>CP114866.1:0-9419585 GCA_029959215.1 Tricholoma bakamatsutake
AACCTAACCCTAACCCCTAACCCTAACCCTAACCCTAACCCTAACCCTAACCCTAACCCTAACCCTAACCCTAACCCTAACCCTAACCCTAACCCTAACCCTAACCCTAACCCTAACTTGTCCTCTTCTTGCATACACTCTTCTGTAGGTTGTAGAATACACCTCCCTAACCCTAACACTTCCCCTGTGTCCCCCCCTGCTTGATTCTTTGCACATCCTCTAACAATGAATTCTCTTACTCGTGCTCTGTCCCCTGCTCTCAACGCGATCTCATTCGCTAACGAGAACGACCTCCAAACGTCTCGCTCGGTGCGGCATGCTGGATTGCAGGCTGCCCTGAACGTTGACGCGGTCGTCGCCATGGTCCCCCACGACTATGCGCACGTCCCTCCGCGAGTCCCTCCTGGGCATCGCCGCTACGGCTACCAAGCTGTTCGGCGCGCGGGCCACTGTTGCACGGTGGCTGCAGCATCAAGCTGCTGGGACAATCCCTCCTCACTTGAGGAGCTCGATGCCTGAAGTCCAGCTTACGCGGGACTTTGCGGCGGACCCTGCTGGGGCGGCTCACGCTGCTGCACTGCGGTCTTCCCACCAGGAATATCAGAAGTCTCTCCTAGCCAATTCTATTGCGGCAAAGAAGGACGATATTCGGTTCCTGGAGGCATCCCTCACTCCCGAACGGCTCCTGCAGTCGATGGCGCCCGGTGTTAACAAACGCCGGACGGAGATCATGGCGGCTACCAAGCTGCCGCGTCTCGCCAAGAACCCGCAAGGGGAATTGGTCCTTCAAGGTTGGGATGAGAACGAGTCTGCACGCGTCCTTGGCGAACAAGTCATGGAGGATTGTGTGGTCTTCGCCTACCGCGTTATCGCTATCGTGGAGGCTCGGGATGCGGTCATGGCGACCAAAATCTCAAAGAAGAAAGACCTCGCAAAGAGTGCGGATGTGGAGATGGCTGACGCTACCAAGCCTGGCCCGTCGATCCAGTCAATGATCGACAAAGCAGTCTCCGCTCGTATCAAGACGCTGCCGAAGCCGGTGAGTAACGATATCAATGCTTATTCTACCAGCACTCATTCTCTTGTTGCAGTCCCAGAAAAAGGACGGTTCTGGCAAGAAGAAAAAATCGACAACGACAAAGAAGATTTCCAAGCCGGGTCCGCTCCCCAAAGCGACCCCCTACGTTCCCAAAGCAGGGAGGAAGGTTCCAGACGCCACCAAGGGCGCCAAGAAGACGAAGAAATTGAACAAAGGAAAGGGGAAAGCATAGGCGATGTAGATAGTCGCAATTATAATTTTGTTTGGATAGATAACAATTGGTTTATCAATCCCATGCTTATTCCGGATCGTCTGCTTACGATCCCATATCCAGATGCGGTCCGAGCACTCATTCTTAGCACGCCTGTAAATATTATACAAGCTAATTCCTATAAGAATCTCGTGCATAGCGGACCCAATGTAACCTTACCTTTAGACGTACAATTAGACCTTAGTGTGGGAATGAAATACATGTTCCACAGTCCACGTAACTCTAATTTAATTAAAGAAGCGTGGTTCGACTTTGTCGAACGCTTACGTTGGAGAATACTCTTCTCGTTTGAAGACCCTAAGTCTGAAAAATCGTACGACCCAGATTACGAGGTACCCCATCAACGAAAGGGGAAACCACCTCGTTTACCGCCTTATCTCGAAACGGGTATCTTAGCGGGCTGGAACTTTGTTCGAAAAACAATTTCCAAAATCCCCATAGAAGAGGAAGGGCCGATAATTAAATCGCTCAAGCCTGACCGTTCCCGTGTTGAGAAGTTCTTGATTAGTAACAATTATGTCGTTACTATGACTGATAAGAACTTAGGAATAGCGGTGTCAGAGCGAACCTGGCTCGACGAAAAATGTTTAGAATTACTTAATGATGTTAACAATTATATACCGTTACACCCGCTTACAGCAGAAGCAATTTTAAATAAACAATGTAAAGATATGGAACTAGTAGCCTTTTTGAGTGAACGTCTCATGTCTGACAGTGGTGATCAATTACCTAAATTTTTCCGTCACCGTATTACGGTGAAAGGGGATAAACATGTGATACCCGTATTCTATGGGATACCTAAAATACACAAGGAACCCGTAAAAATGCGACCTATAATCCCGTGTCACTCTGCAATACAGAACCCCGCTGCCAAATACATTAGTAAAAACTTAAACCGATCGTTGAATCGGCGCCAACCATACTGAAAGGTACCAAAGACTTGGCGATAAAATTAAGTCAGATCAATCTCGATATCAATCGCAAGTGGTTTCTAGTCACTGGCGATGTTGTTGCGTTCTATCCTAATATTCCACTTAAGCAATGTTTAGATATAGCGGCCAAACTGTACGAAGAACATGTCGGCACCCCAACAACAGACGAAGAACGCACTGAAATGCGTATCTTTCTTCAATGTCTAGATACGGGAAATAAGAATCTGATCACACGTTACAAGGATCTTGTTTATCAACAACGTAATGGCCTGGCCATGGGAGTTGCGGACTCCCCGGACTTAGCCAACCTTTTTGGTTGGTGGTTCGAACGAAAACTTAATATCCTTGGTCACCCACAGATACCCTTCTATGGACGATTCATCGACGATATTTTTGGTATTGTTTACGCTTCTAGTAAAGAGGAAGCAGTACAAATCATAAGTACAGTTAAGTTTGATGGATGTGTGATTGAATGGGGCGCGTCGGATAATTTCCTCCCCTTCTTGGATATGACAATATATCGCGATTCTCATAATCGTGTGCAACATATGCCTTACCGGAAAGCGCGCTCCCATCAAGAGAGAATTCCATGGATATCCCACCATCCCCTCGATGTTAAACGAGGGACTTACTTAGGTGAGATGTCACGGTTAGCCACCCTATGCAGTTTACATACTCACTACATAGATGCAATACGAAGCCTGAGCGCTTTATACATTGTGCGTGGATACCCGTCGAACCTTATTAAGAATTGGACTAAGAATAATATTACTACCCGTTGGCAGAACCGTTTGGCTAATACTAGACGTGAGCACGAGGACGTATTAGTACTTAAATCCGAATTCAATACAGCATGGAACTACTTTAATGCGAAAGAACTTGGTGATACAGTTCTAGGCTACTGGCGCGGCTGGCTTGCCGCCGCGGAAGCGGGAACCCTCAGACCGGGAACCCCCTATGCGCCCTTTACAGATGATTATGGCGACCTTGGTTATGTGGACCCGGCGTACTGCGTCGAGGCTGCCACTCCCCTTGGCCCCCGCCCAATCCCTGATGTGCGCACAGTAGGCCTAACTAATCGGAAAATAATAGTTTCGCGTAAACGAACGCGAAATCTATTTGACCTTACCAGTCTTTGGAAAAAGACTGTACTCACCGTGTTAGATAAGGATTCTTTAGATTCAGATATTAATTCAGATATGGACGAAGGCAGCTCCTCCGACATCTCCGAAAATGATCCTGGATACCTGTTCCAAGTTAAAGGGTACCTCTGAAAAGATGGTATTAGTACGGACACGCTACCCCAAGAGGGAGACGGTCTTGATATGTTGGCAAAAGTGCGCTGCTTCTGGCGAGCTGTTCTAGTAGTCAAGCGTCTTGGCGAAGATTGCAGTCTGGCACACAAACCAAGTATCAGGGCTCTGACGCGTCGACGTTAGTAGGGTAAGCGCCCTATCTAATGCTGACTTAGTAAGGGGCTGCTACCTTTTAACGTAACATAGTTCTTTCAGACAAAATAAACAGTTGTCTCACGGACGCTGTTTGAAGTAATTTTTCAAACATCGATTCCTAGGGAATCACTTTATAGCTTAAAGTGGTGAACCTAAACCCTAACCGTGAGTCTTAATACTTAATCGTATTAAAAAATCAGTAGGATAACTAAGTATACTTTAGCTAACCCGAACCCTAACTCCGAACCCTAACTAGGAACCCTAACACGGACCCTAACTAAGGTTTGTACTAACCACCGGCGTCGGGATGCCGGACTATGGTGAGAAGGGTCCTAACCCTAACGTGGGGTTAACCCCAACGTGGGGTTTATTTGGGATACAGCAACATAAGCCTGGCTTATAAGTATTTTTCTTATCTGCTTATCTTTCTAAATTTAGACCTCTTACTAAGAGTGTTCTATATTTGGAAGATTGGTCATAGACCTTGGTAAGCGTCTTATCAATCTGATTACTGATCACTGTTTATAAGCGACGATGCGATATGATACCATAATGGCATCATCGTTTGTCATGCTGTTAGTAATATGACAGCGCGAGAATATTGGACCTGAAGAGCTTATAAAAGCAACCCTAACCCCTAACCCTAACCCTAACCCTAACCCTAACCCTAACCCTAACCCTAACCCTAACCCTAACCCTAACCCTAACCCTAACCCTAACCCTAACCCTAACCCTAACCCTAACCCTAACCCTAACCCTAACCCTAACCCTAACCCTAACCCTAAACCCTAAGGGGGCAAACGACTCTCGACAAATTCCTCCCGTCAAACCAGACTCGCTCTGAGTATGAGCGGCTGGTCATGGATCTACCTCAGATCTGTGGCCGTATCATTCTCCTCGCCGACAATCGGTATCAAGCCGAGAAGCTGAGGAGAGAGGAAAAAGCGCGGCTGAAGGCCGACACTGATGTGGAGATGGGTGATATCCCGACATCTTCCACCGCCATCTCCGAATTTGTGGAGAAAAAGGTGGCATCGGCCCTCAAAAAATTGTCTGTCACAGTGAGCTCGGAGTTCGTTGACTCAGTCTCACATTATACTAATCCTAATTCGGTAGGGAAAAGGCTCCGCGCAGAAGCCCGCTCCCAAGAAGTCCGGAAAAGGCGGCGGACAGAAGGCGAAGGCGCAGATTACGGGGAAACCCAAAGCGTCGAAAAAGCCGGGGAAGCCGAAAGGCAACCCCAAGGGGAAATCGAAAGGTGGACGGAAATAGTCATTTCCTCCACGCTCAGGTACGAGATGCCAGCTTCTTATCCTGATGAAATCTTATTGATTCCACGTCCCCTAGCCATCAAACTCCTCCTCCGCCACGCTTCTCCAGAATACATAGAGGCGTCGAGGTTCAGAGCGGGGGTGCACTTGGGTCCCGGGGTTAATGCCCCTTATTTTATTTTAACACATGTATCTGCTGGCGCGCGCTATCTTTTTAAGATAGCGCCATCGTTAAATAAAATTCGCTTGTCTTATGATGACTTTTGTGACCGCCTTAGATGGAGGCTTTTCTGGTTACATAAGGAGATGAGCGGGGAAATCCAAGAACGTCAATATGACCCTGACTATGAAGTTCCACACGAGAGAAATCGGTGTGACTTCAAAATAGACTATGTCGAGGACGGCTTAACGAAAGGATGGGAGTACATTTATAGCTCCGCACCTTCGGTTGAGCATCGGAACAGGTCCACGCCGGAAATGGTGGATGCGAAGGCCGTCCTCGAATTCCTCGAGAAAAACGATTATCTCGTTCTTCCCACGGATAAAAACCTCGGTCAATGTCTTGTCACCCGGCAATGGTTCATAGACGAAACCGCCAAGTTGTTATCTGACGCGACTTCTTATCATGAAGTTGACAACGAAAAGGCGAAGGAGATTTTAGACTCCCAACGACTTAGAATGCTGAATATCGCTAATGAAGCGATTACGTTCTTCAACCACGAACAACTCAGCAAATATTTGCGGCACTTAATCCCTGACGGGGATAGCCCAAAGTACGTGCTCCCCAAATTCTATGGCATCCCAAAAATCCATAAGAATCCCATGAGGATGCGTCCAATCGTACCTTGTCACCTGGCTATGCAAAACCCCGCAGCTAAGTACGTGTCTAAAACTCTCAAACCAGTCATCGAAAAGCTGCCATTTACTGTTAAGGGCAGTAAGGATATGGCGATGAAACTGGCAAACTTGGTCATCGACCCGAGACGCAAGTTCTTTTTAGTAGGATTCGATCTGGTAGCCTTCTATACCAATATCGACGTCCAATTCTGCATGCAAGCATGCAAACAATACTATAAAGACGTGTGCAAGCCTTCTATAGCTGAGTTGGCGTTCTTTATGCACTGTATGCGCGCCTCGTTTTTAAACCTCATATTTGAGTTCGACGGTAAAGTTTACGAGCAAATTAAAGGCATTGCTATGGGAGTAGCAGCATCTCCCGATGGCGCCAACATATTTGCATCCGTTCATGAGGAGAGTTTCCTTTTAGGAGACCAACTTTACGGTCGTCGTATTCCCTTCTATGGGAGATATATCGACGACGGTTTTATGGTTATTTACGCAGAGACAGGCGATGAAGCACTCGCTTACGCCCAGTCGCTAGTAAAATTTCCAGGCCTCGAACTTACATGGGAAGTTTCTGGAAGAAGTCTCACCTTCTTAGATTTAATGATTTACATCGATCCGATTTGGAACCGAATCGAATGGAAACCATTCCGCAAAGCCAGAAACAACCTAGAACGAATCCCATTCGCATCTCATCACCCCATTGACGTAAAGCGTGGGACTTTCCTTGGGGAGATGTCACGTATGGCCGTCCTCTGCAGTTCATCTGCCAACTATATCGATGCTTTGAGTGATCTTGCAAAGATATATATAGCACGAGGATATCCACACCGATTGGTGAAAAAGTGGTTAAAGGAGAATTCTGCTAAGAGATGGCATGCTCGCTTCAGCGAGAAGAAGCCTGTGGTAGCAGGTACGGGGGACCGTAAGCTCTTAGTCCTTAAAACCACTTTTAATCCAGTATGGGAGGAGTTCAACTTTCATGAGATGGCAAAAATCATCATGAATCAATGGTCTATTCAGATTTCTGCTCGGAAATCAAGATGGACACGACTTTGGGACTCAGGTCCAGTAGACGAACCCATTGAGCGAGTTGTTGCAGGTGAAAGCCAAGCGACTGGGCCAATGAGTAGTTCAGGGTCTATTGCGGACCTGTCTCAGTCCGCCAACTTAGTAGGGCCAGGCGATCCCTCTCCGGAGGTTGACAGTCATGGTGACCGAACAGATGGTGTCCAGGGTAGGCACGCAACAGTGACGAGTGACGAAATTTGGTTACACGAACTGAAGCGATTGCCCCGCTCTGCGAGCATGGAAGTAGTCAAAAAGCTTGACATCTCAAAGCTCGGATTCACTGATGCCAAGTGGTTAGTATCTCGTAGACGAACTCGTTCGTTTGCAGACTTACTAAATCAACTCAAACGGAATGCCCTTGATGAACATACCGTTTTGCCATCTATCTGGAGCTTGGGGGCCGAAAGGTTTCCCCTCGCCGAAGATTCCGCGGATCAGGACCAGTCTTGGTTCGCGGACTTGGAAGAAGAGTGATTGCATAGTAAACGTAATATTTATACTCTTTAGGGAGTGGTTCAAACCCAAACCCTAACTCTAACCCTAACTACCCTAACCCTAACGTGGACGCCCGCCGGCGTTCCTTGGGTTAAGTTAGGCCTGTGGGAAACGTTGCCCCCACAGTAGAGGCTTAGTAATAAGGAGAGTATTTAGACGTGATCTAATCAATCGCATACTCCTATAGTAGATCACGTGACTTACCCACGACTATAACACTGATACAGTGGCACCGTGGGGTCATGTTACCCATTAGTAGCGGCATTGCCTTAAGTGGCTAGCCGTTGGTTAGCGCCCAGGCGACTATGGCGCGCGTTGAACGGCCTTACGCTTAAGTGCGTTCGGTTAACCGCGTCCGTGGAAAAACCATGATGGCGACGGGTCGGACCGTGCAAATTAGCCCATGGGAACCAGCTTGCCAACTATAGCGAAAGGGACTGATAGACTCCACTCGTCGCCCCGCACCGCGAGGTGATCGGGCCGGAAGCGATTCGGCGAAAAAGTCATATGCATTGTTATCAGTCAGCTATCAGTCGGCCTCGGCTAGATTAATCATCTAACCGAGGTATCGGATAATCTTCGGATCTATCCGGATAAGGTGCCGTTCCGGCACCTTATCGGATAATCACATGTTTCTACTATAAAAGGAAATTGTATGCTTCTATGTACGGATAAAGGTCGGACTTTTATTCGGCGTCTGTAGTTTCTATGGGCACATGAGGGAGATTCGTCGCACGAACGTTACTACGGACCCGGCCCTACGGGCTCGGGGACCTAGGTAGTTAGTAAGGCTGCGCCTTGGCGTAAGAGTCTCAGGCTTCATCCATAGGCTTGGAGCGTGCTACCGCACGCGCTCAGTCGCATCGAACCCCTTAGCCTCTGGGGTATAAAAGGCCAGGCAGAAAACTGAGGAGAGCATAGCTCGAAATCCGCTCTGGACTCACTTTGAGTACAGCGCATTTTTTCTGTCTTTCTCTCCACACGTAAATAGTCCTCGCCTGCCTCGCTTCGCTCGGCAGGCTCGTCCACCCTAACCCTAACCCTAACCCTGAGTACGTGCTTCCCAAATTCTATGGAATCCCAAAAATCCATAAGAATCCCATGAGAATGCGTCCAATCGTACCCTGTCACCTGGCTATGCAAAACCCCGCGGCTAAGTACGTGTCTAAGACTCTCAAACCAGTCATCGAGAAGCTGCCATTTACTATTAAGGGTAGTAAAGATATGGCGATGAAACTGGCAAATCTGGTCATTGACCCGAGACGCAAATTCTTTTTAGTAGGATTTGATTTAGTAGCCTTCTATACTAATATCGATGTCCAATTCTGCATGCAAGCATGCAAACAATACTATAAAGACGTATGCAAGCCTTCTATAGCTGAGTTGGCATTTTTTATGCATTGTATGCGCGCCTCGTTTTTAAACCTCATATTTGAGTTCGACGGTAAAGTTTACGAGCAAATAAAGGGCATTGCCATGGGGGTGGCTTCATCCCCCGACGGCGCCAATATATTTGCATCCGTTCATGAGGAGAGTTTCCTTTTAGGAGACCAACTTTACGGTCGTCGTATTCCCTTCTACGGGAGATATATCGACGATGGCTTTATGGTTATTTACGCAGAGACAGGCGATGAAGCATTAGCTTACGCCCAGTCGTTAGTCAAATTTCCAGGCCTCGAACTTACATGGGAAGTTTCTGGAAAAAGTTTAAACTTTTTAGATCTAATGATTTACATTGATCCGATTTGGAACCGGATCGAATGGAAACCATTCCGCAAGGCCAGAAACAACCTAGAACGAATCCCATTCGCATCTCATCACCCCATCGACGTAAAGCGTGGGACTTTCTTTGGGGAGATGTCACGTATGGCTATTCTCTGCAGTTCATCTGCCAACTATATCGATGCTTTGAGTGATCTTGCAAAGATATATATAGCACGAGGATATCCACACCGTTTGGTAAAAAAGTGGTTAAAGGAAAATTCCGCTAAGAGATGGCATGCTCGCAAAGTCGAGAAAAAGCCTGTGGTAGCAGGTACGGGGGACCGTAAACTCTTAGTCCTTAAATCCACTTTTAATCCAGTTTGGGAGGAGTTCAACTTTCATGAGATGGCAAATATCATCATGAATCAATGGTCTATTCAGATTTCTGCTCGGAAATCAAGATGGACACGACTTTGGGACTCAGGTCCAGTAGACGAACCCATTGAGCGAGTTGCTGCAGGTGAAAGCCAAGCGACTGGGCCAATGAGTAGTTCAGAATCTATTGCAAACCTGTCTCAGTCCGCCAACTTAGTAGGGCCAGGCGATCCCTCTCCGGAGGTTGACAGTCATGGTGACCGAACAGATGGTGTCCAGGACGGGCGCGCGACGGGTTCAAGTGACGAAATTTGGTTACACGAACTGAAGCGTTTGCCCCGCTCTGCGAGCATGGAAGTAGTCAAAAAACTTGACATCTCAAAGCTCGGATTCACTGATGCCAAGTGGCTAGTATCTCGCAGACGAACTCGTTCGTTTGCCGACTTACTAAATCAACTCAAACGGAATGCCCTTAATGAACATACCGTTTTGCCATCTATCTGGAGCTTGGGGGCCGAGAGGTTTCCCCTCGCCGAAGATTCCGCGGACCAGGACCAGTCTTGGTTTGCGGACTTGGAAGAAGAGTGATTGCATAGTAAACGTAATATTTATACTCTTTAGGGAGTGGTTCAAACCCAAACCCTAACTCTAACCCTAACTACCCTAACCCTAACGTGGACGCCCGCCGGCGTTCCTTGGGTTAAGTTAGGCCTGTAGGAAACGTTGCCCCCACAGTAGAGGCTTAGTAATAAGGAGAGTATTTAGACGTGATCTAATCAATCGCATACTCCTATAGTAGATCACGTGACTTACCCACGACTATAACACTGATACAGTGGCACCGTGGGGTCATGTCACCCATTAGTAGCGGCATTACCTTAATTGGTTAGCCGTTGGTTAGCGCCCAGGCGACTATGGCGCGCGTTGAACGGCCTTACGCTTAAGTGCGTTCGGTTAACCGCGTCCGTGGAAAAACCATGATGGCGACGGGTCGGACCGCGCAAATTAGCCCATGGGAACCAGCTTGCCAACTATAGCGAAAGGGACTGATAGACTCCACTCGTCGCCCCGCACCGCGAGGTGATCGGGCCGGAAGTGATTCGGCGAAAAAGTCATATGCATTGTTATCAGTCAGCTATCAGTCGGCCTCGGCTAGATTAATCATCTAACCGAAGTATCGGATAATCTGCGGATCTATCCGGATAAGATGCCGTTCCGGCATCTTATCGGATAAATCACATGTTTCTACTATAAAAGGAAATTGTATGCTTCTATGTACGGATAAAGGTCGGACTTTATTCGGCGTTTGTAGTTTCTGTGGGCGCATTAGGGAGATTCGTCGCACGAACGCTACTGCGGACCCGGCCCTACGGGCTCGGGGACCTAGGTGGTTAGTAAGGCTGCGCCTCATGGCGTAAGAGTCTCAGGCCTAATCCACAGGCAAAGAGCGTGCTATCGCACGCGCTCAAACGCATCGAACCCCTTAGCCTCTGGGGTATAAAAGGCCAGGCAGAAAACTGAGGAGAGCATAGCTCGAAATCCGCTCTGGACTCACTTTGAGTACAGCGCATTTTTTCTGTCTTTCTCTCCACACGTAAATAGTCCTCGCCTGCCTCGCTTCGCTCGGCAGGCTCGTCCACCCTAACCCTAACCCTAACCCTAACCATACTCCTATAGTAGATCACGTGACTTACCCACGACTATAACACTGATACAGTGGCACCGTGGGGTCATGTCACCCATTAGTAGCGGCATTACCTTAATTGGTTAGCCGTTGGTTAGCGCCCAGGCGACTATGGCGCGCGTTGAACGGCCTTACGCTTAAGTGCGTTCGGTTAACCGCGTCCGTGGAAAAACCATGATGGCGACGGGTCGGACCGCGCAAATTAGCCCATGGGAACCAGCTTGCCAACTATAGCGAAAGGGACTGATAGACTCCACTCGTCGCCCCGCACCGCGAGGTGATCGGGCCGGAAGCGATTCGGCGAAAAAGTCATATGCATTGTTATCAGTCAGCTATCAGTCGGCCTCGGCTAGATTAATCATCTAACCGAAGTATCGGATAATCTGCGGATCTATCCGGATAAGATGCCGTTCCGGCATCTTATCGGATAATCACATGTTTCTACTATAAAAGGAAATTGTATGCTTCTATGTACGGATAAAGGTCGGACTTTATTCGGCGTTTGTAGTTTCTGTGGGCGCATTAGGGAGATTCGTCGCACGAACGCTACTGCGGACCCGGCCCTACGGGCTCGGGGACCTAGGTGGTTAGTAAGGCTGCGCCTCATGGCGTAAGAGTCTCAGGCCTAATCCACAGGCAAAGAGCGTGCTATCGCACGCGCTCAAACGCATCGAACCCCTTAGCCTCTGGGGTATAAAAGGCCAGGCAGAAAACTGAGGAGAGCATAGCTCGAAATCCGCTCTGGACTCACTTTGAGTACAGCGCATTTTTTCTGTCTTTCTCTCCACACGTAAATAGTCCTCGCCTGCCTCGCTTCGCTCGGCAGGCTCGTCCACCCTAAACCCTAACCCTAACCCTAAAAAAAAATGCCATTGCCGCACGATTGAACACAGCCACTCTGATTGATCTATTACTTACGCCGTGACTCTCATGTCCATTCATCCTCGACGAACAGTGCATAGCTCTCTCTCCTCTCCCATGAAGATGCATGCTGTACAGAAGTAGTTCCATGCAACTCCTCATTGGCTCCAGCAACGACGGGTTCTATTCCTGTGGCGGGCTATCCCCAAACCTCTCGAGTCTCCCCCTTCAAGATTCCTTAATCTGGTGGTTCCTGCTCGCCTCCAGCAATCCATAAACCTCTTGGATTGCATGCTATCTCTGATGGAGTCTATCAACTTCACCCGTGTCCGCATGTCGTACTTTTTGCTTTTCACTTACCAGAATTCTTGTACCTCGTTCAGCATGTTGTGTGCCCCTTATATCTATGTCTGTCAAATTTTTTTCTAACTGTACCCACATTGAACTGATGGCTCATTATTCAAGTGCAAGTTATTCGGGAGTCACCCAAGAATTCATGTAAAACAAGCTGGACCCCTGCTAACTGCGTGTGTCTCTCCCTTTCTCCACTCATCAAGATGTACGCTGCATGGAAGTAGTACTGTGCAGGTCTTCCTCGTCGACAGTAGAATCGATGTTGGAAACAACGAGCTCTGTTGGGGAGTAGTCCCCCATATGACAGCGTCCAACATCTCTGGCTACAGTGCATTGATACTTACTATGGCAACACTTTCAGAGTCGTATTACACAGATCTATTACATAGATCAATGCCAATTTTTCATTCCTTCTTGGTTGCATCTCCGACACGAATGAGTCTGATGTGGCTGCCTAGCAGTGGTGCCTATCCCCAATTGCCCTAACCTTCAAGATTCCTTATACGGTACTTCTAGTTCTCCTCCAGCACCATGTGCTTCTCTCGAACATCTACAAATGTCTTCGACAAACCTCGATATGTTGTGCGACCCTGCTATCTCCTTGTTTTTCATGGAAATCACCATACGTCAGCATGTCATATGCCTGGATCTCCATTCATCTATCTGTCATATCCTTCCACAGCTTACGCACATTAGACCTACGGCTCATTGTTCATGCGAAAATCGCATCACATTACCCAACCTCGAGGCAGTTGGAGTGACAGTGCAAATTATTGTATTGATCACCCTAGATCTTATTATTTCATCATTACATCCCTTCATGGTACCTCGAGCCATTCAGAATCAAAGACACTCATCGAAAATTAACTTCTTGACAGTTATCCACATCAACCCTCTCTCCTATGGCTAATCTCTTCAACAACCACCCAGTCGTATCCCACAGTCTGCGCGAATTCACTGACCGTGCTTATGGCTATCACGAAAATGATGAAACGGATGACAACTTCCTACGCTTTGTCCTCACGGGTGAATACATCGATGATGAAGGTCATTTAAAGCAGGCCTTTGTCGATCCTATTCAGAATGTCATTGAAGGTAACCCTAACCCTCGACTGGCGCGTGTAATATAACTGCGCTATTCAGTTTCTGCACGGATCGATGCCATCTGGACGGCGAACTGCAAGGCGGCTTGGACTGATTCAAGGGTGTGCTTACAAAACTTCATCACTTATATGCCGTTGGACTTATTGTGCGTCACGCTGCCCTCCTTCAAACGGCGCACTTTTCTGCTAAATTTCCTAGCCCATACCCTGCCCGTACCCTCACCCATGCATTAAATAGAGCATAGAATTGCGCCGTGCTACAACTGGGAATAAGTGCGCCAGTCGATCATGTTCGACTGGCGCACTTAAAAACAACGGCGCCATGCTATATTTACTAGGTAAGTGCGCCAGTCAATCACGTTCGACTGCCGCATTTAATAACAATTGCGCCATGATATAACTGGGATAAGGGCGCCAGTCAAACGTGATCGACTGGTGCGTTTAATATAGCTGCGCCATGCTACAACTGGGGATACATGTTCTACTGGCGCATTTAATAACAACTGCACTATGCCATAACTTAAATAAGTGCGCCATTCAATAGCTTATACTTTCTGCGCGGGTCGATGCCACTTGAACGGCGAACTGCGAGCTGCATGGGCTCATTCATGGGTGTGCTTACAATACTCCATCACTTATATGCCATTTGACTTATTTTGTGTCATGCAGGCCTCTTTCGAACGGCGCACTTTTCTGCTAAATTTCCTAGCCCATACCCTGCCCATACCCTCACCCATGCATTAAATAAAGCATAGAATAGCTGGATAAATTGAAATAGTATAGTATGTGCTATCCAATCTACATTAAGTACTGATTCGTGCAGTGGATCCAACTGTGAAAAGCTTGTCCAATCGTCCAGGAAAGACTGTTGATGGGAATGTCCCTATCCTTGACCCAAAGTGCGGTGGTGAGAGTTCTCTCAACCTCATTTACAAAGTATGAGGCTTTTCCACTACCGTCCACAAATATCCCAATGTCCATCCTGCAAAAAAGGGACAAAGTGGATCTGGAGCCAATGGTCTTGACCTCCATAGCCAACAATCGCCTATACGTTTCCAGTACAAAGTCTGTAAACTCTTTCTTGGACTTTTCTCGGTATTCGAACGTGTTGGAATCTGGGTTCAAAATGCTATCCACTGTGGTAAGAGCTTCTTTTTTATGCATTTCACTGTCAAAATTGAGCTTTAAATGGTGTTTCCTGTGAAATTGTGATTAAAACACACCTTATTTCATCCAGTGAATAGTATCTATCCACCTTCGACCACTTCCATAATGCTTTTGATGGGTTGCAGACGGTGTGGACCACGTACAGTAACTTTCCATCCACTATGATGGCTCTCCATTCTCCCAAGTTCCTAAGATGGACAGCGTACTCTTGGGAAATCCATGATGAACCTGGGGGCCCTTCATCAAGCCTATCCCATGTCACAGTTCCAACTTCATTGGGAATGAACACATGTATCCCACAATCACTGTGTGTCCTCTTCAATACCATCCCCTCTGGTAACGGTTGACCTCTTTGCAATTTCATCGTTTTGGGCCTTCCTGTGTTCATAACCTCAGATATCTGGTCAAGTCGTTTGGTGAGATTGACTTTGTCGCAGAGCTCCTTCATCTGAACCCTTGGTGGCCAAGAAGTCACCATATTTTCAAGTGACCCCATACGATTGAAGTACCGGTCCGCATCTTCAGCCTTTACTCCATACCTCTCATTTCTTCAGGATGCGATAAATGAAGGCAAAAGAGAGAAAAGGGTCCAAATGCTCACATATAATTGAGGGTTAGGTCCATCCCCCCCACGAAACAATCACAGGTCTCAAACATCTCTCTGATTTGCTGTGTAGGTTCCATACAATTTATCCATTGATCCAGAAACTGATCCCATTCTATAAATCGTATCTGGAATAAGGGGGTGGTGTCTGTGTGCGTCATTCTTCGCATGAAAATAAAAACGTAGAGCTCAAAAACGGCAGGGTTTGGTAAATATAGCATTTTTATGAGAGTAGGTGACTAGCTTACCCATTCTTGTATAAGGACATTGAATAAAACAGGTGTTTTAGGCCTCTTCCTTTGGCTGACTACATGAATGGCTTTGGAAAAAAAGTCGCTTAGCATGTCGACTTCTTCTGCGGCAAGGACGCCCTTGATCCAGGAAATGTCACCCTCTGCGGCAACTCGTTTCAAGTATCGCGTTGGGTCAGGAACATATACTATTTTGAATGTGGCATTGCTCCGTTCCAAAATAACCGGAGGAACATCAGTGTCGTCAACATAGAGAGCCTCCATGTGTGAGGCAAGGGGGTCATCGGAACCATCACCCAGATTCTCCTGGGCAGATGAATCATAAAACAAATGCATGGAAGAGGAGGACGGATCACTGATTGGATGATTAGAAGAGGAGGAAGATGGAACGTGCGGAGAGACTGCATCCAAGTCGATCACAAGATCACGATGAGAAGCCCTGTATTTTTCTGGTATTAGAGGAAGATTTTCATTTATCTCCTGTTGTGTAGGGACCCTTCCATGCAAACGGGGGTTTTGGAAGGCGGGACAAGAGGGTGTGCAATCTGGATGTCTGGATGTCTTCATGTGACGACCGAGAGAGTTCCCTTCCTTTGGCCAAAGTATCCCAAACCCTCTGGAGGTGCATATGGATTCGTTGCAGGTGTGAGGGCATATTAGCCAACCAGTCCTCTTTTTCCTGGTTCTCGTATCGTTTCTCGATGGTGATGGCATAGTTGAATGTTGGACTGTCACGTGTCGCAACTTGTGACATTTCAGTAATCAACCCAAAACATGCTGAAGTTCAAGGTACGCACTTCTTATAAAACCAGATGCGCAGATTGATTACAAATTTATAATAGGGGAGATGGATATAGACGATCTGGATGGCCAAGGGGAGAACCATGGTCCCCAAGATTCTGGGTTCTCCCGAGTCGTGGGTTTTATTTCCATATGCATCGTTCGTCAATCGTTCGTCAATCACGTGTGATCGTTCGTCAATCGTTCGTCAATCACGTGTGATCGTTCGTCAATCGTTCGTCAATCACGTGTGATCGTTCGTCAATCGTTCGTCAGTCACGTGTAATCGTTCGTCAATCATTCGTTGCTAGTGAGAAAATGATGTTCCCAGACTCCATGGTTCAATTCGACCACTAAGGTAGATAGGGTAGTTATCTGTGTCAACGCGTCTACGACGAAATGATGCTCACGGTTATACGGCGAGGAGGTAAAAACATTATATATTTCATACGGACGTTACATTGACAATGTGAATATATCATACTACAAATTGGTCAAGCAGACCTTCTACGAATGTGTAACCATTTAACGACCAGGACGCGTCAGAAATGAATAAAGAAGAGTCGCGAGAAGGGTTGCTCATTCATCCCAATATCTGTCATCGTTCCGGAGAAGCATGTCTGCCAGGTTGGATGTGTAGCTAACAAAGTTTCCGGTGTGCGTAGCCTTCATCTTCAGCCTGCCTCTCCACTCGCTTGCACTGTATAAGGTAGCAGTGCCGGCCTTGATTTCTGCTAGACGTCTCTGATAAAAATCTTCGCAATCCGGCGACCAGTAACCCACGTTCATCCCACTATATTTCCACGTATTGGCTTTCGGCCACCAAGAGAGCTGGGTTGTTTGGTGGGCGGGCTGCTCGACTGTCGATCTCCTCATCAGCTAAATTTTTCAATACGTGAATGCGAACTTACCAGACTTAACATGGTAGACGCCGCAAATAATATCTTCATCTCTTTCGCGTAGCCCGTCGTCGACCAAGATATACGGCCCAAGTCTGCCAACCTCCATTCCTTCTGATTTGCATGACGATGTTGGACCTTTGGTAACCGCTTTATCGACCACAAAATCTTGCGAAAGCCTCCAGAGAATTCCGCCGTTCATGCGGGCCATGCGCCCCAAGCTCCCTTGCAAAACATCTCGTTTCTTCGCCTCATAGGCCACGTAATCCGTGACGTCAAATGTATGGTTTTGATTGCGCCTGCCCACTCCTGTGTTCTCGTAAACCTTGGTGACTCGGTGGGGAACATTGTTCATGGATTTGACGGTATTGAACGGTATGCCCCAGCTAAGCAAGTTCCGAACAATTCCCAGTATCGAGGTCGGTTTTTCCCTAAAGACCTGGAGGACTGCGCATGCATCACGGAGGACAATTAAATACCATTGCATGTGGAGTGGGGTGCCTTTTATCCCAATGATGTGTAAGGTTCCATTGACGTTAGGCTCGCGCCGATAAAGGATGTGCTGCTCATCCTTAATATGACGTAGGAAGCTAGGCTCCAGGTCCCAAAGTGGTGAAAAGGCCACAGGGTTGAGCCGACGATACATGATGAAATTGTACATGTCGACAACAGCCTGATGGAGCTCGTCATCTTTGTATGCCTTTAGCCCGACGCGACTCATCGCTGCAACTCGTGAGTCACAACGTTCCGCCGTCGATGGGATCTTCATGCGGTGGTCCATACTGTATGGTGTAGGTGGTAAAAAACCATAGCGGTAGTGAAGGATATAGGGGAGAGAGCGAACAGTAACAGTAGTGTCGCGGATATGGCTGCCATATATCTTCTTGACATCGTCTACATAGATGTCATTTGAATTCTCCGAACGGGTGTTCAGGGAACCAGCTGGAACGTTCATGTGGGGCGGCTCCGACGACGGGTCAATAAGAATGACCTCGTCTTCGACGAGGCCGTTGCGCTCTGATGTGGCGGTTTCAACAACAATCGACCATTCATCCAACAAACTGTGGTACCACCTAGTCTGTGGAGTCGAGCGAATCCAACGCGCCTGCCATTCGGGTTCTGGAACCAGAGTTCTCAACTGGTGGCCACTTGGCGTCAATATCCATTCGTACAGCACAGAACCTTCTTCTGGCACCAAGGCCGTCAGATTGTCTCTGGTGGCTGCGGTCTGCAACTTGATCTCGCGGATACGAGCGACTGCTTGCTCACTCAAGCTCGCTTCGAATTGCTGCGCCTCCTTCTCCATTCGCTCAATGAACATTTGAACGGTCTCACCCTTTTGCTGATGACTACCCTCATGCGGCTGAGGGACGTCTGTACAAATGAGACCAGGGTCTTCATCCAAACGAACATCGCACGGTTCGTCCAGGACGGGGCCTCCACTGCAGCCAGGATGAAAAGAAGTCTCATTGCTATCACGCATGAACCTCTCCTCCGCTCGCTCAGGTATCTGACCACTGACATTGGGAACACCGATTTCTTGGAGCTTCGCTCGATAAACGGCCTCAGCGCTGGGCAAGTACCTAGGCATCAACTCCCTGTCTGTAAATGGCTGGTTGGAGTCACGGCCCCACCATATGATGAAAGGGACATTGGCGCGCTGGAAAGCTGGGAAGCACCGTGCCCAGGTCGAACAATAGGCGTTTACGTATGCACCAACTCGAAACCCCGGTGCAGAACTGCAGACAAAGGACATTTGGAAGTCGTGGAGCCACTGAGGGTGAATGCCATTTAACCGACAGAGCGAAACCCATCGCGGCTCGGTTATGTTGTCGTCCTCCGGCGACAAGTTCATAGCAATAGCGAAGGAGCAGAGGGTGGCAAGTGCAACAAAGGCATCTCGTGATTTGTAGGCACAGTTCCTCGCGAAATGAATCTCCTTGTGGCTGGCGGTGTAACCGCAATCGCTCGGAAAGGGCAAGGGGAGTAGATCTGGTGAACCTGAGGGAAATGCAGTCCCAAGGAGAAAATAGGTGATATTGACTAGAGCGGATTCGAGCCGTTGCCACGAGTCGATTACATCCACGTGGAGCCGATGGAACATTCTATCTACGGTCACAATGGGCAGGGTAGCATCACAGATGTCCAACCTAGAGAAGAGGGGCCCAAAGAATGACACGCTTTTCGGCCAGAATGCAAGGTACGGGTGGGAGTTGATTAGCCAGCGCATTTTTCGGAATTCTCGAACAGGGATGTATGCTCGATGTTGTCCTTCGTATGGAGGAATGGGTCGGCGGAGGGTGGTGAGTGTCGGGGATGTCCAAATTCCAAATTCTCGATCATAAAAAACATTAGTCGCGACAATCTGGGGTCCCCCAGGAATGCTCCGGGCTTCGTCGCGGACGAGGAAGACAGATGCCATGGCAGGACCGATAGAGGTTGATTTTGAGCCTGGAACGGGATGATTCTACGACCTATTGACGTCCGTCTTTACGATTTCAACGGAGCTAGCCCCGGATGAAACCACTGGCAAGACGTGAAGCAGAGAGTTCTTGAAAAGATTCAAGGGAGCTGACTCCGCAAGAACCTAACCTGATCCACAAACAGAGGGGGCAGGATAGGACTTTACGGTAAACCCATTAGTTACTGTGATATAACGGGGGAGGAATCAAACTCACCACAGTTAGTAAAAGGCTGTTGCGGTCGTGTACTACTAAGTAACGCGTTTGGATGAAACTATGCCAACCAAGTTGATTTGGACTGTACGGCAAACTGTTTAGTTAATGTGAGATAACGGAGGAAGAACACTCACCACACTTAAAAGGCCATGAGGTCACTAATTAACGCGTTTGAGTAACTGTGCCAAACAAGTTGATTTGGTCACGTGTCTCTTCGTTCACACCTCGTCTCTACTTGTTTCACTGATCGCTTCATGCTACGGAGTCAGCTCCTGGCATGAATCGAGGATCTCAAAGGCGAGATACGATACTACGGAGCCAGCTCCTCGTATCGTGCATCTCCAACGCCACGGGTGGGATCAATGGCCAGCTACTATGGGTTGCCAGTGTAGCGGAGACCGCCAGGCTGTCGAAACCAGAACTGTTCTGTCTCTTCATCAAGGGTTGGCCTTTTCACAGACTATTCAGTCTCCTCCGTCATACCATGCCAGTGGCCGGTTGCTCATTCACACACATTCCTTAAACCTCGTCTTGTGCCTGAATCGTCTATGACGAATGACAAGCACACCCGGATTCACAGTCATAGCTCTTCTACGACGATTAGCCACCACAGCGTGGATTCACCTCTTGCCTGTTTGTCTATGAGGACACCCCGAGTCTCACAGTCATCACTCTTCTATGACGAATGGCAACCACACCGGGATTCACAATCATAGCTCTTCTACGACGAATGGCCACCACAGCGTGGATTCACATGTTGTCTGTTCATCTATGAGGACACCTCGAGTCACACAGTCATTGGTCTTCTATGACGAATAGCAACCACACCGGGATTCACAGTCATAGCTCTTCTACGACGAATGGCCACCACAGCGTGGATTCACCTCTTGCCTGTTCGTCTATGAGGACACCCCGAGTCACACAGTCATTGCTCTTCTATGACGAATAATGACAACCATACCTGTATTCACAGTCATAGCTCTTCTATGAGACTACGATGAATGTCAACCAACCACACCTGGATTTTACAGTCATAGCTCTTCTATGACGAATGGCACCCCCACCCGGATTCACAGTCATAGCTCTTCTACGATCAATGGCCACCACAGTGTAGATTCACATGTTGCCTGTTCGTCTATGAGGACGACAAGTCTAACTCCCATATTCTCAAGTTCTTGACTCTTTTACGATGAATGGCCACCACAGTGTAGATTTGACCTTGTGCCTGTTTGTCTATGAGGATAACAAGTCTAATCCCCAGATTCTGGTGGCCTTGGCACTTCTATGACAAATCGCCACCATAGCATGGTTTCACGCTTCTGTTGTTCGTCGTACTCCCCTGTTTGTAGTCCTTTCTTTATCCCTTCAGATCGGCAACCTGTAACCTGTAACTTCGGCCTTTGGCACGGTCATGTGATTTTCAGTTTGACTTCTGATCAATCTGTCATCCGCTCACTCTTGGACCACGACACAACGCGATTCTAAGGAGTTAGCTCCTGGAATTGCTCTACGACGTGATCCTTTGGAGTTAGCTCCATTGATCTACCCAAGACTCGTACGCAAGATACTCTAAACCCCCGGCCATTCTCACTGCCAGTGAACAACCTTCCCCTCAACCACGGATTCGGTGTCACATTCATCATGCCCAAGGTACTTTTCTTTTTTTTCCGGTCAACCTAATACTCCCACTCGACGCCTTGATCTATGTTGCGGAGCTTCAGAGATTCTTCTGGCCCGCGACTCAACCGATAGATCCTAGTCCGCCGTTGCAAAGCTTCAGAGTTTCTTCTGGCTTGCAACATATAGGTGGACTAGCTAGGGCACATTGGAATTGCCAAAATCAAACTATTGATGATAACATTGCAAGGTTACGAACACAAGTGGACGTCTGCATACCAGACGCGGCGCTCCCCCAACACCACGGCTGGACTATTCATTTAGAGCTGCTATGGAACGTGTAGGCAGGCCCGTGGATGATGTCATTGCAAGGCAAGTCTTATCTATGATATCTGCTAATCCGTAATAGCCTAATATTTTGTAGACACACCAAACCGTTGCCTCGGGATCTCTTTCAGCGCGTGGAGGAAGAGTTGTTTGGTGGCGATTTGACAGAGGAGGAAATGGAGGAAATACCACGGTGTGTGTGACCTAACCTCCTCTCTGTAATGAATTTATAATTTTTCCAGGCCAATTCAAAAGAAAAAGTTCAGGTGACGTGGTTCCAGGTGTATGAATGTCGGGGCCGGATCCCGCCTGGTCCAGAAGTTAGCTGAAAAGATGACTCTGAAATGCTGAATGGATACATTCCATGGGTTATGGAGAGGGTGGGAGAATGTCAGCAATATGCCATTCATCGTCATCGTCGACAAACCGACACTGGCGATCAGATCTGGTGTCTAAATTTAAATGGCGTGTGGTCTTGCAGGGGTCATTGTAGTGAAGATAAGGATGAAACCGCCCACCATCTATCTCACTTGTATAAATGGACTTAAAGACATAACGCGTTAACAACTATATACAGACATACAAGTAAATCAATGACTTCCAGTACACAATATCAGATGGAAAGTTTACAGTCCCTAAGCTCACAGCTTTGACTTCTTTCCGCACTTACCCTTCAGAGCAGACTTTGGTGGCACAGAAACACTATCCAATCGTCCTGGCTGACGACTGGGAATCCCTTGCTGCATGGGCGGGCGGGCAAACGGATTTGGGTTGGCCTTTGGGTTGGCCACGGGTGTCTGGAGATTTGTTTCTGTAGTCGTGGATTTTTTGGCGAAAGGGTTTGTCCTGATCTTCTCGGACATTGACGTGTTTGAAACACCAGAGTTTCTCGACGCTAGCACCACGTTAGAAGAAAACGTAAAATTACCCGACTCTGACTTACTTGGTTTTTGTGGTGGCAGGAGGAATTGTCGCGATAAAGTGTTTGATGAGGTCCCTGAGGTCCCACTGCCATTTTTCTCTGCAACGAGACTTGATGAGGCATGTGGGAGGCCTATAATAATGTGTGGTTTTATTCTTCTGCATCATTTTGACCTCAATTGAAAGACTCACCAGCTGACTTTGATATGGCGTCCTTCTCCCCACTCATTTCCTTTTCCATGCCAGTCAAAGACGCTGTATAAAACATAAGCTTGTTTCATTCATTGGAGTTATACTGTAGAAGACTTACGAGTAGCGTGCTGCTTCTTCAGCTGGACGTGTTCAGCCAATATTTGCGCTCTGCCTTCAGCCCCAATCGTTCCTTGTCGCGAACGTTTTTGTGGAGGGCTGTCTTGGTCAGATTTTAACGGGGAGCTTCCGTAAGCGACGAGAGCAGTTAGAGCAAAGTTATCTATAGCAATATTGTGAATAGTGTATAGCCTGGAACGGACAAAGGGCATTACCTTCTTCTTCCATGACGATCGGGGGTGACCGTATTCTTTTCGTTGGCTTCTCCGTCTTGTCCAATTCCACGTCCTCTGCATAAGGAACAAATCAAAATATACCCTCCCTATATAGCACATAAGGTTTACCTTCAAGTGGAAGGCCGTCCGACGTGTTCGAGCTTGGCGCATCACTGGCAATTGCCGGTGACCTCCAGCGGCCGGTGTTGTATCTTTTTAGCGTTGGCTTCTCCACCTTGTCCAATTCCATGTCCTCTGTATAAGGAGTAGATCAGTATTAATCCTCCCTATATAGCACGTAAGGTTTACCTTCATGTGGAAGGCCGTCCAATATATTTGAGCTTACGGCGTCACTAAACTCGTCTCCATCTGAAGTACCTGCCTCTACTTCTGATGGGAATGCAGAGGTACCACAATCCGATGGGAGTATAGAAGTATCGGGGTCTGATGGGAGCACGGAGGCATCTGGCTCGCTGATGCCCGGTGTTTCGTCAATGACGTTGATGACGATCGGCTTCTTGATCTTTTTCCGATTTGTGGAAGAAAGGTCGGGCTTCTTGTCTTCATGGAGGTCGGGAATGCAGCCCTTTAGGAGTTGTTCCAATTCTGCAAATTCAGTTTGAATCTGTAAGGCTATAACGACAAATGAGGGGACGAACCATCACAAAGTTCCTTACCAACAAAGGCGTCGAACTGATCGCGTTTGTCTCGCGCCACGCCATTCATGAGGAGATCAGCTGAGTCATTTGCAAGCAGATAAATCACTGTCACGATATTCTTCTGGGGCTGTCTGTGGGCACGTCCGCGTATTTGCCTCTCGTCTTGAGCGGACCATGGTTGGTCCTATGGATTTACAATATAGCATGTTCAGGCAAAATGGGGAATGGCAAAGCTCACGAAGAATATAACGGTATCGGACACCGAAAGGTTAAGCCCGGCAGATCCGATGCTAGAGAAGATCAGGACTCTGATGGGGTTCTTGGAGTCATGGAACTCCCTAATAATCTTGTCGCGCTTTTCAAAGGACATCTTGCCATTGATGGCATAGCTCTCAACTCCGTGTAGGCGGAGAACCTCAATAGATAGCGTCAGACATGAAAGAAACGAAGGATAACATGGAGATACGCACATTTTGTAGTAGCTGTGCCATTGAGGAAAACTCCTGAAAGATGATGATTCGGCGCGTCTTTTGTAGCGGTGGTCCCGGAGTAACCGTGATCTTCGGGAAAACAGGCTGCCCATCCACAAAGGACATGTCGTCCACCTTGTCATGGGTCAGGTAATGGGCACAAACTTTTGCACAGACGTCCATTTTTGTACTCTTGACCGGCGCCCATTCCTCGAGCGTCTTGAAAGATGGCCACATTGCGGTAGAGTCTTCCTTGGCATACCCGACGGCTGTACGATACTCCAGATAAAACTTCTACACGGCGCTCGTCAGACTGGACCATATGGCATTTGCCGCAACTTACTTTCGTCTGAATCTTCGGCAGGTTACTGGCCGATTCAAGACTGTGTGCCATGTTAGAAATGAAGGGAGAAAGCAGATGGTGTTATACTTACGCTACTTTGGCACTTTCGGCTCGAGTCTTAATAATGCCCATCTCTCTTTCTGTTAACGTTACGATGCCCAAGATCTCTTTATATGGGGGTAGTGGAAGCAGTGGATTGGCCTTATAATCGAAGCTGTCCGTCGTCCTCCGGAGGAACTGGCCAGTGAGATGGCCCTGCAGACGCTTCACAGCCTGGACTCGCTCAGCAAGCTGAGTCTCTCGATCATCGTCAAGCTTCTTTGCTCTTCGAACCGCAGCAGCATCATCCTTCTCCTGTAACCATGCGGCCTCTGTGAAGAAGTGGGGTTTGCCGACAAGACGCCCCATGGATGCAATATCCTAGAAGAAACGATGTTGAGCATTATAAGGCAAAGTAGTGACACCGTTGACTTACCTTTGAAGATGTGTGGAGAGGAGTGGCGGTCATAATGAGCCGTACCGTTGCCCGCTCGAGGAGTTTCAAGGCGCTAAGATGCTTTTTGCCAGGGTTCCGCATGTGGTGTGCTTCGTCGATGGTGATTGTAAGAAAGGAGTGGCCGAAGAGGGTGTGCTCAAGGGATCCGATGGCAGTTGGCAAGTCCCAAGGACGATTGTCTCTTGTGTTCTTCTTGGACGAATGAAAGTTTAAATTCATTTCTTTAAACAAAACCTTCAATGCCAGCTGGTTAGTAATTCGACTAAAGGTTCATGTAAACGGTCAACGCACCGAATGGGAAGCGATAATAATTCTGTTGTGTGGTTGATGTTTGGAGTGATGCATGGGTCCTGAGGAAGACCAGAAGTCTTCTCCGTCAGTTTGGCTGTCGTAGACAAATATGTCCACGGATTTCGGTTGTAAAAACACCTTTACTTCGCCCACCCACTGTGCTACGAGGGTACCGGGACAAACAATAAGATGCGGCAATGACGGAATCTTCTCTTTGTCTCCAAGATAAGGCTGATTCACTGGAATAAGTCGGGATTAGTGCACGGGTCAACGTCATCTCGATGGTAAGAAGTTCTTACCCAGGATTCTTGGGAGCTTTTTCTTGGTCTGCTGTAAGAAGACAGCCTGCATGAAAAACGCGAGCACGGCAATTGCTTGTGCTGTTTTGCCTAGGCCAACCTCGTCCGCAACAAGGACTCCAAGGACACGCGAGGAGTCTGGGACCTTGGAAAGGACGGATCGTATAATGGAATGATTACCAGCAAGCTGGTGCCAGTGAAGGCGCAACTTTGTAAGATTGTCAGGCAGGGAATCGATATTTACATTAGAGAAAACATCAGGCTTGTCCCAGGGGGTTAACCCAGATCGATCTCGGACTATGTTGAACGATGGAGGTAGGCCTGTCCTGTACCCCAATGATAGTGCCAAGGATGCAGGGGTCATCTTTGCCTCTTCTTCCATGCCAAAATCGCCGCCACAATCGTTGAGCTTCTGTTGTTCAGGGTGAGCATCAGATATCGGTGGCTCTTCATCCTCAAGATCCTGGTCGAAGTACTCATGGTAGAGGTTGAGCACGTCACTCACATCTTCTTCGCTGGCTAAGTGTTGAAGGGCGGCAGGGGTTACCTTGGAGGAACCTGGGCATGCATGCAATTCGTCAAAGAGGAAAATTAAAAGAAGACCAAGGCTACCTTTCGCAGCTACTCGCTTCTCAATCTTCGCGCCCAAACTCTCAAGGATTGTCTGGAGCTCGGCAAGCATGTCCTCGGCCTTCCTGATGTTCTCGGCTGTGTGGAAGAGCTCGGAGGTGTCCTTCCACTTGGCGACGGTGCAGATGGCACGCGAGACTTTCGTCTTTGTTACCTTCCCAGTCTCAAGATCTATGATTGGTTGAGGCAAACGAAATAAAGGGCACAACAGATTAGGCTTACCTTTGAATGCGGCAAGGGCCGCTTCCTCAATCTCAGCTGGACGGTTCTTCATACTGTTGACTTGGGTGCGGATCGTGTTCCAGGACCTCTGTGGAATAATTCGAAACGCTTCCCGCAGTGCTGGTCTCAAGACGAGTTTGCCATTCGGAAACGCCTCTTCGCCGAACAACTTGAGCGCGAGAGAGTCGATGATGATGGGAAGATAGCTATCGGCGGCAGGCCAGGGTGCGTCTATGTTGTTTTCCGAGATAAGGATATCGAGGGGATGGATATCCCACTCCCTAAGCTCCTCGATGACGGCGGTATGAATGTTCCATGAATCCCATTTTCTCAGGATGAAACTGTTCCAGAACTCACGTCCAGGATAGGCCGAAGCGCCCTTCGCTTTCACTGCAAAGGCAAGCTTCTTGTCTTCTGAGGGGAGAAGATGATATGCTCGGAAGTACGACTGGACGTCGATAGCGTCCCTACGAGTCCACCCTTTGGGCAATTTTGAGTCATCGTCCGGGAAGAGGCCATGGAGGATGCCGGTGCGCTCCTGCCAGGCGGGCCACTGCCAGGGAGCATTGTCAAATGAGTAAAGTTTTATCAAAGCACTAGCAGCAGTGTGACTAGGCATAACAAAAGTGGGACGAGGATGCGAGCTTGTATTTCATGATAAAATTTGGAGTCTTGCATATATCCTATTAGACATGTGACTAACGAGAAAAAAAAAATACTGAATAAACCTACAATAGAATTTACTTCAACAAGCCATGAGGCAATAGGCACAACAAAAGGAATAACTAATTTAGCGTTGAGCTGCACTAATCCAACGTGTTTTACATGAGTTCTTGGGCGACTCCTGAATAATTTGCGCTTGAATAATGAGCCGTCAGTTCAATGTGGGTACAGTTAGAAAAAAAATTGACAGACGTAGATATAAGGGGCACACAATGTGCTGAACAAGTCGCGGCGTAAGTAATAGATCAATCAGAGTGGCTGTGTTCAAGAGGATTGCCATTGCCGCACGATTGAACACAGCCACTCTGATTGATCTATTACTTACGCCGTGACTCTCATGTCCATTCATCCTCGACGAACAGTGCATAGCTCTCTCTCCTCTCCCATGAAGATGCATGCTGTACAGAAGTAGTTCCATGCAACTCCTCATTGGCTCCAGCAACGACGGGTTCTATTCGGGAGTAGTCCCTAATATGAACCTGTCCTGCATCCCTGTGGCGGGCTAACCCCAAACCTCTCGAGTCTCCCCCTTCAAGATTTCTTAATCTGGTGGTTCCTGCTCGCCTCCAGCAATCCATAAACCTCTTGGATTGCATGCTATCTCTGATGGAGTCTATCAACTTCACCCGTGTCCGCATGTCGTACTTTTTGCTTTTCACTTACCGGAATTCTTGTACCTCGTTCAGCATGTTGTGTGCCCCTTATATCTATGTCTGTTAAATTTTTTTCTAACTGTACCCACATTGAACTGATGGCTCATTATTCAAGCGCAAGTTATTCGGGAGTCACCCAAGAATTCATGTAAAACAAGCTGGACCCCTGCTAACTGCGTGTGTCTCTCCCTTTCTCCACTCATCAAGATGTACGCTGCATGGAAGTAGTACTGTGCAGGTCTTCCTCGTCGACAGTAGCATCGATGTTGGAAACAACGAGCTCTGTTGGGGAGTAGTCCCCCATATGACAGCGTCCAACATCTCTGGCTACAGTGCATTGATACTTACTATGGCAACACTTTCAGAGTCGTATTACACAGATCTATTACATAGATCAATGCCAATTTTTCATTCCTTCTTGGTTGCATCTCCGACACGAATGAGTCTGATGTGGCTGCCTAGCAGTGGTGCCTATCCCCAATTGCCCTAACCTTCAAGATTCCTTATACGGTACTTCTAGTTCTCCTCCAGCACCATGTGCTTCTCTCGAACATCTACAAATGTCTTCGACAAACCTCGATATGTTGTGCGACCCTGCTATCTCCTTGTTTTTCATGGAAATCACCATACGTCAGCATGTCATATGCCTGGATCTCCATTCATCTATCTGTCATATCCTTCCACAGCTTACGCACATTAGACCTACGGCTCATTGTTCATGCGAAAATCGCATCACATTACCCAACCTCGAGGCAGTTGGAGTGACAGTGCAAATTATTGTATTGATCACCCTAGATCTTATTATTTCATCATTACATCCCTTCATGGTACCTCGAGCCATTCAGAATCAAAGACACTCATCGAAAATTAACTTCTTGACAGTTATCCACATCAACCCTCTCTCCTATGGCTAATCTCTTCAACAACCACCCAGTCGTATCCCACAGTCTGCGCGAATTCACTGACCGTGCTTATGGCTATCACGAAAATGATGAAACGGATGACAACTTCCTACGCTTTGTCCTCACGGGTGAATACATCGATGATGAAGGTCATTTAAAGCAGGCCTTTGTCGATCCTATTCAGAATGTCATTGAAGGTAACCATTCGCTTTTGATCTCCAGGGACTATGATTCCCTTCTGGGCATTGCCGACAAGGTCATGGTACATTGCCCTATCTCTGTATTCGTTGTTCCACATGATACTTTTGCTCTGAAGACAAGTATCCATCTCCAATACCCTGTTACTTATCAAGGTGTGAGTTTCTAAAGTCCTACTCCAATTGAATATTTTATTGAAGTATTTTTGCTACAGGAGACGAAACAAGTCGACTACCACAAGATTCCAAATTTTGAATTCGGCACATTTGGGATGCGGCACCACTTACACCTCTTTTTCCCTGGACTGTGGTCGCCGGAACGTTCCCAACAATCAAACCCTTACCATTTGACGGAACGCGAGCGAGCTTTCTGGTATGAAAATGGCTTTCGTCCCGCCATCGCTGCTTTATTAGGTGAAAGCATCGCCTCAGAGTGGCCAGCGAAGTATTTAACCGAGCAGTTTAGAGCAAGGAAGACAAGAGGAGGCTTTTCCTGGGGCACAAAGCTCATCCCAAGCAATGCCGTTGACCCTCTGGCCAACCGCATACGCACAGAACTGGATGGGAACCCCTTCGTTGCAGAAGCTGACATTGCTTGGGCGCGCAACTTCTTTGTTTTGCATACCCTCCGCGGCACAAAACACAGCACTTACCATCAAGTAGACATAGATTCTGCGAAATTTTATCTTCAGGATTTTGTTGAGGCGGCACAGCTCACTGGCGAAGTCCCGGACATTGGAGACTGGTACATCGATGTCGGCATTCAAATTAGTAGTGAAGAGGGGGAATGCCTTCAGTGGACTACGGCGGCCCATCATGAGGTTGTGCAGCAGGCGTTGCACATTTCAGATCGGAATGCTGAGAGGATTTCCGATATAAATTCGTCCAAATATTCCCGTGATCCTGTCAGTCATCTTACTGCCATTAGTGGCTTTCGCGCCATTCCTGGCATCCGTGCTCGAGGAGAGTATGAGGCTGTTTATATCCAGGCCTACACAACCGACAAGTCAATTGTCTCCAATCCTGAAGGCAGGCACCACGCAAAATTTATCACCATCAAAGAGGCCATGGGTGTCAATCAGCCAACGAAAACCATCGAAGGCATCTATAGTATTTACGAAGAGGCGCGTACAGCTAACTCTTCAAATGCACGTCTCGAGGTCCGGGTACCATATAAATTTGCCACCAAAGTCCTTATGCAGTTCGACCCTGATGTGTTGAAGAACTGTCTATGTTCTTTTACACGTCAGGAATGGTGGTATGTCATTCATTAAACATGGTATCCTATGTATCAATTTCTGAATTCCTGTAGGTCTTTCCGCATGACAAGGTTACTGGCAATCAGTAAAACTCTCTCCGACCAAGCCAGTGGTGCAGCCCATGCTCGACTCCTTCCTGAAGCGCTGACTTTGACCGCAGCATGCGTGTGGTTGCTGAATGGCTTGCATGCTCGCCCTGAGGATGGACCAGCAGCAAGACAACTCATGGATGCAGCCCTTCCTTTATCGGAGCCCCAGGACTTGAACCGCGATGTCCTTGCATATAATACATCCCGGCAGGCGGATTGGCAGCAGGAGGAAGAGGAGGAGGAGGAGGAAGAGGGAGAACATGATAACAGTCGTCATCGCCAGGTACCATATGTACCCTACGGATGCATCTTCTTTCGTCGAATAATGGTTGGGGATGTCGTCCCTCGCCTGCGCATTGGTGGAACCGTCCTTACGGAACCGGCATTCAAGTTTTGGTTCGAGGGCATGACGTTGGACGAGGTCCAGGCAATGTACCTGAAGTCGGGCATTATACCCCGAGAGGCGATGGGTAGTAAGCGTCCTACAAATAAAGCAAAGATGCCGACATACATAAATTTTACTGGTGCACCGGAACCAACACTATTCGACCTACAATCTCAGGGTCATATACTTCCCCCTCCTACGCAGGATGATGGCTCGGATATAGACGATCATTCCTCCCCACCTCCTATGGACGAACAATCGACAATCGACACCTTCCTTTCCCAGCTCTGGCGTCAATTCGTCATCGATCTTACTGGCAAGGCGCCTAACCCGCGGGGAATCACAAATCCCTCTTACCTCAAGCTCACTAATGTCCAACGCCGTGAAGGAAAAGAAGATATATACAAAAATGTGACACTTTCGGATATTTTCACGGACGTTGCATACAGGAACTCATCCTCTGCTGATTGGCAAAGAGCCTTCAAATGGCTCTTTCCTGAGCCTGGCTACAAGACCACGAATGCTGTCCAGAATTACCCAAGCTCACCCTATTTCAGGCAGTGGATGACCTTTATTGACGACCCTAATAATTTTACAGTTATTTCGGTGTCACGCTTAGAAATCTGGAAACGGGTGAGGGAGTGGAGCTGGATCCCAGATGCACAACAAGACAGAATGTGGCCCACATCTGCAGCCTCAGGATTTACCCGCTGGCCAAGTTCTTTGGGACGTGGTGGTAAGGATCGAGCTGCACCTCGCATTCTCCTGAAGAGCCATGCAGCTCCTATCTTCACAACAGTTGGTGTGGAGTATATTGACTCAGAGGAGGACGATGAGTAGGGGAGTCATCACTAGATTTTGATGTAAAGTTTTCAACTATTCATTCCACATCGTTTGTCACCTACTACTTGAATGAAAATCTAATTTCATAACTCCAGGCAGCACATCTACGTGGACGCGAACAGGGATGTATGCTCGATGTTGTCCTTCGTATGGAGGAATGGGTCGGCGGAGGGTGGTGAGTGTCGGGGATGTCCAAATTCCAAATTCTCAATCATAAAAAACATTAGTCACGACAATCTGGGGTCCCCCAGGAATGCTCCGGGCTTCGTCGCGGACGAGGAAGACAGATGCCATGGCAGGACCGATAGAGGTTGATTTTGAGCCTGGAACGGGATGATTCTACGACCTATTGACGTCCGTCTTTACGATTTCAACGGAGCTAGCCCCGGATGAAACCACTGGCAAGACGTGAAGCAGAGAGTTCTTGAAAAGATTCAAGGGAGCTGACTCCGCAAGAACCTAACCTGATCCACAAACAGAGGGGGCAGGATAGGACTTTACGGTAAACCCATTAGTTACTGTGATATAACGGGGGAGGAATCAAACTCACCACAGTTAGTAAAAGGCTGTTGCGGTCGTGTACTACTAAGTAATGCGTTTGGATAAAACTATGCCAACCAAGTTGATTTGGACTTCACGGCAAACCGTTTAGTTAATGTGAGATAACGGAGGAAGAACACTCACCACACTTAAAAGGCCATGAGGTCACTAATTAACGCGTTTGAGTAACTGTGCCAAACAAGTTGATTTGGTCACGTGTCTCTTCGTTCACACTTCGTCTCAGATCGGCAACCTGTAACCTGTAACTTCGGCCTTTGGCACGGTCATGTGATTTTCAGTTTGACTTCTGATCAATCTGTCATCCGCTCACTCTTGGACCACGACACAACACGATTCTAAGGAGTTAGCTCCTGGAATTGCTCTACGACGTGATCCTTTGGAGTTAGCTCCATTGATCTACCCAAGACTCGTACGCAAGATACTCTAAACCCCCGGCCATTCTCACTGCCAGTGAACAACCTTCCCCTCAACCACGGATTCGGTGTCACATTCATCATGCCCAAGGTACTTTTCTTTTTTTTCCGGTCAACCTAATAGTCCCACTCGACGCCTTGATCTATGTTGCGGAGCTTCAGAGATTCTTCTGGCCCGCGACTCAACCGATAGATCCTAGTCCGCCATTGCAAAGCTTCAGAGTTTCTTCTGGCTTGCAACATATAGGTGGACTAGCTAGGGCACATTGGAATTGCCAAAATCAAACTATTGATGATAACATTGCAAGGTTATGAACACAAGTGGACGTCTGCATACCAGACGCGGCGCTCCCCCAACACCACGGCTGGACTATTCATTTAGAGCTGCTATGGAACGTGTAGGCAGGCCCGTGGATGATGTCATTGCAAGGCAAGTCTTATCTATGATATCTGCTAATCCGTAATAGCCTAATATTTTGTAGACACACCAAACCGTTGCCTCGGGATCTCTTTCAGCGCGTGGAGGAAGAGTTGTTTGGTGGCGATTTGACAGAGGAGGAAATGGAGGAAATACCACGGTGTGTATGACGGACTACCCTCTGCCCCACTTCCTCACTTTGCCCCAGACACCCCGGGAAAGTGCTGTTTAGCCACCACCCATGTCTTACACCACCCCCCGCATCATTAACGATGCTGTCGACACCTTTCGACACCCCCCTTCACTTCACACGCCCATGTTTCCACCTCGTTGCCACCTACTTGCCGCCATTGCCCCTGCTCACTCCTCACGTGGGACGAGCTCACCACGACACCACGTATGTCAACGCGATGCGTGTTCCCCACCACTGCCCCATCTACACAAGCCCACCGTCAACCACCCACGTCATCACCCCCATTTCTAGCACCATTGATGTGACCAGCCCCGTCTACGTCCACGTCTCTATGGCCCCATCCACCACCACTGCAGCATGCCCAATCTACATGTAAGTTTACTTTTTTTCTTTCTGATTTCATTTAGCAGCTACTAACTACCAAAAACAGGAGCACCACAAGCCTTAATGAGATGACCCAAACGACACGGTCATCACCCCCCTGCCCCCGTTGTCCAACCTGAGCATGCCACCGCCGCCACGTCACCCCCTGCGCTGCCTCTACACCTGAGGACGCCCCCTGCTCACTGCCCACTCACCCCAGTTCCCATTCCATGCCCCCCGGGCCCCCATTATGCAAGACGAGCCCACGATGATGCCTCACACGTCTACGTGGCCTGTCACGTCACCGTCGACGTATTCGTCGACGATGGCCTCACCCCTTGCTCTGCCCCACTCTGGACCATATACCTGGCTGGCCTTAAACCTGTCCTTTTGACATCCACCATGTGGTACACCCTGCCTCTGTTCGTCGTCATCGAACAGCGCCCACAGCACGCCACTTTCTGGCTCTCTTTCTTACCGTTAATGACGCGAACAAACAAAATGAACCAGATGACACACTTGTCGTTTGGGCCCACGGTAATTTTTTCCTCTTCCATTCTTGTTTTACTTAACTAACTAATTTCTTTACTTTACTTTTTAGGTTCTAAACTACTGGTAATGACGTATAACGACACGGCAAATCCATGCCCAGCTACAACCGTGCAAACCCCTCCTCCCCATCCAAACGGGATGTGAGGCGCTCAGTCGGCGGAGGGTTGTATCCTCGAAACTTTGAGGGTGCAGCCAAGGCATTGGATGGGGAGAGGGACGATAAGATGATGGGTAGGGACGATGAACATGATTAGCAAGTGTCATGGCTTGGATATCAGGTATGTAGAGTATTTCAACTGCAGGGGGTAGTGCTGGGGGCGCTACCTGCCGTTTACAAATATTTCTTTCATTGAAAGCAGGTATTCTGGCCGTCTCATCGTGCTCGGCACAAACGCATCAAGTTCTACACTCTGTCTACATGCTCTATTACAGCAGTCAAGGGAACGGCTACCACGATGTCATTGTCAATGTACAAACTCAATTTATGTACAGGTTTGCACTTATCTACACAGCTTGCGGATAACTAAGTAGTGCACAGTGTGCTGTCGTCATAGACGAACAGAGTCAATACACCTTGTGAATAATTGATCAGTACACCAATTAGCTGTGTGATGTCGGCGTAGACGACGCGAACCATCAACCACCAACACTCTACCAACATATATCCTGCATGGAAGTAGTTCCGTGCAGGATCCCATCTACGAGCCTCAGGTCTAATGCCTGGATTCTCATTGTCTCGGATTTTCTACGAGACTACGACGAATGTCAACCACACACGGATTCACTCAGTCATCGCTCCTCTACGACGAATGGCAACCACAACCAGATTCACAGTCATCACTCTTCTACAACGAATGGCCACCACAGCGTAGATTCACATCTTGCCTGTTTGTCTATGAGGACAACAAGTCTGATCCAAGTCTGATCCCCAGGTTCTCATGGTCTTGACTCTTCTATGACAAATGGCCACCACATGGTGGATTGGACATCGTGCCTGTTCATCTATGAGGATGACAAGTCTGATCCCTGGATTCCCATGGTCTTGACTCTTCTACAACAAATGGCCACCACAGCGTGGATTCAACATCTTAAGTCTAATGGCCGATTGCTCATGGTCTCAACTCTTCTACGACAAATGACGAACTGGTCTTTGCTCTTCTACAACGAATGGCAACTACATGCGGATTCTCACAGTCTTGGTTCGTCTACATTGTTGCATGCCTGACTCCTGTCTTGCCTGTTCGTCTATGAGGATGACAAGTCTGATGCCTGGACTGTCATGGTCTTGGATCTTCTATGACGAATGGCAACTCACACAGTCATGACTGTTCTACAATGAACTGGTCTTGGCTCTTCTATGACGAATGGCAACCACAATCGGATTCTCACAGTCATGATTCTTCTACGACGAACTGGTCTTGGCTCCTCTACAATGAATGGCAACTACACATGGATTCTCATGGTCTTGGTTCATCTATGCCATTGCATGCGCAACTCTTGTCTTGCCTGTTCGTCTACGAGGACGACGAACTGGTTTCAGCTCTTCTAGTTGATTCTCATGGTCTTGGTTCGTCTACGCCGTTGCACCCCCAACTCTTGTCTTGCCTGTTTGTCTACGAGGACGACGAACTGGTTTCAGCTCTTCTAGTTGATTCTCATGGTCTTCATTCGTCTACGCCGTTGCATATCCAACTCTTGTCTTGCCTGTTCGTCTACGAGGACGATGTACTGGTTTCAGCTCTTCTAGTTGATTCTCAGGGTCTTTATTCGTCTACGCCGTTGCACCCCCAACTCTTGTCTTGCCTGTTTGTCTACGAGGACGACCAACTGGTTTTAGCTCTTCTAGTTGATTCTCATGGTCTTCATTCGTCTACGCGGTTGCACCCCCAACTCTTGTCTTGCCTGTTCGTCTATGAGGACGACGAACTGGTTTCAGCTCTTCTAGTTGATTCTCATGGTCTTCATTCGTCTACGCGGTTGCACCCCCAACTCTTGTCTTGCCTGTTCGTCTACGAGGACGACGAACCTGGTCTTGGCTCTTCTAGTTGATTCTCATGGTCTTCATTCGTCTACGCCGTTGCACCCCCAACTGTTGTCTTGCCTGTTCATCTACGAGGACGACGAACTGGTTTCAGCTCTTCTAGTTGATTCTCATGGTCTTCATTCGTCTACGCCGTTGCACCCCCAACTCTTGTCTTGCCTGTTCGTCTACGAGGACGACGAACCTGGTCTTGGCTCTTCTAGTTGATTCTCATGGTCTTCATTCGTCTACGCCGTTGCACCCCCAACTCTTGTCTTGCCTGTTTGTCTACGAGGACGACGAACTGGTTTCAGCTCTTCTAGTTGATTCTCATGGTCTTCATTCGTCTACGCCGTTGCATATCCAACTCTTGTCTTGCCTGTTCGTCTACGAGGACGATGTACTGGTTTCAGCTCTTCTAGTTGATTCTCAGGGTCTTTATTCGTCTACGCCGTTGCACCCCCAACTCTTGTCTTGCCTGTTTGTCTACGAGGACGACCAACTGGTTTTAGCTCTTCTAGTTGATTCTCATGGTCTTCATTCGTCTACGCCGTTGCACCCCCAACTGTTGTCTTGCCTGTTCGTCTATGAGGATGACGAACTGGTTTCAGCTCTTCTAGTTGATTCTCATGGTCTTCATTCGTCTACGCCGTTGCACCCCCAACTCTTGTCTTGCCTGTTCGTCTAGGAGGACGACGAACTGGTTTCAGCTCTTCTAGTTGATTCTCATGGTCTTCATTCGTCTACGCGGTTGCACCCCCAACTCTTGTCTTGCCTGTTCATCTACGAGGACGACGAACTGGTTTCAGCTCTTCTAGTTGATTCTCATGGTCTTCATTCGTCTACGCCGTTGCACCCCCAACTCTTGTCTTGCCTGTTCATCTACGAGGACGACGAACCTGGTCTTGGCTCTTCTAGTTGATTCTCATGGTCTTCATTCGTCTACGCCGTTGCACCCCCAACTCTTGTCTTGCCTGTTCGTCTAGGAGGACGACGAACTGGTTTCAGCTCTTCTACTTGATTCTCATGGTCTTCATTCGTCTACGCTGTTGCACCCCCAACTCTTGTCTTGCCTGTTCGTCTAGGAGGACGACGAACTGGTTTCAGCTCTTCTAGTTGATTCTCATGGTCTTCATTCGTCTACGCGGTTGCACCCCCAACTGTTGTCTTGCCTGTTCGTCTATGAGGACGACGAACTGGTTTCAGCTCTTCTAGTTGATTCTCATGGTCTTCATTCGTCTACGCGGTTGCACCCCCAACTCTTGTCTTGCCTGTTCGTCTACGAGGACGATGTACTGGTTTCAGCTCTTCTAGTTGATTCTCATGGTCTTCATTCGTCTACGCCGTTGCACCCCCAACTCTTGTCTTGCCTGTTCGTCTACGAGGACGACGAACCTGGTCTTGGCTCTTCTAGTTGATTCTCATGGTCTTCATTCGTCTACGCCGTTGCACCCCCAACTCTTGTCTTGCCTGTTCGTCTACGAGGACGATGTACTGGTTTCAGCTCTTCTAGTTGATTCTCATGGTCTTCATTCGTCTACGCCGTTGCACCCCCAACTGTTGTCTTGCCTGTTCGTCTATGAGGATGACGAACTGGTTTCAGCTCTTCTAGTTGATTCTCATGGTCTTCATTCGTCTACGCCGTTGCACCCCCAACTCTTGTCTTGCCTGTTTGTCTAGGAGGACGACGAACCTGGTCTTGGCTCTTCTAGTTTACTTCATCTATGACAAATGGCAGCCACAGCCCACCAGCAACCACACCATGGATTTCTCCTGCATAAAAGTAATTCCGTGCAGGATTCATGTCTTGCCTGTTCATCTACGAGGAAGACAAATCTGCTCTTTAATGACCTTGACTGGCAACCATCTGGACTCACACAGTCTTGGGAACACACAAGTAATTTGTAGTGAGTACAAGTAGATACCATACATTTTTTCATGGATGTTCCGCACTCATGAATAAAATTTTGTACTCAATGTGGTATGTGCTGTACAAGCCATCACAGAAGTTATGGATGCCCAAGTAGTTTTGTTGTCTGTGCATCCTGCTACTCTGCCTATTCCCTTCCTCCACTCTCCTACTCCCCTGCTCCCCTGCTCCCTGGTCCCCTAGTCCCCTAGTCCCCTAGTCCCCTAGTCCCCTAGTCCCCTAGTCCCCTAGTCCTCTAGTCCCCTAGTCCCCTAGTCCCCTAGTCCCCTAGTCCCCTAGTCCCCTAGTTTTCCACCCTACCCTACAATCTCAAAACATTCTCCTGATAACCCTAAGGTATCAAGCCGAGAAGCTGAGGAGAGAGGAAAAAGCGCGGCTGAAGGCCGACACTGATGTGGAGATGGGTGATATCCCGACATCTTCCACCGCCATCTCCGAGTTCGTGGAGAAAAAGGTGGCATCGGCCCTCAAAAAATTGTCTGTCACAGTGAGTTCGGAGTTTGTTGACTCAGTCTCACACTACACTAATCCTAATTCGGTAGGGAAAAGGCTCCGCGCAGAAGCCCGCTCCCAAGAAGTCCGGAAAAGGCGGCGGACAGAAGGCGAAGGCGCAGATAACGGGGAAACCCAAAGCGTCGAAGAAGCCGGGGAAGCCGAAAGGCAACCCCAAGGGGAAGTCGAAAGGTGGACGGAAATAGTTATTTCCTCCACGCTCAGGTACGAGATGCCAGCTTCTTATCCTGATGAAATCTTATTGATTCCACGTCCCCTAGCCATCAAACTCCTCCTCCGCCACGCCTCTCCAGAATATATAGAGGCGTCGAGGTTTAGAGCGGGGGTGCACTTGGGTCCCGGGGTTAATGCCCCTTATTATATTTTAACACATGTATCTGCTGGCGCGCGCTATCTTTTTAAGATAGCGCCATCGTTAAATAAAATTCGCTTGTCCTATGATGACTTTTGTGACCGCCTTAGATGGAGGCTTTTCTGGTTACATAAGGAGATGAGCGGGGAAATCCAAGAACGTCAATATGACCCTGACTATGAAGTCCCACACGAGAGAAATCGGTGTGACTTCAGAATAGACTATGTCGAGGACGGCTTAACGAAAGGATGGGAGTACATTTATAGCTCCGCACCTTCGGTTGAGCATCGGAACAGGTCCACGCCGGAAATGGTGGATGCGAAGGCCGTCCTCGAATTCCTCGAGAAAAACGATTATCTCGTTCTTCCCACGGATAAAAACCTCGGTCAATGTCTTGTCACCCGGCAATGGTTCATAGACGAAACCGCCAAGTTGTTATCTGACGCGACTTCTTATCATGAAGTTGACAACGAAAAGGCGAAGGAGATTTTAGACTCCCAACGACTTAGAATGCTGAATATCGCGAACGAAGCGATTACGTTCTTCAACCACGAACAACTCAGCAAATATTTGCGGCACTTAATCCCTGACGGGGATAGCCCAAAGTACGTGCTCCCCAAATTCTATGGCATCCCAAAGATCCATAAGAATCCCATGAGGATGCGTCCAATCGTACCTTGTCACCTGGCTATGCAAAACCCCGCAGCTAAGTACGTGTCTAAAACTCTCAAACCAGTCATCGAAAAGCTGCCATTTACTGTTAAGGGCAGTAAAGATATGGCGATGAAACTGGCAAACTTGGTCATTGACCCGAGACGCAAGTTCTTTTTAGTAGGATTCGATCTGGTAGCCTTCTATACCAATATCGATGTCCAATTCTGCATGCAAGCATGCAAACAATACTATAAAGACGTGTGCAAGCCTTCTATAGCTGAGTTGGCTTTTTTTATGCACTGTATGCGCGCCTCGTTTTTAAACCTCATATTTGAGTTCGACGGTAAAGTTTACGAGCAAATTAAAGGCATTGCTATGGGAGTCGCAGCATCTCCCGACGGCGCCAACATATTTGCATCCGTTCATGAGGAGAGTTTCCTTTTGGGAGACCAACTTTACGGTCGTCGTATTCCCTTTTACGGGAGATATATCGACGACGGCTTTATGGTTATTTACGCAGAGACAGGCGACGAAGCACTCGCTTACGCCCAGTCGTTAGTAAAATTTCCAGGCCTCGAACTTACATGGGAAGTTTCTGGAAGAAGTCTTACCTTCTTAGATTTAATGATTTACATCGATCCGATTTGGAACCGAATCGAATGGAAACCATTCCGCAAAGCCAGAAACAACCTAGAACGAATCCCATTCGCATCTCATCACCCCATTGACGTAAAGCGTGGGACTTTCCTTGGGGAGATGTCACGTATGGCCGTCCTCTGCAGTTCATCTGCCAACTATATCGATGCTTTGAGTGATCTTGCAAAGATATATATAGCACGGGGATATCCACACCGATTGGTGAAAAAGTGGTTAAAGGAGAATTCTGCTAAGAGATGGCATGCTCGCTTCAGCGAGAAGAAGCCTGTGGTAGCAGGTACGGGGGACCGTAAGCTCTTAGTCCTTAAAACCACTTTTAATCCAGTATGGGAGGAGTTCAACTTTCATGAGATGGCAAATATCATCATGAATCAATGGTCCATTCAGATTTCTGCTCGGAAATCAAGATGGACACGACTTTGGGACTCAGGTCCAGTAGACGAACCCATTGAGCGAGTTGTTGCAGGCGAAGGCCAAGCGACTGGGCCAATGAGTAGTTCAGGGTCTATTGCGAACCTGTCTCAGTCCGCCAACTTAGTAGGGCCAGGCGATCCCTCTCCGGAGGTTGACAGTCATGGTGACCGAACAGATGGTGTCCAGGACGGGCGAGCGACGGGTTCAGGTGACGAAATTTGGTTACACGAACTGAAGCGTTTGCCCCGCTCTGCGAGCATGGAAGTAGTCAAAAAACTTGACATCTCAAAGCTCGGATTCACTGATGCCAAGTGGCTAGTATCTCGTAGACGAACTCGGTCGTTTGCAGACTTACTAAACCAACTCAAACGGAATGCCCTTAATGAACATACCGTTTTGCCATCTATCTGGAGCTTGGGGGCCGAAAGGTTTCCCCTCGCCGAAGATTCCGCAGATCAAGATCAGTCTTGGTTCGCGGACTTGGAAGAAGAGTGATTGCATAGTAAACGTAATATTTATACTCTTTAGGGAGTGGTTCAAACCCAAACCCTAACTCTAACCCTAACTACCCTAACCCTAACGTGGACGCCCACCGGCATTCCCTGGGTTAAGTTAGGCCTGTGGGAAACGTTGCCCCCACAGTAGAGGCTTAGTAATAAGGAGAGTATTTAGACGTGATCTAATCAATCGCATACTCCTATAGTAGATCACGTGACTTACCCACGACTATAACACTGATACAGTGGCACCGTGGTGTCATGTTACCCATCAGTAGCGGCATTGCCTTAATTGGCTAGCCGTTGGCTAGCGCCCAGGCGACTATGGCGCGCGTTGAACGGCCTTGCGCTTAAGTGCGCTCGGTTAACCGCATCCGTGGAAAAACCATGATGGTGACGGGTCGGACCGTGCAAATTAGCCCATGGGAACCAGCTTGCCAACTATAGCGAAAGGGACTGATAGACTCCACTCGTCGCCCCGCACCGCGAGGTGATCGGGCCGGAAGCGATTCGGCGAAAAAGTCATATGCATTGTTATCAGTCAGCTATCAGTCGGCCTCGGCTAGATTAATCATCTAACCGAGGTATCGGATAATCTTCGGATCTATCCGGATAAGGTGCCGTTCCGGCACCTTATCGGATAATCACATGTTTCTACTATAAAAGGAAATTGTATGCTTCTATGTACGGATAAAGGTCGGACTTTTATTCGGCGTCTGTAGTTTCTATGGGCACATGAGGGAGATTCGTCGCACGAACGTTACTGCGGACCCGGCCCTACGGGCTCGGGGACCTAGGTAGTTAGTAAGGCTGCGCCTTGGCGTAAGAGTCTCAGGCTTCATCCATAGGCTTGGAGCGTGCTATCGCACGCGCTCAGTCGCATCGAACCCCTTAGCCTCTGGGGTATAAAAGGCCAGGCAGAAAACTGAGGAGAGCATAGCTCGAAATCCGCTCTGGACTCACTTTGAGTACAGCGCATTTTTTCTGTCTTTCTCTCCACACGTAAATAGTCCTCGCCTGCCTCGCTTCGCTCGGCAGGCTCGTCCACCCTAAACCCTAAAGACCTGGAGGACTGCGCATGCATCACGGAGGACAATTAAATACCATTGCATGTGGAGTGGGGTGCCTTTTATCCCAATGATGTGTAAGGTTCCATTGACGTTAGGCTCGCGCCGATAAAGGATGTGCTGCTCATCCTTAATATGACGTAGGAAGCTAGGCTCCAGGTCCCAAAGTGGTGAAAAGGCCACAGGGTTGAGCCGACGATACATGATGAAATTGTACATGTCGACAACAGCCTGATGGAGCTCGTCATCTTTGTATGCCTTTAGCCCGACGCGACTCATCGCTGCAACTCGTGAGTCACAACGTTCCGCCGTCGATGGGATCTTCATGCGGTGGTCCATACTGTATGGTGTAGGTGGTAAAAAACCATAGCGGTAGTGAAGGATATAGGGGAGAGAGCGAACAGTAACAGTAGTGTCGCGGATATGGCTGCCATATATCTTCTTGACATCGTCTACATAGATGTCATTTGAATTCTCCGAACGGGTGTTCAGGGAACCAGCTGGAACGTTCATGTGGGGCGGCTCCGACGACGGGTCAATAAGAATGACCTCGTCTTCGACGAGGCCGTTGCGCTCTGATGTGGCGGTTTCAACAACAATCGACCATTCATCCAACAAACTGTGGTACCACCTAGTCTGTGGAGTCGAGCGAATCCAACGCGCCTGCCATTCGGGTTCTGGAACCAGAGTTCTCAACTGGTGGCCACTTGGCGTCAATATCCATTCGTACATCACAGAACCTTCTTCTGGCACCAAGGCCGTCAGATTGTCTCTGGTGGCTGCGGTCTGCAACTTGATCTCGCGGATACGAGCGACTGCTTGCTCACTCAAGCTCGCTTCGAATTGCTGCGCCTCCTTCTCCATTCGCTCAATGAACATTTGAACGGTCTCACCCTTTTGCTGATGACTACCCTCATGCGGCTGAGGGACGTCTGTACAACTGAGACCAGGGTCTTCATCCAAACGAACATCGCACGGTTCGTCCAGGACGGGGCCTCCACTGCAGCCAGGATGAAAAGAAGTCTCATTGCTATCACGCATGAACCTCTCCTCCGCTCGCTCAGGTATCTGACCACTGACATTGGGAACACCGATTTCTTGGAGCTTCGCTCGATAAACGGCCTCAGCGCTGGGCAAGTACCTAGGCATCAACTCCCTGTCTGTAAATGGCTGGTTGGAGTCACGGCCCCACCATATGATGAAAGGGACATTGGCGCGCTGGAAAGCTGGGAAGCACCGTGCCCAGGTCGAACAATAGGCGTTTACGTATGCACCAACTCGAAACCCCGGTGCAGAACTGCAGACAAAGGACATTTGGAAGTCGTGGAGCCACTGAGGGTGAATGCCATTTAACCGACAGAGCGAAACCCATCGCGGCTCGGTTATGTTGTCGTCCTCCGGCGACAAGTTCATAGCAATAGCGAAGGAGCAGAGGGTGGCAAGTGCAACAAAGGCATCTCGTGATTTGTAGGCACAGTTCCTCGCGAAATGAATCTCCTTGTGGCTGGCGGTGTAACCGCAATCGCTCGGAAAGGGCAAGGGGAGTAGATCTGGTGAACCTGAGGGAAATGCAGTCCCAAGGAGAAAATAGGTGATATTGACTAGAGCGGATTCGAGCCGTTGCCACGAGTCGATTACATCCACGTGGAGCCGATGGAACATTCTATCTACGGTCACAATGGGCAGGGTAGCATCACAGATGTCCAACCTAGAGAAGAGGGGCCCAAAGAATGACACGCTTTTCGGCCAGAATGCAAGGTACGGGTGGGAGTTGATTAGCCAGCGCATTTTTCGGAATTCTCGAACAGGGATGTATGCTCGATGTTGTCCTTCGTATGGAGGAATGGGTCGGCGGAGGGTGGTGAGTGTCGGGGATGTCCAAATTCCAAATTCTCGATCATAAAAAACATTAGTCGCGACAATCTGGGGTCCCCCAGGAATGCTCCGGGCTTCGTCGCGGACGAGGAAGACAGATGCCATGGCAGGACCGATAGAGGTTGATTTTGAGCCTGGAACGGGATGATTCTACGACCTATTGACGTCCGTCTTTACGATTTCAACGGAGCTAGCCCCGGATGAAACCACTGGCAAGACGTGAAGCAGAGAGTTCTTGAAAAGATTCAAGGGAGCTGACTCCGCAAGAACCTAACCTGATCCACAAACAGAGGGGGCAGGATAGGACTTTACGGTAAACCCATTAGTTACTGTGATATAACGGGGGAGGAATCAAACTCACCACAGTTAGTAAAAGGCTGTTGCGGTCGTGTACTACTAAGTAACGCGTTTGGATGAAACTATGCCAACCAAGTTGATTTGGACTGTACGGCAAACTGTTTAGTTAATGTGAGATAACGGAGGAAGAACACTCACCACACTTAAAAGGCCATGAGGTCACTAATTAACGCGTTTGAGTAACTGTGCCAAACAAGTTGATTTGGTCACGTGTCTCTTCGTTCACACCTCGTCTCTACTTGTTTCACTGATCGCTTCATGCTACGGAGTCAGCTCCTGGCATGAATCGAGGATCTCAAAGGCGAGATACGATACTACGGAGCCAGCTCCTCGTATCGTGCATCTCCAACGCCACGGGTGGGATCAATGGCCAGCTACTATGGGTTGCCAGTGTAGCGGAGACCGCCAGGCTGTCGAAACCAGAACTGTTCTGTCTCTTCATCAAGGGTTGGCCTTTTCACAGACTATTCAGTCTCCTCCGTCATACCATGCCAGTGGCCGGTTGCTCATTCACACACATTCCTTAAACCTCGTCTTGTGCCTGAATCGTCTATGACGAATGACAAGCACACCCGGATTCACAGTCATAGCTCTTCTACGACGATTAGCCACCACAGCGTGGATTCACCTCTTGCCTGTTTGTCTATGAGGACACCCCGAGTCTCACAGTCATCACTCTTCTATGACGAATGGCAACCACACCGGGATTCACAATCATAGCTCTTCTACGACGAATGGCCACCACAGCGTGGATTCACATGTTGTCTGTTCATCTATGAGGACACCTCGAGTCACACAGTCATTGGTCTTCTATGACGAATAGCAACCACACCGGGATTCACAGTCATAGCTCTTCTACGACGAATGGCCACCACAGCGTGGATTCACCTCTTGCCTGTTCGTCTATGAGGACACCCCGAGTCACACAGTCATTGCTCTTCTATGACGAATAATGACAACCATACCTGTATTCACAGTCATAGCTCTTCTATGAGACTACGATGAATGTCAACCAACCACACCTGGATTTTACAGTCATAGCTCTTCTATGACGAATGGCACCCCCACCCGGATTCACAGTCATAGCTCTTCTACGATCAATGGCCACCACAGTGTAGATTCACATGTTGCCTGTTCGTCTATGAGGACGACAAGTCTAACTCCCATATTCTCAAGTTCTTGACTCTTTTACGATGAATGGCCACCACAGTGTAGATTTGACCTTGTGCCTGTTTGTCTATGAGGATAACAAGTCTAATCCCCAGATTCTGGTGGCCTTGGCACTTCTATGACAAATCGCCACCATAGCATGGTTTCACGCTTCTGTTGTTCGTCGTACTCCCCTGTTTGTAGTCCTTTCTTTATCCCTTCAGATCGGCAACCTGTAACCTGTAACTTCGGCCTTTGGCACGGTCATGTGATTTTCAGTTTGACTTCTGATCAATCTGTCATCCGCTCACTCTTGGACCACGACACAACGCGATTCTAAGGAGTTAGCTCCTGGAATTGCTCTACGACGTGATCCTTTGGAGTTAGCTCCATTGATCTACCCAAGACTCGTACGCAAGATACTCTAAACCCCCGGCCATTCTCACTGCCAGTGAACAACCTTCCCCTCAACCACGGATTCGGTGTCACATTCATCATGCCCAAGGTACTTTTCTTTTTTTTCCGGTCAACCTAATACTCCCACTCGACGCCTTGATCTATGTTGCGGAGCTTCAGAGATTCTTCTGGCCCGCGACTCAACCGATAGATCCTAGTCCGCCGTTGCAAAGCTTCAGAGTTTCTTCTGGCTTGCAACATATAGGTGGACTAGCTAGGGCACATTGGAATTGCCAAAATCAAACTATTGATGATAACATTGCAAGGTTACGAACACAAGTGGACGTCTGCATACCAGACGCGGCGCTCCCCCAACACCACGGCTGGACTATTCATTTAGAGCTGCTATGGAACGTGTAGGCAGGCCCGTGGATGATGTCATTGCAAGGCAAGTCTTATCTATGATATCTGCTAATCCGTAATAGCCTAATATTTTGTAGACACACCAAACCGTTGCCTCGGGATCTCTTTCAGCGCGTGGAGGAAGAGTTGTTTGGTGGCGATTTGACAGAGGAGGAAATGGAGGAAATACCACGGTGTGTGTGACCTAACCTCCTCTCTGTAATGAATTTATAATTTTTCCAGGCCAATTCAAAAGAAAAAGTTCAGGTGACGTGGTTCCAGGTGTATGAATGTCGGGGCCGGATCCCGCCTGGTCCAGAAGTTAGCTGAAAAGATGACTCTGAAATGCTGAATGGATACATTCCATGGGTTATGGAGAGGGTGGGAGAATGTCAGCAATATGCCATTCATCGTCATCGTCGACAAACCGACACTGGCGATCAGATCTGGTGTCTAAATTTAAATGGCGTGTGGTCTTGCAGGGGTCATTGTAGTGAAGATAAGGATGAAACCGCCCACCATCTATCTCACTTGTATAAATGGACTTAAAGACATAACGCGTTAACAACTATATACAGACATACAAGTAAATCAATGACTTCCAGTACACAATATCAGATGGAAAGTTTACAGTCCCTAAGCTCACAGCTTTGACTTCTTTCCGCACTTACCCTTCAGAGCAGACTTTGGTGGCACAGAAACACTATCCAATCGTCCTGGCTGACGACTGGGAATCCCTTGCTGCATGGGCGGGCGGGCAAACGGATTTGGGTTGGCCTTTGGGTTGGCCACGGGTGTCTGGAGATTTGTTTCTGTAGTCGTGGATTTTTTGGCGAAAGGGTTTGTCCTGATCTTCTCGGACATTGACGTGTTTGAAACACCAGAGTTTCTCGACGCTAGCACCACGTTAGAAGAAAACGTAAAATTACCCGACTCTGACTTACTTGGTTTTTGTGGTGGCAGGAGGAATTGTCGCGATAAAGTGTTTGATGAGGTCCCTGAGGTCCCACTGCCATTTTTCTCTGCAACGAGACTTGATGAGGCATGTGGGAGGCCTATAATAATGTGTGGTTTTATTCTTCTGCATCATTTTGACCTCAATTGAAAGACTCACCAGCTGACTTTGATATGGCGTCCTTCTCCCCACTCATTTCCTTTTCCATGCCAGTCAAAGACGCTGTATAAAACATAAGCTTGTTTCATTCATTGGAGTTATACTGTAGAAGACTTACGAGTAGCGTGCTGCTTCTTCAGCTGGACGTGTTCAGCCAATATTTGCGCTCTGCCTTCAGCCCCAATCGTTCCTTGTCGCGAACGTTTTTGTGGAGGGCTGTCTTGGTCAGATTTTAACGGGGAGCTTCCGTAAGCGACGAGAGCAGTTAGAGCAAAGTTATCTATAGCAATATTGTGAATAGTGTATAGCCTGGAACGGACAAAGGGCATTACCTTCTTCTTCCATGACGATCGGGGGTGACCGTATTCTTTTCGTTGGCTTCTCCGTCTTGTCCAATTCCACGTCCTCTGCATAAGGAACAAATCAAAATATACCCTCCCTATATAGCACATAAGGTTTACCTTCAAGTGGAAGGCCGTCCGACGTGTTCGAGCTTGGCGCATCACTGGCAATTGCCGGTGACCTCCAGCGGCCGGTGTTGTATCTTTTTAGCGTTGGCTTCTCCACCTTGTCCAATTCCATGTCCTCTGTATAAGGAGTAGATCAGTATTAATCCTCCCTATATAGCACGTAAGGTTTACCTTCATGTGGAAGGCCGTCCAATATATTTGAGCTTACGGCGTCACTAAACTCGTCTCCATCTGAAGTACCTGCCTCTACTTCTGATGGGAATGCAGAGGTACCACAATCCGATGGGAGTATAGAAGTATCGGGGTCTGATGGGAGCACGGAGGCATCTGGCTCGCTGATGCCCGGTGTTTCGTCAATGACGTTGATGACGATCGGCTTCTTGATCTTTTTCCGATTTGTGGAAGAAAGGTCGGGCTTCTTGTCTTCATGGAGGTCGGGAATGCAGCCCTTTAGGAGTTGTTCCAATTCTGCAAATTCAGTTTGAATCTGTAAGGCTATAACGACAAATGAGGGGACGAACCATCACAAAGTTCCTTACCAACAAAGGCGTCGAACTGATCGCGTTTGTCTCGCGCCACGCCATTCATGAGGAGATCAGCTGAGTCATTTGCAAGCAGATAAATCACTGTCACGATATTCTTCTGGGGCTGTCTGTGGGCACGTCCGCGTATTTGCCTCTCGTCTTGAGCGGACCATGGTTGGTCCTATGGATTTACAATATAGCATGTTCAGGCAAAATGGGGAATGGCAAAGCTCACGAAGAATATAACGGTATCGGACACCGAAAGGTTAAGCCCGGCAGATCCGATGCTAGAGAAGATCAGGACTCTGATGGGGTTCTTGGAGTCATGGAACTCCCTAATAATCTTGTCGCGCTTTTCAAAGGACATCTTGCCATTGATGGCATAGCTCTCAACTCCGTGTAGGCGGAGAACCTCAATAGATAGCGTCAGACATGAAAGAAACGAAGGATAACATGGAGATACGCACATTTTGTAGTAGCTGTGCCATTGAGGAAAACTCCTGAAAGATGATGATTCGGCGCGTCTTTTGTAGCGGTGGTCCCGGAGTAACCGTGATCTTCGGGAAAACAGGCTGCCCATCCACAAAGGACATGTCGTCCACCTTGTCATGGGTCAGGTAATGGGCACAAACTTTTGCACAGACGTCCATTTTTGTACTCTTGACCGGCGCCCATTCCTCGAGCGTCTTGAAAGATGGCCACATTGCGGTAGAGTCTTCCTTGGCATACCCGACGGCTGTACGATACTCCAGATAAAACTTCTACACGGCGCTCGTCAGACTGGACCATATGGCATTTGCCGCAACTTACTTTCGTCTGAATCTTCGGCAGGTTACTGGCCGATTCAAGACTGTGTGCCATGTTAGAAATGAAGGGAGAAAGCAGATGGTGTTATACTTACGCTACTTTGGCACTTTCGGCTCGAGTCTTAATAATGCCCATCTCTCTTTCTGTTAACGTTACGATGCCCAAGATCTCTTTATATGGGGGTAGTGGAAGCAGTGGATTGGCCTTATAATCGAAGCTGTCCGTCGTCCTCCGGAGGAACTGGCCAGTGAGATGGCCCTGCAGACGCTTCACAGCCTGGACTCGCTCAGCAAGCTGAGTCTCTCGATCATCGTCAAGCTTCTTTGCTCTTCGAACCGCAGCAGCATCATCCTTCTCCTGTAACCATGCGGCCTCTGTGAAGAAGTGGGGTTTGCCGACAAGACGCCCCATGGATGCAATATCCTAGAAGAAACGATGTTGAGCATTATAAGGCAAAGTAGTGACACCGTTGACTTACCTTTGAAGATGTGTGGAGAGGAGTGGCGGTCATAATGAGCCGTACCGTTGCCCGCTCGAGGAGTTTCAAGGCGCTAAGATGCTTTTTGCCAGGGTTCCGCATGTGGTGTGCTTCGTCGATGGTGATTGTAAGAAAGGAGTGGCCGAAGAGGGTGTGCTCAAGGGATCCGATGGCAGTTGGCAAGTCCCAAGGACGATTGTCTCTTGTGTTCTTCTTGGACGAATGAAAGTTTAAATTCATTTCTTTAAACAAAACCTTCAATGCCAGCTGGTTAGTAATTCGACTAAAGGTTCATGTAAACGGTCAACGCACCGAATGGGAAGCGATAATAATTCTGTTGTGTGGTTGATGTTTGGAGTGATGCATGGGTCCTGAGGAAGACCAGAAGTCTTCTCCGTCAGTTTGGCTGTCGTAGACAAATATGTCCACGGATTTCGGTTGTAAAAACACCTTTACTTCGCCCACCCACTGTGCTACGAGGGTACCGGGACAAACAATAAGATGCGGCAATGACGGAATCTTCTCTTTGTCTCCAAGATAAGGCTGATTCACTGGAATAAGTCGGGATTAGTGCACGGGTCAACGTCATCTCGATGGTAAGAAGTTCTTACCCAGGATTCTTGGGAGCTTTTTCTTGGTCTGCTGTAAGAAGACAGCCTGCATGAAAAACGCGAGCACGGCAATTGCTTGTGCTGTTTTGCCTAGGCCAACCTCGTCCGCAACAAGGACTCCAAGGACACGCGAGGAGTCTGGGACCTTGGAAAGGACGGATCGTATAATGGAATGATTACCAGCAAGCTGGTGCCAGTGAAGGCGCAACTTTGTAAGATTGTCAGGCAGGGAATCGATATTTACATTAGAGAAAACATCAGGCTTGTCCCAGGGGGTTAACCCAGATCGATCTCGGACTATGTTGAACGATGGAGGTAGGCCTGTCCTGTACCCCAATGATAGTGCCAAGGATGCAGGGGTCATCTTTGCCTCTTCTTCCATGCCAAAATCGCCGCCACAATCGTTGAGCTTCTGTTGTTCAGGGTGAGCATCAGATATCGGTGGCTCTTCATCCTCAAGATCCTGGTCGAAGTACTCATGGTAGAGGTTGAGCACGTCACTCACATCTTCTTCGCTGGCTAAGTGTTGAAGGGCGGCAGGGGTTACCTTGGAGGAACCTGGGCATGCATGCAATTCGTCAAAGAGGAAAATTAAAAGAAGACCAAGGCTACCTTTCGCAGCTACTCGCTTCTCAATCTTCGCGCCCAAACTCTCAAGGATTGTCTGGAGCTCGGCAAGCATGTCCTCGGCCTTCCTGATGTTCTCGGCTGTGTGGAAGAGCTCGGAGGTGTCCTTCCACTTGGCGACGGTGCAGATGGCACGCGAGACTTTCGTCTTTGTTACCTTCCCAGTCTCAAGATCTATGATTGGTTGAGGCAAACGAAATAAAGGGCACAACAGATTAGGCTTACCTTTGAATGCGGCAAGGGCCGCTTCCTCAATCTCAGCTGGACGGTTCTTCATACTGTTGACTTGGGTGCGGATCGTGTTCCAGGACCTCTGTGGAATAATTCGAAACGCTTCCCGCAGTGCTGGTCTCAAGACGAGTTTGCCATTCGGAAACGCCTCTTCGCCGAACAACTTGAGCGCGAGAGAGTCGATGATGATGGGAAGATAGCTATCGGCGGCAGGCCAGGGTGCGTCTATGTTGTTTTCCGAGATAAGGATATCGAGGGGATGGATATCCCACTCCCTAAGCTCCTCGATGACGGCGGTATGAATGTTCCATGAATCCCATTTTCTCAGGATGAAACTGTTCCAGAACTCACGTCCAGGATAGGCCGAAGCGCCCTTCGCTTTCACTGCAAAGGCAAGCTTCTTGTCTTCTGAGGGGAGAAGATGATATGCTCGGAAGTACGACTGGACGTCGATAGCGTCCCTACGAGTCCACCCTTTGGGCAATTTTGAGTCATCGTCCGGGAAGAGGCCATGGAGGATGCCGGTGCGCTCCTGCCAGGCGGGCCACTGCCAGGGAGCATTGTCAAATGAGTAAAGTTTTATCAAAGCACTAGCAGCAGTGTGACTAGGCATAACAAAAGTGGGACGAGGATGCGAGCTTGTATTTCATGATAAAATTTGGAGTCTTGCATATATCCTATTAGACATGTGACTAACGAGAAAAAAAAAATACTGAATAAACCTACAATAGAATTTACTTCAACAAGCCATGAGGCAATAGGCACAACAAAAGGAATAACTAATTTAGCGTTGAGCTGCACTAATCCAACGTGTTTTACATGAGTTCTTGGGCGACTCCTGAATAATTTGCGCTTGAATAATGAGCCGTCAGTTCAATGTGGGTACAGTTAGAAAAAAAATTGACAGACGTAGATATAAGGGGCACACAATGTGCTGAACAAGTCGCGGCGTAAGTAATAGATCAATCAGAGTGGCTGTGTTCAAGAGGATTGCCATTGCCGCACGATTGAACACAGCCACTCTGATTGATCTATTACTTACGCCGTGACTCTCATGTCCATTCATCCTCGACGAACAGTGCATAGCTCTCTCTCCTCTCCCATGAAGATGCATGCTGTACAGAAGTAGTTCCATGCAACTCCTCATTGGCTCCAGCAACGACGGGTTCTATTCGGGAGTAGTCCCTAATATGAACCTGTCCTGCATCCCTGTGGCGGGCTAACCCCAAACCTCTCGAGTCTCCCCCTTCAAGATTTCTTAATCTGGTGGTTCCTGCTCGCCTCCAGCAATCCATAAACCTCTTGGATTGCATGCTATCTCTGATGGAGTCTATCAACTTCACCCGTGTCCGCATGTCGTACTTTTTGCTTTTCACTTACCGGAATTCTTGTACCTCGTTCAGCATGTTGTGTGCCCCTTATATCTATGTCTGTTAAATTTTTTTCTAACTGTACCCACATTGAACTGATGGCTCATTATTCAAGCGCAAGTTATTCGGGAGTCACCCAAGAATTCATGTAAAACAAGCTGGACCCCTGCTAACTGCGTGTGTCTCTCCCTTTCTCCACTCATCAAGATGTACGCTGCATGGAAGTAGTACTGTGCAGGTCTTCCTCGTCGACAGTAGAATCGATGTTGGAAACAACGAGCTCTGTTGGGGAGTAGTCCCCCATATGACAGCGTCCAACATCTCTGGCTACAGTGCATTGATACTTACTATGGCAACACTTTCAGAGTCGTATTACACAGATCTATTACATAGATCAATGCCAATTTTTCATTCCTTCTTGGTTGCATCTCCGACACGAATGAGTCTGATGTGGCTGCCTAGCAGTGGTGCCTATCCCCAATTGCCCTAACCTTCAAGATTCCTTATACGGTACTTCTAGTTCTCCTCCAGCACCATGTGCTTCTCTCGAACATCTACAAATGTCTTCGACAAACCTCGATATGTTGTGCGACCCTGCTATCTCCTTGTTTTTCATGGAAATCACCATACGTCAGCATGTCATATGCCTGGATCTCCATTCATCTATCTGTCATATCCTTCCACAGCTTACGCACATTAGACCTACGGCTCATTGTTCATGCGAAAATCGCATCACATTACCCAACCTCGAGGCAGTTGGAGTGACAGTGCAAATTATTGTATTGATCACCCTAGATCTTATTATTTCATCATTACATCCCTTCATGGTACCTCGAGCCATTCAGAATCAAAGACACTCATCGAAAATTAACTTCTTGACAGTTATCCACATCAACCCTCTCTCCTATGGCTAATCTCTTCAACAACCACCCAGTCGTATCCCACAGTCTGCGCGAATTCACTGACCGTGCTTATGGCTATCACGAAAATGATGAAACGGATGACAACTTCCTACGCTTTGTCCTCACGGGTGAATACATCGATGATGAAGGTCATTTAAAGCAGGCCTTTGTCGATCCTATTCAGAATGTCATTGAAGGTAACCATTCGCTTTTGATCTCCAGGGACTATGATTCCCTTCTGGGCATTGCCGACAAGGTCATGGTACATTGCCCTATCTCTGTATTCGTTGTTCCACATGATACTTTTGCTCTGAAGACAAGTATCCATCTCCAATACCCTGTTACTTATCAAGGTGTGAGTTTCTAAAGTCCTACTCCAATTGAATATTTTATTGAAGTATTTTTGCTACAGGAGACGAAACAAGTCGACTACCACAAGATTCCAAATTTTGAATTCGGCACATTTGGGATGCGGCACCACTTACACCTCTTTTTCCCTGGACTGTGGTCGCCGGAACGTTCCCAACAATCAAACCCTTACCATTTGACGGAACGCGAGCGAGCTTTCTGGTATGAAAATGGCTTTCGTCCCGCCATCGCTGCTTTATTAGGTGAAAGCATCGCCTCAGAGTGGCCAGCGAAGTATTTAACCGAGCAGTTTAGAGCAAGGAAGACAAGAGGAGGCTTTTCCTGGGGCACAAAGCTCATCCCAAGCAATGCCGTTGACCCTCTGGCCAACCGCATACGCACAGAACTGGATGGGAACCCCTTCGTTGCAGAAGCTGACATTGCTTGGGCGCGCAACTTCTTTGTTTTGCATACCCTCCGCGGCACAAAACACAGCACTTACCATCAAGTAGACATAGATTCTGCGAAATTTTATCTTCAGGATTTTGTTGAGGCGGCACAGCTCACTGGCGAAGTCCCGGACATTGGAGACTGGTACATCGATGTCGGCATTCAGATTAGTAGTGAAGAGGGGGAATGCCTTCAGTGGACTACGGCGGCCCATCATGAGGTTGTGCAGCAGGCGTTGCACATTTCAGATCGGAATGCTGAGAGGATTTCCGATATAAATTCGTCCAAATATTCCCGTGATCCTGTCAGTCATCTTACTGCCATTAGTGGCTTTCGCGCCATTCCTGGCATCCGTGCTCGAGGAGAGTATGAGGCTGTTTATATCCAGGCCTACACAACCGACAAGTCAATTGTCTCCAATCCTGAAGGCAGGCACCACGCAAAATTTATCACCATCAAAGAGGCCATGGGTGTCAATCAGCCAACGAAAACCATCGAAGGCATCTATAGTATTTACGAAGAGGCGCGTACAGCTAACTCTTCAAATGCACGTCTCGAGGTCCGGGTACCATATAAATTTGCCACCAAAGTCCTTATGCAGTTCGACCCTGATGTGTTGAAGAACTGTCTATGTTCTTTTACACGTCAGGAATGGTGGTATGTCATTCATTAAACATGGTATCCTATGTATCAATTTCTGAATTCCTGTAGGTCTTTCCGCATGACAAGGTTACTGGCAATCAGTAAAACTCTCTCCGACCAAGCCAGTGGTGCAGCCCATGCTCGACTCCTTCCTGAAGCGCTGACTTTGACCGCAGCATGCGTGTGGTTGCTGAATGGCTTGCATGCTCGCCCTGAGGATGGACCAGCAGCAAGACAACTCATGGATGCAGCCCTTCCTTTATCGGAGCCCCAGGACTTGAACCGCGATGTCCTTGCATATAATACATCCCGGCAGGCGGATTGGCAGCAGGAGGAAGAGGAGGAGGAGGAGGAAGAGGGAGAACATGATAACAGTCGTCATCGCCAGGTACCATATGTACCCTACGGATGCATCTTCTTTCGTCGAATAATGGTTGGGGATGTCGTCCCTCGCCTGCGCATTGGTGGAACCGTCCTTACGGAACCGGCATTCAAGTTTTGGTTCGAGGGCATGACGTTGGACGAGGTCCAGGCAATGTACCTGAAGTCGGGCATTATACCCCGAGAGGCGATGGGTAGTAAGCGTCCTACAAATAAAGCAAAGATGCCGACATACATAAATTTTACTGGTGCACCGGAACCAACACTATTCGACCTACAATCTCAGGGTCATATACTTCCCCCTCCTACGCAGGATGATGGCTCGGATATAGACGATCATTCCTCCCCACCTCCTATGGACGAACAATCGACAATCGACACCTTCCTTTCCCAGCTCTGGCGTCAATTCGTCATCGATCTTACTGGCAAGGCGCCTAACCCGCGGGGAATCACAAATCCCTCTTACCTCAAGCTCACTAATGTCCAACGCCGTGAAGGAAAAGAAGATATATACAAAAATGTGACACTTTCGGATATTTTCACGGACGTTGCATACAGGAACTCATCCTCTGCTGATTGGCAAAGAGCCTTCAAATGGCTCTTTCCTGAGCCTGGCTACAAGACCACGAATGCTGTCCAGAATTACCCAAGCTCACCCTATTTCAGGCAGTGGATGACCTTTATTGACGACCCTAATAATTTTACAGTTATTTCGGTGTCACGCTTAGAAATCTGGAAACGGGTGAGGGAGTGGAGCTGGATCCCAGATGCACAACAAGACAGAATGTGGCCCACATCTGCAGCCTCAGGATTTACCCGCTGGCCAAGTTCTTTGGGACGTGGTGGTAAGGATCGAGCTGCACCTCGCATTCTCCTGAAGAGCCATGCAGCTCCTATCTTCACAACAGTTGGTGTGGAGTATATTGACTCAGAGGAGGACGATGAGTAGGGGAGTCATCACTAGATTTTGATGTAAAGTTTTCAACTATTCATTCCACATCGTTTGTCACCTACTACTTGAATGAAAATCTAATTTCATAACTCCAGGCAGCACATCTACGTGGACGCGAACAGGGATGTATGCTCGATGTTGTCCTTCGTATGGAGGAATGGGTCGGCGGAGGGTGGTGAGTGTCGGGGATGTCCAAATTCCAAATTCTCAATCATAAAAAACATTAGTCACGACAATCTGGGGTCCCCCAGGAATGCTCCGGGCTTCGTCGCGGACGAGGAAGACAGATGCCATGGCAGGACCGATAGAGGTTGATTTTGAGCCTGGAACGGGATGATTCTACGACCTATTGACGTCCGTCTTTACGATTTCAACGGAGCTAGCCCCGGATGAAACCACTGGCAAGACGTGAAGCAGAGAGTTCTTGAAAAGATTCAAGGGAGCTGACTCCGCAAGAACCTAACCTGATCCACAAACAGAGGGGGCAGGATAGGACTTTACGGTAAACCCATTAGTTACTGTGATATAACGGGGGAGGAATCAAACTCACCACAGTTAGTAAAAGGCTGTTGCGGTCGTGTACTACTAAGTAATGCGTTTGGATAAAACTATGCCAACCAAGTTGATTTGGACTTCACGGCAAACCGTTTAGTTAATGTGAGATAACGGAGGAAGAACACTCACCACACTTAAAAGGCCATGAGGTCACTAATTAACGCGTTTGAGTAACTGTGCCAAACAAGTTGATTTGGTCACGTGTCTCTTCGTTCACACTTCGTCTCAGATCGGCAACCTGTAACCTGTAACTTCGGCCTTTGGCACGGTCATGTGATTTTCAGTTTGACTTCTGATCAATCTGTCATCCGCTCACTCTTGGACCACGACACAACACGATTCTAAGGAGTTAGCTCCTGGAATTGCTCTACGACGTGATCCTTTGGAGTTAGCTCCATTGATCTACCCAAGACTCGTACGCAAGATACTCTAAACCCCCGGCCATTCTCACTGCCAGTGAACAACCTTCCCCTCAACCACGGATTCGGTGTCACATTCATCATGCCCAAGGTACTTTTCTTTTTTTTCCGGTCAACCTAATAGTCCCACTCGACGCCTTGATCTATGTTGCGGAGCTTCAGAGATTCTTCTGGCCCGCGACTCAACCGATAGATCCTAGTCCGCCATTGCAAAGCTTCAGAGTTTCTTCTGGCTTGCAACATATAGGTGGACTAGCTAGGGCACATTGGAATTGCCAAAATCAAACTATTGATGATAACATTGCAAGGTTATGAACACAAGTGGACGTCTGCATACCAGACGCGGCGCTCCCCCAACACCACGGCTGGACTATTCATTTAGAGCTGCTATGGAACGTGTAGGCAGGCCCGTGGATGATGTCATTGCAAGGCAAGTCTTATCTATGATATCTGCTAATCCGTAATAGCCTAATATTTTGTAGACACACCAAACCGTTGCCTCGGGATCTCTTTCAGCGCGTGGAGGAAGAGTTGTTTGGTGGCGATTTGACAGAGGAGGAAATGGAGGAAATACCACGGTGTGTATGACGGACTACCCTCTGCCCCACTTCCTCACTTTGCCCCAGACACCCCGGGAAAGTGCTGTTTAGCCACCACCCATGTCTTACACCACCCCCCGCATCATTAACGATGCTGTCGACACCTTTCGACACCCCCCTTCACTTCACACGCCCATGTTTCCACCTCGTTGCCACCTACTTGCCGCCATTGCCCCTGCTCACTCCTCACGTGGGACGAGCTCACCACGACACCACGTATGTCAACGCGATGCGTGTTCCCCACCACTGCCCCATCTACACAAGCCCACCGTCAACCACCCACGTCATCACCCCCATTTCTAGCACCATTGATGTGACCAGCCCCGTCTACGTCCACGTCTCTATGGCCCCATCCACCACCACTGCAGCATGCCCAATCTACATGTAAGTTTACTTTTTTTCTTTCTGATTTCATTTAGCAGCTACTAACTACCAAAAACAGGAGCACCACAAGCCTTAATGAGATGACCCAAACGACACGGTCATCACCCCCCTGCCCCTGTTGTCCAACCTGAGCATGCCACCGCCGCCACGTCACCCCCTGCGCTGCCTCTACACCTGAGGACGCCCCCTGCTCACTGCCCACTCACCCCAGTTCCCATTCCATGCCCCCCGGGCCCCCATTATGCAAGACGAGCCCACGATGATGCCTCACACGTCTACGTGGCCTGTCACGTCACCGTCGACGTATTCGTCGACGATGGCCTCACCCCTTGCTCTGCCCCACTCTGGACCATATACCTGGCTGGCCTTAAACCTGTCCTTTTGACATCCACCATGTGGTACACCCTGCCTCTGTTCGTCGTCATCGAACAGCGCCCACAGCACGCCACTTTCTGGCTCTCTTTCTTACCGTTAATGACGCGAACAAACAAAATGAACCAGATGACACACTTGTCGTTTGGGCCCACGGTAATTTTTTCCTCTTCCATTCTTGTTTTACTTAACTAACTAATTTCTTTACTTTACTTTTTAGGTTCTAAACTACTGGTAATGACGTATAACGACACGGCAAATCCATGCCCAGCTACAACCGTGCAAACCCCTCCTCCCCATCCAAACGGGATGTGAGGCGCTCAGTCGGCGGAGGGTTGTATCCTCGAAACTTTGAGGGTGCAGCCAAGGCATTGGATGGGGAGAGGGACGATAAGATGATGGGTAGGGACGATGAACATGATTAGCAAGTGTCATGGCTTGGATATCAGGTATGTAGAGTATTTCAACTGCAGGGGGTAGTGCTGGGGGCGCTACCTGCCGTTTACAAATATTTCTTTCATTGAAAGCAGGTATTCTGGCCGTCTCATCGTGCTCGGCACAAACGCATCAAGTTCTACACTCTGTCTACATGCTCTATTACAGCAGTCAAGGGAACGGCTACCACGATGTCATTGTCAATGTACAAACTCAATTTATGTACAGGTTTGCACTTATCTACACAGCTTGCGGATAACTAAGTAGTGCACAGTGTGCTGTCGTCATAGACGAACAGAGTCAATACACCTTGTGAATAATTGATCAGTACACCAATTAGCTGTGTGATGTCGGCGTAGACGACGCGAACCATCAACCACCAACACTCTACCAACATATATCCTGCATGGAAGTAGTTCCGTGCAGGATCCCATCTACGAGCCTCAGGTCTAATGCCTGGATTCTCATTGTCTCGGATTTTCTACGAGACTACGACGAATGTCAACCACACACGGATTCACTCAGTCATCGCTCCTCTACGACGAATGGCAACCACAACCAGATTCACAGTCATCACTCTTCTACAACGAATGGCCACCACAGCGTAGATTCACATCTTGCCTGTTTGTCTATGAGGACAACAAGTCTGATCCAAGTCTGATCCCCAGGTTCTCATGGTCTTGACTCTTCTATGACAAATGGCCACCACATGGTGGATTGGACATCGTGCCTGTTCATCTATGAGGATGACAAGTCTGATCCCTGGATTCCCATGGTCTTGACTCTTCTACAACAAATGGCCACCACAGCGTGGATTCAACATCTTAAGTCTAATGGCCGATTGCTCATGGTCTCAACTCTTCTACGACAAATGACGAACTGGTCTTTGCTCTTCTACAACGAATGGCAACTACATGCGGATTCTCACAGTCTTGGTTCGTCTACATTGTTGCATGCCTGACTCCTGTCTTGCCTGTTCGTCTATGAGGATGACAAGTCTGATGCCTGGACTGTCATGGTCTTGGATCTTCTATGACGAATGGCAACTCACACAGTCATGACTGTTCTACAATGAACTGGTCTTGGCTCTTCTATGACGAATGGCAACCACAATCGGATTCTCACAGTCATGATTCTTCTACGACGAACTGGTCTTGGCTCCTCTACAATGAATGGCAACTACACATGGATTCTCATGGTCTTGGTTCATCTATGCCATTGCATGCGCAACTCTTGTCTTGCCTGTTCGTCTACGAGGACGACGAACTGGTTTCAGCTCTTCTAGTTGATTCTCATGGTCTTGGTTCGTCTACGCCGTTGCACCCCCAACTCTTGTCTTGCCTGTTTGTCTACGAGGACGACGAACTGGTTTCAGCTCTTCTAGTTGATTCTCATGGTCTTCATTCGTCTACGCCGTTGCATATCCAACTCTTGTCTTGCCTGTTCGTCTACGAGGACGATGTACTGGTTTCAGCTCTTCTAGTTGATTCTCATGGTCTTCATTCGTCTACGCGGTTGCACCCCCAACTCTTGTCTTGCCTGTTCATCTACGAGGACGACGAACTGGTTTCAGCTCTTCTAGTTGATTCTCATGGTCTTCATTCGTCTACGCGGTTGCACCCCCAACTCTTGTCTTGCCTGTTCATCTACGAGGACGACGAACCTGGTCTTGGCTCTTCTAGTTGATTCTCATGGTCTTCATTCGTCTACGCCGTTGCACCCCCAACTCTTGTCTTGCCTGTTCGTCTAGGAGGACGACGAACTGGTTTCAGCTCTTCTACTTGATTCTCATGGTCTTCATTCGTCTACGCTGTTGCACCCCCAACTCTTGTCTTGCCTGTTCGTCTAGGAGGACGACGAACTGGTTTCAGCTCTTCTAGTTGATTCTCATGGTCTTCATTCGTCTACGCGGTTGCACCCCCAACTGTTGTCTTGCCTGTTCGTCTATGAGGACGACGAACTGGTTTCAGCTCTTCTAGTTGATTCTCATGGTCTTCATTCGTCTACGCGGTTGCACCCCCAACTCTTGTCTTGCCTGTTCGTCTACGAGGACGATGTACTGGTTTCAGCTCTTCTAGTTGATTCTCATGGTCTTCATTCGTCTACGCCGTTGCACCCCCAACTCTTGTCTTGCCTGTTCGTCTACGAGGACGACGAACCTGGTCTTGGCTCTTCTAGTTGATTCTCATGGTCTTCATTCGTCTACGCCGTTGCACCCCCAACTCTTGTCTTGCCTGTTCGTCTACGAGGACGATGTACTGGTTTCAGCTCTTCTAGTTGATTCTCATGGTCTTCATTCGTCTACGCCGTTGCACCCCCAACTGTTGTCTTGCCTGTTCGTCTATGAGGATGACGAACTGGTTTCAGCTCTTCTAGTTGATTCTCATGGTCTTCATTCGTCTACGCCGTTGCACCCCCAACTCTTGTCTTGCCTGTTTGTCTAGGAGGACGACGAACCTGGTCTTGGCTCTTCTAGTTTACTTCATCTATGACAAATGGCAGCCACAGCCCACCAGCAACCACACCATGGATTTCTCCTGCATAAAAGTAATTCCGTGCAGGATTCATGTCTTGCCTGTTCATCTACGAGGAAGACAAATCTGCTCTTTAATGACCTTGACTGGCAACCATCTGGACTCACACAGTCTTGGGAACACACAAGTAATTTGTAGTGAGTACAAGTAGATACCATACATTTTTTCATGGATGTTCCGCACTCATGAATAAAATTTTGTACTCAATGTGGTATGTGCTGTACAAGCCATCACAGAAGTTATGGATGCCCAAGTAGTTTTGTTGTCTGTGCATCCTGCTACTCTGCCTATTCCCTTCCTCCACTCTCCTACTCCCCTGCTCCCCTGCTCCCTGGTCCCCTAGTCCCCTAGTCCCCTAGTCCCCTAGTCCCCTAGTCCCCTAGTCCCCTAGTCCCCTAGTCCCCTAGTCCTCTAGTCCCCTAGTCCCCTAGTCCCCTAGTCCCCTAGTCCCCTAGTCCCCTAGTTTTCCACCCTACCCTACAATCTCAAAACATTCTCCTGATAACCCTAACCGGCCTTACGCTTAAGTGCGTTCGGTTAACCGCGTCCGTGGAAAAACCATGATGGCGACGGGTCGGACCGTGCAAATTAGCCCATGGGAACCAGCTTGCCAACTATAGCGAAAGGGACTGATAGGCCCCACTCGTCGCCCCGCACCGCGAGGTGATCGGGCCGGAAGCGATTCGGCGAAAAAGTCATATGCACTGTTATCAGTCAGCTATCAGTCGGCCTCGGCTAGATTAATCATCTAACCGAGGTATCGGATAATCTTCGGATCTATCCGGATAAGGTGCCGTTCCGGCACCTTATCGGATAATCACATGCTTCTACTATAAAAGGAAATTGTATGCTTCTATGTACGGATAAAGGTCGGACTTTATTCGGCGTTCGAAGTTTCTGTGGGCGCATTAGGGAGATTCGTCGCACGAACGCTACTGCGGACCCGGCCCTACGGGCTCGGGGACCTAGGTGGTTAGTAAGGCTGCGCCTCATGGCGTAAGAGTCTCAGGCCTAATCCACAGGCTTGGAGCGTGCTGTCGCACGCGCTCGAACGTATCGAACCCCTTGGCCTCTGGGGTATAAAAGGCCAGGCAGAAAACTGAGGAGAGCATAGCTCGAAATCCGCCCCGGACTCACTTGAGTACGGCGCATTTTTTCTGTCTTTCTCTCCACACGTAAATAGTCCTCGCCTGCCTCGCTTCGCTCGGCAGGCTCGTCCACCCTAACCCTAACCCTCGCTCGGCAGGCTCGTCCACCCTAACCCTAACCCTAACCCTTTGGAAAAAAAGTCGCTTAGCATGTCGACTTCTTCTGCGGCAAGGATGCCCTTGATCCAGGAAATGTCACCCTCTGCGGCAACTCGTTTCAAGTATCGCGTTGGGTCAGGAACATATACTATTTTGAATGTGGCATTGCTCCGTTCCAAAATAACCGGAGGAACATCAGTGTCGTCAACATAGAGAGCCTCCATGTGTGAGGCAAGGGGGTCATCAGAACCATCACCCAGATTCTCCTGGGCAGATGAATCATAAAATGAATGCATGGAAGAGGAGGACGGATCGCTGATTGGATGATTAGAAGAGGAGGAAGATGGAACGTGCGGAGAGACTGCATCCAAGTCGATCACAAGATCATGATGAGAAGCCCTGTATTTTTCTGGTATTAGAGGAAGATTTTCGTTTATCTCCTGTTGTGTAGGGACCCTTCCATGCAAACGGGGGTTTTGGAAGGCGGGACAAGAGGGCGTGCAATCTGGATGTCTGGATGTCTTCATGTGACGACCGAGAGAGTTCCCTTCCTTTGGCCAAAGTATCCCAAACCCTCTGGAGGTGCATATGGATTCGTTGCAGGTGTGAGGGCATATTAGCCAACCAGTCCTCTTTTTCCTGGTTCTCGTATCGTTTCTCGATGGTGATGGCATAGTTGAATGTTGGACTGTCACGTGTCGCAACTTGTGACATTTCAGTAATCAACCCAAAACATGCTGAAGTTCAAGGTACGCACTTCTTATAAAACCAGATGCACAGATTGATTACAAATTTATAATAGGGGAGATGGATATAGACGATCTGGATGGCCAAGGGGAGAACCATGGTCCCCAAGATTCTGGGTTCTCCCGAGTCGTGGGTTTTATTTCCATATGCATCGTTCGTCAATCGTTCGTCAATCACGTGTGATCGTTCGTCAATCGTTCGTCAATCACGTGTAATCGTTCGTCAATCGTTCGTCAGTCACGTGTAATCGTTCGTCAATCATTCGTTGCTAGTGAGAAAATGATGTTCCCAGACTCCATGGTTCAATTCGACCACTAAGGTAGATAGGGTAGTTATCTGTGTCAACGCGTCTACGATGAAATGATGCTCACGGTTATACGGCGAGGAGGTAAAAACATTATATATTTCATACGGACGTTACATTGACAGTGTGAATATATCATACTACAAATTGGTCAAGCAGACCTTCTACGAATGTGTAACCATTTAACGTAACCCTAAGGTGTTGCAATTGTTATTATACCACCAGGCTAGTGCAAACAAAACAGTAGTGCAGAATTGCGCCAATGGAAGGTGTTCGAATGGCGCGTGTCTTGCAAACTCCGCCATTCGAACATCTTCGACTGGCACAACATCTTCGACTGGCGCACGTAAGCCATTCAACCGTGTTCAAATGACTCGTGCCAACATGCGCCAGTCGAACATGTTCGACTGGCGCAAGTGGACGGCCATTCGAGGTTTAGAGAGATCACCCCTCACTGTTATCGTGTGCCCTCGCCTGTCGTTCTGCGCATGACCAATGCCGCACTGCAGTACATTGCATGCACCAGTCACACACATTCATATGGCACACAAATAGTCACTCACCTCGGCCACAGATTGTCTCACCTTCCTCAGCGCCGTAGCTAATGTCTCCACAGATATTGGCGTAAGCAACAGCAACGGCTTCTGCGTGTGATGCAGACCATGGTTAAACTTGCTAAAGTCCCACTTCCGTCGCCATTGGTCTCGCACTTCTCGTGCCTCGGGTGATTCAAAGGGCTGCTTGTAGACATATTGGCTAAAAAGCCGGTCCACGTCTTCACTGTACGTCGTCCAATGTTCTCTCGCTGTTCTGAACCACATCCTTTCCATATCTTCCGCGGACAGCACTTTGTCTAACGCATTCATGAACTCCATGCTAAGAATCCCCGTCATCGTCTTCCGCTTCTCAACAATGGCGGTATCCATTAGCGCTCCCCACGCCTGCGACCCTCACGCCAGTATATCAACTGGACCTTCCGCAACTCGGGCAGCCTTCTGCAATTCATGCCACCGCACGTCGTCCGTCATCTCTAAGTATCCTAACGGCGTGATCATCGACCGCGGCAGATTCGCCATGTATTCCACAACGTAGGAGATGATCTGCCTCTCGTTAATCCTATCCCTGTTAATTGAATTTATAAAACTTACCCCGCCCGACACGTCGTGTAGGTGTTTCTTGATCCATCTTGCACCAAACACGGTCTTGTATCCAAAGTATTCAAAATAATGCAAGCTTAAAAGATACTTGCGAGTTTCCGTGTGGTTCATCACTTGTCCTACAATTGAATTCGTTTGCGATCCAAGCTTCATGAGCCACGCTTCCACTTGTGTTCGGTCCCCACCCTGGGATGACAGCATCACATATTCCCGTACTGTCATCACCATCCCCTCACGATCGTCTAACCCAAGATACTTTACTTCTTCGTTCCTCGATACATGTAACGCCAGTCGCTCATTCCCGTCCAACATTTTCACTGTAAATCATCATTGTCAATTCATCTTCTGTATAACCACTCCTCTACTCACCTGCATAATACACAACTATCCCCCATACAGATATCGCGTCCAAAAACTCTGTCTCCATCCGGATTTCTGCCTTCAGTTTTGCGATGTTGGTCTCTCGCGTTAGCTGCGCCTTCTGCCCTTTCGGCTCCTTCTCACGGAATACCGCTAATTGTGTTTCGTTCTTGTCGATCGTCTTCTTGGCCTGCTCATAGGCCAGTTTCCACGCATGGTAGCGATGTTGCCCTCCTGCTAGGACCAGCGCACCTTTCGCCTTCCCAGCTGCTGTGAGCTCCAGCATTGGCACTTCCACACCCAGATTCGTGTCCGTCATAATGCAACTCGGTGTGATGTTCCCCTTGTCTGCAATAATGGGCAGTCGGTTCGCTGGATTCAAAGCGCGCACCCCTTGCTTCGGCATCGTCGCCAACAACTGCTTCACGTGTTTCTCTGCCACTGGTCGGTCGTTCCACTTTCCAAAAAGCAACTCAGCAGGTGGACGCCGGAAATCAATCTTGTTCAGTGACAAGATTGCCCGCTGCACTTCCTGATCCTCCAGGCTCACTCCTCCCCCTCCTCCCCCTCCAACCCCTCTTTCCTCTTCTATCATCATCTCCTCTTCCTCCCCTTCCTCATCGTCCTCTTTCTCAACTCTAACCCCCTCTAAGTTCCTCTTGCCCACATTCATCGCCTCATCAAACCGTTTTTCTTCATCTTTATCCCACTGCATTTCTACGTCCTGGTTTGCCGGCCCTGTCTTTGTTGCCTTCGCCTGGCCTCTAACCCCGCCCTTCACTTTTCTCCCAGTGTTCTCAACCCTTCTTCCGTTCTGCCTCCTTCGTCACCTGAATCTACAAACTTTTTCGACTTTTTCACATTCTGGCTGGCCCGCGATCACGTAACGCGTGTTTCTCTTGATCCACTGTCGTGCGATGTCGAAGTCTGACCTGCCCCGGGCCCACTGCGTTCAATTCGGCCCTTGGGAACGATTGTTCGCGTGTGCATACTGTTAGATGGTAAGATGATGGTGGTTCGAATTAACCAGCCGCGTATCGATCTCAGTAATTTTCTTCGCTTTCAATCTCAGAGAATATACCAAATAGGGATATCTATAAATAGCCACCCCCTTTGCTCGACATGTAGTAACACAGTACAACTCCTTTTATAATTTCGTTGTTCCACTCCCGCATGTTTGAGTTGCCTTTTATACAATAGAAATCTACAAAATAAGTGCGCCAGTCAATCACGTTCGACTGGCGCATTTAATAACAACTGCGCCGTGCAACAACCAAACAAATAAGTACTAAATATGTGCGCCAGTCGATTACGTTTGACTGGCGCAATTAATATACCTGCACCCGTCTACAGCTGGAGGTAAGTGCGCCAGTCGATTATGTTCGACTGGCGCATTTAATATAACTGCGCCATTCAATATCTTGTACGTTCTGCGCGGGTCGATGCCACCTGAACGGCGCAGTCCGAAGCTCCTTGGACTCATTCTTAGAATGCTCTGTCACTCATATGCTGGTTGACTTACAGGCCCTTTTCGGACGTCACACTTTTTTGCTAAATTTTTTAGTTTATACCTTGCCCATACCCTAACCCATGCATTAAATAGAGCATAGAATAGCCACACCTCTGCTACCGATTGTCTGACCTTGCCCAGCGCCATCGCTAACATCTCTATAGGTATTGGTATAAGCGGCTTCTGCAATGTGATGCTGCTCCTAATCAAACTTGCTAACGTGTGCATTGGGTCGGGCGTCCCAGACGCCCAATGCAACGCTTAAGGGTGTTTATCACGTACTCTAGCCTCCAGTCAACAGTGTATCATCCACTTTGGCGTCTGGGACTCCCAACGCAGCGCTCAAGGTTTCCTATTGTGTACTCAAGTCAACAGTGTATTGTCGAATGGGGCACTCCATGCAAAGCAATGTACCTGTGTTAACGGCGTATTGTGTGGTCAGGCATCTGAGACGCCCGATAGAATGCTCAAGCTATCGTGTACCCAGGGTACCATAGTTGACACCGTATTGTTTGGTCGGGCATCTCGGACGCCCGATAGAATGCTCAAGGTTTCCAAGTGTGTTTCTTTTTCTGCCCAATTGAAATACGAAAGTGCCTTACATGTAGATCGTAATAAAGTTAGGTGCCTATTTAATGAACTATTTAGCGAATAATCATTTGTACTTGCATAAAGCATGTTCCAGCATTACAACGTTATACCCCATAGTGGCCTTTTCTTCCGCTGTAAGCTCCTGCTCCAAATAGTTGTGCAAATCAACAAATGCCTTTGCAATGTCTTCAGGTGAAGACGAGCGTTGATTAGCTAGTCGAAGCCGATCCAAGCCACTTAGTGCCCCCTTCTCCAAGATTGCAACAAGCTCTCCCATGTGTTCTGCAGATGGCATCGGGATCAGTCCAGCATGTGAGCAATCACCACATATTAGAAGAGCAGTCAGCGGTCCGATTCCCTGAAATACAGAAACCTTTGAACGTTTATCGATTTTTGCTGGGTTGTTTTTCTCTGGCTTGCCCAAGTTGGCATTCGTCTTGGATTGTACAAGAAAGTCGTATAGTTGCTTGAAGTCTGGATGAGGATAGGTTGTCCAGAAATTCTTCCACAGATTACGACTTTCCCAATACTCTGGAAGCCGATCAAGTGATCGCCAAGGGTTGCTTGGTCCATATGCATTGCGGTTCACGTGATAGGACTCTGGTTTACCAGAGTTTGCATAATACACCTCCCATTCATCTATTGTCTTGAAATTTCCTGGATGTGTCAATGCGAATATAGACCCATAGAACACTCCTCGATGAGCAAGCATGCTCCATAATCCTTCAGGAGTGCGGAGAAAATTAACATCTCCATAGACGGATGTTTGAACATTGATGCGGGTAGGCGCACGCTCTCGGAAGGGTAATAAATGATCAGGCCTCTTCAATATGCGCTGTATAATTCCATTTGTAATGCCTCTCTGGCTTCCAGGAGGGGGGCCATTTGGATTCAGCATCTGTATTGCAGGCAGGACACTTCGAAGAAAGTGTGCAAATGTAAAATGTGAAACATCTGAAGGGATTAACAGAGCTGGCTGAGGAGCATATAAACTGGGAGGAACTTTGATGCGTGGCTGACGTTTGCGGAAGGTGTTCACAGGATCAACAAATCGCTGTACTCGTCTGTTTGTATTAAACCAGCAATCCATAAGATGACCCAACAGATGAAGGTTTCCAAGTTCTGCAGATTCTGGGTCGAGCAAAGGATGGTTCTGAAATGCGTCACAAAACATTTTCTGCACTTCTAGATGTGTGGGTTCACCTATATTACCCAATTGGTGCCAAGTTGTCTGGGTGGCAGTCAAAGCGTTGTTGAAAATCCTCCATACTTCATCCAGTAGAAATATTGAAATAGGTAGCCCAATTTGTGACAAGGCATCCACAACAGCATATTGGCGTTTAATGTCACCGTCAGGAAAGCCAAGCCAAGTCATTAGAATACTAGTGGCTTGAGTATATGTGCGCTGCAAATTTTGATCGACATTGAAGGTAAATCTTGGAAGAATATAAATATATGGCTTTGCAACAAGAGCTGAACAGTATTTGGCTGGATCAAAAACGTGTTGTTTGCTAGGGCGGTTCGGATTGAGAAGTAAATTATGGATGTCCCGGACAAGTTTGTGAATCCAGCAGGTCTGTGGGTTCAGGTTTGGCAGTGGAATTAAGGCGTTGTCATTGTCATCATCATGCGGTGTATGGGTTGAAAGCAGAGAAAGTGATTTAATCGCTTGATCAAGTACCCGGTTCAACCACAAGAAGGGTGTCCAAGTGCCCAGCATGGTAAAAACATGCCTAATCCGTGTGTCAATAGCAGAAACGGCATTGTGTCGATTTAGCCCAGATAAATTGCTCCATATGTTGATCGCATTGACAGTGCCATCCATAGATGTAGGATCCGATTGAAAGACATCCAATGCAGACTTGATTGTGGCAGTAAGGGTTTGTATATCTTGAGCGGGATTTGGAACTCCAGAAGCATTTATACCATCTATAAATTCATCAATACCTTGCCAGATAGACACAAGGTTCAATGAGGAAGCAAATCTGTCAATTGCAGCTAACACAAATTTAACATAAAAGAAACACAAAATATAGTTGAATACTCACTGCAACCAACAAGTGCTTCATCTGATGAATCGAGATCATCAGAATCTTCGTCGCCATCGCTATCATCAACATGATCATGATCTGTATCCCAATCGCTATCATCTTCATCACTAGCAGAATCTACTTGCATTTGGTTTTCAGCCTCTAATTTGTGCAAGTCAGATTGGTCCCAATTATAGCATACAACAATATTACCAGTTGAATCTGAGCTTGCATTTATATCCATATCCCTGTCATTCATGCCGCTGATTGCACTCATATCAATATGATTAGTTGAAGTCATTGATTGACCTATATCAATAGCTGGAATGGTGTTGGCATCCATATCAAAGTCTTCTGAGTCTTGTTGCAATGTATCAGAACGATATTGATCTAATCATTATGCATTTTATTATATAATAGTGGAAATTTAGCTTACTTTGACTACTGCCATCTGCACCATGGTTGCCACCTTCGTCGTCTAAAGGTATATAATCTATATGCAAACTGCATCAAGGAAAAAGTGAACATAGTACTCAAACGTACCAGAATCATTGTCAGATTGGTTGGGCTCATTCATGTGGCTTTCATCGTCATCATTGTTATCATCTTATTAGTGAACAATTTGGTCAAAGTTTATTTGACTTCATAAAAAACAAGGCCTACCTGGTGTAGTGGAATGCTGTAACTTTTTGATAACCTTGTGAATGACATCCACCATCATATCAGAATCACTTTCATCCTCCTCTAAAGGTGTGAGTGGTCCATCAATTGCATGGTCTGAAACAGATGAAATGCTGAAACAAACCATATGTAAGCTAACTTTAAATAAAGAGGTGAAATAACCAACTTTGAAGCTAGGGTCGGAGATGTAATAGCAAGATCAAAAGATGGTAGTCGAACAATATCTCGTGTATGATCAGCTATTTCCAAATCAATATTGAATAACTGACTAGCTGATGGGACAACACATACGTCTGTTTTGCCACAAATTGTTCATTGTTTTTCCAAGGCCAGGATGACCTGCTGCAGGGTATGTTAACTCCGGTACTGGTCCCTTCATCTGAGTGGCTTTTGATCCTAAAATATTTTTTAGATACCAAGTTTTTAAAAAAATTAACAATGTATACTTGCTTTTCTTTTTGGGCGCCCTTGTAGTATTTTCACCGATTCGTTTTTTCACTAAGCAATTCAGATATATAAGTTTATAGTTATCAAAAAAGAGTATGATAATACCTGGACTTTTGCCCTTTCTACCACGTCGAGTTGCCGAGGCATCAATCAGATAGCTCAGATCTCGATCGTACTCCGAAGGCATAAACTTCATGTTCGCACGTTGACTGTGGATCCATTCTTCTCGTATTTCATTCCTCAGTTCTTGACTGCGCTTATCCATGGCAGACATTGCTGGATCATCATCTGGAGCATCTGGATGCCGTGTGTAACCTGTAGGGGCATACAGCCATGTACCCGCATCAATGCGTTGTTCAATATTGCCAGGTGAATTGGTTGATCGGTTGGTGTCTTTCACTTTGGTAAATGAATGAAGGAAGATATCTGCATCAATACGGGCATTGAAGCGTATGGGTAGTTGGCGAAGGAAATATATGTTAGCTTGAAGAAGGCTGCGAGCATAAAATTTGAAAAGTTCATCATCTTCCATCAGAACCTCTCCGTCTTGAGCCCAATTAGCTTTGTTGCAAGATGGAATTGGATCGTATGCATTAGGCCTAGGTCATATATTGAAGTTAGTGGCTTGAATATATAATGTAAAAACAAATAAAACTTCACATTATTGTGGACATCTCTGGTGTGATTGAAAATGTATCGCTGTTGTTTACGGTGGCAATGTCAACAACCTTTCTTCCAACCTCTGAAAGCATAGATGAAGGAGGATACAGGACAAACATAATGCGGTAGGCTGAGCCAACTGGCTCCTTTCCCTTCGGTGACAATGGAGGGGTTCCACCGTGCCTCCGCAGCCCTGTGAAATTCATCACACGAAATTCGTTCAAGACGATATAGCATCCATATGCTAACAGATGGAACCGTCCCCATTCATAGCCTTCATCTTTGGGCAAGCTGGATGCTGAGATCATACAGGAATAGCCAGACAAATCATCATGCTTGTCTCGGTGACTGCGACCAAATTCGCCCATTCCAGGAAGACCATGTTCTTGAAAAAAAAATCTAATTAGCAGAGATTGAAGTACATATCGAACACCTACTTCGGCATACGGCATATGCCACAGCAGGTGCAATATTGAGCTGTGCAGTGGGATAGGCAAAATTGTGTGGAACTCCGATGTGAGGCATATTGACCATATCGGCGTGCTTTTTGAGTCGCTCTTGATCATGTTCTGGGCAATACCGCTTGAGGGATTCCATTCCAACACCTGTAGCAAACTATCATACAATCATGAGCATATGAAAAACTCAACCAAAATATAGGCAAGTTGCCTTTATGATATCATGACGAAGCATCTGACGATCATCCATCTGCTCATCTCGAACCTTCCCACTTGCGGTTGGGGATATGATGGATGTGGAATGCTGATGCGAAGGCCCCAAGTAGTAACATCTAGTGTTCTTGACACCTTCCAAGTAGTCATCTCTTTCCAGGTCAGTCCCCCCTATCCAAGTGCCATCCTCTGCTTTCTTTGGTCTTTCAGATGTTGCTAAAGCTTCATCTCCAATAATCCTCATCTGTATTTTTCGGAGCTTCTCAATCTTATCACCGCAGATATATTTACTGAAGCATGCTGATCAGTAAGTAGTCCAATATATCATCATATAAAATGCCACGAACCCATCGCAGACCCATACTTGAGCAATATCATCACACGGTTCACCCTGCACATCTTCCTTCACCTCTCTTGCAAGAAGAATATCATCGTCCAATAGTGCGAACAAACCTAGTGTTTGAACCCATCATATTAGTATGATACGTTTATATGAATATAACTACTTCGCACCCATTTCCATCACCAGTTCTTCTGGTCCAAGGGGCACTTCAAGACCTTCTTCAAATATCTCTTGTGCTTTCATGACTGCATCCGATGTATCCTGAACATACACCAAGGTTCTTCCTTGTGAAGTAGGAAGCACATGGCTTCTATCAACCAGTGGATGAGATTGGACCTCATAGATATATGGAAGGCGAGAATCTCGGCTTTGATGGTAGAGCAGCCGACCGTTTGGAACACGGAACCGTTGGTCCGGTTCACTCAGCATAGGAACAGGTGTCTAAAGTATGAAACAATGAGCAAAAGCAGCAATGGAGAACATACAGAGGGTATAAAATATCAACGTCAACTGCAGTGAAAAATATGACTGTCCAACAGTCCAATACCAGGAAGTAGCAGCAAGAACAGGGATATCCAGATCTGACTTCCTGTCAAGTCATTTGTCAAGTCATAAGGGCAATGCCCTGCATTTCACCCCAAATCTCAGATCAGCCCTTGCATTAGAGAGGATTGAGCAGCTTGGTATGACGTTAAAAAAGGGATTGTGTAATAATATTGGAAAGATAAACCAGAAGAGGACAGACTTGGGCAATCGTCAAAACATCTTGAATACCCCCAACAAGGATGAAGCATGGCAACTAAGAGAAACAAGAAAACAGATGACTAAAAGAATGAGAAACCTACCATGGGTCCAAGAGGAAGGAAACAGGATGGAGGAGATGATGGTGTAAAGGAGAAGTAAGATGCCGAGCGGAATAGGGGGTTATAATATTGTAGGGTATGTACTCATTCTGTCCCTCGTCTTTCCTCTTTGAAGTACTAAAGGCTATAAGATCATACTCAATGCAAGAGGCTAGTAAATGTTTAATAATGGAGTCCTGGAGACTGGATGCCGTTAGAGCAAGCAAAAGTTTACTTCGTCAGTATGTTGTTCGATGACCGGAACATAATTCTTGCTTCCATGTGGGTAATACCGACCTTTAAGTTGACAACTCCGAAATGTTGCTGAATACCATATGAATACCTGTCAGCTTCGAGCGTGGTGATATGTCATTTATAATAATGGCGGGGGCCTTGACGTTTTTTGATGGTACCAGGTCGGTTACGCCACCCCCATGTCTCAGATTTCCGATGGTGAATTTTTTATTTGCAGCTTTTCTGTACGCAGGACTTGCCCAGCGAAAAAGTGCTTGTAAGTAATCTAACCCTATGTTTGAGTGATATACTGATTTCATGGTGCGTATCCTGATCCGGGCTATCTTTGCATGTAACGCCTTCATAATCTTTCGGTGGTATTTCTGGGGCTATACCTTAGCCTTCTCGCCAACAGCAAATAATGGCGTTATTGGTAATTTGAAGCGCTTTGGTTTGATGCCTTAAGATCCGATCCGAACCTTCGCCTGGCTTCCCTCTCATCCCTGGCCTGCTCTATAGCATTTTGCGGATGGAATTTGGCTGTGTGACTGCATCAATTTTAGCGGGCGGTATTGCTGAACGCGGACGGGTTTTACCAGCTATGGTATTCACGTTCTTGTGGAGGACTCTGGTGTACTGTCCGCTCGCATATTGGGCGTGTGGAGGTCATGGTTGGGCTTTCGAGTGGGGTGTACAGGACTTTGCAGGGAAGTCATCCGCCACGTAATATCATGACAGGTGTACATTTATTTTGTTGGACATTAGGTGGCGGTCCCATTCAGATCAGCGGTGGCATTGGTGGACTTGCCAATTCTCGGGTACTTGGGCGTAGGCGAGAGAAGGAGCGACCCAGTTTCCGACCCCATAATGTTTCTATGGTTGGACTTGGCAGTACGTCTCATCTTTCCGCTTTTATCCGTATTGTGATTGACAGCCTTACGGCGTCTCTTCTTTGGTTTGGTGGCTCGGGTTCAACAGCGGTAGCGCATTTGGAGCCAACTTACATGCCGTGATGGCAATATGGAATTCATTGCTAGCAGCTGGTGATGTGCAAGGCTTGGCCCAAAGCCGTCGAGCGCCGGCTGCCGAGCCCTAGAAGCCTGAGCCGAGGTGAGCCTTGGGGTGGGCTTGGTAGGGCTAAGGGCTCGGCTCGAGTTTCTGAAGCCTAGAGCAGGGCCCTCAGCCCTGGGGCTGTGATTAACAAGGATGTTGTGCACCACCTCTACTCCTCCCTTTGTCTATTGGAAGCTCCTGGTGTACAGCAGCAAGCAATGGCTTGCCGTCTGACTTACAGGAGCTGCTCAGATGAGGTTGGGGCAAGGGGCTGGGAACAAGGAGCGGTGATGACTCACGAGTGATGCAAAGTCAAACCCGTGAGAAACGTCGCGCGTTAACCCCTGCAATCCCCGTCGACGTGTCGTCCATCCACGGATCTCGTGCGTAATTCATTTAGCGTGTGTGATCCTGTCGTCCTGGTCAGCCTTATTTGGAGGGATGATAGTTGTGGTCAGCAGGTGGGCAGTCCAATAGGGATTATTATGTGCGTACCTTGCAGGCATCCTACACCACGGGTCTCCCAGCGCCTCCAACGCATCGTTTGGTTCCTAACGCAAACTCGCAACTGCAACGTCCTCCGAGTCATTAGATAGAAACAGAACATTCTAGATACTAAAAAGAAATAAAGTAGTATCAGAGATCCAAATAACGATAAAGACACACGCCTACAGGATATGTGGAGAAATGCAAAATAACCCGGACACGGGTCGTTGATAATGTTCGGTAACTCCCGGTTCTGCGATGAAAGGGCGTTAGCGATGGAGTTATTGTGTGTCTCCAATGAAAACGTTGACTAACAGATTACGCTTTTGATTTCAGACATCACCGGGCTTCTGGTGTGGGATGGTACTGGGTCGTCTCCGAAGCAGAAATATGGGAGCCACAGATCCCCGAGTTAAACTCTTCATTAAGTAACAGATCTACAACATTGCGGGGCGCAATGATTTCTGTCTCCATTGTTGAAATAAAGCTAAAAACCCCTAAATCCGGAACCAAAACGAACAAGGGGATCGGTTCAAAGCAAACAAGTGTAAGCAAATGACGCACAAAGGAAACGCAACTTCTGAGAGTTGCGTTTCCTTCGTGCGTCATTCATTTACACTTGTTTACACTGCTGAATTAGTTAGTTGGTTCGATCATAAAAGAACTTTACCATACATGACAAGTCTACATTAATGAGGTCAACGATGTAGGTAGGCGGCAATGCTGATGTTACCCAAGCGAAGGGACCATGGGCGTAGGAACTGAGTGCGGAGGAAAAGAAACCCAATTCGGCAGTGTAAACAAGTGTTCGAACTGTGCGTGCAACCGTTATTCGTACAGTGCGTATGTGCACCATTCGAACACGTTCGAGCTGTGCATGTAACCGTTATTCGAACAGGTTCGAACAGTGCGTTTGTGCGCCATTCGAACATGTTCGAACAGCGCATGTAAGCACGATTTGAACAGGTTTGAACGATGCATGTAACCATTATTCGTACAGTGCGTATGTGCGCCATTTGAACAGGTTTGAACAGCGCATGTAAGCACGATTCAAAAAGGTTAGTTTAAGAACAACTGTGTCATGTAATAACTGGCGCATTTACTAAATATGTGCGCCAGCCAATGACGTTCGACTGGCGCATTTAATAAAGCCATAATTAAGTGCACCATTGAATAACGTTCGGCTGGCGCATTTCATATAATTGCGCCATTGAATATCGTGCGCGGGTCGATGCCACCCGAACGGCGCACTGCGAGACTGCTGGGACTCATTCATGGGTGTGCTTAGCACACTTATATTCAACAACTTATTTTGTGTTATAAATTTCCCTCCCCATTCCCAGCCCATAACCCTCGCCCAATGCTTTAAAGATCGTATAGTTATTCAGCAGTGTAAACAAATGACGTACGAATGAAACGCAACCTCTGAAAGTTGCGTTTCATTCGTGCGTCATTTGTTTACACTTATTTACACATTGTGAACAGCTAAGCTGATCAATTTGCCATAGCGCCTTGAATAAATTGTATTAAATACTGGAAATATTTGACCACGTAGGTAAGTTCCTAAAGCCAAGGGGTCCTCTGCCAACACTAAGCTATCCAATTAGTCTTTGAAATGATATTGACCAGCTCAAAAAATGGATCAAACTTTGAGGTGTTTTGTGAGTCGGTCAATATCTCGATGCGGGCTGCACGGATAGCCTAGCAAGGGCAGATGACCCCTGCCATGGAGAGTATCTCTCTGGTCAAATATTAACAAGGCTCTATCCCCACCAGGTTCAGCCGTTAACAACAATAATTACTGGTGTATTCTTGAGTTAGGCATCTGGGACGCCCGATACACGCCTGGGGTTTTCTCTAAGTGCAAGTGACTTACAATGGAGTGTATTGTTGTGTCAGGCATCCCAGACGCCCGATGCAGCACTAAGGCATCGCTCAAGGTATATGCAGCAGCATGCCATGCCCGCAGCCGTCTGTGAGTCCTCATACAAAACCAGCGACGAAGTTTGCATCCGGTAACCCGGTACACAAGCAAGGGCGATCGGCGGAGGCCGAACAATCCGTAAAGAGGATGTCAGTAAGCAGACGTCAACAACGCGAGCATTTTCTCCGATGCTCTTCGATCCCTCCTTGAACTTGTGCATACTCGTTTTCCAGATGCACCCCCTATTCTTTATTAAAGTTCAGACTTTTCTGCCATGCACCCTGTGACCATTACAATTGGGCCTTGGAAATCAAGCTCAGAAAGGACCGTCACTGCTTTCAAGAATGCTACCAAAGCTAAAGGACATTCCCCTGGACGTTGATGCTAAATTATTTATCCTATGAAAAGATTACATTCCTTGGCATGGAAACCTCACGAGCTGCTCAATCTGGATTATGGCAAGTCATTGAAACTCTTGAATTGTGGGCCTTGGTTCATCATCATCATCTGCCTATTTTACAACTACAGGTTCATGTTTTCTGGTTAATCTCCTATGCTACTCTCCGTCTCCTCTCATAGCGGTTTAGGGCAATGCGATTCTTTTATCACTACCCATGACCACACATTCCCCACCTTTCCCTGCTGAAGTCTCATTCTGTCATTTTACAGACTATCCTTACCTGACCTCCTGGGATTTTGATGACCTGAACTAGGACCTACCAGGGCTCTCTTTGCCCCTCCATGCTGGGGCCACCTGAACTAGGACCTACCAGGGCTCTCTTTGCCCCTCCATGCTGGGGCCACCTGTAATAGCATGAGCTGCTTTACTTGGGATGGGGCATGCCAGACATATGGCAAACATGGGGGATGCCAAACCATCCACACCTGATGGTATGGATTCCTCGCTCCATACTTTCCTGCTAATTAACTGTCTCCAACTTAGAACATGGATAGTTCATTACAAATATGCCATGCTTGCCGATGCTGGACCCAAAACTTGGCCTCTAGGTACATCGAACCTTACATATGCAACGAGAAACTTAGCCCTGGATCATATGTCCAACGCGAATTATTACAGATCTAATGAAGCCGGAGTAACCTCGTGGTTCAAGCCGTCGGGTCATTTTATTTCCTATATTTTCCCAACCCTGTTTATTTCTGCAGCCTTATATGAGCGCTGTAAACATTAATCCGATTGGTTGGATGAACCTCCACAATATCTAGGACTAATCACCTCATGGTGATGCTCCACTTCATCAAAGTCAGGAGATGTAAATGCGATCAGGCATTGAGATGTATTTCGGCAATTCCAGCCGCACAAAACATATATAACATCTCTTCTTATTCATTGGTGGTCACCAAAAAAGCACACATGCCAACTGATACTCACCCTCTGTCTCTTCTTCTGTTCGACCAGAAGGATCCAAAGCGCCCTGACCGGGATTCATCAGTCTGGACGTGGTCAGAATGGCAAAAGATCACCAGTCTTCCTGCTGCGCCATATGATCCTATGTTCAATGCACTTGTTCATCCATCGGCGGCCATCCCAGAGAAGGATCATCAAGCCCTCATTTCATTTGTCAACAAATTCCAAACCATCACGGACACCAAGAAGATTCAATACTTCATGAAGAACACTTCTGATGAAAATCAAGCAGGACGTGTTTATTGGAGGGCTTGGATAACACGTCACTGGAAGAAATGGGGTTTGCTTGGATTGGTGGAGAAGCAATTGAAGGATCGCGGTGTCAATCCCTGGATGATCATGGCTGAAGATAACACTCGAGAAGTAAGTAGTACAAATTTTTTATTTAAGTAGTATACTAAATGGGGACTTTATTTAGCTTCCAACGCAGGATGAGGCTAATGTCTCCTCACATATACCCGCCATCACTGTCGAGTTATTTGGCATCGATGCCCAAGTAAACCCAGGTAATCCTAACAGAATCAAACTCAAGGCCCAGCGATTCACAGAAACCCTCGTCACTCATTTATGGAATGCATACCGAAAAACAATCGATCGTGATCTAACCAAGATAGAAACGGCAAAGGGGGAGTTGGAGAATATGTGGAAAGGTTCAGTGGTTTATTACAGTACTATGTGATACTTACCATATTATATTCAGATTTGCAGGTGAAGCCAATAGCGGCTACCATTCGCTCCTATTTACAGAAGATGGAGAAACTCGTGGTTGTGCTCAAGAAATATGGGGATGAAGAATCACTCACCTTGATGATGGATAAAAGGGCTCAGCTTGAGGGGATGTTGCAGGCTCTGGGGCTTGACGATAAGGGCAAGAGTGCTATGGAACGTGAGTACAGTCATTTTTCAACTTCATATCACTCGCTAACAACTTGCAGGTCTTCCAAAATCTATTCGCGATGCCCTTGTTTACCTTGCATCCACCAGTGACATCCAATCACTTTCACTAGAAATTCATGAACGACTCTTACAGGTAGATCAGGAGCATGTAGAAGCACCCGAGTTGGATTTTGACCGGGCACCTCCTGTGGAGTGGGAGGAGGGGGTTGAGGAGTATAAAGATAAGTCAAAGGATGAACTATGGGCCATCCTTGGCCTCTCGAACAGCTCTGCCCTCCCAGATTTCAATCAGTACATCGATCCTGATGTGCATGATTATTGGTCGGATCCTGACTACATGCATAAACATAAGGATACTCTTCGTCTATTAACTCCACGATGGCACCAGTTGGTAGGCATCATCAAGATTATCCATCAGGGTTTTAAAGGTGAACCTTTGATGCTAATGGATGAGGTAGGCGTCGGTAAAACGCTCCAGCTTGTTGGAGCTGTGGTTATTCTGACATTCTTCCGCGACTATTATGACAAAAATGGCAAGTTCCCTGGTGCCTTTGGTAAATGGTCACTACTTTTGCATATGTGTCACTGACATGGGCAATCAAAGTGGAACTAAAATGGCAGGGAAAAAATGGCAACATCCCCACACAGCCCATTTTGATTACCATCCCCAAGTCACTTGAAATTCAATTCATGAATGAGCTTCGGCGCTACCTTCGTCCAAAATCATTCGACCTTCTACCTTACACCGGCACTTGGGAAAAGCGTCAAGACTGGTGGACTCGAGTCTGGTCAGCTAGCAACCATGATGTTTCACGACGAATTGTAGTGGCCGCTGCAACGGTAATGATATCCTTTTATTTCAGCATTCACAGTACTAATAATCCTTACTGACAGGCAATTGAAAGTGACGGTGCACGTTCATGGCATTATACTGCCGATGATCCTTGTACTGCTGTACCGACTGCATGGTTGAAGACAGGTGACAACAAGAAGACAACAGTTTACGGTCAAGAATGGTTAGTCTTTGGCTGTGATGAATTCCACTTTGCACGAAGTCAAAATAAGCGCTACCGTGCTATTCTTCCGGTGGTGAGAGAGTCATCTTTGAGTATCACAATGACAGCTACTCCTATCACAACGAGTGCCTTGGTAAGCATCCAGGCCCATACAGCATCTGATCACTCAACGTTTAGCAAAACCTTTAGGATATTTGGAATCTGGGCCGTGTCCTAGACATTTTCAAGACTGCCGACAATTCACAATTCACAGATATGAAACGGGAGCTAAATCGGGCACGTGCTCATGACCGAAAGGCTCGAGATGAGGATGGTCAATCTCAAGCGGAAACTATTGTTCGAGGTGTTCTTGCAGGTTCTGCTCCAACCGATATTGAATTACAGCAGCAAGTTGTCACTTCAAAGTGGATTACAATGATCCGGGAAAAATTTCGAGGTAAAGTGATGCGTCGCACGGGCAATTCCACAGACAATGAAGGAAATTTGATTTCTGGCATTGCTGCTCCCTCTGAACACCTAGTCCTCCTCGACTTATATGATTGGGAGAAGGATAATATGGAACAGCTTGCAAGCAAACTTCTGAAATCCCCAAACGCTGGCACCCGCCTTGGAAGTTCTCAGGTAGGCATCATTGTTGTCCAATTCTTTCAACCGTCCAGGACGCCCGCACAGGCAACAGAGTGCAAAATAACTCGGTGATATTGATTAATGCTCTGCACACTCCCAGGCATCTGAGACACCCCCATTATTCACTACATTACATATTGTTGTGCTTCTAAGCAGTCTGTGCTCACGCGGGCGTCCACTACGCCCGTCACCATGTTTATTTTGCTTCAACTAATTATTCCTGCAGAATTTCTATTTAGAAACCCGTCGTGCTCTGCTACACCCCAGTTGCAATCCCGGTCACCATGAATGGGTTGAGCCTAAAACTACTGAAGAGTGGAAAGGGATGGCATCTGCTAAACTCGATGCCCTTGTTAACATTGTCCATCATCATCTTTCATCTGACAATGCACCCCCCCTTCATGTTGTTGAAGGTCAAAAACTGGAGCCTGATCTTGAATATGTGTTACCTTCACGGCCAGAAGGGTTACATCCTGACAAAATAGTGATATATTCAGAATTTCCTTCTAGTAATCCACAAATCATTTCGGTAAGTGATGTTACACATTCTATTTATAGAGATATATTCAGTCTTTGTCTAACCAGGTATTGAAGTTGCATGGTATTGAGGTTCTCGAGTACCATGGTGGAATGACTCAGAAGCAAAGGGCCAAGGTTCTTGAGCATTTCCGGTCTAATGATGGCTCATCACCGCGCATTCTTCTTGTTTCCAATGTTGGTGCTACAGGTCTGAATCTGGATATTGCCTGTATTCTTATCATCGTCGTAGGTAATTTCTATTCATTATAATAATCTTACTGATCGCTTCTGCATAGCATACCTTATGGTCTGCTCAGGACGATAATCAGCTGCGGGGTCGTGTTGTTCGATATCCACAGATGAAGCATGTTTATATCTACCGACTTATCGCAAAGAACACATCGGACGTATTCCTGAATAATAATTCATTTGGGAAGGCAGCAATTCAGGAAGCATTCCTTGGAGCCAGCCCTAGCATGCGTGAGTTCCTATCACAATTGTAATTAAACTTAATATTTAGCTAACGATGTCCGAGTAGAATCTCTCTTTCAATGCCCCACAGATGTGTTGGATGATGATGATGATGATGATGATGATGATGATGCGAACGATCGACATGGCACAGCCAATCAGGCTACCAAGATTAAAAAAGCAAAGGTTGGGAGCAAGGATAACAAGAGAGGAGAGGACAAAGAAAAGCAGGCCATGGAGGAGTCCCAATCACAACCCAAACCTAAGACAAAGTCCGGTAAGAAGAGCCGGAAGTCTTCTGCCGGCTCTGTATCAAACAATGCTTCCATTTCTGAAATCCCCAGTATTTCGAAACCTACTACCTCAGCATCTGATGCCAACCCTGCAGACCCAGAAATTCCTACAGAATCACGACCAAAAACCAAGGCCAAGTCGGGAGCCAGGAAACAGAAGTCTAGCGCCTCGTCTACCACCATTGCACCTCCTCCCATCACTTCTGACCCTATGACAACCTCACCATCTCCTGTGGTTACTGCACCATCTGGGGTTAGCTCTTCTAATCCAATAGTCACTCAGCAGAGTGCGGATCAAATACAAGTCAACCATGGGTGTGCTGACTCTGATTCCCCTGCAATCAACCTGCCTCGAGTCACTGATACTGCTGCACCATCTGGTGTTAACTCTCCTAATCTGATAGTCACTCAGCAGATCACAGATCAAATACACTTTGACAAAGAGTGTGCTAACTCTAATTCCACTGCAATCAATCGCCCTCGAGTCGCTAATACTGAAGTTGTCTATAACAACGATGATCTAAACTCCTCTCATCCCACTTCACTGGATGTTCAAGATGATACTGATATGCTATTTATGCATACTCCAGACTACGATGTTTCTCATCCCCCTCCCAGTCCCACACCATCATCCCCCCTCACTCAGTTGGAGCCTGATTTCCCATATTCATTATCGTTGGAGCCACCATCTGAGATGCAAACTGATGTAGAAGACCCACCAAGCCGAAAGCACACCCGTTCAACTCCTCTATCAACACCTTCCAAAGATCGATCTAAACGCCAACGGATGCCATCAATTGCACCTAACGGCGAAGAAGAAGGTAAGAAAATGAGTGATATTCTTTGATGCATCTAAAGTGACCAATGCGCAGTTCATAACCTAGAGGGTACATCGTCCATTACCGTCCGAAGCGTGCGAAGCGTGCGACCCCCAACACTCCAACCATTTGATGCTCGTGATACACCTCTTGGTCAAGCTTTTGCAAAAGGCAATGCATCTATATTACAGTTGCCTAAACCTTCTCCTGGAAAGCGGAGGGTAAAAGGAAAGGAGAAGGCCAAGGCATAGATACAAACGGTTTTGATTTCACGCCTAAGGTCATGCAGATAGGTCATGTGATGGAGGTCAGATGATGGAAGGTTATGTAACATTCACCCAAATAGGCATGAGACACAACAACTATCAACAATATTATTGCTATTAAATGCTAGTCTGAAAATTGCCTGCATGTTGCTTTCCTTTCCATAACCCCCACTATGGTTTTGAGGTACCCTGATGAGTGGTTGCCCGAGTCCCAGTTGTCTCTCCAGGAATTCTCCTATCGTGCAATGGATCTTCTTCGAGACCAGGAGAATATTCCAGAATTTGTTCGATTTGTGCTTGCAGGGCGTGATATGGACCATAACAATATTCAACGCAGAATATTCCTTAATGCACGCCAAGGGCTACAGCTCATAGACCCTCATTCATATATTCAATCCCGTGATTATGACACTGCCCTTGCTGTCTCAAAAGACCTCCCATTCTCAGTTCCCTTGGCCATCTTTCCAGTTGCCTCATTCAGAGACACTTTGACAAAGGATATTCATCTTCTTGGAAAAGCCTATGACAATATGGTAAGGCTTAGGAAGCAAACTATTTTTCCTATACACTGAATGGGGTTGAAGGGCACAGAAATCAGGATACCTTTGCACAAAATTCCAAATGTTGCCTTTGGAAAAGTTCTGCAACGTCACATTACGAGGATAGTGTTTCCTCGGCTCTACAAAGCAGGGGAGTCTCCCCGAATTCCTCAAGACTTGCTCGAAATGCTCTATGATAATGCAATTCACCCAGCTGTGCGTAGCGTGGTTCCAGAGCGACTATCCCACTGGCCACCAACATATCACGTTGCGATGGCAAATGCTCGTGACATTAGAGGACAGTTCCACTTTGGAAGTGTGGATCTTCCTGCATTTGTTTTAAAGGATTTTCGGGATGCGCTTTTTCAGAATCTAGAGCAGCACAATGATTTGAGGGATGCTTACTTCATTCATGAGGTTCGTGGCTACAAAGGAGCTACGGTCCATAATCCGGAGATCGTGGCGGAATGTTGGAACGTTCTTCATGATAAATTGGACTTCCTCAATTTCGATGAGCTTGATTCTGATGAGTGGTACATCGATGTAGGCCTCGAAGTTCACCTCCGTGATCATGTAGTGCAATGGCTAGAAGATGGCCATCTACGGCTGCTGAGACATGCGCTTCCTCAACAGAATCAGTCACATCCCAATTCCCTCGCCACACTTGCAGATGACCACAATAATTTTAAAACAGATCGTGTTGCACAACTGAATGAATTTGCAGGATTCCGTTGTACTACACGTTCCAAGGGGCTGGCAGATCATGTTGCATACATCAATGTGTATACAACTGACAAAGAGCCACTGTATCAACTTCACACAGGTAGCTTTCGACGTCATCATGCAGCAGAACTCATGCCTGGGGAACGCAATATCCAAACCTTAATCAAAGACATCACAGAGATAAGTGGTGTCTTTGGACAGTGTGTAGGTAATGATATCCGATCTGCTACCAAAGGTTGCGCTCGTTTTGAGGTCAGGGTCAAACTTCGAGAAAGTCCAACTGTCCTCAGAGGTCTTCCACCTGATTTGATTTCAAATACATTGGTTGCTATCCCAGCTCCACGCTGGTGGTTAGTAAATAAACCATATTCCTTATTCCCTTGACATTCATTATTTTTCATACAGGCAGTTCAAATTCTTGCGATTGTCAGCACTCCATTATATCTTTTACAACTTCTGCAAGGCTACAACTGAGGCACGTGCATTGCGCTCAACTCTCATCCTTGGTGCAGTCAGTGTGTGGACACTGAATGCTCTGATTTATCGACCGGAGGAGGGCCGTCAAGTTGATGATCTACGAGACAGCTGCTGTCAACACGTGATCGAAGGGTTAGACTTGGATGAAGAATCTGATGATGAAGAACTTCCAACATCTCCCATACGATATGATCGTGGGCTATATTTTATAGCTGACATTATTACAGATGATCCTCATGGTGCTTATCGTGTACCAATGCCCGTTGTCCGACGATTGGATCCAGTATACCTTGCCTGGATATTTGGTCGCAACAGTATGTCACTTCTGGAGCATGATGCTGGCATAGCTCGAGTCTTGGCACCAAAGGGAACAGCGGTCAACCACTCTCGAATTCCAAATAAGCGCCAAAAGACTACAGCGGTAGACTTTATCCACAATGGTCATGATGAACAGGATGATATTGATTTGAATCTTGTCAATCATGGCGTGCAAATTCGAACAGTGGTCAAAGAGACGGGTGCCGATGTACAGAGACCAGAATTGTTGGATGATAGAGACAACGAACCACGAATAGGCAATAATCCAGATGATGCCATCTCGAAAATTTGGAAGCAGGTCCCATACGATATCTTTGCTGTTTCACCCAACGTATCTCGGGCCAAGGATCCATCTCACATCATCATGACCAAAGAAGCCCGCAATAATGTTACTTGGGCAACTTTCATGACGACCAACTTTTCATCTATTTTCGAAAAAATACAAATCCGTTTTGTTACAGAAGAGTTCTGGAGCACCACATTGTTTGATCGGTATTTCCCTCCCAAAGGCACCCCTCCAAGAGAGAGGGGCAAACTACAAAACTTTCCATATACCACTTACTACAATGAATGGTTCAAGCTCATGTCACAACTATCAATGCATGACGCTCAAATCGTGCGTTCACAGCTTCGGGGCCAGTTTAACAAACTGAAGTGGCTGCCACATGGTGGTAGTGACAGAATGTGGGCAACAAGCAAAATGTCGGGCAATAACTGGACCATGTACCCACTCGGATCCAACCTTCAACCTTGTCCACAGATAGCGGTTAATTTAACCACGTGGGAGAGAGAACCGATACAGATGGGGGTTCGTCCATTGCCACAAGAAGAGGAAGAAGAGGAAGAGTAATTTGTAGATGCAGTGTACTAGGAGTACTCAGCAAGATGAATGAATTAACAATTATGAACAGCCTCACACATGTATATAGAAATCTACACACGACCGTCTGGGATGCCCATAGGCATGGAACCTATGATACTGCATATGCCTCTGGGTCAAGCCTTCCATGGTATTGCATCGGGCATCCTGGACACCCGCTATGTGATGGGTTTGCTGTGATAGCAAACTAAGGGAACTCATGGTTGGCATGGACGTCTCAGACGTCACAATGTGTGCACTGTCATGCCTAGTTTGCTAATGACTCAGCCAATCAATTTTAAATAAATTTTGATAGAGCCTCAAATAAAATATCTAAAATACTGAGAATATTTTACAAGGTAGATACCCTTGAGAGCTAGGGGGTCCTCTGCCAATGCTAAGCCATCCGTGTAGCTAGACTCAAGAAGATATACAATTATTGCCTCAACTTCTATTCTATCACTGACTACATACCCTGCCATTGGTGACAATGCACCTTTGTCTCTCAAAAAACCTCATGTTTCTTTGTCATTGTGCACTTCACCTGTCAGGCCCACAAAACATTGTGAGTTTGGGATATGATTGGACTCTTTGCATAGTCAAGTACATATAGTATTTTGAAACATTTTTTTGACTCCATATTTAGGTCTATCGAGGCTTACTTTTATAGCTACTTATGTAGTATAGATATCAATATAGCAATATAGTAACAGCAAATAAATAAAAAATCTGTATCACATGACCAGTAGATGTTTGGAGAGGTCCATTCAATGTTCTCCTGCCTGCAACCACAGACCACGGGAATTTTGAACCCCAGATAAGAAGGCATCAATCCAAGTGCATAGTTAGTACAAGCACTGAGTGTAAATGATAATAAATGGACTTTTATATTATGTGGCCAGTGAGCTACTCAGAAAGGTCTATATCTAAAAGATAGTATGATGAATTTAGAATTTCGAAAAGGCAATACTCACTTTAGGCAGATGATGACAAAAAATTGACCAATGGGATCCATTGACCAAAATGGCAGCTATTTGCAGAATGATAGGCTAATCACAAAACCCTTTGTTTATACATGTGCTTGGTTTTATTGATGATGCTACTTGCCAATGTGCCAATTGTAAATGCAATCATCCCCTCTGTATGACCTGTCTGGCATTGATCAGCCCAGATTCTATCACTGATGGGACCAAATAAAAGATATAAACAAATGCTTTTGCAATTGCCTATTGTTCTGCAAATAGATGACATTCTTCATATTCACCTATTTTTTGGAACAATTGCATCAATAATGGTCGAAATATTTGGCAAATTGCCTTCAGAGGCAACTCAATTATTCTACAACTTTTTTAATAATCAAGTGATAATTGGTGATGCCATGGCTCAGCTCAGCTCCGCTATGGCTCAGGTCAGGTATTTAAGCTGGTCAAAACAGTACTGAGTTGCCCTGAGCGGCTCTGAGTGAGCTAAGCCACTCGAGATTGCCCAAAGCTGTGGGCTGGCTGCCATACTGGAATCTATGCATTACTTATGCTTTTTATATGCTAATTAGGTTGTGCAAACTATTATTGTACAAGAAATATGTTGCACTATTGAGTTTTACATAAATCAGTACTTTTGATGACCATGTTCTTCTGCTTCTACCTATTACTCAAAATGCTCACAAGATGACCCCAAGGAATAGTGTGCAGCAATATGCCTTAAAAATAGTATTAGATAGATCTACAAAGTGTGTTCTACTGTTTTTAAATGGTTTCAGGTCACCTACCTCTTCTTTAATATTATAGAACTGACGGCATAGCTCAGGCAGCTCTGAGTGGCTCTAAGCTGTCAGCTGATTTAACAGTGCAGCTTGCCCAAAATAGTGGTGTGGCTTAATGGCTCACAGCTCTGAGCTGTGCCTTTGGCAATACTAGTGATAATTGCAGTATCATGATTGCTACTATCAATTGTACTCAGCTCTATACATGGCATTCAAGAAAAACAGAAATGGTGGAATAAAGCTGAATTTTAATCATGCTTGCCATAGTCACAAAGGATCAAAGGTAATACATAGGTCATAAGTCAGGCCCTGATACAAATGATACAAATTGGACATTGGTACATATCTAGGACTTACAACGAAGCTATGCACCAACCCCACAACCCATCCTATGATGACAGGACTTAGCTGTGGATCCCAATCCTAGGACCAATCCTGGGCAAATAGGTCCAACCCTACTGGCAATCCTACAGATCCTCATAACCCTAAGCCCAGGCGACTATGGCGCGCGTTGAACGGCCTTGCGCTTAAGTGCGCTCGGTTAACCGCATCCGTGGAAAAACCATGATGGTGACGGGTCGGACCGTGCAAATTAGCCCATGGGAACCAGCTTGCCAACTATAGCGAAAGGGACTGATAGGCCCCACTCGTCGCCCCGCACCGCGAGGTGATCGGGCCGGAAGCGATTCGGCGAAAAAGTCATATGCACTGTTATCAGTCAGCTATCAGTCGGCCTCGGCTAGATTAATCATCTAACCGAGGTATCGGATAATCACATGTTTCTACTATAAAAGGAAATTGTATGCTTCTATGTACGGATAAAGGTCGGACTTTTATTCGGCGTCTGTAGTTTCTATGGGCACATGAGGGAGATTCGTCGCACGAACGTTACTGCGGACCCGGCCCTACGGGCTCGGGGACCTAGGTAGTTAGTAAGGCTGCGCCTTGGCGTAAGAGTCTCAGGCTTCATCCATAGGCTTGGAGCGTGCTATCGCACGCGCTCAGTCGCATCGAACCCCTTAGCCTCTGGGGTATAAAAGGCCAGGCAGAAAACTGAGGAGAGCATAGCTCGAAATCCGCTCTGGACTCACTTTGAGTACAGCGCATTTTTTCTGTCTTTCTCTCCACACGTAAATAGTCCTCGCCTGCTTCGCTCCGCTCGGCAGGCTCGTCCACCCTAAGGTGGTTAGTAAGGCTGCGCCTCATGGCGTAAGAGTCTCAGGCCTAATCCACAGGCTTGGAGCGTGCTGTCGCACGCGCTCGAACGTATCGAACCCCTTGGCCTCTGGGGTATAAAAGGCCAGGCAGAAAACTGAGGAGAGCATAGCTCGAAATCCGCCCCGGACTCACTTGAGTACGGCGCATTTTTTCTGTCTTTCTCTCCACACGTAAATAGTCCTCGCCTGCTTCGCTCCGCTCGGCAGGCTCGTCCACCCTAAGGTGGTTAGTAAGGCTGCGCCTCATGGCGTAAGAGTCTCAGGCCTAATCCACAGGCTTGGAGCGTGCTGTCGCACGCGCTCGAACGTATCGAACCCCTTGGCCTCTGGGGTATAAAAGGCCAGGCAGAAAACTGAGGAGAGCATAGCTCGAAATCCGCCCCGGACTCACTTGAGTACGGCGCATTTTTTCTGTCTTTCTCTCCACACGTAAATAGTCCTCGCCTGCCTCGCTCCGCTCGGCAGGCTCGTCCACCCTAACCCTAACCCTAAGTATTTTGAAACATTTTTTTGACTCCATATTTAGGTCTATCGAGGCTTACTTTTATAGCTACTTATGTAGTATAGATATCAATATAGCAATATAGTAACAGCAAATAAATAAAAAATTTGTATCACATGACCAGTAGATGTTTGGAGAGGTCCATTCAATGTTCCCCTGCCTGCAGCCACAGACCATGGGAATTTTGAACCCCAGATAAGGAGGCATCAACCCAAGTGCATAGTTAGTACAAGCACTGAGTATAAATGATAATAAATGGACTTTTATATTATGTGGCCAGTGAGCTACTCAGAAAGGTCTATATCTAAAAGATAGTATGATGAATTCAGAATTTCGAAAAGGCAATACTCACTTTAGGCAGATGATGACAAAAAATTGACCAATGGGATCCATTGACCAAAATGGCAGCTATTTGCAGAATGATAGGCTAATCACAAAACCCTTTGTTTATACATGTGCTTGGTTTTATTAGTGATGCTACTTGCCAATGTGCCAATTGTAAATGCAATCATCCCCTCTCTATGACCTGTCTGGCATTGATCAGCCCAGATTCTATCACTGATGGGACCAAATAAAAGATATAAACAAATGCTTTTGCAATTGCCTATTGTTCTGCAAATAGATGTCATTCTTCATATTCACCTATTTTTTGGAACAATTGCATCAATAATGGTCAAAATATTTGGCAAATTGCCTTCAGAGGCAACTCAATGATTCTACAACTTTTTTAATAATCAAGTGATAATTGGTGATGCCATGGCTCAGCTCAGCTCGGCTATGGCTTAGGTCAGGCATTTAAGCTGGTCAAAACAGTACTGAGTTGCCCTGAGCGGCTCTGAGCTAGCTAAGCCACTCGAGATTGCCCAAAGCTGTGGGCTGGCTGCCATACTGGAATCTATGCATTACTTATGCTTTTTATATGCTAATTAGGTTGTGCAAACTATTATTGTACAAGAAATATGTTGCACTATTGAGTTTTACATGAATCGGTACTTTTGATGACCATGTTCTTCTGCTTCTACCTATTACTCAAAATGCTCGCAAGATGACCCCAAGGAATAGTGTGCAGCAATATGCCTTAAAAATAGTATTAGGTAGATCTACAGAGTGTGTTCTACTGTTTTTAAATGGTTTCAGGTCACCTACCTCTTCTTTAATATTATAGAACTGAGGGCATAGCTCAGGCAGCTCTGAGTGGCTCTAAGCTGTCAGCTGATTTAGCAGTGCAGCTTGCTTAAAATAGTGGTGTGGCTTAATGGCTCACAGCTCTGAGCTGTGCCTTTGGCAATACTAGTGATAATTGCAGTATCATGATTGCTACTATCAATTGTACTCAGCTCTATACATGGCATTCAAGAAAAACAGAAATGGTGGAATAAAGCTGAATTTTGATCATACTTGCCATAGTCACAAAGGATCAAAGATAATACATAGGTCATAAGTCAGGCCCTGATATAAATGATACAAATTGGACATTGGTACATATCTAGGACTTACAACGAAGCTATGCACCAACCCCACAACCCATCCTATGATGACAGGACTTAGTTGTGGATCCCAATCCTAGGACCAATCCTGGGCAAATAGGTCCAACCCTACTTGCAATCCTACAGATCCTCATAACCACCCATGCATGCTTTAGATCAGCCCATCGATTCTCATCGTGGTGCTTGACCTCAAGAACCCATAGTCACAAGATCAGGATTTTGTCGACTTTGTTTGCATTACAGCAGTCCGTGAGTTCTGGGTCAAGGCCAGCCTCCAGTTTTTCATGAAGAGAAGTATCTGAGAAATGGGAAGGAGTATTGGCAAGTAAGGAGTTCAAGGACTGCATGTGAGAGAACCAATCCCAGAATGATTGGTTTTGTTTTAACGTTGCAGCGAGGATATGATGACAGACAGTGAATTCCCAATCAGGATTGAGGTAGTTAGCTCATAGCTCAGTCATGAAATCTGTGAAGGAAAGAGTCAAAAGTCTGTTGCAGTACCCATTAATCCAGTCATGGATTCTAGTATCCCTGAAGCATCCTAGTATTTTGCAAACTTAATCCTCCTCTTTGATTTCCTTGCAGTCGAAAAAGTCAAGGCAGCCAAGTTCAAAAGTTTGCATGACAACCAGGTCAATTTCCCCTGCTAAGAGAATGGGAGATTTGGACTGATGAATATGTTCAATGACAGCAAGTTGATTGGGGATGAAGGACATGGCAAGCAAGCTGTGAATAGTGTAGGAAACAGGGTAATCAAAATCAGAAGACAAGTCAGAGTCAAGTTGTCAATGGTGAGGTGATGTGATTGCAGTAGCTGTATGCATGATAATCACTGGTACAACAGATGTTTGTAGATCATTGTCATCAGCTTCTGCAATCAGCATTAAGGTCGATACAGTTACAGGTGAGCCAGGTGGTGCAGAAGCTGTGCCTGACATGCTGGCTGGGGTTTGGCATGTGCCCAGTGTGTTGGGTGCAGAAACAGTAGTCTGCAGACATGTAGAGATGCACATCGCAGGCATAAGAGTCCTTTTTTGTGACAGTTTGGAACATAAGGAACAGTGGGCAGCTAGCCATAATACACAGTAAGGACATGGTGGTTGGCAGTTCTGATCTGTATTCAAAAAAAAAGTGTAAGCTTACCTCAGATAGAGATGAGCTTCACTGGGTCTGACAACACAGAATAGGACCAGAATATATAATGGAGCGAGAGTCTAAGGGAGAGATCCAACAGTGAACAGGGGTACATAAAATAGGGGAAAAGGAAAGGGAATCTGATCTCAAGCTGTGAGTATATATATGGGGAAAGTGACAGATGTGTAAATATGAGCATTGGATGAGTAAGCATTAGGATTACACCATAGTCACAAAGGATCAAAGGTAATACATAGCTCATAAGTCAGGCCCTGATACAAATGATACAAATTGGACATTGGTACATATCTAGGACTTACAATGAAGCTATGCACCAACCCCACAACCCATCCTATGATGACAGGACTTAGCTGTGGATCCCAATCCTAGGCCCAATACTGGGCAAATAGGTCCAACCCTACTGGCAATCCTACAGATCCTCATAACACTTCTGAAACTCTTCCCACGTAAACAATTTCTCCATGTCACCATCAGGCCAACCATCCCACACAACATATGCTTCGAGATCTGAAGCCGTTCCATTTCCCCTGATAGAAGGATCTGTGGAAGAACCCATGTTCATGGTGATAGGCTTTGTACTTGCTGGGCCAGGTGTTGGTGGACCACTGTGCACAAAGGGTCCCCAAGGATGAATATACTGGGGTGGATATGGAATTGCAGGATGACTGAACTGCAATGAATAATTCTCAGTCAGTTGTGGTTGATTCCTGAATGGGTATGGTGGTAGTCTGGATCCAGGGTGAGGAAATGATTGATAGGGCAATGGAAAGAAAGGACCAAACAGAAAATGTGGAATTGGAAGAGCAGCCACATTGGCAATTACTTGCCCTGCATGAGATTATCAGAGAATGAAGTAAACAGATTTCAATGGAGATCCTACCATATGGATTATTCTGTGCCACTATGATGCATTGTATTGAAGTCAGAGGTCAGTAGTCACTATCCAGTCTTTTGGAAGAAGGGGAGCTTACAGGTCTGCCTGAGTGTTGTAATAGGCTGTGTATTCTGCCTATTGGCCTCGACTTGTGGAATGAAATAATTGAATATAATATACTCTTGATAAAAGACTGCCAGGTTCAAGAAGTTGTCATCATCACGAGAACATCACCCAATTGTACTTGCAAAACTTAGGAGGACCATCTAGTTATTAGTGGTCTGGTTGATAAATAGACATAAGGAATGTGTGGAAAAATGAATGCAGTTGGTATCCGGCTTGTCTATTGCCAGACAGTAGATTCTCGATCGAATTCGGTTAGGTATTTGTTCCAGTTTAAGTAAAAGTTGCAACCAGAGTCATGCGCGTGAACAATGATTAACTTGTTAACACGATGTATTACTTACAGTGCTATGACATGTATTTAAGACTAATTCTGTCCTTGAGTGAATACTAGTGACACGGAGGTGCTGCGGTATTGAAGCGCACTGACGCGCACCTGACGCGGGGGTGATGCGGGACTGATGCGGGGGTAACGCGCACCACTGCAGAGGCTGACACCACCCAAAACCCTCATGAAGATGCTTGGAACGACAAGAAGTAGTGTAGACTTAAGTGCCATAGTCATATGACTGTTCGAAAGTGTTCCTTGCTTCAGTTCCACCAAACTTGCATGCTGTACGATGATTTGTGTACTATTACCAATTGTAACCCAAGGTGTCAAGTTATCTGAAGATGAACTACCTCAGAAAAGAGTCTATTGATGTTAAAAATCTGTCTTGAGATTTGCGCGTCACTTGCGTCACACGCGGCAGCCCCGTGTCATTTTTACTGTGCCCATTTCTCATCACGTGGCGTTCAATTGTTTGATTTCTCGCACTGTAGTGCCACTCGATCATGTCAACGATCATCAGCCTTAACTGTTGCGTCTTCGGCGACGATCCCTCTCGCGTATTTTCCGTGCACATTGATAAAAACGAGACGGTCTCTATGCTAAGGAAGGCCATCAAAGATGAAAAGAAGCCTGCATTCGATTCCATTGTTGCCGACAGGCTCGATCTATGGAACGCTCACAACATTCCAACGGACGGAGACAAACGGGATTTCCAAACGAAACTGAACTGGATAGTGGCGAATGAGGATGCATTGAGAGGCGCGAAGAAGCTCAGTTCTGTGTTTGGGAGTCCGGGAGAGGAAACACTACATGTGATCGTCAAGGCGGGTGAGCATTGCTAGTTCCGTTTGTTTTATATGTTACTTGACACAGGATTTTGGTAAGCATCTGATGGGCCCCTATTACTCCAACTCAACTGCCTGCGGCTCGGCGACGATCCCTCTCGCATATTTTCCGCAAAGATCAATAGCAACGAGAATGTCTCGGTGCTAAGGGAGATCATAAAAGAGAAGAAGAAGCCTGCATTCGATTCCATTGCTGCCGACAGACTCGATCTATGGAACGTTTCCATTGAAATCGATGATGATCTTTCAGAGAAACTTGTAGAGCGTCCTCACGAAAGGACTTTACGTCCGACGGAAATTTTGATCGATGTATTTCCAAACGGAACTCCTGCCGTCAACACCCTCCATATCGTCGTTTATGCGCCTCCTGGTACGTGCTTTGCCCCAGTGTTAATGATGGTGGGTATTCATCCGACGCTAGTTCAACGATTGAACAGAGTCCCTCCATTTTCGTACAACGCTCCTGCCGGCACGGCTACGGTAGAAGGTCTACGGTCCACATTCTTGAATAACTCACCTCAGAAGTCCCCTTCCGCTGGTGGGCAAACAGCGGACTTTTCCAGCCGTCAACATCGTGATACACAGGCAATAGCGTGCAATCGCCCTTCCTCAGCCAGTGATGTAATACCAGTCACGCTTCTCCACCCCGTATTCGGCGAATTCATTGACGATTGCGATAACTACGAGCCAAACAAAAAGGACCACGATGTCGTGCTCAAGTTGCAAACAGCCATGTCCCACATCTACGCAGATGAAAAATCCCGCGCAAAAGCTATCCGCGATGTCTTCGAATCGTACGGGATATACCTCCGACAAACCAAGATTGGCAGTTTCGAAACGGATGGAGATATAACCTCGGGACAATTCGTCACGCTTCTCGCGGAATTCAAGAACGATGTGGGATGGTCAGGTGCTGAACCGTACCTTCAAGCCGCGCTATATTATCTAGAGTTTACCCGGAAACTGGCTCCTAAATACTCGCGATCCTCGCTGCCGTGTCTGATTATGCTCGTTTTTGGTTCGTTCTCCTCAGCTGTCCTTGTTTACTAAGCTCGAATTATATGCCAGGCCCCTACCTATGTTTTGCCGGTGCAGCTTGGAACAATCGCCCTAATCTACAGATCCTCTCAGTTCTACCATTTCATTTCCACTTTTCGGATACAAGGTTGAAGATGATGGCTGCGCGACAACTGGGAGCATCTACGAGAGCCATTAATCGTATCAAGGGTTTTTACGAAGACGAATATCACACCCGTGACCCACCTTCTCCTCCAAACCAGTCACAACCCCAACCCATGCAACTGTTCCCATATCCGACATCTTTCACATCACTTGTGGATTCGAAGAAACAAAGCTTTGTTTATCACTCTCACTTGGACAACAACAAGCTCATTTTTCGTGCGAAACTGTGTGATGGCAGCTCTGACCTCTGTGTCAAATTTGTTCGTCAGTATTCAAAGGAGGTGCATGAATATTGCGCTTCGATTAATGCTGCGCCGAAGCTCCTGGGCTTCGAGAGTATGCCTGGCGGATGGTATATGGTTGTGATGACTTTGATCGAAGGATATAACATGCTCCATGAATCTGAATCGCTCATACCCCTGGACAAGATTCGAGCCGTCATCGACCAGCTGCATCAATCTGGTTATGTGCATGGTGACATCCGGGACACAAATGTCATGGTTTCTTCCAATGGACACGTCATTCTTCTTGATTTTGACTGGGCAGGGGAGAGTGGAAAGGTTCGATACCCAATGAACACTCATTATGGAGATGATCTATGGCGGCCTGAAGGAGCGCGGGATGGCATGCTGATTACTTGTGAACACGACATCGAAATGATGGATGCTATGTCTGAAGCATTACAGAGGGATGCCAGATGTTGAGTATGTAGAAATTGATATATTTTGGCACTGCAATGACTCAATTAATATTGTTGAGACTTGAAGCTTAAAACTAGTGCTTTAAGGTCCGGTTATTTGGTCTCTCAAGCCAGAACCTCAAACAGTACTAAACTGGACCCAGTCCTAACCAGTTCAACACTGGTTAGGACCGGTTATGGGGACCAGTACTACCTATTAACTACTTCGTAGAGTATGTATTGTATGTAATTAAAAAAGAACAAAAACATCCATCCCCACGAGCATAGTGGCTCATGGGGATGGCTAGCTGGTTAGTAATTTTACTGTCGTCGAAATTGATCGCGGCAAGGAGGTTGGGGCACTCAAGAAGGCCATCAAGGAAGAAAAGAAAGTGGCATTGACGCCAACAGCCTTGACATATGGAATGTCTCCACACCTATCGATGAAGACGCGAACGTTGAAGCACAAGTCAAGAACCTGAGGCTACATGAGAAGAAAAAGCTACTGCTCAGGATCTTTAGCGATCTAGATAATGAGACACTCCATGTCGTTGTCAAGGCCCTTCCTATCAGTGAGCGAGCACAGATGCCTTTCACCACTCCCTCCAGAACTCTACGTTCGCGCCCCGGCACAAGACATGCCACGCCACTCTCTTGACGAAAAACCTACAATAGCAGGCTCGGAGCAACTTTCAAACGGCCCTACAGCCTGTGAAGGAGCCGCCTGTAACGTTCGTTCGTTGAACTGTTGATATTCCCGATCCAGGAGAAGCCGAAGATGCCTGAGACGGCACTCTACCCAACAACGGTGAGTCGCCATCGGTTTTTCCTTTTGTTCTTATTCACGAAACAGCACCCTAGCTTGTCATTCCACTCATTCCAACAAACTTTTCCATTCAACAGAGTCTCCACAACCTGATGCACACAAGCCCTCTCGACGCACACAAGCCCTCTCCACTAACACCGCTTCTTCCTCCCGATGAATGCCCACCAGACACCGATCAGGAACATCTTCCACACAACCCTACAACCCAGGCAGAATGCGTCAGCAACATTCGTTCGTCAAACATCGACATTCCAGATGCAGGAGAGGCCGGCGAAACGGCACTTTTCTCGACCAAGGTGTGATTTTCTTTCGATTTCGATTCTGATTGGATGACGGCAGCCTCTAGGCTGTCACTATTCAAGTACAAGCAAAGATTTTCATTCATCTCCACCTCCACAACGTCATGCACGCAAACCGAACACTGCCACATCGCACACCACCCATCCCACCGAACGTTCGTTTGGGGAGCCTTCAAAACCCGTGTGGAAGAAGTCTCTGACATTTGTCCGTCTAACGTCGCAGTTTCCAATGCAGGGGGCAAGAATAGGTGAAACGGCACTTTGTCGGAAAGTGGTGCGTTTCCCCCATTTTTTCTTTTGGTTCAAGTTCTGATTCATCAAACGGCATGATAGGCCGTCATTCAACGTATGCCAACTTTGTTTTTCATCCACCATCATCCCCACAGCCCAGCATACACAAGCTGGCTGAAATCATGCCACCTCTCCCTCCTGATAAACACCACCAAACACAGGTTTTAAATACCTTCCAGACGGCATTGTGATCCATGTGGAAGGTGTCTACAACATTTGTTCATCGAGCGTCAGTGTTCCCAGCGCTGGAGAGTCGAAAATGGGTGAAAGGGCACCTTTTTCGAAAGTGGTGCATCTTTCCCCATTTTCCATTTTCTTTCAGTTCTGATTTACGACTCGGAAATGGCACATCAGGCCATCATTCTACAATGACCGACAATGGTTTCCATCGAGATGTAATCCCACAGCTCGACGTTGGCGGAACACCTCCATCAACACCAGTAATTTTTGTCAATGAACGCTTGTCGAACGCAGGCTCAGGGAGCCTTCCAAACGTCTCTGCAACTTTTGTAAACACTGTCCCCAGGGTCCATTCGTCGAACATCACTTCCTTTGTTTCTAGGAAGGCCAAAGATTCACAGATGGCAGCTTCCTCGACAACAGTATGTTCCCCCTTGAATTCTCATTTAATGTTTATTCTAATTTACAAGACAGCACTAATAATACTATATCCTGTCATTCTACAAGTATCAACCACGTTTTCCATACCCCACCTCTGGCATGACTCGAGGTTCACAAGGTTACACCAAACTGAACAGCTACTGAATGCCGGCATGGTTTCACTCTCGAACAACCCCACAGCCTGCATAGGGAATAGTGTGTGCCTGGCCTGACCTGAGGCCATGAGCCGAGCCAAGCCACTGCACCCTCCACCCCCAATGCAACATTCTCAAAATACCCTTCCCCTTCAATACCACATCCCATGCCCTGGCCAACTCCACACATGTTCTCCCAAACCCAACTAGGAGGTACAGTAGCTCCCTGTTGTTGAGCAGAACTGTCCCTCCTTGGGGTTAGTACATCCTAAGAAGGAGTTGTGCAGTTGTGGACTCTGGGTAACGACCAACTGACAACAAGCAGTGACCAAGAGGTGATGGGGTACGGTCATGGTGAGTATTGCCTACCTGAAGTAGTCAGTTACTACTCACTGATTACCTAACAGCTTAAAGCAGAAATTCCAGGGCCCTCTGACAGACGACAGGTGCGCCGAGGGCGCTACCATCATTTGGGAATGGCGCCAGCCGCCGCTGTTCTCGTTGGCCAGTATACACCAGCCTTCCACCCTACGAGCAGTTGCTCATAGCGGTGGTGGCTGGTGCCAATTCCGGGCGTCCTTCATTAGTGTCGTCAACGCAGACTGAGCTTCGTTATTGAACAAGAAAATATGGATGGGAGAAGCTGGAATGGTGATGCGGCTTCTCGTAGTAGCGCAGACACGGACGGAAACCAGCCGATCTTTCACGTGTGCGTGCGGGTGGCTTTGTGGCATGCTGCAGGCCCCAGGGCTGGGCTGTGTGCTGCAGCCCGTGTCACTGTTTCCACCGCGACAAAAACCTAGTCTCCCGTAGTCTGACCACAATGATTAGATGACATTCATGATTTTTTTTACGTAGCGAACCCCAAGACAAATATGTAAGGGACTGAGAAAGAATATAAATCCCTCGTTATTGTATGTGCTCATTGCACATGCATTTCTACATCGTCATCCACAGCTTCATCCTGGCAGTCAAAATCAACATCAACCACATCCACTCTCTGAAACTCTTTGTCTAATCTCGAAAACTGACTCCAGTGATCGGGGTGGACCGCCGTGCCAGGGTTCATATTCCGCCTCGCAGATTTCGCAGAATCAATCATGGTGTGCGCCTCATAGACACTGGGAAACAGGCGACTGACTTTGAGCAGTTCAGAGTATACTTGCTCGTCACCTGGTTCGACAACAGAAAAGGTCTCCGCAGATGTACCCGCACACCAAATATCATAAGCCGTATAGGCTGGACATCGTCTGGTACGCTTCTTCTCCCCCTTTGACTTTGCCCCTCTGGGCATATTCTTTCTCAGTGGTGCGTCCTCTACAGTCTTGACGCAGGCTTCCTTTGCAGCAAGAGCAAAGACCATACGGATAATAGGTACTGGCTTCTGCTCGTCCATGTCGAAGAACCCCAGAAAATACGGATTCATGGCATCGAATAGAAAAAGGTTTGGAGTGCTTGAAAAACTTTTGTCGTTCTTTACTTGAATGAAGATTCCAGAAACGTTGTCCTGTTGGAGCTTGTTGTCGAAGTACAGGAATGGTAGGAGCACGTCTATATCACCCTGGTTATCTGCACACAGAACGGCAGCGCCACGAGCTATCAGAAGCCATAGAAAAGCTCGGTTGATGACTTTGAAATCGTGGACCTTGATAAAGTGATTGAAGTACATCTTTGATTTTGCGAAGACCTTAGAGAACGGACGTTGGCCATCAGCGTTTGTACGACATCGTGCTGGTTTGGAGTTGAGAACGATCGGAGACCATTTTGAAGCCAAGAGCTTCCGCATAAAGAGCAGGACCTCAATGACCGCAGAACCTTTCTCTTGAACAGCAACATCACGGGCTATCAGGAGCAATACCAGACATATCGGCTCCCCTCGATCGCCTTTATCTAAACCTGGCCCTTCCAATTCACTGAGTAGCGCCCTGGGCAAGTCAAAAGCTTTGCGATCTTGCATTAACAGGTACGCTGCTTCGGCTAGAAGCGGTTCCGAAGGAGCAATAGTGACAGCGGTCTCGAACCCAGGGTTCATAACGAGACAGACACGCATGTGTTTCTCGACCTGCGTCCTCTCCCGATTCTGCGATACAAGTGTAGTGGCATTGAACTCAAGGGCAAGGCGGACGGCCATACAAGCTGATCGGAACGGTATCAGCGACTATTCGGACGACAACGATGCATAGCTTGCCTAGTTTCACGTCCGACGTGAGCGTCTTCATTTTGTTCCGGGTTGTATGCGGAAAAGCAACACCCCAAGAAGCTTTTCTCCAGCATAGTAGACTATAGATCTAGTCCATAGACGTGCTGCGATATGTGTTGATCGATATTTTGCAGATAGACTCTCGCAGTTGTGAACAAGGCAACGAGGAATGCATGGGATCGGCGAAGGATGTTATCCTTTTCAGTTTCATCCACTGTCAGCAAGGCCCTGACATCTACATCGGCCGCTTGGAACCCTAAAGCGTAGATTAAGGGATGAGCGGGATGAAAGGTCGGATAATAAATACAAACCCGTATCGGAGGACGGTCGCAGATTGATTGGCAGCACTAAATATTTCTTCGATAGTTCGTCGATCATACGTGACTTCACCATACCAGAGGATTGAAGGATCGCGGCATATCGCGCATAAACAGCGGGATCCCCACTGGTGCAATGGCCTTTTATAGCGTCGTAAAGGCAATCTGCCGCCGATCCTACGTAAACTTCATTCCACGCCTTCTCGGTGGCTTAACGACTTAATGAGCCTAATGATCTATAATGAAAGTAGGAGCGCACCAGAATAACTGGAAGAGACGTCTGCTACTTTGTCCTTCTCGCTAGCTTGGCAGGGATGTTAACTAGTGAAACGCAGGAAATAACTGATATGATGATTTACAGTTTTGGGTCAAGGTCGAGGCAGGCTTCTTGCGGAACATTTCTGGAAAAGAAGATATTTAAAGGTAAATCGCATCAGGTGGTACGAATGACGCACTAAGACAACGGAGATCTTTGTAAGAGCCGTTTGTGTAACAGTCCCCGACAAGTTTCATAAGAACTGGTTCTTCCTCGAGTGCATCAATGTACTGACGGTTTTCAGCTAAAACGTAAAGCATGTGCGAATGAGGGCCTTCGGAAGCAACCTCGCCGACAATTTGGAAGACATAGGCCATATGTAGTTCGTCGTCGATGTCATAAGGTTTACGATGATGTCCCCGAAGACGTTGCTTTGCTATCTCCTCTTGCTGTCGATGCTGGTCCTCTGACCATAGATCGGTCGCAAGGCGCAGTCGTTTGGCATCGCGATTTGGACCGCCTGGTGGGGAGGTTGGTGCAGCACGCTTTGAGCTTTCTTGCGGCATATAGATAACAGATGGGAAACGAATATCACTGCAGCAGTCACTGTCAGAGTGTGCACTGGAGTAAAACGCGTCTAAGTCGTGACCCGAAGTTGGAATAACAATAAGGTAGGGCTCAGAGTCATTGTCATTGTCATTGCTGGAAGCCAAGCACGATCTGCTAACATCACGTGATAAAGCGTGACATTTTGACAACTTTCTGCCACAGTGCCATTGCAAAAATTTTAATGGCACTCGGAACATTGGCACGACTATGTCAAGTTCAATTTTTTCTCTAGGCTTCACTTAGATATGTGTCTGCTCATTACAGTGCAGGCTTGCTCAAACTAGTATTGGATAGTGCGAATCGTGCTTTCTATGATCACCTACCCGCTTCGATTTTACTGCCCCTTCACATATAACTCACGAGCACCTTTGTCTGGTAAACATTCCCCAGTAATGTGTCTTGCAGGTTAAACAACAAGTCAATCAAAGGACTGCGTAAATTTCCACACCGCCTACCAGACTTGTTCTACCATTTCTGGAACCTCTGGCCCTGGCGAAGAAAATTAAATGTCCTGAAAACCCCTGCGATCACGATGTCCCAATCGTTGCTAACTCTTACCATTCTAATATGCACCTCATCGTGGGCACGACACACTATGGCAATCGTTTTGTGAAAAGTGTCCGCCCGCTTAGCTGCCTCGTCTCCTTCTCCCGCACAGCCTCTGCAAGCTCGTCCTTCAGATTCTTCATTTCCTTGAGAAACTGCTGAGTGGATTCCTGGAAGTCTTTGGTGAGCACCCGGCGAGCAAGAAAGTCTGTCACTCTTGCCTCAGCTACCATCTATTACATCTATTACATATGCTATGATGATTTTTGTGGGAGTGATGGCGTGATGGGATCAGGGCTAAAAATAGGTGATGCACTGCATAACATAGGCTACAGTCATTTTGTGGGAATGATGGGACTGATGGTTGATGTGATTATCTAAAATTTGTCAGGCTTGGTCAGAAATGATGGCATTAGTCAGAGCTGACTAAAATTTGTCAGCTCTGACTAATATAGCTGGGTTTCAAAATGTGGTCATTGCATGTGTAGAGGTGAGCTGTGGCTGAGTTTGAAGTGGAGTTTGAAACTTTGCAAGTGAGCTGAGCATGGAGGGGAGTGTGAGGGAGTGTGAGGGGAGTGTGAGGAGTGGGGTGGGGGTGTGAGGGGGTGGAGATGGAGAAGAGGTATGAGGGGTGGGAAGGGTATGAGGGGGTGTAGAGGGGGGAGGGGGACATGGGAGAGTGAGAGGGAGATGGGGAGGGGGACATGGGAGAGTGAGAGGGAGATGGAGAGGGGGAAGGGGGAGGTAGAGATACCAATGAAGAAGGGGGAGATGGGAATGGGAATGGGAGATGAGGAAGGGGAAGGGGGAGATGGAGATGGAGGAGATGGGGATAGAGATGGGGGAGATGGGGGAGATGAGGAAGAGAGAGGGGAAGATGAGGAAGAGAGAGGTGGGGATGGGGGTGGGGATAGGTATGGGTATGGGTATGGGGAAGGGGAAGGGAGAGATGGAGATAGAGATGGAGATAGAGATTGAAATGGGGATAAACACCACAATCCCCCCACGTTGACTTGGGGCCAACGGTCCCAAGTCGACTGAAGAGTTGTGTACTACTGTATCTAAAAGTCAAATAAAGAGTTGTGTCACCACAAACCCCCAAACGTTGACTTTGGGCGAAAGGTCCAAAGGCAACTGAAGAGTTGAGTAACTGTAGTGGGATTAAGCATTGTGTTACATATACGCGAGCTGGCCCATGCCGGTGTCAGGCTGAGCGAGCAAAGCGAGCGAACACTATGACAAAGGCATGGGTCATAAGCTCGTTTTCTCCAAAAGCGATGGGGAATTTTAGATGTATACTCAGAGTCAAATTGCTAGTTTTTCGAGACAATCGTTTGTCAACTTGACACTCTGATACTACTTCGTGTTATCATGCTCCGACATCAGCCTGCGCTCTGCCCGGTTCACACACGTTATCTGTATCATGTCAACAGAAAGCCATTGGAAATGATTGGGAAGTCTCAAGCAAAAGAGGAAGCACGGTTATCAGTCTAAATTCTGGTCGCCATACAATGAAGAAATGTACATCACGGGGTTTAAAAAAAAAAAAACAGGAATCCGATGAGAGCCAACGTTTCTGAGGAACAAAGCCACTAACACATGTTCAAGGAGGAGAGTTTCACCTTCCATTAACCAATATATGTGGCAGTTGCAATGAACTCGACATCTTGAAGCTCCATCTCTGCTTTGATGGAGCGAGCATCATCGCTTACTTCGAAACGGTCGTACATGCACTGGATCGCAACGGAGTCATCGATGGGCATTTTGTGCATGAGGACAACAAAATTGTGTTGCCCGTGAGGTAACGGTTGCCTTGAATGGTGTAGCAATCCTGTGTTGACTCAACACCATGCAGTGCATTGGTTTGAATGGGGGTGCAATAAGAAGATACATCTTGAGGAAGTTGTCAGTGTATTATGTTCAACAAGGATCCGGATTTACTTTGGAGTGAAAATCGGGTGAAGGATGAACGCTCGCCGCTCACGATCGATTCGAATTTTTTTTATCTTATCTACAATCTGACATTTTATCTGATCGATGATTTTGGCTCCAAGTTTAAGTATGTCTGCAGTGCTTTGGTCCCTCATTACCAGCCTCACCTCTTCCTTAACCTATGATCGATATCGGGCATCAGATCAGTCTCCTACCCAGCTGCAGTTCCAGGGTAGGGAGAAAGTGGTATGCAATGTTAAATCAGTAGAGGATGTATTTTTAGATGAGCTGGCAACGTTATTCGACGTCTCTTGGGCCTGTTATTCATGTGCTTTGCCTCCTTCTCATTGTCCCCCCCGTCTCCCGTCGACTCGTCATTCCCAGTGGCTGTAAGGGCAAGACCTTGGAACACTCAGAGACTACTCAATCGAGAACTAGGGCATAGCCAATGCATTTGCTCTGCATGTAGTAATACAGTACAACTCCTTTGATAACTTCATTGTTCGATTGGCGCATTTTACAGTTGCTTTTTGTACAATAGATACCATGTTACAACTTCACCATTCAATAACATTCGACTGGTGCATTTAGAAATGTGGTATAAGATACCCTGTTACAACTTTGCTGTTCAATAACGTTTGACCAGTCGACTTAATAACAACTGTGCCATTCAATAACTGGTGCATTTAGTAATGTGGTATAAGATACCCTGTTACAACTTTGCTGTTCAATAACATTTGACCAGTCCATTTAATAACAACTGTGCCATTCAATAACTGGTGCATTTAGTAATGTGGTATAAGATACCCTGTTACAACTTCGCTGTTCAATAACATTTGACCAGTCCATTTAATAACAACTGTGCCATTCACTAACTGGTGCATTTAATAAGTAAGTGCACCATTCAATAATGTTTGACTGGCGCATCTAATAATGTGGTATATAACTGCGCCATTCAATCTCTAATCCCACCTTATATTTTATCTGCTGGTCAATGCCACCAGAACAGTGCACTGTGAGGCAGCTTGGACTCATACATGGTTGTGTTTAGGATACTCTGTCACTTACATGCAACATGACTTATTTTGTCCCATGCAGGCTTCTTTCGGATGGTGCACTTTTCTGCTGGATTTCCTTGCCCATACCCTGCCCATACCCTCACCCATGCATTAAAGATAGTATAGAATACAAGAATCTAACCCTTTCTGATGTATTCACCAACATCGCATATAGGAACACATCTCCACTGATCAGAAGAGGGCCTTCAAATGGCTCTTCCTGAGCCTGGTTACAAGATGATGAGCACTGTCCAAAATTACCCCAGCTCACTGTATTTCAGGACATAGATGACCTTTATCGAGGACCCTAACAATTCAGCACTCATTTCAGCATTGCGCTTAGAAATCTGGAAATGAGTGAGGAATTGGGTCTGGATCCCAGATGCACAACAAGACAAGAAATGGCCAACATCTGCAGCATCATGATTTACCTGCTGACCAAATTCTTCTGGCCATGGTGGTAGGGATCGACCTGCACCTCGCATTCTCCCAAGAGCTATGCAGTTCTGGTCTTTACTACAGTGGGTGATGATAAGGGTGAGGACTCGTGACATTGCTACATCTTGAAATACTTTGTAATTATCTTCACATTTGACAGATTTTTTGTGTAGCATTTGATAAATAATTGGGCATTATTAAGGATGGGACACTCTGTATGTACATTGTGCTGCTTAGGGTTAGTTATCCATGAGGCTTGTGATGGCAAATGAGCAAACTATTCTCAGGGCTATGAACACATCTTCAGACTTGTAGGCACAATAATATACAAAGTGGGGTTCTGTTACAGGAATAGATGCCGATACAGCAGAGGAGGGAGGATACAATTTTCTCATACCATTGTCATCGTTCATTATTGTTCTTCACTGTTTTACTCATGCTATTGTCTTTGGCTGACTATTGTTCTTATTGTCTCGCTTGCACTTATTGTTCTGTACTCTATTGTTCTATGACAGACCATGACCACATGCTCCTAATACTCATCTTCACCTTCCCACACTATTGTAGTAGTCTGTGGACATGCTCACACATTCTCACATTATTGTCTGAACATTCTTATTGTCTCTGCTTAGTTATACTCTCATGCTTGTTGTATTTCTCATGCTTGTAGTATTTAATCTGCAATACGAAGACCAGGCAAGCTCAGCTTGATCTGATTATCTTAAACATTCTCAATGAACTACTAAGCAGTCATCCTCAACTGTTGCTTACAAGCTTCAGCGAATTCTAGATCGAAGAACTATTGATCTTAACAAAAGGTCAAGCTGTTCTAACTCTGCTGACTAACTCAAGTCTAGGCAGCCACCACTGACTAAATGACAAACACACTCTTACAAGAGCCAGACACTGCCATGAACGATGGCAGCAATCGCTACCCCCACTGTTTCCAAAGCACCCACTGCACCTGTCTGGATGGTGGAGATAAAGATGAGGGCACCTACTGACTTCTCAGGTGACTTAGCAAAGACAATGCTCTTCCTCTTGGAGTGTGGGGCATACGTAGATGCCAACCCTCAGGCATTCGAAGATGACCGATGAAAGATTCTCTTCATGCTCTCATACATGAATGGAGGGACAGCTGGGCCATGGAAGCAGGCCTATTTAGAAGAATGATACATTGAATCAAACCCCTGGAATATGTTCCAGGAGTTCATTGCGGAGGTGCGAGCAGCATTCTCACCAATTGATGATGCAGGAAATGTGCGAACACAACTCAGAGCACTCGCACAAGGAGCAAAGGGAGTAGACAAATATATTGCCCAGTTTAAAACACTGGCATACTGCACCAAGATCAAAGAAGATGCTGCCCTTATCAAGTACTTCATCGATGGACTCAACAACCAAGTCCTCGACAAGGTCTTCGGCATGAAGAACCCACTTGACACAATTGAGGGGTGGTACACCCACACAGTGAGGGTGGAAGGGCACCTGAGGAGGGCAAAGGTGATTAAAGAAAGAACTTATAGCAAGGCAGGAGGGGGAGGAGGAAGCTCTTCTCAAGATCTGAATGCCATGGAAATCAATGTGACATGCCTCTCCTATGCAGAGAGGCTTGAACACATCAAAAAAGGGAAGTGCTTCATCTGTCACAAGGTGGGGCACAGGGCCAGCGATCATAAAGGAGGAAAGGAACCTCCCATGAGAGAAGAGAGGAAGACAGATGAAAAGAGGACACCCAGAGACCACTACCAGAAAATCTGGACCCTCATCAACGAGCTGGAGGAGAAGGAGAAGGAAGAGGTTCTTGACCTGATGGTAGCAGAGGGTTTTTAAAGTGGCAGCCTGCATCAGCAGCAGACCCCGCCAGGATAATAGTCTCAACTATATTGGTAGCACAAGTAAGCTACCAATCTATGTGCATTCCCATTTACTGCATGTTAGGAGACAAGAGAGCCGAACTCCCTGCCCTGATCGACTCTGGGGCAGGAGAAACATTCATTGATCACTGAGTAGTTGAAAAACTCGGACTGAAGAAAATACCTCTCGCCAGAAGAATACTTGCCAAGAATGTCAACAGAATGCTTAACAAGAATGGGACAATCACCCACTATGTCTACATCGACATGGAGATTGGGGGAAAAGAGGAGAGAATAGAATACTGATAACTGGGCTGGGAAAGGAGAGGGTAATCCTAGGTTACTCCTGGTTTCAGAGGTGCAACCCTGCCATCAATTGGAAGAAGGGGACTCTTACAGTCAAACCAACCAAGAAGCTCCTAATCAGAAAAATTCAAACCATGATCAAATGAGCATGCACTATCATTGGTAAGTAAAATCCCACTATAGATGACAAGGGGCCACTTGAACTGAGAGTAATGTTGAGCCCAACTCTTGGGAGGCTACCTATAAGGAGTGCTGGGGAGACCTTTGGGGAAACCCACCTCACTGCCACCGAGCATGTGAAGAGTAGGCTCAGAACAGTTCATCTCACAAGAGAACTTTGCACCAAGAACAAACCAGACCATGACGGACCACACCCAGCAACAGACACGAACCCTGAGAATGACCTGCAGATACCAGTACTAGATGCCGCAGGCATTAACATATCACTCTGCACTGAGGGAAATTAGGATGGCATGGAGGCGCTATTTGCCTACATTCAGGGGGAACCCATAATTGGAGTGTTCAAAACTGAGGCTTAATTGTGAGGATTGTCCCCAGGCACTCCCCCTCATATACTGTTGGTAATGCTCGACCTGAAAACCTAACAAAAACCTGTTAAAAAGGTCTAAGAAGTATAACACAGGCTAGAGGAAGGGTGCAAGTTGGTACTAAATGCCACTGCTGTTACCCAAATGTTACACTTAAAGGTGTAGAATGGTGGAAGATGATGCAAATAGTTTAGGGGTGCATGAAATAGTGTGAAAGATGTTCGAAAGTAGTTTGAAAGAGATTTGAAGAGGTTTGAGGATGTTTAAAGTAATCTGAAGGAGTTTTGAAGAGGTTCAAGGAGGTTCAAAGGAGTCAGACTGATGTCGAGGGATATCGGGAGATGAATATACTGAATTGTGGAAGTTTGGAGAGACAATGGGTGATATGTGATAAGTTGAAGAGAGTTCAAAGAAGTTCGCAATAGTTCACAGAACTTGGAGATACAATGCGAGGCTAGGACTCAAGGGAACAGCTCTTAAATCAGACGATAGTAAAGAGGGTAACTTCTTCTCTGTTGTTTAAATAGTACAAGTCTATATACATTTTGAAGAAATAGTACCAAAAAGGATATATAATATGTGTAGAACATGAGGCAGTATGCACAACCATAAAGGACTTTTGTAAAACATAAAACAAATGAGAAATGATAATAATTGAAATGTACAGTATCCCAGTATAGTAAAAGGTATTTATACTATTGCTTCAATATGTCATTGAAACACCAAATGACAAAATCGAGTCCTAAAAACCCTTTGCCATGTCTCCTCATGTCTGGTAGTATTTGATATGCAATGCAGTGGCTCATGCTGGAGTGCTGTGTGTATCGAAAGGGTTTTGGAATAGCCCTATGGTGGCCTATGTCATTTGAAGTAGTGTAAAGTTGTTTGAAGGTGTTCAAAGTGTTGCGAAGTCATTTGAAACTGTTTGAAATCATTCAAAGTCATCTGAAACAGTTCAAAATAGGTTCAAAATTGAATTCGTGGCATTCATAGGGGTTGGGAGTGTGTCAGAATGTGTCAATACATCACATAGGTAAGCTACAATGTATTGAATGATATGGTCTATCAAACATATACAGTGCATTGAATGATACAGGTTCAGTAGATGCTGTCGAACACTCTAATCTACATATGTGTACCTACTATAGTAACAAATGAATACACTATGTTGCTAGACCAAAGAGTAATACATTTAATACAGACATCAGTAACCTATGAAATAGTTTCAGGTAGTGGCAATGGCAATGGGGATGGCAGCAGCAGCAGCCTTACCAGGATCGGGATCAAGATCAGCATTACAGATATGGCTGATTGGAAATTAATCTCATTTATGTAGTAATTTATGTGTAGTCTGCATGGATTCTGCATGCAAATCGGTGTATGATAAATTCAGTAAAAGCCATATTTATGCAATAATTCATTTATTGCAGTGTGCAGGCCTGCAAAATTGGGTTGGCATGCTGGTCAGCAACCCAGTATGGCTGCAACGGCATTGGCATCAGCATTAGGCCACTATATGATCAACATTGCACAGGCATGGCTCAGTGGATGACTCTACATATATATATGTATGTCCTATAGCAACAAATGAATGCATTATTCAATTCTTGCTGTACCACACTAGACATATTAAAAATGTGGTGTACAGATCAGTGACCTATGAGACAGCATCAGACATATGCATAAGCATTGGCATATGTATTGGGGCCAGGGCCGGGGTCAGCAATTGGTATGAACATTGGCCTTAAAGGTATATATTATTGGTCTACCAATTAAAGCACCATATATTTATAGGAAGAAAGCTATCACTCATTGTCACTAGTGTCTATCATATCATCAGAGCCAGGCAACCAAGTGTCATCAACATAGCTGAAGTCCACATGACTAAAGATCAGGAGTGTGATGTGAGATGGAGTGGGGTTCTCTATCTGTGAGGTGCTGGTGGACCCAGTTTGGAAGCAATCATTATTGGAATCGGCATTGGGGCCAGTTGAATCAGCCTCTGAATGTGTTTCTGATGATGAGAGAAAAACATCAGCTGCGTCAGATGTGGTGGGAAAAGCAGTTGAAAGGGGAGGTGCAGGAAAAGATGAAGAGGGAGAATTAGAAGCTTCAAGGTCAAAGGTGGCAGCATCAAAGCCAGTTAGAGAACTGGTGTGGGAAGTTGCTGATGATTAATGATAGTCCTGCCAAGCCATGGCTGTCTGAAGTACTGTAGGCTGATCAACATCTTCTGATGCATCATCCTCCCCTTCCCATAACATAGCAGTATAAGAGGCAGTGGGCTGGGCAAGGGCAGTGTGTGCATCAGCATAAAAATCATCAGCTGGATCATCAGCATCGGGAGTGGGGATGGCATCAGGAGTGGGGGGGGCATTGGGCACGGCAGCAGAATGTGACAAATTATCTGACCAGCATCTAAAAAATAAATACCAGCATTGATACTAGTTACAGTGGGTGGTGAACTGTAGGCACCAGAAATGGAGGTCAGGAGACTGGCTGTGATCGACCACTCCTAATTCTTATTGTATGTACCATTGGTCAGAGACTGAGTATACTCAGAATGATATTTGCTCTTTGGTGTCAGGTTAGATGCCAAAACTTACTCTCTATGATGTCAACACCCCAGGTCCACTTGTAGAAGGAGGGGGGAAGAGCCTTTAGGCACTCGAGTTCTGCCTGTGCATGTGCAGATACCAGTTCTGATTGTCTTCTCATTACTGATTGCCTTGACCATCTCCCAGTGTGTTCACGGGTGGATGCCGCTGCCGCTGCCATTGTTAACTTCTGTGGTTTGGACTCAAGCTTTTTGAGCAGGGCTAGCTCATGAAGCCATTAAAACCCTGCTGCTTTCCAGATATTCACATTCATGGCAGCCTCTGCTGACAATTCACAGCCATCTACCAAGTCACAGATCCTGCATGCTTCATCAAACATATCCCCAATGAGAGCCCACAGGTCAATGCAAGATCAGCAGTCAGCTCAGCTATCAGCAGCATTGTGTGCTGGTTGGCTATCATTGGGTGGTGAGCCGGTGATTAGAGGGGAATGGATATACTGGCAATAGCTATCGAGGCATTTATCCATGGTGTCACTGACAAAAATCTGCCCTGGTGCCAGTTCACTATTGTGTCTCCACCAATCACATACATAGGAATCCACCAGATGGCTAGGACCATCAGTGGCAACACCATCATCCAACACATCCAAGAGAGATGGATGGAATCCAAGGGGTAGGTGGTCCAAATTGACATTGGCGAGACTGTTGGCCACAGACCAAAGAAGGATCAGCACCTCCATCATCAGGCTGATGGAGGTGCTGATGCCAATGCATGACATGACATATCTGTCATATGTCAGTGATGTATGCTTACTTCCTTTAGGAAAGATACATACAAGCTCGGCATAGAGAACTTTCTGCATCCAACATTGTTTTACAAAGTTTGCATCATCTAACTCCAACAAAACTCGATGGAATTGGGACTCTGTGTACCAAATAATCTCTTGTGTCTGGAATTGGAGTTGCCATTTTTGGCCCAATTGCAAAAAAAAAGGGTTGAAGATTGAGAGAGTTTTGTTTGACATGGTGTTACTGGTCATGGTTGGTGATCAAGATAATGGTGTTTAGATGAATCATGTTTATATAATACAGGCCCTTTTCAGTCACAAAGTGGAGATATAATCGGCATTTGCTGATCTAAATGCATTTCATATGTGACCAATAGAAATTCCTCTTTCCATCGATTTCTCTGAGTCTGTGAATGAAGCCAATGCTGTTGCCTGACTATGAAAAAATGTTAGTACATACAAAATATATTTACATTCCCAGAATTGGCCAGCATCAAGATCGGCAGCAGCATAGGCAAAGCAATGGCAATATTAATATTGGCAATGGCAACTCTAGGATTGGCAATGGCAACAGTGGGATCAGCAATGGTAATGCCAGAATGGGTAGCAGCTGGTGCCTACCATATCCCCTCTGCACCAGATGTATTTCAACAGATGATTCCACCATCATCTCAAAATCCATTGGCCTTGGCATGGGCATGACCTATCCAAAGGACAGCTGATGACCTTGTACAGCAGGACGCCATTTCAACCTAGGCTGTTGGGAGGAGACAGAGAATTAAAAAAGTGAAATTTGCCAAGTAGATTTACAAATAGATTGCTATGTAACATGAAAAAAATAATCCAACTTTTATGTACATGCCAAATAATATCTACTCCTTTCTGCCTTGCTTCATCTCTCCTCCGTCCTCAGGTGTGGCTGCTCTCTTCCTTGGGTTAGGCTCAGGGGTGGTACTTCTGGAAGGTAGTCCAGATGGACCAGGGGTCAGCCTGCATGTGGATCAGTGCAGTTGTGCAGGGGGAGGGAACAGCCAGGGTGAGGTGATGATATCGACTATGGATGATGGGGCAGCAGGCTCAGGCTCACTGAGCGACATTGGGGGGAAGAGGACAGGGAGTCATGGGGCCATAGGTGTTGTGGGCTGTACAATTTTGTGAGAATCCTGTGGCATGGTGGGAATAATTTGGATGGGGGGGGCGCCAGCCAAGGATCGTTCCCTGGCAACCTCTTCAGGTATGGCCAGGCCCTCTTCACCATCCAGCTCAGCCATCTCTTCATCTTTGTCTGTGGCAGCAGGAACAGGAGCAGAAGTTGGAGCAGGCATGGAATCAGCAGCAGGAGCAGGAGCAGGAGCAGGAGTGGGAGTGGGAGTGGGCATGGGAGCAGGAGTGGAAGTGGGAGTGGGAGAAGTGGGAGGAGGAGCAGGAATGGGAGTGGGACTCAGAGCGGGAGTGGGAGCACCATCAACTTCCTCAGCATCCATCTAACCCAATCCACTTCTGCCCTCTTGCTTGTCATCCTCTCAAGGCGATCCACCTGCCCAGCCATGTAACCATTGTATAACATGATGGGCTGTGTGCCAGCCTGCAATCCAAGGTATTCTTCAATGTCGTTCACTCTGTTTTGAAGCAAGTGAAATGCATCACAGAGTTCTTGTACGTGGAGTCAGGACTCTTGCACTGACTCTTCATTCCACTGTGCATGCTGGTAATGTCCTCTTCCAGTTGGTATAGATCCCCAGTGAGGGAGGCATAGTCGATGGGGGAGGGGTTGGCCATCTGAGGAGGGGGTCAGTTGGCTCAGGCTCAGGATTAGCCATGTTGATATCCTGTTCCACAGCTATAGGTATACATGTTAGTTAGTAGTTTTATGTGTCATGATATGGAATAACTCACCTTTGAATTTTCCTTTTTCTCTTGTGGTGAACTGCCTAGATGATTCCTTTCCACTGTCTTTACTGGAAAATCATGCCTTCTTTGCAATCCTTTTGCTTTGAATAGCGGAAGAAGGTGGTGTTGGGACGATGAATAAGAGGGGTAAGTTAGGCAGCATTGTGATGGTGGGAAGGAGGGGAGTGGCAGGTTGCTCTTTAGAATAAGAGTCCATAAGCGCCTGTATTTTGTGTGCAAGGTAGATTGGGGAGATAGGATTAGAGGCTTGCTTGAAGTAGCCTTAGGAGTTGAACTGTCTGAATCTGGGATCGATGGCCCTTCAAGCCTGTCAAATTCGGCGGTAGGCATGTCTGTGGAAAGATGGTCAGAAGTCTCATTCACTGTTGTTTTCTGGCTGACGTCTCTGTTCCTCTTGAACAATTTCACATCAAAGCCAAAGTCCAGAGACTTAAACTGATGAATCATCCCTTGGAGCAGATCCTTCTCTTTCTTCAGTCTTTGGAGAAAAGAAGGACGAGTGATCGATGTAGAAGCAGTTCCGTGACTTGGACTTGTTGGAACATAGTTAAACGCTTCTGCAGACAAAAGCGATGAGTGCGTCTGCTGTGCAATGGTAGCCGACGCGGAGTTTAGTGCAGTGGATATGAGCTCTGAAGATATGACCATATGATCATGAGTCATCTCCATCATCATCATCATCGTTGTTTCCATTGGGAACTGGCAATGGCTTCAATTTTAAATTCTGACAGCAGCGTTGAAGAAAGGTATAGTTATCGTTATCTCACTCTATACCACTTTATGCAACTAGTTAATATGGGGAAAAACAATGGCAATAGTATTCTAATGAAAGTCTCTGGACTGGAATTTTGCCATCTAGTTCTTTCAATGTAAGTTGTTTATGTATGACATCTCCAGATGGAGGACTTCTAAGAAAAATCTGCTCCGGAGAAATTAGAAGAGTGAAAAATGGCCATCAAAATGCTTTCTCAAGGAGTTAGAGAGATGTGGAAGCCAAAAGAGTGTGAAATGGAGTCGGGCAGAATTTACGAGGAAATATAACACGATCGAATACACGTTCATCAGCAAAATCTGGGTCTCATCTCTGAGAGCTTTGTCTCTCAGATCGAGTCTCTCAGCATCTTCATCTCTAGGATCATGTCTCTCAGCATCTTCATCTCCAAGGGTCGAGTCTTTCAGAGTCTCTATGTAAAACTTTTGTCTTCATCTCAAAAAATCTACATCTCTAGTGATGGGAAAGTTCAGTTCAAGTTGATGGTTCGAACCCGAACCCAACCGAACGGAACTCAAGGTCCAGTTCAAAGTTTGGGAGTGTAGCCTGAACTAGGACCCCGACTTATCTTGGTAGACCCCTGATCCCTTTCCAGACAAAAAATTTGGTTTTGAGGCCTGACAGCCAGCTCAGTTCCAGACAAGATCAGGGGGTTTTGACAAAACGGTTAGGTCCGCTGTCCGGACATATTGCCTTGATGTGATGGGAGGCTACTTCTACTATCCAGACCGTTAACATCTGATGGTTGTAATATTGCCACTTGGTCATAAGTTCGGTCTCTCAATTTCTTTCAACTGTACAATATTTTTCTTCTATATTTCATCAACATAAGTAACTGAAAATTGATCATACTAGGCATGAAATTTCTAATCAGCTGTCGTTGACGACGATGGCAAAAATCCTTTTGTAAATTCTGGTTAGCTTCTGACACACTCTCAAAACCCTCAAACCATGAAGGATATCAATGATGGCACAGAGCCATTTATTGAGAGCGAATGGATCCATGTGGGCAAGCAATACCCGAAGGATCCTACAGCCTGTTCACTGGGCAAGGATGGACAAACTTTGGGCACATGTTTCGTCAATTTTGTGAAATTCCATCTGCCACTGCCATCCTGCAAACAAAGCAGTCTGCCCATTTGACTTCAATTTCTTTCATCTGTTTGCTTTCCTCTGCATCGAAGGTGAATCCTGCGGTTTAAATTGTTCAACTCCAATGTTTCCAAAGTCAAACTGGCTGTAAAACTATTTAGGAAGAGAGGTCGTGGTGGGGAGGAGCAGGAGGAGTAATGTGAGCTACATACAGATTTAGTTCCATCCCAGCAAATGTTAAAGAATGACAACTGAGCGATTTTTACAAAAACATGTAGTGTCCAGACAAAAATTGGCCCTGTGGGAGGCTAGATCTGATGTCCGGACAAAAATTGGAGCTCCAAAAAGCTAGGTGCCCTGTCCAGACAAATTGAAACACAAAATTGGAGGCCAGCGCCATTCCTGACAAAAAACACCAAAAGTGTCTGGACAAAAATTTGATAAATTGACTGTTTTGGGATCAGGCATTTGAAGGCATAAGTCGGGGTCCTCCTGAACTGAACTGCAGGTCCAGTTCCGAGTTTTTGAAATCAGAGAACGGATCCGAATGTGTTCGGACCAAAGGAGTCACAAGAGTTTGTAATGCCACCTGACACAGCATGAAAATGTCACGTCGGTGCTGGAGTCAGCGGTTGGTGTGTTGTTCAATGTTGGCTTTGCATTGTTTTATTGCCTAGAATACATGTGGTACTTCACGTATCTTGGGTTAACAACAACTTAACATGTTCGCTTGCCAGTCCTCATCGTCTTATAGAAGGTATGCATCATGATATGGATGCGGCATTTCTTCTTGCTCATGTTGTATTTGTGGACCTCTTTCTCATTGCTCATTGCCCAGGACAACTTACACATGATCTTGCATTTTTGTTCTGAGTCTACACCAATCTCGATGGTCGAAATGAGATCGAGAATGGAACTTCAAGAATGGAGGATTGTTTATTCTCCTCACATCCAGGAACCATATGGTTCTTGGCTTTCATGGTAATACAGACCAATTTCTTTGAAGTTGCTAAAAAAAGTTGACTGGAACAGTTTCCCCATATTAAGGTTTGTGCACTGGCCATTTTTCCTGAACAAACCGTTTGCACCCCATACCCTCAGCATGCAATATGTCAAGCTCTGGCGATGACTGTGGTTGTGCTGTTCATCCTGATGGCACTCTTCAGAATTTGATTGGGACTATGACCCAGATGGAGAGATGCCTGCACCTGCCAGTGCTGACTCCAATGTGGTGGCTTTGCCTAATTCTCCTTCCAAAATCCATCTATTCTTTGCTGGACAGGCACCTCCAGCTACCAAGCTTGCTGGTGCACATTGTTCCATCTGTACCTCTCATCCATCTGCACATGTCATCGATCCCAACAATTTGTGCTCATATTTGCACATCTGTCACTTTCCCCATATACATATATATATATACTTACAGCTCAAGATGGGATTCCTTCCTTCCTTTTTTTCTCTCATTTTATGTGCACCCCTGTTGCCTGTTGTACCTCTCCCTTAGACTCTCATTCCATTACATATTCTGGTCCTATACTGTGCTGTTAGACTCAGTGAAGCTCATCTCTATCCAAGGTAAGCTTACATGCAGATCCATCATCAGGCATGCCATCTTCTACTACCCCTGCAAAGCATAAGGCTTTTGGTCCAGCACCAAGCCATCATATTATTTGCAAAGTCATTGCTGAGCCCAGTAGTGATGGTGATAGTGGCAATGAGATTGCATTCCCTCTGCTGTGGAGGCAACTGATGTTGAGGAGAGCAGAGGGTATGACACAGGTGAGCATGAGGACTTGAAGGCGGTGGCAGATGTTGACCATCAGGTAAGTGTTTACTTTGCTCTCTGCTCCACATTATTGATGTCAACTCTATGAATAGGTAATCAACTACAGACCCAGGGGCAATGTGACTGCTGACCTTCGAACAATCTTCAAACATGACAAGGAGTATAAAGACTGAGATACAGAGAGAATAGTTGGATGGTCATTGGTGTAAGATTTGCTCGTAAGTGACTTGCAGTAGCATTCTATGTATGTCTTGATCTAACATCTATCAACATAGAAAAGACCTGGGTGTCCCATGCACAAACTGCTTCGTAACAGGCAGTTCATCAACATTACACATGCATATTGCCAGGAAAGTTATTTACAGAGTTGAATTATTTGCAACATGTACTCATCCCAAGACAGAAAACAAGATCACATCAAAATTTATCAGATGTGCTGTGCCTCATTGGGTATTTCAATGCATCCATGTGCTTTGTGCAGAGTACCTACTAAATCAATTGATGGATACATATGACATGGTCTTCCAGATAGATCATTCGGCCACTGTTCCCTCAGATTTCAACAAAGCACATTGGATTTAAGGTATCATGCAAACCAAAGCAGCCACCATTTACCATGATGGGTTTGCTCGATTACATTGTTGAGATGACTGTTTCTGAAGACAAGGTTTGTGACATTTTCTATGACATTATCCTTCATTAACACAAGAATGTAGGCCCTGCAATTAATTGTAGTGTTTGAAGGTCTGGCTTAGTCCAGTTTTTTTACAATTTATAACAAAACTGCAACCAAAACTGACTCTCACATTCTCACAAGTTGTCAACAACCAGTCCAAACCTTACACAACTGGTTCATGGCAGTTTACAGTCGACTCACTGGTTTAGACCGGCGATAATACTTGACCTGGAAACCTAACAAAAATCTATTAAAAGGCTTAGGAAGTATAACACAGGCTAGAGGAAGGGTGCAAGTTGGTACTAAATATCACCACTGATACCCAAACATTGTGTTTAGTGATGCAAAATAATAAGGGATGTTGCGAATAGTCTTTAAAGGCATATGAAGATGTTTAAAAAAGTTTAAAACGGGTTCAAAGATGTGCGAAGTAGTTAGAAGTAGACTCGAAGAAGATCAAAGAGGTTCAAAGTGAGTTTGAGGAAGTTCATAAATGCCAGACTAATGTTGAGGTATGTTGAAAAGGGAATATAACAAATAAGAAGTGTTTTTCGAGAGGTGATAGGCAATTTGTGATAAAATGAGGAGTGAATATGATAGTTTGAAGAAGTTTGCGATATTTGACAGAACTTAGAGATATGATGCGAGGCTAAGACTCAAGAGAACTGCTCTTAAATCTGATGATAGTGGAGAGGGTAACTCTTCTCCATTGTTCCAAGTAACTAGTACAAGTCTATATACATTTTGAAGAGATATGGAAATATAACAAGTGTAGAACATGAGGCAGTATGCACAGCAATAAAGGTATTGTAAAACATAAAACAAATGAGAAACGATAATAAATGAAATGTACACTATCGCCATATAGTCAGAGTACTCATTGATGATACTCAACCTGGAAACCCAAACAAAACCTACTAAATGGCTTTGGATGGTATAACACAAGTCAGAGGAAGGATGCAAGGTGGTACTAAATATCACTGCTGAGACTAAAACATAATGTTTAGTAATGGGAAATGGTAAGGACTATGGCAAATAGTCTGTATAGGCATACGAAGGTATTCGAAAGAGTTCAAAAGAGGTTCAAAGATGTGTGAAATAATTTAAAGTAGGTTCAAAGAGGTTCAAAGTTGTGCAAAGTAGTCCAAATAAGTTCAAATAAGTTCAAAGAGGTTCGAGATAAGTCAAAGAGTGAGTTTAACAAATGTGTAGTGTTTGTAGAATGGCAATAGGCAATAGGCAATAAAATGAAGAGCAAATATGATAGTTTCGAAGAAGTTTGCAATATTTCACAGAACTTAGAGATACGATGTAAAGATATGACTCAAGAGATCGACTCTTAAATCTGATGATAAGCGAGAGGGTAACTTGTGCTGTTTCCTGTTGATTATATATCCCATTATTCTAACTAATACAAGTCTATATACAATCTGAAGGAATAGTACTAAAAAGAAAATAATAACAATTGTAGAACATGAGGCAATGTGCACAGCAAATAAAGGTATTGTAAAACATGAAACAAAATGAAAGATGATAATAAGTGAAATGTACATTGTCCCAATATAGTAAGAGTTCTTGTTCTATTGCTTTAATATCTCAATGAAACACAAAAATGCACTTATCACATTCTAACTCTGTTGTAGTCTCTCCTCATGTCCGGTGATAATACTCAACCTGGAAACCCAAACAAAACCTACTAAATGGCTTTGGATGGTATAACACAAGTTAGAGGAAGGGTGCGAGGTAGTACTAAATATCACCGCTGAGACCAAAATGATGTGCTTAGTAACATGAAATAATAAGGGATGGTTTGAATAATCTGTAAGAGCATACAAAGTTGTTCGAAACAGTTCAAAAGAGGTTTGAAGATGTGTGAAATAGTTCAAAGTAAGCTTGAAGAAGTTTGAAGAGGTTTAAAGAAGTATGATATAGGTTTGAAGTATATCGAAGGGTGAGTTTAATGAATGTGAGGTGTTTGTCGAATGGCGATAGGTGATGGGTGATAAAATGGAGAGCGAATACAATAGTTTCGAGGAAGTTCGCGATATTTCGCAGAACTTTAGAGATACGATGCGAGCTAAGACTCAAGAGAACGACTCTTAAGTCAGACGATAACTGTGAGGGTAACTTGTGCTGTTCCCCGTTGTTCTATTTCTTCCTATTCTAAGTATCTAACACAAGTCTATATACAAAATGAAGAGATAGTACTAAAAAGGAAATAAGAACAATTGTAAAACATGAGGCAATGTACACAGCAATAAAGGTATTGTAAAACACAAAACAAATGAAAAATGATAATAAGTAAAACGTACATTGTCCCAGTATGGTAATAGTTCTTGTCCTATTGATTTAATATATCATGAAACATAAAACTGCACTTATCGCATTCTAACTCTCTTGTAATCCCTCCTCGTGTCCGGTAGTGCTCGATATGCGACTAAATAGCTTACTCTGGTTAAGCATCATGTATCGAAAGTGTTTGAGGACAGCTATACGGCCGCCGAAGTCGTTCGAAGTATTGCGAAGTCATTCGAAATGTTGCGAAATGGTTCAAAAGTGCTCGAAATAGTTCGAAGTCATCCGAAATAGTGCGAAATAAGTCGAAAATAGTTCAAAGTCGATTTCATAATGTTCGTAGTGGTTCGGAAGGTCTGTCGTAATGTCTCCATACGAGTGGAAATGCTTCTGCAGGCTTTAAAGAGCGTAGTGGACCTATCATTGCGATATTTCACAGAACTTAGAGATATGACCCGAACTAAGACTAAGGAGAAGGATTCTTAAATCTGATGATGAGCGAGAGGGTAACTTGTGCTGTTCCCCATTGATCTGTTGTTCTAAGTAACTAGTATCGATTTCGTGGCATTCGTAGTGATTCAGAATGTCTGTTGTAATGTCTCAATATGAGTGAAACTGTTCTCCAGACCTTAAAGTATGTAGTGGACCTATCACTGGTAGTGCTCAATATGCAACTAAATAACTCACTCCAGTTGAGCATTGTGTATCGAAAGTGTTTTAAGACAACTATATGGTGGCTGAAGTCATTCAAAGTGCTGCAAAGTTGTTTGAAGTGTTGCGAAATGTCACAAAATAGTTCAAAGTAGTTTGAAGTCATCTGAAATAGTGCAAAATAAATCGAAAAGTGTTCAAAGTCAATTTCGTAATGTTCGTAGTGATTCGGAGTGCATGTCATAATGTGTCGATATGAGTTGAATCCTTCTCCAGACCTTAGCATGCACAGTGGACCTATCATCATCCTATTGTTTCAGTAGATCTATGAAACCCAAACTGCCATTATCATATTCTAATTCTTTTGTCATTTCTCCTTGTGTCCAGTAGTACTCGATATGTGATGAAATGGCTCACTCCAGTTGTGCCATGTCTATCAAAAGAGTTTTGAAACAGCTATATGGCAGCCAATGTCATTCGAAGTATCGCAAAATTGTTCAAAGTCATTTAAAGTCATTCAAAGTAGTTCAAAGTAGTGTGAAATAGTTCAAAAGTGTTCGAAAAGGATTTTGTAGTGTTTGTAGCAGTTCGGAGTGTCTGTCATAGTGTGTCAATGCAATTGAAAACCTTCTCCAGACCTCAGAGTGTGCAGTGCATCTATAATCCTTTCCCTTACTGAAATCTTGACTGTTCCAGTCAGCTGATTGAAGTCACATGTGAAATGTGTGACCATGTTGAAAAAGTTAGTGAGGTTCAAAATACTTCTCTTTCTTGTCAGCTGCTACATCCAACTCTAGCTTTCTAATGTCTCTCCTCACAGAACTGAATGTCGAAGTACTCGAGTACACAAAATTGATGCCTGAGCATGGCATAGTGGAAGATATCGACTTTGAAGTCTGGGGCGGGGTTTTTGTGAAAAAATGGTATGTTTCATCTTTATTTTGTTCCATGCTTTCTAAATTCACATTTTGTAGGTGGAGTATGATGACCTCGCAGACGACTTGGCAGAGGAGCATGATGCGACTGTACAAAGATTGTGGATGAAGTTTTTGAACTCTACAAACTGATGGCTCATTGCGAATCAATTTTGTGGGGCAGGGAATTATTATTCATAGACTTAGCTAAAGAGATCAAGCTGAAACAAAGGGAGCAGAATGCCATGATGGTACTTGACCTGGAAACCTAACAAAAACCTGTTAAAAGGCTTAAGAAGTATAACACAGGCTAGAGGAAGGGTGTGAGTTGGTACTAAATATCACTGCTAATACCCAAATGTTGTTTTTAGTGAGGCAAAATAGTAAGGGATGGTGCGAATAGTCTGTGAGGGCATACAAAGATGTTCGAAAGAGTTCAAAATAGGTTCGAAGATGTGTGAAATAGTTCAAAAGATGGTTCAAAGATGTTCGAAGTAATTTCAAAGAAGTTTGGAGATGTCAGACAGGTGGTGAGATATGTCGAGAAATGAATATAGCAAATAAAAAGTGTTTGTCAAGTGGCGATAGGTGATAGGCATGAGTTGAGAGCAAATACGATAGTTTGAAGAAGTTGATGCTAAGACTCAAAAGAACTGCTCTTAAATCTGACAATAGTTGAGAGGGTAACTCTTCTCTGTTTTTCTAAGTAACTTGTACAAGTCTATATACATTTTTGAAGAGATAGTACTAAAAAGGAAATCTAACATGTGTAGTACACAAGGCAATATGTGCAGCAATGAGGACTTTGTAAATCAAAAAAAACAAATAAGAAATGATAAATAATTGAAATGTACGGTGTCCCTGTATAGTAAAAGTACTTATCTTTTGCTTCAATATATCATTGAAGCCTCTAAGCACTATCATTGTGTCCTAAATCCTTTGTAATCTCTCCTTGTGTCTAGTAGTGCTTGATATGTGATGGAATAACTCATTCCAGTTGTGCAGCATGTATCAAAAGGGTTTTAGGATAGGTATATGTCAGTCAACATTGTTTGAAGTAATGTGAAGTTCTTCAAAAGAATTTGAACTGTCACAAAATGGTTTGAAGTCATTTGAGGTCATTCAAAATCATGCGAAGTCATACAAAAAGTTCAAAATAGTTCAAAAAGTGTTTGAAATCGATTTTGTGGCATTCATAGTAATTCAGAGCATCTGTCATAATGGTCAATATGATTGGAAGCCATTCCAGACCTTATAGTGTGCAATAGACCTATCAGCGACATCCATTCGAGAGGAGAAGAAGGTGGCTCAAAAGGTGAAAATAGATGGTCGATGAAGAGCATTGGCAGAGGCTTAAAATGCTGCCCTCACTGAGTTTCATGTGAGGACTATTTCGAAGGAGGAGTTGCAACAAAAGAATGCGGAGTTCGAGGCTGAGGCGAAGGTGATCAAGAGGGCAGAGGCTGAAGAGGAAGATGCAGACAAGGATGAGGATGAGGAAGAGCTGCCTGGGTGTGGGTGGTGAAGCAAAAGAGAGTAGATGTCAAAGAGGAGGAGGATAGGGAAGACGAGCTCAAGGGTGCTGAGGTGGCAAAGCAGCCATGAGTCGAAATGAGAGGGCTGCTTTATTTTGAAGGTTCAGTGAGTCATTTCATTTGAGCTCTATGCTTTTTTAAGGTGCTAAAATCTTTATAGTGTGATCGGTGTGCTGGGTTCAAGTCCCAGCCACATTGCATAGTCAATGAGGGGGCCACAAAGTATATGAAATGCACCCAGGAAGAACAGAGGTGCTATTGGAATGGAGTGTCAAGGAGGGGCCTTCACAAAGGTGAGGCAAAGAAGTTCAGGGTTGCGAAGCAGAATTCACATTCAAAACCAGGTAAGAAAATTGTTCAAAGTCATTTCAGAACATTTGCTAACTTGTTTTCAATTTTTGTAGTACGTCAAATTCATGTCGTGGGCCCATTCGAAGATGGAGAGCAAGTCATGGGGCCATCCAAGCCATCAATGCCCAAATCAAAACAGAAAACGTAATCATTGAAGGGCAAGGTGAAGGAGGTTAGAACAGTGGAAGAGGTTGAGGAAGATCGGAGCCTGCATCTAAGGCTGATCGCTGGAAAACTGGCACAGAAAAAGGTAGACCTTTTCAGAAATATTGGGGAGGGAGATAGAAATGTTAGAAGAAATGCTGGAGGAGTAGAAAATGTTTTTCTTTGGTTGTATATCTTTTGAATTTAAAATTGGAGTCTTGAATAGTAGTGATAAGCAAAGCAAAAAGAAAACCAGGAAATGGTGTAGTTATATTTGTTTTCAAAGTTACAAAAGTCTTCGAAAGTATTATTGAGGGAGTTTGAAGGTGTTTGAAGCTTTTTGAGATGTTTGGAAGCGATATTGAGGAAATTTAGCAAAAGCAAAATGGTTGTAAGGTATTTTTGAGGGAACTTGAGGTTGAGATCAAGGTGAGCAAAGGCCTACATGGGCGCATAGAAGCGAAAGCTGTTGAAGCTATTTCAAAGATGCATCATGCATCATGCACCTCCTCATACACCTTCCTGGTTGCAATACAATGCACCATCCTTTCCATGCATCACCCTTTCCATGCACTAACCCTCTCATGATGCACCACTTCTGCTCATGCACTACAGTGATGACTAATCTAATCTAAGAACCAATCATGGCATTGTCCAAGTTCAATTGGCTTGCTTGTCAAATTTCAGCACAGTGTGCACTGTTAGCCACACAACTTACTTTTTTTTTTTTGTAGTAATTCTAAGTATGCAGTGCCAGACTTAAGACTGTCAAGTTCTGCAAGAGCTGAGTTTTCCAAATGGCCCAGTGCAACCCATGAAGGGTATAGATTATGAGATCACTATTGTCGATTGAGAAGAATGGAATTACTCTAAATATAGAGCAAGTACCTTGATTCAGGTAGTGATTCAGTGAGTGAATAAACTTTTGCTGAATATCTGCTTGCATATACATTTGCAGTCATACAGGTGCATGTATGCATCCAGAATCCAAGAAAACTCAGAATAGGCAATGGTACATAGTTGTTCATATAATGAGACAAAGATTTTCAGTCAGCATGAGGAAAAGTGATTGTAAAAGGTTGAAAATGTGGGTAGCTCTACAGACTCAGATAAGCACAAATGGTAAAGCAATGTAACAAGTTGTCCTGAGTACACTTGTAAGGTGCTGCTGATGCTTTTTTTGTTTATGATTTGGTAATAGTTTTGAAACTCCCAACTTGTAACAGTAATCATGTGCCTACAAATGTTAATAACATAGACTTCTAATCACTGAATTAGACTACTGATCTATGTATAGATATTTAGTTTAAATATTTTTGTTAATTATAGTTCCATTACAAACTATTTGAGTCTGCTTTGCTCAACAGGGGCTGTGGGCCATGGATCACACTTGCACTATTTATCTAATACACTCATAATCTGAGTCAGGAGAACATGGTTCTGCTGTGCTGCAAGGAACAGCCTGTTCAAACCAGTCACAACTTATTCTTGTTTCCTTTTTGCTACATATACATAACCAGTTGTTATTAAGAATGCAGACTCCCAACCAGTCACAGGCACAGTAAAATAAATCCTAGTACAAAATTTTTATTTTTAGTATGTTTATATAATATACCAATGTTAATCCAAAAGTTGGTAAAGTTTTACCATGTCATACCAACTGGGATCACTTGCAAAATGGCATGTGCATATCCCCTTCACATGGTAGCCTCACATTTATCTTATTGATTGATCTATAATAGTAGATTAAAATGAATCCAAGTCAATGCTTGACTATAGAACAGAATGGACTCCAAGACCCATCTTACAAATGTATGCTTGTCCCTTCATGACAGCCACCTCACTGTTTCAACTTTCATCCATGGCTTACTGGAAATGCAACCTTCTGTTAGTGATTGTAATCCTAATAGACATTCAAGTTGTTTAGCTTGAGAAAACCTCCTGTTTGGTGCAGCCAACATCTGTGCAGATCTCTTTCAGTACGAGTCCCCTCACTCTGAGCAGATATTTGTCTGGGCACTGGATGCTGCACAGAAGAAGCTTTGCAAAGAGGTCACATCTCTCACTGAAGAAAATAGTGGCTTACATTTCAGTACTTCCACAGCCTCCAGTGATTATCTTGATTATGTTGAGGGCTCCTTTATGCAGGCCATGTCTGACAAGATTTAGAGTAAAGCCCTGTATTTTTGGCTTCTAGTTTCAGGTCTTCTTGATGCAAATTCATTACAATGCCATGTGTCTGCACCTACTGCCCAGATGAAAGCAACAGTTGCAGTAGATACATCTGATAATAAGGGGGACTTAAAGAAAATTGGGGGTGTTGATATTGTGAAGGATAGTAAAATGTTTTTGATAAATAGAATGAGATTGAAATGCAAAAAAGAGAAAGGAAATAGGTGAATTTAATCGATGTCGATGATACTAACCATAATCATAATAATTGAGTCAAAGAACTGGTTAAATCAAAATTGAACGTAAAATCAGGGGATCGAAAACGAGGTCAGAGAAATACTTGTGGGCAATGGAAGTAATAAAAATTTTGGCCATGAGGGCTAGACAAATTTTGAGGCGATGATTGTAGATATATGATGGGGATGGAGCTTCATGTGCTATACTAGACTTCGAAGGTGAATGCAAACATGAATCTGGTGATAAGGGTGAAGGTGATATCAAAATAGATAATAAATCTAAAGATGGCTCAGATGATGAGATTGAAGAAGAAAATATTGGGAGTGGTGATTGGCAGGTCGAGGTCAAAGTAGGCAATGGTGGGGACAAATGTGACAAGGACTTCGGAGGTGAGATCGAGTTCGAAGCTGACAAAGGTGCAACTGTTAAAGTGGACTGGGCTGGAACTACTGAAGGCAAAGACGATGATACTAGCATGGACATGTGTGATGAAGCTGGCACAATGCAATAAAGACCAGGAGGCACGATATGATGATTTTGAAGTCAACATTTTCTCATTCAATCACCAGCTGTTTTTAGAGGGCTAATTCCTGTTCGAGTGCCATGATATGAGCTTCAAAATCATTCAAATTGTTTGAGCTGTGAGGTATACTGTCAGATGCTTGGTTCAATGTAGTTGAAAGTGCTGTGTCGGTAAAGTATGAGGTCAGGATGAAAATTTCAGGTGCTGATCTGGTCGAATGTGAAGCTAAAATAACTGATCTAAGGTTTGATGTGAACTGTTCAAGAATATGCAAAACATCTCTGAGGTTGATTGATGTGCTAGACTGCAATAAATCCAAGGTCGAAATCCGAGGTTGAAATCAATTGCTGGGGAATGAAGTATGAGTTCGAAGATGCTATAACAAATTTTGTAGCATCATGAATATCATTCAGCATGTATGGGTCATCAGAATAATGATCAGGGAACTTCAGTTTGAGGCGATCTGCAATTCTAGTTTATAAGTCCATCTGAAAGCCTCAAAGAAAAGCTTGACTCTGTTCAGCTTCTGAAAGTCTATGTTTTGAGCAAAGGAAGCTCATGACCTTGTAGAATGACCTGTAATAAGCTCCTAAATCATTTGCATCAAAAATACTGATGTGAAGCTGTTCACCAATGAGTGTATCCATGTCCAAAATGCTGTATTTTCATTTGTCTTCTATTTCGGGATAGAACTTAAATACTGCAATGCAAAAGTCATCAAATGAGGTGGCAGGCTGGTACTCTGGAAATGATTTCCAGAGATTGTAAGAATTGATGTCAATGTATCTACAAGCATGTCTCTTCTTTAGATCGTGATCTGTAATACTGCAAGTAGCAAACAAAGATTTGAGCTCTTTGAAGTATGTTAGGAGTTCTCTAGGTCATCTTGAATCGAATGTTGGGGATGTAGAATGACTGGGAGCTGGCATAAAGGATGTTTACATGTTTGAGGTAGATTTCAGAGGTCATGAGGTTGAAATTTGTGTGATGTTGTTTTTCGTATGTTTCCAAAGTCGAGGATAGTCACAAAGTCATCAGTGCAAAGGGTGAAAGAGTGCGAAAATGTATTATCAAGGGGCAAGATACTATATCAAGATCTCCTGGTTGTTCAGGAGGGTTGGAGGCAAAACGAGTTCAATGCAAAACCAAAATCATTGAGCCCCATTTGGTGAAATGAGTGGTAGAAAGGAGTGGAGGTTCAATGATGAGATAATTTGGAAACCCCTTGCAGTGGGCTCCAAAATGATAATACTCGACCTGGAAACCTAACAAAAACCTGTTAAAAGGCTTAAGAAGTATGACACAGGCTAGAAGTATGACACAGGCTAGAGGAAGTGTGCGAGTTGGTACTAAATATCACTGTTGAAATCCAAACATTGTTTTTAGTAAGGCGAAATAATAAGGGATGGTGCAAATAGTCTGTGAGAGTGTATGAAGTTGTTCGAATAAAGTTCAAAATAGGTTTGAAGACTTGTGAAATAGTTCGAAGAAAGTTTGGAGAGGTTTGAAGAGGTTCAAAGTAATGTTGAAGAAGTTTGGAGATGTCAGACTGGTGGTGAGATATGTCGACAAATGAATATAGCGAATAAGAAGTGGTTTCTGAGTGGCGATAGGCAATAGGCGATGAGTTGAGAGTGGATATGAAAGTTCAAAGAAGTTCACGATATTTTGCAGATGTTAGAGATATGACTGGAGGCTAAGACTCAAGAGAACTGCTTTTAAATCAGATGATGAGGCAGAGGGTCACTTCTTTTCTCTTCCCCTTGCTTCTCTTCTAAGTAACTAATACAAGTCTATATACAAATTGAAGAGATGGTACTAAAAAGGAAATAATAACATGTGGAAAACATGAGGCAATATATACAACAATGAGGACTTTGTAAATCATGAAACAAATGAGAAATAATAAATAATTGAAATGTACAGTGTCCCCATATAGTAAGAGTACTTATCTTTTGCTTCAATATATTATTGAAACCTCTAAGCACTATTATCGCATCCTAAGTCTCTTGTCATCTCTCCTCATGTCTAGTAGTGCTCGATATGCAATGAAATGGCCTATTCTGGTTGTGCAGCATGTATCGAAAGGGTTTCAAAACAGTTATGTAGTAGCCAACTTTGTTTGAAGTAATGCAAAGTTCTTTGAAAGCATTCGAAATGTCGCAAAATGGTTTGAAATGGTTCAAAGTCATTCAAAATCATGCGAAGTTGTTCAAAAAGTTTGAAATAGTTCGAAAAGTGTTCGAAATTGATTTTGTGGCATTCATAGCAGTTTGGAGTATCTGTTGTAGTGTGTCAATACGATTGGAAACCTTCTCCAGACCTTAGAGCATGCAGTGGACCTATCACCACATTGGGCAAAATTATTTTAGAAATCGCATATGGGCCAAGTTGCTTATCCATAAGTTTTCTTGAAGGTCATGGAATATTTAGATCCTTGGTACTGAGCCATACCAAGTCACCAACTTTGTTCTCTGGAGCAATGGCTCAAGTATGATCTGCATGTCACATCATCTCATCACATTGATAATGTTCGACCTGGAAACCTACCAAAAACCTGTTAAAAGGTCTAAGAAGTTTAACACAGGCTGGAGGATGGGTGCAAGTTGGTACTAAATGTCACCACTGTCACCCAAAGGTTGTGGTCAGAAGCATGAAATGGTGAGACGTGTTGCAAATGAACTTTAGGAGCATACAAAAAGATTCAAAAGAGGTTCGAAAAATGTTTGAAGGGGTTCGAAGATGGTCGAAGTAGTTTTGAGGAAGGTTGAAGATGTTCGAAGTAGTTTGAGGAGTTTTGAAACAGTTGGACTAGTGTCGAGGTATATCGAGGAGGGAATATAGCAAATGAGAAGTGTTTTTTGAGAGATGATGGGTGATATGCGTTAAGTCAAAGAGCAAATATGAAAGGTTGAAGAAGTTCACGATATTTTGCAGAACTTAGAGATATGAGGCAAGACTTGGACTCAAGAGAATGGCTCTTAAATAAAATGATAAGGGAGAGGGTCACTTCTTCTCTGTTCCTTGTCTGTGTAACCAGTACAAGTCTATATACATTTTGAAGAGATAGTATGTAAAAAGGAAATATAACATGTGGAAAACATGAGGCAATATACACAAAATAAAGAAGTTCTTGTAAAACATAAAACAAATGAAACAATAATAATTGAAATGTACAGTGTCCCAGTATAGTAAAAATACTTATCTTATTGCTTCAATATAATACTGAAACACAAAACCACATTTATTGCATTCTAATTCTTTTATCATCTCTCCTCATGTCTGGTAGTGCTCGATATATGATGCAATGGTTCATTCCAGATGTGCCATGTAAGTTGAAAGGGTTTCAAAACAGCTATATAGAGGCCAACATAGTTCGAAGTAGTGCAAAGGTGTTCGAAGCATTCAAAGTGTCACAAAATCATTTGAAATCATTTGAAGTCATCCAAAATAGTTTAAAAAGGGTTCAAAATTGATTTCGTGGGATTCAAAGGAATGGGGAGCATGTGTTGTAATGTCTTGATACATTTGGAAACCTTTTCCAGAGCATAAAGCATGCAATGGACCTATCAATGTGCTTTCATCAATGCCGCCTCTGCTTCCTCCTTGTTAGGAAACAGTCTCCTAACATGCCTATTACATAATAATATTTTTATTTTATTTTATTTTATTTTACCAAAATATGCTACCAAATGCCTATACACACATTATTTGTCAGCGTGAGAATTCTTTATTTACATGCATCAATATGTACACGCATGTACGCACATGTGCATGCATGTGTGCATGCATCTGTAATAACATACTACAGTATGTGTAACATAGTATATTAAGTTCTCTTAGGTATTCTATCCACATTTGTGGTGCAAAATACCTATTTCAGCCAACTAGTCTATTTTTAGCCCCTCACATCAAAACCATCAAACTCCCCATCACATGTGCGTGTCCTGCCACCTGCTTGTAGGAGAGCCCGCATAGTCCATCTAGAAGATTAGTGGGTGTCGGTCGCCCTAACAGAAGAACTCAACTGCCCCATCAGTGCACCTTCTCTTACACGCACATATGTCATTTGTCTCAGCATGCCACATCTGCTTACTCATCATGTCGGCAAGAGCTGGAATTAATAGTATATACATATTTACCTTGCTTTTATAAGCTAACACCAGGCCTCGCCTTACATTGCGACTGCCAGCGATCAAAAGGCAGCACTTGTCATTAGGACAGCTGCAACCAGACAACCGATCAGATCTGGTATAGCTAAGATTTACATTACTCAATTTGGATGACTATTTTAGGTAGTTACTAGCCAAATTCAGTAATAACCCCAAGATCAGGCACTGTTGGAAGGGTTATTGATCCAAAGTGCTCAAATAGCCAAAATCATGTGTTTCACCATGTTTGGTATCTGAAATAGCTAGGTCACATGACTCGAGATTTTGTGAAAAAATTCTACAGCCAAATCTTTACACAGCCGAAGAAGTGACTTATCACAGATTACATAATCATGTCAGAACAAGCAACTTTGAATCCTGAACACAATCCTGTTTCCATGCCCATTCTTGAAGCCAAAATTGATGCTCTAACAGCACAAATGTCCCAATTAGTGTCAGTATTAGCAGCATCCCAGCCCAAACAAGCACAAACAAATGCAGAGCCAGTAGAAGATAAAGATGATGAGATGGTGGAGATGGTGGAGTAAATGTCTCAGGAGGGTGAGCATGCAGAGGACAGGTCTGAGAGTGGAAAAATGCATTTACCTAAATATGTGCCCCTGCAAATATTTGATGGTACCATGGAGAACACAAAATACTTTATCAGCTCTATAGTGTTGTATATTCATGGGAGAAAGCCCAAATTTCATACGACTGAGTCTAGAATTATGTTTGCTCTCTCATACATCCAGAGAGAGAAAGCACAGTTCTGGAGAAATGAAGTCATTAATCAAATTGCCATGGGATATAAACCATTTGCAAGCTTCAGGAAATTTTTGGAGAGGTTGGAGGCACAGTTTGGAGACCCTAACCCAAAGGCGACAGCTAATGCAAAATTAAAAACTATGTGCCAATTTTCTCTGACTGCAGATGAATTTATTTTGAGTTCAAAGCAGAAGCATCACAAACCGATATGGGAGAAGCTGCGTTGGTAGAATATTTGAAGGCAGAATTAAATCCCTTGTTATTCAAGTCAATCTATCGACTACCTTCTATGCCAGAGAGGTTGGATGAGTGGTATAATTGGGCAATGCATCTTGATCAGCAATATCGACAGGAACAGGCAGAATCAAAATTGATGTATGGGAATTCCAGATTTGGAAAGTCATCAGAAGAAAAGTCCGAGGAAGGAAGGACACCTCAGGTACAAACTCCGAGGGCACATCCACCAGCCATGGCAGTGACACCTATTGTTAAGGAGTCAGCAGCATCAATGGATGCAATGGATATTGATCAAGTAGGGAGACGAGCTCCAGTTAAATGTTTTAATTGTGGGCAATTAGGGCATATGGCTCAGAATTGTAGGCAGAAAAGGAAGATTAGGAAAGTGACAATCGAGGAAGTCAAGTTGGAGGAAGATAAGCAGAAGAACTTTGTGGAAGAGTCCCAGTGAAGGTTTCCCCCATTGGTGACCCAGAATCAATATAATGTATTAGTATCCAAGGAAACCCAGAGTGAACCCAAAAGAGAAATTGAAAAGTATGACCATCATCATTTATGTGACAAAGAAAAATGCCCAGCCTTATTTCTGAAAACCCATAAATTCCTTATTTGCTCGGCGTGGATAGAACCCGAAATCAGCTTGACAGTAGGATTGAAGACAGTGGACATGCATGCAGCAATTAATGTGGAGGCATTGCTTGACAGTGGTGCTACCAGATTATTTATTAATTGATTCCTAATTACTGGAAATGGTATTTGCATGCATAAACTGTCACAACCTATAATGGTGTACAATATTGACAGTATGATCAATCGTAGAGGAACTATTAAGAAGGAGGTAATAATGATATTGAAGTATCAGGATCATCAGGAATGAGCTGTATTTGAATTGTGTGACCTTAGAAAAACCAATCTGATAATTGGATGTCCGTGGTTACGAAAACATAACCCAGAAATTGATTGGAAAACTGGGAAGGTACACATGACTCATTGTCCTAAAGAATGTAATGTGTATGGGAGAAAAGTAAAAAAGGAGAAGAAGGAAAAGGAAGAGAAAGAATGTCTGAGGAAGTATTCTGTGATGATGGAGGAAGTGGAAGATGAAGACATGCCAAATGGGGAAGTTCCAGTTATGACTAGTAAAGAAGAACAGAACCAAATCTTTAGGGAAATTCGTGGAGGACAGTCATGGGATAAAAATGTGGAGAAAGTGGAGAAGTCAGTGGAGGAGTGTGTGCCAAAAGCCTACCATAAATATTTGTCAATTTTTCAGAAGACGGAATCAGAGCAGATGCTGGTGTGAAAGCCATGGGATCATGCTATTGAGATGAAGCCGGGATTTGTGCCAAAGAAGTCAAAAGTCTATCTGTTATCTGCAAAAGAACAAGAAGAAGTGGATGCATTCCTTAATGAACAGTTGCACAAGGGATACATATGACCCTCCAAATTACCGCACACATCACCAGTATTCTTTGTACCAAAAAAGGATCAGAGGAAGAGGATGTGTACAGATTATAGGTATTTGAATGATTGGACAGTGAAGAATGCGTACCCTTTGCCATTGATTTCAGAGATAATTGACAAGGTGGAAAAGGCCAAGGGCTTTACCAAATTGGATTTATGCTGGGGGTACAACAATGTACGAATAAAGAAAGGAGATGAGTGGAAGGTAGCATTTGCCATGCATCAAAGATCCTTTGAGCTGCTTGTCATGTTTTTTGGGATGACCAATAGTTCCCCAACTTTCCAAAATATGATGAATGTCATTTTCAAGGATGTGATAGACAAAGGCATGGTGATAATATTTATTGATGACATTTTGATATTCACAGAGAATGAAGAAAATCATGAGGCGATAGTGCAGGAGGTGTTGAAGAGATTGGCAGAGAATGATTTATTCATTAAACTGAAGAAGTGTGTATTTGGAGCAAGCGAGATCGAGTTTTTGGGATTAAAGATTGGTCCTGATGGAATCAAGATGGATCCTATCAAGGTACAGGCAATTGTTGATTGGCCCATGCCTACCTGTATCAAGGAAGTTTAAGCTTTCTTGGGACTCGCCAATCTTTATCATCACTTTGTTCATAATTTTTCCAAAATTGCCACACCATTACACAACCTTATGCAAAAGGGAGTAGTGTGGAGATGGGGAGAACAACAGCAGACAGCATTTGAGGAGTTGAAGAGGAAGTTTGTGGAAGAGCCAATATTGGTCCCAGTAGATTTCACACCTCCCTTATGAGTGGAATCAGATGAATCGACTTTGCTACTGGAGTGGTAATATCAATGTTATGTGAAGATGACAAATGGCATCCTTGTGCATATTTGTCTCGAGGATTGAATGATGTGGAGAGAAATTATGATGTGCATGATAAAGAGATGTTGGGAATAATACGAGCTTTGGAGGCATGAAGACATTATTTGGAGGGATGTATGCATCAGATCGAGATCTGGACAGACCATCAAAATCTGCAGTACTTCATGTCTGCTAAAAATCTTAACCGTTGACAAGCACATTGGGCATTATTCCTATCACGCTTTAATTTTCACTTGGTCCACAAAGTGGGGAGCTTGATGAGGAAAGCAGATGCATTATCCAGATGTACAGATCATAAAAGGGGGGTAGAAGAGGATAATAAAAATATTACTCTACTCAAACCTAAATACTTTCATATTTGTGCTATGCATCAAGGGCATTTATTGGTGGATAGCTCAGAGACAGAAATGTTGTCTAAAATTAGACAATGTTCAGAGATGGATGATGAAGTGGTGGAAGCTATGAAAGCTTTGAGGGGAGAGAAGAAAGGTAATATTAAAGGAGATGAATGGGTTGAAGAACCAGGGTTAGTGTTGTTCAGAGGAAAGGTCTATGTACCGAAGGATCAAGATTTACAAAGGGAGATCATATGGTTACATCATAATATGCCAGCTGCTGGACATCCAAAAAGGTGATGAGAAATTATTGATGGCCTGGAATTTCAAAGTATGTGTTGGGGTATGTGGATGGGTGTGATACGTGCATGAGGGGGAAGAAATTTCTAGAAAAGCCTGCAGGGAAATTAATGCCGAACCCTATACCTAAAGTGCCATGGCAAGACATATCTGTGGACTTTATCACAGGACTACCTGAAGCTCAAGGATATGATGCAATATTTGTAGTATGTGACCACTTCACAAAAGAAGTCCATATCATTCCTGCTATAGCAGAAACCTCATCATTGGGGTTGGCATGCCTCTATCTAAATCAGGTATGGCAGTTACATGGATTACCTGATACAGTTATCTCTGATCTTGGATCACAATAAGCACATGATGATATGATGCGACATGCGGATCGTACTCGGGCTGTTGCTCCAGAGTATAAAGTTGGTGACTTGGTATGGCTAAGTACCAAGGATCTAAATATTCCATGACCTTCAAGAAAGCTTACAGAGAAGCAAGTTGGCCCATATCCAATTTCTAAAATAATTTCACCCAATGCAGTAGTGTTAAAATTACCTCAGTTATTCAAGATTGATTCTGAAATTAATATTTCCCATTTATGCCCTTACCACCCACCCACTATTCCTGGTCAACAAACTACTCCACAGCCTCCAATAATGGTAGAAGGTGCTCCAGAATATATTGTGGAAGAACATTTTCGATGAAATAAATTGGAGTTCTTAATCAAGTGGAAGAACTAAACCAACAAAAATAATTCATGGGAGCCAGAAGAGAATTGTAAGCGAGTGCATAAAGCAATCATCCAATTCTTTAAACATAATCCAAATGCTCTGTGTCGCATTGCTAGAATGGTGTATGAGGGGATGAATTTCTGGCCTTACCAGAATTTCACAGAGGGGACAGAAGCAATATTTTCTCGCCTGGAAATCGAGGCATAAAAGGGGGGTAATGTTAGGAAACAGTCTCCTAACATGCCTATTACATAATAATATTTTTATTTTATTTTATTTTATTTCACCAAAATATGCTACAAAATGCCTATATACACATTATTTGTCAGCATGGGAATTTTCTATTTACATGCATCAATATGTACATGCATGTGTGCGTGTGTCTGTAATAACATACTACAATATATGTAACATAGTATATAATCCTAAAATAAATACTAGGAGACCTTAGTTGAGTTTTCTTAGGTATTCCATTCACAATAGTGGTGCAAAAGGCCTAATTCAGCCAACTAATCTATTTATAACCCCTCACATCAACACCATCAATCCCCCCATCATGCGTGCATGCCCTGCCGCCTTCTTGTAGGAGAGCCTGCATGGTCCAGCTAGCAGATTAGTGGGTGTTGCCCTAACAATACCTAAAAGAGCTCAACTGAGGTCCCTCAGGCATATTTTTAAGACTTATATCCTATGTTACATATATTGTACTATGTTGCTACCAATGCACATGTACATGCATGTACATATTGATGCATGTAAACATATCATTCCCATGCTGACTAATATAGCATTTGTAGACATTTGATAGTATATTTTGATGTAATAAAATAAAATAAGATGAAATAAAGCCAAGATAAATGATTATTATGTAATAGGCATGCTAGGAGACTGTTTCCTAACACCCAAGCATGGCATCAGAGCTAGGTTGCTGGCAATGAGACTTTGAAAAGATGGAAACATTACCCCCCTATGTGCCATGTGCACATTGAATTCAACCTTCTTGGAATAGGCCTTCATTTCCTGGTGGATAACCTGAATCATAACCATTTAATCAGGGATCAATCACACATTGAAAATGAATAAAAAACACTATTACATCACATCAACCTCCTCAACAAGAAGAGCCAAGCTAGCTTAACGCTACCCGACTACCAAATTTCAGCATACTCAAAAAGCCAGGTTTGAGTTTAAAAATGGAAACACCACTTTGTTTGTTGTATAGGGATCAACAACATGTGATTGTTGATCTTCAGCATTCCACTCTTTTTCATATCAATATTGACCCCACTGCTGCAGCTGACCCATCATCCATCATGAATACTACATGGGACCAAGTCCTCACCCAGATCAGTGAGATTAAACAGGCCATCTGCAATGGACTTTGGGATGGAAGTATCACTGCGGTGATGAAAGAAAGAAAATTGGTGCTTGTGAGTGGATCGGCATGCTATCAGACCAGCTATGCACTTATAAATGTAGAAAATGTTATTTGTGTGGCAAAGAGAGGTCCTCACAGAAGATGTGCAAGCCATCTTCCACGCCGATGCCTTTTTGTGGGGATTTGTGGTAGCATGGTGAAAGTCAGACAGGACAGGGGACCAAAGGTTTATTGAAGGTCAATGGAGGGCAATGAAGACCTTTAATGAGAAAAGGGGCATCACAGGTGCTGCATCCACAGAAGCTGGACCAACCGACTTGACAATGCCAGCAGCAATGGGAGCTGGACCAGCAATGGCCACCAGAGCAGCAGTGGCAGTGGCAGTGGGAACAGCATCATCTGTCAGAATGGCCACGGCAGTGGGAATGGGAATGGCAGCAGCCAAGAAGGCATCCATGGCAGTGGCCAAGAAAGAAGGGACAGCAGTGGCCAAGAAATGAGAAATGGGAGCAGCAAAGGCAAAGGCAAAGGCACCAGGAGTGGCAGTAGCAGTGGCAATGCCAATGCCAACAAGGAGAGAAGTGGCAGCGGCATGGGCCAAGATGCAGGCCCAACCAGAAGCATCAGGATCCAGAATTCCTGCCCCTGCCCAGCATCCAATACTGCCAGTCATCACAGTGACATGCAGGTTGTGAGAGGTAGAGAGTGGCAAGGGATTAGATGAGGGTTTGGATGAGGAGATGGAGAACAATGCCAGTGCCAATCCCAGGATGGAGCAGAAGCAGCACAACACAGCAAGGGAGGAATGAGCACCACCCCAACAAGGGAGTTTGTGAACAATGCCATGTGCACAATGTGTCAAGCTTAGGCATCAGTGTTGGAATCAGGTGAACGGCAAAACTGCATGCTACTTCTGTGAGAAAGGAAAAGTTTAGTGTGATCCAGAGGATGTGGATTGAGTGCCAAGAATGCAGCCCCGCAGCACTACCACAAGGTACGACACACACAGCGGACGCTGAATTGATCGAGATGCTGTCGAGCGCACCGATCATGAATAGCTCTAGCGAGCATGGCAAGCGGACGAGCGTCTGGAGCGCGTTAAAGGATTTTAGGTTGTCAAAAGGATGGCCTCGCATCCGCGGTCTAACCCAAAGTCGTAAGGATGGCATTGTTGGCGATGCTGACGCTATGTCAGGAAACGGTAGTAGATTCGGGCAAGCGGGAGAAGAAGAAGACGAAGGTGATGCGTTTTCGGACGAGTAGTGTCATGATGTATTCTCCGCTCATGCCGACTACAACCTCACTGGTTGAGCTGGCAGAGACGCAGTTCATCCCCATGTCGATGCCTGCGGGCGACAATGTTCCCAGATCTTCCTCTCACAGTGGCGTGAGTGAGGGCAGAGTTGCGCATGGTAGGCAGGAGGAAAACGACAACGAGCAACAGCACGGGAAGTCAAACCGGAAAGTGAAGCCACCGACGGAAAATAAACACAAGCAAACGATGACTGATCATAATCCCGACGTCCAGCCTGTTGCAGGACCTTCTTTAAGTCCAAGTTCGAAAGTGACATCCGGTTATACCCCAGCAGCAGACCGGCTTTGACGCAGATACACCGCACGGAGAAAGCCACCCTCCCCCGCTACCCTCCACAACCTCTTTTGTAGATCCCACTAGACGAAGACGCCTTAAATTCCGCGTGCAAGCCCAGCGTCAGGTCCTTTCCACGACGAAACTCTCATTCGAGGCGCTATGGTGGGGTTACCGAATGTCCGTTCTCACTTTCTCACACACACATTGCATTCTTCTAACCAAACTCCATTTCAGTTATCTACCCCCGCCCGACCTTTCCGTTCTCTCGGACAAACATGTCGAAGCAACGAAACGCGCAGCACTCATCACCACCGCGCTAACCTGGGTTTTTTCCCACATCCCGATGAACGTTGTACCAACTCCCCTCCGCCCTGTTGTGGTTCTCCTTCACACACTCGTGCCGTGTGTAGGGTACCTCGGGTCGTTCATCTCGTGGAGCTGGGCGACGATGATAGTGTACGATAGGTTGGTGTATTTTCGTGTTTGTTTGTCATTCGGATCGTTGCATATACCCGCTTACATCGTGTGTTCTTTGGAATTTGCGTTATGGATCGATCAGTGCATGTGTAGTACTGCTTGTGTGATATGTATATCCTAGCCTCACACATCGATATCGTGGTAAGGCGCGCAGTACCTCAGACCCACTGTACTTTATCCCAAGCCGGGTCCTGCAAAAACGCACACAGCACCTTACTCCCAGTCTACCAAAGCAAAAAAATCAGCACATCTTCATGCGTACAGCTCCAAAAAAAAAATGCCAAAAAACACACCTGCAATAATGGATGCCCCGCTATAATACTCAAAAAGCGCTCGAGCCCCTCCCTTCTACTCTCAATCACCTCATCCGAAAAGCGATTGGTGAATACTTTCCCAGGGAGTGCAGGGATATTCACCCGTGTGGACTCGTGCTCGAGGATATCACGGAATGCTTCGAAATCGGAGTAGCGCCTTCGCACTAGCGAGTGCCGTAGTTTGAACGCTGGGATATTCGTCTACATAGTAAATATGTTCACAACGATAAGATCTAATGAACAATATGACACACACCTTGCAGACAATCTCATAATCCGTATACATCTTCCTCCCGAACCCTTAAATGACAAAAAGAGCTATCAGCCGGGCTCTCCCAAAACAAAGATAAACTTCACCATGCGTCTGCGGGTTCCTCACTTCGATCTCAAGAAAGCTCTCTGGAACACTATACATTTCTTCGATCTGTAATCATTGATGCTGTTCGTGTTCGATCGCACAAGAAGTAAGGGGGAGGAGATGGGGGCTTACGGTTTGTTCTCTCCCGGCGCTGAGGGAGTCTTCAAAGGCGGAGCTGCGTGCGAAGGGGGAGACGGCTGTCATGGCGAGAAGGCAAGCCGAGAACGGGGAGAACAATGACTCGAGCTGTTTGACGATGACACAGGATGTGAGTCATGTGACGAGTGACGGTGAACTAGCGAGCACAGCCACAACCGGACTATACAAGGGCAAAACACAAGTGTGAAGACACGGTGTGGGAGGGGCAGGAGGCCCCCAAGAAAAAGTATTGGGTACTGGTGAGATGGTCGAGCTGATGAGGAAGTTGGGGGATGAAGCAGGAGGAGACAGCAGGAACCAGGGAGGAAATCATGGGTGGTAGGAAACAGCCCCATTACCAAATAAAATTTTATTTTATTTCTTTATGTCGACACTACATTACGCTGAAGGATGCTACACTTTGATAGCATGATAATTTTATTTCACATGCATCAATATGTACAAGTGCATCAGTGACAACACTGTACAATACATGTAACATAGTATATAAACCTTAAATATACACCTAGGGGACCCCAGTTGTGTTCTCTTAGGCAGTCCACCTACACTTGTGGTGCAAAATGCCTTTCTCAACCAACTCAGCTATTGATAACCACTCCCATCAAAACCATCAATCCCCCCATCATGCACGCATATCCTGCTCCCTTCTTGTAGAGAGAGCCTGGTCTAGTGGGTGGCACCCTAATAATGGGTCTCTGAGACCTATTCGATCTGGAGTGGATCAGGGAGTCAGAGGAGGAGGAAGAGTAAGAGAGTCTGATTAAGGGGAAGGTGTTTGTTAGGGCGACACCCACTAATCTGCTAGCTGGACCGTGCGGGTTCTCCTACAAGAAGGCAGCGGGGGGGCGCGCGCGTGATGGGGGGATTTGATGGATTTGATGCGAGGGTTAAAAATAGAACAGTTGGCTGAAATAGGCCTTTCGCACCACTAATATGGATGGAATACCTAAGAGAACTCAACTAAGGTCTCCTAGTATTTATTTTAGGGTTATATACTATGTTACACATACTGTAGTATGTTATTACAGATGCACGCACACATGCGCGCACATGTGCGTACATGCGCGTACATATTGATGCATGTAAATAAAGAATTCCCACGCTGACAAATAATGTGTATATAGGCATTTTGTAGTGTATTTTGGTGAAATAAAATAAAATAAAATAAAATAAAAATAGTATTAGGTAATAGGCATGTTAGGAGACTGTTTCCTAACATTACCCCCCATTTAGGCCTCGACTTCCAGGTGAGAAAATATTGTATCTGTCCCCTCTGTGAAATTTTGGTAAGGCCAGAAATTCATCCCCTCATAAACCATTCTAGCAATGCAACGCGGAGCATTTGGATTACATTTAAAGAATTGGGCAATTGCCTTGTGCACTCGCTTACAATTCTCTTCTGGCTCCCACGAATTATTTTCATCAGTGCAGTTCTTTGACTTGATTAAGAACTTCTACCATTATTGGAGGCTGTGGAGTAGTTTGTTGACCAGGAATAGTGGGTGGGCGGTAAGGGCATAAATGGGAAATGTTAATCTCAGGATCAATCTTGAATGACTGAGGTAATTTTAACACTACCGCATTGGGTGAAATTATTTTAGAAATCGGATATGGGCCAACTTGCTTCTCCGTAACCTTTCTTGAAGGTCATGGAATATTCAGATCCTTGGTACTTAGCCATACCAAGTCACCAACTTTATACTCTGGAGCAACATCTCGAGTACGATCCATGTGTCACATCATATCATCACATGCTTTCATCAATGCTGCCTCTTCTTCCTCCTGCACCTTTTGCATTTTTGACACAAAGTCCTCCACTGATTGTACCTTGACTTCCCTTCGTGGTTCTACTCCCATTCTGGGATGATAACCATAATTAGCAAAGAAGGGTGACATGCGAGTAGCCAAATCGAATTTATTATTGTAGGAAAATTCTGCAATTGCCAACCATTCAGGCCAGTCGGTTTGTTGGTGATTGACAAACATGTGTAGGTACTGCTCCAACTCCTGATTCATTCTCTCTGTCTGCCCATCAGTTTGTGGGTGATATGCCATAGACAATTTGGTTTGAATCCCCAATATGTTATTTAACTCTCACATAAATGCAGAAGCAAATTGTGATCCACAATCGGAGATAACCATATCAGGTAATCCATGTAACCACCATACCTGATTTAGATAGAGGCGCACCAAGCCCAACGATGAGGTTTCTGCAGTAGTAGGAATGATATGGACTTCCTTTGTGAAGCGGTTGCATACTACAAATATTGCATCGTATCCTTAAGCTTCAGGTAATCCTGTGATAAAGTCCACAGATATATCTTGCCATGGCACTTTAGGTATAGGGTTTGGCATTAATTTCCCAGCAGGCTTTTCTGGAAATTTCTTTCCCCTCATGCACGTGTCACACCCATCCACATACCCCAACACATACTTTGAAATTCCAGGCCACCAATAATTTCTCATCACCAACTCCAATGTCTTCCACCTTCCTAGATGTCCAGCAGCTGGCGTGTTATGATGTAACCATACGATCTCCCTTCGTAAATCTTGATCTTTCAGTACATAGACCTTTCCTCTGAATAACACTAACCCTTGTTCTTCAACCCATTCATCTCCTTTAATATTACTTTTCTTCTCTCCCCTCAGAGCTTTCACAGCTTCCACCACTTCATCATCCATCTCTGAACATTGCCTGATTTTAGACAACAATTCCATCTCTGAGCTATCCACCAATAAATGTCCTTGGCACATAGCACAAATATGAAAGTATGAGTAGGGTAGTATTTTTATTGTCCTCCTCCACTTCCCTTTTACGATCTGTACATCTGGATAATGCATCTGCTTTCCTCATCAAGCTCCCCACTTTGTGGACCAAGTGAAAATTACAGCGTGATAGGAATAATGCCCAATGTGCTTGTCGACGGCTAAGCTTTTTAGCAGACATGAAATACTGCAGATTTTGATGGTCTGTCCAGATCTCGATCTGATTCGTACATCCCTCCAAATAATGTCTCCATGCCTCCAAAGCTCGTATTATTCCCAACATCTCTTTATCATGCACATCATAATTCCTCTCCACATCATTCAATCCTCGAGACAAATATGCACAAGGATGCCATTTGTCATCTTCACATAACATTGATATTACCACTCCAGTAGCAAAGTCGATTCATCTGATTCCACTCGTAAGGGACGTGTGAAATCTACTGGGACCAATATTGGCTCTTCCACAAACTTCCTCTTTAACTCCTCAAATGCTGTCTGTTGTTGTTCTCCCCATCTCCACACTACTCCCTTTCGTGTAAGGTTGTGTAATGGTGTGGCAATTTTGGAAAACTTATGCACAAAGTGATGATAAAAATTGGCAAGTTCCAAGAAAGCCTGAACTTTCTTGATATGGGTAGGCACAGGCCAATCAACAATTGCCTGTACCTTGATAGGATCCATCTTGATTCCATCAGGACCAATCTTTAATCCCAAGAACTCGATCTCCAAATACACACTTCTCTGGTTTAACGAATAAATCATTCTCTGCCAACCTCTTCAACACCTCCTGCACTATCGCCTCATGATTTTCTTCATCCTCTGTGAATATCAAAATGTCATCAATAAATATTATCACCACGCCTTTGTCTATCACATCCTTGAAAATATCGTTCATCATATTTTGGAAAGTTGGGGAACTATTGGTCATCCCAAAAAACATGACTAGCAGCTCAAAGGATCCTCAATGTGTGGCAAATGCTGCTTTCCACTCATCTCCTTTCTTTATTCGTACATTGTTGTACCCCCAGCATAAATCCAATTTTGTAAAGCCCTTGGCCTTTTCCACCTTGTCAATTATATCTGAGATCAACGGCAAAGGGTATGCATTCTTCACTGTCCAATTGTACAAATACCTATAATCTGTACACATCCTCTTCCTCTGATCTTTCTTTGGTACAAAAAATACTGGTGATGTCTGCAGTGATTTCGAAGGTCGTATGTATCCCTTGTGCAACTGTTCATTAAGGAATGCATCCACTTCTTCTTGTTTCTTTGGAGATAATGGATAGACTTTTGACTTCTTCGGCACAAATCCCGGCTTCATTTCAATAGCATGATCCCATGGCTTTTGCACTGGCATCCACTCCGATTCCTTCTTCTGAAAAACTGACAAATATTTATGGTAGGCTTTTGGCACACACTCCTCCACTGGCTTGCCTATATATACATTATTTGTCCACGTGGGAATTCTTTATTTACATGCATCAATATGTATGCACATGTACGTGCATGTGTGTGTGCATCTGTAATAACATACTACAATATGTGTAACATAGTATATAACCCTAAAATAAATACTAAGAGACCTCAGTTCATCAAATCCATCAAATCCCCCCATCATGCGCATGCACCCCACTGCCTTCTTGTAGGAGAACCTGCACGGTCCAGCTAGCAGATTAGTGGGTGTCGCCCTAACAGAAGAACTCAACTACCCTATCAGTGCGCCTTCTCTTACTCACACGCATACATCATTTGTCTCAGTGCACCACATCCGCTTATGCATCATTTTGGCAAGAGCTGGAATTAATTGTATATATGTATTTACCTTTGCTTTCATAAGCCGACGCCAGGCCTCGCCTTACATTGCGACTGCCAGTGATCGAAAGGCAGCACTCATCATTAGGACAGCTGCAACCAGACAACTGATTGGATCTGGTTTAGCTAAGATTTACAGTGACTCACAAAACTGAGTCAATGTTTTGCACTTTTTAATTTATTGTTAAATAACTTTCCATAAACAGCAAAACCAAACAAGGTATTGGTGTACCGAATAACATACATGATCAGGGCTACCAAACAAACAAAGAATTATGTAATTTTAATCATCCCTCATGGAGATATGATTATTTTAATTCAGGGACTCATTGACTCAGTTTTGTGAGGTGGTATCAATATTATGATAAATTGTAATTCTAGTATTTTGTATGACCTCCCTTGGCCTTAATAACTGCTCCCAACCTTCTAGGCATGCTTTTAATCAAATTCTGACACACCTCTGATGGAATATTATTCCACTCTTCTACTACTCTTTCCCATAACTCCCAAATTTCTTTTGGTGCTGTTGGATACTTGTCTAACTGGTTCTTGAGGTGAACCCAATGATGTTCAATAGGACTGAGGTCTGGAGATTGGGCAGGACAATTTAGAAGAGTAATATTGTTGTTCTCCATCCATTTCTTGGCCTTTTTTGAGGTATGCTTGGGGTCATTGTCTTGTTAAAAAATCACCTCTTCTCCAGAAATTCCACTCTCCTCCAAGCTAGGCAGCATATGGTCCTTCAAAATGGACACATGCTGGTCAGCATTTATCCTCCCCTTAACCTCTGCAAGATACCCAACTCCATTCCATCCCATACACCCCCATACCATAATGTTTCCTCCTCCAAATTTGACAGTTCCCTGCACCTCTCTCTCAATCAGCCCCTCTCCCTTCTGTTTCCAGACCCACTCTCTCCCATCTGACCCAAACCTGTTGATTTTAGTCTCATCTGACCAAATAACTCTCCTCCAGTCTTCCACAGTCCACTCTCTATACTTCTGAGCAAAAGCCAATCTTGCTTTCCTATGCCTTATACTAAGCAAGGGCCTTTTCTTCTTCACCACAGCCTTGAATGAGTTTTTTCTGAGAACTCTTCTGACTGTTTCTGAGGAGACTGGAGTGGGGATGATGCTGTTGATGTAATGGGTGGCCTGAACAGCATTTGCAGCCTTGCCAGTGGTGATTTGGGTAAGGATGGCTCTCTGAGAGGTAGATGAGAGCTTAGAAGGATGACCACCAGAGGGGGAATCCAGGTTTGGATGGAGAGCTCTGAGTGTTCTGGATACACTAGACTGGCTGAGGTTGAGTTTAGAGGCAATATTGTGGGTAGAATAATGATTGGAGGCCAGGGAAAGAATGTTTTCCTTCTGAGCAGAGGAGATGGGATGCATTGGAGAATATTGAAGTATGAAGAATGCTAGTCCTAATTAAATACTATAATTTAAGGTCCCATCAAGGGTCACATCACCTTAGAAACCATCTGTCAAGTTTTTGACATTATACAGTTGGTGGAGCATCAGATTCTAATATTTCTGACTACCCCTCACAAAACTGAGTCAATGAGTCCCTGAATTAAAATGATCATATCTCCATGAGGGATGATTAAAATTACATAATTCTTTGTTTGTTTGGTAGCCCTGATGATGTATGTTATTCGGTACACCAATACCTTGTTTGGTTTTGTTGTTTATGGGAAGCTATTCAACAATGAATCAAAAAGTCCAAAACATTGACTCAGTTTTGTGAGTCACTGTACATTACTCTATTTGGATGACTATTTTAGGTAGTTACTAGCCAAATTCAGTAATAGCCCCGAGATCAGGCACTGTTGGAAGAGTTATTGATCTGAAGTGCCCAATAGCCGAAATCACATGTTTTGCCGTGTTTGGTACCCGAAATAAGCAGATTATGTGACTCGAAATTTTGCAAAAAAATTCTACAGCCTAATCTCTACCCAGCCGAAGAAGTGACTCATCACAGATTACATAACTATGACAGAACAAGCAGCTTCAAATCCTGGACACAATCCTGTTCCCGTTCTTGAAGCCAAAATTGATGCTCTAACAGCACAAATGTCCCAATTAGTGTCAGTATTAGCAGCATGCCAGCCCAAACAAGTACAAACAAATGCAGAAACAGTAGAAGATAAAGATGATGAGATGGAGGAGATGGTGGAGTGGATGTCTCAGGAGGGTGAGCATTAGGGTGTAGCACAGATGACACCATGGGTTTCACTGGCAATACCACACCTGTCACCTGTGACACCATACCTGTACAAACACCATACCTGCAGGTACAGGTTATAAGCACAGGTTTTGTATGGTGTTTAAAAACTACAGTGGCACTTGAATAAACTATGTGTAGCTAAGACAAAGATGAGAAACAGTTATAGTAGAAAATTATTTGAATCCACATATAAATTATGATATAGTGTTCAATTCTTTCACCAATCACCTGTCAGACTTATCCATCATAAAGAATGCAAAGAAACTTGTAATTCACTGTATTTAATGTGGGCATAGTAATTTTTGGCACAAAAGGAACTTTAAGAATAACACTCCAGATAACCATGCAAAATAACATCCACTTTACTTAATTAGATCATTGTATGTCATAAAATAGCTGTGAAAGCTCTGAGGGGAGAGAAGAAAAGTAATATTAAAGGAGATGAATAGGTTGAAGAACAAGGGTTAGTGTTATTCAGAGGAAAGGTCTATGTACTGAAAGATCAAGATTTACAAAGGGAGATCATATGGTTACATCATAACACGCCAGCTGCTGGACATCCAGGAAGGTGGAAGACATTGGAGTTGGTGATGAGAAATTATTGGTTGCCTGGAATTTCAAAGTATGTGTTGGGGTATGTGGATGGGTGTGACATGTGCATGAGGGGAAAGAAATTTCCAGAAAAGCCTGCTGGGAAATTAATGCCAAACCCTATACCTAAAGTGCCATGGCAAGATATATCTGTGGACTTTATCACAGGATTACCTGAAGCTTAAGGATACGATGCAATATTTGTAGTATGTGACCGCTTCACAAAGGAAGTCCATATCATTCCTACTACTGCAGAAACCTCATCGTTGGGCTTGGCGTGCCTCTATCTAAATCAGGTATGGTGGTTACATGGATTACCTGATATGGTTATCTTCGATTGTAGATCACAATTTGCTTCTGCATTTATGTGAGAGTTGAATAACATATTGGGGATTCAAACCAAATTGTCTATGGCATATCACCCACAAACTGATGGGCAGACAGAGAGAATAAATCAGGAGTTGGAGCAGTACCTACACATGTTTGTCAATCACCAACAAACCGACTGGCCTGAATGGTTGGCAATTGCAGAATTTTCCTACAATAATAAATTCCATTGGGCTACTCGCATGTCACCCTTCTTCGCTAATTATGGTTATCATCCCAGAATGGGAGTAGAACCACGAAGGGAAGTCAAGGTACAATCAGTGGAGGACTTTGTGTCAAAAATGCGAAAGGTGCAGGAGGAAGCAGAGGCAGCGTTGATGAAAGCACGTGATGATATGATGCGACACACAGACCATACTCGAGCTGTTGCTCCAGAGTATAAAGTTGGTGACTTAGTATGGCTAAGTACTAAGGATGTTACGAGAGAGTTACGCGAATGGGGGAATTCAATTTTCTATTGTTTCTATTGTCTTGTATCACGTACGTCCCACGCTATTGTCCTTTACTCTTTTGTCTCGACAACGCGTGTCTTTACTCTGCGCCATCACATTCATCTGTTATTGTAGCATACCACGGACGCTCCCATGCCTATTGTCTTTCTATTCTTACCACCCCTTTTGTTCTTGATTAATGATTCGTAATCTTAGTCTACTCTGTAGTACTTATACGATGAATGAACGACTGGTCAAGATAGCTTGACCTAGTCCTTTCTACAACTCCTATCGAGTCGTGATCTAAGCCTTTGCTCAGCCATCACTTACGAGCCTCGGTGAATCTTGAAACCCTCTGAACGTCGTTGCTCACGAGCTTCGATTATATTTTGATTTAGGAGTTATTGACCATAACAAAAGGTCAAGCTATCTGATATCCTGCCGACTAATCTCAGTCTAGGCAGACCACATTCTACGATACAATTCTTACGAGAACTATCCGACCTCTTCCTACCAGACGAATCATGGCAGCACCATCGACCCCCACCGCTCCCACTGCACCCATCGCCCCCGTCGCTCGCCCCGCTGAAATAAAAATGAGGGCCCCGACCGACTACTCCGGGGACAGAGCTAAGACAATGCTCTTCCTCCTCGAATGCGGAGCTTATGTGGACGCAAACGCAGCCGCGTTCCCGGACGACAGGCACAAAATCCTGTTCATGCTGTCGTGTATGAACGGGGGGACGGCAGGGCCCTGGAAACAGGCGTATTTAGAAGAAAGATATATTGAATCTAAACCTTGGGACACGTTCCAAGAGTTTATCGCCAAAGTACGTGGAGCATTCTCTCCCATTGACGACGCAGGGAATGCGCGCACCCAATTGTGGGCGCTCTCTCAGGGAGGAAGGGGTGTCGACGAATACATCGCACAATTCAAGACACTCGCGTACAGAACAAAAATTAAAGAAGACGCCGCACTGATAGAATACTTTGTCGACGGGCTAAACAACAAGGTCCTCGATAAAGTCTTTAGCATGGAAAACCCGCCCGATACGATCGAGGGGTGGTATACCCACACGGCGAGAGCAGAAGGGCACCTGAGAAGGGCCAGAGCGATAAAGGAAAGAACCTATAGCAAGGCAGGGGGAGGAGGAGCGAGCAGCTCTTCAAGGGACCCCAACGCCATGGACATCGACACTACGCGCCTCTCTTATGCAGAGAGGGTAAAGCACATGAAGGAAGGAAGGTGTTTCATCTGTCATAAAACAGGGCATAGGGCCAGCGACCACAAGGGCGGGAAAGAGCCACCCGCGAAAGAAGAGAAGAAGAACGAGACAAAGAAAACGTCTCGAGAACATTACACAAAAATCAGAGTGCTCATCAACGAGTTGGAGGAGAAGCAAAAGGAGGAGGTGTTGGACCTAATGGTTGAGGAGGGTTTTTGAAGCGGCGGCCTGCATTGGCAGCAGAGCCCGCCAGAATAATTGTCTCAAGTGTACTCGTAGCTGATGTAAGCAATCAGTCTATGCATATTTCCGTTCACTGCTTGTTAGACAACGAAAAAGCCGAAATTCCCGCCCTGATCAACTCAGGGGCGGGCGAAACCTTCATCGACCACCGAGTCGTCCAAAAACTCGGGCTAAAGAAACTCCTACTCGCCCGGAGAATCCTCGCCAAAAACGTCGACGGAACCTTAAACAAAAATGGGACGATCTCACACTACGTCCGAATTAATACCGAGATCGGGGGAAAGGAAGAGGAGATCGTGATGCTGATCACAGAGCTGGGTAGAGAGATGATGATCTTGGGTTACACGTGGCTCCAGAGGCGCAACCCTATCATCGATTGGGAGAAAGGGACCCTCACAGACAAACAGACCGAAAGGTCCCTCATGAAGAAGATCTGGACTATGATCGAGCGGACACGAACCACAATCGGTAAGCAAAGCCTTACTATAGATGACAAGGGGCCGTTAGAACTGAGAGTAACGTTGAGTCCGACTCTCGGGAGGCTACCTATAAGGAGTGCTGGGGAGACCTTCAGGGAAACCCACCTCGCCGCCACCGAGTACGTGAAGAGTAGACTCGGGGCGGTTCATCTCGCAAGAGGGCTTTGCACTGCGGACAAACCGGACGGAAACGGATCACACACGGTAAATGACATGGCTACGGACACCTGCTCCGAGATCGATCCACCGATCTCCACACCGGACGAATCTAACATCGGCTTATCGCTTAACGGAAACAACGACGGAACGGATGCCTTATTTGCTTACATCCGGGGGGAACCGATGATTGGGGTATTCAGGAGCGAGGAATCCCCCCTCACCATCGAACACGACTACATTCCCCCGAATTATCAGAAACTCAGGCACATTGCGCGCATCACTCGATCTCGATCAACAGGCAGATTCGTCTTTTCTCATACCACCCATATCCGAGCCAAGACCTCCGTCTCGCAGAGGCTCGCTCACGAAAAGGAAGATGACGGGGAGAAACTATCACTCGACGACCTGCTCCCCGACAAGTATAAGGAGTATCGAAGCGTGTTCGAAAAGGCAGCGTCGGAGAGGTTTCCTGAATCGAGACCGTGGGATCACGCGATCGAACTCAAGCCGGACTTCATCCCCAAAGACTGCAAGGTCTACCCTATTACCCTGGCGGAACAAAAGAAGCTAGATGAATTCATCGACGATAACCTGAGAAAGGGGTACATCACCCCATCCAAATCTCCGATGGCATCGCCATTTTTCTTTGTGGCAAAAAAGGACTCCGACGCCCTCAGGCCGTGTCAAGACTATCGGTATCTGAACGAGGGGACCATCAAAAACTCATACCCGCTGCCATTAATCGGCGATCTGCTGGATAAGCTGAAAGGGGCAAAGTGGTTCACCAAGTTGGACATCAGATGGGGTTATCACAACGTCAGGATCAAAAAGGGAGATGAATGGAAAGCAGCGTTCAAAAGTAACAAGGGGCTGTTCGAGCCCAAGGTTATGTTTTTCGGTCTCTGCAACTCCCCGGCGACTTTCCAGGCCATGATGAATGACATCTTCAGGGACATGCTGAACGAGGGCTGGCTAGTAATATATATGGATGACATTCTCATCTTCTCCAAAGACAAGAAAGAACATGAGGAGAGAACAAAAAGAGTCCTGGCAAGGCTTAGGGAAAATGATCTATACCTGAAACCAGAAAAGTCTAGGTTCGACGTACAAGAAGTCGAGTTCCTTGGCTTGATCCTGCGACCGAACAAATTGGCTATGGACCCCACCAAGCTAAGCGGAATAAGGGACTGGCCAGCCCCAACCAACGTAAAAGGAGTTAGATCGTTCCTGGGCTTCGGGAACTTCTATAGAAGATTCATCAGCAATTTCGCCGCAATCACCAAACCGTTAAATGACCTGACAAGAAAAGACTAGCCATTCGATTGGACTGACGAATGCCAAAGGGCGTTCGACCTATTAAAGAAGAAGTTCTCTGAGGCACCAGTATTGCTGATGCCCGACGCAGAGAAACCATTCGTGATCGAAAGCGAGATGCCTCGAAATACGCAACGGGCGCCGTACTAAAACAGACCGACTCTAACGGAGATTGGCACCCTTGCGGGTATATCTCCCACTCCCTAACGGCCACCGAACAAAACTACGAAATCTACGATCAGGAACTATTGGGAATCATACGGGCACTCGAGACCTGGAGACACTATCTCCAGGGATCAGAACACGCGACAACGATCTTATCTGATCATAAGAACTTAATGTATTTCAGGACAGCACGGAAGTTGAATCAGCGACAGGCCAGGTGGAGCCTTTTCCTGTCACAATTCAACCTAAAATTGGTACACGTCCCCGGAAAAATGATGGTCCAGTCTGACGCCTTATCACGAAGGGGAGATCACATCCCCGATATCGACAATGATAACGACGACATCACCCTGCTTAAGGATGAGATCTTCACATGGACGATCGACACCGAGCTAAAAGAAGTGCTAACTAAAGCATGATGAAAGACGACTTACTAAAGGAGATAGTAAGGGCGATCAAAGAAGGAGGAACACCACCGATCAAGTCGGCGGTAGAAGATTGGAGGATGGAAAATGACGGGACGGTCTTCTTCAAAGACCGGTGCTACGTCCCGGATGACAAGGAATTATGAAGAAAGATCGTGGAAAAATACCACGATAACTTACTTACAGGGCACCCCGGCCGATTCCAAACTCTTGAACTGGTGCGGAGGGATTACTGGTGGCCAGGGATGACCATCTTCATTCGGAACTACGTCGATGGCTGTGCGACCTGTCAACAGATGAAAGTGAACACTCACCCAACAACACCCGGGCTATCTCCGATCAAATCTAATGCCACACGACCAATACAACCTCCGCCTCGACGAGCGCCCACACCATTCCCGACCCAAGCCCCTACTGAGACACCTGCACCACCCTGGATGAGGAACTCCGTCTGTTTCATTTGCGCGCGGGTGGGACACTTTTCCTCCCACTGCTCGGAATATCAGTGCCCCCACTGCCACCGCTGGCGACCGGAACACTCGGTACTCTTTTGCCCCGAGAACCCGACACGTGACGTGCCACCACGTCATCGAACTACTTGAGAGCTAACTACAATGCTCTACAATTTATATGTTATTATCGCTCTCAGCGCCATCTTCGGCGCGTCAATTTTTATCATATTCTTGTGTTATATGCTTATTCTATGCAAAATCATCACCGCCCCTCGTATCCCTCGACTCGTCACCATCATCACCGGCACCTCGGTTCATTTCGCTGGGCAAGAAGACATTGAATTGCCAACCCGAGTTTACGCCCACGACACCCCAACTCCAACCTCCTTCTCAACGTTCACCGCTACGACTGGCGATGGGGGGTCTTTCGACCCAATGCAGACAATGAGACCTTAGTTTCGGATGGGACTCGAAACATTGGGAGGAAGCTAATGTTACGAGAGAGTTACGCGAATGGGGGAATTCAATTTTCTATTGTTTCTATTGTCTTGTATCACGTACGTCCCACGCTATTGTCCTTTACTCTTTTGTCTCAACAACGCGTGTCTTTACTCTGCGCCATCACATTCATCTGTTATTGTAGCGTACCACGGACGCTCCCATGCCTATTGTCTTTCTATTCTTACCACCCCTTTTGTTCTTGATTCATGATTCGTAATCTTAGTCTACTCTGTAGTACTTATACGATGAATGAACGACTGGTCAAGATAGCTTGACCTAGTCCTTTCTACAACTCCTATCGAGTCGTGATCTAAGCCTTTGCTCAGCCGTCGCTTACGAGCCTCGGTGAATCTTGAAACCCTCTGAACGTCGTTGCTCACGAGCTTCAATTATATTTTGATTTAGGAGTTATTGACCATAACAAAGGATCTGAATATTCCACGACCTTCAAGAAAGCTTATGGAGAAGCAAGTTGGCCCATATCCGATTTCTAAAATAATTTCACCCAATGCGGTAGTATTAAAATTACCTCAGTCATTCAAGATTGATCCTGAGATTAACATTTCCCGTTTATGCCCTTACCGCCCACCCACTATTCCTGGTGAACAAACTACTCCACAGCCTCCAATAATGGTAGAAGGTGCTCCAGAATATATTGTGGAAGAGGTTTTGGACTCACGTCTTCGACGAAACAAATTGGAGTTCTTAATCAAGTGGAAGAACTACACCAACGAAAATAATTCGTGGGAGCCAGAAGAGAATTGTAAGCGAGCGTGCAAGGCAATCTCCCAATTCTTTAAATGTAATCCAAATGCTCCACGTCGCATTGCTAGAATGGTGTATGAGGGGATGAATTTCCAGCCTTATCAAAATTTCACAGAGGGGACAGATACAATATTTTCTTGCCTGGAAGTCGAGGCATAAAAGGGGGGTAATGTTAGGAAATAGTCTCCTAACATGCCTATCATATATGTAATAATATTCTATTTTTATTTTATTTTATTTTATTACACCAAAATATGCTACCAAATGCCTATAAACACTTTATTTGTCAGTGTGGGAATTTTCTATTTACATGCATCAATATGTATGTGCATGTACATGTGCATCGGTAGCAACATAGTATATAACCTTAAAATATATACCAAGGGACCTCAGTTGAGTTCTCTTAGGTATTCCATCCACATTTGTGGTGCGAAATGCTTTTTCAGCCAACTGATCTATTCTTAACTCATCACATCAAACCATCAAAACCCCCCATCATGCATGCGCCCCCTGCCACCTTCTGGTAGAAGAGCCCACATGGTCCAGGTAGCAGAACAGTGGGTGTCGCCCTAACACTCTTTTACAAGAAAGCAGTGGGGCTCGCATGTGTGATGGGGGTTTTGATGGATTCGATGCAAGGGGTTATTTTTAGATTAGTTGGCTGAAATAAGCTTTTCACACCACAAATATGGATGGAATATCTAAGAGAACTCAACTGAGGTCCCCCAGGCATATATTTAAGATTCATATACTATGTTACATATATTGTACTATGTTGCTACCGACGTGCACATACATGCATGTACATATTGATGTGTGTAAACATTAAATTCCCACACTGACAAATATTGTGTTTGTAGGCATTTGGTAGCATATTTTGATGTAGTAAAATAAAATAAAATGAAATAAAGTAAAAATAAAATATTATTATGTAATAGGCATGCTAGAAGACTGTTTCCTAACAAATACCTAAGAGAACTCAACTGAGGTCCCCAGGTATATATTTTAAATTTATATACCATGTTACACATATTATAATATGTTGTTACTGATGCGCACATATATATATGCACATACATATTGATGCATGTAAATATAAAATTCCCACGCTCACAAATATAGCATTTGTAGGCATTTGATAGCATATTTTGATGTAATAAAATAAAATAAAATAAAACAAAATAAAAATAAAATATTATTATGTAATAGGGATGTTTGGAGACTGTTTCCTAACAATGTCATTTGTGGAGTTTCTCAATGTCCATAAGGGCTGCCTGTTGGATGACTGGGGTGGCAAGGTAAGTTGCTGGGAGTGATGAGGTGACCTGTTTTAGAGAGATTTGAAGTCAAAAAGAGTTGAAGGATTAAGAGTTTAAGTCAAGATTAAGTCGAGGATGATTAGGGATTGATATTAGAATGGAGATGAATAGGCAAAGATACTCATATCCATGTAATTTGCAAACTGATGACCAAGGCTAAGCTACAGGCACTTAAATAACAAAGGCTGGAAGAATAACAGAAAATGTGGAAGTTTACTAATGGGTCTTGGTAAGTGTCCAGGACCATAATTGGTAAGACTCTATCAATAATAAAAGGAGGATGGTCACGTGACTAGGCCGTGGGAAGTGAACAGGCCGTGGGAGTTGCTCTGAGTGGATGGGAAAGTGATGACCTACTTTGAGAGTCATGAGACATGATGACAAATATAAGTGAAAGATGGGAACAAAATTTCAGCTAATTTGGGGCCGGATCACAAATATACTGGAAACAGTATTTTTTCGGCTACAGTGTGGGATCAATTTCGGCTACAATAAGAACAACATTTTCGGCTACATCAAAATTTTCAACTAATTTTTTTTTGGGACCTGATGACAAATATAATAATTGGGGGATCAAAATGTTCGAGCTAATTGTTTTTTTGGGGGCCTGATGACATCTACATCAAAATTTTCAACTAATTTTTTTTTTTTTGGGACCTGATGACAAATATAATTACTGGGTGCTATGATGACAAATATAATAATTGGGGGATCAGAATTTTCGAGCTAATTGTTTTTTTGGGGGCCTGATGACATATAATTACTGGGTGTTGCTATGATGACAAATATAATAACTTTATGTAGGAACGACATTTTCGGCTACAGTGTGGGATCAAAATTTTCGGCTAATTTTTCGCCACCTCGAACTTTTGTTTTTGGATCTGGGCTCATTTTCTATGTAGAATAATGTCTGGATGACATGTAAGCAGCTGTATTGCAGTGTTTTCTGAATAAAATTTGACTGAGGGGCAACTGTCATCCTTTTACTATGCTGTGAAAGCTGACTAAGCAAACCTCGCGGGCTGAACAAAATGCAAAAACCTGATCATGACCTTGGCACATGACCCAAAGAAGATTGTATTAGTCAGTAACAAGTGGATCAATAAAATGTTATTTGCAATTCTATAAGTGAGGTCAATACAAAGTCAGGTCAGTATTGAAATAAGTTTGAATTGAAAATTGAGTTCAGGACAAAGTTAAACCAGTAAAATATAGGAGTGACAATTGAGTTCATTATGAAGTAAAGTCAATGGATAAGTCCAAGGAAATAAAAATTACTTGAATACAGTAAGTTTAAAAATTGAGTTTATTACAAAGTAAAGTCAGTAAAATAATAACAGTTACAAATGAGTTCATTATGAAGTAAATTCCACGAAAATTAGTCCAGAAATGAGTCAAGTTTAAAAATGAGTCAGTAAAATATATATATCTTCAAAGTTACCATTATGAAGTCAAGTCAATAAAAATTAGTTCAATACAAAGTCATTATGCAGACTTACTAACAAGTTATAAATTGAGTTTGTTATAATGTAAAGTCAATAAATATTACTTTAATATTGACAAAGTGAAGTTGGAGATTTTTTACAAAATTTAAAGAGAGGAGAGGGAGGAGAGCAGGGATGAGGGGGTGAAGTAGTGAGGGAGTGAGGGGGTGAAGTAGTGAGGGGATGAGGGAGTAGGGGAGGGGGGAGAGGGGAGAGGGGAGGAGGAGGATGGATGGAGAGGGGGGAGGAGGGGATGAAATAGTGAGGGGGTGATGGGGGGAGGGTTGTGAGTGAAGGAGAGGGGGAGGAGGGGGGGAGGAGGGGGTGAAGTAGTGAGGGGGTGAAGGAGGGGGGGGGGAGGGGGTGAAGTAGTGAGGGGATGAAGGAGGGGGGGAGGAGGGGAGAGAGTGTGATGGAGGGAGGGAGGGGGTGAGGAGGGGGTAAAGTAGTGAGGGGGTGATGGGGGGGGAGGTGAGTGAAGGAGAGGGGGAGGAAGTGAGTGAGGGGGTGATGTGGGGGGAAGAGTTGCATACTATCTAAAAGTCAACTAAAGAGTTGTGTGACCATGAACCCCAAACGTTGCCTTTGGGCCGAAGGTCCAAAGGCAACTGAAGAGTTGTGTAACTGTCATAGGATTAAAGGGGAGTTGGTGAGGGGAGGACCAGGAAGGACCAGGGGGGAAGTAAATGAGGGGGTGATGGAGTGAGTAGGATGGTGGGGAGACTATCATTTCTTTGGCTGTGATTTTGGCTGTATGCTATCACGTATCAAGGAAGCTCAGAGAAAGGTGCAAAAACCAAAAATATTGAATATATTACTTATTAAACATGTTAACGCGTGCCGGAGGCACATTCCCAACCTTGTTAGGAATAAAGTGAGTAAGCAAATGATTACTAAGAGACATGATGGCTTGTCTGATGACTAAAAAGTGCTGCGGGCAGAATGCCAACGGAAAAGGTCAGAAAACAGTCAGAAAATAGTTGGAAGTTAATGGGAATCCAATTGGGTGAAATGGGTGGTGCCATCAATGGAACACATCACCATAGAATGCCCCAATTCAAATGCCCTCAGTATTGTTTGGAATTTAGCAAAAAACCTATGGTTAAGATGCGAGGAATCCTGGACAGCAATATGTCGTAGGCTTTGTACTAGCTGACTTCAAAAGTGTAAAAGGTAAGAAGCTTCTGTAACTGAGTCCGCGCACCTAATATGGCAACTACGATGCAAAAAGTCATCAAATTTGAAGGGGAACCAGACAAGTTCCACTCACCGGACGAGATCCACAATAGATGGGTAGCACAAGTTAATCATCGGCTATACCTGGACATCCTGTTTACTAACAGAAGACTGCGAGACAAGAGCTCCCTAACACAAAGAGTAGTACTCCAAACCTGGAGAGGAGGGAGTCCTAAAGGACGAAGACAGTCTGCCGAACAACTGGATTGGGCAGCAAGGGGTTTTATTTGGTATTCCATCTTGCCGCCCTCCAGGGCGGAATAGATACTAGTTTCAGGCACGGCCTTATCCAATAACCTTTGAGATGGCGCCAACACTGCTAACACACGATACCATACGTAATGGTATTTCCCCTAGATGATCTTCTTCTGGGGTCTTCAGTATTAAATTCCCTCAACCTAACGCGTCTTCCTAAGCTAACCTTGTCAGTTGTCGGAGCTTCGGGCTCAAGTCCACCAAAAAAAAAAAAAAGGAAGAAAAAAACCAAAAACCAAGTCATAAATGGATGCCGAAGTTAAATCTCGGTGGAGCAGGCTGTGGAAGATGGAAGAAAATGCCAGTCCCATGTTAACAATAAACGAAAAGTAGCCTGGAAGGGGCCTATGTATATACATACCTCGATTTGATGAATGAGATCACGTGTTCTCCATCTTTTGGGCGATGACATAGGTGAGAAGAAGCGTTACCTTCCAACACATGACCTCCACATCTTTCTTCAAGGTGCCTCATAGTAAGTGCCTGCGCGTTATCTTCGAACCCCTCTCTCTAGGCACATATGCCGTTCTTTGAAGGTGCAGAAAAGATCCATATTCATGGCGCAGAGTTCAACGATATCAAAGGCAGTTGGAACAAGTATGACGATAGCAAACATACTCACTACATAAACTCGCACAATACCACGAAATCAACGACGGCGGGCTCTTACAACAACTCATCCACTCGCATGGAAGGCAGGATCTGTTTTGTGAAGATATCTAGCGCGTTTTAACCAAGTTTCATGTCAGGTCTTGGTTTTCCTCCTAACGACCGTCAGAAACAGAGAAGTGAGGCTGATGTAGGTCATGCCCGGCCTGTACGGACCAAGCCCAAGCAGCACCCTCACAGGGACGATCCGGTCCAGTGGAAATCTAACAATCCATTCAATACGTCGATGAATAGCGAGTCCGATCTTCATCCCAACGATCAAGCAGCGTATATGGAAAAGGAGGGAGTACGAGGGGATAACCGCACTTCTGAAGAATCACCAGGCAAAATCAGCCTACTGCTATGCCATCACCCTCGCGCTAAAGTCTAATTATTCTAGGCATCCCGTCTATCGATTCCGGTGACCCCATGTCCCTTAATTTTCCTTCATGGCGGTGAGGATATACCACTATGTCTATGCTAGCTCAGGAGTTGGATCAGTGGTTCCCATTGGCAGTGGTGGACGAGTCATTGTTTGGCAGGCGGTATGATCCCAATGATACTCAAAGGGCGGTTACACTGTAAGAACAGACCAATTGTGTTGATATAATTATCCGTTCAGCGATTAGGACAATTCAAAAGGCGTGTCAAATTCTAAGTAACGAGGAACCTTTGGGTTTTTTGTTCTACTTGTGTACAAGGTATTTACAGATCTACACGTCACAAAACGGTTTCATATTTCTGGAGGTGTTGGGCATACACAGCCCACCTACCCTCTTGCCATGTCAAGATATCTTTCCATTCCGGGTTGTCATCGCCCAAGATATTCCTGAGCCACTGGAATGTCGCTGCGAGGAAGAAATCGGCGAACGAAGGTGAACTACCCATAACATATGGGCCGTCAGCTTTCCCCTCCTGCATCCACCCGTCAAGCATTTGGAACAGTCCCTTCAATTTTTCCCATTCGGCTTTCCGCCTCTCTCCTTGGGGCTCCACTTCCTCCATCGACATACCTCCGAAGTACTGTGCTTCTCTCGTCTGCCTAAAATAGGTTTCACTCCTCGGGATCAGCATTCTGTTAGTCCCAGGCAAAACGAACTGCCACATTGGGCCAATCATGCTCATGACGGCATCGACAAAGAAGTACTGAAACACACGCGAGCCACGCGGGAAGAGCCGGGGAGTATCAGGGTATGTCGCATCAAGATAGTCAGCGATGCGTGCGGACTCTGAGACAGCAGCTCCGGTAGAGGGGTCGTAGATAACAGGGAGTGTGTAATGAGGGCGTCCATCTGGCTTAGTGGTAGTCGGTGCAGCGCCGATCTTTTTGCATAGCGCTTCGATGTCAGGGTATTCGATCCACTCTGTCTTATATGGGAGGCCCTTGAAATTGAGGGAGTACCTGCGCGATAAATTTTAACTTCCATATTTCAGATTCCCAGTTGACAATCCTCTCACCTTGTCTTCCACGTATTCGGATTCCAGGCAACTCCGCGGTCCCGGGATGGAATATCGTAGAAAGTAATAACGTTTGCCATATCAATTTGACCTTTGAATGTACAATGTCAGTCGTAGAGTATTTATCGCCCTGCGGGTAATTAGGTGGAGCTTCGTATCCTCCCACACCTAATCAACACCTAATCCTACCCGAGGCCGCATCTCGGAATTGAGGGCTCGGTCACCATAGTATGACAGCCTGACAGTCTGGAACACTTTTTTTTGATATAAAAGGAATTTTTTTATGATAGCAGTACGTTGATTGGCTGCCACTCTGATTGCGTCCTGAAGGAGCCCGAGAAGAAGCCGAGTAATTCCTAAGCATCATTCGGACTCCGGGGAGAATTATATTGTACGTATATCAGCCAGTCGACTCGATCCATCGATGACCTGCACCCGGTGCCAGTGTTGTACATAGATGATAGATCTGCACCATTCCACCTGTAGGCAAACTCTCAGCTTTCCCATGATCAGTCACCACACCCAAACACCCTGCCCAGACGATTCGTGCTAGTTACAAACACGTACCACGTCATCATCTCCCACTGTAATCCAGGTAGTCTTGGAACGTGGTCAGTGTCTCTTTTATTCGTTCTTTTTGACATAATGTGAAAGTAAGGCAAGTTCTAGAATGCATTATCTTCTGACTCTGATACTGAAGTCAATAGTTGACTATAACGGTAATTATGATACCTATTTCCAATGGCTAACTGAACTACCCTCTGAGAGAACTCGGATATGCCGTGCAGAGCAGCGGCCCTTAAACCAAGTTTAACTGCGTATATACTGTTTATTAAATGGTATATAGATGGTTATACCATTTAGGCTGTTTCTGTATACGTTGAGTAAACATAGTTACATAAACTAAACAGTTGGAGCTTTACTAGTACTGAGTCTGGCCACATAGGCATTTTCTTCTGTTCAAAATCTCTTTGTACTACCATTTAATACATAAACATCACTGAGCATGAGGATATCCAAACATGGCAATCGTTTAGAAACATTACCACCAGCAATCTAGTGTCCCAAACCCCCATGGACTGGAAAGAACGCTATGTCCCTCGGCTGCACGTAAAAATAAACCCTCGCTAGCCGAAGAAGCCCCTCACGACGGGTGGAACACGGTAGTACGACAGAATGAAGAGCGCCGAGGGGAGCGGAACAAGAACAGCAGCGGTGACACCGTGATAATGAGTGTCAATGACAACATTGACAAGGACAAGGAGAACCATGAGATGATCGACAGACAAAGAACGAACGCAAAATCACCTAATCGACAAGAACAGGTACACGGGGGACACAAGAAAAATATCATTGCGGTATACTTCTTCCTGCAGTTTTCTTCCTGCGACGACCTTGATTCTGCTTACCTTTACTTCCTCCGGACCCTTTCCCGCTTGATATTCGTCCGGTAGAATGATTAGCAGTCTATTCTTATAATTATGAACATTTTGATCTATGTACGTATATCCTTGTGGTCACCAATGAAATGAAAACCTCAGGCCAGGCCAAAGCCGTCATGAAGCCGTCAACTTGGCCCGGCTTGGCTTGGCTCACGGCCTCGGGCCAGGCACAGCACTACTTGTGTGGGAGTCTGATCCACGCGGACTCCTATACGTTGACATGACTCCACTCAGACAGTACCTGTGACACAACTCTACAGGCAGGGTCCCCTACAGCTTGACCTCGAAGAGATATGACCCATGTGGACAGCACTGATAAATTGATTCATATGATCTTGATTTAAAATCTATGATACAATACATCTGTACGAGAACGACTAGTGAACGACTGTGACTGATATAATTCTACGTAGATCTTTTTTGATGGAAAGAAGGCGAAAACAATTTAACAAAGCATCAACGAGGCATGACAAATCACAACTGAGAGGTGAAATTTCTGCCCATGCCAAGTCAGATCCCTTACACCGAACCCCACCACCTGGTCACACTGTCACCCCACTCCGTGTCAACATAATAAATACCCTTTGAAGCAAAAATAATGCACGCTGACTATCCCATTTGTTGACCAGTCTTAATAAGAGGAGAACAAGGGTCATGCCAAGTAGGTGGAATGAGAATAACACAGGTGGAAAAGCTACCAGCCAAGTGAAGGAAGCCCCAGATGATGATTATACATTACATATATGTAGGTGTTCTATCCAGGTCATGTGCACATTGGGGATGTCTGGGGGTGCACCATGAATAGAAAAAAATACTAGTATATAACTCTGTACATATGGTACGCCACAATCAGAGTATAAACTGGGAAAAAAAAAAGAAAAGCAGTTGTCAGTGGCAGAGGAAGAATTTAATTATACAGCAGTTAGCAAGGGCAGTGGAGATAGAAATGATGGTGATGCCAGCATTTATGTGGGCAGCAGTGACTCCCAAGTCAGCTTGACATCTGATGCCACACCAATCTCCGAGGAGATCACCCCTGCCTTCAGACTTCTTTGAACTGATGCTGCATTGATTAATGGAATGGCAAGTCACTCTTATGTATTGAAATGTTGACAACAACCTAAATGCCTCTGAAGGACAATGATTCAAGCACCGAGGTAGCTTCTCCAGAAGTCCCATCCTCATCTGGACTTACAGTGACTGGTCTTGGGGCACAACCAACTGAAAATACATGAAATGAAGCATTAGAAAGACCTAAACATAAAATTTTTGTTGTCCTGAATCAGTGCCTTTGTGGTGAGACAGCAAATCTGGCCTCAGGCTTGGTGGTGGAGTGCAAACAGACTGGCTGTGAGACATGATGGGTAAATACTTGATTTAATTTTTGGCAACAGTCTATCCAATACATTTACTTGTAATCTAGTATCATCTAGCTTGTGTAGGACTCAACCAGATGCCCAGAAAATGGGTTTGCAATGCTCATCTCAGGGAAAGGTAGCATGGTGATGATGTCATATTTCCTTATTAGGATAGGGTGCCTGATTATGTAGTTAGTTAGTCTGTCAATAATGGCTGGAGAAAAAAAATCTGACCTTATGTGCTTGGTTCAGATCCTGAAACCCCCTTGGGATGTCCAAAAGCTCTGGTGCTATGCACACATGCTGGATGTTGTGATGCATGTCTGTCGTCAGAAGTATCATGTGACAGGCCACTGAGCACACAACTTGGTAAACTATAGTATATAAAGTAAATTTATCACTAAGGGGCACCCCAGTTGTGTTCTCTTAGTGTCAAGATTCAATATCCCTACTACCAAGGTCGGGACTTGGTCAGGAATACACTGGGCTTCTGGTTGGACCTGGTTGTCAGTGGTCAGAGGTGTTCAGGGGTTCCAGGCAGAATCTGCCAGGCTGTAGCATGCCAGATGAAGAGGGGCCAGAGAGGACTTGGCTTCAACTTATAAGAAGTTGCACCCTTCTCCTTGTCAGTTGTCCAATTTCAAGCAGGAAGTGTGTGAATGTCTGGCGGGTTTCTGGATGGAGGGCAAACGTCAAATGAAGCAGAGGTTATGAAGTGATTAGGTCGAGAGGAGTCAGAAGATTAATGGTTTGGTTCAGGAATGAGTCAAGGATGATTAAGGGTTGATATTAGGCAAAGAATGATATGAGGCAAGATACAAGCAAGAGACAATGTGATGCACAAGTACAAGTACAATTACAGTACAAGTAATTTGCAAACTGGAGACTAAGGCTAAGCTATGGGGACTTAAATAATGAAGGCAGGAAGAATAATGGATAATGCAGAAGTTTACTAACAGGTCTTGGTAAGTGCCTGTGACCAGAATTGGTAAGACTGTAATAGGAATAAAGTGAGTAAGCAAATGATGACTAAAGCATGTGACAACTAGTCTGATGACTAAAAGATACTGCAGCTGGGATGCCGATGGACAATGTCAGAAATGAGTCAGAAAAGAATCAGGAATTATCAGAATTTTGATTGAGTGAAATGGGTCTTGACACTTAGGTATTCCACCTAACCCTAGTGTGTGATGGCCTACTTCACCCAACCCACTAGTAATAACCCTTCCCATCAATCCATCAATCCATCAATCCATGCATCATGCACCCATCCCCTTATCTTCTTGTAGAGAGAACCCACACAGCATAGCTAGCAGCCTCCATGAGTGTGGCCCTAACAGAAGAAAACAACTCCCTTACAGTGTGCATTCTCTCTTACTCATCATTACATCACTTATGTTTCATCCTGCCACAACCAATTAATCATCATTTTGGCATGAGCTGAAATTAATTGTATTGTTGTAATTACCTAATCTTTATAATCTGACACCAGGCTTTACTGTACATTGTAACTGCCAGTGATTGAGAGGCAGTGCTAATCATCACAACCAGACAATGGTGGAGTTCGTCAAGGTCCACTACAAAGTTATGAGCATGTTGATAGGTCCACTACATGCTATAAGGTTTGGAGAAGGATCTAACTGTATCAACACATTATGACACGCACTCTGAATCACTATGAATGCCACAAAATTGACCACGAACCCTTTTCGAACTATTTCAAGCTGTTTTGCATGACTTTGAACCATTTCAAACTATTTCATAATATTTTGTGACACTTTGAATGACTTCACAGCATTTTGAATGACATACGCTGTGATATAGCTGTTTTAAAACACTTTTAATACATGCTGCACATCTGGGACAAACCATTTCGTTGCATATCAAGCGCCACTGGACACAAAGAAAGACTACAAGAGATTTAGAATACGATAAGTGCAGTTTTATGTTTCATTGATATATTAAAGCAATAGAACAAGAACTCTTACTATACTGGGACAATGTACATTTCATTTATTTATCATTTCTCATTTGTTTTATGAATTACAAAGTCCTCATTGTTGTATATATTGCCTCATGTTTTCCACATGTTCTTGTTTCCTTTTTAGTAATATTTCTTCAAATTGTATATAGACTTGTATTAGTTACTTAGAACACAAGAAAAAGCAATGGAGAATGGAGCACAAGTTACCTTCTCACTCATTGTCTGATTTAAGAGCTGTTCTCTTGAGTCTTAGCTTGCATCATATCTCTAAGTTCTGCAAAATATCACGAACTTCTTTGAAACTATTATATTAGCTCCTTGTTTTATCACACATCACCTATCGCCTCTCGGCAAACACTCCTTATTTGTTATATTCACTTTTCGACATACCTCAACATTAGTCCAACATTTATAAACTTCTTCAAACCCACTTCAAACCACTTTGACATTCCTCAAAACTACTTCGCACAACTTTGAACCTCTTCGAACCTTTTTCAAACTCTTTTGCACATATTCAAACCCATTCTGACCTCTTTCGAACCTCTTCATACGCCTTTAGAGAGTATTTGCAACATAATTCATCCTTTTATGTCACTAAACACAACATTTGGATATCAGTGATGATATTTAGAATATTTAGTACCAACTCGCACCCTTCCTCTAGCCTGTATTATACTTCCTAAGCCTTTTTAACAGGTTTTTGTTAGGTTTCCAGGTTGAGTATCATCAGCATTGGGAAGCTAGCTCACATTCAGGGAAGATAGTGATGTTTGGGTGGTAGCCCTTATTGGCAAAGAAGGGTGAAACTCCAGTGGAAGCCAATGGGGCATTGTTGTAAGTAAATTCCCCTAAGGGCAATAGCTGAGACCAGTTGTCCTGTTGGCAATTGCAGAAGATCTGAAGGTATTGTTCAAGGGTTTGATTAAGGCATTCAGTTTGTCCATCACCTTCCAGGTGGTAACCCGAAGTGAAGTGAATCTTCATATCCAAGGCTTGACCAAGAGAACAGAAAAAGTGGGAGATGAACTCGGATCCCTGGTCATAAGTGATGTGTTGACTGTGGGAATGAAGATGTCTTGCTTGGATAGTTGGTCTATGATGACCAGGATAGCGGTGTGGCCATTGGAGTCCAGTAGCTGTTTGATGAAGTCCATCAAGATTGAGTCCCAAGGGCATTCTGGGACCAGAAGTTGCTTCAGGAACCCATAGGGTTTGTGTTGGGGTGGCTTGGAGAATTTGCACATAGTACATGATTTGCAGAAGTCTTGAATGAAGGTCCATAGGTTGGGCCAAATGTAGTCATGTTGGACAAGTTGTAGGGTCTTGTTTTGTTTGAAATGACCAGAAAGGATGTGGTCATGCTTGTACTGCAGGACCTTGAGGTGGAGATCTGCTACATCTGGGACATAAATCTGGTCGAAGTGGCAGAGGAGTCTGCTTTTGTCTACAGTCCAATTGGGAGCAGAGGGGGTTGGGAGATGGGCAGATGAGATGGGGTCAAGGATAAGGGAGGATTGGATGTCATTGTGGAGCTTCTCAACGTCCATAAGGACTACTTGATGGATGACTGTGGTGGTGAAGTATGTGGCTCAAAGTGAGCAGGTGAGCTGTTCTTGGGTGAAGACAGGTCAGAAATTGCTTGGGTTTGCTGAGACAAAGTCACCATTTCCCCCTTTGCAGTAGACATCCCAATGTCTAGTGAGTGCATCGGTTTTTGCCCCCAGTTTCCTGGGGCAGAAACAGATGACCAAGTTGAATTGTGAGAGGTACTCAGACCATCTGGCTTGGCAGTGGGTGAGGAGCTTGGTGGTGCTGAAGTACTCCAGGTTTTTGTGATCAGTGACCACATTGATCAGGTTTCCACAGCCCTCCAGATAATGTTGCCAATGTTTGAATGCCTCTAAGATGGCCAGAAGTACTTTATCATGGGTGTCATAGTTTAGCTTGGCAGAATTGAAGGAGCAGGAGTGGAAGGCAATAGAGTGAATGTTGCTGTCAGGAGTGTGGGCAGAAAGGATTGCCGCCAGGGCATAGTTGGAGGTGTTCATTTCAAGGACTAGTCAGGGATCCATTACTCACTGAGAGAGGACTGGAGCATGGGTGAATTCTTTTTTAAGCCTGTCAAAAGCTTCTTGGCACTTAGTATTGAAGTCCCAGGGGAAATTCTTCCACTAATAATACTCAACCTGGAAACCTAACAAAAACCTGTTAAAAGGCCTAAGAAGTATAACACAGGCTAGAGGAAGGGTGCAAGTTGGTACTAAATATCACTGCTAATACCCAATGGTCATGGTTAGAGGTGTGGAATGATCAGACAAGTTACAAAAAGTCTTTTGGGGTGTACAGAAAAGTTTGAAAGATGTTTGAAAGACATTCAAAGAGGTTCAAAAAAGTTTGAAGATGTTTGAAGGGGTTCAAGAGATTTGAGGAGTTTTAAGAGAGTCAGAATAGTGTCAAGGTATATTGAAGAATGGATACAGCAAATTAGAAGCATTTTCAAAGGATGATAGGTGATACATGATAAGTCAAGAGGCAAATACAAGAGTTCGAAGAAGTTTGCAATATTTTGCAGAACTTAGAGATATGAGGCAAAACTTGGACTCAAGATAACAGCTCTTAAATTGAATGATAATGGAGAGGGTCACTTCTTCTCTGTTCTTGTAGGTAACTAGTACAAGTCTATATACATTTGAAGAGATAGTACTTAAAAAGGAAATATAACATATGGAGAACAAGAGGCAATATACACAACAATAAAGGACTTTGTAAACTATAAAACAAATGAGAAACGATAATAATTGAAATGTACATTGTCCCAGTATAGTAAAAGTGCTTGTCCTCTTGCTTCAATATATTGTTGAAACACAAAACTGCATTTATCGCATCCTAAATCTTTTGTCGTGTCTCCTCATGTCTGGTAGTGCTCGATATATGACACAATGGTTTATTCTGGATGTGCCATGTAAGTTGAAAGGGTTTTGGGACAGCTATATGGTGGATGACTTTGTTCAAAGTGCTGTGAAGCAGTTTGAAGTTGTTCGAAATTGTGTGAGGTTGTTCAAAATAGTTCAAAATAGGTTCAAAATAAAATTCATGGCATTTGTAGGGGTTGGGAGCATGTGTTGTGATGTGTTGATACATTTGGAAACCTTCTCCAGACCCCAGAGCATGCAATGGACCTATCACCACATCAAGTGGGTAATGGGAACAATGAGTCAGAGTATCCATGAATGAACCTGCCATAAAAATTGCAGAATTTAAGGAAAGACTGGATATCCTTGACTTTCCAGGGTACTGGCCAGTCCAGGATGGTCTTTACTTTGTCTTTGGACATCTAGAGTCCATCCAGTGACAAGATGAACCTGAGATATTCAACTGTATTTTGTGGAACTCACATTTCTGTGGGGAGGCATAAAGTCCATGTTTCCAGAGTCTCCAGAGGACTTCTTTAACATGAGCCTTGTGTTTTGACATGTTGTCAGAAAAAATGAGGATATCGTCAAGATAGATGATGATGCAGACATTGAGCATGTCACTGAAGATGTCATTCATGAGGCGCTGGAAGCTACAGGTGCATTGGTAATGCCAAAGGGAACAACCAGCCACTCAAAGGATCCATAGCTAGTCTGGAATGTCATTTTCCATTCATCACCATCAGCTTTCTATCCTTATGTTGTAAGGGCAGTGTGGAAAAAGGGTGTCCATCTTCTGTTTATTGAAGATGTTGGTGAGCTCATGATATTCTTCAGGGATATCTGAAAGGTCCACCAGATTTCTGGTGACAGCCGAGGATTTGGCTGTGAGGCCTTCCAGGGAAAAGATCATCTGAAAGGCAATAGGGGGGTTCAAAGCTGGTCGCATGCGCATGCGCAGCCCGCATACGCATACGCCGAGGCCAGCCGTAGATTACATAACATAGGTATTCAGGCTCCGATTACCGTCACCATTGTCGCGCTGCTTGCGCGTCTTTGCTCTGCGTCATATTTCCTTCTCTCCTCTTAATTTAATCACTATCCACTGTCGTTACTCCTTATCTTTCCATATATCACTCTTTTACAATGCCACGAGGCAAGAAGAACATCAAAAAATCCACCATTCCTGAACTCCCATGGTCCGAGAACAACCACGCGTTCACTTGGCGATTGCTCGATGAAATTGCCAAGGATGCAAACTACAAGGTCCTTTTTGGGAAAAAAACCAAGGATGAGGTTTGTGTAGTACTACCTACTGTGAGGTGAGATCTCACAAGTGCCTATTTTTTCAGAACACAAGTGGTGAAACAAAAGTCATGGTGTACTGTCGCATCGCCGCCATTCTCTTCCCGAAACTCTATGAGCAGGACGAGAACACCATGGGGGATCGTGTTAAGAGTAAACTCGAAACGTACATGCTCTGATAAGGCTCAAAACTGTTGTTACTGAGAAATTTTCTCTCCAGACTGACTAAGGCATATCGCAAACATGCCGTTCGCTTGCGTAGGACTGGCGACGGTGTTGGCAACCCTGATGAGGATGAGGAAGGTGCCAATAGTCCTGTAGAGAGTCAAGAAACGATTCAGGCCTCTCGGATCCCTGGTTCCGGCCCCGATGATTCCACCCCGGAAGCCACATCTTCTGGTGGTACGACTCAGGAGTCCGAAGCCCTAACTTGACTTCATCGAGCAAGTGAGTTCGCTTTGCGATCAGAATCTTCTCGAATGCCTCCTGATGAAGGATTGCAAGGCCTTTCCTATGAATCAGAAGGTCACCATGCTTGTGTTGTTGAAAATGCGAAGATGAACTTACTCCTGCATTTCCATGAGCGTCTCGCCTAAAGTCCGCTTGGCAGGAACCTTTGTGAGAGTTGCACGGGCCTTTTGGAGTGCTTCTTGAGTGTAAGACGCTCATGGAAATGCAGGAGTAAGTTCATCTTCGCATTTTCAACAACACAAGCATGGTGACCTTCTGATTCATAGGAAAGGCCTTGCAATCCTTCATCAGGAGGCATTCGAGAAGATTCTGATCGCAAAGCGAACTCACTTGCTCGATGAAGTCAAGTTAGGGCTTCGGACTCCTGAGTCGTACCACCAGAAGATGTGGCTTCCGGGGTGGAATCATCGGGGCCGGAACCAGGGATCCGAGAGGCCTGAATCGTTTCTTGACTCTCTACAGGACTATTGGCACCTTCCTCATCCTCATCAGGGTTGCCAACACCGTCGCCAGTCCTACGCAAGCGAACGGCATGTTTGCGATATGCCTTAGTCAGTCTGGAGAGAAAATTTCTCAGTAACAACAGTTTTGAGCCTTATCAGAGCATGTACGTTTCGAGTTTACTCTTAACACGATCCCCCATGGTGTTCTCGTCCTGCTCATAGAGTTTCGGGAAGAGAATGGCGGCGATGCGACAGTACACCATGACTTTTGTTTCACCACTTGTGTTCTGAAAAAATAGGCACTTGTGAGATCTCACCTCACAGTAGGTAGTACTACACAAACCTCATCCTTGGTTTTTTTCCCAAAAAGGACCTTGTAGTTTGCATCCTTGGCAATTTCATCGAGCAATCGCCAAGTGAATGCGTGGTTGTTCTCGGACCATGGGAGTTCAGGAATGGTGGATTTTTTGATGTTCTTCTTGCCTCGTGGCATTGTAAAAGAGTGGTATATGGAAAGATAAGGAGTAATGACAGTGGATAGTGATTAAATTAAGAGGAGAGAAGGAAATATGATGCAGAGCAAAGACGCGCAAGCAGCGCGACAATGGTGACGGTAATCAGAGCCTGAATACCTATGTTATGTAATCTACGGCTGGCCTCGGCGTATGCGTATGCAGGCTGCGCATGCGCATGCGACCAGCTTTGAACCCCCCTAATGGCCCCAGGAAGTTTGCTAGCATGCATGTATGTGGCAGCATTGATGAATGAGATTGCAGGTGGTGCTTGGGTATTCACTGGAAGGTTTGGAGGTGACTCAGGAGTCAGAGGGTTGGAATATGCCAGGGGTGCTGGACCTCTATGATCTGCAGAGCCGAAAGTTATTTGGTTGGAAGACCAGTCAATCAAAGGATTGTATTGCTTCAGCTAGTTGTGTCCAAGAACTTCAGAACAGGAAGAGTCAAGTGGGGTTATATAAAATGTCAGATTGAACACTTCACAAGACAGAAAAGTGACTGGGAGCATCGCGACTTGTGTGATGACAGAGTTGCAAGTTTCATTGAACAGCCCGAGTCTGATCAGCAAAATTGTTTCCATGCTAAAATACTTTTCCAGCACAAAAGCAGAGTCGAGAAAACAGTGGGATGAGCCAGAGTCGATAAGGGTTTGGAGTTGTCAAAAACAGATAGGAGGATGGTCAGGGGATCAGGGTCAGAAAGAGCAGACACATTGAGATGAAAATAGCCAGCCAGCTAGGAAAGGTCAATGCAACCCTCAGCCCCATCTGCATATTTCTGAGGGTTGCGGTGATGATACTTGACCTGGAAACCTAACAAAAACCTGGTAAAAGGCTTAGGAAGTATAACACAGGCTAGAGGAAGAGTGCCAGTTGGTACTAAATATCACCGCTAATACCCAAATATTGTGTTTAGTGATGCAAAATGGTAAGGGCTGAGGTGAATAGTCATTAAAGGCATATGAAGAGGTTTGAAAGAGGTCAAAATAAGTTCAAATATGTGCGAAAGAGTTCAAAAAAGGTTCAAAGAGGTTCAAAGTTGTGCAAAGTAGTTTTGAGGAATGTCGAAGTGGTTCGAAGTGGTTTGAGGTGTATCGAGAAGCAAGTGTAGCGAATGTAAAGTGTTTTTTAACTGGTGATAAGTCAAGAGACTAATACGAAGGTTTGAAGAAGTTCACGATATTTTGCAGAACTTAGAGATACAATGCAAAGATAAGACTCAACAGAACTGCTCTTAAATCTGATGATAGTGGAGAGGGTAACTTATGCTCTGTTCCCTGTAGCTTTTTCTTTTTCATTCTAAGTAACTAATACAAGTCTATATACAAATTGAAGAGATAGTACTAAAAAGGAAATAATAACATGGGTAAAACATGAGGCAATATATACAACAATGAGGACTTTGTAATTCATACAACAAATGAGAAATAATAAATAAATGAAACATACATTGTCCCAGTATAGTAAGAGTTTTTGTTCTATTGCTTTAATATACAGTTGTAGTCTTTCTTCATGTCCAGTGGTGCTTGATATGTCACAAAATGGTTTGTCCCAGATGTGCAGCATGTACCAAAAGTGTTTTAAAACAGCTATACAGTGGCCGATGTCATTTGAAATGCTGTGAAGTCATTTGAAGTGTCACAAAATGTTGTGAAATAGTTCAAAATGGTTCAAAGTCATCCAAAATAGTGCAAAATAGTTCAAAATGGTTCGAAAAGGGTTCGTGGTTGATTTGGGGGCATTCGTAGTGATTTGGAGTCCATGTTATAATGTATAGATACGATTAGATCCTTCTCCAGACCTAATGGCATGCAGTGGACCTATCAGTAGACTTATTTTTTGAGTCCACAGAATCCGGCATCAATTCAGAGACTGTGGCTGTGCAGGCTTTCATGGCTTTGGACTTGCTGCAATTGCCAGCTAGATGTCCCTCTTCACTGCAATAGAGGCAAAGACCTTCCTTCATCCAGTGCTCCCATTCTTCTCTGGTTAGTTTGCTGTTCTTCCTTGACTTGTCAGAGATGGAGTCCTTGGGCTTGTTACTCTTGGACCCAGAGGAGGCGCCAGTTGAGGGTTGATTACTGCGATTACAGTTGGATGGGTTCTGGGGCTTGGACTGATTATTAGAGTTAGAGGTGGGATTGGAATTTGAGTTTGGAGAACTCTTGGAGTCCTTTTTTCTGGAGTTTGTGGGAGTTGCAGAGGTCTGGGCATCAAGGCAATTCTCTTCTTCCTGCATCCAGTAGATGTTGTCAGCATCTTGGGCCTCCAGCTGCAAGCCTGCCAGAGTATTGGGTTTTCTGGCCCACAAAACTTCTATGTGGAGATGGAGTGGAAGTCTGTGGAAGTATCAGTCATGAAGAGCAGCTTCGTTCCAATTGACCTGGGAGGCTAGTTACCAAAAGTCCACATTATACTTGACTACGCAGCCTCCTTTATTCATAGTGAGCTCAGAAAGAGCCCTCTCAGCATCTCCCAAAGGGTCGTGAGGACCAAAATTGCTCTCTAGTTCCCCAAGTAATACCTCAAAGTTCCACATCCAGTGGGCAGAATCCATTGGGTCATTGAGGCCTGGTTCAAACCAGCTAAGCGCTAATCCCTTTAGATAAGATATGATGAATAAGATCTTCCTTTCATCAGAAGCAAAGATGGGAGGGTGATCTCAGAAATGGAGGTTGCAAGCAACTAGGAAGTCCCAAAGTTTCCAGGGGTTGGTGTAAGGGCAACCTCAAAGCCTCACTTAGAAGTGAGCTAACAGAGGAGAATCCAAAGTTAATATTATATTACATAATACAGACACTCTAGGTGGACCTAACAGAGGGGAATCCAAAGAGAAAACCCCAAGGACCCATCTGTCAATGCCCAGTATATGTGATAGAGCCAAAAATCAAATAGTAAGCTAAAAATAGCAAGAAGGCAGAGATAGGATCAGGCTGTGGGATGATGTCACCTTGATAGGTAAACATCCAGAAGGGGTCCTGCCATATAATAATAAAATAGGAATAAATCATAGAAAATTATACAAAATGCAGAATAGGATAAAATAAAATATAAAAAAATATGGGACAAATGTAGAGAATTTCCTAAACACCTGGGATGCCTTCCTTTACCCTTACATCACCCATCTTCTATGATGCATGGCCCTGATGCATTCAAAACCGTATTTGCCCAAAGTCGGATGCTTGGATGCACTGAGGCACAGAATGTTGCCAGTGAAACTCCCTGACCAGTTGTGGGGCATTTACATCAGACTCTGCAGCCCCAGAGTTCTGCTTATACTCATAACTCTTCCAGTGCACCAGGTATTTGAGTTTGCCTCAACATAAATGGCTGACTAAGATGGACTTGACCTTATATTGAGGTTTGCCTTCGATAACTGTAGGTGGGGGGGGAGGGCATGTTATGCATCCAGGAAATGGATCTGTGGGTGAAGGCAGCAGCTTTATGACATGGAAGACAGAGTGGAGTCTGTACATGGACTGTGGTAGCCATAGGCAGTAGACATGCACCCCAACACATCTAGTGATGAGGAACAGTCCAAGAAAGCAGTGGGCGAGTTTCTTGGATGGACATGTGGTGGAAATGTCACTAGAGTTGAGATAGAACACAATCACCAACTTTATATATGGGTGTGGGTGAGTGATGCTGGTTGTAGAAGCATGCCATGTCATCCTTCGCCTTGGCCAAAGCTGACTTCACCTCCTCCAAGGTGTCCTTCATTTGCTTTGTGAACTCATTCACTGTCTCCAAGTGCGAGAGTGCTTTTTGAGGTTCGAAGCCCATGCATTGATAATGCTCAACCTGGAAACCTAACAAAAACCTGTTAAAAGGTCTAAGAAGTATAACACAGGCTAGAAGAAGGGTGTGAGTTGGTACTAAATATTATGCTGATACCCAAAGTTGTGATTAGAGATGAAAAATGATGGTTAGAGATGCAAAATGATGACATATGTTGTGAGTAGTCTTTAGAGGTGTATGAAGAAGTTTGAAAGAGTTCAAAATAGGTTTGAAGATGTGCAAAATAGTTTGAAGGGGTTGAAGAGGTTTGAAGTAGTTCGAAGAGGTTTGAAGTAGTTTCAAAAAAGGTTGAAGAAGTCGGACTGGTGTCAAGGTATATTGAGGAGCGAATATAGAAAATTAGGAGTGTTTTGTGAAAGATGATGGGTGATGTGTGATAAGTCAAGGAGCAAATACAAAAGTTCAAAGAAGTTTGTGATATTTTGCAGAGCTTAGAGATACAATGTGAGACTAAGACTCAAGAGAACAGCTCTTAAATCCAATAATAAGGGAGAGGGTAACTTCTTCTCTGTTTCCTTTTTCTTTTGTTCTAAGTAACTAGTACAAGTCTATATACAATTTGAAGAGATAGTACTAAAAAAGAAACAATAACATGTGGAAAACACAAGGCAGTATGCACAGCAAATAGAGGTATTGTAAAACATAGAACAAATGAGGAATGATAATAAATGAAACATACATTGTCCCACTATAGTAAAAGTACTTGGCCTATTGGTTCAATATGTCATTGAAACACAAAGCTGCATTTATTACCTTCTAAATCTTTTGTCATCTCTCCTTGTGTCTGGTAGTGCTCGATTTGTGATGAAATGGTTATTCCAGATGTGCTGTGTAAGTTGAAAGGGTTTTGAAACAGCTATATGGTGGCCAACATCATTCGAAGCTGTGCAAAGTTCTTCAAAAGCATTCAAAGTGTCACAAAATTGTTTGAAATCATTCAAAGTCGTTCAAAGTCATTCAAAATAGTTCAAAATAGTATGAAATAAGTTTGAAATAAGTTTGAAATCAATTTTGTGGCATTCATAGATGTTGGGATCATGAATTGTAATGTGTTGATCCATTTGGAACCTTTCTCCACACCTTAGAGCATGCTGATGGGTCCACTATGCATTATAAGGTCTGGAGAAGGATCCCACTTGTATTGACACATTACGACATGCACTCCTAATCACTATGAATGCCACAAAATTGACATCAAATCATTTTTGCACTATTTCACACTATTTCGGATGACTTCGAACTATTTCGAACACTTTCGAACTGTTTCGCAACACTTTGAATGACTTCACAGCATTTTGAATGATATCGGCTGCCGTATAGTTGTCTTAAAACACTTTCGATACATGATGCTCAACCGGAGTGAGCTATTTAGTTGCATATCGATCACTACTGGACATGAGGAGAGACTACAAGAAACTTAGAATATGATAAGTGTGGTTTTGTGTTTCATTGATATATTAAAGCAATAGAACAAGAACTATTACCATGCTGGGACAATGTATGTTTCACTTATCATCATTTTTCATTTGTTTTATGTTTTACAATACCTTTATTTGCTGTGCACATTGCCTCATGTTCTACAATTGTTATTATTTCCTTTTTAGTACTATTCCTTCAGATTGTATATAGACTTGTATTAGTTAGAATAACAGGGAGAACAAGCAATGGGTAACAGCACAAGTTACCCTCTTGCTCATCATCAGATTTAAGAATCATTCCCTTTAGTCATATCTTCGCATCGTATCTCTAAGTTCTGTGAAATATCGCAAATGTCTTCAAAACTATTGTATTCGCTCCACATTTTATCACCCATTGCCTATTGCTATTTGACAAGCACTTCACATTCATTAAACTTGCTCTTCGATATACCTCGAACATTTTCGAACTTAGTTGAGTTTATTTGGACTACTTCGCATGACTTCAAATCTCTTCGAACCTTTTTTGAACCCCTTTGCACATATTTGAACCTCTTTCGAACTCTTTCAAACTTCTTTGTATGCTCTTACAAACTATTCGCAATACGATTTGTCCTTTTGCATCACTAAACACAATATTTTGGTCTCAGTGGTGATATTGAGTACCAACTCGCACCCTTCCTCTGACTTGTGTTATACCATCTGAAGCCATTTAGTAGGTTTTGTTTGGGTTTCCGGGTTGAGTATCATCAACACAATGGACCTATCAGCATGGGTGTCACCCTGTGTCGAGGAGGATTGGGTGGAATAGTGGATATGATTGTTGTATCCAAACTTGGCCATGGAGAGGAGATATTCCCAGTCATCCTGCTGCTCATTGATGGAGATACAGATGTACTGCCTGAGTTATTGGTTGATGTGCTCCATCTGTCCATCTGTCTGCAGGTGGTAGGTGGTCGAGGCAAGCAGTTTGATTCTTAGCAGGCAGTACAGCTCTGGGGTGAACTCTGCAACAAACTGTGGCCCTCGATTGCTGAGGAATATGCCTGGCAATCCATAGAGCTTCCACACATGGCACAGATAGAGTCAAGCTGCTTCAAGCACAGTGACAGTCATATGAGTGGAGATGAAGTGAGCTTGCTTGCCAGCAGAGTCAACTGTGTACATTACCACATCAAACCCATTGGACTCCAGTATTTCCACCACAAAGTCCACACCGATGACATCCCAATGATTCTATGGGACTGGGAGGGGGTGTAACTCACCCATGGGCTTGCATTGTGGAGTCTTGGTGCATAAGCAGAGATCACAGGTACAGCAGTACCAACCAATGAGTCGAGACATCTGAGGCCACCAATAATTCCATGATATGAGTCCCAACATCTTCCAATGCCTGGGGTGACTGGCAATGAGAGAGTTGTGGTGCTGAGAGATGAGTCATGATCAAAGCTGGGGATCGTTAGGGATGTAGATGTGGTCACAGAGGTATAGGATGTCATCCTTTTCTGTCCACTCTGCTGCACAAAGCAAAGGGGTGGATCTCTTCCTCAGCTCCTTCCTTTCTGGAGCCACTGCATCCATGCGTAAACCATTACAGTTCACATAATGAATGTTACATAACTGTGCTCCTCACCCTCCAAGGCAACACCTTGTAGTGCATGGACTGTAAACAGATCAGGTTGCAACAACACAATACCTTGATTGTTGTAGCTTCCATCCCCATGGTCCAGACAATGAGAGAGAACATCAGTCTTCCCCATAAGTACTGCTCCCATCACAAAGTCCAAACTGTCAGCTTCTACTGGAAGGGGCATGAGTCATCAGCAAAGATGAGGATTGGAGTGGAAGTGACCATCTCTTTGAGCTTCTCAAATGCTTCCTGCTGTGCATTCTCCCATTTCTATCCCTCCTTTCCAGTGAGGTAGAACAGCGGGTGGGCATGGTGGGAAAAATCTTTAATAAAGCACTGATAGAAATTGATGAAGCCCAGAAAAGACTGCACCTCTTTCTTGTTTGTGGGCATGGGCCAGGTTGTAATACCAGCAACCTTGATTGGGTCCATCTCCACCTGTCCATCCAAGATAAGCAGGTTCAAGTACTCCATTCATGTCTTCTCAAACTCGCACTTGTTGTGATGATGGTAGAGTTTGGGCTGCTGAAGTCGTTCCAGTACCAGGTGCATGATTCAGTGATGTTCATTGAGGTCTCGAGTGAAGATGAGGATGTCATCAAGGTAGACACAGACCACACCTTCCAGGATGAGACCATGGAAGATATTGTTCATCATGGTCTAAAAGGTGGCAGGACTATTAGTGAGACCAAAGAACATGACAAGCAGTTCAAAAAGACCATGGTTCATGTGAAAAGCTGCCTTCCACTCATCCCCTTTCTTTATCTGGACATTGTTGTAACCCCAATGGATGTCAAGCTTGGTAAACTTCATGATTGTCCAAGTCAGGTGCACAATCTGGGACATCTTCCAAGTCCACATTGGCCACAGGCATTGGACTAGCATGACATTTTTGAGTGCGCTGTAAGAGGACCTTTTGCCCTCCATGTTCCTGTCTGCCTTCAGTGAAGCAAGTATGACAGCGAGAGGGACAATGACTCATAACAATTTCACCTGTCACCCAATTGACCTCAGGATTAGGGTAGCCCAAAATTGCCTCCTGCTTCCCCAGCTGGGTCACCGTGAAGAGAGCCCATTCACTATGATCCTTGTAGTAGAGGACTAGGTTGACAACCTCCCAAATTGCCCCAGCTTCATTTGGGGAGCCATCCACATTCTAGACAGGTATGGGTCAAGATAGTGAGCAGGTATTAAGTTGTTTTCGTTGAACCAGGTGCAAATCGATGAAAAGGCCCATGGCACCCAGGTCCAGAAGAGCAGAGACACTGAGTATTTGCCCCATATCCATGGTCTGCAGCTTGACCTTCAATTCTAGGGATTGTTGGGAGGGGGTGGACACTACAATGTACTTGCATGGTAGCTTACACTTCCAAGACTTCAGTCTGGGTAGAGGGAGGGAAGGGGTGGAAGGAGTTACATCTTTAGCCACTTCAGAGGGGTCTGGAGAAGGAATGGTCATAGCATAAGATTCATCCTCTAGTGAATCAACAGACAGAACTACAAAGTGGTTATGGACAGGCAATGAGGGCATACTGCTCACTCATCGCAGGCAGAAAAATTCTGTTCCTCTGCCTCTTCCTCTTTAACTTCCTTTTTCTCCAGGCCTTCAACATCTACCAATTCCAGCAGGTCCTAGAGGAGCTCATTCATCCCTCAGGTGTGAGTTTACAAATGTCTTGGCAGTGGGGACAATTTTGAGCCATGTGTCCAGTTTCCCCACAATGCTAACAGAGGTCTAGCCTGTGAGCTTGATTACAGGCTGCATCAACATCCATCGGAGCAGGGGTGTTGGAGCTGTTGGAGCAGACTACATACACTGCACAGAGGAAGAGACGACACATTCCTTATAACCTACCTGGGGTTTAGTTAGTCTTAGAGCTAGGGTTTAGCAGAGGTAAGAACACTGTATATCTACTACGGTACAGGTTCTCCTTATATACATAATAGTAAGGATGTCACATGACTGAGGAATGTGTTTACCACATGTGTGCACAGTGAGCACAGTAACATGTGTGTGCTGCATGGTTTGCCTCACATATGCAGCATGTGTCGGAGATTAATTTCAACAGGAGCTCAATGCAGTGGGTTGGCACATAGGGATGGGATTAGGGCAAGGGAGTGCTTGATTAAAGGTGTGAGGTGCATGGGTGGTGGTAGGAGTGCAGAAGGCTGCAGTAAATGCCACATTTGTGAGTCAGTTGTTGTTGCAGAGCAAAGCAGCCTCATACCAAGTATTTATATCACTATCTGCTGGGTGTCCTTCCAACATCTGTGCAATCTGGTCTTGAATTTCCTGATTAAGATTTCGATGAAACTTCCCCACTATAGGCAACCCACTCCCATATCTTGCCATGTCCACCAAGTCTTGAAATTCATCGATGTAGTCATCCACAAATCGATGTGCATGGTAGTAGGAAGTGGATTCAAGGTGCATTACAGCTCGTTGGCACTCATTTAGGGGGCAGAAGTATCATATGAACTCATCATGAAAGTTTCTCCAGGTGTAAAATGGAAAGAAGCCACACTCCTTGGTCTGGCATAATATGCGGTCGATGTAGAGATAGGTGCACTCAGATTTCATGCACATGAGGGCCCAATAAATTTTAGCAGCATCATCCACAAATTGGTTTGGGTGTAGACTGATGTAAAACTCACAGAAATTGAGGAAGGCATGTCCCTGGGAACACACATCATTGAATTCGGTAGGGGGCATGGGTTTAATGCCTGCATCTTCGCTGGGGCATGCATTGGGCAGCATGTGCATGCTTGACATGCTAGGGGTCAAAATGGGCAGTGTAGGGTTCAACTGGAAGGTTCTAACAAAGGTTTTAATGGTAGATGTGAGTGCATCAATTTGCACATGAATTCCACCAATGTCGCCTTCAAGTGCATTGATGCACTCTGGGGCATCCATGGTGCTAGGCAGCAGGTCAGGTGAAAAACAGTGCGCACTAGAGGTGGGAGTGTCTGGGACAGTGTGTAGGGAGTCTGTGGAACTCTGGAAATTGTCTTCTACTCCATACCTGCCTATCTTGGCAGTGTGTCCAAGATTTCAAGCCTTAGAAGAGAGTGTTCTACTGTAAGGGCAACCTCAAAGCCTTACTTAGAAGTGAGCTAACAGAGGAGAATCCAAAGTTAATATTATACTACATAATACAGACACTCTAGGTGGACCTAACAGAGGAGAATCCAAAGAGAAAACTCTAAGGACCCATCTGTCGATGCCCAGTATATGTGATAGAGCCGAAAATCAAATAGTGAGCTAAAAATAGCAAAAAGGTGGAGATAGGTGGATCAGGCTGTGGGATGATGTCACCTTGATGGGTAAACAGCCAGAAGGGGTCCCACCTCTAAGAATAGAACTGTCAACATGTACCAACATGGAAAAAACCCAAATATAATAATACAATAGGAATAAATCATAGAAATTCATAGAAAATGCAGAATAGGGTGAAATAAAATATAAAAAAATATGGGACAAATGCGGAAAATTGCCCAGATGCCTGGGACACCTTTCTTTCCCCTTACAGTTGGAACCATCAAATGTGTTGGGTTCCCTGACTTTGATCTTCTCAAGCTTTGGGGCTTGGTTCTGGCAGAGAGTGCAGAGACTGTCTGAAAGATCAAACAGGGCATTGACAAATCTGTTGTCCAGATCTGGGTTCTTACCTAAAGGAGGTTGATCCCCAGGGTCATCAGGATCAGGGTCATCCCCAGGGCCATCAGGACCACCAGGAAATCCATCCTCTTCACCTGTAGCTTTCTTATCGGTAGGATCAGGTTGCCTGTCATCCCCCAAATAGTTGAGTGCAGTCAGAATTTGAGGGGGTTCTGAAGGTAAGTGTGTAGACATGACATTGGTGCTGATGGATGGTGCACCAGAACAAACTCATCAAAATATGTTTGATGATCAGACTGAGGCACTGAAAGTAGAAGTGGGTCTAGGGGCTTGGAGTACTGGTTGTCAGATAGCTGATAAGCCTGGAAGAGTGCCTGCATGGTGGGAGTTTCTTGTTGTCCACTGAGAATGAGATCCTGTGCAGGACATAGAATAAGATTTAGAATGGTGTAGGTTGATGAGAGAAGTGTGAGTTTCATTCTGCCACAACCAATTAATCATCATTTTGGCATGAGCTGAAATTAATATAACTACCTAATCATCATAATCTGATACCAGGCTTCACTGTACATTGTAACTGCCAGTGATTGAGAGGCAGTGCTCATCATCACAACCAGACAACCATTTGGATCTGGTTTAATTACCCTTTTAGCTACACTCAATCAATTCTTTTTCCTTATTACTGAGATCAGGCACTGTTGGAAGGTGTATTGGTTTGAAGTGCCTTAGCCAAAGAAGAGGGCCTGAGTCTGCTGAAGAACATCCAGAGCTTTTTTTACAGATCAATCGCTTATGTCTGATCCATCAACTTGTAATCCTGACCCAACTTCCAATCCCACATTGTCAAATGTGGAGGCAAAATTAGATTCATTGAACTTTCAGATGATGGAATTAATTTTGGCCCTACAAGATTTGGATCCTCAGTCCCGGCAACCTCAGGTGCAGCATGTTAAAGACAAGGATGATGATATGGATGATTTAGGTAATTGGGCTTCTGAAGATGCCAACAGAGAAGCAGGAAATGACATTGGAAATAATGGGAAATTGCACTTACCTAAGTATGTGACTCCACAGGTTTTTGATGGCAAAATGGATAATATGAAGTCATCTATTAATTCTATTGTGCTGTATATCTGGGGACATTGTCCTGAATTTCATACAGGAGAATCTAAGATTATGTTTACCTTATCATATGTATATTCAGGGAGGAAAGGCACAATTTTGGAGGAATGAGGCAATCAATCAGATTGGTAATGAAGATAAACCATTTGCAAGTTTCCATGAGTTCCTGGAAAGGCTGGATGCTCAATTTGGTGATCCTAATCTGTGGGCAATGGTATTAGGAAACAGCCCCATTATCTAATAATATTTTATTTTATTTTATTATGTCAAATTATGCTACATCATGCTGAATGATGCTACACTTTGATAGCATGAGAATTTTATTTTGCATGCATCAATATGTACATGCATGTATGAGCATGTGTTGAATTAAATCTGCACATGGCACCTATTCTGTGCCTCAGTGTAAACACATATACATGTAAATACATGTATACAAATATGTCATAATGACATGTGGACAGGAACCATGTGGTACACTGCCCTTTTCTCCACTCCACTGAGCCTCACGTGACCTGAGCCTCATGTGACCATGTGGGCTCTCTAGGTATATAAGTACGCTGTACCTCTACCTAGCAATACAGAGAATTCTATGCCCTCTAACCTAAGTTACTTAGCACACTAACCAACTCAACAGGTAAGTAGTAAGATCTGTGAGCACTCTACACTGCGCATAGCATGCTGCTCAACAGGTTATGGGCCCTGTGGGCGACGTTGCACAGCTATGAGCTCCTCAGAGCTCTAGTTGGAAGGAGTTGTATTGTAGCCCCTCGGGGCTCCAACTCACACATTGTACACAGGTCTTACTACCGATGTGCTTCACTGCGCTGAGCACCTCATTGCTTTTGTGATGGGGTTAGCCTCTTTCTGACATGACATCATGGAGTGATGATGGGCCTGTTTGGTGCTCATCATGTGCTAAAACAAAAGTTAATGGGAAGACAGAGTCGCGTATCACGCGCTTATCCCCCGTTTTCTATCTCCCAGATTTGACAAGTCGGCTTATGTCAATGGGAGTGTTCCTCGTTGCTGAGGAATATACTGTAAAAGGAAACAGTAAAATAATTTCCTTTGTTGACAAAAAGGGAAAACCCCAGCTCGATGCGATGCCAATAATATGTGGTGAAACCATCTATGTGTGTGATTCACACATTCAAAGCACTAAGAGATTAGAAGTCACGACTATCTACGTTGCTGACTATGACATTTGGCACAAGCGGCTTGGCCACCCGAGTGAAGCTGCCATGCGACAGATGCCAAAACACACCCATAAGTTTCCCAAAAATCTAAAAATTCCAAGGGACAGGCACATTTGTCCAGGGTGCGCCAAGGGAAAAATGACATCAAAGTCATTCCCTGGATCTGAGTCTCAGGCCGAAGAGGCCTTTGAGCTGATCCATTCTGATCTGAAGGAATTACCAACACTCAGTTATCACAAGTACAAATATTTTATCATATTTGTTGATGATCAAACTTCACACATATGGAGTCAGTGCCTGAGAAAAAAGTCCGATGCTGCTGAGTCAATCAGACAGTTCGAGGCGATGGCCAAAACACAATATGATGCAAAAATCAAGCGTTGGCATTTCGATCCTCCAGGGGAATTCTGTGATCGGGAACTCATAACCCAGCTCAAAGAGGCTGGGATTAAAATTGAGATGTTGGTGCCCCATGTCCACCAACAAAATGGTCGTGCTGAACGTGTGATCAGGACACTAATGGAGAAAGCACAAACATTGCGCTTTACTGCCTGCCTACCACAATCATGGTGGGAATTTTGTGTAGAGCATGCTATGTATCTCTACAACCAAACACCAATAAACTGCCTAAAATGGCGAACTCCGATCGAAGATCTTGATGGCAAAAAGCCCGATCTGAGTGATGAGAAGGTATTCGGATGTGGTGCCTACATTTACCTGCCAAAAGAGAAGCATCCTAATAAGTTATCTGCAAGATCAGAGCTCATGATGTACATTGGCCTGGCAGATGGCATCAAAGGTTGGCGCTTTATGCGCCCATCAGGGTCAATATTTGTCAGTGCTACAGCACTCTTCGATGAGATTCTGTTCCCTCATTGTCCCAGGGCCAAGACCCCGGCAAAAACTGATCTCGGGGATATACCCCCTTCTGGAGATGATGAGCACTCTGGGGGTTAGGGGGATGATAGCGATGGAGGAAGTGATGACAGCTTCTATCCGGGCCATGGGCATTATGCTCCACTGGCGCTGAATCCTCCTCCATGAGCTCTGTCCCCACCACCTTCACAATCAGGGTCTGGAACCCCTAAAATCTCTAGAGACCTGCTGTTCGGCTCCTTTGGCGATCTGCCTCAGGGTGCTGATCTGTTTGCACCGGCAGGTGCACCGGGTCCATCGTCCCAGCCTAGTCCAGCACCGCCAGCAGTAGAGGCCCCCATACCTCCACTAAGGCGATCAAACAGGCAGCGACGAGTCCCAACTCGTCCAGGCAATATCTATGGTGAAAATCGTGACCCCGTTCAAATCGAACGAGACATTGCGCAGGAGTGCCAATGGTGGGAACCAGTGGGACAAGGCAGGAGTCGCGCTCCAGCCCTCCCTCAGGTTGAAGAAGAGGTGCCAGCTGGGCCCTCTCAACCACCAGTGGCAAGTAGAACTCCTCCTGCACAGACCCTGGATAATTTGGGATTAGAGTACGCGACAACCCCTCAACCTCAGGAGTCTGAGGTGACATGGATTTGGCACCAGAATCCCAATGAGGAGCAAGGACGGTGGTTACCCAATTCGGGTACCCCATCATATTGGGGCCCTAGAAGGGATAATTATGTTGCCGAAGGTGGAACGGATCTGATGCGTCTTCTGCTTAGCAAAGCAGTTGCACCATCTACAGTGTCAGATCCTGTCCCAATCCAGTATCGCGACATTGCATGCTTACCCAAGCCTATGCAATCAGAGTGGAGAAGTGCATGCCTGGAGGAACTAGAGGCCCTCCGTAAATGGCATGTCTATGACATCGTAGATCCCCTGCTGGCCGAAAGGCCATCAAAAATAGATGGGTTTTCTCCATAAAATTTGATGGACGAAAACGGGCCAGACTCATGGCCAAAGGCTTCTCGCAAGTCAAAGGCATCGATTACGATGAGATATTCTCTCCAGTAGTCCGCTACGAGACAGTGCACCTCATGTTTGCTCTGAGTGCCCTGGAAGGCATGTACATGATGGGACTCAATGTAAAAACCGCATTCCTGTATGGCAAACTAGATGAGGAAATTTACATGCATCAACCTGAGGGATTTGTCATCCCAGGTAAAGAGCGCAAAGTCATGCGCTTACACCAAGCATTGTATGGCCTTAAACAGGCCACCCTAGCATGGTGGAGAGAGCTAGAGATGTTCATGTGATCCATTGGATTTGAATGTGCCAGCTCAGACGCCGGCATTTTTATCTACAAAAATGGTAAAGACATTGTCATCACAATAATCTATGTCGATGACGGTGTGTTCTTGGGGAAGAACAAACACCTTGTAGAGGAAAAGAAAAATGCATGTCTCAAGCATTGGGAGTGTCGGGACACTGGTCATGTTACTGAATTCCTTGGTATGTGCATAACACAAGGCGCATCAAGAATCACTCTGAACCAAACAACCTACCTAGCCACTGTGCTAGCTTGATTTAGAATGATAAATGCCAAGGCATCCCCCACTCCACTTCCCATGGGATACGTTCCTATGAAAAATCCTGATGAGCCTAATCCAGCTCTCAGAACTGAGTTTCAATCAGTAATTGGGTCTTTATTGTACCTGATGCTCGGAACTCACCCTGATATCGCCTTCGCGGTAATAAAGATGTCACAATTCTCAGCTAATCCAAGTAAAGAACATCTCAATAAGGCATGTTACATAATGCGCTATCTAGTCGGTACTCAATCATATGAGCTTATCTATGATGGCCACAGCAAACAGGGCCTCCAAGCCTTTACTGATTCAGACTGGGCATCCGACATCGTGAAACACAAGTCCACAACGGGTTACTTTGCTACCTTAGCAGGAGGCATCATGTGCTGGCAGTCCCGTATGCAAAAAACTGTAGCACTTAGTTCCACAGAAGCCGAATACATGGCTCTCTCTGACACTTGTCGGCAGATAGTGTGAATCACATCCTTATTTTCTGAATTGGGATATCCCTTGAGTAAGGTGCCTATCTGTGCCAATAATTAGGGGTCGATCTTCATTGGATCTAACCCCATTCAGGAAAGAAGGACTAAACATATTGACATTCGCTATCATTATACACATGAATGTATCGAAGATGGCAAGGTCACAGTTGTCTTCATCCCGGGAACTGAAAACCCAGCAGATATGTTTACTAAAAATCTTGGGAGGCAGCTCTTTGAGAAATTTAGAAGCTCCCTCGGAATTAAATTTGAGGTTCAAACTTAGTACCTATACATGGCACCTTGGATCGTAAAGCCCCTCCAGGTCGATGCCGGTACAGTCTGTTGGGGGGTGTTGAATTAAATCTGCACATGGCACCTATTCTGTGCCTCAGTGTAAACACATATACATGTAAATACATGTATACAAATATGTCATAATGACATGTAGACAGGAACCATGTGGTACACCGCCCTTTTCTCCACCCCACTGAGCCTCACGTGACCTGAGCCTCATGTGACCATGTGGGCTCTCTAGGTGTATAAGTATGCTGTACCTCTACCTAGCAATACAGACAGTTCTACGCCCTCTAATCTAAGTTACTTAGCACACTAACCAACTCAACAGGTAAGTAGTAAGATCTGTGAGCACTCTACACTGTGCATAGCGCACTGCTCAACAGCGTGTTGGTGACAACACTGTACAATATATGTAACATAGTATATAAACCCTAAATATACACCTAGGGGACCTGTTAGGGCAACACCCACTATCTGCTAGCTGGTGTTACGAAGAGGCACGGGGATTCAATTTTTCTTTTGTTCCTATTGTTCTACCGACGTATGTCTCACGTTATTGTCTCTTCTCTTTTGTCTTGTCAACATGCGCCCTTAATTTACACCTCTACATTCCCACCTTATTGTAGCGTACTGCGGACGCCCCTCTTTCTATTGTCTTTTCGTTCCTATTGTCTCTATTGTTCTCTTAGCATAACTCGTATCTACAATCTGCGCTTGTAATATTTAAACGATGAATGCAGGACTGGTCAGCTCAGCTTGACCTAGTCTTTCCTACACTCCTAACAAGTGCGATCTAAGTCTCTTGCTCAACCGTTGCTCACGAGCCTCGGCGATCTGAACCGCTGCTGAACATTGTCACTTACGAGTGTCAACTAACATTTGATTTAGGAGTATTGACTGTAACAGCTGGACTGTGTGGGTTCTCTCTACAAGAAGGGGGTGGGATTCACATGCATGATGGGGGTTTTGATGGTTTTGCTGCATAGGGTTATTATTAAATGAGCTGGTTGAGAAAGGCTTTTCCACACCATAAGTGTGGATGGAATAGCTAAGAGAACACAGCTGGGGTCCCCTGGGTATATATTTACAGTTTATATACTATGTTACACATATTGTACAATGTTGCTACTGACACACTCATATATGCACATACATATTGATGTGTGCAAAATAAAACTCTCATGCTAACAAAGTATAGTATTCTTCAGTTTAGGATAGCATAATTTGACATAATAAAATAAAATAAAATACTATTATGTAATGGGGCTGTTTCCTAACAGGACCCCAGTTGTGTTCTCTTCAGTATTCCACCTACACTTGTGGTACAAAATGCCTTTCTCAACCAAGTCACCTATTAATAACCCCTCACATCAAAACCATCAATCCCTTCTTGCAGAGAGAACCCACATGGTCTTAGCTAGCAGATAGTGGGTGTCATTCTAGCAGAAGAACACAATTTCCCATATCGCACCTTCTCCTACTTGCACATATGTCATTGTTTCACTGCACCACATCTGATTACTGGCATGAGCTGGAAGTACTTGTATATACATAATCTACCTTTTCTTTTATAAGCCAATGTCAGGCCTCGCTTTACATTGTGACCACTAGTGATCTGTGGAACCTGTGATCTCTGCTTATGCACCAAGACTCCATGACACAAGCCCATGGGTGAGTTACACTCCCTCCCAATCCCAGAGAATCATTGGGATGTCATCAGTGTCACATAGGTAAGCTACAATGTGTCAAATGATATGGTCTATTGAACATATACAGTGTATCAAATGATATGGGTTCAGTGGATGCTGTCGAATGCTCTAATCTATATATGTGTACCTACTATAGTAACAAATGAATATACTATTACAATGGTTGCTAGACCGAGAGTAATACATTTAATACAGACATCAGTAGCCTATGAAATAGTTTCAGGCAGCAGCAGCGGCCTTACCAGGATCGGAATCAAGATTGGCATTATATAGCCCAGATCAGTACCATGCATATGATCTGTGTGATGAGCAGGAGACACCATATCAAACCAGGACCTCAGCAGGTATACTCACCTGAACATTTTTCAGGCAGACCTGTCACCTGGCCCAACACCTTACCCACATATGAAGATGCTGAGGGAAGTCCATTGAACATAGATACTCTCCAGAGACATCATCCTGTTGGCCGACGCCAGCTTGTGACCGATGCTACCTACTCACCTGGAAATTTTTCAGGTGGACCTGTCATCTGGCCCTTCACCTCACCCACATATGAAGATGCTGAGAGAATTTCACATTCCATCACACTGTTCTCGACAGGACCACCCAGGACCTGAGCACAGATACTCTCCAGCACTTGATTCCTTCTGCAAATCTTACTATTGTCAATCTTTGTCTTCTACTGAGACACATATACTGTGCAAAGTTTGCTCTTCTTCTCCCAACAACCTGCATAGAGACAGCTTCCTGCTGAACAAGGTGATCAGCTGTTCTGCAGGCATGTCCGGCCAATGTCTGTCCATGATTCTTGCTTTGAGATGTTGGGGGGGTCATCTGTTGCAATGTATTCTTCACAGGTGGAGTCTGGCAATCACCAAATGATCCTACCACTGCTGGTTCTCTGTCTGCCAATCCTACTGCTGCCGGTTCTCTGTCTGCCAATCCTACCATTGCTGATCCTGATGCCAATCCCACTGTTGACAGTTTTAATGCCTTTGCCCTTGCCCTTGCCCTTGCAATAGAATCCTCTGTCTGAGTTCGCCCAGACAGGTGGTGAGGTTTAGATCGGTTGAATCTTTCTTGAGTTGATGTGGTGTTGCCTTCCAACAGTGATGGATCAAGTGGCTATGGGACATCATTTACATCATCATTTAAAGGTGATATGGGTGTGATGGACTTCTTGTAAATGTGTCGAGGAATGACATACTCTGGTTCACCATCACCCAGACCATTAATTGGCTGTGGTCGAGTCACACCAGCTGTGCAGAGTATGTCAATTGTCATTTGATTGACTTGCACATAGCTCAACGGAGCTGGATCTGTGAGTTGCAAGGAATCTGGGGGTTCAGAGATGGGTGCCTGTTCTGCTCTCAATCTTCAGCGAGGTTTTTCTCACTGTTGTTTTGCTTTCACCCTTTTTCTGCTTCTTGATTGACCTTGGGGCTCAGCATCAGCATTGGCATCGGGAACAGCATTGACATTGGGATGCAGGCTGGTGCCCATGATGGACTCGGCATCAGGTATTGCATCACCATTCCACTGTCCACTGCATTTGGAAATGCATCAGGAAGGTGGAGGGTTATTTAAATTATGAGGATAGTGTGCAGGAGACACACTCCCATTGCTTGCTTTGATTCCTTTAAACCTAAATGCTCTTTCAGGGCCCTGCACTATTTGATGCTGCAGAACGTGGTCAAAAAAGTCTTCTATGACACTCTTGTGCATGTTCCATGGGTCTCTGAATTTGAACCTTCCTGGGAGATATTCAGGATTGATGAATAAAGATGTTTGGTCAGCAATTGCTTTGAATGGGATACGGTGACTATGACCATTGTTGGCTAGTTCTGCATAGAGATAAGTAATGGTTTGTAGCATGAGAAGTTGTCATACTGTAATCCTGCCCAACACACAACATAAACCATTGCTCCAGCTCTTTTTTCTTGTATTGTGATCCTTTCCATAGTGTGGGCAGGATGGGGAACCCATCCTGAGTCATCAGAAGCTGGGTTTGTGGTGTGGTGGTGTTAGGTTGCATTGCCGACCTTGACCGATGCACATAATGCCTTGACATAACTCATGAAGTTCTGCTTGAGCTCTGTGATATGATCATGATAGGTGTCCAGAAATGATTGTGCAGGGGTAGCCATTAAAGAGGTGACATTGTCATGACTGTAATTGACATTGGCATTGCAATCGGCATTGGCATTGGCATCACAATTAAAGATTTCACTCACACATCAACAACCATCAAACTATTAGGTGCAGTATGGACTGTAAATGTCACAGACAGCACTTCCATTTCTGACCAGTGTTGTCGGGCACTCTCCTCTACATGCTTACACAGGTTTTTCTCTGCTAGTCTGTGAGATGTCAGTCACCATTGGCATCAGCATTAAATTACCTTCACTTTGTCTGCTTGGGATAACCTTCCTGCATCATTTTATACTGCTCGATCTCAAGGATTACCTTTTCCTCTGCAGTCATGTTGTTAAAAACACTCTTGATAGCTGGCAGTCGCATCTGGAACCATCCAGGTGTGCCTGTGGTGGCATTCTCCATACCTAGCAGGTTTCCAATCTCTTTCAACACTTGATCCTGGTATAAGGCCCAAATGGCTTCTGATTACCTGACTTTGAAGTTGTTTGATTTGCATGAGCAGCCCTTTATCATTTGCCAGTTGTTCAAAAGCCAGGTTGTTAGTTCCTGGTGATGTGATCAAAAATAGAACCTTCACATGCTTCAAGTTGATGGTTCACTCTCCCACATAGGTGACTCTCCTCCTCATCCATTGGGGCTCTCTCGATTGACACCCAGTAATTGAATATGGCAGGGAGAATGTCACACGGGAGTATTTGCAACCAGCCAGCTTTGGATTTCTGTAATCGGAATGCATCTCTATAAGGCTCGATGATCTTCCACTCTTTAACCATATATCTCCCCTTGCGATACTGTCCCCCACTGAGGTTCTCTGATGGTGCAAGCAGCATTGGAGTGGGATTGATGTGGAGAAAGGAATGATTTTTGTTATCATCAGGCATAACATTATTATTGGCATGAGGATAACATGAGGATCACATGAGGCCAATAGTACAATAAATAGTCCATCACCACAATCGATTCCCCCCAATTATCATGAGCCTGACAAGAGCTCCTTACAAGAGAAAGAGAAGATCAAAGAAAAATGCACCATTGCATGAGGACCATGATGATGCAGTCGATACTATTACACATGTAGAAGTTGAGGTCAACACGAGACATGGACCAAAAACAAAGCGTATCAAGGTTCCCTTGCCTCTGGTTATGGAAGAATGTGGTGAATCGAGTTCAGCTGGTATCCACGACAATCCAGGTCTTGCTCCAGAATGGGATATGCAAGAACCTCAGGTGGCCGATGAGCTGGTTCAGCCATGGATCGGCATGGTCAGTTTCTGACATGGATTGACTTATTGAGGCTCATATACAACTGATAGAGACAGAAGGACTATGTATTGCAGTTTGTGGGATGAGTGGATGAATTGCTGCAAGCATCCCTGGCTCGGCAGGCATGGTTCATTGACAAACAAGTTTGCAACCACTGTCAACTGAATAAATGGGAAATTTGGAGATGTGTTGATTGTTCACTAGGAAGCATGCTTTGCTGGACATGTATGTGCATAACACACTGGCAGAACCCCTTCCATCGCATTGAATGCTGGACTGGCACACACTTCTGCCCCACTGAGCTATGGGAGGTTAGCACATACCTTTTGGTCCAGCACCAAACAGATCAGCCAATTTGCAATGCTTTTAACTTTCAAATGAAATATCTGGAGACATTTGAAGAGATGAAAGATAAAGCCAAGGCAGAGTCAGCCAATGATTACTCAGCAATGGCCACAGCACTGGCAATGGCAACAGCTCAACATCATGAGTTCACATTGGGAATGACAGAGAGTACAGCAGACGATGAGACCAGGGCTGATGCAGCCTTTTTTGATCACTTTGATGCCCTTTGGCTTCAAGAAAAGGGCAATAATGATGTCAATGACAGCTTACAAGACTTCTTTGATGGCAATGATGAACATGAAGTTGAACATGCTGATGAAGACATCCATGGGTTTCAACCATATTTGCCTGAATGATGCATAAGGACCGATGCCCAGGCAACAACCATACTAGTCACTGTTGATCCTGAGCTGACCACTGCACTGCCGACTGCCAATGCCTTAAACAACAGCTATATCCATGTGGTGCATACAAATGGAATACATCATTTAGCAATGGTTACCTGCCAGTATCAGGGAGAACACCAAATTTCCTTGGACCTAGTAACCAGTAACTTGCTTCCTACCAGCTTCACCACAATATGCACTCTTTTCACCATGCAGGTTCTAGACCATTTTCGGCTCTGTAATCTGGAATTAAAAACATCGGCCTATCAGTTTTACCAGCTGATTCAGTGCATAACATTGCCGATGAGGCCTGCTGAAATGGTCAACCTCTACCATGAGCTTTGGCACATGTCCTGCTTATGGCATTGGATGAAAAGATTGAACTGGGCAGGGTATGGACACAATCAAAAAGATCCATTGAATCCCAAACCAGGATCACTTGCCAATTACTATACAGCCTGTCCTCAAGCAGGCATACATATACCAGAAAATTGGAAGGACAATGTGAACCAGTGGGTGACTATATACCTTGATTGTACAAGTTGCATCTGAAATGATACTATGGCTCTCAGATTTGTTTTTAAATGCATATTTGTGGCCAATGGCAATTTCAAAGCTGACCATGTCTGGCAGAAAAACTCCAATGCTGATGTATGGCTATGGGATGGAGCTGGGATGGCGCCAAATCAGGCTGAATACGAGCAATTCCTGTAAGTTGCCATAGAATGATTCATGGTAGGTACACTTTACTTTGTGGTGGCCAATGCCGTAACCACTGCCAGTGCTGCTGCCAATGCTCATTTTGATTGGGATACATGGGTTTTTAGAAGGCTCCATGTGAAAATAAATTTTGAGCCATTGCAAATGCTTTTTTGGCATCGAAGGCATGTGATAGGACTGGAGTAGCAGCCATTGCATGTGCATGGAATGGCTGTTATGCACCCAATGCACTGGTAGACTTGTTTTGGGGAGAACAGCAAAAGAATGTCAACTTTGCTTTCCTCTAAGCCCTGAAAACCACCAGGGTTGACCATCAACAGGGAGTGATGCTCATTTACAATATTGTCTGCCAATACATCATCCACATTCAGGAGTGTATTGGTGCACATCTGCCAGCCAGCTTGAGCATTGACCAGGCCATTAGGCTTTTGCATGTTCATGGCCACAAGGATGAATGCTTTTTTTGCTATGCTCCATCTTTCATTCCAGGGTCTGGCATTGTAGCAGGGGAAATACTCGAGTCTTTGTGGTCATCGCTGAATTCCATTTCCCCAACAGTCAGCACAGCAAAATTGCCACATCGGCCTGAAATGCTTGATGATCATGCTACAGATTCAAATCACAAGAAAATGCTCAGCATGACAGTCACACTGTGTTCAAAATCTCAAGAAGCTCTTGAGATATCCACACAGCTCAGCAAGCACCATGCAGAACTGACAGCAGCTTTTGGTCAACAGGCAGTCGAATAATGGGAGGATAAAGTCACCACAGCAGAAATGCTAAGGCTAACAGATGTCAGAGACTGGCATCAGGAATTGGAATGGGACCAGGACCAGGACTGGCATCAGGAATGGTCACAGCATTGATACTCATTCAATCGGCGGTTGAGCAGTGGATTGATCTCGCTATTGTTTTTGAACAAATGCAGTGGGTCATACTTCCTACCAAGATTGATGTATCACAATCCCTCATTGATCTGCACCAGGATTCAATTATGAGACAAAGTCCATCAACTTGGTAAAGCACCTCATGCTTCTGACACACAAGCTGTTGAACAGGAAAGAGAAGTTCTCACATCTCATATGGCAACCTTAACACATTTACAAAATGCTGCCAACATTGCTGAGCATGACATTATTCCCTCCTGAATCACCTGCAACAATGAACCTGAATTTGAGAACTTTGATGACATAGAAACCTTTGACAAAGAGACTTCTGCTTCATCTCTTCTGGCTGACACACACACTATTCCAGTTGAGGAGCAACAAGTATACCTCCCACGTGATGGAGAACTTGCTAATGTGGAGATTAACCTCAGGAAGAACCAGGCAAGTCGACTGCTGCATCAGTTGCAAGAGCTTATTGCTGACAAATCATTTCAATATTCACACATCATCTGAGCAGTGCCGAGAAAGGGAGTTTGCACCTAAGCACAAGCCATTGTCCAGGATGTGGTTAACAAAATTGCCTTGCATGCCCAAATGCATAATCATTGCCGAACCTGACTGGTGGCACTAAATTGTGATGCTGAGACATCGAGTATGTTTCAGCAGTTAATGAAGGATGACCTCAATGCTAGCACAGCTATTCTGAAGCCAAATGCACCAGGCTCCACTAATCTTCACCTGTCCTGGATTTGGCATAATGCCCACAATCAACCTGGTGTCATTACTGAACAGCACAGCAATGCTGATGCCGATGCCGATGCTGATGCCACTCGATTCTGGGAATGTAAATGTATTTTGTGGCTATCTGTATTCATTACACTAACAGTTTTATTAGTCAGGAGAGTACACTGGCTTTGATCACAGGCTTAGAGAAATAGATGGAGGGAGGAATTTCTACTGGTCACATATGAAATGCAGTGTACTGTGCAATATTTCATCTATCACAGCAAATGGTGGCAGTCAGCATCGCAGTCCAAGAATACCCTTCCTGGCCCACTAGCCTATGCTAATTGCCAGCAGGCTTTCTGGCAAGAATTAGCATTGAGAGCTGACAATGCATTTGGATCAGCAAATGCTGATTATATCTCCCCTATATGACCAAAACATTCTGGATTATGTAAACACAATCATCTTGATCACAATCCGCCATTTTGCAAGGGCAAGGGAAAAAGCATTAGCAGTGGGATCGGCAACAGTGGAATAAGCATTAGCAGTGGGATTGGCAACAGTGGAATCAGCAACAGTGGAATCAGCAACAGGGGAATCGGCAACAGGGGGATTGGCAACAGTGAGATCGGCAATGGGGGCCAAATAAGGCCAACTAAATAATCCCTCACCTATAGATCTCTGATCACTGATTAAACATGATAGTGTTATCATCTCTCTTCCTACATCCATCCCTCTACAATGAGCAATCAGGAAGAAAGCCAGGCAGATATTCCTGATGGCTATGTCCCAATCCAAAGCGACAATGGACAGCACTATCTTGTGCCCCATTTTATGATTCCAGCTACCCACCAGGTGATGGAGGCCTATCGAAAGAAAGTAGAATCCAAAGTGCATATGGCACACAGTAATAGGTCCACTGTGCATGTTAAGGTCTGGAAAAGGATTTAATCATATTGACACATTACAACACGCATTCCAAATTACTATGAATGCCACGGAATCAACTTCAAACTATTTTGCACTATTTTGCACTATTTCGGATGACTTCAAACTATTTCAAACTATTTTGCAACATTTTGCAACACTTTGAAATGACTTTGCAGCATTTTGAACACATCATCTGCCATATGGTTGTTTTAAAACACTTTCGATACATGCTGCACATCCGGAACAAGCCAATTCATCGCATATTGAGCACTACCAGACATGAGAAGAGACTACAAGAGACTTAATATACAATAAGTGCAGTTTTATGCTTCATTGATATGTTAAAGCAATAGAACAAGAACTCTTACTATGCTGGGACAATGTATGTTTCACTTATTATCATTTTTCATTTGTTTTATGTTTTACAATACCTTTATTGTTTGATATATTGCCTCATGTTTTATACATGTTCTTATTTCCTTTTTAGTACTATTTCTTCAAAATGTATATAGACTTGTCTTAGTTACTTAGAATAAAAAGAATACCAATGGGGAACAGAGCACAAGTTACCCTCTCACTCATTGTTGGATTTAAGAGCCATTCTCTTGAGTCTTATCTTCATGTCATATCTCTAAGTTCTGTGAAATATCATGAACTTCTTTGAACTTTTGTATTAGTCTCTCGACTCATTGCCTATTGCCTATTGCCACTCGAAAAACACTTCACATTCGTTATACTCACTCCTCAATATACCTTGAACCACTTCAACATTCCTCAAAACTACTTCGAACTATTTCGCACACCTTCGAACATCTTTCAAACTATTTCGAACTTCTTTATATGCCTCTAAAAACTATTCACAACATGCTTCATCATCTCGCATCACTAAACACAATGTTTGGGTATCAGTGGTGATATTTGGTACCAACTTACACCCTTCCTCTGACTCATGTTATACCATCTGAAGCCATTTAGTAGGTTTTGTTTGGGTTTCCAGGTTGAGTATCATCAATGGTGGGGTAAGATTTCCTTCAGTTCAAATGTCATTGCCAGTGGCCAATGCCATGCCTCTGGCCGATGCTGTGTCATTGGCTGATGCCATGTTACTGGCCGATGCCATGTCTCTGGCAATGCCATATTTGCTTCTGATGCTGTATCATCTCACTAATCATCATTTTGCAGTCTGAAAACATCACTGATCAACCATACTATCTGTTGGCCCAAAACCAGCTCATGCTACCAGCCAACCCAGTAGGTGTCATGGTGCACAATTGTGTGACTATAGTTGATCTTGTTACAGACATTGACACCCAGGGAGCTGTTGAACTGCCATGCTGAAGTAAAAGCCCTGCAAAACCAGCTCAGCACATCATATAAGGATGCCAGTCATCATCTCTACATGGCCGAGGTCAAAAGACTAGAACAGCAGGATGTCACCTTGAAGACATATGCAATCTTGAAGGAAAGGATGGAGTTAAATTTGGAATCATTCAAATGCATGTTCTCTGAGATTCCAATTAGACCATTGTCCCATGAGCATGACAAGGATGCCGATCCCCCTGCCGATTTTCACTGATGTTATGCCAAGGCCATGACATTCTTATTGTATCTACATTGAACATTGCTGTGCTATATCTAATGATGAAATATTGCTGGTTTTTGAATGGCCACAGTCAAAACATGGTAGCAGCAAGACAATGCACTAGTCAAGATATGGCATCGGCCAAAGACATGGCATCGGCCAAAGACATGGCATCGGCCAAAGACATGGCATTAGCCAAGATGCAGCATTGGCCAACAGGACAATGTTGGCCCAAGGATGGCATCAGGGCCAGGTTGCTGGCAATAAAACTTTGAAAAGAAGGAAATTTTACCCCCCCATGTGCCATGTGCACATTGAATTCAACCTTCTTGGAATAGGCCTCCATTGCCTGGTGGGTAACTGGAATCATAACCGTTTAATCAGGGATCAATCACACATTGAAAATGAATAAAAAACACTATTACATCACATCAACCTCCTCAACAAGAAGAGCCAACCCAGCTTAAGGCTACCCAACTACCAAATTTCACTCAAAAAGCAGTTTGAGTTTCAAAATGGGAACACTGCTTTGTTTTTATATATTGATTGTAGGGATCACCAACACATGATTGTTGATCTTCAGCATTTCACTGTTTTTCATATCAATATCGACCCTGCTGCTGCAGCCGACCTATCATCCATCATGAACTTTACACATGACCAAGTCCTCAGCCAGATCAGTGAGATCGAACAGGCCATCTGCAATGGACTTCAGGATGGAAGTATTGCCGTGGTGATGAAGGAAAGAAAATCGGTGCTTGTGAGTGGATCGGCATGCTATCAGACCAACTATGCACTTATAAATTGTAGAACACATTATTTGGGTGGCAAAGAGAGGTCCTTACAGAAGATGTGCAGGCCATGTTCCAGGCTGATGCCTTTTTGTGGGGATTTGTGGTAGCATGGTCAAAGTCAGACAGGACAGAAGACCAAAGGTCTATTAAAGGTCAATGGAGGGCAATGAAGACCTTTGATGAGAAAAAGGGCATCACAGGCACTGCATCCACAGCAACTGGACCAACCAACTTGACAATGGCACAGCAGTGGTGGAAGCTGGACCAGCAATAGCTCCCGTAGCAGCAGCAGCAGCGGGAACAGCATCACCTGCCAGAATGGGTGCAGCAGTGGGAATGGGAATGGGTGCAGCCAAGAAGGCATCCATGGCAACAGCCAAAAAAGAAGCATTGGCAGCAGCCAAGAAAGAAGTGCTGGCAGCAGCCAAGAAACAAGGAATGGGAGCAGCAAAGGCAAAAGCATCCCGAGTGGTACCAGCAGTGGCACCAGGAGCAGCAGTGGCAGCAGCAATGCCAACAAGGAGAGAAGTAGCAGTGGCATGGGCCAAGATGTGGACCCAACCAGAAGCATCAGGATCAACAATTCCTGCCCCTGCCCAGCATCCAATACTGCCAGTCATGACAGTGACACACAGGCTGCAACAGGTGGAGAGTAGCAAGGGATCAGATGAGGATTTGGATGAGGAGATGGAGAGCGATGCCAGTGTTAATCCCAGATGCAGCAAGGAAGGGATGAGCACCACCCCAGCGAGGGAGTTTGTGAATGACACCCTGTGCACGATGTGTCAAGCTTAGGCATCAGTGTTGGTATCAGGTGAATAGCAAAAGTGCATGCTACTTCTGTGGGAAAGGGAAAGTTCGGTGTGGTCCAGAGGATGTGGATCAAGTGCCAAAAATGAAGAAAGCGAAAGGATTGGCAAGACGAAAAGCCAAGAAGGCATGATTTTCCAGTGAAGACAGTGGAGAGAAATCATCTAGGTGGTTCACTGCAAGAGAAAAAGGAAAATCCAAAGGTGAGTTCTTCCATTTCATAACACATAAAACCACTAACTAACATGTATACCTATAGCTGTGTAACAGGATATCAACATGGCTGATCCTGAGCCCGAGCTGACTGCCCCCCCTCCCCTGATGGCCAGCCCCTCCCCGTCGACTATGCCCCCCTCACTGGATGTCTATACCAACTGGAAGAAGACATGTACCAGCATGCACGGTAGGCTGAAGAGTCAGTGCAAGAGTCCTGACTCCACATATGAGAACTCTGGGACACATTTCACTTGCTTCAAAACAGAGTGAACAATATTGAAGGATACCTTGGGTTGCAGTCTGGCACACAGCCCATCATGTTATACAATGGTTACATGGCTGGGCAGGTAGTTCGCCTTGAGAGGACTCCAAGCAGGAGGGCAGAGGTGTATTGGGAAGGAAGGATGGATGCTGAGGAAGTTGATGCCGCTTTCACTCCCACTCCCATTCCCATTGATGATACTCAACCCAGAAACCCAAACAAAACCTACTAAATGACTTTGGATGGTATAATATAAGTCAGAGGAAGGGTGCAAGTTGATACCAAATATCACTGCTGATTTCCAAACATTGTTTTTAGTGAGGCCAATTGATGAGGGATGGTGTGAATAGTCTGTAAGAGCATACAAAGATGTTTGAAATAGTTCAAAATAGGTTCGAAGACATGCGAAATAGTTCGAATAAGTTCAAAGATGTGTGAAATAGCTCAAATAAGTTTGAAGATGTTTGAGGTATATCGAGGAATGAGTTTAGCAAATGTGATGTGTTTTTCGAATGGCGATAGACGATGGGTGATAGAACGAGAAGTGAATACGATAGTTTTGAAGAAGTTCGCGATATTTCACAGAACTTAGAGATACGATGTGAAGATAAGACTCAAGAGAGCGGCTCTTAAGTCAGATGATAAGCGAGAGGGTAACTTGTGCTGTGTTCTCCATTGGTATTCTCTTTTTTATAACTAATACAAGTCTATATACAATTTGAAGGAATAGTACTAAAAAGGAAATAATAACAATTGTAGAACATGAGGCAATGTGCACAGCAATAAAGGTATTGTAAAACATCAAACAAATGAAAAATAATAATAAGTGAAATGTTCGGTGTCACCATATAGTAAGAATACTTCTCTTGTTGTTTCAATAGATCATTGAAATATAAAAATGCACTTATCGCATTCTAAGTCTCTTGTAGTCTCTCCTTGTGTCCTGTAGTGCTCTATATGTGATGAAATGCTTTGTTCTGGATGTGCAGCATGTATCAAAAGTATTTCAAGACAGCTATATGGTGGTCAATATCATTCGAAATGCTGTGAAGTCGTTCGCAGTGTAATGAAATCATTTGAAGTCATTCGAAGTTGTCCAAAATAGTTTGAAATAGTTCGAAAATGTTGGAAAAGTGTTCAAAGTCAATTTTGTGGCATTCATCGCGATTCGGAGTGCATGTCATGATGTCTCGATACAGTTAAATCCTTCTCCAGACCTTAGTGTGTGCAGTGGACCTATCACTGTTTCCATTCCCACTCTGAGTCCCACTTCTCCCACTCCCCCTCCCACTCCTGCTCCCATCCCCACTCCCATCCCTGCTCCCACTCCCACTCCTGCTCCAACTTTTGCTCCCAATGCTGCTCCCATTCCCGCTGCCATAGAGAAAGATGACGAGATAGCTGAGCCAGATGGTGAAGAGGGCCTGGCCATACCTGAAAAGGTTGCTGGAGAACGATCCTTGGCTGGTGCCTCCCTAATCCAAATTATTCCCACCCATGCTACAAGATTCTCACAACATTGTATGGCCCACAACACCTATGGCCCCATGACTCCCTCTCCTCTTCCCCCCAATGTCACTCAGTGAGCCTGAGCCTGCCACCCCATCATCGGTAGTCGATGTCATCACCTCACCCCAGCTGTCCCCTCCTCCTGCACAACTGCGCCGATCCCCACATGGGCTGACCCCTGGTCCATCTGGACTACCTTCCAGAAGTACCACCCCTGAGCCTAACCCAAGGAAGAGAGCAGCCACACCTGAGGACAGAGGGGAGACAAAGCGAGGCAGAAAAGAGTAGATGTTATCCGGCATATACATAAAAGTGGTGTTAATTTTTTTTTTGCACATTACATAGCAATTTAGTTGTAAATCTACTCTGTAAATTTCACTTTTTTAATTTACTGCCTCCTCCCAACAGCCTAGGTAGAAATGACTTCCTGCTGTGCAAGGTCATCAGCTGTCCTTTGGATAGGTCATGCCCATGCTGAGGCCAATCTATTTTGAGATAATAGTGGAATCATCTGTTGAAATATATCAGGTGCAGAAGGGATATAGTAGGCACCAGCTGCTACCCATCCTGGTGTTGCCATTGCCGATCCCACTGTTGCTGTTGCTGAATATTGGTGTTGCCATTGCCAATCCTAGAGTTGCTATTGCTGATATTAATATTGCTGTTGCCAATGCCGATTCTGGGAATGCAAATATATTTTGTATGTACTAACATTTTTCATAGTTAGGTGACTACATTGGCTTCATTCATGGGCTCAGAGAAATCAATGGAAAGAGGAACTTCTACTGGTCACATATGAAATGCATTTAGAGCAGCAAATGCCAATTATACAGTGACTCACAAAACTGAGTCAATGTTTTAGACTTTTTGATTCATTGTTGAATAGCTTCCCATAAACAACAAAACCAAACAAGGTATTGGTGTACCGAATAACATACATGATCAGGGCTACCAAACGAACAAAGAATTATGTAATTTTAATCATCCCTCATGGAGATATGATTATTTTAATTCAGGGACTCAGTGACTCAGTTTTGTGAGGGGTAGTCAGAAATATTAGAATCTGATGCTCCACCAACTGTATAATGTCAAAAGCTTGACAGATGGTTTCTAAGGTGATGTGACCCTTGATGGGACCTTAAATTATAGTATTTAATTAGGACTAGCATTCTTCATACTTCAATATTCTCCAATGCATCCCATCTCCTCTGCTCAGAAGGAAAACATTCTTTCCCTGGCCTCTAATGATTATTCTACCCACAATATTGCCTCTAAACTCAACCTCAGCCAGTCTAGTGTATCCAGAACACTCAGGGCTCTCCATCCAAACCTGGATTCCCCCTCTGGTGGTTGTCCTTCTAAGCTCTCATCTACCTCTCAGAGAGCCATCCTTATCCAAATCACCACTGGCAAGGCTGCAAATGCTGTTCAGGCCACCCATTACATCAACAGCATCATCCCCACTCCAATCTCCTCAGAAACAGTCAGAAGAGTTCTCAGAAAAAACTCATTCAAGGCTGTGGTGAAGAAGAAAAGGTCCTTGCTTAGTATAAGGCATAGGAAAGCAAAATTGGCTTTTGCTCAGAAGTATAGAGAGTGGACTGTGGAAGACTGGAGGAGGGTTATTTGGTCAGATAAGACTAAAATCAACAGGTTTGGGTCAGATGGGAGAGAGTGGGTCTGGAAACAGAAGGGAGAGGGGCTGATTGAGAGAGAGGTGCAGGGAACTGTCAAATTTGGGGGAGAAAACATTATGGTATGGGGGTGTATGGGATGGAATGGAGTTGGGTATCTTGCAGAGGTTGAGGGGAGAATAAATGCTAACCAGTATGTGTCTATTTTGAAGGACCATATGCTGCCTAGCTTGGAGGAGAGTGGAATTTCTGGAGAAGAGGTGATTTTTTAACAAGACAATGACCCCAAGCATACCTCAAAAAAGGCCAAGAAATGGATGGAGAACAACAATATTACTCTTCTGGATTGGCCTGCCCAATCTCCAGACCTCAGTCCTATTGAACATTATTGGGTTCACCTCAAGAACCAGTTAGACAAGTATCCAACAGCACCAAAAGGAATTTGGGAGTTATGGGAAAGAGTAGAAGAGTGGAATAATATTCCATCAGAGGTGTGTCAGAATTTGATTAAAAGCATGCCTAGAAGGTTGGGAGCAGTTATTAAGGCCAAGGGAGGTCATACAAAATACTAGAATTACAATTTATCATAATATTGATACCACCTCACAAAACTGAGTCAATGAGTCCCTGAATTAGAATGATCATATCTCCATGAGGGATGATTAAAATTACATAATTCTTTGTTTGTTTGGTAGCCCTGATCATGTATGTTATTCAGTACACCAATACCTTGTTTGGTTTTGTTGTTTATGGGAAGTTATTTAACAATAAATTAAAAAGTGCAAAACATTGACTCAGTTTTGTGAGTCACTGTATCTCCCCTTTGTGACTGAAAAGGGCCTGTATTATATAAACATGATTCATCTAAACACGATCATCTTGATCACCAACCATGACCAGTAACACTATGTCAAACAAAACTCTCTCACTTTTTCTTTGCAATTGGACCTGAAATGGCAACTCCAAATCTGGATACAAGAGATCATTTGGTATGCAGAGTCTCAATTCCATCGAGTTTTGTTGGTGTTAGACAATGCAAACTTTTTAAAACAATGTTGGATGCAGAAAATTCTCTATGCTGAGCTTGTATGTATCTTTCCTAAAGGAAGTAAGTATACATCACTGACATATGACAGATGTATGTCATGTCATGCATCGGCATCGGCACCTCCATCGGCCTTATGATGGAGGTGCCAATCCTTCTTTGGTCCTTGGCTGACAGTCTCACCAATGTCGATTTGGACCACCTACCCCTCAAATTCCATCCATCTCTCTTGGCTGCGTTGGATGATGGTGTTGCCATTGATGCTCCTAGACATCTGGTGGATTTCTATGTATCTGATTGGTGGAGATGCAATAGTGAACTGGCACTGGGGCAGATTTTTGCCAGTAATACTGTAGATAAATGCCTTGATAGCTATCACCAGTATATCCCTTCCCCTCTGCTCACCCACTCACTACCCAGTGATAGCCAACCAGCAGACAATGCTGCTGATGGCCGAGTGAACTGCCAATCTTGCATCGACCTGTGGGCTCTCATTGGGGATATGTTCGATGAAGCACGTGAGATCCATGACTTGGTAGATGGCTGTGAATCATCAGCAGAAGCTGCCATGAATGTGAATATCTGGAAAGCAGCAGGGTTTTAATGCCTTCATGAGCTAGCCCTGCTCAAGGAGCTTCAGTCTGAACCATGGAAGTTAACAATGGCAGCGGCAGTGGCATCCACCCATGAACACACTGGGAGATGGTCAAGGCAATCAGCAACAAGAAGACAATCAGAACTGGTATCTGCACATGCACAGGCAGAACTCGAGCACCTGAAGGCTCTTCCCCCCTCCTCCCACAAGTAGACCTGGGGTGTTGACATCACAGAGAGTGATGTTTTGGCATCTAACCCATCACTGAAGACCAAATATCATTCTGGGTATGCTCAGTCTCTGGCCAATGGTGCATACAATAGGAATAAGGAGTGGTTGATCACAGCCAGTCTCCCAACCTCTATTTCTAGTGCCTACAGTTTACCACCCACTGTTACTGGTATCGATGCTGGTATTTATTTCTTGGATGCTGGATCCTATAATTCATCATATTCTGCTGCCATTCCCAAGCCACTGCCATGCCCAATGCCGCCCCTGCTCCTGATGCCATCCCCGCTCCTGATGCCAATGATCCAGCTGATGACCATTATGCTGATGCACACACCACCCTGACCCAGCCCACTGCCTCTTATGCTGCTATGTTATGGGAAGGGGAGGATAATGCATCAGAAGATGCTGATCAGCCTACCGCATTTCAGGCAGCCATGGCTTGGCAGGTTCATCATTCATCATCACCATCTTCCCACACCACTTCTCCAACTGGCTTTGATGCTGCTGCCTTTTACCTTGAAGATTCTAATTTTCCCTGTTCATCTCCCCCTGCACCTTCCCTTTCAACTGCTTTTCCTACTGCATCTGATGCAGCTGTTGTTTTCCTCTCATCATCAGAGACCCATTCAGAGGCTGATTCAACTGGCCCCGATGCCAATTCTGATGATGATGGTTTCCGAACTGGGTCCCCCAGCACCTCACAGATAGAGAACCCTACTCCATCTCACATCACACTCCTGATCTTTAGTCATGTGGACTTCAGCTATGTTGATGACACTTGGTTGCCTGGCTCTGATAATATGATGGACACTAGTGATGATGAGTGATAGCTTTTTTCCTGTAGATATATGGTGCTTTAATTGGTAGACCAATAATATATACCTTTAAGGCCGATGTTCATACCAATTGCCAACCCCAGCCCTGGCCCCGATACATATGCCAATGCCAATGCATATGTCTGATGCTGTCTCATAGGTCACTGATCTGTACACCACATTCTTAATATGTCTAGTGTGGTACAGCTAGAATTGAATAGTGCATTCATTTGTTGCTATAGTACATACATATATATGTATAGAGTGCTCCACTGAACCATGCGTGGGCAACATTGATCACATAGTGGCCTAATGCCAATGCCACTGCCTAATGCCGATACCGCTGCAGCCCTATTGGATTGCTGACCAGCATGCCAACCCAATTTTGCAGGCCTGCACACTGCAATAAATGAATTATTGCATAAACATGGCTTTTACCAAATTGATCATACACCAATTTGCATGCAGAATCCATGCAGACTACCCATAAATTACTGCATAAATGAGATTAATTTCCAATCAGCCATACCTGTAATGCCGATCTTGATCCTGATCCTGGTAAGGCCATTGCCGCTGCCATCCCCATTGCCATTGCTGCTGCCTGAAATTATTTCATAGGCTACTGATGTCTGTAATAAATGTATTACTCTTCGGTCTAGCAACCATTGTAATAGTGTATTCATTTGTTACTATAGTAGGTACACATATATAAATTAGAGCATTTGACAGCATCCACTGAACCCACATCATTCGATACACTGTATATGTTTGATAGACCATATTATTCGACACATTGTAGCTTACCTATGTGTCAGTGTGGACTTTGTGGTGGAACTACTGGAGTCCAATGGGTTTGATGCAGTATCAACTCTGCTGGGAAGTGAGCTCATTTGATCCCCACTCATATAACTGTCACTGTGCTTGGAGCAGCTCAACTCTATCTGAGCCATGTGTGGAAGCTCCATGGATTGCCTGGCACATTCCTCTGTGACCAAGGGCTACAGTTTGCTGCAGAGTTCATCCAAGAGCTGTACTGCCTGCTGGGGATCAAACTCCTCACCTCGACTGCCTATCACCCACAGACAGATGGACAGACAGAATGAGTCAACCAAGAACTTGAGCAGTACATCTGTATCTTTGTCAATGACCAGGATTAGAAGTTGAAGGTTCAGACATAATGATTCGAGCTGAATGTCAAAGTTCAGATTGCTGCTACCAAGGTCAGGACTTGGTCAGGAATAATACTGGACTTCCAGTCAGACTCAGTTGTTGGTGGTCAGAGGGTTCAGAGGTTTTGGGAAGAATCCACCAGGCTGTAGCAGGCCAGGTAAAAAGGGGCCAGAGAGAATTTGGCTTCAACTTGTAAGAAGTTGCACCCTTCTCCTCATCAGTTGTCCAATTTCAGAGCAGAGGGAGTTTGGGTTTCCAGAGGGTTTCTGGATGCAGGGTGAGAGTAGACTAAGCAGAGGCTTAGGATTGATTCAAGGTCAAGAAGAGTGATGAGATGAAGTGGTTAAGTTGAGATTAGATTGAGGTTGAATAAGGATGAGTTAAGGATTGATTATTGACTGGAGGTGATTAAACACAAGCAAATTACAATGTGTAGACAAATATAATTTGCAAACTAAGGTACAAGGCTAAGCTATGGGCACTTGAATAATAAAGGCTGGAAGAATAACAAAAAAGGCAGCAGTTTACTAACAGGTCTTAGTAAGTGTCCATGACCATAATTGGTAAGACTGTATCAGGAATAAAGTGAGTAAACAAATGATTACTAAGGCATGTGAGGACTTGTCTGATGACTCTGAAGTACTGTGGCCAGAATGCCAGTAGAGAAGGTCAGAAAAGAGTCAGGAAAGAGTCAGGAATTATCAGGAATCTGATTGGGTGAAATGGGTCTTGACACTGTGATGAATCACTTGTTCAGTAGACTAAAAACTTGTTCTTTGGGACCTCTCCAGATGTTTACAGGTCATGTGATTCAGTAACTCAGGTACCAAACTCAGCAAAACCCATGATTCAGTAACTCATAAATTGTTCAGTTTGTCAAGCACTTTGGATCAATGTCCCTTCCAACAGTGCCTGATCTTGGGGATAGTACTGAATTCAGCTTGTACAGTAACTAAAATAGTTGTCCAAATAGAGTAAGGTAAATCATGACTAAACCAGATTCAATCAGTTGTCTGGTTGCAGCTGTTCTAATTATGAGTGCTGCCTCTTGATCACTGGTGGTCACAATGTAAGGTGAGGCCTGGCATCAGCTTATGAAAGGAAAGGTAGATTACATATATACAAGTACTTCCAGCTCATGCCAAAAAAATAAGTAATTAGATGTGGCATGGTGAAACAATGACATATGAGCAAGTAAGAGAAGGTGCACTAATTGGGAAGTTGTGTTATTCTATTAGGGCAACACCTACTATCTGCTAGCTAGACTGTGCAGATTCTCTCTACAAGAATCATGCCCATGATGGAGAATTGATGGGTTTGATGTGAGGGGTTATTGATAGATAAATTGGTTGAGAAAGGCATTTCGCACCACAAGTGTGGATGGATTACCCAAGAGAACACAACTTGGGTCCCCTAGGTGTATATTTATGGTTTATATACTATGTTACATATATTATACAGTGTTGTTACCAATGTGCTCATACATGCATGTACATATTGATGCATGCAAAATAAAATTCTCATGCCATCAAAGTGTAGCATTTTTCAATGTAATGTAGTGTAATTCAACATAATAAAATAAAATAAAATTTTATTAGGTAATGGGACTATTTTCTAACAATATGCATGTGATTGGTAGAGACACAGTATGGAGCTGGCACCAGTGAGAATTTTTGGCTTTGACTCCCTGGATGAATGCCTCAATAGGCATTGGCAATATATCATGATCAGTGACTTGTCAATAACCAATAGCCAGCCTGCAAATGATGGTCCTGAGTGGCAACCTGACTGCTGATCTTGCATCAACCTGCATGCTCTCATTCATGATATGTTCAATGAAGCATGTGGTATGCATGACTTCATAATTGACTGCAAATCATCAGCAGATGCTGTGATGAATGTGAATGTCAGGAAAGTGGCCACATTCCACCAACTTCATGAGCTCACTCTGCTCAAGGAGCTTCAGTCCAAACAATGGACATTGTCATCAGAAATGTCATTCAAAACACACTCTTGACACCATCAAAGCAATCAGCCATAACAAGAAAATTGGCCCTGTTGTTGGCACATGCACAGGCTGAACTTAAGTGCCTGAAGTCTTTTCTCCACATCTCCCACAAGTTGACCTAGGGTGTTGACATCACAGGGAGTGATGTTTTGGCATCTAACCAGACACCGAAGACCAAATATCATTCTGAGTAGGGTATGCTCAGTCTCTGGCTGATGGTGTATACAATAAGAAGTGGTCAATCACAGCCAATTTCCCAATAGCTGTCTTTGATGCCTATATTGATGCTGTGCTTTATCTTTCAGATGCTGCATCTGACCACTCATCACATTCTGATGCTGAGCCCAATGCCAATGCTTTTCCTGCCACTCCTGATGCTGATGATGAGGCCAAAGAAGACATTTCGGATGATGAGGCAGATGATGATGTTGATGCTGATGCACACATTATGTTTGGCCAGCCCACTGCCTCTTATGCCACTATGTGATGGAAGGCAAAGATGATGCTGATCAGCATACCACATTTCAGAAAGCCATGGCTTGGCAGGGCAATGACTCATCATCAGCATCTTCCCCTACAGGTTCTCCAACTGGCTTTAATGCTGCCACTTTTTACCTTGTGGGTTCTATTTCTACCTCTTCATCTCCCCCCACAACTACCATTTTGACTGCTTTTCCCACTGCATCTGTTGTGGATGATGTTTTCCTCTCATTGTCAGAGACTGATTCTGATGCCAATTCTAATGAGGATAAATTCAGAGATGAGTCCCCCAGCACCTCACAGATAAAGAATCCCACTCCTTCTTGCATCGCACTCCCAATATATAGTCATGTGAATTTTAGTTATGTTGATGACAATTGGTTGGCTGGCTCTGATGATATCATAGACTCTACTGACAATGAATGAGGCAGATGATAGGTCAATTACTGAACATAAAGTAGATGTACAGAATTATTGTAACAGTGCACTCATTTGTTTGTCTGTACATATATGCATAGAGTGTTCAACAGTGTCCACTGAACCTGTATCATTCAACACAATGTATGTGTCCCTGATGCCAATGCCTAGCCTATGCCAATGCCTACATTGCCAATTCATAGGTTACCATGTCTAGTGCTTTGAGGTCTGGTCTGGTCTGGTTTTTCACCCTCCTCAAGGGTGGACTGATGTTGAGAAACAGCCCCATTACATAATAAGATTTTATTTTATTTTATTATGTCAAATTATGCTGCCCTATGCCAAAAAATGCTACACTGCTAGCATGAGAATTTTATTTCACATGCATCAATATGTACACACATGTATGAGTGCATCAGTAGCAATATTGTACAATATGTGTAACATAGTATATAAACTGTAAATATACACCTAGAGGACCCAAGTTGTGTTCTCTTAGGTATTCCATCCACACTTGTGGTGCAAAAAGCCTTTCTGAACCAACTCATCTATTAATAACCCCTCCCATCAAAACCATCAAAACCCCCATCACATGCACAGATCCCACCCCCTTCTTGTATAGAGAACCTGTACAGTCGAGCCAGCAGATAAGTGGGTGTCACCCTAACAACTGAGAATGAGACCAGTTATGTTATTTCAAAGATATCTAAAAATAGACTGGACCCTATAGGACTGATCCACTATGGTTTTGAGCAGTTACTGGACCAGTTATGTACTGTGCATGTTACTAACTACCTACAAGTCATTATATACATACTGAATAAAAAAGAAATGAGAAAGAAAACAAAAATGAAAAGAAAAAAACATCTCATGATCCCCCTTGCAAGCAGTGGCTCACGAGGCTGGATGTAAGTGCTTGGCATTGGTGTTGGCAGTGTTGGCAGTGTTGGCATTGACCCTATTGTCATTGGTGTCATCATTGGTATCATTGTCATTGGCACCAGTGTTGGTGCTGTTGCTGTTGCTGTTGTCATTGGTGTTGGTGTTGGAGTCAGCATTGGGCTTGTCATTGCAACATCACAACACACCCCATATGTACCCCACGAGCAGAGGGGGCTTGTGGTGGCAGTGGGAGGTGTGGTGGTTGTTCCTCACCAGGGTATATCCTAACACATCAATTAATTGTCATTAATAAAAGTCAACATTAAATAATCACCTGGGCCCAAATGACATCTCTCATCGTTTCGACCATGTTCCAGTGGTGGCAGCCATGACAGTTGTGGGAGAGAAATAACTTGTGAAACGCATTCCAGATCATGGCAATGAAGTACAAATACATGTAAACATATAAATGAAAAATGTAAACATGTCAAAAATGTGTAAATGAAAGCATGTGGTTATGCAAACAGATACAAATGGTCACCTACTTTCATGCTTCACAGTTTCCTTGCCTAACATAACCAAACAAACCTCCTTTCCCACCATATGAGGGAACAAGCTCAAAGGGTTAAGTGGGTCTTTACTCATTTGTGATGTCTGGCTGAGTAGGCAGTGTACCCTCATTATCTTCTCCACTTGATGTTGGACGTGTATTACATAACAATCTATATATAAGCACAATCACATATCACTGACATTCCTTACTAATCATATACTTACAAAGCATTACATAGCAGTACTTGTAGTATATTATGGAACATTCTAGTACATAGTCCCTACAGTATATAAGTCCTGTAGAATACACTCATTAAAGTTAGTTTCTACCAATCTTCCACATACTGTGCTCTGTTAGGTTATGGGCCCTGCAGAGTTCTGATCATCATTACATAATCAAGATTTGCCATTGACTCACTGCAAAGCTTCCATTGCCACTATGCTACAGTGTCATGAACAGATTCTGTCTTGCATTATATTGCTAACAAATTTCTTGATCCCTAAATGGATCTATTGTACTGCCTAAAGAGTCTGACACCACTATAGGCTATGGGAAATTTTGAGTCCATCCCTGCCAAGGTAGTCATAAAGTCTTTAACCAGGAGTGCTTCCAAAAGACCAAGAAGGTTGAGGTTTAAAGCATACTCAAGCAAGTGGTAGTGCAAAGAATCTTTTGGGACACCTTTGCAAACAGATTTCCCACCTCTGTTTGTTAAAATCAGGCGTCTGACAAACAACCTGAGTATACTCAAACTTGACCTAGCCTACTGAGTGCAAGTGATATGGGGGTATGGCCTATGGCTTGCACAAAGGAAAGTGAACATCACTTAGTATCCAGAGTTGAGTCACTTAAAGGCAAACTCACACAAATCATCGCACCTTGGTATTAACTCTCAATCTTACAAGCAATATGGATCCCACTAAAGTATCCTTATCTGTTATCCCTATCTATGATGGCACAAATTATCCTGCCTGGTCAAATGCCATGCATGGAGTTTTTCATCTTTCTGGGTTGTGGAACATTGTAGAAGGAAACAAAAGCCCTCCTGAGCCTACTCCTAGACCAACTGATACTGATGGTCTGAATGCCTGGGAAGAAAAGAATGACAAGGCATTGGGCTACTTGGCTGTTTATATCAAACCATTATTACATCACCTTGTTGGCAACACAATCAATGCTGCAGATGCTTGGAAATCCATCAAAGAACAGTATGGCACCCCTGGGGGAGTAGGTGCATTTGTCTACTTTCAACAGCTGTTTTGTACAGAGTTCACTGATACCAAACTACTGCGCCCTCAAATTGCTGACTTGGAATCAGCCAGAGAGCAAACTGTAAATGCTGGTATTGAAGTAACAGACCAGTTCATGAGCCTTCTTATCTTGTGCTCTCTACCCAAGTCCTATGGGAATATATCCTCCACAATTCTTGCCACAACCAAAGAATTGAGCAAGATCAAACCATCTGATGTCATCCCCAAAATAGTTGAGGAAGAATCTCATTGTAATGCCACTAATAATGCTGCTGAAATCAGTCACATTAGTAAAACCAAAAAAGTATCACAGAAATGTGAGAAATGTGGTCGCACTAATCATATGACTGAGAATCATTGGCCAGATGGAAAGGTATCCAAGGGCTACAAAAAGAATAAAGGGAAACAGAAAACAAATTCTTTGGACAATAAGGCAAATCTTAATTCATTACAAATCATAGAAGTCCCAGATGTATCCAATATCACTACTTCTGGAAATGACATTTCTTTTTCTTTGTATGCCTTGTCTGAGAAGGACACTGAGTGGATGATAGATTTAGGATGCACACAACACTGTACAAACAACAAGTCTGATTTTATACCTTACCATGACTTTCCTGTACCAGGCAAAGCCAAACTGGCAGGGAAAGATGGTAAAATGGTCATAAGACATGTAAATTCAGATGGCAAAGTTGTAAATCTGACTTTGCAAAATGTGTTCTATGTGCCTGAATCTACAGGAAGATATTTCTCACCTGGAATTGCTCTTAAGAAAGGGTGCACCATGCACAGCACCTCTACTGAGACATCAATACTGGACAATACTGGAAGAAAACTCCTTAGTGGTTATCCTGATCCAAATATAATATTCTGGATTAGTGCAGAAGTCATTAAACCAACCAAAAAAGAGAACATTTCAAGAGACATAACTATATTGACTCAAACTAGTGGTGACTATGAACTTTGGCACAAGCACTTTGGTTATGCAGGTGAAAGAGTTATTCACAATTTGCCCAAACATATTAAGGGCATACCTTCTGAAATCAAACTGCCTGATAAATCAAAACCCTGAGATGGCTGTGCATTTGGAAAGCAGAAGTGTTTACCATTTCCACCTTCTACTTCACATGCTAAAGAACCATTGAATCTTGTTCATTCAGACCTCATTGAAATACCTAAACTATCCATTGATAGGTGCAAATGGACTTGCACATTCCTTGATGACAACTCTTCATATGGATGCATATACTATCTCAAACACAAAAGTGATGCCTTAACTGCTCTTAAACATTACATAGCTTGGGCTGAAAATACTCTAGGCAAAACTATCAAATGCATACGTATGGATAGAGGGGGGGAATTTGCAAGCAAGGAATTTGTTGCATTTCTGAATGAACATGGTATAGAATACCAGTACTCTATGCCAAGGTCACCACAACAGAATGGAAGAGCAGAGAGATGGCAACAGACAATAGTCAATAAAGCAGAATCCATGTGTCATGATGCTGGGTTATCAACAGGCTTTTGGAAACTAGCTGTTGAAGCTGCAGTGCACATTTACAATTGCTCACCATTAAAGAATGTCAATTGGAAAACCCCAATAGAATTGTGGTCACATAAAATTCCAGATGTCTCTTACTTCCAAGTAGTTGGGTGAAAAGCACTAGTCCATGTGCATAAAGACCAAAGATCTAAACTTGAGCCTAAGGCCAAGATTATGATTTTTGTTGGCTATGAACCAGGTTCTAAGGGTTACTGGTTCTGGGATAAAGATAGCCATACCATCATCTTGTCCCGTGATGTGACATTTGATAAGTTGTCCTTTTCCAACAGAAGCCAAGAAACACCTGCTCCTTTACCTGCCCCAACCCCACCTGAGTTGGAACTAGTCATTCAACCAGATAGCACTGTTGTTGAACCTAGATCTAATAATTCTCCACCAGATCCACCAGTATTAATGCCACCAACACCACCTAAAATCACACCAGCACATCAACCCCCTACTAGACCTCATCGTACTACTGCTGAAAGAAATCCTAGACATGCAGAAAACTCTGTATACAGAGATTGTAAACCAGCAGAAATAGTGAGAGACACAAGTCTCCAGGGGGAGTATAATCCTTCAGGTACCATAAATAGTGTTGATAGCAAGCCTTATGCAGTTCTTGAAATTATCTTGCATATGTTCCAAGATGCACCCCAAAATTACAAGGATGCTGTTGCAGAACCTGAAGAATACCTATGGAAACAAGCAATGCAAGAAGAATATGATGGTCTGATTGAGAAAGGCATCTGGGAATTGGTGGACATTCCCAAAGATAGAAAAGTAATCAAGTGTCACTGGACATTTGTCAGAAAGTTGGATGGACATTACAAAGCACACTTAGTTGCTAAGGGATTTACACAGGTCCATGGTATTGACTATGATGAAACCTTTAGCCCAGTAGCCAGGTTTGAATCCATCAGATTCCTTCTCAGCCACGCAGTCTTGGAGAATTGGGAAATTGAGGCTATGGATGTAAAATTAGCATTCCTAAATGGCGAGCTTGAAGAAGAAATTTACATGGAACAACCTGAAGGATTCACAGTTGCAGGACAGGAAAGCAAAGTCTGCCACCTTAAAAAGGCACTGTATGGCTTGAAACAGGCATCACGAACCTGATTTAAGACCTTCAGTAAGACTTTAAAGGATTTAGGCTTCAGTCAGATTAAATCTGATGCAGGTATATATGTCTATCACCAACACAAAGGGGAACACAAAATTATCATTATTGTTTATGTTGACGACCTACTTTTGATGGGTCCAAATCTTGCCAACATCCAAGAAGTTAAAGATCTCCTTAGGAAGACATACCAGATGAAAGATCTTGGTGCTGCAGATCTTTACCTATGATTTTGAATCAAGAGCGATCGCACTAGAAAACTCATTTCAATTGATCAAGAGTCATATATTGACAGTGCACTCCAAAGATTTGGTATGGCAGATACTAAGTCAGCACCTACACCCCTACCTTCTGGCATAGAACTTGTTGCATCTAGGGAACCCTGCACAAACACACTCAGGTCTCAATACCAACAGCTTATAGGTACACTCCTATATATAGCATTGGGTACTAGACCAGATATCACATTTGCTGTCACCAGACTCTCCCATTATAATTCAAATCCTTTAGAACAGCACATGATGGCTGCTAAGTGCATCCTCAGATACCTAATTGGAACTAGATTCCACAAAATCACATTTGATGGATCATCCAATGCTGGACTGATAGGATATTCTGATTCTGATTGGGCTGAAAACAAGGATGACAGACACTCAACCACAGGTTTTGTGTACTTCATGACAAATGCACCAACAGCTTAGGTTTCAAGGCAACAAAGGACAGTGGCCTTATCATCCACCGAAGCCAAATATATGGCAATTTCAGATGCCTCCAGACAATGTGCTTGGCTAAGGTCAATGCAATATGAGATTGGATACATCTTGACAGATCCTACTACAATTTGTTCAGACAACAATAGTTCAATATTTCTTGCAGTTAACCCTGCTCATGATCATCAAACAAAACATATTGACATTTGCTATCACTACATCAAGGAATTCATTGAGGATAAAAATGCATCGATATACCATATTGATACAAACAATCAAGTTGCAGATATCTTCACAAAGAACCTTGACCAAATTAAAATGAGTAGATTCATAACCAAATTAGGTTTGGATGGAATTCACATTACTGTGGAATAGTGGGCATATGGGTCAGAGTTACAGACAAATTTTTTAAATGCCACTAAACCATAGACTCCAACCTCCACAAGATGTTCGACCATCCTCTTACATTCTCCAATATCGCTGGCATTGTCATTGGCAGCATTCTAGCAATGGCTTCACTCTTGATGGTTATTCATGCCACATATACTATCCATGACCTACCCAGGACAGTACAATTGCCCTAGAACAACTTTGACATTGATCACCCCCATATCCTCATAATTGGTGAGCACCACAATGATGCATAAAGCATAAAACAACTCATGTATTGATTGAGGGGGAGTGTCGGACATGTATTACATAACAATCTATACATAAGCACAATCACATATCACTGACATTCCTTACTAATCATATACTTACAAAGCATTATATAGCAGTACTTGTAGTATATTATGGAACATAGTCCCTACAGTATATAAGTCCTGTAGAATACACTCATTAAAGTTAGTTTCTACCAATCTTCCACATACTGTGCTCTGTTACTTGAGGTTGACCATGGAGCAATGGCTTTTTATTAATACCTCTAAATTTTCATTTTCACTCCAAGTGTCCACTTTCAACCCTCTGTAGCATCAGCTCTTGCACAGTTGTTCACTCATCTGATGGCATTAGTGTTTCTGGTTGACAGAGCGAGGTGCCCTTCATGGTGCTCATGAGAATGAGCCACAACCACAGTTCATCACCTGCATTCAAGTCCATTTTGGTGTTGATTTGAGCATGGTTGGCTTGAAGCAGTGGTGCATGCATTGTCATATTCTATGCCTGCCATATGCTACTATGTGGCTTTGATGGTTTAGCCAAACAACCATGACAGAACCATGTATTAATTATACCCCATTGTTGTCTGGTACCTTGAATACAAGTTACTTTGGAATCTCAGGTCAGTAACAAGTCAATAACCATTTCTAATGAAGTCAGTAACAAGTCAATACAAATAGATAATAAGGTCAGTAACAAGTCAATAACCATTTGTAATGAAGTCAGTAAAAGGTCAGTACACAATCATAATAAGGTCAGTAACAAGTTGATACAAATTGGTAATAAGGTCAGTAACAAGTCAATAATGATTTGTAATGAAGTCAGTAACAGGTCAATACACATTCATAATGAGGACAGTAACAAGTCAATACAAATTGGTAACAAGGTCAGTAACAAGTCAATAACAATGTGTCATAAGGTCAGTAACAAATTGTAATGAAGTCAGTACCAATTTGTAACAAAGTCAGTAACAGGTCAATGCCAATTGTTAATAAGGTCAGTGACAAGTTAATACAACTTTTGTAGCATGTCAATACAAATATACAGTATGTGGTTGAGTTTGTGGGGACTTGGTGTGCAAATAGTACATAGATATTTTTATTTGTTACTCTCTAAGTGGTGGACCATCAGTCCAGTTGAGAAATGGTTTAGTCTGGTTCTTGACAGTTTTAGCAATTGTCAATGAGAATGAGAACTGATGACCAGACTGGTTGAAGAACTGGTCAAACTGGGACTGTTGGTTCTATAGGACCAGTTGACAGTTCAGTTCAGTCATCGATTCTTTCCCAGTTTGAAGGACTGGACCTCAAAGGGCTAACCATGTCTATGCAACTTACATACTCAACTATCTACTATATTATACTTACTGTACTGTACTGTCCAGGAAGCTATTGAATAGTGCAATCCCAGGTGCCTAATGATGATGCTGATGCTGATGCTGATGCTGATGCTGATGCTGACACTTAATGCTGATGCTTGTGTCACCAATTCATATGTTACTATGTCTATACAACTTACATGCTCAATCATCTACTGTATGTGCTGTACTGTACTGTCCAGGAAGCTATCCAATAGTGCAATCCCTGCTGCCTAATGCCTATGCCTATACTGATGCCTAATGCTGAGTACTGTCTAGGAACTATCAAATAGTGCAATTCCAGCTAATGGCAGTTGCCTACTGGCAATGTTGATGCCTGTGTCACCAATTCATTAGCTACCATGTCTATACAACTTACATGTTCAATCATCTACTGTATTGTAATGTACTGTACTGTCAACAAAGCTATCCAGTAGTGCATTCATTGGTTACTATGGTAGGTACATATATAGAGAGCATTCAACAGCATCCACTGAACCCATATCATTCAATACAATGTATATGTTCAATAGACTGTATCATTTGATACATTGTAGCTTACCTATGGAGAAGGGTCCAACTTCTTACAAGTTGAAGCCAAGTCCTCTCTGGCCCCTTTTATTTGGTATTTCCAGCCTGGTGGATTCTGTCTCAGAACTCCCCCAGATTTTATTGAACCCTCTGGTCACTGCTGACTGGGCCTGCCCAGAAGTCTGGTGTTTTCTTATGTAGCTTGAGTTCCATTCTTGTTCAGTCCTTCCTAGTGTTCAGAAGTTATCATTCACTTTTAAAATGTTTGCATTTTGGAGCATTCACAGTAGCCATTTTTCACTTCATTTTTCAGTCCATTCTGATCATTCTTTTAAAAATGGTAGTATCATGATGACTCCAGACAGGTTTATAGTTTTCAATCTCCAATTGAATGATGATTGCAAGAAATCATCTCTTTACCATCGGGAAACATTTGTAAGGGTGGTTGTAGGTCTCCCACCATGTGACACTCAATGTGTGCATATGCATATACCTGGGTCCATTGCTTACTCAACCACCATGCCAGATTACACCAGCCATTCCTCAGATAACTTGCTCAGAGCAGCATGTGCAGAAGTGACCAAGACCTGTAAATACAACTCTGATGAGATGAGAACAATGATCATCAGCAAATTCAAGGACATGTTCAACAGCAAACAGCCATACAACTGGCAAATTGATACTTGTGAAGCACTCTTGCTCAGACTTGACTCTATTGTGATAACTAAAACTGGTGCTGGCAAGGCCTTGCTCTTTGCAATGCCCCTTCTCATGGGATTTGACCTGTCAGATTGTCATCTCCCCATTGATTGCATTGGAGTATGACTAGGCACATATCATGCTTATATATCTGTTAATTTTACCCTTAATCATGTTGTATTCAGGGAGAATAGTTCAAGAAACTCAGGCTTTTGGCAACTGCAGTCAATGGAGAGGTCTGGAGCAAATCTCTCCATCAGGTATGTCGACATGCACTCAAATGAGTATTCCTCATCGCGCTTCTTTAACATCAAGGGGCAGTACCGGATCATCATTTAGTCATTTCTAATAAATGCGGAACGCTATATTGATGTTATCATGACATCCGAACAGCGGGTATTGAGTGACATCGTTAACCAGAGATGTACACGCTGCAGATGCAATCTGTTCAATGGACCGATACACGGTTTTGTGGGACACCATGATTCCGAAGGCATGGAGCATGGCGAATCCCTTGGCAGACGGACGACAGCTTCGGAGATGTAGGCTGTTAATTTTTCAATCATGCAGCTTTGTTGAGAACGAGAGTATGCAGCCATGGCAATCATCGTCAGAACGACCTGGGATCAGGCAAGGTACATTAATTACAATGAGTGAAGGTGTGTGTACGGGATTGAGGTTCTATATATGTATCACTCCGGGCTGATGGACTTGTGGTATGTTGAAGGATTTCCAGGCCACGGGTGCTGCAGCGGCTATTTTGAAAATGAGATTGCCCAAATCAATTTCAGCACAGTCGTTCGTCAAGTTTGAAGTCCGCAACTGGAGTAGTGGCTTCAGTGTCATGATTTCAGAGTCAATTGAGCAATAAACAGTGCGAAAAGCCCATATATCCAATTTATCGTGTCGAACTTCAGTGCGAGTGCCAGCAGAGTGCCGTCGCGGGGGGCTTGAACCACTTCTTAAGAATATCGGGTAGTTCGTCGTGAGAAGGAGGCTATTTCTTTCAAAAATAACTAGATGGTTCAAGCTGAGTTACTTGATGCTACAGCTAACAGCCCAGAGGAGCACCGAGAGCATAACATCGTGCGAGCGCATGAAAGCCAAAACAGCAAGGACTTGTTCAACCAGCTTTCCATTCTGTTCCAGAAAGCGACGAGAATTTGCATGCTCGTTAAAGATATGAACTTGTCGGACATGGTGTAGATGATGGTTCAGGGGAGGAAGTGGAATCCGTTGAATGACGTGCGTCGAGTGTCACGTGGTGGGAGACCGGAGATTGCAAACCGAGACTTAAAAAATTGGCAACATATCGTCGATTGGACCGACTAAAGGCTGATGCATGGGTCTCTTCTGGATGTTCTTCGTCTTGAAGTGATCCAGTTGTCACAATGAAAGCCCTTCGATGACAAGTATGGTCAACCAGGGAACCAACTGTGTTGAGAAAAGCGAGCCGATACTACTCTGCCCCCCCTACGTTCTTCGTGGGTCAGGGCATCGACAAAGAAAACCAGGTGGCATGAGATTTCCGTCCGACCACTCATCGATACAGAAGTAGGACAATAGACCCCTCTCCACCGTTGAGGATTACGACAACGCGACGATGGACATCCGATCCAAAGCGGGCTGGCTCACTTAGCAATGTCCACCACACTTGGCCATTGTTCTTCTCCAGCACCCTAATTCAATGGCCCCGCTGCATTTCAAAACCCGCTTTGCCCTTTCGTATAAAAACTCTGCTGGAAGTCCACATAATCCATCACCCAATCTTCAGACGATCGTGCTCAAATGCCCACCAAAGCTGAGCTGACCATCGCGGTCCCTAAACCCACTGCCCCTCTCTTTATCTACACCCCCCAGTCTCTCGTCTTATCCGACAGCAAGCCTCCTCCCTCCCCTACATCTTCCCTCAAAGCCTGCTTCGTCCGCTCTCGCCCCACTTCGACTGACTCCTCAGAGTTCGAGTGCTCCTTCAATGACTACTTCTCTGGGCTTGGGAATGGTGACAGTGACCAGGTCGCTTCGAGTATCAGCACTGGCACCACCTCCCCTCCTTCATCTACACCAACCTCCGCCAGCCCGTGCCATCGTTCAAGTGATTTCATCGACCGGGTTACGCTTGCGACTGAGCTTTGGGCGCGCACACAGCTTCTGGAGAAGGATGAGGATCGTCCTCTTCCTAGTGCCAATTCAGATGCGTGCAGCATGGCGCTGTCAACACTCACGGCAACGAGCCGCCACACTGTTGTTCCCGTCCGTATTGTGAGGCGCTCAGATGCAGAGGTGGATGAGGAGTCAGCGAAGGTCGTTCGGGAGACACAAGTCTTTGGGATGGAGAAAGAGGGAGATAGGAGCAAAGTTGAGGAAGTGAAGGGCAAAGGCGACAGTAAGCGCCGTCGAACCTGGCCCAGCTACAAAGCTATACGCAGGACTGTTTCCAATATCGTTCATCGTAAAGAGACTCAGGCTCCAGCTATTGTCAAACCGAGTGTAGAAGCAATTGTTGTGCAGCAGGAACGCCTGAAATCCTCATCCGCCTCTCTCTTCAGCCGACGTCGCCGACCAGCGCCCTCCTCTGACAATTCAGACAAAGTTAGCACCAACAAGATCTCGTTGCTGCAACGTGCGCTGTCGACATCTTCCCGTCCCTCGACTATTTCTGCAACGCAGAATCGTGCCCAACTCCGGCGTTCGCGTTCCTTTTCTGGATTCACCAATGTTCTTAGTGTGATTGCCGATGCAGAACAGGAACAGGATGAAGATTTGGATGAAGTGACTGCGGAGGCAAAGAACGTTGTGGCGCACATTGGGAGAACATGGGCGTTTGAGGATGTGATGGAGGACGTCGATGATGAACATGCCGGGTTCTTATTTGAGAGATGCATCGAGTAGGCAGCTTTGGTCGCCAGGTATTTTCTTATTTCATCTGCGTTGCAGTTCCTATGCGTATCATCATGCCACCCATGTCGTTATGCACTATGCATGCACCAATTCTCTTTTTAGTGTACTTGGAAATGTTCGTGTACTGTGGAACAAAATTGTACCACCTCACTCGCGCCATCATGCGGAAATAAGCGGAGCTGGGAAGTACTTAAAGGTCGGAATTCGCCTTGCCGCGTCTTCTGTCACACATTGCTTTATCTATTGGGCTCGACGTCGTTGAAACTATGCCATCATCGGATGCCGTACTTACCCAAATCCTCGCACAGCTCGAGGCCATGCAGGTCGCTCAGCAGACGATGCAGGCCAAGGTATATTGTGTCTTGCTTGTTCGGTTCTTCCAATACTAATGTCTTGCATAGCTGGATGCCATCACAGATAGTAGTAAAACTACGACCCCGCTGGAGCCGAAACCCGTGATGCACAGTAGGTCACCGTCGCTCGAAATAGATGCATCAAGTGTGTCAAAGCCACAGTCTGTGAAAGCTTCTCTATCGTCTGCCCTGCCGCACATTGGGACGCCGCCAGTGAAACCTACTGACAAGGAACGGGAGAAGTTACTGTACCCTGGGCGAGTTAACTTGACAAGTAGGTTTATTATACGTCGTAGGGTTCTACGTTGCTGGACTGAGCAAAACGGACGTCATATTCCATTTCTCAACCCGGGAAGCTCCTACCTCGAGCAGATCCTCATTCCGATCTTATTTCTCATTGCGAACTCTTTATTCTGCATGGTAACTAATACCTTATTTCCCCCATCTAGCCTACCCAGACCAAGTCGGAATCACACCGTACCCCCTACAATGGGGTGCCAAAGATCCCGTAATCCGGGGCCCCGTAATTTGTTCCAGGCTCCCCTCTTCTATCAAACACCGTAACGCCATTGGTGCGCATTCCGGCTCCTATTCCATCTATCGTGCACTTTCTATCGCTATGGGCACACTCTCCCCTACGCACAAACCAGACTACTCTCAGACCGAACCTCCAGTCTCCATCCCACCCCAGCCTGCATGGGCGGACCCCGGCAAGATAGTCTCCTTCGATCCCTGGGGTCACCTCGTGCCGACGGTTTTCCGGAAAGCTGTACAGGAGGAGGACCTTGACATTCGACCCAGTATTGCTGTTACGAAGGCCCACTTGAAAATGAGTGAGTTGGATGAGGCGGCGAGAAATCGTGGGCTGGTAGTGGATGGGAAGATTGTGCTAAAGAGTCCCCCGGCAACGAATGCGGATGGTTCGGTTAGTGAAGCGTATAGCGGCGTGGAGGTCAACGTCTGCAAGGCGGCAGTGGAACCGGTTTGGTATCTACCAGGCGTGGCTGATCGATTTGGCATGTAAGCATCCCACTTTGATTTATCGATGGCCTGCTCATGGTATTTTTTTGTAGCTCTGAACTGTTGCTCCGACGTGCTCTTTTCGAAGATACAGGAGGAATGTATCCTGAGCTCATTACGCGTCCCGATATCAAAGTTTTCCTTCCACCCATTGGAAACTTTACCGTGTACATCTGTGATTACCCTCCGTACGCTGATGGGTGCCATTTCTGATGTCACATTTTTCCTAGTTGGAAATCCGGCGTTCATGTCAGATGAGAGCAAGGAACTGACGCTTCGCGTCCATGACGAATGTCTGTCTCTGTCCATCTCTATTTCTTTGACCATGCTAACGGTCATACAGGTAACGGATCCGATGTGTTCGGTTCCGACATATGCACGTGCAAACCGTATCTAACGTACGCCATCGAAGAATGCATCCGTGGCGCACAAAACGGTAAGAAATCTGTTTCCACCCCAGCCAATATACTCAATATGGGTATATTCGGTATATTTATCTTCAGGTGGGGTTGGTATTGTCGTATATTTCCGGAAAGAAGGCCGAGCTCTCGGAGAAGTCACCAAGCATGTGCTTTACTATCTCCCTGTCTGCATATTTTAATCCCATATCCCCAGATATCTCGTGTATAACCTTCGCAAACGAGGTGGTGACTCGGCTGACAAGTACTTCAAGTCAACTGAACTCATCGCCGGAGTGAAGGACATGCGGTTCCAGGCACTTATGCCTGACGTCTTGCATTGGCTAGGGATAAAGAAGGTTGACCACATGGTCTCCATGAGCGATATGTACGCCTATGTCGTTCGTTTTCCACGTCCAGATCTGACAAGAATCTTTGCAATACAGGAAATATGACGCCATCGTGAAGAGCGGTATTCCCATCCTTCGACGATACGATATACCCGGTGAGTTACCTCACAGTTTCCGAGTACAGTGTCTTACGCAGTGATTGGATAGACCACCTCATTCCCCCAGATTCACGGGTCGAGATTGACGCCAAGATCGCCTCTGGGTATTTCTCCAGCGGAAAGCAGGTCACAGAAGCGGATCTAGTGAAAACTGTAGGACGGACGTGGGAGGAGACGGAGCATTGATCTCGTTCATCCTCTGTAACTGTATTCTTATTCCCCCATTTCCTGAGCTGAAGATTTATATTGCTAATTCCTGCTACTTTAGTAAGATAGGCGACATGCAAATAGGCTTACATTCTCGCAATGATATCGGAGGGTTATATCAGCAGGTAAGATAAATCAATAGATCTACGCTGACTTTCCGTAGGATTAGATTAATAATATTACAGCCCTCAAGCCTATGGCAAGCTAGAGTGATCAGCTGAGTTTTGATCGGCCATAAGTTTGAAATGGTCAGCCATCACCTGGAATGAGTCAGCTGTCACTGACACTGGTTTAAAATAAAAATATTGTTGTGCTCTGTGCCTGACACATGATTGTGGGAATTACTTAAATAAGTGAGTCAGGATTTGTAATGGAGTGCCCCACACTGTCTCTAAGGGTCTCTCACTGCCTTCGTGCTCCATCCCCAGTGAGAAGCTTGGTAATTCCCCAACCTTTTCCTTCAGTTTTTCAATAAATATACCCCACTATTGTAGCACAATATTTCCTAATTAAGCCATTTTCAACCAAATATAGTGTGTGATGTCCTTCAACAGTAATCTGCTCAGTGAGGGACAAAGCCAAAGCAGGATACCCCAGAACAGTTATCTGACTAAATACACTGTAAATAATCTGATCATACCATATAGCTGTTTTGAAACCCTTTCGATACATGCTGAACATCCAGAATGAGCCAATTCACTGCATATTGAGCACTACCGGACATGAGGAGAGACTACAAGAGACTTAGAATGCGATAAGTGCATTTTTATGTTTCAATGATATATTAAAGCAATAGAACAAGAAAGAACTCTTACTATACTGGGACAATGTATGTTTCATTTATTATTGTTTCTCATTTGTTTTATGTTTTACAATACCTTTATTGCTGTGTATACTGCCTCATGTTCTACACTTGTTATTATTTCCTTTTTAGTACTATTTCTTCAAATTGTATATAGACTTGTACTAGTTACTTAGAATAATAGCCAAGCAATGAGGAACAGAGAATAAGTTACCCTCTCCACTATTGTCAGATTTCAGAGCAGTTCTCTTGAGTCTTTGCTTGCATCGTATCTCTAAGTTCTGTGAAATATTGCGAACTTCCTCGAACTATTGTATTCACTCCTCATTTTAATGCAAATCACCTATCGCCATCCGACAAACACCTTCTATTTGTTATATTTGCTTCTTGACATATCTCGACATTACTTCAACATCTTCGAACCTCCTTGAACTCACTTCAAACTCACTTCAAACTCACTTCAAACTCACTTCAAACTCACTTCAAACTCACTTCAAACAACTTTGAACTATTTTCATATGCCTTTAAAGACTATTTGCCACAGCCCTTACCATTTTGCATCACTAAACACAATGTTTTGGTCTCAGCGGTGATATTTAGTACCAACTCGCACCCTTCCTCTAGCCTGAGTTATACTTCCTAAGCCTTTTAACAGGTTTTGTTAGGTTTCCAGGTCGAGTATCATCACTGTCCCCATTCCTGTCCCTGCCCTGACTCATCTCAACATGAACATTACAGCTCAACAAGTCCTTAACCACATTGGCCAGATCGAGCAGGCTGTTCGATCTGGCCTTTAAACATGAAACATCAAGGCTGTCATGAGGGAACAAAAATGGGCACTTGTAAGTAAAATACTATCAGGACAACAGTGGGACTAATATACTGTAGAACACATTATTTTCATGGCAAAGACAGGATCTCAGGGAGGATTTGAAAGAGGCATTCAGTGTCAAGTCTTTCTTGTGGGGTTTTTTTGTAGCATGGAAAAGTTCTGATAGAACAGAAGATGAGATTTTCATGGAAGGTCAGCTATGTGCAATGAAGAAATTCGATGAGAAAGGTGGGATTGTGGGAACCTCAGGGGTTTGGCATTGGGAGCTGGAGGTGGAGCAGCCACTAGTCCTTCAAGATCAGGAGTGGGACCACAAGGAGTGGGAGCAGCAGGTGGGGGTGCAGGAATGGGAGTGGGAATGGGAGTGGGAACAGGAGCAGGAACAGGAGCAGGAACAGGAGCTCGAGGAGAGACCAGGCAAAGGAAACCACAGGCACCAGCAGAGCCATCGGAATGCAGGTCATGCCAGCCAGAACATTGATGCCCAGATGCACACCTATCAGCACCACCCACCCCAACCACTCCAGCAAAACCAAGTGGGAGTGGCAGCACCAGGCAACTTCAGAGCAGCAGTGGGAGCTCTGGTGAGGATTTAGAAGATGCTGGGGAATCAGAGGGGATGTAAAGCAATGGAGATGTATTGTTGGAGCAAAAGGAGCGAAGGGAACAATGGTAACAACCAGTGTGTGGGGCAGTAAGGCCCACTCCCTGCATACAATGCTTCCAGCTTGGGCAACAATGTCATGAACAGGTCAATGGGAAGGGCACATGTTTAGAATGTGGGAAGGGCAAAGTCAAGTGCAAAAAAATGAAAGATGGTCATGGAGAGGACAAGCCAGAGAAAGGAAAGGGTGCAGCCAGAAGAAAGGTGAAAGTCTGGATCCTTGCAGAGGTTCATGAGAGAAGAAAAAGGAAAATCGAAGGGTAAGTACTATGTATCACCATACAAATAACCACTGAACATTGACCACAGCAACATATTCCTCTGATGTCGAGATAGTTGACATCACGCATGAGTGCCCACCCTCCCCCTCTCCCTTCCCCTCTCCTGCTCCCATTACTGCTGGAGCTCTGTGACTTCAACAACCATCTACGAGAACTGGGGCACCATCTGTATAATCAGGGTGATTGGCTTCATCAGACCTTCCCCAGAGCAATGGCCAACATATGGGAGGATATGTGTTAGGGCGACACCCACTGTTCTGCTAGCTGGACCGTGCGGGCTCTCCTACAAGAAGGTGGCGGGGTGCATGCGCATGATGGGGGGTTTGATGGATTTGATGTGAGGGGTTATTTTTAGATGAGTTGGGTGAAACAGGCTTTTCACACCACAAATGTGGATGGAATACCTAAGAGAACTCAACTGAGGTCCCCTAGTATTTATTTTAAGGTTATATACTATGTTACATATGTTGTCCTATGTTGCTACCAATGCACGTGTACATGCACATACATATTGATGCGTGTAAATAGAAAATTCCCATGCTGACAAATAAAGCATGTATAGGCATTTGGTAGCATATTTTGGTGAAATAAAATAGAAAATAAAATAAAATAAAAATATTATTAGGTAATAGGCATGTTAGGAGACTGTTTTCTAACATTCATTACCCCCCTTTTATGCCTCGACTTCCAGGCAAAAAAATATTGTATCTGTCCCCTCTGTGAAATTCTGGTAAGGGCGGAAATTCATCCTCTCATACACCATTCTAGCAATGCGATGTGGAGCATTTGGATTAAGTTTAAAGAATTGGGCAATTGCCTTATGTGCTCACTTACAATTCTCTTTGGGCTCCCATGAGTGATTTTCATCGGTGTAGTTCTTCCACTTGATTAAGAACTCCAATTCATTTCGTTGAAGACGTGAGTCCAAAATGTTACGAGATACAGGGAAATCATTTTCTTTTGGCACATGCCTATTGTCTCTATTGTCTTCACTCACACTGCCATTACTTATTGTTCTGCATACGATTGCTCAGCCCATTTATTGTCTTCACCATGTGCGACCATGCATGCTCCTAATTACACGTCACCACTCTCTCACCTTATTGTACTACCATGGAACGCTCTATTGTCTTTACCATCTTTCCATATGCGAACTACCTACTCATGGCTCTGTACTTGTAATATTTAAGATGCTATGGAGAGACCGGTCAAGCTTAGCTTGACCTGGTCAATTCTACATTCATAAACAAACTCTGATAAGTCATCCTCAAAGCTGTTGCTTACGAGCTTCAGTGATTCTCTGAAATGTCTTGATTGATATCGTCGCTCACGAGCTTCGATTGATTCTAGGAACTTTGACTTTAACAAAAGATCAAGCTGCTCCCTACTCTGCCGACTAACCCTAGTCCAGACGGCACCCATAAAACAATGAAGATTCTTACAAGAACCATCTGACCCCTTCCTACCCTATGAACCATGGCAGCACCGTCCACCCCCACCATTCCCACTGCACCGATCGCCCCTCCTCAACCCACTGAGATCAAGATGAGGGCACCAACTGACTACTCTGGAGACAGGGCAAAGACCATGCTGTTCCTTCTTGAATGTGGAGCATATGTCAATGCCAACACAGCCGCATTTCCAGATGATCATCATAAAATCCTGTTCATGCTCTCTTATATGAATGGAGGGACAGCAGGGCCATGGAAGCAAGCTTACCTAGAGGAAAGGTATATCGAATCGAAACCCTGGGATACCTTCCAGGAGTTTATTGCTAAGGTACGTGCGGCATTCTCACCAATCGACGATGCAGGAAACGTGTGGACACAACTCAGAGCACTCTCGCAAGGAGCAAAGGGGGTAGATGAGTATATCGCACCATTCAAAACCCTCGCTTACCACACAAAAATTAAAGATGATGCCACCCTCATAGAATATTTCATTGACAGACTCAACAATCGAGTCGTCGACAAGGTCTTTGGGATGGAAAATCCGCTGGACACCATCGAGGAATGGTATACCCATGCAGTGAGGGCAGAAGGGCATCTCAGAAGGGCAAAAGCGATTAAAGAAAGGGCATACAGTAAAGCAGGAGGAGGAGGAGCGGGAAGCCCTTCAAAAGATCCTAACGCCATGGAAATAGACATGACATGCTTCTCTTGTGCAGAGAGGCTTGAACATATCAAAAAGGGAAAGTGTTTCATCTGCCACAAAGCAGGGCACAGGGCGAGTGACCACAAGGGAGGGAAGGAACCACCTGCGAAAGAAGAGAAGAAGATTGAGATGAAGAAAACACCCCACAACCACTATACGAAAATCCACATGCTCATCAACGAGCTGGAGGAAAAGGAAAAAGAAGAGGTGCTAGACCTCATGGCAGCGGAGGGTTTTTAAAGCAGTGGCCTGCGTCGGCAGCAGAGCCTGCCAGAGTTATCATCTCCACTGTACTAGTAGCGAATGTGAGCCACCAATCCATGTGCATTCCAGTTCACTATCTGCTAGGAAATGAAAAAGCTGAAGTCCCCACCCTAATCGACTCAGGAGCAGGCGAAACATTTATTGACCACTGAGTTGTCAAGAAACTCAGACTAAAAAAGATTCCGCTTGTCAGGAAGATCCTTGCAAAGAATGTTGATGGAACCCTTAACAAGAACAGGATGATCTCGCACTACGTCCACATCAACACAGAGATCAGAGGAAAGGAAGAGAAGATCAGAATGCTGATAATGGGGCTGGCAAAGGAAAGCATGATCCTGGGATACTCATGGCTCCAAAGATGTAACCCCATCATTGACTGGGAAAAAGGAACCCTCACCAACAGGCAAACTGAGAAAGTTCTCATGAAGAAGATCTGAACCATGATCGAATGGACATGCACTACATTTGGTAAGCAAAGTCCCACTATAGATGACAAGGGGCCACTTGTACTGAGAGTAATGTTGAGCCCAACTCTCAAAGGCTACCTATAAGGAGTGCTGGGGAGACCTTTGGGGAAACCCACCTCACCGCCGCCGAGCATGTGAAGAGTAGGCTCGGGACAGTTCATCTCACAACAGGACTTTGCACTGGAGACGAACCCGATTGCGACGGATCACACCTGGCAATGGACATGGCAATGGACACCCATCTTGAGATCGATCTACAGATCCCTGTATTAGATGCCGCGGGCGCCAACACACCACTCAACATGGAGGAAAATCAAGATGGAATGGATGCGCTATTCGCCTATGTTCAGGGAGAACCCATGATAGGAATATTCAAAGCAGAGGAGTCACCTCTCACTGTCGAATGTGACTACGTCCCACTGAACTACCAAAAACTCCAGCCGATCTCTTATCTCACCCGATCTCGGCTGACCAGCAGAATTGCTTACTCAAACACAACTTGCATCCGAGCAAAGACCTCTGTCTCGCAGAGGCTCACTCATGAGGGTGAGGGCAACAAGGAGGTGCAGTCACTCGATAATTTACTCCCAGACAAATATAAGGAGTACCAAAGCATGTTCGAAAAGGTGGCATCGGAAAGGTTCCCCAAGTCTAGACCATGGGACCACGCGATCGAACTTAAACCTGACTTCATCCCGAAGGACTGCAAAGTCTATCCCATCACCCCAGCCAAACAAAAGAAGTTAGACGAGTTCATCGACGAGAATCTGAGGAAGGGGTACATCACCCCATCTAAATCACCTATGGCATCCCTGTTCTTCTTTGTTGCAAAGAAGGACTCTGACGCACTCTGGCCCTGCCAAGACTACTGGTATCTAAAGGAAGGAACCATCAAGAACTCCTATCCCCTTCCTTTGATCAGCGATCTACTCGACAAACTAAAAGGGGCAAGATGGTTCACAAAACTGGACATTAGATGGGGATACCATAACATCAGGATCAAGGAGGGGGATGAATGGAAGGCAGCATTTAAGACCAATAAGGGGCTGTTCGAGCCCAAAGTCATGTTCTTCGGCCTTTGCAACTCCCCAACAACCTTCCAAGCGATGATGAATGACACCTGTCATGACATGCTGAACAAGGGATGGCTGGTGATCTACATGGATGACATCTTAATCTTCTCAAAAGACAAAAAGGAACACGAGGAAAGAATGAAGAGGGTTCTAGCAAGGTTGAAGGAAAATGACCTCTACCTAAAACCTGAAAAATCTAGATTCGACATGCAGGAGGTCAAATTTCTTGGGCTGATCCTGTGACCGGACCACTTAGCCATGGACCCAACCAAACTCAGCAGAATTAGGGACTGGCCACCCCCAACCAATGTCAAAGGGGTCAGGTCATTCCTGGGGTTTGGAAACTTCTATCGGAGATTCATTGGCAATTTCGCTATGATCACGAAGCCGCTAAATGACCTAACAAAGAAGGACCAGGCCTTCAACTGGACAAGCAAATGCCAAGAGGCATTCGAAACACTAAAACGAAAATTCTCCAAGGCACCAGTTCTGCTGATGCCAAACACTGAGAAGCCATTTGTAGTAGAAAGTGACACCTCGAAATATGCAACAGGGGCTGTGCTGAAGCAGACTGACACAAATGGGGACTGGCACCCCTGTGGCTATATCTCCCACTCCTTGACAGCGACCAAACGAAACTATGAGATCTATGATCGAGAACTACTGGGGATAATATGGGCCCTAGAAACCTGGAGGCACTACCTCCAAGGATCTGAGCACCCCACCACCATTCTATCAGATCACAAAAACCTTATGTACTTCAGAACGGCACAAAAATTGAACCGATAACAAGCCAGATGGAGCCTTTTCCTGTCGCAGTTCAATCTTCAACTGGTACACATGCCGGGGAAGATGATGATACAATCTGATGTGCTGTTATGATGGGGAGATCACACACCAGAAATTGATGACAACAACAACAATGTCACATTATTGAAAGATGAGATCTTCGCACAAATGATCAATATGGAATTGAAGGACCTGCTAGCAGAAAGCATGATGCATGATGACCTACTAAAAGAAATAGTAAGGGCCATCAAAGAAGGAGGAATGCCACCGATCAAGTCGGCGGTAGAAGATTGGAGAATGGAGAATGATGGGATGGTCTTTTTCAAAAGACCGATGCTACATCCCGGATGACAGAAACTATGGAGAAAGATCATGGAAAAGTACCACAATAATTTACTTACGGGGCACCCTGGCTGATTCCAGACACTAGAACTAGTGCAAAGGGACTACTGGTGGCCCAGGATGACCATCTTTATCTGGAACTACGTCGACGGATGTGCCACATGTCAGCAAATGAAGGTAAACACACACCCCACAACACTGCCACTCTCGCTGATCAAATCAGAAGTGACACGACCATTTGCGCTAGTAACCATGGATTTCATCACCGACTTACTGATCAGCGATGGATCTGACACCATCATGGTCATGGTAGACCATGGGCTTACTAAGGGGGTGATTTTCATTCCCTGCAACAAAACTGTTGATGCACTGGGGGCAGTGGACCTTTATCTGCATAATGTGTTTAGGAGATTTGGCCTCCCCAATAAAATCATATTGGATTGTGATCCATGATTCACCTCCAATGGATTCCAAGAATTAGGAAGACTCCTGGGAATAAAACTGGCCATGAGTATGGCCTATCACCCACAGACTGATGGGGAAACAGAGCGAGTCAATCAAGAACTAGAGATCTATCTCCAGATCTTCTGTGCAAACAAACTGTCACAATGGAAAGGACACCTCACCACTGCTGAGTTCATGCATAATCAGAAGCACCACTCGGCAATCAAAAATACTCCATTTTACATAATGATGGGAACCCACCTTAAGGCCATCCCCATGACATACAAAAAAATGAACGTACCAGCTACCGAACAGAGGATAGCTGAATTAGGGAACATGTGGCGAGAGGCCCTGACGGTGCATGAACTGTCCTGACAAGTTATAATCAGATGCAATGGACAAGGCTTCTGCCCATTCATGGTGGGAGAAAGGATATGGCTGGACTCAAAGAACCTGAAATTGGGATACCCAACCAAGAAACTCGCCCCAAAATGTGAGGGGCCATTCCCTATCACCCAGGTGATCTCCTCCCATGCTTATGAACTGAAACTCCCTTCACAATGGAGGATTCACCCAGTCTTCCATGCCTCTCTTCTTTTGCATTTCAAGGAGAACAAGACACATGGACCCAATCTTCTTCCTCCACCCCCCAAGCTGATTGAGGGAGAACTAGAACATGAGGTCAAGACAATTTTAGCCCACAAAAAGATGGGCCGAGGAACCCGATTCTTGGTGAAATGGAAATGTTACAGCACAGTGGAGAATACTTGGGAGCTGGAAGCACACTTGAAAAACGCTTCAGAAATCTTGAACGAATACAAGTCTATTCATAACCTGCTACCATCATGAGCCGCCCTCTACACTTCTTCATGAACATCACGCCTGATTCCCAACCCCGTAAGAACTTTTAAACTAATCCTCAACTTCGTCCATGACACCAATGACATCTGGAATGAAGAGAGGTTGCTCTCCATGACCCAAGACCAGGCACTTCTCCACAGAACTGTATGCAATCTTTTTGAGACATACCAAGCGATTTCTGCCCTTGAATGGGTATTCCAGCACCTAACTGAAGACGCCTACCACCTTGACTTGCTCCTGCTCATGAGGAGCTTAGATGAGCAGGCGCTAAACTACAGACCTGGAGAACAAGTCCCCACACTGCAGCGCATATTCATTGTAGAGCCTTCCGAAGAAGACGAGGAATTCGAGATGGTGCCAGAATGACTGACAGCACTGTCTTCATCGCCTCCACAACCGCCCCTGCATCCGTCATCGCCACCCCCCACCACTACGCATGCCTACACCCTATCCTAGACAGCCTACGCCCGATTACCTGCCCGCACCTCTGTAGATGTGGAACTCTGTCTGTTTCACATGCACTCGAATCAGCCACTTCTCCTCCCATTGCCCGGAATACCAGTGCCCCCACTGCCGATGATGGCGTCCTGAACACTCGGCACTCTTCTGTCCGAGTAACCCATCACATGACAATCCACCCCGTCACTGCACCACCTAAACCCAAACCACCATGATCGAAAATCTCTCCCTCGCTATTGCCTTCAGCACTGTTTTCAGTGCCACCATTGCCATTATGCTTATCCTTTATGTCCTTATCTCACTCATAATCCTGACTGCTGCACCCCTACCTTGTATCACCCCATTTGTAACCGGCACCTCTGTGCGATTTGCAGGGGCAAACAATATCGAACTACCAACCAGAGTCTACGCCCATGATGCACCCACCGTGACGATGATCAGCATGTTCACTGTGACAACCGATGAATGGGCAACGACATTCGACCCAATGTGGATGGTAAGGGGCTAGTTTCGGATGGGACTCAAAATGTCAAGAGGGAGCTAGTGTTACGAGATATGGGGAAATCATTTTCTTTTGGCACGTGCCTATTGTCTCTATTGTCTTTACTCACACTACCATTACTTATTGTTCTGCATATGATTGCTCAGCCCATTTATTGTCTTCACCATGCACGACCATGCATGCTCCTAATTACACGTCACCACTCTCTCACCTTATTGTACTACCAAGGAAAGCTCTATTGTCTTTACTGTCTTTCCATATGTGAACTACCTACTCACGGCTCTGTACTTGTAATATTTAAGATGCTATGGAGAGACTGGTCAAGCTCAGCTTGACCTGGTCAATTCTACGTTCCTAAACGAACTCTGATAAGTCATTTTCAAAGCTGTTGCTTACGAGCTTCAGTGATTCTCTGAAACGTCTTGATTGAAATCGTCGCTCACGTGCTTCGATTGATTCTAGGAACTTTGACTTTAACACAAAACCTCTTCCCCAACATATTCTGGAGCACCTTCTACCATTATTGGAGGCTGTGGAGTAGTTTGTTGACTGGGAATAGTGGGTGGGCAGTAAGGGCATAAATGGGAAATATTAATTTCAGGATCAATCTTGAATGACTGAGGTAGTTTTAACACTACCACATTGGGTGAAATTATTTTAGAAATTGGATATGGGCCAACTTGCTTCTCCATAAGCTTTCTTGAAGGTCATGGAATATTTAGATCCTTGGTACTTAGCCATACCAAGTCACCAACTTTGTACTCTGGAGCAACAGCTCGAGTACAATCTGCATGTCACATCATGTCATCAAGTGGTTTCATCAATGCTGCCTCTGCTTCCTCCTGCACCTTTTGCATTTTTGATACAAAGTCCTCCATTGACTGTACCTTGACTTCCCTTTGAGGTTCTACTCCCATTCTGGGATGATACCCATAATTAGTGAAGAAGGGTGACATGTGAGTAGCTGAATGGAATGTATTATTGTGGAAAAATTCTGCAATTGCCAACCATTCAGGCCAGTCAGCTTGTTGGTGATTGACAAACATGCATAGGTATTGCTCCAACTCCTGATTCATTCTCTCTGTCTGTTTATTGGTTTGTGGGTGATATGCCACAGATAACTTTGTTTGAATCCCCAATATGTTATTTAACTCTTGCATAAATGCAGAAGCAAATTGTGATCCATGACTGGAGATAACCATATCAGGTAATCCATGTAACTGCCATATCCGATTTAGATAGAGGTGTGCCAAGCCCAACGATGAGGGTTCTGCAGTAGTAGAGATGATATGGACTTCCTTTGTGAAGTGGTCACATACTACAAATATTGCATCGTATCCTTGAGCTTCAGGTAATCCTGTGATAAAGTCCACAGATATATCTCACCATGGCGCTTTAGGTATAGGGTTCGGCATTAATTTACCTGCAGGCTTTTCTGGAAATTTCTTCCCCCTCATGCATGTATCACACCCATCCACATACTCCAACACATACTTTGAAATTCCAGGCCACCAATAATTTCTCATCACCAACTCCAACGTCTTCCACCTTCCTGAATGTCCAGCAGCTGGTGCGTTATGATATAACCATGCAATCTCCCTTTGTAAATCTTGATCCTTCAGTACATACACCTTTCCTCTGAACAACACTAATCCTTGTTCTTCAACCCATTCATCTCCTTTAATATTACCTTTCTTCTTGTCTGCTGTTGTTCTCCCCATCTCCACACTACTCCCTTTCGAGTAAGGTTGTGTAATGGTGCAGCAATTTTGGAAAAATTATGAACAAAGCAATGATAACAATTGGCGAGTCCCAAAAAAGCCTGAACTTCCTTGATACGGGTAGGCATGGGCCAATCAACAATTACCTGTACCTTGATAGGATCCATCTTAATTCCATCAGGACCAATCTTTAATCCCAAGGACTTGATCTCGCTTGGCCCAAACACACACTTCTCTGGTTTAACAATGATAGGTCCACTGCATGCGCTAAGGTCTGGAAAAGATTTCTACTCATATTGAGACATTATGACACACACTCCAAATCGCTACGAATGCCACAAAATCGACTTTGAATTATTCTCGAACTATTTCACACTATTTCAGATGACCTCGAACAATTTCGAACTATTTCACGACATATCACGACAACTTTGTATGACTTCGCAGCATTTTGAACAACTTCGGCTGCCATATAGCTGTCTTGAAACACTTTTGATACACACTGCACAACTGGAACAGGTTATTCCATTACATATCAAGCACTACTGGACACGAGGAGAGACTACAAGAGAATTAGGATGCAATAATAGCATTTTTATGTTTCGATGATATATTGAAGCACAAGATAAGTACTTTTACCATATGGGGACACATATGTTTCAATTATCTATCATTTCTCATTTATTTTGTGATCGACAAAGTCCTCATTGTATGATATATTGCCTCATGTTTTACACATGTTTTACTTCCCTTTTCAGTACTATCTCTTCAAAAATGTATATAAACTTGTACTAGTTACTTAGAAAAATGGAGAATCAGTTACCCTCTCCACTATAGTCAGATTTATAAGCAGTTCTCTTGAGTCTTACATCATGTCATATCTCTGAAGTTCTGTGAAATATTGTGAACTTCCTTGAACTTTCATATTCATTCTCAACTCATCATCGTCTATTGCCACTCAAAACCCACTTTGTAATTGCTATATTCATTTGTCAAACATATTGACACCAGTCAAACACCTTCGAACCCCCTTGAACTCACCCAAAACAACTTCGAACCCATTCAAATCTATTTTGAACTACTTCACACATCTTCGGACCAATTTTGAACTTCTTCAAACATCTTCATATGCTTTAAAAAGACTATTCATCACATCCTTTACCACTTTGCATCACTAAAAACAATGTTCTGGTATTAGTGGTGATATTTAGTACTGACTCGCATCCTTCCTCTAGCTTGAGTTATACTTCATAAGCCTTTTAACAGGTGTTTACTAGGTTTCCAGGTTGAGCATCATCAACAAATAAATCATTCTCTGCCAATCTCCTCAACATCTCCTGCACTGTCGCCTCATGATTTTCTTTATCCTCCATAAATATCAAAATGTCGTCAATAAATATTATTACCATGCCCTTGTCTATCACTTCCTTGAAAATGTCATTCATCATATTTTGGAAGGTTGGGGGACTATTGGTCATCCCAAAAAACATGACTAGTGGGTCGAAGGATCCTCGATGCATGGCAAATGGTGCCTTCCACTCATCTCCTTTCTTTATTCGTACATTGTTGTATCCCCAGCATAAATTTAATTTCGTAAAAACCTTGGCCTTTCCCACCTTGTCAATTATCTCTGAGATCAATGGCAAAGGGTACACATTCTTCACTGTCCACTCATTCAAATACCTTTAATTGGTACACATCCTCTTCCTCTGATCCTTTTTTGGTACAAAGAATACTGGTGATGTCTGTGGTGATTTTGAAGGTCATATGTATCCCTTGCGCAATTGTTCATCAAGGAATGCATCCACTTCTTCTTGTTCCTTCAGAGATAATGGGTAGACTTTTGACTTCTTCAGCACAAATCCCGGCTTCATCTCAATTGCATGATCCCATGGCTTTCACACTGGCATCTGCTCCGATTCCTTTTTCTGAAGAACTGACAAATATTTATGGTAGGCTTTTGGCACCCACTCCTCCACTGACTTCTCCACTTTCACAGCATTTTTATCTCATGACTGTCCTCCACAAATTTCCCTAAAGGTCTGCTTCTGTTCTTCCTTACTGGTCATGACTGGAACTTCCCCATTTGGCATATCCTCATCTTCCACTTCCTCCATTGTAACAGAATACTTCCTTGGATGTTCTTTCTCTTTCTTTTCCTTCTTCTCCTTTTTTACTTTTCTCCCATACACATTACATTCTTTAGGACAATGAGTCATGTGTACCTTCCCAGTTTTCCAATCAATTTCCAGATTATGGTTCTGTAACCATGGACATCCAATTATCAGATTGGTTTTTCCAAGGTCGCACACCTCAAATATGGCTTGTTCCTGATGATCCTGATACTTCAATATCATTGTCACCTCCTCCTTAATAGTTCCTCCATGATTGATCATAACATCAATATTGTATACCATTATAGGTTGCAGCAGTTTATGCATGTGAATACCATTTCCAGTAATTAAGAATTGATTAATAAATAATCTGGTAGCACCACTGTCAAGCAATGCCTCCACATTAATTGCTGCATGCATTGATGATGCTCGACCTGGAAACCTAGCAAAAACCTCTTAAAAGGCTTATGAAGTATAACTCAGGATAGAGGAAGGATACGAGTCGGTACTAAATATCACCGCTAATACCAGAACATTGTTTTTAGTGATGCAAAATGGTAGAGGATGTGATGAATAGTCTTTAAAAGCATATGAAGATGTTTGAAGAAGTTCAAAATTGGTTCGAAGATACATGAAGTAGTTTGAATTAGGTTCAAATAGGTTTGAAGTTGTTCAGGTGAGTTTGAGGAGGTTCGAAGGTGTTGGACTGGTGTCGAGATATGTTCGACAAATGAATATAGCAATTAAGAAGTGGGTTTTTAAGTGGCGATAGGCAATGATGAGTTGAGAGCAAATATGAAAGTTTGCGATATTTCACAGAACTTCAGAGATACAACACAACATAAGACTCAAGAGAACTGCTCTTAAATCCGACTGTAGTGGAGAGGGTAACTTATTCTCTGTTTTTCTAAGTAACTAGTACAAGTTTATATACATTTTTGAAGAGATAGTACTAAAAAGGGAACTAAAACCTGTGTAAAACATGAGGCAATATATCAAACAATGAGGACTTTGTACATCATAAAATAAGTGAGAAATAATAAATATGTGTCCCCATACAGTAAAAGTACTTATCTTTTGCCTCAATATATCATTGAAACATAAAAAATGCTATTATTGGATCTTAAATCTCTTGTAGTCTCTCCTCATGTCCGGTAGTGCTTGATATGCAATGGAATAGTTTGTTCCAGATGTGCAGCATGTATCAAAAGTGTTTCAAGAGAGCTATACAGCAGCTGAAGGCATTCAAAATGCTGCAAAGTCATTCAAAGTGTCGCAAAATGTCGCAAAATAGGTCAAAATAGTTTGAGGTCATCCGAAATAGTGCAAAATAGTTTGAAAATAATTCGAAGTCGATTTTGTGGCATTCATAGTGATTTGGAGTGCATGTCGTAATGTCTCGATATGAGTGGTAATCTTCTCCAGACCTTAGCATGTGCAGTGGACCTATCATCCTCCCCCTTACTGAAATCCTAACTGTTCCAGTTAGCTGATCAAAGTCACGTGCGAAATGCATGATTGGGGTGAGGAAATTAGCGAGGTTCAATATATTGCACATTCTTCCATGTCACCTCCTACATTCATCAACTCTTACTTCTATAATGTCTCTCCTTGTCGAACTCAATACTGAAATCCTCGAATACACAAAATTGATGCCCGAGCACAGTGTCGCTGAGGACTCAGATCTCAAACTGTGGGGGAAGGGTTTTTGTGCGAAAATGGTACGTCTGTCGCTGATCGATTCATAGTTAAATATGCTAAAATGTTTTGTGTAGGCAGAATACGATGAACTTGCCAAAGATCTTGGTGAAGAATGTGATGCGGCCATTCAAAAGGTCATGGACAAAGTATTTGAGGTGTATAAATTGATGGCACAATGTGAATGGATTTTGTGGGGTGGATAGCTATTGTTCATAGATTTGGCTGAGGAGATAGAATGCAGAAGCAGGGAGGAGGAAGAAAAACAGGCTAGAGAGGAGGAGGAGGAGGCAAAGAGGGCAAGAATTGAGAGTTGGAGGAGGGCATTAATGGATGCTCAAAACGTGGCTCTTGCTGTGTTTCATGCAAAGACAATTTCGAAGGAGGACTTGAAAAGGCAGAGTGCAAAGTTCGAGGCTGAATTAAAAGTGATCGAAAGGGCAGAGGGAGACGAGGATGACAAAAATGAGGACGAAGACAAGCTGCCCATGGTGAGGGTGGCAAAGCAAAAGGTGGTCGAGGTTGAGAGCAAAGATGATGAGGATGAGGAGGTCATGGGGGTAGAGGCTGAAAAGCAGGCACCAGTCAAAATGAGTGAGTTGCTCGATTTCAAAGGTCCAGTAAGTGTTTTCTTTTATGTTTGAAAAATTTTCACACTGCTAAATACTTTCATAGTGCGATCAGTGTGCTAGGTTCAAGTCCCAGCTGCGGTGTGTTGGTAGGGAGGGCACTGCAAAGTGTTTGAAGTGCACCCAGGAAATGCAAGGCTGTTACTCAGCAGGGTTGCTGAGGCAAGGCCTTCAAAAAGGCAAAGCAAAGAAGTTTGTAAGTGCGAAATGAGATTTGCACCTTAGACAAGGTACAAAAAATATTTGAGATTGTTTCGAAGAGCTCACTAACTGGTTTTTGAGCTTTGTAGTGCATCGAATTTGGGTTGTGGGCCCCTTCGAAGATGGTGAGAAAGTCACAGGGCTGTCCAAGCCATCGATGCCCCAATCAAAACAGAAAAAGCGATCATCAAAGGGCAAGGCAAGGGAGGTACAACTTGTCAAAGGGGTCGAATGGGTTGATAATGTGTGGGTTGTATGCTGTAGCTTGATTGCTGCGAAATTGGTGCAGAAAAAAGTTGAGATGGAGGTGTTGGGGAGGGAGGTAGAGGCATTGGAGGAGATGTTGGAAGAGTAAGACTTTTTGTTTCTGTTGCTCTATTTCAAATTATCTTTAAGTGTCTTTGGAAAGTAAGGTGAAGAAGAAATAAAGATATAAGGAATGAAAAAAAAAATAAAAAAAGACTTTTTAGGGAAAGGCTCAGTAGTTCATCATAGCTGAAAAACCCTTTGGAGTTTGCACAACCATGCTATGATGCAATATCATGACTTGTATTGTACACTAGAGGCAATCGAAATCTTTGTAAGTAATTGTGAAAAAGAAAAGGGAGGATAGTTATTTGTTTTCAATGTCCTGAAAATCTTCGAAGGTGTCTTCGTTGAAGTTCGAACTTGTTCAAGGTGCTCAGAGTGGATATTGAGGAAATTCAGTGGTAGGGAAATTGATTTTTGAGCAAGGTATGGTAGCAGATGAAATGCAGCAATAGGTCTATGTAGTACTGACCCATCGAGTTTGCAGAGAATATAAGCCCCTCCATAGTTTCATTCGATAACAATAAGAGGGCAACATATCATGGTTTCATTTTGCAATTGAGGGACTTCTCGATTTGTGTGTTTTGAAGTAGCACTAAATCTCCTTTTGCAAAGTTGTAGTCATGCATCGTATGTTTGTGAGCAAGTTCGAAGCATTTCGCAGCTTCAATTCGAGATGCATAGACCTTTGAATATAACACTTCAAGGTCATTCGATCATTTTTGTAATGCTATGGCTCGTCAAGCTATGAGATCTGTTGTTGATAAGATTGAGTCAGGTGGCGGTTGTAAGTATGTTGCCTTGGAGATGTCAAGGGGTATTAGAGGATGTGCTCCTGTAACTGCAAAGTAAGGAGAACAACCCATGCATTTACAAACTGTGACTCGTTCTGCCCAAAATACTGAGTGCGCCTCTGCTGACCATTTCATTTGATCTCAATCGATGGCTTTGAATAAGGATTGTTGAACATCGAAGTGGGCTTGTTTGACAAGTCCATTGGCACATGAATTATAACTGCTAATTCAAACATGGTTAATGTGATATCATTTCACAAGATACTCCATAGCTGCAATAAACACAGCACCATTGTCAGTTATGATTTTGTATAGCAAACTCCACCAATGAATAATATCTTTAAAGATCCAATTGCCCAGAGATGTGGCATTTTTGCATCGAAGTTTTCGCCATTCTGGATAGGTAATTAGTGAGCATCGACCTTGTACGATGTATTTGAATCCATTTTAAGGTGGCATTTGCATTGTGTTGATATAGACTTTGCCAAAAAGAGGTGCTGGAGTGGTGACTGTGGGCAGAATTAGAACATTTCGCATCTCTCAAATTTGGCATAGGTGGCAGGTTCGAATATACCATGCGATGTCAGCTTTCATGTTCAGCCACCAAAATCGAAGGGCAATAACTGATTTAGTAGCAAAAACCATTTTGTGTCTGATGTCATCATGAGCTGCATGAATGATTTCAAGATGATGTTCTGGAGTAGCAATGATTTTGTAAGCTCCATGGGAGTCTTTTCTCCATAGTTTGCCTGAGTCTAAAAAGAATTCGGTGCAATATTGAATAAAGGTAGCATATTCTGCATCTGATAGATCAGGGGGTCACACCAAGTCATGTAGCCATTTTTGAATGCAAAGTAATCTATCATCATTTACTTTCACGTTACTTGTTCATGGGACATCATTATAGGTGAGGTCCTTCCCCTTACTGAAATTTGCAGAGAGGGAGAGGGTAGAAATTCGATGTGAAGTAAATGGTTGGGTTATAATAGGATTTATTTGATGTACAAAACCATGAAGGCAGTCGATTCAGTCTCCAAAATTATCTTCGTTGTCGAGCTCAACATCTTTGTCTCGTGGGGGGGATCTCAAAAGTCCATCAGGACCATGGTGTGTCCCTGCAACATGGACTAATGTAAAGTGAAAGGTTAGGATGGATACTATCCATCGATTGATGCTAGTGCTAGGTGCAATATCAAAATTTGAAAGCATGCCTTTAATATATTGTGCATTGACTTCGACGGTAAGCCTTCGAACTCCTATTAGATACAATCATAGTGCTCCAAGAGCACAATATAGACCATAAAGTTCGAATTTTGGCTGTGAAAATCAGGATTCATGGTCGTTAAGCATAATCAATCCAAATTGACTATAATATCATTTTCGAGGGTTTTTGGGATCACATTGGGTGAGAAAGAATCCAATAGCGATGTTCGAAGTGTTGACCAATAGAATAACCGGGGCTGAAGATGAGTAATCGATAGCTCGGATCACTGGGGAATTAATTAGAGCTGCTTTCAAATCTTCTTGGGCTGCTATTTGTTCTGCTCAGAATTTGAAAGGAACAGCTTTTTGAATGAGTTGGATCAGTGCTGCAGCTCGTTGAGCAAAATTTTGGATAAAGATATGGCAAACTCCAATGGTTCCTAGGAACACTTTAACCTCAGTGAGGCTTCGACATGGTCCCCACTTGCTAACAGCTGCGATTCAAGTAGGGTCAGCCATACGACCTTTGATATTGCATTGATGCCCTAAAACAATCATTTTGGTCATGCAAAGATAGAGTTTCAGACCTGAAAATGTTCCTCCACAATACTTCATGCGCTGGACTATTCAATTTAAATTTTTGAAGTGCTCCCAGACAAAGCATCAAATAGCTGGATTGTCAGAAATCATTTTGTAGGATCCACCGATCATTCTATATTCCGATTTCGGACCCTTCACCAGTGTGTCATCGATGTAAGGGATGGTGATATGAGGAATTTTGGGCTGTAGAATAAATGTCACATTGTCATGTAAGATAGGGACAGAATTTGTCCAACCCATGGGTAGGGTAATGATGTGAAGTGTTAGAGTGAAAGCCTTTAGTTTGTGAAACAAGTTGGGGCTCGTAGGCGACAACTTTCAATAAAGCGTTCAGGATCGTTGAAGCTCATAAGCAATGACTTGAGGATGACTCAAGCTATCAGATCGTAAAGGCATAGAAATGACCAGGTCAAGCTGAGCTTGACTGGTCCTGTATTCACAGTTTAAATAGTACAAGCACAAGATCGTAAATAAAATGAGTCATGCTACGAGAACAATAAGAACAATAGAAAATGAAAAGACAATAGCGTGTGGATGTCTGCAGACTACTACAATAGAGTGAAATTGCGGTGATGTGTGATTAAAAATGTGCAGTCGCAAGATAATAGAAAAAGGAACAATAGCATGGGATGTACACAAGTAAGACAATAAGAACAATTGTGAAGAAAATTGATTTCCCCATCCATAACACCTCCATAATTAGCTCCTCCTCGATGTTTCGAGTCCCATCCAAAACTAGCTCCTGACCGTCTGCATCGGGTCGAATGGCATAGGCTGTTCTTCGTCACTCATCATGGAGAATGTGTCGATCGTTGTTGCAGTGGGTGTGCCATGCATGTAGACTCTGGTAGGTAACTCGATGCCATCCGTCCCTGCAAATTGCACCGAGGTGCTGGTTATGAGCATTGTGATTCGAGGTAGAGGTGGGGCGGTCATGATTTTGAGCATGATAAGAAAGTAAAAGATCATCATAATTAAAATGGCTGCACTGAATATGGCGCTGAGAATGATAACGAGGTGGAGATCTTTGATCATGGTTGGTCAGGTTTAGGTGGTTCGGTCATGAGGAGGGTTGTCACATGTCGGGTTGTTGGGACAGAAGAGTGCAGAATGTTCCAGGCGCCACCGTCAACAGTGAGGGCATTGATACTCCGGGCAGTGTGAGGGAAAATGCCCAATCTGGGCACATGTAAAACAAACAGAGTTTCGCATCCACGGCGGTGTGGGCAGATATTCTGGTGTGGGTTGTCTGGGATGAGGTGTAAATGTGCATAGTGGTGGAGGTGGCGACAATGGATATAGGGGTGGGGGTGACGGAGATGGTGAATATTGGCTGTTCTTCATCTCCTTCATCATCAAGAGGTTCTATAATGAATATCTGTTGAGGTGTGGGGACTCGCTCTCCAGGTCTGTATTAAGAGCTTGCTCATCTAAGCTCCTCATGAGGGGGAGCAAATCCAGGTGGTAGGCTTCCTCGGTCAGGCACTGGAACACCCATTCGAGGGAAGAGATCGCTCGGTATGTCTGGAATAAGTTGTGCACTGTCCTGTTGAGCAGCGCTTGGTCCTGGGTCATGGAGAGCAGTCTCTCCTCATTTCGGGAGTCATCAGTATCACGGACGAAGCTCAAGATCAATTCGAAGGTTCTAATCGGATCAGGGTCGGGCATGGCATTCATGAAGAAGTGTAGAGGGTGGCTCATGACGGGAGTAGGTTGTGAGTGGACTTGTAATTACCCAGAATTTCTGGGGCATTTTTTAAGTGAGCTTCAGGTTCCCAGGTATTTTCCGCTGTGCTGTAGCCCTTCCACTTTACTAGGAATTGGGTTCTTTGGCCCATCTTTTTGTGGGCTAAAATAGCCTCGACCTCGTGTTCAAGTTCCCCTTCGATCAGCTTGGGGGGTGGAGTTCCAGGTCCCCCAATTACTGCATCGATAGAAAACATCTTGCTGCCTGTGTGTCTCGTTCTCCTTGAAACACGAAAGGAGAGAGGCATGGAAAATGGCGTGTATTTTCCACTGTGAAGGAAGCCTCAATTCATAGGCATGAGAGGAAATCACCCACGTGATAGGGAATGGCCCTTCACGTTTTGGGGCGAGTTTCCTGGTCAGGTATCCCAATTTCAAGTTCTTAGAATCTAGCCAAACCCTCTCCCCCACCATAAATGGGCGGAAGCCTCGTCCACCTCGTTTGATCATTACTTGTCGAGACAGTTCATGCACTGCCAGGGCTTCTCATCACATGTTGCCTAATTCAGCTATCCTCTGTTTGGTAGCTGGTACATTTGTTTTTTCATACATCATGGGAATGGCCTTGGGGTGGGTTCCCATCATCAAGTAGAATGGAGTATTTTTGATCGCCGAGTGGTGCTTCTGATTGTGCATGAACTTGGCAGTGGTGAGATGCCCCTTCCATTGTGATGGCTTGTTCGCACAGAAAATCCAGAGATAGACTTCCAGTTCTTGATTAACTCGCTCAGTTTCCCCATCAGTCTGTAAGTGATAGGCTGTACTCATGGCCAGCTTTATTCCTAGAAGTCTTCCTAATTCTTGGAATGCATTGGAGGCAAATCGTGGGTCGCGATCTGATATGATCTTATCGGGGAGGCCGAATCTTCTAAACACATTATGTAGATAAAGGTCTGCTGCCCCCAGTGCATCAACGGTCTTGTTGCAGGGAATGAAAATTACCCCCTTAGTAAGCCCATGGTCTACCATGACCATGATGGTGTCACATCCCTCGCTGATTGGTAAGTCGGTGATGAAATCCATTGTTACTAGCGCAAATGGTCATGTCACTTCTGATTTGATTGGCGACAGTGGTGGTGTTATGGGGTGCATGTTTACCTTCATTTGTTGGCATGTGGCACATCCATCAACATAGTTCCAGATGAAGATCATCATTCCCGGCCACCAGTAGTCCCTCCATACCAGTTCGAGAGTCTGGAATCAGCTGGGGTGACCAGTAAGTATGTTATCATGGTATTTTTCCACGATTTTCCTCCGCAACTCCTTGTCGTCCAGGACATAGCATCGGTCTTTAAAAAAGACTGTCCTATCATTCTCCATTCCCCAGTCTTCTACCGCTGACTTGATCGGTGGGATTCCTCCTTCTTTGATGGCCCTTACTATCTCCTTTAGTAGGTCATCTCGCATCATACTTTCTGCCAGTATGTCCTTCAATTTGGTGTCAATTGTTCATGCGAAGATCTCGTCTTTTAATAGTGTGATGTCATCGTTGTCATCATCGACCTCAGGTATGTGATCCCCTCGTCGTGATAGCATGTCAGACTGTATCATCATCTTTCCTGGCATGTGTATGAGTTGAAGGTTGAACTGTGACAGGAAGAGGCTCCATCTAGCCTGTCATCTGTTCAGTTTCCGTGCGGTTCTAAAGTACATAAGATTTTTATGATCCGATAGGATCATGGTCAGGTGTTTGGATCCCTGGAGGTAGTGTCTCCAGGTCTCCAGTGCTCAAATTATTCCCAGTAGTTCCCGATCATAGATCTCATAATTCCGTTTGGTCGCTGTCAAGGAGTGGGAGATATAGCCACAGGGGTGCCAGTCCCCATTTGTGTCAGTCTGCTTCAGCACAGCCCCTGTTGCATATTTCGAGGTGTCGCTTTCTACTACAAATGGCTTCTCGGTGTTTGGCATCAGTAGCACCGGTGCCTCAGAGAATCTTTGCTTCAATGTATCGAATGCACTTTGGCATTCATCAGTCCAGTTAAAGGGTTGATCTTTCCTCGTTAGGTTGTTAAGTGGCTTCATGATCGCAGCAAAGTTGCCGATGAATCTTCAATAGAAGTTTCCAAAACCCAGGAATGATCTAACTCCTTTGACTTTGGTTGGGGGTGGCCAGTCTTTAATCCCACTCAGTTTAGTTGGATCCATGGCCAGTTGGTTTGGTCGCATTAGCCCAAGAAATTTGACCTCTTGTACATCGAACTTAGACTTTTCAGGTTTCAGGTAGAGGTCATCCTCCCTTAGCCTTGCCAGGACCCTCTTTGTCCTCTCCTCATGTTCCTTTCTGTCTTTCAAGAAGATTAAGATGTCATCCATGTAGATTAATAGCCATCTCTCATTTCACATGTCTTGGAAGATGTCATTCATCATCACCTGGAAAGTCGCTGGGGAGTTACAGAGACTGAAGAACATGACCTTGGGCTCGAACAGCCCCTTGTTGGTCTTAAACGCTGCCTTCCACTCATCCCCCTTTTTGATCCTGATGTTATGGTATCCCCATCTGATGTCTAATTTTGTGAACCATCCTGCCCCTTTCAGCTTATCGAGCAGATCACCAATCAATGGAAGGGGATAAGAGTTCTTGATGGTTTCTTCATTTAGATACCAGTAGTTTTGGCAGGGCCGGAGTGCATCAGAGTCCTTTTTTGCAATGAAGAAGAATGGGGATGCCATCAGTGATTTAGACGGGATGATATACCCCTTTTTCAGATTCTCATCGATGACTGTTCTGCCAGGGTGATGGGGTAGACCTTACAGTCTTTCGGGATAAAATCTGGCTTGAGCTCAATTGCATGGTCCCATGGTCTCAACCTGGGAAATCTTTCTGATGCTGCCTTTTCAAACACGCTCTGATACTCCTTGTATTTGTCGGGGAGTAAATCGTCGAGCGACTGCATCTCCTTGTCACCCCCATTCTTGTGGGCGAGCCTTTGGGAGACGGAGATCTTTGCTTGGATATAGGTTGTGTTTGAGTAAGCAATTCTTCCGGTTAGTTGAGATCGGGTGAGGTGAGAGATCCGCTGAAGTCTGTGGTAGTTCAGTGGGATGTAGTCATTTTCGACAGTGAGGGGTGACTCCTCGGCCCTGAATATCCCAATCATAGGTTCTTCCTGAACATAAGCGAATAGTGCGTCCATTCCATCATGATCTCCCTCAGCGTTGGGTAGTATGTTGGCACCCACAGCATCTAGTACAGGGATCTGTAGATCGATCTCGGGATGGATGTCTGTTGCCATGTCTGTTGCCAGGTTTGATTCATCATGATCGGGTTTGTCTCCAGTGCAAAGTCCTGTTGCGAGATGAACTGTCCCGAGCCTACTCTTCACGTGCTCGGTGGCGGCGAGGTGGGTTTCCCCAAAGGTCTCCCCAGCACTCCTTATAGGTAGCCTCCCGAGAGTCGGGCTCAACGTTACTCTCGGTACAAGCAGCCCCTTGTCATCTATAGTGGGACTTTGCTTACCAAAAGTAGTGTGCATCCGCTCAATCATGGTTTGGATCTTCTTCATGAGGAACTTCTCGGTCTCCCTGTCAGTGAGGGTTCCTTTTTCCCAGTTGATGATTGGGTTACATTTCTGGAGCCATGAATACCCCAGGATCATTCTTTCCTTTCCCAGCCCCATTATCGGCATTCTGATTTTCTCTTCCTTCCCTCTGATCTCTGTGTTGATGTGGACATAGTGTGAGATCATTCCGTTCTTGTTAAGGGTCCTATTGAGGTTTTTGGCGAGGATCTTTCTGACGAGTGGAATTTTCTTTAGCCCGAGTTTCTCGACAACTTGGTGGTCAATAAATGTCTCTCCCGCTCCTGAGTCGATCAGGGCAGGTACTTCCGCTTTTTTGTCTCCTAGCAAGTAGTGAACCAGAATATGCATTGATTGGTGGCTCACGTTTGCTACCATTACAGTTGAGACAACTATTCTGGCAGGCTCCATTGCCAATGTGGGCCACCGTTTTAAAAACCCTCCACCACTATAAGATCTAACACTTCTTCTTTTTCTTTTGCTTCCAACTCATTGATGAGGGCACAGATCTTTGTATAATGGTTGCGAGGTGTCTTCTTCATGTCTTTCTTTTCTTCTTTCACAGGCGGCTCTTTCCCTCCCTTGTGGTCGCTAGCCCTGTGTCCTGCTTTGTGACATATAAAGCACTTTCCTTTCTTGATATGTTCGAGCCTCTCTGCATAGGAAAGGCATGTTGCATCTATATCCATGGTGTTAGGGTCTTTGGAGGAGCTTCCCGCTCCTCCTCCTCCTGCCTTACTGTATGTTCTTTCTTTAATCGCCTTCGCCCTCCTTAGATGCCCCTCAGCCCTCACCGCATGGGTGTACCACCCCTCGATCGTGTTAGGCGGATTCTCCATGCCAAAGACTTTGTCGAGGACTCGGTTATTGAGTCTGTCGACAAAGTACTCGATCAGGGTGGCATCTTCTTTGATTTTAGTGCGATAAGTGAGAGTCTTGAACTGAGCAATATACTCATCTACCCTCTTCGCCCCTTGTGAGAGGGCTCTAAGCTGCATTCGCATGTTTCCCACGTCGTTGATCGGCGAGAACACCGCACGTACTTTTGCTATGAACTCCTGGAACGTATCCCAGGATTTTGACTCGATGTACCTCTCCTCCAGATATGCCTGCTTCCACGGCCCTGCTGTTCCTCCATTCATATAAGAAAGCATGAATAAGATTTTGTGGCAGTCGTCTGGAAAAGTGGCAGTGTTGGCATCGACGTACGCTCCACATTCCAGAAGAAAGAGCATTGTCTTCACCCTGTCTCCAGAATAGTCGGTCAGCGCCCTCTTCTTGATTTCAGCAGGACGAGCAGGGGCGGTGGGTGCAATGGGGATGGTGGGAGTGGATGGAGCAGCCATGTTTCTTCTTCGTCAGGTAGGATAAGGTTGGGTGGTTCTCGTGAGAATTGTGTCATAGTGTATGTGCTGCCTAGACTGAGGTTAGTCGGCAGAGTTCGAATCAGCTTGACCTTTTGTTAGAGTCAAAGCCTTTAGTTCATGAAAGGAGTTGGGGCTCATAGGAGACAACTTTCAATAAAGCATTCAGGATCGTCGAAGCTCGTAAGCAATGACTTGAGGATGACTCAAGCTATCAGATCGTAAAAGCATAGAAATGACCAGGTCAAGCTGAGCTTGACTGGTCCTGTATTCACAGTTTAAATAGTACAAGCACAAGATCATAAATAAAACGAGTCATGCTACGAGAACAATAAGAACAATAGAAAATGAAAAGACAATAGCATGTGGATGTCTGCAGACTACTACAATAGAGTGGAATTGTGGTGATGTGTGATTAAAGGTGTGCGGTCGCAAGACAATAGGAAAAGGAACAATAGCATGGGACGTACACAAGTAAGACAATAAGAACAATCATGAAGAAAATTGATTTCCCCATCCATAACATCTCCATAACACAAAGTGCTTATTGAACAGTGTCTGAAACATTGTCAGATCATGAGATGATTCTGTGACTTTCCTTTTGTTGAATGCCACATAAAGATCCAACATTCCTCTGCATGATCATCCCCCAAATTGTTCTGCTAAATGTTTGGGTATCGGTACAATGCCTGAGTGCTGAATCATTACTTGGTTAAGCAGTTCGAGACTGTGGACGATTATTCGAATCTATTTCGCATCCTTTTTTGTGATGCAAAACCATCATGATTGGTACAAAGAGTTCAATGGTTCATATACTCCTCCTTCTATCTTCTTTTTTAGCATTTTGCATATTTCTTCATACAAACCTGGAGGTATAGGAATGTTTCGCTCAACCCATGGAGTGTGAGGAACAACAGGAAACTCTATGGGAGGGAAAAAGTCAGAGCAAAAACTTCCTCACTCTTGTTCTGTCCATGCAAAAGCTGTTTCCTGATTTCGAATAAAATTGTGCATAAGATTTCATTCCTCTGGCCATAGAAAATCACCAGGATGATTCTTGTTAATGATAGCTTTATGTTCAAGTGAATATCGTAAAGTGGGGATAAACGATGGTGGATGAGGATTTAATTTTGGCATGTTTTCGAGAGGGTCACCAGTAATTGTTCGAATAATGCAAAATCAGTCAGGTAGCTCAGTAATAACTGGGTGAAATTTTTGTGCAGCAGGTTTGTATTTCTTTTTCAATACTGCAAAAATCGGATATGGGGAGTCGATAATAGGCATAGAAGGCATAGATGTTGCCATCGAGGTCAATAAATATGTTTTGTATTGATGACTGGCTGTTAAATATAAATTCGCAAGGATCAAAGAATAAGAAATGGATTTCGAGGAGTCTGAAGACTCCATATCGGGAATCTTCACAGTGCATTCGATAGTGATAGATAAATTAGAGGGATCAAATAAGATAACGAAAGTGCACTGGTCAATGTCCAAAATTTTGTCCTCTAGTTGCAAAAATCCTTTTGACAGTGATTAGAATAAGGTATCGTGGGGATTGTGCATGATTGTGTCAAATTAGGATCATATATCGTGATTGTCTGAGCTTCATTTCTGTAGTTTTTAATGGTGCTTTCAGTGAGCACATTGAATGGTCAACCAAGTAAGATATTATAGACTGGGTTGTGAATTATATGAATTTGCATGAATAGCATGATACTCCCCACTTTGCAAGGCACATTTCATGCTAAACCCAAACTTTTGTCAATGCTTCCATTAGCTGATTGGAGTGGAATGTGGATTGAAGGATTGTAAGCGAGGCCCAGTTCATGGCAAATTTCTTCGGACATTGCAATAATTGAAGAGCCAGGGTCTACAACACTTTCGACTAAATTCCTTCCATTGACATTCATAATAATCGACCTAATCAAATGGGATTCCTTCGCAATGATGAAGGGTTCTGGAATATCGCCAGGTCAAAGACTGTTAATATAAGTTTTGAATGGATTATCAATTATGAAAATCTCATCGTTAAGCAGATTCATGGCATTATTTCCTTCGGACTGCTGAATTCGACATGGAGTGACCTGTTCCTTCCATTTTGTATGAACTTCGGGTGATAGAGACAACAATTCCTCAGGTGTTAGTGTGATAATTGGCATTTTCATCGAATGAGCAAACACATCTTCCATGATTTTATCCTTTTGAATTGGGGCTTGCATACGGTGTGAAGGACCATCTTTGGCTTTACCTTTCACAGTTGATCTGAAGTTGCATTCATATGGTGGTAGGTACAAATTTTCTTTTGCAGTGCCATAAGGATGAATGACTGGCTGCAAAGTTGTTTGTGAAGTCAAAGATGATGCTGAAGTCAAGGTTGGTAGGTTTGTTGCTGTAGATGAGATGGATGATGCAGGTACTTGTGGAGTTGATTGTTCGATTGCTGCAGTGTTTTGGGAGACTGAAGGTCCAGAGACAGGGGCTGTTGGTATGCTTGAATTAGTTTTAGCAAAGGCCCTACCACTTCGCAAAGTGTATATCTCTTCTTCAAGCTTTGCGATGTGATCTTCAGGTGTCGCAAATTGTTCAGAAACCTGGTAGATGCCTCTAGGTGGTGTGGAAGTAGCCGTTGAGGATGTGATGTTGTACATGAGTGACGATGCAGTTGTAGTCGAAGGATTTCATCAAGTTCATTCATCGATTCTGTCTTTGATAAGATGACCAGGAATGTTTCGAGGGGTGAACCATTGATAGGTCCACTGCGCATGCTAAGGTCTGGAAAAGACTCCCACTCATATCAACACATCACAACATGCACTCCGAATCACTACAAACACCACGAAATCGACTTTGAATTATCTTCAAACAATTTTGCACTATTTCAGATGACTTCGAATGACTTCGAACAATTTGCGACACTTTGAATGACTTTGCAGCATTTTAAATGACTTTGGCCACCATATAGCTGTCTTGAAACACTTTAGATACATGCTGCACATCTGGAACAAACTATTCCATCACATATCAAGCACTACCGGACATGAGGAGAGACTACAAGAGATTTAGGATCCGATAATAGCATTTTTTATGTTTCGATGATATATTGAGGCAAAAGATAAGTACTTTTACCATATGGGGACATGTATGTTTTAATTATTAATTATTTCTTATTTATTTTATAATGTACAAAGTCCTCATTGTTTGATATATTGCCTCATGTTTTACACAGCTTTTAGTTCCCTTTTTAGTACTATCTCTTCAAAAACGTATATAAACTTGTACTAGTTACTTAGAAAAACAGAGAATAAGTTACCCTCTCCACTACAGTCGGATTTAAGAGCAGTTCTCTTGAGTCTTACGTTGCGTCGTATCTCTGAAGTTCTGTGATATATTGTGAACTTTCATATTTGCTCTCAACTTGTCATCACCTATTGCCACTTAAAAACCAACTTCTTAATTGCTATATTTGTTTGTCAAACATATCTCGACACCAGTCAAACACCTTCGAACCTCTTCGAACTCACCCAAACAACTTCGAACCCATTTGAACCTAATTCAAACTACTTCGCGTGTCTTCAAACCAATTTTGAACTTCTTCAAACATCTTTGTATGCTTTTTTTGTATGCTCTTACAGACTATTTGCACCATCCCTTATCATTTCACGTCACTAAATACAATGTTTTGGTCTCAGCAGTGATATTTAGTACCAACTCACACCCTTCCTCTGACTCATGTTATACCATCTGAAGCAATTTAGTAGGTTTTGCTTGGGTTTCTGGGTTGAGTATCATCACCGTCCATTTAGAAGGACAATTTTTCCTTCATTGTTCTTTTTACACTTTCCTTCATTGTTCTTTTTACACTTTTCTTCATTGATATAGGACTGGCAAACCATGCAGTCGCTAATGAAATGACCCATGAGTCCACAAAAGACACAAGCTAAATTTTCGAGCTGGTCTGAGTGAAATCCACTGTTAGTTCGAGGAGGATTAGTGGCTTTTGAACCTGCTAGAGCCGTGACGAGTGTGGTTGCAAATTTTTTAAGAATTGCCAATAAGTCTTCTGATTTGATCTGTGTTGAAGATGTTGAAGTCGATGCCGAGGTTTCTGAAGACTGTAATGATGGTGAATTGGAACTAATTGACCCTGCTAAAACATATTTTGCTGCTGCATGAATGTCATCATGTGGGTAGGCATCATCTGGATAGTGGTCAGGAAATTTTAGTTCAAGTCGTCATGCAATTCATGACCATAAACCCGGCTGAAAATCTCTAATGAATGCTCTACTTTGTTCTGCCTCCGAAATTCTGCCTTTAGAGAGTAGGAACTTTGTAATGTTGTAGAATGACCTGTAATATAATCCTAAATCGCTCGCGTTAAAGATACCCATTTGAAGTTGTTCACCAATGAGTTTGTCTATGTCCAAAATCAACCATTTTCGATCGTCTTCAGAACCAAGATATAGTCTGTGGATTGTGATGCAAAAATCTTGAAACGAAGTGCCGGTTTCATATTCGGGAATTGATTCCCAGAGTTCAGACATATCGACAGGTGTGCTTCTTCATAAGTTCTGGATCTGTAACATTGCAGTCGATGAAAAGTATTTCAAGCTCCTTAAAGTGTCAACATGGCTCTTGAGGTTGAGTAGGGTCGAATTTAGGTGCTGTGGAATGTCCACAAGCTGGCATTGTTGCTTGGGTGGCCATAGATGTACCAATTCGAGGAGTTAGAACCTGAGCAAAGGACAGTAGATATGTTGAAGTGGCTGGAATAATGAATGATGTAGTAGACGATGAGGAAGAAGAGGAAGACGAGGTTGGAGACGAGGAAATAGGTGAAGGAAACAGACAACAATGCATAGATTCAGTGTCAGAGACAGGAATTAGAATATCCCCTGATTGTTCGAGAGAAGGCCTGGTGAGTCTCGATTCTAAGGTTTCGAGCTTGTGTTGGCCTAAGCTGGGAGATTCGAGGTAGATTAGGCAATGAAATGATTTAGAAACCCCTCATGGTAGGCTCCAAAATGATGATGCTCAACCTGGAAACCTAGCAAAAACCTGTTAAAAGGCTTATGAAGTATAACTCAGGCTAGAGGAAGGATGCGAGTCGGTACTAAATATCACTGCTAATACCAGAACATTGTTTGTGGTAATGTGAAATGGTAGAGGATGTGATGAACAGTCTTTAAAAGCATATGACGATGTTTGAAAAAGTTTGAAATTGGTCCGAAGATGCATGAAGTAGTTCAAAGTAGGTTTGAATGGGTTCGAAGTTGTTCTGGTGAGTTCGAGGAGGTTCGAAGATGTTCGACTGGTGTCGAGATATGTTTGACAAATGAATATAGCAATTAAGAAGTGGGTTTTTAAGTGGCAAGAGGCAATGATGAGTTGAGAGCGAATACGAAAGTTCGAGGAAGTTCATGATATTTCACAGAACTTCAGAGATACAATGCAATGTAACACTCAAGAGAACTGCTCTTAAATCTGACTGTAGTGGAGAGGGTAACTTATTCTCTGTTTTTCTAAGTAACTAGTACAAGTTTATATACATTTTTGAAGAGATAGTACTGAACTAAAACCTGTGTAAAACATGAGGCAATATATCGTACAATGAGGACTTTGTGCATTATAAAATAAATGAGAAATGATAAATAATTGAAACATGCATGTCCCCATATGGTCAAGTACTTATATTTTGCCTCAATATATCATCGAAACATAAAAAATGCTATTATCATTACCTACATCTCATGTAGTCTCTCCTCATGTCTGGTAGTGCTTGATATGCAATGGAATAGTTTGTTCTGGATGTGCAGCGTGTATATAAAGTGTTTCAAGACAGCTATATGGTGGCCGATATTGTTCGAAATAGTATGAAGTTGTTCAAAGTGTTGCAAAACCTTTCGAAGTTGTTAGAAGTTGTTCAAAGTAGTGTGAAATAAGTCGAAAAGAATTCAAAGTTGATTTCATAGTGTTCATAGTGGTTTGGAGGGTCTGTCGTAGTGTGTCAATACGATTGGAAACTTTCTCCAGACCTTAGAACACACAGTGGACCTATCAGCATGTCTACTGTCTTCAATCCTACTGTCAAGCTGATTTCAGGTTCTATCCATGCTGAGCAAATAAAAAATTTAGGGGTTTTTGGAAATAAGCAAATTGAGTAATGTAAATCTTGGCTAAACCAGATCTGATCAGTTGTCTGGTTGCAGCTGTCCTAATGATGAGCGCTGCCTCTCAGTCACTGGCGGTCACAATGTAAGGTGAGGCCTGGCATCAGCTTACAAAAGCAAGGTAAATATGTATATACAATTAGTTCTGGCTCTTCCCAAAATGATGAGTAAGTGGTTGTGGCATGCTGAGAAAAATGACGTATGTGTGTATAAGAGAAGGCACACTGATGGGGTAGTTGAGTTCTTCTGTTAGGGTGACACCCACTGTTCTGCTAGCTGGACCATGCAGGCTCTACTGCCCCCATTCCCACACTTGCACTGCCACCTGCTGCTCCTGCTCCCTTTCCTTCTTTCTATCCCGCTCCTTATGCTGCTCCCATCCTTGATGCCTTGCCCAATGCGAAAGCTGGCCAGCCCACTTGGCAAGGCCAAGATGATGCATCAAGTGCTCCTTCTTCCTGTCCCTCTCCCTGTCCCTGTCCCTCTCCCACTGGGCTTGAGGAAGAAGGACATGGTCCTCAAATCAAGGTTGTCCCTACCATGCTGCAAGATTCTCATGAATCAGTTCAATGTATGACCTCTGTGGATGCACCCCTTCCTTCCCTCCTTCAACCCCCTCAATCCCCAATGCTGACCCTGTGGAACTGGTAATGGTATCCACCAACAATGTGTTCATGCCACCCACCCCTCCTTCACCGCTGGCATTGCATTCCCCTCCCCCTCCACAATTATGCCAATCCCCTTGCCATTTGTCACCCTCCCAGCCTTCAAGCAGTACCAGCCCTTAGCCAAACCTGAAGAAGAGAGTGGGAACATCTGAGGACAGAGAGGAGGTAAAACGTGGCAAAAAAAGTAATGGTTGGACCATTTTATTTTACATTCATACAGAAATATTGTTGTATACTTAGTTTGAAAATTTCACAGTTTTTCTCTTCTCTCTTTTATCAAGGGTTGTGATTCAAATGGCCTCCTGTTGTGCAATGTCATCAGCTGTCTTTTGGTGTTGACCCTCTGATTGGTTGATTGTCAGGTTTTGTTGGGATGGGGGTGGGATCATTGGTTGATAGCTAACCATTGCGGCTGCACCATGCTTGCCACTGCTGATGTGATTGCCTGATTGTCAGGTTTTGTTGGGATGGGGGTGGGGTCATTGGTTTATAGCTAACCACTGACAATCCTACGTCAGGCATGCTGGCCACTCCCATGTCCTGGCCACCAAAAATAGGGTGAGGTTTAGGACATTGTGATGTTTGTTGAGGAGGCAGAGTGGAGTTGTCATTTCAGAACAGGGACAGATCAATAGGGGGGTCAATCACATTGTTGCATGACATGGGTCCAATGTACCTCATGTATGTGTCTCGAGGTATAAGATACTGCAGTTCACCATCACCTGGACCATTAATTGGCTGTGGCTAAGCAATGCCAGCTCTACAGAGTATGTCCATCATTGTTTGATGTACAAGTTGTGTGCCTGTTCTGCCATCGACCTTTGGCTAGGTTTCTTTGGCTTGGATTTGCCTTTTGCAGCTTTTATAGCTCTTGATTGTGAATGCGGGTTGGGCTAAGATGCAGCTAAGCCTTGGGATTGGCCTTCAGTGTCAGGCACAGGCACAGGCATGGGAGCAGGAGTGGGAGTAGCAGCAGCAGCAGCTGAGTCAGCACTGGCCACTGAGTTGTCCACACCAGGCACAGCAGTGGGGGAGTCTACATTGGGCATGGCAGTGGCATCTGCGTTACACTGGCTAGTGTGTTTGCACATCTGTCAAGAAGATGTAGGGCTATTCAAATCATTAGGAGATTGTGCAGGAGAGACACTACCATTGCATAGCTTGATTCTTTTGAACCTGAATGCCCTCTCAGGGCTCTGTGCCATTTGCTGCTGCAGAATGTGGTTGAAGAAGTCTTCTATGACACTCTTTTGCATGTTCCATGGGTCTGTCCATTTGAACCTGGCTGGGAGATATTCTGGATTGGTGAATGTCGATGTGTGCTCAGCAATTGCTGTAAGGACATGGCGAGTATGACCAGTGTTCGCTAGTTCTACATGCAGATAAGTAACAACTCATTGAAAAGGAAGTGATCATACTGTAATGCTGCCCAACATACAACTTAAACCATTTCTCCAGCTCTTTTTTCATGTATAGTGAGCATTTCCATGGTGTGGGTAGGATGGGGAACCCATCACTAGTCATCTCAAGTCAGATTTGCATTGAGTCATCATGCACTCTTGACCTTGAAGCTGCACATAAAGCCTTGATATAGCCCATGAAGTGGCACTTGAGCTCTGTTAGGAAACAGTCTCCTAACATGCCTATTACATAATACTATTTTTATTTTATTTTATTTTATTTCACCAAAATATGCTAGCAAATGCCTATACACACTTTATTTGTCAGCATGGGAATTTTCTATTTACATGCATCAATATGTATGCACATGTATGTGTGCATCGGTAGCAACATACTACAATATATGTAACATAGTATATAACCATAAAATAAATACTAGGAGACCTCAGTTGAGTTCTCTCAGGTATTCCATCCACAATAGTGGTGCAAAATGCCTATTTCAGCCAACTAATCTATTTTTAACCTGTCACATCAAAACCATCAAACCCCCCATCACGCGCATGCACCCCACTGCCTTCTTGTGGGAGAGCCTGCACAGTCCAGCTAGCAGAACCGTGGGTGTCGCCCTAACAGAAGAACTCAACTGCTCCATCAGTGCACCTTCTCTTACACGCACATACGTCATTTGTCTCAGTGTGCCACAACTGCTTACTCATTATTTTGGCAAGAGCCAGAATTAATTGTATATATGTATTTACCTTGCTGTTGTAAGCCGATGCCAGGCCTCGCCTTACATTGCAACTGCCAGTGATCAAAAGGCAGCACTCATCATTAGGACAGCTGCAACCAGACAACTGATTGGATCTGGTTTAGCCGAGATTTACATTACTCAATTTGGATGACTATTTTAGGTAGTTACTAGCCAAATTCAGTAATAACCCTGAGATCAGGCACTGTTAGAAGGGTTATTGATCCAAAGTGCCCAATTGTTGACAAATAGCCGAAATCACATGTTTTGCCATGTTTGGTACCCAAATAGCTGGGTCACATGACTCAAAATTCTGCAGCCAAATCTTGACTCAGCCAAAGAAGTGACTCATTACAGATTATGTCATCACATCAGAACAAGCAACTTTGAATCCTGATCACAATCCTGTTCCCACACCTGTTCTAGAAGCCAAAATTGATGCTCTAACAGCACAAATGTCTCAATTAGTGTCAGTATTAGCAGCATCCCAGCCCAAACAAGCAGAAACAAAAGCAGAGATAGTAGAAGATAAAGATGATGAGATGGAGGAGATGGTGGAGTGGATGTCTCAGGAGGGTGAGCATGCAGAGGACAGGTCTGAGAGTGGAAAAATGCATTTACCTAAATATGTGCCCCTGCAAATATTTGATGGTACCATGGAGAACACAAAATACTTTATCAGCTCTATAGTGTTGTATATTCATGGGATAAAGCCCAAATTTCATACAACTGAGTCTAGAATTACGTTTGCTCTCTCATACATCCAGGGAGGGAAAGCACAGTTCTGGAGAAACGAAGCCATTAATCAAATTGCCATGGGATATAAACCATTTGCAACCTTCAGGAAATTTTTGGAGAGATTGGAGGCACAGTTTGGAGACCCTAACCCAAAGGTGACAGTGAATGCCAAATTAAAAACCATGCACCAAGGTTTTCTGACTGCAGATGAATTTATTTTGCAGTTCAAAGCAGAAGCATCACAAACCGATATGGGAGAAGCTCCATTGGTAGAATATTTGAAAACAGGATTAAATCCCTCATTATGCAAGTCTATCTATCAACTACCTTCTATGCTGGAGAGGTTGGATGAGTGGTATAATTGGGCAATGCATCTTGATTGGCAATATCGACAGGAACAGGCAGAATCAAAATTGATGTATGGAAATGCCAGATTTGGAAAGTCATCAAAAGGAAAGGCCGAGAAAGAAAGGACACCTCAGGTACAAACTCCGAGGGCACAGCCACCAGCCCTGGCAGTGACACCTATCGTTAAGGAGTCAGTAGCATCGACGGATGCAATAGATGTTGATCAAGTAGGAAGATGAGCTCCAGTTAAATGTTTTAATTGTGGGCAATTAGGGCATATGGCTTGAAATTGTAGGCAGAAAAGGAAGATTAGGGAAGCAACAATCGAGGAAGTAAAGTTGGAGGAAGATAAGCAGAAGAATTATGTGGAAGAGTCCCAGTGAAGGTTTCCCCATTGCTGACCCAGAATCAATATAATGTATTAGTATCCGAGGAAACCCAGAGTGATCCAGAAAGACAAATTGGAGAGTATGACCATCATTATTTATCCAATGAAGAAAAATGCCCAGCCTTATTTCTGAAGACCTCTAAATTCTTTATTCCCTCAGCGCAGATAGAACCCAAAATCAGCTTGACAGTAGGAGTGAAGACAGTAGACACACATGCAGCAATTAATGTGGGGAGGCATTGCTTGATAGTGGTGCTACTGGATTATTTATTAATCAATTCTTAATTACTGGAAATGGTATTCGCACACATAACCTGCCACAACCTATAATGGTGTACAATATTGACAGTATGATCAATCGTGGAGGAACTATTAAGGAGGAAGTGATGATGATATTGAAGTATCAGGATCATCAGGAATGAGCCATATTTGAGGTGTGCGACCTTGGGAAAACCAATCTGATAATTGGAGGTCCATGGTTACAAAAACATAACCCGGAAATTGATTGGAAAACAGGGAAGGTACACATGACTCATTGTCCTAAAGAATATAATGTGTATGGGAGAAAAGTAAAAAAGGAGAAGAAGGAAAAGAAAGAGAAAGAACGTCTGAGGAAGTATTCTGTTACTATGGAGGAAGTGGAAGATGAAGATATGCCAAACAGGGAAGTTCCAGTCATGACAAGTAAGGAAGAACAGAAGCACACCTTTAGGGAAATTCATGGAGGACAGTCATGGGATAGAAATGTGGAGAAAGTGGAGAAGCCAGTGGAGGAGTGGGTGCCAAAAGCCTACCATAAATATTTGTCAGTTTTTCAGAAGAAGGAATCGGAGCGGATGCCAGTGTGAAAGCCATGGGATCATGCAATTGAGATAAAGCTGGGATTTGTGCCAAAGAAGTCAAAAGTCTATCTGTTATCTCCAAAGGAACAAGAAGAAGTGGATGCATTCCTTAATGAACAGTTGTGCAAGGGATAGATACGACCTTCGAAATCACCGCAGACATCACCAGTATTCTTTGTACCAAAAAAAGATCAGAGGAAGAGGATGTGTACCAATTATAGGTATTTGAATGAGTGGACAGTGAAGAATGTGTACCCTTTGTGGTTGATCTCAGAGATAATTGACAAGGTGGGAAAGGCCAAGGTTTTTACAAAATTGGATTTATGCTGGGGGTACAACAATGTACAAATAAAGAAAGGAGATGAGTGGAAGGCAGCATTTGCCATGCATCGAGGATCCTTTGAGCTGCTAGTCATGTTTTTTGGAATGACCAATAGCCCCCCAACCTTCCAAAATATGATGAACAACATGTTCAAGGATGTGATAGACAAAGGTGTGTGATAATATTCATTGACAACATTTTGATATTCATGGAGAATGAAGAAAATCATAAGGCAATAGTGCAGGAGGTGTTGAAGAGGTTAGCAGAGAATGATTTATTTGTTAAACCAGAGAAGTGTGTATTTGGAGCAAGCAAGATCAAGTTCTTGGGATTCAATATTGGTCCTGATGGAATCAAGATGGATCCTATCAAGGTACAGGCAATTGTTGATTGGCCCATGCCTATCTGTATCAAGGAAGTTTAGGCTTTCTTGGGACTCGCCAATTTTTATCATCGCTTTGTTTATAATTTTTCCAAAATTGCTGCACTATTACACAACCTTACGTGAAAGGGAGTAGTGTGGAGATGGGGAGAACAACAGCAGGCAGCATTTGAGGAGTTGAAGAGGAAGTTTGTGGAAGAACCAATATTGGTCCCAGTAGATTTCATGCATCCCTTACGAGTGGAATCAGATGCATCAGACTTTGCTACTGGAGCAGTATTATCAATGCTATGTGAAGATGACAAATGGCATCCTTGTGCATAGTTGTCTCGAGGGTTGAATAAGGTGGAGAGGGATTACAATGTGCATGATAAAGAGATATTGGGAATAATACGAGCATTGGAGGCATGGAGACATTATTTGGAGGGATGTACACATCGGATCGAAATCTGGAGACCATCAAAATTTGCAGTACTTCATGTCCACTAAAAAGCTTAACCATCGACAAGCACATTGGGCATTATTCCTATTGCATTTTAATTCTCACTTGGTCCACAAAGCAGTGATGATACTCAGCCTGAAAACCTAGCAAAAACCTATTAAAAGCCTTATGTAGTATAACTCAGGCTAGAGGCAGGGTGCGAGTCAGTACTAAATATCACTGCTAATACCAAAACGTTGTTTTAGTAATGTGAAATGGTAAGGATGTGACGAATATCCTTTTTAAAGTGTACGAAGATGTTCAAAGATGTTCAAAATTGGTCCAAAGACGTGCGAAGTAGTTCAAAATAGATTCAAATGGGTTCAAAGTTGTTTGGGTGAGTTCAAGGGGGTTCGAAGGGGTTCGACTGGTGTCAATATGTTTTGACAAATGAATATAGCAGTTAAGAGCTGGGTTTTTAGTTACGATAGGCGATGACAAGTTGAGAGCAAATACGAAAGTTCAAGAAAGTTTGGGATATTTTGCAGCACTTCAGAGATACGATGCGAGGCAAGACTTCAAGAGAACTGCTCTTGAATCCGACTATAGTGGAGAGGGTAACTGGTTCTCCATTTTTCCAAGTAACTAGTACAAGTTTATATACAGTTTTTGAAGAGATAGTACTGAAAAGGGAAGTAAAACATGTGTAAAAACATGAGGCAATATATCATACAATGAGGACTTTGTAGATCAAAAATAAATGAGAAATGATGAATAATTGAAACATACATGTCCCCATATGGTAAAAGTACTTATCTTTTGCTGCAATATATCATCGAAACATAAAAGATGCTATTATCGCATCCTAATTTTTTTGTAGTCTCTCCTTGTGTCTGCTAGTGGTTGATATGCGACAGAATAACCTGTTCGAGTTGTGCAGCATGTATCGAAAGTGTTTCATGACAGCTATATGGTGGCCGAAGTTGTTCAAAATACTGCGAAGTCGCTCGAAGTGTCACAAAATAATTTGAAAGTATTCGAAATAGTTCGAAGTCATCCAAAATAGTGTGAAATATTGTAAAAATGATTCAACGTCGATTTTGTAGTGTTTGTAGTGGTTCTGGGTGCATGTCGTAATGTGTCGATATGAGTGGAAAGCTTCTCCAGAGCTTATAGGGCATAGTGGACCTATCAGTGGGAAGCTTGATGAGCAAAGCAGATGCATTATCCAGACATACAGATCATGAAAGGGGAGTGGAGGAGGACAATAAAAATATTACCCTACTCAAACCTGAATACTTTCATATTTGTGCTATGCGTCAAGGGCATTTATTGGTGGATAGCTCAGAGATGGAAATGTTGTCTAAAATTAGGCAATGTTCAGAGATGGATGATGAAGTGGTGGAAGCTGTGAAAGCTTTGAGGGGAGAGAAGAAAGGTAATATTAAAGGAGATGAATGGGTTGAAGAACAAGGGTTAGTGTTGTTCAGAGGAAAGGTGTACATTGATGATGCTCGACCTGGAAACCTAACAAAAACCTGTTCATAGGCTTATGTAGTATAACTCAAGCTAGAGGAAGGGTGCGAGTTGGTCCTAAATATCACCTCTAATACCAGAACATTGTTTTTAGTGATGCAAAACAGTAACAATGTGACGAATAGTGTTTAAAAGCATACAAAGATGTTCGAAGTGGTTAGAAATATATTTGAAGACGTCCAAAGTAGTTCGGAATGGATTTGAATGGGTTCGAAGTAATTCAGGTAAGTTTGAGAAGGTTCGAAGGTGTAAGTTGGGTTTTTAGTGACGGTAGGCGATGACGATTTGAGAATGAATATGAAAGTTCGAGGAAGTTCACAATATTTTGCAGGACTTCAGAGATACGACGCGAGGTAAGACTCAAGAGAACTGCTCTTAAATCTGACTATAGTGGAGAGGGTAACTGGTTCTCTGTTGTTCTAAGTAACTAGTACAAGTCTATATACATTTCGAAGAGGTAAGTACCAAAAAGGAAATATAACAGGTGTAGAACACAAGGCAGTATGCACAGCAATAAAGGGATTGTAAAACATAAAAACAAATGAGGAATGATGATAATTGAAATGTTCGGTGTCGCCATATAGTAAGAGTACTTCTCTTGTTGTTTCAATAGATTGTTGAAACCCCAAAACCGCCATTATTGTACCCTAATTCTTTTATCATCTCTCCTTGCATCCAGTAGTGCTTGATATGCAATTAAATAGTTTACTCCGGTTGAGCATCATGTATCGAAAGTGTTTTAAGACAACTATACAGTGGCCGAAGTCATTCGAAGTGTTGCAAAATGGTTCGAAGGCATTCGAAGTGTTTCGAAGTCATCCAAAATAGTGCGAAATAAATCGAAAAGTGTTCGAAGTCGGTTTTGTGGCATTTGTAGTAATTCGAAGTGCATGTCGTGATGTTGATATGAGTGGAAGTCTTCTCCAGACCTTAAAGCATGCAGTGGACCTATCAACGTACCAAAGGATCAAGATTTACGAAGGGAGATCGTACAGTTACATCATAACATGCCAGCTGCTGGACATCCAGGAAGGTGGAAGACGTTGTAGTTGGTGATAAGAAATTATTGGTGGCCCGGAAAAAATATGTCTTGGGGTATGTGGATGGGTGTGACACATGCATGAGGCAGAAGAAATTTCCAGAAAAGCCTGCAGAAAAATTAATGCTGAACTTTATACCTAAAGCACCATGGCAAGATATATCTGTAGACTTTATCACTGGATTACCTGAAGCTCAAGGATACAATGCAATATTTGTAGTATGTGACCACTTCACAAAGGAAGTTCATATTATTTCTACCACTGTAGAAACCTCATCGTTGGGCTTGGCATGCCTCTATCTAAATCAGGTATGGCAGTTACATGGATTACCTGATATGGTTATCTCCAATCATGGATCACAATTTGCTTCTGCATTTATGCGAGAGTTAAATAACTTATTGGGGATTCAAACCAAGTTATCTATGGCATATCACCCACAACCTGATGAGCAGACAGAGAGAATGAATCAGGAGTTGGAGTAGTACCTATGCATGTTTGTCAATCACTGACAAACTGACTGGCCTGAATGGTTGGCAATTGCAGAATTTTCCCACAATAATAAATTCCATTTGGCTACTTGCATGTCACTCTTCTTTGCTAACTATGGGTATCATCCCAGAATGGAAGTAGAACCTCGAAGGGAAGTCAAGGTACAGTCAGTAGAGGACTTTGTATCAAAAATGCGAAAGGTGCCGGAGGAAGCAGAGGTGGCATTGATGAAAGCATGTGATGACATGATGCGACACATGGATCGAACTCGAGCTGTTGCTCCAGAATATAAAGTTGGTGACTTGGTATGGCTAAGTACCAAGGATCTGAATATTCCACGACCTTCAAGAAAGCTTACAGAGAAGCAAGTTGGCCCATATCCGATTTCTAAAATAATTTTACCCAATGCAGTAGTGTTAAAATTACCTCAATCATTCAAGATTGATTCTGAAATTAACATTTCCCGTTTATGCCATTACTGCCCACCCACTATTCCTGGTCAACAAACTACTCCACAGCCTCCAATAATGGTAGAAGGTGCTCCAGAATATATTGTGGAAGAGATTTTGGACTCACATCTTCGATGAAATAAATTGGAGTTCTTAATCAAGTGGAAGAACTACACCGATGAAAATAACTCATGGGAGCCTGAAGAGAATTGTAAGCGAGCACGTAAAGCAATTGCCCAATTCTTTAAACATAATCCAAATGCTCTGCATCGCATTGCTAGAATGGTGTATGAGGGGATGAATTTCTAGCCTTACCAGAATTTCACAGAGGGGACAAATACGATATTTTCTCGCCTGGAAGTCGAGGCATAAAAAGGGGGTAATGTTAGGAAACAGTCTCCTAACATGCCTATTACATAATACTATTTTTATTTTATTTTATTTTATTTTATTTTATTTTATTTCACCAAAATATGCTACCAAATGCCTATGTATGCATTATTTGTCAGTGTGGAAATTTTCTATTTACATGCATCAATATGTATGCACATGTGCGCACGCATCCATAATAACATACTACAATATATGTAACATAGTATATAATCCTAAAATAAATACTAGGAGACCTCAGTTGAGGTCTCTTAGGTATTCCATCCACAATAGTGGTGCAAAAAGCCTAATTCAGCCAACTATTCTATTTTTAACCCCTCACATCAAAACCATCAAACCCCCCATCATGCGCGCACACCCCACCACCTTCTTGTAGGAGAGCCCACATGGTCCAGCTAGCAGATTAGTGGGTGTCACCCTAACAATATCATTGAAACCTCTAAGTGTTATTATCATGTCCTAAATCTCTTGTTGTCTCTTCTCATGTCTGGTAGTGCTCGATATGTGATGAAATGGCTCACTCTGGATGTGCAGCATGTATCAAAATGGTTTTGAAACAGTTATGTGGCAGCTGACTTTGTTTGAAGTGCTGCGAAGTCGTTCAAAAGTGTTCAAAATGTCATAAAATGGTTCGAAATGGTTCAAAGTTGTTCAAAGTAGTGCAAAATAGTTCAAAAATGTTCGAAAAAAATTTTGTAGTGCTTGTAGCAGTTTGGAGCATCTGTTGTAATGTGTCAATATGATTGGAAACCTTCTCCAGACCTTAGAGCGTGCAGTGGACCTATCACCATCCCTGCTCCAATCCCTGCTTCTGTTCCTGCTCCCATCCCCATCCCCATCCCCTTCCCTGCAATTGCATGCAAACATTACTAATGTCTGTACTATGTTCTTAATGCATGTCTATCTGTATGGTACAGCAAGTAAAGTAGTAATGTAGCCATTGGTTAATTAATAGAAGCATGTACAAATATATAGTGAGTTTGATGGCATCCATCGAAACAGATAATACAATGTACAGTCAATAGTATTCATAGGTTAACATTGTGTCCATGCCCGATGGCGATGCCATGGCCATCCCCATTGCATTTCAAATGTTTCTAATGTCTGTATTACATTCCTAATGCATGTCTATTGTAAGGTATAATAATCAGTGTACAATGTAGTTGTTGGTTAATATAGTATAGTGACTTTACATAGTGAGTTCAACAGCATCCATTGAACCTGTATTATTCGATACAAAGTATATATTCAATAGGTCATATCATTCGATACAATGTAGCTTAGCTACAGCATCCATTGAACCTGTATTATTCGATACAAAGTATGCATTCAATAGGTCATATCATTCGATACAATGTAGCTTACCTATGTGTTAGAGCTCCCCTGGAATCTCTGAACCCTCCAGCCACTGATGACCAGGTCTGATTGGAAGTCCAGTGTCTCCTCCCTTGAGCTCTGTTTGCCCTTTAGCTACCTCAGCTCATAACAACACTAGTGATGTTCAGGCCTGGCCTGGCCCAAAAGCTGCAGCTTTGGCTTTCTCAAAGCTGGGCCAAGCCACGGCTTTTGGCACAAATTCTCATCAAATTTATCTATAATGCAGATAGACACAAAACAAATAATGGGAAGCCCCATTGGGAATAAAAAAAAACTTGGAATGTGATAGAACAATTTAACCTATGCCTTTCATCTTATGAGGGCATCAAATAACATATATATAGATTATAAGATAAGAAATGGAGTTCTGCCACACCCAGGTTGTAGCCACTACATAGTGAGAACATCAAAATGTGAAGGAATGGCACATAGTAGGCCTCTCATCTCACTAGCCCCTTTAAATTACATGTAAATATATTAGAATCAAGTCTAAGATAATAAGAAATGAGGCAGAACTCACCAAACTCAGGGTGTGGGCACTACATAGTGAAAAGCTTGAAATATGAAAGAACAGCATGCCGTGGGCCTCTCATCTCACTGTTCCCTTTAAACGACATGTAAATTAATTGAAATTGAGTATAAGATGATAGTAAAAAGCAGAACTACTGAGTTCTGCCACACTCACATACTGATGCATTGTTGATGGCTGTTTACCAATGCCATGTTTCTCATCAACGTACGAGCTATATGATGTACTTGAAATTACAAAACAGAATGAGTTTACAAAAGGTTTGAAAATTTACACATATTTTATATTTCAATGATTAAATTAGTATGACTAAAGCTGCAGCCTGAGCCGGCGGCTTTGGCTTTCAGCTCGTCTGAGCTGGGCCAAAGCCATTGCTGGGCCATCACCAATGGCCTGGCCTGGCCCAGCCCAAACAGGCTCAGCTTGGCCCAGCTCACAGCTTTTGGCTGGGCCAGGCACATCACTAAACAGCACTTAACAACCATGTCAAGACTATGTTGATTAAGCTTTGTTGAGACTTTGTTGATCTAGAAACTGAGGTACAAACTACATAGAACTATGGGTGCTTAAATATTGAAACCCAGAAGGATAACTGTTATGGTCAAAGCTCCTAGATTGTAATCGTCAGTTGAAGCTCTTAAGCGACAACTTATCTGAGAGCATTCAAGACTATCGAAGCTCGTAAGCGATGATCTGAGGATGTCTTAGAAGTCTGGTCTTTAGGAGCGTAGAAAGAACCAGGTCAAGCTGAGCTTGACCGGTCTTGTATTCACCATTTAAATACTACAAGCATGGATCGTAGATAAATGAGTCATGTTAGGAGAACAATAGGAACAATAAGAATGAGAAGACAATAGTGAAAAGACGTCCGCAGTATACTACAATAAGGTGGGATAGTGAAGACATACGATTAAAGGCGTGCAGTCGCGAGACAATAGAGAAGGGAACAATAGCATGTGACATACGAGGTAAGAACAATAAGAACAAAAGAATTGATTTCTCCATGCCTTCCTGTAACATTAGCTCCCTCTCGTCATTTCGAGTCCCAACCGAAACTACGTCCTGATCATCCGCATGGGGTCAAAGGGCACCACATCGTCGGTCGTCGTGGTGAAGGTATTGAAGGTAGTAGGCATCGGGGCATCGTGCGCATAGACTGTCATTGGTAGCTCTATGTCATTCTCCCCTGCGAAATGCACCGAGGTGCCAGTGGCGAACGTGGGTAGTTGAGGAAGAGGTGGGGCAGAGATGATTTTAAATATGATGAGGAAGTAACAGAGCAGCATAGTGAGAATGGCTGCACTGAACACAGCGCTGAGACTGATAATGATGTAGAGATTGTAGATCATGATGGTTTGTTCTAGGTTGTGCGGTGACATGGCGGATTGTCACGTGTCGGATCATTGGGACAAAAGAGCACAGAGTGCTCTGGTCGCCACTGTCGACAATGTGGGCACTGGTACTCAGGACAGTGCGATGAGAAATGTCCTACCCATGTGCAGGTGAAGCAAATGGAATTCCGCATCCATGGTGGTGCGGGGGCGTGTTCGGCAGTTGTCTGTGTCAGATAGGGGGTGGGCGCTCGTGGTAGCGCTGGTGGTGGCGCTGATGGACGTGGGGTGGTGGTAGTTGGGGATGAAGTCATTGGTTCTTCGGGTGCAATCTCAAATGTTCCGTCCTCTTCATAACTCAGTGGCTCTATAATAAAAATTTGTTGCGGGGTGGGGACCCGCTGTCCAGGTCTGTAACGGAGCGCCTGCTCGTCCAAGCTCCTCATGAGCAGGAGTAGATCCAGATGGTAGGCCTCCTCTGTCAAATGTTGGAATACGTGCTCAAGGCTGGAGATGGCTCAGTAAGTTTTGAAAAGGTTTCGCATGATCCTGTGTAGGAGCGCACAATCTTGTGTCACGGAGAGCAATCTCTCCTCATTTCGGATGTCGTCCATGTCTCGGACAAAGCTGAGAATAAGTTCAAAAGTTCTAATGGGGTCGGGATCGGGTGTGACATTCATGTAAAAATGAAGAGGGCGGCTCATATTGGAGAGAGGTTGTGGGTGGATCTGTATTCGCCTAGTATTTCAGCAGCATTTTTTAAATGACCCTCTGACTCCCAGGTGTTTTCTGCCGTGTTGTACCCTTTCCACTTCACCAGGAATCGGGTCCCTCGGCCCATCCTCTTATGAGCCAGGATAGCCTCAACCTCGTGTTCTAACTCTCCTTCGATCAGATCGGGTGGTGGAGGAAGAAGATTTGGTCCATGGGTTTCGTTCTCCCTGAAACATGAGAGAAGCGAGGCATGGTATACAGGGTGTATTTTCCATTAAGAGGGGAGTCTCAATTCATAAGCATGGGATGAGATTACCCGTGTGATGGGGAATGGTCCTTCGCACCTGGGGGCAAGCTTTCTGATTGGGTATCCCAACTTCAAGTTTTTCGAGTCGAGCCAAACTTTTTCTCCTACCGTGAACGGGCGGAAGCCTCATCCATTTTGTCCAATCATCATTTGTCGGGACAGTTCGTGTGCCGCCAGGGCTTCCCACCATATGTTTCCTAGTTTGGCTATTCTTTGTTCAGTAGCCGGCATGTTTGTTTTCTCGTAAGTCGTGGGGATGGCCTTGGGGTGTGTTCCCATCATGATGTAAAACAAAGTGTTCTTGATCGCCGAATGGTGCTTCTGATTGTGTGTGAATTCGGCAGTGGTAAGGTGTCTTTTCCACTGTGATGGCTTGTTTGCGCAGAAGATTCGGAGATAGATTTCAAGTTCCTGGTTTACCCTTTCCATTTCCCCATCGGTCTGAGGGTGGTAGGCCGTGCTCATCGCCAGCTTTATTCCCAGGAGCCTCCCCAGTTCTTGGAATGCATTCGAGGCAAAACGTGGGTCATAATCTGATATAATCTTGTCTGGGAGGCTGAATCTTCTAAACACGTTGTGCAGATAAAGATCTGCCGCCCCTAATGCATCGATGGCTTTGTTGCAAGGGATAAAAATTACCCCCTTAGTAAGACCATGGTCTACCATGACCATGATGGTATCGCATCCATCACTTATCCGCAGATCTGTGATGAAATCCATTGTTACTAGCGCAAATGGTCAGGTGGCATCGGATTTGATCGGTGATAGCCCCGGTGTTGTCAGATGTGTGTTTACCTTCATTTGTTGACAGGTGGCACAGCTGTCGATGTAATTTTGGATGAAGATGGTCATTCCTGGCCACCAGTAGTCTCTCCGTACTAATTCCAGAGTCTGGAACTGGCTGGGGTGCCCTGTAAGTATGTTATCATGGTATTTTTCCATGATCTTCCTCCTCAGCTCCTTGTCATCTGGGACGTAGCATCGGTCTTTGAAAAAAACCATCCCATCATTTTCCATTCTCCAGTCTTCTACTGCCGACTTGATCGGTGGCATTCCTCCTTCTTTGATGGCCCTTATTATTTCTTTTAGCAGGTCATCGCGCATCATGTTCTCTGCAAGTATTTCCTTTAGCTCAGCATCAATCGTCCGTGCGAAAATCTCGTCTTTTAATAGCATGATGTCATCGTTGTCATCATTGACATCTGGTATGTGATCTCCCTGTCATGATAGGGCATCAGATTGGATCATCATTTTCCCTGGGACATGTACTAATTGGAGGTTAAATTGCGATAAGAAAAGGCTCCATCTAGCCTGTCACCGATTTAGTTTCTGTGCTGTCCTGAAATACATGAGATTCTTGTGATCTGATAGGATCGTCGTCGGATGTTTGGATCCCTGGAGGTAATGTCTCCAGGTTTCTAGCGCTCATATTATCCCTAGTAGTTCTCGATCGTAGATCTCGTAGTTGCGTTCGGTTGCTGTTAGGGAGTGGGAGATGTAGCCGCAGGGATGCCAATCTCTGTTGGTGTCAGTCTGTTTCAAGACAGTGCCTGTCGCGTATTTAGAGGTGTCGCTTTCGATTACGAATGGTTTCTCAGCATCAGGCATCAAGAGCACTGGTGCTTCTGAGACTTTCTTTTTCAGTGTGTCAAATGCTCTTTGGCATTCGTTCATCCAATTGAAGGGCTGATCCTTCTTTGTCAAATCATTAAGTGGCTTTGTGATCGCAGCAAAGTTGCCGATGAATCTCTGATAGAAGTTCCCAAAGCCTAGGAATGATCTGACCCCTTTGACGTTGGTTGGGGGCGGCCAATCTTTAATCCCGCTTAATTTCGTCGGGTCCATTGCCAGCTGGTTTGGCTGTAGGATTGGCCCAAGAAACTCGACCTCCTGTACGTCGAATCTGGATTTCTCGGGTTTCAGGTACAAATCATTCTCCCTGAGTCTCACTAGCACCCTCCTAGTTCTCTCCTCGTGTTCCTTTTTGTCTTTGGAGAAGATAAGGATGTCATCCATATAGATTACCTGCCAGCCTTCGTTCAGCATGTCCCAGAAGATATCGTTCATCATTGCTTGGAAAGTCACTGGGGAGTTACAGAGGCCAAAAAACATGACCTTGGGTTCGAACAGCCCCTTATTGGTCTTGAATGCCGCTTTCCATTCATCTCCTTTCTTAATTCTGACGTTATGATACCCCCATCTGATGTCTAATTTAGTGAACCATTTTGCCCCTTTCAGTTTGTCGAGTAGATCACCGATCAGTGGAAGGGGATAGGAATTTTTGATGGTTCCTTCATTTAGATAGCGGTAATCTTGGCATGGCCTAAGTGTGTCAGAGTCCTTCTTTGCTACGAAGAAGAACGGTGATGCCATGGGTGACTTGGATGGGGTGATGTATCCTTTCTTTAGGTTATCATCAATAAATTTGTCCAATTTCTTCTGTTCTGCCAGGGTAATGGGGTAGACTTTGCAGTCTTTTGGGATGAAGTCGGGTTTAAGCTCGATCGCATGGTCCCATGGTCTAGATTCGGGGAATCTCTCCGATGCTGCCTTTTCAAACACGCTCCGATACTCTTTGTATTTGTCAGGGAGTAAGTCATTGAGCAAGTGTGTTTCCTTGTCGCCATCTTTCTCATGGGCGAGCCTTTGAGAGATGGAAGTCTTTGCTCGGATGTATGTGGTGTTAGAGTAAGTGACCCTGCCAGTTAATCGAGATCGAGTGATGCGTGAGATGTGCCTGAGTTTTTGGTAATTCGGGGGGATATAGTCGTGTTCGATCATAAGGGGGGATTCCTCAGTTCTGAACACCCCGATCATTGGTTCCCCTCGGATGTAGGCAAACAGTGCATCCGTTCCATCATTATTCCCTTCAGTATCAAGCGATAAGCTGATATCGGAGTTGTCCAGTACAGAGATCTGTGGATTGATCTCGGGATGGGTGTCCGTTGCCATGTCCGTTACCAGGTGTGATCTGTCTTCATCGAGTTCATCCATGGTGCAAAGTCCTTTTGCGAGATGAACCATCCCGAGCCTACTCTTCACATGCTCAGCGGCGGCGAGGTGGGTTTCCCCAAAGGTCTCCCCAGCACTCCTTCTAGGTAGCCTCCCGAGAGTCGGACTCAATGTTACTCTCGGTGCAATCGGCCCCTTGTCATCTATAGTGAGACTTTGCTTACTGATTGTGGTTTGCGTCCGCTCGATCATGGTCCGGATTTTCCCCATAAGGGACCTTTCAGTCTGTTTGTCAGTGAGGGTCCCCTTCTCCCAGTCGATGATGGGGTTGCGCTTCCAGAGCCACGTGTATCCTAGGATCATCCTTTCCTTTCCTAGCTCCATTATCAGCATCCTAATCCTTTCCTCTCTTCCCCCGATTTTGGTGTCAATATGGACATAATGTGAGATTGTCCCGTTCTTGTTTAGAGTTCCATCAATGTTTTTGGCAAGGATCCTCCTGGCGAGTGGGATTTTCTTCAGTCCGAGTTTCTCGATGACTCAGTGATTAATAAAGGTTTCACCCGCTCCTGAGTCGATCAGGGTGGGGATTTCAGCTTTCTTGTCTCCTAGCAGATAGTGAACTGGGATGCACATAGATTGATTGCTTATGTCTGCTACTAGTACACTTGAGACAATAACTCTGGCGGGCTCTGCTGCCGATGCAGGCTGCCGCTTCAAAAACCCTCTTCCACCATGAGATCAAGTACCTCTTCTTTCTGATTCTCTTCTAGCTCGTTGATAAGAGCTTGAATTTTCATGTAGTGGTCGCGGGATGTTTTCTTCGTCTCAGTTTTCTTTTCCTCTTTTGCGGGTGGTTCTTTCCCTCCCTTGTGATCGCTCGCCCTATGCCCCATTTTGTGACAAATAAAGCATCTTCCTTCTTTCATATGTTTTACCCTCTCTGCATAGGAGAGGCGTGTCGTGTTGATTTCCATGGCGTTTGGATCTTTGGAGGGACTGCCCATTCCTCCTCCTCCTACCTTGCTGTGGGTTCTCTCTTTGATCGCCTTCGCCCTTTTAAGATGCCCCTCAGCCCTCGCCGCATGGGTGTACCACCCCTCGATCGTGTCGGGTGGATTCTCCATGCCAAAGACCTTGTCGAGGACTTGGTTATTGAGTCCGTCGATGAAGTACTCAATCAGGGCGGCGTCTTCTTTGATTTTAGTTTGATAGGCGAGAGTTTTGAACTGTGCGATGTATTCATCTACCCCCCTCCCTCCTTGTGAGAGCGTTCGGAGTTGGGTGCGTGCGTTCCCGGCGTCGTCAATAGGCGAGAATGCCATGCGTACCCTTGAGATGAACTCTTGGAACATATCCCAAGGCTTGGATTCAATGTACCTCTCTTCTAAGTAGGCCTGCTTCCACAGCCCTGCTGTCCCTTCGTTCATGTATGAGAGCATAAAGAGGATTTTGTGGCGATCGTCTGGGAATGCAGTAGCATTAGTGTCTACGTATGCTCCACATTCCAGGAGAAAGAGCATTGTCTTTGCTCTGTCCCTGGAGTAATCAGTCGGGGCTCTCATCTTGATCTCAACAGGATGAGCAGGGGCAGTGGGCGGTGTAGAAGTGGTGGGAGTGGATGGGGCGGCCATGTTTCTTCTTCGGGTGGGGTAGGGTCGGGTCGTTCTCATAAGAATCATGTCGTGGTGTGTGGGCTGCCTAGACTGAGTTTAGTCGGCAGAGTGTCAATCAGCTTGACCTTTTGTTATGGTCGAAGCTCCTAGATTGTAATCGTCAGTTGAAGCTCTTAAGCGACAACTTATCTGAGAGCGTTCAAGACTATTGAAGCTCGTAAGCGACGATCTGAGGATGTCTTAGAAGTCTGGTCTTTAGGAGCGTAGAAAGAACCAGGTCAAGCTGAGCTTGACCGGTCTTGTATTCACCGTTTAAATACTACAAGCACGGATCATAGATAAACGAGTCATGTTAGGAGAACAATAGGAACAATAAGAATGAGAAGACAATAGTGAAAAAATGTCCGCAGTATACTACAATAAGGTGGGATAGTGAAGATGTACGATTAAAGGCATGCGGTCGCGAGACAATAGAAAAGGGAACAATAGCGTGTGACGTACGAGGTAAGAACAATAAGAACAAAAGAATTGATTTCCCCATGCCTTCCCGTAACAATAACAGAAAATATGGAAGTTTATTAATGGACCTTTGTAAGTTAAAGTACTTACTCTCCCCACCAGAACCTGAAGAGTCCAAGTCCAAAACTTCTGCCTTGCACTTGTGCTTTCCCTTGGGATCAGATGGCATAACCTGTCCATGACTAATTGGACTTGCATAAATGGGTTTTAAAATCAATAATTTTCAAAATGTCATGCCACAAAACAGGTCATTTGTTAATGTCAGGACTGATGTCACAGTGATTCTTCCAAAACTTTCTGAAATTTCCACAGAATGAGGTGGGCAATATCTATGATTTGACACCAATATGTATATACATAGCATGGTTTGATCTTGCAGTTTCTGCAGAATCTCCACCAACTTGCTCCTTGAAAATTTCTGATGTTGAGATTTGCAGCTAATAACAGTACCTTGCCATGGCTAGGGAATTTTTCAATGTAAACAGTTAGGATAGCACAAGCATGGTGTACAAACATCTGGTAAATATATTAAGTAAAAAGCTGAACGACTGAATTTGGTCTCATCAGCATCAAATCACAGTCGCTTTGTTAGCAGTCCCACATCAATTCCACCTATTTGTTAAGTATGTCCAGGACCATTTGTTAACATCACAGTGTCACAGGCAGTATACTATAAGTAAGAACTTTGGACACTTGGGTCCATCCACATAACCGTATATTAGGGTTGTTCACAGGAGCCATTTTGGGGTCATTTTTGATCTTCGGTTTTGGTTGTTTGGCAGAAGAATGATCAAAATGGACCGAAAAATGAAGTGAAAAATGAAGTGAAAAGGGCTGCTGTGCGTTAACGCTCCGATTATTCTTCATCTTGCCAGTTCGTCTGCACATGTCGACTTTAACCCGAGGATCAAGAACTCAAGTAGTGGGATTTGGACCCTGGAGGATAAACCACCTTAGCATCACAGCCCAACAATTGTGGGAGATTTTACTCGTACTGAGCGTTATTTTCAGAAGGACATTGATCAAAAGCACAAATTCCATCAAGTTTCTTCTCCCCGTGAAGTAAGTATCGCCTCACAGACGTTGAAATGCGAGATTCATCACTCACGTCCACATTGCCCCCCTCTCCAGTTCTGCTTCTTTGAGGGTGACTTGGCTCCTTAACCTTCTGCGGCGCCGTTTCCATTACGTTACATCTTCTGCCGCGACTGGGAACATGGTTGAAAGTTCTTTACTGAATGCGGTCCTCTGCTACGTGCCTGTCACATTGCAGCAATTGGTGAGCAATGCCTGTCGACCTCAAGGATTCATCGTGGGCTTGAACGCAGATACAATGCAGCAGAGACCCTAGCACAGCAATGAGCAAAGTGTACAAAACTTTACCCGGCTACTTACTCGCTTGCCTTCTCTTCTTCGGCTTCCTTCAGCTTCCTTCTCACAAGCGATCAGGTCCATCGGTGCCTTCTAAGACTCCCGCAAGGAGTACAAGGTTGTCAAGCATTTATGTACAATCAAGCATGATTTGTCACTGGATTGATGATTCGGGGGCCTTTCATGTGTTTTTAGATGAACGTGGACGAAGGTGGGTCCGTAACACGGCGCAAAAACAGGCTTAAACTGACCATTTTTCGCTTCAGGGCCTCGAGGCTGATCTTGAGGTGAACCAGGTGCACTTTTGGCTTGGTTGATTCAGGGTGCGTATGTGTACTTATATGTACGTACTTACTGACCTTGCTCCGTGATTTAACCTCTTGACCTCGTTCATCCGCTACTCGTACGCCAACTTGCCAGCTTGCATCCCCAACTTTTGATTGTTAGCAACCAGCCGAGGCCATTTTCTCCCCAAACATCCTCTTTATCTCTTTACCGAGGCTTTCTCTCCTTTAATCCATGTACTCAATGCACCCCAATCCTGCGCCAGAAACTGCCACCACTCATGGTAGATCACAAACCACCTCCAAATCCGCTGCCCAGCTTCATGGTTTTACCTGGTCGCACGAGGTAGCTACGCCCGAAGCTCGAACTTCACAGGGCGATCTAACTTCCACATCTTGGGATGAGGAACAACCACGAACATTATATTCAAAGCTGTACGAGAGGCTCATTGAGAAAAGGGAAGTTTTTGTGCATTCAAACATTGGTGCTCGGAGGAGTGCTTCAGTCAGTCAGGTAACTTTCTACAGCCTCCTTGGGATGCTTGAAGGCTCAAGATCCCTCTGACTTTGCACTACAGTCACGACCTCACTCAAGCGACTCGTCATCACCCCATCCTTCGCTCACTACCAGCTACGCAAATGTGGCGGAGAGTGATCCGACAGGCCGTCACGAACAGGACGATCTGCTGCACGGCTACTGGGAGCTCTCCACTGCCTGGCCTGAAGACAATTGCCAAGCTTCTGGCCCACGATACTATTCTGCGGATCGCAGTGTTTTGCATGCTTCCATGGCCGTTCCTGACCCGATACGTCCATTTTCACCGCAGCCCACACATCGTTCCAATCACCAACCTCTTCCAGCTCGTTTCCACTCTTCTTATTCTGAATTATCCGCGAATGTAGCCTTCCTGTCCGAAATGAAATTACAGTCAACATCATCGAGTACATGCTTCAGTACGGAAAACCCTTCAGAGTCATCTACTCCTGCCGTTACATCCCGAGCACTCCAGCCAGAATCTCGCCTTGTGACCTCGACCATGACACCAACCGAGCCTCCTACCTCCAACCGGCTAGCGACGCAACCCCGTCCCATCGCCAGAAGAAAGAATCTGCCTGACGGAGAACGGCGGAATGGTATGCCAAGCCCGCGTGCTTCCGGAAACTTGAAGATGTTGTCAGGGAAGAAGGGCAATGACGTCAGGAGACAACCGAGCTTGGCATGCTTCTTTTGCAGGGAACGGAAAATTGCGTGTGGGCGGCCTGCAGAAGGCAGTGTAGATCGAACCTGCAAGTATGTTATCGGTGTCGTTCGATTACTTGGAAGTTAACTGATGCGGCATTATCAGTCAGTGTGCCCGCCGTTCGTTTCCGTGCGATTACCCAACAGAATCTATGCGTGGTCAGCATAAGCGGAGAAAGACTCATAAGGATGGTAATTGAAGTGTTTGTCATTGGCGTTACACTGTACTTTGTCTCTTTTACCGTACGTTCTTGAAATTGTCTTGCTTCTTCATCTTTCCCATAATATCACTCTTGCAACACCCATACTGTGCCGTATACCTCCTCACTCTAGTTGTAAATATTATATCATGCCCCAGGCCCGTGTTCTGTCGTATCGAACTGCTGGTACTGAGTTATACCGTTAGTTGCAAATATTATATCATGCCCCAGGCCCGCGTTCTATCGTATCGAACTGCTGGTACATAGATAGACGTACAAATACTAAGAACTCTAAGTCGCTCATTGATTTCCTTCAGAACCCAGAATTGTCATTGATATGCTCCTGCGTGTATGTACAGTAAAGTCTAAGTGAAGCGAGTACAACACTTACAATATATACTACCAAAATTACAATATGTACTACGAGGTTTAATATATACTAAGGAGGAAGGCTACGAATCACTAGCCAGTCACTCTACGCGGCAGCTCTGATGACACGACCGCGGATATTGAAATGAATATGTTCTGAACAAGTGCGGGACGTGAAAAGTGGTTCCAGAAATTGACAGCTCATGACATTTAGGACCCAGAGGTCGCAAAGCCCACATCGGCTAAGACCTGCAGGTGGATGCACATACGCCACCAAATTTTGCAGGATTTCGACGCGGGTTTGCTCTGACGAGCGTCCATTCATGGGGATGACAAATTCAGGGGAATGAGATTCCAACTGTCGACGATCGAGCATGTAGATAGAATATTTCCTTGCATCCTAAGAGAAATTCGTGGGATTGAGGCAAACATAATGAAATGAGCGTTACCTCTAAATCTACGCTATAACAGATGCCGTCCTTGATGTCGAGGTATTGCTTGTTCTGGCCATTTTCGTTCAGCAACTGGCAAGTTATGACGCAGACGTTGAGATTCTGAGTTGAGACCGGAGTCATAATCAAGTAATAGGATGCAAATAAAATGAATGCGAAGACTAACTGATATAGCACCGACTGAGAGCAAGTTGTGATTAGACCAAATATACTTCGACTGTTTCCAGTTCATCGCCAGCCTTAGATCGCAAGGGTGAAAATGAGACTTTTAGGAAGAAGCACTTCAGAACTCAACAGCACGTCGGTTCCCGCTTTTAAATCAGACGGAAACACCGTTAAGCAGGGCCGTCGGGAAGGGAGCAGGTAAGAACAAGGCATATCTTAAATTGGACGGATCGTCGAAGGCTAGTTAGCGACATACAATTAAGACAACGCCGCCCATCGACAAAAAAGGTGTTTCGTTGACCGCAGACAAGAAGAACAAGGCGACATTCGGGTCAACCGTTGCCAATTCTGTTTTTACCATTGGCTTGATAAAGATTTGTTGATAATTGTCAAAGTCTCCCCATCCAAACACCTGCAGTTCGCTTCCGCGGGGTTAAATGTTAAGCGCTAAGCGCTCGCCTTGACAACCTTTTCACCCTCGAATCCGTCTGAATCCATGTGAGTCACGGCATGCAATCTGACACTGCAGGGGGAAAAGTGAGTCAGATGTACGCCAAGGAGTCAAGTCAAGACACGAAGGGGTTGCCAATGGTTCGGAAGTTCGCCGGAACGAAAAATTAGATAAAGAGCTGAAGTAAAACATTTTGAACATTACAAAAGTCGTGTTTTCGCATCATCGTTCTCGTGCTGGGCTTTCTATTTGCCCTCACTACTTCTCGAGTAGCATCAAATACAGATATTCCCGGGCCCGTGCACATCCACGATATGACGAGATCTGCACTGTCGCGTTACCATCCCAGAGTCGCCAAGAAGGTACGATAGCACATCTCTCCATACCTCCCAACACAATACCCATTCCTTCATTTAAGGCGTTTAGAGCGAAGGCCAAACAAGAAGGAATATCATTCAAGTCTGCTTCTGAAGCACGGACACAGCTAATAGGAAAGAAGGTCAGTGCGCGGCGAGCTGAATATTGTCTTCCATTCCGCCGATGCAATATGGAGTAGCTCCCATCACCCGTTGGTATGGTGCGCCGCAACCCTGGTCGCATGGATGGCCGCACCTGGCAAGGCAGCACTTTCATCTGTCCACGAAGAATTGATTGTGACTCCGATGACATGGAATACGATGCGGAATATGATGAACGGCCTAACACTCCTGATTTCGAAGTTTCACCAGATCCAGTGGTAATTCATTCTCTGCTCGATATCGCCCGGCCCGCCAAACAAAGAGGTATTTATTGTGTCAGCTCATGAGATGCTGGTGGACTAACATGCAGGGCGTAGGCTTGACGAAAGGCTTTGAGATAATTCAAAGAGTGCGGGATGTCATCACATTAGAAGACAACGACCAAGACTGCGGATCAGTGAATGATGATGAGGTCTGGTCTGAAGATGACCTTGCGCAGTGGCGAGACGAGGATGAAGATGACTGTGAGTGGGAGGAGCTTTATAGAGACGAACGTGGGAAGCCGAAAACACATGGGGCAGCCTTGAAGGAAAGGTGATGGGGTGTGGGCCTGAGTCGCCTGACGTATGAAGACGTTATTTTCACTCCTGCTAGTGCTGCAACAGCTATGGGAATTAATGCGTGTTGAGGGAATATCTGCCGCATCATTTAGCCTTACATATATAAGCTTCCTCGAAAGGATTCTCGTAACCATGTATTTCGCTGTACTACGGGTTAATTAATCGACGACCATAATAGAACTTAAGCCGCTTAACATTCAGGCCGGTGCAGTCTGACCGCTTAGGACGGCAGCACGTAAGAGGCAGTCAGCCAAACTGGGAGCGCGTTTGCAGAGGAAAAATTGGTTGGGTGTCCTTGTGGCGTCAGCGCGTTCAGCAATGATGATGATGAGATAAACTGGGATGCAGTCGACACGGGACCCTGGTGCTGACAATCTGGGAAACAACCAGCCAAATAACCGTACCTTCGCGGTTCCACCTGGGACCCCGAATAATTATAGTGCTCGCTGCTTAACTCAAGTTTTTGGGCTCATCTAATGCCACCGTCAGCATTCATTTATGTTCTACTTGGTATTTTACAGTCTATTTGTGTTGTTTTGTACCATTCATACAAATCTTCGTCAGGCTCATCAATGGTAAACTGCACTGGTTTGGTGTCCTGCGCTTCGTTGAGTTCTCTTCATCTCGTACATCCTGTGGCTGCGCTAGCGGATGCAAGGAGTCGTTGCCGTGCCTGGTACGAAATCGAAGAATGTGTCGACAAAGGTGTTTGTTGTGTCCGCCATCAGATCCGGCCAAACGCTGAAGGCGGTGTGTTCTGACTTTTTGTCTGCTGAAAAATCAAATATCTTCGCAGTACATAGGTCATTCAGGAGCAGCTGAACATCTTTGTGTTGCCTAACCTCTGGTGTTGATTGTCAGCTTCTACACCAAGTTCTTCAGACAACTGCTCAGGCGACTGTGGTCGCAAAGAGTAATTTGGAGGCATAGAAACAAGCTTAGATGATGGAGTATTGATTATAGCAAGAATATATTGAAAACAGTGTGTCTGGAATACACAATGAGGCCGATTCAGGCAGTGGGAGCACGATAAGATGAGCAATTATTCGGGGTCCCAGGTGGAACCGCGAAGGTACGGTTATTTGGCTGGTTGTTTCCCAGAGTCCCAAATTGGGAAGGTGCTGACAGTCTACTGAGACTAAGGAGGTTCTTCCCGCACGTGGGTCCCATTTCCGGAAGTTTTGCCATACGTTGTTGAAATCAAGCAAGGTAGTATCTTGCAATGCCCGTTTGAAAACGCGGTACTCATTATCACTGAAAAGGCTGCAACACAAACTACCACAACAATTAAAACACGGTACTCATTGTCACTGAAAAGGCTGCAACACAAACTACCACAACAATTACAGTGCTTGTCAAGGACAGCGGACATACTACAGCACCAAGCCGAAGTACATACAAGTTGGGGAGCATCAATATGGTGACACTGTGGATTGGAGAAATGCTGCTGGGGTGGTGCACTGGACTGATTCCTTCCCCTCTACTTGCCACTCCCACCCCTGCCTTTTCTCATGAAAAGTGCTTGTCTGCAATTTGAGCAGTTGTGCAGATCCATGCACATAGGTAAGCTACAATGTATCAAATGATATGGTCTATTGAACATATACAATGTATTGAATCATATGGGTTTGGTGGATGCTGTTGAATGCTATATATGTACTACAATACTAAACAATGTATGCTGAAAGCATGAGTATAGTCTGTAGAATACATGACTCAGCTCAGCCCACTTGAGGTAGTGGCAAAGTCTGATAGATTACCTGTAGAATACATGACTACAGGTAATAGAGTAAGTGCAATGTTCACAAGTACATAGAGAAAGGGATACTCACCTCAGCTCAGCCCACTTGAGGTAGTGGCAAAGTCTGAGGAAAGATATCCATGACTACAGGGTATAAGTGATACAGCTAAACAGTAATGCACAGTGGCTACAGTAATAAAGAGAGAGATCATAGGAACGAAATGTCCTATGAATAACTAAATGAGTATACGAATGTGATACCATGGATTGCATCCTCAATCCTTGCATAGTCCAAGTGAGTAAGTGAAGTGCTTGACTTTCGTGCTTGGGAGGGCTTTTGTAAGGGTGTCAGCAATCATATTCTCTGTGGGGCAGTAAACAAGTTTGAGTTTTCCCTCAGCAATGATCCAGCATATGAAATGGAAATGGATATTGATGTGTTTTGTTTGGGTGTGGTATTGATGATCATGGGTGAGTGCAATTGCACCTTGATTATCTCTGTAGAGTGTCATCGGGCCGGTAAATTCCCTGAAAATTTCCCTGATCAAAGATCGGAGCCATAGCATCTCCTTGGCAGTGTGGGTTGTTGCCACATATTCTGCCTCCATTGTCAACAATGCAATAATGGCTTGTCTTTCATCTTGGTGAGTTCTTGTGTCATCTTGGGGCTTTGGGAGGTAGAGAGGTGCATGCTGGGATCCATGGGCATTGCAATGGGCTTGATGCTCTCAAAGCCATATTGACTCAACATTGAGTTGATGTAGGACTTCTGTGAGAGTCCAATCATCCTGGCTGCATGGTCGCATTTGACAGCAATCCCTAGGATCCAGTTAATCTCCCCAAGGTCAGAGATTTCAAACAACTTCCTGAGCTCTGACTTGATCTCCCCCTCCAGCTCAACCGACGAAGTGACTGCTCAACAGTCATCAATCTGTGATGCTAATGCCATCACCAACTCCTCTTCAACTCGGTAGAAGACTGCTTGATCGACTTCACACCTTTTCATTTGCAGTGGCCCCATTAAGACACTTGAGAACTTATGGTACCAGTGCTTGCCGCTCTGGTGTAGTCCATAGATAGATTTGAGTATTTGGAGGACAAGGGTCTTGTCATCTGTTAGGTGGATACCAGGAGGTAAGCACATGTAAATGACTTTGCCTTCTTTGAATTCACCATTCAAATAGGCACCTTTGACATCGACTTGGTGGATTTAAAAATTGTGATGGGCAGCCATTGCGAATAAGATGTGCATGGATGCCATCTTCACCACTAGTGCATATGTTTCAAAGAAATTGACTCCAGTGATAATACTCAACCTGGAAACCCAAACAAAACCTACTAAATGGCTTCGGATGGTGTAACACGAGTCAGAGGAAGGGTGTGAGTTGGTATTAAATATCACCGCTGTCATCCAAAGGTTGTGGTTAGAGGCATAAAATGGTGAGATGCATTGCAAATGGATTTTAGAAGCATATGAAAAGGTTTGAAAAAGTTTGAAATAGATTCAAAGACATGTGAAATAGTTTGAAGAGGTTCAAAGAGGTTCAAAGTAGTTCAAGGAAAGTCAGAGATGTTCAAAGTGGTTTGAGGTATATTGAGAAATGAGTATAGTGAATGGAAAGTGTTTTTCGAGAGGCGATAGGTGATATGCAATAAGTTGAAGGTGAATATGAAAGTTCAAGGAAGTTCACGATATTTTGCAGAACTTAGAGATATGACACAAGGCTAAGACTCAAGAAAATTGCTCTTAAATCAGACAATGAGGGAGAGGGTAACTTCTTCTCTGTTCCCTTTGCTGTTATTCTAAGTAACTAGTACAAGTCTATATACAATTTGAGGAGATAGTACTAAAAAGGAAACAATAACATGTGGAAAAGATGAGGCAATATATACAACAATGAGGACATTGTAAATCATAAAACAAATGAGAAATGATAATAATCAAAATGTACAGTGTTCCACTATAGTAAAAATACTTATCTCATTGCTTCAATATATCATTGAAACATAAAACTGCACTTATCGCATTCTAGATCTTTTGTTGTCTCTCCTTGTGTCCAGTAGTGCTCGATATGCAACGAAATGGTTTATGCCAGATGTGCCATGTAAGTTGAAAGGGTTTCAAGACAGCTATATGGTGGCCGATGTAATTTGAAATAGTGCAAAGTTGTTTGAAGGTGTTCAAAGTCTCATGAAGTTGTTCAAAACTGTTCGAAATTGTTCAAAGTAGTTCAAAAAGCGTTCAAAATCAATTTTATGGCATTTGTAGCAGTTCGGAATGTGTGTCATAATGTCTCAATATGATTGGGACCATTCCCAGACCTTAGAGCATGCAATGAACCTATCACCGGTGATAGGTTTACTATGCACTATAAGGTCTGGAGAAGGATCCCACTTGTATCAACACATCATGACACGCATTGCGAATCACTACAAATGCCACGAAATTGACGTTGAATCATTTTCGAACTATTTCGCACTATTTTGGACAACTTCAAGACATTTCGAATGCTTTTGAACTATTTTGTGACACTTCAAATGACTTCACAGCATTTCAAATGACTTGGGCCACTGTATAGCTGTTTTGAAACACTTTTGATATATGTTGCACATCCGGAACAAGCCAACTCACTGCATATCGAGCACTACTGGACACAAGGAGAGATTACAAGAGAGTTAGAATGCGATAAGTGCATTTTTGTGTTTCATTGATATATTGAAGCACAAGATAAGTACTTTTACTATATGGGAACACTATATGTTTCATCATTTATTATTTTTCATTTGTTTCATGATCTGCAAGTCCTCATTGTTTGATATATTTGCCTCATGTTTTACACCTGTTTTTATTTCCTTTTTAGTACTATCTCTTCATTTTGTATATAGACTTGTATTAGTTAGTTAGAACAACATAGCAATAGAGAACCAGTTACCCTCTCCACTATAGTCAGATTTAAGAGCTGTTCTCTTGAGTCTTAGTTCACATTGTATCTCTAAGTTCTGTGAAATATTGTGAACTTCTTTGAAACTATCGTATTTGCTCCTCATTTTATTGCCCATCACCTATCACCATTCGACAAACACTTCACATTCATTAAACTCGCTCTTTGATATACCTTGAACCTTTTCGAACTTATTCAAACTTATTTGGACTACTTTGGACGACTTCGAACCTCTTTGCACATATTCGAACCTCTTTTGAACTCTTTTGAACACCTTAGTATGCCTATAAATACTATTTGCCACAGCCCTTACCATTTTGTGTTACTAAACACAATATTTTGGTCTCAGTGGTGATATTTAGGACCAACTCGCACCCTTCCTCTGACTCATGTTATACCATCCGAAGCCATTTAGTAGGTTTTGTTTGGGTTTCTGGATTGAGTATCATCACTGGGTATCTGTGAAAATCCCTGGGCAATGAGACATGCATGGTAGCACACTATTGTGCTGGCAGCATCCCATTTCAAGACGAATGTCCAACAACAACCTACAATGTTCGGGTTGGGTGAAGGTTTTTCGAGGTGCTATGTCCCAAAATTTCTTGAGTACCTGGTGTTCCACCTCCATTGCCTCCTGCCATCTGGGCCAGTCGGGGCTTCTCTTTGCCTCTGCAAGGTTTCTTGGCTTTATCCCTTGAGCCTCAACCATTCTGGCTCCCATCACTACACCAGTGATTTCTTCCATGAGCTCCCCCTAATCATTCACATTCTCATCATCTGTGACTTCCTCAATAGTCGCTTTGTGTATCATTATCTCCTGGGGCAAGACTGGCTGATTCTTCAAACCCTGGGTACTTCCTTTCCCAGATTGGATGTCTTTGACATACTGTGAGGGTTTTTGGGTGCAAGCGGAGCATCTCTTGGGTTCATTGACAGGTGTGCGAGTGGTTACTTGTGTGTGTGGATCAGGTGGGGTTGAATTGTTGGGCTTCAAAGTGATGGGCTCATCAAGTTCAACATCCTCCCCCTTGAGCTGAATGTCCTTGTCATGAGAGGTAGCTTTATAAGTGACCAAGAATTTGACATTTCTCTCAACTCCCACTGACTTCGTATTGGGCCAATAGATTCTGTGTGCAGCACTCATGTCATCGTAACCAACCCAATGGCCTTCTTTTGCCCTGGTGCCAACCTTTCCTGTTTTCTCATTGTGGACCCACACTTTGCAACCCCATTCAGAGAGATCTCAGAAATCAGGTGCCTTCTGATTGATGACTTTGTAGGGGGTCCAACTATTTAAAGCCTTGGTCGACATGTGGTTTTTCAAGAATACCGCATGTAGGAGTGCCTTCCTCCACAGAAATCAAGGTAAGCCAGCAGCCCAAAGCATAGCATGGACTTTCTCCATTAATGTGCAATTTAGTCACTTAGAAACACCATTCTGCTCTGGGGTGTCATGGATTGTAAGCTTCCTCGCTGTCCCCTTGCTGTCAAGGTATGAAATTAGCTCCATCAACATGTACTCCCTACCATGGTCAGAATGCAGGCATGTGATCCTGACATTGAGATGTTTCTGGACCCATGCCTTGAATGCCTTGTATGCCTCAAGGATGTCTTTTGTCTGGAGTAGGTATACAGTTGTCCATTGGCTATGATCATTTGTGAAGCTAATGAAATATTTTTGCCCACCTGGTGTAGTGACTTTTGGTGGTTCCCACAAATCTGACCAAACCTTTTCACCAAATCTGGTTGCCCTCTTGCCTTGGCAGATTTTGGAAATTTCTTGGCATGTTAATTTTGCTTTGATGCATGCTTTGCACTCCTCGGGCTCGTCTGAAGGAATAATTCTCAAGCCTGTCACCAGCCCTTTTGTGACTAGTTCACATGCAGCGTGAGGTGCAATATGACCCATGCAATGGCATAAATCCATCACTGTGATTTTGGTGGGCTTCATGACATGTGCTGATGGCTTCTCGACATCTCTGATAACCCAGTACAGAGCCTGTCTCTTTGGTATAACATCGACCAGCTCCTGATTGCTCCCGTGAATTTTACAGCATCCATTACTGAATAAGCACATATTACCAGCATTATCAATGTGTCTGACTGATATTATGGTTACGCCAATAGATGGAGTGTATAGAATGGAAGTTAAGTGGATTGTAGTGGTGGTGCAGCCATTAGGAATGGATATGAGTATGTTCCCTATCCAACCTGACTAGAATTCCTGCTGATTGGCAGCAGTTAGGATCTTCTGTGTGGTGGATGGACTGAAATTCTATAAAGTCCTCTCTGATCGGCATCATATGGTGACTAGCACCTGAATCATATAAGTCCCATATCTGACTCTGTGAATAGGCAGGTGGTGATGCAATTAGTGTGAGGCTTCTCGATGATGCATAAAAGGGCTTGCCCTATAATGCATCCCACTCAGCAACTAGTGCTGGCACATCCATTGGGCCAAAAGGATCATCATCCTTCCTATCAGTGCAAAAGGCGGCTATGTGATTGGCAACCCAACCAGTGATGTGAGATTCTGCCAACTCCTTGTTCTTCCTCTAGCTCAAAAATCCTGGCTGCATTGGGGTCCTCATCATCAGGGAAGTTGTTCCTGAGATCCATGTTGTGGCAATGACCAACTTGAAATACAACAGCATGATGCTCATTGTCATGGCCTTCATCACCAGGGCATAGGCAGGAAATATTAATCTGAGGATCAATTTTGAATGATTGAGGTAATTTTAGTACCACTGCATTGGGTGAAATTACTTTAGAAATCACATATGGGCCAATGTGTTTCTCCATAAGTGTTCTTGAAGGTCATGGAATATTTATATCTGTGGTACTTAGCCATACCAAATCACCAAATTTCTACTCTAGAGCATCAGCTCAAGTAAGATCCATGTGTTGCATCATATCATCATGTGCTTTCATAAATGCCACCTCTGCTTCTTCCTGTACCTTTTGCATCTTGAATACAAAGTCTTCTACAGACTGTACCTTGATTTTCCTTCAGGTTTCTATTCCCATACAGGGATAATACCCATAATCAGCAAAGAAGGGTGACATGCGAGTAGCCGAATGGAATTTATTATTGTGGAAAAATTCTGCAATTGCCAGCCATTCAGGCCAGTCAGTTTGTTGGTACTCGACAAACATGCATAGGTACTGCTCCAACTCCTGATTCATTCTCTCTGTCTGCCCATCAGCTTGTGGGTAGTATGCCATAGATATTTTGTTTGGATTCCCAATATATTATTGAATTCTGGCATGAACACAGAAGCAAATTGTGTTCTATGATTAGAGATAACTGCATCAGGTAATCCATGTAACTGCCATACCTGATTTAGATAGAGGTGTGCCAAGCCTAATGATGTGGTTTCTGTAGTAGTAGGAATAAAATGGACCTCCATTGCAAAGTGGTAGCGTACTACGAATATTGCATTGTATCCTTGAGCTTCAGGTAATCCTGTGATAAGGCCTACAGATATATCTCACCATGGTGCTTTAGGTATAGGGTTCAGCATTAATTTCCCTACAGGCTTTTCTGGAAATTTCTTTCCCCTCATGCATGTATCACATCCATCCACATACCCCAATACATATTTGGAAATTCTGGGCCACCAATAATTTCTCATTGCCAATTGCAATGTTTTCCATCTTCCTGGATGTCCAGCAGTTGGCATATTATGATGTAACTGAACAATCTTCCTTCATAAATCTTGATCTTTTGGTACATATACTTTTCCTCTAAACAACACCAACCCTTGCTCCTCAACCCATTTATCTCCTTTAATATTACCTTTCTTTTCTCCATTTAGAGCTTTCACAGCTTCCACTACTTCATTGTCCATCTCCAAACGTTGTCTAATTTTCGACAACATTTCCATTTCCAAGCTATCTATTATTAGATGCCCTTGATGCATAGTGCAAATGCAAAAGTATTCAGGTTTGAGTAGGGTAATATTTTTATTGTCCTCCTCCACTCCCCTTTTGTGATCTGTACATGTGGAAGATGCATTTACTTTCCTCATTAAGCTTCCTGTTTTGTGGACTAGGTAAAAATTAAAATGTAACAGGAATAATGCCCAATGCACTTTCTGATGGTTAAGCATTTTAGCAGACATGAAATATTGATATTATTCCCAACATCTCCTTGTCATGCACATCATAATTCCTTTCTACATCATTCAACCCTCAGGACAAATATGCACAAGAATGCCATTTGTCATCTTCACATAGTGTTGATAATACAGCTCCAGTAGCAAAGTTGGATGCATCTGATTTCACTCTTAAGGGACACATAAAATCTACTGGGGCTGATATTGGCTCCTCCACAAACTTTGTCTTCAATTCCTCAAAGGCTGTCTGCTCTTGTTGTCCCCATCTCCACACTACTCCTTTTTTTGTAAGGTTGTGTAAGGGTGCAGCAATTTTGGAAAAATTATGGACAAAGTGATGATAATAGTTTGCGAGTCCTAAAAAGGCTTGAATCTCCTTGATCTTGGCAGTCATGAAGTATTTGAGGTTCTTGTGGTCCATCCAGATCTCAACCTTGTGTTGAGCACCCTCCAGGAAATATCACCACTCCTCCAATGCCCGCATTATTGCCAGCATCTCCTTGTTATGGATCTCATAATTGCATTCCACAGCACTGAGACTCTTCAAGTAGAAGGCAATGGGGTGCCACTTCTGGTCCTTGGGAGACTGTTGGGACAACACTGCACTGTCGCAAAGTCCGAACTGTCAGCTTCTACATGGAAGGGATGTGAGTCATCAGCAAAAGTAAGGATGGGAGTGGAAGTGACCATCTCTTTGAGCTTCTCAAATGCCTCCTGCTGTGCATTTTCCCACCTCCATGCCTCCTTGCCAGTGAGGTTGAATAATGGGCATGGATGGCATGAGAAATCTTTAATAAAGCACTGATAGAAATTGATGAAGCCCAGAAAAAACTGCACCTCTTCCTTGTTCATGGGTGTGGGCCAGGTTGTAATACCAGCAACCTTGACTGGGTCCATCTCCACCTGTCCATCCAAGATAATCAAGCCCAAGTACTCGATTCGTGTCTTCTCAAACTTGCACTTGTCATGACAAAGGTAGAGTTTATGCTGCTGAAGTCACTCTAGCACCAGGTGTGTGATTCAACAATGTTCATCAAGGTCTCAAGTGAAGATGAGAATGTTGTTGAGGTAGACACAGACAACACCTTCCAATATAAGATTGTGGAAGATGTTATTCATCATGGTCTGAAAGGTGGCAGGGCTGTTAGTGAGACCAAAGAACATGCATGGGGTTTAAAAAGACCATGGTTCATGCAAAAAGCTGCCTTCTACTCATCCCCTTCCTTTATCAACACATTGTTGTAACTCCAATGGACATCAAGCTTGGTGAAGTAATGCACCCTGCAGAGTTAGTTGACAAGTTCAGATATGAGGGGTAGTGGATAATAATTCTTGACTGTGATGTCATTGAGGCATCAATAGTCTTGAACTGGTCAAAGGGACCCATCTTTCTTTTTGACAAAGAAGAAGGGTGAGGCCATGGGCAACTTTGAAGGGCAGATACGACCAGAAGCCAAGTGTTCATTGATGAACTTGTCGAGTTGTCATTGTTCTTCAGGGGAGAGAGGATTGCCCTTGCAGGAGGAGGGCATGGCACCCAGCATGAGCTCGATTGCATTATCCCATGGCTTAAAGTTAGGAAGTGAGTCAAAAGATTTCTTGGAGATGACATCCTTGAAGTCATGCAGGTGAGGAAGTATGGAGTCAGTGAAGAATTTGGGTGCACTGTTCTTGTGGAAGGCCTCTGTGAGGCACTGGGAGACATTTGAGGTGGCATGCACCTCATGTGAAGGGTTAATAGCAGTGTAAAAAATTCAGTCACCTTCCTCAATCCACCTCCTCTTCATCATTGTCAGAATAAGGTGCAAGATCTGAAATGTCTTCTAAGTCCACATCAGCCATAGGCATTGGACCAGCATGACACTTTTGAGTGTGTTGTAAGAGCACCTGTCACCCTCGACATTCCTGGATGCCTTCAGTGAAGCAAGTACAGCAATGAGAGGGACAACAACTCATCATGATTCTACCTGTCACCCAGTTGACCTCAGGATTATGGTTATGAAGCCATGGGTACCCCAAAATTACCTCCTGCTTCTCCAGTTGGGTCACAGCAAAGAGAGCCTGTTCACTATGGTCCTTATACCAAAGGACTAGGTTGACAACCTCCTGAGTTACCCCAGCTTCATTCGGGAAACCATCCACATTGTAAATGGGTATGGGTCAAGATAGTGAGCAGGTATTGAGTTGTTTTTGTTGAACCAGCTGAGAGAACCCACACAGTCAAGCTAGCAGATAGTGGGTGTCACCCTGACAGAAGAACACAACTACCCAATCAGTGCACCTTCTCTTACTTGTGCATACATCATTGTTTGACCACACCACATCTGATTACTCATCCTTTTGGCATGAGCTGGAAGTAATCGTATATATGTAATCTACCTTTTTTTCCCATAAGCCGATGCCAGACCTTGCCTTACATTGTGACCACCAGTGTTCAAGAGGCAGTGCTCATCATTAGGACAGCTGCAACCAGACAACTGCTCAGATCTGGTTTGGTTGAGATTTATCTTACTCTATTTGGATGACTATTTTAGTTACAAGCCAAATTCAGTACTATCCCCGACATCAGGCACTGTTGGAAGGGATATTGATCTGAAGTGCTTGATGAGCCAAACAGTTGATGAGTTACAGAATCATGAGTTTTGCCAAGTTTGGTACCAGAGTTACTAAATCACGTGACCCATAAACATTTGGAGAAGTCCCAAAAACCAACTTTTGGATTTGTCAAAGAAGTGACTCATCACAGCTCAAAATCATTATGTCTGAACCTTCAACTTCTAACCACAGTCCTAATCCTGTTCCCATGCCAGTGCTAGAAGCAAAAATTGATGTGCTTATGATGCAAATGTCACAACTAGTGTCAGTATTGGCAGCATCTCAGCCCAGACACCCAGAAATAAAACCAGAGCTGATGGAAGATAAAGATGATGAGATGGTGGAGATGGTGGAGTAGATGTCCCAGGAAGATGTGCAGGTGGCAGAGAAATCTAAAAATGGAAAAGTGTGTTTAACTAAGTATGCACCCCTGAAAATCTTTGATGGTACCATGGAGAACACAAAGTCATTCATCAGCTCTATAGTATTGTATATTTATGGGAGGAAGCCAGAGTTTCATACAACCAAGTCTAGAGTTATGTTTGCTCTCTCATACATTCAGGGAGGAAAAGCACAGTTCTGGAGAAATAAGGCTATTAATCAAATTCCTGTGGAATATAAACCATTTGCAACTTTCAAGGGATTTTTAGAGCAACTGGAGGCACAGTGTGGAGACCCTAATCCAAAGGTGATGGCTGATGCTAAATTAAAAACTATGCACCAAGGTTCTCTGATGGCAGATAAATTTATTTTGCAGTTCAAGGCACAAGCTTCACAGACAGATATGGGAAAAGCTGCATTGGTAGAATTTTTGAAAGCAGGATTAAATCCCTCTTTATTTATTGACTACCTTCAATGCCAGAGAGGTTGGATGAGTGGTACAATTGGGCAATGCACCTTCATTGGTAATATTGGCAGGAACAGGCAGAGTCGAAGTTGATGTATGGAAATGCCAAATTTGGAAAGTTATCAGGAGGAAAGTCCAAGAAAGGAAAGGCACCTCATGTACAGACTCTGAGGGAACAGCCACTGGCCATGGCAATGACACCTAAAGTTATGGAGTCAGTAGCATCAGCAGATGCAATGGACATTGATCAAACAGGAAGATGAGCCCTACTTAAATGTTTTAATTGTGGGCAGCTAGGGCATATTGCTAGGAATGGTAGGCAGAAGAGGAAGATTAGGGAAGCAAAAATTGAGGAAGTGAAGTTGGAGGAAGACAAGCAGAGGAATGTTGTGGAAGAGTCCTAGTAAATGTTTCCCCATTGGTGACCCAAAACCATTATAATGAAGTAGTATCTGAGGAAACCCAGAATGAACCAGAAAAGGAAATTGGGGAGAAGTACAACTGCTGTCAATCATGCGATGAAGAGAAGTCCCAGGTATTATTTCTGAAAACCCCTAAATTCTTTATTTGCTCTGCACAAATAGAACCCAAAATCACCTTGACTGTAGGATTAAAGACAGTGGACATGCATGCAGCTATTGATGTGAAGGCATTATTCGATAGCAGTGCTACAAGATTATTCATTAATTGATCCTTAATTACTGGAAACAGTATTAGCACACATAAACTGTTGCAACCTATAATGGTGTACAATATCTATGGAACAATAAATCATAGAGGAACTATTAAGGAGAAAGTGATGATGCTACTGAAGTATCAGGATTATCAGGAATGAGCCATATTTGAAGTGTGCGATCTTGGAAAAACCAATCTCATAATTGGATGTCCTAGTTATGTAGACATAATCTGGAAATTGATTGGAAAACTGGGAAAGTACAGATGACTCATTGTCCTAAAGAATATAATGTGTATGGGAGGAAAGTGAAGGAGGAGAAAAAGAAAGGAAAAGAGGAAGAATGTTCAAGGAAGTATTCTGTTACATTGGAGGAAGTGCTGGATGAGGAAATGCCAAATGGGGAAGTTCCAATCATGATCAACAAAGAAGAATGGAAGCAAACCTTTAGGGAAATTGGTGGAGGACCATCATGGGACAAAAATACTGTCAAGGTAGAGAAGCCAGTGGAGGACTGGGTACCAAAAGCCTACCATGAATATTTGTCAGTCTTTCAGAAGAAGGAATCAGAGTGAATGCCAGTGTGAAACACATAGGTAAGCTACAATGTGTCAAATGATATGGTCTATTGAACATATACAGTATATCAAATGATACGGGTTCAGTGGATGCTGTCGAATGCTCTAATCTATATATGTGTACCTACTATAGTAACAAATGAATACACTATTATGATGGTTGCTAGACCACAGAGTAATACATTTAATACAGACATCAGTAGCCTATGAAATAGTTTCAGGCAGCGGCAATGGCCTTACCAGGATCGGGATCAAGATCGGCATTACAGGTATGGCTGATTGGAAATTAATCTCATTTATGTAGTAATTTATGTGTAGTCTGCATGGATTCTGCATGCAAATTGGTGTATGATCAATTTGGTAAAAGCCATGTTTATGCAATAATTCATTTATTGCAGTGTGCAGGCCTGCAAAATTGGGTTGGCATGCTGGTCAGCAACCCAATAGGGCTGCAGCGGTATCAGCATTAGGCAGTGGCAGCGGCATCAGCATTAGGCAGCAGCATCGGCATTGGCATTAGGCAGCGGCATTGGCATTAGGCCACTATGTGATCAATGTTGCCCAGGCATGGTGAGGTGGAGGACTCTATGTATATATATGTATGTACTATAGCAACAAATGAATGCACTATTCAATTCTTGCTGTACCACACTAGACATATTAAGAATGTGGTGTACAGATCAGTGACCTATGAGACAGCATCAGACATATGCATTGGCATTGGCATATGTATCGGGGCCAGGGCCAGGGTTGGCAATTGGTATGAATATCGGCCTTAAAAGTATATATTATTGGTCTATCAATTAAAGCACCATATATCTACAGGAAGAAAGCTATCACTCATCATCACTAGTGTCCATCATATTATCAGAGCCAGGCAACCAAGTGTCATCAACATAACTGAAGTCCACATGACTAAAGATTGGGAGTATGATGTGAGATGGAGTGGTGTTCTCTATCTGTGAGGTGCTGGGGGACCCAGTTTGGAAACCATCATCATCAGAATCGGCATTGGGGCTGGTTGAATCAGCCTCTGAATGGGTCTCTGATGATGAGAGGAAAATATCAGCTGCATCAGATGCAGTGGGGAAAGCAGTTGAAAGGAAAGGTGCAGGGGAAGATGAAGAGGGAAAATTAGAATCTTCAAGGTAAAAGGCAGTGGCATCAAAGACAGTTGGAGAACTGGTGTGGGAAGATGCTGATGATGAATGATGAACCTGCCAAGCTATGGCTGCCTGAAATGCAGTAGGCTGATCAGCATCTTCTGATGCATCATCCTTCTCTTTCCATAACATAGCAGCATAAGAGACAGTGGGCTGGGTGAGGGCGGTGTGTGCATCAGCATAAAGGTCATCAGCTGGATCATTGGCATTGGGAGTGGGGGTGGCATCGGGCATGGCAGCAGCATTGGGAATGGCAGCGGCATTGGAAACGGCAGCAGAATGTGATGAATTATAGGATCCAGCATCTGAGAAATAAATACCAGCATCGGTTCCAGTAACAGCGGGTGGTGAACTGTAGGCACCAGAAATGGAGGTTGGGAGACTGGCTGTGATTGACCACTTCTTACTCCTATGGTATGCACCATTGGCCAGAGACTGAGCATACCCAGAATGATATTTGGTCTTCAGTGATGGGTTAGATGCCAAAACATCACTCTCTGTGATGTCAACACCCCAGGTCCACTTGTGGGAGGAAAGAGGAAGAGCCTTCAGTCACTCGAGTTCTGCCTGTGCATGTGCAGATACCAGTTCCAATTGTCTTCTTGTTGCTGATTGCCTTGACCATCTCCCAGTGTGTTCATGGGTGGATGCCACTGCCACTGCCATTGTTAACTTCCATAGTTTGGACTGAAGCTTTTTTGAGCAGGGCTAGCTCATGAAGCCATTGAAACCCTGCTGCTTTCCAGACATTTGCATTCATGGCAGCCTCTGCTGATGATTCACAGCCATCTACCAAATCACAGATCCTGCGTGCTTCATCAAACATATCCCCAATGAGAGCCCACAGGTTGATGCAAGATCGGCAGTCAGCTTGGCCATCGGCAGCATTGTCTGCTGGTTGGCTATCATTGGGTAGTAAGCTGGTGAGCAGAGGGGAAGGGACTTACTGGTGATAGCTATTGAGGCATTTATCCACAGTGTCACTGGCCAAAATCTGCCCTGGTGCCGGTTCACTATTGTGTCTCCACCAATCACATACATAGAAATCCACCATATGGCTAGGACCATCAGTGGCAACACCATCATCCAACATGGCCAAGAGAGATGGATGGAATCCAAGGGGTAAGTGGTCCAAATTGACATTGGTGAGACTGTTGGCCAAGGACCAAAGAAGGATTGGCACCTCCATCATAAGGCCGATAGAGGTGCTGATGCCGATGCATGACATGACATACATCTGTCATATGTTAGTGATGTATACTTACTTTCTTTAGGAAAGATACATACAAGCTCGGCATAGAGAACTTTCTGCATCCAATATTGTTTTAAAAAGTTTGCATTGTCTAACACCAACAAAACTCGATGGAATCGGGACTTTGTGTACCAAATGATCTCTTGTGTCTGGATTTGGAGTTGCCATTTCAGGCCTGATTGCAAAGAAAAAGGGTTGAAGACTGAGAGAGTTTTGTTTGACATAGTGTTACTGGTCGTGGTTGGTGATCAAGATAATCATGTTTAGATGAATCATGTTTACATAATACAGGCCCTTTTCAGTCACAAAGGGGAGATATAATCGGCATTTGCTGATCTAAATGCATTTCATATGTGACCAGTAGAGATTCCTCTTTCCCTCAATTTCTCTGAGCCTGTGAATGAAGCCAATGTAGTTGCCTGTGTTGAAATTAAATCCTGATACATGCTGCATACATGAGGCCATGCATGCAGCACACACATGTTACTGCGCTTACTGCGCATACATGTGGTAAACACATTCCTGAGTCATGTGACATCATTACTATTATGTATATAAGGAGAACCTGTACTGTAGTAGATATACAGTGTTCTTACCTCTGCTAAACCCTAGCTCTAAGACTAACTAAACCCCAGGTAGGTTACAAGGAACATGTCGTCTCTTCCTCTGTGCAGCGTATGTAGTCTGCTCCAACAGGTTATGGGCCCTGCTGGGCACGTCGCGAACACGCCTTAACTGGCTGCGAACGACATTGACTTCATTGTTTCCAAATTGTAACCTTGCGCTCTTTGTGAGCTGCATTTAAAAACCCAGGTTGACTAGGGTTAACCACTCTGAAGGAGTGTTTTTGCCTGAGATTATGGAATGTGTTTTCTTGAATAAGAGGACTGATTGAGCACTTTTACCAGCTGCCACTATAACATCATGTCTTCAACTCTTGAAAAACTCGTACAAACTTTCGATGGCTCTAACTACATTCAATGGGCTGACTCAATGAAGGCGTGGCTCAGGTCTCAGGGCCTCTGGCAAATAACTAGTGGGATGGAACTAAAACCACCCCTGGCGCCTCCTTTGACGGCGACAAACGCTGCACTAGTAGTGGAAGCTAATGCCAAGCTCCAGACCTGGAACAATAAGAATGACCAGGCGATTGGTAGCCTAGTGCTCCACCTGGCCCCTCTATTCGGCAGTGTGCCAACACCAAGGACACTGCTGAGGAGGTATGGGATCTCATCCGCACCGACTATGGTGTCGATGGCCCCTCCCAAGTCTTTGTGGACTTCAGGTCTGCAATCGCAATCAAAATTCCGGCTGCAAATCCCATGCCAGAGATTGCGAAAATGGCTGATAAATTTGAGCGCCTTACGGCTGCCAATGTCGCCATCCCTGAATTATTACAGGCAATGATTCTACTTGCTGTGATGCCATGCGAGTACGATTCTCTATCTGCCACAGTCCTTAACATGACTGCTACTAGAGCCTTGACATTTAAACATGTCAAGGACTCCATTGTTGCTGAGGCCTCACGGCGCACAGCAGTTGGAAAGCCCATCAGCCCACCTCAGGCCACCAAGCTTTCTGCTGTCAAGCGCAAAGAGGGAAACCCCAAATGGCAATCTCAAGGCAACAATGGAAATTCATCCCGAAAGCGTGGATGACGTGGGGACAAAAAGACTAAAGAGGAAAAACCTAAAGAGAAACATTCCCACCTCACCTCACAAGCATTTACTACTATAAATGGTAATGGCACCATCATACTGCCGATGCCGCTCATCCAGTGCATCGAGAAGCATGAACATACTCCCACAAGGGATCCTCGCTGCCGACTGCCTGCACAGGCATACACGGGCACAGCCTCTACCTCTCATTCGGTCTATACCGAATATCAGCAGGCTCGAGACACCTCGAGCAAATGAATCTCCCATGCAGTGCGAAAAATCTGCGACCGCTGGAAGAGCACCTAACAGTGCGAGAAGGTAAGAGGAGGAGGATTGAAGCAGAACCAAGGATCATAGAAGTAGAAGACGATAGCGTCTCCCTTGGATCGGAACCTGCCATTTCTGATGAAGAAGTATGGAAAGCCGTCGACAAAATGCTTGTCAATAAACCGCTTGAAACAGGTACATATGATGAAAGGTCAGTCCTTTTCCTTGCCACAAGCACAAGAATTAACATTCCACTGATCACAGCGAACTTTTCATGTGAAATTTTACTGCTACTAAATGTATCATAGAACAATTTACATCTTAATATATGTGTTATGTGTGCAAATGGAAATTGTAAGAAAGGTGCCGACTGGATCATGGATTCAGGCACATCAAAACACTTCACTGGTGAAATTAAAGATTTTGCTTCTTACGAGCCTTTACCGAGAAAGGACTCTACCCTGGTTCAAACAGCCATGGGTACTACTCATATAGTAGGGAAAGGAGCAGTCTTCATTAGACATCAGGTAGTATGTCATGGGAAGTCAGAGACACGTGAAATGCGATTATACCCCGTCTACTACATACCCGACTGTAATGCTCGATTACTGTCAATGGGCATCTTCTTACAAGATGGAAGTGATGTGCATGGTTCCTCTGCACACATTTCATTTTTCAAGCAAGGAAACCCAATTATGGATTGCGTCCCTCTTATGAAACGTGACACTATTTATTGGGCTCGGACTCATATATTGAGCACCAAGGGAATCAATGTCGCGACAATGTATGTCGCAGACTACTCGACTTGGCATAAGTGACTTGGACACCCATCCAAAGAGGCGCTAGGGAAGATGCCTAATAGCACCATAAAATTCCCAAGGAATTTAATTATTCCTAAAGACAAAATTATATGTCCAGGGTGCGCTGAAGGAAAAATGACCTCAAAATCTTTTCCCGAATCAGATTCACATGCAGAAAGACCCTTTGAATTAATACATTCCGATCTGAAGGAACTCCCAGTACTATCGTACCATAAACATAAATACTTTATTGTATTTCTGGATGACAAAACATCACATATCTGGGTCCAATGCCTTAAAAAGAAATCTGATGCTGCTGCGGCCATCAGACAATTTCGGGCAGTGGCTTTGACACAGTATGGCACTACAATCAAGCACTGGCATGTTGATTCAGGGGGGGAGTTCAAAGATCGTGAGCTACAAAATGTGCTCAAGGATTTTGGCATCAAAATAGAGATGTCTGCACCCCACGTTCACCAACAGAATGGGCGCACAGAGTGTGCCATAAGGACAATAATGGAAAAGTCGCAAATCCTGCGATTTACTGCATGTCTACCACAATCATAGTGGGAATTTTGCATTGAACATGCAACACACCTATACAACTGAACCCTGATAAGGCGCCTAAAATGGCTGACACCGGTTGAGGACCTGACAAAGGTCCGCCCAGATCTAAACAATCTGAAGGTTTTTGGTTGTGGTGCTTATGTCTACCTACCCAAGGAGAAGCGTCCAAACACATTGGCTCCTCGATCGGAGTTGATGACATACCTTGGATTAGAAGATGGCATTAAAGCATACTGTTTTGTGCGACCTAGTGGCACAATATTCATTGGTGCTATGGCACTATTTGATGAAACATTGTTCCCATGCTGTCCCGGAGCTAAAACTCCTGCCAATACAGACCTTGGTGATTTTCCACCTCCAGAACCAGAAGATGATGACCACTCATCTGGAATGGATGGCGATGATTCTATACCACCACAAGATCCGCCCCTTCCTCCATCATCAGAAAATGATGATGATGATGTACCAAGTGAGCAAAAGGCACATGACGATGTGACAAATGCTCCTCCTCCGCCGCCTCCAGTAACCACTGAGGACTTTTGTCCAAGACGTGATGATCAACAGGAATGGCAGCAATTGCCCCATCAATCAGGCAGGCAGAGGAACATTCCAAACCGTCCTGGCAATACCTATGGAGAGAAGCGACTCCCCTCTGACATAGAGAGAGACAATGCACGTGATCGATATTGGAAGAGATCTGTGGGTCAAGATTCGGATCATAACCGAACATGACCACAAACTCAACAGAAAGAACCGGTTGCTGGACCGAGTTCAGCACCCCACGAGAGTGTGCCCGATTCCAATGATCAAGAACATGATCACCCAATGGGGGAACCGGATGAAGCAGGTTATATTAAAAAGATAACCAAGGAAGGAGGAGATAAGCTTATTCGCTGGCTGTTATCAAAAGCAGTCAAACCATCGAGCAAAATAAGCCAAGTTCCAAACCAATTTCACGATATTGCGCGCCTACCACGGCAGCAGCAACGTGAGTGGAAACAAGCTTGTCATGAAGAATCAGAGGCTCTTCATAAACGACAAGTCTATGACATCGTCAATCTTCCACATGATCGAAAAATGATCAAAAATAGATGGGTTTTCTCCATAAAATCGGACGGAAGAAAACGAGCCAGACTCGTGGCCAAAGGCTTTTCACAAGTCGAAGGCATTGACTTTGATGAGATTTTCTCACCGGTAGTCCGCTACAAGACCGTATGCCTCATGTTTGCACTTGCATCTCTAGAGGGCATGTATATGACCGGCCTAGATGTAAAAACCACATTTTTATATGGCAAACTAGATGAGGAGATCTATATGGATCAACCTGAGGGTTTCAGACTCGAGGGAAAAGAGCGCAAAGTATTGCACTTACGCCGAGCATTGTATGGCCTTAAACAAGCCTCACTTGCATGGTGAAAAGAGCTAGAGGCATTTATGCACACCATTGGGTTCATGCGCGCCAGCTCTGATGCCGGCATTTTCATACACAAGGATCCTAAGACAGGCAGCATTGTTATTGCACTCGTCTATGTTGATGATGGCTTGTTCATGGGGAAGAACAAGAAACTTGTGGATGAAAAGAAAAATGCTTGTCTAAAGCATTGGGAGTGCCATAGTACTGAAAAAGTCATGGAATTCTTAGGCATGCGCATCACCCAGACTGCAAGCAAAGTCAAACTCGATCAAACTGAATATCTCGCCAAAGTGCTTGAGAGATTCGAGATGACAAATGCCAAAGCGACCCCCACTCCACTCCCGACTGGTTACAGACCATCGGAAAACACAGCAATGCCCAACGCGATGCTTAGATCAAAATATCAGTCTGTGATCGGATCTTTACTGTATCTGATGCTCGGAATGCGACCTGATATTGCTTATGCAGTAATCAAGATGTCGCAATTCTCGGCTAATCCTAGCCAAGAACATCTAGACAAAGAGATGTACATCATGCGCTATCTGGTGGGAACCCAGAAATATAACATTGTCTACGATGGTGAGCAGTCCGAGGGGCTACAGGCCTTCACAGATTCTGATTGGGCAGCTGACACTGTCAAACGCCGATCTACAATGGGTTACTTTGCTACTCTAGCGAGTGGCATTGTGTGCTGGCAGTCCCGTTTACAAAAAACTGTAGCACTGTCATCCACAGAAGCTGAATATATGGCTCTCTCCGACACTTGTTGACAGATAGTGTGGATAGAGTCCTTATTCCAGGAACTTGGATATGTACTGAAGTGCATACCAATCTGCACTGATAATCAGGGATCCATCTTTATTGGATCAAATCCAGTTCAGGAAAGAAGGACCAAACATATAGACATTCGCTACCACTATACCCATGAATGCATAGAAAATGACAAAGTCATGGTCATTTTCATTCCTGGAAGTGATAATCTGGCTGACATGTTCACAAAGAACCTTGGCACCATCTTATTCAGGAAATTTAGAGACTCTCTTGGAATTACTTTCGAGATTCAAACTTAGCTGCTTAGAGTGCTGTACAGTTTGAGGGGGGGTGTTGAAATTAAATTCCCATGCATGCTGCATACACGAGGCAATGCATGCAGCACACACATGTTACTGCGCTTACTGCGCATACATGTGGTAAACACATTCCTGAGTCATGTGACATCCTTACTATTATGTATATAAGGAGAACCTGTACTGTAGTAGATATACAGTGTTCTTACCTCTGCTAAACCCTAGCTCTAAGACTAACTAAACCCCAGGTAGGTTACAAGGAACATGTCGTCTCTTCCTCTGTGCAGCGTATGTAGTCTGCTCCAACAGCCTGACTATGAAAAATGTTAGTACATACAAAATATATTAATATTCCCAGAATTGGCAGTGGCATCGGCATCGGCAACAGCAATATTAATGTCAGCAATGGCAACTCTAGGATCAGCAATGGCAACACCAATATTCAGCAATGGCAACAGTGGGATCACCAATGACAACACCAGGATGGGTAGCAGCTGGTGCCTACCATATCCCCTCTGCACCAGATGTATTTCAACAGATGATTCCACCATCATCTCAAAATCCATCAGCCTCATCATGGGCACGACCTATCCAAAGGACAGCTGACGACCTTGCACAGCAGAAAGCCATTTCTACCTAGGCTGTTGGGAGGAGGCAGTGAATTAAAAAAGTGAAATTTACAGAGTAGATTTACAACTAAATTGCTATGTAATGTGCAAAAAAAAATTAACACCACTTTTATGTATATACTGGATAACATCTACTTTTTTCTGCCTCGCTTTGTCTCCCCTCTGTCCTCAGGTGTGGCTGCTCTCTTTCTTGGGTTAGGCTCAGGGGTGGTACTTCTGGAAGGTAGTCCAGCGGGACCAGGGGTCAGCCTGTGTGGGGATCAGCACAGTTGTGCAGGGGGAGGGGACAGCCAGGGTGAGGTGATGACATCGATTACTGATAATGGGGTGGCAGGCTCAGGCTCACTGAGCGACGTTGGGGGGAAGAGGAGAAAGAGTCATTGGGCCATAGGTGTTGTGGGCTGTACAATGTTGTGAGAATCCTGTGGCATGGTGGGAATAATTTGGATTGGGGGGGTGCCAGCCAAGGATCATTCCCCAGCAACCTCTTCAGGTATGGCCAGGCCCTCTTCACCATCCGACTCAGCCATCTCTTCGTCTTTCTCCATGGCAGTGGGAATGGGAGCAGCATTGAAAGTGAAAGTTGGAGCAGGAGTGGGAGTGGGAGTGGGGATGGGAGCAGGGATGGGAGCAGGAGCGGAAGGGGGAGTGGGAGAAGTGGGACTCAGAGCAGGAATTGGAACAGGAATGGGAGCAGGAGTGGGAGCGGCATCGACTTCCTCAGCATCCATCCTTCCTTCCCAATACACCTCTGCCCTCCTGCTTGGAGTCCTCTCGAGGCAAACCACCTGCCCAACCATGCAACCATTGTATAACATGATGGGCTGTGCACCAGCCTGCAACTCAAGGTATCCTTCAATGTTGTTCACTCTGTTTTGAAGCAAGTGAAACACATTCCAGAGTTCTTGTACATGGAGTCGGGACTCTTGCATTGACTCTTCATTCCACTGTGCATGCTGGTACATGTCTTCTTCCAGTTGGTATAGACATCCAGTGAGGGGCGCATAGTCGATGGGGGAGGGGTTGGCCATTAGGGGAGGGGGGGCAGTCGGCTTGGGCTCGGGATCAGCCATGTTGATATCCTGTTCCACAGCTATAGGTATATGTGTTAGTTAGTGGTTTTATGTGTCATGAAATGGAAGAACTCACCTTTGGATTTTCCTTTTTCTCTTGCAGTGAACTGCCTAGATGATTCCTCTCCACTGTCTTCACTGGAAAATTGTGCCTTCTTTGCTTTTTGTCTTGCCAATCCTTTTGCTTTCTTCATTTTTGGCACTCGATCCACATCCTCTGGATTACATGGAACTTTCCCTTTCCCACAGAAGTAGCATGCACTTTTGCCATTCACCTGATCCCAACACTGATGCCTAAGCTTGACACATTGTGCACAGGGCATTGTTTGCAAACTCCCTTGCTGAGGTGGTGCTCATCTTTTCCTTGCTGCATTGTGCTGCTTCTGCTCCATCCTAAGATTGGCACCAGCATTGCTCTCCATCTCCTCATCCAAATCCTCATCCGACCCCTTGCTACTCTCCACCTGTTGCAACCTGCATGTCACTGTGATGACTGGGAGTATTGGATGCTGGACAGGGGCAGGAATTCTTGATCCTGATGCTTCTGGTTGGGTCCACATCTTGGCCCGTGCCACTGCCACTTCTCTCCTTGTTGGCATTGCCACTGCCACTGCCAGTACCACTCAGGATGCTTTTGCCTTTGCCACTCCCATTCCTCATTTCTTGGCTGCTGCCATCCCTTCTTTCTTGGCCACTGCCATGCATGCCTTCTTGGCCATGGCCATTCCCATTCCCACTGCTGTGGCCATTCTGTCAGGTGATGCTGTTCCCGCTGCTGCTGCTGCTATGGGGGCCATTGCTGGTCTAGCTCCCACCACCGCTGCTGTTGTCAAGTTGGTTGGTCCAGTTGCTGTGGATGCAGTGCCTGTGATGCCCTTTTTCTCATCAAAGGTCTTTATTGCCCTCCGTTGACCTTCAATAAACCTTTGGTCCCCTGTCCTGTCTGACTTTGACCATGCTACCACAAATCCTCACAAGAAGGCATCAGCCTGGAACATATCCTGCACATCTTCTGTGAGGACCTCTCTTTGCCACCCAAATAATTTTTTCTACAATTTATAAGTGCATAGTTGGTCTGATAGCATGCTGATCCACTCACAAGCACCGATTTTCTTTCCTTCATCACTGTGGAAATACTTCCATCCTGAAGTCCATTGTGGATGGCCTGTTCAATCTCACTGATCTTGCTGAGGACTTGGTCGCATGTAACGTTCATGATGGATGATAGGTCGGCTGCAGCAGCAGGGTCGATATTGATATGAAAAACAGTGAGATGCTGAAGATCAACAATCACATGTTGGTAATCCCTACAATCAATATATACAAACAAAGTGGCATTCCCATTTTGAAACTTAAACTTGGCTTTTTGAGTGAAATTGGGTAGTTGGGTAGCCATAAGCTGGGTTGGCTCTTCTTGTTGAGGAGGTTGATGTGATGTAACAGTGTTTTTTATTTATTTTCAATGTGTGATTGATCCCTGATTAAACAGTTATGATTCCAGTTACCCACCAGGCAATGGAGTCCTATTCCAAGAAGGTTGAATTCAATGTGCACATGGCACATGAAGGGGAAAAATTTCCTTCTTTTCAAAGTCTCATTGCCAGCAACCTAGTCCTGATGCCATCCTTGGGCCAACATTGTCCTGTTGGCCAATGCCGCATCTTGGCTGATGCCATGTCTTTGGCTGATGCTGTGTCTTTGGCTGATGCCATGTCTTTGGCCAATGCCATGTCTTTGGCCAATGCCATGTCTTGACTGGTGCATTGTCTTGCTGCTGCCGTGTCTTGACTGTGGCCATTCAAAAACTGGCAATATTTCATCATTAGATACAGCACAGCAATGTTCAATGTAGATACAATAAGAATGTCATGGCCTTGGCATAACATCAGTGAAAATCAGCAGGGGAATTGGCATCCTTGTCATGCTCATGGGACGACAGTCTGATTGGAATCTTGGAGAACCTGTGTTTGAATGATTCCAGATTTAACTCCATCCTTTCCTTCAAGGTTGCATATGTCTTCAAGGTGACATCCTGCTGTTCCAATCTTTTGACCTCAGCTATGTAGAGATGATGACTGGCATCCTTATACGATGTGCCGAGCTGGTTTTGCAGGTCTTTCACTTCAGCATGGCAGTTCAACAGCTCCCTGGGTGTCAATGTCTGTAACAAAATCAATTATAGTCACACAAATGAGGACCATGACACCTACTGGGTTGGCCAGTAGCATGAGCTGGTTTTGGGCCAACAGATAGTATGGTTGATCAGTCATGTTTTCAGACTGCAAAATGATGATTAGTGAGATGATACGGCATCAGAAGCAAATATGGCATTGGCCAGAGACATGGCATTGGCCAACAACATGGCATCAGCCAATGACACGGCATCGGTTAGAGGCATGGCATTGGCCACTGGCAATGACATTTGAACTGAAGGAAATCTTACCCCCCTGTGTGCCATATGCACTTTGAATTCTACTTTCTTTTGATAGGCCTCCATTGCCTGGTGGGTAGCCGGAATCATAAAATGGGGCACAAGATAGTGCTGCCCATTGTCACTTTGGATTGTGACATAGCCATCAGGAATATTTGCCCGGCTTTCTTCCTGATTGCTCATTGTAGAGGGATTGATGTAGGAAGAGAGATGATAACACTATCATGTTTAATCAGTGATCAGAGATCTATAGATGAGGGATTATTTAGTTGCCCTTATTTGGCCCCCATTGCCAATCTCACTGTTGCCGATCCCCCCATTGCTGATTCCCCTGTTGCTGATTCCCCTGTTGCTGATTCCACTGTTGCCGATCCCACCGCTAATGCTTATTCCACTGTTGCCGATCCCACTGCTAATGCTTTTTCCCTTGCCCTTCCAAGATGGTGGATTGTGATCAAGATAATTGTGTTTACATAATACAGAATGTTTTGGTCATATAGGGGAGATATAATCAGCATTTCCTGATCTAAATGCATTGTCAGCTCTCAATGCTAATTCTTGCCAGAAAGCCTGCTGGCGATTAGCATAGGCTAGTGGGCCAGGAAGAATATTCTCGGACCATGAGGCTGACTGCCACTGTTGGCTGTGATAGATGAAATATTGCACAGTCCACTGCATTTCATATGTGACCAGTAGAAATTCCTCCCTCCATCTATTTCTCTGAGCCCATGATCGAAGCCAGTGTACTCTCCTGACTAATAAAACTGTTAGTGTAATGAATACAGATGGCCACAAAATACATTTACATTCCCAGAATTGAGTGGCATCAGCATTGGCATCAGCATTGGCATTGCTGAGCTGTTCAGTAATGACACCAGGTTGATTATGGCCATTATGCCAAATCCAGGACAAGAGAAGATTAGTGGAGCCTGGTGCATTTGGCTTCAGAATAGCTGTGCTAGCATTGAGGTCATCCTTTGTTAACTGCTGAAACATACTCGATGTCTCAGCATCACAATTTAGTGCCACCAGTTGGGTTTGGCAATGGTTATACATTTGGGCATGCAAGGCAATTTTGTTAACCACATCCTGGACAATGGCTTGTGCTCGGGTGTGAACTTCCTTTCTCAGCGCCACTCAGATGATGTGTGAATATTAAAATGAATTGTTGGCAACGAGCTCTTGCAACTGATGCAGCAGTCGACTTGCCTGGTTCTTTCTGAGGGTAATCTCCACATTAGCAAGTTCTCCATCACGTGGGAGGTATACTTGTTGCTCCTCAACTAGAATAGTGTGTGTGTCAGCCAGAAGAGATGAAGCAGAAGTCTCTTCATCAAAGGGTTCTATGTCATCAAAGTTCTCAAATTCAGGTTCATTGTCACAGGTGATTCAGGAGGGAATAATGTCATGCTCAGCAATGTTGGCAGCATTTTGTAAATGTGTTAAGGTTGCCATATGAGATGTGAGAACTTCTCTTTCCCATTCAACAGCTTGCATGTCAGAAGCATGAGGTGCTTCACCAAGTTGACAGACTTTGTCTCATAATTGAATCCTGGTGCAGATCAATGAGGGATTGTGATACATCAATCTTGGTAGGAAGTATGACCTGCATTTGTTCAAAAACAATAGCAAAATTAATCCACTGCTCAACTGCCAATTAAATGAGTGTTGATGCTGTGACCATTCCCGATGCCAGTCCTGGTCTCAGTCCCATTCCCAATGCCGGTCCTGGTCCTGGTCCCATTCCCATTCCTGATGCCAGTTGTGATCCCTGAGTGGCATACATATCCGTTATCCTGACATCTGTTAGCCTTAGCATTTCTGCTGTGGTTACTTCATCCTCCCATCATTTGACTGCCTATTAACCGAAAGCTGCTGTCAGTTCTGCATGGTGCTTGCCAAGCTGTGTGGATATCTCAAGGGCTTCTTGAGATTTTGACCACAGTGTGACTGTCATGCTGAGCATTTTCTTGTGATTTGAATCTGTAGCATGATCATCAAGCATTTCAGCCCGATGTAGCAATGTTGCTATTCTGACTGTTGGGGAAATGGAATTCAGCAATGACCACAAAACCTTGAGTATTTCCCCTGCGACAATGCCAGACCCTGGAATGAAAGATGGAGCATAGCAAAAAAAGCATTCATCCTTGTGGCCATGAACATACAAAAGCCCAATGGCCTGGTCAATGCTCAAGCCAGCTGGTGGATGTGCACCAATATGCTCCTGAATGTGGATGACGTATTGGCATACAATATCATAAATGAGCATTACTCCCTGTTGATGGTCAACCCTGGTGGTTTTCAGGGCTTAGAGGGAAGCAAAGTTGACATTCTTTTGCTGTTCTTCCTGAAACAAGTCTACCAGTGCATTGGGTGCATAACAGCCATGCCATGTGCATGCAATGGCCACTACTCCAGTCCTATCACATGCCTTCAATGCCAAAAAAGCATTTGCAATGGCTCAAAATTTATTTTCACATGGAGCCTTCTAAAAACCCATGTATCCCAATCAGAATGAGCATTGGCACCAGCACTGGCAGTGGTTATGGCATCGGCCACCGCAAAGTAAAGTGTACCTACCATGAATTGTTCTATGGCAACTTGCAAAAATTGCTCATATTCAGCCTGATTTGGTGCCATCCCAGCTCCATCCCATAGCCATACATCAGCATTGGAGTTTTTCTGCTGGACATGGTCAGCTTTGAAATTGCCATTGGCCACAAATATGCACTTAAAAACAAATCTGAGATCCATAGTATCATTTCAGATGCAACTTGTACAATCAAGGTATATAGTCACCCACCGGTTCACATTGTCCTTCCAATTTTCTGGTATATGTATGCCTGCTTGAGGACAGGCTGGACAGTAATTGGCAAGTGATCCTGGTTTGGGATTCAATGGATCTTTTTGATTGTGTCCATACCCTGCCCAGTTCAATCTTTTCATCCAACACCATAAGCGGGACATGTGCTGAAGCTCATGGTAGAGGTTGACCACTTCCGCAGGCCTCATCGGCAATGTTATGCACTGAATCAGCTGGTAAAACAGATAGGCTGATGTCTTTAATTCCAGATTACAGAGCCAAAAATGGTCTAGAACCTGCATGGTGAAAAGAGTGCATATTGTGGTGAAGCTGGTTGGAAGCAAGTTACTGGGTACTAGGTTCAAGGGAATTTGGTGTTCTCCCTGAGACTGGCAGGTAACCATTGCTAAATAATGTATTTCATTTGTATGCACCACATGGATATAGCTGTTGTTTAAGGCATCGGCAGTCGGTAGTGTGGTGGTCAGCTCAGGATTGGCAGTGGCTAGTATGGTTGTTGCCTGGGCATCGGTTCTTATGCATCGTTAGGCAAATATGGTTGAAACCCATGGATGTCTTCATCAGCATGTTCAACTTCATGTTCATCATCACCATCAAAGAAGTCTTGTAAGCTGTCATTGACATCATTATTGCCCTTTTCTTGAAGCCAAAGGGCATCAAGGTGATCAAAAAAGGCTGCATCGGCCCTGGTCTCATCGTCTGCTGTACTCTCTGTCATTCCTGATGCGAACTCATGATGTTGAGCCATTGCCATTGCCAGTGCTGTGGCCATTGCCGAGTAATCATTGGCTGACTCTGCCTTGGCTTTATCTTTCATCACTTCAAATGTCTCCAGATATTTCATTTGAAAGTTAAGAGCATTGCAAATTGGCTGATCTGTTTGGTACTGGACCAAAAGGTATGTGCCAACCTCCCATAGCTCAGCATGGTAGAAGTGTGTGCCAGTCCAGCATTCAATGCAATGGAAGGGGTTTTGCCAGTGTGTTATGTGCATACATGTCCAGCAAAGTGTGCTTCCTAGTGAACAATCAACACATCTCCAAATTGCCCATTTATTCAGTTGACAGTGGTTGCAAACTTGTTTGTCGATGGACCATGCCTGCCAAGCCAGGGATGCTTGCAGCAATTCATCCACTCATCCCACAAACTGCAATACATAGTCCTTCTGTCTCTATCAGTTGTATATGAGCCTCAATAAATCAATCCATGTCAGAAACTGACCATGCCGATCTGTGGCCAAACTGGCTCATCAGCCACCTGAGGTTCTTGCATATCCCATTCTGGAGCAAGACCTGGATTGTCGTGGATACCAGCTGAACTCGATTCACCATGTTCTTCCATAACCAGAGGCAAGGGAACCTTGATACACTTTGTTTTTGGTCCATGTCTTGTGTTGACCTCAACTTCTACATGTGTAACAGTATTGACTGCATCATCATGGTCCTGATGCAGCAGTGCATTTTTCTTTGATCTTCTCTTTCTCTTGTAAAAAGCTCTTGTCAAGCTCATGATGATTTGGGGGAATCGATTGTGGTGATGGACTATTTATTGTACTATTGGCCTCATGTGATCCTCATGTTATTCTCGTGCCAATAATATGTTATGCCTGATGATGTCAAAAATCATTCTTTCCTCTACATCAATCCCCCTCTAATACTGCTTGCACCATCAGAGAACCTTGGTGGGGGACAGTATTGCAAGGGGAGATATATGGTTGAAGAGTGGAGGATCATCAAGCCTTATAGAGATGCATTCCAATCACAGGAATCCAAAGCTGGCCAGTTGCAAATACTCAAGTGTGACATTCTCCCTGCCATATTCAATTACTGTGTGTCAATCGAGAGGGCCCCAATGGATGAGGAGGAGAGTCGCCTACATGCCAAGGTGAACCATCAACTTGAAGCATGTGAAGGTTTTATTTTTGATCACATCACCAGGAACTAACAACCTGGCTTTTGAACAACTGGCAAATGATAAAGGGCTGCTCGCGCAAATCAAACAACATCAAAGTCAAGTGATCAGAAGCCATTTGGGCCTTATACCAGGATCAAGTGTTGAAAGATATTGGAAATCTGCTAGGTATTGAGAATGCCACCACAGGCACACCTGGATGGTTCCAGATGTGACTGCTAGCCATCAAGAGTGTTTTTAACAACATGACTGCAGAGGAAAAGGTAATCCTTGAGATCGAGCAGGATAAAATAATGCAGGAAGGTTATCCTGAGCAGACAAAGCAAAGGTAATTTAATGCCATTGCCACTGCCGATGCCAATGGTGACTGACATCTCACAGACTATCAGAGAAAAACCTGTGTAAACATGTAGAGGAGAGTGCCTGACAACACTGGTTAGAAATGGGAGTCCTGTCTGACATTTACAGCCCATACTGCACCTAATGGTTTGATAGTTGTTGACACATGAGTGGAATCTTTAATTGTGATGCCAATGCCGATGCTGATTGCAATGCTGATGATAGGTCCACTACATGCTTTAAGGTCTGGAGAGCATTCCTACACACATCGAGACATTACAACACACACTCCAAATCACTATGAATGCCACAAAATCGACTTCGAACCATTTTTGCATGATTTCGCACTATTTTGGACAACTTCGAGTGCTTTTGAACTATTTCATGACACTTAGAATGACTTCACAGCACTTCGAACGATATTGGCTGCCATATAGTCATCTTGAAGCACTTTCCATACATGCTGCACATCCGGAACAAGTTATTCCATTGCATATCGAGCACTACCAGACATGAGGAGAGATTAGAATGCGATAAGTGCGTTTTTGTGTTTCATTGATATACTTTTACTATATGGAAACACTATATGTTTCATCATTTAGTATTTCTCATTTGTTTCATGATCTACAAGTCCTCATTGTTTGATATATTTGCCTCATGTTTTACACATGTTCTTATTTCCTTTTTAGTACTATCTCTTCATTTTGTATATAGACTTGTATTAGTTAGTTAGAACAGATAAAATAGTAATGGGGAACAGCACAAGTTACCCTCCAGTCATCATCAGATTTAAGAGTCATTCTCTTGAGTCTTAGTTCGCATCATAACTCTAAATTCTGCGAAATATTGTGAACTTCCTCGAACCTATTGTATTCACTCTCTGTTTTATCGCCCATCACCTATCGCCATTTGACAAGCACTTCACATTCATTAAATTTGCTCTTCGATATACCTCCAGCCTTTTCAAACTTATTCGAACTTATTTGGACTATGTTGCATGACTTTGAACCTCTTTGAACCTTTTTTGAACCTATTTTGCACATCTTCAAACCTCTTCAAAACTCTTTCGAATGACCTCATACGCTCTTACAGATTATTCAGACCATCTCTTATTATTTCGTGTTGCTAAACACATCGTTTTGGTCTCAGCAGTGATATTTAGTACCACCTCGCACCCTTCCTCTGACTCGTGTTATACCATCCAAAGCCATTTAGTAGGTTTTGTTTGGGTTTCCAGGTTGAGTACCATCACCGATGCTGATTACAGTCATAACAATGTCACCTCTTTAATGGCTACCCCTGCACGATAGTTTCTGGACACCTATCATGATCATATCACAGAGCTCAAGCGGAACCTCATGAGTTATGTCAAGGCATTACATGCATTGGACATTGCCTCAAGGTCGGCAATGCAACCTAACACCACCACACCACAAACCTGGCTTCTGATGACTCAGGATGGGGAACCCATCCTGCCCACACCATGGAAAGGATCACAATACAAGAAAAAAGAGCTGGAGCAATGGTTTATGTTGTATGTTGGGCAGCATTACAGTACGACAACTTCTCATGCTACAAATCATTATTTATCTCCATGCAGAACTAGGGAACAATAGTTGTAGTCACCATATCCCATTCAAAGCAATTGCTGACCAAACCTCTCTATTCATCAATTCTGAATATCTCCCAGGAAGGTTCAAATTCAGAGACCCATGGAACATGCACAAGAGCATCATAGAAGACTTCTTTGACCATGTTCTGCAGCGTCAAACAGTGCAGGGCCCTGAAAAAGCATTCAGGTTCAAAGGAATCAAAGTGAGCAATGGGAGTGTGTCTCCTGCACACTATCCTCATAATTTAAATAACCCACCTTCCCGATGCATTTCCAAACACAGTGGACAATGGAATGGTGATGCAATATGATGCCGAGTCCATCATGGGCACTGGCATGCATCCCGATGTCAATGCTGTTCCCGATGCTGATGCTGATGCCAAGCCCAAGGTCAATCAAGAAGCAGAAAAAGGGTGAAAGCAAATCTGAACCCTCAGATTCCTTGCAACTCACAGATCCAGCTCAGCTGAGCTATGTGCAAGTCAATCAAATGACAATTGACATACTCTGCACAGCTGGTGTGACTTGACCACAGCCAATTAATGGTCTGGGTGATGGTGAACCAGAGTATGTCATTCCTCGACACATTTATGAGAAGTCCATCACATCCATATCACATTTAAATGACAATGTAAACAATGCCCCATGCCCACTTGATCCATCACTGTTGGAAGGCAACACCACATCAACTCAAGAAAGATTGAACCGACCTAAACCTTGCCGCCTATCTGGGTGAACTCAGACAGAGGATTCTATTGCAAGGGCAAGGGCAGAGGCATTAAAACTGTCAACAGTGGGATTGGCATCAGGATCAGCAATGGTAGGATTGGCAGACAGAGAACCGGCAGCGGTAGGATCAGCAGACACAGAATCGGCAGCAGTAGGATCATTTGGTGATTGCCAGACTCCACCTGTGAAGAATACATTGCAACAGATGACCCCCCCATCTTCTCAAAGCAAGAATCAGAGACAGACATTAGCCTGACATGCCTGCAGAACAGCTGATCACCTTGCTCAGCAAGAAGCTGTCTCTATGCAGGTTGTTGGGAGAAGAAGAGCAAACTTTGCACAGTAAATTTACTATATGTGTCTCAGTAGAAGACAAAGATTGACAATAGTAAGATTTGCAGAAGGAATCAAGTGCTGGAGAGTATCTGTGCTCAGGTCCTGGGTGGTCCTGTCGAGAACGGTGTAATGGAATGTGAAATTTTCTCAGCATCTTCATATGTGGGTGAGGTGGGGGGCTGGATGACAGGTCTGCCTGAAAAACATTCAGGTGAGTAGGCAGCATCGGCCAGGACCCAGTGTCAGTGATGAGCTGGCATCGCACAACAGGATGATGTCTCTAGAGTGTATCTATGTTTAATGGACTTCCCTCAGAATCTTCATATGTGGGTGAGGTGGTGGGCTGGGTGACAGGTCTGTCTGAAAAACATTCAGGTGAGTAGGTGGCATTGGCCAGGACCATGGCATCAGTCAACAGGACGATATCTCTGGGGAGTATCTATGTTCAATGGACTTCCCTCAGCATCTTCATATGTGGTGAGGTGGCGGGCTGGGTGGTAGGTCTGCCTGAAAAATGTTCAGGTGAGTATACCTGCTGAGGTCCTGGTTCGATATGGTGTCTGCTGCTGATCATGTGGATCACATGCATGGCACCGATCTGGGCTGTGTAATGCAGATCTTGATCCCGAGGTAAGGCCGCTGCCGCTGCCTGAAACTATTTCATAGGCTACTGATGTCTGTATTAAATGTATTACTCTTTGGTTTAGCAACCATTGTAATAGTGTATTCATTTGTTACTATAGTCAGTACACATACATAGATTAGAGCATTCGACAGCATCCACAGAACCCATATAATTTGATACACTGTATATGTTCGATAGAGCATATCATTCGACACATTGTAGCTTACCTATGTGTGTGAAAGCCATGGGATCATGCCATTGAGATGAAGCCAGGATTTGTGCCAAAGAACTCAAAAGTCTACCTGTTATCTCCAATGGAGCAAGAGAAAGTTGATGCATTCTTAATGAACAATTGTGCAAAGGATACATATGACCTTTGAAATCCCTGCAGACATCACCAATATTGTTTGTTCCAAAGAAAGATCAGAGGAAGAGGATGTGTACAGATTATAGGTATCTGAATGAGTGGACAGTGAAGAACATGTACCCTTTGCCATTGATCTCAGAAATAATTGACAAGGTGGGAAAAGCCAAGGTCTTTACAAAACTGGATTTACAATGGGGGTACAATAATGTATGAATAAAGAAAGGAGATGAGTGGAAAGCTGCATTTGCCATGCATCGAGGATCCTTCAAGCCACTTGTTATGTTTTTTGGAATGACCAATAGTCCCTCAACTTTCCAAACTATGATGAATGACATTGTCAAGGATGTAATAGACAAAGGCATGGTAATAATATCTATTGATGACATTCTGATATTCACAGTGTATGAAGAAAACCATGAAGCAATAGTACAAGAGGTGCTATGACAATTGGCAGAAAATAATCTATTTGTGAAACTGGAGAAATGGGTATTTGGGGCAAATGAGATTGAGTTCTTGGGATTAATGATTGGTCCTGACAGAATCACAATGGATCCTATCAAGGTATAGGTAATTGTCAATTGGCCTGCACCCACTCATATCAAGGCAGTTCAAGCCTTCTTAGGACTTGCAAACTATTATCATTGCTTTGTCCATAATTTTTCCAAAATTGCCGCACCCTTACACAACCTTACACAAAAAGGAGTAGTGTGCAGATGGGGGGAGCAGCAGCAGACAGCCTTTGAGGTGTTGAAGAGGAAGTTCATGGAGGAACCAATATTAGCCCCAGTAGATTTTATGCTGATAGGTCCATGGTGCACTCTAGGGTCTGGAAAGGGTTCCAAATGTATCGACACATTACGACTTACAATCCCAACTCCTATGAACCCAATGAACTCAATTTTGAACTAATTTCAAACTTTTCAAATGACTTTGAATGACTTTGTGACACTTTGAATGAAGTCAGCTTCCATATGGCTATCCCAAAACTTTTTTGATACCCACAGTACATCCAATACAAACTACTGTGTCACATATTGAGCACTACTAGACACGAGGAGATATGACAAAAGACTTAGGATGTGATAATAGCACTTTTGGGTTTCAATGATATATTGAAGCAATAAGATAAGTACTTTTATTATATGAGGACACTGTACATTTCAAATATTATTATTTCTCATTTGTTTTATGATTTACAAAAGTCCTTTATTGCTGTGCATACTGCCTCATGTTCTACACATGTTATATTTCCTTTTTAGTACTATCTCTTCAAAATGTATATAGACTTGTACTAGTTACTTGGAGAAGAAGAGAAGACATCGCCCTCTCTACTATCATCTGATTTAAATGCTGTCCTCTTGAGTCCAAGTCTTGCCTCGTATTTCTAAGTTCTGCAAATTACTGTGAACTTCTTCGAACTTTCATACTAGCTTTTCAACTTATCACATGTTGCCTATCGACTTTCGAAAACTTTCTCAATTTGCTATATTCATTTCCAAATATTCCTCAAAGCCATCCCTATTCCCTCCAAACTCTTTGAATTTCTTCGAAACTCCTCAAACCTCCTCAAACATCTTTGAATCTACATTAAACATCTTCATATGCTCCTAAAGACTATTTGCAATGACTCTCACCATTTTTTACCTCTACCTACAACATTTGGGTAACAGCAGTGATATTTAGTACCAACTCGCACCCTTCCTCTGACTTGTGTTATACCATCCGAAGCTATTTAGTAGGTTTTGTTTGGGTTTCTGGGTTGAGTAACATCACTGGAATTTCCAAGTATGTGTTGGGGTATGTGGATGGGTGTGATATGTGCATGAGGGGAAAGAAATTTCCAAAAAAGCCTGCAGGGAAATTGATGCTGAACCCTATACCTAAAGCGCCATGGCAAGATATATCTGTGGACTTTATCACAGGATTACCCAAAGCTCTCAAGGATATGATGCAATATTTGTAGCATGCAACCATTTTCCAAAGGAGGTCCATATTATTCCTTCTACTACAGAAGCCTCGTCATTAGGCTTGGTGCACCTCTATGTGAATCAGGTATGACAGTTACATGGATTACCTGATACCATTATCTCCGATCATGGAACCCAATTTGCTTCCATGTTTATGTGAGAATTGAACAATATATTGGAAATTCAAACCAAATTATCTATGGCATATCACCCACAAACTGATGGGCAGACAGAGAGAATGAATGGGGAGTTCGAGCAGTACCTATGCATGTTTGGCAACTACCAACAAACTGACTGGCCTGAATGGTTGGCAATTGCAGAAATTTCCCACAATAATAAATTCCATTTGGCTACTTGCATGTCACCCTTCTTTGCTAATTATGGGTATTATCCCTGTATTGGAATAGAGACCTGAAGGAAAATCAAGGTACAGTCAGTAGAAGACTTTGTATCCAAGATGCAAAAGGTACAGGAAGAAGCAGAGGTGGCATTGATCAAGGCACATGATGATGATATGATGTTACACATCGATCATACTTGAGCTGTTACTCCAGAGTACAAAGTTGGTGACTTGGTATGGCTAAGTAACAAGGTTCTAAATATTCCATGACCTTCAAGAGCATTGATAGAGAAACAAGTTGGCCCATATGCAATTTCCAAAGTAATTTTGCCCAATGCAGTAGTGCTAAAATTACCTTGATCATTCAAGATTGATCCTGAGATTAACATTTCCTGCCTATGCCCTAACTGCCCACCCACTATTCCTGGTCCACAAAATACTCTGCAACCTCCAATAATGGTAGAAGGTGCTCCAGAATATGTAGTTGAAAAAAATTTTAGACTCATGTCCTCACAAAATAAATTGGAGTTCTTAATAAAGTGGAAGAACTACACTGATGAAAATAACTCATGGAAACCCAAAGAGAATTGTAAGTGAGCACATAATGCAATCACCCAATTCTTTAAACATAGTCCAAATGCTCCACATTGCATTGTGAGAATGGTATATGAGGGGATTGTCAAAATTCAAGATTGCTACTACCAAGGTTGAGATTTGGTCAGGAATACACTGGACTTCCAGTTGGACCCAGTGGTCCATGGTCAGAGGGTTTCAGAGGTTTCTGGGCAGAATCCATGGGGCTGTAGCAGGCCAGGTGAAAAGGGCCAGAGAGGACTTGGCTTCAAATTCTAAGAAGTTGCACCCTCTCATCAGTTGTCCAATTTTAGGGGGAGGAGTATGAATCTCCAGTGGGTTTCCAGATGGAGGGTGAGGATAGATTAAGCAGAGATTATAGAATGATATGAAGTTGAGAAGAGTCGAAGGATCAAGAGTTTGAGTCAAGATTAAGTCGAGGGTGAATTAGGATTGATATTTAGACTGGAAATAATTAGACAAAGATACATGAGCAATATACATGCAAGATACAATGTAATTTGCAAACCGAAGACTAAGGCTAAGCTATGGGCACTTATATATTGAGGGCCAGAAGAATAACAGAAAATGCAGAAGTTTACTAATGGGTCTTGGTAAGTGTCCATAACCAGAATTGGTAACACTGTATTAGGAATAAAATGAGTAAACAAATGATTACTAAGGCACATGACAACTTGTCTAATGACTAAAAAGTGCTGCTGATTGACAAGCTCAGAAAAGAGTTGGAAAAGAATCAGAAATTGTCAAAAATCCAGGTTTTGACAGTATTTCCCCCTTAGGGCTGAGCCTACGAAGCACATGAGGGTTCGAGGGTCCTACTTAAAATCTGGGTCTGTAATTGGAAACAATTTCAAGTTCCTATCTCCTACTATCACCATGATCCCACCCTCACAGTACATTACTGAATGGTTGGCTGCCCTCAAGGCTCAACAAGAAGAACTGGTCTGGGAGGTGCTCTGACTGAAGGAGGAGGCACGATGAGAGGAGGAGGAGAGATGGGTAGAGGCCACACAGGTGGAGGCAGTGCAGAAGGCTGAAGAGGAGGAGTGAAAGAAGGTGGTGGCCACAAAGTGGGTGGGGAAGAGAAAGGGTGCGGACAAGGAGGGTGAGGCAGAGAAGAGTGGGTTGCTCATGAAGAGTGTGAAGGGAAAGGCATGGGCAGATGCAGAATCTGAAGGGGTCATTCAGGTGGAGGCCATGTGGTGATAGGTCTATTGCATGCTCTAAGGTCTGGGAGAAGGTTTTTAATCATATTGACACATTACAACAGATGCTCTGAACTGCTATGAACACTACAAAATCAATTTTGAACCATTTTTGAACTATTTTGCACTACTGCAAATGATTTCGAATGACTTCGAACCATTTCGAACCATTTTGCAACATTTTAAATGCTTTCAAACAGCTTCACAGCACTTTGAATGACATTGGCCACCACATAGCTGTCTCGAAACTTTTTTGATCTACATGGCACATTCAGAATAAACTATTCTATTGCATATCGAGCGCCACTGGACACAAAGAGAGTTGACAAAAGATCTAGAAGATGATAAGTGCAGTTTTATATTTCAAGGATATATTGAAGCAATAGGACAAGAACCTTTACTATACTGGAACAATGTGCATTTCATTTATTATCATTTCTCATTTGTTCTATGTTTTACAATACCTTTATTTGCTGTGCATACTGCCTCGTGTTTTCCACATGTTATTGTTTCCTTTTTGGTACCATTTCTTCAAATTGTATATAGACTTGTATTAGTTACTTAGAAGGACAGACAAGCAAAGGGAACATAGAAGAAGTTACCCTCTCACTCATCGTCTCATTTAAGAGCCATTCTCTTAAGTCTTAGCTTGCATTGTATCTCTAAGTTCTGTGAAATATTGCAAACTTCTTCAAAATTTTGTATTCATTCCTCAACTCATCACATATTGCCCATCATCTCTTGGAAAACACTTTCCATGTGCTATGCTCATTTCTCGACATACCTCGACACTAGTCCAACTCTCTCAAAACTCTTCAAACATCTCCGACTTTCTTCGAAACTACTTCGAAACTCTTCAAACCCCTTCAAACCCCTTCAAACCTTCTTTGAACTATTTCACATGTCTTCAAACCTATTTCAAACTCTTTTAAACTTTTGTGCATACCTCTAAAGCCTATTCACAACACGCCCCATTATTTCACATCACTCACTACAACTTTTGGGTATCAGCGGTGATATTTAGTACCAACTCACACCCTTTCTCTAGCCTGTGTTATACTTCCTAAGTGTTTTAACAGATTTTTGTTAGGTTTCCAGGTCGAGTATTATCAGTGGCCCTGTAAAAAATGAGTAGTAATATCCCTTCATGTTGAGTACAATGCTGATGATCCCCCTTCTAGATGTTCAAATCAAAAATTGGCATGTTTCCAGATGGGCATCCAGGGCCGGGCATGTGAGCCCTGCACTAGGGCAAAACACAAGTTTGAAGAGGTGGTGTGGGAGGGGCAGGAGGCCCTGAAGGAGAAGGGAGTGGCAGGGGGTGAGATGATGGAGCTTATAGTGGTGATAAAGGGGTCAAAGCAGGAGGTCAGGGACCTCAGGTGGGAGCAGGTGGAAGCATGGTGTTAGGGTGACACCCACTGTTCTGCTAGCTGGACTGTGCAGGCTCTCCTACAAGAAGGCGGTGGGGCATGCACACGTGATGGGGGGTTTGATGGATTTGATGCAAGGGGTTAAAAATAAATTAGTTGACTGAAATAGGTGTTTCACACCACAAATGTGGATGGAATACCTAAGAGAACTCAACTGAGGTCCCTTAGTATTTATTTTATGGTTATATACTATTTTACATATATTGTACTATGTTGCTACCAATGCGTGCATAGATGCGTGTACATATTGATGCATGTAAATAGAAAATTCCCATGCTGACAAATAAAGCATGTATAGGCATTTGGTAGCATATTTTGGTGAAATAAAATAAAGTAAGAAGAAATAGAATAAAATAAAAATATTATTATGTAATAGGCATGTCAGGAGACTGTTTCCTAACATCACCCCCCTTTTATGCCTCGACTTCCAAGTGAGAAAATATTGTATCTGTCCCCTCTGTTAAACTCTGGTAAGGCTGGAAATTCATCCCCTCATACACCATTCTAGCAATGTGACATGGAGCATTTGGATTACGTTTAAAGAATTGGGTGATGGCATTACATGCTCACTTACAGTTCTCCTCTGGTTCCCATAAATTATTTTTGTCAGTGTAGTTCTTCCACTTGACTAAGAACTCCAGTTTATTTCATCGAAGACAAGAGTCCAAAACCTCTTCCACAATATATTCTGGAGCACCTTCTACCATTATTGAAGGCTGTGGAGTAGTTTGTTGACTGGGAATAGTGGGTGGGCAGTAAGGGCATAAACAGGAAATGTTAATTTCAGGATCAATCTTGAATGATTGAGGTAATTTTAACACTACTGCATTGGGTGAAATTATTTTAGAAATTGGATATGGGCCAACTTCCTTCTCCGTAAGCTTTCTTGAAGCTCATGGAATATTCAGATCCTTGGTACTTAGCCATACCAAGTCACCAACTTTGTACTCTGGTGCAACAGCTCGAGTATGATCTGCATGCCGCATTATATCATCATGTGCTTTCATCAATGCTGCCTCTGCTTCCTCCTGCACCTTTCACATTTTTGATACAAAGTCCTCCACTGACTGTACCTTGACTTCCCTTCAAGGTTCTATTCCCATTCTGGGATGATACCCATAATTAGCAAAGAAGGGTGACATGCAAGTAGACAAATGGAATTTATTATTGTGGGAAATTTCTGCAATTGCCAACCATTCAGGCCAGTCAGTTTGTCAGTAATTGACAAACATGCATAGGTACTGCTCCAACTCCTGATTCATTCTTTCTGTCTGCCCATCAGTTTGTGGGTGATATGCCATAGATAATTTGGTTTGAATCCCCAATATCTTAACAAGCAAATTGTGATCTGCGATCAGAGATAACCATATCAGGTAATCCATGTAACCACCATACCTGATTTAGATAGAGGCATGCCAAGCTCAATGATGAGGTTTCTGCAGTAGTAGGAATAATATGGACTTCCTTTGTGAAGCGGTCGCATACTACAAATATTGCATCATATCCTTGAGCTTCAGGTAATCCTGTGATAAAGTCCACAGATATATCTCTCCATGGCACTTTAGGTATAGGGTTCAGCATTAATTTCCCTGCAGGCTTTTCTGGAAATTTCTTCCCCCTCATGCACATATCTCACCCATCCACATACCCCAACACATACTTAGAAATTCCGGGCCACCAATAATTTCTCATCACCAACTCCAACGTCTTCCACCTTCCTGGATGTCCAGCAGCTAGCATATGATAATGTAGCTGTACAATCTCCCTTCGTAAATCTTGATCCTTCGGTACATAGACCGTTCCTCTGAACAACACTAACCCTTGTTCTTCAACCCATTCATCTCCTTTAGTATTACCTTTCTTCTCTCCCCTCAAAGCTTTCACAGCTTCCACTACTTCATCATCCATCTCTGAACATTGCCTAATTTTAGAAAACATTTCTGTCTCTGAGCTATCCACCAATAAATGCCCTTGATGCATAGCACAAATATGAAAGTATTCAGGTTTGAGTAGGGTAATATTTTTATTGTCCCCCTCCACCCCCCTTTTATGATCTGTACATCTGGATAATGCATCTGCTTTGCTCATCAAGCTTCCCCTTTGTGGACCAAGTGAAAATTAAAACTCGATAGGAATAATGCTTAACATGCTTGTCAACAGTTAAGCTTTTTAGGGGACATGATGTACTGCAGATTTTGATGGTCTGTCCAGATTTCGATCTGATGTGTACATCCCTCCAAATAATGTCTCCATGCCTCCAATGCTTGTATTATTCCCAACATCTCTTTATCATGCACATCATAATTCCTTTCCACATCATTCAACCCTCGAGACAAATATGCACAAGGATGCCATTTGTCATCTTCACATAGCATTGATAATACTGCTCCAGTAGCAAAGTCTGATGCATCTGATTCAACTTGTATGGGATACATGAAATCTACTGGGACCAATATTGGCTCTTCCACCAACTTCCTCTTCAACTCCTCAAATGCTGTCTGCTGTTGTTCTCCCCATCTCCACACTACTCCCTTTCATGTAAGGTTGTGTAATGGTGTGGCAATTTTGGAAAAATTATGAACGAAGCAATGATAAAAATTGGTGAGTCCCAAAAAAGCCTGAACTTCCTTGATACAGGTAGGCATGGGCCAATCAACAATTGCCTGTACCTTGATAGGATCCATCTCCATTCCATCAGGACCAATCTTTAATCCCAAGAACTTGATCTTGCTTGCTCCAAATACACACTTCTCCAGTTTAACGAATAAATCATTCTCTACCAATCTCTTCAACACCTCCTGCACTATCACCTCATGATTTTCTTCATTCTCTGTGAATATCAAAATGTCGTCAATGAATATTATTACCACACCTTTGTCTATCACATCCTTGAAAATGTCGTTCATCATATTTTGGAAAGTTGGGGGACTATTGGTTATCCCAAAAAACATGACTAGTGGCTCAAAGGATCCTCAACACGTAGCAAATGCTGCCTTCCACTCATCTCCTTTCTTTATTTGTATATTGTTGTACCCCCAGCATAAATCCAATTTTGTAAAGACCTTGGCTTTTCCCACCTTGTCAATGATCTCTGAGATCAACCGCAAAGGGTACACATTCTTCACTGTCCACTCATTCAAATACCTATAATCTGTACACATCCTCTTCCTCTGACCTTTTTTCAGTACAAAGAATACTGGTGATGTCTGCAGTGATTTTGAAGGTCATATGTATCCCTTCCACAATTGTTCATTAAGGAATGCATCCACTTCTTCTTGTTTCTTCAGAGATAATGGGTAGACTTTTGACTTCTTTGGCACAAATGCTGGTTTCATCTCAATTTCATGATCCCATGGCTTTCGTACTGGCATCTTCTCTGATTCCTTCTTCTGAAAAACTGACAAATATTTATGGTAGGCTTTTGGCACCCACTCCTCCACTGGCTTCTCCACTTTCTCCACATTTTTATCCCATGACTGTCCTCCACAAAGTTCCCTAAATGTTTGCTTCTGTTCTTCCTTACTTGTCATGACTGGAACTTCCCCATTTGGCATATCCTCATCCTCCACTTCCTCCATCATAATAGAATACTTCCTCGGATGTTCTTTCTCTTTCTTTTCCTTCTTCTCCTTTTTTACTTTCCTCCCATACACATTACATTCTTTAGGACAATGAGTCATGTGTACCTTCCCAGTTTTCCAATCAATTTCCAGGTTATGCTTTCATAACCATGAACATCCAATTATCTGATTAGTTTTCCCAAGCTCGCACACCTCAAATATGGCTCATTCCTGATAATGCTAATACTTAAGTATCATTGTCACCTCATTAATAGTTCCTCCACAATTGATCATACCATCAATATTGTACACCATTATAGGTTGTGGCAGTTTATGCACATGAATACCATTTCCAGTAATTAAGGATCAATTAATGAATAATCCGGTAGCACTGCTGTCAAGCAATGCCTCCACATTAATTGCTGCATGCGTGTCCACTGTCTTCAATCCTACTGTCAAGCTGATTTCAGGTTCTATCCACACTGAGCAAATAAAGAATTTAGGGGTCTTCGGAAATAAGGCTGGGCAATTTTCTTTGTTGCATAAATGATGATGGTCATACTCCTCAATTTCTCTTTCGGATTCACTCTGGATTTTCTTGGATACTAATACATTATATTGATTCTGGGTCACCAATGGGGAAACCTTCACTGGGACTCTTCCACATAATTCTTCTGCTTATCTTCCTCCAAATTTACTTCCTCGATTGTCGCTTCCCTAATCTTCCTTTTCTGCCTACAATTCTGAGCCATATGCCCTAATTGCCCACAATTAAAACATTTAAGTGGAGCTTGTCTCCCTACTCGATCAACATCCATCGCATCCATCGATGCTGCTGACTTCTTAACGATAGGTGTCACTGCCATGGCTGGTGGCTGTGCCCTTGGAGTTTGTTCCTGAGGTGTCCTTCCTTTCTCAGACTTTCCTCCTGATGACTTTCCAAATCTGAAATTCCCATAGATCAATTTTGACTCCACCTGTTCCTGTCAGTATTTCCAATCAAGATGCATTGCCCAATTATACCACTCATCCAACCTCTCTGGCATAGAAGGTAGTTGATAGATAGACTTGAATAAAAAGGGATTTAATCCTGCTTTCAAAAATTCTACCAAAGCAGCTTCTCCCATATCTGTCTGTGATGCTTCTGCCTTGAATGCAAAATAAATTTGTCTGCCATCAGAGAACCTTGGTGCATGGTTTTTAATTTAGCATTCACTGTCACCTTTGGATTGGGGTCTCCAAACTGTGCCTCCAGTCTCTCCAAAAATTCCCTGAAAGTCACAAACAATTTATATCCTGCAGCAATTTGATTACTGGCTTCATTTCTCCAGAACTGTGCTTTCCCTCCCTGGATGTATGAGAGAGCAAATATAATTCTAGACTCAGTCATACAAAATTTGGGCTTTCTCCCATGAATATACAATACTATAGAGCTGATAAAGGATTTTGTGTTCTCCATGGTGCCATCAAATATTTGCAGGGGTGTATATTTAGGTAAACACATTTTTCCACTCTCAGATCTCTCCTCTGCATGCTCACCCTCTTGAGACATCCACTCCACCATCTCCTCCATCTTATCATCTTTATCTTCTACTGTCTCTGCTTTTATTTCTGCTTGTTTGGGCTGTGATGCTGCTAATACTGACACTAATTGAGATATTTGTGCTGTAAGTGCATCAATTTTGGCTTCTAGAGCTGGCATGGGAACAGGATTGTGACCAGGACTTGATAAAATAAAATGAAATAAGATCAAATAAAAATAATATTATGTAATAGGCATGTCAGGAGACTGTTTCCTAACACTCAGGAGGTGCTCGTCAGGAACAAGGTGGTGACAGAGCACCTCATCAAGGAGATCACAGATTTCCATGATCTCTATGATCTGGAGTGTGCATGGGTGGGAAAAGCAGAGGAGGAGGAGGAGGAGGAGGAGGAGGAGGAGAACTGGAGTGAGGGATAGGTGGAGGCACAGCTAGCAGATCTAGCTGAAAAGGCAGAGGGTGGAGCCCATGGAAGGAGACAAAAGGAAGGTCTAGGGGCCTGGTCAGAGCCCACCCAAATTTCTTTTTTGTTTAGTCTTTTTTCTTTTCTTTGAAAATCAAAATTGTTCTTGCACTGGGTGTCTTACCCCATCAGATGCCTCTCAGCTAATGAAATGTCTGTTGCCCAATACTGAGTGCCCAAGTCAGAAGCAGTCCAGGTTTTTCTGGGTAGCAGGTGTGGAAGTCCGCAACCAACTTTTGAGCATGATCAAGCTCTGTGGTGGGAAGCTAAGAGTTTTCTTTATCAGTCCCCTGGTAACCTTCCCAATGGACAAAGTATAGTAACTTGTGATGACGACAGTTATCGATCTTTGAGTCCAAGATTTCTGTGATTTCATATTTAAGTTCATCATCAATAATAACCAGAGGAGGCGAAGGCTGAGTGCAATTAGGAATGGTGTTCGGGGTGTCTTCTTCCAGTTGTGAGATGTGGAACACAGAAGCCAGAGGGTAACTGAGTGGGTGCCCAGGTGGGTGATGATTTCAAATGGACCATAGTATTTCTCCAAGAGTTTTTTGGAGGGTTGAGTAGTGCATAAGGGTTCTCCTTTGATGTAGGCATAGTCTCTGATATTGAAGTCAGGAGTGGGAATCCAGAACTTGTCCACTGGACCCTGATAATGCTTCTGTGCTTTGGAGAGCTGCTTCTGGAGTTCCTGGTGGAGTTTGTCAAGGTCCACCATAAAGTTATGAGTGTGCTGGGAGGCTAGCTTGCATCCAGGGAAGATAGTGATGTTTGAGTGGTAGCCCTTATTGGTAAAGAAGGGTGAAACTCTGATAGAAGCCGATGGAGCATTGTTGTAAGTGAATTCTCCTAAGGGCAACAGCTGGGACCAGTTGTCTTGTTGGTAATTGCAAAAAACCATAATTATTGTTCAAGGGTCTGATTAAGGCATTCCGTTTGTCCATCACCTTCTGGATGGTAACCCAAAGTGAAGTGGATCTTCATGTCCAAAGCTTGAACAAGAGACTGGAAAAAGTGGGAGACGAATTTGGATCCCCGGTCACAAGTGATGTGTGATGGAACTCCATGCTTGGAAAATATGTATATGATAAACAGGTTGGTGAGTTCTTGGGCTGTGATCTCATTGACTGTGGGGATAAAGATGCCTTGCTTGGAGAGTTGGTCTATAATAATTATAATGGCAGTGTGGCCATCAGAGTCTGGTAGCTGTTCAATAAAGTCCATTGAGATTGAGTTTCAAGGCTGTTCTGGGACTGGGAGTTGCTTCAGGAACCTGTAGGGTTTGTGTCAGGGTGACTTGGAGCATTTGCACATGGTACAGGATTTTCAGAAGTATTGTATGAAGGTCTGTAAGTTGGGCCAAACATAATCACATCGGACAAGTTGAAGGGTCTTGTTCTGACCGACATGGCCAGAAAGGATATGGTCATGCTTGTACTGCAGGACTTTGAGGTGGAGATTTACTATGTCCAGAATGTAAATCCAGTTGAAGTGGCAGAGAAGTCTGCTGTTGTCTACAGTCCAATTGCAGTCCAATTGGGAGCAGAGGGGGTCAGGAGGTGTGTGGATGAGAGGTCAAGGGTAAGGGAGGATTGGATGTTGTGGTGGAGTTTCTCAATGTCTATAAGAACTGCTTGTTGGATAACTGGGGTGGCAAGATAAGTGGCTCAGAGTGATGAGGTGAGCTGTCTTGGGTGAATATGGGTCAGAAATTGACTAGGTTTTTTGAGACAAAGTCACTATTTCCCCCTTTGCAGTAGACATCCCAATGTCTAGTCTAGTGAATAGCATGGGTAACCCCCGGGTAGAAAAACAAGACCCGTACCCATACCCGCTGAATACCATACCCATGCCGAAGGGTACAGGTAACCGCGTTCATGGGTACAGTTTCTGCAGGGTAGCACGGGTGCGGATTACCCGCAGGTTTGGCACGGCGGGTACACCTCAACGTCGCCGTAGAGCCCACCGAACTGACGAACAGTGCATGCACCAACATCGCTGCCCCACAGCGTCATTGCCCAATCAAAAACTCAAGTCCTCGCCAAGAAATGCCGGCACAACAGTGGACGACGCCCCATGAGCGAGGAGCTGAGCCAAGGGGTGAGACATTGTCGTTGGTGCTGCCGACGAACACAGGGCGACATTCACCATGGAGAGGTGCTGTGGGCGTCAAGGCGTTGATACTAGCCATGCCGTCAAACCTGTCCACGAGCAGCAGAGCTGCCCTTGTCGTTATGGTCGCTCTAGAGGCCATACATAGCGCCGACGCTCGTCGAATGCAACGCTTGGCGGCTTCAGCTGTAGTTGTCATCGAGCGGGTGAGGAGCTGGGACTGGCCCAAGTGCCCATTGAGGTTGAAGGGGATGCCACCGAATCGCGTTCGTGGTGTTCACCGTTAGTGTAGGGCAGCAGGCTGCACGTTGGGCCTGTCCTCCTTGTTGGTCATAGCGCCCATGGAACTGAGAAATGGCGCATAACGACGCATCCAGCAACTGCTCGTCATTCCACGGCCGTGGCAGCGAGTGGTGGGGTCGTTGAGAGACGTGGCGCATTGAGAACGTATCCGGCGTTCACAAACGCCGTAAAGAAAACCTAAACGATAGTGGAGAGTGTCAGTAACAGAAAGCGATGTGTGAGTACGTGCCGTTTCGTCCAAATGCCTCTCCGTTGTCATCCCTCTGCCTCCGTTTCCCCCACCCCTCACACTAGTGGTTGTTCCCCCCCCGTTGTGCACACCATCGAGCCTTGACGAAAGTGGGAGAGGGCTGTGGCATGTCGAACAATGCCAGGTAGCTAAGGCTCGGCGACCAGTGACGTGGCATCGTTGGACATCGTCTGAACTTGTTTGAGATAAGCTAGTAATGTAAATAGTTAGTTAGAAGCAAGGAATGAAAAAAAAAGACTTATGGCGTCCGGTTATGGGGGAACGAGGCGGAACTGCAACACCAGCAATGGTGGGGATCGCTCGTTAGCTGTTTTGGGTGCTCGGTGACACGGCATTCTGTCGTGATTCATGAGGGTAGCTATAGTTAGGTGGAAGGCCAAGGAATGAGGAAAAAAAGACTTACATCGTTCGTTTACGGGGGCGAACACTGGCGATGGTGGGGATCGCGATCGTGATGAGGGTTTGGGGCAAGTCTTAGCGCTTACCTGATCGTCTGAGTCATCGCCGACAAATCATCGCCGGTGGAACCTCGATTGGGGTAGCTTCCAGAGAGGGGGGAGGAATTAAAAGCATCAAATAAAGTAGTTAATTATGCACAGACTATCTATGTGTGTATGTATCTATAAGTCCGTGAAATCCATAGCATCCCACCCTTCACCGACATCGCCATCCTCCTCCTCTCCTTCAACCTCTGGGTGAGATACCCCGACCTTGACATCGCCGTTGCGAACGAAACCCATCCAACTCCATGTTCCGAGGCAAAGCAAAGCCCGGGTTGACTGCACAGAGAGCCTATTGCGAACATGAGAGAGGAGAATGCGTCCCTTGCTGAACACATGTTCAATGTAGATGGAGGTGGCTGCAAGGAATAAATTAGATCAAGAGGAATAGAAGGTAAATAGCGACGTACCGGGAATGGAAAGATAATCAATCGCCATGTGGGATAGGCATGGGTACGTGATTTGCCGTTCAATCCACCATGTGAGGACATTGCAGTCCTCGACGAGCTCTGGGTCACTGCCGAGGTAGCGCTCGAGTTCATCCTGGGGGTCTTTACGAGCGCGATGGCTCAGATGAAGGTTGTCGAACTGGTTTGATGAACTCTGAGTCAACGGAGGGGTAGGTGTAGTCTAATTCAATGATCCCTCAGTAAGATGTAAGGATACATGTTGTTAAAATGAACATACCACGGTCGTGCCACTGCTGTAGTCCTGCTCAAAGATGTCCCAAACAATTTGACGAGCATCAGTGATCCAATCTGTCTCCCACTTCAGGTTATGGAAGTACTTGAGTTTGTGTCCAGGGTGGAGAACTTGAATGTCGAATTAGATCTGGGATGGAAGACGAAAGCTTTAAAAGACTCACTCATAGCAACGCGATACAGATCCGAGTGGTCTGTTTTACTATAATAACGATTTAGAGTCTTCTTACCCATCGTGAGTGCCGCTCGCATAGAGATAGAGTAGGATTGGTCGAGTGGTTCAGTTGCAAGCTCTTGGTCAATTTGATCCATTACCAGGATTACTGAAGCGAGAAATGGTGTGCCATCCCGTGAAAAGAACAAAGTAGCATCTTTAAAAATCTAGTAATAATGTTGTGAGCGAGAACATGAGAGAAATGGTTCCCAGAGACGAACCTTAAGACCTTGGCAAAGCTGTTCTACCGTGTTCCAATCCGATGGGCCTAGCTCGTAGGGGCGAAGCTTCATTTCGCAGTCGCTGGTGATCTCAACAAGGGCCGTTCGGTATTCGAGAGCGAAGGTGAGCATGTCATACGTTGAGTTCCACCGAGTAGCGACATCCCGGGGCATCATCCAAGACTTGAGGCCGAATTCCTCGAGAATCTCGTACCATCATGGCAGTGCTATCGTCGTCGAGTTCTTGATGGCATAGGCGACCTTGCGAAGCTGTAAACACAGTTTCATGTGAGTCCAATGTTCGTTGATTTCTCAGTCTGGTGGACATACCTTGAGCAATGCGAGATGCACAGGCTGCACGTCGGCATCCAGCGCCTCAATATCCTCTGCTGACATCTCACCCCGCTCATCAACCCACCCCTCAGCGTCGTCATCGCTCTCCTCGTCCCCTTCTGCTGTGCTAGACCCTCATTTCATTTCGTCCTCTTCCTCCTCAAGTCCCTCAGCTAGCGCTCTCAACTCTGCGAGCACCTCGTCCACAATGTCTTTCTTCATGTTTTTCGGTACATCAAACTGCCTGATAATGCTTTTAGCAACGAGGTTGATGACGTGTGTAAAGCATCGGATCCGCGCTGCCTCCCCAGGGAATTTTCTGATTAAACTGCGGAGTTCTGTGACCATAGCGTCGTTTGATGTCGCACTATTGCAGCCGACACTCAACAGCTAGATTGTGGACCTCGGTGAGCATATTTTATTGTGTTTCGTGAATAATAGCTTACCTTGTCATCAATTCCAAAGTCCTTCAGGATGTCTGCAAATGCTACTGCAAGATTGACGCCGCTATGGCTCTTGGCAACCTCCACAATGTCGAGAAGCATCGCGACCATCTTACCGTCAACGTTGAAGTGCACAGCAACCGCCACATAGGCCTTGTGATTCGGAGACGTCCAGGCATCGGTCGAGAAGCTCAACTCCCTGTCATGTTCCTGGTATGTCATTTTTAGCTTATAGTCTTTGAATATTTCATTAACATACCTGAAGTAGCTTGGCAATCCGAGCTCGGCATCGAACAAAAACCCTTTTTACATCCCATGAGACTGTATGTTCCGAAGGTATGTAATAACCTGGTCTTCCAGTTTTCATAAGTGACTGAAAACCTCGATCCTTCACTATAGAGAACGGATGCATGCTTTCCGAAACCCAACAAGCAATCTCCGCCCTATGCGATGGTCAATTCTCAAGAAATCAGTGTCGAGAGTTTAGGACATACCGTGACTCGGTTGAGGTGTGGGGTGTATGTGAGTAGCTAACCTTTCCTTTCCCCTCACGCTCAAATGCGGCCATTATTGACCCATCCTTTAGAGGTTTTCGAGCAATAATAGAACGTGTAGTAGCGGCTGTACCACCAGCTCGATCTGCGGTTTCAACAACTGTTGAGCCCCAGCAGCTCTTGGCGTGCGTACGCATGTTGCTCGTCGACTTCTTGTCCTTGGTGCCGAGGTTTCATCGGACGTCCCGAGTCTTCCCTCTACAGTGCTCGGCATTACATTTGAAGATGTGGATCCAGTTCCCATTCTTCACCTCAAGTGTCGCGTTGGGCTTGAAGAAGGCGTAGATAGGTGCAGTCCACTTCTTCTTGAGTCGTTCTATCATTTGTTAATAAGGTTTTCTTGGCAGTATATCACTTGTGACTTACCGAGCTCCACCTCTGCTGTCTCTCCTGCCTCCTCAGATGGCTCTACCTCCACCACCTCATCATCCTCCTCGTCGTCATCATCACTGCCATCTGCCGCTTCAAGAACATGGCCGGGTGCCTTGGGATGTCCACCACGACGTGCGGAATGTTCGTCTTCATCCTCAATCACTTCCATGGATGACGAGTGCGAGCACGACGGCGTTCTCAAAGTGGTGGGCTTCCTGATGGGTGGTTGTGTGGCTTTCCCCTTCGTGGCCTTTGCCGATGGCTTTCTGGTAGTTGTTGAAGCCTTCCTCATCGTCGCTGTTGCAGCCTTCGCCCTCTTCTGAGGTCCATCATCACCATTGGAGGTTTTGCATTTGGTGGTGCTCATGGTTGAGATGATGAAAGAAGGGGATGAAGTTGCACTCAAGCTACTTCGCGGTGTCAAATTTTGTAGTCTCACTGGATCTGTTCCACTCATCGTGCCACATTATCTTCTTCGGCTCGCGTCATGTTTTATTTTTGTGTTTGTATGGCCAGCGGACTGTTCTTTGCGCCGGAGTTGAATTTTGCTCCCTTCACATCATTTGAAACATATTTTCTTTCTATCACTATGTTGTATCATGCCATATGAGATCTAGTGCTTGCTCGACAGCTTACTGTACACTGTTCTGTGTTTGTTCTGTGTAGATTATCTATGTTCTTATGCAATGAGAAGTATGAGTAGTGTTAATCTGCTTTTTGGTGATAACAAAAGCCAAGATTGTCCCATGGACCCTTAGATCCTGAGGACCCTTATTCGGACCCTTATTACCCTTCATACCCTTGGCAAGGGTAGGGGTTTTCAGAGGGTAGAAAATCTGTACCCCTACCCTCACCCTACCCTTACCCTCGATAAAACCCTGGGGTATTTCATACCCTTGCTATTCACTATGTCTAGTGAGTGCATCGGGTTTTGCCCCTAATTTTCCAGGGCAGAAGTGGATGACTAAGTTAAACTGTGAGAGGTACTTGGACCATCTGGCTTGGTGGCAGGTGAGCAGCTTTGTGGTGCTGAAGTTCTCCAGATTTTTGTGATCAGTGACCACGTCGATCAGGTTTCTGGAACCTTCTAGATAATGCTGCCAATGCTTAAAGGCTTCAAAGATGGCCAGAAGTTCTTTGTCATGGGAGTTGTGGTTTAGCTCCATGGAATTGAAGGAGTGGGAGTGGAAAGCAACAGGGTGGATGTCACCATCAGGAGTGTAGGCAAAAAGAATTGCTGCCAGGGTGTAGTCAGAGGCATCTGTTTCAATGACTATGCAGGAATCTGGTACCCACTGAGAGAGAACTGGAGCATGAGTAAATTCTTCCTTAAGCCTGTCAAAAGCTTCTTGCCACTTCTTGTTGAAGTCCCAGGGGAAGTTCTTCTGCATCAAGCAGGTAAGGGGAATGATGATGTTGGAATATCCATGAATGAACCTGCAGTAAAAGTTGCAAAATCTGAGGAAAGACTAAATATCCTCAAATTTCGGGGGTACCAGCCAGTCCAGGATGGTCTTTACCTTGTCTTCAGACATCTGGGGTTCATCCAGTGATAAGATGAACCTGAGATATTCAACTGTATCATTGTGGAACTCACATTTCTGTGGAGACACATAACCAGAGTCTCCAGAGGACTTCTTTAATGTGAGCCTTGTGTTTTGACATGTCATCAGAGAAAATGAGGATATTGTTGAGGTAGATAATGATGCAGATGTTGAGCATGTCACTAAAGATGTCATTTATGAAGCACTGGAAAGCTGCAGGTGCATTAGTGAGTCTGAAGGAAACCAGTAGCCACTCAAGGACCCATAGTGGGTCCAGAATGTCATTTTCCATTCATCACTATCAGTGATGTGCACTAATTAGTGGTAAGCATGTCAAAGGTCGATTTCTGTGAAGATGTGGGATTCCCAGGGGGCATCGAGGAGGTCAGAGATTAGTGGGAGCAGATAATGATCCTTTTTTGAGATTTGGTTGAGGCCCCAGAGTCAACACATAACTGGAGCATACCATCCTTCTTCTTGACAAAGAGTATAGGAGTGCCATGAGGTTATTTAGAGGGTCGTATGGAGCTGGAATGAACATTCAATGCTGGAGAGTATTGAGGGATGGTAGATTTAACACATAGTGTACAATTAAGACACCATCCAGTCACCATAATGGAAGCCCTTTAATCTTCTCCAGTGTAATTATTTGGGTATATGTACACCTGCTGTGCCACATGAGTATATAGATTGAGCAAATTTTGGATCCCCCCTTTTCTGGCAAGGTTTATACATACCAATCGATTGACATGTTCCATTTTCCCACTATCTACTGCCATCACCCATTGCTTTAGGTGCTTTTCCTACCAATTTCCTTGCATCATTCAAATTCCTCAGCTATAAAGCCATCAGTTCACCCTGCTTCCATCTCACCAGTGTTACAAGGCCTCCAATACTGTGATAGGCAAGATGTCTTTGGCAGTAACTGGAGTTCCACCAAGCTCAATGATGTGGTTTTTGTAGTAGTAGGAGTAATATGGACCTTCTTTGTAAAGTGGTTGCATACTATGAATATTGCATCATATCCTTGAGCTTCAGGTAATCCTGTGATAAAGTCCACAGATATATCTCACCATGGCACTTTAGCTATAGGGTTCAGCATTCATTTCCCTGCAGGTTTCTCTGGAGATTTCTTTCTCCTCATGCATGTATCACATCCATCTACATATCCCAACACATTTTTTGAAATTCCAGGCCACCAATAATTTTTCATCACTAACTCCAATGTCTTCCACCTTCTGGATGTCCAGCAGTTAGCATATTATGATGGAACCAGACAATCTCGCTTCACAAATCCTGATCCTTCAGTACATACACCTTTCCTTGGAATAACACCAACTCTTGCTCCTCAATCCATTCATCTCCTCTAATATTATCTCTCTTTTTTCCCTTCAGATCTTTCATGGCTGTCAAAGTTCAAGATCACTACTACCAAGGTTGGGATTTGGTCAGAAATACACCGGACTTTCAGTCAGACCTGGTCAGAGGTGGTCGAAGGTGTTCAGATGTTCCAGGCAGAATCCACTTGGCTGTAGCATGCCAGGTGAAAGGGGCCAGAGAGGACTTGGGTTCAACTTATAAGAAGTTGTGCCCTTCTCCTTATCAGTTGTCCAATTTTAGGTGGAAAGCATGCAGAAGTCCAGCTGGTATCCAGATGGAGGGTGAAGATACAATGAAGCAGAGATTATAAAGTGAAATAAAGTCAAGAGGAGTTCAGAGATTAAAGGTTTAGTTCAGGAATAAGTCAAGGAAGATTTAAGGGTTGATATTAGGCAAAGGATGATACAAAGGCAAGATACAATGCAATAGACAATGTAATGCACAAGTAATTTGCAAACTGGAGACTAAGGCTAAGCTACCTACAGGTGCTTAAATAACGAAGGCCAGAAGAATAACAGAAAGTACAGAAGTTTACTAATGGGTCTTGGTAAGTGTCCATGACCAGAATTGGTAAGACTGCATTAGGAATAAAGTGAGTAAGCAAATGATTACTAAAGCACATGACAACTTGTCTGATAATGACAGGCAGAGGAGGAGTGGCAGGTGGAGGCAGTGTGGAAGGCCAAGGAGGAGCAGAAGAAGGTGGCAGTGTTAGGGCAACACCCACTAATCTGCTAGCTGGACCGTGCGGGCTCTCCTACAAGAAGGCGGCGGGGTGCATGCGCGTGATGGGGGGTTTGATGGTTTGGATGTGAAGGGTTAAAAATAGAATAGCTGGCTGAATTAGGCTTTTCACACCACTATTGTCGATGGAATACCTAAGAGAACTCAACTGAGGTCTCCTAGTATTTATTTTAGGATTATATACTATGTTACATATATTGTAGTATGTTATTACAGATGTGTGCACACATGCGCACACATGCACATACATGTGCATACATATTGATGCGTGTAAATAGAAAATTCCCATGCTGACAAATAATGCATGTATATAGGCATTTTGTAGCATATTTTGGTGAAATAAAATCAAATAAAATAAGATAAAATAGAATAAAAATAGTATTATGTAATAGGCATGTTAGGAGACTGTTTCCTAACAGGCAGCCATGAAGCAAGTGGCTAAGAGGAAAGCGGTGGAAGAGGAGGAAGAGGCAGAGGGAAGTGGGTTGCCCACTAAAAGGGTAAAGGGCAAGGGGCAGGCGGACATGGAGTCCCAGGGGGTCATGCGGGTGGAGGCTGTGCAGCCCTGCAAGACGTAAGTGATGGTGACATTGCTGCTGAATACAATGCTAACAATCCCTTCTAGATGTTCTTATCAGCACCTAGCATGCTTCCAGATGGGCATCTGAGGCTGGGCATGTGAGCCTTGTACCAGGACGAAGCACAAGTGTGAGGAGGTGGTGTGGGAGGGACAGGAGGCTCTGATGGAGAAGGTGGGGGGCAAGATGATGGAGCTCCTGAGGGAGCTGGTGACAGCCATCAAGGGGCTGAAGCAGGAGGTGCAGGAGCTGTGGGTGGTGCAGGAGGACATCTGGGATTTATACAATCCAAAGTGGGTTTTGTTGGGGGAAGTGGAGGCAGACAAGGAGGACAAGGAAGAGGAAGAGGAAAGTTGGAGTAAAGGAGAGGTGGAGGCAGAGCTAGCGGGGCTAGCTAAGAAGGCAGCGGGAGTAATCTGGATGGAGCCTGTGGAAGGGGACACAATGGGGAGATTTAGGGGCCTGGTTGGGGCCCACCAAAAGAATATTTTGTTTAGTTTTATTTTTCTTTTGAATGAAAAATGTGTCTCATACTGCTGTCCAGTGAGTAAATTAAGTTTGAAGTGGTCTGGGTTTGTCTGGGTAGCAGGTGTGAAAGTCTGCAACCAACTCCTGAGCATGATCAAGCTCTGTGGCAGGAAGCCAAGAGTTTTCTTCATCAGTCCCCTGGTATCCTTCCTGATGGACAAAGTAGAGTAACTTGCAATGATAGCAGTTATTGATCTTTGAGTCCAGGATTTCCATGATTTCATATTTAAGTTTGTTGTTGATGATGACTGGAGGGGGTGGAGGCTGAGTGTGATTAGGAATGGTGTTCAGAGTATCTTCTTCCAACTGTGAGATGCAGAACACAGAATGAACTGCCTGGAGATGGTCTGGAAGCCAGAGGGTAACCAAGTGGGTACCCTGGCAGGCGATGATTTCAAATGGACCATAGTATTTTTTCCATGAGTTTCTTGGAAGGTCAAGTAGTGCTTAGGTGTTCTCCTTTGACATAGGCATAGTCCCCAATATTGAAGTTGAAAGGAGGAATCTGGTGTTTGTCTGCTGGGCCTTGATGATGCTTCTGTGCTTCAGACAGCTGATTCCGGAGTTCCTAGTGGAGTTCATCAAGGTCCACCACAAAGTTATGAGCATGCTGGGAACCTAGCTCACATTCAGGGAAGATAGTGATGTTTGGGTGGCAGCCCTTATTGGTAAAGAAGGATGAAACTCTGGTGGAAGCCAACAGAGCATTGTTGTAAGTGAATTCCCCTAAGGGCAACAGCTGAGACCAGTTGTCCTGTTGGTAATTGCAGAAGATCTGGAGGTACTGTTTTAGGGTTTGATTGAGGCATTCAGTTTGTCTGTCACCTTCTGGGTGATAACCCGAAGTGAAGTGAGTCTTCATGTCCAGGGCTTGCCCAAGAGACCAGAAAAAGTGGGAGATAAACTCGGATCCCCAGTCGCAAGTGACATGTGATGGAACTCCATGCTTGGAGAAGACGTGCATGATGAACAGGTTGGCAAGTTTTTGGGCTGTGAGTTCATTGACTGTGGGAATGAAGATGCCTTGCTCGGAGAGTCAGTCTATGATGACCAGGATAGCAGTGTGGCTGTCAGAGTCTGGTAGCTGTTCAATGAAGTCCATCGAGATTGAGTCCCAAGGGCGTTCCAGGACTGGGAGTTGCTTCAGGAACCCATAGGGTTTGTGTCATGGTGACTTGGAGCATTTGCAAGTAGTGCAGGATTTGCAGAAGTCTTGTATGAAGGTTCATAGGTCGGGCCAAATGTAATCATGTCAGACAAGTTGTAGGGTCTTGTTTTGTCATAAATGACCAGAAATGATAAGGTCATGCTTGTACTGCACAACCTTGAGGCAGAGATCTGCTACATCCAGTCAAAGTGGTGGAGGAGTCTGCTGTCATCTACAGTCCAATTGGGAGTGGAGGGGGTCAGGAGATGGGTGGATGAGATGGGGTCGAGGGTAAGGAAGGATCGGATGTCATTGTGAAGCCTCTCGATGTCCATAAGGACTGCTTGTCAGATGACTGGGGTGGCAAAGTATGTGGCTCAGAGTGAGGAGGTGAGCAGTTCTTGGGTGACGATGGGTCAGCCATTGCTCAGGTTTGCCCAGACAAAGTCGCCATTTCCCCCTTTGCAGTAGACATCCCAATGTTTAGTGAGTGCATCAGGTTTTGCCTGCAGTTTTCCAGGGTGGAAACAGATGACCAGGTTAAACTGAGAGAGGCACTTGGACCATCTGGCTTGGGAGTGGGTGAGGAGCTTGGTGGTTCTGAAGTACTCCAGATTTTTGTGATTGATGACCACATCGATCAGGTTTCTGGAGCCTTCCAGGTAATGTCACCAATGCTTGAATGCCTTGAAGATGGCCAGAAGTTCTTTGTCATGGTGTCATAGTTTAGCTTGGCAGAATTGAAGGAGCAGGAGTGGAAGGCAATAGGGTGAATGTTGCCATCAGGAGTGTGGGTGGAAAGGCTTGCCACCAGGTCATAGTCAGAGGCATCCATTTCAAGGACTGAGTGGGAATCCAGTACCCACTGAGAGAGGACTGGAGCATGGGTGAACTCTTCCTTAAGCCTGTCAAAGGCTTCTTGGCACTTTGTGTTGAAGTCCCAGGGGAAGTTCTTTTGCATCAAGCAGGTAAGAGGCACAACAATGTCAGAATATTCATGAATGAACCTGTGGTAGAAATTGCAGAATCCAAGGAAAGACTGGATATCCTTGACTTTCTTGAGTACCAGCCAGTCCAGGATGGTCTTTACTTTGTCTTCAGACATCCAGAATCCATCCAGTGACAAGATGAACTTGAGATATTGAACTGTATTTTTGTGGAACTCACACTTCTGTGGAGAGGCATAAAGTCTGTGTTTCCGGAGTCTCTGGAGCACTTCTTTAATGTGAGGCTTGTGTTTTGACATGTCATCAAAAAAAAATGAGGATATTGTCGAGATATATGATGATGCAGACATTGAGCATGTCACTGAAGATGTCATTCATGAAGCACTAGAAAGCTGTGGGTGCATTAGTGAGTCCAAAGGGAACCACCAGCCACTCAGAGGACCTGTAGCAGGTCTGAAATGTCGTTTTCCATTCATCACCATTGGCAATGCAAACCAAGTGGTCAGCATGTTGGAGATTGATCTCAGTGAAGATGCAGAATTTGTGGGGCACATCAAGGAGGTCAGAGATTAGCAGAAGTGGGTAGTGGTCCTTCTTTGAGATGCAGTTGAGGCCCCAGTAGTCGACACATAACTGGAGCATACTGTCCTTCTTCTTGACAAAGAGTATAGGAGTGCCATGAGGTGATTTGGAGGGTCAGATGAAGCTGGAATAAATGTTCTCTTCAATGAATACTCACAGGGATTCAAGTTCGGAGGAAAAGAGAGAGTACATACAGTTCTGGGGTGGGGGCGCATTATCTTCCATCTTTATCTTTAGGTCATAAGGGCAGTGTGGAGGAAGGGTGTCTGCCTTCTGATTATTGAAGATGTCAGCAAACTCATGATATTCTTCAGGGATATCCAGAAGATCCACCAGGTTTCTGGTGACAACTGAGGATTTGGCTGTAAGGCCTTCTGGGGAAAATATCATCTAAAAGGCAATAGCCCCAGGGAGTTTGCTAGCATGCATGTATATAGCAGCATTGATAAACAAAATTGCAGGAGGTGGTCAGGTATCTGCTGGAAGGCTTAGAGGTGACTTGGAAGTTGGGGGGTCAGAAGATGTCAGAGGTACTGGACCTCTATGATCTGCAGAACAGAAAGTTATTTGGCCAGAAGACCAGTTCATCAATGGATTGTATTGCTTCAGCCACTTGTGACCAAGGACTGCAGAAGAGGAAGAGTCGAGCAGGGTCACATAAGATCTCAGATTGAACACTTCACCAGATGGAAAAGTGACCAGGAGTTTTGCATAATGACAGACTTGCAAGTTTTATCAAACAGTCAGAGTCTGATGATAGGTCCACTCCGCACTCTAAGGTCTGAGGAAAGTTTCCAATCATATTGACACACTATAACAGACCTTCCGAACCACTATGAACATTATGAAATCGACTTTGAACTATTTTCGACTTATTTTGCACTATTTCGGATGACTTCAAACTACTTCGAATGCTTTCGAACCATTTCATGACACTTCGAACAACTTCACAGTATTTCGAATGACTTTGGCCACCATATAGCTGTCCTCAAATACTTTCGATGCATGCTGCACATTTGTAACAGGCCAATTAGTTGCATATCAAGCACTACCAGACACAAGGAGAGACTACAACAAACTTAGGATATGATAAGTGCGGATTTTTGTTTTATTGATATATTAAAGCAATAGAACAAGAACTCTTACTATACTTGGACAATGATTTTAGTACTATTCCTTCAAATTGTATATAGACTTGTATTAGTTAGAATAATGAATAAGATAACAATGGGGAACAGTACAAGTTACCCTCTTGCTATCATCAGATTTAAGAAGTTGTTCTCTTGAGTCTTAGCTCACATTGTATCTCTAAGTTCTGCAAAATATCACAAACTTCCTCAAAACTATCATATTCGCTCTTCATTTTATTTCTCATCGCCTATCGCCATTCGACAAACACTTCACATTCATTATACTTGCTCCTCGATAAACCTTGAACCTCCTCGAACATCTTCAAACATCTTCAAACATCTTCAAACCTCTTTGAGCCTACTTCGGACTATTTCGCATGATTTCGAACCTATTTCAGACTGTTTCGAACACCTTTGCATGCTCTTACAAACTATTCGCAGCACAATTCGTCCTTTTGCATCACTAAACATTATGTTTTGGTCTCAGCAGTGATATTTAGTACCACCTCGCACCCTTCCTCTGACTCATGTTATACCATCCGAAGCCATTTAGTAGGTTTTGTTTGGGTTTCCGGGTTGAGTATCATCACCAATCAGCAAAATAGTTTCCATGCTGAAGTAGTTTTTCAGTGTGAAGGCGGAGTCAAGGAAACAGTGGAATGAGCCAGAGTCAATAAGGGTTCGGGTGGGTATGGAGTTGGTGGAAACAGATAGGAGGATAATATGGGAATCAGGGTCAGAAAGAGCAGACACATTGAGATGAACATAGGCAGCCAGCTGGGAAAGGTCAACAGAACTCTCAGCCCCATTGGCATATTCCTGAGGGTTGTGGACTATTTTTTTGTGTCCACAGAATCTGGCATGGATTCAGAGACTGTGGCTGCATGGGCTTTTGTGGCTTTGGACTTGCCACAATTGCCAGCTAGATGTCCTTCTTCACTACAATAGAGGCAAAAACCTTCCTTCATCCAGCACTCCCGTTCTTCTCTGGTTAGTCTGCCATTTTTCCCTGGCTTGTCAGAGATGGAGTCCTTCGGTTTGTTGCTCTTGGATCTGGAGGAGGCACCAGTCAATGGTTGATTACTGTGATTAGAGTTGGATGGGTTCTGGGGCTTGGACTGATTATGAGAGTTAGACCTGGAATTGGAATTGGAGTGTGGGGAACCCTTGAAGTTCTTCTTCCTGGAGTTTCCAGGAGTTCCAGAGGTCTTGGCATCAAGGTGATTTTATTCTTCCTGCATCCAGTAAATGTTGTTAGTGTCTTGGGCCTTAAGCCGCAAGGCTGCCAGAGTGTTGGGTTTTCCACCCTGCAAAACTTCTATACGGAGATGGAGCAGAAGTCCACAGAAGTACCAGTTGTGAAGAGCAGCTTCATTCCAATCGACCCAGGAGGCTAGTTCCCAAAAGTCCACATTATACTTGACTATATGGCCTCCTTTCTTCATAGTAAGCTCAGAGAGAGCCTTCTCGGTATCCCCCAAAGGATCATGAGGGCTGAAATTACTCTCTAGCTCCCCGAGGAATACCTCATAGTTCCACATCCACTGGGCAGAATCTGTTGGATCATTGAGGCTGGGTTCAAACCAGCTGAGTGCTGATCCCTTTAGATAAGAAATGATCAATAAGATCTTCCTTTTATTAGAAGCAAAGACATCAGGGTGATCTTGGGGCTTTGGGGCTTGGGTCTGGTGGAGAGTGCAGAGACTGTCCAAAAGGTCAAACAGGGTGTTGACAAATCTGTTGTTCAGATCTGGGTTTTCATCTAAAGGAGGTTGATCTCCAGGAACATCAGGATTGGGGTCATCCCTGGGGCCATCACCACTAGGATTGTCAGGTCCACCTGGTCGGGTGGAATGGGTCTTGACAATGGCTTCCACTACTTCATCATCCATTTCTGAACATTGTCTAAATTTAGACAACATTTCCATTTCTGAGCTATATATTAATAGATGCCCTTAATGCATAGTACAAATGCAAAGTATTTGGGTTTGAGTAAGGTAACATTCTTATTGTCCTCCTCCACCCCCCTTTTGTGATAATACATCTGGATAATGCATCTGCTTTCCTCGTTAAGCTTTCCACTTTATGGACTAAGTGAAAATTAAAACATTATAGGAATAATGCCCAATGCACTTGCCAGTGGTCAAGTTTTTTTGGGGACATAAAGTATTGCAGATTTTGATGATCCATCCAGATCTCAATCTGATGCGTACATCTCTCCAAATAGTGTCTCCATGCCTCCAACACTCGTAATATATATTCCCAACATCTTTTTGTCATGCACATCATAACTGCTTTCCACATCATTTAACCCTTGGAACAAATATGCACAAGAATGCCATTTGTGATCTTTGCACAGCATTGATAATACTGCTCCAATAACAAAGTCAGATGCATCTGATTCCACTTGTAAGGGACACATAAAATCTACTGGGGCTAATATTGGTTCCTCCACAAACTTCCTCTTCAATTCCTCAAAGGCTGTCTGCTGTTGTTTTCCCCATCTCCACACTACTCCTTTTTGTGTAAGGTTGTGTAAAAATGCAGCAATTTTGGAAAAATTATGGACAAAGCAATGATAATAGTTTGTGAGTCTAAAAAGGCTTGAACCTTCTTGATACGAGTGGGTGCAGGCCAATTGACAATTGCCTGTATCTTGATAGGATCCATTTTGATTCTGTCAGGACTGATCATTAATCCCAAGAACTCAATCTCACTTGCCCCAAATACACATTTCTCCAGTTTCACAAATAGATCATTTTCTGCCAATTGTCATAGCACCTCTTGTACTATCGCTTCATGGTTTTCTTCATCCACTGTGAATATCAGAATGTCATCAATAAATATTATTACCATGCCTTTGTCTATTACATCCTTGACAATGTCATTCATCATAGTTTGGAAAGTTAGGGGACTATTGGTAATCCAGAAAAACATGACAAGCAGCTCAAAGAATCCTCGATGCATTGCAAATGTGGCCTTCTACTCATCTCTCTGCCTTATTTATGCATCATTGTATCTCCATCATAAATCCAATTTTGTAAAGACCTTGGCCTTTGCCACTTTGTCAATTATTCCTGAGATCAATGGCAGGGAGTATGCATTCTTCACTGTCCACTCATTCAGATACCTATAATCTGTACACATCCTCTTCCTCTGATCTTTCTTTAGCATGAAGAATATTTGTGATGTCTGCAGTGATTTCAAAGGTCATATGTATCCCTTGCACAATTGCTCATTTAGGAATACATCAACTTCTTCTTGTTCCATTGGAAATAGTGGATATGCCTTTGACTTCTTCAGCAGAAATCCTGGTTTCATTCTAATTGTATAATCCTATGACTTCCACGCCAGCATTTGCTCAGACTCCTTCTTCTGAAAAACTGACAAATATGCTTTTGCTATCCACTCCTCCACTGGCTTCTCCACCTTCACAATATCTTTATTCCACAACTGTCCTCCACAAATTTTTTTAAAGCTTTGCTTCTGCTCTTCCTTTTCAATCATGATCAGAACTTCTCCATTTGGCATTTCCTCATTCTCCACTTCCTCCATTGTAACAGAATACTTCCTTAAACATTCTTCCTCTTTCATTTTCTTCTTCGCCTTCTTCACCTTCCTCCCATACACATTACATTCCTTAGGACAATGGGTCATGTGTACTCTCCCAGTTTTCCAATCTATTTTGGGACTATATTTCTATAACCATGGACATCCAATTATTAGATTGGTTTTCCCAAGATTGCACACTTCAAATATGGCTTGTTCCTGATGCCTGTGATACTTTAGTACCATAATCATATCCTCCTTGATAATTCCTCCATGATTCATTGTTCTGTCAATATTATAGGGGGAAACAGCTTGCACATGCTAATACCATTGCTGGTAATTAAGGATCAATTAATAAATAACCCTGTAGCACTGCTATCAAGCAATGCCTCCACATCAATTGCTACATGCATGTCTACTGTCTTCAATCCCACAGTCAAGGTGATTTTGGATCTTATTCATGCAGAGCAAATAAAAAATTTATGGGTTTTTGGAAATAGTGCTTGGTGATTTTCTTTATCACATGATTGACAATGGTTGTACTCCTCCTCAATTTCCTTTTCTGGTTTACTCTGGTTTTTTTTGGATACTAATACATTATAATGATTCTGAGTCAACAATGGGAAAAGCTTCACTAAAACTCTTTTACAAAATGTTTCTGCCTGTCTTCCTCCAGCTTCACTTGCTCAATTGTAGTTCCTCTAATTTCTCTTTTCTGCCTACAATTCCTAGCAAATATGTCCTAATTGCCCACAGTTAGAACATTTTAAGTGGAGCTCATCTCCCTGCTTGGTCAACCTCCATTGCATCTGCTCGTGCTGCTGACTCCATAACTATAGGTGTCAATGCCATGGGTGGTGGCTGTGCCCTCAGATTTTGTGCCTCAGGCACCTTTCCTTTCTCAGACTCTCCTCTGGATGGCTTTCCAAATTTACTACTTTCATACATCAACTTTGATTCCATCTGTTCCTGCCAATATTGCCGATCAAGGTGCATTGCCCAATTTTACTACTCATCCAACCTCTCTGGCATAGAAGGTAGTTGGTAGATAGACTTGAATAAAGACAGATTTAATCCTGCTTTCAATAATTCTACTAATGCTGCATCTCCCATATCTGTCTGCAAAGCTTCTGCCTTGAACTGCAAAATAAATTCATCTGCTGTTAGGAAACTAGTGTTTGAAAGTCCAGTCATATGTACTGGCAACTGGACTGGACTGGACTGGACTGCAAAAATGGACTGCAATAGACCAGATTTTAGGTCCAGTTGCCCTGAGTCTCAATCAGTTGCAGTTGCAGATGCATAAAAATCATTAACAAAGAGCAACCAATAAAAAACTGGTTGCAAGTGGTCATAAACCAGACTATTTGTTGCATATGATAGGCCTACTTCTTAGCTACAAATAACCTTAAAGGTTTAAGAAATCTGTTGGGAATTGATTGAGTTATGACAAAAACAATGTTTTATAAACAATTTTGCATGAGGAAAACTTGTGCAAACTGTTTTAATCATAACTCAGTCAGTTATGAACTGATTTCCCTAAATATTAGTTCATATTGTAGCTGGAAAGGAGAACAACCAGTTGCAAATGTGGTTTGGTTTAATATATTGTTGTAACCAGTTTGTAACAGTCTTCAAAAGTGTTGGACTGTGAAAAACTGGTTCATTGTTAGAAAACAGTCTCCTAACATGCCTGTTACATAATAATATTTTTATTTTATTTTATTTTATTTTATTTTATTTTATTTCACCAAAATATGCTACCAAATGCCTATACACACATTATTTGTCAGTGTGGGAATTTTGTATTTACACACATCAATATGTATGCGTATTGATAGCAACATACTACAATATATGTAACCTAGTATATAACCTTAAAATAAATGCTAGAAGACCTCAGTTGAGTTCTCTTAGGTATTCCATCCACAATTGTGGTGCAAAATGCCTATTTCAGCCAAGTAGTCTATTTTTAACCCATCACATCAAAACCATCAAACCCCCCATCATGCGTGCCCACCCCATCGCCTTCTTGTAGGAGAGCCCACACAGTCCAGCTAGCAGAACAGTGGGTGTTGCCCTAACATTCATAGCAGTCCAGTCTAGTTTTTCCTCATTTGAGAATTTGATAGACTGGTTGCAGGTCCACTTGCCCCATTTAGATGTCAAAAAACCGGACCAGACTATTAGAAAACAGTCTCCTAACATGCCTACTACATAATAATATTTTATTTTATTTTATTTCATCAAAATATGCTACCAAATGCCTATAAATGCTTTATTTGTCAGCATGGAAATTTTGTATTTACATGCATCAATATGTACATGCACGTCGGTAGCAACATAGTACAATATATGTAACATAGTATATAACCTTAAAATAAATACTGGAGGACCTCAGTTGAGTTGTCTTAGATATTCTATCTACATTTGTGGTGCGAAATGCCTACTTCAGCCAACTAGTCTATTTTTGGCCACTTGCATCAAAACCATCAAAACCCCCCATCACACGTGCATGCCCTGCTGCCTTCTTGTAGGGGAGCCCACACGGTCCAATTAGCAGAACAGTGGGTGTCGCCCTAACACAGACTGGACTTTTAAACACTATAGGAAACCTTGGTGCATGGTTTTTAATTTAGCATTGGCTGTCATTTTCGGATTAGAATCCCCAAACTGTGCCTCCAGTCTTTGCAGAAATTCCTTGAAGGTTGCAAATGGTTTATATCCCACAGCAATTTGATTAATAGCCCTGTTTCTCCAGAACTGTGCTTTCCCCCCTAAATGTATGAGGCAGCAAACATAATTTTAGACTTGGCTGTACAAAACTCTGCCTTTCTCCCATGGATATACAATACTACAGAGCTGATAAAAGATCTTGTATTGTCCATGGTACTGTCAAAGATTTGCAAGGGTGCATACTTAGGTAGGCACACTCTTCCATTTCCAGATTCCTCTGCTGCCTGCACATCATCCTGTGACATCCACTCTTTCATCTCCTTCATCTCATCATCTCTATCTTCTATTGCCTCTGGCTGTACTTTTGCTTGTCTGGGCTGCAATGCTGCCAATACTGACATTAATTGTCACATTTGCACTGTAAGCACATCAATTTTCACCTTAAGTGGTGCTGGTGTGGGAACAAAATTAGGACCAGGATTAGAAGTTGAGGGTTCTGATATAATAGTTTGAGCTGTGATGAATCACTTCTTTGGCAGACTCAAAACTTGCTCTTTGAGACCTCTCCAACCATTTATGGGTCACATGATTTAGTAACTCAGGTACCAAACTTGGCAAAACCCATGATTTGGTTGTTGTTCATTGTGCCAAGCACTTCAGATCAATATCCCTTCCAACGGTGCCTGATCTTGGGGATAATACTGAATTTGGCTTGTAACTAAAATAATCATCTGGATAGAGTAATGTAAATCATGACTAAACCAGATCCAATTGGTTGTCTGGTTGCAGCTATTCTAATGATGAGTGCTGCCTCTCAATCACTGGCAGTGACAATGTAAGGTGAGGCCTGGCATCAGCTTATAAAAGAAAAGGTAGATTATGTATATACAAGTACTTCCAGCTCATGCCAAAAGGATGAGTAATTGTCAAGATTCAAGATTGCTACTACCAACCTTGGGACTTGGTCAGGAATACACTGGACTTCCAGTTGGACCCAGTCATCGGTGGTCAGAGGTGTTCAGAGGTTTCAGGCAGAATCCACTGGGCTGTAGTGTGCCAGGTGAAAAAGGCCAGAGAGGACTTGGCTTCAACTTATAAGAAGTTGTGCCCTTCTCCTCGTCAGTTGTCCAATTTCAGGTAGAAGGCATGCAGATGACTGGCAGGTTTTTGGACTGAGGGTGAAGGTAGAATGAAGCAGAGATTATGAAGTGATTGAAGTCAAGAGGAGTCAAAGATTAAAGGTTTAGTTCAGGATTAAGTCAAGGTCAAGTGAAGGGTTGACATTAGGCAGAGGATAGGAGTGCAAGCAAATCACAAGTATCTCACAAGTAATGCACAAGTACAAGTAATTTGCAAACTGAAGACTAAGGCTAAGCTATGGGCACTTAAATAATGAAGGCTGAAAGAATAACAGGAAATGTGGAAGTTTACTAATGGGTCTTGGTAAGTGTCCATTGATAGGTCCACTACACATTATAAGGTCTGGAGAAGGATTCAACTCATATCGACACATTACAACATGCACTCTGAATCACTACAAACGCCATGAAATCAACTTTGAATACTTTTCGATTTATTTCACACTATTTTGGATGCCTTCTAACTATTTCAAATGCCTTCGAACAATTTCACGATGCTTCAAACAGCTTCGCAGCATTTCGAACAATATCGGCTGCTGTATAATTGTCTTAAAACACTTTCGATACATGCTGCTCAATCAGAGTGAGCCATTTAGTCACATGTCGAGCACTACTGGACACGAGGAGAAACTACAACAGAGTTAGAATGTGATAAGTGCATTTTTGTAATTCATTGATATATTAAAGCAATAGAACAAGAACTCTTACTATATTGGGACAATGTATATTTTACTTATTATCATCTTTCATTTTGTTTCATGTTTTACAATACCTTTATTTGCTGTGCACATTGCCTCATGTTTTACAATTGTTATTATTTCCTTTTTAGTACTATTCCTTTAGATTGTATATAGACTTGTATTAGTTAGAATAACAGAACAAGAAACAGGGAACACAGCACAAGTTACCCTCTCGCTTACCATCTGACTTCACAGCCATTCTCTTGAGTCTTAGCTCACATCATATCTCTAAGTTATGCGAAATATCGCAAACTTCTTTGAAACTATTGCATTCACTCTTCGTTTTATCACCCATCGGCTATCGCCATTTGACAAACACTTCACATTCATTAAACTCATTTCTCAATATACCTCAAATCTCTTCGAACTTCTTTGAACTATTTCACACATTTTTGAATCTACTTCGAACTCTTTCGCACATTTTCGAACCTATTTTGAACTCTTTCGAACACCTTCTGTTAGGAAACAGTCTCCTGACATGCCTATTACATAATACTATTTTTATTTTATTTTATTTTATTTTATTTTATTTTATTTTATTTTATTTCACCAAAATATGCTACAAAATGCCTATATACCCATTATTTGTCAGTGTGGGAATTCTCTATATACACGCATCAATATGTATGTGCATGTGTGTCCATGTGTCCATGTGTCCATAATAACATACTACAATATATGTAACATAGTATATAATCCTAAAATAAATACTAGGAGACCTCAGTTGAGTTCTCTTAGGTATTCCATCCACAATAGTGGTGCGAAAGACCTATTTCAGCCAACTGTTCTATTTTTAACCCCTTGGATCAAAACCATCAAACCCCCCATCATGCATGCATGCCCTGCTGCCTTCTTGTAGGAGAGCCCGCATGGTCCAGCTAGCAGATTAGTGGGTGTCGCCCTAATGCCTTCATATGCCTATACAGACTATTTGCCACAGCCCTTATTATTTTGCATTACTAAACATTACATTTTGGTTTCAGTGGTGATATTTAGTACCAACTCGCACCCTTCCTCTGACTCGTGTTATACCATCCGAAGCCATTTAGTAGATTTTGTTTGGGTTTCCAGGTTGAGTATCATCACCATGACCAGAATTGGTAAGAGTGTATTAGGAATAAAGTGAGTAAGCAAATGATTACTAAAGCATGTGACAACTTGTCTGATGACTAAAGGATGCTGCAGTTGGGATGCCAACAGACAAGGTCAGAAAAAAATTGGAAAAGAATCAGGAATTATTGGGAATCCAATTAGGTGAAAGGGGCCTTGACAGTAGTCAGATGTGGTGCAGTGAAACAATTACATATGTCCAAGTAAGAGAAGGCACACTGATATGGGAAGGTGTGTCCATCTGTTAGGGTGACACTTACTATCTGCTAGCTAGGACCATGCAGGTTCTCTGTACAATAAAAGGGCAAGATGTGCATGCATGATGGGGGAATTGATGGTTTTGATGCAAGGGGGTATCAAACAATGAGTTGGTTGAGAAAGGTGTTTTTTTTGCACCACAAGTGTAGGTGGAATACCTAAGAGAACACAACTGTGGTTCCCTAGATGTATATTTAGGGTTTATATGCTATGTGTTAAAGTGACACTCACTATCTGCTAGCTAAGACCATGTGGGTTCTCTCTACAAGAAGTGGGTGGAATATGCATGCTTGATGGGGAATTGATGGTTTTGATGAATAGGGTTATTATTTCATGAGCCAATTGAGAAAGGCATTTTTCACCACAAGCATGGATGGAATACCTAAGAGAACACAACTACGGTCCCCTAGGTGTATATTTAAGGTTGATATACTATGTTACCCTTCTCTTACATGCACATATGTCACGTGTCTCAGCGTGCCACAACCGCTTACTCATTCTTTTGGCACAAGCTGAAAAGTAATTGTATATATGTATTTACCTTGCTTTCATCAGCTGACACCAGGCCTCGTCTTACATTGTGACCACCAGTGATTGAAAGGCAGTGCTCATCATTAGAACAGCTGCAACCAAACAACTGATCAGATCTGGTTTAGCCGAGATTTACATTACTCAATTTGGATGACTATTTTAGGTAGTTACTAGCCAAATTCAATAATAACCCTGAGATCAGGCACTGTTGGAGGGGTTATTGATCCGAAGTGCCCAAGTGTTGGCAAATAGCCAAAATCACATGTTTTGCCATGTTTTGTACCCGAATAGCCAGGTCACATGACTCGAAATTTTGCGAAAAAATTCTGCAGCCAAATCTTGACTCAGCCGAAGAAGTGACTCATCACAGATTACATCATCATGACAGAACAAGCAGCTTCGAATCCTGCACACAATCCTGTTCCCATGCCTGTTCTTGAAGCCTAAATTGATGCTCTAACAGCACAAATGTCTCAATTAATGTCAGTATTAGCAGCCTCACAGCCAAAACATGCAGAAACAAAAGCAGAGACAGTAGAAGATAAAGATGATGAGATGGAGGAGATGGTGGAGTGGATGTCTCAGGAGGGTGAGCATGCAAAGGAGAGATCTGAGAGTGGAAAAATGTGTTTACCTAAATATGCGCACCTACAAATTTTTGATGGTACCATGGAGAACACAAGATCCTTTATCAGCTCTATAGTCTTGTATATTTATGGGAGAAAGCCCGAATTTTGTATGACTGAGTCTAGAATTATATTTGCTCTCTCATACATCCAGGGAGGGAAAGCACAGTTCTGGAGAAATGAAGCCAGTAATCAAATTGCTGCAGGATATAAATTGTTTGTGACTTTCAGGGAATTTTTGGAGAGATTGGAGGCACAGTTTGGAGACCCTAACCCTAAGGTGACAGTGAATGCAAAATTAAAAACCATGCGCCAAGTTTCTCTGACTGCAGATGAATGTATTTTGCAGTTCAAAGCAGAAGGATCACAGACCGATATGGGAGAAGCTGCATTGGTAGAATATTTGAAGGCAGGATTAAATCCCTCATTATTCAAGTCAATCTATCAACTACCTTCTATGCTGGAGAGGTTGGATGAGTGGTATAATAGGGCAATGCATCTTGATTGGCAATATTGACAGGAACAGGTGGAATCGAAATTGATGTATGGAAATGCCAGATCTGGAAAGTCATTGGGAGGAAAGTCCGAGAAAGGAAGGACACCTCAGGTACAAGCTCCGAGGGCACAGCCACTGGCCATGGCAGTGACACCTATTGTTAAGGAGTCAGCAGCATTGATGGATGCAATGGATGTTGATCGAGTAGGGAGACAAGCTCCCCTTAAATGTTTTAATTGTGGGCAATTAGGGCATATGGCTCAAAATTGTAGGCAGAAAGGAAGATTAGGGAAGTGACAATTGAGGAAGTGAAGTTGGAGGAAGATAAGCAGAAGAATTTTGTGGAAGAGTCCCAGTGAAGGTTGCCCCATTGGTGACCCAGAATTAATATAATGTATTAGTATCCGAGGAAACCAAGAGTGAACCCAAAAGAGAAATTGGACAGTATGACCATCATCATTTATGCAACAAAGAAAAATGCCCAGCCTTATTTTTGAAGACCCCTAAATTTTTTATTCGCTCAGCACAGATAGAACCTGAAATCAGCTTGACAGTAGGATTGAAGACAGTGGACATGCATGCAGCAATTAATGTGGAGGCATTGCTTGACAGCAGTGCTACCAGATTATTTATTAATCAATCTCTAATTACCAGAAATGGTATTCGCATGCGTAAACTGCCACAAGCTATAATGGTGTACAATATTGATGGTACGATCAATTGTGGAGGAACTATTAAGGAGGAGGTGATGATGATACTGTAGTATCAGGATCATCAGGAGCGAGCCGTATTTGAGGTGTGTGACCTTGGGAAAACCAATTTGATAATTGGATGTCCATGGTTACAAAAGCATAATCCAGAAATTGATTGGAAAACTGTGAAGGTACACATGACTCATTGTCCTAAAGAATGTATTGTGTATGGGAGGAAAGTAAAAAAGGAGAAGAAGGAAAAGAAAGAGAAAGAACATCCGAGGAAGTATTCTGGTATGATGGAGGAAGTGGAAGATGAGGATATGCCAAACAGGGAAGTTCCAATTATGACCAGTAAGGAAGAACTGATGCAAACCTTTAGGAAAATTCGTGGAGGACAGTCATGGGATAAAAATGTGGAGAAAGTGGAGAAGCCAGTGGAGGAGTGGGTGCCAAAGACCTACCATAAATATTTGTCAGTTTTTTAGAAGAAGGAATTAGAGCAGATGCCAGTGCGAAAGCCATGGGATCATGCTATTGAGATGAAGCCAGGATATGTGCCAAAAAAATCAAAAGTCTATCCATTATCTCTGAAGGAACAAGAAGAAGTGGATGCATTCCTTAATGAACAGTTGCACAAGGGATACATATGACCTTCGAAATCACCACAGACATCACCAGTATTCTTTGTACTGAAAAAAGATCAGAGGAAGAGGATGTGTACAGACTATAGGCATTTGAATGAGTGGACAGTTAAGAATGCATACCTTTGCCATTGATTTCAGAGATCATTGACAAGGTGGGAAAAGCCAAGGTCTTTACAAAATTGGATTTATGCTGGGGGTACAACAATGAATGAATAAAGAAAGGAGATGAGTATAAAGCAGCATTTGCCATGCATTGAGGATCCTTCGAGCCACTAGTCATGTTTTTTGGGATAACCAATAGTCCCCCAACTTTCCAAAATATGATGAACGACATTTTCAAGGATGTGATAGACAAGGGTGTGGTCATAATATTCATTGATGACATTTTGATATTCACAGAGCATGAAGAAAATTATGAGGCGATAGTGCAGGAGGTGTTGAAGAGATTGGCAGACAATGATTTATTTGTTAAACTGGAGAAGTGTGCATTTGGAGCAAGCGAAATCGAGTTCTTGGGATTAAAGATTGGTTATGATGGAATCAAGATGGATCCTATCAAGGTACAGGCAATTGTTGATTGGCCCATGCCTACCCGTATCAAGGAAGTTAGGCTTTCTTGGGACTCCCCAATTTTTATCATTGCTTTGTTCATAGTTTTTTCAAAATTGCTGCACCATTACACAGCCTTACGCGAAAGGGAGTAGTGCGGAGATGGGGAGAACAACAGCAGACAGCATTTGAGGAGTTGAAGAGGAAGTTTGTGGCAGAGCCAATATTGGTCCCAGTAGATTTCACGCATCCCTTACGAGTGGAATCAGTGTGATGCATCAGACTTTGCTACTGGAGCAGTATTGTCAATGCTATGTGAAGATAACAAATGGCATCCTTGTGCATATTTGTCTCGAGGGTTGAATGATGTGGAGAGAAATTATGATGTGCATGATAAAGAGATGTTTGAAATAATATGAGCATTGGAGGCATGGAGACATTATTTGGAGGGTACGCATCAGATCGAGATCTGGACAGACCATCAAAATCTGCAGTACTTCATGCCACTAAAAAGCTTAACCATCGACAAGCGCATTGGGCATTATTCCTATCGCACTTTAATTTTCACTTGATCCACAAAGTGGGAAGCTTGATGAGAAAAGCAGATGCATTATCCAGATGTACAGATCATAAAAGGGGAGTGGAGGAGGACAATAAAAATACTACCCTACTCAAACCTGAATACTTTTGTATTTGCGCTATGCATCAAGGGCATCTATTGGTGGTTAGCTCAGAGATGGAAATGTTGTCTAAAATTAGACAATGTTCAGAGATGGATGATGAAGTGGTGGAAGCTGTAAAAGCTTTGAGGGGAGAGAAGAAAAGTAATATTAAAGGAGATGAATGGGTTGAAGAACAAGGATTAGTGTTGTTCAGACGAAAGGTGTATGTACCGAAAGATCAAGATTTATGAAGGGAGATTGTATGGTTACATCATAACATGCCAGCTGCTGGACATACAAGAAGGTGGAAGACATTGGAGTTGGTGATAAGAAATTATTGGTGGCCCAGAATTTCAAAGTATGTGTTGGGGTATGTGGATGGGTGTGATACGTGCATGAGGGGGAAGAAATTTCCAGAAAAGTCTGCAGGGAAATTAATGCCGAACCCTATACCTAAAGTGCCATGGCAAGATATATCTGTGGACTTTATCACAGGATTACCTGAAGCTCAAGGATATGATGCAATATTTGTAGTATGCGACCGCTTCACAAAGGAGGTCCATATCATTTCTACTACAGCAGAAACCTCATCATTAGGCTTGGTGTGCCTCTATCTAAATCACGTATGGCGGCTACATGGATTACCTGATATGGTTATCTCTGATCATGGATCACAATTTGCTTCTGCATTTATGCGAGAGTTAAATAACATATTGGGGATTCAAACCAAGTTATCTACAGCATATCATCCACAAACCGATAGGCAGACAGAGAGAATGAATCAGGAGTTGGAGTAGTATCTATGCATGTTTTTCAATCACTGACAAACCAATTGGCCTGAGTGGTTGGCAATTGCAGAATTTTCCCACAATAATAAATTCCATTCAGCTACTTGCATGTCACCCTTCTTTGCTAATTATGGGTATCATCCCAGAATGGGAGTAGAACCATGAAGGGAAGTCAAGGTACAATCAGTGGAGGACTTTGTGTCAAAAATACAAAAGGTGCAGGATGATGCAGAGACAGCATTGATGAAAGCATGAGATGATATGAAGCGACACATGGATCATACTTGAGCTGTTGCTCCAGAGTACAAAGTTGGTTACTTGGTATGGCTAAGTACCAAGGATCTGAATATTCCACAACCTTCAAGAAAGCTTACAGAGAAGCAAGTTGGCCCATATCTGATTTCTAAAATAATTTTACCCAATGCGGTAGTGTTAAAATTACCTCAGTCATTTCAAGATTGATCCTGAAATTAACATTTCCTGTTTATGCCCTTACTGCCCACCCATTATTCCCAGTCAACAAACTACTACACAGCCTCCAATAATGGTAGAAGGTGCTCCAGAATATGTAGTAAAAGAGGTTTTGGACTCACATCTTTGATGAAATAAATTGGAGTTCTTAATCAAGTGGAAGAACTACACTGATGAAAATAACTCATGGGAACCCGAAGAGAATTGTAAGCAAGTGCATAATGCAATCACCCAATTCTTTAAATGTAATCCAAATGCTCTGTGTCGCATTGCTGGAATGGTGTATGATGGGATGAATTTCTGGCCTTACCAAAATTTCACACAGGGGACAGATACAATATTTTCTTGCCAGGAAGTCAAGGTATAAAAAGGGGGTAATGTTAGGAAACAGTCTCCTAGCATGCCTATTATATAATAATATTTTATTTTTATTTTATTTTATTTTATTACATCAAAATATGTTACCAAATGTCTACAAATGCTACATTTGTCAGCATGGGAATTTCATATTTACATGCATCAATATGTGTAACATAGTATATAAACTTAAAATATATACCTGGGGACCTCAGTTGAGTTCTCTTAGATATTCCATCCACATTTGTGGTGCGAGATGCCTTTTTCAACCAACTCATCTATTTTTAACCCATCACATCAAATCCATCAAAACCCCCCATCATGTGCATGTGCCCCACTGCCTTCTTGTAGGAGAGCCCACACAGTCCAGCATGCAGAACCATGGGTGTCGCGCTAACAATTGGCTGGTAGCATGAGCTGGTTTTGGGCCAACAGATAGTACGGTTGATTGGTCATGTTTTCAGACTGCAAAATAATGATTAGTGAGATGATAGAGCATCAGAAGAAAATATGGCATCAGCCAAAGACATGGCATTGGCCAAAGGCACAGCATTGGCCAGCAGCAATAACACTGAACTGAAGGAAATCTCACCCCCCCCCCCCCCCCCCATGTGCCATATGCACTTTGAATTCTACTTTCTTTTGATAGGTCTCCATTGCCTGGTGGGTAGCCAGAATCATAAAATGGGGCACAAGATAGTGCTGCCCATTGTCACTTCAGATAGGGACATAGCCATCAGGAATATCTGCCTGGCTTTCTTCCTGATTGCTCATTGTAGATGGATGGATGTAGCAAGAGAAATGATAACACTATTGTGTTTAATCAGTGATCAGAGATCTAGCAATGAAGAATTATTTATTTGGCAATATTTGGCCCCTATTGCCAATCCCACTGCTAATGCTTTTTCCCTTGCCCTTGCAAGATGGTGGATTGTGATGAAGATAATTGTGTTTACATTATACAGGACATTTTGCAGGGGGCCAGGAAGGGTATTCTCTGACAGCAACACTGACTGCCACTGTTGGCTGTGATAGATGAAATATTGCACAGTCCACTGCATTTCATATGTAACCAGTAAAAATTCCTCCCTCCATCGATTTCTCTGAGCCCATGATTGAATCCAGTGTACTCTCCTGACTAATAAAACTGTTAGTGTAATGAATACAGATGGTCACAAAATACATTTACATTCCCAGAATTGAGTGGCATTGGCATTGCTGTGCTGTTCAGTAATGACACCAGTTCAATTGTAGGCATTATGCCAAATCCAGGACAGGTGAAGATTAGTGGAGCCTGGTGCATTTGGCTTCAGAACAGCTGTGCTGCATTGAGGTCATCCTTCACTAACCGCTGAAACAACTTGATGTCTCAGCATCACAATCTAGTGCCACCAGTTAGCTTCAGCTATGGTTATACATTCAGGCATGCAAGGCAATTTTGATAGCCACATCCTGGACGATGGCTCATGCTTGGGTGCAAACTCCTTTTCTCAGCACTGCTCAGATGATGTGTGAATATTAAAATGATTTGTCAGCAGCAAGCTCCCACAACAGATGCAGCAGTCGACTTGGGTTCTTCCTGAAGTTAATCTCCACATTAGCAAGTTCTCCATCACGTGGGAGCTATACTTGTTGCTCCTCAACTGAAATAGTGTTTGTGTCAGCCAGAAGAGATGAAGCAGGAGTCTCTTCATCAAAGGGTTCTATGTCATCAAAGTTCTCAAATTTGGCTTCATTGTCATGAGTGATTTGGGAGGGAGCAATGTCATGCTTGGCAATGTTGGCAGCATTTTGTAAATGTGTTAAGGCTACCACCATATGAGATGTGAGAGGTTCTCTTTCCTGTTCAACAGCTTGCATGTCAGAAGTGTGAGGTGCTTTACCAAGTCGATGAACTTTGTCTCATAATTGAATCCTGGTGCAGATCAATGAGGGATTGTGATACATCAATCTTGGTAGGAAGTATGACCTACTGCATGTGTTCAAAAACAATAGCAAAATCAATCCACTGCTCAACCACTGATTGAATGAGTGTCGATGCTGTTCCTGTTCCCAATGCCACTCCTTATGCCATTCCTGGTCCCAATCCCATTCCCATTCCCACCACCAGTTGTGATTCCTGAGTGGCATACATATCCATTACCCTGACATCTGTTACCCTTAGCATTTCTGCTGTGGTGATGTCATCCTCCCATCATTTGACTGCCTGTAGACTGAAAGCTGCCATCAGTTCTGCATGGTGCTTGCTGAGCTGTGTGGATATCTCAAGGGCTTCTTGAGATTTTGAGCACAGTGTGACTGTCATGCTGCGCATTTTCTTGTTATTTGAATCTGTAGCATGATCATCAAGCATTTCAGCCTGATGTGGCAGTGTCACTGTTCTGACTGTTGGGGAAATGGAATTCAGAAATGACCACAAAGACTTGAGTATTTCCCCTGCTACAATGCCAGACCCCAGAATGAAAGATGGAACATAACAAAAAAAGCATTCATTCTTGTGGCCGTGAACGTGCAAAAGCCCAATGTCCTGATAATGCTCAAGCCAGCCAGCAGATGTGCACCAATACGCTCCTGAATGTGGATGATGTATTGGAAGACAATGTTATAAATGAACATGACTCCCTGTTGAGGGTCAACTCTGGTGATTTTCAGGGCTTGGAGGAAAGCAAAGTCAACATTCTTTTGCTATTCTTCCTAAAACAAGTTTATCAGTGCATTCAATGCATAACTAGTGCTTAAAGGTCTGGTGTCCTTAGGACTGACCAAGACCGGGAACCAAACTGCACCATAACCAATGAAAACTGGACCTTCAGTCCAGTCCCACTGGGTATGCATTGGTTTTACTGGGACTGCCCATAACCAGTTCAGACCAGTTCAGGACTGGACTTATGGTCCCCAACTTAGATGGTAACCAAAAATATAAATTTATTCAACTACTGTAAGCTAAATAGTGGGGCACACCCATTGAAATGAGTGAAAGGTGAGCTGTTTAAATACTGCAACACATTTGTACCTGTTTACATGGTCATGTGCCTTCATTTATGCATCAAAAATGCATTGACAATTTCCATTTATATGTTTACATTTGTTTGTACTGCATTGCCATAATCCACAATGTGTCTCACAACTCATTTTGCACCCACTGCCATTGCCGCCACTACTTTAACATTGGAATGAGGTCCTAATGATGGCAGATGTCATTTGAGCCCAAAGTAAATATTGTTTTTTGGTTTAATACATATCTAACTAACTTTTTCATTCATTTTTAGGTATGACATTTATGACAACAACATTATGGCCAGCAGCCCCTACCAGATACCACTGCCATGAGCCTCTGCTCATGAGATGCATAATGGAACTACAATGGTGATGAAGATGAGGATGAGGACAACAACAACAACAACAATAAAGACCACTACAATGAAGACCATGACAATGGGTTTAGTCCAGTTTTAGTAGAATTTGTGAGATATAAGGACTGGTCCTGGTCCTGGTTCTCCCTCAAGGAGGGTGAAAACTGGGACTGGACTGGACTTTAAAGCACTATGCATAACAGCCATGCCATGCACATGCAATGGCTGCTACTCCAGTCCTATCACATGCCTTTGATGCCAAAAAAGCATTTGCAATGGCTTGGAATCTATTTTCACATGGAGCCTTCTAAAAACCCATGTAACAAATCAGAACCCAGCATTGGGAGTGGCACCGGCAGTGGTTACAGCATCAGCCCCCACAAAGTGAAGTGTACCTACCATAAATCATTCTATGGCAGCTTGGAGCAATTGCTCATATTCAGCCTGATATGGGGCCATCCCAGCTCCATCCTATAGCCATACATCAGCATTGGAGTTTTTCTGCAGGACAGGGTCAGCTTTGAAATTGCCATTGGCCATGAATATGCATTTAAAAACAAATCTGAGAGCCATAGTATCATTTTAGATGCAGCTTGTACAATCAAGGTATTTAGTCACCCACCAGTTCACATCGTCCTTCCAATTTTCTGGTATATTTATGCCTGCTTGAGGACAGGCTGGTGTTAGGAAACAGTCTCCTAACATGCCTATTACATAATGCTATTTCTATTTTATTTTATTTTATTTTATTTGATTTTATTTCACCAAAATATGCTACAAAATGCCTATATACACATTATTTGTCAGCATGGGAACTTTCTATTTACATGCATCAATATGTATGCGCATGTATGCACGCATCTATAATTACATACTACAATATATGTAACATAGTATATAATCCTAAAATAAATACTAGGAGACCTCAGTTGAGTTCTCTTAGGTATTCCATCCACATTAGTGGTGCAAAAAGCCTAATTCAGCCAACTATTCTATTTTGAACCTCTTGCATCAAATCCATCAAACCCCCCATCATGCGCACGCACCCCGCTGCCTTCTTGTAGGAGAACCCACATGGTCCAGCTAGCAGATTAGTGGGTGTTGCCCTAACAGCTGGACAGTCATTGGCAAGTGATCCTGGTTTGGGATTCAATGGATCATTTTGATGTGTCCATATCCTGCCCACTTTAATCTTTTCATCCAATGCCATAAGTGGGACATGCACCAAAGCTCATAGTAGAGGGTGACCACTTTGGCAGGCCTCATCAGCAATGTTATGTGCCAAATCAGCTGGTAAAACCAATAGGCCAATGTCTTCAATTCCAGATTACAGAGCCAAAAATGGTCTAGAACCTGCATGGTGAACGAGTGCATATTTTGGTGAAGCTGTTCAGCAGCAAGTTACTGGTTACTAGGTCCAAGGAAATTTGGTGTTCTCCCTGACACTGATAGGTAACCATTGCTAAGTGATGTATGTATTCCATTTGTATGCACCACATGGATATAGCTGTTGTTCAAGGCATCAGCAGTCGGCAGTGCAGTGGTCAGCTCAGCATCAGCAGTTGCCAGTATGGTTGTTGCCTCAGCATCGGTCCTCATGCATCATATATGCAGATATGGTTGAAACCCATGGATGTCTTCATCAGCATGTTCAACTTCATGTTCATCATCGCCATCAAAGAAGTTTTGTAAGCTGTCATTGACATCATTATTGCCCTTTTCTTGACACCAAAGGGCATCAAGGTGATCAAAAAAAATTACATTGGACCCAGTCTCATCATCTGCTGTATTCTCTGTCATTCCTGATGCCAACTCATGATGTTGATCCATTGCCATTCCCAATGCCATTGCTGAGTAATAATTGGCTGACTCTGCCTTGGCTTTATCCTTCATCTCTTCAAATGTCTCCAGATATTTCATTTGAAAGTTAAGAGCATTGCAAATTGGCTGATCTGTTTGGTGCTGGACCAAAAGGTATGTGCCAACCTCCCATAGCTCAGCACGGCAGAAGTGCATGCCAGTCCAGCATTCAATGTGATGGAAGGAATTCTGCCTGTGTGTTATGCACATACATGTCTGGCAAAGTGTGCTTCCTAGTGAACAATTGACACATCTCCAAATTGCCTGTTTATTCAGTTGACAGTGGTTGCAAACTTGTTTGTCGATGGACCATGCCTGCCAAGCCAGGGATGCTTGCAGCAATTCATCCACTCATCCCACAAACTGCAATACATAGTCCTTCTGTCTCTATTAGTTGTATATGAGCCTCAATAAGTCAATCAGTGTCAGAAACTGACCATGCTGGTCCATGGCTGAACTGGCCCATCATCCACCTGAGGTTCTTGCATATTCCATTCTAGAGCAAGACCTGGATTGTTGTGGATACCAGCTGAACTCGATTCACCATGTTCTTTTGTAACCAGAGGCAAGGGAACCTTGATACACTTTGTTTTTGGTGCATGTCTCATGTTGACCTCAACTTCTACATATGTAACAGTATCGACTGCATCATCATGGTCCTCATGCAAGGAGGCATTTTTCTTTGATCTTCTCTTTCTCTTGTAAGAAGCTCTTGTCAGGCTCATGATGATTGGGGGGAATTGATTGCATGGATGGACTATTTATTGTACTATTGGCCTCATGTGATCCTTGTTTTATCCTCATGCCAATAATATGTTATGCCTGATGATGACAAGAATTATTCTTTCCTCCACATCAATCCCCCTCCAATGCTGCCTGAGCCATTAGAGAACCTGGGTGTGAGACAGGATTGCAAGGGGAGATATATGGTCAAAAAGTGGAGGATCATCGAGCCTTATAGAGATGTATTTTGATCACAGGAATCAAAAGCCAGCCAGTTGCAAATACTCAAGTGTGACATTCTCTCTGCCATATTCAATTACTGGGTGTCAATTGAGAGGGCCCCAATGGATGAGGAGGAGAGTCACCTATGTGCCAAGGTGAACCATCAACTTGAAGCATGTGAAGGTTCTATTTTTGATCACATCACCAGGAACTAACAACCTGGCTTTTGAACAACTGGTGAATAATGAAGGGCCACTCACACAAATCAAACAACTTCAAAGTCAAGTGATCAGAAGCCATTTGGGCCTTATACCAGGATCGATTTTTGAAGGAGATTGGAAATCTGCTAGGTATTGAGAATGCCACCACAAGTACTCCTGGATGGTTCCAGATGTGACTGCCAGCCATCAAGAGTGATTTTAACAACATGACTGCACAGGAAAAGGTAATCCTTGAGACTGAGCAGGATAAAATGATGCAGGAAGGTTATCCTGACCAGACAAAGTGAAGGTACATTAATGCCATTGCTGCTGCCAATGCCAATAGTGACTGACATTTCACAGACTAGCAGAGAAAAACCTGCGTAAGCATGTGGAGGAGAGTACCTGTCAAGACCCACTCTACCCAATCAGCTTCCCAATAATTCCCAATTCTTTTCCGATTCTTTTCTGATCATCTTTTCTGACCTTGTCTGTTGGCATCCCAGCTACAGCACCTTTTAGTCATCAGACAAGTCATCACATGCTTTAGTAATCATTTGCTTACTCACTTTATTCCTAATACAGTCTTACCAATTTTGGTCACAGACACTTACCAAGACCTGTTAGTAAACTTCCACATTTTCTGTCTTACTGTTAGGGCGACACCCACTAATCTGCTAGCTGGACCATGTGGGTTCTCCTACAAGAAGGTGGCGGGGGGCACATGCGTGATGGGGGGATTTGATGGATTTGATGTGAGGGTTGAAAATAGAACAGTTGGCTGAAATAGGCCTTTTGCACCACTAATGTGGATGGAATACCTAAGAGAACTCAACTGAGGTCTTCTAGTATTTATGTTAGGGTTATATACTATGTTACACTTATTGTAGTATGTTATTATGGATGCATGCACACATGCGCACACATATTGATGCATGTAAATAAAGAATTCCCACGCTGACAAATAATGTGTATATAGGCATTTTGTAGTGTATTTTGGTGAAATAAAATGAAATAAAATAAAATAAAATAAAATAAAAATAGTATTAGGTAATAGGCATGTTAGGAGACTGTTTCCTAACATTACCTCCCTTTTAGGCCTCGACTTCCAGGTGAGAAAATATTGTATCTGTCCCCTCTGTGAAATTTTGGTAAGGCCAGAAATTCATCCCCTCATACACCATTCTAGCAATGCGACGCAGAGCATTTGGATTACATTTAAAGAATTGGGCAATTGCCTTGCGCACTCGCTTACAATTCTCTTCTCGCTCCCATGAATTATTTTCATTGGTGTAGTTCTTCCACTTGATTAAGAACTCCAAATTGTTTCATTGAAGACGTGAGTCCAAAACCTCTTCCACAATATATTCTGGAGCACCTTCTACCATTATTGGAGGCTGTGAAGTAGTTTGTTGACCAGGAATAGTGGGTGGGCAGTAAGAGCGTAAACGGGAAATATTAATCTCAGGATCAATCTTGAATGACTGAGGTAATTTTACCACTACTGCATTGGGTGAAATTATTTTAGAAATCAGATATGGGCCAACTTGCTTCTCTGTAAGCTTTCTTGAAGGTTGTGGAATATTCAGATCCTTGGTACTTAGCCATACCAAGTCACCAACTTTATACTCTGGAGCAACAGCTCAAGTACGATCCACATGTTGCATCATATCATCACGTGCTTTCATCAACGCTGCCTCTGCTTCCTCCTGCACCTTTCGCATTTTTGACACAAAGTCCTCCACTGATTTGTACCTTGACTTCCCTTTGTGGTTCTACTCCCATTCTGGGATGATACTTATAATTAGCAAAGAAGGGTGACATGCAAGTAGCCAAATGGAATTTATTATTGTGGGAAAATTCTGCAATTGCCAACCATTCAGGGCAGTCGGTTTGTCGGTGATTGACAAACATGTGTAGGTACTACTCCAACTCCTGATTCATTCTCTCTGTCTGCCCATTAGTTTGTGGGTGATATGCCGTAGACAATTTGGTTTCAATCCCCAATATGTTATTTAACTCTCACATAAATGCAGAAGCAAATTGTGATCCATGATCAGAGATAACTGTAATCCATGTAACCGCCATACCTGATTTAGATAGAGGCATGCCAAGCCAAAAGATGAGGTTTCTGCTGTAGTAGAAATGATATGGACCTCCTTTGTGAAGCGGTCGCATACTACAAATATTGCATCATATCCTTGAGCTTCAGGTAATCCTGTGATAAAGTCCACAGATATATCTTGCCATGGCACTTTAGGTATAGGGTTCGGCATTAATTTCCCTGCAGACTTTTCTGGAAATTTCTTCCCCCTCATGCACGTATCACACCCATCCACATACCCCAACACATACTTTGAAATTCTGGGCCACCAATAATTTCTTATCACCAACTCCAATGTCTTCCACCTTCTTGTATGTCCAGCAGCTGGCATGTTATGATGTAACCATACAATCTCCCTTCATAAATCTTGATCTTTCGGTACATACACCTTTCGTCTGAACAACACTAATCCTTGTTCTTCAACCCATTCATCTCCTTTAATATTACTTTTCTTCTCTCCCCTCAAAGCTTTTACAGCTTCCACCACTTCATCATCCATCTCTGAACATTGTCTAATTTTAGACAACATTTCTGTCTCTGAGCTATCCACCAATAAATGTCCTTGATGCATAGCACAAATACGAAAGTATTCAGGTTTGAGTAGGGTAGTATTTTTATTGTCCTCCTCCACTCCCCTTTTATGATCTGTACATCTGGATAATGCATCTGCTTTTCTCATCAAGCTTCCCGTTTTGTGGATCAAGTGAAAATTAAAGTGTGATAGGAATAATGCCCAACATGCTTGTCAATGGTTGAGCTTTTTGGCAGACATGAAATACTGCAGATTTTGATGGTCTGTCCAGATCTTGATCTGATGAATACATCCCTCCAAATAATGTCTCCATGCCTCCAAAGCTCGTATAATTCCCAACATCTCTTTATCATGCACATCATAATTCCTCTCCACATCATTCAACCCTTTAGACAAATATGCACAAGGATGCCATTTGTTATCTTCACATAGCATCGATAATACTGCTCCAGTAGCAAAGTCTGATGCATCTGATTCCACTCGTGAGGGACGTGTGAAATCTACTGGGAACAATATTGGCTCTTCCACAAACTTCCTCTTTAACTCCTCAAATGCTATCTGCTGTTGTTCTCCCCATCTCCACACTACTCCCTTTCATGTAAGGTTGTGTAATGGTGCAGCAATTTTGGAAAAATTATGAACAAAGCAATGATAAAAATTGGGGAGTCCCAAGAAAGCCTGAACTTCCTTGATATGGGTAGGCACAGGCCAATCAACAATTGCCTGTATCTTGATAGGATCCATCTTGATTCCATCAGGACCAATCTTTAATCCCAAGAACTCGATCTTGCTTGCTCCAAATACACACTTCTCCAGTTTAACAAATAAATCATTCTCTGCCAATCTCTTCAACACCTCCTGCACTATCGCCTCATAATTTTCTTCATGCTCTGTGAATATCAAAATGTCGTCAATAAATATTATCACCACACCTTTGTCTATCACATCCTTGAAAATGTCATTCATCATATTTTGGAAAGTTGGGGGACTATTGGTTATCCCAAAAAACATGACTAGTGGCTTGAAGGATCCTCAACGCATGGCAAATGCTGCTTTCTACTCATCTCCTTTCTTTATTCGTTCATTGTTGTACCCCCAGCGTAAATCCAATTTCGTAAAGACCTTGGCCTTTCCCACTTGTCAATTATCTCTGAAATCAATGGCAAAGGGTATGCATTCTTCACTGTGCAATCGTTCCAATACCTATAATCTGTACACATCCTCTTCCTGTGATCTTTTTTTGGTACAAAGCATACTGGTGATGTCTGCAGTGATTTTGAAGGTTGTATGTATTCCTTGCGCAATTGTTCATTAAGGAATGCATCCACTTCTTCTTGTTCCTTCAGAGATAATGGATAGACTTTTGACTTCTTCGGCACAAATCCCGGCTTCATTTCAATAGCATGATCCCATGGCTTTCGCACTGGCATCTGCTCCAATTCCTTCTTCTGAAAAACTGACAAATATTTATGGTAGGCTTTTGGCACCCACTCCTCCACTGGCTTCTCCACTTTCTCCACATTTTTATCTCATGACTGTCCTCCACGAATTTCCCTAAAGGTCTGCTTCTGTTCTTCTTTACTTGTCATAATTGGAACTTCCCTGTTTGGCATATCCTCATCTTCCACTTCCTCCATCGTAACAGAATACTTCCTCAGACGTTCTTTCTCTTTCTTTTCCTTCTGCTCTTTTTTTACTTTTCTCCCATACACATTACATTCTTTAGAACAACAAGTCATGTGTACCTTCCCAATTTTCCAATCAATTTCCGGATTATGTTTTTATAACCATGGACATCCAATTATCAGATTGGTTTTCCCAAGGTCGCATACTTCAAATACGGCTTGCTCCTCATGATCCTGATACTACAGTATCATTGTCACCTCCTCCTTAATAGTTCCTCCACAATTGATTGTACCATCAATATTGTACACCATTATAGGTTGTGGCAGTTTACGCATGCGAATACTGTTTCCAGTAATTAGGGATCGATTAATAAATAATCCGGTAGCACCACTGTCAAGCAATGCCTCCACATTAATTGCTGCATGTGTGTCCACTGTCTTCAATCCTACTGTCAAGCTGATTTCAGGTTCTATCTGTGCTGAGCGAATAAAAAATTTAGGGGTCTTCAAAAATAAGGCTGGGCATTTTTCTTTGTCAGATAAATGATGATGGTCATACTCTTCAATTTCTCTTTCGGGTTCACTCTTGGTTTCCTCGGATACTAATACATTATATTGATTCTGGGTCACCAATGGGGCAACCTTCACTGGGACTCTTCCACAAAATTCTTCTGCTTATCTTCCTCCAACTTCACTTCCTCAATTGTCACTTCCCTAATCTTCCTTTCTGCCTACAATTTTGAGCCATATGCCCTAATTGCCCACAATTAAAACATTTAAGTGGAGCTTGTTTCCCTACTCGATCAACATCCATTGCATCTATCGATGCTGCTGACTCCTTAACAATAGGTGTCACTGCCATGGCCGGTGGCTGTGCCCTCGGAGCTTGTACCTGAGGTGTCCTTCCTTTCTCAGACTTTCCTCCCAATGACTTTCCAGATCTGGAATTCCCATACATCAATTTCGATTCTGCCTGTTCCTGTCGATATTGCCGATCAAGACGCATTGCCCAATTATACCACTTGTCCAATCTCTCCAGCATAGAAGGTAGTTGATAGGTAGACTTGAATAATGAGGGATTTAATCCTGCCTTCAAATATTCTACCAATGCAGCTTCTCCCGTATCGGTCTGTGATCCTTCTGCTTTAAACTGCAAAATAAATTCATCTGCAGTCAGAGAACCTTGACGCATGGTTTTTAATTTAGCATTAGCTGTCGCCTTTGGGTTAGGGTCTCCAAACTGTGCCTCCAACCTCTCCAAAAATTCCCTGAAGGTCACAAACAGTTTATATCCCACAGCAATTTGATTACTGGCTTCATTTCTCCAGAACTGTGCTTTCCCTCCCTGGATTCATGAGAGAGCAAACATAATTCTAGACTTGGTCGTACGAAATTTGGGCTTTCTCCCATGAATATAGAGCTGATAAAGGATCTTGTGTTCTCCATGGTACCATCAAAAATTTGTAGGTGCGCATATTTAGGTAAACACATTTTTCCACTCTCAGATCTCTCCTTTGCGTGCTCACCCTTCTGAGACATCCACTCCACCATCTCCTCCATCTCATCATCTTTATCTTCTACTGTTTCTGCATTTGTTTCTACGTGTTTGGGCTGGGATGCTGCTAATACTGATACTAGTTGAGACATTTGTGCTGTTAGAGCCTCAATTTTGGCTTCAAGAACAGGCGTGGAAACAGGATTGTGACCAGGATTCGAAGCTGCTTGTTCTGACATAATTAAGTAATCTGTGATGAGTCACTTCTTCGGCTGTGTAGAGATTCAGCTGGAAAATCTTTTCACAAAATTTCGAGTCACATGACCTGGTTATTTTGGATACAAATACAGCAAAACACGTGATTTCGGCTATTGGGCACTTTGGATCAATAACCCTTCCAACAGTGCCTGATCTCAGGGCTATTACTGAATTTGGCTAGTAACTACCTAAAATAGTTGTCCAAATAGAGTAATGTAAATCTTAGCTAAACCTGATCCGATTGGTTGTCTGGTTGCAGCTGTCCTAATGACGAGCGCTGCCTTTCAATCACTGGCAGTCGCAATGTAAGGCGAGGCCTGGCATCGGCTTATGAAAGCAAGGTAAATACATATATACAATTAATTCCTGCTCTTGCCAAAATGATGCATAAGCAGATGTGGCGCGCTGAGACAAATGATGTATGCGCATGAGTAAGAGCAGGTGCACTGATAGGGCAGTTGAGTTCTTCAGTTTAGGGCGACACCCACTAATCTGCTAGCTGGACCGTGTGGGTTCTCCTACAAGAAGGCGGCGGGGGGCGGGCGCGTGATGGGGGGATTTGATGGATTTGATGTGAGGGTTGACAATAGAACAGTTGGCTGAAATAGGCCTTTTGCACCACTAATGTGGATGGAATACCTAAGAAAACTCAACTGAGGTCTCCTAGTATTTATGTTAGGGTTATATACTATGTTACACATATTGTAGTATGTTATTACAGATGTGCGCACATGTGCGTACATGTGCGTACATATTGATGTGTGTAAATAAAGAATTCCCACGCTGACAAATAATGTGTATATAGGCATTTTGTAGTGTATTTTAGTGAAATAAAATGAAATAAAATAAAATAAAATAAAATAAAAATAGTATTAGGTAATAGGCATGTTAGGAGACTGTTTCCTAACACTTACTCACTTTATTCCTAATACAGTCTTACCAATTCTGGTCATGGACAATTATCAAGACCCATTAGTAAACTTCTGCATTTTCCATTATTCTTTTGGCCTTCATTATTTAACTACCTGTAGCTTAGCCTTAGTCTCCAGTTTGCAAATGACATTGTCTATTGCATTGTATCTTGCCTTTCTATCACCCTTTGCCTAATATCAACCCTTAAATCATCCTCGACTTATTCTTGAACGAAACCTTTAATCTCTGAACTCCTTTTGACTTCATTTCACTCCATAATCTCTGCTTCATTCTATCTTCACCCTCCATCTGGAAACCCACCAGACATCTGCATGCTATCCATCTTAAATTGGACAACTGATGAGGAGAAGGGCACAACTTCTTACATATAATTTGAAGCCAAGTCCTCTCTGGCCTCTTTCACCTGGCACGCTACAGCCCATGGATTCTGCCAGTAACCCCTGAACACCTCTGACCACCTCTGACTAGGTCCTCTTTATTCATCAATCCTGAATATCTCCCAGCAAGGTTCAAATTCAGAAACCCACAGAACATGCACAAGAGTATCATAGAGGACTTCTTTGACCATGCTCTGCAGCATCAAACAGCACAGGGCCCTGAAAAAGCATTCAGGTTCAAAGGAATCAAAGTGAGCAATGGGAGTGTGTCTCCTCCACACTATCCTAATGATTTGAATAACCCTTCACCTGCCCAATGCATTCCCAAACAATGCATTTCCAAATGGACTTCCAATCAGTCTGGCCTAAAGGAATGCCAATATCATGCTCAATGCTGTATCCATTCCTGGGACTGTTTGGAATCTTGGCCCATATTTTTGAATGACCACCATCAAGACACAGCACCAGCCAAGACACGGTGATAGGTCCACTGCATGCTCTAAGGTCTGGGAAGGTTTCCAAATGACACATTACAACTTATGATCCCAACCCCTGTGACCCCCACGAAATCAATTTGGAATGACTTTGAATGATTTCAAATGATCTCAAACAACTTCACAACATTTCAAATGACTTCGAATAACTTCACACCACTTTGAACGATGTCGGCCACCATATGGCTATCCCAAAACCCTTTCGATACACACAGCACATTTAATATGAGCTACTGTATTGCATATCAAGCACTACTGGCCATGAGGAGACACAACAAAAGACTTTTAGGACTCAATTGCAGTGTTTTGATCTGGCAGAACTTGACCCTTATATCATCCGATCAAAAGTCAAACGAGCACAATTAGAGAGGGCTAAAAAGCGACAGCGAACTGCTCAAGAATAAGCACACTGCAATGCCACGGATCTGTAAGCCCAAATAAGCTGTTCAATGCATTGTCCTGCTTCCCATGGCTTGTAAATATTCCAACCCCTTCTTGGTTGAGGCTTTTTTTGTGACGGTCTCTGAAGTGCTAGCCGCCAATTTGGTAACCGTCGTCCCATCCAATAACGAATTTAAACACTAAGTCCGAATCCAGCAACCCAGTACAACTGGACGTTGCCATACTTGCATTCTAGTCGATCACGAAACGAGTCGTTGTCCCTGGCCAGTTCCCGATCGCAAGAGACAAGTTGATCAAGATCACGAACATGCACCTGATCTACGCGCTATCGTGACCGATCACGTTACCCAATTCACCAAAACCGTCGTCCTCGAGAACGCGTTCAATCAAACACATCCACACTCCCAAATTTCCGCGTTCTTGACTCTACCACGACCAAAATCAGCGACCAGACTTTGACCAGTAACCCCGATAATGGACTCACGGCTGGACTTACCACAGACATAATTTCATAGAAACTCCCGACTCCAGGAGTAACAATCTTGAACCAAGCAGTTCTCTACGACAACTGCTGGAGGGCGTTACTGTTCCACGTCGAGCGCGTAGCTGCATTTGGCTGGAATTCAATATCTTTATCTAAGATCAGTTTCTAGTGGGAAATAGCCCGGAGGTAGGAGAGAACGCACGGAAAGCTTTGCATCCACTGCTGCACTTTCACTTGACTAGCTTCCTTCGCACGCAACTCTTCCGCCTCCTCTCGCCTCTGTCTTTCTGCGGCCATCAGTTCAGGAGTGGTTCCTTTGAGCAACATGGAGAGCGCAAGGACGTTGTCCATCGCACGAAGCATTCCATCTGACATCTTCGAGCGGTGACTTCTCCCTCTCGGTCGTCTATTGAGTTTATATTCATCGCCGTCGTCGAGGCCATCATATTCTGAGGAACTATCGCCGTCGCTTGAGGGCAAAGAGGCTGGTGGTATAGGGATATTTTTATAGTGCTCGACAAAACGTTGCTGCATCACTTCCTCGATGTCCTGTCCACTGCCCCAGCGTCGATAGGCAGCAACACCATACATGAAGTCAAGGATGACAGTGGATGGTGGCGATATGCCCGTACCGGCGATGCACGCGTCGACTTGCGGAATCGGAAAACGGCTAGTGTCTGGTTTCAAATGATGCAATGTGATGCGACTGGGTGGCATTGGATCTGCCTCAAACCTAGGGATGTCGGCGGGGTCCAAAGCAAAGTTGGGCGTCTAGAGATCGCCAGATTCAGAAATATTCGGAATTTGTGTCTACTTCATGTACCTTTAGGAAAGCGCTGTGCCCGAGCGCGAACGATACATGCAGATCCTTCTTCAAGAGCATCCCGTTCTCAACAGAGTTAATGCCTAGAATACCAGGTTCTAGAGCTGGGTCATACGAATCGAGACGATCTTGGAGAACAACCTCAATGTACTAGGAGGGCGTTTAGGAAGGCGGTGACATGGAACAATGACGACGGATACATACCTCATCGCCCTTCCTTTTGGCGAGTAGGTGTGCTGCATCGCACATACTGCCATCAGTCAATGTGAAGACGCACACAGGGCCATCACGCGCCATGACATCACGGCGGAAACGTGAAGAGCGTGGCGTTTGCTCAGAGGAGGTGATTCGATCGTTTATTGCAGTGCAGTCGATGACATGATAATCCCCTATAGGGGCGTAAACCGTTAGGGATAAGCGGCAAATATGGGATCTATTAATATCACCCTCAGGAGTGTAGTAGTAAGCTTCGGCAATATGATCAGCAAGGGAGATACTGTCGTAGTCGACAGGGGGGCCATTGGGCATCCCAGAGAGATCTCCACGGACCCCACAAATAGCGAATGTAACAAATCGAAGCCATTTGACAGGGCGGACGGAAAGCCTCTCGATGTCACTGAAGGGGATGGAGAGTGCGAGAACTTGTCGGTCTTGGAAGTGCAGATAAATGTTCACCATGTTGGTGGTAAGTTGGTCGGAGGAATGTAAGGCGATGGCAAGTCTTTCGTGCTTTGTAATCAATTTCTAAAAATGGCTCGAAATGTCGTACGGGTTCCAAGGGTTAGGGTTAGGCGTGCAGTTTTGCAAGCTAAGTTGGGCCAACTCGACTACACTACCCCGCTTGGGAACGATCATCCTTCAGGTAGTCTCTCAGAGGATCGTCAATCTCCTCGGTATATTCATCTTCTGGATTCATCCCCTCTTCAGTGCTCGCGATCCCCCCTCATCTTGAGAAGCTTTCGTCTGAGCTAGACATGTCACGGGGCTTGGCACGTGAATGCTTTGCTAATGTGTCTGATATTGCTATGATCGGCGGGATAGTGTTGCGGAAAAAATAGGTATTTTTTTACCATTGATTTATCAAATCAAGTGTTCTGTCACCTGATAGCTCTCTGGTATCTGTGTAGTAGGGTTAGGATGCATATGTAGGTCAACGTCACTGGTCAGTATTGGTCAGTCATACATTGGGCCGGGAACAAAAATCATGTCGTTTGCATGGTACATGGCATACTACTGATCAAGTCACATCTTACATAATGTCTTTAAAAAACAATAACTCATTATCACATTGCATTGTCCACACAGAGTCATGATTCCGAAATTCTAGCAGATAGCTAGAATGCAACCACCGTTGTCAGGAAACTGGACATGAGCGCCAGAAAAATTTGACAGCTAAAAAATACCTATCCAAAAGATAACGTGAATACCAGTAATCTACTGGTAAATTACAGCTTGACAACAGACCCCCATGTAATTTACTGGTAATTTACCAGGCTTGAATATTTTCTACAACCCTACAGTGGGACCTCAACATGTCATAAATGGTGCAGTTCACTTATGTAGTCACCACCTAATTTGTGCAGAGGCCAAATTGATCTGGGTAAAAATTTTCAATTCTTTGCACAAATTTCTAGCTGCAAACTGTGTTGAAAAGTTGTTGTCTTTGCCTAGAAACCTGTTAGGACGACACCCACTGTTCTGCTAGCTGGACCGTGTGGGCTCTCCTACAAGAACGCGGTGGGACGTGCACACTTGATGGGGAATTTGATGGATTTGATGTGATGGGTTAAAAATAGATTTGTTGGCTGAAATAGGCATTTCGCACCACTATTGTGGATGGAATACCTAAGAGAACTCAACTGAGGTCTCCTAGTATTTATTTTATGGGTATATACTATGTTACATATATTGTAGTATGTTGCTACCAATGCATGCATACATGCATGTACATATTGATGCATGTAAATACAAAATTCCCATGCTGACAAATAAAGTGTGTATAGGCATTTGGTAGCATATTTTGGTGAAATAAAATAAAATAAAATGAAAATACTATTATGTAATAGGCATGTTAGGAGACTGTTTCCTAACATTACCCCCCTTTTATGCCTTGACTTCCAGGCAAGAAAATATTGTATCTGTCCCCTCTGTGAAATTCTGGTAAGGCTGGAAATTCATCCCTTCATACACCATTCTAGCAATGCAATGCGGAGCATCTGGATTACATTTAAAGAATTGGGCAATTGCATTATGTGCTCACTTACAATTCTCCTCGGCTTCCCATGAATTATTTTTGTCAGTGTAGTTCTTCCACTTGATTAAAAACTCCAATTTATTTCATCGAAGATGTGAGTCCAAAACCTCTTCCACAATATATTCTGGAGCACCTTCTACCATTATTGAAGGCTGTGGAGTAGTTTGTTGACCGGGAATAGTGGGTGGGCAGTAAGGGCATAAATGGGAAATGTTAATTTCAGAATCAATCTTGAATGATTGAGGTAATTTTAATACTACTGCATTGGGTGAAATTATTTTAGAAATTGGATATGGGCCAATTTGCTTCTCTGTAAGCTTTCTTGAAGGTTGTGGAATATTTAGATCCTTGGTACATAGCCATACCAAGTCACCAACTTTGTACTCTGGAGCAACAGTTCAAGTACAATCTGCGTGTTGCATCATATCATCACGTGCTTTCATCAATGCTGCCTCTGCTTCCTCCGGCACCTTTCGCATTTTTGATACAAAGTCCTCCACTGACTGTACCTTGACTTCCCTTCGAGGTTCTACTTCCATTCTGGGATGATACCCATAGTTAGCAAAGAAGGGTGACATGCAAGTAGCCAAATGGAATTTATTATTGTGTTAGAAAACAACCCCATTACATAATAATTTTTTTTTTTTCCTTATGTCAAATTATGCTACCCTATGCCCAAGAACACTACACCTTGTTAGCATGAGAATTTTATTTTGTATGCATCAATATGTATGTGCATGTATGAGTGCAACAGTAGCAACATTGTGCAATATATGTAACATAGTATATACACTGTAGATATACACCTAGGGGACCCCAGTTGTGTTCTCTTAGGTATTCCATCCACACTTGTGGTGCAAACAGCCTTTCTCAACCAACTCATCTAATAATAATCCTATCCATCAAAACCATCAAAACCCCCATCACATGCATGGATCCCGCCCCCTTCTTGTAGAGAGAACCCACACAGTCAAGCTAGCAGATAGTGGGTGTCACCCTAACAGACGACAAGCTTTGTGTACATTCTTTGCACTGTCTGTGACAACCAATGATATCTTAGTCATCTCATATGTTGTGATGATTGATATCAACCATTTGAATAGCCCCTTCCAAGATGTTGAAATGCCATTAAGATAAGGCCTTTAATGAGACAAGATTGTCGAAGGAAATTTGTGAGGTGGACAGTATTATGGCCTTTCAATGACCAACCATCAAAAGCTAATGTGTTGTGGGTAAACTGAGTGAGATACTCTGTGGTGTGTTTCTTGACCACTTTGATTTTTCAGCATTCATACAAGAAGAGATGAATGCAGACCTGTCAGGAACAGAGTATGCAGGATTGCTATTGTGATGTTTGAGCTGTGTAAGCATGGCACAGACTTCGAGAGAGCTTACAGAATATTACAGAAATTAATGAAAAATCCATTATCTAGGATTGCAAAGGCCAATGAACAGCAAATAATAAACCGGAGAAGCAAAAAGTCAATTAGAGATTGTTGCTTTGCTGTCAGGAAATGGAAACCAAATGACTCTGTGATTTCTGCCTGTTGGATTTCAACAGTGTTACAGTGCCCCTCATTTGCATTCTCAACCTTCCATTTTTTTATGCAGACAGCTGGTGCTGTGCTCTCTCCAGTCAAATTTCCTCTAATTGAGGACTTCTCTGCCAGATCTTGAGCATCTTGATACATGTCTGGAAACAACCATGCAAGTGCAGCACATTCTGATGCATGAAGCAGGGCTTGAGTTGAAGCATAATTGGCACAACTGGAATCACAGCCCACACAGTAGTAGTATTTTTACTGGCTTATTCTTTACATTGTTGGATCTGATCACAATGATGGTGGATGCAAGAAAGTCATCCAACTGTCTGCCTATTGCAGGATTTTCATGCTGATGGTTATTTTCATCTGACTTTTGATGCTCCCTTTCCTTCAAACAGTACTATTTGTCCTCTGGCAAATCTTTGTTGGCAAAGAATGGAATTGTTAGGAAACAGCCCCATTACATAATTAAATTTTATTTTATTTTATTATGTCAAATTGTGCTATCCTACACTGAAGGACACTACATTTTGTTAGCATGAGAATTTTATTTTGCACACATCAATATGTATGCGCATGTATGAGTGCATTGGTGACAACATTGTATGATACATGTAACATAGTATATAAACCTTAAATATACACCTAGGGAACCCCAATTGTGTTCTCTTAGGTATTCCATCCACACTTGTGGTGCGAAATGCTTTTCTCAACCAACTCATCTACTAATAACCCTATCCATCAAAACCATCAATTCCCCCATCATGCACATGGATCCTGCCCCCTTCTTGTAGAGAGAACCCTCATGGTCTTAGCTAGCAGATATGGGTGTCACCCTAACAGGAATTGAGTCTTCCTCATCTTCATCCAAGTTGACTGCAAACTTGAGGCAGGTGTTTGAACCTGAGACACAACAGGAGAGGATGTTGTGTTATGGTGCTCATGTCCAAAAGAAATCTGTCAATGTTTCAGTCAAGCATATTGAAACAAACTCAATGTGTCTGCACACCTGTGGCATAGGAGACTCATCTGGCTCAGCCAGTGCTTGATTTATGTCACTGAAGTATTTTTCCCAAACTGCAGCATCTGGCTGGGCTTCATGAGTCTTGTCAGATCCAAAGATCTCCCCCATCACTTCTTCCACTTCAACCAACCCAAAATCATTTTTGTCACAAAATTGGGTTGCTGCATTGTGCAGAATGTCGTACTGAGCATTTGAGAGCATTTTTTAGTCCTCTATGGTGCACAGTCCAAGGTGGTGGTAGATGGCTGGAATCCAATTTCCAATACCAACCCATGGCCTTATGATAATTCCTAGTAGGACTAATTATAAGTGAAGTGACATGCTACCACCATTGAAGGCCACTCTCACTGCATTGTTGAAAACTAGCCTAGTACATACCAGACTGGAGTTTAATACCAGTTCCATAAAAAGAATTTAAGGGCCAGCTAGTATGTATTGTATCGAACATGTATAGTACATGTATCAAACCAATTGATATGATACCCAGCACTAACTACTTTTGTACAGGGTTTATTACATCAGCAAATTTTGTCCTTTGTCTTATTTGTCTTGCCACAGGAGAATTGATTGGCTAAAGTGATGGTCAATTGGAGCAAAATTGACAGAGTTATTATGTTTTCCACACCCAGATTCTGCATTACTATATGTAGTATAGATGACACAATATTTATCATGTGAATTTATCCTTTTTGGAAGCTCATGACTCACAATTCAGGTGAACAACCAGTGGAGTCTACTCTGTGCACCTTCAGTGTAAAATAGGTCCAGGATTGCCATAACTGTGAGTTAAGAAAGTGTCAATTTTTTTGACCACTATCCATTCCACCGCTGTACAAAAGTAGTGGTAACCAAGCACACTGCACCATAGACTGCTGATTCAGCTTCCAGAATCATCAGAAAATCTGAGATTTGGAAACTCCCAATCAGTCCCACCCATCAGGTTCATCCTGATAAGCTTATGTCATATCACAGCCACTGAATTTGAACCTCGACTCAATGTGTATCCTGTGTCAACCATCCATTACACTGTTTCTCTTCTCATGCAACTTTTAAGACCCACTGCAAGACCAACACACAAGTATGTACAGCTATATTTACTTCTGTGAGTGTTTCTCTTTCTTTTAACCTGATAATCTAAGGAAGAACATGCTTATCAGCAGCAACAACAATACTAATCAGTCTGAGTGCTCTCGAGTCCATGCAGATGGTAGCAATGGCTGACACTATGCACTAGCTATTCTTTCTACAGGCCATTTTTCTATTTTTTTATACAGGTCATTTCCTTCATGAGTCAGCAACTGCCAGCTGTTTTCAAATGTGGCACTGGTCAGCATTTGCTTTCTGTGAAGATCTGCAAGACCAACAAGAATGGTAATGCTGGCAGGGTCTACACCACCTGCTACAAAAGGCCTTCCAGTGAGACCTGCTGTGATCTCTTTGAGTAGGTTGATCCAGCACTATCCCTACCCTCATTGCGATTCCCCTCCTTCAGTGCAGCCAACCACAGTTTCTCCAGCAACTCAGAACACCTGAACTGCTTCATGTTCTGTTGAACCTTCCTGCTCCAATCCTGGTTGCAACACCATGCAGCTCCACCCAGTATGTTTTCATCAAATGTGCCACCAGCATTGTGTGGAAGCTGGAGGTTGTCAAGGAGTGAAAAGCCACATTCCCACTACTGTGTCTACTTCAGCATCAGACAAGGAAAAGCAATGAGCAGCAGTGTTGCCTTTCACATTGCAATCACCATTGCCACCACCACCTACCACCACTGCCAGCACATTAACTGCAATGGACATGTTTGCAAACCCATGATATGTGTCACAGATGACAGCAGCATTCACACAGCAGCATTGACATCAGCAATGTCCATACCACTGCCAATCTCCTGGGCAATTGCATCGTTCAGATGAGCCACAAGTGCATGCTGCAGGTGTTCCTTGAGCTGAAACCTAGCCTGCCCTTTTTCCTGATGAATCTGCTCCACCTCTTGATGTGCAGGATCAGAACACATGTAGCTGTCAGTTGCAATTAAAGAATCATAGCCAACTACTGTACAAATCATCTTGTGGTGGGCATCCTTTGGGCAATAGCGATGTCGATTGTTCTCGAGTAGGACCTTGCAGTTATGAACTGCACAGCATGGACAGCTGACAGTAACACCATCAACAACAACCACCCAGACTTTTTTCCCATCCTTATAAATGCATAGACACTTGTTACAGCAATGGTGTAGTTCTGGTTGCCCATGGAGATGGAAGTGAAGGTTTCGAGCATGAAGCACATCCGTGAAACAATCCTTTTGTGCACCTGTATGTGGCACCACAAGCATCTTCGACTGAGTCTGATGGTCTTCAAGAAGTGCTAGAGTTACAAACAGATCCCAAACCTGTTCTGTAACTGGGTGGAACCATGTCAGAGAGCAAGAGATTGTATAGCCATGCACGATTGGTAGCTGAGGTCCTGTAGGATGAATGAAGAGGTAGAGCATAAAACATGTAGGATGAACACTTGCCATGAAACCAACATCAGTGTAATCCAGAGCCAGATGAGCCATTTCTCAGCAAACTGGTGTTCACCCACTTGAATAATTGCAGGGATTCTATTGTAGTAGGTGCGAACACCCTTATTTACCCCAGTAATTTACCCTCCCCCATATGTTCTGCATGGATCCATACAGACTACATGGACTCTGCACAGAGCACAGAATCCATGCTAATCCACATGGACTATGTGAAATCCATGTCAATCCACATGGACTATATGAAATCCATGTCAATCCACACAGACTATGCAGAATCCATATTATCAAGCTAATATCTTATGAGTTCCAAGCTTTTCAAACCGTATGAAAGTCATGAAGTGCCTACAAAATAAGACTGTGTAGAGCAAGGATTGAACCCAAGACCTCATGCTACCATTGCACAGCAAACAAGTATGCTTAACCAGTTGAGCCACAGGAGAGTTATTTGTTATTGATATAAAGTTTATTTATGACACTCAAAACTCAAACTCAAACTCAATTATTTAAACCCTCTTGAATGAGGTGCATTGTTATATATTCAAAATCAAATAAATTTCATTAATAATTATATTTAAAACCTCACATTTGGTGCGAGAGTCAAAAAAAAAAAACATAAAAGTAAAAAAACTCTTGCTGCGCAAAATGCAGGGGAGGGAAAAAAGAAAAAAAATCTTATCTATGGTCCAAATGACAGTTGCCATCGTTCAGGGCCATGTTCCATCAAGTCAGCTCATTTGAAGGTGGTGGTGATGGTGGGAGTGGGCATGGGAATGGTGATGGCATGCATGCATGCAGTGGTGTTGGTGGTGGTGGAGTGGACTGGAGGGAGGCGGTGGCATCGATGGTGGTGGTGAGTGTGGGTACTGGCATCACCTGCCAAATTCTGTTCTATTTGCATTTGTTTCATCTCCTGCTAAATTACAATTTTGCTTGCAAATCATCACATCCTAGTTGTTAGACCTTCCTCAAGCACCCTGCTCACCTAAATCATGCACAATATGTATGTCTTAGGATATTTACACAATATGTCAATAGTATTAGACAAGTATGGAGCCTAGAAATTATATATACCCTGTCTACATAGGCCAGACAAAGTTTGGCATGTGTGTGCTTTGTCATACAAAGGTATATAGTCACATCAATGGCATCACACATCAATGGCTACATAGTGTAACAGTATTATATATCTGTAGTCCCTTAGTTTGTCATGAGGCTATAGGTTCAAATATCACTAATGGCATTTGCTAAGCTCAAATAGTCTGTTTGGATGAATGTGGACTGTCCTTGCTTGTCCGACCTGGTTGATCATGGATGCAGATGGACGAAATCCACAGAATCCAAGTAAAATATGTGGAGTCCATGTTAGTCTGCATGGATCTGTATGGACTATCACACCCTGTTGCACAGCTAAAATGGTTGATTGTATGGATTGCAAATCTGCACGGAGTCTGTGTGGATTCATACGGAGTCCATGTAATTCCATGCAGATCTGTGTGGAACATATGGGGCAGTGTAAAGACCTCATTTACCCAAAAGTTGTGGTGGTAGTTGGTCTTTCATTCTAGAGGGAGAGGACATGACAAATCAAGTGAAAAGGCTGTAACCAAAGCCATGCCATCACAATACAGGTGAATGGAATGCACAGGAAGTGCTCCCTTGTCCATTGTGTATAATGCAGCCTGCTGTTGCTCTTCCTTCTTCAGTAATTTTCCTGTTCTGCTGCATGAACAACTTGCATTGGTACAAGTATGTTGCGGGGGATACAGAGCATGAGCAACTGGAGAATAACAGTACAATGGATCATAAAATCCAAAGACTGTGGAATGAGAATGCACAAAGTCCAATGGGATGGCCATGCACTGAAAAATCATGTATGAGACTGTTCTTGAGGCTCTGTGCATCATGCCAGGTTGTTGTTTTCAGTGTGTCCCAGCAGGCCTCAACACAAGCCATAGAGATGCCACATCTATTCTGCAAGAAAGTAGACATTGTTGGTGGGAGTACATCTGGAGGATCAAGCACCAGCACAGAAGATGGTTGTGTGAGAAGGATGTTGTCCTTCAATCTTGAAGCAAGGAAAATAAACTGCTGTACTTGGCCAAATGACAGCTCAGGGTGCTGCTCAGCAAGAAGAACAGTGTCCCTGCAGCCTTAGAGAGGACATTGCTAGATGTATTCAAGTCTACAGATGGTTGCCCCTAGTATTGTACACTGTTTATGCTAAGAGCCCCATGGGGCTGATCAGGATTCCTCAGGACTCATTGAAACTGATCAGGATGGATGGGATGGGCGGGACTGATTGGGAATTTCCAATACCCAGATGTCCTCAGAACTGTAATGTAATTATGATTGCCGAGAAGGACATGGTCAACCTTTGCCTGTGAGCCTTCGACTTCCATTCCTTTTTTGTCAGCTGGGGTCCTTGTGTCACAATATTAATGTGACATCAAGTGATTTTCTGCAATGTACCCTAATATTTCGGTGACTCGGAAGTCTAGTGCACATTCACATACTTCTGCAGCCCAGTGCCAGCCTCAGGCAGAACTACAAGCAATGAAAATGGGGGAAGTTTATCATCTATATGACCAAGACTCAGATGGGAGGCTAGTTGTACAGTATGTTCAAGTCATTGGTACTAATATAAATCTTAAACTCTTGCTGAAGTCAACTAGTACTGTCTATACTGTGCCAATGCAGCCTCCACCTTCGCATTGTGGTGGGATGTAAGGTCACTAGAGGCAGCTTAAAGCCTACAGATAATTCATGTCAAATTGAGGACTGATCCATATAAAACTTGAGAGTCAGGACTCAAGATGTACTTCAAGCTCTGCAATGTCAACCATGGACTTTCTTTTCCTATATCAGATTTGAAATATAAGGCTATGGCAGCATAGTCAAGCATTAGCTAGTGCAAGATAAAGACTAGATAAGATACAAACTGTGTGCAGTGCTCAAATGGTCCAAGTTGTTGCTAACAGCCAAATAGGGATTGGATGAACTAACCATGGACATCCTGGCAAATTGTCACTCAGTTGCATGTTACAAGTGTGAGACTGGCTTTATAGTACATCAACACTGAGTCAGTATGTAAAGGCCACTTCATAAGGCATACGCCACCACCACCAAATCAAGTGGTCAACACACTTTGCACTTGGACTGTCAAACTCTATGCCAATTCTGGAGTTCAAAGAATGTACATTATTCCTAAAGATGACATATGTTCATCATTTATCCTGTTTTGGACTTACCCTTTCCAGTCACTCATGATATGTGTTGTAAATGCATTGGGTATCACTGCGTTGCCAGGAGAGAAGAAGCTGCCAGCTGAGCAGATCATGGCAGACAGTTGTGGTTCAGCACAAGTAGAGTCCTTGATGGATTGGGAGAGCCTGATGGCAATGGTTGCATGGTGGTACATTCAAGTTATTAACTGGATCACTGGCAAGTACTAGGACACAGAGACAAGCCTCCCTCCTCACACTTGTGTCAGGTATATAGTTGCATATAGTACACATTCCCTCGGAAAATGTAATGTTTGCATGTTCACATTTTAGACCATGTTGAGAGGCTTCATGTTAAATGTTTATTGACAAATAATAATGAATTGTTGAATGTCGTAGCCACCACAGCAAAAAGAAACATACTAGTACAGGGCTAGGTAGATTGGATTCAAACTTGTGAGCTACATCAAGTCCTAGGTTCAACATCTTTTTTATGGACCAAAAAATCTATATTTGTTTTCTTTTCCATCAGCTTTGAAGGCAAAGGCTGATCATCAAAATCCTCCAGTTCAAGAGTATGCAGCCCCAACACACTGCATATCCAATTGTGTTCACAAAGAAGACTGTCATGGTCTGTAGATGAAGTCACAGAATTGGAAGTTATGCTGGAAAGATGCTGCTCCTTCCAAGGTGCAATTTTCTTCCATCCTCCATCCCAATAGATGGTATCTTCAGTGCGTGGCTCAGTTCTAATGATGATAAGTACAAGGTCACCAAAATGTACAAAGCCAATCAGCAGAAATTATGCACGTATGAGTCTGTAGATCGATTAGGCACATCTTTCCATTGCAATCGTGCATGCCTATGATCATTGGGACAACAGAGAATTAGATACAACTTTGTTTAAGAAAGATTTTGCACCTTGCATGTCACAAAAGAGAAGTTGTTCTCATGAATAAATCTATACAAAAGGCATATACTGCTTGAGTCATACTATCCTTTGCAGGGCCGAGATTGTTGCTTCCAGTGAATTTCTTAACTGGATCATCGAAGTGCTCACATGGAAGTAATGGTGTTGTGAGAAATCCAATATGAGGAAGAGAACAATGCCCAGATGCTGATAGTGGCTCAATCTCTCCAAAGAAAGCATCTTTAAAATTGAAGTATCACATTGTGCCAAGAGCTTGAGCTCAGTCATCAAAACTACTCATACATCTGAAAGGGACATATATTCATTAAATGGCTGGGTAATGACATACTCTTTGTTATTATAACAGGCCTATGAGGGACATCAGCTCAATTGCTGATCAAGTCTCCAAAATAAATATACATATATACCACATTTTGTAAACCCTCGGCCAATAAATCCAGTCTTGTAATGCTGTTCCTTCTTCTTGCACATTTCTTCTCCTTTCAGCCAATCTTCCACAATTGTGATAACTTCCAGGTTCTCGGATACCCATGTGATCTTAACTTCTCCATTAAGCTGATATTGTGCTGTTGAACACATAAATCAGTAGTCAGCAACTGGAACATCCCTGGACCATTGAAAGGCTGGAGGAGGACGAAAGGCACTTTTCAGAGTATGAGCACCAGAGTTGTGAGCAGAGTTTACTTGAGCTGGAGGAAGGTGAATTAAGCTTGCAGCAGCAGCTTGTGTAGCACTTGCTGGGAGACCAGGCTGAAGGAATGTATGTCCAGCATCCTGTAGAATATTTTGAGCTTGAGCTGAAGCTCAGGCATTGGGGCACTTTGTACCAAGATCTAAAGCTGAGTCGGCACATTTTTTTTTTGAGAACAATGTTGTTAAGGACTTTGCTGACTTTCCACTAGCAGTTTGTCGACTCATCAAGGAGCTATCTTCATCTTGAGACTCAATGGTGGGCTTGGAAAATTGCAGTCTTAAGCCCATGCCCATCAAAACAAGAAAAATAAAGCAGTGCTCACAATTAATGCATCATCAACTACAAACTGAAAGCCTTTGAGCACAGCCTTTGGGCTCTAAACTCCTTCAGCCAGAAACTGGCTGTTCCTGAACTGATGGCTTCAGGAGATTGAAGATACTCTATTGATGCTGCAATTGTGGTGCTTTCATGGGCAAACAGTTTGTTTTGTGACCTTCAAATCCACAATGTTAGAATTACATTAGAATAGTCCAAGATATGCTCGACTGACCAGAGGATATCAAATTCAACTTGAAACAAATTTTTGAAATCGGCATTTAGACACTCAAGTAAATGCTTGATAGCCTTTCTCATTGGCATGGAAGAATCATAGACATGCAAAAATTGAATTTGGTTGACCTAGATTAAATTTGACATAAAAAAGCAATGCGACAGGATGAATCCATACCTGTTTAGGTTTGTCTTCAACACCTCGAGATTTCCAAAGCATGATTGAAAACTTCAGGCTGGATGTTGACTGTTGCTAAAGCCAGTCAGATTTCTTAAGCTTTCTCTCAGCTGTAATACTAACTGCACCACTGCCAACCATTTTTGAGAGGCCTTTGAAGTGTGGCAATCCTGCTCCATCTGATTTCGCAGCTTCCTTGCAAACCTGAACTCCAATTCGGGACTCAGATGCATTCCCCTGATGTGTCACCACATTGGCAAGAATAGAATTGGTGACAGGGCTTATACTTTCAACAACACAGAGAGTATCAGAGCCAGTGCTGCTGTTGTGACTAATTAATTCCAATATCCTCAAATTTCCCACAAATTCCTGAGGAATCACAGTGGTGGACCCTGCCAACTGTGAATCAGCAGAGGTCTGAAAGTTGGGAAAATATGCTTACAGTAAAAGGTGATGCAGCCATTACACAACCCTGATAATCTGTTTGCCATAAGCCCACATCCAGCACATTGTGGCTGTGACTGGGACATTAACTGTTAATTGTGAAAAAAAAAAAGAAAAAAGTAAAAGGTTTGAAAACATATGTTCAAACATTCTATCTCAGGAGGACCAAGGACAGGCTTTCAGGCAAGACATTTGCTACAGTGGTTAGTGTCAAGGCAAGGAAATTTCTGCTTGCAGCCACTGCAGACAACCATAACTAGCTAAAGAATTCAAGTTCACCTAGGATGAGGAAGGAAACAAGACATACTCATTTCCTCAAACGAAACACAATGCACATGCAATAGGACAACTTAAATTTAACAGGTCTTCCTGGGAGTACATATCAAAAGTGGAAGAGAATATGTATCATAAAGCAGAAGCAAGAAGTCGCAAAGAGATTCCATTTTGATTTCCAGAAAAAGCAGTACATTCAAGGAAATAAAAGGGGTAGCATCCTGCTGAAGACATTCCAGACATTAGAAAGAGTAAGGTCCTAAATGCGAAGGGTCTGATAAACTTCCTCAGCCTGCCTTTCAAATTCAACAGTGATGAGAGGAAAATGGAACATGTCTTCACCATTGCTGATGAACTCCTTTATCTCATGGACAACATCTAGATTTACATTAAGAAGGCACTGCTGGCCCCCCCACTTGTGAGGAAGGCTATATGCCTCATTGCGAGACATGCCAGAAGGGCCAGGCTTGGTGTGATTGTGGTGAGACTTATATGCATTTTGACTTTCCATAAATTCCTTTGCAAGCTTTCGCAAAAGCTTGGGCCAAAGCCATTGACATAACTGACTGGATAAATTACATCAGTCTTGAAAATGACAGCAAAGGTAAATTAGAATGAACAAATGCATATTCCAGAATATGAGAGAGATATACTCCATCTTCCTCAGCTTTCTTAAAAACAATGACTGTGCTGTCACCAAACTCTAAGCACTCAATAGAGACATTGTGAACACTTTGCACATAAATATGTGCTGGTGTCTCTACCTGAGAAGATTTGAAGAAGGCACTTATAAGACATACCACCAACATTTTCCAAGGCCTCAAGATACAAGTTGGCAATAATATGGCCTAGACGATTGCTTGGCACCACCCAGATGCCCAACCACCTTCCAGTTGCATCATCAACAATTGCCCATATGGAAAAACCGATCCTGTTGAGCTTATCATGCCCATCTGCTGACCACCATTCATTGATTCCAAGTGGGACCTTTGGCTCATGATGGATGCATTTAGCAGTAGGATCCCACTTGATAAATCCAGCAGCATCGTGGGTATGCATTGTGTCTGCAATGTAGTCACGTGGAAAGTGTTGGCCTGTTCTCGTTGAAATCTTGTGTTGTATTGTTCTGGGGCTCTGATGCCTCGTGGCATCATTGTCCATTTTGTTGAGGACAAGCTGTTCTGCCTCATTGGGGTCAAGTATTTTTATTGTCTTCCTACTGCCCATGAGCCCAAGTTCCATACAGCGCTTCTTAACAGTCCTAGGCCTAGCAAAGAAGAGATATAAGCAAATATCAAGAATGTGTGATTCATGCATACTTTATGTCAATCCCATAGTTGGCAAGGAGCAGCTCAGAAACTCTATTGTTTTCTGTAATCAATTCTGAATGATATTTCCTCAAAGCCTCTTGCATCACTGGATCGCAAGCAGATACTAGAATAATGCACAGGTAACTTAGGTAAGTGATAGAATGACTGGAAACTTTTGACTCACAAATAGCGCCATATTGATTCTTCCCTTTAGGATTTCTGTTGTGCATGCTCGATGATGCCATGGTTGTTTGAGATTGAGAGTGTCCTGTCTTGAGATGTGTTACAACAATGAGGAGCTGATGATGTTGATAGGTCCACTGCACACGCTAAGGTCTGCAGAAGCTTTCCACTCGCATCGACACATTACGACATGCACTCCGAATCACTATGAACACCATAAAATCGACTTCGAACACTTTTTGATTTATTTCACACTATTTTGGATGACTTCGAACTACTTCGTACCATTTCGCAACACTTCAAACGACTTTGCAGCACTTCGAATGACTTCAGCCATCATATAGCTGTCTTCAAACACTTTTGATGCATGCTGCACAATCAAAACAAACTATTCGTCACATATCGAGCACTACTGGACATGAGGAGAGACTACAAGAAACTTAGAATACAATATGTGCAGTTTTGTGTTTTATTGATATATTAAAGCAATAGAACAAGAACTATTACCATACTGGGACAATGTACATTTCACTTATTATCATTTTTCATTTGTTTTATGTTTTACAATACCTTTATTGTCTGACATATTGCCCCTTGTTCTACAATTGTTATTATTTCCTTTTTAGTACTATTTCTTCAAATTGTATATAGACTTGTATTAGTTAGTTAGAAAAAACAACATAGAGAACAAGTAATGGGGAACAGCAGAAGTTACCCTCACACTTATTGTCTGACTTAAGAGCCGTTCTCTTGAGTCTTAGTTCACGTCATATCTCTAAGTTCTGTGAAATATCGCGAACTTCTTCAAAACTATTGTATTCGCTCCTCATTTTATCGCATATTGCCTATTGCCTTTCGACAAACACTACACATTCGCTAAACTCATTCTTCAATATACTTTGAACCTATTTTGAACTACTTCAAACCTCTTCGAACTTCTTTGAGCCTACTTCGAACTATTTCACATGTCTTCAAATCTACTTCAAACTCTTTCACACATTTTAGAACCTATTTTGAACTCTTTCGAACACCTTTGTACACCTATAAAGAATATTCACCACAACCCTTATTATTTCGCTGATATGACTCATACATACTCTAGCAGTGTAATTAGATAGATAGTAGTGACAGTAGTCATATGTGACAAGTAACATCCATAGTTCAGATCCACCACCACTTCTCCTCGGGTTGAACCTGGCATGGCCACAGCCTAGGAAGACACATCATCGCGTCACTAAACACGACATTTTGGTCTCAGCGGTGATATTTAGTACCAACTCACACCCTTCCTCTCACTTGTGTTATACCATCCGAAGCCATTTAGTAGGTTTTGTTTGGGTTTCCGGGTTGAGTATCATCAACGTGCTGACAAACTGCAATTGCTTACAATATGCCAAAATTGGGGCTTATAGTATATGTAGCAACTTCGATGAATCCAGAAGACATCATGACTATCCAATGAACCTAAGGATGTACATGTATTGGAAGGCATCCTGTAGAATTCCACAGAGCATTGTTGGGAAAGCTTCATATGCGGACCGATGCAGCACCCCACCAGCTACCATCTGGACATGGCCCGGCATAGCCAGGGCATGGTTTGCAGAAGTGGTAAGCATGGTGAGCACTGGAAGCAGGAGCACTTGCAGCAGGAAATGTTGGGGCTGCCACTTACTACGCCAGGGTTTTGACATGTGGGAAAGTGTTTTGTAACAACTGCCCAGTTGATCGTGGGTTTAACGACCGAAACCAAAAGGCTAAGCTCTAAGGTCTGCAAGGAATGCTGTGGCCATCGTACCTAAGACCGTTTGAAGTACTACTTAAGAAAGCCAGACAAAGGCTGGACGACGTCGGACAATCATTGACCACTCTAACGGCACAACTGGGAGCAGCTCATTCAAAAAAAAAGAGTGGCACTAGGAAACTAATTGCGTAGGTGTTGGCTAAGTACAGTGGCTAGCGGGAAACTAACGCCGATGCTGGCGATGTTGAAGGCAGGGCGTGACAACAAGAAAATACAAGGGTTCCGGGACCCCAGGACTAGCTGTCAGATGGCAGATCAATATCCATATGTTGACTATGTCCTTCTCGCCAACGGTATGTAATGCTATGCGATTTTAAACTCAGTTGTATATCGATGCTCATGTAGTCAATCCTTCCCACGATAAGCACTTCCTCAGGATGCCCAAGCCTCTCCGTCTCGGCATCCTCGTTCCCTCCTCCAACACCTCTCTCGAACCCCTAACCCACGCTCTTGTCCTCTCACTCCCCCTTTCCGCCACTTTCCCCCAAGTAACTGTCCACTTCTCCCGGTTCCCCGTAACCGCCATCTCACTCTCCACCCCCAACCTCTCCCAATTCGAGGACTCCATCCTCATCGCCAGTGCGCAGTTGCTCGCTCACGCGGAAGTCGACATCATCGGATGGAGCGGGACGTCTGCTGGGTGGTTGGGCTTTGATGCCGATGAGAAGTTGTGTGAAGCTATCACAGCTGCGACGGGAATCCCAGCAACGACGAGTGTGTTGGCGTTGAACATGGCGCTGAGGCTGTTGGGGACCAAGAAGTTGGGCCTCGTGACGCCATATATAGACGATGTGCAGGAAGCCATCGTGCGCAATTATGCGAGAATTGGGATCGAGATAACGCCAGGGATGGAACGCCATCTGGGCCTAACGAAGAATACGGACTTTGGGCGTATTAGCATGGAGACTCTTGATAAAATGGTTGCTGATGTTGTCAAGGGGGGTGTGGAGGCCGTGACTACATTTTGTACGAACCTGAATGCGGCTCAAAGGGTAGAGTTTTGGGAGGAGACGCATGGAGTTCCGGTTTTGGATACAGTTAGCATAGTGATTTGGGATATGTTGAGGATATGTGGGTTTGCTGTGGAGGATGTACGTGGGTGGGGCAGTATCTTTCAGAAATCATAGCTCGTCGAAACGGACCGGACGGACCGCACTTACATGACCATTCCGTGACGTCGATGCAAAATCCTGAAGGTTTCCATTCCGAAACCTCAAAGCGAACGTCGAGCTGTTCAATCTGGATTATGAAATACCGATAACAGCCTCTCGTGGTCGCTTCTTGCTGCTCTGACGTATTCTGATGAGTTCCATTTTTGTAAAATACCATTATTAGAACCAGATAGGTATTAAACCAATATTGTGATCAACGGGCAATTGAGAAGGCATTGCAAATGGCGTTTCAAGGTGACGGTGCTGCACTATCAAATTCCTGGATCAGATGAACGAGAAACGTGAAAATGGATTGTACAGAAACTTTGTGCCAATAGTCCCGAGTTCAAGAATGGGAAGATTTCGCTTAGTGGACGAGACCGCTAAACTTATATTTACGGTCCCATTTTGTTTCCGATCTGAGTTGTATGGTAAGGATATAATCCCCTTATCGCGTATCGCTACATGCCAGTGTTCTCAACATCATAGACTGCAGACAAAGCCCTGAGAAAAAAAAAATCATCTGATGACTGACGATCCATGCGACGCGGGGAACCACAACGACCAGGGTAACTGCGACGGGGAAACCTGGACCAGTGTTGACGACAATCAGGATGCCCACGAAAACCTCGAAACGCACCAATGATCCAAACAACACCCACTACCCTTCCTTCCTCAACCCTGTTGGGTGACGTGGCCCACATCACTGAATAACAACGCGAGGGGTCGTCATTTGGGTCGCAATGTTTTTTTTTTTTTTGTTTTTGTTTTTGTTTTTTTGTTTTTGTGTAACTAATATTATATGTCTGCTTTTACCAACGACTACAATGGTGATGCCAGTGGGACAAGTGTGTGTTGAAATTAAACTCCGATGCATGCTGCATACATGAGGCAATGCATGCAGCACACACATGTTACTGTGCTTACTGCGCACACATGTGGTAAACATATTCCTGAGTCATGTGACATCCTTACTATTATGTATACAAGGTTTTTAAATGTGCCTTCGGCACACGTGGTTCACTGTGTTTAATTTTTATTTTAATCTAATAACACAGCCAAAGAAAAGATAGTCCCCCCACCATCCTACTCGCTCCATCACCCCCTCACTCACTTCCCCCCTGGTCCTCCCTGGTCCCCCCCTCACCAACTCCCCTCTAATCCCATGACAGTTACTCAACTCTTCAGTTGCCTTTGGACCTTTGGCCCAAAGGCAACGTTTGGGGTTCATGGTCACACAACTCTTCAGTTGACTTTTGGATAGTATACAACTCTTTCCCCCACATCACCCCCTCACTCACTCCCCTTCCATCACCACCTCACTCACTCCCCCCCCATCACCCCCTCACTCACTCCCCCCCCTCACCCCCTCACTCACTCCCCCCCCTCACCCCCTCACCCCCTCCTCCCCCCCTCCTTTCACCCCTCACCCCCTCACCCCCTCCTCCCCCCCTCCTTTCACCCCTCACCCCCTCACCCCCTCCTTCACCCCCTCACTACTTCACCCCCTCCTCCCCCCTCCTTCACCCCCTCACTACTTCACCCCCTCCTCCCCCCCTCCTCCCCCTCTCCTTCACTCACAATTCCCCCCCCATCACCCCCTCACTACTTCATCCCCTCCTCACCCCCTCCCTCCCTCCATCACACACTCTCCCCTCCTCCCCCCCTTCTTCACCCCCTCACTCACTCCCCCCCCCATCACCCCCTCACTACTTCACCCCCTCCTCACCCCCTCACCCCTGCTCTCCTCCATCTCCTCTCTTTAAATTTTGCAAAAAATCTCTAACTTCACTTTGTCAATATTAAAGTAATATTTATTGACTTTCTAGACTAATTTTTGTAGACTTTACTTCATAATGAACTCATTCATAACTGTTATTTTACTGACTTCACGTTGTAACAAACTCAATTTTCATTTCAAACATATTGTATTCAAGTAATTTTCATCTCCTTTTTGTATTGATAGTAATTTTTATAGCCTTTCCTTCATAATGAACTCAATTGTAACCATTATTTTTTACAGATTGTACTTTGTAACAAACTCAATTTTGTTGACTTTACTTCACAAATAAGTTCATTCAATACTGACCTGACTTTGTAATAACCTCATTTATAAACTGTAACCATATTTTATTGATCCAGCTTGTTACTGACTAATACAGTGATGCATCTAAATCTGTTTGTTTGGGTCATGTGCCGAGGTCATGATCAGGTTTTTGCATTTTGTTCAGCCTGCGAGGTTTGCTTAGTCAGCTTTCACAGCATAGTAAATGGAATGATGGTTCCTCCTCAGTCAAATTTTATTCAGCAAACACTGCAATATAGCTCCTTACATGCCATGCAGACATTATTCTACATAGCCAATGAGCCCAGAGCCAAAAAAAAAAGTTTGAGGTGGCGAAAAATTAGCCGAGAATTTCATTTCCCACCTATGACTTATATTTGTCATCATTTTCTCACAGTAGAGGGTTAGTCATGGATCTCCCACCCCTTTGGAGTTTGTCAGCATTCCCACGACCCCTCCACATGACCATGCTCACTTTATTATTGACAAGGTTGGGAATGTGCCTCCGGCATGTGTTAACATGTTTAATAAGTAATATATTCAATATTTTTGGTTTTTGCACTTCTACTGTCATGACTTCATTTCTATGTTAGTCTGATAGTACTTCATTATTTTGGTTTTTGCACTTCCACTGTCATGTGTTAACATGTTTAATAAGTATGGACTTCATTTCTATATACATAGTACTTCATTTCTATGTTACTCTAATAGTACTTCATTATATACAATATTTTTGGTTTTTGCACTTCCACTGTCACTTGGCCATATAGCCTTGATGTTGTGCACAGACCTTACTCATGATATTGCTACACAGAACCACTCATGAGTGAAGTATGGCTTATGTTGGTCACTGTGTTCATTAATTTTATCAACATCTCATTGCATTTTTTGACTTCAGTGCACATTGTTCACTTCATTGCATTTTTTGACTCGGTCTGTGAATGTGTGAGTGGTGGTTTATTTTCATGGGCCAGCTTGCATATACATAATACAATGCTTAATTCCACTACAGTTACTCAACTCCTTAGTTGCCTTTGGACTTGGGGTGTCATGGTTACACAGACTTTTAGATAGTACACAACTCTTCAGTTGACTTGGGACCATTGGCCCCAAGTCAACGTGGGTGGATTGTAGTGTTTATCCCCTTCCACATCTCTCCCATCCCCATTTCCTCCATCACCTTCCTCTTCTCCCTCTTCCCCATCCCTATCTCCCCTATCCCCACCTCTCCCATCCCCATCCCCTTCTCCACCTACCCCATCCCCATCCCCTTCTCCACCTACCCCATCCCCATCCCCTTCTCCACCTACCCCATCCCCATCCCCTTCTCCACTTACCTCACCCCCATTCCCATCCCCCATACCCATCTCCCCCATAACCATCTCCCCCATTTCCATCCTCTTCTCCCCCTTCCCCATCCCCCATCCCCATCCACCTCTCCCTCTCCCTCTCCCTCTCCCTCTCCCTCTCCCTCCCCCTCTCCCTCTCCCTCTCCCTTATCCCCTTCTCCACCTACCCCATCTCCATCCCCTTCTCCACCTACTTCACCCCCATCCCCTTCCTATCCCTACCTCCCCCTTCCCTCTCTCTCTCTCTCTCTCCATCCACCCTCCTTCTCCCCCCTCCCCCCCTCCCCTCTCCCCTCACCTCCTCATGCACCCTCCCCCTCCTCCCTCTCCCCTCTCTCCTCTCTCTACCCCTTCTTCCTCACTCCCCCTCTCACCCCCCCCTCTCATGTTCTCCCACTCTCATATCCTCATCCCCTCAATACTTCACCCCCATCACCCCCTCACTCACTCCCTCCCCCCCTCACTCACTCTCCCCCTCCTCATCTCCTCCCCCCTCCTTCCCCCTCACCCCTTCACCCCCCTCCTCCCTTCACCCTCTCTCCTCTCTCCCCTCTCCCCTACTCCCCTCCCTCCCCCCTCTCCATCCATCCTCCTCCTCCTCTCTCCCCCCTCTCCTACTCACTCCCCCCCCTCCCCCATCACCCCCTCACCCACTCCCACCTCCCATTCCCCCCTTCACCCCCTCCCCCCCTCTCTCCCTCACTACTTCACCCCCTCACCCTCTCACCCCTGCTCTCCTCCCTCTCCTCTCTTTTGAATGTTGTAAAAAATCTCCAACTTCACTTTGTCATTAAACTCAATTTTTACACTCTATATAGAAAAAGTGCCCAGACCCAAAAAAAAAAAAAGATAGAGGTGGCGAAAATTAGCTGAGAAAAAGGTTCCCACCATTGAGTTATATTTGTCATCATGTCTCATGACCCTCAAAGTTGGTCATCACTTTTCCATCCACTCAGAGCAACTCCCATGGCCTCTTCACTTCCCACGGCCTAGTCACCTGACCATCCTCCTTTTATTATTGACAAGGTTTTTAAATGTGCCTCCAGCACATGTTGTTCACTGTGTTCATTGATTTTCTATGAGTAGTAGTTACATATGTACAATATATATTTTAATCTAATAACACTTCATCATATACAATATTTTTTGTCTTTGCACTGTCCTCTGAGCTTGGCCATATTGCCTTGATATTGTGGACAGACTTGACTCTGGATATTGCCACATAGAACTGCCCATGTGTAAAGACAGGACTCCTGAAATCCAAACCCACATGCTTCACAGACTGCCCTTGTGACTTGTTGATCGACATTGAAAAGCAAAGACAAACAGCAAACTGCAGTCGAGAGTGTGTGAAGGGGAGTTGACCTTCAATGGGCCGAAGTCGCATCCATGGAATGAAAACAGTCTCTCCTGCATTATCTCCAGTGATCAACCGAATCTCCAAAACCCTATTCCAGATCTGAGTCAATATCCCCTGACTTCCATTGCAGACCCCTCCAGCAATGTTGAGATTGCGAAGTATCATGACAGGGGCACCGACCTTGAGTGCCAAATGTGCCAAAGGTAGACCTGAGCAGTTGATGGAGTTAAGATATTCTTGGGGATATAGAAGTTCGGCATTCTCATCATTTGCAATCGAGTCAGCACTGTGAAAGACGTGCTCCTGCCCAGGAAAATTGTGAAGAATGTGATGGTTCAAATCGTCGACATCATCATTCCTGCTCGCCAGGATGACCTGCTCTGAAAAGTATTGATCTGAATGCTGAGCCTGATCATAGATGCCAGGATAGATGGTGTGGATGAGAGAAGCAATGGTGTTCTGAGGACATTTGAGATGATCAGGAAGATTGATAGTGCCACCTTCATCTGTATGACCACCCTTTCCAACCTCCAACTGCCACTTTGCAAAGTTGCACTCCTGAAGATCGTCTGTGTTCAAATGCATGTTGATTTTGAGATGAAGGATTTTGATGTGTTGCCAGAGAACAGAGTGTTGCAAAGAAGCACCAACGATTTGAGGTCGAGAACCCTTCTCAATGACAGGCAGGATCTGATGAAAGTCGCCCCCAAAGACCACAGGCACACCCCCAAAGGGTTTGTCACATTGGAGAATGTCTTTCAGAGTGTGGTTGACAGCTTCATGGAGATGACGATACTGCATGAGTGCCTTGTCCCAAGTGATCAAGTCGGTCTGCTGCAGGAGCTGTGCCTGTGTTGAACCTCTGGAAATGGTGCAGGTGGATGACTCGCTTATGATGATTGGGATCTGTAAGCAGGAATGAGAAGTACGACCGCCTTCGAGCAAAAGAGCAGCTATTCCAGACGATGCAGCACAGAGGACAATCTTGCCTTGAGAGCAAAGCTGATGGCAGAGGGTGTTGTAAACATAGGTTTTGCCAGTGCCACCTGGACCATGGAGGAAAAATGTCTGGCCAGTCTTGTTGTTGACTGCATGCATGATCTCATCAAACACAGTCCTCTGATCGTGATTGAAAGTGTCCAGATTGTGTGCAGCCAACTCGGCCTGCTCCACAACATCATATCTGCGCTGCTCTGTGATCAACCGGTTCTGAATGTTGGCATCCCAATTCTGAGTGATCTGAGGCATGTATGGCCAATCCTTCTCGAGAGATTTTCCAGAGACCATGAGAAGCTGATTGATAAGATAAAAGCCATAATTATGGACATCGTCATCAGTCGGGTTAATATGAATGTTGGTGTGCTGGAGCTGATATCTCAAGTCATCGCAAATGTGAGGCCAATATGTATTCCAGAGGTGGACAGGATCAGAGGGAGCACAGTCACGAAGGATGGTGACAAAAAGATTGCGAAGCTGACAACTGGTTGCCATGGACTTTGCTTCCTCCAGACACTGCTGCCACTCTTGGTCATCCTCCAAAAGGCCATGGGTGAGGCAGGCCTCCCTGAATGAGGGAGCAATGATGCCCTGAAAAGTGCGAAGGTCTTCATATGATGTAGCCCCTTTCACAGCAGTGAGAAGCAGCCTGAGGTAAAAGCATTCACTGGCACTGGGTGGAGCATAGAACATTCTTCCAATGGTGAATCCCCTCTGCCTGGGCTTCCACTTGTGAGCCCTTTGATCCCACACAAATTTGGAAGGAAAGTCCTGGTAAAGAATGACCTGTGCAAGCTCTGGATGCTCCTGATTGGCCTTGAAGAAGGCAGTGAGGGTGGTGTCACGCTGTGCAGCATGCTGGACGATTTCCTGGATAGACTGTGGACCGTTCTGATTCCAAGTGACATACTGCTAGCCAGGAAGGTGGACCTGAAGATGGACGATGTTGGGAGAAGCACCATGCATGGTGAAGTGGAAGAGGCGCCAGATGCTTTCACATGCAGATATGTAGCGAGCGTCAAGATACTGCCTGACTTCATCGTTGCAAGTTCCAAACTCCATGGTGATGTGATCGTGGCCTTTGTAGACATATTTGTAGATGTACTTGATGGCCTTGATAGAGCTGATGGACTCGATATTGATGTGGCAATGGTACTTCCAGATAAGATAGGCAGAGTAAGTGACCACCCAATGATTGTCGACCTGCTTTCCCTGAACGTGATATGTGTGTCCAGTGTCCCGACACTTGGTAGAGGCATAGGCATCCTCAGAGATGGTGGTCTGATCCCTGAATGGCTTGGGGAAACCTTTGGAGTACTGTCCATTCACCATGCAAGGAGCTGCAGGGTTCTCTGCACCACAGGGTTTATGGACCATGAACTTTTTGATGAGGTTGAGGAGCTCAGGATCATCGTCAGGAAACTTTGAAGACAGAAGGCTTTCTATCTGCTTGGGGGTGCAAAGCTTGGATTGCTCATCAAGAAAAATAATGCAGTGCATGTGAGGAAGGCCACGGTTCTGAAACTCGATGGTGAAAAGATAAGCCACAGCCTTTCCAAATATGCCAGCCTCGATATCCTTGATCATCTCCTTCTGCTTTGCATAGAATGCACAAACGACCAAATCCGGGTGATCTGCTGCAGTCTGCCCTGGATGAAGAGCATCCCGTATTTCTGGCCAGGCAGGGTTGGCAGTGATGGTGAGAAATAGATCACCTCCATTGCAGTGATGATTGATGGCGAATGCATCCTGAAGAAGCTGCTGCATGTGACGTGTGCTTCCTGCAAAGGACGAAGGAAGAATGATTATTTGACCCAGAGACTCTGTGTCCACATCGATGTTTGCAGCCACAGCATCTGCCAGGCCAACATAGACTTCGCCTCGAATGGTGTCCTGATTCATCAAAATCCAGCGCAACCGATCCTGCTCAGCAGTGGCCCATCCATCGCACACAAGCTCCTGAAAGAGCTTTCCGGTCAGAAAGATATGCTGGGGCTCGACAGCAGGTGGTCGAAGGTGGAGGCGATAGCAGTAGAATTCAGATTTGGAGACATGTTTGTGAACTCTGGCACCAACTCGGTTGTTGGCATCGACAGCTGCATACTTGATTTGAGGGTGCCATTGGAGCTGGCCAGTAGGAAACAGCAAAACATAGTAAAGGGCAGGATAGAGGGGATGGACGTCACTGATGCGCTGAAGGGGAGGGCCATGCCTGCGGTAGAGAACGATGTCGCGTGTGCTCTCTGGCTGATTGCCATCACCTGGAAGAATGACAGCAATCTCATTGTTGGTAGCATCAGGCAGATTGTAGCAGCGACGGTCACAGGATTGATCAAAATGCAAAGCTATCTTGCACTGCTGGTGTGGAGGCAAGTTCCTGGTGAGCTCATGAGCCTGCTTGTACATCTGAACTGCTGGATGGTGACGGTGGAGCATGTCCTGGAGACTGAGCAAAGTGTGGTGATGGAGGTGAGTATTCCAGGCGCTGGCCATGCGAAAGTTGACAGCATCAGCTGGATCATAAATATATAGCTGAGCATAAACAGGAGGTTCACCCTCTGGTGGAAGAAGAGATCCAATTTTGTGGGACAGCTCGCCATGGAGTTTGTAGACATAGGGACCAATGCCATCATTCACTGCCTCTTCACCCTCATTGACCGACTCATCAATCTTGCGACTGATAGAAGTCATGGCGAGTGCATTATTGTAAGTGCGGATGTGATCACGAAATGATTTTCCAATGTCATCTTGAGCAGTGAGCAATTGGATAAGCTCAGGTGGGACTGGGTGAAGAGGGGGCAAAGCGATCTTTCCACTCAGACAGCACATGCCAAATCTGGGATTTATATTGGAGGATGTGGTAAGACGTTTGGCCATCCAGTGCAAAGCATGGCAATTGGGACACTGAACATCCATTCTTCCGAGATCATGAATAGGCCAAAGTGGGCTAAATGGGCGGGATGCAGGAGGCAGCAGAACATGTGGAAGAGGGGCGGGATCAATCTTGGATGATCAAGTCAGTCACCACATTCATCAAAACAATAACAGCCTGCTTACATGTGGAGGTACATTGGCAACAGGAACAGCAGGAGCAGGAACAGCAGGAACAGCAGGAACAGCCACAGGTGGGGGAGGTAGAGGGGGAGGTAGAGGTGGCTACATCATTATTCAGTCAGACCATTGCACATCATGTAGAATATAATTCGACATACAGCAGCCAGAGGTGGAAGTGCTGCATGCTGGGCAGCAAGCTCAGCCCACGCCATTGCAGGAGCAGCAACAGGAGGAATAGGAGCAGCAACAGGAGGAATAGGAGCAGCAACAGGAGGAACAGGAGCAGCAACAGGAAGAACAGGAGGAGCAACAGGAAGAACAGGTCCAGCAACAGGAATGGCAGGTCCAGCAACAGGAGGAGGGTAAAAAACAGGAGGAGGAGGCTATAAAATTTATTGTCAGTTGAATGTCTGTCACCTGCAAGAATAATTCAACTTACAGCTACAGCCGGAAAAAGAGGTGGAAGTGCAGCATGCCAGGCAGCGAGTTCAGCCAAGGTCAATCTAGGAGCAATGGGTTGAGGGACAGCAGGAGGGACAATCATCGGAGGCACTGGAGTAGGAGGAAGAGGCTACATCAATATGCTGTTAGTCACAATCTATCACCTGACAGAACAATTCAACATACAGGAGGAGCCACAGGAATGGGAGGTGCAGGAATTGGAGGTGCAGGAACAGGAGGATCAAAAACAGGAGGTGCAGGAGGGGCATGTAAAAAATATGGGAGAGCTGGATTGTGTAAAGGAGCAATGACAGGCTGAGGTGGAGCTGCATGACTTGAGCCTCTTCCCCTCCCTCTTCCCCTCCCTCTGCCCCTGCCTCTTGGAATCTGTGGAAGAGGAGGAAGTGCCGCCAACTGCTGTGCCAAATGAGGAGGAAGGTGATTGTATTGAGGAGGTGGTGGAGGAGCAGCAATAAAAGGATCGGCATTCAGCAAGGCAATATTATGGGCTGGCGGCAATGGCAGCAGTGGCTGGGCAATGTGCATAGTGCGAATGTGGTGTGGAGTCCGGTGGTGAGTAGGGCTATCCAAGGTCCGTTGGTCTCGTTGAGTTTGCTGCGTGGCCATTCGGACACGTCGAGGAGTGTTGGGCGGAGTAGGGTCCATGGGAATCGGGGAGCTCTCTTACAGCAGTGGAGGATATGACAATCTTGCAGGAGGCTATGAAATCAGTGCAAACAGTGGCAGTTGATAGTGGAGCGACTTCCAAAAATGGAAGGGGAGGCAACTGCAAACCCGCCAGCCCAATCTCCCTGCACACTGTGCGCTGAGAGAGGTCCAAAAAACAACTGGCAGACACTCCTTTTGTTGAAGAAAGAGAAGCCAGGGAGGTAGGACTTCACAGAGCTTCACCTTGGTCTACAGATACCCCAAGAATCCCACTGGAAAAGAGCCCAGAGCCAGAAAGAGAGCAGAAAAGCTAGAAGTGGCCAAAAATCAGCCGAAAATTTGGTTTCTACACTTGGTAATCATATTTGTCATCAGGCCAAAAATGAGCCGAAAATATTGATCCTACACAAAGTTATTATATTTGTCATCATGGCAACACCCAGTAATCAAAATATATTTGTCATCAGGCCCCCACCAAAAAAATTAGCAGAAAATTTTGATCCCACAATGTAGCCGAAAAGTTTAAATTTATCATCATGGCAACACCCAGTAATTAAATTATATTTGTCATCAGGCCCAATAAAAAAAAAATTACCCGAAATTTTTGATCCCCCCAATGTAGCCAAAAATGTTGTTCCTGCATTATATTATTGTAGCCGAAATTGATGTCATTAGTTATTATATTTGTGATCTGGCCCCAAATTAGCCAAAAATTTTTGTTATCATTTGTTCTCACCTTTCACTTATATTTGTCATCATTGTCTCATGACCCTCAGAGTTGGTCATCACTCTCCCACCCACTCAGAGCAACTCTCACAGCCTCTTCACCTCCCATGGCCTCTTCATCTCCCATGGCCTCATCACTTCCCATGGCCTACTCACGTGACCATCCTCCTTTTATTATTGATAAGGAGAACCTGTACTGTAGTAGCTATACAGTGTTCTTACCTCTGCTAAACCCTAGCTCTAAGACTTACTAAACCCTAGGTAGATTATAAGGAATGTGTTGTCTCTTCCTCTGTGCAGCATATGTAGTCTGCTCCAACAGGTTATGGGCCCTGCTGGGCACATCACGAACATACCTTAACTGGCTGCGAACAACATTGACTTCATTGTCTCCAAATTATAATCTTGCACTCTTCGTGAGCTGCACTTAAAAAACCTAGGTTGACTAGGGTTAACCACTCTGAAGGAGTGTTTTTGCCTGAGATTATGGAACGTGTTTTCTTGAATAGAAGACTGATTGAGCGCTTTCCCCAGCTGCCACCACAAAATCATGTCTTCAACCCTTGAAAAACTCATACAAACTTTCAATGGCTCCAATTACATTCAATGGGCTGACTCCATGAAGGCGTGGCTCAGGTCTCAAGGCCTCTGGCAAATAACTAGTGGGAGGAACTAAAACCACCTCTGGTGCCTCCTTTGATGGCAACAAATGCTGCACTTGTAGCAGATGCTACTGCCAAGCTCCAGACCTGGAGCAACAAAAATGACCAGGCTATTGGTAGCCTAGTGCTCTGCCTGGCCCCCTCCATTCGGCAGTGTGCCAATACCAAGGACACTGCTGAGGAGGTGTGGGATCTCATTCGCACCGATTATGGTGTCAATGGCCCCTCTCAAGTCTTTGCGGACTTTAGGTCTGCAATAGCAATCAAAATTCCAGCTGTGAATCCCATGCCAGAGATTGCTAAGATGGCTGACAAATTTGAGCACCTTATGGCTGCCAACGTCACCATTCCTGAACTAGTTCAGGCAATGATTCTACTCACTACGATGCCACATGAGTACGATTCTCTGTCCACCACGGTTCTTAATATGACCGCTACTAGAGCCTTGACGTTTAAACATGTCAAGGACTCCATTGTTGCTAAAGCCTCATGGCGCACAGCAGTTGGGAAGCCCACTGACCCACCTAAGGCCACTAAGCTTTCCACTGTCAAACACAAAGGGGGAAACCCCAAATGGCAACCTCAAAACAACAATGGAGATTCGTCCCGAAAACATGGACAATGCGGGGACAGAAAGACTAAAGAGGAAAAACCAAAGGAGAAACATACCCACCTCACCTCCAATGCCTTTACTACCATAAATGGTAATGGCACCATCATACTGCTGATGCCACTCATTCAGCGCATCGAGAAGCATGAACATACTCCCACAAGAGAGCCTCGCTGCCGACTGCCTGCACAGGCACTACCTCTTATTTGGTCTACACCGAATATCAGCAAGCTTGAGACACCCTCGAGCAAATGAATCTCCCATGCAGCACAAAAAATCTGCAACTGCTGGAAGAGCACCTAACAGTGCGAGAAGGTAAAAGGAGGAAGATCAAACCAGAACCAAGAATTGTGGAGGTAGAAGACGATAGCATCTCCCTTGGATTGGAACCTGCAGTTTCTGATGAGGAAGTATGGAAATCCATCAATGAAATGCTCGTCAATGAACTGCTTGAAACAGGAGCATACAATGAAAGGTCAGTCCTTTTCTCTGCCACAAACACAAAGATAAATATTCCAATGATCACAGCAAACTTTTCATGTGAAATTTTACCGCTACTAAATGTATCATGGAACAATTTGCATCTTAATATATGTGTTATGTGTGGAAATGGAAATTGTAAGAAAGGTGCCAACTGGATCATGGATTCAGGCACATCAAAACACTTCACTGGTGAAATAAAAGATTTTGCTTCTTATGAGCCTTTACCAAGAAAAGACTCTACCCTGGTTCAAATAGCCATGGGTACTACTCATATAGTAGGGAAAGGAGCAGTCTTTATTAAACATCAGGTAGTATGTCACGGGAAGTCAGAGACACGTGAAACATGATTATACCCTGTCTACTACATACCCGACTATAATGCTCGATTACTGTCAATGGGCATCTTCTTACAAGATGGAAGTGACGTGCGTGGTTCCTCCGCACACATTTCATTTTTCAAACAAGGAAACCCAATTATGGATTGCATCCCTCTTATGAAACATGACACAATTTATTGGGCTCGGACTCATATATTGAGCACCAAGGGAATCAATGCCGCGACGATGTATGTTGCAGACTACTCAACTTGGCATAGGCAACTTGGACACCTGTCCAAAGAGGTGCTAGGGAAGATGCCTAATAGCACCATAAAATTCCTGAGGAATTTAATTATTCCTAAAGACAAAATTATATGTCCAGGGTGCACTAAAGGGAAAATGACCTCAAAATCTTTTCCCGAATCAGATTCACGTGCAGAAAGACCCTTTGAATTAATACATTCCAATCTGAAGGAACTCCCAGTACTATCGTACCATAAACATAAATACTTTGTTGTATTTCTGGATGACAAGATGTCACATATCTGGGTCCAGTGCCTTAGAAAGAAGTCTGATGCTGCTGCAGTGATCAGTCAATTTCAGGCAATGGCTTTGACCCAGTATGGCACTACAATCAAGCGCTGGCATGTCAATCCAGGAGGGAAGTTCAAAGATCATGAGCTACAAAATGTGCTCAAGGATTTTGGCATCAAAATAGAGATGTCTGCACTCCACGTTCACCAACAGAATGGGCATGCAGAGCATGCCATATTGCACCATCACTTATTATTTTACATCTCTAAACACAACCTTGGGTATCAGCAGTGATATTTAGTACCAACTCATACCCTTCCTCTAGCTTGTTTTATATTTCCTAAGCCTTTTAACAGGTTTTTGGTAGATTTCCAGGTCAAGTATCATCAGCATGCTCTAAGCTCTGGGAATGGTCCCAATTGTATTCAGACATTATGACACACACTCTGAACCTCTCCGAACCACTACAAATGACATGAATCAGTTTTAAACTTATTTCATACCATTTTGAACACTGTTGAATGATTTTGAACAACTTCAAACAACTTCAAATGATCTCACAACATTTTGAATGCCTTCAAGTCACTTTGCACCACTTCGAATGAAGTCGGCCGCCACATAGCTGTTCTGAAACCCTTTTGACACACACTGCACATTCGGAATGAGCCATTTCATTGCATATCAAACACCACTGGATACGAGGAGAGATGACAAGAGATTTAGAATGCGATAATGGTGGCTTTATGTTTCAATGATATATTGAAGCAATAGGACAAGAACTTTTACTATACTAGGACAATGTATGTTTCATTTATTATCATTTCTCATTTGTTTTATGTTTTACAATACCTTTATTTGCTGTGCATACTGCCTCATGTTTTCCACATGTTATTGTTTCCTTTTTAGTACTATCTCTTCAAATTGTATATAGACTTGTATTAGTTACTTAGAAAGGGGGACAAGAAGGGAACAGAGAAGAAGTACCCTCTCCCTTATCATTAGATTTAAGAGCTGTTCTCTTGAGTTTTAACCTCGCTGTTAGGGCAACACCCACTGTTCTGCTAGCTAGACCATGCAGGCTCTCCTACAAGAAGGTGGCAGGGTGCACGTGCATGATAGGGGGTTTGATGGATTTGATGTGATGGGTTAAAAATAGATCAGTGGCTGAAATAGGGATTTCACACCACAAATGTGGATGGAATACCTAAGAGAACTCAACTGAGGTTCCCCAGTATTTATTTTTAAGGTTATATGCTATGTTACATATATTGTACTATGTTGCTACTGATGCACATGTACATGCACATACATATTGATGCATGTAAATACAAAATTCCCATGCTGACAAATAAAGCATTTATAGGCATTTGGTAGTATATTTTGATGAAATAAAATAAAATAAAATAAAATAAAATAAAGTAAAATAAAATAAAATAAAATAAAATAAAATAAAATAAAAATAAAATATTATTATGTAATAGGCATGTTTGGAGACTGTTTCCTAACACTCACATCGTATCTCTAAGTTCTGTGAAATATTGCGAACTTCCTCGAACTTTCATATTTGCCTTCGACTTATCACATATCGCCTATCACCTTTTGAAAAACACTTCACATTCGCTATACTCATTCCTCAATATATGTACCCTGAACCACTTCAAACCACTTCGACTTTCCTTGAAACTACTTCAAACCTCTTTAAACTCCTTCAAACCTTTTTTGAACTATTTTTCATGTCTTTGAACCTATTTCGAACCCTTTTAAACTTCTTTGTATGCCTCTAAACATTATTCACAATATGCCTCATCATTTCATGTCTCTAACCACAATCTTTGGGTATCAGTGGTGATATTTAGTACCAACTTGCACCCTTCCTCTAGCCTGTGTTATACTTCTTAAGCCTTTTAACAGATTTTGTTGGGTTTCCAGGTTGAGTATTATCAACACCTTCCTGGATTTGCCTTGTAAGCATCATAAAGTGTTTGCCAAAGGGGTCACATGTCATCATACTTGACCTTAGCCTCAGCCTGGGGTATGCCATCATTAATCCCAGAACTCAAGTGGTCAGTAACCACTCATGGTTTCTCATGTTGCCATATGACAAACATGGGGGACACTTTCATTCCTGAAAGGAGAGACATCTCTGAAAGAGGACTAGACCATCTTCCTGCTATCCTTAAAGCTCAGATTTTCTCTTGATTCAGATTGTCTGCAGGGTAGTTTTTTTGTCACCTTTTCAATGTTGATTTTCTAGTCACCATCATCTAATGGCCAGAACTTTTTTTGAAATCCTTTTATGATAGAGCAGACAAATGGTTGGTTGGGGTGGTCAGAAAGGAGTAACTATAGCTTATCGACATTAAAAGGAGTGATGACTTGATTGCATCTCCAAGCGATTGAGTGGAGGCTTGAAGCTGAGGGTCATCCAGAAGATGTTGAGATGGAGAAGAGAGAGGCAGAGTGATCTCAGTATAACAGACAGCAGGAGAAATAGTATTCTAAAAGTTATCAAACCAAACAACACCTTGACAGAACTGAAGAGGGTCTAGAAAATCATGGGAATCACATTTTAATGTAGGATTAGAAGTAGTAAATGTCCTAGGCCTGGTCTTAATGAATGAAGACACCTTGTCATAGCTAGCTGACTTCTCCTGCTCGAGAGTGAGATTGAAGAGAGGCGAGACATTGCTTATTGTCTTTGGCATGATGTCCTTCACTACAAATGCAGCAGATCCCATGCTTATGCTTGTTAGGGCAAAGATCTGTCTTGCAATTGCCAAAACTCCAGTTGCAACAAGGTACATCCACTCGCTTAGCTCGGCCAGAGGAAGGAAATAGAGCAGCACATTTATTAGTTGAGTGAGAAGACAAGGTAGTTGAGGTACCATTGAACATCTGAGCGAGTAGTGGAAGGCTGAGTTGAGCTCTGTCGTCCAGATGGAAAGGCTTTCATGCATATTTGTTGTGAACTTCAACATAAAACTCAATCATGACTTGCACATTGTTCAGCACAGCACAGAATAAGTCCGAAACAATTGAGCAATACACTTGAAGCTCCCTGTCTTTATGGCGAAAGAAAAAAGAAGTCTTAGCAGACCAGGCATCAAAAACTTGAAGCCAGTCTGCTTTGCTGCATAATTTGAGTTTTGAAAAAGCTTGCTCCTTCTTGACAAGTGCATAACCACCTCCAAAATCCTTGGGGTCATAATGGTGATCATAGTCTTTTTCCATAGATGTGAATAGCTTCTCAAAATCAACAAAATGATCGAGGATGATCTTGCACCAAATCGTCTCTGAGGCAATAAAATCGCCACTGAAGTGAACTGCGTCTTGTTGACTTGGGTTGCTTGAGGACTGAAGACTGCAAGAATATCTTGAGTCTTCTCCAGATGACCATCAGCCTCTGCCAAGATGGCCAATTCAGCCAGATGAGGGGTTTTGGCCAGCACAGCAGCAGGTATGGCTCCTTTAGAATTCTGGATTTACAGGAGGTTGGTGACTTCATTGGTAAGGAGAGTGGAAGAAGGAGATGGAGCTGGCTGAGACCCAGTTACCTGCAGTTGGTTGACTTTTGCCTGAAGGACAGCCCAAGCAAGGGCATCTGCTGCATTGATTGGGTTAGGGGGTGTGAGAGCCTGGTCTGCTGGCCGAGGAGGAGGATCTGGGGCTCCTTGCTGACTGCAATGCTGCAACACTTGATACATTTGTGCTTCTTCAGGGGAGACTGGTGTTTCATTGAGGAAGTCAAGGAAGGCATCAACTGAAATGCAACCTGAAACTGTGGCCTCGACAAGGCACTGACAGTTCTCAGTCCAGACTTGAATGAGCTCAGCCTCATCAGGGGCCATAGGAGGATTTTCAAGCACTCCAGGAAGATTGACATCATTCAGAAGTACAAGTGAATTGACTGGAATGGCAGGAATAGGAGGTTCATAGAAATCTTCAGCATCAGACATTGAGAGTAAGATGGTAAGTGAAGTGAGCAGAGAAGCAATAAAAAAGAAGCTGAGCCATGCAAAGAATTTATGAAGATTCAACTGCAAATGGTACGAGGCTATAGAATCACAGTTGAATTTTAGAAAGTGAGGACGATGATATGAATATCAAGGTAGAAATGGAATCAGAAAAGATTTTACCTTGAAAGATAGATGCTGTAGATTGATGGCAGAGTGGAGCTCCTGAAGCCAATAATAACAATTATCTTGAGAGAGTAAGATCAACACTGGAAAGATGCATGAAGTGCTCACCTGTACTGCAGAGTGACATGGAAGTCAAGAGAAAAGCAGTATAGGAGAAATCTCCTATTATGCCAAACTGTTCACAACAAGGCCTCAGCTAGAACTCTAGCACCAAGCCACAAATAGCACAATGATTGGAGTGAGATTGGGTGAGCAGAGCTTGGTGCTGAAAGGCAGGGGTACCCCTTGAGAAAACTCAGAGGCCTTCAAAAACTCTTCTTACCCTTGGAACCCAAGTTTACACTGATCCAGGCCTCGAGTCATTATTTTTTTTGTATGTCATATGATTTGGTACCTGGGCATATTGAGAAGCTGTAATTGAACCCCCCCCCCCCCCTTTCTAAAAGGAAGCCCCAGAAACTTGAAACTTGGCAGAATTGCATCAAATCATTGGGTCATGACATGCATGACATTGGTAAGGAAATCTTATGATGCATACACCATGATCTACATGCTGATTTAAATCTTGAAAAAAAAACCAGAAAAGCATTTAGAATTAGTGGTAGAGGATGTGCATGTATTCCATCCAGATTGTGAGACAAGAGTCAAAAGTTGGCAATATTGGAATACAGAACTTATTACAAATGACACAAAGGAAGTGCTCAGTGCACAATCAATAAGAAGAATGAATGCTAGGCCTCGCCTTACATTGCGACTGCCAGTGATCGAAAGGCAGCGCTCATCATTAGGACAGCTGCAACCAGACAACTGATTGGATCTGGTTTAGCCGAGATTTACATTACTCAATTTGGATGACTATTTTAGGTAGTTACTAGCCAAATTCAGTAATAACCCCAAGATCAGGCACTGTTGGAAGGGTTATTGATCCGAAGTGCCCAAGTGTTGACAAATAGCCGAAATCACATGTTTTGCCATGTTTGGTACCTGAATAGCCAGATCACATGACTCGAAATTTTGCGAAAAAATTCTGCAGCCGAATCTTGACTCAGCTGAAAAAGTGACTCATCACAGATTACATCATCATGTCAGAACAAGCAACTTCGAATCCTGGTCACAATCCTGTTCCCACGCCCATTCTAGAAGCCAAAATTGATGCTCTAACAGCACAAATGTCCCAATTAGTGTCAGTATTAGCAGCCTCACAGCTCAAACAAGCACAAACAAATGCAGAGACAGTGGAAGATGAAGATGATGAGATGGAGGAGATGGTAGAGTGGATGTCTCAGGAGGGTGAGCATGCAGAGGAGAGATCTGAGAGTGGAAAAATGTGTTCACCTAAATATGCACCCCCACAAATATTTGACAGTACCATAGAGAACACAAAATCCTTCATCAGCTCTATAGTCTTGTATATTCATGGGAGAAAGCCTGAATTTCATATGACTGAGTCTAGGATTATGTTTGCTCTCTCATACATCCAGGGAGGGAAAGCACAGTTCTGGAGAAATGAAGCCATTGATCAAATTGCTGCGGGATATAAACCATTTGCAACCTTCAGGGAATTTTTGGAGAGATTGGAGGCACAGTTTGGAGACCCTAACCCAAAGGCAACAGCTAATGCAAAATTAAAAACCATGCGCCAAGGTTCTCTGACAGCAGACAATTTTATTTTGCAGTTCAAAGCAGAAGTGTCACAAACCGATATGGGAGAAGCTGCACTGGTAGAATATTTGAAGGCAGGATTAAATCCCTCATTATTCAAGTCAATCTATCGACTACCTTCTATGCCAGAGAGGTTGGACGAGTGGTATAATTGGGCAATGCATCTTGATCAGCAATATCAACAGGAACAGGCAGAATCGAAATTGATGTATGGAAATGCCAGATTTGGAAAGTCATCAGGAGGAAAGTCCGAGAAAGGAAGGACACCTCAGGTACAAACTCCGAGGGCACAGCCACCAGCCATGGCAGTGACCCCTACTGTTAAGGAGTCAGCAGCATCGACAGATGCAATGGATGTTGATTGAGTAGGGAGACGAGCTCCACTTAAATGTTTTAATTGTGGGCAATTAGGGCATATGGCTCAAAAATGTAGGCAGAAAAGGAAGATTAGGGAAGCAACAATCGAGGAAGTGAAGTTGGAGGAAGATAAGCAGAAGAATTTTGTGGAAGAGTCCCAGTGAAGGTTTCCCCATTGGTGACCCAGAATCAATATAATGTATTAGTATCCAAGGAAATCCAGAGTGAACCCGAAAGAGAAATTGAAGAGTACGACCATCATCATTTATCTGACAAAGAAAAATACCCATCCTTATTTCTGAAGACCCCTAAATTCTTTATTCGCTCAGCGTGGATAGAACCCAAAATCAGCTTGACAGTAGGATTGAAGACAGTGGACATGCATGCAGCAATTAATGTGGAAGCATTGCTTGACAGTGGTGCTACCAGATTATTTATTAATTAATCCATAATTACTGGAAATGGTATCTGTATGCATAAACTGCCACAACCTATAATGGTGTACAATATTGATGGTATGATCAATCATGGAGGAACTATTAAGGAGGAGGTGATGATGATATTGAAGTATCAGGATCATCAGGAACAAGCCATATTTGGGGTGTGCGACCTTGGGAAAACCAATCTGATAATTGGATGTCCATGGTTATGAAAGCATAATCTGGAAATTGATTGGAAAACTGGGAAGGTACACATGACTCGTTGTCCTAAAGAATGTAATGTGTATGGGAGAAAGGTAGAAAAAGAGAAGAAGGAAAAGAAAGAGAAAGAACATCCGAGGAAGTATTCTGTTACAATGGAGGAAGTGGAGGATGAGGATATGCCAAATGGGGAAGTTCCAGTTATGACCAGCAAGAAAGAACAGAAGCAAACCTTTAGGGAAATCCATGGAGGACAGTCATGGGATAAAAATGTGGAGAAAGTGGAGAAGCCAGTGGAGGAGTGGGTGCCAAAAGCCTACCATAAATATTTGTCAGTTTTTCAGAAGAAGAAATCAGAGCAGATGCCAGTGCAAAAGCCATGGGATCATGCAATTGAGATGAAGCTGGGATTTGTGCCGAAGAAGTCAAAAGTTTATCTATTATCTCCGAAGGAACAAGAAGAAGTGGATGCATTCCTTAATGAACAGTTGCGCAAGGGATACATACGACCTTAAAAATCACTGCAGACATCACCAGTATTCTTTGTACCAAAAAAAGATCAGAGGAAGAGGATGTGTACAGATTATAGGTATTTGAATAAGTGGACAGTGAAGAATGCATACCCTTGCCGTTGATCTCAGAGATAATTGCCAAGGTGGGAAAGGCCAAGGTCTGTACAAAATTGTTGTATGCTGGGGGTACAACAATGTATGAATAAAGAAAGGAGATGAGTAGAAGGCAGCATTTGCCACACTGATGATGCTCGACCTGGAAACCTAACAAAAACCTGTTAAAAGGCTTATGTAGTATAACTCAGGCTAGAAGAAGGGTGTGAGTTGGTCCTAAATATCACCTCTAATACCAGAATGTCATTTTTAGTAATGCAGAACAGTAAAAATGTCACAAATAGTTTTTAAAAGCATGTGAAGATGTTCGAGGTAGTTCGCAATATGTTCGAAGACATCTGAAGTAGTCCGAAATAGATTCGAATGGGTTCAAAGTTGGCTGGGTAAGTTTGAGGAGGTTCGAAGCTGTTTGACTGGTGTTAAGATATGTTCGACAGACAAATATAGAAATCAAGAAGTGGTTTTTGAGTGGCGATAGGTGATGACAAGTTGAGAGCGAATATGAGAGTTTGATAAAGTTTGTGGTATTTCACAAAACTTCAGAGGTATGATGCGAGGTAAGACTCAAGAGAACTGGTCTTAAATCCGACTATAGTGTAGAGGGTAACTGATTCTCTCTCGTTCTAAGTAACTAGTACAAGTCTATATACATTTTGAAGAGGTAAGTACCAAAAAGGAAATATAACAGGTGTAGAACATGAGGCAGTATGCACAGCAATAAAGGTCTTGTAAAACGTAAAAACAAATGAGGAACAATGATAATTGAAACATTCGGCATCACGATATAGTAAGAGTACTTCTCTTTGTTGTTTCAATAGATCATTGAAACCCCAAAACTGACATTATCGTACCCTAATTCTTTTATCATCTCTCCTTGCGTGTCTGATCATGCTCAATATGTGACTAAATAATTTACTCCGGTTAAGCATCGTGTATCGAAAGTGTTTTAAGACAACTATACAGTGGCTGAAGTTGTTTGAAGTGCTGCGAAGTCATTCGAAATGTCGCAAAATGGTTCAAAAGTGTTCGAAATAGTTCGAAGTCGTCTGAAATAGTGCAAAATAAGTTGAAAATAGTTTGGAGTCGATTTTGTAATGTTCATAGTGGTTCGGAAGGTCTGTCGTAGTGTGTCAATACGATTGAAAACTTTCCTCAGACCTTAGAGTGTGCAGTGGACCTATCAACACATCGAGGATCCTTCGAGCCACTAGTCATTTTTTTTGGGATGACCAATAGTCCCCCAACTTTCCAAAATATGATGAACAACATTTTCAAGGATGTGATAGACAACAGTGTGGTAATAATATTTATTGAGGACATTTTGATATTCATGGAGGGTGAAGAAAATCATGAGGTGATAGTGCAGGAGGTGTTAAAGAGATTGGCAGAGAATGATTTATTTGTTAAACCAGAGAAGTGTGTGTTTGGGGCAAGTGAGATCGAGTTCTTGGGATTAAATATTGGTCCTGATGGAATCAAGATGGATCCTATCAAGGTACAGGCAATTGTTGATTGGCCCATGCCTACCTGTATCAAGGAAGTTCAGGCTTTCTTGGGACTCCCCAATTTTTATCATTGCTTTGTTCATAATTTTTCCAAAATTGCTGCACCATTACACAACCTTATGCGAAAGGGGGTAGTGTGGAGATGGGGATAACAACAGCAGACAGCATTTGAGGAGTTGAAGAGGAAGTTTGTAGAAGAGCCAATATTGGTCCCAGTAGATTTCATGCATCCCTTATGAGTGGAATCAGATGCATCAGACTTTGCTACTGGAACAGTATTATCAATGTTATGTGAAGATGACAAATGGCATCCTTGTACATATTTGTCTCAAGGGTTGAATGATGTGGAAAGGAACTATGATGTGCATGATAAAGAGATGTTGGGAATAATACAAGCATTGGAAGCATGGAGACATTATTTGGAGGGATGTATGCATCAGATCGAAATCTGGACAGACCATCAAAATCTGCAGTACTTCATGTCTGCTAAAAAGCTTAACCATCGACAAGCATGTTGGGAATTATTCTTATTGCATTTCAATTTTCATTTGGTCCACAAAGTGGGAAGCTTGATGAGGAAAGCAGATGCATTATCCCGACATACAGATCATAAAAGGGGAGTGGAGGAGGACAATAAAAATATTACCCTACTCAAACCTAAATACTTTCATATTTTTACAATGCATCAAGGGCATCTATTGGTGGATAGCTCAGAGACAGAAATGTTGTCTAAAATTAGACAATGTTCAGAGATGGATGATGAAGTAGTGGAAGCTGTGAAAGCTTTGAGGGGAGAGAAGAAAGGTAATATTAAAAGAGATAAATGGGTTGAAGAACAAGGGTTAGTGTTGTTCAGAGGAAAGGTATATGTACCGAAGGATCACCATTTGCGAAAGGATATTGTACAGTTACATCATAATATACCAGCTGCTGGACATCCAGAAAGGTGGAAGATGTTGGAGTTGGTGATGAATAATTATTGGTGGCCTTGAATTTCAAAGTATGTGTTGGGGTATGTGGATGGGTGTGATATGTGCATGAGGGGGAAGAAATTTCCAGAAAAGCCTGCAGGGAAATTAATGCCAAACCCTATACCTAAAGCACCCTGGCGAGATATATCTGTGGACTTTATCACAAGATTACCTGAAGCTCAAGGATATGATGCAATATTTGTAGTATGCAACTGCTTCACAAAGAAAGTCCATATTATTGCTACTACTGCAGAAACCTCATCATTGGGCTTGGTGTGCCTCTATCTAAATCAGGTATGGTGGTTACATGGATTACCTGATATGGTGATAGGTCCACTATGCGCTTTAAGGTGTGGAGAATATTCCCACTTGCATTGAGACATTATGACACACACTCCGAATTGCTATGAATGCCACAAAATCGACTTTGAACCATCTTTGCATGATTTTGCACTATTTCAGACAATTGTGAACTACTTCAAACTATTTCATGACATTTCGCAACACTTCAAACAATTTCACAGGACTTCGAATGACTTCAGCCACTGTATAGCTGTCCTCAAACACTTTTGATACATGATGCTCAACCAGAGTGAGCTATTTAGTTGCATATCGAGCACTACTGGACATGAGGAGAGACCACAACAGAGTTAGAATGCGATAAGTGCGTTTTTGTGTTTCATTGAGATATTAAAGCAATAGGACAAGAACTCTTACTATATTGGGACAATGTACATTTCACTTATTATCATGTTTCATTTTGTTTCATGTTTTACAATACCTTTATTTGCTGTGCACATTGCCTTATGTTCTACAATTGTTATTATTTCCTTTTTAGTACTATTCCTTCAGATTGTATATAGACTTGTATTAGTTAGGATAACAGAAGAGAACAATGGGGGAACAGCACAAGTTACCCTCTCACTATCATCAGATTTAAGAAGTCATTCTCTTGAGTCTTAGCTCGTGTCATATCTCTAAGTTCTGTGAAATATCGCGAACTTCCTTGAAACTATTGTATTCGCTCTTCATTTTATTTTCCATCACCTATCGCCATTTGACAAACACTTCACATTTGTTATACTCGCTCCTCGATAAACCTCGAACATCTTCGAAAATCTTTGAACCTCTTTGAACCTACTTCGGACTATTTCGCATAATTTCAAACCTATTTCGGACTCTTTCGAACACCTTCGTATGCTCTTACAAACTATTCGCAGCACGATTCATCCTTTCACATCACTAAACATTATGTTTTGGTCTCAGCAGTGATATTTAGTACCACCTCGCACCCTTCCTCTGACTCATGTTATACCATCTGAAGCCATTTAGTAGGTTTTGTTTGGGTTTCTGGGTTGAGTATCATCAATGGTTATCTCCAATCATGAATCACAATTTGCTTCTGCATTTATGTGAGAGTTAAATAACATATTGGGGATTCAAACCAAATTATCTATGGCATATCACCCACAAACTGATGGGCAGACAGAGAGAATAAATCAGGAGTTGGAGCAGTACCTATGCATGTTTGTCAATCACCTACAAACCAACTGGCCTGAATAGTTGGCAATTGCTGAATTTTCCCACAATAATAAATTCCATTTAGCTACTCACATGTCACCCTTCTTTGCTAATTATGGGTATCATCCCAGAATGGGGGTAGAACCTCAAAGGGAAGTCAAGGTACAGTCAGTGGAGGACTTTGTATCAAAAATGCAAAAGGTGCAGGAAGAAGCAAAGGCAGCATTGATGAAAGCATGTGATGACATGATGTGACACACAGATCATACTCGAGCTGTTGCTCCAGAGTACAAAGTTGGTGACTTGGTATGGCTAAGTACCAAGGATCTAGATATTCCACGACCTTCAAGAAAGCTTACAGAGAAGCAAGTTGGCCCATATCCAATTTCTAAAATAATTTCACCCAATGCAGTAGTGTTAAAATTACCTCAATCATTCAAGATTGATCCTAAAATTAACATTTCCTGCTTACACTTTTACTGCCCACCCACTATTCCCAGTCAACAAACTACTCCACAGCCTCCAATAATGGTAGAAGGTGCTCCAGAATATGTAGTGGAAGAGGTTTTGGACTCACGTCTTCGATGAAATAAATTGGAGTTCTTAATCAAGTGGAAGAACTACACTAATGAAAATAACTCATGGGAACCTGAAGAGAATTGTAAGTGAGTGCATAATGCAGTCATCCAATTCTTTAAACATAATCCAAATGCTCCATGTCACATTGCTAGAATGATGTATGAGGGGATGAATTTCCAGCCTTACCAGAATTTCACAGAGGGGACAGATACAATATTTTCTCACCTGGAGGTCGAGGCATAAAAGGGGCATAATGTTAGGAAACAGTCTTCTAACATGCCTATTACATAATAATATTTTATTTTTATTTTATTTCATTTTATTTTACTCTATTTCACCAAAATATGCTACCAAATGCCTATAAATGCTTTATTTGTCAGTGTGGGAATTTTGTATTTACATGCATCAATATGTATGTACATGTATGCACACATCAGTAGCAACATAGTACAATATCTGTAACATAGTATATAACCTTAAAATAAATACCGGGGGACCTCAGTTGAGTTCTCTTAGGTATTCCATCCACATTTGTGGTGCGAAATGCCTATTTCAGCCAACTAATCTATTTTTAACCCATTGCATCAAAAAAAAAACATCAAACCCCACATCATGTGCATGCCCCCCACCGCCTTCTTGTAGGAGAGCCTGCACGGTCAAGCTAGCAGAACAGTGGGTATCGCCCTAACAGCCTTGCACATCATTCTTGATTTGACTAGTCTCCTAGCATTGTGTATTTCCAACTCCTCCTCTTCCATAGTATTGTTAGTCATGGGTAGCACTAAGCTGTTCATCATGGGGGGCAGTAACCATGGAGATCTGCCAGTTTTAAGGATGAAAGGGGAGAAGCCTGTGGAGGCATTGACTATATTCATCATATCAAATCGTACCCTCAGTAAAGAGCATGAGCCCTTTCCAGAATTTTGAAATGAACAATTTATCCTGCTTGCTGATGATTTCAAGTGGACAATCATTTTCACAATACCAAGTTTTGAAGAATATGTTGGCGAACTCTTTGGCAGACGTGTTGCTATTGCAGGGTGCTAGTTGGATGTCCCCACCAAGGTAATCAGTCATGGTGACAATCTGGTTGAATCCATCATTGATGGGGAAAGGACCAACAAAGACAATGTCAACAGAGTCAAACCATTGATGATACTCAACCCAGGAACCCAAACAAAACCTACTAAATGGCTTCAGATGGTATAACATGAGTCAGAGGAAGGGTGTGAGTTGGTACTAAATATCTCTGCTGATTTCCAAACATTGCATTTAGTGATGTGAAATAGTAAGGGCTGTGGCGAATAATCTTTATAGGCATACGAAGAAGTTTGAAATAGTTCGAAAGATGTTTGAAAATGTGCAAAATAATTCAAAGTAGGCTCGAAAAAGTTTGAAGAGGTTCGAGGTATATCAAGGAATGAGTTTAACGAATGTGAAGTTTTTGTCAAAAGGTGATAGGTGATGGGCAATAAAATGAGGAGCAAATATGATAGTTTCAAAGAAGTTCATGATATTTTGCAGAACTTAGAGATATGATGTGAAGATAAGACTCAAGAGAATGACTCTTAAATCTGACGATGAGTGAGAGGGTAACTTGTGCTCTGTTCCCCGTTGCTTTTTCTTTTTGTTCTAAGTAACTAATACAAGTCTATATACAATTTGAAGAAATAGTACTAAAAAGGAAATAAGAACATGTGTAAAACATGAGGCAATATATCAAACAATAAAGGTATTGTAAAACATAAAACAAATGAACAATGATAATAAGTGAAATGTACATTGTCCCAATGTAGTAAGAGTTCTTGTTCTATTGCTTTAATATATCAATGAAATGTAAAACCACACTTATCGTATTCTAAGTCTCTTGTAGTCTCTCCTCGTGTCCAGTAGTGCTCGATATGTGGCAAATTGGCTTGTTCTGGATGTGCAGCGTGCATTGAAAGTGTTTCAAGACAGCTATATGGTGGCTGAAGTTGTTTGAAATGCTGCAAAGTCATTCAAAGTGTCACAAAATGTTGTGAAATGGTTCGAAATAGTTCGAAGTCATCCAAAATAGTGCAAAATAGTTCGAAAAAAAATTTGAAGTCGATTTTGTGGCGTTCATAGTGATTCAGAGTGCGTGTTGTAATGTCTTAATACAATTAGATCCTTCTCCAGACCTTATAGCGTGCAGTGGACCTATCACCATTTGTCTGGGATGGGGAGTGGGTGGAGAGGGCCAGGTGTTTTATGCATTCAAGATTTGTTGTGCTAGTATTCCATGCAGGCAGGGACATAAGCATTGAGCAGATCTTTTCTCATGTTAGGCCAGTAGAACTTGTCTCTCAGTGATGCATACATTTTCTCACCCCCAAAATGTCCGAGGTGATAGTGAGCCAGTTGGAACAGTTCCTCAAGATTAAGGTACTTGGGAATGATGAGTCAAGAACCAACATACAATAACCCATTGCTTAGCTTGATGTTGAGCTTGCTGCCAATTACTTTGGGTGTATTGTCATTATTGATGTCTCTGCATGAGTAGTGAATAGCAAGGGTATGAAATACCCCAGGGTTTTATCGAGGGTAAGGGTAGGGTGAGGGTAGGGGTACAGATTTTCTACCCTCTGAAAACCCCTACCCTTGCCAAGGGTATGAAGGGTAATAAGGGTCCGAATAAGGGTCCATGGGACAATCTTGGCTTTTGTTATCACCGAAAAGCAGATTAACACTACTCATACTTCTCATTGCATAAGAACATAGATAATCTACACAGAACAAACACAGAACAGTGTACAGTAAGCTGTCGAGCAAGCACTAGATCTCGTATGGCATGATACAACATAGTGATAGAAAGAAAATATGTTTCAAATGATGTGAAGGGAGCAAAATTCAACTCCGGCGCAAAGAACAGTCCGCTGGCCATACAAACACGAAAATAAAACATGACGCGAGCCGAAGAAGATAATGTGGCACGATGAGTGGAACGGATCCAGTGAGACTACAAAATTTGACACCACGAAGTAGCTTGAGTGCAACTTCATCCCCTTCTTTCATCATCTCAACCATGAGCACCACCAAATGCAAAACCTCCAATGGCGATGATGGACCTCAGAAGAGGGCGAAGGCTGCAACAGCGACGATGACGAAGGCTTCAACAACTACCAGAAAGCCATCGGCAAAGGCCACGAAGGGGAAAGCCACACAACCACCCATCAGGAAGCCCACCACTTCGAGAACGCCGTCGTGCTCGCACTCGTCATCCATGGAAGTGATTGAGGATGAAGACGAACATTCCACACATCGTGGTGGACATCCCAAGGCACCCGGCCATGTTCTTGAAGCGGCAGACGGCAGTGACGACGACGACGAGGAGGATGATGAGGTGGTGGAGGTAGAGCCATCTGAGGAGGCAGGAGAGATGGCAGAGGTGGAGCTCGGTAAGTCACAAGTGATATACTGCCAAGAAAACCTTATTAACAAATGATAGAACGACTCAAGAAGAAGTGGACTGCACCTATCTACGCCTTCTTCAAGCCCGACGTGACACTTGAGGTGAAGAATGGGAACCGGATCCACATCTTCAAATGTAATGCCGAGCACTGTAGAGGGAAGACTCGGGACGTCCGACAAAACCTCGGCACCAAGGACAAGACGTCGATGAGCAACATGCGTATGCATGCCAAGAGCTGCTGGGGCTCGACAGTTGTTGAAACCACAGATCGAGCTGGTGGTACAGCCGCTACTACACGTTCTATTATTGCTCGAAAACCTCTAAAGGATGGGTCAATAATGACCGCATTTGAGCGTGAGGGGAAAGGAAAGGTTAGCTACTCACATACACCCCACACCTCAACCGAGTCACGGTATGTCCTAAACTCTCGACACTGATTTCTTGAGAATTGACCATCGCGTAGGGCAGAGATTGCTCATTGGGTTTCGGAAAGCATGCGTCCGTTCTCTATAGTGAAGGATCGAGGTTTTCAGTCACTTATGAAAACTGGAAGACCGGGTTATTACATACCTTCGGAACATACAGTCTCGCGGGATGTAAAAAGGGTTTTCGTTCGATGCCGAGCTCGGATTGCCAAGCTACTTCAGGTATGTTAATGAAATATTCAAAGACTATAAGCTAAAAATGACATACCAGGAACATGACGGGGAGTTGAGCTTCTCGACCGATGCCTGGACGTCTCCGAATCACAAGGCCTATGTGGCGGTTGCTGTGCACTTCAACGTTGACGGTAAGATGGTCGCGATGCTTCTCGACATTGTGGAGGTTGCCAAGAGCCATAGCGGCGTCAATCTTGCGGTAGCGTTTGCAGACATCCTGAAGGACTTTGGAATTGACGACAAGGTAAGCTATTATTCACGAAACACAATAAAATATGCTCACCGAGGTCCACAATCTAGCTGTTGAGTGTCGGCTGCGATAGTGCGACGTCAAACGATGCTATGGTCGCGGAACTTTGCAGTTTAATCAGAAAATTTCCTGGGGAGGCAGCACAGATCCGATGCTTTACACACGTCATCAACCTCGTTGCTAAAAGCGTTATCAGGCAGTTTGATGTACCGAAAAACATGAAGAAAGACATTGTGGACGAGGCGCTCACAGAGTTGAGAGCGCTAGCTGAGGGACTTGAGGAGGAAGAGGACGAAATGAAACGAGGGTCTAGCACAGCAGAAGGGGACGAGGAGAGCGATGACGACGCTGAGGGGTGGGTTGATGAGCGGGGTGAGATGTCGGAAGAGGATATTGAGGCGCTGGATGCCGACGTGCAGCCTGTGCATCTCGCGTTGCTCAAGGTATGTCCGCCAGACTGAAAAATCAACGAACATTGGACTCATGTGAAACTGTGTTTACAGCTTCGCAAGGTCGCCTATGCCATCAAGAACTCGACGACGATAGCACTGCCACGATGGTACGAGATTCTCGAGGAATTCGGCCTCAAGTCTCGGATGATGCCCCGGGATGTCGCTACTCGGTGGAACTCAACGTATGACATGCTCACCTTCGCTCTCGAATACTGAATGGCCCTTGTCGAGATCACCAGCGACCGCGAAATGAAGCTTCACCCCTACGAGCTAGGCCCATCGGATTGGAACACGGTAGAACAGCTTTGCCAAGGTCTTAAGGTTCGTCTCTGGGAACCATTTCTCTCGTGTTCTCGCTCACGACATTATTACTAGATTTTTAAAGATGCTACTTTGTTCTTTTCATGGGATGGCACACCACTTCTCGCCTCGGTAATCCCGGTAATGGATCAAATTGACCAAGAGCTTGCAACCGAAGCACTCGACCAATCCTACTCTATCTCTATGCGAGCGGCACTCACGATGGGTAAGAAGACTCTAAATCGTTATTATAGTAAAACAGACCACTCGGATCTGTATCGCGTTGCTATGAGTGAGTCTTTTAAAGCTTTCATCTTCCATCCCAGATCTAATTCGACATTCAAGTTCTCCACCCCGGACACAAACTCGAGTACTTCCATAACCTGAAGTGGGAGACAGATTGGATCACTGATGCTCGTCAAATTGTTCGGGACATCTTTGAGCAGGACTACAGCAGTGGCACGACCGTGGTATGTTCATTTTAACAACATGTATCCTTACATCTTACTGAGGGATCATTGAATTAGACTACACCTACCCCTCCATCGACTCAGAGTTCATCAAACCAGTTCAACAACCTTCATCTGAGCCGTCGCGCTCGTAAAGACCCCCGGGATGAACTCGAGCGCTACCTCGGCAGTGACCCAGAGCTCGTCGAGGACCGCGATGTCCTCACATGGTGGATTGAACGGCAAATCACGTACCCGTGCCTATCCCACATGGCGATTGATTATCTTTCCATTCCCAGTACGTTGCTATTTACCTTCTATTCCTCTTGATCTAATTTATTCCTTGCAGCCACCTCCATCTACATTGAACGTGTGTTCAGCAAGGGACGCATTCTCCTCTCTCATGTTCACAATAGGCTCTCTGTGCAGTCAACCCGGGCTTTGCTTTGCCTCGGAACATGGAGTCGGATGGGTTTCGTTCGCAACGGTGATGTCAAGGTCGGGGTATCTCACCCAGAGGTTGAAGGAGAGGAGGAGGATGGCGATGTCGGCGAAGGGTGGGATGCTATGGATTTCACGGACTTATAGATACATACACACATAGATAGTCTGTGCATAATTAACTACTTTATTTGATGCTTTTAATTCCTCCCCCCTCTCTGGAAGCTACCCCAATCGAGGTTCCACCGGCGATGATTTGTCGGCGACGACTCAGACGATCAGGTAAGCGCTAAGACTTGCCCCAAACCCTCATCATGATCGCGATCCCCACCATCGCCAGCGTTCGAAATGGCGCGTACTCACACATCGCTTTCTGTTACTGACACTCTCCACTATCGTTTAGGTTTTCTTTACAGCGTTTGTGAACGCCGGATACGTTCTCAATGCGCCACGTCTCTCAACGACCCCACCACTCGCTGCCACGGCCATGGAACGACGAGCGGTTGCTGGATGCGTCATTATGCGCCGTTTCTCAGTTCCATGGGCGCTACGACCAACAAGGAGGACAGGCACAACGTGCAGCCTGCCACCCTACACTAACGGTGAACGCCACGAACGCGATTCAGCGGCATCCCCTTCAACCTCAATGGGCACTTGGGCCAGTCCCAGCTCCTCACCCGCTTGATGACAACTACAGCCGAAGCCGCCAAGCGTTGCATTCGACGAGCGTTGGCACTATGTACGGCCTCTAGAGCGACCATAACGACGAGGGCAGCTCTGCCGCTCGTGGACAGGTTTGACGGCGTGGCTAGTATCAATGCCTTGACGCCCACAGCACCTCTCCATGGCGAATGTCGCCCTGTGTTCGTCGGCAGCACCAACAACAACGTCTCACCCCTTGGCTCAGCTCCTCGCTCATGGGGCATCGTGCACTGTTGTGCCGGCGTTTCTCGGCGAGGACTTGAGTTTTTGATTGGGCAATGATGCTGTGGGGCAGCGACGTCGGTGCGTGCACTGTTCGTCAGTTCGGTGGGCTCTACGGCGACGTTGAGGTGTACCCGCCATGCCAAACCCACGGGTAATCCGCACCCGCGCTACCCTGCGGAAACCGTACCCGCAAATGCGGTTACCTGTACCCTTCGGCACGGGTACGGTATTCAGCGGGTATGGGCACGGGTCTCGTTTTTCTACCCGAGGGTTACCCATGCTATTCACTATGCATGAGAAGTCATGTGTGTAACCTTTTATGATCTTTGTGAAGAGTGTGGGGTTGTTCTCGATGATAAAGGTCACCACAATCGCCATCGGTGATAATACTCAACCCAGAAACCCAAACAAAACCTACTAATGGCTTTGGATGGTATAACACAGGCCAGAGGAAGGGTGCAAGGTGGTACTAAATATCACCGCTGAGACCAAAGCATAATGTTTAGTGATGTGAAATGGTAAGGGCTGTGGATAATAGTCTGTATAGGCATATGAAGGTGTTCGAAATAGTTCGAAAGAGGTTTGAAGATGTGCGAAATAGGTTCGAAAAAGGTTCAAAGAGGTTTGAAGTCATGCAAAGTAGTCCGAAGAAGTTTGAATAAGTTCAAAAAGGTTCGAGGTATATCAAAGAGCGAGTTTAACAAATGTGAAGTGTTTGTCGAATGGCGGTAGGCGATGGGCGATAAAACGGAGAGTGAATACAATAGTTTTGAGGAAGTTTGCAATATTTTGCAGAACTTTGGAGACATGATGCGAAGATAAGACTAAAGAGAACGATTTTTAAATCTGATGATAGCGAGAGGGTAACTTGTTCTCTTTTTTTTTTGTTTTATGTATCTAGTACAAGTCTATATACATTTTGAAGAGATAGTGCCAAAAAGGGGAATACAATAAAGGGCAATATGTGCAACAATAAAGGACTTTGTAAATTGTAAAAACAAATGAGAAATGACAATAATTGAAATGTACTTTGTCCCAGTATAGTAAGAGTTCTTGTCCTATTGATTTAATATATTATGAAACATAAAAACTGCACTTATCACATTCTAACTCTCTTGTAATCTCTCCTCGTGTCCAGTAGTGCTCGATATGCAACTAAATAGCTTACTCCGGTTAAGCATCGTGTATTGAAAGTGTTTGAGGACAGCTATACGGCTGCCGAAGTCGTCCGAAATAGTGCGAAATAAGTCAAAAATAGTTCAAAGTTGATTTTGTAATGTTCGTAGTGGTTCAGAAGGTCTGTCGTAGTGTGTCAATATGATTGGAAACTTTGCTCAGACCTTAGAGTGCGCAGTGGACCTATCATCGGTTTGGTTGAGGAGTCAGGCAAGTGTGACAAGGCATCTGCAACCATGTTGTCCTCCCTTTGATATGGGTGATTGTGTGTTCATACTGCAACAAATACTCCATCCACCGAGCTTGGCATAGTGAGAGGTCCTTCTGGAAATCAAAATTCTGGAGGGTTTTGTGATTGGTATAAATGTTGAAGTGCATACCCAGCAGATCCACATGCCATTTGGTTAGTGCACACATGATACTTAGCAATTCCTGTTCGTGTACTGGGTAGTGAAGTTCTGGTCCCTTCAGTTGTTGACTCTTAAATGTGACTGGTCGTGATGTTTTCCAAGTTTCACCAAAAGATAAGACTGCACCAGTCCATCATTTACTTGCATCACAAGTGAGAAAGATCTTGTTCTTCCCCAGGTTTTGGTGGTCAATTGTTGTGAGGCAGTCCCTGCTTAACACCAAACTCTTAATTGCTTTGAATGCCATCTGGTGTTCTTGTGTCCAGGGTGGGAAGTTTCCATTGCATTCCTTCTTGGTTAACAATGTTAGTACAGCAGTGTGTTCAGCTAGGGAGGGCAGGAAAATGCTGATGTAATGAACCAGGCCAAGGAATTGTTGAACCTGTTTTGCAGATTTTGGCACTGGCCAGTTCATCATGTGCTCAACCTTGCTGCCATCCACCTCAATTCCTTGTTCTGAGATGTGGTGGCTGAGGAAGCTGATTTTTGTTGTGAATAGTTGGGATTTCTTGAGTGAACAGTAGAGGTGAGCTGTTCAGAGTGCATCTAATATGCAGGCCACACTTACATGATGTTCTGCCAGCAATGATGATCAGATGATGATGTTGTCTAGGTAGACATGGCAGATCTTCCCAATGAGATCTGACAGTGCTAAGGTGACATGGCATTGGTGCATGGCTAGGGAGTTCCATAAGGCCATTGGCATGACAACCCACTCCCAAAGTCCAAATGGGGTGAGTGTAGCAGTATATTTGATGTGATCTGGGTGTATGAGTGTCTGGAAGAATGAGTTTGTCATGTCAATTTTCCGCCAGATTTTCCCTTTGGAACAATCTGTGAGAATGTCATCGATGCAAGGCAGGGGATAGTGATCCAGCACAGTGACATTGTTCAGTTTCCTGTAGTCATTTACCCATCTGGGAAGGACCATTGATGATACTCAACCTGGAAACCTAACAAAAAACCTGTTAAAAGGCCTAAGAAGTATAACACAGGCTAGAGGAAGGGTGCGAGTTGTACTAAATGTCACCCCTGTCACCCAAGAGTCGTGGAATGGCTAGACGTGTTATGAAAAGTCATTTGGGGCATACAAAAAAATTTGAAAGACATTTGAAAGATGTTTGAAAAGGTTTAAAAAGTTCAAAGAAGGTTCAAAGTGGTTCAAAGAGTTCTGAAGAGTTTTGAGGATGTTCGAAGAGTTTGACAAGAATAGGGAAGGCTTCGAGGAATATTGAGGGGACAAATATGACAAATTGGAAGTATTTTTAAGTGACAATAGGTGACAGGCGATGAGTTGAGAGGCTAATATGGAGGTTCAAAGAAATTCATGATATTTTGCAAAACTTAGAGATATGAGTGAGACTTGGACTCAAGAGAACAGCTCTTAAATCAGACTATAGTGGAGAGGGTATCTAAAAGTATTGTAAAACATAAAACAAGTGAGAAATGATAATAAATGAAATGTACATTGTCCCAGTATAGTAAAAGTACTTGTCCTATTGCTTCAATATATCACTGATACACAAAATCACATTTATTGCATTCTAAATCTTTTGTTGTCTCTCCTCATCTCTGGTAGTGCTTGATATGCGATGCAATAGTTCATTTCAAATGTGCCATGTAAGTCGAAAGGGTTTCAGGACAGTTATCTGGTGGCCAATGTCATTCAAAGTAGTGCGAAGTTGTTCAAAGGCATGTCACAAAGTTGTTTGAAATTGTTCAAAGTCATCTGAAATAGTTCGAAATGGGTTCAAAATCAAATTTGTGGTGTTCATAGGGGTTGGAAGCATGTGTTGTAATGCGTCAATACCATTGGAACCCTTCCCAGACCTTACAGTGCACAATGGACTTATCACCCTTGTGTCTGATAATAAAAGACAGGGATGCATATGGTGAGGAGGATGGTCAAATGCAGCCTGCTGCAATGTGTGGTCGATGAATGTTTTCCAGCCTGTCCAGTATTTCCTTGGACATCAGTATGCTTGACCCACTGATATTGGAAGTCCTGGTTTGATTTAAATGTGATGGTACATGTCTTTGGATAGATCTGAGACATGCGGGATGTCATTGGGGAAGCGGTCCTTGAATGAGCTTTTGTATTTAGCATCCAATGCAAGAAGAATCTTTTCTCCAGCTAGTTGTTCGGACGGATGTGACAAGGTCTGGTGATGCAGACATTTGTGCATCAAAATTGAATTGTGTTGTATTTTCTTCAAACAAATTGATCAATTTGCAGTGTACCAATTGTCACAATTTCTGTGTTTCTGCTTATCCATGTTTGATTGCTTTAGTTTCCTGTTTTCTCCATATGTGTGGAGATATTGTAGGTTTATGTGTAACAGGAAGGGGAGGGTTCAATAGATCATAGTTGCTCTCTTTAGCTATTTCAGTTCACAGTTCTGCATCAACAACAATTTTGTTTTTTGCTAAGAATCCAGTCCCAGGATGAGGTTGGTGTGAAGATTAGGACAAATGATTGCATTGACTACTCATGATTTCCATGCTGTGTCTTCTGATTGAAGGTGTACTTTACAATACTCATCTAAAAGTGTGATAGCAGTTGATTTTCTTTTTCTTTCTATGAAGGCACCAGAAACTGAAAATGACTTGAAAAGCTTGCATTGAGGAAGGCACATGAGGTTGGCAAAATCAGAGGAAATCAGCACTGGGGTGGACCTGTGGTCAATAAGGGCTCATATCAGAGTTGGCATGCAGGTAGCTGGGGCATCAATACAACATGGTTTGGAAGGGAGAAATTATGGGGGACGTACTCTTCAGTCTCATTATTGCCTAAGCTGATGTCGCTATCATCACTGTCTCCCCCAAAAACAGCAACAACTACCATAGTGTTCTGTTTCTTCTCAAAGGCAGATTTGACTTTGAGGGCATTCACAAGGGTAATGTTCCTGCATGCCTTGGGAGTTCATTGCTCTTTAGGTCCCAGCATGCATTCGGGTGCCATGTGTCTGACATAGAAGATACAGCAGTGGAAGCAACCTTGGTGTGCCTTAAAAAGATCATGTTCTGCTTGTGTGAGCTTCAGGGTAGTGGTGGTGGTGGTGGTGGTAGTGGAGGTCGCAGCTGTGGGGGTTCTGGAAGGTGTGGCCATGTTGGCTAGAGAAGAGTTGGGGAGGACTTCACAGTGTTTGGATGTGGTCTGACTACTGTCCATAGCAATCTTGACCCATTCAGCTTGTTTGTTGGAAAATTCTATGTTGAGGAGGTGAACCTGTTCAATCCATGCATCAAGATCTGTGACCTTGTCAAGGTCAAGATGGGTATTGCTCATGTCATAGGGGATTTTTAGTCCGGGTGAGAGTCTGGGAACAAAGTGAGCACATAACTTGTCCTCTTTGATGTGATAGCCAGATTTTGTGATCCCTAGTTCCATGTTCACTTCCTGGACCCTCTCTGTCCAAGAAAGTAAAGAGGACACCCCTGCATTCTGATCTGTGTAGCAACAAGTTCATCTTGCCAGTTCAATGGGAGGAATTTAATGTGAGCAGCGTGAGGCAGGCATTGTTGGCATTGATCCAGGATTGAATGCTGGAGTCTTTGAAATTGTATATGATTGAAAAGACGTGGTCAGTTTCCACAATGGATTTATGCTGGAAAAATCAGTGGCAAGCATTTTTGAAGACCTGCATGGTGGTGATTGTGACTCAGCCTGTGGATAGAACAGGGGCATGGCTTGCAGACTTCAGAAGCTGCAGCATAAGGGATCTTGGTTGTCATGTTGGATACAAAGTGGAAATGTGTTGGGGGTCAAGAGAGTTCAAGTTCTGAATCTGAGGAGTCTGGGCTAGATTTGCAGGTGGTTGGGTGTGGGAGGCTGGCTATATGTATGGATGGCAGTGAGGGGGTAAGTGAGGATAGGTGGCTGGACAAGCTAGATCACAGTGAGATGGGGTGCTGGGTGCATGCATGGCTGTGGGTGGTGAGTGGGTGGGGCATGGAAGGTTTGCGAGACAGTTTGTTATTGGTGTGTGTAAATGGGGAGATGGGGGTGGTTTTTAGGAGTAGTGCAATCTGTATTTTGGATGTCGCAATTTATATACTGGGGATCGGTGGGTCATAGGTTGATGTGGGTTTCTCTTTTTGGTCATTATGAAGCTGTATTGGGCGATGTCGTGAGGGATTGGGGTGCAGTGACATATTTTGTTGTGTATAGGTCAGGTGGGTTTGGGAGAAGCAGGGTGTGATAATACTTATGGCAGTGATAAAGTGGTGGGTCTCTGGGTTGATGATTCGAAGAAATTAGATTGATCATCCTGTGATCATGTTCATCTTTAAAAAAAAGTGGAAGGAAGTATCAACTTCCAACACTCAAGTGGAATAAGAGCTGAGATGAACATAGTATGGATTCAAGAAATATCATAATACAAAACAATTGTATGATACTCATAAGTATCAGTACACATGATACACAGGTGACTGTGATGAGGTGTAATCTCCTACCAAAAATGGATGGTAAGAGAGAATCTCTTACACTTTTGTAGTACATATCTCTCATGTAGCCTCGCCATGTTCATTTCTTTGAGGTCTCTATTTGCCTCTCTAGGCCTCCCTCCCTATTGAACTTTAGCCATGTGGCTGAGGTCTGATGTAGTACACAGCCACTCATTCCTTCATTTATCCATTTAGGTTAGCCTCTCCATTCCTTCATTTATCCATTTTCTTTGTAGTCCATTAGGACCTCTGATTGCGCTACCTTGGTCCATCTTGAGCCACACAGCAGAGGTTGTCCTGAATGCTATTCACCCAGCAGGTACATGTATGTGATGCAACCACATGATGTGAAAACAATGCCAAAGTATGTTGATGCAGTATATAAACTGAAAGCTATTCACACAGCAGGTTGTGATGCATTACCTAAGAGGCCAGATTACTTACTGGTAAGGTAGCTCTCATTCAGAACCAGTGTGATCACATAACACTGACCAGGTGTGACATAACTGTGACTCGATTGATCTTATTGTGTTGCACTGATTAAAAGGCATCCCATCACATTAGCTTGTATCATAAGGTAGGTACAGTAAGTATGTATGAGGATATAGTTAAAGATATGAACTAGTAAATAGTAGTAATTATTGACATGAATTGAAATATGTGAATTAATTTCAGTGGGCCTTATCAAATTGGGCTAAAATATCATTGGGAACTATTCTGTGTCCCCAATGTTTCTTTGTTGCCCAAGCCGCTTGTGTTCCATTGAGTCCAAAGCAATAGGCATTCATGAACTGCATAGATGTTGCAAACCTGCCATAATGAGTCACATAATTTACAGATTGTGATCCTGATTGATATCGACATACCAATGCATCGAGATTATGGGCACTTCATCCAATGCTTGGACAACATTCTGTTCGAGATGATCTTCTTTGGATAGAGGTGGAAATATGCAGTAATGTCACTTTGCATGCCCCCAGCATTGTTCAATGAAGTTAAGTTCATAGTGAAACTTTGGGAGAAACAAGATTTGGAATCCATGTGTTTTTGCATCAGCTTCAAGAATAGAGTCAATGTTCTTAAAACCGGGCTCATTGTAGAGCATTCGGTGACAGCAGCAGGTTGTTGATCCCTCAAGGCAGTCTGTAAATTTCTTCCCATATTGTGCCTTCTTTTTTGCTGCATCCTGATATCCCTGTTCTTCCAGAATCTTTACCATGCCTTTAAATTTTCCAGCATGTTCATGACCCTCTGGATAGTAGAAAAGCTGTTCTGTGCCATCCTTGAATTTTCTGTTAGCCATGGGGACTTTCCTTTTCAAGATCTTTCCATCCAGGCCATATACAACCTTTCCTGCATTGTCCACAACATTAACATCAACAAAGAATTTTTCCGATGGGCCTTTTGGCATCTTTGATGCTGATAATGACCCCTCAGCATGTTTCAGGTGAGTCATCACATTGTCAAAGATCAGGACATGATCCTCATAGGGATAGTGCTCTTTTAGAATATACATTGCATGCGCGGCTTGTGAGCAGATATTCTCATTGTCAAAGTAACCATCACATCCTTTCCCAGCTCTGAACAGTACTTGCGCACTGTCTTTTCTATTGGGTGATCAAAGCCAGCCATAATCCACTGAGACGAAATCTGCAACCATGAGTGAGTGACCCTCTCCTTTCGCATATGGTTTTGCCTTTTCTGACTTGTGCACCAAGTGTTTCTTCTTCTGATCATGTGCATAAAATGTTGACTCATCATGAAACCAGAGCACAGTATGGCAACCATTTTCAGTAGGTTCTTCTTCCTCCCCATCACTGATAGGTCCACTGCATGCTATAAGGTCTGGAGAAGATTCCCACTCATTTGACACATTATGACACACACTCCGAATCGCTATGAACACCACAAAATCGACTTTGAACACTTTTTGAACTATTTCGCAGTATTTCAAATGACTTTGAATGACTTCAAACAATTTTGTGACACATCGAAAGACTTCACAGCATTTTAAATGACATCAGCCACCATATAGCTGTCTTGAAACACTTTCAATACATGCTGCACACCCGGAGTGAGCCAATTCACTGCATATCAAGCACTACTGGACATGAGGAGAGACTATGAGAGACTTAGGATGCGATAAGTGCATTTTTATGTTTCATTGATATGTTGAAGCAAAAGATAAGTACTTTTACTATATGGGAACACTATATGTTTCATTATTTATCATTTTTCATTTGTTTCATGATCTACAAGTCCTTATTGTTTGATATATTGCCTCATGTTTTACACATGTTATTATTTCCTTTTTTAGTGCTATCTCTTCAATTTGTATATAGACTTGTGTTAGTTACTTAGAATCAAGGAAAACCAATGGGGAACAGAGCACAAGTTACCCTCTCACTTATCCTCTGACTTAAGAGCTGTTCTCTTGGGTCATATCTTTGTGTCATATCTCTAAGTTCTGTGAAATATTGTGAACTTCTTCGAAACTATCATATTTGCTCCTCGGTTTATTGCCCATTGCCTATCGCCATTCAAAAAACACATCACATTCGCTAAACTCATTCTTCGATATACCTTGAACCTCTTCAAACCACTTCGAACTATTTCGCACATCTTCAAACCTATTTCAAACTCTTTCGAACACTTTTGTATGCCTATAAAGACTATTTGCCACAGACCTTACCATTTTGCATCACTAAAAACAACGTTTGGAAATCAGCGGTGATATTTAGTACCAACTCGCACCCTTCCTCTGACTCATGTTATACCATCCAAAGCCATTTGGTAGGTTTTGTTTGGGTTTCTGGGTTGAGTATCATCATCGCATCCCCATTTGCATGTTTTTGGATTGAGATTTTTAATAGCAGGCAGGAAGATATTTTTGCGATATTCAACCACATCCAGTGATGATACTCGACCTGGAAACCTAACAAAAACATGTTAAAAGGCTTAGGAAGTATAACTCAAGCTAGAGGAAGGGTGCGAGTTGGTACTAAATATCACCGCTGATACCAAAATATTGCATTTAGTGACGCAAAATGGTAAGGGATGTGGCGAATAGTTTTTAAAGGCATATGAAGATGTTCAAAAGAGTTTGAAATAGGTTTGAAGGCATGCAAAGTAGTTCGAAGTAGATTCAAATGGGTTCGAAGTTGTTTGAAGATGTCCAACCAGTGGCAAGATATGTCGAGAACAAATATAGCAAGTAAGAAGTGGTTTTTGAGTGGCGATAGATGATAGGAGACAAGTTGAGAGCAAATATGAAAGTTTGAAGAAGTTCACAATATTTCGCAGAACTTTTAGAGATACAATGCGACCTAAGACTTGAGAGAACAGCTCTTAAATCTGATGGTAGTGGAGAGGGTAACTTCTTCTCTGTTTTTCTAAGTAACTAGTACAAGTCTATATACATTTTTGAAGAGATAGTACTAAAAAGGGAAATAAAACATGTGTAAAACATGAGGCAATATATCCAACAATGAGGACTTTGTAGATCATAAAATAAATGAGAAATGATAAATAATTGAAATGTACATGTCCCCATATGGTAAAAGTACTTATCTTTTGCTTCAATATATCAGTGAAGCCTCTAAGCACTATCATCGCATCCTAAATCCTTTGTCATCTCTCCTCGTGTCCAGTAGTGCTTGATATGCGATGCAATAACTCATTCTGGTTGTGCAGTGTGTATCAAAAGGGTTTTAGAATAGGTATATCATGGCCAATGTCATTCGAAGTAATGTGACATTCGTTGAAAGCATTTGAACTGTTGCGAAATGGTTTGAAGTCATTCAAAGTTGTTCAGAATCGTGCAAAGTTGTTCAAAAAGTGTTCGAACTTGATTTTGCATCATTCGTAGTGGTTCGGAGCATCTGTTGTAGTGTGTCAATATGATTGGAAAGCTTCTCCAGACCATAGAGCATGCAGTGGACCTATCACCAGTTTCTCATGACCATTGACATATTGGCCCCATGATGTGCAACATACTGGACAATGTGGTCAGTTGTGCAATACTCTCCAATGCTTTGCAAATGAAGATGGAGTTCCTGTGCAAAATCCTTGTCATCAAGGAGTGATCGGCCTGCTCGTCCCTTCTGGTTATGCTCAGGAATGAATTATGGGTCACTAATCAACTCCCGAGTTTATTTGCACATAGTTCTGGCCATATACCTATTGTGTCTGAGACTCTTGGCTGTCTGAAGTGATGCAGTCTGCCATTGCAAGGTCACTGTATTCTTCTTTGACATGTCGATATAATTGAAACAGAATAGCCTCATTGCTGACAGCCATTCTGTTACAATCCTGTCAAGACCTGGGGCTGTATTGGCTTTAAAATATTTGTGAGGTCATTGAATGCCTTCTCAGCCTGTTCAATTGATGGAGGGAACATGAAGTGACCTTTTCTTGGCTTTTCTGGTTCCTCTCTGGGCTCATCGGCACAGCTTCAGAGTCATCACTGTCATCAACAGGACTATTTTCCAGATGCCTAGATTCATCATCCTCCCAAACCTCGTCCTCAGCGACCTCTGGACCATCCTTGGTAGTGTTCTCTGGCATCTGTATAACCTCCTCATCTCTCATGAGTACATCCAAGGAAAGGCCATTGCCTGGTTGCTGGAGAACTGATCTGATGGATGGATACCAAACATAGTCTGGTATTGGCTCTCTAATAGTTTCAAATAAACTGCTGGGACAAGCCTGATGTGCCTTGTTAGCATGGATGCCATCTGGATGTATCTGTCATCCATTAGTGAAGATGAGAACTTCTGGGGCTGTATAGAAGACACACATTTTCCTTGTCACTGGCAACTACTTCTGCATTACCATCATTTATCTTCTTCTTCTTTATGCCAGCCCAGCTGCCAAGATTCTTGAGATTAAATAGCCTTTTCTTTGGCATAATTATTGCATGAGAGTTGCAGAATATGAGTATATAGATGCAACATTAATGCAGATTTGCAGTTCCTTCCAAATTGGGAATCTAGGCATTCCCAAACTCAAAAATCTATTAGCACATTTTCATGAGCATAAATTAAAATTCTGTTTGCACAGGATTCTAGTAATTCTAAATCCAAAACTTTCTGTGCTATCACTTCTCCCAAAAGTTGTGTTCTGCGAAGTGCAATAGACTTTTCAAATGTGGTCCTGCCAAATGTCACTCTCTTGTCATGCCAAGGTCATGTAATCAGGTTGGTTCTGAACAAGAACTACCTTACTCCGCGTACGCGACCATGCACCAGTAATATAACATTGTGATTGGGCTATGCCACGAGTCTGCAATGATGAATATTGCATGAATGTCTGAATTAATTATCAGATTTCTAGTAGAGCTGCTTATCGATCTTTCTCCTGGGCAGGAGTCAAGTTTATACCATTAGTGTGATTTATTGTTATATTTCACTACCACAGTTAAAACAAGGTTCAAATGAAGTCAGAGGAGCTAAGATCATTGACAAGAGTATACAAATATGTATGATTTTTAATGACTTGCAGTACCTCACCCAAACCCAACATTTCAACATTTCATATATACTAAACTAACCCCCTTGCATGAATGTGACAGGGGCATGTCCTAACTTCCTAGTCTTGTCCCCATCTGTTGTGGTGCAGGACCTTCAGTCCGGATATCTGTGGAGATGTGTCAGAGTGTCAAAATACAGTGCAGAGATCACACCACAACATCTGTTGCAGTTGGTATGCCAAACCCCTGATTGTGTGATGGTGTCACTGTGACTTTCCATTTTGAGAATTATCTCATCTTATCTCTTGCATCTGTCAATGGACTCAAGCTGGAATGCTTTCTGGATGCCAAAGTGCACGCTTATGACAGCTCTGATGGTTCCAAGGATCTTGATTATGTCTCATCTGACTCTGGTGATGAGTCTGATGATAAAGACGAACTCTACATTACTGTACCAATTCAAGTCAGAAATACACAACGTCTTTGTAAACAGATGCAAGGACTATTAGTAGAGAAGGTTGTGAAAGTGCTCAATGGCATGGAGGATCTTGGAATAAATCTTACTATATTTCTTGATGCCCTAACCTGGGGTGATGTGGCATGTATCTCTAATGCAACAGTGTGTTATGCACATACTGGCCTCATGAAAAGCAAGGAGTTACCCTTGATCTTGCATCGCTGGTGGAAGCCTCCAAGAGCAGCAGGCTCTAGCAACTGTAGATCATCAGGAGCAATGGTTGTGATGGAGAGTTTCATGCATGAATGCTCTAGATTTTCATTTTCTTGTACTGTCGCACCTGTAGATGCATAAACAAATACTCATTTTTAAATAAGGAAGATTAACTAAACCATACTTGATCTTGCTGCAGGACTTTAAGTTGAGATAGAATAAGAACCATCTTTTCGGGATGAATGAGGAGTGGCAACATGAAAGGGATTGTCTTTCCAGAGCCAGTACCAGCAATGACAATGCTATCTAGCCCCACAAGAAGAGGTTCTGCACCATCCAACTGCCAGTGATATGCTCTAAAGCAAGCCTTGTCAGAGAAGCGCACCATGTTTCCCCCAAGTTATAGTCATGTTTTTTTTACAAGCATGTCTTTCACAGCCTTGTGTCAATCAGAGTCTGAACCATGAGACATTGGCACTGCAAGGCAACAAGGGACCAGAAATACAGAGGAAAACTGAGCCTGAACACAAGGAGAGGACAGCGCTTACTAGTATGTGATATGTTTGTCACTCAAAGTCACCCCTGTGACATGATCAAGGGTTTTGCCCACCTGACCTTCCCACATATCAAGCCTAATAATAGTTGGGCATCATGCTCATGACTTAGTTTCATTAGGCTTGATGTCATTAAAACTCAACACCAGCATTAAGTCTCCCCCAAATAGTGAAGACCTTAATAATAACTAGTACCTCTGGTCCCCATTCCCCCCTGCTTCTCCACCACTTCTATATCTGGAGCATGGCTATGCCTTACCAATCAACCACCCTGAGTCAGCGCCACATCACCTCTCACACTCCCAACAGCATTGCATTTATTGTCAGCAATGTTGAGCTCAACGTCAGGCCCCTTCCTCTGTCCCCTCTGGCTCATGTGTCGACCTACCCCATCAATCCTTTGGTCAGCAACACTGAACTTGGCTTCCAGCTTCTTTATCGCATATGCAGTCCCACCTTGCCATTCTTCTAAACAACAACTCTCATGGTTCCAATGCGCACATCCTCTAACACTGTCAATGCTGAGCATCAAGCCACACCTCGATGTCTATGCACATTCTCTCCCATGTTCCAGGTCAGCAACACTGAGCTCGACTTTCAGCTTCTTCTGCTGGGCACACTGTCTCATGGCACTTTGTGCCACCTTCAACATGTCTCAGCATGAAGTGGGGCACTCTATCTCATAGCATGAAGCAACACCCTCAACATTGGGGTTTAAAACAGATCTCTGTCAATGTAGGACATGATGTATGCATAATATTTAGTCCTGAAGTATAGAAATATAGCTGATATATGTTTTAACACCTGCTTGTTGTACTTATAGAGTGTCTGACATAATATACAGCTTTGCATCCCCCTGAACAAGTGATCACAGAAGAGTGGGATCAATGGGTATAGTTAGAATGGCTGGTGGTACAGGGGCAATGGAGGGTGCAGCTGCAGGGGTTGCAGCTATGGAGGTTTCGGCAGCATGGGGCACCACTGGCAGAAGAGTGGGATTAATGGGTATAGTTTGTACAGCAGCACTGGAGGGCAAAGTGGCAGTGGCAGCAGCTAAGGGTGCAGTGGAGGTGGAGATTGAAGGGGATTCAGCAGTATGTGGTACTGGAGGAATGAGTGCAGCGGCAGCAGATGTGGCAGGGGTAGGGGCAGGGGAGGGCACAGCAGCAGTGGAAGATGCTGCTTTGGGTACTGCTTCTTGACTAGCATGGGGAAATTGTTCGCGCAAAATGCCTGATGTTGTAGGAGACTGATGCTCATCGTCACTACTATTATCAGTATCTTCCATCTCTTTACTGGATTTGTGCCATTTTCTTTGAGTATCAGTTCTGTCTCTTGCATGCAGTCATTTCTTCCCATGGTCAGACCAGTGTCAACATGGCACAGGGGCAGCAAGTTCACCATTCTCAATCTGAGCATTGCATTTAAGATCAAGATCATGAAACTCCATGTCACTGAGTTTCCTCCAGTATGTTTTTCCACCATGCCATCTATGTAGAAGGTCATCGAGATCATGTAAGGAACTCGAGACATCACTGAGATTGCGGAATAAAATGTTGTCCGGCCATCCTTCAATGATAACCTGGTACCGCCTGACAACATTGTGCCAGTAAAGTTTCCATTCCATACGAGCTGTGTCATCATTTGCTATCATTCCTATATGGATCTCTCAATCAATATCTTTATATATACAGGGAGACAGCTCATGAAGGCCCTCATTGATCTCATTGCATATCTCAGTGCGAATCACCGAGATGTGCTGTTGATGATTTTTTGCCATGCCTGTCGTCAGCAAATTTAGTTGCAATGAAGAGAGTTAATAGCACTGTTGGCTAACCTTTGACACCCTGAACAGCAAAACCTTCCATCTTTCCCAAAAAATCTTGTGGGTCAGACTTCATAACTCCTTCCAAAAAATGCTCAACACCTGGAGTTGCAAATGTTACTCCCTTCATAGGCAAGCCAGTGGATCCACATGTCACAAAGAGCAGGGTTTCGACTCCTGTGCACAACTTTAAATTATTCAACTACATGACAATTAACCTCAAGCGCTAGAAAATAAATTTTAAATATAGGCACACCTCACTCTCAACAGCCACGAGTGTACGTGTTGCATCGTTAATCCTGGACTTTGTGGAAACACGAAATGCCTTCATCTGAGTTGCTTTTTGCTTCTCGAACTCCTCAACAAGAGTAATGTGCTCTTGTTTTGACAGGTTGTTGTATTCATCTTGGTTGTTATGGACAAGGTCTTGCAATACATCCTTGCCATGAGCACTAGGTACATCTGTGTTGGGGTTTGAGTAGACATTAATCAGCAGTGGACATTGACATGACAAGATAAATTTCTGACTGTTCTCCTTTTCCTGTGACTTTTTCCAACAAAATGCATTCCACACATTGGTCTCCTTGTGCTCTGTATGGCTCACTTGATGGCCCATGTGAAGCTCCAGTTGAACTTGCCGAAGGCTCTTGTGGTGAGCTACAGCAAGATTCTCTGTTATCTCATCAATTTTTACTCAAGTTTCTCTGAGTGCACTTTTGTAGCTTTGAGATGCAAGCCATCGATGGGCAGCAATGGCTGCACACACATCCTTGGTTACCTTTAGATGGCTAACCTTTTGTGCAATGTCCTGAGTAGCCTGACCAGGTATGGTAGATGTTCTGTAAAAGTGAGTCTGCATTGTGGAAGGTGGGTACACAATCACAGAGTAGTAAGTTAGAAACCCTATTAGATTATTGCATTCTGGCCCCAGATGTCAATGCGCATGCATACCAACATGTGCCACTGGAATGATCAATTGCAGAGGCAGAAGCTTATCTGTGTGTCCACAAATTAGACTAGGGGGGTAAGGCAAGATTTCAAAACCCAAATGAAAACAGAAACTGAAAGAACCTAGTAAGTTTTAGTATGTGATTTTAGTCAGATACTACAAGGTTCAAAAATGGCGGCCCCTTGGGCTCAGAAAAGGAACAGCCCAAGATAGGCAAACATGACAGCAAGTAAAGCTAGGAAAAATAAAGAAAAAAAGAGTGTTCCCCATGACATCGATGACTATCCCACTTGAGATCAAACAGAAACAATGATAGAAATAAGGACTTACTTGGACTGGCTGAACTTGCTGAGCTTTTATATCATGTTGCATTGCATTCACCAAGTTCACTGCCTGTTCATAGCTCAATCCCCACTCCGTAGTCTGCAAGATCTGCTCCCACTGCGTATCACAAACAGTGCATGTGAGAATGTGCAACTGAGGGACTAAACTGTCTTCAAGTCCAAATTGATCCAGAGCCACATCAGTGTGTGGCCCGAGACTGATAATTGCACCTTGGAATTCATCACCGGCACTTTTTCATGGAGCTAATATTCTTTTGTCAATATAAAAATTTGATCCATACTTTGACGCCTCAATGACTGCTTCCTTTAGCCATCCAGGGTCATTGTCAACATCAATATCATCATTAGCAATTTTGGCGCTTTTGCCAACAGCAGTTTTAGGCTGAAATTCGACAGGCCTGAGACCATAAGACAATGGGTTGAATGGGGTATGAGGTGGCTGGCTCAGAGGTTGACTATGGATTGCAATGTCTTGGGCATATGTTCCTGCAGGATGGCATCGACAGTGAAAGTGTGGTCCACCTTTTATAATGGGTGGAGGGAGATATGAAGACCCATCTACCATGAGCTCGTTGCCTGGAACAAGAGGCAGAATGTATTAATGTTAACCGCTGAGCTTAAATAAAAACTATACCTGGCACAGATGGAGGCCTTACTCCTTCCACAGCACAATGTGCTTCAAAATGATGAAGGTGAGGCAGTGCAATATCAGTGCCAAATGACTGCACGAGGAGCGCTATATGCTTTGTCAAATCCTTACCACCTTCCTTCAGTTCATGAGGTGATATGTAAGTGTTGAAGATCATATGCTCAGCACCAGATCCTTCTGATGGCTTAAATCCTGGGCACCATAGAAGGATAGATATGCCTCCATCTATACGATCAAGAGTAGATATCTTTGTTGTTTTATAGATACCATGAGAAAAATGTCAGATGAAAACTCACTGCATCAAATAAGTCAGACTGTGATGCTTCCAAGAGCTTCTTGTTTTCCTTGAGCTCTTGCTCACTAGCGCTGCCAAGTCTGTGTAGCTGGAGATACATTGGGTGGAGGCCTCCATCTGTTCTAGTTTCGCTATGATTGGTTGTGTGCTGATTGTATCGCAAGACCACGTGAGCTGCTGCTTGTTTTTCTGGTGGTGAGAAAGCAGAGCCAAGCAAGGAATCATAGGAGGCAGTAATTCCTGAAGCATTGAAGAGTGGGGCTTCCCCTCGAGTTTTACTGGCATAGTAGGTGTAGATAATGTGGCAGAGATAAACTCGGTCAAGAGTAAGAAAAAGTAAGGTCAAATAGAGGTCAAATAAGTATGAAAAAACAAAGATGATAAGATTATATTGTAAAAATAGAACAACTGTGAACTTGAAGGTTTGTGTGTTATCGACCAAAGGGTTGTAATTCTGCAAGCCCAAGCTGGACTACATCTGTGAGTAATTAATCTACTCATAGCAGTAGTTTGCAGGATCAGGTTTGTGAGATTCACTGATAGTTGGCATATACTAGAAGTAGTACTATTACACTGTGTAATACTAGAGTCTGTTCATTCAATGATCATGAGTCCAAGCTATCATGTAGTCTCATTGTACAGTTAAAAATATAATACATGATAGTAATACTACTCAGTTCCACTGTAAATAATTCGAACTACTTGGGCAGTGTTGGGCAACTTGAACAGTCGTACTACTACTTACTATGACTCGGATGATCATGATCATGATATTCAAGTGTGATAAGTGATGTTCACCAGTTCTACTTACATTGAGTGATTGTATATTAATTATACTGTCATTGCTTATCTGTTTTGCAATTCATTCACTTACTAGACAGTGATTCTATATTAATTAGTATACTGTCATTACTATTCGTTCACTTAGATGGTGGCACAATGCTGTCAATCTGAGTAGTAGTCATGAATAGATGGGGTAACTCTAGCTCTTCCTTCTCTTCCTCAAGCTCCACGAGTCAAGATTTGATGTAATCCATTGATTTTCATCTGTTTGTAAGTTGTCTCACTTGCTATTGCCCAAGTTTCGAATTTATCTACTACCAATTCATCATTTACACAATTTCCGAAGCATTTCCAACATAGTAAGCACATGTTTAATCTACGATAGTCAATACAAAATCTGTGACTTTTTTGAGATCATGGTTTTCTTCCTGCTCTGCCTTGTCATCATCCACCTCATTGAGATTGATACCATGTACATCATCGTATACCCTCTCACTGACATGTTCATTCTCTTTTGCTCTACTCCCAACAACTGAAGATGATGTACTAGCAGATGCAAGGTGAGTCCCTATGCCACGCACTCCTGTGTACACAGACATATTCTCAATTGTATCCAAACACTGAACATGTAAATGATTGATGCCATTACAAAGATTCCATCTGTGCTGTAGTTCAAAAGCTAGATGTGGTTTAGTTGTCGAAAGGAAAGAAATAGTCTTTTGAGTATGAATAGATTCATCATGGATCGAGGTACAAAGACGGCGAACTTCAATGTTCAACCGCATCACCTCCTCCCAGGCACAGCACAATTTGAAGTACTTGATGGTCACTTCACAATGTGCCATTTGTGCCCATGGCTGACTATGAACTTCTGACTGAGAATGGCATAAAGTGTCGAACTCGCCAATAAAAGTGTAATCGACAATCTCCTTCCATGATAATGGTGGGTGCAGTGGATCTAGTTTAGCAGCCTGGGTATTGTAGCAATTAATGGCATTCTTGATTGCTTCTGACTGGTGCTGGAGTGCCTTTCCAATTTGTCGACAAAGCTTGTAGCCTATTCAAAATTAATATACACATAAACTCGTAGTAAAGTGTACATGCCCATCCCAGATGTGCTCATTTTGGCAAGTTCAAACAATCGCATGACTACAAGTCTCTCTAACTCATCAAGGGCTCATTCATAGTTGGTCAACACATCTTCCTGATAGAATGTCTTGTACTCGGGAGATGTTTTGGTCCATCACTCCTCAATATTGGGGCCATTTTCCAGAGGTTCAACATAAGACTTAGCATTTTGCAATTTTGAATATGCAGTGTCAATGCATCATCAAACTTGTGTCAGTGCAGTATGGATTGAACTACAAGCGACACTCGAAAAGATTTCATTGGCAGCTTTGCGAGCTGCATTCCATTCTTGTCTAGTAACATATTAGTTACATTTGATTGCATACAGAATGGTGGACTTACCTGCATTGAGAAAGCTCATTGAGTGCTCGGACATATTGAACTTTCAGGGTTGACGCAGAGGATGGTTCCTTTAAACCATGGAGATATTGCCTCTCTTCCGAAAGGTACCAGTCGAATGTTTCATCATCAATTCCAAATTTAGCTTGTAAAACAGCAAGCTCAGCTTCAAGGGTTTTCACAGCAAGAACAGCTTTCCAATAGTGGTTTTGCAGAAAATGACCTGGCAGAAGAGGTTTACTTGGTTATTATCAAATACTTCATGGAAAGATAAAGCGTACTGAGATTAGCATATTTATCTTGATCCCAAAAGTTGAAATGTTCCTCAATTGCTTGGTGGCGATGGAAATGAGTAGCATGCTGAGTACCCCCTGGCAAGATCGTTGGATGATGAGAATACATGCTCACAACCTTCACCTTCAGTATGTCCTGTGCCTTTGATGAAAAGAGGGTGCCAGTCGAGTTGGCAGATGCAATTATGTGCATGTCCATGGAATGCACCAACCATAAGCCGAAACAGTGCATCTTTCACCTTTTCAGAGAGGCTACTGTTCTCAACAGTTGTTGAAAATGTGCAATCGATGTCATATGCACAACCAACCCTGGGGCCAAGAAGATCAATCAGTTGATCAACAATTGCAAGCAGATATTTTGCCTTGATTTAATCAGAAAAATACATCCCAAAAAGACTGATGACTCAGACATACAGTTCTCCACTCCTAATCATATCACATGCCAGAAGAACTAGTCAGTGGCGGCAGGAAGCAATAAAAGCACCAGATTCCTGGAAAAATGCAAACATTTTTTTCCACTCCTTGGGCCCTGCATTACGCCACCTATCAACACATCGGAAACCTGGAATTTCATCGTTAACATCTTCCCAGTCATTGTTAACATCATCCTTGCTGGATTGCTGGTGAGATAGAAATAAATTTCTATGGATGCAAAGACATAAGAAGTAAAGAGCTTACACGAGGCTTCACTTCATCCTTGAAACGATCAACCTCTTCAGGGGTCAACCAGCAATCTGAAAGTATAGTCTGCAAATCAAGGCAATCATTGACACTGCATACCGATGATCCCAGGCATTTTAGTGAGTTATTACCATCAATTGAGACAAAAGATAAAAATTCCAGCTCAGGTTCACCATCGAGCTGGTAAAAGAAACAAGGACAAGATCAAAGGATACACGAGGAGGAAGTATTGTATCCGAGAGCTGCATTGATCTGCTGATCAACATGTCGGTAGATATCGAGATACACATCATATGCATTTGAGAACTGTGTACACAGATATGGAAGATAAGGCACCTGCATTTATTTCAACTGTTGGGGATGTTCAGTATCTAGATGCAATTGACAAGAAAAATGATAGCTTATGTTGTGCATGTTGCACAGCATTTTGCATTGTGCTTCAATGCTGTACCGAGGATATGACCAATGAGACTGTCGATAAGCTGTGAGTGTTCAGAAAAAAATTGCTAGTGATGGTTGCAGTGGGGAGCAGCCAATGTATCCATGGCATACAAGTGTTTCGTTGGGGTACATGTCTCCAGGAAAGACTGGGAACGTTGATTGTCAACAAACTATGAGATAGTTTAGTGTAGTAGAAACTCAGTCTCAAATCACTGGGACTTACAAAATATGTCAAGCACGTCAATAATAATTGGAGGAGAGCCAGTATCATTGAGGTGGCTTGGAATGTCAGGCATGCCTTCTCCAGCATCACGGCAGCAAAAGTCAAGATAAGCGTCGACTAGGTTTGTCATTTGTATATTCCAATGTGTGGTCTGAATTTTTATGCGATCACAGCAGTCATAATGGTCAATTTGATGGCTGCAAAGGGTCTGAGTGGTCTATTCCAGTAAGAAAAGAAAAGATTCAACAAACCCATTGCATTGAGCAAGACCATCCACGAGATCATCAAATACTTCATACTCACCACCCTCATGGCTGATATCAAATCCTTCCTCTCCAGGGGGAGCCATGTGTGATACTGCAGTTACATCATCTGTGAGATGGCCTGCATCAAGGTCCATGCATTCAACAGCCTCGCAATCCTCTTGAGATAATTCTGAAGATCATGATATTGTGATAGTAAATGGCAAGCTCAATGAAATACTTGCCTTGGATCATTCCTCTCCTCCATTGTGCTTGTTCAGCTAAGTGCAAAGCTTGCTTGCCTGCATGTAAAATGTTAGTCTTGCATTGTTTGCCATGCTGAAATCCATGTCAATGGATTGATTTCGAGAGGCCTTTATGTTTGCTAGCAGTACCCAGCCTTCTTTCCATAGGAGAGTCTGTCAGTGTTTTGTAGGTGAAAAAAAAGCTGACATCAGGTAAATACAAGCACATGGTAGACAAGGAACTAATGATTTTTTTTAATATCAACATAGACATATGACACTCTCACGGGAAAGCGAGATGTCCCGAGACAAGCAGTAAAAGTATACATGTATAACACAGTGAAAATGGTGCTTCAACTTGCCCACCACACTCACTTCCATCGCCATCTTTGCCACTGAGTCTCTGAACTGAGTGTAGCTAAGGTCCAGATGGAGGAGAGGGCATAGCTGTGCTTCTATTGAAGAAGGCTGCCAAGTGGAGTGAGAATCAAACAACAGCGGCAATAGTGCTGCCATTATGGGGCCTCAAGCAAGCCCGTTGAATGATATCTAGATGTTGATACACATGTGAACAATAATGAAGAGCTCGTAGTAATATTACATACCTTGTACATCATCCAAAGCAAGACAACCACAGAAAACACTGTCTTCAAGGCTGCAACCATGGTATCGATGTTGTATTGAAGATGGGAAGGATTCATGCAGAACCGATGATTACGAGCAATGTTGATGGCGGTTGGGAGGAGGAGGTCATAGAGAAGTCATCAAGGGGTTGTAGAAAAGTCATTGAGGGGTCGTTGAGAAGTTGTTGAAGGGTCGGTGAGGTGATGACCATGCTATGATCAGCACATCCTCAGTTCCAATCTTGAGTATGTGTCAATCATGTCCTACACTGAGAGAGATCTGTTGGAACACCAATGTCAGTTAGTGCTTTGAAAGTATGGAACCATAGAGAAATGGAATCACATTTGAAAGCAAATGTTCATGCTTGATCCGATGCATGCGATAACATGCGCTCAGCGGAATGGTAAGAGGAATATGGATGTCATTGAGATAGAATGCCCACTCCGCCTCGTGCTGAGACATGTTGAAGGTGGCACGAAGCACCATAAGACAGTGTGCCCAGCAGAAAAAGCTGAAAGTCGAGCTCAGTGTTGCTGATGTGGAACATGGAAGAGAACGTGCGTAGACGTCGAGGTGTGGCTTCATGCTCAGCATTGATGGTGTTAGAGGACGTGTGCATTGGAACCGTGAGAGTTGTTGTTTAGAAGAATGGCGAGGTGGGACTGCATATGAGATAAAGAACCTGGAAGCCAAGTTCGGTGTTGCCAACATTGAACATGCGAGAGGAGGACATGCATAGGGACCATGGGAGTGATATGCTGGGTGTATGGGTGTTGCTGACCAAAGGATTGATGGGGTAGGTCAACACATGAGCCAGAGGGGACAGAGGAAGGGGCCTGACGTCGAGCTCAACGTTGCCGACAATAAACGCAATGCTGTTGGGAGCATGAGAGGTTACATGGTGCTGACTCAGGGTGATTGATTGGTAAGGCATAGCCATGCTCCAGATATAGAAGTGGTGGAGAGGCAGGGGGGAATAGGGACCAGAGGTACTAGTTATTATTAAGGTCTTTGCTATTTGGGGGGGGATTTAATGCTGGTGTTGAGTTTTAATGACATCAAGCCTAATGAAACTAAGTCATGAGCATGATGCCCAACTATTATTAGGCTTGATATGTGGGAAGGTCAGGTAAAATTAGCGAGGCTCAAAATACTGCTCGTTCTTCCACATCACCTCCTGCATTCATCAACTCTAACTTCTATAATGTCTCTCCTCGTTGAACTCAATGCCAAAATACTCGAATATGCAAAATTGATGCCTGATCATGGCATCGCCGAGGACTCAGATTTCCAACTATGGGGGAATGGTTTTTGTGCAAAAATGGTACATCTCTCACTGATCCGTTTGTGGTCAAAATGCTAAAATGTTTTGCATAGGCAGAATACAATGAGCTTGCCAAAGATCTAGGCAAGGAGCATGATGCGGCCATCCAAAAGGTCGTTGACAAAGTTTTCGAGGTTTTCAAGCCCATGGCTCGACGTGAATGGATTTCGTGGGGTGGGGAGCTGTTATTCGTAAAGTTGGCTGAGGAGATAGAATGCCAAAGAAGGGAAGAGGAAGAAAAGTGGGTTAGAGAGGAGCAGGAGGAGGTGAAGAGGACGGGAATCGAGGGTTGGAGGAGGGCATTGGCAGATGCTTGAAACATGGCTCTTGCTGCATTTTGTGCAAAGACAATTTTAAAGGAGGATTTGAAAAGGCAGAGTGCAAAGTTTGAGGCTGAATTAAAGGTGATCGAAAGGGCAGAGGGAGGCGAGGATGACGAAAATGAGGATGAAGATGAGCTGCCCATGGTGAGGGTGGCAAAGTGAAAGGTGGTCGAGGTTGAGAATGAAGAGGATGAGGAAGACGAGGTCACAGGGGTAGAGGCTGCGAAGTGGGCACGAGTAGAAATGAGCAAGTTGCTCGATTTCGAAGGTCCAGTATGTGTTTTCTCTTATGTTCGAAGATTTTTCATGCTGCTAATTACTTTCATAGTGTGATCAGTGTGCTGGGTTCAAGTCCCAGCCACGGTGTGTTGATAGGGAGGGTGCTGCAAAGTGTTCGAAGTGCACCCAGGAGGCACAAGGCTGTTACTGGGTGGGGTTGTCAAGGTGAGGCCTTCGAAAAGGTGAAGCAAAGAAATTCATGGGTGTGAAACAAGATTTGCACCCCAGACAAGGTGTGAAAAATATTTGAAATTGTTTCGAAAAGCTTACTAACTGGTTTTTGAACCTTGTAGTGCATTGAATTTGCATCGTTGTCCCTTTCAAAGATGGCAAGCAAGTTGCTGGGCCTTCAAAGCCATCAAAAGAGAAGAAGAAGTAGTCGAAGGGAAAGGCAAAGGTGATAGAGTTGCAGGGGTTCGGAGGAAATGAGGATGACTGGATGGTGCATCGTAGTTTTATTGCTGCGAAATTGGCAAGAAAAAGGTAGAGATTAAAATATTGGGGAGGGAGGTAGACGCGTTGGAGGAGATGTTGGAAGAGTACAACTTTTGTTTCTGTTGCTTTGTTTTGTCTATTTCAAATTATTTTTTTTGTTAAATGTCTTTGGAAAGTAACGTGAAGAAGAAATAATGATATAATGAATGAAAAAAAAAAAAGACTTTTAGGGAAAGGCTCAGTAGTTCATCATAGCTGAAAAACCCTTTGGAGTTTGCATGACCATGCTATGATGTGATATCGCAACTTGTATCATACACTAGAGGCAATCAAAATCTTTGTAAGTAATTGCAAAAAAGAAAAGGAAGGATATTTATTTATTTTCGAAGTCCTGAAAATCTTCGAAAGTATTTTCATCGAAGTTCGAACTTGTTCGAGGCAATCGGAGTCGATATTGAGGAAATTTGGTGGAAGGAAATTGATTTTTGAGCAAGATATGGTAGCAAATGAAATGCAGCAATAGGTCGATGTAGTACTGAACCATTGAGCTCACAGAGAATGTAAGTCCCTCCATGGTTTCATTTGATAATGATAAGAGGGCCAAAATATTGGGGTTTCATCTTGCGATTGAGGGATTTCTCAATCTGCATGTTTTGAAGTAGCACTAAATCTCCTTTTGCAAAGTTGTAGTCGTGCATCATATGTTTGTGAACAATTTTGAAGCATTTCGCAGCTTTGATTCGGGATGTGTAGCCCTTCGAATATAGCAGTTTGAGGTCGGTAGATCATTTTTGTAATGCTATGGCTCATCGAGCTATGAGATCAGTTGTCGATAAGATTGAATTGGGTGGCAGATGTAAGTATGTTGCCTCGGAGATGTTGAGGGGTATTAGAGGATGTGCTCCTGTAACTGTGAAGTAAGGAGAACAACCCATGCATTTATGAACTGTGACTCGTTCTGCCCAAAATACTGAGTGTGCCCCTGCTGACCATTTTGCTTGATCTCCATCGACAGCTTTGAATAAGGATTATTGAACATTGTAGTGGGCTCATTTGATGAGTCCATTGGTGTGCAAATTATAACTGCTAATTTGAATATGGTTAATGTGGTATCGTTTCACAAGATACTCCATAGCTGTGATAAATGCAGCGCCATTGTCAGTTACAATTTTGTATAGTGAACCCCATTGACAAATAATATCTTTGAAGATCCAATCACCCAGAGATGTGGCATTTTCATGTCGAAGTTTTTGCCATTCTGGATAGGTCGTTAGTGAGCATCGACCTTGTATGATGTATTTAAATCTGTTCGAAGGTGGGATTTGCATCATGTCGATATAGACTTTGCCAAAAAGGGGTGCTGGAGTGGCCATTGGGCAGAATTAGAATATTTCGCATCTGTCGAATTTGACATAGGTAGCAGGTTCAAATATACCATGCAATGTCGGCTTTCATATTCAGCCACCAAAATTGAAGGGCAATAACTGATTTCATACCAAAAACCATTTTGTGTCCAATGTCATCGTGAGCTGCACGAATGATTTCGAGACGATGTTCTGGAGTAGCAACAATTTTGTGAGCTCCATGGGAGTCTTTTCTCCATAGTCTTCCCAAGTCTAAAAGAAATTTGGTGCAATATCGAATAAAGGTAGCATATTCAGGATCTGATAGATCAGGGGGTTGCACCAGGTCATGTAATCATTTTTGAATGCGGAATAATCTTTTGTCATTTATTTTCACATTATTTGTTCATGGGACATCATTATAGGTGAAGTCCTCCTTACTGAAATTCGAAGAGAGAAAGAGGGTCAAAATTTGATGTGAAGTAAATGGTCGGGTTGTAATAGGATTTATTTGATGTACAAAACCATGAAGACGGTCGATCCAGTCTCCAAAATTATCTTCATTGTCAAGCTGAGCATCTTTGTCTTGTGGGGGACATCTCAAAAGTCCGTCAGGACCATGGTGTGTCCCTGCGATGTGGACTAATGTAAAGTGAAAGGTTAGGATGGATACTATCCATTGAATGACGCTAGCGCTAGGTGTGATATCAGGATTCAAAAGCATGCCTTTGATATATCATGCATCAACTTTGACTATAAGCCTTCGAACTCCTATTAGGTACAGTCGTAGTGCTCCAAGAGCACAATATAGACTGTAAAGTTCAAGTTTTGGCTGTGAAAATCAGGATTTGTGGTCATTAAGGGTAATTGATCCGAATTGACTATAATATCATTTTTGAGGGTTTTCAGGATTGTATTGAGCGAGAAAGAAACCAATAGCAATGTTCGAAGTGTTGACCGATAGGATAACTGGGGCTGCAGATGAGTAATTGATAGCTCGAATCACTGGGGAGTTGATTAGAGCTTCTTTCAAATCTTCTTGGGCTGCTATTTGTTCTGCTCTGAATTTGAAAGAAACATTTTTTCGAGTGAGTTGGATCAGTGCCACAGCTTGTTGAGCAAATTTCAAATAAAGATATGACAAACTCCAATGGTTCCTAGGAACACTTTGACTTTGGTGAGGCTTTGACATGGTCCCCACTTGCCAACAGCTGCAATTCAAGTAGGATTGGCCATACGACCTTGGATATTGCATCGATGCCCTAAAACAATTATTCCAGGGATGCAAAGATAGAGTTTCAGACCTGAAAATGTTCCTCTGCAATACTTCATGCGCTGAACTATCCGATTTAAATTTTCGAAGTGTTCCCAGATGAAGCATCAAATAGCTGGATTGTCAGGAATCATTTCGTAGGATCCACTGATTGTTCTATATTCCAATGTTGGACCCTTAACTGGTGTGTCATTGATGTAAGGAATGGTGAAATGAAAAATTTTGGGCTGTAGAGTAAATGTCACATCATTGTGTAAGATAGGGACAGAATTTGTCCAACCCATGGGTAGGTTAACAATGCAAAGTGCTCCAAATGGTGTCTAAAACATTGTCAGATTGCGAGATGATTCTGCGACTTTCCTTTTGTCAAATGCCATATAAAGATCTAACATTCCTTTGCATGGTCATCCACTGAATTGTTCTGCTAGATGTTCAGGTATTGGTACGATGCCTGAGTGCTGGATCATTACTTAGTTAAGCAGTTCGAGACTGGACAATTCGAAGCAATTTTGCATCCTTTTTCATGATGCAAAACCATTATGATTGATACAAAGAGTTTGATGGTTCGTATACTCCTGCTTCTATCTTCTTCTTCAGCATTTCACATATCTGTTCATACAAACCTGGAGGTATAGGAATGTTTTTTCCCTACCCATGGAGTATGAGGAACAATGGGAAATTTTATAGGAGGAAAGAAGTTAGAGCAAAAACTCCCTTGCTCTTGTTCTGTCCATGCAAAAGCTGTTTCATGATTTCAAATAAAATCATGCATGAGCTTCCATTCCTCTGGCCATAGAAAATTGCCAGGATGATTCTTGTCAATGATAGCTCTATGTTCGAGTGAATATTGGGAGGTGGGGATGAACAATGGTGGATGAGGATTTAATTTCAGCATGTTTTTGAGAGGGTCACTGATGATTGTTTGAATAATGCGAAATCAGTTGTGTAGTCCAGTGATGACTGGGCAAATTTTCTGTGCTACAGGCTTGTATTTCTTTTTCAATGCTGCAAAAGTCAGATGTAAGGAGTCAATATTAGGCATAGAGGGTGTAGACGTTGCCATCAAGGTCAATAAATATGTTTTGTACTGATGACTGGCTGTTAAATATGAATTCGCAAGAATCGAAGAATAAGAAACAGCTTTTGAGGGGTTTGAGGACTCCATATCAAGAATATTTGCAGTGTGTTCGATAGTGATAGATAAATTAGAGGAATCAAATGACATAATGAGAGCGCACTGGTCAATGTCTGAAATTTCATCCTCTAGTTGCAAAAATCCTTTCGACGCTGAGTAGAATGGGGTATCATGAGGATTGTGCATGATCGTGTCAAATTAGGATCATATATCGTGATTGTCTGAGCTTTGTTTCTGTAGTTTTTGACAGTGCTTTTGTTGAGCACATTGAATGGTTGACCAAGTAGAATATTGTAAGCTGAGTCGTGAATTATGTGGATTTGCATGAATAGCATGATACTCCCCACTTCGCAAGGCACATCTCATGCTAAACCCAAACTTGCATCGATGCCTCCATTAGCTGATTGAAGTGGGATGTGTATCAAAGGATCGTAAGCGAGGCCAAGTTCATGGCAAATTTCTTCAGACATTGCGATAATCGAAGAACTGGGGTCTACAACACTTTCGACTGGATTCCTTCCATTGACATTCATGATGATTGACCTAATCGAATGGGATTCCTTTGCAGCGATGAAGGGTTCCGGAATATCACCAGGTCGAAGACTGTTAATATAAGTTTCAAAGGGATCATTGATTATGAAAATCTCATCATTAAGCAAATTCATAGCATTATTTCCTTTGGACTGTTGAATTTAATGTGGAGTGACCTGTTCCTTCCTTTTGTATGAACTTCGGGTGATAGAGACAATAATTCCTCAGGGGTTAGTGTGATAATCGGTGTCTTCATCGAACGAGCAAAAACATCTTCTGTTATTTTATCTTTTAGAATTGGGGCTTGGGTATGGTACAAAGGACCATCTCTGGGGGCTTGCATATAGTGTGAAGGACCATCTCTGGGGGCTTGCATATGGTGTGAAGGACCATCTTTGGCTTTACCTTTCACAGTTGATCTGAAGTTGCATTCATATGGTGGTAGGTACAAATTTTCTTTTGCAGCAGTGTAGGGATGAATGATAGGCTGCAAAGTTGTTTGTGAAGTCGAAGATGGTGCCAAAGTCGAGGTTGATAGGTTCATTGCCATAGACAAGATGGATGATGCAGGTACTTTTGGAGTCGATTGTTTGACTGCCACAATGTTTGGGGAAACCAAAGGTCAAGAGACAGGGACTGTTGGTATGCTCGAATAAGTTTTAGCAAAAACCCTACCACTTTGCAAAGCATATATCTCTTGTTTAAGCTTTGCAATGCAATCTTCGGGTGTCACAGATTGTTCGGAAACCTGCTAGACACCTCTAGGTGGTGTCAAAGTAGCCATTGAAGATGCGATGTTGTACATTAGTGATGATGCAGTTGTAGTCAAAGAATTTCATCGAGTCCATTCATCGATTCTGTTTTTGATAAAACAACCAGGAATGTTTCGAGGGGTGAACCATCCATTTGGAAGGACAATTTTTCCTTTGTTGTTCTGTATACACTTTCCTTTGTTGATATAAGACTGGCAAACCAAGCAGTCACTAATGAAATGACCAGTAAGTCCACAAAAGACACAAACTAAATTTTTGAGATGATCCGAGCAAAATCCACTGTTTGGTCGAGGAGGATTAGTGGGTTTTGAACTTTCTAGAGCTGTGATGAGTGTAATTGCGAATTTCTCAAGGATTGTTGATAAGTCTTCCAATTTGATTTGTGTTGAAGATGTCAAAGTCGATGCCAAAGTTCCTGAAGCCTGTAACAATGTTGAATTCCAGCTAATCGACCCTGCTAAAATGAATTTTGCTGCTGCTGCATGAATGTCATCGAGTGGGTAGGCATCATCTGGATAGTGGTCAGGAAATTTTAGTTCGAGTTGTCATGCAATTCGTGATCATAAACCTGGCTGAAAACCTCGAATGAATGCTCTGCTTTGTTCTGCCTCCGAAATTCAGCCTTTAGAGAGTAGAAACTTTGTAATGTTGTAGAACGACCTGTAATATAATCCTAAATCACTCACATTAAAGATACCCATCCGAAGTTGTTCACCAACGAGCTTGTCCATGTCCAAAATTGACCATTTTTGATTGTCTTCAGAACCAGGATATAGTCTGTGAATTGCGATGCAAAAATCTTGAAATGAAGTGCCAGTTTCATATGTGGGAATTGATTCCCAGAGTTTGGACATATTGATATCGACATATCGACAGGCATGCTTCTTCATAAGCTCTGGATCTGTAACATTACAGTCGATAAAAAGTATTTCGAGCTCGTTAAAGTATCGATGTAGCTCTCAAGGTTGAGTAGAGTCGAATTTGGTGCTGTGGAATGTCCACGAGCTAGCATTGTCACTTGGGTGGCCATTGATGTAATGATTCAAGGAGTTAGAACCTGAGCAAAAGATGGTATATATGTAAAGTGGCTGGAATAATGAATGATGTAGTAGACGATGAGGAAGAAGAGGAAGATCAGGTTGGAGATGAGGAAATAGGTGAAGGAAACAAATGACAATGTGTAGATTCTGCATCAGAGACAGGAATTAAAATATCCCCCAATTGTTTGAGAGATTTTAAGGCATGGCGAGTTTCGATTCTAAGGTTTCGAGCTTGAGTTGGCCTAAGCCTGGAGATTCAAGATGGATTAGGTGATGAAATGATTTAGAAACCCCTCACAGTGGGCTCCAAAATGATGATACTCAACCTGGAAACCTAACAAAACCTGTTAAAAGGCTTAGGAAGTATAACTTAGGCTAGAGGAAGGGTGCGAGTTGGTACTAAATATCACTGCTCAAACCAAAATGTTGTGTTTAGTGATGCGAAATGGTAAGGGATGTGGCGAATAGTCTGGGAGGGCATATGAAGATGTTCAAAAAGTTCGAAATGGGTTTGAAGGCATGTGAAGTAGTTCGAAGTAAGTTTGAGGAGGTTCGAAGATGTCCAACTGGTGGTGAGATATGTCGAAAATGATTATAGCAGATAAGAAGTGGTTTTCAAGTGGCAATAGGCAATAAGTTGAGAGTGAATACGAAAGTTCAAAGAAGTTTGTGATATTTTGCAGAACTTTAGAGATACAACATGAGCTAAGACTCAAGAGAACTGCTCTTAAATCTGACGGTAGTGGAGAGGGTAGCTTCTTCTCTGTTGTTCCAAGTAGCTAGTACAAGGCTATATACATTTTGAAGAGATAGTGCCAAAAAAGGAAATATACATAACATATGGAGACCATGGGCAATATATGCAACAATAAAGGACTTTGTAAATTGTAAAACAAATGAGAAATGATAATAATTGAAATGTACATTGTCCCAGTATAGTAAGAGTTCTTGTCCTATTGATTTAATATATCATGAAACATAAAAACCACACTTGTCGCATTCTGGGTCTCTTGTCGTCTCTCCTTGTGTCTGGTGGGGCTCAATATGCAACAAAATGGCTTATTCTGGTTGTGCAGCATATATCCAAAGAGTTTTAGAAACAGCTATGTAATGGCAGATGTTATTCGAAGTAGTATGAAGTCATTCAAAGTGTCGCAAAATCATTCAAAGTTGTTCGAAATAAGTCAAAAAGAATTCAAAGTCGATTTCATAGTGTTCGTAGCAGTTCGGAGGGTCTGTCATAGTGTGTCAATACAATTGGAAACTTTCTCCAGACCTTACAGCGTGCAGTGGACCTATCAATGTGCCTTAGTAATCATTTGCTTATTCACTTTATTCCTAATACAGTCTTACCAATTATGGTCATGGACACTTACAATGACCTCAGACCCATTAGTAAACTTCTGCATTTCCCGTTATTCTTCTGGCCTTCATTATTTAAGCACCCATAGTTTAGCCTTGTAGTGCAGTTTGCAACTTGTGTGTGTGTGTGTATATCAGTTACATTAATCTAAACCCATCTTGACCCATCCTTATCCAACCTCAACATAATCTTGACTTAGCCAACCAACTCCTTCACTCCTCCTTCCAAAGCCTTACTCTTAAAGTTAATCTTAAACCTCTGCTTATTTCTATCCTTGCCCTCCATCCAGAAACCCTCCAGAAATCCAAACTCCCTCTGCCCTGAAATAGGACAACTGACGAGGAGAAGGGTGCAACTTCTTACAAGTTGAAGTCAAGTCCTCTGTGGCCCCTTTCACCTGGCATGCTACAGCCTGGTGGATTCTGCCCCAGAACTCCTGAACCCTCTGACCACTGGTGACTGGGTCTGACCAGAAGTCTGGTGTTTTTCCTGCCCAAGTTCCATTTTGGTAGCAGCGTTTTGAACTCTGACACCTCCAAACACAGAGTCCCAACTTGCAGGAGGAAATGAAGACAATTGTGCTGCTACTGTGAACCACAGGTGAAGGGGAGAGTCCACTATATTCTCTAAGATGTGTTAGTTTGTCCTCATTCAGTTTGACTGGGAGTTCAAAGCATTTGAACTGTGTGAGCCACATCAGAGGGTAATATCTGCCTCCAGGATAAAGTATGTACAGTGGATGTATGTGTTAACTCTGTCACCTGGTACAGCTAGCATCCAGCTAGGTTTGTGATCCTTCCACCCACCCACTTCAAGAGGATCACTGAATCACACTGGAGTTGAGAATGGAGGTTGGAGTTGCATGAGAGATGACTGCTCATATGGGACTGGGATATGTTGCTGTTGGACAATGGTTTGGCTGAGTAGCCAACTGGTCAAGGATAGTCTGAAAGTTAGATCAGTACATAGTAGAGTAAGAGGGCATTGGAAGAACAGTAAAGAAAAGGAGGGGTTGAAAAACTTTCAAATCGATGTCCAAGATGATGGTGTGGTGATAATTGTGTTGAGTAACCTAAGATGGTAGATTGTGACTAGTGATGATAGAGGCAGGTCCAACAAGGTCCTGTGAGAGGCAAACACCAATGATCTCACCCTCACTGGGAAGATGACCATCCACCACATATTGAGGACCCTGGAAGGCAATGCAGAGGACAGGACACTGGAAGCATGACATGTGACCATCATCACCTACCTTACATAGCATGCATGTTCAAATCCCTTAGGGTCCAATCTTTTACATCTACCATTTACTGAATTGTGTATCAGAATAGTTTCACATAAAATTGCTTTTAGAAATCTAATCATACAGTTCACACTCTGTAACTTCAATACAAAGCATATGCAACAAAAATTTCCTGTCTTTAGGCACTGGAAATTCTACCCTGTTGCCCTCAGGTACTACTGCAACAAAGTACAGTGTTGGATCATTAACCCCCAGCTGTGTCGCGAGGTCAATTAGTGTCTTGATCCCTTTGAGGCAGACAGGGTGGGTAAGGCCGCAGGTAACCTGAAACAGGGTGAATTTTGCCTCTTCAGGATTGAAAACAAACGAGTCATATGAGGGTTGGGTCCCATGTGTTGGCTGGTAATAATGATTCGCTAAAAGAGTCTTAATAGGATGCTTTCGATCGAACACAATGCGCGGCTGCGGAGGTAGTGTTAATGTTGCGTGGTAGTTGGCACTGTCATTAGTGAATGTGTCCCACCGTCCACCAGGTTTCACATTCATCGAAGAGAGTCGAAATGATGTTCCTTTCATGCACAAGGCATGAAACGGCGGCTCGAGGAGCTTCCCAGCAGTAGATTGACTGTTTGGATCAGCTCGGAGTGTTCTGTAAAGCTTCCGTGCATTCTGCCACCGTGCATCAGAATCGCGTTCGTGTAAGAGGCGAGCTACAGTCTTCGTAATAATGCTCAATGAAGGAGATGAACGGTCTGCGGGCGAAGGACAGACAAGAATAAGTTTATGGGATCCATCATCCAAACCAATGACATCCTTTCGAGCCGTCAACACATCTGTAACGGTATCCCAAGTGATATCTTTCACCCTGTCGTGTATATGGTGCATGAAATAATATGGAATTAACTCGCAGAATGCATAGCAGTCACGAGCAGACGGGCCATATTCCTGCATAAACTGCTGGATTGATGTCTCGCTGCGTTTGATTTGCTGGAGTTGACGGCTAAAACATTCGTTGAACATCATAATAACATAAGGTAATAAGAAATACTTGCGCTTGAATGAGCTCCTCCAGCGAAAATGGTTCCATGATCCATATCTTCACAGGAGGTCGGTAATGCTCCACATCTTGCCAGTGTGATAAACGCGGTGAGGAGGCGATGACAAGAAAAAGGTCGGAGCGATCTATCAAGAAAATTGGAGCAGTCTTGTCCTCCTGCTTTGCGTCAAGCAAGGCCCAAGTTTCCGACAAGTTAACTGATGGGTTGACAGTGTCACGGGATAGCCGCTGAACACCCGTAGCAGAGAAGAAATAGATGGATTTCGCATCCCGTTGGAAAATAGTTGGCTTTCGAGCAAGAAGGCGACGAGCCAACAGGTAAAACAGGAAACTAGATTTTCCTGCTATTTTGTCATGCTTTATGCTACCACGTAAAGAGATACTGACTTACCGATGCCTGGATGACCAACAATGACGACGGCATTCACATACGGTTGATGACTCTCTATACCTTCCTCTGCGGATTTATACTCGCCCCTTATCAAGATGCCGCCTTTCGTGAAGGAAACAGGCAATCCGTGGAGTACATCGAACATTGCTGGAATGTCAACATCCTCAAGACAATCGGTATCCCGTTGAACAGTCTCTTGACGGATCAGATTTTTGCTAGAGACCCAGAGATCACGCCAGAATGTAATCACGTCTGACGACAATCATATTAATATATATCAGGGCAAGTTCCCATAAACATTGAATTTCAAATGCGCATACCCTCTTCCACTACGTCAAATACTTCTTCACTTTGACGCCGTTGCTTTGGAGGCTCATCTGCGTCTGCGAATTAGTGAGTGAGTGTATGCAACTGGAAATTTTGCTTGCCTTCATTCGAGAGTATGTCTAAGCGATGAATGTATGCCCGGAAAAAGCATTGGAAAAAAAACAGCAAGGAGGAAGAGGGGAATGAGACAGCATGAAACGTTGGTAAAATATAGGGAGTGGCAGCGGAGAAATGAGCGATCATAATTAGGAAAAATAAAGAGATGACGAGAATACTCACGGTCGGGGGGAAGTTGCACGATGATATGGACATTCTTGAGAGGGGGTGACGAGAAATGTTCCGACAATTCGTCCAAAGGGTTTAATTTGATGCAGCCTGGGATATCCTGCGGACTTTGTGCGTGTCTCAGCTTCACGTCAACTTCAGAAGAATGAATGGGTGGAGATAGCTTCCCAAATATCAGATCTCATAATCGACACATGCCAGAAGGACACACTCACCTTCCAGATCTTGAGCGTGTTTGCAGCAAGATGATCAAGTTTAGGTTCCATCTCCTTCTTTATCGCTTTCTTCAGGTGACCCATCGTCATACTTTTCCCGATGTCGACGGGGAAGGGACTGTCAGATTTTTTGAGAACCCAACAGAAGAGGGTGAGGTGGTCATCTGAGCCAATGGTTGAGCGGGTTTAATGGTCTGACTGCTGATTGCTTACCGGTCTTGGATCGCTTACCAGTCTTGGATCGCTTACCAGTCTTGGATTGCTCAGACAGATTGGAATCCATTGACCAAGTTGAAGCGATTGTTTTGGTGGCTGATAGATGAGTGATGAATAAGGGTAAGTAGGCAGCAGGTTATGAAGGTGATCAGAAACGCAGGGAGGTGAGATAATGAGATCGGATGTGTATGTGAGAATCGGCGAGGGGGAAGTAAACGAGAGGCTGGGTATTGTGAACTGAAAGTGGGCGCACCATCAAGAGTCTGTAGATCCTGCACAACGAACTTGATTTCTGGAGAAGACTGATCTAAGGACTTGTAGAACAGCTGAAGCCCTTGCTCGTCGGTGAGAATGAATGCCTCTTTATCTTCGTTGACGAAAGCGACACCAACGCGATCCAAAGGAATGTTGAACAATTGTGTGATTTTCCGGGCAAGATCTTCCCAGCTTGGCGGGCCATAAAAACCTACAAGTCGACTCGGAGCGTTCGCCTTCTTGAGTTTGAATGAAACGAGAGACATGGCCAGCCTAGGAAGTTACAAGTAAGAACTGAAAGCAATCCACCCAGCAGGTTGTGACGCAACACGTGCATGACATGTGATGCCTGCCATTGCTTTGTCAACGCCTGCACCCGACTGCCGCGCCCGCCACCACGCCGTAGAACGACCATTCAGTAGAAACGAGGATACACCAAACGATGTCTATCGTCGTTTGGGATGTATCCGCTTCTTTTTTTTCTTTCTTTTTTTCCAACTGACAAATAGATTTCGTAATAGATTTCGTGCTGTCACGACGGCCCACACTCACAACCTGATAACCGCCCTACGACCGCCCAGCACTGCGAGCCACTGCTTCAGGGTGGATCGCAGGTGTACGGAATGCATGATGACAGCGACGGGCATCAGCACCTAGGACCAGCACGACAGGGGAGCATGATCGCCACCATCAGCACGAAGACCCAGGACCCTCAGCATCAGCATGATGACCCTATAACCCAGCGCCCACAACAACGACGGAGAACTCAGGGTTCGACGGCAGGAACCAGAACAACGACAGTGGGAAGGGGATGCGACGATGGGGACCTCAACAACGAGGACCGCCATGGGGACAGGACCACGCATGGGGAATGGGGAACCTACTGCCAACGATGCACCATGGCCGGGGGACATAGCTCCTAAGGTGTACGGGTGGTGCTACGTGCACGCAAGAGAGCGCAGGGATGGATAGATGACAACGAGGAGCAAGCGACTAGGGAAGGCGTATGGTGTACGGCCATACCGGGGCAGCATAAGCCCCTCGTGCGCCTCGCGCGAGGGTTTTTTCATTTATTTAATTAGTTTCCCGACCCCTCCCTCACCACACGGGAGGGGCTAAATTTCTCTTAGTTAGGAAGTTAGTAGTCTCGTACCCATCCGTTGCGCTGCATACGGACCTGCGGTCCGGACGGATCAGCGGAGGTTCAAAATACAGGACACAGAATGCAACACAACGACTGGTGCATTTGGTAGGCAAAACCACCTGACCTTCCCACATATCAAGCCTAATAATAGTTGGGCATCATGCTCATGACTTAGTTTCATTAGGCTTGATGTCATTAAAACTCAACACCAGCATTAAATCCCCCCCCAAATAGCAAAGACCTTAATAATAACTAGTACCTCTGGTCCCTATTCCCCCCTGCCTCTCCACCACTTCTATATCTGGAGCATGGCTATGCCTTACCAATCAATCACCCTGAGTCAGCACCACGTAACCTCTCATGCTCCCAACAGCATTGCATTTATTGTCGGCAACGTTGAGCTCGACGTCAGGCCCCTTCCTCTGTCCCCTCTGGCTCATGTGTTGACCTACCCCATCAATCCTTTGGTCAGCAACACCCATACACCCAGCATATCACTCCCATGGTCCCTATGCATGTCCTCCTCTCGCATGTTCAATGTTGGCAACACCGAACTTGGCTTCCAGGTTCTTTATCTCATATGCAGTCCCACCTCGCCATTCTTCTAAACAACAACTCTCACGGTTCCAATGCACACGTCCTCTAACACCATCAATGCTGAGCATGAAGCCACACCTCGACGTCTACGCACGTTCTCTTCCATGTTCCACATCAGCAACACTGAGCTCGACTTTCAGCTTTTTCTGCTGGGCACACTGTCTTATGGTGCTTCGTGCCACCTTCAACATGTCTCAGCACGAGGCGGAGTGGGCATTCTATCTCAATGACATCCATATTCCTCTTACCATTCCGCTGAGCGCATGTTATCGCATGCATCGGATCAAGCATGAACATTTGCTTTCAAATGTGATTCCATTTCTCTATGGTTCCATACTTTCAAAGCACTAACTGACATTGGTGTTCCAACAGATCTCTCTCAGTGTAGGACATGATTGACACATACTCAAGATTGGAACTGAGGATGTGCTGATCATAGCATGGTCATCACCTCACCGACCCTTCAACAACTTCTCAACGACCCCTCAATGACTTTTCTACAACCCCTTGATGACTTCTCTATGACCTCCTCCTCCCAACCGCCATCAACATTGCTCGTAATCATCGGTTCTGCATGAATCCTTCCCATCTTCAATACAACATCGATACCATGGTTGCAGCCTTGAAGACAGTGTTTTCTGTGGTTGTCTTGCTTTGGATGATGTACAAGGTATGTAATATTACTACGAGCTCTTCATTATTGTTCACATGTGTATCAACATCTAGATATCATTCAACGGGCTTGCTTGAGGCCCCATAATGGCAGCACTATTGCCGCTGTTGTTTGATTCTCACTCCACTTGGCAGCCTTCTTCAATAGAAGCACAGCTATGCCCTCTCCTCCATCTGGACCTTAGCTACACTCAGTTCAGAGACTCAGTGGCAAAGATGGCGATGGAAGTGAGTGTGGTGGGCAAGTTGAAGCACCATTTTCACTGTGTTATACATGTATACTTTTACTGCTTGTCTCGGGACATCTCGCTTTCCCGTGAGAGTGTCATATGTCTATGTTGATATTAAAAAAAATCATTAGTTCCTTGTCTACCATGTGCTTGTATTTACCTGATGTCAGCTTTTTTTTCACCTACAAAACACTGACAGACTCTCCTATGGAAAGAAGGCTGGGTACTGCTAGCAAACATAAAGGCCTCTCGAAATCAATCCATTGACATGGATTTCAGCATGGCAAACAATGCAAGACTAACATTTTACATGCAGGCAAGCAAGCTTTGCACTTAGCTGAACAAGCACAATGGAGGAGAGGAATGATCCAAGGCAAGTATTTCATTGAGCTTGCCATTTACTATCACAATATCATGATCTTCAGAATTATCTCAAGAGGATTGCGAGGCTGTTGAATGCATGGACCTTGATGCAGGCCATCTCACAGATGATGTAACTGCAGTATCACACATGGCTCCCCCTGGAGAGGAAGGATTTGATATCAGCCATGAGGGTGGTGAGTATGAAGTATTTGATGATCTCGTGGATGGTCTTGCTCAATGCAATGGGTTTGTTGAATCTTTTCTTTTCTTACTGGAATAGACCACTCAGACCCTTTGCAGCCATCAAATTGACCATTATGACTGCTGTGATCGCATAAAAATTCAGACCACACATTGGAATATACAAATGACAAACCTAGTCGACGCTTATCTTGACTTTTGCTGCCGTGATGCTGGAGAAGGCATGCCTGACATTCCAAGCCACCTCAATGATACTGGCTCTCCTCCAATTATTATTGACGTGCTTGACATATTTTGTAAGTCCCAGTGATTTGAGACTGAGTTTCTACTACACTAAACTATCTCATAGTTTGTTGACAATCAACGTTCCCAGTCTTTCCTGGAGACATGTACCCCAACGAAACACTTGTATGCCATGGATACATTGGCTGCTCCCCACTGCAACCATCACTAGCAATTTTTTTCTGAACACTCACAGCTTATCGACAGTCTCATTGGTCATATCCTCGGTACAGCATTGAAGCACAATGCAAAATGCTGTGCAACATGCACAACATAAGCTATCATTTTTCTTGTCAATTGCATCTAGATACTGAACATCCCCAACAGTTGAAATAAATGCAGGTGCCTTATCTTCCATATCTGTGTACACAGTTCTCAAATGCATATGATGTGTATCTCGATATCTACCGACATGTTGATCAGCAGATCAATGCAGCTCTCGGATACAATACTTCCTCCTCGTGTATCCTTTGATCTTGTCCTTGTTTCTTTTACCAGCTCGATGGTGAACCTGAGCTGGAATTTTTATCTTTTGTCTCAATTGATGGTAATAACTCACTAAAATGCCTGGGATCATCGGTATGCAGTGTCAATGATTGCCTTGATTTGCAGACTATACTTTCAGATTGCTGGTTGACCCCTGAAGAGGTTGATCGTTTCAAGGATGAAGTGAAGCCTCGTGTAAGCTCTTTACTTCTTATGTCTTTGCATCCATAGAAATTTATTTCTATCTCACCAGCAATCCAGCAAGGATGATGTTAACAATGACTGGGAAGATGTTAACGATGAAATTCCAGGTTTCCGATGTGTTGATAGGTGGCGTAATGCAGGGCCCAAGGAGTGGAAAAAAATGTTTGCATTTTTCCAGGAATCTGGTGCTTTTATTGCTTCCTGCCGCCACTGACTAGTTCTTCTGGCATGTGATATGATTAGGAGTGGAGAACTGTATGTCTGAGTCATCAGTCTTTTTGGGATGTATTTTTCTGATTAAATCAAGGCAAAATATCTGCTTGCAATTGTTGATCAACTGATTGATCTTCTTGGCCCCAGGGTTGGTTGTGCATATGACATCGATTGCACATTTTCAACAACTGTTGAGAACAGTAGCCTCTCTGAAAAGGTGAAAGATGCACTGTTTCGGCTTATGGTTGGTGCATTCCATGGACATGCACATAATTGCATCTGCCAACTCGACTGGCACCCTCTTTTCATCAAAGGCACAGGACATACTGAAGGTGAAGGTTGTGAGCATGTATTCTCATCATCCAACGATCTTGCCAGGGGGTACTCAGCATGCTACTCATTTCCATCGCCACCAAGCAATTGAGGAACATTTCAACTTTTGGGATCAAGATAAATATGCTAATCTCAGTACGCTTTATCTTTCCATGAAGTATTTGATAATAACCAAGTAAACCTCTTCTGCCAGGTCATTTTCTGCAAAACCACTATTGGAAAGCTGTTCTTGCTGTGAAAACCCTTGAAGCTGAGCTTGCTGTTTTACAAGCTAAATTTGGAATTGATGATGAAACATTCGACTGGTACCTTTCGGAAGAGAGGCAATATCTCCATGGTTTAAAGGAACCATCCTCTGCGTCAACCCTGAAAGTTCAATATGTCCGAGCACTCAATGAGCTTTCTCAATGCAGGTAAGTCCACCATTCTGTATGCAATCAAATGTAACTAATATGTTACTAGACAAGAATGGAATGCAGCTCGCAAAGCTGCCAATGAAATCTTTTCGAGTGTCGCTTGTAGTTCAATCCATACTGCACTGACACAAGTTTGATGATGCATTGACACTGCATATTCAAAATTGCAAAATGCTAAGTCTTATGTTGAACCTCTGGAAAATGGCCCCAATATTGAGGAGTGATGGACCAAAACATCTCCCGAGTACAAGACATTCTATCAGGAAGATGTGTTGACCAACTATGAATGAGCCCTTGATGAGTTAGAGAGACTTGTAGTCATGCGATTGTTTGAACTTGCCAAAATGAGCACATCTGGGATGGGCATGTACACTTTACTACGAGTTTATGTGTATATTAATTTTGAATAGGCTACAAGCTTTGTCGACAAATTGGAAAGGCACTCCAGCACCAGTCAGAAGCAATCAAGAATGCCATTAATTGCTACAATACCCAGGCTGCTAAACTAGATCCACTGCACCCACCATTATCATGGAAGGAGATTGTCGATTACACTTTTATTGGCGAGTTCGACACTTTATGCCATTCTCAGTCAGAAGTTCATAGTCAGCCATGGGCACAAATGGCACATTGTGAAGTGACCATCAAGTACTTCAAATTGTGCTGTGCCTGGGAGGAGGTGATGCGGTTGAACATTGAAGTTCGCCGTCTTTGTACCTCGATCCATGATGAATCTATTCATACTCAAAAGACTATTTCTTTCCTTTCGACAACTAAACCACATCTAGCTTTTGAACTACAGCACAGATGGAATCTTTGTAATGGCATCAATCATTTACATGTTCAGTGTTTGGATACAATTGAGAATATGTCTGTGTACACAGGAGTGCGTGGCATAGGGACTCACCTTGCATCTGCTAGTACATCATCTTCAGTTGTTGGGAGTAGAGCAAAAGAGAATGAACATGTCAGTGAGAGGGTATACGATGATGTACATGGTATCAATCTCAATGAGGTGGATGATGACAAGGCAGAGCAGGAAGAAAACCATGATCTCAAAAAAGTCACAGATTTTGTATTGACTATCGTAGATTAAACATGTGCTTACTATGTTGGAAATGCTTCGGAAATTGTGTAAATGATGAATTGGTAGTAGATAAATTCGAAACTTGGGCAATAGCAAGTGAGACAACTTACAAACAGATGAAAATCAATGGATTACATCAAATCTTGACTCGTGGAGCTTGAGGAAGAGAAGGAAGAGCTAGAGTTACCCCATCTATTCATGACTACTACTCAGATTGACAGCATTGTGCCACCATCTAAGTGAACGAATAGTAATGACAGTATACTAATTAATATAGAATCACTGTCTAGTAAGTGAATGAATTGCAAAACAGATAAGCAATGACAGTATAATTAATATACAATCACTCAATGTAAGTAGAACTGGTGAACATCACTTATCACACTTGAATATCATGATCATGATCATCCGAGTCATAGTAAGTAGTAGTACGACTGTTCAAGTTGCCCAACACTGCCCAAGTAGTTCGAATTATTTACAGTGGAACTGAGTAGTATTACTATCATGTATTATATTTTTAACTGTACAATGAGACTACATGATAGCTTGGACTCATGATCATTGAATGAACAGACTCTAGTATTACACAGTGTAATAGTACTACTTCTAGTATATGCCAACTATCAGTGAATCTCACAAACCTGATCCTGCAAACTACTGCTATGAGTAGATTAATTACTCACAGATGTAGTCCAGCTTGGGCTTGCAGAATTACAACCCTTTGGTCGATAACACACAAACCTTCAAGTTCACAGTTGTTCTATTTTTACAATATAATCTTATCATCTTTGTTTTTTCATACTTATTTGACCTCTATTTGACCTTACTTTTTCTTACTCTTGACCGAGTTTATCTCTGCCACATTATCTACACCTACTATGCCAGTAAAACTCGAGGGGAAGCCCCACTCTTCAATGCTTCAGGAATTACTGCCTCCTATGATTCCTTGCTTGGCTCTGCTTTCTCACCACCAGAAAAACAAGCAGCAGCTCACGTGGTCTTGCGATACAATCAGCACACAACCAATCATAGCGAAACTAGAACAGATGGAGGCCTCCACCCAATGTATCTCCAGCTACACAGACTTGGCAGCGCTAGTGAGCAAGAGCTCAAGGAAAACAAGAAGCTCTTGGAAGCATCACAGTCTGACTTATTTGATGCAGTGAGTTTTCATCTGACATTTTTCTCATGGTATCTATAAAACAACAAAGATATCTACTCTTGATCGTATAGATGGAGGCATATCTATCCTTCTATGGTGCCCAGGATTTAAGCCATCAGAAGGATCTGGTGCTGAGCATATGATCTTCAACACTTACATATCACCTCATGAACTGAAGGAAGGTGGTAAGGATTTGACAAAGCATATAGCGCTCCTCGTGCAGTCATTTGGCACTGATATTGCACTGCCTCACCTTCATCATTTTGAAGCACATTGTGCTGTGGAAGGAGTAAGGCCTCCATCTGTGCCAGGTATAGTTTTTATTTAAGCTCAGCGGTTAACATTAATACATTCTGCCTCTTGTTCCAGGCAACGAGCTCATGGTAGATGGGTCTTCATATCTCCCTCCACCCATTATAAAAGGTGGACCACACTTTCACTGTCGATGCCATCCTGCAGGAACATATGCCCAAGACATTGCAATCCATAGTCAACCTCTGAGCCAGCCACCTCATACCCCATTCAACCCATTGTCTTATGGTCTCAGGCCTGTCGAATTTCAGCCTAAAACTGCTGTTGGCAAAAGCGCCAAAATTGCTAATGATGATATTGATGTTGACAATGACCCTGGATGGCTAAAGGAAGCAGTCATTGAGGCGTCAAAGTATGGATCAAATTTTTATATTGACAAAAGAATATTAGCTCCATGAAAAAGTGCCGGTGATGAATTCCAAGGTGCAATTATCAGTCTCGGGCCACACACTGATGTGGCTCTGGATCAATTTGGACTTGAAGACAGTTTAGTCCCTCAGTTGCACATTCTCACATGCACTGTTTGTGATACGCAGTGGGAGCAGATCTTGCAGACTACGGAGTGGGGATTGAGCTATGAACAGGCAGTGAACTTGGTGAATGCAATGCAACATGATATAAAAGCTCAGCAAGTTCAGCCAGTCCAAGTAAGTCCTTATTTCTATCATTGTTTCTGTTTGATCTCAAGTGGGATAGTCATCGATGTCATGGGGAACACTCTTTTTTTCTTTATTTTTCCTAGCTTTACTTGCTGTCATGTTTGCCTATCTTGGGCTGTTCCTTTTCTGAGCCCAAGGGGCCGCCATTTTTGAACCTTGTAGTATCTGACTAAAATCACATACTAAAACTTACTAGGTTCTTTCAGTTTCTGTTTTCATTTGGGTTTTGAAATCTTGTGTTATGGTCAATACTCCTAAATCGAATGCAAGCCGATACTCGTAAGTGATGACATTTAATAGAGGTTCGGATCGCCGAAGCTCGTAAGCAATGGTTGAGCAAGAGACTTAGATCGCACCGGTTAGGAGTGTAAGAAAGACTAGGTCAAGCTGAGTTGACCAGTCCTGCATTCATAGTTTAAATAGTACAAACACGGGTCGTAGATACGAGTCATGCCAAGAGAACAATAAAGACAATAAGGATGAAAAGACAATAGAAAAAGGGGCGTCCGCAGTATGCTACAATAAGGTGGGAGTGTAGGGATGTAAATCAAGGGCGCGTGTTGGACAAGACAAAAGGGAAGAGACAATAATGTGAAACACACGTCAGCAGAATAATAGGAACAAAAGAAAATTGAATCCCCGTGCCTCTTCGTAACACCAGCTCCTCCCCAAGGTTTCGAGTTCCATCCGAAACTAAGCCCTCATTGTCTGCATCGGGTCAAAAGACGGCGCATCGCTGGTTGTCGTGGAGAACGTGGAGAAGGAAGTAGGGGTCAGGGTGTCGTGGGCATAAACCTGAGTTGGCAGTTCAATGTTTTCTTCCCTGGCGAAGCGCACCGAGGTGCCGGTGATGAAAGTAGTGAGTCATGGGAGGCAAGGGGCGGAGACGATTTTGAACAGAATGAGCATATAGCAGAGTAGCATAATAAAAATGGACGCGCCAAAGATGGCGCCGAGAGCGACGACAACATAGACGTTGTAGGTCATTGTGGTTGGCTTCAGGTGGTGCGATGACGTGGCGGAACGTCACATGTCGGGTTACTTGGGCAGAAGAGCACGGAGTGCTCAGGTCGCCATCGTTGACAGTGCGGACACTGGTATTCGGGGCAGTGTGACCAAAAGTGCCCTATCTGAGTGCAGGTGAAGCAGACCGAATTCCTCATCCATGCTGGTGCGGGCGCGTGCTCGGGGGGGGCGGTCTGGGTGGGGTAAGGTGTGGGGGCTCGTCTTGGTGGAGATTGCGAGACGTATGGTGGGAGTGGAGGGTGTGGGGATGTTGTCAGTGGCGTCTCTTCGTCTTCCTCATCACTAAGTGGTTCTATTATGAAAATTCGTTGCGGCATGGGGACCCGCTCTCCGGGTCCGTAACGGAGCGCCTGCTCGTCTAGGCTCCTCATGAGCGGGAGCAGGTCGAGATAATAAGCTTCTTCTGTTAGTCGTCGGAATACTCGCTGGAGGCGGGAGATGGCTCTGTATGTTTCGAAAAGATTCTGTGTAGTGCTGTGGAGGAGGGCGCAGTCTTGGGTTATGGACAATAGTCTTTCTTCGTTTCGGATGTTGTCTGTGTCTCGGACGAAGCTGAGGATGAGTTCAAAAATCCTGACGGGGTCAGGGTCGGGTGTAACATTCATGAAAAAGTGGAGAGGGCGGCTCATATTTAGGAGAGGTTGTGGGTAGATCTGTATTCACCTAATATTTCAGCAGCGTTTTTTAAGTGAGTTGCTGGCTCCCAGGTGTTTTCTGCCGTGCCGTATCCCTTCCACTTTACCAAGAATTGAATTCTCTTGCCTGTCCCCCTATGTGCCAAAATAGCTTCAACCTTGTGTTCAAGTTCTCCTTCGATCAGATCGGGTGGTGGAGGAAGGAGGTTTGGTCCGTGAGTTTCATTTTCTCTGAAGCGTGAGAGAAGTGAAGCATGAAATACAGGGTGAATTCTCCACTGAGGGGGGAGCTTCAATTCATAGGCATGGGACGAGATTACCCGTGTGATGGGGAAGGGTCCCTCACATCTAGGGGCAAGCTTTTTGGTTGGGTATCCTAGCTTCAAATTTTTGGAGTCAAGCCAAACCTTTTCCCCCACTGTGAATGGACGGAATCCTCGTCCGTTTCGCCTGATCATCACTTGTCGGGAGAGTTCGTGAGCCGCTAGGGCTTCCCACCGTATGTTTCCTAATTCAGCTATCCTTTGTTCGGTAGCCAGCACGTTCATCTTCAGGTAAGTCGTGGGGATAGCCCTAGGGTGTGCTCCCATCATTACATAAAATGGGGTGTTTTTAATAGCCGAATGATGCTTTTGGTTGTGTGTGAATTCGGCGGTGGTGAGGTGGCTTCTCCACTGTGAAGGTTTGTTCGCACAGAAGATCCAGAGGTAGATTTCGAGTTCTTGATTTACACTCTCAGTTTCCCCATCGGTCTGTGGGTGGTAAGCCATGCTCATTGCTAGCCTTATTCCCAGAAGTCTCCCTAGTTCTTGAAAGGCGTTTGAGGCGAAGCGCGGGTCTTGGTCAGATATGATCTTATCCGGAAGGCCAAATCTCCTGAATACGTTATGTAGATAGAGGTCGGCTGCCCCTAGTGCATCGACGCTTTTGTTACAGGGGATGAAAATTACCCCTTTAGTAAGACCATGGTCTACCATGACCATGATCGTATCAGATCCATCGCTTATTGGGAGATCAGTGATGAAGTCCATAGTCACTAGTGCGAATGGTCAAGTGGCGCTAGATTTGATTGGGGATAATCCCGGTGTTGTCGGGTGAGTATTTACCTTCATCTGTTGGCAGGTGGCGCAGCCGTCGATGTAGTTTCGAATGAAAATGGTCATCCCTGGCCACCAGTAGTCCCTCCGCACCAGTTCCAGAGTCTGAAATCGTCCGGGGTGCCCTGTAAGTATGTTATCGTGGTATTTTTCCACGATCTTTCTTCTTAATTCTTTGTCGTCTGGGACATAGCATCAGTCTTTGAAGAAGACCGTCCCATCATCTTCCATCTTCCAATCTTCTACCGCCGACTTGATTGGTGGTGTTCCTCCTTCCTTGATGGCTCTTACTATCTCCTTTAGTAAGTCGTCTCTCATCATGCTTTCTGCTAGTACTTCTTTCAGCTCGGTGTCAATCATCTGTGTGAAGATCTCGTCCTTCAGTAAGGTGATATCGTCGTTATCATTGTTGATATCGGGTATGTGATCTCCTCTCCGTGATAGGGCGTCTGATTGGATCATCATCTTCCCCGGGACGTGTACCAATTGTAGGTTGAATTGCGACAGGAAGAGACTCCATCTGGCCTGTCGCCGATTTAATTTCCGTGCTGTTCTGAAATACATCAGATTCTTGTGATCCGATAGGATCATTGTTGGATGTTCGGATCCCTGGAGATAGTGTCTCCAGGTCTCCAGTGCTCGTATTATTCCTAACAGCTCCCGATCGTAGATCTCATAGTTACGTTTGGTTGCTGTCAGGGAGTGGGAGATATACCCGCAAGGGTGCCAGTCTCCATTGGTATCTGTTTGTTTTAAGACGGCGCCCGTTGCATATTTTGAGGCATCACTTTCGATTACAAATGGTTTCTCTGCATCAGGCATCAGCAATACTGGCGCCTCAGAGAATTTCTTCTTTAGGGAGTCGAATGCCCCTTGGCACTTGTCTGTCCAGTTAAAGGGCTGGTCCTTTCTCGTTAAGTCATTGAGTGGCTTAGTAATTGCGGCAAAGTTGCCGATGAATCTCCTGTAAAAGTTCCCAAAGCCCAGGAACGATCTAACCCCCTTTACGTTGGTTGGGGCTGGCCAATCCCTTATTCCGCTTAACTTAGTGGGGTCCATGGCTAGCTGGTTTGGTCGTAGGATTAGACCGAGGAACTCGACTTCCTGTACATCGAATCTAGACTTTTCAGGTTTCAGGTACAGGTCATTCTGCCTAAGCCTTGCCAGGACTCTTTTCGTTCTCTCCTCATGTTCTTTCTTGTCTTTGGAGAAGATGAGAATGTCGTCCATGTAAATTACTAGCCACCCCTCATTCAGCATGTCTCGGAAGATGTCGTTCATCATCGCTTGGAAGGTTGCCGGGGAGTTGCAGAGGCCAAAAAACATGACCTTGGGCTCGAACAGCCCCTTATTGGTCTTAAATGCCGCCTTCCATTCGTCTCCCTTTTTAATCCTGATGTTGTGGTATCCCCATCTGATATCCAACTTAGTAAACCATTTTGCCCCCTTCAGCTTATCCAGTAGGTCGCCGATCAATGGAAGCGGGTATGAGTTTTTGATGGTTCCTTCGTTTAGATACCAGTAGTCTTGGCATGGTCTGAGCACGTCAGAGTCCTTCTTTGCCATGAAGAAAAATGGTGATGCCATAGGGGATTTGGATGGAGTAATGTATCCTTTCCTCAGGTTGTCATCAATGAATTCATCCAACTTCTTCTGTTCTGCCGGGGTGATTGGGTAGACCTTGCAGTCCTTCAGGATGAAGTCCAGTTTAAGCTCGATCGCATTATCCCAAGGTCTCGATTCAGGAAACCTTTCTGATGCCGCTTTTTCGAACACGCTTCGATACTCCTTATATTTATTGGGGAGGAGGTCATCGAGCGATTGTTTCTCCTCGACGTTTTCCTTCTTGTGAGCAAGTCTCTGCGAGACAGAGGTCTTTGCTCAGATGTGAGTAGTGTGGGAGAAGGCTAATCTGCCGGTCAATCAAGATCGGGTGATGCCTGAGATATGCCTGAGTGCCTGGTAATTTGGGGGAATGTAGTCATGTTCGATCATGAGGGGGGATTCCTCAGTTCTGAATATCCCGATCATCAGTTCCCCTTGGATGTAGGTGAACAGTGCATCTGTCCCATCGTTGCTTCCTTCGGTGTCAGGTGTTAAGCCAATATTGGAGTCGTCTGGTGTAGAGATCAGTGGATCGATCTCGGGATGAGTTTCCATTGCCATGTCCATTGCCAGGTGTGATCCGTTTCTGTTAAGTTCATCCGTGGTGCAAAGCCCTCTTGCGAGATGAACCACCCCGAGCCTACTCTTTACGTGCTTGGCGGCGGCGAGGTGGGTTTCCCCGAAGGTCTCCCCAGTGCTCCTTATAGGTAGCCTCCCGAGAGTCGGACTCAACATTACTCTCGGTGCAAGCGGCCCCTTGTCATCTATAGTAAGGCTTTGCTTACCGATTGTGGTCCGTGTCCGTTCGATCATGGTCCGGATCTTCCTCATAAGGGACCTTTCAGTCTGCCTATCTGTGAGAGTTCCCTTTTCCCAATCGATGGCAGGGTTGCACTTCTGGAGCCACGTGTACCCCAAGATCATCATATCCTTTCCTAGCCCCGTTATCAGCATCATGATCTCTTCCTCTTTTCCCCCGATCTCGGTGTCAATACGGATGTAGTGTGAGATCGTCCCATTCTTGTTCAGGGTCCCGTCGACGTTTTTGGCAAGGATTTTCTGGGCGAGTGGGAGTTTTTTCAATTCGAGTTTTTGGACGACTCGGTGGTCGATAAAAGTTTCGCCCGCCCCCGAGTCGATCAGGGCGGGGATCTCGGCTTTTCCGTTGTCTAGCAAGCAGTGAACAGGGACATGCATAGATTGGTTGCTTACATCCACTACGAGTACACTCGAGACAACGATTCTGGTGGGCTCTGCTGCCGATGCAGGCCACCATTTTAAAAACCCTCTTCTACCATAAGATCGAGTACTTCCTCCTTCTGCTTTTCCTCCAGTTTGTTGATGAGGGTTCGAATCTTCATGTAGTGATCACGGGAGGTCTTCTTCATCTCTTTCTTCTCTTCTTTAGCGGGAGGTTCTTTCCCTCCTCTGTGTTCGTTCCCCCTGTGCCCTGTTTTGTGGCAAATAAAACATCTCCCTTCTTTCATATGCTTCACCCTCTCTGTGTAGGAGAGGCGCGTCGTGTCAATTTCCATGGCGTTTGGATCTTTGGAGGAGCTGCTCGCTCCCCCTCCTCCTACCTTGCTGTAGGTTCTCTCTTTAATCGCTTTCGCTCTCCTCAAATGCCCCTTGGCCCTTGCTGCGTGAGTGTACCATCCTTCAATGGTGTCGGGCGGGTTCTCCATTCCAAATACCTTGTCCAGGACTCGATTGTTGAGTCTGTCTACGAAGTATTCAATGAGTGCTGCGTCTTCTTTAATCTTCATTCAATAAGCCAGTGTCTTAAACTGGGCTATGTATTCATCTACCCCCTTTGTTCCCTGAGAGAGCACATGGAGTTGGGTGCATGCATTCCCCGCATCGTCGATGGGTGAGAATGCGGCTCGTACTTTCACAATGAATTCCTGGAACGTATCCCAGGGCTTCGATTCGATGTATCTTTCTTCTAGATAGGCTTGTTTCCAAGGCCCAGCCATCCCTCCGTTCATATAGAAGATCATGAATAGGATCTTGTGGTGGTCATCAGGGAATGCGGTAGAGTTGGCATCAACGTACGCTCCACACTCCAAGAGAAAGAGCATTGTTTTTGCTCGGTCTCCGGAGTAATCGGTCGGTGCCCTCATCTTTATTTCAGCAGGTCGCGGGTTAAGAGTGTTGGGTGCAGTGGGAGCAGTGGGAGTGGATGGAGCCACCATGTTTCTTCGTCGGGTGGGGTAGGGTTGGGTTGTTCTCGTAAGAATGGTGTCGAAGTGGTGGGTGCTGCCTGGACTGAGGTTAGTCGGCAGAGTTTAGAACAGCTTGACCTTTTGTTACGGTCAATACTCCTAAATTGAATGCAAGCCGATACTCGTAAGTGATGATGTTTAATAGAGGTTCGGATCACCGAAGCTCGTAAGCAACGGTTGAGCAAGAGACTTAGATCACACAGGTTAGGAGTGTAAGAAAGACTAGGTCAAGCTGAGTTGACCAGTCCTGCATTCATAGTTTAAATAGTATAAACATGGGTCGTAGATACGAGTCATGCCAAGAGAACAATAAAGACAATAAGGATGAAAAGACAATAGAAAAAGGGGCATCTGCAGTATGCTACAATAAGGTGGGAGTGTAGGAATGTAAATCAAGGGCACGTGTTAGACAAGACAAAAGGGAAGAGACAATAACATGAGACGCACGTTGGCAGAATAATAGGAACAAAAGAAAATTGAATCCCCGTGCCTCTTCGTAACATCTTGCCTTACCCCCCTAGTCTAATTTGTGGACACACAGATAAGCTTCTGCCTCTGCAATTGATCATTCCAGCGGCACATGTTGGTATGCATGCACGTTGACATCTGGGGCCAGAATGCAATAATCTAATAGGGTTTCTAACTTACTACTCTGTGATTGTGTACCCACCTTCCACAATGCAGACTCACTTTTACAGAACATCTACCATACCTGGTCAGGCTACTCAGGACATTGCACAAAAGGTTAGCCATCTAAAGGTAACCAAGGATGTGTGTGCAGCCATTGCTGCCCATCGACGGCTTGCATCTCAAAGCTACAAAAGTGCACTCAGAGAAACTTGAGTAAAAATTGATGAGATAACAGAGAATCTTGCTGTAGCTCACCACAAGAGCCTTCAGCAAGTTCAACTGGAGCTTCACATGGGCCATCAAGTGAGCCATACAGAGCACAAGGAGACCAATGTGTGGAATGCATTTTGTTGGAAAAAGTCACAGGAAAAGGAGAACAGTCAGAAATTTATCTTGTCATGTTAATGTCCACTGCTGATTAATGTCTACTCAAACCCCAACACAGATGTACCTACTGCTCATGGCAAGGATGTATTGCAAGACCTTATCCATAACAACCAAGATGAATACAACAACCTGTCAAAACAAGAGCACATTAATCTTGTTGAGGAGTTCGAGAAGCAAAAAGCAACTCAGATGAAGGCATTTCGTGTTTCCACAAAGTCCAGGATTAACGATGCAACACATACACTCGTGGCTGTTGAGAGTGAGGTGTGCCTATATTTAAAATTTATTTTCTAGCGCTTGAGGTTAATTGTCATGTAGTTGAATAATTTAAAGTTGTGCACAGGAGTCGAAACCCTGCTCTTTGTGACATGTGGATCCACTGACTTGCCTATGAAGGGAGTAACATTTGCAACTCCAGGTGTTGAGCATTTTTTGGAAGGAGTTATGAAGCCTGACCCACAAGATTTTTTGGGAAAGATGGAAGGTTTTGCTGTTCAGGGTGTCAAAGGTTAGCCAACAGTGCTATTAACTCTCTTCATTGCAACTAAATTTGCTGACGACAGGCATGGCAAAAAATCATCAACAGCACATCTCGGTGATTCGCACTGAGATATGCAATGAGATCAATGAGGGCCTTCATGAGCTGTCTCCCTGTATATATAAAGATATTGATTGAGAGATCCATATAGGAATGATAGCAAATGATGACACAGCTCGTATGGAATGGAAACTTTACTGGCACAATGTTGTCAGGCAGTACCAGGTTATCATTGAAGGATGGCCGGACAACATTCCATTCCGCAATCTCAGTGATGTCTCGAGTTCCTTACATGATCTCGATGACCTTCTACATAGATGGCATGGTGGAAAAACATACTGGAGGAAACTCAGTGACATGGAGTTTCATGATCTTGATCTTAAATGCAATGCTCAGATTGAGAATGGTGAACTTGCTGCCCCTGTGCCATGTTGACACCGGTCTGACCATGGGAAGAAATGACTGCATGCAAGAGACAGAACTGATACTCAAAGAAAATGGCACAAATCCAGTAAAGAGATGGAAGATACTGATAATAGTAGTGACGATGAGCATCAGTCTCCTACAACATCAGGCATTTTGCGCGAACAATTTCCCCATGCTAGTCAAGAAGCAGTACCCAAAGCAGCATCTTCCACTGCTGCTGTGCCCTCCCCTGCCCCTACCCCTGCCACATCTGCTGCTGCTGCACTCATTCCTCCAGTACCACATACTGCTGAATCCCCTTCAATCTCCACCTCCACTGCACCCTTAGCTGCTGCCACTGCCACTTTGCCCTCCAGTGCTGCTGTACAAACTATACCCATTAATCCCACTCTTCTGCCAGTGGTGCCCCATGCTGCCGAAACCTCCATAGCTGCAACCCCTGCAGCTGCACCCTCCATTGCCCCTGTACCACCAGCCATTCTAACTATACCCATTGATCCCACTCTTCTGTGATCACTTGTTCAGGGGGATGCAAAGCTGTATATTATGTCAGACACTCTATAAGTACAACAAGCAGGTGTTAAAACATATATCAGCTATATTTCTATACTTCAGGACTAAATATTATGCATACATCATGTCCTACATTGACAGAGATCTGTTTTAAACCCCAATGTTGAGGGTGTTGCTTCATGCTATGAGATAGAGTGCCCCACTTCATGCTGAGACATGTTGAAGGTGGCACAAAGTGCCATGAGACAGTGTGCCCAGCAGAAGAAGCTGAAAGTCGAGCTCAGTGTTGCTGACCTGGAACATGGGAGAGAATGTGCATAGACATCGAGGTGTGGCTTGATGCTCAGCATTGACAGTGTTAGAGGATGTGCGCATTGGAACCATGAGAGTTGTTGTTTAGAAGAATGGCAAGGTGGGACTGCATATGCGATAAAGAAGCTGGAAGCCAAGTTCAGTGTTGCTGACCAAAGGATTGATGGGGTAGGTCGACACATGAGCCAGAGGGGACAGAGGAAGGGGCCTGACGTTGAGCTCAACATTGCTGACAATAAATGCAATGCTGTTGGGAGTGTGAGAGGTGATGTGGCGCTGACTCAGGGTGGTTGATTGGTAAGGCATAGCCATGCTCCAGATATAGAAGTGGTGGAGAAGCAGGGGGGAATGGGGACCAGAGGTACTAGTTATTATTAAGGTCTTCACTATTTGGGGGAGACTTAATGCTGGTGTTGAGTTTTAATGACATCAAGCCTAATGAAACTAAGTCATGAGCATAATGCCCAACTATTATTAGGCTTGATATGTGGGAAGGTCAGGTGGCTAATTTCCTCATCCTGATCCCACATTTTGCATGTGACTTTGATCAGCTAACTGGGACAGTTAGGATTTCAGTAAGGGGAAGGATGATAGGTCCACTGCATGCTCTAAGGTCTGGAGAAAGTTTCCAATCATATTGACACACTATGACAGATTCTCCGAACCACTATGAACACTACGAAATTGACTTCGAATTCTTTCAATTTATTTTGCACTACTTTGAACTACTTTGAATGACCTCAAACTTGCTTTGAACAACTTTGAACAACTTTGAACAATTTTGTGACACTTTGAATGACTTCGTACTACTTTGAATAACATTGGCCACCACATAGCAGTTCCTAAAACCCTTTTGATATATGCTGCACAACCAGAATAAGCCATTTTGTCACATATTGAGTGCCACCAGACACAAGGCGAGATGACAAGAGACCCAAAATGCGATAAGTGCAGTTTTTATGTTTCATGATCTATTAAATCTATAAGACAAGAACTCTTACTATACTGGGACAATGTACGTTTCAATTATTGTCATTTCTCATTTGTTTTACAATTTACAAAGTCCTTTATTGTTGCACATATTGCCCATTGTTCTCCATATGTTATATTTCATTTTTTGGCACTATCTCTTCAAAATGTATATAGACTTGTACTAGCTACTTGGAACAACAGAGAATAAGTTACCCTCTCCACTACCATCAGATTTAAAAGCAGTTCTCTTGAGTCTTAGCTTGCATCGTATCTGTGAAGTTCTGTGAAATATCGTGAACTTCCTCGAACTTTTGCATTCGCTCTCAACTCATCATCGCCTATCACCACTCAAAAACCACTTCTTATTTGTTATATTCATTTGTTGACATATCTTGACACCAGTCGAACACCTTCAAACCTCTTCAAACTCACCTGAACAACTTTGAACCTATTTTGAACCTATTTTGAACTACTTTGCACATCTTTGAACATATTTGGAACTGTTTTGAACATCTTTGTACACTTTTAAAGACTATTCGTCGCATCCCTTACCATTTCACATCACTAAAAACAATGTTTTGGTATTAGTGGTGATATTTAGTACTGACTCGCACCCTTTCTCTAGCCTGAGTTATACTTCATAAGCCTTTTAACAGGTTTTTGCTAGGTTTCCAGGTTGAGTATCATCAACAAGAGGGAGGGGAGATGAGGGGGGAGGGGAAGGGGCGATGATGAGACAGCAGCGACACAACACAACATACCACCACCCCCTCCCCCTCATTTTGTGGAGGGGTGGGTTTTTTAGTATTAAATTGTATAATTAAATAGTATAATCAATTGCCCCTATACATTTTCATGGGTTTTTTTTTTTTTTTCAATAATGAACTATCCTTAAGTGCTTTAAATAAACATTACATTGTACATTTATTAATTCTCCTGTGGCTCAAGTGATTGAGCACTTGTTTGGTTGTCATGTGATTTATATTCCAAGGTCCATGGTTCAATCCTTGCTGTACCCATTTATTTTGGAAGTACTTGCCAAGTTAAGTCTTCTGAAATGTGGTATTCCAACTGCATGTTGGAATTGCATAGGAATTTACTTGGAATATACTAGGAATATCTTGGAAACAAAAGTACAGGGCTATCAAGATACATTCTGATTGGAATCTGATTGGACTCCTATTGGAAAAGGTGGAATCCTAGGACTCTTATCAGAAAACTCGGACTCCTAGGAGTCCAATAGGAATATGTGGGGGAGTGTAAAGTACTGGGCCAGAAGCCTTTTCAAAATCCTTTCATGATGGAGCAGACAAATGGTTGGTTGGGGTGGTCAGAAAGCAGTAACTCTAGGCTGTCAACATTGAAAGGAGTGATGACTTTGATCATGTCCCCAAGAGATTGAACGGAGGCCTGAAGCTGAGGGTCATCCAGAAGATGTTGAGGTGGAGAAGGGAGAGGCAGAGCAATCTCAGTATTAACAGGCAGCAGGAGAAATAGTATTTTGAGAGCTATCAGACCAAACAAAACCTCAAGGGAACTGAGCAGGATCTAGAAAATCATGGGAATTATGTTTTAATGCAGGATTAGAAGTAGTCAATGTCCTAGGCTCAGTCTTGATGAATGAAGACACCTTGTCATAACTAGCTGACTTCTCCTGCTCAAGAGCGAGATTGATAGGAGGCAAGACATTGCTCATTCTCTTTGGCATGATGCCCTTCATCACAAATGCAGCACATTCCATGCTTATGCTTGTTAGGGCAAGGATCCATCTTGCAATTGCTGAAACTCCAGTTGCGACAAGGTATGTCCACTCACTTAGCTTGGCCAGAGGAAGGAAATGGGGCAGCACATTTATTAGTTGAGCAAGAAGACAAGGTAGTTGAAGGACCATGGACCATCTGAGTGAGTAGCAGAAGGTTGAGTTGAGCTCTGTCATCCAGATGGAAAGGCTTTCATGCATATTTGTCATGAACTTCAACATCAAACTCAATTGTGACTTGCACATTGTTCAGCACAGCACAGAACAAATCCAAAACAATTGAGTGGTACACTTGAAGCTTGCTCTTTTTATGGCAAAAGAAAAAAGAAGTCCCAGCAGACCAGGCATCAAAACCTTGGAGCCAGTCTGCTTTGCTGTGTAATTTGAGTTTTGAAAAAGCTTGCTTTTTCTTTTTTCTTGACAAGTGCATAGCCAGCTCCAAAATCCTTGGGGTCATCGTGGTGACTGAAGCAAACTGCATATTGTTGACAAGGGCTTCTCGGCTTGCTTGAGGACTGAAGACCACAAGAATCTCTTGAGTCTTCTCCAGATGAGCATCAGCCTCTGCCAACATAGCCAGTTCAGCCAGATGAGGGGTTTTGGCCAGCACAGCAGCAGGTATGGCTCCTTTAGAATCCTCCACTGATTGTACCTTGAGGACTTTGTATCAAAAATGCGAAAGGTGCAGGAGGAAGCAGAGGCAGCCTTGATGAAAGCATGTGATGACATGATGCGACACGCAGATCGTACTCAAGCTGTTGCTCCAGAGTACAAAGTTGGTGACTTGGTATGGCTAAGTACCAAGGATCTAAATATTCCACGACCTTCAAAAAAGCTTATGGAGAAGAAAGTTGGCCCATATCTGTTAGGAAACAGTCTCCTAACATGCCTATTACCTAATACTATTTTTATTTTATTTTATTTCATTTTATTTTATTTTATTTCATTTTATTTCACCAAAATACACTACAAAATGCCTATATACACATTATTTGTCAGTGTGGGAATTCTTTATTTACACGCATCAATATGTATGCGCATGTGTCCGCGCATCTGTAATAACATACTACAATATGTGTAACATAGTGTATAACCCTAAAATAAATACTAGGAGACCTCAGTTGAGTTCTCTTAGGTATTCCATCCACATTAGTGGTGCAAAAGGCCTATTTCAGCCAACTGTTCTATTTTTAACCCTCACATCAGATCCATCAAATCCCCCCATCATGCGCGCACCCCCCGCCGCCTTCTTGTAGGAGAACCCACATGATCCAGCTAGCAGATTAGTGGGTGTCACCCTAACAATATCCAATTTCTAAAATCATTTCACCCAATGCAGTAGTGTTAAAATTACCTCAATCATTCAAGATTGATCCTAAAATTAACATTTCCCATTTATGCCCTGACTGCCCACCCACTATTGCCGGTCAACAAACTACTTCACAGCCTCCAATAATGGTAGAAGGTGCTCCAGAATATGTAGTGGAAGAGGTTTTGGACTCACGTCTTCAATGAAATAAATTGCAGTTCTTAATCAAGTGAAAGAACTACACCGATAAAAATAACTCATGGGAACCAGAAGAGAATTGTAAGCGAGCGCATAATGCAATCACCCAATTCTTTAAACGTAATCCAAATGCTCCACATTGCATTGCTAGAATGGTGTATGAGGGGATGAATTTCCAGCCTTATCAGAATTTCACAGAGGGGACAGATACAATATTTTCTCACCTGGAAGTCGAGGCATAAAAGGGGGGTAATGTTAGAAAACAGTCTCCTAACATTGCCTATTAGCTAATAATATTTTTATTTTATTTTATTTCATCAAAATATGCTACCAAATGCCTATACATGCATTATTTGTCAGCATGGGAATTTTGTATTTACACACATCAATATGTACATGCATGTGCGTGCGTGTCTGTCGCAATATATTACAACATATGTAACATAGTATATAACCATAAAATAAATACTAGGAGGCCTCAGTTGAGTTCTCTTAGGTATTCCATCTACAATAGTGGTGCGAAATGCCTATTTCAGCCAACTATTCTATTTTTAACCCATCACATCAGATCCATCAAATCCCCCATCATGCGCATGCACCCCACCACCTTCTTGTAGGAGAGCTCACATGGTCCAGCTAGCAGAACAGTGGGTGTCGCCCTAACACCTTGCCTTACATTGTGACTGCCAGTGATTAAGAGGCAGTGCTCATCATTAGGACAGCTGCAACCAGACAGCTGCTCAGATCTGGTTTAGTCAAGATTTACCTTACTCTATTCAGATGACTATTTTAAGTAGTTACAAGCCCAATTCAGTACTATCTCAGAGATCAGGCACTATCAGAAGGGATATTGATCTGAAGTGCTTCATGAGCCAAACAGTTGATGTGTTACCAAATCACATTATTGATAGACATTTAGAGACCCAAAAACCAACTTTTGGATTTGTCAAAGAAGTGACTCATCACAGATCAAAACATTATGTCAGAACCATCAACTTCTAATCCCAGTCCTAACTCTGTTCCCATGCCAGTGCTAGAAGCAAAAATTGACATGCTTATGGCACAAATGTTGCAATGAGTATCAGTATTGGTAGCATCTCAGCCCAGACAACCAGAAATAAAACCAGCAACAATAGAAGATAAAGATGATGAGATGGAGGAGATGGTGGAGTAAATGTCCCAGGAAGATGTGCAGGCAGCAGAGAAATCTGAAAACAGAAAAGTGCATTTACCTAGGTATGCACCCCCACAAATCTTTGATGGTATCATGGAGAATACAAAATTGTTCATCAGCTCTATCATATTGTACATCCATGGGAGGAAGCCAGAGTTTCATACAACTGAGTCAAGGATTATGTTTGCTCTCTTGTACATTCAGGGAGGAAAAGCACAATTCTGGAGAAATGAGGCTATTAATCAAATTGCCATGGAGGAATTTCTGGAGAGATGGGAGGCACAGTTTGGAGACCCTAATCCAAAGGCAACAGCTAATGCTAAATTAAAAACCATGTGCCAAGGTTCCTTAATGGAAGATGAATTTATTTTGCAGTTCTGGAGAAATGAGGCTATTAATCAAATTGCCATGGGATATAAACCATTTTCAACTTTCAAAAAAAAATTGGAGAGACTGAAGGCACAGTTTGGAGACCCTAATCCAAAGGTAACAGCTAATGCTAAATTAAAAACTATGCACCAAGGTTCCCTAACAGCAGATGAATTTATTTTGCAGTTCAAAGCAGAAGCTTCGCAGACAAATATGGAAGAAGCAGCATTGGTAGACTTTTGAAAGCAGGATTAAATCCCTCTCTATTCAAGTCTATCTACCAACTATCTTCGATGCCAGTGAGGTTGGATGAGTGGTACAATTGGGCAATGCACCTCGATCAGCAATATTGGCAGGAACAGGCAGAGTCGAAGTTGATGTACAGAAATGCCAAATTTGAAAAGCCATCAGGAGGAAAATCTGAGAAAGGAAGGGTGCCTCAGGTACAAATTCGGAGGGCACAGCGACCAGCCATGGCAGTGACATTTAAAGTTACAGAGTCAGTGGCATGAGCAGATGCAATGGATGTTGATCAAGCAGGGAGATGAGCCACACTTGAATGTTTTAACTGTGGTCAGCTAGGGCATATGGCTAGGAATTGCAGACAGAAGAGGATGGTTGGGGAAGCTACAATTGAGGAAGTGAAGTTGGAGGAAGACAAGCAGAAGAATTTTGTGGAAGAGTCCCAGTGAAGGTTTCTCCATTGGTGACCCAGAATCAATATAATGTATTAGTATCCGAGGAAACCCAGAGTAAACAAAAAAAGGAAATTGAGGAGCTGTAGTCAATCATGTGACCAAGCATTGGAGGAGTACAACTGTTATCAGTCACATGACAAAGAGGACAAGTACAACTGTTGTAAATCACGTGACAAAAAAGATGACCAAGCATTGGAGGAGTACAACCATTGTCAATCATGTGATAAGGAGAATTTACAGGCATTATTTCCAAAAACCCTGAAATTCTTTATTTGCTCCATGCAAATAGAACCCGAAATCACCTTGACTGTAGGATTGAAGACAGTGGACCAACATGCAGCTATTGATGTGGAGGCATTACTCGATAGTGGTGCTACAGGATTATTCATTAATCAGTTCTTAATTACCAGAAATGGTGATAGGTCCACTTTGTGCTCTAAGGTCTGGGGAAACTTCCAAATGCATTGACATATCATGACACACACTCCCAACCCTTATGAACCATTACAAACCTTACAAAACTGATTTTGAATTATTTTGAACTACTTTGAACATCTTTGAACGACTTTGCAACACTTTGAATGAGTTCGAATAACTTTGCAGCACTTTGAACCATGTCAGCCACCATATGCCTATCCCACCACCTTTCTGATACATACAGGACACCTGGCATGAGTTAGTGCATCGCATATTGAGCACCACTGGACACAAGGAGATATGACAAAGGACTCTTAGGATGGCTCTTAGCTTACTAGGGCACCTATTTGATGTGCACCATGATTGCATCACGAGCCAGCTGCACATCCTCACATAATCTGGGCACTTTGCACCTATTTGGCACTAGACTGTGTGCACCTGGGTGCATATGTAATTCGGGTGCTTTGGCACTACTTCCACATCTCCAATCAGCATCACTTTATCTGATAACTGGCACAGGTCGATCATATCACCATACTAAGGTGCAGCACATGACACATAACACTGAAGCAGACTAATTGGGCAGAGCGCATGGAAATATATGAGTGAATTTTTAAATCTAAAGAATAATTTTTGTGCACCTAATGCACACCAAAAATGGAACATTGCACTGGAACAGTTGGGTATTGGGCTATAGGGTGCGCAAATCTTATTGGCTAAGGTAGCAGCATCGTGCAGTTGGGTTTAGATGGGCCAATGAATGGACTTGTGGGTAGCACATGGCACTTTCTATTTCTATACTTTATTTTACCATTTTTATCACATAAGCCATTTGTACATAGTACTGAGGTACATAGAGAATCCAGAGGATCTTTTCCCCTTCAAAGTTCACAGGTCATTCAGTGTTGCACATAGTGTGTGCATTATCATCCAGTTCATGCGCCTTTGTAGTGCATCCCTCGTATTGCCACATTTTGCCCATTGTTTGTGCCCCTCATCATATAGCCACATTTGTGCACCATTTGTGCATTTTCACCCTAGTTGCACTAGCATCTCACATGCATTCCTAGTCTGTGCCTTACCCCTTTTGCACACTCCAGCATTGTCCTCATCCCACTAAACCTCCTACCTTTCACCTCCATTATTGCTGCACATTTTTGTGCTTCCATTGCGCATTTTTCTGCACTGCACATTTTTGCCCTTTTGCATTGTGCATTTTTTTGCCACTGTGCATATCTTCCTTTTGTGTACACAACTTGGTGCGCACCTTGTGACCCACCAAACCAGCCTCTTTAGTAGTCTTTGCACTTTGAAGGACGATTCGAGGCCCTCTAAATGGACCCCCTCACCCTGATGATGTGTTCAGTTGGTACTCAGTGCAGAGTCTCAACAGAAGGGGTGAACACTAAATCTACAACTGCAGGCATGCTCATGGTGAGGGGGTTTGATTAGAGGGCCTCGGATTGTCCTTCTGGGCATGGAGACTACAAAGAGGTTGGTGCAGTGGTTTTCATTGTGTGCACTAGTTGTGTATGCTAAAGGGAAGATATGTGCAATGACAGAAAAGTGCACAATGCAAAGGGGCAAAAATGCACAGTGTGGAAAAATGCGCAACAATGAGGGAGATGAAAGTGGGAGGTGTAGTGGGATGAGGACGGCACTGGGATGTGCTGAAAGGGTGGTGCACAGGTTGGGGGTGCAAATGGGATGTGAGCGCAATGGACGGAAAATGTGCCAATGGTGCACAAAATGCGGCTATACCATATAATGTGCAAATGGCTATATGAAGGGCGCACTACAAGAGTGCACAAATGAAGACAAAGGACACTGATGATACTCAACCTGGAAACCCAAACAAAACCTACTAAATGGCTTCGGATGGTATAACACGAGTCAGAGGAAGGGTGCAAGTTGGTACTAAATATCACCACTGAGACCAAAAGTCATAGTGAGTGACATAATATGCTGAAATGTGTTGCAAATAATCTTTAAAAGCATATGAAGATAGTTTGAAATAGTTTGAAATATGTTCCAAGATGTGCAAAATAGTTCAAATAAGTTTGAAGATGTGTGAAGTAGTTCGGATAAGTTTGAAGAGGTACAAGGTATATCGAGGAATGAGTTTAGCGAATGTGAAGTGTTTTTAGAAAAGCGATAGGCAATGGGCAATAAAACGAGGAGCGAATATGATAGTTTTCGAAGAAGTTCGCGATATTTTGCAGAACTTAGAGATATGATGCAAAGATAAGACTCAAGAGAATGGCTCTTAAATCTGATGATAAGCGAGAGGGTAACTTGTGCTATGTTCCCTGTTGGTATTCTTTTTTGTAACTAACACAACTCTATATACAAAATGAAGAGATAGTACTAAAAAGGAAATAAGAACATGTGTAAAACATGAGGCAATATATCAAACAATGAGGACTTTATAGATCATGAAACAAATGAAAAATGATAAATGATGAAACATATAGTGTTCCCATATAGTAAAAGTACTTATCTTGTGCTTTAATATATCAATGAAACATAAAAACCGCACTTATCGCATTCTAACTCTCTTGTAATCTCTCCTCATGTCTGGTAGTGCTCGATATGCAGTGAATTGGCTCACTCCGGTAATAGGTCCACTGCATGCTCTAAGGTCTGAGGAAAGCTTTCAATCCTATTAACACACTACGACAGACCTTCCAAACCACTATGAATGCCACTACATCGACTTCAAATTATTTTAGAACTATTTTGCATGATTTTGCACTACTTTGAACCTTTTCGAACTATTTTGCAACATTTCACAACATTTTGAATGACTTCGCAGCACTTCTAATGACTTTAGCCGCCATATAGTTGTCTTAAAACACTTTCGATACATGATGCTCAACCGGAGTGAACTATTTAGTTGCATATCGAGCACTACCGGACATGCAAGGAGAGACGATAAAAGAATTAGGGTATGATAATGGTGGTTTTGGGGTTTCAACAATCTATTGAAACAACAAAGAGAACTACTCTTACTATATGGTGACACTGAATGTTTCAATTATCATTGTTCCTCATTTGTTTTACGTTTTACAATACCTTTATTGCTGTGCATACTGCCTCATGTTCTACACCTGTTATATTTCCTTTTTGGTACTTACCTCTTCGAAATGTATATAGACTTGTACTAGTTACTTAGAACGAGGGAGAACAAATTACCCTCTCCACTATAGTCAGATTTAAAGAGCAGTTCTCTTGAGTCTTACCTTGCGCCATATCTCCGAAGTTCTGCAAAATATCGTGAACTTCCTCGAACTTTCGTATTCATTCTCAACTCGTCATTGCCTATCGTCACTAAAAACACAGCTCGTAACTGCTATATTCATTTGTCAAAATGTATATCGATGCCAGTCAAACACCCTCGAACCCCCTCGAACTCACCTGAACAACTTCAAACCAATTCGAACTTACTCCAAACTACTTCACATGTCTTTGATCCTCTTCGAACATTTTTGTATGCTTTAAAAAGGCTATTCGTCACATCCTTACCATTTTGCATCACTAAAAACAACATTTTGGTATTAGCGGTGATATTTAGTACCACCTCGCACCCTTCCTCTAGCCTGAGTTATACTACCCAAGCCTTTTAACAGGTTTTTGTTAGGTTTCCAGGTTGAGCATCATCACTGGGTGTGCAGCATGTATTGAAAGTGTTTCAAGACAGCTATACACTGGCTGATGTTGTTTGAAATCCTGTGAAGTCATTCGAAGTGTCACAAAATGTTGCAAAATAGTTTGAAATAGTTCGAAGTCATCTGAAATAGTGCAAAGTCATTCAAAAACATTCAAAATCAATTTTGTGGCATTCATAGTGATTCAGAGTGTGTGTCGTAATGTGTCAATACGAGTGGGAATCTTCTCCAGACCTTAGCGTGCACAGTGGACCTATCAACACAATGCAGAGATGAAATGCAGCCATACGACGAGGGGATGCAAACAATATGCAAACATGGTTATATGAAGGGCACACTACAAAGGCACATAGACTGGATGCTGGTGCACAGACTATGTGCAATGCTGACTGAGCTATGAACTATGAGGGGGGGAAAGATCCTCTGAATTCTCTATCTGTCTGCCTACTATGTACAAATGGCTTATGTGATAAAAATGGTAAAATAAAGTGTAAAAGTAGAAAGTGCCATGTGCTACCCACAAGTGCATCCATCCATCCATCTAAACCCAATTACACTATGCTGCTGCCTCAGCCAATAAGATTTGTGCATGCTATAGCCCAATACCCAACTGTTCTGGTGTGATGCACTATTTTTGGTGCACTCTAGGTCCCATGCGCTCTTCCCAATTAATCCACTTCGGTGTTATGCATTGCATGCTGCACCTTAGTAATAATAACGTGATCGACCTGTGCCAGTTACCAGATAAGGCAATGCCAATTGGAAATGCAGAAGAACTATAAGGAGATGCTGTGCAAGGCCAAATAGTGCCAAAGCACCAGGATTACATGAAAGTGCCCAAGTGTGCATGGTCCAATGCCAAATAGGCACAAAGTGCCCAGATTAGGTGAGAATGCACCATTTGCTTGTGCTGGAATTGTGGTGTGCCTCAAATAAATGTGCCAGTAAGCTGGAAACTGTAATGCACAGTGCAATTGGTGTGGTGGATTGTTGTGTGTGTGATAGGGATTGTGCAATGAGTGTGCAGCAGAGAATGTGAGTTGAGGGTAGAGCATAAAAGTAGCATGTAAAGGTGCATCGAGCGTGCAATAACAGTGAAAGGCAGATAAAGAGTGTGGAGGGGGGTGCACAGAGGCAGTTTAAAGCATAACAAGGTGCATTTAGAGTGCATGACAGAAGGCAGCTAAGGGGAATCCAAAGGCACAGTAGAAATGTAAAAGGTGCACAAATGCACACAGAGGTGCACTGGAGTGCATGGGAGCACATGGGAGCACACAGGAGAGCACAAGATCACACTGGAGTGCATTGGAGCACAGAAAGTGGACAAAGGTGCATGAGAGTGCACTGGAGCGCATTGGAGTGCAGAAAGTGGACAAAGGCACACAGTGATAGGTCCACTGCATGCGCTAAGGTCTGAAGAAGGATCCCACTTGTATCGACACATAACAACATGCACTCCAAATCACTACGAATGCCATGAAATCGACTTCAAATTATTTCCGAGCTATTTTGCACTATTTTGGATGACTTTGAACGACTTTGAACACTTTTGCGACACTTCGAATGACTTTGCAGCATTTCGAATGACATCGGCCACCATACATATAGCTGTCTTGAAACACTTTAGATACATGCTGCACATCCAGAACAAGTTATTCCATCGCATATCGAGCACTACTGGACATGAGGAGAGATTACAAGAGAGTTAGAATGTGATAAGTGCATTTTTGTGTTTCATTGATATATTGAAGTGCAAGATAAGTACTTTTACTATTTGGGAACACTATATGTTTCAGTTATTCATCATTTTTCATTTGTTTCATGATCTACAAGTCCTCATTGTTTGATATATTTGCCTCATGTTTTACACATGTTCTTATTTTCTTTTTAGTACTATCTCTTCATTCTGTATATAGACTTGTATTAGTTAGTTAGAACAAAGTCGTATCACTAAGTTCTGCAAAATATTGTGAACTTCCTCAAAATTATTGTATTCACTCCACATTTCATTGCCCATTGCCTATCGCCACTTGAAAAACACTTTACATTCATTATACTCACTCCTCGATATACCCCAAACCACTTCAAATCACTTTGACATTCCTCGAAACTACTCTGAACTATTTTGCACACCTTCAAACATCTTTCGAACTCTTTTGCACATCTTTGAATCTATTTCGAACTCTTTAGAACATCTTTGTATGCTTCTAAAGATTATTCGCAACACACTTCGGCATATTATGTCACTCACTACATCTTTTGGGTATCAGTGGTGATATTTAGTACCAACTTTCACCCTTCCTCTGACTCATGTTATACCATCCAAAGCCATTTAGTAGGTTTTGTTTGGGTTTCTGGGTTGAGTATCATCAACGGAAGCACACAGGAGTGCACTTGTGCATGTGAAAGTGCATGAAGGTGCACAAAAGCATGCTGTGCAAAGTGAGTAGAAGATGTCCCAGCGGTGCACACAATCACGAAAAATGCTGTAGTACAAGTGCAGGGTGATAGGGAGCCATATCACCAAGCATGCCTGCAGCTTTAAATTTTGTGTTCACACTTTCTGTTGAGACTCTGCACTGAGTACCAACTGAACACATCAGCATTTATGTGAGAATTAAACAGTATATTGGGAATTCAAACCAAATTATTTATGGCATATCATCTGCAAACTGCTGGGCAGACAGAGAGAATGAACCAGGAGTTGGAGCAGTACCTATGCATGTTTGTCAACTACTGACAAACTGACTAACCTGAATGGCTGGCAATTGCCAAATTTTCCCACAATAATAAATTCCATTTGGCTACTTGCATGTCACCCTTTTTTGCTAATTATGGGTATTATCCCCATACAAAAATGGAACCCAGAAGGGAAATCAAGCTACAGTCAGTAGAATACTTTGTATCTAAGATGTGAAAGGTACAGGAAGAAGCAGAGGCAGCATTGTTGAAAGCATGTGATTATATGATGCAACATGCAGATTCTACTTGAGCCATTGCTCCAGAGTACAAAGTTGGTGACTTGGCATGGCTCAGTACCAAGGATCTAAATATTCCACGACCTTCAAGAAAACTTATGGAGAAACGAGTTCACCCATATGCAATTTCTAAAGTAATTTCAGCCAATGTGGCAGTGCTAAAATTACCTCAATCATTCAAGATTGATCTTAAAATTAACATTTCCCACTTATGCCCTTACTGCCCACCCATGACTCCCAGTCAACAAACTACTCTGCAACCTCCAATAATGGTAGAAGGTGCTCCAGAATATGAGGGGATAAATTTCCAGCCTTACCAAAATTTCACAGAGGGGACAGATACAATATTTTCTTGCCTGGAAGTCGACACATAAAAGGGGGGTAATGTTAGAAAACAGCCCCATTACATAATCAATTTTTATTTTTTTTATTACATCAAACTACACTACCTTACGCTAAACACTACACTTGATAGCATGAGAATTTTATTTAGCACACATCAATATGTATGTGCATGTACATGCACATCAGTAGCAGCATTGTACAATACATGTAACATGGTATATAAACTGCAAATATATACCTAGGGGACCCCAGTTGTGTTCACTTAGGTATTCCATCCACACTTGTGGTGCAAAAAGCCTTTTTCAACCAACTCATCTATTAATAACCCCTCCCATCAAAACCATCGAAATCCCCATCATGCACAAGAATTCCACCCCCTTCTTGTAGAGAGAACCTGCACAGTAGAGCTAGCAGATAAGTGGGTGTCACCCTAACATTGTGAAGCTTCTAGATACAAAGTTATATCACACTGATACCAACAATAAAAGAACACAAACTCAAAGCACCTAGAGCTGTTTCCTGTTCTTGGAGAATACAATAATGCCAGATTTCCAATATCATACTGCACAATTTTGACTATGAATGCTATGAATGCCAGCAAGAAAAAGAAAGCACTTGCTACTTGGGAGTTGGTGCTGCATTTGAAATATGTTGTCATACCACAATTTGTTCACATCAATAAGGATATAACAGAAATTGGTTCATGTCACAAGATGTTGATAGGTCCACATTGCGCTCTAAGGTCTGGGAAGACTTCTGAATGCATCAACACATCAACAACATGGGCTCCCAATTCCTATGAACCCCTATGAACCCCACAAAACCACTCCAAAATGATTTCGCAACACTTCAAATAATTTCAAATGATCCATCTTCCTGGATGTCCAGCAGTTGGCATATTATGATGTAACCAGACAATCTCCCTTCATAAATCTTAATCCTTTGGTACATATACTTTTCCTCTGAACAACACCAACCCTTGCTTTTAAACCCATTCATCTTCTTTAATATTACCTTACTTTTCTTCTTTTAGAGCTTTCACAGCTTCCACTACTTCATTGTCCATCTCTGAACATTGTCTAATCTTAGACAACATCTCCATTTCCAAGCTATCCATTAATAGGTGATCTTGATGCATAGTGCAAATGTGAAAGTATTCAGGTTTGAGTAAGGTAACATTCTTATTGTCCTCCTCCACTCCCCTTTTGTGATCAGTACATCTGGATAATGCATCTGCTTTCCTCATTAAGCTTCCTGCTTTATGGACTAAATTAAAATTAAAATGCAATAGGAATAATGCCCAATGCCCTTGCTGATGGGTAAGCTTTTTAGTGGACATGAAGTATTGCAAATTTTGGTGATCCATCCAGATTTCAATCTCATGCATACATCCTTCCAAATAATGTCTCCATGCCTCTGATGCTCATATTCTTTGTCATGCACATCATAATTCCTTTCCACATCATTCAACCCTTGGGACAAATATGCACAAGGATGCCATTTGTCATCTTCACATGGCATTGATAATACTGCTCCAGTAGAAAAGTTGGATGCATCTGATTCCACTTGTAAGGGACACGTGAAGTCTACTGGGGCTAATATTGGTTCCTCCACAAACTTCCTCTTCAACTCCTCAAATGTTGTCTGCTGTTGTTCCCCCCACCTCTGCACTACTCCTTTTCACAGAAGGTTGTGTAAGGGTGCAGCAATTTTGGAAAAATTATGTACAAAGTGACAATAGTAATTTGTGAGTCCCAAGAAGGCTTGAACCTCCTTGACACAGGTGGGTGCAGGCCAGTCAATAATGGCCTGTACCTTAATATAATCCATTTTGATTCTGTCAGGACTGATCATTAATCCTAGAAACCCGATCTCACCTGCCCCAAACACACATTTCTCCAGTTTCACAAATAAATCATTCTCTGCTAATCTTAGTAGCACCTCTTGCACTATCACTTCATAATTTTCTTCATCCTCCATGAATATCAGAATGTTGACAATAAATATTATTACCATGACTTTGTTTCTTATGTCCTTGCAAATGTCATTCATTATATTTTTGAAAGTCGGGGGACTATTGGTTATCCCAAAAAACATGACAAGCAGCTTGAAGGATCCTTGATGCATTGCAAATGTGGCCTTCCACTCATCTCCCTGCCTTATTCATATGTTACTGTATCTCTATCATAAGTCCAATTTTGTAAAGACCTTGGCTTTTCCCACTTTGTCAATTATTTTTGAGATCAACAGCAGGGGGTACACATTCTTCATGGTCCCCTCATTATGATACCCATAATTGGTACACATCCTCTTCCTTTGATCTTTTTTTGACATCAAGAATATTGCTGACATCTGCAGTGATTTTGAGGGTCATATGTATCCCTTGCGCAATTGTTCATTTAGGAATGCACCAACTTCTTCTTGTTCCATGGGAGATACACATAATGGATATACCTTCGACTTCTTCAGCACAAATCCTCGCTTCATCTCAATCACATGATCCCATGGCTTCTGCACTGGCAATCACTCAGACTCCTTCTTCTGAAAGACTGACAGATATTCATATGCCTTTGGTTCCCACTTCTCCACTGGCTTCTCCACCTTCACAATATGTTTATTCCATGACTGTCCTCCACAAATTTCTCTATCTAAAGGTTTGCTTCTGCTCTTCCTTTTCGATCATGATTGGAACTTCTGCATTTAGCATTTCCTCATCCAGCACTTCCTCCAATATAACAGAACACTTCCTTGGACATTCTTTCCCTTTTCCTTTCTTTTTGTTCTTCTTCCCTTTCCTTTCATACACATTACATTTCTTAGGACAATGAGTCATGTGTACTTTCCCAGGTTTCCAATCAATTTTGGGAGTATGCTTTTATAACCATGGACATCCAATTATTAGATTGGTTTACCCAAGATCCCACACTTCAAATATGGCTTGTTCCTAATGCTTGTGATACTTTAGTACCATAATCACCTCCTTCTTGATAGTTCCTCCATGATTAACTGTTCTTTCAATATTATACACTATTATAGGTTGTGACAGCTTGCACGTGCTAATACCATTTCCAGGAATTAAGGATTGATTAATAAATAATCCTGTAGCACTGCTATCAAACAATGCCTCCACATCACTCGCTGCATGCATGTCCACTGTCTTCAATCCCACATTCAAGGAGATTTTGGGTTCTATTTACACAGAGTGAATAAAGCATTTAGGGATTTTCGTAAATAGTGCTTGGCAATTTTCTTTATTATGTGATTGACAATGATTGTACTCCTCCTCAATTTCCTTCTCTGGTTGACTCTGGCTTTCCTTGGATACTAATACATTATAATGATTCTGGGTCACCAATGGGGAAACCTTCACTGGGACTCTTCCACAAAATTCTTCTGCTTGTCTTCCTCTGACACTTCCTCGATTGTCCCCTCTCTAATCTTCCTCTTCTGCCTACAATTCCTAGCAATATGTCCTAGCTGCCCACAGTTAAGACATTCAAGTGGGGCTCATCTTCCTGCTCGATCAACATCTATTGCATCCATCAATGCTGCTGACTCCTTAACAATAGGTGTCACTGCCATGGCTGGTGGCTGTGCCCTCAGAGTTTGTACCTGAGGTGCCCTTCCTTTCTCAGACTTTCCTCCTGATGACTTTCCAAATTTGGCATTTCCATACATCAACTTTGACTCTGCTTGTTCCTGCTGATATTGCCAATCAAGGCACATTGCCCAATTGTACCACTCATACAACCTCTCTGGAATAGAAGGTAGTCAGTAAATAGACTTGAATAAAGAGGGATTTAATTCTGCTTTCAAAATTCTACCAATGCCCCTTCTCCCATATCTGTCTGTAAAGCTTCTGCTTTTAATTGCAAAATAAATTCATCCACCAGTAGGGAACCTGGGGTGCATGGTTTTTAATTTAGAATTGGCTGTCACCTTTGGATTAGGGTCCCCACTGTTAGGAAACAGTCTCCTAACATGCCTATTACATAATACTATTTCTATTTTATTTTATTTTATTTCATTTTATTTTATTTTATTTCACCAAAATACACTACCAAATGCCTATGTGTACATGCATTATTTGTCAGTGTGGGAATTTTCTATTTACATGCACATGTATGTGCATGTATGCATGCATCAGTAGCAACATACTACAATATATGTAACCTAGCATATAACCATAAAATAAATACTAGGAGACCTCAGTTGAGTTCTCTTAGGTATTCCATCCACAATAGTGGTGCAAAAAGCCTATTTCAACCAACTATTCTATTTTTAACCCCTCACATCAAAACCATCAAACCCCCCATCACATGCGCATGCCCCGCCACCTTCTTGTAGGAGAGCCCACACAGTCCAGCTAGCAGAACTGTGGGTGTTGCCCTAACACCCACACTGTGCCTCCAGTCTCTCCTGAAATTCCTTGAAGATTGCAAATGGTTTATATTCCAGGGCAATCTGAGTAATAGCCTCATTTCTCCAGAACTGTGCTCCCCCCCCCCATGAATGTATGAGAGAGCAGACATAATCCTAGACTCTCTTGTATGAAACTCTGGCTTCCTCCCATGGATATACGATACTATAGAGAGCTGATGAAGGACTTTGTATTCTCCATGGTACCATCAAAGATTTGCAGGGGTGCATATTTAGGTAAACATGTTTTTCCACTTTCAGATCTCTCCTCTGCATGCACATCATCCTGAGACATCCACTCCACCACCTGCTCCATCTCATCATCTTTATCTTCTATCCTCTTTGGTTTTATTTCTGCTTGTCTGGATTGAGATCCTGCCAATACTGATACTAGTTGTGACATTTGCACTGTAAGTGCATCAATTTTTGCTTCTAGTGCTGGCATGAAAACAGGGTTAGGACTGGGATTAGAAGTTGATGGTTCTGACATAATGGCATGATTTAGTAACTTGGGTACCAAACTTGACAAAGCCCATGATTCAGTTGTTGTTCATTCTGTGAAGCACTTCAAATAAATATCTCTTCCAACAGCACCTGATCTTGGGGATGATACTGAATTTGGCTTGTAACTAAAACAGTCATCTGAATAGAGTAATGTAAATCATGACTAAACCAGATCCAATCGGTTGTCTGGTTGCAGCTGTTCTAATGATGAGCACTGCCTCTTGATCACTAGCAGTTGCAATGTAAGGCAAGTCCTGGTGTCAGCTCATGAAAGAAAAGGTAGATTATGCATATACAAGTACTTCTGGCTCATGCTGAAAGGATGAGTAATTGGATGTGGCATGGTGAAACAATGACATATCCACAAGTAAGAGAAGTGATATGGGAAGTTGTGTTCTTCTGTTAGGGCGACACCCACTATCTGCTAGCTAAGACCTTGCAGATTCTCTCTACAAGAAGGGGGTGAGATGCACATGCATGATGGGGGTTTTGATGGTTTTAATGCAAGGGGTTATTAATAGATGAGTTGGTTGAGAAAGGTGTTTTGTACCACAAGTTTAGGTGGGGACCTAGGTGTAAGGGGAAATGAAGGTTCCCCAGGGGTCTGAGCAACTTTCTGCATTTGTCCCATATTTTTTTTATATTTTATTTCACCCTATTCTGCCTTTTTTATGATTTTTTATGATTTATTCCTATTTTATTATTCTATTTCGGCTTTTTCAATGTTGGTACATGTTGACAGTTCTATTCTTAGAGGCAGGACCCCTTCTGTATGTTTACCCATCAAGGTGACATCATCCTGCAGCTTAATCTGCCTATCTCCACCTTTTTGCTATTTTTAGCTTACTATTTGATTTTCAGGTCTATCACATATACTGGGCATCAACAGATGGGTCCTTAGTGTTTTCTCTTTGAATTCACCTCTGTTATGTGTGCCTGGAGTGTCTGTATTATGTAGTATAATATTAACTTTGGATTCCCCTCTGTGAGCTCACTGTTAAGTGAGGCTTTGAGGTTTTCCTTACACTTTACACTAGGTGTATATTTAGGGTTTATATACTATGTTACATGTATTGTACAGTGTTGTCACTGATGTGCTCATACATGCACATACATATTGATGCATGCAAAATAAAATTCTCACACTGTGAAAGGGTAGCATCCTTCAGCATAATGTAGCGTAATTTGATGTAATAACATAAAATAAAACTTTATTAGGTAATGGGGCTGTTTCCTACCAGTGTTGGAGGTTTGGTTGATGACTGGAGATCATGCTAGACAGAATGTGTTCATTTCATGGATGCAACTGTAGCCAATCGAGGAACAACTCCCTTCCATCCTGTCTCAACTCCAGTTTCCTGTTCAACTATGCTTTTCAATGTGTTGAAATTAAACTCCGAGATGTATGCTGCATACATGAGGCAATGCATGCAGCATACACATGTTACTGTGCTTACTGTGCATACATGTGGTAAACACATTCCTGAGTCATGTGACCCCCTTATTATTATGTATATAAAAAGAACCTGTACCATAGTAGATATACAGTGTTCTTACCTCTGCTAAACTCTAGCTCTAAGACTTACTAAACCCCAGGTAGGTTATAAGGAACATGTTGTCTCTTCCTCTGTGCAGCGTATATAGTCTGCTCCAATATGATGTTGATCAACAAATTCCAGAGACAACAAATCCCAGAGACAGTCAGTGCAGCATGTGGGATTAGACTTCAGGAGTCCAGTGTTCACCCATGGGCAGTTCTATGTGGCAATATCATAAGTAAGGTCTGTGCACAACATCAAGGCAATATGGCCAAGTGACAGTGGAAGTGCAAAAACAAAAAATATTGTTTATAATGAAGTACTATTAGAATGATGTATATAGAAATGAAGAAATGAAGTACTATGTATATAGAAATGAAGTACATACTATTAAACATGTTAATGCATGCCAGAGGCACATTCCTAACCTTGTAATGACATAATAATAATAATAGCTGACTAAGGTTGTGTCACAGGAGTTGGCTATAAAATGATGAAAAAGAAAAACCACTTTGAAGGTTCAAGGTTGTTTTTGCATTTACCACAGTCTTTTGGTATGGTGTTGTCATTGTAGAGCCACTTCCAAAGACTTCTGCTAGGAGACTGGAGATGTTCTAAGTGCATCAATTGATCGTTAGAAGGAGACACTCAAGGGGGTGTTGGGGTTTGAATTTACCATATTTGGATGGTTAGTTAGTCCCCGCCAAGCCTCTTAAATTTTTTTTGAAGTCATGTGATCATTGTACCTGAGAGCTGTAAGAGCAACCTCAAAGCCCCACATAGTAGTGAGCTAACAGAGGGGAATCCAAAGTTAACATTATACTACATAATACAAACACTTCAGGTGCACCTAGCAGAGGGGAATCCAAAGAGAAACCTCTATGGACCCATCTGTTGATGCCCAGTATATGTGATAGACCCAAAAATCAAATAATAGGCTAAAAATAGCAAAAATATAGAAATAGGCAGATCAAGCTATGGAATGACATCACCTTGATGAGTAAACATACAGAAGGGGTCTTGCCTCTAAGAATGGAACTGTCAACATGGACAAACATGAGGAAAAAAAACACGAAAAAATAATCTTAAAATAGGAATAAAATCATAGAAAATCATAGAAACAGCAGAATAGGATGAAATAAAACATGAAAAAATATGGGACAAATGCAGAAAATTGCCCAGATGCCTGGGACACCATCATTTTTCCTTAAAAGAGCCCTATGTTGGAGGAAGCAGCCCCCTGATGCAAAAGAAAAAACAACATGACAAGGCACAGAGACAAGCAATCAGATTGACTTTGTGCAGTCTACATGCATGAACAAGGTACATTTTTTTTATGCAGTGGCTAGCTCATCAACATTGTCAAGTCCCTGTTCCAACATGCCACTCCATTGGCCTGTATGCCCATCAGTCAAACCATGTATATGGCAATACAATCTTGCACACCACATGCAAGCAAAATGCCCAACAATCTCCTTAAATCCACTTTGGAAAACCATGAGCACTGAGCAGCAGTTACTGAAGGAAGTGTGGGAGAACCATCATAAGGAGAGGAAGACATGCAGGTCTAGGAAAAATCAGGTGACATCTTTAATTATATCAGAGGCACATAGCTCATGGCTCACCTTATGGTTAGTTTATTCAGTTCTACTTTGGTCCTAAGCGCTAAGCACTGATGCATGACCAGGAATATTGCTGAAGATGACAGATCTAATGTAGAAGATTAATATGACCTTTATCCAGATGGAGAGGCAGAAGATGATGACATTGGAAGTGATCATGCAGAGTGTCAAGACCCATTCCACCCAATCAAATTTCCGATAAATTCTGAAATCTGATGAATTCTGATTCTTTTCCAACCTTGTCCATCAGCATCCTGGCTGCAGCACCTTTTGGTCATCAGACAAGTTGTCATGTGCTTCAGTAATCATTTGCTTACTCACTTTATTCCTACTACAGTTTTACCAATTCTGGTCACAGACACTTACCAAGACCCATTAGTAAACTTCCACACTTTCTGTTATTCTTCTGGCCTTCATTATTTAAGTGCCCATAGCTTAGCCTTAGTCTCCAGTTTGCAAATTACTTGTGCATTACATTGTCTATTGCATTGTATCTTACCTTTGTATCATCCTTTGCCTAATATCAACCCTTAAATCATCTTCGACTTATTCCTGAACTAAATCTTTAATCTCTAAACTCCTCCCAACTTTATTTCACTCCATAATCTCTGCTTCATTCTATCTTTGCCCTCTATCCAGATACCCACGGGACTTCCACCCAATTTCTGCTCAAAATTGTACAACTGACAAGGAGAAGGGCACAACTTCTTATAAGTTGAAGCCAAGTCCTCTCTGGCCCCTTTCACCTGGCATGCTACAGCCCAGTGGATTCTGCCCAAAACTTCTGAACACCTCCAACCAGGTCTGACTAGAAGTCTGGTGTATTCCTGACCAAGTCCCAATCTTGGTAGAGTGGCGATCTTGAACTTTGACAGTATTTTCAAACTCACACTTCTCTCATCAACCCACACCATTCTGAACCTTATTCTATGTCCTGTACAGAATCACAATCTCAGTGGACAACAAGAAACTCCTATCTGCAGGCACTCTTCCAGGCTTATCAGCTGTACGACAATCAGTACCCCCAGCTCCAAGACCCACTTCTACTTTTGGTGTCTCAGTCTAACCATCAAACATATTTTGATGAGTTGGCTCTGGTGCACCATCTGTTAACACCAATGTCATGTCTATGCACTTGCCTTCAAAACCCCCTCAGATTCTGACTCCACTCAACTACATGGGGGATGACAGGCAATTCAACCCTACTGATAAGGAAGCTACAGGTGAAGAGTATGGACTTCCAGGTGGACCTGATGACCCTAGTGGACCTGACAGCCCTGGGGATGTCCACAATCCTGATGACCCTAAAGATTAACCTCCTTTAGGTGGAAACTCAGATCTGGACAACAGATTTGTCAATGCCCTGTTCGACCTTTTGGACAGTCTCCACACTCTCTGCCAGAACCAAGCCCCAAAGCCCAAGAAGATTAAAGTCAGGGAACCTGACACATTCGATGGTTCCAACCCCTGGAAATTTTGGGACTTCCTAGTTGCATGCAACCTCCATTTCTGAGATCGCCCTCATGTCTTTGCTTCTGATGAAAGGAAGATCTTATTCATCATCTCTCATCTAAAGGGATCAGCACTCAGCTTGTTTGAACCTGGCCTCAACGACCCAACAGATTCTGCCCACTGGATGTGGAGCTATGAGGTTTTTCTCAGGGAGGTAGAGAGTAATTTTGGCCCTCATGATCCTTTGGGGGATGCTGAGAAGGCTCTCTCCGAGCTTACTATGAAGAAAGGAGGCCATATAGTCAAGTATAATGTGGACTTTTGGGAACTAGCCTATCGGGTCAACTGAAGTGAAGCTGCTCTTTGTGACAGATACTTCCATGGACTTCCGCTCCATCTCCACATAGAAGTCTTGTGGGGCAGAAATCCTGACACTCTGGCAGTCTTGTGGCTTAAGGCCCAAGACACTGACAAAATTTACTGGGTGCAGGAAGAAGAGAATTGCCTCGACACCAAGACCTCTGGAACTCCCAGAAACTCTGCGAAGAAGCACTCCAAGGGTTCCCCAAACTCCAATTCCAATTCCAGCTCTAACTCTAAGGATCAGTTCAAGCCCCAGAACCCATTTAACTCTAATCACAGTAATCAACCCTCGACTGGCACCTCCTCCAGATCCAAGAGCAACAAGCTAAAGGACTCTATCTCTGACAAGTTGGGAAAGAATGGAAAACTAACTGGAGAAGAATGGGAGCACCAGTGATAGGTCCATTGCACACTCTAGGGTCTGTGAATGGTTTCAATCATATCGAGACATCACGACACATGCTCCGAACCTCTACAAATGCCACAAAATCGACTTTGAATTTTTTTTGAATATTTTCGAACTATTTCACACTACTTCGAATGACTTCAAACGACTTCACAGCTTTTGAACGACTTTGCACCACTTCAAACAAAGTCTGCCGCCACATAACTGTTTCAAAACCCTTTCAATATACTGTAATGCACAAGTAATTTGCAAACTGGAGACTAAGGCTAAGCTATGGGCACTTAAATAATGAAGGCCAGAAGAATAATGGAAAGTGCAGAAGTTTACTAATGGGTCTTGGTAAGTGTCTGTGACCAGAATTGGTAAGACTGTATTAGAAATAAAGTGAGTAAGCAAATGATTACTAAAGCACATGACAACTTGTCTGATGACTAAAAGGTGCTGCAGCCAGGATGCCAATGAACAAGGTCGGAAAAGAATTGGAATTTATTGGAAATCCAATTGGGTGGAATGGGTCTTGACAGTATTTCCCCCTTAGGGTCAAGCCTATGATCCATGTGAGGATTCAAGGGTCTGACTTAAAAGCCAGGTCTGTAATCAGAAAAAGTTCCAATTTCCTGCCTCACTCTAAACATAACCCCACCCTCTCAAACAACAGCACAATGGTTGGCTGCCCTCAAGGCCCAACAAGAAGAGCTAGGCCAGGAGGGACTACAGCTCAAGGAAGAGGCACAATGCAAGGAAGAGCAACAGGCAGAGGAGGGGTGGCAGGTGGAGGCAGCATGGAAGACCAGGGAGGAGCAGAAGAAGGCAGCAGCCATAAAGCAAGTGGCTAAGAGGAAGGTGGTGGAAGAGGAGGAAGAGGCAGAGGGAAGCAGGTCACCCACTAAGAGGGTGAAGGGTGAGGGGTGGGCAGATGCAGAGTCTGAGGGGGTTGTGCAGGTGGAGGCTGCATGGCCCTGCAAGAGGTGAGTGATGGTGACATTGCTGCTGAATACAATGCTGACAATCCTTTCTAGATGTTCTCATCAGCACCTAGTGTGCTTCCGGATGGGCGCCTGGGGCCAGGCATGTGAACCCTGCACCAGGGCAAAGCACAAGTGCGAGGAGGTGGTGAGGGGGGGGGGGGCAGGAGGCTCCAATGGAGAAGGCAGGGGGTGAGATGACAGAGCTCCTGAGGGAGCTGGCAACAGTTATCAAGGGGCTGAAGTGGGATGTGCAGATGGTGCAGGTGGTGCAGGAGGACATCCAGGATCTATATGATCCAGAGTGGGCTTGGGCAGGAAAAGCGGAGGAGGATGAGGAGGAAGAGGAAGAGGAAGAGGAAGAGGAAGAGGAAGAGGAAGAGGAAGAGGAAGAGGAAGAGGAAGAGGAAGAGGAAGAGGAAAGTTGGAGTGAAGGAGAGGTGGAGGCAGAACTAGCGGGTCCTAGCTGAGGAGGCAGTGGGAGTAATCTGGGTGGAGCCTGTGGAAGGGGATGATGGAGAGGTTTAGAGGCCCAGTCGGGGCCCACTAAAAAAAATTTTGTTTAGTTTTATTTTTATTTTGAATCAAAAATATGTCTAATATTGCTGTCTAATGAGTGAATTAAGTTTGAAGTGGTCCAGGTTTGTCCGGGTATCAGGTGTGGAAGTCTGCAACCAACTCCTGAGCATGATAAAGCTCTGTGGCAGGAAGCCAAGAATTTTCTTCATCAGTTCCCTGGTAACCCTCCCAATGGACGAAGTAGATTAACTTGCAATAATGGCAGTTATTGATCTTTGAGTCCAGGATTTCTGCAGTTTCATATTCAAGTTCATCCTCAATGATGACCAGAGGGGGTGGAGGCTGGGTGCAATTAGGATTGGTGTTCAGAATGTCTTCTTCCAGCTGTGAGATGTGGAACACAGGGTGAACTGCCCAAAGATGGTTTGGAAGCTGCAGCGTAACCGAGTGGGTACCTGGGCAGGCGATGATTTTAAATGGATCATAGTATTTTTCTGAGAGTTTCTTGGAAAGTTGAGTAGTGTGTAGGTGTTCTCCTTTGACATAGGTGCAGTCCCCAATATTGAAGTCAGGAGTGGGAATCCAGCATTTGTCCATTGGACCTTGGTAACACAGCTGTGCTTGGGAGAGTTGTTTCCAGAGTTCCTGGTGGAGTTTGTTGAGGTCCACCATGGAGTTATGAGCATGCTGGGAAGCTAGCTTGCATTCAGGAAAAATAGTGATGTTCAGGTGGTAGCCCTTATTGGTAAAGAAGGGTGAAACTCTGGTGGAAGCCAATGGAGCATTGTTGTAAGCACATTCCCCTAAGGGCAACAGCTGGGACAGTTGTCCTGTTGGTAATTGCAGAAGATCCAGAGGTATTGTTCTAAGGTTTGATTAAGGTGTTCAGTTTGTCCATCACCTTCTGGGTGATAACCTGAAGTAAAGTGAATCTTCATGTCCAAAGCTTGACCAAGAGACTGGAAAAAGTGGGAGATGAACTCGGATTCCCAGTCAGAAGTGATGTGTGATGGAACTCCATGCTTAGAGAAGACATGCATGATGAACAGGTTGGCAAGTTCTTGGGCTGTAATTTTATTGACTGTGGAAATGAAGATGTCCTGCTTGGAGAGTTGGTCTATGATGACCAGGATAGCGGTGTGGCCATTGGAGTCTGGTAGCTGTTCGATGAAATCCATCGAGATCGAGTCCCAAGGGCATTCTAAAACTGGGAGTTGCTTCAGGAACCTGTAGGGCTTGTGTTGTAGTGATTTGGAGCATGTGCATGTAGTGCAGGATTTGCAGAAGTCTTGTACAAAGGTCCATAGGTTGGGCCAAACATAATCACATTGGACAAGTTGTAGGGTCTTGTTTTGTCTGAAATGACCAGAAATGATAAGGTCATGCTTGTACTGCTGAACCCTGAAGCAGAGATCTGCTACATCCAGGACATAAATCCAGTTGAAGTGGCGGAGGATTCCACTGTCATCTACAGTCCAATTGGGAGTGGAGGGGGTCAGGAGATGAGTGGATGAGATGGGGTCAAGGGTAAGGGAGGATTGGATGTCATTGTGAAGCTTCTTGATGTCGATGATACTCAACCTGGAAACCCAAACAAAACCTACTAAATGGCTTTGGATGGTATAACATGAATCAGAGGAAGAGTGCAAGTTGGTACTAAATATCACCGCTGAGACCAAAAAGTTGTGTTTAGTAATGCAAAATGGTAAAGGCTGTGGCGAATAGTCTTTATAGGCATACGAAGGTGTTCGAAAGTGTTCGAAATAGGTTTGAATACATGCAAAGAGGTTCGAAAAAGGTTTGAAGAGGTTTGAAGTTGTGTGAAGTAGTTCAAAGTAGGCTTGAAAAAGTTCGAGTTATATTGAGCAATGAGTGTAGCAAGTAGAAAGTGTTTTTCGAGTGGCGATAGGCAATGAGTCGAGAGACTAATATAAAAGTTCAAAAAAGTTTGCGATATTTTGCAGAACTTAGAGATACAATGTGAAGATAGGACTTAAAAGGACAGCTCTTATATGTGAGAGGGTAACTTCTGCTGTATTCCCCATTGCTATTCTTCTTACTAACTAATACAAGTCTATATACAAATTGAAGAAATAGTACTAAAAAGTAAATAATAACAATTGTAGAACATGAGGCAATGTGCACAACAATAAAGGTTTTGTAAAACATAAAACAAATGAAAAATGATAATAAGTAAAATGTACATTGTCCCAGTATGGTAAGAGTTCTTGTTCTATTGCTTTAATATATCAATGAGACATAAAACTGCACTTATCGTATCCTAAGTCTCTTGTAATCTCTCCTTGTGTCTGGTAGTACTCAATATGCAGCGAATTGGCTTGTTCTGGATGTGCAGCATGCATCAAAAGTGTTTCAAGACAGCAATATGGTGACTGATGTCGTTCAAAATACTGCAAAGTCACTCGAAGTGTCGCTAAATAGTTTGAAAGCCTTTTAAATAGTTCAAAGTTGTCCGAAATAGTGTGAAATAGTGCGAAAATGATTTGACATCGATTTTGTGGTGTTCATAGCCATTCGGAGTGCATGTCATGATGTATAGATATGATGAGATCCTTCTCCAGAGCTTATAGCGCATAGTGGACATATCATCCTCCCCCTTACTTAGATTCTGACTGTCCCAGTCAGCCGATCAAAGTCACGTGTGAAATGCATGATCATGTTGAAAACTTAGCGAGGTTCGAAATACTTCTCATTCTTCTTCCATCCATCTCTACGTCATCAAACTTTAGCTTTTCTAATGTATCTTCTGGCTGAACTAAACGTTGACATTCTGGAATATGCAAAATTGATGCCTAAGTGGGCCATCACCAAGGATATCGATTTCGAAGTCTGGGGGCGAGCTTTCTGTGTGAAAATGGTACATCTGCTGCTCGTCTATTCGTGGTCAAAGATGCTAAAACATTTCATGTAGGTGGAATATGATGAACCTGCCAAAGATCTCAGCGAGGAGCGTGACCTAAATGTACAAGCAGTCATTAACAAGGTTTTCGAAGTATACCGACCTTTGGCTTGTCAGGAGTGGGTTTCATGGGGTGGCAAGCTATTGTTCATAGATTTAGCAGAAGAGGTAGAGCGCGAAAGAAAGAAAGAGAAAGACAGGTGGGTTTGAGAGAAGGAGGTAGCAAAATGAGTGTGGCTCGAGGCCCGAAAGGTTGCATTACAGGAAGGTCACAATGTTGTTCTGGCTGAATTTTGCGTGAAGATGATCTCGAAGGAAGTATTGCAATGACAGAATGTGGAGTTTGAGGCTGAGTCAAAGGCTATAGAAAGGGCAGAGGCTGGAGACAAAGACAAAGATAAGGGTGAGGACGATGGCGAAGAGCTGCCCATGGTGCGGGTGGTTTTCAAGGGCCCAGTAAGTGTTTTACTTATTTTTGAAGGATGTTCGAGGTACTAATACATTTGTAGTGCGATCGATGTGCTGGTTTTAGGTCCCAGCCATGCTGCATCAATAAGGAGGGTGCCCTGAAATGTATGAAGTGCACCCAGGAGGCACAGGGGTGCTACTAGAACAGTTTGTTGAGGAGGGGGCTTTGTAAAGGTGAAGCAAAAAAGTTCGGGGGTGCAAAATGAGATTCAGGCACAAAACCAGGTATGAAGTTTATTCCAAATCAGTTCGAAGCAATTGCTAACGTTTGTTTAAATTTTGTAGTATGTCGAATTTGGGTCATGGGCCCAGTCGAAGATGTTGAACCAGTTGCAGGGCCTTCAACACCATTGACAACAAAATCGAAGCAGAAGAGGCGATCATCAAAAGGGAAGGTGAAGGCGACTCAGGCAGTCAAGGACGTCAAGGGGGGTGAGGACATGAATGAAGATAGGGCAATACGTCGGGATATCCTTATGAAGAAACTGGCAAGGATGAGAGTGAAGTTGGAGATTTTGTCTTCATCATTTTTTTTTCTTTTTTGATTTAGAATTCAAGTCTTTGTGCTTGTCAAGAAGTAGTGATTAGAAAAGTAAAAGCAAAAGGAAAAGGTATAGTTATTCATTTTCGAGGTCTCAAACATTTTTGAAAGTATTGTTGTCAGGATTTGAAGATGTTCAAAGATTTTCGATGCATTTGAAGTTAATATCGAAAGGATTTGGCAAAAGCGAAATAGTTGTAGGGCCTTTTCTAGGGAGTTCGAAATTGAGATCGAGGTTAGCAAAGGCCTACATGGGTGAATAGAAGTGAAAGCTGTCGAGGCTGTTTCAATGAATGTCGAGGATAATAAAATTTTTTCAATAAATAGAATAAGGTCAAAATATCAAAAAGAGGAAGAAAATAGGCAAATTTGATTGATGTCAATGGGGGTAACCATGGTCATAATAATTGAGTAGAGCGACTGGTCGAATCGAAATCGAATGAGAGATTGAGGGGTCAAAAATGAAGTTGAGGTGATATTCATTGGTGATAGATGTAATAAAATTTTCGAGGATAAGGGGTAGATGAATTTTGAGGCAATAATTGGAGATATATGATGGATAGAGAACTTCGAGCACTATACTGAACTTCAAAGGCAAATGCGAACGTGAATCTGGTGATGGAATATAGGGAGAAGGCAATATTGAAATAGATGTTAAATTGGAAGATGGCACAGATGACAAGATCAATGATAAAAATATTGGAAGTGGCAAATGGCAAGTCGAGGTCAAAGTGTGTGATGGTGGAGACAAATGTGACAAGGGTTTCGGAGGTGAGATCGAGTTCAAAGCTGACAAAGGTGCAACTGTTAAAGTGGACTGGGCTGGAACTATTGAAGGCAAAGACAATGGGATTGGAATGGACATGGGCGATGAAGCTGGGGCAATGCGATGAAGACCAGGAGGCATGACATGACAATTTCAAACTGCAACATTTTCTTGTTCGAGTGCAAGCTGTTTTTTGAGGGCTAGTTCCTGTTTGAGGGCCGAGATATGAGCTTCGAAATCATTCGAATCATTCGAGCTGTGAGGTATACTGTCAGATGCTGGGTTCGATGTAGTCGAAGGTGCAACTTCAGCGATGAACAAGGTCAAGATGGATACTTTGGGTGCTGATGTGGTCGAATTCGAGGCTGCGATAACCAATGCGAAGTTGGATGCAAATTGTTTGAAAATATGCGAAGCATCTTCGAAGTCGATCGATGTGCTAGATTGCGATACATTTGAGGTTGAAATCAATTTCTGGGGAATGGAGTACAAATTCGAGGATGCTATAGCAAATTTTGCAGCATCATAGATGTTGTTCAGCATATATGGGTCATCAGGATGGTGATCAGGGAACTTCACTTTGAGATGGTCCACAATTCAAGTCCGTAAGTCCATTTGAAAGCCTTGAAGAAAAGCTCGACTTTGTTCTGGTTCTGAGAGTCTATGTTTTGAGTGAAGGAAGCCCGTGACCTTGTAGAATGACCTGTAATAAGCTGCTAAATCATTTTCATCAAAAATACCAGTGCGAAGCTGTTCATTCATGAGTGTATCCATGTCCGAAATGCTGTATTTTTATTCATCTTCTATTTCAGGATAGAACTTGAATAGTGCGATGCAAAATTTGTCAAATGATGTGCCAGGTTTGTACTCTGAAAGTAATTCCCAGAGATCGTAAGAGTCGAAGTCAATGTATCTGCAAGCATGTCACTTCTTTAAGTTGTGATCTGTAATACCACAAGTCATGAACAAAAGTTCGAAATCTTCAAAGTAATTTCACAGTTCTTTAGGTCATCTTGAATCAAATTTTGGAGATGTAGAATGACCAGGAGCTGGCATAAAAGATGTCGACAAGTTCGAGGTAGATTTTGGAGGTCACGAGGTCGAAATTCATGCAGTGTCATAGTTGGTATGTTTTCGAGGTCGAAGATGGTAGTGATGCTGTAAGCGCGAAAGACAGGAGAGTGTGAAATAGTATTATCGATGGTCGAGATACTGTATTGAGATCTCCTGGTTGTTCAGGAGGGTTGGAGGCAAAATGAGTTCAATTCGAAGTAGAGATCATTGAGCCCTCTTTAGGTAAAACAAATGGTAGAAATGAGTGGAGGTTCAACGATGAAATGATCTAGAAACCCCTCGCAGTGGGCTCCAAAATGATGATACTCAACCCATAACCCAAACAAAATATACTAAATGGCTTTGGATGGTATAACACGAGTCAGAGGAAGGGTGTGAGTTGGTACTAAATGTCACCACTGAGACCAAAAAGTTGTGTTTAGTAATGCAAAATGGTAAAGGCTGTGGCGAATAGTCTTTATAGGCATACGAAGGTGTTCGAAACAGTTTGAAATAGGTTTGAATACATGAAAAGAGGTTTGAAAAAGGTTCAAAGAGGTTCGAAGTTGTGTGAAGTAGTTCGAAGTAGGCTCAAAAAAGTTCGAGTTATATTGAGGAATGAGTGTAGCGAGTGGAAAGTGTTTTTTGAGTGGCAATAGGTGATAGGCGATGAGTTGAGAGACTAATACAAAAGTTTGAAGAAGTTCGCGATATTTTGCAGAACTTAGAGATACGACATGAAGATAGGACTCAAAAGGACAGCTCTTAAATCTGGTGATATGTGAGAGGGCAACTTCTGCTGTGTTCCCCATTGCTATTCTTCTTACTAACTAATACAAGTCTATATACAAATTGAAGAAATAGTACTAAAAAGTAAATAATAACAATTGTAGAACATGAGGCAATGTGCACAGCAATAAAGGTTTTGTAAAACATAAAACAAATGAAAAATGATAATAAGTGAAATGTACATTGTCCCAGTATGGCAAGAGTTCTTGTTGTATTGCTTTAATATATCAATGAGACATAAAACTGCACTTATCATATTTTAAGTCTCTTGTAATCTCTCCTTGTGTCCAGTAGTGCTCGATATGTGGCAAATTGGCTTGTTCCGGATGTGCAGCGTGCATCAAAAGTGTTTCAATTCATGGCATTTGTAGCGATTCATAATGTATAGATACGATGAGATCCTTTTCCAGAGTTTATAGCATGTAGTGGACATATCAATGTCCATAAGGACTGCTTGTCAGATGACTGGGGTGGCAAAGTATGTGGCTCAGAGTGAGGAGGTGAGCTGTTCTTGGATGAAGATGGGTTAGAAATTGCTCAGGTTTGCCGAGATGAAGTTGCCATTTCCCCCTTTGTGGTAGACATCTCCATGTCTAGTAAGCACATCAGGTTTTGCCCCAAGTTTCCCAGGGCAGAAATGGATGACCAAGTTGAACTGTGAGAGGTACTCGGATCATCTGGCTTGGTGGTGGGTGAGCAGCTTGGTGCTGTTGAAGTACCAGATTTTTGTGTGATCAGTGACCACATTGATTGGGTTTCTGGAGCCTTCCAGGTAATGTCACCACTCCTTGAATGCCTTGAAGATGGCCAGAAGTTCTTTGTTATGAGTGTCGTAGTTTAGCTCGGTGGAATTGAAGGAGCAGGAGTAGAAGGCAATGGGGTGAATGTCACCATCAGGAGTGTGGGCAGAAAGGATTGCTGCCAGGGCATAGTCAGAGGTGTGTGTTTCAAGGACCAAGCAGGAATCCAGTACCCACTGAGAGAGGACTGGAGCATGGGTGAATTCTTCCTTACGGCTGTCAAAGGCTTCTTGGCACTCCATGTTGAAGTTTCAGAGAAAGTTCTTCTGCATCAAGCAGGTAAGGGGAATGATGATGTTGGAATATCTGTGAATAAACCTGCAGTAAAAGTTGCAGAATCTGAGGAAGACTGGATATCCTCAAATTTCTGGGGTACCAGTCCAGGATGGTTTTTATCTTGTCCTCAGACATCCGGAGTCCATCCAGTGATAATACTCAACCTGGAAACCTAATAAAAACCTGTTAAAAGGCCTAAGAAGTATAATACAGGCTAGAGGAAGGGTGTGAGTTGGTATTAAATATCACTGCTATTATCCAAAGGATGTAGTTAGAGGCATAGAATGGTGAGAGATGTTGTGAATAGTTGCTAGGAGCATATGAAGATGTTTGAAGTAGTTCAAAGAAGGTTCAAAAGATGTTCGAGAGATGTTTGAAGTAGTTTGAAGTAGTTTAAAAAAGGTTCAAAAAGGTTTGGGGAGGTTCGAAGGTATTTGGCTGGTGTCGAGGAATATTTGGAAATGAATATGGTGAATCGAAAGAGTTTTCGAGCGACGAAAGGCAATAAGTGATAAGTCGAGAGGCTAGTACAAAAGTTTGCAGAAGTTCACGATAATTCACAGAACTTAGAAATACAAAGCGAGACTTGGACTCAGGAGGATGGCTCTTAAATCAGACGATACTGGAGAGAATGACTTCTTCTCTGTTTCTCTATTGTTCTAAGTAACTGGTACAAGTCCATATACATTTTGAACATATAGTACTAAAAGGGAAATATAACATGTGTAGAACATGAGGCAGTATCCACAGCAATAAAAGACTTTGTAAATCATAAAACAAATGAGAAATAATAATAAGTGAAACATACAATGTCCCAGTATAGTAAAAATACTTATCCTATTGCTTCAATATATCATTGAAACACAAAAGTGCTATTATCGCATCCTAAGGTCTTTTGTCGTGTCTCCTCATGACCAGTAGTGCTCAATATGTGATGCAGTAGCTTCTATTGGATGTACTGTGGGTATTGAAAGGGTTTTGGGACCCCCATATGGTGGCTGATGTCATTCGAAGTGGTGCTAAGTTATTTGAAGGCATTTGAAGTGTCGCGAAGTCATTTGAAAAGTTTGAAATTGGTTCAAAATCGAGTTCGTTGGGTTCATAGGAGTTGGAATCATAAGTCATAATGTGTCAATACATTTGGAACCCTTCCTAGACCATAGAGTGCACCATGGACCTATCACTGGTGACAAGATGAACCTGAGATATTCAACTGTATTTTTGTGGAACTCACATTTCTGTGGAGAGGCATAAAGTCTGTGTTTCTGGAGTTTCCAGAGGACTTTTTTAATATGAGCCTTGTGTTTTGACATGTTGTCAGAAAAATGAGGATATTGTTGAGATAGATGATGATGTATATATTGAGCATGTCACTGAAGGTGTCATTCATGAGGTGGTGGAAAGCCATGGGTGCATTAGTGAGTCCAAAGGGAACCACCAGCCACTCGAAGGACCCATAGCAGGTCCAGAATGTCATTTTCCATTCATCACTATCAGCAATGTGAACCAAGTGGTAAGCATGTTGGAGGTCGATCTTAGCAAAGATGCAGGATTCGTGGGGTGTGTCAAGGAGGTCAGAGATTAGCGGGAGTGGATAGCAATCCTTCTTTGAGATGTGGTTGAGGCCCCAGAAGTCAACACAAAGCCAGAGTGTACTGTCCTTCTTCTTGACAAAGAGTATAGGAGCCATGATAATACTCGACCTGGAAACCTAACAAAAACCTGTTAAAAGGCTTAGAAAGTATTACACAGGCTAGAGGAAGGGTGCAAGTTCATACTAAATATCACTGCTGATACCCAAACATTGTGTTTAGTGATGCAAAATGATAACGGATGTTGCAAATAGTCTGTGGGAGCATACAAAGAAGTTCAAAAGAGTTCAAAATAGGTTTAAAGATGTGCAAAAGAGTTTGAAATAGGTTCGAAGATGTGCAAAGTAGTTCGAAGATGTTCGAAGATGTTCAAGGTATATCGAGGAATGAGTTTAGCAAACGGGAAGTGTTTTTTGAGTTGCAATAGGCGATATGCAATAAGTCGAAGTTGAATACGATAGTTCAAAGAAGTATGCAATATTTTGCAGAACTTAGAGATATGACGCGAGGCTAAGACTCAAGAGAACTGCTCTTAAATTTGACGATAATGGAGAGGGTAACTCTTCTCTGTTGTTCTAAGTAACTAATACAAGTCTATATACAATTTGAAGAGATAAGTATTAAAAGAAAACAATAACATGTGGAAAACATGAGGCAGTATGCACAACAAATAAAGGTATTGTAAAACATAAAACAAATGACAAATGATAATAAATGAGACATATGGTGTCACCATATAGTAAAAGTTCTTGTCCTATTGCTTCAATATATCATTGAAACATAAAACCACACTTATCACATTTTAGATCTTTTGTCCTCTCTCCTCGTGTCTGGTGGTGCTCAATATGTAACAAAAAGGCTTATTCCAAATGTGCAGCATTTATCAAAAGGGTTTCGAAACGGTTATGTGGCAGCCAACTTCATTCAAAGTGCTGCAAAGCTGTTTGTTCAAAAGCATTCAAAATGTCGCAAAGTCATTCAAAGTAGTGCAAAATAGTTCAAAAATGTTCAAAAAGGATTTGAAGTTGATTTCGTGGCATTTATAGAGGTTTGCAGCATGTGTCATGATGTCTCAATATGATTGGAAGCGTTATTTAGACCTTAAAGCATGGAATGGACCTATCAGTGCCATGAGGTAATTTGGAGGGTCAGATGAAGCTGGAATGAATGTTCTCTTCAATGAATGCTCACAGGGCTTTGAGTTCGGAGGGGGAGAGGGAGTACATATGGTCCAGAGGTGGGGGCGCATTATCTTCCATCTCTATCTTTAGGTTGCAAGGGCAATGTGGAGGCAGGGTGTCTGCCTTCTGTTTATTGAAGACATAGGCAAACTTGTGATATTCTTCAGGGATATCCAAAAGGTCCACTGGGTTTCCAGTGACAGCCAAGGATTTGGCTGTAAGGCCTTCCAGGGAAAAGATTATCTGAAAGGTAATAGCCCCAGGGAGTTTGCTTCCATGCATGTAAGTGGCAGCATTGATGAATGAGATTGCAGGAGGTGCTTAGGTATCTGCTGGAAGGTTTGGAGGTGACTCAGAAGTCAGGGGGTCAGAAGATGTCAGGGGTGCCAGACCTCTATAATCTGTGGAATGGAGATTTATTTGGCTGGAAGACCAGTCAATCAATGGATTGTATTGCTTCACCCAGTTGTGTCCAAGGACTGCAAAATAGGAAGAGTTGAGCAGGGTTACATAAAATGTCAGATTGAACACTTCACCAGATGGAAAAGAGACTGGGAGTTTCACAACTTGTGTAATAATGGAGTTGCAAGTTCCATCGAACAGTCAGAGTCTGATTGGCAAAATAGCTTCCATGCTGAAGTGATTTCCCAGCATGAAAGTGGAGTCAAGGAAACAGTGGGATGATCCAGAGTCTATAAGGGTTCGGTGGGTACAGAGTTGTCAGAAATGGATAGGGGGATGATCAGGGAATCAGGGTCAGAAAGAGCGGATGCATTGAGATGAACATAGGCAGCCAGCTGGGAAAGGTCAATGCAACCCTCAGCTTCATTGGCATATTCCTGAGGGTTGCAAACTATTTTTTTGAGTCTGTGGAATCTGGCATGGATTCAGAGTCTGTGGAATCTGGCATGGATTCAGAGACTGTGGCTGCATGGGCTTTCACAGCTTTGGACTTGCCACAATTGCTAGCTAGATGTCCTTCTTCACTGCAATAGAGGCAAAGACCTTCCTTTATCCAGTGATAATACTCGACCTGGAAACCTAATGAAAACCTGTTAAAAGGCTTAGGAAGTATAACTCAGGCTAGAGGAAGGGTGTGAGTTGGTACTAAATATCACTGCTGATACCCAAACATTGTTTTTAGTGATACAAAATAATAAGGGATGTTGTGAATAGGCTGTGGGAGCATACAAAGAAGGTTGAAAGAGTTCGAAATAGGTTCAAAGATGTGCAAAGTAGTTCGAAGAGGGTTCAAAGATGTTTGAAGAAGTTCAAAGAGATTCAAAGTAGTTTCAAAGAGAGTCGAAGGTGTCAGACTGGTGATGAAGAGCGAATATAGCAAATAAGAAGTGTTTGTTGAGAGGTGATAGGTGATGTGCGATAATTCGAGGAGCAAATATGATAGTTCAAAGAAGTTCATGATATTTCGCAGAACTTAGAGATACAATGGGAGGCTAAGACTCAAGAGAATGGCTCTTAAATCGAATGATAATGGAGAGGGTGACTTCTTCTCTGTTGTTCTAAGTAACTAGTACAAGTCTATATACAATTTGAAGAGATAAGTACTAAAAAGGAAACAATAACATGTGGAAAACACGAGGCAGTATGCACAGCAAATTAAGGTATTGTAAAACATAAAACAAATAAAAAATAATAATAAGTGAAACATACATTGTCCCAGTATAGTAAAAGTTCTTGTCCTATTGCTTTAATATATCATTGAAACATAAAACCACACTTATCACATTCTAGATCTTTTGTCATCTCTCTTTGTGTCGGGTGGCACTCAATACTGCCTGGAACCCCTGAACACCTCTGACCACTTATGACTGGGTCCGACTGGAAGTCCAGTGTATTCCTGACCAAGTCCCTGTTGAAATTAAATTCCGACATGCTGCATACATGAGGCAATGCATGCAGCACACACATGTTACTGCACTTATTGCACATACATGTGGTAAACACATTCCTGAGTCATGTGACATCCTTACTATTATGTATATAAGAAGAACCTGTACCATAGTAGATATACAGTGTTCTTACCTCTGCTAAACCCTAGCTCTAAGACTAACTAAACCCCAGGTAGGTTATAAGGAATGTGTCATCTCTTCCTCTGTGCAGCATATGTAGTCTGCTCCAACAGGTTATGGGCCCTGCTGGGCATGTCACAAACATGCCTTAACTGGCTGCAAACAACGTTGACTTCATTGTCTCCAAATTGTAACCTTGTGCTCTTCATGAGCTGCATTGTGCTCCCTGCGAGCTGCATTTAAAAACCCAGCTTGACTAGGGTTAACCACTCTGAAGAAGTCTTTTTGCCTGAGATTATGGAACGTGTTTTCTTGAATAGAGGACTGATTGAGCGCTTTTACCAGCTGCCACTACAACATCATGTCTTCAACTCTTGAAAAACTCATACAAACTTTCGATGGCTCTAACCACATTTAATGGGCCGACTCAATGAAGGTGTGGCTCAGGTCTCAGGGCCTCTGGCAAATAACTAGCAGGATGGAACTAAAAACCACCTCTGGCACCTCCTTTGATAGCGATGAGTGCTGCACTAGTAGCGGATGCTAATGCCAAGCTCCAGACCTGAAACAACAAGAATGACCAGGCTATTGGTAGCCTAGTGCTCTGCCTGGCCCCCTCTATTCAGCAGTGTGCCAACACCAAGGACACTGCTGAGGAGGTGTGGGATCTCATCTGCACCGATTATGGTGTCGATGGCCCCTCCCAAGTCTTTGCGGACTTTAGGTCTGCAATCACAATCAAAATTCCAGCTGCAAATCCCATGCCAGAGATTGTCAAGATGGCTGACAAATTCGAGCACCTTATGGCTGCCAACATCGCCATCCCTGAATTAGTACAGGCAATAATTCTACTCACTGCGATGCCACATGAGTATAATTCTCTATCTGCCACAGTCCTTAACACAACTGCTACTAGAGCCTTGACATTTAAACATGTCAAGGATTCCATTGTCACTGAGGCCTCATGGTGCATGGCAGTTGGAAAGCCCATCAGCCCGCCTCAGGCCACCAAGCTTTCTGCTGTCAAGCGCAAAGGGGGAAACCCCAAATGGCAATCTCAGGGCAACAGTGAAGATTTGTCCTGAAAGCGTGGATGATGTGGGGACAAAAAGACTAAAGAGGAAAAGCCCAAAGAGAAACATACCCACCCACCTCAAATGCCTTTACTACCATAAATGGTAATGGCACCATCATACCGCCGATGCTGCTCATCCAGCGCATCAAGAAGTGTGAACATACTCCCACAAAAGATCCTCACCGCCGACTGCCTGCACAGGCATACACGGGCACAGCCTCTACCTCTCATTCGGTCTACACCAAATATCAGCAGGCTCGAGACACCCTTGAGCAAATGAATCTTCTGTGCAGCATGAAAAATCTGCGACTGCTGGAAGAGCACCTAACAGTGTGAGAAGGTAATAGGAGGAGGATTGAACCAGAACCAAGGATCGTAGAGGTAGAAGACGATAGCATCTCCCTTGGATCAGAACCTGCAGTTTCTGATGAAGAAGTATGGAAAGACGTCGACGAAATGCTCATCGATGAACCACTTGAAACAGGTACATATGATGAAAGGTCAGTCCTTTTCCCTGCCACAAGCACAAAAATTAATATTCCAATGATCACAGCAAACTTTTCATGTAAAATTTTACCACTACTAAATGTATCATGGAACAATTTACATCTTAATATATGTGTTATGTGTGCAAATGGAAATTGTAAGAAAGGTGCCGACTGGATCATGGATTCAGGTGCATCAAAACACTTCACTGGTGAAATAAAAGATTTTGCTTCTTACAAGCCTTTACCGAGAAAGGACACTACCCTGGTTCAAACAGCCACAGGTACTACTCATATAGTAGGGAAAGGAGCAGTCTTCATTAGACATTAGGTAGTATGTCACGGGAAGTCAGAGATGCGTGAAACGTGATTATACCCCATCTACTATATACCTGACTGTAATGCTTGATTACTGTCAATGGGCGTCTTCTTGCAAGATGGAAGTGATGTGCATGGTTCCTCTGCACACATTTCATTTTTCAAGCAAGGAAACCCAATTATGGATTGTGTCCCTCTTATGAAATGTGACACTATTTATTGGGCTTGGACTCATATATTGAGCACCAAGGGAATCAATGTCATGACGATGTACATCGCAGACTACTCGACTTGGCATAGGCGACTTGTACACCTGTCCAAAGAGGCACTAGGGAAGATGTCTAATAGCACTATAAAAATCCCAAGGACTTTAATTATTCCTAAAGACAAAATTATATGTCCAGGGTGCGCTGAAGGGAAAATGACCTCAAAATCTTTTCCCAAATCAGATTCACATGCAGAAAGACCCTTTAAATTAATACATTCCGATCTGAAGGAACTCCCAGTACTATCGTACCATAAACATAAATACTTTATTGGATTTCTGGATGACAAGACGTCACATATCTGGGTCCAATGCCTTAAAAAGAAATCTGATGCTGCTGCAGCCATCAGACAATTTTGGGCAGTGGCTTTGAGACAGTATGGCACTACAATCAAGCACTGGTGTGTTGATCCAGGGGGGGAGTTCAAAGATTGTGAGCTACAAAATGTGCTCAAGGACTTTGGCATCAAAATAGAGATGTCTGCACCCCACATTCACCAACAGAATGGGCGCGCAGAGCATGCCATAAGAACAATAATGGAAAAGTTGCAAACCCTGTGATTTACCGCATGTCTACCACAATCATGATGGGAATTTTGCATTGAACATGCAACACACCTATACAACCAAACCCCGATAAGGTGCCTGAAATGGGTGACACTGGTTGAGGACCTGACAAAGGTCTGCCCAGATCTAAACGATCTGAAGGTTTTCAGTTGTGGTGCTTATATCTATCTACCCAAGGAGAAGCATCCAAACACATTAGCTCCTCGATCGGAGTTAATGACGTACCTTGAATTAGAAGATGGCATTAAAGCATATCATTTCATGTGACCTAGTGGTGCAATATTTATTGGTGCTATGGCACTATTTGATGAAATGTTGTTCCCATGCTGTCCCAGAGCTAAAACTCCTGCCAATACAGAACTTGGTGATTTTCCACCTCCAGAACCAGAAGATGATGACCACTCATCTGGAATGGATGGCAATGATTCTATACCGCTGATGATACTCAACCCGGAAACCCAAACAAAACCTACTAATGGCTTCGGATGGTATAACACAGGCCAGAGGAAGGGTGCGAGGTGGTACTAAATATCACCGCTGAGACCAAAACGTAATGTTTCATAACGCGAAATGGTAAGGGCTGTGGATAAAAGTCTGTATAGGCGTACGAAGTTGTTCGAAAGAGTTCGAAAGTAGTTCGAAGGCGTGCGAAGCGGTTCGAATAAGTTTGAAGATGCACAAAATAGTTCAAATAAGTTTGAAGAGGTTCGAAGTATATCGAACAGCGGGTTTAACGAATGTGAGGTGTTTGTCAAATGGAGACAGGCGATGGGCGATAAAACGGAGAGCGAATACAATAGTTTCGAGGAAGTTCGCGATATTTCGCAGAACTTTTAGAGATACGACGCGAGCTAAGACTCAAGAGAATGACTCTTAAGTCAGACGATAACTGTGAGGGTAACTTGTGCTGTTGCCCATTGTTCTATGTTCTTTCTTTTAAGTATCTAACACAAGTCTATATACAAATTGAAGAGATAGTACTAAAAAGGAAATAATAACAGGTGTAGAACACAAGGCAGTATGCACAGCAAATAAAGGTATTGTGAAACATAAAACAAAATGAAATATGATAATAAGTGAAACGTACATTGTCCCAATATAGTAAGAGTTCTTGTTCTATTGCTTTAATATATCAATGAGACACAAAAATGCACTTATCGCATTCTAACTCTCTTGTAATCCCTCCTCATGTCCGGTAGTACTCGATATGTGGCGAGTTGGGTTGTTCCGAATGTGCAACGTGTATCGAAATTGTTTGAGGACAACTATACGGCAGCCGAAGTCGTTCGAAGTGTCGCGAAATGGTTCGAAAGCATTTGAAAAGGTTTGAAGTAGTGCGAAGTTGTTCGAAATAGTGCGAAATTGTGCGAAAATGGTTCGAAGTGGATTTAGTGGCATTCGTAGTGGTTCGGAGCATGTGTCGTAATGTGTTGATATGAGTGGGAGTCTTCTCCAGACCTTAAAGCGCGTAGTGGACCTATCACCGCCACAAGATCCACCCCTTCCTCCATCATCAGAAAATGATGATGATGATGTACCAAGTGAGCAAAAGGCACATGATGATGTGACAGATGCTCCTCCTCCGCCGCCTCCAGTAACCACTTAGGACTTTCATCCAAGACGTGATGATCAATGAGAATGGCAACAATTTCCCCATCAATCGGGCAGGCAGAGGAACATCCCAAACTGTCCTGGCAATACCTATGGAGAGAAGCGACTCCCTTCTGACATAGAGAGAGACATTGCACGTGATCAATATTGGAAGAGATCTGTGTGTCAAGATTCAGATCATAACCGAACACGACCACAATCTCAACAGAAAGAACCGGTTGCTGGACCGAGTTTGGCACCCCACGAGAGTGTGCCCGATTCCAATGATCAAGAACATGATCACCCAATAGGGGAACCAGATGAAGCAGGTTATATTAAAAAAATAACCAAGGAAGGAGGAGATAAGCTTATTTGCTGGCTGTTGTCAAAAGCAGTCAAACCATCGAGCGAAATAAGCCAAGTTCCAAACCAATTTCATGATATTGTGTGCCTACCATGGCAGCAGCAACGTGAGTGGAAACAAGCTTGTCATGAAGAATTAGAGGCTCTTCATAAGCGACAAGTCTATGACATCGTTGATCTTCCACATGATCAAAAAATGATCAAAAATAGATGGGTTTTCTCCATAAAATCAGATGGAAGAAAATGAGCCAGACTCGTGGCCAAAGGCTTTTCACAAGTCGAAGGCATTGACTTTGATGAGATTTTCTCACCAGTAGTCTGCTACGAGACCATATGCCTCATGTTTGCCCTTGCATCTCTAGAGGGCATGTATATGACTGGCCTAGATGTAAAAACCGCATTTTTATATGGCAAACTAGATGAGGAGATCTATATGAATCAACCTGAGGGTTTCAGACTCAAAGGAAAAGAGCGCAAAGTAATGCGCTTACTCTGAGCATTGTATGGCCTTAAACAGGCCTCACTTGCATGGTGGAAAGAGCTAGAGGCATTCATATGCACCATTGGGTTTGTGCGCGCCAGCTCCGATGCCAGCATTTTCATACACAAGGATCCTAAGACAGGCAGCATTGTTATTGCACTCATCTATGTTGATGATGGCTTGTTCATGGGGAAGAACAAGAAACTTGTGGATGAAAAGAAAAATGCTTGTCTAAAGCAATGGGAGTGCCATAGTACTGAAAAAGTCATGGAATTCTTAGGCATGTGTGTCACCCAGACTGCAAGCAAAGTCAAACTCAATCAAACTGAATATCTTGCCAAAGTGCTTGAGAGATTCAAGATGACAAATGCCAAAGCGACCCCCACTCCACTCTCGACTGGTTACAGACCGTCGGAAAACACAGCAATGCCCAACACAGCACTTAGATCAAAATATCAGTCTGTGATTGGATCTTTATTGTATCTGATGCTTGGAACATGACCTGACATCGCTTATGTGGTAATCAAGATGTCGCAATTCTCGGCTAATCCTAGCCAAGAACATCTAGACAAAGTGATGTACATCATGCGCTATCTGGTGGGAACCCAGAAATATAACATTGTCTACAATGGCGAGAAGACCGAGGGGCTACAGGCCTTCACAGATTCTGATTGGGCAGCTGACCCTGTCAAACGTCAATCTACAATGGGTTCCTTTGCTACTCTAGCGAGTGGCATTGTGTGCTGGCAGTCCTGTTTACAAAAAACTGTAGCACTGTCATCCACAGAAGCCGAATATATGGCTCTCTCTGACACTTGTCAACAGATAGTGTGGATAGAGTCCTTATTCCAGGAGCTCAGATATATACTGAAGCGCATACCAATCTGCACTGACAATCAGGGATCCATCTTTATTGGATCAAATCCAGTTCAGGAAAGAAGAACAAAACATATAGACATTCGCTACCACTATACCTGCGAATGCATAGAAAATGACAAAGTCACAGTCATTTTCATTCCTGGAAGTGATAATCCGGCTGACATGTTCACAAAGAACCTTGGTGCCATCTTATTCAGGAAATTTAGAGACTCTCTTGGAATTACTTTCGAGATTCAAACTTAGCTGCTTAGAGCACTGTACAGTTTGAGGGGGGGTTGTTGAAATTAAATTCCAACATGCTGCATACATGAGGCAATGCATGCAGCACACACATGTTACTGCACTTATTGCACATACATGTGGTAAACACATTCCTGAGTCATGTGACATCCTTACTATTATGTATATAAGGAGAACCTGTACCGTAGTAGATATACAGTGTTCTTACCTCTGCTAAACCCTAGCTCTAAGACTAACTAAACCCCAGGTAGGTTATAAGGAACATGTTATCTCTTCCTCTGTGCAGTGTATGTAGTCTGCTCTAACAGTCCCAACCTTGGTAGTGGCAATCTTGAACTTTGACATAGAGGATGAGCTTGTTGAAGAGAACCCAGACTCAGTGTGGGACATGAACAATGCTAGATGGTGCTTACCAGCTCTCTCATCTCCAATGCCAGGGCCAACACCACCTCAGGAAGCTGCTATGAGTTTGGTAGCACCACCCGCATTAACTACAGACCCATCAGTATCATATCCACACCCAGACAACCAAACAGACAATGAGCATAACCACTTTGCGCTTCATGGCTGGCAATGTGCATTGAATGAAAATGAAGGGCCAGACACTTGCAGAACATCCTGGAAGTTTGTACTTGCAGCAGCACTGTGATGCATGCAGATATAACAAGAGCACAGAGTGTCATCGAGTGTACAATGGTAGGATGTGAGACTACATGGGTGAGTGAAAGGTTTTCTGTACAGTGGACCACAGGGTTGATAGTGCATCCAGTACCACCTACAGTGTGTCAATCTATAATATGACATCAATGGCTGGGCTTGTGAAGCATGTGAGGCAAGCAGGAACAGTCAGAGACATGGTGGAAAGTGACGATAAGATTTCCTTACATATTAACTACTTATCATGCCTAATTAGTCCCCCCACCAAGGTTATTATAAAAAAAATGACCTGATTTTTTTCTGGAGACGCTTTAATTCCATTACTTGATGCCAATTTGAGCAGTAGTCAAACTGCAGCCTGCAAAGTTCCACTCATAGTGAAACAGATCTCAAATCATGCTACTGTTGTGATGGTCCCCAGATATCTTGCCAGTCACATGTGCAGGGTGTTGATGTTGGGCTGTTAATGTTTCTCTTTCCTCTATTGCCATGTAAGGTTGAAAGTGCATAGTGAAATTGACAACCTGGAGGTATCCTCCGAATCCCGAAAGCTGATTACCAGCTGCGCGGGCATCGGCATTTAACGGTGCATACCAGTGATCGGTTGACTGTTGATTGATCGCAACCTCTGGTTGTTAAAGGATTTTTTGTTGCATACAATAATTGTTGAGCAGCATGCTATGCGCCATGTAGAGTGCTCACAGATCTTACTACTTACCTGTTGAGTTGGTTAGTGTGCTAAGTAACTTAGGTTAGAGGGTGTAGAACTCTCTGTATTGCTAGGTAGAGGTACAGTGTACTTATATACCTAGAGAGCCCACATGGTCACATGAGGCTCAGGTCATGTGAGGCTCAGTGGGGTGGAGAAAAGGGCAGTGTACCACATGGTTCCTGTCCACATGTCATTATGACATATTTGTATTCATGTATTTACATGTATATGTGTTTACACTGAGGCACAGAATAGGTGCCACATGCAGATTTAATTCAACACCCCCCCACAAACTGTACTGGCATCGACCTGGAGGGGCTTTATGATCCAAGGTGCCATGTATAGGTACTAAGTTTGAACCTCAAATTTAATTCTGAGGGAGCTTCCAAATTTCTCAAAGAGCTGCCTCCCGAGATTTTTAGTAAACATATCTGCTGGGTTTTCAGTTCCCGGGATGAAGACGACTGTGACCTTGCCATCTTCGATACATTCGCATGTATAATGATAGTGAATGTCGATATGTTTAATCCTTCTTTCCTGAACAGGGTTAGATCCAATGAAGATCGACCCCTGATTATCAGCGCAGATAGGCACCTTACTCAAGGAATATCCCAATTCAGAAAATAAGGATGTGATCCACACTATCTGCCGACAAGTATCAGAGAGAGCCATGTATTTGGCTTCTGTGGAACTAAGTGCTACAGTTTTTTGCATACGGGACTGCCAGCACACGACGCCTCCTGCTAAGGTGGCAAAGTAACCCATTGTGGACTTGCATTTCATGATGTCGGATGCCCAGTCCGAATCAGTAAAGGCTTGAACGCCCTGTTTCTGTGGCAATCATAGATAAGCTCATATGATTGAGTACTGACTAGGTAGCGCATTATGTAACATGCCTTATCGAGATGTTCTTTACTTGGATTAGCTGAGAATTGTGACATCTTTATCACCATGGAGGCGATATTGGGGTGAGTTCCGAGCATCAGGTACAATAAAGACCTGATCACTAATTGAAACTCAGTTCTGAGAGCCGGATTAGGCTCATCAGGGTTTTCCATAGGGACGTATCCTGTGGGAAGTGGAGTGGGGGATGCCTTGGCATTCGTCATTCCAAACCAAGCTAGCACAGTGGCTAGGTAGGTTGTTTGGTTCAGAGTGATTCTTGATGCACCTTGTGTTATGCACATACCAAGGAATTCAGTAACATGACCAGTGTCCCGACACTCCCAATGCTTGAGACACGCATTTTTCTTTTCCTCTACAAGGTGTTTGTTCTTCCCCAAGAACACGCCATCAACAACATAAGTTATTGTGATGACAATGTCTTTACCATTTTTGTAGATGAAAATGCCAGCATCTGAGCTGGCACATTCAAATCCAATGGATCGCATGAACATCTCTAGCTCTCTCCACCATGCTAGGGCAGCCTGTTTAAGGCCATACAATGCTCGGCATAAGCGCATGACTTTGCACTCTTTACCTGGGATGACAAATCCCTCAGGTTGATGCATGTAAATTTCCTCATCTAGTTTGCCATACAGGAACATGGTTTTTACGTCGAGTCCCATCATGTACATGCCTTCCAGGGCACTCAGGGCAAACATGAGGTGCACCGTCTCGTAGCGGACCACTGGGGAGAATATCTCATCGTAATTGATGCCTCGACTTGCGAGAAGCCTTTGGCCACGAGTCTGGCCTGTTTTCGTCCATCAGATTTTATGGAGAAAACCCATTTATTTTTGATGGCCTTTCAGCCAGCAGGGAGATCTACAATGTCATAGACATGCCTTTTACAGAGGGCCTCTAGTTCCTCCAGGCATGCACTTCTCCACTCTGATTGCACATGCTTGGGTAAGCATGCAATGTCGTGATACTGGATCGGGACAGGATCTGACACTGTAGATGGTGCAACTGCTTTGCTAAGCAGAAGGTGCATCAGATCCATTCCACCTTCGGCAACATAATTATCCCTTCTAGGGCCCCAATATGACGGGGTACCTGAATTGGGTAACCACTGTCCTTGCTCCTCATTGGGATTCTGGTACCAAATCCATGGCACCTCAGACTCCTGAGGTTGAGGGGGTGTCATGTACTCTAATCCCAAATTATCTGGGGTCTGTGCAGGAGGAGTTCTACTTGCCACTGGTGGTTGAGAGGGTCCAGCTGGCACTTCTTCTTCAACCTGAGGGAGGGCTGGAGTGCGACTCCTGCCTTGTCCCACTGGTTCCCACCATTGGTGCTCCTGTGCAATGTCTCGTTCGATTTGAATGGGGTCGCGATTTTCACCATAGACATTGCCCGGACGAGTTGGGACTCATCGCTGCCTGTTTGATCACCTTAGTGGAGGTATGGGGGCCTCTACTGCTGGCGGTGCTGGACTAGGCTGGGACAATAGACCTGGTGCACCTGCCGGTGCAAATGGATCAGCACCCTGAGGCAGATCACCAAAGGAGCCAAACAGTGGGTCTCTAGAGATTTTAGGGGTTCCAGACCCTGATTGTGAAGGTGGTGGGGACAGAGCTTGGAGGAGGATTCAGCGCTGGTGGAGCATAATGCCCGCAGCCCGGATAGAAGCTGTCATCACTTCCTCCATCGCTATCGTCCCCTGATCCCCCAGAGTGGTCATCATCTCCAGAAGGGGGTATATCCCCAAGATCAGTTTTTGCCAGGGTCTTGGCCCTGGGACAATGAGGGAACAGAATCTCATCGAAGAGTGCCATAGCACTGACAAATATTGACCCTGATGGGCGCATAAAGTGCCAACCCTTGATGCCATCTGCCAGGCCGATGTACGTCATGAGCTCTGATCTTGCAGCTAACTTATTAGGATGCTTCTCTTTTAGCAGGTAAATGTAGGCACCGCATCCGAATACCTTCTCATCACTCAGATCAAGCTTTTTTCCATCAAGATCTTCGATTGGAGTTCGCCATTTTAGGCGGTTTATTGGTGTTTGGTTGTAGAGATACGTAGCATGCTCTACACAAAATTCCCACCATGATTGTGGTAGGCAGGCAGTAAAGCGCAATGTTTGTGCTTTCTCCATTAGTGTCCTGATCGTGCATTCAGCGCGACCATTTTGTTGGTGGACGTGGGGCGCTGACATCTCAATTTTAATCCCAGCCTCTTTGAGCTGGGTTATGAGTTCCCGATCACGGAATTCCCCCCCAGGATCGAAATGCCAATGCTTGATCTTTGCATCATATTGCATTTTGGCCATCGCCTCGAACTGTCTGATTGACTCAGCAGCATCAGACTTTTTTCTCAGGCACTGACTCCATATGTGTGAAGTTCAATCATCAACAAATATGATAAAATATTTGTACTTGTGATAACTGAGTGTTTCAGATCAGAATGGATCAGCTCGAAGGCCTGTTCGGCCCGAGACTCAGATCCAGGGAATGACTTTGACGTCATTTTTCCCTTGGCACACCCTGGACAAATGTGCCTGTCCCTTGGAATTTTTAGATCCTTGGGAAACTTATGGGTGTGTTTTGGCATCTGTTGCACGGCAGCTTCGCTCAAGTGGCCAAGCCACTTGTGCCAAATGTCATAGTCAGCAACGTAGATAGTCGTGACTTCTAATCTCTTAGTGCTCTGAATGTGCGAATCACATACATAGATGGTTTCACCACATATTATTGCCATCGCATTGAGCTGGGGTTTTCCCTTTTTGTTGACAAAGGAAATTATTTTACTGTTTCCTTTTACAGTATATTCCTCAGCAACGAGGAATACTCCCATTGACATAAGCCGACTTGTCAAATCTGGAAGATAGAAAATGGGGGATAAGTGCATGATGCGCGACTCTGTCTTCCCATTAACTTTTACCTGATGACAAATCAGGACAGTGCCTTTGCCTTTGATCGAAGTCATGCTGGTAGTGGTCTTGACCTGCCATTTCTCAGACATAGGCAAATCCTCATAGGAGGTGAAGTCTTTCATCTCACCAGTGAAGTGCAATGATGCGCCTGAATACAAGATCCAAGGGGCACCATGTTTGCATTCCTTTCCGGCACACATCACACATGGCCTGATTAGGGCCTTTGCATCACAAGTGACAATATAATTTATTAAAAATTCTATAGCATGCTCAATATTATGGGAATGGCCCAAATAGTTCATCCCTGTCAAGCTATTGTTAGCAATGATGCGATGGTCAGGGAAAAGGACTGACATTTCATTGTAAGCCCCCATAAAAGGGACTATTGGCTCATCTATGAGCATGTTATCCATGCTTTCCTAGATCGATTGATCCAGGACTGTCATTTCGGAGCCAAGGGAGACTTCATCGTCATCATCCTCAGGCTCAGGTTCCATTTCAGGAACCTTTTCGATCTGAGCTGATGGCTCGGGGGTTTCCACCTGGCGGCGCTTACCTTCCCACTTACTCATCTGATCTTCTTTGATGATTCGAAGATTCTATTTTAGGCACTTCGATGTCTGTGAGCAGGTTCTGGGCCACCTGGTAGTCTTCGTACACAGAGGGGCTGGGGGAGACAATTCCGGTGACCTTTGACTCAGGCTGATTAGGCCGCTTTCTTGGGTCAGTGGTGCGGAAATACATGGATTTCCCATGTAGCCGTGACATTTGAACACTTTGGTCAAACATCAGTGGGAGGCAAGAGGGGCTGGCCTGCGCCAGTCCATTTGAAATGATGCCTTGACCATTAATGGTCATGGCAACATGGGTGGAGCATACTGCACCCGCATAGGTGTGCTAGGCACCATGAAGGGCTCCACCATACTGGTGGAGGTGAGGTGGCTGTGAGATTCCTTTTTCTCACACTTTTCCCTGGCAGCCTTGCCAGACCTATGCTTCTTCTTCGAGTCAGAGCCCAAAGGCTCGGATGACTTCTCACCAGATTTCTCCAATCCCTTTCCTTTCCATTTAGGGTCACTGCCCTTTCTCTTGACAGCTGACAGCTTCTTCGCCGTTTCCCCAGAGCGTGCAAAGGCAGCTCGATGGGAGGCTTCTGCTGTCACATGGTCCCTCACTACAGCATAGGAGAGACCAATTGTACCAGTTGTGGATAAGATGGTGGAAGATAAAGAATCGTACTCCTTTGGCAATGCTGAAAGGAGTAATAAGGCCTGAACTATCTCAGGGATTTCAACACCATTGGCAGTTAGCTGCTGGTATCTCTCAGAGATCTGAGCCATTGTCGGCACAGGGTTTTGCGCTGGGACTCTGATCGAGATTGCAGATTTAAAGTCTGCAAATATCTGAGAAGGCCCTTCTTGGCCAAAATCAGCCTGCAGGGCTTGCCACAGGGCACTAGCAAGTCCTGTTGCAGATCCAGATCTGGATCTGACAGAAGGAGATAGGCAGAGCGAGATAGCTCCATATGCCTGATCATTCTCCCGATTCCACACCTTACATGCGGCAACATCGGCTGCCACTGGCACTGTTTCAGCGTCGGAGGCAACTTGCCAAAGGCCTTGTAACATAAGCCACGCCTTCATACTTTTGGCCCAGGCCTTGTAGCCAGAGCTGTCAAACAAGGAGACGAGTTTATTGAGCGAGGAGGACATTTTTAAGATTTGAGCTAATAAAAGCACCAAATCAGTCACTTGCTCTTAAATTAGAAATGCCAGATGCAAAACTTAGCACTCCATCAGAGTACTTTTGTTTAGCACATGATGAGCGCCAAAAAGGTGCATCATCGCTCCATGACATCATGTCAGAGGGAGGCTAACCCCATCACAAAAGCAACGAGGTGTTCAGCGCAGTGAAGCATGTCGGTAGTAAGACCTGTGCACAATGTGTGAGTTGGAGCCCCGAGGGGCTACAGTACAACTCCTTCCAACTAGAGCTCTGAGGAGCTCATAGCTGTGCAATGTCGCCCACAGGGCCCATAACCTGTTGAGCAGTGCGCTATGCGCAGTGTAGAGTGCTCACAGATCTTACTACTTACCTGTTGAGTTGGTTAGTGTGCTAAGTAACTTAGGTTAGAGGGCGTAGAACTCTCTGTATTGCTAGGTAGAGGTACAGCATACTTATATACCTAGAGCCCACATGGTCACATGAGGCTCAGGTCACGTGAGGCTCAGTGGGGTGGAGAAAAGGGCGGTGTACCACATGGTTCCTGTCCACATGTCATTATGACATATTTGTATTCATGTATTTACATGTATATGTATTTACACTGAGGCACAGAATAGGTGCCACGTGCAGATTTAATTCAACAATAATAACCTCAGAAGCATGGTCGATGCATGGTCAGTTTAATCCACTGAAACAATCCTGCAGGTGGCGTGCATGCATCGTGCTTATTGACGTGCCTCCGTAGAGTGCCTCGGATTCGGGTAAGAATATCCTTTTTAATATTAGCATAGCAGCAGGTATGTCTCATAACATCTTATACTTCAGGTTCAACCTTTGCCCGTGAGCCTTTGACTTCCATTCCTTTTTGTCGGCTGTGGTCCTCGTTACATGGCTACAGGTGTGTGACGTGACAATTAAAAAATACAAGGGTCCCAAGACCCCAAGACGAGCTATCGGATTGCGGATCAGTGTCCAAATGTTGATGAGATTACTCCGTCAGAATTAAACGTCGTCTGCAAGCCGTTTGATTTCAGGATTGAATTACGAATGTCTCTGGAACACGAGCCTTATCAGGAAGAGCTTGGAAGCCTAGAGAAGTTCTTTTCAGTGGAAGATCATATCCACAACGTGCTAATGCCTTCTAAGCACCACACCAACTCGAGCAAGGAGAACCTGGTCCTCGACACTTCAGACCTCGTACTGACAGTTGTAAGGGACGCTGCCCGGCTTGCACCTATACCATACCTCAAAGATGCTGCTGGCCTTGCACTTGGGATTGTGAACCTAATTCAAGTGAGTTCAGGGTGCACGTGTTTCGTTCAACCTTTGCAGACGGTAGATTCGCGCAGGGAGTTAGGGGCAACAAGGATGCATTTCGACGTCTAGCGAACGATGCGTGTGGGCTGGTTTATGCCATTTTGTGCAGGCACACTACTGCTGCCCGTACGGCTACTGGAGTATCGGCGGACCTGCTCGACAATTTGCAAGAGCTACTCAAGTGGGTTCTACGATATATCTATCATGATTGTTTAACCATCGTTTTTACCAAGAACTCTGACTGCTATTGAACGTTTTGCAAAAAAGAAAGTATCCCGGAACATGGTCATGCGCGTGATTATGCGCCAATCCGATCTTGGAACGATTCAGGAGTTTCGAGAAAATTTGAGGCAAAGCCTCGACCTGTTCGGGGTGAGTCCAGATCGATTCGAAGAAACCGTTTCTGTCTAATGGTCATCCCGACAGCTGAAGTCGAACATTACTATTCAGGGATACTTGGCAAGCATCTCCTCACAGCAAAGGGAAATTTTGCAAGCGTTCCGAGAGAGTAACCCGTCCGCAGAAATGGTTCAAAACGAGCAGGAATTGTCGGGGCAGATTAACCAAACCCAGAGTAACGGTGATCTCCCGAGGGTAGCGGGAGAAAATTCTGATTTTCACCGTAAACCCTCACCCAAACTCCCCAACGACTCAATCCGGGTATCTACGCCATCTAGTCCGCGACATCCACCCCCACCATTCCCCGACATCCAATCATCTCGTGGTACATTCACGATGTCCTCTGTTGGAGGCGATCATATTACTGTAGACTCCTCTCACCACGTCTCGAACAGCAATTCTGGCAATACTACCACCACAATCACGAAGAACTCGAATAACGACTCATCAGTACGAGTTGTGCAGTGTGAGTATTGTGCGTCTCTTCTAGCCTGCTTCCATGTTGGCTTACAACATTATATTGCTTCAGCGGGTCGTGGGAAGAGACGTCGTTGACTCTGTCGCTTTCACACCTCATAATTATTTTTTCAGCTTTCATGTCTGCTACAGTGCACCAGGAGTGCCAGGCAGGATCAGAACTCGAGAATTCGAATCCGGAGTGATCCTACTGAATCTTAACCATAGTACACATAAGCATCCACTCGATCAGTGCATCTAACCTAGACTAATGTTGTCCTCGTCGTCGGGAACGACGAGCAGGCTACTTTACTCAATCCTTTTTCCTTCATTTTTTTAGGTGCACAACACTTTTGTATGCATATATAATGTTCATAAACAGCTAATTTCATGTTTATAACTATACTCAGCTAGTCAGAAGCATTCTCCCTTGGTCTGCACACTGTCTGTCTCAGCCACGGCCGTACAACGCACGGTAGTTTGACGCCTACGGTACGTCCGTATATCTATGGTACAGTGCACTTAGTCACCACTACTTTTGTACAAGGTTTATTACATCAGCAAATTTTGTCCTTTTTCTTATTCGTCTTGCCACAATGCTCAGCTTGATGAGGAGAATTGATTGGCTACAGTGATTGTCGATTGGAGCAAAATTGACAGAGTTATTTTTTTTCCACACCCAGATTCTGCTGCATTACTATATATAGTATAGATGACACAATATGTATCACGTGAATCTACCCTTTTTGGAAGCTCATGACCTGCAATTCAGGTGAACAGTCAGTGGAGTCTTATTGGACCACTCTGTACCTTCATTGCAAAAAAGTAGTGCACTGCAGCATAAGGGACAAACAACAAGGGGGTGCTGGCCCAGGAATCCCATACTGGCACCTGGTTAGTTAGTCCAGCTGCATGCTGCAAAAAAAAGAAAATGGATGCCTCCACAACAGGGCCTCAGACCACCAAGTTAAGTATACTAGAGCATATTCTGATAAGATAATCCTCACTCATAGACAACAATGTCATGTGATCAAAATGTTACTTTCCGTGACAAAACAAAAGAATTGCACAATGCTTTGTAACTAGCTAATTTTGACCAAATCTGGGCCCGAGGAAATGTGTGCAATGTGAAAAGGAACAATCGCTCGGGCCCGAAATTTTGATTTTGTCCGAATTGAGAAAGGATTGCAATTGTTTTTCATATCTATATTTAGCCACCACCCATATCCAGAGGTATAGGGCATTGCATACAATGCCTGCACTAAAAAAAATGAAGTTTCTAAAGAATCTAAAGGGCTGTGCTACTGTGAACAGCAAAAAACAGAAGTGCGAAGATGTGAAGGAAAAGGAAAATGTGAGTTTTAGCTTCATGCGTCGCATGATGCGTCATTAATTTAAAAATGCCTCATCAGGTACCGATGCATCAATCACCCAACAAAGCATGGCCCCAGCCGCCCAATCCCAATCCATCCAATGAGTTTCACAATGGATTTATGCCAACGTGCATCATGACATCACCATGTGGAAACGTACTGCATGGGGGAATTTCTGGCATCATGGTGATAGGTCCACTACATGCTTTAAGGTCTGGAGAACAGTTCCACTGGTATCGAGACATTACAACAGACATTCCGAATCACTATGAATGCCACAAAATTGATGGCGAATCTATTGCGCACTATTTCACACTATTTCGGATGACTTTGAACTACTTCGAACCATTTCGCGACATTTTGCAACACTTTGAACGACTTCACAGCACTTCAAACAATATTGGCCACCATATAGTTGTCTTGAAACACTTTCGATACATGCTGCACATCTGGAACAAGCTATTTAGTCGCATATCGAGCACTACTGGACACAAGGAGAGATTACAAGAGAGTTAGAATGCGATAAGTGCATTTTTGTGTTTCATTGAAGTACTTTTACTATATAGGAACTCTATATGTTTCATCATTTATTATTTCTCATTTGTTTCATGATATACAAGTCCTCATTGTTTGATATATTTGCCTCATGTTTTACACATGTTCTTATTTCCTTTTTAGTACTACCTCTTCATTTTGTATATAGACTTGTATTAGTTAGTTAGAAAAAACAGAATATAGAACAACAGGGAACAGCACAAGTTACCCTCTCGCTATTGTCAGATTTAAGAGTCATTCTCTTGAGTCTTAGTTCATGTCATATCTCTAAGTTCTGCAAAATATCGCGAACTCCCTCGAAACTATCGTATTCACTCTATGTTTTATCGCCCATCACCTATCGTCATTTGACAAGCACTTCACATTTGTTAAATTTGCTCTTCGATATACTTCGAACTTTTTCGAACTTATTTGAACTTATTTGGACTACTTTGCATGACTTCAAACCTCTTTGAACCTTTTTTGAACCTATTTCGCACATCTTCGAATCTCTTTCGAACTCTTTCGAATGACCTCACACATCATTTTGGTCTCAGCGGTGATATTTAGCACCACCTCAATCCAAAGCCATTTAGTAGGTTTTGTTTGGGTTTCCAGGTTGAGTATCATCATTTTATAATAAATAATCCAGTAGCACCACTGTCAAGCAATGCCTCCACATCAATTGCTGCATGTGTGTCCACTGTCTTCAATCCTACTGTTAAGCTGATTTTGGGTTCTATCCGCGCTGAGCAAATAAAGAATTCAGGGGTCTTCGGAAATAAGGCTGGGCATTTTTCTTTGTCGGATAAATGATGATGGTCATACTCCTCAATTTCTCTTTCGGGTTCACTCTGGGTTTCCTCAGATACTAATACATTATATTGATTCTGGGTCACCAATTGTTAGGGCGACACCCACTAATCTGCTAGCTGGACCATGCGGGTTCTCCTACAAGAAGGTGGCTGGGGGCATGTGCATGATGGGGGGATTTGATGGATTTGATGCGAGGGTTAAAAATAGAACAGTTGACTGAAATAGGCCTTTTGCACCACTATTGTGGATGGAATACCTAAGAGAACACAACTGAGGTCTCCTAGTATTTATTTTAGGGTTATATACTATGTTACACATATTGTAGTATGTTATTACAGACACGCACACACATGCATGCACATGCGTGTACATGTGCATACATATTGATGCATGTAAATAAAGAATTCCCATGCTGACAAATAATGTGTATATAGGCATTCTGTAGCGTATTTTGGTGAAATAAAATCAAATAAAATAAAATAAAATAAAATGAAAATAGTATTAGGTAATAGGCATGTTAGGAGACTGTTTCCTAACATTACCCCCCTTTTAGGCCTCGACTTCCAGGTGAGAAAATATCATATCTGTCCCCTCTGTGAAATTTTGGTAAGGCCGGAAATTCATCCCTTCATACACCATTCTAGCAATGTGACGGGGAGCATTTGGATTAGGTTTAAAGAATTGGGTGATTGCCTTGTGCGCTCGCTTACAATTCTCTTCTGGCTCCCACAAATTATTTTCGTCGGTGTAGTTCTTCCACTTGATTAAGAACTCCAATTTGTTTCGTTGAAGACATGAGTCCAAAACCTCTTCCACAATATATTCTGGAGCACCTTCTACCATTATTGGAGGCTGTGGAGTAGTTTGTTGACCAGGAATAGTGGGTGGGCAGTAAGGGCATAAATGGGAAATGTTAATCTCAGGATCAATCTTGAATGACTGAGGTAATTTTAACACTACTGCATTGGGTGAAATTATTTTAGAAATCGGATATGGGCTAACTTGCTTTTCCATAAGCTTTCTTGAAGGTCATGAAATATTCAGATCCTTGGTACTTAGCCATACCAAGTCACCAACTTTATACTCTGGAGCAACAACTCGAGTATGACCTGCATGTCGCATCATATCATCACGTGCTTTCATCAACACTGCCTCTGCTTCCTCCTGCACCTTTCGCATTTTTGACACAAAGTCCTCCACTGATTGTACCTTGACTTCCCTTTGTGGTTCTACTCCCGTTCTGGGATGATACCCATAATTAGCGAAGAAGGGTGACATGCGAGTAGCCGAATGGAATTTATTATTGTGGGAAAATTCTGCAATTGCCAACCATTTGGGTCAGTTGGTTTGTCGGTGATTGACAAACATGCATAGGTACTGCTCCAACTCCTGATTCATTCTCTCTGTCTGCCCATCGGTTTGTGGGTGATATGCCATAGACAATTTTGGTTGAATCCCCAATATGTTATTTAACTCTCGCATAAATGCAGAAGCAAATTGTGATCCATGATTGGAGATAACTGTATTAGGTAATTCATGTAACTGCCATACCTGATTTAGATAGAGGCATGCCAAGCCTAATGATGAGGTTTCTGCAGTAGTAGGAATAATATGGACCTCCTTTGTGAAGCGGTCGCATACTACAAATATTGCATCATATCCTTGAGCTTCAGGTAATCCTGTGATAAAGTCCACAGATATATCTCGCCATGGCACTTTAGGTATAGGGTTCGGCATTAATTTCCCAGCAGGCTTTTCTGGAAATTTCTTTCCCCTCATGCACATGTCACACCCATCCACATACCCCAACACATACTTTGAAATTCCAGGCCACCAATAATTTCTCATCACCAACTCCAATGTCTTCCACCTTCCTGGATGTCCAGCAGCTGGCATGTTATGATGTAGCCATACAATCTCCCTTCGTAAATCATAATCCTTGGGTACATAGACCTTTCCTCTGAACAACACTAACCCTCATTCTTCAACCCATTCATCTCCTTTAATATTACCTTTCTTCTCTCCCCTCAAAGCTTTCACAGCTTCCACCACTTCATCATCCATCTCTGAACATTGTCTAATTTTAGACAACATTTCCATCTCTGAGCTATCCACCAATAAATGTCCTTGATGCATAGCACAAATACAAAAGTATTCAGGTTTGAGTAGGGTAGTATTTTTATTGTCCTCCTCCATTCCCCTTTTATGATCTGTATGTCTGGATAATGCATCTGCTTTCCTCATCAAGCTTCCCACTTTGTGGACCAAATGAAAATTAAAGCACGATAGGAATAATGCCCAATGTGCCTGTCGACAGTTAAGCTTTTTAGTGGACATGAAATACTGCAGATTTTGATGGTCTGTCCAGATCTTGATCTGATGTGTACATCCCTCCAAATAATGTCTCCATGCCTCCAAAGCTCATATTATTCCCAACATCTCTTTATCATGCACATCATAATTCCTCTCCACATCATTCAACCCTTTAGACAAATATGCACAAGGATGCCATTTGTCATCTTCACATAGCATTGATAATACTGCTCCAGTAGCAAAATCTGATGCATCTGATTCCACTTGTAAAGGGCACATGAAATCTACTGGGACCAATATTGGTTCTTCCACAAACTTCCTCTTTAACTCCTCAAATGCTGTCTGCTGTTGTTCTCCCCATCTCCACACTACTTCCTTTCATGTAAGGTTGTGTAATGGTGCAGCAATTTTGGAAAAATTATAAACAAAGCGACGATAAAAATTGGCGAGTCTCAAGAAAGCCTGAACTTCCTTGATATGGGTAGGCATGGGCCAATCAACAATAGCCTGTACCTTGATAGGATCCATCTTGATTCCATCAGGACCAATCTTTAATCCCAAGAACTCGAACTCGCTTGCTCCAAATACACACTTCTCCAGTTTAATGAATAAATCATTCTCTGCCAACCTCTTCAACACCTCCTGCACTATCACCTCATGATTTTCTTCATCCTCCATGAATATCCAAATGTCATCAATAAATATTATCACCATGCCTTTGTCTATCACATCCTTGAAAATATCGTTCATCATATTTTGGAAAGTTGGGGGACTATTGGTCATCCCAAAAAACATGACTAGTGGCTCGAAGGATTCTCGATGCATGGCAAATGCTGCTTTCCACTCATCTCCTTTCTTTATTCATACATTGTTGTACCCCCAGCATAAATCCAATTTTGTATAGACCTTGGCCTTTCCCACCTTGTCAATTATCTCTGAAATCAATGGCAAAGGGTACGCATTCTTCACTGTCCAATCGTTCAAATACCTATAATCTGTACACATCCTCTTCCTGTGATCTTTTTTTGGTACAAAGAATACTGGTGATGTCTGCAGTGATTCCGAAGGTCATATGTATTCCTTGCACAACTGTTCATTAAGGAATGCATCCACTTCTCCTTGTTCCTTTGGAGATAATGGATAGACTTTTGACTTCTTCAGCACAAATCCCAGCTTCATTTCAATAGCATGATTCCATGGCTTTCGCACTGGCATCCGCTCCGATTCCTTCTTCTGAAAAACTGACAAATATTTATGGTAGGCTTTTGGCACCCACTCCTCCACTGGCTTCTCCACTTTCTCTACATTTTTATCCCATGACTGTCCTCCACAAATTTCCCTAAAGGTCTGCTTCTGTTCTTCTTTACTTGTCATAATTGGAACTTTCCCATTTGGCATATCCTCATCTTCCACTTCCTCCATTGTAACAGAATACTTCCTCGGACATTCTTTCTCTTTCTTTTCCTTCTTCTCCTTTTTTACTTTTCTCCCATACACATTACATTCTTTAGGACAACGAGTCATGTGTACCTTCCCAGTTTCCCAATCAATTTCCGGATTATGTTTTCATAACCATGGACATCCAATTATCAGATTGGTTTTCCCCAGGTTGCACACTTCAAATACAGCTCACTCCTGATGATCCTGATACTTTAATATCATTGTCACTTACTCCTTAATAGTTCCTCCACGATTGATTGTACCGTCAATATTGTACACCATTATAGGTTGTGGCAGTTTATGCATGCAGATACTGTTTCCAGTAATTAGGGATCAATTAATAAATAATCCAGTAGCACCACTATCAAGCAATGCCTCCACATTAATTGCTGCATGCATGTCCACTGTCTTCAATCCTACTGTCAAGCTGATTTTGGGTTCTATCCACGCTGAGCAAATAAAAAATTTAGGGCTCTTTGGAAATAAGGCTGGGCATTTTTCTTTGTTGGATGATGATGGTCATACTCTTCAATTTCTCTTTCGGGTTCACTCTCGGTTTCCTTGGATACTAATACATTATATTGATTCTGAGTCACCAATGGGAAAACCTTCACTGGACTCTTCCACAAACTTCTTCTGCTTATCTTCCTCCAACTTCACTGCCTCAGTTGTTGCTTCCCTAATCTTCCTTTTCTGCCTACAATTTTGAGCCATATGCCCTAATTGCCCACAATTAAAACATTTAAGTGGAGCTCGTCTCCCTACTCGATCAATATCCATTGCATCTGTCAATGCTGCTGACTCCTTAACAATAGGTGTCACTGCCATGGCTGGTGGCTGTGCCCTCAGAGTTTGTACCTGAGGTGTCCTTCCTTTTTTGGACTTTCCTCCTGATGACTTTCCAAATCTGGCATTCCCATACATCAATTTCAATTCCACCTGTTCCTGTTGATATTGTCGATCAAGACACATTGCCCAATTATACCACTCATCCAACCTCTCTGGCATAGAAGGTAGTCAATAGATAGACTTGAATAATGAGGGATTTAATCCTGCCTTCAAATATTATACCAATGCAGCTTCTCCCATATCAGTTTGTGATGCTTCTGCTTTGAACTGCAAAATAAATTCATCTGCAGTCAGAAAACCTTGGCACATGGTTTTTAATTTAGCATTTGCTGTCACCTTTGGGTTAGGGTCTCCAAACTGTGCCTCCAATCTCTCCAAAAATTCCCTGAAGCTTGCAAACAGTTTATATCCCACAGCAATTTGATTAATGGCTTCGTTTCTCCAGAACTGTGCTTTCCTTCCCTGGATGTATGAGAGAGCAAACAAAATCCTAGACTCAGTCATACAAAATTTGGGCATTCTCCCATGAATATACAACACTATAGAGCTGATAAAGGATTTTGTGTTCTCCATGGTACCATTAAATATTTGCAGGGGCACATATTTAGGTGAACACATTTTTCCACTCTCAGATCTCTCCTCTGCATGCTCACCCTCCTGAGACATCCACTCCACCATCTCTTCCATCTCATCATCTTTATCTTCTACTGTCTCTGCTTTTGTTTCTGCTTGTTTGGGCTGTGAGGCTGCTAATACTGACACTAATTGGGACATTTGTGCTGTTAGAGCATCAATTTTGGCTTCTAGAATGGGCATGGGAACAGGATTGTGACCAGGATTTGAAGTTGCTTGTTCTGACATGATGATGTAATCTGTGATGAGTCACTTCTTCGGCTGAGTCAAGATTCGGCTGCAGAATTTTTTCGCAAAATTTCGAGTCACGTGATCTGGCTATTCAGATACCAAACATGGCAAAACACGTGATTTCGGCTATTTGTCAACACTTGGGCACTTCAGATCAATACCCCTTCCAACAGTGCCTGATCTCGGGGTTATTACTGAATTTGGCTAGTAACTACCTAAAATAGTCATCCAAATTGAGTAATGTAAATCTCGGCTAAACCAGATCTGATTGGTTGTCTGGTGGCAGCTGTCCTAATGATGAGCGCTGCCTTTCGATCACTGGCAGTCGCAATGTAAGGCAAGGCCTGGCATTGGCTTACAAAAGCAAGGTAAATATGTATATACAATTAATTCCAGCTCTTGCCGAAATAATGAGTAAGTGGATGTGGTGCGCTGAGACAAATGACGTATGTGCATGTAAGAGAAGGCACACTGATGGGGTAGTTGAGTTCTTCTGTTAGGGTGACACCCACTAATCTGCTAGCTGGACCATGCAGGCTCTCCTACAAGAAGGCGGTGGGGGGTGTGCACATGATGGGGGGTTGATGGTTTTGATGTGAGGGGTTAAAAATAGAATAGTTGGCTGAAATAGGCTTTTCGCACCACAAATGTGGATGGAATACCTAAGAGAACTCAACTGAGGTCTCCTAGTATTTATTTTAGGGTTATATACTTTGTTACATATATTGTAGTATGTTGCTATCGATGCATGCATACATATTGATGCATGTAAATACAAAATTCCCATGCTGACAAATAAAGCATTTATAGGTGTTTGGTAGCATATTTTGATGAAATAAAATAAAATAAAATAAAAATATCATTAGGTAATAGGCATGTTAGGAGATGGTTTCCTAACACCCACTCCTGCTGCCCACCAGTAACTGCTTCGATGCCCTGCTGGTTGACCCAATGTTGGTACATGTTGACAATTCTATTCTTAGAGGTGGGACCCCTTCTGGATGTTACCCATCAAGGTGATGTCATTCCATAGCTTGATCCTCCTATTTCCACCTTTTTGCTATTTTTAGCCTATTATTTGATTTTTGGGTCTATCACATATACTGGGCATTGACAGATGGGTCCTTAGAGTTTTCTCTTTGAATTCCCCTCTGTTAGCCCATTATTAAGTGAAGCTTGAGGTTGCCCTTACAGTAGAAAACTCTCTCCCTAGGCCCGGAATCAAAGCACACTATGGATATAATGCCTCCTACACATACAGGATGTCACCCAGGATGCAATCGACACCCCTGCCTTACGTGTGTGCTTATCTCTGCTCAATGTGCTGTCATGCACCATGGATGCCCAAAAATGTGTCAAAGCACTCAAAGGTGCCATTATTGGATTGCACACATAAATTGAATCACTCAACTCATGTATCTGTTAGGAAACAGTCTTCTAACATCCCTATTACATAATAATATTTTATTTTTATTTTATTTCATTTTATTACATCAAATTATGCTACCAAATGCCTACAAATGTCAGTGTGGGAATTTTATATTTACACACATCAATATGTACATGCATGTCAGTAACAACATATTACAATATGTAACATAGTATATAAATCTTAAATATACACCTGGGGGACCTCAGTTGAGTTCTCTTAGGTATTCCATCCACATTTGTGGTGCGAAAAGCCTTTTTCAGCCAGCTCATCTATTTTTAACTCCTCATCACATGCGTGTGCCCCACCACCTTCTTGTAGGAGAGCCCGCATGGTCCAGCTAGCAGCTTAGTGGGTGTTGCCCTAACAGTATCGAAAGCTTTGTTAATACCCTACAGCTTAGTCCCTCACCTAATATTCCATTTATTCCAACCCCAACCACTTCCAGCATTGATGCTCTACCTAATACCAGTGGCACACAGATTAAACCATCCCCCCCAGTGACTTTATTGGTGCACGCTCTCACAAATGTTCTTTCCTCAACTCCTGTGAGTTATACATCAGTCTTTGTCCTAATCAGTTCCTAGATGAGACCACAAAAATTTATTGGGCCTTCACATACATCCAGTCTGAGTGTGCCTACCTCTACATTGACCACATTTTGCACCAATCCCAGAAACTCAGTTACCTCCCTTTCTCCTGTTGAGGTGACTTTAGGGAGGAGTTTGTACAACATTTCTGCCCTCTCCCCCAATGCCAACAACCTGCAACATGCCTCAAGTCATCCTTGTATTACCAAGCACACCAATCTGTGGATGACTATATCAATGAGTGTAGGAATTCAGTGGACATGGCAGGATATGGGAGTGGGCTACCAGTGGTGGTTAAATTTAATTTTGGTCTCAATCAAGGGGTTCAGGATCAGATTGCACAGATGTTGAAGGGGTGCCCAGCTAATGACAATATTGACCCTTGGTACAAAGATACTTCTCTCTGGGATGAGAACTGACTTATGAATGCAGATTTTAACACTTTGCTCCATGCCACTACTACTACACATACCCCCAATCCCTCCAACTGTCTGCCTCCACTGCCCACCAGTAACTGCTTTGATGCCCTGCTGGTCAACTGTTAGCATGACACCCACTTATCTGCTAGCTTGACTGTGTGGGTTCTCTCTACATGAAGGGGGCAGGATCCACGCATGTGATGGGGGTTTTGATGGTTTTGATGAGAAGGGTTATTAATAGGTGAGTTGGTTGAGAAAGGCCTTTTGCACCACAAGTGTGAATGGAATACCTAACAGAACACAACTGGGGTCCCCTAGGTATATATTTATGGTTTATATACTTTGTTACACCTGTTGTACAATGTTACTACCGATGTGCATGTACATGTGCATACATATTGATGCATGCAAAATAAAATTCTCATGCTATCAAGTGTAGTGTTCTTCAGCATAAGATAGTGTAATTTGACATAATAAAAAAAAATAAAAATTTATTATGTAATGGGGCTGTTTCCTAACATTACCCCCCTTTTATGCCTCGACTTCCAGGTGAGAAAATATTGTATCTGTCCCATCTGTGAAATTGTGGTAAGGCCAGAAATTTATCCCCTCATATATCATTCTCACAATGTGACGCAAAGCATTTGGATTAAATTTAAAGAATTGGGCAATTGTATTATGTGCTTGCTTACAATTCTCCTCAGGTTCCCATGAGTTATTGTTGTCGGTGTAGTTTTTCCACTTTATTAAGAACTCCAATTTATTTTGTCGAAAGATGTGAGTCTAGAATTTCTTCAACTATATATTCTGAAGCACCTTCTACCATTATTGGAGATTGCAGATTAGTTGTTGACCAGGAATAGTGGGTGGGCAGTATGTACTCCCCTGGTCTAATTGTTCCAGGGGATCAGGTCAGGCATGTCAGGGTCAGTGACATCATCATCATTGCCATTGTCTGATATAATGCACAAGTTGTGAGGTAGGACGAGATTTCACAGTGATCCATTGTAGACAGGGTTCTCATATCCATCATCATAGAGATTGAATGCACTCCATGCTCCCGAAACTTATCAAGAGTAGTGCTGGCTGCAGTATTTGCAGCAGCCATGTTTGAGGAACCAGTGCCTGGCTTTGGCTTTGTGTTCTCATTTGGGTCATTGGATTTCTGGTCCTTTGACTTCTCATCCATCTTGGGAGTTGGGCACACATCTGACTTGTGGCCCTGGCCACTACAGTTCCAACAGACCCCTTTGGGCTTCTCTGATCCTTTCCCCTTGCCACTCTTGCCTCCACCTGTTTTCGAGCCTGGTTTCTCGCTCGCCATCATGCTCACTGCTACACCCATGTCCTTGGGCTTGGAAGTCTTCTTGCCAGCCTGATGATCATATTCCTCCAATGGGAGGGTCATCATAGATTCAGGCAACATCTCCAGGAGCTTTGGATTTAAGGGTGTGATAGGGGTCATTGCGGTTGCCATGCTAGCAGCATGTTGAACCATTGCGATGGTCTTCGTGTTTGCAGATATCTGTGCAACAAAGGATGTGAGCATTTGGATTAAGTTTAAAGAATTGGGTGATTGCATTATGTGCTTGCTTACAATTCTCTTTGGGTTCCCATGAGTTATTTTTATCAGTGTAGTTCTTCCACTTGATTAAGAACTCCAATTTATTTTTTCGAAGATGTGAGTCTAAAACCTCTTCCACTACATATTCTGGAGCACCTTCTACCATTATTGGAGGTTGCAGAGTAGTTTGTTGACTGGGAGTCATGGGTGGGCAGTAAGGGCATAAGTGGGAAATGTTAATTTTAAGATCAATCTTGAATGATTGAGGTAATTTTAGCACTGCCACATTAGGCAAAATTATGTTAGAAATTGCATATGGGCCAACTGGCTTCTCCATAAGTTTTCTTGAAGGTCATGGTATATGTAGATGCTTGGTACTTAGCCATACCAAGTTACCAACATTGTACTCTGGAGCAACAGCTCGAGTATGATCCACATGTTGCATCATATCATCACATGCTTTCATCAATGCTGCCTCTGCTTCCTCCTGCACTTTTCGCATCTTAGATACAAAGTCTTCCACTGACTGTACCTTGACTTCCCTTCAAGGTTCTATTTCTATTCGTGGATGATACCCATAATTAGCAAAGAAGGGTGACATGCAAGTAGCTGAATGGTATTTATTATTGTGAGAAAATTTGGCAATTGCCAACCATTCAGGCCAATCAGTTTGTCAGTGGTTGACAAACATGTGTAGGTACTGCTCCAACTCCTGATTCATTCTCTCTGTCTGCCGATCGGTTTGTGGGTGATATGCTATCGATAACTTGGTTTGAATTCCCAATATGTTGGTTAGTTCTTGCATAAATGCAGAAGCAAATTGTGATCCATGATTGGAGATAACTGCATCAGGCAATCCATGTAACTGCCATACCTGATTTAGATAAAGGCATGCCAAGCCTAACAATGAGGTTTCTGCAGTAGTAGGAATAATATGGACTTCCTTTTTGAAGTGGTTGCATACTACAAATATTGCATTGTATCTTTGAGCTTCAGGTAATCCGGTGATAAAGTCCACAGATATATCTTGCCATGGTGCTTTAGGTATAGGGTTCAGCATTAATTTCCCTGTGGGCTTTTCTGGAAATTTCTTCCCCCTCATGCACGTATCACATCCATCCATATACCCCAACACATATTTTAAAATTCTGGGCCACCAATAATTTCTCATCACCAACTCCAACATCTTCCACCTTCCTGGATGTCCAGCAGCTGGCATATTATGGTGTAACCAGATGATCTCCCTTCATAAATCTTGATCCTTCAGTATATACACCTTTCCTCTGAACAACACTAACCCTTGTTCTTCAACCCATTCATCTCCTTTAATATTACCTTTCTTCTCTCCTTTCAGAGCTTTCAGAGCTTCCACTACTTCATCATCCATCTCCAAACATTGTCTAATTTTAGACAACATTTCCATTTCTGAGCTATCCACCAATAGATGCCCTTGATGCATAGCACAAATGCAAAAGTATTCAGATTTGAGTAGGGTAATATTTTTATTGTCCTCCTCCACTTTCCTTTTGTGATTGGTATGTCTGGATAATGCATCTGCTTTCCTCATCAAGCTTCCCACTTTATGGACTAGGTGAAAATTAAAACATGATAGGAATAATGCCCAATGTGCTTGCTGATGGTTAAGCTTTTTAGCAGAGATGAAGTACTGCAGATTTTGATGATCTGTCCAGATTTCGATCTGATGTGTACATACCTCCAAATAATGTGTCCATGCTTCCAATGCTCATATTATTCTGAATGGCTCTTTGTCATGCACATCACAATTCCTTTCCACATCATTCAACCCTTGTGACAAATATGCACAAGAATGCCATTTGTCATCTTCACATAGCATTGATAATACTGCTGCAGTAGCAAAGTCAGATGCATCTGATTCCACTCATAAGGGACACATGAAATCTACTGGGGCTAATATTGGCTCCTCCACAAACTTTCTCTTCAACTCCTCAAATGCTGTCTGCTGTTGTTCTCCCCATCTCCACACTACTCCTTTTTGTGTAAGGTTGTGTAAGGGTGTGGCAATTTTGGAAAAGTTATAAACAAAGTGACGATAATAATTTGCGAGTCCCAAGAAGGCTTGAGCCTCCTGGATATGTGTGGGCATGGGCCAATCAACAATTGCCTGTACCTTGATAGGATTGATCTTGATTCCATCAGGACCAATCATTAATCCCAAGAACTCGATCTCGCTTGCCCCAAACACACATTTCTCTGGTTTCACAAGTAGATCATTTTCTGCCAATCATCATAGCACCTCTTGTACTATCCCTTCATGGTTTTTTTTATCCACTGTGAATATCAGATTATCATCAATAAATATTATTACCCCCCCTTTGTCCATTGCATCCTTGAAAATGTCATTCATCATATTTTGGAAAGTCAGGGGACTATTAGTCATCCCAAAAAACATGACAAGCAGCTCAAAGAATCCTCGACATGTGGCAAATGCAGCCTTCCAATATTCTCCTTTCTTTATTTGTACATTATTGTACCCCCAGTGTAAATCCAATTTTGTAAAGACCTTGGCCTTTCCCACCTTGTCAATTATTTTGGAGATCAATGGCAAAGGGTACACATTCTTCACTGTCCACTCATTCAGATATTTATAGTCTGTACACATCCTCTTCCTCTGATCCTTCTTAGGTACAAAGAATATTGGTGATGTCTGCAGTGATTTCAAAGGTTGTATGTATCCCTTGCGCAATTGTTCATTAAGGAATGCATCCACTTCTTCTTGTTCCATCAGAGATAATCGGTAGACTTTTGACTTCTTTGCCACAAATCCTGGCTTCATCTCAATTGCATGATCCCATGGCTTTCACACTGGCATCTGCTCAAATTCCTTCTTCTAAAAGACTGACAAATATTTATTGTTGGATTGTGTAATCTGACACATTGTTTGGTGATTATATAATATGGAGGCTTGCTCCTTAACAGACAAACTGGATGCAATTAATTCCCCCCTGCTGTAATATTGACAGTGGTCAAGTGGTGGTTACATCAATAGTGTCTGGTTCATATCACATTGTTGTATTGAACCCAGTAAGACCTGATAGCTCAGTTGGTAGAGCATCTGGTATATGTCCAGTTGGTTTTGGGTTCAATCCCCAGTCTGGTCATCTTTCTGTCTTAACATTTATGATATGCTTTCAGTCCCCACTGCTCCACTGGCTTCTCCACTTTCACAGCAGTTTTATTCCATGACTGTCCTCCAGGAATTTTCCTAAAGGTTTGCTTCTGTTCTTCCTTACTGGTCATGATTGGAACTTTCCCATTTGGCATGTCCTCATCTTCCACTTCCTCCATCGTAACAGAATACATCCTCGGACACTCTTTCTCTTTCCTCTTCTTCTTCTCCTTTTTTACCTTTCTCCCATATACATTACATTCCTTAGAACAATGAGTCATGTGTACCTTCCTCATTTTTCAATCAATTTCTGGGTTATGTTTTCGTAACCCCAGATATCCAATTATTAGATTGGTTTGCCCAAGGTCACATACCTCAAATATGGCTCATTCCTGATGATCCTGATACTTTAGTATCATCCTCACCTCCTCCTTAATTGTTCCTCCATGATTAATCATACTGTCAATATTGTACACCATTATAGGTTGTCGCAGTTTACATGTGCTAATGCTGTTTGCAGTAATTAAGGATTGATTAATGAATAATCCGGTAGCACCCCTGTTGAGCAATGCCTCCACATCAATTGCTGCATGCATGTCCACTGTCTTCAATCCTACTGTCACGCTGATTTCAGGTTCTATTCATGCAGAGCAAGTAAAGAATTTAGGGGTTTTCAGAAATAAAACTGGGCATTTTCCTTTGTTGCATAAGTGATGATGGTCATACTCCTCAGTTTCACTTTTGGGTTCACTCTGGGTTTCCTCAGATACTAATACATTATAATGATTCTGGGTCACCAATGGGGAAACCTTCACTGGGACTCTTCCACAAAATTCTTCTGCTTATCTTCCTCCAACTTCACTTCCTCAATTGTTGCTTCCCTAATCTTCCTTTTGTGTCTACAATTCCTAGCAATATGCCCTAATTGCCCATAGTTAAAACATTTAAGTGGGGCTCATCTCCCTGCTTGATCAACATCCATTGCACCTGCTGATGCTGCTGACTCCTTAGCAATAGGTGTCACTGCCATGGCTGGTAGCTGTGCCCTTGGAGTTTGTACCTGAGGCATCCTTCCTTTCTTGGACTTTCCTCCTGATGACTTTCCAAATCTGGGATTTCCATACATCAATTTCAACTCTGCCTATTCCTATCAGTATTGCCAATCAAGATGCATTGCCCAATTATACCACTCATCCAACCTCTCTGGCATAGAAGGTAGTCGATAGATAGACTTGAATAATGAGGGATTTAATCCTGCCTTCAAAAATTCTACCAACACAGCTTCTCCCATATCCATCTGTGAAGCTTCTGCCTTGAACTGCAACATAAGTTCATCCACCAGTAGGGAATTTGGGGTGCATGGTTTTTAATTGAGCATTGGCTGTCGCCTTTAAATTAGGGTCCCCACACTGTGCCTCCAGTCTCTCCAGAAATTCCTTGAAGGTTGCAAATGGTTTATATTCCAGGGCAATCTGATTAATAGCCTCATTTCTCCAGAACTGTGCTCCCCCCCCCCCATGAATGTATGAGAGAGCAGACATAATCCTAGACTTTGTTGTATGAAACTCTGGCTTCCTCCCATGGGTGTACAATACTATAGAGCTGATGAAGGACTTTGTATTCTCCATGGTACCATCAAAGATTTGCAGGGGTGCATATTTAGATAAACATGTTTTTCCACTTTCAAATCTCTCCTCTGCATGCACATCATCCTGAGACATCCACTCCACCACCTCCTCCATCTCATCATCTTTATCTTCTATCCTCTTTGGTTTTATTTCTGCTTGTCTGGGTTGAGATCCTGCCAATACAGACACTAGTTGTGACATTTGCACTGTAAGTGCATCAATTTTTGCTTCTAGTGCTGGCATGAAAACAGGGTTAAGACTGGGATTAAAAGTTGATGGTTCTGACATAATGACATAAGCTGTGATGAGTCACTTCTTTGGCTGAGTCAAGATTTTGCTTCAGAATTTCTCTACAAATTTTCTAGTCACATGATCTGGTAATTCAGGTACCAAACATGGCAAAACTCATGATTCAGCTATTTGTCAACAATTGGGCATGTGAGACACTTCAGATCAATATCCCTTCTGACAGTGCCTGATCTCAGGGATAATACTGAATTTGGCTGGTAACTATGTAACTAAAATAGTCATCTGAATAGAATATAGTAAATCTTGATTAAACCAGATCCAATCAGTTGGCTGGTTGCAGCTGTCCTAATGATGAGTGCTGCCTCTCGATCACTGGTGGTCACAATGTAAGGCGAGGCCTGGCATTGGCTTACAAAAGCAAAGGTAAATACATATATACAATTACTTCTGGCTCATGCTGAAAGGAAGAGTAAGCAGTTGTGGTGCAATGAAATGATGATGTATGCATGACTAAGAGAAGGCATGCTGATGGGGTAGTTGAGTTCTTCTGTTAGGGCAACACCCACTAATCTGCTAGCTGGACTGTGCAGGTTCTCCTACAAGAAGAGGGCGGGACATGTGCATGTGATGGGGGGTTTGATGGATTTGATGTGAGGGGATATTAATAGACAAGTTGGCTGAAATAGGCTTTTTACACCACTATTGTGGATGAAATACCTAAGAGAACTCAACTGGGGGTCCCCTAGGTGTATATTTACAGTTTATATACTATGTTACATATATTGTACTATGTTGTTACCAATGCATGCATACATGCATGTACATATTGATGCATGTGAATATAAAATTCCCACACTAACAAATGTAGCGTTTTTGGGAATTTGGTAGCATAATTTTATGTAATAAAATAAAATATTATTATGTAATAGAACTGTTTCCTAACAGTGCCTGACATATAGTGCATAGCCATGAATTTTGAGCGCATGTTTGAGTGTATGAACATGCTCTTCTGTGTAAACTCAAGAATTATTGCTGACTACATCTCTGTGACAGTGCTCTTCCACATGTACTTGGTGAGGGTTGAGTCGGCCAGCTTCTGTGATAAAAGGTACATTGCTGTGTCCTCCTTCTCCTGCTATGTGGCTAATGCAACTGTTTCTACTGCAGTAGGGGGGTCCAAAACTGTGGGTTTTGTAGCAGTACCATCAAAGTGCCCAAAAACCCTCTTCTGTTTCACTGCCATGATGAAACAGTGCTGGAATGTAACCCAGTTCTTCCTGGCTAAATTGAGTTTGTCAACAGCAGATCCAAACTCACTGATGGGGACAGAGGTAGGTGTCAACATTGAGGATATGATTGTGAATAAGTGTATTGATGAATTGGACAGATAGATAAATCAATGAGCATAAATTTGAGACTTGCTTTCCAGAAATTCAAGGAAGGGCAGGGCCCATAACCTGAAAGAGTGAGTATAGTCTGTAGAATACATGACTCAGCTCGCCCCTCTTGAGGTAGTGGCAAAGTCTGATAGATTACCTGTAGAATACATGACCACAGGTAATAGAGTAAGTGCAATGTTCACAAGTACATAGAAAAAGGGATGCTCGCCTCAGCTCAGCCCACTCGAGGTAGTGACAAGGTCTGAGGAGAGATATCCATGACTATGGGGTATAAGTAATATGGCTAAACAGTAACATACAGTGGCTACAGTAATAAAGAGAGAGATCATAGAAACGAATGTCCTATGAATAACTAAATGTGTATATGAATGTGATACCATGGATTGCGTGCTTCAACATATGTAACCATTGGATAGCTTCATGGACAGTACAGTGCATTACAATACAACATGTAAGTTGTTGTACAGACATGGGAACCAATGAATTGGACAACACAGGCATTGGAATTGGACAGCAGCAGTGGCATCAGCATTAAGCAGTGACAATGGCAGCGGCATTAGGCAATGGAAGTGGACAGTACAGTGCATTACAATACAACATGTAAGGTATAGGCAATGGAAACCAATATAATTTGCCAACACAGGCATCTGGAAGGGAAAGGGAAGGCATCCCAGGGCATCTGGGCAATCTTCTGCATTCATCCCATATTTATTATATTTTATTTCACCATATTCTGCCTTTTCTATGATTTTCTATGGTTTTATCCCTATTTTATGATTATTTTTCAGTTTTTCCCTTGTTGGTACATGTTGACAGTTCTATTCTTAGAGGTGAGCCCTCTTCTGGGCATTTACCCATCAAGGTGACATCATTCCACTACATGATCCACCTATTTGCATCATTTTGCTATTTTTAGCCTACTATTGGATTTTTGGGTCTATCAGATATACTATTTATAGAGATATATTCAGTCTTTGTCTAACCAGGTATTGAAGTTGCATGGTATTGAGGTTCTCGAGTACCATGGTGGAATGACTCAGAAGCAAAGGGCCAAGGTTCTTGAGCATTTCCGGTCTAATGATGGCTCATCACCGCGCATTCTTCTTGTTTCCAATGTTGGTGCTACAGGTCTGAATCTGGATATTGCCTGTATTCTTATCATCATCGTAGGTAATTTCTATTCATTATAATAATCTTAGTGATCGCTTCTGCATAGCATACCTTATGGTCTGCTCAGGACGATAATCAGCTGTGGGGTCGTGTTGTTCGATATCCACAGATGAAGCATGTTTATATCTACCGACTTATCCCAAAGAACACATCGGACGTATTCCTGAATAACAATTCATTTGGGAAGGCAGCAATTCAGGAAGCATTCCTTGGAGCCAGCCCTAGCATGCGTGAGTTCCTATCACAATTGTAATTAAACTTAATATTTAGCTAACGATGTCCGAGTAGAATCTCTCTTTCAATGCCCCACAGATGTGTTGGATGATGATGATGATGATGATAATGATGCCAACGATCGACATGGCACAGCCAACCAGGCTACCAAGATTAAAAAAGCAAAGGTTGGGAGCAAGGATAACAAGAGAGGGGAGGACAAAGAAAAGCAGGCCATGGAGGAGTCCCAATCACAACCCAAACCTAAGACAAAGTCCGGTAAGAAGAGCCGGAAGTCTTCTGCCGGCTCTGTATCAAACAATGCTTCCATTTCTAAAATCCCCAGTATTTCGAAACCTACTACCTCAGCATCTGATGCCAACCCTGCAGACCCAGAAATTCCTACAGAATCACAACCAAAAACCAAGGCCAAGTCGGGAGCCAGGAAACAGAAGTCTAGCGTCTCATCTACCACCATTGCACCTCCTCCCATCACTTCTGACCCTATGACAACCTCACCATCTCCTGTGGTTACTGCACCATCTGGAGTTAGCTCTTCTAATCCAATAGTCACTCAGCAGAGTGCGGATCAAATACAAGTCAACCATGGGTGTGCTGACTCTGATTCCCCTGCAATCAACCTGCCTCGAGTCACTGATACTGCTGCACCCATCAACAGATGGGTCCATAGAGTTTTCTCTTTGGATTCCCCTCTGTTAGCTCATTATTAAGTGAGGCTTGAGGTTGCCCTTACAGTAGAAAACTCTCTCCCTAGGCCCAGAATTTAAGCGCACTGTGGATATAACATTTGCTATACATACAGGACATCACCCAGAATGCAATCGACACCCCTGCTTTAAGTGCACACTTATCTCCGCTCGATGTGCTGCCACATGCCATGGATGCCCAAAAATGCATCAAAGTGCTCGACAGTGCCATGATCAGATTGTGCACACAAATTGAATCACTCAACTTATGTATTGAAAGCTTTGTTAATACCCTACAGCTTAGTCTCTTACCTAATATTTCATTTATTTCTATCCCAACCACTCCCAGCATTAATACTCTACCTAATACCACTGGCACACAGATTAAACCGTCCCCCCCTGCTGGCTCTAATGGTGCACACTCTCATGGATGTTCTTTCCTTAACTCCTATCAGCCTTCATCCTAATCAGTTCCTAGATGACACTGCAAAATCTATTGGGCATTCACATACATGAAGTCCAAGCATGCCTACCTCTACGTCAACCGCATTTTGTGCTAAGACCAGAAACTCGGTTCCCTCCCTTTCTCCTCCTGGGGAAACTTTAGGGAGGAGTTTGGATGGCATTTCTGCCCTCTCCATGAGTGCCAATGAGCTGCAATGCACCTCAAGTCATCCTTGTACTACCAAGTGCACTGATCTGTGGATGACTATATCTACAAGTTTAGAAATTTAGTGGACATGGCAGGATATGGGAGTGGGCTACCAGTGATGGTTAAATTTTATCGTGGTCTCAATTGAGAGGTTCAGGATGGATCAGATTGCACAGATGTTGAAGGGGCACCCAGCTGATGACAATATTGATGCTTGGTACAAAGCTGCTTCTCTCTGTGATGAGAACCAACTCATGAATACAGCTTTTAACACTACACTCCATGCCACAACCACCATACATGCCCCCAATCCCTCCAATTGTCTGCCCCCACTGCCCACCAGTAACCACTTCAATGCCCTGCTGGTTGATCCATTGGAGAAAGAACTTCACTTTATAACCAACCCCCCCTGCTAAATCCCTCAGCTCAATGGAAGTCACACCTGCTCTACCTACACTTGCTCCTCCTCTTCCCAGATTAAAATCTTGGGAGCACAAGCTACCATGGAAGTACATTGTGGCATCCACACCCTCCCAGCAATCATTAGAATTGAAAGGCGAGCTGCAGGCTACAGATACAGGGCATGTTCTCAGTGTCTCTGCTCTCTTGGACTCAGGTGCCATGGGCCTTTTTATTGACTCTCACCTAGTCCAACAAAAATGACTTAACACCCATGCACTGTCTTGACCTATACCCATCTACAATGTGGATGGTTCCCCAAATGAAGCTGGGGCAATTCAGGAGGTTGTAGACCTGGTCCTCCACTACAAGGACCACACTGAATGAACTCTATTTGCTGTGACCCAATTGGGGAAACAGCAGGTAATATTGGGCTACCCATGGCTTCATGACCATAATCCTGAGGTTGACTGGGTGACAGGTAAAGTCATTATGAGTTGTTGTCCTTCTCATTGTCATCCTTGCTTCACTGAAGGCCCACAGGAATGCTGAGGGTGAAAGGTACTGTTGCAGTGCACTCAAACATGTTGTGCTGGTCCAATGCCCCTGCCTGATGTAGACTTGGAAGATGTTCCAGACCTTTTACCTGACTCTGACGATGATGAAGAGCAGGTGGAGCAGATCTAGGAAGGTGACCGATGATAGGTCCACTTTGCGCTCTAAGGTCTGGGGAGACTTCCAAATGCATTGACATACCATGATACATGCTCCCAACCATTATGAACCTCATTAAACCACTCTAAAACAATTTTGCAACACTTCAAACAATTTTGAATGATTTTGAATGACATTGCAACACTTCAAACAGTTTGAATGACTTTGCAGCACTTCAAATGATGTCGACCACCATATACCTATCCCACCACCCTTCCAATACATGCAGCACACCCAGCATGAGTTAGTGCATCACATATTGAGCACCACCAGACACAAGGAGATACAACAAAGGACTCTTAGGATGTGATCATGGCACTTTGCCATTTCAAGGATATATTGAAACATTAGGACAAGTACTTGTGACTCTGTACATTTCACTTATCATTATTTCTCATTTGTTTCATGATCTGCAAAGTTCTTTATTGCTGTGCATATTGCCTCATGTTCTCCACATGTTTTATTTCCTTTTAAGTACTATCCCTTCAAGATGTATATAGACTTATACTAGTTACTTAGAACAACAGAGAAGAAGTCATCCTCTCCCATTCATTGTCTGATTTGAGAGCCATTCTCTTGAGTCCAAGCTTCATGTCATAATTCTAAGTTCTGCAAATCATTGTGAACTTCTTCAAACTCTCATACTAGCCTCTCAAAACTATTGCCTATCATCTGTCATCTCTCAAAAAACCTTCCCAAATTCTCTATATTCATTCCTTGATATTTATTGAAACCATCCACGTTCTTACAAGCCCCTCTAAACATCCTTGAATGTCTTTTAGCATTCTCAAACTTCTTTGAACATCCTCAAACCTCATTTGTAGCTCTTCAAAAACCTTTGTATGGTTCTAAAACCATTCACAATCTTTCTCACTACTTTGTACCCCTCTCTACAATTCTTGGGTAACAGTGGTGATCTTTAGTACCACTTCGCACCCTTCATCAAGCCTGTGTAACACTTTTTAGACCTTTTTAGCAGGTTTTAGTTTGGTTTCCAGGTCGAGTATTATCACCAAATTTTCTACATTGGTATTAACCCTTTGCATGAGGTGATGCCACCTTGAACATCTCCTAAAACCTCGTGGAGACCTTCTATGAGAACAGTATGCCCAAATCTTTTGCTGACTCTGTGCTTCCTCACCTGCATAACTTCAAGGATGTCTTCTCCAAGGAATTCTTTGACTCACTTCCTAACCATTGATAGGTCCACTGTGCACTCTAAGGTCTGGAGAAGGTTTCCAATCATATTGACACATTATGACAGATGCTCTGAACCACTACGGACACTGGATGACTTTTCGAACCATTTTGAACCATTTCACGATATTTTGAATGCTTTCGAACAACTTCGCACTACTTCGAACAATGTTGGCCACCATAGGGCTATTCTAAAACCCTTTCGACACACACAAAACATCTGGCATGAGCCACTGCATTGCATATCGAACACTACCAGACACAAGGAGAGATGATAAAAGAATTAGAATACAATAATGGCAGTTTTGGGGTTTCAATGATCTATTGAAACAACAGGATAAGTACTCTTACTATATGGCAACACTGTACATTTTATTTATTATCATTTCTCATTTGTTTTATGTTTTACAATACCTTTATTGCTGTGCATACTGCCTCGTGTTCTATACTTGTTATATTTCCTTTTTAGTAATTACCTCTTCAAAATGTATATAGACTTGTACTAGTTACTTAGAACAACAGAGAAGAAGTACCCTCTCCCTTATTGTTTGATTTAAGAGCCATTCTCTTGAGTTTTAGCTTCACATCGTATCTCTAAGTTCTGTGAAATATCATGAATTTCTTCAAACTATTGTATTCACTCCTCGATTTATCACACATTGCCCATCACCTCTCAAAAAACACTTCTTATTTGCTGTATTCGCTCCTTGACACCAGTCCAACACCTTTGACTCCATTCAAGACTACTTTGAACCTCTTTGAACTACTTCACACATCTTTGAACTTATTTTGAACTCTTTTGAACAACTTTGTACACTCCCACAAACTATTTGCAACATCCCTTATCATTTTGCGTCACTAAACACAACATTTGGATATCAGCAATGATATTTAGTACCAACTTGCACCCTTCCTCTAGCCTGTGTTATACTTCCTAAGCCTTTTAACAGGTTCTTGTTAGGTTTCCAGGTCAAGTATTATCATTTTGGAGCCCACTGCAAGGGGTTTCTAAATTATTTCATCATCTAATCCATCTCAAATCTCCCGGCTTAGGCCAACCCAAACTTGAAACCTTAGAATCGAGACTTGCCATGCCTTTGAATCTCTCGAACAATTGGGAGATATTCTAATTCCTGTCTCTGACAATCATCATTTGTTTCCCTCACCTATTTCCTCATCTCCAACCTCATCCTCTTCTTCTCCTCATTGTCTACTACTTCATTCATTCTTCCAGCCACTTTGACATATCTACCATCTTTGCCCAAGTTCTAACTCCTCCAATCATCACATCTATGGCTACACAAGTAACAATTCCAGCTTGTGGACATTCCACAGCACTGAAATTTGACCCTACTCAACCTCGAGAGCTTCATCAATACTTTAACAAGCTCTAAATACTCTTTAGAGACTGCAATGTTATGGATCCAGAGATTATGAAGAAGCATGCCTGCCAATATGTCGATATCGATACATCTGAACTATGGGAATCGATTCCAGAATACAAAACTGACATTTTGTTTTAAGAATTTCACATCACAATTCACAGATTATACCCTGGTTCTGAAGACGATTGAAAATCGTCAATTTTGGACATGGTCAACTTGTTGATGAACAGCTTGGTATGGGGATTTTTTATGGAAACAATTTAGGGTTATACTACAGATCATTTTACAACATCATGAAATTCCTACTCTCTAAAGGTCGAATTTCGGAAGCAGAACAGGGTAGAGCATTTGTTCGAGGTTTCCAACCAGGCCTATGGTCATGAATTGCATGATGACTCGAACTAAAATTTCCTGACTATCCAGATGATGCTTATCCACTTGACAACATTTATGCAGCAGCAAAATTTGCTTCAGCAGGGTCAATTAGTTCAGATTTGACATCATTACAGTCTTAAGGTACTTCATCATCAACTTTGACATCTCCGACACAAATCAAATCAAAAGACTTATCAGCGATCCTCGAAAAATTTGCAACTATGCTCATCACAGCTTTAGCAGGTTTGAAACCCACTAATCCTCCTCAACCTAACAGTGGATTTTATTTGGACCAGCTCAAAAATTTAGTTTGTGTCTTTTGTGGACTCACCAGTTATTTCATTAGTGACTGCTTGGTTTGCCAGTCCTATATCAATGAAGGAAAGTGTAAAAAGAACAGCGAAGGAAAAATTGTTTTTCCAATGGATGGTTCACCCCTCAAAACATCCCTGGTTGCTTTATTAAAGACAGAATTGATGAATGGACTCAACAAAATCCTTTGACTACAGCTACTCCATCACTAATGTACAACATTGCATCTTCAATGACTACTTCAACACCATCTAGAGGCATCTACCAAGTTTCTGAACAATTCATGACACCCAAAGATTGCATCACAAAGCTTAAACAGGAGATATACACTTTGCAAAGTGGTAGGCCCTTCACTAAAACTAATTCAAACATACCAACAGTCCCTGTATCTCGGCCTTCAATTCCTTTGAAAACTGCATCAGTCGAATAATCGACTCCACAAGTACCATAATTATCCATATCGTCTATGACAGCTAACTTACCAACCTCAACTTCGACACCCTCTTCGACTTCGGAAACAACTTTGCAGCCCATCATTCATCCTTATGCCACTGTGAAACAAATTTCGTACTTACCACCACACCAACAAAACTTTGCATCAACTGCGAAAGGTAAAGCCAAAGATGGTTCTTTGCACCATACCCAAGCCCCGATTCAAAAGAATAAAATAATGGAAGATGTTTTCACTTGTTTGATGAAGATGCCAATTATCACACTAACACCTGAAGAATTGTTGTCTCTATCGCCCAAAGCTCGTATGAAATGGAAGGAACAGGTTACTCCACATCGAATTCAGCAGTCCGAAGGAAATAACACCACAAATTTGCTTAATGACGAGATTTTCATAATTGATGATCCCTTCAAAACTTATATTAACAGTCTTTGACCTGGTGATATTCCAGAACGCTTTATAGCTGCAAAGGAATCTCACTTGATTAGGTCAATTATTATGAATGTCAACAGAAGAAATCCAGTCAAAAGTGGCACAGACCCCGTATGGAGTCCTCAAACTCCTCAAAAACCATTTCTTATTCTTCAATTCTTGCGAATTTATATTTAACAGCCAGTCATCAATACGAAACATATTTATCAACCTCGATGGTGACATCTATGCCCTCTATGCCTATTATCGACTCCTTACATCCGATTTTTTCAGCATGAAAAAAGAAATACAAGCCTGTTGCACAGAAAATTCGCCCAGTTATCACTGAACTACCCGATTGATTTTGCATTATTTGAACAATCACTGGCAACCTCTCAAAAACATGCCAAAACTAAATCCTCATCCACCATCATTTATCCCCACTTCCCCATATTCACTCGAACGTAAAGCTATCATTGACAAGAATCATCCTGGTGATTTTCTATGGCCAGAGGAATGGAAGCTCATGCACAATTTTATTCAAAATCACCAAACAGCTTTTGCATGGACAGAACAAGAGCAAGAAAGTTTTTGCTCTGATTTTTTTCCTCCTATAGAATTTCCCATCGTTCCTCATACTCCATGGGTTGAGCAAAACATTCCTATACCTCCAGGTTTGTATGAACAGATATGCAAAATGCTGAAAAAGAAGATAGAAGCAGGAGCATACAAACCATCAAACTCTTCATATCAATCACAATGGTTTTGCATCATGAAAAAGGATGCAAAATTGCTTTGCATTGTCCACAGTCTCGAACCACTTAACCAAGTAATGATCCAGCACTCAGGCATCGTACCGATACCTGAACATCTAGCAGAACAATTTGGTGGATGATCATGCAGAGGAATGTTGGATCTTTATGTGGCATTTGACAAAAGGAAAGTCGCAGAATCATCTCGCGAGCTGACAATGTTTCAGACACCATTTGGAGCACTTTGCATTGTTACCCTACCCATGAGTTGGACAAATTCTGTCCCTACCTTACACCACGATGTGACATTTATTATACAGCCTGAAATTCCTCATTTCACCATTCCTTACATTGATGACACACTGGTTAAGGGTCCAAAATCAGAATATGGAACAATCAGCAGATCTTATGAAATGATCCCCGATAATCCAGCTATTCGATGCTTCATCTGGGAACACTTCGAACACTTGAATTGGATAGTTCAGCACATGAAGTATTGTGGAGGGACATTCTCAGGTCTGAAACTCCATCTGTGCATCACTGAAACAATCATTTTAGGGCATTGATGCAACATCGAAGGTCATATGGCCAATCCCACTCGAATCACAGTGGTTAGCAAATAGGGACCATGTCGAAGCCTCACCAAAGTCAAAGCATTCCTAGGGACCATTGGAGTTTGTCATATTTTCATTTGAAATTTCACTCAATGAGCTGCAGCACTGATCCAACTTACTCAAAAAGATGTTCCTTTCAATTCGGAGTGGAACAAATAGCAGCACAAGAAGATTTGAAAGAAGCTCTAATCAACTCCCCAGGGGTTCAATCTATTGATTACTCATCCTCAGCCCCAGTTATCCTATCAGTTGACACTCCGAACATTGCTATTGGTTTCTTTCTTGCCCAATGCGATCCCAAAAACCCTCGAAAATGATATTATAGTTGATTCAGATCAATATGCTTAATGACCACGAATCCTGATTTTTGTGGCCAAAACTCGAATTTTATGGTCTATATCGCACTCTCGGGGCATTGCGACTGTACCTAATAGGAGTTCGAAGGCTTATTGTCAAAGTTGATGCAAGATATATCAAAGGCATGCTTGCGAATCCTGATATTGCACCTAGTACTAGCATCAATCGATGGATAGTATCCATCCTAACCTTTCACTTTACATTAGTCCACATCGCAGGAACACACCATGGTCCTGACAGACTTTCGAGATGCCCCCCACAAGATGAAGATGCTTAGCTCAACAACAAAAATGATGTTGGAGACTGGATTGACCATCTTCACAGTTTCATACATCAAATCAATCCTATGACAACCTGACCCTTTACTTCACATTGAATTTTGACCCTCTCCCTCTCTTTGGATTTCAGTAAGGGGGAGGGCTTTACCTACGACAATGTCCCACAAATGAATAATGCGAAAATAAACAACAAAAGATTACTTCGCATTCAAAATGGTTACATGACCTGGTGCAACCCCCTGATATATCAGATCCCAAATATGCTACCTTCATTCGATATTGTACTGAATTCTTTTTAGACTTGGAGACTATGGAGAAAAGACTCCCATGGAGCTCACAAAATTGTTGCGACTCCAGAATGTCATCTCAAAATTATTCACACAGCCCATGATGACATCGGACACAAAATGGTTTTTGCTATGAAATCGGTTATTACTCTTTGATTTTGGTGGCCGAACATGAAAGCCAACATTGCATAGTATATTCGAATTTGCCACCTATGCTAAATTCAACAAATCTGAAATGTTCTAATTCCACCCACAGTCACCACTCCAGCACCCCTTTTTGGCAAAGTCTATATTGATACGATGCACACGCCTCCTTTGAATGGATTCAAATAAATTGTACAAGGTCAATGCTAGCTAACGACCTATCCAGAATGGCGAAAACTTCGACACAAAAATGCCATGTCTCTTGGCGATTGGATCTTCAAAGATATTATTTGTCAATGGGGTTTGCTATATGAAATTATAACTGACAATGGCATTGCATTTATTGCAGCTATAAAGTATCTTGTGAAACGATATCACATTAACCATATTCGAGTTAGCAGTTATAATTTGCATGCCAATGGACTCATTGAATGAGCCCACTTTGATGTTCGACAATCCTTATTCAAAGCTATCGATGGAGATCAAGCAAAATGGTCAGCAGGGGCACACTCAGTATTTTGGGCAGAACGAGTCACAGTTCATAAATGCATGGGTTGTTCTCCTTACTTCGCAGTTACAGGAGCACATCCTCTAATCCCCCTCGACATCTCCAAGACAACATACTCACAACTGCCACCCGATTCCATCTTATCAACAACAGATCTCATAGCTCGACGAGCTATAGCACTACAAAAATGATCGAACAATCTCGAAGTTTTATATTTGAAGGTCTATGCATCTCAAATTGAAGCTGCAAAATGCTTCGAACTCATTCACAAACATACGATGTGCAACTACAACTTTGTGAAAGGAGATTTTGAGCTACTTCAAAACATACAAATCGGGAAATCCCTCAATCGCAAGATGAAACCACAATATTTTGGCCCTCTTATCATTATTGAATAAAACTATGGAGGAGCTTATATTCTTTGTGAACTCGACGGGTCAGTACTACATTGACCTATTGCCACATTTTGTTTGCTACCACATCTCGCTTGAAAATTGATTTCCCTTCCACTGAATTTCCTCGATATCGACTCTGAATGCCTCAAACAACTTTGAACAACTTTGAGCTTTGACAAAGATACTTTGGAAGTTTTTTGGGACCTTGAAAAAGGATAATCATTCTTTCTTCTCTTTTCTGCAATTACTTACAAAAGATTTCGATTGCTTATAGTGTACAATACAAGTCACAATATTGCATCATAGCATGGTTGTGCAAACTCCAAAGGGTTTTTCAGCTATGATGAACTACTGAGCCTTTCCCTAAAAGTTATTTCTCATTTGTTATATATATACATTTCTTTTACCTTACTTTCCAAAGACATTTAGCAAAAAGTTAAAATTAAAATAGACAAAACAGAACAACAGAAAGAAGAAATTCTACTCCTCCAACATCTCCTCCAACACTTCTATCTCCCTCCCCAGTATCTCCATCTCTCCTTTTTTCTGTGTCAGCCTCGCAGCAATCAAGCCACGATGCAGGCCCTGATCTTCCTCAATGTCCTCTACCACCCATGATTGCCCCTCCTTTACCTTTCCCTTCCCCTTTGACGACTTTCTCTTTTCTTTCAGTGCCTTTGATGGCCCCACTACTGGCTTGATATCTTCGAACGGACCCACAATTCAAATTCAATGTACTAAAGATTCCGAAACAAGTTAGCAATTGCTTTGAAATGGATTTCGAACAATTTTTGTACCTGGTTTTGGGTGCAAATCCTGTTTCACACCCCCAAATCTCTTTGCCTCACCTTTTCGAAGCCCTTGCCTGGATACACTGCCCCAATAACACCCCTGCACCTCCTGGATGCACTTCGAACACTTTGCTGCACCATCCTTGATGATGCAATGCAGCTGGGACTTAAACCCAGAACATTGATCACACTATGAAAGAGTTAGTAGCTCGAAAATTCTTTGAAAGCAAGTAAAAACTCACTGGGCCCTCAAAATCAAGAAACCGGCTTTGCATCCCCTGCACCCTCAATCTCTTCTTCCCCATCGTCATCCTCTTCAACCTCCGCTGCTTTTTGCTTTGCCACCTTTACTACAGGTAGATCATTCTTCTCCTCATTGTCATTTTCCTCCCCAGTCTCAATTCTCTCAATGACCTCCGCCTCAGCCTCAAACTCTGCGTTTCATTGTTGCAATTCCTCCTTCAAAATGCTCTTCACTTTAAATTTGGCACAAAGTGCATTTTGAGCTTGTCCTAAGCCCTCCTTTCAAGCTTGCAACTCCTCCCTTTTTGCCATTTCCTTAGCTTGTTGAGCATCCTCCTCCTCCTTCCAAACCTGTCATTCCTCCGCTTCCCTTTTTTCACAGACCTCTTCAGCCAAATCTACAAATAGCAATTCTTTGCTCCACAAAAACCATTTGCATCAGGCCATCAGGCTAAAAACTTTGAAGACCTCATCAACACCCTTTTGGATGGCTGAGTCACATTCCTCCAGCAGGTCATCTGCAAGTTCATCATATTCTGCTTATGAAACACAAATATAGAGCACTGAAAACAAGTATGAACACAAAACTCACCATTTTTCACAAAAACCCTGCCCCCAGACCTCGAAGTCAATATCTTCCATGATGCTGCACTGTGGCATCGACTTCGCATTGATAGGTCCACTGCGCACTATAAGGTCTGGAGAAGGATCTAATTGTATCTACACATTATGACACACTGATGATACTCAACCCAGAAACCCAAACAAAACCTACTAAATGGCTTTGGATGGTATAACACGAGTCAGAGTAAGGGTGTGAGTTGGTACTAAATATCACCGCTGATTTCCAAACATTGTTTTTAGTGAGGCAAAATAATGAGGGATGGTGCAAATGGTCTGGAAGAGTGTATGAAGTTGTTTGAATGAGTTCAAAATAGGTTTGAAGATGTGCAAAAGAGTTCGAAAGATGATCAAAAGTGTGTGAAGTAGTTTGAAGTAGTTTCAAGGAATGTCGAAGTGATTCAAAGTGGTACGAGGTATATCAAGAAGTGAGTATAATGAATGTGAAGTGTTTGTAGAAAGGCAATAGGTGATGTGCAATAAAATGAGGAGCGAATATGATAGTTTCGAAGAAGTTCACAATATTTTGCAGAACTTAGTGATATGACACAAAGATAAGACCCAAAATAACAGCTCTTAAGTCAGACAATAAGTGAGAGGGTAACTTGTGCTGTGTTCCCCATTGGTCCTCTTTTCTCTAAGTACCTAATACAAGTCTATATACAAATTGAAGAGATAGTACTAAAAAGGAGATAATAACATGTGTAAAAAAAACATGAGGCAATGTGCACAGCAATAAAGGTATTGTAAAACATAAAACAAATGAAAAATGATAATAAATGAAACATACATTGTCCCAGTATGGTAAGAGTTCTTGTTCTATTGCTTTAATATATCAATGAAACATAAAACTGCACTTATTGTATTTTCAGTCTCTTGTAGTCTCTCCTTGTGTCTGGTAGTGCTCAATATGTGGCAAATTGGCTTGTTCCAGATGTGCAGTGTGTATAGAAAGTGTTTTAAAACAGCTATACGGTGGCCGATGTCATTTAAAATGCTGCAAAGTTGTTCAAAGTGTTGCAAAATTGTTCGAAGTCATCTGAAATAGTGCAAAATTGTTCGAAAAGGATTTGACATCAATTTTGTGGCATTCGTAGTGATTCGGAGTGTGTGTTGTAATGTCTCAATATGGTTAGATCCTCCTCCAGACCTTAGCGTGCACAGTGGACCTATCAACACACTCCAAATCACTACAAACACCATGAAATCGACTTTGAATTCTTTTCAAACTATTTTGCACTATTTTGGATGACTTTGAATTATTTCGAACTATTTCATGACATTTTGTGACACTTCGAATGACTTTGCAGCATTTCAAACAACACCGGCCACCTTATAGCTATTTTAAAACACTTTTAATACATGCTATACATTTAGAACAAACCATTTTGTCACATATTGAGCACTACCAGACATGAGGAGAGACTACAAGAGATTCAGAATACAATAAGTGCAGTTTTATGTTTCATTGATATATTGAAGCAAAAAATAAGTACTTTTATTATACTGTATGTGAACACTACATGTTTTAATTATTTATCATTTTTCATTTGTTTCATGATCTACAAAGTCCTCATTGTTGGATATATTGCCTCATGTTTTACACATGTTATTATTTCCTTTTTAGTACTATCTCTTCATTTTGTATATAGACTTGTATTAGTTAGTTAGAACAGACAATATAACAATGGGGAATAGCACAAGTTACCCTCTCGCTTATCATCAGATTTAAGAGTCATTCTCTTGAGTCATATCTTTGGGTCATATCTCTAAGTTCTGCATTCTATCGCTAACTTCCTTGAAACTATCGTATATGCTTCTCGTGTTATCGCCCATTGCCTATCGCCATTCGACAAACACCTCACATTTGTTAAACTCACTCTTCGATATACTCGAACCTTTTTGAACTTATTCGAACATATTCGGACTACTTCACATAACTTCAAACCTTTCAAACCTTTTTTGAACCCCTTTGCACATATTCAAACCTCTTTCGAACTCTTTTGAACACCTTCGTACTCCTATACAGACTATTTGCCACAGCCCTTACCATTTCACATTACTAAACACAATGTTCTGGTCTCAGCAGTAATATTTAGTACCAACTCACACTCTTCCTCTGACTCATGTTCTACCATCCAAAGCCATTTAGTAGGTTTTGTTTGGGTTTCTGGGTTGAGTATCATCAATGTCATTGTCTCAGTGCACCACAACCGCTTACTCATCATTTTGGCAAGAGCTGGGATTAATTGTATATACATATTTACCTTGCTTTTATAAGCCGATGCCAGGCCTCGCCTTACATTGCGACTGCCAGTGATCGAAAGGCAGCGCTTATCATTAGAACAGCTGCAACCAGACAACTGCTTGGATCTGGTTTAGTCGAGAATTATCTTACTCTATTCAGATGACTATTTTAGTTACAAGCCAAATTCAGTACTATTCCAGAGATCAGGCACTTTTAGAAGGGATATTGATCTGAAGTGCTTGATGAGCCAAATAGTTGATGAGTTACAGAATCACAAGTTTTGCCAAGTTTGGTACCCGAGTTACTGAATCATGTGACTCATAACCATTTGGAGAGTTCACAAAAACCAAGTTTTGAATCTGTTGAAGAAGTGACTCATCACAGCTCAAATCATTATGTCTGAACCTTTAACTTCTAACCCCAGTCCTAATTCTGTTTTCATGCCAGTGCTAGAAGTGAAAATTGATGTGCTTACAGTGCAAATGTTGCAATTAGTGTCAGTATTGGCAGCATCTCAGCCCAGACAAGGAGAAATAAAACCAGAGACAATAGAAGATAAAGATGATGAGATGGAGGAGATGGTAAAGTGGATGTCCCAGGAAGATGTGCAGGCAGCAGAGAAATCCAAAATTGGAAAAGTGCACTTACCTAAGTATACACCCCTGCAAATCTTTGACGGTACCATGGAGAATACAAAGTCCTTCATCAGCTCTATATTATTGTACATCCATGGGAGGAAGCCAGAGTTTTATACAATTGAGTCTAGGATTATGTTTGCTCTCTCATACATTCAGGGAGGAAAAGCAGAGTTCTGCAGATGTGAGGCTATTAATCAAATTGCTGCAGGATATGAACCATTTGCAACCTTCAAGGAATTTTTGGAGAGCCTGGAGGCACAGTTTGGAGACCCTAATCCAAAGTTGACAGCTAATGCTAAATTAAAAACCATGCACCAAGGTTTGGTAATGGCGGATGAATTTATTTTGCAGTTCAAAGCAGAAGCTTCAGAGATGGATATGGGAGAAGCAGTGTTGGTAGAATTTTTGAAATCAGGATTAAATCCCTCATTATTCAAGTCTATCTACTGACTACCTTCTATGCCAAAGAGGTTGGATGAGTGGTACAATTGGGCAATGTGCCTTGATTGGCAATATCAGCAGGAACAAGCAGAGTCAAAGTTGATGTATAAAAATGCCAAATTTGGAAAGTCATCAGGAGGAAAGTCTGAGAAAGGAAGGGCACCTCAGGTACAAACTCTGAGGGCACAGCCACCAGCCATGGCAGTGACACCTATAGTTAAGGAGTCAGCAGCATCAGCAGATGCAATGGAGGTTGATCAAGCAGGAAGATGAGCCCCACTTGAATGTCTTAACTGTGGGCAGCTAGAACATATTGCTAAGAATTATAGGCAGAAGAGGAAGATTAGAGAAGGGACAATCGAGGAAGTGAAGTCAGAGGAAGACAAGCAGAAGAATTTGTGGAAGAGTCCCTGTGAAGGTTTCCCTATTGGTGACCCAGAATCATTATAATGTATTAGTATCTAAGGAAACCCAGAATGAACCAGAAAAGGAAATCAAGGAGATGTACAACCCTTGTCAGTTATGTGATAAAGAGAATTGTTAAGCATTATTTGCAAAAATTCCTAAATTCTTTATTCGCTCTGCATGAATAGAACCCAAATCACCTTGACTATAGGATTGAAAACAGTGGACACACATGCAGCTATTGATGTGGTGGCATTGCTTGATAGCAGTGCTACAGGATTATTCATTAATCACTCCTTAACTACCAGAGATGGTATTAGCATGCACATGCTGTCACAACCTATAATGATGTACAATATTGATGAAACAATAAATCATGGAGGAACTATCAAGAAGAAGGTAACAATGATACTAAGGTATCAGGATCATCAGGGATGAGCTGTATTTGAGGTGTGCAAACTTGGGAAAACCAATCTCATAATTGGATGTTTGTGGTTATGTAAACATAATCCAGAAATTGATTGGAAAACTGGGAGAGTACACATGACTCATTGTCCTAAAGAATGTAATGTGTATGGGAGGAAAGTGAAAAAGGTAAAGAAGGAGAAGAAGAAGAAAAAAAGAAAAGAGAAAGAACATCTGAGGAAGTATTCTGTGTCAATGGAGGAAGTGGAGGATGAAGAAATGCCAAATGGGGAAGTTCCAATCATGATTGACTGTTAGGAAACAGCCCCATTACATAATAAAATTTTATTTTGTTTTATTACATCAAATTATACTACCCTATGCCAAAGAACACTACACTTTGTTAGCATGAGAATTTTATTTTGCACGCATCAATATGTATGTGCATGTATGAGTGCATCAGTAGTAACATTGTACAACATGTGTAACATAGTATATAAGCTGCAAATATACACCTAGGGGACCCCAGTTGTGTTCTCTTAGGTATTCCATTCACACTTGTGGTGCAAAAGCCTTTCTCAACCAACTCATCTATTAATAACCCCTCACATCAAAACCATCAAAACCCCCATCACATGCATGGATCCCATCCCCTTCTTGTAGAGAGAACCTGCACAGTTGAGCTAGCAGATAAGTGGGTGTCGCCCTAACATCAACAAGGAAGATCAGAAGCAAACCTTTTAAAAAATTCATGGAGGACAGTCATGGGACAAAAATACTGCGAAGGTGGAGAAACCAGTGGAGGAGTGGGTACCAAAAGCCTATCACAAATATTTGTCAGTCTTTCAGAAGAAAGAGTATGGAGTGAATGCTGGTGCAAAAGCCATGGGATCATGCCATTGAGATGAAGCCAGGATTTGTGTTGAAGAAGTCAAAAGTCTACCCATTATCTCTGATGGAACAAGAAGAAGTGGATGCATTCCTTAATGAACAATTGTGCAAGGGATATGTACAACCTTCGAAATCACTGCAGACATCACCAATATTCTTTGTACCAAATAAGGATCAGAGGAAGAGGATGTGTACAGACTATAGGTATCTGAATGAGTGGACAGTGAAGAATGTGTACCCTTTGCCATTGATCTCCCAAATAATTGACAAGGTGGAAAAGGCCAAGGTCTTTACAAAATTGGATTTATGCTGGGAGTACAATAATGTTCAAATAAAGAAAGGAGATGAGTGGAAGGCTGCATTTGCCACATGTCAAGAATCCTTTGACCCACTTGTCATGTTTTGTGGAATGACCCCTAGTCCCCCAACTTTTTAAAATATAATGAACGACATTTTCAAGGATGTACTAGACAAAGGCATGGTAATAATATTTATTGATGACATTTTGGTATTCATGGAGGATGAAGAAAATCATGAGGCAATAGTGCAGGAGGTATTGAGAAGATTGGCAGAGAATGATTTATGCATTAAACTGGAGAAGTGTGTGTTAGGTGCAAGCGAGATCAAGTTCTTGAGATTAATGAGGTCCTGATGGAATCAAGATGGATCCTATCAAGGTACAGGCAATTGTTCATTGGCCTGTGCCCACCCATATCAAGGAGTTCAGGCTTTCTTGGGACTCACAAATTATTATCATCACTTTGTTCATAATTGCCACACCCTTACACAATCTTACACAAAAAGGAGTAGTGTGTAGATGGGGAGAACAACAGCAGACAGTGTTTGAAGAATTGAAGAGGAAGTTTGTGCAGGAGCCAATATTAGCCCCAGTAGATTTCACATGTCCCTTACAAGTGGAATCAGAGGCATCTGACTTTGCTACTGGAGCAGTATTATCAATGCTATGTATGTGAAAATGACAAATAGCATCCTTGTGCATATTTGTCCTGAGGCTTAAATGATGTGGAAAGAAATTATGATGTGCATGACAAAGAGATGTTGAAAATAATATGAGCTTTGGAGGCATGGAGACATTATTTGGAGGGATGTATGCATCAGATTGAAATCTGGACAGACCATCAAAGCCCAAGGTCTTTACAAAATTGGATTTATGCTGGGGGTACAATAATGTATGAATACAGAAAGGTGTTAGGGCGACAAGCACTAATCTGCTAGCTGGACCATCCAGGCTCTCCTACAAGCAGGGGGCGGGATGCACACCCATGATGGGGGGTTTTGATGGTTTTGATGTGACAGGTTAAAAATAGATGAGTTGGCTGAAAAAGGCATTCTGCACTACAAATATGGATGGAATACCTAAGAGAACTTAATTGAGGTCCCCCAGGTGTACATTTAATGTTGTTATACTATGTTACATGTATTGTAATATGTTGTTACTGACATGCGCATATGTACATGCATGTACATATTGATGCATGTAAATATAAAATTCCCATGCTGACAAATATAGCATTTGTAGGCATTTGGTAGTGTAATTTGACATAATAAAATAAAATAAAATGAAATAAAGTAGAAATAAATAATTATTATGTAATAGGGATGCTAGGAAACTGTTTCCTAACATTACCCCCCTTTTATGCCTTGTCTTCCAGGTGAGACAATATCATATCTGTCCCCTCTGTGAAATTTTGGTATGGCTGGAAATTCATCCCCTCATACACCATTCTAGCAATGCAACACAGTGATAATGCTCGACCTGGAGATCTAACAAAAACCTGTTAAAAGGCTTAAGAAGTATAACACAGGCTAGAGGAAGGGTGCGAGTTGGTACTAAATATCACTGCTGATACCCAAAGGTTGTAGTGAGAGACATGAAATAATGAGGCATGTTGCAAATAGTTTTTAGAGGTGTACAAAGAAGTTCGAAAGAGTTCCAAATAGGTTTGAAGACATGTGAAATAGTTCAAACAAGGTTCAAAGGAGTTTAAAGAGGTTCGAAGTAGTTTCGAGAAAGTTCAAAGGTGTCAGACTAGTGTTGAGGTATATCAGAGAATACTTATAATGAATGGGAACTGTTTTCCGAGAGACAATGGGTGATATGTGATCAGTCAAGGGATGAATATGAAAGTTCAAAGAAGTTTGCGATATTTTGCAGAACTTAGAGATACGATGCAAGCTAAGACTCAAGAGAATAACTCTTAAATTGAATGATAATGGAGAGGTTACTTCTTCTCTATTCCCTTTGCATGTCTTCTAAGTAACTGATACAAGTCTATATACAATTTGAAGGAATAGTACTAAAAAGGAAACAATAACATGTGAAGAACACGAGGCAGTATGCACAGCAAATAGGTATTGTAAAACATAAAACAAATGAGAAATAATAATAAATGAAACATACATTGTCCCAGTATAGTAAAAGTTCTTGTTCTATTGCTTCAATATACAGTGACTCACAAAACTGAGTCAATGTTTTGGACTTTTTGATTCATTGTTGAATAGCTTCCCATAAACAACAAAACCAAACAAGGTATTGGTGTACCAAATAACATACATGATCAGGGCTACCAAACAAACAAAGAATTATGTAATTTTAATCATCCCTCATGGAGATATGATTATTTCAATTTAGAGACTCATTGACTCAGTTTTGTGAGGGGTAGTCAGAAATATTAGAATCTGATGCTCCACCAACTGTATAATGTCAAAATCTTGACAGATGGTTTCTAAGGTGATGTGACCCTTGATAGGACCTTAAATTATAGTATTTAATCAGGACTAGCATTCTTCATACTTCAATATTCTCCAATGCATCCCATCTCCTCTGCTCAGAAGGAAAACATTCTTTCCCTGGCCTCCAATCATTATTCTACCCACAATATTGCCTCTAAACTCAACCTCATCCAGTCTAGTGTATCCAGAACACTCAGGGCTCTCCATCCAAACCTGGATTCCCCCTCTGGTGGTCATCCTTCTAAGCTCTCATCTACCTCTCAGAGAGCCATTCTTACCCAAATCACCACTGGCAAGGCTGCAAATGCTGTTCAGGCCACCCATTACATTAACAGCATCATCCCCACTCCAGTCTCCTCAGAAACAGTCAGAAGAGTTCTCAGAAAAAACTCATTCAAGGCTGTGGTGAAGAAGAAAAAGCCCTTGCTTAGTATAAGGCATAGGAAAGCAAGATTGGATTTTGCTCAGAAGTATAGAGAGTGGACTGTGGAGGACTGGAGAAGGGTTATTTGGTCAGATGAGACTAAAATTAACAGGTTTGGGTCAGATGGGAGAGAGTGGGTCTGGAAACAGAAGGGAGAGGGGCTGATTGAGAGAGAGGTGCAGGGAACTGTCAAATTTGGGGGAGGAAACATTATGGTATGGGGGTGTATGGGATGGAATGGAGTGGGGCATCTTGCATAGGTTGAGGGGAGGATGAATGCTAACCAGTATGTGTCCATTTTGAAGGACCATATGCTGCCTAGCTTGGAGGAGAGTGGAATGTCTGGAGAAGAGGTGATTTTTCAACAAGACAATGACCCCAAGCATACCTCAAAAAAGGCCAAGAAATGGATGGAGAACAACAATATTACTCTTCTGGATTGGCCTGCCCAATCTCCAGACCTCAGCCCTATTGAACATCAATGAGTTCACCTCAAGAACCAGTTAGCCAAGTATCCAACAGCACCAAAAGGAATTTGGGAGTTATGGGAAAGAGTAGTGGAAGAGTGGAATAATATTCCATCAGAGGTGTGTCAGAATTTGATTGAAAGCATGCCTAGAAGGTTGGGAGCAGTTATTAAGGCCAAGGGAGGTCATACAAAATACTAGAATTACAATTTATCATAATATTGATACCACCTCACAAAACTGAGTCAATGAGTCCCTGATTTAAAATTATCATATGTTCATGCACTGTAATTGAAATTGCATGATTCTTTGTTTGTTTGATAGCCCTGATAATGTACTTTATTTGGTACAACAATACTTTGTCTGTATTTTTTGTTAATGAGAAGTTATTCAACAATAAATTAAAAAGTGCAAAACATTGACTCAGTTTTGTGAGTCACTGTATCATTGAAACATAAAACTGCACTTATCGCATTCTAGATCTTTTGTCGTCTCTTCTTGTGTCTGGTGGTGCTCAATATGTGATGAAATGGCTCACTCCAAATGTGCAGGATGTATCAAAAGGGTTTCAGGACACCCATAGGGCAGCTGATGTCATTCAAAGTAGTGCAAAGTCATTCGAAAGCGTTGAAAGTGTCGCAAAATCATTGGAATTGTTCGAAGTCATCTGAAGTTGTTTGAAAAGGATTCAAAGTCGATTTTGTGGTGTTTGTAGCAGTTCGCAGTGTCCATCATAATGTGTCAATATGATTGGAAAGCTTCTCCAGACTTTAGAGTGCTGATGATACTTGACCTGGAAACCTAACAAAAACCTGTTAAAAGGGTTAAGAAGTCCAGTTTTCCAATCAATTTCTGGGTTATGTTTATGTAACCACAGACATCCAATTATCAGATTGGTTGTCCCAAGGTCGCACACCTCAAATATGGCTCATTCCTGATGATCCTGATACTTTAGTATCATTGTCACCTCCTCTTTAATAGTTCCTCCACAATTGATTGTACTGTCAATATTGTATATCATTATAGGTTCTGGCAGTTACATGTGCAAATACCATTTCCAGTAATTAAGGATCGATTAATGAATAATCCGGTAGCACCACTGTCAAGCAATGCCTCCACATTAATTGCTGCATGCATGTCCACTGTCTTCAATCCTACTGTCAAGCTGATTTCGGGTTCTATCCATGCAGGGTGGATAAAAAATTTAGGGGTCTTTGGAAATAAGGCTGTGCATTTTTCTTCATTGCATAAGTGATGATGGTTGTACTCCTCAATTTCTCTTTTGGGTTCACTCTGGGTTTCCTCAGATACTAATACATTATAACAATTCTGGGTCACCAATGGGGAAACCTTCACTGGGACTCTTCCACAAAATTCTTCTGCTTATCTTCCTCCAACTTCACTTCCTCAATTGTTGCTTCCCTAATCTTCCTTTTCTGCCTGCAATTCCTAGCAACATGCCCCAATTACCCACAATTAAAACATTCAAGTGGGGCTCATCTCCCTACTTGATCAACATCCAGTGCATCTGCCGACGCTGCTGACTCCTTAACGATAGGTGTCACTGCCATGGCTGGTGGCTGTGCCCTCGAAGTTTGTACCTGAGGCATCCTTCCTTTTTCGGACTTTCCTCCTGATGACTTTCCAAATCTGGCATTTTTATACATCAATTTTGACTCCACCTGTTCCTGTCGGTATTGCTGATCAAGATGCATTGCCCAATTATACCACTCGTCCAGCCTCTCTGGCATAGAAGGTAGTCAATAGATAGACTTGAATAATGAGGGATTTAATTTTGCCTTCAAAAATTCTACCAATGCAGCTTCTCCCATATCCATCTGTGATGCTTCTGCCTTGAACTGCAAAATAAATTTGTCTGCTGTCAGAGAACCTTGACACATGGTTTTTAATTTTGCATTAGCCATCACCTTTGGATTAGGGTCTCCAAACTGTGCCTCCAATCTCTGCAAAAATTCTCTGAAGGCTGCAAATGGTTTATATCCTGCAGCAATTTGATTAATGGCTTCGTTTCTTCAGAACTGTGCTTACCCTCCCTGGATATATGAGAGAGAAAACATAATCCTAGACTCAGTTGTATGAAATTTGGGCTTTCTCCCATGGATGTACAATACTATAGAGCTGATGAATGATTTTGTATTCTCCATGGTACTGTCAAAGATTTGTGGGGGTGCATATTTAGGTAAACACATTTTTCCACTCTTGATCTCTCCTATGCATGCACATCATCCTGAGACATCCACTCCACCATCTCCTCCATCTCATCATCTTTGTCTTCCACTGTCTCTGCTTTTATTTCTGCTTGGTTGTGCTGTCATGCTGCCAATACTGACACTAATTGGAACATTTGTGCTGTAAGCGCATGTTAGGAAACAGTCTCCTAGCATTCCTATTACATAATAATATTTTATTTTTACTTTATTTTATTTTATTACATCAAATTATGCTACCAACTTGTTAGGGTGACACCCACTAATCTGCTAGCTGGACCATGCGGGCTCTCCTACAAGAAGGCGGCAGGGCACACGTGCATGATGGGGGGTTTGATGGTTTTGATGCGAGGGGTTGAAAATAGAACAGTTGGCTGAAATAGGCTTTTCATACCACTATTGTGGATGGAATACCTAAGAGAACTCAATTGAGGTCTCCCAGTATTTATTTTAAAGTTATATACTATTTTACATATATTGTAGTATGTTGTTATGGATGCATGCACACATGCGCACACATGCACGTACATGTGCGTATATATTGATGCGTGTAAATAGAACATTCCCATGCTGACAAATAATGTGTATATAGGCATTTTGTAACGTATTTTGGTGAAATAAAATCAAATAAAATAAAAGAAAAATAGTATTATGTAATAGGCATGTTAGGAGACTGTTTCCTAACACAACTGCCCACAAATGCTATGTTTGTCAGCATGGGAATTTGGTATTTACATGCATCAATATGTACACACATGTATGTGCATGTCGGTACCAACATATTACAATACATGTAACATAGTATATAAATGTTAAATATACACCTGGGGGACCTTGGTTGAGTTCTCTTAGGTATTCCATCCACAATAGTGGTGCGAAATGCCTTTTTCAGCCAACTCATCTGTTTTTAACCCATTACATCAAATCCATCAAAACCCCCCATCATGTGCACATGCCCCACTGCCTTCTTGTAGGAGAGCCCATCCAGCTACCAGATTAGTGGGTGTTGCTCTAACAGCACATCAATTTTGGCTTCCAGCACTGGCATGAGCACAGGATTATGACCAGGATTCAAAGTTGATTGTTCTGACATAATGACATAAGCTGTGATGAGTAACTTCTTTGGCTGAGTCACAATTTAACCTTCAGAATTTTTTTGCAAAATTTCAAGTCACATGATTCTGCAATTCGGGTACCACACAGCAAAACACATAATTTCGGCTATTTGTCAACAATTGGGCACTTCAGATCAATAACCCTTCCAACCATGCCTGATCTCGGGGTTAATACTGAATTCAGCTAGTAACTAATATAACTAAAATAGTCATCTGAATAGAGTATAGTAAATCTAGATTAAACCAGATCCAATCAGTTGTCTGGTTGCAGCTGTCATAATGACGAGCACTGCCTCTCAATCACTGGCAGTCGCAATGTAAGGTGATGCCTGGCATTGGCTTATAAAAGCAAGGTAAATAGGTATATATAATTACTTCCAGCTCATGCTGAAAGGATGAGTAAGTGGTTGTGGCATGCTGAAACAATGATGTATGCACATGTAAGAGAAGGCACACAGATAGGGTAGTTGCATTCTTCTGTTAGCACACCACCCACTTATCTGCTAGCTGGACCATGCAGGCTCTCCTACAAGAAGGGGACGGGGTGATGGATTTGATGCGAGGGCTTAAAAATAGATGAGTTGGCTGAAAAAGGCTTTTTGCACCACTATTGTGAATGGAATACCTAAGAGAACTCAACTGAGGTCCTCCAAGTGGATTGTTATGGGAACAGATGCCGACACAGCAGAGGAGGGGGGACACAATCTTCTCATCGTTCATTATTGTTCTCTGCCATTTCACTCATGCTATTGTCTTTGTTTGACTATTGTTCTTGTTGTCTCGCTTGCGCTTATTGTTCTGTACTTTATTGTTCTATGTGGACCCATAACCACACACCTTTAATTACTCATCATTGCCTTCTCATGTTATTGTAGTAGTCTGTGGACATGCCCACACCTTCTCACATTATTGTCTGTACATTCTATTGTCTCTGCCTAGTTACGTTCTCACTCCTGTAATATTTAATCTGCAATGCAAAGACTGGGCAAGCTCAGCTTGACCTGATCATCTTAACATTCTCAACAAACTACTAGAGAGTCACCCTCAACTGTTGCTTACGAGCTTCAGTGAATTCTAGATCAAAGAACTATTGATCCTAACAAAAGGTCAAGCTGTTCTAACCCTGCTGACTAATCTGAAATCTAGGCAGCCACCACTAACTAATGACAAGCACACTCTTACAAGAGACAGACACCACAAATGATGGCAGCAATCGCTACCCCCACTGTCCCCAAAGCACCTGATGCCCCTGTCTGAATGGTGGAAATAAAGATGAGGGCACCCACTGACTTCTCAGGTGACCAAGCAAAAACCATGCTCTTTCTTTTGGAGTATGGGGCATACATCAATGCCAACCCTCAGGCATTCGAGGACAATTGATGAAAGATCCTCTTCATGCTTTTCTACATGAATGGAGGAACAGCAGGGCCATGGAAGCAGGCCTATTTGGAAGAGAGATACATCAAATTGAAGCCCTGGGATACGTTCCAGGAATTCATTGCAAAGGTACGAGCAACCTTCTCACTGATTGATGATGCAGGAAATGCATGAACACAACTCTGAGCACTTGCACAAGTGGTGAAGGGAGTAGATAAATATATCACCCAGTTTAAAACACTGGCATACCATACCAAGATCAAGGAAGACACTGCCCTCATTGAATACTTTGTTGACAGACTCAACAACTGGGTCCTCGACAAGGTCTTCGGCATGGAAAACCCACTGGACATGATCAAAGGATGGTATACCCATGCAGCAAGGGCAGAAGGGCACCTGAGGAGGGCAAAGGCAATTAAAGAAAGGACTTATAGCAAGGCAGGAGGGGGAGGGGGAAGCTCTTCAAAAGACTCGAATGCCATGGAAATTGATGCGACATGCCTCTCCTATGCAGAGAGGCTCAAACATGTCAAAAAAGGGAAGTGCTTCATCTGTCACAGGGCGGGGCACAGGGCCAGCAATCATAAAGGGGGAAAGGAACCGCGCATGAGAGAAGAGAAGAAGACGGATGAAAAGAAGCTGGAGATGAAGAAAAGAATATGAAGAAAGGACAAAAAAAGTTCTGGCAAGATTGAAGAAGAACAATCTCTTTCTGAAGCCTGAAAAGTCCAAATTTAATGTGCAAGAGGTCGAATTCCTCGGATTAATCTTACAGCCAAATCAACTGGAAATGGACCCGACTAAACTTAGCAGAATAAGGGACTGGCCATTCCCGACCAATGTCAAAGGGGTCAGATCATTCCTCGGCTTTGGTAACTTCTATCAAAGATTCATTGGGAACTTCGCTGCAATCACAAAGCCACTGAATGATCTGACAAAGAAGGATTAAACCTTCAACTGGACAGATGAATGCCAAACAGCATTTGAAACCCTAAAACAAAAATTTTCCAAGGCACCCATGCCAGACACAGAGAAGCCATTTGTGGTGGAGAGTAATGCATCGAAATATGCAACCAGAGCCATCCTAAAACAAATGGATGTTAATGGGGATTGGCACCCCTGTGGTTATATTTCCCACTCGCTCACTGCCACTGAATGAAATTATGAGATTTATGATCGTGAGCTGCTCAGGATAATACAGGCCCTGGAAACATGGAGACATTATCTTCAGGGATTTAATCACTTGACCACCATCTTATCCGATGACAAGAGCCTGATGTACTTCAGGACAGCACAAAAGCTGAACCAGTGGCAGGCCAGATGGAGTCTGTTCCTGTCACAGTTCAACCTACAACTAGTACACATGCCCAGAAAAATGATGGTTTAATCTGATGCACTGTCTCGACATGAAGATCACATACCAGAAATTGACAATGATAATGATGACATTACCCTGCTTAGGGATGAAATCTTCACATGAACAATTGACATGAAATTGAATGATCTGCTAGCAAAGAGAATGATGGGAGATGACCTACTAAAGGAGATAGTAAGGGCCATCAAAGAAGGAGGAATGCCGCCGATTAAGTCAGTGGTAGAAGACTGGAGGATGGAGAACGATGGGCTGGTCTTCTTCAAAGACCGATGTTACATGCCAAATGACAAAGAACTACGAAAAAGAATTGTAGAAAAATACCACGACAGCATACTTACTAGACACCCTGGATGATTCCAAACACTGGAGTTGGTCTGGAGAGATTACTGGTGGCCTGGAATGACAATCTTCATCAGGAACTACATTGATGGGTGCACCACCTGTCAACAAATGAAGGTCAACACCCACCCGATGACACCCCCGCTACTCCTGATTAAGTCTGAAGCGACACAACCATTCCCACTAGTAACCATGGACTTTATCACTGATCTGCCAACCAATACCAAATCGGACAGCATCATGGTCATGGTAGACCATAGACTTACTAAGGGGGTAATTTTCATCCCTTGCGACAAGACCATCGATGCACTGGGGGCAGTGGATCTCTACCTCCACAACATATTCAAGAGATTCAGACTGCCTGATAAGATCATATCTGATCACGACCCCAGATTTGCTTCTAATGCATTCTGGGAGCTGGGAAGGCTGCTGGGAATTAAATTGGCCATGAGCACAGCCTACCACCCACAGACTGATGGGGAAACAGAACGGGTCAATCAGGAATTAGAGATATATCTCTGGATCTTCTGTGCAAATGAACCCTTGCAATGGAAGAAGCATCTCTCTACCACTGAGTTTACTTACAACCAGAAACATCACTCATCGATCAAAAACCCCCCCTTTTACATAATGATGGGAGCCCACCCTAGGGCCATCCCCACAATGTATGAAAAGACTAATGTACTGGCTACTGAACAAAGGATAGCTGAACTAGGAAACATGCGACGAGAGGCCCTAGCTGCACATGAACTATCTCGACAGGTCATGATTGGGTGAGCCAGTCGAGAGTTCCGCCCATTCGTGGTGGGAGAAAGGATCTGGTTAGACTCTAGGAATCTAAAGCTGTGATACCCAACCAGGAAACTCACCCCAAAGTGTGAAGGGCCATTCCCTATCACCTGGGTAATTTCCTTTCATGCCTATGAGTTGAAGCTTCCTTCACAGTGAAGAATTCACCCCATCTTCCATGCCTCGCTTCTCTCATGTTTCAAGGAGAATAAAACACATGGACCCAACCTTCTCCCTCCACCTCCCAAACTGATCGAAGGAGAATTAGAACACGAGATCAAGGCAATTTTAGCTCACAGGAAAAGAGGCTGAGGAACCCAGTTCTTGGTGAAATGGAAGGGATATGGCACAGCTGAAAACACCTGGGAGCCATAAACACACTTAAAGAACACCTCAGAGGTCCTGGAGGAATACAAGTCCACCCGCTACCTTCAATAAACATGAGCCACCCTCTCCACTTTATCATGAGTGTCACTCCCAATCCCTACCCAGAGAGAACTTTCGACAAAATCCTAGAGTATGTGTGTGACCTAAATGACACCCAGAATGAGGAGAGGCTATACTTGCAACCAAGCAATGCTCAATGGAACCATTCAAAATCTGTTTGAGACATACTGAGCCATTTCCACTCTAGAGCAGATGTTCCAATGCCTCTCACAAGAGGCATACCATACCCCTTATCAGAAGCCTGAACGAGCAGATGGGAAGTTACAGACCTGGGGAATGAGTACCGACACCCCACCAGGTGTTCATCATCAAGAGCATCTCTGATGACAAAGAAGAGGAACATTTCAGCACAGCAGTAGAATCGCCACCACCACCACCACATCCACCAATGCCCTGTGCAAGGTGACCCACACCCACACACTTGCCTGCACCCAGATAGATGCAAAATTCAGTATGTTTCACTTGTACCCAGATTGGGCACTTCTCATCACACTGCCCACAGTACCAGTGCCCTCATTGCCAGATTTGGCAGCTGAGACATTTGGCATTACTGTGCCCCAGGAACCTGACACATGACGACCCACCTCGTCACTGCACGACTTAAACCTACACCATCATAATCACCAATATGCACCTTGTCATCTCACTCGGCGCTGTATTCGGCACTGCAATTTTTATCATGCTCATATTTTATCTTCTCAGCATGTTCAGAATCCTCACCGCTGCTCCCCTTCCCTGTGTCACTACATTCATAACCGGCACCTCTGTGTGATTTGCAGGCGAGGAAATCGAACTGCCTATGGCAGTCTATTCTCATGATGCACCCACACACACAATGATCAGCACCTTTACTGTGACTACATATGAAGAATGAGCACCACCATTCGATCCAATGCAGACGATGTGACCATAATTTCGGATGGAACTCGAAATCTTGGAAGGGAGCTGATGTTATGGGAACAGATGCCAATACAGCAGAGGAGGGGGGACACAATTTTCTCATCTTTCATTATTGTTGTCTGCCATTTCACTCATGCTATTGTCTTTGTTTGACTATTGTTCTTATTGTCTCGCTTGCACTTATTGTTCTGTACTTTATTGTTCTATGGGGACCTGCGACCACACACCTCTAATTACTCATCATTGCCTTCTCACGTTATTGTAGTAGTCTGTGGACATGCCCACACCTTCTCATGTTATTGTCTGTACATTCTATTGTCTCTGCCTAGTGTTAGAAAACAGTCTCCTAACATGCCCATTATATAATACTATTTTTATTTTATTTTATTTCACCAAAATATGCTACCAAATGCCTATACATGCATTATTTGTCAGCATGGGAATTTTGTATTTACATGCATCAATATGTACATGCATGTACGCATGCATTGGTAGCAACATGCCACAATATATGTAACATAGTATATGATCCTACAATAAATACTAGGAGCCCTCAGTTGAGTTTTGTTAGGGTGACACCCATGGTTCTGCTAGCTGGACTGTGCAGGCTCTCCTACAAGAAGGTGGCGGGGCATGCGCGCATGATGGGGGGATTTGATGGATTTGATGTGACCAGTTAAAAATAGATTAGTTGGCTGAAATAGGCTTTTTGCACCACAAATGTGGATGGAATACCTAAGAGAACTCAACTGAGGTCTCCTAGTATTTATTTTATGGTTATATAATATGTTACATATGTTGTACTATGTTGTTACCGATGCACACACATATTGATGCGTATAAATACAAAATTCCCATGCTGACAAATAATGCATGTATAGGCATTTGGTAGTGTATTTTGGTGAAATAAAATAAAATAAAATAAAATAAAAATAGTATTATGTAATAGGTATGTTAGGAGACAGTTTCCTAACATTACCCCCCTTTTATGCCTCGACTTCCAGGCTAGAAAATATTGTATCTGTCCCCTCTGTGAAATTCTGGTAAGGCTGGAAATTCATCCCCTCAATACACCATTCTAGCAATGCGATGCAGAGCATTTGGATTACGTTTAAATAATTGGGCAATTGCCTTACATGCTCGCTTACAATTCTCTTTGGGTTCCCATGAGTTATTTTCATTGATGTAGTTCTTCCACTTGATTAAGAACTGCAATTTATTTCATTGAAGATGTGAGTCTAAAACCTCTTCCACTACATATTCTGGAGCACCTTCTACCATTATTGGAGGTTGTGGAGGAGTTTGTTGACCGGGAATATTGGGTAGGCAGTAAGGGCATAAGCATGAAATGTTAATTTCAGGATCAATCTTGAATGACTGAGGTAATTTTAACACTACCACATTGGGTGAAATTATTTTAGAAATCGCATATGGGCCAACTTGCTTCTCCATAAGCTTTCTTGAAGGTCGTGGAAGATTCAGATCCTTGGTACTTAGCCATACCAAGTCACCAACTTTATACTCTGGAGCAACAGCTCGAGTACAATCTACGTGTCGCATCATATCATCACGTGCTTTCATCAATGCTGCCTCTGCTTTCTCCTGCACCTTTCGCATTTTTGACACAAAGTCCTCCACTGATTGTACCTTGACTTCCCTTCATGGTTCTACTCCCATTCTGGGATGATACCCATAATTAGTGAAGAAGAGTGACATGCGAGTAGCTGAATGGAATTTATTATTGTGGGAAAATTTTGCAATTGCCAACCACTCAGGCCAATTGGTTTGTCAGTGATTGACAAACATGCGTAGGTACTACTCCAACTCCTGATTCATTCTCTCTGTCTGCCCATCGGTTTGTGGGTGATATGCCATAGATAACTTGGTTTGAATCCCCAATATGTTATTTAACTCTCGCATAAATGCAGAAGCAAATTGTGACCTGCAATCAGGAGATAACCATATTAGGTAATCCATGTAACTGCCATACCTGATTTAGATAGAGGCATGCCAAGCCTAATGATGAGGTTTCTGCTATAGTAGGAATGATATGGACCTCCTTTGTGAAGCGGTCACATACTACAAATATTGCATCATATCCTTGAGCTTCAGGTAATCCTGTTATAAAGTCCACAGATATATCTTGCCATGGTGCTTTAGGTATAGGGTTCACCATTAATTTCCCTGCAGGCTTTTCTGGAACTTTCTTCCCCCTCATGCATGTATCACATCCATCCACATACCCCAACACATACTTTGAAATTCTGGGCCACCAATAATTTCTCATCACCAATTCCAATGTCTTCCACCTTTCTGGATGTCCAGCAGCTGGCGTATTATGATGTAACCATACAATCTCCCTTCGTAAATCTTGATCCTATATATCTTTCCTCTGAACAACACTAACCCTTGTTCTTCAACCCACTCATCTCCTTTAATACTACCTTTCTTCTCTCCCCTCAAGGCTTTCACAGCTTCCACCACTTCATCATCCATTTCTGAACATTGTCTAATTTTAGACAACATTTCCATCTCTGAGCTATCCACCAATAGATGCCCTTGACACATAGTGAAAATATGAAAGTATTCAGGTTTGAGTAGGGTAATATTTTTATTGTCCTCCTCCACCCCCCTTTTATGATCTGTACGTCTGGATAATGCATCTGTTTTCCTCATAAAGCTTCCACTTTGTGGACTAAGTGAAAATTAAAATGTGATAGGAATAATGCCCAACACACTTGCTGATGGTTAAGCTTTTTAGCGGACATGAAGTACTGCAGATTTTGATGATCCATCCATACTTCAATCTGATGCATACATCCCTCCAAATAATGTCTCCATGCTTCCAATACTCATATTATTCCCAACATCTCTTTATCATGCACATCGTAATTCCTCTCCACATCATTCAATCCTTGAGACAAATATGCACAAGGATGCCATTTGTCATATTTACATAACATTAATAATACTGCTCCAGTAGCAAAGTCGGATGCATCTGATTCCACTCATAAGGGATGCATAAAATCTACTGGGGCTAATATTGGCTCTTCCACAAACTTCCTTGATATGGGTGGGCACGGTGATAATACTCGACCCAGAAACCCAAACAAAACCTACTAATGGCTTCGGATGGTATAACACAGGCCAGAGGAAGGGTGCGAGGTGGTACTAAATATCACCGCTGAGACCAAAGCATAATGTTTAGTGATGTGAAATGGTAAGGGCTGTGGATAATAGTCTGTATAGGCATACAAAGGTGTTTGAAATAGTTCGAAAGAGGTTTGAAGATGTGCGAAATAGGTTTGAAAAAGGTTTGAAGAGGTTCAAAGTCATGCGAAGCAGTCCAAAGAAGTTTGAATAAGTTCGAAAAGGTTCGAGGTATATTGAAGAGTGAGTTTAACAAATATGAAGTGTTTGTCGAATGGCAGTAGGCAATGGGCGATAAAACGGAGAGCGAATACAATAGTTTTGAGGAAGTTCACAATATTTCGCAGAACTTTAGAGATATGACGCAAAGATAAGACTAAACAGAACAATTTTTTTAATCTGATAATAGCGAGAGGGTAACTTGTGCTGTTCCCCATTGTTCTGTTGTTTTTATTCTAACTAATACAAGTCTATATACAATCTGAAGGAATAGTACTAAAAAGGAAATAATAACAATTGTAGAACATGAGGCAATGTGCACAGCAAATAAAGGTATTGTAAATCATGAAACAAAATGAAAGATGATAATAAGTGAAACGTACATTGTCCAAGTATAGTAAAAGTTCTTGTTCTATTGCTTTAATATATCAATAAAACACAAAAACGCACTTATCGCATTCTAACTCTGTTGTTGTCTCTCCTCGTGTCCGGTAGTGCTCGATATGCAGTGAGTTGGCTTGTTCCAAATGTGCAATGTGTATCGAAATTGTTTGAGGACAACTATACAGCAGCCAAAGTCATTCGAAGTACTGCGAAGTCATTTGAAGTGTCGCGAAATGGTTCAAAAGCGTTCAAAATAGTTCGAAGTCATCCGAAATAGTGCGAAATAAGTCGAAAATAGCTCAAAGTCAATTTTGTAATGTTCGTAGTGGTTCGGAGTGCGTGTCGTAATGTTTTGATACAAGTGGGATTCTTTTCCAGACCTTAAAGCGTGCAGTGGACCTATCAATGGGCCAATCAACAACTGCCTGTACCTTGATAGGATCCATCTTGATTCCATCAGGACCAATTATAAATCCCAAGAACTTGATCTTGCTTGCCCCAAACACACACTTCTCCAGTTTAATCAATCAATCATTCTCTGCCACTCTTCTTAATACCTCCTGCACTATCGCCTCATGGTTTTCTTCATCCTCCAAGAATATCAAAATGTCATCAATGAATATTATTACCATGCCTTTGTCTATTACATCCTTGAAAATGTTGTTCATCATATTTTGGAAAGTTGGGGGACTATTGGTCATCCCAAAAAATATGACAAGCAGCTCAAAGGATCCTTGACACATGGCAAATGCTGCCTTCCACTCAACTCCTTTCTTTATTTGTACATTGTTGTACCCCCAGCATAAATCCAATTTTGTAAAGACCTTGGCCTTTTCCACTTTGTCAGTTATTTCTGAGATCAATGGCAAAGGGTATGCATTCTTCACTGTCCACTCATTCAGATACCTATAATCTGTACACATCCTCTTCCTCTGATCTTTCTTTGGTACAAAGAATATTGGTGATGTCTGCAGTGATTTCAAAGGTCATACGTATCCCTTGTGCAATCGTTCATTAAGGAATGCATCCACTTTTTCTTGTTCCTTCAGAGATAATGGGTCTGGTAATTAAGGATCGATTAATGAATAATCCAGTAGCACCACTGTCAAGCAATGCCTCCACATTCATTGCTGCATGTGTGTCCACTGTCTTCAATCCTACTGTCAAGCTGATTTTGGGTTCTATCTGTGCAGAGCAAATAAAGAATTTAGGGGTCTTCGGAAATAAAGCTGGGCATTTTTCTTTGTCACATAAGTGATAATGGTCATACTCCTCAATTTCTCTTTTGGGTTCACTCTGGGTTTCCTTGGATACTAATACATTATATCGATTCTGAGTCACCAATGGGGAAACCTTCACTGGGACTCTTCCACAAAATTCTTCTGCTTATCTTCCTCTGACTTCACTTCCTCAATTGTTGCTTCCCTAATCTTCCTTTTCTGCCTGCAATTCCTAGCAACATGCCCCAATTGCCCACAATTAAAACATTCAAGTGGGGCTCATCTCCCTACTTGATCAACATCCATTGCATCTGCCAATGCTGCTGACTCCTTAACAATATATGTCACTGCCATGGCCAGTGGCTGCGCCCTCGGAGTTTGTACCTGAGGCATCCTTCCTTTTTCGGACTTTCCTCCTGATGACTTTCCAAATCTGGCATTTTTATACATCAATTTTGACTCCACCTGTTCCTGTCAGTATTGCTGATCAAGATGCATTGCCCAATTATACCACTCGTCCAGCCTCTCCGGCATAGAAGGTAGTCAATAGATAGACTTGAATAATGAGGGATTTAATCCTGCCTTCAAAAATTCTACCAATGCAGCTTCTCCCATATCCATCTGTGATGCTTCTGCCTTGAACTGCAAAATAAATTTGTCTGCTGTCAGAGAACCTTGACACATGGTTTTTAATTTTGCATTAGCCATCACCTTTGGATTAGGGTCTCCAAACGGTGCCTCCAATCTCTGCAAAAATTCTCTGAAGGTTGCAAATGGTTTATATCCTGCAGCAATTTGATTAATGGCTTCATTTCTCCAGAACTGTGCTTTCTCTCCCTGGATGTATGAGAAAGCAAACATAATCCTAGACTCAGTCATACAAAATTTGGGCATTCTCCCATGAATATACAACACTATAGAGCTGATAAAAAATTTTGTGTTCTACATGGTACCATTAAATATTTGCAGGGGCACATATTTAGGTAAACACATTTTTCTATTCTCAGATCTCTCCTCTGCATGCACATCCCCCTAAGACATCCACTCCACCATCTCCTCCATCTCATCATCTTTGTCTTCCACTGTCTCTGCTTTTATTTCTGCTTGTTTGGGCTGTGATTCTGCCAATACTGACACTAACTGGGATATTTGTGCTGTAAGCGCATCAATTTTGGCTTCTAGCACTGGCTTGGGAACAGGATTGTGACCAGGATTCAAAGTTGATTGTTCTATCATAATGATGTAAGCTGTGATGAGTCACAATTTGGCTGCATCACGATTTGGCTTCAGAATTTTTCGCAAAATTCCAAGTCACATGATCTGGCAATTTGGGTACCAACATGGCAAAACATGTGATTTCGGCTATTCATCAACACTTGGGCACTTCAGATCAATAACCCTTTCAACAGTGCCTGATCTCAGGGTTAATACTGAATTCAGCTAGTAACTAATTTAACTAAAATAGTTGTCTGAATAGAGTATAGTAAATCTTGATTAAATCAGATCTGATCAGTTGTTTGCTTGCAGCTGTCCTAATGATGAGTGCTGCCTCTTGATCACTGGCAGTCACAATGTAAGGCGAGGCCTGGCGTCAGCTTACAAAAGCAAGGTAAATACATATATACAATTACTTTCAGCTCATGCCAAAAAAATGAGTAAGTGGTTGTGGCACACTGAAACAATGACGTATGCACGTTGATAGGTTCAATACATGCTTTAAGGTCTGGAGAACATTCCCACTCATATTGAGACATTACAACAGATGTTCTGAACTGCTACGAACCCTACAAAATTGACTTCGAACACTTTTTGAATTATTTCACACTATTTCGGATGACTTCGAGACATTTCGAACGCTTTTGAACTATTTCATGACACTTCGAATGACTTCACAGCATTTTGAATGACATTGGCTGCCATATAGCTGTCTTGAAATGCTTTTGATACATGCTGCACACCCGGAGTGAGCCAACTCGCTGCATATCGAGCACTACCAGACATGAGGAGAGACTACAAGAGACTTAAAATGCAATAAGTGCGTTTTTACATTTCATTGATATATTAAAGCAAAAGATAGGTACTTTTACCATATGGGAACACTATACGTTTCATTATTTATCATTTTTCATTTGTTTCATGATCTACAAGTCCTCATTGTTTGATATATTGCCTCATGTTTTACACATGTTATTATTTCCTTTTTAGTACTGTCTCTTCAATTTGTATATAGACTTGTGTTAGTTACTTAGAATAAAAAGAATACCAACAGGAAACAGAGAATAAGTTATCCTCTCCACTACAGTCAGATTTAAGAGCAGTTCTCTTGAGTCTTACCTCATGTCATATCTCTGAAGTTCTGTGAAATATTGCAAACTTCCTCGAACTTTTGTATTTGCTCTCAACTCATCATTGCCTATCGCCACTCAAAAAACCACTTCTTAATTGCTATATTTGTTTGCTGAACATATCTCGACACCAGTCGAACCCCTTTAAACCTCCTCGAACTTACCCAAACAACTTTGAACCCATTTGAACCTAATTTGAACTACTTTGCATGTCTTCGAACCTATTTTGAACTTTTTTGAACATCTTCATATGCTTTTAAAAACTATTCATCGCATCCTTTACCATTTTGCATCACTAAAAACAATGTGATATTTAGTACTGACTCGCACCCTTCCTCTAGCCTGAGTTATACTTCATAGGCCATTTAACAGGTTTTTGCTAGGTTTCCAGGTTGAAAATCATCAACATGTAAGAGAAGGTGCACTGATGGGGTAGTTGAGTTCTTCTATTAGGGTGACACCCACTAATCTGCTAGCTGGACCATGCAGGCTCTCCTACAAGAAGGCAGCAGGGTGTGCGCACATGATGGGGGGTTTAAATGGATTTGATGTGATGGGTTAAAAATAGATGAGTTGGCTGAAAAAGGCATTTTGCACCACAAATGTGGATGGAATACCTAAGAGAACTCAACTGAGGTCCCCAGGTATACATTTTAAGTTTATATACTATGTTACACATATTGTACTATGTTGCTACCGATGCATGCGTACATGCACATACATATTGATGCATGTAAATATAAAGTTCCCATGCTGACAAATATAGCATTTGTAGGCATTTGGTAGCATATTTTGATGTAATAAAATAAAATAAAATAAAAATATTATTATGTAATAGGCATGCTAGAAGACTGTTTCCTAACACATTACAGTGGAAAATTTTGAGTAATTCTGCATATGGTAGCTGCTGTAAGCATGCTTACCTGTTGACATCTATTGACTGAGCACAATATGTGACACACACACACTCAGACATTGTCATCATCCTTTTCTCTTATCATCCACCACCATCATCTCTAGCTAGAGCTGCTTTTTTCTTACTCTATCTCAATATATACATTGAGCTTGTTCTGTCCCTGTCTTTACCCCTTTCCTGACCAGTTCTCTCAGTGAACCCTGCACAACAGGGTTACACTTTTTTTTGTTCTCTGTATATCTCCCACTGAACTGTACACCCCATACAGAAAACTGCTGAACCCCACCATGTTGAGCACTGCAACTGCCCAACATGCAGCCAAGCACTAGCTGACATTCTCATGAACACACTGTCATCGTTAACCACACCATCACCCTCTGTCACCCCAATGAACCAAAATGCAGATGCACACCCTGGTGCTATGGCTTCCATGTCTATGTCAAACCTCCAAACCTCCAAACCCCCAGTCCCCCCCCAAATGCCATGCATACAGTTATCCAAACAGACTCTGATAGTGATATGGACTCTGCTTCCTCTGATGATGTGACCTTGCCCTCCAGGAACAATACTATGACACCCCTGAATGCCACAGCTGAATGTCTGCATAACAAACCAAAAAAAATCCCCCTGCTGATCCCAGGAGAGATCCCCCCCATTGTTAAGCAGCAGTGGGAGATGTGCTGCAAAGATTTTCTGGCGAATAAGAAGATCAAGGAGGTGGATCACATAGCTGTGCTCCTCCCAGGTCTGAAAGATATGTGGGCATGGGACTGGATTTCAACACATTGAGATGACCTCATTGAAATGACATTCAGTGAATTCTCGAAGGAAAGGAAAGAATTCCTGCCCAAAAACAGGGACAACGACATACACTCCCACATTTGCAACTTGTGTTTCAAACCATCTGACAACTTTTTGTCTTGGTTGAATGACATATGACACATGAATATTGTACTGTGCGGGACTGACTCCTATTTCTCCAATGACTCCCCCTGCATGCAACTTGAGAGCTTACTTGACACTGACCTCTGCAGCAGGTCTGAACTTTGAAAGACAAAGGAAATGGTTGAAGCTGCCTGTGATAAGGCTGGAGAGAAGATGGAGGCTGGAGAGAAGATGGAGGATGCTCGACTGGCTGTATGGATTTCAGAGATTAGAAAGCTGGCTAAGGAGCATGCTAACAACACAAAGCATTATTTGGAGGTGGCCAAAGAGTTACAATGGACACTGAAGCATCAAGCACTGGAAAACAATTTGCATGCCTACAACACAAGCAGGGGTAAGCCTGTTCAAGTGGCTAGTACCCCTTCATCTTTGGGTCTTGACAAACTGCCTCGCCTCATGGAAAATGGATGCACCTTACTGTTTAAACACCAGGGATGCTTAAAGTGCCACTGGGGATACCAGAAGCATTGTGCCCCTAATTGCCCTAACAATTTCTCTGATGGGCACAACTATGAGGAATTGACCAAGGAAATCCTTTTGTCCCACAAATGCAACAGCAATGTTCTGAGTAGCACTTGTTCAGTAGCAGTGGTTGCATCATTTGGACACATTGAGACATCCACTGAGGGAAGCACATTTTCCTTCATCACTGGGGCTGTGATGCCATGATGTGTACTGGGAGCTGGTTTGGAATCTGAGGACAAAGTATGCACCAAATTAACCAGGCACCGCTTCTCTCTTCTGCTGATGAACCTCTCACAGTAAACAGTATGCTTGTAAAGCATGCATTGTGCTGATTCTGCCTGCATAAACCTGTGACCATATCACATAGGTAAGCTACACTGTACTGAATAATACAGTGTATAGAACGTGTACATTGTACCGAATGATATGGGTTTGTGGAAGCCCATAGAATGCTCTCACAATAAGTGTAACTTGTACTACTATCAAATAGATACAGTTTTGGTATTCTGGCTTCTTATATACTATGGGGAATGTTAATGGCCAAATCAATCACCTATGAGATAGCATTGAACACAATAAATGGCAACAATGTCAGCACTGGTGATGATACTCAACCCGGAAACCCAAACAAAACCTACTAAATGGCTTTGGATGGTATAACACAAGTTAGAGGAAGGGTGTGAGTTGGTACTAAATATCACCGTTGAGACCAATACAATGTGTTTAGTGATGCGAAATAATAAGTGATGGTAAGAATAATCTGTAAGAGGATACAAAGTTGTTCAAAAAAGTTTGAAAGAGGTTCAAAGATGTGCAAAATAGTTCGAAGTAGGCTCGAAGAAGTTCGAAGAGGTTTGAGGAAGTTTGAAATAAGTTCAAAGTATATCAAAGAATGAGTTTAGCAAATGTGTAGTGTTTGTTGAAAGGCAATAGGTGATATGCGATAAAATGTGGAGCAAATACGATAGTTTTGAAGAAGTTCGCGATATTTCACAGAACTTAGAGATACAAGGAGAAGATGTGACTCAAGAGAATGGCTCCTAAATCTGACAATAGTGAGAGGGTAACTTCTGCTGTTCCCCCATTTTTATATATTGTTCATTCTAACTAACTAATACAAGTCTATATACAAAATGAAGAGATAGTACTAAAAAGGAAATAAGAACATGTGTAAAACATGAGGCAAATATATCAAACAATGAGGACTTGTAGATCATGGAACAAATGAGAAATAATAGATGATGAAACATACAGTATTCCCATATAGTAAAAGTACTTCAATATATCAATGAAACACAAAAATGCACTCATCACATTCTAACTCTCTTGGGCTTTCTCCTCATGTCTGGTAGTGCTCGATATGTGACGAATTGGTTTGTTCCGGATGTGCAGCATGTGTCAAAAAGGTTTTAAAGCAACTATATGGTGGCCGATGTCATTCAAAATGCTGTGAAGTCATTTTGAAGTGTCGCGAAATAGTTTGAAAGCATTCGAAGTTGTCTGAAATAGTGCAAAATAGTTTGAAAATAATTTGAAGTCGATTTCATGGTGTTCGTAGTAATTCGGAGTGCGTGTTGTGATGTGTCGATATGAGTGGGAGTCTTCTCCAGACCTTAGCGCACACAGTGGACCTATCACTGGCACTGGCAATGGCCATGGCAACAGTAGTGGCATAAAATATGGCATCGGCATTAGACACCCCATAGTACGGGCTAAGGAGTTTTGTAGGTGAAGGCATCATATATTCCTCATGTACCTATAATTGATTTATTGTGCACATGGCACCAGCACCGGGATAACAATCACACCAAAAATGTTCAGTGTACCAAAAGCACCAACAATTATTACTACATGTTTATTATGTATACAATGCAAAGGGAATAAATGAGCATCATGTGTCCTCCATAGTGTCTATATCATCATCAGAGCCCAACAACCAACTGCCATCAACATAACTAAAGTCTGCATAAGTGTAGAAGGGCACTGGCAGCATGATGTGGGTTGGGGAGGAATGTTCTATCTGGAAGGTGCTTGGGGATTCATCACTAAAACTGTGTTCTGAGTCAGAATTTGCACTGGCATCATCGGTGTCAGCATCAACATCAGATTCACCCACAGATCTGGCGGAATCTGCCTCTGATGATGAAAAAAAAACCTCTGCCACATCAGATGTGGTGGCAAAGGCTGAAGGGAGATTAGACTGTCCAGATGAAGAGGTAGTAGAGTTATCAAAGTAGATGGCAGCAGCATCAAAGCCAGTTAGGGAACCCATACCAGCGAGGACAGGCTCGGCATCAGCAGTAGAACCCATACTGGTGGATGATGAATTACAATCAAATGCCATGGCTGCCTGAAAGGGCAGTATAACCAGCATCATTAGCAACATCATCTTGACCTAGCCACTGCATGAGTACATTTCCATGTGAATCAGCAGCAGGGACAGGATCAGCATCGGTTGTAGAACCAGCACTGGTGGATGATGAATCAAAATCAAATGCCATCCCTGCCTCAAAGAAAGTATGCAGATCAGCATCATTCACTACATCATTGGGAATGGGGACAGAATCAAAAACAGGAGCAGGGGCGGCAGCGGGGGCAGTGGCAGTGGGAACAGGAAGAATGGGAGCAGTTCCAGCATTGGATACATCAGAATCATCATCTGAAAAATAAAGCCCTGCATCATGAGCAGTTACCATGGGTGGTCGACCATAGGAAGAAACTGTTGGGAGACTTTGGGTTTCTGACCACTCCTTGTTTTGTAGTGGGCCATTGGGGAGGGACGCTATGTACCCAGAATGCTATGCCTTTCCCTTGCCCTTCTTCTGATTGATTGCCAACATTTCATTCTCTATAATATCAATGCCCCAGGCCCACTTGTAGGAGGTAGGAGAAAGGGCCTTCAGGCACTCAAGTCCAGCCTGTGCATGTGCAAATACCCATTCCATTTCTGATTGCTTTACCCGTCTCCCAGTGGGTCCACAGATGTTTTTCGATGCCGATGATGATGCCGTGGACAGCGTTAACTTACTTGGTTCGAACTGAATTTCTTTGAGCAGGGAAAGCTCATGGAGATGATGAAATTCTGCCGCTTTCCTCAAATTCACATTCATTTCAGCATCCACTGCTGATTCACAGGCACTTAGGAAGGCATGCATCATGTGTGCTTCATCACACATATCGTGTATGAGAGCGTGCAGGTCAATGCATGATTGGCAATCAACTTGGCCACTGGGAGCATCCTGCTCTGACTGGCTATCAATGGGTGTGGGGACTGTCACAGGGATAGAGCCCCATTGCTGATAGTAATCAAGGCATTCATCCAGGGTGTCAATGCCAAATATTCTGCCAGGTGCTGGGTCTGCCTTGTGACACCACCAGTCACATGCATATGACTCCACAAGATGACTAGGACTGTCACTGGCAACACCATCATCCAACAAGGCCAAGAGAGATGGATGGAATCCCAGGGGTAGGTGGTCCAAATTTACATTGGCAAGACTGTTGGCCAAGGACTGAAGAAGGATCACCACATCTATCATAAGGCCAATCGAGGTGCCGATGCCAATCCAAGACATAACATACATCTGTCATACATCTCAGTGATGAATACTTACTTAATTTAGGAAAGATCTCAACATACAACTTTGGCATAGAGAACTTGTTGCATCCAACTTTGTTTTACAAAGTTTGCCTGGTTGACCTCCAACAAAACCCAGTGGAATCAAAACTCTGCATACCAAATGATCTCTTGTGCATGCCTTTGGAGTTGCACTTTTGAGCCTGATTGCAAAGACAAAGGTCTGTAGACTGAGAGACTTTTGTTCGACATAGTTTTACTGATCTTAGTTGGTTATCAAGATAATCATATTTACATCATGGTTACATAATTATCGGTCACAAAGGGGAGATATAATTGGCATTTGTTGATCTGAATGCTTTGTCAGCCCTGAATGCTAATTCATACCATGAAGCACGTTGACAATTAGCATAAGCAAGCAGACCAGGAAGGGTATTGTTGAACTCTGAGGCTGACTGCCACTGTTGGCTGTGATGGATAAAATACTGCACAGTCCACTGCATTTCATATGTGATGAGTAGAAACTCCTCCCTCCACCAATTTCTCTGAGGCCATGAACAAAGCCAATGTACCCATCTGACTATGAAAAACATAAGCACAATGAATACAAATGACCACCCAAAACATTTACATTCCAAGAATCAACTGACGTTGGCATTGGCATTGGCCATGGCCATGGCCCTGTTCTTGGAATTGGCACTGATGCCACTGTTGGCTAAGACACCAGTATGAAAGGAATTATGCCAAATCCAGGACAGATGAACAGAGGTGCAGCCAGCTACATTTGGATTCAAAATAGCTGTGCTGGCATCGAGGTCACCCTTGGTTAACCACTGAAACATACTCAATGTGTCAGCATCACAATCCAGTGCCAACAATGGGCTACAGCAATGGTTATACATTTGAGCATCCAAGCTAATTTTGTTAACCAACTTGTGGACAACAGCTCATGACTGGGTGCGAACTCCCTTTCGCAGTGCCACTCAGATGATGTGTGAATATTGAAATGATTTTTCAGCAATGAGCTCCCACAGCTGGTGCAGCAGTCAGCTTGCCTGGCACTTCTGGAGCTTAATCTCTGCCTCGGCCAAGTGGCCATGATGAGGGAGGTATACTTGTTGCTCCTCCACTGAAATAGTAGATGTTGCAGGAAGGTTTGATGGGCCAGCTGCTGATGCCAGTGCCAGTGCCGATGCCATGTCATCATCAAGTTCACCTGGGGTATCAAATCCGCCTTCATTATCACAGTTGATCTACAACAAAGCAATGTCATGATTGGCTATGTCAGCAGCATTCTGTAACTCAGTTAAGGTTACCATGTGGGATGTCAGAGCTTCTCTTTCCCATTCAACAGCCTGCATGTCAGACATGTGAGGTGATTTACCCAGTCAACGAACTTTGTCTCGCAATTCAATCCTGGTTACGATAAATGGTAGGTTGTCATCTGGTAGGCAGTGGAACTCACTGCATTTGTTGACAAAGAATAGCGAAATCAATCCACTCCTCAACTGCAGATTGAACTGGTGCCACTCTCAAAGATGAGGCTGCACCCAATCCCGATCCTGATCCTGCTGCCGCTTCTGATATTTGAGTGGCATACATGTCCATTACCTTGATATCGTAAGTCTTCAGGTTTCTGCTGAGATTACTTCATCCTCCCATCATTCGATTGCTTGCTGGCCGAATGCTGCTGTTAGTTCAGTGTGGTATAGGCCAAGTTGTGTGGAGTTCTCAAGTGCTTCCCAAGCTTTTGAGCATAGTGTGACTGTCATGCCGAGCATTTTCTTGTGATTTGAATCGGTAGCATGATCATCAAGCATTTCTGCCTGATGTGGCAAGGTTGCTGTTCTGACTGTCGGGGAGATGGAATTCAGTGATGCCCACAGAGACTCAAGTATTTCTCCTGCTACGATGCCAGACCCTGGGATGAAAAATGGAGCATAGCAAAAAAAGCATTCGTCTTTGTGGCCATGAACATGTAAAAGCTTAATTGCCTGGTCGATCATCAAGCCAGCTGGAAGATGGGCACCAATACATTCCTGAAGGTAGATAATGTACTGGCAGACAATGTCATAAATGAGCATGACTCCCTGTTGAGGGTCAACTTTAGTGATCTTCAGTGCTTGAAGAAAAGCAAAGTCAATATTCTTCTGCTGTTCTCCATGAAACAGGTCTACCAATGCATTGGGAACATAACATCCATGCCGTGCACGTGCAATGGCTGTGCATCCAGTCCTGTCACATGCCTTGGATGCCAGAAAAGCATTCACAATGGCAAGGAATTTATTTTTGCATGGGGCCATCTAAAAGTCAGGATAGAAATCAGATCAGCATCAGGGTAGGGAGCAGGAACGGCAATGGCTGCCATCAAGGGAAGGTACATACCATTAATCATTCTATGGCAGCTTGGAGAAAGTGATGATATTCAGCCTGATTTGGGGCCATCCCACCTCCATCCCATAGCCATATATCAGACCCGCATGCATGTGTGGCAAAGCGTGGTTCCCAGTGAACAATCAACACATTGCCAAATAGCCCATTTATTGAATGCGCAGTGGTTGCAAACTTGTTTGTTGACCAACCATGCCTGCCAAGTGAGGGATGCTTGCAGCAATTCATCTATTCATCCCAGAAACTCCAGTATATAGTCTCGCTGTCACTATTATTTGTTAATGAGCATTGCTCTGTAAACAATCAGTGTCAGAAACTAACCTTGCCGACTGGGGCCAGCTCGGCTCGGCAGCCAACTCAGGTTCTTCCATGTCCCATTCTGGAACAACACTGGGATAATCCTGTATAACAGAAGTAGATTGAACCTGTTCCTGTTCCTCTACATCCCTCAGCAGGACCATGACTCGCTGTCTTTTTGGTCCAGCTTTCATCATCACCTCAACTTCTACATGTGTAACAGTATCCACTGTAGCATCATCGTTCTCCCACAAGGAGGCATTTTTCTTTGATCTTCTCTTGCGCTTGGACAGGAACATATTCTAGGTCCATGGTGATTGGACGTGAACCAAACCAATGGCCTTATTGTACTATTGGCCTCATGGTACTATCAACCTCATGTGATCCTCATGTTATCCTCATGTAATCCCCTCATGCCAATGACATATTTTATGTCAATCAGAAGAGTAATTCTTCCTTTACATTAATTCCCTCCAATGCTGCCTGGGCCATCAGAGAGTCTGCGGTTGAGAAAGTACTGCAAGGGAGGCAGATATATGGATAAAGAGCGGAGGATCATAGAGCCATATAAAGTTTCTTTCTGATTGCAGCAATTGAAAGCTGTCTGATTGCAAATACTCAAGACCGACATCCTCCCAGCAATGTTCAACTATTGGGCAGCAACTGACAAGGCCCCTGTGGATCAGGAGGAGAGTTGCCTTTATGCCAAGGTAAACTCACAAGGATGTGAAGGTTGTACTATTGATCACATCACCAGGAACTAACAACCTGGCTTTCCAACAACTGGCGAATGACTCAAGGACTCTCATGGAAATCAAACCACTTCAAGGTCAAGTGGTCAGAAGTCATTTGGAGCTTGTACCATGACCAAGTTATGCAAGAGATCACAAACATGTTAGATGTTGAGGACGCCACCACGAGTACACCAGGATGGTTCCAAATGTGAATGCCAGCTATCAAGAATGTTTATGACCAAATGACTACAGAGGAGAAGTTAGGTGTGCATGACAAGGGGGATAAGATAATGCATCAAGGTTATCCTAAAGAGACAAAGTGAAGGTGAGTAGTTGCCGATGCTGATGCTGCCCCCGATGCCTATCCTGGTCTTTACAGTCTCACTGCAAAGTACCTGCATGAGCATGTGCAGGAGAATGCTCAACAACAATGGCTAGAAATGGGGGCATTGTTGGTAACCATGACAGCCTATATGCACCATAAAGGTTTGCTGGTCATTGACATGTGAGTCCCTAAAGTAATGTTGGCTGATGCTGATGCTGATGCCGATGCCATTTGCAGTCATGACCATATGGCCAATCTGATAGCCACCCCTGCACAATCATTTCTAGACATGTATCCCAGTGTACTAACTGAACTGAAGTAAAACTTCATGACTTATATGAAGGCTTTACTCACACCAGACATTACATCAACAGCAATGGCCATGCAGCACAAAGAAAAGCTAAGCAGTTTACCGAAGACTAATGATGGCTTCCTGATCCTTCTGACACCATGGAATGCCTCACTGTATACCAAAAAGGAGTTGGAAGTAATGTTTACCTTATATATTGGGCAGCATTATGGTACATCAACTTGAAGCTCCTAGTCCAGAAACAATTACTTATCTCCATGCAGTACTAGCCAATAATGGTCATAATTGCTGTATCCCATTCAAAGCAATTGCTGATCAGACTTCTTTATACATTAGTCCTGAATATCTCCCAGCCTGGTTCAAATTCACTGATCCAAGGAACATGCACAAGAGTACCATAGAAGACTTTTTTAACCACGTTTCACAGTGGCAAATGGCACAGGGGCTTGAAAGAGCCTTCAGGTTCAAGGGAATCAAAGGGGATAATGGGACTGTGGCTCCCACACACTATCCAGGGGAATTGAATCCCCCTCCACCTTCCCAACATAAACCAAGACGCAGTAGTTGAAGGAATGCCAATGCCATGACTGATGCCAAATCAGTGACTGGCACTGGTCACCATCCCACTGCCGAGTCTCATGCCGAAGCCCAAGCCCAAACAAAATCAAGATGACTCAAAGGGAAATCTAAGGGAAAACAACCCCATCGACAATCAACCACAGCACAGCCATCCACCTCTGAACCTGATGCCGCTACTGACCAGTGATGCTAATGCCCAAAGCCATGATCGCAATACAGCAACACAGTCATCCTATGTGCAAGTCAATCAGGCTACAATGGATATGCTCTACACAGCTGGTATCACTCGTCCCCAGCCGATCAATAGTCCCAGTGATGGTGAATCAGAGTATCTCATTCCTTGTCAGATTTACATGAGGTATATGTACATCACATGCCCATCCATTCAGAAAAACACTGTGAATGAACTCCCATGCCCAATTGATCCATCTCTGTTAGGAGAAAACACCACTCCACATCAAGAGCAGGTACCACATCCTAAACCTCAATGACTTGTTGGAGGAAAGCAGATGGAGGATCCTATTGCAAGGGCAAAGGCAAGGGCACTAATTGCTTTAGGTATGCCATCAGCAATGGCCACAGTAACCTCGGCAATGACCCAAGTAGCCTCGGCCCCAAGTAGAAATGGCAACGACTCAAGTAGCATTGGCAATAGCCCCAAGTAGCACTGGCAACAGCCCAAGTAAAACCAGCAATGGCCCAAGTAGCACTGGCAATAGCCCAAGTAGCACTGGCAATGGTCCAAGTAGGAATGGCCAAAGCCAAGTCGGCAATGGCCACAGTTGATTTGACCCAGAACACATTGCAACAGATGACACCACCATCATCTCAAAGCACTGAGCTGCCTCACATTCCTGCAGCTTCAGCACTTGCTCAATGGATCCAAAGAACAGCTAATGATCTTGCACAGGAGGAAGCTATGTCAAACCAAACTGTTGGGAGAAGACCAAGAATTAAAAGAGTCGAATTTGCAAGATAATAGATTACTATGAATGTCCAATGATGTATATATTCAAGTCCATTTTTTTTACATATATAAAGAAAAGAAATGTTTATTCCTTTCTTCCTCACTTGGCAGCACCTCTGTCCTCAGATGTTCCCACTCTTTTCTTCGGATTCAGCTGAGGGTTGGGACTTCTGGAAAGTAGTCCAGCTGGACCAGGTGTAAGATCATGAGGGGAACGGCGCAACTGTGCTGGGGAAGGGGAGGGGCAGGGTGAGGTTGACAACCATGGTTGAGGTGGAGGGGTCATACTTAGGATTACTGATGGACAGTGATAGCAGTCGTGGGGATCTGCGGACCTGTGTACAAGGAGGGGAGGGATATGGTGAGGCAATGCTGGTGACTGGCAAGGCCAGTGTGGCCACAGTAGCTGCCGTTGCCATTGCCATTGCTGGCCTGGCTGTGGTGGCCTCAGGGAATAAAGTAGAGATAATGAGGGGAGGGAGTGGAGGGGCCACTGTCATGCGCTGCACCATTTCTTGCAAGTCCTGGGGCATGGCAGGAATGATTTGGATTCTGGGCACGTTCCCAACCATGTCTTCAGCATTGGCGCGTTTAGGGCCAAGTCCTCCCTCCTTGAGTATGGCTGATTCTGCCTCGATCTGCTTCCATCCCTCCTCAATATTCTCATTCACCATCCCCAAGTTCACTTCCTCCTTTGATTCCATGCCCTCCATTTCCCTGGCCTCCCCATCGGCATTGGCATTGGGCTTGGCCTTGGTGTTGATAATGGGTAGTATGGCCTCTTGATCTTCGACATCCTGGCACTTTGCTCCCTCCTCGACAATGTTGATTTCACTGATTGATTCCATACCCTCCATCAATCCAGCATCGGTATCGGCATCAGCCTCGGGATTGGCCATGGGTTCAATGGTCTCACCCCTGACCGATTCCCTCTCGATGCGAGTTACCCACTCAGAGTTCTGGCCGTTGTACAGGATGATGCCTTGTGCACCACTCTGTAACCCAAGGTACTCTTCAAGGTCCACTATCCTCCTCATCAGCAAGGCAACCCTGTCCCACAGTTTTTGTAATCCTCGTAAGGGTTCTTGGACTCCAGCTTCAATCCATTGCCCTTGCTCAACTAGTAAAGCCTTGAAGTTTTGTTCAACTTGTTCAATGCATGCTTTGAAGCTTCATTCGAGTTGATCCAGATGGTCGGCCAGCCTTGCATAGTGATTGGCAGTGGGAGTGCAAGTGGGGAAGGCCACAGAAGCACGAGCAGGAATGGGCTGGGGAGTGGGAACAACAGTGGGCATGGGAATGGCAGCGGGCATGGGCAACATCATTCTGGCATCCGCATCGGCCATATCGACATCATCATCCATAGCTATTGGTATACATGTTAGTTAGAGGTTTTTGAGCATTATATGAATGAACTCACCTTTCCCTTTTCCCTTCAAGTGAAGCGCTGAGGTGATTCCTTGCCACTCTCTTCACTGGAATATCGTGTCCTCTTCATTTTTCTTCTCACTGATCCTTTTTTTGTCTTTTTTCTCAGCCCTTGACATTCACCTGTTCCCAACACTCATGCCTAATCCTGACACATCGTGCACATGGCATCTTTCTGAGATTTGCTTGCTGGGGTGATCCTCATGCCCTACTTGCCCTACTTCTGTTGTCTCACTTCCGCTTCATTCTGTGATCAGCAGCAGCATCACTCTCTTCTATCTCATCTTCTCCACTATCAGCATCCTTGGCCGCTTCTTTGTTTTGGAATTTGTCATCCAATGGACTACTACTCTCCATCACTCTTGGCTTGGGTGTCACTGTGATGGCTGACACCTTCAGTCGCGAGCAGCGCTGTGCTGGGGCTGGATGTCTGGATCCAGACACTGCTGGTTGGGCCACCACGATGGTGGCTGGTGGTGGTGGGGGTCATGCCGGTGCTACTGTTGGTGCCATTGCCAGTGCTGCTCCTATTTCTGGTGCTGGCCTCTGTTTCCTAATGACTATCATGCACATTGCCAGTTCATCCATTCCTGCCTCTGCTGTACTACATGTTGGTGCCACTGCCACTGCCATTCCCAAAGAGCCTTCTGCTGCTATTCCTGATATGCCTGCCACTGCCATTCCTAGTATACCTGCCATTGCCATTGCCATTTTGGTTGCGCCTTTTTTTTTGTCGAAGCTTTTCATGGCCCTCCATTGACCTTCAATAAATTCTTCATCTTCTGTCCTCTCCGAATTGTACCATGCCACCACAAATCCCCATAAAAAGGATTCAGCCTGGAAGAGTTCCTGCACATTGGCCAGGAGATTCTGCTTTTGCCAAGCAAATAATGTTTTCTGCAAAATGTTAGTATGGTTGGTATCATATTACATATCTGGTCACAAGTGCTGCCTTTTTTTCCTTCATCACGGCCTTGATTTTTTTTTTGCAAATTCCTTGGTGAATGGCTTGCTCAATCTGGCTGATGTGGCTGAGTACTTGTTCATGTGTAATGTTCATGATGGATGGAATGGCTGTGGGTATGGGTGCGGAGTCAGGCTGAATGGATGATGAAGATTGATGGATGTTGATAAGAAAAAATATCAACAATCATGCATTGTTGATTGATATGTAATGACTGATTGATCCTTGATTCACTGATTAAACTGCATTTGTTGATATCGCCCCATTATCATCTGTTATCTATACCATGAGTGATCAGCAAAGCAACACTTATATTCCTGATGGATATGTCGCTATCTGAGGTGACAATGGGCAGCACTATCTTGTGCCCCCTTTTGTGAATCCAGCTACGCAACAGGCAATGGAGGCATATGGCAAAAAGATTAAATTTGATGTATACATGGCAGATGGGGGGGTAAGATTTTGTTTTTTTCAAGGTGTCATTCTATCCTTGGGCTGATGCCCTCTGCTGGCTGATGCTGGATGTAGCCAGTGCCATGTTTTGGCTGATGCCATCCCTTGGCCAATGCCATTTCTGGGCTCCTGCTGGCTTATCTATCCATCCCTCTCACTGATGAAATTACAGTCTGGAAACATGAGAGATACACCATACTACATAGTGGCCCGGAACATGCTATAGTTACCTGCCAATCCAGTAAGTGCCCTGTCCTCATTTGCATGACTGTTAGTTAATGCAATTGCAGACTTTAACAGACAGGGAGCTGTTGGGCTGCCATGCCAAAGTGAAAGCCCTGCAAAACAACCTTGGCACCTCTTACAAGGATGCCAGCCATCACCTCTACGTGGCTGAGGTTGAGATGCTGGAACAGCAAAATATCATGTTACACACATATGTGACTTTGAAGAAGAGGATGGAATGGGATATGAAATCATTCAAATGGAGATTGTCAAACATTCCACTCAGATCACCATCCCATAATGAGAACATGGCTGATCCTGCCGATTCTCAGAATTAGTTTGTATCGACATTGTTATATTAAGGTAGAATGAACACTGTTGTTTAGTTGGTGTTATCCATATGCCCGATTCCATATGAAAGATATTTGATTCCTACTGCACATATATGCCATTGCCACTGCCATTGCCGTTGCCATTTACCATGTCCAACGGTACCTCATAGGTCACTGATCTGGCCATTAACATTCCCCATAGTATATAAGAAGCCAGAATACCAAATCTATTTGATAGTAGTACAAATTACACTTATTATGAGAGCATTCTATGGGCTTCCATGAACCTGTATCATTCGGTGATGATGCTCAACCTGGAAACCTAACAAAAACCTGTTAATAGGCTTATGTAGTATAACTCAGGCTAGAGGAAGGGTGCGAGTTGGTCCTAAATATCACCTCTAATACCAGAACGTTGTTTTTAGTGATGCAAAACAGTAACAATGTGATGGATAGTGTTTAAAAGCATACGAAGATGTTCAAAGTGGTTCAAAATATGTTCGAAGACATCCAAAGTAGTTCAGAATGGATTCGAATGGGTTCAAAGTCATTCAGGTAAGTTTGAGAAGGTTCGAAGGTGTAAGCTGGGTTTTTAGTAATGCTAGGTGATGACGATTTGAGAATGAATACAAAAGTTTGAAAAAGTTCGCAATATTTTGCAGGACTTCAGAGATACAACACGAGGTAAGACTCAAGAGAACTGCTCTTAAATCTGACTATAGTGGAGAGGGTAACTGGTTCTCTGTTGTTCTAAGTAACTAGTACAAGTCTATATACATTTTGAAGAGGTAAGCATTTTGAAGAGGTAAGTACCAAAAAGGAAATATAACAGGTGTAGAACACGAGGCAGTATGCACAGCAATAAAGGGATTGTAAAACATAAAAAAAATGAGGAATGATGATAATTGAAACATTCAGTGTCACCATATAGTAAGAGTACTTCTCTTGTTGTTTCAATAGATCATTGAAACCCCAAAACTGCCATTATTGTACCCTAATTCTTTTATCATCTCTCCTTGCATCTGGTAGTGCTCGATATGCAACTAAATAGTCTACTCCAGTTGAGCATCATGTATCAAAAGTGTTTTAAGACAACTATATGGCGGCCGAAGTTGTTCGAAGTGTCGCGAAATGGTTTGAAGGCATTCAAAGTGTTTCGAAGTCATCCGAAATAGTGTGAAATAAAGTGAAAAGTGTTCAAAGTCGGTTTCATGGCATTTGTAGTGATTTGGAGTGCATGTTATAATATTGATATGAGTGGGAGTCTTCTCCAGACCTTAAAGCACATAGTGGACCTATCATCGGTACAATGTACACATTCTATAGACTGTATTATCCAGTACAGTGTAGCTTACCTATCTGACCATATCTTTGCAGTTGATAATGGGGCACCTTCACCTGCTATGCTTGATGAATTTGTAAAGGTTTCTCCTTTTGCCCCTGATGGTCAATGGTCATCCAACCCCATTAAAGCTGTTATCGCACCAAAACTTTGCATCCTGTTGTTACTTGGCATCCCTTTCTTAAATGTGAACAAGATCATTATGGATTTTGATTCTCATACTGCTATAGATGAGAGATGTAATTATGACCTGCTGAACCCACCTGTGTTTAGATATAGAATGCATGTGTTTACTCCAAAAGCAGAGAGAAAAATGAAGAATGAGTCGAAAGACAAACTGAAGGCAACATTCTCTGACCTTGTTGGAGTCCATCATGACAGACTGAAGGCAGGGAATGTGTCCCTGAAGAGATGAAACCATTAGATGTAGTTTGCATGATCAAGGACAAATCAAGGTTCTATCTGCAGAGAAGAAGTTAAAAAAGCACAGAAAAGGTGCTGATGGAGGAATTTAGGGATGTTTTTGAGCTGATCCCACACATTGGAAATTTACCTATGAATATCATGGCCAGGATTAAACTGAAAAATGCAGAACAAACCATCAAGTCTCAGACATATTCCTGTCCATGTAAATTCAGGAGGCATGGCAAACCTTGATACAACAGCACCTCGATGCAGGGCACATTCAACCTTCCTCTTCAGCCCATGCATCACCCATGTTCATCATTGCCAAGGCTGACATCACTGTGCTACCTCAATGGGTGAATGATTACAGGCAGTTGAATAAGAACATGGTGACTGACAGCCACCCTCTCCCTGGATTGATGATATCTTGAACAACTGTGCCAAAGGTCATATATGGGGTATGATCAATATGATGAGCAGTTTCTTTCAGACCTGGATGCATCCTGACAATATTGCCTTGACAGTAGTTATGACCCCCTTTGGCCTTTTCAAATGGATGGTTATGCCAATGGGCCTGAGGAATGCTCCTGCAATCCACCAATGTCATGTCATGGCCACCCTCAGACCATGGATTGAAAAGATTTGCCACATTTACCTGGATGACATTGTTGTCTGGTCAAAAACCTTAGAGGAACACTGCAGGAGTATGAGGACTATCCTGACTGCTCTCCAGGAGGCAAATTTGTGCTGCAACCCTAAGAAAACCCATCTTTTCCAGACCAAATACTTTTTCTGGGGCATCTCATCTTGAGACAAGGGATCGAAGTGGATTCTAAGAAAGCAGACCGAATCGTGAACTGGCTGTGCCTACAGACTGTGATGCAGGTCCATCAATTCTTTGGTTTGGTTCAGTATATTGCTAATTTCCTTTCCAACCATGGCTTCCCTGACATGAGTAAGCCTTCCATTAAATCAAGAAGGCTGTGATGAGTAGTGTTTGAAAGTCCAGTGCATTGAACCAAAAAAAGACCATGAACCCAACTGGACTGGACTGATGGCAACTGGACTTTTGGTTGCAGTTGCCCTTAAATCATCATGGATGTGGTCTATGGTTCATCAAGGGTACAACATTTTGCTAGACCACATATAGACTGACTGCAACTGGTTGTGTACTGGACTTCAGTTGCAGCCAGCTTGCAAACTACTCTTCTATGTAGTGCAGCCTGTGCAAGTATACAAAATGTAGCTGTCTTATAAACATCAGTACAAACAACATTTCTATTTATATGTCACACATTTGCTACTGTTCACTGTCGACTTTCTACCATGAAACCTCTGAGGTCATCTAAAACAAAGGCTCCACTAAAAAAGAAACCAGCTACAGCAAAAGCAACTCAAAAAGCAACTCGTTCTTGAGTTCCAAAAGGGAAGGCACCAGCCAAGAAGACCACAAACCAGAAAAGGCAAATGTCTGATGGAAGTAGTGATGAAGAAGCATCATCAACTGATGATGAGCCTGCACCACCAAGAAAACGTGCAAAGCATGTCATACAAGAAGTCAACTGTGTTTTATCAATTGAATACTGAATACTTGATATAACAATCAAATTCAAGTCATAATATGTTCACAAAACACTCTTCTACATGTCTGTACAGTATTTTTGGCATTGCCAACAGTGGGGGAGACCTCGGGGGCATTAATTTCAATGTGCTCATCATTTTGATCACCATTTGGCAATTACCAGAAAAAGTGATTGGCATCTCTTTTTTTGATACTCTCTTTTTGCACTTCCCTCCAACCATGAGAACTGTCTCATAAGTTTTCTATCATTCTGCCATTGTTCTTTTACTAATTATACTATTCTGTTATTGTTTTGTAGGTTTTGAACTCTGTTATGACCAGCAATGTAAGCACCCACCACCCATACACCTGCATCATCACCACTGACTGCCCAAACAGCTCCAGAATAGCAATCAATGCATGATGAGAAATTTAGAAGGACCAGCAAACAACAACAAATGAAGACAGTGGACAATGGACAAGGATGATGCAGTAAGTACCCACCCTATACACCTGCCACATCACTACTGACCACCCCAACGATGATATCAACACAGCATCTGCCCCCACTGTTGTGAGCCACTACTCACATGGGGGACCACAGGTGCAAACAACTACAGATGATGGTGGCCCAGATGGACAATGCCAACTACCAATATCGACCCAGCACCTGCTCCCACTGTTGCGAGCTACTACTTGCACAGGGGATCATGTGTGCTATGCCAATATTTTGAAAATAATGATGGCCCAGAGGGATGATACTCACTACCCCAATGGTGGATGATGCCAACTATGATCGATGCTAATGATGGCTCCACCCCCCCTTGCCCAAGCATGAGACAGATGGACAATGGGTGGCAAGGGAATAATAACAATCCTGGTATTGGTAATTTTGGTATGTACTTCTATGTGGTTATTGGATGACCAGGAGGTCGCATTGCAAGACAGAAGCAAAAGAAAGCTTGGGTCAGATTCTCTCACTGTATCAAGTGGGAAGAGGCTAATGATGGACAGCAGGGATGGATGGCACATTGACAACAGACTTTCCCATTTCCCCCTCCCCCTTGCACATTCTGCAAGGTAGGGGCATGTAGTTTAGGTTATCTTACTTTCTTATTGACATGCTTGCTCATAGGTCCCTGCCTGTGGGGGGTACTTATATAATTTCCTTTACAATTTGTACTACATACTCAGTACTGTTAGGAAACAGTTTCATTGCCTAATAATATTTTATCTCATTTTATTTTATTTTATTTTATTACATCAAATTATGCTACCAAATGCCCAAGAATGCTACATTTGTTAGCATGAGAATTTTGTATTCACACACATTGATATGTATGCATGCATCGGTAACAACATAGTACAATACATGTAACATAGTATATAAACCTTAAATATAAACCTAGAGAACAGTAGTTGAGTTCTCTTAGGTATTCCATCCACAATAGGTGGAAAAGCACAATTACCTAAATATGCACCCACACAAATCTGTAATGGTACCATGGAGAATACAAAGTCCTTCATCAGCTCTATAGTATTGTACATCCATGGGAGGAAGCCCAAGTTTTATACAACTGAGTCTAGGATTATGTTTGCTCTCTCATACATTCAGGGGGGGAAAGCACAGTTCTGGAGAAATGAAGCTATTAATCAGATTGCCCTGGAATATAAACCATTTGCAACCTTCAAGGAATTTCTGGAGAGACTGGAGGCACAGTGTGGGGACCCTAATTTAAAGGTGACAGCCAATGCTCAATTAAAAACCATGCGCCCCAAATTCCCTACTGGTGGATGAACTTATTTTGCAGTTCAAGGCAGAAGCATTACAGATGGATATGGGAGAAGGGGCATTGGTAGAATTTTTGAAAGCAGGATTAATCCCTCTTTATTCAAGTCTATCTATTGACTACCTTCTATGCCAGAGAGGTTGAATGAGTGGTACAATTGGGCAATGCACCTTGATCAGCAATACCGACAGGAACAGGCAGAGTCAAAATTGATGTATGGAAATGCCAAATTTGGAAAGTCATCAGGAGGAAAGTTTGAGAAAGGAAGGCTTCCTCAGGTACAAACTCCGAGGGCACAGCCAGGCAATTGTTGATTGGCCTGTGCCCACCCATATCAAGGAGGTTCAAGCCTTCTTGGGATTTGCAAATTATTATCATTGCTTTGTCCATAATTTTTCCAAAATTGCCACACCCTTACACAACCTTATGTGAAAAGGAGTAGTGTGGAGATGGGTAGAACAACAGCAGACAGCATTTGAAGAGTTTAAGAGGAAGTTTGTGGAAGAACCAATATCAGCCCCAGTAGATTTCATGTATCCTTACGATGATAATACTCAACCCTGAAACCCAAACCAAACCTACTAAATGGCTTCAGATGGTATAACACGAGTCAGAGGAAGGGTGCAAGTTGGTACTAAATATCACCGCTGTTACCAAAAAAGTTCAAAAAAAGTTCAAAGAATGTTCAAAAAGGTTCGAAGAATGCACAAAGTAGTTTGAAGAGGTTTGAAGAGGTTTGAGATAGTTTCAAAGGGTGTCGAGGGTGTTGGACTGGTGTTGAGGAGAGAATGCAGGAAATAAGGAGTGTTTTTCGAGAGGCTATGAGTGATGTGCAATAAATCAAAGAGCGAATACAATAGTTCAAAAAAGTTTGAGATATTTTGCAGAACTTAGAGATATGATGCGAGGCTAAGACTCAAGAGAACAGCTCTTAAATCTAATGATGAGGGAGAGGGTAACTTCTTCTCTCTTCTTCTAAGTAGCTAGTACAAGTCTATATACATTTTAAAGAGATAGTACCAAAAAGGAAATATAACATATGGAGAACAAGGGGCAATATATGCAGCAATACAGGACTTTGTAAATTGTAAAACAAATGAGAAATGATAATAATTGAAATGTACATTGTCCCAGTATAGTAAAAGTTCTTGTCCTATTGCTTCAATATATCATTGAAACCAGAAACTGCACTTATCGCATTCTAAATCTTTTGTCGTCTCTCCTCGTGTCTGGTGGTGCTCAATATGCAACAAAAAGGCTTGTTCCATATGTGCAGCATGTATCGAAATGGTTTCAAAATAGCTATGTGGCCGCTGACATCATTTGAAGTGGTGCGAAGTTCTTCAAAAGCATTCAAAATGTCATGAAATGGTTCAAAGTTGTTTGAAGTAGTGCGAAATAGTTCAAAAATAGTCCAAAATTGATTTTGTAGTGTTCATAGTGGTTCACAGCATCTGTCATAATGTGTCAATACAATTAGAAAGCTTCTCCCAGACCTTAGAGCACACATGTATCAATGAGTGGCATCAGTTGCATCCGACTTTGCTACTGGAGCAGTATTATCAATGCTATGTGAAGATGACAAATGGCATCCTTGTGCATATTTGTCCCGAGGGTTGAATGATGTAGAAAGAAATTATGATGTGCATGACAAAGAGATGTAGGGAATAACACAAACATTGGAAGCATGGAGACATTATTTGGAGGGATGTATGCAACAGATCAAAATCTGGACAGATCATCAAAATTTGCAGTACTTCATGTCTGCTAAAAAGCTTAACTGTCCCCAAGCATGTTGGGCATTATTCTTATTGCATTTTGATTTTCACTTAGTCCATAAAGCAGGAAGATTGATGAGGAAAGCAGATGCATTATCCAGACATACAGATCATAAAGAGGGGATGGAGGAGGACAATAAAAATATTACCCTACTCAAACCTGAATACTTTCATATTTGTGCTATGCATCAAGGGCATCTATTGGTGGATAGCTCAGAGACAGAAATGTTGTCTAAAATTAGACAATGTTCAGAAATGGATGATGAAGTAGTGGAAGCTGTGAAAATTATGAGGGGAGAGAAGAAAGGTAATATTAAAGGAGATAAATGGGTTGAGGAGCAAGGGTTAGTGCTGTTCAGAGGAAAAGTGTATGTACTGAAAGATCAAGATTTATGAAGGGAGATAGATCATCTGGTTACATCATAATATGCTAATAATACTCGACCTGGAAACCTAACAAAAACCTGTTAAAAGGCTTAAGAAGTATACCACAGGCTAGAGGACGGGTGCGAGTTGGTACTAAATATCACCACTGATATCGAAAGGTTGTGTTTAGGGATGCAAAACTGTAAGAGATGGTGAAATAGTTGAGGAAGCATATGAAGTTGTTCAAAAGAGTTTGAAGATGCATGAAGTAGTTCAAAGAAGTTCGAAGTAGTTTCAAAGAGAGTCAAAGGTGTCGGACTGGTGTTAAGGAGCAAATACAGCAAATAAAAGGTGTTTTTAAGAGGCAATGGGCGATGTGTGATAAATCAAGGAGCGAATACGATTGTTCGAAGAAGTTCACAATATTTTGCAGAACTTAGAGATACGATGCAAGGCTAAGACTCAAGAGAATGGCTCTTAAATCAAACGATAAGGGAGGGGGTGACTTCTTCTCTGTTCCATTTTCTTTTTCTCTCATTCTAAGTAGCTAATACAAGTCTATATACAAATTGAAGAGATAGCACTTAAAAAGGAAATAAAACATGTGTAGTACATGAGGCAATATATTCAACAATGTTGTCGTCTCTCCTTGTGTCTAGTAATGCTCAATATGCAATGAAATGGCTCATTCTGGTTGTGCAGCATGTATCAAAAGGGTTTTACAATAGTTATGTGGTGGCCGATGTCATTTGAAGTAGTGCAAAGTCATTTGAAAGCATTTGAAGTGTCACAAAATTGTTCGAAGTCATTCAAAGTCATCTGAAATATTTCAAAAGTGGTTTGAAAAGGATTTCGTAGTGTTCATAGCAGTTTGGAGCATCTGTCATAGGGTGTCAATATGATTGGAAACCTTCTCCAGACCTTAGAGTGTGCAGTGGACCTATCAGCATGCCAAGCCCAACAATAAGGTTTCTGCAGTAGTAGGAATAATATGGACTTCCTTTGTGAAGCAGTCGCATACTAGAAATATTGCATTGTATCCTTGAGCTTCAGGTAATCCTGTGATAAAGTCCACAGATATATCTCACCATGGCACTTTAGGTATAGTGTTTGGCATTTATTTCCCTGCAGGCTTTTCTGGACATTTCTTTCCCCTCATGCATGTATCACATCCATCCACATATCCCAACACATACTTTGAAATTCTGGGCCACCAATAATTTCTCATCACCAACTCCGACATCTTCCATCTTTCTGGATGTCCAGCAGCTGGCATATTATAATGTAACCATATGAGCTCCCTTCATAAATCTTGATCCTTTGGTACATATACTTTTCCTCTGAACAATACTAACCCTTGTTCTTCAACCCATTTATCTCCTTTAATATTACCTTTCTTCTCTCCCCTCATAATTTTTACAGCTTCCACTACTTCATCATCCATCTCTGAACATTGTCTAATTTTAGACAACATTTCCATCTCTGAGCTATCCACCAATAGATGTCCTTAATGCATAGCACAAATATGAAAGTATTCCGGTTTGAGTAGGGTAATATTTTTATTGTCCTCCTCCACCCCTCTTTTATGATCTGTATGTCTGGATAATGCATCTGCTTTCCTCATCAAGCTTCCCACTTTGTGGACTAAGTGAAAATTAAAATGCGATAGGAATAATGCCCAACATGCTTGCCGATGGTTAAGCTTTTTAGCAGACATGAAGTACTGCAGATTTTGATGGTCCATCCAGATTTTGATCTGATGTGTACATTCCTCCAAATAATGTCTCCATGCTTCCAATGCTCATATTATTCAATGCTCATATTATTCAATGCTTGTATTATTCCCAACATCTCTTTGTCATGCACATCATAATTCCTCTCCACATCATTCAACCCTCGAGCCAAATATGCACAAGGATGCCATTTGTCACCTTCACATAACATTGACAATACTACTCCAGTAGCAAAGTTGGATGCATCTGATTCCACTCGTAAGGATGCATGAAATCTACTGGGGCTAATATTGGCTCTTCCACAAACTTTCTCTTCAACTCCTGAAATGCAGTCTGCTGTTGTTCTCCCCATCTCCACACTACTCCCTTTTGCATAAGGTTGTGTAAGGGTGCAGCAATTTTGGAAAAATTATGGACAAAGTGACAATAATAGTTTGCAAGTCCCAAGAAAGCCTGAACTTCTTTGATACAGGTGGGCATGGGCCAATCAACAATTGCCTGTACCTTGAATAGGATCCATCTTGATTCCATCAGGACCAACCATTAATCCCAAGAACTCGATCTCGCTTGCCCCAAACACACACTTCTCCAGTTTAATAAATAAATCATTCTGTGCCAATCTTCGTAATACCTCCTGCACTATTGCCTCATGATTTTCTTCATCCTCTGTGAATATCAAAATGTTGTCAATGAATATTATTACCATGCCTTTGTCTATTGCATCCTTGAAAATGTTGTTCATCATATTTTGGAAAGTTGGGGGACTATTGGTCATCCCAAAAAACATGACAAGCGGCTCAAAGGATCCTTGATGCATGGCAAATGTGGCCTTCCACTCATCTCCTTTCTTTATTTGTACATTATTTTACCGCCAGCATAAATCCAATTTTGTAAAGACCTTGTCCTTTTCCACCTTGTCAATTATCTCTGAGATCAACAGCAAAGGGTATGCATTCTTCACTGTCCACTCATTCAGATACCTATAATCTGTACACATCCTCTTCCTCTGATCTTTCTTTGGTACAAAGAATATTGGTGATGTCTGCAGTAATTTCGAAGGTCATATGTATCCCTTGCACAATTGTTCATTAAGGAATGCATCCACTTCTTCTTCTTCCATCGGAGATAACAGGTAGACTTTTGACTTCTTCAGCATAAATCCTGGCTTCATCTCAATTGCATGATTCCATGGCTTTTGCACTGGCATCTGCTCCAATTCCTTCTTCTGAAAGACTGACAAATATTTATGATATGCCTTCAATACCCACTCCTCCACTGGCTTCTCCCCTTTCACAGCATTTTTATCCCATGACTGTCCTCCACAAATTTCCCTAAAGGTTTGCTTCTGTTCTTCCATATTAATCATGATTGGAACTTTCCCATTTGGCATGTCCTCATCTTCCACTTCCTCCATCATAACAGAATACTTCCTTGGATGGTCTTTCTCTTTCCTTTCCTTCTTCTCCTTTTTTACATTCCTCCCATACACATTACATTCTTTAGGACAATGAGTCATGTGTACCTTCCCTGTTTTCCAATCAATTTCTAGGTTATGTTTTCATAACCACAGACATCCAATTATTAGATTGGTTTTCCCAAGGTCACACACCTCAAATATGGCTCATTCCTGATGATCCTGATACTTCAATATCATTGTCACCTCCTCTTTAATAGTTCCTCCACAATTAATCGTACCATCAATATTATACACCATTATAGGTTGTGGCAGTTTATGCATGTAAATACCATTTCCGAGGTCTTTACACTGCCCCATATGTTCTGCATGGATCTGCATGGCATTACATGGACTCCACACAGATCCACATGGACTCCATACAGATTTGCAGTCCATAAATCAACCATTTTAGCTGGGCAACAGGGTGTGATATTCCATATGGATCCATGCAGACTAGCATGTACTCTGCATATTTTACTCGGATTCCATGGATTTCTTCTGTGGCAATCTGTGATCAACCAGGTTGGACAAGCAAGGACAGTCTGCATTCATCTGAACAGATCATTTATGCATAGCAAAATAATGCGACTAGTGATATTTGAACCCATAGCCTCATGACCAACTAAGAGACTACAGATATATATTACTGTTACACTACTTAGCCATTGGTATGTGAACTATATACCACTATTTGGCTTTGTATGACAAAGCACATGCATGCCAAACTTTGTCTGGCTGATGTAGACAGGGCATATATAATTTCTAGGCTACATACTTGTCTAATACTACTGACATATTGTGTAAATATACTAAGACATACATATTGTGCATAATTTAGGTGAGGGGGGTGCTTGAGGAAGGTCTAACAGCGGGGATGCAATGATTTGTGAGCAAAATTGTAATTTTAGTGGGAGACCAAACAAAAGCAAATAGGACAGAATTTGGCAGGTGATACTAGCTCACCACCACCATCAATGCCACCACCTCCCTCCACTCCAGTCTACTACTACCACCACTGCATGCATGCATGCCACCACTGTTCCCACACCCACACCCACCATCACCACCACCTTCAAATGAGCTGACATGCCACCACTGTTCCCACACCCACTCCCACCATCACCACCACCTTCAAATGAGCCGACTGGATAGAACGTCCCCCCAAACAATGCCGACTGTCATTTGGGCCATAGATAAGTTTTTTTCTTTTTTCTTTTTGTTTTTATCAATGAACTGACTGTATTTTACTACTTTTTAGGTTGTATACTACTGGGGACAACCTGCCATGACAAAAATGTGTAATGCACTTCCAAACGATGCCAACTGTCATTTGGGCCATAGATAAGTTTTTTTCCTTTTTTCTTTTTGTTTTTATCAATAAACTAATTGCATTTTACTACTTTTTAGGTTGTATAATACTGGGGATGACCTGCCACAAAGAAAATGCATAACACATACCCAAATGATGCCAACTGTCATTTGGGCCATAGATAAGTTTTTTCTCTTTTCTCTTTTTGTTTTTATCAATGAACTAACTGTATTTTACTACTTTCTAGGTTGTATACTACTGTGGATGACCTGCCACAACAAAAACGCATAACATGCGCCCACAACCTGTCCCTAGCCCCATGAGCAACTTCTCATGGGGTGGATCGCAGGTGGAATGATGACGATGATCATGACATCAGCAGCAGCAGCAGCCAATGACACACCATCTGCCTCCAGCCCCACAAGCCACTGCTCGGGGGGTGGAATATGGGTGGAATTTCTCCAAACTAGAAGACCCCCAACCCACACCTGCGAGCCTCTGCTCATAGGGTGGATTGTGAGTGGGTGCAATTGATGAGAATGATGACGATGCTGCCTACCACCACCAGAAGTCCCAGAATGCAAAGCATGGCTGTCAACCATGATGGACAATGCCAACAAGGATGACGATGATGGTGAGGCCAGGAAACAACACCCAGGATGACCAGCACCCCCTCCCACCACTGCGAGCAACTGCTCGTGGAGTGGACATGGGGTTATTTTTTGTTTTCTATTTATATTATTACCCCCTCACCCATGTTTTATGCCCATGTTTTACATGGGTGAGGGGATTTTCTTTTTTTTCTTTCTTATTTATAATCATTGCCCTCCCCTCATGCCCAACACGAGGGGTTTAGTAGTGTTATGTAAATATTCCATTGCCCCTCACCCGCATTTTGTGTGGCAAGGGTTTTTCTTTTTCTTTTCTTTTTTTTTTTGACTCTCGCACCGAATGCAAGGTTTTAAATATAATTACTAATGAAATTGATTTGATTTTAGATATATAACAATGCACCTCAGGTACATAATTGAGTTTTGAGTTTGAGTTTTGAGTGTCATAAATAAACTTTATATTAATAATAAATAATTTTCCTGTGGCTCACCTGGCTAAGCATACATGTTTGTTGTGCAATATTAGCATGAGGTCTCATATTCAATCCTCACTCTACATGACATTATTTTGTAGGCACTTCATGACTTTCATACAGTTTGAAAAGCTTGGAACTTGTAAGCTATTACCTTGATAATATTGATTCTGCATAGTTTGTGTGTGTTAGGGCAACACCCACTGTTCTGCTAGCTGGACCATGAGGGCTCTCCCACAAGAAGGTGGTGGGGCATGCGTGCGTGATGGGGGGTTTGATGGTTTTGATGTGAGGGGCTAAAAATAAACTAATTGGCTGAAATAGGCATTTTGGACCACAAATGTAAGGTCCCCTAGGATTTATTTATATACTATGTTACATATATTGTCCTATGTTGTTACCAATGCATGCATACATGTGCATACTTGATGCAGGTAAATAGAAAATTCCCACACTGACAAATAAAGCATGTATAGGCATTTGGTAGCATATTTTGGTGAAATAAAATAAAATAAAAATATTATTAGGTAATAGGCATGTTAGGAGACTGTTTCCTAACATTACCCCCCTTTTATGCCTCGACTTTCAGGTGAGAAAATATTGTATCTGTCCCCTCTGTGAAATTCTGGTAAAACTGGAAATTCATTTCCTCATACACCATTCTAGCAATGCAACACAGAGCATTTGGATTACATTTAAAGAATTGGGCGATTGCATTGTGTGCTCGCTTACAATTCTCCTTGGATTCCCATGAATTATTCTTGTTGGTGTAGTTCCTCCACTTGATTAAAAACTCCAATTTATTTTGTCGAAGACCTGAGTCCAAAACCTCTTCCACAATATATTCTGAAGCATCTTCTACCATTATTGGAGGCTGCGGAGTAGTTTGTTGACCAGGAATAGTAGGTGGGCAGTAAGGGTGTAAATGGGAAATGTTAATTTCAGATCAATCTTGAATGACTGAGGTAATTTTAACACTACTGCATTGGGTAAAATTATTTTAAAAATTGGATATGGGCCAACTTGCTTCTCCGTAAGCTTTCTTGAAGGTCGTGGAATATTTAGATCCTTGGTACTTAGCTATACCAAGTCACCAACTTTGTACTCTGGAGCAACAGCTCGAGTACGATCTGCGTGTCACATCATATCATCACGTGCTTTCATCAATGCTGCCTCTGCTTCCTCCTGCACCTTTCACATTTTTGACACAAAGTCATCCACTGATTGTACCTTGACTTCCCTTCAAAATTCTACTCCCATTCTGGGATGATACCCATAATTAGCAAAGAAGGGTGACATGCGAGTAGCTGAATGGAATTTATTATTGTGGGAAAATTCTGCAATTGCCAACCATTCAGGCCAGTTAGTTTGTCAGTGATTGACAAACATGTGTAGGTACTGCTCCAACTCCTGATTCATTCTTTCTGTCTGCCCATCAGTTTGTGGGTAATATGCTGTAGATAACTTGGTTTGAATCCCCAATATGTTATTTAATTCTTGCATAAACACAGAAGCAAATTGTGATCCATGATCAAAGATAACCATATTAGGTAATCCATGTAACCGCCATACCTGGTTTATATAGAGGTGCGCCAAGCCCACCTATGAGGTTTCTGCAGTAGTAGGAATGATATGGACTTCCTTTGTGAAGCAGTCACATACTAGAAATATTGCATTGTATCCTTGAGCTTCAGGTAATCCTGTGATAAAGTCCACAGATATATCTTGCCATGGTGGTTTAGGTATAGTGTTCAGCATTAATTTTCCTGCAGGCTTTTCTGGAAATTTCTTCTCCTTCATGCACATATCACACCCATCCACATACCCCAACACATACTTTGAAATTCTGGGCCACCAATAATTTCTCATCACCAACTCCAACATCTTCCACCTTCCTGGATGTCCAGCAGCTGGCATATTATGATGTAACCATATGATCTTCCTTTGTAAATCTTGATCCTTCAATACGTACACCTTTCCTCTGAACAACACTAACCCTTGTTCTTCAACCCATTCATTTCCCTTAATATTACCTTTCTTCTCTCTCCTCAAAGCTTTCACAGCTTCCACCACTTCATCATCCATCTCTGAACATTGCCTAATTTTAGACAACATTTCTGTCTCTGAGCTATCCACCAATAGATGCCCTTGACACATAGTGAGAATATGAAAGTATTCAGGTTTGAGTAGGGTAATATTTTTATTGTTCTCCTCCACCCTCCTTTTATGATCTGTATGTCTGGATAATGCATCTGTTTTCCTCATCAAGCTTCCCACTTTGTGGACCAAGTAAAAATTAAAACGTGATAGAAATAATGCCCAATGTGCTTGTCAATGGTTAAGCTTTTTAGAGGACATGAAGTACTGCAGATTTTGATGATCTGTCCAGATTTCAATCTGATGCATACATCCCTCCAAATAATGTCTCCATGCTTCCAATGCTCATATTATTCCCAACATCTCTTTATCATGCATATCATAATTCCTCTCCACATCATTCAACCCTCGCAACAATATGCACAAGGATGCCATTTGTCATCTTCACATAACATTGATAATACTGCTGCAGTAGCAAAGTCTGATGCATCTGATTCCACTCATAAAGGATGCGTGAAATTTACTGGGGCTAATATTAGCTCTTCCACAAACTTCCTCTTCAACTCCTGAAATGCAGTCTGCTGTTGTTCTCCCCATCTGCACACTACTCCATTTTGCATAAGGTTGTGTAATGGTGCAGCAATTTTGGAAAAATTATGGACAAAGCAACGATAAAAATTGGTGAGTCCCAAGAAAGCCTGAACTTCCTTGATATGGGTGGGCACGGTGATGATGCTCGACCTGGAAACCTAGCAAAAACCTGTTAAAAAGGCTTATGAAGTATAACTCAGGCTAGAGAAAGGGTGCGAGTTGGTTCTAAATACCACCACTAATACCAAGACATTGTTTTAGTGATGCAAATGGTAAAAGGTGTGACGAATAATCTTTTTAAAGTGTATGAAGGTGTTCGAAGAAGTTTGAAATTGGTCCGAAGACGTGCGAAGTAATTTGAAATAGGTTCGAATGGATCCAAAGTTGTGCAGGTGAGTTTGAGGGGGTTCGAAGGTGTTCGACTGGTGTCGAGATATGTTTGACAAATGAATATAGCGGTTATGAAGTGGGGTTTTAGTGATGATAGGCATTGACAAGTTGAGAATGAAAGTTTGAGAAAGTTTGTGATATTTCACAGAACTTCAGAGGTATGATGCGAGGTAAGACTCAAGAGAACTGCTCTTAAATCTAACTATAGTGGAGAGGGTAACTGGTTCTCTGTTGTTCTAAGTAACTAATACAAGTTTATATACATTTTTGAAGAGATAGTACTGAAAAGGGAAGTAAAACATGTGTAAAACATGAGGCAATATATCATACAATGAGGACTTTGTAGATCGAAAATAAATGAGAAATGATAAATAATTGAAACATATGTGTCCCCATATGGTAAAAGTACTTATCTTTTGGTGCAATATATCATCGAAACATAAAAATGCTATTATTGCATCCTAATTCTTTTGAGTCTCTCTTTGTGTCCACTAGTGCTTGATATGTGATGGAATAACCTGTTCCGGTTGTGCAGCATGTGTCGAAAGTGTTTCACGACAGCTATACAGCGGCCAAAGTTGTTCAAAATGCTGCGAAGTCATTCAAAGTGTCATGAAATAGTTCAAAATAGTTTGAAGTCATCCAAAGTAGTGTGAAATAGTTCAAAAATAATTCAAAGTTGATTTCGTGTCATTCGTAGCAGTTCGGAGTGCATGTCGTAATGTCTCGATATGAGTGGGAATCTTCTCCAGACCTTAGCATGCACAGTGGACCTATCAATAGGCCAATCAACAATTGCCTGTACCTTGATAGGATCAATCTTTAATCCCAAGAACTCGATCTCGCTTGCCCCAAACACACACTTCTCCATTTTAATAAATAAATCATTCTCTGCCAATCTCCTCAACACCTCCTGCACTATCGCTTCATAATTTTCTTCATCCTCCATGAATAGCAAAATATCGTCAATAAATATTATTACCATGCCTGTGTCTATCACATCCTTGAAAATGTCGTTCATCATATTTTGGAAGGTTGGGGGACTATTGGTCATCCCAAAAAACATGATAAGTGGCTCGAAGGATCCTCGATGCATTGATGATACTCAACCTGGAAACCCAAACAAAACCTACTTAATGGCTTTGGCTGGTATAACACGATTCAGAGGAAGGGTGCAAGTTGGTACTAAATATCACCACTGAGACCAAACATTGTTTTTAGTGATGCAAAATGGTAAAGGACATGATGAATAGTTTTTAAAAGCATACGAAGATGTTCAAAAAAGTTCGAAATTGGTTCGAAGACGTGCGAAGTAGTTTGAATTAGGTTCAAATGGGTTTGAAGTTGTTCGGGTGAGTTCGAGGAGGTTCGAAGGTGTTCGACTGGTGTCAAGATATGTTTGACAAATGAATATAGCAATTAAGAAGTGGGTTTTGAGTGGCAATAGGCAATGACGAGTTGAGAGCGAATACGAAAGTTTGAGGAAGTTCGTGATATTTTGCAGAACTTCAGAGATATGACATGAGGTAAAACTCAAGAGAACTGCTCTTAAATCTGACTGTAGTGAGAGGGTAACTTGTGCTCTGTTCCCCATTGGTATTCTTCTTTTATTCTAAGTAACTAACACAAGTCTATATACAAATTGAAGAGATAGTACTAAAAAGGCAATAAAAACATGTGTAAAACATGAGGCAATATATCAAACAATGAGGACTTTGTAGATCGTGAAACAAATGAAAAATGATAAATGATGAAATGTATAGTGTTCCCATATAGTAAAAGTACTTATCTTTTGCTTTAATATATCAATGAAATATAAAAATGCACTTATCACATCCTAAGTCTCTCATAGTCTCTCCTCGTGTCCAGTAGTGCTTGATATGCAACTAAATGATTTGTTCCAGATGTGCAGCATGTATCGAAAGTGTTTCAAGACAGATATACAGCAGCCAATATCGTTCAAAATGCTGCGAAGTTGTTTGAAGTGTCGCGAAATTGTTCAAAGTCGTTCAAAGTCATCCGAAATAGTGTGAAATAATTCAAAAAGTGTTTGAAGTCGATTTCATGGCATTCGTAGCAATTCAGAGTGCATGTCATAATGTATAGATACAGTTAAATCCTTCTCCAGACCTTATAGTGCATAGTGGACCTATCATCCTCCCCCTTACTGAAATCCTGACTGTCCCAGTCAGCTGATTGAAGTCACATGTGAAATGCATGATTGTGTTGAAAAAGTTAACAAAGTTTGAGATACTTCTCATTCTTCTTCCATCCATCACCTCTAACTCTAGCTCACATAATGTCTCTCTTGGCCAAACTTAACATTGAAGTACTCAAGTATGCGAAGTCGATGCCCGAGCACGGCATTGCCGAAGATACAGATTTTGAAGTCTGGGGGCAGGGTTTTTGTGCGAAAATGGTACATCTGTCACTGATCAATTCATAGTTAAAGATGCTAAAACATCTCGTGTAGGCAGAATATGATGAACTCGCTGACAATTTAGGCAAGGAGCACAACCCTGCAGTGCAAGCTGTAGTTAATGAGGTTTTCAAGGTTTACCAACCTTTGGCTCATTGGGAGTGGGTTTTGTGGGGTGGTGAGCTACTTTTCATGGATTTAGCAGATGGGATCAAATGTGAGACATGGGAGGAGGAAGAAAAATGGGTTAGAGCAGAGAACAAGGCTGCAAAGAAGGTGAATATCGAGAGGTGAAGGAGAGCTTTGGTGGATGCTCGAAATGCAGCTCTCACTGCATCTGTGTTTTGTGCAAAGACAATTTCAAAGGAGGATTTGCCAAAGAAAAATGCGGAGCTCACAGCGGAGGTGAGCACTATTGAGAGGGCGGAGGGTGGGGAGGCAGACAAAGATGAGGAGGAAGACGAGCTGCCTGTGGTGCGGGTGGCATAGTAAAAAGCAGTAGAGGTCAATGAGGAGGAAGATGTAGAGAAGGAGTTTGAGGGGGTAGGGTCAGCAAAGCAGGCCAGGGTCAAAATGAGTGGATTCCTTGATTTTGAGAGCTTGGTAAGTGTTTTACTTATTTTCAAAAAAAATTTCGAGGTTCTAATACTTTCGTAGTGTGATCAATGCACTGGGTTCAAGTCCCAGCCATTATGTGTCAGCAAGAGAGGTGCCGCAAAATGTACAAAGTATGTCCAGGAGGTGCAGGGGTGTTATTGGGGTGGGGTGTCGAGGCAAGTGCTTCACAAAGGTGAAGCGAAAAACTTTGGGGGCTCGAAATGAAATTCGAGCTCAAGAAAAGGTATATCTTTGTTCAAAATTGTTTGAAGGTGATTGCTAACATTTGTTTGAATGTCGTAGTACATGAAATTCATGTCATGGGCCCATTTGAAGACATTGAGTCAGGGCCTTCGAAACCATCGAAGGAAAAGAGAAAGTCATTGAAGGGGAAGGGCAACATAAAGATGCACAAGTTGTGAGATTTTGGGGGTGAATGGGGAGTGCATTGTGGCTTGATTGCTGCAAAACTTGCACAGAAAAAGGTAGAGCTGGAAATATTGAGGAGTGAGATAGAAACTTTGGAGGAGATGCTAGAAGAGTAGAGTAGGAATTGTTCATTGTAATTCTTTCGAGTTGGAAATAGAGCTTTGTGGGCTTCGAAAAGTAGTGATAAGAAAAGTGAAAAGAATAAGAAAATAAGGGAAAAGTAAAGTTATTCATTTTCGAAGTCCCGAAAGTCTTTGAAAGTATTATCATCAGGATTCGAAGGTGTTTGAAGATTTTTGATGCATTTGAAGTCAATGTTGAGAGGATTCAGGAATGTGAAATAGTTGTAAGGTATTTTCGAAAAATATTGAGGTCGAGATCGAGGTGAGCGAAGGCCTATGCAGGCAAATAGAAGCGAAAGCTGTTGAAGCTATTGCAAAGAATGTCGAGCATAGTAAAATGTGTTCGATAAATAGAATGAGATTGAAATGCGAAAAAGAGAAGCAAAATATACAAATTTCATCGATGTCAATGGTTCTAACCATGATCATAATAATCGAGTCAAAGAACTTGTCGAATTGAAATCGGACACAAAATTGGGGGATCGAAAATGAGGTTGGAAAAATACTTGTCAGCAATGGATGTAATAGAAATTTCGGCAATGAGGGGTAGATGAATTTTGAGGTGATAACTGTAGATATTCGATGTGAATGGAATTTCAAGCACTTTACTGGACTTCGAGGGCAAATGCGAACATGAATCTGGCAAATCTGGCAAAGGCAATTTTGAAATAGACAATGAAATGGCAGATGGCACAGATGATGAGACCGAAGACAAAAATATTGGGAGTGGAGAACTGACAGTCAAGGTCGAAGTGGGCAATAATAAAGACGAATGCAATGGTGTTGGAGGGCGAGTCAAAATCAAAAACGGTAATTCGAAAATCTTGCATTCTTTGGACAATGTTGAAACTGTTAGAGGCAATACGATTGGTGCAATAGGTGAAGGCAAAATTATTGAACATGAAACTGGTGCCAGCAACACGATAGATGAAGGTGAATCTGGCAAGATCAATGATGGCAAAGTCGATACTAACAAATCAGGAGAACAGGGTCAATCAAAGTTGAAGCTGGTAAATCTGTGACTATGCGATGAGGAACAGGAGCTGGAACATTACGATTTCGAAGTTCAAATATTTCTCGTTTAAGTGCAAGCTCTTTTTCAAGGGCTAGTTCCTGTTCGAGTGCTGCTATATGAGCTTCAAAGTTGTCTGAAATGTTGTATTCATTTTCTAATTTGGGATAGAACTTGTATATCGCAATGTGAAATCCATTAAATGAGGTGCCAGGCTGGTACTCTGGAAGTGATTCCCAGAGATCATAAGAATCGATGTCAGCATATCTGCAAGCATGCTTCTTCTTTAGGTCCTGATCTGTAATGCTGCAAGTCACAAACACAACTTTGAGCTGTTCAAAATATTTTTGGAGTTCTTTAGGGTGTTTCAAATCGAATTTCAGAGATGTCAAATGACCATGAGCTGGCATAAAGGATGTTGACATGTTAGAGGTGGATTTTGAAAATCATGAGGTTGAAATTCGTGTGATGTTGTGTTTCATATGTTTGAAGTCAAAGATTGTAGCGATGTCATAAGCATGAAAGATAAAAGAGTGCGAAATAATATTTTCGAGGGGCGAGATGCTATATCAAGATCTCCTGGTTGTTCAGGAGGGTTGGAGGCAAAACAAGTTCAATGCAAAGTTGAGATTATTGAGCCCCCTGTAGGTAAAACGAGTGGTAGAAATGAGTGGAGGTTCAATGATGAAATGATTTAGAAACCCCTCACAGTGGGCTCTAAAATGGTGATACTCAACCCAGAATCCCAAACAAAACCTACTTAATGGCTTCAGATAGTATAACACGAGTCAGAGGAAGGGTGCAAGTTGGTACTAAATATTACTGCTAAAACCAAACATTGTTTTTAGTGATGCGAAATGATAAAGGAAGTGATGAATAGTCTTTAAAAGCCCATGAAGATGTTCAAAAATTTCTGAAATTGGTTCAAAGATGTGCAAAGTAGTTCGAATTAGGGTCAAATGGATTTGAAGTTGTTTGGGTGAGTTCGAGGAGGTTCAAAGGTGTTCAACTGGTGTCGAGATATGTTCGACAAACAAATATAGCAATTAGGAAGTGGGTTTTGAGTGGTGATAGGCGATGATTTGAGAGTGAATACAAAAGTTCAAGGAAGTTCGCAATATTTTGCAGAACTTCAGACATATGACACAAGGTAAGACTCAAGAAAACTGCTCTTAAATCTGACTGTAGTGAGAGGGTAACTTGTGCTCTGTTCCCTGTTGGTATTCTTCTTTTATTCTAAGTAACTAACACAAGTCTATATACAAATTGAAGAGATAGTACTAAAAAGGCAATAAGAACATGTGTAAAACATGAGGCAATATATCAAACAATGAGGACTTTGTAGATCATGAAACAAATGAAAAATGATAAATGATGAAATGTATAGTGTTCCCATATAGTAAAAGTACTTATCTTTTGCTTTAATATATCAATGAAATATAAAAATGCACTTATCACATCCTAAGTCTCTCATAGTCTCTCCTCGTGTCCAGTAGTGCTCGATATGCGACTAAATGATTTGTTCCAAATGTGCAGCATGTATCGAAAGTGTTTCAAGACAGCTATATGGCACCCAATATCGTTCGAAATGCTGCGAAGTTGTTTGAAGTGTCGCGAAATTGTTCAAAGTTGTTCAAAGTCATCTGAAATAGTGTGAAATAATTTGAAAAGTGTTTGAAGTTGATTTCATGGCATTCGTAGCGATTCGGAGTGTGTGTCATAATGTATAGATACAGATAAATCCTTCTCCAGACCTTATAGCACATAGTGGACCTATCAGCATGGCAAATGCTGCCTTCCACTCATCTCCTTTCTTTGTTCGTACATTGTTGTACCCCCAGTGCAAATCCAATTTTGTAAAGACCTTGGCCTTTCCCACCTTGTCAATTATCTCTGAGATCAATGGCAAAGGGTACACATTCTTCACTGTCCACTCATTCAAATACCTATAATCTGTACACATCCTCTTTCTCTGATCCTTTTTTGGTACAAAGAATACTGGTGATGTCTGTGGTGATTTCAAAGGTTGTATGTATCCCTTGTGCAATTGTTCATTAAGGAATGCATCCACTTCTTCTTGTTCCTTCGGAGATAATGGATAGACTTTGGACTTCTTCAGCACAAATCCTGGCTTCATCTCAATAGCATGATCCCATGGCTTTCGCACTGGCATCTGCTCCGATTCCTTTTTCTGAAAAACTGACAAATATTTATGGTAGGCTTTCGGCACCCAGTCCTCCACTAATTTCTCCACTTTTACAGCATTTTTATCCCATGACTGTCCTCCACAAATTTCCCTAAAGGTTTGTTTCTGTTTTTCCTTCCTGGTCATGACTGAAACTTCCCCGTTTGTCATGTCCTCATCTTCCACTTCCTCCATCATAACAGAATACTTCCTTGGATGTTCTTTGTTTTTCTTTTCCTTCTTCTCCTTTTTTACTTTCCTCCCATACACATTACATTCTTTAGGACAATGAGTCATGTGTACCTTCCCTGTTTTCCAATCAATTTCTGGATTATGCTTTCATAACCACAGACATCCAATTATCAGATTGGTTTTCCCAAGGTCACACACTTCAAATACAGCTCAGCTCATTCCTGATGATCCTGATACTTCAGTATCATTGTCACCTCCTCCTTAATAGTTCCTCCACGATTGATTGTACCATCAATATTGTACACCATTATAGGTTGTGGCAGTTTATGTGCATGAATACCATTTCCAGTAATTAAGGATCGATTAATAAATAATCTGGTAGCACCACTGTCAAGCAATGCCTCCACATTAATTGCTGCATGCGTGTCCACTGTCTTCAATTCTACTGTCAAGCTGATTTCGGGTTCTATCCATGCTGAGTGAATAAAAGATTTAGGGGTCTTTGGAAATAAAGCTGGGCATTTTTCCTCATCACATAAATAATGATAATGATACTCCTCAATTTCTCTTTCGGGTTCACTCTGCGTTTTCTCAGATACTAATACATTATATTGACTCTGGATCACCAATGGGGAAACCTTCACTGGGACTCTTCCACAAAATTCTTTTGCTTATCTTCCTCCAACTTCACTTCTTTGATTGTCACTGATAGGTCTACTGCGCACACTAAGGTCTGGAGAAGATTCCCACTCACATCTATATATTGCGACATGCACTCCAAATCACTATGAATGCCATGAAATTGACTTCGAACACTTTTCGATTTATTTTGCATTATTTCGGATGACTTCGAACTATTTCAAACTATTTTGCACATCTTTGAACCTATTTCGAACTCTTTCGAACATCTTTGTATGCCTATACAGACTATTCACACCATCCCTAATCAATTCGCCTTACTAACAACGTTTGGAAATCAGCGGTGATATTTAGTACCAACTCACACCCTTCCTCTGACTCGTGTTATACCATCTGAAGCCATTTAATAGGTTTTGTTTGGGATTCTGGGTTGAGTATCATCATTTTGGAGCCCACCAAGAGGGGTTTCTAGATCATTTCATTGTTGAACCTCCACTCATTTCTACCACTCATTTCACCAAAGGGAGCTCAATGATTTTGACTTCATATTGAACTCATTTTGCCTCCAACCCTCCTGAACAACCAGGAGATTTCAAAACAGTATCTCGACCTCGATAATATTATTTCGCACTTTTTCACTTTTTGCGCTTATGACATCACTACTATCTTCGACTTCAAAAACATACAAAACATGACATCGCACAAATTTTGACCTTGTGACCTTCGAAATCCACTCCTAACATGTCGACATCCTTTATGCCAGCTCTCAGTCATTCTACATCTCCAAAGTTCAATTCGAGACAACTTAAAGAACTGCAACATTACTTCAAAGATCTCAAATTTTTGTTTATAACTTGTGGTGATGATACTCAACCTGGAAACCCAAGCAAAACCTACTAAATGGCTTCAAATGGTATAACACAAGTCAGAGGAAGGGTGCCAGTTGGTACTAAATATCACCGCTGATACCCAAAAGTCATAGTGAGTGATGTAATATGCTGAAGTCTGTTGCAAATAATCTTTAGAAGCATATGAAGATGTTTGAAATAGTTTGAAATCAGTTCAAAGATGTGCAAAATAGTTTGAAGATGTTCAAAGATGTGCAAAATAGTTTGAAGAAGTTTGAAGAGGTTCAAGATGTATCGAGGAATGAGTTTAGTGAATGTGATGTGTTTTTTGAAAGGTGATACATGATGTGCAATAAAACAATGAGCAAATACGATAGTTTCAAAGAAGTTCATGATATTTTGCAGAACTTAGAGATACGATGCAAAGATATAACTCAAGAGATCGACTCTTAAATCTGACGATGGTGAGAGGGTAACTTCTGCTGTGTTTCCTGTTGCTATTCTTTGTTCTAACTAACTAATACAAGTCTATATACAAAATGAAGAGATAGTACTAAAAAGGAAATAGGAACATGTGTAAAACATGAGGCAAATATATCAAACAATGAGGACTTGTAGATCATGAAACAAATGAAAAATAATAAATGATAAAATGTATAGTGTTCCCATATAGTAAAAGTACTTATCTTGTGCCTCAATATATCAATGAAACACAAAAATGCACTTATCCCATTCTAACTCTCTTGTAATCTCTCCTCGTGTCCAGTAGTGCTTGATATGTAATGAATTGGCTTGTTCTGGATGTGCAGCATGTGTTGAAAGTGTTTTAAAACAACTATACAGTGGCTGATGTCATTAGAAATGCTGTGAAGTTGTTTCGAAGTGTCATGAAATTGTTCGAAGTCACTCGAAGTTGTCTGAAATAGTGCGAAATAGTTCGAAAATAATTCAAAGTTGATTTCGTGGTGTTCATAGCAATTCAGAGTGCATGTCGTAAGGTGTCAATACAAATGGGATCCTTCTCCAGACCTTAGCGCACGCAATAGACCTATCAGTGGTATCACAGATCATGACCTAAAGAAGCAACATGCTTGCAGATACATTGACTTTGATTCTTACAATCTCTGGGAATCGCTTCCAGAGTATGAACCTGGCACTTTGTTCGATGAATTTCACATCGCAGTATTCAAGTTCTATCCTGAAATAGAAGACAAATAAAAATACAGCATTTCGGACATGGATTCACTCGTTAATGAACAGCTTCACACCGATATTCTTGACAAAAATGATTTTGCAGCTTATTACAGATCATTCTACAAGGTCACAAGCTTCCTTTGATCAAAACGTAGACTTTCAAAAGCTGAGCAGAGTCGAGCTTTTCTTCGAGGCTTTCAAATGGAGTTACAGACTCTAATTGTGGATTGTCTCGAAGTGAAGTTCCCTGATCATTATCCTGACGACCCATACATGCTGAACAATATCCACAATGCCATGAAATTTGCTATAGCATCCTCAAATCCATACCCCATTTCCCAGCAATCGATTCCGACCTCAAATCTATCGCAGTCTAGCACATCGATTAATTCTGAAGATGTTTCACACATCCTCGAAAATTTCGCATTAAACTTCGCATCGGTTATCGCAGCTTCAAATTTGACCAAATCAGCACCTGAAGTATCTGTCTCGACCTCGTTCATTGCCGATATTGCACCTTCAACTACATCAAATTTAGCATCTGACAGTATAACTCACAGCTCGAACAATTTGGATGACTTTGAAGCTTGTATCGCAGCACTCGAACAGGAACTGGCACTCAAAAAACAGTTTGTGCTTGAATAAGAAAATGTCATACTTTGAAATTGTCATGTCGCACCTCCTGGTCTCTATTTCATCATCCCAGCTTCATTGCATACATTTATCCCAGTCTCATCGTCTTTGCCTTTAGTAATTCCAGCCAAGTCCACTCCGATAGTTGCACCCTTGCCACCTTTGAACTCGATCTTGCCTCCAAAATCCTTGTCGCATTCGCCCCCTCCATTGCCCACTTTGACCTCAACTTTCAGTTTGCCACTTCCAATATTTTTGTCTTCAATCTTGTCATCTGCGCCATCTGACATTTCATCATCTATTTCAAAATCGCCTTTGCCAGATTCACCAGATTTGCATTCACACTCATTCTCGAAGTCCAAAATAGCACTTGAAGTTTTATATCCATTGTATATCTATAGGCATTGCCTCAAAACTTGTCTACTCCTCATTGCTGAAATTTCTATTACATCCATTGCCAACAAGTATTTTCCTGACCTCATTTTCAACCCCTCGACTCCTTATCTGATTTTGATTTGACCAGTTGCTCGACTCAATTATTATGATCATGGTTAGGCCCATTGACATCGATCAAATTTGCCTATTTTTTTTTTGCTTTTTCGTATTTCGATTTTATTCTATTTATTGAACACGTTTTACTATGCTCGACACTCTTCAAAATAGCTTTGATGACTTTCGCTTCTACTCGCCCATGCAGGCCTTCGCTCTTCTCGATCTCGACCTCAACATTGTTTGAAAATACCTTACAACTATTTCGCTATCGCCGAATCTTTTTGACATCGACTTCAAATGCATCAAACATCTTCGAACACCTTCAAATTCTGACAATAATATTTTCGAAGGCTTTCAGGGCTTCGAAAACAAATAACTATATCTTTTCCTCATTTTCCTATTTCTTTCACTGTTCTTATTGCTACTGTTCGAAGCCCACAAAACTCTATTTCCAAATTGAAAGAATTACAATGAACAATTTCTACTCTACTCTTCTAGCATCTCCTCCAATGTTTCTATCTCCCTCCCCAATATCTCTATCTCAACTCTTTTCTGCACCAACTTCATAGCAATAAAGCCACGATGCACTCCCCATTTACCCTCAAAATCTTGTGACTCATGTGCCTTCCCCTTCTCCTTCCCCTTCAATGACTTTTTCTTTTCCTTCAATGGTTTCGAAGGCCCCGCAATCGGTTCAATGGCCTCTACAGGGCCCATGACATGAATTTGATGTACTACAGAAATCGAAAACAAGTTAGCAATTACCTCAAAACAGCTTTGAACAATCTTTGTACTTGGTCTTGTGTGCAAATCTCATTTCACGCTTTCGAAACCTTTCGCTTCACCTTTGTGAAGCCCTCGCCTCAATACCCCACCCCAATAACACCTTTGCACCTCCTGGGTGCACTTTGAACATTTGCTGCGCCTTCTTTGACAATGCAATGTGGCTGGGACTTAAACCCAGCATATCAATCGCACTACAAAAGTATTAGAACCTTGAAAAATCTTCGAACCTAGGTAAAAAACTTACTGGGCCCTCAAAATCAAGGAACCCACTCGTTTCAACCCTGGCCCACTTTCCCCATCCTACCCTCAAACTCCTCCTCTCCATCTTCCTCCTCGTCAACCTCTACTGCTTTTCACTTTGCCACCCGCACCACAGGCAGCTCGTCTTCCTCCTTGTCTTTGTCTGCCTCCCCAGCCTCTGCCCTCTCAATAGCGCTCGCATCCGCTGCAAGCTCCACATTTTTCTTTAGCAAATCCTTCTTCAAAATTGTCTTTGCACAAAATGCAAATTCAGTGAGAGCTGCATTTTGAGCATCCACCAAAGCTCTCCTCTGCCTCTCGATATTCACCTTCTTTGCAGCCTCGTTCTCCTCTCTAATCCATTTTTCTTTCTCCTCCCATGTCTTGCATTTGATCTCTTCCACTAAATCCACAAAAGTAGCTCACCACCCCACGAAACCCACTCCTGACGAGCCAAAGCGACAGATGTACCATTTTCGCACAAAGATTCTGCCCCCAGACTTCAAAATCCATATCTTCAGCAATGCCATGCTCAGGCATCGACTTCGCATACTCGAGTACTTCAACATTGAGTTCAGCCAAGAGAGACATTATGAAAGTTAGTATGGAGGATGTAGAGAGGTGATGGAAGAAGAACCAGAAGTATTTTGAACCTCACTAAGTTTTCAACATGATCACGCATTCCACACGTGACTTCGATTGGCTGACTGGGACAGTCAGGATTTCAGTAAGGGGGAGGATGATAGGTCCACTCCATGCACTAAGGTCTGGAGAATATTCCCACTTGCATCTATACATTACGAAACGCACTCTGAATCACTACAAATGCCACAAAATTGACTTTGAACACTTTTCGATTTATTTTGCATTATTTCGGATGACTTCGAACTATTTTGAACTATTTTGCGACATTTTGTGACACTTCAAACAACTTCACAGCATTTCGAACGACATCAGCTGCTGTATAGTTGTCTTGAAACACTTTCGATACATGCTGCACATCCGGAACAAGCCAATTTGCCGCATATTGAGCACTACCAGACACAAAAAGAGACTACAAGAGACTTAGGATGCAATAAGTGCAGTTTTATGTCTCATTGATATATTGAAGCACAAGATAAGTACTTTTACCATATGGGAACACTATATGTTTCATTACCTATCATTTTTTCATTTGTTTCATGATCTACAAGTCCTCATTGTTTGATATATTGCCTCATGTTTTACACATGTTCTTATTTCCTTTTTAGTACTATCTCTTCAAATTGTATATAGACTTGTATTAGTTACTTAGAATAGAAGAATACCAACAGGGAACAGAGCACAAGTTACCCTCTCGCTCATCGTCAGATTTAAGAGCCGTTCTCTTGAGTCTTAGCTCACATTGTATCTCTAAGTTCTGCAAAATATCGTGAACTTCTTCAAAACTATCATATTTGCTCCTCGTTTTATTGCCCATCACCTATTGCCATTTGACAAACACTACACATTTGCTAAACTCATTTCTCAATATTCTTCAAACCTCTTCAAGCTTCTTTGGGCCTACTTCGAACTATTTTGCACATCTTCAAACCTATTTTGAACTCTTTTGAATACCTTCATACACCTATACAGACTATTCACACCATCCCTAATCAATTCACCTTACTAACAACAACATTTGGAAATCAGCAGTGATATTTAGTACCAACTTGCACCCTTCCTCTGACTCGTGTTATACCATCTGAAGCCATTTAATAGGTTTTGTTTGGATTTCTGGGTTGAGTATCATCATCGCTTCCCTAATCTTCCTTTTCTGCCTACAATTCCAAGCCATATGCCCTAATTGCCCACAATTAAAACATTTAAGTGGAGCTCATTTCCCTACTTGATCAACATCCATTGCATCCATTGATGCTGCTGACTCCTTAACGATAGGTGTCACTGCCATGGCAGGTGGCTGTGCCCTCGGAGCTTGTACCTGAGGTGTCCTTCCTTTCTCGGACTTTCCTCCTGATGACTTTCCAAATCTGGCATTCCCATACATCAATTTCGACTCTGCCTATTCCTGTCGATATTGCCGATCAAGATGCATTGCCCAATTATACCACTTGTCCAACCTGTCTGGCATAGAAGGTAGTCAATAGATAGACTTGAATAATGAGGAATTTAATCCTGCCTTCAAAAATTCTACCAATGCAGCTTCTCCTATATCCATCTGTGATGCTTCTGCTTTGAACTGCAAAATAAATTCGTTTGCTGTCAGAGAACCTTGGCGCATAGTTTTTAATTTTGCATTAGCTGTCACCTTTGGATTAGGGTCTCCAAACTGTGCCTCCAATCTCTCCAAAAACTCCTTGAAGGTCACAAACAGTTTATATCCCACAGCAATTTGATTAATAGCTTCGTTTCTCCAGAACTGTGCTTTTCCTCCCTGGATGTATGAGAGAGCAAACATAATCCTAGGCTTGGTCATATGAAATTTGGGCTTTCTCCCATGAATATACAACACTATAGAGCTGATGAAGGATTTTGTGTTCTCCATGGTACCATCAAATATTTGTGGGGGCGCATATTTAGGTAAACACATTTTTCCACTCTCACATCTCTCCTCTGCATGCTCACCCTCCTGAGACATCCACTCCACCATCTCCTCCATCTCATCATCTTTATCTTCTACTGTCTCTGCTTTTGTTTCTGTTTGTTTGGGCTGGGATGCTGCTAATACTGACACCAATTGGGACATTTGTGCTGTAAGAGCATCAATTTTGGCTTCTAGAGCTGGCATGGGAACAGGATTGTGACCAGGATTTGAAGTTGCTTGTTCTGTCATAATGACATAAGCTGTGATGAGTCACTTCTTTGGCTGAGTCAAGATTTTGGCTTCAGAATTTTTGTGCAAATTTCGAGTCACATGACCCAGCTATTTGGGTACCAAACACAGCAAAACATGTGATTTCGGCTATTTGTCAACAATTGGGCACTTCAGATCAATAACCATTCCAACAGTGCCTGATCTTGGGATTATTATTGAATTTGGCTAGTAACTACCTAAAATAGTCATCCAAATTGAGTAATGTAAATCTCGGCTAAACCAGATCCGATCGGTTGTCTAGTTGCAGCTGTCCTAATGATGAGCACTGCCTCTCGATCACTGGCAGTCACAATGTAAGGCGAGGCCTGGCATCGGCTTATGAAAGCAAGATAAATACATATATACAATTAATTCTGGCTCTTGCCGAAATGATGAGTAAGCGGTTGTGGCGCACTGAGACAATGACGTATGTGCATGTAAGAGAAGGCACACTGATGGGGTAGTTGAGTTCTTCTGTTAGAGCAACACCCACTGTTCTGCTAGCTGGACCATGTGGGCTCTCCTACAAGAAGGCGGCGGGGCACACGCGCAAGATGGGGGGTTTGATGGATTTGATGCAAGGGATTATTTTTAGACAAGTTGGCTGAAATAGGCTTTTTGCACCACTAATGTGGATGGAATACCTAAGAGAACTCAATTGAGGTCCCCTAGTATTTATTTTAAGGTTATATACTACGTTACATATATTGTCCTATGTTGCTACCGATGTGTGCATACATGCACATACATATTGATGCATATAAATAGAAAATTCCCATGCTGACAAATAAAACATGTATAGGCATTTGGTAGCATATTTTGGTGAAATAAAATAAAATAAAAATATTATTAGGTAATAGACATGTTAGGAGACTGTTTCCTAACATCCCCTAGGTGTATATTTAAGGTTTATATACTATGTTACATATATTGTACTATGTTGTTAGTGATGTGCATGTACATGCACATACATATTGATGTGTGTGAATATAAAATTCTCATGCTAACTAATGTAGCATTTTTGGGCATTTGGTAGCATAATTTGATGTGATAAAATAAAATATTATTATGTAATAGGAATGTTAGGAGACTGTTTTCTAACAGTTGCCCATAGTGGTGAAGTTTTGTCGAGGTCTTAATCAAGAAATTCAAGACCAGATTGCACAGATGTTGGAAGGATGCCCAGCAGACAACGATATAAATGCTTGGTATAGGGCTGCTTCCCTCTGCGATGAGAACCAACTCACAAATGTGGCATTTACTGCAGCCTTCCACACTCCTACCACCACCCATGCACCCCACACCTTTAATTGAGCCCCTCATCCTAATCCCATCCCTATGTGCCAACCCGCCACATTGAGCTCCAACACCCCTGCTCCAATAGATGTCAATGCAGCCTGTGGTCGAGCTCGCAGGCAACTGGACACATGGCTCAAAATTGCCCCACCACCAAGACATCTGTAAACTCACACCTGAGGGACGAGATGAGCTCCTGCAGGACCTGTTAGCACTGGCAGATGTTGAAGGCCCAGAGAAAGAAGAAGTTAAAGAGGAAGAGATGGAGGAACAAGATTTTTCTGCCCACAATGAGTGAACAGTACACCCTCATTGCCTGTTCATAACCACTTTGAAGTTCTGTCTGTTGATTCACAAGAGGATGAATTTTATTCTATGACCATTCCTTCTCCAGAACCCTCTAAAGTGGCTAAAGACATACCTACCCTTTCCTCTCCTTCCCTCCCTCTACCCAGACTGGAGTCTTCGGAGTGTAAGCTACCATGCAAGTACATTGTGGTGTCCACCCCCTCCCATTTTCTACACTGCCATTAACCCTTTGCATGAGGTGCGTGCCACCTCAAACATCTCCCAACGCCTCGTGCAGGCCTTCCATAAGAACAGTGCATGCTGACTCTGTGCTTCCTCACCTGCATGACTTCGAGGACATTTTCTCCAAGGAATCCTTTGACTTACTTCCTAACCATTGATCATACTCAACCCGGAAACCCAAACAAAACCTACTAAATGGCTTCAGATGGTAAAACACAAGTCAGAGGAAGGGTGCAAGTTGGTACTAAATATTACTGCTGAGACCAAAACATTGTGTTTAGTAATGCAAAAGGATGAATCGTGTTGCAAATAGTCTGTAAAGGCATATGAAGATGTTTGAAAGAGGTCAAAATAGGTTTGAATATGTGTGAAAGAGTTCGAAAAAGGTTCAAAGGGGTTCAAAGTTGTGCAAAGTAGTCCAAATAAGTTTAAATAAGTTCAAAGATGTTTGAGGTGTACTGAAGAGTGAGTTTAATGAATGTGAAGTGTTTGTCAAAAGGCGATAGGAAATGGGCAATAAAATGTGGAGCAAATACGATAATTTCGAAGAAGTTTGTGATATTTCACAGAACTTAGAGATACAACACAAAGATATGACTCAAGAGAAAGACTCTTAAATCTGATGATAAACGAGAGGGTAACTTGTGCTGTTCCCCATTGATTCTCTATTTTTTGTTCTAACTAACTAATACAAGTCTATATACAAAATGAAGAGATAGTACTAAAAAGGAAATAAGAACATGTGTAAAACATGAGGCAAATATATTAAACAATGAGGACTTGTAGATCATAGAACAAATGAGAAATAATAAATGATGAAACATATAGTGTTCCCATATAGTAAAAGTACTTCAATATATCAATGAAACACAAAAACACACTTATCACATTCTAACTCTCTTGTACTCTCTCCTCGTGTCCAGTAGTGCTCAATATGTGACTGAATAACTTGTTCCGGATGTGCAGCGTGTATCGAAAGTGTTTCAAGACAGCTATACCGCAGCCAATATTGTTCAAAATACTGTGAAGTCATTCAAAGTGTCACGAAATAGTTCGAAAGCATTCAAAATAGTTCGAAGTTATTTAAAATAGTGCAAAATCATGTGAAAATGATTTGATGTCAATTTTGTGGCATTCGTAGCAATTCAAGAGTGCATGTCGTAGTGTGTCGATACAAGTGGAAAGCTTCTCCAGAGCTTATAGTGCATAGTGGACCTATCATCCTCCCCCTTACTGAAATCCTGACTGTCCCAGTCAGCCAATCGAAGTCATGTGTGAAATGCATGACCGTGTTGAAAAGTTAGCGAGGTTCAAAACACTTCTCATTCTTCTTCCATCATCTACATCTCTAGCTTTCATAATGTCTCTCCTGGCTGAGCTTAACATTCAAGTCATCGAGTATGCAAAGTCGATGCCCGAGCGAGGTGTCACTGAAGATATTGATTTCGAAGTCTGGGGGTGAGGTTTTTGTGAGCGGATGGTGAGTTATTTGGTTTATATGAGTTTTAGTGCTTTATTTTCATTTTTTGTAGGTGAAATATGATGAGCTCACCAAAGATCTCGGCAAAGAATGTGACACGGCTGTACAAGCGGTCATTAACGAAGTTTTCGACATTTTTAGCCCAATGGCCCGATGCGAGTGGCTTTCATGGGGCAGAGGTTTGCTATTCATGGCTTTGGCTGAGGAGGTAGAGTGTGAAAAAAGGCAAGAACAGGAACAACAATTTTGGGAGGAGCAGGAGGACCTTCAAAGAGCAAAGGATGTAGCGCGGCAGGCAAAGCTCAAGGGTCGCAAAACCGTGTTCTCAGAGGCTCGCTGAATTTTATGCAAAGACTGCATCAAAGGAGGAGTTGCAGTGGAGGAATGTGGGGTTCAAGGTGGAGGTAAAGGCTATTGAGAGGGAGGAGGCTGGTGAGGAAGATGAAGATGAGGACGAGGGCGATGGCAAAGAGCTGCCCATGGTGCAGGTGGCAAAGCAAAAAACAGTAGAGGTCGATGAGGAGGAAGATGCAGAGGAGGAGGTTCAGGGAGTAGAGTCCACAAAGCAGGCCAGGGTCAAAACAAGCGGACTCCTTAACTTCGAGGGCCCGGTGAGTTTTTTTATCTATTTTCAAAGACTTTTCGAGGTTCTAATACTTTCATAGTGTGATCGATGTGCTGGGTTTAAGTCCCAGCCCTGCTGTATCATCAAGGATGGGGCTGCAAAGTGCATGGAATGTACCCAGGAGGCACAGGGGTGCTACTGGGATGGGATGTCAAGGCGAGGGCTTTGCAAGGGCAAAGCGAAGAAATTTGGGGATGTGAAATAATATTCGCACACAAAGCCAGGTACAAAAGTTATTCAAAATTGTTTCAAAGTAATTGTTAACTGGTTTTCGAATTTTGTAGTCCATCGAATTCGTATTGTGGGCCCTGTAGAGGGCATTAAACTGATTGCAGGGCCTTCAAAACCATCAAAGGAAAGGAAAAAGTCGTCAAAGGGGAAGGGCAAGGCGAAGGTGGGTCAATTGCAGACAGTCAAAAACATCAAAGAAGATTGGGTGGTGCATCATGGGATTATTGCTGGAAAGCTGGTGCAGAAAAAGGTTGAGATGAAGGTATTGGGAAGAGAGATAGAGGTATTGGAGGAGATGTTGGAGAAGTAGAACAAAAGCTTTTGTTGTATTTCTTTTTCCATTTGATATAGAGTCTCATGGGCTTTGAAAAGTAGTGATAAGAAATGTGAAAACAATAGAAATATAAGGGAAAGGTATAGTTATTTATTTTTGAAGTTTTGAAAGGTTTTTGAAAGTATGATCATCGAGGTTTGAGGGTATTTGAGGCTTTTCAAAATGTTCAAGGTCAATATCGCACAAATTTGGCGAGAGATAAATGGTCATAGAGTATTTTCAAAAAATATCGAAGTCAAGATCAAGATGCCTGAAGGTATGCATGGGGGCATAAAAGGCGAAAGCTGTCGAAGCTGTTTCGAAGAGTGTCGAGGATAGTAAAATGTTTTCGATAAATAGAATAAGATTGAAATATAAAAATGAGGAAGAAAAAGAGGCAAATTCGATCGATGTCAACGGTACTAGCCATGGTCATAATAATCGAGTCGAGTGACTGGTCGAATCGAAATCGGATGCAATTTTGAGGGAGCAAAAACAAGGTCAAGCAGAGACTTGTAGGCGATGGATGTAATAAAATGTTTGGTGATAAGGGGTAGACAAATTTTGAGGCGATGGCTGTAGGTATGCGATGGGGATGGAGCTTTGAGCACTATACTGGACTTTGAAGGTGAATGTGAATGTGAATCTGGTGTCGAGGCCAAAGGCGATATCAAAGTAGGTGTTGAATCGGAAGAGGGCGCAGATGATGAGATCGAGGACAAAAATACTGGTAGTGGCAATTGGCAAGTCGAAGTCGAAGTGTGCGATGGTGGAGACAAATGCAATGAGGATTTCAAAGGCAAGATCAAGTTTGAAGCTGATGAAGGTGTGATTATCGAAGTGGACTGGAGTGGAATTACTGAAGGCAAAGATGATGGAATTGAAATGGACATGGGCAACAAAGCTGGGACAATGCGATGAAGACCAGGAGGTGCGACATGACGATTTCGAGTTGCAACATTCTCTTGTTTGAGCACAAGCTTTTTTTTGAGGGCTAGTTCCTGTTCGAGGGCTGCAATACGAGCTTCAAAGTCATTCGAATCATTCGAGCTGTGCAGTATATTGTCAGATGCTGGGTTCAATGTAGTCGAAGGTGCGATTTCAATGATGAATGAGGTTGGAGCAGAAACTTCGGGTGCTGATGTGGTCAGATTCGAGGCTGTGATAACCAATGTGAAGTTTGATGTGAATTGTTCGAGAATATGCGAAGCATCTTTGAAGTCGATCGATGTACTAGACTGCGATAAATTCGAGGTCGAAATTGATTGCTGGGGAATGGGGTATGAATTTGAGGATGCTATAGCAAATTTCGTGGCATCGTAGATGTCGTTCAGCATGTATGGGTCATCAGGATAATGATCAGGGAACTTCACTTTGAGACAGTCCACAATTCTAGTCCATAACTTTGTTTGAAAGCCTCGAGCAAAAGCTCGACTCTGTTCAGGTTCTGAGAGTCTACGTTCCGAGCGAAGAAAGCTCGTGACATTGTAGAATGACCTGTAATAAGCTGCTAAATTGTTTTCGTCAAAAATACCAGTGCGAAGCTGTTTGTTAATGACTGTATCCATGTCCAAAATGCTGTATCTTCATTTGTCTTCTATTTTGGGATAGAATGTGAATATTGTGATGTGAAATTTGTCGAACGAAGTGCCGGGTTCATACTCTGGAAGCAATTCCCAGAGATTATAAGAATTGAAGTCGATGTATCTGCAAGCGTGTCATTTCTTCAAGTCATGATCTGTAATACTGCAAGTTATAAACAAAAATTCGAGATCTTCGAAGTAATTTCACAGTTCTTTATGTTGTATCGAATCGAACTTTGGAGATGTAGAATGTCCGGGAGCTGGCATAAAGGATGTCGACATGTTCGAGGTAAATTTCGAAGGTTGTGAAGTCAAAATTTGTGTGGTGTCGTGTTTCGTATGTTTCGAAGTTGAGGATGGTAGTGAGGTCGTAAGTGCAAAAGGTGATATAATGCGAAATAATATTATCGAGGTTGAGATACTGTATCGATCGAGATCTCCTGGTTGTTCAGGAGGGTTGGAGGCAATACAAGTTCAATGCGAAGTCGAGATCATTGAGCCCCCTTTAGGTGAAATGAGCAGTAGAAAGAGTGGAGGTTCAATGATGAAATAATCTAGAAACCCCTCATGGTGGGCTCCAAAATGATGATACTCAACCCAGAAACCCAAACAAAACCTACTAAATAGCTTCGGATGGTATAACACAAGTCAGAGGAAGGGTGCGAGTTGGTACTAAATATCACTGCTGAGACCAAAACATTGTGTTTAGTAATGCGAAAGGATGAATCGTATTGCAAATAGTCTGTAAAGGTGTACAAAGATGTTTGAAAGAGGTCAAAATAGGTTCGAATATGTGCAAAAGAGGTCGAAAAAGGTTTGAAGGGGTTCAAAGTTGTGCAAAGTAGTCCAAATAAGTTTAAATAAGTTCAAAGATGTTTGAGGTGTACTGAAGAGTGAGTTTAATGAATGTGAAGTGTTTGTCGAAAGGCAATAGGTGATGGGCAATAAAATGTGGAGCAAATATGATAATTTCGAAGAAGTTCGTGATATTTTGCAGAACTTAGAGATACGATGTGAAGATATGACTCAAGAGAAAGACTCTTAAATCTGATGATAAATGAGAGGGTAACTTGTGCTGTTCCCCATTGATTCTCTATTTTTCGTTCTAACTAACTAATACAAGTCTATATACAAAATGAAGAGATAGTACTAAAAAGGAAATAAGAGCATGTGTAAAACATGAGGCAGATATATTAAACAATGAGGACTTGTAGATCATAGAACAAATGAGAAATAATAAATGATGAAACATATAGTGTTCCCATATAGTAAAAGTACTTCAATATATCAATGAAACACAAAAACACACTTATCACATTCTAACTCTCTTGTACTCTCTCCTCATGTCCAGTAGTGCTCAATATGTGATGGAATAACTTGTTCCGGATGTGCAGCATGTATCGAAAGTGTTTCAAGACAGCTATACCATGGCCAATATCATTCGAAATGCTGCAAAGTCATTCGAAGTGTCGTGAAATAGTTCAAAAGTGTTCAAAATAGTTCGAAGTCATCTAAAATAGTGTGAAATAATGCGAAAATGATTCGATGTTGATTTCATGGCATTCGTAGTGATTTGGAGTACATGTCATAATGTGTCGATATGAGTGGAAAGCTTCTCCAAAGCTTATAACACGTAGTGGACCTATCATTGTAAGCTATGGGATTATGCAATTGAGCTCATGCTGGGTGCCATGCCCCTCTTCCTGCAAGGTCTATCTCCTCTCCCCTGAAGAACAATGACAACTTGCCAAGTTCATTGATGAACACTTGGCTTCAGGTTGTATTCACCCTTTAAAATTGCCCATGGCCTCACCCTTCTTCTTTGTCAAGAAAAAGGATGGGTCCCTTTGAACAGTTCAAGACCATCAATGCCTCAATGACATCACAGTCAAAAATCATTATCCACTACCCCTCATATCCAAACTCATCAACCAACTCTGTGGGGCATGTTACTTCACCAAGCTCAACGTCCATTGGAATTACAACAATGTACAGATAAAGAAAGGGGATGAGTGGAAGGCGGCTTTCCACACAAACCATGGTCTTTTTAAATCGCTTGTCATATTCTTTGGTCTCACTAATAGTCCTGCCACCTTTTGGACCATGATGAATAACATCTTCCACAATCTCATATTGGATGGTGTTGTCTGTATCTACCTTGATGACATTCTCATCTTCACTTGAGACCTCCCTGAACATCATCGAATCACATGCCCAGTGCTGGAGCAACAGCAGTGGCACAAACTCTATCTTCATCATAACAAGTGTGAGTTTGAGAAGACACAAATTGAGTACTTGAGCTTGATTATCTCAGATGGAAGGTGGAGATGGACCCAGTCAAGGTTGCTGGTGTCACAACCTGGCCCATGCCCACCAAGAAGAAAGAGGTGCAGTCTTTCCTGGGCTTCATCAATTTCTATCGATGCTTTATTAAAGATTTTTCCCATCATGCCCACTTGCTATTCAACCTCACTGGCAAGGAGGGATGGAAATGGGAGAATGCACAGCAGGAAGTGTTTGAGAAGCTCAAAGAGATGGTCACTCCCACTCCAATCCTCCCCTTTGCTAATGATTCGCATCCCTTCCATGTAGAAGCTGACAGTTCAGACTTTGCAATGGGTGCAGTACTATCCCAACAATCTCCCAAGGATCAGAAATGGCACCCCATTGCCTTCTTCTCAAAGAGTCAGTGCTGTGGAATGCAATTATGAGATCCATGACAAGGAGATGCTGGCAATAATGCAGGCATTGGAGGGGTGGCGACATTTCCTGGAGGGTGCTCAACACAAGGTCGAGATCTGGATGGACCACAAGAACCTCAAGCACTTCATGACTGCCAAGAAACTTAATTGTTGCCAAGCCTGCTGTTCCCTTTATCTCTCTAGGTTTGATTTTTTTTTGCATCATCGCCCGGGATGCAGCATGGAAAAGACTGATGCCGTCTCTCGCTGTCTGGACCATGGGGATGGAAGCAATGACAATCGAGGTATTGTGTTGTTGCAACCTGATCTGTTTACAGTCCGTGCACTAGAAGGTGTTGCATTGAAGGGTGAGGAGCACAGTATTCTATGTGACATTCATCATGCAAACTGTAGTGGTTTACACATGGATGCTGTGGCTCTGGCAGTGAAGGAGCTGAGGAAGGGATCCACCCCTTAACTTCATGCAGCAGAGTGGACAGAAAAGGACAACATTCTATACTTCCATGATTGCATCTATCCCCAATAACCCCCAGCTTCAATGATGACTCATCTCTCAGCACCACGACTTGCTCATTGCAGGTCACCCCAGATGTTGGAAAATGTTGGAACTCATATCACAGAATTATTGGTGGCCCCAGATGTCTCGACTCATTGGTCAGTACTGCTGTACCTGTGATCTCTGCTTATGCACCAAGACTCCCAGTGCAAGCCCATGGGCAAGTTACACCCCTTCCAGTCCCAGAGAATCATTGGGATGTTGTTAGTGTAGACTTTGTGGTGGAACTACTGGAGTCCAATGGGTTTAATGTGGTAATGTGCACAGTCGACTCTGCTTGGAAGCAAGCTTATTTTATCCCCACTCATATGACTGTCACCACACTTGGAGTGGCTCAACTCTATTTGCGCCATGTGTGAAAGCTCCATGGACTGCCTGGCGCATTTCTCTGTGATCAAAGACCACAATTCATTGCAGAGTTCACCCAAGAGCTGTATTGCCTGCTGGAGATCCAACTTCTCGCCTCAACTGCCTACCACCCACAGACAGACAGACAGATGGAACCAGTCAACCAAGAACTGGAGCAGTACATCCATGTCCTCATCAATGAGTGACAGAACAACTGGGAAGATCTCCTCTCTATGGCCAAGTTTGGATACAACAATCATGTCCACTCTTCCACCTAGCAAACTCCCTTCCTTCTTGACACAAGGCGACACCCATGCATGGGCTTTGAGCCTTGACAAGCACCCTCACATTTGGAGACAGTGAATAAGTTCACAGAACAGATGAAGGACACCTTGGAGGAGGCAAAGTCAGCTTTGGCCAAGGCAAAAGACAACATGGCACACTTCTACAACCAACATCACTCACCCACACCCACATATAAGATTGGTGATTGTGTCTATCTCAACTCTAGTGACATTTCCACCATGTGTCCATCCAAGAAACTTGCCCATTGCTTTCTTGGACTGTTCCTCATCACTAGACATGTTGGGTCGCATGCCTACCACCTATCGCTACCACAGTCAATGTCCAAACTCCACTCTATCTTCCATGTCATAAAGCTGCTGCCTGCCTCACAGATCCATTCCATGGACACATGAGACAACCTCTTCCACCACCTACAGTCATCGAGGGCAAACCTCAGTACAAGGTTGAGTCCATCTTAGACAGCTGCTTACATCGAGGTAAACTCGAATACCTGGTACACTGGAAAAGTTATGGGTATGAGGAGAACTCCTGGGTTGCAGAGTCCAATGTGAATGCCTCACAATTGGTCAGAGAGTTCCACTGGTGACATTCCTCTGCACCTCAGTGCATCTGAGCATCCGACTTTGGGCAAATACAATTTCAAATGCATCGAGGTGATGCACCATAGAAGAGGGGTGATGTAAGAAGAAAGGAAGGCACCCCAGGCATCTGGGCAATTTTCTGTGTTTGTACCATATTTTTTTATATTTTATTTCACTCTATTCTGCCTTTTCTATGATTTTCTATGATTAATTCCTATTTTATGATTATATTTCAGTTTTTTCCATGTTGGTACATGTTGACAGTTCCATTCTTAGAGGCAGGACCCCTTCTCTGTTAGCTCACTATTGAGTGAGGGTTGCCCTTACATGCATACCCTTCTGTTACAAAACAGCTCCATTACATAATAATATTTTATTTTATTTTATTATGTCAAATTATGCTACCCTATGCCGAAGAATGCTACACTTTGTTAGCATGAGAATTTTATTTTGCACACATCAATATGTACACACATGTATGAGTGTGTCAGTAGCAACATTGTACAATATGTGTGTTGAGCAGCGCACTATGCACAGTGTAGAGTGCTCACAGATCTTACTACTTACCTGTTGAGTTGGTTAGTGTGCTAAGTAACTTAGGTTAGAGGGCGTAGAACTCTCTGTATTGCTAGGTAGAGGTACAGTGTACTACCTAGAGCGCCCACATGGTCACATGAGGCTCAGGTCACGTGAGGCTCAGTGGGGTGGAGAAAAGGGCGGTGTACCACATGGTTCCTGTTCACATGTCATTATGACATATTTGTATACATGTATATGTGTTTACACTGAGGCACAGAATAGGTGCCACATGCAGATTTAATTCAACAATGTGTAACATAGTATATAAACTGCAAATATACACCTAGGGGACACCAGTTGTGTTCTCTTAGGTATTCCATCCACACTTGTGGGCAAAAGGCCTTTCTCAACAAAATCACCTATTAATAACCCCTCTCATCAAAACCATCAAAACCCCCATCACATGTGTGGATCCCGCCCCCTTCTTGTAGAGAGAACCCGCACAGTCGAGCTAGCAGATAAGTGGGTGTTGCCCTAACACCTTCATCATGTCTTCAGTAGCAAATAGGCCCATTTGTCTGGATTGGAACTGGTCTGATGGGCCAAATTCCCAAAATTCTGTCTGGATTGGTGAACACCCTCAGGGGGGATGGTCCTGGAACATTGAACAAGACATGTCACAGTGTACTACAAACCCAAATCAAATCCAAAATCCTGATCGTGATTGGGTTGCCAAACAGGGGAATTATGATTGCCATGGCAGTATTAATCAAGCCTATCATCCTTTACATAGATTTATTGCATATATTATTGTTATTTTACATATTTTAAAGCCATATCATACCTTAGCTAAATCGAGCCAAAAACCTGATGGCAGCATTGGGCAAGTATTGAGGGTCGAAAATAAGGTCGAACTATACTACTACTGCCATTTCAGCGATGTTTCCTGCAAGAATTGCCAGTGTCGACAAGTTAAAGGTCGTCAGTTGATAGTTGTTGAATACGGCGGAGGTTCCCGAGAGTTTTTCTGGCTTGCCAAAAGCACATCATTGGGCTGCGATGTGGAGTGCGGACTTGCAATCAAGCTGTGCTCGCGGCCCTAGATACCCCAATGAGTGAACATGCTTGGATAACAAGATGGAGTGTCTACCTGCACACTCGACGTGCTTTGTTCAGTCATGTTCGGTGGGAACGGGGCAATGATACTATAGTCGCTGCCACTGGCATCCTTGGGCCTTCGACGACGCAACCACCAAGCTCCGAAAATAAGACACAAGCCAAGAACGACTGCTGCTGCAATAACGCTACCCACTATTACCCCACTGAAAGTATCTGTCAGAGAGCAAATATTTTATATCGCAACAACAGGATGAATTTCACTCACACAGAGGTTGACTTTCCCGTAGATTGCGCACTAGCAGTAGTAGCAATCGCTGATTGTTGCGTTGATGAGGACGTTGTTGATGGTGCCAGTGGAGTGATGTCAACCCTATCAACATCAGCGAAAGTGCCGCCAACCAATTTCACTGTCAGAGTATGTTGCTTGCTCCCATCGAGCCCTGTCTGAGAATAAACTAAACTTTGACGATGTTCGGACCCGGCGCGGGTGGTATTGACATTTGTGGTGTTTCCATCCAAGGTCAACGCCATGACGCCACCAACGGGATGGACATTTGCGTAATAATATATTGCTATCCCTGTCATTCATAAATTTTTTAGAGGAATTTACGGGAAGTATATGATCCAGTCTCCAGAGACCTGACCTTGGAAATTCAAGGACGCGGTAGCCCCGAGGAGATTAGTGGAAGTTACGGTTAGATCGAAGAAGCCTTGCAGAGCAGTAGAGTTCCACTGATTTGCAAGCTGCCACCTAGCAACATTGTGGGTAGGTGAATATCTCATTTGAAATTTGAAAGGTTAGCACGTACCAAGCATTTGGGATCCCCTGTTGAGTACCATCACAGTAATATTGGCAAACTGGAGGATTGTAACTCCAACTAGGCGATGTATCATCCAGAACAAGATCCTGAGCATGTAATAGATTCGAAAGCACAAGACATATTGCCACTGGCAGATAGAGGTGTATCATGATTATTTGATTGCCCTGGGCGGAAGGGCACCAATTTAAAGGCGACCCATAGCATTGAGTGGAAGGCTTGTCACATTCCCATAACATACGTAGTTGACAGGTTGGCAAGCACTGCGGTTTTACTGTTTAGACCTCGAAACGAATGCATCTTGACAATAACTCCAAGGGGAATAGTCCCAAGAGCGTGGCCACAAATCGTATGATCACCGTCTCTTGGCACGGTCATCAGTTTAGTGATCGCAAATAGTTGTGATCATCGACCATAGGAGACACAGCCTGGGCCGAGTATTTAGTCGAAGCTTGCTGCTGAAGTGCTCTAGATTCAACCATTGGATAAGAGGGCGAGGATTTGATGAAAGTGACACATCCTAAGTATAAGTATTGCCATGGTAATCACAAGCGAGTGGCGCAGATAGCAGATAAATGGCCAAGTTCATACATAGACCCTCAAATATGAAAAAATGGAGATCTCAGACAACGCATGTTCTGTTGATTCCGTGCCCGAGTTGTGAGTTGTAATGATCCATATGTAGATGGTAGCTTAGGGTAGTTAATGCTTAGCTACCATAATTACTATGACAGAAATAAACATATATTATATATGAACGTTTGAACCCTCGCACATAAGTAAGAAGAATGAGAGTCATGCTACTGCCACTTCATGTCAAAATTCAAGCATACATTAAAACCAGTATGTACCCGTACTTACGACTTTATTTTTCATCAAATATAGGACTTAGTAATTGTCCTGGACTGAGTGCTAGCTCCCATGTATTTTTTCAGGCTAGCATACAGGAACTTTTGAGGAACTTGCATGTGTAGCGTTGTTTGTTTGTTTGATGCCAACACCCAACACCCAGGGTAACAGCGCTCAACAACGTTTGAATGTCACTTATCCACATATGGAAATAATGTAAGACATCAGATCAGAAACACAACATCCGGCGTCGCGTCGCCATCAATGCGGTTGCGCCAACATCGCGCTCGTCGTCAGGGATGACGAGCACACTATTCGACTCATTCTGGACCTTTTTCCTGTACTTTTTTTTTTGGTAAATAACACATAAATGAGTATATATGGTGTTATTAAACATTTATTTAGCTTCTACACCTATATTCACCCTGTAGGAAGCATTCTCTCTTTATATGGGGAGGAGAAGGGTCTATTATATGCACAAGACTATATAATTGGGTGACTTCCCGTAGCCGTTTATTCCATTGAATAGAATAAATGTGGCGAATAAACCCTGGATGGCCGACATGCCGATTTCCACAAGTGTCGAATCGGACGTTAATCTCGCTTACAGGCGTTGAATAAATCTGTTGCGCGGGTCTACCCCCCCTTTATAGATTTTATAATCCATTTTTGGAAGTCATTGAGCCAAACTATACCAAAACAAGTAGCACTCCCACTCCACGGTGCGCCGTTACAACTGCTACGCGACATTGCGCCAGTATTGCCACCCGTTATTATTAATCTATAGAATGAGATGGACCACCGGCACCTATGCCCAAATTCTTCCCCCAGCACTTACTCATCTGTTTGTCATGCCTGTTCATCATTACTTACATCATGATAAGCAAGGCTGAATGGGCATGAACAAGCTTGGGCCATGGTACATAGTAAGACATCCATCCTCATTCTTAGAAGGAAACAGTACCAAAGGTTTGGGGGCTGTAATATTATTAATCTAATCCTACGGAAAGTCACCCATTGTATGTATAAATCTACATAACTGAGATGAGTAAAAGAGAGGTGAAATAGAAAGAAATGGTCAATTTCTAATGTAATACATCATCCGCAATGATGAGCGCGATGTAGATTATGTCTGACTTGAATATCTATCACCTGATTTGGGTTGCCGAGTCATGCCAAAGTTCCTCGCGTAATCCAATTCCCGATGGGTTGGGGTCACGACATCGGCAATTTCCGATGAAAACTAATGTCATAGTAGTTCGTATTACGGCCGTATAGTAGCGTCGGAGCATCAACACAGGCGTACGGTACGGAGTACTACACTCATATACATACTGCCAGTGTATCACATACGGCCGTAACCATATACGGCGAGTCATTTGGGGCCCTGTGTGGGCCTCAGTTTGTACTATCTCAATTTCTTGAGCAACGTACTTAGCAGAGGCCAGGCGAGTAGCGGGCTCTGCCGCGTTAGCGCGCTACATTGTTAATGACATTATAGTACTCAAGTAGCACAGAGATCTGGTCATGTGATAAACGCGGCCGTGACTTGTCAACAAAATATAAGTAAGCGCTAATGGCCGTGGAGTAATGACATCATCCCCGAGGCTGACTAAGATGATTAATAAGCGAACGCTCTCGAGAGGATAGAGTACTGGCCAGTTTGTCACCTACAGCCTGAGTTATGTAAACCTACTATACCATATATTATCCTCGCGATTCAAATCGATTCACGGCCGTATCGCTATGATCGGCCGTAAAAAAGACGCGCCTTCCTGACTCATGGCTGAAAAACGAACAGTCACACCACATGACTCGAAAAGTGTGACAATGACTTTGGGTGTATATAAGGCTCCGACGGAACCCTCTACCTCCCTTCGTTCCCCATTATGTTCCTGCATCCTCTATCATAAAACTCCTGTTGGGAGAGTCGAAGTCGAGTGATGAGGACCCTGATATTCGGTGTTTTGACTCCACGTCGGACCAACTCGGACTAGGGACCGCCTGTCGTTCTGTATAAATTTCACTGTTCTCCTCGCGTGGCTGTTTTTGTTTTTGACTCTTCCAGCTATCTACGTTTTGTCTCATTTCTGGCTGTCTCCGCTCGTGGTCGACGCTTGGGAGACCATTGCTCGGTGGTTGCCTCATAGACAGACAGACTCTGACTTGATGTCAAGCCTTTTCCGTATCTCACTCTCTTGCTCAGTCTCGCCTGCATCCCTTTTGCTTCATTTCCTGTTTCTTATCCCCTCATTCTATGAATCCTCGCAATTCAGGACATGCACTTGGAGCATGGATGCCTCCAACCTCCCATACCTTCCAATTCATATCAGGCATCCTGTTATCATATCTCCGCTTTGTCTATTCTATGCTTCATTTCCAGTTACGTCTTTTCTCATCTCTCGACGTTCTAGCCGACTCCAGCCGTTCGTGGTCTGATGTTGCTCAGTGGCTAGCTCACATGGTTCCGACACGCTTCCTATATTCTCGCCTGCGTTGCATCCTGGTTCATTCCATTTCGACTTCTTCCTCACCCCCGCATCCCACGAATAGATGATTCTTCCAGTTTGCATCTCTTTTCATCTCTCGACATTCCAGCCGACTCTAGTCGTGGTCTACACTTCGAAGGAAGACCATTGCTGGGTGATTGTTCCACGTAGCTCTGGTCTTGCTATTGCACCCTCCTTCACGAAACTCACCTGCGCAGCTTAAGTTTCATTTCCTGTTTTCAAATTCTTCCCCACCTATGTATCCTTCCTATTCGGGACACCGACTTATGCTTCTGCGCTTCATACCTTCCGAATTGGAATCCGTACGCGGCAGCGTATTATCAATACCGATGAAAAGCTTAACTGGCGATCTCCGGCTAGGGGAAGTCTTAAGGTCTCGTTATGAATAGTGCTCACCCGGCGGATTTTCCTGCTAAAATCCCAAGATTAACCTCCTTCCTCTTGCAATATTCAAACGATCTTTGTAGATCCGCAAAGAAGTCTTTTATCGAGTTTCGTGCCACTCTTTTACGGAAATTGTAATTGCGCTGTTGATGTGGCTCTTCATCTTTTATCCTTGGCGTATGCACGTTGGACTGTTCGCTGTCTGTCCTAGTTGCATCTTAAAGGCGTGCAGGTGGACCCGGGAGGGCTGAGGAATTCTTGACACCTCGACCATCTTTGTTCGGTGCTTCACGTTCACAAGGACGCTGTTTGATGGGTTGCGTTGCTCAAAAACCCCTTCGAATGGTGGCGGCCCAGCTCAATGTTACTCTGGAAATAGCACATAGGGCATTCTCGGAATGAAGATCCCGAGATGCCTGGTCCCTCTGTGTTGCTCGAGAACTTGGGAATGTTCTTGAAAGAGGCAATGCTCCTAAAATAGCACCTAGGGCTTTTGCGGGATGAGGATGTCGAATTTCGCCGACTTTAGGCTTTGAGCTTTTCAGATATGTGGTTTTATCATTAGGTGATAGTGGCTGACGCTCGGTGTACTAAAGGGACTGCGTATTCTGCGACGAAAGCCAAAAACAAACAGCATGTGGACATGCATGGTCATTTGAATGATCCGATATGTTCTGTCGACAAACTCGCTGCGTCCGCGGGTCCGCGGTGATAATAAGTACATTTCCAAGGGGGCTGTAATGAGCGCGCTTGGACTTGTGGTACTTTTTTTCGTTTAAACATCGATATTGTTCAAATCTTGTTTAAATCACTGCGGGAACGTGTCAATGGACGTGGTTGGGACGTGCTGCGATCATCTGGTCAAATCCCACGATTTTCTTTACGTTCGGAACACAACACGTCGTCCTCCCTGATACATCGGCCATCGCCATCGATTTCGTATTTCTTTCTGTTAATATGATGGCACAGCAGTTTCGTTGTACGGACGTGGACAGCCGCAGCCCTAGCCCTTGCACTAGCGTGCCTGGGCGCTCCCAGCACACGATATGATTGGTCGGTTTTTTTGCGCCCTGATAGGATATTGGGTTTTTTCATTTCGGCCCGTGTGACACGTATTCCGGCGGCATTCGATATCGAAAAACGTGTGCCGGTAGACAGACGGCTATTGTAGGACTCCGGATTATCCCTACAGAGGCTTGATCACGAAAAATCCAAATTCCGAGATTTCTGTCTGAATTTCACCTGGCTTTCCTTGCCTTTTTCGGCTCCACACCTTCCTAAAAAGGAAGCTTTCGGTTGATGGGTTGGCAAGGTTCATATTTTGATAATCAATCATGGCTTTAAATTTCTGGGGGTGGTAATTTCCTAACCCTTCATATCTTGTCCGGATTGGACCAGATTGGACCTAGGTTCTGGCTCCCTGGCCCCAACCCCCGTCCGTACACCAAAACCTGTCCGGATCGGGATCAGGGCTCGGTAGAGATAATCCGGGGTCCTGCTATTGTGTGTGCCCTTTGCCCAGGGAACCACGGTGCCGTGTCGGTGACGTGGACCTCAGCTGGGGTTCTGAAGTGCTTGACGTCGGCTGGTTCCACGGGTTATCTGATAAGGCCGCCTATATCGGTGCCCTTTGTCACCAACGGCCTAAAAAAGAAAATGACTCGAGATCGTGGTTCGATTGGGAAGAAACACGTGTAGAAACCTGCAGTACATTCGAGACTTTGTGCATAGCTTTTGGAGACGAGAGCAGCAGAATGGTGCGATGATTATCTGGAATGCACTGCATGGTATACAATTATGGAAATATGGGTGATCAGGACCATCTGCGAGTGACAAAGCGGGGACAGCGGAGTTTGAAAGGAGCTAAAGCGATATAAGTATCGGGGTCAACTGCTGTTCCTTGTTGTTTTCTCCCCACCACAACACTCAACACCTGGGCGACTTGGACTGTCATCGTCCAAGCTTTCGCCTCTGAGGCCTTGTGAGTTCACAGTTCCCTTTTATAATCCCCCTTTTTCGCATATCCTGCGTTGTTGGGCTTGAGAAACATCAGCTCCCACTATATTTCCGTTTGTTTGCCCACATTTTATCAGTTGCAAATAAGAATCTGTCTGCTACAACTGCGAAATGCCTTTGACATCCGTGGTCTCTAGCGACCAGATGTTCATCGTTTCTGCTGAGCCCTCGGGCTTGGCAACGCACAGTCCCATGATGGAGGAGGATTCCCCAATATGGTCGGAAGTCATTAACTTTCCTCCACTTTCACCACTACCCGCGAGCCTCTCTAGGGGTGTTGCTCGAACTGTCGTTAAAACAGATGAACTGACATCGTCGCCTGATTTCAGAAACTTGAGGTCTCCGGTGCAGCCTCACCCTACGTCAAATTTACCCCACCCCCAAGTCGCAATTCCGACCCACGCATATAAAACATCTAATACCACTCAAGGTCAAGATGTTCCGCCAGCTGTGAATTCTGCGGCCACCTTCCCGACGTCAACGGCTTCTCGCAACAATGTCTACGCGCCTCCATTCTACGGAACGACAGTTTCAAACCCTTCAGCATCCACCCATGTCCTAAATCAACACATTAGTCAACGTCCAAGGACGTCCAGTAAGGTTTTTACTTCGCCACATGACTTAGTTGCGCACTATGGTCTTCCACAAACTCTGCCACCTGCACCATCTACGTTACCTCGTCGCATCCAACCCCAACCAGATCCTTCCCCATCAATAAACCCTTCGATCTTCACTTTCAAATCGCTCGCCTCTAATTATATCAATATGCTAGCGCAAAAATCGACAGATAATTCAACGGTTGTTGACAGCACACTGCCTGATCCCAACATGGTTCCTCCCGTCGGCCAAGCTGATGCTGTCAATGAAGAGCATCTGCAGGACCTCGTTGATATCCTTCAACATGGTGATTATTCAGATTATCTGCATTGCGACATGTTCGCTTATCAGTTCGACGATGTGCCAGACATGTCCCCAATCTCCCCCGACTTGAATACCCCTGACCTTACAACGTCGCCGGACTTTGAGTGGCCTGTGGGCGATTTCCTATCATCGCCTGTGTACAACAGTCCTTTCGATGACTTCCTTACCACCCCAGTCATTGCCGACGAGGGAGATATGTTCACGGAGCCCATGGAGGTGGGTAAATACAGTCTGTTCCCCGAGTTGAACTATGGGTACGTGAGAGAGTTCGAGAAACCCGCTCCGCCTCTGCCGCCTCTTCCCTACACGAAGATGTATCAAATGCCTCCTGTCTCCCCCGTCTCTCCTGTCATGAATGATATCAACAGTCCCTCATCCGTCAACCCCGCCTCTATCTATCCATCGAAACGTTTGCCCTCTGACCTCTCTGCCTTTCCATCGTCCACGGCCACTCCTTCTACTCCCTCATCAACATCTACTCGCTCACTCCCCTCTACCCGCCGGAAGAGCTCAGCTACCGGAACTCGGAAGGGAGTGACGCCTGAGGCGCTCGTACCCATTGACGCACCTACGCAACCTCGCAAGTACATTACCCCGTCCGTGACGTCGCGCAAGGAAGTTCCGTCTGTGTTCATGCGCAAACGGAATCGTGCGCAGGCGTTTGAGGATGATGAGGATGAACTGCTGGAGGAGTTGCGTCCTGATGCGACGGAGCTTGAGCAGATCGAATATAAAAGGCGGCAGAACACGGTTGCGGCACGAAGAAGCCGTAAGCGGAAATTAGAGTTCCAGCAGAAGCTCATTGATAATGTGGAGCATCTGCAGAGGGCGAGGGATGTGTGGCGGGAGAGAGCGCGGATGTTACTGCGGATGATGGAGGTGAGGGGGATGCCTTGCCCGACGTTCCCTCCTGATGAGGATGAAGTGTAAAAAAAAGTGGAGGTTGTTGTCATGTTATGCTTTTCGATCTTCGACTGTATTTCTTTTGGATCTCGCCGCCACCCCTCATTTGCGCCTAACACCTATTTTGTTTCCGGACTGCCAACGACGAGCGTCATATCATTTACAACCGCGCTCGTCTCTATCCTACACGTTACTTTTACTATACAGCCTTCGATTGCTCCGTGTACCATCTGCTTGCCACCATCATTCCCCACCCATTTGTTTGGAGCATCGTCGTACCCCTACCCTGTCTGTTGCTTTATGAGCCCCTTGAAACCAATACAATTGTTGTAGTCATTTGTTTTGATCTTGAATAGTAATCACAGCATTCAGAGACGACGGCGTTTACTAACTAACACATTGAATGCTGGCAGCGCTTATCAATGAGAGGCACTGCTGCAACACTGAGCACACAGTCACAAACGTTTCTTCCTCTACTGCTACCCCCCAAGCTCGTCAACTTTCTTCTCGTGCTCGTAGCAATACCCAACTAGAAAACCGTCAATCAAACTCGCACTCTCACTCATTCTCTGCTAGATCCAAAAAACCAAAAGCTAAAAGGATGGCTATCCTTTCTCGTTCACCCACCGCAAACAACTACGAGCGTCTAGAAGGCGGCATGGGTGGTCTCGGTCCCAATGTAAGATGGAAATGGACATGGACATGGCGCAAGTTCGCTATCGGTGCTCTGGTTCTCATCGGCCTTGTATGGTTCGCCGGGCCTAGGGCTAGTATCACTCCTGGCCATGGCGGCGGCGAGCAGTGGGGTTTGCCAGTGAAGGGTGGGGATTATCGTTAGTCTTTTCTCTTCTCTCGATGATGGTGGGGGGTTCACATTGGATGATAATAAGATCCACTTGGTACGGATGTCGATACTCTACCACTCCCAGCTCCACCTGCACCTGCACCTACTAAACTCAAAGGCGGCGGCGAAGATACCGCCGTGCCCACCTCGAGCCACCCCACCTCCTTCGCTACTGACCCCGACCCACTAAAAACAACCCACTGCACCACCCCCTTCCGCCCTTCTTCTGCACGACTGGTACAATACGCACTCATGATCGACGCAGGGTCCACCGGCTCGCGAATCCACATCTACAAATTCAACAACTGCGGCCGAGCACCATCGTATGAATATGAAGTGTTCAAGCAGGTTCTGGGTGGGCTATCGTCGTATGCTGGGCGTCCCGATGAAGCGGCGAAGAGCCTTGATGTGCTGCTTGATGAGGCAGTCAGGGTTGTTCCTCGGGAGTTGAGGAAGTGTACGCCTGTTGCTTTGAAAGCGACTGCGGGGCTGAGGATGTTGCCTGGGCGGCAGAGTAGGGATATTCTGGAAGCGGTGGAAGAGAGATTGAAGACTGTGTATGAGTTTCCACTTGCGGACAAGGAGCCTGTGACGGTGATGGATGGGAAGGACGAAGCGGTTTATGCGTGGATCACTGCGAATTATTTGTTGGATACGATTAGGCATGGGGAGGATGAGAAGGATGGGAAGAAGACGTTTGCGGTGCTTGATCTTGGGGGCGCGTCGACACAGATTGTGTTTGAGCCAAAGTTCGCAAAGCCGGATAATGCGTTGGTGGAGGGGGATCATAAGTATGAATTGGACTTTGGCGGCAGCGTGCATGTGCTGTATCAGCATTCGTATTTGGGATATGGGCTCATGCGTGCGCGGAAGCATGTCCATCAGCTTGTGGACTTTATGCATTCGATAAGGGCGAGTGATAGGGGGAGGGAAGGAGGGAGTGGTGGTGTGCGGGAAAAGGTGATTGGGAACCCGTGCTTAGCCAAGGGGACGAGTCGGGTTGTGGAGATTAACGATGAGCGTACTGGGGGGTTGAAGAATGTCACGATGGTAGGCGAGGAGGTGGGGTCGTTCGACGGGTGTAAACGTGTCATCGAGCTCGTCATGGCGAAAGACGCGTACGTATATGACTACTATCCATTTGTTCGGATTTCTAACGACCGACATGGATAGGATATGTGAGATCAAACCGTGCTCGTTCAACGGCGTCTACCAGCCATCACTTCTAGACACCTTCCCCGCCTCATCCGGAAAAGTTCTCCTGCTGTCCTACTTCTACGACCGTATCTCGCCCTTATTCCCTATTCCCACTTCCACCTCTTCCTCATCATCTACATCCCAACCACCACCACTATCCATCTCCACCATCCCTACCCTCGCACGCGCCGTCTGCGCTGGGCGTGAGTCCTGGCTAACCCATTGGGGAACCATGCCCGCTGTAATGGAAGAGCTCGCTGGGCGCCCGGAGTGGTGCTTGGATTTAACGTTCATGTATGGGTTGTTGAGGCTTGGGTATGAGTTTGAGGATGAGAGAGAGGTGGGAGTGGGGAAGCAGGTGCAGGGGACAGAGTTGGGGTGGTGTCTTGGGGCGACGCTGGCTATGGTGGGTGGGGAGTTGAAATGTAAAGTGTAGATGACGAAGTTATAGACTTGAGTGGTCTGGCTTAGGTCTGGCTTTTTTCTTTAAGCAGTGTGCGGATCTATTATTGTTTCTTTTTTTTTTGTGTATTTATTTCAACGGACGTATGCATTATGGTATATTATAATACAATAGAAACATATCCTATCCAATGGGAAGAGCTAAACGCTGCACAGCCTCGGGATTGAACGACTGAAAAGGGGATATCGAGCATGGTGTTTTGGACAGAATGAGGGTGAAGTGAAACCAGACGACGTCCTGGCGCAGTACGTTGAGGGCTCTCAAACTTCAAGCCTTACTCCGCATTGTGAGCACACCCTGGTTGAATCGGTGCTACGATTTGATCAAAATGACGAGTCAAGACGGGTATAAAAATGAAATTGAGAGCGCTCACAAGAGACAGATTAACCCGCAAGGGAAGCACACCTGTGAGTACGGAAGGAAGAAATTCAGATGTAATGAAGTATGTGGGAGAACTTACGATGGCGGTGATGATTCCACAGGCGCCGTATTTTCGTTTGGGCTGGTGGATTCCTTTTGCGCAGCGGGCATATACTGTTTGCAATGGTGGTTTATGATTAAAGAGGAGGAGGAGGAGGAAGAAATTGACGTACATTCTGCACGATATTGTTCACCCACTTGGGCAGCGCTCATGACAGGAGCAGAAGCCTCAGGGACTGCCAGTGGTTTTTCCTGAGGCATAGTGAGCATGTGCACGGCAAGAGGAGCGCCTTGATAGGATGGTGTTACCGTTGATGTTGCCATTTCAATGGATTTCTTCAAGAACGTAGTAGATGGGAGATAAAAGAACTTTTCTGAGCTGAGTGAGTTTATGGGTGAAAATCTAGCTTGATACTTATACCGTTGTTCGAGCGCCCGCAAGTCACAAGGGGCGTCAAGTGAATGCCAAGCGGGGATCGTTCCTTGATGGTTTCAGATGTAAGAGACAATGTCAAGCTTGTATATGAGGGACCTACATCAAGAATTATACGCGTGACTCCTATTTCCCCTTTTATTTTGCAAGTAAGATCGTGCAGGTTGCAGGTTAGATCGAGGTTGAGGACAAAGGTGGGATATACCGCAGATGAGAGAGAAGTGGGAATGGAAAAACAGATGGAGGGCACAGGCCGCTGAGTTGGTGATTTGATGACAACGGCCGCGCATCATGATGTACTACAATAAATCAGAACCACCGTCTTCTCGTTGATGTGCTGAAAGCCAAATGGTGTTACCAAAAAGTGCAGGCTGACACGCAAGTGGCTGGTATGATTGCGTGAAACAATCAAACAATCAAACAAGTCCAACTACAGTGCTTTCAGGCTTCAAGCCTTACTCCCCTGTTTGAATCAGTATCACGATTGGCGCAATCAAATGATAACATTGATGAGAGATGTGTCAAATCGAAATTGGAACGCAAACTTAGGCTCACAAGAGGCACATTAGGCCGAGAGGGAAGCACCTGTTAGTACAAAGAAAAAAAAAGGATTCACGTAGATGGCAATTTTGTGATGATGCGAGACTTACATAGCGGTGATGATTCCGTACCGCACACCTTGGTCGAACCTAGTGCTACGATTCGATAAAAATGGTAAGTCAAGATGGATATCTTGAGGGCGCTCACAAGAGACGGATAAACCCGATAGGAAAGCAAGCCTATAAGTACGGAAGGGAAAACAAAAAAGAATTTCAGATGTAATGGTATAGAGAAACTACTTAGAGTTGGAATGCTGGGAGAACTGGTGATGATTCATTCCACAGACGTATTTTCACTGATTCCTTTTGCCCAACGGGCAAATACTGTTGCGATGTTGGTCAGATTTGAAGGGGGGAATCATAAGGAAAATGACGTACGTTCTGCGCAATATCTTTCACCCACTTGGGCGGCGCTCGTGGCGGGAGCTGCCGAAGCAGCCTGGAAGCGATTGCCCCTGGGCCCGGAGTTCTTTCATAGGAGGCGGTACTGTTGAAACTTGAGTACGCTGTTGCCACCTTTACTTCAAGTTTAGTAGATGGGAAATGCAGAACACAATGCGCAGCTGGTTATCTGTGTGGGCCTACCGCGCGCGAGGTCAACGTGACTGCAAAACGCGGCTGCTGATTATTTTTTAAAGTTCACGATGTCAAGTTGACGAATAACCACATTCATTAAACTAATGATGATCTTCATCTAGGCGAGGCTCTATCAGGAATCCACGACTCGTGTTTTCCCGGTCTTTTAGGAATATTTGTTTTGTTTGGACACAATAAGGCTAGGACTGTCCAGGTTAGATCAGGGTTGAGATAAGGGTGGGGACATACTCCACAAGCCATACTTACTATGTAACAGCACAGGAAGTAGGAGCCGTAAATTTGTGGTGGCCCGATCAGTTTTCACGCCACCTGTGCGCACAGGCTGTGCATCTATAAAGACAGTTAAATGAATTCTAGATAAAGACTGATTAATGGTGGGTCGTACCGGTAAACTGCCAGGTGAATGGTCAGCAGGGCCAGCAGATCAGGAAGTACGACGAAACATACATGTTGTCATAGGTTCGTCTGCAGACCTTATCTGTAACTGGTAGAAGTATGCTTGGTTGTGGTTACACTTCTCGCACGACGCTGTAAAGCAGGAGATCAACAGAACATCTGTCAAGCCGAGGAGAAACACTCGCCCATGGTTGAATCAGCATGTTTCCACATCTCGTCTCCTCCCAAAACGTCATCGACCTCCTTCCGGACTAGTCTTGTCCTGGATGTCATCTGCGCAAGGCGTTATCGTAGAAACGAAAGAAAGCGTGTTTTGACAATATACTTGTTTGGTGATTGGGAACTCGTAGGCGCAGGTGTTGCATGCCCATTTATTGTAACCTGTCTCCGAAGATATAACAAGGATATTTGCGCAATTGGGACAAAAGAGCATCGAGTTCTCGTTCACAACAGCATTAGGATCTTATCTTATCGAGTCAGTCATAGTTGACGACGACCTCACCGCCAAACCTCCACAAACACTTTCATTAAGTTACTCTACCTTCATTGACCCTAATTGAATACCCTCTTTATTTCCTAGTAATCTTTTCAGGCGTAGACATGATATTTTCAAGCTACCTAGCCGGTTCCTCAAAACCGCCTCCAGAATGGACATCTGCGCCCGAAGCACCCGCATGTTCATCCTTTTCCGCTGCTGGTATAACTTCGTGACGCTAAGCTGGCGCAATACTTCCGACAGCATCAGCACGGTCTGTACAGTGAGGCCACGAATCAAGACTACATAGAAGGCCAGAAGTTTTTCGAGGATGGTAACACTCGAGAGCCTGCTCGACTTCTACCCTCAGACGCAGTGGATCGTATTAATGCGCTGGGTTGTAAAGCTTGGGGTTTGGAGTCACCCACGTTTTATCATCCCTATTCCCAGTCTCGGTTTTCTGGCTTTGTTCAGAATCTCAGTGACACGATGGGTCAGGTTTGATCGATGTGAAGACGAACGCTCAGTGCGAGGATGTGTGTCTCATGAGTTATTTGCCGATAACGGCGGGTCTATACGATATTCAAGCAAAGACGGGTGTTTATTTCGAGGTTTTGATTGAGAAAATGAATGGGTCATTGCTATTGGTAATCCCGCTTCAATCTCGTGCCTGCCTTTCTGACGTCTGCCGTGATCCAGGGACTGCGTGCCGCCCTTACCCTTCTATCCGCCTTCCAGGATGGCACAGAGATAGCGCCGGATTTCATCTCGACGATCTCCGAAAATTCTTCGAGAACTCGGATGGAGGGCAGGACTACCAGGGGATTGGAATTGCCAGCATTAAAGCAATGGACACTGTCGGATGCGGGTATGAGTTCTCCGCAGGGAGTCTGTTCTACACGTACAATGGTGCGCGACTGCCGAGTGCCTTTATTGCTTACGTTCCTCGCCAAAATTATGACGTCTTTGCGGCGCTTGGCGTAGCGGGAGAGTGCGAATTCAAGGTTAACTTTGGAGGAGACATATTTAGGTGGAAGGAGGGGAACGAGTGGGCGTGGAGGGTTGAGGGGCATATTGGGAGGTTGGGCACTATGTATGGAGGGTTAGAAGAAGCGTTGCCCTCATATGACGAGGTCAGGAGGATGCAGTGAATTTCTAAATTTCCGAGCCGGAACAAGCATTCAGCCGTTCTTCCTGTTTGTCCCAGTCGCTGGTGCACTTTGTGAAAACCATGATTCGCAAGACCCTACTAAATGGCCATACGTCAACCCACAATGTCACTTAAAGGTTCGCCTCCGTCTTTATACTTTTCTGGTACACTGAACTATATTCAGCACTAGGAAAGTCGCTATTCTTGCCAATCGGCAGTGAGCGGTTGTATCGTAGCCATAGGAACTGTAACCAGGAAAATAAGCTTTGAAATAGACAGAGTCCACCATTGATGCCAACTTAATGGACGCAACGCGCCATATATCAGTCGGCATCACTCGTAGCTAGTTACCGGTGTTACAGATCATTATCATTGACAGTACCAGTACTTAAAGTAACTGGGGAGACCGGGGCTGTCTCATGGCTCATCATAGTTCATCTGGAGCAGTGTCTTCCCCAACATTACGCCGTGTTGACATCCATGACAACTTTCACATTCAAAGATAAGAATATCCTCGACAGTCGCTTAGAGCCGAACCATGGATCAGGATCTTTCACCACTCACACGACATACAATCTTTTACCATTAAAGTGGTGGTTTTATTGTATGGCATGCTCGGCCTTAGTCGCAAAGAATCGACCAAATTTGAGTGTCCATGATTCTGTTAGTAATCGTACAAATAATCGTCGAATCGCGTCTGGAGACGATTCTGCGATTATCCGTGTCCCGAAAATCGTAGACATAATCCGTGGTTAATCGCCCTACTTTGACCGCTACTATTTATAGGGTACCGGTGCCGGGGCAGCGTGATATCGGTCGGGTTCAGTTGTAGTGGCACGAACTTTACAGGTTTCAATCCTATCCTATGAAGGAATTTATTGATTCGCGAGAGGTTAGTTTTTTGGTCCTGGATATACGTATTACGGAATAATACCGTCTACTCATCAGCAACAGAAATGACCGCTTTTGCTTTAATGGTCCCATTCTGAATAGCAAGAACCACGTCCCCAGCCTTTTCCAAACCCTTGATAACTTCCTCCGTGTACTTGATCTCCCCACTTGCCAGTTTCGCGGGAACGGTCGCGTAGAATTCTTCCAGGTATTTGTGAATAATCCTGTATATGAAGAAGCCACTGAGGGTTAATGATTTCGCTATAATTTCCATGATATTCTGGATGTTCGTCAAGAGTGAGCATAATTCAGGGACACTGATCCACGTTGATTGTACCTTAGGTGTCTTGCCGCCTCCGTTGTAACCTAAACAACTTATTATGAATCTTTACTAAAGAAATCTGACATTCTTTTACCTGATATCATTCCGCATTCCTAAGGAGGGATAAGCCCTCGAAATATCAAGGGCAATAACAGACGTACAATAAATCGAGCATTCACTGCAGCTGCATTCAGGGCGGACTCCAGTGTTTCCCCGCCAACATTATCCCAGTAACTACAGTGGCAGGTAGGTAAGTGTGTTAAGTTTGTGAAGAACAAAGAACGTGCATGTCAATGGGACCCTCCTTCTCCAGAACCTCATCCATGTTCGTGGTCTTGTAGTTGAAAGCAACGTCCGCACCGATCTCTTTCATATACCTGACTTTCTCATCTGATCCGGCGGACGCAATGACTTTGAGCCCATCAGCCTTCGCGAGCTGGATAACGAATCTATCACCGAGCTTTGATTATCTTGGGATCTTTAACAATTTCATCCGCTTACTGTCCAACAGGACCTTTGGGTTTGAATGTTAGACGTCTGGGCTTATACGTCGCTAAAAATGTGGAACAAACCTCCGCCAGACGTTACAAAAACAGTTTCGCCCTTCAAAATTAGACGAATACTTTCCGAAGAAATGTGAAGTTACCTTCTTTGCATGCGAATATTCCTTCCAACCCATATACGCAGTTTGCCCTACGTTGCATCCACTCTTATCGTTCTGGAATCAAAGTTGAAAATTGTTCTTACCAGGCATTCCTGCAGCGCCAAGAAAGACAGACCAAGGTAAATGATGTTCATTTGAGAGAATCTTTAGTGGCGCCAGAGTCTTCCGAATGCTATATTCCTCCATAGCTACGTGACACCAAAATCCATTAGACATTGGACATAGCACTCCATAACAGTAATTCGGGCAACGTACTGAAATTACCAAAGACATGATCACCAATCTTGACCTCCCGACTCTCGGAGCGGATTACGATGCCGACACCATCACAATCCAGGCTGTCATCTCGATTCAATGTTTGCGATATGATTAACAAATATGAAAGAGATTTACGGTGCTCCAAGCGTAAATGGAGGCTTCGAAGGTTTAACAAGTCAAAATCAATTTACGAGCCACACTCACTGCATATGATTTGATTTCCGGGGACCTCATTCGTCCTCTAAAGTACGGATCAACGGAGAGGACGAGAATCTTGACAAGGAACCCGCCATTCAGGGGGACATTGTCAATATCGATTGTTGGCGTATCATCGTAAACCGTTGATTTTCCCGGTTCAGGGTAGCCTTTTGAAATCGAAACAGCATCAGTAGCATCATCTCTGGAGTAACTGAAGTAGAATATGGACCTGACGGGATTGAGTTGAAGATGACACGGGCGTTTCTTATTGGTGCCATCAGAAGAATTGTCACTATTGGATTAGGTGGTGTACGTTGAATACTGTTGGATCTGGGTCGACCGGTGTGGAACGCGTCTCATTAATTCTTTGCTATTTGTACCTGGATGATAGGCTGGTCATATCATGTAGTTGTGTGGCCTACATACCCGGTAATCGGACGGCCTGAGTAAGCTTCCCCGAGGAGAAGAACCAGGAGAAGCATACTCACACTGCGGTGATGGCAGTCTTCTTGGCTGGCAAGCGCGGAAAGTGTGGACAATGCATGAGAAGATGCCGATGACATATGATAACCCTTTCCTTTCCCGTATTACATACAAGTCACAGCTTCTCGCTACGATGACGGCAAAGAGCACGACTGAATGATGTTTCTGAGAAATTTAAGACGAATGCGGTGTTTTCGGCAGTCTAGTGCAGATAGACAAAGACAAAAGTTCAAAACAGCGGAATAACATGTTATTTATTCAGTGCTTCCCAATGTCCTGCTGCACTGGGTAAAGCCTGAAAAGGGGCAAATGTTACCTGAGTACAACCGTGACAGTATTGACAAAAGTAAACCTCTCACTCAGACACGTATGTAATTGATCTGCCATCAATCACGTGTATGTTTGTGAAGTACTTGGCATTCGTGGTTTACATTTACGAAACGTATGGATATGAAAATAATAAGATTGATTAAAAGGTGGGCAAAAGCACTCCCTACCCAGCCGTCACTGGGGGAAGCACTTTTTGACTCGGATGCGGGGAGAAACGGATGATGATGTGGGTACGGCTTCCCAACTCCAGGTACAACTGGTCCCAGTCGGTCCGGTTGTCACCAAAAGACCGGTCAGAACTCTGATTTTTCATCTCTTAACTAAATTTTGCTTTGTATTAAATAAAACTAATTACACGACCCCGCGAGCATGCAGCGGTGACAGGTCACAGGTTGCTAATAGAACAAAAGAGAAAAACAAAAGAAGACGGCCCCACCGTTCACATGTGTAGCGAGAGATGCCATTATTGTGTTCTTGGTGCCATGACATTGCCCCCCTGGTTCATCGTTGCCATGTTGTTGTCCACACTCGTCGGGATGACAACATGAATGGGGGGCCCATCATCCTTGCTGTTGGTAATGGTCCATGCAGTGGCAAGTGCAGGACATTGAAGTGATATATATACAAGATTAGGAATGTGCCTCTGGCATGCATCAACATGTATATATATTACTTTAATAGTACAAATGATTTCTTTGTTTTTGCACCTTCATTGCCTTGATGTTGTGCACAGATCTTACTCATGATATCACCACATAGAACTCCTCATTCCCCATTCACCCCTCACCCCCTCACCCCCCTCTCCCTCTCCCTCACTATTTCACCCACCCCCTCACTCCTACTCTCCTCCCTCTCCTCCCTCTCCCCCCTTTCCCCCTCTCCCCCTCATGCATCCTTTCCCTCATTCCAACACTTTTGTTGCCCTCCATTACTACCAGCTCTACTTCCACATCACCTCCACCTTCCCCCCTGCTTCACTCTCCCCCCCCACCTTTCCACTCCCCCCATACCCCCTCACCCACTCCCCTGCTCTCCCTCTCATTCTCCTTCACCCCCTCACCCTCTCCCCCCTCACATCCCCTCACCCCCTCACACCTACTCTCCTCCCTCTCAGCTCTCTCCTCCCTCTCCCCCCTCCTTCCCCACACTCTTCTTCTCCCACTCAATCCCTCTCTTCTCCTCTCCTCCTTCTCCTCTCCTCTCTTTTGAACTTTGTAAAAAAGCTCTAACTTCACTTTGTAATGAACTCAATTTTTTAAACTAATTTTTATTGACTTTACATTATAATGAACTCAATTAAACATTACTCAGTTGATGACATTGTAACGAACTCAATTTAGAACTTGTCAGTCAGTCTGCATAATGACTTTGTATTGAACTAATTTTTATTGACTTCACTTGGAGGTAGACGAGCGAGGGATGAGTGTAGTGTACAGAGGTTTTGCACTGAGAAGGATGACACATCATGATCATGTGACATGTTTGTTCCTTCTCCTCTTACTGCATAGACACATATGCTTCCCTCACTGTCTCCTCAGTCCTGAATCCATTCCATTTTGCATTGTTCTTTCTTCTCTATCACTTTTTTCACTTCACTCTAAAACTGGGATATGTCAGGCAATGTGACAGGACAGAGAGAGGTGACAGGTACCCAACTCCCATGGTCAGGGATGACAGCCAGCAGTTCCAACAGGGCAGGGGCCAGAACCCCTTCCAGATGCTTTTGTAGCGGTTCCAGTGGGGAGGAAATCGAGGAGAGGGACAAGCCAGCATGTCACAGCCCTGCAGGGCTTCTCACAAATGACTGTCCGATGGTCGACATGTGTCATCTCATCTAGGGCAAGATCGATACAGCTGAATGCGTTGAGCAGTTCCATTTAGGTTTTTATTGAGGCACCTCCAGGCAGGAAGTGTGCAGTTGGTTATGTGTATCAGGTTCTTCAAAATGTGGCTGAGGAAGGTCTGGGCAATCTTAGCCAGTCTGGTGAGCCAACAGGCACATCTGGGAATGTGGATGACCTTCAGGACAATGCTACACCCCAGATGAGCTTAATGGCTAGCATAGCACCCTTGGCAGGCTGCAAGCACTCAGTGATGAGTGCTGCCCCAGACTCTTTGTGCAGGGGTCTCAACCCTCCTCACCAGGCATCAGCAGTGGATTTTTTGCCTATGCATTTCAAGGAACCTGTCAGTAACAGCCTCATCCCACTGAAGCAGAAGACCCCCAACCCATCTTCACCAATGAAGATCAGGCTGGATGCCCCATAGACAGGCAGATCCAGGCTGGATGCGCCCCCCAATTCAAGTCCCATCTCACAGCACCCACTTCTCTGTAGAGCCACAGATCTCCATATGCCTTCCCCCATGGGATGACACTCAGCAACTTTTTGTACACATGACAGTAACACTGCATGAGCAGCAGCAGAGGGTTTAGTACCAATTCCCAAAGGATTAATGCTGTGGGGTATCCCCCAGCTCAGGTGGTGGGAGGGATTACCTACAAGGTCCACTTCTCCCAATCGTGAGGATCAGGCAGCCAAGCATTGAGGCTGGGGAGGAAACTCTGTGCACAGTATGCTTGAGCTGTGCACACAGGCCTGCAGGCTGCAGCAGCACATTCCCAATCCAGCCCACAGATAGCCATGTACCATGCAGGCCCACAGATAGCCACACATGCAGGCCTGCAGATAGCCATGCATTCAGTCCTACATATAGCCATGCATGCAGGCCTGCAGATAGCCATGCATTCAGTCCCACATATAGCCATGCATGCAGGCTTGCAGACAGCCACACAAGCACACTGTTAGGAAACAGTCTCCTAACATGCCTATTACATAATACTATTTCTATTTTATTTTATTTTATTTTATTTTATTTCACCAAAATATGCTACAAAACGCCTATACATGCATTATTTGTCAGCATGGGAATTTTCTATTTACATGCATCAATATGTACGTGCATGTACGTGCATGTGCACACATGTGTGCATGCATCCATAACAACATACTACAATATATGTAACATAGTATATAATCCTAAAATAAATACTAGGAGACCTCAGTTGAGTTCTCTTAAGTATTCCATCCACATTAGTGGTGTGAAAAGCCTATTTCAGTCAACTGTTCTATTTTTAACCCCTCACATCAAAACCATCAAACCCTTCATCATGCACGTGTGTGCCGCTGCCTTCTTGTAGGAGAGCCCACATGGTCCAGCTAGCAGATTAGTGGGTGTCGCCCTAACACACACCAGCATAGTATATGTATTTGCATATCTATCTTGAGTCCCCGCATTGACTCACATATAGGCAGGTCATCAGATTGCCCCATCAGCAGGGGTGCAGACACCCACACAATCAGTCATGCACAGCAGTGGACATGCTGTCCATGTGACAATGGCACCCCAGTTCACACTGACACTAGATGTTATCGTAGGAATCTTAGCGGCAACAGGTCCAACCAGCATGAATCTTTTGCTGGCCAAAAATGCTCAGCCTTCTGCAAGGAGGTATTTCTTGCATGTCATCATGAATACCATGAGTGATCTCCCAATATTCATCATCATCAAGGAGCTGAAATCCAGATTCAAAAATTACATTCCATTGGCTCTCTGCACCCACAAAGCATGTTTGAATGCAACCTGTTCCACCAAGGTGATTGACACTGAAATCAGATGGAATGATAAAGGCGAGATGAGGTTAAAGCAAAAGGTGATGATGGCAGGAAGGGACCACTCTCTCCCCACCAACGACTTCACAGAGATTCACAAAAATTTTATATGTGGGATGCACAGATACCTCATTATGGGCGAGGATGTAGAATCCAGCAGGGTACAAGCTACAGACTGTGTGGACATGTTTGCAGAATTCTTCAGTGTTATTGCTGCCAGGCCAGACTACACACTAGACTGGCCATCATATTGGGGCTACATCATCAAGTCTTATATTTCATGGATTGGCAGGAGGGATGACACATCTGGACTGATTTTTAGCGAGTATCTACTTCACCAGTACAAAATGAGGAATCTCATGCCCACAATCCTCGAGCAGCTGAGACAACCTTCAGGCCCTCCTGCATTTTTCTCACATATCAGACCAAGCAGCAGTACCACTAGTGGAAGTGCAAGTGCAGGCTCATGAGGCAGGGGCTGTGGATTTCAAGGGAGTGGGATGTTTAACTTGAATCGAGGAGGATATCAGGCCCAAATTTTCCATCATCCTTTCAGCCCCAGCAAGCGTCAACCAGTTTCAGGTGTTATCTCTGCAGTGAGGGCCATTCCCACAGAGATCACCAGGGACAAGCAAGATGGCTTGTTGCCAATGAGCAGGGCAAATGGGTTGACGAGTGCCTTGGTAACAGGATTGTTTGCATTTCCTTCAACGTTAAATCTTCTGGATGTAGATGAGGCACTACCTGCACCTACAGCCACTCCTGTTCCTTGTGTGGTGAATCCATGCATGGATCTACAAGTTATACTGCATTACAATATTTTCCCAATTGTAACCAAGCTGAAAGCTGACACTTGAGAGCTTGCTTTGATGGATGCAGGCATTCTCGACAAGTTCAATGATATCCCAGTGGGCCTCAAACAAGGCTTTTTCTGTGGTTTGGAAAACTTTTTGCATGCACACATATCCATCCCTCACAATCATTATTCATCACAAGAAGACAAAGATTTTGTCGTTTCAAAATATGCTGAAGAAATGGAACTCAGTAGAATATTGCATGGTTACAATCCAGATACACTTTTCTCACTTATTGGGCACTTCCATTTGTGAATGCACTGTGCGCTCTAGGGTCTGGGAAGGTTTCCAAATGTATCAACACATTACGACTTACAATGCCAACCTCTACAAACCCTACAAATTCAATTTTGAACAATTTTGAATGACTTTGAATGACTTCACAACATTTTGAATGCCTTTGAATAACTTTGCAGCGCTTTGAATGAAATCAGCCACTGATAATACTCGACCTGAAAATCTAACAAAAACTTGTTAAAAGGCTTAGGAAGTATAACACAGGCTAGAGGAAGGGTGCAAGTTAGTCCTAAATATCACCGCTGATATCCAAAGGTTGTAGTGAGTGATGCAAAATGACAAGGCGTGTTGCAAATAGTCTTTAAAGGTGTATGAAGATGTTCAAAAAAGGTTTGAAATGAGTTTGAAGATGTTTGAAGATGTTTGAAAAAGGTTTGGAGAGGTTCGAAGTAGTTCGAGGAGTTTAGAAAGAGTCGGACTGGTGTCAAAGTATATTGAAGAATGGATATAGCGAATTAGATGTATTTTTGAGAGATGATAGGTGATAGGCAATAAGTCGAGGAGTGAATATGAAAGTTTGAAGAAGTTTGTGATATTTCACAGAACTTTGAGATATGATGCAAAGATAAGACTCAAGAGAATGGCTTTTAAATCGAACGATAATGGAGAGGGTGACTTCACCTCTCTTCCCTTTGCTTTTCTGTTATTCTAAGTAACTAATACAAGTCTATATACAATTTGAAGAGATAGTATACTTAAAAGGAAATAATAACATGTGGAAAACATGAGGCAATATATACAACAATGAGGACTTTGTAAATCATAAAACAAATGAGAAATGATAAATAATTGAAATGTACAGTGTCCCCATATAGTAAAAGTACTTATTTTTTGCTTCAATATATCATTTAAACCTCTAAGCACTATTATTGCATCCTAATTCCTTTGTCATCTCTCCTTGTGTCCAGTAGTGCTTGATATGCAATGAAATAACTCATTCCAGTTCATGAACAGCTTTGCATTGGTATTTTTGACTCAAATGATTTAGGAGTTTTGCTGTACCCATTTATTTTGTAAGCACTTGCCAAGTTAAGTCTTCTGAAATGTGGTATTCTGACTGCATGTTGGAATCACATAGGAATTTACTCAGAATTTACTAGGAATATCTTGGAAACAAAAGTACATGGTTATCAAGATACATTCTAATCGGAATCTGATTGGACTCCTATCAGAAAACTTGGAATCATAGGACTCCTATCAGAAAACTCGGACTCCTAGGAGTCCAATAGGAATATGTGGGGGAGTATAAAGTACTGCAGTAAACCACCATCAATGCAATCTAGACATTTCCAGCTGGCATCGATTTGTTGTTGACAACCAGAACAAGTGTCATAGCCCAAATGGCTAGCCAGACCATCATGATGAAGCAGCTCAAGTAAACAGACTTGACAATATGAAAGCCAATCCTGAAGTTTTGACTACAAATATAATTAAGTACGATGTCATTATAAAGCAATTGTACTATTACTATTGTTGTATTCTTTTTCTTGAGTTTAGGCTTTGCAGGAGATACATCATCACTTTCTGCTGTTTGAATATCAGTAACCAATCCAGAAGTAGAATCCAAGGCTACTGCTTCAGACAAGGGTATAAAGCAATTATCAGAGGTGGGAAATGCAGATGAAGAATCTATGTCTTGTGTTTGACATCCACAATGACCACTAGCACTAGTTTGTAAAATGACAATCCAATTTTTTTTTGATGTTGCTGCCCCTACTGTGGTTAAGCCAGATCTGGCAGTTGTAAGTGTACAAAAGGCTGGTTTTGTTCATTTTGCAGATTATTCTAAGCTATTGTTTTTTCGCTTCAGTGGGATGGTGGAAAAAGTAACTTGAGCTACACAAAAAAACAAAGACAAACTACACTGACTCAAAGCCCCTATCCAAGTCACTCTTCTCACTACCCTCCTCTTCATCATCTGACACTATACTCTTTAACATCTCATCTAAAGCTGCCTGCTCCTTAGCATACTTCCTCCAAAGCCCTGCAATCCAATTTGAAGTAACAATAGCAAGCCCAACCTGATTATATTGAGAAATGGCAACTGTTTCAGGAGGGTAATCTTGGAGGCTTGTACCATGAAAATGTGAGGGATCCCATGCAATAATTGTATCATTACCTCCTTTGGCTCCAAATACCATACTTACAGTTGTAAAAGTGGCTGCCCTGATCTTCTCTTAAAGTTCTTGATATTGTCCAGGCAGTAGCAAACTTGTGTGGCTGATTTACCTCCTTATGAACAAACCTAAAAGAGAAACATTGTTAGTCAGGAGAAGCTATAATATAACAGGTGGTAAATGCCTAGAATAATTTGCAGTCATTGCACCTGAAGGAGGAGCAAGCTCTGCTATTCAAAATTAAATGATTCTTCTTCAATTTCCAACTTTAACTCTTCTTTAACACTATTCTCCTTAAAGCCCCCAACAATCTTCTTGTTCATCCAATAAATCCCAGTCTCAGCAAGTCAAGTGACAATATCATCCAAGAGCTCATTGGGAAGTCATCTGTGAATAAGCATCCAGAGAAGAGAGAAAGCATGGGCAGTTCTCCTATTGAGATGATTGACAAATTCATTGGACAGCTGCTTTGACTTGATATTTTTGACCCAACCAATCATAGGCTTGCTTCGTGCTCCAGCAGAAACTCCAGTCTGAACAATGCTACCTGGATCAGCAAGCCAACAAGAAACTGAATCAAGATAATGAATATTAGAACAAAATGCTTACCTGCATGCTCTTGCAATACTTTACATTATCTTTGATGATATCTTCTATGCAATGAAGAAGTGCTGGATGGCCAACAAAATTCCAAATGATAACCATCACCAGCTCCTGTGTTCCCTTATCATAAACAATAACAGTATCCTGCTCTCCAAAATCCTCCTGAAGAATGTTATCAGTAGATTACATCTGAGATCTCCAGATCATGATCAGAAAGTCGGCCATTGTCATTGACACTGTTCATCCCAATCTGTCCTCCCAGGTGCCCATCACCATCAATACCCCTGATCACTGTTCACCCATGCTCAGCTAATGTTGTGACCATCATCTTGGACAGTGAGCAGACTGTTCCCCTCATTCTAGGCCCTTTTTCTTTATTCCTTTTGTAGAAACCAACTATATATAGATATGTGGTGATAATACAACATTAATTCCACTTTTTATGGCCATTATAACTTATAGGGTGCACCCTTCTCTGGGGGAGGGGTGAGAGGAACTGCTGTACTCTTATGTGAAGGGTTCTGCATGAGGTTCTAAATGTATTATTCACAAAATAGACTATATACATGATGTGAGGCTGTTTTACATAGGATACTATAGGGGAGAAAAGCGAAATCATAAGGGGGAGGGGAGAGGGGTCCCTTCTGTTTAGTTGTACATGCTCCAGAATCAAGAATGTGCTCATGAAGGGATGAAGGGGTATCACGAGGTGTAGAAAATTGAGTATAGAGAGAAAGGGAGCAAGGATGAACTGTCAGATGAGTTGTGATTGGTAATTGAGAGATAGTGACTCACCTGTTCTCCTGTGCATTCCTCTGGCTATATGTGCATTGGAGAAGAGTCAGATAGGCCCTACATATGATATAAAATCCTTACCTAAAGTTCTAAGATGGCTTATAGAGTCAAAAATGCAAACATAGGTTCAGGAGGAGGAATACTTACTGTGAAATATCCATGGGCCAAAAATGTTCACTTTCTTTGATTACTAGTCTATGATAAAGGTAAGTATATATTATAGACTCCAAAAAAATCCAAGGGGAATCTGTGGAGGAATGAGGACAGGATGCTTGAGGAAGTGGTGATGGATAGTATTGTATGATCAGCATTGCATAATAAACAGGACTCAATGCCCATCCTGATCAACAACTTTCAAACCTATCATTTTGCACATATCTCATGAATTTCTCCATGAATTCCCTGAGCATTTTTTTTGCAGTCTATAATATATACTTACCTTTATTTACCCATGCTTTCCAATTAACAGCACATTGAGTCGCTGTCGAGTTATCTTCAGATTATTGCCTTTTTGGAACCACTCGATTCACCCCCCAGTGCATAGCTTGGCCTCTCCTGCTCTTTGGATGGCTCATAACCCTAGGTAACATGTATTACTACAGGATTATGCCCTTATACCATCACTACATTGAGCTATGAAAGTCCTATGAACTTTAGGTGAGTGACTATATCATCTCTCAATACATCTACTTTCTACCACTCTTTTATGTACAAACTCATTAACCATTAAAAGGTGCTAAATCTACTTGAACTACATTTATATGACTGTATATAAAGCCACTAGTGAGTCCCATGAGCTGGCATGGAGTAACAAGGAGGGTAGGTGAGTAGGTAGTGATCTTATCTTGTAGGATGAAGTATTGACTATGTAGGTTACATTTTGAATATTAATTGAGGGTAATGTGCACACATGACCACATGAAAGGGGTTTTGGATGATAGGAAAGGTGTGGATTTATGGTGAGCAAAGTTCACTTCTGTTGATGGAAAACTCATGCCCTGGTAAGCCAGGTCTTTTCTTTCCTGCTATATTTATTACTAACCCTTATTCTACTTTACTATTAGACCTAGGAATCAAAGAAAGTGAACAATTTTGTGCCATGGATCTCACAAGGGAAGCATATCTCCTCCTGAGCACATATTCTGTTTTCTGTCTATCCCAACAACTGCAGGACCTTTAGGGGGTCTATCAGGTCATTCATTGAGACAATTATGCTGTTTTTTATGTCCATTTATGAGGGGAAAGGCATAGTTATGCAGGCAAGTGACAACCTCTCCCCTCCCTATACAGGTGCACTGACAGAGAGCACCTGATCCCCAGCTCTCCCAACATCAATCCCCATATATATTCAATCACTGAACCAGCCCTGGTTAGCTAAACCACCCTAATTAACAATACATCAGCCACCCTGGATATGTAACTAATTAGTAAGCTTGATCATGACACACAGGTGCGGCAACGATTTGGCAAATAGATGTGGTGTTATATGTGGTGTTATATGTGGCATTTACAGGGGCAAGTGTTTGGCAACAATGTGGCTATAATGTGGCTATGATATATATGGCTGTGCTGAAACTGCCATCTCAATGTTTGTCAGCCAACCACTGATGCTGCCACTGCCTCCCACCTCCACCTCCATCCACACTCCTCCAATTTGTGCAACAAACAGGCCCAAATGATGTTGGCCATCATTTGGCCCCCAGGTAAGTTTTTCTTTTTGTCTCTTTTTTTTCCATTCAACTAACATAATGTTTATTGTATTTTAGAGTATTTTCATTGTACTTACACCAAGAAAGGTACCACAGCCCCCATAATGATGACGATGATGGCAATGGCAATGACAACAACAACAACAATAATGACAACAATAATAACAACAACAGCAGCAATGACTACAACAATGACAATGGCAGCGCTCCATCACCATGGCATCCAACAAAAGGGCCCAAATGGCACTGGACATCATTTGGGCCCCAGGTAAGTTTTTTCTTCTCATCCCATTATTTTTCTTACAACTAACATAGTATTTTAGATATTTACATTGTACTGGGGCCCAGTACAGGTAAGTTTTTTCCCTTGCAAGTAGCATAATTTTTATTGTATCTTAGGTATTTCCATTATACTAACACTGAGAAAGGTACCACAGCCACCATGACCACCTTGGCCTGTGAAGGCTGCAGCACCACTGTGCATGGTCCAAGCATTTCCTCTGGATATTTGGATTTTGCTCATCTAGTGGTAGCTGTAGCTGTGGCATGTGTCAGGTGCATCCTTACTGGCGAGGCAAGTCCACCTAGTGGCACAACAAAATGGGGGGAGGGCCAGCAATGAAGCATACCACCTGGCTCCAGCTGCTTGTGGAGTGGATCATGGTGATAATACTTGACCTGAAAATCTAACAAAAACCTGTTAAAAGGCTTAATAAGTATAACACAGGCTAGAGGAAGGGTGCAAGTTGGTACTAAATATCACTGCTGATACCCAAAAGTCATAGTGAGTGACATAAAATAATGAGGCACATTGCGAATAGTCTTTAGAGGTGTACAAAGAAGTTTAAAATAGTTTGAAATAGGTTCAAAGACATGCAAAATAGTTCAAAAAAGGTTCAAAGGTGTGCAAAGTAGTTCAAAGAAGTTTTGAGAAAGATCAAAGGTGTTAGACTAGTGTCGAGGTATATCAAGAAATGATTATAGCAAATGGGAAGTGTTTTCTGAGAGATGATGGGTGATATGTGATGAGTTGAGGGATAAATACAAAAGTTTGAAGAAGTTCACGATATTTTACAGAACTTGGAGATACGATGCAAGCTAAGACTCAAGAGAACAGCTCTTAAATCAAACAATAAGGGAGAGGGTGACTTCTTCTATGTTCCCTTTTGCTTTCTCCTTTCTTCTAAGTAACTAATACAAGTCTATATACAATTTGAAGGAATAGTACTAAAAAGGAAACAATAACATGTGGAAAAACATGAGGCAGTATGCATAGCAAATAAAGGTATTGTAAAACATAAAACAAATGAGAAACAATAATAAATGAAATGTACATTGTTCCAGTATAGTAAAAGTTCTTGTCCTATTGCTTCAATATATCATGGAAACATAAAACTGCACTTATTGTATTCTAGATCTCTTGTTGTCTCTCCTCATGTCTGGTAGTGCTCAATATGTGATAAAATAACTCATTCCGGTTGTGCAGCATGTATCGAAAGGGTTTCAAAACAGTTATATGGTGGCCAAAATCATTTAAAATGGTGTGAAGTCATTTGAAGTAGTGCAAAGTTGTTTAAAAAGGGTTTGAAGTCAATTTCGTGGCATTTGTAGTGACTCTGAGTGTCTGTCATAATGTCTCAATATGATTGGAAGCATTCTCTGGACCTTAGAGTGCTCAATAGACTTATCATTCTCCCCCTTACTGAAATTCTGACTGTCCCAGTCAGCCAATCAAAGTCACGTGTGAAATGCATGATCGTGTTGAAAAAGTTGGTGAAGTTTGAAATACTTCTTGTTCTTCATCCATCACCTTCTACATCCAACTCTAGCTTCTACAATATCTCTCTTGGCCAAAATCAACATTGACATTTTTGAATATGCAAAATCGATGCCTGAGCATGGCATCACAGAAGATATGGATTTTGAAGTCTGGGGGTGGGGTTTTTGTGGGGCAGTGACCTGTTATTTGTCGATTTAGTGGAGGAGGTAGAACATGAAAGGAGGTAGGAGGAAGAAAAATGGGTTAGAGAGGAGGATGAGGTTGTGAATCGAAGGTGATCGAGAGGGCAGAGGGAGGTGAGGATGATGAAGATGGGGAAGAAGATGAGGGTGAAGACAAGCTGCCTGTGGTGTGGGTGGCAAAGCGAAATGCCCCAGAGGTTGAAGAGGAGGAGGCTGGAGAAGAGGAGATCGAGGGCATAGGCAATACAAAGCAGGCAAAGTTGGCTACAAGTAGAAATGGAAGGGCTGCTTGATTTTGAGGGCCCGGTAAGTATTTTACTTATTTTGGAAGGATGTTCAAGGTACTAATACATTTGTAGGGCGATTGATGTGCTGGGTTCAAGTCCAAGCCACATTGTGTCATCAACAAGGGAGTGGCAAAGTGTAGAAATTGCACCCAGGAAGTGCAGGGGTGCTATTGGAATGGAGTGTTGAGGTGGGGCCTTTGCAAAGGTGAGGCGAAGAAGTTTGGGGGCATGAGATGGGATTTGCGCATGAAACCAGGTATGAAAACTGTTCGAAATCATTTCGAAGTGATTGCTAATGTTTGTTTGAGTTTTGTAGTATGTTGAATTCATGTTGTGGGTCTGTTTGAAGATGTCAAACCAGTAGCGGGACCTTCAAAGCCATCGAAGAAGAGGAGGAAATTATCAAAGGGAAAAGCCAAGGTGAAGGTGAAAGAGTCACGGGGTTTCAAGAAGAGGGAGGACATTAATAAAGAGATCATGATTCATCGTCGATTTCTGGTGACAAGATTGGCTGAGATGAAGGTCGAGATGGAAGTTCTCAGGTGGCAAATAGGGCTATTCGAAGAGATGTTGGAGGAGTAGTAGGTAGAAAACAAAACTTCATTGTATGTTTTGACTTTGCAAAGGAATTTTCTGGGTCTCAATAAGAAAAGTGGAAAAGAATAGGAAAAATAAGGGAACAGTATAGTTATCTATTTGTGAAGTCCAGAACATCTTTAAAAGTATTACTGTGGGGGTTCAAAGATGTTTGAGGCTTTTCGAGATGTTCAAAGTCAATATCAAAGAGATTTGGCAGAAGAAAATCAGGAGTAGGGCATTTTCATGGGAGGTATCAGGGTCAAACTTGAGGTGGGCAAAGGCCTACTTGGGTGCATAAACGCAAAAGATGTTGAAGTTATTTCGGGGTATGTCAAGCATAGTAAAACATTTTTGATAAATAGAATGAGGTCAAAATGTGAGAAAAGAAAAAACAAAATATGCAAATTTAATTGATGTTGACAATACTAACCATGATCATAATAATCAAGTCGAATAACTGGTCGAATCAAAATTGAACATGAATGAGAGGGATCCAAAACAAGGTTGAGGAAATATTTGTCATCAATGGATGTAATAGAGATTTTGGCCATGAGGAGTAGGTGAATTTTGAGGCAATAAGTATAGATATATGATGGGGATAGATCTTTGAACACTATTTTGGACTTCGATGGCAAATGTGAATACGAATCTGGCAATGAAATATATGGTGAAGGTGATATTGGAATAGATGATGAATCAAAAGATGGCACAGATGACGAGATCGAGGCAGAAAATATTGGGAGTGGCAATTGGCAAGTCAAGGTTGAAGTGTGTGATGATGGGGACAAATATGATGAGAATTTTGGAGGCAAGATTGAGCTAGATTGTGAAGGTGAAAATGGTGTCAGAGGGTGAGTCAAAGTCAAAAATGGTAATTCACAAATGTTGCATTCTTCGAACAATGTCGAAACTATTGGAGGTAATACGATTGGTGCAATAGGCAAAGGTGAAATTATTGAACCTGAAACTTGTGTGGACGACACAATGGATGAGCGCAAAGCTGGCGAGACCAATGATGGCGAAGTCGATACTAATATAACAGGTAGAACAGGGTTGATCAAACTTGAAGCTGGTAAAGCTGTGACTATGCGATAAAGATCCGGAGGTGTGATGTGATGATTTTGAAGTGTAACATTTTCTCATTTGAGTGCAAGCTCTTTTTTGAGGGCTAGTTTCTGTTCGAGTGCTGTGATATGAGCTTCTAAGCTGTCCAAATTGTTTGAGTTGTGAGGAATACTGTCAGATGCTTGTTTCGATGTAGTTGAAAGTGCTGTGTTGGTAAGGAACCAGGTCAGGGTGGAAACTTCGAGTACTGATCTGGTCAAATTTGATGCTGCAAGAACTGATGCGAGGTTGGATGCAACCTGTTTAAAAATGTATGAAGCGTCTTCGAGGTCAATCGATCTGCTAGACTGCAATGAAGTCGAGGTCAAAATCGATTTTTGGGAAATAGAGTACAAATTTGAGGATGCTACAACAAATTTTGTGGCATTGCAGATGTTGTTCAGCATATATGGGTCATCGGGATAGTGATCAGGAAACTTTACTTCAAGACGATCTGCGATTCGATTCTATAAGTTTATTTGAAAGCCTCGAGCAAAAGCTCAACTTTGTTTGGCCTCTGAAAGTCTACATTTCGAGCAAAGGAAGTTTGTAACATTATAGAATGACCTGTAATAAGCTCCTAAATCATTTGCATCAAAAATACTGGTGTGAAGCTGTTTGCCAATGCATACATCCATGTCCAAAATGCTGTATTTGCATTCTTCTTCTAATTTGGGATAGAATTTGTATACTGTGATGTGAAATTTGTCAAATGATGTGCTGGGCTGGTACTCTGGTAAAAAAAGTGATTCCCAGAGATCATAAGAATCGATGTTGATGTATCTGCAAGCATGTCTCTTCTTTAGGTTGTGATCAGTAATACCGCAAGTCACAAATGGAAATTCGAGCTCTTCAAAATATTTTCAGAGTTCTCTAGGTCATTTCAAATTGAATTTTGGAAATGTGGAATGGCCAGGAGCTGGCATAAAGGATGTTGAGATGACCTTCAATGTTGCATCGATGCCCTAAAACAATTATTTCAGAGATGAAGATAGAGTTTAGAACCAGAAAATGTTCCTCCACAATACTTCATGAGCTGAACTATATGATTCAAGTTTTTGAAATGCTCCCAGATGAAGTGTTGAATAGCTGGATTATTGGTGATTGTTTTATAAGATCCACTGATCATTTGATATTCTGATTTTGGGCCCTGAACTGGTGTGTCATCATTTAAGGGATAGTGATGAGTGATTTCAGGTTGTAGGATGAATATAACATTATCATGTAAGATTGGAACTGAGTTTGTCCAACCCATTGGTAGGGTAATGATTTGAAGTGCTCCAGACGGTGTCTGAAATGTTATTAGATTGCAAGATGATTCTGCTATTTTCCTTTCATCAAATGCCACATAGAGATCTAACATTTCTCTGCAAGATCATCCACCAAATTGTTCTGTTAGATGTTCAGGTATTGGTATGACACCTGAGTGCTGTATCATTACTTGATTGAGTGGTTCAAGACTGTGGATGATTCAAAGTGATTTTGCATCTTTCTTCACAACAAAAAACCATTGTGATCAATACAAAAAGTTTGATAACTCATATACTCCTGCTTCTATCTTCTTTTTCAGCATTTTGAAGATCTGTTCATACAAACCAGGAGGTATAGGGACATTGCCTTCGACCCAAAGAGTATGAGGAATGATGGTAAACTCTATAGGAGGGAAGAAGTCAGGGCAAAAACTTCCTCATTCTTGTTTGGTCCATGTGTGTGAAAGCTGTTTCGTGATTTTGAATAAAGTTGTGCATAAGCTTCCATTCTTCTGGCCATAGAAAATCACCAGAATGGTTTTTGTCAATAATAGCTTTGTATATATTGGGGGGAGGGGATGAATGATGAGGGATGAGGATTGAGTTTGGCATATTTTTGAGGGGATCACCAGTAATTGTTCAAATAATGTGAAATCAATCAGGTAGTTTGGTAATAACTGGTCAAACTTTTTGTGTGACCAGTGATGATGCTCGACCTGGAAACCTAACAAAAACCTGCTAAAAGCCTTTTGTAGTATAACTCAGGCTAGAGGAAGGGTGCGAGGTGGTACTAAATATCACCGCTGAGACCAAAATGATGTGTTTAGTGATGTGAAATAATAAGGGATGGTTCGAATAATCTGTAAGAGCATACGAAGTTGTTCGAAACAGTTTAAAAGAGGTTCGAAGATGTGCGAAATAGTTTGAAGTAAGCCCGAAGAAGTTGGAATAGGTTCGAAGAAGTACAATATAGGTTCAAAGTATATCGAAGGGCGAGTTTAACGAATGTGAGGTGTTTGTTGAATGGCGATAGGCAATGGGTGATAAAACAGAGAGTAAATATGATAGTTTTAAGGAAGTTTGCGATGTTTCACAGAACTTAGAGATACGACCTGAACTAAGACTAAGGAGAAGGATTCTTAAATCTGATAATGAGTGAGAGGGTAACTTGTGCTGTTCCCCATTAATCTGTTGTTCTCTAACTAACTAATACAAGTCTATATACAAAATGAAGAGATAGTACTAAAAAGGAAATAAGAACATGTGTAAAACATGAGCCAAATATATCAAACAATGAGGACTTGTAAATCATGAAACAAATGATAAATGATAAATGATGAAATGTATAGTGTTCCCATATGGTAAAAAGTACTTATCCTGTGCTTCAATATATCAAAGAAATACCAAAACGCACGTATCGCATTCTAACTCTCTTGTACTCTCTCCTTGTGTCTGATAGTGCTCGATATGCAACTAAATAGCTTGTTCCAGATGTGCAGTGTGTATTGAAAGTGTTTCAAGACAACTATACAGTGGCCGATATCATTTGAAATGCTGCAAAGTCATTCAAAATATTGCAAAATGTTGCAAAATAGTTTGAAAAGGTTCGAAGTAGTGCAAAATCATGCGAAATAGTTCAAAAATGATTCAAAGTCGATTTAGTGGCATTCATAGTAGTTCGGAGCACATGTTATAATGTGTTGATACATGTGGGAATACTTCTCCAGACTTTAAAGTGCATAGTGGACCTATCACCAGTTTGTATTTCTTCGATGCTGCAAAGATCAGGCATAGAGAGTCAGTTGACAAGACATGGGGAAGTGGATTGATAGTAGAGTTGTGCATAGGTGTAACCATTGAGGCCGATAAGAATGTTGTATACTGGTGGCTAGCCATTAAATATAAGTTGGCAAGAATTGAGGAATAGAATAGGGTGTTCAAGGAATTTGAGGAGTCCATTTCAGGAATATTTGCAGTGCATTTGACAGTGATAGATGAATTAGAAGGATTGAAAGAGATAATAAGAGCATACTGGTTTGTGTCCAAAACTTCATCCTCTAGTTGTGAAAATTTTCTCTCACTATCTTTTGATGCTGATTAGAACAGGGAATAGTGGGAATGGCACATGATCGTGTCAAGTTAGGGTTAAATATCATGATGGTCTGGGCTTCATTCCTGTAATTCTTGACTGTGCTTTCAGTGAGAACATCGAATGGATGGTCAAGCAGAATATCATAGGCAGGGTCATGAATGATATGAATCTGCATGTACAGTGTGATACTGCCAACTTTACAAGGAACATTTGTGCTAAACCTAAACTTTCATCAATGCCACCATTGGCCGATTGGAGTGGGATATGAATCAAAGAGTGTAGGTGAGGCCGAGTTCATGGCAGACTTCTTTGGACATTGTGATACTTGAGGATCTGGAGTCGACAATAATTTCAGTGGGGTTTCTTCCATTGACATTCATAATAATTGATCTAATGGAATGAGATTTCTTTGCAGCAATAAATGGTTCTGGAATATCACCAGGTCAAAGACTGTTAATGTAAGTTTCAAAGGGTCATTAATCACAAAAATATCATTATTAAGGATATTCATAGCATTATTTCCTTCAGGTTGCTGGATACAACATGAAGTGACCTGTTCTTTCCATTTCATACGAACTTCAGGGGATAATGACAGTAATTTTTCAGACATTAGGGTGATAATGGGAGTCTTCATGGAGTGAGTGAAAATGTCTTCCATGATTTTATCCTTTTGAATTGGGGCTTGGGTATGATACAAGGGACCATCTTTGCCTTTACCTTTTGGTGTCAATCTAAAGTTTCATTTGTGAGGTGGCAAGTATGAATTTTCTTTTGTAGCAGTATATGGGTGAATGATGGATTGCAAAGTTGTTTGGAAGTCGAAGATGGTGCCAAATTCGAAGTCGATGGATTGGCTGCCATGGACGAGATAGATGGTGCTGGTACTTGTGGAGTAAATGGTTTGGCTGATGCAGAGTTTTGAGGATTGAAGGCTGAGATGTAGGAACTGTTGGTATATTCAAATTAGTTCTGGAAAAGGGTCTACTACTTTGCAAAGCATATAGCTCTTGTTCGAGCTTTGCGATACGATCTTCAGCTGCTGTGGATAGGTTAGAAATTTGGTAAATGCCTCTGGATGGTGTTGAACAACTTGTCAAAGGTGCAATATTATACATTAGTGATGGTATAGTGGTAGATGGAGGATTTTGTTGAGTCTATCCATCAATTCTGTCCTGGATGAAATGACCAGGTATGTTTCAAGGAGTGAATTGTTCATTTTGAAGAACGATTTTGCCTTTGGTGTTCTTCTTACACTTTTCTTTGTTGATGTATGACTGGCAAACTGAGCAGTCACTAACAAAATGACCAGTAAGTCCACAGAAGATACAAACCAAATTTTTGAGCTGGTCTGAATAAAATCCACTGTTAGATTGAGGGGTATTAGTAGGTTTAGAACCTGCTAAAGCAGTAACAAGTGTAGTTGCAAATTTTTTGAGGATTGTTAAAATTCTTCCAATTTAATTTGTGGTGAAGATGTTGAGGTTGTTGGTAATGCCGAAGGTGCTGAGGAGTGTGAACCATATAGCGATGTCAAGTCTGAACTGATTGATCTTGCTAAAATGAACTTTGCTGCTGCATGAATATTGTTGAGTGGATAGGCATCATCTGGATAATGGTCAGAAAATTTAAGTTTGAGTTGTTGTGCAATTCATGACCATAAGCCTGGCTGGAAAGCATGAATGAATACTCTGCTTTGTTCAGCTTCCAAAATTTGGCCTTTAGAGAGGAGAAACTTTGTGATGTTGTAGAATGATCAATAATACAACCCTAAATCACTTGCATTAAAAATTCCCATGCAAAGTTGTCCACTGATGCATTTGTTCATCTCCAAAATCAACCATTTGCAATCACACTCAGAACCAGGGTATAGTCTGTGAATTTCAATGCAAAAATTCTGGAATGAAGTGCCAATTTCATATTCTGGAATTAATATCCAAAGTTTGGAGGTGTCAATGTTAACATATCAGTGGACATGCTTCTTCATAACTTCTGAATCCATGATATTGCAGTTTATAAAAAGTATTTTGAGCTTGTTAAAATATCGATGAAGCTCTCAAGGCTGGGTGGAATCAAATTTTGGAGCAGTGGATGACCATGAGCTGGCATAGTCACTTGTGTAGTCATAGTTGTGATGATTCTTGGGATGGGAGTTAAGACTTGGGTGAAGGATGGTAGAGATGTCAAAGTCATTGGAAGAATGAATGAAGAGGTAGATGATGAGGACAAAGATGATGATCATGATGAAGAAAAAGATATAGGTGAAGGAAACAGTCAACAATGAGTAGACTCTGCTTCAGAAACTGGGATTAGAATATCTCCTGACTGTTCAAGAGATTCAAAGGTGTGGGGAGTCTCGATCTGAAGATTTCTAGCTTGAGTTGGCCTCAGCCAGGAGATTTGAGATGGATTAGATGATGAAATGGTTAGAAACCCCTCATGGTGGGCTCCAAAAATGGTAATACTTGACCTGTGTTAGGAAACAGTCTCCTAACATGCCTATTACATAGTAATATTTTATTTTTATTTTATTTTATTTTATTTTATTTTATTTTATTACATCAAAATATGCTACCAAATGCCTACAAATGCAATATTTGTCAGCGTGGGAATTTTGTATTTACACACATCAATATGTACATGCATGTATGCATGCATTGGTAGCAACATAGTACAATATGTGTAACATAGTATATAAACTTAAAATATATACTGGAGGACCTTAGTTGAGTTCTCTTAGGTATTCCATCCACATTTGTGGTGCAAAATGCCTTTTTCAGCCAACTAATCTATTTTTAACCCATCACATCAAAACCATCAAAACCCCCCATCATGCGCGTGTGCCCCACTGCCTTCTTGTAGGAGAGCCCACATGGTCCAGCTAGCAGAACAGTGGGTATCGCCCTAACAACCTGAAAACCAAACAAAAACCTGCTAAAAGGTCTAAGAAGTGCTACACAGGCTAGAGAAAGAGTGTGAGGTGGTACTAAAGATTACCACTATTACCCAAGGATTGTAGAGAGAGGTATGAAGTAGTGAGAAAGGTTGCAAATAGTTTTAGGAGTGTATGAAGGTTTTCAAAGGGCTACAAACAAGGTTTGAGGATATTTGAAGAAGTTTGAAAATGTTAAAAGACATTTGAGGATGTTAGAGGGGTTTGTAAGAAAAGTGGATGGTTTCGAGGAATATTGAGGAATGAATATAGAGAATTGGGGAGGTCTTCAAGATATGACAGGCAATAGGCAATAGCTTCAAGAGGCTAGTATGAGAGTTTGAAGAAGTTCACAATGATTTGCAGAACTTAGAGTTACAACGTGAGGCTTGGACTCCAGAGAATGGCTCTTAAATCAGATGATGAATAGGAGAGGATGATTTCTTTTCTGTTGTTCTAAGTAACTAGTACAAGTCTACATACATTTTGAAGGGATGGTACTTAAAAGGAAATAAAACATGTGGAGAACATGAGGCAATATGCACAGCAATAAAGAACTTTGCAAATCATAAAATAAATAAGAAATGATGATAAGTGAAGCATATAGAGTTGCAATGTATCAAAAGTACTTGTCTTATTGTTTCAATATATCATTGAAACACCAAAGTGCCACAATCATGTCCTAAAAGTCCTTTGTCATATGTCCTCATGTCTAGTGGTGCTCAATATGCAATGCACTAACTTGTGCCAGGTGTGCTGCATGTATTGGAAGAGTGGTGGGATAGGCATATCATGGCTAACATCATTCAAAGTGCTGCAAAGTCATTTAAACTTGTTTGAAGTGTTGTAAAATTGTTTTGGAGTGGTTTTCATGAGGTTCATAAGGGTTTGTAAGGGTTGGGAGTGTATGTTGTGATGTGTCGATGCATTTGGAATCTCTCCAGACCTTAGAGCTCAAAGTGGACCTATCACCAGGTTGGTGATCACAGTAGAAAACAGAAAGTACTGGGGAACTCAAGGATCCAGCTGATGCAGCTTCCATGCATTTGAGCAGAATCTCATGATTGCAACCTTCCTGAACAGAGGTAAACAAATTGCACAGAAACTCAGAAAAGCACACAGAACATATGTCAACCAACAGTCTCCAAAGTTCTGAGTCATTCAAGGAAGAATAGAGTGCAGCTTCTTTGACAATATTGTCACTGTCATCATCCTTGTCCCCTGGTTCCCGCTGTTGTTATCCTTCCTCTCATCCTTATTGTCATTGCTTTCCTGCCTGTCATTGTTACACCTTCTGTCAGTCTTCAATGTGCCACTCACACTGCTCCACCACGTGAGCAGTGGCTAGCAGTAGTGGGGGTCTAGTGGGTGGGTGCTGGTAGGTGCTGGTGGGTACTGGTCACTGTCATGGTCATCTTTGCCTCACTGTTCATCCTTGTCACTGTTCCTGTTGTGCCTGTCATTGATTGTCTCACCATTGTGATTCATTATCCAGTGGTGTGGGTCTGTGTCTGCCGTCTTGATGCCAGTTCATGGTAAGGGAATCTAAAATCAAATTAAAACATTTGTTAGTTAAAAAGAATAGAAGGGAATAGAAGAGAACATTATTGAGGGTGCAACAACTACAGTCAACTCTCTCATAACCCATACCTCCAGTAACCCATACTCTCCAAAACCCCATAGAATTCTGGAGTGACCAAGTTGGTATGCAGGGTAGTTTGACCCATAACCCATAACCCTCTGAAATCCAATAATCCATAGTTGCCTCAGGCAAAACCCATACATTTTTGTGTGATATTTTTAGTACATCATTACATATATCATTATTATATGGTCATGCGAACAGGCTCTGCATGGAGTGGCACCAATTTTAGAGGCACAAAATAACATTTCACACATTTTTCTCAATTATTCATGGCACTAAAACCTCTTGAAATTTTGAAAAAGGGGCTCAAGGCTTTAGAGAAGAAAGTTCAGTCAAAAAAAGATCAGCTTCAAGCCTGTCTCACTGAAAAGCAGTCAATTTCATCACACGACAGAGACTGGCTAAATCACGAAGCCAATTTAGTCAATGAGCATCAGATCATAGATGCCTTGGAGTGCACCTCAGATTATGAGAAGGGTTTGGAAAGACTAAACGAGATGGACAAGGGTGTGGTTAAAAAATTATGAGAGGTGGCTAGTGACCTTGCAAAAATGGCAGGAAAGAAATGGAAACATATGTGCAATGCCAAAATTCTGAAACTCCTTGTGATTTAATGAGTGTTTTTAAGGCCCTGAACCTAAACCCCAAGAGAATGAACCAACAGAAAAGAAAAAAAAAGCACCTGTCTTCACAAAGAAGGAGAATGTGACATTAGCACAGTGTATCAAAATTTTGGATTGGTACTATGCAAATGGCAGGAACCAGTCAAAAATGGCAAAGCAATTTGATAAACTGTATCCAAACTTGAAAATCAAGCAACCACTAGTCTCATCATGGGTAAAAGATGAAGAAAAGTGGCGTGAGGAATGGGCACAGAGTGGTGTAGTATGGTCAGCAAAGTGTACTAGTCAAACTCAGCACCCAGAGGTCACATAGATGATGGATCTTTGGGTGTTGAAGGCAATGGCAGATGGAATCCAGCTGACAGGGCAGGTTTCATGCCAGAAATGGATGAAGTTTGCAGATCTGGTTGGAATACCCCAGGATGACCGTCTTAATTTGAGTGAAGGCTGGTTGATCTATTTCAAGGCAAGGAACAATTTCAAGCAATTCAAACACCATGGTGGGGCTGGATCTGTAGACACAGAGACCATGGAGAGGGAGAGACAGTGAATCAGAGAGCTTATCTTGAAGTATGGGTATGAGCTTCATGATATTTTCAACATGGATGAATCAGGGTTATTCTATGGGCACATACTTCCATCTATTCCAAGTCATACTCTACTTATCCTAATTCAACCAACAGAATGCCTCGAGATCAAAGATTGGCTTATAAGAGACATTCAGGTGTTAAGGGTAAGAAGGTTAGATTGACATATGCCTTCACATCAAATGCAGATGGTTTCAAGAAATCACTGCCAATTGTTATTGGAAAAGCAAAGAATCCTCGAGCATTTGGAAACAAGACAGGGAGACAGCTTGGCTTTCACTATCATAACAATGCAAAAGTGTGGATGACATCATCCCTCTATCAGGAGTGGTATCAACAATGGGATCATGAAATGGGTACATGGAATCATAAAATCCTGCTCTTTCAAGACAATTTCTCGAGCCACATCATTCCAGAAGGTCTTCAGAATATACAGGTCATGAATTTCAAGCCAAATCTCACGGCTCATATCCAACCAATAGATCAGGGGATCATCTGATGCTTCAAAGCTCACTACCAAAAAAAGTATATTGAACGTACAATCAATCGCTATGATGCAGAAATCACCCTATCAGAAATCTATGACATTGACCAACTGCAGGCCATGTGTCTTGCTGATGCTGCATGGCATGAGGTGGATATGACTATGATCAGACACTGCTGGCAAAAGGCTGGCATTCTTCCTGCTATGCAAACCCCACCCATCCGATGATGATACTCGATCTGGAAACCTAACAAAAACCTGTTGAAAGGCTTAGGAAGTATAACACAGGCTAGAGGAAGGATGCGAGTTGGTACTAAATATCACTGCTGATATCCAAACATTGTGTTTAGTAATGCAAAAGGACAAATCATGTTACAAATAATCTCTAAAGGCATACAAAGAGGTTCAAAAGAGGTCGAAATGAATTCAAATATGTGCAAAAGAGTTCAAAAAGGTTTGAAGAGGTTCAAAGAGGTTCAAAGTTGTGTAAAGTAGCTTTGAGGAATGTCAAAGTGGTTTGAAGTGGGTTCGAAAAAGTTCATAGATGTCAGACTAATGTCGATGTATGTCGAAAAGTGAATATAACAAATAAGGAGTGTTTGGTGAGAGGCGATAGGCGATGTGCAATAAAATGAGGAGTGGATATGATAGTTTCAAAGAAGATTGCAATATTTCACAGAACTTAGAGATATGACATGAGCTAAGACTCAAGAGAATAGCTCTTAAATTAGATGATGAGTGAGAGGATAACTTCTTCTGTGTTCCCCATTGCTTTTCTTTCATTCTAAGTAACTAATACAAGTTTATATACAATTTGAAGAAATATTACTAAAAAGGAAACAAGAACATGTGGAAAACATGAGGCAATATGCACAGCAATAAAGGTATTGTAAAACATAAAACAAATGAAAAATGATAATAAGTGAAACATACATTGTCCCAGTATGGTAAGAGTTCTTGTTCCATTGCTTTAATATATCAATGAAATATAAAACTGCACTTATCGTATTTTAAATCTCTTGTATTCTTTCTTCATGTCTGGTAGTGCTTGATATGCGATGAAATGATTTGTCCCGGATGTGCAGCATGTATCGAAAGTGTTTTAAAACAGCTATACAGTGGCCTATGTTATTCAAAATGCTGCAAAGTTGTTTGAAGTGTCACGAAATGTCGCAAAATAGTTTGAAATGGTTTGAAGTTGTCCGAAATAGTGCAAAATAGTGCAAAATAGTTTGAAAAGGATTTTGTAGAACTCATAGTGGTTCAGAACATGTGTCGTAATGTGTCGATAAGAGTGGGAATCTTCTCCAGACCTTAGCTGCAGTGGACCTATCACCGACCTAGTACAATACCCATCTCATCACTCATCAACTCAAATCTACCTAATATTAGCAACTCAAGCACTGTTAGGGCGACACCCACTAATCTGCTAGCTGGACCATGCGGGCTCTACTACAAGAAGGCAATGGGGCACGTGCGCATGATGGGGGGTGTGATGGTTTTGATGTGAGGGGTTAAAAATAGAATAGTTGGCTGAAATAGGCTTTTTGCACTACTATTGTAGATGGAATACCTAAGAGAACTCAACTGAGGTCTCCTAGTATTTATTTTATGACTATATACTATGTTACATATATTGTACTATGTTATTACGGACACGCACGCACATGCGCATACATATTGATGCGTGTAAATAAAAAATTCCCATGCTGACAAATAATGCATGTATAGGCATTTGGTAGCATATTTTGGTGAAATAAAATAGAATAAAATAAAATACAATAAAATAAAAATAGTATTATGTAATAGGCATGTTAGGAGACTGTTTCCTAACAAGCACTGGCATGCAGATTGAGAGTGAGCAGGCCAAAAACCCAAATGAAGATGTTGAGAAACAGATGGAGGCTGCTTTGGATGAGTTGGTATCAATGGGAGTGCTCCAGGCAAGTAATAGAATGGACATCGACACACTGCTCAACCCTGTGGATGAGTCTCAGGTGATGGATGAGACAACAGATGAAGAAATTTATCAGGCTGTTATGGACACACGAGAAGCACAAGAAAATACCATCATCAATGGCAGAGATGATGATCCTGACAACGATGCCCTTGTTGAAGATCATCCAACATGTTGTGAGGTCCTTCAGGCAGCAACAGTGATCAACAGATATATTGATGGCCTCCATGATCCTGTCGTGCAAAAGTTGGAGACTCTTCTAGGCTCTTTTGGATGTCAAATCCATTTAGACAATTCTCATTCCCTTGTTTCTACTCATATAACTGACTACTTTTCTTGTTGATGGTTTAGAATAATTAAAGATCCGCATGGGTTGTGCAACCTGCATGGGTTAGCACTGTGGGTAGGCAGGGGTATGGGTATGGGTCAGTGTTTCCTGACCCTCATCTGACCCATACCCATGCACTGGGTTGATGGGTCCAGCACCACCAAAGATTGTCCAGGATGAGTACAAGCATACATACAAGGTTACTGGAGGAGAAAATAAGGTACAAGGTGTCGAGAAGGTAAATGTTCTTCTCAATTTCATTTTCATGGCATCTGACCATTGCTTTAGACTACTGCATCTCATTGGGCTAATATTTTCTATAATCTTGAATGTCTTTTAGCTCCCAAGGCCCAGGATCTCTATGATGGACTGGATAAGTACCTTAGCACTGATCCTGAGTATGTTGTAGATGCTGTCAAGTGGTGGTTTGACAGGCACGAGATCTATCCACGCTTGTCAAGGATGGTGATGGACTATCTTACTATTCCTCATAAGTGCTCTACTATCATTTCTTGCATAGTTTTTTTACTTTTGTTTCCTGCAGCTACATCCGTTGATGTGGAGCATACATTTTCGAAAGGTCACATTCTTCTATCACATCTATGTAACTGTCTGTCAGTTGAATCAACCCAAGCACTTATTTGCCTCAGAGTGTGGAGTTTGCTAGGCTATGTGAGGGATAGTGATGTGAAGGCAGAGACATCGGCTGTGATTGAAGATGAAGAAACTATAGATGAATTGGAGGATGGTTGGGATGCTATTACCCTGTAGATCATTTATCTATCAGTTCAAGCTCGTATTAGTATCAACCCATGGCACAGACCCACAGGGGTTTTCAACCTGCAGAACCCGTGAGAACCTGTACCCAAACCCCCCAAACCCCCTACCCATAAGTGTGGGTGAGGGTTACATGTGGGTAGGGTATGGGTTGGCCCAACAAAACCTGGGGGTTACCTGTGCCATTCACTAAGAATAATGCATCAGTATGCGAAAAGACCCTAATGTTAGGGCGATACCCACTAATCTGCTAGCTGGACCATGCAGGTTCTCCTACAAGAAGGTGGCGGGGGGCGCGTGCATGATGGGGGGATTTGATGGATTTGATGCGAGGGTTAAAAATAGAATAGTTGGCTGAAATAGGCCTTTTGCACCACTAATGTGGATGGAATACCTAAGAGAACTCAACTGAGGTCTCCTAGTATTTATTTTAGGGTTATATACTATGTTACACATATTGTAGTATGTTATTACGGATGCATGCACACATGCGCGCACATGCACATACAGTGACTCACAAAACTGAGTCAATGTTTTGGACTTTTTGATTCATTGTTGAATAGCTTCCCATAAACAACAAAACCAAACAAGGTATTGGTGTACCGAATAACATACATGATCAGGGCTACCAAACAAACAAAGAATTATGTAATTTTAATCATCCCTCATGGAGATATGATTATTTTAATTCAGGGACTCATTGACTCAGTTTTGTGAGGTGGTAGTCAGAAATATTAGAATCTGATGCTCCACCAACTGTATAATGTCAAAATCTTGACAGATGGTTTCTAAGGTGATGTGACCCTTGATGGGACCTTAAATTATAGTATTTAATCAGGACTAGCATTCTTCATACTTCAATATTCTCCAATGCATCCCATCTCCTCTGCTCAGAAGGAAAACATTCTTTCCCTGGCCTCCAATCATTATTCTACCCATAATATTGCCTCTAAACTCAACCTCAGCCAGTCTAGTGTATCCAGAACACTCAGGGCTCTCCATCCAAACCTGGATTTTCCCTCTGGTGGTCATCCTTCTAAGCTCTCATCTACCTCTCAGAGAGCCATCCTTACCCAAATCACTACTGGCAAGGCTGCAAATGCTGTTCAGGCCACCCATTACATCAACAGCATCATCCCTACTCCAGTCTCCTCAGAAACAGTCAGAAGAGTTCTCAGAAAAAACTCATTCAAGGCTGTGGTGCAGAAGAAAAAGCCTTTGCTTAGTATAAGGCATAGGAAAGCAAGATTGACTTTTGCTCAGAAGTATAGAGAGTGGGCTGTGGAGGACTGGAGGAGTGTTATTTGGTCAGATAAGACTAAAATCAACAGGTTTGGGTCAGATGGGAGAGAGTGGATCTGGAAACAGAAGGGAGAGGGGCTGATTGAGAGAGAGGTGCAGGGAACTGTCAAATTTGGGGGAGAAAACATTATGGTATGGGGGTGTATGGGATGGAATGGAGTGGGGCATCTTGCAGAGGTTGAGGGGAGGGTGAATGCTGACCAGTATGTGTCCATTTTGAAGGACCATATGCTGCCTAGCTTGGAGGAGAGTGGAATTTCTGGAGAAGAGGTGATTTTTCAACAAGACAATGACCCCAAGCATACCTCAAAAAAGGCCAATAAATGGATGGAGAACAACAATATTACTCTTCCAGATTGGCCTGCCCAATCTCCAGACCTCAGCCCTATTGAACATTAATGGGTTCACCTCAAGAACCAGTTAGACAAGTATCCAACAGCGCCAAAAGGAATTTGGGAGTTATGGGAAAGAGTAGTGGAAGAGTGGAATAATATTCCATCAGAGGTGTGTCAGAATTTGATTGAAAGCATGCCTAGAAGGTTGGGAGCAGTTATTAAGGCCAAGGGAGGTCATACAAAATACTAGAATTACAATTTATCATAATATTGATACCACCTCACAAAACTGAGTCAATGAGTCCCTGAGTTAAAATGATCATATCTCTATGAGGGATGATTAAAATTACATAATTCTTTGTTTGTTTGGTAGCCCTGATCATGTATGTTATTCGGTACACCAATACCTTGTTTGGTTTTGTTGTTTATGGGAAGCTATTGAACAATGAATCAAAAAGTGCAAAACATTGACTCAGTTTTGTGAGTCACTGTATGTGCACGTACATATTGATGTGTGTAAATAAAGAATTCCCACACTGACAAATAATGTGTATATACGCATTTTGTAGTGTATTTTGGTGAAATAAAATCAAATAAAATAAAATAAAAATAGTATTAGGTAATAGGCATGTTAGGAGACTGTTTCCTAACACCTAAGTAGTTCATCGTGAAAATTTTAGTTGGACTGGGATGTAATCTATTTTTGGTACCTTCTTGGAACCCCATACTGAAAACCCATAGCTCCTGACCATGATGGAAGGGGTGAGGGTTGTGAGAGAGTCGACTGTAACTCGTTTGCAGCTGCGCCTTTTTGGTTTAAGTTGAGGAAGTGTGACTCAACGTGACAATTTCTTTTTTCGTTCAAAATCCGTGTGTCGGTAATACCCGCTGAGTGTGAACTTTCTCATAAGGCTGAGTCGGACTGACTTCAAAATTTAAGCCTGTCTAAAAGCTGATTTAAAACTCCGAAGACTGCCGAGAAGCCGTCACTCTTAACGTATCACTTTTGCTGGTGGGTCGGGTTAAAAGGACGAGTCCTCGTACCTCGTACTCGTAAAAGGGAGATGCTACATGCAGTTTTTACCCTATATGACATCGAAAGAACATAAGGACCACTGTGTTCTACTCCTGCGCAACCGAAATGATCGCCTTCCCTTTATTGCTCCCGTTCTGAACAGCAAGGATCACGTCTCCAACCTTCTCCAAACCACTAGTAATATCCTCCGTATGCTTGAGCTCGCCACTTGCCAGTTTCGCCGGAATGGTCGCGTAAAATTCATCCTCGTACTTGGATAGGAGCCGAAACACAATGAAGCCATTGACGCTCAATGATTTCCTAACGATATGCATGAGATTCTGGGGGTGAGGTAATGGTAAGTATTACATGGACATCGATCCGCATTGCTCGTACCTGAGGTGCTTTTCCGCCTCCGTTATAGACTGCAGTTCATAATGAAAATTTGTCTAGAAAGTCTCAGGAAATCTGATACCTGATATCATTCCACATTCCTAAAAAGGAATAAGCCGTTGAAACACCCTGTAACATAAGGAAAACATACAATAAAGCGAGCACACATTGCGGCTGCATTCAAGGCCAATTCCAGCGTCTCCCCGCCAACGTTATCCCAGTATCTACAACGATAGGTACTTGAATACACTTGCAAAGAGCAAAAAAGAACGGACATGTCAATAGGACCCTCCTTTGCAAGCACCTCACTCGTGTTCGTGGTCTTGTAATTGAATGCTACGTCCGCTCCGATCTCCTTCATATACCTGACTTTCTCCTCGGATCCAGCGGACGCGATTACTTTGATCCCGTCGGCCTTCGCAAGCTGAATAACTAAGCTAAAGCAGTCTGAGTATCTTAAGATCTGGTCTTCAACATCATCCGCTTACGATCCAACAGGACCTTAGATCAAGGTTAGATGTTTGCGGTGCTCATCCATGAAGACAAACCTCCACCAGCTGTCACAAAAGCAGTTTCGCCCTGCGGAAATCGAATGTGTGACATTGAGTGTTCATTTCTCGGTGAAATGTCAAGCTACCTTCTTCGCATGCGAATGTTCCTTCCAACCCATGTACGCAGTTTTCCCTATGATACATTCACTTTTAGTGCGGGAGTCGAAATCTATGACTGATCTCACCTGGCATTCCCGCGGCACCAAGGTACACAGACCAAGGCAGATCATACTCATTTGTGAGAACCCTCAATTGCTTCATATTTGGCCGAATAATATATTCCTCCATAGCTACATAGGGCGAAATTTGTTAGATCTTAATGGAGTAAGAAATCAGGGTTCACGTACTGAAATTACCATAAACGTGATCGCCAATCTTGACATCTTGGCTCTCGGAGCGTATTACGATGCCGATCCCATCGCAATCGAGGCTATCATGGTTATCCCCATTCAGTGTACGCTACTTATGATGCAACACAGCTCACGGTTCTCCAGGCATAAATGGCGGCTGCAAATTTTTCGATGAATTCCAACCATTATGGTGACTAGGCACACTTACCGAATAGGACTCGATCTCTGGAGACCTCATTCGACCTCTGAAGGAGGGATCAACGGAAAGAAAGAGAGTCTTGACAAGGAACCCTCCACGGAGAGGAACATCGTCGATATCGATCGTCCGCATGTCATCATAGACAGTTGTTTTTCCAGGTTCTGGGTAGCCTTTTTGTAGAAGTGAAGCGTCAACAATCATCTGGAATGTGAAGTAGATACGAACCTGTGGGGACCGAGTTGAAGAGGACACGTGCGTTTCTTACTGGAGTCATAGAAGTAATGGATTTGAGGACGTGGATCTTTGCATAATCGATGCGTCTGTGTCCCCTGTTGCTACTTATACCTGAATAAGTCGTCGGAGATAGCATGACCGAGAAGCTTACCTAGTACTTGTCATCTGAGTCCAGGATCCAGATGTGTGAGATTATGATAATCTCACACTCATGAAGACCCATATGTCTAGCACATACTTTAACTGATTTCGAGACACCTAAGGACAAGGTACCAAACATGGCTTGGGACTTCAATGAAAGTGACTGCTTCCCGGAGTCGCATTTATGCTTAAAATCTTCTGTCATTCGAAGTTAGTTAATCCTGAATGCTCAAGGGGTGGCGGAAACGGGAAATTTTCATATGACGTCGTTTTTTTTTCACTGCCCATGCCAGCCGTGTCTCGGCATGGGGATGGACACGATATGTAAAAAAATTCAGCCTCCGGCAGGAGTCCACTTACGTCTGGTTCGGGATTCTTGTCCCAGATCGCAGCTGATGCGGGCGTTACCATAATAAGTTAGCGAGTAGCACGTAATGTTGACAGCTAAACTGCTATATGCTATCATCATTGTCGTCGGGCTCAACTGAATTTCGAATTGCGCTCAAATTGCGCTCCACCGCCGCTTACCAACGATGTACACTTCAAGATTTAGATATGATATGATATGATACGACTCAGGTCGACTACATTACGTAAGTAACTCAGGTAAGTGGAAGCCGTACCTCGCCGACTCCGGGTAAGTAAAGTAAAGTAAAAGCTAGAGTAAAGTAAGGGGGAGGAAAGTAAGTTAGGTAGCAGAATGCAACGGAGAGACGAGAGGTGGGTGAGGAAGTGATGTGAGAGAGGATAGATGGTAGGTGAACAATTTTATATTTGGTGCTACTAGGATTCAAGGCTCGGCCCAAAGCCCTCGAGCCCTCGAAGCATGACCCGAGCTGGGCCTTGGTAGCGAGCTTGTAGGGCTCAAGGCCCGGCTTGAGGTTGCTCAGAGCCCTGAAGCCCGGGCTTTGTGGCTGTGATTAGGGATGCCGAAGTTTGGTTTGGTCCGGTTCTTCGAGGATTTTGCTGAACCTAGAACCAGACTTCAGGTTCAGTTCAGGAAATCTGTTGAACTTAGAACTGGACTGTGAGTTCAGGTTCAGGGTCTGGTTCATGTTGAAAGAATGGCAACCATCGGCTGTATTATGTGACACCAATGGCGATAGCGGTTTAGGTAGTAATATGTATTAATAACTTTGTTGCGATCATGAGTTTGATTAACGATCAGCGCATCAAAGTATGTATAAATATTCATTGTGGATAATTTATCAACATAGTTATTATCGCTCCTTCGAGTCCTTAGAGCTCAACAGGTTATGGGCCCTGGGCTTAACTGAATTCACTCACACAAAAATCATCCTAACATCTTTACTGCCTTGCTGTAAGAAAAGCACTCTTGTGCTTTGATCACTTAGAGAAAAGGGGCCAAAGTAAATTAGAACTTGGTATGGATTAAAGGGAGAAATGAGAATTATCTAAGACATTGTTTGTGATATCAACATTCTAGCACATGATTGTGTATATTAGTAATGTTCCTGAAAGGAAAAGATAACACATGCAGTGGAATGGTAAGGTAGTAAGATAATGTAGGAAATTATCTTACACTTGCACAATGACCAACACATCAAACTCACACACAAATGTTTACTGGATCAAACCTTTGACAGGAGCTGAGAATTACGCAGTATGGAAAATCAAAATGATGGACATATTGATGGGACAAGATCTGTGGGAATATGTTGATGGATCGACTATTTGGCCATCAGAAGATGCAGCAAAAGTGGCATGGGCAAAAAGGGATTAGCTGGCACTATCTATGATCAGATTATGGGTAGCCGACAAAATGTTGGTATACATCATTAGTTCGACATCATCAAAGAAGGCTTGGGACTCCTTAAAGTCATTATTAGAAATGCAAGGAGCATTAGGAATTGTGCAGGTGCACAGGAAACTATTTAAGGCTCAATGCGAGGAGACCACATCCATTGAAAATCATATCTGAACACTGTGCAGCTATCAGGAGGAGCTGCACAGTCTAGGACAAAGAATTGATGGGGAGGAGTTTTCAATCATTCTGCTAAGCTCACTCTCTGAAAGCTGGAATAACTACATTGCATCCATTGACACTATGGCCCTAACAAATGCATCAAAGTTGATCGCGCGCATCCTAGAACATGATCGACAGCTTAATATGCACAACTCCAAAGACATGGCATTAGCGGGAAAATTCAGAAAGAAGAAGTTCAACCCAAATATCACCTGCTTTGATTGCAGAGAAAAGGGGCACATCAGCTGGCAATGCAAAAATAAATCCAAATCAGGAAAGAGGAAATCGGGAGGAAAGCAAAAGGGGACAACAGAAGCGCATGCAGCCACAAATGAAAAATTTGCATTTTATGGGAATTATGATGACATTGCTCTGGCAGTCTTACCAGATGCATGGTTAGCAGATTCAGCATGCACATCTCACATTGCTAAAGACTGCAAAATTTTTATTGATTACACTCCCACCCCTGGAGCCCAGGTTTCTGAATTTGGAAAAGCACCTGTGCTCAGAGGAGGAGCAATACAAGTGGCATGCACCATGGTAGAAAAGACCTCCAATATCACTCTCAAGGATGTGGCATATGCACCAAGTGCACCATTTAATTTGGTATCTAGTTCATGTGCACTCAAGGCTAAAGTGGCCATTCTATTTGTGTCACCAGGAGTCAGATTTAGATTGCCTGGCAGAACGATCATTATGGAAGGCCAGGTGCTGAACTGATTATTTGAGATGGACATCAAAGGCTTAGCCAAACAAGACCAAGTGTACCCTGCCAAATTGGGAAGGATGTGGGATGAATGGCACAGGATCTTCAGGCACCTGAACATGGGTTCAGTAAAGATGCTCAAAGAAAAGAAAATAGTTCTGGGAATGGATGTAGACAGGTCAGTGGAACCTGCATCACTGTGAAACAGCATGTGCAGCCATTTCCCAAAGAGAGCCAATTGGAGTTAGAGGAGATTGGAGATCTAAAAGTCAGTGATCTGTGGGGACCTGTGTGCACCAAGGCACCAGGGAGAGAATGGTATTTCATCACATTTACTGACAGCAAAACTTGATGCACCATGACATATTTCTTGAAACACAAATCTGAAGTGCTAACGAAATTTACGCAGTACAAAAGTTTTGTTGAAACACAGACTAGGTGCAAACTCAAGAAACTTTACATTGATGGAGCAGGGAAATTTCTCAGCAAAAAACTTAAGAAATTCTTATAATGGTATTCAGCTGGAAGTAACCACCCCTCACTCACCCTCACAGAATGGAATTGCTGAGAGGCTAAACTGCACACTGGTAGAACATGCACGCCATGTTACATCAGCATGAGTGCCCACACTCTCTTTGGAAAGAGGTGATTGCTTATGCAACACATCTTAAAAACAGATCTCCCATGCGGTTGATCAAAGATTTTAAGGTACCCAATGAAGTTTTCTGGTGGAAGAAACCAGACATAGCACACCTAGAGGAATTTGGCAGAACATGTTGGGTTCTGCAGGAGGACAGGCAGAGATCTAAACTTGATCCAAACTTATATCAGTTTATTTTTGTGGGAATAGCTGATGGCATGAAAGGGTACAGATATTACAATACCCAGACTCATCAAACCCTCACTTCCCAGAATGTGGTATTTTCAGCAATGGAGGAGAAAACTGACAAGGTAGAAATCACTCACCCTATGCAGCTTGAGGGGGAGAGTAGGAATAATGACAAGCAGACATTGGGCAAGCAAGCAACAGAAGGCAAAACAACACATTACATACCTGAATCACCATCAAATCTTGCATCAAAAATACCTGTACCCTGTGAAAGCAAAAAATCCTCATGCACCCTGGCACAGCCACTGGCCAATTACAGAAAGCTAAATAATTCTAACTCACATGGGCCAAGGAATGGCAACACCAGGTACCAGTAATTGAAGAAACAGGCCACATAACAGTGGACTATGCTATGATAGGTGTGACTTTGGAGAATGATCCACTTTCAGTGAAAGAAGCAAAGGATCGATCAGATTGGCTGGAGTGGAAAGTGGCAATGGATTCTGAGACAACCCAACTAACCCAAAGAGGTACATTTAAATTGGTTAATTTACTTCCAGACCACCAAGCCATTGTGAGCAAATGGGTCTACCACATCAAATGTGACCATGCTGGAAAAATCATGAAGCACAAGGCCAGACTTGTGGGCAAAAATTTTTCACAGATCCCAGGAATAGATTTCATGGAAACCTTTGCACCTGTAATGCAGCTGGAAACTTTCTGGTTATTGATCGCACTTGCAACTGAGCTAGATCTGATCACACATGTGGTTGATGTGGTTGGTGCATACCTAAATGGAAATTGGAAGAAGAAATTTTTATGGTGCAGTCTTCTGAATACAATGATGGCATAGGGAAGGTTCTCCAGTTAATGCACCTCTATGGGCTAAAACAAGCTGGGTGAGCTTGAAACAAAAAACTAAATGAAACCTTTATAAAGATGAGCCTCACATGACTGTTCTCTGATCAATGTGTCTATATTAGGCATACCAATCAGGATCTGATCATCACATCCATTTATATAGATGACATGACCATACTGGGATCAGATATAGAAGCCATCAGCAGAGTTATAGCCAAATTATCGAAGTTCTTCACTATCACGGATCTCAGGGAGGCAAAAAAAGTTGTTGGAGAGGCACTTAGAGAAAGGCACCCTCAAACTAATGCAATCTCAATACATCAAATGGGTCTTGGAGAAATTTGGAATGATGGATTCACACCCTGTCAGCACTCCATTGGGCCTGAACATTGATATGACTCACACATACTCTAGCTGTGTAATTAGGTAGATAGTAGTGACAGTAGTTATATTTGACAAGCAACATCCATAGTTCAGATCCACCACCACTTCTCTCACATGTTCCACAGTCCTGTCATGGTCCTGATCATGCTGATCAGCAGGGATGGTTGTTCACTTGCTGGGACTGTGGGTTCATGATGGCCCTATCACTCCCATCACTAAACTGTTCCTTGCCATGTATACTCTTTGCAACTGCCCCACTAGCTCATGTATTCACTAATGACTGTTTTCTGCTCTGCAATGTAGGTTCCCCATTATTTATCAATAGACGATCGAGCTTGGCATTATTGATGCTGGTGGGCATGGCCTGATTTGGCCTCAATTAGATGGTGCAGACTCTGCCAGCAAGACACTTGTCAACTATCTCATCTTCACCATGCTGAAGAAGAAGAGATGCACATGCCCAAGTTGCCATCCTCATCTCCAGGAAAACCCATGCCTCCCAACAAGACAGCAGAGATCCTGGCAGATGCACTTCTGTTCCCTGGCAAGCTTGTCAAAGGGAAGTATGATGTGCAGTACCTCCATCTGTCAGTAATTTACCCTTCCCCATATGTTCTGCATGGATCTGTACAGACTACATGGACTCTATACAGACTAGCACAGAATCTGTGCTAATCCACATGGACTACGCAGAATCCATGTTATCAAATTAATATCTTATGAGTTCCAAGCTTTTTAAACTGTATGAAAGTCATGAAGTGCCTACAAAATAAGATTGTATAGAGCAAGGATTGAACTTGAGACCTCATGTGTGGTGACCTGGGGCTTGACCCCATATTTGTATATATTATTTTTCTTTGTTATTGACCTAGCTGGGCCCTATAAAGGAACCAACCTTCTATTTACAAATCATCTTTTAATTTACCACCTCGAGTACAACACAACAATATATGTTCTTCATGTTTAGCTCCTGCATAATATTAAGGGACCTTTTCTGACTCACTACAGTTTTTTAAACACCCAAACTCATATAGAGTTAAGCTTGACATCACCCCATCAGCAATCATCATCAACATGATTCTGAACTTCTCCCACGGAGGAAGAAAACTTTCAATGTGATCAGCAATGGAAGAATATCTGTCGCTAGGACCCAAATTAATATTCTTTGCACTCAACTCTTTGCTTCTCACCATTGCTATGACCGTTTTGCTCAGATCACAATGGATATGATTACCCATTGCATGGATGCAAGAGACTTTGAACTGATTAAGTTGGAAAACCAACTTAAAGAACTGGTGCCAAGTTATGCCAGTCACTTCACCCATAGGGAAATAATCAACCCTACTATACCTTGGTCCATAGCAATGGGACGAGATCCCAACTCTGTCCACTCTTGTTCCACCAACCCAGCAGAACAAGAACATACCTCCACCCACAGATGTGGTTTCCCACATCTACAGAGCCCTGAGCAATCTTGTGAATCACCTTCTAAAAAAAAGGTACACTATATCAACAACAACAGGATTGTCCTTCAAAGGATATGTGATGGTGATATCCAGAATGGGAATCCCATCTTGATCCCCAATCAGGGGATCTGTTTCGACAAAGATGGTCAACCTTGGGATAAGGATGACCCTTCATCTCACCATCGACAGCAAGAGTGCTGCCCACCATCTGTAAATTCCAGATGGCCTGCACAGAGTCACACAGGCCATGGAGGACCACCAGATGGAGATGGGTCTGGGGATGATGGTAATGGAAGTAATAGCAACTTGATGGTATAGCATGTCGAGCAATGAAAGCACTGAACATTCTTTCCAATTTGAGAAAGAAGTGTCCTGCAGAAACTCATCAAGTCGCCAACAAGAAGTGCAAACATGCACTTCTAGATGTACCCCATCTAGACATTCTGGTTCCTTATGAGAAACCAGTAGCCCTTACTGGTATACATCTTCCTATCCTGATTCCTATTGAGATAAAGGATCTTGCCATCCCTCAAAATATGTGAGAGATATCCATGCCAAGATACATAGACAGATCGACAACAAGGTCTCTGTCTTGATGAAAATTCCTAACAATAAAGGCAAGAACGGTCCCAAGTTCCCAATCCATCCAAGTATGGTGGATTACCTGACATCAAAACCTTCAAAAGATGGCTGAATGCCCTTCTTTGTGGGTTGAAGGTGAGCAAGATTTGCAGCCCTGAGCTGGACTCAGACCGCATTGAATATATGGTGATGTTCCTTGAGAACACTGCACTCATTTGGTTTGAGGACAGCATTGACAGTTAATACTGTCAACAATGATAGGTCCACTGCATGCTATAAGGTCTGGAAAAGAGTCTAATTGTATCTACACATTACGACATGCACTACGAATGCCACGAAATTGACTTCAAACACCTTTTAAACTATTTCGCACTATTTCGGATGACTCCAAATGACTTTGAACAATTTCACGATACTTCGAACACTTTCGAATGACTTTGGACTACTTAAAAGGACATTGGCCACCATAGGAATATTCTAAAGCCCTTTCAACACACACAAAACATCCAGCATAAGCCACTGCATTGCTTATTGAACACTACCGGATGCAAGGAGAGACGATAAAAGAATTAGGGTATGATAATGGCAGTTTTGGGGTTTCAATGATCTATTGAAACAACAAGAGAAGTACTCTTACTATATGGTGACACCAAACATTTCAATTATCATCGTTCCTCATTTGTTTTTATGTTTTACAATACCTTTATTGCTGTGCATATTGCCTCGTGTTCTACACCTGTTATATTTCCTTTTTTGGTACTTACCTCTTTGAAATGTATATACAGTGACTCACAAAACTGAGTCAATGTTTTGGACTTTTTGATTCATTGTTAAATAGCTTCCCATAAACAACAAGACCAAACAAGGTATTGGTGTACCGAATAACATACATGATCAGGGCTACCAAAAAAACAAAGAATTATGTAATTTTAATCATTCCTCATGGAGATATGATTATTTTAATTCAGGGACTCATTGACTCAGTTTTGTGAGGTGGTAGTCAGAAATATTAGAATCTGATGTTCCACCAACTGTATAATGTCAAAAACTTGACAGATGGTTTCTAAGGTGATCTGACCCTTGATGGGACCTTAAATTATAGTATTTAATCAGGACTAGCATTCTTCATACTTCAATATTCTCCAATGCATCCCATCTCCTCTGCTCAGAAGGAAAACATTCTTTCCCTGGCCTCCAATCATTATTCTACCCACAATATTGCCTCTAAACTCAACCTCAGCCAGTCTAGTGTATCCAGAACACTCAGGGCTCTCCATCCAAACCTGGATTCCCCCTCTGGTGGTCATCCTTCTAAGCTCTCATCTACCTCTCAGAGAGCCATCCTTACCCAAATCACTACTGGCAAGGCTGCAAATGCTGTTCAGGCCACCCATTACATCAACAGCATCATCCCCACTCCAGTCTCCTCAGAAACAGTCAGAAGAGTTCTCAGAAAAAACTCATTCAAGGCTGTGGTGAAGAAGAAAAAGCCTTTGCTTAGTATAAGGCATAGGAAAGCAAGATTGGCTTTTGCTCAGAAGTATAGAGAGTGGGCTGTGGAGGACTGGAGGAGTGTTATTTGGTCAGATGAGACTAAAATCAACAGGTTTGGGTCAGATGGGAGAGAGTGGATCTGGAAACAGAAGGGAGAGGGGCTGATTGAGAGAGAGGTGCAGGGAACTGTCAAATTTGGGGGAGGAAACATTATGGTATGGGGGTGTATGGGATGGAATGGAGTGGGGCATCTTGCAGAGGTTGAGGGGAGGATCAATGCTGACCAGTATGTGTCCATTTTGAAGGACCATATGCTGCCTAGCTTGGAGAAGAGTGGAATTTCTGGAGAAGAGGTGATTTTTCAACAAGACAATGACCCCAAGCATACCTCAAAAAAGGCCAAGAAATGGATGGAGAACAACAATATTACTCTTCTGGATTGGCCTGCCCAATCTCCAGACCTCAGCCCTATTGAACATCAATGGGTTCACCTCAAGAACCAGTTAGACAAGTATCCAACAGCGCTAAAAGGAATTTGGAAGTTATGGGAAAGAGTAGTGGAAGAGTGGAATAATATTCCATCAGAGGTGTGTCAGAATTTGATTGAAAGCATGCCTAGAAGGTTGGGAGCAGTTATTAAGGCCAAGGGAGGTCATACAAAATACTAGAATTACAATTTATCATAATATTGATACCACCTCACAAAACTGAGTCAATGAGTCCCTGAATTAAAATGATCATATCTCTATGAGGGATGATTAAAATTACATAATTCTTTGTTTGTTTGGTAGCCCTGATAATGTATGTTATTTGGTACACCAATACCTTGTTTGGTTTTGTTGTTTATGGGAAGTTATTCAACAATAAATTAAAAAGTGCAAAACATTGACTCAGTTTTGTGAGTCACTGTAGACTTGTACCAGTTACTTAGAACAACAGAGAATCAGTTACCCTCTCCACTATAGTCAGATTTAAGACCAGTTCTCTTGAGTATTACCTCGCATCATACATCTGAAGTTCTGTGAAATATCACAAACTTCATTAAACTCTTGTATTCGTTCTTGATTCATTGTCGCCTATCGCCACTCGAAACTCACTTCTTGATTTCTATATTCATTTGTCGAACATATCTTGACACCAGTCGAATGCCTTTGAACCTCCTTGAACTTACCCGAACAAATTCGAACCCATTTGAATCTATTTCGAACTACTTTGGATGTCTTCGAACATATTTTGAACTACTTTGAGCATCTAACAAAAAATGAACCTCCCAGATTTGACCTCTCTATACCTGTGGTGCTTCCACCAGATTAGGTTGATGACTTGAATGACATACTCTTCGCAATTTGCAAAGAGCTAGCTGATAAAGCTAAGAGCAAAGGACCCCTTTCAAAAAAGGACCTTCCATGCCTCCAAGAGGAGTAGAAGCAATCTTGTCTTCTCTCCTTGTGTCCGGTAGTGCTTGATATGTGATGGAATAGTTTGTTCCAGATGTGCAGCATGTATCAAAACTGTTTCAAGACAGCTATACAGTGGCGAATATTGTTTGAAATACTACAAAGTTGTTCAAAGTGTCATGAAATCTTTTGAAGTCATTCAAAGTTGTTCAAAGTCATTTGAAGTAGTGTGAAATAAGTCGAAAAGAATTCGAAGTCGATTTTGTTGTGTTCATAGCAGTTTGGAGGGTTTGTTGTAGTGTGTCAATACAATTGGAAACTTTCTCCAAACCTTAGAGCACACAGTAGACCTATCATCACTCCTCGATTTATTGCACATCACCCATAGCCTCTTAAAAAACACTTCTTATTTGCTGCATTCATTCCTCAACACCAGTCCAACACCCTTGACTCCCTTTGAAACTACCTCAACTCTTTTTGAACCTCTTTGAACTACTTTATGCATCCTTTGACCCTTTTCAAACTTTTTTGAACCTTTTTGGACATTCTTCTAACCTTTTTTGAACATTTTTGGTAATAGCGGTGATACTTAGAACCAACTCACACCCTTCCTCTGACTCATGTTATACCATCTGAGCCATTTAGTAGGTTTTGTTTGGGTTTCAGGATTGAGTATTATCAACGCCGTGCTCTGGCATCAACTTCATGTATTCGAGGACCTCAACATTGAGTTCAACCAAGAGAGACATAAGAGAAGCTAGTACTTGAGGATGTAGGAGGTGATGGAAGAAGAATGAGAAGTATTTCAAACTTCACTAAGTTTTTAACACAATCACACATTCTGCATGTGACTTCGATCAGCTGACTGGGACAGTAAGGATTTCAGTAAGGGGGAGGATGATAGGTCCACTGTGCACTCTAAGGTCTGGAAAGGGTTCCAATCATATCGAGACATCATAGCACACATTCAGAATTGCTACAAATGCCATGAAATCAGCTTCGAACCCTTTTTGAACAACTTTGCATGATTTCAAATGACTTTGAACCATTTTAAACCATTTTGCAACATTTCAAATGCTTTCGAAGAACTTTGCATTACTTTAAATGATGTCAGCCACCATAGGGATATTCTAAAACCCTTTTGACACACACAAAACATTCAGCATGACCCTGTGTCGCATATAGAACACTGCCAGACACAAGGAGAAACAACAAAAGAATTAGAATATGATAATGGCGGTGGGGTTTTATCAATCTATTGAAATATTAGGATGAGTACTCTTACTATATGGTGACATCATATGTTTCATTTATTATCATTTCTCATTTGTTTTATATTTTACAATACCTTTATTGCTGTGCATACTGCCTCATAGTCTACATCTTGCTATATTTCCTTTTTAATACTTATCTCTTCAAAATGTATATAGACTTGTACTAGTTACTTGAAACAACAGAGAAGAAGTTACCCTGTCCCTTATCGTTTAATTTAAGAGCCATTCTCTTGAGTCTTAGCCTTGCATCATATCTCTAAGTTCCACAAAATATTGCAAACTTCTTCAAACTATTGTATTCGCTCCTTGTTTTATTGCACATCACCTATCGCCTCTCAACAAACACTTTTTATTTGTTATATTCACTCCTCAACATACCTCGACATTAGCCCGACATCTTCAAATTTCCTCGAACTCACTTCAAACCTTATTCAAACTACTTTGCACATCTTCAAATCTATTTCAAACTCTTTCAAACAACTTTGTATGCTCCCACAGATGATTTGCAACATTTCCTACCATTTTACATCTCTAAACACAACCTTGGGTATCAGCAGTGATATTTAGTACCAACTCGCACCCTTCCTCTACTCTGTGTTATACTTTTTAAGCCTTTTAATAGGTTTTTGTTAGGTTTACAGGTTGAGTATTATTAACAGGGCAAGTACTTGGTGTTTCTGCTCTCTTGGATTTGGGTGCCATGGGCATTTTCATTGATTTGCACCTAGTTTAACAAAAACAACTCAATGCCCACTCACTTTCTCGACCCATACCTGTCTACAATGTAGATGGTTCTCTAAATGAAACTGGGGAAATTTGGGAGGTTGTCAACCTAGTCCTCCAGTAGAAGGATCATAGTAAATGGGCTCTCTTCAGTGTGACCAACTGGGGAAGCAGGAGGCAATTTTGGGCTACCCATGGCTTCATGACCACAATTCTAAGGTTGATTGGGTGACAGGTGAAGTCATGATGAGTCGTTGCTCCTCTCATTGTTGTACTTGCTTCACTGAAGGCAGACAGGAATGTCAAGAGCAAAAGGTCCTCTTATAGCGCACTCAAAAATATTGTGCTGGTCCAATGCCTGTGGCTGATGTGGACTTGGAAGACATCCCAGATCTTGCACCTGACTCTGACAATGATAAAGAGGAGGTAGAAGAGATTGAGGAAGGTGACCAAATGTTCTACACTGCTATTAACCCTTTGTTAGGGCGACACCCACGGTTCTGCTAGCTAGACTGTGTGGGCTCTTCTACAAGAAGGCAGCGGGGCATGCATGCATGATGGGGGATTTGATGGCTTTGATGCAAGGAGTTATAAATAGATTAGTTGGCTGAATTAGGCTTTTCACACCACTATTGTTGATGGAATACCTAAGAGAACACAACTAAGGTCTCCTAGTATTTATTTTAGGATTATATACTATGTTACATATATTGTAGTATGTTGTTACAGACGCATGCACACATGCACATACATGTGCATACATCCTGATGTGTAAATAGAAAATTCCCACACTGACAAATAATGCATGTATAGGCATCTGGTAGCATATTTTGGTGAAATAAAATAAAATAAAATAAAACAAAAATAGTATTATGTAATAGGCATGTTAGGAGACTGTTTTCTAACACTAAGGTCTCCTAGTATTTATTTCAGGATTATATACTATGTTACACATATTGTAGTATGTTGTTACAGATGTGTGCACACATGCACATACATGTGCATACATATTGATGCGTGTAAATAGAAAATTCCTACACTGACAAATAATGTATGTATAGGCATTTGTAGCATATTTTGGTGAAATAAAATCAAATAAAATAAAATAAAATAAAATAAAAATAGTATTATGTAATAGGCATGTTAGGAGACTGTTTCCTAACACCCTTCCCATGAGGTGCATGCCACCTCAAATGTCTCCCAATGCCTCGCAGAGGCCTTCCACAAGAAAAGTGCACCCAAATCCTTTGCTGACTCCATGTTCCCTCACCTGCATGACTTCGAGGATGTCTTCTCCAAGGAATCCTTCAACTCACTTCCTAATTGTAAGCCATGGGATCATGTGCTTGAGCTCATGCTGGGTGCCACACCCTCCTCCTGCAAGGTCTATCCCCTCTCTCCTGAAGAACAATAACAACTCGACAAGTTCATCAATGAACACTTGGCTTCAAGTTGTATCCACTCTTCAAATTGCCCATGGCCTCGCCCTTCTTTTTTGTCAAGAGGAAGGATGGGTTTCTTTGACCAGTTCAAAACTATTGATGCCTCAACGACATTATAGTCAAGAATCGTTATCCTCTACCCCTCATATCTGAACTCATCAACCAACTCTGTGGGGCATGTTACTTTACCAAGCTTGATGTCCATTGGGATTACAACAATGTACAGATAAAGAAAGGGGATGAGTGGAAGGTGGCTTTCTGCACAAACTGTGGTCTTTTTGAACCACTTGTCATGTTCTTTGGTCTCACTAATAGTTCTGCCACCTTTCAGACCATGATGAATGACATCATCATACTGGAAGGCATTGTCTGTGTCTACCTCAATGACATCCTCATCTTCACTTGGGACCTCAATAAACATTGTCAAATCATGCATCTGGTACTGGAGCAACTTCAGTGGCATAAACTCTATCTTTGTCATGACAAGTGCAAGTTTGAGAAGACACAAATTGAGTACTTGGGCCTAATTATCTCAGATGGACAGGTGGAGATGGACCTGGTCAAGGTTGCTGGTATTACAACCTGGTCCATGCCCACAAACAAAGAAGAAGTGCAGTCTTTCCTAGGCTTCATCAATTTCTATCAGCACTTTATTAAAGATTTTTTTCACCATGCACACCTGTTATTCAACCTCACTGGCAAGGAGGGATGGAAGTGGGAGAATGCACAGCAGGAGGCATTTGAGAAGCTCAAAGAGATGGTCACTTCCACTCCAATCCTCACCTTTGCTGATGACTTGCATCTGTGTTAAAATTAAACTCTGATGCATGCTGCATACATGAGGCAATGCATGCAGCACACACATGTTACTGCACTTACTGTGCATACATGTGGTAAACACATTCCTGAGTCATGTGACACCCTTATTACTATGTATATAAGGAGAACCTGTACCATAGTAGATATATAGTGTTCTTACCTCTGCTAAACCCTAGCTCTAAGACTTACTAAACCCCAGGTAGGTTATAAGAAACGTGTTGTCTCTTCCTCTATGCAGTGTATATAGTCTGCTCCAACAGGTTATGGGCCCTGCTGGGCATGTCATGAACATGCCTTAACTGGCTGTGAATGACATTGACTTCATTGTTTCCAAATTATAATCTTGCACTCTTTGTGAGCTACATTGCACTCCCTGCGAGCTGCACTTAAAAACCTAGGTTGACTAGGGTTAAGCACTCTGAAGGAGTGTTTTTGCCTGAGATTATAGAATGTGTTTTCTTGGATAGAAGACTGATTGAGCACTTTTACCAGCTGCCACCACAGAATCATGTCTTCAACCCTTGAAAAACTCATACAAGCTTTTGATGGCTCCAATTACATTCAATGGGCTGACTCCATGAAGGCATGGCTCAGGTCTCAGGGCCTCTGGAAAATAACTAGCGGGATGGAACTAAAACCACCTCCGGCGCCTCCTTTGACACCGATGAATGCTGCACTTGTAGCAGATGCTACTGCCAAGCTCCAGACCTGGAGCAACACAAATGACCAGGCTATTGGTAGCTTAGTGCTCTGCCTGGCCCCCTCCATTCGGCAGTGTGCCAACACCAAGGACACTGCTGAGGAGGTGTGGGATCTTATTCGCACCGATTATGGTGTTGATGGCCCCTCCCAAGTCTTTGCAGACTTTAGATCTGCAATAGCAATCAAAATTCCAACTGTGAATCCCATGCCAGAGATTGCTAAGATGGCTGACAAATTTGAGCACCTTACAGCTGTTAATGTTGCCATCTCCAAACTAGTTCAGGTGATGATTCTACTTGCTGCGATGCCATGTGAGTATGATTCTCTGTCTGCCACAGTCCTTAACATGACTGCTACTAGGGCCTTGACATTTAAACATGTCAAGGACTCCATTGTCACTAAAGCCTCATGGCGCACTTAGTCTTTCTGTCCCCGTGTCATCCACATTTTCAGAACAAATCTCCATTGTTGTTTTGAGATTGCCATTTGGGGTTTTCCCTTTTGTGTTTGACAGTGGAAAGCTTGGTAGCCTGAGGTGTTTGACAGTGGAAAGCTTGGTGGCCTGAGGTGGGCCACCAAGCTTTCCACTGTCAAACACAAAGGGGGAAACCCCAAATGGCAATCTCAAAACAACAATGGAGATTTGTTCTGAAAATGTGGATGACACGGGGACAGAAAGACTAAAGAGGAAAAGCCAAAGGAGAAACATACACACCTTGCCTCCAATGCCTTTACTACCATAAATTGTAATGGCACCATCATACTGCTGATGCCACTCATTCAGCACATCGAGAAGCACAAACATACTCCTACTAGGGATCCTCACTGCCGACCACCTGCACAGGCATATACAGGTGCAGCCTCTAATCTCTCATTCAGTCTACACCAAATATCAGCAAGCTCGAGACACCCTTGAGCAAATGAATCTCCCGTGCAGCACAAAAAATCTGCAACTGCTGGAAGAGCACCTAACGGTGCAAGAAGGTAAGAGGAGGAGGATGGAATCAGAGCCAAGGATTGTGGAGGTAGAAGATGATAGCATCTCCCTCGGATTGGAACCTGCAGTTTCTGATGAGGAAGTATGGAAAGCCATCGATAAACTGCTTGAAACAGGAGCATATGATGAAAGGTCAGTCCTTTTCTCTGCCACAAGCACAAAGATTAATATTCCAATAATCACAGTGAACTTTTCATGTGAAATTTTACCGCTATTAAATGTATCATAGAACAATTTACATCTTAATATATGTGTTATGTGTGCAAGTGGAAATTGTAAGAAAGGTGCCGACTGGATCATGAATTCAGGTGCATCAAAACACTTCACTAGTGAAATGAAAGATTTTGCTTCTTACAAGCCTTTACTAAGAAAGGACTCTACCCTGGTTCAAACAGCTATGGGTACTATTCATATAGTAGGGAAAGGAGCAGTCTTCATTAGATATCAGGTAGTATGTCATGGGAAGTCAGAGATGCATGAAATGTGATTATACCCTGTCTACTACATACCCGACTGTAATGCTCAATTACTGTCAATGGGCATCTTCTTACAAGATGGAAGTGATGTGCATGGTTCCTCCACACACATTTCATTTTTCAAGCAAGGAAACCCAATTATGGATTGCGTCCCCCTTATGAAACGTGACATGATTTATTGGGCTTGGACTCATATATTGAGCACCAAAAGAATCAATGTTGTGACGATGTACATCACAGACTACTTGACTTGGCATAGGCAACTTGGACACCCATCCAAAGAAGCACTAAGGAAAATAATGCCTAATAGCACCATAAAATTCCCAAGGAATTTCATTATTCCTAAAGACAAAATTATATGTCCAGGGTGCGCTGAAGGGAAAATGACCTCAAAATCTTTTCCCGAATCAGATTCATGCACAGTGAAACCCTTTGAATTAATACATTCCGATCTAAAGGAACTCCCAGTACTATTGTACCACAAACATAAATACTTTATTGTATTTCTGGATGACAAGACATCACATATCTGGGTCCAGTGCCTTAGAAAGAAGTCTGACACTGCTGCAGTAATTAGACAATTTCAGACAATGGCTTTGACCAAGTATAATGCTACAATCAAGCACTGGCATGTCAATCCAGAGGGGGAGTTCAAAGATCGTGAGCTACAAAATGTGCTCAAGGATTTTACCATCAAAATAGAGATGTCTGCACCCCACATTCACCAACAGAATGGGCACGCAGAGTGTGCCATAAGGACAATAATGGAAAGGTCACAAACCCTGCAATTTACTGCTTGTCTACCACAATCATAGTGGGAATTTTGCATTGAACATGCAACACACCTATACAACTAAACTCCGATAAGGTGCCTGAAATGGCTGACACCGGTTGAGGACCTGACAAAGGTCTGCCCAGATCTAAACAATCTGAAGGTTTTTGGTTGCAGTGCTTATGTCTATCTACCCAAGGAGAAACATCCAACTACATTAGCTCCTCGATCAGAGTTAATGATGTACCTTGGATTAGAAGATGGCATTAAAGCATACTGTTTCATGCAACCTAGTGGTGCAATATTCATTGGTGCTACAGCACTATTTGATGAAATGTTGTTCCCATGCTGTCCTAGAGCTAAAACTCCTGCCAAGACAGACCTTGGTGATTTTCCACCTCCAGAACCAGCAGATGATGACCACTCATCTGGAATGGATGGCGATGATTCTATACCGCCACAAAATCTGCCCCTTCCTCCATCATCAGAAAATAATGATGATGATGATGTACCAAGTGAGCAAAAGGCACATGATGATATGACTGATGCTCCTCCTCCACCACCTCCAGTAACCACTGAGGACTTTCATCCAAAACGTGATGATCAACAGGAATGGCAGCAATTGCCCCATTGATCAGGCAGGCAGAGGAACATTCCAAACCATCCTGGCAATACCTATGGAGAGAAGCGACTCCCCTCTGACATAGAGAGAGACATTGCATGTGATCGATATCGGAAGAGATCTGTGGGTCAAGATTCAGATCATAACCAAACACAACCACAATCTCAATAGCAAGAACTGGTTGCTGGACTGAGTTTGGCACCCCACAAGAGTGTGCCCGATTCCAATGATCAAGAACATGATCACTCAATGGGAGAACTGGATGAAGCAGGTTATATTAAAAAGATAACCAAGGAAGGTGGAGATAAGCTTATTCACTGGCTGTTGTCACAAGCAGTCAAACCATCAAGTGAAATAAGCCAAGTTCCAAACCAATTTCATGATATTGCATGCCTACCACAGCAGCAGCAACATGAGTGGAAACAAGCTTGTCATGAAGAATTAGAGGCTCTTCATAAGTAACAAGTCTATGACATCATCGATCTTCCACATGATCAAAAAATGATCAAAAATAGATAGGTTTTCTCTGTGAAATCGGATGGAAGAAAACAAGCCAGACTCATGGCCAAAGGCTTTTCACAAGTCGAAGGTATTGACTTTGATAAGATTTTCTCACCAGTAGTCCACTACGAGACTGTACGCCTCATGTTTGCACTTGCATCTCTAGAAGGCATGTATATGACTGGTCTAGATGTAAAAACTGCATTCTTATATGGCAAACTAGAAGAGGAGATCTATATGGATCAACCTGAGGGTTTCAGACTCGAGGGAAAAGAGTGCAAAGTAATGCACTTATGCTGAGCATTGTATGGCCTTAAACAGGCCTCACTAGCATGGTGGAAAGAGCTAGAGGCATTTATGCACACCATTGGATTTGTGTGCGCCAGCTCCGATGCCAGCATTTTCATACACAAGAATCCTAAGACAGGCAGCATTGTTATTGCACTCGTCTATGTTGATGATGGCTTGTTCATGGGGAAGAACAAGAAACTTGTGGATGAAAAGAAAAATGCTTGTCTAAAGCATTGGGAGTGCCATAGTACTGAAAAAGTCACGGAATTCTTAGGCATGCGCGTCACCCAGACTGCAAGCAAAGTCAAACTCGATCAAACTGAATATCTTGCCAAAGTGCTTGAGAGATTCGAGATAACAAATGCCAAAGCGACCCCCACTCCACTCCCGACTGGTTTCAAACCATCGGAAAACATAGCAACGCCCAATACGATGCTTAGATCAAAATATCAGTCTGTGATCGGATCTTTATTGTATCTGATGCTCGGAATGCGACCTGATATCGCTTATGCGGTAATCAAGATGTTGCAATTCTTGGCTAATCCTAGCCAAGAACATCTAGACAAAGTGATGTACATCATGCGCTATCTGGTGGGAACCCAGAAATATAACATTGTCTATGATGGTGAGAAGTCCGAGGGGCTACAGGCCTTCACAGATTCTGATTGGGCAGCTGACACTGTCAAACACCAATCTACAATGGGTTACTTTGCTACTCTAGTGAGTGGCATTGTATGCTGGCAGTCCTGTTTACAAAAAACTGTAGCATTGTCATCCACAGAAGCTGAATATATGGCTCTCTCTGACACTTGTCGACAGATAGTGTGGATAGAGTCCTTATTCCAGGAACTTGGATATGTACTGAAGCACATACCAATCTGTGCTGATAATCAGGGATCCATCTTTATTGGATCAAATCCAGTTCAAAAAATAAGGACCAAACATACAGATATTCACTACCACTATACCCGCGAATGCATAGAAAATGACAAAGTCACAGTCATTTTCATTCCTGGAAGTGATAATCTGGCTGACATGTTCACAAAGAACCTTGGCACCATTTTATTCAGGAAATTTAGAGACTCTCTTAGAATTACTTTCAAAATTCAAACTTAGCTGCTTAGAGCACTGTACAGTTTGAGGGGGGGTGTTGAAATTATGAGGCAATGCATGCAGCACACACATGTTACTGCACTTACTGTGCATACATGTGGTAAACACACTCCTGAGTCATGTGACACCCTTATTATTATGTATATAAGGAGAACTTGTACTATAGTAGATATATAGTGTTCTTACCTCTGCTAAACCCTAGCTCTAAGACTTACTAAACCCCAGGTAGGTTATAAGGAACATATTGTCTCTTCCTCTGTGCAGCATACAGTGACTCACAAAACTGAGTCAATGTTTTGCACTTTTTAATTTATTGTTGAATAACTTCCCATAAACAACAAAACCAAACAAGGTATTGGTGTACCGAATAACATACATCATCAGGGCTACCAAACAAACAAAGAATTATGTAATTTTAATCATCCCTCATGGAGATATGATCATTTTAATTCAGGGACTCATTGACTCAGTTTTGTGAGGTGGTATCAATATTATGATAAATTGTAATTCTAGTATTTTGTATGACCTCCCTTGGCCTTAATAACTGCTCCCAACCTTCTAGGCATGCTTTCAATCAAATTCTGACACACCTCTGATGGAATATTATTCCACTCTTCCACTACTCTTTCCCATAACTCCCAAATTCCTTTTGGCGCTGTTGGATACTTGTCTAACTGGTTCTTGAGGTGAACCCATTGATGTTCAATAGGGCTGAGGTCTGGAAATTGGGCAGGCCAATCCAGAAGAGTAATATTGTTGTTCTCCATCCATTTCTTGGCCTTTTTTGAGGTATGCTTGGGGTCATTGTCTTGTTGAAAAATCACCTCTCCAGAAATTCCACTCTCCTCCAAGCTAGGCAGCATATGGTCCTTCAAAATGGACACATACTGGTCAGCATTGATCCTCCCCTCAACCTCTGCAAGATGCCCCACTCCATTCCATCCCATACACCCCCATACCATAATGTTTCCTCCCCCAAATTTGACAGTTCCCTGCACCTCTCTCTCAATCAGCCCCTCTCCCTTCTGTTTCCAAACCCACTCTCTCCCATCTGACCCAAACCTGTTAATTTTAGTCTCATCTGACCAAATAACCCTTCTCCAGTCCTCCACAGTCTACTCTCTATACTTCTGAGCAAAAGCCAATCTTGCTTTCCTATGCCTTATACTAAGCAAAGGCTTTTTCTTCTTCACCACAGCCTTGAATGAGTTTTTTCTGAGAACTCTTCTGACTGTTTCTGAGGAGACTGGAGTGGGGATGATGCTGTTGATGTAATGGGTGGCCTGAACAGCATTTGCAGCCTTGCCAGTAGTGATTTGGGTAAGGATGGCTCTCTGAGAGGTAGATGAGAGCTTAGAAAGACGACCACCAGAGGGGGAATCCAGGTTTGGATGGAGAGCCCTGAGTGTTCTGGATACACTAGACTGGCTGAGGTTGAGTTTAGAGGCAATATTGTGGGTAGAATAATGATTGGAGGCCAGAGAAAGAATGTTTTCCTTCTGAGCAGAGGAGATGGGATGCATTGGAGAATATTGAAGTATGAAGAATGCTAGGCCTAATTAAATACTATAATTTAAGGTCCCATCAAGGGTCACATCACCTTAGAAACCATCTGTCAAGTTTTTGACATTATACAGTTGGTGGAGCATCAGATTCTAATATTTCTGACTACTCCTCACAAAACTGAGTCAATGAGTCCCTGAATTAAAATGATCATATCTCCATGAGGGATGATTAAAATTACATAATTCTTTGTTTTTTTGGTAGCCCTGATCATGTATGTTATTCAGTACACCAATACCTTGTTTGGTTTTGTTGTTTATGGGAAGCTATTCAACAATGAATCAAAAAGTCCAAAACATTGACTCAGTTTTGTGAGTCACTGTATATAGTCTGCTCCAACAATCTGTTCCATGTAGAAGCTGACAGTTCAGACTTTGCAATGGGTGCGGTGCTATCCCAACAGTCTCCTGAGGACCAGAAGTGGTACCCCATCGCCTTCTACTCAAAGAGTCTCAGTGCTGTGGAACACAATTATGAGAGCCATAACAAAGAGATGCTGGCAATAATGCAGGCATTGGAGGAGTGGCGACATTTCCTGGAGGGTGCTCAATACAAGGTCGAGATCTGGATGGACCACAAGAACCTTGAGTACTTCATGACCACCAAGAAACTTAACCATTTCCAAGCCTGCTGGTTCCTCTACCTCTCCAGGTTCAATTTCTCCCTGCATCATTGCCCAGGATGCAGCATGGGGAAGACTGATGCCCTCTCTCATCATCTGGATCATGGGGATGGAAGCAATGACAATCAAGGTATTTGCATCCATCCAAGAAACTCGCTCACCACTTTCTTGGACTGTTCCTCATTACTAGACACATCAGGTCACATGCCTGCTGCCTATGGCTACCACAGTCAATGTCCAGACTCCACCCTGTCTTCCATGTCATGAGGCTGCTGCCTGCCCCCACAGATCCATTCCCTGGATGCATGACACAATCTCCCCCACTGCCTACAGTCATTGAGGGTGAACCTTAGTATGAAGTCAAGTCCATCTTAGACAGCTGCTTACATTGAGGTAAACTCAAATACCTGGTACACTGGAAGGGTTATGGGTATGAGGAGAACTCCTGGGTTGCAGAGTCTAATGTGAATGCCACATGACTGGTCAGAGAGTTCTGATTTCCCATGGGCTTGAAAAGAAGGTATGATCATGATCATCACCCTTTGCCCTATGGTAATGTATCTCATGCTATGCAGATTCTTGCATTTAATGGGGATAATGCAACATCCAATGACAAACAAACAGTTCACCTCAATAAACTTCTAAATGCCTTCAAGGAAATCAACCACATATACTGCTTCAATCACACAATGCAGCTCTCAGTGAAGGCCCTCATGAAACCTTTTGACACACCAACTACCTTGGCTAATTTGAATGGTGATGAACCTCCTGACACTGATGATATTGATGTTCTCTCAGGTGAGGTGGACAATGATGTCCTCTCAGGTGAGGTAGACAATGATGACAATGCTAATGAGGAGGATGGAGAGGGTAATAGCAAGTCTGACTCAGCCAAAGGAGAAGATGATGATGATGATCCTTTTGAGGCACTAGATGCAGATGCTCAGCAGGAGTTACTTGAAGGTACAGCTGCAGCTCAGACCACACTTGATAAGGTACATAGTTGTTCATCATTTCATATCCTTTGTCATCTCACTCACATCCTTGTCAGGTCCAAAACTTTCCTTTGCCATTATACACTCCACAATGGTCACACCCCCTGCATGGTGTAAAGCCTGTGTTGTGAATCATCTACACATTTATCTCATCTCTCACAATGTTAAGACCTGCTGGAACTTAGTGTACAGCATGCTCAAGATGGCCATCAAGTACTGCCCTGCTATCAATGACATCACTGCAAACAAGGCTCTCAAACTATGAAAGTATGAGTTGGATGATGAAGACTGGAAGATCATATCTGATCTCATTTAGGTGTTGAAGCTATAACTACTCTTATTCACTATTTACTTTTGAACTTATCTTTCTAGATTCACAAGGAAGCTACACTATTTTTCTCACAGGACTCCTGCACCACCATTGGCCACATCATTCTGACCATGGATCACATCAATGTTGTCCTACACAATGGCTCAGAAAGTAAGCCACTCCACCCCACTTTAAACATGCAATTACATTTGCCCAAAAGCTTATTGACAAATATTATGCCAAGATAGACTTGTCAAATATCTACCACATTTTCATGAGTGGGTCTTTGTTCTTTGCCTTTCATTATGATTATCTAGCTGACATGACCTATTAGTTCTCCACCCCCAGCTCAAGATCTGGTACTTCCAGCAGCAGGGGTGGGAGAAGAAGTGGGTTGAAACAGCTGAAGAGATCATCAGCAAACTGAACAGGACCAACAGACTTTGGATAGTCCAACTTGCCACTGCACTCCACACCACACTTACATGATGTGCATTGCCCAGCCTTTGCTGCCAGTGCCCCCTCCCCATAGTGGTTTGCTAAATGGGAGGAACACTGATCCTTTTCTCACTCCTCTATCTCCACTCCTCAATGCAACCACCTTCCTCCTCATTTGGAACAGCAGCTGGTTGCACTTCCTCCCCTTCCACATGTTGTGAGAGGCAGAGGTTGCACTTCCTCCCCTTCCACATGTTGTGAGAGGCAGAGGAAGAGGAAGAGGAAGAGGAAGAGAAAGAGAAAGAGGAAGAGGAAGAGGAAGAGGAAGAGGAAGAGGAAGAGGAAGAGGAAGAGGAAGAGGAAGAGGAAGAGGAAGAGGAAGAGGAAGAGGAAGAGGAAGAGGAAGAGAGAGGGAAAGAGGCTCAAGTCATGCTGCTCCTGTCAAGGTCCACCTCAGCCTGTTGCTTGTTAGAGCGACACCCACTAATCTGCTAGCTGGACCATGCAGGTTCTCCTACAAGAAGGTGGCGGGGGGCATGCGCGTGATGGGGGGATTTGATGGATTTGATGTGAGGGTTAAAAATAGAACAGTTGGCTGAAATAGGCCTTTCGCACCACTAATGTGGATGGAATACCTAAGAGAACTCAACTGAGGTCTCCTAGTATTTATTTTAGGATTATATACTATGTTACACATATTGTAGTATGTTATTACAGACACATGCACACATGCATGCACATGCACATACATATTGATGTGTGTAAATAAAGAATTCCCACACTGACAAATAATATGTATATAGGCATTTTTTAGTGTATTTTGGTGAAATAAAATAAAATAAAATAAAAATAGTATTAGGTAATAGGCATGTTAGGAGACTGTTTCCTAACATTACCCCCCCTTTTAGGCCTCGACTTCCAGGTGAGAAAATATCGTATCTGTCCCCTCTGTGAAATTTTGGTAAGGCCAGAAATTCATCCCTTCATACACCATTCTAGCAATGCGACATGGAGCATTTGGATTAGATTTAAAGAATTGGGCAATTGCCTTGCATGCTCGCTTACAATTCCCTTCTGGCTCCCATGAATTATTTTTGTCAGTGTAGTTCTTCCACTTGATTAAGAACTCCAATTTGTTTTGTCGAAGATGTGAGTCCAAAACCTCTTCCACAATATATTCCAGAGCATCTTCTACCATTATTGGAGGCTGTGGAGTAGTTTGTTGACCAGAAATAGTGGGTGGGTGGTAAGGGCATAAATGGGAAATGTTAATCTCAGGATCAATCTTGAATGACTGAGGTAATTTTAACACTGCCACATTGGGTGAAATTATTTTAGAAATCAGATATGGGCCAACTTGCTTCTCCATAAGCTTTCTTGAAGGTTGTGGAATATTCAGATCCTTGGTACTTAGCCATACCAAGTCACCAACTTTATACTCTAGAGCAACAGCTCAAGTACGATCTGCATGTCGCATCATATCATCATGTGCTTTCATCAATGCTGCCTCTGCTTCCTCCTGCACCTTTCGCATTTTTGACACAAAGTCCTCCACTGATTGTACCTTGACTTCCCTTCGTGGTTCTACTCCTATTCTGGGATGATAACCATAATTAGTGAAGAAGGGTGACATGCGAGTAGCCAAATGGAATTTATTATTGTGGGAAAATTCTGCAATTGCCAACCATTCGGGCCAGTCAGTTTGTCGGTGATTGACAAACATGCGTAGGTACTGCTCCAACTCCTGATTCATTCTCTCTGTCTGCCCATTGGTTTGTGGGTGATATGCCATAGACAATTTGGTTTGAATTCCCAATATGTTATTTAACTCTCGCATAAACGCAGAAGCAAATTGTGATCCACGATTGGAGATAACCATATCAGGTAATCCATGTAACTGCCATACCTGATTTAGATAGAGGTGCGCCAAGCCCAACGATGAGGTTTCTGCAGTAGTAGGAATGATATGGACTTCCTTTGTGAAGCGGTTGCATACTACAAATATTGCATCGTATCCTTGAGCTTCAGGTAATCCTGTGATAAAGTCCACAAATATATCTCGCCATGGCGCTTTAGGTATAGGGTTCGGCATTAATTTCCCAGTAGGCTTTTCTGGAAATTTCTTTCCCCTCATGCACATGTCACACCCATCCACATACCCCAACACATACTTTGAAATTCTGGGCCACCAATAATTTCTCATCACCAACTCCAATGTCTTCCACCTTCCTGGATGTCCAGCAGCTGGCGTGTTATGATGTAACCATACGATCTCCCTTCGTAAATCTTGATCTTTCGGTACATAGACCTTTCCTCTGAATAACACTAACCCTTGTTCTTCAACCCATTCATCTCCTTTAATATTACTTTTCTTCTCTCCCCTCAAAGCTTTCACAGCTTCCACCACTTCATCATCCATCTCTGAATATTGCCTGATTTTAGACAACATTTCTGTCTCTGAGCTATCCACCAATAAATGTCCTTGATGCATAGCACAAATATGAAAGTATTCAGGTTTGAGTAGGGTAGTATTTTTATTGTCCTCCTCCACTCCCCTTTTATGATCTGTACATCTGGATAATGCATCTGCTTTCCTCATCAAGCTTCCCGCTTTGTGGACCAAGTGAAAATTAAAGCGCGATAGGAATAATGCCCAACATGCTTGTCGACGGTTAAGCTTTTTAGTGGACATGAAATACTGCAGATTTTGATGGTCTGTCCAGATCTCAATCTGATGCATACATCCCTCCAAATAATGTCTCCATGCCTCCAAAGCTCATATTATTCCCAACATCTCTTTATCATGCACATCATAATTCCTCTCCACATCATTCAACCCTTTAGACAAATATGCACACAAGGATGCCATTTGTCATCTTCACATAGCATTGATAATACTGCTCCAGTAGCAAAGTCTGATGCATCTGATTCCACTCGTAAGGGATGTGTGAAATCTACTGGGACCAATATTGGCTCTTCCACAAACTTCCTCTTTAACTCCTCAAATGCTGTCTGCTGTTGTTCTCCCCATCTCCACACTACTCCCTTTCACGTAAGGTTGTGTAATGGTGTGGCAATTTTGGAAAAATTATACACAAAGCGACGATAAAAATTGGCAAGTCCTAAGAAAGCCTGAACTTTCTTGATATGGGTAGGCATGGGCCAATCAACAATTGCCTGTACCTTGATAGGATCCATCTTGATTCCATCAAAACCAATCTTTAATCCCAAGAACTTGATCTCGCTTGCTCCAAATACACACTTCTCCAGTTTAACAAATAAATCATTCTCTGCCAACCTCTTCAACACCTCCTGCACTATCGCCTCATGATTTTCTTCATCCTCCGTAAATATCAAAATGTCATCAATAAATATTATCACCACACCTTTGTCTATCACATCCTTGAAAATATCGTTCATCATATTTTGGAAAGTTGGGGAACTATTGGTCATCCCAAAAGCATAACTAGCAGCTCGAAGGATCCTCGACGCGTGGCAAATGCTTCTTTCCACTCATCTCCTTTCTTTATTCATACATTGTTGTACCCCCAGCGTAAATCCAATTTTGTAAAGACCTTGGCTTTTCCCACCTTGTCAATTATCTCTGAGATCAACGGCAAAGGGTACACATTCTTCACTGTCCAATCGTTCAAATACCTATAATCTGTACACATCCTCTTCCTGTGATCTTTTTTTGGTACAAAGAATACTGGTGATGTCTGCAGTGATTTCGAAGGTCATATGTATCTCTTGCACAACTGTTCATTAAGGAATGCATCCACTTCTTCTTGTTCCTTCGGAGATAATGGATAGACTTTTGACTTCTTCAGCACAAATCCCGGCTTCATTTCAATAGCATGATCCCATGGCTTTCGCACTGGCATCCGCTCTGATTTCTTCTTCTGAAAAACTGACAAATATTTATGGTAGGCTTTTGGCACCCACTCCTCCACTGGCTTCTCCACTTTCTCCACATTTTGATCCCATGACTGGCCTCCACGAATTTCTCTAAAGGTCTGCTTCTGTTCTTCTTTACTTGTCATAATTGGAACTTCCCTGTTTGGCATATCTTCATCCTCTACTTCCTCCATCATAACAGAATACTTCCTCGGACGTTCTTTCTCTTTCTTTTCCTTCTTCTCCTTTTTTACTTTTCTCCTATACACATTACATTCTTTAGGACAACGAGTCATGTGTACCTTCCCAGTTTTCCAATCAATTTCCAGATTATGTTTTCGTAACCATGGACATCCAATTATCAGATTGGTTTTCCCAAGGTCGCACACTTCAAATATGGCTCGCTCCTGATGATCCTGATACTTCAATATCATCATCACTTCCTCCTTAATAGTTCCTCCACAATTGATCGTACCATCAATATTGTACACCATTATAGGTTGTGGCAGTTTATGCATGCAAATACCATTTCTGGTAATTAGGGATTGATTAATAAATAATCCAGTAGCACCACTGTCAAGCAATGCCTCCACATTAATTGCTGCATGCGTGTCCACTGTCTTCAATCCTACTGTCAAGCTGATTTTGGGTTCTATCTGCGCTGAGCGAATAAAAAATTTAGGGGTCTTCGGAAATAAGGCTGGGCATTTTTCTTTGTCGGATAAATGATGATGGTCATACTCTTCAATTTCTCTTTTGGGTTCACTCTCGGTTTCCTCGGATACTAATACATTATATTGATTCTGGGTCACCAATGGGGAAACCTTCACTGGGACTCTTCCACAAAATTCTTCTGCTTATCTTCCTCCAACTTCACTTCCTCAATTGTCGCTTCCCTAATCTTCCTTTTCTGCCTACAATTTCAAGCCATATGCCCTAATTGCCCACAGTTAAAACATTTAACTGGAGCTCATCTCCCTACTCGATCAACATCCATTGCATCTGTCGATGCTGCTGACTCCTTAACAATAGGTGTCACTGCCATGGCTGGTGGCTGTGCCCTCGGAGTTTGTACCTGAGGTGTCCTTCCTTTCTCGGACTTTCCTCCCAATGACTTTCCAAATCTGGAATTCCCATACATCAATTTCGATTCTGCCTGTTCCTGTCGATACTGCCGATCAAGACGCATTGCCCAATTATACCACTCATCCAACCTCTCCGGCATAGAAGGTAGTCGATAGATAGACTTGAATAACGAGGGATTTAATCCTGCCTTCAAATATTCCACCAACGCTGCTTCTCCCATATTGGTTTGTGATGCTTCTGCTTTAAACTGCAAAATAAATTCATCTGCAGTCAGAGAACCTTGGTGCATAGTTTTTAATTTTGCATTAGCTGTTGCCTTTGGGTTAGGGTCTCCAAACTGTGCCTCCAACCTCTTCAAAAATTCTCTGAAGCTTGCAAATGGTTTATATCCTGCGGCAATTTGATTAATGGCTTCATTTCTCCAGAACTGTGCTTTCCTTCTTTGGATGTATGAGAGAGCAAACATAATTCTAGACTCAGTCGTATGAAATTCGGGCTTTCTCCCATGAATATACAACACTATAGAGCTGATAAAGGATTTTGTGTTCTCCATGGTACCATCAAATATTTGCAGGGGCCCATATTTAGGTAAACACATTTTTCCACTCTCAGATCTCTCCTCTGCATGCTCACCCTCCTGAGACATCCATCTCCTCCATCTCATCATCTTTATCTTCTACTGTTTCTGCATTTGTTTGTACTTGTTTGGGTAGGGATGCTGCTAATACTGACACTAATTGGGACATTTGTGCTGTTAGAGCATCAATTTTGGCTTCAAGAATGGGCGTGGGAACAGGATTGTGTCCAGGATTCGAAGCTGCTTGTTCTGACATGATTATGTAATCTGTGATGAGTCACTTCTTTGGCTGTGTAGAGATTCGGCTGTAGAATTTTTTCGCAAAATTTCGAGTCATGTGATCTGGCTATTTCAGGTACCAAACATGGCAAAACACATGATTTCGGCTATTGGGCACTTCAGATCAATAACCCTTCCAACAGTGCCTGATCTTGGGGCTATTACTGAATTTGGCTAGTAACTACCTAAAATAGTCATCCAAATTGAGTAATGTAAATCTTAGCTAAACCAGATCCGATTGGTTGTCTGGTTGCAGCTGTCCTAATGACAAGTGCTGCCTTTCGATCACTGGTGGTCGCAATGTAAGGCGAGGCCTGGCATCGGCTTATGAAAGCAAAGGTAAATACATATATACAATTAATTCCGGCTCTTGCCGAAATGATGCATAAGCAGATGTGGCGCGCTGAGACAAATGACGTATGCACGTGAGTAAGAGAAGATGCACTGATAGGGTAGTTGAGTTCTTCTGTTAGGGCGACACCCACTAATCTGCTAGCTGGACCGTGTGGGTTCTCTTACAAGAAGGTGGCGGGGGGCGCGCGCATGATGGGGGGATTTGATGGATTTGATGTGAAGGTTAAAAATAGAACAGTTGGCTGAAATAGGCCTTTCGCACCACTAATATGGATGGAATACCTAAGAGAACTCAACTGAGGTCTCCTAGTATTTATTTTAGGGTTATATACTATGTTACACATATTGTAGTATGTTATTACAGACACACGCACACATGCGCGTACATATTGATGCATGTAAATAAAGAATTCCCATGCTGACAAATAATGTGTATATAGGCATTTTGTAGTGTATTTTGGTGAAATAAAATAAAATAAAATAAAATAAAATAAAAATAGTATTAGGTAATAGGCATGTTAGGAGACTGTTTCCTAACATTGCTCCACTACACAATGCTGCATTCCCACCTTTTTTTTATCCTTCACCTGCACCTCCTGTTTCTGCACCTCCCATTCCTGCACCTCCCATTCCTATTGCTCCTGCACCTGCTATTCCTTTTGCTCCTGCACCTCCCATTCCTGTTGCTCCTGCAATCGCCCAGGCTGGGCAGTAAGTTCCATCTTTTGGTCCTCCTCCTGTTTTTGACCCTCCTGCTCCTGTTCCTCCTGTTCCTCCTGTTCCTGCACCTCCCATTCCTGTCACTCCTTCAATGGCCTGGGCTGGGCAGAAAGTGTCACCTGCTCTTCCTGCTGTAGCTGTATGTTGGATTACATATTCTTCTATGTGACACACCTTAATATTGATGCAGCCTTTGTTTTTGACCCTCCTGTTCCTGTTCCTCCTGTTTCTGCACCTCCCATTCCTGTGGCAAATATCCCTCCACCAATGGCTCCTGCAATGGCCTGGGCTGAGCTTGCTGCCCAGCATGCAGCACTTCCACCTCTTGCAGCTGTATGTGGGATTATATTTTACATCATGTGCAGTATGATGATGTAGCCACCTCTACCTCCACCTCCACCACCTCTTGCTGTTTCTGCTGTTCCTGTTCCTGCTGTTTGTTGGAGCAGACTACATATGCTGCACAGAGGAAGAGACGACACGTTCCTTATAACCTACCCGGGGTTTAGTTAGTCTTAGAGCTAGGGTTTAGCAGAGGTAAGAACACTGTATATCTTCTATAGTACAGGTTCTCCTTATATACATAATAGTAAGGATGTCACATGACTCAGGAATGTGTTTACCACATGTATGTGCAGTAAGCGCAGTAACATGTGTGTGCTGCATGCATGGCCTCATGTATGCAGCATGTATCAAGATTTAATTTCAACACCCCCCCTCAAACTGTACAGTGCTCTAAGCAGCTAAGTTTGAATCTCGAAAGTAATTCTGAGAGAGTCTCTAAATTTCCTGAATAAGACAGCGCCAAGGTTCTTTGTGAACATGTCAGCTGGATTATCATTTCCAGGAATGAAAACGACCGTGACTTTGTCATTTTCTATGCATTCGTGGGTATAGTGGTAGTGAATGTCTATATGTTTGGTCCTTCTTTCCTGAACTGGATTTGATCCGATAAAGATGGATCCCTGATTATCAGCGCAGATTGGTACACACTTCAGTACATATCCAAGTTCCTGGAATAAGGACTCTATCCACACTATCTGTCGACAAGTGTCGGAGAGAGCCATATATTCGGCTTCTGTGGATGACAGTGCTACAGTTTTTTGTAAATGGGACTCCCAGCACACAATGCCACTTGCTAGAGTAGCAAAGTAACCCATTGTAGATCGGTGTTTGACAGTGTCAGCTGCCCAATCAGAATCTGTGAAGGCCTGTAGCCCCTCGGACTTCTCACCATCATAGACAATGTTATATTTCTGGGTTCCCACCAGATAGCGCATGATGTACATCGCTTTGTCTAGATGTTCTTGGCTAGGATTAGCCAAGAATTGCAACATCTTGATTACCGCATAAGCGATATCAGGTCGCATTCCGAGCATCAGATACAATAAAGATCCGATCACAGACTGATATTTTGATCTAAGCATCGTATTGGGCGTTGCTGTGTTTTCCGATGGTTTGTAACCAGTCGGGAGTGGAGTGAGGGTCGCTTTGGCATTTGTCATCTCGAATCTCTCAAGCACTTTGGCGAGATATTCAGTTTGATCGAGTTTGACTTTGCTTGCAGTCTGGGTGACGCACATGCCTAAGAATTCCATGACTTTTTCAGTACTACGGCACTCCCAATGCTTTAGACAAGCATTTTTCTTTTCATCCACAAGTTTCTTGTTCTTCCCCATGAACAAGCCATCATCAACATAGACGAGTGCAATAACAATGCTGCCTGTCTTAGGATCCTTGTGTATGAAAATGCCGGCATCGGAGCTGGCGCGCACGAACCCAATGGTGCGCATAAATGCCTCTAGCTCTTTCCACCATGCAAGTAAGGCTTGTTTAAGGCCATACAATGCTCGGCATAAGCACAATACTTTGCGCTCTTTTCCCTCGAGTCTGAAACCCTCAGGTTGATCCATATAGATCTCCTCATCTAGTTTGCCATATAAAAATGCGGTTTTTACATCTAGGCCGGTCATATACATGCCTTCTAGAGATGCAAGTGCAAACATGAGGCGTACGGTCTCGTAGCGGACTACTGGTGAGAAAATCTCATCAAAGTCAACGCCTTCGACTTGTGAAAAGCCTTTGGCCATGAGTCTGGCTCGTTTTCTTCCATCCGATTTTATGGAGAAAACCCATCTATTTTTGATCGTTTTTTGATCATGTGGAAGATCGACGATGTCATAGACTTGTCGCTTATGAAGAGCCTCTAATTCTTCATGACAAGCTTGTTTCCACTCATGTTGCTGCTGCCATGGTAGGCGCGCAATATCGTGAAATTGGTTTGGAACTTGGCTTATTTCGCTCAATGGTTTGACTGCTTTTGACAACAGCCAGCGAATAAGCTTATCTCCTCCTTCCTTGGTTATCTTTTTAATATAACCTGCTTCGTCCGGTTCCCCCATTGGGTGATCATGTTCTTGATCATTGGAATTGGGCACACTCTCATGGGGTGCCGAACTCGGTCCAGCAACCGGTTCTTTCTGTTGGGTTTGTGGTCGTGTTTGGTTATGATCCGAATCTTGACCCACAGATCTCTTCCAATATCGATCACGTGCAATGTCTCTCTCTATGTCAGAGGGGAGTCACTTCTCTCCATAGGTATTGCCAGGACGGTTTGGAATGTTCCTCTGCCTGCCTGATCGACAGGGCAATTGCTGCCATTCCTGTTGATCATCACGTCTTGGATGAAAGTCCTCAGTGGTTACTGGAGGCGGTGGAGGAGGAGCATTTGTCACATCGTCATGTGCCTTTTGCTCACTTGGTACATCATCATCATCATTTTCTGATGATGGAGGAAGGGGCAGATCTTGTGGCGGTATAGAATCATCGCCATCTGTTCCAGATGAGTGGTCATCATCTTCTGGTTCTGGAGGTGGAAAATCACCAAGGTCCGTATTGGCAGGAGTTTTAGCTCCGGGACAGCATGGGAACAACGTTTCATCAAATAGTGCCATAGCACCAATGAATATTGCGCCACTAGGTCGCATGAAACAGTATGCTTTAATGCCATCTTCTAATCCAAGGTACGTCATCAACTCCGATTGAGGAGCCAATGTGTTTGGATGCTTCTCCTTGGGTAGGTAGACATAAGCACCACAACCGAAAACTTTCAGATCGTTTAGATCTGGGCAGACCTTTGTCAGGTCCTCAACCAGTGTCAGCCATTTCAGGTGCCTTATCGGGGTTCGGTTGTATAGGTGTGTTGCATGTTCAATGCAAAATTCCCACCATGATTGTGGTAGACATGCGGTAAATCGCAGGGTTTGCGACTTTTCCATTATTGTCCTTATGGCACGCTCTGCATGCCCATTCTGTTGGTGAACGTGGGGTGCAGACATCTCTATTTTGATGCCAAAGTCCTTGAGCACATTTTGTAGCTCACGATCTTTGAACTCCCCCCCTTGATCAACACACCAGCGCTTGATTGTAGCGCCATACTGTGTCAAAGCCACTGCCCGAAATTGTCTGATGGCCGCAGCAGCATCAGATTTCTTTTTAAGGCGTTGGACCCAGATATGTGACGTTTTGTCATCCAGAAATACAATAAAGTATTTATGTTTATGGTACGATAGTACTGGGAGTTCCTTCAGATCGGAATGTATTAATTCAAAGGGTCTTTCAGCACGTGAATCTGATTCAGGAAAAGATTTTGAGGTCATTTTCCCTTCAGCGCACCCTGGACATATAATTTTGTCTTTAGAAATAATTAAATTCCTTGGGAATTTTATGGTGCTATTAGGCATCTTCCCTAGCGCCTCTTTGGATGGGTGTCCAAGTCGCTTATGCCAAGTCGAGTAGTCTGCGACATACATTGTTGCGACATTGATTCCCTTGGTGCTCAATATATGAGTCCGAGCCCAATAAATAGTGTCACGTTTCATAAGAGGGATGCAATCCATAATTGGGTTTCCTTGCTTGAAAAATGAAATGTGTGCAGAGGAACCACGCACATCACTTCTGTCTTGTAAGAAGACGCCCATTGACAGTAATCGAGCATTACAGTTGGGTATGTAGTAGATGGGGTATAATCGTGTTTCACGCGTCTCTGACTTCCCATGACATACTACCTGATGTCTAATGAAGACTGCTCCTTTCCCTACTATATGAGTAGTACCCGTGGCTGTTTGAACCAGGGTAGAGTCCTTTCTCGGTAAAGGCTCGTAAGAAGCAAAATCTTTAATTTCACCAGTGAAGTGTTTTGATGCGCCTGAATCCATGATCCAGTCAGCACCTTTCTTACAATTTCCATTTGCACACGTAACACATATATTAAGATGTAAATTGTTCCATGATACATTTAGTAGTGGTAAAATTTCACATGAAAAGTTCACTGTGATCAGTGGAATGTTAATTCTTGTGCTTGTGGCAAGGAAAAGGACTGACTTTTCATCATATGTACCTGTTTCAAGCGGTTCATCGACAAGCATATTGTCGACGGCTTTCCATACTTCTTCATCAGAAACGGCAGGTTCCGATCCAAGGGAGACACTATCGTCTTCTACCTCTACGATCCTTGGTTCTGGTTCAATCCTCCTCCTCTTACCTTCTTGCACTGTTAGGTGCTCTTCCAGCGGTCACAGATTTTTCACGCTGCGTGGGAGATTCATTTGCTCGAGGGTGTCTCGAGCCTGCTGATATTCAGTATAAACTGAATGAGAGGTAGAGGCTGCGCCCATGTATGCCTGTGCAGGTGGTCGGTGGCAAGGATCCCTTGTGGGAGTATGTTCACGCTTCTCGATGTGCTGGATGAGCGGCATCAGCGGTATGATGGTGCCATTACCATTTATAGTAGTAAAGGCTTGTGAGGCGAGGTGGGAATGTTTCTCTTTAGGTTTTTCCTCTTTAGTCTTTTTGTTCCCATGTCGTCCATGCTTTTGGGATGATTCTCCATTGTTGCCTTGAGATTGCCATTTGGGGTTTCCCCCTTTGCGCTTGACAGCAGAAAGCTTGGTGGCCTGAGGTGGGCCAATGGGCTTTCCAACTGCTGTGCACCGTGAGGCTTCAGTGACAATGGAGTCCTTGACATGTTTAAACGTCAAGGCTCTAGTAGCAGTCATATTAAGGACTGTGGCAGATAGAGAATCGTACTCGTGCGGCATCGCAGCAAGTAGAATCATTGCCTGTACTAATTCGGGGATGGCGACATTGGCAGCCATAAGGCGCTCAAATTTATCAGCCATTTTGGCAATCTCTGGTGCAGGATTTGCAGCCGGAATTTTGATTGCGATTGCAGACCTAAAGTCCGCAAAGACTTGGGAGGGGCCATCGACACCATAGTCGGTGCAGATGAGATCCCATACCTCCTCAGCAGTGTCCTTGGTGTTGGCATGCTGCCGAATAGAGGGGGCCAGGCGGAGCACTAGGCTACCAATTGCCTGGTCATTCTTATTGTTCCAGGTCTGGAGCTTGGCATTAGCTTCCGCTACTAGTGCAGCGTTTGTCACCGTCAAAGGAGGCACCAGGGGTGGTTTTGATTCCATCCCGCTAGTTATTTGCCAGAGGCCCTGAGACCTGAGCCACGCCTTCATTGAGTCAGCCTGTTGAATGTAGTTAGAGCCGTCGAAAGTTTGTATGAGTTTTTCAAGAGTTGAAGACATGATGTTATAGTGGCAGCTGGTAAAAGTGCTCAATCAGTCCTCTATTCAAGAAAACACGTTCCATAATCTCAGGCAAAAACACTCCTTCAGAGTGGTTAACCCTAGTCAACCTAGGTTTTTAAATGCAGCTCGCAGAGAGCGCAATGCAGCTCACGAAGAGTGCAAGGTTACAATTTGGAGACAATGAAGTCAATGTCGTTCACAGCCAGTTAAGGCGCGTTCGCGACGTGCCCAGCAGGGCCCATAACCTGTTGGAGCAGACTACATATGCTGCACAGAGGAAGAGATGACATGTTCCTTATAACCTACCTGGGGTTTAGTTAGTCTTAGAGCTAGGGTTTAGCAGAGGTAAGAACACTGTATATCTTCTATAGTACAGGTTCTCCTTATATACATAATAGTAAGGATGTCACATGACTCAGGAATGTGTTTACCACATGTATGCGCAGTAAGCGCAATAACATGTGTGTGCTGCATGCATGGCCTCATGTATGCAGCATGTATCAGGATTTAATTTCAACACTGTTGCTGTTGCCAATGTACCTCCACATGTAAGCAAGATGATACTGTTTTGATGAATTTGGTGACTGACTTGATCATCCAAGATTGATCCTGCACCTCTTCTACATGTTCTGCTGCCTCCTGCATGCTGGCCATTTAGCCCACATTGGCCTATTCATGATCTGGGAAGAATGGATGTTCAGTGTCCCATTTGCCATGCTTTGAACTGGATGGCTGAGCATCTTACCACATCCTCCAATATAAATCCTAGATTTGGCATGTGCTGCTTGAGTGGGACAATAGCATTGCCACCTCTTCATCCTGTTCCTCCAGAGCTTATACACTTGCTCATCACTCAAGACTATATTGGAAAATCATTTTGTGATCACATCTGCACTTACAACAATGCGCTCACCATGACTTCTATTGATTGCAAGATTGATGAGTTGGTCAGTGAGGATGAAGAGGCTGTGAATGGTGGGGTTGGGCCCTATGTCTTCAAGTTGCATGGCAAGCTGTCCCACAAGATTGGGTCTCTTCTTCCACAAGAGGGAGAACCTCCTGTTTATGCTCAGCTATATATTTATGATCCAGCTGATGCAGCCAACTTTTGCATGGCCAATGCCTGGAACACTCAGCTCCATTACCACACTTTGCTCAACCTCCAGGACATTCTCCACCATCACCATCCAGCAGTTCAGATGTACAAGTTACAGTCAGTTATAGAACATTATGCTATCATAGAACTATAATTCTCATGTGTCCTATATGTAAAAATGTATGTGACTGTATGCATGTGCCATATTACCTATACTCAAATAGTGTAACACAATTGTAACTTAGTATAAAGTACTCAGGGGCACCCCAGTTGCATTCTCTTAGGATTTCCACCTATCATAGTGTGTGAATGGCCTATCTCAACCAACTCATCTATTTTTAATCATTCCCATCAGTCCATCAATTCATGCATCATGCCTGCACACCTTCATCTTCTTGTAGAGAGAGCCTGCATGGTCTAGCTGACTGCCTCAGTAGGTGTTGCCCTAACATTCTAGATTTCAAGGGAGCACCAAAGATCACATCTGTTGGGTGTGTGGAGATGTGGTGGCAAATGAATGCAAACAAATTTGGGAGCTTGACAAGGAAGGGGAAATCAATGGTGTATGGCATGGATTAGGTATAATAATAGAATTTCAATTTACTGAAATCCTAATTACTCAGTAACTAGACCTCTGGTCAGGTCAATTGTTTGCTTATGAACAACATGGTTAAAGGAGTAGTACTCATAACTCACTTGGTGTTCTGGCACTCTGTTATAGATTATGTTTCAGTTGTTCATGGCTTGAATCATACCTGGATCCAGGATTGGATGAACAGATATCCCTATCTTAGATGATGCCAGGAGTTATGTCAAAAAATTGAGCTGTTTCATGAACATCTGAAATATGATGAGTATTCATGGTTGAAAAATAACAAAATATCCAATGTAAAATTGGCTGAGTAGCATAACAGTATGCCCACCTCTCAGTCCAAAATGGCAAGAGGTTACAGGTTCAAACCCTGCTTCAGTAATTACCATAGTGAAAGCCCTTGTCTTTTCCCTAGGATGCAATAAGTCAGCATACATGATGGCATGAGATAAGTTTGAAGGTTTTATTAGAACATAGATGTTCAAGTCGCAAATTTGTTAGTGGCCACAAGTGTTTGACAAGATAACAAAATGGCAATGTGCCTATATCAGATAATCATGCATGCATTGGCCAAAAGCTTGGGTTGCATTGGGCTGAAAAGAAGCATTTAGATCTAATGATATAAGAGGAGACCATCAGGTACTCAAAAGGCCCACACCAGCTTGAATTGGTCATTCCCTTGTTCTTGAAAGTTACAGCACTGTAGTTTGGAATGAGGAAGCCTGATATTGAGTCTTAATTTACCCTACATGCAACATACTGAACAAATGAGGCCAACACATTAAAGAAATTGATTTGGGACCCTAGTAGTAAGACACTGATAAGAAGCATCCAATGATGAAGCCATTTGGAGATAACACTCCTTTGAGATGATAGGACAACTTTTGAGGATAACAATTACATTCTTCACAAGTTCTCCAAAGCACATTTATGAAACAAGTTGATCAGGGCAAGACACATTTTGAGACTCAGAATATGAAATTGAAATGGAAAAGGCCCCATGTAAGTAATGGCTGATAGCAGCAGATCAATTATGAATCCCATTTGGGACCATGTAGATTGAGTTGAGCTGGATCAGCACAGGTAGTACAGTAACCATACTATAAATCTGTCCATCCTGTGAGAGCCCTATGCTTCATCATAGTCAGAACCACTTCTTCGCTCTCGAGTCAAACATGTTGATCATTTCCTTCATGAGCACATCCAATCCAGTGATCTGTGTTTCACCTACATTAATACCCAAGAAAATGTTGCTGACTTCACCAAAGCCTTAGATATCAAACAATTCACTCACTTGAGGAATTTCCTTGGCCTGCAATGATGCAATTCCATGTGAGGAGGAGTATCACAGTGAGGAGAGTGTTGAGATCTACACTGTGGACATGCCCTCTGCATCACATGACCAGTGGACATGGATGGATTGATGCATCAGAAGTGACAGCATGTTTGATGCACATGCTATCTTTAGTGCATTCCTTTGATGCATGTGAACTTACCACATATCTTTGATCTGCATGGACAAACATTGTGATTCCCTTTCTTATTCTTCCCTTCTTCCCCTTTATCTGACAGAACATATATATATATATATATAGGTAGATAGACAATCTGCCACCTCAGTCATTTGTACAAGGACTGAGGTAAGCATGACGTTCAACTTCGCAGTATCATGACCACTTACTGTACCTCTAGTATAGCCTTGTCTATTCTAGGATCAATTCTCTCTGTAAGGCCAACTCGGATAGCTTACTGCTCTAGAAGTATGTAAATATACCATTACTATCCCACCAAGAGCTTGACAACGGCCTGCCTTGTGATCTCAGACAGCTCGACTGTATGTTTAACCTCGTCAACATGAACGAGACTGACATGCAAGTCTCCTCTAGCAAGTGTTTCTGTAATATGGGCGTCGTTCACGATGTCAGCGTTCTGTTTACCGATTATTGTGTCAGGTGTCTTTGCCTTCATCTGCAGCCATAGGCCGTTTTCGCAGGGTAGATGGTACCACCACGTTCCACTGCCAGTGTTAGGACCACCTTTAGGAATGAACCGAGGAATGGGATTGGTTTCTACATCAAATGGCACGTCAGGAATGGCGGAGAAGAATCGACTTGCCGGGATGGCAATGAGCTGGGTTGTTGAGATGGACACAGGCTGAGCTGATGATACGGGCAAGAATTCGACTAAAAGGGAAATGATACAGCAATCATACAGATTTTCGGGTGTGAGCCCCTCCAACCCGCATACCCACGCTGCACTGGCCAACGTAGTATCGCCAACGACACCACAAACATTAATCGTAATGCGATCGCCGAGGGCCACATCAGGCAATGGGTAGCGCCTCTTCAAAAAAGGACCAACAAGAATGGAAGCTAATTCGGAAGAGGTGAAGGAATCTCCGTTATAAAGTGCTGGAGTTCGTGGGTGTACTAGAGTTTGATACTGAGCACAAGCTACCATCAGTTCCAACACACGGGCCTTTGCGGATTTAGAAATGGATTCCCATGGTCTCTTGACAAGCACATTAGGAGGGACATCATCTACTGGTCCACCAAAGTGATAAACGCACAAGCGAGCCAGCATGAAGAATAGTTGGAATCCAGTCCACAGAAGGACGACTTTGCTGGCTTGCTGTTTCATGATTATATACGTCAAGATGACGGATGAAAGACAGACTACCGCCCCGACTGCCCAAATTATCCGCCACCACAGCGAAGCTCTGGAATTGCGAGGGGCCCCTAATATGATTTTGCGTGTTCCCCCTGAACAAGTAATTGACGGTAATTGTCCTGCAAGAATGTCAAGATGTCCATTGAGTACTTCGGGTTTGTTTGCCAGCAATATCTCGCGTGCTTCTAGAAAAACGGCCACAACAAAGAAATAGGCCCATGGAAGGATAAAAATGACCGCCAGGAGCCCACCGCTGTACGCCCGAAGAAATAATAACTCTCCTAACTTGAATACGGACAATGCAAGGACACTGATCTGGGAACGTGCATGATGACGATGAAGGAAGGTATACGGTGTGTATGTGTATACTGAGAGGGGGTTTTGTTCACTCTCAGCAGGGATCGGACTTGGAGCACGGCTAATCTTGCGTATTGTGGTGAGGGAAGTGCCCTGCCCATGGTCACTGTATCCATGTGTATGTTTGAGGTACTCCGTGTTGCTATGCGAATGAAGTTGAACCTCAGGATCGGGAACTTCTCTCAACAATAGCGAAGTCTGATGGCAAAATACGTAAACCTCTCTCCAGAGTGGGATTTGTGTTGACCATCGTTTTACATGGTTCTCGTCAAGCTAATAAACGGTCAATCATCGCTCACGGGATGCTCGGTTGGTTGCAGCACATACTTTGCGCGAGGTTTTGTTCGATTCTATTAACAAACCCTGAGGCCCATTTACACCGTTATTTCTCCTTGTTTTAGCCACTGCCGGTCGAAAGGAGTTCGAAGACAACTCCATACCCACCGCCAGATCAGAAACAGGGCTTCGTATACCCATTGTCTCTCGAAGCCACCCAGGACTAGCAGCACCCATGCATGCACGAATGACCCACACCAGGCCAAATGCACTCGTTGTTGCCCATGCAACCCCAGCAGCACCATGATTACCCAAGGCGAGTGATTCGGCGGCGGCGGACCCTATCAGAGTAGTCAATGAGGTGATATCGATTAGGGCACTTCCAGAGCTGAAAGAGAAGAAGTCGTCAGGGCCCCCGGGGGAGGAACTGGGCGGGGGCATTATTACTGGCATCGAGGGGAACTTGTGTTGAAATGAATCGCAGTATCTATTCCCACGGAGAGGGCACCATTTATGCTTACTCGAGCAAGGTACGCTGTCATGTCAATATATGTACTTCTGCAATCTGACATTTGGTGAATATTAACGTCGGTTGATGCGACAAGAAGCATGCTTACTAGGAGTCTGTGAAATTCGCACGGATGTGAGTTTATCCTTCTGTGAAACGTCTGCAGCTTGTACGATATGCCTCTAAAGACACATAAGAAAGGTCAGGCAGCCACACTCGGACTCTAACTTATAACGCCTGGTGGGCTCTGGCCCATCCAGTTGTCTTTTCCTTAACTGCTCCGAACCAAACAATGTCACTACGCACGCATGGTACCCTTCCAACCGGTTACAAGCCTTCACGAGCATCTCTTGTCACTCCCGCCACGTCTAATGCAGCCAAAGCTGTTCATAGCGTGACCTTGATCGTAGTCTGTAGTCAATTACCGCCCTAGCCATGATAAGCTTCTTCTATAGAAGAGGTTATGAATGTAGGGAGATAGTTGTGAGTGATAGAAACGGCTGAGCTTGAAGCATGTTGGCCTGGGTATAAGCGTCAGTGACATCCTGGAAACGACTAGATGGTAAGATGATGGTCGCGAAATAGGGTGTGAGCACAAGCACAAGGAGAACAGTGAACACGTGGATCGTGAGCGATGCATGTACGCGTCAGATCGTAAGGCTCAGAAGTTTGAGGCCGGAAAAGGTCAATAGTACGCTTTCAAGTTACATTGAGAAAGGAGAAGTTGCAAATTCCAATAGGCCAACAAGCAAGCTTTCGTAACGCTCAACCAGCTCGACATATCATTGCCTTCCCTAATAATTGATTCCAGAGGACTAAGCCTCAGGTCCATGTGAAAAGAACTCCCTCCGGTACAAACGCATAAGAAATGAGAGTCAACGTTTCAACAGTTGCCATACAGAAGCTCATCCGAGTCCGAGGCTCCAGAATACGCTAGTGAGTTCCAGGAGAGAGTATCAGTTTCATATCATTATAATAAATCGCTATGCATTCATCGCACTCAGAGATTTCAACATCTCAACATGAGGACGATGAGCCTTGCTTTCCATAGAATCAGACAACAATCAGGAAATTTAAAGTTTTCCATTGCACAGCCACGCGGTCTCTTTCCATCGTCGTTTTCGTAGCTCTCAGGCTCTCTCAGGACTGGCACAATCTGCTGCAGATTGCAGATGCAGTCAAGCCATCATCAAACATGTTTTCCACAGGCCAATCAAGACAGTGCCTCAACCGTGCCTCGCGAATCATGGACGTCAATATTCATTCCAGATCCGAATCTTATGCTGTGCCCAACTAATCCGTGCATGGATCGTCAACCAGGTGCTATGTCTGGGTCTTTGAGGCCATCATGAATTCCTGGTCATGATCTCCAGCGGTGCTGGCCGACTCCTGAAACGTTGGAGACCATGGTATATTATAAGCTGTGTCTCTGCACCCTCTGGAATCCGATGATTACGGACCTAACAGAATTGGTTAAAGTTGATGGATGATATCGATTTGAAATGTAGGACTGAATCATCACCGCTTAACTGAAGGCTTGTAAAACCATTGTGGTATTGGCTATGTAGCATTTTCTAGGGCTACGGAATTTGTTCTTCCGTTGCAAATTGCAATCTCCAAGTAGTGGGGACGTCGAGGCCATGCATCAGAAAGATTTGGCGGGATTATGAAATTCCCTCCTCGCAGCGTCATACGTTCGCGATGATTGGAAATCAGCGCATCTGGTTGAAAACCACGCTCTGGAACATCTTGGAAGTGGTCGCTGTCGACGGTAGAGAACATAAATGACAGATACTATTTGGATTCGAATCTCAGTTACCGATCATATCTCTCTCCTGGATTCTGGAATTAATCCTCCTGCTAAAATCAGGATTTCCACACGAATCATGAAATCGAAGAAGCCCTTTAAACCGTCAGTTGTCAGTCGGAATTTGGTCTGGATCGTCGAAGATCTGGAAGTGACATCTACCCTCCGACTAAGGCGGCTCCTACGCCAAGTTCTCTAACCAGTGAGTTTCGTTGGCGACTCACTATCACGTCTACGTCTTGCCGTGTAGATACAGGAGCGTCGGACGAAAACTAGGACAACAGGCGGTAGCTCCGAGTCTGCCGCCAATGAGCATTCTCTAGTTCGAAAATATGTATATTGATCCTAGTTCCTCCCTGTGGTTAGATTATGTGACCTTGGGCTGAGGATCGGGTGAGGATCTTAGACCGTGTATTTTTACGCTGATTGTTGAATTAGTGATAGGTCGGGGATTACGGTATGGTCGACCGCAAACCCGGCTCATTCACAAAGGCAATATCTAACCCTGAAAGATCCTAAGACCTTGAGATGTCATCCTCCTGAAGAACTGCCTCCAAAAAACAGATATGCCATTGCCTGTGTGTGACCGCCCGCTCAGACTCGACGTCCAACTCGGATATATTGCATTCTCAGAAGCGATACCAACGGTTTGGTAGGAAAAATCAAATGTTTAGTTTTTGTCACCTGAATGCATACACACATGTATGGAACCGGTTGTAGATCGATACGGATGATCATTGGTAAGAAAGGTTTGTGCTGGTAGTGGCCTAGCCGCCTATCTCTCCATGCAAAGCCGACAATCAACCAGCGTAGCACACCGTGTTTCCATGGCTCTCCGGGACCAGGGTATGCGATCTTTAGAAGGTCTATTTTCTCTGGACTTCATGTTAGTGCACATTTGATACGGCCACACAGTTCATAAGATGGTAGAAAATTCCGATGATTCATGCACGTCAAGTACGCGAGTTATTCCCGGCTTCCCGATGCTGCCCGCATGTAGTGGTTTCGACCGACCACCCCTAGTCAAGTTTAGCGACCTCATATTTACGTCGTGAGCTTTTCTTGGATAGTTCAAATTCGCTAAAAACAAACTCGGCTTTTCCCATCCCTTCAACACGTTGCCAGTTGGCTGGCTGCATATAAGAAGCGAGAACTCGATCATCTTCTTGAGGGAATTATACGAGGCCCTCAGGGTCATTGGTATGAAGTGCCAGGATTAAGCTGATGACCAATTAGGAGACTATACTAAGAATGGCAGGGGATGAGTAGATCAAAGTGCTGCGCCCCATCGACTCACCGGCCTAGGTAGCATCATCCGTAACCTCTGTGATCTATTTGGCACGCCTCGGCGGGTAATACTGTAAATGTTTCCAAACGATCCGGGGAAGTTCGGGCCCGGGTTCAAGTACATACATACACCCCACGATTGTAAATCCGGGCTAGACGGATCGTGGGACTGAGATATGTGTCGGATGAGTGGAGACATCGTAGAACAAGCGCCGAGTAAATTGGTATGAGCATTGGGGAGGGTCGAGGCAGATACTTGCCATTTCAATTGTCTGGCGAATATGATGCATCGGCAAATCCTGGACCGGCTATGTAATAATGCACAGCATGGTTCTCTGAGCGCCTAATAGTACACTAGGAGACAAACACGTGAACGCTCGGTGTCGTCTACAAACCCAAGTCAAAATTATTTTGACGTCATATGTGAATACACCTGTGCGATAAAGATCAACCGCTCTGGGAAGACAAGAATGGAACCTGTATGTCTATTGGAATTTGCAACATGTCAGCATAATGTTCCTCCGAGTACAAAGATTCAGCCACACAGATGTTTCGCATATGAGTTGTTATATCTTCTTGAGTACGAACTTGGTCTTCCCATTACACAACATAAAGGTTATGCTTCTTGTGCCAACTCTCCAAAGAATGACGCGAGTAATTCTTATAAGTCTTCTTCTGGCCCTCGGGAAGGCGGACGTAATCAGGTTTCGAGTCCAACTTGATGCATACCTATGATCTCGTGTTAGTTCAGAACCTATTCGCGAATGAATGATTCACACACAAGAGTGTCAGGGGGTTCCAACTCGGGAGAGTCAATTGCAGAGGCGAACGGATGAATTAATTCAGGCCTATAATGATACCATCGAATTGATGATAACAATTCAGCAGACTGGCTCACCAATTCTCGTCGTACAGCCAAAGCATACTTGAACACTTTGAGCAAAAGTTCCTTTCAGACGATGCGACATATTCGTCCGGGGTACCTCGATCAATAATCGCCTTGTACACACTGAAACTACGTGAGTGTCTAGAACTATAGCCAACGAAAGTGTCGCAGTTACCTGATGTGTTCTTTGCCTTCGACCTCAAGCGTGCTGGAATGCGCTCCCAAATTGATGGAGCCTCCCACACCTCCGACCTTCCTACAAATGGAGCACAAACAGAGCTGTTCGACGCAAGGTCAAATTTTGGACAAATTTGCTCTCAGGATAAAGGAACTGAAACTTACTTGATATGGAACGGGCGTACTGGATTGTACAGAGAATTTTACCAAGCCACAATGGCAAGAACCTGATAGTTTAACAGGCATTTTCTGTGGTGGTCGCAGTAGCACTACATACCACCAGTGACTAATCTTTTGTACACAACCTTACATAAGACAGAACTCGGGGTAATGTTCAACTCGGTGCATAATCACAGCAAGGGATAATTGATGAAGACACTTCGTATCAAGCTGGCTTCAGAGGCGGAAAAAATTGCCCATGGAAAATTGCCAGCTAGAACTCGACAACGTTGTCGATGGATGTGGCGTGACGGCGGAGTCATAAATTTTCATTCCGAAAGTAAGCGCAAAAAATTTTCAATCTCAAGTTCACGCATTCAGCATTCATGTGCTGTCGTCAACACGGTGCCATTGACTGCATGATCCTTCAAGCTCCAAGACAAGGCGTTGCGGGTCATTACTCCGGGACACATAAACACTTTCGGTGAGTTCCCTTTCCTGAATTTCCAGCATTCGATGATTTCAAAAATATAAACTGATTTTAATGAGTCTGACCCGTATTCGAGCGGGGTTTGATGACAATCTTTCTGCTGAGCCTTCTTTTGCGAATCTTCCTGGAAACATCTCGTTTGCTGATTACCTACATTTTTGCAGGCAACGTCTCAAATGTGTGACGTTTGATGTGTCCGTATGCTCGTTTGATTCTTAACCCTTACGAAGACAGGTGCGTCGTGACCTTCATTATATGTAATTAAAAATTATAAAATGAGGGAGGCGAGATGTTAGTTATGTCATAAATCGTATCGAATCGAAAACGTAGAGTGCATAATATAGATATGGGAGTAGTACAACTATTACTTTCTACTATTGTATTCACATGTTATCGATACAGTTCTGCGTATGTTTTTCAAGTACAAGTGCTGTATATAGATCGGGACAAACAGCAATTATGTGAAGACTTCATCTGAAATGGAAGCGTACGTAAGTAAAGCTCATAGACGTGGAGTGAGAGGTCATAACAAATTCATTTACTTCATGAAGGGAAGAAGGCGAGTAAGCCATTCGGATCCTCATCACCTGCTGGCGCTTCACTCTGTGAAGTGTGCCCTCGAATCTTCATCAACTGGTCCCAGAAGTGAGTTGGAACTTGATTTCCACCCCGGAGGAACGATTTGATGTGGTCCAGCCACTCTTTCATGAGTCGAAACCTGCCATCTGCCTTTGTATCAGCCTTCCTGTGGAAAATGGTTGTCTCATCCTGGATCGCCATGAGCGAAACTTGTGCAAGCCAGTAGAAGGGTAACGCGTTGCAAATGAACGGCGGCTCTTCCTGGCATTTCTCGGCCTGAATCGATTCGGGACTATTCAGCCACATCTGCAGCCAGTTATGTAGAGCATACTGTGTTGCGAGCACGTTGTCCTTCGTGGTTACTCTGCCGGCAGCACCGTCTGCAGCAGCAGGCGAGGGATCAGGAATGTTGGCGTAAGAAGCATCGTCCCGGGGCGCACAGATATTACGCAGAATAGTGTGAATAAGAATGAAATGAGCAAACATGTTGAGTGACAGAGGAGGCTGAGGTTGCGTTTCATCCAAAGCAGCTAGGGCATGTTGCATCCTAACACCTGAGATCCGAGCATGACCTGTTCCATACGCTGAAGGAGCTTGCACGATCTCGAACCAGTCTTTGGAATTTGTGGCTGTCCAGAGTGCGGTATCACATGGAAGGTTGATGTCGAGCTCCGAAGGTCGAAAGGAGGGCGTCAACGAGAAATACATGCAGTGACAACAATCATGTATATAAGATAGGAAGAGGGCGCTGAGAAGAAGTTCAGTCAAGGAGCTTATAGGTCACTGAAGGAATATAACAAACCGTTTTATGGTTTCGTAGCAGGCCCACTCCCTCCATGAAATTTCCACAGCTTCCGGACTGCTGAGGTCCACTGCCGCCCAAGCACCTACGCGACCGATTATACCGTTTCGACGAATCATCTGTATCAGAGGCGCTTATCACTAAAGTGACGCCCATGAATCATATAAAGACTCACCATAACAAGCATGCCATGATAGACGCTCGACGAAACTCTCTCCTCAGGTTTCTGATGAAACAGGCCAATCGTCTGCAATAAGACTGCCGTCAAAATCAGGTGAGCTTGCTCCCGAGGACTAGATGTAATCCTGGTCTAATGAAGTATTACCACGAGAGAATCAATAGCGAATACAAGCACAAAACGGCTTACGAATTCCTGGATCAAAGGATCCCGTGCAGACGCCAATGTGTCGGAAATGAAATTGTTTGCTCTTTCAGTTTTCACAAACAGCGCACCGCACGCTTGCATGGCACGGACGAGCAAGTGGGGTTTGTCCTCCATTTTCCATGTCGATGAATGGACAAGAGGTACCTGCGTACAAAATGCAGTGAAAAACAGATAGACTAAATGCATAGAACGTTCATTAGTGAATCGCCCAAGGAGAATATAGACCTACGCACGATACTGATCGAGCTCCGCGGTCGTTATTTCGAAGGTATTCACTGCCGAGGATATATCATAGAACGTGTCTGGCGCTGAATCTATTTCAGCCAATGGCGCGGACATCCGCGGGGATATCGTGTCAATCGATGTCAGGCCCACATAGCCATTGCCAAACCCCTGGTCATCATACCCAGCCTGTGCGAACATAAAAGTCTCATCGCCGTAGCTAGCAAACATCTCGTTGCCATCAAGCCAGGGAAAATCGCCAGGATCTGCTATCGGAGAACAGGTCACCATCTGCAAGTCAAGGAACGGTTCCACTGTGTTATTTGGGAACATCCGATCCAAATGTGTGTCAAAGGCAAGGGGATCGAAGCTCATGTCAAAGGCGACAGATATATCTTGCCGTGAATCTAAAAATTCCGACCGCGGCGAAGACTGCGAAGACGACGCTGAAGATGCCTCTGATGAGATGGAAAGAGTTGGAACATCGGAAGGGGTCATCTGCACGCTGGAAAGTTCAGAAACAGGCGAAATGGTGTGGTCTGGAGAGATTGACGAAGAAGAATATTCCATGGATGTGTTGACTGACGAATCTAGTGAAAAGGTCCGAGATGGTGAGATCGCCGTGTTATCATTCTCCGCGGACAATTTCGAACTTGAAGACAGCAAGGAAGCCTTTTTGGAAGCATTCTTTTTGTTTCGTGAAACCTCGGGATCGTTGATGAATACGCACTCTCGTCCACGCGAAGTACACTTGGAGCATGGGTACTGTAGATTACACTTCACTTTCGATTCTGCGCAAGCCTGACTTCCATTTTCAGGATGTTATGTCATCTAACGAGCACAGAGAATCGATTTACCTGGCAAGACTTTCGTCGGGAGCGATTGGCATTACTACTGAAACGTCAGACCATTACCGAGTAACCGGGACAAAACACGAGTAGGTGCACGTACGCATCCCCACATGTCCGTTTGTGTCTTGTGAGCAAGTCACTCCTCGTAAATTCCGCATGGCAAGTCTGAAATGCCAAATTCAGGATATATTCCGTGGGGGGAGCATGGCAAATACATTGCAACGATGGAGCCTTTCGTTGGTATCTGAGTAAGATTTAGTTCCAAAGAGTGATGTAGAATAACCTTTCATACGTGAACGTAAATGACGGTTAAGATGAGTAGTTCTTGTAAACCTCGCTGGACACAGTGGACAGTGTTTTGTCTGTGGAAGCGAAGGCATATTCCCTGTCACTAGACGTGAGGATTAGCCCAGTCCTATGAAGAAGAGCGCACCTTTGTGACTCCTCATTCTGCTAACCTCACCATTGGCCTTGAGGTCGACCGCTGGTGAAGCCGGAATGATGGAGTAGAGCGGGGCGGCCATGGTTGGGGGAAAAGGCCGTCAGGATCAACTTACCCCAGGGGTTTTAAAAGATACGCGTATTCGCGTAACATTATCGGTCCCAGGACTACGAATTAGGTCCTCTGGCAACATTGCTTTAGCGAACTCGGCACGCCCTTGTCGTGATGTATGGATCTCTCCGAAAGAGAGGAATTATCACCTGGACATAGGTAGAAGAATATCTTATTAATATCGGGTGAAGTGTGACCGAAGTGTTTTGGAACGGGGTACTGGCCCGATCAGATTAGCACGATTGCCGAAGGAACAAGAAACCTTGCAAAGGGAAAACGATTCATGTGTATCATGGGTGACCCGAGCTGTGAGAGTTCAAGCTTTCAAGCTGCATGGTCGGGAACTTCCGATGCGTCGCCGGTTCCGACAGTACGTTGCAAACTGCTCTCTCTACAGAGTTGAGATGCGGGGAATATATAAATTAAGCGACATCATCAGCGGAGTGGCTAGTCGGATTATACGCAGCAGGGCGTACGGACGCAGTGCTCGGGTAAGTATATACTCTGCGGCGTGACAGGTACCTGCATTGAGATCTGCCAACATGTACCAGCAGAAAAATATACCCACAAGATTCTCAGCACCCTGGTGAACGAAAAGAAATTCTCAGGTCAGGCATCGTGTTGATGTTATACCGGACGAAATTTTTGTCAGGCGTTACTATGCTATTCCTAACTTCTCTGAAGGTGAGCCTGGAGACTGGAGTACGACCGTCTCTCTGTGTTCCCGCTGCATTCGCATGCTACTATGCGAGATGTCGATCCAATAACTTGAATCAGCCTGAGTTTAGTATGACATATGCAAGAATGAAACGCTGTGGAAACAAGGAGCAGCTGACGATACAAATACACGATCCTCGCCAATCAGTGGACCGTTTACATCGTACACTCCTATACTGGTTGCACTGCATCCAGCAGGGACGAGTAGATAAGATCAAGCCACTATTGTGATAACAGGCGTGGCCTTCGCAACCCAACACAGCCAAATCACAGGGTAGATTACCCTGAGTTGGATACGTCTCGATAAGGAACACCCGTGCACTTGAATCGATCAAACAGTACAGTCCCCGCTCTCCTATGAAACTTATGCCTAAATCGACTCGTTGGGTAATCCCATACCACTGTCAACAGTTTGGCTACCCCGGTCTTTGGACTCGAGCATAACAACAGAATCGAAGTCGATGTGTCAAATGGCATCACGATTGATGCACTCCGTAACGACCGCCACAAGTCATTGCCGAGAGCGCATTCTTGCTCCTCGATGGTATAGCGACAGGGTACAAATGGGTCGGTTGTTTCATGCCGAAAGATTCGGCTCTTGAACTCACTTCTATGTGTAGTAAACCAAGTATTCGGTTCTTGGAATATCTGGCCCTGCGAGAATGATGTGTTTTCATCGATCGAAACTGAGGAGCCTGAGAAGAGACACATCTGATATGGTTCATAATTCTTTCGCGTGATACATTGAGGCCGGCAATTGTCTTCACTTGAAGGCGGTTGTCTTGAAAGTAGCACTTGAGCTATTTTTAATCTGTATCGGCCAGGTACTTTTTAACCGAGTCGGCTATAGAGGTTATTAGGCTTATTGGCCTCTGCATGAGTCAGCGCCTATAGCAATTAGATGATATTCCAAGAAGCGACTTACGAATCCTTAATACACGGAGGAAAGACACTGGAAAGACTTATAAACTTTCTCTTCTTTATTCACATGGCGGCCGGTGAGTGGGCACTGGGTAAAGCCTGCGTAAGCTGCTATTTGACATCATTGAATCTTACAGGAATATCGTCCAGTCAGTTTATATAGATTGCGTATGAAATTTATCATATCCAGAACGAGCGGTACTTTCAATCAGCCATTGCAATTCCTGATAATGAGGAGCTTGTTCATTCAGGGTCAGGTAGTGCGAGTGGACTTCAGGTATGAGAATACCCTACTAAAAGCGTAAAATCATCGCGTCGGAAGTTCATTCATGTCTCGTAAAGAAAACATGCCATCCAGTAGGACTGCCACAGTATGTCACTCTGGTATCAAAAATAATCAATTTAATTCCGCCTTCCAATCGATATTACGGTTCCTTATACTCACGTCTCCGTGTCCCGTACTTGAGAGGATACACAGCAACAGTTCCGTTGGGCCCTTGAAGCACAGGGTCCCGTTCACATATTACCAACTCTCAGTGATCCGCGCGCGACCCTTAGGTCTACCTTAGGATATGTAAAGCCGTCCGGATCCGAAGGTATGGTTGTGCTTATCAATTAATGCAGGGTTGGTCCGCAATCTCGATGGCAAGGGTCTTTCTACATTGTTGAGTTTCCCAACGACCAACGACTGCCTGAAGGACATGCACAATGACGTTATACGATCCGGTAAGATTAGCTGCGCCTCCGCTGACGCCAATATGAGATCGAGATATCCGATTCTATGATGCCGATGGAGCCCGATCCGAGAAATGGAACCCTGCATCCTAATTCCAGTGAAGGGTCCACCAGATCCATACGACCTGTGCGGAAGAGTATCAGAGTGAATAGGTCAAATATCCCTAGCTTCGCCGAAAAAAATATTTTGCCTAGAAAGCAATTTTGCATTGGTACATTAACGATCATTGTAGGAAGGTGGTTTGATGGTACTACCGCAACATTATCACAGGGATGAATTTGTTTGGGATAGCAGAGGGTGCATTTCCCACTGGTGTTGAATACGGTAAGATATGTGTCAACCGCCATAGGTCTATCAAATAATCAAAAGAACTCGAGCTGTGAGTGCAGATCAGAGATAGGAACTGCAGAGTGAATGTCGTTATCGAGACACATACATGCTAATAATAAGCACTGGAGAGTTGCTTATCTGTGGCATCGATACATCAGGAATCACACATGTGTCGTCAGTTACGAAGAAGTTTCTGAGAACCACGTAAAGACGCAACTCACTGGAGATGATCTATTTCAAGGCTCCTGTGTTCACTCTGTTGAGTGCCGTTCGTCGGAACGATAGGGGGTGGGAAGGCTGCTTGAAGTTCAACTGTTCTGAATGTGCTTGATGACAGATCTGATGACAGTTCGGCAACAGGACCCCTGAAAGCTCTGCCAAATCCCTGATCCATATCGCGATTTTCATCCGCAGGTTTTGGCGGCTTTTATCCGGAAATCGGTCCAAATCGATTTTCTCCCACCACAGGGCCCAAGGACTATGTGCTCCATGAATTGTCTGAATAGCTAGGAAATTTCTGAGGTTAGTAGTGGGCTATACAGTCCAATGTAACAAGGTAGCTAGTGAGATCAATATTAATTTTTAAACTGCTCAGTGATAGTCTCAAGCCTCACCTGCAAAAAAAGTAACGGCCTTGAGTACCCGACAAGAACTTGGGGAAAGAACCACAAGGAGCTGGCGGAACGGGAATCCCGAACCGCGGGTAAGGGGGGTAAGTGACCGCTGGTGGCTGAAAAAAAAAATATGACCTACATGTAGATAATGCAGAATGGCTTCGTTTGGCCATAGAATAGCTGCTCAAGTGTGATATAAACGGATGTCGGAAGGCGTCATTTGAATATGACTTGACTACTTCGGGAGCCATAACTCCCTCATAAACTTACGTTATATTCAACGGCTATATACTTTGCAACACAGTCTCACATATAACGGTGAGAGCAGAGGTTTGCGGGTCCTGGGCCTGTGGAGCACAAGCGCCGTGGACTTGCTTCGACTGAGATTGCTTCAGTGCTGTCACTGCTGTCATTAGCACCCTGTATGTGCCGTGTGAACGGTCACTCCGAGTCGCAGCAGTGCGAAATCTGGGTTACGGAGTTGTCTCATTGGTGGTTGTCCCATCTCACCTACAAGTTGCAAGTGCTTGTAGCAGTGAGGCAGAGATCATGTGTTCGGGGTCGTTAACATGCTTGCTGCCACATGCCAGACCTAGAACAGATAGACAGTGATGGCTTGAGGACAGTTGCAAGAGCCGAGCAAGAAGAGAGAAGAGATAAACAATTGAAGGATGTGGGAGTGTCGAAGAAGAAGAGTCGGGCATCAACACGTGACAAAAACTTACAACATGGACCGCCGAAAAAAAAGAAATCTGAGTGGATGTCTGATTTTCCCGTTCCACCAGCGCCTTGAAAAACCATCCTTCAAATTATAGGTGGGAACTTGAGTGCGTTATTAGTCTCTCGGATGGTGAGAATCAAGGGTAGACAAAAAGCGGCTGAGAAAGGTGATACATAAAAATCTCTTCACATGTAGATTTTGCCTACCTTGTGTTTGAACCTTTGTAAGTAACCGCTTTTTATCCGTACACGGGCCCTGCATTGAAATCTCGGAGACCTGAGAGATTTTGCAGAATTTGCCCGTTTTTTATCCGCACCGGCCTCAGGGAATTTGGCGGAGCTTTCAGGGGTCCTTCGGCAACGAAGAAGAATCACGAAACAAAGCGAGACTAAGCGACATGATAATGTGCCAACAACCTCCTGGACAATGTACCTGGAAACGGATTATTATTGGGTTCGAAGCACCCAAAAGACAACAGCGAACTTGATTAAGTAGTACACATCAAAAACAACGATGCATCAGAACGTCTGCTTCAACGCGGGGTATTTCGTGGTCGACAGTTCGGTCGACAATCGTCGTCCAGGCTTCTATGTTTTGATCGTTGTAGGTTGAGTATGTGTGTTCGCCCGTGTTTTTCGGATATGTGGCGGTGTGCTTCGTCATCTGGCAGGGGTTGGGGCCAGCCTGACGTGAGCCATCGTCTTACTTCATTGAACTTCCGAAACAGCTAAAGTGAATAATGGGGGCGATGCCCAATACTATAACAGATTGGCGAGTTTGAAGAAACAGTTGGAGATGTTGATCTTCATGGGTGTGCCGAGTGGGTAACCTACAAATACAAACACCCAAAACTTGACGCTATTGAGAGTTAGATTAAATCGGGTTGCGCTGGCGACCGTGCAGCGCGAGCTGTCGCCTCTCGCGGATAAGAAACCTCCAGCGGTGCCGCGCGGTGCCCAGAAACGAGATATGTTTGGTGAAATCACTATCAGTGGTACTCCGTGGTCATCGATTAGTGGGAGAGCTCCGATGTTCCCTCCTTGTGGAGTACCTCTAATAACGGGGGGGATCCGAATGACGCAAGTAACAAAGGGTGCCAAGTTCCAACGTCACAGCACCTCTGTAATCCTTTTTAGTCGAGTTTCGCGTACCTAGCCAACTGATTGACTTGGCTGTCCTCGTCCGAAATTAGGACTGAAAACGGATAAGTTATAATCCGAAAACACAAGCGAGACAAAGTTTGGACAAAGTGCTTATAAAGCATTGATCACAATCAAGATCCATTTTTGTTACTTAACGAGGTTAACACATATTTCACGCCACAATGTTAATCTTGCCAGATTGGATGGCTGGTGCCCTCGATGCACCATGTCTTCCAGGTTCCTCAACAGCGAAGTGCTGGATCTCCAACTCATTCTCAACTTCGGCTTCAATGTCAGGCCTACCCCACGCCCACGCTGATCTTATCAGCCGCAATGTCTGATGACCCGTAGATTAAAACCATTTAGATTTAAAAAAAATACACTCAAGATCTGCGAAAAGTCCATCATATCTGCGCACATCAGTGGTCATGGGACGGAGTTTTGATCTGCAGTTTCTAACATTGACATATCCACGAATGTGCGCATGTCGAGGTCACCATTGTTTGTTCCTGGGCGAAACTTTCAATTCATCATCTTGCTTGTCATCTCGCCGAGTGCAGAAGACTGTAACTGGATATGGTATAGCAACCAGGGTGGCGGTTGACGATTATCAATGAACACGGCGTTCTAAGTCGGTATACAGAGACGATTGCTTAAAACCTTTGAAAGCGGACGTTCGTGGGGCGGGAAAAGAAGAAGCTTCATCGCCATACAACAAATCAGATACACACCTGGAATCCCGAGTGCCAAGCTACACGCGGCCATCGGGGCAACTATGGATTACACGGATATGTCAAAGAGATAATGACAAAGCTCTCGCTGGGCCTGAGCAGGGATATCGACAATGCAGTGTACACATAGCCAGGTCCGCGGATGGAATATTCGTCACTGAATTAACGAATTATAACAGATATTGTCGACCCCGCTCGAATTGATCTGCGCTCCACGATAATATGCACTAACCATTCGTGGGATATCGGACAATGTATGTACTCATTTGCAGCGGGATCATCGGCGCGTAACTGTTAAGTACTAGTGCACGTTTTCGACACGTTCTGTACAGGATATCTCCTATTTGGACAAGGTACCAGCCCAGCACTCCCATTGGTGTAAATTTCTTGGCATGACGGCCAGGAGCAGATGTCTCAACAAAGTTCTGTGTTGTTGGAACGGTATGGAGTAAACTGTACGCAAGGTCGACGAATAAAAGAAAGACTAGCGGGAAAGGCCGAAGGAGAGTCACGAAGTCACGTGATTGTATCCATATGGGAATTCTATGAAACGCCAGCCTATAACGGGCTTACGGTTTTTCTGTCTGATATTATTATGACACATGCTTTTTTTACACAATCAGCGCCTTCGGAATTGTGTTTTCTGCATATGGATCTAGAACGTTATAAAGCCTGGTTAACTGTTGGTGCATTGGCAAGACTTTCGCAGTTGAGATGCAGTCCGATGGCTCTGCGCTTCATATACCTGTCTTTCCTGGCCAAGGTACTGCTGCTGCTTATTCTGCTCAGACTCGCAAGCAAGCCCTTGCAGATGCTTCATCACCTGCTGGTTCCATTTTGCTCTCAGCTTTTCACGAAACATTCCATGCTGAATTATCTGCTTTGCATGTGTCCGACATCCCCGATGTCGATGTAGACGCGACCGATTTCATAAAGAAAGAATCTCTTTTAGAGCTGCCTAAAAAGCGCTATGTGAACAATCCAATTATCTCTGGACCGTCGCTTTTTATTATCCAGACTCTTCGATACCTCGCTTTCATCGAAGCGATAAGCTCTTCCACCAATTCCCTCACTCCTTTCAGCGATCTTCTTAAGCCCAACTTGGTTCACGGTCTTGGCATTCTAGGTTTCTCCTCGGGAATCCTGCCTGCGTGTGTCGCGGGCACATCGTTCTCCACCATTTCCTACATCTCAAGAGCTGTCGAGGCCTACCGTCTAGCCATCTGGATCGGAATCCGTACCCAGCTTTATCGACGGACCAACCTGGATGCTGCATTCATTGACAGGGACACCACTCTTCCCTGGAGTCTTGTATTCATTGGAATGAGCAAAACAACAGCAGAAGAGTTTATCACGAACTTTAACAAGGTAGACTTGCGAGGGGCTTCTTATCTATTCTCGTACTTGACTAACTCTCTTCGTATTTCTCGAAACCAGGGCCTTGAAACGCCTTCGATTTACATAACAGCGATCATAGACGACACGTGCGTGACTATATCTGGTCGTCCCGATGTGCTTCTGGCCTTCTCTTCCACCCTCGCGTCAGATTCTGTCGTGCACAAGACCACGCTCGATACGCTTTATCATTCGCCTACGCTTTTGCAAGGCGTCCGAGACCAGGTTCTTGCAGACGCCGCATCTAGGAACATCCAGTTTCCCAATTTCTCGGATATCAAGGTGCCTATCCGCTCGACATTGACTGGAGATGCCATCACGAAAGATACCATGACGTATAATTCGGCCGATTCACTTCTCAAGCTCGTGGTGGACATGGTCCTCACCCAGCCGGTGAACTGGAACCTTGTCATGGAGAAGGTCATAAAATCTTGTCCAGAGAGTATTCCGGTACGACTTCTGAACGTGGGGCCAGGAGCTGGGCTCCTTCGAAGCACGGAACGTGCTTTCCCACGTGGAGTGGTGACTTCTCTTGATTTGACGATCACAGACGTCATCGGGCATCAACAATCTAAAGTTAAACAAGAACCAATTGCAGTAGTTGGAATGGCGGTTAATATGCCTGGCGCTCCGAACGTGTCGAAATTGTGGGAGATTCTTGAACAAGGCGTTAACACGCTTTCCGAAGTGAGAATTGGGGCTTTCTTTCTTTTTATTTTTTTTTATTTTTACTTTTACTTTTAAGAAACAAACTAACGCGGACTTGCCAGATTCCCGAGCACCGTTTCAAAATTTCGGATTACAATGGCGGCAAGACCTCTAAACGCTCGATGAAGGCTCACACTGGCAACTTTATCGACGGTGTTGATGAATTCGATAATAAGTACATCCCCGACGTATTCTTGTTCGTGTAACCTGCTTTCTCATCTCCTTCGTACAGATTTTTCAAGATCAGTCCCCGCGAAGCCCGGAGCATGGATCCCCAACAACGTATCTTACTTCAGACAGCATATGAGGCGCTGGAAGATTCTGGTTATGTTCCTGATGCTACTCCAACCTTCAGTCCTGAGACTTTTGGATGCTACATCGGAGTTGCAACACATGATTACCTGCAAAATTTGAGGAATGACATTGACGTTTACTACAGCACTGGTAAAAAATATTCGTATTCTATTTTTGAGAAAGTCAATAATTTTGCGACGTTTCTCGTTTTGCCAGGTACCCTTGGAGCGTTTCTGTGTGGTCGTGTCTCCTACGCTATGCAACTGAGCGGCCCATCTATTGTTGTTGATACGGCCTGCTCGTCGTCTAACGTTGCGCTCTACCAGGGCGCTCGAGCTTTGATGAATCGAGACTGCAACGCAGCTTTGGTGGGAGGCGTCAACATCGTCTCTAGCCCCGACGTACGATACAGTTTTGTTCCTTCGCGCCTTTTCTAACATTATTCCTCAGATGTTCCTCGGTCTCGATAGAGGCCACTTTCTCAGTCCCACAGGCCAGTGCAAAGCCTTCGACGTATCTGCAGACGGCTATTCACGAAGCGAAGGTTGTGGTGTCTTCATCCTCAAGCGCCTTTCTGACGCCATCGCCGAGAATGACCGCATCCTAGGCGTTATTCGGGCCGTTGAAGTCAACCAGAGTGGTCGTGCGCATTCTATCACTCACCCGCACTCCCAAACCCAAGCCATGCTTTTTAGACGCGTGCTGGAGAGTGCGGGCATGTCGGCAGAGTGTGTAAATATGGTTGAGGCCCACGGTACCGGCACGCAGGCAGGTGATCCGAGCGAGCTAGAGAGTATCCGGAGTGTGTTCGCCAATCACCAGCGCCCATTGCATGTCACGTCTATCAAAGCGAATATCGGGCATCTGGAGGCAGCATCCGGAGCCGCTGGGCTCGCGAAGCTGCTCCTGATGCTGAAACATAGGACGATCCCAAGACAAATCTCGCTTAAAAACCTGAACCCGCGTATCGCACCTTTGGACGCTGATAATACTGTCATCAATAGTGTTAAAAACGTGCCCTGGGTCCCTTCTCGTGACGGCATGAAGAGGGTAGCGTTGTTAAACAACTTTGGTGCGGCTGGATCGAATACCGCTTTACTGGTCGAAGAGTATCAGACAGTCGGATCAAAGGTGGTTGCAGACGAAGGACTACATTACGTGATTGGGCTTTCTGCGAAAGATGATGTCGCCATTGAAGAGCTACGTTCCAAATATCTGGATTTCCTTCGAAATCATGATACATCTGACCTCGCCTTATCGGATATTGCCTATACATCTACTGCGCGGAGGCAAATCTACGATTATCGCATATCTGTTGCGGCAAGTACCCGAGATGAACTTGTTGAGAGACTAGCAAGGGCGATTGTAGTACATTCCTCCTTAAAGAGCGGTAGTATCGTTTTCGTCTTCTCTGGGCAAGGAGGTCAATACCTTAATATGGGCCTTTCGTTGTACCGAACTTCCTTTTTTTTCAAGCAAATGATTGACGAGTGCCATAATATTCTGGTCATGGCCGGTTTTCCTGGTGTACTTGCCATCATTACAGCCGGCACTGATGGTAGCGGTTTACCCGTACCAGAGGAATTGGAAGCATACCAGGCAGCGATATTCGCGCTCGAATATGCACTTGCCAAGCTGTGGATGTCCTGGGGTATGAAGCCCGCAGCGGTCGTCGGGCATAGGTATGTATTTTTTTTTTTATCTCACTAAAATATTTTGGTGACTGATGCATCTTGCAGTCTTGGGGAGTACGCTGCTCTTGTCATCGCTGGCGTGGTGTCCCTGAAGGGCGCCCTTCTAATCATTGCGAACCGCGTTCGTTTCATGGTCCAGAAATGCTCCTTGGATTTTACGGGAATGATTGCCGTGAACCAAGGACCTGAATCTTTGGCGATTGCACTACAATCTTCTAGTGCCTTCGATTGTCTATCAATAGCGTGCTATAACAGCCCGATCGATTGTGTCGTCTCTGGTCCTTTGGCGCAGATCCGATCATTCAAAGAGTATCTGGATACGGAAGTGCGCTGCAAAAATGTCCTCGTTTCGGCACCCTTTGGGTACCATAGTCCTGCGATGGCACCGGTGATAGACGATCTCACTGCTGTTGTAAGACGCATCCCTCTACACGCACCTACCATCCCGATAATTTCGAATGTTTTGGGGGATATTGTTATGCCAGGGAATGACAAAGTTTTTGATTCCGAGTATTTTTCTCGCCACTGTGTGGAACCAGTCCAATTCGACAAAGGCATCCGCGCTCTGACAAAAAATTCCTCGTTCTCATCAGTCGATGTCTGGATTGAGATCGGCCCACATACGTCCACGCTCCCTATGATAAAACCAAATACTGGTCTTTCCAAGCACGGGCTATTCCTTGGCTCACTCAAGAAAAAACAAGAACCGTGGGCAACACTGGCGACGAGCCTATCTCAGTTGTTTGCGTCCGGTATACATTTACATTGGCGGGAAGTATTCGCACATATAAATTCCGTGGCCTGCGTCAGCCTACCATCATATCCTTTCTCGAAAACCAAGTTTTGGGTAGCGTTCAGGGAAGATGAATCAGTCACGACCGCCGAGAGTGCGGAATCGAACACTTTGTCATCATCTTTGATCTCGGCGCACCCCATGCTGCACCGTTGGACGCAATATCCCTCCCGAGATAATAGTTTCGTTGCTATATTCGAAACACCCATCCGTAAATTGGAGAGGTCGATTCGAGGACACCAGGTTGGAGGAATGCCGCTCTGTCCTGCCTCAGTGTATATTGAACAGGTGTTCGCCGGGGTTGACCTTGCTAGCCGACACCTAAAAGTAAAGCTTGATGACCGTCATGCCGTTCTTCGCAAGATCGAATTTGCCAAACCTCTGGTGTACGACGAGGCTGTTGATCGTGTTGTGATCACTAAAATCACAGTCAAAGATGGCTCTGGTATCTTTAGCATTGGCTCTCGAGTTGGTTCGTCCCCCGAGGTGGCCATCCACGTTTGTGGAGATTATAGGTTGCAGTCCACTTTGCAAACTTCGAATAAGTTTACGCGCACCCTTTCCATCATTAAGCGCCATATGTCGGCCGTAAAGACCTCGACGGGTGCTCGGTTACCTGAAGTGTTCTCTACACGGACCGCATACGAGGTAATTTTCCCTCGTGTCGTCGAGTATTCAAAAGAATACCACACAATGCGGTCCCTCACAGTCGATGCCAGTGGGATGGAAGCATGTGCTGATGTTCGGCTACCTTCTGATCATGACCGCAGCAAGTTCGTGGTCCACCCAGTTTTCACAGACACGCTCCTTCATGTTGCGGGTTTCGTCGCCAACCTACAAGGACAGCTCAATGACGCCTACATCTGCAGTGAAGTTGAAACAGTCAAAATAATTCCGCAACTCATCAATAATACTTCCTCGTACACCATATACTGCAATAACGCCTGGCTCCCAGAAGACAGCGTTATGCTCGCAGAAGCCTATGCTGTGGAGAATGCGGAGCCGAGACGGATTGTTGCACATTTAAAGGGTATGCATTTCCGTCGTGTCCGTCTCGACAGGCTTAAAAAGGGGCTTGCCCACGCCGCTGGAAAACAGCCTATAGCGCCGTCTTCTAAACCGGAGCCATCCCTTCATGCAATCCGGACGGAGGCTAGTAATGTTTCCCATGCTCAAACTTCCCCTACTGGTCATGCTGGTCACACCCGTGATATATCTGAGGTCATTATAAAGCTCGTGTCGGAGACGTGTGGTCTGAGCACAGTGGTACTGGATGTTAACGCGGATCTCACATCTCTCGGTATTGACTCACTAATGTCGATTGAAATGTTCAGCAATCTTGACCACGCTTTTCCCAATACAAACCTTGATGTCCACCTGCTTTCATATTGCAAGAGTATCGCGGATATTATCCAAGAGGTTTCAACCGCATTGAGATGCTCACGAGGCGTGGATGAAGGAACTTCCTCTGCACAATCTAGTGTACCTTCCTCTCCGCGGACGTTGGTAATGGACGATAAGTGTTCTGATGCTGGTGTCGGTGGTGAACTGGATGTGGAGCGGCTGTTGGCATCTGCGCTTGATCTCAACGTCCGCGATATTGATGACGATCTGGACCTTGCATCACTGGGTTTAGATTCCTTGACTTCGATTGAAATTCTTAGCTCTCTGAAGAAGGACTTTGATCTCGAGCTTCCCGGAAATTTCTTCGCTACCTTTCCAACAATTCGTGCAGTCAAGTCGTATCTTTCCTCTCAGGGGCTTGCAGGTGAAAAGCTGGCATCGTTGGCAGATCCAAGTACGAACATGACAGATGAGGAACGGACAGATTACAGCAATTTGATCAAAGCCTTGAGGCTCGATATGAGCCCAGTACCCATCCAGAATTCGACTTCTGGCAGAGCACCCCTTTTCCTTATCCATGATGGAAGTGGCCTCGTTCATTATTATGATCGTCTCTCACGAATGGATCGACCTATCTGGGGAATTACCAACCCGCGTTTTATTGCGGGAGAGGCTTGGGATAGTATTGCTCATATGGCAAAGGCATATACCGATCTTATCGCTAGTCAAGCCACCGGACCCGTTATCCTTGGTGGTAAGTTTCCACAGCTGCAAGCGCACGTTCATAACTGATACTATAGCAATAGGTTGGTCTTTTGGAGGTGTAGTTGCGTACGAAGTGTCCCTTCAGCTTGCCAAACAGGGAGTCCGCGTACAAGGTGTTCTCCTCATAGATTCTCCCAGCCCAATCGATCATGTCCCCCTTTCAGACTCTGTTATAGATTCTGTTCTTTCTCCCGAATCGCGCAAATCTGGTAATAAACTCGGAAAGTTGATGAAGGCTCAGTTCGTAATGAACACTCACATGCTGGGCAGATATGTCCCTCGAACAACCGATGAACACTGTCCCACTCTCGTTCTCCTTCGGTCGAGGGAAGGATATAACCCGTCAAATATTGTAGAAGTTCCCGCATGGCTGGCAGATCGTAAAGATCCCAAACTAATTAGCGCCCCATGGGAAACGATTGCAGGCGAGCCAATCAAGGTGATAGATATCCCTGGACACCATTTCCAGCCCTTTGAGATGTCAAATGTACGTGATTCATTTCCTTCTTCTCAACCACGCCACTCATATGCACACAACTTAGATCGCAGAAGTTTCCTTACGCATAGCCGATGGATGCGAATATATAGAGCGCGCCCAATGAAAAGAGGACATGGAATTTATGTGCTAAGTGCTTGCATACGTCACTTTACTGCGCCTTCTTTATGGGAGCTCAGGATCGTCTGTGTATGTACCTAGTAAGCATGTCGTATAACAAATTAGAATTGAATCTACTAATGTCGAATATTATCGATTACAAAGACATTGTGCATCGTATAACGAGGGTGGGGGTTGGCCCGCAACAGGTTCATTCAACCCAGATAGAGGTCTCGACGTTGATATGCGACTTGGGCGAATACCTCTTGTTCTTTGGATAACCTTTGGGATAGCTAGCCTCCATACGCATTCTAACCGTTCGGTGGATTTTCACAGGGTCGCTGCTGTTATTTGGCATATGCCTTGGCCGTGCAAGGTTCGGGCTACAAACGAAGTTGTGGGATGGCATGATAAAAAAAACTAGCGAAGTACGCACCGGACCTGCGACCCAACCGTGAGGGGAAGAACTTCCAGAACCCACCAAGCAGGGCGGAGTCGCAACTCATCATGTATCGGCGATAACGCATCATTAAGCTCCTCCTCCTCCTCGATCCCAATCTGAGTCTTTTCGTTGGTATATGTCGTGGCAGGAGAACCCGAAGGTATCTCCTGTGAGGGTGGTTTCTTCCTGAGGCGAACTTGAACCAAAAACCTACGTAACCTCGATGGAGATCCTAGCTTTTCCACAGTAGCATTACCAATGGGTAATGGGGGAGGTCGGGGGGTGACGAACGGGTGAAGTGTCGATGGGTCAAGGCCGATATTTCGAAGAGCTTGAGTATCAAACATGATCCCGGTATTGGTTTTGAAGCATTCTCGCACCATCCAGCGAAGGGAAATGCGAGACAGGGCATGCCGTGTCGTATTCCTGACAGATCCCCCACCTACATCTACATGCGATTGGTCAGCATCATCAATGTGACTGAGAAGTAAAATGGACGCAGACCGCAATGGCAGCCCTGGCGTAAAAACAAAGACGATTGGTACAATTCTGCGTTGACTGCATCATGAAAGACATACAGGGAACCAGACTTCCTCTAAATCGGTCTGGCGTTCCTCCTTTCCAGAATACATTTCGTCACAGAAATTCTGGTGCGTCCCGGTGCTACTACGCTTGTAGTACTCCTTCTCAGTATCTTTGTGTCTAGCTCTGAGCATGGGCGAAGCGGTAACATTGGTCGAGAGCTTCTCTCCATCATGATGGCGTTTCCAAAGGTTAACTTGGAACTTTGCCCGCCTCTCGTCAAGGGAGACTGCGTGCCGGAATGTACGAACAATGGTATTCGACGTAGTGAATGGTAGCCGTTTCGGGATGATGCCCACGGAATCAACTGTGTCCCTGGAACGAAATATACTTGTCAACCCTTGCTAAGTATAGGAAATGTAGGATTAACCAAACTCCAATAAATTCGATATCAACCGCGACCGAGAATGCTTGTCTGAACGCATTGGACTGCTGCCAACCAACGACATCGTCTCGTGTGTACATCTTATAGGCGAAGGGAACTTGCTGGAAATTGTCTGCTGGTAGGAGACCAACCTTGTGGATCATACCTGCGAGACTTGAATAATAGTTCAGCTATACGGGATTGCTAATCCAATATAATTAACCTTCGAGCTGTATACGCCCCACGAGAGAAACCTGTTTGACAGCACTCTTGCTCAGGTCGTGCGAAACGAGCCAGGTAAAAGGACGTCTCACCGAATATGCAGATTTTGTCTCCAGCCTTATCTGAGCCAGTAATGAGTTCAAACTTTGGGGTTGGAATGAATCCCGTACAATTTTGCATCAAGAATTCATAGCCACCTAAAATACGGGGAACCCCTGTCTGTAAGCTGTAATTGAAAATACCAGGGGGAGTAGATGGGCTCACCCATAACATGGGCATTCAAATCCCAGGCGAACATCAGATCGAGAGCCTGTATAGATTAAATAACACTGACGTTCTTCGAACCGAGATAGGACGCACACGAAAGACTTTCATCATCAAAGGAGTTGCCACCTGCGGTGACATGTATGTTCCTATGCCCGACTACAGGACAGTGATGTCAGAACCAGTGATTGGGTGGTAGGCCGGAATAAACGCACCTGATAATACACCATCTGTTTTGACTTGTTGTCTTTCCTCAGCAATGAAACGAAATGGACAATGTTCGAATTATCAGTACTAAAGTGGTCCCCTGTGCCATCAAAGCAGAGAACAAGAGTTCGGTTGGTATGAGTAGGCGGGATGGTCGGCGGAACAATACGAGGGTCAACTGATGAAGTTGACCATGTGGGCTGGGGACTGACAAAGTTCCCCGCTGGTGGAACTGCACATGCGGGGAAGAGGATGGGATCCGAGTCCTCAAAAGAAACTGATGCGAGATGTGGACGCGAGCCATGACTACGATCGTCGGTCAAGGAGAGCAGTTCCTGCACGTGTTTGTTAGACATCACTGTGATGCCTAGGAAAGAAGGAAACAGACAAATCTCCAACCTGGATAGGTGGCCAGCTTATAATCTGAATGTAGCCCTGAGCTTGTTAAATGTGCACGCGAAGAAGACGGATTTTGTTCAAAGATCCTACCGTACCGTGGGCATACAAAGAGATTATGTAGGAGCGGAAGACAAAGCCATCGGATGCGACATGAGTTTCTGGGTCACCTGAAAAGGATATCGGCCGGCCTTACGAGCAACGCGACCAATCTTGGATGCTTGGGAAAACATACGAAACATATTACCTGCATATGTAATCGTCTTTTTATATACTTATCGCTTACTTTCCTTTTGTACCGGGGAAGTCGCTCCGGTCAAAATGGAACCGGACGACTCTCGTCGTTCATATCAAAGTAGTCCTTGTCTGGTCACTCTGAGCTAGCATAAATCAATATTAAGGTGGGGGAAATGGGCCGAGAGCTTGCTGTATTCTTCATGGTAGTGTTGGTCTACCAGTTGCTTGTCCAATAGTCTCGGTGTATGCCAACGAACCACTCTCCGTCTTCTTCATCGCTGGTTGCATTCCATTCCTACGTTGATTAGCCATAAAAATAAGATTAGATGGTGATGGCGAACGACAGGGAACTGATAACTGCGAAAAGCGCTCACACAGTCACACAGATGTGATGAAGCAACAAAATGCTGAGTGAGACTGTCTCACACTTCAACACAGCATCGGCTACAAACGACAGCACCATGCTGAAGACTGCAACCGGCGAAGCCTTCGTTGATAAGGAATGTGGGAACACATCCTTCTAAAATACTTCTTACCCATGGACCCGCTTTAAAGTAAAGTCAACCCCGAGATGACGTAGCTAAACACATGTCAACAACGCCGTCGCCCGCCTTGAACCGCCACAATCTCTGCGCTTAGATGCGCGTGTACTAGTTTTCCAGACTTCTAGATCCGTCTACATACTACAATGTTCAGACTTTTCTGCTATGTTCGCGGCGACCATTATAACCAAGTCTTTCCTGTCAAAATCGAAGAGGATGAAGACGTCGCCGCCCTCAAGAAAGCGATCAAGGAGGAAAAGAGCGAAACTTTTCATGGAGTCGAGGCCGATTCCCTTTTTGTATGGAAATCTTCCGTTACATATAATAAAAACCTTAAAGAAAACGTTGAGCGGCTCGATCTGGATTACGACAAGGCGTTAGAACCCCTTGATACTCTCTCGGGCATCTTTTCATTGGACTTAGAGAAAAAGAGTGTACATGTTGTCATAGACCGTCCACATTCTGGTGAGTTTTCATATGCTCCTTCATGCAATCAATTCTTCATGCTTTCAACAGCTGTTCATACAATTCCATCCGAACCACAGCTCCTCGAACTCAATTGCTTGGTGCTTGGAGAAGACCATAGTCATGTCTTTCCTGTCGAAATTTCGGCGTCAAGGACCGTTGGTGCCCTCAAGGAAGTGATCAAGGAGAAAAAGCAGCATACATTCGAGCATATTGATGCCGACGCCCTTGTTCTCTGGAGCGTTTCCATGCCCGCCGACGAGACTCTTACAGAGGAGCTCGGAAAACTTGAGGTTGTTAATCAACCATCGTTATTGCCTGTGGAAAGATTGTCAAAAGTATTCTCGGGTGTACCTGATGAGGGGCACCTGCACATCGTCGTAAAATGTCTGTCTGTCGGTGGGTGTAAATAGTTTATAATTCCTTCTGCTAGTCTGACCTGATTATACTGTTTCATTCTTTCTCAACTCCCCGCCCTTCTCCACTACACTTCGACATCCTTGTCACTATGCGCTCGATTACGCTCTGAATGGCCATCGTGCGCATAGACGGCGAGTGTTGGTGACTCATCTCATCATCATCCTTATACTGACCTCGCCTTCCGATTCTCAGTTAACATCCTTCGCACCCATAGACAACCCACCCAGCCAGAATTCCGCGCTTGCCCGGAGTCTCTGCCAGTGTTTACCGCCACTGTCAAGGCATCTATTCACGAGTTTCTCGAGAACCTTCGCCCAAAGATCGAAGTGTTTCTTGCCAACCCTCATCTACCATTGTGGGAACCACCAGAGACCGTCGACCAGTCAACCCGCAAGTTCTACCATGACCTTGCCATTCCGACCATCAGAGATAACATACCTAACCTTCTTTTGCACGACCTTGGAAAAGACTCGAATTATCACGTAGACAACCTTTTCAGCAGTGGGGGGCATCGGTGAGGTCCCCCTGGTACTAACTTTTCGATTTGCTGACAATAGCTATTCCAGTATTCTATGTAATACCTCTGGCGCGGGGAAGACCCGGCTTCTCTTCGAGGGCCTCTGCAAGCATTGGGGATTTTATTTTGTTTCCGCGCGGGACACTAATGGGATTGGCGCCCAAGACCTGGAGTTCATGATTGAAAGGATGTCGACCACTGAGGGGTGGGTCGACAATATCTTCGAGAATCGTGCACCACTGGACCTTGCGAAAGCTAACGTTGGGAACGAGAGAATTGCCTTCAATCGAATCTACAAAGTGCTGCTGGCGCGGTGGATGGTGTTCCGAACCTTCATCGAAGTCGCCAAGAAGCAAAATGGAGGACTTTTGCCCAACAACATAAAACACGATTGGTTAATCTTTCAAATATTTCCCGTTGTAGTAGTCGATGGCAAACACCCTTTTTTAGCTTTCATGAATTCCTGTCTGGCGGGGGCGTCCCTGCAGACACTGCTGGAGTTGTTGGATGCCACCGGGCCCGCGGCAGTCCTGGGGTCAGCATCTGATCACGACAGTTTCTTCTACATCCTTGATGAAGCTCAGGTTGCCGGCGAACGATACATGGGCGCTTTTGCAGATGTGAGTGCCAAAGTTCCTCGGCCCGTCCTCTGTCCAATAGTTCGTGCGTGGAGCTGTGTCAGCACCGAAGGGTCTATTAAATTCATCGTATCCGGCACTGGCTTTTCACTTGACCTTTTCCAAACCGTCTTGGCGTCGGGAGTAGGCAAAGTTGTAGACCAATGGTATGTAGTTCGCCACACAGGCGACTTCAAGAACCCAGGTACCCAGTTGTCATATATATCTCGATATCTTCCACCATCCTTCCTTTGTTCACAATCTGGCGCTGTCCTTGTCTCTCGAATGTTCGAGTGGTTGCGCGGCCGGTGGGTGATGTTCAATGTAGTGGGCGAAAGCTAATCTACGTTGGGAAGTCACCGATTTACCGCCAGGTATCTCGAGGAACTGATAGACGGAGAGTGGATGACTGCACGCCCAAGTTCCCCCCATAAATTACTTGATGCATACGTCCACGCTTACACCGAATACACCCCGATCGATGGCGAGGGCTCGCTTTTGGCCACCGAACCTGACGTCAAGCCATCCAAGGTCCAGGGTTTTGCTTGGGAGAAAATTGCTCGAGGTCTGTCCGTTCTCGTACTCATTGAGTTAGGTCTCCGTTGATTATCGCCCAGTGGAAGGATTACTAAAGGAACTATCAAACTCGATATACACCTTTATAACCAGAGGAGAATATCCTATGTGGTACGCTGAGCGACAGGACCTCGTAGAATTCGGCCTTGCTTGCTTCATGGGTGAAGGACCTGATATCATCGTTGAAGAGCCGTTGGCTCTTATGAGCATCTTGCGCTATTTTGAAAAAGAAGGGTGTACTCCCAACGTCTTTATTCGAGATCGCATGCAGGTTAATAAATGGCTAGCATTTGAAGAGGCCGTCCTCTTAGCTTGCACTCGTCTCTTTCGAGGAGGCGCCCGGTTGGATCAGGTTTTCCAATTCTGGGGGGAAATTCCGCCGTGGGCGCGTCAGTCTGCTTCAATTGTGACTCGGTCGAATGGTGACACTCTCAAGGAGTTCGATATCCCCAACGAGGACCCTGTTGTGCCATCTAACGGCATTGCCTTTGTCGCCAACGATCCTGAAGACCTAAAGAAATGGATAAAGTCGATGCACACAGGGTGGTGCCTCCCAGGCCAAAATGCGAATCCTGACCTCATGGCGTGGTTACGGCTCAATGATGGGCGATTGTTACTTTTACTCTTCCAGGCCAAATGCTATCTGACTGGCAACCTGGATACCATCGCTGCGGTCGTCTTAGCGAAAGCAATTCGATCATTGATCCCCAATGAAAATTTCTCATGCTTGGTACATACACAGTGAATTCACTCCGTTCTTCGCTGACCGTTGTTTACAGACGCGCGCAACCGCCAAGCAAGAGATCAATGATATGCTTGAAGCGATCAACAAGGAAGAGGATTGTTTTACTGGAGCGCGGTACAATATTTTGCGTGTCGTTGCTGCATACCCACTAGACGCAAACTTTAGCTCGCGATCATTGGAGGTTCAAAATGCATTAAAGGAAGACAACCATCCTATCGCCAGCCTGAAGCACGCACCATTACTCGCTTCACTTACTAGATGTGATACTATGCCTTCAGTGCTATCATCGTTGTGCGTGTCTTTGAAGCGGGTCCGAACGGAAGGTGATGTCCAAGATGAAGTTCAACAACACATTTCTAAATCGAGGAAGACATCGGGGAGAACATCGAGGAGAACATCGGCAGGAACATCGAGGGGAACATCAGCAGGAACATCCAATGGTAGGTCAAGCAGAGGATCTAGGCGAAGTAGAATGGAGGATAAGAAGACATCGAGATTGAAACCTAGCACTTAAGCTTCTTGGGGATATACTTATTGCAGTTTTGTGTGATTTTTGTGTACAATGGTAGATTATTGTATGTATATTTACGAGTATAGCTCATGGTTTAGCCAACGAAATTATGCCATTATCAAGGCTCATCAGAGCACCATGATGATAGTGGTCATGCGTATTCTATTTGTGTGGAACTGAGGTCTGGACAAGGAAGGGGCCGAGCAGCTGGACAGAATGTTGAATTTGCTCTTGTTTGTTTGGTGGCTCAAACAATTTGATATCTCATGATCGACTAAAGATTCAAAGGCCATTCTGATTGCAGATTTGGACTTAGGATGGCCAAAATTTTTGGGCAAAAAAATGTGGCTGTGTTAAGTAAATTTTGAGGTTGGCAGGTATACTTTTGGCGTGGATATGGGAGGGATTGATTAAGGTGACCCTGTACCAAATCAATCCAAAATCATTTGTTTATTCCGATTTACTTAGCTGTCACCGGCATTTACTGGCCCCTTTGTCCTGGCAAGTTGGTACTTACATCCCACATGACATGTTGACTGCTCTCAGCAGAGTCAAAATTGTTTGAAAAGAAATATGGTCCTACTCATGTCTAATTCTCAGAAGATCAATGGTAGTGTAGAGTGTGTTGCTAACTACCGAATGAGGACGTTTCTCACATGACTTCATGGATTTCTCACTATTTCGATACAATAGTAGCAGTCAGAGTAGACGATTCATAGAATTTTTCCTGCGCTAACCGCTCGTGGAAAAGCTTCGATTATTTCAGAATCATATTCAGCTCGGGAAAAGCTGTCGATGGCGCTATTGTCCATTATTTTTCCGATTTTTTAAAAGGGTTGGCCAAAACTTTGGGGGGTACATCTGCCCAGATCATTGATTAGGCAAAATCGGCTCGTGGATATTAACTCAATGGGTGACTTCCCGTAGCCTATTCCATTGAATAAGTAGAATAAATGTGACGAATAAACCCTGGACGGCCGACATGCCGATTTCACAAATGTCGGATCGGACATTAATCTCGCTTACAGGTGTTGAATAAACTTAAATCTGTTGAGCGGGTCTACCCCCCTTTATAGATTTTATAGATGTCAATAAACCATTTTTGGAAGCTACTGAGCCGAACTATACCAAAACAAGTACCACTCTGCAGCTGTGCTACGCGACATTGTGCATCAACGTACCTGTTATTACTAACTTATAGAATGAGATGGATGACTGGCACCTATTGTTGAATTAAATCCGCACATGTTGAGCAGCACACTATGTGCAGTGTAGAGTGCTCACAGATCTTACTACTTACCTGTTGTGTTGGTTAGTGTGCTAAGTAACTTAGGTTAGAGGGCATAGAACTCTCTGTATTGCTAGGTAGAGGTACAGCGTACTTATATACCTAGAGCGCCCACATGGTCACATGAGGCTCAGTGGGGTGGAGAAAAGGGCGGTGTACCACATGGTTCCTGTCCACATGTCATTATGACATATTTGTATACATGTATTTACATGTATATGTGTTTACACTGAGGCACAGAATAGGTGCCACATGCAGATTTAATTCAACACCCCCCCACAAACTGTACCAGCATTGACCTGGAGGGGCTTTATGATCCAAGGTGCCATGTATAGGTACTAAGTTTGAACCTTGAATTTAATTCTGAGGGAGCTTCTAAATTTCTCAAAGAGCTGCCTCCCAAGATTTTTAGTAAACATATCTGCTGGGTTTTCAGTTCCCAGGATGAAGACGACTGTGACCTTGCCATCTTCGATACATTCGCATGTATAATGATAGCGAATGTCGATATGTTTAGTCCTTCTTTCCTGAATGGGGTTAGATCCGATGAAGATTGACCCCTGATTATCGGCGCAGATAAGCACCTTACTCAAGGGATATCCCAATTCAGAAAATAAGGATGTGATCCACACTATCTGCTGACAAGTGTCAGAGAGAGCCATGTATTCAGCTTCTGTGGAACTAAGTGCTACAGTTTTTTGCATACGGGACTGCCAGCACACGATGCCTCCTGCTAAGGTGGCAAAGTAACCCATTGTGGACTTGCGTTTCACAATGTTGGATGCCCAGTCCGAATCAGTAAAGGCTTGGAGGCCCTGTTTGCTGTGGCCATTATAGATAAGCTCATATGATTGAGAACTGACTAGGTAGCACATTATGTAATGTGCCTTATCGAGATGTTCTTTACTCAGATTAGCTGAGAATTGTGACATCTTTATCACCGCAAAGGCGATATAGGGGCAAGTTCCAAGCATAAAGACCTGATCACTAATTGAAACTCAGTTCTGAGAGCTGGATTAGGCTCATCAGGGTTTTCCATAGGGACGTATCCTGTGGGAAGTGGAGTGGGGGATGCCTTGGCATTTGTCATTCCAAACCGAGCTAGCACAGTAGCTAGGTAGGTTGTTTGGTTCAGAGTGATTCTTGATGCGCCTTGTGTTATGCACATACCAAGGAATTCAGTAACATGACCAGTGTCCCGACACTCCCAATGCTTGAGACACACATTTTTCTTTTCCTTTACAAGGTGTTTGTTCTTCCCCAAGAACACGCCATCATCGACATAGATTATTGTGATGACAATGTCTTTACCATTTTTGTAGATGAAAATGCTGGCGTCTGAGCTGGCATGTTCAAATCCAATGGATCACATGAACATCTCTAGCTCTCTCCACCATGCTAGAGCGGCCTGTTTAAGGCCATACAACACTCGGCAGAAGCGCATGACTTTGCGCTCTTTACCTGGGATGACAAATCCCTCGGGTTGATGCATGTAAATTTCCTCATCTAGTTTGCCATACGGGAATGCGGTTTTTATGTCGAGTCCCATCATGTACATGCCTTCCAGGGCACTCAGGGCAAACATGAGGCGCATCATCTCGTAGCGGACCACTGGAGAGAATATCTCATCGTAATCGATGCCTTTGACTTGCAAGAAGCCTTTGGCCACAAGTCTGGCCCATTTTTGTCTGTCAGATTTTATGGAGAAAACCCATCTCTTTTTGATGGCCTTTCAGCCAGCAGGGAGATCTACGATGTCATAGACATGCCTTTTATGGAGGGCCTCTAGTTTCTCCAGGCATGCACTTCTCCACTCTGATTGCACAGGCTTGGGTAAGCATGCAATGTTGCGATACTGGATCGGGACAGGATCTGACACTGTAGATGGTGCAACTGCTTTGCTAAGCAGAAGGCACATCAGATCCATTCCACCTTTGGCAACATAATTATCCCTTCTAGGGCCCCAATATGACGGGATACCTGAATTGGGTAACCACTGTCCTTGCTCCTCATTGGGATTCTGGTGCCAAATCCATGGTACCTCAGACTCCTGAGGTTGAGGGGGTGTCGTGTACTCTAATCCCAAATTATCCTGGGTCTGTGCAGGAGGAGTTCTACTTGCCACTGGTGGTTGAGAGGGCCCAACTGGCACTTCTTCTTCAACCTGAGGGAGGGCTAGAGCGTGACTCCTGCCTTGTCCCACTGGTTCCCACCATTGGCGCTCCTGTACAATGTCTCATTCGATTTGAACAGGGTTGCGATTTTCACCATAGACATTGCCTGGACGAGTTGGGACTCATTGCTGCCTGTTTGATCGCCTTAGTGGAGGTATGGGGGCCTCTACTGCTGGCAGTACTGGACTAGGCTGGGACAATGGACCCGGTGCACCTGCTGGCGCAAACGGATCAGCACCCTGAGGCAGATCGCCAAAGGAGCTGAACAGTGGGTCTCTAGAGATTTTAGGGGTTCCAGACCCTGATTGTGAAGGTGGTGGGGACAGAGCTCATGGAGGAGGATTCAGCACTGTTGGAGCATAATGCCCATGGCCCGGATAGAAGCTGTCATCACTTCCTCCATCGCTATCGTCCCCTGATCCCCCAGAGTGGCCATCATCTCCAGAAGGGAGTATATCCCTGAGATCAGTTTTTGCTGGGGTCTTGGCCCTGGGACAATGAGGGAACAGAATCTCATCGAAGAGTGCTGTAGTACTGACAAATATTGACCCTGATGGGCACATAAAGCGCCAACCCTTGATGCCATCTGCCAGGCCAATGTACATCATGAGCTCTGATCTTGCAGCTAACTTATTAGGACGCTTCTCTTTCAGCAGGTAAACGTAGGCACCGCATCCAAATACTTTCTCATCACTCAGATCAGGCTTTTTGCCATCAAGATCTTTGATCGGAGTTCACCATTTTAGGCAGTTTATTGGTGTTTGGTTGTAGAGATACGTAGCATGCTCTACACAAAATTCCCACCATGATTGTGATAGGCAGGCAGTAAAGTGCAATGTTTGTGCTTTCTCCATTAGTGTCCTGATCACATGTTCAGCGCAACCATTTTGTTGGTGGACATGGGGCACCGACATCTCAATTTTAATCCCAGCCTCTTTGAGCTGGGTTATGAGTTTCTGATCACAGAATTCCCCCCCAGGATTGAAATGCCAATGCTTGATTTTTGCATCATATTGTGTTTTGGCCATCGCCTCGAACTGTCTGATTGACTCAGCAGCATTGGACTTTTTTCTCAGGCACTGACTCCATATGTGTGAAGTTCGATCATCAACAAATATGATAAAATATTTGTACTTGTGATAATCGAGTGTTGGTAATTCCTTCAGATCAGAATGGATCAGCTTGAAGGCTTGTTCAGCTCGAGACTCAGATCCAGGGAATGACTTTGACATCATTTTTCCCTTGGTGCACCCTGGACAAATGTGCCTGTCCCTTGGAATTTTTAGATCCTTGGGAAACTTATGGGTGTGTTTTGGCATCTGTCGCATGGCAGCTTCACTTGGGTGGCCAAGCCGCTTGTGCCAAATGTCATAGTCAGCAACGTAGATAGTTGTGACTTCTAATCTCTTAGTGCTCTGAATGTACAAATCACACACATAGATGGTTTTGCCACATATTATTGGCATCGCATGGAGCTGGGGTTTTTCCTTTTTGTTGACAAAGGAAATTATTTTACTGTTTCCTTTTACAGTATATTCCTCAGCAACGAGGAACACTCCCATTGACATAAGCTGACTTGTCAAATCTGGAAGATAGAAAACGGGGGATAAGTGCATGATGCGCGACTCTGTCTTCCCATTAACTTTTACCTGATGATGAATCAGGACAGCACCTTTGCCTTTGATCGAAGTCACACTGGTAGCGGTCTTGACCTGCCATTTCTCAGACATAGGCAAATCCTCATAGGAGGCAAAGTCTTTCATTTCACCAGTGAAGTGCAATGATGCGCCTGAATCCAAGATCCAAGGGGCATTATGTTTGCATTCCTTTCCGGCACACATCACACACTGCCTGATTAGGGCCTTTGCATCACAAGCAACAATATAATTTATTAAAAATTCTATAGGATGCTCAATATTACGGGAATGGCCCGAATAGTTCATCCCTGTCAAGCTATTGTTAGCAATGATGCGATGGTCAGGGAAAAGGACTGACATTTCATCGTAAGCCCCTGTAAAAGGGACTATTGGCTCATCTATGAGCATGTTATCCATGCTTTCCCAGATTGATTGATCCGGGACCATCATTTCGGAGCTGAGGAAGACTTCATCATCATCATCCTCAGGCTCAGATTCCATTTCAGGAACCTCCTCGATCTGAGCTGATGGCTCGGGGGTTTCCACCCAATGGCACTTACCTTCCTGCTTACTCATCTGATCTTCTTTAATGATTTGAAGATTCTTGGCGGTTTTAGGCACTTATGTCTGTGAGCAGGTCCCGGGCTGCCTGGTAGTCTTCGTACACAGAGGGGCTGGGGAAGATGGTTCCAGTGACCTTTGACTCGGGCTGATTAGGCCACTTTCTTGGGTCAGTGGTGTGGAAATACATGGATTTCCCATGTAGCCATGACATTTGAACACTTTGGTCAAACATCAGTGGGAGACAAGAGGGGCTGGCCTGCGCCAGTCCATTCGAAATGATGCCTTGACCATTAATGGTTGTGGCAACATGGGCAGAGCATACTGCACCCACATAAGGTGCGCTAGGCATTATGAAGGGCTCCACCATACTGGTGGAGGTGAGGTGGCTGTGAGATTCCTTTTTCTCATGCTTTTCCCTGGCAGCCTTGCCAGACCTACGCTTCTTCTTCAAGTCAGAGCCCAAAGGCTCGGACAACTCCTCACTGGATTTCTCTGATCCCTTCCCTTTCTACTTAGGGTCGCTGCCCTTTCTCTTGACAGCTGACAGCTTCTTCACCGTTTCCCTGGAGCGCACAAAGGCAGCTTGACGGGAGGCTTCTGCTGTCACATGGTCCCTCACGACAGCATAGGAGAGACCAGTCGTACTAGTTGTGGATAAGATGGTGGAAGATAAAGAATCGTACTCCTTCAGCGATGCTGAAAGGAGGAATAAGGCCTGAACTATCTCAGAGATTTCAACACCATTGGCAGTTAGCTGCTGGTATCTCTCAGAGATCTGAGCCATTGTTGGCACAGGGTTTTGCACTGGGACTCTGATCGAGATTGCAGATTTAAAGTCTGCAAATATCTGAGAAGGCCCTTCTTGGCCAAAATCGGCCTGCAGGGCTTGCCACAGGGCACTAGCAAGTCGTGTTGCAGATCCAGATCTGGATCTGATGGAAGGAGATATGTGGAGTGAGATAGCTCCATATGCCTGATCATTCTCCCAATTCCACACCTTACATGCAGCAACATTGGCTGCCAAAGGCACTGTTTCAGTGCCAGAGGCAACTTGCCAAAGGCCTTGTGACATAAGCCATGCCTTCATACTTTCGGCCCAGGCCTTGTAGCCAGAGCCATCAAACAAGGAGACTAGTTTATTGAGCGAGGAGGACATTTTTAAGATTTGAGCTAATAAAAGCACCAAATCAGTCACTTGCTCTTAAATTAGAAATGCCAGATGCAAAACTTAGCACTCCATTAGAGTACTTTTGTTTAGCACATGATGAGTGCCAACAGGGTGCATCATCACTCCATGACATCATGTCAGAGAGAGGCTAACCCCGTCACAAAAGCAACGAGGTGCTCAGCGCAGTGAAGCATGTCAGTAGTAAGACCTGTGCACAACGTGTGAGTTGGAGCCCTGAGGGGCTACAGTACAACTCCTTCCAACTAGAGCTCTGAGGAGCTCATAGCTGTGCAACGTTGCCCACAGGGCCCATAACCTGTTGAACAGCATGCTATGCGCAGTGTAGAGTGCTCACAGATCTTACTACTTACCTGTTGTGTTGGTTAGTGTGCTAAGTAACTTAGGTTAGAGGGCATAGAACTCTCTGTATTGCTAGGTAGAGGTACAGCATACTTATATACCTAGAGAGCCCACATGGTCACATGAGGCTCAGGTCATGTGAGGCTCAGTGGGGTGGAGAAAAGGGCAGTATACTACATGGTTCCTGTCCACATGTCATTATGACATATTTTCGCCTCAGGGTGCTGATCCATTTGTGCTGGCAGGTGCACCAGGTCCATTGTCCCAGCCTAGTCCAGCACTGCCAGCAGTAGAGGCCCCCATACCTCCACTAAGGCGATCAAACAGGCAGCGACGAGTCCCAACTCGTCTGGGCAACATCTATGGTGAAAATCGCAACCCCGTTCAAATCGAACAAGACATTGCATGGGAGCGCCAATGGTGGGAACCAGCAGAACAAGGCAGGAGTCATGCTCCAGCCCTCCCTCAGGTTAAAGAAGAGGTGCCAGCTGGGCCCTCTCAACCACCAGCAGCAAGTAGAACTTCTCCCACACAGACCCCGGATAATTTGGGATTAAAGTATGCGACACCCCCTCAACCTCAGGAGTCTGAGGTACCATGGATTTGGCACCAGAATCCCAATGAGGAGCAAGGACAGTGGTTACCCAATCTGGGTACCCCATCATATTGGGGCCCTAGAAGGGATAATTATGTTGCCAAAGGTGGAATGGATCTGATGCACCTTCTGCTTAGCAAAGCAGTTGCACCATCTACAGTGTCAGATCCTGTCCCAATCCAGTATCGCAACATTGTGTGCTTACCCAAGCCTGCACAATTAGAGTGGAGAAGTGCATTCCTGGAGGAACTAGAGGCCCTTCGTTGATGATACTTAACCCGGAAACCCAAACAAAACCTACTAAATGGCTTTGGATGGTATAACACGAGTCAGAGGAAGGTGTGAAATGGTACTAAATATCACTGCTGAGACCAAAATGTTGTGTTTAGTAGCGCAAAATGGTAAGGGCTGTGGCAAATAGTCTGTATAGGCGTACGAAAGTGTTCGAAAGGATTTGAAAGAGGTTCAAATATGTGTGAAGAGGTTTGAAAAAGGTTCGAAGAGTTTCGAAGTTGTGCAAAGTAGTTCAAATGAGTTCAAATAAGTTCAAATAGGCTCGAGGTGTATCGAAAAGTGAGTTTAATGAATGTAAAGTGTTTGTCGAATGGCGATAGGTGATGGGCATTAAAACGAGAAGCGAATACAATAGTTTCGAAGAAGTTCGTGATATTTCACAGAACTTAGAGATATGACATGAAGATATGACTCAAGAGGATGGCTCTTAAATCTGACGATAAGCAAGAAGGTAACTTGTGCTGTTCCCCATTGTTGTTCTTGTTTGTTCTAACTATCTAATACAAGTCTATATACAATCTGAAGGAATAGTACTAAAAAGGAAATAATAACAATTGTAGAACATGAGGCAATGTGCACAGCAAATAAAGGTATTGTAAAACATGAAACAAAATGAAAGATGATAATAAGTGAAACGTACATTGTCCCAATATAGTAAGAGTTCTTGTTCTATTGCTTTAATATATCAATAAAACACAAAAATGCACTTATCGTATCCTAAGTCTCTTGTAATCCCTCCTTTTGTCTGGTAGTACTCGATATGCGACAGAATAACTTGTTCTGGATGTGCAGTGTATATCGAAAGTGTTTCAAGACCACTATATGGTGGCCAAAGTCGCTCAAAGTGCTGTGAGGTCATTCAAAGTGTTGCGAAATAGTTCAAAAGCATTTGAAATAGTTCGAAGTTGTCCGAAATAGTGCAAAATAGTGCAAAATAGTGCAAAATAGATTCGACATCGATTTCATGGTGTTTGTAGTGATTCGGAATGTCTGTTGTAATGTCTTGATACGAGTGAAACTGTTCTGCAGACCTTAAAGCACATAGTGGACCTATCATCCTCCCCCTTACTGAAATCCTGACTGTCCCAGTCAGCTGATCGAAGTCATGTGTGGAATTTTTCGAAATGTTTGAAGTCGATAGGGGGAAGATTCTGTGGAAGGAAAATGGTCATACAGCATTGTCGAGGGAGTTCGGAGTTGAGCTCAAAGTGAGCAAAGGAATATGTAGGCACATAGGCGAAAGCTGTCGAAGCTATTGCAAAGAATGTCGAGGATAATAAAATGTTTTTGATAAATAGAACGAGGTCGAAATGCGAAAAAGAAAAAGAAAATGGGAGACTTTAATCGATGTCGATGGTTCTAACCATGATTGTAATAATCGAGTCAAGCGACTGGTCGAATTGAAATTGGATGCAAACTCGAGGGGGCAAAAACAAGGTCAGACAAGTACTTGTGGGCAATAGATGTGATAAACTTTCTGGTGATGAGGGGAAGGTGAATTTCGAGGTGATGATTGTAGAGATACGATGTGAATGGACTTTTGAGTGCTATATTGGACTTCGAAGGCAAATACAAATGTGAAACTACTGTCGAGGGCAAAGGCGATATCGAAATAGACATTAAATTGGGTAAGGGCACAGGTGACGAGATCGAGGACGAAAATATCGGAAGTGGCGAATGGCAAGTCGAGGTTGAAATAGGTAATGGTGGGGGTGAATGCGACAAAGATATCGAAGGCAAGATCAAGTTTGAAGGTGGCGAAGGTGTGACTATCGAAATGGACTGTGGAGGAACTACTGAAGGCGAAGACAATGGGATTGGAATGGACATGGGTGATGAAGCTGGGGAGATACGATAAAGATTAGGAGGTGCAACATGACAATTTCAAAGTGTGACATTTTCTCATTTGAGTGCAAGCTGTTTTTTGAGGGCTAGTTCTTGTTCAAGTGCCACGATACGTGCTTCAAAGTCATTCAAATCATTCGAGCTGTGAGATATACTGTCAGATGCTGCGTTCAATGTAGTCGAAGGTGCGATTTCAGTGATGAACGAGGTCGAGACGGATACTTTAGGTGCTGATTTGGTTGAATTCAAGGCTGCAATAACTGACACAAAGTTTGATGCAAAACTTTCGAGGATGTGCAAAACGTCTTTGAAGTCAATCGATGTGCTAGATTGTGATAGATTTGAGATCGAAATCGATTGCTAGGGAGTGGGGTATGAATTTGAGGATGCTATAGCAAATTTTGCAGCATCGTAGATGTCATTCAGCATATATGGGTCATCGGGATAGTGATCAGGGGACTTCACTTCGAGACAGTCCACAATTCTAGTCTGTAAGTCTGTTTGAAAGCCTCGAAGAAAAGCTTGACTCTGTTCAGCTTCTGAAAGTCTATGTTTTGAGCGAAGGAAGCTGGTAACCTTGTAGAATGACCTGTAATAAGCTGCTAAATCATTTTCGTCAAAAATACTGGTGTGAAGCTGTTCATTAACAAGTGTATCCATGTCCAAAATGCTGTATTTTTGTTTGTCTTCTATTTTGAGTAGAACTTGAATACTGTGATGCGAAATTTGTCAAATGAAGTGCCATGTTCGTACTCTGGAAGTGATTCCCAGAGATCATAAGCATCGAAGTTGATGTATCTGCAAGTGTGTCACTTCTTCAAGTTGTGATCTGTAATACCACAAGTTATAAACAAAAATTCGAGATCTTCAAAGTAATTTCGAAGTTCTTTAGGTCATTTTGAATCAAATTTTGGAGCTGTCAAATGACCAGGAGCTGGCATACAAGAGGTTGACATGTTCAAGGTGGGTTTCGAAGGTCGCGAGGTCGAAATTCATGTGGTGTCATAGTTCATATGTTTTCAAGGTCGATGATAGTAGCGATGTCATAAGCACAAAGGGAGAAAGAGTGCGAAATAATAGTATCGAGGAGCAAGATGCTATATTGAGATCTCCTGGTTGTTCAGGAGGGTTGGAGGCAAAATGAGTTCAATTCAAAGTCAAGATCATTGAGCCCCTAAATGGTAAAACAAGTGGTGGAAAGAGTGGAAATGATCTAGAAACCCCTTGCGGTGGGCTCCAAAATGATGATACTCAACCCGGGAACCCAAACAAAACCTACTAAATGACTTCAGATGGTATAACACGAGTCAGAGGAAGGGTGCGAGGTGGTTTTTATTCCAGGTATGCAGGGTCTCTGCCTGATGGTGGAAACCAAAAGGAGTGGTCAGTAACACCAAGTCTCCCAACAGCTGGCTCGGCTGCCTACAGTCAACCACCCATGGTAACTGGTGTCGATGCTGGGCTCTATTTTTCAACTACTGGATCCAACCAGTCAGCACATTCCAATTCCATGCCCGATGCCGATGCCGATCCCATTCCTGCTCCCGACGCCAATCCTGTTCCCGCTCCTGATGCCGATCCTGTTCCTGCTCCTGACACCGATCCTGTTCCCACTGATGCCAATCCTGATGCTGCCACCGATGCCAATGTGCCCATGATATGGCAGGGCAAAGATGATGCAGCAAATGATGCTGATCCCACCGCCTTTCAGGCAGCCATGGCATACAATACTGATTCATCATCTGCCCATAGTGGTTCCCCAACCGGCTTGGATGTCGCTGACTTTTACCTTGCTGATTCTACCCCTTCATCTCCACCCAAAAATTCCCTTCCAATGGCTTTTGCCACTGCAGCTGATGTGGCAGATGTTTTCCTCTCATTGTCGACTACCCCTTCATCTCCACCCCAAAATCCCCTTCCAATGGCTTTTGCCACTGCAGCTGATGCGGCAGATGTTTTCCTCTCATCATTGGAGACAGATTCTGCTAGCTCTGGTGGTGAATCCGATCGTGATGCATCTTCACTTGGCAATCCCATTTCAACAGCCTTTCCCATTGCATCTGATGCAGCTGATGTTTCCTTTTCATCATCAGAGACAGATTCTGGTATGCTTGAGACAAGCATTTTTCTTTTCCTCTACAAAATGTTTGTTCTTCCCCAAAAACATGCCATCATTGACGTAGATTATTGTGATGACAATGTCTTTACCATTTTTGTAGATGAAAATGCCGGCATCTGAGCTAGCGCATTCGAATCCAATGGATCGCATAAATGCCTCTAGCTCTCTCCACCATGCTAAGCATATGGCTTTGCACTCTTTACCTGGGATGACAAATCCTTCAGGTTGATGCATGTAAATTTCCTCATCTAGTTTGCCATACAGGAATGCAGTTTTTATGTCAAGTCCCATCATGTACATGCCTTCTAGGGCACTCAGGGCAAACATGAGGTGCACCATCTTGTAGCAGACCATTGGAGAGAATATCTCATCATAGTTGATGCCTTCAACTTGCAAGAAGCCTTTGGCCATAAGTCTGGCTCATTTTTATCTGTCGGATTTTATGGAGAAAACCCATCTATTTTTGATGGCCTTTCGGCCAGCAGGGAGATCTATGATGTTGTAGACATGCCATTTATGGTGATAGGTCCACTATGCACTTTAAGGTCTGCAGAACAGTTTCACTCATATTGAGACATTACGACAGACATTCCAAATCACTATGAATGCTATGAAATCGACATCAAATCTATTTTGCACTATTTTGCACTATTTCGGATGACTGCAAACTATTTCAAATGCTTTCAAACTATTTTGCAGCACTTCAAATGACTTCGCAGCACTTCGAGTGACTTTGGCCACCGTATAGTGGTCTTGAAACACTTTTGATATATGCTGCACATCTGGAACAAGTTATTCCATCGCATATCAAGTACTACTGGACAAAAGGAGGGATTACAAGAGACTTAGGATATGATAAGTGCATTTTTGTGTTTTATTGATATATTAAAGCAATAGAACAAGAACTCTTACTATATTGGGACAATGTATATTTCACTTATTATCATCTTTCATTTTGTTTCATGTTTTCCAATACCTTTATTTGCTGTGCACATTGCCTCATGTTCTACAATTGTTATTATGTCCTTTTTAGTACTATTCCTTTAGATTGTATATAGACTTGTATTAGATAGTTAGAACAAACAAGAAGAACAATGGGGAACAGCACAAGTTACCTTCTTGCTTATCATCAGATTTAAAAGCCATCCTCTTGAGTCATATCTTTGCGTCGTATCTCTAAGTTCTGTGAAATATCATGAACTTCTTCGAAACTGTCGTATTCGCTTTTTGTTTTATTGCCCATCGCCTATCGCCATTCGACAAACACTTTACATTCATTAAACTCACTTTTCGATACACCTCGAACCTATTTGAACTTATTTGAACTCATTTGAACTACTTTGCACAACTTCGAAACTCTTCAAACCTTTTTTGAACCTCTTTACACATATTTGAACCTCTTTTGAATTCTTTCGAACACCTTCGTATGCCTATACAGACTATTTGCCACAGCCCTTACCATTTTGCGCTACTAAACACAACATTTTGGTCTCAGCAGTGATATTTATGATGTACCCTTCCCTTGCCCTTGGTCACCTGGTTGATTGCCAAGACATTATTCTCTGTGATGTCAACACCCCAGGTCCACTTGTGGGAGGTGGGGGGAAGGGCCTTCAGGCACTCGAGTTCAGCCTGTGTGCATGCTTCCACAAGTGGCAATTGTCTTACAGCTGATTGCTTTGAAGGTCCCCCAGCATGTAGAAAGTTTTTTTTTAATGCTGGTACTGAAGACAAAGTCCGCAGTTCAGCCTGAAGCTCCTTCAGCAGGGCGAGCTCATGAAGCACATGAAACCCTGCCACTTTCCTGACATTGGCGTTGAGTGCAGCATCTGCTGATGATTCACAGCCGTTTATGAAATTATGTGTACTGCATGCTTCATTGAACATATCATCAATGAGAGTGCACAGGTCAATGCAAGATCAGCAATCGGCTTGGCAGTCAGCATTGGCTCAGGCATTGGGAGCATCGGGTATAGGCTGTCTATCAGTAGGAGTCAAGCTGACTGGGGAAGGGATATATTGCCGATAGCGATCAAGACACTCATCCAGGGTGTTGATGCCTAAAATCCTTGCTGGGTCTGGTTCCCTAACATGTCTCCACCAATCACATGCATATGAAGATACAAGGCAGCTTGGACTGTCCATCATGACACCATCATCCAACGCAGCCAAGAGAGATGTATGAAATCCAAGGGGTAGGTGATCTAAATTGACATCAGCTAAACTGTCAGCCAAGGACCACAGGAGAATCAGCACATCGATCATCAGGCCAATGCTGGCAGTTGTACTGATCCATGACATGACAAACATCTGTGATTTTTTTAGATATTACTTTTAAAAAGATCTAATCTAATCTTACAAGTTTAGCATACAGAGTTTTTTGCATCCATCATCGTTTGATGACATTTCCCTGCTCAATCTCCAACAAAATAGCCTGGAATCAGGACTCTGCATACCAAATAATTTCCTGTGTATGCATTTGAAGTGGAACTTTCAGCCCCAATTGCAAAGAAAAAGGGTTGAAGATCGAGAGAGTTTTGTTTGCCATACTTATCATGGTTAATGATCAAGATAATTGAGTTTACATAATACAGGATAGGTCATAGAGGGGAGATATAATCGACATTTGTTGATCTAAATGCTTTGTCAGCCCTCAATGCCAATTAGTGCCATACAGCCTGCTGATGATTAGCATAGGCTAGGGGGCCAGGAAGGGTGTTCTTGGAGTGGGAGGCTGACTGCCACAGTTGGCTTTGATAAATGAAATACTGCATGGTCCACTGCATTTCATATGTGACCAGTAGAAATTCCTCCCTCCATCTATCTCTCTGAGCCTGTGATCGAAGCCAATGGATGTGCCTGACTATGAAAAATGTTAGTGAAATTGAAATAAATCGCAACTAAAGACATTTACATTCCCAAACTTGGCCGGCATTGGCATTGGCATTGGCCCTGACCCCACTCTCCTCATCGGCAAAGACACCAGTCCAAATGTGGGCATTGTGCCAAATTCAGGATAGACGAAGAGTAGTGGAACCAGGTACATTCGGCTTCAAAATAGCAGTACTGGCATGAAGGTCATCTTTCGTTAACTGCTGAAACATGCTCAATGTCTCAGCATTGCAATTCAGTGCCAGCAATCGGCTTCAGCAATGGTTATACATTCTGGCATGCAAGGTAATTTTGTTCACCAACTCCCAGACAATGGCTCATGACTGGGTGTGAACTCCCTTTTGCGGAGCCACTTGCATGATGTGTGAATACTGAAATGATTTGTCAGCAATGAGCTCCCGCAGCTGATGCAGGAGTCGGCTTGCCTGGTTCTTGCAGAGGGTAATCTCTACATCAGCGAGATCACCATTACAGGGGAGGTATACTTGTTGGTCCTCAACTGGAATAGGGTGGGCCCGAGGATTTGAAGGACCTGATGCTGCTAGAGTGTCGTCGTCAGCTGGGTCTAGTTCATTGGAGGAATTAAATTCAGCTTCATTGTCATGCCTGATTCGTGAGGGAGCAATCTCATGATCAGCAATGTTGGCAGAATTTTGTAAATGTTTTAAGGTTACCATGTGAGATGCGAGAGCTTCTCTTTCCTGTTCAACAGATTGTGTATCAGAAATGTGTGGTAATTTACCAAGTCGATGGACTTTGTCTTGTAATTCAATCCTGTCACATGTAAATGATGGGATGTAACGGAGAGACAGTCCAACTTACTGCATCTGTTCAAAAATGATAGCAAAATCAATCCACTCTTCAACAGGGCATTAAACCAATGCCAATGCCAACCCTGATGCTGACGTCAGTGCCGATGATGCTGATGCTGATCCCTGAGTGGCATACATATCCATTACCTTTACATTTGTTAGCCTCAGGGATTCTGCAGACATCACTTCATTCTCCCATCTTTCGATTGCCTGTTGGCCAAATGCTTCGGTCAGTTCCACATGGTGCTGGCCGAGTTGTGTGGAGACCTCCAGGGCTTCTTGAAATTTTGAGCACAGTCTAACTGTCATGCCAAGCATTTTTTTGTAATTTGAATCTGTAGCATGATCATCAAGCATTTCTGCCCGATGTGCCAAGGTCGCTGTTCTGACTGTCAGGGAAATGGAATTCAGTGATGACCACAGAGACTCGAGTATTTCTCCTGCTATAATGCCTGACCCAGGAATGAAGGACAGAGCATAGTGAAAAAAGCATTCATCCTTGTGGCCATGAACATGCAAAAGCCCAATGGCCTTGTCAATGGTCAAGCCGGCCTGCAGATGGGCACCAATATGGTCCCGAATGTGGATGATGTACTGGCAGACAATGTTGTAAATGAGCATGACTCCCTGTTGAGGGTCAACCCTGGTGATCTTCAGCGCTTGAAGGAAAGCAAAGTTGACATTCTTTTGCTGTTCTCCATGGAACAAGTCTACCAATGCGTTGGGTACATAGCAGCCATGCCGTGCACATGCAATGGCTGCCGGTCCAGTCCTATTACATGCCTTCAATGCCAGAAAAGTGTTCACAAGGGCTAGGAATTTGTTTTCACAAGGAGCCTTCTGGAAAACCAGGTCATGATCAGATTGGCATTGGCATTGGCATCAGTCATCGGCAGGGAACGGTACCTACCATTAATAATTCTATGGTGGCTTGGAGGAACTGCTCATATTCAGCTTGATTTGGGGCCATCCCACCTCCATTCCATAGCCATATATCATCATCAGCATTTTTCTGCTGAACATGATCAGCTTTGAAGTTGCTGTCAGCCACGAATATGCATTTAAAAACAAATCTGATTTCGGCATGATCGTTTTAGATACCGGTGTAGTATTTAGTCACTCACTGGTTTACATTGTCCTTCCAATCTTCTGATATATTTATGCTGACTTGAGGACAGGCCGGACAAAAATTGGCAAGTGATCCTAGTTCAGGATTCAAAGGATCTTTTTGATTGTGTCTATACCCCACCCACTTCAATCTTTTCATCCAATGCCATAAGTGGGACATGCACCGAAGCTCATGGTAGAGGTTGACCATTTTGGCAGGCCTCATTGGCAATGTTATGCACTGAATCAACTGGTAAAACTGATAGGCTGATGCCTTTAATTCCAGATTACAAAGCCAAAAATGGTCTAGGACCTGCACAGTGAAAAGAGTCCATATTTTGGTGAAGCTGGTGGGTAGTAAGTTACTGGTTACTAGGGGTGTTCCCCCTGACACTGGCAGGTAACCATTGCTAAGTGATGTATTCCATTTGCATGCACCACATGGATATGACTGTTGTTCAAAGCATCGGCTGTCAGTAGTAAGGGGCTTGGAATGGCATTGGCAGTTGGCAGTGCCATGGTTGGCTCAGCATCAGCAGGTTGATTAGGATTAGGCAAATATGGATCAAACCCATAGATGTCTTCATCAGCATCTTCAACTTCATATTCGCCATTGCCATCAACAAAGTCTTGTAAACTATCCTCGACATCAATATTCTCCTGTCCTTGATGCCAGAGGGCATCAAGGTGATCAAAAAATGCTGAGTCAGCCCCAGTTTCATCTTCAGCCCCGGGTGCCTCATTGGGGCTGATTCCATCTACTGATATTCCCGATGCCAAGTCAGATGATGAGGGCCGATGCTGATTGTCAGCATGCCAATTGAAGGACTCTTGCTCTGCTTTGTCCTTCATGTCTTCGAATGTCTCCAGATATTTTAGTTGGAAGTTAAGAGCGTTGCAAATCAGCTGATCTGTCTGGTGCTGGACTAAAATGTATGTGATGACCTCCCATAGCTCAGCCTAGCAGAAGTGCATGCCAGTCCAGCATTCAATGTGATGGAAGGGATTTTCCCTGTGGGTTACATGCATGCATGTGCGGCAAAGCATGCTCCCCAGTGAACAATCAACACATCTCCAAATTGCCCATTTATTGCATGGACAGTGGTTGCAAACTTGTTTGTCAGCCAACCATGCCTGATGAGACAGGGATGCTTGCAGCAATTCATCCACTCGTCCAACAAACTCCAAGACATAGTCTCGCTGCCTCTATTATTTGCATATGAGCCTTGGTAAGTTAATCAGTGTCAGAAACTGACCATGCTGATCCATGGCCAACTCAGCTGTTTGGCAACCTGAGGTTCTTGCATATCCCAACCTGCACCTGCAGCAAGATCAGGATTATGATGGATACCTGGACCCTGTTCTTCAATAGAGGCAGTTAAGGGGACCTTGATACGCTTTGTCTTTGGTCCATGTTTTGTGTTGACTTCAACTTCTACATGTGTAACAGTATCAATAGTATCATCGTCATCCTCATGCAGGGTGGCATTCTTCTTTGATCTTCTCTTTCACTTGTAAAGAGGTCTTGTTAGGCTCATGATGATTCAAGGGGAATGAATGACATGTATGACTATTAATATTATACTATCGACCTTGTGTGATCCTCATGTGATCCTCATGTGATCCTCATGCTGATGATATGTTCGATGATATGTCATGCCAATCTCTTCTTTCCTCCACATCAATCCCCTCCAATGCCACCTGAGCCCTTACAGACCCTGTGGTTGAGACAGTACCAGAAGGGGAGCAGATATACAGTCGAGGAGCAGAAGATAATTGAGCCTTATAAAGTGGCATTCTGAATGCAGGACTCGAAAGCTGGCTGAGTGCAGATACTCAGGAGTAATATTCTCCCTGCAATATTCAATTACTGAGTGTCAGTTGACAAGGCCCCAAAGGATGATGAGGAGAGTCGTGCTTGTGCCAAGGTAGACTCTCAAGCATGTCAAGGATGTAGTATTGATCACATCACCAGAAACTAACAACCTGGCTTTTCAACAACTGGTGAATGACCAAAAGCTCCTCACAGAAATCCAACACCTTCTGAGTGAAGTGGTCAGAAGCCATTTGAAGCTTATACCAGGACCGAGTGTTCCAACAGATTGCAAACCTGTTAAATGTTAAGGATGCTACCACAAGTACACCTGGATGGTTCCAGATGCGACTGCTAGCTATCAAGAATGTTTTTGACAACATGACTGTAGAGGAGAAAGCAGTCCTTGATGCCGAGCAGGAGAAAATGATGCAGGAAGGATATCCTGAGCAGATGAAGTGAAGGTAAGTGAATGCCGACGTGGAGGCCGATGCCAATGCCAATGCCAGAGATAACTAATATTTCACAGTCTCGCAAAGAAAAATCTGCTTAAGCATGTGGAGGAGAGTGCACAACAACACTGGCTAGAAATGGGTGTGCTGTCCATGACCTTCACTGCTTATACTGCACCTAATGGATTGGTTGTTGTCGATGCATGAGTGTCCAAATCATTTACTGCCAATGACATGCCGATGCCGATGCCGATGCTGATGCTGACTTCAGTCATGAACATGTCGCCTCTCTGATGGGCACCCCTGGACAATCATTTCTCAATATGTACGATGCTCAGGTCTGAGACCTGAAGCGAAAGTTCATGATCTATCTGAAGAATTTATGCATACCAGACCTGACTTCAAGAGAACCTAACACCACAATAACCTGACTACTAATGACTACAGACAGGTTCTCGCTCCTTCCCACACCATGGAAAGGATCAGAATACAAGAAAAAAGAGCTTGAAGAGTGGTTTGTCTTGTATGTTGGGCAGCATTACAGTATGATGACTTCCTATTCCACAAACCATTACTTATCTCCCTGCAGAACTAGCAAACAGTGGTCATCACTGCTGTATCCCATTCAAAGCAATTGCTGATCGTACCGCTTCATTCATCAATCCAGAATATCTCCCAGCTAGGTTTAAACTCAGAGACCCACGAAACTTGCACAAGGGGGTCATAGAAGACTTCTTTGACCATGTTCACCAGCAACAAACAGCCCAAGGTCCTGAAAGAGCATTCCGGTTCAAAGCCATCAAAGCCAGTGATGGGATGTTGCCTACACACTATCTAGATGAATTGAACAACCCTTCTTCCTGATGCATTTCCAAATGCCATGGCCGAGAGCCGACTGCCAAACATGAGTCCAACACCACCCGATCAAGAAGCAGGAAAGTCAGGAAAGGCAAAAGCAAGGGAAAGCAAGCTCTCTGATGATCAACAGCAGGTCAGGCCCCCAACTCTGACCCCCCAGAATCCTTGCAAATTATGGATACAACTATGGCAGATCAGGCCCCCAACTCTGGTCTGCCTGAGTCCTTGCAAATTATAGATACTGAGTTGAACTATATCCAAGTCAATCAAAGGACAATAGACACGCTCTGCACAGCTGGTGTCACTCGACTACAGGCAATTAATGGTCCTGGTGATGGTGAACCAGAGTATCTTGTGCCTCAACTCATCTATGTGAGATACATCACAACACCCGCAGCAGTTGCAAATGCCAATGGAAATGAATGCACAATTGATCCATCTCTGTTGGAAGAAATGGACACTGGGACCACTCCACCCCAAGAAAGCTCAGGACATCCAAAGCCTCGATGACTTGTGGGGGGAAAACAGACTGAGGACCCGCTTGCAAGGGCAAGGGCATTAGCAGCGTTAGGATTACCAACAGTAGGATCAGCAACAGTAGAATCGGCAATGGGTGGGTCAGCAATGGCTACAGTAGGATCAGCAACAACAGTAGGATCAGCCACAGTAGGATCAGCAATGGGTGGGTCAGCAATGGCAACAGTAGGATCAGCAACAACAGTAGGATCAGCAACAGTAGGATTGGCAAGAGGATCAGCAACAGTGGGATCAGTAACAACAATGGGATTGGCAATACTAGGATTGGCAACACTAGGATCAGCAATGGGTGGGTCAGCAATGGGTGGATTGGCAACAGTGGGATTGGCAACAGCAGTATTGGCAGTAGACACATTTCAACAAATGACCCTGCCATCCTCTCAAAACACTCAATCAGACACCCGTCACATCCAAAGGACAGCTGATGACCTTGCACAGCAGGAAGCCATCTCAATCCAGACTGTTGGGAGAAGACAGAGAATTCAAAAAATGAAATTTGCATAGTAGATTTACCAATTTCTAAATACAGTTACAAAAGTTCAACTTTTATTTACATGTCAAGTAACACAAAAAAAATGCCCCTCTATTCTTTTCTGCCTCATTTGGCGTCATCTCGGTCCTCAGAAGTTCCCGATCTCTTCTTTAGGTTTGGCTGAGGAGTGGTACTCCTGGAACATAGTCCAGATGGCTGAGATGTAAGGCCACAAGGGGATCAGTGCAACTGTGCAGGTGGAGGGGAGGCGTGGGACGAGGGTGACAGGCCTCTTTCAGGTGGAGGAGTGGTACATGATAGTCCAGATGGACCAGGTGACAGTAGCCGTGGGGACTTGCAGAACTGCAGAGGAGCAGGCGAGGAGTCAGGCAAGGCGATACTGTCGACTGCTGATGCCACTGCTAATTCTGGTGAGCATGCCTTGGGCTCGTCGAGTGCAGTCGGGGTAAACAGTGGAGGAGTGGTGGGGCCATCGATGTTTGTTGCTGTGACACTTTTTGAGAGTCCTCTTCTTGAGAGTCCTGTGGCATGGCAGGAATTATTTGGATGGGGGGAGTGGTGGGCAAAGACGTCTCTCCTACTTCCTCCATGGCAGGTTGAGAAAGATTGGGTGCGGCCAGTGCATGGAGGATATGGTCGGGCTCGAAGTGTTCAGGCTTGCCTGGCTGGACTTTCCATTCTGCCAGCTTGCCATTGGCACCACTCCCAATCTCCATTTCTCTGTCCATTCTCAGATTGGCATCGGCAGCAATCTCCACAGCAGTAATTCCCTCCATTGGAACCCTAACCTCGATGTGATTGTAAATGGCACCAGCAGCGGCATCAGGAGTGGCAGCAGCAACAGGATTCACTTCGTCCTCCCTCATGTTGCCTGTCTCTTCTTCCGTCCTGCTTCTAACCCTTTCAATGTGATTGACCTGCTGGAAAGACTGGCTATTGTACAAGGCAATGGGCTGAGACTGCTACCCGAGGTACCGTTCAACATCATTCATCCTCCTCATAAGCTTGTTGACCATGTCCCACAGTCCCTGTACCTTGAGCAAGGTGTCCTGGATTGTTTCTTTGACCCACCATGCCTGGTCATACATTTGTTGATTTATACCATGCTCGAGGTCCTCCAAGCGATTGGCAAGGGTATTGTACTGATCGGCATAGCGGGCTTTGGCAGTGGGATCAGCAGCAGGAGTGGGAGCAGAAGTGAAAGTGGGAGCAGCAGTGGGAGCAACAGTAAAAGCAGGGTCGGGGTCGGCCATCTCAATATCACTATGTGTGGCTATAAATAAGTATACAAGTTAGTGGTTGTATTTGTCATGATATGGAACACTTACCTTTGGATTTCCCCTTTTCCGCTTGAGTGAACCACCTGGGCAATTCTTCCTTTTGTCTGGAAGCAGGGACTTTCTTCCCTTTGCTTTTGGCCAATCCTTTTGCTTTCTTTGGTCTTGCCATTCAATCCATCTCTATGTCGCAGCGCACCTTGCTCTTTCTGCAGTTGTAGCATGCTATTTTACCATTAACCTGCTCGTAACAAACTTGCCCAAGCTGGATGCATCATTCACATGGCGTCGGGCAGTGACCTCCAGGCTGGGGTTCTCCTCGTGCCTCTGCCTTCTGGGCGTTCTCATGCTTCCACTTCTTTAGAGGCTCAGGATTGGCCTCACTCTCCATCTCATCTTCCCCCTCCTCATTGGGCTCGAATGCATCTGAGTCACTCTGGACTACTGGCCTGGGTCCTGTTACTGTGATCATGGGGATGATTGGTCCCAGATGGTGCAGGTGTCACACTGGGGGCTTGGATCCCAAAGCTTCTGGTTTGGCATGCACCACCACTGGTCTTGGCAATGGTTCAACTGGTTTGATGACTGTTTTTCATGCGTTGGCTGGTTTGAGAGTCAGTGTCACTTTTGGTGCCGGCACTGCATGTGGGGGTACCAGTGCCAATGCCGCTCCTGATGTCATTTCCACAGCCACTTCTGATGTTGATGGTCCACCCGCTCCTGATTCCAGTGCCACTGCCAATCTTGCTACACCTGCTCCCAATGTTGATGGTCTAGCTGCTCCCAATGCTGGTGCCACTGCTGATCTCATCTTACCCCGATCCCCCGATCTTACCCTGACTGCCATTGCCGTTACCCTATGTTCCTCATCCCATTTACTCATGGCTTTCCACTGACTTTCGATAAACTCCTGGTCCCCAGTCTTCTCTGAGTTTTCCCATGCAACAATGAATCCCCATAAAAACATGTTTTGAAGAAAGATGGCTTGAACTTCGGCTGTTTTAATTTCCTTTTGCCAAGAGAACAATTGTTTCTAAAGTATGTAAGTGTCGTCCAAGTCATGAAATTATGTGGATCACTTATGAGGGCAGCTTTCTAATCCTTCATCACGGCCTTGATATTCCCTATGTGAAGGCCCTTCTGCACTTCCATATCAATCTTGCTGAGGTGGCCAAGGACTCTTGCTGGTGTAACGCTCATGATGACTCAGGCCATGTACGGGGACAGGGCAGATGGATACGGGGACAGGGCAGATGGATGTTGATATGAAAAGATGAAAATCAACCAACACATGTTGATGTTGATATAAGATCAAATGACAAACAAAGAATGATGGACAAACAAACACTGTCTTATCACTGATGAAACACCAATATACGATATAAGATAAAGTTGTTGTAAGATAAAGTTGTTACATCCATCTACAATGAGCAATCAGCAGGAAAGCCAAGGGGATATTCCACAGGGGTATGTCATTATCCACAGTGGGCAGCACTATCTAGTGCCCCCTTTTATGATTCCGGCCACCCATCAGGTGATGGAGGCCTATCGCAAGAAGGTCAACCTTAATGTGCAAGATGCATATGGAGGGGTAAGTGTTCCTTTGTTTCAAACTGTCCATGCCTCTGGCCGATGCCGATGCCAATATTGGCCAGTGCTGATACTTGACCCAATGGGCCCGATGCCGTCCTCTCTTGGTGCTGATGCCTTTATCATATCACTCATCATTAATTTGCAGTCTGGAAACATGACCAATGAACCAGCCTACACTGTGGCTCAAAATCAGCTCGAGCTACCTGCTGATCCAGTAAGTGTCATCGGCCTCATTTGTGTGGCTATATCAGTTTATGCCATTGCAGAAGTTGACAGATAGGGAGCTGTTGAGCTGCCATGCTGATGTGAAGGCCCTCCAAAGCCAGCTTGGCATATTGTACAAGGATGCCAGTCATTGTCTTTACATGGCCGAGGTTGAGAAGCTTGAACAACAAGATATTACACTGAAGACATATGCAACCTTGAAGCAAAGGATGGAGTGTAATCTGAAATCATTCGAAAGCAGGTTCTTGAAAGTTTGTGCCAATGACAACAAGGCCGATTCCCCTGCCGATTCTCATTGATGTGGCTTTACTCAATGATGGGCCTACCTTACATCTATGTAACTAGGACAGTACAACATTGTTATTTAAGCTAAGAATGGACACTTATTTTTTGCTTGTTTTCCAATGCCAATGCACTTGCCTAATCCTGATCCCGATCCCGAGCCAATGCTGGTGCCGATTGTTCTGTATATACTATTCATGAACTTATAATAATTAACTTGTGAATAGCTCCTGTTGTCGTGGCCTACTGAACATGTCGTGCCCAATCCCTGATGCCAATGTATGTAAGTGATGCCAGTGCTGAGTCTTCAGTATATACTATACATGAACTTATAATAATTATCTGATGGCGCCTGTCAGCGGGGCACACTGAACATTTTGTACCCAATCCCTGATGCCGATGTACCTAAGTGATGCTGGTACCAATTTTTCAGTATATACTATACATGAACTTATAATAATTATCTCATTGTCAATGGTCATTCTACGGCTCCCATCAGCAAGGCACACTGAATGTTTTGTGCCCGATCCTGATCCCAATGCCGTTCCTAAGCCGATATCGGTGCCGATTCCTCTATATATACTTACTATAATGCTACATCTACTATATGGTACAGCAAGCAATGTAATAGTTCATTGACTGGTTACTATATAGTAGGTACTATATATACTATGAGTGTTCGACGGCGTCCACCAAACCCGTATCACTGGATACATTGTATGCATTCGATACATTGTAGCTTACCTATGTGCTTTGGGCCATGGTACATAGTAACACATATCCTCATTCTTAAAAGGAAACACAACAGTACTATTCTAGATCCTGTCTCTCTCTGCTCATATTGTACAGATTGTTTCATAGGATTGAATATTTGAATTATAAGCGTGTTACGGTTGAGATTATCTGCATAACTTTTTGTGGCACTTGTCGAACAAGGTTTTGGGGTTGTAATATTATTAATCTAATCCTACGGAAAGTCACCCAATCCTAAATAGGTTCTAAATAAGATGTTCCTGCAATAAAATGGGTAATTTGGAGTTGGGTGGATGGAAAATCTGACATTGATTATTTGTCAGAATGTTTAGGCATTCTCTCCCATTGACTGTGCTAGTACCCTAGTACCGTTTCTGCTGTTTAGTTTCAATAATTTCCCCCGTAGAACTCAGGTATAGCATGCAAAGAAGTGGTCCTCTTAGCGCAAGTAGGGCTAGCGTGAAAGAGAAAGAAGCCAAGGTCGAATTTATAAACAAGCATGTGTACATATGCTATACACGTTTACATATGCGCAATACAAAGGTCAGCAACTAAATATTAAGAGGTGCATGTGAAATGCGTCATCCCGAGAGAGAGTACCCAACAGCGTCGTTGCTATCGCGCATGGCGATCAGACGATCAAGCATTGGTTTCGACTTTTCATCGAGCATGGCACGGAAACACTCCCCTTTCATCCAGTCCAACCCGTGCTGGAGTACATTCCTAGCTCGAAAGGATCCACCTCTGATATCTCCCATGCATGCATGAAGTGTGGCACGGGGCTCCTTCGAATCATATGTGGCGCAGTGTAGAATATTGGAATTGTAGAAGACAGTTTCACCGGCTTGCATGATCATACGGGTTCTAAGCATAAAATTCAACATGAGTATGGCAATGGGCGCACGTTGTAACGTTAATCGGATAGACCCAGGCATCAGGAGCGGGTCGATGGGTGGAGCTAATGTTTCCGAATGAACGCGTTGCTCTGGTGTTCGTGGAACCTTGTGCGACCCAGGGACAACGTATAAACAAGAATCACGATATAGGGCGCTACGAGCTGAGAGAAGTCTATGCGCCAACATAGATCAAAATCGATACCCACGTATTCCATTGAATCTATATACAATTGTGAGTATGATTACTTGGGACTTCGATCTTCAGACCCACACCAAAATGCCAAAGATTAAGAGCTTCCCGTTCTTCTTCCGGAGTGGCTTTCTCACTTACATCATCACGATGCCAACGCAGTGCGAAGTCATGAGCCACAGGGTTTATGAGAAGATTGAACAGCTCTAAAATATGGATGTGAAATATGTCAGAAAAATAGACTACGCAACCATCATTACTCACCCATCTGCAGATCATCTTCACGGCAATCGAGAAGCGTTTTCACTGCTTCAACGAGCGGCTGTGAGGTATACCATTGCGCAAAGACCGGTTCACCAAGATCTGGGTGCATAACGTGTTGTACTCCCCACGAGTCGGGATTAAGGTTATCATATGGCGGGAACTGCTTCCCAACCGTTCGTCGGTGAGGCCAGTTTCCAGCCCGTGTGAGGCTGATAACATGTTCACAGGCCTCTTCCAGCCTGTGGTAATCATCCTCGGTGACCAGGCCTGGAATGACTATGTAGCCTTGTTCGTCGTAGATAGCTTTCAATTGGGAAACCATCTAGGTTAAGGCGTAAAGGTGAGTTCTATAAGATAGGGTAAATATCGAAGGAAGCCGCGGCGGAACAATATTTAGGCAATTGAACGAAGTTCGCATCCATATGACCAGTTCTGAGTTGACGAGTCTGGCTGCCCACGGTCCGAAACTGCAGTGCTATACGATCGGATCAAAATCTCCGATGAATCACATATCTAATACTTAGAACATTCACTCCGATTATGGAGGGCCTGAATTGTTACTGCTCCTACGAGACCAAACCCCAAGGACAACTGCATACAAGACAGCTGACTTACTGACGAATTTCTGTTCCAGCCGCGATGCTTATATGACCACTGGAGAACGAAAAGCTGGTGATCTTGGACGTTGATCGCAAGTAGATCCCAAGTAGGCTGGATGATAAATCTTCTTCTTCAGGTTGATTCTGCACGACACTTGTGTCACAGTTGATGGCTGATGGCCCTACCACGATGCAATTTCCAAGCATCGTTGTCTACATGATACATTCATGTTCTCGCTATACATCCATACATATACTACTGTTCAAATGACTAATGACTAATAAGGCCCCTTTTGGATACGCGGATGGGATATGGGTGGTTAGAAAATAGGCATTGATGTCTTTCCTGCATTCTGTATCTGACTTCTTTTAAGGCCCCAAAACTGTTCAATCTTCATCATGCTTCCCTTCGGAATGTAATTGAACATATCTCTGGTGTATGCAAATGGCGATTCTGTCAGGGTGCAGCGTGTACAACTTTTCAGGCTACATAGCTAAAAACTGCACCTAAATTTACAATTTTAGTAACTTGCCTGAAACTGAAATCTTTGAGTGGGACTGCAGTGGCAAACTATTCAGTCCCGGTCCCTAAATTTCGACAAATCTTTTAGTTCGCCCAAAAAGATGGCATTTTTGGTGTGATGATACGAAATTGGTATGATTTGTGACCAAATAGGAACTTGGCAAAAACTAGATCTGTCATTTCGCTACCACATTCAAGTCAGAGATGCCAAAAATGTACCTCAAATTTCAAAAGGCATAATTTTGCGTCAAAACTTTTGGCCCCCCCCCCAAAAAATGGTTTTTGGACGTATTTCGAGGAGCTGAATCCAAATCTGAGGTTGCCAGAATTCTCGATCACGAGATATCAAGATTGTCGTGTTTAACTTGTAATGCCACATTGAAACTGGCCCACTGTAAAACACGGGCAAATCGGGATTTGCCAACACTGGTTCAACTTGATCGTTCATGGAACCAACGTTTGATGCCAATTTTCAACGCTCCTTCTTGAGTTATCAGAATTTGATCCATTCAAGAACTGCGAGGAAAAAGAGTTGGGATCAACGGGAAAAAGACTAACGTACTTCTCGAGCTTGTGGAACATGCGCCACTGCAGTTGGGCGCTTCGCCTTTCTCATGAGTCTGCTGAAGTGCTGTGGATTAATTTGGAACCAATCACTGACGAACGTGGAAATCATTAAGAACCTACTACATACTAATAGCAACATAATGATATGTATGTACTTCGCACTGCTCAGCGCTGGAACCTCCAGGTATAGTTTGAATCTTCGAGGATAGATGAAGGTTTCAGCGCACGGACTGTTAACAAAAATGAAAACAAAAGCGTTCTGAGAGCAACCCATAACTCCGGACGCATCAGAGGCCGAACTGTCCTACCAGATTTAATCTACTGCTTTACAATGTCAAATGTCTCGGATATGGTGTAACGGCCAACATTGCCGCCTCTCATTGAACAGGGAATAATGTTTGCGCGGCAGCTCGGGGTTCGATTCCCCGTATCCGAAATATTTTTTTCACTTCCTCTTCAAGGAAAACATGACCGTATTCTGTTTGAATTACAGACAAAGGTCGCAAATAGAAGCTCATGTTCTATACCAGGAATAATAGACAGGAATACAGCAAAGACACTATCGCATGTTATCGTACGCCCAGCAATTGCTAAGAACATTATTAGACCGTCGCCAAGGCCATCATTGGTTTCATATTAGAGTGCGGTGCTCTGCTGCTAAGTAAGCATAATTGAAGCATAGTTATACTTATTACAAGGATGCTGGTAGTAGAATGATGTACAGAGAAGTATAAACTGTTGTGTATTCATGTCGTTCTTTTCCATTCATCAGAGTCATCAAACAACCAATGAGCGAACGGAGGAAGTAAGGAAGAAAAACATGGTATTGTGGCGTAAATGGTATCAATAAATCATCGAGATCATACCAACCAAGGCCTCATCTAAGAGAGAAGCCTCATGCGTTCGGTCCCTTCCCATCTCCATTACCAAAGCTTCTGGGAACTTCGAGAATGTCTTTAGCCTCCGAGTCAAGCCCATCGCCAGTTGCAGTCTCATCTGGCGGTGTCGGCGCCTGGGAGCGACCGAAATCCATACTCGTACCCGAAGGAGGAGCCTCATCCGCAAACCACACTGAGCGAGACGGCGACACCTCCCGTGTAGGTGGAGATGAATGGAGGGCTCGAATATGCTCCAACCGTTGGTGGCGAGCACTTTCAGATGTTCCATGACGTGAATGTCGATTTTTGCGACCTTCGGCTGTAGTTAAGCTAGATATGTAAGACCTGGTAGGACTTGGAATAGGAGTGTGTGACGTGTGTGCAGAGTGTGTGGATACGGGAACTGGAGAGCGACCGCGGACGTCGGTGATAACAGGAGGGTGAGTTAACGTTAACTCTGATTGCGACAACGGTTGAGTCGAGGTTCGCCGTAGCGAGGTGTGTCGTCCTCGTCGTCCAGAGACGACTGGGTGAGAAGGCAGTCTCAGGTTCGACTTCACTTTGGGACTCTTCTTTTTCTTCTGGTCGGCCATACCAGGGGCATCCGTTCGACTAGGAGATGCCGATTTATCAGACGCCCATCCATCTTCGTCGTCACCGTTCTCAACATGCTCTAGCGACGGAAATGGTAGTGGCAGACGCGGTTGCGATGAAGGTGATGTACTCTTATTTCTTCCTCCGCTAGAGATCGCTTCTGGCGCTAATGCTTCTCTGACACGATGCTGTATGTCCTCAACCTGCGCCTGAATCTCTTTAACCTCGTTCTCAATAACCTTGCTTGCCTCATGTTCAAGTTCCCTCGCAGTTTGCTTCAAGCCCTCTAAGCGCTGCAGTGAATGTCTGAACGCTCGTCGAAGATGTGAATTTTGAGACGCCTGGGGGCCCTCCTCGTCGTCCACAACCTCAACTTCGACCTAACGAAGAGAATCAATAACAAAGAATTGGTCCACCCCATACAAAATAACATACATCTTCTCCGGGACTAGCCTGCCGTTCAATAACTCTATGGTGCGGTTCTTGCCACTCCGAAATTAGATCCGTTCCGTCAGGCGGCGCATTACCGTCAGGTCTATCACCTTCTTCACGTAATGGCGACGGATCTTCTTGATCTTGCCCCTCCAGCGTCGTTGCGGAGCTGGAGCTGTCCGTATCATCCGGATTTTGTGGCGAACCAACCCTCCTGCTTGGCTGTATGGGCAACTCAGTGATATCCTTTTCATCCAGACGCGCCTCACCCCGCTCCATTTGGTCAAGGTCTCTGTTGACAACGATGTCAGGTGCTCCACGTGAGACGAGGCGGGCTTGATTCAGCCATTCGGGAGGAGCAGGGCGTGACCAAGTACGTGAAACAGAGTGCACGCGTCGCCCAAGTGAGAAGCTGGGTACGGAGAGACCGTGAATGGTTATAGAGCACAGGACCATGAACGCAACTATAGGTTCTATCGCGTTCTGCACCAAGTCGACTTGATGACTGTGCTGACCTGGATGTTCATGAATAAATCTAGCAGCGAGCGTCGAGATGAAGATGGCACCTAAAAATACCGTTAATAGGAGAAGGATTTAATAGAGGAGACAGACGTACCAACGCCGATTGGTCCAAAGTGTCCGCTAAAGACTGCCTCGCGGAAGGTTTTGATATCAGGTATCCACTTGTAAAGTGCGATTACAATGGGGAGTCTCCGTAAGATTAAAATGAGGATAGCAATTACTATTAGCCTCCAGACGGTTAAGGACAACGCTGGATCCGTGAACATGTTGAAAGGCATCCAAGCGCCCACGAATATAAACGCCGCGATATTGAACAGTAGATCAATGACCGAACTGAATACTGACTCTTCTGTTTGCTTCTTGAAAAAACCATCCCAGGCAAAGGATGTACCGCAAGCAAATGCCGCCAACAGGTCGTCAGAGCCTAGTAGTGTGCAGATGCCAATGGTAAGCATGGCCAGAGAAACATATTTTGCGACATAGGAATTTCTGTCAATGAGGTCATGGCGCTGGCAGAATTTCATGAGATGCCGGACGCCGAAGCCAAGCAGGGATCCTATTAAGATTCCTACAAATATCTGCCCTACAACAAACATTAGCGAGCGAACTAGGAGTCGGTCGGGAAAATTTACAACGTACAAACCCATAAAAGGACGAACCAATCTCGAACAGCGTTTCCTGTGTTTGGGGCCTCAAGAAGCAGATAGAGTGAGATGTAGAGAAATGGAAAAGCGGCACCGTCATTGCATCCACTCTCCGCAGCCAGAAGATGTCGTAGATGAGCCGGGACATGTTTATCAGCCCACTTGCCGCCAACGACGGCCGCGGCGAGGATAGGGTCAGTCGGAGTAAGACATGAGGCTACAGCTAGGCTCGATAGGAAGTTCAGTTTTGGAATTAATGCGTATATCAACCCTGCGGATACAAACCAACCCTAATTCGTTTCCATGAATGCAGTGACGACGGAAGATGTTGAGCATCAACGTACCCAGATCATGACAGGGCCAAGGAAAAAGAATAAGCTCTTCCAGTGCCGACGCATGTACGCCTTTGGTAGTTCAACACCAATTGCGAACACGCCAATGGCAAGCACTACTCTAGTAAACTCTAAAGTGATGGTATCCGTCATAGGTTCCCCGCCTCCACCCCATTCACGAGGATCGAAGATCTTGACGCCATATGGACCTGGATGGAAGGTAAGCAGTCGTCGGTTATATGGCAGAAATGGACAAACCTATTATAACACCAAAAAGGAACGCCCAGCATGCTTCACCAATATACAACTTTTTTTCCATCAATACCTTCACACGATGAATTCAGGGCTTGTCAGCGCACCTTTTCTCTCATAAATAAGGAGAACATTCCAAACTAGGCACCGAGTCAGCCCAGCCTTACAATAAAAACATATGTCCTACTTACGAGGACAATGAAGCCTCCCAGGCATGCATAAATGACATGAGGAATAGAAGTGTCGAACTAGAAGATTTGGAATAAGAATAGAACTTCGAGGAACGGAAGGGGCGTACGGGTTCGAAGATCATGACGTCGGTCCGTTCGAATGCCGCCGGGTCTCGCAGGTGACACGAATGGCGTAAATCCCGCACTCGGTCACGAAAGATGAAGAGGACGGTAGCAAAGCAAAGGGATACAAGAGAACACAAGTCCTTGGAGTAGCCCCCAACAAATCTGACTTATATTTGTTCCTGAATCTTGCCGAGCCCTTTTGTCGGTCGATCGAGCGCTCCAAAGATCCAGGAACGAATGTATCACGGCAACCCCAACCGGGAATACTTACTCAAAGCACAGGCTAGTGGGTATCAAGTGTTCTATGTCTAATGACAGTTAATGTAGGCCACCAAAGTTCAAACTGTCAACACTCGAAGGTCCGTGTGGTCGCGATGACTAAACCAGGTAGTTCCGGCCCGGCCTCTTAACTGCGACATCCTGGCAGTTGCCCAGAAATAAACAGTGTTGTTCGCTGTCATCAGGTAGGGTTAATTTGAATTTGGGAGTGGTAATAGGGCTGTCGTCCATGAAGTTCTTTCAGAATCTCTTGCCAACTTCTTAAGAACTTGGAAACTACTCGTAGTTTCTTGAAGTTTCTCATGAAACGCCACGTGAATATTGATATTGTTCAAGTCAAGTGAATGTTTTCATCTCCGTAAATGACTTGCGTGCCAGGTGCCAAGGTGCCAAGGTGTGCCAAGGCATGTTTTTATATCAATACGTTAATTTTACGTAACGTTGCTCTGCGTAGTAACTGTTGGTAAACTGCATTGCCCAGACGATTGCATGCTCCCATCGAATCCTTAAATTATGAATTAACGTAAGCCTTGGCCCCGCCGTTGTTCAGACTAATGCCGATCAACTCGATGATTTAGTACGGTGCGCCATGCCAGGCAGGATTTGAAATCCACAGTTTGAAATCCGGACTGATCCTACTAAATCCGAGTCCTAACCATAATACCACGGTCCTCGGCTAATGTTTATGCTCGTCGTCAGGAACGATGAGCAGGCTACTTTACCTTTTACGTTTTTTAAGGTACATAACACTTTTATGTGTTGATACTTATGTTCAGCGAATCAGAAGCATTCTTTTGGAAAGGAGGAGAGTCTCTTCGCCTGGAGCATACTTTGAGCGATCGGGAGTTGCATGCTCCGATCACACTGTTCATAATCACTCTCCTGGGCATCCTTACTCCTCTATGTAGTCTCTCTCTATACTCAGTTCCCCTCTCCTGAGGACATTACACCACCAATTTACGAGGGCCCTGCTGGTCATGGAGCATGTAAAGCTGAACAGAGGGTATCCCTCCTTCTCCCACTGACCAAATTTTGCCTTTTCCCCATGTTATCCTTTCCCTACTGTGTGTATAAATATGTATATAGCTTATTATATACCCAGAACAACAAGCAGAACCCTTCACATAAATGATAAGAGTACAGCAGCCTCTCTTATGCCTGCCCAAAGAAGTATATTCCCTGCAACTGATTATAGCTAATCATCATCCCATATACACAAACAGTTGGTATATACAAAGAAATAGAGTAGAATGAGGGGAACATCTTGCTCAGTATCGGAGACGATGACCATGATGTTAGCTGACCAGTATATGATATGTATAGTATACTTTATATAGCCTGGTACAGCTAGTAGAAACCCACAGTGAGGCGAAGAGACTCGTGTTTTCAAAAAGAATGCTTCTGATTCGCTGAACATAAGTGTTATGTACAAAAATGGACGTGTGGCTGACCGTGGGAGGCATTGATCGAGAGGATGCTTATGTATATTATGGTTAGGATTTAGATCGTTCCGGATTCAAACTGTGAATTTGAAATCCTGCCTGGCACTCCTGGCGCACCGTACTTGTCTCCATGCGATGCAAGCCAGCATTTGTGCCCTCGTTTTCCTCGCTGCATTTCTACATTCTTCCTGCATTTCAGCGACGCCTCAGGTGTAAAAGTTGGCTCCCAAAAAGGTATAATTCACCATAGCAAGTGAGCTGCTGGATATGCGTCGTAAAGCTTCTAATAACTGAGTAATTCTCGTGTCTTTCACCCAAAACCTGCCCCCATCAAATTCGGTGTTTTTTAAGTTGTTTGCATTAAAAACTTCCAAGATAGCGGCACTCCATCAGTAAGCTTGCCATGCCATATTTACGCGTCCCAAGAACTGAAACGCGAAATGCTCAAGGTGCACTTTTTTTTTCCACCCTCGGCTTCTTTTACAAAGGGCGTCATTTATGTCCACGGAATACGAGCGGAATGTGTTCACACCGCACTCTGCCTCTCACTGGAAAGGCAGCCTTGTTGATCAACATAATCCCAATGCCCTCAAGCAATGGAAGGTATCTCACAGCCGCGCTCTACGGTCCGAAAGATAGTATCTCATGTGCGCCATAATCTAAAAGAATGGGATGTATGTTAAGTGTAATTTTATGTCCGATCTCGTCTCTAATTTTCACACGTCTTTGTAATGAACCTTCAAGGTAAATAAATAGACTTGTTCATGCACGCGAAATGGACACAACGTTTAAACAGCTTGTCACTTTCCCCCGGGCCCTTCAAACTACTTTCGGCTCCTAGTTAATGCTTTTCCAGCACTGTATTTTTGGCAATTCGACTATCTTATCCTTTTTTACCTCATCTTCGTCAAGATACTGGCAAAGACTCTGTACGTGTTCGAGCATCAATCATAGCATCGATCCTACATGTGTACTTCCTGCGACTGCCACCCTGCAGGACCCCGCAAGCAGATATACCTGGTCTTACGGCACACGAAGGAAAATTCTTTTCTGCAAAGTTATCACGAAGCGCAAAGCATGAAACAATAACGTCGCATCATCTCCTCGAAAGTAAAGTTCAAAGTCCTCAACGCAACGCCGATCATCAGGTGTGCACGAAGCTATGTCTGCGGCTTTAAACAGAGGCGCAAGATCGGCGTATCCACTCGTTCTTTCATCAGCTCTGTGACTCCGTCGCTTGCCCGCCGTTCATTGTGGCTTCCTGTTAATTCAGGAATTACGATAACCCGGATTTTGCTCGCATCAAAATGCTTCAGACTCGCTGTGTTGTGGTACATTCCTGATCAGGAATTTCAAGTTTCAGTAGTGGTGACTCCTCGCTTCGTAGCCACTACAGGTGCTACGTAGTACGTACACAAGCATGGCCGTATGGTTCCTTGTTTCAGGGTGGCAGTTCTACGTCACCCAATTTCACAGTAGCCTTCATATTCACGTTGAAGATTATATTTTGAAAAAAATAAAATAATATCCAGATCGAAGCACATGGCGTGGAATCTTTCCCACTTTCTACCAGGTTACGGAGTTTACTGACGACTCTGATAGTGGGCTTTAGACGAAAACAATTGCAGGGTTAGCGTAAACGTGTTTGAGCACTGAGTACTGAGGCCTGAAGAATCCAGACTACCTTGAGTCGCGTGTCGGTTCATCACCGCGGCATGCCCCGGGCCGGAATCGAAGGAGGCGAAAGTAAACTATCGACGGCGCAATTCGCGCAAACTTTGCAACGCAGCGAATCGGAGAAAATGAGACCATGGTTAAACACGATTTTCAGCCACGTAGGTCACTACACAAGAACGCGTTCGTTCATGTAGACTGATATAGTGACAGCTGCCGAGCGAATTTTGCGACACAGAGCGTTCTCCCGCGAAGTAGTAGGGAACATATCCGACAACGATAGTTACACGCGAATGGAAGCATTATGAAACTTCGAAGCTTCGCCGCTAAAGAGGCGACCATTTCTAAGCACGGAAGTCCATCGAATTTCTAAAACAAGGCTGCAATCCGCGAAAGGTGTACTAGTTAATTGACTGCTCCAGGAATCATGGTTGAATCATGGTTCATCTTGGGAAAATGCACGTGCATTACGAATCAATGATGCCTCCAAGCCCAAATTTTCAAATTCCTGCACGAATGTAAAAACCCGATTACTGCTACAATTTCTCAATTATATAGCTCTACGTATTTAACCGCCACACCCCATCATGCCCAGCAAGCAGCCCCTCCCTCTTAGCAGCCTCCAAGAAGCTCGCAAGTTGCTCCATCGTGCGGTCATATCCAGGTGCAAGTTTCATCATAGACTGAATTTTGTCCAGTGGAAGCGGGCCTAAATTCTTGAGCATCCCTTCGATGAACTGCCAACGAAGAAAACGATTCAGCATTCATCCTACGCCCAAAAGAGAAATAAGGTAATAGAGTAGTAATACAAACTTTCCAATAGACTTTCATCTGCTCGGCCTGCTGTTGATGTAGAGTTATCACAGGGGGAAGTTCCAGTACACTACTCGGAACTGCAGCATCACATTCAAATTGAAATCAGTGGTAATATATTAACCTGAAATAAGTTCCGCTGACCTGGTCTCATGTGTTCGCTGGCAGCGGCAGACCGTTCCTCCGCAACCTCCAGCAACCTGAATGTCCCCTCTCGGTCCTCCTTCAAAACACCCAGATCGACCCACATTAAAAGCGCTTTGAGCGCAGCACTCCTTCCCACAGAGCCTACGGCGGCGATAAGACCTTCTACGGTCCATGTAGCTGAAATCGGAGTGAGCAAATCCAGTATTAGAAGGTTAATTTGTAGCTATACATACTCTTCTCCGAGAATAGCTCGATGAATGCTGCTCCGAGAGGCGAAACATCTGCCTCCACGGTCCGGTCTTCGAGTTGTAGCTCCAGATGCACGGTGCCTAGATGGGGCAACCACCGAAGTTTCTTATCCGGCTTGAAGATGGCAAATTCTTCTGCGTATTCTTTCTGTAATCTGATATATGCATTTTGCTTGATGAGAAGCCAGAATGGTACTTGGATAGGAAATAAACATACTTCTGGAACTGTCCGGGCATAACGATGTCACTGGACTCGAGCGGGGGCCAAAAGTGGCGAGATATGATGGTAGGATGGACCGTAGACTGCACCATAATGATGACAGGCAACTTGAAAAGCGAATGATGCTTACGGCTTTCTGGGACTGCACATGCCCGTCTATTCTTTTCGAATCCGTCATATCCCTCAACATCACCTCACACACCTGGAGCGCCGCTTCTCCGAACCGAATCTTGAGGATCTCGATATTTCGGCGCTACGCAGTGAGGAAAGCATCGTTTCACAATGGACGTGGGTAAAGAAGAATCAACGCACCTCTTTTTCCACCTTTTCCATGCCATCATCCTTGATCGCTAAAAGCCGCTGAGCAAGAAGGACCTGCAGCTCCTTCACAAACAAATCCTTCGAGTCATAGATGCTAACAAGGGTGCTAATGACATCACTCGGCTTGTTCGCTCGGAAGTCTGTTTGTAATGTCACCAGTAACAATTGAAGCTCTCCAAATCATGGCTTGAACCTACCTGGGCCAGCATCAATCGGCTCAGGCTGCCATTCTATATCGCTGTAGTCCTCGATCTCTGGCTGCTGCAGCGGCTGGATGGGGTCGTTCTCATCGACGAGCGAATCCCCACTGTCGTCGTCCCCGACGAGGTTAGAGACGATACTACGGATCGTGTCAGGACGTTCTCTATTATAAATATAACTTAGTCTCACGCCAAGGTAATCAAGAACAATGCAAACCTGAGATAGCGTCGAATAGGATCTGCGACTTTGAATAAAAGTACGCCTGGTGGGTCAATAATGCGCAGGCATTTTATAGTTGCGACATATTGGGTTAGAATGAGTTTTGTAACGGCTCCTGGGTGAAGAAGCCGTTTTCGATTTCTAGTAGGGTGGGATGAGACGATAAATGCGGTGCTCGGTAAGGATTGCATACGCTTCCCGGAGGGATTGGACAAGTGCGGCTCGTTGGTCCACCCGTTGTAAACAGTCCTATTGTTTTTCATTCAAGTACGCATAACGCTGGCATGATCGAAAGAGACAAACCATGAGGTCCCGTAATGCTCCCATCGAATCTGGAAAATCGATGATTATGTCGAAAATCTCCCTTGTCCTTGAGAAAAGTATCAATGACAATGATACACCAAGATAGACAGTTACGAACCTGAGATCGCATAACGTCTTGTTCATATGGAAATCGAAGCGGGAGCCAACACCCTGCAGCATTGCACGCGCTTCCTCCGCTACACAAATTTAGTACCGTCACTAATAATAACAAACGGACTCACCATTTGAAGCCCCCCTAGCATACGGCGCTAGCATCCATGCCACAATCTTATCCGACATCCACGCTCGCAAGCCCTCCAGCATCGGCTTCTCCCAGTGGCCTGTACACGTCGCTAGCACATGCGCCTCTATGTGCTCATACCCCACACTTGCCACTATTGACTCGTACCGGTCCAGTAGCCCCAGTGTCTCGAATGCAGTCCAGATATGGGGACTTGGGGGAGATGGCGTGGTGGATGAATCCGAATCCGATTCCGAGGGCGGGAGGGTAGATGCAACCAGGGCTTTGAAGCCTCGAGAGAACGATGGTGGGAGAATGGAAAATAACTGGGTTTGGAAGGTGAGGGTGTAGGCGGAGGAGATGGTGGTGCCGAGTCTGTGGATGTTGATTGGTATGGGTAGACTTTTAAAGAAAGATGAACTATCACTCTGGAGGCGGTGACCATGCATGATACCATTCTAAGAGACGAAGAACAAGATTGGATATAATGTTCGGGTCTGCAGAGGTCTAATAGCATCAAATTACAGGTTGGACGTACAAGGATATGACGTTTTGCGTACCTCATATTCCTCTATGTATCCGACAACTTCACGATTGATAAGATAGTAGTGTTTTCGCATGTCCTCTACCAGATACCAAGGTCAGCCTTAAAAGGCAAAGGCATTGCAGAGTTTACCGACCAAGAAACGTCTCAAGCATCATAGGCAACCTGCGACATTGGTTGACGATATCGAGCGCCTGCCGGACACTGTTCATATCTATCCTCAACCATCAAGCCACATATTTAAACACCGTTACATTTCAACGCACTGTATTCCTTCCTCGAACTGGGTTCATTGATGTTTTTTGGCCGCAAAAATTCAGTAGCAAGATTCCATGCCTGCCAAGAACTGATACAATTAGAAGACGTAGAGTATACGCGACGAAGAAGGGCTTGCCTGGCTGAAGGTCATCAGCCCAGATATTCCAGGCTCCCCACGATTTAGACGGTTGAATGCTTCCTGCCATTTTGCTGCGACCTGGTTGCGCAGCGCATCTGTCACCATTGTTGTACAACTGTAGAGGGAAGAGGGACAGTGCAAGGGTCACGTGGTCTAGCTTGCTTTGATCCCTTCATCCCGAAGAGCAAGCCCAAACCACACTGACCGTACTGTTTAACTAGGGCATACCTGTCGGTTTTGTTGGCGGTTAATGTCGCAAGATACGCTAGTGTATACTCTAAGCTCCTCGGTCCATGGAACTTGATGTCTTCGAGGTTTCCCAGCTTCTGGCGTCTGTATGGATGATGATATGTTACGGCTGCCTTGGAAACTACCATTTTTTTAAATCAGGGCTGATGGACTAGGACGTCAGACTACAAGAACTGCATCTACTTCACGGACTCAACCTCATCTGCGATCTGCTCGCCATCTTACTCCTGAAGTACTTCCTCCTTCGGGTGTGTCCCCCAAGGTCCACGACAGTTAACCTGTGTGGAGTTAATCTGTTGCTATGTAGTACTGCTTTGTTCATCATTTGTGCATCCTAACCTTGGACGAGATTCGGTCATTTGTTTCAAGTACTTGATCCTAGCGCTACATTGGTCATTGTATTACAGTGATCGATGGGAAGATGGCCGCTACTACTATCAGCTTCGATACTCAAATGATATGTGTATATCGCCTGCTACATGATACTTCATACAAACAAGTTCGAACGATCAGAACAGGGAAAAGCATGGTTAGAAGGATGATCATCAACTATCCAATCGCCCCTAAGAAAGGTAGAACACAAAACGGAGGGATACAATCTCCTCGAAAGTCAATATGACGTATCATACAAGTGAGGAATAGAGATGTAAAAGAAAATAGTTTAAAAACGCAAGCACAGCGTTCTAGGGTATAAGCTTAGAGTTCTAGGAAGTTGGATTTGAGCTGTAGGTAGGAGAACAGAACCGTCAGCGGAATACATTTCTGAAAGAGAAAACATACCTTAGAATGCCAGACCTTCCACGTAGACACTGCTAACCCGCTTCTCGTTCAAGAACGCAGGAAGATCCTGCCCGACTGCTCTCATACAATCGATCGGGATCAATCCTTTAGCGGCCGATTCCGATGTCATCTTCCGAACTAGCGCCCAACCGTCGTCGAACACTTTCATGATCTTCACCGTATCCCCAATCACAACCGACAGTTCATCACTTAGCTTAGGTACAAACGGTCTTTGAATTGTTTCTACATCGGCAAACTTGGGCTGGAAAGTCGGGTCTGCGAATGGATTGTTTTCGAGAAGTACAGGAGAAGCAGACGTGGGGGGAAGCAAGACCCTCGACGCAGCGGGTCTCTTCATAGGCGGGGCGGACAGTGTTACTGGGCTTTGGGTCATGATGCTTAAAGGTCTGGATCGGATGGAGCTCTTATCACTTGACTCTTTCGGCGGTTTAGGGAACGCGAAGGACTCGGAGGGTGAAAACGGGCGAACTGACATGGGTGTGCGTATCCCGCCAGCCTCCATGAGGCCACTATTGGCAACGGTGAGATATTGTGAGTATATATCGCTGTTCTGGCTATGGACACTGTTTGAGCTGTTCACAGAAAGCCTGGTAATGTCGCTGATGTTGTTAGTGGTGGACCGGAGATGAGCGCTATCGAACGAGACGAGGGTGGGGCTATCTTCGAGAGCCAAGAATGGGTTCGGGGACACGAGTGTATTGGCGCTGCCGCGGACTTCGGCCATGGGGGGTATCGGTGGGATACCGAGGTCAACCGTCAATCGCAGGGTCTGGGTATGATCGACGGTGGTGCCAAAACTGCTCCTCCAACTCACACGATTCCAGGAGCCAACAAGACCGCGATTGCTGGGGGCAGGATCACTGCCTACGCATGCATTGCTTCGTTGCCACCATTGCTTCCTTTGCTCTCTGCGGCGATCAATATACCGCTTGCGGATGAGAAGAACAAGAAGCCCAATGAAGCCCAATGCACACACGACAACAATACCTGCAATAGCTCCTGGGGAGATTTTGTTATGGCTGCTAGCACTGGTGACATTGGATCCACTGGATCCACTAGCACCGCTGGCACTGCTAAAGCCAGAGTTCGACGGAGGCATGATGCCAACAGCGCTTGAACCATCGCTGTTCGGAATCGAAGTGGAAGCCGAGCCGGGAATGCTGCGAGTGCCTGTGACTCTCGCGGACTTGAACCCGTACACGACGCCGCTGACGCCGCTGGCAGGGCTACCACCTGCGGGGGTGTTACTGCTGCTCGATGTCCCGAGTGATGGTGATGCTGCGAGGTCGGCTACAAGAGAAGCAGGACCACCTGCGAGGTCGGCTACAAAAGAAGCAGGACCACTTGCGAGGGAACTGGATGGTTGGTTTGAATTGTTTTGCACGGATAAAGATGAGCTCGGACTCGAGCCAGCACTGCTACTAGAACCTGAGGGTAAACTATTTCCAACGGGGTTCAATGGAGCGGCTGAAGGAACAAAAACCGGGCCATTATTATTAGGACTTTTCCCGTTTTTAGATCCACCACCTCCATTGCCATTATGAGGAGAAGTAGGCGGCTGAGGCACGCTGGATGGTATGCTGTATGCGGGACTTGGTACACTAGATGAGGACAGTGGTACGCTGGGTACTAGGGGTGGTGGCGCTAGCTGTTTTTTCCCTTGAATAATCGGACTAATAACCGGAGTGAGCAGAGGCACCGATATGGACAAGTTAATCAAAGGTGGGGGGTCCCTTTCTTCCAGCGTCTTTTTCAAAAAGTCACGTCCGATACGCACATGAGCCGGTGTTTGTTGTGCGACGCGCATATTGTACGGCTGCAGGAACTTTTGTGCGTAACAACCAAGAATTTAAAGAGCGTGGATGGCCGTCGATGAGAGCCCAGACGAGGTGTCTAGAAACGGAGAAGGAGCGGCGGCATGTGAGGGGTGACGAGAAGAGAAAGAGTTGAGTAAGGGATAATGGTCATCATGATATACTTATGAAATCGGGTCGTTGGCAATATATGGCAACTTTTACGGCAATCAGCTGAAATTGCAACTTGCCATACGGAGGATCCTACATAGATTCAGGAAATCCCCTGAGATCCCCATTCCACAACCTTCATTCTTGATCCTCTGTTTCCTCCACGACGGTCAGGCTCATCACTGCCTATAAGCGACAATAAGCCGAAGCCTTTAAAAACCACAATAGCATGTCGTGCTCTTGTGCTCGCCAGGCAACCTCCCATAATACTCGAGGTCCCTCGAATTTGATGTCAATCGCGTCTTACTGTGCTTGCTTCCTGCGGTGCAGTCCTCAAAGCATCACACGCATGCCTTCGTTGCTATATGACGAATCATGATTCCGTTTCGCCATCTATCAATTGACTGCCATCTTTTTTCTGTTGGTCCATAGACAAGCTCCCTATTATGGGATTTGTGCACCTTGGGTCCGTCTACTGTGTGGACTCTTGAGCTTTTACCACGTAGCTACTTCATCCCAGGACAAACGGAACAACGATCTTTCCGCCATAACAACTACTTATGAACTACGGGGAATGCCGTCAAGCCGTATGTACGGGCCGTAATGGGAAATGCTGACAAATTTAGAGCCCTGTTCGGGTCCCCGGTCTTGACTAAAGCGTACGCCTTGATCCGGAGGTTGTTAAGGTCAACTCCCACGGCTCTATCATGACATTGTCACAAATGGTCACAAATTAATTGAGCGTTGATTAAAAAATCATTTGCCTTGCTCGTTCAACTTGGTTTGCGCTATTGTGAGCACCATGGTGTCTTCGAAACCATAGACGAAGAAATCATTGGCCAAAAAAGCAAGGCCCAGTAATCACTGCACTTCAATGCAGTTTTCTCTTTGCAGCATTCTGGACAACAGTCCATACCTGCTTCTTCCAACCTGCACCAAACTGAGTCCCCTTCCCCTTCTTGAGTACAAGTTGAGCCCCCATGAGTGCATCATCAGCATTGGTCCAGATACAATGCACACTGCCCTTTGTGGCTGGGTTTTCATGCTTCTTGTCAGCATCAGGGTTGTTGTAAGGTGTTAGGAAACAGTCTCCTAACATGCCTATTACCTAATAATATTTTTATTCTATTTTATTTTATTTTATTTCACCAAAATACGCTACCAAATGCCTATACATGCATTATTTATCAGCATGGGAATTTTCTATTTACATGCATCAATATGTATGCGCATGTATGTGCACATCGGTAGCAACATACTACAATATATGTAACATAGTATATAACCATAAAATAAATACTAGGAGACCTCAGTTGGAGGTCTCCTGGGTATTCCATCCACATTTGTGGTGCAAAACACCTATTTCAGCCAACTTGTCTAAAAATAACCCCTCGCATCAAATCCATCAAACCCCCCATCATGCATGCGTACCCTGCCGCCTTCTTGTAGGAGAGCCTGCATGGTCCAGCTAGCAGAACAGTGGGTGTCGCCCTAACATAAGGGCAACCTCAAAGCCTCACTTAGTAGTGAGCTAACAGGGGGAATTCAAAGTTAATATTATACTATATAATACACCTCAGGTGCACCTAACAGAGGGGAATCCAAAGAGAAAACTCTAAGGATCCATCTGTCAATGCCCAGTATATGTGAAAGACCCAAAAATCAAATAGTAGGCTAAAAATGGAGATAGGCTGACCAAAGCTATGGAATGATGTCACCTCAATGAGTAAGTATCCAAGGGGGGCCCCACCTCTAAAAATAAAACTATCAACATGTAGAAATGGGGGGAAATGGAAAAATAATCATAAAACAGGGATAAAATCATAGAAAATCCAGAATAGAGTGAAATAAAATGTAAGAAAATATGGGCCAAACACAGAAAATTGCCAAGACCCTTGGAGTGTAAGGGCAACCTCAAAGCCTCACTTAGTAATGAGCTAACAGAGGGGAATCAAAAATTAATATTATACTATATAATATGGACACCTCAGGTGCACCTAACAGAGGGGAATCCAAAGAGAAAACTCTAAGGACCCATCTGTCAATGCTCAGTATATTTGATGGACCCAAAAATCAAATAGTAAGCTAAAAATAGCAAAAAAGTAGAAATAGGCAGATCAAGCTGTGGGATAACATCACCTTGATGGGTAAACATCCAGAAGGGGTCCCGCCTCTAAGAATAGAACTGTCAACATGTACCAACATGGAAAAACTGAAAAATAATCATAAAATGGAAATAAAATCATAGAAAATCATAGTAAAGGCAGAATAGAGTGAAATAAAATATAAAAAAATGTGGGACAAATGCAGAAAATTGCCCAGACACTTGGGACACCTCTCTTTCTCCTTACATGGAGTGCCTCCTAGTCCCCTTACATCACCCCCCTCCTATGATGCATTATCCTAATGTATTTAAAACTGTAACTTGCCAAAGTCCATTGCTTGAATGCACCAAGGTGCAGAAGTGTGCCATTGATGGAACTCCTTCACCAACTGGGGTGCATTTACATCTGACTCCTTGACCCACAAGTTTTTCTCATATCCATAACTCTTCCAATGCACCAGATACTCCAGCTTCCCTTGATGCAATCAACTGTCTAGGATTGATTCGACCTTGTACTGAGGTTCTCCTTCAGCAACTGTAGGCAGAGGGGGAAAGCATGAGTAATGTCTTGGGAAGGAGTCTGTAGGGGCTGAGAGATGTTGCACAATGTGGAAGACAGGATGAAGTCTGGACATGGATTGTGGAAGGCATAGGTGATAGACATGTGACCTAACACATTTGACAATGGAGAAGGGTCCAAGAAAGTGATGAGTGAGTTTGTTGGATGGTCGAGTAAGATGTCACTGGAGTCGAGATCAATATGATCACCAACCTTGTATGTGGGTGTGGGTGAGTGGCATTGGTTGTAGAAGTGTGCTGTATCATCCTTCACCTTGGCCAGAGTTGCCTTTGCCTCCTCCAAACTGTCCTTCATCTGCTCTGTGAACTCATTCACGATCTCCAATTGTGATGGTGCTTGACATGGTTCAAAGCCCATGTGTGGGTGTCACCCTGTGTCTAAGAGGAAGGGAGGAAGAGAGTCTGTTAGGTGGAGGCATGGACATGATTGTTGTATCCAAACATGGCCATTGGAAGAAGATCCTCCCAATCATCCTAACACTCATTGATGAAGATGCAGATGTACTTCTCCAACTCTTGGTTGACACATTTTGTCTGGCCATCAGTCTGTGGGTAGTAACCAGTCAAGGCCAGAAGTTTGATCCCCAGTAGATGGTACAACTCACAGATGAACTCTACAACAAACTCAGGCCCTCGATTACAGAGGAATGTGCCCAGTAGTCCATGAAGCTTCCACACATGATATAGGTAAAGTCAAGCAGCTCTGTCAAATACTGTTCAAAGCTGAGGCAAGAATGGAACTTGAACCAGGGAGACACCAGACTTCTAGTCAAACCCAGTTACCAGTGATCAGAGGGATTCTGGAATTCTGGAGGAGTTCCAAGGAAGGCAGAATTTACCAGGCTGTAGAATGCCAGGTGAATAGAGTCAGAGAGGACTTGGCTTCAACTTGTAAGATGTTGTGCCCTTCTCCTCATCAGTTGTCCTATTTCAAGATGGAGGTTAGCAGAGGGAGTACAGATTTTCAAATAGTATCTGGAGGAAGGCAAAGGCAGGATTAAGCAGGGGTTCAAGATAGAACTGAGGGGGAAGTCTTGGTTAGAAAGTGTGGAAAGAGTTAAGAGATTAGTTGATTAGAATTGGGTTATGATGTCAATATTAAGTTGAGGCTTTTATTAAGACTTTTGTTATGACTTTGTCAAGATGTTCAATTTACAGGTTGGGGAATGAGAAAATTACTGAGCTTGTCACTGGGGACACTGAGTACAAAAAGGTTTGGTGGTGGTGAGAGACCCTGAGACAGCATGGAGTTTTGATGGTGCTCCCTTACAAATCCTTACTAACTTATTTAGAAAATCCCCATGGTCACATGTCAGGCACAGAGCACAACAATATTTTTTATTTTAAACTAGTGTCTGGTGATTGTCAAGACCTATTTCACCTGATCAGATTTCTGACAATCCCCAATTCTTTTCTGACTCTTTTCTGACCTTGTCTATCAGCATTCTGGCCACAGCACTTTTTAGTCATCAGACAAGTTGTCACATGCCTTAGTAATCATTTGCTTACTCACTATTCCTAATACAGTCTTACCAATTCTGGTCATAGATACTTACCAAGACCCATTAGTAAACTTCCACATTTTCTGTTATTCTTCTGGCCCTCGATATGTAAGTGCCCATAGCTTAGCCTTAGTCTCCAGTTTGCAAATTACATTGTGTCTTACATTGTATCTTGCATGTACCTTGCCTTTGTATCTTCATCTAATCATCTTCAAGCCTAATATCAACTCTTAAATTATCCTCAACTTAATCTTGACTTAAACCCTTAATCTCTTTGGCTCCTTTTAACTTCAATTTACTCCATAATATCTGCTTAATCTATCCTTGCCCTCCATCCAAGAACCCACTGGATATCTGAACCCCTCTGCCTAAAATTGGACAACTGACAAGGAGAAGGGCACAACTTCTTATAAGTTGAAGCCAAGTCCTCTTTGGCCCCCTTTCACCTGGCCCACTACAGCCCAGTGGATTCTGCCCAGAAATCCCTGAAATGCTCCAATCACTGACAACTGGATTTGACTGGAAGCCCAGTGTATTCCTGACCAAGTCCCAACCTTGGTAGTAGCAATCTTGAACCTTGACAGTATTTGCAAACTCACACTTCTCTTGTCAATCATCACACTATTCTGAACCTTATTCTATGTCCTGCACAGAATTACAAACTCAGTGGACAACAAAAAACTTTTGCTGTGCAGACACTCTACCAGGCTTATCAGCTATCTGACAATCAGTACTCCCAACTCCTAGACCCACTTCTACCTTTGGTGCCTCAGTCTGACCATCAAACATATTTCAATGAGTCAGCTCCAGTGCACCATCTATTAGCACTAACATCATATCTATGCACTTGCCTTTGAAACCTCCTCAGATTCCAACTCCACTCAACTACATAGGAGACAACAGGCAACCCAACCATGCTGATAAGGAAGCTACAGGTGAAGAGGATGGGCTTCCTGGTGGACCTGACAACCCTAGCAGTCCTGACAGCCCTAGGGATAACCCTGATTCTGATGACCCTGGAGATCAGCCTCCCATAGGTGGAAACCCAGATCCAGACAACAGATTTGTTGATGCTCTGTTCAATTTCTCAGATAGTCTCCACACTCTGAGTCCCAGAACCAAGCCCCTAAGCCTGAAAAGATCAAAGTTAGGGAACCTGACACATTCAATAGTTCCAACCCCTGGAAACCGTGGGACTTCCTAGTCACTTGCAACCTCCATTTCTGAGATTGCCCTCATGTCTTTGCTTCTGACAAAAGAAAGATCTTATTCATCATCTCTTACCTCAAGGGCCCACTGGATGTGGAATTATGAGGTATTCCTCAGGGAGCTAGAGAGCAATTTTTGCCCTCACGACTCTTTGGAGGATGCTGATGAAACTCCTTTCTGAGCTCACTATGAAGAAAGGAGGCCATATAATCAAGTATAATGTGGACTTTTAGGAACTATCCTCCCAGGTTGACTGGAACAAAGCCACTCTTCATGACTGGTACTTCTGCAGCCTTCTGCTCTGCCTCCATATAGAAGTTTTGCAGAGTGGGAAGTTCAATACTCTGGCAGCCTTGTGGCTCAAGACCCAAGATGCTGACAACACATACTGGATGCAGGAAGAAGAGAATTGCCTTGATGCCAAGACCTCTAAAAATTCTAGAAACTCTGGAAAGAAGGACTCCAAGGGTTTTCCAAATTCCAATCCTAATTCCAACTCTAGCTCTAATGACCAGTTCGAGCCCCAGAATCCATCCAACTCTAATCACAGTAATCAACCCTTGACCAGCAGCTCCTCCAGATCCAAGAGTAAGAAGCTGAAGGACTTTACCTCTGATAAGTTGTGGAAGAATGGCAAACTAACCAGAGAAGAATGTGAGCACCAGATGAAGGAAGGTCTTTGCCTCTATTGCAGTGAAGAAAGACATCTAGTCAGTAATTGTGGCAAGTCCAAAGCCATGAAAGCCCATGCAGCTGCAGTCTCTGAATTCATGCTGGATTCTGTGGACTCAAAAAAATAGTTTATAACCCTCAGGAATATGCCAATGGGGCTGAAGGTTGCATTGACCTTTCCCAGCTGGCTGCTTATATTTGTTGTTCATCTCAATATGTCTGCTCTTTCCGACCCTGAATCCCTTACCATGCTTCTATCTGTTTCTGACAACTCTGTACCAATCCAAACACTTATTGACTCTGGCTCATTTCACTGTTTCCTCAACTCCGCTTTTGTGCTGGAAAATTATTTTAGCATAGAAACCATTTTGCTGATCAGACTTCCACTATTCAATGGAACTTGCAACTCCGTCATTGTGCAAGTTGCAAAGCTCCTGGTCACTTTTCCATCTGGTGAAGTGTTCAATCTGATATTTTATGTAACTCCACTCAACTCTTCCTGTTCTGCAGTCCTTGGTCATAACTGGCTGAAGCAATACAATCTGTTGTTTGACTGGTCTTCTGGCTGAATAACTTTCTGCTCTGCAGATCATTGAGGTCTTGCATCCCTGACATCTTCTGACCCTCTGACTTCTGAGTCACATCTGAACCTTCCAGTGGAAACCCACTGATGATGCTCAATCCAGAAACCCAAACAAAACCTACTAAGTGGCTTTGGATGGTATAACATGAGTCAGAGGAAGGATGCAAGGCCCTCTAAATGTCACCTGTCAGACTGACCATCAAATAGTTATAAAAGGACTGCCTGTTGAATGAATTCAAAGCTAAAAGAATGTGTTTTGTGGAATTTTGGAGAATTTTGTGGCTAAATCAATGAATTTGGAGTGCAAAAATATGTTCAGATGCAAGATCAAAAGACTAGATGAGGAACAGAAGTGAAGCAAACATGAATCGAGGGAAGCGAGAGGGAAAATAGCATAATTCAAGAAAATTCAGTGTAAATGCAAGACTTCAGACTGAATAAGAGCAAACTGAACTCTCTAAAATCACTGTGATCTGGGAGGAAGACAATTTCTTTTCTTTCTCTGTAACTAGTACCAGTCTATATACATTTTGAAAGGATGGTACTTAAAAAGAAAATACAACATGTGTAGAACATGAGGCAATGTGCACAGCAATAAATAACAAATAAGAAATGAAACATACAGAGTCGCAGTATATCAAAAGTACTTGTCCTAATGTTTCAATATATCACTGAAACACCAAAATGGACTGTCCTTATTATAAATTGCACAAAACATCGGAAACTGCTTTGAGCTGATTGTATGCATGCACATGCAGTCAAAATGTGTTCAATATACTCAAGATAGTGTCCCATGTGTCCAGCATGCATCCAAAGATTATCCAAATAGGAGATACTGTATCCAAAGATGTTTTTTGAGGTTCAAGGTTGTTTCAACGATTATTGAAGTTTCTTTGGACTTGTTCGAAGGCTGATATCGCTGCGATATTGCTTGAAATTGGCTCAGAACTCATCGAAGATGTTCCAAGTGTATATTCTGAGCTGTATGAAGCATTCAAAGTCAATTGAAAGTGTGAAAACTGATATATCGGTGCTCAAACTGTGCTGGGGACCTATCACTGCTTACCTCCTGCAATCTTGTTCATCAATGCTGCTGCCTACATGCATGCTAGCAAACTTTCTGGAGCTATTGCTTTTCAGGCCCTTTTACCCACTTGACACAGAAGAACTTCCCCTGGGACTTCAACAAGAAGTGCCAAGAAGCTTTTGACAGGCTTAAAGAAGAATTCACTCATGCTCCAATCCTCTCTCAGTGGGTACTGGATTCCTGCATGGTACTTGAAATGGATGCCTCTGACTATGCCCTGGCAGCAATCCTTTCCACCGACACTCCCAATGGTGACATTCACCCTGTTGCTTTCTACTCCTGCTCCTTCAATTCCATGGAGCTAAACTACAACACCCATGACAAATTCAAACATTGGCAGCATTATCTGGAAGGCTCCGGAAACCTAATCAATGTAGTCACTGATCATAAGATCTCACAGTTCAACTTAGTCATCCACTTCCACCCTGGGAAATCAGGGGTGAAGCCCAATGCACTCACTAGACATTGAAATGTCGACTGCAAGGAGGGAAATAGTGACTTTGTCTCAGCAAACCTGAGCAACTTCTGACCTGTATTCACCCAAGAACAGCTCACCTCATCACTCTGAGGCACTTATCTCACCATCCCAGTCATCTGACAAGCAGTCCTTATGGACATCAAGAAACTTCACAATGACACATCCTATTCTCCCTTACCCTCAACCCCATCTCATCTACACACCTCCTGACCCCCTCCACTTCTGATTGGACCATAGACAACAGTGGACTTCTCTGCCACTTTGATAGGATTTACATCCTAGACATAGTGGATCTTTGCCTTGAAGTCCTGCAGTACAAGTACGACCATATCCTTTTTGGCCACTTTGACCAGAACAAGACCTTTCAACTTGTCCAATGTGATTATGTTTGGCCCAACTTACAGACCTTCATACAAGACTTTTGCAGATCCTGTACCACATGCAAGTGCTCCAATAACCCTACAGGTTCCTAAAGCAACTCCTAGTCCCAGAATGGCCTTGAGACTCAATCTCAATGGACTTTATCAAACAGATACTGGACTCTGATGGCCACACTGCCATCCTAGTCATCATAGACTAATTCTCCAAGCAAGGCATCTTTATTCCCACAGTCAATGAAATCACAGCCCAAGAACTTGCCAACCTGTGCATCATGCACATTTTTTCCAAGCATAGAGTTTCATCACATGTCACTTGCGACTAAGGATCCAAGTTCATCTCCCACATTTTCCAGTCTCTTAGTCAAGCTTTGGACATGAAGATTCACTTCACTTCGGGTTACCACCTGGAAGGTGATTGACAAACTGAACACCTTAATCAGACTCTTGAACAATACCTATGGATCTTCTGCAATTACCAACAGGACAACTGGTTCCAGCTGTTGCCTTTAGGGGAATTTGCTTACAACAATGCTCCATTGGCATCTACTGGAGTTTCACCCTTCTTTGCCAACAAGGGCTACCACCTGAATATCACAATCTTCCATGAATGTGAGCTAGCCTCCCAGCATGCTCATAACTATGTGGTGGACCTTGACAAACTCCACCAGGAACTCCGGAAGCAGCTCTCTGAAGTACAGAAGCATTATTAGGGCCCAGTGGATAAGTGCTGTATTCCCGCTCCTGACTTCAATATTGGAGACTACACCTATGTCAAAGGAGAACACTTATGCACTACTCGATCCTCCAAGAAACTCTCAGAGAAATACTATGGTCTGTTTGAAATCATTGCCTGCCTGGGCACCCACTTGGTTACCCTCTGGATTCCAGACCATCTCTGGGCAGTTCACCATGTGTTCCATGTCTCACAGCTGGAAGAAGACACCCTGACACCATTCCTAATTGCACTCAGCCCCCACCTCTGGTTATTATCAATGATGAACTTGGATATGAAATTGCAGAAATCCTGGACTCAAAGATCAATAACTGTCATTGTTGCAAGTTGCTATACTTCATCCATTGAGGGTTTCCAGGGGACTGATAAAGAAAACTCTTGGCTTCCTGCCACAGAGCTCGATCACACTTGGGAATTGGTTGCAGACTTCCACACCCACTACCCAGACTAACCTGGTCCACTTCAGACTTAGTTCACTCAATATTGGACAGTGCAAGAATGTTTTTTGATTTAAAAAAAAAAAAAAAAAAACTAAACAAAATTTTTTTTGGGTGTGCCCTGACTGGGCCCCTAGACCTCCCCGTCATCCCCTTCCATGGGCTCTACCCAGACAACTCCCTCTGCCTTAGCTAGCTCCACTAGCTCTGCCTCTACCCTTCTCTCTCTCTAGCTCTCCTCCTCTACTTCCCCTGCCCATGTCCACCCTGGATTGTAGAGATCATGGAAATCTGCAATCTCCTTGATGATGCACTCCATTACTGTCTGGTTCCTGATGAGCATCTCCCACACTCCTGCCTGCTCCCACCTGAGGTCCCTGACCTTCTGCTTCAACCCCTTGATAGCTACCATGAGCTCCCTCATGAGCTCCGCATTCTCACCCTCTGCTGCTGTTTTCTCCTTCAAGGCCTCCTGCCCCTCCCATACCACCTCCTTGCACTTGTATTTTGCCCTTGTACAGGGCTCGCATGCCTAGCCCTGGGTGCCCATCTGGAAGCATGCCAGTTTTTGATTTGAACATCTGGGGGGGGATTGTTAGCAATGCAATCAACAATGATGGGTCATTACTGCTCACCTTTTGCAGGGCCATGTAGCCTCCATCTGCATAACCTCCTCAGACTCTGTGTCTGCCCGCTCCTTGCCCTTTGCACACTCCCTTCTGCCTTACCTTTCTTGTCCGTGGCATTCCTCTTTCCTGCCTGCTTCGCTGCTGCCACCTTCTTCTGCTCCTCCTCCTCTGCCTTCCTTGCCACCTCTACCCATGCAGCCTCCACATGTCACTACTCCTCCTCTGGTTGTGCTTCCACCTTCAGCTGGAGTCTCTCGCAGATGAGCTCTTCTTGTCAGGCCTTGAGAATGGCCAATCTTTCTGCAGCAGACTGTATGGGTAGGGTCATGGTGATGGCAGGAGATAAGAACTTGAAATTTTTCTGACTACAGACCTGGCTGTTAAGTCAGACCTTTGAACCCTCACATGCCTCGTAGGCTCGGCCCTAAGGGGGAATTACTGTCAAGACCCATTTCATTTAATCAGATTCTTGACAATCCCAGATTCTTTTCTGACTCTTTTCTGACCTTGTCTGTTGGCATTCTGGCTGCAGCACTTTTTAGTCATGAGACAAGTTGTCATATGCCTTAGTAATCATTTGCTTACTTACTTTATTCCTAATACAGTCTTACCAATTCTGGTCATAGACACTTACCAAGGCCCATTAGTAAACTTCTACATTTTCCATTATTCTTCTGGACCTCGATATTTAAGTACCCATAGCTTAGCCTTAGTCTCCAGTTTGCAAATTACATTGTGTTTTATGTTGTATCTTGTGTGTACCTTGCCTTTGTATCTTCATCTAATCATCTTCAAGCCTAATATCAACTCTTAAATCATTTTCAACTTAATCTTGACTTAAATCCTTAATCTCTTTGGCTCCTTTTAACTTCAATTCACTCCATAATCTCTGTTTAATCTATCCTTGCCCTCTGTCCAGAAACCCACTGGACATCTGAATCCCTCTGCCTGAGATTGGACAACTGACAAGGAGAAGGGCACAACTTCTTATAAGTTGAAGCCAAGTCCTCTCTGGCCCCTTTTCACCTGGCCCACTACAGCATGGTGGGTTCTGCCTGGAAACCCCTGAAACACTCCAACCACTGATGACTGGGTTTGACTGGAAGCCCAGTGTATTCCTGACCAAGTCCCAACCTTGGTAGTAGCGATCTTGAACCTCGACAGTGATGGCTGGTGATGGCTGACCATTTTGAACTAATGGCTGACCAAAGCTCAGCAGATCACTCTCAATTGCCATAGCACCAAATTTTGATCTGATTTGACTATGGGATCTGAGAATCCAAGTTCTACTGAGTGCTGGTTCTCAGCCATTTCTTATTCATTCTGCATCAAACTTTGACATTGTCCAGCTGGCAACTTCAACCACCTTTCCCAGTGCTCTACGCTGTTGTCATGTTACCAAGCAGTCCCTATATTGTGTTCTCCCAACACGCAACAGACAAAGTCTGCTTCATATCAGATGAGATCAATATGAGTCTGGCATGTCAGGAGGCACGAGTTTGTTTTCATTTCTTTTTGTAAATCAAATCTCAGTGCTGCCTTCTTTATTCTCTGATGTTCTTGTATTTTTAATGATTTTTTATGTACTGCAGGTCCTCATTTGACTTTTATTACAATGATGCAATCATAGTCATTGTCAAGATGATTTTGGGAGAAAAGTGTCATGCTGGATATAACTGGTTATCAAGGTGCAGAATTTGTCCTAATTCAATGCCTCTGAAGGCTGATTCAAGGCCCTCTTAGATATTCCCAATGTTTATGTGAATATGTAGTATTCAACACATTTTCTAGATCAACAACATTTTACTCTGCTTCATGCCTGGTGAAGCTTTGCTTGAACACATTGCAATTATTCAAGCTCTTCAAGAATGGCTTGTGCATTTTGTCCTGATACTCAGCCACTTCAAAGCCTCTCCCATACAAATCTGAACTGCCAATCATGTCTCCCTCTTCCAATAAACCTCCCCTTCCTGAATTAATTCCTGACCTGTCAGATTCCACTCAGGTGCAATGCATGGAGCTTGTGCTCGCTGCTCTCATTGCCTCTGGCACCAAACCTAATGGCAACCCCAACCTCTTAATCTGAAAGACAGCATTTGAATATAAGGTCCCACAAAGCACCCTTAATGATTGATGGAACAGCACTCCAACCTGCAAAGAAGGCCATGCACATGAGCTCCTACTTACCACTGCACAAGAGGAGGTGCTCATTGAGTAGATCAAAGTAATGGGCTGCTGAGAGATTCCCATGACTACAATAATGATCATTGATCATGTTGCCAATATTGTTGGTCATGCCACTGTGGGTAAGTCATGGGTGAAGTGCTTCAAAACTCATCATCCTGAGCTGAAGGTGAAGTGGTCTTCAACATTGGAGAAGTGCCATGTGGCATCATTGAGTCCAGTATTGCATGATCAAGGGGTATGATATTCCAGCTGAAAATATTTACAAAAAGGTATTCAGCTTGGTGTTGGACAGAAGGCCAAGGCCCTTTGTCAACTGTGATCAGAAGAATGTGTACTCAGTTGAGGATGGTAACTGTGAGCTTGTCATAGTCATTGAAACTGTATTGTAAGGGGACTAGGAGGTGTCCCAAGGATTTTGGCAATTTTCCATGTTCATCCCATATTTTTTTACATTTTATGTATTTCACTCTAAGGTAGGCATCACCCATTGTTGGCACACTTATGTAAGCATATTGCTAAGCAGCCAAATGTTGGTCAAAAAAAATTTCACAAATTTATTGGTGGCAAAACAACATTTACAGGTGGGATGATGGATCTGGGTTAGCATGCTGTGCTCTCACAGCCATTACAGGTGGAAAAGTCTAATGACCATAATATTTATAGTTAGTCCATACAACTTCAGCACCAGACAAGCCTTGGTCATAAGCAGACATGAAGCATGCTGAACAGTTTGCATATCTGTATGTAGCACTTGAATTAGCACAGAATTAGGTAGCAAAATCTACAAATGCCTCATCTGGAGAAGAGGAACATCATCTGGGCATGCAAGCATGTTCTTTTCTATCTCAATGATGTTTGATGTTTGTGTCAATTTTAATTGCAGCTCCCCAGTATTGCTTGATAAAGTTAAGCTTGCAGTGATACTTTGGATAGAAATCACAGATGTGTCCTTGAGATGTCAGAAGTTCTTCCAGTTGAGATTTTTGTGAAACAAAATCAGGTTGCATGAACAATAACAATCTGTGTGGCCAGGTTCACATTTGAACCATTTACTTGTGCCAAGAGCCCAGCATCAGGTAGAAGTCCACACTTCCTAATGATTTGTTCTATCCCTTTGAACCAGCCATGCATCATCAGATGATTAAGACCCCAGTATAACTCTTGAGATTGACTGTCCGCAAACATTGCACTTCGCATTTGTGCACCACCCTTTCTGTGTGTCCAACCTTGATTCAGATTTTTTGTCAGCACACTTCCGATGGCTCAGCGCATCATCAAAGAAGAACAGGCCTGTTGCAAACCCATTTGTTTGACCCTCAAAGTTATCAATCATGTTATCAACTTGCTTGATTAGATCATTGGCTGTAAAGTATCTGTCTAAATTCTTCCCCGCTTTGAAGATGATCCAAGCCTCTCTGTACAGAATTATCAATAAGAACTGTTAATCAGTGTTTGTAAACTTAAAGAATATCACAATATACACACTCATCGCCATGTGTTAACCAGCCCCATTGAGTTGTCAAAAAGTCCGAAACCATCAGTGAAGTACCTTCCCCTTTCCGCTGTGGTGTTGGCTTGTCATTTTTGTGTGACCAGCAGTTTCATCACCTATCATTTTTGAAGAACATTGATTCATTGTGGGTGACCAAAATCAGTTGAAAAGCTTGCCCTGGAGGTACCATGAAGCCTGAAAGTATGTTATCAGTGTTACCATCATGATCATATATGATCATCCATTTTTCATAGCCTTTCCACTGTGCAATAAATGCTTTATGATACCCTACAACATCAGCTTATTCATGGCCATCAACATACATTCCATTTTTCTTTTGGCCATACTGCCAACCCATCTTGTGTAACCAACATTGTGCAGTCCATAACAATTGTTGAATTAAATCTGCACATGGCACCTATTCTGTGCCTCAGTGTAAACACATATATATGTAAATACATGTATACAAATATGTTATAATGACATGTGGACAGGAACCATGCGGTACACCACCCTTTTCTCCACCCCACTGAGCCTCACATGATCTGAGCCTCATGTGACCATGTGGTCTCTCTAGGTATATAAGTACACTGTACCTCTACCTAGCAATACAGAGAGTTCTACGCCCTCTAACCTAAGTTACTTAGCACACTAAGCAACTCAACAGGTAAGTAGTAAGATCTGTGAGCACTCTACACTGTGCATAGCGTGCTGCTCAACAGGTTATGGGCCCTGCAAGCGATGTTGCACAGCTATGAGCTCCTTGGAGCTCTAGTTGGAAGGAGTTGTACTGTAGCCCCTTGGGGCTCCAACTCACACGTTGTGCACAGGTCTTACTACCAACATGCTTCACTGCACTGAGCACCTCGTTGCTTTTGTGATGGGGTTAGCCTCTCTCTGACATGACATCATGGAGTGATGATGTGCCCTTTTGGCACTCATCATGTGCTAAACAAAAGTACTCTGATGGAGTGCTAAATTGCACTTCACTGGTGAGATGAAAGACTTCACCTCCTATGAGGATTTGCCTATGTCTGAGAAATGGCAGGTCAAGACTGCTACCAGCATGACTTTGATCAAAGGCAAAGGTGCTGTCCTGATTAGTCATCAGGTAAAAGTTAACAGGAAGACAGAGTTGCACATCATGTGCTTATCCCCTGTTTTCTATCTCCCAGATTTGACAAGTCAGCTTATGTCAATGGGAGTGTTCCTCATTGCTGAGGAATATACTGTAAAAGGAAACAGTAAAATAATTTCCTTTGCTGACAAAAAGGGAAAACCCCAGCTCGATGTGATGCCAATAATACATGGCAAAACCATCTATGTGTGTGATTCGCACATTCAGAGCACTAAGAGATTAGAAGTCACGATTATCTACATTGCTGACTATGACATTTGGCACAAGTGGCTTGGCCACCTGAGCGAAGCTGCCATGCGACAGATGCCAAAACACACCCATAAGTTTCCCAAGGATCTAAAAATTCCAAGGGACAAGCACATTTGTCCAGGGTGTGCCAAGGGAAAAATGACGTCAAAGTCATTCCCTGGATCTGAGTCTCGGGCCAAAGAGGCCTTCAAGCTGATCCATTCTAATCTGAAGGAATTACCAACACTCAGTTATCACAAGTACAAATATTTTATTGTATTTGTTGATGATTGAACTTCACACATATGGAGTCAGTGCCTGAGAAAAAAGTCCGATGCTGCTGAGTCAATCAGACAGTTCGAGGCGATGGCCACAATGCAATATGATGCAAAAATCAAGCGTTGGCATTTCAATCCTGGGGGGGAATTCCATGATCGGGAACTCATAACCCAGCTCAAAGAGGCTGGGATTAAAATTGAGATGTCGGCGCCCCATGTCCACCAATAAAATGGTCACATTGAATGCACGATCAGGACAATAATGGAGAAAGCACAAACATTGTGCTTTACTGCCTGCCTACCACAATCATGGTGGGAATTTTGTGTAGAGCATGCTACATATCTCTACAACCGAACACCAATAAACTGCCTAAAATGGCGAACTCTGATTGAAGATCTTGATGGTGAGAAGCCCGATCTGAGTGACAAGAAGGTATTCAGATGCAGATGCAGTGCCTATGTTTACCTGCCAAAAGAGAAGTGTCCTAATAAGTTAGCTGCAAGATTGGAGCTCATGATGTACATCGGCCTGGCAGATGGCATCAAGGGTTGGCACTTTATGCGCCCATCAGGGTCAATATTTGTTGGTGCTATGGCACTCTTCGATGAGATTCTGTTCCCTCATTGTCCCAGGGCCAAGACCCCAGCAAAAACTGATCTCGGGGATATACCCCCTTCCAGAGATGATGACCACTCTGGGGGATCAGGGGATGATAGCAATGGAGGAAGTGATGACAGCTTCTATCTGGGCCGCGGGCATTATGCTCCACTGGCGCCAAATCCTCCTCCATGAGCTCTGTCCCCACCACCTTCACAATCAGGGTCTGGAACCCCTAAAATGTCTAGAGACCCGCTGTTCGGCGCCTTTGGTGATCCACCTCAGGGTGCTGATCCGTTTGCACCAGCAGGTGCACCAGGTCCATTGTCCCAGCCTAGTCCAGCAATGCCAGCAGTAGAGGCCCCCATACCTCCACTAAGGCAATCAAACAGGCAGCGACGAGTCCCAACTCATCCAGGCAATGTCTATAGTGAAAATTGCGATTCTGTTCAAATCGAACGAGACATTGTGTGGGAGTGCCAATGGTGGGAACCAGTGGGACAAGGCAGGAGTCGTGCTCCAGCCCTCCCTCAGGTTGAAGAAGAGGTGCCAGCTGGGCCCTCTCAACCACCAGTGGCAAGTAGAACTCCTCCTGCACAGACCCCAGATAATTTGGGATTAGAGTACGTGACACCCCCTCAACTTCAGGAGTCTGAGGTGCCATGGATTTGGCACCAGAATCCCAATGAGGAGCGAGGATGGTGGTTACCCAATTTGGGTACCCCATCATATTGGGGCCCTAGAAGGGATAATTATGTCGTGGAAGGTGGAATGGATCTGATGTGCCTTCTGCTTAGTGAAGCAATTGCACCATCTACAGTGTCAGATCCTGTCCTGATCCAGTATCGTGACATTGCGTGCTTACCTAAGCCTGTGCAATCAGAGTGGAGAAGTGCATGCCTGGAGGAACTAGAGGCCCTCCATAAATGGCATGTCTACAACATCGTAGATCTCCCTGCTGGCTGAAAAGCCATCAAAAATAGATGGGTTTTCTCCATAAAATCCGATGGACAAAAATGGGCCAGACTCATGGCCAAAGGCTTCTTGCAAGTCAAAGGCATCAATTACAATGTAATATTCTCTCCAGTGGTTTGCTACGAGATGGTGCACCTTATGTTTTTCCTGAGTGCCCTAGAAGGCATGTACAGTGACTCACAAAACTGAGTCAATATTTTGGACTTTTTGATTCATTGTTGAATAGCTTCCCATAAACAACAAAACCAAATGAGGTATTGGTGTACCGAATAACATACATGATCAGGGCTACCAAACAAACAAAGAATTATGTAATTTTAATCATCCCTCATGGAGATATGATCATTTTAATTCAGGGACTCATTGACTCAGTTTTGTGAGGGGTAGTCAGAAATATTAGAATCTGATGCTCCACCAACTGTATAATGTCAAAAACTTGACAGATGGTTTCTAAGGTGATGTGACCCTTGATGGGACCTTAAATTATAGTATTTAATTAGGACTAGCATTCTTCATACTTCAATATTCTCCAATGCATCCCATCTCCTCTGCTCAGAAGGAAAACATTCTTTCCCTGGCCTCCAATCATTATTCTACCCACAATATTGCCTCTAAACTCAACCTCAGCCAGTCTAGTGTATCCAGAACACTCAGGGCTCTCCATCCAAACCTGGATTCCCCCTCTGGTAGTTGTCCTTCTAAGCTCTCATCTACCTCTCAGAGAGCCATCCTTACCCAAATCACCACTGGCAAGGCTGCAAATGCTGTTCAGGCCACCCATTACATCAACAGCATCATCCCCACTCCAGTCTCCTCAAAAACAGTCAGAAGAGTTCTCAGAAAAAACTCATCCAAGGCTGTGGTGAAGAAGAAAAGGCCCTTGCTTAGTATAAAGCAAAGGAAAGCAAGATTGGCTTTTGCTCAGAAGTATAGAGAGTGGACTGTGGAGGACTGGAGGAGGGTTATTTGGTCAGATGAGACTAAAATCAACAGGTTTGGGTCAGATGGGAGAGAGTGGGTCTGGAAACAGAAGGGAGAGGGGCTGATTGAGAGAGAGGTGCAGGGAACTGTCAAATTTGGGGGAGGAAACATTATGGTATGGGGGTGTATGGGATGGAATGGAGTTGGGTATCTTGCAGAGGTTGAGGGGAGGATAAATGCTGACCAGTATGTGTCCATTTTGAAGGACCATATGCTGCCTAGCTTGGAGAAGAGTGGAATTTCAGGAGAAGAGGTGATTTTTCAACAAGACAATGACCCCAAGCATACCTCAAAAAAGGCCAAGAAATGGATGGAGAACAACAATATTACTCTTCTGGATTGTCCTGCCCAATCTCCAGACCTCAGTCCTATTGAACATCATTGGGTTCACCTCAAGAACCAGTTAGACAAGTATCCAACAGCACCAAAAGGAATTTGGGAGTTATGGGAAAGAGTAGTAGAAGAGTGGAATAATATTCCATCAGAGGTGTGTCAGAATTTGATTAAAAGCATGCCTAGAAGGTTGGGAGCAGTTATTAAGGCCAAGGGAGGTCATACAAAATACTAGAATTACAATTTATCATAATATTGATACCACCTCACAAAACTGAGTCAATGAGTCCCTGAATTAAAATGATCATATCTCCATGAGAGATGATTAAAATTACATAATTCTTTGTTTGTTTGGTAGCCCTGATCATGTATGTTATTCGGTACACCAATACCTTGTTTGGTTTTGTTGTTTATGGGAGGTTATTCAACAATAAATTAAAAAGTGCAAAACATTGACTCAGTTTTGTGAGTCACTGTACATGATGGGACTCGATGTAAAAACTGTGTTCCTGTACGGCAAACTAGATGAGGAAATTTACATGCATCAACCTGAGGGATTTGTCATCCCAGGTAAAGAGCACAAAGTCATGTGCTTACGCCGAGCATTGTATGGCCTTAAACAGGCTTCCCTAGCATGGTGGAGAGAGCTAGAGGTGTTCATGCAATCCATTGGATTTGAATGCGCCAGCTCAGACGCCGGCATTTTCATCTACAAAAATGGTAAAGACATTGTCATCATAATAATCTACATCAATGACAGCGTGTTCTTGGGGAAGAACAAATGCCTTGTAGAGGAAAAGAAAAATGCATGTCTCAAGCATTGGGAGTGTTGGGACACTGGTCATGTTACTAAATTCCTTGGTATGTGTGTAACACAAGGCACATCAAGAATCACTCTGAACCAAACAACCTACCTAGCCACTGTGCTAGCTCAGTTCAGAATGACAAATGCCAAGGCATCCCCCACTCCACTTCCCATGGGATACATCCCTATGGAAAACCCTGATGAGCCTAATTTGGCTCTCAGAACTGAGTTTCAATCAGTGATCGGGTCTTTATTGTACCTGATGCTTGGAACTCACCTTCGCAGTGATAAAGATGTCACAATTCTTGGCTAATCCAAGTAAAGAACATCTTGATAAGGCGTGTTACATAATGCACTACCTAGTTGGTACTCAATCATATGAGCTTATCTATGATGGCCACAGCAAACAGGGCCTCCAAGCCTTTACTGATTCGGACTGGGCATCTGACGTCGTGAAACGCAAGTCCACAACAGGTTACTTTGCCACCTTAGCAGGAGGCATCGTGTGCTGGCAGTCCTGTATGCAAAAAACTGTAGCACTTAGTTCTACAGAAGCCGAATACATGGCTCTCTCTGACACTTGTCAGCAGATAGTGTGGATCACATTCTTATTTTCTGAATTGGGATATCCCTTGAGTAAGGTGGCTATCTGCGCTGATAATCAGGGGTCAATCTTCATTGGATCTAACCCCATTCAGGAAAGAAGGACTAAACATATCGACATTCGCTATCATTATACACATGAATGTATCGAAGACAGCAAGGTCACAGTCATCTTCATCCTGGGAACTGAAAACCTGGCAGATATGTTTACTAAAAATCTTGGGAGGCAGCTCTTCGAGAAATTTAGAAGCTCCCTCGGAATTAAATTTGAGGTTCAAACTTAGTACCTATACATGGCACCTTGGATTGTAAAGCCCCTCCAGGTCAATGCTGGTACAGTTTGTGGGGGGGTATTGAATTAAATCTGCATGTGGCACCTATTCTGTGCCTTGGTGTAGATACATATATATGTAAATACATGTATACAAATATGTCATAATGACATGTGGACAGGAACCATGTGGTACACTGCCCTTTTCTCCACTCCACTGAGCCTCACATGACCTGAGCCTCATGTGACCATGTGGGCTCTCTAGGTATATAAGTACACTGTACCTCTACCTAGCAATACAAAGAGTTCTATGCCCTCTAACCTAAGTTACTTAGCACACTAACCAACTCAACAGGTAAGTAGTAAGATCTGTGAGCACTCTACACTGCACATAGCACACTGCTCAACAACAATATGCTTCTCTTCTTGGTGCTGGATGCTTCAAGCTTTGATTGCATCTTAGACTGAGAAACAAAGTCAACAATGTCTTGTGCACAAATATACCTGTCTTTCGCAACTGCTTGCAGATGGAGCTGGATCACCTGAAAAAAATTCTCATCTTCAAGGATGGATGTTCGAAATTGGCCATATTGATAAAATGAAAGCTTTCCTTGACTGAGGAACTGGTGAATCCAGGTGTGTAGATTTCTTGCATGACCTATCCCATGCCCTTGGGGCTTTGAAACAACAAGTGATACTTTTTGCAATGTATATGAGAGTGCTGGATCCAAGTACAGATTGAGCATTTCAACCTGCTCAGAAAACAACACTAATCTTCTTGTCTTTGCTTTTGATGGTGAGTTTGGCATGTGCTCATTGAAGTGCAGGGAAGTCTTTGTAATGTAACTGATCAAGTACTGAATCTGATGCTGTGGCAGGAGTGTAATCTCACAGTTTCTGGCCATTTCAAAGCTTTTTCAATAGCTCTTGAAATATGCTCAAGGGTTGGACTGTGGAACAGTTGCTGACAAGGGGTTCTCAGGTTCAAGTTCATCTTCTGAGTCTGTGTTGCTTGAGGACTGGCAACACAGAGTGTCAAGATAGCAGCCAGTAATTTAATTTGAAATTTGTGCTGACCATGTTCCTTGCATCCAATTGAGTAGAACCTTCAAGTTGTATAATTTCTACAACCTCCTCTTCATCATAAGTTGCACAAACCTTTGGGCTGGACTCAGCCTGAGATTATACAGTTTTCTCTTGCACAGTTTCGGCCACTCCTTTCTTCAATCCTGGGCCAAACCATTTGGAAATTGAGGGATACCCATTCTTTGTAAATTCTCTCACTTTCTGGATGTGCTGTCTCTTGCTTTGGGCCAGGTTTCCTGCATACCACTTTGGTCTCTTGTTTCTTTTCTCTCTCTCTCTATGAGCAGTGGTTGCAACAGGTTGGGCTTGTTGCAAGGCTGTCATGAATTCTTCCAATTCAAAAATCTCCTCAATTTCAGCATCATATTCTGCATTCCTGGTCAGTCCTTCATCTTTCTCCTCATCCTCATCCATATCTGGCAGAATCTCAATACTGAGCTATGCTATGATGTCATTGAGCTCCAAATTGGTGGTGGGAACTAGCACCTGGTTGCAATGTGTTATGGCTTCCTCATTGTCAACTTCTTCAACAGTGAACCTTCTGGAAAGGTTCTGAACATAAAGATCAGTGGCTTCAGACCTCTGTCCCATAGTAACACAGTGTTCTGGAGTGGCTTGGGCTTCTAGTTTTTTGCTCTCCTTGCTCAATTCTCCTGGGAGCAGGTCACATGTTTTGTCATGTCACCTGGCCAAATTGTTTCAAGTGAAAATATCAACCTCATCTCAATATCATCCAAAACAACAAATAAAGCATTTAGAAGCAAATTATAATCTGAAAATTAGACCTCTAATTATACCTTCAAAAATGTAGTATTGTGGAAACTATCCTTAGAGGTCTTTCATAGACATCCTGTTAGGATCAATAGTTATTTGATTTAAAGTTTGCTGAAGCTTGTAAGCAACAGTTGAGGATGACTGCTTAGTGGTTCATAGAGAATGTTTAAGATGATCAGGTCAAGCTAAGCTTGCCTGGTCTTTGCATTGCAGATTAAATACTACAAGCACAAGAGTAACTAGGCAAAGACAATAAGAATGTTCAGACAATAACATGAGAATGTATGAGCATGTCCACAGACTACTACAATAGCATGGGAAGGTAAAGATGAGTAATTAGAGGCATGTGGTCATGGTCCATTATAGAACAATAAAGTACAGAACAATAAGCACAAGCGAGACAATAAAAACAATAGTCAGACAAAGACAATAGCATGAGTAGAATGATGAAGAAGAACAATAATGGACGATGAGAAAATTGTATTTTCCTTTCTCTGCTGTATTGGCATCTATTCCCATAACACATCCTATACACCATTCTTAGAGTTTAGAATATTAAAATATGCAATGTGGTAGAGGTTATAGCCCACCAGCCACTGGCACTATTTTGCAAAATTGTCTTCTACTAGAATACAAGGTCAATGCAAGTTACCTTCAACATTAGAAGACCCATTTTGCAAAATGTTACTCTGACTAGAAACTGAATTTTGCAAAATATTTTTTTAACTACAAGTCATAATATATGCCCAATACCCTGAAAAAGGCAATACCTGAGTTCCCACACGGCCGGGGGGCATACCAGTTAGGGTTCGGTTAGGGTCCGGTTAGGGTCCGGTTAGTCTGTTAGAGTTAGCCAGCTTAGCATCAATGCATGAATGCTTTAGCGTGCCGACCTGAGATGACCCAGTTGGGGGACCCCCCAAGCATAGCGAGGGAGGGGAGGGTCATTGAATGGTCAGCCCTCTTCGTGCACAGTGGTGATATTACTTAAGTGCATCAAGTAGTTTGATCACTTTGATGCACTGATAAATTTGCTTGGCACTCAGCTGGCTCGGCTGGCTCAGCCTGTCTATAGGGAATGTTTCAATTTGAGGCATGAAATTGAAGGTCTCGAGGCTCAGAAATAAAATTGGAGCCATTCTGACATAGTGAAATGTTTTTTGCAAAGCTTAGCTCCTTCCATTTTTGGATGGAAAGGCAATGTGGGTGGTTTTGCAAAATTTGGTATGTATGAAGTGGCTTCTAATTAGAGTAATATTATAGGGTGTTTTGCATGAGGTTTCATTCTAATTAGAGGTACATTTTGCATGAAAATGACATATATGCCTGTTTTGCATGAGGTTTCATTCTAATTAGAGGTACATTTTGCATGAAAATGACATATATGCCTGTTTTGTATGATTTTCTATGATTTTATTCCTGTTTTATGATTATTTTCCATTTTCCCACATTTGTACATGTTGACAGTTTTATTTTTAGAGGTGGGGCCCCTTTCAGATACTTTCACATATACTGGGCATTGACAGATGGGTCCTTTTGGATTCCCCTCTGTTAGCTTACTATTAAGTGAGGCTTTGAGGTTGCCCTTATGGTAGAAAACTCTCTCCTAAGACTCAAAATCTTAGACACACTGCCAAGATATGCAGATACAGAGTAGAAGATGACTCCCAGAGCTCCACAGACTCCCTACACACTGTCCCAGATAGCCCTGCCTTTAGTGCACACCACATTTCACCTGACCCACTGCCTAGCTCTGGAGCACATTGATGTGCTTGAAGGTGATGTTGCTGGAATTCACATGCAAATTGACACATTCACTTCTACCATAGAAACCCTCATTAGAACCCTCTAGTCAAACCATACACTGCCTATTCCCTCCATTTAAGCTCCTTGGGTTAGGTGTGGGTTCATGGGTCGCCTAACTGTGACCCATACCCATAACCTGTGCAGATCCCTAAGTACTACAGAATGACCTACACACAGGAGCACACTATGAACTAGTGATTGTCCATGGTTTTGAAACCTGTGCAGGTATTGGCAAGGGTATGCTGTGTTGGAGCAGACTACATATGCTTAGGGTATAGCACAGGTACAGGTTAACCTGTGGTATTTTGCCTGCAGGTAGCACAGGTACAGGTATGGGTTGGTATATCTGTACCTGTAGCAACACCACACCTGTACTCATGGTGTTGCAGGTTGTGACAGGTTTGAGTTGTGATGCATCTCATATCATGTTCAATTCTTCTAAGCTCTTTGGCTATGAGTTGACAGCATTTTTATTGACTTTTATGAGAATCAATTTGTTGTTATACTCTGTGAAAGACATGTATCTGACTGGTGCTGTAGTATTTTATGACATACAATGATCTAATTAAGTAAAGTGGATGTTATTTTGCATGGTTATCTGGAGTGTTCATTCTTAAAGTTCCTTTTGTGCCAAAAATTACTATGCCCACATTAAATACAGTGAATTACAAGTTTCTTTGCATTCTTTATGATGGATAAGTCTGACAGGTGATTGGTGAAAGAATTGAACACTATATCATAATTTATATGTGGATTTAAGTGTTGAAGCAGTATAAGAGAGTTAGATAACTTTTTACTATAGCTGTTTCTCATCTTTGTCTTAGGTACACATAGTTTATTCAAGTGCCACTGTAGTTTTTAAACACCATACACAACCTGTGCTTATAACCTGTACCTGCAGGTATGGTGTTTGTACAGGTATGGTGTCACAGGTGACAGGTGTGGTGTTGCCAGTGAAACCCATGGTGTCACCTGTGCTACACCCTACATATGCTGCACAGAGGAAGAGACAACACGTTTCTTATAACCTACCTGGGGTTTAGTTAGTCGTAGAGCTAGGGTTTAGGAGAGGTAAGAACACTGTATATCTACTACAGTACAGGTTCTCCTTATATACATAATAGTAAGGATGTCACATGACTCAGAAATGTGTTTACCACATGTATGCACAGTAAGCACAGTAACATGTGTGTGCTGCATGCATTGCCTCATGTATGCAGCATGCATCGGAATTTAATTTCAACACCCCCCCTCAAACTGTACAATGCTCTAAGCAGCTAAGTTTGAATCTCAAAAGTAATTCCAAAAGAGTCTCTAAATTTCCTGAATAAGACAGCACCAAGGTTCTTTGTGAACATGTCATCTGGATTATCACTTCCAGGAATGAAAACGACCATGACTTTGTCACTTTCTATGCATTCGCGGGCATAGTGGTAGCGAATGTCTATATGTTTTGTCCTTCTTTCCTGGACTGGATTTGATCGAATAAAGATGGATCCCTGATTGTCAGTGCAGATTGGTATGCGCTTCAGTATATATCCGAGTTCCTGGAATAAGGACTCTATCCACACTATCTGTCAACAAGTGTCGGAGAGAGCCATGTCTTCAGCTTCTGTGGATGACAGTGCTACAGTTTTTTGTAAACAGGACTGCCAGCACACAATGCCACTCGCTAGAGTAGCAAAGTAAACTGTTGTAGATTGGCATTTGACAATGTCAGCTGCCCAATCAGAATCTGTGAAGGCCTGTAGCCCCTCAGACTTCTCACCATCATAGACAATGTTATATTTCTGGGTTCCCACCAGATAGTGCATGATGTACATCACTTTGTCTAGATGTTCTTGGCTAGGATTAGCTGAGAATTGCGACATCTTAATTACCGCATAAGCGATATCAGGTCGCGTTCCAAGCATCAGATACAATAAAGGTCTGATCACAGACTGATATTTTGATCTAAGCGCCACATTGGGCATTGCTGTGTTTTCCAATGGTCTGTAACCAGTCGGGAGTGGAGTGGGGGTCGCTTTGGCATTTGTCATCTTGAATCTCTCAAGCACTTTGGCGAGATATTCAGTTTGATCGAGTTTGACTTTGCTTGCAGTCTGGGTGATGCGCATGCCTAAGAATTCCATGACTTTTTCAGTACTACAGTACTCCCAATGCTTCAGACAAGCATTCTTCTTTTCATCCACAAGTTTCTTGTTCTTCCCCATGAACAAGCCATTATCAACATAGATGAGTGCAATAACAATGCTGCCTGTCTTAGGATCCTTGTGTATGAAAATGCTGGCATCGGAGCTGGCATGCACAAACCCAATGGTGCACATGAATGCCTCTAGCTCTTTCCACCATGCAAGTGAGGCTTGTTTAAGGCCATACAAGGCTTGGCATAAGCGCATTACTTTGCACTCTTTTCCCTCGAGTCTGAAACCCTCGGGTTGATCCATATAGATCTCCTCGTCTAGTTTGCCATATAAAAACGTGGTTTTTACATCTAGGCCAGTCATATACATGCCCTCTAGAGATGCAAGTGCAAACATGAGGCATACAGTCTCATAGTGGACTACTGGTGAGAAAATCTCATCAAAGTCAACACCTTCGACTTGTGAAAAACCTTTGGCTATGAGTCTGGCTCGTTTTCTTCCATTTGATTTTATGGAGAAAACCCATCTATTTTTGATCATTTTTCGATCATGTGGAAGATCAACGATGTCATAGACTTGTCTCTTATGAAGAGCCTCTAATTCTTCATGACAAGCTTGTTTCCACTCACGTTGCTGCTGCCATGGTAGGCACACAATATTGTGAAATTGGTTTGGAACTTGGCTTATTTTGCTCAATGGTTTGACTGCTTTTGACAATAGCCAGTGAATAAGCTTATCTCCTCCTTCCTTGGTTATCTTTTTAATATAACCTGCTTCATCCAGTTCCCCCATTGGGTGATCATGTTCTTGATCATTGGAATCAGGCACACTCTCATGAGGGGCCGAACTCGGTCCAGCAACCGGTTCTTTCTGTTGAGATTGTGGTCGTGTTCAATTATGATCTGAATCTTGACCCACAGATCTCTTCCAATATTGATCATGTGCAATCTCTCTCTCTATGTCAGAGGGGAGTCGCTTCTCTCCATAGGTATTGCCAGGACAGTTTGGGATGTTCCTCTGCCTGCCCGATCGATGGGGCAATTGTTGCCATTCTCATTGATCATCACATCTTAGACGAAAGTCTTCAGTGGTTACTGGAGGCGGCGGAGGAGGAGCATCTGTCACATCATCATGCGCCTTTTGCTCACTTGGTACATCATCATCATCATTTTCTGATGATAGAGGAAGGGGCGGATCTTGTGGCAGTATAGAATCATTGCCATCCATTCCAGATGAGTGGTCATCATCTTCTGGTTCTGGAGGTGGAAAATCACCAAGGTCCATATTGGCAGGAGTTTTAGCTCTGGGACAGCATGGGAACAATGTTTCATCAAATAGTGCCATAGCACCAATGAATATTGCACCACTGGGTCGCATGAAATGGTATGCTTTAATACCATCTTCTAATCCAAAGTACATCATTAACTCCAATCGAGGAGCTAATGTATTTGGACGCTTCTCCTTGGGTAGATAGACATAAGCACCACAACTGAAAACCTTCAGATCATTTAGATCTGGGCAGACCTTTGTCAGGTCCTCAACCAGTGTCAGCCATTTCAGGCACCTTATTGGGGTTTGGTTGTAGAGGTGTGTTGCATGTTCAATGCAAAATTCCCACCACAATTGTGGTAGACATGCGGTAAATTGCAGGGCTTGTGACTTTTCCATTATTGTCCTTATGGCACGCTCTGCATGCCCATTCTGTTGGTGAACATGAGGTGCAGACATCTCTATTTTGATGCCAAAGTCCTTGAGCACATTTTGTAGCTCACGATCTTTGAACTCCCCCCCTGGATCAACACGCCAGTGCTTGATTGTGGCGCCATACAGGGTCAAAGCCACTGCCCAAAATTGTCTGATGGCTGCAGCAGCATCAGATTTTTTTTTAAGGCATTGGACCCAGATATGTGATGTCTTGTCATCCAGAAATACAATAAAGTATTTATATTTATGGTATGATAGTACTGGGAGTTCCTTCAGATCAGAATGTATTAATTGAAAGGGTCTTTCTGCATGCGAATCTGATTCGGGAAAAGATTTTGAGGTCATTTTCCCTTCAGCGCACCCTGGACATATAATTTTTTCTTTAGGAATAATTAAATTCCTCAGGAATTTTATGGTGCTATTAGGCATCTTCCCTAGCGCCTCTTTGGATGGGTGTCCAAGTCGCCTATGCCAAGTCAAGTAGTCTGCGATGTACATTGTCACGACATTGATTCCCTTGGTGCTCAATATATGAGTCCAAGCCCAATAGTGTCACATTTCATAAGAGGGACGCAATCCATAATTGGGTTTCCTTGCTTGAAAAATGAAATGTGTGTGGAGGAACTATGCACATCACTTCTGTCTTGCAAGAAGATGCCCATTGACAGTAATTGAGCATTACAGTCAGGTATGTAGTAGACGGGGTATAATCGCATTTCATGCATCTCTGACTTCCCATGACATACTACCTAATGTCTAATGAAGACTGCTCCTTTCCTACTATATGAGTAGTACTTATGGCTGTTTGAACCAGGGTAGAGTCCTTTCTCGGTAAAGGCTTGTAAGAAGCAAAATCTTTCATTTCACCAGTGAAGTGTTTTGATGCACCTGAATCCATGATCCAGTCGGCACCTTTCTTACAATTTCCATTTGCACACATGACACATATATTAAGATGTAAATTGTTCCATGATACATTTAGTAGCTATAAAATTTCACATGAAAAGTTTGCTGTGATCATTGGAATATTAATCTTTGTGCTTGTGGCAGAGAAAAGGACTGATCTTTCATCATATGTTCCTGTTTCAAGCAGTTCATTGATGAGCATTTTGTTGATGGCTTTCCATACTTCCTCATCAGAAACTGCAGGCTCCGATCCAAGGGAGACACTATCATCTTCTACCTCTATGATCCTTGGTTCTGATTCAATCCTCCTCCTCTTACCTTCTTGCACTTGTAGGTGCTGTTCCAGTGGTCACAGATTTTTCGTGCTGTGCGGGAGATTCATTTGCTTGAGGGTGTCTCAAGCCTGCTGATATTCAGTGTAGACCAAATGAGAGGTAGAGGCCACGCCTGTGTATGCCTGTGCAGGTGGTCGGCGGCGAGGATCCCTTTTGGGAGTATGCTCACGCTTCTTGATGTGCTGGATGAGCGGCATCGGCGGTATGATGGTGCCATTACCATTTATAGTAGTAAAGGCATTTGAGGTGAGGTGGGTATGTTTCTCTTTAGGCTTTTCCTCTTTAGTCTTTTTGTCCCCACGTTGTCCATGCTTTTGGGACGAATCTCCATTGTTGCCCTGAGATTCCCATTTGGGGTTTCCCCCTTTGCGCTTGACAGCGGAAAGCTTGGTGGCCTGAGGTGGGCTGATGGGCTTTCCAACTGCCATGCACTGTGAGGCCTCAGCGACAATGGAGTCCTTGACATGTTTAAATATCAAGGCTCTAGTAGCAGTCGTGTTAAGGATTGTGGTGGATAGAGAATTGTACTCACGTGGCATCGTAGCAAGTAGAATCATTGCCTGTACTAATTCAGGGATGGCGATGTTGGCAGCCATAAGGCACTCAAATTTGTCAGCCATCTTGGCAATCTCTGGTATGGGATTCACAGCTGGAATTTTGATTGCGATTGCAGACCTAAAGTCTACAAAGACTTGGGAGGGGCCATCGACACCATAATCAGTGTGGATGAAATCCCACACCTCCTCAGCAGTGTCCTTGGTGTTGGCACACTGCCGAATAGAGGGGGCCAGGTGGAGCACTAGGCTACCAATAGCCTGGTCATTTTTGTTGCTCCAGGTCTGGAGCTTGGCAGTAGCATCTGCTACAATTGCAGCATTCATCGCCATCAAAGGAGGCACTGGAGGTGGTTTTAGTTCCATCCTGCTAGTTATTTTCCAGAGGCCCTGAGACCTGAGCCATGCCTTCATTGAGTCAGCCCATTGAATGTAGTTAGAGCCATCGAAAGTTTGTATGAGTTTTTCAAGAGTTGAAGACATGATATTGTAGTGGCAGCTGGTAAAAGCGCTCAATCAGTCCTCCATTCAAGAAAACACATTCCATAATCTCAGGCAAAAACACTCCTTCAGAGTGGTTAACCCTAGTCAACCTGGGTTTTTAAATGCAGCTTGCAGGGAGTGCAATGCAGCTTGCAGGGAGCGCAATGCAGCTCATGAAGAGCGCAAGGTTACAATTTGGAGACAATGAAGTCAACATCATTCACAGCCAGTTAAGGCACATTCACAACGTGCCCAGCAGGGCCCATAACCTGTTGGAGCAGACTACATATGCTGCACAGAGGAAGAGATGACACATTTCTTATAACCTACCTGGGGTTTAGTTAGTCTTAGAGCTAGGGTTTAGGAGAGGTAAAAACACTGTATATCTACTACAGTACAGGTTCTCCTTATATACATAATAGTAAGGATGTCACATGACTCAGGAATGTGTTTACCACATGTATGCGCAGTAAGCGCAGTAACATGTGTGTGCTGCATGCATTGCCTCATGCATGCAGCATGTATGAGTGTTGAAAAGGAATTCCCAACACAAGATGTTTGGCAAACTTACAGGCATATATGCCACAGTCTGAAGTACCTTCCTGCTGTGGAATATTTTTTCTTGCCTCCACATGCCAACCATCAATCCTCAGTGGTTGTATGATCTTCTACTTATTTATGAGCATTAGGAAGTTTTGTTCTAACAATGGTGGAGATCTGACCTTTTGAATTTGCTCCACTCGACATGTAGTATTCTTGGATGCCATGATTTAATTTCAACATGCTGCAGGTATGGGACTGGGTACAAAACTTGTGACCCTTGAGAAACCCATACCTGTGGCATGGGTTGGCAGGTTCATCGAGACTTATTTTGATGATTAAAACTACATTTAATACTCTAATTATACTAATTACAAGGCAGGAGAATGCATGGTATAGTACACATCCTCCTCAAATGAGACCAATAAGCTTCCAGGTCAAAGCATAGTCATCTGCAGCCCTGGGTAATGTAGGAATGATTGGTTTGTCCAAGTTTCTCTTCTTTGTCTTTGTAGGTTGTGAAGGTGGGATGTAACTCATTAGGAACACAAGATATTAAATGAGTGGAATATAAAAACAAGTCTCTGCATATATATCGCACAAAAGAGCCAAGTCCTAACACATGAGTGATCTATTGTGACCAAGTGTGACTACTCATTACCAGCTGTTACACTTCAAGCTGCTGCCAAAGTTGCAGCTCAACTTTGAGCATTGCTAATAGTTATGTATAGTAGAAGACTTATAATAGAGTAACAACACACCTCTCTTCCCTGCCAATCATTCAAAAATTGCTTAAATTTCATATCATGTGAACTCAAATGCAAGGGGGTGTCAGCATTAGAATGCTGGACTGGAGGCTGGCAGTGTTGGATTCTAAGGGGTTATTAACCATAGTTTTTTTCGCTAAGCCTTATCTCTTAAATACAACCTTTAATTAAGACATGGTTTTAAGGGGTTATTAAGACTCTGACCAAAATAGATGTGTCACAATCAGCCATCGAAATCATCACCTGACCCCTCCAATTCACCATTATCCAGCATCCTCTCATTATCTGCTTCCTCATCGGCCAGCAGCTCCATCAACTGTGCCTCCTCTGTATATGCCTGCTGCATGCAAATCTGTCTTACCTGCTCATTGATGTCTGTCTCCTTCCAGCCCCCAAACACCAAATCAAGCAATCACGGTAACCACCTCAAGTGCTGGTGACCATATGCAACATCAGCTAAGTCATCCTCATCATCACTTTGATCCTGCTCTTCTTGGACCCATTTAGCCATTTCCTTCCACCATGCTGTGTGAGACTTCACTAGCCCAAACTGAAGCCTTGCTGGCCTGTCTTCATCTTCGCTCATGTTTCCATCTTCATCCAACACATTGGCATACTGGGGGACTGCAAGAAGCTTTGCCACATTTTCCTTGTCATGGTTTTGATGTTTTGCATGATCTTGTACCCATCCAGCTTCTTTTTGGGATGTCCAAATGTCGGCACCAACCTGCAAAAGTGTGGGTGAAAACTTCATTATGGTGAGTTTTTTGCATCGCATCACAAACCTTAGTCATCTTCTCGAGTCTCAGCAGCATTAAATGGGTCTGTAGACAAGTTTTTTTGATCTTGAGGTCTGAGAATGTCCATTCCAATCCAGCCTGGTTTACCGACAGACTAAGCAGGAGTACCACAAAGTCAGCAAGTTCAGAAATGGATGGAGTCTGAGAGAAAGCCTTCCACATGGCAATTGGATTATCTCCCTGTCATTGGTGAGCCTTTATATCATTAATATGTATAAGATAAATAACTGACATGCATGCACTGGAAGATATCTTTATTCTTCTCCTAATCTTCAAATGCACCTTTCGAGCTCAGGTAACTAAAGAAGGCTTCAGACACCTTCCTCTCTTGCATTGCCCACAGCATGTCATATGTCTGCTCTTCATCTTCAGAATGGGGCACTTTGGGGGGTCAAGAACAAACACGGTGGTAGGTCTATGTATGTACAATAGCATTCAGCAATGTATGTAGACATAAATGAGAATATCCTTACCTCCAATAAAACTGTGTGTAGGGTAAAAGGACTAATAGCAGCTTTGTTTCCAAAGCAAGAAATGCCTTCAAATGGGTTGAGCACAAGTGCTAACACAAACATTTGGTTGATCAAGAGCCTTCCAGCACTTCTCAATCCTCTTCATCATGCCATTTGCAACTGAGCACTTTGGGTGCTTCTGGAAATATAAGAATATACCTGCAAATGTCAAGAGTGCCTGATCAGGACACATTGCATCAGTCTGATTCATGTTTAGGCCAAGGCAGATTGGCTCAAGGTCATCAATGATAGACCTCAGATGGCACCAAAACCCTCCATCATCTATTAGCTCACAATGTGTGATTGCATCATCCTTGAGCTTCTGCTTCTTTTGATAATTCTTTTCTGCACCAACCTGCCCTGCGATTATATCTTGCTTTCATGAGATTACTGCACATTGCATGGGATCCTTTAGATTGTATAAACAGTCGAATGCAATGAAATGTGTATTTCAGTGTGTCATGTTGGCAACAAGGAGTGCAAGCACCTTCCTGGATGGGATGGAGCTCTCTGCTTGGGTCTTATCAAAGATCAATTGCACTATCCCATGGTTGAGAACCCAGCCAATAAGATCAATTGCTTCTTCAGCAGTCTCAGCAGCTTCCTCATTCTCCATGAAGTAATCTCTGAGGATCAGCTGGAACTGCAGAATGAAGTTAGGCTTGGATTTATGGACTGGGTTATGTTACCTGATGTGCACAGTATGGTGGGCCAAATAACTATGGCCACTTCAAAATGAGGTCCTTCCTTCCTCACTGACTACCACCATCATTATTACAATCATTATTACAAAAGAAGGCCACAATGTGTACACTATATATCCTCTGCTTTGTCAATCATCTCCTGGAATGCAGCACACATCGACGCCCCATCCTTCTAATGTGCATTAGCCAAGATCAGATTGATGAGATATGTCTACAACAACAACAACCGACAGTGAGTTTTATCTGTGCAACAGCCAGAGATGGTCTTACCTTTTCACCAACAGATAGGTTTACACTACTCACCGAGTTTCTTGAATCGTCTTTCCACCCATCTAATGCCATAACTGCATACTTGCCTTGCAGCTCTGTCTTTTGTCAGGTTGTGACCTCCAGGTTTGCATTGTCAAGAAGCTGACCTGATATCTGCTTTCGTGAAGGCATGACATCACCTGCAGTGGATCGGAAGAGCAGAAAGAGAATCATGACTTTGGGATCATCAACCCATCAAAATGGCAAGTTGGCAGATATCGTCGCCCAAAGGAACTGCTTGTGAACAAGCTTCTGTTGCTTTTCAGTGAATGGGACATTAATTCCTCAGAAAACCTTTAGCTGAGAGTGTTTCATCAATGTTTTGACCTTCGTGAGTAGCTTTTTCCTCAGCTTGTTCTCCCCATCATCATTGTTGATATCACTACCAGAGTCCTCCCATGTTCTCTTCCCCTTGCCCTTTTTCACTCTTCTTGCCTCTGCACTTGTGTTTGGGCATGGGGTGTTGCCACTCTTACCCAAAATATGGGCAATCATTGATTCTTTCATGCCAAGGACACCACCAACATCAGTCTTGCAGGCTTCATGGGGTGCTTCAGTATTAGTCTAGCCTTGGGAATAGAGAATACCACATGTACCTTCCACTTCCCATGGTTCTGATGACAGCTTAGGGTTTCCATCATTATCAAGTTCCACAACTGCCCCATCAGGATGATGTTTCTTGATGCAACCATGACAATAGGCTCAGACATGGGAACCAGTCTGTTTTTTGCCTGCCATAAAGTGATCCCAGATTGTCCTTTGGATAGGAGTGTGGAAGTGATTGACACTTTTCATAGCTGCCATCCACTCCTCTGTTTCTAACACTTAGTTAACCTTTAAGACCATCCTCAAGTGATTTTAAGTCTTAAACCTTATTAACCTTTAACCCTTAAGTCCAACACTGGAGGCTGGTAGGTAGGTCTGGCCATCAGGCCTGAAAAAAAAAAGGACTTCACCTGAAAAAAAGGTTGGGGAGGTCTCAAGGAGGTCTATACAATACAGTGAGCTCATAGGAGTATAATAGATCAACATAAAGCACTCGAGCAGCTTGTTATTCATTATTTTACCAAAAAGGAGATGACATCGATGATTGAGAGGTGGCTGTGCAATAACAGCTCGAAAATAGCTTCGGAAGGCAAGGTAACAAAAACCTGCCATTATACACCTATATATCACTTAACTATATTTACAGAGGATTGAAATAAATTCACAAGGATTCACAATATGCTCTGATTGTGGAATGACAATAAACTGTGGTACAGGGGGAATCCAAAACCTGAATAAACAGCACCAGAGAGGGAAATCATGTCACGAAGCAAAGATCAAAAAGGACAGAGATGCAAAGAAGATGAAGGATGGATCCTTACTGTCGTTCTTGAAGCTGAAGGCCATTCCAGTGCCATTGACAGTGCAAGATGCAGGTTCAGCCATGATACGTGCTTCTGAACCCATCCACCCTACTCTCACAAGTATGGCTCCTTGCCAACCATCATCGTCTCTATTGCATGTGGGGGCAGAGCGTCACTCCCCTGTACCATCCCTTGGAATACAAAAAACTGGAAGTGGGTTTATCAAAAGACTCAATTGCACAGTGCAAGCAGAATAGGTGTGAAACAAAATGGGTATGTCACATCACAAGCCATATATCATCAACCAAGCTCACAAATGTACACTAGTATCATTTAGAATATATACAACTTGAACAGGTGCTGAAGAATTGGGTTTGCGAGACCTGTTCATCCCAAAGAGGTCAGGGAGGAAAACATTCACAGTGATGATATCATTATTACCATATATAGACCAGTGCCTGATTACATAGGAGGTAGGTCGACCTCTTGCAGGACCCTGGATAATCTCTGCCAATGGTAGATCCCAATCCAGACATTTTTTTCCAATTTTGACCTAACAGCTAGGTGAAATTCCAGACATTTTTAGGGGAAAATGTGCAAACAGCTAGGTCCAATGTCCAGACATTTGGTCTAGTCTTGGTGATGCTAGATCCTATCCAGACATAAGTGTTGATGGCTTAGCAGGCAAGCGTGTAGTGTTTTAGCAAGTCTGTAGCTAAGGTTTGGAGTTCAAACCTTATGTGTTGTAATTTGTTTTTAAATTAGCTATCAATTATTTTTCTCACCACTGCCTGTGTCCTTTCCACCAGTTCACATATCCTATTCTGAGACACCTGTTTCAGAAAAATCCAAAGACATTTTCTATATGGATGGTGACTTCCTTAATTTGGCAGCTGTCACCAAGTTCAACGAGGGGGAATGGATTGGGGTCCGAAAGCGATATCCAATAACAAATACACCATATAAAGTACTCTGGGCACAACAGCAGTTACTACATTCCCAAGGCTGAAGCCACTCATTTTCCTTCTCTAGTAACTCAATTCCTCAAAATCAACTTGCCACCACTATCTGCAGAGATAGTCATGATAAGCCATCCACTGCAGACATTACAGTTCTGAAGTCCAGGCCCATTCCTTCCAAAGACTTCCTAGATAAGCTTGAAAATGCTGAGCACTTCAAAAAGTTGCTTATGCATGAGGACAAGTTTAAAGAGTCCATGCCATTATTCCATAAACATGGACAGGGTAAAGAAGTTCACAAAGATGAAGAAGAAATGTAGTTAATCATGTTTTATTCAATGTAGATTAGTGCCTAGAGATAGATTTATAGCAAATGCAGATGTTTGCGGTGCCCCCCAGCTATTTTGGAAGCTTTTGGAGGCTAGATCCTCGAATCCAGACAAATTTGGCCCTGAAAAATGCTAGATCTGATGTTCAGACAAAAAAAAATTTTGTACATTGGCTAGGTAAAAATCCAGACAAAACTTACAAAATCCTGTCCAGACAAAAAACTGAAATTCAGTACTTTTGAGATCTAGCCTCGGTAGGGGTTATCCGGGGTCCTCCTCTCACCTCTGAAGAAAAAAAATTGACCCTAGGTGTCACTTATTAATCTGACACCCCCTTGTTCAAATGGATAAATTTGTATTGTGCGAGCTTCAAACAAAAATTGAACCACATACAATCTGCCTACCCTCTATCAATAACAAAACCTAATGTCCATGGGCATGTGCAAACACTCATAAATGAAAATTTGAAACATACTTGTAAATTCCACCAAATAAAAACAAAGAAATGGTGGAGAAAATACAGGCAGGTCATGCGGCGCCAGCGCGCTTCGGTTGTTATTACTATACATGATAAGAAGGGGGGATGGCTTATCCGGAAATCACAACATACCCTTACAAATTCTTGTAACGAGTACTCCTTGTCCTTTGGCATACATTGCTGCTATAATTGTGATTGCAGAGCCTGTTACGATGAGCACATTTCCTTTGTTCACTGATGATATACGGTAGTACTGCATTGGCATCTGATGAGCAAGATTCAAATTATTGAGATACAACTGACAATCTCAAAGATTTAGAGTAAAGTAGTCAGAGAGAGTGATCTCTATGTCTAACTCCTCACGATAACATTCAGTGTACTCCTGAAACATCTCCCACCAGCCATAGTCATTCCGAAATGTGGCAGGCCCGAAGCACACCCTTGTGTATTCCCAATACTCTGGGAACCATCCTGAGAATTTCCAATCAATGATAGCAGCAATCTCTGCTCTGTTTGCATCCCAGAGGACATTGTGAGGCCCCAAATCACCATGTGTGAATACCGTCCTCCATGTGCATCCCTTGGTTGCAGCTAGAGGTGCTTGAGTACGAGGGTAGCAGCTAGGGCATTTGCGGGCTTCTTCATGATGGAAAAAGTCATTGAATGCATCATGACTTTCAAATGGTCTCCACTTGTCATATCCAAGTCTAGTGTTGGTAAAGTCTTCCCCATCGATCGATTGCACCTTTCCCAGTTCAGGAGGAACCAGAGAACGAAGCTGCTCCATATAGCCCTGGACCTGAATCATGCACCACTTCCTATAGTCTAGGCCAAGCTTTCCCCACACATTCAAAAGAAGGGGTGCATCCATGAATTCCTGTATGATGTGCACTGTTCCATCATATTTGAAGACATCTAGGATATGAGGGACAGGAATTATAGTGTGCTTGGCGATGAATTCATTGGTGACTGCTTCTGTGAGACGTACATGAATGCGTGCGTAGTGACATTGTTTGGTTCGGAGCAGTTAAGGAAAAGACAACTGGATGGGCCAGAGCCCACCAGGCATTATAAGTTAGAGTCCGAGTGTGGCTGCCTGACCTTTCTTATGTGTCTTTAGAGGCATATCGTACAAGCTGCAGACGTTTCACAGAAGGATAAACTCACATCCGTGCGAATTTCACAGACTCCTAGTAAGCATGCTTCTTGTCGCATCAACCGACGTTAATATTCACCAAATGTCAGATTGCAGAAGTACATATATTGACATGACAGCGTACCTTGCTCGAGTAAGCATAAATGGTGCACTCTCCGTGGGAATAGATACTGCGATTCATTTCAACACAAGTTCCCCTCGATGCCAGTAATAATGCCCCCGCCCAGTTCCTCCCCCGGGGGCCCTGACGACTTCTTCTCTTTCAGCTCTGGAAGTGCCCTAATCGATATCACCTCATTGACTACTCTGATAGGGTCCGCCGCCGCCGAATCACTCGCCTTGGGTAATCATGGTGCTGCTGGGGTTGCATGGGCAACAACGAGTGCATTTGGCCTGGTGTGGGTCATTCGTGCATGCATGGGTGCTGCTAGTCCTGGGTGGCTTCGAGAGACAATGGGTATACGAAGCCCTGTTTCTGATCTGGCGGTGGGTATGGAGTTGTCTTCGAACTCCTTTCGACCGGCAGTGGCTAAAACAAGGAGAAATAACGGTGTAAATGGGCCTCAGGGTTTGTTAATAGAATCGAACAAAACCTCGCGCAAAGTATGTGCTGCAACCAACCGAGCATCCCGTGAGCGATGATTGACCGTTTATTAGCTTGACGAGAACCATGTAAAACGATGGTCAACACAAATCCCACTCTGGAGAGAGGTTTACGTATTTTGCCATCAGACTTCGCTATTGTTGAGAGAAGTTCCCGATCCTGAGGTTCAACTTCATTCGCATAGCAACACGGAGTACCTCAAACATACACATGGATACAGTGACCATGGGCAGGGCACTTCCCTCACCACAATACGCAAGATTAGCCGTGCTCCAAGTCCGATCCCTGCTGAGAGTGAACAAAACCCCCTCTCAGTATACACATACACACCGTATACCTTCCTTCATCGTCATCATGCACGTTCCCAGATCAGTGTCCTTGCATTGTCCGTATTCAAGTTAGGAGAGTTATTATTTCTTCGGGTGTACAGCGGTGGGCTCCTGGCGGTCATTTTTATCCTTCCATGGGCCTATTTCTTTGTTGTGGCCGTTTTTCTAGAAGCACGCGAGATATTGCTGGCAAACAAACCCGAAGTACTCAATGGACATCTTGACATTCTTGCAGGACAATTACCGTCAATTACTTGTTCAGGGGGAACACGCAAAATCATATTAGGGGCCCCTCGCAATTCCAGAACTTCGCTGTGGTGGCGGATAATTTGGGCAGTCGGGGCGGTAGTCTGTCTTTCATCCGTCATCTTGACGTATATAATCATGAAACAGCAAGCCAGCAAAGTCGTCCTTCTGTGGACTGGATTCCAACTATTCTTCATGCTGGCTCGCTTGTGCGTTTATCACTTTGGTGGACCAGTAGATGATGTCCCTCCTAATGTGCTTGTCAAGAGACCATGGGAATCCATTTCTAAATCCGCAAAGGCCCGTGTGTTGGAACTGATGGTAGCTTGTGCTCAGTATCAAACTCTAGTACACCCACGAACTCCAGCACTTTATAACGGAGATTCCTTCACCTCTTCCGAATTAGCTTCCATTCTTGTTGGTCCTTTTTTGAAGAGGCGCTACCCATTGCCTGATGTGGCCCTCGGCGATCGCATTACGATTAATGTTTGTGGTGTCGTTGGCGATACTACGTTGGCCAGTGCAGCGTGGGTATGCGGGTTGGAGGGGCTCACACCCGAAAATCTGTATGATTGCTGTATCATTTCCCTTTTAGTCGAATTCTTGCCCGTATCATCAGCTCAGCCTGTGTCCATCTCAACAACCCAGCTCATTGCCATCCCGGCAAGTCGATTCTTCTCCGCCATTCCTGACGTGCCATTTGATGTAGAAACCAATCCCATTCCTCGGTTCATTCCTAAAGGTGGTCCTAACACTGGCAGTGGAACGTGGTGGTACCATCTACCCTGCGAAAACGGCCTATGGCTGCAGATGAAGGCAAAGACACCTGACACAATAATCGGTAAACAGAACGCTGACATCGTGAACGACGCCCATATTACAGAAACACTTGCTAGAGGAGACTTGCATGTCAGTCTCGTTCATGTTGACGAGGTTAAACATACAGTCGAGCTGTCTGAGATCACAAGGCAGGCCGTTGTCAAGCTCTTGGTGGGATAGTAATGGTATATTTACATACTTCTAGAGCAGTAAGCTATCCGAGTTGGCCTTACAGAGAGAATTGATCCTAGAATAGACAAGGCTATACTAGAGGTACAGTAAGTGGTCATGATACTGCGAAGTTGAACGTCATGCTTACCTCAGTCCTTGTACAAATGACTGAGGTGGCAGATTGTCTATCTACCTATATATATATATATATATGTTCTGTCAGATAAAGGGGAAGAAGGGAAGAATAAGAAAGGGAATCACAATGTTTGTCCATGCAGATCAAAGAGATGTGGTAAGTTCACATGCATCAAAGGAATGCACTAAAGATAGCATGTGCATCAAACATGCTGTCACTTCTGATGCATCAATCCATCCATGTCCACTGGTCATGTGATGCAGAGGGCATGTCCACAGTGTAGATCTCAACACTCTCCTCACTGTGATACTCCTCCTCACATGGAATTGCATCATTGCAGGCCAAGGAAATTCCTCAAGTGAGTGAATTGTTTGATATCTAAGGCTTTGGTGAAGTCAGCAACATTTTCTTGGGTATTAATGTAGGTGAAGCACAGATCACTGGATTGGATGTGCTCATGAAGGAAATGATATTTGATATCAACATGTTTGACTCAAGAGCAAAGAAGTGGTTCTGACTATGATGAAGCATAGGGCTCTCACAGGATGGACAGATTTATAGTATGGTTACTGTACTACCTGTGCTGATCCAGCTCAACTCAATCTACATGGTCCCAAATGGGATTCATAATTGATCTGCTGCTCATCAGCCATTACTTACATGGGGCCTTTTCCATTTCAATTTCATATTCTGAGTCTCAAAATGTGTCTTGCTCTGATCAACTTGTTTCATAAATGTGCTTTGGAGAACTTGTGAAGAATGTAATTGTTATCCTCAAAAGTTGTCCTATCATCTCAAAGGAGTGTTATCTCCAAATGGCTTCATCATTGGATGCTTCTTATCAGTGTCTTACTACTAGGGTCCCAAATCAATTTCAAAAAATGTGTTTACCTAAATATGGGCCCCTGCAAATATTTGATGGTACCATGGAGAACACAAAATCCTTTATCAGCTCTATAGTGTTGTATATTCATGGGAGAAAGCCCAAATTTTGTATGACTGAGTCTAGAATTATGTTTGCTCTCTCATACATCCAGGGAGGGAAAGCACAGTTCTGGAGAAATGAAGCCATTAATCAAATTGCCACAGGATATAAACCATTTGCAAGTTTCAGGGAATTTTTGAAGAGGTTGGAGGCACAGTTTGGAGACCCTAACCCAAAGGCAACAGCTAATGCAAAATTAAAAACTATGCACCAAGGTTCTCTGACTGCACGAATTTATTTTGCAGTTTAAAGCAGAAGCATCACAAACCGATATGGGAGAAGCAGCGTTGGTGGAATATTTGAAGGCAGGATTAAATCCCTCGTTATTCAAGTCTATCTATCGACTACCTTCTATGCCGGAGAGGTTGGATGAGTGGTATGATTGGGCAATGCGTCTTGATCCGCAGTATCAACAGGAACAGGCAGAATCGAAATTGATGTATGGGAATTCCAGATTTGGAAAGTCATTGGGAGGAAAGTCCGAGAAAGGAAGGACACCTCAGGTACAAACTCCGAGGGCACAGCCACCAGCCATGGCAGTGACACCTATTGTTAAGGAGTCAGCAGCATCGACGGATGCAATGGATGTTGATCGAGTAGGGAGACGAGCTCCAGTTAAATGTTTTAACTGTGGGCAATTAGGGCATATGGCTTGAAATTGTAGGCAGAAAAGGAAGATTAGGGAAGCGACAATTGAGGAAGTGAAGTTGGAGGAAGATAAGCAGAAGAATTTTGTGGAAGAGTCCCAGTGAAGGTTTCCCCATTGGTGACCCAGAATCAATATAATGTATTAGTATCCGAGGAAACCGAGAGTGAACCCAAAAGAGAAATTGAAGAGTATGACCATCATCATTTATCCGACAAAGAAAAATGCCCAGCCTTATTTCCGAAGACCCCTAAATTTTTTATTCGCTCAGCACAGATAGAACCCAAAATCAGCTTGACAGTAGGATTGAAGACAGTGGACATGCATGCAGCAATTAATGTGGAGGCATTGCTTGACAGTGGTGCTACTGGATTATTTATTAATCAATCCCTAATTACCAGAAATGGTATTTGCATGCGTAAACTGCCACAACCTATAATGGTGTACAATATTGATGGTACGATCAATCGTGGAGGAACTATTAAGGAGGAAGTGATGATGATATTGAAGTATCAGGATCATCAGGAGCGAGCTGTATTTGAAGTGTGCGACCTTGGGAAAACCAATCTGATAATTGGATGTCCATGGTTACGAAAACATAATCTGGAAATTGATTGGAAAACTGGGAAGGTACACATGACTCGTTGTCCTAAAGAATGTAATGTGTATGGGAGAAAAGTAAAAAAGGAGAAGAAGGAAAAGAAAGAGAAAGAACGTCCGAGGAAGTATTCTGTTACGATGGAGGAAGTGGAGGATAAAGATATGCCAAACAGGGAAGTTCCAATTATGACAAGTAAAGAAGAACAGAAGCAGACCTTTAGAGAAATTCGTGGAGGCCAGTCATGGGATCAAAATGTGGAGAAAGTGGAGAAGCCAGTGGAGGAGTGGGTGCCAAAAGCCTACCATAAATATTTGTCAGTTTTTCAGAAGAAGAAATCAGAGCGGATGCCAGTGCAAAAGCCATGGGATCATGCTATTGAAATGAAGCCGGGATTTGTGCCGAAGAAGTCAAAAGTCTATCCATTATCTCTGAAGGAACAAGAAGAAGTGGATGCATTCCTTAATGAACAGTTGTGCAAGAGATACATATGACCTTCGAAATCACTGCAGACATCACCAGTATTCTTTGTACCAAAAAAAGATCACAGGAAGAGGATGTGTACAGATTATAGGTATTTGAATGATTGGACAGTGAAGAATGTGTACCCTTTGCCGTTGATCTCAGAGATAATTGACAAGGTGGGAAAAGCCAAGGTCTTTACAAAATTGGATTTACGCTGGGGGTACAACAATGTATGAATAAAGAAAGGAGATGAGTGGAAAGCAGCATTTGCCACATGTTGAGGATCCTTCGAGCTGCTAGTTATGTTTTTTGGGATGACCAATAGTTCCCCAACTTTCCAAAATATGATGAACGATATTTTCAAGGATGTGATAGACAAAGGTGTGGTGATAATATTTATTGATGACATTTTGATATTTACGGAGGATGAAGAAAATCATGAGGCGATAGTGCAGGAGGTGTTGAAGAGGTTGGCAGAGAATGATTTATTTGTTAAACTGGAGAAGTGTGTATTTGGAGCAAGTGAGATCAAGTTCTTGGGATTAAAGATTGGTTTTGATGGAATTAAGATGGATCCTATCAAGGTACAAGCAATTGTTGATTGGCCCATGCCTACCCATATCAAGAAAGTTCAGGCTTTCTTAGGACTTGCCAATTTTTATCGTCGCTTTGTGTATAATTTTTCCAAAATTGCCACACCATTACACAACCTTACGTGAAAGGGAGTAGTGTGGAGATGGGGAGAACAACAGCAGACAGCATTTGAGGAGTTAAAGAGGAAGTTTGTGGAAGAGCCAATATTGGTCCCAGTAGATTTCACACGTCCCTTACGAGTGGAATCAGATGCATCAGACTTTGCTACTGGAGCAGTATTATCAATGCTATGTGAAGATGACAAATGGCATCCTTGTGTGCATATTTGTCTAAAGGGTTGAATGATGTGGAGAGGAATTATGATGTGCATGATAAAGAGATGTTGGGAATAATATGAGCTTTGGAGGCATGGAGACATTATTTGGAGGGATGTATGCATCAGATTGAGATCTGGACAGACCATCAAAATCTGCAGTATTTCATGTCTGCTAAAAAGCTTAACCATTGACAAGCATGTTGGGCATTATTCCTATCGCGCTTTAATTTTCACTTGGTCCACAAAGCGGGAAGCTTGATGAGGAAAGCAGATGCATTATCCAGATGTACAGATCATAAAAGGGGAGTGGAGGAGGACAATAAAAATACTACCCTACTCAAACCTGAATACTTTCATATTTGTGCTATGCATCAAGGACATTTATTGGTGGATAGCTCAGAGATGGAAATGTTGTTTAAAATCAGGCAATATTCAGAGATGGATGATGAAGTGGTGGAAGCTGTGAAAGCTTTGAGGGGAGAGAAGAAAAGTAATATTAAAGGAGATGAATGGGTTGAAGAACAAGGGTTAGTGTTATTCAGAGGAAAGGTCTATGTACCGAAAGATCAAGATTTACAAAGGGAGATCGTATGGTTACATCATAACACGCCAGCTGCTGGACATCCAAGAAGGTGGAAGACATTGGAGTTGGTGATGAGAAATTATTGGTGGCCCAGAATTTCAAAGTATGTGTTGGGGTATGTGGATGGGTGTGACACGTGCATGAGGGGAAAGAAATTTCCAGAAAAGCCTGCTGGGAAATTAATGCTGAACCCTATACCTAAAGTGCCATGGCGAGATATATTTGTGGACTTTATCACAGGATTACCTGAAGCTCAAGGATACGATGCAATATTTGTAGTATGCAATTGCTTCACAAAGGAAGTCCATATCATTCCTACTACTGCAGAAACCTCATCGTTGGGCTTGGCATGCCTCTATCTAAATCAGGTATGGCAGTTACATGGATTACCTGATATGGTTATCTCCGATTGTGGATCACAATTTGCTTCTGCGTTTATGCGAGAGTTAAATAACATATGGGGGTTTCAAACCAAATTGTCTATAGCATATTACCCACAAACCAATGGGCAGACAGAGAGAATGAATCAGGAGTTGGAGCAGTACCTACGCATGTTTGTCAATCACTGACAAACTGACTGGCCCGAATGGTTGGCAATTGCAGAATTTTCCCACAATAATAAATTCCATTTGGCTACTCGCATGTCACCCTTCTTCACTAATTATGGTTATCATCCCAGAATAGGAGTAGAACCACGAAGGGAAGTCAAGGTACAATCAGTGGAGGACTTTGTGTCAAAAATGCGAAAGGTGCAGGAGGAAGCAGAGGCAGCATTGATGAAAGCACGTGATGATATGATGCGACATGCAGATCGTACTTGAGCTGTTGCTCCAGAGTATAAAGTTGGTGACTTGGTATGGCTAAGTACCAAGGATCTGAATATTCCACAACCTTCAAGAAAGCTTATGGAGAAGCAAGTTGGCCCATATCCGATTTCTAAAATAATTTCACCCAATGTGGCAGTGTTAAAATTACCTCAGTCATTCAAGATTGATCCTGAGATTAACATTTCCCGTTTATGCCCTTACCGCCCACCCACTATTCCTGGTCAACAAACTACTCCACAGCCTCCAATAATGGTAGAAGGTGCTCCAGAATATATTGTGGAAGAGGTTTTGGACTCACGTCTTCGACAAAACAAATTGGAGTTCTTAATCAAGTGGAAGAACTACACTGACAAAAATAATTCGTGGGAGCCAGAAGGGAATTGTAAGCGAGCATGCAAGGCAATTGCCCAATTCTTTAAATGTAATCCAAATGCTCCATGTCGCATTGCTAGAATGGTGTATGAAGGGATGAATTTCTGGCCTTACCAAAATTTCACAGAGGGGACAGATACGATATTTTCTCGCCTGGAAGTCGAGGCCTAAAAGGGGGGTAATGTTAGGAAACAGTCTCCTAACATGCCTATTACCTAATACTATTTTTATTTTATTTTATTTTATTTCACCAAAATACACTACAAAATGCCTATATACATATTATTTGTCAGTGTGGGAATTCTTTATTTACACGCATCAATATGTATGTGCATGTGCATGCATGTGTGCATGTGTCTGTAATAACATACTACAATATGTGTAACATAGTATATAACTCTAAAATAAATACTAGGAGACCTCAGTTGAGTTCTCTTAGGTATTCCATCCACATTAGTGGTGCGAAAGGCCTATTTCAGCCAACTGTTCTATTTTTAACCCTCGCATCAAATCCATCAAATCCCCCCATCACGCGCGTGCCCCCTGCCGCCTTCTTGTAGGAGAACCTGCATGGTCCAGCTAGCAGATTAGTGGGTGTCGCCCTAACAAGCAACAGGCTGAGGTGGACCTTGACAGGAGCAGCATGACTTGAGCCTCTTCCCCTCTCTCTTCCTCTTCCTCTTCCTCTTCCTCTTCCTCTTCCTCTTCCTCTTCCTCTTCCTCTTCCTCTTCCTCTTCCTCTTCCTCTTCCTCTTTCTCTTTCTCTTCCTCTTTCTCTTTCTCTTCCTCTTCCTCTTTCTCTTCCTCTTCCTCTGCCTCTCACAACATGTGGAAGGGGAGGAAGTGCAACCTCTGCCTCTCACAACATGTGGAAGGGGAGGAAGTGCAACCAGCTGCTGTTCCAAATGAGGAGGAAGGTGGTTGCATTGAGGAGTGGAGATAGAGGAGTGAGAAAAGGATCGGTGTTCCTCCCATTTAGCAAACCACTATGGGGAGGGGGCACTGGCAGCAAAGGCTGGGCAATGCACATCATGTAAGTGTGGTGTGGAGTGCAGTGGCAAGTTGGACTATCCAAAGTCTGTTGGTCCTGTTCAGTTTGCTGATGATCTCTTCAGCTGTTTCAACCCACTTCTTCTCCCACCCCTGCTGCTGGAAGTACCAGATCTTGAGCTGGGGGTGGAGAACTAATAGGTCATGTCAGCTAGATAATCATAAAGAAAGGCAAAGAACAAAGACCCACTCATGAAAATGTGGTAGATATTTGACAAGTCTATCTTGGCATAATATTTGTCAATAAGCTTTTGGGCAAATGTAATTGCATGTTTAAAGTGGGGTGGAGTGGCTTACTTTCTGAGCCATTGTGTAGGACAACATTGATGTGATCCATGGTCAGAATGATGTGGCCAATGGTGGTGCAGGAGTCCTGTGAGAAAAATAGTGTAGCTTCCTTGTGAATCTAGAAAGATAAGTTCAAAAGTAAATAGTGAATAAGAGTAGTTATAGCTTCAACATCTAAATGAGATCAGATATGATCTTCCAGTCTTCATCATCCAACTCATACTTTCATAGTTTGAGAGCCTTGTTTGCAGTGATGTCATTGATAGCAGGGCAGTACTTGATGGCCATCTTGAGCATGCTGTACACTAAGTTCCAGCAGGTCTTAACATTGTGAGGGATAAGATAAATGTGTAGATGATTCACAACACAGGCTTTACACCATGCAGGGGGTGTGACCATTGTGGAGTGTATAATGGCAAAGGAAAGTTTTGGACCTGACAAGGATGTGAGTGAGATGACAAAGGATATGAAATGATGAACAACTATGTACCTTATCAAGTGTGGTCTGAGCTGCAGCTGTACCTTCAAGTAACTCCTGCTGAGCATCTGCATCTAGTGCCTCAAAAGGATCATCATCATCATCTTCTCCTTTGGCTGAGTCAGACTTGTTATTACCCTCTCCATCCTCCTCATTAGCATTGTCATCATTGTCTACCTCACCTGAGAGAACATCAATATCATCAGTGTCAGGAGGTTCATCACCATTCAAATTAGCCAAGGTAGTTGATGTGTCAAAAGGTTTCATGAGGGCCTTCACTGAGAGCTGCATTGTGTGATTGAAGCAGTATATATGGTTGATTTCCTTGAAGGCATTTAGAAGTTTATTGAGGTGAACTGTTTGTTTGTCATTGGATGTTGCATTATCCCCATTAAATGCAAGAATCTGCATAGCATGAGATACATTACCACAGGGCAAAGGGTGATGATCATAATCATACCTTCTTTTCAAGCCCATGGGCAATCAGAACTCTCTGACCAGTCATGTGGCATTCACATTAGACTCTGCAACCCAGGAGTTCTCCTCATACCCATAACCCTTCCAGTGTACCAGGTATTTGAGTTTACCTCAATGTAAGCAGCTGTCTAAGATGGACTTGACTTTATACTAAGGTTCACCCTCAATGACTGTAGGCAGTGGGGGAGATTGTGTCATGCATCCAGGGAATGGATCTGTGGGGGCAGGCAGCAGCCTCATGACATAGAAGACAGGGTGGAGTCTGGACATTGACTGTGGTAGCCATAGGCAGTAGGCATGTGACCTGATGTGTCTAGTGATGAGGAACAGTCCAAGAAAGTGGTGAGCGAGTTTCTTGGATGGATGCAAATACCTTGATTGTCATTGCTTCCATCCCCATGATCCAGATGATGAGAGAGGGCATTAGTCTTCCCCATGCTGCATCCTGGGCAATGATGCAGGGAGAAATTGAACCTGGAGAGGTAGAGGAACCAGCAGGCTTGGAAATGGTTAAGTTTCTTGGTGGTCGTGAAGTACTCAAGGTTCTTGTGGTCCATCCAGATCTCGACCTTGTATTGAGCACCCTCCAGGAAATGTCGCCACTCCTCCAACACCTGCATTATTGCCAGCATCTCTTTGTTATGGATCTCATAATTGTGTTCCACAGCACTGAGACTCTTTGAGTAGAAGGCGATGGGGTACCACTTCTGGTCCTCAGGAGACTGTTGGGATAGCACTGCACCCATTGCAAAGTCTGAACTGTCAGCTTCTACATGGAACAGATTGTTGGAGCAGACTATATACAGTGACTCACAAAACTGAGTCAATGTTTTGGACTTTTTGATTCATTGTTGAATAGCTTCCCATAAACAACAAAACCAAACAAGGTATTGGTGTACTGAATAACATACATGATCAGGGCTACCAAAAAAAAAAGAATTATGTAATTTTAATCATCCCTCATGGAGATATGATCATTTTAATTCAGGGACTCATTGACTCAGTTTTGTGAGGGGTAGTCAGAAATATTAGAATCTGATGCTCCACCAACTGTATAATGTCAAAAACTTGACAGATGGTTTCTAAGGTGATGTGACCCTTGATGGGACCTTAAATTATAGTATTTAATCAGGACTAGCATTCTTCATACTTCAATATTCTCCAATGCATCCCATCTCCTCTGCTCAGAAGGAAAACATTCTTTCCCTGGCCTCCAATCATTATTCTACCCACAATATTGCCTCTAAACTCAACCTCAGCCAGTCTAGTGTATCCAGAACACTCAGGGCTCTCTATCCAAACCTGGATTCCCCCTCTGGTGGTTGTTCTTCTAAGCGCTCATCTACCTCTCAGAGAGCCATCCTTACCCAAATCACCACTGGCAAGGCTGCAAATGCTGTTCAGGCCACCCATTACATCAACACCATCATCCCCACTCCAGTCTCCTCAGAAACAGTCAGATGAGTTCTCAGAAAAAACTCATTCAAGGCTGTGGTGAAGAAGAAAAAGCCCTTGCTTAGTATAAGACATAGGAAAGCAAGATTGGCTTTTGCTCAGAAGTATAGAGAGTGGACTGTGGAAGACTGGAGGAGGGTTATTTGGTCAGAGGAGACTAAAATCAACAGGTTTGGGTCAGATGGGAGAGAGTGGGTCTGGAAACAGAAGGGAGAGGGGCTGATTGAGAGAGAGGTGCAGGGAACTGTCAAATTTGGGGGAGGAAACATTATGGTATGGGGGTGTATGGGATGGAATGGAGTTGGGTATCTTGCAGAGGTTGAGGGGAGGATAAATGCTGACCAGTATGTGTCCATTTTAAAGGACCATATGCTGCCTAGCTTGGAGGAGAGTGGAATTTCTGGAGAAGAGGTGATTTTTCAACAAGACAATGACCCCAAGCATACCTCAAAAAAGGCCAAGAAATGGATGGAGAACAACAATATTACTCTTCTGGATTGTCCTGCCCAATCTCCAGACCTCAGTCCTATTGAACATCATTGGGTTCACCTCAAGAACTAGTTAGACAAGTATCCAACAGCACCAAAAGGAATTTGGGAGTTATGGGAAAGAGTAGTAGAAGAGTGGAATAATATTCCATCAGAGGTGTGTCAGAATTTGATTAAAAGCATGCCTAGAAGGTTGGGAGCAGTTATTAAGGCCAAGGGAGGTCATACAAAATACTAGAATTACAATTTATCATAATATTGATACCACCTCACAAAACTGAGTCAATGAGTCCCTGAATTAAAATGATCATATCTCCATGAGGGATGATTAAAATTACATAATTCTTTGTTTGTTTGGTAGCTCTGATCATGTATGTTATTCGGTACACAAATACCTTGTTTGGTTTTGTTGTTTATGGGAAGTTATTCATCAATAAATTAAAAGGTGCAAAACATTGACTCAGTTTTGTGAGTCACTGTATGTAGTCTGCTCCAACAGGTTATGGGCCCTGCTGGGCACATCGCAAATGCACCTTAACTGGCTGCAAACGATGTTGACTTCATTGTCTCCAAATTGTAACCTTGCGCTCTTCGTGAGCTGCATTGCACTCCCTGCAAGCTGCATTTAAAAACCCAGGTTGACTAAGGTTAACGACTCTGAAGAAGTGTTTTTGCCTGAAATTATGGAACGTGTTTTCTTGAATAGAGGACTGATTGAGCGCTTTTACCAGCTGCCACTACAACATCATGTCTTCAACTCTTGAAAAACTTGTACAAACTTTTGACGGCTCTAACTACATTCAATGGGTGACTCAATGAAGGCGTGGCTCAGGTCTCAGGGCCTCTGGCAAATAACTAGCGGGATAGAACTAAAACCACCCCTGGCACCTCCTTTGATGGCAACAAATGCTGCACTAGTAGCGGAAGCTAATGCCAAGCTCCAGACCTGGAACAACAAGAATGACCAGGCTATTGGTAGCCTAGTGCTCCGCCTGGCCCCCTCTATTTGGCAGCATGCCAACACCAAAAATACTGCTGAGGAGGTGTGGGATCTCATCTGCACCGACTATGGTGTCGATGGCCCCTCCCAAGTCTTTGCGGACTTTAGGTCTGCAATCGCAATCAAAATTCCAGCTGCGAATCCCGTGCCAGAGATTGCCAAAATGGCTGATAAATTTGAGCACCTTACAGCTGCCAATGTCGCCATCCCTAAATTAGTACAAGCAATGATTCTACTTGCTGTGATGCCATGCGAGTACGATTCTCTATCTGCCACGGTCCTTAACATGACCACTACTAGAACCTTGATGTTTAAACATGTCAAGGACTCCATTGTCGCTGAGGCCTCACAGCGCATGGCAGTTGGAAAGCCCATCAGCCCACCTCAGGCCACCAAGCTTTCCACTGTCAAGTGCAAAGGGGGAAACCCCAAATAGCAATCTCAGAGTAACAATGGAGATTCGTCCCAAAAGCATGGATGACGTGGAGACAAAAAGACTAAAGAGGAAAAGCCTAAAGAGAAACATACCCACCTCACCTCAAAAGCATTTACTACCATAAATGGTAATGGCACCATCATACCGCTGATGCCGCTCATCCAGCACATCGAGAAGTGTGAACATACCTCTCATTCGGTCTATACTGAATATCAGCAGGCTTGAGACACCCTTGAGCAAATGAATCTCCCACGCAGTGCGAAAAATCTGTGACTACTGGAAGAGCACCTAACAGTGCGAGAAGGTAAGAGGAGGAGGATTGAACCAGAACCAAGGATCGTAGAGGTAGAAGACGATAGTGTCTCCCTTGGATCGGAACCTGCAGTTTCTGATGAGGAAGTATGGAAAGCCATCGACGAAATGCTCATCGATGAACTGCTTGAAACAGGTACATATGATGAAAGGTCAGTCCTTTTCCCTGCCACAAGCACAAAAATTAACATTCCACTGATCACAGCGAACTTTTCATGTGAAATTTTACCACTACTAAATGTATCATAGAATAATTTACATCTTAATATATGTGTCATGTGTGCAAATGGAAATTGTAAGAAAGGTGCCAACTGGATCATGGATTCAGGCGCATCAAAACACTTCACTGGTGAAATGAAAGATTTGCTTCTTATGAGCCTTTACCAAGAAAGGACTCTACCCTGGTTCAAACAGCCATGGGTACTACTCATATAGTAGGAAAAGGAGCAGTCTTCATTAGACATCAGGTAGTATGTCATGGGAAGTCAGAGATGCATGAAATGCGATTATACCCCGTCTACTACATACCTGACTGTAATGCTCAATTACTGTCAATGGGCATCTTCTTGCAAGACAGAAGTGATGTGCATAGTTCCTCCACACACATTTCATTTTTCAAGCAAGGAAACCCAATTATGGATTGCGTCCCTCTTATGAAATGTGACACTATTTATTGGGCTTGGACTCATATATTGAGCACCAAGGGAATCAATGTCGTGACAATGTACATCGCAGACTACTTGACTTGGCATAGGCGACTTGGACACCCATCCAAAGAGGTGCTAGGAAAGATGCCTAATAGCACCATAAAATTCCTGAGGAATTTAATTATTCCTAAAGAAAAAATTATATGTCCAGAGTGCGCTGAAGGGAAAATGACCTCAAAATCTTTTCTCAAATCACATTCACATGCAGAAAGACCCTTTCAATTGATACATTCCAATCTGAAGGAACTCCCAGTACTATCATACCATAAACATAAATACTTTATTGTATTTCTGGATGACAAAATGTCACATATTTGGGTCCAATGCCTTAAAAAGAAATCTGATGCTGCTGTGGCCATCAGACAATTTCGGGCAGTGGCTTCGACACAGTATCGCGCTACAATCAAGCACTGGCATATTGATCCAGGGGGGAAGGTCAAAGATCGTGAGCTACAAAATGTGCTCAAGGACTTTGGCATCAAAATAGAGATGTCTGCACCCCACGTTCACCAACAGAATAGGCGCGCAGAGCATGCCATAAGGACAATAATGGAAAAGTCGCAAATCCTGCGATTTACCACATGTCTACCACAATCATGGTGGGAATTTTGCATTGAACATGCAACACACCTATACAACTGAACCCCGATAAGGCGCCTGAAATGGCTGACACCGGTTGAGGACCTGACAAAAGTCCACCCAGATCTAAACGATCTGAAGGTTTTTGGTTGTGGTGCTTATGTCTACCTACCCAAGGAGAAGCATCCAAACACATTGGCTCCTCGATCAGAGTTGATGACGTACCTTGGATTAGAAGATGGCATTAAAGCATACCATTTCATGCGACCTAGTGGCGCAATATTATGGCACTATTTGATGAAACATTGTTCCCATGCTGTCCCAGAGCTAAAACTCCTGCCAATACAGACCTTGGTGATTTTCCACCTCCAGAACCAGAAGATGATGACCACTCATCTGGAATGGATGGCAATGATTCTATACTGCCACAAGATCTGCCCCTTCCTCCATCATCAGAAAATGATGATGATGATGTACCAAGTGAGCAAAAGGCGCATGACGATGTGACAGATGCTCCTCCTCCACCACCTCCAGTAACCACTGAGGACTTTCATCCAAGATGTGATGATCAACAGGAATGGCAGCAATTACCCCGTCGATCAGGCAGGCAGAGGAACATCCCAAACCATCCTGGCAATACCTATGGAGAGAAGCAACTCCCCTCTGACATAGAGAGAGACATTGCACGTGATCGATATTGGAAGAGATCTGTAGGTCAAGATTCGGATCATAACCGAACACGACCACAATCTCAACAGAAAGAACCAGTTGCTGGACCGAGTTCGGCACCCCACGAGAGTGTGCCCAATTCCAATGATCAAGAACATGATCACCCAATGGGGGAACTAGATGAAGCAGGTTATATTAAAAAGATAACCAAGGAAGGAGGAGATAAGCTTATTCGCTGGCTGTTGTCAAAAGCAGTCAAACCATCAAGTGAAATAAGCCAAGTTCCAAACCAATTTCACGATATTGCGCGCCTACCACGGCAGCAGCAATGTGAGTGGAAACAAGCTTGTCATGAAGAATTAGAGGCTCTTTGTAAGTGACAAGTCTATGACATTGTCGATCTTCCACATGATCAAAAAAGATCAAAAATAGATTGGTTTTCTCTGTAAAATCGGATGGAAGAAAATGAGCCAGACTTGTGGCCAAAGGCTTTTCACAAGTCGAAGGCATTGACTTTGATGAGATTTTCTCACCAGTAGTCCGCTATGAGACTGTATGCCTCATGTTTGCACTTGCATCTCTAGAGGGCATGTATATGACTGGCCTAGATGTAAAAACTGCATTTTTATATGGCAAACTAGACGAGGAGATCTATATGGATCAACCCGAGGGTTTCAGACTCGAGGGAAAAGAGCGCAAAGTAATGCGCTTATGCCCAGCATTGTATGGCCTTAAACAAGCCTCACTTGCATGGTGGAAAGAGCTAGAGGCATTCATGTGCACCATTGGGTTTGTGCATGCCAGCTCCAATGCCAGCATTTTCATACACAAGGATCCTAAGACAGGCAGCATTGTTATTGCACTCATCTATGTTGATGATGGCTTGTTCATGGGGAAGAACAAGAAACTTGTGGATGAAAAGAAAAATGCTTGTCTAAAGCATTGGGAGTGCCGTAGTACTCAAAAAGTCATGGAATTCTTAGGCATGCACATCACCCAGACTGCAAGCAAAGTCAAACTCGATCAAACTGAATATCTCGCTAAAGTGTTTGAGAGATTCGAGATGACAAATGCCAAAGCGACTCCCACTCCACTCCTGACTGGTTACAGACCATCAGAAAACACAGCAATGCCCAACACAGCACTTAGATCAAAATATCAGTCTGTGATTGGATCTGATGCTCAGAACACGACCTGGCATCGCTTATGCAGTAATCAAGATGTTGCAATTCTCAGCTAATCCTAGCCAAGAACATCTAGACAAAGTGATGTACATCATGCACTATCTGGTGGGAACCCAGAAATATAACATAGTCTACGATGGAGAGAAATCTGAAGGGCTACAGGCCTTCACAGATTCTGATTGGGCAGCTGACACTGTCAAATGCCAATCTACAATGGGTTACTTTGCTACTCTAGCGAGTGGTATTGTGTGCTGGCAGTCCCATTTACAAAAAAACTGTAGCACTGTCATCCACAGAAGCCGAATATATGGCTCTCTCCAACACTTGTCGACAGATAGTGTGGATAGAGTCCTTATTCCAGGAACTTGGATATGTACTGAAGCATGTACCAATCTGCGCTGATAATCAGGGATCCATCTTTATCAGATCAAATCCAGTTCAGGAAAGAAGGACCGACCATATAGACATTCACTACCACTATACCCGCAAATGCATAGAACATGACAAAGTCACAGTCGTTTTCATTCCTGGAAGTGATAATCCAGCTGACATGTTCACAAAGAACCTTGGCGCTGTCTTATTCAGAAAATTTAGAGACTCTCTTGGAATTACTTTCGAGATTCAAACTTAGCTGCTTAGAGTGCTGTACAGTTTGAGGGGGGGTGTTGAAATTAAATTCTGATGCATGCTGCATACATGAGGCAATGCATGCAGCACACACATGTTACTGTGCTTACTGCGCATACATGTGGTAAACACATTCCTGAGTCATGTGACATCCTTACTATTATGTATATAAGGAGAACCTGTACTGTAGTAGATATACAGTGTTCTTACCTCTGCTAAACCCTAGCTCTAAGACTAACTAAACCCCAGGTAGGTTATAAGGAATGTGTCGTCTCTTCCTCTGTGCAGTGTATGTAGTCTGCTCCAACACCGATGACCGATATCGATCGATGATTGTGGTTCATTAGAATTGGCAAGTTCCGAGCCAGATGTCAGCCATTTACTACCATATTGTCTCAACCGATATGGCACAAAACCATACCGTACCTGTACTGACAAGTATCAGGCTACAGGGCTCACGGTACAGTGCCCGTACCTGACATACGGCAGCCGTAACCCATAGGTATGGGCACGGTGCGCAGCCCTAACAGAGACTTTGAGAATCAGGTTCCAATTCATTGAAAAAAGGCTTAGACTTGCACATGATGTACTTTATTCTATCTCTGTAATAAGTATTACATTCAGTTTAAACTTTAGACTACTTATCGACTCACTCAGCTGCTGTGATCAAGTATAATCCAAATTTGTTTGCAGTGGTGCCACATGGGAGTCAGGGCTACCCAATTTTAGTAAGCCTACATCATGTAGTAACCCAATCATTTTTTAGTCATGGTGTTTCGAAACGGTCTACAATTTTGCAGTTAGCTGGAAAATGACGGAATGGAATAAAACTGACTGACTATGTTACATAAGCAACTCAGGTAGTACAAGTACTCTACCTCGCTGGTTCTTTGTATGGAGGAAAGCAAACTCAGCAAGGACTACATAGGTAGCTGGAGATACTGGTAGGAGAATATGGATTATGGAGAAGAGGAATCGCTATGACATGCTTTTGCACACAAATCTCAGCTTCGTAAGTTAGCACATATATGTCTGGATTTCGAGAAGACACGCTCAACGGCAACGCTGGTCGCTGGGATGGCGAGATAGTCTCGGGCGATGGTTGGGAATTCGGTAGCATGGCTCTACAATCGGTTACATGAGTGGAAGTTCGGTTCATCATCAAAGGTGATCTCTGTGCCATCAACGGTCCTCGGAAAGGTGCGTGTGCTGTTTAATTCGATGTAAGTATTACCACTATGAGATCATGGTGTATTTGTTTAACGTACCAAGTGCAATTTTAAGGCGAGGATGTAACTCTGCTACTAACGGTAAAAGGTACTCAATTCTCGAAAGGTATCATGCTAACCTCGAGTTTGACGGGGTTTAGTCGTCGCTTCGACAGTCCTAAAATACGAGTTTAGACCTTGAGCACGATCGGTCACATTTCGTTTTCGCTTTTGGTCATCGGGTATGATATTTTGGGGGTCAGGGTTGCGTATGGTGGTGTGCCATGGTTTTGCAATTGTAGGATGGCGAGGTTAAGCGAAGATCAGAAAAAAAGGTTATTACTTCTTAGGCTCAGGCTTCTATTACGTTCATAGCTTCTACTGTATAACCGTATATATACTGTATAACTACGGTATACATGACCTGAGAGATGAAGGGGTACACGTATACGCATACAGATACGATATAAACTGTGTAATACAGTTATATAGATAGTACGGTTGGAGCCTTACACGCAAGTACGCAAATGACTGGTTGGTCCTGGATCTAAATGGCAGTCGGCACTATTGCAGGGTCATGGTCGCCGTGCACAGAGTCCAAACTGTTACTTAACATTCCGCACGTCGTTCTGGATGTATCATGTCAGTCAGCGTGCCAGACCTAATACTAAATTGGGTTGACTTGTTCAATTCCAAGTTCATTCATCGCGTACATAGGAGGTCCCTTTGGTACCAATCGCTTCAATGCTTGACAGGCGTCATTTTCCTTGCAGATTGAGCTTAAGCATAGTTCCGAGTTGGTGGTGGTCTATAAAGACTGGAGGTATAGCCCTAGAAGTTCTCAGAGTTTCCCTCGAAGCACCTGATCTTGATGTACGCATACCATCTTTTCTCCTCCGAACTGCTATGCACGATTTTCTCCCTTTGACTCATTTAGATAGATCATCACTTGACTTCTTGTTCGGGCATCACCCACCGTACTCACAAAGTAAGTACCCATCCATCAGCGCGCGGCATTAGCATACTGGCTGACACTATCACCCACCTCCCTTCCAATCACCCAACAGCCACGGATCATGCAATTAACCACTCTCGTGCTCGCCGTGCTCACCGCGACCATCAGTGCCGTGCATGCCGCTCCTGCCGTCACCGGCCCTGACACTTACAACAGCGACGAAAGTTGCTGGAAAGTCTGTTTCAAGTTCGAACCTACTTGTCAGAAAGGACTCTACCCCAAGGATAAATCGGTTCCTGGTAAACCTTGTTGGACGTGCTGCCGGGACTCTAGTCTCGACCACTCGGGCTTAGAGTTTACTTTGCAAGGTGCTTGGCTCTAGACTCGGAGGGCCTGGGGTAGTTGGGGCACCTTTGACGAATCATATATACGATGCTTTGTGTGTGTATATCTCATAACGGATACTTCCTATGGAAAGCGAGAGTAATCTGGGGACCTGGGTAGAGGACCTGATGATTAGAAAGTCAAAAGCCTAAACTTTTTGATCATTGGCAAATGAACATCACATGATTAGCATGACAATTTCTCAAACAATGTTTGAAACAAAAGATTTTTTTATAAGATTCAAATTTGTGTAGTGCACAGATGGTTTATACACCAAAGGGTTTTCAGGGAAATTTTTTAAATTAGCCAGTAAGTGCCTTGAAATGATCAGTCAACACTCTGAGATTGCCCTGTGTTGAAATTAAATTCTGATGCATGCTGCATACATGAGGCAATGCATGCAGCACACACATGTTACTGCGCTTACTGCACATACATGTGGTAAACACATTCCTGAGTCATGTGACATCCTTACTATTATGTATATAAGGAGAACCTGTACTGTAGTAGATATACAGTGTTCTTACCTCTGCTAAACCCTAGCTCTAAGACTAACTAAACCCCAGGTAGGTTATAAGGAATGTGTCGTCTCTTCCTCTGTGCAGCGTATGTAGTCTGCTCCAACACCCTGAATTGTTTGGTGGGTGACAGAAATGCATTTTCCCTGGTCATGTGACCATTTGAAATTCCCTGATATGGTTTGCTGGTTTTTTAATCAATGCTGACCCCCACTGCCAGATTGAGAGGCAGTGCTCATCATTAGGACAGCTGCAACCAGAGATCTGGTCTAGTTATGATTTACCTTACTCTATTCAGACAACTATTTTAGTTAAAGGCCAAATTTGGTAATATCTCCAAGATCAGATTCTTATCTGAAGATGTGACTCATCACAGATTGATCCCTTATGACTGACCCATCAACTTCTAATCCCAGTCTTAATCCTGTTCCCATGCCTGCCCTGGAAGCAAAAATTGATGCACTCATGGTGCAGATGTTGCAACTAGTGTTGTTGTTGGTGTTGGTGTTGGTAACCTCACAGCCTAGACAAGCAGAAGTACCACCCCAGATGACAACAGACTATGATGAGGAAATGGTAGAAATGGTGGAATGGATTTCTCAGGATGATGGGCAGATGGTGGACAAGAAAGCTGTGCTTACACACCAAATCTTTGAGGGTACCATCAAAAATATGAAATATTTCATCAGTTCAATAGTGTCAAGACCCAATTCACCCAATCAGATTCCCAATATTTCCTGACCTTTCCTGACTCTTTTCCAATAATCTCTGCTGGCATTCTGGCCACAGCACTTTTTAGTCATCAGACAAGTCCTCACATGCCTTAGTAATCATTTGCTTACTCACTTTATTCCTAATACAGTCTTACCAATTATGGTCATGGACACTTACAAAGATCCATTAGTAAACTTCCACATTTGCTGTTATTCATTATTTAAGCACCCATAGTTTAGCCTTGTACCTCAGTTTGCAAATTGTGTGTCTATAAGCTTGTGTATCAAGTCATATATTTGTCTTAACAAGTCTTGACCCATCCCTATCCAAGCCTCCACATAATCTTGACATAGTCAATAGACTCTGTCAACTTATCCTCCTAATCAATTCACCCTTTCTTCCAAAGTCTTACTCTCAAAGTTATTCTTAAACCTCTGCTTATTCCTACACTCACCTCCAGAAATCCACAGCTCCTGTTGAAATATAAGACCAGTGAGGTGGAGTATAACCACTTAGATAGTGTGTGGAAAGGATAAGGAGGAACTATTATTTTCCCCTATAATACAGTGTATACTTAATGTTACAATCTATAAATGGACTTAATTCTAATAATAATATTAAGACTTGGACCAGGCTCAGATTGCCTAATCCCAACACTCCCCCTCAAGCCTAGCATGGATTGCGTTCAGGGGACATGGATAACCATATGTAGGAATTAAAATATAAATTTTTTTCAGGTCCATCAAAACCTCTATATGATGGGAAAAGCCAACTCATGTGTGAGGAAAGTTACTGAGTTACTGTATCGCATTGACTGAAGTCCCATCTCCTCCCTATGTCATGTAAATTTAGGTTTTGGTAATGCCTTTGTTAATACATCTGCTGTTTGTTCCAGGTCATGACAGTTTTTAATATTGAGTATTTTGTTGGTTACTAGATCTCAGACCCAATGATGACATACATAATGTGATATGTTTTGATTGCTGATGAAATTGGGAATTATGGGTTAATACCACAGACCCCTCATTGTTGCCTTTAATTTCTGTTGGAAATTTTTGTGAGAATCCAAGTTCACCATATAAATTTCTAAGCCATGTTGCTTCGCATGCAGTTTCTGACAATGCTACATATTCGGCTTCTGTGGAGGAAAGCACAATCACGGTTTGCTTCTTTGATTTTCATGTGATTGCTCCTCCTGATCCAAGGAAGACATAGCCAGTGGTGAATTTATGGTTGTTCATGTTCACAAAAGCAGCATCGGCATAGTTATGGAAGAGGTTGTCATTATCAGTTGCATCTGGAGAATTTTTATATGCTATCCCCAGAGTTTTTGTACTTGCTAAGTACCTGAGTATCTGCTTTATTGCACCATGGTGTTAAAGTCCCAGGTTAGCAGTATAAGCAGCCAATTTATTACTGAAACACTGATATCCAGCCTCGTGGCATTGGAAATAAATTGTAGGCACCCCAATAATTTAGCAAATGAATTGCTTTGATTTAATTTGTTATTATCTGGATTTGGTGCCAACCTGATATTTGGATCCATAGGCATAGCAACAGGATTCGCGTCTAGCATCTCATCTTTACAAAGAAGGTTCTCAATAGATTTTTCTTGAGAGATTGTTATTGAGTCCACAGTTTTTGTAACTTCTATGACAATGATTTCATTTGGTTTGCCTAAATCAGTGACTTCCCATTCTGAGCTAAGCGCCTTCTTCATGTAATCCACCATTTGATCTTATGATGTGAATAGCAAAGAGTCATCCACCCAAACAGTTAGAATACCAAAGTCATCTTTGTTGCATCATATATAAGTGCATGGATCTGAAATCAAGTGTTGGTATTCATGATTTTTGAGTTTACCATCAAATTCATTATTCCATTTACATCCAGCTTGTTTTAATCCATATAAGGACTTGACCAACTTACAAACTCTGCCCATTGATAATACTCAACCTGGAAACCCAAGCAAAACCTGTTAGAAAGGTCTTGGATGGTATAACACAAGTTAGAGGAAGGGTGCAAGATGGTACTAAATATCACCACTGTTATCCAAGGATGGGGAAACTAAGTTCAAGAAGTTTGAATGATAGTGGATAAAGTTTGAGGGTGCACAAGGGTTTGCGAGGGACTGCAAAGAAGTTTGAGGAAGTTTGAGGAAGTTTGAGGAGTTTGTGAAGAATGGGAATGGTTTCGAGGGATATCAAGAAATGAATATAATGAATTGGGGAGGTTTTTGAGTTGAAATCTCCAAATCTGACTGGTGAAGTGGATGGATGTAGTGTGCCATGAATGGGCAAGTTGGTGATGTAAGCAAGTTAGGATGATGGGAAGATGAAAATGATAGATCAAGTCTCTTATGTTTGGCAGTAACCCACAGTAATACATGGATCTCATCATTGGCCAGTGTGGACTATCTGAAACAAGTTTACAGCAACATGTATTAGTAGAGTATGTGTGTTATGAGGAAGATGGAAACCATTAAGAATGGTCTCAGTGTTATGCATGATTTTTGTGATGGCAGATTGTATGAGAGAATGAAACCTCACACATTTGATGAAAACATGGTGCATGAAAAGTGACACCACAGTTGGATGTTGCCATCCTGAAGATGGCATGTGTCCACCTGACCTGATCTGATATAAAACTGGACAATGGCAGAATATGCTGATGAGTAGTGATGCACAAGGCTTGGCCCAAAGCCCTGAAGCCTGGGCTGTTAATAAGTTATTAGGGTGACACCCACTTATCTGCTAGCTCGACTGTGTGGGTTCTCTCTACAAGAAGGGGGCAGGATCTGTGCACATGATGGGGGTTTGATGGTTTTGATGTGAGGGGTTATTAATAAGTGAGCTGGTTGAAAAAGGTCTTTTGCACCACAAATGTGGATGGAATACCTAAGAGAACACAATTAGGGTCTCCTAGGTGTTTATTTGCAGTTTATATACTATGTTACATATATTGTACAATGTTACTACTGACATGCTCATACATGTGTGTACATATTGATGCATGCAAAATAAAATTGTCATGCTAACAAAGTGTAGCATTTTTTGGCGTAGGATAGCATAATTTGATGTAATAGAATAAAATAAAATATTATTATATAATGGGGCTGTTTCCTAACATTACCCCCCTTTTATGCCTTGACTTCCAGGTGAGAAAATATTGTATCTGTCCCCTCTGTGAAATTTTGGTAAGGCCAGAAATTCATCCCCTCATATATCATTCTTGCAATGTGATGTGGAGTTTTTGGATTAAGTTTAAAGAATTGGGTAATTGCATTATGTGCTCACTTACAATTCTCCTTGGGTTCCCATGAGCTATTTTTGTTGGTGTAGTTCTTCCACTTTGTTAAGAACTCCAATTTATTTCGTTGAAGACATGAGTCTAGGATTTCTTCAACTACATATTCTGGAGCACCTTCTACCATTATTGGAGGTTGCAAAGTAGTTTGTTGACTGGGAATAGTGGGTGGGCAGTAAGGGCATAGGCAGGAAATATTAACCTCAGGATCAATTTTGAATGATCGAGGTAATTTTAGCACTACTGCATTGGGCAAAATTACATTAGAAATCACATATGGGCCAACTTGTTTCTCCATAAGTTTTTTTGAAGGTTGTAGAATATTTAGATCCTTGGTACTTAGCCATACCAAGTCACCAACTTTGTACTCTGGAGCAATGGCTCAAGTACAATCTGCATGTCACATCACATCATTATGTGCTTTCATTAAATGCTGCCTCTGCTTCTTCCTATACCTTTTGCATCTTAGATACAAAGTCCTCTACTGATTGTACTTTGATCTCCCTTCTGGGTTCTATTCCCATACAGGGATGATACCCATAATTAGTAAAGAAGGGTGACATGTGAGTAGCCAAATGGAATCTATTATTGTGGGAAAATTTAGCAATTGCCAGCCATTTGGGCCAATCAGTTTGTCGGTGGTTGACAAACATGTGTAGGTACTGCTCCAACTCATGATTTATTCTCTCTATCTGTCCATCAGTTTGTGGGTGATATGCCATAGATAATTTGGTTTGAATTCCCAATATATTGTTTAATTCTCACATAAACACGGAAGCAAATTGGGTTCATGATTGGAGATAACTGTATTAGGTAATCCATGTATCCACCATACCTCATTTAGATAGAGGCACACCAAGCCTAATGGTGTGTTTTCTGTAGTAGTAGGAATAATATGAACCTCCTTTGTGAAGCAGTCACATACTATAAATATTGCATCATATCCTTGAGCTTGAACTTCAGGTAATCCTGTGATAAAGTCCACAGATATATCTCCCCATGGGGCTTTAGGTATAGGGTTCAGCATTAATTTCCCTGCAGGCTTTTCTGGAAATTTCTTCCCCCTCATGCACATATCACATCCATCCACATACCCCAACACATATTTTGAAATTCTGGGACACCAATAATTTCTCATTACCAATTCCAATGTCTTCCACCTTCCTGGATGTCCAGCAGTTGGCATATTATGATGTAATCAGATGATCTCCCTTTGTAAATCTCAATCTTTCAGTACATGCACTTTTCCTCTGAACAATACTAACCCTTGTTCTTCAACCCATTCATCTCCTTTAATATCACCTTTCTTCTCTCCCCTCAAGGCTTTCACAGCTTCCACTACTTCATCATCCATCTCTGAACATTGTCTAATTTTAGACAACATCTCCATCTCTGAGCTATCCACCAATAGATGCCCTTGACACATAGCACAAATATGAAAGTATTCAGGTTTCAGTAGGGTAATATTTTTATTGTCCTCCTCCACTCCCCTTTTATGATCTGTATGTCTGGATAATGCATCTGCTTTCCTCATCAAGCTTCCCACTTTGTGGACTAAGTGAAAATTAAAACATGATAGGAATAATGGTTAAGCCTTTCAGTGGACATGAAGTACTGCAGATTTTGATCTGATGCATACATCCCTCCAAATAATGTCTCCATGCTTCCAATGCTCATATTATTTCCAACATATCTTTGTCATGCACATCATAATTCCTCTCCACATCATCCAACCCTCGAGACAAATATGCACAAGGATGCCATTTGCCATCTTCACATAGCATTGATAATACTGCTCCAGTAGCAAAGTCGGATGCATCTGATTCTACTCATAAGGGACACATGAAATCTACTGGGGCTAATATTGGCTCTTCCACAAACTTCCTCTTCAACTCCTCAAATGCTGTCTGCTGTTATTCTCCCCATCTCCATACTACTCCTTTTTGCATAAGGTTGTGTAAGGGTGCAGCAATTTTAGAAAAATTATAGACAAAGTGAGGATAATAATTTGCGAGTCCTAAGAAGGCTTGAACCTCCTTGATATGGGTGGGTGCAGGCCAATCAACAATTGCCCATACCTTGATAGGATCCATTTTGATTCTGTCAGGACCGATCATTAATTCCAAAAACTCAATCTCACTTGCCCCAAATACATGTTTCTCCAGTTTCACAAATAGACCATTTTCTGCCAATCATCATAGCACCTCTTGTACTATCACTTCATGGTTTTCTTCATCCTCCATGAATATCAGAATACTGTCAATAAATATTATTACCATGCCTTTGTCTATTACATCCTTGAAAATATTGTTTATCATATTTTGGAAAGTCGGGGGACTATTGGTCATCCCAAAAAACATGACAAGTGGCTCAAAGGATCCTCAACGCATGGCAAATGCAGCTTTCTACTCATCTCCTTTCTTTATTCATACATTATTGTATCCCCATCATAAATCCAGTTTTGTAAAGACCTTGGCTTTTTCTACCTTGTCAATTATTTCTGAGATCAATGGCAAAGGGTACACATTCTTCACTGTCCACTCATTTAGATACCTATAATCTGTACACATCCTCTTCCTCTGATCTTTCTTTGGTACAAAGAATATTGGTGATGTCTGCAGTGATTTTGAAGATTGTATGTATCCTTTGTGCAATTGTTCATTTAGGAATGCATCTACTTCTTCTTGCTCCTTTGGAGATAACAAGTAGACTATTGACTTCTTCAGCACAAATCCTGGCTTCATCTCAATGGCATGATCCCATGGCTTTCACACCAGCATTTTCTAAAATTCTTTCTTCTGAAAGACTGACAAATATTCATGGTAGGCTTTTGGTACTCCTCCACTAGTTTCTTTACCTCTGCAGTATTTTTATCCCATGACTGTCTTCCACAAATTTTCCTAAGGTTTGCTTCCATTCTTCTTTGTTGATCATGATTGGAACTTCCCCATTTGGCATTTCTTCATCCTCCACTTCCTCCATTGTAACAGAATACTTTCCCTTTCTCTTTTCTTTTCTTCTTTTCCTTCTTTATCTTTTTTACCTTCCTCCCATACACATTACATTCTTTAGGACAATGAGTCATCTGTACTTTCCTAGTTTTTCAATTAATTTCCAGATTATGTTTATGTAACCACAGACATCCAATTATGAGATTGGTCTTTCCAAGATTGCACACTTCAAATATGGCTCATTCCTGATGATCTTGATACTTTAGTAGCATAGTCACTTCCTTCTTAATTGTTCCTCCACGATTTATCATTCTATCAATATTGTACACCATTATAGGTTGCAACAGTTTGCACATGCTAATACTGTTTCCAGTAATTAAGGACCAATTAATAAATAATCTTGTAGCACCACTATTGAGTAATGCCTCTACATCAATAGCTGCATGCTTGTCCACTGTCTTCAATCCTATGGTTATGGAGATTTCAGGTTCTATTCATGCAGAACAAATAAAGAATTTAGAGGTTTTTGGAAATAATGCTTGACAATTCTCTTTATCATGTAATTGACAATGGTTGTACTCTTCCTTGATTTCCTTTTCTGGTTCACTCTGGGTTTCCTTGGATACTAGTACATTATAACAATTCTGGGTCACCAATGGGGAAACCTTCACTGGGACTCTTCCACAAACTCTTCCCACAAAATTCTTCTGCTTGTCTTCTTCTGACTTTACTTCCTCAATTGTAGCTTCCCTAATCTTCCTCTTCTGCCTACAATCTCTAGCAATATGCCCTACTTGCCCACAATTAAAACATATAAGTGGGGCTTGTCTTCCTGCTTGATCAACATCCATTGCATCTGCTGATGCTGCTGACTCCATAACTTTAGGTGTCACTGCCATGGCTGGTGGCTGTGACATAATAATTTCAAGCTGTGATGAGTCACTTCTTCGACAATTCCAAAAGTTGGTTTTTGGGAGCTCTCCAAATGTCTATGAGTCATGTGATTTGGTAACTTGGGTTCAGAAAAATGCATTTACCTAAATATGCACCCCCACAAATCTTTGATGGTACCATGGAGAATACAAAATCCTTCATCAGCTCTATAGTATTGTACATCCATGGGAGAAAGCCTGAGTTTTGTATGACCAAGTCTAGGATTATGTTTGCTTTCTTCTATATTCAGGGAGGAAAAGCACAGTTCTGGAGAAAGGAAGCCATTAATCAAATTGCCACGGGATATAAACTGTTTGCAACCTTCAGGGAATTTTTGGAGAGATTGGAGGCACAGTTTGGACACCCTAACCCAAAGGCGACAGCTAATGCAAAATTAAAAACCTTGCACCAAGGTTCTCTGACAGCAGACAAATTTATTTTGCAGTTCAAGGCAGAAGCATCACAGACAGATATAGGAGAAGCTGCATTGGTAGAATTTTTGAAGGCAGGATTAAATCCCTCTTTATTCAAGTCTATCTTTCGACTCCCATCTATGTCGGAGAGGTTGGATGAGTGGTATAATTGAGCAATGCATCTTGATTGGCAATATCGACAGGAACAGGCAGAGTCAAAATTGATGTATGGAAATGCCAGATTTGGAAAGTCATCAGGAGGAAAGTCTGAGAAAGGAAGGACACTTCAGGTACAAGCTCCAAGTGCATATCCACTGGATATGGCAGTGATACCTATCATTAAGGAGTCAGCAGCATCAGCAGATGCAATGGATGTTGATAAAGCAGGGAGACAAGCCCCACTTAAATGTTTTAATTGTGGGCAATTAGATCATATCGCTAGGAATCATAGGCAAAAAAGGAAGATTAGAGAAGTGACAATTGAGGAAGTGAAGTTGGAGGAAGATAAGCAGAAGAATTTTGTGGAAGAGTCCTAGTAAAGGTTTCTTCATTGGTGACCCAGAATCAATATAATGTATTAGTATCCGAGGAAACCCAGAGTGAACCCAAAAGAGAAATTGGGGAGTATGACCATCATCATTTATACAATGAAGAAAAATGCCCAGCCTTATTTCTGAAGACTCCTAAATTCTTTATTTGTTCTGTGTGGATAGAACCCGAAATCAGCTTGACAATAGGATTGAAGACAGTGGACACGCATGCAGCAATTGATGTGGAGGCATTGCTTGACAGTAATGCTCTGGGATTATTCATTAATTGATCCTTAATTACTGGAAATGGTATTTGCATGCATAAACTGCCACAACCTATAATGGTGTACAATATTAACAGTACGATCAATCATGGAGGAACTATTAAGGAGGAGGTAACAAATGATACTGAAGTATCAGGATCATCAGGAACGAGCTGTATTTGAAGTGTGCGACCTTGGGAAAACCAATCTGATAATTGGATATCCATGGTTACAAAAGCATAACCTGGAAATTGATTGGAAAACTGGGAAGGTACACATGACTTGTTGTCCTAAGGAATGTAATGTATATGGGAGGAAAGTAAAAAAAGAAAAGAAGGAAAGAAAAGAGAAAGAACATCCAAGGAAGTATTTTGTTATGATGGAGGAAGTGGAAGATGAGGACATGCCAAATAGGGAAGTTCCAATCATGACCAATAAGGAAGAACAGAAGCAAACCTTTAGGGAAATTCATGGAGGACAGTCATGGGATAAAAATGCTGTGAAAGTTGAGAAACTGGTGGAGGAGTGGGTGCCAAAAGCCTACCATAAATATTTGTCAGTGTTTCAGAAGAAGGAATTGGAGTAGATGCCAGTGCAAAAGCCATGGGATCATGCAATTGAGATGAAACCAGGATTTGTGCCAAAGAAGTCAAAAGTCTACCCATTATCTCCAAAAGAACAAGAAGAGGTGGATGCATTCCTTAATGAACAATTGCGCAAGGGATACATATGACCTTTGAAATCACTGCAGACATCACCGATATTCTTTGTACCAAAGAAAGATCAGAGGAAGAGGATGTGTACAGATTATAGGTATCTGAATGACTGGACAGTGAAGAATGTGTACCCTTTGCTGTTGATCTCAGAGATAATTGACAAGATGGGAAAGGCCAAGGTCTTTACAAAATTGGATTTATGCTGGGGGTACAACAATGTACAAATAAAGAAAGTAGATGAGTGGAAGGCTGCATTTGCCATGCATTGAAGATCCTTTGAGCTGCTTGTCATGTTTTTTGGGATGACCAATAGTCCCCCAACTTTCCAAAATATGATGAATGGCATTTTCAAGGACATAATAGACAAAGGCATGGTAATAATATTCATTGATGACATTTTTTGATATTCACGGAGGATGAAGAAAACCATGAGGCGAAAGTGCAGGAGGTATTAAGAAGAGTGGCAGAGAATGATTTATTCATTAAAGTGGAGAAATGTGTGTTTGGGGCAAGCAAGATCAAGATCTTGGAATTAATGATTGGTCCTGATGGAATCAAGATGGATCTTATCAATGTACAGGCAATTGTTGATTGGCCTGTGCCCACCCATATCAAGGAAGTTCAGGCTTTCTTGGGACTCACCAACTATTATTGTCACTTTGTTCATAATTTTTCCAACATTGCTGCACCCTTACACAACCTTATGTGAAAGGGAGTAGTGTGGAGATGGGGAGAACAACAGCAGACTGCATTTGAGGAGTTGAAGAGGAAGTTTGTGGAAGAGCCAATATTAGCCCCAGTAGATTTCATGTGTCCCTTACAAGTGGAATCAGATGCATCAGACTTTGCTACTGGAGCAGTATTATCAATGTTATGTGAAGATGACAAATGGCATTCTTGTGCATATTTGTCTCAAGGGTTGAATGATGTGGAGAGGAATTATGATGTGCATGATAAAGAGATGTTGGGAATAATATGAGCATTGGAAGCATGGAGACATTATTTGGAGGGATGTACACATCAGATCAAAATCTGGACAGATCATCAAAATCTGCAGTACTTCATGTCCACTAAAAAGCTTGACCATCGACAAGTGCATTGGGCATTATTCCTATCGTGTTTTAATTTTTACTTGGTCCACAAAGTGGGAAGCTTGATGCGGAAAGCAGATGCATTATCCAGACATACAGATCATAAAAGGGGAGTGGAGGAGGACAATAAAAATATTACCCTACTGAAACCTGAATACTTTCATATTTGTGCTATGCGTCAAGGGCATCTATTGGTGGATAGCTCAGAGATGGAAATGTTGTCTAAAATTAGACAATGTTCAGAGATGGATGATGAAGTAGTGGAAGCTGTGAAAGCCTTGAGGGGAGAGTAGAAAGGGAATATTAAAGGAGATGAAAGGGTTGAAGAACAAGGGTTAGTGTTGTTCAGAGGAAAGGTATATATACTGAAGGATCAAGATTTATGAAGGGAGATTGTATGGTTACATCATAATATGCCAGCTGCTGGACATCCAGGAAAGTGGAAGACATTGGAGTTGGTGATGAGAAATTATTGGTGGCCCAGAATTTCAAAGTATGTGTTGGGGTATGTGGATGGGTGTGATACATGCATGAAGAGGAAGAAATTTCCAGAAAAGCCTGCAGGGAAATTAATGCTGAACCCTATACCTAAAGCACCACGGGGAGATATATCTGTGGACTTTATCACTGGATTACCTGAAGCTCAAGGATATGATGCAATATTTGTAGTATGTGACCGCTTCACAAAGAAAGTCCATATTATTCCTATTACTGCAGAGACCTCATCATTGGGCTTGGCACACCTCTATCTAAATCAGGTATGGCGGTTACATGGATTACCTGATATGGTTATCTCCGATTGCAGATCACCATTTGCTTCTGCATTTATGCAAGAGTTAAATAACATATTGGGGATTCAAACCAAGTTATCTATGGCATATCACCCACAAACTGATGGGCAGACAGAGAGAATGAATCAGGAGTTGGAGCAGTACCTATGCATGTTTGTCAATCACCGACAAACCAACTGGCCTGAATAGTTGGCATTGCTGAATTTTCTCACAATAATAAATTCCATTCAGCTACTTGCATGTCACCCTTCTTTGCTAATTATGGGTATCATCCCAGAATGGGAGCAGAACCTCAAAGGGAAGTCAAGATACAGTCAGTGGAGGACTTTGTATCAAAAATGCGAAAGGTGCAGGAGGAAGCAGAGGTGGCATTGATGAAAGCACATGATGATATGATGTGACATGCAGATCATACTCGAGCTGTTGCTCCAGAGTACCAAGTTGGTGACTTGGTATAGCATAGGCAACCTGCTTCCTTCTGCCTCTCCCTCCTCATTCACTGCCTTCCTCTTGCTCATCCACTTCACAACCACTGCCTTCTTCCACTCCTCCTCATTGGCCTTCTGCACTGCTTCCACCTGTCGCTCCTCCTCTGCCTGTCACTCCTCCTCTGCCTGTCACTCCTCCTCTGCCTGTCACTCCTCCTCTGCCTGTCACTCCTCCTCCTTGTGTTGCACTTCCTCCTCAAGCCTTAGTCCCTCCCAGACTAGCTCCTCTTGCTGGGCCTTGAGAGCCGCCAACCATTGCACAGCAGATTGTGAGGGCAGGGTCATGTTGTTAGAGGGAGGTAGAAAATTGAAATTTTTCTGACCACAGACCCAGCTTTTAAGTCAGACCTTCAAACCTCATGTGCCTCGTAGGCTTGGCCCTAAGGGGAAAATACTGTCAAGACCCATTTCACTGGATCAGATTTCTAATAATCCCCAATTCCTTTCTGACATTTTTCTGATCTTGTCCATCGGCATTCTGGCCATAGCACCTTTTAGTCATCAGACAAGTTGTCATGTGCCTTAGTAATCATTTGCTTACTCACTTTATTTCTAATACAGTCTTACCAATTCTGGTCATGGACACTTACCAAGACCCATTAGTAAACTTCCATACTTTCCATTGTTCTTCTGGCCTTTGATATTTAAGCGCCTGTAGCTTGGCCTTAGTCTCCATTTGTAGATTACTTGTAAATTACTTTGTTCCTTGCATTGCATCTCGCCCTGTCATCCTCTGCTTAATATCAACCCTTCATTCATCCTTGATTTGTTCTGTACCTAAATCCTTAATTTATTGGCTACTCTTAACTTCATTTCACCCCATAACCTCTGCTTTAATCTATCCTCACCTCCACCCAGAAACCTGCTGGACACCCACATTCAATCTGCCTGAAATTGGACAATTGACAAGGAGAAGGATGCAACTTCTTATAAGTTGAAGCCAAGTCCTCTCACGCTACAGCCTAGTGGATTCTGCCTGAAATTCTTGAACACCTCCAACTACCTCTGACTGAGTCTGGCCAGAAGTCTGGTATACCTCTGACCAACTTCTAACCTTGGTAGTAGTGATCTTGAATCTTGACAGACATGAAGAAATGTTTCATGCAGGATTACAGAGCACTGAATGTGCAGACAATCTGGAACAACTCATTACCATTGATCAATGAGTTGATTGACAAGATGGCAAAAGCAAGGGTGTTTACAAAGCTGGACATTAGATGGGGATACAACAATGTGAGAATGAACGATGGGGATGAGTGGAAGGCAGCATTTATAACATATCAAGAGGCATTTGAACCATTGGTCATGTACTTTGGATTGATAAACAGTCCCAGAACATTCCAGTCAACGATAAATGGGATTCTGCAAATAGAAATCGAAAGTGGGAAGGTGGTCATCTACATATATATAATGATATACACAGAGACTGAAGATGGTCACCATGAAATGGTAGAGGAAGTGTTAAAGAAGTTGGCAGAAAGCAATTTATACTTGAAATTAGAGAAGTGTGTATTCAAACAGAAAGAGGTGGAGTTTTTGGGCTTGGTCATCAGACCAGATGGATTAAAGATGGCTGAGACAAAGGTTAAGATAATAAAGAACTGGCCAGCACCAACACATGTGAAGCATGTACAGCAGTTTCTAGGACTCGCAAACTATTACCGTCAGTTCATGGAGGACTTCTCAAAAGTGGCAACATCTTTAAATAAGTTGTTATAGAAGGAACAGCAGTTGGAATGGACAGAAGCACAGCAAGGTTTATTCAATGAACTGAAAAGGCAGTTCACAACATTTCCCTTGTCAATGAAGGGAGAAGATGAGAAATGGAGACCATGTGCATTCTACTCAAAAATGTTGAATGATGTTGAGAGAAATTATAATGTACATGGTAGAGAAATGCTGTCAATAATTAGGGCATTGGAGACATGGAGGCATTATCTTGAAGGAGTGAAGCTCAAAGTGGAAATCTGGTCTGATCATCAAAACCTTCAATATTTCATGATGGCAAAGAAGTTAAATTGGAGACAAGCATGATGGGCACTATACCTATCAAGATTCAACTTCGAATTAATACTAAAGCCAGGAACAGCGATAAAAAAAGCAGATGCTCTGTCCAGGAGGCCAGACTTTAAAGAGGGGATGGAAGATGATAATAAAGATGTCACTTTATTGAAACCCATGTTTTTTGCTGTATGGGCACTACAACAGGGACACCTGTTGATTGAAGGAGAAGAGGAAGAGATCTTATCAAAAATCAGAAAGTCGAGAGAGAGGGATGAATGAGTTGTAAATGCAATTGAAGAAATGAAGAGATCACTGACAAGAAGATTAAGATCGGAAGAATGAACTGAGGAGAAAAACTTAATACTGTTCGGAGGAAAGGTCTAAGTACCTAACGAGATAAAGTTGAGGAGAGAACTGGTGAAATTGCATCATGACACCCCAATAGTGGGACACCCAGGGAGGTGGAAAACACTAGAGTTGATATCACGAAATTATTGGTGGCCAGTGATTACAAAGTTTGTATTTGATTATGTGGATGGGTGTGATAAGTGTCAGCAAAACAAGAACTACCTGCAACCTTTGGCAGAGAAACTAAGGCCACCAGAGACACCAATGGAGCCATGGAAGGGAGTTGCAGCAGATTTTATTATGGGGTTACCAGAGGTGCAGGGTTTTGATGCACTACCAGTGGGCAAAGAAGTAGATACATGCAGTACCAACAACAAAGGAGACAAGTGCATTAGGGCTAGCCAGGTTGTATCAGGATAATGTGTGGAGGTATCATGGATTACCTGAGTCAATAATCTCAGATCAGGGACTGCAGTTCGCAGTGGACTTAATGAAGGAGTTAAACCAAATGCTAGGAACTCAGATGCAGCTATCAACAGTATATCATCCACAGACAGATGGTCAGAGCAAACAAACAAATCAGGACATAGAACAGCACTTGAGGATGTTTGTAGCACACAGACAGGACAACTGGCCAGAATGGATCACAATAGCAGAGTTCACATACAACAACAAGATGCATTCTGCATGCAAACTATGGATTCCACCCATGCATGGGATTTGAGCCAAGGAGAGAGACAAAGAATGAAGCAGTGGATGACTTCACAAAGAGAATGAAAAGGGTTCATGAGAAAGCAGAGGCAGCGCTAATGAAGGTGCGAAATGAGATGAAGTGCTATGCAGATCAACACCATGGAGAGGCACCGAAGTATGCAGAGGGACAAAAAGTATGGTTGGAGATGGAGAATTTGAACATTGGGTGACCAATGAAGAAGCTGACAGATAAACAAATTGGTCCATACAAGATTACAGAGGTGTTGTCACCAAATGCAGTCAGGTTACAAGTACCAAAGACAATGAAATACACTCAGTGGTCAATGTCACAAATAAGGCCATATGATAAAAAAAAAAATCATGAATTCCAGGACAACAAGTCATGCCACCAGAACCAGTGATTATTAAAGGAGAGAAAAAGTATGAGGGTGAGGTACTAGATTCAAGAATGAGGCAAGGGAGGTTAGAGTATCTAGTCAAGTGGAAAGATTACATGGAAGAGAACAACACTTGGGAGCCACTCCCAAACCTTGGCAATGCACCAAATAAGGTGCAAGAATTTCACCATCTGCACCCCTCAGCACCTCAATGAATTTGAACATTGGATGAATTGAACTCTTGACTGATTGAGAACTTTACCACAACACAGAAAGGAATGCTCAGCAAGTTGAACATTGACTAGTCTCCTGCACAAAAGCCCCTCCCCACTACAAGTTCAGACACACCCCAATTATAACCGTATAGTCCTCATTGGATTGAATCGTGCAACCACTCCTGACTCATCCATTTGTGTGCCAAAAATTATTGATGTCTCCACATATGAGTTGCATGTATGGGCAGTGGAGGGTCGCCAGATTAACTGGAGCTCGATGTCTGCAAATATAATAATTTTGCTGGGTGTGTGAGCCAATGAATGTGAGGATGAATCATGTAAAGTATATGCAGTCTGCCAAAAGAGGCAGATGAGGGTGATGAAAAGAACACTTCCAAAGAGTGCAAGTGAAACATGGTTGAGTGACATTGGGGGTGATGAGGAATGAGTGTCGAGGATGGCATATGACAAGTGGAGTAGTTGGTGTTCAGCGATAGAGTCTCTCTCACAGCTTGAGTCCAGATCTCAATCATGATGATTGAGTGTAAGAAGGGGGTACTGTTATGAGAGCTTTGCAAAATCAACATCTTATCTAATCATATCAGATCATCTTAGTAGATTACACACAGCATGGTTAGGGGCAGGCACTGTACATTGGCATGGGTGCAGTATGGCAAAGGAGGCTTAATAATCCAATACATGGAGTAAGCATGGTCAAACCTCATGGATGTAGCATGTATAGTAGTATATAAGATGCAATATTATACCAAGAGACTCTAGTCGAGTTCTCTTAGGATTCCACCATAACAAGTGTGAATGCTGGAGACTGCGAGACAACCTTTCTATTGAACAATGACTTCTTGTGAGAGCCCACCTAGCAGTCCACCCAGTATAACTTCGGCTGAAGTAGTGGTTGCAATTGGTGTTGCTTTAATAGCAAGGAACATTGTGGAGCTGGTAAATCAATAATTCTCATTTATCTTTTGCCAGGGTGTTCAAACCTAAATGTTGGCCAAGTGTAGGGAACTGTGGGGCAGCATACATAGCAGCCTGAGAGCATTTCACAGATATTGTGATGTTGAACAGCAGTTGGTTCTTGAGGGAGCTTATGAGGCCATGTCAAGATGGTTGAGGGTGCTGGCCAGTTTCAGAGTACCATAGAATTCAGATGCATAGAATTGGTAGCTGCCATTACACTCCTCCCCCTCCCCCCCCTCTGCCCTGACAGCACCACCCTCCCCCTCCCCTAATGCCTGCACTCACACTCACCACCCCAACTATGATGATGTCTGCCCCCTAGACCTGTTCCCTTCCTCTCTTCCCACCATCTGCTACATCATCTCTGCAGCAGTGGGTGCCATGAGGGGAGCAGCATGTGTAATAGCAGCAGCAGTTACATCAAGACTCCTCTCCATCACATCAGCCATGTGGTTGAGAGTTGAATTGAGAACACTGGAAATAATAATGGAGTTCAGATCATTGGTCTTATTCTGATGATCACTTAGAGCTGGAGGGCTGCATACTGCTCATGGGTCTTGCATTTTTGACCAGCATCACTACCAGTAGTAATAGAATGTACTGAGCCCATAGAAGTGTCAGATTGCAGAATGGCTTGGGAATGGACTGACAGGGAAAGAGAGAATGATGGTAAAAACCCTGCACAACCAGAGGAAGATAAAGCACCGGGATCTGGTGGAGAAAAGAATGATGTGACAAAAGATAACCCTAGGACACCTGAGAATTATAGTTCCCATGGTAGCATAATGGACCATGACTTGGTGTAATTGACCATAATTGGCCATAACCTGATTTTATGGGCTCAAATAAATACAGAAAAATAAGGGAAACTTATAGTAGGCAACTGTGCATGTTTCCTAACATTACCTTCTTTTTATTCCTCAACTCCCAGCTGAAATATGATGTTATAATTGGGTACCATGGAATTTTGATATGGTTGGAATTTCAATTGTTTGTGCTGCAATCACACAATTCTCTGAGGTGCATTGGGGTGCTGATTATAGAAATCATGTATGGCATGTGGCACATTTCTACAATTAGCTTCAGGTTCCCATGAATTGTTTTCATCTGTGTATCCTTCCCATTTTACCAAGAACTCCAACTTGTTACAGCACAACCGAGAATCCAGAATTTCCTTCACTAAATATTCTGGTTCACCTCCTAGTTCAATAGGTGGCTGGGGAGTAGTTTGTTGTCCCAGTATGGTATGTGGTTTGTAAGGGTGCAACAAATTGAAGTCCATGATCAGAAATTACTGTATTAGGTAAACTGTGCAATTTCCATATGTGATTGCGGTATAGGTGTGCCAACTTTAAACAACTCTTTTTTTTTTTTCATTGGTGGTCAAACTTGCTGGCTCTCCTGTTCTCGAGGGATGTCACTATGTGTGAAGTTATAGGATACAAACTGAATTTATACATGTACAGATATCCTACAAATTTTTTTGAGCTTTGGCACCTTGAGTCAAAAAAAATTGTGAAGTGCAACTGGAAGATTTTTTAACATGGCTTGTCAACTCGACAGCTTGCAAACTTTCTACACTTGTACCAGGTGGTACAACCACTGACAAGTAACATGTCAAAACACTGATGCATATTAATGCAAAGAAGGCTGATAGTATATCCCATACCAATTGTTCTACCCAGTTGCAACCAACTGTAATGAGTAATGGTCTTTCTCCAGTCTTCCAGTCTGTACACTGGTAAATAATCCACTCCAACATCGAGAATTGTTGTAATTCCCAAATATCAACAGTATCCAACTGTTGGATGAAAATGTGTGTCCCATTAGTAATTATGCAACAGTGGTGTTGGGCAAAGACAGATAGATATTGTTATTCCATAGCATTTAAATAATTCAACTTTTAAGAAATTTCATCAAGATTTGACCTAGTTATGGCCAAAACAAAAGTACATTACCTGATGTCATTGTCATGTAGTTTGGCCTCCATTGTAACATGTCAGGTATGTGAAATAAAGCAAATATACATAGCACAAATGTTTATGTTATGCCTTGGATAATGTTTAATTGTCCCCAATGTTTTTGTAGCCCAGGTTATAAGCAGTACTGTCAAAGGTGGTATGAAAATGTATTTGGTCATATCTTTCTCAATTCTGGCACCAAATTAAAAGGGAATATGTGTGGGAATCTGGGGGCATAACTCCTTATAGTGTAACTGGTTACAACTGGTCTTTTTGTGGTCTTCAATGTATTTGACATTTGAAAAGACTGTAACTGAGACTGCAAAAAAAACAGTCCTTTAGCCAACCACTGGTCCAGTCTTTTGTGGACACAGTTATGGTCCAGTTATGGTCTTTTTGCGGTCCTATGGACCAGACTTTAAAGCACTACGGACCATACCTCCCCTATATGCATGTCAGAACTTTCTAATTTTTGCAGTATCTTGACCATTGAAAATGGTACCTAGATTCAAATGAACATGTACAAAATATGGTCCTATGTAACATGTCTTCTGTACAGTTCCAATGATCACTTTCAAGATAAAATCAAACATTACTGAGCCGAGTCTTGCAAGCTGAGAAAAATGCCTGAAAGTTGGGGATCGCGCCTGCGCCGCTACACGATTACTGTACCTGCTGTGTGAAGTAGTATTCTCGTCAACTCACTCGTAACCGTCTGAAACTGGTGGCTTAGAGTTGGATGACTAACGACATTGACTGGGTGACCTGCTGCTTATTACACCCATATGACTCAAACACGGTCTGGTAGTCCTATACAACCCCGACCTTGCCTTCCCACTACAAGTAGGCGGAACCGCGGACCTATGAAAAGCACTGGATTATTAGATCACAAAAGCGAGGAACCGCAAGGGGCACTCGACGTACCTTGATTAGATGGCTATCTTTCAATCGCCGTAGAACCGATACCATTGAGGTTCTTGCTCGATGCGTAGCTTCTCCTTCATCTTGTCGATGATTTCTCTCGGAGGAGGCGTCGCGGTATCGGGTGAGAGATTGTCCGCGAAGGTGAGGCACCAATCCGACTCGTGGCGGCGAGGGCCCGTGTTGTAGGTAACAAAGTGCATGGACGTCCGTCGCCACAAGCGATAACAACCAGTGAACAGAGGTCCCATCGATTTACTAATGTAGCCCTCCAGGACCTTCTCATCATCTGTATCGCCGAATCGCTGCCGGCCCCACTCCTCCAGCTCATCCGTGGAGAAAGCGAATCCATAGATCATACGCTTAAACGTACGCGTCTTTGGTACACTTCTGCGCTGCTTTGTGGAGGAGTCTACCGCAGGCGTCGCAATATCGGGCGTAATGTCGCTGGAGACGCTCTTTGTTGCCATTTCTACAACTGGAATATAATATGAGTAAGATATAGGTTCATCCAAGGGACTGAAAGAAACCTGACCTGACATGCAGGCTGAAATGATTCAAATGAAATGAAAGAGTTCAACCGTGACTGTAACAACTGTCAGGATGAATCACATTATGTAGCGTTATTTGGCTTGATTCATGTAGTAAATTCGCGTTTGTCCGGATTCCGCCCCTCTGACCGCGTGCCTGCCAGTCAGCGTTGCAGGCGACGAACATGAAACGACAGCCCGTGGCAGCGACCCGCCGCCTCTTCGATAAAGGTCGACAACCACTGCAGCTGGACTCTGCACGGCTCCTTCCACCTTCAGCCTCTCCCTGCCGCTTCCGCAACCCCGCCCTGAATGTGTCGGGCCAAGGCCGAATGGCAGGCTGCTGGTGGGTCTTGCCTCCCGAGTCAAGTCGAAAAGGGCGAGCTGATGTCTTACGCCCCAACAACGTCTGAACTTCCTCTCTTTCGCTCCAGGCCATCGTCGACATCCCGCTTCCTCTTCATTGCACTCCACGCTGGATTCCCTCTCCCTCCCAGTTCGGAACCCGTCCTATTCTCTGTCGCGTGGACACGGTCACGATTCGAGAGTCTGGTTGCACCTTCGCCGACTCGTGTCACCACATCAACATGAAGCCGACGGGGCCACACTTTGAGGTCTGGTTGCAACCCCTGGTCAAACACACTGACGAAGCACGCAAGAAGGTACCAAGCGAATGGCCGATGTCAACGATGGCAAGACCATCGAACCTATTCCGAACGACGTAAGGATCGCGTCGCCGCGTGGTGGAGAAGGCCTTCTGTCAGCAGGCCATCATAATGTAGTGCATTCACTCAACGGAGAGTCCTGGGCAGTGGGAATGCAGATTTCTCCTCGGTATGAAGATTCTTCGCTTGCCTTTTTCCTGCTGAAGCCCGACGAAGCCCATCAGTCGCAACGCCACCACGGATATTGTCATCAGCACAAATACATGAAATCGTAAATGCTCAATCTGTCGGCTTCCTGGTTTCTCGTGTTCTTATCGTGTCGACAAATCACCGCGTTATCATCACACATCTCTATGTTGCAAACTCATGTAAACGCTCAATCGGTTGGCTTCCCGTAATCTACTGAGGCTCTCAACCATACACAGACAACGTGTTCTGTATCTAGTCAAAGGAAATTGTACAATCAATTCATCCCTCTAGAACTCGTCACCTCAAGTGAAAGTATTGCAACGGCGGGGGGTAGATATATTGCCCCATTGAGCATTTAGCAGATAAGTGGTTAATGGTAAGTAAATCAGCAAAGGAGCCGAACATGATTGAATTGAAGTTACCAGCCTCCCTGGTCGAGGACATTTCGGGATTGGAGAATCCGGATGTCCGTCCGTCCGTCAGTCTGTCCGTCTTATAAAAATAATTGAAGTTTTCTGTGTAACACTATGGCAGTATTAATGATACAACCATACCAGTGAAAACTATTTCTGGAGGAGTGTCATTCATCACGTGATTGCTCAAATCCGCCACCACCAACCACGGGCTACATGTTCTGATGTTCACATTTGCTGTGTTCTTAATGAAATTATATGCATCCTATCATGAGAAATACCCTAAATTTGCATGGAATGTATACTTGTATATATTCTGCATAGGGAGAAAACTTTGCAACCCCTTGAGAAAACTATCTTAGGTGAAATCACGTGATTTGGATCGCCACTCTTGCAAGGGATACATTTAGAACTGTGTGCAGACCGACGGGCGGACGAACGGACATCCGGATTCTCCAAAGCGGAAATTTTCTGCCCTGGTCCGACGTTCAACCCTGGTCCGGGTTGTCAATTGAACTCGATTTACGGTAAATCATCGGACGTTAAGTAATCACATCCCTCTGGGTTCGTGTTCACTCGCTGTTATCTGATTCCCAGAAGAGATGCCTCTCCAAACCTCTCCGAGCCTCAGCGTCAAAGGCAAACTGATGAAATCCGTCTCAGCCTCCTTTCGTTATAATTCTCGCAACATGGAGAACCCGTGGTATGGCCTCTGGGCACATGAGCTCCTGAAAATGGTGGAGCCCTTCAACAATCTCGTCATCGTCCCACAGTATGTATTGTGGTTTACGATGCCAGACGATGAGCCAGGCGATGAGTTCATTGAAGAAATTGATGAAGATGCTGTCAGCGAAATTGGTGATGAGGAGTATGATCTTGATGAAGGAGGGACTCACGAGTCAGACGACAGCGATGACGAGTTGGATATCCTTAGGGACAAGGATGAGAGTATTGAACCTATCGAAGACCAAAATCCAGGTGCACTGAACACAGAACAGGATCCTGACACGTCGATCACAGAATCCTTGTTCACTGTTCCAGATGGATCGGCTGCCCAATTGACCCCCGACTTCGTTGCTCTCCATATCCTAGCCGAAAAATTAAGGTTCCCTACAAACGCTCGTCTCAGACGCAGGTACGAGCGTCGAGCAGGTTACAGGATAACTCACGAATGTTGCCCTCTCATCATGGAAATCAAATCTTTCCCATCTCGTAGCGTGGCGCCGGCGAGGTTCAAGAGAGAGCTCGCTGCCCGTTTGGGGACCGCAAAGCAAGAACTGGGATTCCAGTGTTACCACCTTTTCAAGAGATATCAACATGCCCTTCGGACCATCGCAGTCATTGCGAGCGGCGACCACTGGACACACCTTATTGTCAGTCGGTCAGATGTACCAAGAGGTGCTGGGGATGAGATGAACATGGAAACATGGGATTCCCTCGAATTTCCGGATACCGTAATTTTGGGTACTCCTGCATCCGATCTCAGGATGGAGGAGATTTCTGATTACTTGCGACGCACCAAGCCTGACCTATCTTTGAATTAGCCCTTTTCTGAGTACGTCCCGCTCAATAGCTATTTTAGTGAAGCTCAAGTGATGTATTACTTTATGTAAGTTCCTTCGGCATCGTCGCCCCACTATGCACACACGCATTCTCGGTACATGCCTCTGACACTAAAGTGATTATCCCCAGCAATCAGGTCCCTTCGCTGTAGTATTCTCATGACTTGTGCATTGCGTGACTTATAAATTTGACTTGATTTCCACTGATTGAAGACAATGAATTGTGCTGGGTTCTGCTGCTTCGCATGCCAAAACCAGGACCTCTTCCCTCCCTCAAACCACAGAGCTGCCATTGGCTGTGTTTTTTAACTTGTGCTAGTGGGCTGCTGCTGTGCATGGCATGTCTGAGTTCTGTTCAAGGGCATCAAAGTTCAAGATCACTACTACCAAGGTCAGGACTTGGTCAGGAAAACACTGGACTTAGTTGGACCTGGTAGTCAGTGGTCAGAGGGTTTCAGAGGTTTCCAGGCAGAATCCACTGGGCTGTAGTGGGCCAGGTGAAAAGGGGCCAGAGAGGATGTGGCATCAACTTGTAAGAAGTTGCACCCTTCTCCTTGTCAGTTGTCCAATTTCAGGCAGAGGTGGTTTGGATATCCAGTGGGTTTCTGGACAGAGGGTGAGGATAGATTAAGCAGAGGTTTTAGGGTGATTTGAAGTCAAGAAGAGTTGAAGGATTAAGAGATTAAGTCAAGATTAAGTTGAGGATGATTTAGGATTGATATTAGACTGGAGATGAATAGACACAAGCGAATTACAATGTGTAGACAAAGATACACATATACATGTAATTTGCAAACTGAAGACCAAGGCTAAGCTATGGGCACTTAAATAATAAAGGTTGGAAGAATAATGGAAGAGGCAGAAGTTTACTAATGGGTCTTGGTAAGTGTCTGTGACCAGAATTGGTATGACTGTATTAGGAATAAAGTGAGTAAGCAAATGATTACTAAAGCACATGACAAGTTGTCTGATGACTAAAAAGTGCTGTGGCCAGAATGCCCATGGATAGGGTGTAGCACAGGTGACACCATCAATTTCACTGGCAACACCAGACCTGTCACCTATGACACCATACCTGTACAAACACCATACCTGCAGGTACAGGTTATAAGCACAGGTTTTGTATGGTGTTAAAAACTACAGTGGTACTTGAATAAACTATGTGTGGCTAAGACAAAGATGAGAGACAGCTATACTAGAAAGTTACCTAACTCTTTTATACTGCTTCAACACTTGTATCCACATATATAAATTATGATATAGTATTAATGTAAGCCTGGCTTACATAACACCATTTATGCTTGTTTGTGCTTGGCTCTCATTCTAACCTTATTAATTGCCACATATGTAGAATTCCCCATTCTTCCTTTTTCCCTTACATTCTCCCCATAACTTTCGCTTTTTATATTTATGCTTGCTCCTAATAACACAATGTTATCCTGTCTACTGTGTGATTAGAAGTGAGTGATCATTATCTTCTTCCCTATCTGCCTCCCCAGTGTAGCCTATTCCTCAAATTTGGGGCAGGCTTCCACTTTTTTTTGACACCGATAACGCCATGAATTTTTTTTTTCATTTTCTCATGCTGACATGTAACGTCTAATGACAGTAGAATACTGTCATCTTGCATACCATCCTTTGCTTGCCTGCTCACTACTCATAGTAGAGCAATAAAAGCAAACAGCCTGAATCCTCTCACCTACAACACCACTTGCAATGGTGGAATGCCTGCTGGTGGCACTGCACTGTCATCAGTACTTACACACACCATTGTCATTGAGGCACATACACACAGCCTCATCAATGATACTCCACTGTCATCGACATGCATACAGCCTGCCCTGTCGATGCATGTACACTCAGCCTCAGACACTACATTTTGCCCATCATCGACACACATATAGCCAGCCCTCTGTCCAGCCCTCTCACCAGTCCTCCTTCATCACTGCCTGCATCTTTGCTGCCACCTGCATCCTCTCACTGCTTCACTGTCTCCTCTCAACACTGTCAAACCAGCTCATCCTCGTCTGATGACTATTACATCATCAATCTGCATTCCAACACTATGTTGACCACTCCAACTGCTATCCTCAGCCTGAATAACACCAAATGACCCATGATATCTGTGGGAATGATGACACCTGAACTCCTTCATCACTTCGAGCATCATGCTTGAGGGTACCTGGGAAACGAAGATGGACTCGAGCCAACCTCATACATCGACCACATTGTCTACTCCTTTGAGCACCCACTATTCTCAGACTACCAATCTCAACAAGAGCTCTTATCTGTTCTGTCATTCATCGACTTCATGTCAAAAGTGCACTCTTGTTGGTTGCCTAAACATTGGCAACAGGATCTCCCCCAAAAGGTGAAGTCTACCAAGCAAGGGAATACCGCCTTCTGCAATTTCATCAACTCATTACATTGAGACAATCTGCTGCTCAAGGGGTCTCAATTTCATCTTTCTCCTGCCCAACTGCATACCCAAATTAAATCAAACATATTGCCTGAGCTCACCGCTGCCTTCGATCGCTGGAAAGATAACCATGAATCTTCCGACAATGACTCTGAGAAAGAAAATGACATACCTGCCAACCCAAAAGCCGTCACAGCTGCTGTAATCTTGAAAGCTGCTGCAGATGCATTAAAGGGAGAAATGAAACTCCAGTCCTTCATTGATACCTGTTAGGGTGACACTCACTAATCTGCTAGCTGGACCGTGTGGGCTCTCCTACAAGAAGGGGGCAGAATGCACGCACGTGATGGGGGTTTTGATGGTTTTGATGCAAGGGGTTATTAATAGATGAGTTGGCTGAAAAAGGCTTTTCACACCACTATTGTGGATGGAATACATAAGAGAACTCAATTGCTGTTCCCTAGGTGTATATTTAAGGTTTATATACTATGTTACATATATTGTACTATGTTGTTACTGACACACATGTACATGCACATACATATTGATGCATGTGAATATAAAATTCCCATGCTAACAAATTTAGCATTTTGGGGCATTTAGTAGCATAATTTGACATAATAAAATAAAATAAAATAAATTATTATGTAATAGGACTGTTTCCTAACATTACCCCCCTTTTATGCCTCGACTTCCAGGCAAGAAAATATTGTATCTGTCCCCTCTGTAAAATTTTGGTAAGGCTGGAAATTCATCCCCTCATACACTATTCTAGCAATGTGATGTGGAGCATTTGGATTAAGTTTAAAGAATTGGGCGATTGCATTACATGCTTGCTTACAATTCTCTTCAGGTTCCCATGAGTTATTTTTATTGGTGTAGTTCTTCCACTGACTTTCACTTCAACTCCTCAAATGCTGTCTGCTATTGTTCTCCCTATCTCCACACTACTCCTTTTCACACAAGGTTGTTGCAAACCTGCACAGGTACATGGGTATGGGTCAGATGGGTATGGGTGCAGGTCAAGTTTGAGGTACCTGCTCAAAACCCACACCCATTGATATGGCTCCCTATTGCCCTGTGCTTGTACTATGGCATTTTTCGTGATTGTGTGCACCCATGGACGACTTCTATTCACTTTGTGCAGTGCACTTTTGCATGCCTTCATGCACTTTCATGCACTCTCGTGTGCTTTCACATGCCTTTGACTGCTTAGGCATGCTTTTATATGCCTTTTACATGTCTACTGTGCCTTTGGATCCCCCTTAGCTGCCTTCTATTGTGTGCCTTAAATGTGCCTTTTATACTTCAGACCACCTTCATGCCTTCCACACTCATTATCTGCCTTTCACAGTTACTGTGTTCTTGATGCACCTTTATGTGCTCTTTTATGCTTTGCCTGCAACTTACATTCTTTGCTGTGAACTCATTGCACTATCCATTTATTACATACAACAATCCTTCACCACATCTATTGAGCTGCACATCATGGCTTCCAACTTATCAAGATGCACCATGATTGCATCACAACCCAACTGTGCATTCTCACATAATCTCAGTGCTTTGCACCTATTTGGTGTTGGACTGTGTGCACTTGGGCACTTTCATGTAATTCAGGTGCTTTGGCACTATTTGGCATTGCACAGCAGCTCCTCATAGTTTTTCCACATTTCCAATTGGCATTGCCTTACCTGGTAACTGGCACAGGTCAGTCACATCACTATTACTAAGGTGCAACATGTGACACATAACACTGAAGTGGATTAATTGGAAAGAGTGCATGGGATATAAAGCACACCAAAATAGAACATCACACTGGAACAGTTGGGAATTGGGCTATAGCATGCACAAATCTTATTGGCTAAAGCAGCAGGATTGTGTGGTTGGGTTTAGATGGGCCAATGGATGGACTTGTGGGTAGTACATGGTGCTTTTTATTTTTATACTTATTTTACTGCTTTTATCACATAAGCCATTTGTATATAGTAGACAGATACATAGAGAATCCAGAGGATCTTTCCTCCCCCACATAGTTCATGGCTCATTCAGTGTCACACATAGTCTGTGCACCATTGTCCAGTCCATGCACCTTTGTAGTGCGCCCTTCATATAGCTGTGTTTGCATATCATTTGCATCCCTCATCATTTTGCTGCATTTCGTCCTTTCATTTGTGTCCTTCATCTTCATTTGTGCACTTTTGCAGTGTCCCCTTCATATAGCTGGGTTTTGCACATTATTTGCACCCCTCATATATAGCTGCATTTTGTGCACCATTTGCACATTTTCCCACCAGTTGCCCTCACATCCCCACTTGCATCCCTAGTCCAGGCATCTGCCTTTCAGCACACTCCAGTGCTGTCCTTGTTCCACCAAGCCTCCTGCTTTCACCTCCCTCATCATTGCACATTTTTGTGCTCCCATTGCACATTTTTCTGCACTGTGCATTTTGCCCCTTTGCATTGCACACTTTTTCACCATTGCACATACCTTCCTTTTTGTGTACACAACTTAGTGCACATATTGCAAACCATTGTACCAGTCTCTTTATAGTCTTTGCACCTTGAAGGATGATCCAAGGCCGTCTAAGTGAACTCTCTCACACCAAGCATGCCTGCAGCTGTAGGTTTAGTGTTTACCCCTTCTGTTGAGACTCTTCACTGAATACCAACTGAACACATCACTGCATGGTGGGTTTCATGGGTTTTCAGTCTAGTTGGTACTGGGAAGAAAAGTAAGTTCAAACTCAGCTTAAACTCTAACTGTTGACTGTAATCAACAGTACTGCCACCTCACTCTGCCACCAGCCTCACCACCATTTCAATATCGAATGCACATCGGCACCACCTACAACATCCTGTGCATCTGGTCAATACATGTGGTTATGAACAGACTATTCAATGTGCGACACAGGCCCAATGATGTGCTTGTCCTTCAGTTCATTCTTTTCTCTCTTTCTTTTTCATGTTTTGTTATACTAACTAATGGTTTTGCTTCTCTTCATCCAGTAATGAGGTGATGGTAACAAACAACATGTATCTGTGGCTCTGGTAAGTTTTTTCCAGTTGTTGCTTGTTTTTTGTCAACTCATTCATTGCCCTAGGATGATGGATCTAAACAACTTGTCAAATGACAAACAGCAACAAAATGGGGCCAGGAAGGGAATGATGGCTGTGATGGATGATGGAAGGTATTGGCCAGGTAAGTACCCTACCATCATATGCCTGCAACATCATGCTAATGCCCACCAAATCCTGCCACATAGAGATGAGCCAATGCCCACCATGCCTGCCCACACTCCTCATAGGGTGCTGATCCCAGACAACAATGGACATACCACCCCACCCTATGAGCACATACTCATTGGGTGGATTGTGGTGCTCTACTGCGAGGGAGGAGAGTGAAGGCACCCTAGCACCCATCCCCCACCACTGTGAGCATTCACTCACAGGGTGGACTGGGTGCTGACAGTCATGCTTTCACCACCACCATCATGTAACATTCCCAGCCACCGCTAATAGGTCCACTGCATGCTCTAACATCTGGAGAAAGTTTCCAATCATATTGACACACTACGACAGATGCTCTGAACCGCTATGAACACTACAAAATTGATTTTGAACTATTTTTGAACTATTTCATACTACTTCAAATGACTTTGAACCATTTCATGATATTTCAAATACTTTTGAAGAACTTCACACCACTTTGAATGATATCGGTAGCCACATAGCTGTCTTGAAACCCTTTTGATACATGCTGCACATTCAGAACAAGCCTTTTTGTTGTATATCAAGCACCACTGGACATGAAGAGAGAAGACAAGAGATTTAGAATGTGATAAGTGTGGTTTTATGTTTCAATGATATATTGAAGCAATAGGACAAGAACTCTTACAACAATGGCTCACAAAACTGTCCCAATGTTTGGTCATTTTTGACAGATGCACTTGGTGTGGAGTGATGATATAATCTAGGGTCTTGGAACTCATTTCCCATAAACTACATTGTCCCAGCTTTCTAAAACACCTTGGGTCATGTTATTTGGATAAAAACTCATGGAGTAATGAGCCAAACCAAGTTGGGACTCATTGGGACAGTTTTATGAGCATCTATTATTTTGCTGTCTAGTACTTGGTATGACCCCCACCTGCCTTGATAACTGTTATCCAAAATCTGACAATACTGGATAGCATCCATCTTTTCCTCAACCTCTATAAGCATCCCCACACCATTCCAACCCATACACCCTCATACCATGAGATTATTCCCCCCTCCATGCTTTACTGTTGGTGAGGTGGTGCAATCTGAGATGGATTCCCCCCTTTGTATCCATACACCTTCCCATCTGACCCCATCCTGTTTATCTTGGTTTCATCTGTCCACAAGACCCTTTTCCAATCAGCTACTGTCCAGTTTTCATGCTGTTGTACAAACTCCAGCCGCCTCTGACGATGAGTCTTCTTCAACATGGATACTTTCTTCTTTGTGGCAAAGTGGAAACCACTCTCCTGAAGTGCCCATCTGACTGTTTGTGGGTGGACAGGGTGTGGAACAGTAGAATTAATAAAATGAATAGCCTGAACAGTGGTGTCTAGCTTCCCTGATTGAATTTGACAAATAATGGATGTTTTATTATGAGCAGAAAGCTTGGAAGAATGTCCACCAGGGTTGTTTTCTTTGTTTGTATCCATATGTTTCTTGATTTTACCCACAGTAGACTTCCCCAGACCAGTCCTTCTCTCAATATCTCTGACAGAATATTCCTATTCAAGCAAAGAGATGACAGAGGCATGGTTGGCAGTAGAAGTGGCTTTCATGGTGGTGGTAAGAGGTCAAATTAAATTTCAACATGTCAAACTAATACAAATAGTGTCACATGACATTGTTTATTGTTCCCACAGTCACTTAAAGCATTATTTCAGCTGCAAAAGTGGGAAAAAATCCAAAATAATAGATGCTCACAAAACTGTCCCAATGAGTCACAACTTGGTTTTGCTCATTACTCCATGAGTATTTATATAAATCACATGACTCAAGGTGTTTTAGAAAGCCAAGATTGTTGAAATTAAACTCTGATGCATGCTGCATACATGAGGCAATGCATGCAGCACACACATGTTACTGCACTTCCTGCGCATACATGTGGTAAACACATTCCTGAGTCATGTGACATCCTTACTGTTATGTATATAAGGAGAACCTGTACTGTAGTAAATAAACAGTGTTCTTACCTCTGCTAAACCCTAGCTCTAAGACCAACTAAACCCCAGGTAGGTTATAAGGAATGTGTCATCTCTTCCTCTGTGCAGCGTATGTAGTCTGCTCCAACAGGTTATGGGCCCTGCTGGGCATGTCACGAATGCACCTTAACTGGCTGTGAACGATGTTGACTTTATTGTCTCCAAATTGTAACCTTGCACTCTTCGTGAGCTGCATTGCACTCCCTGCAAGCTGCATTTAAAAACCCAGGTTGACTAGGGTTAACCACTCTGAAGGAGTGTTTTTGCCTGATGTGTTTTCTTGAATGGAGGACTGATTGAGTGCTTTTACCAGCTGCCACTATAACATCATGTCTTCAACTCTTGAAAAACTCATACAAACTTTCGATGGCTCTAACTACATTCAATGGGCCAACTCAATGAAGGCGTGGCTCAGGTCTTAGGGCCTCTGGCAAATAACTAGCAGGATGGAACTAAAACCACCTCTGGTGCCTCCTTTGATGGCGACAAACACTGCACTAGTAGCAGATGCTAATGCCAAGCTCCAGACCTGGAGCAACAAGAATGACCAGGCTATTGGTAGCCTAGTGCTCTGCCTGGCCCCCTCTATTTGGCAGCGCGCCAACACTAAGGACACTGCTGAGGAGGTGTGGGATCTCATCTGCACCGATTATGATGTCGATGGCCCCTCCCAAGTCTTTGCAAACTTTAGGTCTGTAATCACAATCAAAATTCTGGCTGTGAATCCCATGCCAGAGATTGCCAAAATGGCTGATAAATTCAAGTGCCTTATGGCTGCCAGTGTTGCCATCCCCGAATTAGTACAGGCAATGATTCTACTCACTGCAATGCCACGTAAGTATGATTCTCTATCTGCCACGGTCCTTAACATGACCACTACTAGAGCCTTGATGTTTAAACATGTCAAGGACTCCATTGTCGCTGAGGCCTCATGGTGCACAGCAGTTGGAAAGCCTATCAGCCCACCTCAGGCCACCAAGCTTTCCGCTGTCAAGCGCAAAGGGGGAAACCCCAAATGGCAATCTCAGGGCAACAATGGAGATTCATCCCAAAAGCATGGACAACATGGGGACAAAAAGACTAAAGAGGAAAAGCCTAAAGAGAAACATACCCACCTCGCCTCAAATGCCTTTACTACTATAAATAGTAATGGCACCATCATACCACCGATGCTGCTTATCCAGCGCATTGAGAAGCATGAACATACTCCCACAAGGGATCCTTGCTGCTGACCCTGCACAGGCATACACGGGCGTGGCCTCTACCTCTCATTTGGTCTATACCAAATATCAGCAGGCTCGAGACACCCTTGAGCAAATGGATCTCCCATGCAGCACAAAAAATCTGCAACCACTAGAAGAGCACCTAACGGTGCGAGAAGGTAAAAGGAGGAGGATTAAACCAGAACTGAGGATCATGGAGGTAGAAGATGATAGTGTCTCCCTTGGATTGGAACCTGCGGTTTCTTATGAGGAAGTATGGAAAGCCATCAATGAAATGCTCATTGATGAACCACTTGAAACAAGAGCATATGATGAAAGATCAGTTCTTTTCTCTGCCACAAGCACAAAGATTAATATTCCAATGATCACAGTGAACTTTTCATGTGAAATTTTACTGCTACTAAATGTATCATAGAACAATTTACATCTTAATATATGTGTTATGTGTGCAAATGGAAATTGTAAGAAAGGTGCTGACTGGATCATGGATTCAGGTGCATTAAAACACTTCACTGGTGAAATAAAAGATTTTGCTTCTTATGAGCCTTTACCAAGAAAGGACTCTACCCTGGTTCAAACAGCCATGGGTACTACTCATATAGTAGGGAAAGGAGCAGTCTTCATTAGACATCAGGTAGTATGTCACAGGAAGTCAGAGACATGTGAAACATGATTATACACCATCTACTACATACCTGACTGTAATGCTCGATTACTGTCAATGGGCATCTTCTTACAAGATGGAAGTGATGTGCGTGGTTCCTCCACACACATTTCATTTTTCAAGCAAGAAAACCCAATTATGGATTGCATCCCTCTTATAAAATGTGACACAATTTATTGGGCTCGGACTCATATATTGAGCACCAAAAGAATCAATGTCACAATGATGTATGTCGCAGACTACTTGACTTGGCATAGGTGACTTGGACACCCATCCAAAGAAGCATTAGAGAAAATGCCTAATAGCACTATAAAATTCCCAAGGAATTTAATTATTCCTAAAGACAAAATTATATGTCCAGGATGCACTGAAGGGAAAATGACCTTAAAATCTTTTTCTGAATCAGATTCATGTGCAGAAAAACCCTTTGAATTAATACATTCTGATCTAAAGGAACTCCCAGTACTATCGTACCACAAATATAAATACTTTATTGTATTTCTGGATGACAAGACATCACATATCTGGGTCCAATGCCTTAGAAAGAAGTCTGACACTGCTGCAGCAATTAGACAATTTCAGGCAATGGCTTGAACCCAGTATGGCGCTACAATCAAGTGCTGGCATGTTGATCAAGGGGGGGAGTTCAAAGATTGTGAGCTACAAAATGTGCTCAAGGATTTTGGCATCAAAATAGAGATGTCTGCACCCTACATTCACCAACAGAATGGGTGCACAGAGTGCGCCATAAGGACAATAATGGAAAGGTCGCAAACCCTGCGATTTACTGCTTGTCTACCACAATCATGGTGGGAATTTTGCATTAAACATGCAACACACCTATACAACTGAACCCTGATAAGGTGCCTGAAATAGCTGACACCAGTTGAGGACCTGACAAAGGTCTGCCCAGATCTAAACAATCTGAAGGTTTTTGGTTGCAGTGCTTATGTCTATCTACCCAAGGAAAAATGTCCAACCACATTAGCCCCTCGATTAGAGTTAATTATGTATCTTGGATTAGAAGATGGCATTAAAGCATACCATTTCATGCAACCTAGTGGTGCAATATTCATTGATGCTACAGCACTATTTGATGAAACATTGTTCCCATGCTGTCCCAGAACTAAAACTCCTGCCAAAACAGACCTTGGTAATTTTCCACTCCAGAACCAGAAGATGATGACCACTCATCTGGAATGGATGGAGATGATTCTATACTGCCACAAAATCCACCCCTTCCTCCATCATCAGAAAATAATGATGATGATGATGTACCAAGTGAGCAAAGGCACATGACAATGTGACTGACGCTCCTCTTCCACTGCCTCCAGTAATCACTGAGGACTTTTATCCAAGATGCGATGATCAACAGGAATGACAGCAATTGCCCCATTGATCAGGCAGGCTGAGGAACATCCCAAACTGTCCCAGCAATACCTATGGAGAGAAGTGACTCCCCTCTGACATAGAGAGAGACATTGCACGTGATCGATATTGGAAGAGATCTGTGGGTCAAGATTCAGATCATAACTGAACACGACCACAATCTCAACAGAAAGAACTGATTGCTGGACCAAGTTTGGCACATCACAAGAGTGTGCCCAATTCCAATGATCAAGAACATGATCACCCAATGGGGGAACCAGACGAAGCAGGTTATATTAAAAAGATAACCAAGGAAGGAAAAGATAAGCTTATTCGCTGGCTGTTGTCAAAAGTAGTCAAACCATCGAGTGAAATAAGCCAAGTTCTGAACCAATTTTGCAATATTGTGTGCCTACCATGGCAGCAGCAATGTGAGTGGAAACAAGCTTGTCATGAAGAATTAGAGGCTCTTTGTAAGCGACAAGTATATGACATTGTCGATCTTCCACATGATCAAAAAAGATCAAAAATAAATGGGTTTTCTCTGTAAAATCAGATGGAAGAAAACGAGCCAGACTTGTGGCCAAAGGCTTTTCACAAGTAGAAGGTGTTGACTTTGATGAGATTTTCTCACCAGTAGTCCACTACGAGACCATACACCTCATGTTTGCACTTGCATCTCTAGAGGGCATGTATATGACTGGCCTAGATGTAAAAACCACATTTTTATACAGCAAACTAGACGAGGAGATCTATATGGATCAACCTGAGGGTTTCAGACTTGAGGGAAAAAAGCACAAAGTAATGCGCTTACGCTGAGCATTGTATGGCCTTAAACAGGCCTCGCTAGCATGGTGGAAAGAGCTAGAGGCATTTATGCACATCATTGGGTTTGTGCATGCCAGCTCTGATGCCAGCATTTTCATATACAAAGATTCTAAGACAGGCAGCATTGTTATTGCACTGGTCTATGTTGATGATGGCTTGTTCATGGGGAAGAACAAGAAACTTGTGGATAAAAAGAAGAATGCTTGTCTAAAGCATTGGGAGTGCTGTAGTACTGAAAAAGTCATGGAATTCTTAGGCATGCGCATCACCCAGACTGCAAGCAAAGTCAAACTTGATCAAACTGAATATCCCACCAAAGTGCTCGAGAGGTTCGAGATGACAAATGCCAAAGCTTCCCCCACCCCACTCCCGACTGGTTACAAACCATCAGAAAACACAGTGACACCAAATGCGGTGCTTAGATCAAAATATCAGTCTGTAATTGGATCTTTATTATATCTGATGCTCAGAACATGACCTGATATCACTTATGCAGTAATCAGGATGTCACAACTCTCAGCTAATCCTAGCCAAGAACATCTAGACAAAGCAATGTACATCATGTGCTATCTGGTGGGAACCCAGAAATATAACATAGTCCATGATGGAGAGAAATCTGAAGGGCTACAGGTGTTAGAAAACAGTTTCCTAACATGCCTATTACATAATACTATTTTTATTTTATTTTATTTCATTTTATTTCACCAAAATACACTACAAAACACCTATATATGCATTATTTGTCAGCATGGGAATTCTTTATTTACACACATCAATATGTACACACATGTATGTGCATGTATGTGCATCTGTAATAACATACTACAATATGTGTAACATAGTATATAACCCTAAAATAAATACTAGGAGACCTCAGTTGAGTTCTCTAGGTATTCTATCCACAATAGTAGTGTGAAAGGCCTAATTCAGCCAACTGTTCTATTTTTAACTCATTGCATCAAATCCATCAAATCCCCCCATCACGCGTGTGTGCCCTGCTGCCTTCTTGTAGGAGAACCCGCATGGTCCAGCTAGCAGATTAGTAGGTATCGCCCTAACAGAAGAACTCAACTACCCTATCAGTGTGCCTTCTCTTACTCACGCGCATATGTCATTTGTCTCAGCATGCCACATCCACTTATGCATCATTTCGGCAAGAGCCAGAATTAATTGTATATATGTATTTACCTTGCTTTTATAAGCCGATGCCAGGCCTCGCCTTACATTGCGACCACCAGTGATTGAAAGGCAGTGCTCGTCATTAGGACAGCTGCAACCAGACAACCGATCGGATCTGGTTTAGCTAAGATTTACATTACTCTATTTGGATGACTATTTTAGGTAGTTACTAGCCAAAGTCAGTAATAGCCCCGAGATCAGGCACTGTTGGAAGGGTTATTGATCTGAAGTGTCCAATAGCCGAAATCATGTGTTTTGCCATGTTTGGTATCTGAAATAGCTGGATCATGTGACTCGAAATTTTGTGAAAGAAATTGTACAGCTGAATCTTTACACAGCTGAAGAAGTGAGTCATCACAGATTACATAATCATGTCAGAACAAGCAGCTTTGAATCCTGGACACAATCCTGTTCCCATGCCTGTTCTTGAAGCCAAAATTGATGCTCTAACAGCACAAATGTCCCAATTAGTGTCAGTATTGGCAGCATCCCAGCCCAAACAAGTATAAACAAATGCAGAAACAGTAGAAGACAAAGATGATGAGATGGAGGAGATGGTAGAGTGGATGTCTCAGGAGGGTGAGCATGCAGAGGAGAGATCTGAGAGTAAAAAAATGCATTTATCTAAATATGTGCCCCCACAAATATTTGATGGTACCATGGAGAACACAAAATCCTTTATCAGCTCTATAGTCTTGTATATTCATGGGAGAAAGCCTGAATTTTGTACGACTGAGTCTAGAATTATGTTTGCTCTCTCATACATCCAGGGAGGGAAAGCACAGTTCTGGAGAAACGAAGCCATTAATCAAATTGCTGCAGGATATAAACCATTTGCGACTTTCAGGGAATTTTTGGAGAGATTGGAGGCACAGTTTGGAGACTCTAACCCAAAGGCAACAGCTAATGCAAAATTAAAAACCATGCGCCAAGGTTCTCTGACTGCAGATGAATTTATTTTGCAGTTCAAAGCAGAAGCATCACAAACCGATATGGGAGAAGCAGCATTGGTAGAATATTTGAAGGAAGGATTAAATCCCTCATTATTCAAGTCTATCTATCGACTACCTTCTATGCCAGAGAGGTTGGATGAGTGGTATAATTGGGCAATGCATCTTGATCAGCAATATCGACAGGAACAGGCAGAATTGAAATTGATGTATGGGAATTCCAGATTTGGAAAGTCATCAGAAGGAAAGTCCAAGAAAGGAAGGACACCTCAGGTACAAGCTCCGAGGGCACAGCCACTGGCCATGGCAGTGACACCTAGCATTAAGGAGTCAGCAGCATCGACAGATGCGATGGATGTTGATTGAGTAGAGAGACGAGCTCCAGTTAAATGTTTTAATTGTGGGCAATTAGGGCATATGGCTCGAAATTGTAGGCAGAAAAGGAAGATTAGGGAAGCTACAATCGAGGAAGTGAAGTTGGAGGAAGATAAGCAGAAGAATTTTGTGGAAGAGTCCCAGTGAAGGTTTCCCCATTGGTGACCCAGAATCAATATAATGTATTAGTATCTGAGGAAACTGAGAGTGAACCAGAAAGAGAAATTGAGGAGTATGATGATGTGTTCAGTTGGTACTCAGTTCAGAGTCTCAACAGAAGGGGTGAACACTTAACCTACAACTGCAGGTGTGCTCAGGGTGAGGGGGGAGTTTGCTTAGAGGGCCTCGGCTCGTCCTTCGGGGCACTAAGACTATGGGGAGGCTGGTACAGCGGGTTTCAATGTGCACACCAGTTGTGTATGCTAAAGGGGAGATATGCGCAGTGGCAGGAAAGTGCGCAATGCGAAGAGGCAAAAACGCACAATGGGAGCACAAAAGTGCGCAATGATGAGAGTGGTAAAGACAAGAGGTGTAGTGGGATGAAGACGACACTGGGATGTACTGTGAAGGTGGTGCACAGGTTGGGGATGCAAACGGGATGAAAGTGCAAGGGGCAGAAAAAGGCGCAAATGGTGCGCAAAATGTGGCTATGCAGAAAAAGGTGCAAACGGTGTGCAAATGCAGCTATATGAAGGGCGCACTGTATGAGTGCTTGAATGAGGATGAAGGATGCAATGCAGAGACGAAACGCAACAATACGATGAGGGGATGCAAATGATATGCAAATGTGGCTATATGAAGGGCACACTACAAAGGTGCACAGACTGGATGCTGGTGCACAGACTATGTGCGACACTGACTAAACTATGGACTATGAGGGGGGGAAAGATCCTCTGGATTCTCTATCTGTCCGCTACTATGTACAAATGGCTTATGTGATAAAATGGTGAAATAAAGTATAAAAATAGAAAGTGCCATGTGCTACCCACAAGCGCATCCATTCGCCCATCTAAACCTGACTGCACTATGCCGCTGCCTCAACCAATAAGATTTGTGCATGCTATAACCGAATACCCAACTGTTCTGGTGCGATGTGCTATTTTTGGTGCGCTCTACGTCTCATGTGTTCTTCCCAATTAATCCACTTCAGTGTTATGTGTCGCATGCTGCATCTTAGTAATAATGATGTGATCGATCTGTGCCAGTTACCAGATAAGGCAATGCTGATTGGAAATGCAGAAGAACTATAAGGAGATGCTGTGCAAGGCCAAATACTGCCAAAGCGCCGGGATTATGTGAAAGTGCCCAAGTGTGCACAGTCCAATGCCAAATAGGTGCAAAGCACCCCAGTTATGCAAGAATGCGCAGTCTGCTCATGTTGGAATTGCAGTGCGCCTCATGTAAATGCGCCAATAAGATGGAAGCTGCGATGCACAGTGCATTTGAAGTGGTGAATTGTGTGATGGTAAGAATAGTGCAGTGAGTGCACAGCAAAGAATGTGGGTTGCGAGTAAAGCATAAAAGGAGCGCATAAAGGCACATCGAGCATGCAATAACTGAAAATGGCAGATAAGGAGTAGGGGGGGGCGCACAGAGGCAGTTTGAAGCGCAACAGGACACATTTAGAGCACACAACAGCAGGCAGCTAAAGGGGATCCAAAAGCACAGTAGAAATGTAAAAGGTGCACAAAAGTGCACCTAAGTGGTCAAAGGCGTGCAAAAGCACAGGGAAGTGCGCTGCGCAAAGTGTGCGGAAGCCATCTAGAAGGTGCGCACAATTGCAAGAAATGCGGTAATATGTATGCAGGGCAATAGGGAGCCATATCAATGACCATCATCATTTATCTGACAAAGAAAAATGCCCAGCCTTATTTCCCAAGACCTCTAAATTTTTTATTCGCTCAGCGCGAATAGAACCTGAAATCAGCTTGACAGTAGGATTGAAGACAGTGGACACACATGCAGCAATTAATGTGGAGGCATTGCTGGTGCTACTGGATTATTTATTAATCGATCCCTAATTACTGGAAATGGTATTTGCATACGTAAACTGCCACAACCTATAATGGTGTACAATATTGATGGTACGATCAATCATAGAGGAACTATTAAGGAGGAAGTGACGATGATATTGAAGTATCAGGATCATCAGGAACGAGTTGTATTTGAAGTGTGTGACCTTGGGAAAACCAATCTGATAATTGGATGTCCATGGTTACGAAAACATAATCCGGAAATTGATTGGAAAACTGGGAAGGTACACATGACTCATTGTCCTAAAGAATGTAATGTGTATGGGAGGAAAGTAAAAAAAGAAAAGAAGGAAAGAAAAGAGAAAGAACATCCAAGGAAGTATTTTGTTATGATAGAGGAAGTGGAAGATGAGGACATGCCAAATAGGGAAGTTTTAATCATGACCAATAAGGAAGAACAGAAGCAAACCTTTAGGGAAATTTATGGAGGACAGTCATGGGATAAAAATGCTGTGAAAGTTGAGAAACTGGTGGAGGAGTGGGTGCCGAAAGCCTACCATAAATATTTGTCAGTGTTTCAGAAGAAGGAATTGGAGTAGATGCCAGTGCGAAAGCCATGGGATCATGCAATTGAGATGAAACCAGGATTTGTGCCAAAGAAGTCAAAAGTCTACCCATTATCTCCAAAAGAACAAGAAGAGGTGGATGCATTCCTTAATGAACAGTTGCGCAAGGGATACATACGACCTTTGAAATCACTGCAGATATCACCAGTATTCTTTGTACCAGAAAAAGATCACAGGAAGAGGATGTATACAGATTACAGGTATTTGAATGAGTGGACAGTGAAGAATGCATACCCTTTGCCATTGATCTCAGAGATAATTGACAAGGTGGGAAAGGCCAAGGTCTTTACAAAATTGGATTTACGCTGGGGGTACAACAATGTACGAATAAAGAAAGGAGATGAGTGGAAAGCAGCATTTGCCATGCGTTGAGGATCCTTCAAGCTACTAGTCATGTTTTTTGGGATGACCAATAGTCCCCCAACTTTCCAAAATATGATGAACGATACTTTCAAGGATGTGATAGACAAAGGCATGGTGATAATATTTATTGATCACATTTTGATATTCATGGAGGATGAAGAAAATCATGAGGTGATAGTACAGGAGATGTTGAAGAGGTTGGCAGAGAATGATTTATTTGTTAAACCAGAGAAGTGTGTATTTGGAGCAAGCGAGATTGAGTTCTTGGGATTAAAGATTGGTCCTGATGGAATCAAGATGGATCCTATCAAGGTACAGGCAATTGTTGATTGGCCCGTGCCTACCTCCATCAAGGAAGTTTAGGCTTTCTTGGGACTTGCCCATTTTTATCTTCGCTTTGTGCATAATTTTTCCAAAATTGCCACACCATTACACAACCTTACGCGAAAGGGAGTAGTGTGGAGATGGGGAAAACAATAGCAGACAGCATTTGAGGAGTTAAAGAGGAAGTTTGTGGAAGAGCCAATATTGGTCCCAGTAGATTTCACACATCCCTTACAAGTGGAATCAGATGCATCAGACTTTGCTACTGGAGCAGTATTATCAATGCTATGTGAAGGTGACAAATAGCATCCTTGTGCATATTTGTCTAAAGGGTTGAATGATGTGGAGAGGAATTATGATGTGCATGATAAAGAGATGTTGGGAATAATATGAGCTTTGGAGGCATGGAGACATTATTTGGAGGGATGTATGCATCAGATTGAGATCTGGACAGACCATCAAAATCTGCAGTATTTCATGTCCGCTAAAAAGCTTAACAATGCGGTAGTGTTAAAATTACCTCAGTCTTTCAAGATTGATTCTGAAATTAACATTTTCCATTTATGCCCTTACTGCCCACCCACTATTCCCAGTTAATAAATTACTCCACAGCCTCCAATAATGGTAGAAGGTGCTCCAGAATATATTGTGGAAGAGGTTTTGGACTCATGTCTTTGACGAAATAAATTGGAGTTCTTAATCAAGTGGAAGAACTACACTGACGAACATAATTCATGGGAGCCAGAAGAGAATTGTAAGCGAGCACGTAAAGCAATTGCCCAATTTTTTAAACATAATCCAAATGCTCCACATCACATTGCTAGGATGGTGTATGAAGGAATGAAGTTCCAGCCTTACCAGAATTTGACAGAGGGGACAGATACAATATTTTCTCACCTGGAAGTTGAGGCCTAAAAAGGGGGTAATGTTAGGAAACAGTCTCCTAACATGCCTATTACATAATACTATTTTCATTTTATTTTATTTTATTTTATTTTATTTCACCAAAATATGCTACAAAACACCTATATATGCATTATTTGTCAGCATGGGAATTTTCTATTTACATGCATCAATATGTACATGCATGTGCGCATGTCTATAATAACATACTACAATATATGTAACATAGTATATAATCCTAAAATAAATACTAGGAGACCTCAGTTGAGTTCTCTTAGGTATTCCATCCACAATAGTAGTGCGAAAGGCCTAATTCAGCCAACTGTTCTATTTTTAACCTGTCACATCAAATACATCAAACCCCCCATCACGTGTGCATGCCCCACTGCCTTCTTGTAGGAGAACCCACACAGTCCAGCTAGCAGATTAGTGGGTGTCACCCTAACAACAGGCCTTCACAGATTCTGACTGGGCAGCTGACACTGTCAAACACTGATCTACAATGGGTTACTTTGCTACTCTAGTGAGTGGCATTGTGTGCTGGCAGTCCCATTTACAAAAAACTGTAGCACTGTCATCCACAGAAGCCAAATATATGGCTCTCTCCGACACTTGTCGACAAATAGTGTGGATAGAGTCCTTATTCCAGGAACTTGGATATGTACTAAAGTGTGTACCAATCTGCACTGATAATCAGGGATCCATCTTTATCAGATCAGATCCAGTTCAGGAAAGAAGAACCAAACATATAGACATTTGCTACCACTATACCTGCAAATGCATAGAAAATGACAAAGTCACAGTCTTTTTCATTCCTGGAAGTGATAATCCAGCTGACATGTTCACAAAGAACCTTGGCACCATCCTATTTAGGAAATTTAGAGACTCTCTCAGAATTACTTTCGAGATTCAAACTTAGCTGCTTAGAGCGCTGTACAGTTTGAGGGGGGGTGTTGAAATTAAACTCCGATGCATGCTGCATACATGAGGCAATGCATGCAGCACACACATGTTACTGCACTTACTGCACATACATGTGGTAAACACATTCCTGAGTCATGTGACATCCTTACTATCATGTATATAAGGAGAACCTGTACCATAGTAGATATACAGTGTTCTTACCTCTGCTAAACCCTAGCTCTAAGACTTACTAAACCCCAGGTAGGTTATAGGAAACATGTTGTCTCTTCCTCTGTGCAGCGTATGTAGTCTGCTCCAATAAAGATGATATAGTGTGTTGGACAGTAGTGCCAAGACCAGAGATTATGTCATCACTCTGCACCAAAACCATCTGTCCAAAACAACTAAACATTGGGACAGTTTTGTGAGCCACTGTATACTGAGACAATGTACGTTTCACTTATTATCATTTTTCATTTGTTTTATGTTTTACAATACCTTTATTTGCTGTGCATATTGCCTCATGTTTTCCACATGTTATTATTTCCTTTTTAGTACTATTTCTTCAAATTGTATATAGACTTGTATTAATTACTTAAAACAAAAGACAAGCAAAAGGAAACAGAGAAGAATTACCCTCCCACTCATTGTCTGATTTAAGAGCTGTTCTCTTGAGTCTTAGCTCACATCATATCTCTAAGTTCGTGAACTTCTTTGAACTATCGTATTCACTCCTCATTTTATCACACATCGCCTATTGCCTCTCAACAAACACTTCTTATTTGTTATATTCGCTCCTCAACATACCTCGACACTAGTCCAACATTTTTGAACTTCCTCAAACTCAATTTGAACAACTTTGCACATCTTCGAACTATTTCACACATCTCTGAACCTATTTCGACCTCTTTCAAACCTCTTCATGCACTTTTAAAAACTATTCGCAATGTGCCTCATCAGTTCATGTCACTCACTATAACTTCTGGGTATCAGCTGTGATATTTAGTACTAACTCACACCCTTCCTCTAGCCTGTGTTATACTTCTTAAGTGTTAGAGCGACACACACTAATCTGCTAGCTGAACCATGTGGGCTCTCTTACAAGAAGGCAGTGGGGTGTGTGCACATGATGGGGGGTTTGATGGTTTTGATGCGAGGGGTTATTTTTAGATGAGTTGGCTGAAATACACTTTTTGCACCATTAATGTGGATGGAATACCTAAGAGAACTCAACTGAGGTCCCCTAGTATTTATTTTAAGGTTATATACTATGTTACATATATTGTTCTATGTTGCTACCGATGCATGTGTACATGCACATACATATTGATGTGTGTAAATAGGAAATTCCCACACTGACAAATAAAGCATGTATAGGCATTTGGTAGCATATTTTGGTGAAATAAAATAAAATAAAATAAAATAAAAATATTATTAGGTAATAGGCATGTTAGAAGACTGTTTCCTAACATTAAGCCTTTAACAGGTTTTTGTTAGGTTTCCAGGTCGAGTATTATCACCACTATAGGCAACGATAATGGTGAGGGACCACTTCGATGCAAACCCCCTGCGCCAACCCATGCAGGTTCCTTGTTAGTGTGTCAGCTACTAATCTGCTGGCTGGACCATGTGGGCTCTCCTACAAGAAGGCGGCGAGGCACATGCACGTGATGGGGGGTTTTGATGGATTTGATGCGACAGATTAAAAATAGATGAGTTGGCTGAAAAAGGTGTTTCACACCACAAATGTGGATGGAATACCTAAGAGAACTCAACTGAGGTCCCCTGGTATATATTTTAAGGTTATATACTATGTTACACATATTGTACTATGTTGCTACCAATGCATGCATACATGCACATACATATTGATGCGTGTAAATAGAAAATTCCCATGCTGACAAATAAAGCATTTGTAGGCATTTGGTAGCATATTTTGATGTAATAAAATAGAATAAAATAAAATAAAAATAAAATATTATTATATAATAGTCATGTTAGGAGACTGTTTCCTAACACCCACTGGTTCCCATACATGGGCCATACCTGTGTGTACCTACACCCATGAGCATGGGTATGGGTTTTATGCAGGTGCAGGTGTGGGTCGAGTCTCTCTCGTTACCCATGCTCATCCCAAGTTCAGTCCATATGGGATCAGAATGACCATAAATCAGCTCATTGACCCAAACCTTGCCTGTTAAAGCTGATGTGTGGTAAATTGTAATCTTGCTTCCAGTAGTGTGGGCTTGCATACAACAAGACTGCAGCTATGCCTATAAGCTGGACAACAAATGCAGATACAGCTGCAAGTATGCATCGTCAATAGTCCATCTGAATGCCGAGGTTGTGCCATAAGATTTGGATCGTTCGCGATTGATTCAATCTCTTTTTGGAATGTCATGCTGTTATGTAAGGATCAATAATATCGCATCAAAATATCATATTCTGGCCATATTCTGTTCCCGAACGGACGCTTAGTAAAACATGCAAAACCACTGACTAGATTCCAGAAATACAGATATTATATAGCATACATAATACAGGCCTTAACTGCATGCAAGCAGACTTGACCCCCTAACCCTCCACACTCCCATCGAACCACACTCTTCTCACCCATCTCCGCCTCCTAGTTACACTTGCCCCTCCTCCCGCCGTACCGCTATACGGCACAGAACTTGGGTTATCCCAGACATCATTCGAGTATACCCATCCATCTGCAATAAAACTTGGGTAAGACGGGGGGGGGGGGGGTTCCAAGAGAAGGAAGAAGGAAATGGAAATGGTGAGCATACCAGAATATGAACCAACGTCTGAAGAAAACGCCCACCGGGCAGTCCTATCTTTCCTCCATCCCTCACTGGAAACGAACGCCCAACCTGGCGCTAGCGAGAACGTTAAATTACTGCTGTCACGACCCGAGCCGTCAGCATGTATGTATATATCAATCACAAAAACCAAAAAAAAGAAGCAACATAGGTTAAAGTCGACGTGCAAACGCAACACAAACCTAACTTCAGCACCGACACCACCCCGCCCATCCCGGCCTCTGGTCCACGGACCACGTTCAGTAGGGCGTAAATTCGACTTGCTCCACCCGCTCGCATTTGGGTTGTTGAGGCTCGACGTGCATGTTTGTGCTGACGACGTCGACGGGCCTGCACCTGAAGTTGTGCTCGCGCTAGAGTCAGTCCCTGGTGTTTTCAAGGTGTCGGAGCTGGAGGTGGGTATGTACAACTCTTCAATCGTTGTGCCACCACTAGCAATACCTTATGAATGGGAATGTTTTGGTCAAGGTGGAACAAGTTTTGTAGAGCGAAAAATAAAACGTTACCGACGAATCGCTCATTTTCCCATAGCTCGACTTGGCGCATCTCAGCACGCCAGCACCTGTCACTGAGTTTATCGTCGTCCATTATGCGCTCCAAGATCGTACGCAGGGGCATAACTTCATCTTTATCTTTGACGTCAATCCTGACGTCAGATTGAGGACCTGTTTTGGATAACCATGGCGACCAATACTTGTGCCTCAATGTTATGGCGCATCGTTTCACGCGAACGAGCATTTTGATGATGGAGTTTGCCATGTCCTCGAGGATCTGGCCTAAGTACGGATACAACGGGCGTACCAGGGGGTGGGTGCATGCCAACGGGCCCAGACCTACGACCAAACATAGGATTCGTATGGGAAAGAAAGAGGATGAGAGGATAAAGAGCAGAGGGGGGAAGGTCAAGACGAGAAGGGTAAGGATATATGGCGGATAAGGTGAGAAAGCGATATTCGTGGAGGCAGAACGCGATGACTGGGATGGGAGAGGGTTAAAGGGAAAGTGAGAAGGCGAAAGAATCAAGTGGTTCGTATGTGGTTCGACGAAATCATAGATATCTGCACTGAAGTTTAGAGTTAATACTAAGGAGATCACAAAAGATAATTTTCGACATACATGAATCCCATTAGATTTTGAATGCGTTGAAGGTTGGCTTGCCAGTTCACGCTTGACTCTGAGACTGGTGTAGCAACATTTGGATTAGAGGTGTAAGGGTAAGAGGCAAGAATTATTGCAATTAGTGCAATATGAGGCAACAGGAATATTAGGCGAGGAAAGTAGCCTAGGAAGCAAAAGTGATAAACGAAAAAATAAAATAAAAATTAGAAATAGAATAAGATAAAAACATACAAAGAAACGCATACGCGGCCATCCAAACCCCTGTAATTACCCATCCACGTCGCCACATCACGATTTCTTCAACCCTATCTTGAACCCAAAAGATCGGGTCCGCTCTAGCTACAAACCTCTTGAAATTTATGGACATCACCGGTAGCGATAGCGCGTCTCTCGTCGTCAAAAGTTTCGTCTCCGACCCATCTTTACTGGTGTCCACGCTAACAGAGCTTGTGGGGATGTTCCCTAATGGCAGCGTACCAGAAAGTAGCAATTGTGGGAGGATTGAAAATGTACCGCCGGTAGCTGGGGGGGGTGTAAGAGTGACTGATGAAGACGAACGATCTTCAGCAGTCGTTGAGGAAGAAGGCAAAGAAGTAGAAATTATTTTGGCAGGCCGGATGTCAGAACCAGAGACGGCACTGCCGAGGCGCGTAGCCACCGACGGAATGGCGACGTAGTCCAACGTTGCCATCGTGGTTGGTATGATTACGTCAGGTCACCAATTGGCCTAAACCTTGCACGATTTGTGTCTTTTCCCCTTTTACTATTTGTGGCTGCTCTGTAGACTACGCAGTGGACACTGGGAAGCCACAGCACTGAATAACATGTGCATCTATATTGACCGCCGTTTAATCTTCGAAGTCTGTCGTCTGAGTTAAGTACTTAAGGTTCCTTTAGGAAACTAAGAAACAAAATCATGTGGCACAAAATATGACTTGAGCAAAGGTTTCGTATTCTACAACCATCTGGGGAAGGAGTCTAAGGACGAACCTGAAATCTTCTGTTGAAAAATTTATGGTTTCAGCAAAGTAACAAGTTAGGGCACTCGGTCATATTTTAGCTTAGGTACAACGCTTGCACCACGTTCAATATTGCTCTCGTCCCCGTGCGCAAACACTCGAGTGAATATTCTTACTCATATTTGATCCATAGCCTCGTTATGCCTACAGTCCTACACCTCCTTGTTTACAAGTTTTTTTTCGGGCCTATTTTATCGAGCCTTTGTTCTAGTTACAACTCGTCTGTTCTAATCCTCTACACATCTAGTACACTCTTCCAATACACTACTTACCCTACCTACCTATATCCTACCTTATAAACAGTACCCAAGTCCATTGATAGTTGATTACAAAAAAAACCGATAAAACCATTTCAAATCCCACCACCACTCTTCTCAACCGGAATCCTGACCCTCTCACGTTTCCCAAGAGCTGGAATAGACGGCACGAAAGCCACTTCCTTCAACGACCCACAAATCTCCACAAACTCTTGGAAATCAACCCCTCCTTCTCCCTTCTCCCCTTCTCCCTCCTTTCCCTCCGCCTCCGCCTCCACCCCCATCTCCGCCTCCGCCTGTCCCTCCCGCGCACCAGCACCCCCACCAGCCTCCTCAAGCACATACTCAAACTCCCTCCTCGAAACACCCTCATACCCACCCACCTTCCCCAACGCATCCCACATCACCTCTTTCCCCATCTTCTCCTTGACCGCATAACGCTCAAATACACTGCGAAGCTGTTCCATTTCTCTTTTATCAAACTTTGCTCTTGCCCCAGCCACACCCACACCCACACCTACACTTCCCATCTTATTCCACCCCATCCCAAACCCATCCCAAACCCACACCCACACCCTCTCCACCCACCCTCTAGGCAACACCCTCACCTCCCCTCTCTCCCAACACCCTTTCTCCAACCCCATAGTCTCCAAATACGCCAACGCACCCTCGACCTGCTTTTTCCTCTCCTTATACCCCCACCCCAACTCGCGAGCCATAACGTCCACCACCAAAGGCACCGCGTCCCTCGCATCGTGCACGTTTAAGAACGCCAACCTCGTACGGCGGGATAGGACGTCTGTGGCTGTTTGTGCGTATTCGTGGTGGATGGCGTATTGGATTTCTTGTGTGATGAAGGGGTGGTGGGGGGATAGTCTTTGGTTGGGTGGGGAAGAAGGGTAGGAACATACTGTCCATGCGCGGTCGCCGTAGTTGTCTGACAAGTGCTTGGCTACGTCTGTGTCTAGACCGAACTACGATTCATCGTGTCAGACCTCAATACGAACACGAACACGAACACGAAACGAACCTGCTGTATCAACCCAATAAACATATTCCGACTCCATCCCTCACTCCCCACAAGCCTCAACGACTCGGTGACACACCCATTCCTAACCCTCCCAGCCAACCCAAAAGCATCCACCGCCACATCCACCGCCTCCTCCGCCATAGCCCTATACGTTGTCCACTTCCCCCCAACCACCGTCAACAACCCCGAAATAGGACTAACATGAACCACATGACTCCTCACCAACCCTTCAGTCCCTTCATGTTTCGGATTCGGATCACTCACAAGCGGCCTCAACCCACTCCATGCGCTCAACACGTCCCCCCTCCTAACACGTATATCCTTCGCAAGGTACCGCCTTACTTCATCAAGCACCCACCTAATCTCTTCTTCCCCCGCTTTGGGATATCGCTCGAGTGAAGCGGGGGTATCGGTTGTTCCAGCGATCGTATTGCCTTGCCATGGTAAGAAGAAGATGACGCGCCCGTCAGAGGTGGCTGGGTCCAGAAGACCCATTGTCCGTGGGGAGTAGTACCCCGGTAGTGTGATGTGGATACCGGAAGAAGGCTGAACGATAGGTTTATGAGCTGGATCGTCCATGGCGAGAAGGGTATCGGAAAAGGGACCGGTGGCGTTGACGATCCCTCTAGCGCGTACGTTGAACTCTTCACCTGTGAGAGTGTCTTTGAGACGTGCGCCTGTGAGTTTACCGTCAGAGTCCTTGTGGAGGTGGGTTGCTTCGAGGTAGTTGGAGGCTGTTGCGCCGTGTTTGATGGCGCTTAGGATGAGAGCGATGTTCATACGTGAATCGTTGTGCTGGCCGTCGTAGTAGACGACTGCGCCGACGAGACCTTCGGCTTTGAGCATGGGGAAGGTCTCGAGGGCTTTGCCTTTGCTCATGACGTAGGAGGACTCCATGTTTTCTTTGCCTGCGAGCATGTCGTACATTTTGCAACCTGCCCAGTAGTAAGGGACTTGCCAGTACCTATTGGGGAAAAAGGTAAGTGAAGGTAGTGTGGTTGATGGAAACATACTTGTATATGGGAAGCATGATAGGAAGCATGTTGGAGAGGTAAGGAGCGGTGTGGAGGAATATACGGCGTTCATGAAGAGCTTCACGGACAAGCTTGTATTGTTCATAGTCTAATTCGAATACGGCTTTTTGGAGATACCTGACACCTCCATGAACGAGTTTAGTGGATTTAGAAGAAGTGCCAGCGCTGAAATCGTCTCTTTCCACGAGAGCGACTTTGAGACCGCGAGAAGCAGCATCGACAGCGATGCCTGCTCCGGTTGCGCCACCTCCTACGATGAGGATATCGAAGATGTCAGAATCGGAGTGGGATGATTGTTTGAAGGCGTTTATCATATCTGCGCGAGAGGGGGGGGACCATGGGGGAGGCGGACGTCTTGATTGTTTTGTTGAAGAGGGATAGGCGGGACCTGAGTTTAGGTACCAGTAACCACCTGCAGTTGCGAGGAGAGTAGTACCTGAGAATAGAGCTAGGGAACGTCTTGAGCAAAGGGCGCGAAGGATAGTCATGTTATATGTTATGAAAACATAAATTAATTGAAAACATATGTCACACGGCAGCCGGGGCGGACCGGGGAGATTGCTTCCAGCCACCAAGGAAAGGATGGGAGAACGCAGGGAGCGCGAATGGTTCTTTGCAGTCACTCTGCTCATAGCCACCGTAGGATATTCACACATATTCACAGCGAGCTGGTTCGATTCTAACGGATGACAGATCTCCTGGACCATCTCCCTTGTCGGGCAATCGATCGTCACCGCCAACATCAGCAATGATTCGATCGGACCTCTCTGGCTCGCCATCCTCATCCAACTCATCATCCTCCTCCAACTCTTGTCCGCAATCACATCCAACTCTCTCCAATCACATGCTCCTCTCCTCGCCTCCCTTCTCCCCATATCCACTGTCCTCGCAGCTTCAGGCGTCGACAAAAATATATTCCCATCCTCAAACCCTTCTTCCAAAAAACTCACCGCCGCTGGATGGCTAATCACCGCCATCATCAACTGCATATGGATCCTCGCTCTAACCGCAGCAGACGGCACATCCACCCGTAGATTCTTTGACATCATCATCGGCACCACCACCGTCTCCTCCTCTTCTTCCAACCCCGCTTACACATTCGATCAACCCTACAGATCCACCACCCCTGTCCCCATTAACCCACCCAAACCAAAATCAAGCTTTGTCATCCCATTCACAAACCGTCTCCGTCGCCGTCCTCGAGATCTCAACCACCCCCCCGTTCCTCCACCTCCCTCCGCCGCCCAATCTCCACCCCAATCACCCATCGACCATACACGCTTATCCACTATCCCAAGCGTACGCACACCAAGTGACACTTATACGGCACCATCAACGGCCCCCGTACCGCCTCCAAGCGACGGTACGAGAACGAGTACCGCTACTAGGACTGAGAGAGTTACTAGTGGCGTAGCTGACAACTCGAGTGTGGGTGGACAGCCGGTTGGTGCCGGTGAGCCTGCGGCTAGGGCACAGGCTTTGTATGCTTGTATGTCTTTTTTTTTCTTCACTTGTTGTTGTGTGTTGTAATGTTGTACTGATGATGGATGTGCACGGGATGGTAGATACGGGCAGTAAATCTGATCCAACCGAGCTTTCGTTTGCCAAAGGAGAGATACTTGAGATAACGGATCGTTCTGGCAAGTGGTGGGAGGCCAGAAAGGCTGATGGGTCCTCAGGAAGTGAGTGTTTGCATTTCGTATTACTTTTTTGGTGACATTTTCGTGTGTAGTTGCGCCTTCGAATTATTTAAAACTGCTATGATGCGACCACGACCACGACCACGACCACGACACGACACGATACTACCACTCGGAAAAAAAAAAAAAAATTTTTTCTTCTCATCGCTACATACCTATCTATCTGGATTTAACTTCATTGGCTCTCGTGACTTTCACATCTCTTATGTCTCTTTTCACTTCCCCGGAATTCATTTATTAGTACACCTATACGTATCATCTCGACTTTCTATGAAAATAGATCACGATTCAGTAGTCCATCACGCCTGAGCTCATAGATCCGAGTCGAAATTACGTCGCAAAAAGAAAACTCAAACATTGCCCAGCTGACACACCAGTGACCACTGGCAAGCTAACTTAACAGTGCACGCCTCGGGATCTATAGAATGTCAACGTCAATAACACAAAGTATCAAGCCGCTCAAGCACCAGGTTGAGATGGATCTGGTGCAGTGACCCTGAACTTTCAACTTGATGAAAATCAAAACTAGCTAGTTTCGAATATTTAACTGATCCCGAATTGAACACCTCACGATATATAACTATATGGATAAAACTCTCTAACGATGTGGGCGTCATACTTCATTTCATGGTCGATGTACATATATGCTCTGCTCTGCTCTGCTGCGTTGCTCAAGAAACCGAGATAGACCAAACCGAGGCCCACACAGGGCTCCAAATAGATAGACGATGAGCGGGGTAGCAGATACTTAAGTTTATTTGGGAGAGAGATCAGTCCTCACAACGTAAAAACTTTTTTTTTTTCTTTTCGAAGGCTCCGCCATCCAGCAGAGCACGGTCTCTCGTTCTGTTGAATCTAAGAGCTTCGTCATCGTTTTTCTGCCTCGCTACTGTTTATTTTTTCATGACCCACCCTCCACTCCCCTTTCTATAGTTTGATAGTTCCAGTAACGTACATGTACTTTTTAAAGTAACTAGCCTAATCGCTCCTCGCCCGGAAATCAAGTGGAGGTGGAGTCCGCTCTCGCGGCCTCGGTTTTGCAACTATCTCACGCTCTGAGTGTCGCTGCAGAGGTTTATGCATTATGAATTTCGCCGCTCAAGCGCTCAGCGCTCAGGCTTGGATCGCTGATCTGATGCCAATGGTCTTCTAGCCTGCGCAGTGCAAGGGGTGAACACGTGACATTCATGGGCGTTGAATGTTCAGCAGTGGTCTAGGCTAAAGCGGACTTATGTAGCTTGGCAAACCCGTCTTTTGTGGTATAGAGTGATGAAGAGTTGTTCATATATAAAAAGCGGAACGGAACATTCTCTGATTGACAACTGATGTTTTACGATATACCATCCCTCGTTCCATAGCTCAATACATGATGAGCACTCGTGACTTACCCGTTCAGCGCATGAAACGACACGACACGATACGATACGATACGATACGACACTTGTTCAGGCGTACAAGGACAATAGAAAATCGTTACTTTCAACAAGTTTTTAAACAAAAATTTTTTAAAGTTTTAACCGCGTAGGAAGGTCATGGACATGGACTTCTCAACCAGACGCTGTCAGCGGAGATTTATATGATAAGGTCTCATGTCATTCATGCCATAGGTTACGTTTACTTCTGCGTGTGACAGACCTTGCTCTCCCGAACAGGATTCAAATCTACCACAGCGATAACCCACTCGATAATCAATAATCATCACGCATGTCAACAGTCATGCCATATACCGATATATACATAGAACGAGATATGGCTGAATGGGTCTGCAGGTAGGATTAAACGTGGAGGAACAGATGTTGCTTGTTCGGTTCCCCCCCTCCCCCCTCTTCTTCTTTCTTTTGCTTTTCTCTATCAATCAACGATGGGCCCAGTTGCTAGTGAATCTCTCCAGCATCACCCTGGAAAACCACTTCTGCGAAGTTGGTTCTTCATCCTGACCCTGATATTGGCATTCGTAAGTTTTGTTAATTTATATACTATCTATCTAAACTCTTTTTGATCTCTAACCTCCCTCAGGCAGCATGGGTCACTGCTCTCACAGGCCAAACCATCGCTTCGATCCAAAGTAAATTTCTACTTGTTCATCGTTATTGTACCCTCCGTTGATCATAACTTCTCAGTCAGCCATACAACCATTCCAACCGCCCCTCCCCCTCAAACCGCTTCACCCGGTGCCTCATCCCCTGGTCCTATCGTTCTCCCATCCCCTACAATCCCTCCACCCCCAGGTTCCGTCCTCGTCGCCCTCCCTCCCTTTTTTCCAGTGACCAGTTCCCCAGGAACACTCTGGTTCGCCCTCATCGCGCAGGTTATCGTCTTCTTCCAACTCTTCTCCGCACTCTACTCTAACACTCTCCGCACACACACGCCTCTCCTGGTATCCTTCTCCATCATCGTCATAGTCCTAGCTGCCTTTGGCGTAGACGACAACCTCTTCTCACCGGCGACTTCACAGAAACTCACAGCTGCTGGATGGCTTACCACTGCCATCGTGGATGGTCTCTGGGTAATATGCCTCACTGCGGGAGAAGGCACACGTACACGTCGTGTGTTCGACTTTATCATCGGTACACGGGACTTGGGTGATTCAGGATCAAGTTTGGGAGCGGCTTCTGCTGCTCTCGAAACGAGATTTACTAGCGTCCTTGCTCGTGTTCATGGTACTCGCTTAAGACGGAGTAAACGCAAAACACACAATGGGGTACCGGGTGGTACTACGATCTTGAATACTGATAAACCTCGTGAGGCGCCTGCTGGTTATGTCCCTCCCCTTCCTCCTAGTGATGGGACGAGAGCTAGTAAGTCACAACTGGGAAGTATGGTGCATAGTGGGGTGGCGAGTGCTGTTGAGAATGTAACGCCCCGGTCGAGTGTTGTACATCCTCATGAATCACCTCAGGAACGGGAACAGGAGATGGAGGAGGAAGCGGAGGCAGAGTTGGAATTGGAAAAGGTGCAACCGGAGGAGCATAGGGCTGTAGCGTTGTACGCTTGTATGTGGATCTCTCCTCGTAACTCTTTTTTTTTGTTTGTTAACTTTTTTGGGGCCTAACTTGGTAGACAATGGGCCTGCTGAAGAGCCGAATGAGTTGTCATTTAAGAGGGGGGAAGTTTTTCAGATTTTAGATAGGGCTGGGAAATGGTGGGAGGCGCGTAAGGAAGACGGATCGGAAGGCAGTAAGTCGTTGTTTCTTTGAAATTTTGCGGCATTAGTAACGCTGATTTTAGTGGTCCCGTCAAATTATATGAGGATTATATGACGCACGCTCTGACGAAGTGGACCTACGTTTATAGGTCTTTCTCCTGGAATTTTTTTTTTTTCCCCCCCTTCTCTCTTTCACAGTCGGACCTTGGAGGAAAAGTGAGACGTTACGATTGTTGTAACCAGATACGCAGGCACGGTTACTCGTCTTTTTTTTTTTTTTCTACAAAAAAAAAATGGCATGCAGGACATAGCTTTGATCTTATCCGAGTCCACTGGCACTGCTACGTCAGTGTTCTTTAGTGTATATCAGTGATACTGTAGTGGGTGTATGTATATACTGTCTATGATGACGGACGAAAGTGTCCTCATATCTATTATAGCGGCGATCTGCGGTCGGGGCTCGAAATGCACAGCCTTGGGTTCGACACAGCCTTTGCTTCTATATTTATCCCCGGTGAAAAGTCACACCTGAAATGACTCTAACCGATGAATATGTCACTCGTCGAGTTTGAATTCATCAGGTGAAGAAAGACAGTTTGTCGTTTAGTCCTTTTCTGAGAAAAAATCACTGGAAGTTCAAATGATGGGGTCTGTGCACAACATTGTTTATAGTTTATATCCCTGGTGATTTGCACCCCTTCACTCCATCACCACCCATCTCCCTTTGCTCTCTCTGCTCTCCCTTATGCTTTTAGTGAAAGTAATGGCATTGTAAGGGCAACCTCAAAGCCTCACTTACAGTGGCTCAAAAAACTGTGCCAATGTTTTGCTATTTTAAAGAGGTTGGCTCACAACACAACACCATCATTCTATTATATTCTGTGAAAAATGTATATAATAGTGTATCATCATAGCTTTCAGAATATGCAAGAATCATGTGATTCTGATCAAAACTGATGAAATAATAAATAGAACAAAATAATCAATCATTGGGACAGTTTTTTGACCCTCAATTCTTTTATCCATAACCATGCTGTAGTCATCTAAATCTTGGTGGGATTACTTGTAATGACAATAAACAATGTCATGTAACTTTGTTTATTATAGTTCGACATGTTGAAATTGGTTCAACCACCTTCTTTCCTTTCAACCACCACATGAAGCCCTTGTCCTCTGCCCAACACTTTACTATCATCTCTCTTCTTCAGGAGGGGTATTCCTTGCATCAGATCCAGTCAAAAACCAATGTTGGGAAGTCAACAATTGGCAGAATCAAAGAGGAGATGGATTGGAATAAGGAAAACAACATGGGAGGTCATTCTTTCAAGCACTCTTCACATGACAAGCAATCCATCATTCAACAAATCACTACTGGAAAGCTTGACAATGCTATCCAGGCCACCAATTTTATCAACAATATCATTCCCAGTCCTGTCACTCATCTGACTGTCAGAAATGCACTAAAGAGGAACAATTTTAGCCATTACCAAGAAGAAATGTGCCCAGGTTATCAAAAGGCTCATCTCAAGTTTGCCAGATACTATGAAAATTGGACTTTGGAGGATTGGGAAAGGGTCCTATGGTTAGATGAGACTAAAATTAACAGGATTGGATCAGATGGGAAGGTTTACACTTGGAAAAAAAAAGAGGGGAACCACTTTCAGATAGAACCACCACACCTACTCTCATGCATGGAAGGGGGAATAATCTTATGGTGTGGGGTTGTATGAGGTGGAATGGAGTAGGGAAGCTCACAGAGGTTCAGGAGATGATGGATTCACAACAATACTGTGATATTTTGGAGGATGGAGTGGTAGAAAGCTTTGACAAGCTGGAGATGGCAGAAGGGGAGAGAATCTTCCAGCAGGACCATGACCCCAAGCACACCTCCTATAAGGCTACGAAATGGTTTGAAGACAATGTTATTCAAGTGGTTGTCTGGCCTGCACAATCCCCTAACATTAACCCCATAGAACACCTGTGGGTCAACCTCAAGCATGCCATGCAGCAATACCCAAGACCACCAACTGGAGTGTATAAGTTGTGGGATAGAGTAGTTGAGGAGTAAAACAAAATTCCACCAGAAGCATGCCAAAGGCTTATATAAAGCATGCCCAAGAGCATAGAAGCAGTTATCAAGGCAAAAGGAGGCCATACCAAGTATTAATTAGTTAGAAAATTGAGGGTCAAAAAACTATTCTAATGATTGATTATTTTGTTCTATTTATTATTTCATCAGTGTTGACCAGAATTACATGATTCTTGCATATCCCGAAAGCTATGATGATACACTATTATATATATTTTTCACAGAATATAATAGAATGATGGTGGTGTGTTGTGAGCCAACCTCTTTAAAATAGCAAAGCATTGGCATAGTTTTTTGAGCCACTGTAATAGTGAGCTAACAGAGGGGAATCCAAAGTTAATATTATACCACATAATACAGACACTCCAGGCACACCTAAAAGAGGGGAATCCAAAGAGAAAACTCTAAGGACCCATCTGTCGATGCCTAGTATGTGTGATAGACCCAAAAATCAAATAATAAGCTAAAAATAGCAGAAAGGCAGAGATAGGTAGATCAAGCTGTGGGATGATGTCACCTTGATGAATAAACATCCAGAAGGGGTCCCACTTCTAAGAATAGAACTGTCAACATGGAAAAAGCCAAAATATAATAATAATAAAATAGGAATCAATCATAGAAAATCATAGAAAAGGCAGAATAGGTAAAATAAAATATAAAGAAATATAGAACAAACACAGAAAACTTCCCAGATGTCTGGGGCACCTTCCCTTACAGGCATCGCTTCTCAGCTGTGGTTAGCTTCAAAACTCAACAGATTGCCAAAGATCAGATACCTGGTTGTTAGGGTGACACCCACTGTTCTGCTAGCTGGACCATGCAGGCTCTCCTACAAGAAGGTGGCGGGGCACGCACGCATGATGGGGGGTTTGATGGATTTCATGCGATAGGTTAAAAATAGATTAGTTGGCTGAAATAGGCATTTCACACCACAAATGTGGATGGAATACCTAAGAGAACTCAACTGAGGTTCTCCAGTATTTATTTTAAGGTTATATACTATGTTACATATATTGTACTATGTTGCTACTGATGCACATGTACATATTGATGTGTGTAAATAGAAAATTTTCATGCTGACAAATAAAGCATGTATAGGCATTTGGTAGTATATTTTGGTGAAATAAAATAAAACAAAATAAAAATGAAATATTATTATGTAATAGGCATGTCAGGAGACTGTTTCCTAACATTATTATTAGGGCGACACCCATGGTTCTGCTAGCTAGACTGTGCGGGCTCTCCTACAAGAAGGCAGCAGGGCGCGTGCGCATGATGGAGGGATTTGATGGATTTGATGTGAGAGGTTAAAAATAGATTAGTTGGCTAAAATAGGCATTTTGCACCACTATTGTGGATGGAATATCTAAGAGAACTCAACTGAGGTCTCCTAGTATTCATTTTAGGATTATATACTATGTTACATATATTGTAGTATGTTATTATGGATATGCGCACATGCATGTACATGCATGTACATATTGATGCATGTAAATAGAAAATTCCCATACTGACAAATAATGCATATATAGGTGTTTTGTGGCATATTTTGGTGAAATAAAATAAAATAAAAATAGTATTATGTAAGAGGCATGTTAGGAGACTGTTTCCTAACAATTATCCCCCTTTTATGCCTCAACTTCCAGGTGAGAAAATATTGCATCTGTCCCCTCTGTGAAATTTTAGTAAGGCTGGAAATTCATCCCCTCATACACCATTCTAGCAATGCGACGCAGAGCATTTGAATTACATTTAAAGAATTGGGCGATTGCATTACGTGCCTGCTTACAATTCTCTTCAGGTTCCCATGAGTTATTTTTATCAGTATAGTTCTTCCACTTGATTAAGAACTCCAATTTATTTCATCAAAGACGTGAGTCCAAAACCTCTTCCACAATATATTCTGGAGCACCTTCTACCATTATTGGAGGCTGTGGAGTAGTTTATTAACTGGGAATAGTGGGTGGGTTGTAAGGGCATAAATGGGAAATGTTAATTTCAGGATCAATCTTGAATGATTGAGATAATTTTAACACTAGCGCATTGGGTGAAATTATTTTAGAAATCAGATATGGGCCAACTTGCTTCTCCATAAACTTTCTTGAAGGTTGTGGAGTATTTAGATCTTTGGTACTTAGCCATACCAAGTCACCAACTTTGTACTCTGGAGCAACAGCTCGAGTATGATCTACATGTTGCATTATATCATCACATGCTTTTATCAATGCTGCTTCTGCTTCCTCCTTCACCTTTCACATTTTTGATACAAAGTCCTCCACTAACTGTACCTTGACTTCCCTCCAAGGTTCTACTTCCATTCTGGGATGATACCCATAATTAGTGAAGAAGGGTGACATGCGAGTAGCCAAATGGAATTTATTATTGTGGGAAAATTTGGCAATTGCCAACTATTCGAGCTAGTCAGTTTGTTGGTGATTGACAAACATGCATAGATACTGCTCCAACTCCTGATTCATTTTCTCTGTCTGCCCATCAGTTTGTGGGTGATATGCCATAGAGAACTTGGTTTGAATCTCCAATATGTTATTTAACTCTCACATAAATGCAGAAGCAAATTGTGATCCACAATTGGAGATAACCATATCAGGTAATCCATGTAACTGCCATACCTGATTTAAATAGAGGCATGCCAAGCCCAATAATAAGGTTTCTGCAGTAGTAGGAATGATATGGACTTCCTTTGTGAAGCAGTCGCAGACTACAAATAATGCATCATATCCTTGAGCTTCAGGTAATCCAGTGATAAAGTCCACAGATATATCTCACAGTGGTGCTTTAGGTATACAGTTCAGCATTAATTTTCCTGTGGGCTTTTCTGAAAATTACTTCCCCCTCATGCATGTATCATATCCATCCACATACCCCAACACATACTTTGAAATTCTGGGCCACCAATAATTTCTCATCACCAACTCCAATGTTTTCCCCCTTCCTGAATGTCCAGCAGCTGGTGTATTATGATGTAACTGCACAATCTCCCTTCATAAATCTTGATCCTTTGGTACATATACTTGTTCTCTGAACAACACTAACCCTTGTTCTTCAACCCATTCATCTCCTTTAATATTACCTTTCTTCTCTCCCCTCAAAGCATTCAACCCTTGAGACAAATATGCACAAGGATGCCATTTGTCATCTTCACATAACATTGATAATACCACTCCAGTAGCAAAGTCAGATACATTTTATTCCACTTGTAAGGGACACGTGAAATCTACTGGGGCTAATATTGGTTCTTCTACAGACTTCCTCTTCAACTCTTCAAATGCTGTCTGCTGTTGTTCTCCCCATCTCCACACTACTCCTTTTCATGTAAGGTTGTATAAGGATTCAGCAATTTTGGAAAAATTATGGACAAAGCAATGATAACAATTTACAAGTCCCAAAAAAGCCTGAACTTCCTTGATATGGGTAGGCATGGGCCAATCAACAATTACCTGTACCTTGATAGGATCCATCTTGATTCCATCAGGACCAATCTTTAATCCCAAGAACTCAATCTCGCTTGCCTCAAACACACACTTCTCCAGTTTAACAAATAAATCATTCTTTGCCAATTTCTTCAACACCTCCTGCACTATCACCTCATAATTTTCTTCATCCTCTGTGAATATCAAAATGTTGTCAACGAATATTATTACCATGCCTTTGTCTATTACATCCTTGAAAATGCCATTCATTATATTTTGGAAAGTTGGGGGACTATTGGTCATTCCAAAAAAAATGACAAGCGGCTCGAAGGATCCTCGACGCGTGGCAAATGCAGACTTCCACTCATCTCCTTTCTTTATTCATACATTGTTGTACCCCCAGCATAAATCCAATTTTGTAAAGACCTTGGCATTTCCCACCTTGTCAATTATCTCTGAGATCAACAGCAAAGGGTATGCATTCTTCACTGTCCACTCATTCAAATATCTATAATTTGTACACATCCTCTTCCTCTGATCCTTTTTTGGTACAAAGAATACTGGTGATGTCTGCAGTGATTTCGAAGGTTGTATATATCCCTTGCACAATTGTTCATTAAGTAATACATCCACTTCTTCTTGTTCCTTCAGAGATAATGGGTAGACTTTTGATCTCTTTGGCACAAATCCTGGCTTCATCTCAATTGCATGATCCCATGGCTTTCACACTGGCATCCGCTCCGATTCCTTCTTCTGAAAACTGACAAATATTTATGGTAGACTTTTGGCACCCACTCCTCCACTGGTTTCTCCACTTTCTCCACATTTCTATCCCATGACTGTCCCCCATGAATTTCCTCAAAGGTTTGCTTCTGTTCTTCCTTACTGGTCATAATTGGAACTTCCCTATTTGGCATATCCTCATCCTCCACTTCCTCCATCGTAACAGAATACTTCCTCAGATGTTCTTTCTCTTTGTTTTCCTTCTTTTTCTTTTTTACTTTTCTCCCATACATATTACATTCTTTAGGACAATGAGTCATGTGTACCTTCCCAGTTTTCCAATCAATTTTTGGGTTATGCTTTTGTAACCACAGACATCCAATTATCAGATTGGTTTTCCCAAGGTCGCACACCTCAAATATGGCTCATTCCTGATGATCCTGATACTTCAGTATCATCATCACCTCCTCCTTAATAGTTCCTCCATGATTGATCGTACTGTCAATATTGTACACCATTATAGGTTGTGGCAGCTTATGCATGCGAATACCATTTCCAGTAATTAAGAATTGATTAATGAATAATCTGGTAGCACCACTGTCAAGCAATGCCTCCACATTAATTGCTGCATGCATGTCCACTGTCTTCAATCCTACTGTCAAGCTGATTTTGGGTTCTATCCGCACTGAGTGAATAAAGAATTTAGGGGTCTTCAGAAATAAGGCTGGGCATTTTTCTTCATCACATAGATGATGATGGTTGTACTCCTCAATTTCCCTTTCAGGTTTACTCTGGGTTTCCTTGGATACTAATACATTATATTGATTCTGGGTCACCAATAGGGAAACCTTCACTGGGACTCTTCTTCAAAATCTTCTGCTTATCTTCCTCCAACTTCACTTCCTCAATTGTTGCTTCCCTAATTTTTCTTTTCTGCCTACAATTCTGAGCCATATGCCCTAATTGCCCACAGTTAAAACATTTAAGTGGAGCTCGTCTCCCTACTTGATCAACATCCATCGCATCTGTCGATGCTCCTGACTCCTTAACAATAGGTGTCACTGCCATGGTCAGTGGCTGTGCCCTCGGAGTTTGTACCTGAGGTGTCCTTCCTTTCTTGGACTTTCCTCCTGATGACTTTCCAAATCTGGCATTCCCATACATCAATTTTGATTCTGCCTGTTCCTGTCGATATTGCCAATCAAGATGCATTGCCCAATTATACCACTCATCCAACCTCTCTGGCATAGAAGGTAGTCAATAGATAGACTTGAATAAAGAGGGATTTAATCCTGCCTTCAAAAATTCTACCAATGCAGCTTCTCCCATATCTGTCTGTGATGCTTCTGCCTTGAACTGCAAAATAAATTCATCTGCTGTCAGAGACCCTTGGCGCATGGTTTTTAATTTAGCATTAGCTGTCACCTTTGGATTAGAGTCTCCAAACTGTGCCTCCAATCTCTCCAAAAATTTCCTGAAAGTTGCAAATGGCTTATATCCCATGGCAATTTGATTAATAGCTTTGTTTCTCCAGAATTGTGCTTTCCCTCTCTGGATTTATGAGAGAGCAAACATAATTCTAGACTCAGTTGTACAAAATTTGGGCTTTCTCCCATGAATATACAACACTATAGAGCTGATGAAGGATTTTGTGTTCTCCATGGTACCATCAAAAATTTGCAGGGGCGCATATTTAGGTAAATGCATTTTTCCACTCTCTGACCTCTCCTCTGCATGTACATCATCCTGAGACATCCACTCCACCATCTCCTCCATCTCATCATCTTTATCTTCTACTGTCTCTGCTTTTGTTTCTGCTTGTTTGGGCTGTGATGCTGCTAATACTGATACTAGTTGGGACATTTGTGCTGTAAGAGCATCAATTTTGGCTTCTAGAGCTGGCATGGAAACAGGATTGTGACCAGGATTCAAAATTGCTTGTTCTATCATAATGACATAAGCTCTGATGAGTCACTTCTTTGGCTGAGTCAAGATTTCGGCTTCAGACTTTTTTCGCAAAGTTTCGAGTCATGTGACCCAGCTATTCAGGTACCAAACATGGTAAAACATGTGATTTCAGCTATTTGTCAACACTTGGGCACTTTGGATCAATAATCCTTCCAACAGTGCCTGACCTTGGGGTTATTACTGAATTTGGCTAGTAACTACCCAAAATAGTTGTCCAAATTGAGTAATGTAAATCTTGGCTAAACCAGATCAGATTGGTTGTCTGGTTGCAGCTGTCCTAATGATGAGCACTGCCTCTCGATCACTGGCAGTCACAATGTAAGGCGAGGCCTGGCATTGGCTTATAAAAGCAAAGTAAATACATATATACAATTAATTCTGGCTCTTGCCAAAATGATGAGTGAGTGGTTGTGGAGCACTGAAACAATGATGTATGCGCGTGTAAGAGAAGAGGCACTGATGGGGTAGTTGAGTTTTTCTGTTAAGGCGACACCCACTGTTCTGCTGGCTGGACCATGTGGGCTCTCCTGCAAGAAGGTGGTGGGGCATGCACACATGATGGGGGGTTTGATGGTTTTGATGCGATGGGTTAAAAATAGATTAGTTGGCTGAAATAGGTGTTTCGCACCACAAATGTGGATGGAATACCTAAGAGAACTCAACTAAGGTTTCCTGGTATTTATTTTAAGGTTATATACTATGTTACAGATATTGTACTATGTTGCTACTGATGCATGCATCCATATTGATGCATGTAAATAGAAAATTCCCATGCTGACAAATAAAGCATGTATAGGCATTTGGTAGCATATTTTGGTGAAATAAAATAAAAATAAAATATTATTATGTAATAGGCATGTCAGGAGACTGTTTCCTAGCACTGGTGTTCTGTGAGCATTTCTTTTTTTATGGAGTGATGTGCATTGAAACATGCTTTTCTCAGGATCCATGTGCACCATTGACCTACCCCATCATGGCTGAACTGATGCGTTGCCTCCATATGTAGTTGATGGTCATAGATCCATGCATACTTCTGATTCTTCAGTTCTAACCTTCACTACAGGATGATGTATTGTTTGGTACCTATGTGCCATGTTGGTAACATGGTTCATGCAATTTTGGGTCTTCTTGTGGTTGACCTATGGACAGTAGGAATAGAAGAGGAGTGGATATGGTAGTCAACAGATTGTAGTGAATGGGCAGCAGTGGAGCAGCAATGAGTGGTATCAGAACTAGTAAATTGTGTACCATTAGGAGTAGCTGTTTTATATCATTATATCTAATTTAGACTGGAAATATAGTGGGGTTTGTGAGTACTACCATATAGTCAGTGGACAGCACCCAGTGTTTCTATAAAAATTGCTTGGAGCAGAGTCACTAGGCATCAATCTGACCCTTGGTAGAACAATAAGTTGGACAAAATATGGCATGCATTGACATATGGTGATTGTGAGTCGGTTGGATATGCTGACAAAGCTAGGGAACAGTGTGTCATCCTGCATTACTACTTGTTGCATGTTCACTCGATTTGTCTTGTTGTCTACTAGAAGCCCCACAAAGTATCCCATGCACAAGAAGTCTAATGCTAGGATTTTTAGATCAGGTGTTTCTGTTACATAAACAGACCAGGCAGTGTTGGTGGTGAGTGTCATATACTGCAGTTTTGGGGCACAGATTGTAATACATGCTGTAATTTCTTTGTTGGAAAAGTCTTGATTGCATGAGCCTGAGTGGATGGATCATTATTCAAGGAAAGCTATGCATGTATGAGATTTGGAAAGTCAGAGAGATTGATGAGATGAGTGAAATGAGAGGCAAGGGTGATATGCAAGGTGTAGATTGATTGGGTGATGCTTCTGCTCCTCAGATTTTCAAATACAGCATCTACAGATGCAAACGATATGTTTGTACATTTTGTAAAGATCATGGTAAGGGAGACAAAAAGGTGTCACTGTGAGGAGGGCATGGACATGTTGGATTCTCTTTGCAAACAGTAATGATGCATTTTTGTAGCTCTTCCTGGTGAAACTGGCATGAATGTTTTGATATGGATTGGGGTATGTGCTAAGAACATCCCAGAATTGGGTGCTGGTGTGGCAAATAGCTAACCAGTTTGGATGGAATGGCATATCATTTTTGTCTGGGTTTAGTACAAAGCCTACAAGGCAAAAGGCTATTATTTTGTGAACCAATTCTGCTGACCACAGCATCGAGGGAATTGTAGTTATGTGGAGTTAGCCTCTCAGTCAAATCATTCAACTGTCTATGTACTGAGTGACCCTCGATGATTCTCCCATCCAGCATTTCCAGCATTCCAGCAGTAGTATCTTGGTCTTTTTTTGGAGGTCCATGTTCTACCAGTGTCATCAGTTCCATTAAATTTATGGACTTCTTCCCTTATCTCTTTGTTCCCTAATCTGTGCCCATGGCAGTTTGATCTGTTTGATCACTCTACCTCCTATATTGAACCTGATATTGTTGTTGCCTTTCTTGATCAGATGAATAGAAACCAAGGAATGTATGTACTCCATTCTGTCCATGTGGTACATTGCATTGTTCTTGAATGCATCTTTCAAGTCATTGGAACCATGCCAGAGTGCCTGTAAATTCTGCTGCCAACTAAGTGTCTGGATTTCTAAAGTGGACTCATGGTGAATTTATAGGGAGGTTGGGGTCAGGCTGTGTCTCATATTTTTGAGTTGGTCCATAGAACTGCCAGTCCATATATTTTGGGCTGTCAAGTTATTGTAAGGGCAACCTCAAAGCCTCACTTAATAGTGAGCTAAGAGAGGAGAATTTAAAGTTCACATTATACTACATAATACAAACACGTCAGGTGCATTTAACAGAGGGGAATTCAAAGAGAAAACTCTAAGGACCCCATCTGTCAATACCCAGTATATGTGATAGACCCAAAAATCAAATATTGGGCTAAAAATAGCAAAAGGCAGAAATAGGCAGATCAAGCTATGGAATGATGTCAGCTTGATGGGTAAACATCCAGAAGGGGTCCTGCCTCTAAGAATAGAACTGTCAACATATACCAACATAGAAATATAATCATAAAATAGGAATAAAATCATGGTAAATCATAGAAAAGGCAGAATAGGGTGAAATAAAATATAAGAAAATATGGGACAAATGCAGAAAATTGTCCAAACAGCTGGGATGCCTTTCTTTCCCCTGACATCACCCCCCTTCTATGATGCATCACCCTGATGAATTCAAAACCATATTTGTCTGAAGTCAGATGCTTGGATGCGCTGAGGCGCTAAGGAATGGCAGTGGTGGGACTCCTTGACCAGTCATGGGACATTCACATCGGACTCTGTGACCCAAGAGTTCTGCTTGTACCCATAACCATTCCAGTGCACTAGGTATTCGAGTTTGTCTTAGCACAAGCAGCTGTCCAGGATGGACTCAACCTCATACTGAGGTTTACCCTCAATTACTGTAGGTGGTGGAGGAGGCCATTGATAGGTACACCTTGCACTCTAAGGTCTGGGAAGACTTCCAAATGCATTGACAAATCACAACACATGCTCCCAACCCCTACAAACCCCAAGGAACTACTTCAAAACTATTTCGAACTATTTGGAAAAACTTCACAACACTTCAAGTGAGTTCAAATAACTTCAGCCACCATATGCTTATTGCACCACCCTTCAGACACATGCAGCACACCTTGCACAAGTTAGAGCATCACATATTGAGCACCACCAGACATAAGGAGATACAACAAAGGGGTTTTAGGATGCGATGTGGCACTTTGGAGTTTCAATGGTATATTGGAACAATAGGACAAGTACTTTTGGTACATTGTGACTCTATATGTTTCCCTTCTCATTTATTTTATGATTTGCAAAGTTTTTTATTGTTTGCATCTTGCCTCATGTTGTCCACATGTTTTATTTCCTTTTTAAGTACCATCTCTTCAAAATATATATAGACTTGTACTAGCTACTTAGAAGAGCAGAGAAGAGATTGTCTCATTTAAGAGAAGTTCTCTTGAGTCCAAGCCTTACATTACAACTCTAAGTTCTGCAAATCATTGTGAACTTCTTTGAACATTCATACTAGCCTCTCAAAACTATCATCTATCATCTATCATCTCTCGAAACTCTTCCAACTCTCTATAGTCATTTACTAGCATCTCTCGAAACCATTTCTATTCTCTACAAACCCCTTGAATGTCCTTGAACTTTCTTGAACATCCCCAAAATTTCTTTAAAGCACTTTGCAGACTTTTGTGCACCCTCAAACTTGACCAAATATCATTTGAACTCTTTGAACTTAGTTCCTTCATCCTTGGGTAACAGCAGTGATATTTAGTACCACCTCACACCCTTTCTCTAACTTGTATTATACCATCCGAGACCTTTCTAGTAGGTTTTGTTTTGGTTTCCAGGTCAAGTATTATCATTGTGTCATCTGTCCTGGAAATGGATCTGTGGGAGCAGGCAGCAATTTATGACATGGAGGATGGAGTGGAGTCTGGACATTGACTGTGGTGGTTGTAGGTGGTAGGCATGCAACCTGACACATCTAGTGATGAGGAATGGTCCAAGAAAACAGTGGGCAAGTTTTTTGGATGGGCACATGGTGGAAATGTCACTAGAGTCAAGGTAGACATGATTACAAATCTTATATGTGGGTGTGGGTGAGTGATGCTGGTTGTAGAAGCATGCCATGTTGTCCTTCACCTTAGCCAAAGCTGACTTTGCTTCCTCCAAGGTGTCCTTCATCTGCTCTGTGAACTCGTTCACTGTCTCCACATGTGAGGGTGCTTGCCAAGGCTCAAAACCCATGTGTGGGTGTCACCCTGTGCTGAGGAGGAAGGGAGTTGATTGGGTAGAGGAGTGGATATAATTGTTGTACCTGAACTTGGCCACAGGGAGGAGATCTTCCCAATCACCCTATGACTCATTGATGAAGATGTGGATATACTGCACCAGTTCTTGGTTGATGTGCTCCATCTATCCATCTGTCTGTGGGTGATAGGCAGTTGAGGTGAGGAGTTTGATCTCCAGTAGGTGGTACAGCTCTCAGGTGAACTCTGCAACAAACTGTGGCCCATGATCACAGAGGAATGTGCCTGGAAATCCATGAAGCTTCCACACATGGCACAGATAGAGTCACGCTGCTCCAAATGCAGTGACAGTCATATGAGTGGGAGTAAAATGAGCTTGCTTCCCAGCAGAGTCAACTGTGCACATTACCACATCAACCTGTCGGACTCTGGTAGTTCCACCATAAAGTCCACACTGACAATGTCCCAATGATTCTCTGGAACTGGGAGGGGGTGTAACTCACCCATGGGCTTACGCTGTGGAGTCTTGATGCATCAGCAGAGATCACAGGTATGACAGTACTGACCAATGAGTCAAGACATCTGGGGCCACCAATAATTCCATGATATGAGTTCCAATGTCTTCCAATCCCCAGGGTGGCCAGCAATGAGCGAGTCATGGTGCTGAGAGATGAGTCATTGTCAAAGCTGGGGATCATTAGGATATAGATGTGGTCACAGAAGTATAGGATGTCATTCTTTTCTGTCCACTCTGTTGCATGAAGCAAAGGTGTGGATCCCTTTCTCAGCTCCTTCACTGCCAGAGCCACAGCATCCTCATGTAAACTGCTATAGTTCACATGATGAATGTCACATAGGATACTGTTCTCCTCACCCTCCAAGGTAACACCCTCTAATGCATGGACTGTAAACAGATCAGGTTGCAACAACACAATACCTTGGTTGTGATTGCTTCCATCCCCATGGTCTAGATGATGAGAAAGGTCACCAGTCTTCCCCATGCTGTGGCCTGGGCAATGATGTAAGAAGAAGTTCAACCTGGAGAGGTAGAGGGACCAGCAGGCTTGGCAACAATTAAGTTTCTTGATGGTCATGAAGTACTCAAGGTCCTTGTGGTCCATCTAGATGTCGACCTTGTGTGAGCACCCTCCAGGAAATGTTGCCACTCCTCCAACACCCACATTATCACCAGCATCTCCTTGTCACGGATCTCATAATTGCATTCCACAGCACTGAGACTCTTTGAGTAGAAGGCAATGGGGTGCCACTTCTGGTCCTTGGGAGACTGTTAGAACAACACTGTGCCAATCACAAAGTCTAAACTGTCAGCTTCTACACAGAAGGGATGTCATAATAGGTCTATTGTGCGCTCTAAGGTCTGGAATGGCTTCCAATCATATCAACACACTATGACAAATGCTCTGAACCACTACGAATGTTGAGCAGTGCACTATGCGCAGTGTAGAGTGCTCACAGATCTTACTACTTACCTGTTGAGTTGGTTAGTGTGCTAAGTAACTTAGGTTAGAGGGCATAGAACTCTCTGTATTGCTAGGTAGAGGTACAGCATACTTATATACCTAGAGAGCCCACATGGTCACATGAGGCTCAGGTCACGTGAGGCTCAAGTGGAGTGGAGAAAAGGGCAGTGTACCGCATGGTTCCTGTCCATGTGTCATTATGACATATTTGTATACATGTATTTACATATATACATATGTGTTTACACTGAGGCACAGAATAGGTGCCACATGCAGATTTAATTCAACACCCCCCCACAAACTGTACCGGCATCAACCTGGAGGGGCTTTACAATCCAAGGTGCCATGTATAGGTACTAAGTTTGAACCTCGAATTTAATTCTGAGGGAACTTCTAAATTTTTCAAAGAGCTGCCTCCTGAGATTTTTAGTAAACATATCTGCCAGGTTTTCAGTTCCTGGGATGAAGAGGACTGTGACCTTGCCATCTTTGATACATTCATGTGTATAATGATAGTGAATGTCAATATGTTTAGTTCTTCTTTCCTGAACAGGGTTAGATCCAATGAAGATCGACCCCTGATTATCGGCACAGATAGGCACCTTACTCAAGGGATATCCCAATTTGGAAAATAAGGATGTGATCCACACTATCTGCTGACAAGTGTCAGAGAGAGCCATGTATTTGGCTTCTGTGGAACTAAGTGCTACAGTTTTTTGCATATGGGACTGCCAGCACATGATGCCTCCTGCTAAGGTGGCAAAGTAACCCATTGTGGACTTGCGTTTCATGATGTCGAATGCCCAGTCTGAATCAGTAAAGGCTTGGAGGCCCTGTTTGCTGTGGCCATCATAGATAAGCTCATATGATTGAGTACCAACTAGATAGTGCATTATGTAATGTGCCTTATTGAGGTGTTCTTTACTCAGATTAGCCAAGAATTGTGACATCTTTATCACTGCAAAGGTGATATCAGGGCAAGTTCCGAGCATCAGGTACAATAAAGACCTGATCACTGATTAAAACTCAGTTCTGAGAGCTGGATTAGGCTTATCAGAGTTTTCCATAGGGACGTATCCCATGGGAAGTGGAGTGGGGGATGCCTTGGCATTCATCATTCTGAACCGAGCTAGCACAGTGGCTAGGTAGGTTGTTTGGTTCAGAGTGATTCTTGATGCACCTTGTGTTATGCACATACCAAGGAATTCAGTAACTTGACCAGTGTCCTGACACTCCCAATGCTTGAGACATGCATTTTTCTTTTCCTCTACAAGGCATTTGTTCTTCCCCAAGAACACACCATCATCGACATAGATTATTGTGATGACAATGTCTTTACCATTTTTGTAGATGAAAATGCTGGCATCTGAGCTGGCGTGTTCAAATCCAATGGATTGCATGAACACCTCTAGCTCTCTCCACCATGCTAGGGCGGCCTGTTTAAGGCCATACAATGCTCGGCATAAGCGCATGACTTTGCGCTCTTTACCTGGGATAACAAATCCCTCGGGTTGATGCATGTAAATTTCCTCATCTAGTTTGCCATACAGGAATGCAGTTTTTACGTCGAGTCCCATCATGTACATACCTTCCAGGGCACTCAAGGCAAACATGAGGTGCACCATCTCATAGCAGACCACTGGAGAGAATATCTCATCATAATTGATGCCTTCGACTTGTGAGAAGCCTTTGGCCACGAGTCTGGCCCATTTTCATCCATCGGATTTGACAGAGAAAACCCATCTATTTTTGATGGCCTTTTGGCCAGCAGGGAGATCTACGATGTCATAGACATGCCGTTTTACAGAGGGCCTCTAGTTCCTCCAGGCATGCACTTCTCTGCTCTGATTGCACAGGCTTGGGTAAGCGCGCAATGTCACGATACTGGATCAGGACAGGATCTGACACTGTAGATGGTGCAACTGCATTGCTAAGCAGAAGGCACATCAGATCTGTTCCATCTTCGGTGACATAATTATCCCTTCTAGGGCCCCAATATGACGGGGTACCTGAATTGGGTAACCACCGTCCTCGTTCCTCATTGGGATTCTGGTGCCAAATCCACGGCACATCAGACTCCTGAGGTTGAGGGGGTGTTGTGTACTCTAATCCCAAATTATCTGGGGTCTGTGCAGGAGGAGTTCTACTTGCCACTGGTGGTTGAGAGGGCCCAGCTGGCACTTCTTCTTCAACCTGAGGGAGGGCTGGAGTGCGACTCCTGCCTTGTCCCACTGGTTCCCACCATTGGCGCTCCCACACAATGTCTCGCTCAATTTGAATGGGGTCACGATTTTCACCATAGACATTGCTCAGACGAGTTGGGACTCATTGCTGCCTGTTTAATCACCTTAGTGGAGGTATGGGGGCCTCTACTGCTGGCGGTGCTGGACTAGGCTGGGACGATGGACCCAGTGCACCTGCTGGCACAAACAGATCAGCACCCTGAGGCGGGTCACCAAAGGAGCCAAACAGTGGGTCTCTAGAGATTTTAGAAGTTCCAGACCCTGATTGTAAAGGTGGTAGGGACGGAGCTCGTGGAGGAGGATTCAGCACTGGTGGAGCATAATGCCCACAGCCCAGATAGAAGCTGTCATCACTTCCTCCATTGCTATTGTCCCCTGATTCCCCAGAGTGGTCATCATCTCCAGAAGGGGGTATATTCCTGAGATCAGTTTTTGCCAGGGTCTTGGCCCTGGGACAATGAGGGAACAGAATCTCATCGAAGAGTTCTGTAGCACTGACAAATATTGACCCTGATGGGCGCATAAAGCACCAACCCTTGATGCCATCTGCCAGGCCAATGTACATTATGAGCTCTGATCTTGCAGCAAACTTATTAGGACACTTCTCTTTCGGCAGGTAAACATAGGCACCACATCTGAATACCTTCTCATAACTCAGATTGGGCTTTTTGCCATCGAGATCTTTGATCAGAGTTCGCCATTTTAGGTGGTTTATTGGTGTTCGGTTGTAGAGATACATAGCATGCTCTACACAAAATTCCCACCATGATTGTAGTAGGCAGGCAGTAAAGTGCAATGTTTGTGCTTTCTCCATTAGTGTCCTGATCACGCGTTCAGCACGACCATTTTGTTGGTGGACGTGGGGCACCAACATCTCAATTTTAATCCCAGCCTCTTTGAGCTGGGTTATGAGTTCCCGATCACAGAATTCCCCCCCAGAATTGAAACGCCAATGCTTGATTTTTGCATCATATTGTGTTTTGGCCATCGCCTCGAACTGTCTGATTGACTCAGCAGCATCAAACTTTTTTCTCAGGCACTGACTCCATATGTGTGAGGTTTGATCATCAACAAATATGATAAAATATTTGTACTTGTGATAACTGAGTGTTGGTAATTCCTTCAGATCAGAATGGATCAGCTCAAAGGCCTCTTCGGCCCGAGACTCAGATCCAGGGAATGACTTTGATGTCATTTTTCCCTTGGCGCACCCTGGACAAATGTGCCTGTCCCTTGGAATGTTTAAATCCTTGGGAAACTTATGGGTGTGTTTTGGCATCTGTCACATGGCAGCTTCGCTCGGGTGGCCAAGCTGCTTGTGCCAAATCTCATAGTCAGCAATGTAGATAGTTGTGACTTCTAATCTCTTAGTGCTCTGAATGTGCGAATCACACACATAGATGGTTTCACCACATATTATTGGTGTTGCATCGAGCTGGGGTTTTCCCTTTTTGTTGACAAAGAAAATTATTTTACTGTTTCCTTTTACAGTATATTCCTCAGCAATGAGGAACACTCCCATTGACATAAGCCGACTTGTCAAATCTGAAAGATAGAAAATGGGGGATAAGCGCATAATGCACAACTCTGTCTTCCCATTAACTTCTACCTGATGATGAATCAGGACAGCGCCTTTGCCTTTGATCGAAGTCACGCTGGTAGCGGTCTTGACCTGCCATTTCTCAGACATAGGCAAATCCTCATAGGAGGCAAAGTCTTTCATCTCACCAGTGAAGTGCAATAATGTGCCTGAATCCAAGATCCAAGGGGCACCATGTTTGCATTCCTTTCCGGCACACATCACACATGGCCTAATTAGGGCCTTTGCATCACAAGCGACAATATAATTTATCAAAAATTCTATAGGACACTCAATATTGTAGGAATGGCCTGAATAGTTTGTCCCTGTCAAGCTATTGTTAGCAATGATGTGATGGTCAGGAAAAAGACTGACATTTCATCGTAAGCCCCCATAAAAGGGGCTATTGGCTCATCTATGAGCATGTTATCCACACTTTCCCAGATCGATTGATCTGGGACCGTCATTTCAGAGCCGAGGGAGACTTCATCATCATCATCCTCAGGCTCAGGTTCCATTTCAGGAACCTCCTCAATCCGAGCCGATGGCTTGGGGGTTTCCACCCAGTGGCGCTTACCTTCCTGCTTACTCATCTGATCTTCTTTGATGAATTGAAGATTCTTAACTGTTTTAGGCACTTTGATGTCTGTGAGCAGGTCCCGGGCTGCCTGGTAGTCTTCATACACAGAGGAGCCAGGGGAGAAGGTTCTGGTGACCTTTGACTCAGGCTGATTAGGCCACTTTCTTGGGTCAGTGGTGCAGAAATACATGGATTTCCCATGTACCCATGACATTTGAACACTTTGGTCAAACATCAGTGGGAGGCGAGAGGGGCTGGCCTGCGCCAGTCCATTCGAAATGATGCCTTGACCATTAATGGTCATGGCAGCATGGGCGGAGGATACTGCACCCACATAAGATGCACTAGGCACCATGAAGGGCTCCACCATACTGGTGGAGGTGAGGTGGCTGTAAGATTCCTTTTTCTCATGCTTTTCCCTGGCAGCCTTGCCAGACCTACACTTCTTCTTCGAGTCGGAGCCCAAAGGCTCAGACGACCTCTCACCAGATTTCTCCAATCCCTTCTCTTTCCACTTAGGGTCACTGCCCTTTCTCTTGACAGCTGACAGCTTCTTTGCTGTTTCCCCGGAGCACACAAAGGCAGCTCGATGGGAGGCTTCTGCCATCACATGGTCCCTCACTACAGCATAGGAGAGACCGGTCGTACCGGTTGTGGATAAGATGGTGGAAGATAAAGAATTGTACTCCTTTGGCAATGCCGAAAGAAGTAATAAGGCCTGAACTATCTCAGGGATTTCAACACCATTGGCAGTTAGCTGCTGGTATCTCTCAGAGATCTGAGCCATTGTCGGCACAGGGTTTTGCACTGGGACTCTGATCGAGATCGCAGATTTAAAGTCTGCAAATATCTGAGAAGGCCCTTCTTGGCCAAAATCAGCCTGCAGGGCTTGCCACAGGGCACTAGCAAGTCCTGTTGCAGATCCAGATTTGGATCTGACCAAAGGAGATAGGTGGAGTGAGATAGCTCCATATGCCTGATCATTCTCCCGATTCCACACCTTATGTGCAGCAACATCGGTTGCCACTGGCACTGTTTCAGCACCGGAGGCAACTTGCCAAAGGCCTTGTGACATAAGCCACACCTTCATACTTTCGGCCCAGGCCTTGTAGCCAGAGCCATCAAACAAGGAAACGAGTTTTTAAGATTTGAGCTAATAAAAGCATCAAATCAATTACTTGCTCTTAAATTAGAAATGCCAGATACAAAACTTAGCACTCCGTCAGAGTACTTTTGTTTAGCACATGATGAGCACCAAAAGGGTGCATCATTGCTCCATGACGTCATGTCAGAGGGAGGCTAACCCCATCACAAAAGCAATGAGGTGCTAAGCGCAGTGAAGCACATTGGTAGTAAGACCTGTGCACAACATGTGAGTTGGAGCCCCGAGGGGCTACAGTACAACTCCTTCCAACTAGAGCTCCGAGGAGCTCATAGCTGTGCAATGTCACCCACAGGGCCCATAACCTGTTAAGCAGTGCACTATGTGCAGTGTAGAGTGCTCACGGATCTTACTACTTACCTGTTGAGTTGGTTAGTGTGCTAAGTAACTTAGGTTAGAGGGCATAGAACTCTCTGTATTGCTAGGTAGAGGTACAGCATACTTATATACCTAGAGAGCCCACATGGTCACATGAGGCTCAGGTAACATGAGGCTCAGTGGGGTGGAGAAAAGGGCGGTGTACCACATGGTTCCTGTCCACATGTCATTATGACATATTTGTATACATGTATTTACATATATATGTGTTTACACTGAGGCACAGAATAGGTGCCACGTGCAGATTTAATTTAACAATGAATGCCACAAAATTGATTTCGAACACTTTTCAAACTATTTCAAACTTTTTAAATAACTTCACATGATTTTGAATGACTTTGAACCATTTCCCAACATTTTGAACGTTTTTGAAGAACTTTGCATTTTTGTGAACAATGTTGGCTGCCATATACCTATCCTAAAACCCATTCAATACATGCTGCACAACCAGAATGAGTTATTCTGTGGCATATCAAGCACTACCAGGCACAAGGAGAGACCACAAAGGATTTAGGACATGATGATAGTGCTTAGAGGCTTCAATGATATATTGAAGCAAAAGGATGAGTACTTTTACTATACAGGGACACTGTACATTTCAATTATTTATCATTTCTCATTTGTTTTTTTGATTTACAAAGTCCTCATTGCTGCATATATTGCCTTATGTACTACATGTGTTAGATTTCCTTTTTAGTTCTATCTCTTCAAAAATGTATATAGACTTGTACTAGTTACTTAGAAAAACAGAGAAGAGTTACCCTCTCCACTATTGTCAGATTTAAGAGCAGTTCTCTTGAGTCTTAGCCTCTCGTTGTACCTCTAAGTTCTGCAAAATATCATGAACTTCTTCAAACTATCATATTCACTCTCAACTCATTGCCTATCACCTATTGCCACTCAACAAACACTTTTTACTTGCTATATTCATTTCTCGACATATCTCACCACCAGTCCAACATCTCTGAACTTCTTCGAATATCTTTGTACCTTCTTCAAACTATTTTGCACGTCTTCGAACCTATTTCAAACCTCATTCGAATGACTTCATATGCTCTCACAGACTATTTGCACCATCCCTTATCATTTTGCCTCACTAAAAGCAATGTTTGGATATTAGCGGTGATATTTAGTACCAACTCACACCCTTCCTCTAGCCTGAGTAATACTTTCTAAGCCTTTTAACAGGTTTTGTTAGGTTTCCAGGTCGAGTATCATCATTTTGGAGCCCACTGCTAGGGGTTTCTAAATCATTGCATCACCTAAACCATCTTGAATCTCCTGGCTTAGGCCAACCCAAGCTCGAAACCTTAGAATTGAGACTCGCCACACCTTCGAATGTCTCGAACAATCAGGGGATATTTTAATTCCTGTCTCTGACACAGAATCTACACATTGTCATTTGTTTCCCTCACCTTTTTCCTCACCTCCAACCTCGTCTTCCTCTTCTTCCTCATTGTCTACTACTTTATTCACTCCTCCAGCCACTTCAACATATCTACCGTCTTTCGCTCAGGTTCTAACTCCTTGAATTGTTACATCTATGGCCACCCAAGTGCCAATGCCAGCTTGTGGACATTCCACATCACCAAAATTCAACCCTACTCAACCTTGAGAGCTACATTGATACTTTAATGAGCTCGAAATACTCTTTATTGACTGTAATGTTACAGATCCAGAGCTTATGAAGAAAGAAGCATGCCTGCCAATATGTCGATATCAATATGTCCAAACTCTGGGAACCAATTCCCGAATATCAAACCAGCACTTCATTTCAAGATTGTTGCATTGCAATTCACAGACTATATCCTGGTTCCAAAGACAATCGAAAATGGTTGATTTTGGACATGGACAAACTCATTGGTGAACAACTTCGGATGGGTATCTTTAATGTGAACAACTTAGGATTATATTACAGTCATTCTACAACACTACAAAGTTCCTACTCTCTAAAGGCCAAATTTCAGAGGCAGAACAAAGTAGAGCATTCGTTTGAGGTTTTCAGCCAGGTTTATGGTCATGAATTGCATGATGACTTGAACTAAAATTTCCTAACTACTATCCAGATGATGCCTACCCACTCAACGACATTTACATGGCAGCAAAATTTGTTTTAGCAAGGTCAATTAGTTCAAATTTGACATTGTTACGATCTTCAGAAACTTTGGCATCAACTTCGACATCTTCAACACAAATCAAATTGGGAGACTTATCAGTGATTCTCAAAAAATTTGCAACCACACTTGTCACAGCTCTAGCAGGTTCAAAACCCACTTATCCTCCTTGACCTAACAGTGGATTTCATTCAGACCAGCTTGAAAATTTAATTTGTGTCTTTTGTGGACTCACCAGTCATTTCATTAGTGACTGCTTGATTTGCCAGTCCTATATCAATGAAGCAAAGTGTAAAAAGAACAACAAAAAAAAAATTGTCCTTCTAAATGGATGGTTCACCCCTCAAAACATCCCTGGTCACTTTATCAAAGACAGAATTGACAAATGGACTCGACGAAATCCTTTGACTACAACTGTGTCATCACTAATGTACAACATCGCATCTTCAACATCTACTTCAACACCACCTAGAGACATCTACCAGGTTTCTGAACAATCTGCAACACCTGAAGATTGCATCGCAAAGCTCAAACAAGAGATATACACTTTGTGAAGTAGTAGGGCCTTTGCTAAAACTAATTTGAGCATACCAACAGTCCCTGTCTCTTGACCTTTAGTTTCCCCAAAAACTGCAGCAGTCGAACAATCGACCCCACAAGTACCTGCATCATCCATCTCATCTATGGCAATGAGCCTGCCAACTTTGACTTCAGCACCATCTTTAACTTCAGACACAACTTCGCAGCCCATTATTCATCCTTACACCGCTGCAAAAGAAAATTTGTACTTACTGCCACACGAATGAAACTTCAGAGCAACTGTGAAAGGTAAAGCCAAAGATGGTCCTTCGCACCATACCCAAGCCCTGATTCAAAAAAATAAAATAACGGAAAATGTTTTCACTTGTTCGATGAAGATGCCAATTATCACACTAACCCCCAAGAAATTGTTGTCTCTATCGCCTGAAGTTCATACAAAATGGAAGGAACAGGTCACTCCACATCGAATTCAGCAGTCTGAAGGAAATAATGCCACAAATTTGCTTAACAATGAGATTTTTGTAATCAATAATCTCTTCAAAACTTATATTAACAGTCTTCAACCTGGTGATATTTCAGAACTCTTTATTGCTGCGAAGGAATCCCATTCGATTAGGTCAATTATCATGAATGTCAATGGAAGGAATCCAGTTGAATGTGTCATAGACCCCAGTTCTTCGATTATTGCAATGTCCGAAGAAATTTGCCATGAACTTGGCCTCGCTTACAATCCTTCAATCCACATCCCACTCCAATTGGCTAATGGAGGCATCAACAAAAGTTTGGGTTTAGCACAAAATGTGCCTTGTGAAGTGGGGAGTATCATGCTATTCATGCAAATCCACATAATTTGTGACCCAGCCTATGATATCTTACTTGGTTGACCATTCGATGTGCTCACTGAAAGCACTGTTAAAAACTACAGAAACAAAGCTCAGACAATCATGATATATGATCCTAATTTGACACGATCATGTGCAATCCCCACGATACCCTATTCTAATCAGCATTGAAAGGATTTTTACAACTAGAGGATGAAAGTTTGGACATTGACCAGTGCACTATCATTATATCATTCAATCCCTCTAATTTATCTATCACTATCGAGCGCACTGTGAATATTCCTGATATGGAGTCCTCAAACTCCTTGAAATCCATTTCTTATTCTTTGATCCTTGCAAATTTATATTTAACAACCAGTCATCAATACAAAACATATTTATCAACCTTGATGGCGACATCTATGCCCTCTATGCCTATTATCGACTCCTTACATTCAATTTTCGTGGTGTCAAAAGAGAAATACAAGCCTGTCGCACAGAAAATCCCAGTTATCACCAAACTACCCGACTGATTTTGCATTATTTGAACAATTACTGGCAACCCTCTCAAAAACATGCCAAAACTAAATCCTCATCCACCATCATTCATCCCCACTTCCTGATATTCACTCAAATGTAAAACTATTATTGACAAGAATCATCCTGGTGATTTTCTATGGCCAGAGGAATGGAATCTTATGCATGATTTTATTCAAAATCAGGAAACAGCTTTTGTGTGGACAGAATAAGAGCGAGGAGGTTTTTCCTCTGACTTTTTTCCTCCTATAGAATTTTCTGTTGTTCCTCACACTCCATGGGTTGAGTGAAACATTCCTATACCTCCAGGTTTGTATGAACAGATATGCGAAATGCTGAAAAAGAATATAGACACAGGAGTATACAAACCATCAAACTCTTTGTACCGATCATGATGGTTTTGCATCATGAAAAAGGATGCAAAATCGCTTTGAATTGTCCACAGTCTCAAACCAGCATCTCCTTGTCATGGATCTCATAATTGCATTCCACAGCACTGAGACTCTTTGAGTAGAAGGCAATGGGGTGCCACTTCTGGTCCTTGGGAGACTGTTAGAACAACACTGTGCCAATCACAAAGTCTAAACTGTTAGCTTCTACACAGAAGGGATATGATAATAGGTCTATTAATCCAACACTCAGGTGTTGTACCGATACCCAAACATCTAGCAGAACAATTCGGGGAACAATCATGCAGAGGAATGTTGGATCTTTATGTGGCATTTGACAAAAGGAAAGTTGGAGAATCATCTTGTGATCTGACAATGTTTCAGACACCGTTCGGAGCACTTCACATTGTTACCCTACCCATGGGTTGGACAAATTCTGTCCCTATCTTACACGACGATGTGACATTTATTCTACAGCCTGAAATTGCCATCCCTTACATCGACAACACACCAGTTAAGGGTCTGAAATCAGAATATAGAACAATTGGTGGATCCTATGAAATGATTCCTGACAATCCAGCTATTTGATGCTTTGTCTGGGAACACTTCAAAAATTTAAATCAGATAGTTGAGCACATGAAGTATTGCGGAGGAACATTTTTAGGTCTGAAACTCTATCTTTGCATCCCCGAAATAATTGTTTTAGGGGATTAATGCAATATCAAAGGTCGTATGGCCGATCTTACTCAAATCACAGCTGTTAGCAAGTGGGGACCATGTCTAAGCCTCACCGAAGTCAAAGTGTTCCTAGGAACCATTGGAATTTGTCATATCTTTATTCAAAATTTTGCTCAACAAGCTGCAGCACTGATCCAACACACTTGAAAAGATGTTCCTTTCAAATTCGGAGCAGAACAAATAGCAGCCCAAGAGGATTTGAAAGAAGCTCTAATCAACTCCCCAGCAATTCGAGCTATCGATTGCTCATCTCTGGCCCCAGTTATCCTATCGGTTGACACTTTAAATATTGCTATTGGTTTCTTTCTTGCTCAATGCGATCCCAAAAACCCTCAAAAATGATATTATAGTCAATTCAGATTGATTATGCTTAATGACCATGAATCCTGATTTTTGCAGCCAAACTTCAAACTTTACGGTCTATATCGCGCTCTTGGAGCACTACGATTGTACCTAATAGGAGTTCAAAGGCTTATCATCAAAATTGACGCACAATATATCAAAGGCATGCTTTCGAATCCTGATATCGCACCTAGCACTAGCATCAATCGATGGATAGTATCCATCCTTACCTTTCACTTTACATTAGTCCACATCGCAGAAACACACCATGGTCCTGATGGACTTTTGAGATGCCCCCCACAAGACAAAGATGCTTAGCTTAACAATGAAGATAATTTTGGAGACTGGATTGACCGTCTTCATGGTTTCATACATCAAATAAATCCTATTACAACCCGACCATTTATTTTGCATCGAATTTTGACCCTCTCCCTCTCTTTGGATTTTAGTAAGGGGGAGGACCTCACCTATAATGATGTCCCACAAACGAATAATGCAAAATGAATGACGAAAGGTTACTTCATGTTTGAAAATGGTTACATGACTTGGTGTGACCCCCTGATCTATCATATGCAGAATATGCTACCTTTATGCAATATTGCACCAAATTCTTTTTAGACTCAAGCAAACTATGGAGAAAAGACTCCCATGGAGCTCACAAAATTGTTGCTACTGTTGAGCAGCGCGCTATGTGCAGTGTAGAGTGCTCACAGACCTTACTACACAGATCTAATTCAACACCCCCCCACAAACTGTACCGGCATCGACCTGGAGGGGCTTTATGATCCAAGGTGCCATGTATAGGTACTAAGTTTGAACCTCGAATTTAATTCTGAAGGATCTTCTAAATTTCTCGAAGAGCTGCCTCCCAAGATTTTTAGTAAACATATTTGCCAGGTTTTCAGTTCCCGGAATAAAGATGACTGTGACCTTGCCATCTTCGATACATTCACGTGTATAATGATAGCAAATGTTGATATGTTTAGTCCTTCTTTCCTGAACAGGGTTAGATCTGATGAAGATCGACTCCTGATTATTGGTGCAGATAGGCACCCTACTCAAGGGATATCCCAATTCGGAAAATAAGGATGTGATCCACACTATCTGCTGACAAGTGTCAGAGAGAGCCATGTATTTAACTTCTGTGGAACTAAGTGCTACAGTTTTTTGCATATGGGACTGCCAGCACATGATGCCTCCTGCTAAGGTGGCAAAGTAACCCATTGTGGACTTGCGTTTCATGATGTCGAATGCCCAGTCTGAATCAGTAAAGGCTTGGAGGCCCTGTTTGCTGTGGCCATCATAGATAAGCTCATATGATTGAGTACCAACTAGATAGTGCATTATGTAATGTGCCTTATTGAGGTGTTCTTTACTCAGATTAGCCAAGAATTGTGACATCTTTATCACTGCAAAGGTGATATCAGGGCAAGTTCCGAGCATCAGGTACAATAAAGACCTGATCACTGATTAAAACTCAGTTCTGAGAGCTGGATTAGGCTTATCAGAGTTTTCCATAGGGACGTATCCCATGGGAAGTGGAGTGGGGGATGCCTTGGCATTCATCATTCTGAACCGAGCTAGCACAGTGGCTAGGTAGGTTGTTTGGTTCAGAGTGATTCTTGATGCACCTTGTGTTATGCACATACCAAGGAATTCAGTAACTTGACCAGTGTCCTGACACTCCCAATGCTTGAGACATGCATTTTTCTTTTCCTCTACAAGGCATTTGTTCTTCCCCAAGAACACACCATCATCGACATAGATTATTGTGATGACAATGTCTTTACCATTTTTGTAGATGAAAATGCTGGCATCTGAGCTGGCGTGTTCAAATCCAATGGATTGCATGAACACCTCTAGCTCTCTCCACCATGCTAGGGCGGCCTGTTTAAGGCCATACAATGCTCGGCATAAGCGCATGACTTTGCGCTCTTTACCTGGGATAACAAATCCCTCGGGTTGATGCATGTAAATTTCCTCATCTAGTTTGCCATACAGGAATGCAGTTTTTACGTCGAGTCCCATCATGTACATACCTTCCAGGGCACTCAAGGCAAACATGAGGTGCACCATCTCATAGCAGACCACTGGAGAGAATATCTCATCATAATTGATGCCTTCGACTTGTGAGAAGCCTTTGGCCACGAGTCTGGCCCATTTTCATCCATCGGATTTGACAGAGAAAACCCATCTATTTTTGATGGCCTTTTGGCCAGCAGGGAGATCTACGATGTCATAGACATGCCGTTTTACAGAGGGCCTCTAGTTCCTCCAGGCATGCACTTCTCTGCTCTGATTGCACAGGCTTGGGTAAGCGCGCAATGTCACGATACTGGATCAGGACAGGATCTGACACTGTAGATGGTGCAACTGCATTGCTAAGCAGAAGGCACATCAGATCTGTTCCATCTTCGGTGACATAATTATCCCTTCTAGGGCCCCAATATGACGGGGTACCTGAATTGGGTAACCACCATCCTCGCTCCTCATTGGGATTCTGGTGCCAAATCTATGGCACATCAGACTCCTGAGGTCGAGGAGGTGTCGCATACTCTAATCCCAAATTATCTGGGGTCTGTGCAGGAGGAGTTCTACTTGCCACTGGTGGTTGAGAGGGCCCAGCTGGCACTTCTTCTTCAACCTGAGGGAGGTCTGGAGCACGACTCCTGTCTTGTCCCACTGGTTTCCACCATTGGTGCTCCCACGCAATGTCTCGTTCAATTTGAACAGGGTCGCAATTTTCACCATAGACATTGCCCAGACAAGTTGGGACTCATGGCTGCCTGTTTGATCGCCTTAGTAGAGGTATGGGGGCCTCTACTGCTGGCGGTGCTGGACTAGGCTGGGACGATGGACCCAGTGCACCTGCCAGCACAAATGGATCAGCACCCTGAGGCGGATCGCCAAAGGAGCTGAACAGTGGGTCTCTAGAGATTTTAGGAATTCCAGACCCTGATTGTGAAGGTGGTGGGGACGGAGCTCGTGGAGGAGGATTCAGCACTGGTGGAGCATAATGCCCACAGCCCGGATAGAAGCTGTCATCACTTCCTTCATTGCTATTGTCCCCTGATCCCCCAGAGTGGTCATCATCTCCAGAAGGGGGTATATCCCCGAGATCAGTTTTTGCCAGGGTCTTGGCTTTGGGACAATGAGGGAACAGAATCTCATCGAAGAGTTCTGTAGCACTGACAAATATTGACCCTGATGTGCGCATAAAGCACCAACCCTTGATGCCATCTGCCAGGCCAATGTACATCATGAGCTCTGATCTTGCAGCTAACTTATTAGCATGCTTCTCTTTCGGCAGGTAAACGTAGGCACCACATCTGAATACCTTCTCATAACTCAGATCGGGCTTTTCGCCATCGAGATCTTCGATCAGAGTTCGCCATTTTAGGTGGTTTATTGGTGTTCGGTTGTAGAGATACGTAGCATGCTCTACACAAAATTCCCACCATGATTGTGGTAGGCAGGCAGTAAAGTGCAATGTTTGTGCTTTCTCCATTAGTGTCCTGATCACGCGTTCAGCACAACCATTTTTTTGGTGGACGTGGGGTGCTGACATCTCAATTTCAATTCCAGCCTCTTTGAGCTGGGTTATGAGTTCCCGATCACAGAATTCCCCCCCAGGATTGAAATGCCAACGCTTGATTTTTGCATCATATTGCATTTTGGCCATCACCTCGAACTGTCTGATTGACTCAGCAGCATCAGACTTTTTTCTCAGGCACTGACTCCATATGTGTGAAGTTCGATCATCAACAAATATGATAAAATATTTGTACTTGTGATAACTGAGTGTTGGTAATTCCTTCAGATCAGAATGGATCAGCTCAAAGGCCTCTTCGGCCCGAGACTCAGATCCAGGGAATGACTTTGATGTCATTTTTCCCTTGGCGCACCCTGGACAAATGTGCCTGTCCCTTGGAATTTTTAGATCCTTGGGAAACTTATGGGTGTGTTTTGGCATCTGTCTCACAGCAGCTTCACTTGGGTGGCCAAGCTGCTTGTGCCAAATGTCATAGTCAGCAACGTAGATAGTCACGACTTCTAATCTCTTAGTGCTCTGAATGTGTGAATCACATACATAGATGGTTTCACCACATATTATTGGCTTCGCATCGAGCTGGGGTTTTCCCTTTTTGTTGACAAAGGAAATTATTTTACTGTTTCCTTTTACAGTATATTCCTCAGCAATGAGGAACACTCCCATTGACATAAGCAGACTTGTCAAATCTGGGAGATAGAAAATGGGGGATAAGTGTGTGATGTGCTGATGATACTCAACCCGGAAACCCAAACAAAACCTACTAAATGACTTTGGATGGTATAACACGAGTCAGAGGAAGGGTGCAAGGTGGTACTAAATATCACCGCTGAGACCAGAACGTTGTGTTTAGTAATGCGAAATGGTAAGGGCTGCGGTGAATAGTTTGTATAGGCATACAAAGGTGTTTGAAATAGTTTGAAATCAGTTCGAAGTCGTGCAAAAGTAGTTTGAAATAGGTTCGAAGAGGTTTGAAGTCATGCAAAGTAGTCCGAATAAGTTTGAATAAGTTCAAAGGGGTTCAAGGTGTATCGAAGGGCGAGTTTAATGAATGTGAAGTGTTTGTCAAATGGCAATAGGCAATGGGCGATAAAATGGAGAGCGAATACAATAGTTTAGAAGAAGTTCACGATATTTCACAGAACTTAGAGATGTGACACAAAGATAAGACTAAAGAGAACGATTTTTAAATCTGATAATAGCAAGAGGGTAACTTTTGTTGTTCCCCATTATTTTCTTATTCTGTTCTAACTAACCAATACAAGTCTATATACAAAATGAAGAGATAATACTAAAAAGGAAATAAGAACATGTGTAAAACATGAGGCAAATATATCATACAATGAGGACTTTGTAGATCAAAAATAAATGATAAATGATAAATGATGAAACATACAGTGTTCCCATATAGTAAAAGTACTTATCCTGTGCTTCAATATATCAAAGAAATACAAAAATGCACTTATCGCATTCTAACTCTCTTGTACTCTCTCCTCATGTCTGGTAATGCTCGATATGCGACAGAATAGCTTGTTCCAGATGTGCAGCATGTATCGAAAGTGTTTCAACACAGCTATATGGCTGCTGAAGTCATTCGAAGTACTGCAAAGTCATTCAAAATGTCGTGAAATGGTTCAAAGTAGTTCGAAGTTATCCAAAATAATGCGAAATAATGTGAAAATGATTTGAAGTTAGTTTTGTGGCATTCGTAGCGATTAGGAGTGCATCTCATAATGTTTCGATACAAGTGGGATCCTTTTCCAGACCTTAAAGCATGCAGTGGACCTATCAGTGCAACTCTGTCTTCCTATTAACTTTTACCTAATGATGAATCAGGACAGCACCTTTGCCTTTGATCGAAGTCATGCTGGTAGCGATCTTGACCTGCCATTTCTCAGACATAGGCAAATCCTCATAGGAGGCGAAGTCTTTCATCTCACCAGTGAAGTGCAATGATTTAGCACTCTGTCAGAGTACTTTTATTTAGCACATGATGAGTGCCAAAAGGGTGCATCATTGCTCCATGACATCATGTCAGAGAGAGGCTAACCCTATCACAAAAGCAACGAGGTGCTCAGTGCAGTGAAGCACATCAGTAGTAAGACCTGTGCACAACATGTGAGTTGGAGCCCCGAGGGGCTACAGTACAACTCCTTCCAACTAGAGCTCCGAGGAGCTCATAGCTGTGCAATGTCGCCCACAGGGCCCATAACCTGTTAAGCAGTGCACTATGTGCAGTGTAGAGTGCTCACGGATCTTACTACTTACCTGTTGAGTTGGTTAGTGTGCTAAGTAACTTAGGTTAGAGGGCATAGAACTCTCTGTATTGCTAGGTAGAGGTACAGCGTACTTATATACCTAGAGAGCCCACATGGTCACATGAGGCTCAGTGGGGTGGAGAAAAGGGCGGTGTACCGCATGGTTCCTGTCCACATGTCATTATGACATATTTGTATACATGTATTTACATATATATGTGTTTACACTGAGGCACAGAATAGGTGCCACATGCAGATTTAATTCAACAGCTACTCCAGAACATCATCTCAAAATTATTTGCACAGCTCATGACAACATTGGACACAAAATGGTTTTTGCTACAAAATCAGTTATCACCCTTCAATTTTGGTGGCTGAACATGAAAGCTGACATTGCATGGTATATTTGAACCTGCCACCTATGCCAAATTAATATTCTAATTCTACCCACAGTTGCCACTCCAGCACCCCTTTTCAGCAAGGTCTATATTGATATGATGCAAATGCCACCTTCGAACAGATTTAAATGCATCATACAGAGTCGATGCTCACTAACAACCTATCCAGAATGGCAGAAACTTTGATGCAAAAATGCCACATCTCTGCGTGATTGGATCTTTGAAGATATTATTTGTCGATGGGGTTCGCTATATGAAATCGTAACCAACAATGGCACTGCATTTATCACAGCTATGGAATATCTTGTGAAATGATATCATATTAACCATATTCAAATTAGTGATTATAATTTGCATGCCAATGGACTCATTGAATGAGCCCACTTCGATGTTTGACAATCATTATTTAAAGTTGTAAATGCATGGGTTGTTCTCCTTACTTTGCAGTTACAGGAGCACATCTTCTAATCCCCTTCAACATCTCTGAGGCAACATACTTACAACCACCACCTGATTCCATTTTATCAACAACCAATCTTATAGCTCAACAAGCCATAGCTTTACAAAAATTATCTAACAACCTCAAAGTGTTATATTTGAAGGTCTATGCCTCTCAAATCAAAGCTGCAAAACACTGATGATACTCAACCTGGAAACTTAACCTGGAAACTTAACAAAAACCTGTTAAAAGGCTTAAGAAGTATAACACAGGCTAGAGGAAGGGTGCAAGTTGGTACTAAATATCACCACTGATACCCAAACATTGTGTTTGGTGGTGCAAAATAGTAAGGGATGTGGTGAATAGTCTTTTAGAAGTGTACAAAGAAGTTTAAAATAGTCCAAAATAGGTTTGAAGGTGTGCAAAGACATTTGAAGTAGGTTCAAGAATATTCAAAGTTGTTTGAAGTAAGTTTGAGGAATGTCGAAGAGGTTCAAAGTGAGTTCGAAGAAGTTCATAGATGTTGGATTAATGTCGAGGTATGTCAAAAAGTGAATATAACAAATAAGGAGTGTTTGTCAAGAGGCGATAGGCGATGTGCAATAAAACGAGGAGTGAATACAATAGTTTTGAAGAAGTTCATGATATTTTGCAGAACTTAGAGATATGATGCAAGCTAAGACTCAAGAGAATGGCTCTTAAATCTGACAATGAGTGAGAGGGTAACTTGTGCTCTGTTCCCCATTGCTTTTCCTGTTATTCCAAGTAACTAATACAAATCTATATACAAATTAAAGAGATAGTACTAAAAAGGAAGTAATAACATGTGTAAAACATGAGGCAATATATACAGCAATAAAGGTATTGTAAAACATAAAACAAATGAAAAATGATAATAAGTGAAATGCACATTGTCCCAGTATGGTAAGAGTTCTTGTTCTATTGCTTTAATAAATCAATGAAACATAAAACTGCACTTATCGTATTCTAAGTCTCTTATAGTCTCTCCTCGTGTCTGGTGGCACTTGATATGCAACAAGATGATTTGTCCCAGATGTGCAGCATGTATCAAAAGTGTTTTAAAATAGCTATATGGTGGCTGATGTCATTCAAAATGCTGTGAAGTCATTCAAAGTCATCTGAAATAGTGTGAAATAGTTCAAAATAGTTCAAAAAGGGTTTCGTAGGGTTCATAGTGGTTTGGAACATCTGTTGTAAGGTGTCGATATGAGTGGGAATCTTCTCCAGACCTTAGCGTGTGCAGTGGACCTATTAATGCTTCAAACTCCTTCACAAACATATGATGCATGACTACAACTTTGCAAAAGCAGATTTAGTGCTGCTTTGAAATATGAAAATTGAGAAATCCCTCTATCATGGTTTCATCTTGTTTCAGCTCTCTTATTGTTATTGAATGAAACTATGGAGGGGCTTACATTCTCTGCGAGCTCAACAGTTCAGTACTACATGAACCTATTGCTGCATTTTGTTTGCTACCATATCTCATTCAAAAATCAATTTCCCTTCCACCAAATTTTCTCAATATTGACTCTGAGTGCCTTGAACAACTTTGAACAACTTTGAACTTCGATGAAGATACTTTCGAAGATTTTCAGGACTTCAAAAATGAATAATTATCCTTTCTTTTCTTTTTTCCAATTACTTACAAAAGATTTTGATTGCTTTTAGTGTACGATACAAGTCACGATATCACATTATAGTGTGGTTGTGCAAACTCCAAAAAGGGTTTTTTAGCTATGATGAACTACTGAGCCTTTCTCTAAAAAAATCAATTTTTTTGTCCATCATATCTTCATTTCTTCTTCACCTTAATTTCCAAAGACATTTAACCAAAAAAAAAAATTGAAATTGAAAGAGACAAAACAAAGAAACAGAAACCCAAAATTCTACTCCTCCAACACCTCCTCCAACACCTCTATCTCCCTCCCCAACACCTCTATCTCTACCTTCTTCTGTGCCAACCTTGCAGCAATCAAACCATGGTGCACCACCCAGTCATTTTCATTTCCTTCGAACCCCTGCAACTCCCTTGCCTTTGCCTTTGACTTCCCCTTCAATGACTGTTTCTTTGGCTTCGATGACTTTGAAGGCCCTGCGACTGGTTTGATGCACTCTACAGGGGCCACTATGTGAATTCAATGTACTATGAAATTTGAACAAATGTTAGCAATCACCTTGAAACAATTTAGAACAGTTTTTATACCTGGATTTGTGCATGAATTTCATTTTGCACTCATGAATTTCTTTTCTTCACCTTTTCTAAGGCCTCACCTCAACACCCCACCCCAATAGCACCCCTGCACCTCCTGGGTGCACTTTCTGCACTTCGCTGCTTCCTCATCAACTTTCTGCACTTTGCTGCTTCCTTGTCAATGGCACATTGCAACTGGGACTTGAACCCAGCACAATGATTGCACCACAAATTATTTAGCAACTGGAATTACTTCAAACAAAACAAAACACTTACAGGGCCTTTGAAATCCAGTAGCCCATCCATCACTGCCAAATTTCGTGCATTTCGCCTCCACTTCATCATCTCCCTGTTTACCCTCACCATCATCACTTTTCTTGATTGCCCTTGTCTTTTGCTTTGCCACCCGCACCATGGGCAGCTTGTCCTCGACTTCATCACTAGCCTCTGCCCTCTTGATAGCACTTGCCTCTGCTGTGAGCTCTGCATTCTTCTGCTGGAGATCCTCCTTCAATAAAGCTTTTGCATGAAATGCAGCAAGAGCCATGTTTCGAGCCTCGGCCAGCGCTGTCCTTCAATCCTCAATTTTCACTTTCTTCACTACTTCCTTCACTCTTCGAACCTCCTCCTGCTCCTCCCTAATTTGTCGTTCCTCTTCCTCCTTTCTTTCACATTCTACTTCCTCAGCTAAATCCATGAATAACAACTCTCTGCTGCATGAAACCTATTCATGTCAAGCCATCGGCTTGTAGAGTTCAAAAACATCCTCCATGACCTTTTGAACAGTCGTGTTGCACTCTTCACTGAGATCTTTGGCAAGTTTATTATATTCCGCCTACATGAAACATTTTAGCACCTTTAACCACGAATAGACGAGCAGCAGACATACCATTTCTGCACAAAACCCCTGCCCCCAGACTTCGAAATCGATATCCTTGGCAATGCCATGCTCTGGCATCAATTTTGCATAATCGAGAACTTCGGTGTTGAGTTCAACAAGGAGAGACATTATAGAAGCTAGTACTTGAGGATGTAGGAGGTGACGTGGCACAACAATGCTAACTTTTTCAATACAATCATGCATTCTGCACCTGACTTCGATCAGCTGACTGGAACAGTCAGAATTTCAGTAAGGGGGAGGATGATAGATAGGTCTATTGTGTGCTTTAAGGTCTGGAATGCCTTCCAATCATATTGACACACTATGACAGATGCTCTGAACCACACTTTTTCAACTATTTCAAACTTTTTGAATGACTTCAAACCATTTTGCGACAGTTTGAATGCTTTCGAAGAACTTTGCATTACTTTGAACAATGTCAGCCACCATATACCTATCCTAAAGCCCTTTTGATACATGCTGCACAACTGGAATGAGTTATTCCATCGCATATCAAGCACTACTGGACACAAGGAGAGACAACAAAGGATTTAGGACATGATGATAGTGCTTAGAGGCTTCAATGATATATTGAAGCAAAATATAAGTACTTTTACTATATGGGGACACTTCCTCATTGCTCCACATATTGCCTCATGTACTACACATGTTAGATTTCCTTTTTAGTACTACCTCTTCAAAAATGTATATAGACTTGTACTAGTTACTTAGAAAAACAGAGAAAAGTTACCCTCTCCACTATCATCAGATTTAAGAGCAGTTCTATTGAGTCTTAGCTCACATCGTATCTCTAAAGTTCTGCGAAATACTGCAAACTCCTTCGAACTTTTGTATTCGCTCTCAACTCATTGCCTATTGCCTATTGCCACTCAAAAACCACTTCTTATTTTGCTATATTCATTCTTGACATATGTTACCACCAGTTGGACATCTTTGAACCTCCTCAAACTTACTTCGAACAACTTCAAACCCATTCGAACCTACTTTGAACTACTTCACATGTCTTCAAACCTATTTCGAACTCTTTTAAACATCTTTGTACAATTCTAAAGACTATTTGCCACAACCCTTACCATTTCGCGTCACTAAACACAATGTTTTGGTATCAGCGGTAGTATTTAGTACCAACTTGCACCCTTCCTCTAGCCTGAGTTATACTTCATAAGCCTTTTAATAGGTTTTTGCTAGGTTTCCAGGTCGAGTATCATCAATGTGGGAACCTGCTGAACTCACCATGTCGAGTCATCAATACCCTACCCAACATCTGTAAGTCATTTCATTGTTGCATCCTTTTCAATTACTAACAATTTTTTTCTCTTCATTATCAGGTTATCTCATGAAAGTTACAACAATGACATATGCTGCCTCCTCCCCATGCACATGGGATGTAAGGAATACATTTTGGTTCTGATGGGCTGCAGGGGCACTCACTGGGGAATAGGCTACCCTGAACATTGAGAAAAGAAACAACAGCCTATGAGACATCATCAACGTCTCGTAGGCTGTAGGTATGTTTCTGTTATAATTCATTTTTGTGTAACTAATCTTGTTCTTTTAATAGCTACTTTGGTTCTGCCTACCACAATGGCTATGCCACCTTCTGAATGACAGCAACCAACAACCTTGCGAGCAACCGCTTGCAGGGTGGAGGGGGGTGTAGATGATGGATGCAACCATGGAGATGGCAAACATAGTGAAAATGGCAAAAACAGAACAGACGACAGCAGAGGGATGCTGGGTGGCTCAAGCAGGCATTAGGTATGCCATCCCTCCTCCTCTTCTTCACTTCCACTCCCCTTGAGCCTAGCATCTACCACTGCTGTGAGCAACTGCTTGCAGGGTGGATTGTGGGTGCTACTAGTGAACCCCCCTTCCCCCGATAACTCCTGCCTGAGCCCTACAAGCAGCTGCTCATGGGGAGGATCACAAATGCTCACAACCACACTGATGGTGACATGCGCTGCACCCCAGGACAACTAACATTCACAATGACAGCAGCAACAAAGATTCCAAAATCCCCTGAGTGCACACCAATAAGGCCAAGAGATGTTGATGCATCTCTTGGGCCATAAGTGAGTTCTTTGATTTCATTTCCTTACAATTCCTAACTAATCTTACATTTTTTCATTATCTCTAGTCCTAGTTCCTATGACAATGATGCAGCCTTCCAAACCTCCACAAACATTTGGTACAGCTCTGAGAAATGGCTTGCAGCATAGATCAGAGGTGGAACAGCAGTGTATTACAGCTCTGATTAGAAATAATGAAATTGTTTTGGTATTGCAGTACAGAATAAAGTTTTGAAGTAAAACCACAACATGAATTAGATATTGATAAACATTCAGCATTAATGTCACTGAATTGTTATTGCTAAAGTATATTACATCACTACAAATGTCAACTACCAGTCAAACATGAGTCAAACACAAGTTAACTACAAATCAACCATGAATCAACTATGAATCAACTGCCTCAAGGCTTGCCCATTGTGATACATTTATAAAACATGATGCTTTCTGCCCAAAATACTGAATGTGCTCCTGCTGACCATTTTGCTTGCTTCCCATCAATGGCTTTGAATAAGGATTGTCGAACATCAAAGTAGGCTTTTTTGATGAGTCCATTGGCACACAAATTATAACCACTAGCCTGAATGTAGTTGATATGATATGGTTTTGCAAGATATTCCATGGCTGTGATAAATGCAGAGCCATTGTCAGTTATGATTTCGCATAGTGAGCCCCATTGACAAATGATGTCTTCAAAGATCCAGTTGCCAAGGGCCATGACATTTTCACACCGAAATTTTTGCCATTCAGGATAAGTCATTAATGAACATCAACCTTTTACAATGTACTTGAATCTGTTCAACAGGAGCATTTGCATTGCATCGATATAGACTTTGCCAAAAAGCAGTGCTGGAGTAGTGACTGTAGGCAGAATTAGAAGATTTCTAGTTTGTCAAATTTGGCACAGCTGGCAAGTATGAATAAACTATGTGATGTCAGCTTTCATATTCAGCTACCAAAATTGAAGGACAACAACTAATTTCATAGCAAAAACCATCTTGTGTCTGATATCATGGTGAGCTGCATGAATAATTTTGAGACAACATTTGGGAATTGCGATGATCTTGTGAGCTCCATGGGAGTCCTTCCTCCATAGTTTGCCTGAGTCAGATTATGTAACCATTTTTGAATGCAAAGTAATCTTTCATTGTCCTTTTTTGCATTGTTCATTCATGAGACATTGTTGTAGGTAAGATCCTCCCCCTTACTGAGATCTGATGAGAGGAAGAGGATCGAGATTTGATGGGAAAGAAAGGGATGAGTTACAACGGGATTGATTTGATGTATGAATCTGTGAAGTTGATCAATCCAGTTTCTGAAATCATTTTTGTTGTCAAGCTAATCATCTTCATTTTGTGGAGGACATCTCGAAAGTCCATCTGGACCATGGTGTGTCTCTGCCACATGGGCTAACATAAAGTGGAGGATTAGGATCAATACTATCCATTGATTGATGCTAGCGCTAGGCACAATATCAGAATTTGAGAGTATGCCTTTGATATGACAATAAGCTTTTGAAACCCTATAAGGTACAATTCAAGTGCTCTAAGAGCACAATATAGACCATAGAGTTCGAGTTTTGGTTGCAAAAATTAATATTTGCAGTCGTTAAGCATAATCAATCCAAATCAACTGTAATACCATTTTCGAGGGTTGTTGGAATCACATTGGGCAAGAAAGAAACTGATAGCGATCTGTGAAGTGTCAACTGATAGGATAACTGGGGCTGGGGATGAGTAGTCGATAGCTCGAACCACTGGAGAGTTGATTAGAGCTTTCTTCAAATTTTCCTGTGCTGCTATTTGTTTTGGTCTGAATTCAAAAGGAACATCTTTTTGAGTGAGTTGAATCAGTGCTAAAGCATGTTGAGCAAAATTTTGAATGAAGATACAACAGACTCCAATAGTTCCTAAGAACTCTTTAACTTTGGTAAGGCTTCGACAAGATCCCCATTTGCTAACTACTGTGATGTGAGTGGGATTGGCCATATGACCTTCAATGTTGCATCGATGCCCTAAAATGATTATTTTGTGGATGCAAAGGTAGAGTTTAGAACCAGAAAATGTTCCTCCACAATACTTCATGCATTGAACTATGTGATTCAAGTTTTTGAAATGCTCCCAGATAAAGTGTCAAATAGCTGGATTATCAGTGATCATTTTGTAAGATCCACTGATTGTTCGATATTCTGATTTCAGGCCCTTAACTGGTGTGTCATTGATGTAAGGGATAGTGACATGAAGGATTTTGGGCTGTAGGATGAATGTGACATTGTCATGTAAGATTGAAACTGAGTTCATCCAACCCATTGGTAGGGTAATGATATGAAGTGCTCCAAATGGTGTCTGAAATGTTGTTAGATCATGAGATGACTCTGGTACTTTCCTTTTATCGAATGTTACATAGAGATGCAACATTTCTCTGCAAAATCATCCACTGAATTGTTCTGCTAAATGTTTGGGTATTGGTACCACACCTGAGTGCTGTATCGTTACTTGATTGAGTTGTTCAAGACTGTAGACAATTTAAAGTGATTTTGCATCTTTCTTTGCAACATAAAACCATCATGATTGATATGAAGAGTTCAACAGCTCATATACTCCTGTTTCTATCTTCTTTTTCAGCATTTCACAGATCTGTTTGTACAAACCAGGAGGTATAGGAATATTACATTTGATCCAAGGAGTATGAGGAATGACAGGGAATTCTATAGGAGGGAAGAAGTCAGGGTGAAAACTTCCTTGTTCTTGTTTGGTCCATGCAAAAGCTGTTTCGTGATTTCGAATAAAGTCATGCATAAGCTTCCATTATTCTGGCCATAGAAAATTGCCAGGATGGTTTTTGTCAATAATAGCTTTGCATTCAAGTGTATATTGGAGAGAGAAAATAAATAATGGGGGATGAGGGATGAGGATTGGGTTTCAGCATATTCTTGAGGGGGTCACCAGTGATTGTTTGAATAATGTAAAATTGATCAGGTAGTTCAGTAATAACTGGTTGAACTTTCTGTGTGACTGGTTTGTATTTCTTCTTCGATGCTGTGAAGATTGGATATAAAGAGTCAGTAGATGGAATAGTGGGGATAGAGGGCATAGGAAGGTCTTGCATAGATGTTGCCATCAAGGTCGATAAATATGTTTCATACTGATGACTGGCCATTGAATATAAGTTGGCAAAAATTGAGGAATAGGAAAGAGTGTTCAAGGAATTCGAGGAGTCCATATTGGAAATATTCACAATGCATTTGATAGTGATAGATGAATTAGAAGGATCAAAAGAGATAATAAGAGCACACTGGTTTGTGTTTGAAATTTTATCCTCTAGTTGTGGAAATCCTCTCTAACTATCTTTCAACGCTGATTAGAATGGGGAATAGTGGGGATGGTGCATGATCATGTCAAGTTAGGGTCAAATATTGTGATGGTCTAAACTTTATTTCTGTAGTTCTTGACAGTGCTTTCAGTGAGAACATCAAATGGACAGCTGAGCAGAATATTGTAGGCAGGATCACAAATGATATGAATCTGCATGTACAGTGTGATACTGCTGACTTTGCAAGGGAAATTTCATGCTAAATCTAAACTTTTGTCAATGCCACCATTAGCTGATTAAAGTGGGATATGAATTGAAGGGTCATAGGTGAGGCCGAGTTCATGACAGACTTCTTTGAACATTGCAATAATTGAAGATCCAGGGTCGATGATGCTTTTGATGGGGTTTCTTCCATTGACATTCATAATAGTCAATCTAATAGAGTGAGATTCCTTTGCAGCAATAAATGTTCTGGAATATCACCAGGTCAAAGACTGTTAATGTAAGTTTTGAAAGGGTCATTAATCACCAAAATATCATCATTAAGGAGATTCATAGTGTTATTGTTTTTGGGCTGCTGGATACAAAGTGAAGTGACCTGTTCCTTCCATTTTGTACAAACTTTGGGGGATAATGACAGTAATTCTTCAGATGTTAGGGTGATAATCGGGGTCTTCATAGAGTGAGCAAAAACATCTTTCATGATTTTATCCTTTTGAATCAGGGCTTGGGTATGATATAAAGAACCAACTTTGCCTTTACCTTTTGCAGTCAAACCAAAGTTTCATTCGTGAGGTGGCAAGTACGAGTTTTATTTTGTAGCAATGTAAGGATGAATAATGGGTAGCAAAATTGTTTCAGAAGAAGATGGTGCCAAAGTCAAAGCAGGTAGATTAGTTCCCATGGACAAGATAGATGGTGCTAATACTTGGGGAGTGGATGGTTCGATTGGTGCAGAGTTTTGAGGGATCAAAGGCGGAGATGTAGGAACTGTTGGTATATTCAAATTAGTTCTGTCAAAGGGTCTACCACTTTGCAAAGCATATAGCTCTTGTTTGAGCTTTGCGATATGATCTTCAGCTATTGTGGATAGATTGGAAACTTGGTAAACACCTCTGGATGGTGTCAAACAACTTGTCAAAAAGTGCAATATTATACATTAGCAACAGTGTAGCAGTAGACAGGAAGTTTCATCAAGTCCATTCGTCAATTCTGTCCTTAATAAAATGACCAGGGATGTTTCAAGGAGTGAATCATCCATTTGGAAGAACAATTTTTCAATTCGGTGTTCTTCTTACACTTTCCTTTGTTGATATATGACTGGCAAACCAAGCAGTCACTAAATAAATGACCAGTAAGTCCACAGAAGACACAAACTAAATTTTTGAGCTAGTCCAAACAAAATCCACTGTTAGATTGAGGGGTATTAGTAGGTTTAGAACCTGCTAAAGCAGTGATGAGTATGCTGTAGTTGTGAATTTTTTGAGGATTGCCGATAAGTCTTCCGATTTAATTTGTGGCAAAGATGTCAAGGTTGTTGATAATGCCAAAGGTGCTGAGGAGTGTGAACCATGTAGCGATGTCAAGTCTGAACTGATTGATCCTGCTAAAATGATCTTTGCTGCTGCATGAATATCATTGAGTGGATAGGTGTTATCTGGATAATGGTTGGAAAATTTAAGTTCAAGTCATCATGCAATTTGTGACCATAAGCCTGGCTGAAAACCACGAACAAATGCTCTGCTTTGTTCAGCTTCCAAAATTCAGTCTTTAGAGAGGAGAAACTTTATGATGTTGTAGAATGATCGATAATACAACTCTAAATCACTTGCATTGAAAATTCCCATGCGAAGTTGTTTGTCATTGAGTTTGTCCATGTCTGAGTTCTACCATTTGTGATCATCTTTGGAAGCATGGTATACTCTGTGAATTGTGATGTAAAAATCCTGGATTGAAGTGCCAGTCTCGTATTCTAAAATTAATTCACAAAGTTTGGAGGTGTCAATCTCGACATATCAGTGATGATACTTGACCTGGAAACCTAACAAAAACCTGTTAAAAGGCTTAAGAAGTATAACACAGGCTAGAGGAAGGGTGCGAGTTGGTACTAAATATCACTGCTGATACCCAAAGATTGTAGTGAAAGACATGGAATGACAAGGAGTGTTGTGAATAGTCTTTAAAGGTGTATGAAGATGTTTGAAAAAGGTTCAAAATGAGTTTGAAGATGTTTAAAAGAGATTCAGAGAGGTTCAAAAAGGTTCAAAGTAGTTCAAGGAGTTTTGAAAGAGTTGTGCTGGTGTCGAAGTATATCAAAGAATGGATATAGCAAATTAGATGTATTTTTGAGAGATGATAGGCGATAGGTGATAAGTCGAGGAGTGAATACAAAAGTTCGAAGAAGTTCATGATATTTCACAGAACTTCGAGATATGACGCAAAGATAAGACTCAAGAGAGCAGCTTTTAAATTGGCAGGCATGCTTCTTCATGACTTCTGAATCCATGATATTGCAGTCTATAAAAAGTATTTTGAGCTCATTAAAATATCGATGCAACTCTCAAGGCTAGGTGGGATTGAATTTTGGAGCTGTGAAATGACCATGAGCTGGCATAGTTGCTTGTATAGTCATGGATGTGATGATTCTCAGGGTGGGAGTTAAAAATCTGGTGAAGAATGGTAGAGGTGGTGAAGTCATTGGAAGAATGAATGAAGAGGTAGATGATGAGGATGAAAAAGAAGATGATGTTGAAGATAAAGATATAGGTGAAGGAAACAGTCAATGATGAATAGACTCTGCTTCAGAAACCAGGATTAAAATATCTCCTGATTGTTTGAGAGATTCAAAGGCATGGCAAGTCTCAATTCAAAGATTTTTAGCTTGAGTTGGCCTAAGCCAGGAGATTCGAGATGGATTAGGCAATGAAATGGTTTAGAAACCCCTCACAGTGGGCTCCAAAAATGATAATACTTGACCTAGAAGCCAAACTAAAACCTGCTAAAAAAGTCTAAGAAGTGTTCCACAGGCTAGAGGAAGGGTGCGAGGTGGTACCAAAGATCACCGCTGTTACCCAAGGATTGTAGAGAGAGGTACAAAGTAGTGAGAAAGGGTGGGAATGGTTTTAGGAGCATATGAAGGTTCTCAAAGGGCTACAAATGAGGTTTGAGGATGTTTGAAGAAGTTTGAGAATGCTAAAAGATGTTCAAGGACATTAGAGGGGTTTGTAAGAAAAGTGGATGGTTTTGAGGAATATTGAGGAATGAATATAGAGAATTGGGGAGGTTTTTGAGAGACAACAGATGATAGGTGATAGTTTTGAGAGGCTAGTAGAAGTTCACCATGATTCACAGAACTTAGAATTATGACATGAAGCTTGGACTCAAGAAAATGGCTTTTAAATCAGATGATGAATGGGAGAGGAAAAATTCTTCTCTGTTGTTCTAAGTACTTCACTTTGGGTTATCACCTTCTGGGTGACTGACAAACTGAATAGCTCACCTAGACCCTTGAACAGTACTTACAGATCTTCTGAAACTACCAACAGAACAATGGGTCCAAACTGTTGCCCTTAGGGGAACTCACTCACAACAATGCTTTATCAGCTTCCACCAGAGTTTCATCCTTCTTTGCCAACAGTGATTACCACCTAAAAATCACCATTTTTTCAGAATGTGAGCTAGCTTTCCTGCATGCTCATCACTTTATGGTAGACCCCAATGATCTCAACCAGGAACTCTGGAAGCAACTCTCCGAAGCACAGAAGCACTATCAGGGTCAGCATTCCTGAGCATGATCAAGTTCTGTAGCTGGGAGCCAAGAATTTTCTTCATCAGTCCCCTGGTAACCTTCCCACTGGATAAAGTATAGCAACTTGCAATAATGACAGTTATCAATTTTTGAGTCCAGGATTTCTGAGATTTCATATTCAAGTTTGTCATCAATAATAACCAGAGGAGGCAGGGGCTGAGAATGATTAGGAATTGTGTTAGGGGTGTCTTCTTCCAGCTGTGAGATGTGGAATACAGGGTGAACAGCCTGGAGCTGGTCCAGATGCCTGAGGGTAGCTGAGTGGGTACCTAGACAGGCAATGATTCCAAATGGACCATAGTATTTCTCCAAGAGTTTCTTGGAGGGTCATGTTGTGCATAAGTGTTCATCTTTGAGTAAGCATATTCTCTGATATTGAAGTCATGAGCAGGGATCCAGTGTGTGTCCACTGACCCTGATATTGCTTCTGTTCTTTGGAGAGTTGCTTTCAGAGTTCTTGGTGGAGATCATTGGGGTCTACCATAAAGTGATGAGCATGCAGGGAAGCTAGCTCACATTCTGGAAAAATGGTGATGTTCATGTGGTAACCATTGTTGGCAAAGAAGGGTGAAACTCTGGTGGAAGCTGATAAAGCATTGTTGTAAGCAAATTCTCCTAAGGGCAACAGTTGGGACCCATTGTCCTGTTGGTAGTTGCAGAAGATCCATAAGTATTGTTCAATGGTCTGATTAAGCCATTCAGTTTGTCCATCACCTTCTGGGTGGTAATACTGATGATACCCAAAAGTCATAGTGAGTGATGTAAAATGACAAATCATGTTGCGAATAGTCTTTAGAGGTGTATGAAGAAGTGCAAAATAGTTCGAAAGATGTTCAAAGAAGTGCAAAATAGTTTGAAGTGGTTCGAGGTATATTGAGAAGTGAGTACAGCAAATGTGAAGTGTTTTTCGAATGGTGATAGGTGATAGGCGATGAGTTGAGAGACTAATACAAAAGTTCAAAGAAGTTCATGATATTTCACAGAACTTAGAGATACAATGTGAAGATAAGACTCAAGAGAATGGCTCTTAAGTCAGACGATAAGTGAGAGGGTAACTTCTTCTCTGTTCCCCATTGCTTTGCTATTGTTCTAAGTAACTAATAAAAGTCTATATACAATTTGAAGAAATATTACTAAAAAGAAACAAGAACATGTGGAAAACATGAGGCAATATATACAACAACAAGGACTTTGTAATTCATTAAACAAATGAGAAATGATAAATAAATGAAACATACATTGTCCAGTATAGTAAAAGTTCTTGTTCTATTACTTCAATATATCATTGAAACATAAAACCACACTTATTGTATTCTAAATCTCTTGTAGTCTCTCTTTATGTCTGGTGGCACTTGATATGCAATGAAATGGTGTATTCCAGATGAGCAGTGCAAGTCGAAATGATTTCAAAACAGCTATACAGCAGCTGATATCATTTGAAGTAGTATGAAAGCATTCGAAATGTCTCAAAATTGTTCAAAATTGTTCGAAGTCATTCGAAGTAGTGTGAAATGGATCGAAATTGTTCAAAAATGGTTCATGGTTGATTTTGTGGCATTTGTAGTGGTTCAAAGCATCTGTCATAGTGTATCAATATGATTGAAAAGCTTCTCCAGACCTTAGAGCAGGCAGTGGACCTATCAACACAAAGTAAAGTGAATTTTCATGTCCAATGCTTGCCTGAGAAACTGGAAAAAGTGGAGATGAACTCGGATCCCTGGTCACAAGTGATGTGTGATGGAACTCCATGCTTGAAAAAGATGTGTATGATGAATAGGTTGGCAAGTTTTTGGGCTGTAATTTTGTTGCCTGTGGGAGTGAAGATGCCTTGCTTGGAGATTCAGTCTACAATGACTAGGATAGCAGTATGACTGTCAGAATCAGGTAGTTGTTCGATAAAGTTTATCAAGATTGAGTCCCAAGGCCATTCTGGGACTGGGAGTTGTTTCAGAAATCCATAGGATTTGTGTCAAGGTGACTTGGATTGTTTGCACATAGTGCAGAATTTTCAGAAGTCTTGTACAAAGGTCCATAATTTGGGCCAAATGTAATCACATTGGACAAGTTGCAGGGTCTTGTTCTGACCAAAGTAGCCAGAGAGGATATGATCATGCTTGTACTGTAGGACTTTTGGGTGGAGATCCATGATGTCCAGAACATAAATCTGGTCAAAGTGGCAGAGAAGTCCACTGTTGTCTACAGTCCAATTGGGGCAGAAGGGGTTGGGAGATGTGCAGATGAGATGGGGTCAAGAGTTAGGAAGGATCGGATGTCATTGTAAAGTTTCTCAATGTCCATAGGGACCGCTTGTTGGATGACTAAAGTGGCAAGGTAAGTGACTCAGAGTGATGATGTGTTGTTCTTGGGTGAATACAGGTCAGAAGTTGCTCAGGTTTGCCAAGACTAAGTCACTATTTTCTCTTTTGCAGTAGATGTCCCAATGTCTAGTGAGTGCATTGGGTTTTGGCCCTAATTTCCCAGGGTGGAAGTGGATGATCAAGTTGAATTGAGAGAGGAATTCAGACCATCTGGGTTGGCAGTGGGTAAGGAGCTTTGTGGTGCTGAAGTACTCCAGAATCTTGCGATCAGTGACCACATTCCAGAGCCTTCCAGATATTGCTGCCAGTGTTTGAAGGCTTCAAAGATGGCCAGAAGTTTTTTGTCATGGGTGCCATAGTTTAGCTCCACACAATTGAGGAAGTGGGAGTGAAAAGCAATAGGGTGAATGTTGCCATCAGTGGTGTCGATGGAAAGGATTGCTGCTAGGGCGTAGTCAGAAGCGTCTGTTTCAAGGACCATGTGGAAATCTAGTACCCATTGGGTGAGAACTGTAGCATGAGTGAATTCTTCCTTAAGCCTATCAAAAGCTTCTTGGCACTTCTTGTTGAAGTCCCAGGGAAAGTCCTTCCACATCAAACAGGTAAGAGGAATGACAATATTAAAATATCTGTGAATGAACCTGCAGTAGAAATTGCAGAATCCAAGGAAAGACTGGATATCCTGGACTTTCTGGGGTACCAGCCAGTCCAGGATGGTCTTTACATTGTCTTTAGACATCCAGAGTCCATCTGGTGATAGGATGAAACTGAGATATTTAACTGTATCTTTGTGGAACTCACATGTCAGTGGGGAAGCATAGAGTCCATGTTTCTAAAGTCTCTAGAGGACTTCCTTAATGTGAGCCTTGTGTTTTGCCATGTTGTCAGAGAATATGAGGATATTATTGAGATATATGATGATGCAGACATCAAGCATGTTGCTGAAAATGTCATTCATGAAGTGCTGGAAAGCTGTGGGTGCATTACTGAGTCTGAAAGGAACCACCAGCCACTCAAAGGAACCATAGCAGGTCCTGAATGTCATTTTTTATTCATCACCATCAGTGATGTGCACCAGGTGGTAAGCATGCTGAAGGTTGATTTTAGTGAAGATGCAGGATTTCCATGGGCCTTTGAAAAGGTTGAAGATTAGCAGAAGCGGATAGTGATTCTTCTTTGAGATGCAGTTGAGGCCCCACTAGTTGACACATAACCAGAGCATACCATCCTTTTTCTTCTTCCTGCACCCAGTATATGTTGTCAGTGTCTTGGGCCTTAAAATGCAATGCTGCTAGTGCATTGGCCTCCCTCCATGAAACACTTCTATTTAAAGGCAGAGCAGAAGACCATGGAAGTACCAGTCACAAAGAGCAGCTTCACTCCAGTTGACCCAGGAAGTGAGTTCCCAAAAGTCAACATTATATGGCCCCCTTTCTTTATCATAAGTTCAGAAAGGGCCTTTTCTGCATCCCACAAAGGGTCATGAGGGCCAAAGTTGCTCTCTAGCTCCCCAAGGAATATCTCATAATTTCACATCCAGTGGGTGGAATCCATTGGGTCATTAAGGCTAGGTTTGAACCAGCTAAGTGCTGATCCCTTGAGGTAGGAAATGATGAATAAGATCTTCCTTTTATTAGAGACAAAGACCTGAGTGCAATCTTAGAAATGGAGGTTACAAGTGACTAGGAAGTCCCAAAGTTTCCAGCAGTTGGAACCATCAAAAGTGTCAGGTTCCCAGACTTTAATTTGTTTGGGTTTGGGAGGTTGGTTCTGGTGCATAGCATGGACACTGTCTGAGAGGTCAAAAAGAGCATTGGGGAATCTGCTTCCTGGGTCTGGGTTTCCACCTACAGGAGGCTGATCTCCAGGGTCATCAGGATTGGGGTCATCCCTGGGGCCATCAGGGTATTTGCATCCACCAGGAAGTCTATCCTCTTGTCCTTCAGCTTCTTTGTTGGGAGGATTATGTTGCCTGTCGTCCCCTACATATTTGAGTAGAGTAGGAATCTGAGGGGTTTCCAAAGGCAGATGGGTAGATATGACATTGGTACTAGCAGACAGTGCTCCAGAGCTGACTCATCAAAATATGTTGAATGGTTGGGTTGAGGCACCAAAAGTAGAAGTAGGTCTAGGGGCTTGGAGTACTGATTGTCAGATAGCTAATAAGCCTGGCAATGTGCCTGCATGGCAGGAGTTCCTTGTTGTCCACTGAGTCTGTGATTCTGTGTGGGACATAAGAATAAGGGTCAGAAAGTGTGATGATTGACCAGAGCAGTGTGAGTTTGCAAATACTGTCAGGGTTCAAAATGTTACTACCAAGGATGGGACTTGCACAGGACAAACACTGGACTTCCAGTTGGACCCAGTCATTGGTGGTTGGAGGGTTCTGTGGTTCTGGGCAGAATCCACCAGGTGAAAAGGGGCCAGAGAGGAGTTGGCTTCAACTTGTAAGAAGTTGCACCCTTCTCCTCATCAGTTGTGCAATTTCAGGGCAGAGGGAGTTCAGGTTTCCTGTGGGTTTCTGGATGGAGGGTGAGGGTGGGAATAAGCAAAGGTTTAGGATTGACTTCAAAATTAAGAGAAGTGAAGAGATTAGATGGATGAGTCAAGATTATGTTGAGGTTGGATAAGGATGGGTCAAGACTTGATTATTGACTGAAGGTGATTAAACACAAGCATATTACAACATATGATTTACAAACTGAGGTACAAGGCTAAGCTATGGGCACTTAAATATCAAAGGCCAGAAGAATAATGGGAAATGTGGAAGTTTACTAATGGGCCTTGGTAAATGTCCATGACCATAATTGGTGAGACTGTATTAGGAATAAAGTGACCATCCATAGCAAATGATTACTAAGGCATGTGAGGACTTGTCTGATGACTAAAAAGTGCTGCAGCTGGAATGCCAGCAGAGATTGTCAGAAAAGAGTTTGAAAGGGGTCAGGGATTATCAGGAATCTGATCAGATGAATCTGGTCTTGACATCATCCAGATAAACCTGAACCAGTTCAGATGTAATTCATGCAGAGGGAGACAGTACAAATCATTTAACTCAAAAAATAGAAAAACTAAAGTTATAATTTCTGGTGGGCCTTGTCATCCTCCATGGCCTTCCTCTTTCCTCCCCACTTGGCAGTAACTGCCCTCTTCCTCTCTTCCTCTGCTACCCATGCAGCCTGCACTTGTATGGCCTCTGCTCACCATTCTTCCTCCTCCAGTCAGGCCTCCTTCTCCAGTTAGAGCCCCTCACAGTCAAGCTCCTCTTGCTGTGTCTTGAGGGTGGCTAATTATTTGGCTGTGGTTTGTGAAGATGGGTTCATGATGGTGGTTAGAACTTTAGAAACATGGAAATTTTCTGCCTGCAGACCTGGCTTTTAAGTTGGATTCTCAAAACCCCACATGCCTCATAGGCTCAGCACTGTTAGGAAACAGTCTCATAACATGCGTATTATCTAATACTATTTTTATTTTATTTTATTTTATTTTATTTCACCAAAATACACTACAAAATGCCTATATACACATTATTTGTCAGCATGGGAATTCTTTATTTACACACATCAATATGTACGTGCATGTACACACATGTGTGTGTGCGCGCATCTGTAATAACATACTACAATATGTGTAACATAGTATATAACCCTAAAATAAATACTAGGAGACCTCAATTGAGTTCTCTTAGGTATTCCATCCACAATAGTGGTGCAAAAGGCCTAATTCAGCCAACTAATCTATTTTTAACCTCTCGCATCAAAGCCATCAAACCCTCCATCACGTGTGCACCCCCCGCCGCCTTCTTGTAGGAGAACCCGCATAGTCCAGCTAGCAGATTAGTGGGTGTCGCCCTAACAAGCACTAAGGGGGAAATACTGTTAAGACCCAATTCACCCAATTGGATTCCTAATAATTCCTGACCCTTTCTGACTCTTTTCCAACAATCTCTGCTGGTATTCTGGCTACAGCATTTTTTAGTCATCAGACCAGTCCTCACATGCCTTAGTAATCATTTGCTTACTCACTTTATCTCTAATACAGTCTTACCAATTATGGTCATGGACACTTACCAAGACCTGTTAGGAAACTTTTGCATTTTCTGTTATTCTTCCAGCCTTCATTATTTAAGCACCTGTAGTTTAGCCTTGTACCTTGGTTTACAAATTATAATATTGTGCATATTGTATTGTGCATATTGTGTTTGCATTTAATCACCTTCAGTCAATAATCAAGTCTTGACCCATCCTTGTCCAACCTTGACATAATATCAACTTACTGTATCCTCTTAATTACTTCACCCTTCCTTCCAAAGTCTTAACCTTGAAGTTAATCTCAAACCTCTGCTTATTCCTACCCTTGCCCTCCTCTGGAAATCTGAACTCCCCCCACTCTGAAATAGGACAACTGACAAGGAGAAGGGTGCAACTTCTTATGTAAAAGGTGAAGCCAAGTCCTCTCTGGCCCTTTTTTCACCTGGCCTCCTACAGCCCAGTGGATTCTCCCCAAAAATCCCCTGAACCTTGACCACTGATAACTGGATCCAACCAGAAGTCCAGTATTTTTCCTGCCCAAGTCCCATCCTTGGTAGCAGCATTTTGAACTTTGATACATATGTAGTATATTATATATACTGTACAAGACAAGTTGCAACTGATTGCAACCAGTTTTGTAGTGATTTTTGAAAGTAAGGCAACAGGCAACCCAACCAACCTCAAAAGAGGACAACTGCAACCAATGGTCCAGTTGCATTTGGTTGGGTTCAGTTGGGTTGCAGTTGTTTTTTTGGTCTACCCAACTGGACCTTTAAACACCATCAGAGACTGATTCTGTAATGGCCAATCTGATCCCAATGCATCTTCACCCACAAATCCCATTTCAACAACTTTTCCCCCTGCATCTGATCTGAATGATGTTTTCATCTCATCATCAGAGACAGCTTTTGCTGGATCTCATGGCAAATCTAATCTTTGTGCCAATTCTGACTCAGAGGATAATTTTAGTGCTGAGTTTCTCAGCACTTCCCAGATATAGAACCCCAATTCTTCTCAGATCACACTGCCAATCAATGATCATGTGGACTTTAGTTATGTTGATGACACTTGGTTGCCTAGCTCTGATGATATGATGGACATTACTGACAATGAATGATGTACATTTCTTTCATGTACATATACATTGTTGGGAAACAGTCTCCTAACATACCTATTACCTAATAATATTTTTATTTTATTTTATTTTATTTTATTTCACCAAAATACGCTATCAAATGCCTATACATGCTTTATTTGTCAGTGTGGGAATTTTGTATTTACACGCATCAATATGTATGTGCATGTATGCGTGCATCCGTAACAACATAGTACAATATCTGTAACATAGTATATAACCATAAAATAAATACTAGGAGACCTCAGTTGAGTTCTCTTAGGTATTCCATCCACATTTGTGGTGTGAAAAGCCTATTTCAGCCAACTATTCTATTTTTAACCCCTCACATCAAAACCATCAAACCCCCCATCATGCGCACATGCCCCACCACCTTCTTGTAGGAGAGCCCACATGGTCTAGCTAGCAGAACAGTGGGTGTCGCCCTAACAGAAGAACTCAACTACCCACCCCATCAGTGCGCCTTCTCTTACACACGCATACATCATTTGTCTCAGCACGCCACAACTGCTTACTCATCATTTCGGCAAGAGCCAACATTAATTGTATATACATATTTACCTTGCTTTTGTAAGCCGATGCCAGGCCTCGCCTTACACTGTGACCACCAGTGATTGAAAGGCAGCACTTGTCATTAGGACAGCTGCAACCAGACAACCAATTGGATCTGGTTTAGCAGAGATTTACATTACTCAATTTGGATGACTATTTTAGGTAGTTACTAGCCAAATTCAGTAATAACCCCAAGATCAGGCACTGTTGGAAGGGTTATTGATCTGAAGTGCCCAAGTGTTGACAAATAACCAAAATCACGTGTTTTGCCATGTTGGTACCTGAATAGCTGGGTCACGTGACTCGAAATTTTGCGAAAAAATTCTGCAGCCAAATCTTGACTCAGCTGAAGAAGTGACTCATCACAGATTATGTCATCATGTCAGAACAAGCAACTTTGAACCCTGGTCACAATCCTGTTCCCATGCCCATTCTAGAAGCCAAAATTGATGCTCTAACAGCACAAATGTCCCAACTAGTGTCAGTATTAGCAGCCTCACAGCCCAAACAAGCAGAAACAAAAGCAGAGACAGTGGAAGATAAAGATGATGAGATGGAGGAGATGGTGAAGTGGATGTCTCAGGAGGGTGAGCATGCAGAGGAGAGGTCTGAGAGTGGAAAAACATGTTTACCTAAATACATGCCCCCGCAAATATTTGATGGTACCATGGAGAACACAAAATCCTTTATCAGCTCTATAGTCTTGTATATTCATGGGAGAAAGCCCAAATTTCATATGACCAAGTCTAGGATTATGTTTGCTCTCTCATACATCCAGGGAGGGAAAGCACAGTTCTGGAGAAATGAAGCCATTAATCAAATTGCCATGGGATATAAACCATTTGCAACTTTTAGGGAATTTTTGGAGAGATTGGAGGCACAGTTTGGAGACTCTAACCCAAAGGTGACAGCAAATGCTAAATTAAAAACCATGCGCCAAGGGTCTCTGACAGCAGATGAATTTATTTTGCAGTTCAAAGCAGAAGCATCACAAACCAATATGGGACAAGCTGCGTTGGTAGAATATTTGAAGGCAGGATTAAATTTCTCATTATTCAAGTCTATCTATCGACTACCTTCTATGCTGGAGAGGTTGGACGAGTGGTATAATTGGGCAATGTGTTTTGATTGGCAATATCGACAGGAACAGGCAGAATTGAAATTGATGTATGGGAATGCCAGATTTGGAAAGTCATCAGGAGGAAAGTCCGAGAAAGGAAGGACACCTCATATACAAACTCGAGGGCACAGCCATCAGCCATGGCATCAAAAATGTGAAAGGTGCAGGAGGAAGCAGAGGTGGCATTGATGAAAGCACATGATGATATGATGCAACATGCAGATCATACTCGAGCTGTTGCTCCAGAGTACAAAGTTTGTGACTTGGTATGGCTAAGTACCAAGGATCTAAATATTCCACAACCTTCAAGAAAGCTTACGGAGAAGCAAGTTGGCCCATATCCAATTTCTAAAATAATTTCACCCAATGTGGTAGTGTTAAAATTACCTCAATCATTCAAGATTGATCCTGAAATTAACATTTCCTGCTTACACCCTTACCACCCACCCACTATTCCTGGTCAACAAACTACTCCACAGCCTCCAATAATGGTAGAAGGTGCTCCAGAATATGTAGTGGAAGAGGTTTTGGACTCATGTCTTTAATGAAATAAATTGGAGTTTTTAGATCAAGTGGAAGAACTACACCGATGAAAATACTCATGGAAACCCAAAGAGAATTGTAAGTGAGCACATAATGCAATCGCCCAATTCTTTAAATGGAATTTAAATGCTCCGCATCGCATTGCTAGAATGGTGTATGAAGGGATGAATTTCTGGCCTTACCAGAATTTCACAGAGGGGACAGATACAATATTTTCTTGCCTGGAAGTCGAGACATAAAAGGGGGGTAATGTTAGGAAACAGTCTCCTAACATGCCTATTACATAATAATACTTTTATTTTATTTTATTTTATTTTATTACACCAAAATACACTACCAAATGCCTATAAACACTTTATTTGTCAGTGTAGGAATTTTGTATTTACATGCATCAATATGTACATGCATGTATGTGTGCATCGGTAGCAACATAGTACAATATATGTAACATAGTATATAACCTTAAAATAAATACTGGGGGACCTCAGTTGAGTTCTCTTAGGTATTCCATCCACATTTGTGGTGTGAAACACCTATTTCAGCCAACTAATCTATTTTTAACCCATCACATCAAAACCATCAAACCCCCCATCATGTGCATGCGCCCTGCCACCTTCTTGTAGGAGAGCCCGCATGGTCCAGCTAGCAGAACAGTGGGTGTCACCCTAACAACTATGTTGTTACCAATGCACACATACATGTGCATACATATTGATGCATGTGAATATAAAATTCCCATGCTAACAAATGTAGCATTTTTGGGCATTTGGTAGCATAATTTGACATAATAAAATAAAATAAAATAAAATAAAATAAAATATTATCACATAATAGGACTGTTTCCTAACACTTACTAACAACACTACCATCCCTCAAAACAGGAAGAATGTCATGGTAATGCTGACTACATACATAATAATATGTACAGCCATGGCTATGGATGAGATGACAACTGTCAGCACTGGATGGACAACACGTTGATAGATCCACTGTGCACGCTAAGGTCTGGAGAAGCTTTCCACTCATATCGACACATTATGACATGCACTCTGAATCACTACGAACGCCATGAAATCGACTTTGAACACTTTCCGATTTATTTTGCACTATTTCAGATGACTTTGAACTACTTTGAACTATTTTGCGACATTTTGCAACACTTTGAATAACTTCGCAGCACTTCAAATGACTTCAGCCACCGTATAGTTGTCTTAAAACACTTTTGATGCATGCTGCACATCTGGAACAAGCCAATTCGCTGCATATCGAGTACTACTGGACACAAGGAGGGATTACAAGAGACTTAGGATATGATTTTTGTTTCATTGATATATTAAAGCAATAGAACAAGAACTTTTCCTACACTTGGACAATGTACATTTCACTTATTATCATCTTTCATTTTGTTTCATGTTTTACAATACCTTTATTTGCTGTGCACATTGCCTCATGTTCTACAATTGTTATTATTTTTTTTTTAGTACTATTCCTTCAGATTGTATATAGACTTGTATTAGTTAGAATAATGGAATAACAGAACAACAGGGGGAACAGCACAAGTTACCCTCTCGCTATCATCAGATTAAGAGCCATCCTCTTGAGTCATATCTTCACGTTGTATTTCTAAGTTCTGTGAAATTCGTGAACTTCTTCGAAACTATCATATTTGCTCTCCATTTTATTGCCCATTGTCTATCACCATTCGACAAACACTTCACATTCATTAAACTCGCTCTTCGATATATCTCAAACCTCTTTGAACTTATTCGAACTTCTTCGGACTACTTCGCATGACTTCAAACCTCTTCGAACCTTTTTCGAACCTATTTTGCACATCTTCGAACCTCTTTCGAACCTTTTTGAACAACCTCGTATGCTCTTACAGATTATTCAAACCATCACTTACTATTTTGCGTCACTAAACACATCACTTACTATTTTGCGTCACTAAACACAATGTTTTGGTCTCAGCAGTGATATTTAGTACCAACTCACACCCTTCCTCTGACTCGTGTTAAACCATCTAAAGCCATTTAGTAGGTTTTGTTTGGGTTTCTAGGTTGAGTATCATCAATGTGACTGATAACTAGCACTCCTGTTTGTGAGCTTGACTTCATGTCACTCAGCATCTATGTGATCATAAGTTTCATAACATCAATGTGCATCCCCCAACCCCAGTCCCTCCTCCCTACTCCCATGTCATCCATGCAGCTCCTGTAAGCCAGACAGTAAGCAATCGCTTGCTGCTGCACACCAGGAGCTTCTAATAGACAATGGGAGGAATAGTGACAGTGATAATGGCTTGTGACAATCATCCTTGTCTGCGCTAATGTCCCTGCCTCATCATTGTCATTGTTATTATCATACCATCAAGATTGTTGTTCTGCCCACTCAACATGACCACTCCACTGACAGTTGCTTGCAGTTGCAGGTGCAGGTGCAATCCTCCTCATCCTGTCCCTGCCTCATTTTGTTGTTGTTGTCTGTCCTTGCAGTGGCAATTGGCTGATGTTGTCTCCTTGCTGTCATTGATTGTTTGGTTCCTGTTTTGAGGTAGGTAGTGGCATGGTGGAAATATGGGGGTAGTGCGTGCTTACCTTGTGGGTACCCACTGATGTGTCAAGTTGGTGCTCGATGCAGAGTCTTGACTGAAGATGTGAACACAAATTCTACAGCTGCAGGCATTTTGGGGGTGTGGGGGTTCATTGAGTGGGCCTCAGATTGTCCTTCAAGGCAAAATGATTGCTATGGATGCTGGTCCAATAGGTGTAATGTGCACATGAAGTTGGATATGCAAAAATAAAAGTATGTGCAGGGGTGAAAAAGGGCACAATGTAAAAGAGTAAAAAAGTGCTGTGCAGAAAAACATGCAACACAAAAATGCACAACAACAACAGGTGGTGAGAGTGGAAGGTGTAGTAGGATGGGGACAATGCTGGAGTGTGTCAAAGGTGTGATGCACAAACAAGGAATTCAAATGAGATGCAAATGCAACTATAAAACAAAAAGGTGCAAACAGTGCACAAAATGCAGCTATACGATGAGGGGCACAAACAGTGCACAAATGCAGCTACAGTGACTCACAAAACTGAGTCAATGTTTTGGACTTTTTGATTCATTGTTGAATAGCTTCTCATAAACAACAAAACCAAACAAGGTATTGGTGTACCGAATAACATACATGATCAGGGCTACCAAACAAACAAAGAATTATGTAATTTTAATCATCCCTCACGGAGATATGATCATTTTAATTCAGGGACTCATTGACTCAGTTTTGTGAGGGGTAGTCAGAAATATTAGAATCTGATGCTCCACCAACTGTATAATGTCAAAAACTTGACAGATGGTTTCTAAGGTGATGTGACCCTTGATGGGACCTTAAATTATAGTATTTAATTAGGACTAGCATTCTTCATACTTCAATATTCTCCAATGCATCCCATCTCCTCTGCTCAGAAGGAAAACATTCTTTCCCTGGCCTCCAATCATTATTCTATCCACAATATTGCCTCTAAACTCAACCTCAGCCAGTCTAGTGTATCCAGAACACTCAGGGCTCTCCATCCAAACCTGGATTCCCCCTCTGGTGGTCATCCTTCTAAGCTCTCATCTACCTCTCAGAGAGCCATCCTTACCCAAATCACCACTAGCAAGGCTGCAAATGCTGTTCAGGCCACCCATTATATCAACGGCATCATCCCCACTCAAGTCTCCTCAGAAACAGTCAGAAGAGTTCTCAGAAAAAACTCATTCAAGGCTGTGGTGAAGAAGAAAAAGCCTTTGCTTAGTATAAGGCATAGGAAAGCAAGATTGGCTTTTGCTCAGAAGTATAGAAAGTGGACTGTGGAGGACTGGAGAAGGGTTATTTGGTCAGATGAGACTAAAATTAACAGGTTTGGGTCAGATGGGAGAGAGTGGGTTTGGAAACAGAAGGGAGAGGGGCTGATTGAGAGAGAGGTGCAGGGAACTGTCAAATTTGGGGGAGGAAACATTATGGTATGGGGGTGTATGGGATGGAATGGAGTGGGGCATCTTGCAGAGGTTGAGGGGAGGATGAATGCTGACCAGTATGTGTCCATTTTGAAGGACCATATGCTGCCTAGCTTGGAGGAGAGTGGAATTTCTGGAGAAGAGGTGATTTTTCAACAAGACAATGACCCCAAGCATACCTCAAAAAAGGCCAAGAAATGGATGGAGAACAACAATATTACTCTTCTGGATTGGCCTGCCCAATCTCCAGACCTCAGCCCTATTGAACATCAATGGGTTCACCTCAAGAACCAGTTAGACAAGTATCCAACAGCGCCAAAAGGAATTTGGGAGTTATGGGAAAGAGTAGTGGAAGAGTGGAATAATATTCCATCAGAGGTGTGTCAGAATTTGATTGAAAGCATGCCTAGAAGGTTGGGAGCAGTTATTAAGGCCAAGGGAGGTCATACAAAATACTAGAATTACAATTTATCATAATATTGATACCACCTCACAAAACTGAGTCAATGAGTCCCTAAATTAAAATGATCATATCTCCATGAGGGATGATTAAAATTACATAATTCTTTGTTTGTTTGGTAGCCCTGATCATGTATGTTATTCGGTACACCAATACCTTGTTTGGTTTTGTTGTTTATGGGAAGTTATTTAACAATAAATTAAAAAGTGCAAAACATTGACTTAGTTTTGTGAGTCACTGTATATGAAGGGCACACTGCAAAGGTGCATGAGCTAAGACAATGGGTGCAAACAAAGGACAAAATGCAGTTATAAGATGCAGGGCAGAGACAATGTGCAAAATGCAACTATATGAGGGGCGCACTACAAGGGTGAACAAATTAAGATGATAATGCACAGACCATGTGCAATGCTGAATGAGACTGATGAACTCTGGGGGGGAAAGATCCTCTGGATTCTCTATCTATCTGGGTACTATGTACAAATGACTTATGTGATGAAAATGGTAAAATAAAGTATAAAAATAGAAAGTGCCATGCACTACCCACAGGTCCATTCATTAGCCCATATGAACCTGACTGCATGATGCTGCTACCTTAGCCAATAATATTTGCACACACTACAGCCCAACACCTAACTGTCCTGGTGCAATGTTCTATTTTTGATGTACTCTAGGTCTCATGCCCTCCACCTAATTGGTCCACTTTGGTGTTATGTGTCACATGCTGCATATTAGTAATGGTGATGTGATCAACCTGTGCTAGTTACCAGAGAAGGCAATGCTGATTGGAAATACAGGAGATGCTGTGCAATGCCAAATAGTGCCAAAGCACTCAAGTTATGTAAAAGTACCCAAGTGTGTGCAGTGCAGTGCCAAATAGGTGCAAAGCACCCAGATTATATGAGAATGCACTGCTATCTCATGATGTGATTGAGGTGCACCTCAAATAAGTTGCCTAGTAAGCTGAAAGCCATGATGCACAGTGCAACAGATGAAGTCAAAAGGTTGGTGTGTGGGATAAATGAACAGTGCAAGGAGTGCACAGCAAGAATGTGAATTGCTGGCAATGCATAAGTAGCACATAAAGGTGCATTGAGCCCATGGTAAACTGTGAAAGGCAGATAATGAGTGCAGGGGCACATGAAGGTGGTTCAAAGCATAACAAAAGCACATTTAAGGTGCATGATAGAAGGCAGCTAAGGGTGGTCCAAAGGTGCAGTAGGAACATAAAAAGTACACAAAAGTGCACCTAGGTGGCCAAAGGCACACAAAAGTGCATGGAAGTGCATGGAAGCACACTAGGGCACACAAAAGTGCACAAAGGCATGCAAAAGTGTGCTGTGCAAAGTGAATAAAAGTTATCCAAGAGGTGCACACAATCACAAAAAATGCCATAGTACAAGCACAGGGCAGTAGAGAGCCATATCACCACTGTGCATGGCACCTGCTTGGGGTTGCTCTAGACCCAAATAAACCTTCCCATCCCATTTGAATGGGGAGGAAGGATGGCCACATGCATTGTCATTGTACATTAAAAATGTAACCTAGAAAGAAACTTGTTAGTAGAAAAAAATTACATAAACACTTACTTGGTGTCCAGAGACACTACTAGTTGTTGACATGTTTATGGAGGGGATGAGGTTGATTAGGTGTTATGGAAGGGATTATTGAACAATGATTGGAAAATGTCCACTTGTTTGGAATTGTCAACTGGGAAAGTGTTGCCTCATATGGAAATGTCAGTATGGGGAGAGTTGGGTCAGCTTAGGGTCCAATCTGGTGTTTTGAAGTGTCACACTAAAATTAGATTTAGATATTGGCAGTCAGGAACTGACATCCATTATGTAAGCAAAACAATGACCACTACTGCTTCCAACCCACATAGGTAAGCTACACTGTATTGAATACCTATCAAACACTTACATTGTGTCAAGGATGTAGGTTCAGTGGATGCCATTGAACACTCTAATATAGGATTGGGATCAGTATTAGGCAGGGCAACAGTATCTGGGCCTCAGGCACAAAATGTTCAGTGTTCCTCTGGCATTGGATTGGGTCATGCTGACAGGAGCCACAGGAACCAAAAGCATCAACAATGAGATTATTACAGTAAGTTCATGTATGTTAGGGCAACACCCACTGTTCTGCTAGCTAGACCATGTGGGCTCTCCTACAAGAAGGTCACAGGGCATGCATGCATGATGGGGGGTTTGATGGTTTTGATGCAAGGGGTTAAAAATAGAATAGTTGGCTGAAATAGGCTTTTCGCACCACAAATGTGGATGGAATACCTAAGAGAACTCAACTGAGTTCTCTTAGTATTTATTTTATGGTTATATATGTTGAAATTAAATCCTCATACATGCTGCATACATGAGGCCATGCATGCAGCACACACATGTTACTGCGCTTACTGTGCATACATGTGGTAAACACATTCCCGAGTCATGTGACATCCTTACTAATATGTATATAAGGAGAACCTGTACTATAGTAGATATACAGTGTTCTTACCTCTGCTAAACCCTAGCTCTAAGACTAACAAAACCCCAGGTAGGTTATAAGGAATGTGTCGTCTCTTCCTCTGTGCAGCATATGTAGTCTGCTCCAACAATATACTATGTTACAGATATTGTACTATGTTGTTACAGATGCGCGCATACATGCGCATACATATTGATGCATGTAAATACAAAATTCCCACACTGACAAATAAAGTGTGTATAGGCATTTGGTAGCATATTTTGGTGAAATAAAATAAAATAAAATAAAATAAAAATACTATTAGGGAATAGGTATGTTAGAAGACTGTTTCCTAACATTACCCCCCTTTTATGCCTCGACTTCCAGGTGAGAAAATATTGTATCTGTCCCCTCTGTGAAATTCTGGTAAGGCTGGAAATTCATCCCTTCATACACCATTCTAGCAATGCAATGTGGAGCATTTGGATTACATTTAAAAAATTGGGTGATTGCATTATGTGCTCACTTACAATTCTCCTTGGGTTCCTATGAATTATTTTTATCGGTGTAGTTCTTCCAATTGATTAAGAACTACAATTTATTTCATCAAAGATGTGAGTCCAAAACCTCTTCCACTACATATTCTGGAGCACCTTCTACCATTATTGGAGGCTGTGGAGTAGTTTGTTGACCAGGAATAGTGGGTGGGTGGTAAGGGTGTAAGCAGGAAATGTTAATTTCATGATCAATCTTGAATGATTGAGGTAATTTTAACACTACCACATTGGATGAAATTATTTTAGAAATTGGATATGGGCCAACTTGCTTCTCCGTAAGCTTTCTTGAAGGTTGTGGAATATTTAGATCCTTGGTACTTAGCCATACCAAGTCACAAACTTTGTACTCTGGAGCAACAGCTCGAGTATGATCCACATGTCGCATCATATCATCACATGCTTTCATCAATGCCACCTCTGCTTCCTCCTGCACCTTTTGCATTTTTGATACAAAGTCCTCCACTGACTGTATCTTGACTTCCCTTCAAGGTTCTACTCCCATTCTGGGATGATACCCATAATTAGTGAAGAAGGGTGACATGCGAGTAGCCAAATGCAATTTATTATTGTGGGAAAATTCTGCAATTGCCAACCATTTGGGCCAGTCAGTTTGTCAGTAATTGACAAACATGCATAGGTACTGCTCCAACTCCTGGTTCATTCTCTCTGTCTGACCATCAGTTTGCAGGTGATATGCCATAGAAAATTTGGTTTGGATTTTTAATATATTGTTTAATTCTCACATAAATGTTGAACCAAATTGGGTTCCACAATCAGAGACAACAGTATCAGGTAATCCATGTAACTAAAGGCACACAGAAGTGCACAGAAGCGCACTGCCATACCTGATTTAGATAGAGGCATGCCAAGCCTAATGATGAAGTTTCTGTAGTAGTAGGAATGATATGGACTTCCTTTGTGAAGCGGTCGCATACTACAAATATTGCATCATATCCTTGAACTTCAGGTAGTCCTGTGATAAGATCCACAAATATATCTCGCCATGGTGCTTTAGGTATAGGGTTCAGCATTAATTTTCCTGTGGGCTTTTCTGGAAATTACTTTCCCCTCATGCATCTATCACATCCATCCACATTCTCCAACACATACTGCAAAATTCCAGGCCACCAATAATTTCTCATCACCAATTCCAACATCTTCAACCTTCCTGGATGTCCAGCAGCTGGCATATTATGATGTAATTGGATGATCTCCCTTCATAAATCTTAATATTTCAGTACATATACTTTTCCTCTGAACAACGCTAACCCTTGTTCCTCAACCCATTCATCTCCTTTAATATTACCTTTCTTCTCTCCCTTCAGAGCTTTCATAGCTTCCACTACTTCATCATCCATCTCTGAACATTGTCTAATTTTAGACAACATTTCTGTTTCTGAGCTATCCACCAACAAATGACCTTGATGCATACCACAAATGTGAAAGTATTCAGGTTTGAGTAGGGTAATATTTTTATTGTCCTCCTCCACCCCCCTTTTGTGATCGGTATGTCTGGATAATGCATCTGCTTTCCTCATCAAGCATCCCACTTTGTGGACCAGGTGAAAATTAAAACGTGATAGGAATAATGCCCAATGTGCTTGCCAACTTTTAAGTTTTTTATCTGACATGAAGTATTGCAGATTTTCATGATCTGTCCAGATTTCGATCTGGTGTGTACATCCCTCCACATAATGTCTCCATGCTTCCAATGCTCATATTATTCCCAACATCTCTTTGTCATGCACATCATAATTTCTTTCCACATCATTCAACCCTCAGGACAAATATGCACAAGGATTCCATTTGTCATCTTCACATAGCATTGATAATACTGCTCTAGTAGCAAAGTCAGATACATCTTATTTCACTTGTAAGGGACATGTGAAATCTACTGGGGCTAATATTGGTTCTTCCACAGACTTCCTCTTCAACTCTTCAAATGCTGTCTGCTGTTGTTCTCCCCATCTCCACACTACTCCTTTTCATGCAAGGTTGTGTAAGGGTTCAGCGATTTTGGAAAAATTATGGACAAAGCAATGATAATAATTTGCAAGTCCCAAGAAGGCTTGAACCTCCTTGATATGGGTGGGCATGGGCCAATCACAATTGCCTGTACCTTGATAGGATCCATCTTGATTCCATCAGGACCAATTATTAATCCCAAAAACTCAATCTTGCTTGCCCCAAACACACATTTCTCTAGTTTTATGATTAAATCATTCTCTGCCAATCTTCGTAGTACCTCCTGCACTATCACTTCATAGTTTTCTTCATTTTCCATGAATACCAGAATGTCAGCAATAAATATTATTACCATGCCTTTGTCTATTCTGTCCTTGAAAATGTCATTCATCATATTTTGAAAAGTCGGGGGACTATTGGTCATCCCAAAAAACATGACAAGTGGCTCAAAGAATCCTTGATGCATGGCAAGTGCTGCCTTCCACTCATCTCCTTTCTTTATTCATACATTGTTGTACCCCCAGCATAAATCCAATTTTGTAAAGACCTTGGCCTTTCCCACCTTGTCAATTATTTCCCAGATTAATGGCAAAGGGTATGCATTCTTTACTGTCCACTCATTCAGATACCTATAATCTGTACACATCCTCTTCCTCTGATCCTTCTTTGGTACTAAGAATATTGGTGATGTTTGCAGTGATTTCAAAGGTCATATGTATCCATTGCACAATTGTTCATTAAGGAATGCATCCACTTCTTCTTGTTCCATTGGAGATAATGGGTAAACTTTTGACTTCTTCAGCACAAATCCTGGCTTCATCTCAATTGCACATGATCCAGTCATGATTGGAACTTCCCAGTTTGGCATGTCCTCATCTTCCACTTCCTCCATTGTAACAGAATACTTCCTCAGATTCTCTTTCTCTTTCCTTTCCTTCTTCTCCTTTTTTACTTTCCTCCCATATATATTACATTCTTTAGGACAATGAGTCATGTGTACCTTTCCCATTTTCCAATCAATTTCTGGGTTATGTTTGTGTAACCACAGACATCCAATCATTAGATTGGTTTTCCCAAGGTTGCACACCTCAAATACAGCTCATTCCTGATGATCCTGATACTTTAGTATTATTGTCACCTCCTCCTTAATGGTTCCTCCACAATTAATTGTGCTGTCAATATTGTATATCATTATAGGTTGTGGCAGTTTACCCATGCTAATACCATTTCCAGTAATTAAGGATTGATCAATGAATAATCCAGTAGCACCACTGTCGAGCAATGCCTCCACATCAATTGCTGCATGTGTGTCCACTGTCTTCAATCCTACTGTGAAGGTGATTTCGGGTTCTATTCACGCAGAGCAAATAAAGAATTTAGGGGTTTTCAGAAATAAGGATGAGCATTTTTCTTTGTCACATAAGTGATGATGGTTGTACTCCTCAGTTTCTCCTTTGGGTTTACTCTGGGTTTCCTCAGATACTAATACATTATATTGATTCTGGGTCACCAATGGGAAAACCTTCACTAGGACTCTTCCACAAAATTCTTCTGCTTATCTTCCTCCAACTTCACTTCCTCAATTGTCACTTCCCTAATCTTTCTTTTCTGCCTACAATTTCTTGCAATATGCCCTAATTGCCCACAGTTAAAACATTTAAGTAGGGCTCATCTTCCTGCTTGATCAGCATCCATTGCATCTGCCGATGCTCCTGACTCCTTAACAATAGGTGTCATTGCCATGGCCAGTGGCTGTGCCCTCGGAGTTTGTACCTGAGGCATCCTTCCTTCTCAGACTTTCCTTCTAATGACTTTCCAAATCTGGCATTTCCATACATCAACTTCAACTCTGCCTGTTCCTGTCAGTATTGCCGATCAAGGTGCATTGCCCAATTGTACCACTCGTCCAACCTCTCTGGCATAGAAGGTAGTTGATAGATAGACTTGAATAGAGAGGGATTTAAGACTGCTTTCAAAAATTCTACCACCATGGCTTCTCCCATATCTGTCTGTGAAGCTTCTGCCTTGAACTGCAAAATAAATTCGTCTGCCATCAGAGAACCTTGGTGCATGGTTTTTAATTTAGCATTAGCTGATGCCTTTGGATTAGAGTCTCCAAACTGTGCCTCCAGTCTTTCCAGAAATTCCCAGAAGGTTGCAAATGGTTTATATCCCATGGCAATTTGATTAATAGCTTCATTTCTCCAGAACTATGCTTTCCCCCTGGTGAATGTACCAGTGAGCAAACATAATCCTAGACTCAATTGTATGAAACTCAGGCTTTCTCCCATGGATGTACAATACTATAGAGCTGATGAAGGACTTTGTATTCTCCATGGTACCATCAAAGATTTGCAGGGGTGCATATTTAGGTAAGCATGCTTTTCCACTTTCAGATTTCTCCCCTGCCTGCACATCATTCTGAGACATCCACTCTGTTGAAATTAATCTCTGATGCATGCTGCATACGTGAGGCAAACCATGCAGCACACACATGTTACTGTGCTTACTGTGCATACACATGGTAAACACATTCCTGAGTCATGTGACATCCTTACTATTATGTATATAAGGAGAACCTGTACTGTAGTAGATATACAGTGTTCTTACCTCTGCTAAACCCTAGCTCTAAGACTAACTAAACCCCAGGTAGGTTATAAGGAACATGTTGTCTCTTCCTCTGTGCAGCATATGTAGTCTGCTCCAACAGGTTATGGGCCCTTCTGGGCATGTCGTGAACATGCCTTAACTGGCTGTGAATGACGTTGACTTCATTGTCTCCAAATTGTAACCTTGCGCTCTTCATGAGCTGCATTGCGCTCCCTGCGAGCTGCATTTACAAACCCAGGTTGACTAGGGTTAACCACTCTGAAGGAATGTTTTTGCCTGAGATTATGGAACATGTTTTCTTGAATGGAGGACTGATTGAGCGCTTTTACCAGCTGCCACTACAACATCATGTCTTCAACTCTTGAAAAACTCGTACAAACTTTCGATGGCTCTAACTACATTTAATGGGCCAACTCAATGAAGGCGTGGCTCAGGTCTCAGGGCCTCTGGCAAATAACTAGCGGGATGGAACTAAAACCACCTCTGGCACCTCCTTTGACAGCAATGAACACTGCACTAGTAGCAGATGCTAATGCCAAGCTCCAGACCTGGAGCAACAAGAATGACCATGCTATTGGTAGCCTAGTGCTCTGCCTGGCCCCCTCTATTCAGCGGCGTGCCAACACCAAGGACACTGCTGAGGAGGTGTGGGATCTCATCTGCACTGATTATGGTGTCAATGGCCCCTCCCAAGTCTTTGCGGACTTTAGGTCTGCAATCGCAATCAAAATTGCAGCTGTGAATCCTGCACCAGAGATTGCCAAGATGGCTGACAAATTCGAGTGCCTTATGGCTGCCAATGTTGCCATCCCCGAATTAGTACAGGCAATGATTCTACTCACTGCGATGCTGCGTGAGTATGATTCTCTATCCACCATGGTCCTTAACATGACTGCTACTAGAGCCTTGACATTTAAACATATCAAGGACTCCATTGTCACTGAGGCCTCATGGTGCATGGCAGTCGGAAAGCCCATCAGCCTGCCTCAGGCCACCAAGCTTTCTGCTGTCAAGCGCAAAAGGGGAAACCCCAAATGGCAATCTCAGGGCAACAATGGAGATTTGTCCTGAAAGCATGGATGATGTGGGGACAAAAAGACTAAAGAGGAAAAGCCTAAAAAGAAACATACCCACCTCACCTCAAATGCCTTTACTACTATAAATGGTAATGGCACCATCATACCGCTGATGCCACTCATCCAGCGCATTGAGAAGCATGAACATACTCCCACAAGGGATCCTTGCCACTGACCGCCTGCACAGGCATACATGGGCACAGCCTCTACCTCTCATTCGGTCTACACCAAATATCAGCAGGCTCAAGACACCCTCAAGCAAATGAATCTCCTGCACAGCGCAAAAAATTTGTGACCACTGGAAGAGCACCTAACAGTGCAAGAAGGTAAGAGGAGGAGGATTGAACTAGAACCAAGGATCATAGAGGTAGAAGACGATAGTGTCTCCCTCAGATCAGAGCCTGCAGTTTCTGATGAGGAAGTATGAAAAGCCATTGATGAAATGCTTGTTGATGAACCACTTGAAACAGGTACATATGATGAAAGGTCAGTCCTTTCCTCTGCCACAAGCACAAGAATTAACATTCCAATGATCACAGCAAACTTTTCATGTGAAATTTTACTGCTACTGAATGTATCATTGAACTATTTACATCTTAATGAATGTGTTATGTATGCAAAGGGAGATTGTAAGAAAGGTGCTGACTGGATCATGGACTTAGGCACATCAAAACACTTCATTGGTGACATGAAAGATTTTGCTTCTTATGAGCCTTTACCGAGAAAGGACTCTACCCTGGTTCAAACAGCCATGGGTACTACTCATATAGTAGGGAAAGGAGCAGTCTTCATTAGACATCAGATAGTATGTCACGGGAAGTCAGAGATGTGTGAAATGTGATTATACCCTGTCTACTACATACCTGACTGTAATGCTCGATTACTGTCAATGGGTGTCTTCTTACAAGACGGAAGTGACATGTACTGATGTAGCTTTGGATTTAGCTAAATCTTTACTTTTTTATTTTTGCGTGGTTCCTCTGCACACATTTTATTTTTCAAGCAAGGAAACCCAATTATGGATTGCGTCCCTCTTATGAAACGTGATATGATTTATTGGGCTCCGACTCATATATTGAGCACCAAAAGAATCAATGTCACGATGATGTACATCGCAGACTACTTGACTTGGCATAGGCAACTTGGATACCCATCCAAAGAGGCACTAAGGAAAATGCCTAATAGCACCATAAAATTTCCAAGGAATTTAATTATTCCTAAAGACAAAATTGTATGTCCAGGGTGCGCTGAGGGGAAAATGACCTCAAAATCTTTTCCTGAATCAGATTCACGTGCAGAGAAACCCTTTGAATTAATACATTCTGATGATCTAAAGGAACTCCCAGTACAATCATACCACAAACATAAATACTTTATTGTATTTCTGGATAACAAGACATCACATATCTGGGTCCAATGCCTTAGAAAGAAGTCTGATGCTGCTGCAGCAAGTAGACAATTTCAGGCAATGGCTTTGACCCAATATGGCGCTACAATCAAGTGCTGGCATATTGAACCAGGGGGGGAGTTCAAAGATCATGAGCTACAAAATGTGCTCAAAAATTTTGGCATCAAAATAGAGATGTCCACACCACACGTTCACCAACAGAATGGGCATGCAGAGCGTGCCATAAGGACAATAATGGAAAAGTCACAAACCCTGCGATTTACTGCTTGTCTACCACAATCATGGTGGGAATTTTGCATTGAACATGCAACACACCTATACAACTGAACCCCAATAAGGCACCTGAAATGGCTGACACCAGTCGAGGACCTGACAAAGGTCCACCCAGATCTAAACAATCTGAAGGTTTTTGGTTGTGGTGCTTATGTCTATCTACCCAAGGAGAAATATCCAAACACATTAGCTCCTCAATCGGAGCTAATGACGTATGGATTAGAAGATGGCATTAAAGCATACCGTTTCATGTGACCTAGTGGTGCAATATTCATTGGTGCTATAGCACTATTTGATGAAACATTGTTCCCATGCTGTCCCAGAGCTAGAACTCCTGCCAATACAGACCTTGGTGATTTTCCACCTCCAGAACCAGAAAATGATAGCCACTCATCTGGAACAGATGGTGATGATTCTATACTGCCACAAAATCCGCCCCTTCCTCCATCATCAGAAAATGATGATGATGATGTACCAAGTGAGCAAAAAATGCATGATGATGTGACTGATGCTCCTCCTCTGCCACCTCCAGTAATCACTGAGGACTTTCGTCCAAGACGTGATAATCAACAGGAATGGCAGCAATTGCCCCATCGATCAGGCAGGCAGAGGAACATCCCAAACTGTCCTGGCAATACCTATGGAGAGAAGCGACTGCCCTCTGACATAGAGAGAGACATTGCACGTGATCGATATTGGAAGAGATCTGTGGGTCAAGATTTGGATCATAACTGAACACGACCACAAACTCAACAGAAAGAACTGGTTGCTGGACCGAGTTCGGCACCCCATGAGAGTGTGCCCGATTCCAATGATCAAGAACATGATCACCCAATGGGGGAACTGGACGAAGCAGGTTATATTAAAAAGATAACCAAGGAAGGAGGAGATAAGCTTATTTGCTGGCTGTTGTCAAAAGCAGTCAAACCATCGAGCAAAATAAGCCAAGTTCCAAACCAATTTTGTGATATTGTACGCCTACCATGGCAGCAGCAACATGAGTGGAAACAAGCTTGTCATAAAGAATTAGAGGCTCTTTGCAAGCGACAAGTCTATGACATCGTCAATCTTCCACATGATCAAAAAACAATCAAAAATAGATGGGTTTTCTCCATAAAATCGGATGGAAGAAAATGAGGCAGACTCATGGCCAAAGGCTTTTCACAAGTTGAAGGCATCGACTTTGATGAGATTTTCTCACCAGTAGTCCGCTACGAGACCATATGCCTCATGTTTTCCCTTGCATCTCTAGAGGGCATGTATATGACTGGCCTAGATGTAAAAACTGCATTTTTATATGGCAAACTAGATGAGGAGATCTATATGGATCAACCCAAGGGTTTCAGACTCGAGGGAAAAGAGCACAAAGTAATGCACTTATGCCGAGCATTGTATGGCCTTAAACAGGCCTCACTTGCATGGTGGAAAGAGCTAGAGGCATTCATGTGCACCATTGGGTTTGTGCATGCCAGCTCCGATGCCAGCATTTTCATACACAAGGATCCTAAGACAGGCAGCATTGTTATTGCACTCATCTATGTTGATGATGGCTTGTTCATGGGGAAGAACAAGAAACTTGTGGATGAAAAGAAGAATGCTTGTCTGAAGCATTGGGAGTGCCATAGTATTGAAAAGGTCATGGAATTCTTAGGCATGCACGTCACCCAGACTGCAAGCAAAGTCAAACTTGATCAAACTGAATATCTCGCCAAAGTGCTTGAGAGATTTGAGATGACAAATGCCAAAGTGACCCCCACTCCACTCCCGACTGGTTACAGACTGTCAGAAAACACACCAATGCCCAATGCGGTGCTTAGAAGATCAAAATATCAGTCTGTGATCTAATCTTTATTATATCTGATGCTCAGAATGTGACCTGATATTGCTTATGCGGTAATCAGGATGTTGCAATTCTCAGCTAATCCTAGCCAAGAACATCTAGACAAAACAATGTACATCATGCACTATCTGGTGGGAACCCAGAAATATAACATAGTCTATGAGAGAGAGAAATCCGAAGGGCTACAGGCCTTCACAGATTCTGATTGGGCAGCTGACACTGTCAAACACTGATCTACAACAGGTTACTTTGCTACTCTAGCGAGTGGCATTGTGTGCTGGCAGTCCTGTTTACAAAAAACTGTAGCACTGTCATCTACAGAAGCCAAATATATGGCTCTCTCCAACACTTGTTGACAGATAGTGTGGATAGAGTCCTTATTCCAGGAACTCAGATATATACTGAAGCGCATACCAATCTGCGCTGACAATCAGGGATCCATCTTTATCGGATCAAATCCAGTTCAGGAAAGAAGGACAAAACATATAGACATTTGCTACCACTATACCCACGAATGCATAGAAAATGACAAAGTCATGGTTGTTTTCATTCCTGGAAGTGATAATCCAGCTGATGTGTTCACAAAGAACCTTGGTGCCATCTTATTCAGAAAATTTAGAGACTCTCTCGGAATTACTTTCGAGATTCAAACTTAGCTACTTAGAGTGCTATACAGTTTGAGGGGGGGTGTTGAAATTAATTTCCGATGCATGCTGCATATGTGAGGCAAACCATGCAGCACACACATGTTACTGTGCTTACTGTGCATACACATGGTAAACACATTCCTGAGTCATGTGACATCCTTACTATTATGTATATAAGGAGAATCTGTACCATAGTAGTAGATATACAGTGTTCTTACTTCTGCTAAACCCTAGCTCTAAGATTAACTAAACCCCAGGTAGATTATAAGGACTGTGTCGTCTCTTCCTCTGTGCAGCATATGTAGTCTGCTCCAACACACTCCACCATCTTCTCCATCTCATCATCTTTATCTTCCATCATCTCTGGTTTTATTTCTGCTTGTTTGTGCTGTGATGCTGCCAATACTGACACTACTTGGGACATTTGTGCTGTAAGCACATCAATTTTGGCTTCTAGCACTGGCATGGGGACAGGATTATGACCAGGATTAGAAGTTGATTGTTCTGACATAATGATGTAAGCTGTAATGAGTCACTTCTTCCACTGAGTCAAGATTTGGCTTTGGAATTTTTCCACAAATTTTGAGTCATGTAATCCAGTAACTCGGGTAGCAAACTCAGAAAAACTCATAATTCAGCTACTTGTCAACAGTTGGGTGCATGAGACATTTCAGATCAATATCCCTTCTGACAGTGCCTGATCTTGGGGATAATACTGAATTCAGCTTGTAACTATGTAACTAAAATAGTTGTCTGAATAGAGTATAGTAAATCTTGATTAAACCAGATCCAATCGGTTGTCTGGTTGGAGCTGTCCTAATGATGAGTGCTGCCTCTTGATCACTGGCAGTCGCAATGTAAGGCGAGGCCTGGAGCAAAGATAAATATGTATATACAAATACTTCCAGCTCATGCCAAAAGGATGAGTAAGCAGTTGTGGCACAATGAAACAATGACATATGTGTGTGTAAGAGAAGGTGCACTGATGGGGTAGTTGAGTTCTTCTGTTAAGGTGACACCCAGTATCTGCTAGCTAGACTGTGTGGGTTCTCTCTACAAGAAGGGGGCAGGATGCATGCATGTGATGGGGGTTTTGATGGATTTGATGTGAGGGGTTATTGATAGATGAGTTGGCTGAAAAAGGCTTTTCACACCACTATTGTGGACGAGATATCTAAGAGAACTCAACTACTGTTCTCTAAGTGTATATTTAAGGTTTATATACTATGTTACAGGTATTGTACTATGTTGTTACTGATGCATGCATACATGCACATACATATTGATATGTGTGAATATAAAATTCCCATGCTAACTAATGTAGCATTCTTGGGCATTTGGTAGCATAATTTGACATAATAAAATAAAATAAAATAAAATATTATTAGGTAATGGGACTGTTTCCTAACACTGAGCCTGCTTCTAAGGCCTGGCTCACCATGTATCAAAGCCTGAGCCCACCCAAGCCAAGTCCAAGCCAGGGATTTTGAGCTGAGCTGAGCCCTGCACATCACTAGTCTGGAGGGGGAATCTTGGGTGACAATGGTTGGGGTGACAGAACATGCCACTGTTTGGCCATCATCTCCACTGGTAGGGATGTTGACATCTATTTGTATCAGAGGGTATTGGTTCTGGGACCTAAAGCAAGTTATAATGCATGTTCATGTTGCAATGCTTACTGTGTCATCATTCTCATGTGTATCCATATCATTCTCTGCCATTCATCTTATTCCTACCATGCTGTTGCCTATGTATCTCCATGTCACTTTCATCACTACTATTTGTTCAACATCTAATATACAATATGTAGGGGGTTTCTAGACCTTACAGTGAGTAGTAGAGTGTTACAGAGTGCTCAAACTTCAAAACAACAACCTCCAACTTGCCTCCAACAATATAAAAATTTAACCTCCAAAAATATTTTAAGGACCCCTTCAAGGGGGGACTAACTGACCCCATATCATGCATTCATCATGTGATGCCTTGGGGGGCTTAGTTTTTCTATGTGTATAATTGTGTAGTACTGTTGCAGGTTAATACATTTTTGACCGATTTTCTTAGCACTCAAAATTGGGTGATAGTTAAAAATAAAGACATTTATTAAATTTGTGATCTTGTGAACAACATTCCTTTTTTGGATGTCAGTACTTTGGACCCTAACCCTACCTCAACACAACTGTGTTCCCAAATAGAAACTTGAAGGTTAATCGGAGGAGGCCTGAACCTCCTCCAATCACCTCATGCTAGGGTGGAGCATACACCCTGGTCCACCTCTAACAGGAGTGATTGGTGGGAGTTGTTGGAGCAGACTATATACGCTGCACAGAGGAAGAGACAACACATTCCTTATAACCTACCCGGGGTTTAGTAAGTCTTAGGGCTAGGGTTTAGCAGAGGTAAGAACACTGTATATCTACTATGGTACAGATTCTCCTTATATATATAATAGTAAGGATGTCACATGACTCAGGAAGTTTACCACATGTATGCACAGTAAGTGCAGTAACATGTGTGTGCTGCATGCATTGCCTCATGTATGCAGCATGCATCAGAGTTTAATTTCAACAGGAGGATCAGGTGTTCATGAAGTTTGATAGCTGATCAACATGACAAGGTGAGGAAAGGGATGCCACTATCTTTTGCTTATACAGTGACTCACAAAACTGAGTCAATATTTTGGACTTTTTGATTCATTGTTGAATAGCTTCCCATAAACAACGAAACCAAACAAGGTATTGGTGTACCGAATAACATACATGATCAGGGCTACCAAACAAACAAAGAATTATGTAATTTTAATCATCCCTCATGGAGATATGATCATTTTAATTCAGGGACTCATTGACTCAGTTTTGTGAGGGGTAGTCAGAAATATTAGAATCTGATGCTCCACCAACTGTATAATGTCAAAAACTTGACAGATGGTTTCTAAGGTGATGTGACCCTTGATGGGACCTTAAATTATAGTATTTAATTAGGACTAGCATTCTTCATACTGCAATATTCTCCAATGCATCCCATCTCCTCTGCTCAGAAGGAAAACATTCTTTCCCTGGCCTCCAATCATTATTCTACCCACAATATTGCCTCTAAACTCAACCTCAGCCAGTCTAGTGTATCCAGAACACTCAGGGCTCTCCATCCAAACCTGGATTCCCCCTCTGGTGGTTGTCCTTCTAAGCTCTCATCTACCTCTCAGAGAGCCATCCTTACCCAAATCACCACTGGCAAGGCTGCAAATGCTATTCAGGCCACCCATTACATCAACAGCATCATCCCCACTCCAGTCTCCTCAGAAATAGTCAGAAGAGTTCTCAGAAAAAACTCATTCAAGGCTGTGGTGAAGAAGAAAAAGCCTTTGCTTAGTATAAGGCATAGGAAAGCAAGATTGGCTTTTGCTCAGAAGTATAGAGAGTGGACTGTGGAGGACTGGAGAAGGGTTATTTGGTCAGATGAGACTAAAATTAACAGGTTTGGGTCAGATGGGAGAGAGTGGGTTTGGAAACAGAAGGGAGAGGGGCTGATTGAGAGAGAGGTGCAGGGAACTGTCAAATTTGGGGGAGGAAACATTATGGTATGGGGGTGTATGGGATGGAATGGAGTGGGGCATCTTGCAGAGGTTGAGGGGAGGATGAATGCTGACCAGTATGTGTCCATTTTGAAGGACCATATGCTGCCTAGCTTGGAGGAGAGTGGAATTTCTGGAGAAGAGGTGATTTTTCAACAAGACAATGACCCCAAGCATACCTCAAAAAAGGCCAAGAAATGGATGGAGAACAACAATATTACTCTTCTGGATTGGCCTGCCCAATCTCCAGACCTCAGCCCTATTGAACATCAATGGGTTCACCTCAAGAACCAGTTAGACAAGTATCCAACAGCACCAAAAGGAATTTGGGAGTTATAGGAAAGAGTAGTGGAAGAGTGGAATAATATTCCATCAGAGGTGTGTCAGAATTTGATTAAAAGCATGCCTAGAAGGTTGGGAGCAGTTATTAAGGCCAAGGGAGGTCATACAAAATACTAGAATTACAATTTATCATAATATTGATACCACCTCACAAAACTGAGTCAATGAGTCCCTGAATTAAAATGATCATATCTCCATGAGGAATGATTAAAATTACATAATTCTTTGTTTGTTTGGTAGCCCTGATCATGTATGTTATTCGGTACACCATTACCTTGTTTGGTTTTGTTGTTTATGGGAAGTTATTCAACAATAAATTAAAAAGTGCAAAACATTGACTCAGTTTTGTGAGTCACTGTATGCGGTGAGTATAATGACAGCATCATATAAAGAGTAGGAGACCTGCACTTCACACTTCAAGTTTCCTGCTTCTATTACACACAGCAAACATGAAGGTGTCTGGATCTGTCACCTTCTACAAGCAGGACAAGAATGACGACCGGAAGGACATCCTCCTTCTACCTCTTCACTCTTTGAACAAGCAGTTCGGTGGTACTGGGATTGCATCCCAGAACTCTGTTAAATTGAGCAGTGCATCTTCCTGTATATGCATATTTTTGCTTTAGTTCATATCATTTTGCACCTTTCCCACTGTGAAAGATTTTCTCGAGGGCAACTTTCAGTACAGCAATGTTGAGGACCTAACCAGAGATTATGCATACACGGTCTCTACAACTAAAACCAAGGATGACGAAATTTTATTTGAGATCAAGGCGGTCAAGGTAGTCAAGAGGGTAATGCAGTTTTACAGTCTGTTGAACGCTCAACTCCAAATTCACTGATACTCATCTACTCCATTAGTTCAATACCACTGATCCCATGCGTACTTCTCCACTTACCCATTTTGCTAGCTAAAATTTTTTTTCATTAGTTCACCACTTCTGAATTTGTGCGTACTTCTTCACTTATTATGTGTGTACTTCCTGGCTTATCCACTTTGTAAACTAAAATCATTTCATGAATCATTACCCAGACAAGCTTGGTGAAAGGCTTCACCAGTTCTGGTGACTGGATGAATCTTCCTGAAAAGGAGTAGTACATGACTTCTGCATATTTTATAATGCACAGGAAGCAACCTAATTGATAGGGAAGGGAGACCCTGGAATAGTAGTACAAATGAGTAGAAAGTCATGGGAGTCAACTGGCAAATAGTGCCACTTTTGTTTTTTCAAGCACAAACATGACCACATGGTCTGTGCACAGCCACATGGTATATAAGTACCCACTCAAACATCTCCTTTTCCCCAGGCCTTGTCCCAATTTACATAAGTATACTATTTATAGTAATAGTAGTATTTATATTTTGTTCTTTTATATACTTCTATATTTTGTAGTTGACCAATACTATATATCTAGTGGTATAAACATGTGTGAAAGACCAGTTAAGACCAGTTTCAACCAGTTTTCTACTGTATTGGTTTTGTGAGTTTTTTAAAACTGATCAACCGACAACTGAACTGACTCCCATATGGGGTCGACTGCAACCAATGGTTCAGACTCTTGCAGTTAAGTTCAGTTAAGGGTCCAGTCTTCTTCTGGTCTTATGGACTGGACCTCTGAACACTAAGTGCATTGCATGCCTGATATTCTTTGCAGCTTCTTTGGACAATGAGGTAACAGCCTGGTGGATAGATGTGGGGCTGGTTGACAGACCGGCATGCACAGGTGTCTTGATAACTTTTTTGGGAACTGATGTCAGGTGACAGAATATGCCAAGGATGCTCTGAATATAATTGCATCTCTCATTCATACTCTGTAAAAAGATGCTGATATAGACAACAGACCTTTGATTTTATTAATGTGATTAAATCACAGTCAAAAATAATGGATGAACTTACAATAGATAGTAGCACTATGTTACATGTGATGGCCCAGTGATAATACTCGACCTGTAAACCTCACAAAAACCTGTTAAAAGGCTTAGGAAGTATAACACAGGCTAGAAGAAGGGTGCGAGTTGGTACTAGATATTACCACTGATACCCAAGGTTGTGTTTATAGATGCAAAATGGTAAGAGATATTGTGAATAGTTTGTGGGAGCATACAAATTTGGTCGAAATAGTTCAAAATAGGTTGAAAGATGTGCAAAATAGTTTGAAGAAGGTTTGAAGGTGTGCGAAATAGTTCAAAGAAGTTTTGAGAAAGGTCAAAGGTATCGGACTAGTGTCGAAGTATATTGAGGAATGATTATAACAAATGGGAAGTGTTTCTTGAGAGATGATGGGCAATATGCAATGAGTTGAGGGACAAATACAAAAGTTTGGAGAAGTTCATGATATTTTGCAGAACTTAGAGATATGACGTGAAGATAAGACACAAGAGAACAGCTCTTAAATTAAACAATAATGGATAGGGTAACTCTTCTCTGTTTCCTTTGCTTTGCTTTTAGGTAACTAATACAAGTCTATATACAATTTGAAGAAATAGTACTAAAAAAGAAACAATAACATGTGGAAAACATGAGGCAGTATGCACAGCAAATAAAGGTATTGTAAAACATAAAACAAATGAGAAACAATAATAAATAAAATGTACATTGTCCCAGTATAGTAAAAGTTCTTGTCCTATTGCTTCAATATATCATTGAAACATAAAACTGCACTTATCATCTTCTAGATTTTTTGAAGTCTCTTCTCGTGTCCAGTAATGCTCGATATGCAATGAAATGGCTTATTCTGGTTGTGTAGCATGTATTAAAAGGGTTTCAAAATGGTTATGTGGCAGCTGACATTATTCAAAGTGGTGCAAAGTTCTTCAAAAGCATTTGAAATGTTGCAATGGTTCGAAATCATTCAAAGTCATGGGAAATTGTGCAAAGTTGTTTGAAAAGGGTTTGAAGTCGATTTTGTTGCATTTGTAGTGATTCTGAGCATCTGTCATAATGTTTTGATATGATTGGAAGCATTCTCCAGACCTTAAAGCATGCAGTGGACCTATTAACAGATTTGTCTTTTCTTTGCCTTCCTCCTCTTAGGTTCAGTGATGCTCTCATCTTCATCTCCCTCAGAATCAACATCCATATCAACACCCCCAATTTTTCCCAAGTCTCCCTTATTATCAGATGTATCTACTGCAACTGTTGCTCCCATCTAGGCAGTAGGTGCAGACACATGGCACTGTAATGGATTTGCATCAAGAAGACCTGAAACTAGAAGCCAAAAATACAGGGCTTTACTCTGAATCTTGTCAGACATGGCCTGCATAAAGGAGCCCTCAACATAATCAAGATAATCACTGGAGGCTGTGGAAGTACCAAAATGTAAGCCACTATTTTCTTCAGTAAGAGATGTGACCTCTCTGCAAAGCTTGTTCTGTGCAGCATCCAGTGCCCAGACAAATATCTGCTCAGAGTGAGGGGACTCATACTGAAAGAGATCTGCACAGATGTTGGCTGCACCAAACAGGAGGTTTTCTTGAGCTAAACAACTTGAATGTCTATTAGGATCACAATCACCAACAGAAGGTTGCATGTCCAGTAAGCCATGGATGAAAGTTGAAACAGTGAGGTGGTTGTCATGAAGGGACAAGCATACATTTGTAAGATGGGTCTCGGAGTCCATTCTGTTCTATAGTCAAGCATTGACTTGGATTCATTTTAATCTACTATTATAGATCAATTGATAAGATAGATGTGAGGCTACCATGTGAAGGGGATATGCATGTGCCAATTTGCAAGTGATCCCAGTTGCTATGACATGGTAAAACTTTACCAACTTTTGGATTAACATTGGTATATTATATAAACATACTAAAAATAAAAATCTTGTACTAGGATTTATTTTACTGTGCCCATGACTGGTTGGGAGTCTGCTTTCTTAATAACAACTGGTTATGTATATGTAGCAAAAAGGAAACAAGAATAAGTTGTGACTGGTTTGAACAGGCTGTTCCTTGCAGCACAGCAGAACCATGTTCTCCTGATTCAGATTTTGAGTGTATTAGATAAATAGCGCAAGTGTTATGTACTATATAATATAATTTAGTTAGACTCAAAAAAAAAGCAGAAAGACTGGTTAAAACCGGTCTTTGGGAGTCATCCAAACTGAATAGGACCAGTTCTATTCAGTTCGGTTGAGGTCCATCTAATCTGAGCATCAATGTGGACCAGTTTTGGTCTCTGGTTGACCCCCTTGGGGGTCAAAAAACTGGACTGAACCAGACCCTTAAACACTACTTGTGAGCCACTGCATGCAGGGTGGATTGCAGGTGCTACGAGCTTGGTGAGCATCAGGGGAGGACAGCACCCAGCAACACAGTGACACTGAAATCTGGCCACAGTAAGTTTTTTTATTTTTTTATTTCATGTTTGATTTGACTAACTTTTCTCTTCCATTTTCTAGTTTTAAACAGTTCTAAAGCATGATGCAACACTACCTAAGAGTGCCTGCACAGTGGGCTGTGAATGCATGAGGGAGAATGTTGCCAGCACTCACTACCACCACTGCAAGTAACTGCTGCATGAATAAAGGTGGGAGAAGAGGGGATGCATGGTCAAGGGGGTGGAGGGCAAGGGAGATGCATGCTGGGAGAGATGCATGGTGACATGGGAGAGCACCAATGACAATGGAAGAGCTCTCAATTTTGATAAGTGAGGATTGGGAGAATGGCTGTGGGTGGATATTGATGATTTAAAATTTGTATTACTTAGGACATTCTTTCTCTTGTATATACATTGATATTCTTCAGAAAATCTAATAAAGAATGGGTGCAGACATTTTGCAATGTCAGTGTTTTCTCATTGCAGTGTTTTTACCAATAAGCTTAACTCTACCAACCATCACCTCTATCAATGAACAAGGGTAAAAAACAGAACAAAAAGAATGGTGCAAGTATGTTGGCAGCTTATTTCTGTTTGTCTTTTGAGGTAATTCCCTTCTAATTCTCAATTTCAATTGCCCATCATGATTACAGTTCTCCAAAAAGCTAATCCTGGTGATCCTGGTATTACAGATATCATCCAGTAGGTTAAACAGATTGATCCAAATACATATCAGTACTGTAAGTCATACTTGAACTTTGCACCAATTATAGCAGGCCTGTGCAACAACTCCAGATGCCCATTCATACAAAGCTTCAGAATGCTCAGAAGAGTGTACAATGCCATGGAGAACAACAAGCTCCCCCTTAACTAATCCTGCAGAAACAATATCATGAATGTTGTCCCATTACAACCTGTCCAACTTACCTTGGCAGGGGATGAAACAAAAATAACTGATTCATCAGGTGCAACAATGTAAAACCCAGCCTCTGCATTCACAACAGCATCCCCAGGATAGCATGCTGCATCTGCCAGGACTGACCTAAGCTTGATTGGACTGGTGTCACTCTGCTTTTGCTACTCTATTTTGATATCAACCTCTGAGTTAGAAAGAGCCTGTAGCAAGACAGGTTTCTGGTTCAATCTGAGGGAATGTATCTTACACAGTGTTAGCATGAGAATTTTATTTTGCACCCATCAATATGTATGTGCATGTACAAGCACATCAGTGACAACATTGTACAATATATGTAACATAGTATATAAACCTTAAATATACACCTAGGGGATCCCAGTTGTGTTCTCTTAGGTATTCCATCCATGCTTGTGGTGCGAACACCTTTCTCAACCAACGCATGAAATAATAACCCTATTCATCAAAACCATCAATTCCCCATCATGCACACATATTCTGCCCCCAGAGAACCTGCATGGTCTTAGCTAGCAGATAGTGGGTATCACCCTAACAGAAGAACACAACTCCCCAATCAGTGCATCTTCTCTTACTTGCACATACATCATTGTTTCACCATGCCACATCCAATTACTCATCCTTTCAGCATGAGCCAGAAGTACTTGCATATACATAATCTACCTTTTCTTTTATAAGCTGACACCAGGCCTCATCTTACATTGCAACTGCCAGTGATTGAAGGCAGCACTGATCATTAGGACAGCTGCAACCTGACAACTGATTGGATCTGGTTTAGTCAAGATTTACTTTACTCTATTCAGATGACTATTTTAGTTATGACTGAATTCAGTACTATCCCCGAGATCAGGCAATGTTAGAAGAAATATTGATCTAAAGTGCTTAATGAACTGAACAGTTGATGAGTTACCAAATTGCAGGTTTTGCTGAGTTTGGTACCTGAGTTACTGAATCATGTGACCCATAAATGTTTGGAGAGGTCCTGTCAAAGTTCAAGATCACTACTACCAAAGTTGAGACTTGGTCAGGAAAACACTAGACTTCCAGTTGGACTCAGTCATCAGTGGTTGGAGGATTTCAAAGGTTTCAGAGCAGAATCCACCGGGCTGTAGCAGGCCAGGTGAAAAGGGGCCAGAGAGGACTTGTCTTCAACTTGTAAAAAGCTGCACCCTTCTCCTAGTCAGTTGTCCAATTTCAGGTGGAGGTGGTTCAGATATCTGGAGGGTTTCTGAATGGAGGGAGAGGATAGATTAAGCAGAGGTTTTAGAGTTTATTTGAAGTCGAGAAGTGTCAAGCGATTAAGAGATTAAGTCAAGACTGAGTTGAGGATGATTAAGAAATGATATTAGACTGGAGGTGATTAAGCACAAGAGAATTACAATGTGTAGACAAATATAATTTGCAACATCCCGGACTGGCTGGTACCCCAGAAAGTCAAGGATATCCAGTCTTTCCTCAGATTTTGCAATTTTTACTGCAGGTTCATTTATGGATATTCCTCTAAGTGGAAAGGAAGGTGCCCCAAATGTCTGGGCAATTTTCTGTGTTCGTCCCATATTTTTTTATATTTTATTTCATCCTATTCTGCCTTGTCTATGATTTTCTATGATTTATTCCTAGTTTATCATTATATTTCAGCTTTTTCCATGTTGGTACATGTTGACAGTTCTATTCTTAGAGGCAGGACCTTTTCTGAATGTTTACCCATCAAGGTGACATCATCCCACAACTTGATCTGCCTATCTCTGCCTTTTTGCTATTTTTAGCTTACTATTTGATTTTTGGGTCTATCACATATACTGGGCATTGACAGATGGGTCCTTAGAGTTTTCTCTTTGAATTCCCTCTGCTAGGTGCACCTGGAGTATCTGTATTATATAGTATAATATTAAGCCTGAATTGTCCTCTGTTAGCTCACTATTAAGTTTAATAGTGAGGCTTTGAGGTTGCCCTTACAATTCTGACATCATTGTTCCTCTTACCCACTTGATGTGAAAGCCCTTTCCCTGGGACTTCAACAAGAAGTGCCAAGAATTTTTTGACAGGCTCAAGAAAGAATTCACTCATGCACTGGTTCTCACCCAATGGGTACCAGATTCCCACATAGTCCTTGAAATGGATGCTTCCAATTACACCCTAGCAGCAATCCTTTCCATCCACACTATGAATGGCAACATTCACCCCATCATGTTTTACTCATGCTCCTTTAATTCCATGGAGCTGAACTACAATACCCATGACAAGGAACTTCTGGCCATCTTTGAAGCCTTCAAACACTGGCAGCAGTACCTGAAAGGCTCCAAAAACCCAATCAATGTGGTCACTGATCACAAAAATCTGGAATACTTCAGCACCACAAAGCCCCTCAACTGCCACCAAGTCAGATGGTCTGAATACCTCCCCCAATTCAATCTAGTCATCTCTTTCCACCCTGGGAAATTAGGGGCAAAACCTGATGCACTCACTAGATGATGGAATGTCTACTGCAAAGGGGGAAATAGCAGCTTCATCTCAGCAAGCCTGAGCAATTTTTAACCTGTATTCACCCAAGAACAGCTCACCTCATCACTTTGAGCCACATACTTCACCACCCCAGTCATCCAACAAGCAGTCCTTATGGATGTCAAGAAACTCCACAATGACATCTGATCCTTCCTTACCCTCGACCCCATCTCATCTGCACATCTCCCAACCCCCTCCACTCCCAATTGGACTGTAAACAACAATGGACTTCTCCGCTGATGATACTCAATCCAGAAACACAAACAAAACCTACTAATGGCTTCGGATGGTATAACACAGGCCAGAGGAAGGGTGCAAGGTGGTACTAAATATCACCGCTGAGACCAAAGCATAAAGTTTAGTGATGTGAAATGGTGAGGGCTGTGGATAATAGTCTGTATAGGTGTACGAAGGTGTTCGAAATAGTTCGAAAGAGGTTCGAAGATGTGTGAAATAGGTTCGAAAAAGGTTCAAAGAGGTTTGAGGTCGTGCGAAGTAGTCCGAAGAAGTTTGAATAAGTTTGAAAAGGTTTGAGATATATTGAAGAGCGAGTTTAACAAATGTGAAGTGTTTGTCGAATGGTGGTAGGTGATGGGCGATAAAACGGAGAGCAAATACGATAGTTTCGAGGAAGTTCACGATATTTCGCAGAACTTTAGAGATATGATGTGAAGATAAGACTAAAGAGAACAATTTTTCAATCTGATGATAGCGAGAAAGTAACTTGTGCTCTTCCCTGTTATTCTCCTCTGTTTTTATTCTAACTAATACAAGTCTATATACAATCTGAAGGAATAGTACTAAAAAGGAAATAATAACAATTGTAGAACATGAGGCAATGTGCACAGCAAATAAAGGTATTGTAAAACATGAAACAAAATGAAAGATGATAATAAGTGAAACATACATTGTCCAAGTATAGTAAAAGTTCTTGTTCTATTGCTTTAATATATCAATAAAACACAAAAATGCACTTATTGCATTCTAACTGTGTTGTAATCCCTCCTTGTGTCCAGTAGTGCTCGATATGCAGCGAGTTGGGTTGTTCCAGATGTGCAATGTGTATTGAAATTGTTTGAGGACAGCTATACAGCAGCCGAAGTCATTCGAAGTACTGCAAAGTTGTTCGAAGTGTCGCGAAATGGTTCAAAAGCGTTCGAAATAGTTCGAAGTCATCCGAAATAGTGCAAAATAAGTCAAAAATAGTTCGGAGTCGATTTCATAATGTTCATAGTGGTTCGGAAGGTCTGTCGTAGTGTGTTAATATGATTGGAAACTTTTCTCAGACCTTAGAGTGTGCAGTAGACCTATCACCGTGACTTTGACCAGATTTACATTCCAGATGTAGCAGATCTCTGCCTGAATGTTCTGCAGTACAAGCACAACCATATCCTCTCTGGTCACTTTGGACAGAACAAGACCCTACAACCTGTCCGATGTGATTACATTTGGCCCAACTTATGGACCTTTATACAACACTTCTGCAAATCATGTACTACATGCAAATGCTCCAAGTCACCATGACACAACCCTACAGGTTCCTGAAGCAACTCCCAGTCCCAAAATGGCCTTGGGACTTGATCTTGATGGACTTCATCGAACAGCTACCAGACTCCAATGGCCACACCACCATCCTAGTCATCATAGACTGACTCTCCAAGCAAGGCATCTTCTCATAGTCAATGAAATCACAGCCCAAAAACTCACCAACCTGTTCATCATGCACATCTTTTCCAAGTATGGATTTCCATCACACTTCACTTGCAACCAGGGATCCGAGTTTATCTCCCACTTTTTCTGGTCTCTTGGTCAAGTGTTGGACATGAAGATTCACTTCACTTCGGGTTATCACCCAGAAGGTGATGGACAAACTGAATGCCTTAATCAGACCCTTGAACAATACCTATGGATCTTCTGCAATTACCAACAGGACAACTGGTCTCAGCTGTTGCCCTTATGGGAATTCACTTACAACAATGCTCCATCAGCTTCCACCAGAGGTTCACCCTTCTTCACCAATAAGGGCTACCACCCAAACATCACTATCTTTTCTGAATGCAAGCTAGCCTCCCAGCATGCTCATAACTTCATGGTGGATGTTGATAAACTCCACCAGGAACTCCAGAAGCAGCTCTCCAAAGCATAGAAGCATTATCATGATCCAGCGGACAAGCGCTGGATTGCTGCTCCCAACTTCAATATCGAAGACTATGCCTGTGTCAAAGGAGAACACTTATGCACTACTCAACCCTCCAAGAAACTCTCAGAGAAATACTATGGTCCATTTGAAATCATCACCCACCTGGGCACCCACTCAGTTACCCTCTGGCTTCTGGACCATCTCCAGGCAGTTCACTCTGTGTTCCACATCTCACAGGTGGAAGAAGAGAACCTGAACACCATTCCCAACTGCACTCAGCTCTGCCCCCTCCAGTTATTATTGACAATGAACTTGAATGAAATCCTGGAAATCCTGGACTCAAAATCGATAACTGCTGGTGTTGCAAGTTACTGTACTTCATCCATTGGGAGGGTTACCAGGGGACTGATAAAGAAAACTCTTGGCTTTCTGCCACAGAGCTCGATCATGCTTAGAAACTGGTTGTGAACTTCCACACCTGCTACCCAGACAAGCCCAGTGATAATGCTCGACCTGGAAACCTAACAAAAAACTATTAAAAGGCCTAAGAAGTATAACATAGGTTAAAGGAAGGGTGCGAGTTGGTACTAAATATCACTGCTATTACCCAAAGGTCATGGTTAGAGGTGTGGAATGATGTTATGAATAGTCTTTAGGGGCATATTAAAAGGTTCAAAAGATGTTCAAAAGATGTTCGAAGATGGTTGAAGAAGTTCGAAGTAGTTTAGAGGGGTTTTGAGGATGTTTGAAGGGTTCGGGGAAGAAATAGAATAGCTTTGAAGGATATCAGGGAATGAATATGACAAATTGAAAGCATTTTTGAGAGATGATAAGTGATATGTGATATGTCGAGAGGCTAGTATGAAAGTTCAAAGAAGTTTGCGATAATTTGCAGAACTTAGAAGTATGAAGCAAGACTTGGACTCAAGAGGATGGCTCTTAAATCAAACAATAATAAAGAGTGTCATTTCTTCTCTGTTGTTCTAAGTAGCTAGTACAAGTTTATATACATTTTGAAGAGATAATACTAAAAAGGAAATATAACATGTGTAGAACATGAGGCAGTATGCACAGCAATAAAGGACTTTTTGTAAAAAATAAAACAAATGAGAAACAATAATAATTGAAACATAAATTGCCCCAGTATAGTAAAAATCCTTATCCTATTGCTTCAATATATCATTGAAACACAAAACTGCCATTATCACATCCTAAAGTCGTTTGTCATGTCTCCTCATGTCTGGTGGTGCTTGATATGCAGTGCAGTAGCTTGTACCAGATGTGCCATGTGTATCGAAAGGGTTTTGGGATAGATATATGGTGGCTGACATCATTCAAAATGGTGCAAAGTTATTTGAAGGCATTCAAAGTGTCGCAAAGTTATTCGAAGTCATTCAAAATTGGTTCAAAGTCAAATTCATAGGGTTCGTAGAGGTTGGGATCATAAGTCATAATGTGTCAATACATTTGGAATTATTTCCAGACCCTGGAGTGCACAATAGACCTATCACTGGGCCACTTCAGACTTAGTTCACTCATTGTTGGCAGTGCAAGACTATTTTGATTCAAAAGAGAAAAGAATACTAAACAAAAAATAACTTTTTGGTGGGCCCTGACTGGGCCCCTAGACTTCCCCATCAACCCCTTCTATGGGCTCCACCTGGACAATGCCTGCTACTTCCTCTGCTAGCCCCGCTAGCTCCTCCTCCACCTCTCCCTCACTCCAGCTCTCCTCCTTTTCTTTCTCCTCCTCCTTTCCCTCAGACTCCTCTGCTTCCCCTGCAGGCCCCACCCATGCCCACTCCAGATTATAGAGATTCCAGAAATCTGCAATCTCCTCAATGATGTGTTCCATTGCTGCCTGGCACCTGATGAGTGCCTCCTGTGCTCCCTCCTGCTCCCCCATGAGCTCCCTCACCTCCTGCTTCAACCCCTTGATGGCAGCCACCAGCTCCCTCATGAGCTCTACTATCTCTCCACCTGCCTTCTCCTTTGGGGCCTCCTGCCCCTCCCACACCACCTCCTCACACTTGTGCTTCACCCTGGTGCAGGGCTCGCATGCCTGGCCCTGGGCACCCATCTGGAAACATGCTAGTTTTTGATTGGAACATCTAGGGGGGGATTGTCAGCAATGTAATCAACAATAAGGTCACTATCACTCACCTTTTGCAGGGCCGCTGTTAATACTCAATCCTGAAACTCAAACAAAACCTACTAAATGGCTTCAGATGGTATAATACAAGTCAGAGGAAGGGTGCAAGTTGGTTCTAAGTATCACCACTGTTACCAAAAATGTTTGAAAAAGGTTCGAAGACTGTCTGAAAAGATTCGAAGAATGCACAAAGAGGTTCAAAGAGGTTCAAAGAGGTTCGAGGTAGTTTTGAAGGGAGTCGAGAGTGTTGGACTGGTGTTGAAGAGCAAATACAGCAAATAAGGAGTGTTTTTGAGAGGCTATGGGCGATGTGCAATAAATCGAGGAGCAAATATGATAGTTTGAAGAAGTTTGTGATACTTTGCAGAACTTAGAGATATGATGCGAGGCTAAGACTCAAGAGAATGGCTCTTAAATCAAACAATGAGGGAGAGGGTAACTTCTTCTCTTGTTGTTCTATGTAACTAATACAAGTCTATATACAATTTAGAAAATATTACTAAAAAGGAAACAATAACATGTGGAAAACATGAGGCAATATGCACAGCAAATAAAGGTATTGTAAAACATAAAACAAATGAAAAATGATAATAAGTAAAATGTACATTGTCCCAGTATAGTAAGAGTTCTTGTCCTATTGCTTTAATATATCATCAAAACATAAAAACCACACTTATCACATTCTAAATCTCTTGTCTTCTCTCTTCGTGTCCAGTGGTGCTCAATATGCAATGAAAAGGCTCATTCTGAATGTGCAGCATGTATCGAAAAAGTTTTGAAACAGTTATGTAGTGGGCTGACTTCGTTTGAAGTGCTGCCAAGTCATTCAAAAGTGTTCAAAATGTCGCAAAATAATTCAAAATGATTCAAAGTCATTTGATGTAGTGTGAAATAGTTCAAAAGTGTTTGAAAAGGATTTCATAGTGTTTGTAGTGGTTCGGAGCATTTGTCATAGTGTGTCAATGTGCTTGGAAACCTTTTCCAGACCTTAGAGCACACAGTAGACCTATCACTGTGCAGCCTCCACCTGCATGACCCCCTCAGACTCCATGTCTGTCTGCCCCTTGCCCTTCACCCTCTTAGTGGGTGACCTGCTCCCTTCTGCCTCTTTCTCCTGGTCCACAGCCTTCCTTTTATTCATGGCCACCACCTTCTTCTGCTCCTCCTCCTCAGCCTTCCATGCTGCCTCTGCTCATTGCTCCTCCTCCTTGCATTGTGCTTCCTCCTCAAGCTGCAGCACCTCCTGGACTAGCACCTCTTGCTGGGCCTTGAGGGCAGCCAACCTTTCTGTGGCAGACTGTAATGATGTTAGAGGGAGATAGGAACTTGGAATTTTTCTGACCACAAACCTGGCTTTTAAGTTGGTGATGATACTCAACCCAAAAACCCAAACAAAGCCTACTAAATAGCTTCAGATGGTATAACACGAGTCAGAGGAAGTGTTATGGTCAATACTCCTAAATCAAACGTAAGTCGACGCTTGTAAGTGACGACGTTCAGCAGAGGTTCAGATCGCCGAAGCTCGTGAGCAATGGTTGAGCGAGAGACTTAGATCGCAACTCGTTAGGAACATAGGAAAGACTAGGTCAAGCTAAGCTCGACCAGTCATATATTCACTGTTTAAATACTACAAGCCGGATCATAGATAAACGAGCTATTGTAAAGAGAACAATAGAGATAATAAGAATGACAAGACAATAGAGAAAGGCGTCCGCAGTGTAGACTACAATAAGGTGGGATAATGAAGTTGTAAGGTTAAAGGCATGTGGTCGCAAGACAATAGAGCAGAAACAATAGCGTGAGACATACGCAGTGTAGAACAGTAAGCACAAAAAAGATTTGATATCCCCACCTCTTCATAACAGGAAGGGTGCAAGTTGGTACTAAATATCACTGCTGAGACCAAAACATTGTGTTTAGTGATGTAAAATAGTAAGGGTTGTGGAGAATAGTCTTTATAGGCATACAAAGAAGTTTGAAATAGTTCGAAAGAGGTTTGAATATGTGCGAAGAGGTTCAAAAAAGGTTCACAGAGGTTCGAAGTCATGCAAAGTAGTCCGAAGTCATGCAAAGTAGTCCGAAGAAGTTTGAATAAGTTCAAAGAGGTTTGAGGTATATTGAAGAGTGAGTTTAACAAATGTGAAGTGTTTGTTGAATGGCGATAGGTGATGTGTGATAAAACGAAAAGCAAATACAATAGTTTTGAAGAAGTTCATGATATTTCACAGAACTTAGAGATACGATGTGAACTAAGACTCAAGAGAATGACTCTTAAATCTGACGATAGCAAGAGGGTAACTTATGCTATTCCCCATTGGTTGTTCTGTTATTCTAACTAATACAAGTCTATATACAATTTGAAGGAATAGTACTAAAAAGGAAATAATAACAATTGTAGAACATGAGGCAATGTGCACAGCAAATAAAGGTATTGTAAAACATGAAACAAAATGAAAAATGATAATAAGTGAAATGTACATTGTTCCAATATAGTAAGAGTTCTTGTTCTATTGCTTTAATATATCAATGAGACATAAAACTGCACTTATCGCATTCTAACTCTGTTGTAGTCTCTCCTCATGTCTGGTAGTGCTCAATATGCAACTAAATGGCTCACTCTGGTTGAGCAGCATATATCAAAAGTGTTTTAACACAACTATATGGTGGCCGATATCGTTCAAAATGCTGCGAAGTCATTCAAAGTGTCGCGAAATAGTTTGAAAGCATTTGAATTAGTTCCAAGTCATCTGAAATAGTGCAAAATAAATTGAAAAGTGTTTAAAGTTGATTTCGTGGCATTCATAGTGATTCGGAGTGTGTGTCATGGTATCTCAATGCAAGTGAGAATGTTCTCCAGACCTTATAGCATACAGTGGACCTATCATCAGACCTTTGAATCCTCACATGCCTTGTAGGCTCAGCCCTAAGGGGGAAACACTGTCAAGAATTGTTTCACCTAATCGGATTTCCAATAATCCCCAATTCCTTTCCGACTCTTTTCTAACCTTGTCCATCAGCATTCTGGCTGCAATACCTTTTAGTCATCAGACAAGTTGTCATTTGCCTTAGTCATCATTTGCTTACTCACTTTATTCCTAATACAGTCTTACCAATTCTGGTCATGGACACTTACCAAGACCCATTAGTAAACTTCTGCACTTTCTGTTATTCTTCCACCCCTCAATATTTAAGTGCCCATAGCTTAGCCTTAGTCTCCAGTTTGCAAATTACATTGTCTATTGCATTGTATCTTGCCTTGTATCATCCATTGCCTAATATCAACCCTTTAAATTATCCTTGATTTGTTCTTGACCTAAACCCTTAATCTCTTGGCTCCTCTTAATTCACCCAGTAACCTCTGCTTATATCTATCTGCACCCAATCCATCTGAAATTGGACAACTGATGAGGAGAAGGGTGCAACTTCTTATAAGTTGAAGCCAAGTCCTCTCTGGCCCCTTTCACCTGGCATGCTACAGCCCAGTGGATTCTGCCCAGAACCCCTGAACACCTCTGACCACCAATGACTGGGTCCGACTGGAAGTCTGGTGTATCCTTGACCAAGTCCCGACCTTGGTAGTAGTGATCTTGAACTTTAACATTAGGTGATTGATAATCAGATGTGGTAGGGTGAAACACAGGGTGAGACAATTGCGAGGGCACATGAATATCAGTTGTGTTCTTCTGTTAGGGCTACACCTAGTGTTGCCTTGACCAACTTGGGACATTTTTGTATTCTTAAAATAACTTGATACAATGCACTCAGCCTGCTTAGTGTTGAGAGAGGATCCATTGACTTTTGGGGCTCCCTATCTATGTGAATAATTTCAGAATTCTATACAATTTCTGTTTGACTTGACAAAAATGAGTCAAATTGGAGTTGATATAATAATACAAAAATGCCCCAAGTTGGTCAAGGCAATGCTAGCTACACCAAATCTATTGATAGACTCCATGTGCAGGCTTTACAAGAAGGCACAAGAGGTTGATCACATATGCAATCAGAGAATGATGCAACTGATGGGAGAGGTTATTTATATGTAGGTTGGTTGGTTGAAATAGGCTTTTCTGCACACAATGCTGCTGGGAATCCTAAGAGAACACAACTGGGGTGCCCCTTAGTGATATATTTACTTTATATACTAAGTTACAATTGTGTTACACTATTTGAGTATAAGTAATGCAATGTGTGCATACAGTTGCATACATATTTTACACATAGGACACATGAGAATTATAGTTCCCATGATAGTGTAATGTGTCATAATTGACCATAATTTGGTTTTATGGGCTCAAATAAATACAGAAAAATAAGTAGTAGGCAACTGTGCATGTTTTCTAACAGCAACCAACAAAGGGGAATCCAAAGTTAATATTATACTACATAGTACAGACACCTCAGATGCACCTAACAGAGGGGAATCCAAAGAGAAAACTTTATCCAATGGTGTCCAGTATATGTGACAGACCCAAAAATCAGATAGTAGTCTAAAAATAGAAAGAGGTGGAGATAGGCTGATTGATGGAGTGATGTCATAAATATTAGTCCAAAAGAAGGCTCAACCTAAAAATGAAACCCTCAACATGTACAAATATGGGGGAAATGGGAAAATAAAATAGAGATAAAATCATAGAAAACTATAGAAAATGCAGAATAGGGTGAGATAAAGTGGGAAAAATATGGGAAAAACATGAAAAAATTGATTAGACCCTTGGGGCATCTCCTAGTCCTCTTACAGTGGCTATGTGAAGGCTCCATAAATTTTTGCAGTGTCATCTACAAGGTGATTAGAATGAAGACTGATGTATAACTCACAAGAGTCAAGGAATGAATGCCCATGAGGGTGCACTCCATTAAATTTGGTCATGGGAATGTCTTGATCTGTGTGCCAGCAGTTGGGCATGTGCTAGGCAGTGTGTTGATGTTGGGAGCAGTAGGGGATGAAATGCAAGGAATATTAGGTGTGTAACTGGACTGTAGTGTACCAACAAAGCTTTCTGTGGGTGTGTGAGATTTAAGGGACTTGATCTGTGTGCAAATTCTGCAATGGTGCATTTAAGTGACACATTTTGGGCATCCATGGTGCATGCCAGCACATAGTGGTGTGTTGAGCAGAGATTAGTGCACACTTAAAACAGGGGTGTTGTTTGCATTCTGTGTGATGTCCTATAGGCTTAGAAGATGTTGTATCCACAGTGCACTTTGATTCTGGACCTTAGCAGAGAGTTTTCTGCTGTAAGAGCAATTTCAAAGCCTCACTTAATACTGAGCCAACAGAGGGGAATCCAGAGTTAATATTATACTACATAATACAGATACTTCAGGCACACATGACAGAGGGAAATCCAAAAAGAAAACTTTAAGGATCATCTGTCAATGCCCAGTACATATATGTGAAAGATGTGAAAATCAAATAATAGTCTAAAGATAGAAAATGTGGAGATAGGCTGATCCAAACCACAGAATGACTTTGGATAGATGTCAAAAAGGGGCTCTGTCTATAAAAGTAAAATATGTACAATGTGAGGTGGAGGAAAAATAATCATAAAATAAAGATAAAAACATAGAAAATGAAGGATAGGGCATAATAAGATAGGGCAAAACATGGGACAAATGCAGAAAATTGATGAGACCCTTGAGGTACCTCTTAGTCCCTTTACACAAATGACTGGCAATTGCTGAATTTTACCACAATAATACACTCCATTTGGCTACTCAGATGTCACCCTTCTATGCTAATTATCAGTATGGGAATAGAACTCTGAAGAGAAAGCAAGGTACAATTGGTATAAGACTTTATATCTAAGATGCAAAAAGGTACAAAATGAAGTGGAAGCAGCATTAGTTAAAAAAATAATAATATGACACACCATGCTGATCATACTTGAGCACCTGCTACAGAGTATAACCTAAGTAACTTGGTATGGTCAAGTATGTACCAAGAATCTAAATACTCTTCATTTTCTATGATTTTACCTTTATTTTACTTTATGATAATCTTCCCTCTCCCCACATTTGTGCATGTTGACAGTTTCATTTTTAGAGGCAGAGTTCTTTTTCAACATCTACCTCTTGGTATGATGTTATGCCATGGCTTTGATCTGCTCTCTGCCTTCACTATTTTTTGACTACTATTTGATTTCACATATTCTGGGCACTGACAGATAGGGTATATCATGGGTTAGTGGTGGGCATAAGATATCATGATATTCAGACATGATGTGGTCAGATCAAGCCAGCTTATCATGTTAGGTACTAGGAGGTGGGGAGGGAAATAATGCCAGTGTTGGGTTTTTGTGGAAGCCTTCTAATAGTGAGTGAGGCACCAGATCACCAGGTGATGTAAGTACAGGAAAACATCAAGTTACACAAGACCTTTTTTTTTTCTTCCTTTTTTGATTATTTTAAATTATTTATCATACTATGGTCACAGTGCCCAAGCTTGGCAACCAATCTGGTTGGTAATTTTGCATTGAATTTCGTGATCAAGACTTCTCCTATCCCGGGTAGTTGAGCACTGATCCCGCCTGTTGCACGGTTCCATCTGGTCAAATATTCACCATGATTATCTCCATCTCAGGCTGATGATGACAGTGAGCATCTGGTCAAATATTCACCAATTATTTCGATCTCAGGCTGATGATGAGAGTGAGAGCAATCGTCTGTGTCCCCAGAAATTCAAATTGCGTTCATAAGGTTGGATGCCCGTTGCCTCGGACCCAACAGCCAATTATATCCAAATTATGTCATTGCGACGCCTCGGGTTGATATAGTGATAATAGGTAAAATGCCTACCAAGATAATTTCGGAGGACTATAAGCAATTTCTTATTCCGCGAGCGCCTCACGGAGTCACGAACGTTGGGGATAAGAATAAGAATATTCACCTCGGTTAGATCAAATCCGTCTATCACGATGAACTCAGATATGTCTGCTGTGGCTATGTTGTTGCAACTTGTCATAATGACAGCAGGTCTTCTATTTCCACTGATTTGACTGCTGTCAGGACATAATCTGCGGATGAAAGACACAGCAATCCCGCTATACATACATCGTAAGTCACGTGGAATGGTAACAACGCGTTGGAGTTCGCGAACACCATCGTCGGACAATGCCTGAGCCTGAATCAAGTTCTACAAACAATCGAACCGACCATGTCAGGCAATCACCTCACTTTGCCCGATATGTGCTGTATTTGACATGTGTGCTCACAGACAGGGCTGCGTAGTTACACCCCGCTACATGCATATAAAGCCGGGATGGACCACGGATCACGGAGGGAGGATTTGCTCAAAAGGAAGGGAAGAGTCAAAAAGACATAGGAGGCCCTAGCGCACCGTAACTTATTCTAGGGGACAATTCTGAGCATCGTTAAATTTCGGCTTGACATCACTGCTTGATGGTAAGCAAAAATCTGGCCTGTCACGGTTGCCTTCATATATGTTATACATGCCGCGCCTAGGGAGGGATGGCCATACCCCTATCTGTTCACAGAAAACGTCGTGCCGCAGTCACAGGCTCAATTTCACGGTTGCAAGGACGTACCTGAAACAAAGTATGTCAACTGCCAAAGTGGGGCTCGGGCGGCTACGTTGACCTCGAACTCGGGCTCAAATTTTACGGAAACATTGGAAACAAGGAAACGAATTGACGAGAAAGTGACGATCGAGTGACGAGACAAAGCCGAATGACAATAATGATTGTAACTAAGTGATAGGTATTAATGTATGGCAAGTGATCCAATTGAAGGAGATACCGGTACTGGGTGCAAGAGACTCGAATAGAAGTCTGGGCAGTGCGTGACATGACTCGAAGATCAGCAGGTTTCTGAACCAAGTTCAACATCCACCTGGGCTATTTGGTCCGATGGAAACCAAGGTCTGTTAACGACCAATAGACAAGCAATCTGACTGTGCCCGAGGCATATAGATGATGTATCAAAACACACATTATGATGCTGGCATGCAGGTAGGTAATAAGGGAAACATCAGAGAGTTCATGTACAACACAGTATCCTACATCAGCATCGCCCATCCCATTTCCAAGCTTTATTTGAGGGAAAGCAGGTGTCACTGTTTCGATGCAAATCAATCTGCCCACGGAAATCGACCCGAATCAGGAATTTGCAAGATTTTCCCATGGATAAGCTATCACTGGCATGATCTTCTATCCGACCCCGCCACAGTTCACTCCGAGTTCAGGTAGCATACATGACTACATTGTGACATCTGCACAGACGGGACGCTCTATTTCTTTCCCCATATAATTGCTTGTGAAAGAGAAGGATGTTTATCCTAGCTGGTCGCGTTTCCCCCAAGTATTATGTCACCTGTTCTGGCGGGCAGCACTTTCATTCGCCCTCATCTTAGCCTTGGTTATGTAGAAGACAAGCTCGGGGGTGTCAGTTCCCTGCCGGAGCTGATAGAGTTCGCCGCAGAACGCAACCCAGACCATATATTTGGTGTTCAAATTCGTGCTGGGGAAGATTCCACTCCCTGCGATATCACCTTCTCGGACCTTCAGTCTGCAGTAGAGCACGCATCTGCATGGTTGGTTAGCACGGGTGCCACCACAGGTCGCACACAGCGGGATCAAGTAATCTCCCCAGTCGGTATCCTGCTTGGAAGTGACATTGGCATATTCATCTATCTGGCTGCGTTGTTGCGGATAGGAACACCCGTTAGTGCGCTATTTTTGTCCAAAATTAAATATCTGATGTCGTCTAGGCTCTTTTAATGTCCACGCGTCTCACATCACTTGCCATTGCTCAACTCTTGAAGCAGACGTCCACTACGTGCGTTCTAATCAACTCCCAGGTTTCTCGTGCTTCAGAAGAGGCTCTCAAATTGCTCCACGCTGACGTAAATGGCCCCGTGCCCCCTAACTTTCTGAGTGCATTAAATTTTGAGGATCTTCTATTTCCTAATGTAGCTCTACGCCAAACCAGAATTCCTCCAAGGTACACCATGTGGGTGCGTGAGGATCTTGATGCGCTCATCATGCACTCATCGGGAACCACTGGCCTACCAAAACCAATTTATCATAGTCAAACATATCCGCTTATTTATGCAGCCGCTCATCGGTTGCCTGAACAAAGAGATCCGTTCTGCTTCAATGTGTCGACTTTACCGTTGTATCATGTCAGTCTCATGAAGATCTCTGCCCGTTCTAATCTGATATTCTACTTGCCCAGGGATTTGGTTTATTGGCGCCAGCGCTATCTCTGTCGATTGGCATGCCTTTCACTTTACCACCAGCGTCTGTGGTTCCGACTGGAAAGTCTATACTGAATGTGCTGCAGGCGAGCGGTGGACGTTACATGTTGACCGTACCTTCTATTGTTGAGGAAGTATTGAAACTTCCTGGAGGTGTTGGTCTCAAGGCTCTCCAAAGGCTTGAGATAGTTGCGGTCGGTGGTGCATCCATGAAGGAGAGCGTCGGTGGCGCACTAGCTGCGGCGGGCGTCAATCTGTTAAATCATTGGGGTAGGCTTGTATTAACCATCACGACAGCTAGTGTTAACATGCTCGCTGCTGTCCTTAGGTTGCACTGAACTCGGTGCCATCGCGCCTATAGAACGAATTCCACGAGGTTATGATTGGAAGTACTTGATGCCACGATCCGATGCAGGGCTCACGATCAGTCCATTAAATGACGGAAGTAATTCCTACCGTCTGACCGGATGTCCCCCTGGTTGGAAAGAACCATTCATAGTTCAAGATCTTCTCGAGCCCAACCCTCACGATTGCAAACAGTACAGAATCATGGGTCGTGCGGACGATCTTCTCGTTCTTGCTACGGGAGAAAAAGTCCGTCCTACGAACCTCGAACGTACTATTGCAGAACATCCCGATATCAAAGACGTCCTTGTCTTCGGCGAAGGTCAAGTGCGCCTTGGACTTGTTGTTGAAATTGCTGCCGAGAGGTTTAAATCTGACATTGGTGAGCCCGAAGAAAAGGATGCGATTCTCTCCTCCATCGAGCCATACCTTGAACGCGGAAATTCCTTCACTGATTGGCACGGAAAAGTAACCAAGGACATGATCATTATCACCTGGGAGTCTACTAAGCCTTTACTTCGTACTGATAAAGGAAACTTGGCGAGGAAAGCCAATTTCGTGGCGTTCGATGCTGAGATCAGAGCTTGTTACGAGCATGCCAACTTTCTCAGTGCTACTCCATTCCCATTTCCGGATGTAGACAACGGTTATGCGCTCCTTGATTCTATCCGCTTAATCGTGCGTGACATCACCAGCCACGCCGGTTTCGGAGATGATGTTGACTTCTTTGAAGCCGGAATGGACAGTCTGCAAGCGAGCCGCCTCCGTCAGTCTATTTTGACCAGACTGCGGGTAACGCCTAACCTTCCAAAACCAGTGGAAGACCTTCAATCAGACTTCTGCTTCGAGAATTCTTCAGTAGGCAAGTTGCATCGTGCTATTACTGAGCTCATGGCCGGGACGGACGTAAGCTGTCTGGCGGGTCAGTCGAAAGAGCTCCAGCGAATTGCTGCGATGGAAGAGATGGTTGAGAAGTATCGGCGGATACTTGCCGAAATGTCATGCTTCGCTTTCCATGCTCGTATGTCTAGAAGCAGGAGACAATTGACTGTCGAACATGGTTCTGTCATTCTGCTTACGGGGTCGACCGGAAGCTTGGGATGCTTCCTGCTCGCAAGACTTGCACAAGATTTTAACGTTAACAAAGTAATCTGCTTAAACAGACCTCACTATGATTCCCCCAACGTTCACCAACGCCAGATGGATCTTATGGCACAGCGCGGCATATCACTATCTGATGAAGCCTGGAAAAAGGTTGTGCTCCATGGTGCTGATATGGGCCGGGAAGATTTCGGGCTCCAAGATGAAGAATTCAACGATGTGTGTAGTCTTTGTTGTACCCTATAATCGACTGACATATATTTTCATAGCTGCTTGGTACCACCCACATCATCCACAACGCGTGGCCTGTTGACTTCAAGCGAAACCTGTCATCATTCGAGCCGCATGTGAAGGCACTAGCCAACCTCGTGCGTCTGTCAATCCTAAGTTCTGGCTCGCGTCCCGAAGGTTCCCCGCCCACACGTCTGTTATTCACGTCTTCTATTGCTGTAGCAGGCAGCTTTCCGGATCTCAATCCCAAAGGGCCCTTTGAGGTTCCTGAGGTTGCCCTCGAGGCAATCAACTCAGCTGAGTTCGGCTACTCAGAAGCGAAATGGGTGTGCGAAGCGCTCCTTGTGACGGCAGAGGAGCTTTATGGAGACGGGTCTAGCGAAGGAGAGCCGCTTATTCATGGATCCATCGTTCGCCTAGGCCAAATGACCGGACCTGAAGGTTCAGGTGCATGGAATGAGAGTGAACATTTCCCTATCATTGTGAGTACGTCACAAAGATTGAAGGCGTTGCCTGCCATTGATGGGGTAAGTCCTTCGATTCATTAATTCTTCCGTTTGAATTAACGAAAACAATAGTCCCTCTCTTGGCTCCCTGTCAACCGTGCCGGCGATGTCATCGCCGAACTTCTCTTCTCAGAAGGCTTCAAGCCGTTCTATCATGTGGAGAACCCCTCGCGGCAATCGTGGAGTGAGCTTCTAGACAAGCTTGCCTCCATCCTCGGAGGACCAGATGGTCCGCTTCCTGTTGTTCTGTTCTCAGATTGGCTTAATCGCGTTCACGCCCTCGGAGAGGATCCAGAGCGCAACCCAGCGTTCAAGATCCTCGGTTTCTTGGAGAACAACTTCGTGAAGATGGCTGCGGGATCTGTTACGCTGAGGACGGCCAATACCCGGTTGGATTCGCTCACGATGGTAAGGAGTACGCCATTGGACATGAAACATTTGGAGGAGTACATCAAGTATTGGAGGGTTGTAGGCGCAATGCGGTAATTATCAATTTCGTTAGACGTTTATTGTACGTACAACCTTGGGTGTTGATGCATTTGTTACGATGTTACTATATTGATATCTACCTACGCCACAAAAGTAGCTGAGGACATACTATAGACCTAGATACGGAGAGTCCAAAAAAAAAGGTCCACTAATGTACTCGACCGTGTGATCCGACTAAGCCGATGGGCGATGTGCGCAATGGCTCGCCGAGGCCTTTTGAAGGGAAAAGACACTTTGTCGCCAATGACAGGGTGTGTAGTCAGAGATAGAATAGAAGATGCGGCGATAGTCGCGCTGAATGGGCTGGATGCGTGAGCGACAGTTTGGATGTCGTATGAAAACCCCGCGGGGGCTCTGCACAGGCACGCAGCTTAATCTGCTCAGTTCGGGAGGCGTCGAAAATTTTAAGTCTTTTTCGACATCAAGATTGAGGTATTGTCGGACAGTACTACTTATAGTTAGTTGTTTCACCCTACTATTGTTGGGCCAAGTCTCAAACAATGATCCCACCTCGCTTTTTTACCGTGCAGGACAGGACGATGTCACGAAGCTTCCGATGAGGACTCGAATTGGAAAAATGTGACTTGTGTTCATCCTTGTTCATCATGGTCTCGTCAATATGAGCCTAATAATAGTGAGCGACCTTGTGCCTCACTATTATTAGGGCTCGAATCTCAAAACAACACCGATACGGATCGCAAAATGATAGTTGATCACGATATTAGTGCAATGATGAGTGGATTGTACAGTGACAATGCGAGTGATGAGATGACGAAGAGGGATGATTTGAATGATGCAGCACAGACGAGAGACGATGTACTAGTGACAACAGTTGGTTTATTCGACAGAGAATGCAGTTGGGTGAGACTGGGGGTGGCGGAACGGGAGTCCATTCGCGGGTCCTGCCTGAGGCGAAAAAAAAAAAATCACTAGTACGACGCCGATAAGCCACTTTAAATTGGAAGCCACTCCACTCTATAATACATCATGTTTATTACAATAGTGGAATGAATCGAGTCTCAGTATCGGCCCAACGATGATCTCTACACCATTTACGACAATCCGTGTCTCAGACCCGAGGCCCGTAATTCCAGAACAACAGCAGAGCAGACCACCCGTCCTGCGAAGCCGCGCTACTTAGGACACCGCGATACCCAGGACACGTCACATTGTGGAAAAGCCGTAAAAATCGGTCGCACGGACCATGCGTGCACGCGGCTGGTTGATCCTCTGTAGCGTCGAAGCCCGTGCGGCCCCCTGTCCATGCCATCAAGTGCACTGCCCAGTTGTCACGGTCTCCCGTCACCAACGTGTGATGAAACATGATATAGCACAGACAAATACAAGATTACTTAAGTTCCGAGTTCCCTTTATGAGAACAACGCTTACTATGGCGCCCAATGGGTCTGGACTCTCTCATGTGTCTGGATTTCAATTTTTTTATTTTGTTGTCTTGTGCTACCCCTCCGGAGTTTTACGGGATTTTCCGAGTTCTCAGGATTGAGAATGAGCCAATCCACTATCTAGTTACTTTACACGGTTCAGGCAGAGTTTTATTGTTTAGCAGGAGAGTGACACACCACCGCTCCCTTCGGCGCCGATGGCGGGCCTCAAAATTATGTATCGTTTTCCTCGCGGTGTACCTATAAGACCTATGGGAATAAAAGATGAGTGAAACGATGTGAGGAGCGAGGAAAAGATTTAAAGTGGAGAGACCAACGTGGGTGGGAAGATTCAAGAAACAGCTCGAAGCTAAATCAGCTTATGTAAGGTGGTATGAGTAACACTCACCTCGCCCATAAGGACTTGAAGCGTGTGCAGGCAAAAACATCATTGTCACAGAAGCGGTCAAAAGCGTGGCAAGTGGCCAGCAATCATAGCATGCACCAAAAGCAGGTGCTTACGGACGTAAATCTGGAATGAGTCCGAAGCCCAATGGCCAATAGCCTGGATGGGGTGAAGGGGAACACCATTGAGTGCGAGAGATGTTGCACCTCCAGCTCGCATAGATAGTCCAGCAATGTCAGGTTCGGATTCGGGAGATGAAAAAGTTGCATGTGGGAACACAACCATCACTTGTGAGCCACAAGGGTGAAGAGAGGGGAAGAGATTGTCCCGTGAAATGACATATGTTGCCATGTGAGTGACTGGGTTACATAGCAGATTATTTGATGGAAGCACAATCACATTGCCCTTAAAGAAATGGTTAGCTTTGTGGAAGGGCAAAAAAAAATTGAGTTGGTTTGGTGTGAACTGAAGTGTGTTGGAGCAGACTATATACGTAGGGAATGTCATGGGCAACCCTAGGGTTTTTCAGGACAACCCATGCCCATACCCATCAAAACCTGTACCCATGCACAAGGGTACGGGTTTTGATAGGTATGGGTCATGGGTTGGGTATAACCCACGGGTATCAAAACCCATACGGGATTGAAACATGGGTTCACATTAAAAGCGACAGTAACATGTAAAAAAAGCTATCTAATGTACACTAGATAGCATCCCAATCATCATCCAAGTCATCTTCCTCCTCATCCGAGCCCACTTCAGGTAACACAGTGGCCGCCTTCACATCCTTGTCCTTCACATAGCCCATCTCGCTCCAGATACCAAGACATAACAGAGCCTGCATCGACTGAACAGAGAGCCGATTACATATGTGAGACAGAAGAATTCAGTTTTGGCTGAAAGTACGTTGATGATACTCAACCCGGAAACCCAAACAAAACCTACTAAATGGCTTCGGATGGTATAACATGAGTCAGAGGAAGGGTGCAAGGTGGTACTAAATATCACCGCTGAGACCAAAGCATAATGTTTAGTGATGTGAAATGGTAAGGGCTGTGGCGAATAGTCTGTATAAGTGTATGAAGGTGTTTGAAAGAGTTTGAAAGAGGTTCGAATATGTGCAAAGAGGTTCGAAAAAGGTTTGAAGTCATGCAAAGTAGTCTGAATAAGTTTGAATAAGTTCAAAAAGGTTCAAGGTAAGTTGAAGAGCGAGTTTAACAAATGTAAAGTGTTTGTCGAAAGGCTATAAGCGATATGCAATAAGACAAGGAGCAAATACAATAGTTTCAAGGAAGTTCGCAATATTTTGCAGAACTTAGAGATACAATGCGAACTAAGACTCAAGAGAATGACTCTTAAATCTGATGATAGCGAGAGGGTAACTTGTGCTGTTCCCCATTTCCTGTTCTTTGTTATTCTAGCTAATACAAGTCTATATACAATCTGAAGGAATAGTACTAAAAAGGAAATAATAACAATTGTAGCACATGAGGCAATGCACACAGCAAATAAAGGTATTGTAAAACATGAAACAAAATGAAAGATGATAATAAGTGAAATGTACATTGTCCCAATATAGTAAGAGTTCTTGTTCTATTGCTTTAATATCTCAATGAAACACAAAAATGCACTTATCGCATTCTAACTCTGTTGTAGTCTCTCCTCGTGTCTGGTAGTGCTCGATATGCAACTAAATAGCTTACTCCGGTTGAGCATCATGTATCGAAAGTGTTTTAAGACAAATATACAGCAGCCGAAGTCATTCGAAGTGTTGCAAAGTCATTTGAAGTGCCATGAAATAGTTCAAAAGCATTCAAAATAGTTCAAAAGTGTTCAAAATAGTGCAAAATAAATTGAAAAGTGTTGAAAGTCAATTTCATGGTATTCACAATGATTCGGAGTGCATGTCATGGTGTCTCGATGTGAGTGAGAATGTTCTCCAGACCTTATAGTGCGCAGTGGACCTATCAATGTTCAACATCGACAGATGTTGCTAAAATAAATTGATGGTAAAGAAACTTTCTGACATTGGGATTTGAGAATGCACCTGGGATCGACAAGTAATCTAGTGCCATCTGATGAAGATGAGGGTACACATGTTTGTGCTCATACCACCAGGCTAGGGCATCAGTGATGTGCTCAGGATCAGTGCTTAGATATCTATCCAATTTGCTATGCAACTCTGCTTGTCTGGGTGCTTGAAGGGAGGGCAGATTATCGAAGATGTTCATGGATGACTTGGGTGATGCAGCCTCAGCCTATAGTAAACAGTAAGACTTTCATATGGGATGATAATTTGAAACATGTTGATAGGTCCACTACACATTATAAGGTCTGGAAATGGATCACACTTGTATTGACACATTACGACATGCACTCTAAATCACTATGAAGGCCACGAAATCGACTTTGAATCCATTTTGCACTATTTTGGATGACTTTGAAACACTTTGAATGACTTCAAACAATTTCGTGACATTTCAAATGACTTTGCAGCATTTCGAACGATATCAGCTCGCTGTACAGTTGTCTTGAAACACTTTCGATACACGATGCTCAACTGGAGTGAGCTATTTAGTCACATATTGAGCACTACCAGACACGAGGAGAGACTACAACAGAGTTAGAATGCGATAAGTGCATTTTTTTGTTTCATTGATATATTAAAGCAATAGAACAAGAACTATTACCATACTGGGACAATGTATGTTTTACTTATTATCATCTTTCATTTTGTTTCATGTTTTACAATACCTTTATTTGCTGTGCACATTGCCTCATGTTCTACAATTGTTATTATTTCCTTTTTAGTACTATTTCTTCAAATTGTATATAGACTTGTATTAGTTAGTTAGAATAGAGAACAAGAAATGGGGAACAGAGCACAAGTTACCCTCACACTTTTTGTCTGACTTAAGAGCCATTCTCTTGAGTCTTAGTTTGCATTGTATCTCTAAGTTCTGCAAAATATCACAAACTTTTTTGAAACTATCATATTTGCTTCTTGTTTTATCGCCCATCACCTATGGCCATTCAACAAACACTTCACATTCATTAAACTCACTCTTCGATATACCTCGAACCTCTTCAAACTTATTTGAACTTATTTGGACTACTTTGCACAACTTCAAACCTCTTCGAACCTTTTTTGAACCTCTTCGCACATATTCGAACCTCTTTCAAACTATTTCAAACTTCTTTGTATGCCTATAAAGACTATTCACCACATTCCTTACCATTTCGTGTTACTAAACACAACATATTGGTCTCAGCAGTGATATTTAGTACCAACTCGCACCCTTCCTCTGACTCATGTTATACCATCCGAAGCCATTTAGTAGGTTATGTTTGGGTTTCTGGGTTTAGTATCATCATTTTGGAGCCCACCGCAAGGGTTTTCTAGATCATTCATCACTGAACCTCCACTCATTTCTACCACTCATTTTACCTAAAGGGGGCTCAATGATCTCGACTTTGCATTGAACTCATATTGCCTCCAACCCTCTTGAACAACCAGGAGATCTCGATATAGTATCTTGTCCTTGATAATAGTAGTTTGTGCTCTTTCACCTTTCGCACTTATGACATCGCTACTATCTTCGACCTCGAAAACATACGAAACATGACACCACACGAATTTTGACCTTGCGACCTCCGAAATTTACCTCGAACATGTTGACATCCTTTATGCCAGCTCCCGGTCATTCTACATCTCTGAAGTTTGATTCGAGATGACCTACAAAACTGCGAAATTACTTCGAAGATCTCAAATTTTTGTTTATAACTTGTGGTATCACAGATCACGACCTAAAGAAGCGACATGCTTGTAGATACATCGACTTCGACTCTTACGATCTCTGGGAATCACTTCCAGAGTATGAATCTAGCACATCATTTGATGAATTTCACATCGCAGTATTCAAGTTCTATCCTGAAATAGAAGACGAACAAAAATACAGCATTTCAGACATGGATTCACTCATTAATGAACAGCTTTGCACCGATATTTTCGACTTAAAATGATTTAGCAGCTTATTACAGGTCATTCTACAAGGTCACCAGCTTCCTTCGCTCAAAACATAGACTTTCAGAAGCCAAACAGACTCGAGCTTTTCTTCAAGGCTTTCAAATGGACTTATGGACTTGAATTGCAGACCATCTCGAAGTAAAGTTCCCTGATCATTATCTGATGACCCATATATGCTGAACAACATCTACAATGCTGCGAAATTTGCTATAGCATCCTCGAACTTGTATTCTATTCCACAGCAATCGATTTTGACCTTGAATCCATCACTGTCTAGCACATCTATTGATTTTAAAGATGCTTCACATATTTTTGAACAATTTGCATCCAACCTCACATCGGTTATTGCAGCTTCGAATTTGACAAAATCAGCACCCAAAGTATCCGTCTTGACCTCGTTCATCACTGATATTACACCTTTGACTACGTCAAATTTAATGTCTGATAGTCTACCTACCTCACAGCTCAAACAATTCGAATGATTTCAAAGCTTGTATTGCGGCCCTCGAACAGGAACTAGCCCTCGAAAAACAGCTTGCACTCGAATGAGAAAATGTTGCACTTCGAAATCATTATGTTGCACCTCCTGGTCTTCATTGCATTGCCCCAGCTTCATCATCCACATTCATTCCAATCCCATCGTCTTCACCTTCAGTAGCTCCAGCCCCATCCACTTCGATAGTTGCACTTTCATCATTTTCAAACTCGATCTCACCTCCGATATCTTTGTCGTATTTGCCTCCTCCATTGCCTATTTTGACCTCAACTTGCCATTCACCACTACCAGTATTTTTGTCTTCAATCTCATTATCTGTGCCCTCTCACATCTTACCATCTACTTTGATATTGCCTTCGCCCTCGACACTAGATTCACATTTGAATTCACCCTTGAAATCCAGTACAGCACTCAAAACTCCATTCCCATCGTATATCTACAATCATCACAAATTCGCCTTCCCCTCATCGCCAAAAGTTTTATTACATCCATAACTCACAAGTACTTCTCCAACCTCATTTTCCCCCCCCTCAATTTCACATCAGATTTTGATTTGACCAGTTGCTCGACTCAATTATTACGACCATGGCTAGTACCATCGACATTGATCGAATTTGCCTCTTTTTCTTCCTCATTTTTTATGTTTCAATCTTATTCTATTTATTGAATACATTTTACTATCCTTGACACTCTTCAAAACAGCTTCAACAGCTTTTGCCTTTTATTCCCCCACGCATGCCTTCACTAACCTCAATCTCAACTTCAAACTCCCTTGAAAAGGCCCCACAACTATTTCACTTTTGCCAAATCCTCTCGATATCGACTTTGAACGTCTCAAAAAGCCTCGAACACCCTCAAACCTCAACAAAAATATTTTCAAAGACTTTCGAACCCTTGAAAATAAATAACTATACCTTTTTCTTATTCTTCTATTTTTTTCACTCTTCTTATCAATACCGTTCAAACCTCAGAAGATTCAAATATCAAATTGAAAAAGAAATACAATGAAAGCTTTTGCCCTACTCCTCTAGCATTTCCTCCAACACTTCTATCTCCCTACCCAATACCTCCATCTCGACCTTTTTTTGTGCCAGCTTTCCAGCGATAATCTGTCACCGCACTGCCCAATCTTCCTCGACATCTTTGACATCCTCAACCCTTTGAACTGCCCTCACCTTTGATGACTTTCTCTTTTCCTTCGATGATTTTGAAGGTCCCGCGATCAGTTCAACACCCTCTACAGGGCCCACAAGACAAATTTGGCATACTACAATTTTTGAAAAACAAGTTAGTAAGCACTTTGAAATGATTTCAAATAAATTTCGTACCTGATTTAGGACACGAATCTCATTTCGCGCCTCCAAATTTTTTTGCTTCACCCTTGCAAAGCCCTCACCTCGATATCCCACCCCAATAGTGACCTTGTGCTTCTTGAGTGCACTTCATACACTTCACGGCCCCATCCTTGACGATACAGCATGGCTGGGACTTAAACCCAGCACATCTATCGCACTATGAAACATTTAGTACTTCGAAAACCCCTCGAAAATTAGTAAAACACTCACAGGGCCCTCGAAATCAAGGAGCTCGCTCATTTCAATCCTTGCCCACTCTGCCGATTCTACCCCCTCAACCTCCTTCTCTCCATCTTCCTCGTTGTTGACCTCTACTATTTTTCGCTTCCCTACCCTTACTATAGGCAGCTCCTTGCCCTCGTCTTCATCACCTTTGCCAGCCTCCACCCTGTTGATTGCCCTTGCCTCTGCCTCGAACTCGACATTTTGCTGCTGCAACTCCTTCTTTGACACAGTCTTCACACAAAATGCAGTGAGAGCCATGTTTTGAGCATCTGCCAATGCTCACCTCCACCCCTCGATTTTCGCCTTTGGCACTGCCTCCTTCTCCTCTCGAACATGTTTTGCTTCTTCCTCCCTAGTCTTGCATTAGATCTCTTCCACTAAATCTACAAATAATAATTCTCTGCCCCACGAAATCCACTCGCATTGAGCCATCGGTTTGTAAAGTTCAAAAACCTCATCAACGACCTTTTGAATGGCTGCATCATGTTTTTCGCTGAGATCTTCAGCAAGTTCATCATACTCTGCCTATGCAAAATGTTTTAGCACCTTTTACCGTGAATAGACAAAGATGAGATGTACCATTTTCGCACAAAAAGCCCACCCCCAGACTTTGAAATCCAAGTCTTCAGCAATGCCTCACTCGGGCATCGATTTTGCATATTCGATGACTTTGACATTGAGTTCAGCCAAAAGAGACATTAGAGATGCTAGAGTTCGATGATGTAGAGGTGATGGAAGAAGAACGGGAAATATTTTGAACCTCGCTAAGTTTTTAACATGATCATGCATTTTGCATGTGACTTTGATTGGCTGACTGGGACAGTCAGGTAAGGGGGAGGATGATAGGTCCACTACGCATTATAAAGTCTGGAAATGGATCACACTTGTATCAACACATTATGATATGCACTCCAAATCACTACAAAGGCCACAAAATTGACTTTGAATCTATTTCGCACTATTTTGGATGACTTTGAAACACTTCGAATGACTTCAAACAATTTTGTGACATTTCGAACGACTTCGCAGCATTTCGAACAATATTGGCCACTGTACAGTTGTCTTGAAACATTTTCGATACATGATGCTCAACTGGAGTGAGCTATTTAGTCACATATCAAGCACTACTGGACACGAGGAAAGACTACAACAGAGTTAGAATGCAATAAGTGCATTTTTTTGTTTCATTGATATATTAAAGCAATAGAACAAGAACTATTACCATACTGGGACAATGTATGTTTTACTTATTATCATCTTTCATTTTGTTTCATGTTTTACAATACCTTTATTTGCTGTGCACATTGCCTCATGTTCTACAATTGTTATTATTTCCTTTTTAGTACTATTTCTTCAAATTGTATATAGACTTGTATTAGTTAGTTAGAATGGAGAACAAGAAATGGGAAACAGAGCACAAGTTACCCTCACACTCATCATCTGACTTAAGAGTTGTTCTCTTGAGTCTTAGTTCACGTTGTATCTCTAAGTTCTGCGAAATATCGCAAACTTCTTTGAAACTATCATATTTGCTTCTTATTTTATTGCCCATCGCCTATCGCCATTCCACAAACACATTACATTCATTAAACTTGCTCTTTGATATATCTCGAACCTCTTCAAACTTATTCAAACTTATTCAGACTACTTTGCATGACTTTGAACCTCTTCGAACCTTTTTCAAACCTCTTCGCACATATTTGAACCTCTTTTGAACTATTTCGAACTTCTTCATATGCCTATAAAAACTATTTGCCACATCCCTTACCATTTCGTGTTACTAAACACAACATATTGTTCTCAGTGGTGATATTTAGTACCAACTTGCACCCTTCCTCTGACTCATGTTATACCATCCAAAGCCATTTAGTAGGTTTTGTTTGGGTTTCCAGGTTGAGTATCATCAACGTACTTTGGCTTTAGAAAGCTGAGTCTCCCGTGAGGTTCCCCAACTTGTATCCAGGGATCCATATGATAGGTCGAACTCCATATGGACAATCTCCTCTGCCCGCTCAATCCAGTCATCCTGCCATCCCGCATTCATGAAGTATCAGAGCTTGTGACAAGGGTGCAATACTAGCAAGAGATGAGAAATAACATTAAAAATGTAAGAAGGTCGTACCCAATGCAATCCTGAACACCTCAGAGTGATCTGTTGATAATACTCAACCTGGAAACCCAAACAAAACCTACTAAATAGCTTTGCATGGTATAACACGAGTCAGAGGAAGGGTGCGAGTTGGTACTAAATATCACCACTGATATTCCAAACGTTGTTTTTAGTGAGGTGAATTAATGAGGGATGGTGCAAATAGTTTGTAAGAGTGTACAAAGAAGTTCGAAATAGTTTGAAATAGGTTCGAAGATGTGTGAAATAGTTTGAATAAGTTCGAAGATGTGCGAAATAGTTTGAATAAGTTTGAAGATGTGCGAAATAGTTTGAATAAGTTCGAAGAGGTTCGAGGTATATTGAGGAATGAGTTTAGCAAATGTGAAGTATTTTTCAAATGGCGATAGGTGATGGGCAATAAAATGAGGAGCAAATACGATAGTTTTGAAGAAGTTCATGACAGAACCTAGAGATACGATGCAAAGATAAGACTCAAGAGAACAACTCTTAAATCTGATGATGAGTGAGAGGGTAACTTATGCTCTGTTCTCCATTGGTATTCTTTTTTGTTCTAAGTAACTAACACAAGTCTATATACAAATTGAAGAGATAGTACTAAAAAGGAAATAAGAACATGTGTAAAACATGAGGCAATATATCAAACAATGAGGACTTTGTAGATCATGAAACAAATGAAAAATGATAAATAAATGTATAGTGTTCCCATATAGTAAAAGTACTTATCTTGTGCTTCAATATATCAATGAAACATAAAACTGCACTTATCACATTCTAACTCTCTTGTAATCTCTCCTTGTGTCTGGTAGTGCTTGATATGCAGCAAATTGGCTCACTCTGAATGTGCAGCATGTACTGAAAGTGTTTCAAGACAGCTATACAGTGGCTGATGTTATTCGAAATGCTGCAAAGTCATTCAAAGAGTCACAAAATGTCATGATGATGGTACTCAACCCAGAAACCCAAACAAAACCTACTAAATGGCCTCAGATGGTATAACATGAGTCAGAGGAAGGGTGGGAGGTGGTACTAAATATCACTGCTAAAACCAGAACATAATGTTTAGTAATGTGAAATGGTAAGGGCTGTGGCAAATAGTCGTTATAGGCATATGAAGGTGTTTGAAAGAGTTTGAAATAGGTTAAAAAATGTGTGAAAGAGTTTGAAGTAGATTTGGAGATGTGTGAAATAGTTCGAAGAAGTTCAAAGAGGTTCGAAGTGTATTGAGAAACGAGTTTAATGATTGTGTGGTGTTTGTTGAATGGCGATAGGTGATGGATGATAAGACGTGGAGTGAATATGATAGTTTCAAAGAAGTTTGCAATACTTCGCAGAACTTAGGATACGATGTGAACTAAGACTGAAGGGAACAATTCTTAGATCTGATGATAAGTGAGAGGGTAACTTGTGCTGTTCCCCATTGTTCTGTTGCTTCATTATTCTAACTAATACAAGTCTATATACAATCTGAAGGAATAGTACTAAAAAGGAAATAATAACAATTGTAGCACATGAGGCAATGTGCACAGCAAATAAAGGTATTGTAAAACATGAAACAAAACAAAAGATGATAATAAGTGAAACATACATTGTCCAAGTATAGTAAGAGTTCTTGTTCTATTGCTTTAATATATCAATGAAACAAAAATCTGCACTTATCGTATTCTAAGTCTCTTGTAATCCCTCCTTGTGTCCAGTAGTACTCGATATGTAGTGAATTGGCTTGTTCCAGATGTGCAGCATGCATCGAAAGTGTTTTAAGACAACTATACAGCGGCCGAAGTCATTCAAAGTGTTGTAAAATGTCATGAAATAGTTCAAAGTAGTTCAAAGTCATTTGAAATAGTGCAAAATTGTGCGAAAATGGTTCGAAGTCAATTTCATGGTGTTCGTAACAATTTGGAGTGTGTGTCGTAATGCCTCAATGCGAGTGGAAATGTTCTCCAGACCTTAAAGTGCATAGTGGACTTATCAGTGAAATAGTTTGAAATGGTTCGAAGTCATCTGAAATAGTGCAAAATAGTTTGAAAATGATTCGACATCAATTTTGTGGCATTCATAGTGATTCAGAGTGTGTGTCATAATGTCTCCATATGGTTAAATCCTTCTACAGACCTTATAGCATGCAATACACCTATCACCATTTTGTTGTAGTACCAGTTAAGAGTTTTTTTGCCAATTGCAAGGGCAGCCTTGATTGCAAGAGGGTATTTGTTGTCGATGGCAGCTGTGGCAAGGTGTTTGTCAATGTGATCCATGGCAGGGATAACAGTGGCAATACTGGGTGTCCCTCAGGAAAAGAATAAAGTCATGTCCTTGAATATCTATATAATAAGTGAGTAGGGCAGATAGAAATTGAGAATAAAATCATACCTTGAGAACATCTCAAAGCTGGCATGCAAAATTCCAGTGGTCTTCGCTGAGCTCATACTGCCTCAACTTCATATCATGATCCCCAGTAATGGTGTTGATTGCTGCAATATGCTCAATGGCAAAGTCAAGCATGTCGAATGTCAAATTCCAGCAAGTCGCTACTTCACGAGGTATCATATGCTCTGCAAGTTCGAGATCATTAAGGATTAAAAATCATTGTGGTAAGATAATGGTTGTCGAGTTTTTTATAGTGAACACAATTTTTTGCAGCTGAAAAAGGATGATTAGATAATGAAATATTATGTAATTGATTTCTTACCTTGGTCAACAACAACCTGACAGGTTGAATGCTTATCACCAGCTCACTCAACTCGGCTTCTGTCATCTCATTGTGTTCATCTATCCACCCCTCCTCCTCATCGTCTTTTACAGAATTATCTTCATCACCAACACTCACCATTATTTCTTCTTCCAGGTCAATATCGCCAGCGAGCTTCAAAAGCTCCATCATGGCTGCATCCAGCATTGGATCATTTTCATCGCTGACATCTGATGTTTTCTTCGATTTGGGTAAGTCGAATTGTCAAATGATGCTCTTCACCACAAGGTTTAATATGTGCAAAAAACACCAAGTTTGATTTGCAGGACCTGGGAAGTCATCAAGCAAATTGGCAAGTTCTTCAATCATCATGTCATTGTTTGATGCATTGTCACAGGTAATCGAGAGGATCTACATGTATCTAGTGAGTTAATTATGCCCTCTCTACAAGATAAATGGCTCACCTTGTCACTAATTCCAAAATCTTCAAGGAGCTTAGCAAATGCAGCCACCAAATTGAGGCCAGAATGCAAGCACACGAGTTCCACAATGTCAAGAAGCATCGCCATTGGCACCCCCCCATTTTCTAAATGGACCATAACCACCATGTATGCCTTGTGGTTTGGGGATGTCCATGCATCAATCGCAAAGTTCAGAACCCCTATGTGTTCCTGCAGTGACTGAAGGTGAGTTTATGATGAGGAATACATATGACATGATACTGACTTGTAAGATCTTTGTGAGGCATTTTTGGACATTAATGAAGACATTCTGTATGTTGTGGGAGACAGTCTCAGCAGATGGAATGTGATATTCTGGCCTTCCAGTCTTCATAAGGCTGCGGAAATCATGATCAGTGACAATTTTGAAGGGTCATTTACTCTCTGACACCCAGCAGACGATTTCAGCCCTATGAGTGGCACAGGAAGTCAGGTGTAATAATGACATTTAAAGGTGTGTTTCTTACCTTGCTTCAGTTGAAGTATGCTGATGGTGCAAAAAGGTTACTTTGCCTTTCCTGATACATTCAAACTCAGCTGTAATCATCCCATCATGCAACTTCGACTTCAGCAAGACCACATGTGCAGCCTCTAAATCCTTGGTACCATCTGCCGACTTCACTGTTTCAGCACCCCAACATTTTGTTGCATGCCGATGCAGACCACTTGTTGACTTTGCATCTCCTTGTCCAAATATCAATAAATGTCCCTCCCATTCTTGCTTCGACACCTCCCAGCTGCACATTCAAATATGTGAGCACAATGGCCATCCACATAGTCAATGCGAGGTGACATCCTAGAAAAGACATAGATAGGTGAAGTCCATTCCTTAGACAGTCATTCTATCATACTAATGGTTAGTTCAGTATATGATGTGATGATCAAGCTACATACCCAATTTGGCCTCATCACTTTCTTCAGCTGCCTCACTCTCTTCATTTCCATCAGGGGAAAGATCTTCCTCATCATCGTCACTCCCATCGGCGGCCTCCAGGATGTGTCATGGATTGTGAAGTGAAACAGAGGTGTGGTGATCTGACTCATCAAAAACCTCTTCAACCTCAATGGAGAGGTGCCATTTTGTAACAACAGGTTTCTTGGTGGATTTCTGAGGAGGTGGTGTGGTGTTGAAATCATCATCACTCCCATCAGTGGCCTCCAGGATGTGTTGTGGATTGCAAGGTGGGACAGAGGTGTGGCAATCCAACTCATCCTCAATCTCCTCAACCTCGATGGAAGGGCATCGTGGTCATGGTGCTGGTGCTGGTTTAGCAGTGGGCTTCATTGTTGTGTTCACAAGGGCCCGAGTTGAAGAGTATTTTTTGGTAGGTGCCAGTTTTGTACTCTGCTTCTTTGCTTCTAATTTCTTCTTCTTTCATTCCACCTCAGAGTCGCCATTAGTAGTTGCCTTTGTCAAAAGTTTATGTTTACAAGGACCAGAGGCCTCAGGAGAACTTGTTGGCATAGGTTTGAGATATGGGATGTGGTTCTGACAGATGTGGATACATTTTTGTGATGCCAATTTTTTTTTTGTGGATCAATACCACAGGTACTGTACAGTAGAAAGGTCTGCCATCTGCATTGCTGCCCAATATTTGCTGGACAGTGCCAAATACCCATCGAGCAAGTATCATTCATGTACAAAACCTGCTGGGCCCATGCCATGGGTGTGGGTTGGATGAGGGTTACTGAACCCCAACCGATACCCATACCTGGATGCACCTGCAGCCTCTACCCGCACAGGTTTACAAACCCATGACATTCCCTATATATATGCTGCACAGGGGAAGAGACAACATGTTCCTTACAACCTACCTGGGGTTTAGTTAGACTTACAGCTAGGGTTAGCAGAGGTAAGAACACTGTATTTCTACTACAGTACAGGTTCTCCTTATATGCATAATAATAAGGATGTCACATGACTCAGGAATGTGTTTACCACATGTATGTGCAGTAAGCATAGTAACATGTGTATGCTGCATGTATTGCCTCATGTATTCAGCATGTATCTCAGGGTTTACTTTCAACAAAGTGAGCATCTCAAGGTCAGTTTCTGAGGATCTCGAAGCACAACCAGCACCAAGAATTCTGCACCACTAGCTGCAGCATTTTCCATTGGCCTGGATGTCTAGATATGAAGATATTACAGCATCATGTAAGCAGATAATTTCCTTTCTCAGCTCAATATCCCTGGGTACATACACCTTTCCTCAAAATAATATCAAACCCTGTTTTCAGTCCATTGATGGTCTTTTTCTTTTCCTGTTCATCTCCAGCTTGTACTTAGTGTTTTAAGGTTCATTCAGTTTGGTTTTATGATCCCTAAAGGGGTATACCATAGCCATAACTAGTGTTGTGATGGCTTGGCTCAGCCGAAAAGCCACAACTTTGGCTCAGCTTGGAGGGGCTCAGGCTTTTGAAATCTCAGGCCCAAGCCATGGCTTTCCTGCTTGTAAAAGTGTAGAAATCAAAAAAATTAACTGACTGCTCACTACCTATCATTGTATTACATATCCTCATGCAGCTGATCCCAAGTAAACCCTTCTTCAACCACACTAGCATCTGCTGCCAATTCTAGATCCATCTCTTTAAGGTCTACCGCCTTTGTAGCTACAACAACTTCCTGAAAGATTAGGTCATTATGATACATACACTTCAAACACTGTAAAGCTTTGACAATGTCTCCTTGTAATCGATTGCAATGCTTGCTGAGGGTGAGGCCAGCTGAAGAAATGCATGCTCACTCGATACTGATGATGCCATGACTGCCAGATAGTCCCAGGCAAGCAAAGCAGCAATAGGATAATGAGGCACATTTAACTAACAAACAAGTCATTGACAAGGAACAAATCTCAAGAAAGGTGATGCTGTTGGAATTTCACTACAAGCTGGTACAATGGACATTAGTCCCTTTGGTGATAACCAATGGGACTACAAAGTATATACATAGAACTTATATACTACTATATGAGGCTATGCCACAGTGTGACACAGCAAGCACAGCGATGTGCAGCACTGCCCCCCCAAATAGTGGATGTGCTGACCACACAGAATTTCCAATACTTCCCCATGAGCAGCACATCCCATCCAAATAAGCAAAGTCTGTTCCAAATATGTGCTCCCCCAGAATTGGAATTCCCATGCAACAGTCACAGCTAATGACAACAGATCTCAGGACATGCCAGATCTCGCAACCATCAGATCAACCAAATATGATACAACAATGTCAGATCTCCGCCAGATCTCACTATTCCACTGGATCAACCAATACAATGCAACTTCTGCCTAACTGTGTGGTCCACTCAGCATTGGAAACTCCTTTTCTTGGTGGGGAGCAGTTCTAAAATGCAAAATCATTGGCAACTGCTGCCATCTCAGCTGCCTTTCCTTTTCTTATTTCCTCCTCAGTGTTCTTGACTCAATCTTCTCCACTAGTTTGGGTCACTGGCTTCTCTTTCATCAAAATGTCCCAACAGCTGGCCCACCATAACACCATGCCGATCACAAATTTCCAATCATGGTAATTGTTCCCATCAAGTTTCCACACATTTCCAAGGAGTGAATTGACACTTGACATGATCTGAAAATAGATCAAGTGTGACAAGAACAAATGAGCAATAAGATAGAATGAGCAACAATCTGTACCAAGCATAGATCATTTATGTTGGAATTTCACTATGGCTGGTACAATGGACGTTAGTCTCTTTGGTGATAACCAATGGGACTACAAAGTATGTACATAGAATTTACATACTACTATATGATGCTATGCTGCAGCATGACACAGCAAGCACAGTGATGTGCAGCACTGCCCCCCAAATAGTGGATGTGCTGACCACACAGGATTTCCAACAAATGCACCCCCCATCATGCTATGACAGTCATTCCAGGAGGGATGATGATGATACTCGACCTGGAAATCTAACAAAACCTGTTAAAAGGCTTAGGAAGTATAACTCAGGCTGCATGTTCTGTGCACTGCACTTCTCAATGTTCATGTGCATCATGGGAATGTCCCTCTTACCTTATTTAAAACCAATGTATCACAAGCATATTGACGACTTTTTATCATTTCCTTTGGCAGCTGCACCAGGTTGTTACCATTAATGGTGAGCATCATGTGGACAACAATAATGACTTCGGCAATAGAGGAGTAGGATGAATTTGGGTCACCTTTTTCGGCCTCAGTCTCTGGATAGCTATTTTTGTCAAGCACATCCTCGACCTCTTTGCCTACATTGATGACTCTTTTTTTTGGGAATATGCTGATAATCTCATCTTCTATGCACCATACCACAAGTCTTTACCCAAGAAACAAGCCAAATTACTTTTTCTCTTTGATGAGCTAGGTGTCCCTCACGATGAGAGAAAATAGGTGTTTGATGCACCTCGAATAAATGCACCAGTAAGCTGGAAGCCACGATGCACAGTGCAACTGATGTGGTGGATTGTTGTGTGTGTGGTAGGGGTTGTGCAATGAGTGGGCAGCAGAGAATGTGAGTTGCAAGTGGAGCATAAAAGAAGCACGCAATAGCTGTGAAAGGCAGATAAGGAGTGTGGGGGGGGCATGCGGAGGTGGTTTGGAGCGTAACAGGGTGCATTTAGGGCGCATGACAGCAGGCAGCTATGGGGGAACCAAAAGCGCAGTAGAAATGTAAAAGGCACACAAAAGCGCACCTAAACAGTCAAAGGCACACAAAAGCATGCAAAAGCACAAACACACATGAAAGCACACAAAAGGCACACAAGTGCGCACGGAAGCACATGGAAATGCACTGGAGCGCATGGGAGTGCACAGGCACATGGGAGCACACAGGAGCACACTGGAGTACACGGGAGCACAATCATGAAAAATGCCATAGTACAAGCGCAGGGTGATAGGGAGCCATATCACCATGGTATCAACTATGATTGAGCAGTCTGAGTTCAGGTTGCCCAAAGGAGAGACTTGGAACTCACAGACTTTGCCGAGTTCTCTGACCTATGGATCCAGTGGATTAACATCTCAAGTTCCTCTACTGGGGCATCTGTCCAATCCTCTGAGTTTAAACAGCAAAATCCACTATGGAAGCTCTGTGATGCATGTCGACGATGGAATGATCACAAGTGCTCAAACACAGCTGCCTCATGCAACTATGCACATGTCTGCATCAACTGTCGAAGCAGCGCCCACATTGGGAAAGACTGTACATCTGCATCTAAAAAGTAGACTTTCACAGCAATGGGAGTCAAGGCCAAGGTATGCTCGAGACTTCATGTGGGATGTGAATAAACCAACTTGAGCTACCATGGCTACTATCACCGAAACTGCTGCTCCACTTCCAAGGCCCCCATTAAACAAATTTAATAATCAAATCACCTGGTCTACTATACATGCTAATCTTCATCTCTTTTGTATCACTACTCATGTCAATATTGAGCATTTACATACTTTGCTTTCTTTACATCCTAATCAACCTCTTGCTGCATCTGTATGTCAAGGCCTTTACAGAGGTTTCTGGCCATGGGCAAAAACAGAAGGTGTACAAGCACCACTCATCATTGACAATGCTAGTCTGCAAAAGATCAAGGATTTGGCACACTTGCAGTTCATATGTCAGCAAAATGAAGAAATAGCCTTACACAAATTCTCAGATGTGTTCACATTATTATTACCTGGTATGACAACCGTTCCATTGTGGGTGGTTCCTAAACCACACTTGGGTAAGCTGTAAATGGTCATTGATCATTCAGCTGGGGATTTCTCACCAAACTCATACATATCATCTGAAGATGCGCATGTTCACCTAGATACTAAATATCACCGCTGATACCAAAACATTGCGTTTAGTGACATGAAATGGTAAGGGATGTGGCAAATAGTCTTTAAAGGCATACGAAGATGTTTGAAAAAGTTCAAAATAGGTTCGAAGACATGCGAAGCAGTTCAAAGTTGTTTGAAGTGAGTTTGAGGAGGTTTGAAGACGTCTGACTGGTGGCGATGATGATACTTGACCTGGAAACCTAACAAAAACCTGTTAAAAGGCTTAGGAAGTATAACATAGGCTAGAGGAAGGGTGCGAGTTGGTACTAAATATCACTGCTGATTTCAAAACATTGTCTTTAGTGATGCAAAATGATAAGGAATGGTGCAAATAGTCTGTGAGAGCATACAAAATAGTTTGAACGAGGTTCGAAATAGGTTCAAAGACATGTGAAAGAGTTCAAAAATGGTTTGAAGTTGTTCAAAGTTGTTCAAAGTAAGTTTGAGGAGAGTTCGAGGATGTCAGAGTAATGTCGAGATATGTCAAGAAGTGAATATAACAAATAGAAAGTGTTTGTCAAAAGGCGATAGGCAATTTGTGATAAAATGAGGAATGAATATGATAGTTCAAGAAAGTTCACGATATTTTGCAGAACTTAGAGATATGATGTGAGCTAAGACTCAAGAGGACTGCTCTTAAATCTGATGATAGTGGAGAGGGTAACTTATTCTCTGTTCCCCATTGATAGGTCCACTACACAATATAAGGTCTGGAGATGGATCCCACTTGTATCGACACATTATGACACGCACTCCGAATCACTACAAAGGCCATGAAATTGACTTTAAATCTATTTCGCACTATTTCACACTATTTCAGCTGACTTCGAAACACTTCAAATGACTTTGAACAATTTTGCAACACTTTGAACGACTTCACAGCATTTCAAACGATATCAGCTGCTGATTAGTTGTCTTGAAATACTTTTGATACATGCTGCTCAACCAGAGTGAGCTATTTAGTTGCATATCGAGCACTACTGGACACGAGCATATAGATCGCGCTGGTTCTGCACACTCAAGAAAGATGGAAAAGCACTGCGCATCGTACATAGCCTCGAACCGCTTAATCGCGTTACCATTAAACACTCCGGCGTCACCCCTACACCTGAGCACCTTGCAGAGCAATTTGCGGGGCGCGCATGCGGCGCCGTCCTTGATCTATATGTGGGATACGACGAGTGCTTAATCAAAGAATCGTCGCGTGATCTTACAACATTCCAGACACCATATGGCGCAATGCGCCTCGTTACATTGCCAATGGGTTGGACAAACTCAGTACCAATCTTCCACGATGATGTGTGCTATATTCTGCAGCCAGAGATACCAGATTACACCGTTCCCTATATTGACGATGTTCCAGTCAAGGGGCCTTCGAAGCGCTACATTTTACCGGATGGCTCGTGCGAAGCGCTCACTACGAACCCTGGTGTAAGGCGCTTTGTGTGGGAGCACTTTAAGAACGTGAACCGCATTGTGCAGCGCATGAAATATAGCGGCGGCACTTTCTCTGGGACGAAATCCACCTTGTGCACTGAAAACTTTGTCATTCTTGGCCATTATTGCACCCCAGAAGGTAGAAAACCCGAACGCGGCAAGGTAGATGTTATCCGCAATTGGGGCGCATGCCACACACTGTCAGAAGTGCGCGCATTCTTGGGAACAGTCGGTTTAATGTGCATTTATATCCGCAATTATGCGCACCGCGTTAACGCGCTCACAAGGCTTACGCGCAAGGACGCTCCATTTGAATGGGGCCCAGAGCAGATAGCGGCGCAAAATGACATCAAGCAAGCAGTGCTAGAGTGTCCTGCACTACAACCGATCGATTATTCCTCAGAACTCCCTGTTATCCTTGCAGTCGACTCTTCCCAGATAGCGGTCGGCTTTTACCTTTGCCAGCAAAAGAGCACAGATGCAAAAACGCGCATTTACAACTGGTTCGGCTCAATTACGCTCAACGACAGAGAAGCGCGCTTTTCACAACCGAAGCTAGAGATCTATGGGCTTTACCGCGCGCTGCGCAGTTTGCGCCTTTATATTATAGGTGTGTGCAACTTAATTGTGGAGACTGACGCGCGCTATATCAAGGGCATGCTACAAAACCCCGATATCCAACCATCCGCTAGCATTAACCGGTGGATTGTCTCAATCCTTACATTCCACTTTACACTCGTGCATGTTAGGGGAGCGGTGCATGGTCCAGATGGGCTTTCGCGTCGGCCGAAGCAGCCAGAGGACTTAGAGGGAGAAGAGGATGAAGAGTTTGAGGACTGGATTGATGCGCTACATGGATTTATGCATGCGATACGTCCCATTTCACAGTCTTTGGATGCGCAAGCCCTTGCGCTGACGCAGCCAGAGCCAAACAAAAACGCGCAAAATGCGCGCAATAGTGCGCTTATTTATGACGATGACTATAGCCAAGTTCCAAGGAGTGCAACAGCAGATGCAGAGGATGAGAAGTTAGATTTGGTCTGGATTTGGATGGATACCCTAACGCGCCCTAGCGACTTCACAGATTCCGAGTACAGCGCGCTGGTGCGCTACGCGAGCGCGTTTTTCAAAGACAAGGCGCGCCTATGGAAGCGCAATGCGCATGGTGCGCACCAGCTTGTTATTTGGCAGTCTAGACGCTTACCGATATTGCGCACCATCCATGACAACATTGGACACAAGCGCTTTTATGCGACACGCTCCGCATTGCTCGAGCGCTTTTGGTGGCCGCATGTTATGGACGACATCGTTTGGTTCGTGCGCACTTGTCATATTTGCCAGATCCAGCAAACACAGAAGGTTCTAATACCGCCAGTCGTCGCAATGCCTGCGCCCCTGTTCAGTAAAGTTTATATTGATACGATGCACTTACCAGTATCAGCAGGGCGGCGCTATATCGTCCAAGGGCGTTGCTCACTTGCGACTTGGCCGGAATTCCGCGGGCTCCCTAAAGAAAATGCGAGCGCACTTGGCGATTGGATGTTCCAAGACCTCATCTGCAGATGGGGTGCATTGTGCGAGATAGTCACTGATAATGGCAAGCCATTCATCAAAGCGCTAGCCTATCTCAGTAAGCGCTACCATATCAATCATATCCGCATATCTGGCTATAATTCACGCGCTAATGGAATTGTTGAGCACGCACATTTTGATGTGCGTCAAGCACTTATCAAAGCAGCAGATGGAGTAGAATCAAAGTGGTTCAGTGCACTGTACTCAGTCTTTTGGGCGGAGCGCATCACAGTTCGGAAGCGCCTCAGTGTTTCGCCATACTTCATTGTTACAGGCGCGCAGCCTCTAATCCCTCTCGATATCATTGAAGCGACATACCTTAACCCACCCCCAGATTCTATACTCTCCATGACAGACTTAATCGCGCGGCGCGCGCACGCATTACAAAAGCGTCCAGCAGACTTAGCGCGCATCCATTCCCGCGTCTATGCAGAGAGGTGCAAGGCGGCGCTCCATTTCGAGAAAGCGCACTCAAAAACCATCCGCAGCTTCGACTTCCAGCGCGGCGACTTAGTCCTTATGCGCAACACAGCAATCGAAAAGAGCCTTAACCGCAAAATGCGCGCGTGTTATCTTGGTCCTCTAGTTATAGTGTCGCGCAATCAGGGCAGCGCATACATAGTCTGCGAGCTCAACGGGACAGTATTTGACAGGCCAGTAGCCGCATTCCGCCTATTGCCATACCACGCGCGCAAGTCCATTGCGCTTCCTGACATAGCGCTCGATATCACCACAACGCGGTTAAGAGAGATGGAAGAGTCCATAGTACTGGACACAGAAGACGAAGAAGCAGTTGACGAAGAAGAAGCGCAAGGAGATAGCGCTGAGGAAGAAGAAAGCGCCAATGAGGCGTGCAACTAGCGCTCCGTGTGCACCGCTATGGATACTTCACCATTTTATACGTATGCTTTGCTTTCTTTCATTTTTTTACATTACCTTTTCCTATTCACGAAGTCGCATCTGGACACGTTCTGTGATTGCGCAACCCATGGGTTTTACCGGCCGTGATGATCTACTGAGCCTTTCCCATTTTTTTAGACTTTGTGATATCGTGTGCGCTTCATTTTATCTCTTACTTTTTTTATTGATGGACATGGTCAATATCTCAGTTGGGAGGAGGAAAGTGATGGTTGGACAATTTTTCCGCTCCCCTTTGCATTTGCGCATCTTTGCATGGTGCGCTTTTTTTGTGCGCTTGACACTTCTTGCTCGAACATTGCTTATATTATCTCTTTTCTCTCGCACATATTATTTGGGCTTACAAATTTCGTTTTATGGCACCATGGAAGTGCACGCGCAGGTTGGCGCAAAGTGTGCACATTCGTGCGCGTGCGCACACTTCTCTGCTTCAGAGCGCACCACGCGTATCACAGGTGCAACAAAGAGATTGATTAACCTACTATCTAAAACTTATACCATTGTGCAGCTATTCAATGGACTCCAGGAACTCCAGGCGCTCCGTGGCTGCACCCAGTTTCGCCTTTGCGTCCGCCTCTGCTTGCTCCGCACTGCGCAACCAGCTCTTAGTGACCTCTAACTCGATGAGCGACCTTTGGACATCTTCTTGAAGGTGATCGTGCGTGGCGCCCAAGACTGCAACTAACGCGCGGCATTGTGCTAAGTCGAGTGCCTCAACATCTTGACCTTGATAAACCGCATCCCCCGAGGTGTTTCCCGATCTGGTTTGGCGCGAGGATTGCGTGTGCACACTTGCCTGGCGAACGGTAAGGCAGCGCGGCCTTGGGTGCACTTGCGATGGTGGAGGGGGCGCGTTTTCGACTTTGCGGCGCTTGGATGTGCGCTCTTTTGAGGGGCTGATGAGCCCCACATCGCTCTCATTGCCCTTGTCAATTTGCGGCGCGCCTTTGGAAAGTTTAGTGCAGCATGGAAGTAGGATGAGAAAAAGACAGACCAGAGCGCCCAGTAGCCGCTTTCCTGCCTCTAGGGGTTGCGCGCAGCTGTGCGAGGGTGCGCTTCGTCCATTCGCACTTTCTCTTACCCTTTGCGCATGGGGCGCACCGTTTTCCATTGACAGAGGTGCACCTAGCTGGTTGGCCGATGCGGCGGCAGTTATCACACTAGCGTAGAGAAAGGGAATGGTTTAGTGAGTTTGATGCATATCCAAAGAAACTTACTGGTCCGCTATTAGCATTAGAGGTGGCGCCAACCCCACTCAGTGGCGGCACTTCGACATACGCGCGTTGCCGCGTTGCGCGCACTGGGCGCGCACTTGCACCTTTGTCCGCACTGGCGCTCTCATCGCTATGCTCGTTCTCCCCCTCGCTCGTCACCCCACTCTCCCAAGACTCCCCAGTTCCTTCGCCTACAACCTCAGCATCGGTAGCGGCAGAAAGCGCGCGCAAAGAGTGCACCAGTGCGACGCGCGCCTTTTCGTCCTCCTGCGCCTCGGCGGTATCTATATCGCTCGCCTCGTCAATGGCTCTGAACTCACCTTCCAGCCGCTCCAAGTTAACATCTGGTGCCTGCAATTCTGCGGTCAAGAGTGCACGGCGCGCCCTGCGCGCTTCGGTGCGCTCCGCGCGCGCTTCCAGCCGCTCCGCCAGCTCGTGCGCCCTACGCTCAAATTCCTCAGACCTCTCTTTCTCCTCAATCATCTTACGCATATCGGGCATCAGCTCTTCGCCCCAAGCAAGCCACTCCTCCACCATGATTCCGCTGAATGCGCTACGCACCTTCGTGAGGAGCGCGTCGAGTTCTGCGTCATCTTGGACACAGTCCGCACGGCTTTTATACATGTTCTACATGACCTGACCCTTAGCAACCTGCGCCAGTTATAGAAACACAAAAAGCGCACCAGTTTACTACAAAACCCTTCACCCCAAGCTTGCATCATCGTCTGCTCACTCCCAGCAGCAGGGAGGGTCTCATTGAGGGCCAGGATCGTTTGTCTGAGGGCTAAGGTAAATGCTGAAGCCATCGGATCGGGTAGAGATGGGTTGTGGAAAGAGTTATAGAGGATAGATGGTGGTCAGAGATGGATAAGGAGAGGATGGCCACTTATGTGAGCGAAGAAAATTTTGCGCTGACCAATCGCATGCTGCCTGAGGACAGTCAGTACTTCAGTTGGGAGGAGATGATACGGCTCCCTATCGCCCTGCGCACATACTACGGCATTTTTTGCGATTGTGTGCACCTCCTAGATGGCTTCCGCACACTTTGCGTAGCGCGCTTTTGCGCGCCTTCGTGCGCTTTCGTGTGCCTTCGCGTGCCTCCGTGCGCTTTTGTGCGCCTTTGACCGTTTAGGTGCGCCTTTGTGCGCCTTTTGCATTTCTACTGCGCCTTTGTTTCCCCATAGCCGCCAATCATTGTGCGCCCTAAATGCGCCTCATCGCGCTTCAAGCCGCCTCCATGCGCCCCCCCCCACGCTCCTTATCTGCCTTCTACATTTATTGCGCGCTCGATGCACCTTTGCGCACTCCTTTTACACTTTACCTGCAACTCACATTCCCTGCTGCGCACTCTTTGCACAATCTCTATCACACACAACAATCCACTGCACCGGTGCACTGCGCATCGCAGCTCCCATCTTACTGGCACATTTACTTGAGGCACACCACGATTCCAGCACAAGCGAACTGTGCATTCTTACATAACTGGGCCGCTTTGCGCCTATTTGGCATTGGACTGTGCGCACTTGGGCACTTTCACGTAACCCAGGCGCTTTGGCAGTATTTGGTCTCGCACAGCATCCCCTTTTAGTTCTTCCACATTTCCAATCGGCATCGCCTTATCTGGTAACTGGCACAGGTCGATCACGCCATTATTACTAAGGTGCAGCACGCGACATATAACACCTAAGCGGATTAATTGGGAAGAGCGCACGAGACTTAGCGCACACCAATAATAGCGCATCGCACCGGAACAGTTGGATATTGAGCTATAGGTGCGCAAATCTTATTGGCTGAGGCAGCAGCATAGTGCGGTCAGGTTTAGATGGGCGAATGGACGCGCTTGTGGGTAGCGCATGGCGCTTCCTATTTTTATACTTTATTTCACCATTTTATCACATAAGCCATTTGTACATAGTAGCGGACAGATAGAGAATCCACAGGATCTTTCCCTCCCCCCCTCATAGTTATTAGCTCAGTCAGCGTCGCACATAGTCTGTGCACCAGCGTCCAGTCCGTGCGCCTTCGTAGTGCGCCCTTCGTATAGCCGTGTTTGCATTATCGTTTGCGTCCCCTCGTCATATTGTTGCGTTGCGTCCCTTGCGTTGCGTCCTTCGTCCTTGTCTGTGCACTATCGTAGTGCGCCCTTCGTATAGCCGCGTTTGCGCACCCTTTGCGCACCCTTTTGCATAGCCACATTTTGCGCACCGTCTGCGCCTTTTTCCGCTCCTTGCGCTTTCACTCTGTTTGCACCCCCAAACTGTGCACCACCTTCACAGTACATCCCAGTGTCGTCTTTGTCCTGTTACACCTCCCGCCTTCATCATCCTCATCGTTGCGCACTTTTGCGCTCTCGTTGCGTGTTTTTCCGCACTGCGCGTTTTTGCCTCTTTGCGTTGTGCACTTTTCCGCCACTGCGCATATCTCCCCTTTCATGTACACTACTAGTGCACACACTGAAAATCGCTGTACCAGCCTCTCTATAGTCTCCGCGCCCTGAAGGACGATCCGAGGCCATCTAAGCGAACTCCCCCCTCACCCCGAGCACGCCTGCAGTTGTAGGTTAAGTGTTCACCCCTTCTGTTGAGACTCTGCACTGAGTACCAACCGAACTCATCAACGTACATTGTCCCAGTATGGTAATAGATCTTGTTCTATTGCTTTAATATATCAATGAAACACAAAAACGCACTTATTGCATCCTAAGTCTCTTGTAATCCCTCCTTTTGTCCAGTAGTACTCGATATGTGGCGAGTTGGGTTGTTCCGAATGTGCAACGTGTATCGAAATTGTTTGAGGACAACTATATGGCAGCCGAAGTCGTTCGAAGTGTCGCGAAATGGTTCAAAAGTGTTCGAAAAGGTTCGAAGTAGTGTGAAGTTGTTCGAAATAGTGCGAAATCGTGCAAAAATGGTTCGAAGTTGATTTAGTGGCATTCGTAGTGGTTTGGAGCATGTGTTGTAATGTGTCAATATGAGTGGGAATACTTCTCCAGACTTTAAAGCGCGCAGTGGACCTATCACCGAATGAGAGGTAGAGGCTGTGCCCATGTATGCCTGTGCAGACGGTCAGCAGCGAGGATTTCTTGTGGGAGTATGTTCATGCTTCTCGATGTGCTGGATGAGTGGCATCGGTGGTATGATGGTGCCATTACCATTTATAGTAGTAAAGGCATTTGAGGCAAGGTGGGTATGTTTCTCTTTAGGCTTTTCCTCTTTAGTCTTTTTGTCCCCATGTCATCCACACTTTCAGGATGAATCTCCATTGTTGCCCTGAGATTGCCATTTGGGGTTTCCCCCTTTGCGCTTGACAGCGGTGATGATACTCAACCCGGAAACCCAAACAAAACCTACTAAATGGCTTCGGATGGTATAACACAAGTCAGAGGAAGGGTGTGAGGTGGTACTAAATATCACTGCTGAGACCAAAACATAATGTTTAGTGATGCGAAAGGACGAATCATGCTGCAAATAGTTTGTAAGAGTATACAAAGATGTTTGAAGATGTTCAAGGAGGTTCGAGGTTTATCGAGGAGCAAGTATAACGAATGCAAAGTGTTTGTTGAATGGCGATAGGCGATGGGAAATAAAACAAAAAGCGAATACGATAGTTTCGAGGAAGTTCACAATATTTCGCAGAACTGAGAGATACAACGCAAGCTAAGACTCAAGAGAATGACTTCTTAAATCTGATGATAGTGAGAGGGTAACTTGTGCTGTTCTCCATTTCTTGTTGTATTATTTTCTAACTAACTAATACAAGTCTATATACAATCTGAAGGAATAGTACTAAAAAGGAAATAATAACAATTAGCAATGTGCACAGCAAATAAAGGTATTGTAAAACATGAAACAAATGAAAAATGATAATAAGTGAAATGTTCGGTGTCACCATATAGTAAGAGTACTTCTCTTGTTGTTTCAATAGATTGTTGAAACCCCAAAACCACCATTATCGTACCCTAATTCTTTTATCGTCTCTCCTCGTGTCCGGTAGTGCTCAATATGTGACTAAATAGTTCACTCCGGTTGAGCATTGTGTATCGAAAGTGTTTTAAGACAACTAACTATACAGTGGCTGAAGTCATTCGAAGTGCTGCAAAGTCATTCGAAGTGTTTGTGAAATGTCATGAAATAGTTTGAAGTAGTTCGAAGTGTTTGCGAAATGTCGCAAAATAGTTTGAAGTAGTTCAAAGTGTTTCGAAGTCGTCCTAAATAGTGCGAAATAAATCAAAAAGTGTTCAAAGTCAGTTTCATGGCATTCATAGTGATTCAGAGTGCATGTCGTGATGTGTCAATACAAGTAGGAGTCTTCTCCAGACCTTAAAGCATGTAGTGGACCTATCAGCAGAAAGCTTGGTGGCCTGAGGTGGGCCGATGGGCTTTCCAACTGCCATGCACCATGAGGCCTCAGCGACAATGGAGTCCTTAACATGTTTAAATGTCAAGGCTCTAGTAGTGGTCATGTTAAGGACTGTGGCGGATAGAGAATCGTACTCACACAGTGATGATACTCAACCCAGAAACCCAACAAAAACCTACTAAATGGCTTTGGATGGTATAACACGAGTCAGAGGAAGGGTGCGAGTTGGTACTAAATATCACTGCTGAGACCAAAACATAATGTTTAGTGATGCAAAAGGATGAATAGTGCTGCAAATAGTTTGTAAGAGCATACAAAGGTGTTCAAAAGAGTTTAAAAGAAATTTGAAGATGTGCGAAATAGGTTCGAAAAAGGTTTGAAGAGGTACAAAGTCATGCAAAGTAGTCCAAATAAGTTCGAATAAGTTCGAAAAGGTTTGAGGTATGTCGAAGAGCAAATTTAATGAATGTGAAGTGCTTGTCAAATGGCGATAGGTGATGGGCAATAAAATGTAGAGCGAATACAATAGTTTTGAGGAAGTTCACGATATTTCGCAGAACTTAGAGATATGATGCGAACTAAGACTCAAGAGAATGACTCTTAAATCTGACGATAGTGAGAGGGTAACTTGTGCTGTTCCCCCATTGATTGTTATTCTATTCTTCTAACTAATACAAGTCTATATACAATCTGAAGAAATAGTACTAAAAAGGAAATAATAACAATTGTAGAACATGAGGCAATGTGCACAGCAAATAAAGGTATTGTAAAACATGAAACAAAATGAAAGATAATAATAAGTGAAATGTACATTGTCCAAGTATAGTAAGAGTTCTTGTTCTATTGCTTTGATATATCAATGAAACAAAAATCTGCACTTATCATATCCTAAGTCTCTTGTAATCTCTCCTTGTGTCTGGTTATGCTCGATATGTGACTAAATAGTTTACTCCAGTTGAGCATCGTGTATCAAAAGTGTTTTAAAACAACTATATGGCAGCTGAAGTTGTTCGAAGTGCTGCGAAGTCATTCGAAGTGTTGTGAAATAGTTTGAAGTAGTTCGAAGTTGTCTGAAATAGTGCAAAATCATGTGAAAATGGTTCAAAGTCGATTTTGTGGTGTTCATAGAAATTCAGAGTGTGTGTCGTAATGTCTCGATGTGAGTGGGAATGTTCTCCAGACCTTAAAGCGCATAGTGGACCTATCAGCAGCATTGCAGCAAGTAGAATCATTGCCTATACTAATTCAGGGATGGCAACATTGGCAGCCATAAATTTGTCAGCCATCTTGGCAATCTCTGGCATGAAATTTGCAGCTGGAATTTTGATTGTGATTGCAGACCTAAAGTGTGCAAAGACTTGGGAGGGGCCATTGACACTATAATCAGTGTGGATGAAATCCCACACCTCCTCAGCAGTGTCCTTGGTGTTGGCACACTGCCAAATAGAGGGGGCCAGGTGGAGCACTAGGCTACCAATAGCCTGGTCATTCTTGTTGCTCCAGGTCTGGAGCTTGGCATTAGCATCCGCTACTAGTGCAGCATTTGTTGCTGTCAAAGGAGGCGCCAGAGGTGGTTTTAGTTCTATCCCACTAGTTATTTGCCAGAGGCCCTGAGACCTGAGCCATGCCTTCATTGAGTCAGCCCATTAAATGTAGTTAGAGCCATCAAAAGTTTGTACGAGTTTTTCAAGAGTTGAAGACATGATGTTGTAGTGGCAGCTGGTAAAAGTGCTCAATCAGTCCTCCATTCAAGAAAACATGTTCCATAATCTCAGGCAAAAACACTCCTTCAGAGTGGTTAACCCTAGTCAACCTGGGTTTTTAAATGCAGCTCACGAAGAGTGCAAGGTTACAATTTGGAGACAATGAAGTCAACATCATTCGCAGCTAGTTAAGGCATGTTTGCGACATGCCCAGCAGGGCCCATAACCTGTTGGAGCAGACTACATATGCTGCACAGAGGAAGAAATGACACATTTCTTATAACCTACCTGGGGTTTAGTTAGTCTTAGAGCTAGGATTTAGCAGAGGTAAGAACACTGTATATCTACTATGGTACAGGTTCCCCTTATATACATAATAGTATATATGTCACATGACTTGGGAATGTGTTCACCACATGTATGCGCAGTAAGCACAGTAACATGTGTGTGCTGCATGGTTTGCCTCACGTATGCAGCATGCATCGGAGATTAATTTCAACAATTCCCACTTCTGACTTCAATATTGGAGGGTACACTTATGTTAAATGGGAACACTTATGTGCAACACGACCCTCCAAGAATCTCTCAAATAAATTCTATGATCCATTTAGAATCATTGCCTGTTTGGGTATCCACTTGGTCATCCATAGGCTTCTGGACCATCTGCAGGCAGTTCACTCTGTATTCACATCTCACAGCTGGAATAAGACACCCCTAACACAATTCCTAATCATTCTCAGCCTCCACCTCTTCCAGTTATTATCGATAATGAACTTAAATATGAAATCTCAGAAATTCTGGACTCAAAGATCGATAACTGTCATTATTGCAAGTTACTATACTTTGTCTGGTGGGAAGGTTACCAAGGGACTGATGAGAAAACTTTTGGCTCCCAGCTACAGAGCTGGATCATGCTCAGGAATTAGTGGTGGACTTTCACACTCATTATCAAGACAAACCTGGACTACTTCAGACCTAATTCACACAGATGGAGACAGTACAAATCATTTTATTCAGAGGAAAAGAAAAAAATAAAGATATGAATTTTTTGGCAGGCCCTGACCAGGCCCCGTCAACCTCCCCATCGACTTCCCCAGTGGGCTCTACCTGGATGACCTGCTCTGCCTCCTCAGCCAGCCCAGACAGCTCCTCCCTCACCTTCCCCTCATTCACACTTTCTTCCTCCTCTTCCTCCTCCTCCACCCCTCCTGTCCACTCTGGGTCAAACACATCACAGAAATCTACGATTTCCTTATTGGTTCTTGCTATCTCATCCTGGGTCCCCATCTGCTCCCACCAGAGGCCCCAGACCTCCCACTTCAGCCCCTTCACCACTGCCATAAGCTCCTTCATGAGCTCCACCATTTCTTCCCCTGACAACTTCCCTTTTGGGGCCTCCTGCCCCTCCCACACCATCTCCTTGCACTTGTGTTTTATCCTAGTGCAGGGCTCGCATGCCTGGCCCCAGGTTCCCATCTGGAAACATCAATTTTTGATTTGAACATTTAGGGGCAGCATCAGCACTATACTCAGCAGTGAAGAGATAGGGTACTCACCTTTTATAGTCATTCAGCTGTGGTTTGTGATGATGGGTTCATGGTGGTGGATAAGACTTAGGAACTTAGAAATTTTCTGTCCACAAGACCCAGCTTTTAAGTCAAATTCTTGAACCCTCACATGCTTCGTAGGCTCAGCATTAAGGGGGAAATACTGTCAAGACCTGACTCACCTGATTGAATTCCCAATAATTCCCAACCTTTTCTGACTCTTTTCTGATAATTTCCACCAGCATTCTGGCCACAGCACTTTTTAGTCACCAGACAGGTCCTCACATGCCTTAGTAATCATTTGCTTACTCACTATATCTCTAATACAGTCTTACCAATACAGTCTTACCAATTATGGCCATGGACACTTACAAAGACCTGTTAGTAAACTTTTACATTTTCTGTTATTCTTCAAGTCTTCATTATACAAGCACCCATAGTTTAGCCTTGTACCTTAGTTTGCAAGTTGTGTATCAGTCATATACTACCCAATTATCAAGTCTTGACCCAGCGTTATCCAAGCCTCAACATAATCTCAACATAACCAACCAACTCCTTCACTCTTCCTTCTAAAGTCTTACCCTTGAAGTTAATCTTCAAACTCTGCTTATTTCTACCCTTCTCCTTCTCTGGAAACACTTCAGAAATCTGAACTTCCTCCACTTTAAAATACAGACAACTGATGAGGAGAAGGGTGCAACTTCTTACAAGTTAAAGCCAAGTCCTTTCACTTGGCATGCTACAGCCCAGTAAATTCTGCCTCAAACCTCCTGATCCCTTTGACCATGGATGACCAGGTCCAACCAAAAGTCTGGTGTTTTTCCTGCCTGAAGTTCCATCCTTGGTAGCAGCATTTTAAACTTTGATACCCTCAGAAGAACCCCAGAAAGTTGATAAAATTTAACTTGGGTAGAGGTTGTTATTTTTGCCCATATAAAGATGAAAACCATCCCATGGGGTGGATTTGGTGGAGTGTGAATTAGAAGAGGAATTCTGATACTCCCAACCCCTATGAACCCTATGAAACCACTTTGAAAGGATTCCAGACTATTTTAAACTACTTCAAATGACTTCAAACAACTTTGAACAACTTCAAACAACTTCAAACAACTCTGAATGACTTTGAATGACTTTGCAACACTTCGATTGAGTTTAAATGACTTTGGCTGCCATATGCCTATTACACCACCCTTCAAATACATGCAGCTCACCCTGCACGAGTAGTGCATCACATATTGAGCACCACCGGACACAAGGAGATACAACAAAAGGATTTTAGAATGTGATCGTGGTGCTTTGACAGTTCCATGATATATTGGAACAATGGGACAAGTACTTTTTATACATTGCAACTCTATATGTTTTACTTATCATCATTTCTCATTTGTTTTATGAATTGCAAAGTTCTTTATTGTTTTGTATTTTGCCTCATGTTGTCCACATGTTTTATTTTCTTTTAAGTACCATCTCTTCCAAACACATATAGGCTTGTACTAGCTACTTAGAATAGCAGAGAAGAAATTGTCCTCTCCCATTCATCGTCTGATTTAAGAGCAGTTCTCTTTAGTCTAAGCCTTGCATCACAATTCTAAGTTCTGCAAATAATCACAAACTTCTTTGGACTTTCATACTAGCCTCTCAAAACTATCATCTATTGTCTATCATCTCTCAAAACCCTTCCAATTCTCTATTGTCATTTCTCAGCATCCCTTGAGACCATCCCCATTCTCTATAAAACCCTCAAACATCCTCGAACTTCTTTGAACTTTCCTTGGAGCACTTCAACAGACCTTCATGTGCCCTCGAACTTTACCCAATATCATTTGAACTCCTTAAACTTAGTTTCCCCATTCTTGGATAACAGTGGTGATATTTATTACCACCTGCGCCCTTCCTCTAACTTGTGTTATACCATCTGAGACCTTTCTAGTAGGTTTTGTTTGGGTCTCCAGGTTGAGTAGTATCAACAGGTCAGAAATTGCTTGGGTTTGCCAAGAGTTGCCATTTCCCCCTTTGTGGTAAATGTCCCATCATCTAGTGAGCACATCAGGTTTCACCCCTAATTTTCCAGGGCAGAAGTGGATGACTAGATTAAATTGGGAGAGGTATTTGGAATATCTGGCTTGGTGGTAGATAAGGAGCTCATCATGTGTGTTGCAGTTCACCTCCATGGAATTGAAGGAGTGTGTGGTAAAGTGAATGTCACTATCTGTGGTGTGGGGAGGAAGGATTGCTGTTAGGGCATAGTCAGAAGCATCCATTTTGAGGACTATGCAGGCCTGAATCTGGTACCAATTGGGTGAGAACTAGTGCATGAGTAAATTCTTCCTTGAGCCTGTCAAAGGCTTCTTGGCACTTCTTGTTGAAGCCCCAGGGAAAATTCTTCTATATCAAGTGGGTAAGAGAAATGACGATGTCAGAATATCCATCAATGAACCTGTGGTAAAAATTGCAAAATTTGAAGAAAGGCTGGATATTTTTGACTTCTGGGGCACCAGCCAGTCCAGGATGGTCTTTACTTTGTCTTCAGACATCCGTAGTCCATCCAGTGATAGGAAAACCTAGATATTCAACTGTATCCTTGTGAAACTCACATTTCTGTGGAGAAGCATAGAGTCCATATTTTTGGAGTCTCCAGAGGACTTCTTTGACATGAGCCTTGTGTTTTGACATCTCATCAAAGTATATGAGGATATTGTCAAGATAAATAATACTGCACACATTGGACATATCACTGAAGATGTCATTCATGAATCACTGAAAAGCTGTGGGTGCATCAATGAGTCCAAATGGAACCACCAGCCACTCAAAGGACCCATAGTGGGTCCAGAATGTTGTTTTCCATTCATCACCATCAGCGATGTGCACCAGGTGGTAAGCATGTCAAAGGTCAATCTTAGTAAAGATATGGGATTTCTGTGGGGCATTGAGGAGGTCAGAAATTAGTGGAAGTGGGTAGCAATCCTTCTTTGAGATGTGGTTGAGGCCCCAGTAGTCAACACATGACCAGAGCATGCCATCCTTTTTCTTGACAAAGAGTATAGAAGCACCATGGGGAGATTTAGAAGGTCAGATAATGCCAGAATGAACATTCTCTTTAATGAACACTTGCAAGGCTTCTAGTTTGGATGGGGAGAGGGAGTACATGCAGATAAGAGGTAGGGGCATATTGTCTTTTATTTCTATCTTTAGGTCATAAGGGCAATGTGGGGGTAGGGTGTCCACCTTCTGCTTGTTGAAGACATTGGCAAATTCATGGTACTCTTCAGGGATATCTGAAAGATCTGCCAGATCTCCAGTGACAACCAAGGATTTGGTTGTAAGGCCCTCTGGAGAAAATATCATTTGAAAAGCAATAGCTCCAGGAAGTTTGCTGGCACACATGTAAGTGGCAGCATTGATGAAGGAGATCTCAGGAGGTAAGCAGGTTTCTGCTGGAAGGTTCAGAGGTGACTTGGCAGTCGGGAGTCAGAAGATGTTGATAATACTCAACCTGGAAACCTAACAAAAACTTGTTAAAAGGCTTAAAAAGTATAACACAGGCTAGAGGAAGGGTGTGAGTTGGTACTAAATATCACCGCTAATATCCAAACATTGTGTTTAGTGATGCAAAATGATAAGGGATGTTGCAAATAGTCTGTGGAAGCATACGAATTCATTCGAAAGAGTTCGAAATAGGCTCGAAGATGTGTGAAATAGTTCGAAGAAGTTTCGAGAAAGGTTGAAGGTGTTGGACTAGTGTTGAGGTATATTGAGGAATGATTATAACAAATGGAAAGTGTTTTTTGAGAGACGATGGGCGATATGCAATGAGTCAAGGGATGAATACAAAAGTTTGAAGAAGTTTGCGATATTTTGCAGAACTTAGAGATACGACTGGAGGCTAAGACTCAAGAGAACTGCTCTTAAATCGGATGATGAGGGAGAGAGTCACTTCTTCTCTCGCCTTTTGCTTTGATATATCATTGAAACATCTAAATGCTATTATCACATCCTAAATCTCTCATCGTCTCTCGTTGTGTCCAGTAGTACTCGATTTGCAATGGAATACCTCATTCCAGTTGTTCAGCATGTATTGAAAAGGGTTTTGGAACAGCTATATGGTGGCCAATGTCATTCAAAGTGGTGTGAAGTCATTTTAAAGCATTTGAAGTGTCATGAAATTGTTCGAAATTGTTCAAAGTTGTTCAAAGTAGTGTGAAATAGTTTGAAAAGAATTCAAAGTCAATTTTGTGGTGTCTGTAGTGGTTTGGAGCATCTGTCATAATGTGTCAATATGATTGGAGACCTTAGAGTGCGCAATGGACCTATCAATGTCAGGGATGCCAGACCTCTGTGTACTGCAGAGAGGAAAGTTATTTGGCCAGCAGACCAGTCAACTAATGGATTCTATTGCTTCAGCCAGTTGACCAAGGACTGCAGAACAGAAAGAGTTGAGTGGGGTTACAAAAAATGTCAGATTGAACACTTCACCAGACAGAAAAGTGACCAGTGATAATACCCAACCTGGAAACCTAACAAAAACCTGTTAAAAGGCTTAGGAAGTATAACACAGGCTAGAGGAAGGGTGCAAGTTGGTACTAAATATCACCGCTGATACCCAAAGGTTGTAGCGAGAGACATAAAATGACAGGGAGTGTTGCAAATAGTCTTTAAAGGCATATGAAGATGTTCAAAAAAGGTTCAAAGTGGTATGAAGATGTTTGGAGATGTTCAAAAGAGGTTCGAAAAGGTTCGAAGTAGTTTGGGGAGTTTCAAAACAGTTGGACTGGTGTTGAAGTATATCAAAGAATGAATATAGCAAATTAGATGTATTTTTGAAAGATGATAGGCAATAGGTGATAAGTTGAGGAGCGAATATGAGAGTTCGAAGAAGTTTGCAATATTTCACAGAAGTTTGAGATACAATGTGAGGCTGAGACTCAAGAGAATAACTCTTAAATCAAATGATAATAGAGAGGGTGACTCTTCTCAGTTGTCTTTTGCTTTTCTTCTAAGTAACTAATACAAGTCTATATACAATTTGAAGTAATAGTACTAAAAAGGAAACAATAACATGTGGAAAACATGAGGCAGTATGCACAGCAAATAAAGGTTGGGTAGTGTTTGAAAGTCTGGTCCAGTCTATTTTTTTGACCCCAGAGAGGGCAATTGCAGACTGGACTGGTTGCTCTTATTTGAAATATTTGCACAACTGAGAACTGGTCCAGCATAAACTGGTCCATTTTGGTTGCTTACCAGTTGCTGGACCAGTTGTAACCAGTCCAGTACTGAGTCAGTTCAGACCGGTGATAGGTCCATTATGTGCTCTAGGCTCTGAAAAAAAAAAACATATTGAGACATTGTGACACATGCTCCCGACCCCTGCAAACTCCATGAAATTGATTTTGAACCCTTTTCGAACTATTTTGGATGACTTTGAATGACTTTGAATGACTTTGAATGACTTTGAATGACTTTGAATGATTTTGTGACACTTCAAATGCTTTCAAACAACTTCACACTACTTTGAACAATGACAGCTGCCATATAGCTGTTTTGAAACCGTTTCAACTTATACAGCACATCTGGAATGGACCATTGCATCACATATCAAGCACTACCAGACATGAGGAGACACGACAAAAGATTTAGGATGTGATAAGTGCAGTTTTGTGTTTTAGTGATATATTGAAGCAATAAGATAAGTATTTTTACTATACTGGGACAATGTATGTTTCAATTATTATCATTTCATTTGTTTTATGCTTTACAAAAACTCCTTTATTGTTGTGTATATTGCCTTGTGTTCTACACATATTATATTTTCTTTTTGGTACTATCTCTTCAAAATGTATATAGGCTTGTACTAGTTACTTAGAATGACAGACAAGGGAACAGAGAAAAAGTTACCCTCTCCACTATCATCTGATTTAAGAGCCATTCTCTTGAGTTCAAGTCTCACCTCATATCTCTTTTGCAAAATATTGCAAACTTCTTCAAATCTTCATATTAGCCTCTCAAATCATCACCTATCACCTATCGTCACTTAAAAACACTTCCAATTTGTCATATTCATCCCCTCAATATTCCTCGAAGCCTTCCCTATTCTTTTCAAACTTTTTGAACATCCTTGAAACTCCTCGAAACTCTTTGAACCTTCTTTGAACTTTTTCAAACCTCTTCGAATGTCTTTTGAACATCTTTTGAACCTTTTTGTATGCCCCAAAAGACTTTTCATAACACGTCTGACCATTCCACACCTCTAACCATGACCCTTGGGTGACAGTGGTGACATTTAGTACCAACTCACACCCTTCCTCTAGCTTGTGTTATACTTCTTAGACCTTTTAACAGGTTTTTGTTAGGTTTTCGAGTTGAGTATTATCACTGGTTTACGACCAGTCTGAACCATGTATATACATGTAGGTAAGAGCCCCTCACATGGTCAAGGGCCTGCAAGTGAACATGTACATATGTAATAAAACAATGACTATGTACATTTATTTGTAATGTAGCTAAGCACCCCTCGCAGGCAAGAGGCCTGTGAGGAAGCAAGTATATAATGAAAAAAAAGTGTTATCCATTGGCACACATGATCCTCCATGCAAGGTCAGTGCACTCATTGAGGACTTGAGGTAGTAGGTGATGAAGTGACAGGCTTGGGTATTGCCTGAAGTCAGCAGGGACAGAGAGATGAGGGGTTGGGGTATGTACCTTCTGCATATTCATTATGGGGACTCCCCCCATATCATCATTGTAGCTTTCTGTCATAGTCATGTTGCCATCGAGGACTTGGGTTGGTTGGTGGTGACATGGTGGGCTCTTGCATTGGTGGGGTGTTGGCTGTCATTGTTGCTCTCTGTCATCATCCAGTCCTTTGTGTTGGATGTCAACAGGTTGGGTTTGTGGGAGGTGGGCATCGTCGGCAAGAACAATGTTATAGCCTAAAAAAAAAGCATGTAAGTTAAGAGTAACAGCAAGGAAAAGAAGAACATGCACAAAGGGTGTTGAACATGCATGACATGACACATTTGCAGCCTGTTGGTGTTGGTGTTCATCACCCACATTGTTCGTCACCCATGTTGTTCATCCCCGGCTGTTGTCCATCAGTCACACCACAATTCACTGCATGAGCAGGGGCTCATGAGGCTAAATGTGCATACCTTATCACCATTGTTGTTGCTGCCTTGTGTAGTTGTTGAACATAGCACCAATGATCCACCCCACGAGCAGTTGCTTGTGGGGCTGAACATCGGTGCTGAGGCTGAGTCATTCATGGGGCTGATCCTCATTGTCTCTGTTCTCACATTAGTTTAAACCTATAAAGAAGAAAACAACAATGTTAGTAGTAAAAAGAATAATGAAAAAATGAAATGAAACTTACCTACTATGTGTTACAGCGACACGCTGATAGGTCCACTACATGCTTTAAGGTCTGGAGAACAGTTTCACTCATATTGAGACATTATGACAGACATTTCGAATCACTATGAACGCCATAAAATTGACATCGAATCTATTTCGCACTATTTCACACTATTTCGGAAAACTTCGCAACACTTCGAACAACTTCGAACAACTTCGTGACACTTCAAACAACTTCAAACAACTTTGTGACACTTCAAGCGACTTTGCAGAATTTCAAACAACATTGGCCACCATATAGCTTTGTTAAAATACTTTCGATACATGCTGCACATCCAGAACAAACTATTCCGTCGCATATCAAGCACTACTAGACATGAGGAGAGACGACAAGAGATTTAGGATGCAATAATAGTGTTTTTTATGTTTTGATGATATATTACAGTGAAAGATAAGTACTTTTACCATATGGGGACACGTATGTTTCAATTATTTATCATTTCTCATTTATTTTTGATCTACAAAGTCCTCATTGTATGATATATTGCCACATGTTTTACACATGTTTTACTTCCCTTTTCAGTACTATCTCTTCAAAAATGTATATAAACTTGTACTAGTTACTTAGAACAACAGAGAACCAGTTACCCTCTCCACTATAGTCGGATTTAAGAGCAGTTCTCTTGAGTCTTACCTCGCGTCATATCTCCGAAGTTCTGCAAAATATCGTGAACTTCCTCAAACTTTCATATTCATTCTCAACTCGTCATCACCTATCGTCACTAAAAACACAGCTCGCAACTGCAATATTCATTTGTCAAAACATATATCAACGCCAGTCAAACACCTTTGAATCCCCTCAAACTCACCCAAACAACTTCGAACCCATTCGAACTTATTCCGAACTACTTCGCATGACTTCGAACCATCTTTAAACATCTTCGTATGCTTTAAAAAGGCTATTTGTCATGTCCTTACCATTTCGCATCACCAAAACAACATTTTGGTATTAGTGGTGATATTTAGTACCACCTCGCACCCTTCTTCTAGCCTGAGTTATACTACAAAAGGCTTTTAACAGGTTTTTGCTAGGTTTCCAGATCGAGTATCATCATTTTGGAGCCCACTGTGAGGGGTTTCTAAATTATTTCATCGCCTAATTTACCTTGAATCTCTCAGCTTAGGCCAACACAAGCTCGAAACCTTAGAATCGAGACTCGCCAGGCCTTCGAATCTCTCGAACAATCGGGGAATATCCTAATACCTGTCTCTGATGCTGAATCAACACATCGTCATCTGTTTCCTTCACCTATTTCCTCGTCTACAACTTCGTCTTCCTCTTCTTCCTCATCCTCTACTACATCATTCATTATTCCAGCTACTTCGACACATCTACCATCCTTCGCTCAGGTTCTAACTCCTCGAATCAGTACATCTATGGCCACCCAAGCAACAATGCCAGCTCGAGGACATTCCACAGCACCTAAATTTGACCCTACTCAACCTCGAGAGCTATGTCGATACTTTAACGACCTCGAAATACTTTTCATTGACTGTAATGTTATGGATCCCAAACTTATGAAGAAGCATGCCTGCCGATATGTCAATATCGATATGTCCGAACTCTGGGAATCGATTCCCGAATACGAAACTGGCACTTCGTTTCACAATTTTCGCATCGCAATTCACAGACTATATCCTGGTTCCGAAGATGATCGAAAATGGTCAATTTCGGACATGGACAAACTTGTTGGCAAACAACTTTGGATGGGTATGTATAACGCAAGTGATTTAGGATTATATTACAGGTCTTTCTACAACATTACGAAGTTCCTACTCTCTAAAGGCCAAATTTCGGAGGCAGAACAAAGTAGAGCATTTGTTCGAGGTTTTCAACCAGGTTTATGGTCACAAATTGCACGACGACTCGAACTTAAATCTCCCGACCACTATCCGGATGATGCCTACCCACTTGACGACATTCACGCAGCAGTGAAATTTGTTTTAGCAGGATCAATTAGCTCAAATTCGGCATTGTTACAGTCTTCAGAAGCATCAGCATCGACTTCGACATCTTTGACACAGATTAAATTGGAAGACTTATTGGCGATCCTCAAAAAATTCGCAACCACACTTGTCATGGCTTTAGCAGGTTCGAAACCCACTAACCCTCCTCAAACTAACAGTGGATTTCGCTCAGACCAGCTCAAAAACTTAGCTTGTGTCTTTTGTGGACTCACAGGTCATTTCATTAGTGACTGCTTGGTTTGCCAAGCCTATATCAACGAAGAAAAGTGTAAAAAGAACAACGAAGGAAAAATCGTGCTTCCAAATGGATGGTTCACCCCTCGAACCATTCCTGGTCGCTTATCAAAGACAGAATCGATGAATAGACTCGATGAAATCCTTCGAACACAACTGCATCGTTGCTCATGTACAACATCACATCCTCAATGGCTACTTCGACACCGCCTAAGGGCATCTACCAGGTTTCTGAACAATCTGCAACACCTGAAGATCGCATCACAAAACTTGAACAAGAGATATACACTTTGCAAAGTGGTAGGACTTTTGCTAAAGCTAATCCGAGCATACCAACAGTCCCTGTCTCTCAACCTTCAGTTTCCCCAAGCACTGCAGCAGTCGAACAATCGACTCCACATGTACCAGCATCATCCATCTCATCCACAGCCACAAACCTACCAACCTCAACTTCAGCATCATCTTCAACTTTGGAAACAACTTCGCAGCCTGTTATTCATCCTTATGCCGCTACAAAAGAAAATTCGTACCTACCACCACACGAATGAAACTTCGGATCAACTGCGAAAGGTAAAGGCAAAGATGGTCCTTCGCACCATACCCAAGCACCAATTCAAAAGGATAAAATCACGAAAATGTTTTTGCTCTTTCTATGAAGATGCTGATTATCACACTAATGCCCAAGGAATTGTTGTCTTTATCGCCTGAAGTTCGTATGAAATGGAAGGAACAGGTTACTCCATGTCGAATTCAGCAGCCCGAAGGAAATAACGCCATGAATCTGCTTAACAATGAGATTTTCATGATTGATGATCCATTCGAAACTTATATTAACAGTCTTCGACCTGGTGATATTCCAGAACCCTTTATTGCTGTGAAGGAATCCCATTCAATTAGGTCAATTATTATGAATGTCAATGGAAGGAATCCAGTCAAAAGTGTCATAGACCCCGGCTCTTCGATTATCACAATTTCTGAAGAAATTTGCCATGAACTTGGCCTTGCTTACGATCCTTCAATCCACATTCCACTCCAATCGGCTAACAGAGGCATTGACGAAAGTTTGGGTTTAGCACAAAATGTGCCTTGAAAAGTGGGGAGTATCATGCAGTTCATGCAAATTCACATAATTCGTGACCCAGCCTACGATATCTTACTCGGTCAACCATTTGATGTACTCACTGAAAGCACTGTCAAAAACTACAGGAACAAAGCCCAGACAATTACGATATACGATCCTAATTCAACACAATCATGTGCTATCCCCATGATTTCCCATTCTAATCACCATTGAAAGGATTTTCGCAACTAGAGGACAAAATTTTGGACATTGACCAGTGTGCTTTCGTTATCTTATTCGATCCCTCTAATTTATCTATCAATATCGAATGCACTGTGAATATTCCTGATATGGAGTCCTCGAACTCCTCGAAATCCATTTCTTATTCTTCGATCCTTGCAAATTTATATTTAACAGCCAGTCACCAATACAAAACATATTTATCGACCTTGACAGCAACATCTACGCCTTCTATGCCTATTATCGACTCCTCATATCCAACTTTCGCAGCATCGAAAAAGAAATACAAACCTGTTGCACAAAAAATTTGCCCAGTTATTACCGAGCTACCCAACCAATTTCGCATTATTCGAACAATTACTGGTGACCCTCTCAAAAACATGCCAAAATTAAATCCTTATCCACCATCGTTTATTCCCACTTCACGATATACACTTGAACATAAAGCTATTATCGACAAAAATCATCCTGGTGATTTCCTATGGCCAGAGGAACGAAATCTTATGCACAATTTTATTCGAAATCAGGAAACAGCTTTTGCGTGGACAGAACAAGAGCGAGGAAATTTTCGCTCTGACTTTTTTCCTCCTATAGAGTTCCCTGTCGTTCCTCATACTCCATGGGTTGAGCAAAACATTCCCATACCTCCAGGTTTGTATGAACAGATATGTGAAATGTTAAAAAAGAGGATAGAGGCAGGAGTATATGAACTATCGAACTCTTTGTACCAATCACGATGGTTTTGCGTTGTGAAAAAGGATGCGAAATTGCTTCGAATCATCCACAGTCTCAAACCACTTAACCAAGTAATGATTTAGCACTCAGGCATCGTACCGATACCCGAACATTTAGCAGAACAATTCGGGGAATGATCATGCAGAGGAATGTTGGATCTCTATGTGGCATTCGATGAAAGGAAAGTCACAGAATCATCTCGCGATCTGACAACATTTCAGACACTGTTCAGAGCACTTCGCATCATTACCCTACCCATGGGTTGGACAAATTCTGTCCCTATCTTACACAATGACATAACATTTATTCTTCAGCCTGAAATTCCTCATATCACCATTCCTTACATCGACAACACACCAGTTAAGGGTCTGAAATCGGAATATAGAACGATTGGTGGATCCTATGAAACAATTCCCGAGAATCTAGCTATTCGACACTTTGTCTGGGAGCACTTCGAAAATCTAAATCGGATAGTGCAGTGCATGAAGTATTGTGGAGGAACATTTTCAGGCACAAAACTCTATCTTTGCATCCCCAAAATAATTGTCTTAGGGCATTGATGCAATATCAAAGGTCATATGGCTGACCCTACTGGAATCACAGCTGTTAGCAAGTGGGGACCATGTCAAAGCCTCACCGAAGTCAAAGCGTTTCTAGGAACCATTGGAGTTTGTTGTATCTTTATCTGAAATTTTGCTCAACGAGCTGCAGCACTGATACAACTCATCCGAAAAGATGTTTTTTTCAAATGTGGAGCAGAACAAATAGCAGCCCAAGAAGATTTGAAAGCAGCTCTAATCAATTCCCCAGCGATTCAAGCAATCGATTACTCATCTCCAGCCCTGGTTATTCTATCGGTCGACACTTCGAACATTGCTATTGGTTTCTTTCTCGCTCAATGCGATCCCAAAAACCCTCGAAAATGATATTATAGTCGATTCGGAATGATTACACTTAACGACCGTGAATCCAGATTTTTGCAACCAAAACTCGAACTTTATGGTCTATATCATGCTCTCAGAGCACTACGATTGTACCTAATAGGAGTTCAAAGGCTTATCATCGAAGTCAATGCATGATATATTAAAGGCATGCTTTCGAATCCTGATATCGCACCTAGCGCTAGCATCAATCGATGGATAGTATCCATCCTAACCTTTCACTTTACATTAGTCCACGTCGCAGGAACACACCATGGTCCTGACGGACTTTCGAGACGACCCCCACAAGACGAAGATGTTCAGCTCGACAGGGAAGATAATTTCGTAGACTGGATCGACTGCCTTCATGGTTTTGTACATCAAATAAATCCTATTACAACCCGACCATTTACTTCGCATCAAATTTTGACCTTCTCCCTCTTTTCGAATTTTAGTAAGGGGGAGGATCTTACCTATAATGATGTCCCACCATCGAATAACGCAAAAACGAATTACAAGAGGTTACTTTGCATTCGAAAATGGTTACATGACTTGGTGCGACCCCCTGATCTATCAGATGCAGAATACACTACCTTTATTCAATATTACATTGAATTCTTTTTAGACTCAGGCAAAGTATGGAGGAAAGACTCCCAAGGAGCTCACAAAATTGTCGCTCCTTCAAAACGTCATCTCGAAATCATTCCTGCAGCTCACGATGACATTGGACACAAAATGGTTTTCGCTACTAAATCAGGTATCACCCTTCAATTTTGGTGGCCAAACATGAAAGCCGACATTGCATGGTATATTCGAACCTGCCACCTATGCCAAATTCGACAGACACAAAATGTTCTAATTCCACCCACAGTCGCCACTCCAGCACACCTTTTCAGCAAAGTTTATATCGACACAATGCAAATGCCACCTTTGAATGGATTTAAATACATCGTACAAGGTCAATGCTCACTAACGACCTATCCAGAATGGCGAAAACTTCGACACAAAAATGCCACGTCTCTGGGCGATTGGATCTTTGAAGACATTATTTGTCGATGGGGCTCGCTATACAAAATTGTAACTAACAATGGCACTGCATTTATCGCAGCTATGGAGTATCTTTCGAAATGATATCACATTAACCATATTCGAATTAGCAGTTATAATTCACATGCCAATGGACTCGTCGAACAAGCCCACTTCGACGTTTGACAATCGTTATTTAAAGCTGTTGATGGAGATCAAACGAAATGGTCAGCAGGGGCGCACTCAGTGTTTTGGGCAGAATGAGTCATGGTTCGTAAATGCATGGGTTGTTCTCCCTACTTCACAGTTACAGAAGCACATCCTCTAATACCCCTCGACATCTCCGAGGCAACATACTTACAACCACCACCCGATTCAATTTTATCGACAACCGATCTTATAGCTCAACGAGCCATAGCACTACGAAAATGATCTAACAACCTCAAACTGTTATATTCGAAAGTCTATGCATCCCGAATTGAAGCTGTGAAACACTTTGAACTTGCTCATGAACATAGGATGCACGACTACAACTTTGCGAAAGGAGATTTAGTGCTACTTCGAAACACGCAAATCGAGAAGTCCCTTAATTGCAAGATGAAACCCAGATATGTCGGCCCTCTTATCATTATCAAACGAAACTACAGAGGGGCATATATTCTCTGCAAACTCAATGGGTCAGTACTACATAGACCTATTGCTGCATTTCATTTGCTACCATACCTCGCTCGAAAATCAATTTCCCTACCACCGAATTTCCTCGATATCGACTCCGAGCACCTCGAACAACTTCGAACAAGTTTGAACTTCGATGAAGATACCTTCCAAGATTTTCAGGACTTCGAAAACAAATAATTATCCTTTCTTTCCTTTTTGCAATTACTTACAAAAAAAATTCGATTACTTTTAGTGTATGATACAACTCACGATATCACATCATAGCATGGTCATGCAAACTCCAAAGGGTTTTTCAGCTATGATGAACTACTGAGCCTTTCCCAAAAAAATCTTTTTTGATTTTTCATCTGTTATATCTTCATTTCTGCTTCATCTTACTTTCCAAACACATTTAACAAAAGACAATTTAAAAATAGACAAAACAAAAAGTCCTACTCCTCCAACATCTCCTCCAACACCTCGACTTCCCTCCCCAACACCTCCATCTCCACCTTCCTCTCGACCAATTTTCTCGCCAGCACTCGACGACGAGTGCCGACCTCATCTGAATCCCCAGCCTCTTCAACGTCCTTGACCCTTCGAATGGCCCTCGCCTTCGCCTTCCCTTTCAACGACCTTTTTCTCTCCTTCGATGCCTTCGATGGCCCTGCTACTGGTAATGATACTCAACCCGGAAACCCAAACAAAACCTACTAATGGCTTCAGATGGTATAACACAGGCCAGAGGAAGGGTGCAAGGTGGTACTAAATATCACCGCTGAGACCAAAACGTTGTGTTTAGCAATGCAAAATAATAAGTGATGGCTTGAATAATCTGTAAGAGCATATGAAGGTGTTCGAAGGAGTTCGAAAAAGGCTCGAATATGTGCGAAGAGGTTTGAAAAAGGTTTGAAGAGGTTCAAAGTCATGCAAAGTAGTCCAAAGAAGTTCGAATAAGTTTGAAGAGGTTCGAGGTATATCGAAGAGCAAGTTTAACGAATGTGAAGTGTTTGTCTAATGGCGGTAGGTGATGGGCAATAAAATGGAGAGCGAATATGATAGTTTCGAAACAGTTCATGATATTTCGCAGAACTTAGAGATGTGACACCAAGATAAGACTAAAGAGAACGATTCTTAAATCTGACGATAGTGAGAGGGTAACTTGTGCTGTTCCCCATTGTTCTATCATTCTGTTCTAACTAACTAATACAAGTCTATATACAAAATGAAGAGATAGTACTAAAAAGGAAATAAGAACATGTGTAAAACATGAGGCAAATATATCATACAATGAGGACTTTGTAGATCAAAAATAAATGAGAAATGATAAATGATGAAATATACAGTGTTTTCATATAGTAAAAGTACTTATCCTGTGCTTCAATATATTAAAGAAACACAAAAATACACTTATTGCATTCTAACTCTCTTGTACTCTCTCCTTGTGTTCAGTAATGCTCGATATGCAACGGAATAGCTTGTTCTGGATGTGCAGCATGTATCAAAAGTGTTTTAACACAGCTATACGGCGGCCGATGTTGTTCGAAATTCTGTGAAGTCACTCGAAGTGTCACGAAGTTGTTCAAAGTTGTTCGAAGTGTCATGAAGTTGTTCGAAGTTGTTTGAAGTGTTGTGAAGTCTTCCGAAATAGTGCAAAATAGTGCGAAATAGATTCGATGTCAATTTCGTGGCATTCATAGTGATTCGGAATGTCTGTCGTAATGTCTCGATATGAGTGAAACTGTTCTCCAGACCTTAAAGCATGTAGTGGACCTATCACTGGCTCGACATCTTTAAATGGGCCCACAATGTGAATTTGATGTACTACAAAATTTGAAAACAAGTTAGCAATTACTTCGAAACAACTCCGAACAATTTTTGTACCTTTTCTGGGGTTCGAATCTCATTTCGCACTTATGAACTTCTTTACTTCACCTTTTCGAATGCCTCGCCTCGACAAACTGGCCCAGTAACAGCCTTGCGCCTCCTGGGTGCACTTCGAACACTTTGCGGTGCCCTCCCTGACAACACACTGTGGCTGGGACTTGAACCCAGCACACCAATCACACTACAAAAGTATTTAGCAGTGCGAAAAACTTTCGAACATAAAATAAAACACTCACTGGACCTTCGAAATTGAGCAACGCGCTCATTTTGACTGGTGCCCACTTTGCAGCCTCTACCCCCGTGATCTCCTCTTCCTCATCATCTTCGCTCTCGACCTCGACCACCTTTTGCTTCGCCACCCTCACCACGGGCAGCTCGTCTTCGTCCTTGTTTTCATTGTCCTCGCCTCCCTCTGCCTTTTTGATCACCTGTAATTCAGCCTCAAACTTTGCACTCTGCCTTTTCAAGTCGTCTTTCAAAATTGTCTTCGCACAAAACACAGCAAGAGCTGCATTTTGAGCATCCGCCAATGCCCTCCTCTGACCCTCGATTGCCGCCCACTTCACCTCCTAACCCGCTTTTCTTCCTCCTCCCTTCTTCAGCATTCTATCTCCTCAGCCAAATCTATGAACAATAGCTCTCCACCCCACAAAATCCATTCGCATGACGCCATCAGTTTATATAGCTTGAATACTTCCATCCATGACCTTTTGAATGGCTGCTTCACATTCTTCACCAAGATCTTCAGCAAGTTCATCATATTCTGCCTACACGAAACACTTTAGCATCTTTAACTATAAATCGATTGGCGACAGATGTACCATTTTCACACAAAAACCCTTCCCCCACAGTTCGAAATCCGAGTCCTCAGTGACGCTGTGCTCGGGCATCGATTTTGCATATTCAAGGATTTCAGCGTTGAGTTTGATGAGGAGAGACATTATACAAGAAAGAGTTGATGAAATTAGCAGATGACATGGAAGAACGAGCAATATATTGAACGTCGCTAATTTCCTTACCCCAACTGTGCATTTTGCACGTGACTTTGATCAGCTAACTGGGACAGTTAGGATTTCAGTAAGGGGGAGGATGATAAGTCCACTACACGCTTTAAGGTCTGGAGAACATTTTCACTCATATCGAGACATTATGACAGACATTCTGAATCACTACGAACACCACGAAATTGACATCGAATCTATTTTGCACTATTTTGCACTATTTCAGAAAACTTCGCAATACTTTGAACAACTTTGAACAACTTCGCGACACTTCGAGTGACTTCACAGAATTTCGAACTACATTGGCCACCATATAGCTGTGTTAAAATACTTTCGATACATGCTACACATCCAGAACAAACTATTCCATTGCATATCAAGCACTACCAGACACGAGGAGAGATAACAAGAGATTTAGGATGCGATAATAGTGTTTTTTATGTTTTGATGATATATTACAGTGAAAGATAAGTACTTTTACCATATGGGGACACGTATGTTTCAATTATTTATCATTTCTCATTTATTTTTGATCTACAAAGTCCTCATTGTATGATATATTGCCACATGTTTTACACATGTTTTACACATGTTTTACTTCCCTTTTCAGTACTATCTCTTCAAAAATGTATATAAACTTGTACTAGTTACTTAGAACAACAGAGAATTAGTTACCCTCTCCACTATAGTCGGATTTAAGAGCAGTTCTCTTGAGTCTTACCTCGCGTCATATCTCCGAAGTTCTGCAAAATATCGTGAACTTCCTCAAACTTTTGTATTCATTCTCAACTTGTCATCACCTATCATCACTAAAAACACAGCTCGCAACTGCAATATTCATTTGTCAAAACATATATCGACACCAGTCAAACACCTTCGAACCCTCTTGAACTCACCTGAACAACTTTGAACCCATTCAAATTTATTCCAAACTACTTCGCATGACTTTGAACCATCTTCGAACATCTTCATATGCTTTAAAAAGACTATTCGTCACATCCTTACCATTTCGCATCACCAAAACAACATTTTGGTATTAGCGGTGATATTTAGTACCACCTTGCACCCTTCCTCTAGCCTGAGTTATACTACAAAAGGCTTTTAACAGGTTTTTGCTAGGTTTCCAGGTCGAGTATCCTCAGTGCTTCAGTTGTCGAACACATACAACACGTGTGATGTGGCATATTTGCAGCCATGGGTGCTGCTATTTGGGGTGGTTGAAGGGGCTTGAGGGGCATCAATGTGGCCATTTAATGGAGAGGGAGTCATGGTGGATGAGAGAGAGTCATGGTAGTGAGGGAGGAAGAAGGAATGAGGTTTGTTTAGTTGTTTTTGTTGTCAGTCATTGTGTATTGATCTTGGATTACAACTCACCAGTTTCAATCGGTTACAACCAGTCTTTTACTGGTTTGCACATTTTTTAGCATCTCAGAAACTGGCAACCACAACCAATGTCAAATCTAGGCAACCACAACTCAAAGTCTGGTTGCCATCAGTCCAGTTTGGTTGGGTCCATGGTCTTTTTTTGGTCCTATGCACTGGACTTTTAAACACTAAACTTAGGTAATGGTAGAGTTGCAAGTTCCATTGAATAGTCAGAGTCCAATTGGCAGAATAGTTTCCATATTGAAATGATTTTCCAGTATGAGGGAGGAGTTGAGAAAATAGTGGGATGGGCTGGAGTCGATAAGAGTTTGGGTTAGTATGGAGTTGTTGGAGATGGATAAGGGGATGGTAAGGAATTTGGGATCAGAAAAAGCAGACACATTGAGATGGACATAGGCAGCCAGCTGGAAAAGGTCAATGCAACCCTAAGCCCCATTGGCATATTTCTAAGGGTTGCAGACTATTTTTTTGAGTCTGCAGAATCTGGCTTGGACTCAGTGACTGTGGCAGCATGGGCTTTTGCAGCTTTGGACTTGCTGCAATTCCCAGCTAAATGTCCCTCTTCACTGCAATAGAGGCATAGACCTTCCTTCATCCTGTGTTCACATTCTTCCCCAGTTAGTTTACCATTCTTCCCCAGCTTGTCAGAGATGAGGTCCTTTGGTTTGTTGCTCTTGGATCCAGAGGACCCATTGGTCGAGGAATGATTAGTGCAATTAGAGTTAGATGAATTCTGAGGTTTGGACTGATTACTGGAGTTGGAGTTAGGTTTTGAGGAACCTTTGGAGTTTTTCCTATAATTTCTGGGAGTCTTGGCATCAAGGTGATTCTCTTCTTCCTGCATCCAGTATATGTGGTCAGCATCTTGGGCCTTGAGTCTCAATGCTGTTAGAGTGTTAGGCTTCTCTCCCCACAATGCTTCTATTTAGAGACGGAAGACCACAGAAGTACTGGTGATAAAGAGTGGCTTCAATCCAGTCGACCTGGGAAGCAAGTTCCCAAAAGTCAACATTATACTTGACTATACAGCCCCCTTTCTTCATCTTAAATTCAGAAAGAGCCTTTTCAGCATCCCCCAAATGGTCATGAGGGCCAAAGTTGCTGTCTGGCTCTCTGAGGAATACCACATAATTCCACATCAAGTGGGCAGAATCCATCAGGTCATTGAGGCCAGGTTTGAACCAGCTAAGTGTTGATTTCTTGAGGGAGGAGATGATGGATAAGATCTACCTTTCATCAGAGGTGAAGACATGAGGGTGATCTCAGAAACAGAGGTTACAGGTGACTAAGAAGTCCCAAGTTTTTGGAAGTTGGAACCATTGAAAGTGTCAGGTTCTCAGACTTTAATTTTTTTATGCTTGGGAGCTCAGTTCTGGCAGAGAGTGCAGAGACTGTCTGAGAGGTTGAAAGAGCATTAAGGAATCTGCTCTCTGGGTCTGGGTTTTACTCTATGGGAGGCTGATCTCCAAGATCATCAGGATTGGGATCATCCCTGGGGCTGTCAGGACCATCAGAGTCTTCAGGTCCACCAGGAAGTCCATCTTCTTCACCTGCAGCTTCCTTGTTAGGAGGATTAGGTTGCCTATCATCCCTTACATAGTCAAGTGAAGTTGGAATCAGAGAGGTTTTCAAAGGCAGATGTGTAGACATGACATTGATGCTAGCGGAAGGTGCACTGGAGCTGACTCATCAAAATAGGTTAGATGGTCGGGCTAAGGCACCGAAAGTGGAAGTGGGTCCAGGGGCTGGGAGTACTGATTGTTGGATAGCTGATAAGCCTGGTAATGTGCCTGCACAGCAGGAGTTCCTTGTTGTCTGCTGAGTCTGTGATTCTGTGTGGGACATAAGAATAAGGTTCAGAAAAGTGTGATGATTGATGAGAGAAGTGTGAGTTTGCAAATACTGTCCTACCAAGGCCAGGACTTTGGCAGGAAAAATACCAGACTTCTGGTCAGACCCAGTCATCAGTGGTCACAGGGCTCAGGGGTTCCAGGCAGAATCCACCAGGCTGTAGCAGGCCAGGTGAAAAGGGGCCAGAGATGTAAGGGCAACCTCAAAGCCTTACTTAATAGTGAGCTAACGGAGGGAAATCCAAAGTTAATATTATACTACATAGTACACACACTTCAAGCACACATAACAGAGGGGAATCCGAAGAGAAAACTATAAGAACACATCTGTCAATGCCCAGTATATGTGATAGAGCCAAAAATCAAATAGTAAGCTAAAAATAGCAAAAAGGTGGAAATAGGTGGATCAAGCTGTGGGATGACATCACCTTGATGGGTAAACATCCAGAAGGGGCCCCACCTCTAAGAATAGAACTGTCAACATGTACCAACATAGAAAAAACCAAAATATAATAATTAAATAGTGTCAAGATTCAAGGTTGCTACTACCAAGGTCGAGACTTGGTCAGAAATACACCAGACTTCTAGTCGGACCCAGTCGTCAGTGGTTGGAGGTGTTCAGGGGTTCCAGGGAGAATCCACCAGGCTGTAGCATGCCAGGTGAAAAGGGGCCAGAGAGGACTTGGCTTCAACTTATAAGAAGTTGTGCTTTTCTCCTTGTCAGTTGTCCAATGTCAGGTGGGAAGCATGCGAATGTCCAGTGGGTTTCTGGATGGAGGGCAAAGGAAGAGTGAAGCAGAGTTATGAAGTGATTAAGTTGAGAGGGGTCAAAAGATTAAAGGTTTGGTTCAGGAATGAGTCGAGGATGATTAAGGGTTGATATTAGGCAAGATACAAGTGATAGACAATGTAATGCACAAGTACAAGTACTATTACAAGTACAAGTAATTTGCAAACTGGAGACTAAGGCTAAGCTACAGGCACTTAAATAATAAGGGCCAGAAGAATAATGGGTAATGCGGTGATAGGTCCACTACGCACTTTAAAGTCTGGAGAAGTATTCCCACTCGTATTGACACATTACGACACATGCTCCGAACCACTACGAATGCCACTAAATCGACTTCGAACCATTTTTGCACAATTTCACACTATTTCGAACAACTTCGCACTACTTCACACCTTTTCGAATGCTTTCAAACCATTTTGTGACACTTCAAATGACTTCGGCTGCCATATAGTTGTCCTCAAACAATTTCGCTACACGTTGCACATTCGGAACAACCCAACTCGCTGCATATCGAGTACTACTGGACAAAAGGAGGGATTACAAGAGACTTAGGATGCGATAAGTGCGTTTTTGTGTTTCATTGATATATTAAAGCAATAGAACAAGATCTATTACCATACTGGGACAATGTACATTTTACTTATTATCATTTTTCATTTGTTTTGTGTTTTACAATACCTTTATTGCTGCTCACGTTGTATCTCTAGAAGTTCTGCGAAATATCGCGAACTTCCTCGAAACTATTGTATTCGCTCTCTGTTTTATCGCCCATCGCCTGTCTCCATTTGACAAACACCTCACATTCATTAAACCCGCTGTTCGATATACTTCGAACCTCTTCTAACTTATTCAAACTATTTCGCGCATCTTCAAACTTATTCGAACCACTTTGCATGCCTTCGAACTACTTTCGAACTTTTTCGAACAACTTCGTATGCCTATACAGACTTTTATCCACAGCCCTTACCATTTTGCGTTACTAAACATTACGTTTTGGTCTCAGCGGTGATATTTAGTACCACCTCGCACCCTTCCTCTGGCCTGTGTTATACCATCCGAAGCCATTAGTAGGTTTGGTTTGGGTTTCCAGGTTGAGTATCATCATTTTGGAGCCCACCGCGAGGGGTTTCTAAATCATTTCATCGCCTAATCCACCTCGAATCTCTCAGCTTAGGCCAACCCAAGCTCGAAACCTTAGAATCGAGACTCGCCAGGCCTTCGAATCTCTCGAACAATTGGGGGATATTTTAATACCTGTCTCTGATGCCGAATCCACACATCGTCGTCTGTTCCCTTCACCTATTTCCTCATCTATAACTTCATCTTCCTCTTCTTCTTCATCCTCTACTACATCATTCATTATTCCAGCTACTTCAACACATCTACCATCCTTCGCTCAGGTTCTAACTCCTCAAATCGGTACATCTATGGCCACCCAAGCAACAATGCCAGCTCGAGGACATTCCACAGCACCCAAATTCGACCCCACTCAACCTCGAGAGCTACGTCAATCCTTTAACGAGCTCGAAATACTTTTCATTGACTGTAATGTTACGGATCCCGAACTTATGAAGAAGCACGCCTGTCAATATGTCGATATCGATACGTCCGAACTCTGGGAATCAATTCCCGAATATGAAACCGGGACTTCCTTTCACGATTTTCATGTCGCAATCCACAGACTATATCCTGGTTCCGAAGACGATCGAAAATGGTCGATTTCAGACATGGACAAACTCGTTGGCGAACAATTTCGGATGGGTATCTATAACGCGAGCGATTTAGGATTATATTACAGGTCTTTCTACAACATTACGAAGTTCCTACTCTCTAAAGGCCGAATTTCGGAGGCAGAACAAAGTACAGCGTTTCTTCGAGGTTTTCAACCGGGTTTATGGTCACGAATTGCACGATGACTCGAACTTAAATTTCCTGACCACTATCCAGATGACGCCTACCCACTTGACGACATTCACGCAGCAGCGAAATTTGTTTTAGCAGGGTCAATTAGCTCGAATTCGGAATCCTTACAGTCTTTAGAAACATCGGGTATCGACTTCAACATCTTCGACACAGATTAAATTGGAAGACTTATTGGCGATCCTTGAAAAATTCGCAACCACACTCGTCATGGCTTTAGCAGGCTCGAAATCCACTAACCCCCCTCGAACTAACAGTGGATTTCGCTCAGACCAGCTCGAAAACTTAGCTTGTGTCTTTTGTGGACTCACAGGTCATTTCATTAGCGACTGCTTGGTTTGCCAAGCCTATATCAACGAAGGAAAGTGTAAAAAGAACAACGAAGGAAAAATCGTGCTTCCAAATGGACGGTTCACCCCTCAAAACATTCCTGGTCGCTTTATCAAAGACAGAATCTATGAATGGACTCGACGAAATCCCTCGAACACGACTGCATCGTCGCTCATGTACAACATCGCATCCTCAATGGCTACTTCGACACCGCCTAGGGGCATCTACCAGGTTTCTGAACAATCTGCGACACCTGAAGATTGCATCGCAAAACTCGAACAAGAGATATACGCTTTGCGAAGTGGTAGGACTTTTGCTAAAACTAATTCGGGCATACCAACAGTCCCCATCTCTCGACCTTCGGTTTCGCCAAACACTGCAGCAGTCGAACAATCGGCTCCACATGTACCAGCGTCATCCATCTCATCTACGGCAACAAACCTACCAACCTCGACTTCGGCATCATCTTCGATTTCGGAAACAACTTCGCAGCCTGTTATTCATCCTTATGCTGCTACAAAAGAAAATTCGTACCTACCACCACACAAATGAAACTTTGGATCCACTGCGAAAGGTAAAGGCAAAGATGGTCCTTCGCACCATAACCAAGCTCCAATTCAAAAAGATAAAATCATGGAAGATGTTTTCACTCGTTCGATGAAGACGCCAATTATTACACTAATGCCCAAGGAATTGTTGGCTCTATCGCCCAAAGTTCGTATAAAATGGAAGGAACAGGTCACTCCATGTCGAATTCAGCAGTCCAAAGGGAATAACGGCACGAATCTGCTTAACGATGAGATTTTTGTGATTGATGACCCATTCGAAACTTATATTAACAGTCTTCGACCTGGCGATATTCCAGAACCTTTTATCGCAGTGAAGGAATCCCATTCAATTAGGTCGATTATTATGAATGTCAATGGAAGGAATCCAGTGGAAAGTGTGGTAGACCCCGGTTCTTCGATTATTGCAATGTCCGAAGAAGTTTGCCACGAATTTGGCCTTGCTTATGATCCTTCAATCCACATCCCACTCCAATCGGCTAATGGAGGCATTGATGAAAGTTTGGGTTTAGCACAAAATGTGCCTTGCGAAGTGGGGAGTATCACGCTGTTCATGCAAATTCACATAATTCGTGACCCAGCCTACGATATTTTACTCGGTCGACCATTCGATATACTCACTGAAAGCACCGTCAAAAACTACAGGAACAAAGCCCAGACAATTACGATATACGATCCTAATTCGACACGATCGTGCGCTATCCCCATGATTCCCCGTTCTAATCACCGTCGAAAGGATTTTTGCAACTAGAGGACAAAATTTTGGACATTGACCAGTGCGCTTTCGTTATCTTATTCGATCCCTCTAATTTATCTATCAATATCGAACGCACTGTGAATATTCCCGATATGGAGTCCTCGAACTCCTCGAAATGCATTTCTTATTCTTCAATCCTTGCGAATTTATATTTAACAGCCAGTCACCAATACGAAACATATTTATCGACCTTGAAGGCAACGTCTACGCCTTCTAAACCTATTATCGACTCCTCATATCCAATTTTCGTGGCATCGAAAAAGAAATACAAACCTGTCGCACAAAAAATTTGCCCAGTTATTACCGAGCTACCTGACCGATTTCGCATTATTCGAACAATTACTGGTGACCCTCTCAAAAACATGCCAAAATTAAATCCTTATCCACCATCGTTTATCCCCACCTTGCGATATACACTCGAACATAAAGCTATTATCGACAAGAATCATCCTGGTGATTTCCTATGGCCAGAGGAACGAAATCTTATGCACAATTTTATTCGAAATCAGGAAACAGCTTTTGCGTGGACAGAACAAGAGCGAGGAAATTTTTGCTCTGACTTTTTTCCTCCTATAGAGTTCCCTGTCATTCCTCACACTCCATGGGTTGAGCAAAACATTCCCATACCTCCAGGTTTGTACGAACAGATATGCAAAATGCTGAAAAGAAAGATAGAGGCAGGAGTATACGAACCATCAAACTCTTCGTACTGATCACGATGGTTTTGCATTGCAAAAAAGGATGCCAAATCACTTCGAATTGTCCACAGTCTCGAACCGCTTAACCAAGTAATGATCCAGCACTCAGGAGTCGTACCAATACCCGAACATCTAGCAGAACAATTTGGGGGATGATCATGCGGAGGAATGTTGGATCTCTATGTGGCATTCGACGAAAGGAAAGTTGCAGAATCATCTCGCGATCTGACAACGTTTCAGACACTGTTCGGAGCACTTCGCATCATTACCCTACCCATGGGTTGGACAAATTCTGTCCCTATCTTACACGACGACGTGACATTTATTCTACAGCCCGAAATTCCTCATATCACCATTCCTTACATCGATGACACACTGGTTAAGGGTCCGAAATCAGAATATAGAATGATCGGTGGATCCTACGAAATGATTCCCGAGAATCCAGCTATTCGACGCTTTGTCTGGGAGCATTTCGAAAATTTAAATTGGATAGTCCAGTGCATGAAGTATTGCAGAGGAACATTTTCAGGTCTGAAGCTCTATCTTTGCATCCCCGAAATAATTGTTTTAGGGCATCAATGCAATATCGAAGGTCGTATGGCCGACCCTACTCGAATCGCAGCTGTTAGCAAGTGGGGACCATGTCGAAGCCTTACCGAAGTTAAAGTGTTCCTAGGAACCATTGGAGTTTGTCGTATATTTATCCGAAATTTTGCTCAACGAGCTGCAGCACTAATACAACTCACTCAAAAAGATGTTCCTTTCAAATTCAGAGCAGAACAAATAGCAGCCCAACAAGATTTGAAAGCAGCTCTAATCAATTCCCCAGCGATTCAAGCAATCGATTATTCATCTCCAGCCCTGGTTATTCTATCGGTCGACACTTCGAACATTGCTATTGGTTTCTTTCTCACTCAGTGCGATCCTGAAAACCCTCAAAAATGATATTATAGTCGATTCAGATCGATTACACTTAACAACCGTGAATCCAGATTTTCGCAACCCAAACTCGAACTTTACGGTCTATATCGCGCTCTCGGAGCACTACAATTGTACCTAATAGGAGTTCGAAGGCTTATCATCAAAGTTGATGCACGATATATTAAAGGCATGCTTTCAAATCCTGATATCGCACCTAGCGCTAGCGTCAATCAATGGATAGTATCCATCCTAACCTTTTACTTTACATTAGTCTACATCGCAGGGACACACCATGGTCCTGACGGACTTTCGAGACAGCCTCCACAAGACGAAGATGTTCAGCTCGACAACGAAAATAATTTCAGAGACTAGATCGACCGCCTTCACGGTTTCGTACATCAAATAAATCCTATTACAACCCGACCATTTACTTCGCATCAAAATTCGACCTTCTCCCTCTCTTCGAATTTCAGTAAGGGGGAGGATCTTACCTATAACGATGTCGCACGATCAAATAATGCAAAAACGAACGATGAGAGGTTACTTCGCATTCGAAAATGGTTACATGACTTGGTGCGACCCCCTGAACTATCAGATGCAGAATACACTACCTTTATTCGATATTGCACTGGATTCTTTTTAGACTCAGGCAAACTGTGGAGAAAAGACTCCCAAGGAGCTCACAAAATTGTCACTCCTCCAGAATGTCATCTTGAAATCATTCGCGCAGCTCACGATGACATAGGACACAAAATGGTTTTCGCTACTAAATCAGTTATTGCCCTTCGATTCTGGTGGCTGAACATGAAATTCGACATTGCATGGTATATTCGAACCTGCCACCTATACCAAATTCAACGAATGTGAAATGTTCTAATTCCACCCACAGTTGCCACTCCAGCACCCCTTTTCAGCAAAGCCTATATCGACACAATGCAAATGCCACCTTCGAATGGATTTAAATACATTGTACAAGGTCGATGCTCACTAACGACCTATCCAGAATGGTGAAAACTTTGACGCGAAAATGCCACGTCTCTGGGCGATTGGATCTTTGAAGACATTATTTGTCGATGGGGCTCGCTATACGAAATCGTAACCGACAATGGCGCTGTGCTTATTGCAGCCATGGAATATCTTGCAAAGTGATATCATATTAACCATATTTGAATTAGTGGTTATAATTCGCGCGCCAACGGACTCGTTGAATGAGCCCATTTTGATGTTCGACAATCATTATTTAAAGCTGTCGATGGAGAACAAGCGAAATGGTCAGCAGGGGTGCACTCAGTGTTTTGGGCAGAGCGAGTCACGGTCCGTAAACGCATGGGTTGTTCTCCCTACTTCGCAGTTACAGGAACACATCCTCTAATACCCCTCGACATCTCCGAAGCAACATACTTACAACTGCCACCCGATTCAATTTTATCGACAACCGATCTTATAGCTCGATGAGCCATAGCGCTACAAAAACGATCTAATGACCTCAAACTGTTATATTCGAAGGTCTACACGGCCCGAATCAAAGCTGTGAAACACTTCAAACTTGCTCACGAACATACTATGCAGGACTACAACTTTGCGAAAGGAGATTTAGTGCTACTTCGAAACACGCAAATTGAGAAGTCCCTTAATCGCAAGATGAAACCCCGATATGTCGGCCCTCTTATCGTTATCGAACGAAACTACGGAGGGGCTTATATTCTCTGCGAACTCGATGGGTCAGTACTACATAGACCTATTGCCGCATTTTGTTTGCTACCATATCTCACTCGAAAATCAATTTCCCTACCACCGAATTTCCTCGATATTGACTCCGAGCGCCTCGAACAACTTCGAACAAGTTCGAACTTCGACGAAGATACCTTCGAAGATTTTCAGGACTTCGAAAATGAATAATTATCCTTTCTTTCTTTTTTGCAATTACTTACAAAAAATCCGATTATTTTTAGTGTATGATACAAGTCGCGATATTGCATCATAGCATGGTCGTGCAAACTCCAAAGGGTTTTTTGGCTATGATGAACTACTGAGCCTTTCCCTAAAAAGCCATATTCTTTGTTTGTTAAATTATATTTATCTTTTTCTTTACTTTACTTTCCAAAGACATTTAATGAAAATTTGAAAAATGAACAGATATACAACAAAAGAAAAACCCCTCTACTCCTCCAACATCTCCTCCAATACCTCTATCTCCCTACCCAATACCTCCATCTCGACCCTCTTCTTCGCCAGTTTTCCAGCGATAATCCGTCGCCATACCCCCCATTCTTCCTCGACATCCTCGACTCCCCACGACTCCCTCACCTTCCCCTTCACCTTCCCCTTCGACGACCTCTTTTTCTCCTTCAACGCCTTCGAAGGCCCCACTACCGGTTCGACATCCTCGACAGGGCCCATGGGACGGATTTGACGAACTACAAAATTCGAAAATTAGTTAGCAATCACTTTGAAGCGATTTCAAATAACTTTCGTACCTGGTTTTGTGTGCGAATCACATTTCGTGCCCCCGAACTTCTTTGCCTCGCCTTTGCAAAGCCCTCGCCTCAACACCCCGCCCCAATAACACCCCTGCACCTCCTGGACGCACTTCGTACATTTTGCAGTGCCCTCCTTGACAATACAGCGTGGCTGGGACTTGAACCCAGCGCATCTATCGCACTATGAAACATTTAGTACCTCGAAAACTCCTCGAAAGTCAGTAAAACACTCACAGGGCCCTCGAAGTCAAGGAGCCCGCTCGATTCGACCCGCGCCCGCTTTTCACCCCCTTTGTCGCCATCCGCCTCTTCTTCTTCCTCCTCATCCTCTACTGCTTTCCGCTTCGCCACCCGCATCATGGGCAGCTCCTCTTCGCTCTCGTCTTCATTGCCCTCCTCGTCGCCTTTGCCAGCTTCAGCCCTCTCGATAGCTTTTGCCTCTGCTGCAAGTTATGCGTTCCTCTGCTGCAGCTCTTCCTTCGATAACGATTTCACACGAAATGCAGCAAGAGCTGCATTTCGAGCATCCGCCAACACCCTCCTCCGACCCTCGATCTCTGCCTTCTTTGCCGATTCTGCTTCCTCCCAAACACGTCGTTCCTCCTCTTCCATTCGTTCTCGTTCTACCTCCTCCGCTAAATCGACAAAAAGCAACTCCCCACCCCACGAAATCCATTCGCGTCAAGCTAAAGGCTTGTATACCTTGAAAACCTCGTCAATGACCTTTTGTATGGTCGCATCGTGTTCCTCAGCCAGGTCGTCCGCCAGCTCGTCATATTCTGCCTACAAAACACAAATATAGCACACTAAACACAAGTACGAACACAAAACTCACCATTTTTTCACAAAAACCCCACCCCCAGACTTTGAAATCGAGATCTTCTGCGATGCCGCATTCAGGCATTGACTTCGCATACTCGATAAGTTTGACGTTAAGCTCGGCCAGAAGGGACATTACGAAAGCTAGTATGTGATGATGAAGAGGTGATGGAGAAAAGAAGAACGAGAAGTATTTCGAACCTCGCTAAGTTTTCAACACGATCATGCATTCCGCATGTGACTTCGATCAGTTGACTGGGACAGTCAGGATTTCAGTAAGGGGGAGGATGATAGGTCCACTGTGCACTTTAAAGTCTGGAGAAGTATTCCCACTCGTATTGACACATTACGACACACACTCCGAACCACTACGAATGCCACTAAATCGACTTCGAACCATTTTTGCACAATTTCGCACTATTTCGAACAACTTCGCACTACTTCGAACCTTTTCGAATGCTTTTGAACCATTTTGCGACACTTCGAATGACTTCGGCTGCCGTATAGTTGTCCTCAAACAATTTCGATACACGTTGCACATTTGGAACAACCCAACTCGCCGCATATCGAGTACTACCAGACAAAAGGAGGGATTACAAGAGACTTAGGATGCGATAAGTGCGTTTTTGTGTTTCATTGATATATTAAAGCAATAGAACAAGATCTATTACCATACTGGGACAATGTACGTTTTACTTATTATCATTTTTCATTTGTTTTGTGTTTTACAATACCTTTATTGCTGTGTACATTCCCTCATGTTTTACAATTGTTCTTATTTCCTTTTTAGTACTATCTCTTCATTTTGTATATAGACTTGTGTTAGATACTTAGAATAAGGGGAGAAATAGAACAACGGGGAACAGCACAAGTTACCCTCACAGTTATCGTCTGACTTAAGAGTCGTTCTCTTGAGTCTTAGCTCGCATCATATCTCTAGAAGTTCTGCGAAATATCGTGAACTTCCTCGAAACTATTGTATTCGCTCTCCGTTTTATCGCCCATCGCCTGTCTCCATTTGACAAACACCTCACATTCGTTAAACCCACTGTTCGATATACTTCAAACCTCTTCGAACTTATTCGAACTATTTCGTGCATCTTCGAACTTATTCGAACCGCTTTGCATGCCTTCGAACTACTTTCGAACTCTTTCGAACAACTTTGTATGCCTATACAGACTTTTATCCACAGCCCTTACCATTTCGCGTTACTAAACATTATGTTTTGGTCTCAGTGGTGATATTTAGTACCACCTCGCACCCTTCCTCTGGCCTGTGTTATACCATCCGAAGCCATTAGTAGGTTTTGTTTGGGTTTCCGGGTTGAGTATCATCAGCGGAAGTTTACTAATGGGTCTTGGTAAGTGTTCATGACCAGAGTTGGTAAGACTGTATTAGGAATAAAGTGAGTAAGCAAATGATTTAAGGCACATGATGACTTGTCTGATGACTAAAAGGTGCTGCAGCCAGGATGCCAATGGACAAGGTTGGAAAGGAATCAGAAAAGAGTTCAGGAATTATCTGGGAATCTGATCAGGTGAATCAGGTCTTGACAAATAGGAATAAATCATAGAAAAGGCAGAATAGGGTGAAATAAAATATAACAAAATATGGGATGAATGCAGAAAATTGCCCAGATGCCTGGAGTGCCTTCCTTTCCCCTTACAAGTGGTGTATAGGATAGGGGTGGTGCATGTAAGGGCAATCTCAAAGCCTCACTTAGTAATCCAAAGCAAGGGATACATACGACCTTTGAAATCACTGCAGACATCACCAGTATTCTTTGTACTGAAAAAGGATCAGAGGAAGAGGATGTGTACAGATTATAGGTATTTGAATGAGTGGACAGTGAAGAACGCATACCCTTTGCCATTGATCTCAGAGATCATTGACAAGGTGGGAAAGGCCAAGGTCTTTACAAAATTGGATTTACACTGGGGGTACAACAATGTACAAATAAAGAAAGGAGATGAGTGGAAAGCAGCATTTGCCACACATCGAGGATCCTTTGAGCTGCTTGTCATGTTTTTTGGGATGACCAATAGTCCCCCAACTTTCCAAAATATGATGAACAACCTTTTCAAGGATGTGATAGACAAAGGCGTGGTGATAATATTTATTGACAACATTTTGATATTGAAGAAAATTATGAGGCGATAGTGCAGGAGGTGTTGAAGAGGTTGGCAGAGAATAATTTATTTGTTAAACCAGAGAAGTGTGTATTTGGAGCAAGTGAGATTGAGTTCTTGGGATTAAAGATTGGTCCTGATGGAATCAAGATGGATCCTATCAAGGTACAGGCAATTGTTGATTGACCCATGCCTACCCATATCAAGGAAGTTCAGGCTTTCTTGAGATTTGCCAATTTTTATTGTTGCTTTGTTCATAATTTTTTCAGTATTGCTGCACCATTACACAACCTTACGTGAAAGGGAGTAGTGTGGAGATGGGGAGAACAACAGCAGACAGCATTTGAGGAGTTGAAGAGGAAGTTTGTGGAAGAGCCAATATTGGTCCCAGTAGATTTCACATGTTCCTTATGAGTGGAATCAGATGCATCAGACTTTGCTACTGGAGCAGTATTATCAATGCTATGTGAAGATGACAAATGGCATCCTTGTGCATATTTGTCTCGAGGGTTGAATGATGTGGAGAGAAATTATGATGTGCATAATAAAGAAATATTGGGAATAATATGAGCATTGGAAGCATGGAGACATTATTTGGAGGGATGTATGCATTAGATCGAGATCTGGACAGACCATCAAAATCTGCAGTACTTCATGTCCACTAAAAAGCTTAACCATCAACAAGCATGTTGGGCATTATTCCTATCGCGCTTTAATTTTCCTTGGTCCACAAAGTGGGAAGCTTGATGAGGAAAGCAGATGCATTATCCACATGCACAGATCATAAAAAGGGGGTGGAAGAGGACAATAGAAATATTACCCTACTCAAACCTGAATACTTTCATATTTGCGCTATGCATCAAGGGCATCTATTGGTGGATAGCTCAGAGACAGAAATGTTGTCTAAAATTAGACAATGTGCAGAAATGGATGATGAAGTAGTGGAAGCTGTGAAAGCTTTGAGGGGAGAGAAGAAAGGTAATATCAAAGGAGATGAATGGGTTGAAGAACAAGGGTTAGTGTTGTTCAGAGGAAAGGTGTACAGTGACTCACAAAACTGAGTCAATGTTTTGGACTTTTTGATTCATTGTTGAATAGCTTCCCATAAACAACAAAACCAAACAAGGTATTGGTGTACCGAATAACATACATGATCAAGGCTACCAAACAAACAAAGAATTATGTAATTTTAATTATTCCTCATGGAGATATGATCATTTTAATTCAGGGACTCATTGACTCAGTTTTGTGAGGGGTAGTCAGAAATATTAGAATCTGATGCTCCACCAACTGTATAATGTCAAAAACTTGACAGATGGTTTCTAAGGTGATGTGACCCTTGATGGGACCTTAAATTATAGTATTTAATTAGGACTAGCATTCTTCATACTTCAATATTCTCCAATGCATCCCATCTCCTCTGCTCAGAAGGAAAACATTCTTTCCCTGGCCTCCAATCATTATTCTACCCACAATATTGCCTCTAAACTCAACCTCAGCCAGTCTAGTGTATCCAGAACACTCAGGGCTCTCCATCCAAACCTGGATTCCCCCTCTGGTGGTTGTCCTTCTAAGCTCTCATCTACCTCTCAGAAAGCTATCCTTACCCAAATCACCACTGGCAAGGCTGCAAATGCTGTTCAGGCTACCCATTACATCAACAGCATCATCCCCACTCCAGTCTCCTCAGAAACAGTCAGAAGAGTTCTCAGAAAAAACTCATTCAAGGCTGTGGTGAAGAAGAAAAGGCCCTTGCTTAGTATAAGGCATAGAAAAGCAAGATTGGCTTTTGCTCAGAAGTATAGAGAGTGGACTGTGGAAGACTGGAGGAGGGTTATTTGGTCAGATGAGACTAAAATAAACAGGTTTGGGTTAGATGGGAGAGAGTGGGTCTGGAAACAGAAGGGAGAGGGGCTAATTGAGAGAAAGGTGCAAGGAACTGTCAAATTTGGGGGAGGAAACATTATGGTATGGGGGTGTATGGGATGGAATGGAGTTGGGTATCTTGCAGAGATTGAGGGGAGGATAAATGCTGACCAGTATGTGTCCATTTTGAAGAACCATATGCTGCCTAGCTTGGAGGAGAGTGGAATTTCTGGAGAAGAGGTGATTTTCCAACAAGACAATGACCCCAAGCATACCTCAAAAAAGGCCAAGAAATGGATGGAGAACAACAATATTACTCTTCTGGATTGTCCTGCCCAATCTCCAGACCTCAGTTCTATTGAACATCATTGGGTTCACCTCAAGAACCAGTTAGACAAGTATCCAACAGCACCAAAAGGAATTTGGGAGTTATGGGAAAGAGTAGTAGAAGAGTGGAATAATATTCCATCAGAGGTGTGTCAGAATTTGATTAAAAGCATGCCTAGAAGGTTGGGAGCAGTTATTAAGGCCAAGGGAGGTCATACAAAATACTAGAATTACAATTTATCATAATATTGATACCACCTCACAAAACTGAGTCAATGAGTCCCTGAATTAAAATGATCATATCTCCATGAGGGATGATTAAAATTACATAATTCTTTGTTTGTTTGGTAGCCCTGATCATGTATGTTATTCGGTACACCAATACCTTGTTTGGTTTTGTTGTTTATGGGAAGTTATTCAACAATAAATTAAAAAGTGCAAAACATTGACTCAGTTTTGTGAGTCACTGTATGTACTGAAGGATCAAGATTTACAAAGGGAGATTTTATGGTTACATCATAATACACCAGCTGCTGGACATCCAGGAAGGTGGAAGACATTGGAGTTAGTGATGAGAAATTATTGGTGGCCCGGAATTTCAAAATATGTGTTGGGGTATGTGGATGGGTGTGATACATGCATGAGGGGGAAGAAATTTCCAGAAAAGCCTGCTGGGAGATTAATGCTGAACCCTATACCTAAAGTGCCATGGCAAGATATATCTGTAGACTTTATCACAGGATTACCTGAAGCTCAAGGATACAATGCAATATTTGCAGTATGCGACCACTTCACAAAGGAAGTCTATATCATTCCTACTACTGCAGAAACCTCATCATTGGGCTTGGTGCACCTCTATCTAAATCAGGTATGGCGGTTACATGGATTACATGATATGGTTATCTCCAATCATGGATCACAATTTACTTCTGCATTTATGCAAGAGTTAAATAACATATTGGGGATTCAAACCAAATTATCTATGGCATATCACCTACAAACCAATGGGCAGACAGAGAGAATGAATCAGGAGTTGGAGCAGTACCTATGCATGTTTGTCAATCACTGACAAACTGACTGGCCTGAATGGTTGGCAATTGCAGAATTTTCCCACAATAATAAATTCCATTCGGCTACTCGCATGTCCCCCTTCTTTGCTAATTATGGTTATCATTTCAGAATGGGAGTAGAACCACGAAGGGAAGTCAAGGTACAATCAGTGGAGGACTTTGTGTCAAAAATGCAAAAGGTGCAGGAGGAAGCAGAGGCAGCATTGATGAAAGCATGCGATGACATGATGCGACACGTGGATCGTACTCAAGCTGTTGCTCCAGAGTACAAAGTTGGTGACTTGGTATGGCTAAGTACCAAGGATCTAAATATTCCACGACCTTCAAAGAAGCTTATGGAGAAGTAAGTTGGCCCATATCCGATTTCTAAAATAATTTCACCCAATGCAGTAGTGTTAAAATTACCTCAGTCATTCAAGATTGATCCTAAAATTAACATTTCCTGTTTATGCCCTTACTGCCCACCCACTATTCCTGGTCAACAAACTACTCCACAGCCTCCAATAATGGTAGAAGGTGCTCCAGAATATATTGTGGAAGAGGTTTTGGACTCTCGTCTTCGACGAAATAAATTGGAGTTCTTAATCAAGTGGAAGAACTACACCGATGAAAATAATTCATTGGGAACCTGAAGAGAATTGTAAGCGAGCGCATAAAGCAATCACCCAATTCTTTAAACGTAATCCAAATGCTCCACATCGCATTGCTAGAATGGTGTATGAGGGGATCAATTTCCAGCCTTACCAGAATTTCACAGAGGGGACAGATGCAATATTTTCTAGCCTGGAAGTCGAGGCATAAAAGGGGGGTAATGTTAGGAAACAGTCTCCTAACATGCCTATTACATAATACTATTTTTATTTTATTTTATTTCATTTTATTTCATTTTATTTCACCAAAATATGCTACAAAACGCCTATATACACATTATTTGTCAGCGTGGGAATTTTCTATTTACACACATCAATATGTACGCACATGTGTGCGAGCGTCCGTAATAACATACTACAATATATGTAACATAGTATATAATCCTAAAATAAATACTAGGAGACCTCAGTTGAGTTCTCTTAGGTATTCCATCCACAATAGTGGTGCGAAAAGCCTATTTCAGCCAACTGTTCTATTTTTAATCCCTCACATCAAAACCATCAAACCCCCCATCATGTGTGCGCGTGCCGCTGCCTTCTTGTAGGAGAGCCCACATGGTCCAGCTAGCAGATTAGTGGGTGTCACCCTAACATCCTGCCTCTAAGAATTAACATGAAGAAACCCAAAAAATAATTATAAAATAGGAATAAATTCATAGAACATCATAGTAAAGGCAGAATAGAGTGAAATAAAATATAAAAAAATGTGGGATGAATGCAGAAAATTGCCCAAACACTTGGGATGTTTCCCTTTCCCCTTACAGTGCATGGGATGGGGGTGGTGCATGGGAGGGGTGGTGTATGGGTGGTGTATAGGATGGAGGTGGTGCATGTGTATGGGTGGTGTATAGGATGGGGGTGGTGCATGGGAATGGTGCAAGGCAGGGTAGTGCATACTAGAGGAGGTAGTGCATTATTGTAATAACAATGATTTTTGCATCATGGTTTAGTTGTGTCTAAAATACATTACGCATCAGTCTGCCACCAGCTAATGGAGAGAGAGGGGACTATGTACATCCCCTGAAACCAAAAAGATGCATATGGATGGATAGAAGGATGCATTTTTGAGTGGGGAATTATGTTGGGGGAGCAGGGAGTAAGGTGCTCTTTGTTGATGCACCCGTGTGGGGGAGAGCCTCAATCCCTAGGCGAAGGTCCCTTTGTAAATTTCGCATGAAAAGAGGATAGAATAATAAAAGGTACATATGGTACTAGACCCCCTGACTCGGATGAGTTAGAATAGCCAGGAAAGAAATGCACCTCTCCGATTGCGGGAATGTGGTGGTGCACTTCGTAGAATGTCGGTGGTTGCTATAACTCCCAAAACGACGTTGATTGGATGACTCTAATTCTAATTCAAATTCGAATTCATTGGCCCAGAACTCAAATTTCCGAACCCTTCAGTTGGCGATCCCTCCCTAGCAAAACGCGGTGAGGGGAGGTGGATGTTGTGCCGATGACACTAAGGTTGACGAGTTGCACTACAACTACAGTCACAGCTTTCCCTTCACATTGCGAGTAGCCTGCTGCTCATACTTGTCTTGCAACACCCGTCTTAGCACTTTTCCAGTCATCGATTTCGGGATCTACAACCGACCCGTGTACCATCAGCTACCTTCAAAAGCCAAGCAATGGATTCCGATAATCTCACCTCGGGCACAAACTGGATGCCACCTCTCAACCACTTATGTTTACTCAGATTGTCCTGAACCCACACCTCGAGCTCGCGCTTCACGCCTTCCGCATCCATCTTGCTCCCAACATTGCTCAGCACTACCCACGCACGTGGTACCTTCTCATCTGACATGCGTCCACCACTGACACCAGCCACCGTCACATCGCTGATGAACCCTTTGGGATGTGCGCGCAGCACGTTTTCGATCTCAGCAGGAGATACTTGACTGCCAGATATTTTGAGGGTGTCCTATTGGAAGCCTTTTTGTGAGAATTCCACCATCGGAGAATACGCATACGGCGATGTACCTTTTCTCGATCCACAAAGCTATCAAACACAAACCATATTGAACATCCAAATGCATGTAAGGAATGGACGCTTACTAGAAATTTCCATCCTTGTCCACCTTGAACCGATCTCCCGTCCTCAGCCAGCCATCCTCCACGAACGTCTCCCTCGTTGCCTTCTCATTATTCATATATCCCATCGCAACGTTTCCGCCACGGATGTACAATACTCCCACCTCATCGACATCGGTTTCCGTGCCGTCGTCGCGAAGGATACGTGCTTCTTGCCCAGGCATGAGAACGCCTACACTGCCGGGAACTAATGTGACCGGCGAGATGCAAGCAATTGTCTAGGGGGGGTCAATCGCATGAGAGTAATGAATGAAAGGATACGCACACATTCAGACATGCCGTATCCTGTTGAACCACAAATGTCAGTAAATGAATTGACATATGCACTGGAAAGCCTCAAAATTATATTTACCTTGAAGGATTCCACAACCCTTGGGCATTATAGATGTTGCTTTGTCAAAAAGGCTGCCAGATAGGTACGCTGCGCCACACTCAATAGATTGCATCGAGCTGATGTCAACGTTTCGGATATTCGGATGGTTGACGAGTTGAAAGACGACGGAGGGGACGAGTGTCATATTTGATATCTTGTACCTGGAAAGCAGTATCAACATGTCTGGTATCTGTTTGACATAGAATGGCTTTACTTGGGTATTACTTTAAGGGCGAGTTCGATGTCCCAATGAGGGAGAAGCACGAGGGTCGTACGCAGGCAGAAGGGACGAAAGCCGTAGTGGAAGAGGCCTAAACAGTGGCTCATAGGTAGGAATCCGAGCAAGACGGGTGGTGGCGTATTGGGGGGTAAAGACTACAAGCAATTCATGAGTCACTGAGAGAGAGTACACGAGAGAAGTAGTGGTTACTGGTAATGTTCCCAGAATCGATTTAACAAAGACAAATGCCTGCATGATAACGAATACGATATTCCCATGAGATATCATGACCGCTATACCAAGAATTACAAATCAAGAGAGTCGAATTTTGCGAGTGGCAAGAACCTTTGGGAAGTCCAGTCGTCCCGCTTGAAAACACCAAGAAAGCCAGTGTATTTTTGGTCGCAGGGCGAGCGGTGACCGTCGGAATTTTCTTCCTCTGCGCAACAGTAATTAACTCGGCAAAGGTCTTCCTCCCCTTTACTTCCGAGTCCTCCCCAAGCACGTATATCTTGCTCGACCGTATGCCCAATTTTGTTGCCAAGGGTAAAACTAAAGGTAGAGCTTGAGCACTGACGAACAGCCGCGTGCACTTGGACAGTTCGAGCGCGTGCTTCAACTCGAACGAGGTAGAATACGACGAGATGAGTGAAAATGGTGTAGTGATGCCGAGAAGACATTGTACAAGAGTGATATAGTCCTAGACCGAGCCAAGTCAGATCTAAGCCACACGACACCGGAAGTTGAAGCGTACCAAAGAATTCGGGCTTATGATTCCAATCATTTCACCGTCTTTCTCGGTACCGAATCCAAGGCCGCCCTCCGCTTCAGGCGTTCCCAGGGCCGTCATTGCGAGCTGCAGGCGGGCTACAAACTCGGGATACGTTGTTCGCATCCCAGTTTTCGGATCGATATGGAGGGTGTGATCTTGCCACTCTGCCTGGTCAGGACGATTAAAGAGTAGTTCGTGAGGATTCATCGCTGGCATCGGGGGAACATCCGGGTGCGAGGATCTGAGATACATGATGGGGCTGGGCAAATACTGCAGAGGTACCTCCTCCATCCTGTGCGTTATATATGGGCACGAGGGCAATTAGGAGGATGAGATTGTTCCCGGCAAAAACGACACCCCAAGGGCTGATGACATCGCCGGAGTGAGCACTGCACAATTGCGTTCAACGTTCAATTCATGATTGCATCTCGTTTGGCACAGGAAACGCTTGGTGTGCTGGGTGGTCCGAAAATACGAAAACCCAGTTTCGGTCCTCCTGAAATGTTTAATAAACCACATATTTCGGCTGTCTCAGACCTCTACTATACCAGTTGAAAACGCTATACCGTCTTAAAGAAGACATTAACATAACATCGTTTCGGTTATGGACGGAGTTGGAATTGTTACAACCTTGTATATTTTTTTTTGGATATTACACGGCGCCCGATCGGGTGCCTGATGTAGCTAAGTATAGCTACAGCTACTTAAGTTTCTACAGATTATTTATTATCATTAGGTAAGAATCAGATGACTAAGTATGTGACAATCAAGCTGGTTGAATGAGCATTGTTCCTGGTGGGAGATTGATCACAGCCGCCAATGCCACCAACGATCGCGACCTGCTAAAGTTGGGTTCCTCACTGTTTGCCATGATGAGCGGGGTGTGTTTCATGATCATTTATGAACTTTTCCATTTTGGTATAAATACAATACGTTTTTAAGGACGTATTCTACATTTGCTCTCAAACCTTGAAATTTTCATAGTTGACTTGTACTGCTCGTTGTGCACAATGACGACGAGCCGTCAATGGCAGCTGGTGAGAAAGCCCGAAGACATCAACCAGATGTGTCACATTAAGTCACAAACTGACATATGACCTCGTAAAAGGAAATAATTTGAATGTGGCAGATTAGCATCAATAATACCAGATTCTTGCCATATTCTGTTCCCGAACGAACCCTAAAAAACAGTCAGTGGAAAGCTGTGAAAAGTCACTCGACCACACAGCGACGCGGAACGATCCGGAGTAATGACATCTCCCTGAGCCGCTCCGCGTCATATTTTGTCCAATTTATCGTTTGAAAAAGGGCCTGAGAGGACCCCGGATTATACCCTCAAAGGAGGACCCCGGACAATCCCTTGCAAGCCTAGATCCCGAAAAGTCAAGATTTCAGGTTTTCTGTCCGGACACTTTTGGTCGATTCCTGTCCGGATTGACCCTAGGTTAAGCAACTTTTTCAAAAATTTGTCCGGACACCTGATCTGGCTTTCGTTCTGCCCACGTTTACGAAACAAACACATTGCATCCTTGAACTTCTTCTCTCCCGACGAGAGCTTTCCACCTTGATCCATTTTTTCTCGATAACATTGTCCAAATCAAGGAAGTCATGATTCATAAGGAAAAGTGTAGATGTATGGCCAGAATTGGACAATTCTAGAATGAGAAGCGCATACGGCACTGGCATAGGAAATTTTTTTAGAAGTGTCCGCTGACAAATGTCAACACTGTTGAAAAACAAAATGTAACAGCTTGAATTCAAACCCAATACCCTCATACTCACTGCGTTTCCTGCAGGATATCTTGGGGCACGATAGATGTTAGATATGAGATATAACAACGATGTATCTCATCGATCAGATATTTTAGCAATCCAACGATGGTGTAGGTGGAGATACGTATTTATCCATTGCATATCTCACCCCACTGTATTGACGAACTAATTAATAGTCAAGATACCAGTAGATTTAAATCACCTATTACACCTTCAGATATACCACCTGGTTAGGTTAGATCATCAATGATGCATATCATTATAGGCTATCAAGTTGGGCTGTGATAGCACATAGATAGCTATGGTTATCTAACTGGTTGCGCTGCAGCGCACAGCACGCCGTCCCTTCTTGGCCCTTCCCACCCCTCTGTTTGCCCCCTTCCCCACCCCTCATATTCATCGTATCCAACCTCCCCATCATTCAAGCAAGTCCACCTGGAATCTCCTGCATATGTACACAGAAAGTGGACCAGTGATCGGAAGCCTGCATCACAATTTGAAAGATACAGATCGACCTTTTCAAATAGGTCCTGGCAATGTGAGCATGGGTGCTGTTCAAATCTGAACACATGGTTAGTCAATATGATTAAATAATGCTTGAAAATTGTGATCCGTACTTTATAAGCCTGTTCATGAAATGATTGTGACACACATTCATCCTTGAATGCAACACATACAGCTCTGATACTTCATGCTTTTGAACTCCTAAATCCTGACCATGGTCCACAATGTCAATCAGTACTGATTCTTCTCCTATTCATTCACCACTCACCCCAGGTGATGGCAGCGGAATATATCAATCTGCACCACAAGGACATGAGGTAAGTTGCAGTGGTTTGATACATCTGAGAATCAATGGAACTAAAATACAGTGTCATAACATTTGTTAGTCATTCATGTCCATGTTACATGGCACAACTATGGGCACACAAGGTCATGACACATCTGCAGTAGTCCAACAGACACCTGCATCACTGGGAAATATAGTCAGTTAAATATTTAACATGATATAGCACCAACCATGATACAGGTGCCAACAGTTTGGGGCTGCACCTGCGAGCATGTACACAAATAATTTTGGCCAATCTGCACCAATGATGCACACACAATATTCCATGTCACACATGATGGGAAACTTCATGGGTGCAGCAGCCATGGTTCGTCAATCCAGCATCTTTCCATTTGTTGATGGGAGATGAAAGACTACTATAGCCATTCATGGGAATGCAGACCAACTCTATACCTTCTCTTGTGAACCTTGCAAGCGTTTTATCCAGCATGCCTCATGAAACCCTAGTGAATATCTTCAGCAAAGCACTGCATCAGATAGTAGCCAAAGAACTTGAGCAGCACCTTGCTGGATACAAGCTTCAGACCATAAACAGGGAGGAGAGCGAAGAAGATCCAGCAGCCTCACCAGCATGTGGCAAATGTAACAAACAGAGCTCTGAAGATGAGGTAAACATTTGATTGCTAAAGAAAGACAATGTTGCTGATCTGACTTGTGTAGACAGCCATACATGAGATAATGTTAAAGCTCCTAGGTTTGAGTGAGGTGGGAACATGCACCAACAATAAACTTCAGCTGTCAGACCACCTGCCAGCTGGCAAGCCCCATCGTGTTAGTAGCACTGGAGACCGCTTGTTCAACTCTAGATGGATGGACCCATTCGAAGATGCAGAAAACAAAGCCTATGTTGAGCATGCAAGCGGACTAGTGCTGGAAACAGTAGGCATGAGTGCAGAGCACAACAGGACAAAGCCACTGAGATTTTACCATTTTGACAGGCTGAGGACATGATTCTCGAAATTTTTTTTGAAGATAGATATTGTATAAGCATTGACATTGATTATCTCTGTAGAAAAAATTTGATGCAAATCTTCAAGCCAAGTCAATCAAGAAGAACCAAAATGCGAGACATGTTGGCCAAAAAAGTACTGTGAGTGGATCTAATGAGATTTAATCAGAAGTGCTAGGTGATGATATATTTACAAACAGAAAGCCAACTCTTACTGCAAGTGCATTCCAGTGCTGAATGAGAAATTTGGCAAGGAGAACATTCTTGGCATTGAAATGGCCATGGACAGTGATGTTCTATCTTCAGAAGTGACTGCTTCAGAGGATGAAGCAGACACACTGACATCAAGAACTCGCACTGAGGTTTTGAAGGTCAAAGCAGTGGGCTGGCATTTTGAATCGGTTAGCTTGGTAAATCAGTCACAGATCATATTACTCATTATTACACAATAGCTTAACAACATTCACTCAATGTGCCAACAAATTCTTGCCAGTGATCCTTCGATAGGTGGGGCTCAAGTCTACAAGAGGGTTGTCATGGCCCCAAATCAAGAAAGCAAGGAGAAGCTTCCACCAGCCAATGGAAAAGCCTTCCATTCATGGATTAGTAATGAGTAGAGATTGTAACAAAGGGCTAGATTATGCTTACACTGAGGACAGTGAAGAGAGTTTCAAAGATAAATGGACAGTCCTAACATTGCACATCCCAAAAAATCCTGTGCCTGAGGATATTGCCAATGATGCTGATGATGAAGGTGATCAAACTTGATCCAATGTATATTTTGACATGTAGCATGCTACATCCAATGAATGCAACTATTAGCTAGAAAGTTCAGGTACTCATAATTATTCCCAAAGTCAGCAATAGTAAAAAACATACTATTAACACTGATGGAGCCGTATTGTTACCCAGTGAGGTTGTTCACAAACATTTGCTGTAACACAAACAATATGGCCAATGATATTAGTAAGAGCAATGAATGGTCCTGGCCCAACATCATTGGATCCCTGAAATTGGTCCTTCACCCAAAACTGAACAGTAATACTTTCACTAGATGCGAGGTCACTGTAGACTTCAATTGAGTGCAAATTTGCCACTTACAATCCTGACCAGCTGGTAGACCCCACATCAACAGCAGCTGGGACCAACCATCGCATATAACCAAGAATGTGTCTCCTGATGCTGTCCTGCTCAATAACTATGATATTCAGTAGCTCACCTACCAATGCTGAGGCTAGTGGAGAGGGCCAGACTGCAACCAGTAAGTTCTCAGCACTTGTTGTGGTCAACTGAGATGATGCATAGTAGCGCCACTGGGAGATGATATCATAATCAAATATGGTGACTTTTGAGTGAAAGGGAATTGAGCCATCACCATGCACTCCCAAAGATAAGTGTGATAGAAGTCACAGAAGTGGGAATTGCAACTGAAAATGCTACATCAACTGGCCATAAATATCCATGGGTGTATTGATTAGACAAGAGCTAGAACTGAGTTGGAATGTGATTCTACCTGGAACACCACTTCAATGTAATGCTACAACAGGACATGCTCAAATTGCTTACCATCCTTTGTTGCATCATTCATCTCCTTGGCAAGTGCCTGGACAGTCCCACGATCATCCACCATGGCATTATACATCACCTGAATGCTTTGATACACCAGAGAATTAGGAGTTGCCTCTGATGCTGCTTTCATCATCTGGTGGAAAATGTCAATGATCACCATTTGCCCTAATGAAGTTTTCAACTGACCATATGAGATTCCTGAACCATTTGATGAAACTCCTGAAAGAAAGATGTTTCCAGTTCACCACCTGAATGGTTGCTTGAATTATACATATGACTTCAGAACTTTGTTAATTTGTTCAAACAGGAAAGTCCAAAAAGCATGTAGGGGACCAAAGTCATGAGCATAGAGAGGAATATGGGTGGAGTAGTGGTGATTCGGCTTGATGACACTAGGACCATAAAGCTATAACATAACATGAAAGTTAGGACCAAGAGGACAGAAAGCTATTATTAAGTACCTTGACCAGCTCAAGACAGTATTCATGGAGTAGAGTGTTGGCTTCATCAATGTCATGGTCAGTGAGCTTATATGAAAGAAGTTTCAGTGCCTGTGAAAGCTTTGAAAAATTTGCTGGATCTCAAGGGTGCATCTTGTGGACATGCTGCTCCTTCTCATTCTCATTCTCATCTTCATCTTCATATCGGTAATGGCACTTGGGATGAACATTGTATTCCTCATCTAAATCATTGTCATTCTCCCCTGCATCAGGCAAGACAGCATTGGGATCATTGTCAACATACTGATATATTATTAGTGATATGTAAGTGGGGGAAGAAATTAGAGCCAGCTTACAGAGGTGCACGCAGTTCTTTTTCGCTTTTGACCTGATGTGCAAGGCACCTGTGGAGAGGTTTGAGCCACATCCTTAGCCTTTTGAGCTGCAACTGCTGCCTTCTGAGCTGCAGTGGCAACTGCCTTTTTGGACACAATGACCTCTGCAATGTATTCAATCTACTGTGCAAGAACCATTTCTGCTTTAGCATCGCTAGGGCAATATTCATCTCAAATTTGTGGGATCTAATCAATCTGTTAATATTTTATGCATCTGTACATGGGTGCAAGAATACACACAATGAGTGGGCAGACAACAGTTGCTGCTACAAGCCACTGATCTGCAGTAAGTGAACCTCCTGCAGGCTCACCCATCATAGCCAGCAGTCATCTGAGATATGATGGCAAATGTAGCTGAAGAGAAACTCAGCCAGATCATTTAACAACAGGATATAATTTACAATGACCTGGGCTAACAGATCATAAAACCAAAAAAGTTCTTTTGACTTGCATAATACCCTGAGTTGCACCCAGATATTGTAAAAATGAGTTTTGATGAGACCTGCAAGAAACAGGTTTAACCTGGAGCCAAATAGCAGAGAAGTCAAAACAAATAACCTAGCAGAAGATTATGCATGGGGTCAACAACAATCATGCAGCAGACATCAAAGTATGGGAAACGTGAGAGTTCTGAGTAGCACATAGCAAACTCTTTGATAAAAGCAGTTTGCTGAGCCTTAGTTGAGAGAGCTTTATACTGGATGCCAAGTCTAACCTGTTCTTGGTGTGTACGAGGAGGAAATGCTGTTCAATACCTATCAATATAATTTAAAATGAATGGAGGAACACAATTTATCCACTATTGAATTCGAATGCAGCTGGTGACACTTTATCTGACTGCTGGATCTAGCAGTGATAACAGAACAATCTATGGCTGTGAGACCCAAAGCCTCCAATCTTGTATGCAGCTGGTTTGTTGCAGATAATACAGAGAAGAATCACCTGAATGAGACAGCCAAGTGGGTATTTGGCAGTTGGAACAATGAAACCAGTGAAATAGAGCTGCAAAAGCTCCTTAACAACCCATTGAATGAAACCCTGTACTTGATCACCAGTCTGTTCCTTTGGCCCTGGCAGGATGCCTGGAAAAATCATGTTTGAGGATCGATAGCTGTGTACAATTGAAATACCCCATCAGTAAGATTCAAAGATGAACAAAATGAGCTGCATACCATAAATATGGTGGGAATTGATGATATTGAAAGACATGGGACAAGAGCTATGAGATGGTGCAATATTTCTACATAAGTATGAGAACTTAGCATATCCATATTAATAAGCAAAAATGTGCTGACACTAGCCTTACCAGTCAACACCTAGTGTTAGACTGATCCTTAATTCATCTTTGCTGCTTGTAAATGGAGGGTTTGCAAAAAAAGGTTCCCCACCTGGTTCTGGGAGGGTCTTGCAGACCTCCCTATCAAAATTGTCCACATATTCTCCAGGAGTCTGAGTGATTGTATGTCATTGCTCCAGAATGTCCTCAACACCCTCAATGCTAAGTATATCCTCCAACTGTTCTTGTATTGACTTCGTAGGAAACTGCAATATTGGCAAAAATGTTTCCTTGGCATGGGAGGACTGCGAGGACCAAGTGGAAGTCAATCAAAAAATTGGTGACTGACAGCATACATAGGATGTTTGAACAGGAACAGATGCTGGATGGACTTAAAGATATTGGGGGCATACTGGAAGAACAATGAATATGAGATTGACACCGAGGTAATTGAGCACTGAGGGAAGAGTTCTGTATGAGTTCGTCATGTCCAGCAGAGCAGCCACCAGTGAGAGAATATAGGCCACGATCACCAGAACAGTATTGCATGCTAAAAATGGGAGATGAAAATGGGTGTGCAACCAGGCAACTAGAATATACAAAAGATGGATGGCAGGGTGGCAATGGATCTCATCTCCTGAGATGAAGGGTTTTTGAATAGCAGTGCAAGGTGTATAGAAAGGGTCCAAAGGATTCTCGTCAGGAATGAGTGGTACAGGCAATAGTTGACTGGGAATAGTGCCAACATTATTGGACAAGAGAGGTGCCATGGCATTTTGCTGGATGTTCACAGGCTCAGGGTCATGGTCATGAGATGCTGCTGTATCTTGTTCTTCATCAGGATCTTCATTTTCGTCCCAATCATCTTTGTTGATATGTCCAACAAGATCTAAAGTCTGGAGAACTGCAGCCAAGCCTGCTTCCATTGCATCGCGACCATGGTTTTCAGCCACTTTTATGGATTCTAGAGCTGCTGCACATCAATCAACAGGTAGGCGCTGGATCTGTGCAGGGAGTGGTGCTATTTGGGTTGCCAAGGGGGTGATATGAGGGATAAGAGGGGAAGGTGACACTTGCTGAGTCTCCATAAGAGAATCAATATCACTAAATGCAGGGCAAGGGTTCTCAAAGGAGAACGAGAATGCATAGGAGGCAGATTCCATATTAAAATGATCTAAATAGTGGTCAAGAACCAGTTTGAAAGCACTTGACCTAGTGGAGTACATACCGTGTACATTGCTGTGAAAATCTGGATTGCTATCCTGCATTACTGGGAGTTTTGGTAGCATTTGTATTGTGGTTTAATGAAGTAGAGCAGGGGTGAATAGAGAAACTTGAAGCATGGGGTCTGGCTATGGCAGGACCTGCTGGATGTCACTGGAATTGGATCTGAGATGTTGAAGCTGCAGCTGAATTTCTGAGATCTTGAGCAAGGTGGGTGCTTTTGGTAGATGGAGGGACTTTGGACCCATTACAGCCTGAATAAGGGCAAGCAACATGAGAAGGAGGCATTACTAGCTAGCAAAGCAACTGAGCAAGAAGTTGCCTGTGGATGACAGAGTGAACTCAAGCCCGGGGAGGCATATTGAATTTCTAAGTTGAGGAATTGAACCATGATGATGAAGCTATATAACTAGCTATAGAGTTGGATAAATGTTTCACGAGCTATCCAAGGTAAGATCTATGAGACTGACATCATCCAATTATCGATCAACAAATTTGGGTTGAGAATCATGTGCACTAGGTGACATGTCCAGAAAGCTTGTCAACGACTGTATATGCATGGATCACTACTAGTACTATGTAAGCTAGGGAGAGGTAAATGTTAATACATCTATAATAAAGCACATAAAGTGTTGGTTGTTGAGGATACTTATTGGTGATGGTCAGCCCACAATTTGATGTGTCATTGATGGTTTTTTACAGCAGCGGGGACAGCCATTTCTGGACATACTATGCTACAATAACCCAGAGCCACTGTGACTCATGTGACAGTGATCCAGGAGTAGTGTTAAGAGTCACTCATTTGGTGACATGTCAGAAATCTGTCAACAGCCAAATCAAGATTGTGTAGCTAATACATGTCAGCTTCCATTAAAATGCAGAATGCATCACATTCACCCCACACTTTCTAGTAGAGGAACCATGCATCTGTTCAGCATGCATGTGAACCATCTGAGACTGGTCATAAGAAAGTTCAGATGCTCAGGGTTTGCATGTGCATATGTTTCATGGGTGAGTGCAACAAGTAGAAGGTGGTCTGCTGTTTTTAAAGGCATAGGCATAAGGAATTCTCTACAAGAACCTTAAAGTGAGCTGCCAAGAAAGGTCATGATAAATTCAAAACATACAGAAGCATGTTGGCACTAGTTCAAGATCTTACCACACATGTATTCATTCTCCCTTTGTAAGGCTAGCCCAGCTACAATCTATACCATGTGGGCTCTTGGCTGCCAGAACTTTGTAAATCCAGTCACAGTATTCACCCAGTCTGAGGCTTCAATGTTGGTGTCATATCCTATGTAGCAGTCAAGAATGATCCATGGACTATCATGATAGAAGACGAGGAAGCCAGAAGACAGGGATAATCTGATAGAGATCTGGAGTGAATACATGTGTGGATCTTAAAACAGACCCTTGATGGCACCCTATACAAGTTAAACAGGCTTCCAGGTATAACCACAGGGTGCTTACCTCTTCCTTCTTAACAGAAACTCAACATTCAGCATAATTGACCACAAAAGGATTTCCTGACAATGGCACACCAATTGTAGCACTGGAACCTATTGTCATGGGGTGAATATGTTCAATGAGGGACATAGAAAGCCACTTGTCCAGTGCAGAGGGAAGGCCAAGCACATCATGTCGATGTGCAATCTGCTCATCATTTGTTCTTTCATGCTTGAATGGCTTTATCAGATGCAGGGGAAGCTGTGGCACAATGGCAGAATGAGCAGGAATGTGAGGCTCAGAGAAGATGAGAGAGTAGACATTATCAAAGAGAATCAACAAAAACTTAAACAAACTTACAACATATTTATTAGCACTAGATCTAACTCATACCTATCCATTTCCAAGATGAATGGGTGTCTGTGCTGCGATAGGTGGCTGGTAGGTGTGCAACATAAATGAGAGGAATCAAGTTGGAAGTTACATGCTTAGTCATCTTTCTTGAGTTCAATATACAAGGTTGGGAATGTGCCTCCGGCACGCGTTAACATGTTTAATAAGTAATATATTCAATATTTTTGGTTTTTGCACTTCCACTGTCACAACTTCATTTCTATGTTATCATTTCTATGTTACTCTAATAGTACTTCATTATATACAATATTTTTGGTTTTTGCACTTCCACTGTCACTTGGCCATATTGCCTTGATGTTGTGCACAGACCTTACTCATGATATCGCTACATAGAACTGCCCATGAGTGAAGACAGAACTCCTGAAATCTAATCCCACATGCTGCACTGACTGTCCCTGGGATTTGTTGATCGACATTGAAAAGCACAGTCGAACAGGAAATTGAAGTTGAGACAGAGTGAAAGGGAGTTGTCCTTCGATTGGCTGCAGTCACATCCATGGAATAAACACCTTCTCTCCAGCATGATCTCCAGTAATCAACCGAACCTCCAACACTCTGTTCCGAATCCGAGTCAAAATCCCTCAAGAACCATTGCAGACCCCTCCAGCAATATTGAGATTGCGAAGTATCATCACAGGGACACCAACCTTGAGTGCCAAGTGTGCCAAAGGTAGACCGGAGCAGTTAATTGAGTTGAGGTATTCAGGTGGATACAGAAGTTCATTGTTTGCAATAGAGTCTGCACTGTGAAACACTTGCTCTTCTCCAGAAAACCTCTGAAGAATATAATGGTTCAAATCATTCACATCGTCATTTTTGCTTGCCAGGACAATCCACTCTGAGAAGTATTGATTGGGATGCTGAGCATGATCATAGATGCCAGGATAGATGGTGTCGATGAGGGAAGCCAGAGTGTTTTCAGGACACTTGAAATGGTTGGGAAGTTTGATGTTGCCACCCTCATCTGTATGATTACCCTTTCCAACCTCCAGCTGCCACTTTGCAAACTGTCGCTCTTCAAGATCATCCGTGTTCAATCGCATGTTGATTTTGAGATGAAGAACTTTAATATGTTGCCAAAGAACAGAGCGCTGCAAGGAAGCACCAACAATCTGAGGCCGTGAACCCCTCTCGATAACAGGCAGGATCTGGTGAAAGTCACCCCCAAAAATAATAGGAATGCCACCAAAGGGTTGATCAGATTGGAGAATGTCTTTGAGAGTGCAGTTGACAGCTTCATGGAGATGATGATGCTGCATGAGTGCCTCGTCCCAAATGATCAAGTCAGTCTCCTGCAACAGCTTTGCCCGAATTGAACCTCTGGAGATAGAGCAGGTGGATGACTCATTGATGATGAGAGGGATCTGGAGACATGAATGAGAAGTAGAGCCACCTTTGAGCAGGAGTGCAGCAATGCCGGATGATGCTATACAGAGGACGATTTTGCCCTGAGAATGAAGCTGATGGGCCAGAGTGTTGTATACAAAGGTTTTGCCTGTGCCAGGGACCATGGAGGAAAAAGATCTGGCTGGTCTTGTTGTTGACAGCATGCATGATCTCCTCAAAGACAGCTCTCTGGTCTGGATTGAAAGTGTCCAAGTTCTGTGCAGCCAACTCAGCCTGCTCCACAACATCACATCTGCGCTGCTCTGCAATCAACTGGTTTTCGAGGTTGGCTTCCCAATTCTGAGTGATCTGAGGCATGTATGGCCAATCCTTGCTGAGAGATTTGCCAGAGGATAAGAGAAGCTGGTTGATCAAGTAGAGGCCATAATCCTGCACATCGTCATTGGTAGGGTTGAGACGGATATTGTTGTGCTGGAGCTGATACTGCAGGTCATCGCAAATGTGGGGCCAGTATGTGTTCCAAAGCTGGACAGGATCAGAGGGTGCACAATCACGAAGAATAGTGACAAAGAGTTGCCGGAGCTGACGACCTGTTGCCATGGACTTTGCTTCCTCCAAACACTGCACCCACTCTTGGTTATGCTCCAAAAGGCCACATGCCAGACATGCTTCTCTGAATGAGGGATAGACATTTCCCTAAAAAGTGCACAGATGTTCATATGATGTTGCACCCTTGACAGCTGTCAGAAGAAGCCTGAGGTAGAAGCGTTCACCTGCAGTAGGCTGAGTGTAGTACATCCTCCCAATAGCGAACCCTCTCTGTCTGGGCTTCCACTTGTGGGCTTTCTGATCCCACACGAATTTGGAGGGAAAGTCCTGATAGAGAAGATCCTGTGCAAGCTCTGAATACTGCTGATTGGCTTTGAAATAGCCAGTGAGGGTGGTGTCACGCTGTGCAGCATGCTGGATGATTTCTTGGATAGACCGTGGACTGTTCTGATTCCAAGTGACATACTGCTGGCCAGGGAGGTGGATCTGAAGTCGGACGACATTGGGAGAAGCAGAGTGCATAGGTAAATGAAAGAGGCACCAAATGCTTTCGCAGGCAGAAATATAGCGAGCGTCCAGATACTGTTTGACTTCATTGTTGCAAGTCCCAAACTGCATGGTGATGCGATCATGACCTTTGTACACATATTTGTAGATGTATTTGACAGCTTTGATGGAGGCAATGGACTCGATGTTGATGTGGCAGCGGTACTTCCAGAGGAGATAGGGTGAATAAGTGACAACCCAGCGATTGTCAACCTGCTTTCCCCGAACCTGATATGTCTTTCCAGTGTTCCGATGCCTGGTGGAGGCATAGGCATCCTCAGAGATGGTTGTCTGATCCCTAAATGGCTTGGGGAAATTTTTGGAGCATTGTCCATTCACCATGCAAGGAGCTGTAGGGTTCTCTGCACCACAGGGTTTATGGACCATGAACTTCTTGACCAACTCGAGCAGCTCAGGATTGTCGTCAGGAAACTCTGAGCACATGAGGCTGTCTATCTGCTCAGGAGTGCGAAGCTTGGACTCCCCATCAAGAAAGATAATGCAGTGCATGTGAGGCAGGCCACACTTCTGAAACTTGATCACAAACACATAAGAGAGTGCCTTGCCAAAGATCCCAGCCTCGATGTCTTTGATCATCTCCTTCTGCTTTGCATGGAATGCACGAACGACCAAGTCAGGGCGATCAGCAGCAGTCTGCCCAGGCTTGAGCTCATCCTGAATCTCTGGCCAAGCGGGGTTTGCAGTCATGGTCAGAAAGAGATCACCACCCTTGAAGTAGCGATTGATAGCCAAGGCATCCTGAAGAAGCTGCTGCATATGACGTGTGCTTCCTGCAAATGAAGAAGGCAGGATGATTCTTTGACCAAGAGACTCTGTGTCTGCATCCACATTTGCAGCCACAGCATCAGCCAAGCCCATATAGACTTCACCACGAATAGTGTCCTGATTCATCATAATAAAGTGCAACTGATCCTGCTCTGAAGTTGCCCACTGGTCACAAACAAACTCCTGAAAGAGCTTTCCACTCAAGAATATATGCTGAGGCTCGATAGCAGGCGGTCGGGGGTGGAGATGATAGCAGTAGAAATCTGATTTGGACACATGCTTGTGAACCCTTGCACCACCTTCATTAGCAGCTGCAAACTCGATTTGAGGATGCCATTGGAGCTGGCCAGTAGGAAAAAGGAGGACATAGTGAAGAGCAGGATAGAGGGGATGGACATCGGTGATGCGCTGAAGGGGAGGGCCATGCCTGCGGTAGAGAATGATATCACGTGTGCTCTTTGGCTGATCACCATCACCTGGAAGAATGACCGCGATCTCATTGTTGGTGGCATCAGGAAGATTGTAGCAGCGACGGTCACAGGATTGATCAAAGCGCAAAGCTATCTTGCACTGCTGGTGTGGAGGCAAGTTCCTGGTGAGCTCATGGGCCTGCTTGTACATCTGAACTGTAGGATGGAGATGGTGGAGCATGTCCTGGAGGGTGAGCAAAGTGTGGTGATCGAGGTGAGTGTTCCAGGCGTTGGCCATGCAAAAGTTGGCTGCATCGGCTGGATCATAAATGTAAAGCTGAGCATACACTGGAGATTCACCCTCTTGTGGAAGAAGAGAGCCAATCCTGTGGGACAGCTCGCCATGCAGTTTGAAGACGTAGGGGCCAACACCATCATTCACAGCCTCTTCACCTTCATTAACAGACTCATCGATTTTGCGCCCAATGGAAGTCATGGCAAGAGCATTGTTGTATGTGCGGATATGATCACGAAACGACCTGCCAATGTGATCCTGAGCAGTGAGCAACTGGAGAAGCTCAGGTGGGACTGGGTGGAGAGGAGGCAAAATGATTTTTCCACTCAAGCAGCACATGCCAAATCTGGGATTTATACTGGAGGATGCTGTGAGACGCTCGGCCATCCAGTGCAATGCATGACAATTGGGACACTGAATATCCATTCTCCCCAGATAATGAACAGGCCAGTCAGGACTAAAAGGATGGCGTGCAGGAGGGAGGAGCCCAAGTGGAACAGGTGCAGGATCAATATGTTGAGCCACCTGGGGATAATCAAGTCAGTCACAAAATAAAGACATGACCAAAAAGGACATAAGCATACATGTGGAGGAATATCAACAACAGGGATGACAGGTGCAGGAATGGGAGGAACAGGTGCAGGCAGATCAAAAACAGGGATAGCAGGTGCAAGAACTGGAGGAACAGGTGCAGGGGGATCAAAAACAGGGACAACAGGAGCAGGAATGGCAGGAACAGGTGCAGGGGGATCAAAAACAGGGATAGCAGGTGCAGGAACAGGAGGAACAGGTGCAGGGGGATCAAAAACAGGGACAGCAGGAGCAGGAATGGCAGGAACAGGTGCAGGGGGAGCAAAAATAGGGATAGCAGGTGCAGAAACAGGAGGAACAGGTGCAGGGGGATCAAAAACAGGGATAGCAGGTGCAGGAATGGGAGGAACAGGTGCAGGGAGATCAAAAACAGGAGGAGCAGGAGCAGGATGCTACATCATCATTATTGTCAGTTAATATACTCAAAAGAACATATATAAGCCTACATGGAGAGGGATATTGGCAAGAGGGATGATAGGAGCAGGAACAGCAGGAACAGCAGGAGGAGGATCAAAAACAGGAGGAGGAGGAGGAGGAGGAGGAGGAGGAGGCTAGATCATGATATTGTCAGATAACATACATTATGTGAAAGATAAACCAACATACAGCAGGAAATAGAGCAGGCAGTGCAGCATGCTAAAAAGCAAGTTCGGTCCAGGCCATTGCAGGAGCTGCCACAGGAATGCGAGGTGCAGGAATTGGAGGGGCAGGAACAGGAGGGTCAAAAACAGGAGGGGCATTAAAATAATATGGGAAAGCTGCATTGTGTAAAGGAGCAACAACAGGCTGAGGTGGAGCAGTGTGACTTGAGCCTCTTCCCCTTCCTCTTCCCCTCCCTCTGCCCCTGCCTCTTGCAATCTGTGGAAGGGGAGGAAGTGCCGCCAGCTGCTGTGCCAAATGAGGAGGAAGGTGATTGTATTGAGGAGGTGGGGGTGGAGGGGCAAGAAAAGGATCAGTGTCATTCCCAATCAGCAAACCACTATAGGGTGGTGGCACTGGCAGCAAAGGCTGGGCAATGCCCATTGTGCGAGCATGGTGTGGAGTCCAGTGGCGAGTAGGGCTATCCAAGATCCGTTGGTCCCGTTCATTTTGCTGTGCGGCCGTCCAGGCACGTCGAGGAGAGTTGGGCGGAGTTGGGTCCATGGGAATCGGGGAGCTCTCTTACAGCAATGGAGGATGTGAGATCCTTGCAGGAGGCTGTGAAATCGGTGCAAACAGTGGCAGTTGATAGTGGAGCGACTTCCAAAAATGGAAGGGGAGGCAACTGCAAACCCGCCAGCCCAATCTCCCTGCATACTGTGCTCTGAGAGAGGTCCAAAAAACAACTGGCAGACACTCTTTTTGTTGAAAAAAGAGAAGCCAGGGAGGTAGGACTTTACAGAGCTTCACCTTGGTCTACAGATACCCCAAGAATGCAAAAACAACCCCACTGGAAAAGAGCCCAGAGCCAGAAAGAGAGCAAAAAAGGTAGAAGTGGCCAAAAATCAGCCGAAAATTTGGTTTCTACACTTGGTAATCATATTTGCCATCAGGCCAAAAATCAGCCGAAAATATTGATCCTACACAAAGTTATTATATTTGTCATCATGGCAACACCCAGTAATCAAAATATATTTGTCATCAGGCCCCCACCCAAAAAATTAGCTGAAAATTTTCATCCCATGATGTAGCCAAAAAGTTCAAATTTATCATCATGGCAACACCCAGTAATTAAATTATATTTGTCATCAGGCCCAATAAAAAAAAAATTACCCGAAAATTTTGATCCCCCCAATGTAGCTGAAAATGTTGTTCCTGCATTCTATTATATTGTAGCTGAAATTGATGTCATTAGTTTGTGATCCGGCCCCAAATTAGCCAAAAAATGTTTGTTATCATTTGTTCTCACCTTTCACTTATATTTGTCATCATTGTCTCACGACCCTCGGAGTTGGTCATCACTCTCCCACCCACTCAGAGCAACTCCCACGGCCTCTTCACCTCTCACGGCCTCTTCATCCCCCACGGCCTCATCACTTCCCACGGCCTAGTCACCTGACCATCCTCCTTTTATTATTGACAAGGTTTTTAAATGTGCCTTCGGCACACGTGGTTCACTGTGTTCATTATGAACACCTCACTGCATTTTATTCATGGATGCACAGCTTTTTATTTGACTTTTAGATGGTACGCAACTCTTCAGTTGACTTGGGACTGTTGGCCCCAAGTCAATGTGGGGGGGGTTGTAGTGTTCATCCCCTTCCCCATCCCCATCCCCATCTCCACCTACCCCATCTCCATCTCCATCTCCTTCCCCTTCCCCTTCCCCATGCCCATGCCCACCTACTCCATCCCCGTCCCCAATGCCCACCTACCCCATCCCCATCACATGTCCACCTACCCCATCCCCTCCCCCATCCCATGCCTACCTACCCCATCCTCTCCCCCATCTCCCTCATCCCCTTCTCCCCCATCCCCTTTCTCTCCTCCCCTTTCCCCCCCTCCCCTCCCTCCTCTCCCCTCTCCCCCATCCCTTTCCTCTCCCCCCCTCACCCCCCCTCTCCCCCCCTCCCCTCCCCCCTCCCTCCTCCCCTCACCCCCTTATGCACCCTCCCCCCTCACCCCCTTATGCACCCTCCATTCTCCCCCCCTCCTCTCTCTCATCTCTCTCCCCCTTCTTCCTCACCCCCTCCTCTCACGCCCCCCCTCTCACCTTCTCCCACTCTCTTATCCTCACCTACTCTCCACTTTCTCACTCCCTCCCCTCCTCTCTCCCTCACTCCCTCACCCCCTCACTCCCTCCCCCCCTCACTACTTCACCCCCTCCCCCCTCTCCATCCATCCTCCTCCTCCCCTCCCCCCCTCCCCTACTCCCTCACCCCCTCACTACTTCACCCCCTCACCCCCTCACTACTTCACCCCCTCACCCCTCTCCATCATCCTCCTCCTCTCCTCTCCTCCCTCCCTTACTCCCTCACCCCCTCACTACTTCACCCCCTCACCCCTGCTCACCTCCCTCTCCTCTCTTTAAATTTTGTAAAAAATCTCCAACTTCACTTTGTTAGTAAGTATTAAAGTAATATTTATTGACTTTACATTATAACGAACTCAATGTATAACTTGTTAGTAAGTCTGCATAATGACTTTGTATTGAACTAATTGTTATTGACTTGACTTCATAATGGTAACTGTAATTTTATTTTATATCAAATGCCTTATTTCGAAGATCATTTTACAGATTTATTTTTTACTGACTCATTTTCAAACTTGACTCATTTCTAGACTAATTTTCATAGACTTTACTTCATAATGAGCTCATTTGTAACTGTTATTTTACTGACTTTACTTTGTAACGAACTGAAACTTACTGTATTCAAGTAATTTTTATTTCCTTTACTTCATAATGAACTCAATTGTAACTCTTATATTTTACTGATTTAACTTTGTCCTGAACTCAATTTTCAATTCAAACTTATTTCAATACTGACCTGACTTTGTAATGACCTCACTTATAGAATTGCAAATGACATTTTATTGATCCACTTGTTACTGACTAATACAGAGATGTGTCTAAATCATCTTCTTTGGGTCATGTGCCAAGGTCATGATCAGGTTTTTGCATTTTGTTCAGCCTGCGAGGTTCGCTTAGTCAGCTTTCACAGCATAGTAAATGGAATGACGGTTGCTCCTCAGTCAAATTTTATTTAGCAAACACTGCAATATAGCACCTTATATGCCATGCAGACATTATTCTACATAGCCAATGAGCCCAGAGCCAAAAAAAAAGCTCGAGGTGGTGAAAAATTAGCCGAGAATTTCATTTCCCACCTATGACTTATATTTGTCATCATTTTCTCACAGTGGAGGGTTAGTCATGGATCTCCCACCCCTTCAGAGTTAGTCATCATTCCCACGACCCCTTCATGTGACCATGCTCGCTTTATTATGGACAAGGTTTTTGAATGTGCCTCCGGCACACATTGTTCACTGTGTTCATTGATTTTCTATGAGTAGTAGTTACATATGTACAATATATATTTTAATCTAATAACACTTCATCATATACAATATTTTTTGTCTTTGCACTATCCTCTGAGCTTGGCCATATTGCCTTGATATTGTGGACAGACTTGACCCTGGATATTGCCACATAGAACTGCCCATGTGTAAAGACAGGACTCCTGAAATCCAAACCCACATGCTTCACTGACTGCCCTTGTGACTTGTTGATCGACATTGAAAAGCAAAGACGAACAGCAAACTGCAGTCGAGAGAGTGTGAAGGGGAGTTGACCTTCAATAGGCCAAAGTCGCATCCGTGGAATGAAAACAGTCTCTCCTGCATTATCTCCAGTGATCAACCGAATCTCCAAAACCCTATTCCTGATCCGAGTCAATATCCCCCGACTTCCATTGCAGACCCCTCCAGCAATGTTGAGATTGCGAAGTATCATGACAGGGACGCCGACCTTGAGTGCCAAATGCGCCAAAGGTAGACCTGAGCAGTTGATGGAGTTAAGATATTCTTGGGGATATAGAAGTTCAGCATTCTCATCATTTGCAATCGAGTCAGCACTGTGAAAGACGTGCTCCTGCCCAGGAAAATTGTGAAGAATGTGATGGTTCAAATCATCGACATCATCGTTCTTGCTCACCAGGATGACCCGCTCTGAAAAGTATTGATCTGAATGCTGAGCCTGATCATAGATGCCAGGATAGATGGTGTGGATAAGAGAAGCGATGGTGTTCTGAGGACATTTGAGATGATCAGGAAGATTGATAGTGCCACCTTCATCTGTATGACCACCCTTTCCAACCTCCAACTGCCACTTTGCAAAGTTGCGCTCCTGAAGATCGTCTGTGTTCAAACGCATGTTGATTTTGAGATGAAGGATTTTGATGTGTTGCCAGAGAACAGAGCGTTGCAAAGAAGCACCAACGATTTGAGGTCGAGAACCCTTCTCAATGACAGGCAGGATCTGATGAAAGTCGCCCCCAAAGACCACAGGCACACCCCCAAAGGGTTTGTCACATTGGAGAATGTCTTTCAGAGTGCGGTTGACAGCTTCATAGAGATGACGATGCTGCATGAGTGCCTCGTCCCAAATGATCAAGTCGGTCTGCTGCAGGAGCTGTGCCCATGTTGAACCTCTGGAAATGGTGCAGGTGGATGACTCGTTTATGATGATTGGGATCTGAAAGCAGGAATGGGAAGTACGACCGCCTTTGAGCAAAAGAGCAGCTATTCCAGACGATGCAGCACAGAGGACGATCTTGCCTTGAGAGCGAAGCTGATGGCAGAGGGTGTTGTAAACATAGGTTTTGCCAGTGCCACCTGGACCATGGAGGAAAAACGTCTGGCCAGTCTTGTTGTTGACTGCATGGATGATCTCATCAAAGACAGCCCTCTGATCGTGATTGAAAGTGTCCAGATTGTGTGCAGCCAACTCGGCCTGCTCCACAACATCGTATCTGCGCTGCTCTGCGATCAACCGGTTCTGAATGTTGGCATCCCAATTCTGAGTGATCTGAGGCATGTATGGCCAATCCTTCTCGAGAGATTTCCCAGAGACCATGAGAAGCTGATTGATAAGATAAAGGCCATAATCATGGACATCGTCATCGGTGGGGTTGATACGAATGTTGCTGTGCTCGAGCTGATATCTCAAGTCATCGCAAATGTGAGGTCAATATGTATTCCAGAGGTGGACAGGATCAGAGGGAGCACAGTCACGAAGGATGGTGACAAAAAGATTGCGAAGCTGACGACTGGTTGCCATGGACTTTGCTTCCTCCAGACACTGCTGCCACTCTTGGTCATCCTCCAAAAGGCCACGGGTGAGGCAGGCTTCTCTGAATGAGGGAGTGACGATGCCCTGAAAAGTGCGAAGGTCTTCGTATGATGTAGCCCCTTTCACAGCAGTGAGAAGCAGCCTGAGGTAAAAGCGTTCACTGGCACTGGGTGGAGCATAGAACATCCTTCCAATGGCGAATCCCCTCTGCCTGGGCTTCCACTTGTGAGCCCTTTGATCCCACACAAATTTGGAAGGAAAGTCCTGGTAAAGAACGACCTGTGCAAGCTCTGGATACTCCTGATTGGCCTTGAAGAAGGCAGTGAGGGTGGTGTCATGCTGTGCAGCATGCTGGACGATTTCCTGGATAGACTGTGGACCATTCTGATTCCAAGTGACATACTGCTGGCCAGGAAGGTGGACCTGAAGACGGACGACATTGGGAGAAGCACCATGCATGGTGAAGTGGAAGAGGCACCAGATGCTTTCGCATGCAGATATGTAGCGAGCGTCGAGGTACTGCCTGACTTCATCGTTGCAAGTTCCAAACTCCATGGTGATGCGATCGTGGCCTTTGTAAACATATTTGTAGATGTACTTGATGGCCTTGATGGAGCTGATGGACTCGATATTGATGTGGCAACAGTACTTCCAGATGAGATAGGCAGAGTAAGTGACCACCCAACGATTGTCGACCTGCTTTCCCTGAACGTGATATGTGTGTCCAGTGTCCCGATGCTTGGTAGAGGCATAGGCATCCTCAGAGATGGTGGTCTGATCCCTGAATGGCTTGGGGAAACCTTTGGAGCACTGTCCATTCACCATGCAAGGAGCTGTGGGGTTCTCTGCACCACAGGGTTTATGGACCATGAACTTTTTGATGAGGTCAAGGAGCTCAGGATCATCATCAGGAAACTCTGAAGACAGAAGGCTGTCTATCTGCTCGGGGGTGTGAAGCTTGGATTGCTCATCGAGAAAGATAATGCAGTGCATGTGAGGAAGGCCACGCTTCTGAAACTCGATGGTGAAAAGATAAGCCACAGCCTTTCCAAATATGCCAGCCTCGATATCCTTGATCATCTCCTTCTGCTTTGCATAGAATGCACGAACGACCAAATCAGGGCGATCTGCTGCAGTCTGCCCTGGACGAAGAGCATCCCGTATTTCTGGCCAGGCAGGGTTGGCAGTAATGGTGAGAAAGAGATCGCCTCCATTGCAGTGATGATTGATGGCGAATGCATCCTGAAGAAGCTGCTGCATGTGACGTGTGCTTCCTGCAAAGGACGAAGGAAGAATGATTCTTTGACCCAGAGACTCTGTGTCCACATCGATGTTTGCAGCCACAGGATCTGCCAGGCCAACATAGACTTCGCCTCGAATGGTGTCCTGATTCATCAAAATCCAGTGCAACCAATCCTGCTCAGCAGTGGCCCATCCATCACACACAAACTCCTGAAAGAGCTTTCCAGTCAGAAAGATATGCTGGGGCTCGACAGCAGGCGGTCGAAGGTGGAGGCGATAGCAGTAGAATTCGGATTTGGAGACATGTTTGTGAACTCTGGCACCAAGTTGGTTGTTGGCATCGACAGCTGCATACTCGATTTGAGGGTGCCATTGGAGCTGGCCAGTAGGAAACAGCAAAACATAGTGAAGGGCAGGATAGAGGGGATGGATGTCACTGATGCGCTGAAGGGGAGGGCCATGCCTGTGGTAGAGAACGATGTCACGTGTGCTCTCTGGCTGATCGCCATCACCTGGAAGAATGACAGCAATCTCATTGTTGGTAGCATCGGGCAGATTGTAGCGGCGACGGTCACAGGATTGATCAAAACGCAAAGCTATCTTGCACTGCTGGTATGGAGGCAAGTTCCTGGTGAGCTCATGAGCCTGCTTGTACATCTGAACTGCTGGATGGTGACGGTGGAGCATGTCCTGAAGAGTGAGCAAAGTGTGGTGATGGAGGTGAGTGTTCCAGGCATTGGCCATGCGAAAGTTGACAGCGTCAGCTGGATCGTAAATATATAGCTGAGCATAAACAGGAGGTTCACCCTCTGGTGGAAGCAGAGATCCGATCTTGTGGGACAGCTCGCCATGGAGTTTGTAGACATAGGGACCGACACCATCATTCACAGCCTCTTCGCCCTCATTGACCGACTTGTCAATCTTGCGACCGATAGAAGTCATGGCGAGTGCATTATTGTATGTGCGGATGTGATCACGAAATGATTTACCAATGTCATCCTGAGCAGTGAGCAATTGGATAAGCTCAGGTGGGACTGGGTGAAGAGGTGGCAAAGCGATCTTTCCACTCAGGCAGCACATGCCGAATCGAGGATGGATATTTGAGGATTTCATAAGACGTTCAGCCATCCAGTGCAAAGCATGGCAATCAGGGCACTCCACATCCATATTTCCCAGATGATGAACAGGCCAATCTAAATTAAATGGCTGGTGGGCAGGAGGCAAAACAGGCAGAGGTGGTGGTGGTGGTGGTACAGGATCAATCTTGGATAATCAAGTCAGTCACCAAATTGATGAAAACATTATCAGCATGCTTACATGTGGAGGTACATTGGCTACAGGAACAGCAGGAGCAGGAACAGCAGGAACAGCAGGAACAGCCAGAGGTGGGGGAGGTAGAGGGAGAGGTAGAGGTGGCTACATCATTATTCAGTCAGACCATTGCACATGATGTAGAATTTAATTCAACATACAGCAGCCAGAGGTGGAAGTGCTGCATGCTGCACAGCAAGTGCAGCCCAAGCCATTGCAGGAACCATTGGTGGAGGAGCCATTGGTAGAGGTATATTGGCCACAGGAATGGGAGGTGCAGGAACAGGAGGAACAGGAGCCGGAGGGTCAAAAACAGGAGGCAGAAAAGGCTGCATCAGTATTATGTTGTTAATTAACCTGTGTCACATAGAAGAATATGTAATCCAACATACAGCTACAGCAGGAATAACTGGTGGAACTTGATGTCCAGGCCAGGCCATCGGAGGAGCAAAAGGAATGGGAGGTGCAGGAACCAAAGGAACAGGAGCTGGAGGGTCAAAAACAGGAGGAGGACCCAAAGGTAAAACTCGCAGCTTAGCCTGGGCGATTGCATGAGTAGCAGAAATGGGAGGTGGAGGTGCAACAGGAATAGCAGGTGCGGAAGCCATAGGAATGGGAGGTGCAGGAATTGGAGGTGCAGGAACAGGAGGGTCAAAAACAGGAGGGGCAGGAGGGGCAGGAAAAAAATATGGGAGAGCTGCATTGTGTAAAGGAGCGACCACAGGCAGAGGTGGAGCTGCATGAATTGAGCCTCTTCCCCTCCCTCTTCCTCTTCCTCTTCCTCTTCCTCTGCCTCTCACCACCTGTGGAAGGGGAGGAAGTGCTGCCAGCTGTTGTGCCAAATGAGGAGGAAGGTGGTTGTATTGAGGAGGTGGAGGTGGAGGGGTGAGAAAAGGATCGGTGTCATTCCCATTCAGCAAACCACCATGGGGAGGTGGCACTGGCAGCAAAGGCTGGGCAATGTTTATTGTGCGAGCGTGGTGTGGAGTCCGGTGGCGAGTAGGGCTATCCAAGGTCCGTTGGTCCCGTTCAGTTTGCTGCGCGGCCGTCCGGATCCGTCGAGGAGTGTTGGGCGGAGTTGGGTCCATGGGAATCGGGGAGCTCTCTTACAGCAGCAGAGGAGGTGAGATTCTTGTAGGAGGCTGTGAAATCGGTGCAAACAGTGGCAGTTGATAGTGGAGTGACTTCCAAAAATGGAAGGGGAGGCAACTGCAAACCCGCCAGCCCAATCTCCCTGCACACTGTGCCCTGAGAGAGGTCCAAAAAACAACTGGCAGACACTCCTTTTGTTGAAAAAAGAGAAGCCAGGGAGGTAGGACTTCACAGAGCTTCACCTTGGTCTACAGATACCCCAAGAATGCAAAAACAACCCCACTGGAAAAGAGCCCAGAGCCAGAAAGAGAGCAGAAAAGCTAGAAGTGGCCAAAAATCAGCTGAAAATTGGGTTCCTACACCCAGCAAGCCGAAAATTAGCCGAAAAAATTGATCCTACACTCAGTTATTAGATTTGTCATGATAGGAACACCTTATTATATTTGTCAGCAGGTCAAACATTAGCCGAAAATTTGGTTTACTACACTCAGTTATTAGGTTTGTCATCATGGTAACCTTATTTGTCATCAGGCCAAAAAAAACCTGGTTCCTACACTAAGTTATTAGATTTGTCATCAGGAAAATATTTGTTCTGATGGGTAGCCGAAAAAATTGATCCTACACTCGGTTATTAGATTTGTCATGATAGGTACACCTTATAATATTTGTCAGCAGGTCAAACATTAGCCGAAAATTTGGTTACTACACTCAGTTATTAGATTTGTCATCATGGTAACCTTATTTGTCATCAGGCCCCAAAAAACCTGGTTCCTACACTAAGTTATTAGATTTGTCATCAGGAAAATATTTGTTCTGATGGGAACAGTTATTGCATTTGTGATCGGGCCCAAAATTTAGCCGAAATTTTTTTGTTATGATCGGAACCGTTATTACAGATGTGATCGGGCCAAAAAATAGCCGAAATTTTTTTTCGGCCAATTTTTGTCACCCAGTTATTAGCCGAGAATTTACTTCCCACACCTTGTTATATTTGTCATCATTTCTCACCTCTCTCTAGAGTCTCATGGCATGATGCTGTTCCCACCCCTTCTGAGTTTGTCATCTTTCCCACGCCACCTTCACGTGACCGATCTCACTTTATTATGGACAAGGTTTTTAAATGTGCCTTCGGCACACGTGGTTCACTGTGTTCATTATGAATACCTCACTGCATTTTATTCATGGATGCACAGCATTTTATTTGACTTTTAGATGGTACACAACTCTTCAGTTGACTTGGGACCGTTGGCCCCAAGTCAACGTGGGGGGGTTGTGGTGTTTATCCCCTTCCCCATTCCCATCCCCATCTCCACCTACCCCATCTCCATCTCCATCTCCATTCCCTTCCCCTTCCCCATGCCCATGCCCACCTACTCCATCCCTGTCCCCATGCCCACCTACCCCATCCCCATCACATGTCCACCTACCCCATCCCCTCCCCCATCCCATGCCTACCTACTCCATCCCCTCCCCCATCTCCCCCATCCCCTCCTCCATCGCCCCCATCCCCTCCCCCATCTCCCCCATCTCCCTCTCCCCCATCCCCTTTCTCTCCCCTCTCCCCCATCCCCTTCCTCTCCCCCTCCTCCCCCCCTCCCCTCCCCCCCCCCTCTCCCCTCACCCCCTTCTTCCTCACCCCCTCCTTTTACCCCCCCCTCTCACCTTCTCCCACTCTCTTATCCTCACCCACTCTCCACTTTTCCTCTCATTTCCCATTCCCCCCTTCACTCCCTCCCCTCCTCTCTCCCTCTCTCCCTCACCCCCTCACTCCCTCCCCCCCTCACTACTTCACCCCCTCCCCCCTCTCCATCCATCCTCCTCCTCCCCTCCCCCCCTCCCCTACTCCCTCACCCCCTCACTACTTCACCCCCTCACCCCCTCACTACTTCACCCCCTCACCCCTCTCCATCATCCTCCTCCTCTCCTCTCCTCCCTCCCTTACTCCCTCACCCCCTCACTACTTCACCCCCTCACCCCTCCTCTCCTCCCTCTCCTCTCTTTAAATTTTGTAAAAAATCTCTAACTTCACTTTGTCAGTAAGTATTAAAGTAATATTTATTGACTTTACATTATAATGAACTCAATGTATAACTTGTTAGTAAGTCTGCATAATGACTTTGTATTGAACTAATTTTTATTGAGTTGACTTCATAATGGTAACTGTAATTTTATTTTATATCAAATGCCTTATTTCGAAGATCATTTTACAGACTTATTTTTTACTGACACATTTTCAAACTTGACTCATTTCTAGACTAAAAGGTTTTTAAATGTGCCTTCGGCACACGTGGTTCACTGTGTTCATTAATTTTATCAACATCTCATTGCATTTTTTGACTCAGTCTGTGAATGTGTAAGTGGTGGTTCATTTTCTAATGAACACCTCACTGCATTTTATTCATGGATGCACAACCTTTTATTTCACTTTTAGATGGTACGCAACTCTTCAGTTGACTTGGGACCGTTGGCCCCAAGTCAACGTGGGGTGGTTGTGGTGTTTATCCCCTTCCCCATCCTCATCCCCATCCCCAACATGCCCACCTTTCCCCCCTTCACTCCCTCCCCTCCTCTCTCCCTCTCTCCCTCACCCCCTCACTCCCTCCCCCCCTCACTACTTCACCCCCTCCCCCCTCTCTATCCATCCTCCTCCTCCCCTCTCCCCCCTCCCCTACTCCCTCACCCCCTCAGTACTTCACCCCCTCACCCTCTCACTACTTCACCCCCTCACCCCTGCTCTCCTCCCTCTCCTCTCTTTAAATTTTGTAAGAAATCTCCAACTTCACTTTGTCAGTATTAAAGTAATATTTATTGACTTTACATTATAACAAACTCAAATTATAACTTGTTAGTAAGTCTGCATAATGACTTTGTATTGAACTAATTTTTATTGAGTTGACTTCATAATGGTAACTGTAATTTTATTTTATATCAAATGCCTTATTTCAAAGATCATTTTACAGACTTATTTTTTACTGACACATTTTCAAACTTGACTCATTTCTAGACTAATTTTCATAGACTTTACTTCATAATGAACTCATTTGTAACTGTTATTTTGCTGACTTTACTTTGTAACGAACTCAATTTTTAAACATACTGTATTCAAGTAATTTTTATTTCCTTTACTTCATAATGAACTCAATTGTAACTCTTATATTTTACTGATTTAACTTTGTCCTGAACTCAATTTTCAATTCAAACTTATTTCAATACTGACCTGACTTTGTAATGACCTCATTTATAAATTGTAACCATATTTTATTGAGCCAACCAACTTGCTACTGACTAATACAGTGATGTGTCTAAATCATTTTATTTGGGTCATGTGCCAAGGTCATGATCAGGTTTTTGCATTTTGTTCAGCCCGCGAGGTTCGCTTAGTCAGCTTTCACAGCATAGTAAATGGAATGACGGTTGCTCCTCAGTCAAATTTTATTTAGCAAACACTGCAATATAGCACCTTACATGCCATGCAGACATTATTCTACATAGCCAATGAGCCCAGAGCCAAAAAAAAAAGTTCGAGGTGGCGAAAAATTAGCCAGAAAAAAAGTTCCCACCTTTGAGTTATATTTGTCATACTTTCTCACCATTTTCACATTCCCACACCTCTGCAGAGTCTCACGGCGTGATGCCATTCCCACCCCTGCGGAGTTTGTCATCCATTTACCCACGCCACAGTCACATGACCGATCTTGCTTTATTATTGATACAACGTGAGTTTGGAAAATGGATATAACAACAAGATAGCTGACAAGCTAGCTATATATCCCAAGATACCCCATATATCTGCACCTATCTCTCACAGGGATACATCAGAGTAAATGCAGTGACTATATCAATGTATCAACTTTGCCACTACACTACCAACCCTTGTCAAGACATGGATCTATGGTGATCCATGATATGATAATCTTGTCCAGTGATGATACTCAACCTGGAAACCTAGCAAAAACCTGTTAAAAGGCTTATGAAGTATAACTCAGGCTAGAGGAAGGGTGCGAGTCAGTACTAAATATCACTGCTAATACCAGAATGTTGTTTTTAGTGAGCGAAATGGTAATGGATGTGACGAATGGTTTAAAAGTGTATGAAGATGTTCAAAGATGTTCGAAATAGGTTTGAAGACATGTGAAGTAGTTTGAAATAGGTTTGAATGGGTTTGAAGTTGTTTGGGTGAGTTCAAGGAGGTTTAAAGGTGTTCGACTGGTGTCGAGATATATTGACAAATGAATATAGCAATTAAGAAGTGGTTTTTGAGTGGTGATAGGCAATAATGAGTTGAGAGTGAATACGAAAGTTCGAGGAAGTTCACGATATTTTGCAGAACTTCAGAGATACAACGCAAGCTAAGACTCAAGAGAACTGCTCTTAAATCTGATGGTAGTGGAGAGGGTAACTTATTCTCTCTTTTTCTAAGTAACTAGGACAAGTTTATATACATTTTTGAAGAGATAGTACTAAAAGGGAAATTAAAACCTGTGTAAAACATGAGGCAATATATCAAACAATGAGGACTTTGTAGATTATAAAATAAATGAGAAATGATAAATAATTGAAACATACATGCCTCCATATGGTAAAAATACTTATCTTTTGCTTCAATATATCAATGAAACATAAAACCTCACTTATCACATCCTAAATCTCTTGTAATCTCTCCTCGTGTCCAGTAGTGCTTGATATGCGATGAAATAACTTGTTCCGGTTGTGCAGCATGTATCTAAAGGGTCTTAGAAACAGCTATGCAGTGGCCAATGTTATTCGAAGTAGTATGAAGTTGTTCAAAGTGTCACAAAATTGTTTGAAGTAGTGCGAAATAAATCGAAAAAAATTTGAAGTCGATTTCATAGTGTTCGTAGCAGTTTGGAGGGTCTGTCATAGTGTGTCAATACAATTGGAAACTTTCTCCAGACCTTAGAGTGTGCAGTAGACCTATCACCAGACATATGGATGTGGGTGTTCAATGATGTCGTCTGAAATTTGTCTGGACATCTCACAACCTGGATCTGGCCTTTTCAGCCAAAAAGTCCAAAACCTGTCCAGATTGGGATCAAGCCTAGGTAGGGATTATCCAGGGCCCTCTCAAAGGCCATTCCAAAAATTTTGAGGTTTCTGAAAATTTGTCTGGATTGAGTTTGTCTGGTTTAGAACTAGCATTTTGGACATTTTGGGATTTTTGTTCAAAACATCCTCACCAGGCTTTTAAATTTGTCTGGATCATGGGAAACAGCCTCCTCAGAGTCCAAAAATTGTGGGGATGCACTAAAAATACCTAATTTGGCTTCCAGACAACAGGACAACAAGCTAGGTAAAGAAAGAGAGCAAAAATTCATTCGTCATCATCCAGTTCCTCATCTACTACCCCATTCCTTTTTCCTTGCTTTCTTTACAGTTTTTCATTGCAACCTTGAATTTGGCAGCACTGCTGTCAAGAGTTTTGTACCAATTACTCTTCTAGTGTAAGCTTGAGAGTACCTGACTGAGCATTGATTTATAGAGATGATGAAAGTAATATCAGAAACATTACTGCTGGCAACAAAGCAAATTGCCTAGTCTGCAGACGAGATGTCAACTCATGAGTGTGACAGAATTGGTGACCATGCATAAATTCAAACAGTTGTATGGCAACGTATGATATCGCACTGATATTTGATGCTTCAGTAATGGAACCATGCTTGCTACCAGTTTTGGAGTAAAATGCAATGATTGCACCACATATCAAGACATATTCAAACAGAATAGCTTCATAACACTCACCAAAAATAAGCAAAGTGATGCAAATAAAAATGTGGATAAAATATATCAAACAGAACAAATTTCAACCCCTTGACCAACAAGCTTCAGTAGAGCAATCTAATTGCAATCTACCACTGGACTATCTGATCATGTGCAGTTAAAAGATGTAGCCTTCACATGAATGGTGACTTCCTGTCTGGTCACCCAATCTAGCTATACCCCTATTTTCTCCCTATTCTGTCCATTTTAGATTTGGCCTAACGTCATTTTTCCCAAAATTTGTCCAGATGGGCAAATGGCCTTAGGGTATAATCTGGGGTCCTGGTCTGAGTGATGCCAACAATGATCAATGCAAATTCAATATGTAGAATCGCTGTCTCACACAATAACCTTGCTTAATTTAGTTGTCATGAAAACATATGAAAATGATGTACATATAGCAATAAAACATGCATAATGACCACAGGTGACACAAGCAGGTGCTACTATTCTTCTCAACCTACCCTGACCCCTGCTCTGCCCTGACCCTGTTCTCCCCTCATCGGCCATCACTTTGACTGCTTTGCTCTTGCCCTTTTATCAGATTCTGATAATAATAGCCCTACATAGAATACCACTCACCAGTTTGTTTGTGTGTGCTTTGACTCTTGCTGTGGCTTTTGGGACAAGCCAGGCCAGAACATCGCTACCCAAAACCATGCAAATTGGTCAATATTTAGTTGAGATATGGCTTGATCAATTTTGGATCAATTATGATATTTAGTTTATGAATTATTTGATGACATTCACTTTTCCAGGCCAATATACTGATCATGGAAGCAAAACCTGCCAAAAACCCATCATATACCCTAGCTGGAAAGGTTTGATGGGGTGTTCACTGTAACTGCTGATACAGTAAGGAAGTTGAGGGCAATGGCACATTTTGGGTTGTGGTATGTTTAGATGATTGCATAACTGTGGGTCTGGGTCTGATTGTTGTGGTATCATAACCACAACATTTGAACTGCATGATAGATAAAAGTCAGCATGAATATAACATGCATGATGAGTTTCACTCACATTGGGTTTGACATCTGCAACAAAATCAGTATCAACAAATCATTAAGAGACTGGATCAGAAATGCTCATGATAACAGTCACTGGCATAGTATCTGGCAAGGGAGCAATCTCTGTATCTACAACCTAAGACATGATATGGCACTGAGGTTGCAGTGGAGCCTGGTCAGGCATCAAGCCACACATGACTTGGGGTTGGTAATCGTGTCTGTGTCTGCATCCACATCTTTAGCCTTTGTCTTCTAAGATCATTTCATCTTCTTCTTGATGGAGTGGCATTTTATAACAATGTGACTCCTGAGTACTTGAGTCATGAGAAGTTGAAAGTGCATATATCAGAATATCATCCATTGTATTCTGTATTCTGTATTCATTTATCTGTGTACTATATTGTAACACCAGTGCTTCCTTGTTTGTGTGTAATGTCTTGCTCAATCTATCTACAAGATCTGTTTTTTTTTTTACTTCCAGTCAGCTTGAGTTGCACAGTTTTCATGGACCTGGATATTGTTCAGTTAGATGGGAGGTACAGATTGCAAAAAAGGGTTGGAACTGGGTCATTTGGTGAACTTGATGCAGCTACACCCACTCTCAACGACTCATAAGCATGCAGGTGAAATTTACCTTGCTTGTGATATTCTGTTTGGACAACTCATCATCATTAAACTGGAGCCACTCAACAACAATCATCAAACACTGAAGCACAATTTTCATGTTTACTGCAAACTTTGTGGAGGAGTTGAAATTCCTGAAGTCCATTGGTTTGGTACAGAATTTGTCTTCAATGTGATGATTATGGATCTGCTTGGTCATTCACTTGAGGACCTCCTTATTCAATGTCAGTTTCAATTCAGCATTAAAACCATTTTGCTCTTAGCCCAACAATTGGTAAGTTTACAATTCTGGCTTTTTACATGGTAACACATTCAATGTCTACCATGCCCAGCTTCATCATCTCCAATATACATATGCACTCTCATAACTTCCTTCATCATGACCTCAAACCCAACAACATTGCTGTGTGTGTTGGGCAGAAGGCTGGCATAGTATATCTCATTGATTTTGGCCTTTCAAAGCAGGTTAGGGATCCAAACATGCATATGCACATTCTGTATATTAACATGCATGGCCTCACTAGAACAGCTGTATTCACCTCTATTCACAGTTACATCAGTTAGGAGCTAGGCAGATGGGACAATCTTGAGTTGCTTGCTTATATTCTGATCTACTTTTTCCATGGTTCTTTGCCATGGGAGAGCTTGGGCCATCAGGATGTTAAAGGAGATTTTGTGCTGAAACTCAAACAACAAATCAATGTGCATGACTTGTGCCACAACCTTCCAGTAAATTTTTGTGAATACATGCACTCACTTTCTTTTGAAAGCTAATGTACTGCTCCAACTCTTGGTTGACATGCTTCATCTGTCCATCTGTTTGTAGGTGATAGGCAGTCAAGGCCAGGAGTGTGATCCCCAGTAGATGGTACATCTCATGGGTGAATTCAGCAATGAATTGAGGCCTTAAATCACAAAGAAATGCACATTGTAGTCCATGCAGCTTCCACACATGGTGCAGGTAGAGTCAAGCAATCGTCAAGACCCATTTCAGCCAGTTGGATTCCTGACAATCCCTGATTCTTTTCTGACTCTTTTCTGACCTTGTCCAATGGCATTCTGGCTGCAGCACTTTTTAGTCATCAGACAAGTTGTCATGTGCCTTAGTAATCATTTGCTTACTCACTTTATTCCTAATACAGTCTTACTAATTCTGGTCATGGATACATACCATGACCCATTAGTAAAACAGATCAGTAACCTATGAGACAGCATCAGACACATGCATTGGCATTGGCATATGTATTGGAGTTGGCAATTGGTATGGGCATTGGCCTTAAAGGTATATATTATTGGTTTACCAATTAAAGCACCATATATCTACATGAAGAAAATATATCACTCATTGTCAGTAGTGTCCATCATATCATCAGAGCCAGGCAACCAAGTGTCATCAACATGACTGAAGTTTGCATGACCATAGATCAGGAGTGTGATGTGAGAAGGAGTGGGGTTCTCTATCTGTGAGGTGCTGGTGGACCCAGTTCAGAAACTATCTTCATCAGAATCAGCATCGGGGCCAATTGAATCAGCCTCTGAATGGGTCTCTGACAAGGAGAGAAAAACATCAGCCATATCAGATGCAGTGGGGAAAGCAGTTCGGTGCAGGGAGAGATGAAGAGGGAGAAATAGAATCTTCAAGGTAAAAGGCAGCAGCATCACAACCAGTTGGGGAACCTGTATGGGAAGATGCTGATGATAAATGATGGTCCTTCCAAGCCATGGCTGCCTGAAATGCAGTAGGCTGATTGGCATATTCTGATGCATTATCTTTCCCTTCCCATAACATAGCAGCATAAGAGGCAGTGGGCTGGCTGAGCATGGTGTGTGCATCACTATCAACATAACTTACATGGTTTGGACTGAAGCTCCTTGAGCAGGGCTAGCTCATGAAGCTGTTCAAACCCTGCTGCTTTCCTGACATTCACATTCATTGCAGCCTCTGCTGATCATTCACAGCCATCTACAAAGTCATGCATCCTTGTGCTTCATTGAACATATCCCCAATAAGAGCCCACAGGTCGATGCAAGATTGGCAGTCAGCTCAGCCATTGGCAGCATTGTCTGCTGGGTGACTATCACTGGGTGGTGAGTTGGTGATTACAGGGGAAGGGATATACTGCTGATCACTATTGAGGCACTTATTCAGGGTGTCACTGGCAAAAATTTGCCCTGGTGCCAGTTCACTATTGTGTCTCCACCAATCACATACATATGAATGCACCAGATGGCTAGGACTGTCACTGGCAACACTATCATCCAATGAGGCCAAGAGAGATGGATGGAATCCAAGGGGTAGGTGGTCCAAATTCACATTGGTGAGACTGTTGGCCAAGGACCAAAGAAGGATCAGCACCTATATCATAAGGCTGATGGAGGTGCCAATGCTGATGCATGACATGACATATATCTGTCATACTTGTCAGTGATGTATACTTACTTCCTTTAGGAAAGATCGCAACATACAAGTTTGGCATAGAGAATTTTCTGCATCCAACATTGTTTTACAAAGTTTGCCTGGTCTAACTCCAACAAAACTCAACAGAATCAGGACTCTGTGTACCAAATGATCTCTTGTGTCCACATTTTGAGTGGCTGTTTTGGGCCCGATTGCAAAGAAAAAGGGTTGAAGATTGAGGAAGTTTTGTTCAACATAGTTTTACTGGTCATGGTTGGTGATCAATATCATTGTGTTTACATCAATCATGTTTACATAATACAGGCCCTTTTCAGTCACAGAGGGGAGATATAATTGGCATTTGTTGATCTAAATGCATTGTCAGCCCTCAATGTCAATTCATACCCTGAAGCATGCTGGAAATTAGCATAGGCTAGCAGACCAGGAAGGATATTCTCAGACTGCGAGGCTGACTGCCACTGTTGGCTGTGATAGATGAAATACTGCACTATCCACTGCATTTCATATGTGACCAGCAGAAATTCCTCTTTCCATCAATTTCTCTGAGCCCATGAATGAAGCCAATGTACTCACCTGACTATAAAAAATGTGAGTACAATAAAAATGGATGGCTACAAAATATATCTACATTCCCAGAATTGGCCAGCATCGAGATCAGCAGCAGCAGTGGCATCAGCAATAGCAACAGTAGGATCAGCAATGGCAATACCAATATCAGCAATGGCAACACCAATATCAGCAATGGCAACAGTGGGATCAGGAATGGCAACACCAGGATTGGCGGCAGTGGTGCCTACCATATCCCCTCTGCACTAGATGTATTTCAACAGATGACTCCACCATCATCTTAAAATCCATCAGCCTCAGCATGGGCATGACCTATCCAAAGGACAGCTGATGACCTTGCACAGCAGGAAGCCATTTTAACCCAGGCTGTTGGAAGGAGACAGAGAATTAAAAAAGTGAAATTTGCAGAGTGGATTTACAAATAAATCGCTATGTAATGTAAAAAAAAAAATTGATCCAACTTTTATCTACATGCTAAATAACATCCATTCCTTTCTGCCTTGCTTCATCTCCCCTCTGTCCTCAGATGTTCCTGCTCTCTTCCTTGGGTTAGGCTGAGGGGTGGTACTTCTGGAAGGTAGTCCAGATGGACCAGGGGTCAGCCTGCATGGGGGTCAGTGCAGCTGTGCAGGGGGAGAGGATGGCTGGGGTGAGGTGATTACATTGACTGCTGATGCCAGTGGGGTAAGTGCCAATGCCAGGGTGGCAGGCTCAGACTCGGTGAGCGACATTGTGGGGAAGAGGAGCAGGAGTGGTGGGGCCATCAGTGTTGTGGGCTGTATGATTTCTTGAGAATCTTGTGTGGTGGGAATAATTTGGATGGGGGTGCCAAGCAAGGATGCTTCCCCTGCAACCTCTTCAGGCACAGCCAGTCCTTCTTCACCATGCTCAGGCTCAGCCATCTCTTTGTCTTTGCCATTGGCAGTGGGGAGCAGGACCAGGAGTGGGAGTGGGAGTGGGAGTGGGAGTGGGAGTGGGAGTGGGAGTGTGGGACAAGGAGTGGGAGTGGGAGTGGGAGTGGGAGTGGGACCAAGAGCAGGAGCAAGAGTAAGACCAGGAGTAGGAGCGGCATCAACTTCCTCAGCATCCATCATTCCTTCCCAATCTGCCTTTGCCCTCCTGCTTGGAATCCTCTTGAGGCAAACCACCTGCCCAGCCATGTAACCATTGTATAATGTAATGGGCTGTGCACTGGCCTGCAACCCAAGGTATCCTTCAATGTTGTTTACCCTGTTTTGAAGCAAGTCAACTGCATCCCAGAGGTCTCCTACATGGAGTTGGGACTCTTGAAATGACTCTTCATTCCACTGTGCATGCTCATACATGTCTTCCTCCAGTTGGTATAAATGTCTAGTGACAGTGGCATAGTAAACAAGGGAAGGGTTGGCACAGGGGGGCAGTCAGCTCAGGCTCAGGATCAGTCATGTCAGTATCCTCTTCCACAGCTATGGGTATATGTGTTGGTTAGTGGTTTTATGTATTATGATATGGAAGAACTCACCTTTGGATTTTCTTTTTTGTCTTGCAGTGAACCACCTAGATAATTCCTCTCCACTGTCATCACAGGAAAATCATGCCTTCTTTGCTTTTCTTCTTGCCAATCCTTTTGCTTTCTTGCTTCTTGGCACCCAATCGATGTCCTCTGGATCACACCAGACTTTTGCTTTCCTACAGAAGTAGCATGCAATTTTTCCATTCACCTGCTCCCAACACTCATGCCTAAGCCTGACACATTGTGCACATGGTGTCATTTGCAAACTCCCTCACTGGGGTGCTCCTCATGCTGCCATTGCTGCATTGTGCCACTTCTGCTCCATCATGGGATTGGCACTGGCATTGCTCTCCATCTCCTCATCCAAATCCTCATGTGATCCCTTGCTACTCTCCACCTCTCACAGATGTCATTGTAATAGCTGGTAGTATTGGTCGCTGGGCTGGGGCTGGAATTCTGGATCCTGATGCTTCTGGTTGGGCTTACATCTTGGCCAGTGCCAGTGCTGCTTCTATTCTTGTTGGCATTGGCATTGCCACTGCTGCTCATTGTGCCTTTGCTGTTGCCATCCCTGCTTTTTTGGCCACTGCTGTTCCTGTTCCCACTGCCATTTTTGTTCCCACTGCTGCTGCCAATGGCAAAGATGAAGAGATGGCTGAGCCTGAGCATGGTGAAGAGGGACTGGCTGTCCCTGAAGGGGTTGTGGGGGAAGAATCCTTGGCTGGTGCCACCCACATCCAAATTATTCCCACCACACCACAGGATTCTCAAGAAACCATACAGCCCACAATACTAATAACCTCTGAGCCTGTGATCAAAGCCAGTGTACTCTCCTGATTAATAAAACTGTTAGTGTAATTGTCATGAATGGCCACAAAATACATTTACATTCCCAGGATTGAGTGGCATTGGCAGCAGCAATGGCATCACTTTGCTGGTCAGTAATGACACCAGTTTGATTGTGGGAATTATGCCAAATCCAGGACTTAGTGGAGCCTGGTGCATTTGGCTTTAGAATAGCTGTGCTAGCATTGAGGTCATCCTTCGTTAACCACTGAAACATACTTCATGTCTCAGCATCACAATCTAGTGCCACCAGTCAGCTTCAGCAATGGTTATACATTCAGGCATGCAAGGCAATTTTGTTAACCATATTGATTTGTCAGCAATGAGCTCCTGCAACTGATGCAGCAGTCAGCTTGCCTGGTTCTTTGAGGTCTTTCCACTCCCTGAGTCTGACTAGATTGACTGGAGTCCAACTGGAGTCCACTGGGACTGGTCACCAGCCAACTGCCTGCAAAGTTGCCAGTCCAGTCAGAGTCTAGTTGGATTCCACTAAAAAGTGTGTAATAAAAGGGATCAAATCCAGTTTTCTGTGGTTTACTTATATAATCATAGTATACAATATAACCACTACACAACAGTATCTTGTGTAAGGCATTATCTACTTGCTTTAGGTACCATGGTGTGGCTGTGTATAACAAAGCATATAGCCACATCATCAAATGTGCCAGCTCATCACTCACCACCACCACAACCACCACCACTGTCAATGCTGCTTCTCTTCCTCCTCTCCACTCTACCACTACCACCAATGCATGGACATCCACTGCCACCACTCCCATGCCCAATCTGCCATCACCACCACCCACAAATGAGCCAACTGGATGGAACACAGGCCAAAATGATGCAGATCATGTCGTTTGGGCCCTATGTAAGTTTTTTTTGTTTGTTTGTTTTTATAAACTAACTAACTTGTTCTTTTGTTTTATAGGTTCTAATCTACTGATAATGATGTCCAAATGCAAGACAACCCAACACACCCACCCCATGCCTGCAAGCCCCTGCTCATAGAGAAGCAACTGCTTGTAGAGTGGATGACAGGTGTGGCTTGCTACAGCGATGGACACATGCGAGGAAGGGTGGGCAATGATGCCCACCCCAGACTACATCCCCCATCCCCCCCTCCTCCACATTTTGCATGGGGAATGTCTTTATTATTTTTAATTTATCTCTGACCCCTCACACTGAATGCAAGGGGTATATATATTGTAGTACTGGCAAATGCCCTCCTTGCACTGAACAGAAGGGGTTTAGTTTTTTATGTATATAGTAGTAATCCCCTCTCTCTTGCAAGATGTGAGAGGGTTTTTTTTGTTTATTATTATATTACATATACCCACTCCCTTGTGTCCTACAGGAGGGATCTGGTTAATTAAATTTTTTTTATCTTAATTGTTTGAAAAATGCCTGCTCAAAGAATATGAAAAGTTGCATCATAAATAAACCTTATATTGAATCTTAATAAGTCTCCTGTGGCTCAAGTGGTTGAGCACACTTGTTTGGTTTGTCAGAGTTCTTGAGTTCAATTTCTGTACTATACAAATTTATTTCATGAAGGTCTTTATACTGCCCCATATGTTCTGTGTGGATCTGCATAGAATTACATGGACTCTGCATGAATCCAGATGGACTCCATGCAGATTTGCAATTTATACAATCAACCATTTTAGCTGGGCAACAGGGTGTGATAGTCCATATGGATCTATGCAGACTACCATGGACTCCATGTATTTTGCTTGGATTCCACAGATTTTGTCTGTTCATGTCCATGGTCAACCAGGTCAGATGAGCAAGGACAGTCCACATTCATCTAAACAGACCATGTGAGCTTAGCAAAATAATGCCACCAGTGATATTTGAACCTATAGCCTCATGACTAACTAAGAGACTACAGACATATATTACCATTACACTACATAGCCATTGATTGTGATGCTGCCATTGATGCAACTATATACCACTGTTTGGCTTTGTATGACAAAGCACATGCATGCCAAATGTTGTCTGGCTTATGTAGACAGGGTATACATAATTTCTAGGCTACATACTTGTCTAATACTACTGACATATTGTGTAAATATACTAAGACATACTTTAAATATTCCATTGCCCCTCCCCCACATTTTGCATGGTGAAGGTTTTTTTACTTTTATGTTTTTTTTTTGACTCTCACACTGAATTTAAGTTTTTAAATATAATTATAGTAGTTAATGACATTTATTTGATTTTAGATATATAACAATGCACCTTGTTTGAGAGGGTTTAAATAATTGAGTTTGAGTTTGAGTTTTGAGTGTCATAAATAAACTTTATATTAGTAACAAATAATTCTCTTGTGGCTCAACTGGTTAAGCATACATGTTTGTTGTGCAATGTTAGCATGAGGTCTCAAGTTCTATCTTTGCTCTACACAATCTTATCTCAGAGGCACTTCATAACTTTCATACAGATTGAAAAGCTTGGAACTCATAAGATATTAACTTGATAACATGGATTCAGCATAATTTGTGTGGACTAGCACTGATTTCACATAGTCTATGCAGTGATGATACTCAACCCAGAAACCCAAACAAAACCTACTAAATGGCTTCAGATGGTATAACACAAGTCAGAGGATGGGTGCAAGTTGGTACTGAATATCACCGCTGATTTCCAAACATTGTTTTTAGTGATGTGAAGTAATAAGGGATGGTGCAAATAGTCTGTAAGAGCATTGATGATACTCAACCTGGAAACCCAAACAAAACCTACTAAATGGCTTTGGATGGTATAGCACGAGCCAGAGGAAGGGTGCAAGTTGGTACTAAATATCACCACTGATACCCAAATGTTGTTCTTAGTGGGGCGAATTAATGAGTGATGATGTGAATAGTCTGTAAGAGTGTACGAAGAAGTTTGAAATAGTTCGAAAGAGGTTTGAATATGTGCAAAGAGGTTCGAAAATGGTTGGAAGAGGTTTAAGGTCATGCAAAGTAGTCTGAATAAAAAGCAAATAATAACAATTGTAGAACACAAGGCAGTGTGCACAGCAATAAAGGTAATGTAAAACATAAAACAAATGAAAATCATAATAAGTGAAACATTGATGGTACTCAACCTGGAAACCCAAACAAAACCTACTAAATGGCTTTGGATGGTATAACACAAGTCAGAGGAAGGGTGCAAGGTGGTACTAAATATCACCGCTGAGACCAATACATTGTGTTTAGTGATGCAAAATGATAGTGAATGTTGTAAATAGTCTCTATAGGCATATGAAGATGTTCGAAATAGTCCAAAATTGGTTTGAAGAAGTGCGAATATAGTTTGAACAAGTTCGAAGATGTGCGAAGTGGTTCGAATAAGTTTGAAGAAGTTCAAGGTATATCGAAGGACGAGTTTAATGAATGTGATGTGTTTTTTGAATGGCAATAAAATGTGGGACAAATATAATGGTTTAGAAGAAGTTTGCAATATTTCGCAGAACTTAGAGATATGATGCGAACTAAGACTCAAGAGAATGGCTCTTAAGTCAGATGATAAGTGTGAGGGTAACTTGTGCTGTTCCCTGTTGCTATATTGTTTGTTCTAACTAACTAATACAAGTCTATATACAAAATGAAGAGATAGTACTAAAAAGAAAATAAGAACATGTCTAAAACATGAGGCAAATATATCAAACAATGAGGACTTGTATATCATGAAACAAATGAGAAATAATAAATGATGAAACATATAGTGTTCCCATTTAGTAAAAGTACTTCAATAAAACAGAAAAATGCACTTATCACATTCTAACTCTCTTGTAATCTCTCCTCATGTCCGGTAGTGCTCAATATGTGGTGAGTTGGCTTGTTCCAGATGTGCAATGTGTATTGAAATTGTTTCAAGACAGGTATACAGCAGCCAAAGTCGTTCGAAGTGCTGCGAAGTCATTCGAAGTGTCATGAAATAGTTCAAAAGCATTCGAAATGTTTTGAAGTCATGCAAAATAGTTCAAAAATGGTTCAAAGTCAATTTAGTGGCATTCGTAGTGGTTCAGAGCATGTGTCATAATGTGTCGATACGAGTGGGAATACTTCTCCAGACTTTAAAGTGCAAAGTGGACCTATCAACATACATTGTCCCAATATAGTAAGAGTTCTTGTTCTATTGCTTTAATCTATCAATGAAACAAAAATCATATCCTAAGTCTCTTGTAATCTCTCCTTGTGTCCAGTAGTACTCGATATGCAGCAAATTGGCTTGTTCCAGATGTGCAGCATGCATCTAAAGTGTTTCAAGACAGCTATATGGCGGCCGATGTCGTTCAAAATACTGCAAAGTTATTCTAAGTGTCACGAAATTGTTCAACGTCATCCAAAATAGTGCGAAATAGATTTGAAGTCAATTTTGTGGCCTTCATAGTGATTCAGAGTGCATGTCATAATGTGTTGATATGAGTTGAATCCTTCTCCAGACCTTTGCACATGCAGTGGACCTATCATCCTCCCCCTTACTAAAATCCTGACTGTCCCAGTCAGCCGATCATAGTCATGTGCGAAATGCATGATCATGTTGAAAACTTAGCGAGGTTCAAAATACTTCTCATTCTTCTTCCATCCATCACTCTACATCATCAAACTGGAGCTTTTCTAATGTCTCTTCTGGCTGAACTAAATGTCAAAATTATTGAATATGTGAAATTGATGCCCAAGCGTGGCACCGTGGAAGACTTGAATTTTGAAGTCTGGGAGTGGGGTTTTTGTGCAAAAATGGTACATCTCATCTTCGTCTATTTGTAGTCAAAGGTGCTAAAATGTTTTGTATAGGCAGAATATGATGAACTCACTGAAGATCTCGGTGAAGAGTGTGATGTGGCCATGCAAAAGGTCATGGATGAGGTTTTCGACATTTTTAGCCCAATGGCCTGATGTGAATGGATTTCATGAGGTGGGGAGCTGCTTTTTGTTGATTTAGCAGAGGAGGTAGAATGCAAAAGGAGGGGGGAGGAAGAACAATGAATTCAGGAGGAGCAGGAGGAGGTTCGAAGAGCCAAGGATGTAGCGAGGCAGGCAAAGCTCGAAAATCGCAAAACTGCATTGTCAGAGGCTCAAAATGCAGTTCTTGCTGCATTTCATGCAAAATCGTTATCAAAGGAAGAGCTGCAGCAGAGGAATGCACAGCTTGCAGCAGAGGCAAAAGCTATCGAGAGGGCCGATGATGATAGTGAAAGGGTAACTTATGCTGTTCCCCATTTCTTCTTGTATATTGGTATTCTAACTAATACAAGTCTATATACAATCTGAAGGAATAGTACTAAAAAGGAAATGATAACAATTGTAGAACATGAGGCAATGTACACAGCAAATAAAGGTATTGTAAAACATGAAACAAAATGAAAGATGATAATAAGTGAAATGTACATTGTCCAAGTATAGTAAGAGTTCTTGTTCTATTGCTTTGATATATCAATGAAACAAAAATCTGCACTTATCATATCCTAAGTCTCTTGTAATCCCTCCTTGTGTCTGGTAGTACTCAATATGCAGCGAATTGGCTTGTTCCAGATGTGCAGTGTGCATCAAAAGTGTTTTATGACAACTATACAGTGGCCAAAGATGTTCAAAGTGTTGCAAAGTCATTCGAAGTGTTGTGAAATGTCACAAAATAGTTCAAAGTAGTTCAAAGTCATCCGAAATAGTGCAAAATAAATTGAAAAGTGTTTGAAGTCGATTTCTTGGCATTTGTAGTGATTTGGAGTGCATGTTGTAATGTGTCGATACGAGTAAAAAGCTTTTCCAGACCTTAAAGTATGTAGTGGACCTATCACCAAAGCCAGCAAAGGCGACAAGGAGGATGACAAAGACAAGAGCGAAGAGGAGCTGCCCATGGTGTGGGTGGCGAAGCAGAAAGTCGTGGAGGTCAAAGATGAAGAGGGCAATTTCGAGGAGGCAGAGATTGAGGACGCAGGAGATGCGAAGCAGATGCAGGTCGAATTGAGCAGGCTCTTCAATTTTGAGGGCCCAGTGAGTTTTTACTTATTTTTGAAGGATTTTTGAGTGACTAAATGTTTTGTAGTGCGATAGATGTGCTGAGTTTAAGTCCCAGCTGCACTGCATCGTTAAGGAGGGTGCCCTGAAATGTACGAAGTGTACCCAGGAGGCACAGGGGTGCTACTGGGATTGGATGTCGAGGCAAGGGCTTTGAAAGGGTGAGGTAAAGAAGTTCAGGGGCACAAAACGAGATTTGCACACAAGACCAGGTATGAAATTTGTTCAAACTTGCTTTGAAGCATTTACTAATTTGTTTTCGAAAATTTTAGTATGTCGAATTTGTGTTGTGGGCCCAGTTGAGGATGTCGAGCCAATAGCGGGGCCTTCCAAGCCATCAAAGGAAAAGAGAAAGTCATCGAAGGGCAAGGGCAAGGCGAAGGCACACCAGTCACAAGATTTTGAGGGTGAATGGGGAGTGCATCATGGCTTGATTGCTGCAAAGTTGGCATAGAAAAGAGTTGAGATGGAGATATTGGGAAGGGAGATAGAGGTATTGGAGGAGATGTTGGAGGAGTAGAGGAGTTTTTCTTTTTGATGTATATCTTTTTGAATTTGAAATTTGGATTTTCTGAGTCTCGAAGAGTAGTGATAAGAAAAGTGAAAAGAATAAGAAAATAAGGGAAGACATAGTTATGTGTTTTCGAAGTTTCGAAAGTCTTTCGAAAGTATCTTTGTTAAGGTTCGAAGGTGTTTGAAGGTTTTTGATGCATTCAAAGTCAATATTGAGAAAATTTGGCAAAAGCAAAATAGTCATAAGGTATTTTCGAAAAATATTGAGGTTGAGATTGAGGTTAGCGAAGGCATACATGGGCACATGAAAGCGAAAGCTGTTGAAGCTATTGAAGAATGTCGAGGGTAGTCGAATGTGTTCAATAAATATAATGAGGTCAAAATGCGAAAAAGAGAAATAAAATATGCAAATTGATCAATGTCGACAGTTCTAACCATGATCATAATGATTGAGTTGAGCGACTTGTCGAATCGAAATCGGACGTGAAATCGAGGGGGCAAAAATGAGGTTGGAGAAGTACTTGTGAGCTATGGATGTAATAAAACTTTTGGTAATGAGGGGAAGGCAAATTTCGAGGTGATAATTGTAGATATACGATGGGAATGGAGTTTCGAGTGCTATACTGGATTTTGAAGGTGAATGTGAATGCGAATCTGGTGTCGAGGGTGAAGGCAATATTGAAATAGATGGTAAGATGGAAGAGGGCACAGATGATGAGATCGAGAATGAAAATACTGGTAGTGGCAAGTGGCAAGTTGAGGTCAAAATAGGCAATGGAGGGGGCGAATGCAATGAGGATATCAGAGGTGAGATCAAGTTCGAAAATGATGAAGGTGAGACTATTGAAGTGGATGGGGCTGGAGCTACCAAAGGTGAGGATGATGGGATTGGAATGGATGTGGGTGATGAAGCTGGGATGATGCGATAAAGACCAGGAGGTGCAACATGACGATTTCAAAGTGTGACCTTTTCTTGTTCTAGGGCAAGCTGTTTTTCGAGGGCTAGTTCCTGTTCGAGGGCCACAATATGAGCTTCAAAGTCATCTGAATCGTTCAAGTTCTGAGATATACTGTCAGATGCTGGGTTTGATGTAGTCGAAGGTGTGATTTCAGCAATGAATGAGGTCGAGATGGATACTTTGGGTGCTGATTTTGTCGAATTCAAAGCTGTGATAACTGATGTGAAGTTTGATGTGAAATTTTCGAGGATGTGCAAAACATCTTTGGAGTCAATCAATGTGCTAGATTGCAATAGATTCGAGGTTGAAATCGATTGCTGGGAAATGGAGTACAAATTTGAGAATGCTATAGCAAATTTCGCAACATTGTAAATGTCATTCGGTGTATATGGGTCATTGGGATAATGATCAGGAAACTTTACTTCGAGGCGATCCATAATTCGATTCCATAACTTTGGTTGAAAGCATCGAGCAAAAGCTTGACTCTGCTTGGCTTCTGAAAGTCTACGTTTCGATTGAAGAAAGTTTGTGACCTTGTAGAATGACCTGTAATAAGCTGCTAATTTATTTTTGTCCAAAATATCGGTGCGAAGCTGTTCATTAATGAGTGAATCCATGTCCGAAATGCTGTATTTCCATTTGTCTTCCATTTCAGGATAGAACTTGAATACTGCAGTGCAAAATTCATCAAATAATGTGCTGGGTTTGTACTCTGGAAGCGATTCCCAGAGGTCGTAAGAGTTGAAATCGATGTATCTGCAAGAGTGTCACTTCTTTAGGTCATGATCTGTAATACTGCAAGTTATAAACAAAAATTTGAGGTCTTCAAAGTAATTTCGAAGTTTTTTAAGTTGTCTTGAATCGAACTTCAGAGATGTAGAATGTCCGGGAGCTGGCATAAAGGATGTCAACATGTTCAAGGTAAATTTCAAAAGTTGCGAGGTCAAAATTCATGTGGTATCATTTTTTGTATGTTTCGAGGTCGAGGATGGTAACGAGGTCATAAGTGCGAAAGGCAATATAATGCAAAATAATATTGTCGAGGTCGAGATACTGTATCGATCGAGATCTCCTGGTTGTTCAGGAGGGTTGGAGGCAATACGAGTTCAATGCGAAGTTGAGATCATTGAGCCCCCTTTAGGTGAAATGAGCAGTAGAAAGAGTGGAGGTTCAACAATGAAATGATATAGAAACCCCTCGTGGTGGGCTCCAAAATGATGATACTCAACCCAGAAACCCAAACAAAACCTACTAAATGGCTTCAGATGGTATAACACGAGTCAGAGGAAGGGTGTGAGTTGGTACTAAATATCACTGCTGATACCCAAATGTTGTTTTTAGTGGGGCAAATTAATGAGTGATGATGCAAATAGTCTGTAAGAGCATACAAAGAAATTCGAAATAGTTCAAAAGAGGTTCGAAAATGGTTTGAAGAGGTTTGAGGTCATGCAAAGTAGTCCAAATAAGTTTGAATAAGTTTGAAAAGGTTCGAGATATATCGAAGAGCGAGTTTAGCAAATGTGAAGTGCTTTGTCAAATGGTGATAGACGATGGACGATAAAATGTGGAGCGAATGCGATAGTTTTGAAGAAGATTGCAATATTTCGCAGAACTTAGACATACGATGCGAAGATATGACTCAAGAGGATGGCTCTTAAGTCTGACAATAGCTGGAGGGTAGCTTCTGCTGTGCTCCCTGTTGCTTGCTCTTTTGTCATTCTAACTAATACAAGTATATATACAATCTGAAGGAATAGTACTAAAAAGCAAATAATAACAATTGTAGAACATGAGGCAGTGTGCACAGCAATAAAGGTAATGTAAAACATAAAACAAATGAAAATCATAATAAGTGAAATGTACATTGTCCCAATATAGTAAGAGTTCTTGTTCTATTGCTTTAATCTATCAATGAAACAAAAATCCACACTTATCATATCCTAAGTCTCTTGTAATCTCTCCTTGTATCCGGTAGTACTCGATATGCAGTGAATTGGCTTGTTCCAGATGTGCAGCATGCATCGAAAGTGTTTCAAGACAGCTATACGGCAGCCAATGTCATTCGAAGTGTTGTGAAATAGTGCAAAATAGATTTGAAGTCAATTTTGTGGCCTTCATAGTGATTCAGAGTGCATGTCATAATGTGTTGATATAAGTTAAATGCTTCTTCAGACCCTTGCGCATGCAGTGGACCTATCAGCATACAAAGTTGTTTGAATGAGTTTGAAATAGGTACGAAGATGTGCAAAGTAGTTCGAATAAGTTTGAAGAGATTCAAGGTATATTGAGGAATGAGTTTAGTGAATGTGATGTGTTTTTCAAATGGCAATAAGCAATGGGCGATAAAACGAGGAGCGAATATGATCGTTTTGAAGAAGTTTGCAATATTTCACAGAACTTAGAAATAGGACGTGAAGATATGACTCAAGAGAACGACTCTTAAATCTGATGATGAGAAGGTAACTTGTGCTCTGTTTCTGATTGGTATTCTCTTTGTTCTAAGTAACTAATACAAGTCTATATACAATTTGAAGAGATATTACTAAAAAGGAAACAAGAACATGTGGAAAACATGAGGCAATGTGCATAGCCATAAAGGTATTGTAAAACATAGAACAAACGAAAGATGATAATAACTGAAATGTACATTGTCCCAGTATGGTAAGAGTTCTTGTTCTATTGCTTTAATATATCAATGAAACATAACACTGCACTTATCGTATTCTAAGTCTCTTGTAGTCTCTCCTTGTGTCCAGTGGTGCTTGATATGCAATGAAATGGTTTGTCCTGAATGTGCAGCATGTATCAAAAGTGTTTCAAGACAGCTATATGGTGGCTGATATCATTCAAAATGCTGTGAAGTTGTTCAAAGTGTCACAAAATGTCGCAAAATAGTTTGAAATAGTTCGAAGTCATCTGAAATAGTGCAAAATAGTTTGAAAAGAATTCAAAGTTGATTTCATGGTGTTCATAGTGATTCGGAGTGCATGTCATAATGTATAGATACGATGAGATCCTTCTCCAGACCTTATAGCATGTAGTGGACCTATCAGTGGATTAGCATGAATTCTGTGCTAGTCCATGCAGAGTCCGTGTAGTCCATACAGATCCATGTGGAACATATGGGGCAGTATAAATTACTAATTTTATGGGTACTTCATAAAATTTACCAAGTCCAAAGTCCTTTGAGCTCAGTATCTAATTGACTTATCATTTATGTAGTTGAAATGCATTCCACCCAAACTCCACTTGGACTCCAGTTGTGGATTGAACTTTACATGACTTAATGTAGCTCAATTGGACTCCACTCAGTCTGGTCAGAGTCCACTAGAACAGGTGGAGGACTGTAAAGTACTGGGTTCTTCCTGAGGTTAATTTCTGCATTAGCAAGTTATCCATTATGTGGGAGGTATGCTTGTTGCTTCTCAACTGGAATAGTGTTTGTGTCAGCCAGAAGAGATGAAGCAGGAGTCTCTTTGTCAAAGGGGTATATGTCATCAAAGTTCTCAAATTCAGCTTCATTGTCACAGGTGATTCAGGAGGGGGCAATGTCATGCTCAGCAATGTTGGCAGCATTTTGTAAATGTGTTAAGGTTACCATATGAGATGTGAGAGCTTCTCTTTCCCATTCAACAGCTTGCATGTCAGAAGTGTGAGGTGCTTTGCCAAGTTGATGGACTTTGTCTCATAATTGAATCCTGGTGCAGATTAATGAGGGATTGTGATACATCAATCTTGGTAGGAAGTATGACCTACTGCATTTGTTCGAAAACAGTAGCAAAATTAATTGGCTGCTCAACTGCTGATTGAAGGAGTGTTGATGCCATTCCCATTCCCAATGCTGTTCCTGTTCCTGGTCCCATTCCCATTCCTGATGCCAGTTGTGATCTCTGAGTGGCATACATATCCATTACCTTGACATCTGTTAGCCTTAGCATTTCTGCTGTGGTGACTACATTGTTCAACTGCCTGTTGACTAAAAGCTGCCATCAGTTCTGCATAGTGCTTGCCAAGTTGCATAAATATCTCAACTGTTTCTTAAGATTTTGAGCACAGTGTGACTGTCATGCTGAGCATTTTCTTGTGATTTGAATCTGTAGCATGATCATCAAGCATTTCAGCCTGATGTGGCAATGTTGCTGTTCTGACTGTTGAGGAAATGGAATTCAGTGATGACCACAAAGACTTGAGTATTTCCTTTGCTACAATGCCATACCCTGGAATGAAAGATAGAGCATAGTGAAAAAAGCAATCTTGTGGCCATAAACATGCAAAAGCCCAATGGCCTGGTCAATGCTCAAGCCAGCCAGCAGATGTGCACCAATATGCTCTAGAATGTAGATAATGTACTGGGAGACAATGTCATACATGAGCATTACTCCCTGCTGGAGGGTTAATCCTGGTAGTTTTCAGGGCTTGAAGGAAAGCAAAGTTGACATTCTTTTGCTGTTCTCCCCAAAACAAGTCTACCAGTGCATTGGGTGCATAACAGCCATGCCATGTGTATGCAATGGCTGCTATCCAGTCCTATTACATGCCTTAAATGCCAAAAAAGCATTCGCAATAGCTCAGAATTTCTTTTCACATGGTGCCTTCTAAAAACCCATGTAACAAATCAGAACCAGCATAGGAGGGGCACCAGCAGCAGTTATGGCATCATCCACTGCGAAGTAAAGTGTACCTACCATGAATCATTCTATGACAGCTTGAAGGAATTGCTCATATTCAGCCTGATTTTGGGCCATCCCAGCTACATCCCATAGCCATACATCAGCATTGGAGTTTTTCTGCTGGACATGGTCAGCTTTGAAATTGCTGTTGGCCACAAATATGTGTTTAAAAACAAATCTGAGAGCCATAGTATTATTTTAGATGCAACTTGTACAATCAAGGTATTTAGTCACCCACCTGTTCACATCATCCTTCCAATTTTCTGGTATATTTATGCCTACTTGAGGACAGGCTGGACAGTAACTGGCAAGTGCTCCTGGTTTGGGATTCAATGAATCTTTTTGATTGTGTCCATACCCTGCTCACTTCAATCTTTTCATCCAATGCCATAAGTGGAATATGCACCAAAGCTCATGGTAGAGGTTGACTACTTTGGCAGGCCTCATTGGCAATGTTATGTGCCAAATCAGCTGGTAAAACTGATAGGCCAATGTCTTCAATTCCAGATTACAGAGCCAAAAATGGTCTAGAACCTGCACAGTGAAAAGAGTGCATATTTTGGTGAAGCTGGTTGGCAGCAAGTTACTGGTTACTAGGTCCAAGGGAATTTGGTGTTCTCCCTGACACTGGCAGGTAACCATTGCTAAGTGATGTATTCCATTCATATGCACCACATGGATATAGCTGTTGTTCAAGGCATCAGCAGTCAGCAGTATAGTGGTCAGCTAGGCATCAGCAGTTGCCAGTATGGTTGTTGCATCAGCATCGGTCCTCATGCATCATTCAGGCAAATATGGTTGAAACCCATGAATGTCTTCATCAGGATGTTCAACTTCATGCTTCTCATCAACATCAAAGAAGTCTTGTAAGCTGTCATTTACATCATTATTGCCCTTTTCTTGATGCCAAAGGGCATCAAGGTGATCAAAAAATGCTGCATTGGCCCCAGTCTCATTGTTGGCCCCTGTTTCATCTGCTGTACTCTCTGTCATTTTCGATGCTGGCTCACGATGTTTAGCCATTGCCAAGTAATAATTGGCTGACTCTACCTCAGCTTCATCCTTCATCTCTTCAAATGTCTCCAGATATTTCATTTAAAAGTTAAGAGCATTGCAAATTGGCTAATCTGTCTGGTGCTGGACCAAAAGGTACATGCCAACCTCCCATAGCTCAGTGCAGTAGAAGTGCATGCCAGTCCAGCATTCAATGTGATGGAAGAGATTTTGCCTGTGTGTTATGCACATACATATCTGGCAAAATGTGCTTCCTAGTGAACAATCAATACATCTCCAAATTGCCTGTTTATATCTCCAAACTGCCCATTTATTCAGTTGACAGTGGTTGCAAACTTGTTTGTGATGGACCACACCTGCTGAGCCAGGTATGCTTGCAGCAATTCATCCACTTGTTCCACAAACTGCAATACATAGTCTTTCTGTCTCTATTAGTTGTATATGAGCCTCAATAAGTCAATCAGTGTTAGAGGCTGACCATGCCAATGTGTGGCCAAATCAGCTCATTGGCCACCTGAGGTTCTTGCATATCCCATTCTGGAGCAAGATGAGGATCATCCTGTGTACCAGCAATTGATTTATGATCTTCTTCCATAACTGCAGTTAAGGGGACCTTCATGCACTTTGTCTTTGGTCCATGTTTTGTGTTGACCTCAACTTCTACATGTGTTACAGTATTTACTGCATTATGATCATTCTCATGTAGAGGAGCATTCTTCTTTGATCTTCTCTTTTGCTTGTAAGGAGCTCTTGTTAGGTTCATAATGATCCAAGGAGAATAAACGAGATGCATTGACAGCCTATGGTACTTAAGCTATTGTACTATCAGCCTCATGTGATCCTCATGTGATCCTCATGCCAATAATATGTTATGCCTGATGACAACAAGAATCATTCTGTCCTCGACATCAATCCCCCTCTAATGCTGCCTGAGCCATCAGAGAACCTGGGTGTGAGACAGTATCGCAAGGGGAGATATATGGTCAAAGAGCACAGGATCATTGAGCCTTATGAAGATGCAATCTGATCACAGGAGTCAAAAGCTGGCTGATTGCAAATACTCAAGTGTGACATTCTCCCTGCCATATTCAATTACTGGGTGTCAATTAAGAGGGCCCCAATTGATGAGGAGGAGAGTCACCCACATGCCAAGGTGAACCATCAACTTGAAGCATGTCAAAATTTTATTTTTGATCACATCACCAGGAACTAACAACCTGGCTTTTGAACAACTGGCGAATGATGAAGGGCTACTGATGCAAATCAAACAACTTCAAAGTCAAGTGATCAGAAGCCATTTGGGCCTTATACCAGGATCAAGTTTTGAAAGAGATTGGAAACCTGCTAAGTATTGAGAATGCCACCACAAGTACACCTGGATAGTTCCAGATGTGACTGTCAGCCATCAAGAGTGTTTTTAACAATATGACTGCAGAGGAAAAGGTAATCCTTGAGACCGAGCAGGATAGGAAAGTTATCCTGAGCAGACAAAGTGAAGGTACATTAATGCTGTTGCTGCTGCTGATGCCAATAATGACTGACATTTCACAGTCTATCAGAGAAAAACCTGTGTAAGCGTGTGGAGGAAAGTGCACAACAACACTGGTTAGAAATAGGAGTGCTGTCTGTGACATTTACAGCCTATACTGCATCTAATGGTTTGATAGTTGTTGGTGCATGAGTCAAATCTTTGATTGTAATGCTGATGCTGATGCCAAAGCCAATTACATTCATGAAAATGTCGCCTCTTTAATGGCTACCTTTGCATAATCATTTCTGGACACCTATCATGATCATATCACAGAGCTCAAGTGGAACTTCATGAGTGATGTCAAGGCTTTACATGCATCAGACCTTGCTTCAAGGTTGTCAATGCAACTTAACACCACAACACCACAAAACTGACTTCCGATGACTCAGGATGGGTTCCCCATCCTGCCCACACCATGGAAAGGATCACAATACAAGGGAAAAGAGCTGGAGGAATGGCTTATGTTGTATGTTCAGCAGCATTACCATATGATGACTTCTCATTCTACAAACCATTACTTATCTCCATGCAGAACTAGCCAACAATGATGGTAGTTGCCATATCCTATTCAAAATAATTGCTGATCGAACCTCTTTATTCATCAATCCTGAATATCTCCCAGGAAGGTTCAAATTCAGAGACCCATGGAACATGCACAAGAGCATCATAGAAGACTTCTTTGACCACATTCTGCAGTGTCAAACAGCACAGGGCCCTGAAAGAGCATTCAGGTTCAAAGGAATAAAGTGAGCAATGGGAGTGTGTCACCTGCATACTAGTTCAAACAACTTCAGCTGCCATATGCATATCCCACCACCCTTCAGATACATGTAGCACACCTTGCATGAGTTAGTGCATCACATATTGAGCACCACTGGACATGAGGAGATACAACAAAAGGCTTCTAGGGGCACAATTGGGGTGCTTTGACATTTCCATGATATATTGGAACATTATGACAAGTTCTTTTGATACATTGTTACTCTATAGATTTCCCTTCTCATCATCTCTCATTTATTTTATGATTTGCAAAGTTCTTTATTGTTTTGTATCTTGCCTCATGTTGTCCACATGTTTTATTTCCTTTTAAGTACCATCATTTCAAAACATATATAGGCTTGTACTAGCTACTTAGAAAAAGGGAGAAGAGATTGCCCTCTCATATCCATCATCTGATTTAAGAGCAATACTCTTGAGTCCAAGCCTCACTGACAATACTTGACCTGGAATCCAAACAAAAACCTGCTAAAAGGTCTAAGAAATGTAACACAGGCTAGAGGAAGGGTGCGAGGTGGTACTAAATATTACTGCTGTTACCCAAGGGTTGTAGTTAGAGGTGTGAAATAGTGAGATGTGTTGCAAATAGTTTTAGGAGCATACAAAGGTTTTTAAAGGGCTACAAAGAGGTTTGAAGATGTTCAAAGTAGTTCAAAGATGTTTGAGGAAGTTTGAGAACATTTGAGGAGCTTGGAGAGAATAGAAGTGGTTTTTAGGGATCTCGAGAAATGAATATAGCAAATTGAAAGGGTTTTCAAGAGACCATAGGTGATATGTGATTGGTTGAGGGGCTAGTACAAGAATTCAAAGAACTTTGCAATGATTTGCAGAACTTAGAGTTACAATGTGAGGCTTGGACTCAAGAGGGTGGCTCTTAAATCAGATAATAAAATGGGAGAGGGCAACTGCTTCTCTGTTGTTCTAAGTAACTAATACAAGTCTATATGCATTTTGAAGGGATGGTATTAGAAGGAAATACAACATGTGGAGAACATGAGGCAATATACACAACAATAAAGGACTTTGCAAATCATAAAACAAATAAGACATGATAATAAATGAAACATATAGAGTTACAGTATAGCAAAAGTACTTGTCCTAATGTTTCAATATATCATTGAAACACAAGAATGCCACTATTGCATCCTAAGAGTCTTTTCTCATGTCTCCTTGTGTTCAGTAGTGCTTGATATGTGACATACTAACTCATGCTGGGTGTGCTGTGTGTATCGGAAGGATGGTAGAATAGCCATATGGCGGCCAACATTGTTTGAAGTGTTGCAAAGTTGTTCAAAGTCATTCAAAGTCATTCAAAGTTGTTCAAAGTTGTTCAAAGTCATTCAAAGTCATTTGAAGTAGTTTGAAATAGTTAGAAATCAATTTTGGGAGGTTCATAGGGGTTGGGATTGTGAGTCATAACATGTCAATACATTTAGAAATCTCCCCAGACTTTAGAGTGCAGAGTGGACCTATCCTCCCCCTTACTGAAATCCTGACTGTCCCAGTCAGCCAATCGGAGTCACATGCAAAATGTGTGATCATGTTGAAAATGTCAACCAATTTTGAAATACCTATCATTTCTCACTATCTCAAACTTCCATCATGAATTGCAATGTTGCTTCTTACTGTTCTTCAATAGGACCTTCTTGACTACTTGAAGATGATGCCTGAATCTCATACATTGGAGGAAGTCGACTTCGAAGTTTAAGGAAAAGGATTTTGTAAGTGCATGGTGAGTTTCATGGTTTGTACTTTGCTTTTAGTGTTCTATATGGATGTTTTATAGGCAGAATATGATGAGCTTGCAGACGACTTGGTGGAGGAATGCGACTCAGACATACAAAAGGTCATTGACAAAGTATTTGAGCTATTCAAACTGATGGCTAATTGAGAATATCTTTTGTGGGGTGGGGAGTTGCTATTCATAGATTTGGCTGAAGAGGTTGAATGGGAAGAAAGGGAGGAGGACATGAGGCAAGTTTTGGTGGTGGAGGAGACTAAACAAAAAGTGGAGGAGGTGGCAAAAAGGAGGCACCTTGAGGCTCAAAAGATTACCTTGTAAGAAGCTCAAAAAGTCACTCTCACCAAGTTTTATATGAAGACCATTTTGAAGGGGGATTTGCTGAGGCAAAATGCCAAACTCAAGGCTGCATCGAAGGCTATCAAGAGGGCAGAGGCTGGAGAGGATGAAGAGGGGGAGGGGGATGGCAATGATTTTGAAGGATTGCCCACAATCAGGATAGGGAAGTGAAAAATGGTGGAGGTCGATGATGAAGAGGACAAGTTTGAGGAGGATATGGTAGTAGCAAAGCAGGCAAAGTTCATGACAAGACTTCTCAAGTTCAAAGGACCAGTAAGTTGTTTATTTCACTTTGAAGGTTCTTTGAAGTCCTAAAATTTTGTAGTGCAATTGATGTGCTGGGTTCAAGTCCCAGCCACAATGTCTCATCAAGGAGGAGGCTACGAAGTGCACCTAGAAGACACAGGGGTGCTATTGGCAGGAACTTTTGAGGAAGGGGATTTGAAAGAGAGAAGCAGCAAAGGTTGGGGTGGTAAAGGGTGGACATTCGAGACAGGCTATGCACCCAAAGCCAGGTATGAACCTTTTTTGAATAGTTTTTGTGATGCATGCTAATTTATATATGCACTTTTTATGGTACCTTGAATTCATCTTATTGGCCCTGTAGAGGATATAGCACCAGTTGCAGGGCCTTTGAAGTCATTGCCATTGAAATCGAAGGACAAAAGGCAATTGTTGAAGGGGAAGGCAAAGGAGGTTCAGACTGTTGAGGGAGTCAAAGGAGGTGAGGATGAATGGACAGTGCATCATGGCTTGATTGTAGCAAAGCTGATGCAGAAAAAAGTGGAGATGGAGATATTGGGTAGGGAGATGGAATTGTTAGAACAGATGCTAGAGGAGTAAACCCCCCCCTCCCCTTTTCTTTTTTTGAAAAACCCTTTGGAGTTTGCATGACCATGCTATAATGCGATATTGTGACTTGTTTCATATACTAAAAGCAATTAAAGTCTTTTGTAAGTAATTGCAAACAAAGAAAAAAAGAATAATTATTTATTTTCAAAGTCCAAAAAATCTTCAGAAATATCTTCATTGAGGTTTGAAGTTGTTTGAAGTTGTTTGAGACATTTGGAGTCAATATCAAGAAAGTTTGGTGGAAGGGGAATGGATTTTTGAGTGAGATATGGTAGCAGAAAGGCAGCAACAGGTCGATGTAGTACTGATCTGTCGAGTTCACAGAGAATATAAGCTCCTCCATGGTTTCATTTGATAACAATGAGAGGGCTGATATATTGTGGTTTCATCTCGCAATTAAGGGATTTCTCAATTTGAATGTTTCAAAGTAGCACTAAATCTCCTTTTGCAAAGTTGTAGTCATGCATCATTTGTTTGTGAATGAATTCAAAGCATTTCACAGCTTTCAGTCGAGAGGCATAGACGTTTGAATATAAAACTTTGAGGTCATTTGATCATTTTTGTAATGCTATGGCTCATTGAGCTATGAGATCAGTTGTCAATAAGATAGAATTGGGAGGTGGTTGCAAGTATGTGGCTTCAGAGATATTGAGTGGGATTAGAGGATGTGATCCTGCAACTGTGAAGTAAGGAGAGAAACCCATATGTTTATGAACCATGACATGTTCTGTCCAAAATACTAAATGTGCTCCTGCTGACCATTTTGCTTGTTCTCCATCAACAGCTTTGAATAAGGATTGTCGAACATTGAAGTGGGCTCATTTGAGGATTCCATTGGCATGCAAATTACATATAACCATCAATCCAAACGTGGTTGATATGATATCATTTCATGAGATATTCCATGGCTGTGATAAATGCAGTGCCATTGTCAGTTATAATTTCATATAGTGAGACCCATCAAAAAATGATGTCTTTAAAGATCCAGTCTCCAAGGGACATGGCATTTTCACATTGAAGTTTTCACCATTCAGGATAAGTTGTTAGTGAACATTGACCTTGTACAATGTATTTGAATCCATTCAATGGTGGCATTTGCATTGTATCGATATAGACTTTGCTAAAAAGAGGTGCTGGAGTGGCAACTGTAGGCAGAATTAGAAGATTTCACATTTGTCAAATTTGACATAGGTGGCAAGTACAAATAAACTATGTGATGTCAGCTTTCATGGTGGCCCACCAACATCGAAGGCCAATAATTGATTTCATAGCAAAAACCATCTTGTGTCTGATATCATTGTGAGCTGCACAAATAATTTTGAGATGACATTCTGGAGTTGCAATGATCTTGTGAGCTCCATGGGAGTCCTTTCTCCATAGTTTGCCCAAGTCTAAAAAGAATTTGGTACAATATCAAATAAAGGTAGCATATTCAGCATCTGATATATCAGGGGGTCACACCAGATCATGTAACCATTTTTGAACATGGAGTAATCCTTCATCATCCTTTTTCACATTATTCATTTGTGAGACATCATTATAGGTAAGGTTTTCCCCTTTATCCCAGTCTCCAAAATCATTTTTGTTGTTGAGCTGATTATCTTTATCTTGTGAGGAACATCTCAAAAGTCTGTCTGGACCATGGTGTGTCCCTGCAACATGGACTAATGTAAAGTGAAATGTTAGAATCAATACTATCCATCGATTGATGTTAGTGGTAGGTGCGATATCTGGATTTGAGGGCATGCCTTTGATATACCCTTGCATCAACTTCGACGATAAGCTTTTGAGCCCCTATTAGGTACAATTGCACCCAATATAGACCATAGAGTTTGAGTTTTGGTTGTAAAAATCGGGATTCACAGTCTTTAACATAATCAATCCAAATTGATTGTAATACCATTTTTAAAGGTTGTCAGGATTGCATTGAGCAAGAAAGAAACCAATAGCACAATCTGTAAAGTGTCGACTGATAGGATAACTGGAGCAGGGGATGAGTAGTCGACAGCTCAAATTGCTGGAGAGTTGATTAGAGCTTCTTTCAAATCTTCTTGCACTGCTATTTGTTCCAGTCTGAATTCAAAAGGAACATCTTTGTGAGTGAGTTGAATCAGCACTGCAGCACATTGAGCAAAATTTCAAATGAAGATATGGCAAACTTTAACAGTTCCTAGGAATGCTTTAACTTTGGTAAGGTTTCAACAAGGTCCCCATTTGCTAACTGCTGCAATACAAGTGGGATTGGCTATACAACCTTCAACGTTGCATCAATGCCCTAAAACAATTATTTTGGGGATGCAAAGGTAGAGTTTTAGACCAAAAAATGTTCCTCCACAGTACTTCATGTGTTGAACTATCTGATTCAAATTTTCAAAGTGCTCCCAGATGAAACATCGAATAGCTAGATTATCAGGGATCATTTTGTATGCTCCACCGATCATTTGATATTCTGATTTTGGCCCCTTAACTGGTGTGTCATCAATGTAATGGATAGTGATATGAGGATTTCAGGCTGTAGGATGAATGTGACATCATCATGTAAGATTGGAACTGAATTCATCCAACCCATGGGTAGGGTAACATTATGAAGTGCTCCAAATGGTGTCTGAAACATTGTTAGATTGTGGGATGATTCTGCTACTTTCCTTTCATTGAATGCCACATAAAGATCTAACATTCCTCTACAAGATCATCCACTGAATTGTTCTGCTAAATGTTTGGGTATCAGCACAACACCTGAGTGCTGTATTATTACTTGATTAGGTCACCTGGTTTGAGACTGTGGACAATTTGAAGCAATTTTGCATCTTTCTTTGCTATACAAAACCATCACAATCGATACAAAGAGTTTGATGGCTCATATACTCCTGCTTCTATCTTCTTTTTCAGCATTTTGCAAATCTGTTCATACAGACCAGGCAGTATAGGAATGTTTTATTTGACCCAAGGAGTATGGGGAATGACAGGGAATTCTATAGGAGGGAAGAAGTCAGGGCAAAAACTTCCTTGCTCTTGTTCTGTCCACATGAAAGCTGTTTCATGATTTTGAATAAAGTCATGCATAAGCTTCTATTCTTCTGGCCATAGGAAATTGCAAGGATGGTTTTATGTTGATAATAGCTTTGCATTCAAGTGAATATCAGGGAGAGGGAATAAACAATGGTGGATGAGGATTGAGTTTCAGCATATTTTTGAGGGAGTCACCAGTGATTGTTCGAATGATGTGAAATCAATCAGGAAGTTCAGTAATAACTAGTCAAAATCTCTGTGCAACCAGTTTGTATTTCTTTTTCAATGCTGCAAAGGTCAGATATAGGGAGTCGATTGAGAGAATAGTAGGGATAGAGGGCATAGGAAGGTTTTGCATAGATGTCACCATCAAGGTCGATAAATATATTTTGTACTGATGACTTGCTGTTAAATACAAGTTGGCAAGAATCGAGGAATAAAAAAGAGTGTTTGAAAAATTTGAGGAGTCCATATCAGGAATATTCACAGTGAATTCAACAGTGATAGATGAATTAGAAGGATCAAAAGAGATAATAAGAGCGCACTGGTTTGTGTCTAAAATTTTGTCCTCTAGTTGTGAAAATCCTTTCTGACTACCTTTCAATGCTGATTAGAATGGGGAATTGTGGGGATGGTGCATGATCATGTCAAATTAGAGTCATATATCATGATGATCTGAGCTTCATCTCTGTAATTCTTGACAGTACTTTCAGTGAGCACATTGAATGGATGACTAAGTAGGATATCGTAGGTGGGGTCATGAATAATGTGAATCTGCATGAATAGTTTGATACTCCCAACTTCGCAAGGCACATTTCATGCTAGACCTAAACTTTTGTCAATGCCACCATTAGCTGATTGAAGTAAAATATGAATCGAAGGGTTGTAGGTGAGCCTGAGTTTATGACAGATTAGATTTCTTTGGACATTGTGATAATCAAGGAACCAGGATTGATGATGCTTTTGACAGGATTTCTTCCATTGACATTCATAATAATTGATCTAATCGAGTGAGATTCCTTCACAGCAATAAATAATTCCAGACAGATCAAAGACTGTTAATGTAAGTTTGAAAAGGATTATTCAATCATGAAAATATCATTGTTAAAGAAATTCATAGCATTATTTCCTTCAGGCTGCTAGATACAACATGGAGTAACCTGTTCCTTCCATTTCATATGAACTTCAGGCAATAGAGACAGTAGTTCTTCAGAGGTTAACATAATAATCAGGGTCTTCATCAAGCAAAAAAAAAGGTCTCTCATTATTTTATCCTTTTGAATCAGGGCTTGGGTATGATATGAAGAACCATCTTTGCTTTTACCTTTCACAGTCAATCCAAAGTTTCATTCATGAGGCAGCAAGTACAAATTTTCTTTTGTAGCAGTGTATGGGTGAATGATGGGCTGTGAAGTTGTTTCAGAAGTTGAAGATAGGGCTGAAGTCAAAGTAGGTAGATTAGTTGCCATGGATAAGGTAGATGGCACTGGTACTTGTGGAGTGGATGGCTCGACTGGTGCAGAGTTTTGAGGAAGGCTGAGATGTAGAAACTGTTAATGTATTTGAATTAATTCTGGTGAAGGGCCTACCAATTTGCAAAGCATATATCTCTTGTTTGAGCTTTGTGATGATAGGTCCACTGTGTGCTATAAGGTCTGGAAAAGAGTCTAATTGTATCTACACATTACGACATGCACTATGAATGCCACAAAATTGACTTCAAACACCTTTCAAACTATTTCGCACTATTTTGGATGACTTTGAACTATTTCAAATGCTTTCAAACTATTTCGTGACACTTCGAATGGCTTTGCAGCACTTCAAATGACTTTGGCCACCATATAGTTGTTTTAAAACACTTTTGATACATGATGCTCAACTGGAGTAAGCTATTTAGTCACATATCGAGCACTACCAAACACGAGGAGAGATTACAAGAGACTTAGGATATGATAAGTGCGGATTTTTGTTTCATTGATATATCAAAGCAATAGAACAAGAAATCTTACTATACTTGGACAATGTACATTTCACTTATTATCATCTTTCATTTTGTTTCATGTTTTACAATCTTTATTTGCTGTGCACATTGCCTCATGTTCTACAATTGTTATTATTTCCTTTTTAGTACTATTCCTTCAGATTGTATATAGACTTGTATTAGTTAGTTAGAAAGGGAGAACAAAGCAATGGGGAACAGCACAAGTTATCCTCACACATATCATCAGATTTAAGAGCCACCCTCTTGAGTTGTATCTTCGCGTCGCATCTCTAAGTTCTGCAAAATATTGCAAACTTCCTTGAAACTATCGTATTTGCTCTCCATTTTATTGCATATTGCCTATCGCCTTTTGACAAACACTACACATTTGCTAAACTCACCATTCGATATTCTTTGAACCTATTTCGAACTTCTTCGAACCTCTTCAAATGTCTTCGAGCCTACTTTGAACTATTTCACACATCTTTGAACCTCTTTCAAATTCTTTCGAACAACTTTGTATGCTCTTACAGATTATTTGAACCATCACTTATTATTTCGTGTTGCTAACCACATCATATTGGTCTCAGCAGGAATATTTAGTACCAACTCGCACCCTTCCTCTGACTCGTGTTATACCATCTGAAACCATTTAGTGGGTTTTGTTTGGGTTTCTGAATTGAGCATCATCAGCAATATGATCTTCAGCTGCTGTGGATAGGTCAGAAACTTGGTAAATACCTCTGGATGGTGTCGAAGTACTTGTCAAAGCTGCAATGTTATACTTTACTGATGATGTAGCAGTAGACAGAGGGTTTTATCAAGTCCATTTGTCAATTCTGTCCTTGATAAAATGATTGGGGATGTTTCGAGGAGTGAATAATCCATTTGGTAGGATGATTTTTCCTTCGGTGTTCTTTTTACACTTTCCTTCATTGATATATGACTGGCAAACCAAGCAGTTGCTAACAAAATGACCAGTAAGTCCACAGAAGACACAAACTAAATTTTCGAGCTGGTCTGAATGAAATGCATTGTTAGGTCAAAGAGTATTAGTAGGTTTAGAACCTGCTAAAACTGTGATGAGTGTAGTTAAAAATTTTTCGAGGATTGCCAATAAGTCTTCTGAGTTAATCTGTGTCAAAGATGTCGAGGTCGATGGTAATGCCAAAGTTGCTGAAGAGTGTGAACCATGTAATGATGTAGAGTCTGAACTAATTGATCCTGCTAAAATGAACTTCACTGCTGTGTGAAGATCATCAAGTGGATAGGCATCATCTGGATAATGGTCAGGAAATTCAAGCTCAAGTCATTGGGCAATTCATGACCATAAGCCTGGCTGGAAACCACGAATGAATGCTCTGCTTTGTTATGCTTTTGAAATTCAGTCTTTAGAGAGAAGAAACTTTGTGATGTTGTAGAACAATCAATAGTACAACCCTAAATTGCTTGTGTTAAAGGTTCCCATATGAAGTTGTTCACCAATGAGTTTGTCCATGTCCAAAATCGACCATTTTCAGTCATCTTCAGAACCAGGGTATTGTCTGTGAATTGCGATGCAAAAATCCTGAAATGAAGTGCTGGTTTCATTTTCTGGAATTGATTCCCAAAGTTTGGAGGTGTCAATGTTGACATATTGGCAGGCATTCTTCTTCATGACTTCTGAATCCATAATGTTGCAGTCTATAAAAAGTATTTCAAGCTCATTAAAATATTGCCGAAGCTCTCAAGGTTGGGTCAGGTCAAATTTTGGAGCTGTGGAATGACCATGAGCTGGCATAGCTGCTTGTGTAGCCATGGATGTGGTGATTCTTGGGATAGAAGTTAACCCTTGAGTAAATGATGGTAGATGTGTCAAAGTCATTGTAAGAATGAATGAAGGAGTAGATGATGAGGATGAAGAAGAGGATGACATTGAAGACAAGGATATAGACAAAGGAAACACTTGATGATGTGTAGACTCTGCTTCAGAAACTGGAATTAGAATATCTCACAACTGTTCGAGAGATTCGAAGGCGTGGCAAGTCTCAATTCTAAGATTTCAAGCTTGAGTTGGCCTAAGCTGTGAGATTTGAGACAGATTAGGCAATAAAATGGTTTAGAAACCCCTTATGGTGATGATACTCGACCTGGAAACCTAACAAAAACCTGTTAAAAGGCTTAGGAAGTATAACACAGGCTAGAGGAAGGGTGTGAGTTGGTACTAAATATCACCGCTGATACCCAAACATTGTGTTTAGTGATGCAAAATAATAAGGGATGTTGCAAATAGTCTTTAGAGGCATATGAAGGTGTTCAAAAAAGTTTGAAATAGGTTCGAAGATGTGCAAAATAGTTTGAAGTAGGCTCGAAGAAGTTCAAAGAGGTTCAAAGTGAGTTCAAAGAAGTTTATAGATGTCGAACTAATGTCGAGGTATGTCAAAAAGCGAATATAACAAATAAGGAGTGTTTGTCGAGAGGCAATAGGCAATGTGCAATAAAACGAGGAGTGAATACAATAGTTTTGAAGAAGTTTGCAATATTTTGCAGAACTTAGAGATACGATGCAAGCTAAGGCTCAAGAGAACTGCTCTTAAATCAGATGATAGTGGAGAGGGTAACTCTTCTCTGTTCCCCATTGCTTTGCTGCTGTTTTAAGTAACTAATACAAGGCTATATACAATTTGAAGAAATATTACTAAAAAGGAAACAAGAACATGTGGAAAACATGAGGCAATATGCACAGCAATAAAGGTATTGTAAAACATAAAACAAATGAAAAAATAATAATAAGTGAAATGTACATTGTCCCAGTATAGTAAGAGTTCTTGTTCTATTGCTTTAATATATCATTAAAACATAAAAACTGCACTTATCGCATTCTAAGTCTCTTGTAGTCTCTCTTTGTGTCCAGTGGTGCTTGATATGCAATAAAATGGTTTATTCTGGATGAGCAGTGCAAGTTGAAATGGTTTCAAAACAGCTATACAGTGGCCAATATCATTTGAAGTAGTACGAAGTCATTCGAAAGCATTCGAAGTGTTGCAAAATTATTTGAAGTCATTTGAAGTCATCCAAAATAGTGCAAAACAGTTCAAAAATGTTTGAAAAGGGTTCGTGGTTGATTTTGTGGTGTTCGTAGTGATTTGGAGTGCATGTCATAATGTGTAGATATGATTAGATCCTTCTCCAGACCTTATAGTGCATAGTGGACCTATCAATGGTGGGCTTCAAAATGATAATACTCAACCTTAAAACCAAACAAAAACCTGCTAAAAGGTCTAAGAAGTGTAACACAGGCTAGAGGAAGGGTGCAAGGTGGTACTAAGTATCACCACTGTTACCCAAGGGTTGTAGTTAGAGGTGTGAAATAGTGAGATATGTTGCACATAGTTTTAGAAGTGTACAAATGTTTTTGAAGGGCTACAAAGAGGTTCAAAGATGTTCAAAGTAGTTCGAAGATGTTCAAGGAAGTTCAAGGACAGCTTGGAGAGAATAGAAGTGGTTTTGAGGGATATCGAGAATGAATATAGCAAATTGAAAGGGTTTTCAAGAGACAATAGGTGATATGCGATTGGTTGGAGGGCTAGTATGAGAATTCAAAGAAGTTTGCAATGATTTGCAGAACTTAGAGTTATGATGTGAGGCTTGGACTCAAGAGGATGACTCTTAAATCAGATGATAAAATGGGAGAGGGTGACTTCTTCTCTGTTGTTCTAAGTAACTAATACAAGTCTATATACATTTTGAAGAGATGGTACTTAAAAGGAAATACAACATGTGGAGAACATGAGGCAATATACACAACAATAAAGGACTTTGCAAATTATAAAACAAATAAGGAATGATGATAAATAAAACATATAGAGTCACAATAGGGCAAAAGTACTTGTCCTAATGTTTCAATATATCATTGAAACACAAAAATGCCACTATTGCATTCTAAGCATTTTTTGTCATGTCTCCTCCTGTCAGGTAGTGCTTGATATGCAACATACAAACTCATGCCAGGTGTGCTGTGTATATCGGAAGGATGGTGGAATAGCCATATGGCAGCCAACATTGTTCAAAGTGTTGCAAAGTCATTCAAAGTAGTTTAAAGTAGTTTGAAATAGTTCAAAATTGATTTCATGAGGTTCGTAGGGGTTGGGATCATGAGTTGTAATGTGTCAATACATTTGGAAATCTCCCCAGACCCTTAAAGTGCAGAGTGGACCTATCATCACATCACAGCTCTGAGTTCTGCAAATCATCATGAACTTCCTCAAATTTTCATACTAGCCTCTTGAAACTGTTGTCTATTGTCTATTGCATACTGTTATTCTTTCACATCATCACCAATGATTTATATTGCCTATTGATGCTATTCACCACCTCCACGCATGTCTCTAAATTCCTTTGAACTTGGTCAAACTTTTTTGAACCTATTCACACTACTTTGCAAAACTTTGTACCTCTTCAAAACCCTTTGAGCCTCTTTGAAACTCATTCACACACTCCTGGTTAACAACAGTGATAATCAGTACCACCTCACACCCTTCCTCTAACTTGGGTTATACTATTCGATACCTTTCTAGTAGGTTTTGCTTGGGTTTCCAGGTCAAGTATTATCACTGATGTACTCAAAGGACCGCTGATGATCTTGCACAGGAGGAAGCCAACTCAACCAAGGCTATTGGAAAAAGACATTGAATTTAAAAAGTAAATTTTGCACAGTAAATTTTATAATACTCTAAGTCTACATCTGTATTTATGGCAAAAACATAACACAAACTTCTAGTTGTTTCTCCCTCATTTGGCTTGACCTCTATCCTTGGAAGTTTCCACTTGCTTCTTCGCATTGGTCTGAGGGGTGGTATAAGGGCAACCTCAAACCCTCATTTAATAATGAGCTAACAGAAAGGAATCCAAAGTTAATATTATACTACATAATACAAACACTTCAGGCACACCTAACAGACCTAGTATATGTGATAGACCCAAAAATCAATAGTAGACTAAAGACAGCAAAAAGGCAGAAATGTGCAGATCAAGCTATGGACTGATGTCACTTTGATGGGTAAATATCCAGAAGGGGCCCCGTCTTTAAGAACAGAACCATCAGCATGTACCAACAAGGGAAAAACTGAAAAATAATCATAAAATAGGAATAAAATCATAGAAAATCATAGAAAAGGCAGAACAGGATGAAATAAAATATAAAAAATATGGGGCAAATGCAGAAAATTGCCCAGACATCTGGGATGCCTCCCATTCCTCTTACAGGTGGTACTTCTGGAACATGACAGTGGTAGAGCAGATGACAAGAGTTGTGGTGACCTGTGTAGCTCTGGAGAAGGAGTGGAGAGGAGCAAAGAAGAAAGGCTGGAGATATTGCTGGTAGCTGCCAACATCAGACTGGCAGTGGCACTGACATCAGCATCAGCAGAAGGTAAGGGGCATGGTGATGAAGATATGGGTGCAGTGGGCATGGTGGGTGCTGCTGATGCCAGATTGGGCACAGTGGGCACAGTGGGCACTGCCAATGCCAGATCAGCTGTGGCACTGGGGGATGATGTCGCACCAAGGAGGGAGAGAAGTGGTGGGGCGATGGATGCTCCATGCTCAGCTGTTCCTTGAGAGTCTTGTGGCATGGCAGAGACAATCTGAATAGCTGGTCCAGCTGGCAAGGCAACCTCAGCCTCAGCCAGGGGGTTCTCGACATCCTGAATCCCTTACACCATGCTCATTTCTTGCCAGCCTGGACCCTGATTGACCCAAAGAACAGTTTGCATAAAGCCATTGTCCAGGACAATGGGTTGTGTGCTGTCCTGCAACCAAAGGTATGCTTCGAGGTCATACATCCTCCTTGAAAGATTGCCAAGGGTGTTCTACATCTCTTGCAGGTAATGAGCTTGATTATAGATGTCTTGCTCCACTTGCTCTAGACATGCTTGCAGGGCATAATTGGAAGCAGCAGCAGCAGCAGGAGTGGCAATCGGGTGTGCATCAGGCTCAGCTATTTCAACATCTACAGCTATGTGTCAAGGTGTCAGTCATTGTATGTATCATGATAAGTAAAACTCACCTCTGTACTTTCCTTTTTTGTTGTGGGTAAACCACCTGGGAGATGGTTCCTCTCCACTAGAAGATGAAGACATCAGGGGGTTTGCAGGTCTTCTGGCTAGTGCTTTTCCTTTCTTTGGTCTGGCCACTTGACCCACATCTCCTGTGTCGCACTGAACTTTGCCCTTATCACAGTAGTAGCAAGCATTTTTGCCATTCACCTGCTTGTAGCATTTGCAGCTAAGGTAGATGCATTGTGAGCATGGGTTACTTTGTTGATTGCCACAGTGTGGTACTCCTTAACCCTGTCTGACTTGGTCCTTTTTCCACTTCCTCATGACATCAGCATCGGCATCAGTCTCTGTGCCTTTCTCCTCATCATTGTCTGATCCCCATAAGCTCATGTCCCCACACCAAGCTTTTGCCTGCCTTGGTCTCAATCCCAAGGCTTTCATTCATGCTTTCAGTTTTCAAGGTCCTGACACTGGGGGGGTGGCTCTTATCATGCACAGTTTCACCCAATGTGGTGGTGGTGGTGGTGGTGCTGCCCCTTCTATTGCCATTGCTGACACTGGGGCTGTAGCTTTTATTACGTGCACTTGAGGCACCTGACATGCTGGTGCTGGTGCTGGTGCTGCAGGTGCCAATGCCTGAGCCATTGTCAGTGCCACTGCTTTTGCCATACCTGGGGCATGTGCCCAAGCCCAATCCTGAGGAGGTGCTGATTGTGTTACTGCTGATCCCAATGCTACTCCAATTTCTCTGACTTTGACTATGCCACAACAAATGCCTATAAAAATGTTTTAACCCTGAACACCCTCTGCACGTCCTCCACAAGACCCTCCTTTTGCCAGGTAAATGATGTTTTCTACATGCTGTGAGGCCCACGGTTGTCCTAATAGCATGCCAAACACTTACCAGTGCCAGTTTCTGCTCTTTTATCATAGCCTTAATGTTTCCTATGCAAAGCCCATTGCAGACTGCACTCTCAATATTGCATATTTGGCTAAGAACGTGTTGAGGTGTAATGTTCATGTTGAGTCAGTACCATTATGGGGTCAGATTGGATGGATGGATGGATGGATGTGATGGATGTTGGTGACAATCATTAACCATCACATGTTGATCAAATGTTGACAAATAAATAATTCTGATTGATATATCTCTGATCACTGATTAAACACATAAGATAGTGTTATCATCTCTATTGCTACATTCATTTCTCTACAATGAGCAATTAGGAAGAAAGCCTGGCAGATATTCTTGATGTCTATGTCCCTATCTGAAGTGACAATGGGCAGCACTATCTTGTGCCCCATTTTATGATTCTGGCTACCCACCAGGCAATGGAGGCCTATCGAAAGAAAGTAGAATTCAATGTGCATATGGCACATGGAGGGGGTAAGAATTTCTTTAGTTTAGTGTCATTGCCAGTGGCCAATGCTGTGCCTTTGAGCAATGCCATATTTGCTTTCCAATGCTCTGTCATCTCACTAATCATCATTCTGCAGTCTGAAAACATGACTGATCAACTGTACTATCTGTTGGCCCAAAACCAGCTCATGCTACTAGCCAATCCAGTAAATGTCATGGTCCTCATTTGTATGACTATAGTTGATCCTGCTGCAGACATTGACAGACAGAGAGCTGTTGAACTACCATGCTGAAGTGAAAGCCTTGCAAAACCAGCTTGGCACATTGTATAAGAATGTTAGTCATTATCTCTACATGGCCAAGATTGAGAAGCTGGAACAGCAGGATGTCACCCCTTGAAGACATATGCAAGCTTGAAGCAAAGGATGGAGTGTAATCTGGAATCATTCGAATGCAGGTTCTCAGAGATTCCAATCAGATGACTGTGACAATGATGTCATGGCTGATCCCTCTGCTGATTCTCACTGATGTGATGCCAAGGCCATGACATTCTTATTGTAGCTATTATAAACATTGCTTTGTGTGCTGTATATAATGAATAAATATTGCTGGTACCTATTTCTGTCTTGTTTGCCAATACTAGAATGCTCAATGCTGACCCCTGCCCTGATGTTTGCCAATGCCAATGCACTTTTTGTGCTAATGCCCTGTTCAAGGCCGATGCCTATTCTGACGCCCAATGCTGACCCCTGATACTTATGCTGATGCTAATACCAATGCTTCTCATAGGTCACTGATGTATATTAATGTATGTCTAGTGTGTGGTACAGCAAGAATTAAATAGTGCATTCATTTCTTGAAATTAAACCCTGAGATACATGCTGCACACATGAGGCAATACATGCAGCATACACATGTTACTGTGCTTACTGTGCATACATGTGGTAAACACATTCCTGAGTCATGTGACATCCTTATTATTATGTATATAAGGAGAACCTGTACCATAGTAGGATACAGTGTTCTTACCTCTGCTAACCCTAGCTGTAAGTCTAACTAAAACCCCAGGTAGGTTGTAATGAATGTGTTGTCTCTTCCCCTGTGCACTGTATATGGTCTGCTCCAACATTATTTCATTATCATAGTACATATATATATATGCAGAGTGTCCACTGAACCTGGATCTCAACACAATCTGATGCCTGTATCACCAATTCATTCATAGGTTACCATCTCTATGCAACTTACATGTACTGTACTGTACAGGAAGCAATCCAATAAAGCTGCCTAATGCCAATGCCTCTTTTGGCCAATTCATTGGTTACCATGTCTGTCCAACAACTTACATGTTGTATTGTAATGCACTGTACTGTCCATGAAGCTATCCAATGGTTGCATACATCAGTTAGTATAGTACATACATATATGGAGCATTCGACAGCATCCACTGAACCCATATGATTCAATACATTGTATACATTCAATAGATCATATCATTTGATACATTGTAGCTTACCTATGTGCTGGCAGCTGGCATCCAGCTAAGTGCTAATGCCAGTGAATTGATTGTCTGGCCTTTGTTTTTCTTTCACTCACTACCACCCCTAGTCACTTGTATTATTCTTACATAGTTAATTATTCTCGCTCACTATCTTTTGCCCACCCACCCACATTCTCTAAATAATAAAGTCATCAAATACATTCTTTGCCCTACATGTAGTCTACATGTGAGATGGTCACTAAATGCAAGTTCTGTTTCCTGAGCTGAAAACCATGGTGCAGATTATTCTGCCCACCCATGGCTCATCCTGCTCTGTGTCTGAGCTGAGCTAATGCTCAGCTTCCCACCCAACCTCTCCACAGCTCATCTTTCAAATCATACTAGCCCAGTGAGTAGAGGTAGACAAATGAGGAATAAGTGTAGTGTATGGTCAAGACTCATTTCACCTGATCAGTGATGATACTTGACCTGGAAACCTAACAAAAACCTGTTAAAAGGCTTAGGAAGTATAACACAGGCTGGAGGAAGGGTGCAAGTTGGTACTAAATATCACTGCTGATACCCAAACATTGTGTTTAGTGATGCAAAATGGTAAGGGCTGTGGCGAATAGTCTTTAAAGGTATATGAAGATGTTCAAAAGAGTTTGAAATAGGTTCAAAGATGTGCAAAATAGTTTGAAGAAGTTTTGAGGAATGTTGAAGTGGTTCAAAGTGGTTCGAGGTATTTTGAGAAGCGAGTATAGTGAATGTAAAGTGTTTTTCAAATGGCGATAGGTGATAAGTCAAGAGGCTAATACGAAGGTTCAAAGAAGTTCACGATATTTTGCAGAACTTATAGATATGACACGAGCTAAGACTCAAGAGAACTGCTCTTAAATCTGATGATAGTGGAGAGGGTGACTTACGCTCTGTTCCCCGTTGCTTTTCTTTTGTTCTAAGTAACTAATACAAGTCTATATACAATTTGAAGAAATATTACTAAAAAGGAAACAAGAACATGTGAAAAACACAAGGCAATATATCCAACAATGAGGACTTTGTAGATCATAAAACAAATGATAAATAATAAATAATTGAAATGTACAGTGTTCCAATATAATAAGAGTACTTATCTTTTGCTTCAATATATCATTGAAACATAAAAACACTATTATCGCATCCTAAATCTCTCATCGTCTCTCCTCGTGTCTGGTAGTGCTTGATATGTGGTGAATTGGTTTATTCTGGATGTGCAGCATGTATCGAAAGGGTGTTAGGATAGGTATATGGCAGCTGATGTCATTTGAAGTGCTGCAAAGTCATTCGAACGTGTTTGAAATGTCGTGAAATAGTTCAAAGTAGTGCAAAATAGTTCAAAAATGTTCAAAAAGTGTTCAAAGTTGATTTTGTGGCATTTGTAGTGGTTCAGAGTGTCTGTCATAATGTGTCAATACAATTTGAAACCTTCTCCACACCTTATAGCATGCAGTGGACCTATCATTGGATTTCTGATAATTTCCAATTCTTTTCTGATTTTTTTCTAACCTTGTCCATCAGCATCCCAGCTGTAGCACCTTTTAGTCATCAGACAAGTTGTCACATGCTTTAGTAATCATTTGCTTACTCACTTTATTTCTAATACAGTCTTACCAATTCTGGTCATGGACACTTACCAAGACACCCATTAGTAAACTTCCACATTTGCCATTATTCTTCTGGCCTTTATTATTTAAGTGCCCATAGCTCAGCCTTAGTCTCCAGTTTGCAAATTGCTTGTGAATTACTTGTGACTTGCTTGTATTACCTATCCTCTGCCTATTATCAACTCTTCATTCATCCTTGACTTGTTCTTAACCTAAACCATTAATATTGAACTCCTCTCGACTTCATTCACCCCATAATCTCTGCTTCATTCTATCTTTGCCCTCTGTACAGAAACTTGCCAGACATCCACACACTTTCTGCCTGAAATTGGACAACTGACGAGGAGAAGGGCACAACTTCTTATAAGTTGAAGTCAAGTCCTCTCTGGCCCCTTTCACCTGGCATGCTACAGCCTGGTAGACTCTGCCTGGAACCCCTGAACACCTCTGACCACCAATGACTGGGTTCAACTAGAAGTCCAGTGTATTCCTGACCAAGTCCCGACCTTGATAGTAGTGATTTTGAACTTGACATGTACTGATGTTTTGCAGGGTAGAATTATGATGCATTCATGTCATGTGATGTTCTTGTTCCTTTCCTTTACTTCCACCATTATGTGTAGATTCTCGCTCCTCATTCTTTGTCACTTCTGTTGCTCCATTGCTTCTCATATTATTCTTTTTGTATTACTTTCTTTTCCAGACTCTACATCCATGGCAAGCAACTCAGAGAAGCTTGAAGCAAAGAGGATAACCAAGCTCACATGGTCAGGGATGACAGCTGACAGCACAGACAGTGGTCAAGGTTCTGAACCTGTATCAGACACATATATATTGCTGAGAAAGACTCAAGGAGAGGGGCAAGCCGACAAGTGAAAGCTTCAGGAGGATCAGCTCAATTGGAAATTTGATGTTCTGCATGTGTAGCTTCAGCACAGTTGAGATCTGCCCAATACCCTCATGTGGTCCAGTTCTTGTCAAGGCACCCCCTGGAGTGAAGCCATCAGCTGGCTACAAATATCAAGTCCTGCAGGCTGTGCCAGAAGACAGCGAGAAGATCCCCATGCAGTTGGGCAGGCCGATGGACTCATCTGGGAAGGCTGGTGACTTTTGGGACACTGCTATGACTCAGGAGAGTTCAAGGGTCAGCATGGCAGCCAAAGCAGATCACAAACAATCAGCAACAGGGAATGCTTCAGGCTCCTTGGACCATGGGTGCAATCCTACCCATCTTGCATCAGTGGCAGATTTCTCACTGACACATTTTGATGAACCATGGAGCAATGACTTGCTTGGTGCCTGGCAGGAAGCTACTCAGCAGATCGGGCATGACATCACAGGCAAGGATTTCAGAAATCAAGGTAGTGAGGAGGATTTCACTTTGCCAATAGCAGTGGATCCAAAGACCTCAGTATTCAAAGGAAAGGGGAAAGCAATGGCGACCCCAAACTCCAGTCCGATTGTACACAATCCCTTACTTTAGAGGTCTATCATTGTTGAATCTCATACACTCTCTCCAGCAAAAAACCAATCTGACACCTACTATACATGCAATGCAAATACAGCCTGGCTAGCTGCAGAGGGACTATGGGCCTACTCAAATAGTGGGCAGAGTATCATATAAAATCTGTTCACCCAAAATCCCTATGCCCTAATGTAAAGGGATCCAGTTCAGGCAAGAAACTCTTTACAGAATACATGGGAGACTCACATAAGTCTCCTTGTTCCCCCCATTTTACCCAGCAGGTGATGGCACTGCATAATCTGCATGATTTTGCACTGACATGCATATAGTCAGGACTGCATAGTCCCCATATGGCCACATTGTCACACACAAATTTGGGCTCACATATAGCCATGCAAGCATACATGCATGCACCTCAGATGTCCACACAGATGGTCCATGCTTATGCAGCTGCACCTGCACACACTGTCGAAGCAGAACTACATGCATGCCCAAAGCCCCAGACCACCCCACAACTTTGCAAACTTGTTCAAGACCCTCACCCCATGCATAATATAGCGCAAACACCAGCAAGTGTTTCTTCTACCCAAACTGGCAATCAACCTCCCGCATCCCACCCCGTCCTGAATGCAGAACTTCTAGCAGCACTGTCATCCACTTTAGGCTTGGGTGGTATGACACAGATGACAGGCAGTGGCGCTCTTCAACTGGTGAGGAAATATTTTTTACAGCTGATTACAAATGCTATGAGCGAGCTTTCAATTATTGTAATCAAGGGGCTGAAGGGAGGCTTTAAGAACTACATTCCACTTGCTTTTTGTACACACAAGGCTTGTGCAAATTCTATGAGGGCCACTGAATACCCTAGATATGGAGGTTGGATTCAACGAGAAGGGTAAAATGAGGTTGAAGCAGAGAAATTTCTGGGCTGTGAAGGATCACTACCTCACAATGGACAATTTTATAGAGATCCATGAGAACTTCATCTGAGGAATGAGGAAATATCTTGCCTTAGGGGACAACAGTGAGCCTGGTGGCAGGATGGCATCAGTTGGTCAGAGGGATGACTCATTCAGGCTAATTTTCAATGAAAATCTTTTCTACAAGTACAAGATGAATAATCTCACCCTTTTGATTGTCAAGCAAATGAAACATATGGGCAGCACACTGAGCAACAGGGGAGGGGCAGTGGCTTTGCAGGCAGCAACAGTTTTGCAGGAGATTGCAGTTTCATGGGAGGCAGCAGATATGCAGGAGCTCAAGGTAGAGGATGCAGGGCATATAGTGGGGGCCCATATAATCCCATTCATGGAGGACATCCTTTATTTATTCCATCATCCTTTCACCCACACCAACCATCTACCACCCTCAAATGTTATCTTTGTGCAGACACCCACTTCCACAAGGACCATCAAGGGAGTGCAAGGCTGTTGGTGCTCAACGATCAGGGGAAGTGGATTGACAAAGCTCTCAATGACAGAATCATTTGCATCACCTTCAATTCTGGTCCAAATGGGTGCAGGTAAGGCCCCACATGCATCTACAGCCATTCCTGTTCCCTGTGTGGAGACCTTTCCCATGGAGGCAGGAAATGTATGTAATGCCTGATAGCATTTTCCCAGTCATAACCAAGCTCAAACCCAATGCTTGGGAAATCACTCTGAAAAATGCAGGCATCCTTGATGAGTTCAGTGACATACTAGTGGGCCTCAGGCAAGATTTCTTTTGTGGTCTGGAGAGTTTCTCATTATCCTGTACATTAATCCCATGCAACCATTATGTTTTGCAAGAAGATGAAGAGTTTGTTATTGCAAATATGCTGAAAAGATTGAACTCGGTAGATTATCACATGGTTATGAGCCAGATACACATTTTTCTCTCATTGAACACTTTTGCACTGCACCCCTCACAGTAATTGACCAAGGCAGCCACAAACACTGTGTCATCATTAATCATTTATATCCAAAAATAAATATTGCATTGACCTAGAGAATTTACCCTGTGATGCTTCTGAGAAATACATCATTGACCCTATGGAAACTTCTATCAACATGATCATAGACTCCAGGAAATTTCAGTGTGCATGGGGCTCCTTTTCAGAATACTACCTCTTAGTTGCCAATGCACCCAAAGGAGCACAAGTCTTTGGCAGGGTCACTGACACAATGGTTAGGATACTCATGAGCTGAGGCATTGAAGCTGTTATCAAGTGGGTGGACAACTTCGTTTTTCTTCGCTACCCTTCTCGCCAGCTAATAGATGGTTCTTATGAATACACCTACTCATCTAAACTCATCTGGAGCATTGCAGAGGAGCTAGGTTGGCCCTGGGCACCAGCAAAATTTGTGGATTTCTCAACCATGTTTATGTATATTGGGTTTTGGTGGGATCTGTCTACAAAGAGAGTGGAACTTCCTGAGAAGAAGGTGAAATACCTCAAGTGCATTTTCAACTGGACTCATGGATCACTGCACACTGCAAAGGAGGCCAAAAATATAATTGATACCTTGAACCATGTTTGCTTGGTCATGCCAGATGGGCACTTGTGGATGGTCTCATTGTACATATTCCGAGGTGCATTTAAGGGTGATCATTCAGAAGATGTGCAGCACAAACTGTCAGTGGGAATTGCAGAAGACATAGCCTGGTGGAGAGAGCATTTAGAGGAGGAGTTCATGGGGATAAGGATTATATGACCCCCAAAGCTGCTAGATATGAAGCTGTTCATGGATGCATCAACAGGGTGGGGCATCAGATTAATCTTTGATGGAAAGTAACTCGCTTGGCAATTCAAAGATGGCTGGAACTCGGAGGGGTGAGAGATTGGATGGGCTGAAATGGTAGCAGTAGAACTGGCCACTCGAACATTGATTACAGAAAAGTATGCAAACTGCCACATAATTGTGCACTCAGATAACAAAGGAGTCATGGGTGCATTGGAGGCAGGCACATTGTGGGACATGCAGCAGAATGCTATACTGCAAGAAATTGTTAAACTCATTCAGAATCATGATATATGGATATCCACCATTTCGGTTCCCTCACTGGAGAACCCTGCAGGTAGACTATTGCAAGGTACATTCCCTGGTAGGGCATCACTATATGCTTTTCCACTAAAGATCCCCTTTTACTTAGCAGGTTTTGTTTATAAAGCAGTTAATTACCATGATCCAAGAATATTATAGTCTGCCAATATGCTCATTCTCAAAAATAAATCTCTAGACAGTATCCAGCATAAGAGATCCTTCAGCCATGTCACCAGTGGCAGTGACTACAATGGTCCTCTGTTACATGATTACTAATTCTACCTGCTGCACCCATCATCTGTCAGTGTTCAATGTTTAATCCTCAACCATGCCACCTGTAAGAGCTTCAAAATTTGCACTGCTGATAATACTCTACCCGGAAACCCAAACAAAACCTACTAAATGGCTTTGGATGTTTTAACACAAGTCAGAGGAAGGATGCAAAACCCTCTAGTTGTCACCTGTCAGACTTACCATCAAATAGTTATAAAAGAACTGCCTGTCAAAGAAATTCGAAGCTAAAAAAATGTGTTTCATGGAATTTCAGAGAATTTCATCACTAGATCAATGAATTCAGAGTGCAAAAATACATTTGGATGCAAGATCAAGGGACTAGATGAGTAATAAAAGCGAAGCAAAAATGGCATAATGCAATGATTTTTGAGGATTTTCGAAGAATTTCGAAGAAATTTAGTGTAGATGCAAGACTTTGAACTGAAGAAGAGTAAGCTGTACTCTCAAATCACTGCCATCTGGGAGGAATATGATTGCTTGTCTGTTTTAGTAACTAGTACAAGTCTATATACATTTTGAAGGGATGGTACTAAAAAGGAAATACAACATGTGTAGAACATGAGGCAATATGCACAGCAATAAAGAACAAATCATAAAACAAATAAGAAATAATCATAAATAAAACATACAGGGTGGCAGTATATCAAAAGTACTTGTTCTAGTGTTTCAATATATTATTGAAACACCAAAACAGACTGTTCTTGTTATAAATTGCATAAAACATCAGAAACTGCTTCGCACTGATTGTATGCATGCACATGCAGTCGAAATGTGTTCGATATACTTGAAATGGTGCTCCATGTGTCCAGCATGCATCCAAAGATTGTTTGAATAGGAAATACTGTGTCCAAAGAAGTTTCTTTGAAGTTCGATGTTTTTCGAAGATTTTCGAAGTTTCTTCAGACTTGTTTGAAGGCTGATATAGCTGCAATATTGCTCGAAATTGGTTTGGAAGTTATTGAAAATGTTCCAACATTGGATGAGTAAGCATCAGGATTACACCCTTCCCCCCTCTGAAGAATTTTGTATCATCTGCAATCAACCAGAGAAGAAAAAGAAATATATATGTATTGTAAAACTGCTCATAGGGTGCATCAAAAACCCTGTAGGGAAAAGCTACCATTGGCAGGGACATGGTAAAAGTGAACAGAACATGACACCATCACCTTGGTCCTGCCAACCAGTCATCGAGTGCTGCGTTGTTCATGAGTTCTGATCCTGTGAGCCATTTGCCTTCTTCTGGGCCATAACCAAGCCATCGAACAAGGTATTGCATTCCTCTTCCATGTTTGCATGCATCAATTATCCTGTCTACATAGTATTCTTTGATCCTGTCTTCTGTCATGATTGAGCCAGGTCGAGCAAGTTTTCATGAAGGGAAAAGGGTGCAGTCATTCTCATTGTATGGTAGAATTTCAGATGTATGATATGTTGGACACAATTTTAATGTTGTAGGCAAATCCAGTGTCACCGTCGAGGCATCGTGGTTGATGTCTACAATAATGTATGGGCTGTCGAACCTAGGCATAAATTTAGCTACTCATTTCTCACCTTTTGCAGCATGTTGTTGTCAATGATTCTTGGTGGACAGCATGACACAGTCTCCAATGTCCAGTGCAAAGTCATGTCCACAGCTGAGGTTTGCATAAGCAGCTTGAGAGATCTTTGCTTTCAGTAGGTTGTCTTGTGCTTCTAATACATCCAGATGGAGTCTGTCAATCAGTTCCCATGCCCATGTTTCCTCTGGCATGGTGGGCACAATCAGTGTAATTAAGGGAGGAACCAGTTGTGGGCTTCAGCCAAGTCACAATTGGAAGGGCAAGAAACTGGTCAATTTGTTAACGGTGTTCATGAGATTAAAATGTATGTGTGGCAATGCTCATGCCCATCCTTTCTGATTTCGGGCTACATGATACCATAATGCTTGGTTAACAGTTTTGTTTGTTTGCTTGCTTGCACCATTTATTTGCAGGTGGTATGTTGATGACATCTTTAGTTTGACATCTGTTAGTTTGTGCAATGCTGTCCAGAATTTCGACATGAAGAGTTTGTCACAGTCGGAGATGATTTCTAGTGGCAGTCCATTCTCGCAGTACCATCGATCAAAGAAGATGGCTGCAAGCCCGGTTGCTGTGATATCCATTCTGGTTGGAATAATTTAGATATCTGCATTGAGGTGGTTGGTCACTATCAAGATGCAATTAGAACCATTATCTTCTGGTAATGGTCCGATGAAATCCATTGTGACAGAGTCCCCATGTTGGTCTGGAATGGGTAATAGATGCAGAGGCCCAGCAGGTTTAGATGTTCATGCTTTGTTTCTTTGGCACTTGGAGCAGCTGGGGACATACGCAGTTTCCAGGTCTCTTCGCATATCCAGCCAGTAGTAAGAGTTATGCAAGGAACCATAAAATTTTTTAAAACAAAATTGTCCCAGTGTATCATGTGCCAGCCAGAACAAGAATTCTCATACTCTGCCAGCTGCAGGTATAACAAGTCATTCTCCAATGAACATGAGGTTTTCTCTTTCCTGAACAATGGGCATGCCAGTTGCTGCACTGCGCAGCTTCTTGCACCATGGGTCGGTCTCATATCTGCTGATGATCACAGTACATAGTTGGGGATCTTGCAATATTGACAGCACTGCCATTACCACTTGTGTGGATGTGATGTCAGTTTCAGCCAGAGCATGTGCAGCAAGGAGGGAGCAAGCATGTGTTGCTGGGAGGATAGTGTTCACAGTCATACAGTTCTCTTCATCATCATCCAGGCAGAATTTATATGGAGATTTGGCAGACAGTACAGCAGATTCACTAGAGGTACAGAGATTCACCAGCAGTCGGAAGAGTGCATCTGCCATGGTGTTTTCTCCTCCTTTGATATACACAATTTTAGCATTGAATTGTGACATGAATTCCATCCAGTGTGCTTGACATTGTGATAAGTCGGGCTGAGTGTTGAAGTTCTCAAGTGTCTTGTGGTCAGTGAAGATAATGAAAGGTGAGCCCACAAGGTCTGCTTGCCATTTCTGCAATGCATGAATGATAGCTAGCATTTCTTTTTTATGAACAGGGTAGTTGAGTTCAGCACCTTTGAATGTCATGGAATCAAACACGATGGGATGAGCTGTTTCCCATGTTTCTCCAAATGACAGTACAGCTCCAGATCGGAAATCACTGGCATTGGTGGTCACGAAAATCTTCTTTGTGGTGTCAGAGTGGTCAATAGTCATTAGGTAGTCACGGCTGACAACAATGGCTTTGATGGCTTCAAAAGCAAACTGGTGCTCACCTGTCCACATTGGGAACGAGCGGTTTGCTTCTGCAGTAGTGAGTGGTGTTAGCATCACAGTGTGTGTAGCCAGGTTTGGTAGGAAGGATGCAAGGTAACAGACAAGTCCCAGAAAACATCGGACATCAGTGGCTGACTGAGGTCATGGCCATGACAGGATGTGGTCTACTTTTCGTGAGTCTGCCTCAATACCATTTGCAGAGAATGGAACTGTACAAAACCTGTTCGAAACCTATCAAGCTATTTCTGCTCTAGAACAGATATTTTGACATCTCTCTCAAGAGGCATATTATCTCGACTTACTCCCTCTCATCAGAAACTTGAACGAGCAAGCAAGGCACTACAGGCCAGGAAAATGGGTGCCAACACCCTACCAGGTATTTGTTGTTAAAAGCATCTCTGATGATGATGAAGAAGAACATTTCAGCACAGCATCAGAATCACCACCACCACCACTGCGTGCACCAATGCCATACATGAGACCACCTATGCCCATACACTCACCTGCACCCAGGTAGATGCAGAACTCAGTATGTTTTACTTGCGCCCAGATTGGGCACTTTTCATCACACTGCCCACACTATCAGTGCCTCCACTGTTGAGTTTGGCGATCCAGACACTCAGCATTATTATGTCCATGAAACCTGACATGTGATGACCCACCTCGGTACTGCACAACTTAGACACACACCACCATGATCCCAAATCAACATCTCATCATCTTGCTCAGCGCCATATTCAGCACTGCAATTTTTATAATGATTATATTTTACCTTCTCATAACATTTAAAATCCTCACCACTGCCCCCTGTTATGCTAAAGCTCTAATCTTATCATTCATAGAATATGTTATTATCAATGAAGATTGAAGTCATTCATAAGCAACTTGTGAGGATGACTTAGATCATGAGTAAGAGCATTGAAAAGGTAGGTCAAGCTGATTGACCTAGCTGTTATATTGTTATATTTATACAAATGGAAACAATAATGGTTACCATCCTTGTAATGACAATGTCGTGAGAGGAAGCCAGTTCAAATACAATAGTGTGTGAAATAGATAACCGAAGTGCATGTGTGCACATACAATAAGGTGGGATAGAAAGTAGCTAGATTAGTAAGGATGCGCTGTAGAACAATAAGAATGGCTGGTGTCGTGTGTATGAGTGTAACAATAACGTGAGAGAAAAAATAAAGTGTTCCTATTTGTTAACATTTGTAACATCACCCCCTCACTATCCTCTTTCATCCACGAAAGATTTAGAGCCTAATGGTTTGCATGCGATCGAATGGTAAGAAAACTCCTGAGTCTGTCACTCTCATCATATTGGAATAGATGGAGATGTTTGAGTGGTCGAGGTGTGCAGGTAACAGGGCCTTGATGTCATCGATTTCTATCCCTGCAAAAAGCACTGGGCTGTCAGAATGTGGAATCCATGGGATGGCATCATCTGTGTGGTCTTGGACCACCATTAAAATAAAGAGTCTGATCCAGTATAAGGACATGATGGTGACACTGCCACCGAAGATTGTGACAAGGATGATTAAAGCAGCATGGTAGGATGGCATTGGTGGGAGCAGTTTATGTGGTGCAATGTTGCAGGGGTAAGGATGGATCTTGTGGCAGTGCCTGGGGACATAGTATTGGCATGTGTTTTGGTTGCCGCTTGTGGCAGTGCAGACATGTGAAATCGGCGCAGTGAGATGAGAAGTGCCCTATTCGAGTGCAGGTGAAACAGACAGAATTTCACATCCATGGGGGTGGAGGAGAGTCAGCAGGTGGAGATGGTGTTGGGGGTGTAGGTGTTCTGGGTGGTGGCAAACTTGGTGCTGTGTCATAACTGAGTCAGATGAGGATGGTTGGGAAGGGTGTTCTGATGGCTCTTGGTATTGGCGCTATCACTGTGGGGTTAGATTCAGCCTCTTCATTTAGGGAGTTGATGAAGTCAAGGAGTTCCAGTGTTTGGGCCTTGCTAGCCAATCTTCTGAAGATCCTTTCTTGGGCGGCGATGCTTCTTTAGGTGTCAAAAAGGTTTTCTGCAAGATCTCGCAGCATAGGGAGGTGGCATATTTTTGTCTGTAGGCATTGTTCATTGTTATTTCTGAGTTTGTCTTTGACAAAGTTTAGGATAGTGGAGAACGTTTGTTCAGGATTGGGGTCAGGTCGAGCAAGTGCAATAAGGTGGAGCATGTTCATGTTTGGGGGATTTTCTTTTGGTGCTTATAGTCATTCAGTATTTCTTTGGCGTTCTTTAAATGTTCTTCTGGCTCCCATGTGTTTTTGGAGGTGGGATAGCCTTTCCATTTTATGAGGAATTGTTTCCCCTGGCCTCTGTTCCTATGTGCCATTATTGCTTCCACCTTGTGTTCTAGTTCTCCTTCGACTAGTTCAGGGGGTGGCAACAGGTTGTTCAGGCCATGTGTGTTGTTTTCTTTGTAGGGTGTGAGCAGAGCAGCATGGAATACTAGGTGGATCTTCCATTGTATGGGCAATTTTAGCTTATAGGCATGTGTAGAGATGGCCTGCATGATTATGAAGGGGCCTTCGCATTTTGGTGCCAGATTTGAACTATTTTGCATGTCTTCGAATGTATTTCAAACTATTTCTAACTTCTTCATATGCTCTTACAGACTACTTGCACCATCCCTCATCAATTTGCCTCGCTAAAAACAATGTTTGGAAATCAGCAGTGATATTTAATACTAACTTGCACCCTTCCTCTGACTCGTGTTATACTATCTGAAGCCTTTTGATAGGTTTTTGTTTGGGTTTCAGGGTTGAGTATCATCAGTGCGACAGCCACCCAGCATTGGTGGATTGTGGGTGCATTTCAGAGCCCCATGGGCATAATGAGCCATTCATACAGCCTGAATGGTGTGGAGACTGCAGTCAAAGGTATGTCATCTGGGTGCATCTTCATTTGGAAAAAACTGTCAGTCATATCAATGGTTGCCCAGATTTTCCCTTTTGCACAATCATTCAAGATATCGTCCACCCATGGTAGAGGGTGGGAGTCAATAACTGTATTTGCATTCAGTTGTCTGTAGTCAGTCACCCAGCATAGAAGTACAGTGGTGTCTGGCTTTGGGATAATGAAGGCAGGGGATGCCCATGACAATGAGGAGGGCCTGATTCATCCAGCATCCAGATGTTTTTGTATCAAGATACCCCAAGCCTCATGGAATTTCTGGGGGCATTGGTACATTCTTATATTGATGGTCTGCTCAGAATTTTTTAGTTTGATACATGCTTGTACATCTGTTGGCAGTTCGTTGACATGCAGTATCAGTTCAAGAATTTCATGAAACTCAGCTTCCTGTAGGTCCTTGTGGTGCATCAAATCAGCAAGCTGCATGAGCATTTCAACATGTTGGTTGATTGCTCCCACAATGTCAACAGGCTTGATGTAATTGAATGACATCAATCACCATCGAGCACATAGCACATATTTCAGCTCTGCCAGCATTAGTTTACAGTCAGCCCGAACTTGTTTCAGCTGTTCTTTTAATTTCGGCTTGACTTGTTTTGGCAACAGTGCAGGTTCAGGATTTAACAGATCATAATTATTATTTGTCTATACAGGTGCATGCAGAGTGGTCAGTTACTATGAAGTTATGCGATAAGAATGGTAGTCCAAGTATAACAGAAGTGCAGAGGTGTGGGGCAACAAGGGCGCATACAGTATTAGAAGTCCATTGCCCATCTTGGGATGTTACAGAAAGTTTAACCCATTTGGTGAGGGTCATTCGAGACAGTGACTTTGAATATTTGATAGCAACATCTACAGTTTCTGGTTCAGGCAGCAGGTGGCAACGGAGACCAAGCTTGGTAACTAGGTCTGTGTGGATAAGTACAACATGAGCCCCATTGTCTAACAGCATCAGTACAGTAACAGGAATGGCTGTGTTAGGCCCACTGATGCAGGCCTTCTACCAGAGATGTGGTGATAGGTCCACTGCATGCTCTAAGGTCTGGAGAAAGTTTCCAATCATATTGACACACTATGACAGACCCTCTGAACCACTATGAACATTACAAAATCGACTTCGAATTCTTTTCGATTTATTTTGCACTACTTTGAACAACTTTGAACAACTTTGAACAATTTTGTGACACTTCAAACAACTTTGTACTACTTCAAATAACATCGGCCACCACATAGCTGTTTCTAAAACCCTTTCAATACATGCTGCACAACTAGAATGAGTTATTCCATTGCATATCAAGCACTGCCAGGCACGAGGAGAGATTACAAGAGATTTAGAATGCAATAAGTGCAGTTTTATGTTTCATTGATATATTGAAGCAAAAGATAAGTACTTTTATTATATGGGGACATGTATGTTTCAATTATTTATCATTTCTCATTTATTTTATGATCTACAAAGTCCTTGTTGTTTAATATATTGCCTCATGTTTTACACAGGTTTTAATTCCCTTTGTAGTACTATCTCTTCAAAAATGTATATAGACTAGTACTAGTTACTTAGAAAAACAGAGAAGAAGTTACCCTCTCCACTACAGTCAGATTTAAGAGCAGTTCTCATGAGTCTTAGCTCGCATTGTATCTCTGACATTCTGCGAAATATCACAAACTTCCTCGAACTTTCATATTTGCTCTCAACTCGTCATTGCCTATCGCCACTCCAAAACCACTTCTTAATTGCTATATTCATTTGTCGATATATCTCAACACCAGTCGAACACTTTCAAACCTCCTCGAACTCACCCAAACAACTTCGAACCCATTTGAACCTATTTCGAACTACTTTGCATGTCTTCAAACCTGTTTTGAACTTTTTTGAACATCTTCATATGCTTTTAAAGACTATTCGTCACATCCCTTACCATTTTACGTCACTAAAAACAATGTTCTGGTATTAGCGGTAATATTTAGTACCAACTTGCACCCTTCCTCTAGCCTGAGTCATACTTCATAAGCCTTTTAACAGGTTTTTCTAGGTTTCCAGGTCGAGTATCATCAGCGGGAATTGGAAAGGAGCACTCACATCCTCATTGTATTTATCCTCAGTGTCCAACCCATCCCCCATCATGGATGACACAGCAGGGAAGGTAGCAGCAGTGCCTTCTGCCCATAAACTGACCATGGCAACAGGGCATGTTTGGTTTCAGTTGCATGAGACAATGAGGTTCCCGAGCTAGGTCCTGCAATGGCCGCAGTGGTGGTGGTACTGGTAGTGTTAGGGACATTGTTTGCAGTGGGTGGCAGCGGCTGAAGGGGATGGTTGATAAGGCCAGTGTAGGTTGCCATGTTGGGGAACCCATTTGGCCAGTTTTTAGATATGTGGTATATGTTCAGATGGTGACATTTACAGCAACCATTGTTGTTATTGAGTTGCTTGCATTCAGCATTAGTAAGGGTTGCTAAGCATTGGATGGTGCCTGCGATAGCCACAGCAGTTGTGGTGCCAGGGTTTCAAGGTGTTGTTTGAGCTATTGTTTGCAGGATGACATTTTTCATTGTCTTTGCGCCTGTTGAAGACTTCTTCCATGACCTCCCATGCATGCTTTAGATCAGCCCATCGATTCTCGTCATGGTGCTTGACCTCGAGAGCCCATGGTCACAAGATCAGGATTTTGTTGACTTTGTTTGCATTACAGTAGCACATGAGTTCTGTGTCAAGTCCAGCCTTTAGTTTTTCATGAAAAGAAGTATCTGAGAAATGGGAGGGAGTATTGGCAAGTAAGGAGTTCAGGGACTGCATGTGAGAAAACCAATCCCAGAATAATTGGTTTTGTTTTAACATTGCAGCGAGGATGCAATGGCAGACAGTGGGTTCCCAATTGGGATTGAGGTAGTTAGCTCATAGCTCAGTCATGAAATCTGTGAAGGAAAGAGTCAAAAGTCTGTTGTGGTCCCCATTAAATCAGTCATGGATTCTAGTATCCCTGAAGCATCCTAGTATTTTGCAAACTTGATCCTTGTTAGGGTGACACCCACTAATCTGCTAGCTGGACCATGTGGGCTCTCCTACAAGAAGGCGATGGCATGCGTGCACATGATGGGGGGTTTGATGGTTTTGATGCGAGGGGTTAAAAATAGAAAAGTTGGCTGAAATAGGCCTTTCACACCACTATTGTGGATGGAATACCTAAGAGAACTCAACTGAGGTCTCCTAGTATTTATTTTAGAGTTATATACTATGTTACACATATTGTAGTATGTTATTATGGATGCACGCACACATGCGCATACATGCACATACATATTGATGTGTGTAAATAGAGAATTGCCATGCTGACAAATAATGTGTATATAAGCATTTTGTAGCATATGTTGGTGAAATAAAATAAAATAAAATAAAATAAAATAAAATAAAAATAGTATTATGTAATAGGCATGTTAGGAGACTGTTTCCTAACATTACCCCCCTTTTAGGCCTCGACTTCCAGGCAAGAAAATATTGCATCTGTCCCCTCTGTGAAATTCTGGTAAGGCTGGAAATTCATCCCCTCATACACCATTCTAGCAATGTGATGCAGAGCATTTGGATTATGTTTAAAGAATTCGGTGATTGCTTTACGTGCTCGCTTACAATTCTCCTCAGGTTCCCATGAATTATTTTCATCAGTGTAGTTCTTCCACTTGATTAAGAACTCCAATTTATTTTGTCGAAGATGAGAGTCCAAAACCTCTTCCACAATATATTCTGGAGCACCTTCTACCATTATTGGAGGCTGTGGAGTAGTGTGTTGACCGGGAATAGTGGGTGGGCGGTAAGGGCGTAAATGGGAAATGTTAATTTCAGGATCAACCTTGAATGACTGAGGTAATTTTAACACTACCAAATTGGGTGAAATTATTTTAGAAATTGGATATGGGCCAACTTGCTTCTCTGTAAGCTTTCTTGAAGGTCATGGAATATTTAAATCCTTGGTACTTAGCCGTACCAAGTCACCAACTTTATACTCTGGAGCAACAGCTCAAGTACGATCTGCGTGTCACATCATATCATCACATGCTTTCATCAATTCCGCCTCTGCTTCCTCCTGCAGCTTTCACATTTTTGACACAAAGTCCTTCACTGATTGTACCTTAACTTCCCTTCAAGGTTTCACTCCCATTCTGGGATGATACCCATAATTAGCAAAGAAGAGTGACATGCCAGTAGCCGAATGGAATTTATTATTGTGGGAAAATTCTGCAATTGCTAACCATTCAGGCCAGTCAGTTTGTCAGTGATTGACAAACATGCATAGGTACTGCTCCAACTCCTGATTCATTCTCTCTGTCTGCCCATCGGTTTGTGGGTGATATGCCATAGATAATTTGGTTTGAATCCCCAATATGTTATTTAACTCTCGCATAAATGCAGAAGCAAATTGTGATCTATGATCAGAGATAACTGTATCAGGTAATCCATGTAACTCCCATACCTGATGTAGGTAGAGGCATGCCAAGCCCAATGATGAGGTTTCTGCAGTAGTAGGAATGATATGGACTTCCTTTGTGAAGCGGTTGCATACTACAAATATTGCATCGTATCCTTGAGCTTCAGGTAATCCTGTGATAAAGTCCACACATATGTCTCGCCATGGCACTTTAGGTATAGGGTTCGGAATTAATTTCCCAGCAGGCTTTTCTGGAAATCTCTTCCCCCTCATGCACATATCACACCCATCCACATACCCCAATACATACTTTGAAATTCCAGGCCACCAATAATTTCTCATCACCAACTCCAATGTTTTCCACCTTCCTGGATGTCCAGCAGCTGGCATGTTATGATGTAACTGTACAATCTCCCTTTGTAAATGTTGATCCTTCAGTACATACACCTTTCCTCTAAACAACACTAACCCTTGTTCTTCAACCCATTTGTCTCCTTTAATATTACCTTTCTTCTCTCCCCTCAAAGCTTTCACAGCTTCCACCACTTCATCATCCATCTCTGAACATTGCCTGATTTTAGACAACATTTCTGTCTCTGAGCTATCCACCAATAAATTCCCTTGATGCATAGCACAAATATGAAAGTATTCAGGTTTGAGTAGAGTAGTATTTTTATTGTCCTCCTCTACTCCCCTTTTATGATCTGTACATCTGGATAATGCATCTGCTTTCCTCATCAAGCTTCCCGCTTTGTGGACCAAGTGAAAATTAAAGCGTGATAGGAATAATGTCCAACATGCTTGTCAACAGTTAAGCTTTTTAGCAGACATGAAATACTGCAGATTTTGATGGTCTGTCCAGATCTCGATCTGATGTGTACATCCCTCCAAATAATGTCTCCATGCCTCCAATGCTCATATTATTCCCAACATCTCTTTATCATGAACATCATAATTCCTCTCCACATTATTCAACCCTTTAGACAAATATGCACAAGGATGCCATTTGTCATCTTTACATAGCATTGATAATACGGCTCTAGTAGCGAAGTCTGATGCATCTGATTCCACTCGTAAAGAATGCATGAAATCTACTGGGACCAATATTGGTTCTTCCACAAACTTCCTCTTCAACTCTTTAAATGCTGTCTGCTGTTGTTCTCCCCATCTCCACACTACTCCCTTTTGGGTAAAATTGTGTAATAGTGCAGCAATTTTGGAAAAATTATGAACAAAGCAATGATAAAAATTGGTGAGTCCCAAGAAAGCCTGAACTTCCTTGATATGGGTAGGCACAGGCCAATCAACAATTGCCTGTACCTTGATAGGATCCATCTTGATTTCATCAGGACCAATCTTTAATCCCAAGAACTCGATCTCGCTTGCTCCAAATACACACTTCTCCAGTTTAACAAATAAATCATTCTCTGCCAAGTTCTTTAACACCTCCTGCACTATCGCCTCATGATTTTCTTCATTTTCCGTGAATATCAAAATGTCATCAATAAATATTATCACCATGCCTTTGTCTATCACATCCTTGAAAATGTCGTTCATCATGTTTTGGAAAGTTGGGGGACTATTGGTCATCCCAAAAAACATGACTAGCGGCTCGAAGGATCCTCGATGCATAGCAAATGCTGCCTTCCACTCATCTCCTTTTTTATCTGTACATTGTTGTACCCCCAGCATAAATCTAATTTTGTAAAGACCTTGGCCTTTCCCACCTTGTCAATTATCTCTGAGATCAATGGCAAAGGGTACGCATTCTTCACTGTCCACTCATTCAAATACCTATAATCTGTACACATCCTCTTCCTCTGATCTTTTTTTGGTACAAAGAATACTAGTGATGTCTGCAGTGATTTTGAAGGTCATATGTATCCCTTGCGCAACTGTTCATTAAGGAATACATCCACTTCTTCTTGTTCCTTTGGAGATAACAGATAGACTTTTGACTTCTTCGGCACAAATCCTGGTTTCATCTCAATAGCATGATCCCATGGCTTTCACACTAGCATCCGCTCTGATTCCTTCTTCTGAAAAACTGACAAATATTTATGGTAGGCTTTTGGCACCCACTCCTCCACTGGCTTCTCCACTTTCTCCACATTTTTATCCCATGACTGTCCTCCATGAATTTCCCTAAAGGTTTGCTTCTGTTCTTCCTTACTAGTCACAATTGGAACTTCCCCGTTTGGCATATCCTCATCTTTCACTTCCTCCATCATAACAGAATACTTCCTCGGATGTTCTTTCTCTTTCTTTTCCTTCTTCTCCTTTTTTACTTTTCTCCCATAAACATTACATTCTTTAGGACAATGAGTCATATGTACCTTCTCCATTTTCCAATCAATCTCCAGATTATGCTTTTGTAACCATGGACATCCAATTATTAGATTGGTTTTCCCAAGGTCACACACTTCAAATACAGCTCACTCCTGATGATCCTGATACTTCAATATCATTGTCACCTCCTCCTTAATAGTTCCTTCCATGATTGATCGTACCATCAATATTATACACAATTATTGGTTGTGGCAGTTTACGTGTGCAAATACCATTTCCAGTAATTAGGGATCAATTAATAAATAATCTGGTAGCACCACTGTCAAGCAATGCCTCCACATTAATTGCTGCATGCGTGTCCACTGTCTTCAATCCTACTGTCAAGCTGATTTCAGGTTCTATCCGCACTGAGCGAATAAAAAATTTTGGGGTCTTTGGAAATAAGGCTGGGCATTTTTCTTTATCAGATAAATGATGAGGGTCATACTCTTCAATTTCTCTTTCGGGTTCACTCTGGGTCTCCTCAGATATTAATACATTATATTGATTCTGGGTCACCAATGGGGAAACCTTCACTAGGACTCTTCCACAAAATTCTTCTGCTTATCTTCCTCCAACTTCACTTCCTCGATTGTCGCTTCCCTAATCTTCCTTTTCTGCCTACAATTTCGAGCCATATGCTCTAATTGCCCACAATTAAAACATTTAACTGGAGCTCATCTTTCTACTCGATCAACACCCATTGCCTCCATCGATGCTGCTGACTCCTTAACAATAGGTGTCACTGCCATGGCCAGTGGCTGTGCTCTCGGAGCTTGTACCTGAGGTGTCCTTCCTTTCTCGGACTTTCCTCCTGATTACTTTCCAAATCTGGAATTCCCATACATCAATTTCGATTCTGCCTGTTCCTGTCGATATTGCCAATCAAGATGCATTGCCCAATTATACCACTCATCCAACCTCTCCGGCATAGAAGGTAGTCAATAGATAGACTTGAATAATGAGGGCTTTAATCCTGCCTTCAAATATTCTACCAATGCTGCTTCTCCCATATCAGTTTGTGATGCTTCTGCTTTGAACTGCAAAATAAATTCATCTGCAGTCAGAGAACCTTGGTGCATGGTTTTTAATTTTGCATTAGCTGTCACCTTTGGATTAGGGTCTCCAAACTGTGCCTCTAATCTCTCCAAAAATTCCCTGAAGCTTGCAAACAGTTTATATCCTGCGGCAATTTGATTAATGGCTTCGTTTCTCCAGAACTGTGCTTTCCCTCACTGGATGCATGAGAGAGCAAACATAATTCTAGACTTGGTCATATGAAATTTGGGCTTTCTCCCATGAATATACAAGACTATAGAGCTGATGAAAGATTTTGTGTTCTCCATGGTACCATCAAATATTTGCGGGGGCATGTATTTAGGTAAACGCATTTTTCCACTCTCAGATCTCTTTTCTGCATGCTCACCCTCCTGAGACATTCACTCTACCATCTCCTCCATCTCATCATCTTTATCTTCTACTGTTTCTGCATTTGTTTGTACTTGTTTGGGCTGGGATGCTGCTAATACTGACACTAATTGGGACATTTGTGCTGTTAGAGCATCAATTTTGGCTTCAAGAATGGGCATGGGAACAGGATTGTGTCCAGGATTCGAAGCTGCTTGTTCTGTCATGATAACATAACCTGTGATGAGTCACTTCTTCAGCTGTGTAGAGATTCGGCTGGAGAATGTTTTCGCAAAATTTCGAGTCACGTGATCCAGCTATTTCGGCTACCAAACATGGCAAAACACATGATTTCGGCTATTGGGCACAATTAGGCACTTCAGATCAATAACCCTTCCAACAGTGCCTGATCTTGGGGCTATTACTGAATTTGGCTAGTAACTACCTAAAATAGTCATCCAAATTGAGTAATGTAAATCTTAGCTAAACCAGATCCAATCGGTTGTCTGGTTGCAGCTGTCCTAATGATGAGCGCTGCCTTTCAATCACTAGCAGTCACAATGTAAGGTGAGGCCTGGCATCGGCTTATGAAAGCAAAGATAAATACATATATACAATTAATTCTGGCTCTTGCCAAAATGATGAGTAAGCGGATGTGGCACGCTGAGACAAATGATGCATGTGCATGTAAGAGAAGGCATACTGATAAGGGAGTTGAGTTCTTCTGTTAGGGTGACACCCACTAATCTGCTAGCTGGACTGTGCAGGCTCTCCTACAAAAAGGTGGCGGTGCACGTGCACGTGATGGGGGGTTTGATGGTTTTGATGCAAGGGGTTAAAAATAGAACAGTTGGCTGAAATAGGCCTTTCACACCACTATCGTGGATGAAATACCTAAGAGTAACTGAGGTCTCCTAGTATTTATTTTAGGGTTATATACTATGTTACACATATTGTAGTATGTTATTATGGATGCACGCACACATGCACATACATGCACATACATATTGATGTGTGTAAATAGAGAATTGCCACACTGACAAATAATGTGTATATAGGCATTTTGTTTGTAGCATATGTTGGTGAAATAAAATAAAATAAAATAAAATAAAAATAGTATTATGTAACAGGCATGTTAGGAGACTGTTTCCTAACAATCCTCCTCTTTGATTTCCTTGCAGTCGAAAAGGTCAAGGCAGCCGAGTTCAAAAGTTCACATGACAGCCTGTGATAGGTCCACTGCGCACGCTAAGGTCTGGAGAAGATTCCCACTCATATTGAGACATTACTACATGCACTCTGAACCACTATGAATGCCACGAAATCGACTTTGAATTATTTTTGAACTATTTCACACTATTTCAGATGACATCAAACTATTTCAAACTATTTCGCGACACTTCGAATGACTTCGCAGCATTTTGAATGACTTTGGCTGCCATATAGCTGTCATGAAACACTTTTGATACACACTGCACAACCGGAACAGGTTATTCCATTGCATATCAAGCACTACCAGACATGAGGAGAAAACTACAAAAGAATTAGGATGTGATAATAGCATTTTTATGTTTTGATGATATATTGCAGCAAAAGATAAGTACTTTTACCATATGGGGACATGTATGTTTCAATTATTTATCATTTCTCATTTATTTTTGATCTACAAAGTCCTCATTGTATGATATATTGCCTCATGTTTTACACATGTTTTACTTCCCTTTTCAGTGCTATCTCTTCAAAACTGTATATAAACTTGTACTAGTTACTTGGAAAACCAGAGAACCAGTTACCCTCTCCACTATAATCAGATTTAAGAGCAGTTCTCTTGAGTCTTATCTCGCGTCATATTTCTGAAGTTCTGCAAAATATCGCGAACTTCCTCGAACTTTTGTATTCATTCTCAACTCATCATCGCCTATCATCACTAAAAACCCAGCTCGTAACTGCTATATTCATTTGTCAAACATATATTGACACCAGTCAAACACCTTCAAACCCCCTCAAACTCACGTGAACAACCTCGAACCCATTCAAATCTATTTTGAACTACTTCGCACGTCTTCAAACCAATTTCAAACTTCTTTGAACATCTTTGTACACTTTAAAAAGACTATTTGTTACATCCTTACCATTTTGCATCACTAAAACAACATTTTGGTATTAGCGCTGATATTTAGTACTGACTCACACCCTTCCTCTAGCCTGAGTTATTCTTCATAAGCCTTTTAGCAGGTTTTTGCTAGGTTTCCAGGTCGAGCATCATCATTTTGGAGCCCACTGCAGGGGGTTTCTAAATCATTTCATTGCCTAATCCACCTCAAAGCTCTCGGCTTAGGCCAACACAAGCTCGAAACCTTAGAATCGAGACTCGCCAGGCCTTCAAATCTCTCGAACAATTGGGGGATATTCTAACTCCTGTCTCTGACACTGAATCCACACATTGTTGTCTGTTTCCTTCACCTATTTCCTCGTCTACAACTTCGTCCTCCTCTTCTTCCTCATCGTCTACTACATCATTCATTATTCCAGCCACTTTGACACATCTACCATCCTTTGCTCAGGTCATAACTCCTTGAATCGGTACATCTATGGCCACCCAAGCAACAATGCCAGCTCATGGACATTCCACAGCACCTAAATTTGACCCTACTCAACCTTGAGAGCTACGTCGATACTTTAACGAGCTCAAAATACTCTTCATCGACTGTAATGTTACAGATCCCAAACTTATGAAGAAGCATGCCTGTCGATATGTCAATATCGATACATCTGAACTCTGGGAATCGATCCCCGAATATGAAACCACCACTTTTTTTTATGATTTTTGCATTGCAATCCACAGACTATATCCTGGTTCCAAAGATGATTGAAAATGGTCAATTTTGGACATGGACAAACTTGTTGGTGAACAACTTCAGATGGGTATCTTTAACGCGAGCGATTTAAAATTATATTACAGGTCGTTCTACAACATTACAAAGTTTCTACTCTCTAAAGGCCAAATTTCAGAGGCAGAACAAAGTAGAGTATTCATTTGAGGTTTTCAACCGGGTTTATGGTCACGAATTGCATGACAACTCAAACTTAAATTTCCCGACCACTATCTGGATGACACCTACCCACTTGACAACATTCATGTGGCAGCAAAATTTGTTTTAGCAGGGTCAATTAGCTTGAATTCAGCATTGTTACAGTCTTCAGAAACCTTGGCATCGACTTTGACATCTTCAACACAGATCAAATTGGAAGACTTATCAGCAATTCTCAAAAAATTTGCAACCACACTCGTCATGGCTCTAGCAGGTTCGAAACCCACTAATCCTCCTCGAACTAACAGTGGATTTCACTCGGACCAGCTCGAAAATTTAGCTTGTGTCTTTTGTGGACTCACCAGTCATTTCATTAGTGACTGCTTGGTTTGCCAAGCCTATATCAATGAAGGAAAGTGTAAAAAGAACAACAAAGGAAAAATCGTGCTTTTAAATGGATGGTTCACCCCTTGAAACATTCCTGGTCACTTTATCAAAGACAGAATTGATGAATGGACTCGACAAAATCCTTCAACTACAACTGCATCATCACTCATGTACAACATCACATCCTCAATGGCTACTTCGACACCACCTAGGGGCATCTACCAGGTTTTCGAACAATCCACAACATCTGAAGATCACATCGCAAAGCTCAAACAAGAGATATATGCTTTGCAAAGTGGTAGGACCTTTGCTAGAACTAATTTGAGCATACCAACAGTCTCTGTCTGTCAACCTTCAGTCTCCCCAAATACTGCAGCAGTTGAACAATCGACTCCACAAGTACCCACATCATCCATCTTGTCTACAGCAACAAACCTACTAACCTCGACTTCAGCATCATCTTCAACTTCGGAAACGACTTCACAGCCTGTTATTCATCCTTATGCCACTACAAAAGAAAATTTGTACCTACCACCACACGAATGAAACTTCGGATCAACTGCAAAAGGTAAAGGCAAAGATGGTCCTTTGCACCATACCCAAGCACCAATTCTAAAGGATAAAATCATGGAAGATGTTTTTGCTCATTCGATGAAGACACTGATCATCACACTAATGCCTGAGGAATTGTTGTCTCTATCACCCGAAGTTCATACAAAATGGAAGAAACAGGTCACTCCATGTTGAATTCAACAGTCTGAAGAAAATAATGCCACGAATCTGCTTAACGATGAAATTTTTGTAACTGATGATCCATTCAAAACTTATATTAACAGTCTTCAACCTGGCGATATTTCAGAACCCTTCATTGCTGCGAAGGAATCCCATTCAATTAGATCAATTATTATGAATGTCAATGGAAGGAATCCAGTCGAAGTGTCATAGACCCCAGCTCTTCAATTATTGCAATGTCTGAAGAAATTTGCCATAAACTTGGCCTCGCTTACGATCCTTCAATCCACATTCCACTCCAATCGGCTAATGGAGGCATTGATGAAAGTTTGGGTTTAGCACAAAATGTGCCTTGCAAAGTGGGGAGTATTATGCTATTCATGCAAATTCACATAATTCGTGACCCAGCCTACGATATCTTACTTGGTCGACCATTCGATGTGCTTACTGAAAGCACCATTAAAAACTACAGGAATGAGGCTCAGACAATCACAATATACAATCCTAATTTGACACGATTGTGTGCAATCCCCACGATTCCCCATTCTAATCACCATCAAAAGGATTTTTGCAACTAGAGGATAAAATTTCGGACATTGACCAGTGCACTTTCATTATCTCATTCAATCCCTCAAATTTATCTATCAATATCGAACACACTGTGAATATTCCCAATATGGAGTCCTCAAACTCCTTGAAATCCATTTTTTATTCTTTGATCCTTGCGAATTTATGTTTAACAGCCAGTCATCAATATGAAACATATTTATCGACCTCAATGGCAATGTCTACACCTTCTATGCCTATCATCAATTCCTCATATCCGATTTTTGCAGCATTGAAAAAGAAGTACAAACCTGTCGCACAAAAAATTTGCCCAGTTATTACCGAGCTACCTGACCAATTTCAGATTATTCAAATAATTACTGGTGACCCCCTCGAAAACATGCCAAAATTAAATCCTCATCCACCATCATTTATCCCCACTTCATGATATTCACTTGAACGTAAAGCTATCATCAACACGAATCATCCTGGCAATTTCCTATGGCCAGAGGAACGAAATCTTATGCATGATTTTATTCGAAATCAGGAAACAGCTTTTGCATGGACAGAACAAGAGCAAGGAAGCTTTCGCTCTGACTTTTTCCCTCCTATAGAGTTCCCTGTCATTCCTCACACTCCATGGGTTGAGCAAAACATTTTTATACCTCCAGGTTTGTACAAACAGATATGCAAGATGCTGAAAAAGAAGATAGAAGTGGGAGTATATAAACCATCGAACTCTTCGTACTGATCACGATGGTTTTGTGTTGTGAAAAAGGATGCAAATTTGCTTCAAATTGTCCAGAGTCTAAAACTGCTTAACCAAGTAATGATCCAGCACTCAGGCATCGTACCAATACCCAAACATTTAGCAAAACAATTTGGGGGATGATCATGTGGAGGAATGTTGGATCTCTATGTGGCATTCGATGAAAGGAAAGTCGCAGAATTATCTCACAATCTGACAATGTTTTAGACACTGTTCGGAGCACTTCACATTGTTACCCTACTCATGGGTTGGACAAATTCTGTCCCTATCTTACACAATAACATGACATTTATTCTACAGCCTGAAATTCCTCATGACGAATCTTACTCCCACTCGAGTCTCTAGAGGTGACCTTTGAGCTCATTTTATTGGCATCACGGACCTCAAGGCGTCCAAGTTGTTTTCAACGTTTTCCATTTTTGGACATGGATTTCCGGCCGCCGAAGTCAAGGAGTTTGTTCTGTCGAGTGACGGGCCCGGCGACAAGAAGGAGAGGACTGTTCTGCGATGGATTCGATTGGTGTTTCAGCAACAGTTCCAACTGAACGTGGCTTGCTGTACAATGACATGCGGCACAATACTAGAGCATATCTGGAAGTTCGATCGAACAGGTCAATCCAATGTGCGAGGGTATGACTGAAGGTTTCTCACGGACAGGAGAGAGATACGGCGAAAACGAAGATACGGCGAAAACGAAGATACGGCGAAAACGACACCTTCGGCAACCTTTTGAATGTGCAACTAATCAAGTCCCGTTCAATCTGCTTCATCAAAAACTGGAAATATAGTATGCATATTTCACAGTAGCCGTTTGGAGGCTGATTTCGACTAGATTTCGACTTGATCTTGTTTCAGATCTCGATTTCGGAAAGGTCCGAAAACAAAGCGAAAACAGTTCTCAACTTGATAAGTTGACCTTAGGAGACGAGCGGTCGAGCATTCATTTAGTTGAGGTAGGGTGACTGGCTGATAACCCCACTTTTTCTTCGCACGAATGCTCCGTTTCCGGAGTTGCACTAACTCCGAGATATTCTTTTTGTCGTCTGTGGCTTGTACCTACATTCAGAGCCCTATGCCCCAAAGACACAGAAGAAAGGTCAGGCGGCCGCTCTCACTCTAACTTATAATGCCTGGTGGGCTCTGGCACATCCAGGTGTCTTTTCCTTAACTGCCCCGAACCAAACACAATGTCATTACGCACGCATGGTGGGCCTATCACCCTTCCAGTCAATCGACCAATCAGAACGGTTGCAAGCCTTCACGAACATATCCAGGCGGCAATTATGGTGGAATTGAGCACGATTCCACCGTACTTGTTCGCAATGTATAGTGTCACTCCCCCCATGAACGAGGCAGCCACAGCAGTTCATGGTGTGCCCTTGGTCTAAGTCTGTAATCGATTACCGCCCTGATTTTATTCCACACCTCAGGCGTTGTCATCGAGGAGATGCTTCATCTTGCTCTTGCAGGAAATACCCTTGTTGCGGTTGGAGGCACACCGAAGCTATATGATCCGGAAGTCATCCCAAAATACCCTACTCCAATGTTAGGTCGAGTTCCAGAGCTTACCCTTCATCTAAGGCAGATGACGAAGGAAAATCTCAGCACTTTCATTCAAGTTTGTGTCCAAATTATGTTCTGCTACTCCCATCTGCTGAAATGATGGACTATTGACAGATTGAACTGCCTGAGTCTGCGGATGGAAAACCAGAGGCAGACTCTTATCATACCCTTGGTCAATTCTACCAGGCAATCGAGGAAGGTAAGCCTTCGTGTCATTTCGGTTTCCATTTCCTCGCTTATCTGCATGACAGGTCTCACATACTTGAGTAAATATCACCAACACTTATTCAAGACCGCTTCAGCCGACGCGCAATTCTCCCCCAACTCCATCTATACACCAAAAGTCCCTGACGCTGGAAGCTTGATCATTGTCACAGACATCACAAGCGCGCTACAGGCGCTTAGTACCATCGTGTATCAGGGTGAAGGAAAATCTAGACCTTTCGACGATGACAAGAAGCTTGAGAAGGATCACTATGATATTTTCCTGAATCTTCAGCAAGGCCCCTGGACATGGAAAGTTTTGCCAGTCGTAACGGATCCTACAACCGTTGGGTATCTGGGTGAGGAGGACCCGAGGATATATACGGTAAGCCCAATCGTGGATTCGTCCGATTGACTGTTTGATTGGTGACCAACTTGTAAAGGTCTCACTCACGCTCGACGCTGCGTATTGCTACCTCCTCCTCACTCTCCAGACCCTCTGGACCCTCAGTTCAACTTCCGACCGAGAGGAGCTCAGCCGAAATATTCCCCTGCTCATGCGCAGCATTCTCAAACCACTCGCGGGTTTCCTCACTCAGCAGCAGGTTGGTAAAGGCGAGGTCGCGGGGCCTGCTTTCGGTTACTTTGCATACAAATCCCGTCAAGAGCTAAAGCAATTGAAAGGGGCGATTTCGTTGGCCATCGTTGCCTACACCGGCAGCAGTCGGGAGCAGGCTGAGCTAACCCCAGTCCAGGCGGCAATTAATAGCCTCGCGGATATTAACATTCAAGACGTTTAACTAATAAGCCTACCATGGCGCAGGGGCATAAGAGCTGCCACAAGGAGTAACCAAATTTTTTCGGGCAAATTAAATACATAATACGAGGGGAGGCATGCGACGGCGACATGCAGATTCTGATTTTGTACTAGTAACGTTGTTATGGCTGTTTGGCCAGTCACGAAGTGTGTTTTCGAGCCTCTCTGACACAAATTGGGTTTCCGTTTAGTTACTCCCCACACAAAAAGTGAGAAACCACTGACTGCCAATTGCAGTTCATATGGAATTGAAACGTATTATCTCATCCTCCAAGCGGTGTCTCCTACTTCACTGCAGCAAGGTAGAGATAGTGCAACGGTATAACAGCTGGAGGATGAATGAATGAATATATGCCTTGCTGAGAACCACAGAGTGCGGAAATCAGGGGGGCGGAAAATCTCGATGCTTAGTTATTCGGTCAATCAATGTTGAATCACGTAGATATGCACATGCTCGAATACATTCATCATGAATGTGCGCATCGTGTCGTATCGTATCATTCGAATGCATTGCAATAATAATAATAAAAAGGGCATCATATCATCATCAAAAACCATGGGCGAAGCACAGTGGATCATACCACTTCGAACTCAAAGCCATACACCTGGGGTCAATCACCCCACCCACCACCCACACTCGCAGCCTGCACAACCACAACACCATTCCCAACCCCCGCAACCACAAACGCACTCGCCACATCACCCAACGTCTTCCTCACCTCACTGCCCACACGCACCGCACCCATCCCAGACGATTCATGCTCCTCCAGTAACTCCTTCAGTTCCACACGATGACTCTCAACCGCCAACCGCCTCGACCGCCCCGTCAAAATAAGGAGCCTCCCCCCTTCCGGTGACTCGGCGACTAAGTTGGCTGCCTGAATCGCAGCGTGCAGAGGGATGGGCGTAGCTAGTTCCTTGAACTCGATCCGGCCGAGTGCAGCCGACGACACACTAGATCTATCTTTCCGCGGACCGGCGTAGCGTTCCCAGGTGATATTATCTGCTGTCTCTGATTGCATCCTCGTTTGTGTATTAGGTTGGCCATATACCGTATCTGGGAAACCTGGTATACCCTAAAAACCATACCATCATCAGTATGCTCCTCAGACGACGAAAAAACAGGCAAACACTCACGGATGCAACAGTAAGCATATTCGTCTCCTCGTGCAACTTCCCATCTCTATCTTTACTATCCACCCTCGCAAGCGGCACTCCCGCCACATTGACCTCCACCTCCCTCTTTATAACTCTCACCACACTGGCATTGAACCTTGGATTCTCACAAATCCGCACCACAAACTCCAGAGCAAGCCTATCATCCGGACCCCCAAAGAACGGCAAAAACACATGCTGGGACCCCGTATTCTGCATGTGCACACCACTAGCCAGATCCACGAACAAAGCCACATCCGTCGTCTTGGCTTGTGCGAACACATTCCGCACGAACTGGGAGTGTATCACAGACGCTGACTTCTCGAACGCTGCTGCATTCCTGAACAGTGCCTCGAATGGATTATTCGACGTCGGAGACTTGGCAGATAGGGTCCCCACCTCCCCTCCCCCTCCTGTACTATCCGTTCCAGCAAGCACCCACGGCAGCATCACCATCTCACTCCCACACTCCCTCGCATGCTCCATCACACTATCCGCCATACCTTCATATGACACAATCGCTAACGCGGGCTGTATTGGCACCCCGTACAAATGCAGCACCCCATACATGCGGAGGACCGCAAGCAGCGGGTCTGTGTGTAATAGCGTGTCCGCCACAGACGACTTCATCACCGCCGACGTGCGGTCTGAAAGCTCGATCAGCCGGAGGGCGGAGAGTGTTATTTGAGAGTGATTGGTACGGCGGATAGAAGGCGAGAGGGGGGAGGATTGCTTTGATTTGTCGGTGTCTGAGGTGGTGGTGGTGCCGGCGGGCTGAATGAGTTGTGCAAGAGCCATTGCGCCGGGGAGGTGTTCTATTTTATCGAGGACGACGATGAAGTGTCTTTGTACAGCCCCAGCCACTTCCTCGCTGAGAGGCAATTTCTTGTCCAGCCCTGGTGAACCTTCGTCACCCGGGACATTCCCAAAAGGTGTGCCTGTGGCGGATATGCGCTTGCGGACGTGTGGGGGGTAAAGCGCTGTAACTAGGGGTGTGGTCACGAATGTCAGCACGAGCGCTTCGAGGACGAACATCGAGAACACGCGCTGAAACGTGATTGTGAGTGGAGGCTTTACAGTGGCGGGTCGGGATCATACCTGGGTCAGGATCCCAGCGGAGAGACCAACATTGAGGACGATGAGTTCGACGAGTCTGCGTACCATCCATCATCATAAGCAGAAGAATGGGGCAATTAGAAGAATTCACCCTTTGCAGCTCATCAACGACCCAATCGCACCAGACTCCCTCCAGTTAAAACCAGCTATGTACCGTGCAGCCAGCGTACATCCCCCGAACTTGCCCGCAAATGCACAGCATATTATCGCAATCGTATACCCCCACGTTATACCTTCGTAGTTTAGGCAATTAGCACCAAAACTCCAACGAACGAAGCAAATAGCTGGCTTACCATCGTTCAGTAACCCCAGATTGGTGGAAAGGCCGGAAAGCGTGAAGTACTACTCACCGGCGCCACGTTAACATGGGAGAAGGAAAAGGGGATGATGGAATGAACGCACCAAGGGCAAGAAGAGAATCGCCACCATATCTTCGAGCTTCTCCGTCAACGCGATCGCCAATCCGCCTTCACGAGGCACAATGATTCCCGCCACGAACGCCCCTGTACGAACAAAGATGAGATGAAGCCGCATATAGATAAGGGAAAAGAAGCCAGACCAAAAATGGCATGCACGCCAATCACATCGGTGAAAAACGCAGATCCAAAGAGAACCAATATTGTGACCGTCATGAAAACGACGGTGGGCCCACTTTCGACTGAGTATATGCGTGATGAATGATGTGAATGCTAGGGCCAGGCGAAGGGAAAGACGTACTGGAACCGGTGCTCCGCGCCAGCCATCTGAGGGCCCATTTGACGGGGAAGAGTAGGAATAGTGTCCAGCCGACGCAAGCAAGAAGTACCCATAGTGCTGTAAGGCCTGAGGCAGCATTCACAAGCGCGACACTAAGCGCAAGTAGCGTCCACCCAACTACGAGTGATTTAGTCGTCAAATCCTCTGGTATGTAAACTAAAGCTCACTGATATCATTCCCCACTCCAGCAGAAAGCACAACAATTCCCACAGTCGTATCCAACAACTTCAATTCCGTCAAGATGCGGCATAGTACAGGGAACGCAGTAATGGAGAACGCAACACCCGAAAATAGCATGAAATGCGTGAATTTGATGCTAGAGTCGATAAATTGCTTGTATATAGGGACAGCGAGGCCCGCGCCGAGTCCGAAGGGAAGGATCATGCCTGAAAGTGCTACTGTGGCTGAGAGACGGACGTTGCGTTTGATAACAGCTCCATCGATCTCGAGCCCAACGAGAAAAAGAAAGAGACAAAGACCAATGTTGGCTACGAGGCTGAGGAAGGGCTGGGACTGGGTAGGGAATATGTGTTGAGTAAAACCAGGTATACGACCTAAATTAATAATTGAGCAGTGCCATGAAGAAGTAAGGAAGGGCAAAAGAGCTCACCAAATGCAGTTGGGCCTGGTAGAAAGCATGGTAAACTTCGGAAATCACGCATATAATGATAACAAACCCAAGAGAATACCACCAAGAACTTCTGCGATGACTTTTGGCTGGTGAATCTTGCGCAGACCGAGCGATAACAGACTCGCCATGCTCACGATGATTCCTGTTAGAAAAATGTTGACATCGAGTTCACGATAACGCGGTTAGACGCGACTTGCCTAGTTGGATAATCCATAGGCGAATTGGATCTGATGAGTTGTAAGCCGATGGGTCCTTCCCGCTCAACAAGCCACCCTGTAAGGAATCAGCAAACATTGTTACCATAACGACTTGCTTCGCTCACTTGATCAGTTGCCGCTCTCTTGGTCTGAAAGAAGTTTATCACAGTCGCCGAAAACTCTGGCATCACAAAAATTGGTGAAGAAGGGAGAGAGAAGGAAGAAAGAGAGAGGAACGAGCGGTGGAAACGGTGGTTCCGCCCTATGTGGATAATTTTTGATGCGGCCTATCGTTATGAGTTTGAGATCCGAGGCTTACTGAGTCAAATCTGAGAGAATGTGCACCGTGTTCAGCTGTCATCTGTGCTTATCTGTGGTTAACCGTGTTCTGCTGAAATGCTCAGATGCTTGCATTGTCTAATTATACACATTACAGCCGTTTGCACAAATAATGGCGTTTTGTGAACCAAATACAAATTAGTAAAATTTTGACACTCGTCACTTGTTCAACAACGTGGGCAACTGCAAGATCCCGCGACGTCAAAATTGCTGCTATGGCTTTATGAACGACACTGACTTCAGCTTGATGATATCCTCGACTACTGTGGCTTTTCCAAGCGTACATTCTACCGCATCCCCAAGCTTGGCACGAAATTGGTGATGGGATCAACCCAGCCAGAAGCCTTCGCAGTCGACTTCGAATTCTTGATCACGACGATGTACAATGGAGCACACAATTGGGGATCTTGGTCAGGAAATTCAGCAGCCATCCAACCTTTAGTGCACACCGCTTTTCATCCGACCCACTGCCTAGTGCCATGGATGCCCCAGAGCGCATTGATGTGCTTGAAGGCGACATTGCTGGATGTTGGAGGATGACCCTGACACATCGCAGAGAGGTGGAGTGGTGCTGGAATGATTGAGCAGGTAGATACAACTGTGACCTGGTTACAGAGGCAAGCCCTAATGAGTCTTGCCATACCAGGTATGTGCCACATGTAAATCTAATGTACAAGGCCCTAGTGAGTTTTGCCCTGTACCAGAATTAATAGGTTATTGGGCCCTGATAGCGAATCCACTTACATGCGCATTTGCACCTCTAAATCCCAACAGAAACACTACTCCTATTCATCATGTCTGCTGCACCATTTTCCAAGCACCTGAAACTCAAGGAACTTACTGATGATGGCATTACCAACTCCTACAATGAGTTCAGCCACAAAGGAAAACTTGAGCTCCAAGCCATGGGATACTGGAAATTCATTGAAGGGACACAGTTGGTGCTGCCAGTTATACCTCAGCTCAAACGGACCCAGAAGATCAAAGGTTCTGATGAGACTGGCACTGCTCACACCATTGTCATCACTGGCAATGAAATGGAAGTCCAGAAAGCTATGGATGATGCAGTACCTTGGCGGGAAGGCAACCTTAAGGCTCTCAATGCTATTATCCAGGCTATGCCAGGAACCAAACTACACCTAGTTTAGCCTGCAAAGACTGCGAAAGAAGCATGGGAGAGTCTCAAAGCTGAGTATCACTCTGTCAACACGATGAGGGCAGCCCATCTCAAGTTCTATATTCTTGGATAAGTTCATCGATAGTTATAAGATGGCCAATTGGAGAGATGACATGCAGCGCACGTACCAGGAACTTCGTGATGTTGATGACACCACCTTACCCGATGATGAATTCACTCGTCATCTAGTAACAATGATGCCGATCAGCGATCACTGGAGATACCTCCACTCAGAGTTATTGAACAAAGTCCATGGTGTGGCACCTGGCACACTAAGGTCATCAGAAATCCTTGGGAAGCTCAGGGATGAAGATAAAGGAATCCAGGCTTCCAATGATGAGCCATCTGTCTCAGGCCAAATTCCTCCAATCCAAATCTGGCAACAAATGCCCTCGTGATGCTGAAGTCAACTAATCAATGCCTGCCACCACTCCCATCAGTAAACGTGCTTGTACTAGTTCCAAACTTCAATGCACCAACCCTCACTTCCCTAACCCAAGAAGCCATCACACTATTGACAACTGTTTCACGTTTGGTGGTAGTAAGTGTGGTGACGATCCCCCTTGATGGAGTGGCCCATGGGACATCCATTTGCACCCCAACAAATGGAGTGCGGACACTAATTCTTGTTCCATGGGAGCAAAGAGGGGCTCAGCTCATGTTGCCTCATTGATCATACTGATGATACTCCTTCATGCTCTCGCTCTGACCGACACTCTATCACAGACTCTGCATCTACAGTCTCTGCTAACCACTCCACCGACGTTCTTGCATTGAACACTACTGGCGACACATACTGGTGTTCGGCCACAGCTTTCAGTGCTTCTACTCCCAAATCCAACATAAACCATTTCTTCCATGATAATGGAGCCACAAAATCCATCTTTAACAATTATGCACTTTTCCGATCCTACAATCACTTTGACACTGCAGTGAATGTCAACAGTTTTGACTCAGGTCTTTCAGCACCTGCACCTGCTGGAGGAATCGTCCATCTGGAATCTATCGTCAATGGTCACAAACTTATACTGGATATCTCTGTTGCACTGCATGTTCCCACTGCATGTGTCAATCTCATATCAGGTTCGGCCTTAGACCTAAAAGGGGTCTCCACCATTACCCACAATGGGAAGATAGAGTTGTCAAAAAATGGTCAAGTAATTGCCCAAGGCAGCTTGTGGAAGGGCTTGTAGTGCCTCAATCTTAGTGCCATTCAACAGAACACTCCTGCTACCATCATTTCCCATAGTCTTCTATCACACATTGAACCTGTTCCACTTATCCAATGCCTCAGATCTTTGCCTATGTCCACAGCTTTGCAAGCGATGAATACTGCATCTGACAAGGCAGATTTTAACACTGCCTGATGGGTCATATAGGCATTAAAAGACTCAAAGACGCCACCACCGGTCTCTCCTGGAATGAGACACATGTGCCCCCAAAAGGGAAGAGGGTGAATTGATTCCTAGGTACGTTATATGTACCAGCCCAGCGAAAATTCACTGATAATGCCCATTGCAGATGCAATGAAGATCATAATAATAACAATGAGAAGCCACCTGCTGACTCTTCCCTTGCAAGTTGCCATGAGCATCACACTGTCCAGATGCCAGCATGCTATATTGTCAACCATGCTGAACCTGCGAGTGAGGGGGAGAGAAATCCCATCATGCTGCTTCTCAATGGAGAAATTGATGAGCTTCAAGTCAAACTCAGCAGAAGTCCCACCAATATCCCTGATGTTCAACAAGCCCTCATTGACGTTGAAACCACCTATGTTAACACTTCACTCACTGAACCCATTGATGATGCCAATGCTCATGATTCTGTCACCATCCATGAGGCCAAATTATCAATTGATTGGACTGAATGGCTCGCAGCGATGTATGAAGAACTAGAAGGGGCTGAAGGCAAAGGGCATCTATGAAGAAGTCAAACATTTGCCACCAGGGAGGAGGGCCATTGCTAATAAATGGGTCCTCCATATCAAGTGCAACAAGGTTTTCAGGATCACTCACTTCAAAGCCTGGCTTGTTGCCAAAGGATTCACCCAGATCCCTGGCCAAGATTTCACTTTCACCTTCGCACCCACTGCATGTTGGGAGTCCATCTGCACTCTCCTTACACTCACTGCCATTTATGACTGGGAGCTGTGACAAGTTGACGTCAAAACTGCATTTCTCAATGGCCCTCTCGATGAGGAGATCTACATGCACAAATCCAATATAATGGGTTCTGGATACTGGCATCTATGAAAGGGGATTTTACAGCCTTAAACAGTCTGGTCACCAATGGTACCTGGACCTCAACTCAAAGCTGAAATCCATTGGCTTCAGGCATATACAGTGACTCACAAAACTGAGTCAATGTTTTGCACTTTTTAATTTATTGTTGAATAACTTCCCATAAACAACAAAACCAAACAAGGTATTGGTGTACCGAATAACATACATAATCAGGGCTACCAAACAAACAAAGAATTATGTAATTTTAATCATCCCTCATGGAGATACGATCATTTTAATTCAGGGACTCATTGACTCAGTTTTGTGAGGTGGTATCAATATTATGATAAATTGTAATTCTAGTATTTTGTATGACCTCCCTTGGCCTTAACAGCTGCTCCCAACCTTCTAGGCATGCTTTTAATCAAATTCTGACACACCTCTGATGGAATATTATTCCACTCTTCTACTACTCTTTCCCATAACTCCCAAATCCCTTTTGGTGCTGTTGGATACTTGTCTAACTGGTTCTTGAGGTGAACCCAATGATGTTCAATAGGACTGAGGTCTGGAGATTGGGCAGGACAATCCAGAAGAGTAATATTGTTGTTCTCCATCCATTTCTTGGCCTTTTTTGAGGTATGCTTGGGGTCATTGTCTTGTTGAAAAATCACCTCTTCTCCAGAAATTCCACTCTCCTCCAAGCTAGGCAGCATATGGTCCTTCAAAATGGACACATACTGGTCAGCATTTATCCTCCCCTCAACCTCTGCAAGATACCCAACTCCATTCCATCCCATACACCCCCATACCATAATGTTTCCTTTCCCAAATTTGACAGTTCCCTGCACCTCTCTCTCAATCAGCCCCTCTCCCTTCTGTTTCCAGACCCACTCTCTCCCATCTGACCCAAACCTGTTGATTTTAGTCTCATCTGACCAAATAACCCTCCTCCAGTCTTCCACAGTCCACTCTCTATACTTCTGAGCAAAAGCCAATCTTGCTTTCCTATGCCTTATACTAAGCAAGGGCCTTTTCTTCTTCACCACAGCCTTGAATGAGTTTTTTCTGAGAACTCTTCTGACTGTTTCTGAGGAGACTGGAGTGGGGATGATGCTGTTGATGTAATGGGTGGCCTGAACAGCATTTGCAGCCTTGCCAGTGGTGATTTGGGTAAGAATGACTCTCTGAGAGGTAGATGAAAGCTTAGAAGGACAACCACCAGAGGTGGAATCCAGGTTTGGATGGAGAGACCTGAGTGTTCTGGATACACTAGACTGGCTGAGGTTGAGTTTAGAGGCAATATTGTGGGTAGAATAATGATTGGAGGCCAGGGAAAGAATGTTTTCCTTCTGAGCAGAGGAGATGGGATGCATTGGAGAATATTGAAGTATGAAGAATGCTAGTCCTAATTAAATACTATAATTTAAGGTCCCATCAAGGGTCACATCACCTTAGAAACCATCTGTCAAGTTTTTGACATTATACAGTTGGTGGAGCATCAGATTCTAATATTTCTGACTACCCCTCACAAAACTGAGTCAATGAGTCCCTGAATTAAAATGATCATATCTCCATGAGGGATGATTAAAATTACATAATTCTTTGTTTGTTTGGTAGCCCTGATCATGTATGTTATTCGGTACACCAATACCTTGTTTGGTTTTGTTGTTTATGGAAAGCTATTCAACAATGAATCAAAAAGTCCAAAACATTGACTCAGTTTTGTGAGTCACTGTAGAACCCAACTGGAGCATTCACATTCACAGAGGTTTCAAGGCTCAGACAATTGTAGCCACCAATGTTGATGACATACTCCTCTCCTCTACCACCACACCCGAGTCTGACACCATAGTCGCAGACATATCCAAACAATATGAAATTACTGACAACCGCGATGTCGACTTCCACCTCAGCTGTGCTATCATTTGCTGGCAGACACATGGCACAATAAAAGTGCACCAAGAAGCTTTTACTGTCTCTATCCTACACAACACTGGAATGGCATGACACTGGAATGGAAAACAGCAAACCTGTCAGTACACCCATGAATCTGGGCATCAGGTTGACATCTGAGATGTGCCCTACCATGGATGCAGAGAAGACACAAGTCTATGCCCTCTTCCTGTACTGCATGATTGTTGGGAAGTGCATGTACCTTTTGGTGTGTACTCGCCCAGATATTTCTTACACTGTCTGTGAACTAGCTCGCTTCATGTCCAATTATGGAGAAGACCACATCCTCGCACTTAAACACCTCTTCCATTACATTTTGGGAATGCGTTCGTATGGCCTTTGGTTGGGGCAAAAGGATGCTCCATACCCCACATTTTGCACTCTCTCAGACTCAGACTAGGGCATTGTTAGGGTGACACCCACTGTTCTGCTAGCTGGATCATGCGGGCTCTCCCACAAGAAGGCAGCAGGGCATGCGCACATGATGGGGGGTTTGATGGTTTTGATGCAACAGGTTAAAAATAGATTAGTTGGCTGAAATAGGGGTTTCGCACCACAAATGAGAATGGAATACCTAAGAGAACTCAACTGAGGTCCTTCAGTATTTATTTTAAGGTTATATACTATGTTACATTTATTGTACTATGTTGCTACTGATGCACGTGTACATGTGCATACATATTGATGCATGTAAATACAAAATTCCCACACTGACAAATAAATCATTTATAGGCATTTGGTAGCATATTTTGGTGTAATAAAATAAAATAAAATAAAATAAAATAAAATAAAATAAAAATATTATTATGTAATAGGCATGTTAGGAGACTGTTTCCTAACATTACCCCCCTTTTATGCCTCAACTTCCAGGTGAGAAAATATTGTATCTGTCCCCTCTGTGAAATTCTGGTAAGGCCAGAAATTCATCCCCTCATACACCATTCTAGCAATGTGACGCGGAGCATTTGGATTATGTTTAAGGAATTGGGTGATTGCATTACATGCTCACTTACAATTCTCTTCAGATTCCCATGAATTATTTTTGTTGGTGTAGTTCTTCCACTTGATTAAAAACTCCAATTTATTTTGTCGAAGATGTGAGTCCAAAACCTCTTCCACTACATATTCTGGAGCACCTTCTACCATTATTGGAGGCTGTGGAGTAGTTTGTTGACTGGGAATAGTGGGTGGGCGGTAAGGGCATAAACAGGAAATGTTGATTTCAGGATCAATCTTGAATGATTGAGGTAATTTTAACACTACTGCATTGGGTGAAATTATTTTAGAAATCAGATATGGGCCAACTTGCTTCTCCGTAAGCTTTCTTGAAGGTCATGGAATATTTAGATCCTTGGTACTTAGCCATACCAAGTCACCAACTTTGTACTCTGGAGCAACAGCTCGAGTATGATCTGCGTGTCACATCATGTCATCACATGCTTTCATCAATGCTGCCTCTGCTTCCTCCTGCACCTTTTGCATTTTTGATACAAAGTCCTCCACTGACTGTACCTTGACTTCCCTTCAAGGTTCTACTCCCATTCTGGGATGATACCCATAATTAGCAAAGAAGGGTGACATGCGAGTAGCCGAATGGAATTTATTATTGTGGGAAAATTCTGCAATTGCCAACCATTCAGGCCAGTCAGTTTGTCAGTGATTGACAAACATGCATAGGTACTGCTCCAACTCCTGATTCATTCTCTCTGTCTGCCCATCAGTTTGTGGGTGATATGTATGCCATAGATAACTTGGTTTGAATTTCCAATATGTTATTTAACTCTTGCATAAATGCAGAAGCAGATTGTAATCTGCGATTGGAGATAACCATATCAGGTAATCCATGTAACCACCATACCTGATTTAGATAGAGACATGCCAAGCCCAACGATGAGGTTTCTGCAGTAGTAGGAATGATATGGACTTCCTTTGTGAAGCAGTTGCATACTACAAATATTGCATCATATCCTTGAGCTTCAGGTAATCCTGTGATAATGTCCACAGATATATCTTGCCATGGCGCTTTAGGTATAGGGTTCGACATTAATTTCCCTGCAGGCTTTTCTGGAAATTGCTTCCCCCTCATGCACATATCACATCCATCCACATACCCCAACACATACTTTGAAATTCCGGGCCACCAATAATTTCTCATCACCAACTCCAACATCTTCCACCTTCCTGGATGTCCAGCAGCTGGCATATTATGATGTAACCATATGATCTCCCTTTGTAAATCTTGATCCTTTGGTACATACACCTTTCCTCTGAACAACACTAACCCTTGTTCTTCAACCCATTCATCTCCTTTAATATTACCTTTCTTCTCTCCCCTCAAGGCTTTCACAGCTTCCACTACTTCATCATCCATCTCTGAACATTGCCTAATTTTAGACAACATTTCTGTCTCTGAGCTATCCACCAACAGATGCCCTTGACACATAGCACAAATATGAAAGTATTTAGATTGAGTAGGGTAATATTTTTATTGTCCTTCTCCACTCCCTTTTTATGATCTGTACATCTGGATAATAAATCTGCTTTCCTCATCAAGCTTCCCACTTTGTGGACCAAGTGAAAATTAAAACACGATAGGAATAATCCCCAATGTGCTGATGATACTCAACCCAGAAACCCAAACAAAACCTACTAAATGGCTTCGGATGGTATAACACGAGTCAGAGGAAGGGTGTGAGGTGGTACTAAATATCACCACTGAGACCAAAACGATGTGTTTAGCAACATGAAATAATGAGTGATGGTTTGAATAATCTGTAAGAGCATATGAGGTCATTCGAAAGAGTTCAAAAGAGGTTCAAAGATGTGTGAAATAGGTTCGAAAAAGGTTCGAAGAGGTTCAAAGTCATGCGAAGTAGTCTGAACAATTTTGAATAAGTTCAAAAAGGTTCGAGGTATGTCAAAGAGCAAGTTTAACAAGTGTGAAGTGGTTTGTCAAATGGCGATAGGCGATGGGTGATAAAACATGGAGTGAATATGATAGTTTCGAGGAAGTTCATGATATTTTGCAGAACTTAGAGATATGATGCGAGCTAAGACTCAAGAGAATGATTCTTAAATCCGACAATAGTGAGAGGGTAACTTGTGCTGTTCCCTGTTGATTGTTATTCTTTTTCTAACTAACTAATACAAGTCTATATACAATCTGAAGGAATAGTACTAAAAAGAAAATAATAACAATTGTAGAACATGAGGCAATGTGCACAGCAAATAAAGGTATTGTAAAACATGAAACAAAATGAAAGATGATAATAAGTGAAATGTACATTGTCCCAATATAGTAAGAGTTCTTGTTTTATTGCTTTAATATATATCAATAAAACACAAAAATGCACTTATCATATTTTAAGTCTCTTGTAATCCCTCCTTTTGTCTGGTAGTACTCGATATGCAGTAAATTGGCTTGTTCCAGATGTGCAGCATGCATTGAAAGTGTTTTAAGACAACTATATGGCAGCCAAAGTCATTCGAAGTGCTGCGAAGTCATTCGAAGTGTTGTGAAATGTTGCAAAATAGTTCAAAGTAGTTCGAAGTTGTCTGAAATAGTGCAAAATCGTGCAAAAATGGCTTGAAGTCGATTTCGTGGCATTCGTAGTGATTCAGAGTGTGTGTCATAATGTCTCGATGCGAATGGGAATGTTCTCCAGACCTTAAAGTGCATAGTGGACCTATCAGTGCTTGTCGATGGTTAAGCTTTTTAGCAGACATGAAGTATTGCAGATTTTGATGGTCTGTCCAGATTTCGATCTGATGCATACATCCCTCCAAATAATGTCTCCATGCTTCCAATGCTCGTATTATTCCCAGCATCTCTTTGTCATGCACATCGTAATTCCTCTCCACACCATTCAATCCTCAAGACAAATATGCACAAGGATGCCATTTGTCATCTTCACATAGCATTGATAATACTGCTCCAGTAGCAAAGTCTGATGCATCTGATTCCACTCATAAGGGGCATGTGAAATCTACTGGGACCAATATTGGCTCTTCCACAAACTTCCTCTTCAACTCCTCAAATGCTGTCTGCTGTTGTTCTCCCCACCTCCACACTACTCCCTTTTGCGTAAGGTTGTGTAATGGTGCAGCAATTCTTGAGAAATTATGAACAAAGCAATGATAAAAATTGGCGAGTCCCAAGAAAGCCTGAACTTCCTTGATATGGGTAGGCATGGGCCAATCGACAATTGCCTGTACCTTGATAGGATCCATCTTGATTCCATCAGGACCAATCTTTAATCCCAAGAAGTTGATCTCATTTGCCCCAAACACACACTTCTCCAGTTTAACGAATAAATCATTCTCTGCCAATCTCTTCAACACCTCCTGCACTATCGCCTCATGATTTTCTTCACCCTCCATGAATATCAAAATGTTGTCAATGAATATTATTACCATGCCTTTGTCTATCACATCCTTGAAAATGTCGTTCATCATATTTTGGAAAGTTGGGGGACTATTGGTCATCCCAAAAAACATGACTAGTGGCTCGAAGGATCCTTGACACATGGCAAATTCTGCCTTCCACTCATCTCCTTTCTGTATTCATACATTGTTGTACCCCCAGCATAAATCCAATTTTGTAAAGACCTTGGCCTTTCCCACCTTGTCAATTATCTCTGAGATCAATGGCAAAGGGTATGCATTCTTCACTGTCCACTCATTCAAATACCTATAATCTGTACACATCCTCTTCCTCTGATCTTTTTTTGGTACAAAGAATACTGATGATGTCTGTGGTGATTTTGAAGGTCATATGTATCCCTTGCACAATTGTTCATTAAGGAATGCATCCACTTCTTCTTGTTCCTTCAGAGATAACAGGTAGACTTTTGACTTCTTTGGCACAAATCCTGGCTTCATCTCAATAGCATGATCCCATGGCTTTCGCACTGGCATCTGCTCCGATTCCTTCTTCTGAAAAACTGACAAATATTTATGGTAGGCTTTCGGCACCTACTCCTCCACTGGCTTCTCCACTTTCACAGCATTTTTATCCCATGACTATCCTCCATGAATTTCCCTAAAGGTCTGCTTCTGTTCTTCCTTACTGGTCATGACTGGAACTTCCCTGTTTGGCATGTCCTCATCTTCCACTTTCTCCATCATAACAGAATACTTCCTTGGACGTTCTTTCTCTTTCTTTTCCTTCTTCTCCTTTTTTACTTTCCTCCAATACATATTACATTCTTTAGGACAATGAGTCATGTGTACCTTCCCAGTTTTTCAATCAATTTCTGGGTTATGCTTTCATAACCACAGACATCCAATTATCAGATTGGTTTTCCCAAGGTTGCACACTTCAAATACCGCTCATTCCTGATGATCCTGATACTTCAGTATCATCATCACCTCCTCCTTAATAGTTCCTCCACGATTGATCTACCCTCAATATTGTACACCATCATAGGTTGTGGCAGTTTATGCATGCGAATACCATTTCCAGTAATTAAGGATCGATTAATGAATAATCTGGTAGCACCACTGTAAAGCAATGCCTCCACATTAATTGCTGCATGTGTGTCCACTGTCTTCAATCCTACTGTCAAGCTGATTTTGGGGTCTATCCATGCTGAGTGAATAAAGAACTTAGGGGTCTTCGGAAATAAGGCTGGGCATTTTTTGTCATTGCATAAATAATGATGGTCATACTCCTCAATTTCTCTTTCGGGTTCACTCTGGGTTTCCTTGGATACTAATACATTATATTGATTCTGGGTCACCAATGGGAAAACCTTCACTGGGACTCTTCCACAAAATTCTTCTGCTTATCTTCCTCCAACTTCACTTCCTTGATTGTCGCTTCCCTAATGTTCCTTTTCTGCCTACAATTCCAAGCCATATGCCCTAATTGCCCACAATTAAAACATTTAAGTGGAGCTCGTTTCCCTACTCGATCAACATCCATTGCATCTGTCAATGCTGCTGACTCCTTAACAATAGGTGTCACTGCTATGGCCAGTGGCTCTGCCCTCGGAGTTTGTACCTGAGGTGTCCTTCCTTTCTCGGACTTTCCTCCTGATGACTTTCCAAATCTGGCATTCCCATACATCAATTTTGATTCTGCCTATTCCTGTCAATATTGCCAATCAAGACGCATTGCCCAATTATACCACTCATCCAACCTCTCTGGCATAGAAGGTAATCGATAGATAGACTTGAATAAAGAGGGATTTAATCCTGCCTTCAAAACTTCTACCAATGCAGCTTCTCCCATATCAGTCTGTGACACTTCTGCCTTGAACTGCAAAATAAATTCATCTGCTGTCAGAGAACCTTGGTGCATGGTTTTTAATTTTGCATTCACTGTTGCCTTTGGATTAGGGTCTCCAAACTGTGCTTTCAATCTCTCCAAAAATTCCCTGAAGGTTGCAAATGGTTTATATCCCATGGCAATTTGGTTAATAGCTTCCTTTCTCCAGAACTGTGCTTTCCCTCCCTGGATATATGAGAGAGCAAACATAATCCTAGACTCGGTCATATGAAATTTGGGCTTTCTCCCATGAATATACAAGACTATAGAGCTGATGAAGGATTTTGTGTTCTCCATGGTACCATCAAATATTTGTGGGGGCATGTATTTAGGTAAACACATTTTTCCACTCTCAGATCTCTCCTCTGCATGCACATCATCCTGAGACATCCACTCTACCATCTCCTCCATCTCATCATCTTTATCTTCCACTGTCTCTGCTTTTATTTCTGGTTGTTTGGGCTGTGAGGCTGCTAATACTGACACCAATTGAGACATTTGTGCTGTAAGAGCATCAATTTTGGCTTCTAGGGCTGGCATGGGAACAGGATTGTGCCCAGGATTCGAAGTTGCTTGTTCTGTCATAATGACATAAGCTGTGATGAGTCACTTCTTTGGCTGAGTCAAGATTTCGGCTTCAGAATTTTTTTGCAAAATTTCGAGTCATGTGACCTGGCAATTCAGGTACCAAACATGGCAAAACATGTGGTTTCAGCTATTTGTCAACAATTGGGCACTTTGGATCAATAACCCTTCCAACAGTGCCTGATCTCAGGGTTATTACTGAATTTGGCTAGTAACTACCTAAAATAGTTGTCCAAATAGAGTAATGTAAATCTCGGCTAAACCAGATCCGATCAGTTGTCTGGTTGCAGCTGTTCTAATGACAAGCGCTACCTCTCAATCACTGGTGGTCGCAATGTAAGGTGAGGCTTGGCATCGGCTTATGAAAGCAAGGTAAATATGTATATACAATTAATTCTGGCTCTTGCCGAAATGATGAGTAAGTGGTTGTGGTGCACTGAGACAATGACATATGTGCATGTAAGAGAAGGTGCACTGATGGGGTAGTTGAGTTCTTCTGTTAGGGCAACACCCACTGTTCTGCTAGCTGGACTGTGCGGGCTCTCCTACAAGAAGGTGGTGGGGCATGTGCACATGATGGGGGGTCTTGATGGTTTTGATGTGATGGGTTAAAAATAGATTAGTTGGCTGAAATAGGCATTTCACACCACAAATGTGGATGGAATACCTGTTAGGAAACAGTCTCCTAACATGCCTATTACATAATACTATTTTTATTTTATTTTACATATTTTATTTTATTTTATTTTATTTCACCAAAATATGCTACAAAACACCTATACACACATTATTTGTCAGCATGGGAATTTTCTATTTATACACATCAATATGTACATGCATGTATGCACATGTGCACACATGTGTGCGTGCATCCATAATAACATACTACAATACAAGGTTTTTAAATGTGCCTTCGGCACACGTGGTTCACTGTGTTCATTATGAACACCTCACTGCATTTTATTCATGGATGCACAACTTTTTATTTGACTCTTAGATGGTACACAACTCTTCAGTTGACTTGGGACCATTGGCCCCAAGTCAACATGGGGGGGTTGTGGTGTTTATCCCCTTCCACATCCCTATCCCCATTTCCACCTACCCCATCTCCATCTCCATCCCCATCTCCATCCCCTTCCCCATGCCCATGCCCACCTACTCCATCCCCGTCCCCATGCCCACCTACCCCATCCCCATCACATGCCCACCTACCCCATCCCCTCCCCCATCCCATGCCTACCTACCCCATCCTCTCCCCCATCTCCCCCATCCCCTCCTCCATCTCCCCCATCCCCTCCCCCATCTCCCTCATCCCCCTCTCCCCCATCCCCTTTCTCTCCTCCCCTTTCCCCCCCTCCCCTCCCTCCTCTCCCCTCTCCCCCATCCCTTTCCTCTCCCCCCCTCTCCTCCCCTCCCCTCCCCCCTCCCCTCTCCCCTCACCCCCTTATGCACCCTCCCCCCTCACCCCCTTATGCACCCTCCATTCTCCCCCCCTCCTCTCTCTCATCTCTCTCCCCCTTCTTCCTCACCCCCTCCTCTCACCCCCCCCCCCTCTCACCTTCTCCCACTCTCTTATCCTCACCTACTCTCCACTTTCTCACTCCCTCTCCTCCTCTCTCCCTCACTCCCTCACCCCCTCACTCCCTCCCCCCCTCACTACTTCACCCCCTCCCCCCTCTCCATCCATCCTCCTCCTCCCCTCCCCCCCTCCCCTACTCCCTCACCCCCTCACTACTTCACCCCCTCACCCCCTCACTACTTCACCCACTCACCCCTCTCCATCATCCTCCTCCTCTCCTCTCCTCCCTCCCTTACTCCCTCACCCCCTCACTACTTCACCCCCTCACCCCTGCTCACCTCCCTCTCCTCTCTTTAAATTTTGTAAAAAATCTCCAACTTCACTTTGTCAGTAAGTATTAAAGTAATATTTATTGACTTTACATTATAACGAACTCAATGTATAACTTGTTAGTAGTAAGTCTGCATAATGACTTTGTATTGAACTAATTGTTATTGACTTGACTTCATAATGGTAACTGTAATTTTATTTTATATCAAATGCCTTATTTCGAAGATCATTTTATAGACTTATTTTTTACTGACTCATTTTCAAACTTGACTCATTTCTAGACTAATTTTCATAGACTTTACTTCATAATGAGCTCATTTGTAACTGTTATTTTACTGACTTTACTTTGTAACGAACTCAATTTTTAAACTTACTGTATTCAAGTAATTTTTATTTCCTTTACTTCATAATGAACTCAATTGTAACTCTGAACTCAATTTTCAATTCAAACTTATTTCAATACAGACCTGACTTTGTAATGACCTCACTTATAGAATTGCAAATGACATTTTATTGATCCACTTGTTACTGACTAATACAGAGATGTGTCTAAATCATCTTCTTTGGGTCATGTGCCAAGGTCATGATCAGGTTTTTGCATTTTGTTCAGCCCGCAAGGTTTGCTTAGTCAGCTTTCACAGCATAGTAAATGGAATGATGGTTGCTCCTCAGTCAAATTTTATTTAGCAAACACTGCAATATAGCACCTTACATGCCATGCAGACATTATTCTACGTAGCCAATGAGCCCAGAGCCAAAAAAAAAAGTTCGAGGTGGCGAAAAATTAGCCAGAAAAAAAGTTCCCACCTTTGAGTTATATTTGTCATACTTTCTCACCATTTTCACTTTCCCACACCTCTGCAGAGTCTCACGGCGTGATGCCATTCCCACCCCTTCGGAGTTTGTCATCATTCCCACGACCCCTTCACGTGACCATGCTCGCTTTATTATGGACAAGGTTTTTAAATGTGCCTTCGGCACACGTGGTTCACTGTGTTCATTATGAACACCTCACTGCATTTTATTCATGGATGCACAGCTTTTTATTTGACTTTTAGATGGTACACAACTCTTCAGTTGACTTGGGACCGTTGGCCCCAAGTCAACGTGGGGGGGTTGTGGTGTTTATCCCCATCCCCATCCCCATGCCCACCTACTCTATCCCCATCACATGTCCACCTACCCCATCCCCTCCCCCATCCCATGCCTACCTACCCCATCCCCTCCCCCATCTCCCCCATCCCCTCCTCCATCTCCCCCATCCCCTCCCCCATCTCCCTCATCCCCCTCTTCCCCATCCCCTTTCTCTCCCCCCCTCTCCCCCCCTCACCCCCTTATGCACCCTCCCCCCTCACCCCCTTATGCACCCTCCCCCCTCACCCCCTTATGCACCCTCCATTCTCCCCCCCTCCTCTCTCTCATCTCTCTCCCCCTTCTTCCTCACCCCCTCCTCTCACCCCCCCCCTCTCACCTTCTCCCACTCTCTTATCCTCACCTACTCTCCACTTTCTCACTCCCTCCCCTCCTCTCTCCCTCTCTCCCTCACCCCCTCACTCCCTCCCCCCCTCACTACTTCACCCCCTCCCCCCTCTCCATCCATCCTCCTCCTCCCTTATGCACCCTCCATTCTCCCCCCCCTCCTCTCTCTTATCTCTCTCCCCCTTCTTCCTCACCCCCCCTCTCACCCCCCCCCCCACCTTCTCCCACTCTCTTATCCTCACCCACTCTCCACTTTCCCTCTCATTTCCCATTTCCCCCTTCAAATGTGCCTTCGGCACATGTGGTTCACTATGTTCATTAATTTTATCAATATCTCATTGCATTTTTTGACTCAGTCTGTGAATGTGTAAGTGGTGGTTCATTTTCTAATGAACACCTCACTGCATTTTATTCATGGATGCACAACTTTTTATTTGACTTTTAGATGGTACACAACTCTTCAGTTGACTTGGGACTATTGCCCATCCCCAACCCCCACATGCCCACCTACCCCATCCCCTTCCTCACCCCCTCTCTCACACCCCCCCTCTTCCCTTCTCCCACTCTCTTATCCTCACCTACTCTCCACTTTCCCTCTCATTTCCCATTTCCCCCTTCACTCACTCCCCCTCACTCCTGATCACCTCCCTCTCCTCTCTTTAAATTTTGTAAAAAATCTCCAACTTCACTTTGTCAGTATTAAAGTAATATTTATTGACTTTACATTATAACAAACTCAATTTATAACTTGTTAGTAAGTCTGCATAATGACTTTGTATTGAACTCATTTTTATTGACTTGACTTCATAATGATAGCTGTAATTTTATTTTATTGATGCCTTAATTTCAAAGATCTATATATTTTACTAACCTATCTTTTACTGACTCATTTTCAAACTTGACTCATTTCTAGACTAATTTTCGTAGACTTTACTTCATAATGAACTCATTTGTAACTGTTATTTTACTGACTTTACTTTGTAACGAACTCAATTTTTAAACTTACTGTATTCAAGTAATTTTTATTTCCTTTACTTCATAATGAACTCAATTGTAACTCTTATATTTTACTGACCTGAACTCAATTTTCAATTCAAACTTATTTCAATACTGACCTGACTTTGTAATGACCTCATTTATAAATTGTAACCATATTTTATTGAGCCAACCAACTTGCTACTGACTAATACAGTGATGTGTCTAAATCATTTTATTTGGGTCATGTGCCAAGGTCATGATCAGGTTTTTGCATTTTGTTCAGCCCGCGAGGTTCGCTTAGTCAGCTTTCACAGCATAGTAAATGGAATGACGGTTGCTCCTCAGTCAAATTTTATTTAGCAAACACTGCAATATAGCTCCTTACATGCTATTCAGACATTATTGTACATAGAAAATGAGCCCAGACCCAGAAAAAAAAGTTCAAGGTGGCGAAAAATTAGCCAAGAAAAAAGTTCCCACCTTTAAGTTATATTTGTCATCATTTCTCACACCTCTCAATTTTTCCCAGCCCCTTCGGAGTTGGTCATCTTTCTCCCACCCCTTCGGAGTTTGTCATCATTCCCACGACCCCTTCACGTGACCATGCTCGCTTTATTATGGACAAGGTTGGGAATGTGCCTCCGGCACGCGTTAACATGTTTAATAAGTAATATATACAATATTTTTGGTTTTTGCACTTCCACTGTCATGACTTCATTTCTATGTTAGTCTGATAGTACTTCATTGTTTTGGTTTTTGCACTTCCACTGTCACAACTTCATTTCTATGTTATCATTTCTATGTTACTCTAATAGTACTTCATTATATACAATATTTTTGGTTTTTGCACTTCCACTGTCACTTGGCCATATTGCCTTGATGTTGTGCACAGACCTTACTCGTGATATCGCTACATAAAACTGCCCATGAGTGAAGACAGGACTCCTGAAATCTAATCCCACATGCTGCACTGACTGTCCCTGGGATTTGTTGATCGACATTGAAAAGCACAGTCGAACAGGAAATTGAAGTCGAGACAGAGTGAAAGGGAGTTGTCCTTCGATTGGCTGCAGTCGCATCCGTGGAATAAACACCTTCTCTCCAGCATGATCTCCAGTAATCAACCGAACCTCCAACACTCTGTTCCGAATCCGAGTCAAAATCCCTCGAGAACCATTGCAGACCCCTCCAGCAATATTGAGATTGCGAAGTATCATCACAGGGACACCAACCTTGAGTGCCAAGTGTGCCAAAGGTAGACCGGAGCAGTTGATTGAGTTGAGGTATTCAGGTGGATACAGAAGTTCATTGTTTGCAATAGAGTCTGCACTGTGAAACACTTGCTCCTCTCCAGGGAACCTCTGAAGAATGTAATGGTTCAAATCATCCACATCATCATTTTTGCTTGCCAGGACAATCCGCTCTGAGAAGTATTGATCGGGATGCTGAGCATGATTATAGATGCCAGGATAGATGGTGTCGATGAGGGAAGCCAGAGTGTTTTCAGGACACTTGAAATGGTTGGGAAGTTCGATGTTGCCACCCTCATCTGTATGATCACCCTTTCCAACCTCCAGCTGCCACTTTGCAAACTGTCGCTCTTCAAGATCATCCGTGTTCAATCGCATGTTGATTTTGAGATGAAGAACTTTAATATGTTGCCAAAGAACAGAGCGCTGCAAGGAAGCACCAACAATCTGAGGCCGTGAACCCCTCTCGATAACAGGCAGGATCTGGTGAAAATCGCCCCCAAAAATAATAGGAATGCCACCAAAGGGTTGATCAGATTGGAGAATGTCTTTGAGAGTGCGGTTGACAGCTTCATGGAGATGACGATGCTGCATGAGTGCCTCGTCCCAAATGATCAAGTCAGTCTCCTGCAACAGCTTTGCCCGAATTGAACCTCTGGAGATAGAGCAGGTGGATGACTCATTGATGATGAGAGGGATCTGGAGACATGAATGAGAAGTGGAGCCACCTTTGAGCAGGAGTGCAGCAATGCCAGATGATGCTATACAGAGGACGATTTTGCCCTGAGAACGAAGCTGATGGGCCAGAGTGTTGTATACAAAGGTTTTGCCTGTGCCACCGGGACCATGGAGGAAAAAGGTCTGGCCGGTCTTGTTGTCGACAGCATGCATGATCTCCTCAAAGACAGCTCTCTGGTCTGGATTGAAAGTGTCCAAGTTCTGTGCAGCCAACTCAGCCTGCTCCACAACATCATATCTGCGCTGCTCTGCAATCAACCGGTTTTCGAGGTTGGCTTCCCAATTCTGAGTGATCTGAGGCATGTATGGCCAATCCTTGCTGAGAGATTTGCCAGAGGATAAGAGAAGGTGGTTGATCAAGTAGAGGCCATAATCCTGCACATCGTCATCGGTAGGGTTGAGACGGATATTGTTGTGCTGGAGCTGATACTGCAGGTCATCGCAAATGTGGGGCCAGTATGTGTTCCAAAGCTGGACAGGATCAGAGGGTGCACAATCACGAAGAATAGTGACAAAGAGTTGCCGGAGCTGACGACCTGTTGCCATGGACTTTGCTTCCTCCAAACACTGCACCCACTCTTGGTCATCCTCCAAAAGGCCACGTGCCAGACATGCTTCTCTGAATGAGGGATAGACATTTCCCTGAAAAGTGCACAGATGTTCATATGATGTTGCACCCTTGACAGCGGTCAGAAGAAGCCTGAGGTAGAAGCGTTCACCTGCAGTAGGCTGAGTGTAGTACATCCTCCCAATAGCGAACCCTCTCTGTCTGGGCTTCCACTTGTGGGCTTTCTGATCCCACACAAATTTGGAGGGAAAGTCCTGATAGAGAAGATCCTGTGCCAGCTCTGAATACTGCTGATTGGCTTTGAAATAGCCAGTGAGGGTGGTGTCACGCTGTGCAGCATGCTGGACGATTTCTTGGATAGACCGTGGACCGTTCTGATTCCAAGTGACATACTGCTGGCCAGGGAGGTGGATCTGAAGTCGGACGACATTGGGAGAAGCAGAGTGCATAGGTAAATGAAAGAGGCGCCAAATGCTCTCGCAGGCAGAAATGTAGCGAGCGTCCAGATACTGTTTCACTTCATTGTTGCAAGTCCCAAACTGCATGGTGATGCGATCATGACCTTTGTACACATATTTGTAGATGTATTTGACAGCTTTGATGGAGGCAATGGACTCGATGTTGATGTGGCAGCGGTACTTCCAGAGGAGATAGGGTGAATAAGTGACGACCCAGCGATTGTCGACCTGCTTTCCCCGAACCTGATATGTCTTTCCAGTGTTCCGACGCCTGGTGGAGGCATAGGCATCCTCAGAGATGGTTGTCTGATCCCTGAATGGCTTGGGAAAATTTTTGGAGCACTGTCCATTCACCATGCAAGGAGCTGTAGGGTTCTCTGCACCACAGGGTTTATGGACCATGAACTTCTTGACCAACTCGAGCAGCTCAGGATTGTCGTCAGGAAACTCTGAGCACATGAGGCTGTCTATCTGCTCAGGAGTGCGAAGCTTGGACTCCCCATCAAGAAAGATAATGCAGTGCATGTGAGGCAGGCCACGCTTCTGAAACTCGATCACAAACACATAAGAGAGTGCCTTGCCAAAGATCCCAGCCTCGATGTCTTTGATCATCTCCTTCTGCTTTGCATGGAATGCACGAACGACCAAGTCAGGGCGATCGGCAGCAGTCTGCCCAGGCTTGAGCTCATCCTGAATCTCTGGCCAAGCGGGGTTTGCAGTCATGGTCAGAAAGAGATCACCACCCTTGAAGTAGCGATTGATAGCCAAGGCATCCTGAAGAAGCTGCTGCATATGACGTGTGCTTCCTGCGAATGAAGAAGGCAGGATGATTCTTTGACCGAGAGACTCTGTGTCTGCATCCACATTTGCAGCCACAGCATCAGCCAAGCCCATATAGACTTCACCACGAATAGTGTCCTGATTCATCATGATAAAGCGCAACCGATCCTGCTCTGAAGTTGCCCACTGGTCACAAACAAACTCCTGAAAGAGCTTTCCACTCAAGAATATATGCTGAGGCTCGATAGCAGGCGGTCGGGGGTGGAGACGATAGCAGTATAAATCTGATTTGGACACATGCTTGCGAACCCTTGCACCGCCTTCATTAGCAGCTGCAAACTCGATTTGAGGATGCCATTGGAGCTGGCCAGTAGGAAAAAGGAGGACATAGTGAAGAGCAGGATAGAGGGGATGGACATCGGTGATGCGCTGAAGGGGAGGGCCATGCCTGCGGTAGAGAATGATATCACGTGTGCTCTGTGGCTGATCACCATCACCTGGAAGAATGACCGCAATCTCATTGTTGGTGGCATCAGGAAGATTGTAGCGGTGACGGTCACAGGATTGATCAAAGCGCAAAGCTATCTTGCACTGCTGGTGTGGAGGCAAGTTCCTGGTAAGCTCATGGGCCTGCTTGTACATCTGAACTGCAGGATGGAGACGGTGGAGCATGTCCTGGAGGGTGAGCAAAGTGTGGTGATCAAGGTGAGTGTTCCAGGCATTGGCCATGCGAAAGTTGGCTGCATCGGCTGGATCATAAATGTAAAGCTGAGCATACACTGGAGATTCACCCTCTTGTGGAAGAAGAGAGCCAATCCTGTGGGACAGCTCGCCATGCAGTTTGAAGACATAGGGGCCAACACCATCGTTCACAGCCTCTTCACCTTCATTAACAGACTCATCGATTTTGCGCCCAATAGAAGTCATGGCAAGAGCATTGTTGTATGTGCGGATATGATCACGAAACGACCTGCCAATGTGATCCTGAGCAGTGAGCAACTGGAGAAGCTCAGGTGGGACAGGGTGGAGAGGAGGCAAAATGATTTTTCCACTCAAGCAGCACATGCCAAATCTGGGATTTATATTGGAGGACGCAGTGAGACGCTCGGCCATCCAGTGCAATGCATGACAATTGGGACACTGAATATCCATTTTTCCCAGATAATGAACAGGCCAGTCAGGACTAAAAGGACGGCGTGCAGGAGGGAGGGGCCCAAGTGGAACAGGTGCAGGATCAATATGTTGAGCCACCTGGGATAATTGAGTCAGTCACAAAATAAAGACATGAACAAAAAGGACATAAGCATACATGTGGAGGAATATGAACAACAGGGACAACAGGAGCAGGAATGGGAGGAACAGGTGCAGGGGGATCAAAAAAAGGGATAGCAGGTGCAGGAACAGGAGGAACAGGTGCAGGGGGATCAAAAACAGGGATAGCAGGTGCAGGAACAGGAGGAACAGGTGCAGGGAGATCAAAAACAGGAGGAGCAGGAGCAGGATGCTACATCATCATTGTTGTCAGTTAATATACTCAAAAGAACATATATAAGCCTACATGGAGAGGGATATTGGCAAGATGGACAATAGGAGCAGGAACAGCAGGAACAGCAGGAGGAGGATCAAAAACAGGAGGAGGAGGAGGAGGGGGAGGCTAGATCATGATATTGTCAGATAACATACATCATGTGAAAGATAAACCAACATACAGCAGAAAATAGAGGTGGCAGTGCAGCATGCTGAAAACCATGTTCAGTCCAGGCCATTGCAGGAGCTGCCACAGGAATGGGAGGTGCAGGAATTGGAGGTGCAGGAACAGGAGGGTCAAAAACTGGAGGTGCAGGAGGGGCATTAAAATAATATGGGAAAGCTGCATTGTATAAAGGAGCAACAACAGGCTGAGGTGGAGCTGCATGACTTGAGCCTCTTCCCCTCCCTCTTCCCCTCCCTCTGCCCCTGCCTCTTGCAATCTGTGGAAGGGGAGGAAGTGCTGCCAGCTGCTGTGCCAAATGAGGAGGAAGGTGATTGTATTGAGGAGGTGGTGGAGGAGCAGCAATAAAAGGATCAGCATTCAGCAAGGCAATATTATGGGCTGGCGGCAATGGCAGCAGTGGCTGGGCAATGTGCATAGTGCGAGCATGGTGTGGAGTCCGGTGGCGAGTAGGGCTATCCAAGGTCCGTTGGTCCCGTTCAGTTTGCTGCGCGGCCATTCGAACACGTCGAGGAGTGTTGGGCGGAGATGGGTCCATGGGAATCGGAGAGCTCTCTTACTGCAGCAGAGGAGGTGAGATTCTTGTAGGAGGCTGTGAAATCAGTGCAAACAGTGGCAGTTGATAGTGGAGCGACTTCCAAAAATGGAAGGGGAGGCAACTGCAAACCCGCCAGCCCAATCTCCCTGCACACTGTGCTCTGAGAGAGGTCCAAAAAACAACTGGCAGACACTCTTTTTGTTGAAAAAAGAGAAGCCAGGGAGGTAGGACTTCACAGAGCTTCACCTTGGTCTACAGATACCCCAAGAATGCAAAAACAACCCCACTGGAAAAGAGCCCAGAGCCAGAAAGAGAGCAGAAAAGCTAGAAGTGGCCAAAACTCAGCCAAAAATTTGGTTCCTACACCCAGCAAGCCGAAAATTAGCCGAAAAAATTGATCCTACACTCAGTTATTAGATTTGTCATGATAGGAACACCTTATTATATTTTATTTGTCAACAGGCCACCAAGTAGCCGAAAATTTGGTTACTACAGTCAGTTATAAGATTTGTCATCATATAAACACTATATTATATTTGTCATCAGGCCAACACTGTAGCCGAAAATGTTGTTGCTAATTATATTTGTCATCATAGCAACACCCAGTAATTATATTTGTCATCAGGTACAAAAAAAAAATTAGCCGAAAATTTTGATCCCACACTGTAGCCGAAAATGTTGTTCCTACATAAAGTTATTATATTTGTCATCATAGCAACACCCAGTAATTATATGTCATCAGGCCCCCAAAAAAACAATTAGCTCGAAAATTCTGATCCCCCAATTATTATATTTGTCATCATAGCACCCAGTAATTATATTTGTCATCAGGTCCCAAAAAAAAAAAATTAGTTGAAAATTTTGATGTAGCCGAAAATGTTGTTCCTGCATTATTATATTATTGTAGCCGAAATTGATCCCACACTGTAGCCGAAAAAATACTGTTTCCACACATTATCACTTAGTATATTTGTGATCCGGCCCCAAATTAGCTGACATTTTGTTCCCATCTTTCACTTATATTTGTCATCATGTCTCACGACTCTCAAAGTAGGTCATCACTTTCCCATATTTGTGATCCGGCCCCAAATTAGCTGACATTTTGTTCCCATCTTTCACTTATATTTGTCATCATGTCTCACGACTCTCAAAGTAGGTCATCACTTTCCCATCCACTCAGAGCAACTCCCACGGCCTGTTCACTTCCCACGGCCTAGTCACCTGACCATCCTCCTTTTATTATTGATATGTAACATAGTATATAGTCCTAAAATAAATACTAGGAGACCTCAGTTGAGTTCTCTTAGGTATTCCATCCACAATAGTGGTGCGAAAAGCCTAATTCAGCCAACTATTCTATTTTTAACCCATTCACATCAAATCCACCAAACCCCCCATCATGCATGTGCTGATAGATCCACTACACGCTTTAAGGTCTGGAGAACAGTTTCACTCATATCGAGACATTACGACAGACATTCCAAATCACTATGAATGCCACGAAATCGATGTCAAAACTATTTCACACTATTTCATACTATTTTGGATGACTTCGAACAATTTTGTGACACTTTGAGCAACTTCGCAGTATTTTGAATGACTTTGGCCACCATATAGCTGTTGTAAAACACTTTTGATACATGCTGCACAACCGGAACAGGTTATTCCATCGCATATCAAGCACTACCAGACACGAGGAGAGACTACAAAAGAATTAGGATGCGATAATAGCATTTTTTATGTTTCGATGATATATTGCAGCAAAAGATAAGTACTTTTACCATATGGGGACACATATGTTTCAATTATTTATCATTTCTCATTTATTTTATGATCTACAAAGTCCTCATTGTATGATATATTGCCTCATGTTTTACATATGTTTTACTTCCCTTTTCAGTACTATCTCTTCAAAACTGTATATAAACTTGTACTAGTCACTTGGAAAAACAGAGAACCAGCTACCCTCTCCACTATAGTTGGATTTAAGAGCAGTTCTCTTGAGTCTTACCTCACATCGTATCTCTGAAGTTCTGCGAAATATCATGAACTTCCTCGAACTTTCATATTCATTCTCAACTTGTCATCGCCTATCATCACTAAAAAACCCAGCTCGTAACTGCTATATTCATCTGTCAAAACATATATTGATGCCAGTCGAACACCTTCAAACCCCCTTGAACTCACTCGAACAACCTCGAACCCATTCAAATCTATTTTGAACTACTTTGCATGTCTTCAGACCAATTTCAAACATCTTCAAACATCTTCATACACTTTAAAAATGCTATTCGTCACATCCATACCATTTCGCATCACTAAAACAATGTTTTGGTATTAGCAGTGATATTTAGTACCACTTCGCACCCTTCCTCCAGTTTGAGTTATACTACAAAAGGCTTTTAACAGGTTTTTGCTAGGTTTCCAGGTCCAGTATCATCATTTTGGAGCCCATCACAAGGGGTTTCTAAATCATTTCATCACCTAATCTACCTCCAATCTCTCAGCTTAGGCCAATGCAAGCTCGAAACCTTAGAATCGAGACTCGCCAGGCCTTCAAATCTCTCGAACAATCGGGGGATATCCTAATACCTGTCTCTGACACTGAATCCACACATCGTCATTTGTTTCCTTCACCTATTTCCTCATCTACAACTTCATCTTCCTCTTCTTCCTCATCCTCTACTACATCATTCATTATTCCAGCTACTTCGACACATCTACCATCCTTCACTCAGGTTCTAACTCCTCAAATCAGTACATCTATGGCCACCCAAGCAACAATGCCAGCTCGAGGACATTCCACAGCACCTAAATTCATTGCTGTGAAGGAATCCCATTCAATTAGGTCGATTATTATGAATGTCAACAGAAGGAATCCAGTCGAAAGTGTCATAGACCCTGGTTCTTTGATTATCTCAATGTCCGAAGAAATTTGCCACAAACTTGGCCTTGCTTACAATCCTTCAATCCACATTCCACTCCAATCGGCTAACAGAGGCATTGACGAAAGTTTGGGTTTAGCATGAAATGTGCCTTGCGAAGTGGGGAGTATCACGCTGTTCATGCAAATTCACATAATTCACGACCCAGCCTATGATATCTTACTTGGTCGACCATTCAATGTGCTGACCAAAAGCACTGTTAAAAACTACAGGAACGAGGCTCAGACAATCATGATATACGATCCTAATTTGACATGATCATGTGCAATTGCCACGATTCCCTGTTCTAATCACCGTTGAAAGGATTTTCGCAACTAGAGGATGAAATTTCAGACATTGACCAGTGCTTTTGTTATCTCATTCGATCCCTCTAATTTATCTATCAATATTGAATGCACTGCAAATATTCCCGATATGGAGTCCTCAAACTCCTCGAAATCTGTTTCTTATTCTTCGATCCTTGCAAATTTATATTTAACAGCCAGTCACCAATATGAAACATATTTATCAACTTCGATGGTGATGTCTATGCCTTCTACACCTATTATCGACTCCTCATATCCGATTTTCATGGTGTTGAAAAAGAAATACAAACCTGTCACACAAAAAATTCACCCAGTTATTACCTAGCTACCCAACCGATTTCACATTATTCAAACAATTACTGGTGACCCTCTTGAAAACATGCCAAAACTAAATCCTAATCCACCATCGTTTATCCCCACTTCCTGTTATTCACTCGAACACAAAGCTATCATCGACAAGAATCATCCTAGCCATTTTCTATGGCCAGAGGAACAGAATCTTATGCACAATTTTATTCAAAATTAGGAAACAGCTTTTGCGTGGACAGAACAAGAGTGAGGAAGCTTTCACTCTGACTTTTTTTCTCCTATAGAGTTCTCTGTCGTTCCTCACACTCCATGGGTTGAGCGAAACATTCCTATACCTCCAGGTTTGTATGAACAGATATGCGAGATGCTGAAAAAGAGAATAGAAGTGGGAGTATACAAACCATTGAACTCTTTGTACCAATCACAATGGTTTTGCATCATGAAAAAGGATGCTAAATCGCTTCGAATTGTTCACAGTCTCAAACTGCTTAACCAAGTAATGATCCAGCACTCAGGCATCGTACTGATACCTGAACATTTAGCAGAACAATTCAGGGGACAATCATGCGGAGGAATGTTGGATCTCTATGTGGCATTCGATGAAAGGAAAGTCGCAGAATCATCTCGCAATCTGACAACATTTCAGACACCGTTTGCAGCACTTTGCATCATTACCCTACTCATGGGTTGGACAAATTCTGTCCCTATCTTACACATTTATTCTACAGTCCAAAATTCCTCATATCACCATCCCTTACATCGATGACACACCGGTTAAGGGTCCGAAATCGGAATATAGAATGATCGGTGGATCCTACGAAATGATTCCTGAAAATCCAGCTATTCGATGCTTTGTCTGGGAGAATTTTGAAAATGTAAATCGGATAGTCCAGTGCATGAAGTATTGTGGAGGAACATTTTCAGGTCCAAAACTCTATCTTTGCATCCCCAAAATAATCGTTTTAGGGCATCGATGCAATATTGAAGGTCATATGGCTGACCCTACTCGAATCACAGCTGTTAGCAAGTAGGGACCATGTCGAAGCCTTACTGAAGTCAAAGCATTCTTAGGAACCATTGGAGTTTGTCATATCTTTATTCGAAATTTTGCTCAACGAGCTGCAGCACTGATCCAACTCACTCAAAAAGATGTACCTTTCAAATTCAGAGCAGAACAAATAGCAGCCCAAGAAGATTTGAAAGCAGCTCTAATCAATTCCCCAGCAATTCAAGCTATTGATTATTCATCTTCAGCCCTGGTAATCCTATCAGTCGACACTTCAAACATCGCTATTGGTTTCTTTCTCACTCAATGTGATCCCAAAAACCCTCGAAAACAATATTATAGTCGATTCAGATTGATTACGCTTAATGACTGCGAATCCCGATTTTTGCAGCCAAAGCTCGAACTTTACGGTCTATATCGTGCTCTCGGAGCACTATGATTGTACCTAATAGGAGTTCGAAGGCTTATCGTCGAAGTTGATGCACGATATATTAAAGGCATGCTCTCGAATCCTGATATTGCACCTAGCGCTAGCATCAATCAATGGATCATATCCATCCTAACCTTTCATTTTACATTAGTCCACATCATGGGGACACACCATGGTCCTGATGGACTTTTGAGATGCCCCCCACAAGATGAAGATGTTCAACTCGACAATGAAGATAATTTCAGAGACTGGATCAACTGCCTTCATGGTTTCATACATCAAATAAATCCTATTACAACCTGATCATTTACTTCGCATCGAATTTCGACCTTCTCCCTCTCTTCGAATCTCAGTAAGGGGGAGGATCTCACCTATAACGATGTCCCATGATCGAATAATGCAGAAACGAACAATGAGAGGTTACTTCGCATTCGAAAATGGTTACATGACTTGGTGTGACCCCCTGACCTATCAGATGCAGAATACACTACCTTTATTTGATATTGCACCAAATTCTTTTTAGACTTGGGCAAACTATGGAGAAAAGACTCCCAAGGAGCTCACAAAATCATAGCTCCTCCAGAACGTCATCTTGAAATCATTCGCACAGCTCACGACAACATCAGACACAAAATGGTTTTCACTACTAAATCAGTTATCGCCCTTCGATTTTGGTGGCTGAACATGAAATCCAACATCGCATGGTATATTTGAACCTGCCACCTATGCCAAATTCGACAAACACGAAATGTTCTAATTCTGCCCACAGTCGCCACTCCAGCACCCCTTTTTGGCAAAGTCTATATCGACACAATGCAAATGCTGCCTTCAAACAGAATTAACTACATCGTACAAGGGTGATGCTCACTAACAACCCATCCAGAATGGCAAAAACTTCGACATGAAAATGCCACGTCTCTGGGCGATTGGATCTTTGAAGACATTATTTGTCGATGGGGCTCGCTATATAAAATTGTAACCAACAATGGTGCTGCATTTATCGCAGCCATGGAATATCTTGTGAAGTGATATCATATTAACCATATTCGAATTAGTGGTTATAATTCGCATGCCAACAGACTCATCGAACGAGCCCATTTTGATGTTTGACAATCATTATTTAAAGCTGTCGATGGAGAACAAGCAAAATGGTCAGCAGGGGTGCACTCAGTATTTTGGGCAGAATGAGTCATGGTTCATAAACACATGGGTTGTTCTCCTTACTTCACAGTTACAGGAGCACATCCTCTAATACCCCTTGACATCTCCGAAGCAACATACTTACAACTGCCACCCGATTCAATTTTATCGACAACTGATCTTATAGCTCAACGAGCCATAGCGCTACAAAAATGATCTAATGACCTTGAACTGTTATATTTGAAGGTCTATGCATCCCAAATCAAAGCTGTGAAATGCTTCGAACTTGCTCACAAACATACGATGCATGACTACAACTTTGCGAAAGGAGATTTAGTGCTACTTCAAAACATGCAAATAGAGAAGTCCCTCAATCACAAGATGCAACCCCGATATGTTGGCCCTCTTATTGTTATCGAATGAAATTATGTGGGGGCTTATATTCTCTGTGAACTTGACGGGTCAGTACTACACAGACCTATTGCTGCATTTCATCTGTTACCATACCTCGCTCGAAAATCAGTTTCCCTACCACCAAAATTCCTCAATATCGACTCTGAGCACCTCGAACAACTTTGAACAAGTTTGAACTTCGACGAAGATACCTTCAAAGATTTTCAGGATGTCGAAAATGAATAATTATCCTCCCTTTCCTTTTTCACAATTACTTACAAAGATTTTGATTGCCTCTAGTGTACGATACAAGTCGTGATATAGCATCATAGCATGGTCATGCAAACTCCAAAGGGATTTTCGGCTATGATGAACTACTGAGCCTTTCCCTAAAAGTTCTTTTTTTCATTATATCTTCATTTCTTCTTCACCTTACTTTTCAAAAAGACATTTAAAGATAATTTGAAATAGAGCAATGGAAACAAAAAGTTCTACTCTTCCAACATCTCCTCCAACACCTCTACCTCCATCCCCAATACCTCCATCTCGAATTTTTTCTGCACCAATTTCACAGTGATCAAGCTACGGCGCACAACCCATGCATTATCAACCCCTTCGACCCCTTCGACAACTTGTACCTCCCTCACCTTGCCCTTCAACAATCGCATTTTCTGTTTCGATTTGGGCATCAATGGCTTGGACAGCCCCACGACTTGCTCGCCATCTTCAAAAGGGCCAATGACACGAATTCAATGCACTACAAAGTTTGAAAACCAGTTAGTAAGCCTTTCGAAATACTCTCAAATATTTTTCATACCTTGTCTTGGGTGCGAATCTCATTTCACACTGACAAACTTCTTTGCTTTGCCTTTTCAAAGGCCTTGCCTGGACAACCCTGCCCAGGAACAGCCTTGCGCCTCCTGGGTGCATTTTGAACATTTTGCGGTGCCCTTCCTAACAACACACTGCGGCTGGGACTTGAACCCAGCACACCGATCGCACTATGAAAGTGATTAGCTGCACAAAAAATCTTCGAACATAAGAGAAAACACTTACTGAACCTCTGAAATCGAGCAACTTGCTTGTTTCGACTGATGCCCACTTTGCAGCCTCTACCCCCACAACCTCCTCTTCCTCACCCTCTTTGCTCTCGACCTCGACCACCCTTCGCTTCACCACCCTCACCATGGGCAGCTTGTCTTCCTCCTCATTTCCATCATCCCCACTTCCCTCCTCCCTTTCGATTGCCTTTAATTCAGCCTCAAACCTCACACTCTGCCTTTTCAAATCCTCCTTCAAAATTGTCTTTGCATGAAATGCAGCAAGAGCTGCATTTTGAGCATCCGCCAAGGCCCTCCTTCAACCCTCGATTTCTGCCCTCTTCACCTCCTCCTGCTCCTCTCTAGCCTGTTTTTCTTCCTCCTCCCTTCTTCTGCATTCTATCTCCTCAGCTAAATCTACGAACAATAGCTCTCTGCCCCACGAAATCCATTCACGTCACGCCATTGGTTTATACAGCTCAAATACTTCGTCCACAAGCTTTTGAATGGCTGCATCGCATTCTTCGCCATGATCTTCGGTGAGTTCATCATATTCTGCCTGCACAAAACATTTTAGCATCTTTATCTATAAATGGATCAGCAACAGACGTACCATTTTTACACAAAAACCCTTCCCCCACAGTTCAAAATCCGAGTCCTTGGCGATGCCATGCTCGGGCATCGATTTTGCATATTCGAGAACTTCGGCATTGAATTCGATGAGGAGAGACATTATAGAAGTAAAAGTTGATGAATGTAGGAGGTGACATGGAAGAATGAGCAATATATTGAATCTTGCTAATTTCCTCACCCCAATCATGCATTTTGCACATGACTTCGAACAGCTAACTGGGACAGTTAGGAATTCAGTAAGGGGGAGGATGATAGGTCCCCTACATGCTTTAAGGTCTGGAGAACAGTTTCAATCATATCGAGACATTACAACAGACATTCTGAATCACTATGAACACCATGAAATTGACGTCGAAACTATTTCGCACTATTTCATACTATTTTGGACGACTTTGAACAATTTCGTGACACTTTGAGCGACTTTGGAGTATTTTGAACGACTTCGGCCACTGTATAGCTGTTGTAAAACACTTTCGATACATGCTGCACAACTGAAACAGGTTATTCCATCGTATATCAAGCACTACCAGACACGAGGAGAGACTACAAAAGAATTAGGATGCGATAATAGCATTTTTTATGTTTCGATGATATATTGCAGCAAAAGATAAGTACTTTTACCATATGGGGACACATATGTTTCAATTATTTATCATTTCTCATTTATTTTTGATCTACAAAGTCCTCATTGTATGATATATTGCCTCATGTTTTACATATGTTTTACTTCCCTTTTCAGTACTATCTCTTCAAAACTGTATATAAACTTGTACTAGTCACTTGGAAAAACAGAGAACCAGTTATCCTCTCCACTATAGTCAGATTTAAGAGCAGTTCTCTTGAGTCTTACCTTGCATCATATCTCTGAAGTTCTGCAAAATATCGTGAACTTCCTCAAACTTTTGTATTCATTCTCAACTTGTCATCACCTATCATCACTAAAAAACCCAGCTCATAACTGCTATATTCATTTGTCAAAACGTATATCGATGCCAGTCGAACACCTTCAAACCCCCTTGAACTCACTCGAACAACCTTGAACCCATTCAAATCTATTTCGAACTACTTTGCATGTCTTTGGATTAATTTCGAACATCTTTGAACATCTTCATATGCTTTAAAAAGGCTATTCGTCACATCCATACCATTTTGCATCACTAAAACAATGTTTTGGTATTAGCGGTGATATTTAGTACCACTTCGCACCCTTCCTCTAGCCTGAGTTATACTACAAAAGGCTTTTAACAGGTTTTTGCTAGGTTTCCAGGTTGAGTATCATCAGTGTGCCCCACCGCCTTCTTGTAGGAGAGCCCACATGGTTCAGCTAGCAGATTAGTGGGTGTCACCCTAAAAATACCTAAGAGAACTCAACTGAGGTCCTCCAGTATTTATTTTAAGGTTATATACTATGGTACATATATTGTACTATGTTGCTACCGACACACATGTATATGCACATACATATTGATGTGTGTAAATAGAAAATTCCCACGCTGACAAATAAAGCATTTATAGGCATTTGGTAGCATATTTTGGTGTAATAAAATAAAATAAAATAAAATAAAATAAAATAAAATAAAATAAAATAAAAATATTATTATGTAATAGGCATGTTAGGAGACAGTTTCCTAACAGGCATGGGCTATGGATGAAAATCAATCTCAGGATTCTTCATCATGCTGGGTGACTCTCCACTGTCCTGGAGCTCAAAACAACAGGTCGTCATTGCATTATCATCCTGTGAGGCCAAGTATTTATCCACCACCCAATGCGCCAAAGATATTCTTTGGTTTCAAAATTTATTTGATGCACTTGATTTCCCTCAAATATCTGCAACTATCCTACTCTGTGACAATCAAGCACTATTTCCTGCACACATGATCCCCATGTTCATACGTGAATGAAACACATCGACATACACACACATTTTATTTGTGACTGTGTCAACAAGAAATTAATTGATGTGGTCTACATCTCAAACCAATCCAACATCACCAATCTCCTCACCAAACCACTTGCCAAAGTCCTACAAAACCATTGGTGCGACCTGTTATGACTCAACCGTGGTCAAGGGGGGGTGTTGGAGGATGACCCCGATGCATCAAAGAGAGGCAGAGTGGTGCTGGAATGATTGAGCAGGTAGATATAAGTGTGACCTGGTTACAGAGGCAAGCCCCTAATGAGGCTTGCCCCATACCAGGTATGTGCCGCTGATGATACTCAACCTGGAAACCCAAATAAAACCTACTAAATGGCTTCAGATGGTATAACATGAGTCAGAGAAAGGGTGTGAGTTGGTACTAAATATCACCGCTGATTTCCAAACATTGTTTTTAGTGAGGCCAATTGATGAGGGATGGTGCGAATAGTCTGTAAGAGCATATGAAGAAGTTCAAAATAGCTCGAAATAGGTTTGAAGATGTGCGAAATAGTTTGAATAAGTTTGAAGATGTGTGAAATAGTTTGAAGAAGTTTGAAGAGGTTTGAGGTATATCGAGAAATGAGTTTAGTGAATGTGATGTGTTTTTTGAATGGCGATAGGTGATGGGCGATAAACCGAGGAGCAAATATGATAGTTTCGAAGAAGTTCACAATATTTCACAGAACTTAGAGATACGACGTGAAGATAAGATTCAAGAGAATGACTCTTAAATCTGACAATGGGTGAGAGGGTAACTTCTGCGCTGTTCCTTGTTGGTATTCTTTTCTTGCTTATTCTAAGTAACTAATACAAGTCTATATACAAATTTGAAGAGATAGTACTAAAAAGGAAACAAGAACATGTGTAAAACATGAGGCAATATATCAAACAATGAGGACCTGTAGATCATGAAACAAATGAAAAATAATAAATAATGAAATGTATAGTGTTCCCATATAGTAAAAGTACTTATCTTTTGCTTTAATATATCAATGAAACATAAAACCACACTTATCACATTCTAAGTCTCTTGTAGTCTCTCCTCGCATCTGGTGGTGCTCAATATGCGACGAATTGGCTTGTTCCAGATGTGCAGCATGTATCGAAAGTGTTTTAAAACAGCTATATGGTGGCTGATGTCATTCGAAATGCTGTGAAGTCATTCGAAGTGTCACAAAATAGTTCAAAAGTGTTTGAAATGTCTCAAAGTCATCCGACATAGTGTGAAATAGTTCAAAAATGTTTAAAGTCAATTTTGTGGTATTCGTAGTGATTTGGAGTGTGTGTTGTAATGTCTCGATATGGTTAAAACCCTTTCCAGACCTTAGCCATGCAGTGGACCTATCACCGCATGTAAATCTAATGTACAAGGCCATAATGAGTCTTGCCCTGTACCAGAATTAATACTGGAATTCATGTGCAAATTGATACACTCACATCTACCATTGAAACCTTTGTTATAACCCTCCAATCAAATCCCACAATGCCCATTTTGACCCCTAGCACACTGAGCATGCACGCACCGCCCAATGCACACCCAAGCAAAGATGTGTGCATTAAACCTGTGCCCCCTGCCGAATTCAATGGTATGCATTCCCAGGGACATGCCTTCCTCAATTCCTGTGAGTTGTACATCAGTCTACACCCAAACCAATTTGTGGATGATGCTGCTAAAATTTATTGGGCTCTCACATACATGAAATCTGAACGTGCCTATCTCTACATTGACCATATATTACGCCAGACCAAGGAGCATGGCTCCCTTCCATTTTCCACCTGGGGGGACTTTCATGATGAGTTCATACGACACTTCTGTCCTCTCAATGAGCGCCAATGAGCCATAATGCACCTTGAATCCACTTCCTACTACCAAGTGTGTTGATCTGTGGATGATTACATCAATGAATTTTGGGACTTGGTGGACATGGCAAGGTATGGGAGTGGGTTACCCATGGTGGTGAAGTTTCGTTGAGGTCTTAATCAGGAAATTCAAGATCAGATTGCACAGATATTGGAGGGATGTCCAGCAGACAATGATATAAATGCATGGTACGAGGCTGCTTTACTCTGCGATGAGAACTGACTCACAAATGCAGCATTTACTGCGGCCTTCTGCACTCCTACCACCCTGCATGCACCCCACACCTTTAACTGAGCACTTCCTCGCTCTAATCCCATCCCTATGCACCAACCCACTGCATTGAGCTCCAACACCCCTGCTCTGATGGATGTCAATGCAACCCATAGTCAAGCCTACAGACTAGACCTCTGCTACCACTGTGGAGAAATTGGACACATGGCTCATAATTGCCCCCACTGCCAAGACATCCATAAACTCACACCCGAGGGGCAAGATGAACTACTCCAGGACCTGTTGGCCCTGGCAAATGTTGAAGGCCTGACTTTCATTGTATCTCACTCATATTTTGATTCTTTTCTTTATTCAATTAGTGAATATGGGGTAAATATGTAGTAGAATATTTCCACCATCAATCAATACAGCATATGCATCACATGATTTATGGTTGTCACATTACATCCTGCTTGAGTTTTTAGGGTATGTAACTCAGTTTTGATCATATCTATATCAAATCTTCATCAAATCTCTTAAAAGCTGAATCAGGGGCTGAGTATTTATGATACCTATCTCATCTTATTAATTATTTGGAGTATGAGTGATGCTAGTTACAAAATGCATACATATATTGTTACAACAAATTTCATAACAAAAAACTGGTTTAAACCAGTCTTTTTCTGATTTATTAACCAAAAAAGACCAGTCCTAGGAGGTCCAGTTCAGTCTTCCCAACATCAGAAACAGTCCTGGACTGGTTTAGGTTGCGGTCTTTTAATTTTTGGTTAAAAAACTGGACTGGACTGGACCCTTTAATACTAGTGGTCAGTTTCTGACACTGATTGACTTATTGAGGCTTATATACAACTAATAGAGACAGAAGGACTATGTATTGCAGTTTGTGGAATGAGCGGATGAATCGCTGCAAGCATCCCTGGCTTGGCAGGCATGGTCCATCAACAAACAAGTTTGCAACCACTGTCAACTGAATAAATGGGCAATTTGGAGATGTGTCAATTGTTCACTAGGAAGCACACTGCTGGACATGTATGCACATAACACATAGGCAGAATCCATTCCACAACATTGAATGCTGGACTGGCATGCACTTCCACTGTGCTGAGCTATGGGAGGTTGGCACATTGATGATACTCGACCTGGAAACCTAGCAAAAACCTGTTAAAAGACTTATGAAGTATAACTCAGGCTAGAGGAAGGGTGTGAGTCAGTACTAAATATCACTGCTAATACCAAAACATTGTTTTTAGTTGTGCAAAATGGTAAGGAATGTGACGAATAGTCTTTAAAAGCATACAAAGATGTTCAAAAAAGTTCAAAATAGGTTCGAAGACGTGCAAAGTAGTTCAAGATAGGTTTGAATGGGTTCGAAGTTGTGTGGGCGAGTTCGAGAAGTTTCAAAGGTGTTCGACTGGTGTCAAGATATGTCGACAAACAAATATAGCAAATAAGAAGTGGTTTTTGAGTGGTGATAGGCGATGATGAGTTGAGAGCGAATACAAAAGTTTGAGGAAGTTTGCAATATTTCACAGGACTTCAGAGATATGACGTGAGCTAAGACTCAAGAGAACTGCTCTTAAATCTGATGGCAGTGGAGAGGGTAACTTATTCTCTGTTTTTCTAAGTAACTAGTACAAGTCTATATACATTTTTGAAGAGATAGTACTAAAAAGGGAAATAAAACCTGTGTAAAACATGAGGTAATATATCAAACAATGAGGACTTTGTAGATCATAAAATAAATGAGAAATAATAAATAATTGAAACATACATGTCCCCATATGGTAAAAGTACTTATCTTTTGCTTCAATATATCATTGAAACATAAAAATGGTATTATCGCATCCTAAATCTCTTGTACTCTCTCCTCGTGTCTGGTAGTGCTTGATATGCAACAGAATAACTCATTCTGGTTGTGCAGCATGTATCAAAAGGGTTTTAGGAACAGCTATGTGGCAGCCAATGTTATTCGAAGTAGTACGAAGTCATTTGCAGTGTCACGAAATCGTTTGAAGTCATTTGAAATCATTCAAAGTAGTGCAAAATAAGTTGAAAAGAATTTGAAGTCAATTTCATAGTGTTCATAGTGGTTCAGAGGGTCTGTCATAGTGTGTCGATATGATTGGAAACTTTCTCCAGACCTTAGAGTGGGCAGTGGACCTATCATCCTCCCCCTTACTGAAATCCTAACTGTCCCAGTTAGCCAATTGAAGTCACATGCAAAATGCATGATTGGGGCAAGGAAATTAGTGAGGTTCAAAATACTGCTTGTTCTTCCATGTCACCTCCTACATTCATCAACTCTAGCTTCTATAATGTCTCTTCTCATCGAATTCAATGCCGAAATACTCAAATCCACCAAATCAATGCCCGAGCATGGTGTCGCCAAGGACTCAGATTTTGAACTGTGGGGGAAGGGTTTTTGCGCAAAAATGGTATGTCTCTCGCTGATCTGTTTATGGTCAGAATGCTAAAATGTTTTGGGTAGGTGGTGATGATACTTAACCTGGAAACCCAAACAAAACCTACTAAATGGCTTCAGATGGTATAACATGAGTCAGAGGAAGGATGTGAGTTGGTACTAAATATCACCGCTGAGACCAAAACATTGTGTTTAGTGATGCAAAAGGACAAATCAAGTTGCAAATAGTCTGTAAGGGCATACGAAGGTGTTTGAAAGAGTCTGAAATAGGTTCAAAGATGTGCAAATAGGTTCAAAAAAGGTTCGAAGAGGTTTGAAGTCGTGCGAAGTAGTCCGAATAAGTTCAAATAAGTTCGAAGAGGTTTGAGGTATATTGAAGAGTGAGTTTAACAAATGTGAGGTGCTTGTTGAATGGCGATAGGCAATGGGCAATAACACGAGAAGCAAATATGATAGTTTTGAAGAAGTTCGCAATATTTCGCAGAACTTAGAGATATGATGTGAACTAAGACTCAAGAGAATGGCTCTTAAGTCAGACGATAAGTGAGAGGGTAACTTGTGCTGTTCCCCATTGTTTTGTTATTTTATTGTCTGTTCTAACTAACTAATACAAGTCTATATACAAAATGAAGAGATAGTACTAAAAAGGAAATAAGAACATGTGTAAAACATGAGGCAAATATATCAAACAATGAGGACTTGTAGATCATGAAACAAATGAGAAATAATAAATGATGAAACATATAGTGTTCCCATATAGTAAAAGTACTTCAATGAAACACAAAAATGCACTTATCGCATTCTAACTCTCTTGTACTTTCTCCTCGTGTCCGGTAGTGCTTGATATGTGATGGAATAACTTGTTCCAGATGTGCAGCGTGTATCGAAAGTGTTTCAAGACAACTATATGGCGGCCGATATCATTCAAAGTTCTGCGAAGTCATTCGAAGTGTCATGAAATAGTTCAAAAGCATTCAAAGTTGTCCGAAATAATGCAAAATCGTGCAAAAATGGTTTGAAGTCGATTTCGTGGCACTCATAGTGATTCAAAGTGTGTGTCGTAATGTCTCAATGCGAGTGGAAATGTTCTCCAGACCTTAAAGCGCATAGTGGACCTATCAGCAGAATATGATAAGCTTGCTGAAGATCTAGGTGAGGAGCGTGATGTGGCTGTCCAAAAGGTTGTGGACGAAGTTTTCGAGGTTTTCAAGCCCATGGCTCGACATGAATGGATTTCATGGGGTGGGGAGCTGTTATTCATGGATTTGCCTGAGGAGATAGAATGCAAAAGAAGGGAGGAGGAAGAAAAGTGGGTTAGAGAGGAGCAGGAGGAAGCGAAGAGGGTAGGAATCAAGGGTTGGAGGAGGGCATTGGTGGATGCTCGAAACGTGGCTCTTGCTGTGTTTCATGCGAAGACAATTTCGAAGGAGGACTTGAAAAGGCAGAGTGCAAAGTTTGAGGCTGAATTAAAGGTGATAAAAAGGGTGGAGAGAGGCGAGGATGATGAAAACGAGGATTAAGACAAGCTGCCCATGGTGAGGGTGGCAAAGCAAAAGGTGGTCAAGGTCGAGAGCAAAGAGGATGAGGAAGAGGAGGTCATGGGGGTAGAGGCTGCAAAGCGGGCATGAGTTGAAACAAGTGAGTTGCTCGATTTTGAAGGTCCAGTAAATGTTTTCTCTTATGTTCGAAGATTTTTCGTGCTGCTAATTACTTTTGTAGTGAGATCGGTGTGCTGGGTTCAAGTCCCAGCCATGGTGTGTTAGAGGGGGCACTGCAAAGTGTTCAAAGTGCACCCAGGAGGTGCAAGGCTGTTACTGGGCAGGGTTGTCAAGGTGAGGCCTTCAAAAAGGCAGAGCAAAGAAATTTGTGGGCGCAAAACGAGATTTGCACCCCAGACAAGGTACGAAAAATATTTGAAGTTGTTTCAAAGAGCTTACTAACTGGTTTTCAAACTTTGTAGTGTGTCAAATTTGCATCGTTGGACCTTTTGAAGATGGCAAGCAAGTTGCGGGGCCTTCAAAGCCATCGAAAGAAAAGCAGAAGCCATCAAAGGGAAAGGTGAAGGTGATAGAGTCGCAGAGGTTCGGAGGAAATGAGGATGACTGGGTGGTGTGCTGTGGTTTGATTGCTGTTAAATTGGCACAGAAAAAGGTAGAGATTGAAATATTGGGGAGGGAGGTAGAGGTGTTGGAGGAGATGTTGGAGGAGTAGGACTTTTTGTTTCTGTTTCTTTATTTTGTCTATTTCAAATTATTATTTGTTTTTTCCTCTTTTGTTAAATGTCTTTGGAAAATAAGATGAAGAAGAAATGAAGATATAATGGACGAAAAAATTGAATTTTTTTAGGGAAAAGCTCAGTAGTTCATCATAGCTGAAAAACCCTTTGGAGTTTGCATGACCACGCTATGATGCAATATCATGACTTGTATCATACACTAGAGGCAATCAAAATTTTCATAAGTAATTGCAAAAAAGAAAAGGAAGGATAGTGATTCATTTTCGATGTCATGAAAATCTTTGAAAGTATCTTTGTCGAAGTTTGAAGTTGTTTGAAGTTGTGTGAGGCACTCAGAGTCAATATCGAGGTTGATGGAAGGGAAATTGATTTTCGAGGGAGATATGGTAGCAAACGAAATGCAGCAATAGGTCAATGTAGTACTGAACCATTGATAGGTCCACTGCACACTTTAAGGTCTGGAGAACAATGCCACTCGCATTGAGACATTACAACACACACTCCAAATCACCACAAACATTACAAAATTGACTCCGAACTATTTTCGACTTATTTCGCACTATTTCGGACAACTTCAAACTATTTCAAACACTTTCGAACCATTTCGTGACACTTCGAACGACTTTGCAGTACTTTGAACGACTTTGCAGTACTTCGAATGACTTTGGCTGCTGTATAGTTGTCCTCAAACAATTTCGATACACGTTGCACATCCGGAACAAGCCACACCACATATTGAGCACTACTGGACACAAGGAGAGACTACAACAGAGTTAAAATGCGATAAGTGCATTTTTGTGATTTATTGATATATTAAAGCAATAGAACAAGAACTTTTACTATACTTGGACAATGTACATTTCACTTATTATTATCTTTCATTTTGTTTCATGTTTTACAATACCTTTATTTGCTGTGCACATTGCCTCATGTTCTACAATTGTTATTATTTCCTTTTTAGTACCATTCCTTCAGATTGTATATAGACTTGTATTAGTTAGAATAAAAACAAGAGATCAACAGGGAACAGCACAAGTTACCCTCTCGCTATCTTCAGATTTAAGAATCGTTCTCTTTAGTCCTATCTTCGTGTCACATCTCTAAGTTCTGTGAAATATTGCAAACTTCTTCGAAACTATCGTATTCGCCCCACATTTTATCGCCCATCACTTATCATTATTCAACAAACACATCACATTTGCTAAACTCATTCCTCGATATACATCAAACCTCTTCGAACTTATTCAAACTATTTCATGCTTCTTCAAACTTATTTGAAATATTTCACATGCCTTCAAACCTTTTTCGAACTCTTTCGGACATATTCATATGCTTATAAAGACTATTCACACCATCCCTTATTATTTCGTATTGCTAAACACATTGTTTTGGTCTCAGCGGTGATATTTAGTACCACCTTGCACCCTTCCTCTGACTCATGTTATACCATCCGAAGCCATTTAGTAGGTTTTGTTTGGGTTTCTGGGTTGAGTATCATCATTTTGGAGCCCAACACAAGGGGTTTCTAGATCATTTCATCGTTGAACCTCCACTCTTTCCACCACTCATTTTACCATCTAGGGGATCAATGATCTTGACTTCCCATTGAACTCGCTTTGCCTCCAACTTTCCTGAACAACCAGGAGATCTTGATACACTTTTTTGACCTCGATAAAATTATTTCGCATTATATCGCCTTTCATATGTACAACCTCGCTACCATCCTCAACTTTGAAGCATGCGAACTATGACACTGCACAAATTTTGACCTCATGACCTTCGAAATCTACCTCGAACATGTCGACAATTTTTATGCCAGCTCCCGGTCATATGACAGCTCCAAAATTTGATTCAAGACAACCTAAAGACCTTCGAAATTACTTCGAAAATCTCGAATTTTTGTTTATAACTTGCAGTATTACAGACCACAACCTAAAGAAGCGACATGCCTGCAGATACATTGATTTTGATGCTTATGACCTCTGGGAATCGCTTCCAGAGTATGAACATGGCACTTCATTCGACGACTTTCACATTGCAGTATTCATGTTCTATCCAGAAGTAGAAGATGAACAAAGATACAGCATTTCGGACATGGATACACTCATTAATGAACAACTTCGCACCAGCATTTTTGACAAAAATGATCTAGAAGCTTATTACAGGTCATTCTACAAGATCACCAGCTTCCTTCGATCGAAATGTAGACTTTCAGAAGCTGAACAGAGTCGAACCTTTCGTCGAGGCCTTCAAATGGACTTACAGACTTGAATTGCGGATCGTCTGGAAGTAAAGTTTCCTGATCATTATCCTGATGACACATACACACTGAACGACATCTATGATGCCACAAAATTTGCTATAGTATCCTCGAATTTGTATCCCATCCCCCAGCAATCAATTTCGACCTCGAATATATTGCAGTCTAGCACATCGATCGCTTCCAAAAATGTTTCGCACATCCTTAAAAAGTTTGCATTAAACTTTGCATTGGTTATTGCAGCTTCTAATTCGACCCCATCAGCATGCAAAGTACCTGTCTTGACCTTGTTCATCACTAATATCGCATCTTTGACTACATCTAATTCGGTATCTGACAATATACCACACAGCTCGAATGATTCGGATGACTTCAAAGTTCGTATTGCAGCCCTCAAACAGGAACTAGCCCTCGAAAAACAGCTTGCCCTCAAATGAGAAAATGTTGCACTTCAAAATCATTATGTTGCACCTCCTGGTCTTCATTGCATCGTCCCAGCTTTGTCGCCCACATCCATTCCAGTCCCATTGTCTTTGCCTTCAGTAGCTCCAGCCCAGTCCACTTCGATAATCGCACCTTCATTAGCTTCGAACTCAATCTTGCCTCCCAAACCCTCGTCGCATTCGTTCCTGCCATTACCCATTTCGCCCTCGACTAGCGGCTCGCCACTCCCAGTATTTTCATCCTCAATCCTGTCATCTGTGCCCTCTTCCATCTTTCCCTCTATTTCAATATCGCCTTTGCCCTCGCCACTCGATTCACATTTGCATTCGCCTTCGAAGTCTAGTATAGCACTCGAAACTTTATCCCCATTGTATATCTTCAATTATCACTTCAAAATTCGCCTTCCCCTTATCCTCAAAATTTTTATTACATCGATCACCAACAAATATCGCCTCGACCTTGTTTTCACTCCCTTAATTTTGCATCCTATTTCGAATCGACCAGTCGCTCGACTCGATTATTACAATCATGGTTAAAACCATCAACATCAATCAAATTTGTGTATTTCGTTTCTTTTTTTTGCATTTTGATCTTATTCTATTTATTGAAAACATTTTACTATGCTCGACATTCTTTGCAATACCTTTGACAGCTTTCATTTTTATTCGCCCACATATACCTTTGCTCACCTCAATCTCGATTTTGAACTCCCTCAAAAATACCCTATGACCATTTGTACTTCACCAAATCTTTTTGAAACTGGCTTTGAATATCTCAAAAAGCCTCGAATACCCTCAAACCCCGACGATCATACATTCAAAGATTTTTGAAACTTCGAAAACAAATAAATAAGACTCTATTTCTCAATCTAAAGAAGTACAATGAATAATTTCTTTTACTCCTCTAACATATCCTCCAAAACTTCTATCTGCCTAGACAGAATCTCCTTCTCCACCTTCATCTCAGCCAATCTAGTTGCCAGCACTCAACAACGAATGCTGGCCTCATCCAAACCCTCAGCCTCCTTGAAACCATGTGACTCCTTCACCTTTGCCTTCCCCTTCAACGACCTCTTTTTCTCCTTTGACGCCTTCGAAGGCCCCGCTATCGGTCGAAATTTGATGCGAAGTAAATGGTTGGGTTGTAATAGAATTTATTTGATGTATGAAACTGTGAAGGCGGTCGATCCAGTCTCTGAAATTATCTTCGTTGTTGAGCTGAACATCTTTGTCTTGTGGGGGGCATCTCGAAAGTCCGTCAGGACCATGGTGTGTCCCTGCAATGTGGACTAATGTAAAGTGAAAGGTTAGGATGGATACGATCCATCGATTGATGCTAGTGCTAGTTGTGATATCAGGATTTGAGAGCATGCCTTTAATATATTGTGCATCAACTTCGACGATAAGCCTTCAAACTCCTATTAGGTACAATAATAGTGCTCCAAGAGTGCAATATAGACTGTAAAGTTCGAGTTTTGGCTGTGAAAATTGGAATTCACAGTCGTTAAGTATAATCAATCCAAATCGACTATAATATCATTTTCAAGGGTTTTTGGGATCGCATTGAGCGAGAAAGAAACCAATAGCAATGTTTGAAGTATCGACCGATAGGATTACCAGGGCTGAAGATAAGTAATCGATAGCTTGAATTGCTGGGGAATTGATTAGAGCTGCTTTCAAATCTTCTTGGGCTGCTATTTGTTTTGCTCCAAATTTGAAAGGTGCATCTTTTTGAGTGAGTTGGATCAGTGCTGCAGCTCGTTGAGCAAAATTTCGGATAAAGATACAACAAACTCCAATGGTACCCAGGAATGCTTTGACTTTGGTGAGACTTTGACATGGTCCCCACTTGCTAACAGCTGCAATTTGAGTAGGGTCAGCCATACGACCTTCGATATTGCATTGATGCCCTAAAACAATTATTTTGGGGATGCAAAGATAGAGTTTTGGACCTGAAAATGTTCCTCCACAATACTTCATGCACTGGACTATCCAAGTTAAATTTTTGAAGTGCTCCCAGCCAAAGCATTGAATAGCTGGATTCTTGGGAATTGTTTTGTAGGATCCACTGATCATTCTATATTCTGATTTCGGACCCTTAACTAGTGTGTCATCAATGTAAGGGATCCGCTTACTATGTACAAATGGCTTATGTGATAAAAACAGTAAAATAAAGTGTAAAAATAGAAAGCGCCATGTGCTACCCACAAGTGCATCCATTCGCCCATCTAAATCCAACCGCACTACGCTGCTGCCTCAGCCAATAAGATTTGCGCACCTATAGCCCAATACCCAACTGTTCTGGTGTGATGCACTATTTTTGGTGCACTTAGGTCCCGTGCGCTCTTCCCAATTAATCCACTTCAGTGTTATGTGTCACATGCTGCACCTTAGTAATAATGATGTGATCAACCTGTGCCAGTTACCAGATAAGGTGATGCCAATTGGAAATGCAGAAGAACTATAAGAAGATGCTGTGTGAGGCCAAATAGTGCCAAAGCGCCAGGATTACATGAAAGCGCCCAAGTGCACACAGTCCAATGCCAAATAGGTGCAAAGCGCCCAGATTATGTGAGAATGCACACTCCACTCATGTTGGAATCATGGTGCACCTCGAATAAATGTGCAAGTAAGCTGGAAGCCATGATGCACAGCACAACTGGTGTGGTGGATTGTTGTGTGTGTGATAGGGATTGTGCAATGGGTGCACAGCAGAGAATGTGAGTTGCAGGTAAAGCATAAAAGGAGCATGCAAAGGCGCATTGAGTGTGCAATAACTGTGAAAGGCAGATAAGGAGTGTGGGGGGGGCACGCGGAGGCAGTTTAAAGCATAACAGGGCACATTTATGGCGCGCAACAGCAGGCAGCTATGGGGGAACCAAAAGTGCAGTAGAAATGTAAAAGGTGCAGAACAGCACACAAAAGCAGTCAAAGGTGCGCTGCGCAAAATGTGCAGAAGCCATTTAGGATGTGCACACAATCACAAAAAATGCCGTAGTATGCGCACAGGGTGATAGGGAGCCATATCAGTGACTAAATAGCTCACTCCAGTTGAGCATCATGTATTGAAAGTGTTTTAAAACAACTATATGGCAGCTGATATCATTTGAGATGCTGCAAAGTCATTCCAAGTGTCGCGAAATTGTTCAAAGTCATCCGAAATAGTGCAAAATAGTGCAAAATAGGTTCAAAGTCGATTTTGTGGCCTTCATAGTGATTCGGAGTGCATGTCATAATGTGTTGATACAAGTGGGATCCATTTCCAGACCTTATAATGTGTAGTGGACCTATCATCATGGAACATCATTATAGGTGAGGTCCTCCCCCTTATTGAAATCTGAAAAGAGGGAGAGGGTCGAAATTTGATCCAAAGTAAATGGTCGGGTTGTAATAGGATTTATTTGATGCACAAAACCATGAAGATGGTTGATCCAGTCTCCGAAATTATCTTTGTTGTCGAGCTGAACATCTTCGTCTTGTGGGGGGCATCTCAAAAGTCCATCAGGACCATGGTTTGTCTCTGTGACGTGGACTAATGTAAAGTGAAAGGTTAGGATGGATACTATTTATCAATTGATGCTAGCGCTAGGTGCAATATCAGGATTCGAAAGCATGCCTTTGATATATCATGTGTCAACTTCGATGATAAACCTTCGAACTCCTATTAGGTACAATCATAGTGCTCCAAGAGTGCAATATAGACTGTAAAGTTTGAGTTTTGGCTGCAAAAATCAGGATTTGCAGTCGTTAAGTGTAATCAATCCAAATTAACTATAATATCATTTTCAAGGGTTTTCAGGATTGCCTTGGACAAGAAAGAAACCAATAGTGATGTTCAAAGTGCTGACTGATAGGATAACCGGTGCTGAAGATGAGTAATCAATAGCTCGAATTGCTGGGGAATTGATTAGAGCTTCTTTCAAATCTTCTTGGGCTGCTATTTGTTCCACTCTGAATTTGAAAGGAACATCTTTTTGAGTGAGTTGGATCAGTGCTGCAGCTCATTGAGCAAAATTTCAGATAAAGATATGACAAACTCCAATGGTTCCTAGGAATGCTTTGACTTCAGTGAGGCTTCAACATGGTCCCCACTTGTTAACAGCTGCGATTCGAGTAGGATCAGCCATACGACCTTTGATATTGCATCGATGCCCTAAAACAATTATTTCAGGGATGCAAAGATAGAGTTTCAGACCTGAAAATGTTCCTCTGCAATACTTCATGCGCTGAACTATCCAATTTAAATTTTCGAAGTGTTCCCAGATGAAGCGTCGAATAGCTGGATTGTTGGAAATCATTTTGTAGAATCCACTGATTGTTCTATATTCTGATTTCTGACCCTTAACCAGTGTGTCGTCGATGTAAGGGATGGTGGTATGAGGAATTTTGGGCTGTAGAATAAATGTCACATTGTCATGTAAGATAGGAACAGAATTTGTCCAACCCATGGATAGGGTAACGATGCAAAGTGCTCCAAACAGTGTCTGAAACATTGTCAGATCATGAGATGATTCTGTGACTTTCCTTTTGTCGAATGCCACATAAAGATTTAACATTCCTCTGCATGATTGTCCCCTGAATTGTTCTGCTAAATGTTTGGGTATTGGCATGACACCTGAGTGCTGGATCGTTACTTGGTTAAGCAGTTCGAGATTGTGGACAATTCAAAGTGATTTAGCATCCTTTTTTGCAATGCAAAAACCATCATGATTGGTACAAAGAGTTTGATGGTTCATATACTCCTGCTTCTATCTTCTTTTTCAGCATTTTGCATATCTGTTCATACAAACCTGGAGGTATAGGAATGTTTTGCTCAACCCATGGAGAGTTATTTGAAGTGTCGCAAAATGTTGCGAAGTAGTTCAAAATAGTTTGATGTCATCCGAAATAGTGCAAAATAGTTTGAAATTGATTCAAAGTCAATTTCATGGCATTTATAGTGATTCGTAGTGTGTGTCATAATGTGTTGATATGGTTAGATTCTTCTCCAGACCTTATAGTGCATAGTGGACCTATCAGCATGAATGTCATTGAGTGGGTAGGCATCATCCAGATAGTGGTCAGGAAATTTTAGTTTGAGTCATTGATGATACTCAACCTGGAAACCCAAACAAAACCTACTAAATGGCTTCAGATGGTATAATGCAAGTCAGAGGAAGGGTGCAAGGTGGTACTAAATATCACTGCTGAGACCAATACGATGTGTTCAGCGATGCGAAATAATAAGTGATGGTTCAAATAATCTGTGAGAGCATATGAAGTTGTTCGAAAAAGTTCAAAAGAGGTTTGAAGATGTGTGAAATAGTTTGAAGTAAGCTTGAAGAAGTTCGAGGAGGTTTGAGGAAGTTTGAAATAGGCTTGAAGTATGTATATCGAAGAATGAGTTTAGCGAATGTGTAGTGTTTGTCGAAAGATGATAGGCAATATCCAATAAAATGAAAAGTGAATATGATAGTTTTGAAGAAGTTCATGATATTTCGCAGAACTTAGAGATACGACGCGAAATAAGACTCAAGAGAATGGCTCTTAAGTCAGATGATAAGTGTGAGGGTAACTTGTGCTGTTCCCCATTACTATATTGTTGTTCTAACTAACTAATACAAGTCTATATACAAAATAAAGAGATAGTACTAAAAAGGAAATAAGAACATGTGTAAAACATGAGGCAAATATATCAAACAATGAGGACTTGTATATCATGAAACAAATGAGAAATAATAAATGATGAAACATATAGTGTTCCCATATAGTAAAAGTACTTCAATGAAGTACAAAATGCACTTATTGCATTCTAACTCTCTTGTACTCTCTCCTCATGTCCGGTAGTGCTCAATATGCGATGGAATAACTTGTTCTGGCTGTGCAGCATGTATCAAAAGTGCTTCAAGACAACTATATGGTGGCCAATATCATTCAAAATGCTGTGAAGTCATTCAAAGTGTCCCAAAATAGTTTGAAAGCATTCAAAATAGTTCGAAGTTGTCCGAAATAGTGCAAAATAAATTGAAAAGTGTTTGAAGTTGATTTCGTGGCACTCATAGTGATTTGGAGCATGTGTCATAATGTCTCGATGCAAGTGAAAATGTTCTCCAGACCTTAAAGCGCATAGTGGACCTATCATTGTCATGTAATTCATGACCATAAACTTGGCTAAAAACCTCAAATGAATGATCTACTTTGTTCTGCCTCTGAAATTCAGCCTTTAGAGAGTAGGAACTTCATAATGTTGTAGAATGACCTGTAATACAATCCTAAGTTGCTCACATTAGAGATACCCATCCGAAGTTGTTTGCCAACGAGTGAGTTTGTCCATGTCTGAAATTGACCATTTTTGATCATCTTTGGAACCAGGATATAGTCTGTGGATTGCGATGCAAAAATCTTGAAACAAAGTGCCAGTTTCATATTTGGGAATTGATTCCCAGAGTTCAGATGTATCGATAGGCATGCTTCTTCATAAGTTCTGGATCCATAATATTACAGTCAATAAAGAGTATTTCAAGTTTGTTAAAGTATCGATGTAGCTCTCGAGGTTGAGTAGGGTCAAATTTTGGTGCTGTGGAATGTCCACAAGCTGGCATTGTCGCTTGAGTGGCCATAGATATACTGATTCGAGAAGTTAAAACCTGAGCGAAAGATGGTAGATATGTCGAAGTGGCTGGAATAATGAATGATGTAGTAGACAATGAGAAAGAAGAGGAAGATGAGGTTGGAGATGAGGAAATAGGTGAAGGAAACAGATGATGATGTGTAAATTCAGTGTCAGAGACAGGAATTAGAATATCCCCCAATTGTTCAAGAGATTTGAAGGTGTGGTGAGTCTCGATTCTAAGGTTTCAAGCTTGGGTTGGCCTAAGCTGGGAGATTCAAGATGGATTAGGTGATGAAATGATTTAGAAACCCCTTGCAGTGGCCTCCAAAATGATGATACTCAACTTGGAAACCTAGCAAAAACCTGTTAAAAGGCTTATGAAGTATAACTCAGGCTAGAGGAAAGGTGTGAGTCAGTACTAAATATCACCGCTAATACCAAAACATTGTTTTTAGTGATGTGAAATGGTAAGGGATGTGACGATAGTCTTTAAAAGCATACAAAGATGTTCAAAAAAGTTCGAAATAGGTTCAAAGACATGCAAAGTAGTTCAAGATAGGTTTGAATGGGTTCGAAGTTGTTTGGGCGAGTTTGAGGAGTTTCAAAGGTGTTCGACTGGTGTCAAGATATGTCGACAAACAAATATAGCAAATAAGAAGTGGTTTTTGAGTGGCGATAGGCGATGATGAGTTGAGAGCGAATATGAAAGTTCAAGGAAGTTCACAATATTTTGCAGAACTTCAGAGATATGATGCGAGCTAAGACTCAAGAGAACTGCTCTTAAATCTGATGGTAGTGGAGAAGGTAACTTATTCTCTGTTTTTCTAAGTAACTAGTACAAGTCTATATACATTTTTGAAGAGATAGTACTAAAAAGGGAAATAAAACCTGTGTAAAACATGAGGCAATATATCAAACAATGAGGACTTTGTAAATCATAAAATAAATGAGAAATAATAAATAATTGAAACATACATGTCCCCATATGGTAAAAGTACTTATCTTTTGCTTCAATATATCATTGAAGCATAAAAATGGTATTATTGCATCCTAAATCTCTTGTAATCTCTCCTCGTGTCTGGTAGTGCTTGATATGCAATGGAATAACACATTCTGGTTGTGCAGCATGTATTGAAAGGGTTTTAGGAACAGCTACGTGGCGGCCGATGTTATTCGAAGTAGTATGAAGTTGTTCGCAGTGTCACAAAATCGTTTGAAGTCATTTGAAGTCATTCAAAGTAGTGCAAAATAAGTTGAAAAGAATTCGAAGTCGATTTTGTAGTGTTTGTAGTGGTTTGGAGGGTCTGTCATAGTGTGTCGATATGATCGGAAACTTTCTCCAGATCTTAGAGTGTGCAGTGGACCTATCAACATACATTTTGGTCCAGCACCAGACAGATCAGCCAATTTGCAATGCTCTTAACTTTCAAATGAAATATCTGGAGACATTTGAAGAGATGAACAGCCAATTATTACTCAGCAATGGCAACAGCATTGGCATTGGCAATGACAATGGCTCAACATCATGAGTTGGCATCTGGAATGACAGAGAGTACAGCAGATGATGAGACTGGGGCTGATGCAGCCTTTTTTGATCACCTTGATGCCCTTTGGCATCAAGAAAAGGGCAATAATGACATCAACAACAGCTTACAAGACTTCTTTAATGGCGATGATGAACATGAAGTTCAACATGCTGATGAAGACATCCATGGATTTCAACCATATTTGCCTGAACAATACATGAGAACCAATGCTGAGGCAACAACCATACTAGCAACTGCCAATGCTGAGCTGACCACTGCACTGTGGACTGCTGATGCCTTGAACAACAGCTATATCCATGTGGTGCATACAAATGAAATACATTACTTAGCAATGGTTACCTGCCAGTGTCAGGGAGAACACCAAATTCCTTTGGACCTAGTAACCAGTAACTTGCTGCCTACCAGCTTCACCAAAATATGCACTCTTTTCACCATGCAGGTTCTAGACCATTTTTGGCTCTGTAATCTGGAATTGAAGACATTGGTCTATCAGTTTTACTAGCTGATTCAGTGCATAACATGCCGATGAGGCCTGCCACAGTGGTCAACCTCTACCATGAGCTTTGGTGCATGTCCCACGTATGGCATTGGATAAAAAGATTGAAGTGAGCAAGCAGGGTATGGACACAATCAAAAAGATCCATTGCATTCTGAATCAGGATCACTTGCCAATTACTATCCAGCCTGTCCTCAAGCAGGCATAAATATACCAGAAAATTGGAAGGACAATGTGAACAGGTGGGTGACTAAATACCTTGATTGTACAAGTTGTATCTGACATGATACTATGGCTCTCAGATTTGTTTTTAAATGCATATTCATGGCTGACAGCAATCTCAAAGCTGACCATGTCTGTTGGAAAAACTCTAATTCTGATGTATGGCTATGGGGTGGAGCTGGGATGGCCCCAAATCAGGCTGAATATAAGCAATTCCTCCAAGCTGCCATAGAACAATTCATAGTAGATACACTTCACTTTGTGGTGGCCAATGCTGTAATAGCTGCCAGTGCTGCACCCGATGCTGGTTCTGATTTGTTACATGGGTTTTTAGAAGGCTCCATGTGAAAATAAATTCTGAGCCATTGCATCTGCATGGCATGGCTGTTATATACTCAATACACTGGTAGACTTGTTTTGGGGAGAACAGCAAAAGAATGTTGACTTTCCTTTTCTCCAAGCCCTGAAAACCAGCAGGATTGACCCTCAACAGGGAATCATACTCATTTACAACATTGTCTGCCAATACATCATCCATATTCAGGAGCATATTAGTGCACATCTGCTGGCTGGCTTGAGCATTGACCAGGCCATTGGACTCTTGCATGTTCATGGTCACAAGGATAAATGCTTTTTTTGCTATGCTCCATCTTTCATTCCAGAGTCTGGCATTGTAGCAGGGGAAATACTTGAATCTTTGTAGTCATCACTGAATTCCATTTCCCTAACAGTCAGAATAGTGACATTGCCACATTGGGCTGAAATGCTTGATGATCATGCTATAGATCCAAATTACAAGAAAATGCTCAGCATGACAGTCACACTATGCTCAGAATCTTAAGAAGCCCTTGAGATATCCACACAGCTCAGCAAGCACCATGCAAAACCAATGGCAGATTTTGGTCCACAGGCAGTTGAATGATGGAAGAATGATGTCACCACAGCAGAAATGCTAAGGCTAACAGATGTCAGGATAATGGATATGTATGCCACTCAGGGATCACAACTGGCATAGAGAACGGAAATGGGACCAGGACTAGGAGCAGCATTGGGAGTGGCATTGGGAATGGTCACAGCATCGACACTCATTCAATCAGTGGTTGAGCAGTGGATTGATTTCGCTACTGTTTTTGAACAAATGCAGTGGGTCATACTTCCTACCAAGATTGATGTATCACAATCCCTTATTGATCTGCACCAGGATTTAATTATGAGACAAAGTCCATCAACTTGGCAAAGCACCTCACACTTCTGACATGCAAGCTATTGAATAGAAAAGAGAAGCTCTCACATCTCATATGGTAACCTTAACACATTTACAAAATGCTGCCAATATTGGCCATGCATGACATTGCTCCCTCCCAAATCACCCATGACAATGAAGTTGAATTTGAGAACTTTGATGACATAGACCCCTTTGACAAAGAGACTCCTGCTTCATCTGACACAAACACTATTCCAGTTAAAAAGCAACAAGTATACCTCCCATGTAATAGAGAACTTGCTAATGTGGAGATTAACCTCAGGAAGAACCAGGCAAGTTGACTGCTGCATCAGTTGTGAGGGCTCATTGCTGACAAATCATTTCAATATTCACACATCATGAGCAGTGCAGAGAAAGGGAGTTTACACCTGAGCATGAGACATTGTGCAGGATGTGGTTAACAAAATTTCTTTGCATGCCCAAATGTATAACTATTGCCAAAGCCATCTGGTGGCACTAGATTGTGATGCTGAAACATCCAGTATGTTTCAGTGGTTAATGAAGAATAACCTCAATGCTAGCACAGCTATTCTAAAGCCAAATGCATTAGGCTCCACTAATCTTTGCCTGTTCTGAATTTGACATACAGTGGCTCAAAAAACTGTCCCAATATTTGCACCATTTCTAGTATTCACTTTATAGCACCTCTGAATGTAAGAATATGAATAAAAGGTGGCAGTACATCTAAAAGCTCTGCTTCATGGCTATAATTTGATATCTGGGTCAAAAAAATTAGCCATTATATAAGCAAGATATAATCCAAACAATCCATTGACTCATTGGGATAGTTTTTTGACTTACTGTTTTAAAACCACTATCTATATAATTAGTATTTTGTTTAACTCCTTTTCGCCTTGATAACTGCTTTTATCCTTCTAGACATGCTTTCTATAAGGTTTTGGCATGTTTATGGTGGAATTTTATTCGACTCTTCCACCACCTTCTCCCACAACTCATGTACCCCCTTGGCTGGTTTTGGATACTGGTTAAGGACCTTCTTCAGATGCATCCAGAGGTGTTCAATGGGGTTAATATCAGGGAATTGGGCTGGCCAAACCATGACTTTAATGTCATTCTCTTTAAACCACTGGGTTGCCTTCTTAGAAGTGTGTTTGGGGTTATTGTCCTGCTGAAACATTCTTTTTCCCTCTGGCATTTCCAGCTTTTCAAAACTTTCCACCTCTCCTCCCTCCAAAATATCACAGTACTGTTCTGCATTTATGATCCTCTGAGCCTCTGTATGTACCCCTACTTCATTCCACCCCATACAACCCCATACTATAAGATTGTTTCCTCCTCCATGCTTGATGGTGGTTCTGTCAGAAAGTGATTCTCCCTTTTTTTTCCAGGTATAGGTCCTTCTATCTGATCCAATTCTGTTGATTTTGGTCTCATCTGACCATAAGATCCTCTTCCAATCATCCACTGTCCAATTTTTATAGTACTTGGAAAATTTAAGATGGTCCATTTTATAAACCTTTTTGAGCAAAAAACATTTCTGCTTGACAATTGAGTGAAAATTGTCTTCCTTGAGTGCACTTCTGACTGTTTGAGGTGTGACAGGATTGGAAAGTGTATTGTTAATGAAATGGGTAGCCTGAATAGCATTATCAAGCTTGTCAGTGGTAATTCGACAAATAATTGACTGCTTGTTACTAGGAGACAGCTTAGAAGGATGTCCACTCTTGCTGTTTTATTTATCTCCATTCTTGATTATTCCAATGGTAGACTTTTCTACACCAGTTCTGGACTGTATTTGATGGCAGGAATAATTCTCTTGAAGAAGTAAAGTGACAGTAAAGTGCTGTTGGAAGGTTGTGGGTTTTATGCAGTAATTTACCCTCCCCCATATGTTCTGTACAGATCTGTACAGACTACATGGACTATGCAGAATTTGTGTCAATCCATGCAGACTATGTGAAGTCAGTGCTAGTCCACACAGACTATGCAAAATCCATGTTATCAAGTTAATATCCTACAAGTTCCAAGCTTTCTAAACTGTATGAAAGTCATGAAGTGCCTACAAAATAAGATTGTGTAGAGCAGGGATTGAACTTGAGACCTCATGCTATCATTGCACAACAAACAAGTACACTTAACCAGTTGAGCCACAGAAGAGTTATTTGTTATTAATATAAAGTTTATTTATGACACTCAAAACTCAAACTCAAACTCAATTATTTACACCCGCTTGAATGAGGTGCATTGTTATATATTCAAAATCAAATAAATTTCATTAACTACAATAATTATATTTAAAACTTTGCATTCAGTGTGAGAGTCAAAAAAGAATATGAAAGTAAAAAAACCCTTTCTGCACAAAATGCAGAGGAGGGAAAAAAAAAAAAAAACTTGTCTATGGCCCAAACAACAGTTGCTGTCATTTGGGCCCATGTTCCATCCAGTCAGCTCATTTGAAGGTGGTGGTGATGGTGGAAGTGGGTGTGGGTGTGGGAACAGTGGTGGCATGTGTGCACAGTGGTGGTGGTAGTAGAGTGGAGTGGAGGGAGGTGGTGGCGTTGATAGGTCCATTGCATGCTCTAAGGTCTGGAATGGGTTCCAATCATATCAATACATTACAACATGCACTCCAAATTGCTATAAACACCACAAAATCGACTACAAACCCTTTTTAAACAACTTCGCATGATTTTGAATGACTTCAAACCATTTTAAACCATTTTGCAACATTTCAAATGCTTTCAAACAACTTTGCAGCACTTCGAATGAAGTCGGCCACCACATAACTGTTTTGAAACCCTTTTGATACACACTGCACAATAGGAATGAGTTATTTCATCACATGTCGAGCACTACTAGACATGAGGAGAGATGACAAGAGACTTAGGACACGATAATAGTGCTTAGAGGTTTCAATGATATATTGAAGCAAAAAGATGAGTACTTTTACTATATGGGATCACTGTACATTTCAGTTATTTCTCATTTCTCATTTGTTTTATGATTTACAAAGTCTTCATTGTTGTATATATTGCCTCGTATACTACACATGTTTTACTTTCTTTTTAAGTACTATCTCTTCAAATCATATATAGACTTGTATTAGTTACTTAGAAGGACAGACAAAGCACAGAAAACAGAGAAGAAGTTACCCTCTCCATTATCATTTTAAAAGCCATTCTCTTGAGTCTCAACCTCACATCATATCTTTAAGTTCTGCAAAATATCATGAACTTCCTCGAACTTTCATATTCGTCTTTGACTTATTACATATCACCTATCATTTCTCAAAAAGCTCTGCTCACTTGCTATGTTCACTCTTCAATATACCTTGACACCAGTCTGACTCTCTTGAAACTCTTTGAACATCTTCAAGCCCTTTCAAACTCTCTTTGAACTATTTTGTACATCTTCAAACCTATTTTAAACTCTTTCAAACCTCTTCGTATGCCTCTAAAGAGTTTTTGTATACTTCTTACCATTTTGTGTCTCTAAACACAACCTTTTGGGTATCAGCAGTGATATTTAGTACTAACTCGCATCCTTCCTCTACCCTGTGTTATACTTTTTAAGCCTTTTAACAGGTTTTTGTTAGATTTCCAGATCAAGTATTATCAGTGTTGATAGTAGTGGTAAGTGTAGGTACTAGCATTGCCTGCCAAATTCTGTCCTATTTGCTTTTGTTTGGTCCCCCACCAAAATTACAATTTTGCTCACAAATCATCACATCCCAGCTGTTAGACCTTCTTCAAGCATTCCGCTCACCTAAATCATGCACAATATGTATGTCTTAGTATATTTACACAATATATTAGTAGTATTAGACAATTATGTAGCCTAGAAATTATATATACCCTATCTACATAAGCCAGACAAAGTTTGGCATGCATGTGCTTTGTCATACAAAGCCAAACAATGCTATATAGTTGCATCAATGGCTTTACACATCAATGGCTATGTAGTGTAATAGTAATATATGTCTGTAGTCTCTTAGTTAGTCATGAGGCTATAGGTTCAAATATTATTTTGCTAAGCTCAAATGGTCTATTCAGATGAATGTGGACTGTCTTAGCTCATCTAACCTGGTTGATCATGAATGTGAATAGACAAAATCTGCAGAATCTGAGTAAAATATGTGGAGTCCATGTTAGTCTGCATGGATCCATATGGACTATTACACCCTGTTGCACAGCTAAAATGGTTGATGGTATGGATTGCAAATCTGCAGGGAGTCCATGTGGGGTCCATGTAATTCCATGCAAAATATATGGAGCAGTGTAAAGACCTCATTTCATGAGGTGAAAAAGGGAAGAAAGAGTAGTTGAAGTGATAGAAACATGCATAATTTATATAGACAATGTCACATGACCTTGTTTATTGTTTTTACAGTTTATATAATAGTAATACAACAAGCAAACTAGTTAAATAAACAGTGGGTCAAAAAACTGTTCCAATGAGTCAGTAGATTGTTTAAATCATATCTTGCTTATATAATGGCCAATTTCTTTGACCTAGATATCGAATTACAGCCATGAAGCAGAGCTTTTAGATGTACTGCCACATTTTATTCATATTCTTACATTCAGATGTGCTATAAATTGGATACTAGAAATAGTGCAAACATTAGGACATGTTTTTGAGCCACTGTAATGCCTACAATCGAACTGGTGTCATTACTGACCAGCATCATAATGCTGTTGCCACTGCTGGGGCTGATGCCAATGCCACTCATTCTAGGAATGTAAATGTATTTTGTGGCCATTCATTCCAATTACACTAACAATTTTATTAGTCAAGAGAGTACACTGGCTTTACTCATAGGCTCAGAGAAATAGATGGAAGGAGGAATTTATACTTGTCACATATGAAATGCAGTGGACTATGCAATATTTCATCTATAACAGCCAATGGTGGCAGTTAGCCTCACAGTCTGAGAATACCCTTTCTGGCCCACTAGCCTATGCTAATTGCCAGCAGCTGGCAAGAATTAGCATTGAAGGCTGACAATGCATTTAGATCAGCAATGCCAAATATATCTTTGTAAGGGCCACCTCAAAGCCTCACTTAATAGTGAGCTAACAGAGGGGAATCCAAAGTTAATATTATACTACATAATACAATACTTCAGGTGAATCTAATAGAGAGGAATCCAAAGAAAAAACTCTAAGAACCCATCTGTCAATGCGCAGTATATGTGATAGACCCAAAAATCACATATCACATCATGCACTTGCTTACAATTCTCTTTGGACTTCCATGAGTTATTTTTGATGGTATAGTTCTTCCACTTTATTAAGAACTCCAATTTATTTCATTGAAGATGTCAGTCTAGAATTTCTTCAACTACATATTCTAGAGCACCTTCTACCATTATTAGAGGTTGTGGAGTAGTTTGTTAACTAGGAATAGTGGGCAGGTGGTAAGGGCATAGGTGGGAAATGTTAATCTTGGAATCAATCTTGAATGATTGAGGTCATTTTAGCACTACTGCATTAGACAAAATTACTTTGGAGATTGTGTATGGGCCAACTTGTTTCTCTGTAAGTTTTCTTGAAGGTCATGGAATATTGAGATTCTTGGTACTTGAGCATACCAAGTCACCAACTTTGTACTTTGGAGTGACAGCTCAAGTACGATCCATGTGTTACATCATATCATCACATGCTTTCATCAATGCTGCCTCCACTTCTTCCTGTACCTTTTGAATCTTAGATACAAAGTCTTCTACTGACTGTACCTTGATTTCCCTTTGAGGTTCTATTCCCATATGAGGATAATATTCATAATTAGCAAAGAAGGGTGACATGTGAGTAGCTGAATAGAATTTATTATTGTGGGAAAATTCAGCAATTGCTAGCCATTCAGGTTAGTCAGTTTGTTGGTAGTTGGCAAACATACATAGGTACTCCTCCAACTCCTGGTTTATTCTCTCTTTCTGCCCATCAGTTTGTGGGTGATATACCATAGATAATTTGGTTCAAATTTCCAATATATTGTTTAACTCCTGCATAAATGTGGAAGCAAATTGTGGTCCATGATTGGAGATAACAGTATTGGACAATCCATGTAACTGCCATATCTTATTTAAATAGAGGCATGCCAAGCCTAATGACAAGGTTTTTGTGGTATTAGAAATAACATGAACCTCCTTTGTAAAGTGGTCACCTACTATGAATATTGCATCATGTCCCTGAGCTTCAGGTAATCCAGTGATAAAGTCCACAGGTACATCTCGCCATGGCACTTGAGGTATAGGGTTTGGCATTAATTTTCCTGCAGTTTCCCTCATGCACATATCACATCCATCCACATATCCCAACACATATTTTGAAATTCTGGGCCACCAATAATTTTTCATTACTAAGTCCTGCTCTATCCTGTACATCTGGATAATATATCTGCTTTCCTGATTAAGCTTTCAGCTTTATGGATTGAGTGAAAATTAAAATGCGACAGGAATAATGCCGAGTGCACTTTCCAATGGTTAAACTTTTTAGCAGACATGAAGTATTGCAGATTTTGGTGATCCATCCAGATTTCAATCTAATGTGTACATCCCTTCAAATAATGTCTCCACACTTTCAATGCTCATATTATTCCCAACATCTCTTTGTCATGCACATCATAATTCTTTTCAACATCATTCAACCCTCAGAACAAATATGCACAAGGATGCCATTTGTCATCTTCACATAGCATTGATAATACTGCTCCAGTAGCAAAGTCAGATGCATCTGATTCCACTTGTAAGAAATGTGTAAAATCTACTGGGGCTAATATTGGTTCCTCCACAAACTTCCTCTTCAACTCCTCAAATGCTGTCTGCTGTTGTGTTAGGGCGACACCCACTGTTCTGCTAGCTGGACCATGCAGGCTCTCCTACAAGAAGGCGGCGGGGCATGCGCACATGATGGGGGGTTTTGATGGTTTTGATACAATGGGTTAAAAATAGATGAGTTGGCTGAAATAGGCATTTCACACCACAAATGTAGATGGAATATCCAAGAGAACTCAACTGAGGTCCCCTGGTATGTATTTTTAGTTTATATACTATGTTACACATATTGTAATATGTTGTTACAGATGCATGCATACATGCGCATACATATTGTGGGTAAATAGAAAATTCCCATGCTGACAAATAAAGCATGTATAGGCATTTGGTAGCATATTTTGATGAAAGAAAATAAAATAAAATATAAATAAAATATTAATATGTAATAGGCATATCAGGAGACTGTTTCCTAACATTACCCCCCTTTTATGCCTCGACTTCCAGGCAAGAAAATATTGTATCTGTCCCCTCTGTGAACTTTTGGTAAGGCCAGAAATTCATCCCCTCATACACCATTCTAGCAATGTGACACAGAGCATTTGGATTATGTTTAAAGAATTGGGCAATTGTGTTATGTGCTCACCTACAATTCTCTTTGGGTTCCCATGAATTATTTTTGTCAGTGTAGTTCTTCCACTTGATTAAGAACTCCAATTCATTTTGTCAAAGACGTGAGTCCAAAACCTCTTTCACAATATATTCTGGAGCACCTTCTACCATTATTGGAGGCTGCAGAGTAGTTTGTTGACCAGGAATAGTGGGTGGGTGGTAAGGGCATAAACAGGAAATGTTGATTTCAGGATCAATCTTGAATGATTGAGGTAATTTTAATACTACTGCATTGGGTGAAATTATTTTAGAAATCGGATATGGGCCAACTTGCTTCTCCGTAAGCTTTCTTGAAGGTCGTGGAATATTGAGATTCTTGGTACTTGAGCATACCAAGTCACCAACTTTGTACTTTGGAGTGACAGCTCAAGTACGATCCATGTGTCACATCATATCATCACGTGCTTTCATCAATGCTGCCTCTGCTTCCTCCTGCACCTTTCACATTTTTGATACAAAGTCCTCCACTGACTGTACCTTGATGTCCCTTCGAGGTTCTACCCCCATTCTGGGATAATACCCATAATTAGCAAAGAAGGGTGACATGCGAGTAGCCGAATGGAATTTATTATTGTGTGAAAATTCAGCAATTGCCAACCATTTGGGCCAGTCAGTTTGTCGGTGATTGACAAACATGCATAGGTACTGCTCCAACTCCTGATTCATTCTCTCTGTCTGCCCATCAGTTTGTGGGTGATATGCCATAGATAACTTGGTTTGAATCCCCAATATGTTATTTAACTCTCACATAAATGCAGAAGCAAATTGTGATCTGCGATCAGAGATAACCATATCAGATAATCCATATAACCGCCATACCTGATTTAGATAGAGGCACACCAAGCCCAACGATGAGGTTTCTGCAGTAGTAGGAATAATATGGACTTCCTTTGTGAAGCGGTCACATACTACAAATATTGCATCATATCCTTGGGCTTCAGGTAATCCTGTGATAATGTCCATGGATATATCTTGCCAGGGCACTTTAGGTATAGGGTTCGACATTAATTTCCCTGCAGGCTTTTCTAGAAATTTCTTCCTCCAACTTTACTTCCTCGATTGTCACTTCCCTAATCTTCCTTTTCTGCCTACAGTTCCTAGCAATATGCCCTAATTGCCCACAATTAAAACATTTAAATGAGGCTCATCTCCCTACTTGATCAACATCCATTGCATCTGTCAATGCTGCTGACTCCTTAACAATAGGTGTCACTGCTATGGCCAGTGCCTGTGCCCTCGGAGTTTGTACCTGAGGTGTCCTTCCTTTCTCAGACTTTCCTCCTGATGACTTTCCAAATCTGGCATTCCTGTACATCAATTTTGATTCCGCCTGTTCCTGTTAATATTGCCAATCAAGACGCATTGCCCAATTATACCACTTGTCCAACCTCTCCAGCATAGAAGGTAGTCGATAAATTAACTTGAATAAAGAGGGATTTAATCCTACCTTCAAAAATTCTACCAATGCAGCTTCTCTCATATCTGTTAGGGCGACACCCACTAATCTGCTAGCTGGACCATGTGGGTTCTCCTACAAGAAGGCGGCGGGGGGTGCGCGCATTGATAATACTCAACCCGGAAATCCAAACAAAACCTACTAATGGCTTCAGATGGTATAACACAGGCCAGAGGAAGGGTGCGAGGTGGTACTAAATATCACTGCTGAGACCAAAGCATAATGTTTAGTGATGTGAAATGGTAAGCGCTGTGGATAATAGTCTGTATAGGCATATGAAGGTGTTCGAAATAGTTCGAAAGAGGTTCGAAGATGTGCGAAATAGTCCGAAGAAGTTCGAATAAGTTCGAAAAGGTTCGAGGTATATCAAAGAGTGAGCTTAATGAATGTGAAGTGTTTGTTGAATGGCGGTAGGTGATGGGCGATAAAACGGAGAGCAAATACGATAGTTTCGAGGAAGTTCGCGATATTTTGCAGAACTTTTAGAGATGTGACCTGAAGATAAGACTAAAGAGAATGATTTTTAAATCTGATGATAGCGAGAGGGTAACTTGTGCTCCCCGTTGTTCTTCTTTCTATTCTAAGTATCTAACACAAGTCTATATACAAAATGAAGAGATAGTACTAAAAAGGAAATAAGAACAATTGTAAAACATGAGGCAATGTACACAGCAATAAAGATATTGTAAAACACAAAACAAATGAAAAATGATAATAAGTAAAATGTACATTGTCCCAGTATGGTAATAGTCCTTGTTCTATTGCTTCAATATATCAAAGAGACACAAAAACACACTTATCGCATTCTAACTCTCTTGTAATCTCTCCTCATGTCCGGTAATGCTCGATATGCGACAAAATAACTTGTTCTGGATGTGCAGCATGTATCAAAATCGTTTGTGGACAACTATATGGCGGCCAAAGTCATTTGAAGTGCTGCGAAGTTGTTCGAAGTGTTGCGAAATAGTTCGAAAGTGTTCGAAGTGTCTCGAAGTCGTCCGAAATAGTGCAAAATAATGCAAAAATGGTTCGAAGTTCATTTCGTGGCATTATAGTACTTTGGAGTGCATGTCGTGATGTGTTGATATGAGTGGGAGTCTTCTCCAGACCTTAAAGTGCATAGTGGACCTATCAGCATGATGGGGGGATTTGATGGATTTGATGTGAGGGTTAAAAATAGAACAGTTGGCTGAAATAGGCCTTTCGCACCACTAATGTGGATGGAATACCTAAGAGAACTCAACTGAGGTCTCCTAGTATTTATTTTAGGGTTATATACTATGTTACACATATTGTAGTATGTTATTACAGATGCGCACACACATGCGTGCACATGCGCATACATGCACATACATATTGATGCGTGTAAATAAAGAATTCCCACGCTGATAAATAATGTGTATATAGGCATTTTGTAGTGTATTTTGGTGAAATAAAATGAAATAAAATAAAATAAAAATAGTATTAGGTAATAGGCATGTTAGGAGACTGTTTCCTAACAATATCCATCTGTGACACTTCTGCCTTGAACTGCAAAATACATTCATCTGCAGTCAGAGAACCTTGGTGCATGGTTTTTAATTTAGCATTCACCATTGCCTTTGGATTAATTAAACTGTGCCTCCAATCTCCAAAAATTCCCTCAAGGTTGCAAACAGTTTATATCCTGTGGCAATTTGATTAATAGCTTCATTTCTCCAGAACTGTGCTTTCCCTCCCTGGATGTATGAGAGAGCAAACATAATCCTAGACTCGGTCATATGAAATTCAGGCTTTCTCCCATGAATATACAATACTATAGAGCTGATGAAGGATTTTGTGTTCTCCATGGTACCATCAAATATTTGCAGGGGCACATATTTAGGTAAACACATTTTTCCACTCTCAGATCTCTCCTCTGCATGCACATCATCCTGAGACATCCACTCTACCATCTTTTCCATCTCATCATCTTTATCTTCCACTGTCTCTGCTTTTATTTCTGATTGTTTGGGCTGGGATGCTGCTAATACTGACACTAATTGGGACACTTGTGCTGTAAGAGCATCAATTTTGGCTTCGGGCTGGCATAGAAACAGGATTGTGACCAGGATTCGAAGTTGCTTGTTCTGTCATAATGACATAAGCTGTGATGAGTCACTTCTTCGGCTGAATCAAGATTCAGCTTCAGAATTTTTTTGCAAAATTTTGAGTCATGTGATCTGGCTATTCAGGTACCAAACATGGCAAAACATGTGATTTCGGCTATTTGTCAACACTTGGGGACTTCAGATCAATAACCCTTCCAACAGTGCCTGATCTTGGGGTTATTACTGAATTCAGCTAGTAACTACCTAAAATAGTCATCCGAATTGAGTAATGTAAATCTCGGCTAAACCAGATCCAATCGGTTGTCTGGTTGCAGCTGTCCTAATGATGAGCGCTGCCTCTCAATTACTGGCAGTTGCAATATAAGGTGAGGCCTGGCATTGGCTTACAAAAGCAAAGTAAATATGTATATACAATTAATTCCGGCTCTTGCCAAAATGATGAGTAAGCAGTTGTGGTGTGCTGAGACAATGATGTATGCACATGTAAGAGAAGGCACACTGATGGGGTAGTTGAGTTTTTCTGTTAGGGCAACACCTACTGTTCTGCTAGCTGGACCATGCAGGCTCTCCTACAAGAAGGTGGCGGGGCATGTGCACATGATGGGGGGTTGTGATGGTTTTGATGTGATGGGTTAAAAATGGATTAGTTGGCTGAAATAGGCATTTCGCACTACAAATGTGGATGGAATACCTAAGAGAACTCAACTGAGGTCCCCTGGTATGTATTTTTAGTTTATATACTATGTTACACATATTGTAATATGTTGTTATGGATGCATGTGTACATGCGCATAAATATTGATGCGTGTAAATAGAAAATTCCCATGCTGACAAATAAGGCATGTATAGGCATTTGGTAGCATATTTTGATGAAATAAAATAAAATAAAATAAAAATAAAATATTATTATGTAATAGGCATGTCAGGAGACTGTTTCCTAACATGTTGTTTCCCCCACCTCTACACTACTTCTTTTCACATAAGGTTGTACAAGGGTGCAGCAATTTTGGAAAAATTATATACAAAGTGATGATAATAATTTGCAAGTCCCAAGAAGGCTTGAACCTCCTTGATACAGGTGGGCACAGGCCAATTAACAATTGCCTGTACCTCGATAGGATTTATTTTGATTCTGTCAGGACTAATCATTAATCCCAGAAACTCAATCTTGCTTGCCCCAAACACACATTTCTCTGGTTTCACAAATAGATCATTCTCTGCCAATCATCATAGCACCTCTTGTACTATCGCTTCATGGTTTTCTTCATCCTCCATGAATATCAGAATATTGTCAATAAATATTATTACTATGCCTTTGTTTATTACATTCTTGAAAATGCCATTCATCATATTTTACAAGTGGTTAAAGGATCCTCGATGTGTGGCAAATATGGCTTTCCACTCATCTCCTTCCCTTATTTGTACATTATTGTACCCCCATCATAAATCCAATTTTGTAAAGACCTTGGCTTTTCCCACCTTGTCAATTATCTCTGAGATCAATGGCAAGAGGTACATTTTCTTGTCCTGTCCACTCATTCAGATACCTATAATCTGTACATATCCTCTTCCTCTGATCTTTCTTTGGTATAAAGAATATTGGTGATGTCTGTGGTAATTTTGAATGTCATACATATGTATCCCTTACACAATTGTTCATTTAGGAATGCATCAACTTCTTCTTGTTCTATTGGAGATAACAGATAAACTTTGGACTTCTTCAGCACAAATCCTGGCTTCATCTCAATGGCATGATCTCATGGTTTTCACACCAGCATTCACTCAGACTCTTTCTTCTGAAAGACTGACAAATATTCATGATATGCTTTTGGTTACCACCTTTGCAGTGTTTTTATTTCACAACTGTCCCCCATAAATTTATGTAAAGGTTTGCTTCTGTCCTTCCTTGTCAATCATGATTGGAACTTCCCCATTTGGCATTTCCTCATCCTCCACTTCTGCCATCATAACAGAATACTTCCTCAGACATTCATTCTCTTTTCTTTTCTTCTCCTCTTTCTTTATCTTATTTACCTTTGGAGGTAGATGAGTGAGGGATGAGCATAGTGTACAGAGGTTTTGCACTGAGAAAGATGACACATCATGATCATGCGATATGTTTGTTCTTCCTCCTCTTACCACATAGACACATGCACTTCCCTCACTATCTCCTCAGTCCTGAATCTATTCCATTTTGCATCGTTCCTTCTTCTCTACTCACTCTTTTCACTTCACTTTAAAACTGGGATATGTCAGGCAATGCAACAGGACAGAGAGAGAGGACAGGTACCCCACTCCCATGGTCAAAGATGACAGCCAGCAGTTCCAACAGTGGGCAGGGGTCAGAACCGTTTTCAGATGCTTTTGTAGTGGTTCCAGTGGGGAGGAAATTGAGGAGAGGGACAAGCCAGTGCATCGCAGCCCTGCAGGGCTCCTCGCAAATGACTGTCTGATGGTGGACATGCATCGTCTCATACAGGGCAAGATCAATACAGCTGCATCGAGCACTTCCAATCAGGTTTTTATTGAGGCACCTCCTGAAGCATGCAGTTGGTTATGTGTATCAGGTTCTTCAAAATGTGGCTGAGAAAGGTTCGGGTAATCCCAGCCATTCTGGTGAGCCAACAGGCACATCTGGGAATGCAGATGACCTTCAGGACAATGCTACACCCCAGATGAGCTTAATGGCTGGCATGGCACCCTTGGTGGGTTGCAAGTGCTCAGCGATGAGTGCTGCCCTGGACTCTTTGTGCAGGGGTCTCAACCCTCCTTTCCAGACCAGGCATCAGCAGCAGATTTTTTGCCTATGCATTCTAAGGAACCTGTCAGTGATGGCCTCATTCCACTGAAGCAGAAGATCCCTGACCCATCTTCACCAATGAGGATAGGGCTGGATGCCCCATATGCAGGCAGATCTAGACTTGATGCAACCCCTGATTCAAGTCCCATCTCACAGCACCCACTTCTCCGCAGAGCCACAGATCTCTACATGCCTTCCACCATGAGATGACACTTGGCAACTCTTTGTACACATAAAAGTAACACTGCATGGGCAACAGTGGAGGGTTTAGTAGCAATTCCTGAAGGATTCAATGCTGTGGGATATGCCCCAGCTCAGGTGGTGGGAGGGATTAACTACAAGCTCCACTCCCTCCAATTGTGAGGATCAGGCAGCCAAGCATGAGGCAGCCAAGCATAGAGGCTGAGGAGGAAACTCTTTGCACAGTATGCTGCACACAGGCCCACAGACTACAGTGGCATATTCCAAATCCAGCCTGCAGATAGCTATGCATGCAGGCCTGCAGATAGCTACACAAGCAGGCCTGCAGATAGCCATGCATGCAGGCCCACAGATGGCCATGCATTCAGTCCTGCAGATAGCGATATATGCAGGCCTGCAGATGGCAACACAAGCACACTGGCATGGTGTATGTATTTGCATATCTATCTTGAGTCCCTGCATTGATTCGCATATAGGCAGGTCATCAGATTGCCCTGTTGGCAGGGGTGCAGACACCCACACAATCAGTCATGCACAGCAGCAGACATGCTGTCCATGCAATGATGGCACCCCAGCTCACACTGACACCAGATGTTATCACAGCAATCTTAGCAGCAACAGGTCCAACCAGCACAAATCTTTTGCTGGCTGAAAATGCTCAGCTTCCTGCAAGGAAATATTTCTTGCATGTCATCATGAATACCATGAGTGATCTCCCAATATCCATCATCAAGGAGCTAAAAGCCAGATTCAAAAATTACATTCTATTGGCTCTCTGCACCCACAAAGCATGTTTGAATGCAACCTGTTCCACTGAGGTGATTGACACTGAAATCAGATGGAACAACAAAGGCAAGATGAGGTTGAAGTAAAAGGTGATGATGGCCAGAAGGGACCACTCTCTCACCACCAATGACTTCACAGAGATTCACAAAATTTTTATATGTGGGATGCACAAATACCTTATTATGGGCGAGGACATAGAACCTGGCAGGGTACAAGCTACAGACTGTGTGGACATGTTTGCAGAATTCTTCAGTGTTATTGCTGCCAGGCCAGACTACACACTGGACTGGCCATCATATCAGGGCTACATCATCAAGTCTTACATCTTATGGGTTGGCAGGAGGGACAACACATATGGACTGATTTTTAGCAAGCATCTACATCACCAGTACAAAATGAGGAATCTTGTGCCCACAATCCTCAAGCAGCTGAGACAACCTTCAGGTGCTCCTTCATCCTTTCCACCTACCAGACCAAGCAGCAGTACCACCGGTGGAAGTGTGAGCACAGGCTCATGAGGCAGAGGCTGTGGATTTCAAAGGAGTGGGATGTTTGACTCGAATCAAGGAGGATATCAGGCCCAAAATTTTCCATCATCCTTTCAGCCCCAGCAATCATCAACCAGTTTCAGGTGTTATCTCTGCAGCGAGGGCCATTCCCACAGAGATCATTAGAGACAAGCAAGATGGCTCATTGACAATGAGCAGGGTAAATGAGTCAACAAGCTCCTCAGTAACAGAATTGTCTGCATTTCCTTCAATGTCAGATCTTTTAAATGTAGATGAGGTGCCACCTGTACCTACAGCCACTCCTGTTCCTTGTGCAGTGAGTCCATGCATGGATCTGCAAGTTGTACTGCATGACAACATTTTCCCAATCATAACCAAGCTGAAAGCTGACACTTGGGAGCTTGCTTTGATGGATGCAGGCATTCTCAATGAGTTCAACAATATCCTGGTGGGCCTCAGGCAAGGCTTTTTCTGTGGTTTGGAAAACTTTTTGCTTGCATGCATGTCCATCCCTCACAATCACTTTTCATCACAAGAAGATGAAGATTTTGTTGTTTCAAAATATGCTGAAGAAGTGGCACTTGGTAGAATATCGCATGTTTACAATCCAGATACACTTTTCTCACCTATTGAGCACTTCTCTACTGCTCCTCTCACAGTTATCAACCAAAGTGGTGCCAAATGCCACATAATTGTAAATCATTCATATCCAAAAAACAAATATTGCATTGACCTCAAAAGCTTACCATGCAATGCATCACAGAAACACATCATCGATCCAACTCAAAACTCTATAAACACCATCATCGACTCCAAGAAATTCTAGTGTGCCTGGGGTTCTTTTTCTGAATGTTATCTACTGGTTGCAGATGCACCAGAAGGGACGCAAGCAGCAGTATTCAATGTTGATGTGGCATTTTGAAACATCCCCATCCCCCCATCAGCATGTCAATTCTTAGCAATCATGATTAAAGGGCTCATCCATCTCGACCATGTCTTAAATTTTGGTGCATCCCCTTCTCCTGTAGCTGATGCAATGGTCAAGATACTCTTGAAGCAAGGAATCACAGTGGTCATCAAGTGGATGGATGACTTCATATTCATATGCTACCCTTCTTGCCATCTGCCCAATGGCTCTCACAAATTCACTTATTCAGCAGAACTTGTATGGAGTATAGCAGAAGAATTGGGCTGGCCTTGAACTCCAGAAAAATTTGTTGATTTCACAACAGTGTTCATGTACATTGGCTTTCAATGGGATCTAGCTGCTAGGAAGGTGGAACTATCTGAAAAGAAGAAAACAAAGTATCTAGAGCAGATTTTAACATGGACCCACAGTTCATGCCATACCTCACACAAAGCTGAGAGAATCATCAGCACATTGAATCATGTCTTTCTCATCATCCCAGAAGGCCAGTCCTGCTTAGTCTCACTGTACAAATTTTGGGGAGGATTCAAGACCTACAAGGCAAGCACAGCAAAACACAAACTTCTGCAGGAACTGCAGAGGATATGGCATGGTGAAGGCAGTGGTTACAGGATGAATTTGTTGGAATAAAAATTATTTGCCCCCCTGAACCCCTAGATATGAGGTTGTTTGTGGATGCATCCACTGGATGGGGGATCAGTCTAATCATAGATGGGAAATGGCCTGCATGGGAATTCAAAGATGAATGGAAGTCAAAAGGACATGAGATTGGATGGGCTGAGATGGTGGCAGTTGAATTATCAGTCCAGACACTCATTACTGGAAAGAAGTTCACAGAGTGTCACATAGTCATATGCTCAGACAACAAGGGTGTTGTGGGTGCATTGGAGGCAAGAAGATCTTGGGGCACCCAGCAGAACATGATCCTTCATGAGATTGTCAAGCTCATTCAAGACCACAATTTGTGGATATCCACTACATGGATACCGACTTTAGAGAATTCCACAGATGGTCCTTCAAGGGGCAATTTTTTAGGAAAAGATTTACTATATGCATTCCCACCTAAGATGCTGTTCCACTTGACAAATTTCATACAGAGGGCAGTAGACTACCATTACTCTAGATTGCAATAAACACATAATTGCTCCACTCTGATGTGACCATGGGTCTATTGAAAGTCACATCACACCCAGTGCATCTGCAAGCAACCTCTCACTATCCAAACCACCACCACCCCCCCTTTTTTATTTCCTTCCAGTCAGTACCACAATGCCCTCTGTCAGACATGTTTAATCCATTCATATATCCAATGCATGCACAAACAACCTAGCTCAATTGGCCTGACTCCATGGCAGGAAGTTTCCTTACCACTACAGCTGACATCAACCCTATGAGATTTGTATACCATCACCCTAAAAAATCCTACCCAAGCTGAGCCTTGCGTTACCTCCTGTTCTGATGGATAAGATCAAACATACACAGGAAGCAGCCATGAACAAGACAACACAGGCTAAAGATGCTAGCCAACTGCATGAGTTCCTGAGTTTTTGCAAGGGCCTTGGGATCCAAAACAGCAATGCACTCCTAGCAGAAGGAGACCTTCTCATAGCATGGTCATCATGCTACACAGGGTGATTGGCTGGGAGGACAGTTGGTGCAAAGTTACTGGCCATCAGGAAGGAACACAGAAGGTGAGGTTTGATATGGCAGAGAGGGAATCTCTTGTGCAGGATTCTGAAAGGAATTGAAGAACTGAGGCTGGCATCATCTTTTTGCAGTATGAGGGCTCCAGTAACCATATCCATGCTTGAGGACTTGGACAAGGGGCTTAGCAGATCCTTGGGCCTCGACATCTGCATCTGCACTATCTGACTCCTGTCATTCTTTTGTCAACTATGTAGCGGTGAGGTCTTACCACCCACACAGGACCTTGGCAAGTTTAATCCATGATGACATGCCACATTTGCACACATTGCAGAATTGACAGCAAAGAATGGAGCTTGCAATCTACACCTCCCATGGTCCAAAACTCAAAAAGCTCAAGGTGACGATGTCTGGATCCCTCACCAGGAAGCCCCACTTGACCCCACTTCATAAAAAACAAGCTCAGCATCGACCACCTCATTGCTGCATACCATGACAAGCATGACAATATAATTACACTCACTAGATCAAAGTTTGTATGCCATATCAACAGTATTCTTAGGGTGACAAACAAAGGACACTCATGCATCACAGAACACTGCTTTTGAATTGGGGGGACAACATTCTACCTCATCTCAGGTGTGCCACCAGATATGGTAAAAAAATTTGGACACTGGCATTCTCAGGCCTTTCTGGAGTACTGGCACTACCTGGTCTACCTGGGTGCAATCCACATCAAAATGCTTTCTCTCAATGTGAAAGCACGATGGCAGCAAGTGAGAAGCCCTCCCAAGGCTTGACATGCATCCTCGGGTGAGTCTTCATTATGACTATGATGCACCTTAGGCTTGCTCCTCATATGGGTTTCCATAGTCATGTTCTCAGCTTACCTCTGGATGATGAAGATGGAATCCGAGGATATGTGTTCACTTCAAAATCATGGATTTTCAGCATCCTCATTTTTCTGGTTAGTCACTCCACTCCCAGATCAGTCAGCATATCTACTTGAATTAGATTTGTATTATCCCTAGCACTGTACAATTAACTACCATATCACAAGGCAATCTATCATTTCACCTAGTGGCAAAATCCTCTCATACACATTACATTCTTTAGGACAATGAGTCATGTGTACTTTCCCAGTTTTCCAATCAATTTCTGGATTATGCTTACATAACCACAGACATCCAATTATAAGATTGGTTTTTCCAAGATCACACATCTTGAATATGGCTCATTCCTGATGATTCTGATACTTTGGTATCATAGTCACTTCCTCCTCGATAGTTCCTCCACAATTAATTATTCCATCAATATTATACACCATTATAGGTTGCAACAGTTTGTGTGTGCTAATACCATTTCCAGTAATTAAGGACTGATTAATGAATAATCCTGTAGCACTGCTATCAAGTGACACTTCCACATCAATAGCTGCATGCATGTCCACTGTCTTCAATCCTACAGTCAAAGTGATTTCAGGTTCTATTTGCACAGAGCAAATAAAGAATTTAGGGGTTTTTGGAAATAATGCTTGACAATTCTCTTTATTGCATAACTGACAAAAGTCATACTTCTCCTTGGTTTTCTGTTCTGGTTTACTCTGGGTTTCCTCAGATACTAAAACATTACAATGATTCTGGGTCACCAATGGGAAAACCTTCACTGGGACTCTTCCACAAAATTCTTCTGCTTGTCTTCCTCCAACTTCACTTCCTCAATTGTAGCTTCCCTAATCTTCCTTTTCTGTTTACAATTCCTAGCAATATGCTCTAGCTGCCTATAGTTAAAACATTTAAGTGAGGCTTATCTTCCTGCTTGATCAATGTCCATTGCATCTGCTGATGCTGCTGACTCTAACTTTAGGTGTCACTGCCATGGCTGGTGGCGGTGCCCTTGGAATTTGTACCTGAGGTGCCCTTCCTTTCTTGAGCTTTCCTCCTGATGACTTTCTAAGTTTGGCATTTCTGTACATCAACTTCAATTCTGCCTGTTCCTGCCGATATTGCTGATCAGGGTACATTGCCCAATTGTACCACTCATCCAACCTCTCTGGCATGGAAGGTAGTCAATAGATAGACTTGAATAGAGAGGGATTTAATTCTGCTTTCAGAAATTCTACCAATGCTGCTTCTCATATATCTGTCTGCAAAGCTTCTGCCTTGAACTGCAAAATAAGTTCATCGACCATTAGAGAACCTTGGCACATGGTTTTTAATTTAGCATTAGCTGTTGCCTTTGGATTAGAGTCTCCAAACTGTGCCTCTAGTCTCTCCAGAAAAAAAATTCCTTGAAGGTCGCAAATGGTTTATATTCCACAGCAATTTGATTACTAGCCTCATTTCTCCAGACCTGTGCTTTTCCCCCCTTGAATATACAGTGACTCACAAAACTGAGTCAATGTTTTGGACTTTTTGATTCATTGTTGAATAGCTTCCCATAAACAACAAAACCAAACAAGGTATTGGTGTACCGAATAACATACATGATCAGGGCTACCAAACAAACAAAGAATTATGTAATTTTAATCATTCCTCATGGAGATATGATCATTTTAATTCAGGGACTCATTGACTTAGTTTTGTGAGGAGTAGTCAGAAATATTAGAATCTGATGCTCCACCAACTGTATAATGTCAAAAACTTGACAGATGGTTTCTAAGGTGATGTGACCCTTGATGGGACCTTAAATTATAGTATTTAATTAGGACTAGCATTCTTCATACTTCAATATTCTCCAATGCATCCCATCTCCTCTGCTCAGAAGGAAAACATTCTTTCCCTGGCCTCCAATCATTATTCTACCCACAATATTGCCTCTAAACTCAACCTCAGCCAGTCTAGTGTATCCAGAACACTCAGGTCTCTCCATCCAAACCTGGATTCCCCCTCTGGTGGTTGTCCTTCTAAGCTCTCATCTACCTCTCAGAGAGCCATCCTTACCCAAATCACCACTGGCAAGGCTGCAAATGCTGTTCAGGCCACCCATTACATCAACAGCATCATCCCCACTCCATTCTCCTGAGAAACAGTCAGAAGAGTTCTCAGAAAAAACTCATTCAAGGCTGTGGTGAAGAAGAAAAGGCCCTTGCTTAGTATAAGGCATAGAAAAGCAAGATTGGCTTTTGCTCAGAAGTATAGAGAGTGGACTGTGGAAGACTGGAGGAGGGTTATTTGGTCAGATGAGACTAAAATCAACAGGTTTGGGTCAGATGGGAGAGAGTGGGTCTGGAAACAGAAGGGAGAGGGGCTGATTGAGAGAGAGGTGCAGGGAACTGTCAAATTTGGAGGAGGAAACATTATGGTATGGGGGTGTATGGGATGGAATGGAGTTGGGTATCTTGCAGAGGTTGAGGGGAGGATAAATGCTGACCAGTATGTGTCCATTTTGAAGGACCATATGCTGCCTAGCTTGGAGGAGAGTGGAATTTCTGGAGAAGAGGTGATTTTTCAACAAGACAATGACCCCAAGCATACCTCAAAAAAGGCCAAGAAATGGATGGAGAACAACAATATTACTCTTCTGGATTGTCCTGCCCAATCTCCAGACCTCAGTCCTATTGAACATCATTGGGTTCACCTCAAGAACCAGTTAGACAAGTATCCAACAGCACCAAAAGGAATTTGGGAGTTATGGGAAAGAGTAGTAGAAGAGTGGAATAATATTCTATCAGAGGTGTGTCAGAATTTGATTAAAAGCATGCCTAGAAGGTTGGGAGCAGTTATTAAGGCCAAGGGAGGTCATACAAAATACTAGAATTACAATTTATCATAATATTGATACCACCTCACAAAACTGAGTCAATGAGTCCCTGAATTAAAATGATCATATCTCCATGAGGGATAATTAAAACTACATAATTCTTTGTTTGTTTGGTAGCCCTGATCATGTATGTTATTCAGTACACCAATACCTTGTTTGGTTTTGTTGTTTATGGAAAGTTATTCAACAATAAATTAAAAAGTGCAAAACATTGACTCAGTTTTGTGAGTCACTATATGAGAGAGCAAACATAAATCTAGACTAGGTTGTACAAAACTCTGGCTTCCTCCCATCGATGTACAATACTATAGAGCTGATAAAGGACTTTGTATTCTCCATGGTACCATCAAAGATTTGTTGGGGTGCATACTTAGGTAAGTGCACTTTTCCATTTTTGGCTCTCTCTGCTGCCTGCACATCTTTCTGGAACATCCACTCCACCATCTCCTCCATTTTTATCTTCTATCATCTCTGGTTTTACTTCTGCTTGTCTGGGCAGTGATGCTGCCAATACTGGCATTAATTGCAACATTTGCACTGTAAGTGCATCAATTTTCACTTCTAGTGCTGGCATGGGAACAGGGTTAGGACCAGGGTTAGAAGTTGAAGGTTCAGACATAATGATTTTGAGCTGTAATGAGTCACTTCTTGGACAAATCCAAAAGTTGGTTTTTAAGACCTCTCCAAATGTCTATGGGTCATGTGATTTGGTAACCCGGGTACCAAACTTGGCAAAACCCATGACTCAGTAACTCGTGAACTGTTTGGCTTGTCAAGCACTTCAGATCAATATCCCTTCTTGTTGAAATTAAATCCTGATACATGCTGCATACATGAGGCCATGCATGCAGCACACACATGTTACTGCGCTTACTGTGCATACATGTGGTAAACACATTCCTGAGTCATGTGACATCCTTACTATTATGTATATAAGGAGAACTTGTACTGTAGTAGATATACAGTGTTCTTACCTCTGCTAAACCCTAGCTCTAAGACTAACTAAACCCCAGGTAGGTTATAAGGAACGTGTCATCTCTTCCTCTGTGCAGCGTATGTAGTCTGCTCCAACAGGTTATGGGCCCTGCTGGGCACGTCGTGAATGCGCCTTAACTGGCTGCGAACGACATTGACTTCATTGTCTCCAAATTGTAACCTTGCACTCTTTGTGAGCTGCATTGCGCTCTCTGCGAGCTGCATTTAAAAAACCCAGGTTGACTAGGGTTAACCACTCTGAAGGAGTGTTTTTACCTGAGATTATGAAATGTGTTTTCTTAAATAAAGAGGACTGATTGAGCGCTTTTACCAGCTGCCACTATAACATCGTGTCTTCAACTCTTGAAAAACTCGTACAAACTTTTGACAGCTCTAACTACATTCAATGGGCCAACTCAATGAAGGCGTGGCTCAGGTCTCAGGGCCTCTGGCAAATAACTAGCAGGATGGAACTAAAACCACCCCTGGCGCCTCCTTTGATGGCGACAAATGCTGCACTAGTAGTGGAAGCTAATGCCAAGCTCCAGACCTGGAACAATAAGAATGACCAGGCGATTGGTAGCCTAGTGCTCAACCTGGCCCCCTCTATTCGGCAGTGTGCCAACACCAAGGACACTGCTGAGGAGGTATGGGATCTCATCCGCACCGACTATGGTGTCGATGGCCCCTCCCAAGTCTTTGCGGACTTTAGGTCTGCAATTGCAATCAAAATTCTGGCTGCAAATCCTGCGCCAGAGATTGCCAAAATGGCTGATAAATTCGAGCGCCTTATGGCTGCCAATGTCGCCATCCCCGAATTAGTACAGGCAATGATTCTACTTGCTGTGATGCCGCGCAAGTACGATTCTCTATCTGCCACGGTCCTTAACACGACCGCTACTAGAGCCTTGATGTTTAAACATGTCAAGGACTCCATTGTCGCTGAAGCCTCATGGTGCACAGCAGTTGGAAAGCCCATTGGCCCACCTCAGGCCACCAAGCTTTCTGCTGTCAAGCGCAAAGGGGGAAACTCCAAATGGCAATCTCAAGGCAACAATGGAGAATCGTCCCGAAAGCGTGGACAATGTGGGGACAAAAAGACTCAAGAGGAAAAACCTAAAGAGAAACATTCCCACCTCGCCTCACAAGCCTTTACTACTATAAATGGTAATGGCACCATCATACCGCTGATGCCACTCATCCAGCGCATCGAGAAGCATGGACATACTCCCACAAGGGATCCTCGCTGCTGACCGCCTGCACAGGCATACACGGGCGCGGCCTCTACCTCTCATTCGGTCTATACCAAATATCAGCAGGCTCGAGACACCCTCGAGCAAATGAATCTCCCATGCAGCACGAAAAATCTGCGACCGCTGGAAGAGCACCTAACAGTGCAAGAAGGTAAGAGGAGGAGGATTGAACCAGAACCAAGGATCGTAGAGGTAGAAGACGATAGCGTCTCCCTTGGATCGGAACCTGCCATTTCTGATGAAGAAGTATGGAAAGCCGTCGACGAAATGCTTGTCAATGAACCGCTTGAAACAGGTACATATGATGAAAGGTCAGTCCTTTTCCTTGCCACAAGCACAAGAATTAACATTCCACTGATCACAGCGAACTTTTCATGTGAAATTTTACCGCTACTAAATGTATCATGGAACAATTTACATCTTAATATATGTGTTACGTGTGCAAATGGAAATTGTAAGAAAGGTGCCGACTGGATCATAGATTCAGGCGCATCAAAACACTTCACTGGTGAAATTAAAGATTTTGCTTCTTACAAGCCTTTACCGAGAAAGGACTCTACCCTGGTTCAAACATCCATGGGTACTACTCATATAGTAGGGAAAGGAACAGTCTTCATTAGGCATCAGGTAGTATGTCATGGGAAGTCAGAGACGCGTGAAACGTGATTATACCCTGTCTACTACATACCTGACTGTAATGCTCAATTACTGTCAATGGGTGTCTTCTTACAAGACGGAAGTAATGTGCGTGGTTCCTCCGCACACATTTCATTTTTCAAGCAAGGAAACCCAATTATGGATTGCGTCCCTCTTATGAAACGTGACACTATTTATTGGGCTCGGACTCATATATTGAGCACCAAGGGAATCAATGTCGCGACAATGTATGTCACAGACTACTCGACTTGGCATAAGCGACTTGGACACCCATCCAAAGAGGCGCTAGGGAAGATGCCTAATAGCACCATAAAATTCCCAAGGAATTTAATTATTCCTAAAGACAAAATTACATGTCCAGGGTGCGCTGAAGGGAAAATGACCTCAAAATCTTTTCCCGAATCAGATTCACATGCAGAAAGACCCTTTGAATTAATACATTCTGATCTGAAGGAACTCCCAGTACTATCATACCATAAACATAAATACTTTATTGTATTTCTGGATGACAAAACATCACATATCTGGGTCCAATGCCTTAAAAAGAAAGCTGATGCTGCTGTGGCCATCAGACAATTTCAGGCAGTGGCTTTGACACAGTACAGTGCTACAATCAAGTGCTGGTGTGTTGATCCAGGGGGGAAGTTCAAAGATCGTGAGCTACAAAATGAGCTCAAGGACTTTGGCATCAAAATAGAGATGTCTGCACCCCACGTTCACCAACAGAATGGGCGTGCAGAGCGTGCCATAAGGACAATAATGGAAAAGTCGCAAACCCTGCAATTTACCGCATGTCTACCACAATCATGGTGGGAATTTTGCATTGAACATGCAACACACCTATACAACCGAACCCCGATAAGGCACCTGAAATGGCTGACACCGGTTGAGGACCTGACAAAGGTCTGCCCAGATCTAAACGATCTGAAGGTTTTTGGTTGTGGTGCTTACGTCTACCTACCCAAGGAGAAGCGTCCAAACACATTGGCTTCTCGATCGGAGTTGATGATGTACCTTGGATTAGAAGATGGCATACTATTTCATGTGACCTAGTGGCACAATATTCATTGGTGCTACGGCACTATTTGATGAAACGTTGTTCCCATGCTGTCCCAGAGCTAAAACTCCTGCCAATACAGACCTTGGTGATTTTCCACCTCCAGAACCAGAAGATGATAACCACTCATCTGGAACGGATGGCGATGATTCTATAGATCCACCCCTTCCTCCATCATCAGAAAATGATGATGATGATGTACCAAGTGAGCAAAAGGCACATGACGATGTGACAAATGCTCCTCCTCCGCTGCCTCCAGTAACCACTGAGGACTTTTGTCCAAGACGTGATGATCAACAGGAATGGCAGCAATTGCCCTGTTGATCAGGCAGGCAGAGGAACATTCCAAACTGTCCTGGCAATACCTATGGAGAGAAGCGACTCCCCTCTGACATAGAGAGAGACACTGCATGTGATCGATATTGGAAGAGATCTGTGGGTCAAGATTCGGATCATAACTGAACACGACCACAAACTCAACAGAAAGAACCGGTTGCTGGACCGAGTTTGGCACCCCACGAGAATGTGCCCAATTCCAATGATCAAGAACATGATCACCCAATGGGGGAACTGGACAAAGCAGGTTATATTAAAAAGATAACCAAGGAAGGAGGAGATAAGCTTATTCGCTGGCTGTTGTCAAAAGCAGTCAAACCATCGAGCGAAATAAGCCAAGTTCCAAACCAATTTCGCGATATTGCGTGCCTACCACGGCAGCAGCAACATGAGTGGAAACAAGCTTGTCATGAAGAATTAGAGGCTCTTCATAAGCGACAAGTCTATGACATCGTCAATCTTCCACATGATCGAAAAATGATCAAAAATAGATGGGTTTTCTCTGTAAAATCGGATGGAAGAAAACGAGCCAGACTCGTGGCCAAAGGCTTTTCACAAGTCGAAGGCATTGACTTTGATGAGATTTTCTCACTGGTAGTCCGCTACGAGACTGTATGCCTCATGTTTGCACTTGCATCTCTAGAAGGCATGTATATGACCAGCCTAGATGTAAAAACTGCATTTTTATATGGCAAACTGGATGAGGAGATCTATATGGATCAACCCAAGGGTTTCAGACTCGAGGGAAAAGAGCGCAAAGTATTGCGCTTATGCCGAGCATTGTATGGCCTTAAACAAGCCTCACTTGCATGGTGGAAAGAGCTAGAGGCATTTATGCGCACCATTGGGTTCGTGCGTGCCAGCTCCGATGCCAGCATTTTCATACACAAGGATCCTAAGACAGGCAGCATTGTTATTGCACTCGTCTATGTTGATGATGGCTTGTTCATGGGGAAGAACAAGAAACTTGTGGATGAAAAGAAAAATGCTTGTCTAAAGCATTGGGAGTGCCATAGTACTGAAAACGTCACGGAATTCTTAGGCATGTGCATCACCCAGACTGCAAGCAAAGTCAAACTCGATCGAACTGAATATCTCGCCAAAGTGCTTGAGAGATTCGAGATGACAAATGCCAAAGTGACCCCCACTCCACTCCCGACTGGTTACAAACCATCGGAAAACACAGCAACACCCAATGCGATGCTTAGATCAAAATATCAGTCTGTGATCGGATCTTTATTGTATCTGATGCTCGGAACGCGACCTGATATCACTTATGCGGTAATCAAGATGTCGCAATTCTCGGCTAATCCTAGCCAAGAACATCTAGACAAAGCGATGTACATCATGCACTATCTGGTGGGAACCCAGAAATATAACATTGTCTATGATGGTGAGAAGTCCGAGGGGCTACAGGCCTTCACAGATTCTGATTGGGCAGCTGACACTGTCAAACGCCAATCTACAATGGGTTACTTTGCTACTCTAGCAAGTGGCATTGTGTGCTGGCAGTCCCGTTTACAAAAAACTGTAGCACTGTCATCCACAGAAGCCGAATATATGGCTCTCTCTGACACTTGTCGACAGATAGTGTGGATAGAGTCCTTATTCCAGGAACTTGGATATGTACTGAAGTGCGTACCAATCTGCACTGATAATCAGGGATCCATCTTTATCGGATCAAATCCAGTTCAGGAAAGAAGGACCAAACATATAGACATTCACTACCACTATACCCACGAATGCATAGAAAATGACAAAGTCACGGTCATTTTCATTCCTGGAAATGATAATCCAGCTGACATGTTCACAAAGAACCTTGGCGCTGTCTTATTCAGGAAATTTAGAGACTCTCTCGGAATTACTTTCGAGATTCAAACTTAGCTGCTTAGAGCGCTGTACAGTTTGAGGGGGGGTGTTGAAATTAAATCCTGATACATGCTGCATACATGAGGCCATGCATGCAGCACACACATGTTACTGTGCTTACTGTGCATACATGTGGTAAACACATTCCTGAGTCATGTGACATCCTTACTATTATGTATATAAGGAGAACCTGTACTGTAGTAGATATACAGTGTTCTTACCTCTGCTAAACCCTAGCTCTAAGACTAACTAAACCCCAGGTAGGTTATAAGGAACGTGTCGTCTCTTCCTCTGTGCAGCATATGTAGTCTGCTCCAACACTTCTGACAGTGCCTGATCTCAGGAATAGTACTGAATTTAGCTTGTAACCAAAATAGTCATCTGAATAGAGTAAAGTAAATCTCGACTAAACCAGATCCAAGCAGTTGTTCTGGTTGCAGCTGTCATAATTATGAGCACTGCCTCTCAATTGCTGGTGGTCACAATGTAAGCTCCCCTCCTCCTAGTTGTGGTGGTCCCCCTCTTCCTTGCATCCCCCATCCACCATGCGAGCAGTTGCTCATGGCAGTTGTGGGGTGTGTGTTAGAAAACAGCCTCATTATCTAATTAAATTAAATTTTATTTTATTATGTCAAATTATGCTACCCTATGCTGAAGAACACTACACTTTGTTAGCATGAGAATCCTATTTTGCATGCATCAATATGTACATGCATGTTTGAGCGCATCAGTAACAACTTTGTACAATACATGTAACATAGTATATAAACTGTAGATAGACACCTAGGGGACCCCAGTTGTGTTCTCTTAGGTATTCCATCCACACTTGTGGTGCAAAAGGCCTTTCTCAACCAACTCACCTATTAATAACCCTAACCATCAAAACCATCAAAACTGTTATGGATGGGGACACTTTATTTTCTCTCACATTATTGTTTTGCTCATACATGCAGCACTTGGCACTTCTTATTGTTCTACAGTGCACCCTTACTAATCTACCTATCTTCTCACCCACCCTATTGTACATGCACATATGCATTTCATCTACCTATTCATACACTATTGTATTCGAATTGGTTCCTTCTCACACTATTGTATTCACAAGTATAGTAATTGCTATTGTTTTCATTTGTATAAATATGACAATACAATAGCTAGGTCAGTCAGCTTGACCTAGCTTTCCAACACTCTTATTAGTGATCTAAGACATCCTCATAAGTTGCTTATGAGCAACTTCGATCTTCGTCAGACAGGACATTCTGTGAATAATATCATAAGAGCTTTAGCCTAACAAAAACCTCCATCATGCATGCAGATCCCACCCCCTTCTTGTAGAGAGAACCTGCACAGTCCAGGTAGCAGATAGTGGGTGTCACCCTAACAGAAGAACACAACTCTCCCAATCAGTGGACAATAGGAGACTTGAGCCAGACAGAAATGACAAAAAAGGCCCAAGAGATGTCGTTGATGTCTCTTGGGCCCCAGGTATTTTTTTTTTTTCTCATTTCATTTTTTCATTACTAACAAACTCTTTTAAATACTAACTAACTACTGGCCATGACAAGAGGTGGCACCCACAATGGCATCCCCCCAAATGCCTACAAGCAATGGACTACATCAGGCCCACACAATGACCATGTTGTGTGAGCCCCAGGCAATTGTTTTTCATGTTCTTTCTCTTTTTGTTCAATTAATTAATGTTTTCTTTTGTTTTTTTAAATTCTAACTGCTATAATAATGAGACCGCACCAAGACAGCACACTCACACCCACCTGCTTTAACACCCCACCTGCAAGATACACCACCACAAATGGCCAGCATGAGCCAGCAATCAAGACACCACTCCAGCATTCTCAACTGCCACCGCAAGCACTTGTGGGGTGGGATGGGGAACAATGAGGCCAATGACAGGAATAACCCAGCAACTGTCCTTAGACCTGTGAGCCACTGCTCATGGGGTGGATCATGAGTGTTAGCAGCAGATGACAAGGTATGATGGAATGGGGACAATGATGAACAGGGGATGGGGACATGAGGGATGATGGGGAGATGAGGAAATAGAAATATGGCCCAAGAGACATCGGCGTCTCTTGGGCCATAGGTAAGTTTTGTTTCTTCTCTTACTTCATACTAACCAACTTTTTTAGGTGTTATTTATGATAATCCACTGACTGCCACGAGCTCCTGCTCATGGAGTGAGGAGGGAGTGGAACAATGAGGACTGGCACAGCAACAGGACAGGGCACCACACTACACCATAACAACCTCGATTGCCACACTGGATGAGGGACAGGACAGAACAAAGGGACTGTTAGGAAATAGTCTCCTAACATTCCTATTACATAATGATATTTTATTTTATTTTTATTTTATTACATCAAATTATGCCACCAAACACCCAAAACACTACATTAGTTAGCATGGGAATCTTATATTCACATGCATCAATATGCATGTGCATGTACATGCGCTGATGATACTTGACCTGGAAACCTAACAAAAACCTGTTAAAAGGCTTAGGAAGTATAACACAGGCTAGAGGAAGGGTGCAAGTTGGTACTAAATATCACTGCTGATATCCAAACGTTGTTTTTAGTGATGCGAAATAATAAGGGATGGTGTGAATAGTCTGTGAGAGCATACAAAGTTGTTCGAATAAGGTTCAAAATAGGTTCGAAGTCATGCAAAATAGTTCAAAGAAAGTTCAGAGAGGTTTGAAGAGGTTCAAAGTAATTTTGAAGACGTTTGGAGATGTTGGACTGGTGGCAAGATATGTTGAGAAATGAATATAGTGAATAAGAAGTGTTTGTTGAGTGGTGATAGGTGATAGGTGACGAGTTGAGAGCGAATACGATAGTTTGAAGAAGTTCACGATATTTCACAGAACTTAGAGGTACGATGAGAGGCTAAGACTCAAGAGAACTGCTCTTAAATCTGATGATAGTGGAGAGGGTAACTCTTCTCTTTTGTTCTAAGTAACTAGTACAAGTCTATATACATCTCAAAGAGGTAAGTACTAAAAAGGAAATATAACAAGTGTAGAACATGAGGCAGTATGCAAAGCAATAAAGGTATTGTAAAACATAAAAACAAATGAGAAATGATAATAAATGAAACGTATGGTGTCACCATATAGTAAGAGTACTTCTCTTGTTGTTTCAATAGATTGTTGAAACCCCAAAACTGCCATTATCATATTCTAATTCTTTTATTGTCTCTCCTTGTATCTGGTAGTGTTCGATATGTGATGCAGTGGCTCATGCCAGATGTTTTGTGTGTGTCAAAAGGGTTTTAAAATATCCCTATGGTGGCCGATGTTGTTCTAAGTAGTGTGAAGTTATTCAAAAGCATTTGAAGTGTCACAAAATTGTTCAAAGCTATTCAAAATCATGCAAAGTTGTTCAAAAAGTGTTTAAAATCAATTTCATGGCATTCATAGTGGTTTGGAGTGTTTGTCATAATGTCTCGATATGATTAAGCATCTTCTCCAGACCTTAGAGTGTGCAGTGGACCTATCATCCTCCCCCTTACTGAAATCCTGACTGTCCCAGTCAGCTGATTGAAATCACATGTGAAATGCATGATCATGTTGAAAACTTAGCGAGATTCGAAATACTTCTTGTTCTTCCATGTCGCTTCCTACATCCTCAAGTACTAGTTTCTATAATGTCTCTCTTGGCTGAACTCAACATTGACATTCTCGAATATGCAAAATTGATGCCAGAGCACGGCATCACAGAAGATATGGATTTCGAAGTCTGGGGGAGAGGCTTTTGTATAAAAATGGTGCATCTCTTGTTGACCTATTCATAGTCAAAGGTGCTAACATGTTTCATGTAGGCAGAATATGACAAACTTGCTGAAGATCTCAGCAAAGAATGTGACACAGCCATCCAAAAGGTCGTTGACAAGGTTTTTGAGCTCTACAAACTGATCGCTCAACATGAATGGGTTTCGTGGGGTGGGAAATTACTTTTTGTCAATTTAGCAGAGGAGGTCGAATGGGAAGAAAGGGAGGAGAATATGAGGCAAGTTTTGGCAGAGGAGAAGGTTAAATAAGCAGAAGAGGCAGCAAAAATGGTGTGCCTCGAGGCTCAAAAGGTTGCCTTACAGGAAGGTTGAAGTGTCACACTGGCAGAATTTTGTGTGAAGTCCATTTCGAAGGAGGACTTGCAGAGGCGGAATACCAAACTTGAAGCTGAATCAAGGGCTATCAAAAGGGCAGAGGCTAGAGAGGCAGACGAAGATGAGGAGGGGGACAAACTGCTGGTGGTGTGGGTGGTGAAGCAAAAAGTGGTCAAGGTGGGGAATGATGAGGATGAGGAAGAGGAAGTTGAGGGGGTAGAGGCACATTTTTTCGAGTCTTGTAGTATGTCGAATCCGCATAGTGGACCCTGTAGAGGGCACTGAGTTGGTTGCAGGACCTTCAAACCATTGAAGGAAAAGAAAAAGTCATTGAAGGGGAAGGCAAAGGCAAAGGCGCACAATTCATGAGATTTTGAGGGTAAATGGGGAGTGTGTCATGGCTTGATCGCTGTGAAATTGGTGCAGAAAAGAGTGGAGCTGGAGGTATTGAGTAGGGAGATCCAGGTGTTAGAAGATATGTTAGAGGAGTCAAAAGAATTTTCTTTTTGTTGTATATTTGAAATTGGAATGTTTGGAATCCTCTGAGTCTTGAATAGTAGTGATAGGAAAAGTGAAAAAAAAAAATGAAAAAAATAAGGGAAATATATAGTTATTCATTTTCAAAGTTCCAAAAGTTTTCAAGGGTATTATCATTGGGATTCGAAGGTGTTCGAAGGTTTTTGATGCATTCAAAGTCGATATCGAGAAGATTTGGCAAAATCAAAATAGTCATCAGGTATTTTCAAGAAATATCGAGGTCGAGATCGAGGTGAGTGAAGGCCTATGCAGCAAATAGAAGCAAAAGCTGTCAAAGCTATTGCGAAGAATGTCGAGGATAGTAAAACGTTTTTGATAAATAGAATGAGATTGAAATACAAAAAAGAGAAAGAAAATAGGTGAATTTGATCGATGTCAATGGGGCTAACCATGATCATAATAATTGAGTCAAAGGACTGGTTGAATCGAAATTGAACAAAAGATCAAGGGGTCAAAAATGAAGTCGGAGAAATACTTGTGGACAATGGATGTAATAGAAATTTTGAGAAAGAGAAGTAGGTGAGTTTCGATATGATAGATATATGAGGAATATGGGATTTTGAGTGCTATAGTGAATTTTGAATGCAAATGTAAATGCAAATCTGGTGTTGAGGGCAAATGCGATGTCGAAATAGATGGTAAGACGGAAGATGGTGCAGTCGACAAGATCAAAGAAGAAAATATCAGGAGTGGCAATTGGCAAGTCGAGGTCAAAGTAGGCAATGGTGGGGATGAATGTGAGAAGAGTTTTGGAGGTGAGATTGAGTTTGAAGGTAACAAAGGTGCAACCATCGGAGTGGACTTAACTGATATTACCAAAGGCAAAGATGGTAAAACTGGCATGGATGTGGGTGATGATGATGCAATAAAGACCAGGAGGTGTGACATGATGATTTTGAAGTGTGACATTTTCTCATTCAAGCGCAAGCTTTTTTTCAAGGGCTAGTTCCTGTTTGAGTGCTGTGACACAAGCTTCTAAGTTGTCTGAATTGTTCAAGCTGTGAAGTATACTGTTAGATGCTTGGTTCTATGTAGTCAGAGGTGCTAATCAGTGAGGAATGAGGTTGAAGCAGGAATTTCAGGTACTGATCTGGTTGAATTCGAAGCTGCAATAACTGATGCAAGGTTTAATGTGAACTGTTCCAGAATGTGCAAAACATCTTCGAGGTCGATCAATGTGCTAGATTGCAATGAATTCAAGGTTGAAATCGATGGCTGGGGAATGGAGTATGAGTTCGAGGATGCTATAACAAATTTCACAGCATCATGGATGTTGTTCAGCATTTATGGGTCATCGGGATAATGATCAGGGAACTTCACTTCCAGGCAATGATAGGTTCATAATGTTAGGAAACAGTCTCCTAACATGCCTATTACCTAATACTATTTTTATTTCATTTTATTTGATTTTATTTCACCAAAATACACTATAAAATGCCTATATACACATTATTTGTCAGCGTGGAAATTCTTTATTTACACACATCAATATGTACGTGCATGTGTGCGTGCACCTGTAATAACATACTACAATATGTGTAACATAGTATATAACCCTAAAATAAATACTAGGAGACCTCAGTTGTGTTCTCTTAGGTATTCCATCCACAATAGTGGTGCAAAAGGCCTAATTCAGCCAACTGTTCTATTTTTAACCCATTGCATCAAATCCATCAATCCCCCCATCATGTGCATGCCCCCCGCCACCTTCTTGTAGGAGAACCCACACAGTCTAGCTAGCAGATTAGTGGGTGTCACCCTAACACATTGCATGCTATAAGGTCTGGAGAAGAATCTAACTGTATCGAGACATTATGACACACACTCCGAATCGCTACAAAAGCCACGAAATTGACTTTGAACACTTTTCGAACATTTTTGAACTATTTTGCATGACTTTGCACAATTTAGAATAGCTTCAAACATTTTCATGACACTTCAAACATTTTCAAATGGCTTTGCACTACTTAGAATAACATCGGCCACCATATAGCTGTTTTAAAACACTTTTGATATATGCTGCACAACCAGAATAAGCCACTGCATCGCATCTCAAACCCTACTGGAAACAAGGAGAGACTACAAGAGACTTAGAATGCTGCAAGTGCATTTTTATGTTTGAATGATATATTAAAGCAATAGAACAAGAACTCTTACTATACTAGGACAATGAATGTTTCATTTATTATCATTTTTCATTTGTTTTATGTTTTACAATACCTTAATTGCTGTGCATATTGCCTTGTGTTTTCCACATGTTCTTGTTTCCTTTTTAGTAATATTTCTTCAAATTGTATATAGACTTGTATTAGTCACTTAGAACAACAGAAAAGCAACAGGGAACAGAGAAGAAGTTACCCTCTCACTTATCATCTGATTTAAGAGCTGTTCTCTTGAGTCTTAGCTCACATTGTATCTCTAAGTTCTGTGAAATATTGCAAACTTCTTTGAAACTATCGTATTCACTCCTTATTTTATTGCACATCGCCTATCGCCTCTCAACAAACACCCCTTATTTGTTATATTTGCTTTTCGATATATTTCAACATTAGTCCAACATCTACAAACTTCTTTGAACTCACTTCGAACCTCTTTGAACTGCTTTGCACCTCTTCAAACCTTTTTCAAACTCTTTTGGACATATTTGAACCTATTTCGACCTCTTTTGAACCTCTTCATATGCCTTTAAAGACTATTTGCCACAACCCTTACCATTTTGCATCACTAAACACAATGTTTTGGATATCAGCTGTGATATTTAGTACCAACTCGCACCCTTCCTCTAGCCTGTGTTATACTTCCTAAGCCTTTTACCAGGTTTTTGTTAGGTTTCCAGGTCAAGTATCATCATTTTTGAGCCCACTGTGAGGGGTTTCTAGATCATTTCATTGTTGAACCTCCACTCCTTTCCACCACTTGTTTTACCTAAAGGGGGCTCAATGATTTTGACTTCACATTGAACTCGCTTTGCTTTCAACCCTTCTGAACAACCAGAAGATCTCAATATAGTATCTCAACCATTGATAATATTATTTCGCACTCTTTCATCTTTTGTGCTTATGACATTGCTACCATCTTTGACCTCAAAAAACATATGAAACATGACACTGCACAAATTTTGACCTCGCGACCTCTGAAATCCACTTCGAACATGTCTATGTCCTTTATGCCAGCTCCCAGTCATTCTACATCTCCGAGATTCGATTCGAGACAACCTAAAGAACTTTGCAAATACTTCGAAGATCTCAAATTTTTATTCACAACTTGCGGTATTACAGATCACAACCTAAAGAAAAGACACACTTGCAGATACATCAACATCAATTCTTATGACCTCTGGAAATTGCTTCCAGAGTCCCAGCCTGGCACATAGTTTGACAAATTTTACATCACAGTATTCAAGTTCTATCCCAAAATAGAAGACAAATGAAAATACAGCATCTTGGACATGGATTCACTCGTTAATAAACAGCTTCGCACTGGTATTTTCGATAAAAATGATTTAGCAGCTTATTACAGGTCATTCTACAAGGTCATGAGCTTCCTTTGCTCGAAATGTAGACTCTCAGAACCTGAACAAAGTCAAGCTTTTGCTCGAGGCTTTCAAACAAAGTTATGGAATGGAATCGCAGATTGTCTTGAAATAAAGCTCCCTGATCACTATTCCAATGACCCATATACACTGAATGACATCCACAATGCTGCAAAATTTGCTATAGCATCCTCAAACTCATATTCTATTTCACAGGAATCGATGGTGACCTCAACTTTATTGCAGTCTAGCACATCGATCAATTCCAAAGATGTTTTGCACATTCTTGAACATTTCACATCAAACCTCACATCGGTTATTGCAACCTCGAATTTGACCAAATCAGCACCCAAAGTTTCCATCCCGACCTTGTTCATCACCGATATCGCACCTTCAACTACATTGAACCCAGCGTCTGACAGTATACCTCACAGCTCGAACAATTTGGATGACTTTGAAGCTCGTATTGCAGCCCTCAAACAGGAACTGGCCCTTGAAAAACAACTTGCACTTGAACGAGAAAATGTTGCACTTTGAAATCATCATGTCGCACCTCCTGGTCTCTATCGCATCATCTCAGCTTCATCACACATGCCCATCCCATCTCATCATCTTTGCCTTCGGTAATTTCAGTTAGGTCCACTCCAATAGTCGCACCTTTGCCACCTTCAAACTCAATCTTCCCTCCGAAATCCTCATCACATTCATCCCCACCATTGCCTTTTTCATCCTTGACTTGCCAATTGCCACTACCAGTATTTTTGTCCTTGATCTCATCACCTGTGCCCTCTTCCAACTTGTCATCCATTTCAATATTGCATTTGCCCTCAACACTAGATTTGCATTTGCATTTGCCTTCAAAATCCACTATAGTGCTCAAAATCCCATATCCCTCATATGTATATCTATTGTATCGAAACTCGCCTACTCCACTTTCTCAAAATTTTCATTATATCCCTTGCCAACAAAAATTTTTTTGACCTTATTTTTGACCCCTCAATTTCTTGTTCAATTTCAATTTGAATGGTCCTTCAACTCAATTATTACGATCATGGCTAGTATTATCGACATTGATTAAATTCTCCCATTTTCTTTCTCTTTTTCACATTTCAACCTCATTCTATTTATCGAAAACATTGCTATACTCAACACTCCTCAAAACAGCCTTGACAGCTTTTGCTTCTATTTACCCATGCAGACCTTTGCTCATATTAACCCCATTAATCCTCGAAAATACCTTCGATTATTTCGCTTTTGCTGAATCCTCTCGATATCGACTTTGAATGCCTCAAAAAGCTTAGAACACCTTCAAATCCTGATAATAATATCTTCAAAGACTTTCGGGGCTTCGAAAACAAATAACTATATCTTCCCTTATTTTCTTGTTCTTTTCACTTTTCTTATTACTACTATTCAAGACCCAGAAAATTCGAACTTCAATTTAAAAGATATAAAATGAAAAATGAAAAAGGGAGGGCTCCTACTCCTCTAACATCTGCTCTAACAACTCAACTTCCCATCCCAATACCTCCATCTCAACTCTTTTCTGCACCAATTTCACAGCAATCAAGCTGCGGCACACAACCCATGCATCCTCACCTCCTTTGACCCCTTCAACAACTCATGCCTCCCTCGCTTTCCCCTTTAATGATTGCCTTTTGTGCTTTAATTTCAACGGCGATGGCTGGGAAGGCCCTGTGATTGGTTCAATGCCCTCTACAGGGCCCACAAGATGAATTTGACATACTACAAAGTTCGAAAACAAGTTAGTAAGTGCTTTGAAATGATTTCAAATAAATTTCATATCTGATTTGGGGTGCGAATCTCATTTCGCACCCCCAAAACTTTTCGCTTCACCTTTGCGAAGCCCTCGCCTTGCTACCCCCTCCCAATAGCAGCCTTGCACCTCCTGAGTGCATTTTGTGCACTTTGGGGCACCCTCCTTGATAATACAGTGCAGCTGGGACTTGAACCCAGCATATCTATTGCACTATGAAAGATTTAGTAGCTTGAAAGTCCTTCGAAAGTAAGAAAACACTTACTGGACCCTTGAAATCGAGCAGTCTGCTCATTTCGAGGTGTGCCCACTTTGCATCCCCTTCATCGCCATCCACCTCTTCTTCAACCTCTTTGACCTCCACATTGGCCACCTTTTGCTTTGCCACCTGCATCATGGGCAGCTCCTCTTCACCCTCGTCTTCATTGTCCTCCTTGTTGCCTTTGCCGGCCTCTGCCCTCTCAATATCTTTCACCTCTGCTGTAAGCTGTGCATTCCTCTGTTGCAGCTCTTCCTTCAATAATGATTTTGAGCCTCTACCAACATGGTTCTACGACCCTTGATCTTTGCCTGCCTCACTACATTCTTTGACTATCAAACCACCACCTCCTCCTCTTGAATGCATTTGCTTCCTCCTCCCTTTTTTCCTGTGCAATCTCTTCTGCTAAATCTACAAATACCAGCTCTCCTCCCCACAAAATCCATTTGCATCAGGCCATCAGGCTAAAAATCTCAAAAACATCATCCATGACCTTTTGAATGGCCGCATTGATGGTACTCAACCTGGAAACCCAAACAAAACCTACTAAATGGCTTCAGATGGTATAACATGAGTCAGAGGAAGGGAGCGAGGTGGTACTAAATATCACCACTGAGACCAATACGATGTGTTTAGTGATGCTAAAGGACGAATCGAGTTGCAAATAGTCTGTAAGGGCATACGAATATGTTTGAAAGAGTTTGAAATACGTTCGAATATGTGTGAAAGGATTCGAAAAAAATTCAAAGAGGTTCGAAGTTGTCCAAAGTAGTTTCAAGGAATGTCAAATAAGTTCGAAGAGGTTCGAGGCAAGTCAAAGAGTGAGTTTAATGAATGTAAAGTGTTTATCGAATGGTGATAGGCAATGGGCGATAAAATGAAAAGTGAATATAATAGTTTTGAAGAACTTCATGATATATTCGAAATAGTTCGAAGTCATCTGAAATAGTGTGAAATAGTGCGAAAATGATTCGACATCAATTTCGTGGCATTCGTAGTGATTTAAAGTGCATGTCATAATGTTTCGATACCAGTGGGATCCATTTCCAGACCTTATAATGCATAGTGGACCTATCAGCATCATGTTCTTCACTGAGATCTTCCGCGAGTTCATTGTATTCTGCCTACACAAAATGTTTTAGCATCCTTAACTACAAATCGATCAGCAAGCAACTCACCATTTTCACACAGAAACCCCGTCCCCACACTTCAAAATCGATATCTTTGGCAATGCTGCACTTGGGCATCAACTTCACATATTCCAGAACTTTGACATTAAGTTCGACCAAAAGAGACATTATGAAAGCTAGAGTTGGATGATAGGAAGGTGATGGATGGAGAAGAATGACAAGTATTTTGAACCTTGCTAAGTTTTCAATATGATCATGTATTTTGCACATGATGTCAATCAGCTGACTGGGACAGTCAGGATTTTAGTAAGGGGGAGGATGATAGGTCTATTGCGCAACATAAGGTCTGGAGAAGGATCTAACCATATCGAGACATTATGACACACACTCCAAATTACTATGAAAGCCATGAAATTGACTTTGAACACTTTTTGAACTTTTTCGAACTATTTCACATGACTTCACATGATTTCAAATAGCTTCGAATGATTTTGCAACACTTCAAACATTTTCAAATGACTTTGCACTACTTAGAATGACATTGGCCACCATATAGCTGTTTTAAAACACTTTCAATATATGCTGCATAACCGGAATAAGCCACTGCATCACATATTGAATACTACTGGACACAAGGAGAGACTACAAGAGACTTAGAATGCAATAAGTGCATTTTTATGTTTGAATGATATATTAAAGCAATAGAACAAGAACTCTTACTATACTGGGACAATGAATGTTTCACTTATTATCATTTTTTCATTTGTTTTATGTTTTACAATACCTTATTGCTGTGCATATTGCCTCGTGTTTTCCACATGTTCTTGTTTCCTTTTTAGTAATATTTCTTCAAATTGTATATAGACTTGTATTAGTCACTTAGAACAACAGAAAAGCAACAGGGAACAGAGAAGAAGTTACCCTCTCACTTATCATCTGATTTAAGAGCCATTCTCTTGAGTCTTAGTTCCACGTTGTATGTCTAAGTTCTGTGAAATATTGCAAACTTCTTTGAAACTATCGTATTCACTCCTCATTTTATCACACATCGCCCATCACCTCTCAACAAACACTCCTTATTTGTTATATTCACTTTTCGACATACCTCGACATTAGTCTGACATCTATGAACTTCTTTGAACTCACTTCGAACCTCTTTGAACTTCTTCGAGCCTACTTCGAACTACTTTGCACCTCTTTGAACCTTTTTCAAACTCTTTCAGACATATTTGAACCTATTTTGACCTCTTTCGAACCTCTTCATATGCCTTTAAAGACTATTCGCCACAGCCCTTACCATTTCGCATCACTAAACACAATGTTTTGGGTATCAGTGGTGATATTTAGTACCAACTTGCACCCTTCCTCTAGCCTGTGTTATACTTCCTAAGCCTTTTAACAGGTTTTTGTTAGGTCTCCAGGTCGAGTATCATCAGCGATCCACAATTTGAGTCCGTAAGTCTGTTTGAAAACCTTGGATGAAAGCTCGACTCTGTTCAGCCTCTGAGAGTCTACATTTCGAGCAAAGAATGCTTGTGACCTTGTAAAATGACCTGTAATAAGCTCCTAATTTGTTTGCATCAAAAATACCAGTGCAAAGCTGTTTGTTAACGAGTGAATCCATGTCCAAAATGCTGTATTTTCATTTGTCTTCTATTTCGGGATAGAACTTGAATACTGTGATGCGAAATTTGTTAAACGAGGTGCTGGGCTGGTACTCTGGAAGTGATTTCCAGAGATTGTAAGAATCAATGTCAATGTATCTGCAAGCATGTCTCTTCTTTAGGTTGTGATCTGTAATACTGCAAGTCACAAAAAGAAATTCGAGCTCTTTGAAATAATTTTGGAGCTCTCTAGGCTGTTTTGAATTGAATTTTGGGGATGTAGAATGACCTGGAGCTGGCATAAAGGACATTGAGATGTTCGAAGTGGATTTCAAAGGCCATGAGGTTGAAATTGGTGCAATGTTGGGTTTTGTATGTTTTTGAATACGAGGATGGTCACGAAATCGTAAGTGTGAAGGGCAAAAGAGTGCAAAAGTGATATTATCAAGGGGTGAGATACTATATCAAGATCTCCTGGTTGTTCAGGAGGGTTGGAGGCAAAACAAGTTCAATGTGAAACCGAAACCGTTGAGCCCCCTTTAGATGAAATGAGTGGTATAAAGGAGTGGAGGTTCAATGATGAAATAATCTAGAAACCCCTCATGGTGGGCTCCAAAATGATGATACTTGACCTGGAAACCTAACAAAAACCTGTTAAAAGGCTTCGGAAGTATAACACAGGCTAGAGGAAGGGTGCAAGTTGGTACTAGATATCACCACTGATATTCAAACATTGTTTTTAGTGATGCGAAATGATAAGGGATGGTGCAAATAGTCTGTGAGAGTGTACAAAGTTGTTCGAATAAGGTTCAAAACAGGTTTAAAGTTGTGTGAAATAGTTCGAAGAAAGTTCAGAGAGGTTCAAAGAGGTTCAAAGTAATTTTGAAGAAATTTGGAGATGTTGGACTGGTGGCGAGATATGTTGAGAAATGAATATAGTGAATAAGAAGTGTTTGTTGAGTGGCGATAGATGATGTGCGATAAAATGAGGAGCAAATACGATAGTTCGAAGAAGTTCATGATATTTTGCAGAACTTAGAGATATGATGCGAGCTAAGACTCAAGAGAACTGCTCTTAAATCTGATGATAGTGGAGAGGGTAACTTATTCTCTTTTGTTCTAAGTAACTAGTACAAGTCTATATAGATTTCAAAGAGGTAAGTACTAAAAAGGAAATATAATAAGTGTAGAACATGAGGCAGTATGTGCAGCAATAAAGGTATTGTAAAACATAAAAACAAATGAGAAATGATGATAAATGAAATGTACGGTGTCGCCATATAGTAAGAGTACTCCTCTTGTTGTTTCAATAGATTGTTGAAACCCCAAAACTGCCATTATCATATTCTGATTCTTTTATCACCTCTCCTTGTGTCCAGTAGTGTTTAATATGCGATGCAGTGGCTCATGCCAGATGTTTTGTGTGTGTCAAAAAAGTTTTAAAATATCCCTATGGTGGCCAATGTCATTCTAAGTAGAGCAAAGTCATTCGAAAGCATTCGAAGTGTCACAAAATTGTTCAAAGCTATTCGACATCATGCAAAGTTGTTTGCAAAGTGTTTAAAATTGATTTTGTGGCGTTGATAGGTCCACTGCATGCTCTAAGGTCTGAAAAAAGTTTCCAATCATATTGACACACTACGCCAGACCTTCCAAACCACTACAAACATTACGAAATCGACTCCAAACTATTTTTGACTTATTTTGCACTATTTCGGATGACTTTGAACTGCTTTCGAACCATTTCGCGACACTTTGAATGACTTCGGCTGCTGTATAGTTGTTCTCAAACAATTTCGATACATGTCGCACATCTGGAACAAGCCAACCCACCACATATTGAGTACTACTGGACACAAGGAGAGACTACAACAGAGTTAAAATGCGATAAGTGCATTTTTGTGTTTTATTGATATATTAAAGCAATAGAACAAGAACTTTTACTATATTGGGACAATGTACATTTCACTTATTATCATTTTTCATTTGTTTCATGTTTTACAATACCTTTATTTGCTGTGCATACTGCCTCATGTTCTACACCTGTTATTATTTCCTTTTTAGTACTATTTCTTCAGATTGTACATAGACTTGTATTAGTTAGAATAAATAAGAGAATAATGGGGAACAGCACAAGTTATCCTTTCACTATCATCAGATTTAAGAATCATTCTCTTTAGTCTTATCTTCATGTCATATCTCTAAAGTTCTGCAAAATATCGCGAACTTCCTCAAAACTATCGTATTCGCTCTCCATTTTATTGCCCATCACCTACCGCCATTCAACAAACACTTCACATTCATTAAACTCGCTGTTCAATATACCTTGAACCTTTTCGAACTTATTCGAACTTCTTCGGACTACTTTGCATGACTTCGAACCTTTTCGAACCTTTTTTTCGAACCTATTTTGCACATCTTCGAACCTCTTCGAACTCTTTCAAGCACCTTCGTACGCTTATACAGACTATTCGCCACAGCCCTTATTATTTTGCATCACTAAACATTACACTTTGGTCTCAGCGGTGATATTTAGTACCACCTCGCACCCTTCCTCTGACTCATGTTATACCATCCGAAGCCATTTAGTAGGTTTTGTTTGGGTTTCTGGGTTGAGTATCATCAGTGTTCGTAGTGGTTCAGAGCATTTATTGTAATGTCTTGATATGATTGGGAATCTTCTCCAGACCTTAGAGCATGCAGTGGACCTATCAATGCATCAGTAACAACATAGTACAATATATGTAACAGAGTATATAAACCTTAAATATACATCTAGGGGACCCTAGTTGAGTTCTCTTAGGTATTCCATCCACAATAGTAATGTGAAAAGCCTATTTCAGCCAACTCATCTATTAATAACCCCTCACATCAAATCCATCAAAACCCCCATCACATCTGTGCATCCCGCCCCCTTCTTGTAGGAGAACCTGCATGGTCCAGCTAGCAGATTAGTAGGTGTCACACTAACAGGGACATGGATACTGAATGTGGACAAACAGGGACGGGATGCCAAACAATGGGACAATGGGACAGACAGACAATGACAATGACAATGATGGTGATGGTGACATGATGGGCTGATGGGGGCATGATGATGGGGCATCAGGGGTCAGGGGGATTTTTTTGCTTCTTTTGAGTAGATTTTGTATTTTAGTGGCTTGAAATTTATTCTGATACATGATGAAACTATTCTATCAATGGTCTGAAAATTCTTTTGTAAAAAGGAAAAATTCATCCAGCCAACATCCCTAATGAGATGAAAATACATTGTAGGCAGGTTCTTTTATTCCTCTTAAACCCCTGGAAACTTGATGTAATTCAACCCAGGTAGAGGGGTGTTACTTATGCCCATATAAAGATGAAAACCATCCCATGGGATAAATTTGGTGTGGGATGAACTGGGGACAAAATGTGGGATTTCATCCCATCGAATCATCCCTTACAGGTAGGAAAAAGCATTCTTTTCCACTCCTCTTAGTGGTAGATTTTCATCCCAACTCCTGATGAAACTTATTCCATTTTGGGGTTTATCAATACATGAAAACTATACCACACATATATCATTTTACACTATCTAAAGGTATGAAATGTGGGATAGTTTTCCTACCCCTTGGGCCCCATAGTGTCAATCAACTGCTCAGGACTGCCATTAGCTCAGACAGCTCTCAAGATTGATGGTGCTTCAGAATCTGGATCCTGGGCATGGTGTCTGCAATTGGAGCAGAGGAATTCTTACAAGGATTAGAAACAGGGTGTTGGAGGTATGGCTTCTTATTGGAGATCATGCTGGAGAGACTGTGTTTTCCAAGGATCACACTGTGACCAACTGAGGATCAAGTGCCTTTTGAGTTCACTAGGAGGCAGTTTCCAGTGCAGCTCTCCTTTGCAATGACAATCAACAAGCCACAGGGCCAGTCTGTCAGACATGTTGGTCTTGACCTGTGGACTCCAGTTTTCACACATGGGCAGTTCTATGTGGCAATTTCTCAAGTAACATCAGTTCACAACATCAAGGCAATCTGGGCAAGTATGAGTGAGGATGCTATAACAAAAAATATTGTATATAATGAAGTACTACTAGATAATGTATAGATAGAATGTACATAAAAATGGGTTATCATCACATTCGAAAAGCTTGTGGCAAGTCTGAAACAGAATCGTGAGAAAGGCACAACGGGCGGCCGCCGCCGACCATCGTTACCACGCACGTCGTCCACCACGACCATGGTGGCCCAAAACTACCCGAAACCTCGGCGGAGGCTTGTTGGACAATCTTTGCTATATTCGATATCTGTGTTTGCCAGTCTCGGCGTGTTTCTGGTACGCTGCCATGTTTACGCATTCTCGTCATCAACTGATATTTTGAACTTACATTTTAGTTCGGATATGACCAAGGGTATGTCATGCCATTTTTCAGGGAACTTCTTCTGATTTCTTCGTAGAGTCATGTCTGGCATCATAACGGGTCCTCATTTTATCAAGTTCTTCAACACACCAGGTCCCATACAGATCGGAACAATGGTAGCTGTGCTCGAAATCGGTGCTTTCTGTAGGTTCAAAGGCCAAGAGTGAACGCAATGCTAACACCGATACACGTGTATAGTAACGTCCATCGCCGCTGGCCGAGTAGGGGACATGATCGGGCGAAGAGGCACCCTTTTTATCGGGGGTGTAATATTCACTATTGGAGGTGCCGTACAGACGTTCACGACTGGATACTGGGTGATGGTAATGGGTCGTATCGTCAGCGGCTTTGGAGTCGGTCTTCTTTCGTCCGTTTGCCAATTCTGACATCTATGATCAAACGTAACAATGCACACGACAGAACAATTGTACCTATCTACCAAAGTGAAATATCACCACCCAGTCATGTGTGTGCTTCTCCTCGTCACCGTTTAATTTTCGAATGACCTTTCCTTCCAGAGAGGCGCTCTGGCTTGCGCAGAATTCACCGGTAATATTTTTGGATATGCATTTTCTGTGGTTCGCATCTCCATATCCCAATATCATCCCCCTATTGATATTCTCTGAAGTGGACAGACTATTTCTGCTCTTTCATCGACTCAAACCTCGCCTGGCGAATACCCCTGTTCATCCAATGTGTTATTGGTGCGGTCCTCGCTTCGGGTTCCTTATTGATACCAGAAAGTCCACGGTGAGCTTCTACGATCTTTATTGTATCTGAAGATAATGGATGTATGCTGCTTTTGTTTTACTTAGGTGGCTTATTGACATGAACAAGGATGACGAGGGGATGCGCGTCATCGCAGATTTGCATGGCGGTGACGTCGACGATCCCGTTGCGAAGGCCGAGTTCCATGAAATTAAGGATAAGGTGCTTATGGAGGTCAGTGAAACCATCATCCCTTGATCCAAGACTGAGGTCAATGCGATAAACCCGAAGCGTGGTTCAGGAGAAGCTCGATCGTATGCAACGATGTGGAGAAAATATAAGCGACGAGTGTTGTTAGCGATGTCTTCGCAGGCTTTTGCCCAACTTGTGTGTGCTTGTCCTCGTTCCGTTCTTTAGTAACATCCTAATACCGAAATAGAATGGTATCAATGGTATTATATCGCTAAGTTTTTGGTGCTGTTTTTCCAACTGATCTCATTGTTCAATAGTGATATCTTATTATGCACGTACGTATAAATAAACTCTCCCTTTTCATTTGTTCTCCATACTCGCTCATGTCCTACCAGCCCGAGTATTCGAACGTATGCATCACTCTATCTCTGCCTGGTGATTGTCAAGATTCTCATCATCTTTCAGAGGCCGGTTGGATCGGCCGCCAAGCAATTCTCATGACAGGTGTAAACTCTATCATATACATCCTAAGCACCCTCCCTCCGTGATTCTATATATCCCATCCACATTCCTCGGTAATCTAATTTCTTTATCTTCGTAGGTGGTATCTAGTCGACCGTTGGGGACGGAGGCCTATCCTTTTGTCTGGCGCGAGCGTGGTGAATATTACTCTTTCTTTTCTGGTTAACGTTTGCGATCTGAGATTGTGTTCCTAGATGGGCATGGCATTGTGCGCTACTGGATTATGGATGTTCCTCGATATGTACTGGACACCGGGCGCCGTTGTGGTCTCGGTAATCATCTACAATGCTGCGTTCGGTTTCAGGTATCCTTCTACTCATCTAGATCCCTCACGTTGTTAATGACAAAATCTGAAGTTGGGGACCGATTCCATGGTTATACCCCCCAGAGGTATGGGCCATATATTCATCGAACTAACAAGCGACCAGCGCTGAAACTTCTGGGTAGATCATGCCTCTCACGTTCCGCGCAAAGGGCGTCTCGCTCTCAACGTGCACCAATTGGGCGTTCAATTACATAGTGGGCGCCGGCACACCGTGGCTGCAGGACGTTATTCACTGGAGACTGTATTTCATGCATGCGTTCTTCTGTGCATGTAGTTTCGCTCTCGGTGAGAGGCTATCCGCTTTGACCCTGCCGTTCGGGTAGCTAATGATTTATCGTCAGTGTACCACTGTAAGCATATGGCTTGTTTATTTTAGCGTTTACTTATGTATGCCTTTGAATAGTGTATCCTGAAACGAAAGGTGTGCCCCTCGAAGAGATGGATGTCGTTTTCGGAGAAGGTAAGCCAGTCGCCGCTAGGGACTACGCTAGGGACTACGCTGCCTTTGGCTTATGTTTTATCAAATCTACAGAACAGGACAAGGGAGTCGTGGAAATGTCTACAACCTCCGAATCTGATGGCGCAGCGCCATTGGAACGGCAAGCTCAGCACTCATCGCATCCAGAGAACAGAACGTACTACCCACCAATTTCGCCAAACCCGCGGTCCTCTGGCAGAGGTTGGATGGGTCGGTTATTTCAGTATAAGGATCCAGGCTCGGCAGCGTATTATGCTGTTGGGGAGGAGGAACTTGCGCCACTGCGTCGGTTACATGATCCTGATCATGGAGATGACGAGGAGGATGGGCTGGGTAACACGGACTTTGAGATAGTGGATCGGGAAGGGGACATGGGGAGGCGATAGGGTGTGGTGTGTGATACCCCATTTGCATCGACATTATGGATGGCTTCGTGCTAACTTACAATCCGCTATCAACTATGTGATCATGTGTATCCTCTATACTTAGACGGTTTGCCATAGTAATTATTTGTGTAATTTTCTGCAACTGGATCGCATTTCGTTTTCTGGATGTTTGATTAGGTTCCTAGTGCCACCTGTGGTTCGTCATATCACTCCAACAGTGTGAGTGCCGCTAGTTTCCGTGATCTTTCGAGCAGCCGGTGGTGTGAGGGTCGGACGCAGGAATAGGAGGGGGCACAGGGGTAATATTGTCCTAGGCCAGCCTTGAAGTCAGACTCAACCACGGCTCCGCGGAACTCATGCAGGCCATATACCGATTGGGAAACCTGCGATGCATCATTCATCCAGGAAGAGATGTAGCATTGAAAGCCTCCTGATGATTACGTGTGCAGGTGGATGCTAGGTTTAAAAAGTTTTCAAAAAGAAAGGCGCTTGAACCGAAATTGATCTGATGATAGGGGAACTTGTGTGCATGACGATGATGTTATGACAGTAAGTAACGTATTGCGTATTTTTGGCTGTGATTGAAATGTTGAGATTACGATGGCATTCACACAAGCGAGGGTTGTCTTCTGTGAAGCCTTCGGCCTTTTCCTCTAAGCGATGTCAAGCCAGAAAGTGTGCCACGAGGAGACTGCAACGGCACATATTTTGCAACAAAAGAGTTGCCACGGACGGGTCATGGCAATCGTCTTCACATAAACGTCATCTAGTTCAAAGGAAGGAAGAACAACGAAGCAAGTCGAGTTATGAAAGGATAACCAAGCGTACATGTGCGGAGACTGTCCTCATGATCCACTCAGATATACTTTATGCCAGACACGACTGACAAGTAGCTAGAGCGTTATGGTGACGCCTGCAGACGGTTCATCCACAACGAAGGGTGCATGATTAAGAACATGGATTTTTAAACACGCCGAAGCGTAGGCTTCGGCGTGGAGATAAGAGTATCTGCTAGGAACTGATACTGTAGACCTGTTCGGGATGCATCACTGACGCCTGACAACGACAACTGCTGCGAAGCTGGAAGCGTTGATGTAGCCCCTCTGAGGAAAGACTCAAGAGGAGGAATAAAATGATAAATACCTCACGGCAGGTGACATGGCGTCCGCATGGTCCTCCCTTATGGCAGCGTTAGGGATGCGTCAACGAGGGGCATCTGAGCTGTAAAGTAGTCAGAACAGCCAAAGGGGAAAGCCGGAAAGGAAAATATTGACAGTGGTATTCTTTCATTTGTTCGGAACCTAGAAAAAAAAATCCAAGAAAAGGAAGAGTGCGTCATCTGGTTGAACGTAAAAGGCACAACAGCTCTCTAAGATTAGGCATGCGGAGCCTCGTCCCTGCAGTCATGTGCACGGTCTCGAATCCCTGGGAGCCGACTGCCGTGCATCAGAACCATCAGTACTCGATACATCGCGCGTGAGCGAAAAATCGATATCTTGCCCCGGTATTGGGAACTAATGCCCCCTTTAGTGACTTTGGAAAGGGGAGAGCCCTTAGTGTTCCGATATAGGGTGCTATATGACTCGCACCAACACCGGCTCCTGGTGCGGGCCTTTGCTAATTGAAGACGGCCTATCCATGGCCAGTGGCATATGTTTCAGCAAAACACTACAGAGCAGAGAGAGACACAAGGGATCAATAGCGAGCTCGTAGAAGTGTTGACTTGCTCGCTCAAAAGTGGCGAATGTCACATGCAAGTTTGTTTCGAGTCGAGCATCCGCGTGAATACAGACAACTTCAAGTTCCCCATCAATTCCCCGTGAATACTGACCTGTGAATGATGTCACACAGTGCGAGTAAGACGGGAATGAGAAGACATGATGTTATTACATGGAAGGTTAAAACTGATATCGAACGCTCGACGTTGAACAAAACTTGTCCTTCAAGTTGCCACTTTTGCGGCTGAGCCACTTCAAAAACCGTATATTTGTCGCTGTTAGTTACTATTAGCATAGCAAGGTAAGTATATCTGCAGCTATTTGGTTGGCCGGAACTCTAATATGAAAATCACATGAATTGCTGAGGTAATTCACATACGAAGCGCGAAATTCCCACAAAGACACCATGTGTGGAATTTACCAAAAGAATTTCTACAGAGCTAAGAGATGTACTGACATCTCCTTCAGAGTTCATCAGTTTTCTTAGTGTATATTGAAACACTATCTCCCATTGCGATTGTAGTATTACCACTCACTCTACTACGCCGACTAGTGGGTTTGAATCACATTTGGCGTGTATACCTCAGCGCTGTACCGTGGGTATTTTTTGTTGGGCTTGTGTATAATAATAAGTACACGGTGTCGTATAATTGGCAAAAAGCACTAAGACCACCAGGTCATGTCATTTGAGTTGGCCCACTTTGAGTCTTTATCAGACCACTTTGATGGTGCAGAGTTCAAGTTAGTGAGCGGTGCACGTGTAGAAGTTGTGCTTGGATGGCAATTCTATGATAGGATGAACCGAGCGATTTGGTGGCTGATAAATCATCATCAGTTTCAATTTGGATAAGTTTTAGTCCTCATCCTCTTCGTCATCCACAGGGGGCACTATAAGGATTGATGGCATAAATATTGACTCTTCAGAGTCTGCCAGTGCTGGATTAGCCTGGTATAATATATAATACAGCCGAGTTCTAGATTCTAGACCCGCCTTCCCCAGATTCGAATCTGCCCAAGTTGAGTTCTATTCGAAGTCAGCTGCGGCAGCTGAGTCTTGCAAAGTTCAATATTGGTTCAATAAGAAGTGCAGAGGAGGATGGGTCCCCGAGCGTGAAAATCAGATGCCGTCCCGGGACGGAAGCAATGCAGCCGGGTTTGCGGCAATGTCCAAAGCCGGATATTCACTTTCCCCGCGATCAACGTTCCGCCATGGATACATTCTAAGCATCTATTTAATCCACATCCTAATATTATCAAGAATGTGCTCTTACTTGAAAGTAGTCCCATGTATCTGAAATCTCCGTACCCTGATGTTCCCTCGACGCAGGAGGGGAATGTCCACCACCTGTTCTTACATCGCCCCGATCAGCAGGCATGGAAGGACTATACCTTGCACATCGACGCGAGGACAGGGGACCGCCGGTCATTCCGCGAGTTTGTGCATCGCGTGAACCTCGGGATGTCAGCACTGGGAGCACCCGTGTCGCAGGGCGGCCTCGGACTTGGTACTTGGGAAGATAATGAGATGGTTGGAATATTGAGCCGAAATTGCATGGTATATATATGTCTTATTAACATTTGCGTTGGATTTTGATTCCCTAGTTAGGACTACGTTACACTCATCCAGACCCTTCTTGGTCTCACGACACCGTTCGCCCTTATATCTTCGTATTCTACACCGTTCGAGCTCAAGCATGCGCTGAAACTGACCAAGTGCACGCGGCTGTTTGTCAATGCTCAACTTCTGCCTCTGGTTCTTCCAGTGTTGAACCAGGAGGGGATACCATCCAGCAAGATATACGTCCTCGGTGGAAATGCGAAAGGCCGGACGAGCTTTTCGGAGCTTATAGACGAGGTGTCGACCAAAGGGATACCGGCTGTCTCCGCACGCCCTGCCTCCAAAGATACTCTTGCTTATCTAGTATTGTCAAGTGGGACGACTGGACTGCCGAAAGGTTCGTGCCCTTCACATTTTCTTTGTCATTTACCTAACTCTTGATGAAGCGGTCATGATTTCACATGGGAATATCACATACAGTATCATGCAAAACAACGTCGTCATGCAAGCAATTGCAGAAGCATACAAGGTTAACTCGTTATGTTGAGATATTGTGTCGAGGTGCTTATGAAACAATCAGCCTCCACCCCTCAATACACCAGAAGGCATAGCCGTGTCACTCGCATTTCTCCCTTTGCACCACACTTACGCCCTCCATTTCTACGCCTTCCGATCCTTCAATCAGCGCTCCACATTCGTATTCCTCGGCGAATGGGACATCGAACTCGCCTTACAAGCAATACCCAAGTAAGTCCCTCCCATGTCACTCTGCCTTCCCATTTTTACTTGCGTGCAGATACAAGGTGTCAGTGATGACAGTGATTCCATCCGTCGTGCATCAACTTGTCAACCATCCTGATACCCAAAAGGCCGACCTCAGCAGCATACAGAGTATCGGCTGTGGAGCAGCCTATCTTCCCAGTGACCTCGCTTTAAAAATGAAATCTATGGTATCCGAACAATGTATCGTAACTCAAGGTTTGTCCCTATACGTAGATTACAGTTCGATCAATATATTTACTATATATCCTATTTTATCAGGTTTTGGCATGTCGGAATGCGTGCGTGCCTTTCCTTTCTTTCTTCACATCTTCCATTGCCCATCTAATATTCGTTCATTTGCAGACGATTAGCGCCTTATCCCAGCCCATGCGCGGTGCCCTCGGGCGCTCGGCCGTCATTGGAAGCACTGGAATCCTTCTTCCAGGGCAGGAAGCCCGCATTCTCCGTGAGGACGGCACAGAGACAGACGTCGACGAAGTGGGTGAGATGTATATCCGTGGCGGGAACATCGCGGTAGGGTACTGGAACGACGAGAAGGCCACGAGGGAGACATTCGTGGATGATGGGTGGTTAAGGACGGGTGATCGGTTCAAGGTAGACAAAATTGGGAATTTCTTGTGAGCGTCCGTGTACTACGTTTGGCCCTTGCTGATGTCTTGTTCTTGTGTTTGGTGCATGCTAGTTTTGCGGACCGAGTCAAGGTATGTCTCCACTTTTATATTGCGGTATTCTCATCACCGGTCCTCGCAGGACATTCTTAAAGTATCTGGTATCCAAGTTTCCCCTATGGAAATAGAGGACGTGCTGCTCGCAAATCCCAAAAAACTCATCAACGACGTGGCTGTGGCGGGCGTCAGTGGGGGGCGCACCTCTGACGAGAAGGTGCCGCGAGCGTGGATCGTGCTGAACGATGCCGGGAAGCGGTTAGGCGAGGAAGCGGTGAAGAGGGAGCTCGAGGAGTGGCATTACAAGAATCTAAGTAAATATAAGTGGTTGAGGGGCGGGATTGAAGTTCTGGAGAAGGTGAGATGATTCAACTGCTTGCGCTTGTTTGAGCTTGGCCGATAGTTGGTTGCTTGGTTGTAGATACCAAAGTCGCCGACTGGGAAGGTGCTAAGGCGGGTGTTGCAGAAGGAGTATGAGCAGCAGGTTACTCGCAAGTCGGAAGTAAAGTTGTGAATTATCGGAGCAATATTGGAGTGATATCTCCTGTGGACGACAGCCTATGACACTATGACATGGGAATACATAGACTTCTCCGGTAGGTACCAGATCACCAACAGACATCCTTGCCATCACTCTACGTATATCGTTCATCTTGGCAGGTTAGACCTAGTATGGGTTGCTGTAAGGAGTCGACCAATCAAGACCCTAAAGAAATTGGCCAAGTTACCATTTCAAGTTATAGCTTATGGATTAATTGGAGAGGATCAATCCTAGATAAGAATAGACTCAATCGATGTAAAACTGACTGAGCTGTCTAATGAATTATGTATGGTGCGGGCCATTAAGTCACCGCTACTTTTGTGCAGCCGAAATAGGCTGCCCAAAAATGGATGAAAACCTTATTCACTTAACAAAAAGCATTCTTTTGATGAGAGGAAGAAAATTGTTAAAGGGATTTCCAAAATAATAAAAACTGGGCGAGATATTAATTTTTATGTCAGCAGAATTTGGCGTATCTGGCCTAAAAAGGAAATTAAGGGTCCCACGGTTGGAATTAAGCGTCGAATTGACGAGCGAGCGTCTCTGGGATGCGCCGATGAGATGTGTAGATCCGTGAGCTGAATTCTTTCACTTGAAACTGGGCATCCTTTGCACCCATCCCAGACCTGTAATCCACCTGATCATTCGGTGTTCCCACAGCTGAATTGTCTTGAGTTCGACAGATTCAAGGGCCTTTGGCAGATTGTCTTTGAGTGTGTTAAAGGTATAATTGCAATGATTGCAAAGATATCTTTTCACAACACCCCAGAAAAACTCAATAAAGTTGAGCTCACAGTGAAACTTCAGCAAGAAAACACAAAGATGGCCAGCCGCTTTGATGACCTCCTGAACGAGGGACTTCTGTTCCTGAAAATCATGAAGGCTGAGGATGTGTGCTGCACAGCACGCCATGGCTTCTGGGACACGTTTTGGAGACTTGCATTCCATGCGCAAATCTTTTGTGTCAATTCTGCATTCCATCAGGACTTGTTTCATGCCCTTTGGCATATCCGGAAACTCGGAGTGATCTTGTGGAAAGGCCATCGGCTGGACAACGGTTTCACCACCAGATATAAACCACCCATCCTGCATGCGAGCCTGCTTTCCCCCTGGCCTCATATTCATCCACGAGACAAGCAGGGCATCAATCGCATATGCTGAATGTCCTTGTGAATTATCCACCATGATCAGAGCCTGATATTCAGGCCCATGAAGTTCCTCAAATGCTGGAATGATTTTTTCTTTCAGCTGTAATAATCAAGTAAGCCAAACAGGAGTAACTGGCAGGTTATCATGGTTCAAACCTGCTTGACAAATAGTTCTCCTGTCTAGTACCCCTCATAATTCTTCCCATACTCCAAACTTTGGCTTGCTTTCTCCAACCAACTGAATGTTGAACAAATAACATCACTTTGATGCATCCCTCGACCAACCCCCTTTTTTTTGAGTGCGTGTTCACCATCCAATACCCAGCTCTGTTTGACTCCATCATTTGCTTGACATGTCATCTCGTCATGCACACAGAGTACAAGCTTCTGCTTGCCTGGACTGCGCAGCTTTATCGCCTCCTGTTGGACATCACCCACGACATACTCGACAAGGTGCTTCCAGTGTTCTTCCATTGCAGGCAGGAAGACATGTTGACAATAATGAACCACATCAGGGCGATCATGACCATCATAATAAAGTGATTTCTTGTGTTCTGTATATTTGAAGCCTTCCCGATGCAACTAGCAGTGGGCTGTATGTATGGAAACACCCTTTCCCACCTTCAGTTGAATCCTTGGGAACAGTTCCAAATCAAGATACTTCTTCAATCCGCATGGCATCTCAGAGTTGACAATTTGATGGAGGTATTTCTCTGTGGCCTTTGTCGCCATATTATCTTTACTGAACTCCATCAGTTTTTCAGGATTCATTGACCATTTGTTCGACCATACAAAGGAATGCAGCTCGGCACAGACCGAAGGATTGTCAAGAAGTGTGAAGATCTTGACATGTTGACCCTTCAAGGACACAGGCAGCTCATGCCACTTTATCCACCCATGAACCCATTGCTGGACAAGGTGACCTCCCCACTTGCAGGAAAACCCTTGGCTCTTGGCAGCAATTTCAGATGCCTCTATCACCTTGCAGCCATTTTTCACGACCATCCGTAAATGGCTTTGAATTGCCTGTGCACAGTATGCTTGCAGGCCCTCTCGACCAGCCACAAATCCAGTTCATTTGGATTTGATAAGCTTTTCGATAGCCACAAAACCCTTTTGGAGATTCACATGATGTTCCTTGCATGCCTGTTCATGAGCGATGCGAGTGGGGATGTCCAGGGTAGCATGTTTGCATTTGAGAGGTGGGAAGTCATCCTCAGATTCTTCATGTTCATCATCCTCTGACAGATCAGACAGATACCCAGTGAAAACCGGCTCGCTCTCTTCAATTGCTCCGTCAGGCTCCACTAATGAGTCAGGACTCTCGTGTGCATGTTGTGGATTTTCGGAGGGCTTCAAGAAATACTGTGTGAAGGCAGCTGCAGTTTCACTGTGATTTTTGTTGCAGGCGAGCACGCAATTTGTTTTTAGTGATGAGTACTCATGTTTTGTGGGTTTGTTCATCCCTGCATGCTTGATCTTTCACCTCCTTCCTTTTCCTCTGCTTCGACCTCTCCAACTGGCCATTGTACCCTAGCCCTTGGTTCATCTCTGCCCTTTTCCATTCCTTTGATGATATCGATCGCATCAGCTCCCGATATATTGCCGCGTCCACCTTCGCAAGCATTTCGGACTCTTGATCCATCTGGTTTTGCAAGCTGTTCCAGAGTTCCTCTCCCTTGAGTTCCTCAAGGTCATCCATTTCTAAATCTTCAGGTATGTCAACCCAATCATCTGGTCCATCTTCAAGATGGTTATTAACACCACTGGTCCAACTGCAGACATCCTGATCACTGTCGAGTGTCGAATCTGAGACAGAAGTGGCCTGAATGGGGCTGGCATGGGCAGGGTTGGTTTTGGTGGGTATTTCAGGGATGCAAGGAGGTACAGCCCGAGCCCGAGCAGCAGACCTCAAATGCTTCTTGCACTTGTTTGATGGTCGGGGCATCCTTGATACTTGCTTTCTCTAGGTTTTTTTTTTTTTCGCACCTTTTGCGCACTTTTTCTCTGTCAATAGACCAATATACATTGATTAATAGGGCTAGCTACCACCTTGATTAGGGTTAGGATTTAAAAAAAATTTGCTGCCCAATTTGGTGGCTCCCATGCTGCTGCACAAAAGTAGCGGTGACTTAATGGCCCGCACCATAGGGTATATATACTAAAGGTCATAAAGGTAACTAAGGGAATAGGTAAAAAGGGGTACATAGCAAAGGACTTGTTAATAATGGCCAACACACCATAAAGGGATGTTGGTGATGGAATCACTGATCGTATCATCGGATACAACGATACATATATCTCAATGCTCCTCACTGGGAAAACTCCTCCTCGATGAATGACGCATGAGTGTAGTGTACCAATGTTTTGCATAGTGGGATTCTGATGTGTTCAGGTCATGTGATTGTACCTCCAGTCTTTTCCATGTGATGTTCATAGCGGCTCACATTTCTCCAGCTAGCTGTTTCTGAGTTTGGCTTCATCATCATCCAGCCTCGACTGTTTTGCAGCTGGTAAAAGTGTCTGATTGCATCGTGGATTACAAATCTAGTCTAAGTAGACATACTAATGATTCTGGGAGTAGCTTCTTGCCTGCATTTGTTGCGACTTTGGGTTGAGTGGCAACATCTCAATAAGAAGAGCACCAAGGTAGTTCAAGCAGTGCTAGTATTCCAAGAATGCCTGTGATTGCCATCATCTGAACTTCTTCACCATGTCTGGTGGCACTCCTGAAATCAGATAGAAGGTAGTCCCTCCAATGCGAAAACAGTGTCCAGTGATTCGGAGGTATCTTTTATTGGTCATGGAGAGAATTTGGTTGATATGTTGGATAAATTTTGACCTCATGAGTGTAAACAGATTTCTGTGCTCATTGTGGTACATGGCAATGGGATGCTTGATGTCTAGATTGTTCTTGATGAAATGCTTGTGAATGGCATAAATAGAATCAAGAGGGGTTTCTTGCCAAGGGATCCACACATCATCACCTCATGCTTTCTCAGTTTTAGACCAAGGTAGGTGAAGGTTGCATGTACCATTATCCACTGTGGATTCTGCAATGTGACTAAAGGTAGCATGGTGATGGGATTTGAATTTCATGAGGTTTTGAGTGGGTGGGAGGAGTTTTCTACTGTTAAGCTGGCAAAGGAAGGATAACAGGCATATTGTGCATATGCAGACATCGAGACCAGATGTCCTGCTGAGCAACCTCTTTCTCTCATGTTCTTTCTTGATTGCTGAGATTTTGGCTCTGACTGTCTTTCCAGCCAATTGCCCTGCATAAGATGAGGCTCAAGCAGCCAGAAGCTCCTCCTCAGCTGGGAGTGCATTATCATTATGGATCCCCAGTCTTTCACAGAAACACAGAAATTTACCAAGCGTGGTAACATGTTAGGCTCCCGCCATGGTTATGTGCCAGTTGGGATAGATTGATAGTTGTAATCCTGATGCTTACTCATCCAATGCTCATATTTGCACATCTGTCACTTTCCCCATATATATACTCACAGCTCAAGATTAGATTTCCCTTCCTTTTCCCCCATTTATGTACCCCTGTTCACTGTTGGATCTCTCCCTTAGACTCTTGCTCTGTTATATATTCTGGTCCTATTCTGTGTTGTCAGACCCAGTGAAGCTCATCTCTATCTGAGGTAAGCTTACACTTTTTTTTTGAATACAGATCAGAACTGCCAACCACCCTGTCCTTACTGCATGCTACTACTAGCTGCCTACTACTGTTCCTTATGTTCCAAACTGTTGCAAAAAAGGACTCTCATGCCTGCCATGCACATCTCTATGCATCTGTGGACTACCATTTCTGCACTCAACACACTGGGCACATGCCAAACCCCAGCCAGCATGTCAGACACAGCTTCTGCACTGCCTGGCTCACCTGTAACTGTATCAACCTTAACACCAATTGCAGAAGCTGACAACAATGATCTACAAACATCTGTTGTACCAGCAACTACCACACATACAGCTACTGCAATCACATCACCTCGCCGTCGACAACTTGACTCTGACTCGTCTTCTGATTTTGATTACCCTGTTTCGTACACTACTTGGAGCTCGCTTGCCATGTCCTTCATCCCCAATCAACTCACTGTCATTGAACATATTCATCAGTCCAAATCTCCCATTCTTTTAGCAGGGGAAGTCAACTTAGTGATGATGCCTGACCTGGAAACCTAGCAAAAACCTGCTAAAAGGCTTATGAAGAATAACTCAGGCTAGAGGAAGGGTGCGAGTCAGTACTAAATATCACTGCTAATACCAAAACATTGTTTTAGTGATGCAAAATGGTAAGGATGTGACAAATAGTCTTTTTTTTTTAAAGCATACAAAGATGTTCGAAATTGGTTTGAAGACATGCGAAGTAGTTCGAAATAGATTTGAATGAGTTCGAGGTTGTTCGGGTGGGTTTGAGGGGGTTCGAAGGTGTTTGACTGGTGTCAATATATGTTTGACAAATGAATATAGCAGTTACGAGCTGGGTTTTTAGTGATGATAGGCGATGATGAGTTGAGAGTGAATACAAAAGTTCGAGGAAGTTTGCAATATTTTGCAGAACTTCAGAGATACGATGTGAGGTAAGACTCAAGAGAACTGCTCCTAAATCTGACTATAGTGGAGAGGGTAACTGGTTCTCTGATTTTCCAAGTAACTAGTACAAGTTTATATACAGTTTTGAAGAGATAGTACTGAAAAGGGAAGTAAAACATGTGTAAAACATGAGGCAATATATCATACAATGAGGACTTTGTAGATCAAAAATAAATGAGAAATGATAAATAATTGAAACATACATGTCCCCATATGGTAAAAGTACTTATCTTTTGCTGCAATATATCATTGAAACATAAAAATGCTATTATCACATCCTAATTCTTTTGTAGTCTCTTCTTGTGTCCAGTAATGCTTGATATGCAATGGAATAACCTGTTCTGGTTGTGCAGTGTGTATCAAAAGTGTTTCATGACAGCTATACAGCAGTTTAAGTCGTTCAAAATGCTGTGAAGTCATTCGAAGTGTCGTGAAATAGTTTGAAATAGTTCGAAGTCATCCAAAATAGTGCGAAATAGTTCAAAAATAATTCAAAGTCAATTTCATGGCATTCATAGCAGTTCAGAGTGCATGTCGTAATGTCTCGATATGAGTGGGAATCTTCTCCAGATCTTAGCATGTGCAGTGGACCTATCATTCTCCCCCTTACTGAAATCCAAACTGTTCCAGTTAGCCATTCGAAGTCATATGCGAAATGCATGATTGGGGTGAGGAAATTAGCGAGGTTCAATATATTGCTTGTTCTTCCATGTCACCTCCTACATTCATCAACTCTTACTTCTATAATGTCTCTCCTCATTGAACTCAATGCTGAAATCCTTGAATATGCAAAATCGATGCCTGAGCATGGCATCACTGAGGACTTGGATTTCAAACTGTGGGGGAAGGGTTTTTGTGTGAAAATAGTACATCCATCCCTGATTGATCCATAGTTAAAGATGCTAAAATGTTTCTTATAGGCAGAATATGATGAACTCGCTGAAGATCTTGGCGAAGAATGTGACATAGCCATTCAAAAGGTCGTGGACAAAGTATTCGAGCTGTATAAACTGATGGTGCAATGCAAATGGATTTCGTGGGGCAGAGAGCTATTGTTTGTAGATTTGGCTGAGGAGATAGAATGCAGAAGAAGGGAGGAGGAAGCAAAATGGGCTAGAGAGAAGCAGGAGGAGGTGAAGAGGGCAGAAATCGAGGGTCAGAGGAGGGCGTTGGCAGATGCTTGAAACATGGCTCTTGCTGCATTTCGTGCAAAGACGATTTCGAAGGAGGATTTAAAAAGGCAGAGTGTAAAGTTTGAGGCTGAATTTAAGGCAATTGGAAGGGTGGAGGCAGGTGAGGACGACAAAAATGAGGATGAAGACAAGTGGCCCATAATGAGGGTGGCAAAGCAAAAGGTGGTCGAGGTCGAGAGCAAAGAGGATGAGGAAGAGGAGGTTGTGGGGGTAGAGGCTGCAAAGTGGGTGCAAGTCGAAACAAGTGAGTTGCTCAATTTCAAAGGTCCAGTAAGTGTTTTCTCTTATGTTTGAAGATTTTTCGTGCAGCTAATCACTTTTGTAGTGTGATCAGTGTGCTGGGTTCAAGTCCCAGCCGCAGTGTGTTGTTAGGAAGGGCACTGCAAAATGTTCGAAATGCATCCAGGAGGTGCAAGGCTGTTACTGGGCAGGGTTGTCAAGGCGAGGCCTTCGAAAAGGCAAAGCAAAGAAGTTTGTTAGTGCAAAATGAGATTTGCACCCCAGACAAGGTACAAAAAATATTCGAGATTATTTTGAAGGGCTTACTAACTGGTTTTCGAACTTTGTAGTGCATTGAATTCATGTCATTGGCCCTTTTGAAGATGTCGAGCACGTCGCGGGGCCATCCAAGCCATCGACACCCAAATCGAAATAGAAAAGATGATCATTGAAGGGCAAGGCGAGGGAGATACAAGTTGTCGAAGGAGTCAAAGGGGTTGATAATGCATGGGTTGTGCACCATAGCTTGATCACTGTGAAATTGGTGCAAAAAATTTAAGATGGAGGTTTCGGGGAGGGAGGTGGAGGTATTGGAGGAGATGTTGGAAGAGTAGAACTTTTTTTTTTTTTTTTGTTTCTGTTGCTCTATTTCAAATTATTTTTAAATGTCTTTTGGAAAGTAAGGTGAAAAAGAAATGAAGATATAATGAACAAAAAAAAATGACTTTTAGAGAAAGGCTCAGTAGTTCATCATAGCTGGAAAAACCCTTTGGAGTTTGCATGACCACACTATGATGCAATATCGCGACTTGTATTGTACACTAGGGGCAATCAAAATCTTTGTAAGTAATTGCGAAAAAGAAAAGGGAGGATAATTATTTATTTTTGACATCCTCAAAATCTTCAAAGGTATCTTCGTCGAAGTTCAAACTTGTTCGAAGGTGTTCAAGGCACTCAGAGTCAATATCGAGGAAATTTGGTGGTAGGGAAATTGATTTTCGAGTGAGGTATGGTAGCAGATGAAATGCGGCAATAGGTCTATGTAGTACTGACCCATCAAGTTTGCAGAAAATATAAGCCCCCTCCATAATTTCATTCGATAATGATAAGAGGGCCAACATATTGGGGTTTCATCTTGCAATTGAGAGACTTTTCGATTTGCATGTTTTGAAGTAGCACTAAATCTCCTTTTGCAAAGTTGTAGTCGTGCATCATATGTTTGTGAGCAAGTTCAAAGCATTTTGCAGCTTCGATTTGGGATGCATAGACCTTTGAATATAACAGTTCGAGGTCATTAGATCATCTTTTTAGTGCTATGGCTCATCGAGCTATAAGATCAGTTGTTGATAAAATTGAATCAGGTGGCAGTTGTAAGTATGTTGCCTTGGAGATGTCGAGGGGTATTAGAGGATGTGCTCCTGTAACTGTGAAGTAAGGAGAACAACCCATGTGTCTATGAACTATGACTCATTCTGCCCAAAATACTAAGTGCACCCCTGCTGACCATTTTGCTTGTTCTCCATTGACAGCTTTAAATAATGATTGTCAAACTCCGAAACGGGCTCGTTCGATGAGTCCATTGACACACAAATTATAACCGCTAATTCGAATATGGTTAATATAATATCATTTCACAAAATATTCCATAGCTGTGATAAATGCAGTGCCATTGTCAGTTACAATTTTGTATAGTGAACCCCATCAACAAATAATATCTTCAAAGATCCAATCGCCAAGCGACATGGCATTTTTGTGTCGAAGTTTTCACCATTCTGGATAGGTCATTAGTGAGCATCAACCTTGTATGATGTATTTAAATCTGTTCAAAGGTGGCATTTGCATCATGTCAATATAGACTTTGCCAAAAAGGGGTGCTGGAGTGGTGACTGTGGATGGAATTAGAACATTTTGCAACTGTCAAATTTGGCATAAGTGGCAGGTTCGAATATACCATGCAATGTCGGCTTTCATGTTCAGCCACCAAAATCAAAGGGCAATAACTGATTTAGTAGCGAAAACCATTTTGTGTCCAATATCATCATGAGCTGCATGAATGATTTTGAGATGATGTTCTGGAGGAGCGACAATTTTGTGAGCTCCTTGGGAGTCTTTTCTCCATAGTTTGCCTGAGTCTAAAAAAGAATTTGGTGCAATATCGAATAAAGGTGGCATATTCTGCATCTGATAGATCAGGGGGTCGCACCAAGTCATGTAACCATTTTCAAATGTGAAGTAGCCTCTCGTCATTCATTTTTGTGTTATTCAATCATGGGACATTGTTATAGGTGAGATCCTCCCCCTTACTAAAATTCGAGAATCCAGAGGATCTTTCCCCCCCCTCATAGTTCATAGCTCAGTCAGCTTTGCACATAGTCTGTGCACCAGCACCCAGTCCATGCACCTTTGTAGTGTGCCCTTTGTATAGCCACATTTGTGTATTGTTTGCATCCCCTCGTCATATTGTTGCATTTCGTCCCTGCATTGCATTCTTCATCCTCATTTGTGCACTCACACAGTGTGCCCTTTGTATAGCTGCATTTGCACACTGTTTGCACCTTATTTGTATAGCCGCATTTTGCGCACAGTGTGCGCCTTTTTATGCCCCTTGCGCTCTCATCCTGTTTGCACCCTTAACCTGTGCGCCTCCCTTTCAGCACATCCCAGTGCCATCTTCATCCCACTGCATCTCCCACTTTCATCGTCCTTGTCATTGCAGAATTTTGTGCTCCCATTGCGCATTTTTCTGCACTGTGCATTTTTGCCCCTTTGCGTTGCACACTTTTCTGCCATTGTGCATATCTTCCCTTTAGTGTACACAACTAGTGCGCACATTGAAAATCACCATACCAGCCTCTTCGTAGTCTCCACGCCCTGAAGGATGATCTGAGGCCTTCTAAGCGAACCCCCCACACCTCGAGCACACCTGCAGTTGTAGGTTTAGTGTTCACCCCTTCCATTGAGACTCTGCACTGAGTACCAACTGAACACATCATTGCATATTGAGCACTACTGGACACGAGGAGAGACTACAACAGAGTTAAAATGCGATAAGTGCGTTTTTGTGTTTTATTGATATATTAAAGCAATAGAACAAGAACTTTTACTATACTTGGACAATGTATGTTTCACTTATTGTTATCTTTCATTTTGTTTCATGTTTTACAATACCTTTATTTGCTGTGCACATTGCCTCATGTTCTACAATTGTTATTATTTCCTTTTTAGTACTATTCCTTCAGATTGTATATAGACTTGTATTAGTTAGAATAACAGAAGAAAAAGCAACAGGGAACAGCACAAGTTACCCTCTCACTATCGTCAGATTTAAGAGCCGTTCTCTTGAGTCTTAGTTCATGATGTATCTCTAAGTTCTGTGAAATATCATGAACTTCTTCGAAACTATCGTATTCGCTTCTCATTTTATCACCCATCGCCTATCGCCATTCGACAAACACCTCACATTCATTAAACTCACTCTTCGATATACCTCGAACCTCTTCGAACTTATTCAAACTTATTTGGACTACTTTGCATGACTTCGAACCTCTTCGAACCTTTTTTGAACCTCTTCGCACATATTCCAACCTCTTTTGAACTATTTCGAACTTCTTCATATGCCTATAAAGACTATTCACCACAACCCTTACTATTTTGCACCACTAAACACAACATTTTGGTCTCAGCGGTGATATTTAGTACCAACTCACACCCTTCCTCTGACTCATGTTATACCATCTGAAGCCATTTAGTAGGTTTTGTTTGGGTTTCTGGGTTGAGTATCATCAACAAATGAATAATGCAAAAACAAATGACGAAAGGTTACTTCGCATTTGAAAATGGTTACATGACTTGGTGTGACCCCCTGATCTATCAGATGCAGAATACGCTACCTTTATTTGATATTGCACCAAATTCTTTTTAGACTCAGGCAAACTATGGAGAAAAAACTCCCATGGAACTCACAAAATTGTTGCTACTCCAGAACATTGTCTCAAAATCATTCGTGCAGCTCACGATGACATCAGACACAAAATGGTTTTTGCTATGAAATCAGTTATTGCCCTTCGATTTTGGTGGCTGAACATGAAAGTCAACATTGCATGGTATATTCGAGCCTGCCACCTCTGCCAAATTTGACAAGTGCAAAATATTCTAATTCCACCCACAGTTGCCACTCCAACACCCCTTTTCAGCAAGGTCTATATTGATACAATGCAAATGCCACCTTCAAATGGATTTAGATACATTGTACAAGGTCAATGCTCACTAACAACCTATCCAGAATGGCAAAAACTTCGACACAAAAATGCCACATCTCTAAGCAATTGGATCTTCGAAGACATTATTTGTTGATGGGGTTCACTATACAAAATTGTAACCAACAATGGTGCTGCATTTATTGCAGCTATGGAATATCTTGCAAAATGATATCATGTTAACCATATTCGAATTAGCGGTTATAATTCATGTGCCAATGGACTCATTGAATGAGCCCACTTCAATGTTTGACAATCATTATTTAAAGCTGTCGATGGAGAACAAGCAAAATGGTCAGCAGGGGCACACTCAGTATTTTGGGCAAAACGAGTCATGGTTCGTAAATGCACGGGTTGTTCTCCTTACTTTGCAGTTACAGGAGCACATCCTCTAATCCCCATCGACATCTCTGAGGCAACATCCTTACAACTGCCACCCAATTTCATCTTATCGACAACTGATCTTATAGCTTGACGAGCCATAGCATCACAAAAATGAACTAATGACCTCGAAGTGTTATATTTGAAGGTCTATGCCTCTTGAATCAAAGCTGCAAAATGCTTCGATTCACAAACATATGATGCATGACTACAACTTTGCAAAAGGAGATTTAGTGCTACTTTGAAACACGCAGATTGAGAAATCCTTTAATTGCAAGATGAAACCCCAATATTTCAGCCCTCTTATCATTATCGAATGAAACCATGGAGGGGCTTACATTCTCTGTGAACTTGACAGTGATGATACTCAACCCAGAAACCCAAACAAAACCTACTAAATGGCTTCGGATGGTATAACACGAGTCAGAGGAAGGGTGCAAGGTGGTACTAAATATCACCGCTGAGACCAAAACAATGTGTTTAGCAATGCGAAATAATAAGGGATAATGCGAATAGTCTTTATAAGCATACGAATATGTCCGAAAGAGTTCAAAAAAGGTTCGAAGGCATGCAAAATATTTCGAATAAGTTCGAAGAAGCACAAAATAGTTCGAATAAGTTCGAAGAGGTTCAATGTGTATCGAGGAATGAGTTTAGCGAATGTGATGTGTGTGTTGAATAATGATAAGTGATAGGTGATAAAATGTGGGGCGAATACGATAGTTTCGAAGAAGTTTGCAATATTTCACAGAACTTAGAGATGTGACACGAAGATAGGACTAAAGAGAACGATTCTTAAATCTGATGATAGCGAGAGGGTAACTTGTGCTGTTCCCTGTTGATCTCTTGTTTTTATTCTAACTAATACAAGTCTATATACAATCTGAAGGAATGGTACTAAAAAGGAAATAATAACAATTGTAGAACATGAGGCAATGTGCACAGCAAATAAAGGTATTGTAAAACATGAAACAAAATGAAAGATAATAATAAGTGAAGTTGTTCAAAGTGTCGCAAAATGGTTCAAAAGCATTCGAAATAGTTCGAAGTCATCTGAAATAGTGCGAAATAAGTCGAAAATAGTTCGGAGTCAATTTTGTAATGTTCGTAGTGATTCGGAGTGTGTGTCGTAATGTCTCAATGCGAGTGGGATCATTCTCCAGACCTTAAAGTGCACAGTGGACCTATCATCCTCCCCCTTACTAAAATCCTGACTGTCCCAGTCAGCCGATCAAAGTCACATGCAAAATGTGTGATCGCGTTGAAAACTTAGCGAGGTTCGAAATACTTCTCGTTCTTCTTCCATCCTTCCTACATCCAAACTCTAGCTTTTGTCATGTCTCTCCTGGCTGAACTTAATGTCGAAATACTCGAGTATGCAAAATCGATGCCTGAGTGTGGCATCGCAGAAGATCTCGATTTCGAAGTCTGGGGGCAGGGTTTCTGTGCAAAAATGGTATGTCTGCTGCTCATCTATTCGTGGTCAAAGGTGCTAAAATGTTTTGTGTAGGCGGAATACAATGAACTTGCCGAAGATCTTGGCGAAGAGCATGATGCGACCATTCAGAAGGTCATGGATGAAGTTTTCGATGTTTTTAGCCCGATGGCCCTATGCAAATGGATTTCGTGGGGTGGAGAGCTGCTGTTTGTAGATTTGGCGGAAGAGGTCAAAAGGGAACGAAGGGAAGAGGAGGAACGATGTGTTCAGGAGGAGGTGGAGGCAGTTCAGCAGGCGAAGGATGAAGCGCAGAAGGCGAATCTCGAGGTTCGAAGGACCACTCTGGCTGAGGCACGAAACATGGCTCTTGCTGCATTTCGTGCAAAATCATTATCGAAGGCAGAGCTGCAGCAAAAAAATGCACAGCTTGCAGCAGAGACAAAAGCTATTGAGAGGGCCGAAGCCGGTGAAGGCAACGAGGAGGGTGATGAAGACGAGAGCAAGGATGAGGGTGAGAAAGAGCTGCCTGTAGTAAGGGTGGCAAAGCGAAAGGCAGTGGAGGCAGAGGTCGAAGAGGTCGAAGAAGGGGGAAATGGAGAAGAGGAGGTTGAGGGCACAGAGAATGTGAAGCAGCTGCGATTAGACATGAGCGGGCTGCTTGATTTCGAGGGCTTGGTAAGTCTTTTATCTATTTTTGAAGGATTTTCGAGGTCCCAATACTTTTGTAGTGCGATCGATGCACTGGGTTCAAGTCCCAGCCGTGCTGCATCATTAAGGAGGCTGCCCCAAAGTGCACGAAATGTACTCAAGAAGCACAAGGTTGCTATTGGGAGGGGCTGTCAAGGTGAGGACTTCACAAAGGCGAGGCGAAGAAGTTCGGGGGCACAAAATGAGATTCGTGCACAAAAACAGGTATGAAGTTCATTCGAAATTGTTTCGAAGTCATTGCTAACCAGTTTTTGAATTTCATAGTATATCGAATTCGGGTTGTGGGCCCCTTCACCCGGATCAGGAATGAGAAAAGTCAATATGCGAGTTGAAAGGATAGGCAGGCCCGGAACATTGTCAAGAACTTGCCTACTTCGCACATCCCTGAGTATGGAGTTGTTGGTGCCAGATAGATTGTCTATAGATGACCCAGTATGGAATCATAAGGGCATACCGGTGTTGGCTGTTTGGGATCTTCTACACATGTCTTGTTGGTGCATGAGAGAAAAAGCAGCCTATTTGAGAACCCTGGCAAGTGGAAGCTAAGTATTCACCTAGCCTGGTACTCGATGCGCGGGTAAGATGGGCTTCCCCCAATTCTCACGATAATTCAAACTCCACGCTAATGCCGGATACTCGCCGAACAGCATGTGACTGAACGCGTTCGCGTTTTCTCTGTTTATTCTGATTGCCACGCCGTTCCTGCACATCCCATGTATGTCAGATCCCCCGGAACCTGGTCTGAGCAATCCCGATGGACAGAAACTCGCTCGACAGCTGCTCCACCCATTTCTAAACCATGATATCCACGATTACATCCTGGAAGGCATTTGTAAAGCTGTGGATGGAGTTCATGTTCTTCTCATTGTGAGGACTGGAGGTGGAAAGACAGGCCTGTTCTATGGTTATATATTACTTCTTAAAGAGCTGAGCAAGCTGGAATCTCGGAAGAAGAGAGGGATACCTGAAAACCCAGTTCTAATTGTCATTTATCCAACGAAGGGACTCAAAGAAGAAATGGTGAGCCTTAATCACTTAAATATATTCACACATTTCCTGTTGATTTCAGCAGGAGAAAACATTCCAGAAGCTTGGTATCTCAGCTCTGGCCATCAACAAAGATACCCTTGCCCACTTGCCAGCTTCAAGGATCGGAACTCATGTTCAATGGAGAACATTGCATCCCTTTCCCAACGGCCTCTTTTGGGTATTCCCCATGGGCTCTTCACCCAGATTTCAACAATTTTGGCAGGCCCATATTTGCAGAAGCTGCCAAGAAACCTGCTAGCCATTTTCGTGTGAGTCTGACTTCTTTTCTTGATTTTGTGCCCGTCCTCATCTTTGGTGTGAAATGCATAATATAGAAAGTCACCCATGGTCCAATTGACCTCCTTCAGCAAGCCAAAGACCTTGTCAAGCTTCTCTCAGACAGTCAAGTATGCCCTGATTGCATTCTCCTGATCCCCAACCAAATTGTCTGCAGAAAATGGGACAGGTGATGGGGGTGTAGTTGGATATAGTCTGGGTGTTTGGAAAGGGGTGTTCCACAGAGTCTTGGTGAATGCATATGGAACAGCATGGGGTGTGAAGGCATAAAAGGGAAATTGGTAGTAGCTCTTATATGGTATCTGTGCAGGGGTCTGTGGTTCGATGGTGGGTAGAACATCAATATCCATTTGCCTGACATCCTCAGAATCACTGTTAAGATCATCTTCTCCACTACCAGGCATGAAAGGAATGGTTTCTGAATTGATATGTTATCTGCATATACATGGGAATGGACAGCATCATTTGGAATCCATGTGGAGTTTGAATTTCCATGAGAATTGGGGGAAGCCCATCTTACCTGCACATCGAGCACCAGGCTTTATAATGGTGAATGACTATCTTCACTAATACTACAAGACAACTTGCCAGGCTAAGTATTCACCCAACACATTTTATGCATCATGTGACCCCAGCAACTCCCAACTTACACAGTTATTAGTTATCATACTCCTATTTTCTTACCCCACCCACTGCATAAACTTTGTGTCTGCTGTGGCCAAAAGTGAATTGGCATAGACTCTGTGTCTGCCTTGATCACTATCTCCCAGGACTGCTTGGACTCCATGTAAGTGGTTCATTGCATTACATGGACTATTTATGTAGTTCTGATGGCCCATTGTATTCTTCATCCATCTTATTCTTGAGGTGATCTGCCAATTTTGCCCAAGTTTTATTGTGCTTTTGCCCAGTTTTTCCAAATCTTTCAATGTCCTGCATACACTCTTCAAGGTCCCTGCCAAGATTGCATTCAGCATAGGACTCGATGAAAATTCAGTTCCAGTAATGGAGCTGTTCTTTCACCATGCTAATGCATGGTGCTCTAGAATTTCACTAGTCAATCAATCTTTGAATGAAGGTACTTAGCTGTCTCTGCAAAACATCAGTTTTTTATGTACCTCTGTATTCTCATTTTCACTTGCATAGCCATGAGGTGATGAGCTGCACAACTCAATAGAGTTCTGTAGCATCATCATTTCCACCTTCTGAACCTCTGCATCTAATGAGTCCAGGGTGAGCTCTATAGTCTCTGGCAAGGTTGTTGATGGCATTGAGTTATGGGGACACCTATTGGATGAGTCATCCATTGATTGGTGTATATAAGGGCAACCTCAAAGCCTCACTTAGTAATGAGCTAACAGAGGGGAATCCAAAGTTAACATAATATGATCAAGCTGTGGGATGATGTCACCTTGATGGGTAAACATCCAGAAGGGGTCCTGCTTCTAAGAATAGAACTGTCAACATGTACCAACATGGAAAAAACCAAAGTATAATAAAGATGGATGAAGAAAAAGGGCACACAAGAGGAATGACTTGATGTACGATATGCAGTTTAATTATCCAGTTCCAAACCATGGGGTTGACAGAATGAGAGCTATAATACTAACAATGAACAACACAAATGTGTCCTACAAAGTCATGTGCAGCACATGTCAAAAGCACGAGCTGTCATATGCAAAACACAACAAAGCTGTCAAACAGTACAGATGGGTGAAGAAAAAGGGCACACGAGAGGAATGACTTGATGTACAATATGCAGTTTAATTATCCAGTTCCAAGCCATGGGGTTGACAGAACGAGAGCTATAAAACTAACAATGAACAACACAAACACATCCTACAAATTCATGTGCAGCATGCATTGAAAGCATGAGCCGTCATATGCAAAACACAACAAAGCCATCAAACAGTAAGAAAACTCAAGTATATGAGTTCAACTACATTATGTAAAGTAAGAAACTGGACTGCTACTTGAGAGAAGGGCCAAATGAGTCCATAAAACTGAGAACTTGGAGACTTAGCTTGGTTACTGCACCTTGGTGTGCAGTAGACTTAGAAGACTGGAAAATCTTAGTTAGGGGAGCATAAAAAGTGAAAGATCAGAAAAGTTGCTGCATTCGAAAGGTGGGGAGGTCATCTATATACAAGCAATCTAGCTATGAAGCAAAAACTGATCATGCATGTTCTCTAATGCTGACAGTCTGAACAACCAGATAATGTAAACTAAAAGGATAAAGAGGTTAATGGGTCTGAAATGCAATGCGAATGTCAAAAATAAATGATTATCCCTATGAGAAGCAGTTGAGGCTTTGCATCTTCAGTCTTTGTCTTGGGGTTCTTACAACTGGGTATGTCTCGGGAAGAGGCTATCATTGGGTGCCTCTATTGATGATACATTGACTGTGCCCCCAGCAAGCATGGAGGATGCCCAAATGCAACCAGTGATCCAACCTGTTGATTTGGATTTTAGCCAGCTGTAGTATTGACACTTGATGTCATGGATCATCAAAGCAAGAAGGCACAAGTTACATGGCTACAAAAGGCAAATAAAAATGAAATGAATATATTGGTACCATTCCTTCAAATCAAGTGCTGCTGATGACATGGAGTCCAATGGAGCAGGAGAACATGACTACAATGTGTGACTTGTTGGAGCAGACTATACAGTGACTCACAAAACTGAGTCAATGTTTTGCACTTTTTAATTTATTGTTGCATAAACAACAAAACCAAACAAGATATTGGTGTACCGAATAACATACATGATCAGGGCTACCAAACAAACAAAGAATTATGTAATTTTAATCATCCCTCATGGAGATATGATCATTTTAATTCAGGGACTCATTGACTCAGTTTTGTGAGGTGGTATCAATATTATGATAAATTGTAATTCTAGTATTTTGTATGACCTCCCTTGGCCTTAATAACTGCTCCCAACCTTCTAGGCATGCTTTCAATCAAATTCTGACACACCTCTGATGGAATATTATTCCACTCTTCCACTACTCTTTCCCATAACTCCCAAATTCCTTTTGGCACTGTTGGATACTTGTCTAACTGGTTCTTGAGGTGAACCCATTGATGTTCAATAGGGCTGAGGTCTGGAGATTGGGCAGGCCAATCCAGAAGAGTAATATTGTTGTTCTCCATCCATTTCTTGGCCTTTTTGAGGTATGCTTGGGGTCATTGTTTTGTTGAAAAATCACCTCTTCTCCAGAAATTCCACTCTCCTCCAAGCTAGGCAGCATATGGTCCTTCAAAATGGACACATACTGGTCAGCATTCATTCTCCCCTCAACCTCTGCAAGATGCCCCACTCCATTCTATCCCATACACCCCCATACCATAATGTTTCCTCCCCTAAATTTGACAGTTCCCTGCACCTCTCTCTCAATCAGCCCCTCTCCCTTCTGTTTCCAAACCCACTCTCTCCCATCTGACCCAAACCTGTTGATTTTAGTCTCATCTGACCAAATAACTCTTCTCCAGTCCTCCACAGTCCACTCTCTATACTTCTGAGCAAAAGCCAATCTTGCTTTCCTATGCCTTATACTAAGCAAAGGCTTTTTCTTCTTCACCACAGCCTTGAATGAGTTTTTTCTGAGAACTCTTCTGACTGTTTCTGAGGAGACTGGAGTGGGGATGATGCTGTTGATGTAATGGGTGGCCTGAACAGCATTTGCAGCCTTGCCAGTGGTGATTTGGGTAAGGATGGCTCTCTGAGAGGTAGATGAGAGCTTAGAAGGACAACCACCAGAGGGGGAATCCAGGTTTGGATGGAGAGCCCTGAGTGTTCTGGATACACTAGACTGGCTGAGGTTGAGTTTAGAGGCAATATTGTGGGTAGAATAATGATTGGAGGCCAGGGAAAGAATGTTTTCCTTCTGAGCAGAGGAGATGGGATGCATTGGAGAATATTGAAGTATGAAGAATGCTAGTCCTAATTAAATACTATAATTTAAGGTCCCATCAAGGGTCACATCACCTTAGAAACCATCTGTCAAGTTTTTGACATTATACAGTTGGTGGAGCATCAGATTCTAATATTTCTGACTACCCCTCACAAAACTAAGTCAATGAGTCCCTGAATTAAAATGATCATATCTCCATGAGGAATGATTAAAATTACATAATTCTTTGTTTGTTTGGTAGCCCTGATCATGTATGTTATTCGGTACACCAATACCTTGTTTGGTTTTGTTGTTTATGGGAAGCTATTCAACAATGAATCAAAAAGTCCAAAACATTGACTCAGTTTTGTGAGTCACTGTATATGCTGCACAGGGGAAGAGACAACACATTCCTTACAACCTACCTGGGGTTTAGTTAGACTTACAGCTAGGGTTAGCAGAGGTAAGAACACTGTATTCCTACTACAGTACAGGTTCTCCTTATATACATAATAATAAGGATGTCACATGACATGTATGCACAGTAAGCGCAGTAACATGTGTATGCTGCATGTATTGCCTCATGTATGCAGCATGCATCTCGGGGTTTAATTTCAACACCCCCCCTCAAACTGTACAGCACTCTAAGCAGCTAAGTTTGAATCTCAAAAGTAATTCTGAGAGAGTCTCTAAATTTCCTGAATAGGATGGCACCAAGGTTCTTTGTGAACATGTCAGCCAGATTATCATTTTCAGGAATGAAAATGACTGTGACTTTGTCATTTTCTATGCATTCACAAGTATAGTGGTAGCAAATGTCTATATGTTTGGTCCTTCTTTCCTAAACTGGATTTGATCCAATAAAGATGGATCCCTGATTATCAGTGCAGATTGGTACGTGCTTCAGTATATATCCAAGTTCCTGGAATAAGGACTCTATCCACACTATCTGCTGATAAGTGTCAGAGAGAGCCATGTATTTGGCTTCTGTGGATGACAGTGCTACAGTTTTTTGTAAATGGGACTGCCAGCACACAGTGACACTCAATAGAGTAGCAAAGTAACCCATTGTAGATCAGTGTTTGACAGTGTCAGCTGCCCAATCAGAATCTGTGAAGGCCTGTAGCCCTTCAGATTTCTCTCCATCGTAGACTATGTTATATTTCTGTGTTCCTACCAGATAGTGCACAATGTACATCACTTTGTCTAGATGTTCTTATTAGCCGAGAATTACAACATCCTGATTACTGTGTAAGTGATATCAGGTCATGTTCTGAGCATCAGATATAATAAAGATCTGATCACAGACTAATATTTTGATCTAAGCACTGCATTTGGCATCACTGTGTTTTCCAATGGTTTGTAACCAGTCAGGAGTGGAGTGGAGGCAGCTTTGGCATTTGTCATCTCGAACCTCTTGAGCACTTTGGCAAGATATTCAGTTTGATCGAGTTTGACTTTGCTTGCAGTCTGGGTATGCGCATGCCTAAGAATTCAATGACTTTTTCAGTACTATGGCACTCCCAATGCTTCAGACAAGCATTCTTCTTTTTATCCACAAGTTTCTTGTTCTTCCCCATAAACAAGCCATCATCAACATAGACAATAACAATGCTGCTTGTCTTAGGATCCTTGTGTATGAAAATGCCAGCATCAGAGCTGGCGCTGATAGGTCCACTACATGCTATAAGGTCTGGAGAAGAATCTAATCATATCAAGACATTACGACACACATTCCAAACTGCTACAAACCCTACAAAATCCTTTTCGAACATTTTCGAACTATTTCGAACTATTTTGGACAACTTCAAATGACTTTGAATAATTTCACGACACTTCGAACACTTCCAAATGACTTTGTACTACTTCAAACAATATCAGCCACTGTATAGCTGTTTTGAAACCCTTTTGATACATGCTGAACACTTGGAACAAACCATTTCATTGCATATCAAACACTACTGGACACGAGGAGAGACTACAAGAGACTTAGAATGCGATAAGTGCATTTTTATGCTTCAATGATATATTAAAGCAATAGAACAAGAACTCTTACTATACTGGGACAATCTATGTTTCATTTATTATCATTTCTCATTTGTTTTATGTTTTACAATACCTTTATTGATGGGCATACTGCCTCATGTTCTACACTTGTTATTATTTCCTTTTTAGTACTATTTCTTCAAATTGTATATAGACTTGTACTATTTACTTATAACAATAGTGAAGCAACAGGAAACAGAGAATAAGTTACCCCCTCACTCATCATCTGATTTAAGAGCAGTTCTCTTGAATATTAGCTCGCATCATATCTCTAAGTTCTGCAAAATATCACAAACTTCTTTAAAACTATCGTATTTGCTCCTCGCTTTATTGCACATCACCTATCACCTCTCAACAAACACTCCTTATTTGTTATATTCACTTTTTGACATACCCTGACATTAGTCCGACATCTTTTGAACTTCTTCATATGCCTTTAAAGACTATTTGCCACAGCCCTTACCATTTCGTATCACTAAACACAATGTTTGGGTATCAGCAGTAATATTTAGTACCAACTTGCACCCTTCCTCTAGCCTGTGTTATACTTCCTAAGCCTTTTAACAGGTTTTTGTTAGGTTTCCAGGTCGAGTATCATCAGTGTGCACAAACCCAATGGTGTGCATAAATGCCTCTAGCTCTTTCCACCATGCTAGTGAGGCCTGTTTAAGGCCATACAATGCTCAGTATAAGTGCATTACTTTGCGCTCCTTTCCCTCGAGTTTGAAATCCTTGGGTTGATCCATATAGATCTCCTCTTCTAGTTTGCCATATAAAAATGTGGTTTTTACATCTAGACCAGTCATATACATGCCTTCTAGAGATGCAAGTGCAAACATGAGGCATACAGTCTTGTAGTGGACTGCCAGTGAGAAAATCTCATCAAAGCCAACACCTTCTACTTGTGAAAAGCCTTTGGCCACGAGTCTGGCTTATTTTCTTCCATCTGATTTCATGGAGAAAACCCATCTATTTTTGATCATTTTTCAATCATGTGGAAGATCGACAATGTGATAGACTTGTCGCTTGCAAAGAGCCTCTAATTCTTCATGACAAGCTTGTTTCCACTCACATTGCTGCTGCCATGATAGGCACACAATATCACGAAATTGGTTTGGAACTTGGCTTATTCACTTGATGGTTTGACTGCTTATGACAACAGCCAGTGAATAATCTTATCTCCACCTTCCTTGGTTATCTTTTGAATATAACCTGCTTCATCTGGTTCCCCCATTGGGCGATCATGTTCTTGATTATTGGAATCAGGGACACTCTCATGGGGTGCCAAACTCGGTCCAGCAACCAGTTCTTGCTGTTGAGATCATGGTCATGTTTGGTTATGATCTGAATCTTGACCCACAGATCTTTTCCAATATCAATCACATGCAATGTCTCTCTCTATGTCAGAAAAGAGTCGCTTTTCTCCATAGGTATTGCTGGAATGGTTTGAGATGTTCCTCTGCCTGCCTGATTGATGGGGCAATTGCTGCCATTCCTGTTGATCATCACATCTTGGATGAAAGTCCTCAGTGGTTACTGGAGGCGGTGGAGGAGGAGCCTCAGTTGCATTGTCATGCACCTTTTGCTTGTTTAGTACATCATCATCATCATCATTTTCTGATGATGGAGGAAGGGGCAGATTTTGTGTTGGTATAGAATCATCGCCATCCATTCCAGATAAGTGGTCATCATCTTCTGCTTCTGGAGGTGGAAAATCATTAAGGTCTGTCTTGGCAGGAGTTTTAGTTCTGGGACAGCATTGGAACAACGTTTCATCAAATAGTGCTGTAGCACCAATGAATATTGCACCACTAAGTCACATGAAATGGTATGCTTTAATGCCATCTTCTAATCCAAGGTACGGCATTAACTCCAATCGAGGAGCTAATGTGTTTGGATGCTTCTCCTTGGGTAGATAGACTTATGCACCACAACCAAAAACCTTCAGATCATTCAGATCTGGGTGGACCTTTGTCAGGTTCCCAACTGGTGTTAGCCATTTCAGGCACCTTATTGGAGTTCGGTTGTATAGGTGTGTTGCATGTTCAATGCAAAATTCCCACCATGATTGTGGTAGACAAGGAGTAAATTGCAGGATTTGCAACTTTTCCATTATTGTCCTTATGGTGCGTTCTGTGTGCCCATTCTGTTGGTGAACATGGGGTGTGGACATCTCTATTTTGATGCCAAAATCCTTGAGCATATTTTGTAGCTCACAATCTTTGAACTTCCCCCCTGGATTAATATGCCAGTGCTTGATTGTAGTGCCATACTGGGTCAAAGCCATTGCCTGAAATTGTCTAATCGCTGCAGCAGCATCAGACTTCTTTCTAAGGCACTGGACCCAGATATGTGATGTCTTGTCATCCAGAAATACAATGAAGTATTTATGTTTGTGGTACAATAGTACTGGGAGTTCCTTTAGATTGGAATGTATTAATTCAAAGGGTTTCTCGGCACATGAATTTGATCTGGGAAAAGATTTTGAGGTCATTTTCCCTTCAGTGCACCCTGGACATATAATTTTGTCTTTAGGAATAATTAAATTCCTTGGGAATTTTATGGTGCTATTAGGCATTTTCCTTAGCGCTTCTTTGGATGGGTGTCAAAGTTGCCTATGCCAAGTCAAGTAGTCTGTGATGTACATCATCACAACATTGATTCTTTTGGTGTTCAATATATGAGTCTGAGCCCAATAAATCATGTCATGTCTCCTAACAGGGACACAATCCATAATTGGGTTTCCTTGCTTGAAAAATGAAATGTGTGCAGAGGAACCATGCACATCACTTCCATCTTGTAAGAAGATGCCCATTGACAGTAATCAAGCATTACAGTCTGGTATGTAGTAAATGGGGTATAATCATGTTTCATGCATCTCTGACTTCCTGTGACATACTACCTGATGTCTAATGAAGACTGCTCCTTTGCCTACTATATGAGTAGTACCCATGGCTGTTTGAACCAGAGTAGAGTCCTTTCTTGGTAAAGGCTCATAAGACTTGAAATCTTTCATTTCACCAGTGAAGTGTTTTGATGCATCTGAATCCATGATTCAGATGGCACCTTTCTTACAATTTCCATTTGCACACATAACGCATATATTAAGATGTAAATTGTTCTATGATACATTTAATAGCAGTAAAATTTCACATGAAAAGTTCGCTGTAATCATTAGAGTATTAATCTTAGTGCTTGCAGCAGAGAAAAAGACTGACCTATCATCATATCCTCCCATTTCAAGTGGTTCATCGATGAGCATTTTGTCAACACCTTTCCATACTTCCTTTCAGAAACTAGAAGTTCTGATCTGAGGGAGACAATGTTGTCTTCTACCTCCACGATCCTTGGTTCTGGTTTAATCCTCCTCCTCTTACCTTCTCACACTGTTAGGTGCTCTTCCAGCAGTTGCAGACTTTTTGTGCTGCGTGGAAGATGCATTTGCTTGAGGGTGTCTCGAGCTTGCTGATATTCAGTGTAAACCAAATGAGAGGTAGAGGCCACACCTGTATATGCCTGTGCAGGCGGGCGGCAGTGAGGATCCCTTGTGGGAGTGTGGTCACACTTTTCAATGTGCTGAATGAGTGGCATTGGTGGTATGATGGTGTCATTACCATTTATGGTGGTAAAGGCACTGGAGGTGAGGTGGGTATGTTTCTCTTTAGGCTTTTCCTTCTTAGTCTTTTTGTCCCTGCATTGTCCACATTTTTGTGACAAATCTCCATTGTTGTTTTGAGGCTGCCATTTGGGGTTTCCCCCTTTGCATTTGACAGTGAAAAGCTTGGTGGCCTGAGGTGGGCTGGTAGGCTTCCCAACTGCCATGCACCTTGAGGCTTCAGCGACAATGGAGTCTTTGACATGTTTAAATGTCAAGGCACTAGTAGCGGTCATATTAAGGACTGTGGTGGACAAAGAATCATACTCGTGTGGCATTGCAGCAAGTAGGATCATCGCCTGTACTAGTTTGGGGATGGCAACATTGGCAGCCATGAGCTCAAACTTGTCAGCCATCTTAGCAATCTCTGGCACAGGATTTGCAGCCAGAATTTTGATTGCTATTGCAGACCTAAAGTCCGCAAAGACTTGGGAGGGGCCATCAACACCATAATCGGTGCAAATGAGGTCCCAAACCTCCTCAGCAGTGTCCTTGGTGTTGGCACACTGCCTAATGGAGGGGGCCAGATGGAGCACTAGGCTACCAATAGCCTGGTCATTTTTGTTGCTCCAGGTCTGGAGCTTGGCAGTAGCATCTGCTACAAGAGCAGTGTTTGTCGCCATCAAAGGAGGTGCCAGAGGTGGTTTGATTTCCACCCTGCTAGTTATCTGCCAGAGGCCCTGAGACCTGAGCCACGCCTTCATGGAGTTGGCCCATTGAATGTAATTTGAGCCATCAAAAGTTTGTATGAGTTTTTCAAGGGTTGAAGACATGATTTTGTGGTGGCGGCTGTTATAAGTGCTCAATCAGTCTTTTATCCAAGAAAACACATTTCACAATCTCAGGAAAAAACACTCCTTCAGAGTGGTTAATTCTAGTAAACCTAGGTTTTTAAGTGCAGCTCGCAGGGAGCATGATGCAGCTCATGAAGAGCACAAGGTTATAATTTGGAGACTATGAAGTCAATGTCGTTCACAGCCAGTTAAGGCATGTTCGCGATGTGCCCAGCAGGGCCCATAAGCTGTTGGAGCAGACTATATATGCTGCACAGGGGAAGAGATAACATGTTCCTTACAACCTACCTGGGGTTTAGTTAGACTTACAGCTAGGGTTAGCAGAGGTAAGAACATTGTATTCCTACTATGGTACAGGTTCTCCTTATATACATAATAATAAGGATGTCACATGACTCAGGAATGTGTTTACCACATGTATGCACAGTAAGCACAGTAACATGTGTATGCTGCATGTATTGCCTCATGTATGCAGCATGCATCTTGGGGTTCAATTTCAACATGACTGATGCATCACATAGACAAAATGTCATTCTAAAAATAAAATAGAAATTCTAAGAAATAAGAATGTCAAATAATAATTCAACACAATAGAGTATCAAAAAATTTAAAATGCTTTGAGGATGTGCTGTGGCACTGAACCATCATGGCACAACAAAGAAGCTCGTGGGGTATTCCAGAAATGGTGGGGTTGATGAGTGGAACTCATCACCCTACCACACTACATCGACAAGTTTCAAGACCTGGTGGACATGGTGAGGTATGGGAGTGGGTTGCCCATGGTGGTGAAGTTTCATTGAAATCTTAATCAGGAAATCCAAGACCAGATTGCACAGATGTTGTAAGGATGCCCAGCAGACAATAATATAAATGTTTGGTACAAGGCTGCTTCCCTCTGTGATGAGAACTGACTCACAAATGCAGCATTTAATGTGGCTTTTCACACTCCTACCACCACCCATGCACCCCACACCTTTAATCAAGCACCCCCTCATCCTAATCCCATCCCTATGCATCAACCCATAGCATTGAGCTCCAACACCCCCACTCCAATGGATGTTGACACAGCCCATAGTTGAGCTCACAGGCCAGATCTCTGCTACTGCTGTAAGGAAACCAGACACATGGCTTGAAATTGTCCCCACTGCCAAGACATCTGTAAACTCACATCTGAAGGATGAGATGAGCTCCTCCAAGACCTGTTGGCACTGGCAGATGTTGAAGGCCTGGAGAAAGAGGAAGTTAAAGAAGAAGAGGTGGAAAAACAGGATTTTTCTACCTGCAATGAGTAAACAGTATGCCCTCGTTGCCTGTCCATAACCACTTTGAAGTTCTGTCTGTTGATGCACTAGAGGATGAATCTTGTTCTATGACCACTTCTTCTCTAGACCCCTCTGTAAAATCATACCTACCCCTTTCTACCTGCCCCTCCCTTTACCCAGATTGAACTCTTGGGAGTGTAAGCTACCATGCAAGTACATTGTGGTGTCCACCACCTCCCAACAATTCCTAAAATTGAAGATTGAGCTGCAGACTATGGATATGGGGCAAGTACTTGATGTCTCTGCTCTCATGGACTTGGGTGCTACAGGCCTTTTCATTGATTTGCACCTGGTTCAACAAAAACAACTCAATACCCACTTGCTATCTCAACCCATACCTGTCTACAATGTGAACAGCTCCCCAAATGAAGCTGGGCTGAGTTGCAAGGTTGTTGACCTAGTCCTCTGGCACAAGGATCATAGTGAATGGGCTCTCTTCTCTGTGACCCAACTGGGGAAGCAGGAGGTGATTTTGGGTTATCCATGGCTTCATGACCACAATCCTGAGGTCTATTGGGTGACAGATGAGGTCATGATGAGTCATTGTCCCTCTCATTGTGATACTTGCTTCACTGAAGGCAGACAAGAACATCAAGGGCAGAAGGTCCTCTTACAGTGCACTTGAAAATATCATACTGGTCCAATGCCTGTGGCCAATGTGGACTTGGAAGATGTCCTAGATCTTGTGCCTAACTCTGACGATGATGAAGAGGAGGTGGAAGAGCTCAAGGAAGATGACCAAATTTTTTACACTGCTATTAACCCTTTGCATGAGGTGTGTGCCACCTTGAATATCTCCCAGTGCCTTGCAGAGGCCTTCCACATGAACAGTGCACCCAAATACTTCACTGACTCAGTACTTCCTCACCTGCATAACTTTAAGGATGTCTTCTCCAAGGAATCCTTCAACTCACATCCTATCCGTAAGCCATGGAATCATGCAATTAAGCTCACACTGGGTGCCACACACTCCTCCTGCAAGGTCTATCCACTCTCCCCTGAAGAACAATGACAACTTGACAAGTTCATCAATGAACACTTGGCTTTGGCTTTGCATTGTATCCACCCTTCAAAATTGCCCATGGCCTCACCCTTCTTCTTTGTCAAAAAGAAGGATGGGTCCCTTGAACTGGTTCAAGACTATCAACACCTGAATGACATCACAGTCAAGAATCGTTATCCACTATCCCTCATCTCCAAACTCATCAACCAACTCTGTGAAGCATGTTACTTCACTAAGCTTGATGTCCACTGATAATACTCAACATGGAAGCCAAACAAAAACCTGCTAAAAGGTCTAGGAAGTGTAACACAGGCCAGAGGAAGGGTACAAGGTGGTACTAAATATTACTGCCATTACTGAACAATTGTACTTAGAGGTGTAAAATAGTGAGACATGTTGTGAATAGTTTTAGGAGTGTACAAAGGTTTTTGAAAGGGCTATGAAGAGGTTCGAAGATGTTTGAAGTAATTTGAAGATGTTCAAGGAGCTTCGAGAGAATAGAAGTGTTTTTAAAGGATATCAAGAAATGAATATAGCAAATTGGAAGGGTTTTTGAGAGATGATAGGCAATATGCGATAGGTTGAGAGGCTAGGACAAGAATTCAAAGAGGTTTGTGATAATTCACAGAACTTAGAAATACGATGCAAGGCTAGGACTCAAGAGGACAACTATTGAATCAGATGATAAAATGGGAGAGGGGCAACTTCTTCTCTGTTGTTCTAAGTAACTAGTACAAGTCTATATACATTTTGAAGAGATAGTACTAAAAAGGAAATATAACATGTGGAGAATATGAGGCAATATGCACAGCAATAAAGGACTTTGCAAAACATAAAATAAATGAGAAATGATGATGATAAATGAAATGTATAGAGTCACAGTATAATAAAAGTACTCATCCTATTGTTTCAATATATCATTGAAATGCCAAAGATGCCACAATTGAGTCCTAAAAGTCTTTTGTTGTATCTCCTCATGTCTGGTAGTGGTTGATATGCGATGCAATAGCTCATGACAGCTGTGCTGTGTGTATTGAAAGAGTGTTGGGATAGCCATATGGCAGCTGACATTGTTCAAAGTGCTGCAAAGTTATTTGAACTTGTTTGAAGCATTGCGAAGCCATTCAAAGTAGTTCGAGATGGTTCAAAATTGATTTTGTGGGGTTCATAGGGGTTGGGATTGTGAGTCGTATTGTGTTGATACATTTGGAAACCTCCCAGACTCTAGAGTGCAAAGTGGACCTATCATCCTCCTTCTTACTGAAATTCTGACTGTCCCAGTCAGCTGATCAGAGTCATGTGTGAAATGTGTAATCGTGTTGAAAATGTAAATGAAGTTCAAAATACCTCTCATTCTTCCACATCACTTTCTAACCTCTCCTACTAGGTTTTATAATGTCTCTCCCAGTCAAACTTAACACCAAAATTCTTGAGTTTGCAAAATCAATGCCTGAGCACAGCACTGCCAAAGATCTCAATTTTGAAGTGTGGGGCAAAGGTTTTTGTAAGAAAATGGCAAGTTTCTTGCAGTTCTGTTGTTAGTCAAGCCTGCTAAAATTTTTTGTTTAGACAGAATATGATCAACTTGCCAATGACCCTGGTGAAGAATGTGACCTGACCATGCAAAAGGTTGATGAAGTTTTTGAGGTCTTCAAACTGATGGCTTGATCTGAGTGGCTTTCTGGGGTGGGAATTTGTTGTTTGTGGATTTGGCTGAGGAGGTAGAGCAGGAGTGAAGAGAAGAGGAAGCAAGGCAGGTTTGAGAGCAGGAGGAGGAGGCAAAGAGGGCAAAAATAAAGGGTTGAAGGCAAGCATTGGGAGATGCTCAAAATATAGCTCTTGCTGCATTTCATGCAAAGACATTATCAAAGGAGGAGCTGCAGCAGAAGAACGCAGAGCTCACAGCAGAGGTGAGTGTTATTGAGAGTGTGGAGGCTGGGGAGGGCAATGAAGAGGAGGAGGATGTCGTGCTGCCTGTGGTGAGGGTGGCAAAGTGAAAAATGGTAGAGGTCAAAAAAGAGGAAGATGGGGAAGATGATGTTGACAGCACAGGGGCAGAGAAGCAGCTGAGGCTTGAAATGATGGGATGCTTGATTTCAAAGGTCCAGTGAGGTTTTTTTGTGTCTTTGAGAAATTTTCGAGTTGCTAACAGTTTTGTAGTGCAATTGATGTGCTGGGTTCAGGACCCAGCCACATTGTGTCATCAACAAGGGAGCAGAGGAATGGAGGAAGTGCACCCAGGGAGTGCAACAGTGCCACTGGGATGGGGTGTTGAGGAGGAGGCTTCAAAAAGGTGAAGTGAAAAAGTTTGGGGTCGCAAAACAGGATTCATGCCTGAAACTAGGTATGAAATTCATTCAAAATTGTTTCCAAGTGATTGCTAACTAGTTTTTGAATTTTGAAGGACATCAAATTCATTTTGTGGGCCCTGTCAAGGATGACGAGCCAGTTGCAGGACCTTCCAAGCCATCGACACCAAAATCAAAGCAGAAGGGGTAGTCATTGAAAGGGAAGGCAAAGGTGAAGGACATTTGGACTGTCAAGGGGGTTGAAGGGGGTGAGGATGGATGGGCAGTGCATTGTGGCTTGATTGTGGCAAAACTGACACAGAAAAAGGTGGAGATGGAGATATTGGGGAGGGAGATAGAGTTGTTAGAACAGATGTTAGAGAAGTAGAATCCTCTGCTTTTCTTTTTTGTTTTCTTTATTTGAAATCTTGAATTTGTAAATGTCTTTGGAAAGTAAGGTGGAGAGAAAATGAAGATATAAAGAACAAAAATAAAATTTAGAGAAAGGCTCAGTAGATCATCATGGCCAAAAAACCCTTTGGAGTTTGCATGACCATGCTATCATGACTTGTATTATTGATAGGTCCATTGTGTGCTGTAGAATCTGGAAATGATTCTAAATGTATCAACACATTACAATTTATGATCCAAACCTCTATGAACCCCACAAATTTAATTTTGAACCTATTTTGAACTATTTTGAATGACTTTGAATGATTTTGAATGATTTTAAATGACTTCATGACACTTTGAATGCCTTCGAATAACTTTGCACCACTTTGAACAATGTTGGCTGCCATATGGCTGTTCCAAAACCCTTTTGACTTACATGGCACATCCAGCATGAACCATTGCATCACATATCGAGCACTACTGGACATGAGGAGACACAACAAAAGACTTTAGGATGTGATAATGGCACTTTTGTGTTTCAACAATATATTGAAGCAATAGGATGAGTACTCTTACTATATGGTGACACTGTACATTTCATTTACTATCATTGCTCATTTGTTTTATGATCTACAAAGTCCTTTATTGATGTGCATACTGCCTCGTGTTCTACACATGTCATATTTCCTTTTTAGTACTATCTCTTCAAAATGTATATAGACTTGTACTTAAAACAACAGAAAAGAGGTTACCCTCTCCATTATCATCTAATTTAAGAGCCATCCATCCTCTTGAGTCCAAGCCTCGCTTCGTATTTCTAAGTTCTGTGAATTATCGCCAACTTCTTCGAACTTTCATACTAGCCCCTCAACTTATCGCATATTGCATATCATCTCTCAAAAATGCTTTCAATTCACTACATTCCTTGCTCGATATTCCTCAAAGTTATTTCCTATTCTCTCCTAACTCTTTGAACTTCTTCAAAACTCCTTGAACCTCCTTGAACTTTTTTGAACCCCTTTGAACCCCTTTGAACATCTTTCAAACATCTTTGTATGCTTCTAACAACTATTTGCAACATTCCTCACCATTCTACACCACGAACTATAACCTTTGGGTAACAGTGGTGATATTTAGTACCAACTTGCACCCTTTCTCTAGCCTGTGTTATACTTCTTAGGCCTTTTAACAGGTTTTTGTTAGGTTTCCAGGTCAAGTATTATCATTGTACACTAAAAGAAATTGAAATTTTTTGTAAGCAATCATGAACAAAGAAAGAAAGAATACTTATTTGTTTTTGAAGTCCAGAAAATATTTGGAAATATCTTCGTTGAGGCTCAAAGTTGTTCAAAGTTGTTTGAGACATTCAGAGTCGATATTGAGGAAGTTCGGTGGAAGGTGTATGAATTTTTGAACAAGATATGGTAGCAATAGAAAGGCATTAGTGAACATCAACCTTGTACAATTTATTTGAATCCATTTGACAGTGGCATTTGCATTGTATCAATATAGACTTTGCCAAAAAGAGGTGCTGGAGTGGCGACTGTGGGCAGAATTAGAAGATTTCATGTTTGTTAAATTTTACATAGGTGGCAAGTATGAATAAACCATACAATGTAAGCTTTCATGTTTGGCCACGAAAATTGAAGGCCAATAACTGATTTTATAGTGAAAACCATCTTGTGTCCAATACCATCATGAGCTGCACAAATAATTTCAAGATGACATTCTGGATTTGCAATGATCTTGTGAGCTCCATGGGAGTCCTTTCTCCATAGTTTGCACAAGTCTGAAAGGAGTTCAGTACAATATTGAATAAAGGTAGTGTATTCAGCATCTGATAGATTAGGGGGTTGCACCAGATCATGTAACCATTTTCAAATGTGAAGTAATCTTTCATCATCTTTTTTTTATTCACTCATGGGACATTGTTCTAGGTAAGGTCCTTCCCCTTACTGAGATCTGAAGAAAGGGAGAGGGTCAAAATTGTGTACCTGTGACATGGACTAACGTAAAGTAAAATGTTAGGATTGATACTATCCATTGATTGATGCTAGCGCTTGCAATATCAGGATTCGAGAGCATGTCTTTGATATACCTCATTTTGACTTCAATGATAAGCTTTCAAACCCCTATTAGGTACAATTGCAGTGCTCCAAGAGCATGATATAGACCATAGAGTTTGAGTTTTGGTTGCGAAAATCGAGATTCATGGTCGTTAAGCATAATTGATCTGAATCGACTGTAGTATTATTTTTGAGGGTCATCGGGATCGCATTGAGCAAGAAAGAAACCAATAGCAATCTGCAGAGTGTTGACTGATAGGATAACTGGAGTGGGGGATGAATAGTCGATAGCTTGAATCACTGGAAAATTGATTAGAGCTTCTATCAAATCTTCTTCTACTGCTATTTGTTCTGGTCTGAATTGGAAAGGAACATCTTTGCAAGTGAGTTGAATCAGCACTGCAGCTCATTGAGCAAAATTGCAAATGAAGATATGACAAACTCCACTAGTTCTGAGGAATGCTTTAACTTTGGTAAGGCTTCAACAAGGTCCCCATTTGCTAACTGCTGTGATGCAAGTAGGATTGGCCTTATGACCTTCGATGTTGCATCGGTGTCCTAAAACAATTATTTCAGGGGTGCAAAGGTAGAGTTTCAGACCAGAGAATCACATAGGTAAGCTACAATGTATTGAATGATAGGGGTTCGATGGACACTGTTGAAGTCACTATATAAAGTCACTATATTAACCAATGACTACATTGCACACTGATTATTATAACTTACAATAGACATGCATTAGGAATGTAATCCAGACATTAGTAACATTTGAAATGCAATGGGGATGGACATGGGGACAGCCATGGCATTGGCATCAGGCATGGACACAATGTTAATGTACCAATGACTACATTGTACACTGATTATTATACCTTACAATAGACATGCATTAGGAATGTAATACAGACATTAGTAACATTTGAAATGCAATGGGGATGGACATGGGGATGGCCACAGCATCAGCATTGGGCATGGATATGGGGCCATGGCCATGGTGATGTGTTCAGTTAGTACTCAGTGCAGAGTCTCAACAGAAGGGGTGAACACTAAATCTACAACTGCAGGTGTGCTCAGGGTGAGGGGGTTTGATTAGAGGGCCTCAGATCGTCCTTCAGGGCGTGGGGACTACAAAGAGGCTGATACAGTGGTTCTTGAGGTGCGCACTAGTTGTGTATGCAAAAAGGAAGGTATGTGCAATGGTGAAAAAGTGTGCAATGCAAAGGGGCAAAAATGTGCAGTGTGGAAAAATGTGCAATGGGAGCACAAAAATATGCAACAATGGGGGAGATTAAAGTGGGAGGTGTAGTGGGACAAGGACAGCACTGGGATGTGCTGCAAGGGTGGCACACAGGTTAGGGGTGCAAATGGGATGCAAGTGCAATGGGCAGAAAAATGTGCAAATGGTGCACAAAATGCGGCTATACAATAAAATGTGAGTTTAGCGAATGTGATGTGTTTTTTGAATGGAGATAGGTGATGGGTGATGAGTCGAGAGACTAATACAAAAGTTCAAAGAAGTTCATAATATTTTGCAGCACTTTAAGATATGATGCAAAGATAAGACCCAAGAGAACAGCTCTTAAGTCAGATGATACGTGAGAGTATAACTTGTGCTCTGTTCCCCATTGGTTTTTCTTCCTTTTTTCTAAGTAACTAATACAAGTCTATATACAATTTGAAGAAATATTACTAAAAAGGAAATAATAACATGTGGAAAACATGAGGCAATATGCACAGCAATAAAGGTATTGTAAAACATAAAACAAATGAAAAATGATAATAAGTAAAATGTACATTGTCCCAGTATGGTAAGAGTTCTTGTTCTATTGCTTTAATATATCAATGAAACATAAAACTGCACTTATCATATTCTAAATCTCTTGTAGTCTCTCCTTGTGTCCAGTGGTGCTTGATATGTGATGAAATAGTTTGTTCTGGATGTGCAGCATGTATCGAAAGTGTTTCAAGACAGCTATACAGTGGCCGATATTGTTAGAAATGCTGCGAAGTCACTTGAGGTGTCACAAAATGTCATGAAATGGTTTGAAATGGTTTGAAGTCATTCAAAATAGTTTGGAAAGAATTTGAAGTTGATTTCATGGCATTCGTAGTGATTCAGAGTGCATGTCATAATGTGTCGATAAGGTTAGATCCTTTTACAGACCTTATAGTGTGCAATGGACCTATCAGTGCACTTGGGCACGTGAAGGTGCATGAAGGTGCACAAAAGTGCGCTGTGCAAAGTGAGTAGAAGATGTTCAAGTGGTGCACACAATTGTGTAAAATGCTATAGTATGAGCACAGGGTGATAGGGAGCTGTATCAATGTCATCGGGCATGGACACGGGGACCACCATGGCATCAGCATCAGGCACAGACACAACGTTAACCTATCAACAACTACATTGTACACGGATTATTATACCTTACAATAGACATGCATTAGAAATGTAATACAGACATTAGTAACATTTGAAATGCAATGGGCATGGACACAGCCACAGCCATGGCATCGGCATCGGGCATGGACACAATGTTAACCTACCAATGACTTGTACACTGCCACTATTCCCACCCCTGATCAATACCTGATCACTACCTTGCATGGTTCATCAATGCGTGCTACAGCTTCAGCTAACATCATGCTCATCATCCTACAATAAGCATGCCTTTCCCTTCATACCTGACCATTTCCCTTCACTTTTTTTGTATATTGATCCTTATGCATGTATATATAGTGATTATAAACATCTATTTTTGCTTTTTCACTTATGTCTAAGCAGACAATCAACATTCTCCCTTGAACAAGAGATAAGTAGGGGTCTCTTCCCACCATTGAGGGGTTCTACTACATATACAGGGCTCTAAATTGATTTATTTAGCTCAATACATGACTTGGGAAGGCTGTACAGGGGTGGGGAAGAGGGGAAGTAAGGAGAAGTGAGAGGAGTGTGAGACAGAGTACCATCTACTGGGCTTGCACACCCTCTAGAACCAAAGAAGTATAGGTAGAAGGGTAGAGGGATGTATGTAGAGGTGGGGAGTGATGTAGGAAGTGCTTGTAACAAGGAACTCATTGTCAATGCACCTGTATGAAGAAGGGAGAGAGGTTGTTACTTACCTGCATTCCCAGGCCTTCCCCTTACCAAATGCAAATGGAAATAGGGTATAATGGTCCTCATAAATGACCTGATAGACCCCTTAAAGGCCCTGCATTTATTGGTAGAGACATAAGAGAATACATGTATCCAGGAAAAGGTATGCTTACCCTGTGAGATCCATGGCACCAAAAAGTTCTTTTTCTTTGGGCCTAATAGTAAAGTAGAATGAGGGTTAGTAAAGGTTAAGGCAGGAGGATAAGGTCCTGCCGAGCCAGGGCATGGGTTCCCCATCAACATAGGTGAAGTTCACTCACCATGGAGCACACACCTTACCTGGCATCTATATATCCTTTCAACCGTTTAGTATAATCCATTACCCCATAGAAATGGCCTAGATACAATCCTGAAAGTCAAAAATTTGTCCTGCAAGGTAGGGTTTTCACCTACTCACCTATTCTCCTTGTCACTCTATGCCAGCTCATATAACCCATTAGTGACAGTGTAGACAGGTATACCAAGGTATTATAAGCAATATTAACACCTCAGGATGGTCCATGAGCCTGTAAAAGAGAGGTGAAGAGTCAATGTAAGGAGGTAGGTTACAGTCACTCACCCAAGGTCCATAGTACTGCAATTGCTTGGTGTAGCTGTATATATTAGGATACAATATCACAGTAAGTGAGGTTCCCTCATGTTAGAGAACATCCAGATAGTGGTTGAGGGTGTAGAACATGCCAGAGAGAGTGTTGAACCAGGAGTTCACAAAAAGGCAATAATTCAAGCATAGCTCAAGAATGACATGGCGCGCTTGTAATCAGAGAGCAGGAATGGATAGAGGCAAGTAGATTCCATAAAATGCAAAATGACTGAAGGGAATCTGTGGTGGAGCAAGTAAGATACAAGCAATACAATAGTTTCAAGGCTGGTTGATCGAGGTTCATCCAATCACAGATGTCATACCCTTGCCCAATCACTCCATTGGACCATCCATCAGTACTCTTTTGAGCACCCTGCCTCCATCTCTCCACAGATGAGCATGATGTTAGCCAAAGCTGTAGTGTGCATTGATGAACCATGGGAGGTAGTGATCAGGTATTGATCAGGGGTGGGAATAGTGGCAGTGTACAAGTTGTTGGTAGGTTAACATTGTGTCATCATAAATGCGGGTTCCAAGGGTAAGGAGCATTTTTGTAGGCCTCTGTGCCACATCAATCTTTTGGTCATGTGACTAGCCATGCTATCTGCACCATGACTGAGCTCTGTTCAACCTCCTAACTGCATGGTCCATGATGAGGTGCTAGGGGCTAGCAGATGCCTCGTTATAAGACAGCTGAAGTGCAGTTAGGAGGCCCTGTGTTGCTTCCTCCAACCATCATCTCGTTTACAAGCAACACAGGTAAGCGCATCATGCTTCTTTTATATGATCTCAATTTCTTACATTCTCAGTTAGTTGTTATACAAGGGCTCTGCCTTTTTGAATTTTTATATTCATAACAACAACTTACTTTGTAAGAAATTTTCATCATCATTGAGAGGGGTCATTACTCATACAGTACAACCATCTCACTAACAGAATTCAATTGTCCATTTGATTCTTATCAGACTAATTGATCAGCCTCATTAGCTTTCGATTTTCATGACCCATACAATCTTTGGTCGTCTGTAGATTATCTCCTATCCTCAACATCAACTCCCTCTATTGTCATCACTCCCTTTTCTCTCCATGTTTGATGTTCCTGTTCACACTCCGAGCCCTGTGGACAATGCCATTTGTGCACGCACCAAGGAATGTCAAAGAATTGTGGATGACGAATTACAGAATCTGTCTCTGAAGCGGTGTTATTGGACCGCTTCCAAGAAGCTGGGGTCACATCCAATGAGGCACAGGACTATGTTACTCAGTTTACTGCCTGTGGAATGATTCAAGAGCCTGGATCATCCAATACCGGCAGTCAGCCACCCATGGGTCCTGATGGCAATGGTCCAAATCCCATCAATACTGCCACAACAGTCGCTTGGGCATTGCTTCAAGCAAAAGTCAATCATCTCTGGCCAAACCCTTCTCAAACCACCACCGCTTCGCCTGGAGGTTCTCTCTCCGATGAGCTGGCTAACCTTCTTGGGCTTCCCAGTTTGAAAGGGGCCATTCCTGCATCCGTACTTGCTAAGGCACCTCATCTGGCAAGGCTTTCAGATCCAATGGCAACCAATCCCCATCTGGAGAAGACACAAGATCTTCTTTCAGTCTACAGTCCTCATCATTCTCAGGATATTCTCATCAACAAGGCTCAATTTGCTCCAGTTGGTGACCCTCTCCCCTGGACTGTTTGGTGGAAGATTCTTCTTGACTTGTCTGTCAATTTCGAGAAACTCTTTGCTTCAATGGATAAGGGATATGATCACCATGATGATCTGAAGGATTTTGGAGATGGCTATGCACTTGTTAAGAAGGACCAAGCTTTCTTGAAACATCTGCTTTGCACTGAGGCTGACTGGACATGGGTATTTTCTGCCTGGTCTGCAAGGGTGGTTTTCTTCTTTCCTCATCAGGATGCAGAACTTTGCGAATACCAGTCGATTGTCATGGACCTCTTTCATGCTGCACCAGCAAACCCTCTCATTGCAATTTCATTTGATGTCCATGTTTGTGACAAGTATTCTAAGAAACCGTTTAAGGTCTGGAAAAGATTCCCACTCATATCGACACATTATGACATGCACTCTGAATCACTATGAACGCCATGAAATTGACTTCGAATTTATTTCGCACTATTTTGCACTATTTCGGATGACTTCGAGATACTTCGAACGACTTTGAACAATTTCATGACACTTTGAATGACTTTGAACAATTTCGCGACACTTTGAATGACTTCACAGCATTTTGAACGATATCAGCCACCATATAGTTGTCTTGAAACACTTTCAATACATGCTGCACATCTGGAACAAGCTAATTTGCTGCATATCGAGCACTACCAGACACGAGGAGAGACTACAAGAAACTTAGAATATGATAAGTGCGGTTTTGTGTTTCATTGATATATTAAAGCAATAGAACAAGAACTATTACCATACTAGGACAATGTATGTTTCACTTATTATCATATTTCATTTGTTTTATATTTTACAATACCTTTATTGCTGTGCACATTGCCTCATGTTTTCCACATGTTCTTGTTTCCTTTTAGTAATATTTCTTCAAATTGTATATATACTTGTATTAGTTACTTAGAACATGGAATAGGAATGGGGAACACAGCACAAGTTACCCTCTCACATATCATCAGATTTAAGAGCTATCCTCTTGAGTCCTATCTTTGTGTTGTATCTCTAAGTTCTGCAAAATATCGTGAACTTTTTCAAAACTATCGTATTTGCTCCACATTTTATCACCCATTGCTTATCGCTATTTGAAAAACACATCACATTCGCTAAACTCATTCCTCGATATACCTTGAACTGTTTCAAACTTATTCGAACCACTTCGCACATCTTCGAACTTATTCAAACCATTTTGCATGTCTTCAAACCTATTTCGAACTTATTTGGACAACTTTGTATGCTCTTACAGACTATTCGCTCCATCACTTATTATTTTGCCTCACTAAAAACAATGTTTGGTCTCAGCAGTGATATTTAGTACCAACTCGCACTCTTCCTCTGACTTGTGTTATACCATCTGAAGCCATTTAGTAGGTTTTGTTTGGGTTTCCGGGTTGAGTATCATCACCAGCATCACCTGTCTCTTCTCGCATGAATAAATGGGTTGCTTCATCACAACCATCTGCATCAGCAAGTGGCACAAAGTGTGCAGATGTGCCTTGCCATAATTGGAGCCTGTTAGGAAACAGTCTCCTAACATGCCTATTACCTAATACTATTTTTATTCTATTTTATTTTATTTTATTTTATTTTATTTCACCAAAATACACTACAAAATGCCTATATACACATTATTTGTCAGCGTGGGAATTCTTTATTTACACACATCAATATGTACGTGCATGTGTGCGCGTGTCTGTAATAACATACTACAATATGTGTAACATAGTATATAACCCTAAAATAAATACTAGGAGACCGCAGTTGAGTTCTCTTAGGTATTCCATCCACATTAGTGGTGCAAAAGGCCTATTTCAGCCAACTGTTCTATTTTTAACCCTTGCATCAAATCCATAAAATCCCCCCATCACACGCTGATAGGTCCACTGCATACTCTAAGGTCTGAGCAAAGTTTCCAATCGTATTGACACACTACGACAGACCTTCCGAACCACTACGAACATTACGAAATCGACTTCGAACTATTTTCGACTTATTTCGCACTATTTCGGATGACTTCAAACTATTTCGAATGCTTTCGAACCATTTCGCGACATTTTGAACGACTTTGCAATACTTTGAACGACTTCGGCGGCTGTATAGCTGTCCTCAAACACTGTCGATACACGATGCTTAACTGGAGTAAGCTATTTAGTCGCATATCGAGCACTACCGGACACGAGGAGGGATTACAAGAGAGTTACAATGCGATAAGTGCAGTTTTTATGTTTCATGATATATTAAATCAATAGGACAAGAACTCTTACTATACTGGGACAAAGTACGTTTCAATTATTGTCATTTCTCATTTGTTTTTACAATTTACAACGTCCTTTATTGTTGCACATATTGCCCTTTATTGTATTCCCCTTTTTGGTACTATCTCTTCAAAATGTATATAAACTTGTACTATTTACATAGAACAATGGGGAAGAACACAAGTTACCCTCTCACTATCATCAGATTTAAAAATCGTTCTCTTTAGTCTTATCTTCACGTCATATCTCTAAAGTTCTGCGAAATTTCGTGAACTTCCTCGAAACTATCATATTCGCTCTCCGTTTTATCGCCCATCGCCTACCGCTATTCAACAAACATTTCACATTCATTAAACTCACCTTTCGATACACCTCAAACCCCTCCGAACTTATTCGAACTATTTCGTGCATCTTCGAACCTTTTTCGAACTCTTTCGGACATATTCGTATGCTTATAAAGACTATTCGCACCATCCCTTATTATTTTGCATTGCTAAAAACATCATTTTGGTCTTAGCGGTGATATTTAGTACCACCTCGCACCCTTCCTCTGGCCTGTGTTATACCATCCGAAGCCATTAGTAGGTTTTGTTTGGGTTTCTGGGTTGAGTATCATCAGCACACGCCCCCTGCCACCTTCTTGTAGGAGAACCCACATGGTCCAGCTAGCAGATTAGTGGGTGTCACCCTAACAGAAGAACACAACTACCCCATCAGTGCGCCTTCTCTTACTCATGCGCATACGTCATTTGTCTCAGCGCACCACATCCACTTACTCCTCATTTTGGCAAGAGCCGGAATTAATTGTATATATGTATTTACCTTGCTTTTGTAAGCCGATGCCAGGCCTCACCTTACATTGCAACCACCAGTGATCGAAAGGCAGTGCTCATCATTAGGACAGCTGCAACCAGACAATTGATTGGATCTGGTTTAGCTAAGATTTACATTACTCAATTTGGATGACTATTTTAGGTAGTTACTAGCCAAATTCAGTAATAACCCCGAGATCAGGCACTGTTGGAAGGGTTATTAATCCGAAGTGCCCAATAGCCAAAATCACATGTTTTGCCATGTTTGGTACCTGAAATAGCTGGATCACGTGACTCGAAATTTTGCGAAAAAATTCTACAGCCGAATCTCTACACAGCCGAAGAAGTGACTCATCACAGATTACATCATCATGACAGAACAAGTGGCTTCGAATCCTGGACACAATCCTGTTCCCATGCCCATTCTTGAAGCCAAAAGTGATGCTCTAACAGCACAAATGTCCCAATTAGTGTCAGTATTAGCAGCATCCCAGCCCAAACAAGTACAAACAAATGCAGAAACAGTAGAAGATAAAGATGATGAGATGGAGGAGATGGTGGAGTGGATGTCTCAGGAGGGTGAGCATGCAGAGGAGAGATCTGAGAGTGGAAAAATGTGCTTACCTAAATATGCACCCCCACAAATATTTGACGGTACCATGGAGAACACAAAATCCTTTATCAGCTCTATAGTGTTGTATATTCATGGGAGAAAGCCTGAATTTCATATGACCAAATCTAGAATTATGTTTGCTCTCTCATACATCCAGGGAGGGAAAGCACAGTTCTGGAGAAACAAAGCCATTAATCAAATTGCCGCAGGATATAAGCTGTTTGCAAGCTTCAGGGAATTTTTGGAGAGGTTGGAGGCACAGTTTGGAGACCCTAACCCAAAGGCGACAGCGAATGCAAAATTAAAAACTATGTGCCAAGGTTCTCTGACTGCAGACGAATTTATTTTGCAGTTTAAAGCAGAAGCGTCACAGACCGATATGGGAGAAGCAGCGTTGGTAGAATATTTGAAGGCAGGATTAAATCCCTCGTTATTCAAGTCAATCTATCGACTACCTTCCATGCTGGAGAGGTTGGATGAGTGGTATAATTGGGCAATGCATCTTGATTGGCAATATTGACAGGAACAGGCAGAGTCGAAATTGATGTATGGGAATTCCAGATTTGGAAAGTCATTGGGAGGAAAGTCCAAGAAAGGAAGGACACCTCAGGTACAAGCTCCGAGGGCACAGCCACCGGCCATGGCAGTGACACCTATTGTTAAGGAGTCAGCAGCATCGATGGATGCGATGGATGTTGATTGAGTAGGGAGACGAGCTCCAGTTAAATGTTTTAACTGTGGGCAATTAGGGCATATGGCTCAAAATTGTAGGCAAAAAAGGAAGATTAGGGAAGTGACAATTGAGGAAGTGAAGTTGGAGGAAGATAAGCAGAAGAATTTTGTGGAGGAGTCCCAGTGAAGGTTTCCCCATTGGTGACCCAGAATCAATATAATGTATTAGTATCTGAGGAAACCCAGAGTGAACCTGAAAGAGAAATTGAAGAGTATGACCATCATCATTTATCCAACAAAGAAAAATGCCCAGCCTTATTTCCGAAGACCCCTAAATTTTTTATTCGCTCAGTGCGGATAGAACCCGAAATCAGCTTGACAGTAGGATTGAAGACAGTGGACATGCATGCAGCAATTAATGTGGAGGCATTGCTTGACAGTTGTGCTACCAGATTATTTATGAATCGATCCCTAATTACCAGAAACAGTATTTGCATGTGTAAACTGCCACAATGTATAATGGTGTACAATATTGATGGTATGATCAATCATGGAGGAACTATTAAGGAGGAGGTGACGATGATATTGAAGCATCAGGATCATCAGGAATGAGCCATATTTGAAGTGTGCGACCTTGGGAAAACCAATCTGATAATGGGATGCCCATGGTTACAAAAACATAATCCGGAAATTGATTGGAAAACTGGGAAGGTACACATAACTCATTGTCCTAAAGAATGTAATGTGTATGGGAGAAAAGTTAAAAAGGAGAAGAAGGAAAAGAAAGAAAAGGAACATCCGAGGAAGTATTCTGTTATGATGGAGGAAGTGGAGAATGAAGATATGCCAAACGGGGAAGTTCCAATTATGACAAGTAAAGAAGAACAGAAGCAAACCTTTAGGGAGGTTCATGGAGGACAATCATGGAATAAAAATGTGGAGAAAGTGGAGAAGCCAGTGGAGAAGTGGGTGCCAAAAGCCTACCATAAATATTTGTCAGTTTTTCAGAAGAAGGAATTGGAGCAGATGCCAGTGCGAAAGCCATGGGATCATGCTATTGAGATGAAGCCGGGATTTGTACCGAAGAAGTCAAAAGTCTATCCATTATCTCTGAAGGAACAAGAAGAAGTGGATGCATTCCTTAATGAACAGTTGTGCAAGGGATACATATGACCTTCGAAATCACTGCAAACATCACCAGTATTCTTTGTACCAAAAAAAGATCACAGGAAGAGGATGTGTACAGATTATAGGTATTTGAACGATTGGACAGTGAAGAATGTGTACCTTTTGCCATTGATCTCAGAGATAATTGACAAAGTGGGAAAGGCCAAGGTCTTTACAAAATTGGATTTATGCTGGGGGTACAACAATGTACAAATAAAGAATGGAGATGAGTGGAAGGCTGCATTTGCCACGCATCGAGGATCCTTTGAGCCACTGGTCATGTTTTTTGGAATGACCAATAGTCCCCCAACTTTCCAAAATATGATGAACAATATTTTCAAGGATGTGATGGACAAAGGTGTGGTGATAATATTTATTGATGACATTTTGATATTCACAGAGGATGAAGAAAATCATGAGGCAATAGTGCAGGAGGTGTTGAAGAGATTGGCAGAGAATGATTTATTCGTTAAACTGGAGAAGTGTGTATTTGGAGCAAGTGAGATCGAGTTCTTGGGATTAAAGATTGGTCCTGATGGAATCAAGATGGATCCTATCAAGGTACAGGCAATTGTTGATTGGCCCGTGCCTACCCGTATCAAGGAAGTTCAGGCTTTCTTGGGACTTGCCAATTTTTATCATCGCTTTGTGCATAATTTTTCCAAAATTGCCGCACCATTACACAACCTTACACGAAAGGGAGTAGTGTGGAGATGGGGAGAACAACAGCAGACAGCATTTAAGGAGTTAAAGAGGAAGTTTGTGGAAGAGCCAATATTGGTCCCAGTAGATTTCACATGTCCCTTACGAGTGGAATCAGATGCATCAGACTTTGCTACCGGAGCAGTATTATTAATGCTATGTGAAGATGACAAATGGCATCCTTGTGCATATTTGTCTAAAGGGTTGAATGATGTGGAGAGAAATTATAATGTGCATGATAAAGAGATGTTAGGAATAATATGAGCTTTGGAGGCATGGAGACATTATTTGGAGGGATGTACGCATCAGATCGAGCTCTGGACAGACCATCAAAATCTGCAATATTTCATGTCCACTAAAAAGCTTAACTATCGACAAGCATGTTGGGCATTATTTCTATCACACTTTAATTTTCACTTGGTCCACAAAGTGGGAAGCTTGATGAGGAAAGCAGATGCATTATCCAGATGTACAGATTATAAAAGGGGAGTGGAGGAGGACAATAAAAATACTATCCTACTCAAACCTGAATACTTTCGTATTTGTGCTATGCGTCAAGGACATTTATTGGTGGATAGCTCAGAGATGGAAATGTTGTCTAAAATTAGACAATGTTCAGAGATGGATAATGAAGTGGTGGAAGCTGTGAAAGCTTTGAGGGGGGAGAAGAAAGGTAATATTAAAGGAGATGAATGGGTTGAAGAACATGGGTTAGTGTTGTTCAGAGGAAAGGTGTATGTACCGAAAGATCAAGATTTACGAAGGGAGATTGTATGGTTACATCATAACATGCCAGCTGCTGGACATCCAGGAAGGTGGAAGACATTGGAGTTGGTGATGATAAATTATTGGTGGCCCAGAATTTCAAAGTATGTGTTGGGGTATGTGGATGGGTATGACACATGCATGAGGGGAAAGAAATTTCCAGAAAAGCCTGCCGGGAAATTAATGCCGAACCCTATACCTAAAGCGCCATGGCGAGATATATCTGTGGACTTTATCACAGGATTACCTGAAGCTCAAGGATACGATGCAATATTTGTAGTATGTGACCGCTTCACAAAGGAAGTCCATATCATTCCTACTACTGCAGAAACCTCATCGTTGGGCTTGGTGCACCTCTATCTAAATCAGGTATGGCAGTTACATGCATTATCTGATATGGTTATCTCTGATTGTGGATCACAATTTGCTTCTGCATTCATGCGAGAGTTAAATAACGTATTGGGGATTCAAACCAAATTGTCTACAGCATATCATCCACAAACTGATGGGCAGACAGAGAGAATGAATCAGGAGTTGGAGCAGTACCTATGCATGTTTGTCAATCACCGACGAACTGACTGGCCTGAATGGTTGGCAATTGCAGAATTTTCCCACAATAATAAATTCCATTTGGCTACTCGCATGTCACCCTTCTTTGCTAATTATGGGTATCATCCCAGAATGGGAGTAGAACCTCGAAGGGAAGTCAAGGTACAATCAGTGGAGGACTTTGTATCAAAAATGTGAAAGGTGCAGGAGGAAGCAGAGGCAGCATTGATGAAAGCACATGATGATATGATGCAACATGCGGACTGTACTCGAGCTGTTGCTCCAGAGTACAAAGTTGGTGACTTGGTATGGCTAAGTACCAAGGATCTAAATATTCCACGACCTTCAAGAAAGCTTACAGAGAAGCAAGTTGGCCCATATCCAATTTCTAAAATAATTTCACCCAATGCGGTAGTGTTAAAATTACCTCAGCCATTCAAGATTGATCCTGAAATTAACATTTCCCGTTTATGCCCTTACCGCCCACCCACTATTCCTGGTCAACAAACTACTTCACAGCCTCCAATAATGGTAGACGGTGCTCCAGAATATATTGTGGAAGAGGTTTTGGACTCATGTCTTCGATGAAACAAATTGGAGTTCTTAATCAAGTGGAAGAACTACACCGACAAAAATAATTCATGGGAGCCAGAAAAGAATTGTAAGTGAGCATGCAAAGCAATTGCCCAATTCTTTAAATGTAATCCAAATGCTCCACGTCGCATTGCTAGAATGGTGTATGAGGAGATGAATTTCTGGCCTTACCAAAATTTCACAGAGGGGACAGATACAATATTTTCTTGCCTGGAAGTCGAGGCCTAAAAGGGGGGTAATGTTAGGAAACAGTCTCCTAACATGCCTATTACCTAATACTATTTTTATTTTATTTTATTTCATTTTATTTTACCAAAATACACTACAAAACACCTATATACATGTTATTTGTCAGCGTGGGAATTCTTTATTTACACGCATCAATATGTATGCGCATGTGCACACATGTGTGCACGTGTCTGTAATAACATAGTACAATATGTGTAACATAGTATATAACTCTAAAATAAGTACTAGGAGACCGCAGTTGAGTTCTCTTAGGTATTCCATCCACATTAGTGGTGCAAAAGGCCTATTTCAGCCAACTGTTCTATTTTTAACCCTCACATCAAATCCATCAAATCCCCCCATCACGCACGCGCCCCCTGCCGCCTTCTTGTATGGTCTCCCCAATGTTTTAGGAGAACCTGCATGTTGTCATCTGGCAGAGCAAGAAACCACGAGTTGTTACAGACCATTCTTGCACTGGTATCAATGATGGCATCCCACGCGCAGATGGAAAAGTCAAGTACAATGACATGTGAACCTTTGGTCAAACACTTCATGATGCTCAAATTGAAAATCCAGGAAAATGTTTTGTTACTTTCAAATCAGATGTTGCCTCTGCATTCCTCAATCTTCCAGCACATCCTATTTTCCAGCTTCAACAAGTTGTGAAGATTGATGGGCAACTCTTCATTGTACAATGCCTTGTCTTTGGCAACCATGCATCTCCATGCTGCTGGTGTGCAGTTTCTGGTCTTATGTGTTGGCTTGGCATTCAAAAGCTACACATTCTCAGTTTACATGTCTATATGGATGATTTATTTGGCTGGGATTTTACCAACAACCTTGTCTGGTATAGAGGTAAGCTTCGGCCACGACGTCAGGTCCAATTCCTGCTACTTTGGGAATCAATTTCCTGCCCTTTCAAAGATCAAAAACAGGAGCACAGAGAAGCACTGAAGATTATTGGCTTCTGGGTAGATATCAACACAGGAAGCATTTCATTACCCCAGGCTTCAATATCTGACATTGTTAACAAGATCAATGATTTCCTGGCAATGCCAAATTGTTCTCCTGCTCTCCGACCTTGGCAATGCTTAGCAGGTCACCTCAACTGGATGCTTAAAGTCCTCCCATGGGGCTGACTGGCATTGACAGAGATGTATCGCAAATCAGCGGAAAGACATGGTCTTACTGTGGAATTCCTATCAATGCAGCTGTTATAGCAGATTTAACCTGGCTGAAGAACACTATCCTGTCTTCTATTGGGATCTGCTTTATGGGCATGGGTTTGTGGACTGATCGTGATGCAGACATTGTAATGTGGACTAATGCGAGCCTTCGGAATGCATTGTCCTTTGTGTATTCAAACAAAGGGTATCTTTATCCCATCAAAGCACCTCTGGCTGGGATAAAGATTGACATTTTCTTCCTAGAATTGTTAGCCATTGCTTCTGCCATACACCATGCCAGATCTTTCAATCAACCTCCCTGCAGAGTGCTTATCTGGATGGACAGCCTAGACTCTGTGGTGGTCCTCAATTCTCTGCATACCACTGAGTCCCTTCATAATGCCCCGCTCTTGGCCATTGTGCAAGTTATTTTGCAAACTGGGATGGATTTGTGGATCAGGTTCATTGAAGGCAAAAACAATGTGCGTGCCGCCATGCTATCTCACCTTTTATTAGATGAGTATCATAGCAAATTTCCTGCTGACTGCATCGAACACTTTTCTCCTCCACAGGAGCTTTTGCTGATGCAATGGAGAGAGTGCTTTTGAGCAAACTGGGGGGGCAAAGAACAGGCCCATGGGTGCCTTGCCCCCCCATGGATCTTGCAGATCTCGATGCTCATACTCTCTTTCTTCAGGTTAATTCTATCAAATGCTCAACATCAAAAAGCTATGCTACAGGTGCTCAAGATTACATCAACTTTTGCATCCTTCACTCCCTACCTCTTGATCCTACACCAACCACATTGTCTTGTTACATTGCATACTCATCTCAATTCATTGTTTTGGGCCCAAAATATCTTACAGGTGTGCAGTGATGGTACTCAACCCAGAAACCCAAACAAAACCTACTAAATGGCTTCAGATGGTATAACATGAGTCAGAGGAAGGGTGCGAGTTGGTACTAAATATCACCGCTGAGACCAGAATGTTGTGTTTAGTAATGCAAAATGGTAAGGGCTGTGGTGAATAGTCTGTATAGGCATACGAAGGTGTTCGAAATAGTTCGAAATCGGTTCAAAGTCATGCGAAGTAGTTCAAAATAGGTTCGAAGAGGTTCGAAGTCGTGCGAAGTAGTCCGAATAAGTTCGAATAAGTTCGAAGGGGTTCGAGGTGTATCGAAGGGCGAGTTTAATGAATGTGAAGTGTTTGTCAAATGGTGATAGGCAATGGGCAATAAAATGGAGATCGAATATGATAGTTTAGAAGAAGTTTGCGATATTTCGCAGAACTTAGAGATACGACATGAACTAAGGCTCAAGAGAATGGCTTTTAAGTCAGACGATAAGTGTGAGGGTAACTTGTGGTGTTCCCTGTTGATCTATTGTTCGTTCTAACTAACTAATACAAGTCTATATACAAAATAAAGAGATAGTACTAAAAAGGAAATAAGAACATGTGTAAAACATGAGGCAAATATATCATACAATGAGGACTTTGTAGATCAAAAATAAATGAGAAATGATAAATGATGAAACATATAGTGTTCCCATATAGTAAAAGTACTTCAATGAAACACAAAAATGCACTTATTGCATTCTAACTCTCTTGTACTCTCTCCTTGTGTCCAGTAGTGCTCGACATGTGACTAAATAGCTTGTTCTGGATGTGCAGCATGTATTGAAAGTGTTTCAAGACAACTATACGGTGGCTGATATTGTTCAAAATGCTGCGAAGTTGTTCAAAATGTCGCGAAATGTTGCGAAATAGTTTGAAAAGGTTTGAAGTAGTGCGAAATCATGCGAAATAGTTCGAAAATGATTCGAAGTCGATTTAGTGGCATTCATAGTGGTTTGGAGCACGTGTTGTAATGTGTTGATACAAGTGGGAATACTTCTCCAGACTTTAGAGTGCACAGTGGACCTATCGGCGGCACTTCCTGTGTGAGATTTACCCGGACTTTGATGACAACTGCTCTCATGCACTCATGAAATCTACAATTCAAGGCTCAAAGAAAATTTGTGCTGATCCTGTGAAAAGGAAGCTTCCTCTCTGGTTGGCACACTTATAATCCTTTGTGAATGTTGCTCATTGCACTGGCTCTTACGATGACCTCTTATTTGCAGTACTGCTCTCTTGTGCATTCTATGGGTGTCACCATATGGGCAAGCTCATCCAGAAGAAGGACCACAATTTGTTCGACTGGAGGAAGATCATCAAACATGCATCTCTTCTCTTTGAAAGTGGACATGCACAGTATTGCTTGCCCTATCATAAAGGTGATCCATTCTATCGTGGGACTGATGTCATGTTCATGTCACAAGATGTTGCTGACCCTGTGTCCCTGTTGAAGGAGTACCTCATCTTACATGACCAAATACATGGGGCAAAAACAGCTCTCTTTTTGCATGAGAGTGGTGTTCATCCTTCACGTTCTTGGTTCGAATTGAAATTGTTTGCAATTCTGGATCGTCGATATGGTGGACACTTGCCGTGAACTGGTTATGCCACTTTCCTGGCATCCCTGGGTGTATCAGAGACAGTGATCCAAGTGGTGGGATGCTGGTCTTCTGAGGCTTGGAAGGTTTACATTCATGAAAACCCAGCAATCAGAGTGGAACAACAGCTAGCCAGTATGCGAATACAGAATTGACTCTACTCTTACCATGTCATGGCTCCTCGCTTTCCATCTTTTTTCACACCTCCACCACCCCCACACAAATCATACTCAGCACTTATGGCATGTCTGCTCCTTCGCCTATTTTATCGGGGTCCATCTAGGTGGACCTCATTTTCCCACTATTCAACTTCACCTTGAGCTAAGCAGCAGAGGTCCTCATAAATGCAGGTTCCAAGGGTAAGAAGCATTTTTGTAGGCCTCTGTGCCACATCAATCTTTTGGTCACACAACTAGCCAGGCTATCTGCACTGTGACTGAGCTCTGTTCAACCTCCTAACTGCATGGTCCGTGACGAGGTGCTAGGGGCTAGCAGATGCCTCATTATAAGACAGCTAAAGTGCAGTTAGGAGGCCCTGTGTTGCTTCCTCCAACCATCATCTCATTTACAAGCAACACAGGTAAGTGCATCGCGCTTCTTTTATACGATCTCAATTTCTTACATTCTCAGTTAGTTGTTATACAAGGGCTCTGCCTTTTAAAATTTTTACATTCATAACAACAACTTACTTTGTAAGAAATTTTCATCTTCATTGAGAGGGGTCATTACTCATACAGTACAACCATCTCACTAACAGGATTCAATTGTCCATTTGATTCTTATCAGACTAATCGATCAGCCTTGTTAGCTTTCGATTTTCATGACTCACCCACCTCTCCCTCTTCTCTTAGTTTATTAATTTCATGTATTTGTAGTCAAATGGTCTCTCTAGGCTTACAGTAGTACCTTTGCCTATCATTTGTGTATTTGTATTTGGAGCTCATCCACTCCTTCACCTATTTTATCAGGGTCTGTCTAGGTGGACCTCATTTTCCCACTATTCAACTTCACCTTGAGCTAAGCAGCAAAGGTCCATGCCTAATGCCGATGCCATGGCCATGGCCATGTCCATCCCTGTTGCATTTCAAATGTTACTAATGTCTGTATTACATTTCTAATGCATGTCTATTGTAAGGTATAATAATCAGTGTACAATGTAGTCATTGGTAGATTAACATTGTATCCATGCCTGATGCTGATGCAGTGCCATCCCTATGTCCATGCCCAATGCCGATGCTGTGGCCATCCCCATGTCCATCCCTGTTGCATTTCATATCTTACTAATGTCTGTATTACATTCCTAATGCATGTCTATTCTAAGGTATAATAATCAGTGTGCAATGTAGTCATTGGTTAATATAGTAACTTTATATAGTGAGTTGGGACAGTGTCCATCAAATCTGTATCATTCAATACAATGCATGCATTTGATAGACCATATCACTCGATACAATGTAGCTTACCTATGTGAAAGAATGTTCCCCTGCAATACTTCATGCATTGAACTATCCAATTTAAGTTTTCAAAAGTGTTCCCAGATGAAGCATTGAATAGCTAAATTATTGGAAATTATCTCATAGGATCCACCAATCATTTGATATTCTGATTTCAGGCCCTTAACTGGTCTATCATTGATGTAAGGGATGGTGATATGAGGGATTTTGGGCTGTAGGATGGATGTAACATTGTTGTGTAAGATTGGAACTGAATTTGTCCAACCCATGGGTAGGGTAATGATACAAAGTGCTCCAAATGGTGTCTGAAACATTGTTAGATCACAAGATGATACTGTCCTTTTGTCGAATGTCACATAAAGATCTAACATTCCTCTGCAAGATCGTCCACCAAATTGTTCTGCTAAATGTACAGGTATTGATATGACACCTGAGTGCTGTATCATTACTTGATTGAGTGGTTTGAGACTGTGGACAATTCGAAGCAATTTTGCATCTTTCCTTGCAATGCAAAACCATCACAATCAATATGAAGAGTTCAACAGCTCATATACTCCTGCTTCTATCTTCTTTTTCAGCATTTCGCAAATCTTTTTGTACAAACCAGGAGGTATAGAAATGTATTGCTCAACCCAAGGAGTATGAGGAATGACAGGGAATTCTATAGGAGGGAAGAAGTCAGGGCAAAAACTTCCTCATTCTTGTTCTGTCCATGCAAAAGCTGTTTTGTGATTTGGAATAAAGTCATGCATGAGCTTCCATTCCTCTGGCCATAGGAAATCACCAGGATGGTTTTTGTCAATAATAGCTTTGTGTTTGAGGGAATATTGGGGAGAGGGGATGAACGATGGTGGATAAGGATTCAGTTTTGGCATATTTTTAGAGGGGTTGCCAGTGGTTGTTTGAATAATGCAAAATCAATCAGGAAGTTTGGTAATAACTGGTTAAATTTTCTGTGTGACCAGTTTGTATTTCTTTTTCGATGCTGCAAAGGTCAGATGTAGGGAGTTGATTGAGAAAATAGTAGGGTTAGAGGGCATAGGAAGGTTTTGCATAGATATCGCCATCAAGGTTGATAAATATGTTTCATACTGAGGACTGGCCATTAAATATAAGTTTGCAAGAATCAATGAATAAGAAAGAGTGTTCAAAAGATTCAAGGAATTCATATCGGGAATATTTGCAGTATATTCAATAGTGATAGATAAATTAGAAGGATAAAAAGAGATAATGAGAGCACACTGGTTTGTGTCCAAAATTTTGTCCTCTAGTTGTTAAAATCCTCTCTGACTACCTTTTGATGCTGAATAGAATGGGGAATTATGGGGATGGTGCATGATTGTGTCAAATTAGGGTCATATATTATGATACTCTGAGCTTCATTTCTGTAATTCTTAACAGTGCTTTCAGTGAGAACATTGAATGGACAACAGAGTAGGATATCATAGGTGAGGTCATGAATGATGTGAATCTGCATGTATAGTGTGATACTCCCAACTTCACAAGGCACATTTTGTGCTAGACCTAAATTTTTGTCAATACCACTGTTAGCTGATTCATGAATCAAAGGATCATAGGCAAGCCCAAGTTCGTGACAGATTTTTTTGGACATTGCAATAATCAAGTAACCAGGATTGATGATGCTTTCGATGGGATTTCTTCTATTGACATTCATAATAATCGATCTAATCAAGTGAGATTCTTTCGCAGCAATGAATGGTTCCAGAATATTGTTAGGGCGACACCCACGGTTCTGCTAGCTAGACTGTGCGGGCTCTCCTACAAGAAGGTGGCAGGGCATGCGTGCATGATGGGGGGTTTGATGGTTTTGATGCGAGGGGTTAAAAATAGAACAGTTGGCTGAAATAGGCTTTTCTCACCACTATTGTGGATGGAATACCTAAGAGAACTCAACTGAGGTCTCCTAGTATTTATTTTAGGGTTATATACTATGTTACACATATTGTAGTATAGTATTACGGATGCGCGCACATGCACATACATGCACGTACATATTGATGCATGTAAATAGAGAATTTCCATGCTGACAAATAATGCATATATAGGCATTTTGTAGTGTATTTTGGTGAAATAAAATGAAATAAAATAGAATAAAATAAAAATAGTATTATGTAATAGGCATGTTAGGAGACTGTTTCCTAACAAATATCACCAGGTTGAAGACTGTTAATGTAAGTTTTGAAAGGATTGCCAATAATGAAAATATAATATCATTATTAAGAAGATTCATAGCATTATTTCCTTCAGGCTGCTGGATACGATGTGGAGTGACCTGTTCCTTCCATTTCGAATGAACTTTGGGTGATAGAAACAGTAATTCTTTGGGGGGTTAATGTGATAATTGGGGTCTTCATTGAGTGAGTGAAAATGTCTTCCATTATTTATCCTTTTGAATCAGGGCTTGGGTATGATACAAAAAAACCATCTCTGCTTTTACCTTTCACAGTCAACCCAAAGTTTCGTTCATGAGGCAGTAAGTACAAATTTTCTTTCATAGCAGTGGATGGGTGAATCATGGGTTGTGAAGTTGTTTCAGAAGTTGAAGATGGTGCTGAAGTCGAGGTAGGTAAATTAGTTGCCTTTGACAGGATGGATGGTGCTGGTACTTGTGGAGTAGATGGTTCAACTGGTGCAGTGTTTTGAGGGATCGAAGACCGAGATGTAGGAACTGTTGGTGGGTTTGAATTTGTTCTGGTGAAGGGTCTACCACTTTACAAAGCATATATCTCTTCTTCAAGCTTTGCGATATAATCTTCAGCTGCTGTGGATAGGTCAGAAACTTGGTAAATGCCTCTGGATGGTGTTGAAGTATTTGTCAAAGGTGTGATGTTATACATTAGCAATAGTGTAATGGTAGATGGAGAATTTTGTTGAGTCCATTTGTCAATTCTGTTCATAATAAAATGACCAGGGATGTTTCAAGGAGTCAATCATCCATTTGGAAGGACAATTTTTCTTTCAGTGTTCTTTTTACACTTTCCTTTATTGATATAAGACTGGTAAACCAAGCAGGCACTAACAAAATTACCACTAAGTCCACAGAAGACACAAAATTTTTGAGCTGGTCCGAATGAAATCCACTGTTAGGTTGAGGAGTATTAGTAGGCCTAGAGCCTGCTAAAGCTGTGACAAGTGTAGTTGCGAATTTTTTGAGGATTGCCAATAAGTCTTCTGATTTAATCTGTGTCAAAGATGTTGAGGTCGATGGTAATGCTGAAGTTGCTGAAGAGTGTGAACCATGTAATGATGTAGAGTCTGAACTAATTAATCCTGCTAAAATGAACTTCGCTGCTGTGTGAAGATCGTCAAGTGGATAGGCATCATCTGGATAATGGTCAGGAAATTTAAGCTCAAGTCGTTGTGCAATTCATGACCATAAGCCTGGCTGGAAACCATGAACGAATGCTCTGCTTTGTTCCACTTCCAAAATTCAGCCTTTAGAGAGAAGAAACTTTGTGATGTTGTAGAATGATTGATAGTACAACCCTAAATCGCTTGCATTAAAGATTCCCATACAAAGTTGTTTACCAACAAGTTTGTCCATGTCTGAAATTGACCATTTTTGATTATCTTCAGAACCAGGGTATAGTCTGTGAATTGCAATGTGAAAATGCTGAAATGAAGTATCAGTTTCATATTCTGGAATTGATTCCCAAAGTTCAGAGGTGTCAATGTCGATGTATTGGCAGGCATGCTTCTTCATGAGTTGTGAATCTGTAATGTTGCAGTCTATAAAGAGTATTTTGAGCTCATTAAAATATTGACGAAGTTCTTGACGTTGAGTGGGGTTGAATTTCAGTGCTGTGGAATGTCCACAAGCTGGCATAGTTGTGTTAGGGCAACACCCACCACTCTGCTAGCTGGACTGTGCAGGCTCTCCTACAAGAAGTTGGCGGGGCATGCATGCGTAATGGGGGGGTTTTGATGGTTTTGATGTGATGGGTTAAAAATAGATGAGTTGGCTGAAAAAGGCATTTCACACCACAAATGTGGATGGAATACCTAAGAGAACTCAAGTGAGGTAGGTATATATTTTAAGGTTATATACTATGTTACATATATTGTACTATGTTGCTACCAATGCATGCATACATGCACATAAATATGGATGCATGTAAATACAAAATTTTCATGCTGACAAATATAACATTTGTAGGCATTTGGTAGCATATTTCGATGTAATAAAATGAAATAAAATAAAAATAAAATATTATTAGATAATAGGGATATTAGGAGACTGTTTCCTAACATTACCCCCCTTTTATTCCTCAACTTCCAGGCAAGAAAATATTGTATCTGTCCCCTCTGTGAAATTTTGGTAAGGCCAGAAATTCATCCCCTCATACACCATTCTAGCAATGTGACACGGAGCATTTGGATTATGTTTGAAGAATTGGGTGATTGCATTACGTGCTCACTTACAATTTCCTTTGGGTTCCCATGAGTTATTTTCATTGGTGTAGTTCTTCCACTTGATTAAGAACTCCAATTTATTTTGTTGAAGATGTGAGTCTAAAACCTCTTCCACTACATATTCTCAAGCACCTTCTACCATTATTGGAGGCTGTGGAGTAGTTTGTTGACTGGGAATAGTGGGTGGGCAGTAAGGGCATAAACAGGAAATGTTGATTTCAGGATCAATCTTGAATGACTGAGGTAATTTTAACACTACTGCATTGGGTGAAACTATTTTAGAAATAGGATATGGGCCAACTTGCTTCTCCGTAAGCTTTCCTGAAGGTCGTGGAATATTTAGATCCTTGGTACTTAGCCATACCAAGTCACCAACTTTGTACTCTGGAGCAACAGCTCGAGTACAGTCCGCATGTTGCATCATATTATCATGCACTTTCATCAATGCTGCCTCTGCTTCCTCCTGCACCTTTCACATTTTTGATACAAAGTCCTCCACTGATTGTACCTTAACTTCCCTTCGAGGTTCTACTCCCATTCTGGGATGATACCCATAATTAATAAAGAAGGGTGACATGCAAGTAGCTGAATGGAATTTATTATTGTGAGAAAATTCTGCAATTGCCAACCATTCAGGCCAGTCAGTTTGTCAGTGATTGACAAACATGTGTAGGTACTGCTCCAACTCCTGATTCATTCTCTCTGTTTGCCCATCAGTTTGTGGGTAATATGCCATAGATAACTTGGTTTGAATCCCTGATATGTTAATTAACTCTCACATAAATGCAGAAGCAAATTGTGATCCGCGATTGGAGATAACTGTATCAGGTAATCCATGTAACTGCCATACCTGATTTAGATAGAGGCATGCCAAGCCCAATGATGAGGTCTCTGCAGTAGTAGGAATAATATGGACTTCCTTTGTGAAGCAGTCACATACTACAAATATTGCATTGTATCCTTGATCTTCAGATAATCCTGTGATAAAGTCCACAGATATATGTATCTCGCCATGGTGCTTTAGGTATAGGGTTCAGCATTAATTTCCCTGCAGGCTTTTCTGGCAATTTCTTCCCCCTCGTGCACATTGATGTGTTCAGTTGGTACTCAGTGCAGAGTCTCAACAGAAGGGGTGAACACTAAACCTACAACTGCAGGCATGCTCTGGGTGAGGGGATTCGATTAGAGGGCCTCGGCTCATCCTTCAGGGTGCAGGGACTACAAAGAGGCTGGTATGGTGGTTCTCGAGGTGCACACTAGTTGTGTATGCAAAAGGGAATGTATGCGCAATGGTGAAAAAGTGTGCAATGCAAAGGGGCAAAAATGCGCAATGACAAAAGAGATGAAGGTGGGAGGTTTGATGGGACAAGGACAGCACTGGGATGTGCTGCAAGGGTGGTGCACAGGTTAGGGGCACAAACAGGATGTGAGTGCAATGGGTGGAAAAATGCACAAATGGTGCTCAAAATGCAGCTATACAATAAAATGTGCAAATGGTGCGCAAACATGGCTATATGAAGGGTGCACTACAAGAGTGGACAAATGAAGACAAAGGATGCAACACAGGAACGAAATGCAGCAATACGATGAGGTGACGCAAATGATATGCAAACATGGTTATATGAAGGGCACACTACAAAGGTGCATGGACTGGACACTGGTGCACAGACTATGTGCGACACTGACTGAGCTATGAACTATGAGGGGGGGAAAGATCCTCTGGATTCTCTATCTGTCCACCTACTATGTACAAATGGCTTATGTGATAACAAACAGTAAAATAAAGTATAAAAATAGAAAGCATTATGTCCTACCCACAAGCGCATCCATTTGCCCATCTAAACCTGACTGCACTATGCTGCTGCCTTAGCCAATAAGATTTGCACATGCTATAGCCCAATACCCAACTGTTCTGGTGTGATGCTCTATTTTTGGTGTGCATTGGGTCTCATGCACTCTTCCCAATTAATCCACTGATGATACTCAACCTGCAAACCCAAACAAAACCTACTAAATGGCTTTGGATGGTATAACACAAGTCAGAGGAAGGGTGCAAGTTGGTACTAAATATCACCATTGAGACCAAAACATTGTGTTTAGTGATGCGAAATAATAAGGGATGGTGTGAATAGTCTGTAAGAGCATATGAAGTTGTTTGAATGAGTTCGAAATAGATTCAAAGATGTGCAAAAGAGTTCAAAAGATGTTCAAAACTGTACAAAATAGTTTGAAGTAGTTCGAAGAGGTTCATAGTATATCGAGGAATGAGTTTAGAGAATGTGAAGTGTTCTTTGAATGATGATAGGCGAGGGGTGATAAAACTTGGAGTGAATACGATAGTTTTGAAGAAGTTTGCAATATTTTGCAGAACTTTAGAGATATGATGCAAAGATAAGACTCAAGAGGACAGTTCTTAAATGTGACAATGAGTGAGAGGGTAACTTGTTCTGTGTTCCCCATTGTTATTCCTCTCTATAACTAATACAAGTCTATATACAATTTGAAGAAATATTACTAAAAAGGAAACAAGAACATGTGGAAAACATGAGGCAATATGCACAGCAATAAAGGTATTGTAAAACATAAAACAAATAAAGAATGATAATAAGTGAAATGTTCGGTGTCACTGTATAGTAAGAGTACTTCTCTTGTAGTTTCAATAGATTGTTAAAACCCCAAAACCACCATTATCATACCCTAATTCTTTTATCGTCTCTCCTTGCATCTGGTAGTGTTTGATAAGCAATGCAGTAGCTCATGCTGGATGTTTTGTGTGTGTCAAAAGGGCTTTAGAATATCCCTATGGCAGCCGATGTCATTCTAAGTAGTGCAAAGTCATTCGAAAGTGTTCGAAGTGTCACAAAATTGTTTGAAGTCATTCGAAGTCATCTGAAATAGTGTGAAATAGTTCGAAAAGTGTTCAAAGTTGATTTTGTGGTGTTTGTAGCAATTCACAGTGCATGTCATAATATATAGATACGATGAGATCCTTCTCCAGAGCATATAGTGCATAGTGGACCTATCACACTCCCCCTTACTAAAATCCTGACTGTCCCAGTCAGCTGATCAAAGTCACATGCGAAATGCGTGATCGTGTTGAAAACTTAGTGAGGCTCGAAATACTTCTCATTCTTCTTCTTTCATCTTTATATCATTGAATACTAGCTTTGATCATGTCTCTTCTGACTGAACTCAATGTCGAAGTTCTGGAATATGTGAAGTCGACGCCCGAGCGAGGCGTTGCCAAAGATATCGACTTTGAAGTGTGGGGGAAAGGATTCTGTGAGCAGATGGTACATTTCATCTTCGTTTTGTTCTATGTTTTTTAAATTCGCATTTTGTAGGCAGAGTATGACAAACTCGCTGACGATTTAGGCGAGGAACATGATGTGACTGTACAAAAGGTTGTGGACGAAGTATTCGAGCTCTATAAACCAATGGCTCATTGCGAATGGCTTTCGTGGGGCAGGGGACTATTATTTGTAGACTTAGCTGAAGAGGTGGAATGGAAAGAAAAGGAGGAAAATGTGAAACACGTTCGACAGGAGATGGAGGCAGAGCAGAAGGCGAAAATTGATGGTCGATGGAGAGCATTGGTGGACGCTCAAAATGCCGCCCTTGCCAAATATTGTGCGAAGACTGTGTTGAAGGAGGAGTTGTGGCAGAGGAATGTGGAGTTCGAGGCAGAGGCAAAGGCTATTGAGAGGGAGGAGGCTGGGGAGGAAGACAAAGATGAGGACAAGGGCAAAGAGGAGCTGCCTGTAGTAAGGGTGGCGAAGAGAAAAGTGGTCAAGGTGGGAAACGATGAGGATGAGGGACTGGAAGTCGAGGGGGTAGAGGCGGTGAAGTGAGCCAGGGTCGAAACGAGCAGGCTCCTCGATTCCAAGGGCCCGGTGAGTTTTTACTTATGTTCAAAGAATTTTCGAGCTACTAATAGTTTTGTAGTGCGATCATTGTGCTGGGTTCAAGTCCCAGCCCCACTGTATCGTCAAGGATGGGGCCGCAAAGTGCACAAAATGTACCCAGGAGGCACAGGGGTGCTACTGGGATGGGCTGTCAAGGTGAGGGTTTTGCAAGGGCGAAGCAAAAAAATTTGGGGGTGCAAAATGAAATTTGCATCCCAAATCAGGTATGAACTTTATTTGAAATCGTTTTGAAGTGCTTACTAACTTGTTTTCGAAAATTGTAGTACATCAAATTCGGCTTGTGGGCCCTGTAGAGGGCGTCGAACCAATAGTGGGGCCTTCGAAGCCATCGAAGGAGAGAATGAGGTCGTCGAAAGGGAAGGCAAAGGCAAGGGTGGTTTGAAGGGTTGAGGATGTCGAGGAAGATTGGGCAGTGCAGCGATGAATTATCGCTGGAAAGATGGTGCAAAAAAAGGTCGAGACAGAGGTATTGGGTAAAGAGATAGAAGTGTTGAAGGAAATGTTAGAGGAGTAGAAAAGTTTTTCTTTTGTATTTCTTCAGATTTGGAATTTTAGAGTCTTGTGAGTCTTGAATAGCAGTGATAAGAAATGTGAAAAAATTGGAAAAATAAGGGAAAGGTGTAGTTATTTGTTTTCGAAGCCCAGTAAGTCTTCGAAGGTTTTATTGTCCAGTTCGAGCACATTCAAGGATTTTTGATGCATTTGAAGTCAATATCGAGAAGATTCAGCGAAAGCAAAATAGTTGTAAGGTATTTTTGAGTAAGTTTGGAGTCAAGATCAAGGTGAGTGAAGGAGTGTATGGGCAAAATAAAAGTGAAAGCTGTCGGAGCTATTGCGAAGAATGTCGAGCATAGTAGAACGTGTTCGATAAATATAATGAGGTCAAAATGCAAAAAAAAAAAAAAAAAAAAAGAGAAACGAAATATGCAAATGGGATTGATGTCGATGGTTCTAACCATGAGTGTAATAATCGAGTCGAAGGACTGGTCAAATCGAAATTGGATGAAGAATCAAGGCATCAAAAACAAGGTTGGAGAAATATTTGTGGGCGATGGATGTAATAAAATTTCTGGTGATGAGGAGAAGGCGAATTTTGATGCGATGATTGTAGATATACAGTGGAAATGGAATTTTGAGTGCTATACTAGACTTCAAAGGTGAATTCAAATGCGAATCTAGTGTTGAGGGCAAAGGCAATATCGAAATAGATGATAAATAGGAAGAGGGTGCAGGCAACGAGATTGAGGACAAAAATATTGGGAGTGGAAATTGGCAAGTGGAGGTCGAAGTGTGAATGGTGGGAACAAATGCGACAAGGATTTTGGAGGCGAGATTAAATTCAAAAATGATGAAGGTGCGACTATCGAAGTGGACTGGGGTGGAATTACCGAAGGTGAACATGATGAGACTGGGATGGGCATGTGCGACGAAGCTGGGATGATGCGATGATGACCAGGAGGTGTGACATGATGATTTTGAAGTGCAATATTTTCTTGTTTGAGTGCAAGCTGTTTTTCGAGGGCCAGTTCCTGTTCGAGGGTTGCGATATGAGCTTTGAGTTCATCTAAATTGTTTAGGCTGTGAGGTATACTGTCAGATGCTGGGTTCGATGTAGTCAAAGGTGCAATATCGGCGATGAACAAGGTCAGAATGAAAACTTTAGGTGCTGATTTTGTCAAATTTGAAGCTGCGATAACTGATGCAAAGTTTGATGCAAATTGTTTAAAAATATGCAAAGCGTCTTCAAAGTCGATCAATGTGTTAGACTGCGATAGACTTGAGGTCGAAATCAATTGCTGGGAAATGGGGTATGAATTTGAGGATGCTATAGCAAATTTCATGGCATTGTGGATGTTGTTCAGTGTATATGGGTCATCAGGATAATGATCAGGGAACTTTACTTCAAGACAATCCTTTTGAAAGCCTCGAAGAAAAGCTCGACTTTGTTCGGGTTCTGAGAGTCTACATTTTGAGCGAAGAAAGCTCATGACCTTGTAAAATGACCTGTAATAAGCTGCTAAATCATTTTCATCGAAAATACCGGTGCGAAGCTGTTCATTAATGAGTGAATCCATGTCCAAAATGCTGTATTTTTGTTCATCTTCTACTTTGGGATAGAACTTGAATACTGCGATGCAAAATTTTTCGAACGAAGTACTGGGTTCGTACTCTGAAAGCGATTCCCAGACATTATAAGAGTCAAAGTCGATGTATCTGCAAGTGTGTCGCTTCTTCAAGTCATGATCTGTGATACTGCAAGTTATAAACAAAAATTTGAGATCTTTGAAGTATTTTAGAAGGTCTTTAGACCATCTCGAATCGAATTTCAGAGATGTAGAATGACTGGGAGCTGGCATAAAGAATGTTGACATGTTCGAGGTAGATTTTGGAGGTCGATCATTGAGCCCCCTTAGGTAAAATGAGTGGTAGAAAAGAGTGGAGGTTCAACAATAAAATAATCTAGAAACCCCTTTGTGGTGGGCTCCAAAATGATGATACTTAACCCGGAAACCCAAACAAAACCTACTAAATGGCTTCGGATGGTATAACATGAGTCAGAGGAAGGGTGCGAGTTGGTACTAAATATTACTGCTGATACCAAAATGTTGTGTTTAGTGATGCGAAAGGATGAATTGTGTTGCGAATAGTCTGTAAGAGCATACGAAGAGGTTCAAAATAGTTTGAAATAGATTCAAAGATGTGCGAAAGAGTTCAAAAGATGTTCAAAAGTGTATGAAATAGTTCGAAGTAGTTTTGAGGAATGTTGAAGTGATTTGAAGTGGTTCGAGGTATATTGAGGAGTGAGTATAACGAATGTGAAGTGTTTTTCAAATGGCGATAGGCAATAGTCAATGAAACGAGGAGTGAATACGATAGTTTCGAAGAAGTTCACAATATTTCACAGAACTTAGAGATATGATGTGAGCTAAGACTCAAGAGAATGGCTCTTTAGTCTGACAATAAGTGTGACAGTAACTTGTGCTCTGTTCCCTGTTCGTATTCCTCTCTATAACTAATACAAGTCTATATACAATTTGAAGAAATATTACTAAAAAGGAAACAAGAACATGTGGAAAACATGAGGCAATATGCACAGCAATAAAGGTATTGTAAAACATAAAACAAATAAAGAATGATAATAAGTGAAATGTTCGGTGTCGCCATATAGTAAGAGTACTTCTCTTGGTGTTTCAATAGATTGTTGAAACCCCAAAACTGCCATTATCGTACCCTAATTCTTTTATTGTCTCTCCTTGCATCCAGTAGTGTTCGATAAGCGATACAGTGGCTCATGCTGGATGTTTTGTGTGTGTCGAAAGGGCTTTAGAATATCCCTATGGCGGCCAATGTCATTCTAAGTAGTGCAAAGTCATTTGAAAGCATTCGAAGTGTTGCAAAATTGTTCAAAGTCATTTGAAGTCATCTGAATTAGTGCAAAATAGTTCAAAAAGTGTTCAAAGTTGATTTTGTGGTGTTCGTAGCGATTTGCAGTGCGTGTCGTAATATATAGATATGATGAGATCCTTCTCCAGAGCTTATAGCGCATAGTGGACCTATCACTGCCCATGATTGTGAGGCAGCACTCATCATTAGGACAGCTACAACCAGACAACTGATCAGATCAAGATTTACCTTACTCTATTTGGATGACTATTTTAGTTAAATTAGTTACTAGCTGAATTCAATATTAACCCCAAGATCAGGCACTATTGGAAGGGTTATTGATCCGAAGTGCCCGAGTGTTGACAAATTGCCGAAATCACATGTTTTGCCATGTTTGGTACCCAAATTGCCAGATCACATGACTCAAATTTTTGCAAAAAGATTCTAAAGCTGAATCTTGACTCAGGTAAAGAAGTGACTCATCACAGCTTACATCATTATGTCAGAACAATCAACTTCTAATCCTGGTCACAATTCTATTCCCATGCCAGCTCTAGAAGCCAAAATTGATGCACTTACAGCACAAATGTCTCAATTAGTGTCAGTATTGGCAGCATCCCAGCCCAAACAAGCAGAAACAAATGCAGAGACAGTAGAAGATAAAGATGATGAGATGGAAGAGATGGTAGAGTGGATGTCTCAGGAGGGTGAGCATGCAGAGGAGAGATCTGAGAGTGAAAAATCATGTTTACCTAAATATGTGCCCCCACAAATATTTGATGGTACCATGGAGAACACAAAATCCTTCATCAACTCTATAGTATCGTATATTCATGGGAGAAAGCCTGAGTTTTGTATGACTGAGTCTAGGATTATGTTTGCTCTCTCATACATCCAGGGAGGAAAAGCACAGTTCTGGAGAAAAGAAGCCATTAATCAAATTGCTGTGGGATATAAACCATTTGCAACTCTGAGGGAATTTTTGGAGAGATTGGAGGCACAGTTTGGAGACCCTAATCCAAAGGCGATGGCTAATGCAAAATTAAAAATTATGCACCAAGGTTCTCTGACAGCAGACAAATTTATTTTGCAGTTCAAGGCAGAAGCATCACAGATAGATATGGGAGAAGCTGCATTGGTAGAATTTTTGAAGGCAGGATTAAATCCCTTGTTATTCAAGTCTATCTATCGACTACCTTCCATGCTGGAGAGGTTGGATGAGTGGTATAATTGGGCAATGCATCTTGATTGGCAATATTGACAGGAACAGGCAGAGTCGAAATTGATTTATGGAAATGCCAGATTTGGAAAGTCATCAGGAGGAAAGTCTGAGAAAGGAAGAATGCCTCAGGTACAAACTACCAGTGCACAGCCACTGGCCATGGCAGTGACACCTATTGTTAAGGAGTCAGCAGCATCAGCAGATGCAATGGATGTTGATCAATAGGGAGATGAGCCCCACTTAAATGTTTTAACTGTGGGCAATTAGGGCATATTGCTAGGAATTGTAGGCTGAAAAGGAAGATTAGGGAAGTGACAATCGAGGAAGTAAAGATAGAGGAAGATAAGCAGAAGAATTTTGTGGAAGAGTCCTAGTGAAGGTTGCCCCATTGGTGACCCAGAATCAATATAATGTATTAGTATCCAAGGAAGCCCAGAGTGAACCCAAAAGAAAATTTGATGAGTATGACCATTATCACTTATGTGATAAAGAAAAATGCCCAGCCTTATTTTCGAAAACCCCTAAATTCCTCATTTGCTCTGTGTGGATAGAACCCAAAATCAGCTTGACAGTAGAATTGAAGACAGTGGACATGCATGCAGCAATTAATGTGGAGGCATTGCTTGACAGTGGTGCTACTGGATTATTCATTAATCGATCCTTAATTACTGGAAATGCTATTCGCATGCATAAACTGCCACAACCTATAATGGTGTACAATATTGATGGTATGATCAATCATGGAGGAACTATTAAGGAGGAGGTGACTATGATACTGAAGTATCAGGATCATCAGGAACAAGCCATATTTGAGGTGTGCGACCTTGGGAAAACCAATCTAGATATCTGTGGTTACATAAGCATAACCCAGAAATTGATTGGAAAATGGAGAAGGTACACATGACTCATTGTGCTAAAGAATGTAATGTATATGGGAGGAAAGTACAAAAGGAGAAGAAGGAAAGGAAAGAGAAAGAACATCTGAGAAAGTATTCTGTTACAATAGAGGAAGTGGAAGATGAGGATATGCCAAATGGGGAAGTTGCAATCATGACCAATAAGAAAGAACAGAAGCAAACCTTTAGGGAAATTCATGGAGGACAGTCATGGGATAAAAATGCTGTGAAAATGGAGAAGCATACTGTTAGGGTGACACCCACGGTTCTGCTAGCTGGACTGTGTGGGCTCTCCTACAAGAAGGCGGCGGGGTGCGCGCATGTGATGGGGGGTTTTGATGGATTTGATGCGAGAGGTTAGCAATAGATTAGTTGGCTGAATTAGGCTTTTTGCACCACTATTGTGGATGGAATACCTAAGAGAACTCAACTGAGGTCTCCTAGTATTGATTTTATGGTTATATACTATGTTGCATATATTGTAGTATGTTGTTATGGATGCGCGCACACATGTGCATACATATTATGCATGTAAATACAATTTTCCATGCTGACAAATAAGGTGTGTATAGGCATTTGGTAGCATATTTTGGTGAAATAAAATAACATAAAATGAAATAAAATAAAATAAAATAAAATAAAATAAAATAAAATAGTATTATGTAATAGGCATGTTAGGAGACTGTTTCCTAACATTACCCCCCTTTTATGCCTCGACTTCCAGGCAAGAAGATATTGTATCTGTCCCCTCTGTGAAATTCTGGTAAGGCTGGAAATTCATCCCCTCATACACCATTCTAGCAATGCAACATGGAGCATTTGGATTACATTTAAAGAATTGGGTGATTGCATTATGTGCTCGCCTACAATTCTCTTCAGGTTTCCATGAATTATTTTCATCGGTGTAGTTCTTCCACTTGATTAAGAACTCCAATTTATTTCGTCGAAGACGTGAGTCCAAAACCTCTTCCACAATATATTCTGGAGCACCTTCTACCATTATTGGAGGCTGTGGAGTAGTTTGTTGACTGGGAATGGTGGGTGGGCAGTAAGGGCGTAAATGGGAAATGTTAACTTCAGGATCAATCTTGAATGACTGAGGTAATTTTAACACTACTGCATTGGGTGAAACTATGTTAGAAATTGGATATGGGCCAACTTGCTTCTCTGTAAGCTTTCCTGAAGGTTGTGGAATATTCAGATCCTTGGTACTTAGCCATACCAAGTCACCAACTTTGTACTCTGGAGCAACAGCTTAAGTATGGTCTGTGTGTTGCATCATATCATCATGTGCTTTCATCAACACTGCCTCTGCTTCCTCCTGCACCTTTCGCATTTTTGATACAAAGTCCTCCACTGATTGTACCTTGACTTCCCTTCGAGGTTCTACTCCCATTCTGGGATGATACCTATACTTAGCAAAGAAGGGTGACATGCAAGTAGCTGAATGGAATTTATTATTGTGAGAAAATTCTGCAATTGCCAACCATTCAGGCCAGTCAGTTTGTTGGTGATTGGAAACATGTGTAGGTACTGCTCCAACTCCTGATTCATTCTCTCTGTCTGCCCATCAGTTTGTGGATGATATGCCATAGATAATTTGGTTTGAATCCCCAATATGTTATTTAACTCTCGCATAAATGCAGAAGCAAATTGTGATCCATGATCGGAGATAACCATATCAGGTAATCCATGTCACCGCCATACCTGATTTAAATAGAGGTGTGCCAAGCCCAACGATGAGGTTCCTGCTGTAGTAGGAATGATATGGACTTCTTTTGTGAAGTGGTCGCATACTACAAATATTGCATTGTATCCTTGAGATTCAGGTAATCCTGTGATAAAGTCCACAGATATATCTCGCCATGGTGCTTTAGGTATAGGGTTCAGCATTAATTTCCCTGCAGGCTTTTCTGGAAATTTCTTCCCCCTCATGCATGTATCACACCCATCCACATACTCCAACACATACTTTGAAATTCCTGGCCACCAATAATTTCTCATCACCAACTCCAATGTCTTCCACCTTCCTGGATGTCCAGCAGCAGGCGTGTTATGATGTAATCATATGATCTCCCTTCGTAAATCTTGATCCTTTGGTACATACACCTTTCCTCTGAACCACATTAACCCTTGTTCTTCAACCCATTCATCTCCTTTAATATTACCTTTCTTCTCTCTCCTCAAAACTTTCACAGCTTCCACCACTTCATCATCTATCTCTGAACATTGCCTAATTTTAGACAACATTTCTGCCTCTGAGCTGTCTACCAATAAATGCCCTTGATGCATAGCACAAATATGAAAGTATTCAGGTTTGAGTAGGGTAATATTTTTATTGTCCTCCTCCACTCCCCTTTTATGATCTGTGTGTCTGGATAATGCATCTGCTTTCCTCATCAAGCTTCCTGCTTTGTGGACCAAGTGAAAATTAAAGTGCAATAGGAATAATGCCCAATGTGCTTGTTGACGGTTAAGCTTTTTAGTGGGCATGAAGTACTGCAGATTTTGATGATCTGTCCAGATTTCGATCTGATGCATACATCCCTCCAAATCATGTCTCCATGCCTCCAATGCTCGTATTATTCCCAACATCTCTTTATCATGCACATCATAATTCCTCTCCACATCATTCAACCCTTGCAACAAATATGCACAAGGATGCCATTTGTCATCTTCACATAGCATTGATAATACCACTCCGGTAGCAAAGTCTGATGCATCTGATTCCACTTGTAAGGGATGCGTGAAATCTACTGGGACCAATATTGGCTCTTCCACAAACTTCCTCTTCAACTCCTCAAATGCTGTCTGCTGTTGTTCTCCCCATCTCCACACTACTCCCTTTCAGGTAAGGTTGTGTAATGGTGCAGCAATTTTGGAAAAATTATGAACAAAGTGATGATAAAAATTGGTGAGTCCCAAGAAAGCCTGAACTTCCTTGATATGGGTAGGCATGGGCCAATCAACAATTGCCTGTACCTTGATAGGATCCATCTTGATTCCATCAGGACCAATCTTTAATCCCAAGAACTCGATCTCGCTTGCTCCAAATACACACTTCTCTGGTTTAATGAATAAATCATTCTCTGCCAACCTCTTCAACACCTCCTGCACTATTGCCTCATGATTTTCTTCATCCTCCATGAATATCAAAATGTCATCAATAAACATTATCACCATGCCTTTGTCCATCACATCCTTGAAAATATTGTTCATCATATTTTGGAAAGTTGGGGGACTATTGGTCATCCCAAAAAAACATGACAAGCGGATCAAAGGATCCTCGATGTGTGGCAAATGCAGCCTTCCACTCATCTCCATTCTTTATTTGTACATTGTTGTACCCCCAGCATAAATCCAATTTTGTAAAGACCTTGGCCTTTCCTACCTTGTCAATTATCTCTGAGATCAATGGCAAAGGGTACACATTCTTCACTGTCCACTCATTCAAATACCTATAATCTGTACACATCCCCTTCCTCTGGTCTTTTTTTGGTACAAAGAATACTGGTGATGTCTGCAGTGATTTTGAAGGTCATATGTATCCCTTGCGCAACTGTTTATTAAGGAATGCATTCACTTCTTCTTGTTCCTTTGGAAATAACAGATAGACTTTTGACTTCTTCAGCACAAATCCCAGCTTCATCTCAATTGCATGATCCCATGGCTTTCACACTGGCATCTGCTCAGATTCCTTCTTCTGAAAGATTGACAAATATTTATGATATGCTTTTGGTACCCACTCCTCCACTGGCTTCTCCACTTTCACAGCATTTTATCCCATGACTGTCCTCCATGAATTCCCCCAAAGGTTTGCTTCTGTTCTTCCTTATTGGTCATGATTGCAACGTCCCCATTGATAGGTCCATGGCATGCTTTAAGGTCTGGAGAAGCTTTCCACTCATATCGACACATTATGACATGCACTCCAAATCACTACGAATGCCACAAAATCGACTTCGAACACTTTTTGATTTATTTTGCACTATTTCGGATGACTTCGAACTATTTCAAATGCTTTCAAACTATTCTGCGACACTTCAAACAACTTCGCAGCACTTCGAACAACTTTGGCCGCCATATAGTTGTCTTAAAACACTTTCGATGCATGCTGCACATCTGGAACAAGCCAATTCGCCACATATCGAGTACTACCAGACACAAGGAGGGATTACAAGAGACTTAGGATATGATAAGTGTGTATTTTTGTTTCATTGATATATCAAAGCAATAGAACAAGAACTCTTACTATACTTGGAAAATGTACATTTCACTTATTATCATCTTTCATTTTGTTTCATGTTTTACAATACCTTTATTTGCTGTGCACATTGCCTCATGTTCTACAATTGTTATTATTTCCTTTTTAGTACTATTCCTTCAGAATCTATATAGACTTGTATTAGTTAGAGTAAGACAAAACAAGCAACAGGGAACAGCACAAGTTACCCTCCAGTCATCATCAGATTTAAGAGCCATTCTCATAAGTCATATCTCTGCATTGTATCTCTAAGTTCTGCAAAATATTGCGAACTTCCTCAAAACTATCGTATTCCCTCTCAATTTTATCGCCCATCGCCTATTGCCATTCGACAAACACTTCACATTTGTTAAACTCGCCCTTCAATATACTTTGAACCTATTTTGTACTTCTTCGAACCTTTTCGAACTTCTTCGGGCCTACTTCGAACTATTTTGCACAACTTCGAACCTCTTTCGAACTGTTTCGACCAACTTCGTACCCTCTCACAGATTATTCGAACCATCCCTTATTATTCCACATTGCTAAACACATCGTATTGGTCTCAGCAGTGATATTTAGTACCAACTCGCACCCTTCCTCATGTTATACCATCCGAATCCATTTAGTAGGTTTTGTTTGGGTTTCTGGATTGAGTATCATCACCGTTTGGCATATCCTCATCCTCTACTTTCTCCATCATAACAAAATACTTTCTTGGACATTCTTTCTCTTTCTTTTCCTTCTTCTCTTTTTTTACTTTTCTCCCATACACATTACATTCTTTAGGACAATGAGTCATGTGTACCTTCCCAGTTTTCCAATCAATTTTTGGGTTATGTTTACATAACCATGGACATCCAATTATCAGATTGGTTTTCCCAAGGTGGCACACCTCAAATATGGCTCGTTCCTGATGATCCTGATACTTCAATATCATCATCACTTCCTCCTTAATAGTTCCTCCACGATTGATCATACCATCAATATTGTACACCATTATAGGTTGTGGCAGTTTATGTGTGCAAATACCATTTCCAGTAATTAAGGATTGATTGATAAATAATCTGGTAGCACCTCTGTCAAGCAATGCCTCCACATTAATTGCTGCATGCGTGTCTACTGTCTTCAATCCTACTGTCAAGCTGATTTTGGGTTCTATCCACACTGAGTGAATAAAAAATTTAGGGGTCTTCGGAAATAAGGCTGGGCATTTTTCTTTGTCAGATAAATGATGATGGTCATACTCTTCAATTTCTCTTTCAGGTTCACTCTCGGTTTCCTCAGATACTAATACATTATATTGATTCTAGGTCACCAATGGGGAAACCTTCACTGGGACTCTTCCACAAAATTCTTCTGCTTATCTTCCTCCAACTTCACTTCCTCAATTGTCACTTCCCTAATCTTCCTTTTCTGCTTACAATTTTGAGCCATATGCCCTAATTGCCCACAGTTAAAACATTTAACTGGAGCTCGTCTCCCTACTTGATCAATATCCATCGCATCCATTGATGCTGCTGACTCCTTAACAATAGGTGTCACTGCCATGGCCGGTGGCTGTGCCCTCGGAGTTTGTACCTGAGGTGTCCTTCCTTTCTCGGATTTGCCTCCTGATGACTTTCCAAATCTGGAATTCCCATACATCAATTTCGATTCTGCCTGTTCCTGTCGATATTGCCAATCAAAACACATTGCCCAATTATACCACTTGTCCAACCTCTCTGGCATCGAAGGTAGTTGATAGATAGACTTGAATAACAAGGAATTTAATCCTGCCTTCAAATATTCTACCAATGCAGCTTCTCCCATATCTCTCTGTGATGCTTCTGCTTTGAACTGCAAAATAAATTCATCTGCAGTCAGAGAACCTTGGCACATGGTTTTTAATTTAGCGTTCACTGTTGCCTTTGGGTTAAGGTCTCCAAACTGTGCCTCCAATCTCTCCAAAAATTCCCTGAAAGTTGCAAATGGTTTATATCCCATGGCAATTTGGTTAATGGCTTCATTTCTCCAGAACTGTGCTTTCCCTCCCTGGATGTATGAGAGAGCAAACATAATCCTAGACTCAGTCATACGAAATTCGGGCTTTCTCCCATGAATATATAAGACTATAGAGCTGATAAAGGATTTTGTGTTCTCCATGGTACTATCAAATATTTGCGGGGGCATGTATTTAGGTAAACACATTTTTCCACTCTCAGACCTCTCCTCTACATGCTCACCCTCCTGAGACATCCCCTCCACCATCTCCTCCATCTCATCATCTTTGTCTTCTACTGTCTCTGCATTTGTTTGGGCTTGTTTGGGCTGGGATGCTGCTAATACTGACACTAATGGGGACATTTGTGCTGTAAGAGCATCAATTTTGGCTTCTAGAGCTGGCATGGGAACAGGATTGTGACCAGGATTCAAAGTTGCTTGTTCTGACATGATTATGTAATCTGTGATGAGTCACTTCTTCAGCTGAGTCAAGATTCGGCTGCAGAATTTTTTCGCAAAATTTCGAGTCATGTGACCTGGCTATTCGGGTACAAAACACGTGATTTTCGCTATTTGTCAACACTTGGGCACTTTGGATCAATAACCCTTCCAACAGTGCCTGATCTTGGGGTTATTACTGAATTTGGCTAGTAACAACCTAAAATAGTCATCCAAATTGAGTAATGCAAATCTCGGCTAAACCAGATCCGATCAGTTGTCTGGTTGCAGCTGTCCTAATGACGAGTGCTGCCTTTCGATCACTGGCGGTCGCAATGTAAGGTGAGGCCTGGTGTCAGCTTACAAAAGCAAGGTAAATACATATATACAGTTAATTCCAGCTCTTGCCAAAATGATGAGTAAGTGGATGTGGCGTGCTGAGACAAATGATGTATGCGCGTGTAAGAGAAGGCGCATTGATAGGGTAGTTGAGTTCTTCTGTTAGGGTGACACCCACAGTTCTGCTAGCTGGACTGTGTGGGCTCTCCTACAAGAAGGCGACATGGTGCACATGCATGATGGGGGGTTTTGATGGATTTGATGTGAGAGGTTATAAATAGATTAGCTGGCTGAATTAGGCTTTTCGCACCACTATTGTGGATGGAATACCTAAGAGAACTCAACTGAGGTCTCCTAGTATTGATTTTATGGTTATATACTATGTTACATATATTGTAGTATGTTGTTATGGATGGACGCGCACATGCGCATACATATTGATGCATGTAAATACAAAATTCCCATGCTGACAAATAATGCATGTATAGGCATTTGGTAGCATATTTTGGTGAAATAAAATAAAATGAAATAAAATAAAAATAGTATTATGTAATAGGCATGTTAGGAGACTGTTTCCTAACAGATACATACAACCTTCAAAATCACTGCAGACATCACCAGTATTCTTTGTACCAAAACAAGATCAGAGGAAGGGGATGTGTACAGATTATAGGTATTTGAATGAGTGGACAGTGAAGAATGTGTACCCTTTGCCATTGATCTCAGAGATAATTGACAAGGTAGGAAAGGCCAAGGTCTTTACAAAATTGGATTTATGTGGGGGGTACAACAATGTACGAATAAAGAATGGAGATGAGTGGAAGGCTGCATTTGCCACGCATTGAGGATCCTTTGAGCCGCTTGTCATGTTTTTTGGGATGACCAATAGTCTCCCAACTTTCCAAAATATGATGAACAATATTTTCAAGGATGTGATGGACAAAGGCGTGGTGATAATATTTATTGATGACATTTTGATATTCATGGAGGATGAAGAAAATCATGAGGCAATAGTGCAGGAGGTGTTGAAGAGGTTGGCAGAGAATGATTTATTTGTTAAACTAGAGAAGTGTGTGTTTGGGGCAAGCAAGATTGAGTTCTTGGGATTAAAGATTGGTCCTGATGGAATCAAGATGGATCCTATCAAAGTATGGGCAATTGTTGATTGGCCCATGCCCACCCATATCAAGGAAGTTTAGGGTTTCTTGGGACTCGCCAATTTTTATTGTTGCTTTGTTCATAATTTTTCCAAAATTGCTGCACCATTACACAACCTTACCTGAAAGGGAGTAGTGTGGAGATGGGGAGAACAACAGCAGACAGCATTTGAGGAGTTGAAGAAGAAGTTTGTGGAAGAGCCAATATTGGTCCCAGTAGATTTCATGTGTCCCTTACAAGTGGAATCAGATGCATCAGACTTTGCTACTGGACTGTTATTATCAATGTTATGTGAAGATGACAAATGGCATCCTTGTGCATATTTGTCTCGAGGGTTGAATGATGTGGAAAAAAATTATGATGTTCATGACAAAGAGATGTCAGGAATAATACGAGCATTGGAAGCATGGAGACATTATTTGGAGGGATGTACACATCAGATTGAAATATGAATGGATCATCAAAATCTGCAGTACTTCATGTCTGCTAAAAAGCTTAACCATTGGCAAGCACATTGGGCATTATTCCTATCATGTTTTAATTTTTATTTAGTCCACAAAGCAGGAAGTTTGATGAGAAAAGCAGATGCATTATCCAGATGTACAGATCATTAAAGGGGGGTGGAGGAGGCCAATAAAAATATTACCCTACTCAAACCTGAATACTTTCATATTTGCGCTATGCATCAAGGGCATCTATTGGTGGATAGCTCAGAGATGGAAATGTTGTCTAGAATTAGGCAATGTTCAGAGATGGATGATGAAGTGGTGGAAGCTGTGAAAGCTTTGAAGGGAGAGAAAAAAGGTAGTATTAAAGGAGATGAATGGGTTGAAGAACAAGAATTATTGTTGTTCAGAGGAAAGGTATATGTACTGAAGGATCAAGATTTATGAAGGGAGATCATACAGTTACATCATAATATGCCAGCTGCTGGAAATCCAGGAAGGTGGAAGACATTGGAGTTGGTGATGAGAAATTATTGGGGGCCCAGAATTTCAAAGTATGTGTTGGGGTATGTGGATGGGTGTGATACGTTGATACAGCTCCCTATTGCCCTGCATGCATACTACGGTATTTTTTGTGATTGTGCACACCTCCTAGATGGCTTCTGCTCACTTTGTGCAGCATGCTTTTGTGCGCCTTTGACTGCTTAGGTGCACTTTTGTGCACCTTCTACATTTCTACTGCACCTTTGGATCCCCCATAGCTGCCTTCTGTCGTGCACTCTAAATGCACCTTGTTACACTTCAAACTGCCTCTGCAGCCCCCCCCCCCCCACACTCCTTATCTGCCTTTCACAGTTATTGTGCCCTCAATTCCCCTTGATGCGCTCCTTTTATGCTTTACCCACAACTCACATTCTCTGCTGCACACTCATTGCACAATCCCTATCACATACACGACAATCCACCACACCAACTGCACTGTGCATCATGGTTTCAAGCTTACTGGCACATTTATTCGAGGTGCACCATGATTCCAGCATGAGCGAGCTGTGCATTCTCACCTAATCTGGGCACTTTGCATCTATTTGGCATTGGACTGTGTGCACTTGGATGCTTTCACGTAATCCTGGTGCTTTGGTGCTATTTGGCCTTGCACAACATCTCCTTATAGTTCTTCCACATTTCCAATTGGCATTGCCTTATCTGGCAACTGGCACTGGTCGACCACATCATTATTACTAAGGCACAGCACATGATGCATAACACTGAAGCAGTGATAGGTCCACTATGTGCTATAAGCTCTGGAGAAAAATCTCATCATATCTATACATTACAATATGCACTCCAAATCACTATGAACACCACAAAATTGACTTCGAACACTTTTCAAACTATTTCACACTATTTCGGATGAGTTTGAATGACTCCAAACAATTTTGCGACACTTTGAATGCCTTCAAATGACTTTGCACTACTTAGAATGACATCGGCTGCCATAGGGATATTCTAAAGCCCTTTCGACACACACAAAACATCCAGCATGAGCCACTGCATCACTTATTGAACACTACCAGATGCAAGGAGAGATGATAAAAGAATTAGGGTATGATAATGGCAGTTTTGGGGTTTCAACAATCTACTGAAACAACAAGAGAAGTACTCTTACTATATGGCGACACCAAACGTTTCACTTATTATCATTCTTTATTTGTTTTATGTTTTACAATACCTTTATTGCTGTGCATATTGCCTCATGTTTTCCACATGTTCTTGTTTCCTTTTTAGTAATATTTCTTCAAATTGTATATAGACTTGTATTAGTTATAGAGAGGAATACGAACAGGGAACAGAGCACAAGTTACCCTCACACTTATCTTCAGACTAAAGAGCCATTCTCTTGAGTCTCAGCTCACATCATATCTCTAAGTTCTGCAAAATATCACAAACTTCTTCAAAACTATCGTATTCACTCCTTGTTTCATTGACCATTGCCTATCACCATTTGAAAAACACTTCACATTCGTTATACTCACTCCTCAATATACCTCGAACCACTTCAAATCACTTCAACATTCCTCAAAACTACTTCGAACTATTTCGTACACTTTTGAACATCTTTTGAACTCTTTTGCAAATCTTTGAATCTATTCCATCCACATTTGTGGTGCAAAAAGCCTATTTCAGCCAACTGGTCTAAAAATAACCCATCACATCAAATCCATCAAAACCCCCCATCACATGTGCGTGCCCCGCCACCTTCTTGTAAGAGAGCCAGCATGGTCCAGCTAGCAGATTAGTGGGTGTCACCCTAACACCTTATGACCATTTCGCTTTTGCCAAATCTTTACAATATCGCTTCTGAACATCTCAGAAACCTTCAAACACCTTGAACCTCAATGATAATACCTTCAAAGACTTTTGGGACTTTGAAAATGAATAACTACAGTGACTCACAAAACTGAGTCAATGTTTTGGACTTTTTGATTCATTGTTGAATAGCTTCCCATAGACAACAAAACCAAACAAGGTATTGGTGTACCGAATAACATACATGATCAGGGCTACCAAACAAACAAAGAATTATGTAATTTTAATCATCCCTCATGGAGATATGATCATTTTAATTCAGGGACTCATTGACTCAGTTTTGTGAGGTGGTATCAATATTATGATAAATTGTAATTCTAGTATTTTGTATGACCTCCCTTGGCCTTAATAACTGCTCCCAACCTTCTAGGCATGCTTTCAATTAAATTCTGACACACCTCTGATGGAATATTATTCCACTCTTCTACTACTCTTTCCCATAACTCCCAAATTCCTTTTGGTGCTGTTGGATACTTGTCTAACTGGTTCTCGAGGTGAACCCAATGATGTTCAATAGGACTGAGGTCTGGAGATTGGGCAGGACAATCCAGAAGAGTAATGTTGTTGTTCTCCATCCATTTCTTGGCCTTTTTTGAGGTATGCTTGGGGTCATTGTCTTGTTGAAAAATCACCTCTTCTCCAGAAATTCCACTCTCCTCCAAGCTAGGCAGCATATGGTCCTTCAAAATGGACACATACTGGTCAGCATTTATTCTCCCCTCAACCTCTGCAAGATACCCAACTCTATTCCATCCCATACACCCCCATACCATAATGTTTCCTCCCCCAAATTTGACAGTTCCCTGCACCTCTCTCTCAATCAGCCCCTCTCCCTTCTGTTTCCAGACCCACTCTCTCCCATCTGACCCAAACCTGTTAATTTTAGTCTCATCTGACCAAATAACCCTCCTCCAGTCTTCCACAGTCCACTCTCTATACTTCTGAGCAAACGCCAATCTTGCTTTCCTATGCCTTATACTAAGCAAGGGCCTTTTCTTCTTCACCACAGCCTTGAATGAGTTTTTTCTGAGAACTCTTCTGACTGTTTCTGAGGAGACTGGAGTGGGGATAATGCTGTTGATGTAATGGGTGGCCTGAACAGCATTTGCAGCCTTGCCAGTGGTGATTTGGGTAAGGATGGCTCTCTGAGAGGTAGATGAGAGCTTAGAAGGACAACCACCAGAGGGGGAATCCAGGTTTGGATGGAGAGCCCTGAGTGTTCTGGATACACTAGACTGGCTGAGGTTGGGTTTAGAGGCAATATTGTGGGTAGAATAATGATTGGAGGCCAGGGAAGGAATGTTTTCCTTTTGAGCAGAGGAGATGGGATGCATTGGAGAATATTGAAGTATGAAGAATGCTAGTCCTGATTAAATACTATAATTTAAGGTCCCATCAAGGGTCACATCACCTTAGAAACCATCTGTCAAGATTTTGACATTATACAGTTGGTGGAGCATCAGATTCTAATATTTCTGACTACCCCTCACAAAACTGAATCAATGAGTCCCTGAATTAAAATAATCATATCTCCATGAGGGATGATTAAAATTACATAATTCTTTGTTTGTTTGGTAGCCCTGATCATGTATGTTATTCGGTACACCAATACCTTGTTTGGTTTTGCTGTTTATGGGAAGCTATTCAACAATGAATCAAAAAGTTTAAAACATTGACTCAGTTTTGTGAGTCACTGTATATCTTTCCCTTATTTTTCCTATTCTTTTCACTTTCCTTATCAAGACTCACAAGACTCTAAAATTCCAAATCTGAAGAAATACAATGAAAGGTTTTTACCCTACTCCTCTAGCATCTCCTCCAACACCTCTATCTCCCTCCCCAACATCTCCATCTCTACTTTCTTCTGCGCCAATTTCATGGCAATCAAACCACGATGCACTCTCCATTCACTCTCAAAATCTGGTGACTCCTTCACCTTCACCTTGCCCTTTCCTTTCAATGACCTCCTTCTCTCCTTTGATGGCCTCGAGGGCTCCATGACCAGTTCAACGCCCTCTACAGGTCCTACTATACAAATTCGATGTACTACACAATTTAAAAACAGGTTAGCAGCCATTTCAAAACAATTTTGAACAAAAATTGTACCTTGTTTTGGATGCGAATCTCGTTTTGCACTCCCCAATTTCTTTTCTTCACCTTTTCAAAGCCCTCACCTCAATATCCCACCCCAGTAGCACCCTTGCACCTCTTGAGTGCACTTCGAATATTTTGCAGTGCCCTCCTTAACAACACACCATGGCTGGGACTTAAACCCAGCACACCAATTGCACTATGAAAGAGTTAGTAGCTCAAAAATTCTTCAAAAGCAAGTAAACACTCACTGGGCCCTCAAAATCAAGAAACACATTCATGTCGAGTCACTTCACTGCACCTGCATCTTTGACCTCTTCTTCCCCATCCTCCTCCTCTTTGACATCTACCATTTTTCTCTTTGCTACCCTTACTATAGGCAGTTTGTCATTGTCCTCATCTTTGTCTGCCTCCCCAGCCTCCGCCCTCTCGCCTTCACCTCAGCCTCAAGCTCTGTGTTCCTCTGCTGCAATTGCTCCAGCGACAAAGTGTTCATGTGAAATGCAGCAAGAGCTGCATTTTGGGCATCTGCCAATGCCCTCCATTGACCATCAATTTTTGCCTTCTTCGCCTGCTCCTCCTCTGCTCGAACCCACCTGTCTTCCTTCTCTCTTTGTTCTCTCTTGACCTCCTTCACTAAATCAACAAAAAGTGACACTCTGCCCCATGAAATCCATTTGTGTTGAGCTAAAGGCTTGTATACCTCGAAAACTTCATCGACTACGATTTGAATAGCAGGGTCACATTCTTTACCCAACCTGTATCATATTCCACCTAAACCGAACCATTATATTGATGTGATACAGCAAAATGAATATGAAACTTACCATTTTCGCACAGAAAGCCTTTCCCCACACTTCAAAGTTGACATCTTCTGTGATGCTGTGCTTGGGCATCAATTTCATGTATTCGAGTACTTTGGAGTTCAGTTCATTAAGAAGAGACATGCAAGCAGCTAGAGTTGAATGATATAGAGGTGATGGAAGAAGAACAAGAGGTATTTTGAACTTTGCTAAGTTTTCAACATGATCATGCATCTCGCATGTGACTTCAATTGGCTGACTGGGACAGTCAGGATTTCAGAAAGGGGGAGGATAATAGGTCCATTGCATGCTTTAAGGTCTGGAGAACACTTCCAATCATATCGAGACATCATGACACATGCTCCAAACCTCTCCAAACCTCTATGAACACCATGAAAAAGACTTCAAACCCTTTTTGAACAACTTTGCATGATTTCAAATGACTTCAAATGATGTTGAACAATTTAGAGTGATTTAGAACCATTTCATGACATTTCAAATGCTGTTGAAAAACTTCGCAGCACTTCGAACAAAGTCAGCTGTCACATAATTAATTCAATGTTAGGTCCACTGTGCACTCTAAGGTCTGGAGAAGCTTTCCAATCACATTGACACACTATGACAGACACTCTGAGCTGCTACGAACACCACAAAATCAACTTCGAATTCTTTTTGAACTATTTTGCACACTTTCGAACTATTTTGCACTACTTTGAATGACTTTGCGACATTTCAAATGCTTTCAAACGACTTCGCAGCACTTCAAATGAAGTTGGCTGCCACATAACTGTCTCAAAACCATTTTGATACATGCTGCACAACCAGAACAAACCATTTCATCACATATTGAGAGCCACTGGACATTAGGAGAGATGACAAAGAGATTTAGGATGCGATAATAGCATTTAGATGCTTCAATAAAATATTGAAGCAAAAGATAAATACTTTTACTATATGGGAACACTGTACATTTCAATTATTTATTATTTCTCATTTGTTTCATGATTTACAAAGTCCTCATTGTCATATATATTACCTCATGTTTTACACATGTTTTATTTCCCTTTTTAGTACTATCTCTTCAATTTGTATATAGACTTGTATTAGTTACTTAGAACAGCAGAAAAGCAATGGGGAACAGAGAATAAGTTACCCTCTCACTTATCATCTGACTTAAGAGCCATTCTCTTGAGTCTTATCTTCACATCATATCTCTAAGTTCTGTGAAATATTGCAAACTTCTTCGAACATTCATATTAGTCTCTCGACTCATCACCTATCACCTATTGCCATTTGAAAAACACTTTACATTCACTATACTTGCTTCTCAATATACCTTGAACCACTTCAAATCACTTCAACATTCCTCAAAACTTCTTTGAACTATTTCACACACCTTCGAACATCTTTCAAACTATTTTGAACTTCTTCATATGCCTCTAAATACTATTCACAACATGCTTCATCATTTTATGTCACTCACTATGACTTTTGGATATCAGCGGTGATATTTAGGATCAACTCACACCCTTCCTCTAGCCTGTGTTATACTTCCTAAGCCTTTGGACAGGTTTTTGTTAGGTTTCCAGGTTGAGTATTATCATTGAAACCCTTTCCATGCATACTGCACATCCAGAGTGAGCCATTTCATTACATATCGAGTGCCATCAGACACAAAGAGAGACAACAAAAGATCTAGAATGCGATAAGTGCAGTTTTATGTTTCAATGAAATATTAAAGCAATAGGACAAGAACTTTTACTATACTGGGACAATGTACATTTCATTTATTATCATTTCTCATTTGTTTTATGTTTTACAATACCTTTATTTGCTGTGCATACTGCCTCATGTTTTCCACATGTTATTGTTTCCTTTTTAGTACTATGTCTTCAAATTGTATATAGACTTGTAATAGTTACATGGAATAAGAAGACAAGGGAACAGAAAAGAAGTACCCTCTCCCTCATCATCTGATTTAAAAGCAATCCTCCTGAGTCTTAGCCTCGTGTCATATCTATAAGTTCTGCAAAATATCGTGAACTTCCTCAAACTTTTGTATTTACCTTCAACCTATTGCATATCATCTATCGTCTCTCAAAAAATACTTTCCATTCGCTATACTCATTCCTCAATATACCTCAAACCACTTTGAACATCTCCAACCTTTCTCAAAACTACTTTGAACCTCTTTGAACCCTTTCAAACCTTTTTCGAACTATTTTGCACATCTTCGAACCTATTTTGAACTATTTTGCATGTCTTCAAATGCCTCTAAAGACTATTCGCAACTCGCCTCATCATTTTGCATCACTCACTACAACTTTTGGGTATCAGCTCTATTTAGTACCAACTTGCACCCTTCCTCTAGCCTGTGTTATACTTCCTAAGCCTTTTAACAGGTTTATGTTAGCTTTCCAGGTCGAGTATTATCATTGGCTTGTTACTCTTGAATCTGGAGGAGCCGCTGGTTGAGGGTTAATTACTGCAATTAGAATTGGATGGGTTTTGGGGTTTGGACTGATTATTAGAGCTAGAGTTGGAATTGGAATTGGAGTTTGTAGAACCCTTGGAGTCCTTCTTTCTGGAGTTTCCAAAAGTTCCAGAGGTCTTGGCATCAAGGCGATTCTCTTCTTCCTGCATCTAGTAAATGTTGTCAGTGTTTTGGGCCTTAAGCTGCAAGGCTGCCAGAGTGTTGGGCTTTCTGCCCCACAAAACTTCTATATGGAGATGGAGCACAAGTCCACTGAATTACCAGTCATGAAGAGTGGCTTTGTTCCAGTTGATCCAGGAGGCTAGTTCTCAAAATTCCACATTATACTTGACTATATGGCCTCCTTTCTTCATAGTGAGCTCAGAAAGAGCCTTCTCGGCATCCCCCAAAGGGTTGTGAGGGCTGAAATTGCTTTCTAGCTTCCCAAGGAATACCTCATAGTTCCACATTCAGTGGGCAGAATCCATCAGGTTGTTGAGGCCAGGTTTTAACCAGCTGAGCACTGATCCCTCTAGGTAAGAGATGATGAATAAGATTTTCCTCTCGTTGGAAGCAAAGACATGAGGGCAATCTCAGAAATGGAGGTTGCATGCAACTAGGAAGAGGAAGTCCCAAAGTTTCTGGGGGTTGGAACCATCAAAGGTGTTGAATTCCCTAACTTTGATCTTCTCAGGCTTTGGGGCTTGGTTCTGGTGGAGAGTATGGAGACCATCCCAGAGGTCAAACAGGGCATCAACAAATCTGATGTCTGCATCTGGGTTTCCACCTAAATGAGGCTGATTCCCAGGGTCATCAGGATTGGGGTCATTCCTGGGCCCATCTGGACCACTAGGGTTTTTGGGTCCACCAGGAAGTCTGTCCTCTTCTCCTGTAGCTTCCTTATCAGTAGGGTTGGGTTGCCTGTCATCCCCTATGTAGTTGAGTGGAGTCAGAATCTGAGGGGGTTCTGAAGGCAAGTGCATAGACATGTTGTTGGTGCTAACAGATGGTGCACTGGAGCCAACTCATCAAAATATGTTTGATGGCCAGACTGAGGCACCGAAGGTAGAAGTGGGTCTAGGATCTGGGAGTACTGATTGTCGGACAGCTGATAAACCTGGCAGAGTGCTTGCATGGTGGGAGTTTCTTGTTGTCTGCTGAGATTGTGATTCTGTGCAGGACATAGAATAAGGTTCAGAATAGTATGGGGGTTGATGAGAGAAATGTGAGTTTGCAAATACTGTCAAAGTTCAAGATCGCTACTACCAAGGTTGGGACTTGGTCAGAAATACACTGGACTTCCTGTCAGACTTGGTCTTTGGTGGTCAGAGGTATTCAAGGGATTCAGGCAGAATCCACTGGGCTGTAGCATGCCAGGTAAAAGGGGCCAGAGAAAACTTGGCTTCAACTTGTAAGAAGTTGCACCCTTCTCCTTGTTAGTTGTCCAATTTCAGGTGGATTGGGTGTGGATGTCTGGTGGGTTTCCAGATGGAGGGCGAGGATAAATTAAAGCAGAGGTTATGGGGTGAATTAAAGTTAAGAGGAGCTAAGAGATTAATGTATTATGTCAAGAATAAGTCAAGGATGAATGAAGGGTTGATATTAGGCAGAGGATGACAAGGTGAGATATGATGCAATGGACAATGTAATTTACAAGTAATTTGCAAACTGGAGACTAAGGCTAAGCTATGGGCACTTAAATGTTGAGGACCAGAAGAATAATGGAAAGTGCAGAAGTTTACTAATGGATCTTGGTAAGTGTCTGTGACCCAAATTGGTAAGACTGTATTAGGAATAAAGTGAGTAAGCAAATGATTACTAAGGTACATGACAACTCGTCTGATGACTAAAAGGTGCTGCGGCTGGAATGCTGACAGACAAGGTCAGAAAAGAGTCAGAAAGGAATTGGGGATAATCAGAAATTTGGTCAGGTGAAATGGGTCTTGACATGATCCTGAATTTGCATACCCTGGCCTGGTTGTCACTGCTGATGGTATTAAAGAATATACATTGAGAAAAATTGTTGATGAAAGGAAAAGAGGACAAGGTCACCAATACCTGGTCCACTGGAATTGTTTTGGCGCTGAAGATGACTAATGGCTACCAAGATGCAAACTTGAGGATTGTGAAGCACTGGATAAGTGGCTTGCTCGTATGGAATAGGGACATGTGGAAGCTTTTCCCATTGGGTTTTTGATGCACCTGTCATGAGGTTGATGATGAGTTTTTTTGTATGCTCATTGCTTATGCCACCTGACTTGTGACACCTCCTGCCTTTTTTTAAGGGTGGGAGGGTGTAAGCCTACCATATTTGTTATGACTTATTTACATGCTTACATCAGGACATCTTGCCCTCATAATCTTCCTTCTCTCTCTTGACCTCAAAACTATCATCTGTATATCACTAGCTCTAGTTACTGAAATACCACACTGTATTTTATCACTCAGTGTAATTTGAAGTCTTATAATTCCTTCCTTCCTATAGTGCTTGTCTATGTCCACATAGGAGGTAGGTTCACACATGCATTTATATTGTTGTCTGCTGGACATCCCTCCAACATCTGCACAATCTAATTTTGAATTTCCTGGTTCAGACCTCAATGAAAATTTCCCCACCACTGGTAACTAAGGCATAGCATGAGTGCACCCATGGGTGACCTGGGTCTGAACTCATGAGTATTCTTGCATAGAAAACCCTTACTTTGATCAACATGAGTATTTTTTCATGAATGACCCAGATCTGTGAGTGTAAAACTTATGGGTATGCAAGTACTCAATATATAACAATACTACAAGTTAGATTTGAGTTAGGCTACTATCTGAATGAGTGATTGTTTGTGGCACTGTAATTCAGTAATGCCTTAATGGTTCCCTGTATAAACTTGGATTCTACACTGTACACAGTATATCGATAATATCCCCAAAGCACTAGTTCAATGGTGCAGCCATTATCTTATACCAACCATCCCTTCCTCCTCATTCTTCTCAAAAACTTGTGACATCATAACTCAATAATGGTGTAGCCATTCCTTTAGTAAAATGGGATTATACATTGTACATAGTACATCTATGTTCTCCCCAAATACATAGTTTAATTGTGCAACCATTACTTTATACCAACCACCCCTTCCTCCTCATTCCTCTATGAAGCCCACAGCATCATAACTCAATAATGGTTGAACCTTTCCTTTTGTAAACTGAGATTCTATGTTGTGCATAGTATATCCACATCCTCCCGAGATTAATAGATTAATGGTTTAACCATTACTCTATACCAACTATCCCTTCCTCCTCATTCCTTTCAAAAACCCGCAGCATCATAACTCAATAACAGGGGAACCTTTCCTTTCATAAACCTGTGCTCTACATTGTAAATTGTATATATACATATTCCTCAAAGTACTAGATGAATGGTAAAGCCATTCATTTATAATAAACAACCTTCCTCATTCAGCTAAAAAACCCACTGTAACTCAATAACAGCTCAACTGTTCCTTTCAAGAATTAGCAATGAGGAGGGTATATAATATATATACATGCTACACTATGTAATAATTTAATGGTGCAGCTGTTCACTTATAGTAAATACCCCTTTCTCCTTATTTCTCTCAAAAACCTGGAGCATTGTAATTATATAACACTTTAGTGATACCTTTCATAAATTGGGATTCTACATGGTATATAGTATACTTACACTCTCCCCAAACCACTAGTTGACTGGTGCATTGGTTTATGCACAAGTACTTGTACAACTACTTATGGTCTCCAAAATTGATACCCAGATCCTCAGGGATCGAGAGCTGTGGGTGTACATACCCATAAGTATTCCTATGGTTCAACCCACAGGTGCTTGTGAGTGACCCAGACTCATGCTATGCCTTACTGGTAACCCACTCCCATACCTTGCCATGTTGACCAGATCTTAAAATTCATCAATGTAATCCTCCATGGATTGACATGCTTGGTAGTAGAAAGTGGATTCAAGGCATATCATGGCTTGTTGACATTCATTGAGGGGGCAGAAGTGTTATATGAACTCATCTCAGAAGTTCCCCCAGGATGAGAAGGAAAGAGAGCCACATTTCTTGGTTTGGCAGAGTATATGGTTGATGTAGAGATAGATGCACTCCAATCAGAGTCCAATAAATTTTAGCAGCATCATCCATGAACTGATTTGGTTGTAAACTAATGTATAACTCACAGGAATTGAGGAAGGCACATCCATGGGGACACACATAATTGAATTTGGTGGTGGGCAACAGTTTAATGCATGCATCATTGCTTGGGCTTGTAAGGGCAACCTCAAAGCCTCACTTAATAGTGAGCTAACAGAGGGGAATCCAAAGTTAATATTATACTACATAATGCAAACGCTTCAGGCACACCTAACAGAGGGGAATTTAAAGAGAAAACTCTAAGGACCCATCTGTTGATGCCCAGTATGTGTGATAGACCTGAAAATCAAATAGTAGGCTAAAAATAGAAAAAAAGGCAGAAATAGACAGATCAAGCTACAGAATGACAACACCTTGATGGGTAAATGTCCAGAAGGGGTCCCACCTCTAAGAATAGAACTGTCAACATGTACCAACATGGAAAAAAACTGAAAAATAATCATAAAATAGAAGTAAAATCATAGAAAATCATAGGAAAGGCAAAATAGGGTGAAATATGTAAAATATAAAAAAAGTGAGATGAACCACTTCAGGCAACCACCCCTGACCCCCTACTTAGGGTAGATTGCCCCACCAAGAAGGACTACCTTAAGTAGGCCCAAGACCAGGGCATAGTTCCAAGCTCCATGGCCCTCCACATGCTTAGGCCTGGAGATCCCATTGGGAAGCCCCAAAAGGCAGTTTTGTCTGCCCCACAAAACTATATTTGGACCAAGTATACTTTGGGAAGGTCCAACTGCTGTGGGCAGTCCCATGTTACATTTGGGCCAATCCCAATGATGTGCAATTCCCCTGCCCTGTCACATCACATATATTTGGGAGTCCCAGAAGTCATGTGACAATTAACTAATATAGCATCATTTAAATCATATATCCAAGTCTTTATATGTTATATGTGTAACTTATGAATAGCCAGATACCCTAGTTACCTACAGGTATGAGAAGCTAGGTAAAGATAGAAGGCGATACAATTGAATGAGGTATTTTACTTTTGGTGACATGTTGGTGACATGTGACAATTCTTTTCACAGAAATAGTCAAAACCTCTACAGCAGCAGTTGTTACAAAGAGACTCTAATACACACCTTTAATGTATATCATTTTTTTTATAACCCAGTGGTGTATCCCCTGCCTACTAAAGCCACAACTTTCACCTTCTGGTGTATTGCTTGTACATGTTTATGATATGCACCAGGGTGTGTGACCACTTTACCTAACCTTCCCACAATACCTTACTAATTAGTTGACATGATTCTATCATGTTATGCCAACTAAGTAACTATGTAGTGTAAATCTATTGATTTTTCTTACCTGCTGATATAGGATAAAACTAATCAGCAACCCCCTCTTAATTGGCAACCCAGTAATGATGCTCAACCCAGAAACTCAAACAAAACCCACTAGATGGCTGTGGATGGTATAAAATGAGTCAGAAGAAGGATGCGAGGCCCTCCAGATGTCACCTGTCAGACCAACCATCAAATAGTTATAAAAGGACTGCCTGTCAAACCAATTCAAAGCTAAAAGACTGTGTTTCATGGAATTTTGGAGAATTTCATGGCTAAATTGATAAATTTGGAGTGCACAAATATGTTCGGACACAAAATCAAGGGACTAGATGAGTAATAGAAGCAATGCAAAGGTGAATTGAGGGAAATGAGAGTAAAAATAGCATAATGCAAGGATTTTCAAAGATTTTCAAAGAAATTTAAAGAAATTTAGTGTAAAACACTAGACTTTGGACTGAATAAGACTAAAATGAACTCTCAAATCACTGTGATCTGGGAGAAAGACAACAATTTTCTTGTTTTCCTTTGTAGTTAGTACATCTTTTTATATAAATAAAGAAAATATCTAAAATGGCTAGAGAACATGAGGCAAAAGACAATAGAAGTATATCAGAACAATAAAGGTGAATATAACACATGATGCATGATGAATAAATAATAAGAAAGAATGGCTAAAAGCAAACTGTCCTTGTTATAAATTGCATAAAACATCAGAAAGTGCTTTGAACCAATTGTGTAAGGGCAACCTCAAAGCCTCACTGAATACTGAACTAACAGAGGGGAATCCAAAGTTAATATTATACTACATAATACAGACACTTCAGGTGCACCTAACAGAGGGGAATCCAAAGAGAAAACTCTAAGGACCCATCTGTCGATGCCCAGTATATGTGATAGAGTTGAAAATCAAATAGTAAGCTAAAAATAGCAAAAGGGAGAATAGGCAGATCAAGCTGTGGGGTGATGTCACCTTAATGGGTAAACATGCAGAAGGGGTCCTGCCTCTAAGAATAGAACTGTCAACATGTACCAACATGGGAAGAAACTGAAATATAATAATAAAATAGGAATAAATTATAGAAAATCATAGAAAAGGCAGAATAGGGTGAAATAAAATATAAAAAAATATGGGATGAGCACAGAAGATTGCCCAGATGCCTGGGGCACCTTCCTTTTCCCTTACATTACCCCCCTTCCATGATGAACTATCTATATGCATTTGAAACCATATTTGCCCAAAGTCAGACACTTGGATGTACTGAGGTGCAGAGGAATGTTGCCGGTGGAACTCTCTGACCAGTCGTGGGGCATTTACATCGGACTCTGTGACCCAGGAGTTCTCCTTGTACCCATAACCCTTCCAGTGTAACATAAGCAGCTGTCTAAGATGGACTCAACCTCGTACTGAGGTTTACCTTTGATGACTGTAGGCAGTGGGGAGGTTGTGTCACACATCCAGGGAATGGATCTGTGGGGGCAGGCAGCAGCCTTATGGCATGGAAGACAGGGTGGAGTCTGGACATTGACTGTGGTAGCCATAGGTGGTATGTGTGTGACCTGATGCATCTAGTGATGAGGAACAGTCCAAGAGAGCAGTGGGCAAGTTTCTTGGATGGACGTGTGGTAGAAATGTCACTAGAGTTGAGATAGACATAATCACTAACCTTATATGTAGGTGTGGGTGAGTGATGCTGGTTGTAGAAGCATGCCATGTCATCCTTCACCTTGGCCAAAGCTGACTTTGCCTCCTCCAAGGTGTCCCTCATCTGCTCTGTAAACTCATTCACTGTCTCCAGGTGCAAAGGTGCTTGCTGATGATAGGTCCATTGCATGCTCTAGGGGCTGGAGAAGGTTTCCAAATGTATCGACACATCACGACACATGCTCCCAACCCCTAAAAATACCACAAATTTGATTTTGAACCTATTTCGAACTATTTTGGACAAATTTGAACTATTTTGAATGACTTTGCGATACTTTGAATGCCATCAAATAACTTCACACTACTTCAAACAACATCAGACACCATATAGCTGTCACTAAACCCTCATCAGACACCATATAGCTGTCCCTAAACCCTTTTGATACCCACACTACATCCAATACAAGCTATGGCATCACATATCGAGCACTACCAGATATGAGGAGACATGACAAAAGACTTAGAATGCAATAAATGCAGTTTTGTATTTTAATGATATATTGAAGCAACAGGACAAGCACTTTTTACTATGCTGGGACAATGTACATTTCAATTATTATCATTTCTCATTTGTTTTATGATTTACAAAGTCCTTTATTGTTGTGTATATTGCCTCATGTTTTCCACATGTTATATTTCCTTTTTAAGTACAATCTCTTCAAAATGTATATAGACTTGTACTAGTTATTGAGAAGAACAGAGAAGAAGAAGAGAAGTTACCTTCTCCATTATTGTTTGATTTAAGAGCCATTCTCTTGAGTCCAAGTCTCGCGTTGTACCTCTAAGTTCTGTGAAATATTGCAAACTTCTTTGAACTTTCATATTTGTTCCTCGACTTATCGCATATCACATATCATCTCTCAAGAACACTTCTAATTCACTAAATCCATTCTTTGATATACCTTGACACCAATCCGACTCCTTTGAAACTTCTTGAACCTCTTTGAACCCCTTCAAACTTTCTGTGAGCTACTTCGAACATCTTTGAATCTATTTTGAACATCTTTCGAGCATCTTCATATGCTCCCACAGACTATTTGCAACACATCTTACCATTTTGCATCTCTAATCCCAACCTTTGGGTATAAGCAGTGATATTTAGTACCAACTCCCACCCTTCCTCTAGCCTGTGTTATACTTCTTAGACCTTTTAACAGGTTTTTGTTAGGTTTCCAGGTTGAGTAATATTATAGAGGCTTGAAGCCCATACATGGGTGTTGCCCTGTGTCAAGGAGGAAAGGAGTTTGTTGGATGAAAGAGTGGATGTGATTGTTGTATCCACACTCAGCCATGGGGAGGAGATCTTCCCAATCATCCTGTTGCTCATTAATAAAGATGCGAATGTACTGCTCTAGTTCTTGGTTGATGCACTCCATCTGTCCATCTGTATGTGGATGGTAGGTGGTCGAGGCAAGGAGTTTGATCACCAGCAGGCAGTACAGCTCTCAGGTGAACTCTGCAATGAATTGTGCTCTTCAGCTGCAGAGGAATGCACCAGGCAGTCCATGGAGCTTTTACACATGGTGCAAATAGAGTCAAGTGCAGTGACAGTTGTATGAGTGGGGATAAAATGAGCTCACTTTCCAGCAGAGGTGACTGTGCACATTACCACATCAAACCCATTGGACTCTGGTAGTTCCACCACAAAGTCTATACTGACAATGTTCCAACAATTCTCTGGGACTGGAAGGGGGTGTAGCTCACCCATGGGCTTGTGCCATGGAGTCTTGGTGCATAAGCAGAGATCACAGGTATGGCAGTACTGACCAATGAGTTGGGACATCTGGGGCCACCAATAATTCCGTGATATGAGCTCCAGTGTCTTCCAACGTCTGGGGGGGCCAGAAATGAGTAGGTCATTGATAGTTCCATTGTGCACTATAGGGTCTGGGAAGGTTTCCAAACATATTGACACATTATGGCTTATGATCCCAACCCCTACAAACCCCATGAAATTGATCTTGAACCAATGTCAAACTATTTTGAACGACTTCAAACAACTTTGCAACACTTTGAATGACTTCAAATAACTTTGCAGCACTTTGAACAACCTCAGCCACCATATGGCTATTCTAACATCCTTTTGATACACACAGCACATCTGGCATGAGCCATTGTGTTGCATATTGAGCACTACTGGACACAAGGAGACACAACAAAAAGACTGTTAAGACTCGATTGCAGCATTTGGCATTTCAATGATATATTGAAACAATAGGACAAGTACTTTCACTATACTGCAATACTGTACATTTCATTTATTATCATTTCTCATTTGTTTTATGATTTACAAAGTCCTTTATTGCTGTGCATATTGCCTCATGTTCTACACATATTATAGTTCCTTTTTAAGTACTATCTCTTTAAAATGTATATAAACTTGTACTAGTTACTTAGAACAACAGAGAAGAACTTGCCTTCTCCCATTATCATCTGATTTCAGAGCCATCCTCTTGAGTCCAAGTCTTGCATCATATTTCTCAGTTCTGCAAATTATCGTGAACTTCTTCAAATTTTTGTATTGGCTTCTTGACTTATTGCGTATTGCCTATTGTCACTCGAAAACTTCTCCAATGTGCTATATTTGTTCCTTGATATCTGCTCTCAAAAATCTTTAAACCATTTTGAACCATCTTTGAACCTCCTTCGAACCATTTTGAACATCTTTGTAGCTCTTTTTAACAACTTTGCATGCTCCTAAAACTATTTGGAGCACATCACTATTTTACACCTCTAACTACAACCTTTGTATAACAGCAGTGATATTTAGTACCAACTCATGCCCTTCCTCTAGCCTGTGTTACACTTCTTAGGCCTTTTAACAGGTTTTTGGTTGGTTTCCAGGTTGAGTATTATCATCGTGGTGCTGAGAGATGAGTCATCATCGAAGCTGGGAATCATTAGGGACATAGATGCAGTCATGGAAGTATAGGATGTCATCATTTTCTGTCCACTCTGCTCCACAAAGTAAAGGAGTGGATCCCTTTCTCAGCTCCTTCACTGCCAGAGCCACAGCATCCTTGTGTAAACCACTATGGTTTGCATGATGAATGTCATGTAGGATACTGTGCTCCTCACCCACCTTCTAGTGCACAGACTGTAAACAGATCAGGTTGCAACAACACATTACCTTGATTGTCATTGCTTCCATCCCCATGGTCCAGACGATGAGAGAGGGCATCACTCTTCCCAATGCTGCATCTTGGATGATGATGCAGGGAGAAATCAAACCTGGAGAGGTAGAGGGATTAACAGGCTTGATGACAATTAAGTTTCTTGGCAGTCATGAAGTACTTGAGGTTCTTGTGGTCTGTCCAGATTTCAACCTTGTGTTGTGCACCCTCCAGAAAATGTCGCCACTCCTCCAACGCCTGCATTATTGCAAGCATCTCCTTGTTGTGAATCTCGTAATTCCATTTTACAGCACTGAGACTCTTTGAGTAAAAGGTGATGGGGTGCCACTTCCGGTCCTCGGGAGACTGTTGAGACAACACTGTGCCCATCGCAAAGTCTGAACTGTCAGCTTCTACATGGAAGGGACATGAGTGTTAGGAAACAGTCTCCTAGCATCCCTATTACATAATAATATTTTATTTTTACTTTATTTCATTTTATTTTATTTTATTACATCAAAATATGCTACCAAACACCTGCAAACACAACATTTGTCAGAGTGGGAATTTTGTATTTACACGCATCAATATGTATGTGCATGTATGCACACATTGGTAGCAACATAGTGCAATATGTGTAACATAGTACATAAACTTAAAATATATACCTGGGGACCTGTTAGGGTGACACCCACTAATCTGTTAGCTGGACCATGCAGGTTCTCCTACAAGAAGGCAGCAGGGGGTGCGCGCATGATGGGGGGATTTGATGGATTTGATGCAAGGGTTAAAAATAGAACAGTTGGCTGAAATAGGCCTTTCGCACCACTAATGTGGATGGAATACCTAAGAGAACTCAACTGAGGTCTCCTAGTATTTATTTTAGGGTTATATACTATGTTACACATATTGTAGTATGTTATTACAGACGCATGCACACATGCGTGCACATGTGCGTACATGCGCGTACATATTGATGCGCATAAATAAAGAATTCCCACGCTGACAAATAATGTGTATATAGGCATTTTGTAGTGTATTTTGGTGAAATAAAATCAAATAAAATGAAATAAAATAAAATAAAAATAGTATTAGGTAATAGGCATGTTAGAAGACTGTTTCCTAACATTACCCCCTTTTATGCCTCAACTTCCAGGCAAGAAAATATTGTATCTGTCCCCTCTGTGAAATTTTGGTAAGGCTGGAAATTCATCCCCTCATACACCATTCTAGCAATGTGATGCAGAGCATTTGGATTACATTTAAAGAATTGGGCGATTGCCTTGCATTCGCTTACAATTCTCTTCTGGCTCCCATGAATTATTTTTATTGGTGTAGTTCTTCCACTTGATTAAGAACTCCAATTTGTTTCATCGAAGATGTGAGTCCAAAACCTCTTCCACAATATATTCTGGAGCACCTTCTACCATTATTGGAGGCTGTGGAGTAGTTTGTTGACCAGGAATAGTGGGTGGGTGGTAAGGGCGTAAATGGGAAATGTTAATCTCAGGATCAATCTTGAATGACTGAGGTAATTTTAACACTACCACATTGGGTGAAATTATTTTAGAAATCGGATATGGGCCAACTTGCTTCTCCATAAGCTTTCTTGAAGGTCATGGAATATTCAGATCCTTGGTACTTAGCCATACCAAGTCACCAACTTTATACTCTGGAGCAACAGCTCGAGTACGATCTGCATGTTGCATCATATCATCACATGCTTTCATCAACGCTGCCTCTGCTTCCTCCTGCACCTTTCACATTTTTGACACAAAGTCCTCCACTGATTGTACCTTGACTTCCCTTCATGGTTCTACTGCCATTCTGGGATAATACCCATAATTAGCGAAGAAGGGTGACATGTGAGTAGCCAAATGGAATTTATTATTGTGGGAAAATTCTGCAATTGCCAACCATTTGGGCCAGTCAGTTTGTCAGTGATTGACAAACATGTGTAGGTACTGCTCCAACTCCTGATTAATTCTCTCTGTCTGCCCATCAGTTTGTGGGTGATATGCCATAGACAATTTGGTTTGAATCCCCAGTATGTTATTTAACTCTCGCATAAATGCAGAAGCAAATTGTGATCCACGATTGGAGATAACTGTATTAGGTAATCCATGTAACTGCCATACCTGATTTAGATAGAGACGCACCAAGCCCAATGATAAGGTTTCTGCAGTAGTAGGAATGATATGGACTTCCTTTGTGAAGTGGTCGCATACTACAAATATTGCATCGTATCCTTGAGCTTCAGGTAATCCTGTGATAAAGTCCACAGATATATCTCACCATGGCGCTTTAGGTATATGGTTTGGCATTAATTTCCCAGCAGGCTTTTCTGGACAATTCTTTCCCCTCATGCACGTGTCACACCCATCCACATACCCCAACACATACTTTGAAATTCCAGGCCACCAATAATTTCTCATCACCAACTCCAATGTCTTCCACCTTCCTGGATGTCCAGCAGCTGGCATGTTATGATGTAACCATACAATCTCCCTTTGTAAATCTTGATCCTTTGGTACATAGACCTTTCCTCTGAACAACACTAACCCTTGTTCTTCAACCCATTCATCTCCTTTAATATTACCTTTCTTCTCCCCCCTCAAAGCTTTTACAGCATCCACCACTTCATCATCCATCTCTGAACATTGTCTAATTTTAGACAACATTTCCATCTCTGAGCTATCCACCAATAAATGTCCTTGACGCATAGCACAAATATGAAAGTATTCAGGTTTGAGTAGGGTAGTATTTTTATTGTCCTCCTCCACTCCCCTTTTATAATCTGTACATCTGGATAATGCATCTGCTTTCCTCATCAAGCTTCCCACTTTGTGGACCAAGTGAAAATTAAAGCGCGATAGGAATAATGCCCAATGTGCTTGTCGATGGTTAAGCTTTTTAGTGGACATGAAATACTGCAGATTTTGATGGTCTGTCCAGATCTCAATCTGATGCATACATCCCTCCAAATAATGTCTCCATGCCTCCAAAGCTCATATTATTCCCAACATCTCTTTATCATGCACATCATAATTCCTCTCCACATCATTCAACCCTTTAGACAAATATGCACAAGGATGCCATTTGTCATCTTCACATAGCATTGATAATACTGCTCTAGTAGCAAAGTCTGATGCATCTGATTCCACTTGTAAGAGACGTGTGAAATCTACTGGGACCAATATTGGCTCTTCCACAAACTTCCTCTTTAACTCCTCAAATGCTGTCTGCTGTTGTTCTCCCCATCTCCACACTACTCCCTTTTGTGTAAGATTGTGTAATGGTGTGGCAATTTTGGAAAAATTATGCACAAAGCGATGATAAAAATTGGCAAGTCCCAAGAAAGCCTGAACTTCCTTGATATGGGTAGACATGGGCCAATCAACAATTGCCTGTACCTTGATAGGATCCATCTTGATTCCATCAGGACCAATCTTTAATCCCAAGAACTCGATCTCACTTGCTCCAAATACACACTTCTCCAGTTTAACAAATAAATCATTCTCTGCCAATCTCTTCAACACCTCCTGCACTATCATCTCATGATTGTCTTCATCCTCCATGAATATCAAAATGTTGTCAATAAATATTATCACCACGCCTTTGTCTATCACATCCTTGAAAATATTGTTCATCATATTTTGGAAAGTTGGGGGACTATTGGTCATCCCAAAAAACATGACTAGTGGCTCGAAGGATCCTCGATGCATGGCAAATGCTGCTTTCCACTCATTTTCTTTCTTTATTCATACATTGTTGTACCCCCAGCATAAATCCAATTTTGTAAAGACCTTGGCCTTTCCCACCTTGTCAATTATCTCTGAAATCAATGGCAAAGGGTATGCATTCTTCACTGTCCAATCATTCAGATACCTATAATCTGTACACATCCTCTTCCTGTGATCCTTTTTTGGTACAAAGAATACTGGTTATGTCTGCAGTGATTTCGAAGGTCGTATGTATCCCTTGCACAACTGTTCATTAAGGAATGCATCCACTTCTTCTTGTTCCTTTGGAGATAAAGGATAGACTTTTGACTTCTTCAGCACAAATCCCAGCTTTATTTCAATAGCATGATCCCATGGCTTTCACACTGGCATCCGCTCCGATTCCTTCTTCTGAAAAACTGACAAATATTTATGGTAGGCTTTTGGCACCCACTCCTCCACTGGCTTCTCCACTTTTTCCACATTTTTATCCCATGACTGTCCTCCACGAATTTCCCTAAATGTTGGCTTCTGTTCTTCTTTACTTGTCATAATTGGAACTTCCCTGTTTGGCATATCTTCATCCTCTACTTCCTCCATTGTAACAGAATACTTCCTCAGAAGTGCCTTCTCTTTCTTTTCCTTCTTCTCCTTTTTAACTTTTCTCCCATACACATTACATTCTTTAGGACAATGAGTCATGTGTACCTTCCCAGTTTTCCAATCAATTTCCGGATTATGTTTTTGTAACCATGGACATCCAATTATCAGATTGGTTTTCCCAAGGTCACACACTTCAAATATGGCTTGCTCCTGATAATTCTGATACTTCAATATCATTGTCACTTCCTCCTTAATAGTTCCTCCACGATTGATCATACCATCAATATTGTACACCATTATAGGTTGTGGCAGTTTATGCATGCAAATACCATTTCCAGTAATTAAGGATCGATTAATAAATAATCCGGTAGCACCACTGTCAAGCAATGCCTCCACATTAATTGCTGCATGCATATCCACTGTCTTCAATCCTACTGTCAAGCTGATTTCGGGTTCTATCCGTGCTGAGCGAATAAAAAATTTAGAGGTCTTCGGAAATAAGGCTGGGCATTTTTCTTTGTCAGATAAATGATGATGGTCATACTCTTCAATTTCTCTTTCAGGTTCACTCTCGGTTTCCTCAGATACTAATACATTATATTGATTCTGGGTCACCAATGGGGAAACCTTCACTGGGACTCTTCCACAAAATTCTTCTGCTTATCTTCCTCCAACTTCACTTCCTCAATTGTCACTTCCCTAATCTTCCTTTTCTGCCTACAATTTTGAGCCATATGCCCTAATTGCCCACAGTTAAAACATTTAACTGGAGCTCGTCTCCCTACTTGATCAACATCCATCGCATCCATCGATGCTGCTGACTCCTTAACAATAAATGTCACTGCCATGGCCAGTGGCTGTGCCCTCGGAGTTTGTACCTGAGGTGTCCTTCCTTTCTCGGACTTGCCTCCTGATGACTTTCCAAATCTGGAATTCCCATACATCAATTTCGATTCTGCCTGTTCCTGTCGATACTGCCGATCAAGACACATTGCCCAATTATACCACTTGTCCAACCTCTCTGGCATAGAAGGTAGTCGATAGATAGACTTGAATAATGAGGGATTTAATCCTGCCTTCAAATATTCCACCAACACTGCTTCTCCCATATCGGTTTGTGATGCTCCTGCTTTAAACTGCAAAATAAATTCATCTGCAGTCAGAGAACCTTGGTGCATGGTTTTTAATTTAGCATTAGCTGTTGCCTTTGGGTTAAGGTCTCCAAACTGTGCCTCCAACCTCTCCAAAAATTCCCTGAAGCTTGCAAATGGTTTATATCCCATGGCAATTTGATTAATGGCTTCGTTTCTCCAGAACTGTGCTTTCCCTCCCTGGATGTATGAGAGAGCAAACATAATTCTAGACTCGGTCATATGAAATTCGGGCTTTCTCCCATGAATATACAACACTATAGAGCTGATAAAGGATTTTGTGTTCTCCATGGTACTATCAAATATTTGTGGGGGCGCTTATTTAGGTAAACACATTTTTCCACTCTCAGATCTCTCCTCTGCATGCTCACCCTTCTGAGACATCCACTCCACCATCTCCTCCATCTCATCATCTTTATCTTCTACTGTTTCTGCATTTGTTTGTACTTCTTTGGGCTGGATGCTGCTAATACTGACACTAATTGGGACATTTGTGCTGTTAGAGCATCAATTTTGGCTTCAAGAATGGGCGTGGGAACAGGATTGTGTCCAGGATTCGAAGCCACTTGTTCTGACATAATTATGTAATCTGTGATGAGTCACTTCTTCGGCTGTGTATGTTGAAATTAAATCCTGATACATGCTGCATACATGAGGCCATGCATGCAGCACACACATGTTACTGCGCTTACTGCGCATACATGTGGTAAACACATTCCTGAGTCATGTGACATCCTTACTATTATGTATATAAGGAGAACCTGTACTATAGTAGATATACAGTGTTCTTACTTCTGCTAAACCCTAGCTCTAAGACTAACTAAACCCCAGGTAGGTTATAAGGAACGTGTCATCTCTTCCTCTGTGCAGCATATGTAGTCTGCTCCAACAGTGTAGAGATTCAACTGTAGAATTTTTTTGCAAAATTTTGAGTCACATGACCTGTCTATTTCAGGTACCAAACATGGCAAAACACGTGATTTCGGCTATTGGGCACTTTGGATCAATAACCCTTCCAACAGTGCCTGATCTCAGGGTTATTACTGAATTTGGCTAGTAACTACCTAAAATAGTCATCCAAATTGAGTAATGTAAATCTTAGCTAAACCAGATCCAATTGGTTGTCTGGTTGCAGCTGTCCTAATGATGAGCACTGCCTTTCGATTACTGGCAGTCGCAATGTAAGGCGAGGCCTGGCATTGGCTTACAAAAGCAAGGTAAATATGTATATACAATTAATTCTGGCTCTTGCTGAAATGATGTGTAAGCAGGTGTGGTGCGCTGAGACAAATGACGTATGCACGTGAGTAAGAGAAGGCGCACTGATAGGGGAGTTGAGTTCTTCTGTTAGGGCGACACCCACTAATCTGCTAGCTGGACTGTGCGGGTTCTCCTACAAGAAGGCAGCGGGGGGTGCGCGCATGATGGGGGGATTTGATGGATTTGATGCAAGGGTTAAAAATAGAACAGTTGGCTGAAATAGGCCTTTCGCACCACTAATGTGGATGGAATACCTAAGAGAACTCAACTGAGGTCTCCTAGTATTTATTTTAGGGTTATATACTATGTTACACATATTGTAGTATGTTATTACAGATGCACGCACACATGCGCGTACATGCGCATACATATTGATGCATGTAAATAAAGAATTCCCACGCTGACAAATAATGTGCATATAGGCGTTTTGTAGTGTATTTTGGTGAAATAAAATGAAATGAAATAAAATAAAATAAAATAAAAATAGTATTAGGTAATAGGCATGTTAGGAGACTGTTTCCTAACAGGACCTCAATTGAGTTCTCTTAGGTATTCCCACATTTGTGGTGTGAAACATCTATTTCAGCCAACTCATCTATTTTTAATCCATCACATCAAAACCATCAAAACCCCCCATCATGCATGTGCACCCTGCCACCTTCTTGTAGGAGAGCCCGCATGGTCCAGCTAGCAGATTAGTGTGTCACTCTAACAGAACTCAACTGAGGTCCCCCAGGCATATATTTAAGATTTATATACTATGTTACATATATTGTACTATGTTGCTACCAATACATGCATACATGTGCATACATATTGATGCGTGTAAACATAAAATTCCCAAGCTGACAAATATAGCATTTGTAGGTGTTTGGTAGCATATTTTGATGTAATAAAATAAAATAAAATGAGATAAAGTAAAAATAAAATATTATTATGTAATAGGGATGAGGAGACTGTTTCCTAACATAAGGTATTTTTGAGGAATATTGAGGTCGAGGTGAGCGAAGGCCTGCATGGGCAAATAGGAGTGAAAGCTGTCGAAGCTATCTCGAAGAATTGTTGAGCATAGTCAAACGTTTTTGATAAATGGAATGAGATTGAAATGCAAAAAAAGAGATGAAAAATAGGTGAAGTTGATTGATGTCAACAGTACTAACCATGATCATAATAATTGAGTCAAAGAACTGGTTGAATCGAGGTCGAATGAGAATTCAAAAGATCGAAAATGATGTCAAGAAAATATTTGTTGTCGATGAATGTAATAGAGATTTTGTCGATGAGGGGAAGGCAAATTTCGAGGCGATGACTGTAGATATACAAGGAATATGGAACTTCAAATGCTATAGTGGATTTCGAGGGCAAATATGAATATGAATCTGGCAATGAAATATACAGCGAAGGCAATATTGAAATAGATGATGAATTGAAAGATGGTGCAGATGATAATATTGAAGACAAAAATATTGGGAGTGGGGAACTGAAAGTCGAGATTCAAGTTTGCCATGATGGGGATGAATGTGACGAAGATATCAGAGGCAAGATCGAGTTCGAAGGTAATGAAGGTGTGACTATCGGAGTGGACTTGGCTGGAACTACTGAAGGCAAAGGTGATGGAACCAGTATGGACATGTATAATGAAGTTGAAACTATGCCATAAAGTTCAGGAGGTGAAACATTATTATTTCAAAGTGCAAAAATTTCTCATTTGAGCACAAGCTCTTTTTTAAGAGCTAGTTCCTATTCGAGTGCTGTGATACGAGCTTCGAAGTTGTCTGAATTGTTCAAACTGTGAGGTATACCATCAGATGCTTGGTTCAATGTAGTCAAAGGTGCAATATCGGTGAGGAATGAGGTCAGAGCAGAAATTTTGGGCGCTGATCTGGTCGAATTAGAAGCTGTAAAAACCAATGTGAAGTTTGATGTGAAATGTTCAAAAATGTGCGAAGCATCTTCAAAATCATTAGAAGTCATTCAAAATCATGCGAAGTTGTTCAAAAAGGGTTAAAAGTCTTTTTTGTAATTTTTGTAGAGGTTTGGAGAGGTTTGGAGCATGTGTTGTGATGTCTTGATATGATTGGAAGTGTTCTCAAGACCTTAAAGCATGCAATGGACCTATCACTGGACATGAGAGGAGATGGCAAAATATTTATAATGTGATAAATGTGGTTTTGTGTTTCAGTGATATATTGAAGCAATAAGATAAGTATTTTTACTATGCTGGGACAATGTGCATTTCAATTATTATTGTTTCTCATTTGTTTTATGATTTACAAAGTCCTTTATTGTTGTGTATATTGCCTCATGTTCTACACATATTATATTTCCTTTTTGGTACTATCTCTTCAAAATGTATATAGACTTGTACTAGTTACTTAGAACAAAGAGAGAAGAAGTCACCCTCTCCACTATCGTCTGATTTAAGAGCCATTCTCTTGAGTCCAAGTCTCACTCATATCTCTACATTCTGAAAAATATTGCAAACTTCTTCAAACCTTCATATTAGCCTCTTGACTTATCCCCTATCACCTATTGTCACTTAAAAACACTTCCAATTTGTCATATTTGTCCCCTCAATATTCCTCGAAGCCTTCTTTATTCTTTTCAAACTCTTCAAACATCCTTGAAACTCTTCAAAACTCTTCGAACCTTCTTTGAACTTTTTCAAACATCTTTCAAACCTTTTTGTACACCCCAAAAGACTTTTTGTAAGATGTCTAACCATTCCACACCTCTAAAAATGACCCCTTGGGTGACAGCAGTGACATTTAGTACCAACTTGCACCCTTTCTCTAACCTGTGTTATACTTCTTAGACCTTTTAACAGGTTTTTGTTAGGTTTCCAGGTTGAGCATTATCAATGCAGCAAGTCCCACATCTTCACAAAGATTGACCTCTGACATGCTTACCACTTGGTGAGCATCACCGATGGTGATGAATGGAAAATGACATTTTAGACCCACTACAGGTCCTTCGAGTGGCTGGTGGTTCCCTTTGGACTCACTAATGCACCCACAGCTTTCCAGCACCTCATGAATGACATTTTTAGTGACATGTTCAATGTCTGCATCATCATCTATCTCAACGATATCCTCAATTTTTTCAACATGTCAAAACACAAGGCTCACATTAAAGAAGTCCTCCAAAGACTCCGAAAACACAGACTTTATGCCTCTCTACAGAAATGTGAGTTCCACAAAGATACAGTTGAATATCTTGGGTTCATCTTGTCACTGGATGGACTCCGGATGTCTGAAGACAAAGGGAAGACCATCCTGGACTGGCTGGTACCTGGAAAGTCAAGGATGTCCAGTCTTTCCTCAGATTCTGCAACTTTTACCAAAGGTTTATTCATGGATATTCTGACATCATTGTGCCTCTTACCTGCTTGACATAGAAGAACTTTCCCTGGGACTTCAACATAAAATGCCAAGAAGCCTTTGACAGGCTTAAGGAAGAATTCACCCATTCTCCAGTCCTCTCTCAGTGGGTACCAGATTACTACCTGGTCCTTGAAACAGATGCCTCTGACTATGCCCTAGCAGCAATCCTTTCCATCCACACCACAGATGGCAATATTCACCCTATTGTATTTTACTCACTCTCCTTCAATTCCACAGACCTGAACTACAACACCCACAACAAAGAACTTCTGGCCATCTTTGAAGTATTCAAACATTTGTGACATTATCTGGACAGCTCCAGAAACATGATCAATGTGGACACTGATCACAAAAATCTGGAGTACTTCAGCACCACAAAGCTCCTCACCCACTGCCAAGCCAGATGGTCTGAGTACCTCTCACAGTTCAACTTAGTCATCTGCTTCTGCCCTGGGAAACTAGGGGCAAAACCTGATGCACTCACTAGACATTGGGATGTCTACCACAAAGGGGGAAATAGTGACTTTGTCTCGGCAAACCTGAGTAATCTCTGACCCATCTTCGCCAAGAACAGCTCACCTCATCATTTTGAGCCACATGCTTCACCACCCCAGTCATTCGACAAGCAGTCCTTATGGACATTGAGAAGCTCCACAACAACATCTGATCCTCCCTTACCCTCGCCCATCTCATCTGCTCATCACCTGACCCCCTCCACTCCTGATTGGACTGTAGATGACAGCAGACTTCTTTGCCACTTTGACCAGATTTATATCCTGGATGTAGCAGATTTCCACCTCAAGGTTCTGCAGTACAAGCATGACCATATCCTCTCTGGTCACTTCAGACAAAACAAGACCCTACAACTTGTCCAACATGATTACATTTCACCCAAGCTATGGACTTTCATTCAAGACTTCTGCAAATCGTGCACTACATGCAAACACTCCAAGCCACCCCGACACAAACCCTATGGGTTCTTGAAGCAACTCTGTAAGGGCAACCTTAAGCCTCACTTAATAGTGAGCTAACAGAGGGAATCCAAAGTTAATATTATGTTTGGCCCAACCTATGGACCTTCATACAAGACTTCTGCAAACCATGTACTATGTGCAAACACTTCAAGTCACCATGACACAAACCCTATAGTTTCCTGAAGCAACTCCCAGTCCTGGAACATCCTTGGGGCTCAATCTCGATGGACTTCATCAAACAGCTACCAGACTCTGATGGCCACACCGCCATCCTAGTCATCATAGACCAACTCTCCAAACAAGGCATCTTTATTCCCACTGTCAAGAAAATCACAGCCCAAGAACTCGCCAACCTCTTCATCATGCATGTCTTCTCCAAGCATGGAGTTCCATCACACATCACTTGTGACTGGGGATCCAAGTTTATCTCCCATTTTTTCCGATCTCTTGGTCAAGCTTTGGACATGAAGATTCACTTCACTTCAGGTTATCACCTGGAAGATGACAGACAAACTGAATGCCTTAATCAGACCCTTGGACAATACCTATGGATCTTCTGCAACTACCAACAGGACAACTGGTCTCAGCTGTTGCCCTTAAGAAAATTTGCTTACAACAATGCTCCATTGGCCTCCACTGGACTTTCACCCTTCTTTGCCAATAAGGGTTACCACCCAAACATCACTATCTTCCCTGAACATGAGCTAGCCTCCCAGCACCCTTGTAACTTTGTGGTGGATCTTGATGAACTCCACCAGAAACTCCAGAATCAGCTCTCCAAAGCACAGAAGCATTATCAAGGTCCAGCAGACAAGCGCCAGATTTCTGCTCCTGACTTCAATATCGGAGACTATGCCTATGTCAAAGGAGAACACTTACACACTACTCAACCCTCCAAGAAACTCTCAGAGAAATACTATGCTCCATTCAAAATCATTGCCTGCCCAGGTACCCACTTGGTCACCCTCCAGCTTCTGGACCATCTCTGGTCTGTTCACCCTGTATTCCATGTCTCACAGCTGGAAGAAGACACCCCTAACACAATTCCTAATCACTCTCAGCCTCTGCTTCCTCTGGTTATTATAAATGATGAACTTGAATATGAAATCTTGAAAATCCTGGACTCAAAGATTGATAAGCATCATCATTGCAAGTTACTATACATTGTCCATTGGGAAGGTTACCAGAGGACTGATAAAGAAAACTCTTGGCTCCCAGCCCCAGAGCTCAATCATGCTCAGGAATTGGTTGTGGACTTCCACACCCATTACCTGGACAAACCTGGACCACTCCAGACTTAATCACTCATTGGCAGTACAAGACACAATTTTGATTTAAAAAAAAAAATAACTAAACAAAATATTTTTTGGTGGGCCCTGACCAGGCCCCTAAACCTCCCCATCATCCCCTTCCATGGGCCCCACCCAAATTATTGTTTCATTTGTTTTATGTTTTACAAGAACTCCTTTATAGTTGTGTATATTGCCTCATGCTTTCCACATGTTATATTTCCTTTTTTAAGTACTATCTCTTCAAAATGTATATAGACTTGTACTAGTTACTTAGAACAACAGAAAAGAAGTTACCCTCTCCATCATCATCTGATTTAAGAGCAGTTCTCTTGAGTCTTAGCCTCATGTCATATCTCTAAATTCTGAAAAATATTGTGAACTTCTTCAAACTTTCATATTCACTCCTTGACTTATTGCACATCACCCATCATCTCTTGAAAAACACTTCTCATTTGCTATATTTGCTCCTTGATATACCTTGACACCAATCTGACTCCTTTGAAACTCCTTGAACCTCTTCAAACCCCTTCAAACCTTCTGAGAACTACTTCAAACATCTTTGAATCTATTTCAAACATCTTTTGAACATCTTCATATGCTCCCACAGAGTATTTGCAACACATCTTACCATTTCGTACTTTAATCCCAACCTTTGGGTATCAGCAGTGATATTTAGTACCAACTCCCACCCTTTCTCTAGCCTGTGTTATACTTCTTAGACCTTTTAACAGGTTTTTGTTAGGTTTCCAGGTCAAGTAATATCATAGAGGCTTGAAGCCCATGCATGGGTGTTGCCCTGTGTCAAGGAGGAAAGGAGTTTGTTGTGTGAAAGTGTGGATGTGATTGGACTGCTTGAAACTTTTCACTCAGTGAAACATTTTGATTTTAAAAGAAAAAGAAAGAAATTAAACAAAATATTTTTTTGGTGGGCCCTGACTGGGCCTCTACACTTCCCCATCATCCTCCTCCACTGATTCCTCCTGGACAGCTCCTGACACCTTCTCAGCTAGCCCAGCTAGCTCCACCTCCACTCTAACTTTGGTCCTCCTCCTCCTCCTCCTCCTCCTCCTCTGCTGCCCCTACCCCCACCCACTCCAGATCAAAGAGGTGGCAGAAGTCCCACAATCTCCTTGCAGGCCCTCACATGCACTGCACAGCTCCCAATGAGTGCCTCCTGATCTCCCCCTGCTCCCACCTGAGGTCTTGTTGATAGGTCCACTATGCACTATAAGGTCTGGAGAAGGATCTAATCATATCTACACATTACAACACGCACTCCAAATCACTATGAACACCACAAAATTGACTTCAAATCCTTTTCAAACTATTTTGCACTATTTCAGATAACTTTGAACTATTTCGAACCATTTTGCAACATTTTGCAACACTTTGAATAACTTTGCAGCATTTAGAATGACATCAGCCACCATAGGGATATTCTAAAACTGTTTCGACACACATAAAACATATGGCATGATCCACTGTGTTGCATATCGAGCACTACCAGACATGAGGAGAGACTACAAGAGACTTAGAATGTGATAAGTGCATTTTTATGTTTCAATGATATATTAAAGCAATAGAACAAGAACTCTTACTATACTGGGACAATGTACATTTCATTTATTTATCATTTCTCATTTGTTTTATGAATTACAAAGTCCTCGTTGTTGTATATATTGCCTCGTGTTTTCCACATGTTCTTGTTTCCTTTTTAGTAATATTTCTTCAAATTGTATATAGACTTGTATTAGTTACTTAGAACAACAAGAAAACCAATGGGGGAACACAGAAGAAGTTACCCTCTCACTCATCATCTGATTTAAGAGCCATTCTCTTGAGTCTTAGCTCATGTTGAATCTCTAAGTTCTGCAAAATGTCACGAACTTCTTTGAACTTTCATATTCACTCTCTACTCAATGCCTATCACCTATTGCCATCAAAAACACTTTTTATGCACTATGTTCGTTTTTTGACATATTTTGCCACCAGTCCAACATTTCTGAACTTTATTGAAATTACTTCGAACCTCTCCAAACCTTCTTTAAACTATTTCACATGTATTCAAACCTATTTTGAACCCCATTCAAACAACTTTGTATGCTTTCACAGACTATTTGCACCATCCCTTATCATTTCACCTTATTAAAAACAATGTTTGGATATCAGCGGTCATATTTAGTACCAACTTGCACCCTTCCTCTAGCCTGTGTTATACTTCCTAAGCCTTTTAACAGGTTTTTGTTAGGTCTCCAGGTTGAGTATCATCAGCAGTCACATACTACAAATATTGCATCATATCCTTGAGCTTCAGGTAATCTGGTGATAAAGTCCACAGATATATCTCACCAGGGTGCTTTAGATATAGGGTTCAGCATTAATTTCCCTGCAGGCTTTTCTGCAAATTTCTTCCCCCTCATGCACATATCACATCCATCCACATACCCCAACACATATTTTGAAATTCTGGGCCACCAATAATTTCTCATCACCAATTTTAACATCTTCTGCCTTCCTGGATGTCCAGCAGCTGGCATATTATGATGTAACTGGACAATCTCCCTTCATAAATCTTAATCTTTCAGTACATATACTTTTCCTCTAAACAACACTAACCCTTGTTCTTCAACCCTCAGGACAAATATGCACAAGGATGCCATTTGTCATCATCACATAGCATTGATGATACTGTTCCAGTAGCAAAGTCGGATGTATCTGATTCCACTCATAAGGGATGCATGAAATCGTCCAACCTCTCTGGCATAGAAGGTAGTCAATAGATAGACATGAATAAAGAGGGATTTAATCCTGCTTTTAAAAATTCTACCAACATGGCTTCTCCAATATCTGTCTGTGAAGCTTCTGCCTTGAACTGCAAAATAAATTTGTCTGCCATCAGAGAACCTTGGCACATGGTTTTTAATTTAGCATTAGCCATTGCCTTTAAATTAGGGTCTTAAAACTGTCCCTCCAGTCTCTCCAAAAATTTCCTGAAGGCTGCAAATGGTTTATATCCCATGGCAATTTGATTAATAGCTTCGTTTCTCCAAAATTGTGCTTTTCCCCCCTGAATATATGAGACAGCAAACATAACTCTAGACTCAGTTGTACAAAACTCGAGCTTCCTCCCATGGATATTCAATACTATAGAGCTGATGAAGGACTTTGTATTTTCCATGGTACCATCACAGATTTGTGGGGGTGCATATTTAGGTAAGCATTCTTTTCCACTTTCAGATCTCTCCCCTGCCTGCACATCATCCTGAGACATCCACTCCACCATCTCCTCCATCTCATCATCTTTATCTTCCACCATCTCTGGTTTTATTTCTGCTGGTTTGGGCTGTGATGCTGCCAATACTGACACTAATTGGGACATTTGTGCTGTAAGTGCATCAATTTTGGCTTCTAGTGCTGGTGTGGGAACAGGATTATGACTGGGATTAGAAGTTGATTATTCTGACATAATGACATAAGCTGTGATGAGTTACTTCTTCGACTGAGTCAAGATTCAGCTTCAAAATTTTTCCACAAATTTTCGAGTCATGTGATCTGGTAATTCAAGTACCAAACTTGGCAAAACTCGTGATTCAGCTATTTGTCAATGGTTGGGTGCATGAGACACTTCAGATCAATATACCTTCCAACAGTGCCTGATCTCAAAACTAATACTGAATTCGGCTTGTAACTATGTAACTAAAATAGTCATCCAAATAGAGTATAGTAAAAGGATGAGTAAGTGGTTGTGGTGCTGATAGGTCCCCAGCACAGTTCAAGCACCGATACATCAGTTTTCACATTTTCAATCAACTTTGAATGCTTTGTACAGCTCACAATATACACTTGGAACATCTTTGATGACTTCCAAACCAATTTCGAGCAATACCACAGCTATATCAGCCTTTGAACAAGTCCGAAAAGACTTCGAAAATCTTTGAAAAACATTGAACTTCAAAAACCATCTTCGGACGCATGCTGGACACATGGAGCACTATCCCAAGTATATCGAACACATTTTGACTGCATGTGCATGCATACAATCAGTGTGAAGCAGTTTCCAATGTTTTATGCAATTTATAACAAGGACAGTTTATTTTGGTGTTTCAATGATATATTGAAACATTAGAACAAGTACTTTTGATATACTGCGATTCTGTACATTTCATTTATCATCATTTCTTATTTGTTTTATGATTTGTTCTTTATTGCTGTGCATATCGCCTCATGTTCTACACATGTTGTATTTCCTTTTTAGTACCATCCCTTCAAAATGTATATAGACTTGTACTAGTTACTAAAACAGACAAGCAATCATCTTTTTCCCAGATCGCAGTGATTTGAGAGTTTAGCTTACTCTTCTTCAGTCCAAAGTCTTGCATCTACACTAAATTTCTTCAAAATTCTTCGAAAATCTTTGGATTACACCATTTTCACTTTTATTTCCCTCAATTCACCTTTGCTTTGCTTTTATTACTCATCTAGTCCCTCGATCTCGCATCTGAATGTATTTTTGCACTCCAAATTCATCAATCTAGCCACAAAATTCTCCAAAATTCCATGAAACACATTCTTTTAGCTTCAAATTTCTTCAACAGGCAGTCCTTTTATAACTATTTGATGGTCGGTCTGACAGGTGACATCTGGAGGGCCTCGCATCCTTCCTCTGACTTGTGTTATACCATCTGAAGCCATTTAGTAGGTTTTGTTTTGGTTTCCAGGTCGAGTATCATCAGCATGATGAAACAATAACATTTGTGCATGTAAGAGGAGGCACACTGATGGGGTAGTTGAGTTCTTCTGTTAGGGCAACACCCACTATCTGCTAGCTAGAACATGCAGATCCTCTCTATAAGAAGGGGGTGGAATGCACGCGCATGATGGGGGTTTTGATGGTTTTGATGCAAGGGGTTATTAATAGATGAGTTGGCTGAAAAAGGCTTTTTGCACCACTATTGTGGATGGAATACCTAAGAAAACTCAACTACCATTCTCTAGGTGTATATTTAAGGTTTATATACTATGTTACAGGTATTGTACTATGTTGTTACCAACGCATGTGTACATGTGCATACATATTGATGTGTGTGAATATAAAATTCTCATGCTAACAAATGTAGCATTCTTGGGCATTTGGTAGCATAATTTGACATAGTAAAACAAAATAAAATAAAATAAAATATTATTAGATAATGGGACTGTTTCCTAACAATGCCCCCATGGCTGGTCAAAGAGTTCCATCATTGACATTCCTCAGCACCTCAATGCATCCAAGCATCCAACTTTGGCCAAATATGATTTCAAATGCATTGGAGCGATGCATCATAGAAGAAGGGTGATGTCAGGGGAAAGGGAGGCATCCCAAGTGTCTGGGAAATTTTCTGCATTTGTCCCACATTTTTTTATATTTTATTTTACCCTACTGTACCATTTCAAGTTGTTCAGCTGTCACAGGTCACACCCCCTTGGACATGGCCGAAATTAAATGTGTGTCACAGGTCACATCAAATTTGGCCGAAGTGCTCATACAGCTCTTATATTCTCCTTTTTTTTGCTTGAAAAGGTAAAAGATGGTAGATATAGGTGTAAGCAAGTTGAGTAAGGCATAGTGCAACTTCTAATGCCGAAATGTGTACGTAAATGTGTCAAAAATGCAAAGAACGCCAGATTTACCATGACACTCCCTCACCCTTTACCCCCTCGATGTCCATCACATCTCATTAAATGAGCAGAAGTTGCACGCAGCGGCTGTTATAATTTTGGCCGAAATTTCCTGACTGTCCACGGTCACAGCCAACTTGGCCGAATACCTAATTTCGGCCAACTGGTCACAGGTCACACCCCTGGCCAAACAATTCGAAATGGTACAGTATTCTGCCTTTACTGTGATTTTCTATAATTTTACATATTCCTATTTTATAATTATTTTTTGGTTTTTTCCATGTTGGTACATGTTGACAGTTCTATTCTTAGAGATGGGACATTTACCCATCAAGGTGACATCATTCCATAGCTTGATCCATCTATTTCTGCCTATTTTCTATTCTTAGCCTATTATTGATTTTTGGGTCTATCGCATATACTGGGCATTGACAGATGGGTCCTTAGAGTTTTCTCTTTGGATTCCCCCCTGTTAGGTGTGCCTGAAGTGTCTGTATTATGTAGTATAATGTTAACTTTGGATTCCCCTGTGTTACCTCATTACTAAGTGAGGCTTTGAGGTTGCCCTTACACAGAACCACTCAATCTATCAAAAAAAATTGATGAAAAATTTGTTCCCACAGGTGTAAATATCTTCCAAACAGCTCCACAGGTGAGTCTAATTCTTTCAGATTCAAGCTCTGTGACTCAAAATACATCAGAAATCAACCTGATATACTTTTTTCAAATCCTGACACCCCCTTGTTTGTATGTAATGAACTCACTTTTTAAATTGACTTTGTATTGAATCAATCTTTATTCAGCTTACTGACTTGACTTCATAACAAACTCAATTTTTAACTTGTTGGTTAAGTCTGTATAATGACTTTGTGAACTGATATTTATTGACTTTACTTCATAATATTTTTAATTGTTACTGACTTGACCTTTTACTGACAGCATTTGCTAACCATTCATTTAGTGACCATCCTCCCTTTATTATGGCGAAGGTCAAGTTCGTAAGGTTACGTATCATCCGACAGACACATTATTATAGATATAAATCTATCGTAATACTGGGTGAAGTACCTCCCGCAGGATTTGAAGAATAAATGCGGTGCTAGGCGAAGAGTAAAATTATACTTTCAGCCAGCAGCTGACTATAAGATTGGTAAGACTACAGGTGAATTACATCCTGAGGAGGCAACTCAGACGATTGGCGTAAGTGACTATCTTCAAGTTCGGTATTTACGACCGCTGGCCTAAGCCCAGCTCCTCTCAACCTCCTGCAACGCAACAACGGCGTCGTCGATAGTTTGCTTGACGTCAATGAACTTGCCGAACTTCAAGTCGGTAATGGTATCAGACGCGTCAATAACCGACGGAGGGCCTGGAATATCGGGATATTCGGAAGAAGGAGGTGTGTTCAACTCTGGGTGGGTGATCTTAAGATGGTCAATAGCTTCTCTCCAAGTGATATTGCCACCATTCACGATGTAGCGTCTCTCAAGTGCACCGGGGTTGCGCGGGAGATTCAGAGCAAGGACATGAGCCTTCGCAGCGTCATGAACGTGGACAACAAATGGTATAGCTTGAATCTGGGGCCCTTTCATAATGGCGTAGACTACCTCATTTGTGCCGAGATTTTCTTTGGTAATGGGGCGAGGATAAGTCTCTGCGTAAGGGCCAAATGTGTAACTTGGGAGGACTACTAAGTATTTGAGAATCGCAATAAACAGTTGACCGTGAAGCAGAAGGAACTTACCAGTCACGACATCGAGCTGGGGATGCTCCTTGACGAACTCCCATAGTGCTCTCTCTGCCAAGTATTTGGATGACAAGTAAACATAGAACGAACTCCGACCAGGTTCCTTCGCTTCTTCCTCACTTGCATGACTCCAGTCTATTCAAGAAAGTTACCATCACAATGTTATGCATATGTGCGGTTGCGCGAACCTTTCGGGGTAAATGTTTGGCCAGTGAATGCAGGGGCAAAATCAGCTGCGCGGGTGTTAGATCAATATATTTTCATATTTACATGTAGACCTACGAGCCAGAAAGGTGCCGACGGTACTTGTGACCACAACTCTCTCAATTCCAGCTTTCAAGGCTTCACGGAGGATGTGAAGTGTCCCCTCCTTCGCACTCTGTTCATTATGAAATTGCAGATGAAGATGAGATATGACAAGATGATCTCACGTCTAAGGTGTGCTGAACGCTCGCTCTTCCGGGGATTGGAGAGGCAACATGGATAATAGCACTGACACCTGCAACCCTTGCTTAATACTACAGGCAAACTGGCCGTTGGAACGTGAAAACGACATGCCTTTGAGTGCCTCCGTGAGGTCACCGTCAATGAGGTCGTCGACTTGGAAAATCTCCAATCCAGTGTGCTTGATTGTCTCAGTGAGTTTCTTGGCTTTCGCGCCACGCGCAGTCCTGATCATCGATCAACGGTAGTCTCATCGCCTTCACAGATATCCCAGCGACAGCACTGACCCTCGAACTCGGTATCCCGCATTCAAAAGCTGTTCTACGACATGTCCTGCTATGAAACCAGTAACGCCAGTAACCTATGGAGCAGAGCCTGTCAACCATGATACAACATCAGTAGGAGTGAATGTCGCGCACCAAAACGAGTCCTTTGGACATTTTTATGGATGACTGGATGGATGTTTTTATTGTGGACTACCGAGAAAGGTTTTCTGATTGTCTTATGCACTCGTCGGTGCATTTTATACCTGCTAGTGATGTCTATATCTGGCTGTTGTCTTACTCATCGAATCGCCAAGCTCACTTACCAAGATATGGATAGTTGTCGATTATGTTTACCAAGCGGCTTGAAAATCTTGTACGGACCCGCGTCGATGCCTGATGAGTATGAGGTGATATCACGAATTCCTCAGTGATGTCAAGTTGCTGGGCCAAAACTAAGTCAGCATACTTAACAAGGCAGAATTGCTGACTGGGCTGACCAAACAATCAACGAACGACAACGCAATGACAAATAACTTGAACGAGGAGGCAATGCCTCGTGAGCTCGTTGTTTTTCTTTTTTTCACTATTGTTTCTTTTTCACTAGGTATGCACTCTACGAACTGAGAAAGGCCCAACGACGACAAAGGCAACAACCCCAACCCTGGACATACATAGTGGCGCCTACAACGAGCAAGCCGGCGAGGCAGCGAAACGGGGGTGCGGGAACGACAGCAAACGGGGGAATGGACATCCGAGAACGACAACCAGGGGGAGAGCGGGGAACACCGCGAGGGAAGGCTCGAGGGTCAATGCCCCTCCAGCTCATGTCTATGTTTTTTCCTCTGTCTTTCCTTGTTCTTTTTTTCCTAATTATTTCTTCATAACTCGGAGGACCAAACGACTGTGGGAGGAGCAAACACCAGCGCAGGTGAGGGGGGGCCTAAGGAAAGTAGGGAGGTTGACAACAGCGGGGATATACAGTAACAATGGAGATGGTTCCACACTTGTCACAATGCGACTGAAGCATTATCATCAACATGTCATTTACGTTGGCGTTTCCATGCCACCTGAAGCTCTGCAGATGGTCCATGATAATTTGGAATGGCTGACACCAACAGCTGTGGTCACAAAAATCTATGTATATATGTGGCATTTCCCAATGTGATGTGATTGCAGATCCATACAGCTCAGAGATGAGTGAAGGTGAGACAGGGAATAGCTTCCATCTGCAAGGAAACTTTTCAAAGAGTTGGGTGAAGAGGTAGATATCCTCATGATAGCCAAAGTCCCAGATGGTGTGGAAATGCTCTGGTGGGGTATGAAAAAGATAATTAGACCATTAAATGGGAAAGTTGTCAAGATTGGAGTCAATGCAACCTCTGAGTGAAATGATCAGCAATGAAGACATAAAATGACAATGTACACACTGGGTAACACAAACTCCAAGCATCTTGAGCTGTATAGCATGATGGGCAAGTATGACAATGCAGGCTTCCCACTCTCATGTTGTCTACTATCAACATCATCAGCAATCAACCAAGGAAAATGTACACAGGCACTTACATACAGCCTGGGCAAACTCTCTACACAACCAGTATGGATTAAAGCCAGAGTTTACTTGATAAGGACATGGCCAAGATTGGATCCCTGAAGTCAGTATGGGATGTGAAGACCAGTATTGGCTGGTGGCATCTCCAGTGAGAAGCATGGACACAATTGGCAAAAAGAATGACACCATACAACCCCAAGCATACCCACACAGAGTTCAAATTCATTGACATTTCATTTGCCTCACAGGGGAAAAGGGATGAGAGAGATTATGGGGGTGGCTTGCCCAACATTGGGCAACCTGGCACCAAGCAGACTACCACGGTAACCCTCCAAACTGGCCTCTGCAGCAGAATACCAACATGGTGCATTGTATTCATTATGCAAGACACCCCCCCTGCTGCCAATGAGGCAAAGTCAGAAGAATCACTGGGTGCAAAGTTGGCTTATACAGTATGAGTGCAGGCAAGATTGAGATACCACTGCTAGCCACAAAACCTCCAAGGACACTCTGACTAAAATGACACAAGCCATGACACAGAAGGACATGGAACTATCTGATAATGGTTCAGATGATGAGGATGACACAGGGCAACACAACAGGCATTCTGCCTGGTAAAATATTGTGAGCCCATCATCAACATCATAAAGAAATACTACTGCACCCACCCATTAATTCCTGGTTATGGATATCCCAGCCCTGAGGGTATTAAGGAGTGGGCAGTGGACAGATATACAACTTCTGTGTTCTAAATGATTTATGAGAAGTATGGGCATACCTCTGGAAACACTATGGGGCTTGTAGAGTAGGAAACCCATCCCACATTTTACATCTTTAAATAGTGTAAATTGATATATTTATGGTATAATTTTCATGTATTGATAAACCCCAGAATGGAATAAGTTTCATCAGGAGGTGGAATGAAAATCTACCTCTAAGAGGAGTGAAAAAGGAGGTTTTTTCTGTATGCAAGGGATGAGTCAATGGGATGAAAACCTCCTGAATTTTGTCCCAAGTTCATCCCTTGCAAAATTCATCCCATAAGATGGTTTTCATCTTTATATGGGCAAAAATAATGCTCCTCTACATGGGCTTAATTTCATCAACTGTAAGAGGAATGAAAGAGGGAATTTCCCCCCCCATTTCAGGATGTCAAAGGGATGAATTCCTCACAGAATTTGTCCTAATTCATACTGTACCAAATCCACCCCTGGGTTGTTTTCATCTTTATATGGGCGAGAATAACAACCTCTACCCAGGTTGAATCTCATCAACTTTCCAGGTTCTTTGAGAGTGAAAGAATTCATCCACTTTATGTAGTAGTTTTATCAACAGGTTTCATACTGCTAGCAGTGACTATTCAACTGTTATGGGTAGCATTGGAAATAATTTGTTATTGGCTGAAGTTCAGGCCATATATACAGAGCATGATCACGTTTCAAGCATCATCCATATATGAGCTACCCCTATCCTCTTCAAGTCCCTTGCCCTTGTCACCTTCATCCTCCATATCTTCCTCTGCATCCTGTGCATTGTCTGTATCCTCCACATTGTCCTCATCCTCCTCGTCCTTATCCTTGTTACTCGCTACATCATCCAAGTTTGTCATTACAGTAAGATATCTGCATTTATGGGCATAGGCATGCTTGTTCTTCAGACTGGACTTAATAAATTCTTCAACCTGTGTAGGAAACACTTGAAATAGTGGTGGCACTCTCAAGCCTAGGAGATCCATCTAAGAATGAGGAAAGAAAGTAGATAAGAACATACCATTGCAATGATTTTGGCAATGACCAACTTTGGTTGGCAGTGCCATGTAACAGAACAGTCAAGCACAGCTGTGGCAGTCAAGTCCCAGACACAACGCTACTAATTCTCAGAAAGGCTATGCACACAAGGGATCAAATTATGCAAATGGCAGTGTACAAGTCAGTATCATCCTCAAAGTGCATTGCAATTTGTAAGTTGAATCCATTACCAGCGATGCCACTTCCTCTGTGTGGCCATGGCACCCTTTAGTTTCTTCAACTGAGCCTCCAAGGTTTTTGCTGCTGCTCCTAGTCAAGTGCAACATGGTAAGTGATAATGTCTCAAGGCAAAATAGTGAAACACTAACCTTCCACTTTCTTTGTGAGAGAGGATGATGCTGACTTTACCTTACCATCTTGCTTAGATCTCTTAGATGCTGAAGTTTTTGCATGAGGATTGGTAGGTAACAATGCACTCTTAAGGACTCAACAAAGCATAAGATCCATGTATAGTCTATGCGCTGCAGAGGCAAACCACAAGATAAGTCTTCTTGCACAAGGGTCAGAAAAACAAGAACTTGAGGATTAAGTTTTGTGCAGAGGACAACTTGAATGTTTTTGGAAATAATGTATAGAAAGGCAGGATGTGATCAACATGTTCAGGGGGACACATTTCATGTAGACTGGACTTAACATACATGGCAGCTCATTGCTCAAGGCCAGAGCTTGTGTGTTGGGAGCAGGAGGTGCTGCAAAGACAGGGATGCAATTAACATGTTCAGAGGATCAATTTATATAGACTGGACTTAATATACACATAAAAATCATGCTCATTGCTTGGGGCTGGAGCTTGGGCATTGGATAAGGGAGTGGGCACAAAGCCAGAGATGCAATTAACATGTTCAGGGGATGCATTTCATTAGACTGGATTTGGGCTTAAAGTATGTGGCAGCTCTCATTGCCCTAGGCTGGACCTTGGGCAAACAATGTTAGTTGATGATATCAGAAGCTAATGGATGCAAATAACATAAATGCACAGGGAGACATTACATTGCTAGCATTCTGGATTTTGAACTTGGTGTGGGTGGTCGCATGGGTAGACTAACAAAACCTGCAATATATAAAGTAGGTTACAAGTCAGGAAATCCACAGCACAATAGAATGTTCACAAACCAGAAATCCCTCTGCATTCAACCTGCTATTCACCATCATGTCAGGAGTGTTATTAGCATCCAGAGCTTGAAAGTTATATAGTGGAGAACCAACTTGGCCCACCAGAGAATAGGGTGTGGATTGACTGTCCTGATGTCTCCAATGTCTCAGAGGCAAGCAGTAAGCACTGGTTTGTCTGCAGGCAAATGAAAGCTTAAGACTCCACATAGATACCAGACAAGCCAGCCCAGTTCCTAGTGGGGATGTCGATGGCAGTATCTAACCATCAGAACAAAAGGTATGCAAAGATACTTACTTGATAGGTTGCCATGACATACCATCAGAAATACAGGAGAACATCACAATCCAGATCTACATTGATAATAGCCACCTAGTGAACCCAGTCTTCAACATGAATGTCCAATGAGTAAAGAAGCGAGGCAGAAAGGAAGGGGACAAGAGAAAGAAAGACAATGACAGTGGGCAGAATAAGCAGTGGAAAGTAATTATAACAGGCACATAGGATAAATTATAGAGTATCTAAATATTCTATGCTTCATAAAAACTTGATCACTTATTTGCATACGTCTTCCTCACCTCCTTGTGAAGACCAGACACCAGTCCATCGTACCATTGTTTTTCCTCCTCTGTCTCATGGCTGACACACAGTTCATCAGGACTGAACTCCAAGCATTCCTCTGAGTGACTGCCTTGACCATCCTCCATCCGATGGATAACAGCCACCATGACAATTGGTTGACCATCTTCATATCAATGGTAAATTCAGTGAATGTTTTTGCCACAGTGCTCACCATCAATCACAACAAGCAGCCCATTGTTGCATGTCAGGTGAGGGTGCTTGGGAGAAACCTGTTTTGGAAGCAAGAATCCTGATGTCTTGTAGTGCAAGAACTGGATGGATAGTTGCACAGATACCTGCATAATTGTAACAGCCATTTCCTTATCTTTATGTTCTCCACCCATAACTGAGACATTCATTTTTGCACCAGTAAGTTGCGAGTCTAGTAGAGGGTGCGCTGGATGTGGCTGCTGTGGGGAGATAGGCAGCTGATGAGAAGAGGAAGCAAACTCAATCTCTGGGAAATCAGGGAGTGGAGTCCATGGAGTCCATGAGGATGGATTCCAAGTGGGCAATGAGAAAATGTAATTCGCCATGGGGGTATAACTACCACCATCAGCTGGGGTTTGCTGGGGTGCTGGAGCCCTCACAGGATCACATAGGTAAGCTACAATATGTCGAATGATATGACCTATTGAACACATACATTGTATCAAATAATATGGGTTCGATGGATGCTGTCAAATTCACTATATAAAGTCACTATACTATATCAACCAATGACTACATTGTATACTGATTATTATACATTACAATAGACATGCATTAGGAATGTAATACAGACATTAATAACATTTGAAATGCAATGGGGATGGACACAGGGACAGACATGGGGACAGACATGGGGATGGCCATGGCATCACCATCAGGCATGGAGACAATGTTAACCTATGAATACTATTGACTGTACATTATATTATCTGTTTTGATGGATGCCGTTGAACTCACTATATATTTGTACATACTTCTATTAATTAACCAATGACTACATTACTACTTTACTTGCTGTACTGTACAGATAGACATGCATTAAGAACATAGTACAGACATTATAATGTTTGAATCCAATTGCAGGGAAAGGGACAGGGATGGGGATGGGAACAGGGATGGGAGCAGGGATTGGAGTGGGACAGGAGTGGGGATGGGGATGGGGATGGGAATGGGGAAGCAGCACTGACATTGGGGCTTGACAGGACCACAAAAACAATAATATTACTATAATAATGTGCATTAGGAACAGAATACAGACAAAAGCTACTTAGATATATATGTAATGAGTAAGGTATTAATTATCCTTCCACATCACTGGGAATCGGCAGGGGGATCGCCCATAGCATCTGAGTGGGATGACAGCGTAATTTCTGAGAACCTCCTTTTGAATGATTTCAACTTATTTTCAACCCTTTCCTTCAAAATGGCATATGGTTTCAATGTTATATTTTGTTGTTCTAGCTTCTCTACCTTGGCCATGTACAGACAATGACTGGCATTCTTGTATAATGTGCCAAGCTGGTCTTGAAGGGCCTTCACTCAGCATGGAAGCTCAACAACTCCCTGTCTGTCAAGTCCTGCAGGATGAACTAATGTAGAAACACAAATGAGGATGACACTTACTGGATCAGCAGGTAGGGTGAGCTGGTTGTGGGCCAATGCATAGTAGTATGGGGTATCAGTCATGTTTCCAGACTGCAAAGTCATCATGATATCAATTTGGATAGACAAGACATGGGAGTGGATAGAGAAACAGGAGTGGCCAGGTTACAGCAGTGGCCAAGACACAGCAGTGGCCAAGACACAGCAGTGGCCAAGACACAGCAGTGGCCAAGACACAGCAGTGGCCAAGACACAGCAGTGGCCAAGACACAGCAGTGGCCAAGACACAGCAGTGGCCAAGACACAGCAGTGGCCAAGACACAGCAGTGGCCAGAGACACAGCAGCAGCCCTTCACTTCAACCTGATTTAAAATAAAAAAGCTTACCCCTCCATCTGCATTATGGACATCAAGTTCCAACTTCTCGCAATAGGCATTCATCACCTGATGAGTGGCAGGAATTATAAAGTGGGGCACTAAATAGTGGTGCCCATCATTGGCTCAGATAGGAATGTAGCCATCTAGGACATTGCCTTGCATTTGCTACTGGTTACTCATTGTGGATGGATCAATATAACAGAGGTTATAATGTGCATCTAATCTAGTGATCAGATATTGATGTTATTTGTTTGGCCTTAATGAACAAATACACGTGATTGTTGATTTTCATCATTCCAACTTTTGTTGACTTTAAAACCCCATCACTCCCATCCCCATCCCTGTCCCCGCCCTGACTCATCTCAACATGAACATTACAGCTCAACAAGTCCTCAGCCACATCAGCCAGATCGAGCAGGCTGTTTGAAACAGCCTTGAAACATGAAACATTAAGGCCATCATGAGGGAACACAAATGGGCACTTGTAAGTAAAATACTATCAGGATGACAGTGGGATTAATATACTGTAGAACACATTATTTTCATGGCAAAGGCAGGATTTCAGGGAGGATTTGAAAGCAGCATTTGGTGCCAAGTGTTTCTTGTGGGTTTTTTTGGTAGCATGAAGAAGTTCTGATAGAATGGGAGATGAGATTTTCATGGAAGGTCAGCTGCACGCAATGAAGAAATTTGATGAGAAAGGTGGGATTGTGGGAACCTCAGGGGTTTTGGCATTGGGAGCAGGAGGTGGAGCATCCACTGGTCCTTCAAGATCAGGAGTGGGATGACAAGGAGCAGGAGCAGCAGGTGGAGGTTTGGGAATGAGAATGGGAGTGGGAACAGGAATGGGAGCTTGAGGGGAAACCAGGTGAAGGAAACCACAGGTGCCAGCAGAGCCATCAGGATCCAGGTCATGCCAGCCAGAACATCAATGCCCAGATGCACTGATAGGTCCACTGCATGCTCTAAGGTCTGGAAAAAGTTTCCAATCATATTGACACACTACGACAGATGCTCTGAACCCCTACAAATGCCACAAAATTGACCACGAACCCTTTTCAAACATTTTTGAACTATTTTGCACTACTTTGAATGACTTTGAACAATTTTGAATGATTTCGAGACATTTCGAACACTTTTGAATGACTTCACAGCATGTCGAATGACATTGGCTGCTATATACCTATCCTAAAACCCTTTCGATACATGCTGCACATCCAGAATAAACCATTTTGTTGCATATCGAGCACCACCAGACACGAAGAGAGACTACAAGAGACTTAGAATGTGATAAGTGCAGTTTTTATGTTTCAATGATATATTAAAGCAATAGAACAAGAACTCTTACTATACTGGGACAATGTACATTTCATTTATTTATCATTTCTCATTTGTTTTATAAATTACAAAGTCCTCATTGTTGTATATATTGCCTCGTGTTTTCCACATATTCTTGTTTCCTTTTTAGTAATATTTCTTCAAATTGTATATAGACTTGTATTAGTTACTTAGAATAATAGCAAAGCAAAGGGGGAACAGAGAATAAGTTACCCTCTCTACTATCGTCAGATTTAAGAGCCGTTCTCTTGAGTCTTAGCTCATATTGTATCTCTAAGTTCTGCGAAATATTGTGAACTTCTTTGAACTATCATATTCACTCCTCGTTTTATTATACATCGCCTATTGCCTTTTAACAAACACTTTCTATTTGTTATATTCACTTCTTGACATATCTCGACATTACTCCGACATCTTCAAACCTCCTCAAACTCACTTTGAACAACTTTGAACTATTTTAGAACTCTTTCGCACTTCTTTGAACCTATCTTGAACCTAATTCGAGCTATTTTGTATGCTCTCATAGACTATTCGCACCATTTCTTATCATTTCACATCACTAAAAACAACGTTTGGAAATCAGTGGTGATATTTAGTACCATGCACCCTTCCTCTAGCCTGCATTATACTTCCTAAGCCTTCTAACAGGTTTTTGTTAGGTTTCCAGGTTGAGTACAATCAGGGAGCCCATCACCACCACCCACCCCAACCACTCCAGCAAGACCAAGTGGGAGTGGCAGGACCAGGTGACTTCAGAGCAGCAGTGGGAGCTCTGGTGAGTATTTAGAAAATGATGTGGAATCAGAGGGGACAGAAAGCAATGGAGATGTATTGTTGGAGTGAAAGGAGTGAAGGGAACAATGGTGACAACCAGCATGTGGGGCAGTAAGACCCACTCTCTGCATACAATGCTTCCAGCTTGGCTGACAATGTCATGAACAGGTCAATGGGAAGGGTGCATGTTTCAAATGTGGGAAGGGCAAAGTCAAGTGAGAAAAAATAAAAGATGATCATGGAGGGGACAAGTTAGAAAAAGGAAAGGTGAAGAAGTCTGGATCCTTGTGGAGGTTCACGAGGGAAGAAAAAGGAAAATTGAAGGGTAAGTACTATGTATCACCATACAAATAACCACTGAACATTGACCACAGCAACATATTTCTCCAACGTCAAGATGGTTAACATCGTGCATGAATGCCTGCTCTCACCCTCTCCTGCTCCCATTATTGCTGAGGAGCTCTGTGACTTCGACAACTGTCTATGAGAACTGGGGCACCATCTGTATAATCAGGGTGATTGGCTCCATCAGACCTTTCCCAGAGCAATGGCCAACATACAGGAGGATATGGCCAGCTTGAGCAGGAGGATGGATGAGATGGAAGAGTACATGGGGTTCTGCTCACAACCCCATGTGTTGTACAATAGTGCAGGTGAGCTGCATTATTTTGGAGAGGTCCAAGCTATAGGCAAAGGTATGGTATGGAGGTTGACGAAGATGACCAGGATGCTGGGGATGCTGTTTGGGAGGATCACTGGCACAGGGTTGCTGCCACTGATGCTGGTAGTGAGGAGGATAGACATGAGGCAGCTTGGACTGAGGAAGATGGATGCGAGGTTGCTCCTGCTCCCACCCCCCACCCCCGCTCCCATTCTGCCACTTCTACCTGATGCCACTTCTGCACTGCCACCTGCTGCTCCTGCCCCCAATCCTAAACTTGCACCCCAACCTCCGGCTGCTGCTTCCTCTCCTTCTTCCTCTCCTACTCCTGATGTCACTTCTGTCCCAGATGCCTTGCCTGATGCAAAAGCTGACCAGTTCACTTGGCAAGGCCAAGATGATGCATTAAGTGCTCCCACTCCCACTCCCACTCCCACTCCTTCTCCCACTCCCACTCCCACTCCCGCTCCCTCTCCTGCTCCCACACTGCCACATGCCGCTCCTGCTCCTGCTCATACTGGGCTTGAGGAAGAAGGACATTGTCCTCCCTGCCCTGCCACAAGATTCTCATGAATCAGTTCAATGTATGACCTCTGTGAATGCACCCCTTCCTCCCCTCCTTCAACCCCCCTCAATCCCCAATGCTGACCCTGTGGAACTGGTAATGGTGATAGGTCCACTGTGCACTATAAGGTCTGGAGAAGCTTTTCAATCATATTGACACACTACGATAGATGCTTCGAACCGCTACAAACACCATGAAATTGACTTCAAACACTTTTCAAACATTTTCAAACTATTTTGCACTACTTCAAACTATTTCACAACATTTTGAATGCTTTTGAATGACTTCGCAGCACTTCGAATGACATCAGCTGCCATATACCTATCCTAACACCCTTTCGATACAGACTGCACAACCTGAATAAACCAATTTGCTGCATATCAAGCACTACTGGACATGAGGAGAGACGACAAAGAGATTTAGGATGCAATAATAGCATTTAGATGTTTCAATGATATATTGAAGCAAAAGATAAGTACTTTTACTATATGGGAACAATGTATGTTTCATTTATTTATCATTTCTCATTTATTTTATGAATTACAAAGTCCTTGTTGTTGTATATATTGCCTCGTGTTTTCCACATGTTCTTGTTTCCTTTTTAGTAATATTTCTTCAAATTGTATATAGACTTGTATTAGTTAATTAGAATGAAAGAAAAGCAATAGGGAACAGAGAATAAGTTACCCTCTCACTCATCGTCTGATTTAAGAGCCATTCTCTTGAGTCTTATCTTTGTGTTGTATCTCTAAGTTCTGCGAAATATTGTGAACTTCTTTGAACTTTTGTATTAGTCTCTTGACTCATTGCCTATCGCCTATTGCCATTCAAAAAAACTTCATATTCGCTGATGATACTCAATCCGGAAACCCAAACAAAACCTACTAAAGGGCTTCAGATGGTAAAACACGAGTCAGAGGAAGGGTGCAAGTTGGTACTAAATATCACTGCTAATTTCTAAACATTGTTTTTAGTGAGGAGAATTGATGAGGGATGGTGCGAATAGTCTGTAAGAGCATACAAAGAAGTTTGAAATAGTTTGAAATAGGTTTGAAGACATGTGAAATAGTTCGAATAAGTTTGAAGAGGTGTGAAGTAGTTCAAATAAGTTCAAAGAGGTTCAAGGTATATCGAGGAATGAGTTTAGCGAATGTGAAGTGTTTTTTGAAGGGTGATAGGCAATGGGCAATAAAACAAGGAGCAAATATGATAGTTTCGAAGAAGTTCACAATATTTTGCAGAACTTAGAGATATGATGTGAAGATAAGACTCAAGAGAACCACTCTTAAATCTGACAATAGTGAGAGGGTAACTTGTGCTCTGTTTCCCATTGCTTTCCTTTTGATTATAAGTAACTAACACAAGTCTATATACAAATTGAAGAGATAGTACTAAAAAGGAAATAATAACATGTGTAAAACATGAGGCAATATATCAAACAATGAGGACTTTGTAAATCATGAAACAAATGAAAAATGATAAATAATGAAACATGTAGTGTTCCCATATAGTAAAAGTACTTATTTTTTGCGTTAATATATCAATGAAACATAAAAATGCACTTATCATATTCTAAGTCTCTTGTAGTCTCTCCTTGTGTTTGGTAGTGCTCGATATGTGACTAAATGGTTTGTTCCAAATGTGCAGCATGTATCGAAAGTATTTCAAGACAGCTATACAGCAGCCAATATTGTTCGAAATGCTGCAAAGTCATTCAAAGTGTCATGAAATGGTTCGAAATAGTTCGAAATTGTCCAAAATAGTGCAAAATAGTTCGAAAAGGATTCAACATCGATTTTGTGGCATTTGTAGTAATTTGGAGTGTGTGTCATAATGTCTCGATATGGTTAAATCCTTCTCCAGACTTTATAGTGCATAGTGGACCTATCATCACTATACTCACTTCTTGATATACCTTGAACCACTTTGAATTACTTTGATATTCCTCGAAACTTCTTTGAACTATTTTGCACACCTTCGAACATTTTTTGAACTATTTTGCACATCTTCAAACCTATTTCAAACTCCTTCGAACATCTTTGTATGCCTTTAAACAGTATTCGTAACATGCCCCATCATTTCATGTCACTCACTACAACTTTTGGGTATTAGCAGTGATATTTAGTACCAACTCACACCCTTCCTCTAGCCTGTGTTATACTTCTTAAGTCTTTTAACAGGTTTTTGTTAGGTTTCCAGGTCCAGTATCATCAATGGTATCCACCAGCAATGTGTTCATACCACCTGCCCCTCCTTCACTGCTGTTAGGGTGACACCCATGGTTCTGCTAGCTAGACTGTGCAGGCTCTCCTACAAGAAGGCGGTGGGGCATGTGCACATGATGGGGGGTTTGATGGATTTGATGTGATGGGTTAAAAATAGATTAGTTGGCTGAAATAGGCATTTCATAGCATATTATTTTGATGAAATAAAATAAAATAAAATAAAATAAAAATATTATTAGGTAATAGGCATGTTAGGATACTGTTTCCTAATATTACCCCTTTTATGCCTCCACTTCCAGGTGAGAAAATATCATATCTGTCCCCTCTGTGAAATTCTGGTAAGGCCTGAAATTTAACCCCTCATACACCATTCTAGCAATGCGATGCGGAGCATTTGGATTATGTTTAAAAAATTGGGCAATTGCCTTACGTGCTTGCTTACAATTCTCTTTGGGTTCCCATGAGTTATTTTCATCGGTATAGTTCTTCCACTTGATTAAGAACTCCAATTTATTTTGTCAAAGATGTGAGTTCAAAACCTCTTCCACAATATTTTCTGGAGCACCTTCTACCATTATTGGAGGCTGTGGAGTAGTTTGTTGACTGGGAATAGTGGGTGGGCAGTAAGGGCATAAACAGGAAATGTTAATTTCAGGATCAATCTTGAATGACTGAGGTAATTTTAACACTACTGCATTGGGTGAAATTATTTTAGAAATCACATATGGGCCAACTTGCTTCTCTGTAAGCTTTCTTGAAGGTCGTGGAATATTCAGATCCTTGGTGCTTAGCCATACCAAGTCACCAACTTTGTACTCTGGAGCAACAGCTTGAGTACGATCCATGTGTCACATCATATCATCATGTGCTTTCATCAATGCTGCCTCTGCTTCCTCCTGCACCTTTCGCATTTTTGACACAAAGTCCTCTACTGATTGTACCTTGACTTCCCTTTGAGGTTCTACTCCCATTCTGGGATAATACCCATAATTAGCAAAGAAGGGTGACATGCGAGTAGCCAAATGGAATTTATTATTGTGAGAAAATTCAGCAATTGCCAACCATTCAGGCCAGTCAGTTTGTCGGTGATTGACAAACATGCATAGGTACTGCTCCAACTCCTGATTCATTCTCTCTGTCTGCCCATCAGTTTGTGGGTGATATGCCATAGATAATTTGGTTTGAATCCCCAATATGTTATTTAATTCTCACATAAATGCAGAAGCAAATTGTGATCCGCGATCAGAGATAACTATATCAGGTAATCCATGTAACTGCCATACCTGATTTAGATAGAGGCATGCCAAGCCCGACGATGAGGTTTCTGCTGTAGTAGGAATGATATGGACTTCTTTTGTGAAGTGGTCGCATACTACAAATATTGCATTGTATCCTTGAGCTTCAGGTAATCCTGTGATAAAGTCCACAGATATATCTTGCCATGGCACTTTAGGTATAGGGTTCGGCATTAATTTCCCAGCAGGCTTTTCTGGAAATTTCTTCCCCCTCATGCATGTATCACACCCATCCACATACCCCAACACATACTTTGAAATTCTGGGCCACCAATAATTTCTCATCACCAACTCCAATGTCTTCCACCTTCCTGGATGTCCAGCAGCTGGTGTGTTATGATGTAATCATATGATCTCCCTTCATAAATCTTGATCCTTTGGTACATACACCTTTCCTCTGAACAACACTAACCCTTGTTCTTCAACCCATTTGTCTCCTTTAATATTACCTTTTTCTCTCCCCTCAAAGCTTTCACAGCTTCTACCACTTCATCATCCATCTCTGAACATTGCCTAATTTTAGACAACATTTCTGTCTCTGAGCTATCCACCAATAGATGCCCTTGACGCATAGTGCAAATATGAAAGTATTCAGGTTTGAGTGGGGTAATATTTTTATTGTCCTCCTCTACCCCCCTTTTATGATCAGTACATCTGGATAATGCATCTGCTTTCCTCATAAAGCTTCCCACTTTGTGGACCAAGTGAAAATTAAAGCATGATAGGAATAATGCCCAACATGCTTGTCGACGGTTAAGCTTTTTAGCAGACATGAAGTACTGCAGATTTTGATGGTCTGTCCAGATTTTGATCTGATGCATACATCCCTCCAAATAATGTCTCCATGCTTCCAATGCTCATATTATTCCCAACATCTCTTTGTCATGCACATTGTAATTCCTCTCCACATCATTCAACCCTCGAGACAAATATGCACAAGGGTGCCATTTGTCATCTTCACATAGCATTGATAATACCACTCCAATAGCAAAGTCCGATGCATCTGATTCCACTTGTAAAGGACACGTGAAATCTACTGGGACCAATATTGGTTCTTCCACAAACTTCCCCTTCAACTCCTCAAATGCTGTCTGCTATTGTTCTCCCCATCTCCACACTACTCCCTTTCATGTAAGGTTGTGTAATGGTGCAGCAATTTTGGAAAAATTATGAACAAAGCAACAATAAAAATTGGCGAGTCCCAAGAAAGCCTGAACTTCCTTGATACAGGTGGGCATGGGCCAATCAACAATTGCCTTTACCTTGATAGGATCCATCTTGATTCCATCAGGACCAATCTTTAATCCCAAGAACTCGATCTCGCTTGCCCCAAATACACATTTCTCTGGTTTAACGAATAAATCATTCTCCGCCAATCTCCTCAACATCTCCTGCACTATTGCCTCATGATTTTCTTCATTCTCCGTGAATATCAAAATGTCATCAATAAATATTATCACCATGCCTTTGTCTATTACATCCTTGAAAATGACATTCATCATATTTTGGAAAGTTGGGGGACTATTGGTCATCCCAAAAAACATGACTAGTAGCTCAAAGGATCCTCTACGCATAGCAAATGCTGCCTTCCACTCATCTTCTTTCTTTATTCATACATTGTTGTACCCCCAGCATAAATCCAATTTTGTAAAGACCTTGGCCTTTCCCACCTTGTCAATTATCTCTGAGATCAACAGCAAAGAGTAAGCATTCTTCACTGTCCACTCATTCAAATACCTATAATCTGTACACATCCTCTTCCTCTGATCTTTTTTCAGTACAAAGAATACTGGTGATGTCTGCAGTGATTTCAAAGGTCATATGTATCCCTTGCACAATTGTTCATTAAGGAATGCATCTACTTCTTCTTGTTCCTTCGGAGATAACAGATAGACTTTTGACTTCTTTGGCACAAATCCTGGCTTCATCTCAATAGCATGATCCCATGGCTTTTGCACTGGCATCCACTCTGATTCCTTCTTCTGAAAAACTGACAAATATTTATGGTAGGCTTTTGGCACCCACTCCTCCACTGGCTTCTCCACTTTCTCCACATTTTTATCCCATGACTGTCCTCCACGAATTTCCCTAAATGTCTGCTCCTGTTCTTCCTTAGTAGTCATAATTAAAACTTCCCCGTTTGGCATATCTTCATCTTCCACTTCCTCCATCATAACAAAATACTTCCTCAGACGTTCTTTCTCTTTCTTTTCCTTCTTTTCCTCTTTTACTTTTCTCCCATACACATTATGTTCTTTAGGACAATGAGTCATGTGTATCTTCCCAGTTTTCCAATCAATTTCTGGGTTATGCTTTCATAACCATGGACATCCAATTCTCAGATTGGTTTTCCCAAGGTCGCACACCTCAAATATGGCTCATTCCTGATGATCCTGATACTTCAATATCATTGTCACTTCCTCCTTAATGGTTCCTCCACAATTGATCATACCATCAATATTGTACATCATTATAGGTTGTGGCAGTTTATGCATGCGAATACCATTTCCAGTAATTAAGGATCGATTAATGAATAATCTGGTAGCACCACTGTCAAGCAATGCCTCCACATTAATTGCTGCATGTGTTGATAGGTCCACTGCACACTTTAAGATCTGGAGAACATTCCCACTCATATCTATACATTACAACATGCACTCCGAATTACTACAAATGCCACAAAATCGACTTCGAACCATTTTTGCACTATTTTGCACTATTTCAGACAACTTTGAATGACTTCAAACTATTTTGTGACACTTCAAAATGACTTTGCAGCATTTCAAACAGCTTTGGCCACCATATAGCTGTCTTGAAACACTTTAGATACATGATGCTCAACCAGAGTGAGCTATTTAGTCGCATATCGAGCACTACCAGACACGAGGAGAGAGTACAAGAGAGTTAGAATGTGATAAGTGCATTTTTGTGTTTCATTGATATATTGAAGTACTTTTACTATATGGAAACACTATATGTTTCATCATTTATTATTTCTCATTTGTTTCATGATCTGCAAGTCCTCATTGTTTGATATTTGCCTCATGTTTTACACATGTTCTTATTTCCTTTTTAGTACTATCTCTTCATTTTGTATATAGACTTGTATTAGTTAGTTAGAATGGAGGGAATAACAAGCAACAGGGAGCACAGCAGAAGTTACCCTCCAGCTATCATCAGATTTAAGAGCCATCCTCTTGAGTTCATATCTTCACGTTGTATCTCTAAGTTCTGTGAAATATCGTGAACTTCTTTGAAACTATCGTATTTGCTTCTCATTTTATTGCCAATCGCCTATCGCCATTTGACAAATGCTTCACATTCGTTAAACTTGCTCTTCGATATACCTCGAACCTCTTCGAACTTATTCAAACTTATTTGGACTACTTCGCATGACTTTGAACCTCTTTGAACCATCTTAGAACCTCTTCGCACATATTTGAACCTTTTTTGAACTATTTTGAACTTCTTCATACCTCTTACAGACTATTCACATCATCACTCATTAATTCGCCCCACTAAAAACAATGTTTGGGTCTCAGTGGTGATATTTAGTACCACCTCACACCCTTCCTCTGACTCGTGTTATACCATCTGAAACCATTTAGTAGGTTTTGTTTGGGTTTCTGGGTTGAGTATCATCAGCATGTCCACTGTCTTCAATTCTACTGTCAAGCTGATTTCAGGTTCTATCCATGCTGAGTGAATAAAGAATTTAGGGGTCTTCAGAAATAAGGCTGGGCATTTTTCTTTGTTGCATAAATGATGATGGTCGGACTCTTCAATTTCTCTTTTGGGTTCACTCTGGGTTGCCTCGGATACTAATACATTATATTGATTCTGGGTCACCAATGGGGAAACCTTCACTGGGACTCTTCCACAAAATTCTTCTGCTTATCTTCCTCCAACTTCACTTCCTCAATTGTTGCTTCCCTAATCTTCCTTTTCTGCCTACAATTCCAAGCCATATGCCCTAATTGCCCACAATTAAAACATTTAAGTGGAGCTCATCTCCCTACTCGATCAACATCCATTGCATCCATCGATGCTGCTGACTCCTTAACGATAGGTGTCACTGCCATGGCTGGTGGCTGTGCCCTTGGAGTTTGTACCTGAGGTGTCCTTCCTTTCTCGGACTTTCCTCTTGATGACTTTCCAAATCTGGCATTTCCATACATCAATTTCGATTCTGCCTGTTCCTGTCGATATTGCTGGTCAAGATGCATTGCCCAATTATACCACTTGTCCAACCTCTTCGGCATAGAAGGTAGTCGATAGATAGACTTGAATAATGAGGGATTTAATCCTGCCTTCAAATATTCTACCAATGCAGCTTCTCCCATATCGGTCTGCGACACTTCTGCTTTGAACTGCAAAATAAATTCATCTGCAGTCAGAGAACCTTGGCACATGGTTTTTAATTTAGCATTAGCTGTTGCCTTTGAGTTAGGGTCTCCAAACTGTGCCTCCAATCTCTCCAAAAATTCCCTGAAGGTCACAAACAGTTTATATCCTGTGGCAATTTGATTAATGGCTTCATTTCTCCAGAACTGTGCTTTCCCTCCCTGGATGTATGGGAGAGCAAACATAATCCTAGACTCAGTCATATGAAATTCAGGCTTTCTCCCATGAATATACAAGACTATAGAGCTGATGAAGGATTTTGTGTTCTCCATGGTACCATCAAATATTTGTGGGGGCACATATTTAGGTAAACATGATTTTTCACTCTCAGATCTCTCCTCTGCATGCTCACCCTCCTGAGACATCCACTCCACCATCTCTTCCATCTCATCATCTTTATCTTCTACTATCTCTGCATTTGTTTCTGCTTGTTTGGGCTGGGATGCTGCTAATACTGACACTAATTGGGATATTTGTGCTGTTAGAGCATCAATTTTGGCTTCTAAAACAGGCATGGGAACAGGATTGTGACCAGGATTCGAAGTTGATTGTTCTGTCATGATGATGTAATCTGTGATGAGTCACTTCTTCAGCTGAGTCAAGATTCAGCTGCAGAATTTTTTCGCAAAATTTCGAGTCACATGACCTGGCTATTTAGATACCAAACATGGCAAAACACATGATTTCGGCTATTAGTCAACACTTGGGCACTTTGGATCAATAACCCTTCCAACAGTGCCTGATCTCAGGGTTATTACTGAATTTGGCTAGTAACTACCTAAAATAGTTGTCCAAATTGAGTAATGTAAATCTTGGCTAAACCAGATCCAATTGGTTGTCTGGTTGCAGCTGTCCTAATGATGAGCGCTGTCTTTCGATCACTGGCAGTCGCAATGTAAGGCAAGGCCTGGCATCAGCTTATGAAAGTAAGGTAAATATGTCTATACAATTAATTCTGGCTCTTGCCAAAATAATGAGTAAGCAGATGTGGTGCACTGAGACAAATGATGTATGCATGTGTAAGAGAAGGTGCACTGATAGGGTAGTTGAGTTCTTCTGTTAGGGCAACACCCACAGTTCTGCTAGCTGGACTGTGCAGGCTCTCCTACAAGAAGGCAGTGGGGCGCATGCACATGATGGGGGGTTTGATGGATTTGATGTGATGGGTTAAAAATAGATTAGTTGGCTGAAATAGGCATTTCATAGCATATTTTGATGAAATAAAATGAAATAAAATAAAATAAAAATATTATTAGGTAATAGGCATGTTAGGAGACTGTTTCCTAACAACCACTGGCATCACATTTCCCTCCTCCTGCACAATTATGCTGATCCCCTCACCATTTGTCACCTGCCTGGCCTTCGAGAAGTACCAGCCCTCAGCCAAACCTGAAGAAGAGAGCAGAAACATCCAAGGACAGAGAGGAGGTCAAATGAGATAGAAAAAAGTAATGGTTGGACCATTTTATTTTACATTCATACAGAAATATTGTTGTATAATTAGTATGAAAATTTCACATTTTTTCTCTTCTCTCTTTTACCAAGGGTTGTAATTAAAATGGCCTCCTGTTGTGCAAGGTCATCAGCTGTCTTTTGGTGTCAATCCTCTGATTGGTTGATTGTCAGGTTTTGTTGGGATGGGGGTGGAGTCATTGGTTGATAGCTAACTGCTGACAATCCTACATTGGGCATGCTGGCCGCTCCTGTATCCTGGCTGCTCCTGGGTCCTGGCCACCAAAAAGGGGGCAAGATTTAAGATGTCTGTTGAGGAGGTGGATTGGAGTTGTCATTTTGAAACAGGGATGGATTGGGGCAAGATTTAAGATGTTGTGATGTTCATTGAGGAGGCAGAGTGGAGTTGTCATTTTGAAACATCACCAAAAAGGGGGCAAGATTTAAGATGTTGTGATGTTTGTTGAGGAGGCGGAGTGGAGTTGTCATTTTGAAACATCAGTAACATTATTGGCAGCAGCAATGGCAATCAGAATGGCAACTGTGATAGGTCCACTGTGCACTCTAAGGTCTGGAGAAGATTCACAATCATATTGAGACATTACGACACACACTCCAAACAGCTATGAATGCCACGAAATTAATTTTGAACACTTTTTGAACAACTTTGCATGATTTTGAATAGCTTTGAATGATTTCACGACACTTCGAATGCTTTCGAATGACTTTGCACTACTTAGAACAACATCAGCTGCCATAGGGATATTCTAAAACCCTTTTGACACACACAAAACATTTGGCATGAGCTACTGCATCACATATCGAACACTACCGGACACAAGGAGAGACAATAAAAGAATTAGAGTATGATAATAGTGGTATTGGGATTTCAACGATCTATTGAAACAACAAGACAAGTACTCTTACTATATGGCGACACTGTACACTTCATTTATTTATTATCATTTCTCATTTGTTTTTATGTTGTACAATACCTTTATTGCTGTGCATACTGCCTCGTGTTCTACACTTGTTATATTTCCTTTTTAGTACTTACCTCTTCAAAATGTATATAGACTTGTACTAGTTACTTAGAACAACAGAGAATAAGTTACCCTCTCCACTATCATCAGATTTAAGAGCCATTCTCTTGAGTCTTATCTTCGCATCATATCTCTGAAGTTCTGTGAAATATTGCGAACTTCCTACTTTCATATTCACCCTCAACTCATCACCTATTGCCTATGGCTACTCGAAAACCACTTCTTATTTGCTATATTCATTTCTTGTTTTTGTTTGGTTTCCAGGTCGAGTATAATCAGTGGATCAAGCTGTGGAATGACATCACCTTGATGGGTAAACATCCAGAAGGGGTCCTGCCTCCAAGAATAGAACTGTTAACATGTACCAACAAGGGAAAAACCAAAAAATAATTATAAAATAGGAATAAAATCATATAAAATCATAGAAAAGGCAGAATATAGTGAAATAAAATATATAAAAATATGGGATGAACACAGAAAACTTAATAGTGAGCTAACAGAGGGGAATCCAAAGTTAACATTTTACTAACAAATGATGTAGGCACACCTAACAGAGGGAAATTTAAAGAGAAAACTTCAAGGACCTATCTGTCAATGCCCAGTATATGTGAAAGACCCAAAAAACAGATAGTAGGCTAAAAATTAGAAAAAGGCAGAGATAGGCTGATCAAAGCTATGGAATGACATCACCTCAATGGGTAAGCATCTGAAAAGGGCTCCACTTCTAAAAATAAAACTGTCAATATGTACAAATGTGGGAAATGGAGAATAATCATAAAACAGGAATAAAATCATAGAGAAGGCAGAATCACATCACATGATTGCATCAAAATCTGCTGGATGAATAGTGTTCAGTCAGTCAGGGAGCCAGCCTACAGGCAATATTTACAATGGAAACTTATGTAAAGGCACAAGAACTCTGGCACCTTTATTCATGATGCTACATATTCACTTATGCATTACCTGTGAAGTACTCAGGCATTTTTTCCTAAACTTCAATGTCTCCAGTGCCTCATTCAACTTATAACTATGGCACATTCTTAAAGTTGTATTCACAGGCACCATGCAGCACCTCAATCCTCTAACAAACATGTCTCTGTCCATGTGGATGTAAGGGGAAGGAGAGGTGTTCCAGGCATCTGGGCAATTTTCTGTGTTCGTCCCATATTTTTTTATATTTTACATATTTCACCCTATTCTGCCTGTCCTATGATTTCCTATGATTTTATTCCTATTTTATGATTATTTTTTGGTTTTTCCCTTGTTGGTACATGTTGACAGTTCTATTCTTGGAGGTGGGATCCCTGCTGGATGTTTACCCATCAAGGTGATGTTATTCCACAGCTTGATCTGCCCATTTCCTTCTTTTTGCTATTTTTAGCCTATTATTTGATTTTCAGGTCTATCACATATACTGGCATCAACAGATGGGGTCCTTAGAGTTTTCTCTTTGGATTCCCCTCTGTTAGGTGCACCTGAAGTGTTTGTATTATGTAGTATAATATTAACTTTGGATTCCCCTCTGTTAGCTCACTACTAACTTGAGGTTGCCCTTACAGTGGAGGGCATCAACTCATTGTTCTAGAGTTGATTGTATTAAAAAACTGTTACAGTAGGAGTCACTGCAGAAATCCAGAGTCCGTGTGTATACTGTTGTAAATGCCACTAACTGTGTTTCTCCAACTTGTCCAATTGGACCATGGCTAAGGCCTGACATAACCAACTTCTCTGCTCAGTTATAAAAAGACAGCAGGTAACTTGCTTATATGATTGGCATGAATACTAGTATAATTATATTATTCAATGCATCTCAGTGCCAGCACTATAATGCTGGGTCTTCAGCAGCACCATGGCATCCTTGCCACCATCCCCCTTGTCTCCAGCACCTCCAATCAACCCTGAAGCATTGGCTTGCATTGCTGTGTGAATGGTCTTGCCCCTTTTATCTGTCCCCTTGGTCTCTCCATTCTCAGTTGTTCCCATAGCCTGTTATTAGAAGAAAACAATTAACTATGACTCTGGTTACCATGCTCAGAAGGTAAGAGAACTTACACACTGTTTTACTAAATAGATTGAAGCCCATGCTGGTGCTGTAGTCAGCAGATCCCTGTTGTTCATTGAAAGACAACCATACATTAAGACTGCTGGAAGTGACCACCAGTGTCAGGAAAATCAGAAGAAGGGAAATTAGATGAGCACTAGATGCTATTGACACCCAGCAGATTTTGATGCAATCATGTGATGTGAAAATAAACATTGATGCATGTCACATCAAATGAGGGACTGATATCAGAATATCTTTTACTTATATATTTATGTAACTACACATATTACCTGTATCTTATTCCCTCTCAAGGGGTTTTCTTGATATGACAGAAATATTAAACTAACCCATGAGAGAGCATGTCCTAACTAATGAAAAATTTGGCCCCTCCCATGTTATGGGGCAGGGGCCAAAACCTAATTAAATAAAAATGAAAACCCCTTGTGCAAGATGCATGAGTGTTGTCATCTTCCATCCCTGCTGTCCCTGCCATCTCCCATGTGCATGTAGCACCTGTCCACCCCTTGTAGTGGTGCAGGGTACTGCTTTGTCTCAGGGTGCATCATTAGTGGTAGCTCCCTCATGCATGGTCAATGTCATGCCCCTCCACTGTTGTCCTGTCTCCATGGTCCTCATTGTTATGTATGATCTCCATCATTCCATGCCCTGTCATGCCCTTCCATTCTTGTCTGTGCCAGAATGTGGGTCCTCCATCATCATTGTAAGGTGTCAGGTGTTCACACTGGCATCCATCATCATCATAGTGTAGTCATGCCAGTGGTAAGGCTTCTAGGTCATGGTCAGTCATCATCTTGTTCCCATTGTCATGGTCATGGTGTTGGTTAGTCCATTGAGCTGGTCCCCTTTGGGACCTCGTGCTTGTTGTTGTTGTTGTTGTTGTTGGCTGCCAGCACCCATGATCCACTGCTCACAGGGCTGGGGGTGTGCACTAGATTGTCTGTTGTCATTGCAGGGAACTAGGGTGGGTGCTGGGTTGGTGATTGTCACAGTGGGGGCCTTGTGCTTGTGTTTGTCATCATAGGCTGATCATCCATTGTTGTGGTTGGGCATGGTGTGTAGGGCCACATGTTTATGACCTAAAACTAATGAAATCAGTTAGTTAGTTGAAAGAAACAAGAAAGATAGAACCCAAACAACAATAGGCATTGTTTGGCCCATTTTGGGTGCGATAGCTCGTTTGGTGTCATTTTCTGGCATGGTGGCGTCGTCATGTTGAAGTTGCAACAGAAATGTTCTCATCACATGTTGCGAGCAGGACACGTGATGCGTCAAAACCTGCTGGGTGAATTGAGTTTACTCCCTGATTGCAAACTTAGAGCTCTGCATTGTTCGGCAGGCAAACTTCAGTGCCGACCAGCTGCCGAGACCTTTAGTAAGTCCCTGCCTGTATTGGACTTCAGCGCCAGCTGGCAGTAACCGGGTATACCTATGTATGACAGACTGTTTAACGGTGGCGTTGCGTGTGGAGTTATTCGACGTTCTCGGCGGCAGGGTGGGACCTTTCGATTCACGTGCACAATCCGATCATGATACGATTGCAAGTTACTATAAGTGTACATAGATCCTCTATTACGTAATCATGTTACGTTTTTCGACATTTGGGCGTTCAAACGTTCACGTTCAAGCTCAAGTTTGAAGCTGTCATGCCCAATCCTCTTAGTCTCAAGCAGAGACTAGCCGTTCTTTCAAATTCACCCTCGTCAACAACGACGCCCTATGGGTATGAGCAACCACGTTCACCCATAAACTTGGCAGGGAAACGGAAAATCTTCGCCCCTCCATGGAAGCGGCAGCATGAATCCGCATCGATTAATGGGCTTAGGGGGTATAGGGATTCAGACGCAGTGCAGGAGGTTATGACGAAGATGATTTTTCAGGCTGGTGTGGATTTTGAGTAGGTGGTGCATTCAATGATGTTGATCCCAGATTGACCCCATAACTTGATCTACCTGTGTGTACAATTAGAACACGACCAATGTATGTCGAATTTCCACGATATATCGGCTGAGATATTGATTCAAGAAAGGGTAATTATTAACGCTTCTGCCCTGCCGGATCCACGAGAAGTATCTTATGATCTTTTGCTGTCGTATGTTTCATCTCGTGCTTGCCGAGCGGTCATTAACTGTCACCCTTCAGAAGGATACTTGGATACCTCGATCTTTATGGTATGTGTTTCACACCACGCCCATAGTTAAAAGTGTTGAGATATCTTTAGTTGAATCGGACTATACTGTGGTGTTCTTCGCAGCTGGTGGGAAATATACTCCAGGCTGGAACTGGGTATGGAAGGCATACCGTAGCCTTAGTAGGAAATACCGCAAGAACCTAAAGCGACTGGTTTGCACGTCTCTTCTTCCTTTCATGTCATAACTCACAACGCTCGTAGTACATCGTACACACGTCGTTTTTTTCTAAAAGTGGGCTGGAGATCACTATTATCTCCATACTCTTCTAACATTTTTCCAGTGCTCTTTTCTTTGGCCGGCGCCATTATTAGGTTTGCATGCTACGACATTCATTCTCTTCCAAACTAAATTTCCTTCACAGCCCTAAATTTTTCCGGAAACTAACTTATGTTACTACCTTGTCGGATCTGGCGCAACAGGTACCACTAACGCAAATTGACATTCCTCCCGCTGTTTACCAGTGCGCTCCGCTCTTTCTCTTTACCGCGCATCTAACATCGTGGATCCCAGAGAAAACCTAAAACACGAGAAAAACATCACACTGCCGATGCCCACACGATCAAGCCTTTTTGGTGTCCCGCTAGAGGAGCTGATGGGTTATAATGGGGAGAAAGGAGGTATACCCAGGGTCGTCAAGGACTGTATACAATTCTTGCGGGGGAGGGGTACGTTGCTCTGCATGCTTGCTTTCCATACGTTTTTGTTTATTACTCTGTCTTAGGCATGATGGAAGAGGGTCTTTTCAGGCGCTCACCACAATCGGCGATGCTGCGGGCAGCTCAAGAAGCTTATGATCGAGGTAAACCCTGAGTCCTCCGCAATCTTTTGTAGCCTTTTGCTGATTCCTCCACCAAAGGGCACGTCGTCTCTCTCGACATGTTTGGTGACCCTCACCTGGCAGCCGTCCTACTGAAAAAATACCTCCGAGACCTCCCAGAACCAATCTTCCCCGAACGCCTCTATCTCCTCATCCGGCGGTGTCCCTCCCCCACACCCTCCCCCAACGACATGTCGAGCATCACTTACATACGTGAGATTCTCCTCCCTGAACTTTTGCCTTGCACGTACATCCTCCTCAGCCATGTCATCCGTACGTTTATCTATCCTCGTCGTACGCTGGTTGCTGATGCTGGTTAAATAACAAGATTTAATGCACGAAGTATCACTCCGCGCAGCTTCGAACCGCATGAACGCGTATAACCTTGCTGTTGTATTGTGCCCCAATCTCGTCAAAGGCGCCAGTCCTGCACTCGACGTCATGATGTGTGCTGTCCCAGGCGGACCCAGTCTCTTTGAGCCTCAAGCCAACACCATCCCTGCATCCACGGTCCCGAACAATCCAAGCCTAGACGATCCTAATCCAACAACCCTTGGCGCAGTAATCTACATCTGCATCCAACGGTACTACGAGGTCTTCGACGAGGTATGGGATAGGAGCGAGGTGATCCCGCTCCCCACATCACAATCCATATCATCCTCGAATTCGACAAGTCCGGACATGCAGCATCAGACTCTGAATTATGCTCACAATGATAACGACTCTGAAGACATCGATGATGCAATGCTAGTGATGCCAATCGGGCCCAATCAGAGCAAGCAGAATGCAAACAGTAGCCCGCCGAGTGCATGGGATGCAAGCAACAACATCGACGGAAATGTTGATAGCGGCTCTACTATTAGGCCTCGTCCAGGGAGCCGCAGCAAGGGAAGCGGAGGTTCTGCATCCGAATCCGGTGCGCGTTCTGTGCATACGACATTTGGAGATAAGGGCGGGAATAGGGATGGGTATCACACCGGGAAAGCGCGCTCGATGGTCAGCATTGAAACTGGCGTGGGGGGCGGGGTGGGTACTGTAGGGAAGCGGGGGTCTATTTCTGTTGGGAGAAGTGGAACACGGAAGGCTGGTGGTGCTGGAGTTGAGGCCCTGGGGGTCACAGCGGAGGGGTTCTTCATGCCACCGAGTGGGGCGCCGCCGGTACCGCGTTTGAAGACAGGTAGAGAGACATGCAATGGTGCATAGTTGCTTTCATCTATATATATGTATAGTTCCTTTTCCTACGGCTGGTTATCCGTTGTATAATTACTATTTATGTAATGACTTTCATAAATTATCCCTCTTCGTAAAACAGTAATTGGATATTATGGCTTCTCCTTTCAGCAACGTTCAAGTAGCCTTTATTGTTTAACAAGTAGATAATTCTGCAGAATTGTACATTAGTTATTGGGATGCAAATTTTGTTCTGAAAGAGATACGTTATAGAAAATAAACAGGAAGTCATGACATGTCACTGTGTTTCTTCTGACCAACAATCATCCCACTAGATCGGTCGCATAAGGCGGTGGAGATATCGAGCTTCATTCTGCTTCTCCCCTGCGTGACTCGGAATTATAACCTACTAGCATCTGTGCTGAGTCCCCGAAGCCATGGGGAACAGATGTGTGAGAATAAGACGGTGGTGGGCCAGTGTTGTGGGTTGGTTCAGGAAATTCTGGGCCCTCGAAGGAATCATCTTTGCGGATGAGTGACTCATCGAACGATTTACTCATTTGTTGGTACGGATCGGTTGACTCTGAGGGGACTGTCACGATGTTTTTCTCAGTAGCGTTCAAAGACGGGTAACCAAAGCACTAAAATCACTCACGGTTCGGCGCGGCTTCTGTGTCGTCAACAACAGACGCATGCGGCTGGGAGGGGGTAGCCTGTTGGGCAAAGGGGCTCCTCGTCGAGCATACGCTTGCTGTGAAGGCTAGGAATAAAAACACAGAGATGATCGCTAGAACTGTATGCTGAGATGTGGAACCGGGTTCGACTCGAAAGATTCACAATGCACTAACTGATGATGATATCACCTCCACAAGCAGCCAGGTCCGAGAAAGGATTATGGCAGACGATATTAATGGGACTCTCTGGATCATCATCTCTGCCTACTAGCGCCTTAAGTTCTGGAATGAACATGGGGGAGCGATGCGAAAGAAATGAGATCTAGTGAGACTTGCATGAAACTGGGTGACATACATTGGTTAAGAATAGAATTTTGATGAGAACATGTGACCACGACGCGTCAACTCCGTCACGATGCGCTTCCTGCTTCAGCGCGTGGAAGTCCGGAAAAACAGGGTAAGGGATTTTGGACACCATTAGTAAAAAGGTCTTTTACAATGGCTTCCATCCACCCGATATGGCTGTGGCTATTCGATTGTGCCGCAGGCTGGCGGTTGCTGGCAGTCCAAATAGTATACCAGTCCAGGAAAGAAGAAAGTCCATACATATAATTACAAGGGCGGCCCAGGGAATAAGTTAGACTACTATTACTATTACGCAAAGGCAGAATATAAAACGTACAGATTCTACAAATGTCCGTGGGATGGTAAAGTTACAGGTCACAATCTAAGTAACACCATTGGAAGCGTGCTGCATGTATGTTGGAGGAGGTGGAGATACCGGAGTGTGTTCGTCGTCCATCGCAATCCACCATTTGGGGCGGTTTGCATAACAGTTTGTTCCACCACATCTCTCAATAGGGGGGATTGAACGAAACATCGGAGGTGCGCAATGGCAATCAAAGGTAGCATGGGTTGGCTGAGGGAAAGTCACGCCTTTGAAGGCAGCATCGTTGAGTATGAGCGGCCTGTTGACGTCACTCACTTCAGGCAGCACTGGATGCGCTATACAAAAATGGTCAAAGGGGTTTACGGATCAGAAAACAACTGCATACTGGAATCATTCGTAGATTCTGAAGATGAGGGTGGAAGATCAGCGCGTGTTACTCCTACTTGCTGCGGCCGTCGTCGCATCCAACGCCGAAAGCACCAAGAACAAAATATAATCGTAAATGGAAGTAGAAGCCAAAAGAGCACCACACCTTGAGAGACTTTTCAGTAAACGGACTTGTCCGCAGCAGGAGGAACATAAGCGAAACTTACTGGAGCCAACTACGTCTCCCCAACATTGCTTAGGATTTTCAAAATAATGTCGACATTTTGAATCGGTGTAAAAGGTCCTACGGGCGAGCGGGGGTTCAGAGACGTACATGGTTACCCAGTAGAAGAAGAACGAGAGAAAGGAGCCTTAGACGACAGACGAAACGTCCAATGCGGGCCGCATCTGTTACCATGCGCGCCATAACGGCTGACGGAGCGGGTGTGACTCGACTCTGCGATCCGTACCGCCCATTATTAACAGCCTCAGAAGGGGACTTACCGAGTACGAATACCCTCTGCAAGGGTAAGGATCTTGTGGAGGGTAATTTTTTTTATACCCTGCCGTTACCCTCACAACTCTTGGTATTGTTGCCATGGAGGGACGGGCGTCCGTTGCGTTAGTACTAGTTAGGCAGTGGCCCTGCCTTAGACGCCAAAGAACTAGATGTCAGGTCTTCCGAAACATGCTAGTTAGCTGGAGAAACAGCAATTTTTTGGCACATATATTACATAACACATCTCAACATTCCTTACTAATCATATACTTACAAATAGTTACTACAGTATATAAGTCCTGGAGAATACACTCATTAAATAAGAGTTTCTACCCAATCTTCCACATACTGTGATCTGTTAGGTTATGGGCCCTGCAGAGTTCTGAACATCATTACATAATTAAGATTTGCCATCGAACTGAGAAGCTTCCATTGCAATTACGCTGGTGTCATGAACAGATTCTGTCTTGCATAGTGTTGTGACGGCTCAGCTCAGCCTGAAAGCCATGGCTTTGGCTCGGCTTTGAGGGGCTTAGGCTTTTGAAATCTCAGGCCTGAGCCATGAAGATGGCTCTAGGCTGGCTTAGGCTCGGCTCAGGCCCAAGCAACGGCTTTCCTGCTTGTAACAGCATAGAAATCAAAGAATTTAACCGACTGCTCACTACCTATCATTGTATTACATATCCTCATCATCAGCAAGCAGCTGATCCCAAGTACACCCTTCTTCAACCATAATAGCATCCTCCACTGATAGGTTTATTGCAGGCTCTAGGCTCTGGAGAATAATGTATTGACACATCACAATTCACAATTCCAACCTCTACAAATGCCACAAAATTGACTTCAAACCCTTTTCAAACAACTTGGCACAATTTTAAATGATTTTGAACCATTTTGAACCATTTTGTGACACTTCAAACACTTTTGAACAACTTCACAGCACTTCAAATGAAATCAAGTACTACTGGACATGAGGAGAGATGACAAGAGACTTAGGATGTGATAATAGTGCTTAGAGGCTTCAATAATATATTGAAGCAAAAAGATAAGTACTTTTACTATATGGGGTCACTGTACATTTCAATTATTTATCATTTCTCATTTGTTTTATGATTTGCAAAGTCCTCATTGTTGTATATATTGCCTTGTGTACTACACATGTTTTATTTCCTTTTTAAGTACTATCTCTTCAAATTGTATATAGACTTGTATTAGTTACTTAGAATGACAGACAAAGAAAAGGAAAAAGAGAAAAAGTACTCTCTTCCTTATTGTCTGATTTAAGAGCAAATTCTCTTGAGTTTTAGCTCTGCATCGCATCTCTAAGTTCTGTGAAAGATCATGAACTTCTTCAAACCTTTGTATTAGTCTCTCGACTCATCGCCTATCACCTATCACCTTTCAAAAAACACTTTGTATTTGCTATATTCACTCCTTGATGTACCTCAACATCAGTCTGACTCTTTCGAAACTTCTTGAACTATTTTGGACATCTTCGAGCTTCCTCGAAACTACTTCAAACCTTTTTGAACTCCTTCAAACATCTTCAAGCTCCTTTGAACCTCCTTTGAACCTTTTTGTATGCTCTTAGAGTTTATTTGCAACACATCTCACCATTTTATGCTTCTAACCACAATCCTTGGGTAACAGTGGTGATATTTAGTACCAACTTGCATCCTTCCTCTGATTTGTGTTATACCATCCAAAGCCATTTAGTAGGTTTTGTTTGGGTTTCCGGGTTGAGTATTATCACTGCTAATTCTGGATCCATCTCTTCAAGGTCTACCTCCTCCTCTGTAGCTACAACAACTTCCCAAAAAATTAGGTCATTATGATACATACACTTCAAACACTGTAAAGCTTCAACAATGTCTCTTTGCAATTGATTGCAACATTTGCTGAGGGTGAGGCCAGCCAAAGAAAATGCATGCTCCCTCGATACTGATGATGCCATGACTGCAAGATAGTCCCAGGCAAGTGAAGCAGCAATAGGATAATGATGTGCATTTAACTAACAAACAAGTCATTGACAAGGAACAAATCTCAAGAAAGGTGATGCACCCCCCACCATGCTATAACAGTCATTCCAGGAGGGATGATATCATTTGTATTCATATACCACTCATATTCAACTAGCCATGGTGTACTTAATGCTTCATCTTTACTGGCATCATCAGAATCAGAGTCATCGGAATCAAGATCACACAAGAGGGTATGAGTCTTCTGCTTTTTAGTAGGCCATGGGGGAGTGCTTGTTGAATATGCCACTGCAGCTGCCTAAAGATGTTTTTAAACTTCTTGGCAGCATTTGAATATTAATCCCCAAGTCTGAGTAATTATGACGTACTATTTTCTAACCCAGCTCTGTGACATCTCACTGTAATTTCTTGTTCCAATGTTTTTTGAAGTGAGCCATTTTGTGTTCTGGGTGTAGTACTACAGACTAGGTTATCAGCCAAAAGAAAATGCCCAGTTAAAATGAACACATACACATCATGAGAATGTGGGCATCAGACTCCACAGTCTTCTCATAGTACTCATTGAGTTTGTTTGTTGCAGCATAAAGTGCCTTCTTGAATGGATGATATTTGTGTTTGTCAATTTGGGTAGACCAAGCACCATGAAGAGCTTCAATGGCAGGGATGGCATTGAAAAGCATGTGAGTTTGAGCAGATGAGAAGGCTTGCTGAGCCTTGTCAGCATGCTAAGCATTGCAGGTATCAGTAAGCTGAAGGTGATGCAACAGATCTAAGATACACACACAGAGGAGACTACAGAATGTTCTGATGTAGTCCCACTCAGCCTCCGACAGCACAAGAGCATCAATTTTTTTGCATTCCTTAATGCTGTCAGTGTGAACCCCAAGGTCATAAACAAATTTATCAACAAACTATCATATGTGGATCAGAAGCAAAGCTTGTTACTCCATATGGCATTATTCACCTTTTTTTTGGGACTCAGATCGATTCAACATGATGTACATTGAGCTCCATCAAACCTTCATATTGAGCAATAACTGTACTGGTAGCTTGACACCTTCATGAGCTTGGAGGAATTGGAATAGCTCCATGCACTGAGCAGACAATTGCTTCTTGATCATAGATTATGAGTAGTCCATGCAAGGATGTTACAAAGTGCACCTTCACAGAAATTGCACATACCAGCCCCAACTCATCTTGCTCTACAGCATTAACATCTGGAGCATGATCATCAATGCTGTGTAGGTTATAATACTTTGCCTTGCTCCTAGTTGAGATCAGCGCTTGAGTTGTGAGATTTATAATAATGTGAGACACCTGCAGCAAAAGCTATTGTTATGAAATCTGATTTACAGAACAGTTGGATTTACCAAATATGTCATTTTTGTACATCAAAATGCTCTCCTGTTTTGTCTTTATCACACCACACAAACTCAGCCAGCACAGTGCCATTGTTGGATGTGTCATCACAGGTGATGTGACCAATCTACATGGCAATAAGAATTTTAAAATGTACTTACATTGCAGATGGACATACTTTGTGAACAATACCAAGACAAAGACAAATCTTGAATAATGCTTGACCCAACCATTTCCCATTATGTGCCATATTCATTGTTAAAAACCCAAAAAGACCATGCTTGAGTTTCCACTGTCCAGGAGAATGCTCTTCAATCCAATGACCTGTGACTGCAAAGTATCCATCTGTGTTCAAGGCTTGCCAAGCATCGCATGTGAGACTGATTTGTCCTGAGATGTACTTGCTCTGAATTTATGGAGGGAGATGAGATTCATGCAAATAATTACACTGTCAATTATGCACATTAAGCCAGTCCTTGAAATAATTCATCTGTGCCTTGAATAGTGAAATGATCTCTTTACAAGTTTGCTTTCAATTCAAAATCTTGATGCTGCGAGTAGCTTGAGAGGCAACGTAAATCATGTTCTGAAAGGATGGGTGTTTGAAAGTGGCCACAGGCTGTAATATGCATGAATAGACAGACTCAGAGCCATGTAAGCAAATATAACATACAGTGACTCACAAAACTAAGTCAATGTTTTGGACTTTTTGATTCATTATTGAATAGCTTCCCATAAACAACAAAACCAAACAAGGTATTGGTGTACCGAATAACATACATGATCAGGGCTACCAAACAAACAAAGAATTATGTAATTTTAATCATCCCTCATGGAGATATGATTATTTTAATTCAGGGACTCATTGACTCAGTTTTGTGAGGGGTAGTCAGAAATATTAGAATCTGATGCTCCACCAACTGTATAATGTCAAAAACTTGACAGATGGTTTCTAAGGTGATGTGACCCTTGATGGGACCTTAAATTATAGTATTTAATTAGGACTAGCATTCTTCATACTTCAATATTCTCCAATGTATCCCATCTCCTCTGCTCAGAAGGAAAACATTCTTTTTCTGGCCTCCAATCATTATTCTACCTGCAATATTGCCTCTAAACTCAACCTCAGCCAGTCTAGTGTATCCAGAACACTCAGGGATCTCCATCCAAACCTGGATTCCCCCTCTGGTGGTTGTCCTTCTAAGCTCTCATCTACCTCTCAGAGAGCCATCCTTACCCAAATCACCACTGGCAAGGCTGCAAATGCTGTTCAGGCCACCCATTACATCAACAGCATCATCCCCACTCCAGTCTCCTCAGAAACCATCAGAAGAGTTCTCAGAAAAAACTCATTCAAGGCTGTGGTGAAGAAGAAAAAGCCTTTGCTTAGTATAAGGCATAGGAAAGCAAGATTGGCTTTTGCTCAGAAGTATAGAGAGTGGACTGTGGAGGACTGGAGAAGGGTTATTTGGTCAGATGAGACTAAAATTAACAGGTTTGGGTCAGATGGGAGAGAGTGGGTTTGGAAACAGAAGGGAGAGGGGCTGATTGAGAGAGAGGTGCAGGGAACTGTCAAATTTGGGGGAGGAAACATTATGGTATGGGGGTGTATGGGATGGAATGGAGTGGGGCATCTTGCAGAGGTTGAGGGGAGGATGAATGCTGACCAGTATGTGTCCATTTTGAAGGACCATATGCTGCCTAGCTTGGAGGAGAGTGGAATTTCTGGAGAAGAGGTAATTTTTCAACAAGACAATGACCCCAAGCATACCTCAAAAAAGGCCAAGAAATGGATGGAGAACAACAATATTACTCTTCTGGATTGGCCTGCCCAATCTCCAGACCTCAGCCCTATTGAACATCAATGGGTTCATTTCAAGAACCAGTTAGACAAGTATCCAACAGCATCAAAAGGAATTTGGGAGTTATGGGAAAGAGTAGTAGAAGAGTGGAATAATATTCCATCAGAGGTGTGTCAGAATTTGATTGAAAGCATGCCTAGAAGGTTGGGAGCAGTTATTAAGGCCAAGGGAGGTCATACAAAATACTAGAATTACAATTTATCATAATATTGATACCACCTCACAAAACTGAGTCAATAAGTCCCTGAATTAAAATGATCATATCTCCATGAGGGATGATTAAAATTACATAATTCTTTGTTTGTTTGGTAGCCCTGATCATGTATGTTATTCGGTACACCAATACCTTGTTTGGTTTTGTTGTTTATGGGAAGTTATTCAACAATAAATTAAAAAGTGCAAAACATTGACTCAGTTTTGTGAGTCACTGTACCTGATCTATTTGGATCAGCCACTGTATTGCAGCTTCCTTGAAAAGTTCATCTGAATACAGCGCAGGCTTGTCTTCAGAATTCACTTGGTGGAAGTGGTTGTTGACCTGAGTTTTCTCCTTAGCATTTGCAGTAGCTTCTTCATGCCTTGCCTTTGCATCTTCAGGTAGCATTGAGAAGAACTTGGAAGCCTTGCACCAATGATGATAGAGACCCTGATTGTACCAGAGTTGAGAATCAGATGTAAATTACTGAAATAGAGAATTTTGACCTGGGTTACCTTATGCTTCAAGACCATGTGCCATCGAAGAGTGGTATGTTCATCCACAAGCTCAACAACAGATTTATTATGACCATCATCCTTGTTCCTATGAATGACAAGATCAAGTCATGTTGATTGACATGTCTGAATGACTTACATGCAATATTTGCACCACTGCCTTCTATGTTTATCCCCCTTGATATGCTTGACAGTCTCAAAAAAGTAATCAATGTTGGCTTTCATGTTCTGCAATAAAACGAGGAGCAAATACAATAGTTCGAAGAAGTTCATGATTTTTTGCAGAACTTAGAGATACAACACAAGCTAAGACTCAAGAGAACTGCTCTTAAATCTGATGATAGTGGAGAGGGTAACTTATTCTCTGTTCCCTTTTTCTTGTCTGTCATTTTAAGTAACTAATCCAAGTCTATATACAATTTGAAGTGATAGTACTAAAAAGGAAATAATAACATGTGGAAAACATGAGGCAATATATACAACAATGAGAACTTTGTAAATCATAAAACAAATGAGAAATGATAAATAATTGAAATGTACAGTGTCCCCATATAGTAGAAGTACTTATCTTTTGCTTCAATATATCATTGAAACCTCTAAGCACTATTATCACATTCTAAATCCTTTGTCATCTCTCCTTGTGTCTGGTAATGCTTGATATGCAATGAAATGGTTTATTCCAGATGTGCAGTGCAAGTCAAAAATGGTTTCAAAACAGCTATACAGCAGCTGATGTTGCTCAAAGTAGTACAAAGTCATTCAAACTCATTCAAAGTAGTGTGAAATAGTTCAAAAAGGATTCAAAGTCAATTTTGTAGTGTTAATAGCAGTTCAGAGCATCTGTCGTAATGTGGCGATATGATTGGGAATCTTTTCCAGACCTTAAAGCATGCAATGGACCTATCAACAGGTGCCACTTTGACAGTTGATGCAGACATGTGCATAATTGCATGAGGCTGCTGAGTTTGGGCACTTCCAATCATTCCATCATCCACATGCATCTCTGAACTTTTGATAAACTCCTGTTGCTGTCTGAATTCCAAGGATTGAGTGGACACAGCTTCAGAAGTACTAGAGACATTGATCCACTGGATCCAGAGATCAGAGAACTCAGCAAAATCATGTGAGCTCCAAGTCCCTTTGCTATGCAACTCAACTATGGACAGTTGGTGATGCAGGAATGGAGTTGAGAGTATGGATGCAAAGAATTGTTGGATATGTTTTTCATACAACTGGAGTTCAAGTTTTTGGTGTTTGAAAATAAATAAGGTGCATTAATAAGTGTTTCCCAAGTGATAACCCAGTCACCATACATTTTGACTGTTCTGGCAGGGGCTGAGGTACCATGGAGCAATACAAGGTTCCTTCCAGGGGAATGAATTCTCAGTCCTCTTGTGTGATAGAATAGATATTTGAGAAAACATGGTCGAGGTCAACTGAGTTTCCTCTGAGAAAATTTTCGGATCGAGGGAACTGTGGGTAACTTCTTCTGCAATTGAGTAAGTTGGCTCATGCTCATTTAAGATCTTTGGAGAAATTCTCAAGGAGAATCTGGGTTTTTTGTAGGGACACTGACAGCTCTGTTCCCCACTGGGTTTCAGAGCCATCTGGCTCATTCCATGGCAAGGCTTCATAGTCAAGTTGTATATGTCTCTTTTAGTCTTCTCCATCATCTGATTCAGGGGAATGGGCTTGCTTAGTTGAGCTAACAATTAGAGCTTCATGTTCAGTTTCTGCTCCTGTTGTCTGGTCAAGAGAACTGATGAAGCCTGAAACTCTCTGCATTCCTGACTGTGTGGCATTATCCTGGTAGTGTTCAAAGTTGTTGAGCATGCCCATATAGGCTCTATAGGCTGCAACAAAGGCATCTTTCTCCAATTGTCCCTGAGGAATTGCTTGGAAGAGTACCATCAACACCTTTGATTTGGAGACTTTTCCCACTCTGAACTGTTGGACAATTTTGATGCATCTGCCAATGGCTTCATTTTAGAGCCCAAAGGTCTTCACTTGGCTGCTCTCAACTCCTTGAGTTTGATACATAATGCTGCTTATAGATGTTTCACCATGTTGAGACATGACACAGAGTGGATGTGAATAATGAAATATTATAAGGCAAACAGATTAACTACTAAGTAGTTATGAGTTGAAAGGGACAATATAAGAACACCAGATAGGGCTTATCCAAGGTACGAGAGTTGTGAGTTGGGAAACACTCTTGTGCTGTAGGCAAGGCTTATAAACTGGGACTAAGACAAGTGTCATCATAAATTAGTAAGCATGGGATACAGCTCGAGAGTGGTATGCTAAATGAGATGTTCCTTCATGGTAATTAGTCTTAAGTAAACAATAGTTTAAATTCAAATCAATGTTCAACACTCCCCCTTGAGATGAATTGGAGTCAAACAAGCCCAAGCAGCTTTCAAAACTTCTCAAATTTTGTAGGGCTGAGGGAATTGGTAAAGATGTTGGCTACCATGTCAGAGGTTAAACAATATTTAAGTGTAATATGGCCAGAAGAAACAGTTTGTCAAATAAAATGAAAGTGTGCTTGGTGTGACCATGGAATGTTGAATTCTTTGAAAGTTGGATGGCACCTTCATTATTACAAAAGAGTGTTGTAGGCATAGAGTATGAAAAAATATGAGAGAATTTTGAAAGAAGTTTGTGAATCCACAAGATGTCTTTTGAAGAGTGAGTGTGTGCAACATATTCTGCTTCAGTGCTTGAGAATGTAATAATGGGTTGCTTCTTGCAGCTCCAGGACATGATACCAGAACTGATGAAGTAAATGAAACTGGAAATGGAGTGTCAGTGGATGTGGGAAGCCCAATCAGCATCAGAAACTGGCAACATTGCTGTGCAAGTGTTAGGAAACAGTCTCCTAACATGCCTATTACCTAATAATATTTTTATTTTATTTTATTTTATTTTATTTCACCAAAATATGCTACCAAATGCATATAAATGCTTTATTTGTCAGCATGGGAATTTTGTATTTACACGCATCAATATGTATGCGCATGTGCGTGCGCATCCATAGCAACATAGTACAACATATGTAACATAGTATATAACCATAAAATAAATACTAGGAGACCTCAGTTGAATTCTCTTAGGTATTCCATCCACAATAGTGGTGCGAAAAGCCTATTTCAGCCAACTATTCTATTTTTAACCCCTCACATCAAAACTGTCAAGCCCCCCATCATGCGCGTGCATGCCCTGCCACCTTCTTGTAGGAGAGCCCACACAGTCCAGCTAGCAGGACCGTGGGTGTCGCCCTAACAGAAGAACTCAACTTCCTCATCAGTATACCTTCTCCTACACACGCATACATCATTTGTCTGAGCGTGCCACAACTGCTTACTCATCATTTCGGCAAGAGCCAGAATTAATTGTACATATGTATTTACTTTGCTTTTGTAAGCTGATGCCAGGCATTGCCTTACATTGCAACCACCAGTGATTGAAAGGCAGCGCTCATCATTAGGACAGCTGCAACCAGACAACCGATTGGATCTGGTTTAGCCGAGATTTACATTACTCAATTTGGACAACTATTTTAGGTAGTTACTAGCCAAATTCAGTAATAACCCTGGGATCAGGCACTGCTGGAAAGGTTATTGATCCAAAGTGCCCAATTGTTGACAAATAGCCGAAATCATGTGTTTTGCCATGTTTGGTACCCGAATAGCCAGGTCACGTGACTCGAAATTTTGCGAAAACATTTTGAAGCTGAAATCTTGACTACAGATTACATCATCATGACAGAACAATTAACTTCGAATCCTGGTCACAATCCTGTTCCCATGCTCATTCTAGAAGCCAAAATTGATGCTCTAACAGCACAAATGTCCCAAGTAGTGTCAGTATTAGCAGCCTCACAGCCCAAACAAGCAGAAATAAAAGCAGAGACAGTGGAAAATAAAGATGATGAGATGGAAGAGATGATGGAGTGGATGTTTCAGGAGGGTGAGCATGCAGAGGAGAGGTCTGAGAGTGGAAAAACATGTTTACCTAAATATGCACCCCCACAAATATTTGATGGTACCATAGAGAACACAAAATCTTTTATCAGCTCTATAGTCTTGTATATTCATGGGAGAAAGCCCAAATTTTGTATGACTGAGTCTAGGATTATGTTTGCTCTCTCATACATCCAGGGAGGGAAAGCACAGTTCTGGAGAAATGAAGCCATTAATCAAATTGCCATGGGATATAAACTGTTTGCAAGCTTCAGGGAAATTTTGGAGAGACTGGAGGGACAGTTTGGAGACCCTAACCCAAAGGTGACAGCGAATGCAAAATTAAAAACCATGTGCCAAGGTTCTCTGACTGCAGACAAATTTATTTTGTAGTTCAAAGCAGAAGCATTACAGACCGATTGTTAGGGCGACACCCACTAATCTGCTAGCTGGACCATGCAGGTTCTCCTACAAGAAGGCAGTGGGGGGTGCACACATGATTGGGGGGTTTGATGGATTTGATGCGAGGGGTTAAAAATAGAACAGTTGGCTGAATTAGGCCTTTTGCACTACTAATGTGGATGGAATACCTAAGAGAACTCAACTGAGGTCTCCTAGTATTTATTTTAGAGTTATATACTATGTTACACATATTGTATGTTATTACAGATGTGCGCACACATGCGCATACATATTGATGCGTGTAAATAAAGAATTCCCACACTGACAAATAATGTGTATATAGGTGTTTTGTCGCATATTTTGGTGAAATAAAATCAAATAAAATGAAATAAAATAAAATAAAAATATTATTATGTAATAGGCATGTTAGAAGACTGTTTCCTAACATTACCCCCCTTTTAGGCTTTGACTTCCAGGTGAGAAAATATTGTATCTGTCCCCTCTGTAAAATTCTGGTAAGGCCAGAACTTCATCCCTTTGTACACCATTCTAGCAATGCGACGCGGAGCATTTGGATTATGCTTAAAGAATTGGGCAATTGCTTTACGTTCTTGCTTACAATTCTCTTCTGGCTCCCATGAATTATTTGCATCAGTGTAGTTCTTCCACTTGATTAAGAATGCCAATTTATCTTGTCGAAGACAAGAGTCCAAAAGCTCTTCCACAATATATTCTGGAGCACCTTCTACCATTATTGGAGGCTGTGGAGTAGTTTGTTGACCAGGAATAGTGGGTGGGCAGTAAGGGCATAAATAGGAAATGTTAATCTTAGGATCAATCTTGAATGACTGAGGTAATTTTAACACTACTGCATTGGGTGAAATTATTTTAGAAATCGGATATGGGCCAACTTGCTTCTTCGTAAGCTTTCTTGAAGGTCATGGAATATTCAGATCCTTGGTACTTAGCCATACCAAGTCACCAACTTTGTACTCTGGAGCAACAGCTCGAGTACGATCTGCGTGTCACATCATATCATCACATGCTTTCATCAATGCTGCCTCTGCTTCCTCCTGCACCTTTCACATTTTTGACACAAAATCCTCCACTGATTGTATCTTGACTTCCCTTTGAGGTTCTACTCCCATTCTGGGATGATACCCATAATTAGCAAAGAAGGGTGACATGCGAGTAGCCAAATGGAATTTATTATTGTGAGAAAATTCAGCAATTGCCAACCGTTCAGGCCAGTCAGTTTGTTGGTGATTGACAAACATGCATAGGTACTGCTCCAACTCCTGATTCATTCTCTCTGTTTGCCTATCAGTTTGTGGGTGATATGCTGTAGATAATTTGGTTTGAATCCCCAATATGTTATGTAACTCTCGCATAAATGCAGAAGCAAATTGTGATCCATGATTGGAGACAACTGTATCAGGTAATCCATGTAACTGCCATACCTGATTTAGATAGAGGCACACCAAGCCCAACGATGAGGTTTCTGCAGTAGTAGGAATGATATGGACTTTCTTTGTGAAGCAGTCGCATACTACAAATATTGCATTGTATCCTTGAGCTTCAGGTAATCCTGTGATAAAGTCCACAGATATGTCTTGCCATGGCACTTTAGGTATAGGGTTCAGCATTAATTTCCCAGCGGGCATTTCTGGAAATTTCTTTCCCCTCATGCACATGTCACACCCATCCACATACCCCAACACATACTTTGAAATTCCAGGCCACCAATAATTTCTCATCACCAACTCCAACATCTTCCACCTTCCTGGATGTCCAGCAGCTGGCATGTTATGATGTAACCATACGATCTCCCTTCATAAATCTTGATCCTTTGGTACATACACCTTTCCTCTGAACAACACTAACCCTTGTTCTTCAACCCATTCATCTCCTTTAATATTACCTTTCTTCTCTCCCCTCAAGGCTTTTACAGCTTCTACCACTTCATCATCCATCTCTGAACATTGCCTGATTTTAGACAACATTTCCATCTCTGAGCTATCCACTAATAAATGTCTTTGATGCATAGCACAAATATGAAAGTATTCAGGTTTGAGTGGGGTAGTATTTTTATTGTCCTCCTCCACTCCCCTTTTATGATCTGTACATCTGGATAATGCATCTGCCTTCCTCATCAAGCTTCCCACTTTGTGGACCAAGTGAAAATTAAAGCATGATAGGAATAATGCCCAATGTGCTTGTCGACGGTTAAGCTTTTTAGCAGACATGAAGTACTGCAGATTTTGATGGTCTGTCCAGATTTTGATCTGATGCATACATCCCTCCAAATAATGTCTCCATGCCTCCAATGCTCATATTATTCCCAACATCTCTTTATTATGCACATCATAATTCCTCTCCACATCATTCAACCCTTTAGACAAATATGCACAAGGATGCCATTTGTCATCTTCACATAGCATTGATAATACTGCTCCAGTAGCAAAGTCTGATGCATCTGATTCCACTCGTAAGGGACATGTGAAATTTACTGGGACCAATATTGGTTCTTCTACAAACTTCCTCTTCAACTCCTCAAATGCTGTCTGCTGTTGTTCTCCCCATCTCCACACTACTCCCTTTCATGTAAGGTTGTGTAATGGTGCAGCAATTTTGCAAAAATTATGAACAAAGCAACAATAAAAATTGGTGAGTCCCAAGAAAGCCTGAACTTCCTTGATATGGGTGGGCATGGGCCAATCAACAATTGCCTGTACCTTGATAGGATCCATCTTGATTCCATCAGGACCAATCTTTAATCCAAGAACTCGATCTCACTTGCTCCAAATACACACTTCTCCAGTTTAACAAATAAATCATTCTCTGCCAACCTCTTCAACACCTCCTGCACTATCGCCTCATGATTTTCTTCATTCTCCATGAATATCAAAATGTCGTCAATAAATATTATTACCACGCCTTTGTCTATCACATCCTTGAAAATGTTGTTCATCATATTTTGGAAAGTTGGAGGACTATTGGTCATCCCAAAAAACATGACTAGTGGCTCAAAGGATCCTCGACGCATGGCAAATGCTGCTTTCCACTCATCTCCTTTCTTTATTTGTAGATTGTTGTACCCCCAGCATAAATCCAATTTTGTAAAGACCTTGGCCTTTCCTACTTTGTCAATTATCTCTGAGATCAATGGCAAAGGGTATGCATTCTTCACTGTCCACTCATTTAAATACCTGTAATCTGTACACATCCTCTTCCTGTAATCTTTTTTTGGTACAAAGAATACTGGTGATGTCTGTGGTGATTTCAAAGGTCCTATGTATCCCTTGCACAACTGTTCATTAAGGAATGCATCTACTTCTTCTTGTTCCTTCGGAGATAACAGATAGACCTTTGACTTCTTTGGCATGAATCCTGGCTTCATCTCAATAGCATGATCCCATGGCTTTCACACTGGCATCTGCTCCGATTCCTTCATCTGAAAAACTGACAAATATTTATGGTAGGCTTTTGGCACCCACTCCTCCACATTTTTATCCCATGACTGTCCTCCACAAATTTCCCTCAAGGTCTGCTTCTGTTCTTCTTTACTTGTCATAATTGGAACTTCCCCATTTGGCATATCCTCATCCTCTACTTCCTCCATCATAACAGAATACTTCCTCAGATGTTCTTTCTCTTTCTTTTCCTTCTTCTCCTTTTTTACTTTTCTCCCATACACATTACATTCTTTAGAACAATGAGTCATGTGTACCTTCCCAGTTTTCCAATCAATTTCCAGATTATGTTTTCATAACCATGGACATCCAATTATTAGATTGGTTTTCCCAAGGTTGCACACTTCAAATATGGCTCACTCCTGATGATCCTGATATTTCAATATCATCATCACCTCCTCCTTAATAGTTCCTCCATGATTGATCATACCATCAATATTGTACACCATTATATGTTGTGGCAGTTTATGTGTGCAAATACCGTTTCCAGTAATTAGGGATTGATTAATAAATAATCCGGTAGCACCACTGTCAAGCAATGCCTCCACATTAATTGCTGCATGCATGTCCACTGTCTTCAATCCTACTGTCAAGCCGATTTCAGGTTCTATCCATGCTGAGTGAATAAAAAATTTAGGGATCTTCAGAAATAAGGCTGGGCATTTTTCTTTGTTGGATAAATGATGATGGTCATACTCTTCAATTTCTCTTAGAAGCAGACTTTTAGGGAAATTCGTGGAGGACAGTCATGGAATAAAAATGTGGAGAAAGTGGAGAAGCCAGTGCAGGAGTGGGTGCCAAAAGCCTACCATAAATATTTGTCAGTTTTTCAGATGAAGGAATCGGAGCGGATGCCAGTGTGAAAGCCATGGGATCATGCTATTGAGATGAAGCCAGGATTCGTGCCAAAGAAGTCAAAGGTCTATCTGTTATCTCTGAAGGAACAAGAAGAAGTAGATGCATTCCTTAAAAGTCCATATTATTCCTACTACTGCAGAAACCTCATCGCTATGCTTGGCATGCCTCTATCTAAATCAGGTATGGCAGTTACATGGATTACCTGTTATAGTTATCTCCAATTGTGGATCACAATTTGCTTCTGCATTTATGCGAGAGTTAAATAACATATTGGGGATTCAAACCAAGTTATCTATGGCATATCACCCACAAACTGATAGGCAGACAAAGAGAATGAATCAGGAGTTGGAGCAGTACCTATGTATGTTTGTCAATTACCAACAAACTGACTGGCCTGAATGGTTGGCAATTGCTGAATTTTCTCACAATAATAAATTACATTTGGCTACTCACATGTCACCCTTCTTTCCTAATTATGGGTATCATCCAAGAATGGGAGTAGAACCTCGAAGGAAAGTCAAGGTACAGTCAGTGGAGGACTTTGTATCAAAAATGTGAAAGGTGCAGGAGGAAGCAGAGGTGGCATTGATAAAAGCACATAATGATATGATGCAACATGTGGACTGTACTCGAGCTGTTGCTCCAGAGTACAAATTTGGTGACTTGGTATGGCTAAGTACCAAGGATCTAAATATTCCACGACCTTCAAGAAAGCTTATGGGGAAGCAAGTTGGCCCATATGTGATTTCTAAAATAATTTCACCAAATGTGGTAGTGTTAAAATTACCTCAATCATTCAAGATTGACCCTGAAATTAACATTTCCCACTTACACCCTTACTGCCCACCCACTATTCCTGGTCAACAAACTACTCCACAACCTCCAATAATGGTAGAAGGTGCTCCAGAATATATTGTGGAAGAGGTTTTGGACTCATGTCTTCGATAAAATAAATTGGAGTTCTTAATCAAGTGGAAGAACTACACCAATGAAAATAACTCATGGGAACCTGAAGAGAATTGTAAGCAAGCATGTAATGCAATCACCCAATTCTTTAAACATAATCCAAATGCTCCACATTGCATTGCTAGAATGGTGTATGAGGAGATAAATTTCCAGCCTTACCAAAATTCCACAGAGGGGACAGATATGATATTTTCTTGCCTGGAAGTTGAGGCATAGAAAGGGGGTAATGTTAGGAAACAGTCTTCTGACATGCCTATTACATAATAATGTTTTATTTTTATTTTATTTTATTTTATTTTATTTTATAACATCAAAATATGCTACCAAATGCCTACAAATGCTTTATTTGTCAGCATGGAAATTTTGTATTTACACACATCAATATGTATGCACATGTTGGTAGCAACATAGTGCAATATATGTAACATAGTATATAACCTTAAAATATATACCAGGGGACCTCAGTTGAGTTCTCGTAGGTATTCCATCCACATTTGTGGTGTGAAATGCCTATTTCAGCCAACTGATCTATTTTTAACCCATTGCATCAAAACCATCAAACCCCCCCTATCACATGCATGCACCCCACTGCCTTCTTGTAGGAGAGCCCACACAGTCCAGCTAGCAGAACAGTGGGTGTTGCTCTAACAGACAGTGACAATAGCTGAAAAAAATACAGTGGGTGACTGTGACAAAAACCATGTGGAAGATGAGCACAGCACCAGGAACAATGGGAATGACAGGGAGCATGATGGGGACAAGATGGGGCCTGGACCTCACAAATCCACCATCACCAATGAACGATGATGATGCATGAAAAAAAATAGGCCCAAACATTGGGCCTAGGTAATTTTGTTTTCTTTTGTGCTTTTATTATTATCACTATCTAATAGTTTTCTCTTTGTTTTTATGTTCTACCTATGCTACCCCAACCCCACCCCACACAGCATAGGATGTCTGCCAGCCCCAACAGGCCCCAGCACTACATTTGACTACACCAGGAGGATGGCCCAGCACCCCCCACCATTGTTGCAAGCAACTGCTCATAGGGTGGATGGGGGGAGCTGGTGGTCCCACAATGATGATAAATACTATCAAGATCCAAGATCGCTACTACCAAGGTCAGAACTTGGTCAGGGGTACACCAGACTCCAGTCAGACCCAGTCATTGGTAGTTGAGGTGTTTAGAGATTCTGAGCAGAATCCACTGGGCTGTAGTGTTCCAGGTAAAAGGGGCCAAGAGGACTTGGCTTCAACTTATAAGAAGTTGTGCCCTTCTCCTCATCAGTTGTCCAATTTTAGGTGGATTGTGTGTAGATGTCCAGTGGGTTTCTGGATGGAGGGCAAGGATAGATTAAGCAGAGGTTATGAGGTGAAATGAAGTTAAGAGGAGCCAAGAGATTAAGGGTTTAAGTCAAGAACAAGTCAAGGGCGAATGAAGCATTGATATTAAGCAGAGGATTGACAAGGCAAGATATAATGTGAAGGACAAAGTAATTTACAAGTAATTTGCCAACTGGAAACTAAAGCTAAGCTATGGGCACTTAAATATCGAAGGCCAGAAGAATAATGGAAAGTACAGAAGTTTACTAATGGGTCTTGGTAAGTGTCCATGACCAGAATTGGTAAGACTGTATTAGGAATAAAGTGAGTAAACAAATGATTACTAAGGCATGTGACAACTTGTCTGATGATTAAAAGGTGCTGCAGCTGGAATGCCACCAGACAAGATCAGAAAAGTGTCAGAAAGAGATTGGAGATTATAGGAAATCTAATTGGGTGAAATGGATCTTGACAGTATTTCCCCCTTAGGTCCAAGCCTACAAGGCATGTGAGGGTTCAAAGGTCCAACTTAAAAGCTGGGTCTGTGGTCAGAAAAATTCTAATTTCCTACCTCCCTCTAACAACATGACCCTACCCTCACAATCTGCTGCACAACAGTTGGCCACCCTCAAGGCCCAGCAAGAGGAGCTAGTCTGGGATGGACTAAGGCTTGAGGAGGAAACACAATGCAAGGAGGAGGAGCGATGAGCAGAGGCAGCACAGAAGGCCAAGGAGGAGGAGTGGAAGAAGTCAGCAGCCATGAAGTGGGTGGGCAAGAGGAAGGTGGTGGACAAGGAGGGAGGTGGAAGGAAGCAGGTCACTCACTAAGAGGGCAAAGGACAAGGGGTGGGTGGATGCCGATGATGATACTCAACCCGGAAACCCAAACAAAACCTACTAATGGCTTCGGATAGTATAACACAGGCCAGAGGAAGGTTGCGAGGTGGTACTAAATATCACCGCTGAGACCAAAGCGTAATGTTTAGTGATGTGAAATGGTAAGGGCTGTGGATAATAGTCTGTATAGGTGTACGAAGGTGTTTGAAATAGTTCGAAAGAGGTTCGAAGATGTGCAAAATAGGTTTGAAAAAGGTTCAAAGAGGTTCAAAGTCATGCGAAGTAGTCCAAAGAAGTTTGAATAAGTTTGAAAAGGTTCGAGGTATATCGAAGAGTGAGTTTAACGAATGTGAAGTGTTTATCGAATGGCGGTAGGCGATGGGCAATAAAACGGAGAGCGAATACAATAGTTTCAAGGAAGTTCGCGATATTTTGCAGAACTTTAGAGATATGACATGAAGATAAGACTAAAGAGAACAATTTTTAAATCTGATGATAGCGAGAGGGTAACTTGTGCTGTTCCCTGTTATTCTATTTTCTATCCTCCAACTAACTAATACAAGTCTATATACAAAATAAAGAGATAGTACTAAAAAGGAAATAAGAACATGTGTAAAACATGAGGCAAATATATCATACAATGAGGACTTTGTAGATCAAAAATAAATGAGAAATGATAAATGATGAAACATACAGTGTTCCTATATAGTAAAAGTACTTCAATGAAATACAAAAATGCACTTATCACATTCTAACTCTCTTATACTCTCTCCTCGTGTCCGGTAGTGCTCGATATGCGGCGAGTTGGCTTATTCCGAATGTACAACGTGTATCAAAAGTGTTTGAGGACAACTATACAGCTGCCGAAGTTGTTCGAAGTACTGTGAAGTCGTTCTAAATGTCACAAAATAATTTGAAGTAGCTCGAAGTTGTCCGAAATAGTGCGAAATTGTGCGAAAATGGTTCGAAGTCGATTTCGTGGCATTCTTAGTACTTCGGAGTGCATGTCGTAATGTCTCCATACAAGTGGAAATGCTTCTTTAGGCTTTAAAGAGCATAGTGGACCTATCACCGAGTCCAAGGGGGTTGTGCAAGTAGAGGCCATGTGGCCCTGCAAGAGGTGAGTGATAGTGTCTTCGCTGTTGAATACATTGCTGACAATGATCCCCCCCCCCCAGATGTTTTCATCAAAAATTAGCATGTTTCTGGATGGGTGTCTGGGGCTGGGCATGCTAGCCCTGTACCAGGGCAAAATACAAGTGTGAGAAGGTGGTGTGGGAGGGGCAGGAGGCCCTGACAGAGAAGGCAGGAGGCGAGATAATGGAGCTCCTAAGGGAGCTGGCAACAGCCACCAAGGGGCTGAAGCAAGAGGTGTGGGAGCTGCAGGTGGTGCAGGAGGACATCCAGGATCTATATGATCCAGAGTGGGCTTGGGCAGGGGAAGTGGAGGAGGACAAGGAGAATGAGGGAGAGGAAAAAGAAAGCTGGAGTGAAGGAAAGGTGGAGATGGAGCTAGTGGGACTAGCAGAAGAAGCAGTGGGGGTACTCTGGGTGGAGCCCCTGGAAGGGGATGATGGGGAGGTCTAGGGGCCCAGTCAGGGCCTGCCAAAAAATTACTTTCTTTTGTTTTTTTTTCTTATATTTTTCTTGAAATCAAAAATGCCTTATACTGCCATTCACTGAGTGAGCCAAGTTTGAAGTGGTCCAGGTTTGTCTGGTTAATGGGTGTGGAAATCCATAACCAACTCCTGAGCATGATCAAGCTCTGTGGCAGGAAGCCAAGAGTTTCTTCATCAGTCCCCTGGTATCCTTTCCAATGGACAAAGTAGAGCAACTTGTGATGATGGCAATGATTGATCTTTGAGTCCAGGATTTCTGCAATTCATATTCAAGTTTGTCATCAATAATGACTGGAAAGAATGGAGGCTGAGTGCAATTAGAAATGGTGTTTGGAGTGTCTTCTCCCAGCTGTGAGATGTGGAAGACAGGATGAACTGCCTGGAGATGGTCTGGAAGCCAGAGGGTAACTGAGTGGGTGCCTGGGCAGGCAATGATTTTAAATGGACCATAGTATTTTTCTGAAAGTTTCTTGGAAGGTTGAGTAGTGCATAAGTGTTCTCCTTCAACATAGGTGTAGTCCCTGATGTTGAAGTCAGGAGTGGGAATCCAGTGTTTGTCTGCTGGACCTTGATAATGCTTCTGTGCTTTGGAGAGCTGTTTCTGGAGTTCCTGGTGGAGTCTGTCAAGGTCCACCATGAAGTTATGAGTGCACTAGAAAGCTAGCTTGCATTCAGGGAATATAGTGATGTTTGGGTGGTAGCCCTTATTGGTAAAGAAGAGTGAAACTCTGGTGGAAGCTAATGGGGCATTGTTGTAAGTGAATTCCTCTAAGGGCAACAACTGAGACCAGTTGTCCTGTTGGTAGTTGCAGAAGATCTGGAGGTATTGTTCGAGGGTTTGATTAAGGTGTTCAGTTTGTCTGTCACCTTCCAGGTGATAACCCAAAGTGAAGTGAATCTTTATGTCCAGGGCTTGACTGAGAGATCAGAAAAAGTGGGAGATAAATTTAGATCCCCAGTCGCAAGTGACATGTGATGGAACTCTGTGCTTGGAGAAAATGTGCATGAACAGGTTGGTGAGTTCTTAGGCTGTGATTTCATTGACTGTGGGAATGAAGATGCCTTGCTTGGAGAGTCAGTCTATGATGACTAGGATGGTGGTGTGGCCATCAGAGTCTGGTAGCTGTTTGATGAAGTCCATTGAGATTGCATCCCAAGGACATTCTGGTGATAATGCTTGACCTGGAAACCTAACAAAAACCTGTTAAAAGGCTTAAGAAGTATAACACAGGCTAGAGGAAAGGTGTGAGTTGGTACTAAATATCACCACTGATATCCAAAGGTTGTAGTAAGTGATGCAAAATGATGAGGCATGTTGTGAATAGTCTTTAAAGGCATATGAAGAAGCTCAAAATAGTTTGAAATAGGTTTGAAGATGTGCAAAATAGTTCAAAAAAGGTTTGAAGGAGTTCAAAAAAGGTTTGAAGGGGTTCAAAAAGGTTCAAAGTAGTTTTGAGGAAGTTCAAAGATGTTGGACTGGTGTCAAGGTATATCAAGGAATGAGTATAGTGAATGAGAAGTGTTTTTCAAGAGACAATAGGTGATATGCAATAAGTCGAAGGCAAATACAAAAGTTCAAGGAAATTCATGATATTTTGCAGAACTTAGAGATATGATGCAAGACTAAGACTCAAGAAAATGGCTCTTAAATCGAATGATAATGGAGAGGGTAACTTCTTCTCTGTTTTCCTTCACTGTGATTCTAAGTAACTAGTACAAGTCTATATACAATTTAATAGTACTAAAAAGGAAACAATAACATGTGGAAAACATGAGGCAGTATGCACAGCAAATAAAGGTATAGTAAAACATAAAACAAATGAGAAATGATAATAAATGAAATGTACATTGTCCCAGTATAGTAGAAGTACTTGTCCTATTGCTTTAATATATCATTGAAACATAAGACTGCACTTGTCACATTCTAGATCTTTTGTTGTCTCTCTTCGTGTCCAGTGGCACTCAATATGCAATGAAATAGCTCATTCCAGATGTGCCATGTAGATCAAAAGAGTTTTGAGACAGCTATATAATGGCTGATGTTGTTTGAAGTGGTGCAAAGTGATTCAAAGGCATTCAAAATATTGTGAAGTCATTCAAAGTTATTCGAAATTGTGCAAAGTTGTTTTGAAAAGTTCAAAATTGTCTGAAATAGTTCAAAAAGAGCTCAAAATTGAGTTTGTGGTGTTTGTAGCAATTTGGAGCATGTGTCATAATGTCTTGATATGATTGGAACATTTCTCAGACCCTAGTGCACACAATAGACCTATCACTGGGACTGGGAGTTGCTTCAGGAAACTGTAGGGTTTGTGTCATGGTGACTTGGAGTGTTTGCACATAGTACACAATTTGCAGAAGTCTTGTACAAAGGTCCATAAGTTGAGCCAAATGTAATCACATCAGACAAGTTGTAGGGTCTTGTTTTGTCTGAAATGACCAGAAAGGATATGGTCATGCTTGTACTGCAGAACCTTGAGGCAGAGATCTGCTACATCTAGGACATAAATCTGGTCAAATTTGTAGAGAAGTCCGCTGTTGTCTACAGTCCAATCAGGAGCAGAGGGGATCAGGAGATGAGCAGATGAGATGGGGTCAAGGGTAAGAGAGGATTGGATGTCATTGTGGAGCTTCTCAATGTCCATAAGGATTGCTTGTTGGATGACTGGGGTGGCAAAGTATATGGCTCAAAGTGAGGAGGTGACCTGTTCTTGGGTTAAGATGGGTTGGAAATTGCTCTGGTTTGCTGAGATGAAGTCACCATTTCCCCCTTTGTGGTAGATATCCCAACATCTAGTGAGCACATTGGGTTTCATCCCTAGTTTCCTGGGGCAGAAGCAGATGACTAAGTTGAACTGTGAGAGGTACTCAGACCATCTGGCTTGGTGGCAGGTGAGGAGCTTGGTGGTGCTAAAGTACTCCAAATTTTGTGATCAGTGACCACATTGATCAGGTTTCTGGAGCCTTCCAGATAATGTTGCCAATGTTTGAATGCTTCAAAAATGGCAAGAAGTTCTTTGTCATGGGTGTTGTAGTTTAGCTGAGCAGAATTGAAGGAGTGGGAATAGAAGGCAACACAGTGAATGTCACCATCAGGAGTGTGGGCAGAGAGGATTGCCACCAGGGCATAGTTGGAGGCATTTGTTTCAAGGACCAGGTGGGAATCTGGTACCCACTGAGAGAGGACTGGAGCATGGTTGAATTCTTCATTAAGCCTGTCAAAGCCTTCTTGGCACTTCTTATTGAAGTCCCAGGGAAAGTTCTTCCACATCATGCAGGTAAGAGGCATGACAATGTCAGAATATCTGTGAATGAATCTGGTAAAAGTTGCAGAAAACAAGGAAGAAATAACTGTATATCCTTGACTTTCTGGGGTACCAGCCAGTCCAGGATGGTCTTTACTTTGTCTTTGGACATCCAGAGTCCATCCAGTGACAAGATGAACCCAAGATATTCAACTGTATCTTTGTGGAACTCACATTTCTGTGGAGAGGCATAAAGTCCATGTTTCTGGAGTCTCCAGAGGACTTCTTTAATGCAAGCCTTGTGTTTTGACATGTTGTCAGAAAAAATGAGGATATCATCAAGATAGATAATGATGTAGACATCGAGCATGTCACTGAAGATGTTATTCATGAGGCGCTAGAAAGCTGTGGGTGCATTAGTAAGTCAAAGGGAGCCACCAGCCACTCGAAGGACCAATAGTGGGTCCAGAATGTCATTTCCATTCATCACTATCAGCAATGTGAACCAAGTGGTAAGCATGTTGAAGGTCGATCTTTGTGAAGATGTGGGACTTATGGGGCCCATCAAGGAGGTTGGAGATTAGTGGGAGCAGATAGCAATCCTTCTTTGAGCTGTGGTTGAGGCTCCAGAAGTCGACACATAACTAGAGTATACCATCCTTCTTCTTGACAAAGAGTATAGGAGTGCCATGAGGTGATTTGGAGGGTCAGATGAAGCCAGAACAAACATTTTCTTCAATGAACACTCACAGGGCTTTGAGTTCAGATGGGGAGAAGGAGTACATATGTATGGTCTGGAGGTGGGGGCTCATTATCTTCCATCTCTATCTTTAGGTCATAAGGGTGGTGTGGAGGAAGGGTGTCCACCTTCTGTTTATTGAATACATCGGCAAACTCCTGGTATTCTTCAGGGATATCCAAAAGGTCCACCAGATTCCTGGTAACAGCCAAGGATTTGGCTGTGAGGCCTTCCAGGAAAAAGATCATCTGAAAGGAAATAGCCCCAGGAAGTTTGCTAGTACACATGTATGCAGCAGCATTGATGAACAAGATTGCAGGAGGTGCACAGGTCTCTGCTGGAAGGTTCAGAGGTGACTCAGAAGTTGGGGGGTCTGAAAATGTCAGGGGTGCCAGACCTCTATGATCTGTGGAATGGAAAGTTATTCAGCTGGAAGACCAGTCAATCAACGGATTGTATTGCATCAGCCAGTTGTGACCAAAAACTGCAGAACAGGAAGAGTCAAGTGGGGTTACATAAAATGTCAGATTGAACACTTCACCAGATAAAAAAGTGACCAGGAGCTTTGCGACTTGCATGATGACAGAGTTGCAAGTTCCATCAAACAGTTGGAGTCCGATCAGCAAAATAGTTTCTGTGCTGAAATGATTTTCCAGCACAAAAGTGGAGTCGAGGAAACAGTGGGATGAGCAAGAGTCAATAAGGGTTCAGGTGGGTATGGAGTTGTCAGAAACAGATAAGAGGATGGTCAGGGAATCAGATGAGTCCATGGAATCTCATGCTGTTATGAGAGCAAAATTAACATTTTACATTATCTTATCTAATCATATCAGATTATCTTAGTAGATTACATACAGCATGGTTAGAGGCAGGCACTGTGCAACAGCATGGATGCAGCATAACAAGGGAGGCTTACTAATCCAACACATGGGGTAAGCATGGCCAAATCTCATGGATGCAGCATGTATAGTAGTATATAAGATGCAATATTATACCAAGAGACTCTAGTCGAGTTCTCTTAAGATTCCACTATAACAAGTGTGAACACTTGAGACTGCAAGACAACCTTTCTATCAAATGACAACTTCTTTGTTCTGCATCCAGTAAATGTTGTCAGCATCTTGGGCCTTAAGCTGCAAGGCTGCCAGAGTGTTGGGTTTCCCACCCTGCAAAACCTCTATATGGAGGCAGAGCGAAAGTCTGCAAAACTACTGGTCGTGAAAAGCAGCTTCAATCCAATCAACCCAGGAGGCTAGTTCCCAAAAGTCCACATTATACTTGACTATATGGCCTCCTTTCTTTATAGTGAGCTTGGACAGAGCCTTCTCAGCATCCCCCAAAGGATCATGAGGGCCAAAATTGCTCTCTAGCTCCCTGAGGAATACCTCATAGTTCCACATACAGTGGGCAGAATCCGTTGGGTCATTGAGGCCAGGTTTGAAACAGCTGAGCACTGATCTCTTTAGGTAAGAGACAATGAATATGAATTTTCTTTCGTCGGAAGTGAAAATGTGAGGGCAATCTCAGAAATGGAGGTTGCATGTAACTAGGAAGTCCTGAAGTTTCTGGGGGTTGGAACCATTGAAGGTGTCAGGTTCCCTAACTTTGATTTTCTCAGGCTTTGGGGCTTGGTTCTGGCAGAGAGTACAAAGACTGTCCGAAAGGTCAAACAGGGCATCAACAAATCTGTTGTCTGGATCTGAGTTTCCATTTGAAGGAGGTTGATCTCCAGGGTCATCAGGATTGGGGTCATCCCTGTGGCCATCAGGACTGCTAGGGTCATCGGGTCCACCAGGGAGTCTGCCCTCTTCACCTGTAGCTTCCTTATCGGTAGGGTTGGATTGCCTGTCATCCCCTACATAGTCAAGTGGAGTCAGAATCCAAGGGGGTTCTGAAGGCAAGTGCATAGACATGACATTGGTGCTAATGGATGGTGTGCCAGAGCTGACTCGTCGAAATATGTTTGATGGTCAGACTGAGGCACCAAAGGTAGAAGTGGGTCTAGGAGCTGGGAGTACTGATTGTTGGACAGCTGATAAGACTGGAACAGTGCCTGCGCAGTAGGAGTTTCTTGTTGTCTGCTGAGATTGTGATTCTGTGCAGGACATAGAATAACGTTCAGAATAGTGTGTGGGTTGATGAGAAAAGTGTGAGTTTGCAAATACTATCAAGATTCAAGATCGCTACTACCAAGGTCAGAACTTGGTCAGGGGTACACCAGACTTCTGGTCAGATCTGGTCATTGGTGGTCAGAGGTGTTCAGGGATTCAGGGCAGAATCCACTGGGCTGTAGTGTTCCAGGTAAAAGGGGCCAAGAGGACTTGGCTTCAACTTATAAGAAGTTGTGCCCTTCTCCTCATCAGTTGTCCAATTTCAGGTGGATTGCATACAGATGTCTGGTGGGTTTCCAGATGGAGGGTGAGGATAGATTAAAGCAGAGGTTATGAGGTGAAATGAAGTTAAGAGGAGCCAAGAGATTAAGGGTTTAGGTCAAGAACAAGTCAAGGGCGAAGAGAGTTGATATTAAGCAGAGGATTGACAAGGTGAGATATAATGTGAAGGACAAAGTAATTTACAAGTAATTTGCAAACTGGAGACTAAGGCTAAGCTACAGGCACTTAAATATTGAAGGCCGGAAGAATAATGGAGCCTATCTCAACCAACTCATCTATTTTTGATTGTTCCCATCAATCCAATTCATGCATGCCTTCATCTTCTTGTAGAAAGAGAGCCTGCATGGTCTAGTTAGGGTGTTGACCTAACACTCAGAGGCTTACAAAGATACCAACCTGACAGCAATTAATGCAAAAAAATCTGGCTGGATCAGGCTCATATGTATTCTGAGAAGTCACCATAAACATCCGACGACACCCCCGACGGCCGTATTGCTTTCAAAAAGTATTCCCAGATGGATGCGAGGACCGGAAAGATCAGGAATTTTCGATTACATTTGTAAATGAAACGCGTATGACATATGAGCGAATATACGGCAGAGGATGCCTCATTTAAATTCATACTGTTCGGCGCCAATCACAACACAGTCATACAACCCCTTATACTTTTCTACCGTTCCTCGTCCGATAGGTCCAATCTGACACTACGCGATCGCCACGCTCTTGATGTGTTAGAGATCGATTTCGTCCACGGACCGCTAAGCAGACAATGCTGAATGCACGTGGATACAACCCACTCCCTTTGAGGAAACGAGTCGCAAACACGATGCAGCCTCATGTCCTCAGTCCTGATATTTCTCATCCAGCGTCAGCCATAACGGCATCCACATCTAAGTCAGCATCCGAATATCACTAACTACTGAATGCTTTGGTGCTTCCCACAATTTCCTTTCCACCTTCCCACAACCACATCGGGAAAAAAACGACAGACGAGTCCAGCGCCGTCTTCGCCGGCGAAAGGAGAGACCGAGATGCACCGTGACTATTCACACCCAAAGCAATATCATGAACATCAGAAAAATCAGGACCACGACGGCGCTAGGGGTGAGAAGACACCGCTCCTGGCACTCATCTATACTCATCCATTCTAGAATCCGGAGTATTCTACCTGGTTCCCAACAAACATGGGCCTGGAAAAACCATCGTCCGGCGTCCGCGTGCTCCGCCCACCTCCACGCCGTTGGACGACGACTTCGATGCGTTCACACAGGGTGGGACGACGGCGCAAACGAGAACCCCCAAAGAAGAATACCAGTGGGAACAGACCCGGGCCAGCACTCGTAGACGACGTGGACAGGATTCAGACGTTACCGGTTCCTCGTCACCACAGAAGCCTGGATTCGACGCCGTTCCAAATACATATAGTGGCATAAATATGGTACCAAAATCGAGAGCCCTTGATCTTGAACCTTCCCGGCAACACGGGTCTTGGAACAAAATCAGACCGAAGAGCAGTAGGCCTGTGGGTGGAATCGGAGGAGAGAGTGCAGAATACGGTATTGGTAAGGATCAGAGTCGGAATCGGACTGGTAATGAGTTCGAGGGCTACGCTGAGTATGGGCAATACATGAACGAGATGGAGCAGATGTTTGGGCACGGCGGAAACGGGGAGGTGAAATTGAGTTTGACGCAGCTAGGACATGGTCACCAAAGAAGTGAGGATCGGCAGATTGGTAATGGAAGTGGAAAACCTGCAGGGCCGCGATCAAGTGCTGCAATGATTAAGGTGGGGACAGGACAGATTGGGAGGCCCAGTCGGCTGAGATCTGTAGGTAGAAGCGGAGAAGGAGGACCAAAAGCAGGACAGGATTACGAGATGGTGAACAAGAAGGTGGTGGAGGACGGACCTGAAAAGACAGTGACGATTTCGACTTGGAGAGAGCAGGTCGCAAATGAGACGCGAACGGTTCAAGAAGGAGAGTTGGATGTGTATTATGTCGGGGCTGAGGGTCATCCACATGAGAATGGGGTTCGTGGGCATGAAGTGAGAATGGAGACTGACAGCCACACCAACCGTTGGAGGACGACAACGCCATCAGAAACAAGACAGGGTAGTGGCTCCGGTGGACCAAGCAGTAGTGGGGGCAAGACTAAGGCGGAGGGGAGACGTCCGTCAACCGAAGTGCGTTATTCGCCACTACAGGTACTGGACAGGGGTGAGAAGACGGACGCGTTGACACAGGTCGACGCATCAGTGAGCAAAACGTCTGGACATACACACCACTCCCAATCGCGGTCCGAAGAGATGATACGGAGTGAGAACTACTTCCCAAATAGATCCGTATTACTGCGATCCCAGTCCTGGAAGCAGGCATCTCTTCCACGTCCTGCTACTACGCCAGAAAAAAAATATATCAGCAGCGTACAACCTCACGAGTCGCCCCTGCGTGGATCTATGAATGGGCTTCGGAGTCCACGATCGTCGACACCCCTCGGGTGGCTCCCAGAGTCTCCTCCACCAGAGATTCCTCCGACTCCTCCACGAGCCTCAACACCGTACAGGACTATGACACCGCGCGACCGCGAACATTCCCAGGAGCCAGAGCCAGATCCCGAGCCTTTCCACCCAACACAGTCGGGGTCAACAATCAGCACTATCGAGTCTCCGTCGATGCTTGCTTTCGAGAATGTACTAGCGTCATGTAAGCCTTCGCTGCTACACATCTTGCCAGTGCTTTCCAATCTAGGGATTGTGACGGAAGGACATCTGCGTGCAGTTGCAAGGCTGACGGAGGAGACGAGGGATAGGGAGGTCAAAGACGAGGCATTGAGGCAGGGTGTGACAGTTATGGAGTGGGCAATTTTGCTGGACAAGTTGCAAGCGCTGTAACGTTGTGCAGGAAATCTATCGGAGCTTCGTAGTCTTAATGTTCGAGTACATCCTGGAACAAGATTATCATGGATAACATACGATCCGACATGCAGATAAGTATCAGCGTTTCGTACTGAGCCAGCAATTCGCGCTTGTGTGACTGAGCCTGAGACTGAGCCTGAGACTGACTTGAAGTAGGCGAACTTCATTGCTTGACTGCGAAAAGGCGGCCACGTTAAAGTCAGGAACATACCTCCCGAGTATCTTCCGTTTCGTAGTACTCCTGAAATTGCAGTTCAGTATCCATAAGTATTAAGATCATAACACGAGTTCCAATCAAGGCATACTCTTCGAAGTGAAGTTCAAGGTGGAAGACCAGTGCAGCTAATAAGGAGTCTAGTCAGACGAACTTCAACAACTTTTGATGCGGAGGTCGAAATTCAACTATCTGCATCAGGGTTTCAGAAAAAATATGCCATAGGCTTGTATAGAAGTTGAAATATAAGAAAATGGCCTAATAGGTGCAGTTTTGCCACATCCATCTACACTTCCCAGATAAGAGCATGTATATCACAGTCACATTTCGGAAACATCAATTTCTTTCACCATTTACATGCTTGTCGTATATATTGTATCGAGTTGTAAGCTTCAAGCGGATCCTGGACAATGCAGTATTACTTCAATTATAGCTTCGAGACTTCATCAGCTGCAGGGAATGACAGCAATGTTACAGGCAGGCGGTGCTGGTGATTCTTTTGATCTTGACGGTTGAAGATCCACCCATCTTAAAAAAAGACTCCACAACATCGTTGAACTACCACACAGTTGTAGGCACGTACCTCGTCCTCAAACCATGCAAAATTGGTATAGTGCCCATCATTCATCTTTCCCTCGTGATTGCAAAAAGATCAAACTCGTACATTGCTTCTGGACCCAAGAATCTGGTCAGAAGTTAACAATGAATTTTGCAGGAAAGGTACACTCAGCCCACAATGCATTTGGACCAGTATTCTCCTTTTCCAATGGCGAAGGTGCCATATTGAGAGAGGCAAGGAAGATATCAATCTTGCGGGCCGAGGATTTGTCCGACGTCTGGCATTCAAATTGCTGAATGTGGAATTAAAGGTGGGAGAATAATGTCAACAGAACTTCATTACCTTTTGGAAATTCAAAACTGGCTTCCGAATGCTGAGTCGCTTGTTGGCTTCCTGGCGATCATGAAATGTAAGAGATGTGAAACCAAATGTACATCAGAGGCCTTGCTGCACTTGACACAACTGCATTTTTGCCGAGCTTCTCAGATTGCATGAATCTACATCAATTACAGATGAGGGACAAGTCAGAGCATGGCAGTGTAACATACCTTTGAATGCAACCTGCTAGGTGATGCAATCTTTCCACTTTTCCATTCCAGTTCAAGGCTGATATCTAACATTGGATCTGTGGTACTTGTAACAGTGCCACAAAGTTTGCATTTGACTTCACTTTGGAGGAGTCCAGCAAATGTGGAGTGGATGATACAATTACAAGAAATGTTCATAGAACCACAACAAGTGGTGTGAATCTGGTTTAATGCCAAGATAAAAAATTCACAGGCATCCTGCTGCATGTTGATAGGTCCACTGCATGCTCTAAGGTCTGGAGAAGATTCTTAATTGTATCAACACATTATGACAAATGCTCCAAACCACTATGAACACCACAAAATCAATTTTGAACACTTTTCAAACAACTTCACACAATTTTGAATAGCTTCGAATGATTTTGTGACACTTCAAACACTTTTGAATGACTTTGCACTACTTAGAATGACATCGGCCACCATAGAGATATTATAAAACCCTTTTGACACACACAAAACATCCAGCATGAGCCACTGCATCGCATATCGAACACTGCTGGTGATAGGTCCACTATGCACTATAAGGTCTGGAGAAGGATCTAATCATATCTACACATTACGACATGCACTCTGAATCACTATGAACATCATGAAATCGACTTTGAATCCTTTTCCAACTATTTCACACTATTTCGGACAACTTTGAATGATTTCGAACTATTTCATGACAGTTCGAATGCTTTCGAAGACCTTCACATTACTTCGAACGATGTCAGCCACCATATACCTATCCTAAAACCCTTTTGATACATGCTGCACAGCCAGAATGAGTTATTCCATTGCATATCAAGCACTACCAGCACTACTGAACACGAGGAGAGATGACAAAGGATTAAGGATGTGATGATAGCACTTAGAGGCTTCAATGATATATTGAAGCAAAAGATAAGTACTTTTACTATATGGGGACACTGTACATTTCAATCATTTATCATTTCTCATTTGTTTTATGATCTACAAAGTCCTCATTGTTGGATATATTGCCTCATGTTTTACACATGTTTTATTTCCCTTTTGAGTACTATCTCTTCAAAAATGTATATAGACTTGTACTAGTTACTTAGCAAAGCAACAGGGAACAGAGAATAAGTTACCCTCTCCACTATCATCAGATTTAAGAGCTGTTCTCTTGAGTCTTATAATCAGGTCATATCTCTAAGTTCTGCAAAATATTGCGAACTTCCTCAAACTATCATATTTTCTCCTCATTTTATCGCACATCATCTATTGCATTTCAACAAATGCTTCCTATTTGTTATATTTACTTCTCAACATATCTCAACATTACTCTGACATCTTTGAACCTCCTTGAACTCACTTCAAACAATTTTGCACACCTTCGAACATCTTTTGAACTATTTTGCATGTCTTCAAACCTATTCCAAACTTTTTCAAACTTTTTCAGATGCTTCTAAAGACTATTCGCCACATCCCTTACCATTTTGCATCACTAAACACAACATTTTGGTATCAGCAGTGATATTTAGTACCAACTCGCACCATTCCTCTAGCCTGAGTTATACTTCCTAAGCCTTTTAACAGGTTTTGTTAGGTTTCCAGGTTGAGTATCATCACTGGACACAAGGAGAAATGACAAAAGAATTAGAATATGATAATGGCGGGTTTCAATGATCTATTGAAACAACAGGATGAGTACTCTTACTATATGGCGACACCGTACATTTCATCTATTATCATTTCTCATTTGTTTTATGTTTTACAATACCTTTATTGCTGTGCATACTGCCTCATGTTCTACACTTGTTATATTTTCTTTTTAGTACTTACCTCTTCGAAATGTATATAGACTTGTATTAGTTACTTAGAACAACAAGAGAATAAGTTACCCTCTCCACTATCATCAAATTTAAGAGCAGTTCTCTTGAGTCTTAGCTTGCATCATACAGTGACTCACAAAACTGAGTCAATGTTTTGGACTTTTTGATTCATTGTTGAATAGCTTCCCATAAACAACAAAACCAAACAAGGTATTGGTGTACCGAATAACATACATGATCAGGGCTACCAAACAAACAAAGAATTATGTAATTTTAATCATCCCTCATGGAGATATGATCATTTTAATTCAGGGACTCATTGACTCAGTTTTGTGAGGGGTAGTCAGAAATATTAGAATCTGATGCTCCACCAACTGTATAATGTCAAAAACTTGACAGATGGTTTCTAAGGTGATGTGACCCTTGATGGGACCTTAAATTATAGTATTTAATTAGGACTAGCATTCTTCATACTTCAATATTCTCCAATGTATCCCATCTCCTCTGCTCAGAAGGAAAACATTCTTTTTCTGGCCTCCAATCATTATTCTACCTGCAATATTGCCTCTAAACTCAACCTCAGCCAGTCTAGTGTATCCAGAACACTCAGGGATCTCCATCCAAACCTGGATTCCCCCTCTGGTGGTTGTCCTTCTAAGCTCTCATCTACCTCTCAGAGAGCCATCCTTACCCAAATCACCACTGGCAAGGCTGCAAATGCTGTTCAGGCCACCCATTACATCAACAGCATCATCCCCACTCCAGTCTCCTCAGAAACCATCAGAAGAGTTCTCAGAAAAAACTCATTCAAGGCTGTGGTGAAGAAGAAAAAGCCTTTGCTTAGTATAAGGCATAGGAAAGCAAGATTGGCTTTTGCTCAGAAGTATAGAGAGTGGACTGTGGAGGACTGGAGAAGGGTTATTTGGTCAGATGAGACTAAAATTAACAGGTTTGGGTCAGATGGGAGAGAGTGGGTTTGGAAACAGAAGGGAGAGGGGCTGATTGAGAGAGAGGTGCAGGGAACTGTCAAATTTGGGGGAGGAAACATTATGGTATGGGGGTGTATGGGATGGAATGGAGTGGGGCATCTTGCAGAGGTTGAGGGGAGGATGAATGCTGACCAGTATGTGTCCATTTTGAAGGACCATATGCTGCCTAGCTTGGAGGAGAGTGGAATTTCTGGAGAAGAGGTAATTTTTCAACAAGACAATGACCCCAAGCATACCTCAAAAAAGGCCAAGAAATGGATGGAGAACAACAATATTACTCTTCTGGATTGGCCTGCCCAATCTCCAGACCTCAGCCCTATTAAACATCAATGGGTTCACCTCAAGAACCAGTTAGACAAGTATCCAACAGCACCAAAAGGAATTTGGGAGTTATGGGAAAGAGTAGTGGAAGAGTGGAATAATATTCCATCAGAGGTGTGTCAGAATTTGATTGAAAGCATGCCTAGAAGGTCGGGAGCAGTTATTAAGGCCAAGGGAGGTTATACAAAATACTAGAATTACAATTTATCATAATATTGATACCACCTCACAAAACTGAGTCAATGAGTCCCTGAATTAAAATAATCATATCTCCATGAGGGATGATTAATTCTTTGTTTGTTTGGTAGCCCTGATCATGTATGTTATTCGGTACACCAACACCTTGTTTGGTTTTGTTGTTTATGGGAAGCTATTCAATAATGAATCAAAAAGTCCAAAACATTGACTTAGTTTTGTGAGTCACTGTATCTCTAAGTTCTGTGAAATATTGCGAACTTCTTCGAACTTTTGTATTTGCTCTCAACTTGTCGCCTATCACCTATCGCCACTCGAAAACCACTTCTTATTCACTATATTCATTTCTCAACATATCTCACCACCAGTCCAACATCTCTGAACTTCTTCAAACCTTTCCGAACCTTCTTCAAACTATTTTGCATGTCTTCAAACCTATTTTGAACCTTATTTGAACAACTTTGTATGCTCTCACAGACTATTTGCACCATCCCTTACCATTTTGCCTCACTAAAAATAATGTTTGGATACCAGCAGTAATATTTAGTACCAACTCACACCCTTCCTCTAGCCTGTGTTATACTTTCTAAGCCTTTTAACAGGTTTTTGTTAGGTTTCCAGGTCAAGTATTATCAACATAGCCAGCCAATTCTGAGGAAGCACACTACATAGTAGTGAGGAAATTTACTGGACCATAGGGTGTTGTATCATCCAGGTGTATCTTTGTAGTTGTGAGTTAGCAGTTCATGTAATATGTAAACACGAGCTTACCTCAGTAAATAGTTTGTCCATTTCACAACAAGTACAGTTCTCGACTTTCCATAGCTTCCAGCTTATCTCCCAAGAAGAAATTGAATTGTGGACAAAGCATTGGAGGACAACATTTAAGAAGAATGTTTGCCCAGATTTAAAAGTCCACACTGGCCTAAAATAAGGTGAAATTAAGCAGTGAGGAAGGATTAAGGGAAGGTCTGACTTTGCCAACAAGCAATAGGAACTGCATTCTCCATGACAGCCATCAGGACACTTCACTGGAAGATTGATATTAACCTGTTACTCTGCATAGTTGGAATCTTGTAGCAGGCTGTATAAGTATCTCAACAACAGGGTAATGCAAAGAATTGAGAAGTGGTTGAGCATTTCAGACATCATGTGGAGGTTCAAACTTACATTCCACTAGCTTCAACTTTTCAGCTTTATTAATTCCTTTTTTTTTTTATGTATGTCTGGTCCCAACTCATCTGTGATCAGAAGTAATTGTAAATCTCTGTTTAATCAACATCTGGGCAAAGTGAGGAGATTACTTTGTTACAGTAGCAATGACCAGAACATGCTTATTATCAGTGGTCCATTCTCTCCTTTCTTCCATCTGTTCTGATCGCTTAATCAGAGGATAAACAGGTACCTTTCCATAAATTTTTGTTTGGAATACCAACAACTTAGAAACCATCTTGCATACTGTGCCACTTCCACCTAATGCTGGTAACTCCATCTTAGATATGACATGGAAATGTTATTGTGGCCTGAGCTATCTCATTGTCTTGTCTGGTCAAGGAAAGGTCATAGTATTTCCATCTATGGAAGCAGGGAACTAGGAGGATGGGGTACACTCATCATGGGCCCTACCTGCACATTCTGGTGACCAAACAGAGTACAGAAGCAGGAGTATCAGTTGTCAAGAGTCTATGATAGTGTCCACTACTGGAGGTGATTGATGTTGGCTGTTCATTTTGACTAGAGTTGTAGATCCTATGACACCAACTGAACTCCTGGACTTAAATCTCGTTCTGCATCTGTTGTCCTTGTGAGTGGACTCGGAACCAATGAGGTTCTTAAAACCTCTTTAGCCATTCTGCTTCAAACCATGCATTGAATGGAAGACATGATCTACATCCTTAGTAAAGAAGTTGGTTCAACATCATGATGCTCACTGGCAAGTTTAAGTAACTGGCTACCTAAAGAGTATTAGCTGTCTTGGGTAAACCCTGTTGAGTGCTTGCTGTCCATGTTGCTATGCAATAGTTGATACCAACTGTTTCCCAGCCTAGTAGCAACACACCTAACTCAAGTATAAATTCGGGTCTCAACTTCACTTAAATATTAAAAATTGGGCTTTTGACACCCCATGATGAGCACCACTGGTGAGTAACAGCCTTGAACTTCCTACTCTGTCTATTTATACTAGGTGTCTAGATGAACACCCACTTGTGGCCATATATGCAGGGGCCAAGAGAAAAACTGCTGCATTGGAGCAATGGCTTCAAAATCTTCAGGAAGTGGGAACTAAACAAAAGTTGTATGTTCCAATTTTCCTTAATCCAATATTACTCAAGGCCACATCATATGTAGACTTGTATCAATGTTTGAGTCTGTTGATGAACTTATTGAGGAGAACGACTGGCGACACACCCTTGAGGTAGAGGCTGAATTTGGAGAAGAGCTCTCTGAACATACCTTGGAGTATTTTCTTTTCTCAATTGTAAATGAGGAGTTTATTTAACCTTCCAGGGATATGAACTTCTCATGCAACACATACCTGATCTCAAAAACAAGTTGATCGAACAAGATGTACTGGAGTTGAACATTTATTTTCAAGATGTGAGTGTTTTGCATCATTTGCAGATACACTGTCCAAGGTCCGGGTCAGGACCTGCCGAACTGGATCCAACCCAGGTCCAGGTCCAGTCAAAGGGTGGACAGCGAACCAGGTCTGGACCACATGGACCCAAGTAGTGTACAGTAAGGGATTACGCACCTCCACAAAGACAACCAAAGTTTTCAACAATCATGTTCAAAAACTTGCATCTTTGATAGTACATAAAGTGATGTAATGGTAAGTTGGTAACATTTGCCTATATTTGGAACTTGAGAAGTCCCTTCACCTTTTTTTTTGTCCATCCACACAACATGCAGAGGCCCTTCTATCACGAAATGTCATGTCGGGAGCGAGACAAAGTTGATTTGGGGCTGATTGTTGATGGAGGATGATGCATTCAGCCTTCAAGGTGGGTGCAAGGGCTAGATTACCCCAACACAATCACAAGGCTTGTAAAAAAAACTGGAGGAAAAGAAGGTAAGTTGACATTTCACATTTGGTGGTTTACAAAGGTTACAAGGTGCGTATGCTGATGGAAGACTAGAGGTACAAAAGGAAGTCTGGGTTGCTTTGGATGCAGATTTTGACTGCTTGAGTGAGGAGGATGATTAGTGACACTTGTAGCATTCTTTTTCTTGAAAAAAAAAAAACGTTTTGGCAATCGGACCTGGGTCTGGACATGGTCCGAAGAAAATTGGATTGGACCTTGGACAGTGTATTTGCAGATTGTTGGAGCAGACTACATACGCTGCACAGAGGAAGAGACAACACATTCCTTATAACCTACCTGGGGTTTAGTTAGTCTTAGAGCTAGGGTTTAGCAGAGGTAAGAACACTGTATATCTACTATAGTACAGGTTCTCCTTATAGGACACTGCTGAGGAGGTATGGGATCTCATCCGCACTGACTATGGTGTCGATGGCCCCTCCCAAGTCTTTGCGGACTTTAGGTCTGCAATTGCAATCAAAATTCCGGCTGCAAATCCTGCGCCAGAGATTGCCAAAATGGCTGATAAATTCAAGCACCTTACAGCTGCCAATGTCACCATCCCCGAATTAGTACAGGCAATGATTCTACTTGCTGCGATGCCACGCAAGTATGATTCTCTATCTGCCACAGTCCTTAACATGACCGCTACTAGAGCCTTGACATTTAAACATGTCAAGGACTCCATTGTCGCTGAAGCCTCACGGCGCACAGCAGTTGGAAAGCCCATTGGCCCACCTCAGGCCACCAAGCTTTCTGCTGTCAAGCGCAAAGGGGGAAACCCCAAATGGCAATCTCAAGGCAACAATGGAGAATCGTCCTGAAAGCATGGACAACATGGGGACAAAAAGACTAAAGAGGAAAAACCTAAAGAGAAACATTCCCACCTCGCCTCACAAGCCTTTACTACTATAAATGGTAATGGCACCATCATACCGCTGATGCCGCTCATCCAGCGCATCGAGAAGCGTGAACATACTCCCACAAGGGATCCTTACCGCCGACCGCCTGCACAGGCATACATGGGCGCGGCCTCTACCTCTCATTCGGTCTATACCGAATATCAGCAGGCTCGAGACACCCTCGAGCAAATGAATCTCCCACGCAGCACGAAAAATCTGCAACCACTGGAAGAGCACCTAACAGTGCGAGAAGGTAAGAGGAGGAGGATTGAACCAGAACCAAGAATCGTAGAGGTAGAAGATGATAGTGTCTCCCTTGGATCGGAACCCGCAGTTTCTGATGAAGAAGTATGGAAAGCCATCGACAAAATGCTTGTCGATGAACCACTTGAAACAGGTACATATGATGAAAGGTCAGTCCTTTTCCTTGCCACAAGCACAAGAATTAACATTCCATTGATCACAGCGAACTTTTCATGTGAAATTTTACCGCTACTAAATGTATCATGGAACAATTTACATCTTAATATATGTGTTATGTGTGCAAATGGAAATTGTAAGAAAGGTGCCGACTGGATCATGGATTCAGGTGCATCAAAACACTTCACTGGTGAAATGAAAGATTTTGCTTCTTACGAACCTTTACTGAGAAAGGACTCTACCCTGGTTCAAACAGCCACGGGTACTACTCATATAGTAGGAAAAGGAGCAGTCTTCATTAGACATCAGGTAGTATGTCATGGGAAGTCAGAGATGCGTGAAACACAATTATACCCTGTCTACTACATACCCGACTGTAATGCTCGATTACTGTCAATGGGCATCTTCTTACAAGACAGAAGTGATGTGCGTGGTTCCTCCGCACACATTTCATTTTTCAAGCAAGGAAACCCAATTATGGATTGCGTCCCTCTTATGAAATGTGACACTATTTATTGGGCTCGGACTCATATATTGAGCACCAAGGGAATCAATGTCGTGACAATGTACGTCGCAGACTACTCGACTTGGCATAAGCGACTTGGACACCCATCCAAAGAGGCGCTAGGGAAGATGCCTAATAGCACTATAAAATTCCCAAGGAATTTAATTATTCCTAAAGACAAAATTATATGTCCAGGGTGCGCTGAAGGGAAAATGACCTCAAAATCTTTTCCCGAATCAGATTCACGTGCAGAAAGACCCTTTGAATTAATACATTCCAATCTGAAGGAACTCCCAGTACTATTGTACCATAAACATAAATACTTTATTGTATTTCTGGATGACAAGACGTCACATATCTGGGTCCAATGCCTTAAAAAGAAATCTGATGCTGCTGCAGCCATCAGACAATTTCGGGCAGTGGCTTTGACACAGTATGGTGCTACAATCAAGCGCTGGCGTGTTGATCCAGGGGGAGTTCAAAGATCGTGAGCTACAAAATGTGCTCAAGGACTTTGGCATCAAAATAGAGATGTCTGCACCCCACGTTCACCAACAGAATGGGCGCGCAGAGCGTGCCATAAGGACAATAATGGAAAAGTCGCAAACCCTGCGATTTACTGCATGTCTACCACAATCATGGTGGGAATTTTGCATTGAACATGCAACACACCTATACAACCGAACCCCGATAAGGCGCCTGAAATGGCTGACACCGGTTGAGGACCTGATAAAGGTCCGCCCAGATCTAAACAATCTGAAGGTTTTTGGTTGTGGTGCTTATGTCTACCTACCCAAGGAGAAGCATCCAAACACATTGGCTCCTCGATCAGAGTTGATGACGTACCTTGGATTAGAAGATGGCATTAAAGCATACCGTTTTATGTGACCTAGTGGCGCAATATTCATTGGTGCTATGGCACTATTTGATGAAACATTGTTCCCATGCTGTCCCGGAGCTAAAACTCCTGCCAATACAGACCTTGGTGATTTTCCACCTCCAGAACCAGAAGATGATGACCACTCATCTGGAATGGATGGCGATGATTCTATACTGCCACAAGATCCACCCCTTCCTCCATCATCAGAAAATGATGATGATGATGTACCAAGCGAGCAAAAGGCACATGATGATGTGACAAATGCTCCTCCTCCGTCGCCTCCAGTAACCACTGAGGACTTTCATCCAAGACGTGATGATCAACAGGAATGGCAGCAATTGCCCCATCGATCAGGCAGGCAGAGGAACATTCCAAACCGTCCTGGCAAATACCTATGGAGAGAAGCGACTCCCCTCTGACATAGAGAGAGACATTGCACGTGATCGATATTGGAAGAGATCTGTGGGTCAAGATTCGGATCATAACTGAACACGACCACAAACTCAACAGAAAGAACCGGTTGCTGGACTGAGTTCGGCACCCCACGAGAGTGTGCCCGATTCCAATGATCAAGAACATGATCACCCAATGGGGGAACCGGACGAAGCAGGTTATATTAAAAAGATAACCAAGGAAGGAGGAGATAAGCTTATTCGCTGGCTGTTGTCAAAAGCAGTCAAACCATCGAGCAAAATAAGCCAAGTTCCAAACCAATTTCGCGATATTGTGCGCCTACCACGGCAGCAGCAATGTGAGTTGAAACAAGCTTGTCATGAAGAATTAGAGGCTCTTCGTAAGCGACAAGTCTATGACATCGTCGATCTTCCACATGATCAAAAAATGATCAAAAATAGATGGGTTTTCTCCATAAAATCGGATGGAAGAAAACGAGCCAGACTCATGGCCAAAGGCTTTTCACAAGTCAAAGGCATTGACTTTGATGAGATTTTCTCACCGGTAGTCCGCTACGAGACCGTACGCCTCATGTTTGCACTTGCATCTCTAGAAGGCATGTATATGACCAGCCTAGATGTAAAAACCGCATTTTTATATGGCAAACTAGATGAGGAGATCTATATGGATCAACCCGAGGGTTTTAGACTTGAGGGAAAAGAGTGCAAAGTATTGCGCTTACGCCGAGCATTGTATGGCCTTAAACAAGCCTCACTTGCATGGTGGAAAGAGCTAGAGGCATTTATGCGCACCATTGGGTTCATGCGTGCCAGCTCCGATGCCGGCATTTTCATACACAAGGATCCTAAGACAGGCAGCATTGTTATTGCACTCGTCTATGTTGATGATGGCTTGTTCATGGGGAATAACAAGAAACTTGTGGATGAAAAGAAAAATGCTTGTCTAAAGCATTGGGAGTGCCGTAGTACTGAAAAAGTCACGGAATTCTTAGGCATGCACGTCACCCAGACTGCAAGCAAAGTCAAACTCGATCAAACTGAATATTTCGCCAAAGTGCTTGAGAGATTCGAGATGACAAATGCCAAAGCGACCCCCACTCCACTCCCGACTGGTTACAGACCATCGGAAAACACAGCAACGCCCAATGCGATGCTTAGATCAAAATATCAGTCTGTGATTGGATCTTTATTGTATCTGATGCTCGGAACGCGACCTGATATCGCTTATGCGGTAATCAAGATGTCGCAATTCTCGGCTAATCCTAGCCAAGAACATCTAGACAAAGCAATGTACATCATGCGCTATCTGGTGGGAACCCAGAAATATAACATTGTCTATGATGGTGAGAAGTCCGAGGGGCTACAAGCCTTCACAGATTCTGATTGGGCAGCTGACACTGTCAAACGCCGATCTACAACGGGTTACTTTGCTACTCTAGCAAGTGGCATTGTGTGCTGGCAGTCCCGTTTACAAAAAACTGTAGCACTGTCATCCACAGAAGCCGAATATATGGCTCTCTCTGACACTTGTCGACAGATAGTGTGGATAGAGTCCTTATTCCAGGAACTTGGATATGTACTGAAGCGCGTACCAATCTGCGCTGATAATCAGGGATCCATCTTTATCAGATCAAATCCAGTTCAGGAAAGAAGGACCAAACATATAGACATTCGCTACCACTATACCCGTGAATGCATAGAAAATGACAAAGTCACGGTCGTTTTCATTCCTGGAAATGATAATCCAGCTGACATGTTCACAAAGAACCTTGGCACTGTCTTATTCAGGAAATTTAGAGACTCTCTCGGAATTACTTTTGAGATTCAAACTTAGCTGCTTAGAGCGCTGTACAGTTTGAGGGGGGGTGTTGAAATTAAATCCTGATGCATGCTGCATACATGAGGCCAAGCATGCAGCACACACATGTTACTGCGCTTACTGCACATACATGTGGTAAACACATTCCTGAGTCATGTGACATCCTTACTATTATGTATATAAGGAGAACCTGTACTATAGAAGATATACAGTGTTCTTACCTCTGCTAAACCCTAGCTCTAAGACAAACTAAACCCCAGGTAGGTTATAAGGAACGTGTCATCTCTTCCTCTGTGCAGCATATGTAGTCTGCTCCAACACCTGGCTCTTCTGTTGCCTGCTTAACAAGTCAGTGGATGGCTCGCGTGCATTCTCAGGCACAACCTGTGTAGTTTATAGAGATATAGTCTGTCATTCTATACAGAATAGCCTTCGTACCTTTTTGTAAACATCTTCAATGGATTCCCTTCAACAACTATACCTGACACCTGAAGTTAACTAATTACTTTCTAGATGATTGCGGTATTGATCATCTTTCATATCTTGAGCATTCATAGCATCATCAATAGATTGTGTCCAGCAGTTATGTTTTAAGTCTTGATTGGGCTCATGGCTAAATTGCTCATTGTCACCTAGAACTATACTCCTTTCTCCTCGCATATTTCATAACTATACAGAAGATATGTAATCCATACATAAGTGTATCTGGGTCACGGTGTTTCAGTCGGTGCCACATCACAAGAGAGGTCGAGACATTTTGCTCTATTGAATGTAGCCATAACATGAGCGAAAAGATATAAATAGTGTCACCTCCTTGCCCATGCTGTGCTTTGAATGTTTGACACATTACAACACCAGGGGCAAGTAGCGAAAACATTGCAGAAAAACACAGTGCGGGTCGTAAGTCTACATTCCTACTCCCAGGTGCTATCTCAAAGTTCAACGTAGGTAACTTAATTGCAGTGAGACCCAAATTGCGACAGCGTACGTCAGATTCACTTAAGCTCGATGGCACCATTACATGGCATGCTAACAGGTTACAGTAGCTACCTATTCTAGAAAGTGATGACAAATAGCGGACGACAAAACCAAAGAAACCCTGATTCCCTGATGTGGTATCTGGGTTTTCCCTTTAAATAATAGATCCACATCTTGTCCTGGCCACACCCACCGTATGAATTATTCCGGCCAGAGGACGGGCGATTACAATTACACGATTATCAGTCCACTCTCGATGCAGCACACTGCACAGTTGGGGGTTATATTCCGGCCCATGGGTAGGTTCTGTTATTGAAGTTGAAGTTGTTGGTAAATGTTGGACCTCCTTCGGTGCTCTTGCTTAGACATGCCAGCATTCTCGAGAACGGCCTATTGACATAGGGTTTCAAACTTCGATGGGGACTTGTTCTTCGGTACGAAGTAATAAGTATGTCCAGATCCGATGTTTGGACTTCATACGACTTCGACATTGTCGGAAGAAATCAATATATCACGGCTCCTTTGCTCCTATGGTTGGTTTCTTCCTCCGCGAAGCCCCAAGTTTCAAGTTGATCTTCCAAACCTTTTCTGCCTCTATTCCATCGAGCGCGCACTAAACTTTATTTTCGATGAATTCCGTATTTGGTACGTTCCGCCTGGAGGTTGATGAGTTGCCGTATTTGAGGCTCAGATGTCGACAAGTCTCGTCAGATGGGCGAAAAAATCTTTTAAAACGTATGGGCTCATCAATGTGCCGAAGACCGACATGTGGGCAAAATCCGACATCTTTCTGGTGTTGTGTACGTAAAGAATTAATGATTATCCCTAATTCTCTCCGCCTAGCTGTCTTCCTGGATGCTGATCTCTGGCGTCCACCGTTGGCCAACGCTCATCAGGACGATCAGGGGGCAACGTCGCGACACAGTACGCAGCTTAGCCTTCACCTAGTGTCCCAAGGCACGGGGGAATCAAGAGCCCTAACTCCTTCCCTATACCAAAACCGCAAAGACAACGATGATAACGACAGCAAGGATAATCGTAATTCCTGCTATTCCGAATCGAGAAATTGGAAAGATGCCTTTACTGAGCGAAGCCTGGATGAGAAAATACCTTCGCACAGCTGCAGGTTTGGCGTGATTCAGTTACCTCAGACACGCATAATGACAGATCACTAACCGAGGGCCAAGACAGCAAGTCCAAAGGCAACCATAGTAGCCCCTAGAGGACGTGCAAACTTTTGTAACCGCTCAACGGTAGAACTGAGAGCGTCCGAATTTGTATTAGCCGCTACCGTGAAGAGCTGCACAAGCGCTAATAGTGGCTATAATAAGAAGCAGCATCTTCGGATAAAGGGACATCACATACCAACGCCTGTGGTAGCAATCGTCAAACTTGTTCTAACGTAAGCCAAGTAGGTCCTTTCTGAGGCAAGATGATCTCTAGCCACGCTCCCCGAGTTCTCCAGCACAAGAGAAGGATTCAGTTTCACTAGGGGAAAGACACTTCCTTTACTATCCATTAATCCATCGGAACTCTGTGAGCCATGCTGGAGTCCAGATGACTTGGGTCCGGAGGCTGGTCCCCTATCAGCTCCGCCATCTTCAGGTTCTGGAGTGGACGGAACAATGGAAAAGTCGGGCGTTGGAGGTGGCGGAGGAGCTGATGCACGTGCATGCAGTGATGGAGCCCTCTCCATTTCTCGCATACGGGACAAGGTGCGAACAACCTTAGGCACAGAGTATGATATAGACATATATTTTTTATATTACATCCTGTTTCAATCGTTCCGAAGGTTCGGCAACTCAATTCGTAAAAATCGGACTTACGTTATTGGTGCAAACACAATCTAATCTAATCTCCACAGTCATGTGATCAATATTTTAGATTTGAATTCATTATTTCAACTTAAAGAGCTCCTGGTTTCGATAAGACTCTCGAGTCGTTTAGGAGTCAATTGCACCACCATCCACATCTTTGCAACTCCTGCAGTCCATGTTCAGTGAAAGCAACATCTGGCCGGGCAATACATCATATTACTACAGAGAGCTACTACCACGGCTGGTGGACCACATCAACGAGGCCTCGCTTCCGCATCTTTCACCTCTGCAGCACCAGCGGCTCCTACGACGATTAGCGAACGACTGTCACGCGACATCGATCCGTCTTGCGGGCTATATCTGGGGAGTTGTACGCCGCTCTTTTTCACCTTACCGTACAACTACTACTACAACACTTAAATCCGTTCACCTTCCACATTTTTTATCGCACATCACCACGTCCCCAACTTTTCGCCTTTCTATAAGCCATACTGCAACTTAACTTCTATTGTTTCCACTGTTCAGTTACTAAGTACTACGAGTCGGCGAGGTAAATATCCTACCTGAGTTACTTATGTAATGTAGTCGACCCAATTAATATCATATCATTAAACAGCCTCTGTGCATGATGTAGTAGCTGGAAACTGAGGTCCGCCCGTGATGGACCCCGAAATACGATAGGCGAGGGAGCGGATGCGCTAAAAATTGAACGTCGACTGAACGATTTGATGAAGCTGTTAGGATTCAACTGGATAGCATTGCGAAGCCATCAAGAATACTAGCAATACCCAACTAGAAAAACGTTCCCTCACTCAGCTAGGGTGTTCCGTGTTGCTTCCTCTCAACCTCCATCTCACTTGCAAGCAACACAGGCTTCGCCTATCTCAATAACAGTTACTCCCATTGATTCACCTGGTACTTCAACTGTCTTATACCCCGGCACCTGGTAGCACAGTGAACGCTATTCACCCATAGCCTGGTACTCGACGCGCGGGTAAGATGGGCTTCCCCCAATTCTCACGATAATTCAAACTCCGCGCTAATGCCGGATACTCGCCGAACAGCATGTGACTAAACGCGTTCGCATTTTCTCTGTTTATTCTGACAAGGTTGAGAATGTGCCTCTGGCACGCATTAACATGTTTAATATCTATGGCTTTCATTTCTATGTTAGTCTAATGGTACTTCATTATATACAATATTTTTGGTTTTTGCACTTCCACTGTCACTTGGCCATATAGCCTTGGTGTTGTGCACAGACCTTACTCATGATATTGCCACATAGAACCACCCATGAGTGAAGTATGGCCCATGTTGTTCACTGTGTTCATTAATTTTATCAACATCTCATTGCATTTTTTGACTTCAGCGCACATTGTTCACTTCATTGCATTTCTTGACTCAGTCTGTGAATATGTGAGTGGTGGTTCATTTTCATGGGCCAACTTGCATATACATAATACAATGCTTAATTTCACTACAGTTACTCAACTCCTTAGTTGCCTTTGGACTTGGGGGGCCATGGTCACACAACTCTTTAGTTGACTTTTAGATAGTACAACTCTTCAGTTGACTTGGGACCATTGGCCCCAAGTCAATGTTGGTGGATTGTAGGGTTTATCCCCTTCCACATCTCCCCCATCCCCATCTCCCCTATCCCCATCTCCCCCATCCCCTTCCCCTTCTCCTCCATCCCCTTCCTCTTCTCCCCCATCCTCTTCCCCATCCCCATCTCCCCCATCACCTTCCTCTTCTCCCTCTTCCCCATCCCCATCTCCCCTATCCCCACGTCTCCCATTCCCATCCCCTTCTCCACTTACCTCACCCCCATTCCCTTCCCATCCCCACCTCCCCCTTCCCTCTCTCCCTCTCCATCCATCCTCCTTCTCCCCTCTCCCCCCTCCCCTCCCCCCTCCCCCCCTCATGCACCCTCCCCCTCCACCCTCTCTCCTCTCTCCTCTCTCTCCCCCTTCTTCCTCTCCCCCTCTCACCCCCCCCCCCCTCTCATGTTCTCCCACTCTCATATCCTCACCCCCTCAATACTTCACCCCCATCACCCGCTCACTCACTCCCTCCCCCGCTCACTTACTCTCCCCCTCCTCATCTCCTCCCCCCTCCTTCCCCCTCACCCCTTCACCCCCTCCTCCCTTCACCCCCTCTCCCCTCTCCCCTACTCCCCTCCCTCTCTCCCCTCTCCCCCCTCTCCATCCATCCTTCTCCTCCCCTCTCCCCCCTCCCTTACTCACTCTCCCCCCTCCCTTACTCACTCCCCCCCCTCCCCCATCCCTCCCCCATCACCCCCTCCCCCATCACCCCCTCACCCACTCCCACCTCCCATTCCCCCCATCACCCCCTTCCCCCCTCTGTCCCTCTCCCCCTCACTACTTCACCCCCTCACCCCCTCACCCCTGCTCTCCTCCCTCTCCTCTCTTTTGAATGTTGTAAAAAATCTCTAACTTCACTTTGTCATTAAACTCAATTTTTACACTCTACATAGAAAAAGTGCCCAGACCCAAAAAAAAAAGATAGAGGTGGTGAAAATTAGCTGAGAAAAAGGTTCCCACCATTGAGTTATATTTGTCATCATGTCTCATGACCCTCAAAGTTGGTCATCACTTTCTCATCCACTCAGAGCAACTCCCATGGCCTCATCACTTCCCACGGCCTAGTCACCTGACCATCCTCCTTTTATTATTGACAAGGTTTTTAAATGTGCCTCTGGCACATGTTGTTCACTGTGTTCATTGATTTTCTATGAGTAGTAGTTACATATGTACAATATATATTCTAATCTAATAACACTTCATCGAAGCAGCCTGAGGTAAAAGCATTCACCGGCACTGGGTGGAACATAGAACATCCTTCCAATGGCGAATCCCCTCTGCCTGGGCTTCCACTTGTGAGCCCTTTGATCCCACACAAATTTGGAAGGAAAGTCCTGGTAAAAAATGACCTGTGCAAGCTCTGGATACTCCTGATTGGCCTTGAAAAAGGCAGTGAGGATGGTGTCATGCTGTGCAGCATGCTGGATGATTTCCTGGATAGACTGTGGACCATTCTGATTTCAAGTGACATACTGCTGGGCAGGAAGGTGGATCTGAAGATGGACGACGTTGGGAGAAGCACCATGCATGGTGAAGTGGAAGAGGCGCCAGATGCTTTCGCATGCAAATATGTAGCGAGCATCGAGGTACTGCCTGACTTCATTGTTGCAAGTTCCAAACTCCATGGTGATGCAATTGTGGCCTTTGTAGACATATTTGTAGATGTACTTGATGGCCTTGATAGAGCTGATGGACTCGATATTGATGTGGCAACAGTACTTCCAGATGAGATAGGCAGAGTAAGTGACCACCCAACAATTGTTGACCTGCTTTCCCTGAACGTGATATGTGTGTCCAGTGTCCCGACGCTTGGTAGAGGCATAGGCATCATCAGAGATGGTTGTCTGATCCCTGAATGGCTTGGGGAAACCTTTGGAGCACTGTCCATTCACCATGCAAGGAGCTGCAGGATTCTCTGCACCACAGGGTTTATGGACCATGAACTTTTTGATGAGGTCGAGGAGCTCAGGATCATCATCAGGAAACTCTGAAGACAGAAGGCTGTCTATCTGCTCGGGGGTGCGAAGCTTGGATTGCTCATCGAGAAAGATAATGCAGTGCATGTGAGGAAGGCCATGCTTCTGAAACTCGATGGTGAATAGATAAGCCATCCGAATATGCCAGCCTCGATATCCTTGATCATCTCCTTCTGCTTTGCATAGAATGCACGAACGACCAAATCTGGGCGATCTGCTGCAGTCTGCCCTGGACAAAGAGCATCCTGTATTTCTGGCCAGGCAGGGTTGGCAGTGATGGTGAGAAAGAGATTGCCTCCATTGCAGTGATGATTGATGGCGAATGCATCCTGAAGAAGCTGCTGCATGTGACGTGTGCTTCCTGCAAAGGATGAAGGAAGAATAATTCTTTGACCCAGAGACTCTGTGTCCACATCGATGTTTGCAGCCACAGCATCTGCCAGGCCAACATAGACTTTGCCACGAATGGTGTCCTGATTCATCAAAATCCAGCGCAACCAATCCTGCTCAGCAGTGGCCCATCCATCACACACAAACTCCTGAAAGAGCTTTCCAGTCAGAAAGATATGCTGGGGCTCAACAGCAGGTGGTCAAAGGTGGAGGCAATAGCAGTAAAATTCAGATTTGGAGACATGTTTGTGAACTCTGGCACCACCTCGGTTGTTGGCATCGACAGCTGCATACTCGATTTGAGGGTGCCATTGGAGCTGGCCAGTAGGAAACAGCAAAACATAGTGAAGGGCCGGATAGAGGGGATGGATGTCACTGATGCGCTGAAGGGGAGGGCCATGCCTGCAGTAGAGAACGATGTTGCGTGTGCTCTCTGGCTGATTGCCATCACCTGGAAGAATGACAGCAATCTCATTGTTGGTAGCATCGGGGAGATTGTAGCGGCGACGGTCACAGGATTGATCAAAATGCAAAGCTATCTTGCACTGCTGGTGTGGAGGCAAGTTCCTGGTGAGCTCATGAGCCTGCTTGTACATCTGAACTGCTGGATGGTGACGGCGGAGCATGTCCTGAAGAGTGAGCAAAGTGTGGTGATAGAGGTGAGTGTTCCAGGCATTGGCCATGCAAAATTTGACAGCGTCAGCTGGATCGTAGATATATAGCTGAGCATAAACAGGAGGTTCACTCTCTGGTGGAAGCAGAGATCCAATCTTGTGGGACAGCTCGCCATGGAGTTTGTAGACATAGGGACCGACACCATTATTCACAGCCTCTTTGCCCTCGTTGACCGACTCGTCAATCTTGCAACCAATAGAAGTCATGGCGAGTGCATTATTGTAAGTGCGGATGTGATCACAAAATGATTTTCCAATGTTGTCCTGAGCAGTGAGCAATTGTGTAAGCTCAGGTGGGACTGGGTGAAGAGGTGGCAAAGCGATCTTTCCACTCAGGCAGCACATGCCGAATTGAGGATGAATATTTGAGGATTTCATAAGATGTTCAGCCATCCAGTGCAAAGCATGGCAATCAGGGCACTCCACATCCATATTTCCCAGATCATGAACAGGCCAATCTAAATTAAATGGCTGGTGGGCAGGAGGCAAAACAGGCAGAGGTGGTGGTGGTGGTGGTACAGGATCAATCTTGGATGATCAAGTCAGTCACCAAATTGATCAAAACAATATCAGCATGCTTACATGTGGAGGTACATTGGCTACAGGAACAGCAGGAACAGCCAGAGGTGGGGGAGGTAGAGGGAGAGGTAGAGGTGGCTACATCATTATTCAGTCAGACCATTGCACATGATGTAGAATTTAATTCAACATACAGCAGCCAGAGGTGGAAGTGCTGCATGCTGCACAGCAAGCACAGCCCAAGCCATTGCAGGAACCATTGGTAGAGGAGCCATTGGTAGAGGTATATTGGCTACAGGAATGGGAGGTGCAGGAACAGGAGGAACAGGAGCCGGAGGGTCAAAAACAGGAGGCAGAAAAGGCTGCATCAGTATTATGTTGTTAATTAACCTGTGTCACATAGAAGAATATGTAATCCAACATACAGCTACAGCAGGAATAACTGGTGAAACTTGATGTTCAGGCCAGGCCATCGGAGGAGCGACAGGAATGGGAGGTGCAGGAACCAAAGGAACAGGAGCTGGAGGGTCAAAAACAGGAGGAGGACCCAAAGGTGGAACTCGCAGCCCAGCCTGGGCGATTGCATGAGTAGCAGGAATGGGAGGTGGAGGTGCAACAGGAATAGCAGGTGTGGGAGCCATAGGAATGGGAGGTGCAGGAATTGGAGGTGCAGGAACAGGAGGGTCAAAAACAGAAGGGGCAGGAGGGGCAGGAAAAAAATATGGGAGAGCTGCATTGTGTAAAGGAGCGACCACAGGCAGAGGTGGAGCTGCATGAATTGAGCCTCTTCCCCTCCCTCTTCCTCTTCCTCTGCCTCTGCCTCTCACCACCTGTGGAAGGGGAGGAAGTGCTGCCAGCTGTTGTGCCAAATGAGGAGGAAGGTGGTTGTATTGAGGAGGTGGAGGTGGAGGGGCGAGAAAAGGATCAGTGTCATTCCCATTCAGCAAACCACCATGGGGAGGTGGCACTGGCAGCAAAGGCTGGGCAATGTTTATTGTGTGAGCATGGTGTGGAGTCTGGTGGCGAATAGGGCTATCCAAGGTCCATTGGTCCCGTTCAGTTTGCTGCATGGCCATCCGGATCTGTCGAGGAGTATTGGGCGGAGTTGGGTCCATGGGAATCGGGGAGCTCTCTTACAGCAGCAGAGGAGGTGAGATTTTTGTAGGAGGCTGTGAAATCAGTGCAAACAGTGGCAGTTGATAGTGGAGTGACTTCCAAAAATAGAAGGGGAGGCAACTACAAACCCGCCAGCCCAATCTCCCTGCACACTGTGCCCTGAGAGAGGTCCAAAAAACAACTGGCAGACACTCTTTTTGTTGAAAAAAGAGAAGCCAGGGAGGTAGGACTTCACAGAGCTTCACCTTGGTCTACAGGTACCCTAAGAATGCAAAAACAACCCCACTGGAAAAGAGCCCAGAGCCAGAAAGAGAGCAGAAAAGCTAGAAGTGGCCAAAAATCAGCTGAAAATTGGGTTCCTACACCCAGTAAGCTGAAAATTAGCTGAAAAAATTGATCCTACACTCAGTTATTAGATTTGTCATGATAGGTACACCTTATTATATTTGTCAGCAGGTCAAACATTAGCCGAAAATTTGGTTACTACACTCAGTTATTAGATTTGTCATCATGGTAACCTTATTTGTCATCAGGCCAAAAAAAACCCGGTTCCTACACTAAGTTATTCGATTTCTCATCAGGAAAATATTTGTTCTGATGGGAACAGTTATTGCATTTGTGATCGGGCCCACAATTTAGCCGAAATTTTTTTGTTATGATCGGAACAGTTATTACAAATGTGATTGGGCCAAAAAATAGCCGAAATTTTTTTTCGGCCAATTTTTGTCACCCAGTTATTAGCCAAGAATTTACTTCCCACACCTTGTTATATTTGTCATCATTTCTCACCTCTCTGCAGAGTCTCACAGTGTAATGCCATTCCCACCCCTGCGGAGTTTGTCATCATTCCCACGCCCCATTCACGTGACCGATCTCACTTTATTATGGACAAGGTTGGGAATGTGCCTCCGGCACGTGTTAACATGTTTAATAAGTAATATATTCAATATTTTTGGTTTTTGCACTTCCACTGTCATGACTTCATTTCTATGTTAGTCTGATAGTACTTCATTATTTTGGTTTTTGCACTTCCACTGTCATGTGTTAACATATTTAATAAGTATGGACTTCATTTCTATATACATAGTACTTCATTTCTATGTTACTCTAATAGTACTTCATTATATACAATATTTTTGGTTTTTGCACTTCTACTGTCACTTGGCCATAGAGCCTTGATGTTGTGCACAGACCTTACTCATGATATTGCTATACAGAACCACTCATGAGTGAAGTATGGCTTATGTTGGTCACTGTGTTCATTAATTTTATCAACATCTCATTGCATTTTTTGACTTCAGTGCACATTGTTCACTTCATTGCATTTTTTGACTCAGTCTGTGAATGTGTGAGTGGTGGTTTATTTTCATGGGCCAGCTTGCATATACATAATACAATGCTTAATTTCACTACAGTTACTCAACTCCTTAGTTGCCTTTGGACTTGGGGGGTCATGGTCACACAACTCTTTAGTTGACTTTTAGATAGTACACAACTCTTCAGTTGACTTGGGACCATTGGCCCCAAGTCAACGTGGGTGGATTGTAGTGTTTATCCCCTTCCACATCTCTCCCATCCCCATTTCCTCCATCTCCTTCCTCTTCTCCCCAATCACCTTCCCCATCCCCATCTCCCCCATCCCCCATCCCCATCTCCCCCATCCCCATCCACCTCTCCCTCTCCCTCTCCCTCTCCCTCTCCCTCTCCCTCTCCCTCTCCCTCTCCCTCTCCCTTATCCCCTTCTCCACCTACCCCATACCCATCCCCTTCTCCACTTACCTCACCCCCATCCCCTTCCCATCCCCACCTCCCCATACCCATCCCCCATACCCATCTCCCCTATACCCATCTCCCCCATAACCATCTCCCCCATTTCCATCCTCTTCTCCCCCTTCCCCATCCCCATCTCCGCTATCCCAACCTCTCCCATTCTCCTCCCCTTCTCCACTTACCTCACCCCCATCCCCTTCCCATCCCCACCTCCCCATTCCCATCCCCCATACCCATCTCCCCCATCCCCATCCCCATCTCCCCCATCCCCCATCCCCATCTCCCCCATCCCCATCCACCTCTCCCTCTCCCTCTCCCTCTCCCTCTCCCTCTCCCTCTCCCTCTCCCTCTCCCTCTCCCTCTCCCTTATCCCCTTCTCCACCTACCCCATACCCATCCCCTTCTCCACCTACTTCACCCCCATCCCCTTCTCCACCTACTTCACCCCCATCCCCTTCCCATCCCTACCTCCCCCTTCCCTCTCTCCCTCTCCATCCACCCTCCTTCTCCCCTCTCCCCCCTCCCCTCCCCCCTCACCTCCTCATGCACCCTCCCCCTCCACCCTCTCTCCTCTCTCCTCTCTCTCCCCCTTCTTCCTCTCCCCCTCTCACCCCCCCCCTCTCATGTTCTCCCACTCTCATATCCTCATCCCCTCAATACTTCACCCCCATCACCCCCTCACTCACTCCCTCCCCCGCTCACTCACTCTCCCCCTCCTCATCTCCTCCCCCCTCCTTCCCCCTCACCTCTTCACCCCCCTCCTCCCTTCACCCCCTCTCCCCTCTCCCCTACTCCCCTCCCTCTCCCCCCTCTCCCCCCCTCTCCATCCATCCTCCTCCTCCTCTCTCCCCCCTCCCCTACTCACTCCCCCCCCTCCCCCATCACCCCCTCACCCACTCCCACCTCCCATTCCCCCCTTCACCCCCTCCCCCCCTCTCTCCCTCACTACTTCACCCCCTCACCCCCTCACCCCTGCTCTCCTCCCTCTCCTCTCTTTTGAATGTTGTAAAAAATCTCCAACTTCACTTTGTCATTAAACTCAATTTTTACACTCTATATAGAAAAAGTGCCCAGACCCAAAAAAAAAAAAGATAGAGGTGGCAAAAATTAGCTGAGAAAAAGGTTCCCACCATTGAGTTATATTTGTCATCATGTCTCACGACTCTCAAAGTAGGTCATCACTTTCCTATCCACTCAGAGCAACTCCCACGGCCTCTTCACTTCCCACGGCCTAGTCACCTGACCATCCTCCTTTTATTATTGACAAGGTTTTTAAATGTGCCTTCGGCACACGTGGTTCACTGTGTTCAGTATGAACACCTCACTGCATTTTATTCATGGATGCACAACTTTTTATTTGACTCTTAGATGATACGCAACTCTTCAGTTGACTTGGGACCGTTGGCCCCAAGTCAACGTGGGGGGGTTGTGGTGTTTATCCCCTTCCACATCCCTATCCCCATTTCCACCTACCCCATCTCCATCTCCATCCCCATTTCCATCCCCTTCCCCATGCCCATGCCCACCTACTCCATCCCTGTCCCCATCCCCATCCCCTTCCCCATACCCATGCCCACCTACTCCATCCCCGTTCCCATGCCCACCTACCCCATCCCCTCCCCCATCTCCCCCATCCCCCTCTCCCCCATCCCCTTCCTCTCCTCCCCTCTCCCCCCTCCCCTACTCCCTCACCCCCTCACTACTTCACCCCCTCACCCTCTCACTACTTCACCCCCTCACCCCTGCTCTCCTCCCTCTCCTCTCTTTAAATTTTGTAAAAAATCTCCAACTTCACTTTGTCTCCCTTCTCCCACTCTCTTATCCTCACCCACTCTCCACTTTTCCTCTCATTTCCCATTCCCCCCTTCACTCCCTCACTCCCTCACCCCCTCACTCCCTCCCCCCCTCACTACTTCACCCCCTCCCCCCTCTCCATCCATCCTCCTCCTCCCCTCTCCCCCCTCCCCTACTCCCTCACCCCCTCACTACTTCACCCCCTCACCCTCTCACTACTTCACCCCCTCATCCCTGCTCTCCTCCCTCTCCTCTCTTTAAATTTTGTAAAAAATCTCTAACTTCACTTTGTCTCCCTTCTCCCACTCTCTTATCCTCACCCACTCTCCACTTTTCCTCTCATTTCCCATTCCCCCCTTCACTCCCTCACTCCCTCACCCCCTCACTCCCTCCCCCCCTCACTACTTCACCCCCTCCCCCTTCTCCATCCATCCTCCTCCTCCCCTCTCCCCCCTCCCCTACTCCCTCACCCCCTCACGACTTCACCCCCTCACCCTCTCACTACTTCACCCCCTCACCCCTGCTCTCCTCCCTCTCCTCTCTTTAAATTTTGTAAAAAATCTCCAACTTCACTTTGTCAGTATTAAAGTAATATTTATTGACTTTACATTATAACGAACTCAAATTATAACTTGTTAGTAAGTCTGCATAATGACTTTGTATTGAACTAATTTTTATTGAGTTGACTTCATTAATGGTAACTGTAATTTTATTTTATATCAAATGCCTTATTTCGAAGATCATTTTACAGACTTATTTTTTACTGACTCATTTTCAAACTTGACTTATTTCTAGACTAATTTTCATAGACTTTACTTCATAATGAGCTCATTTGTAACTGTTATTTTGCAGACTTTACTTTGTAACGAACTCAATTTTTATTTCCTTTACTTCATAATGAACTCAATTGTAACTCTTATATTTTACTGATTTAACTTTGTCCTGAACTCAATTTTCAATTCAAACTTATTTCAATACTGACCTGACTTTGTAATGACCTCACTTATAGAATTGCAAATAACATTTTATTGATCCACTTGTTACTGACTAATACAGAGATGTGTCTAAATCACTTTATTTGGGTCATGTGCCGAGGTCATGATCAGGTTTTTGCATTTTGTTCAGCCCACGAGGTTTGCTTAGTCAGCTTTCACAGCATAGTAAAAGGATGACAGTTGCCCCTCAGTCAAATTTTATTCAGAAAACACTGCAATACAGCTGCTTACATGTCATCCAGACATTATTCTACATAGAAAATGAGCCCAGATCCAAAAAAAAAAAATTCGAGGTGGTGAAAAATTAGCCGAGAAAAAAGTTCCCACCTTTAAGTTATATTTGTCATCATTTCTCACACCTCTCAATTTTTCCCAGCCCCTTCAGAGTTGGTCATCTTTCTCCCACCCCTTCGGAGTTTGTCATCATTCCCACGACCCCTTCACGTGACTGATCTTGCTTTATTATGGACAAGGTTGGGAATGTGCCTCCGGCACGCGTTAACATGTTTAATAAGTAATATATTCAATATTTTTGGTTTTTGCACTTCCACTGTCACGACTTCATTTCTATGTTAGTCTGATAGTACTTCATTATTTTGGTTTTTGCACTTCCACTGTCATGTGTTAACATGTTTAATAAGTATGGACTTCATTTCTATATACATAGTACTTCATTTCTATGTTACTCTAATAGTACTTCATTATATACAATATTTTTGGTTTTTGCACTTCTACTATCACTTGGCCATAGAGCCTTGATGTTGTGCACAGACCTTACTCATCATATTGCTACACAGAACCACTCATGAGTGAAGTATGGCTTATGTTGGTCACTGTGTTCATTAATTTTATCAACATCTCATTGCATTTTTTGACTTTAGTGCACATTGTTCACTTCATTGCATTTTTTGACTCGGTCTGTGAATGTGTAAGTGGTGGTTTATTTTCATGGGCCAGCTTGCATATACATAATACAATGCTTAATTCCACTACAGTTACTCAACTCCTTAGTTGCCTTTGGACTTGGGGTATCATGGTTACACAACTCTTTAGTTGACTTTTAGATAGTACACAACTCTTTAGTTGACTTGGGACCATTGGCCCCAAGTCAACGTGGGTGGATTGTAGTGTTTATCCCCTTCCACATCTCTCCCATCCCCATTTCCTCCATCTCCTTCCTCTTCTCCCCCATCACCTTCCCCATCCCCATCTCCCCCATCCCCCATCCCCATCTCCCCCATCCCCATCCACCTCTCCCTCTCTCTCTCCCTCTCCCTCTCCCTCTCCCTCTCCCTTATCCCCTTCTCCACCTACCCCATACCCATCCCCTTCTCCACCTACTTCACCCCCATCCCCTTCCCATCCCTACCTCCCCATTCCCATCCCCCATACCCATCTCCCCTATACCCATCTCCCCCATAACCATCTCCCCCATTTCCATCCTCTTCTCCCCCTTCCCCATCCCCATCTCTGCTATCCCAACCTCTCCCATTCCCATCCCCTTCTCCACTTACCTCGCCCCCATCCCCTTCCCATCCCCACCTCCCCATTCCCATCCCCCATACCCATCTCCCCTATACCCATCTCCCCCATAACCATCTCCCCCATTTCCATCCTCTTCTCCCCCTTCCCCATCCCCATCTCTGCTATCCCAACCTCTCCCATTCCCATCCCCTTCTCCACTTACCTCACCCCCATCCCCTTCCTATCCCCACCTCCCCATTCCCATCCCCCATACCCATCTTCCCTATACCCATCTCCCCCATAACCATCCTCTTCTCCCCCTTCCCCATCCCCATCTCCGCTATCCCAATCTCTCCCATTCTCATCCCCTTCTCCACTTACCTCACCCCCATCCCCTTCCCATCCCCACCTCCCCATTCCCATCCCCCATACCCATCTCCCCTATACCCATCTCCCCCATAACCATCCTCTTCTCCCCCTTCCCCATCCCCATCTCCGCTATCCCAACCTCTCCCATTCTCATCCCCTTCTCCACTTACCTCACCCCCATCCCCTTCCCATCCCCACCTCCCCATTCCCATCCCCCATCCCCATCTCCCCCATCCCCATCCCCATCTCCCCCATCCCCCATCCCCATCTCCCCCATCCCCCATCCCCATCTCCCCCATCCCCATCCACCTCTCCCTCTCCCTCTCCCTCTCCCTCTCCCTCTCCCTCTCCCTCTCCCTCTCCCTCTCCCTCTCCCTCTCCCTCTCCCTCTCCCTCTCCCTCTCCCTCTCCCTCTCCCTCTCCCTCTCCCTCTCCCTCTCCCTCTCCCTCTCCCTCTCCCTCTCCCTCTCCCTCTCCCTCTCCCTCTCCCTCTCCCTCTCCCTCTCCCTCTCCCTCTCCCTCTCCCTCTCCCTCTCCCTCTCCCTCTCCCTCTCCCTCTCCCTCTCCCTTATCCCCTTCTCCACCTACCCCATACCCACCCCCTTCTCCACCTACTTCACCCCCATCCCCTTCTCCACCTACTTCACCCCCATCTCCTTCCCATCCCTACCTCCCCCTTCCCTCTCTCCCTCTCCATCCACCCTCCTTCTCCCCTCTCCCCCCCTCCCCTCACCTCCTCATGCACCCTCCCCCTCCTCCCTCTCCCCTCTCTCCTCTCTCTCCCCCTTCTTCCTCACTCCCCCTCTCACCCCCCCCTCTCATGTTCTCCCACTCTCATATCCTCATCCCCTCAATACTTCACCCCCATCACCCCCTCACTCACTCCCTCCCCCCCTCACTCACTCTCCCCCTCCTCATCTCCTCCCCCCTCCTTCCCCCTCACCCCTTCACCCCCCTCCTCCCTTTACCCCCTCTCCCCTACTCCCCTCCCTCTCCCCCCTCTCCCCCCCTCTCCATCCATCCTCCTCCTCCTCTCTCCCCCCTCCCCTACTCACTCCCCCCCCTCCCCCATCACCCCCTCACCCACTCCCACCTCCCATTCTCCCCTTCACCCCCTCCCCCCCTCTCTCCCTCACTACTTCACCCCCTCACCCTCTCACCCCTGCTCTCCTCCCTCTCCTCTCTTTTGAATGTTGTAAAAAATCTCCAACTTCACTTTGTCATTAAACTCAAATTTTACACTCTATATAGAAAAAGTGCCCAGACCCAAAAAAAAAAAAAGATAGAGGTGGCAAAAATTAGCTGAGAAAAAGGTTCCCACCATTGAGTTATATTTGTCATCATGTCTCACGACTCTCAAAGTAGGTCATCACTTTCCCATCCACTCAGAGCAACTCCCACGGCCTAGTCACTTCCCACGGCCTAGTCACCTGACCATCCTTCTTTTATTATTGACAAGGTTTTTAAATGTGCCTTCGGCACACGTGGTTCACTGTGTTCATTATGAACACCTCACTGCATTTTATTCATGGATGCACAGCTTTTTATTTGACTTTTAGATAGTACACAACTCTTCAGTTGACTTGGGACCGTTGCATTATGAACACCTCACTGCATTTTATTCATGGATGCACAGCTTTTTATTTGACTTTTAGATGGTACACAACTCTTCAGGCCCCAAGTCAACGTGGGGGGGTTGTGGTGTTTATCCCCTTTCCCATCTCCATCTCCATCTCCTTCCCCTTCCCCTTCCCCATGCCCATGCCCACCTACTTCATCCCTGTCCCCATCCCCATCCCCTTCCCCATACCCATGCCCACCTACTCCATTCCCGTTCCCATGCCCACCTACCCCATCCCCATCACATGTCCACCTACCCCATCCCCTCCCCCATCTCCCCCATCCCCTCCTCCATCTCCCCCATCCCCTCCCCCATCTCCCTCCTCTCCCCTCTCCCCCATCCCCTTCCTCTCCCCCCCTCTCCCCCCCTCCCCTCCCCCCTCCCCTCTCCCCTCACCCCCTTATGCACCCTCCCCCCTCACCCCCTTATTCACCCTCCATTCTCCCCCCCTTCTTCCTCACCCCCTCCTCTCACCCCCCCCTCTCACCTTCTCCCACTCTCTTATCCTCACCCACTCTCCACTTTGCCTCTCATTTCCCATTCCCCCCTTCACTCCCTCCCCCTCACACCTGATCACATCCCTATCCTCTCTTTAAATTTTGTAAAAAATCTCTAACTTCACTTTGTCTCCCTTCTCCCACTCTCTTATCCTCACCCACTCTCCACTTTTCCTCTCATTTCCCATTCTCTGTGTTCAGTATGAACACCTCACTGCATTTTATTCATGGATGCACAACTTTTTATTTGACTCTTAGATGGTACGCAACTCTTCAGTTGACTTGGGACCGTTGGCCCCAAGTCAACGTGGGGGGGTTGTGGTGTTTATCCCCTTCCACATCCCTATCCCCATTTCCACCTACCCCATCTCCATCTCCATCCCCATTTCCATCCCCTTCCCCATGCCCATGCCCACCTACTCCATCCCTGTCCCCATCCCCTTCCCCTTCCCCATACCCATGCCCACCTACTCCATCCCCGTTCCCATGCCCACCTACCCCATCCCCTCCCCCATCTCCCCCATCCCCCTCTCCCCCATCCCCTTCCTCTCCTCCCCTCTCCCCCCCTCCCCTACTCCCTCACCCCCTCAGTACTTCACCCCCTCACCCCCTCAGTACTTCACCCCCTCATCCCTGCTCTCCTCCTTCTCCTCTCTTTAAATTTTGTAAAAAATCTCTAACTTCACTTTGTCTCCCTTCTCCCACTCTCTTATCCTCACCCACTCTCCACTTTTCCTCTCATTTCCCATTCCCCTCCTCTCTCCCTCTCTCCCTCACCCCTCACTCCCTCCCCCCCTCACTACTTCACCCCCTCCCCCCTCTCCATCCATCCTCCTCCTCCCCTCTCCCCCCTCCCCTACTCCCTCACCCCCTCACTACTTCACCCCCTCACCCTCTCACTACTTCACCCCCTCACCCCTGCTCTCCTCCCTCTCCTCTCTTTAAATTTTGTAAAAAATCTCCAACTTCACTTTGTCTCCCTTCTCCCACTCTCTTATCCTCACCCACTCTCCACTTTTCCTCTCATTTCCCATTCCCCCCTTCACTCCCTCACTTCCTCACCCCCTCACTCCCTCCCCCCCTCACTACTTCACCCCCTCCCCCCTCTCCATCCATCCTCCTCCTCCCCTCTCCCCCCTCCCCTACTCCCTCACCCCCTCATTACTTCACCCCCTCACCCTCTCACTACTTCACCCCCTCACCCCTGCTCTCCTTCCTCTCCTCTCTTTAAATCTTGTAAAAAATCTCCAACTTCACTTTGTCAGTATTAAAGTAATATTTATTGACTTTACATTATAACGAACTCAAATTATAACTTGTTAGTAAGTCTGCATAATGACTTTGTATTGAACTAATTTTTATTGAGTTGACTTCATAATGGTAACTGTAATTTTATTTTATATCAAATGCCTTATTTCGAAGATCATTTTACAGACTTATTTTTTACTGACTCATTTTCAAACTTGACTTATTTCTAGACTAATTTTCGTAGACTTTACTTCATAATGAACTCATTTGTAACTGTTATTTTGCTGACTTTACTTTGTAACGAACTCAATTTTTAAACATACTGTATTCAAGTAATTTTTATTTCCTTTACTTCATAATGAACTCAATTGTAACTCTTATATTTTACTGATTTAACTTTGTCCTGAACTCAATTTTCAATTCAAACTTATTTCAATACTGACCTGACTTTGTAATGACCTCACTTATAGAATTGCAAATAACATTTTATTGATCCACTTGTTACTGACTAATACAGAGATGTGTCTAAATCACTTTATTTGGGTCATGTGCCGAGGTCATGATCAGGTTTTTGCATTTTGTTCAGCCCGCGAGGTTCGCTTAGTCAGCTTTCACAGCATAGGAAAAGGATGACAGTTGCCCCTCAGTCAAATTTTATTCAGAAAACACTGCAATACAGCTGCTTACATGTCATCCAGACATTATTCTACATAGAAAATGAGCCCAGATCCAAAAAAAAAAAGCTCGAGGTGGTGAAAAATTAGCCGAGAATTTCATTTCCCACCTATGACTTATATTTGTCATCATTTTCTCACAGTGGAGGGTTAGTCATGGATCTCCCACCCCTTCAGAGTTAGTCAGAATTCCCACGACCCCTTCACGTGACCATGCTCGCTTTATTATGGATTGCCATGCTGTTCCTGTGCATCCCATGTATGTCAGATCCCCCAGAACCTGGTCTGAGCAATCCCGATGGACAGAAACTCGCTCGACAGCTGCTCCGCCCATTTCTAAACCATGATATCCACAATTACATCCTGGAAGGCATTCGTAAAGCTGTGGATGGAGTCCATGTTCTTCTCGTTGTAAGGACTGAAGGTGGAAAGACAGGCCTGTTCTATGGTTATATACATGGGGCGTGAAGGCATAAAAGGGAAATTGGCAGTAGCTCTTATACGGTATCTGTGCAGGGGTCTGTAGTTCGATGGTGGGTAGAACATCAATGTCCATTTGCCTGTCATCCTCGGAATCACTGTTAAGATTGTCTTCTCCACTACCAGGCATGAAAGGAATGGTTTCTGAATCGATATGTTATCTGCATATATGTGGGAATGGACGGCATCATTTGGAATCTGTGTGGAGTTTGAATTTCTGTAAGAATTGGGGAAAGTCCATCTTACCCACGCATCGAGTACCAGGCTTTATAATAGTGAACGACTATCTTCACTAATACTGCAAGACAGCTTGCCAGACTAATTCACCCAGCACATTGTGATGCAATCATGTGATGTGAAAATAAAGTTGATGCGCATCAGGTCAAATGAAGTAAACCCTTGCCCTCACTGGAAGAAAGGATTGACATTAGAATATCTTTTGCTTATATTTACAACTACACATATTACCCATATCTTATTCCCCCTCAAGGGCTTTTCTCAATATGACAGAAATATAAAATATATTAAACTAACCCATGGGACCATGTCTTAACTAATAAAAAAAATTGTCCCCTTCTATATCGTGAGGGAGGGGCAGTGAACAATTGAATAAAAATAAAACCTCCTCATGTAAGACTCCATGTGAGAGGGTTCTGCAGGGCATTGCCCTGCTCTCCTTTTCGGTGTCATCTATTGCATTCCTGCCATCCCTGTGATCTCCCTCCCACATGTCTGTAGCACCACTGTCCACCCCTGCAAGCAATGCCTCGGAGTGGTGCTGGGCAGTGATTTATCCCTGGGTATGTCACTGGCAGTAGGACCCCATACATGGTAGTGTTGTGCCCCTCCCCATTTCTGCTGTGGTCATCATCCTGTTCCTGTGGTGCCCCTCCCACTGCCATCAGACACAGGTCCTCCATTGTCATTGTAGGGTGTTAGGTGCTTGGACTGGGTCATCATTACTAGGGTGGTCATGTTTAGTTGCAACCTCATTACTACTGTTCTGGTCATTCACCCCAGTGAGCTGGTCCCTGATGGGCGCTGGTGCTCATTGTTGTCATCATTGGCTGCTAGCACCCACAACCCACCCTGCGAGCAGTGGCTCACAGGGCTGGGGGCAGGTGCTGGGCTGTCCATTGATAGGTCCACTGCGTAAGGTCTGGGAAGGATTTCAATCATATCAAGACATCATGACACACACTATGAACCTCTACAAATGCCATGAAATCGACTTCGAATCCTTTTGAACATTTTTGAACTATTTCGCATGACTTCGAATGATTTTGCGACACTTTGAATGACTTTGTACTACTTTGAATGACATTGGCCACCATATAGCTGTTTTAAAACCATTTCAACTTGCACTGCACATCCAGAATAAACTATTTCATCACATATCAAGCACTACTGGACATGAAGAGAGACGACAAAAGATCTAGAATATGATAAGTGCAGTTTTTATGTTTCAATGATATATTAAAGCAATAGGACAAAAACTCTTACTATACTGGGACATTGTATGTTTCACTTATTATCATTTCTCATTTGTTTTATGTTTTACAATACCTTAATTTTCTGTGCATATTGCCTTGTGTTTTCCACATGTTATTGTTTCCTTTTTAGTAATATTTCTTCAAATTGTATATAGACTTGTATTAGTTACTTAGAAGGACAGAAAAACAATGGGAGAACAGAGAATAAGTTACCCTCTCCACTATTGTCAGATTTAAGAGCAGTTCTCTTGAGTCTTAGCTCGCATCATATCTCTAAGTTCTGCAAAATATTGTGAACTTCTTTGAACTATCATATTCACTCCTCGTTTTATCGCACATCGCCTATTGCCTCTCCACAAATGCTTCTTATTTGTTATATTTGCTCCTCGACATACCTCAACATTAGTCCAACATCTTCAAACCTCCTCAAACTCACTTCGAACAACTTTGAACCCCTTCAAACCTTTTTCAAACTATTTTGCACATCTTAAAACCTATTTCAAACCTTATTCGAACAACTTCGTATGCTCTCACAAACTATTGGCACCATCCCTTATCATTTTGCATCACTAAAAACAATGTTTGGATATCAGTGGTGATATTTGGTACCAACTCGCACCCTTCCTCTAGCCTGTGTTATACTTCCTAAGCCTTTTAACAGGTTTTTGTTAGGTTTCCAGGTTGAGTATTATCACCATTGTCATTGTGGGGAGCTAGGGTGGGTGTTGGGCTGTTTCTCATTGTTGTGGGACCCTGGTGCTTGGTTTCATCATCATAGGATGGTTATCTGATGTTGTTGTTGGGTATGGGGTGTGTTCTTTTAGGGGTCATCATTGCAGCATAATTATAACCTAAAACTAATGAAAACAGTTAGTCATTGGAAGAAACAATAAACATAAAACTTACCTAGGGCCCAAATGATGACAGACATTGTTTTGGCCCATTTGGGGTGTGATGGCTCATTTGAAGTCTTGGGTGTCATTTTCCAGCATGGCAGTGGAGTCAGGGTGTTGACATGTTGTGAAGAAACTGGTCTTAACATTCCAAATAAATGGAAATGTTACCACTGCAAGTAAGGACATGTGATGCATCACAACCTGCTGGGTGAATTGCATTTACTCTTTAGCACCAAGGCATGGACCATGCTAAAAGGGGGGTTGAACAGAGCTCTGTGAGACTGTGGATAGTGGGTCTAGACATGTGATCTCGAGGTAGTGCAGAGGCCTATGAAAAGGCTCCTTAACCTTGGAACCCACCCTTACAACAAGGTTAGAATAAGATGCCTTTGCAAGCAGCAGTATAAACCTTGCTTATTGTTTGCAGCCTGCCAAATGTGTGTCACACAGGCTTGAGAGAGTAGGAAAATTGTAATGGCTACCAAGGTACAGAAAGAGTGCTCACAGATTTGAGTTGAGCTATGATACAGTATGTAAAGTAAAAATGGCCAAGGTGGCATGGGGTGTTTGCACATGTTGGGAAAAAAATAGGGTTCTGTGAATGACTCCCATTGGAGTTTGTCACATATGTTAGTAACATATGGGGTCTGGACTAGTTATTCACACCTGTTATTAACTGTTAATAACTAGTTTTCATGTAAATAACTATAAAAATGCAAAAAAAAAAGAGTTGTCTCACTACCAATCAGCAAAAATTGCTTCTAAATCGACATCCTCAGTATTATCTATGGCAGATGGAGCTGGAGAAACTATCACATCAGTTTCTGTAACTGTTGGATGGTCTAACAAGAGATCAAGGAGCCGAGGTGACTTTATATCGATGTTACAGTCAACCTTGAAAGCCACCTGTTCAGCTGTAGAGAGCAAGCGCAACTCAGAAAAAAGCTCAGGCTCATCTATCTCCCCACAATCAGAGTCCTCACTTGCCTCACCATCCTCTGACACAATACCTGGTTCTGCAACATTAAATTGATGCATACTGGCACAGGGAATATCTATTCAAGCAATCATCCCCTTGCAATGATCCAATGACATGGTGGCAGGAGCTTAAGAAACTTTCTGATGCTCGAGTTCTAGTGGTACACATTCAACATTTGTAAATTTCCTACCAACTGACTTGACTTTTAGTTTCTGGCAGTCAGGCTCTTTTCAATTTTGATTAACTCAATGTTTGATGAACACACCAGATCTAAGTTCACATGGCTGAACTCACCTCTCCATGGTAGACAGGATGTGCAAAATATCATTGATATGGTCCAGATAGGACAGTGGTGTGGGCAAAAAGTCATATAGTCTTTGTTTATCTCATTGTGCATACAGCTTATAAATACCTTTACTATTTAGGAATATGAAGAAGCAGCCAAAACAAAGTGTGTATCGGTTGGTTGTCAAATTTTACAATATTAACCAGGGTGTCTTAGAAGCTGTTCAAAATAATGTGGAAGGGGGATCCTTTGTGATCAAGCCCATACACATCTCCTTGAAAAGCATGGGAACTGGCTCATCAGGGTGCTTCTGGATGTGCTCCATAATTGACTTCATCATATCCTTGAAAAAAGCCTTGACTCAAGTATATGCATTGAAGTATGGCATTGGCCTGGCCATCCTGATGGTCCCACTCTCTGTATTCATTGGAATGCTGAAAGTCAATTTCAGATATTCAGACTTGGGATATCCTGCCAGCCACAGATGTAAAATTATACAGAACTACTTGTCAAGCTTCCAACTTATGAGGATCGAGACAGAACATGACAAAGTAGAATTCATTTTTGAAAAATTCATTGTAGCAGGTAACAGGTATCCCTATCAATTCAGGCTTTGAAAACAGGTCAGCAAGATATGCTGCAATTGCAAGCCAGAAAATAAAGATTTCTGATCTATTAGCATTTGCAGCTTCAAAACACCAGAGTGAACATGCAAATGGATTGCAAATAAAGAGATGTTGGAGCATGGCATGCACAAACTCTGTGTATTTTCCAGTCAATCAGTTCATGAATAAGTTTTGAACATTTTGGCTCTGTAACAATGTTACAATATAATTGTAAAAAAAGAACGTCAGAAGAAACCTTAAATTTAATTGTCTTCATTTCTGCAAGTCTTCATATATTGGCAAGACAGGATTGTAGCACAGCAGTGGCAGTCCAGTAAGTACCAAATTGCATACCTCCAACTTTTTGAAGTTTCTTGATTTTTTCCTCTGGGTTGGCAAGTTTATTCAAGCTTGCGAGATGAGGAGTACCAACAAAGATTTGCTGAAGTACTTGATGATATTCTTCATTAGCATAAGAAAATTGGCTGGTTGTCAGACACAAATTGCAAATTTAGTCAGACATATGTAACATGGATGTACCCAATTGAATTCTAGAAGCTTGTTAATGTCATTGATTGTATTATGGACATGGTGGCATGCATCCCACAAGTTGAGCATGGTAGAAATTGACTTGCACACCTCACGACGTGCCACTTTTGTAATGTTGGTGCTGTCAGAAACAACAGCTGCAAATTTTGCTTCACCAACCTCTTAGACTGTCTGTTGCAGCAATGAGTGACATATTTGAACAGGCTAAAGTTATCATCACCTGCATAAGCTTATCCATAATTCATTTTGTGTTGTGACTATCACTTGACCCTGTGTGTCCATGCAAGAAAAAGGACTTCTGCTTTTGCATTGTTACAAGTGCAGTGTAGAATGACTCTGGATGTCATGTTGAACCACCATCAAATGACAGCATAAGGTTGTCTTCCTTCTGGAGCAGGTTCAGCATCTTTCCTCAAACAAACATGGCCTCCTGAGAAATGATCTTGGTAGTGTATGTTGTGGAGGCTGTTGGGTGTACATGACCATTGAGCAAATTTATCATCTCCTCCCACTCTGGAGAATCAAGAATGTGTGGGATGAGCCCTTGGACGTAGACTAATCGCATGATAATGTGATCATATCAAGACTGGAACTCCTCCCAGTTTTTTTTTTCTTCTGCTTGCCAACCACTCACAATTGATTGATATCCAGTCTACCAATCTGTACCTTTTTTTGAAGTGCCACTTTCCAAGGTCTTGTTTGCCACGTTGTCAATCTGCTCTAGCTGCACTCTGATAGAAGACTGCCCTGATGCTTGTCTGGCCTCAATCAAGAGCTCCCTTGCAGTCTTTTCAAGTACTTCACACTCGGTAGCATGTCCCAAGACATGATCAAAGGCTGCATTACCCTTCTTCAAAGCTCCATAGTGTAAGGGCAACCTCAAGCCTCACTTAATAGTGAGCTAGTAGAAGGGAATACAAAGTTAACATTATAATGCAGACACTTCAGGAGCACCTAACAGAGGGGAATCCAAAGAGAAAACTTTAAGGACCCATCTGTTGATGCCCAGTATATGTGATAGAGCTTAAAATCAAATAGTAGGCTAAAAATAGCAAAAAGGTGGAAATAGGTGGATCAAGCTGTGGGATGATGTCACCTTGATGGGTAAACATCCAGAAGGGGTCCTGCTTTTAAGAATAGAACTGTCAACATGTACCAACATGGAAAAAACCGAAATATCAGGATAATGATCAGGGAACTTCACTTCGAGATGGTCTGCAATTTTAGTCTGTAAGTCTGTTTAAAAGCCTCGAAGAAAAGCTCGACTCTGTTCGGCTTCTGAAAGTCTACATTTTGAGTGAAGGAAGCTCATAATATTGTAGAATGACCTGTAATAAACTTCTAAATTGTTTCATCAAAAATACTGGTGTGAAACTGTTTGTTAACGAGTAAATCCATGTCCGAAATGCTGTATTTTCATTTGTCTTCTATTTCGGGATAGAATGTGAATACTGCTATGCAAAATTCATCGAATGATGTGCTGGGTTCGTACTCTGGAAGCAACTCCCAGAGATCATAAGAATCAATGTCGATGTATCTGCAAGTGTGTCTCTTCCTTAAGTTGTAATCTGTGATACCACAAGTTATGAACAAAAATTCAAGATATTCAAAGTATTTTCAAAGGTCTTTGGGTGGTCTCAAATTGAACTTCAGAGATGTAGAATGACTGGGAGCTGGCATAAAGGATGTCGACATGTTTGAGGTAGATTTCAAAATTTGCAAGGTCGAAGTTTGTGCAATGTCATGTTTCATATGTTTTTGAGGTCAAAGATGGTAGCAATGTCATAAGCGTGAAAGACGAAAGAGTGCGAAGTAATATTTTCAAGGGGCGAGATGCCATATCGAGATCTCCTGGTTGTTCAGGAGGGTTGGAGGCAAAACGAGTTCAATGCAAAGTCGAAACCATTGAGCCCCCTTTAGTGAAATGAGCGGTAGAAAGGAGTGGAGGTTCAACAATGAAGTGATCTAGAAACCCCTTGGGGTGGGCTCCAAAATGATGATACTCGACCTGGAAACCTACCAAAAACCTGTTAAAAGGCTTAGGAAGTATAACACAGGCTAGAGGAAGGGTGCAAGTTGGTACTAAATATCACCACTGAGACCAAAACTTGTGTTTAGTATCGCAAAATAATAAGGGATGTTGCGAATAGTTTTTATAGGCATATGAAGGTGTTCGAAATGGTTTGAAATAGTTTGAAGTCATCCAAAATAGTGGAAAATAGTTCAAAATAGTTCAAAAAGGGTTTTGTAGGGTTTGTAGCGGTTCAGAATGTCTGTTGGAATGTGTCAATATGAGTGGGAATCTTCTCCAGACCTTATAGCATGTAGTGGACCTATCAGCGGGAGCAGGAGCAGCACCATCCTTCTTTACCAATCCACCTCTGCCCTCCTGCTTGGAGTCCTCTCAAGGCGATCCACCTGCCCAGCCATGTAACCATTGCATAACATGATGGGCTGTGCACCAGCCTGCAACCCAAGGTATGCTTCAATGTTGTTCACTCTGTTTTGAAGCAAGTGAAACACATTCCAGAGTTCTCATACATGGAGTCAGGACTCTTGCACTGACTCTTCATTCCACTGTGCATGCTGGTACATGTCTTCTTACAGTTGGTATAGACATCCAGTAAGGGGGGCATAGTCAATGGGGGAGGGGTTGGCCATCAAGGGGGGGCAGTCAGCTCAGGCTCAGGATCAGCCATGTTGATATCCTGTTCCACAGCTATAGGTATATGTGTCAGTTAGTGGTTTTATGTGTCATGATATGGAAGAACTCACCTTTGGATTTTTCTTTCTCTCTTGCAGTGAACTGCCTAGATGATTCCTCTCCACTGTCTTCACTGGAAAATTGTGCCTCCTTTGCTTTTCATCTTGCCAATCCTTTTGCTTTCTTCATTCATGGCACTCGATCCATGTCCTCTGGATTGCACTAAACTTTCCCTTTCCCACAGAAGTAGCATGCGGTTTTGCCATTCACCTGATCCCACCACTGATGCCTAAGCTTGACACATCGTGCACATGGCATCATTTGCAAAATCCCTTGCTGTGGTGGTGCTCATCCCTCCCTTGCTGTATTGTGCCACTTCAGCTCCATTCTGGGATTGGCACTGGCATCGCTCTTCATCTCCTCATCCATCTCCTCATCCAATCCCTTGCTACTCTCCACCTCTCACAACCTGTGTGTCACTGTGATGACTAGCAGTATTGGATGCTGGGCAGGGGCAGGAAATCTGGATCCTGATGCTTCTGGTTGGGCCCACATCTTGGCCCATGTTGCTGCTGCTTCTCTCCTTGTTGGCATTGGCATTGCCACTGCCACTCCTGGTGCCTTTGCCTTTGCCTTTGCCACTCCCATTCCTCATTTCTTGGCTGCTGCCATCCTTTCTTTCTTGGCCGCTGCTGTCGATGCCTTCTTGGCCATGGCCATTCCCATTCCCACTGCTGCAACCATTCTGGCAGGTGATGCTATTTCTGCTGCCACTGCTGCTCCAGTAGCCATTGCTGGTCCAGCTCCCATCGCCGCTGCCATTGTCAAGTTGGTTGGTCCAGCTGCTGTGGATGCAGTGCCTGTGATGCCCTTTTTCTCATCAAAGGTCTTCAATGCCCTCCATTGACCTTCAATAAACCTTTGGTCCCCTGTCCTGTCTGACTTTGACCATGCTACCACAAATCCCCACAAAAAGGCATCTGCCTGGAACACAGCCTGCACATCTTCTGTGAGGACCTCTCTTTGCCACTCAAATAATGTTTTCTACAATTTATAAGTGCATAGTTGGTCTGATAGCATGCTGATCCACTCACAAGTGCCAATTTTCTTTCCTTCATCACCATGGCGATACTTCCATCCTGAAGTCCATTGTGGATGGCCTGTTCAATCCTGCTGATCTGGGTGAGGACTTGGTTGCATGTAATATTCATGATGGATGATAGGTTGGCTGCAGCAGCAGGGTTGATATTGATATGAAGAAGAGTGAGACACTGAATCACATGTTGTTGATCCCTATACAATCAATATATACAAACAAAGCAGTGTTTCCATTTTAAAACTCAAACCCAGCTTTTTGAGTATGCCAAAATTTGGTAATCAGGTAGCCCTAAGCTAGCTTGGCTCTTCTTGTTGAGGAGGTTGATGTGATGTAATAGTGTTTTTTATCCATTTTCAATGTGTGATTGATCCCTGATTAAACAGTTATGATTCCAGTTACCCACCAGGCAATGGAGGATTATTCCAAGAAGGTTAAATTCAATGTGCACATGGCACACGGGGGGGTAAAATTTCCTTTTTTTCAGAGTCTCATTGCCAGCAACCTAGCCCTGATGCCATTCTTGGGCCAACATTGTCCTGTTGGCCAATACTGCATCTTGGCTGATGCCATGCCTTTGGCCAATGCCTTGTCTTTGGTCGATGCCATGTCTTTGGTTGATGCCATGTCTTGACTAGTGCATTGTCTTCCTGGTGCCATGTCTTGACAGTGGCCATTCAAAAACTGGCAATATGTAATCATTAGATACAGCACAGCAATGTTCAATGTAGATACAATAAGAATGTCATGGCCTTGGCATCACATCAGTGAGAACTGGCAGGGGGATCAGCATCATTGTCATGCTCATGGGACGACAGTCTGATTGAAATCTCTGAGAACCTGCATTCAAATGATTCCAGATTAAACTCCATCCTTTCCTTCAAGATTGCATATGTCTTTAAGGTGACATCCTGCTGTTCCAGCTTTTTGACCTTGACCATGTAGAGACAATGACTGGCATTCTTATACGATGTGCTGAGCTGGTTTTGCAGGGCTTTCACTTTAGCATGGCAGTTCAACAGCTCCCTGGTTGTCAATGTCTACCCCAGGATCAACTATAGTCACACAAATGAGGACCATGACACATACTGGGTCAGCCGGTAGCATGAGCTGGTTTTGGGCCAACAGATAGTATGGTTGATCAGTCATGTTTTCAGACTGCAAAATGATGATTAGTGAGATGATAGAGCATTGGAAGGAAATATGGCATCGGCCAGATACATGGCATCAGCCTAAGACACAGCAGTGGCCTAAGACACAGTGATAATACTCAACCCTGAAACCCAAACAAAACCTACTAAATGGCTTCAGATTGTTATAGTCGAAGCTTCTAAATCAAATATAAGTCGAGGCTCGTAAGCGTCGACATTCAGCGAAGGTTCAGATCACCGAGGCTCGTAAGCGATGGCTGAGAAAGACTTGGATCGATAGCTCGTTAGAAGCATATGAAAGACCAGGTCAAGCTGAGCTTGACTGGCCATAGTATTGCAGTTTAAATAATGTACACGCAAGATTGTAAGTAAGGCGAGTACGTACATTGAGAACAATAGGGACAATAAGAACAGTTGGACAATAGCAAGGTAAGAACAATAAGAATGTGGGTGTCATCGTGCTCGGCAAACAATAACATGGGAGTACGCTCACCAAAGACAATAGAGACAATAAGAAAAAGAATCAGACTTCCATCTGCAGCATGCTCCATAACACAGATGGTATAACATGAGTCAGAGGAAGGGTGCCAGTTGGTACTAAATATTACCACTGATATCCAAATGTTGGTTTTAGTGACGCAAAATGATAAGGGATGGTGCAAATAGTCTGTGAGAGCATACAAAGTCATTTGAATGAGGTTCGAAATAGGTTCAAAGACATGCAAAATAGTTCGAAGAAGGTTCAGAGAGGTTCAAAGAGGTTCAAAGTAATTTCAAATGGAGTCAAAGGTGTCAGACTGGTGGCAAGATATGTCGAGAAATGAATATAGCAAGTAAGAAGTGGTTTTTGAGTGGCAATAGGCAATAGGCAACAAGTTGAGAGCGAATATGAAAGTTCGAAGAAGTTTGCAATATTTTGCAGAACTTAGAGATATGATGGGAGCTAAGACTCAAGAGAATGGCTCTTAAATCTTATGATAAGGGAGAGGGTACTTCTTCTCTTTTGTTCTAAGTAGCTAATACAAGTCTATATACAATTTGAAGGAATAGTACTAAAAAGGAAATAAAACATGTGTAGTACACGAGGCAGTATGCACAGCAAATAAAGGTATTGTAAAACATAAAACAAATGAAAAATGATAATAAGTGAAACATACATTGTCCCAGTATAGTAAGAGTTCTTGTCCTATTGCTTTAATATATCATTGAAACATAAAAACTGCACTTATCACATTCTAAGTCTCTTGTCATCTCTCCTCGTGTCCAGTAGTACTCAATTTGCAATGAAATGGCTCATTCTGGTTGTGCAGCATGTATCGAAATGGTTTTGGAACAGCTATGTGGTGGCCAACTTCGTTTGAAGTGCTGCAAAGTCATTTGAAAGCATCTGAAATGTCATGAAGTCATTCGAAATTGTGTGAAATAGTTTGAAAATGGTTCAATATCGATTTCATAGTGTTCATAGTGGTTCGGAGCATCTGTTGTAATGTGTCAATACAATTGAAAATCTTCTCTAGACCTTAAAGCATGCAATGGACCTATCAATGGCATCGGCCAAAGGCACAGCATTGGCTACTGGCAATGACATTTGAACTGAAGGAAATCTTACCCCCCATGTGCCATATGCACTTTGAATTTTACTTTCCTTCGATAGGCCTCCATCGCCTGGTGGGTAGCCAGAATCATAAAATGGGGCACAAGATAGTGCTGCCCATTGTCACTTCGGATTGGGACATATCCATCAGGAATATCTGTCTGGCTTTCTTCCTGATTGCTCATTGTAGAGGGATGGATGTAGGAAGAGAGATGATAACACTATCGTGTTTAATCAGTGATCAGAGATCTATCGATGAGGGATTATTTAGTTGACAATATTTGGCCCCCATTGCTGATCTCACTGTTGCCAATCTCAATGTTGCCAATCCCACTGTTGCTGATCCCACTGTTGCTGATCCCCCCATTGCTGATTCCACTGTTGCCGATCCCACTGCTAATGCTTTTTCCCTTGCCCTTGCAAGATGGTGGATTGTGATCAAGATAATTGTGTTTATATAATACAGAATGTTTTGGTCATATAGGGGAGATATAATTGGCATTTGCTGATCTAAATGCATTGTCAGCCCTCAATGCTAATTCTTGCCAGAAAGCCTGCTGGCGATTACATAGCATAAGCTAGTGGGCCAGGAAGGGTATTCTCGGACTGTGAGGCTGACTGCCACCATTGGCTGTGATAGATAAAATATCACACAGTCCACTGCATTTCATATGTGACCAGTTAAATTATTCCTCAATCTATTTCTCTGAGCCCATGATCGAAGCCAGTGTACTCTCCTGACTAATAAAACTGTTAGTGTAATGAATATGGATGGCCACAAAATACATTTACATTGCCAGAATCAAGTGGCATTGGCATTGGCATTGCTGTGCTGTTTGGTAATGACACCAGTTCGATTGTGGGCATTATGCCAAATCTAGGACAGGCAAAGATTTCAGCAATGGTTATACATTTGGGCATGCAAAGCAATTTTATTAACCACATCCTGGACAATGGCTCATACTCAGGTGCAAACTCCCTTTCTTAGCACCACTCAGATAATGTGTGAATATTGAAATGATTTGTCAGCAATGAGCTCTTGCAACTAATGCAGCAGTCGACTTGCCTGGTTCTTTCTAAGGTTAATCTCTACATTAGCAAGTTCTCCATCACATGGGAGGTATACTTGTTGCTCCTCAACCAGAATAGTGTTTGTGTCAGCCAGAAGAGATGAAGCAGAAGTCTCTTCGTCAAAGGTTTCTATGTCATCAAAGTTCTCAAATTCAGGTTCATTGTCATGGGTGATTTGGGAGGGAAAAATGTCATGCTCGGCAATGTTAGCAGTATTTTGTAAATGTGTTAAGGTTGCCATATGAGATGTGAGAGCTTCTCTTTCCCATTCAACAGCTTGCATGTCAGAAGCATGAGGTGCTTTACCAAATCAATGGACTTTGTCTCATAATTGAATCCTGGTGCAGATCAATGAGGGATTGTGATACATCAATCTTGTTAAGAAGTATGACCCACTACATTTGTTCAAAAACAATGGCAAAATCAATCCACTGCTCAACCACTGATTGAATGAGTGTCAATGTTGTGACTGTTCCCAATGCTAGTCCCAATGCCACTCCTGGTCCCAGTCCCATTCCCAATGCCAGTTGTGATCCCTGAGTGGCATACATATCCATTACCCTAACATCTGTTAGCCTTAGCATTTCTGCTGTGGTGACTTCATCCTTCCATCATTCAACTGCCTGTTGACCAAAAGCTGCTCTCAGTTCTGCATGGTGCTTGCTGAGCTCTGTGGATATCTCAAGGGCTTCTTGAGATTTTGAGCACAGTGTGACTGTCATGCTGAGCATTTTCTTGTGATTTGAATCTGTAGCATGATCATCAAGCATTTTAACCCGATGTGGCAATGTCGCTGTTCTGACTGTTGGGGAAATGGAACTCAGCGATGACCACAAAGACTTGAGTATTTCCCCTGATACAATGCCAGACCCTAGAATGAAAGATAGAGCATAGCGAAAAAGCATTCATCCTTGTGGCCATGAACATGCAAAAGCCCAATGGCCTGGTCAATGCTCAAGCCAGCTGGCAGATGTGCACCAATATGCTCCTGAATGTGAATGATGTATTGGCAGACAATGTTGTAAATGAGCATCACTCCCTGTTGATGGTCAACCCTGGTGGTTTTCAGGGCTTGGAGAAAAGCAAAGTCAACATTCTTTTGCTGTTCTCCCTAAAACAAGTCTACCAGTGCATTGGGTGCATAACAGCCATGCCGTGCACATGAAATGGCTGCTACTCCAGTCCTATTACATGCCTTTGATGCCAAAAAAGCATTTGCAATGGCTCGGAATTTATTTTCACATGGAGCCTTCCAAAAACCTGTGTATCCCAATCAGAATGAGCATTGGGAGCAGCACTGGTGTACCTACAGTGAATCATTCTATGGCATCTTGGAGGAATTTCTCATATTCACCCTGATTTGGGGCCATCCCAGCTCCATCTCATAGCCATACATCAACATTGGAGTTTTTCTGCCAGACATGGTCAGCTTTGAAATTGCCATCGGCCACAAATATGTGTTTAAAAACAAATCTGAGAGCCATAGTATCATTTCAGATGCAACTTGTACAATCAAGGTATTTAGTCACCCACCAGTTCACGTTGTCCTTCCAATTTTCTGGTATATTTATGCCTGCTTGAGGACAGGCTGGACAGTAATTGGCAAGTGATCCTGGTTTGGGATTCAATGGATCTTTTTGATTGTGTCCATACCCTGCCCACTTCAATCTTTTCATCCAACACCATGAGTGGGACATGCGCTGAAGCTCATGGAAGAGGTTGACCACTTCAGCAGGCCTCATCTGCAATGTTATGTGCCAAATCAGCTGGTAAACCTGATAGGCTGATGTCTTCAACTCCAGATTACAGAGCCAAAAATGGTCTACAACCTGCACAGTAAAAAGAGTGCATATTTTGGTGAAGCTGGTCGAGAGCAAGTTACTGGTTACTAGGTCCAAGGGAATTTGGTGTTCTCCCTGACACTGGCAGGTAACCATTGCTAAATGATGTATTCCATTTGTATGCACCACACAGATATAGCTGTTGTTCAAGGCATCAGCAGTCGGCAGTGTGGTGGTCAGCTTGGGATTGGCAATTGATAGTATGGTTGTTGCCTGGGCATCAGTCCTCATGCATCATTCAGGCAAATATGGTTGAAACCCATGGATGTCTTCATCAGCATGTTCAACTTCATGTTCATCATCACCATCAAAGAAGTCTTGTAAGCTGTCATTGACATCATTATTACCCTTTTCTTGATGCCAAAGGGCATCAAGGTGATCAAAAAAGGCTGCATCAGCCCCAGTCTCATCGTCTGCTGTACTCTCTGTCATTCCCAATGCCAACTTATGACATTGAGCTGTTGCCATTGCCATTGCTTAGTAATAATTGGCTGACTCTGCCTCGGATTTATTCTTCATCTCTTCAAATGTCTCCAGATATTTTATTTGAAAGTTAAGAGCATTGCAAATTGGCTGATCTGTTTGGTGGTGGACCCAAAGATACGTGCCAACCTCCCATAGCTCAGCGCAGCGGAAGTGTGTGCCCATCCAGCATTCAATGCGATGGAAGGGGTTCTGCCTGTGTGTTATATGCATACATGTCTGGCAAAGTGTGCTTCCTAGTGAACAATCAAGCCATCTCTAAATTGCCCATTTATTCAGTTGACAGTGGTTGCAAACTTGTTTGTTGATGGACCACGCCTGCCAAGCCAGGGATGCTTGCAGCAATTCATCCACTCATCCCACAAACTGCAGTACATAGTCCTTCTGTCTCTATCAGTTGTATATGAGCCTCAATAAGTCAATCCGTGTCAGAAACTGACCATGCCGATCTGTGGTTGAACTGGCTCATTGGCCACCTGAGGTTCTTGCATATTCCATTCTGGAGCAAGACCTGGATTGTCATGGATACTAGCTGAACTCGATTCACCATGTTCTTCTATAACCAGAGGCAAGGGAACCTTGATATGCTTTGTTTTTGGTCCATGTCTTGTGTTGACCTCAACTTCTACATGTATAACAGTATTGACCACATCATCATGGTCCTCATGCAGAGGTGCATTTTTCTTTGATCTTCTCTTTCTCTTGTAAGGAGCTCCTGTCAGGCTTATGATGATTGGGGGGAATCTATTGCAGTGATGGACTATTTATTTGTACTATTGGCCTCATGTGATCCTCATGTTATCCTTGTGCTGATAATATGTTATGCCTGATGATGACAAGAATCATTCTTTCCTCCACATCAATTCCTCTTCAATGCTGCCTGAGCCATCAGAGAACCTGGGTGTAAGACAGTATTGCAAGGGGAGATATATGGTCAAAGAGCAGAGGATCATCAAGCCTTATAGAGATGCATTCTGATCACAGGAATCCAAAGCTGGCCAGTTGCAAATCCTCAAGTGTGACATTCTCTCTGCCATATTCAATTACTGGGTGTCAATCGAGATGGCCCCAATAGATGAGGAGGAGAGTTGCCTATGTGCCAAGATGAACCATCAACTTGAAGCATGTGAAGGTTCTATTTTTGATCACATCACCAGGAACTAACAACCTGGCTTTCGAACAACTGGCGAATGATGAAGGGCTACTCATACAAATCAAACAATTTTAAAGTCAAGCAATCAGAAGCCATTTGAGCCTTATACCAGGATCGAGTTTTGAAAGAGATTGGAAACCTGCTAGGTATTGAGAATCCCCACCACAAGTACACTGGATGGTTCCAGATGCAACTGGCCATCAAGAGTGTTTTTAAAAACATGACTGCAGAGGAAAAGGTAATCTTTGAGATTGAGGAGGATAAAATGATGCAGAAAGGTTATCCCAAGCAGACAAAGTGAAGGAAATCTAATGCCATTGCTGCTGCCGATGCCGATAGTGACTGACATCTCACAGACTAGCAGAGAAAAACCTGTGTAAGCATGTAGAGGAGAGTGCCTAACAACACTAGTTAGAAATGGGAGTGCTGTCTGTGATATTTACAGCCCATACTGCACCCAATGGTCTGATGGTTGTTGACACATGGGTGGAATCTTTAATTGTGATGCTAATGCTGATGCTGATTGGAATGCCGATGCCAATTATAGTCATGACAATGTCACCTCTTTAATGGCTACCCCTGCATGATCATTTCTGGACACCTATCATGATCATATCACAGTGCTCAAGTGGAACCTCATGAGTTATGTCAAGGCTTTACATGCATCAGACATTGCCTCAAGGTCAGCAATGCAACATAACACCACCACACCACAAACCCAACTTTGGATGACTCAGGATGGGTTCCCTATCCTGCCCACACCATGGAAAGGATCACAATACAAGAAAAAAGAGCTAGATCAATAGTTTATGTTGTATGTTGGGCAGCATTACAGTATGACAACTTCTCATGCTACAAACTGTTACTTATCTCCATGCAGAACTAGCCAACAATGGTCATAGTCACCATATCCCATTTAAAGCAATTGCTGACCAAACCTCTTTATTCATCAATCCTGAATATCTCCCAGGAAGGTTCAAATTCAGAGATCCATGGAACATGCACAAGAGCATCATAGAAGACTTCTTTGACCATGTTCTGCAGTGTCAAATAGTGCAGGGCCCTGAAAGAGCATTCAGGTTCAAAGGAATCAAAGTGAGTGATGGGAGTGTGTCTCCTGCACACTATCCTAATAATTTAAATAACCCTCCACCTTCCTGATGCATTTCCAAATGCAGTGGACAATGGAATGGTGATGCAATATCTGATGCCGAGTCCATCATGGGCACTGGCCTGCATCCCGACACTGATGCCATTTCTGATGCCAATGCCAATGCCGAGCCCCAAGGTCAATCAAGAAGCAGAAAAAGGGTGAAAGCAAAACAACAGCGAAAAAGACCTCACCAACAATTGAGAGCAGAACAGGCACCCATCTCTGAACCCCCAGATTTCTTGCAACTCACAGATCCAGCTTAGTTAAGCTATCTGCAAGTCAGTCAAACAACAATGGATATACTCTGCACAGCTGGTATGACTCGACCACAGCCAATTAATGGTCTGGGTGATGGTGAACCAGAGTATGTCATTCCTCGACATATTTACGAGGGGTCCATCACACCCATATCACCTTTACATGATGATGTAAACGATGCCCCATGCCCACTTGATCTATCACTGTTGGAAGGCAACACCACATCAACTCAAGAAAGATTGAACCAACCTCAAATCAAGAAAGATTGCAACAACCTAAACCTTGCCACCTGTCCAGGTGAACTCGGACAGAGGATTCTATTGCAAGGGCAAGGGCGAAGGCATTAAAACTGTCAACAGTTGGATTAGCATCAGGATCAGCAATGGTAGGATTAGCAGACAGAGAATCAGCAGTGGTAGGATCGGCAGACAGAGACTCAGCAGTGGTTGGATTGGCAGACAGACAATTTGGGCTGTGTAATCCAGATCTGCCACTGCCTGTGGTAACCCATAAGCAGTACATGCATCATAAAACCCTTGTGGGGCAAGATAATCGAAACCTTTCATCTGATCTTGCTTCAGGAGATAGAGGGGAGTCTTTGTGCAGTGACTCCAAGTCTTCAGTCCATCAAGAAAGCTCATCAGATCATGAGTCTGTACACCAGGCTGCATGGCGACTTGGGTCTCAGGAATAATACTGATCTATGCAGCATAGGGTGAGAGCTTGAAATTAAGCCAGGTCATAGGTGAGTTAGCAGGAAAACTCATATTGATGACAGAGTAGTTATGAGGGTCAAGAATAAGCTGAAGAGCTTCGTCAGAAAGATTCTTGATGCACTATTTTTCCCATCCATCAGGGCCTGGTGAGGGTCGCAGGTTCTTTTTGCAAAGCATGGCATAAAAGTCTGCTAGCATTCCAGCCATTGGCCAGAGAAAGAGGTTATCTAAGATGCTTGACTATTGTGACTGAGGGAGTATTGAGCCATGGTTTGGGCTTATCAGGAGGTGTGGGGTGATTGTAGAGTTCAGTGAAGTATCACCTCATTTCCTCAGCAACTGAGGTGTGGTCAGTCACAATGGAACCCAGTGTTGATATAGACTTAACAGCTGTAGGAATAGGAATGAACATCATGGACCCAGACCTCAGTTTCTTAGAAGATCTATAGGAGAGTACTCCCTTTATTCGACCTGCATCATAGCACCTAGCCTGCTCGAGGACTTCAGCCTTCTTGGCAGCATAGAGTTCTTTGTGGCAGTTATGTCTAGCATCGACCAGGTATTCCATGGCCGACTTAAAGGATGACTGATCAAGAAGGGCAAACTGAGCCAACTATCAGTCATAGACCAAGTGAGAGCCAAAAGACATCTGCCTAGTGTCACCCCTAGACCATAAGATAGCTCCACCAAGGTGCCTGATGAGAGCTACAAGCTTCCTAATGCAAGAAGATGTAATCAGCCTCTCAACATATTGATATGGCTTGGTCCATCTGAAGGTATTGAATGTGGCTTGCTCAATCAGTGTGGTCAGCAAATTGTATCGACTTATATAAGATTCATCATTTGTGATTTCAGCTAGAAGGGATGCTGAGTTTGAGGTCACTAAACGGTCCACAGAGTCAGCAAAGAGAGGAAATTTGTACTTGTCATCCTTTGATGGATACTTAATCCAGGGATGTGGGAGAGGCCTGGATAGAATGAATGGTGTTGAGGAGATCCAGACAGGCCAGGAGTGGATTTGAGAATGACCTTGCTTTGACAGTCCTGTGGTTGGAGCCAGGAATCCAGGCAGGGTCAGTGAAAATTTCTGAGTCCAGAAGATGATGGCCCAAAACAACCACATGGTCAATGATGCTACCCCCATCAGTAGGACAGCATGCTTGGCATGTTCAGTCTATAAAGTGATTACAATCTGGGTATTGCTGCCATAAGTCAGTGCCATGAGTGTTTCTAAGGAACTCATTGTACAAGTGTTGAGCCAAGATGTTGTCGGAGGCATGTTCAAAGGCTGCAACTGTAGTATTGAGATCTCCAAAAAGAGACCATGATGTCTTGGATTCCTGCACCATATCTATCAGACATGGCCAGAAATTCCCAGACAAATTGTCTGCACTGGGGTCACAAGGAGCATAAACCAAGAAAATGTGATGAATGAACAGAAATAATAATGGAGATAATGCAGGAATAAGATGTCAACACAAACAACACAGCCTATCAGGGTTTTGTAATTGAGTGGAACATGACCCACTATTTGTAGGTCCTTATGGACACCTAATATGATTCCCCATTTAGCCAAAAGTGAGGGGGCAGCACAAGATACTACCTTCTCCTTGAAGATCTCATAATTATGGATCAAGAGATTGGCAGCAGCATTTGTTTGGGTTTTAGTCTCTGAGAGTGCCAAGACATGAGGAGATAGCTTTATAAGAAGTGGACCAATGAATGCCAGCTTGACTGGAGTCATCAGACTGTTAGTGTTCAGTGCACAAATGGAGAGTTCAGATTGTACAAGAGTGGGCAATGCCATGGTAGTATTAACCAGTAGCAATAGCACAAGAAAAAGTAACAAACAATGAAATATAAGAGACAGGGGCAAGACACAAGAAAGAGAGCAAGGTATTTTAGTACAATATGAAGAGCAGAGAACAGCCAAGATTGGGGAAAGGATGGCCAGGTTGACCAATGGTTCACCCAAATAGCAGTCAGGTGACAAGCCCATAGAAATTTTTTAATCAAACTATTCCATGATTTAAATTATTCAGAAGTTTATCTAGATAATAATGAATTATCCTTGAATTTTGAAATTTGGAAGAGATTTAAAATTAGATACAGTGATGGCCAACTCTTCAACATTGTAATCCCTTTGTTCCTGCAAAAGCCTATTGGCAGGAACATCAATGTGTCAGTTTCCTTCAATGGCAGGCATCTCTGGATAATCAGAAAGTTGTTTGCCTGATCTGATGAGGATTTGATTGATGAGAAATGCACCCAGCAATCCATGGAGCTTCCACATGTGGTGCAAATAGAGTCAAGCTGCTCCAAGTGCAGTGACAGTCATATGAGTGGGGATAAAGTGAGCTCACTTTCCAGTGCAGTCAACTGTACACATTACCACATCAAACCCATTGTATTTCAGTAGTTCCACCACAAAGTCCACACTGACAACATCCCAATTATTCTCTGGGACTGGGAGAGGGTGTAACTCACCCATGGGTTTGCATCATGAAGTTTTGGTGCATAAGCAGAGGTCACGAGTGCAACAGTACTGACCAATGAGTCAAGACATTTGGGGACATCAATAATTCCATGATATGAGCTCCAATGTTTTCCAACATCCAGGGTGACTAGTGATTAGTGAGTTGTGGTGCTGGAATATGAGTCATAATTAAAGCTGGGGGTCATTAGGGACATAGATATGATCATGGAAGTATAAGATAGTGTATCATCCTTTTCTGTCCACTCTGCTGCATGAAGTGAAAGGGTGGATCCCTTTCTCAGCTCCTTCACTGCTAGAGCCACAGCATGCTTGTGTAAACTGCTACAACTTGCATGATGAATGTCATGTAGGATACTGTGCTCCTCACCCTCCAAGGTAACACCCTGAATGCATGGACTGTAAACAGGTATGGTTACAGCAGCACAATACCTTGATTGTCATTGCTTCCATCCCCATGATCTGGACAATGAGAGAGTGTGTCAGTCTTTCCTATGCTGTGATCTAGGCAATGATGCAGGAAGAAATTGAACCTAAAGAGGTAGATGGACCAGTGGACATGGCTTAATGACAATTAAGCTTCTTGGTGGTCATGAAGTACTCAAAACTCTTGTGTTCTGTCCAGATCTCAACCTTGTGTTAAGCACCCTCCAAAAAATGTTGCCACTCCTCCAATGCCTGCATTATTGCCAGCATATCCTTGTCATGGATCTCATAGTTGCATTCCACAGTGCGGAGGCTTTTTGAGGAGAAGTTGATTGGATGCCCCTTTTGTTTCTCTGGAGATTGTTGGGGCAGCACAGCACCCATCGCAAAGTCAGAACTATCAGCTTCTATGTACATACATGGAAGGGATGTGAGTCATCAGCGAAGGTAAGGATGGGAGTGGAAGTAACCATCTCTTTGAGCTTCTCAAATGCCTTCTGCTACACATTGCCCCACCTCCATGCATCCTTGCCAGTGAGATCAAATAGTAGGTGTGCATGGTGTGAGAAATCTTTGAAAAAGCACTGATAGAAATTGATGAAGCCTGGAAAAACTGCACCTCTTTCTTGTTCATGGGCATGGACCAACTCATCAAGTCATAACACCAGCAACCTTGACTAGGTCTATCTCCACCTGTCCATTCAAAACAATTAATCCCAAGTATTAAATTCATGTTTTCTCAAATTTGCACTTGTCATGGCAAAGATAAAGTTTGTACCATCAAAGTCACTCAAGTACCAGGCATGTGATTTGACAATGCTCATTGAGGTCTCGAGTGAAGATGAGGATGTCTTTGAGGTAGACACAGACAACACCTTCCAGTATGAGGTCATGGACAGTGTTATTTTCATGGTCTGAAAGGTGGCAGGGCTGTTAGCGAGACCAAAGAACATGACAAGTAGCTCAAAAAGACCATGATTGGTGCAGAATTCTGGCTTCCACTCATCCCCTTCCTTTATACATACATTGTCATAACTCCAGTGGATGTCAAGCTTTGTGAAATAGTGCACACCACAGAGTTGGTTGATGAGTTCAGATATGAGAAGTAGCAGATAACAATCCTTGACTATGATGTCATTGAGTCATCAGTAGTTTTGGACCAGTTGAAGAAAGCCCATCCTTCTGTTTAACAAAGAAGAATGGCGAGGCCATGGGCAACTTTAAAGGGCAGATATGACCAGAAGCCAAGTGTTCATCAATAAACTTGTCCAGTTGTCATTGTTCTTTAGGAGAGAGAGGGTAGACCTTGCAGGAGGAGGGTGTGGCATGCAGCATGAGCTCAATTGCATGATCCCACAGCTTATGGTTAGGAAGTGAGTCAAAGGATTCCTTGGAGAAGACATCCTTGAAGTCACACAGGTGTAAAAGCACAGAGTCAGTGAAGGATTTTGGCATACTGTTTTTGTGGAAGGCCTCTGCGAGATGCTGGGAGACATTCAAGGTGGCATGCACCTTAATAGCAGTGTAGAGAATTCAGTCACCTTCTTCAATCTGTTCCACCTCCTCTTTATTATTGTCAGAATTGGGTGCAAGATGTGGAATATCTTTCAAGTCCACATTTGGCATGGGCATTGGCCCAGCATGACATATTCCAGTGCACTGCATCAACACCTTTTCTCCTTAATGTTCCTGTCTGCCTTCAGTGAAGCAAGTATGACAATGAGAGGGACAACAACTTATCATGACTTCACTTGTCACCCAGTTGACCTCTGGATTGTCATCACAAAGCCATGGGTAGCCCAAAATCGCCTCCTGCTTCCCCAATTGGGTCACAGCAAAGAGAGCCCATTCACTATGATCTTTGTACCAGAGGGCTAGGTCAATAATCTCCTGAATTACCCCAGCTTCATTTGGGGAGCCATCCACATTGTAGACAGGTATAGGTCAAGATAGTGAGCAGGTATTGAGTTGTTTTTTTTGAACCAGGTGCAAATCAATAAAAAGGCTTGTGGCACCTGAGTCCAGGAGAGCAGAGACACCAAGTACTTGCCCTGTATCCATGGTCTGCAGCTTGATCTTCAATTCTAGGGAGCATTGGGAGGATGCCACAATGTACTTGCATGGTAGCTTGCAAGTATGACAATGAGAGGGACATTGATTCATACTGACTTCACCCGTCACCCAGTCAACTCCTAAATTATGATATGGGTAGCCCAAAATTACCTCCTGTTTTCCTAACTGGATCACAGCAAAAAGAGCATGCTCACTATGATCCTTGTAATGGAGAACCAGGTCTACAACCTCTTGAATTGCTCCAGCTTCATTCAGAAACCCATTCACATTATAAACAGGTATTGGTCAAGACAGTGAATGAGTGTTGAGGCATTTTTGTTGGACAAGATGGGTGTCAATAGAGAGACCAGTTGCACCTGAATCCAGAAGAGCTGAGACATGAAGCACCTGCCCTGTATCTGTAGTTTACAGCTTGACCTTCCACTAGTGCTTGCAAGCCTGGTCCAGTCCCAGTTTTTACCCTTCTCAAGGGAGAACTGGGACTAGAACTGGTTCTTATATTTTATAAATACTAAAAAGACTGAACCAGACCCTACAGGACTGGTCCACATCAGTTACAGTCAGTTCACAAACTGGTCAAGACCAGTTATAAACTGGACCAGGTCCTAGACCAGTCCAGCTGACTTGTGACTGACACTTACTAACTTAATTACCAACTTGTACTACTCATAAGTATAATACACTACACAAAAAACAGAGTACCAAACAAAATAATGAGAGGAAAAAAAGGATCTACCCAGTGAGCAGACTCGTGAGGCTGTGAAAAAAACCTGTTAGTAGAAAGTAAGAGAAAACAGCCACCTCCATCTCACATTTTGAGTGAGGGGGCATGGTGTCTGGATACAAACAAAAAAAGAAGTTTACCCCATGGCTTGCAAGGCTGGATGTGAGTGTAGAGTGTAAGAGAAAAAACATCTTATGTTTTTGAGTGAGTAAAGGGGGCAGCCTTGGAGTGGTGGGTGTTGGCATTGCATTGGCATTTGTGTTGCCCTCACCCTCACTCTCACCATTGTCCTCATCCATCATTGTTCTCATTATGGTCACCCTCCTCCTCCTCATCTTCACTATTGTTGTTGTTGTTGTTCTCCTGGTCACCATTGTTGTTGTTGCTGCCATTGGTGTTTGGAGTTGGAGTTGATCTTGGTGTTGACATTGATGTTGGCACTGTCATTGTCATCAGTAGCTGTCCCTTGTCATCATTTGGAGTTAGCATCCAGGATGCACCCCATGAGCAGTGGCTCATAGAGCTGGGGGCAGGTGCTTAGGCTTGTCCTTCCTTTGGTTGTGGCAGCTGTTTTGTGGGGCATGAGCTGTAATGTTGTTATCATAATAATAGAACCTAAAACAGAATACCAAGTTAGAAAAGATAAAGAAACCACAAACAAAGCTTATCTTGGGCCCAAATGATTTGTTTGGGCCTATTTTGTGTGTGATGTGGCACTGTTAGTCATCAGTCATGGTGGTTGAGTACAAAGTGGTGGTGGAGGGAGTGGTGTTGTTGGTTATTGTGTAATGACACCACAAAAAAGTGGCAACATCCTGTATGCATAGAAGATGTTATATCCACTGTTGGACCAGACTACATACACTGCACAGAGGAAGAGACGACACGTTCCTTATAACCTACCTGGGGTTTAGTTAGTCTTAGAGCTAGGGTTTAGCAGAGGTAAGAACACTGTATATCTACTACAGTACAGGTTCTCCTTATATACATAATAGTAAGGATGTCACATGACTCAGGAATGTGTTTACCACATGTATGTGCAGTAAGCGCAGTAACATGTGTGTGCTGCATGCATTGCCTCATGTATGCAGCATGTCGGAATTAATTTCAACATCCACAGTATGCTTTGATTTTGGGCCTAGGGAGAGAGTAGGGAAACCTCAAGCTTCACTTAATAGTGAGCTAAAGGGGAATCCAAAGCTAACATTATACTACATAATACAGACACTTCAGGTGCACCTAAAAGAAGGGAATCCAAAGAGAAACCTCTAAGGACACATCTGTCAATGTCCAGTATATGTGATAGACCCAAAAATCAAATAATAGGCTAAACATAGAAAAAGGTGGAAATAGGCAGATCAAGCTGCAGGATGACAAACATCCAGAAGGGGTCCCACCTCTAAGAATAGAACTGTCAACATGTACCAACATGGAAAAAACCAAAAAATAATTATAAAATAGGAATAAAATCATAGAAAAACACAGTAAAGGCAGAATAGGTGAAATAAAATATATAAAAATATGGGACAAATGCAGAAAATTGCCCAGACACTTAAGATGCCTCCCTTTCCCCTTACAAATCTGCCCTAACAAGACAATCACAACTGGTGGAAGCACATGCACAGGCTGAACTAGAGTGCCTGAAGTCCCTTCCCCCCACCTCCCACAAGTGGACCTGTTGACATGACAGAAATGATGTTTTGACAATCCACCAGGAGACCAAGGGCAAGGGAAAGGCACATCATTCTGGGTATGCAGGGTCTCTGCCTGATGGTGTATATGAAAAGGAGTGGTTAGTCACACCAAGTCTTCCAACAGCTGTCTCTGCTGTGTACAGTTGACCACCCACAGTAGCTGGGATCGATGCTGGCCTCTATTTTTCAGACACTAAATCCAATGATTCATCACATTCCAATGCTGTGTCTGATGCCAATACTGCTCCTAATGGCAATCCCATTCTGAATGCCAATCCTGTTCCCATTCCTGTAAGGGGAAAGGAAGGCACTCCAGGCATCTGGGCAATTTTCTGTGTTTGTCCCATATTTTTTTATATTTTATTTCACCCTATTCTGCCTTTTCTATGATTTTCTATGATTTATTCCTATTTTATAATTATATTTCAGCTTTTTCCATGTTGGTACATGTTGACAGTTCTATTCTTAGAGGTGGGACCCCTTCTGAATGTTTGTCATCCTGCAGCTTGATCTGCCTATTTCCACCTTTTTCTATGTTTAGCCTATTATTTGATTTTTGGGTCTATCACATATACTGGACATTGACAGATGTGTCCTTAGAGTTTTCTCTTTGGATTTCCCTCTGTTAGGTGCACCTGAAGTGTCTGTATTATGTAGTATAATATTAACTTTGGATTCCCCTCTGTTAGCTCACTATTAAGTGAGGCTTTGAGGTTGCCCTTACAGTTCCCAATGCTGCTGCCAATCCCATGGTGCACATGGTTTGGCAAGGTGAAGATGATGCAGCAAATGATGCTAATCAACCCACCACCTTTCAGGCAGCCATGACATACAATGCTGATTCATCATCTGCTCATACAGGTTCCCCAACTGGCTTTGATGCTGACTTTTACCTTGCCAATTCTACCTCTTCATATCCACCTGCAAATCCCCTTTCAATGGCTATAAAATATTTTTGTGAGTTTGACTTCTTAAGCATTATTTTGTACTTGATTATTTCTATGTTGCTTGAAGGGGCCAAAGAGATGAGAGGATTGTCTTTCTGTTCTTTTGTTATGACAAGATTTTGCTTGGAGGGGGGTATTACATGATCATGAGATATCTCTGTGAGTTTTCTATTATTAAACATAATCTTATGCTTGATTATAACCTATTCACATGTTGTTTAAAGGGGGCAAGTAGACTAGAGGATCGCATCTTGTGATCCTTTTGTTATGACAGGATTTCGCTTGGAGGGGAGGATTATACAACCATGAGATATTTTGGTTAGTTCTCCACTGTTAAGCATCATCTTACACTCTATTCTAATCTATTTACATGTTGTTTGAAGGGGCCAAGGACATGAGAGGATTGCATCTTACCATTCTTTTGTTATGACAGTATTTCACTTAGAGAAGGGTATTATACAACCATGAGATATCTCGGTGAGTTCTCCACTGTTAAGCATCATCTTACACTTAATTTCAACCTATTTACATGTCATTTGAAAGGGCAGAATTGATGAGAGGATTACATGTCTCCATTGCTTTTCCATTGCATAATTTCTCTTAGGACTCAGACATGTATAAGTTGAATATGTGCTAAACATATTGGTGAGCTTATTACCATCCCCCATGCTCATGCACTTCTTTCTTTCTAATATATTTCCTTGTCATATGTAGCAACACTTAAAACAGGAGGTCATCCTGTAGTTGTAATTATTTGGTATTAATGTACTTAGTTTGCACTCCTACAAGCATGAAAGCTGCAGCTTGGGCCTGAGCTGAGCCTAAGCTGGCTGGAAATCTGAATTGTGGTGATAGGTCCACTGCACGCTTTAAAGTCTGGAGAAGTATTCCCACTCGTATTGACACATTACGACACATGCTCCGAACCACTACGAATGCCACTAAATCGACTTCGAACCATTTTCGCACGATTTCGCACTATTTCGAACAACTTTGCACTACTTTGAACCTTTTTGAACGCTTTCGAACCATTTCGCGACACTTCGAACAACTTCGGCTGCCGTATAGTTGTCCTCAAACAATTTTGATACACGTTGCACATTCAGAACAACCCAACTCGCCGCATATCGAGTACTACTGGACAAAAGGAGGGATTACAAGAGACTTAGGATGCGATAAGTGCATTTTTGTGTTTCATTGATATATTAAAGCAATAGAACAAGATCTATTACCATACTGGGACAATGTATGTTTTACTTATTATCATTTTTCATTTGTTTTGTGTTTTACAATACCTTTATTGCTGTGTACATTCCCTCATGTTTTACAATTGTTCTTATTTCCTTTTTAGTACTATCTCTTCATTTTGTATATAGACTTGTGTTAGATACTTAGAATAGGGAGAAACAGAACAACGGGGAACAGCACAAGTTACCCTCACAGTTATCATCTGACTTAAGAGTCGTTCTCTTGAGTCTTAGCTCGCATCATATCTCTAAAAGTTCTGCGAAATATCGCGAACTTCCTCAAAACTATCGATTTCGCTCTCCGTTTTATCGCCCGTCGCCTGTCTCTATTTGACAAACACCTCACATTCGTTAAACCCGCTGTTCGATATACTTCGAACCACTTCGAACTTATTTGAACTATTTCGCGCATCTTCGAACTTATTCGAACCGCTTCGCACACCTTCGAACTACTTTTGAACTCTTTCGAACAACTTTGTATGCCTATACAGACTTTTATCCCCAGCCCTTACCATTTCGCGTTACTAAACATTACATTTTGGTCTCAGCAGTGATATTTAGTACCACCTCGCACCCTTCCTCTGGCCTGTGTTATACCATCCGAAGCCATTAGTAGGTTTTGTTTGGGTTTCCGGGTTGAGTATCATCAGCGGCTCAGGCTTGAGATCGTTGTAAATGCAGGTTCCAAGGGTAAGGAGCATTTTCGTAGGCCTCTGCACCACATCAATCTTTTGGTCATGTGACTAGCCATGCTATCCACACTGTGACTGAGCTCCATTCAACCTCCTAACTGCATGGTCTGTGACGAGGTGCTAGGGGCTAGCAGATGCCTCGCTATAAGACAGCTGAAGTGCAGTTAGGAGGCCCTGTGTTGCTTCCTCCAACCATCATCTCGTTTACAAGCAACACAGGTAAGTGCATCACACTTCTTTTATACGATCTCAATTTCTTACATTTTCAGTTAGTTGTTATACAAGGGCTCCACCTTTTTGAATTTTTACATTCATAACAACTTACTTTGTAAGAAATTTTCATTATCATCAAGAGGGGTCATTACTTATACAGTATGATCATCTCACTAACAGGATTAAATCATCCGTTTGATTTTTATCAGACTAATTGATCAGCCTCGCTTTCAATTTTTGCAACCCATACAATCTTTGGTCATCTGTAGATTATCTCCTATCCTCAACATCAACTCCCTCTATTGTCATCACTCCCCTTTCTCTCCATGTCTGATGGTCCTGTTCACTCTCCAAGCCCTGTGGACGATGCCATTTGTGCACACGCTAAGGAATGTCAAAGAATTGTGGACGATGCAATTATAGAATCTGTCTCTGAAGCAGTGTTATTGGACTGCCTCCAAGAGGCTGGGGCCACACCCAATAAGGCACAGGACTACATTACTCAGTTTACTGCCTGCGGAACGATTCAAGAGCCTGGATTATTCAATACTGGTGGCCAGCCACCCATGGGTCCCGATGGCGATGGTCTGAATCTCATCGATACTGCCATGACAATTGCTTGGGCATTGCTTCAAGTGAAAGTCAATCATCTCTGGCCAAATGCTTCTCAAACCACTGCCACTTTGCCTGGAGGTTCTCTCTCCAATGAGCTGGCTAATCTTCTTGGGCTTCCCAGTTCGAAAAGGGGCCATTCCTGCATCTGTACTTGCTAAGGCACCTCATCTGAAAAGGCTTTCAGATACAATGGCAACTGATCCCCATCTTGAGAAGACACAAGATCTTCTTTCAGTCTACAGTCCTCAGCATTCTCAGGATATTCTCATCAACAAGGCTCAATTTGCTCTGGTTGGTGATCCTCTCCCCCAGACTGTTTGGTGGAAGATTCCTCTCGACTTGTCCATCAATTTCAACAAACTCTTTGCTTCAATGGATAAGGTTCCCTCATGTTGGAGAACATCCAGATAGTGGTTGAGGGTGTAGAACATGCCAGAGAGTGTGTTGAACCAGGAGTTCCCAAAAAGGCAGTAATTTGAGCATAGCTCAAGAATGACATGGCACGCTTGTAATCAGAGAGCAGGAATGGATAGAGGCAAGTTGATTCCATAGAATGCAAAAGGACTGAAGGGAATCTGTGGTGGAACAAGTAAGATACAAGCAATACAATAGTTTCAAGGCTGATTGATCAAGGTTCATCTGATCATGGATGTCATACCCTTGCCCGATCACTCCATTGGACCATCCATCAGTACTCTTTCGAGCACCCTGCCTCCATTTCTCCACAGATTCCCTTCAGTCCTTTTGCATTCTATGGAATCAACTTGCCTCTATCCATTCCTGCTCTCTGATTGCAAGCACGCCATGTCATTCTTGAGCTATGCTCAAATTACTGCCTTTTTGGGAACTCCTGGTTCAACACACTCTCTGGCATGTTCTACACCCTCAACTACTATCTGGATGTTTTCCAACATGAGGGAACCTTATTTACTGTGATATTGTATTCTAGTATATACAGCTACACCAAGGAATTGCAGTACTATGGACCTTGGGTGAGTGACTGTAACCTACCTCCTTACATTGACTCTTCACCTCTCTTTTACAGGCTCATGGACCATCCTGAGGTGTTAATATTGCTTATAATACCTTGGTATACCTGTCTACAATGTCACTAATGGGTTATATAAGCTGGCATAGAGTGACAAGGAGAATAGGTGAGTAGGTGAAAAACCCTACCTTGCAAAACGAAGTTTTGACTTTCAGGATTGTAGCTATGCTATTTCTATGGGGTAATGGACTGTACTAAATGGTTGAAAGGATATAGAGATGCCAGGTAAGGTGTGTGCTCCATGGTGAGTGAAGTTCACCTATGTTGATGGGGAACCCATGCCCTGGTGAGTCAGGACCTTATCCTCCTGCCTTAACCTTTACTAACCCTCATTCTACTTTACTATTAGGCCCAGGAATCGAAGAAAGCGAATTTTTTGGTGCCATGGATCTCACAGGGCAAGCATACCTTCTCCTGGATACATGTACTCTCTTATGTCTCTACCAATGACTGCAGTGCCTTTAAGGGGTCTATTAGGTCATTTATGAGGACCATTATGCCCTATTTCCATTTGCATTTGGTAAGGGGAAGGCCTGGGAATGCAAATAAGTAACAACCTTTCTCCCTTCTTCATACAGGTGCATTCACAATGAGTTCTTTGTTACAAGCACTTCCTACATTACTCTCCACCTCTATGTACATCCCTCTACCCTTCTACCTATACTTCTTGGGTTCTAGAGGGTGTGCAAGCCCAGTAGATGGGACTCTGTCTCACACTCCTCTCACTTCTCCTTACTTCCCCTCTTCCCCACCCCTGTACAGCCTTCCCAAGTCATATATTGAGCTAAATAATCAATTTAGAGCCCTGTATATGTAGTAGAACCCCTCAATAGTGGGAAGAGACCCCTGCTTATCCCTTGTTCAAGGGAGAATGTTGATTGTATGCTTAGACATAAGTGAAAAAGCAAAAATAGATGTTTATAATCACTATATATACATGCATAAGGATCAATATACAAAAAAAGCGAAGGGAAATGGTCAGGTATGAGTGGAAAGGCATGCTCATTGTCTAGGATGATGAGCACGATGTTAGCCGAAGCTGTAGTGCACATTGATGAACCGTGGGAGGTAGTGATTGGGTATTGATCAGGGGTGGGAATAGTGGCAGTGTACAAGTCGTTGGTAGGTTAACATTGTGTCTGTGCCCGATGCCGATGCCATGGCCATGTCCATCCCCATTGCATTTTAAATGTTACTAATGTCTGTATTACATTCCTAATGCATGTCTATTGTAAGGTATAATAATCAGTGTACAATGTAGTCGTTGGTAGGTTAACATTGTGTCTGAGCCTGATGCTGATGCCATGGCCATCCCCATGTCTGTGCCTTATGCTGATGCTGTGGCTGTCCCCATGTCCATCCCCATGTCCATCCCCATTGCATTTCAAGCATTACTAATGTCTGTATTACATTCCTAATGTATGTCTATTGTAAGGTATAATAATCTGTGTACAATATAGTCATTGGTAGGTTAACATTGTGTCTGTGCCTGATGCTGATGCCATGGCTGTCCCCATGTCCATGCCTGATGCCGATGCCGTGGCTGTCCACATGTCCATGCCCAATGCCGATGCTATGGCCATTCCTGTGTCCATCCCCATTGCATTTCAAACATTACTAATGTCTGTATTACATTTCTAATGCATGTCTATTGTAAGATATAATAATCAGTGTGCAATGTAGTCATTGGTAGGTTAACATTGTGTCCATGCCTGATGCTGATGCCATGGCCATCCCCATGTCCATGCCTGATGCTGATGCTGTGGCTGTCCCCATGTCCATGCCTGATGCTGATGCCATGGCCATTTATGATGCCTTCACCTATGAAACTCCTTAGCTCATACTATGGGGTGTCTAATGCCGATGCCATATTTTATGCCAGTGCCATTGCTGGTGCCAGTGCCGGTGCCAACATTGTTGCCATTTATTGTGTTCAACGCTATCTCATAGGTGATTGATTTGGCTATTAACATTCTCCGTAGTAAATAACAAGCCAGAATACTAAAACTGTATCTATTTGATAGTAGTACATGTTATACTTATTATGAGAGTGTTCTACGGGCTTCCACAAACTCGTATTATTCGGTACAATGTATATATTCTATAGACCATATTATTCAGTACAGTGTAGCTTACCTATCTGTTTGGGAATCAATTTCCTGCCCTTTCAAAGATAGAAAACAGGAGCATGGAGAAACACTGAAGATTATTGGCTTCTGGGTGGATGTCAACACAGGAAGCATTTTATTACCCCATGCTTCAATATCTGACATTGTTACCAAGATCAATGATTTCCTGGCGACACCAAATCGTTCTCCTGCTTTCCAGCCTTGGCAACACTTAGCAGGCCACCTCAACTGGATGCTTAATGTCCTCCCATGGGGCTGACCAGCATTGACAGAGATGTATCACAAAATCAGTGGAAAGACGTGGTCTCACTGTGGAATTCCTATCAACACAGCTGTCATCACAGATTTAACCTGGCTGAAGAACACTATCCTGTCTTCTATTGGGATCTGCTTTACAGGCATGGGTTTGTGGACCGATCGTGATGCAGATATCATAATGTGGACTGATGCGAGCCTTTGGAACACATTGTCCTTCGTGTATTCAAACAAAGGGTTTCTTTATCTTATCAAAGCACCTCCAACTGGGATGAAGATTGACATTTTCTTCCTAGAATTGTTAGCCATTGCTTCTGCCATACACCATGCTGGATCTTTCAATCAACCTCCCTGCAGAGTGCTTATCTGGACAGACAGCCTAGACTCTGTGGTGGTCCTCAATTCTCTGCATACCACTGAGTCCCTTCATAATGCCCTGCTCTTGGCCATTGCGCAAGTTATTTTGCAAACTGGGATGGATTTGTGGATCAAGTTCATTGAAGGGAAAAACAATGTGCATGCTGACATGCTATCTCGCCTTTTATTAGATGAGTACCATAGCAAATTTCCTGCTGACCACATTGAATGCTTTTCTCCTCCACAGGAGCTTTTGCTGACACAATGGAGAGAGTGCTTTTGAGCGCACTGGGGGGACAAAGAACAGGCCCACAGGTGCCTTGCTGTTAGGGCGAAACCCACTAATCTGCTAGCTGGACTGTGCGGGTTCTCCTACAAGAAGGCGGCGGGGGGCATGCGCATGATGGGGGGTTTTGATGGATTTGATGCGAGGGGTTAAAAATAGAACAGTTGGCTGAATTAGGCCTTTTGCACCACTGTTGTAGATGGAATACCTAAGAGAACTCAACTGAGGTCTCCTAGTATTTATTTTAGGGTTATATACTATGTTACACATATTGTAGTATGTTATTACGGATGCACGCACACATGTGCACACATGTGCGTACATATTGATGCGTGTAAATAAGAATTCCCATGCTAACAAATAATGCATATATAGGCATTTTGTAACGTATTTTGGTGAAATAAAATCAAATAAAATGAAATAAAATAAAATAAAAATAATATTATGTAATAGGCATGTTAGGAGACTGTTTCCTAACACTTGCCCTCCCATGGATCTTGCAGATCTCGATGCTCGTACTCTCTTTCTTCAGGTTAATTCTATCAAACACTCAACATCAAAAGGCTATGCTACAGGTGCTCGAGATTACATCAACTTTTGCATCCTTCACTCCCTGCCTCTTGATCCTACACCAACCACATTGTCTCATTACATTGCATACTCATCTCAACATATCTTACAGGTGTGCAGCACTTCCTGCGCGAGATTTCCCCAGACTTTGATGACAACCGCTCTTATGCACTCATGAAATCTATGATTTGAGGCTCAAAGAAAATTCGTGCTGATCCTGTGAAAAGGAAGCTTCCTCTTCAGTTGGCACACTTACAATCCTTTGTGAATGTTGCTCGTTGCACTGGCTCCTATGATGACCTCTTATTTGCAGTACTGTTCTCTTGTGCATTCTATGGGTGTCACCATATGGGCGAGCTCGTCCAGAAGAATTACCACAATTTGTTCGACTAGAGGAAGATCATCAAACGTGCATCTCTTCTCTTTGAAAGTGGACACGCACAGTATCGCTTGCCCTATCATAAAGGTGATCCATTCTATCGTGGGACTGATGTCATCTTCATGTCACAAGATGTTGCCGACTCCGTGTCCCTGTTGAAGGAGTATCTCATCTTACGCGACTGAATACATGGGGCAAAAACAGCTCTCTTTTTGCATGAGAGTGGTGTTCATCCTTCATGTTCTTGATTCGAATTGAAATTCTTCACAATTCTGAATCGTCGATATGGCGGACACTCGCCGCGAACTGGCTATGCCACTTTCCTGGCATCCCTGGGTGTATCGGAGACAGTGATCCAAGCAGTGGGACGCTGGTCTTCTGAGGCTTGGAAGGTTCACATTCATGAAAACCCAGCAATCAGAGTGGAACAACAGCAAGCCAGTATGCGACTACGGAATTGACTCTACTCTTACCATGTCATGGCTCTACAAATACATAAAATTAATAAACTGAGAGAAGAGGGAGAGGTGGGTGGGTCGCGAAAATTGAAAGCTAACGAGGCTGATCGATTAGTCTGATAAGAATCAAATGGACGATTGAATCCTGTTAGTGAGATGGTCGTACTGTATGAGTAATGACCCCTCTCAATGATGATGAAAATTTCTTACAAAGTAAGTTGTTGTTATGAATGTAAAAATTCAAAAAGGTGGAGCCCTTGTATAACAACTAACTGAGAATGTAAGAAATTGAGATCGTATAAAAGAAGTGCGATGCACTTACCTGTGTTGCTTGTAAACGAGATGATGGTTGGAGGAAGCAACACAGGGCCTCCTAACTGCACTTCAGCTGTCTTATAGCGAGGCATCTGCTAGCCCCTAGCACCTCGTCACGGACCATGCAGTTAGGAGGTTGAACGGAGCTCAGTCACTGTGCGAATAACGTGGCTAGTTGCGTGACCGAAAGATTGATGTGGCGCAGAGGCCTATGAAAATGCTCCTTATCCTTGGAACCCGCGTTTACGACGACCTCTGCTGCTTAGCTCAAGGTGAAGTTGAATAGCGGTAAAATGAGGTCCGCCTAGATGGACCCCGATAAAATAGGCGGTCTCTCTAGGCTTACAGTAGTACCTTCGCCTATCATTTGTATTTGTATTTGGAGCACGTCCGCTCCTTCGCCTATTTTATCGGGGTCCGTCTAGGCGGACCTCATTTTCCCGCTATTCAACTTCACCTTGAGCTAAGCAGCAGAGGTTTACAAGGCCTAAGCCCCTCACAGCCGAGCCTAAGCCGCGGCTTTCAGGCCGAGCCGAGACGTCACAACACTACACTCCATTTTCAGATGCCCCAGATCCAAACAATTTGATGTACAAAATCCGGCCCCTTTGTGATCGAAGTGGTGGGCATATCTGTAGTATTGTGCCGTTGGCTAACATTCGACGTAGCATCCACTTGTTCCCAAAATTTGGGCCTGTCGCACCCCAGGAATGGGTAAGTAGTAATGTTCTGGACATGTGCCAAACATTCTTTGTTAACGACTCCACTGATCGGCATACATATCGGATTAATGGCTAGTAGTTAACCCTATTTTCAAGTTTCTAATCAGAATTGGATGTTTTCTTTGTAGCTTAGAATCTGAAACTGTAGTACTCATAACCAATGTCACATATGTTAACTACATTGGCTCTTCACTGCTCATTCATGATTTTTTTTACGTAGCCAACCCCAAGACGAAGGGACTGAGAAAGAATATAAATCGCTCGTTATTGTATGTGCTCATTGCATATGCATTTCTACATCGTCATCCACAGCTTCATCCTGGCAGTCAAAATCAACATCAACCACAACCACTCTCTGGAACTCTTTGCCTAATCTCGAAAACTGACTCCAGTGATCGGGGTGGACCGCCGTGCCAGGGTTCATATTCCGCCTCGCAGATTTCGCAGAATCAATCATGGTGTGCGCCTCATAGACACTGGGAAACAGGCGACTGACTTTGAGCAGTTCAGAGTATACTTGCTTGTCACCTGGTTCGACAACAGAAAAGGTCTCCGCAGATGTACCCGCACACCAAATATCATAAGCCGTATAGGCTGGACATCGTCTGGTACGCTTCTTCTCCCCCTTTGACTTTGCCCCTCTGGGCGGATTCTTTCTCAGTGGTGCGTCCTCTACAGCCTTGACGCAGGCTTCCTTTGCAGCAAGAGCGAAGACCATACGGATAATAGGTACTGGCTTCTGCTCGTCCATGTCGAAGAACCCCAGAAAGTACGGATTCATGGCATCGAATAGAAAAAGGTTTGGGGTGCTTGAAAAACTTTTGTCGTTCTTTACTTGAATGAAGATTCCAGAAACGTTGTCCTGTTGGAGCTTGTTGTCGAAGTACAGGAATGGTAGGAGCACGTCTATACCACCCTGGTTATCTGCACACAGAACGGCAGCGCCACGAGCTATCAGTACCCATAGAAAAGCTCGGTTGATGACTTTGAAATCGTGGACCTTGATAAAGTGATTGAAGTACATCTTTGATTTTGCGAAGACCTTAGAGAACGAATGTTGGCTCTCAGCGTTTGTACGACATCGTGCTGGTTTGGAGTTGAGAACGATCGGAGACCATTTTGAAGCCAAGAGTTTCCGCATAAAGAGCAGGACCTCGATGACCGCAGAACCTTTCTCTTGAACAGCAACATCACGGGCTATCAGGAGCAATACCAGACATATCAGCTCCCCTCGATCGCCTTTGTCTAAACCTGGCCCTTCCAATTCACTGAGTAGCGCTCTGGGCAAGTCAAAAGCTTTGCGATCTTGCATTAACAAGTACGCTGCTTCGGCTAGAAGCGGTTCCGAAGGAGCAATAGTGACAGCGGTCTCGAACCCAGGGTTCATAACGAGACAGACACGCATGTGTTTCTCGACCTGTGTCCTCTCCCGATTCTGCGATACAAGGGTAGTGGCATTGAACTCAAGGGCAAGGCGGACGGCCATACAAGCTGATCGGAGCGGTGTCAGCGACTATTCGGACGACAACGACGCATAGCTTGCCTAGTTTCGCGTCCGACGTGAGTGTCTTCATTTTGTCCTGGGTCGTGTGAGGAAAAGCAACACCCCCAAGAAGCTTTTCTCCAGCATAGTAGACTATAGATCTCCGTATCTCCGTGTCGCCATTGATATATCGAGAACCGAATCTTGAGAAAAATCAATGAACTGAGAACCCACTTGATGCAGCCTTAGTACTTACAAGGGTCGACCAAAGAGCGCCATAAACATCACAGTCGACACTTCCTCGATGGTGAGGTCCCCGTTGGAGATTTGTCTGACCATCTGATCAAACCCAAGTTCTGTGAAAGGCGGGAGCAGCACCAGATCTGATTTCTGGACCCTACCAGAGCCATCGAACTCGGCACGCGGCGTGATATTCTGTATCTTTCCAGATGTGGAGAGAAAGACGGAGAAGATCGGAAGTTCGTTTAGAGCACGCAGAGCACGTCGAAGTTCAGAAAACTTGGAAAAATAACCAGTATCGAATTGGTGTTTCTCAATTGACAAGACGTGCGCTTCATCGAAGGCCAAGACGACTAGAGGAGGAAGCGTTTTCATGTCTGCAACTTCGAGTTCTGGATTCAGAAACTTGAGCAAGTCAAGAGCTGTCCTTCTGATATCGAGCTCTTCGCCTTGAATCTGATATCAGTATCCAGTCTACAGTGAATAGTGAAGCAACCCACCATCCCGGATAAACGGCATCTTCGTTGACGGTGAACCAACCCCAAGTTGAGGCGTCCCCTTAGTAACGATGGCGGGAGGAGGCGTAACCTGCCGGGTGGACAGTTCCGGCGACGCGGAAATTATCGCTGGTTGCAGAAGCTGGTGGGAGGGAACACGTCAAAACGACGGAAGAACTTATCCAAGATATAATTAATACTTCGTTCGCATTCTTCACGACAGCGCTATAGAATTCACGCCTTTTATCACCCTGGTGGTTGAATGTTTGGCCGGCAGTCATCAGAAGTCGAAATTTCTGGGCGATGGTTTGAGGGTACTGCTCAGGTGGTAGTCCATAGACGTGTTGCGATATGTGCTGATCGATATTTTGCAGATAGACTCTCGCAGTTGTGAACAAGGCAATGAGGAATGCATGGGATCGGCGAAGGATGTTATCCTTCTCAGTTTCATCCACTGTCAGCAAGGCCCTGACATCTACATCGGCCGCTGGGAACCCTACAGCGTAGATTAAGGAATGAGCGGGATGAAAGGTCGGATAATGAATACAAACCCGTATCGGAGGACGGTCGCAGATTGATCGGCAGCACCAAATATTTCTTCGATAATTCGTCGATCATACGTGACTTGCCCATACCAGAGGATTGAAGGATCGCAGCATATCGCGCATAAACAGCGGGATCCCCACTGGTGCAATGGCCTTTTATAGTGTCGTAAAGGCAATCTGCCGCCGATCCTACGTAAACTTCATTCCACGCCTTCTCGGTGGCTTAACGACTTTATGAGTCTATTGATATATAATGAGAGTAGGAGCGCACCTGAATAACTGGAAGAGACGTCTGCTACTTTGTCCTTCTCGCCAGCTTGGCATAGGAATGTTAACTAGCGAAACGCAGGAAATATCTGATATGATGACTTACATTTTTGGGTCAAGGTTGAGGCAGGCTTCTTGCGGAACATTTCTGGAAAAGAAGATATTTTAAAGGTCAATCGCAACAGGTGGTACGAATGACGCACCAAGACAACGGAGATCTTTGTAAGAGCCGTTTGTGTAACAGTCTCCGACAAGTTTCATAAGAACTGGGTCTTGCTCGAGTGCATCAATGTAGTGAAAGATTTCAGCTGAAACGTAAAACATGTGCGAATGCGGGCCTTCGGAAGCAACCACGCCGACAATTTGGAGGACACAGGCCATGTTTGGTTCGTCGTCGATGTCATAAGGTTTACGACGATGTCCTGGAAGACGTTGCTTTACTATCTCGTCTTGCTGTCGATGCTCGTCCTCTGACCATAGATCGGTCGCAAGGCGCAGTCGTTTGGCGTCGCGATTTGGACCGCCTGGTGGGGAGGTTGGTGCAGCACGCTTTGAGCTTTCTTGCGGCATATAGATTACAGATAGGAAACGAATATCACTGCAGCAGTCACTGTCAGAATGTGCACTGGAGTATAACGCGTCGTGAGTGGTGACTTGAAGTTGGAATGACAATAATTTGAATCAGAACTAGCCTGGCTTGTAGTATAGAGTGAAGACTAATTTTAAATCAGAACATTTAGGCTCGTTCCCACGCCGGCTTTCCATCACATGATCACTCGCAAGAGGACCCCCGATAATAGGTGGGAGGCTTGATCCAGAAAAAAAAAATCGGGCCACATATGTTCGGACAAAATTGGACATTTTGGTTCGGATAAAACCAGGCGTCCAAATTTTTTTCAAAATTCGTTCGGACTACCGATCAAGCCTCAAAAATCCAAAATTTCGTTCAGATCCCTTCAATCAGGCCTTAAAAACCCAAATTTGTTGGAGCAGACTACATACGCTGCACAGAGGAAGAGACGACACGTTCCTTGTAACCTACCTGGGGTTTAGTTAGTCTTAGGGCTAGGGTTTAGTAGAGGTAAGAACACTGTATTCCTACTATGGTACAGGTTCTCCTTATATACATAATAATAAGGATGTCACATGACTCGGGAATGTGTATACCACATGTATGCGCAGTAAGCGCAGTAACATGTGTATGCTGCATGTATCGCCTCATGTATACAGCATGCATCAAGGGAATTAATTTCAACACCCCCCCTCAAACTGTACAGCGCTCTAAGCAGCTAAGTTTGAATCTCGAAAGTAATTCCGAGAGAGTCTCTAAATTTCCTGAAAAGGATGGCGCCAAGGTTCTTGGTGAACATGTCAGCTGGATTATCACTTCCAGGAATGAAAACGACCGTGACTTTGTCTTTTTCAATGCATTCGCGCGTGTAGTGGTAGCGAATGTCTATATGTTTAGTCCTCCTTTCCTGGACTGGATTTGATCCAATGAAGATGGATCCTTGATTATTAGCGCAGATTGGTACGCGATTCAAGATATATCCGAGTTCCTGGAATAAGGACTCTATCCACACTATCTGCCGACAAGTGTCAGAGAGAGCCATATATTCGGCTTCTGTGGATGACAGTGCTACAGTTTTTTGTAAACGGGACTGCCAGCACACAATGCCACTCGCTAGAGTAGCAAAGTAACCCGTTGTAGATCAGCGCTTGACTGTGTCAGCTGCCCAATCAGAATCTGTGAAGGCCTGTAGCCCCTCGGATTTCTCTCCATCATAGACTATACTGTACTTCTGGGTTCCCACCAGATAGCGCATTATGTATATCGCTTTGTCTAGATGTTCTTGGCTAGCATTAGCAGAGAATTGCGACATCTTGATTACCGCGTAAGCGATATCAGGTCATGTTCTGAGCATCAGATACAATAAAGATCCGATCACAGATTGATATTTCGATCTAAGCGCCGCGCTTGGCGTCGCTGTGTTTTCCGACGGTTTGTAGCCAGTCGGGAGCAGAGTGGGGGCAATTTTGGCATTTGTCATCTCGAACCTCTCAAGCACTTTGGCGAGATATTCTGTTTGATCGAGTTTGATTTTTGCAGCAGTCCGGGTGACGCGCATGCCTAAGAATTCCGTGACTTTTTCAGTACTACGGCACTCCCAATGCTTTAGACAAGCATTTTTCTTTTCATCCACAAGTTTCTTGTTCTTCCCCATGAACAAGCCATCATCAACATAGACGAGTGCAATAACAATGCTGCCTGTTTTAGGATTCTTGTGTATGAAAATGCCGGCATCGGAGCTGGCACGCATGAACCCAATGGTGCGCATAAATGCCTCTAGCTCTTTCCACCATGCAAGTGAGGCTTGTTTAAGGCCATACAATGCTCGGCGTAAGCGCAATACTTTGTGCTCTTTTCCCTCGAGTCTGAAACCCTCAGGTTGATCCATATAGATCTCCTCATCTAGTTTGCCATATAAAAATGCGGTTTTTACATCTAGGCCAGTCATATACATGCCTTCTAGAGATGCAAGTGCAAACATGAGGTGTACGGTCTCGTAGCGGACTACCAGTGAGAAAATCTCATCAATGTCAACGCCTTCGACTTGTGAAAAGCCTTTGGCCACGAGTCTGGCTCGTTTTCTTCCATCCGATTTTACAGAGAAAACCCATCTATTTTTGATCGTTTTTCGATCATGTGGAAGATCAACGATGTCATAGACTTGTCACTTACGAAGAGCCTCTAATTCTTCATGACAAGCTTGTTTCCACTCACGTTGCTGCTGCCGTGGTAGGCGCGCAATATCGCAAAATTGGTTTGGAACTTGGCTTATTTCGCTCGATGGTTTGACTGCTTTTGACAACAGCCAGCGAATAAGCTTATCTCCTCCTTCCTTGGTTATCTTTTTAATATAACCTGCTTCGTCCGGTTCCCCCATTGGGTGATCATGTTCTTGATCATTGGAATCGGGCACACTCTCGTGGGGTGCCGAACTCGGTCCAGCAACCGGTTCTTTCTGTTGAGTTTGTGGTCGTGTTCGGTTATGATCCGAATCTTGACCCACAGATCTCTTCCAATATCGATCACGTGCAATGTCTCTCTCTATGTCAGAGGGGAGTCGCTTCTCTCCATAGGTATTGCCAGGACAGTTTGGAATGTTCCTCTGCCTGCCTGATCGACGGGGCAATTGCTGCCATTCCCATTGATCATCACGTCTTGGACGAAAGTCCTCAATGGTTACTGGAGGCAGCGGAGGAGGAGGAGCATTTGTCACATCATCATGTGCCTTTTGCTCACTTGGTACATCATCATCATCATTTTCTGATGATGGAGGAAGGGGCGGATCTTGTGGCGGTATAGAATCATCGCCATCCGTTCCAGATGAGTGGTCATCATCTTCTGGTTCTGGAGGTGGAAAATCACCAAGGTCTGTATTGGCAGGAGTCTTAGCTCTGGGACAGCATGGGAACAACATTTCATCAAATAGTGCCGTAGCACCAATGAATATTGCGCCACTAGGTCGCATGAAACGGTATGCTTTAATGCCATCTTCTAATCCAAGGTACGTCATCAACTCCGATCAAGGAGCCAATGTGTTTGGACGCTTCTCCTTGGGTAGGTAGACGTAAGCACCACAACCAAAAACCTTCAGATCGTTTAGATCTGGGTGGACCTTTGTCAGGTCCTCAACCGGTGTCAGCCATTTCAGGCACCTTATCGGGGTTCGGTTGTATAGGTGTGTTGCATGTTCAATGCAAAATTCCCACCATGATTGTGGTAGACATGCAGTAAATCGCAGGGTTTGCGACTTTTCCATTATTGTCCTTATGGCACGCTCTGCGCACCCATTCTGTTGGTGAACGTGGGGTGCAGACATCTCTATTTTGATGCCAAAGTCCTTGAGCACATTTTGTAGCTCACGATCTTTGAACTCCCCCCCTGGATCAACATGCCAGTGCTTGATTGTAGCGCCATACTGTGTCAAAGCCACTGCCTGAAATTGTCTGATGGCTGCAGCAGCATCAGATTTCTTTTTAAGGCATTGGACCCAGATATGTGACGTCTTGTCATCCAGAAATACAATAAAGTATTTATGTTTATGGTACGATAGTACTGGGAGTTCCTTCAGATCGGAATGTATTAATTCAAAGGGTCTTTCTGCACATGAATCTGATTCGGGAAAAGATTTTGAGGTCATTTTCCCTTCAGCGCACCCTGGACATATAATTTTGTCTTTAGGAATAATTAAATTCCTTGGGAATTTTATGGTGCTATTAGGCATCTTCCCTAGCACCTCTTTGGATGGGTGTCCAAGTCGCTTATGCCAAGTCGAGTAGTCTGCAACATACATTGTCGTGACATTGATTCCCTTGGTGCTCAATATATGAGTCCGAGCCCAATAAATAGTGTCACGTTTCATAAGAGGGACGCAATCCATAATTGGGTTTCCTTGCTTGAAAAATGAAATGTGTGCGGAGGAACCACGCACATCACTTCCGTCTTGTAAGAAGACGCCCATTGACAGTAATCGAGCATTACAGTCGGGTATGTAGTAGACGGGGTATAATCGTGTTTCACGCATCTCTGACTTCCCATGACATACTATCTGGTGTCTAATGAAGACTGCTCCTTTCCCTACTATATGAGTAGTACCCGTGGCTGTTTGAACCAGGGTAGAGTCCTTTCTCGGTAAAGGCTCGTAAGAAGCAAAATCTTTAATTTCACCAGTGAAGTGTTTTGATGCGCCTGAATCCATGATCCAGTCAGCACCTCTCTTACATTTTCCACTTGCACACGTAACACATATATTAAGATGTACATAATTCCATGATACATTTAATAGCGGTAAAATTTCACATGAAAAGTTCGCTGTATTCATAGGAATTTTAATCCTTGTGCTTGTGGCAGGGAAAAGGACTGACCTATCATCATACGCCCCTGTGTTAAGGGGTTCATCGATGAGCATCTCGTCGACGGCCTTCCACACTTCCTCGTCAGTTGCCAGCGGTTCTGATCCAAGGGAGACGGTATCATCTTCTTCCTCCTCGATCGTAGCCTCGGCTTCTGGCTCTATCCTCCTTCTCTTACCTTCTTGCACTGTAAGGTGCTCTTCCAGCGGTTGCAGATTTTTCGTGCTGCGCGGAAGTTGCATGTGCTCGAGGGTGTCTCGAGCTTGCTGGTACTCGGCGTAAACCGAGCGAGAGGAGGTCACGCCCGTATATGCCTGTGCAGGCGGTCGGCGGCGAGGATCCCTTGTGGGAGTGTGCTTGATGTGCTGTATGAGCGGCATCGGTGGTATGATGGTGCCATTACCATTTATGGTGGTAGAGGCTTGTGAGGCGAGGTGGGTATGTTTCTCTTTTGGCTTCTCCTCCTTAGTCTTTCTGTCCCCATGTCATCCACGTTTTCGGGACGATTCTCCATTGTTGCCCTGAGATTGCTATTTGGGGTTTCCCCCTTTGCGCTTGACAGCAGAAAGCTTGGTGGCCTGAGGCTGGCCAGCGGGCTTCCCAACTGCCATGCGGCGTGAGGCTTCAGCGACAATGGAGTCCTTGACATGTTTAAACGTCAAGGCTCTAGTGGCGGTCGTGTTAAGGACCGTTGAGGACAATGAATCGAACTCGCGCAGCATCGCAGCAAGTAAGATCATGGCCTGCACTAGTTCGGGGATGGCAACATTGGCAGCCGTGAGGCACTCAAACTTGTTGGCCATTCTGGCGATCTCCGGCACGGGATTCGCAGCTGGAATCTTGATCGTTATAGCGGACCTAAAGTCCGAAAAGACTTGAGAGGGGCCGTCCACACCATAGTCGGTGCGGATGAGATCCCATACCTCCTCAGCAGTGTCCTTGGTGTTGGCACGCTGCCGAATAGAGGGGGGCCAGGTGGAGCACTAGGCTACCAATTGCCTGGTCATTCTTATTGTTCCAGGTCTGGAGCTTGGCATTAGCTTCCGCTACCAGTGCAGCGTTTGTCGCCGTCAAAGGAGGCGCCATGGGTGGTTTTAGTTCCATCCCGCTAGTTATTTGCCAGAGGCCCTGAGACCTGAGCCATGCCTTCATTGAGTCGGCCCATTGAATGTAGTTAGAGCCGTCGAAAGTTTGTACGAGTTTTTCAAGAGTTGAAGACATGATGTTGTAGTGGCAGCTGGTAAAAGCGCTCAATCAGTTCTTCTATTCAAGAAAACATGTTCCATATTCTCAGGCAAAAACACTCCTTCAGAGTGGTTAACCCTAGTCAACCTAGGTTGTTAAATGCAGCTCGCAGAGAGCGCAATGCAGCTCACGAAGAGCGCAAGGTTACAATTTGGAGACAATGAAGTCAACGTCGTTCGCAGCCAGTTAAGGTGCATTCGCGATGTGCCCAGCAGGGCCCATAACCTGTTGGAGCAGACTACATACGCTGCACAGAGGAAGAGACGACACGTTCCTTGTAACCTACCTGGGGTTTAGTTAGTCTTAGGGCTAGGGTTTAGTAGAGGTAAGAACACTGTATTCCTACTATGGTACAGGTTCTCCTTATATACATAATAATAAGGATGTCACATGACTCGGGAATGTGTATACCACATGTATGTGCAGTAAGCGCAGTAACATGTGTATGCTGCATGTATCGCCTCATGTATACAGCATGCATCAAGGGAATTAATTTCAACAAAATTTTCCGTTCAGACTGGTTGCGCAGGCCTCTAGAATAGCAAATAAAGTGTCTATGTCAGGTGCTCTAACTTTTAGTGTGTGGAACAGTGAGGCATTGAGCAGTGTTCCTCTTGTTGGTTAGTATAATTACAGATCAGGAATGTACTACTTTCGTCAAACGAAACCTTAGCCACAATATAAAGTACCATCTGCAGGTTTCGAACCCAAAAACTTAATATTTATAATAGTTCACACCATCAAATTTACCACTGGACTACGGGGACTTGATGTTCGTGCTAAGATTAGGCATTCATATCAGACAAAAATTTGGTTCGGACCATAGATCAGGCTTGTACCTAAATTTTCAAGATTTCATTTGGATAAAATCATGCATAGACACTTTTTTCAGCCAAAAATCGTTCGGATGCCGATCAGGCCCTGCCACCTATTATCGGGGGTCCTGGGTGGTGGGGCAGGAGTTCCGGACCAGATGTAAGTAGGGGGGGGGGTCTCGCCGGAGGCTGAGAATTTTTTTTTGACTTACGTATTACCCGACGCTGCGAAGCCACAATAGGCAAAGGATTTACTCTATAGATACCTGACAGCTGAGGATGAAACTTTCTGGTTTGGTTGACTTCCTGAGTTCGAGTCAGTTGTGCAAGTCTATGTATTGGCATGCATATTGATACATGGTTTAAGGAAAGAAGAATAGGTGGGCGAAAGCAAGATGGGTGCTTTCCGACTCGAATGTGGGGTCGCTCGTGCTTCGCAACTTTAACATGGGGTGTGACTGGATGGAATGAGCGAAAATCCCCGAATAGTAGGGGTGCTGGAGACGCATTGAGCGAATGCTGAATACCCGAGCAGTAGGAGACAGAGCAAGAAACTCACGTTATCTGACAGGTGGCATTGAGTAACGCATGAACTTATCATGCAATGATGACTCAGGGGGCGAGGATTTGTGCGTGCTTCCGCAAGTATAGACGGAACGCATCGCTGGCCCAACGGCCAATCGCTTTAACGACATTGAATGGGACACCGCGTAATAGATACTCCAACACAGCCCCGATTCGAATCCCATGTTCCTGCAGAGGCTCGATGCTGCCCGCTCGGCATGCTCTTGCCAAACATTCCAAAAAAGCTGCCTTTGTCAGTGGCCTGGGAACTCCTTTGCGGAGGTATGCGAACACAGGGCCAGTTTTTGGCCCCTGGTTGATTCGCAAATGCTTTGCCAATGCTGAAATGGGATCGAGCACTCCATGTTGCCATGACCAGAAAATATCCTCCCCAGTGGCTGCACTCTTTGTCTTTGGGATGAAGCATGCCATTTGCTCTAGACCCATCCTCTCGCATCGTTCCTTGCGAACGTCTGACCATTTCGCATGCACTAGTGGATCAAACCCTGTAAGACTTTCTACCGTTAACTCCCCTATGCATGCTGCTGACCAAAAGGCGCAGAGAAGGCATGCCCAGACTGCCAGTCGAAATGCAGAGACAGATTGAGATTAGCATGTATGATGTTTAGCACCTTAGGAGTAAACGGCAGTCATTGCTTATGCTTTGCAGATACTGGTGTTAAATTCCCTGCTGCCTTCAACAGGGTTTCCATTTCATTCTGGTTAACTGCCCATGGGGCACCATGCAAGATGTGCCATGCATGCACTCCATAGAAGTAGTTTGACAGTGTTTTTCCTGAGTAGCACCCAGCCAGGGATGAGACAAAAGATGTGATTGTCACTGGTGAGGCAGGCACACGCTGGTCCTCAGGTAAGTTCTCATGATCACAGAAAATGTGGTACAACAGTAGCCCAGAGCCCATCATCTTCCAGATACATGTCAGATTTATTGGGAAAAGACTAACTCATCTGCCATCCTTTGATGGCAGTGTGCAAGGGTGGGATGTGTAAGGGCAACCTCAAAGCCTCACTTAATAGTGAGCTAACAGAGGGGAATCCAAAGAGAAAACTCTAAGGACCCATCTGTTGGTGCCCAGTATATGTGATAGAGCCAAAAATCAAATAGTAAGCTAAAAATAGCAAAAAGGCAGAAATAGGTGGATCAAGCTGCAGGATGACATCACCTTGATGGGTAAACATCCAAAAGGGGTCCCACCTCTAAGAATAGAACTGTCAACATGTACCAACATGGAAAAAGCCAAAATATAATCATAAAATAGGAATAAAATCATAGAAAATCATTGAAAAGACAGAATAGAGTGAAATAAAATATAAAAAAATATGGGACAAATGCAGAAAATTGCCCAAATGCATAGGACACCTTCCTTTCCCCTTACAGGATGGTCTCCACAAGAGCAAATGGTCTCATGCAAAACAGTGAGGGTGCAGATGAGAAAGTGTTGGCGTTAGATGTTGTTTATAGGGACACAGTTTGCCTCTAGACTCTCTGCTGGCCACATCCACCAGAATTCCTGTTCTTTTACCATGGCTACCTGCCATTGAGATGGGTCTGACTTTCCTCACTGCTGAGGGGCTGTTGAGGGTGATGAGGCAGTTTCACTTTTGGGAATATAGTGGGATGGCTGTCTGTGTATGTGTCCCAGTCTGCAACAAAACTTCTGACCTGAGGATCAACATCGATTGGTGAGAGCAATAGGTTGCTGGGGGGGTAGATTCCACATAAGGCATTGTCCACTGGGTTCTTTGCACTCTCAATATATTGGGTATGGATAGTTGAGTGAGCCTTCCTAGCCCAGATATGGATTCAGTGGAAGACAGTGTTGACATGGTGGTTCTGACTCCTTCTGTTCCACCACCCCTTGACCACTGTTCTGTTGTCTCCAAAAACCTTGAGATTGTGATTCTTGCCACCGAATCTGAGAAGGGTGTTAACCAAGAATCCAAAGCCAATGGCCTTAGCCCATGCAATGTCGCATCCTTCTGATTGCCATCCTGGGATGAGGCACCAAGCTCGCCAATGTCCTGCAATGACAATTGCAATCCTTGTTTCTGAGCTGGCATCTGAATAAGCTTGTGGGTTGCAAAGAGTGGATGGGCCTAGGATGGGATGTTCGACACATTCTTGGGAGAGCATATGATGCCACCACGTGAGATCAGAGGGAGTTTGTCTAGGTGGGGTGCGAGACATAAAAGAATGGTCACCGAATACCTTGAGCATTGACTCCAAGCTTGTGAGGTATGTATGTCCTTCTGAGATGATCAAGGATGAATGCCAAAGTTTGCTGTACAGTTTCTGAACCTCCTTGAGGGTATGTGTGCACAACTTTGACCATGATGCAATTTCCTCCCAGTATTTGCATTTCTTCTCAGAGATTGATACTGTACATTGATCGAGGTTCCACAAAAGACCTGTGAAGGGAAATTTGTGAGAGAAAGGCATGTCTTTCTTGAGTTGCCATGGAATCCCCAGCTCAGTGGAGATGTTGTCGATATCTGTAAAACTATATGTATATTCTCTGTCTTCTGCCTCTCTACCATCTTTAGATCACACAGAGAAAAATGCATATCTTTTACATGCTCATCCAACCATCCATCCTCCAATGTTTCCACATTGAACCATATCCAGCTACCTCTCTGTTGCTGCCCTCCATTCCTCTCGATTTCTCCCCCAGCTCATGACATGCCTTATTGTAACTGTCCAGAAACTTCTGCAAGATCTGCAAGAAGATGTGGTCATTGATCCATTTAGCCAAGGGCCCAATTCTGTGAGCTCTCATGATATCTGCTCCTGCATTGGCAATGTGGCCATAGCAACTAGCACCAGAAGTGATTTCAAAACAGAGGTTTCCATCAAGTAAAAACTTGTTGCTCCCTGTATCTCTGATAATAGTACCAGGCCACTGTGATGGGTGGTACAGTATGCCTCTGTGACATCATGAACCCCCCCTTGTGAACCTGGTAGTAGTCTAGTGCAGAATAGAAAAAAAGTTGCAAAGTGCCCCAGGTACATGAAAGTCATTTGAGTCAATAAATGAGTTGATTGATTTTTGAGCTGAAACTTGGTAAGAAAAAGATAGGTTCTGTACCATCCACTATTTCTCTGGCTTCTGGGGTTTTGGTACCAGTGAAAGGGGGGACGATTGGAAAGGCCCAATGTTTTCTTCCAGTTTAAGCCTAGAAAAAGGTCCAATGTAGCAGCCTGTTTGCAAATCATGTGTGATGATTCCCTTATATGCCTTGAGATTCTGAAAAATAGATGGGCAGTTCTCAGGTGTAAATGTCTCAGTAATCTTGAGTATGCCAACATAAAAACCTGAATGAAGGCCATCAACCAAGTGGGGATATCATGAAGTAAGACCTTCCTCTTCTAGTGCCCTCTCCCAGGCCTTTGCCATGTAAGATGTACACAGCTCAAGCCTTCTCTGCACAAGGGCATTTCTGAGCTCTGTAATCCTTTTGTGTCCATCTTCATGGAACAAGCTTGTGCATTGGATCTTTAGTTGCCATCTGATGCACAGACTGAGAGACCTGAAGGGTTGATGATTCTTGCACCCTCTGCCCGCTTGCAGCATGCTGCTGAGCCATACCAAATGGTTGGTGATGAGCATGCAGATACATTGTGGAGGTGATGCCTGAGGCAGATGGCCCAGGTGGAGAGCAATGGTGAGCCTGCACCTTGTTGAAAATTTGGTGTCTCATTAGAACTGCTGGATGGCTGAAAGGACCACTGACCCAGCGCGAGTGTGCACAGTCCAGTGCCAAATAGGTGCAAAGCACCCAGATTATGTGAGGATGCACAGCTGGCTTATTATGTGATCATGTGTGCCTCAAATAAGTTGCCTAGTAAGTGTGCAGCTGTGATGCACAATGTAACAGATGGTGTGAAAGTTTGTTGTGTGTGATAACTGAATAGTGCAAGGAGTGTGCAGTGGAGAATATGAATTCCTGGTAAAGCATAAGAGAGCACATAAAGGTGCATCAAGTGCAAGGTAACTGTGAATAGTGAATGACATGGGTAACCCTGGGGTAAAAAAATCTGACCCGTACCCTTACCTGTGCATACCTGTACCCATGAATGAAGGGTAAGGGTAAGGGTGGATAAGGGTCAAGGGTACAGCTAGTGGTTGTCATGGATAACCCACAGCTGACTCAACCTCTCCTCGCACCCATACCTGCATGAAACCTGTACCCACACTCACAGGTATGGGTATGGCTACTTGCAGATAGCGTGTACAGCAGGTTTTTTCTTTTTTTACTTACACATCGCTAGTGTTTATTTACTGGTTTTGGCACTCAGATTGAAACCAGTAAATCATTAAACACTAGCAACATGTAAGTAGACAAAGAAAAACCTGCTGTACCCATCTGAGGGGTATGGATTTTCCAGGGGTACAATAATTCATACCCATACCCGTACCCTCACATACCCGTCATACTTACCCATGTGGGTCTGCATACCCATGTCATTCACTAACTGTGAAAGGCAGATAATGAGTGTAGGGGGTGTACAAAGGCAGTTTGAAGTGTAACAAGGTGCATTTAAAGCACATGATAGAAGGCAGCTATAGGGATCCAACAGTGTAGTGGAAATGTAAAAGGCACACAAAAGCACACCTAGGCAGTTAAAGGCACACAAAAATGCACAAAAGTGCATGGAAGCACACAAAGGCATGCAAAAGTGTGCTGCACAAAGTGAGTAAAGGTCATCCAACAGATGCGCACAATTGTGAAAAATGTCATAGTATGAGCACAGGACAATAGCTAGCTGTATCATCTCCTCCCAACTGAAATACTGACTGTCCTCAGGCAGCATTCTTGTCTGTTATCAAGGTGTGAAGAGCACCAAGAAAGTGGATGAGTGGTAGAAGTGAATGTATGGGATATTTGAAGAAGCCAAGTAAAGTGCACAAAGATGTGCAAGCATGAAAGAAGTGCAGAAAATTTGTCCAACCATCACTCTCCTCCCAACTGAAATAATAACTTTGTCCAAATGCTGCAGTTGTGAGAGATAAAACAAAGCATGCACCATAAAACAAATTCTGAAAAAATGGGAAAGGCTTAGTAGATCATCATGGCTGGTAAAACCCATGGGTTGTGCAATTATTGGAGATGCTTGGATGTGACTTTGCGAATAGAAGAAAGGTAACATAAAAGAAAGAGAAAGAAATAAAAGCATACACATAAAAAAATGAAATATCTATAGTGGCATGCACAGAGTGCTAATTTGGTCCCTCATCAGCACTTTCTTCATCTTCTGCACTATCTCCTTGCACTTCTTCTTCATCAACTATTTCTTCATCTTCTGTATCCACTACCATTGACTCTTCCATCTCTCTCAACTGCTTTGTAGTAATATTGAGCACAATGTCAGAAAGCATGATGGATTTCCATGCATGTTATGGCACTAACCAAAACATGGCTGTTGGCCTATCGAACACTGTTCTGTTGAGTTTGCAAACATTATGTGCACCCCCTTGATTGTGTGAAACTATGATCAGAGGGCCAAGGTAATGTGGGTGCATTTTGCGGTTAAGGCTCTTCTCGATCGCTGTATTGCGCATAAGGACTAAGTCACCATGCTGGAAGTCAAAATTGTGGATGGTCTTGGAGTGCACTTTCTCAAAATGGAGCACCACTTTGCACCTTTCAGCATAGATGTGGGAATGAATGCACGCTAAGTCTTCTGGCCACTTTTGCAATGTGTGCACTTGATGTGTGATCAAATCTGTAGTGGAGAGTATAGAATCTGGGGGTGGGTTAACGTATGTCACTTCAATAATATCGAGAGGAATCAGAGGCTGCATGCCTGTGACAATGAAGTATGGCAAAATGCTGAGGCACCTTTGAATAGTGATGCACTCTACCCAAAAAACTAAATATAGTGAACTGAAACATTTCAACTCTACTCCATCTGCAGCTTTGATAAGTGCTTGGCACACATCAAAATGTGCACACTTGACAATTCCATTAGTGCATGAATTATAGCCAGATATGCAGATGTGATTGATATGGTAGTGCTTACTGAGGTAGGCTAGCGCCTTGATGAATGGCTTTTCATTATTGGTGACTATCTCGTACAATGCATCCCATCTGCAAATGAGATCTTGGAACATTCAATCGCCAAGTGCACTCGCATTTTCTTTAGGAAGCCCACAGAATTCTGGCCAAGTTGCAAGTGATCAATGCCCTTGGACGATACAGCACTGCCCTGCTGATACTGGTAAGTGCATTGTATCAATATAAACTTTACCAAATAGTGGTGCAGGTGTTGTGACAACTGGTGGTATTAAAATCTTTTGTGTTTGCTGGATCTGGCAAATATGGCAAATGCACATGAACCAAACAATGTCATCCATAATGTGCAGCCACCAAAAGTGTTTGAGTAAAGTGGATCGTGTTGCATAAAAGTGCTTGTGTCCAATGTTGTCATGGATGGCATGCAATGTCAGTAAGCATCTGGACTGCCAAATAACAAGCTGATGAGCATCATGCACATTGTGCTTCCATAAGCACTTCTTGTCTTTGAAAAATGCACTCACATAGCACATGAGCATGCCATATTCAGAATCCATAAAATTGCTAGGGCACATTAGAGTATCTATTCAAATCCATACCAAGTCTAACTTCTCATCTTTTGCATCTGCTGCAGCGCTTCTTGGAACTTAACTATAGTCATCATTGTAAATAAGTGCAGGGTTGCACGCACTTTGCACTTTTGTGCTCAGCTCTGGCTGCGTTAGTGCAAATACCTGCACATTGAAGGACTGTAAAATGGGATGTATCACATGCATAAAGCCATGTAGCGCATCAATCCAATCCTCAAATTCTCCATTGTCTTCTTCTTCTAAGTCTTCTGGCTGTTTTGGTCAATGTGAAAGCCCATCTGGACCATGCACCACTCCCCTAACATGTACAAGCATGAAATGGAATGTAAGGATTGAGACAATCCACCAATTAATGCTGGCAGATGGTTGGATATTGGGGTTTTGGAGCATGCCCTAAATATAGCATGCATCAGTCTCGACAATCAAGTTGTGCACACCATAATATAAAGGTGCAAACTGTGCAGTGTACGATAAAGCCCATAGATCTCTAGCTTCAGTTGCAAAAAGCACACTTCTCTGTTGTTGAGCATAATTGAGCCAAACTGATTGTAAATGCACATTTTATGTTTGCACTTTCTTGCTGACAAAGGTAGAAGCTGACCACTATCTGAGAAGTGTCAACCACAAGAATAATGGGGAATTCTGATGCATAATCAATCAGTTTTACTGCAGGGCAATCTAATACTGCTTGCTTGATGTTGTTTTGTGCCACTATCTGGTCTGGGCCCCATTTGAATGGAGCGTCTTTGCATGTAAGCTTTGTGAGCACATTAATGTGGTGTGCATTAAACCAACTGTTCCCAGGAATGCATGCACTTCCAACAATGTGTGGCATGCATTCCAATTGTGGATAATGTATACCTTGTCGCATTCAGGTTTTCTACCTTCTGGCATGCAATGATGACCGAGAATGACAAAGTTTTTAGCACACAATGTGGATTTCATTCCAGAGAAGGTGCTGCCACTATATGTACTTCATGTGCTGCACAATGTGGTTCATGTTCTGGAAGTGCTCCCACACAAAGTGCCTAATGCCTGGGTTCACAGTGAGCACTTTGCATGAGACATTCAGTAAAATGTAGTGCTTCAAAGGTCCCTTGACTGGAACATCATCAATATATGGAACTGTATGATCCAGTATCTCTCACTGCAGAATATAGTACTGATGACCAGGTCCGACCAGAAGTCTGGTGTATTTCTGACCAAGTTTCGACCTTGGTAGTAGCAATCTTGAATCCTGACATGCTCATCGTATCCCACATATAGATCTAGCAAAGTGCTGCAAGAGTGCCCTGCAAGATGCTCAGGTGTAGGAGTGATGCAAGAGTGTTTAATGGCAATGTGATTAAGCAGTTTGAGGCTATGTACAATGCGTGGCACTTTTCCATCTTTCTTGAGCATGCAAAACCATTGTAATCTATATGCCAAATTTGAGTGCTCATAAATGCCTGAGTCAATTCTCTTCTGAATAATAGTGCAGACTTCATCATATATGCCTGGAGGAATGGGAATGTTGCACTCTATCCAAGCATGTGCAGAATAACTGGAATTTATACAGGGGGAAAGAACATGGTCTTGAAAGTGCCACACTCCTCGTCGCTCCATGTGAAGGCTTCATTCTGCAAGGACATCAAGTGCTGCAATATCTTCATCTCTTCTGGTAATAAGAAATTGGTGGCACTTTTGGGGCACTTGCATGTGCTCTTCAGTGTTGAAATTAAATCCTGATACATGCTGCATACATGAGGCCATGCATGCAGCACACACATGTTACTGCGCTTACTGCACATACATGTGGTAAACACATTCCTGAGTCATGTGACATCCTTACTATTATGTATATAAGGAGAACCTGTACTATAGAAGATATACAGTGTTCTTACCTCTGCTAAACCCTAGCTCTAAGACTAACTAAACCCCAGGTAGGTTATAAGGAACGTGTCATCTCTTCCTCTGTGCAGCATATGTAGTCTGCTCCAACAGGTTATGGGCCCTGCTGGGCATGTCACGAATGTGCCTTAACTGGCTGTGAACAATGTTGACTTCATTGTCTCCAAATTGTAACCTTGCGCTCTTCGTGAGCTGCATTGTGCTCCCTGCGAGCTGCATTTAAAAACCCAGGTTGACTAGGGTTAACCACTCTGAAGGAGTGTTTTTGCCTGAGATTATGGAACATGTTTTCTTGAATAGAGGACTGATTGAGCGCTTTTACCAGCTGCCACTATAACATCATGTCTTCAACTCTTGAAAAACTCGTACAAACTTTCGACGGCTCTAACTACATTCAATGGGCTGACTCAATGAAGGCATGGCTCAGGTCTCAGGGCCTCTGGCAAATAACTAGCAGGATGGAACTAAAACCACCCCTGGCGCCTCCTTTGATGGCGACAAATGCTGCACTAGTAGCGGAAGCTAATGCCAAGCTCCAGACCTGGAACAATAAGAATGACCAGGCTATTGGTAGCCTAGTGCTCTGCCTGGCCCCCTCTATTCGGCAGCGTGCCAACACCAAGGACACTGCTGAGGAGGTGTGGGATCTCATCCACACTGACTATGGTGTCGATGGCCCCTCCCAAGTCTTTGTGGACTTTAGGTCTGCAATCGCAATCAAAATTCTGGCTGCAAATCCTGTGCCAGAGATTGCCAAAATGGCTGATAAATTCGAGCGCCTTATGGCTGCCAATGTCGCCATCCCCGAATTAGTACAGGCAATGATTTTACTTGCTGCGATGCCACACGAGTATGATTTTCTATCTGCCACAATCCTTAACACGACCGCTACTAGAGCCTTGACGTTTAAACATGTCAAGGACTCCATTGTCGCTGAAGCCTCACGGCGCGTAGCAGTTGGAAAGCCCATTGGCCCACCTCAGGCCACCAAGCTTTCTGCTGTCAAGTGCAAAGGGGGAAACCCCAAATGGCAATCTCAGGGCAACAATGGAGATTCGTCCCAAAAGCGTGGATGACATGGGGACAAAAAGACTAAAGAGGAAAAACCTAAAGAGAAACATTCCCACCTTGCCTCACAAGCCTTTACTACTATAAATGGTAATGGCACCATCATACCGCCGATGCCGCTCATCCAGCGCATCGAGAAGTGTGAACATACTTCCACAAGGGATCCTCACCGCCGACTGCCTGCACAGGCATACACGGGCGCAGCCTCTACCTCTCATTTGGTCTATACTGAATATCAGCAGGCTTGAGACACCCTTGAGCAAATGAATCTCCCATGCAGCGCGAAAAATCTGTGACCGCTGGAAGAGCACCTAACAGTGCGAGAAGGTAAGAGGAAAAGGATTGAACCAGAACCAAGGATTGTAGAGGTAGAAGACGATAGCGTCTCCCTTGGATCGGAACCTGCCATTTCTGATGAAGAAGTATGGAAAGCTGTCGATGAAATGCTCATTGATGAACCGCTTGAAACAGGTACATATGATGAAAGGTCAGTCCTTTTCCTTGCCACAAGCACAAGAATTAACATTCCATTGATCACAGCGAACTTTTTATGTGAAATTTTACCGCTACTAAATGTATCATGGAACAATTTACATCTTAATATATGTGTTATGTGTGCAAATGGAAATTGTAAGAAAGGTGCCGACTGGATCATGGATTCAGGTGCATCAAAACACTTCACTGGTGAAATGAAAGATTTTGCTTCTTACGAACCTTTACCGAGAAAGGACTCTACCCTGGTTCAAACAGCCACGGGTACTAGTCATATAGTAGGGAAAGGAGCAGTCTTCATTAGACATCAGGTAGTATGTCACGGGAAGTCAGAGACACGTGAAATGCGATTATACCCCATCTACTATATACCCGACTGTAATGCTCGATTACTGTCAATGGGCGTCTTCTTACAAGACGGAAGTGATGTGCGTGGTTCCTCCACACATATTTCATTTTTCAAGCAAGGAAACCCAATTATGGATTGCATCCCTCTTATGAAACATGACACTATTTATTGGGCTCGGACTCATATATTGAGCACCAAGGGAATCAATGTTGTGACAATGTACGTTGCAGACTACTCGACTTGGCATAAGCGACTTGGACACCCATCCAAAGAGGCGCTAGGGAAGATGCCTAATAGCACCATAAAATTTCTGAGGAATTTAATTATTCCTAAAGACAAAATTATATGTCCAGGGTGCACTGAAGGGAAAATGACCTCAAAATCTTTTCCCGAATCAGATTCATGTGCAGAAAGACCCTTTGAATTAATACATTCTGATCTGAAGGAACTCCCAGTACTATCGTACCATAAACATAAATACTTTATTGTATTTCTGGATGACAAGACGTCACATATCTGGGTCCAATGCCTTAAAAAGAAATCTGATGCTGCTGCAGCCATCAGACAATTTCAGGCAGTGGCTTTGACACAGTATGGCGCTACAATCAAGCACTGGCATGTTGATCCAGGGGGGGAGTTCAAAGATCGTGAGCTACAAAATGTGCTCAAGGACTTTGGCATCAAAATAGAGATGTCTGCACCCCACGTTCACCAACAGAATGGGTGCACAGAGCATGCCATAAGGACAATAATGGAAAAGTCGCAAACCCTGCGATTTACTGCATGTCTACCACAATCATGGTGGGAATTTTGCATTGAACATGCAACACACCTATACAACCGAACCCCGATAAGGCGCCTGAAATGGCTGACACCGGTTGAGGACCTGATAAAGGTCTGTCCAGATCTAAACAATCTGAAGGTTTTTGGTTGTGGTGCTTATGTCTACCTACCCAAGGAGAAGCATCCAAATACATTGGCTCCTTGATCGGAGTTGATGACGTACCTTGGATTAGAAGATGGCATTAAAGCATACCATTTCATGCGACCTAGTAGTGCAATATTCATTGGTGCTATGGCACTATTTGATGAAATGTTGTTCCCATGCTGTCCCAGAGCTAAAACTCCTGTCAATACGGACCTTGGTGATTTTCCACCTCCAGAACCAGAAGATGACGACCACTCATCTGGAATGGATGGCGATGATTCTATACCGCCACAAGATCCGCCCCTTCCTCCATCATCAGAAAATGATGATGATGATGTACCAAGTGAGCAAAAGGCACATGATGATGTGACAGATGCTCCTCCTCCACCGCCTCCAGTAACCACTGAGGACTTTCATCCAAGACATGATGATCAACAGGAATGGCAGCAATTGCCCCGTCGATCAGGCAGCCAGAGGAACATCCCAAACTGTCCTGGCAATACCTATGAAGAGAAGCGACTCCCCTCTGACATAGAGAGAGACATTGCATGTGATCGATATTGGAAGAGATCTGTGGGTCAAGATTCGGATCATAACCGAACATGACCACAAACTCAACAGAAAGAACCGGTTGCTGGACCAAGTTCGGCACCCCACAAGAGTGTGCCCGATTCCAATGATCAAGAACATGATTACCCAATGGGGGAACTGGATGAATCAGGTTATATTAAAAAGATAACCAAGGAAGGAGGAGATAAGCTTATTCACTGGCTGTTGTCAAAAGCAGTCAAACCACCGAGCGAAATAAGCCAAGTTCCAAACCAATTTCGCGATATTGCGTGCCTACCTCGGCAGCAGCAACGTGAGTGGAAACAAGCTTGTCATGAAGAATTAGAGGCTCTTTATAAGCAACAAGTCTATGAAATCATCGATCTTCCACATGATCAAAAAACGATCAAAAATAGATGGGTTTTCTCTGTAAAATCAGATGGAAGAAAACGAGCCAGACTCGTGGCCAAAGGCTTTTCACAAGTTGAAGGCGTTGACATTGATGAGATTTTCTCACTGGTAGTCCGCTACGAGACCGTATGCCTCATGTTTGCACTTGCATCTCTAGAGGGCATGTATATGACCGGCCTAGATGTAAAAACAGCATTTTTATATGGCAAACTAGATGAGGAGATCTATATGGATCAACCCGAGGGTTTCAGACTCGAGGGAAAAGAGCGCAAAGTATTGCGCTTATGCCGAGCATTGTATGGCCTTAAACAAGCCTCACTTGCATGGTGGAAAGAGCTAGAGGCATTTATGTGCACCATTGGGTTTGTGCACGCCAGCTCTGATGCTGGCATTTTCATACACAAGGATCCTAAGACAGGCAGCATTGTTATTGCACTTGTCTATGTTGATGATGGCTTGTTCATGGGGAAGAACAAGAAACTTGTGGATGAAAAGAAAAATGCTTGTCTAAAGCATTGGGAGTGCCGTAGTACTGAAAAAGTCATGGAATTCTTAGGCATGCACATCACCCAGACTGCAAGCAAAGTCAAACTCGATCAAACTGAATATCTCACCAAAGTGCTTGAGAGATTCGAGATGACAAATGCCAAAGCGACCCCCACTCCACTCCCGACTGGTTACAGACCATCGGAAAACACAGCAATGCCCAATGCGATGCTTAGATCAAAATATCAGTCTGTGATCGGATCTTTATTGTATCTGATGCTTGGAACATGACCTGATATTGCTTATGCGGTAATCAAGATGTCGCAATTCTCAGCTAATCCTAGCCAAGAACATCTAGACAAAGCGATGTACATCATGCACTATCTGGTGGGAACCCATAAATATAACATTGTCTACGATGGTAAGAAGTCCGAGGGGCTACAGGCCTTCACAGATTCTGATTGGGCAGCTGACACTGTCAAACGCTGATCTACAATGGGTTACTTTGCTACTCTAGCAAGTGGCATTGTGTGCTGGCAGTCCCGTTTACAAAAAACTGTAGCACTGTCATCTACAGAAGCCGAATATATGGCTCTCTCTGACACTTGTCGACAGATAGTGTGGATAGAGTCCTTATTCCAGGAACTTGGATATGTACTGAAGTGCATACCAATCTGTGCTGATAATTAGGGATCCATCTTTATCAGATCAAATCCAGTTCAGGAAAGAAGGACCAAACATATAGACATTCACTACCACTATACCCGCGAATGCATAGAAAATGACAAAGTCATGGTCGTTTTCATTCCTGGAAATGATAATCCAGCTGACATGTTCACAAAGAACCTTGGCACTGTCTTATTCAGGAAATTTAGAGACTCTCTTGGAATTACTTTCAAGATTCAAACTTAGCTGCTTAGAGTGCTGTACAGTTGAGGGGGGGTGTTGAAATTAAATCCTGATACATGCTGCATACATGAGGCCATGCATGCAGCACACACATGTTACTGCGCTTACTGCGCATACATGTGGTAAACACATTCCCGAGTCATGTGACATCCTTACTATTATGTATATAAGGAGAACCTGTACTATAGAAGATATACAGTGTTCTTACCTCTGCTAAACCCTAGCTCTAAGACTAACTAAACCCCAGGTAGGTTATAAGGAACGTGTCGTCTCTTCCTCTGTGCAGCATACGTAGTCTGCTCCAACATTCAGTATAGTGCCAAATTGGGGTAAACAGTGGCAGATTTGGTAAAAGCACAGGTAGCACTGCTAGTGGATTACCGATAATGTTGCACTTGATGCAGAATTTGTTTGGGACAGATGCAATGACCTTTTTGACCTTTCTAGCAACTGGTTTATACTTCTTCTTGGTTATTATGCCTTTTTGCAGTGCACGCTGATATGGCTCCCTATCGCCCTGCACACATAGTACAGCATTTTTTGTGATTGTGTGCACCTCCTAGATGGCTTCTGCACACTTTGTGCAGCGCGCCTTTGGGCACTTTTATGCACCTTTAACCATTTAGGTGCACTTTTGTGCACTTTTTACATTTCTACTGCACTTTTGGATCCCCCATAGCTGCCTGCTGTCATGCACCCTAAATGCACCCTGTTATGCTTCAAACTGCCTCCACGCACCCCCCCCCCCACACTCCTTATCTGCCTTTCACAGTTATTGTGCACTCCTTTTATGCTTTACCTGCAACTCACATTCTCTGCTGCACACTCATTGCACAATCCCTATCACACACACAACAACACACCAGGCCAATTACACTGCGAATCACGGCTTCCAGCTTACTTGCACATTTATTCAAGGCACACCACGATTCCAACATGAGCGAACTGTGCATTCTCACATAATCTGGGTGCTTTGCACCTATTTGGCATTGGACTGTGCACACTTGGGCACTTTTATGTAATCCTGGTGCTTTGGCACTATTTGGCCTTGCACAGCATCTCCTTATAGTTCTTCTGCATTTCCAATCAGCGTCGCCTTATCTGGTAACCGGCACAGGTTGATCACGTCATTATTACTAAGGCACAGCATGCAACACATAACATCAAAGTGGATTAATTGGGAAGAGTGCATGGGACCTAGAGTGCACCAAAAATAGTGCATTGCACTGGAACAGTTGGGTATTGGGCTATAGGTGTGCAAATCTTATTGGCTGAGGCAGCAGCATAGTGTGGTTGGGTTTAGATGGGCGAATGGATGCACTTGTGGGTAGCACATGGCACTTTCTATTTTTACACTTTATTTTACCATTTTTATCACATAAGCCATTTGTACATAGTAGGCAGACAGATAGAGAATCCAGAGGATCTTTCCCCCCCTCATAGTTTATAGCTCAGTCAGCATCACACATAGTCTGTGCACCAGTGTTCAGCCCGTGCACCTTTCATATAGCCACGTTTGCATATCATTTGCATCCCCTCATCGTATTGCTGCGTTTCATCCCTGCATTGTGTCCTTTATCCTTGTTTGTGCACCCTTGCAGTGCCACCCTTCATATAGCCATGTTTGTGCACCATTTGCACCTTATTTTGTATAGCCACATTTTGTGCACCATTTGTACCTTTTTCTGCTCATTGCGCTCTCATCCCGTTTGCACCCCCAACCTGTGCACCACCCTCACAGCACATCCCAGTGCCATCTTCATCCCACTGCACCTCCCACTTTCATCATCCTCGTTGTTGTGCACTTTTGCGCTCCCATTGCGCATTTTTGCCCCTTTGCATTGTGCACTTTTCCGCTATCGTGCATATCTTCCCTTTAGTGTACACAACTAGTGTGCACATTGAAAACTGCCATACCAGCCTCTTTATAGTCTCTGCACCATGAAGGATGATCTGAGGCCCTCTAAGCAAACCCCCTCACCCTGAGCACGCCTGCAGTTGTAGGTTTAGTGTTCACCCCTTCCATTGAGACTCTGCACTGAGTACCAACTGAACACATCAGCGCACTGCTAAATCTATAAAAGTTGCACATGCATGTGTGCTTTTCAGAAATGCAGCTGGAATATGTGCCATAGAGTTGATAGTATTTAAGAGCACCTGCACATGATCATTGGTACATTGGGATAAGTAGAGTCAAGAAATAATAAAGGTCAATGAAATGGAAGTGGGTAATGGAATAAGCGCAAAAGTGGAAATGTCACAAGATTGGGTATCAGAGTCAAATGTTATGATAGTAGTGGCTTCTCCTTGGTCTGCGATCAATTCCTGGAAGCCTGGTAAATTTTTTTTTGTAGTTTGTCCTGAATAGCAAAGTGCAGTGTTGCTGCAGCTGGTAAGAAGTGGCGCAGCTTTCCCCTAGGCTTTGTCAAAGTTCAAGATCGCTACTACCAAGGTTAGGACTTGGTCAGGAGTACACCAGACTTTCAGTCAGACCCAGTCATTGGTGGTTAGAGGTGTTCAGGGGTTTCAGGCAGAATCCATCGGGCTGTATTGTGCCAGGTGAAAGAGGCCAGAGAGGACTTGGCTTCAACTTATAAGAAGTTGCATCCTTCTCCTCATCAGTTATTCAATTTCAGGTGGATTGCATGTGGATGTCCAGCAGGTTTCAGACAGAGGGTGAGAATAGATTAAAGCAGAGGTTATAGGGTGAAATGAAGTTAAAAGGAGCTGAGATATTAAGGGTTTAGGTCAAGAACAAGTCAAGGATGAATGAAGGGTTGATATTAAGCAGAGGGTGACAAGGCAAGATACAATGCAAGAGACAAAGTAGTTTACAAGTAATTTGCAAACTGGAGACTTGTTAGGGCAATACCCACTAATCTGCTAGCTGGACTGTGTGGGCTCTCCTACAAGAAGGCGGCGGGGTGCACGCGCATGATGGGGGGGTTTGATAGTTTTGATGTGATGTGTTAAAAATAGATTAGTTGGCTGAAATAGGCGTTTTGCACCACAAATGTGGATGGAATACCTAAGAGAACTCAACTGAGGTCCCCTAGTATTTATTTTAAGGTTATATACTATGTTACAGATATTGTACTATGGTGTTATGGTGATGATACTCAACCCAGAAACCCAAACAAAACCTACTAAATGGCTTTGGATGGTATAACATGAGTCAGAGGAAGGGTGTGAGTTGGTACTAAATATCACTGCTGAGACCAAATGTTGTTGTTAGTGAGGCAAATTGATGAGGAATGGTGTGAATAGTCTGTGTAGGCATACGAAGGTGTTTGAAAGAGTTTGAAATAGGTCCAAAAATGTGCGAAATAGGTTCGAAAAAGGTTCGAAGAGGTTCGAAGTCATGTGAAGTAGTCTGAATAAGTTCGAATAAGTTCGAAAAGGTTTGAGGTATATCGAAGAGCGAGTTTAACAAATGTGAAGTGCTTGTCAAATGGCGATAGGTGATGGGCGATAAAATGTGGAGCAAATACGATAGTTTCGAAGAAGTTCGCGATATTTCACAGAACTTAGAGATACGACGTGAAGATGTGACTCAAGAGAATGGCTTTTAAATCTGACAATAGTGAGAGGTTAACTTGCGCTATGTTCCCCATTGTTTCCTATCCCCTATTCTATAACTAATACAAGTTTATATACAATTTGAAGGAATAGTATTAAAAAGGAAATAATAACAATTGTAGAACACGAGACAATGTATACAGCAATAAAGGTGTTGTAAAACATAAAACAAATGAAAAATGATAATAAGTGAAATGTACATTGTCCCAGTATGTTAATGGTTCTTGTTCTATTGCTTTAATATATCAATGAAACACAAAAACACACTTATCACATTCTAACTCTGTTGTAGTCTCTCCTCATGTCTGGTAGTGCTCGATATGCAGCAAATTGGCTTGTTCCGAATGTGCAGCATGCATAGACAAGGTTTCAAGACAGCTATACAGTGGCCAAAGTCGTTTGAAATGCTGCAAAGTCGCTCGAAATGTTGTGAAATAGTTCGAAAGTGTTCAAAATAGTTCAAAGTCATCTGAAATAGTGCAAAATAGTGCGAAAATGATTCAACGTCGATTTCGTGGTGTTCATAGTAATTTGGAGTGCATGTCATAATGTGTCAATATGAGTGGAAAGCTTCTCCAGACCTTAGCGTGCGCAGTGGACCTATCAATGGATGCATGTGTACATGCACATACATATTGATGCATGTAAATAGAAAATTCCCATGCTGACAAATAAAGGATGTATAGGCATTTGGTAGCATATTTTGTTGAAATAAAATAAAATAAAAATATTATTATGTAATAGGCATGTCAGGAGACTGTTTTCTAACATTACCCCCCTTTTATGCCTTGACTTCCAGGCAAGAAAATATCATATCTGTCCCCTCTGTGAAATTCTGGTAAGGCTGGAATTCATCCCCTCATACACCATTCTAGCAATGTGACACGGAGCATTTGGATTATGTTTAAAGAATTGGGTGATTGCATTACACACTCACTTACAATTCTCTTCAGGTTCCCATGAGTTATTTTTGTCGGTGTAGTTCTTCCACTTGATTAAGAACTCCAATTTATTTTGTCAAAGACGAGAGTCGAAAACCTCTTCCACTACATATTCTGGAGCACCTTCTACCATTATTGGAGGCTGTGGAATAGTTTGTTGACTGGGAATGGTGGGTGGGCAGTAAGGACATAAATGGAAAATGTTAATTTCAGAATCAATCTTGAATGATTGAGGTAATCTTAACACTATCGCATTGGGCAAAATTATTTTAGAAATCACATATGGGCCAACTTGCTTGTCTGTAAGCTTTTTTGAAGGTCGTGGAATATTTAGATCCTTAGTACTTAGCCATACCAAGTCACCAACTTTGTACTCTGGAGCAACAGCTCCAGTATGATCCATGTGTTGCATCATGTCATCATGTGCTTTCATCAATGCTGCCTCTGCTTCCTCCTGCACCTTTCGCATTTTTGATACAAAGTCCTCCACTGACTATACCTTGACTTCCCTTCGAGGTTCTACTTCCATTCTGGGATGATACCCATAATTAGCAAAGAAGCATGACATGCAAGTAGCAGAATGGAATTTATTATTGTGGGAAAATTCTGCAATTGCCAACCATTCAGGCTAGTCAGTTTGTCGGTGATTGACAAACATGTGTAGGTACTGCTCCAACTCCTAATTCATTCTCTCTGTCTGCCCATCAGTTTGTGGGTGATATTCCATAGATAATTTGGTTTGAATCCCCAATATGTTACTTAACTCTCACATAAATGCAGAAGCAAATTGTGATCCATGATCAGAGATAACTGTATCAGGTAATCCATGTAACTGCCATACCTGATTTAGATAGAGGTGTGCCCAGCCCAACAATGAGGTTTTTGCTGTAGTAGGAATGATATGCACCTCCTTTGTAAAGTGGTCACATACTACAAATATTGCATCGTATCCTTGAGCTTCAGGTAATCCTGTGATAAAGTCCACAGATATATCTCACCATTGTGCTTTAGGTATAGGGTTCAACATTAATTTCCCTGCAAGCTTTTCTGGAAATTTCTTTCCCCTCATGCACATATCACACCCATCCACATACCCCAACACATACTTTGAAATTCCGGGCCACCAATAATTTCTCATCACCAACTCCAACGTCTTCCACCTTCCTGGATGTCCAGCAGCTGGCATATTATGATGTAACCATATGATCTCCCTTCATAAATCTTGATCCTTCAGTACATATACCTTTCCTCTGAACAATACTAACCCTTGCTCTTCAACCCATTCATTTCCTTTAATATTACCTTTCTTCTCTCCCCTCAAAGCTTTCACAGCTTCCACTACTTCATCATCCATCTCTGAACATTGCCTAATTTTAGACAACATTTCTGTCTCTGAGCTATCCACCAATAAATGCCCTTGATGCATAGCACAAATATGAAAGTATTCAGGTTTGAGTAGAGTAATATTTTTATTGTCCTCCTCCACCCCCCTTGTATGATTTGTACATCTGGATAATGCATCTGCTTTCCTCATCAAGCTTCCCACTTTGTGGACCAAATAAAATTAAAACACGATAGGAATAATGCTCAATGTGCTTGTCGACAGTTAAGCTTTTTAGCAGACATAAAGTATTGCAGATTTTGATGGTCTGTCCAGATTTCGATCTAATGCATACATTCCTCCAAATAATGTCTCCATGCCTCCAATGCTCATATTATTCCCAACATCTCTTTATCATGCACATCATAATTTCTTTCCACATCATTCAACCCTCAAGACAAATATGCACAAGGATGCCATTTGTCATCTTCACATAGCATTGATAATACCGCTCCAGTAGCAAAATCAGATGCATCTGATTCTGCTCATAAGGGATGCATGAAATCTACTGGGGCCAATATTGGCTCTGCCACAAACTTCCTCTTCAACTCCTCAAATGCTGTCTGCTGTTGTTCTCCCCATCTCCACACTACTCCCTTTTGCATAAGGCTGTGTAATGGTGCAGCAATTTTGCAAAAATTATGAACAAAGCAATGATAAAAATTGGCAAGTCCCAAGAAGGCCTGAACTTCCTTGATATGGGTAGGCACAGGCGAATCAACAATTGTTTGTACCTTGATAGGATCCATCTTGATTCCATCAGGACCAATTTTTAATCCCAAGAACTCCATCTCGCTTGCTCCAAATACACACTTCTCCAGTTTAACGAATAAATCATTCTCTGCCAATCTCCTCAACACTTCCTAACTATCACCTCATGATTTTCTTCATCCTCCATGAATATCAAAATGTCATTAATGAATATTATTACCATGCCTTTGGAGATAACGGGTAGACTTTTGACTTCTTTGGCACAAATCCTGGCTTCATCTCAATAGCATGGTCCCATGGCTTTCGAACTGGCATCCACTCCAATTTCTTCTCAAAAACTGACAAATATTTATGGTAGGCTTTTGGCACCCACTCCTCTACTGGCTTCTCCACTTTCTCCACATTTTTATCCCATGACTGTCCTCCATGAATTTCCCTAAAGCTTTGCTTCTGTTCTTCCTTACTAGTCATGACTGGAACTTCCCCATTTGGCATATCCTCATCTTCCACTTCCTCCATCGTAACAGAATACTTCCTTGGATGTTCTTTCTCTTTCTTTTCCTTCTTCTCCTTTTTTACTTTTCTCCCATACACATTACATTCTTTAGGACAATGAGTCATGTGTACCTTCCCAGTTTTCCAATCAATTTCTGGGTTATGTTTTTGTAACCACGGACATTCAATTATCAGATTGGTTTTCCCAAGGTCGCACACTTCAAATACGGCTCATTCCTGATGATCCTGATACTTTAGTATCATTGTCACCTCCTCCTTAATAGTTCCTCCACGATTGATCTGACCATCAATATTGTACACCATTGTAGGTTGTGGCAGTTTACGCATGCAAATACCATTTCCAGTAATTAAGGATCGATTAATGAATAATCCAGTAGCACCACTGTCAAGCAATGCCTCCACATTAATTGTTGCATGCATGTCCACTGTCTTCAATCCTACTGTCAAGCTGATTTCAGGTTCTATCCATGCTGAGCTAATAAAGAATTTAGGGGTCTTCAGAAATAAGGCTGGGCATTTTTCTTTGTCGCATAAATGATGATGGTTGTACTCTTCAATTTCTCTTTCGGGTTCACTCTCGGTTTCCTCGGATACTAATACATTATATTGATTCTGGGTCACCAATGGGGAAACCTTCACTGGGACTCTTCCACAAAATTCTTCTGCTTATCTTCCTCCAACTTTACTTCCTTGATTGTTGCTTCCCTAATCTTCCTTTTCTGCCTACAATTTCGAGCCATATGCCCTAATTGCCCACAATTAAAACATTTAAGCGGGGCTTGTCTCCCTACTCAATCAACATCCATTGTATCCATCGATGCTGCTGACTCCTTAATAATAGGGGTCACTGTCATGGCTGGTGGCTGTGCCCTCGGAGCTTGTACCTGAGGTGTCCTTCCTTTCTCAGACTTTCCTCCTGATGACTTCCCAAATCTGGCATTCCCATACATCAATTTCAACTCTGCCTGTTCCTGTCAATATTGCTGATCGAGATGCATTGCCCAATTATACCATTTGTCCAACCTCTCTGGCATAGAAGGTAGTTGATAGATAGACTTGAATAACAAGGGATTTAATCCTGCCTTCAAAAACTCTACCAATGCAGCTTCTCCCATATCGGTCTGTGATGCTTCTGCCTTGAACTGCAAAATAAATTCGTCTGCAGTCAGAGAACCTTGGCACATGGTTTTTAATTTTGCATTAGCTGTTGCCTTTGGATTAGGGTCTCCAAACTGTGCCTCCAATCTCTCCAAAAATTCCCTGAAAGTTGCAAATGGCTTATATCCTGCCGCAATTTGATTAATAACTTCATTTCTCCATAACTGTGCTTTCCCTCCCTGGATGTATGAGAGAGCAAACGTAATCCTAGACTCAGTCATACGAAACTCGGGCTTTCTCCCATGAATATACAACACTATAGAGCTAATGAAGGATTTTGTGTTCTCCATGGTACCATCAAAAATTTGTGGGGGCACATATTTAGGTAAATGTGTTTTTCCACTCTCAGACCTCTCCTCTGCATGCTCACCCTCCTGAGACATCCACTCTACCATCTCCTCCATCTCATCGTCTTTATCTTCTACTGTCTCTGCTTTTGTTTCTGCTTGTTTGGGCTGTGAGGCTGCTGATACTGACACTAATTGAGACATTTGTGCTGTAAGAGCATCAATTTTGGCTTCTAGGGTGGGCATGGAAACAGAATTGTGACCAGGATTTGAAGTTGCTTGTTTTGTCATAATGACATAAGCTGTGATGAGTCACTTCTTTGGCTGAGTCAAGATTCAGCTGCAGAATTTTTTTGCAAAATTTCGAGTCATGTGACCTGGCTATTTGGGTACCAACCACAGCAAAACACGTGATTTTGGCTATTTGTCAACACTTGGGCACTTCGGATCAATAACCCTTCCAACAGTGCCTGATCTCAGGGTTATTACTGAATTTGGCTAGTAACTACCTAAAATAGTTGTCCAAATTGAGTAATGTAAATCTCGGCTAAACCAGATCTGATCGGTTGTCTGGTTGCAGCTGTCCTAATGATGAGCGCTGCCTCTCGATCACTGGCGGTCGCAATGTAAGGTGAGGCCTGGTGTCAGCTTATGAAAGCAAGGTAAATACATATATACAATTAATTCTGGCTCTTGCCAAAATGATGAGTAAGTGGATGTGGTGCGCTGAGACAAATGACGTATGCGCATGAGTAAGAGAAGGCACACTGATAGGGTAGTTGTGTTCTTCTGTTAGGGCGACACCCACTAATCTGCTAGCTGGACCATGTGGGTTCTCCTACAAGAAGGCGGCGGGGGGCATGCACATGATGGGGGGTTTGATGGCTTTGATGCGAGAGGTTAAAAATAGATTAGTTGGCTGAATTAGGCCTTTCGCACCACTATTGTGGATGGAATACCTAAGAGAACACAACTGAGGTCTCCTAGTATTTATTTTAGTATTATATACTATGTTACACATATTGTAGTATGTTATTACAGACGTGCATACACATGCACGCACATGTGCATACATGCACATACATATTGATGCATGTAAATAAAGAATTCCCATGCTGACAAATAATGCGTATATAGGCATTTTGTAGCGTATTTTGGTGAAATAAAATGAAATAAAATAAAATAAAAATAGTTTTATGTAATAGGCATGTTAGGAGACTGTTTCCTAACAAAGAAAAGGCACACTGATGGGGCAGTTGAATTCTTCTGTTAGGGCGACACCCACTGTTCTGCTAGCTGGACTGTGCGGGCTCTTTTACAAGAAGGCAGCAGGGCATGCGTGCATGATGGGGGGGTTTGATGGATTTGATGTGCTGGGTTAAAAATAGATTAGTTGGCTGAAATAGGCATTTTGCACCACAAATGTGGATGGAATACCTAAGAGAACTCAACTGAGGTCCCCTAGTATTTATTTTAAGGTTATATACTATGTTACAGATATTGTACTATGTTGTTATGGATGTGTGCATACATGTGCATACATATTGATGTGTGTAAATAGAAAATTCCCATGCTGACAAATAAAGCATGTATAGGCATTTGGTAATGTATTTTGGTGAAATAAAATAAAATAAAATAAAAATATTATTATGTAATAGGCATGTCAGGAGACTGTTTCCTAACAAGACTAAGGCTAAGCTACGAGTACTTAAATATTGAAGGCTGGAAGAATAATAGAAAGTACAGATGTTTACTAATGGATCTTGGTAAGTGTCTGTGACCAGAATTGGTAAGACTGTATTTGGAATAAAGTGAGTAAGCAAATGATTACTAAGGCAGGTAGCAACTTGTCTGATGACTAAAAGGTGCTGCAGCCAGAATTCCAACAGACAAGATCAGAAAAGTATCAGAAAGGAATTGGGAATTATTGGAAATCTGATTGGGTGAAATGGGTCTTGACAGTATTTCCCCCCTTAGGATCGAGCCTACGAGGCATGTGAGGGTTTGAAGGTTCAACTTAAAAGCCAGGTCTGTGGCCAGAAAAACTCCAATTTCCTACCTTCCTCTAACATCATGACCCTGCCCTCAGTCTGCTGCTGAATAGTTGGCTGCCCTCAAGGCCCAGCAAGAGGAGCTAGTTTATGAGGGACTAAGGCTCAAGGAGGAAGTGCAGCACAAGAAGGAGGACCAATGGGTGGAGGAGGAGCAACAGGTGGAGAAGAAGCAATGGGCAGAGGAGGAGTGATGGGCAGAGGAGGAGCGATGGGCAGAGGCAGTGTGGAATGCCAAGGAGGAGGAGCAAAAAAAGGTAGTGGCTGCAAAGCAGGTGGGAAAGAGGAGGGCAGTGGATGAGAAGAGATAGGCAGAAAGGAGCAGGTCGCCTGCTAAGAGAGTGAAGGGCAAGGGGCAGGCAGACACAGAGTCCAAGGGGGTCATGCAGGTGGAGGCCGTGTGGCCCTGCAAAAGGTAAATGATATTGACTTCACTGTTGACTACATTGCTGACAATCCCCCCCCCCTAGATGTTCTCATCAAAAGTTAGCATATTTCCAGATGGGTTCCCAGGGCCAGGCGTGCAAGCCCTGTACCAGGACAAAGCACAAGTGCAAAGAGGTGGTGTGGGAGGGGCAGAAGGCCCCAAAGAAGAAGGCAGGGGCCAAGATGGCAGAGCTCCTGAGGAAGTGGCATCCACCATTAGGAGGTTGAAGCAGAAGGTGAGGGTGCTCAAGGAGCAAGAGGGAGCACAGGAGGTGATGGAACACATCACTGAGGAGGTCACAGATTGTTATGATCTCTATAATCTGGAGTGGGCTTGGGCAGGGGAAGCAGAGGTGGACAAGGTGGACAAGGAAGAGGAAGAAGATGAGGAGGGTTGGAGTGAAGGAGAGGTGGAGGCAGAGAGCCCATGGAAGGGGATGACAGGAAAATCTAGGGGCCCAGTCAGGGCCAGCCAAAAATTATTTTTGTTTAGTTTTTTTTTTTATCTTTTTCTTCTGAATCAAAAAATTGACTTATACTGCTGTTCACTGAGTGTTAAGTTTGAAGTGGTCCAGGTTTGTCTGGGTAATGGGTGTGGAAATCTGTAACCAACCCCTGAGCATGATCAAGCTCTGTGGCAGGAAGCCAAGAGTTGTCTTTATCAGTCCCCTGATAACCTTCTCAATGGATGAAGTATAGTAACTTGCAATGACAGCAGTTATTGATCTTTGAAATGCAACATGCCTTGAGTCATCCTTGTACTACCAAGCACACAAATCTGTGGATGACTACATCAATGAGTTTAGGGACGCATGTTGGTGTTCATGAAGAGGGCAGAAGCTTCTCAAAAGTCACTTCAAGAGGAAAGCCTTATACTGTACAAAAAACTACTCCCGAAAAATTAGAGGTTGTTTTCATGGCTATTGAAGTGGCAAAATGGGGGCTTGGTGAATTTCTCTATAAAGTATTCCAGTTGAAGAATGAGGATGGAGATAAGGTGCACTGTAGCAAGTGACATGCAGGAGTGGTTCAGCACTTTTTGCAGGGGAATACTCAGCACACACCTGCAATGATATATAATTGATGCTGTAAGGGAAAAGGAAGGTGCTTCATGCATCTGGGCAATTTTCTACATTTGTCCCATATTCTTTTATATTTTATTTCACCCTATTCTGCCTTTTCTATAATTTTTTATGATTTTATTCCTATTTTATGATTATATTTTGGCTTTTTCCATGTTGGTACATGTTGACAGTTCTATTCTTAGAGGTGGGACCCCTTCTGGATGTTTACCCATCAAAGTGACATCATTCCACAGCTTGATCCACCTATTGCTGTCTTTTGCTATTTTTAGCTTACTATTTGATTTTCAGCTCTATCACATACAGTGACTCACAAAACTAAGTCAATGTTTTGCACTTTTTAATTTATTGTTGAATAACTTCCCATAAACAACAAAACCAAACAAGGTATTGGTGTACTGAATAACATACATGATCAGGGCTACCAAACAAACAAAGAATTATGTAATTTTAATCATCCCTCATGGAGATATGATTATTTTAATTCAGGGACTCATTGACTCAGTTTTGTGAGGGGTAGTCAGAAATATTAGAATCTGATGCTCCACCAACTGTATAATGTCAAAAACTTGACAGATGGTTTCTAAGGTGATGTGACCCTTGATGGGACCTTAAATTATAGTATTTAATTAGGACTAGCATTCTTCATACTTCAATATTCTCCAATGCATCCCATCTCCTCTGCTCAGAAGGAAAACATTCTCTCCCTGGCCTCCAATCATTATTCTACCCACAATATTGCCTCTAAACTCAACCTCAGCCAGTCTAGTGTATCCAGAACACTCAGGGCTCTCCATCCAAACCTGGATTCCTCCTCTGGTGGTCATCCTTCTAAGCTCTCATCTACCTCTCAGAGAGCTATCCTTACCCAAATCACCACTGGCAAGGCTGCAAATGCTGTTCAGGCCACCCATTACATCAACAGCATCATCCCCACTCCAGTCTCCTCAGAAACAGTCAGAAGAGTTCTCAGAAAAAACTCATTCAAGGCTGTGGTGAAGAAGAAAAAGCCTTTGCTTAGTATAAGGCATAGGAAAGCAAGATTGGCTTTTGCTCAGAAGTATAGAGAGTGGACTGTGGAGGACTGGAGAAGGGTTATTTGGTCAGATGAGACTAAAATTAACAGGTTTGGGTCAGATGGGAGAGAGTGGGTCTGGAAACAGAAGGGAGAGGGGCTGATTGTGAGAGAGGTGCAGGGAACTGTCAAATTTGGGGGAGGAAACATTATGGTATGGGGGTGTATGGGATGGAATGGAGTGGGGCATCTTGCAGAGGTTGAGGGGAGGATGAATGCTGACCAGTATGTGTCCATTTTGAAGGACCATATGCTGCCTAGCTTGGAGGAGAGTGGAATTTCTGGAGAAGAGGTGATTTTTCAACAAGACAATGACCCCAAGCATACCTCAAAAAAGGCCAAGAAATGGATGGAGAACAACAATATTACTCTTCTGGATTGGCCTGCCCAATCTCCAGACCTCAGCCCTATTGAACATCAATGGGTTCATTTCAAGAACCAGTTAGACAAGTATCCAACAGCATCAAAAGGAATTTGGGAGTTATGGGAAAGAGTAGTGGAAGAGTGGAATAATATTCCATCAGAGGTGTGTCAGAATTTGATTGAAAGCATGCCTAGAAGGTTGGGAGCAGTTATTAAGGCCAAGGGAGGTCATACAAAATACTAGAATTACAATTTATCATAATATTGATACCACCTCACAAAACTGAGTCAATGAGTCCCTGAATTAAAATGATCATATCTCCATGAGGGATGATTAAAATTACATAATTCTTTGTTTGTTTGGTAGCCCTGATCATGTATGTTATTCGGTACACCAATACCTTGTTTGGTTTTGCTGTTTATGGAAAGTTATTCAACAATAAATTAAAAAGTGCAAAACATTGACTCAGTTTTGTGAGTCACTGTATACTGGGCATCGACAGATGGGTCCTAAAAGTTTTCTCTTTGGATTCCTTTCTGTTAGATGTGCCTGAAGTATTTGTATTATATAGTATGTATAATGTTAACTTTGGATTTCCCTATGTTAACTCACTATTAAGTGAGGCTTTGAGGTTGCCCTTACAGTAGAAAACTCTCTCTTAAGGCTTGAAATCTTGGACACTCTGCCAAGATAGGCAGGTACAGAGTAGAAGGTGACTCCCAGAGCTCCACAGACTCTCTACACACCATCCCAGACACTCCTGCCTTTAGTGCGCACCGCTGATGATACTCAACCTGGAAACCCAAACAAAACCTACTAAATGGCTTCAGATAGTATAACATGAGTCAGAGGAAGGGTGTGAGTTGGTACTAAATATCACCACTGAGACCAATACGATGTGTTTAGCAATGTGGAATAATAAGGGATGGTTCGAATAATCTGTAAAAGCATACGACGTTGTTCGAAACAGTTCGAAAGAGGTTCGAAGTTGTGCGAAATAGTTCAAAGTAGGCCCAAAAAAGTTCGAAGAGGTTTGAAGAAGTACAAAATAGGTTTGAAGTATATCAAAGGGTGAGTTTAACAAATGTGAAGTGTTTGTTGAATGGCGATAGGCGATGGGCGATAACACAGAGAGCGAATACAATAGTTTTGAGGAAGTTCGTGATATTTCACAGAACTTAGAGGTATGATGCAAAGATAAGACTAAAGAGAACGATTCTTAAATCTGACGATAAGCAAGAGGGTAACTTGTGCTGTTCCCCGTTACTATTTTTTGTTTTAACTAACTAATACAAGTCTATATACAAAATGAAGAGATAGTACTAAAAAGGAAATAAGAACATGTGTAAAACATGAGGCAAATATATCAAACAATGAGGACTTGTAGATCATGAAACAAATGATAAATGATGAAATGTATAGTGTTCCCATATGGTAAAAGTACTTATCCTGTGCTTCAATATATCAAAGAAACACAAAAATGCACTTATCGTATTCTAACTCTCTTGTACTCTCCCCTCGTGTCCGGTAGTGCTCGATATGTGACTAAATAGCTCACTCCAGTTGTGCAGCATGTATTGAAAGTGTTTCAAGACAACTATACAGTGGCCGCTATCATTCAAAATGCTGCAAAGTGGTTTGAAGTGTCATGAAATGTTGTGAAATGGTTCAAAATAGTTCAAAGTCGTCCGAAATAGTGCGAAATAGTTCGAAAATAATTTGAAGTCGATTTCATGGCATTCATAGCAATTTGGAGTGTATGTCATAATGTGTCGATATGAGTGGAAATACTTCTCCAGACTTTAAAGCGTGAAGTGGACCTATCACTGCTTTTCATCTGACCTACTGCCTAGTGCCATGGATGCCCTAGAGCACATTGATGCACTTGAAGGCGACTTGCTGGAATTCATGTGCAGATTGATACACTTACATCTACCATTGAAACTCTTGTTAGAACTCTCCAGTTGAATCCCACCCCATCCATTTCAACCTCTAGCATGCCAAGTGTGCACGCGCCACCCAATGCATGCCTAAGTAAAGATGCATGCATTAAACCTATGCCCCCTACTGAATTCAATGGTGCGCATTCCCATGGACATGCCTTCCTCAATTCCCATAAGTTATACATCAGTCTACACCCAAACCAATTTGTAAATAATGCTGCTGAAATTTATTGGGCCCTCATGTACATGAAATCTGAGTGCACCTATCTCTATGTTGACTATAAATTACACCAAACAAAGGAGTGTGGCTCCCTTCCAGTCTCTGCCTGGGGGGACTTTCATGATGAGTTTATATGCCCCCTCAATGAACACCAACGAGCCATAACACATTTCAAATCCACTTTCTACTACCAAGCACATCGATATGTGGATGACTACATCAATGAATTTCGAAGCCTGGTGGACATGGCGAGGTGGGAGTGGGTTACCCATGGTGGTGAAGTTTTGTCAAGGTCTTAATCAGAAAATCCAAGACCAGATTGCACAGATGTTGGAAGGATGCCTAGCAGACGATAATATAAATGCTTGGCACAAGGCTGCTTCCCTCTGTGACAAGAACTGACTCACAAATGCAGCATTCGCTGTGGCCTTCCCCACTCCTACCACCACCCATGCTCCCCACACCTTTAATCAAGCACCCCCTCATCCTAATCCCATCCCTATGCACCAGCCCTCAACATTGGGCTCTAACACCCCCACTCCAATAGATGTCGATACAGCCCATAGTTGAGCTCACAGGCTAGATCTCTGCTACTGCTGTGGAGAAACTGGACACATGGCTCAAAATTGTCCCCACTGCCAAGACATCCATAAACTCATGCCTGAGGGACGAGATGAGCTCCTCCAAGATCTGTTGGCACTTGCAGATGTTGAAGGCCTGGAGAAAGAGGAAGTCAAAGAGAAAGAGGCAGAGGAGCAAAAATTTTCCATTCACAACAAGTGAACAGTACACCCTCATTGCCTATCAACCACTTTGAAGTTCTGTCTGTTGATTCACTAGAGGATGAATCTTATTCTGACTGTTCCTTCTGCAGACCCCTTTGAAGTGGCTAAAGATGTATCTACCCTTCCTCCCCACTCTCCTCTCTGCCCAGATTAAAATCTTGGGAGTGTAAACTACCATGCAAGTACATTGCAGCATCCACCCTCTCTCAACAATCCCTAGAATTGAAGATCGAGCTGCAGACCATGGATATGGGGCAAGTACTCAGTGTCTTTGCTCTTCTGGACTTGGGTGCCATGGTCTTTGCATTGATTTGCATCTGGTTCAACAAAAGCAACTCAATACCCACTCGCTATCTTGACCCATACCTGTCTACAATGTGGACTGTTCCCCAAATGAAGATGGGGTGATTCAGGAGGTTGTAAACCTAGTCCTCCAGTACAAGGATCATGGTGAATGAGCTCTCTTCACTGTGACCCAGCTGGGGAAGCAGGAGGCAATTTTGGGCTACCCATGGCTTTGTGACCACAATTCTGAAATTGACTGGGTGACAGGTAAAGTCATGAGGAGTTGTTGTCCCTCTCATTGTCATACTTGCTTTACTGAAAGCAAACAGGAATGTCAAAGGTGAAAGGTCCTCTTACAGTGCACTTGAAGGTGTCATGCTGGTCCAATGCCTGTGGCCTACTGATGATGATGAAGAGGAGGTGGAAGAGATCAAGGAAGGTGACTGAATTTTCTACACTGCTATTAACCCTTCGCATGAGGTGTGTCCCACCTAGAACATCTCCCAGTGCCTCGCAGAAGCCTTTCACAAGAACAGTGCATCCAAATCCTTCACTAACTCCATACTTCCTCACCTGCATGACTTTGAGGATGTCTTCTCCAAGGAATCCTTCAGCTGACTTCCTAACTGTGAGCTGTGGGATCATGCAATTGAGCTCATGCCAGGTGCTATGCCTTCCTCCTGGAAAGTCTATCCTCTCTCCCCTGATGAACAATGACAACTTGACAAGTTCATCAATGAACACTTGGCTTTAGATCATATCTGCCCTTCAAAGTTGCCCATGGCCTTGCCCTTCTTCTTTGTCAAAAAAAAGGATGGATCCTTTTGACCAGTTCAAAACTATCAATGCCTGAACAACATCACAGTCAAGAACCACTATCCACTACCCCTCATATCCAAACTCGTCAACCAACTTCATAGGGCATGTTACTTCACCAAGCTCGATGTTCATTGGGGTTACAACAATGTGTGGATAAAAAAAGGGGCTGAGTGGAAGGCAGCTTTTTACACAAACCATGGTCTTTTTGAACTGCTTGTCGTGTTCTTTGGTCTCACTAATAGTCCTGCCACCTTTCAGACCATGATGAATGACATCTTCCATGATCTCTTATTGGAAGGTGTTGTCTGTGTCTATCTCGATGACACTCTCATCTTCACCATCTTCACTCGAGACCTCAATAAATATTGTCAAATCACATGTTTGGTGCTAGAGCAACTTTGGTGGCACAAACTCTACCTTCATCATGACAAGTGCGAGTTTGAGAAGATGTGAATTGAGTACTTGGGCTTGATTATCTTGGATGGAGAGGTGGAGATGGACCTGGTCAAGGTTGCTGGCATTACAACCTGGCCCACACTCATGAACAAAAAAGAGGTGCAGTCTTTTCTAAGCTTCATCAATTTCTATCGGGGCTTTATTAAAAAGATTTTCCACCATGCATGCCCATTATTCAACCTCACTGGCAAGGAGGGATGGAAGTGGGAAAATGCACAGCAGGAGGCTTTTGAAAAGCTTGAAAAAATGGTCACTTCCACTCCAATCCTTTCCTTTGCTGATGACTCATGTCCCTTCCATGTAGAAGCTGACAGCTCAGACTTTGTGATGGTCACAGTGCTGTCCCAACAGTCTCCTGAGGACCAGAAGTAGCACCCAATTGTCTACTTAAAGAGTCTCAGTGCTGTGGAATGCAGTTACAAGATCCACAACAAGGAGATGCTGGCAATAATGCAGGCATAGGTAGAGTGGCAACATTTCCTGGAGGGTGCTCAACACAAGGTCAAAATCTGGATGGACCACAAGAACCTTGAGTACTTCATGACTGCCAAGAAAATTAATCATCACCAAGCCCACTGGTCCCTTTATCTCTCCAGGTTTGATTTCTCCCTGCATCATCGCCTGGGACACAGCATGGGGAAGACTGATGCCCTCTCTCATCATCTGGACCACAGGGATGGAAGCAATGACAATTAAGGTATTGTGTTGTTGCAACCCGATCTGTTTACAGTCCATGCACTAGAAGGTGTTACCTTGGAGGATGAGAAGTGCAGCATTCTATGTGACATTCATCATGCAAACTGTAGCAGTTTACACAAGGATGCTGTGGCTCTGGCATGAAAGAGCTGAGAAAGGGATCCACTCCTTTGCTTCATGCAGCAGAGTGGACAGAAAAGGACAACATCCTATACTTTCATGACCACATCTACGTCTCTAATGATCCCCAGCTTCAATGATGACTCATCTCTCAGCACCATAACTTGCTTATTGCCAGCCACCCTAGGTGTTGAAAGATGTTGGAAATCATATCATGGAATTATTGGTGGCCCCAGATGTCTCAACTCATTGGTCAGTACTGCTGTACCTGTGATCTCTGCTTATGCACCAAGACTCCATGGCGCAAGCCCATGGGTGAGTTACACCCCTTTCCTGTCCCAGAGAATCGTTAGGATGTCATCAGTGTGGACTTCATGGTGGAACTACCAGAGTCCAATGGGTTTGATGCGGTAATGTGCACTGCTGACTCTGCTGGGAAGTGAGCTTATTTTATCTCCACTTATATGACTGCCACCACACTTGGAGTAGCTCAACTCTATTTGTGCCATGTGTGGAAGCTCCATGGACTGACTGGTGCATTCCTCTGTGACTGAGGACCACAATCCATTGCAGTGTTTACCCAAGAGCTGTACCACCTGCTGGGGATCAAACTTCTCACCTCAACTGCCTACCACCCACAGACAGATGGACAGACAGAACAAGTCAACCAAGAACTGGAGCAGTACATCTGTATCTTTGTCAATGAGCAACAGGACAATTGAGAAAATCTCCTCCCCATGGCCAAGTTTGGATACAACAATCATGTCCATTCTTCCACCCAACAAACTCCCTTCCTCCTTGACACAGGGTAACACCCACGCATGGGCTTCAAGCCTCGGCAAGCACCCTCGCACTTGGAGATGGTGAATGAGTTCACAGAGCAGATGAAGGACATCTTGGAGGAGGTGAAGTCAGCTTTGGCCAAGGTGAAGGATGACATGGCATGCTTCTACAACCAGTGTCACTCACCCACATCCACATATAAGGTTGGTGATCATGTCTATCTCAACTCTAGTGACATTTTCACCACACGTCCATCCAAGAAACTCACCTACCACTTTCTTGGACCATTCCTCATCACTAGACGCGTTGGGTCACATGCCTACTGCCTATGGCTACCACAGTCCATGTCCAGACCCTGTCTTCCATGTCGTAAAGCTGCTGCCTGCACCCACAGATCCATTTCCTGGACACATGACACAACCTCCCCCACTGCCTACAATTATTGAAGGCAAACCTCAGTATGAGGTCAAGTCCATCTTAGACGGCCACTTACATCGAGGTAAACTCGAATACCTGGTATGCTGGAAGGGTTATGGGTACAAGGAGAACTCCTGGGTCACAGAGTCCAATGTGAATGCCCCACGACTGGTCAGGGAGTTCCACCAGCAACATTCCTCTGTGCCTCAGTGCATCCAAGCATCCAACTTTGGGCAAATACGATTTTGAATGCATCAGGGCAATGCATCATAGAAAAGGGGTGACATAAGGGGGAAGGAAGGTGCCCCAGGCATCTGGGCAATTTTCTATGTTTGTCCCATATTTTTTTATATTTTATTTCACCATATTCTGCCTTTTCTGTGATTTTATTCCTATTTTATGATTATATTTCAGCTTTTTCCATGTTGGTACATGTTGACAGTTCTATTCTTAGAGGCAGGACCCTTTCTGGATGTTTACCCATCAAGGTGACATCATCCCACAGCTTGATCTGCCTATTTCCACCTTTTTGCTATTTTTAGCTTACTATTTGATTTTCAGATCTATCACATATACTGGGCATCAACAGATGGGTCCTTAGAGTTTTCTCTTTGGATTCCCCTCTGTTAGGTGTGCCTGAAGTGTTTGTATAATGTTAACTTTGGGATTCCCCTCTGTTGGCTCACTATTAAGTGAGGCTTTGAGGTTGCTCTTACAGATGCCTGATTTGGAACCCTGATGGGTGTATGAGCACAAGACTAGGATCTTGGGAAATCACGTGAGTTTTGCCTGTGCCTGTTGCCATGGTTGCCAAAACATCCTTACCATCCATAGCAGGGCAGATACCCTCAATCTGATAGTCATGAGGTTCAGAGGAGGGTGGAAGACATTCTGCAAGGATCTTTTGAACTGGAACACAGCCTGCTGGTGTAATAATAAATTATAAACGGGGTCATCTTGAGCTTGGTGGGTATAGCAGAGCTTATCAATGAGCTGGAGTCCATATGTTCGGAAAAAAGGAGTGACAGGATATTTAGAAGTTAAATATAAGGTCTATTCAGAAAACGACGCATCAATTAGTAGGCGTGTCGCGTTTGTTTGCCCTTGCATTTCTTTCACGTGAGGCTGAATGTTCCATCAACGGTTTCGACCCTGCAAGTAAAAACAGACTACTTGGAGCAGTGGCCCTCTAGTACAAGTATATCAGGTCCTGTAATTACAGTCCTGCATGTACTTACCACGCTATGATCTGTCATTACAGTACATTTATATATATGAAATGGATGTTATTGCCTGATGGATCTACATCCAAGGGACGAGGATGTAAAGGATAATTAATGTTTACATAATTTGAGTTCAACGTTGTGATGGACGTCGTCGACGACGGCGGCGAAGATATTAGACTCTCTGCTCACATTCGCCACCTTGTGCTCGACTATGTACATACACACCTCACTACTGACTTCATTCAGTTCACACAGAATGCTGTTGCCGAAGTATGTAGTTTTTATTTTCCGTCATTGTTTATCTCAATGGAATCTTATCTGCACAGCTCGTTATTCTATCCGAAATCCCAACGGAGGACCCGACCTCGCTTTTTCTCCCAACTGACCCGTTCATTACATTGACCAACTTGCTTCAACTTCAAATCTTACAACCTTATGACGAGAAATTACAGATCACGAAAGAGGTACAGACGTTCATCAAGAAAATGCTTGGATCTACACCAGGGAAAGTCAAGTCTGAGCGTATCATTGACGACTTCAGTTTTGATCAAAATGATCCGGTGGTCTGCAGACCTATGTCTCCGCCTATACTTACCCGTCGCGCTATGCGCGAGACTCCACATCTAGGTGCTTCTGCCGGGAAGAGGGCAAACCAATGCTTCAGAGACTTTGTCAATGCGTTGCCCGTACAATCAAAGCTCGTTCCAGTGGACGTGGGGGAAATACAGGAGCCCGAAGTAAATATAACCCAAGTTTTGTGCGCAGTTCATTTTCCATACAAAGTTAATACGCATATGCATGTTAATATAGAGATGTCGCCTTGCAGCTGTCTGCGTCAGATCACACCGCAGTCCGAGAACTGTTCAAGTCCGTGTCAAGCATGTCTCGACCCCCTGCTACAGCGGATAAGAAACCCCACCCGTACCTGCCTTACAACTTTTTCCACTCATCTTCTTCGCATCTAGAGTCTGCAATCCCACTCCCTGATTCACCTCCCTTCATGCCCATCTTCCCTAGGCGGGTACCGGTGTGTCCAAAAGCTAAGGCCCTAGCCATTCAGAAAAGAGGGAGTTGTCAAGGAGATACTATTGCGGCTACGACGATGAAGAAAAATCTGGATTCAGTAGTTGACCTCCCAGCGTTTATTGGCGCTAAGCTCACAAACGCTTTTGGTACCCAAGAAGAGGAGACCTTCGGCCCTGAAGGGCAAGAATTGCACGAAGAGAATATGGTTATTGTTGACGGGTGGCGTATGTCCTTTTCCATTTCTGTACGGTTTCTCAAAATCTCTTCTGACATGATCTCCCGATACAGACACATTTGTCACATCATCACCTTCGGTCCTAAGTTCAGCAGATGACGATGAAGTCGACCAACTGCTATTTATTTCTTCCCCAGATACGGAACTCTCGCCTGCGAAATTGATTAAGGAACTAGAGGATTCTAAGATGGGTATGTCGTGTCAACTGAGCACCATTCTCATCTTTTTCAATTACCTTTTTTGTAACCCTAGAGGCAATCCAGATACCTAGAGTACGTCGCATCCGCGGGCTAGCCGGCATTGATAAAGTTCCAAGCGCCGAGATAGGGAAAGTATTAGAGAAAGGGTGTGTATTTTATATCCTTTACCAACTCCCGTGTCAACCCGATCTGTAATAGATTGGGGGCATTCCTCGGACCACTTCTTACCCATCCCTCCGCCCATGCAGTTGCTAGAACCACTGACGAGAAGGACCCATGCCCCGCCAATGCCGGGGAGAAAGATAATTCTTCAACGTGGGGACAACCTCCGTCTCCATCCGGAACCCCAATTGCGACCATTCATCCAAGAAACCAAGATAGTTCTAATCAACCAGACGACGAGATTCGCGCGATATACACGCTTGTAGATGATGATCGGAACGATGTACACGTTAAGCGACATCCGAACGATTTAATTAGAGACGAAATGCTGTTTGACGAGGAGGAAGAAAAACAACAGAATCGGGATAAGAAAATGAAGAACAACGGCATGATAGTGAGATTAATGCCCGGTAGGTCTACCTGTTGTCCGATCGACCACCTGCTGATATGGACTCCTGTGCACAGTTCCTACAGTGCCTGCTCCGAATGCATATGTTGTTAGGAACGCGAGTGGGTTCCGGAGCTTGAAGGACTACGTGGTCGACTCGAATGAAGGCAAACCCAACCCACTGCAATTCTTGAAGGCCGTCAAGGGGATGGCGTCGTTGCGTGTCTCGCTATCTTGGGTGGTGTAGGTGTCTCTTCCTCTTCTTGATTTCCGTTGTCGAAGTGTTGACTTCATTTTCTTTCCAGGCCATTCACGGTAACAAGTCCGAACGATTTGCCAAACCACGCAAGGTTGCTAGAGATAGACACACTCTTACGTGATGATGGGAGGCAGCCGCAGACGGGAATGAGTGACGTGCAGAAGTTACTTGAACGATCCCTCGTGGTGGAAAGTGACGTGGGTTACGATGGCGATGTCGTTCAGCGACTTTGGAAAACAGCAGATAGAGAGGGAGGGGAAGGGGCGAGTGGGGAAAACACCCAGTTCTCGTCTGAAATCCCCCGATGTGAGATTATTCTGACGAGAGCGGAGAGGATGGCGCTTGCACGTAGTGTGCAAGGTGCTAGGGAAAACGAATATACGCCCTTGCAACGCAACATTACTGATGCTATCCCTGGGAACAAGAAGACCCGTCAGCATGACAACATTCCAGGAGATAGCAGTATAGGAAGACCAGCGAAGCGAGTTCGATTGACCGAGGCGATGGATGATTCTGGAATCGGATTGATGTCGGAAGACGGCGGTGCTGGATTGAAGGAGCGAGACCGGGATAAACATCACCTCCAGGAAGACGACGTGCTTAATTTTGAGGATGATGCTTTTTTTCGACGTGATACTCCAGGAGACGATATCGACATGCTTGCGGACATCTACAACGACAACGATGATCACGAGACTATGTTAACTGAAATTAACAATGATTCTGGCCGTCCTTATTCTTGCAACAATTACGAATACGATCAGGACGATAGTTCGCCGGACGCCAACAAGGAGAACTGCCCGCCTCCGATGGCTGTGATGAACTCAGATCTGCAGCAAGGTAACCATGATACTTGGTATCGGTATTCTTCTGGCTTTGACAATAGTGGCGATGGTGGATTACGTGAGCCTGATGGAACGCAGCTGGAATACAGCGAGCGATCCTTCTATGACGAGGAAGAGGACTATGCCGGAGGATCCTTTGAGCCTTTACCGCTTTCTTTCGACTCACAGGCTTATCAGGCTACGAAACAACTTCAGAGTCCGGTTCGACCACTTGACCATCTGGCTCTTCACGCTGCCGGTGACGACAATGACGAAGAGGATTGGTATACTCGGCCTGGCTTGAGCGTACCGGGCTCTGTGCAAGATACATGGAACTTTGACGCGACTAGAGGAGGGATGAATATTGAGAAGAATCGTATGGAGGATCGAGGGGTTAATCTCAGACAGCCTGATTCAAGGGACCTCCGACCTACGGGGACCAACCCCAAGATTGACGACGCTGAAGCGGCCGCGTATGTGAATATGGACTTGGCGACTCGAGCTCTTGGCATCAACGCATTTGCAATGCTACGTGCGAAAATTGTCAAATCTTCTACCTGTGATGTCCTTCCGTCCTCTCAACCTCTTCCATCCTCTGCTACTACTTCTGGACCGGAACAAGAACAAGGACCTCAAGGACCTCGTAGTGCCCCACAAGACTTATATGATTGCAACACTCTCCGCCTCCCATCACCTTGGATCTTCCCGATGAAATCTCATAGGTACATGGCCTCGCTTGATCTTCTTCAAAAGCAGGTTCTCGTTCGATCTCTCCGCACGGCGCAACATCTTGTCCAACTTGTGGAGCGTCTTTCTCTCGGAGGTGCCGATCTTGTACTAGACCCATACACTGCTGTGATTTTTGCTCCCCTGCTTTCTCTTCCCTCCCATTGCGAATCTTTGCTTAGCCGTGTCTCGACTCTGTCCTATTTATGCAAATGTTTACTCGTGGTATTCGAGGCCTATCCTGTTTCTCGGTCATTTAGACCCCCCTCACGCCTCTCCGATCCAGCTGCTGTTGACTTGTATGCGTACACTCCACCTATCATAAAAGCTGTCAAGAAGTTTCGGCGCGACCTTGACATCAGAGAGGCGTGTGGGACGAAGGCTGCCACTTGTGAGGTAAAAGTTGCGTTCGCAGATTCGGTAGATGAGGCTGCGACGTATACAAGATATCTTGGAGATCTTGCAGAGCAACAAGATGAGACGCAAGGCGCGATTTGGGGTGGGCGAGAATGGTTGGATTTGGAAATCGCTGAGGTTAGTAGTTCCTCTTCATCAGACTTGCAGCTCAATCCTTCGTGCTTTCCTGTAGGAAGAGGAAGATCTTGCTGCTGTCGGAGGGATGAACCATTTTTCGGCATCCATTGTTCTGTCTCAGGTTACTGCACAACAATATCTTGATATGAAACCAGAGGAGAGGATTGAGTCGTTTGCGCAGTTCATCGGTGTCGAAGCCATCGTCAGTCTCTCTTGCTTTTCTTGACTTTCCATCCTCATGCTGGTTTGGTCAGACGATTTGTAATGCTGACCTACAGCGTTTGCATGTGAGTTAATCTTTAGAGGGCGACGAGTAGAGTTTTGCGCCCGTTATTGGGAACACTATGTGTTCATTGGACTGAACAATGCATGTAGTTATGGTCGCACTGCATCTGAAACTGTACTGCATTTCAACCTCCCATTCCCACTTCACTCGCCCAGGGGTTATAATACAAGTCATATGCTACAGACTCGTTGGGCGCTAAACAACCAAAGGAGGTCTCTGGCGATGTCATCCCTTGGAAGGACATGGAAAGGGATTCTACTAATCGTTCTCCCAACTTGTCGTAAAGAGTCTTGAACTCCCGGGGTTGATTGTTAAGCTGTGAGTGAGTCTCCGACCCGTTCAGAAGGTTCCGTATCTGCAAGTACTTCACAAGGGCATTGCAGCAGGGCGGGAGTGACGACGTGCACCCTGCCACGATGTCGGTTGGAGCATTCTGTGTGGTAAGAGCTTGAAGAGCATCCCTTTCAGTCAGACGATGCCGCAACAAGTGATGGATCTACACAACTTACCAGGCGGTTTCCCCAAGTTGTGGGGTACAACAGCTGCAGGCGCATTCGCGGTTTGTCGATCAGCGATCGCTCCTCGAGGTGGTGTTTTGGTAGATGAAAAGGGATGGGAGGTGCTAGGCTCGGACTCCATTTTGCTGCATGTCCCAGTCTTCTCAGGATCCTGATGGGGCAGTTCCTGCTTGCATCTAGCGATCACAGGCATGATAGCATCAGGGACGAGGTATTGTCCCCTTAACTGATGTAGTGATGCCTTGCCCAGAACTTCGCCGCCTCGCGGCTGCTCTCGAACTCCTTGTTCCTCCATCCTCGTCACGCCTTTCTCGGGCCCGGGATGATGACTTGTCCTGGAAACCTTTGCTTCTCCATCCGCTACGGACTTGCTCATAGCTCGCGGGGGCCCGATCGTGCCAGCTGTAGGGAGTTGAAACCGATTGATGCGTGTCTGATGATTGCACCTGAGCTTACGTCGGTGGCAGGTGTCACAAGCACGGCCAGGATAGCCCATGCATTGTTCGTCAGCGCGAAGCGCGCAGCGCTCACAAGGCGGATTCATGACGAGAGACAGAGGCTTTGTTCTCTTTGGCGCGTTCCGATTCTGCGTTGTGCTGGGAGAGTCGGATTCCTCTGCGTTTGACTTCCGCTTCTTCCTCGGCATTGGCCTGACCAATAACTCATCTGCATCCTCAGCTTTCTGTGCTCCCTCCACTGCCATATACCTTCCTCCTAGTATTGCGGACGAGGCTCCTAGCCGCTTCTGGACTTCGACTGCCTCATCCACCCTCTCTGCATTGCTGAGTGCCAAAAGTGCTAAAACACTCTCCTTCGTTTTTACCTGGTGTTGACTGTGCATGGCAATACAAGTAATACGAGTCCTTTTAGGGTCTGGGTTGTTTCAAGTCCTCGTCACTCGGATTCCTCTTTTTTATAACCCGGCGGTATACCGCGCCCAGTCACCTGGGCCTGATTATAATAAACGTCCGCAAGCCCGTTTTATTTAAAGCAGGTATTACCATTACCCCCGTAGAGCACAATCGGCAATTGAGCTGATCCACATTGACCACCGGCTTCAAGGAAATTCATACATACGGGTGTCTTCTCTAGAATAAGGCAAACACCGCCCTAAATGACCGCTCCCTATGATTGTGTCGGGAAGGAACTCAATAAATCCGAGGACGCTGAGGACGAACTTTCACGCATTTGTCAACTCTACGCTTCAATGCGTATAAAGAGCCTGAGCGAGTGACTGAAAAGAAGGGCGAGAGGATTTGTAAAAGAATGTACTTTACCCATCATTCACCTTGGGAACGCTCACATGATGTACCGTACAAGTAATGGTTAAGAGGCCAAAGAGGCCAACGCTATAGCTATTCCGAGTGCTCATATTTGATGTTAGACAGTCATATCCCGAACCTATGATCCCAACGTAAGTAACAGAATGCGCGTCAAAATCTCCAAGTCACGTTGACAGTCACATGACTCGCATTATATTCCAATAAGCTATTTTTAGGACATTCAACTTAACCAATCAGTCCCCAATCACAGCCTACAGGCTGGAACTCTCTCTGGCTGGATTCTCCTCGATGTGGCTGGATTGTCTTGCCTAATTGCAAATTTCTAGAATGAGTCCCAATCACAGGCTGGAACTTTCTTGTTCGCTGGGCTTTGAGCCAACCTTCGAGCACGTTCTGCAAAAGTCGGGACGGTGTAAGAATCCAATAAGGTTGTTTCCAATATTCCAGAACATTCGAGGTTTTCTCTCCATTTGTATAAAGGCAGTCCTGTTGTCAGGTCATTTTCTGCACTGATTTTTACAACCGCATACATTGTACAGAACCTCACATCCTCATCTTGAAATGTCCAGCACTGTGTTCTTGTACGAACCATTCTATGACGTCGACCGCCTCTTCGACGAAGCATTCCGCCGTGCCCTCCCTTACTCTAATCTCCCAACTCAACCTCGTCAAACACTGGTGAACGACGGTGCGGTGCGATCCTTGAAACCGCGGTGCGTACTTATCACTCCCTGCCCTTGCGTGAATGCTGAAGTCAAGTCATCCAGCATGGATCTCCACGAAAACTCCCAGACTAACACCGTCACCGCCACCTTCGAGCTACCTGGCCTTAAAAAGGAGGACGTAGATATCGATGTGCACAACGGACGTCTAACTGTGTCAGGAGAGAGCCGCCTGTCGACACAGCATGAGCAGAGTGGGTATGCCGTGCGCGAGCGGAGATTAGGCAAATTTGCTAGAACTTTGCAGTTGCCGAAAGGTGTCAATGTAAGTTTTATTCTCTTGCCCTTGTTATTATCGAACTGTGATACTCATGAGATAAAAGGATGACGAAATTGCGGCGTCGATGGATGACGGAGTCTTAACTGTAACATTCCCCAAGTCTTCTACGGAGTCGGCGCGGAAGAAAATTGCCATTGCTTAATTTCTGTAGATTGATTATGAAGTCGCAGAGGGTAGAAACTATATCCAGTACATGTAACGCTTTGGACATTTGGTCATGTATTTGACTAGTGCATCGCGTTTTGCGCCACTGGCTCGTCGGCAAGAGGGTAATACTGATATCACCAGCACAAATACCGAGTTTGAGGCTGTCGTGCAGGGGTCCGTCGACATGATATCAGCAGCTGTATGATCGCAATATGTTTGTTATACGTATTGCACCTGGAATACGGTGATACCTTCTTTAGACATCATGGCACACTCAGCTACTACCTGAGGGTCGACTATGTTCTCAGAAAAGGTCGCAAAGAACAATGATACCCTTTGCAACTTGAATTCAACTGATAACACCAACTTGAAGGGACTACTAAAAGTACAAGTACAAGTCACGGCAAAACAAACTTTACCGAGACAAGCTACAACTCGTCAATCCTGCCCTTGAACGTGTTCAACGAGCATGGTCAGTTACTAACTCGAAGTCCCACTGCTCGGTCAGATCGTCCAAGTCTTCGGTAGCCAAAGTAACCTACAACATAGCATTAACATGGCAGTCTCAATGACGAATAAGTAGACTGACCTGCTTCCCAGACCCATTACTCTTGAAAACAGACTTTGTATTCGGGACACGGATCCTATCGGGGGAAAAATCATTAGCACTCTGTATCTTGTCTAGGTTACAGAAAAAATTGCACCAGTAACGGTTGGGATGTCCAACGCTAGGAACAGGTATGAGTTCATATCCTTCTGGTTTGCGTTCTGCAAAGACTCCAGCAGAGCCAAGTGTGGAGAACAAGTCCTGCAAGAGGTTAGGGACAAGAATTGAGAAGTATGACACAGAATAGTACAAAGTCAACACGAGCAAATCTGCTTTCAGAGCCTCCGTTATCATCCCCAACATCCCGGCTGCGATGTTCTCGAATGACATAGAGCTTATCTCCTAAAACATCCCACTAGGAAATCCTTGTGTGAACAAATCAAGTTGAGCAAAGGGTGATAATACCTTGAACCTGTTTTCGGCCGTAATGACAGGAACCTTTTCGTCGTCGTTTCTGCGACGCTCCGATGTCGTCTCGCCGGAGGGAGTCATGACGAGCTTGTCATCTGCCGCGCTGTGAATGACATAGGTGCCAGGTAGGAGAGTTGGCAAGAAAGACATCTGTGGGTTGCACTGTTGAGGGATTTTCAGGAAGATTGGGGAGCTTTTGGAAATATGTCGATGATTGCAGTACCTTTATTTAAACGCGAGGAACTGAAGCTATCAGCCAATAGAATGGAAGTGATCATGGGCGCTTCGTCAAACGAGATTATTGGTTGAAGGTTCGTGAACCGGTTCCTATGAACTTAGTTTCAACTACACGTCAGCTGAGGGTCCCCCCAGACAGGAGCCTACTTGGAGTGAATCCTCGTACACGAGACCTGGACCCTGTGAGTCTTCAATAGCAACTTCACACTTCGGATACTGAGTGGCATTCCAGATCTATCTGATGATATCTCCTTGTTACTTAACACCGACGACTCTGTCCATACGCTGGCTGTTGTCAATGGCAAAAGGACTCGGACACCGCGAATTTGCTTACCATCGTAACACATTACCAGTAGTATGGAGCATCTATAACCCATCTGAACATTAAAATTAGGATTAATCCAAATACAGAAATAACAGTACTCAAGCTGAGGGTCTTGTTAGACGCCCATAGAATGTACGGAGAGTTGGAGTGAGAAGGTAGGTCAGGTGTGGAATTATGCACACTCAACTATGTCCGCGTTTCATACAACCATCAAGTGATGGTTATCTATGTCCAGGACAGTCCAATAATCCTGCAGCTGTACATGAGTTAATCAGTTAAGACGTCTAGGCACTGTACCTGTTGGAATCGGTCAATCTCCACAAGAGGCTACACGTCGATGATATTTAAGTTGGACATGGATAACTTGAAGGCCCTGATCAGAAACAACTTGAAGTTGTTCGAATTCCCAGAGTCCCACCAAACATCATCATACAAAATTTGGACTCGAAGCGCGCGTCGGAGGACCATACGGTTCGGTTGTAGATCTCAATAGATGCCATACAAAATAGAATCGGGGTGAGCAGGTGCCTCAGGCATGAGCGCTTGAGCGTCTACCTGTTTGCTTTAAGCGCATTTGGCATAACGCGGTCAATTCCGAATGCTTGTCAAGAGTCGGAGTAAGTATGCTTATCTTTAGGTCTAACGCAAGATGAAAGTAAGAGGGCAGCCTCATGTTCAGAATTCTATAATACATCCGTGACGTTGGACAGCGGTGCCCCCGTAACCACTGGTGGTGTTGGTGGCGTTTAGGGTTGGTATCTGCCTCCGAATCCCATTAGATCAATAGCGTGATCCAGAATGGCATGGGGTACGATCACTTTTAATACAACCTACTGTTGTGGAGCATTAGTTTCTCGGAACCACAGGAAAAAGCGTTTTGGCTGTAGTGTACCGCCACTGATTGATAGCCGCACGTAGGGTGCGCAGCATATTTATATGACTGCTCCCGTTGTGATACCCGCTCAAATGGCAACGCGATGATTCCGAGAGACGAGCGGATATGGTAGGCGGGATGTCCGTGGTTCTTGAAGCTCCATCAAGCCTTGCACAATGCAAAATTTATCCACGGGTAAATTGAGTTCATGTGATTCGAAATTTGAGCAATTGCCAAGGCAGGGACAGATTTCGTGAAGAAAATGTGTGGCTGGCTATGTAATGGGTTACATACAAAAAATAACAACTGGTGTCAGAGTCTTGGCATCCTCAAGCCACATAGAAGCATAGTGCATGTTGCCTAGCCATTTTTTTGTGGATGGGAGTGCAGGGGCAGTGTATCACGAGATGTTGTGCTGTGGAAATGTGCCGCCGTCGTGTGTCGTAGTGGAGCTGATCGTAGGTGAAGGCATGTGAAATGATAATGTGGTAGGGGAGTGCTCACCTGTCTGTCTCCTAGCCTCTCGTGCTCCTCATAGCTCCTCACATATCACATACCTTTACGTACAAACTTGCCGAACCGCCGAAAGCTCGAGCAATGGCGTATTTGCCGAACGCATACACGGATCCTCCGACTCAGATTTGGAAGGGACGAGTATGGTACAGATCGCCCTGTTGGCAAGAAGGTCCAAACATCTACATGCATCAAGCCAAATGCGTGTCATCAACGCGTTAACAACAACATCGACAACAACGGCGGCTACAACAACAACAACAGCAGGAACTACTTTTAGTATGTCCTTAGCTACTCAGGTAGCATAGTCCCACCACCTCGAAAATGATGGCACTCGCCAACCCACAGCACGCCAGATGTGCCCAGCCCCCCAACCGAGCCCTGCTGTTTCCCTGCCATGTCACCACCAACAATGGCAACAAAAACCATTGCAGCTACCTCTGGAGCAACCACTAGGGCGATGGCCACCTCCCAGACAATGGCCACCACCCCTAAGATGAATAACCAGGCCCCAAACAACATACAAGAATGGTCTACAGCCCTCAAAGTGGAATTATGTGAGATGAAAGCTGGGTACACCCTCCAGTCCCCCCCTGCTTGAACCCCTTGTGCCCATTTTGCCCTATGAACCCATGACAATGCCTCACATGTCCACCATCACCCCCCCCCCCCCCCCCCCCTACTGCCACCAGTGTCCTACACCCCTGCCACATCATTAACAACACTGTCAATGCCTGTTGACACCCCCTGTTTGATGCCCATGCCCCATTCACAGCCCACACACACCAGTCAACACTGATGCACCATTTTGCTACCCAATAGAGGCCCATGATGCACACCACATCACTGATGATGGTGGCAGTACTGTCTGCAAAAATCATTGAGTACCCATTGTCTGCAGTCAAACTGAAGCCAAAGAGACTTCCCTACACACCCTCTTGAGCCTGTGGAACCTCACAACCAACTGTTGAACCCCCTCCTCCGCCTGCCATTGATGATAGCCACCACATCATTATTGATGATGCCAGTGATACCCACAACAATCGTCAAGAACTGGCCATCCAGAGCTCAGACAAAGTAAGTACCACCTATCTACACACCCTCTTGAGCCTCTGCAACCTCTGAACCACCCCCTGCAACCTCTCTGCCTCCCTTGCCCTTATCGTCAAAAAAACTATGCTGCTGTCGACTACCATGTCGATGGTGCCACTACCACACACCAACAGCCCCAGAGCCTTGAATGAAACCTCCAAGACCACCAGACCTATCTCCTGATCCCCCATTATGCACCATGGCACCCCATGTGTGATGTCATTGTTGACATGCACATCAATGATGACTGTGTTCCCCAGCTCTGCCCTGCTCAGAACCATGAACCACAACTTCAGAATATACACTGTCAGACCCACCTGAACCCCCCCATAATGCATCCTGGCCTCCCAGCTCACCCAGACCCCCATAAATGCACCATTTTGCTGCCATCTGCATGATACATGCAATCCACATCCCCAATGACAATGTCCTCAACCAAGGAAGCTTGCCATCACTCCCTAGACCATCTTGCCCCCATCTCCAGCCTCGACACCACTTGTTCAACTGCTCACCATGCCCTGCACCCAGCTACTGGTCACCAGCACCTGGTCACTGTTCACCTGCCCCACATTACTGTTCACCTGCCCCATGTCACTGTTCACCTGCCCCATGCCACTGTTGCCTGCCCTTGTCGATAAGTGAATGTGACTCAGTGTCCTTGTAAACATGTAAAGTCTCCTGGAGGAGACCCTAGAAATTAATATCAAAGTTGAGGACAAAAGTCCTTTGATCAGTCCCAGCCCAAGTCATCATATGTACATTGCCTATATCAGAGCCCATGTAAGGGGTAAAGAAGGCGCCCCAGGTATCTGGGCAATTTTCTGTGTTCATCCTATATTTTTTTTCACTCTATTCTGCCTTTTCTATGATTTCTATGATTTATTCTTATTTTATTATTATATTCTGGCTTTTTCCATGTTGGTACATGTTGACAGTTCTATTCTTAGAGGCAGGACCCCTTCTGGACATTTACCCATCAAGGTGACATCATCCCATAGCTTGATCTGCCTATCTCCACCTTTTTGCTATTTTTAGCTTACTATTTGATTTTTGGGTCTATCACATATACTGGGCATTGACAGATGGGTCCTTAGAGTTTTCTCTTTGGATTACCCTCTGTTAGGTGTGCCTGGAGTATCTGTATTATGTAGTGTAATCTTAACTTTGGATTCTCCTCTGTTAGCTTACTATTAAATAAGGCTTTGAGGTTGCCCTTACAGTAGAAAACTCTCTCTCTAGGCCCAGAATTAAAGTGCACTGGGGATATAACACCTCCTACACATACAGGATGTTGCCCAGGATGCAATCGACACCCCTGCCTGAAGTATGCCCTTATCTCTGCTTGATGCACTGTCATGTGCCATGGATGCCCAAAAACACATCAAAGTGCTCAAAGGCACTGTTACTAGATTGCATGCACAAATTGAATCACTTAAATTGTGTATCAAAAACTTTGTTAATACCCTACAGCGTAGTCCCTCACCTAATATTCCATTTATTCCAACCCCAACTGCTTTCAGCATTGATGTTCTACCTAATATCACTGGCACACAGATTAAACCATTCCCCCCCACCGACTTTAATAGTGCATGCTCTCACAGATATTCTTTCCTCAACTCCTGTGAGTTATATAGTCTTCACCCTAATCAGTTCCTAGACAACACCACAAAATTTATTGGGTTTTTACATACATGAAGTCTGAGTATGCCTACCTCTATGTCAAACACATTTTGTGTTAAGCCCAGAAACTCAGTTCCCTTCCTTTTTCTTCTTGGGACAACTTTAGAGAAGAGTTTGTAAATTTTTGCCCTCTCCATGAATGCCAACGAGCTGCAATGTGCCTCGAGTCATTCTTTCATCCTTGTATTACCAAGCACACCAATCTGTGGATGACTATATCAATGAGTTTAGAGATTTAGTGGACATGGCAGGATATGGGAGTGGGCTACCAGTGGTGGTTAAATTTTGTTGTGGTCTCAATCGAGAGGTTCAGGATCAGATTGCATAGATGTTGAAGGGACGCCCAGCTGATGACAATATTGATGCTTGGTATGAAGCTGCTTCTCTCTGTGATGAGAACTGACTCACATAAATGCAACTTTTAACACTGCACTCCATGCCATTATGTCCACACATGCCTCCAATCCCTCCAACTGTCTGCCCCCGCTGCCCACCAGTAACCACTTCAATGCTCTGCTTGGTTGACCCACTTAAGGAAGAACTTCACTCCACCACCAATTTCCCCCCCAAATCCCTCAGCTCAATGGAAGTCACACCCGCTCTACTCACACCTGTTCCTCCTCTTCCCAGATTGAAATCTTGGGAGCGCAAGCTACCATGCAAGTACATTGTGGCATCCACCCCCTCCCAGTGATTACTAGAATTGAAAATCGAGCTGCAGACTATGGATATGGGGAAAGTACTTAGTGTCTCTGCTCTCCTAGACTCAGGTGCCACAGGCCTCTGCTGCTGGCTCAAAGTGAAGTAGTAGCAGGAAAACTGAGATCCACCTAGGCAGATCCCAAAATCAAATATGTGAGGGAGCAGATGCACTAAGAAATGCTGATAATGATGTGTGTGGAGGTGGTGGAGGTGTCAAAAAAGATGAGAAGTGAGGAGCATAGAGCGATGTGGCTAGTTGTGCAGTCAAAGAAGAGCTAGCTGCTGTTCAACTCCCACTGCGGGATTCTCTTGAATATAAATTTTCCAAGCTTCCAAAGACCACCGTCTGACAGCTTGGATGATAGACTCTGAAATGCCCAGTGAAGCCAAAAATGTGGCATAACCTGTGCATAGAAAATGTCCCCTGAAACACCGATCCAGAACTGCAAAGAATTTGAGTTCAAACCATGAGTATATGGGGTGAGAGCCATTTTTGTAGATGAATAATGCTGCCCTAGCACCATGGAGATGGTCTTGTAATTGGACATGATTTCTGAGCAGTGATACAGGATCAGCGACATCCTGGGTTGTCAGGATGACATCAGAACCCCAATTGAACAAATCCCCCTTGTGATATGGCAGGCAATATTGTGCACGTCTGCTCATAAAGGTCAGTGAAGCCCATTTGATGATCTTCCTCCAATCGAATAAGCTCTGATCATTCTTTTGGACTAACTCACCCATACAATGGCATCCATAAAAAGCACAACTGAGCTGGACTGCAAACAAGAAGTGATCATAACTTCCTGTACAGTGAGCCACATCAACAAAGGACTGCAAATGAGCTAGATGCAGTAGGAGTTTTCTTTCAATAGGATCTGCTTGTACTTTCTTTGAACCATGAATGGTAGTGCTTACCAAAGGATGAGCATGATTGGCATCAAAATTGGGATACAGATCCTTGAGAAAATGCTGGATGCCCATGAGATATTTGCATGCAGAAGCAATGAATTGAGATGAATATGCAATGTAGCAAGATAATGTGGTGGGTGTAGAATCCAATGGGAGGGAGTGTAGAATGCAAAAATTAATATAGTCTCAAGCACCAGTGGCATAGTTTTTGGATGTGGAGCATTCAATAGAATTCATCTGCAAATAAAGAGCATGGGCATCAAGGTCTGCCAGCTCCATGGGGGGGTGAGGTACATATAGAGTGGCCTTCTCCACCCCCAGCGCATTCAGAAGTACTCTCTCCATCCTACTAGCAGAAGCTCCTATGGAGAAGTAAAACTCTTGATGCAGTCAGCAGAGAATTTTCTTTGATACTCATCTATCAACAGATGAGATAATATATCTGCATGCACATTCATCTTGCTCTCAATAAACCAAACACGTAGATCCATCCCAGTATGAAGGATGATATTGGCAATGGCCAGCAGAGGAGCATTGTGCACTGACTCAGCTGTATGAAGGGAGTTCAAAGTAGCTACAGAATCCAGACTATCTGTCCAGATGAGGCTGCAACATGGGGGACATGCTAGAGAACCAACATGGTGAATGGCTGATGTGATCACAAACAATTCTAGGAAGAAGATGTCCACTTTAACTCCCATAGGTGGAGGCCTGATGGGGTAGACAAAGCCCTTGTTGGAATAGACAAATGCAAGTGCATTGCAAAGACTGGCATCTGTCCACATTACCATGTCAGCATCATGATCAGCCCACATCCCTGTATTGGTGAAACAGATTCCAATCGCAGCTGGAATGATGTCTTTTAACCATGTCAAGTTAACAATGATGGCTGTATTAATCAGAATTCCATGATGTGACCAGGTTTTGCCACTAATCTTGCGATACATTTCTGACTGCGCTGGCCATCCCATTGGAAGCACATTCAACAACCAGTTCAAGTGCCCAGCCAAATGTTGCCATGTTCAAAGGGATGGAGAACACCCTGGGGTAGTGAGAAAGAGGTCAATTTTTCTGATAATATTGGATACAGCAGATGGGAATAAAGATATATTGCCTGAGTTGATGTTCACCTGAAAACCAATTATCTTCAGTGCCTCACCATGATCCTGCTTATGGTCTTTAAAAGGGCAGGAAATTGATTTCCAAAGAAGCAAAAATTGCACCTGTCAATGTGGGCAAAGCTTATCCCAATACCAAATGAGGTTGTCAGCATAGTCCCAGCCAAAGAAGTCATCCATGTAGACATGCAAACTGGTGATTCCAAGCTTCTGAACACCAAGCCAGCAAAGCAATCTGGATACAGCATACCAACATTGAGGAGAAGCATGATTGCTAAAAACAAGGCATTGAACAATGAGTAATTTTCCTTTGATCCTCATGACTTGACAAAGCTGAAAAATGAGATGGGCTGGCAGGTTGAGGAAAGTGGATGCAACATTTGATTTAAAAGTCACCAGACATTGGCCTGGGTTGGTTGAACAAACATTGTGCAGATTTTGATCAAAAGTTTGCATGTCATCATACTTGACCTTAGCTTCTGATATGGGAATGCCATCATTGATTCCAGAATAGGAGTAATCTGTAATGATGTGGGGTTTTTCATTTTGCCAAACCATGAATATCGGGGAAATTTTCATTTCTGAAAGCAGGTCCATACTCTCCAGAGAATCAGACCATCGACCGGCTGTGATCTCATAGTCTTGAAAAGCCTGGATAACCTCATCATCTTCAGGGTTGGATTCATAATCTGGGATGACCTCTTCCAATTCAACCTTCCAGTCACCTTCATCAAAAGTCCAAAAGCCTTCATAAAGCCCTTTCATTATGGACTGGACAAGCAGTTGATTTGGGTGATCCACTAATAGAAGTTCAAACTTATCAGCATCAAAAGGCATGTTGACTTTAATTGCATTGCCTAGTGAATGGATAGACTGTTGAATCATGGGATTATTCAAGAGGTGTTGAGGTGGAGATGGCAAGGGGGGAGCAGTCTCAGTATAAAGTGCTGAAGGTGAAATATTATCTATTCAATCATCTGACCAAACAAACCCCTGGTGAAAGCGAGAGGAGTCGAGTGTAACTGGAGCTTTATATTTCAAGAATGGATTACTCAATGAAAGTGGCCCCCTCTCAACAAACCTCAACACATCCTCCTGTAAGCCCAAAAACTCAAGATCCATTGCAGGATTGGAGGGCAGTGAAGCACTGCTCATTGTCCTTTGCTCAATGCCCTTCACCACAGATGCAGCAGACCCCATGCTTGCAGCAATTTGGACATATCTCAGCCTTACACATACCAAAGCTCCAATTGGGGCAAGGCATGTCCATGCATTTTGGGTTGCCACCAGGAATGGATGCTTGAAAAGGGTTGACTCTTTTATTTGTGCATGGAGGATTCAGTGAAGTTGGAGAGAGCATTTGCACAAGGAGTGGCAGATTGAGTTGAGCCTGATCATCGAGGTGAACAGGTTTCTTAGAATATTTATCCCGAACTTGCATATCAAAGGATATGGCAACAAGAGGATTAGCTGGTGCAGCCCAAAATAGGGCCATAACAATTGACTGATAGTTTCTAAGCTCAGCTTTCCAGTGAGGAAAGAAGAAGGCCATGCCAGGGCACCACACAGTGAATACCCATATCCAATCTGCCTCAGTTCGAAGAGGGCACTTAGAGAAAGCTTGATCATTTTTAACTGTTAGGAGGCTAGCTGGACCATGCGGGCTCTCCTACAAGAAGGTGGCAGTGCATGCGCATGTGATGGGGGGTTTGATGGTTTTGATGCAAGGGGTTAGAAGTAGAACAGTTGGCTGAAATAGGCTTTTCGTACCACTAATGTGAATGAAATACCTAAGAGAACTCAACTGAGGTCTCCTAGTATTTATTTTAGGATTATATACTATGTTACATATATTGTAGTATGTTATTATGGACATGCACACACATGCACATACATGCGCATTAATGTGTTCAGTTGGTACTTGGTGCAGAGTCTCAATGGAAGGGGTGAACACTTAATCTACAACTGCAGGCATGCTCAGTGATAGGTCCACTATGCACTTTAAGGTCTGGAGAACATATCCACTCACATCGAGACATTATGACACACACTCCAAATTGCTACGAACACCATGAAATCAACTTCGAACCATTTTCGCATGATTTCGCACTATTTTGGATGACTTAGAACTACTTTGAACTATTTCACGACATTTCGCAACACTTCGAATGACTTTGGCCACCATATAGTTGTCTTAAAACACTTTCGATATATGATGCTCAACTGGAGTAAACTATTTAGTTGCATATCGAGCACTACCAGACATGAGGAGAGACAATAAAAGAATTAGGGTACAATAATGGCAGTTTTGGGGTTTTAACAATCTATTGAAACAACAAGAGAAGTACTCTTACTATATGGCAACACTGAACATTTCACTTATTATCATTTTTATTTGTTTCATGTTTTACAATACCTTTATTTGCTGTGCACATTGCCTCATGTTCTACAATTGTTATTATTTCCTTTTTAGTACTATTCCTTCAGATTGTATATAGACTTGTATTAGTTAGAATAACAAATAACAAGTAATGGGGAACAGCACAAGTTACCCTCTCACTATCGTCAGATTTAAGAAGTCATTCTCGTGAGTCTTAGCTTGCATCGCATCTCTAAGTTCTGCGAAATATCACGAACTTCCTCGAAACTATCATATTCGCTCTTCATTTTATTTCCCATTGCCTATCGCCATTCGACAAACACTTCACATTTGTTATACTTGCTCCTCGATATACCTCGAACCTCTTCAAACTTATTCGAACTTCTTCGGACTACTTCGCATGACTTCAAACCTCTTCAAACCTTTTTCGAATCTATTTTGCACATCTTTGAACCTCTTTCAAACTTATTCGAACAATCTTGTATGCTCTTACAAATTATTCAAACCATCACTTACTATTTCGCATCACTAAACACAATGTTTTGGTCTTAGCGGTGATATTTAGTACCATCTCGCACCCTTCCTCTGACTCATGTTATACCATCCGAAGCCATTTAGTAGGTTTTGTTTGGGTTTCTGGGTTGAGTATCATCATTTTGGAGCCCACCATGAGGGGTTTCTAGATCATTTCATCATTGAACCTCCACTCTTTCCACCACTCATTTTACCATTTAGAGGCTCAATGATCTCGACTTCGAATTGAGCTCGTTTTGCCTCCAATGCTCCTGAACAACCAGGAAATCTCGATATAGCAACTCACCCCTCGATACCATTATTTCGCACTCTTTTGCCCTTTGTGCTTATGAAATCGCTACTATCTTCAACCTCAAAAACATATGAACTATGACACTGCATGAATTTCGACCTCACAACCTCTGAAATCTACCTCAAACATGTCGACCTCTTTTATGCCAGCTCCTGGACATTCGACAGCTCCGAAGTTCAATCCGAAATGACCTAAAGAGCTTTGAAATTACTTTGAAGATCTCGAAGTTTTGTTTATAACTTGCAGTATTACAGATCACAACTTAAAGAAGTGACACACTTGCAGATACATCAACTTCGACTCTTATGACCTCTGGGAATTGCTTCCATAGTATGAACACAGCACTTATTTCGACAATTTTTGCATCACAGTATTCACGTTCTATCCTGAAATAGAAGACGAACAAAGATACAGCATTTTGGACATGGATTCACTTGTTGACAAGCAGCTTTGCACTGGTATTTTCGACGAAAATGATTTAGCAGCCTATTACAGGTCATTCTACAAGGTTACAAACTTTCTTTGCTCAAAACACAGACTTTCAGAACCCGAACAAAGTCGAGCTTTTGCTCGAGGCTTTCAAATGAAGTTATGGACTAGAATTACAGATCGTCTCGAAGTAAAGTTCCCTGATCACTATCCTGATGACCCATACATGCTGAACGACATCTACAATGCCACGAAATTTGCTATAGCATCCTTGAACTCATACTCCATCCCTCAGAAATCGATTTTGACCTTGAATCCATCGCAGTCTAGCACATCAATTAATTCCAAAGACATTTCATACATTTTCAAAAATTTCACATCAAACTTTGCGTCGGTTATCACAGCTTCGGATTCAACAAAATCAGCACCTGAAGTATCCATCTCGACCTCATTTATCACTGATATTGCACCTTCGAATACATTGGACCCAGCATCCAACAGTATACCAAACAGCTCAAATGCTTTGGATGACTTCGAAGCTCATATCGCAGCACTTGAACAGGAACTAGCCCTCAAAAAACAGCTTGCTCTAGAACGAGAAAAGGTCGCACTTCAAAATTGTTATGTTGTGCCTCCTGGTCTTCATTGCATCATCCCAGCTTCGTCTCCCAAGTCCATCCCAGTCACATTGTCTTTGCCTTCGATAATTCTACCCCAGTCCACTTCAATAATTGCACCTTCATCAGTTTCGAACTCGAACTCACCTCCGAAGCCCTCATTGCATTTATCCCCATCATTGCACATTTCGACCTCAACTTGCCACTTGCCACTTGCAGTATTTTTGTCCTCAAACTCGTCATCTGTGCCCTCTTTTAATTCAACACCTATTTCGATATCACCTTCACCCTCAACACCAGATTCACATTCGCATTCGCCTTCGAAGTCCAGTATAGCACTTGAAACTACATTCACATCAAATATCTACAGTTATAGCCTCAAAATTTGTCTACCTCCTATCCTCAAAAATTTGCTTACATCCATCGCTAACAATAATCTTCTCAACCTCATTTTCACCCCCTCGATTTCGTGTCCAATTTCGATTTGACCAGTCCTTCAACTCGATTATTATGACCATGGCTAGTACCATCGACATTGATCGAATTCGCCTCTTTTTTTCTTCCTTTTTTTTATATTTCGATCTTATTCTATTTATTAAACACATTTTACTATCCTTGACACACTCTTTAAAACAGCTTCGACAGCTTTCATCTTTATGCACCAATGTATGCCTTCACTCACCTCGATCTCTATCTCGATATTCTTCGAAAATACCTTACGACTATTTTGCTTTCGCTGAATCTTCTCAATATCGATTTTGAATGCATCGAAAATCTTTGAATACCCTCGAACCTCGACGATCATACTTTCAAAAACCTTTCGAAACTTCAAAAATAAATAACTATACCTTTCCCTTATCTTTCTATTGTTTTCACGTTTTTTATCACTACTTTTCAAAGCCCACGAGACTCTATATCAAATTGAAAAAGAAATACAATGAAAGCTTTCATTCTACTCCTCCAACATCTCCTCCAACATTTCTATCTCCCTCCCCAGCACCTCCATCTCCACCTTCATCTCGGCCAATCTAGTTGCCAGCACTTGATGACAAATGCTGGCCTCATCCAAACCCTCAGCCCCCTCAAAACTGCGTGACTCCTTCGCCTTCGCCTTCGCCTTCCCCTTTGACGACCTCTTTTTCTCCTTCAACACCTTCGAAGGCCCCGCTATCGGTTCGACATCTTTGAAGGGGCTCATGATCCGAATTTGATGAACTATGAAATTTTCGAAAACAAGTTAGCAGTCACTTCGAAACGATTTCAAATAAACTTCATACCTGGTTTTGTGTGCAAATCTTGTTTCACGCCCCCAAACTTCTTCACCTCGCCTTTTTGAAGCCCTCGCCTTGACACCCCTCCCCAATAACACCCCTGCACCTCCTGGATGCACTTTGTACACTTTGCAGCGCCATCCTTGATGATGCAATGCAGCTGGGACTTGAACCCAGTGCATCTATCACACTAAGAAACATTTAGTAGCTCGAAAACCTTTCAAAAATAAGTAAAAGACTTAACAGGCCCTCAAAATCGAGCAGCCCTCCCATTTCCATGTGCATCTGCTTTGCTGACCCTGCGCCCTCGAGCTCGTCTTGCCCATCTTCCTCCTCGTCGACCTCTACCATCTTTCACTTCACCACCCACACTACGGGCAGCTTCTCTCTGCCCTCATCCTCATCCTCATCTTTGTCACCTTTGCCAGCCTCCGCCCTTTCGATTGCCCTCGCCTCTGCCTCAAACTTGACATTTCATTGCTGCAACTCCTCCTTCAAAACTGTTTTCGTGCGAAACACAGCAAGAACCACATTTCATGCCTCTGCCAGTGCGGTCTTCTGCCCCTCGATATTTGCCTGCTTTGCCAGCTTCTTCTCTTCTCGAGCTCATTTCGCATTTTTCTCCCTCTTCTCCCATTCGACCTGTTCCACTAGATCCACAAATAGCAAGCCTCCACCCCACGAAAGCCATTCGTGACAAGCCATTGGATTATACAGTTTAAAGACCTCGTTAACAACCTTTTGGACAGCCAGGTCACATTCTTCTGCCAAGTCATCCACAAGCTCATCATATTCTTCCTACAAAACACAAATATAGCACACTAAACACAAGGACGAATACGAAACTCACCATTTTCTCACAAAACCCCTGCCCCCAGACTTTGAAATCCAAGTCTTCTGCGACACCTTGCTTGGGCATCGATTTTGCATATTCGATGACTTTGACATTGAGTTTGGCCAGGAGAGACATTATGAAAGCTAGTATTTGATGATGAAGAGGTGATGGAAAGAAGAAGAACCAGAAGTATTTCAAACCTCGCTAAGTTTTCAACACGATCATGCATTTTGCATGTGACTTCGATCGGCTGACTGGGACAGTCAGGATTTTAGTAAGGGGGAGGATGATAGGTCCACTACACGCTTTAAGGTCTGGAGAACATTTCCACTCACATCGAGACATTACGACACACACTCCGAATTGCTACAAACACCATGAAATCGACTTCAAACCATTTTCACATGATTTTGCACTATTTCGGATGACTTAGAACTACTTTGAACTATTTCGCAACATTTCGCAACACTTTGAATGACTTCACAACACTTCAAACAACTTCAGCCGCCATATAGTTGTCTTAAAACACTTTTGATATACGATGCTCAACCAGAGTAAACTATTTAGTCGCATATTGAGCACTACCGGACACAAGGAGAGATGATAAAAGAATTAGGGTATAATAATGGCGGTTTTGGGGTTTTAACAATCTATTGAAACAACAAGAGAAGTACTCTTACTATATGGCAACACTGAACATTTCACTTATTATCATTTTTATTTGTTTCATGTTTTACAATACCTTTAATTGCTGTGCACATTGCCTCATGTTCTACAATTGTTATTATTTCCTGTTTAGTACTATTCCTTCAGATTGTATATAGACTTGTATTAGTTAGAATAACAAATAACAAGTAATGGGGAACAGCACAAGTTACCCTCTCGCTATCATCAGATTTAAGAAGTCATTCTCTTGAGTCTTAGCTCACATCGCATCTCTAAGTTCTGCAAAATATTGCGAACTTCCTCAAAACTATCGCATTCGCTCTTCATTTTATTTCCCATTGCCTATCGCCATTCGATGAACACTTCACATTCGTTATACTTGCTCCTTGATATACCTTGAACCTCTTCGAACTTATTCAAACTTCTTCAAACTACTTCGCATGACTTCGAACCTCTTCGAACCTTTTTCGAACCTATTTCGCACATCTTCGAACCTCTTTCAAACTTATTCAAACAACCTTGTATGCTCTTACAGATTATTCAAACCATCACTTACTATTTCATGTCACTAAACACAACATTTTGGTCTTAGCGGTGATATTTAGTACCACCTCGCACCCTTCCTCTGACTCGCGTTATACCATCCGAAGCCATTTAGTAGGTTTTGTTTGGGTTTCTGGGTTGAGTATCATCATCGGGGTGAGGGAAAAGTTCACTTAGAGGGCCTTGGATCATCCTTTGGGGTGCAGAGACTATAGAGAGGTTGGTATGATGGTTTTCAATGTGCGCACTAGTTGTGTATGCTAAAGGGAAGATATGCACAGTGGTGGGAAAGTGCACAATGCAAAGGGGCAAAAATGCACAGTGTGGAAAAATGTGCAACAGGAGCGCAAAAGTGTGCAATGACGAGGGTGATGAACATAGAGGTGTAGTAGGATGAAGGCAACACTGGGATGTGCTGTGAAGGTAGTGTGCAGGTTGGGGATGCAAATGGGATGAAAGCACAAGGGGCAGAAAGTGGTGCAAACAGTGTGCAAAATGCAGCTATGCAAATAAGTGCAGCAAACGGTGCACAAATGCAGGTATATGAAGGGTGCACTACAATAGTGCACAAACTAGGACAAAGGACACAATGCAGGGATGAAACACAACAATATGACAAGGGGATGCAAATGATATGCAAATGCGGCTATACGAAGGGCGCACTACAAGGCACATGGACTGGATGCTGGTGCACAGACTATGTGCGATGCTGACTGAGCTATGAACTATGAGGGGGGAAAAGATCCTCTGGATTCTCTATCTGTGGAAAGCGCCATGTGCTACCCACAAGAACACCCATTTGCCCATCTAAACCTGACCACACTATGCCGCTGCCTCAGCCGATAAGATTTGTGCACCTATAGCCCAATATCCAACTGTTCCAGTGCAATATGCTATTTTTGGTGCACTCTAGGTCTCATGCACTCTTCCCAATTAATCCACTTCAGTGTTATGTGTCATGTGCTGTGCCTTAGTAATCATGATGTGATTGACCTGTGCCAGTTACCAGATAAGGTGATGCTGATTGGAAATGCAGAAGAACTATAAGGAGATGCTGTGAAAGGCCAAATACTACCAAAGTGCCAGGATTATGTGAAAGCACCCAGGTGTGCACAGTCCAATGCCAAATAGGTGCAAAGTGCCCCAGTTATGTAAGAATGTGCAGTTTGCTCATGTTGGAATTGTGGTGCACCTCAAGTAAATGCACCAGTAAGATGGAAGCCACAATGCGCAGCGCAACCAGTGTAGTGGATTGTTGTGTGTGTGATAGGGATTGTGCAATGAGTGCACAGTAGAGAATGTGAGTTGCATGTAAAGTGTAAAAGGAGCATGCAATAAATGTGGAAGGCAGATAAGGAGTGTGGAGGCAGGCACGTGGAGGTGGTTTGAAGTGCAACAGGGCACATTTAGGGCACATGACAGCAGGCAGCTATGGGAAACCAAAAGTGCAGTAGAAATGTAAAAGGTGCACAAAAGCGCATCTAAGCAGTCAAAGGCACACAAAAGCACATGGAAGTGCGCAAAGGCACACAAAAGTGCATGAAGGCATGCAAAAGCATGCTGCACAAAGTGTGCAGAAGCCATCTAGGAGGTGCACACAATCGCAAAAAAATGCTGTAGTATGCACGCAGGGCGATAGGGAGCCGTATCAGCATACATATTGATGCATGTAAATAGAAAATTCCCATGCTGACAAATAATGTGTATATAGGCATTTTGTAGCATATTTTGGTGAAATAAAATAAAATAAAATAAAATAGTATTATGTAATAGGCATGTTAGGAGACTGTTTCCTAACATTACCCCCCTTTTATGCCTCGACTTCCAGGTGAGAAAATATTGCATCTGTCCCCTCTGTGAAATTCTGGTAAGGCCAGAAATTCATCCCCTCATACACCATTCTAGCAATGTGACGCAGAGCATTTGGATTACATTTAAAGAATTGGGCAATTGCTTTACGCGCTTGCTTACAATTCTCTTTGGGTTCCCATGAATTATTTTTGTTGGTGTAGTTCTTCCACTTGATTAAGAACTCCAATTTATTTCGTCAAAGACGAGAGTCCAAAACCTCTTCCACAATATATTCTGGAGCACCTTCTACCATTATTGGAGGCTGTGGAGTAGTTTGTTGACCAGGAATAGTAAGTATTTTTTTTAAATCTAAATGGTTTTAATCTAATAGCCTCACTATTTTCAGGGTGGGCAGTAAGGGCATAAACGGGAAATGTTAATCTCAGGATCAATCCTGAATGACTGAGGTAATTTTAACACTACCGCATTGGGTAAAATTATTTTAGAAATCAGATATGGGCCAACTTGCTTCTCCGTAAGCTTTCTTGAAGGTCATGGAATATTTAGATCCTTGGTACTTAGCCATACCAAGTCACCAACTTTATACTCTGGAGCAACAGCTCGAGTACGATCCACGTGTCACATCATGTCATCTCATGCTTTCATCAATGCCACCTCTGCTTCCTCCTGCACCTTTTGCATTTTTGACACAAAGTCCTCCACTGATTGTACCTTGACTTCCCTTCAAGGTTCTACTCTCATTCTGGGATGATAACCATAATTAGCAAAGAAGGGTGACATGCAAGTAGCTGAATGAAATTTATTATTGTGGGAAAATTCTGCAATTGCCAAGCATTTGGGCCAGTCAGTTTGTCAGTGATTGACAAACATGCGTAGGTACTGCTCCAACTCCTGATTCATTCTCTCTGTCTGCCCATCGGTTTGTGGGTAATATGCCATAGACAATTTGGTTTGAATCCCCAATATGTTATTTAACTCTCGCATAAATGCAGAAGCAAATTGTGATCTGTGATCGGAGATAACTGTATCAGGTAATCCATGTAACCGCCATACCTGATTTAGATAGAGGCGTGCCAAGCCCAAAAATGAGGTTTCTGCAGTAGTAGGAATGATATGGACTTCTTTTGTGAAGCGGTTGCATACTACAAATATTGCATCGTATCCTTGAGCTTCAGGTAGTCCTGTGATAAAGTCCACAGATATATCTCACCATGGCGCTTTAGGTATAGGGTTCGGCATTAATTTCCCAGCAGGCTTTTCTGAAAATTTCTTCCCCCTCATGCATGTGTCACACCCATCCACATACCCCAACACATACTTTGAAATTCTGGGCCACCAATAATTTCTCATCACCAACTCCAATGTCTTCCACCTTCCTGGATGTCCAGCAGCTGGCATGTTATGATGTAACCATACGATCTCCCTTCATAAATTGTGATCCTTTGGTACATACACCTTTCCTCTGAACAACACTAACCCTTGTTCTTCAACCCATTCATCTCCTTTAATATTACCTTTCTTCTCTCCCCTCAAAGCTTTCACAGCTTCCACCACTTCATCATCCATCTCTGAACATTGCCTGATTTTAGACAACATTTCCGTCTCTGAGCTATCCACCAATAAATGCCCTTGATGCATAGCACAAATACAAAAGTATTCAGGTTTGAGTAGGGTAATATTTTTATTGTCCTCCTCCACTCCCCTTTTATGATCTGTACATCTGGATAATGCATCTGCTTTCCTCAGCAAGCTTCCCACTTTGTGGACCAAGTGAAAATTAAAGCACGATAGGAATAATGCCCAATGTGCTTGTCGACAGTTAAGCTTTTTAGCAGACATGAAGTGCTGCAGATTTTGATGGTCTGTCCAGATCTCGATCTGATGCATACATCCCTCCAAATAATGTCTCCATGCCTCCAATGCTCATATTATTCCCAACATCTCTTTATCATGCACATCATAATTCCTCTCCACATCATTCAATCCTTTAGACAAATATGCACAAGGATGCCATTTGTCATCTTCACATAGCATTGATAATACTGCTCCAGTAGCAAAGTCTGATGCATCTGATTCCACTCGTAAGGGACACATGAAATCTACTGGGACCAATATTGGTTCTTCCACAAACTTCCTCTTCAATTCCTCAAATGCTGTCTGCTGTTGTTCTCCCCATCTCCACACTACTCCCTTTCACATAAGGTTGTGTAATGGTGTGGCAATTTTGGAAAAATTATGAACAAAGCAACAATAAAAATTGGCAAGTCCCAAGAAAGCCTGAACTTCCTTGATACGGGTAGGCATGGGCCAATCAACAATTGCCTGTACCTTGATAGGATCCATCTTGATTCCATCAGGACCAATCTTTAATCCCAAGAACTCGATCTCACTTGCTCCAAATACACACTTCTCCAGTTTAACAAATAAATCATTCTCTGCCAACCTCTTCAATACCTCCTGCACTATCACCTCATAATTTTCTTCATCCTCTGTGAATATCAAAATGTCGTCAATAAATATTATCACCATGCCTTTGTCTATCACATCCTTGAAAATGTCATTCATCATGTTTTGGAAAGTTGGGGGACTATTGGTCATTCCAAAAAACATGACTAGCGGCTCGAAGGATCCTTGACGCATGGCAAATGCTGCTTTCCACTCATCTCCTTTCTTTATTTGTACATTGTTGTACCCCCAGCATAAATCCAATTTTGTAAAGACCTTGGCCTTTCCCACCTTGTCAATTATCTCTGAGATCAACAGCAAAGGGTATGCATTCTTTACTGTCTACTCATTCAAATACCTATAATCTGTACACATCCTCTTCCTCTGATCTTTTTTTGATACAAAGAATACTGGTGATGTCTGCAGTGATTTCGAAGGTCATATGTATCCCTTGCGCAACTGTTCATTAAGGAATGCATCCACTTCTTCTTGTTTCTTTGGAGATAACAGATAAACTTTTGACTTCTTTGGCACAAATCCCAGCTTCATCTCAATAGCATAATCCCATGGCTTTCACACTGGCATCTGCTCCAATTCCTTCTTCTGAAAAACTGACAAATATTTATGGTAGGATTTTGGCACCCACTCCTCCACTGGCTTCTCCACTTTCTCCACATTTTTATCCCATGACTGTCCTCCACAAATTTCCCTAAAGGTTTGCTTCTGTTCTTCCTTACTAGTCATAATTGGAACTTCCCCATTTGGCATATCTTCATCCTCCACTTCCTCCATCGTAACAGAATACTTCCTCAAATGTTCTTTCTCTTTCTTTTCCTTCTTCTTCTTTTTTACTTTCCTTCCATATACATTACATTCTTTAGGACAATGAGTCATGTGTACCTTCCCAGTTTTCTAACTAATTTCCAGATTATGCTTTCATAACCATGGACATCCAATTATCAGATTGGTTTTCCCAAGGTCGCACACCTCAAATATGGCTCATTCCTGATAATCCTGATACTTCAATATCATTGTCACTTCCTCCTTAATAGTTCCTCCATGATTGATTGTACTGTCAATATTGTACACCATTATAGGTTGTGGCAGTTTATGCATGCAAATACCATTTCCAGTGATTAGGGATCGATTAATAAATAATCCAGTAGCACCACTGTCAAGCAATGCCTCCACATTAATTGCTGCATGCATGTCCACTGTCTTCAATCCTACTGTCAAACTGATTTCGGGTTCTATCTGTGCTGAGTGAATAAAAAATTTAGGGGTCTTCGGAAATAAGGCTGGGCATTTTTCTTTGTCAGATAAATGATGATGCTCATACTCTTCAATTTCTCTTTCGGGTTCACTCTGGGTTTCTTTGGATACTAATACATTATATTGATTCTGGGTCACCAATGGAGAAACCTTCACTGGGACTCTTCCACAAAATTCTTCTGCTTATCTTCCTCCAACTTCACTTCCTCGATTGTTGCTTCCCTAATCTTCCTTTTCTGCCTACAATTTTGAGCCATATGCCCTAATTGTCCACAATTAAAACATTTAACTGGAGCTCGTCTCCCTACTTGATCAACATCCATTGCATCTGTCGATGCTGCTAACTCCTTAACAATAGGTGTCACTCCCATGGCTGGTGGCTGTGCCCTCGGAGTTTGTACCTGAGGTGTCCTTCCTTTCTCAGACTTTCCTCCTGATGACTTTTCAAATCTGGAATTCCCATACATCAATTTCAATTCTGCCTGTTCCTGTTGATATTGCCGATTAAGATACATTGCCCAATTATACCACTTGTCCAACCTCTCTGGCATAGAAGGTAGTCAATAGATAGACTTGAATAATGAGGGATTTAATCCTGCCTTCAAATATTCTACCAACACTGCTTTTCCCATATCGGTCTGTGATGCTTCTGCTTTAAACTGCAAAATAAATTCATCTGCAGTCAGAGAACCTTGGCACATGGTTTTTAATTTTGCATTCCCTGTCACCTTTGGGTTAGGGTCTCCAAACTGTGCCTCCAATCTCTCCAGAAATTCCCTGAAGGTCGCAAATGGTTTATATCCCACAGCAATTTGATTAATAGCTTCGTTTCTCTAGAACTGTGCATTCCCTCCCTGGATGTATGAGAGAGCAAACATAATCCTAGACTCGGTCATATGAAATTCGGGCTTTCTCCCATGAATATACAATACTATAGAGCTGATAAAGGATTTTGTGTTTTTCATGGTACCATCAAATATTTGTGGGGGCACATATTTAGGTAAATACATTTTTCCTCTCTCAGACCTCTCCTCTGCATGCTCACCCTCCTGAGACATCCACTCTACCATCTCCTTTATCTCATCATCTTTATCTTCTACTGTCTCTGCATTTGTTTGTGCTGGTTTGGGCTGGGATGCTGCTAATACTGACACTAATTGGGACATTTGTGCTGTTAGAGCATCAATTTTGGCTTCAAGAATGGGCATGAGAACAGGATTGTGTCCAGGATTTGAAGTTGCTTGTTCTGACATGATAATGTAATCTGTGATGAGTCACTTCTTTGGCTGAGTCAAGATTCAGCTGTATAATTTTTTTGCAAAATTTTGAGTCATGTGACCTGGCTATTTCAGGTACCAAACAAGGCAAAACATGTGATTTCGGCTATTGGGCACTTCGGATCAATAACCCTTCCAACAGTGCCTGATCTCAATTTGGCTAGTAACTACCTAAAATAGTCATCCAAATTGAGTAATGTAAATCTTAGCTAAACCAGATCCAATCAGTTGTCTGGTTGCAGCTGTCTTAATGATGAGCACTGCCTCTCGATCACTGGCGGTCGCAATGTAAGGCGAGGCCTGGCATCGGCTTATTAAAGCAAGGTAAATACATATATACAATTAATTCCGGCTCTTGCTGAAATGATGTGTAAGTGGATGTGGTGCACTGAAACAAATGATGTATGCATGTGTAAGAGAAGGTGCACTGATGGGGCAGTTGAGTTCTTCTGTTAGGGCAACACCCACTAATCTGCTAGCTGGACCATGTAGGCTCTCCTACAAGAAGGCGGCAGCACACGTGCGCATGATGGGGGGTTTGATGGTTTTGATGCGAGGGGTTAAAAATAGAACAGTTGGCTGAAATAGGCTTTTCGCACCACTATTGTGGATGGAATACCTAAGAGAACTCAACTGAGGTCTCCTAGTATTTATTTTAGGATTATATACTATGTTACATATATTGTAGTATGTTATTACAGATGCATGCACACATGTGCATACATGCACGTACATATTGATGTGTGTAAATAGAAAATTCCCATGCTGACAAATAATGTGTATATAGGTGTTTTGTAGCATATTTTGGTGAAATAAAATAAAATAAAATAAAATAAAAATAGTATTATGTAATAGGCATGTTAGGAGACTGTTTCCTAACATTAACCAATGCATAACCAGCTCCGAAATCCTTTGGATCATCACGGTGATCATAGCCCTTGTCTATCGAGGCAAAAAGTTTTTCGAAGTTGATGAAAAAATTGAGAAGAATCTTGTGCCAGATACCTCGAGGAAGGGGATCACTAACTGGGGCAGACTGAGCCTTGTTGACAAGGATATCTTGAGAGCTCTGTGGACTGTAAACTGAAAGGAGGTCCTGAGTCTTCTCAGAATGAGGATCGGTTGCCATGGAATTGGACAACTTAGATAGATGTGGTGCTTTCGAAAAAATTTGACTCCAGGTGCTTAATTTTTTTTTGTGAAACCCCCTAGCTGAATTTTATTGAGTATTTTTGGGGGACAGGTCAAACAGTATCTTAGGAATAATTGTGATTACACCTTTGAAACATTGAAGGAAAAGGCTTTGGCATCTGTACAAATCAGTACAGTTCATCGGTGGGAGCATCAGATGCATCGGTATATGTACAGGTCTGGACTTGAAACAAAAGATGCACAGGTGGAGGTCTGTAAATTTGGTTCCTCAAAGTATAAATCCCATAGACATTGATGATACTCAACCTGGGAATCCCAAACAAAACCTACTAAATGGCTTCAGATGGTATAACATGAGTCAGAGGAAGGGTGCAAGTTGGTACTAAGTATCACCGCTGAGACCAAAACGTTGTGTTTAGTAAGATGAATTGATGAAGGATGGTGTGAATAGTCTGTATAGGCATATGAAGGTGTTCGAAAGAATTCGAAATTAGTTCAAAGATGTGCAAAATAGTTCAAAGTAGGCTCAAAGAAGTTGGAAAAGGTTCAAAGAAGTTCAAAGAGGTTTGAAGTTTATCGAGGAGCAAGTATAATGAATGTGAAGTGTTTTTCAAGTGGCGATAGGCAATAGGCGATGAGTCGAGAGACTAATATGAAAGTTCGAAGAAGTTCGCAATATTTTGCAAAACTTAGAGATATGATGTGAGCTAAGACTCAAGAGAATGGCTCTTAAATCTGACAATGAGTGAGAGGGTAACTGGTTCTGTGTTCCCTGTTCCTATTCTTTGTTCTTACTAACTAATACAAGTCTATATACAAAATGAAGAAATAGTACTAAAAAGGAAATAAGAACATGTGTAAAACATGAGGCAAATATATCAAACAATGAGGACTTGTAGATCATGAAACAAATGAAAAATAATAAATGATGAAACATATAGTGTTCCCATATAGTAAAAGTACTTATCTTGTGCTTCAATATATCAATGAAACACAAAAATGCACTTATCGCATTCTAAGTCTTTTGTAATCTCTCCTCGTGTCCAGTAGTGCTCAATATGTGACTAAATGGTTAGTTCTGGATGTGCAGCATGTATCAAAAGTGTTTCAAGACAGCTATATGGCAGCTGATATCGTTCGAAATGCTGCGAAGTCATTCAAAGTGTCGCAAAATAGTTCGAAAGTGTTCGAAATGTCTCGAAGTCGTCTGAAATAATGCGAAATAGTTCAAAAATGATTTGACGTCGATTTCATGGCGTTCATAGCGATTCGGAGTGTGTGTTGTAATGTCTTGATACGAGTGGAAATGTTCTCCAGACCTTAAAGTGCATAGTGGACCTATCAATGTGTTCCGGAACACATTGCAAGGGTGTTCGATTCATAATATACTCTCTCGCGCCAATTTGACCCCTGGGCAAATTTTTTTCTCGCTTAATTTTTGTTCTAAAATTAATCACTCTTGAGGATCTGTTCGTACCATCAAATAGAGCATTTTCGCAAGAGGAAAAAATAATCCGATTATTTTTAAGAGTGGTCAAATTTTTGCACGAAGTAGGTGGCACCTAGGTGACCCGCACCATATGTTAAAAACCCTTCCTCAGGGGTCGTAGTTAATAACTAGTTTCTAACTCAGCAAATAATTTTTAACCGAACCCTAGACCAAATAGATTGTAGATTGGTCTGATCACTACTCGCCTTAGTCAGACGTACTTCTTCAGTTTTGTGCACCCATGTCTACAACTTCTACATCGTATGTCCATACAACTCCTTGTGGTAAACGTGGCCGTGTATCTGACCGACGAATACTCGTACCTCCATCATCCATCCCGCATTTACTTATTGGGCTCGAACGCCCTTTATTCCGAAACGGAAAGCAAAATTTCAGAAAGGAAATTCAACTTTTGGACGAGAATTGAATAACTGTCTGATTCAGAAACTCCGATGGAATCAGCAGACTCTTCAAGACTATAATTGCTTCTTACGTAGCCGTTCATGACGCGCCCTTCCGTCGCTTCTTTCGTTTCCTCGGGTCGGGAAAATGGGACTTTTGCCTCACCCGGCGGCTCGAAGAACAAAACCAAGTACCGAGATCGTAAATCCTTCAGTACCAACCCTACATTCGATGATGCATGCTCTTATTGTGGGTTTGTCCATCAACTGACTGAAATCGAGGAAGGTCCACCATTTCAACGCAACATCCACCGCGTCCAAGAGGCATCGCTCTCTCTGGTAGGCGCTCGTTGCAGGGCAGAAGAAGATAATACATGGTTGTGTCAGGATATACCACGAATCGGTTCTTTTTTTTTTTGCAGCAGCAGCAGCAGTTGAACATCGAACGTCAAGCGCTTTGGGAATGCATCGCAGAGCACGAAGTTGTTCTAAGCCCCGCACACGTCGCTTGATCCAGAACTGTGCTATGGTCCGACGTCTTCCTGCTGTCTACTACGCAGCAACTATTTGAGGGAAATCTATGACATACTGAATATCTACAATCCGGCAAAAGGTCTATGTCAGGATTCCTCCCCGCAGTTGAGACATGGTGATCTTTCTCTTCGATCCACAGGAAGTTGGCCTGTTTTGCAACAGCTGTCGCTTCATCTTCCACGGGTATGCTTGAGTACGACTCTTAACCGGATTGTCATTTGTTGCGCCTCGGCTGAAATACGCCCTAGCTAGATTACGAGAATCCAGGGCGTTGAACTGCGATATCACCAGTTGATAAATTTCCACATCCGTGGCGAGTTGGTGGATTCGTCGGTCAATGTCTTGCACTTGGATACCTTGCCTACGAGTATACTCTCTCTTCATTCACACAAGTCACTTGGCTTTTGCGCGTTCAATCTATCGGAGGGAATGAACTGTGTTTTTTGGCCATCTGTCCTTCTCCTTTCTCGAGCATCTTGAATTGTTACGATCCGCTTCTAGACCATGGGATCACCAACCGTTCCTCGCCTTTTTAAGTCGCTCATTGTGTCTAGCTGCGCCGCATTTCTACAACTTCCGTGGATACTTTCGCCGACGAAATGATCCGCCGGTACCCTGTCGATATTACCACACCCGATGTGATTTCAGAAGTCATCAACCGGCTCTCCGAAGCCGTCACAGGTCCATCTTTACTGCCGGGGTTGTTTGACGTTCAAAATACACCTTTTAGAAGGCCACGTCCCCGATTTTCTGATCAGATTTACTCACTTGAGGATGTCAAGGAAAGGTTCGACAAAAAAAGACTTGTCACATTCTTCCAATAGGGTTTCCCACCAGGCATCATCGGATAACGCACTTGTGAAACAGATGGATGAATGGTATCAGGAAGTCGTTACATCTCAAAATGTACACCACGGAGCCTCCATCAATCGGCAAGGAACGGAAATCAAGTTGATGGCGAGTATGTATGTGTATGTGTAACCATCCCGCTGGCCGCTCCGAGGGTTTGGCTCGGAAACTGTGACTGCCCGTAGCGCGCTACCTGGGTCCCATTAATCGCCGATCGGTGGTGTTGGACTATTGAAAGTTGCCGAAAGCTGGAGGTCCACTAACTGGTGTATCATCGGTCAGTCGAAGTGCTTATTCAAGCGGATCCACACAGGTTACGTATATTGATACACTTGTTCAAGTAGGGGGGGGGGTTCGTAATCAAGTGCAGTCAGCGTGCATAGCATCTCTGGCTGCGCGCAATGATCAAATGGATCAGGTAGTTGAACATCAAAGCAAGGAGTCAAAAGAATCACACGAACTGACGGCTGCAAAACAGCTTTCGCATACATAGCAGTCAATAACAAAGAATAACGCGAATTACAGCAAAAACGGTACTACAACCTTGCGGTCCTTCGGGTACTGCTCTCCAAACTTGGCTTTATACCACTGATGACTACGGTAGGCACGAGGAAACATCAACAGGATCTCAGCGATCAGGAAGATGTACGGAGGTGTCAACTGCGGAGCGAATAAATAGTTAGGTGCGGAGAGCGTGGATAGAATATTGTCTTTCGAGAATATGGAGACCAGAGAAACAAGGTCGAAGGTCGAAGGATCAAAAGGGAACGGCGCAGAAGCCAAAGCGAAGCCGAACCACTCGACCCATTCGCAAAAGTAGTTGGGTTGGGATACGTAATTGTAGAGCCAACCCTGCGGAATAGCATAATGTTCTCGAGTCTTGGAATTAGATTTCTCCATAGCTTTTCCTTTTCCTTTACTCATCGCCTTTCTACGGAGATCGAACAGGATTTCATCATGTAGGATGTTTCCTGCGAATCCCAAGCCCCAGAGTCCAAGGCCGACGTAGAATAAGGGATTTTGGTATGTGGCCATTGGGGTCAAAAAGATACGTGCCACGGGTGAGGAGAAGTAACTTCCCATGATGAAGCCGTTGATGGAGTTGAATATGATGGCAGAGAGAACAACGGAGATGTGTGACTTTGATCGTGAGGGCGTGCGAGTTTGGGATATAAGCGCACGATTCGTGTAATGGATTAGAAAAAGCGAAGCGAAGAGTGTTTGTGGGCTATCCCAAGATGGGAGGGATGGAGTGTAGTATGAAAGAGGGGAAGTCAGGAACGCGTAAAGGAAGACAGCTGGGGATACGAGCTCCATGATGATCCACGATTTGATACCTGTTGGGCAGTAAGCATTGAAGAGTCGAGGGTCGTTGTCTTAACACTCACCGTCAAGGAGGAAGATACTATCCTGCGAAGGCACAAACCGACCAAACGGGGCGTTCATGACGAACAGAATGGGAGAAATCAAGACAGACCCGAGGGTGAGCCATTTTCTACCACCTGTTGTTGTATCAGACGACGTCGACGGGGGGCCAGATTACACAAACGCACCGTCGTACAGTCCCGTCGCCGTACTCTGCGTGTACACTGGCATGTTCGTTCAGTTTCAAAATGATATCCAATTATGTAATACGTAAACATATTCTGATTACATCTACTAAGTAACTACAGTTCATGCGTCGTAGCATCAAGCCCGTGGGGTATACCGTGCATCATAAAAAAAATTGGGAACGAGGTATCTGTAATTCAAATGCTAACAGTCGCCCACTGCAAACCCAATCGAAACACAGAAGAAAAGCGTATGAATAAGGAAAGACCACCAAGAATTTGGAAAACGAACAAGAAAAATATCAAGGCTTTCACCCAACATGGGAGCGCCGAACAGACTTTTGCACAAGAAAGAAAGAAAGAGAATCAAACTAGATAAAATAAATCAGCAAATGACCACCCCAAGTAAAAGAAAAAAGAAAAAGAAAAAGAAAAAAAAAAAAAAAAAAGACCCACGCATGCTAATGAACAAGAAAACACATCACTCTCTCGGCCAAATATCCGTAACCGTTCTCCTCCTCTCCCTTCTAGTCCCATTGACCATAGACAACTTCCCTCCTCCCAACCCCACCACAGCCACATCAGCCTGCAGCGTCCCCATCCCCGTCCCCGTCCGACTCCCCCGATTTCCATCCAATGATACCCTCCCCGACCTCCCAGCCACAGTCCTCCTCCTCGCATCCCTCTCCGTCTCCGACCCACTCAACACCGCCCTTACCTGCTGCTGTTGGTGCTGCTGCTGGTGCTGCACCTGTACCTGCCTATGATCAGAACGCACACTCGTACTAGGCTCCACACCCGCACTCTCACTCGACACCGTCCTCCTCCGCTGTTCATACTCCAAATCCAGCCGTTGCAGCCCATTCAACGCAGACACAGATACAGTCGAAGGTCGGGAAAACGCCACTCCCGCCGAACGTAATTGGTCGTAGTTATGGTCTTGGTCCAAATCATAGTCTCGCTGAGTAGGGAACGCACTACTGCTCATGCTCGTGCTCGTGCTCGTGCTCGCGCTCGCGCTCGTGCTGCTCGTGCCTGTGCCTGTGCCTGTGCTGCTGCTCGCGCTCGTGACACTGCTACGGTGATCGGGGGTGGTGTGCAAGGTGGATACAGTATGTGGCGTCACAGCCGTAGTCGCATTACTCGGTGTCGTCAACATCGCCGGAAAGTGCGTATGCGAGGTATTACCACGCACAGTAACAGACGTCTGACGTCGCTCGTGGTCCCTATCACGGGACGACGACGACGACGAAGGCTGGGGCGGGGGCGGGGGCGTGGGCTTGGGCGTAGGCGTGGGTTTATCAATGACAGTCTGATGCCGCCTAAGCAACGATTCCGAAGGAAGTGTCGGAAGAGGCCTAGGAAGCCCTAAAGAAGGAAGCGTCCTACTTCGTCCCAACGTCGTCTCCTGATTCTGGCCCTGGTTCCTCGAAACGGGTGTAGGAGACGGCTCGTAACTTGCGTGTAGCGTCTCCTGCGAATCCGAAGCTACCATCCTACTACCAGAATCCCCCACAGATGCCTGCTGTTCCCTGGGCGTAAACAGCCTACGTGTACCAATTCCATTCCTCAACGTAGCAGCAGCAGCCGAAGGGGGAGTCTCATATCTCCCCTCGAATCTCGAATTCTGCAAAAGGATAGTCGCAGCAGGCGCGGCACCATCACCTCTCCCCACCGTCCTCCTCAACAAATCATCTCTCGTTTCCCAACTCCTCCTCGACTCCCCACTCCTCCTAGATTCCACACTCCTCCGCCCACTCCCACTCCCACTCCCGACCCCGGTACTTCCACGCGCACTGACCACATCAGGACTCAAACTCCCCCTCACCCTCCTCCCTGCCAAACCCAACCCCTCCTCATCCAGACTCACACTCCTCATATGCTGATTCTGTGCTGTTCCCTGTCCCTGTCCCTCCCCACCAGCACCTCCAGCAAACTCCCTCATGACCTTTCCAATACCCAACAAAAACCCCGTTAAACCCCTGACAAGATCATCGCTCACCCTCTGCGCCTCTCTAAACTCCCCACCCACCTCCCTCCACACATCCACCATATCTCTCGCCCTCCGCTCCCCACCCCCTTCCACCTCTGCATCCACCTGCTCCTCCATCGCACGCGTAGTCCCATACCGCATCATCGCATTCAACCGCTCAGCAGCTCCCACCACAATCTGCGCACTCCTTAACAAATCCCCTCCTCCACCTGTAGCAGGCGTACTCGCCCCAATCCCAGTCCCACTCGTACTCCCATTAAGCAAAGGACCAAGCCTCGCAAAGTGTCCCTCGAACATCCCCAGACTCTCCATCATAAGCCTGGTATGCTCCTGGTGCGCATAGTGCACCACAGCCGCAGCAGAAGTAGAAGTAGGTGCGGAGGGAGGAGCCGCCATCACAGGGGTATACCTTCGACTCCCGAACGGACTTGCATGCCGCGTAGCGTCGTACCGGCTCATCGATGACATTGATCGATCCGTTTCCCTATCTCGGTCCACCTCTCGTTCTCTCTCTCTAACAAGCGACGTCTCCCGTGACGCCGCCTCCCTCCTCGTCAGCCCCTCCCCAAGCGGGAGCGCGCTCCGCCGCGTAACAAGCCTCCTCCTCCTGTCTTCCTCCTCCTCCTCCTCCTCGTCGTCGTCGTTTTCTCCCCTTCCCAAATACCTATAATCAGCCATAGAAGTCATTGCCCTAGGCGTACTCGTCACATCCCTCACTCTCCTCGTCCTCCCAACAAACACATCCCCCCCATCCGCCTTATCCAAATCCAAACTCCTACCCACACTCCCACTCCTCGCTGAAAACCGCCTCCTAGTCGGACTCAACCCCGCCGCTCTCAACTCCTCCCCAACTAAACTCCTCGTACCACCACCACCACCACCATCCCCAAGTGCACTCTCTGCACTCCCACCACGGATACTCTGTCTTCGCTCGCGATATTCCCGCATACCCATCATGGTGGGGCTCGCTCGTCGTCGGATCCGTTCGGATCCTGAGCTGGGTACGGCGCTGCGCCGTTCACGTTCAGACTTGACACCACTGGAAGAAGACGATGCGATGGATAAATCGCTATTGGAGAGATCCTCCGAGGCCCATTTCCCTGTGGGTCGTCGGGATTGCGGTCGGTAAGGTGTCATTGGATCTTGGTGTGATTCAGTAGATATCTAGGAGGGGAAAAAAAAAAAAAAAAGTGAGCAATAATGTTTTTTTTTTTTTTGGACGTGATAAAAGACACCAAACCCACTCCTGTCCGAAACTCCGATGGCAGCGCCGCCCTCCTTTTTGCACTCGCGCCGCCACTGCCACCGCTACTTCCTGAACGTGTGGAAGGGGTTGGGGGATCGTGGTTATTTGGGGATACGAAAGAAAGACTTGTTTTGGGGCGGAGTGGTTCTTTATTTTGTTCCGAGAATCGTTCTCTGTCGAGGTGGGACATGACTAAGGAAACGTGTTTTCTTCTCCTTGGAGAGTGGGAGGCGTTTGATGATGATGAGGCAAATGGGGAGACTACGGAAGGAGATGGAGTGGAAGAGGAGGATGTGCTAGCGGTACGTGAGAGTGATTTTAGGGGAAAAGTTGGGGCTGAGGGGTTTGGTGTGTGGATGAGAGAGGGATCGTGTTCTCGTTCTGTTTCTGAACCGGAGCCTAGTGTTGTTGACGAACGAGGAGAAGGAGAAGGAGAAGGAGAAGCAGTGCGTGGATAAGAAGACAGTTTATCGAGGACCTGTGGAAAGAGAATGAATAAAAGTCAATGAAAAACAAAGAGAACGGACGGTTCTATTTCGCTGAGTTAGGCTACGAAGACGTTGTAAAGACAAAGCGTTTGGATTGAAACGAGCGGTATGGTCACCGTCTTCTTCGTGGTTATCATCGTCGTCGACATCGGCGTCATTAGGAGAATTAGGAGGAGCATTGAGAGGGACAGGATCACCTGTGCTTCCGTTTCCACTGCCAGTTGAATTGGTGGCGGGTGGAGAGGGAAGACCAGAGTGGGTAGGACTGGGAGGTTGAGGAAGATCGGGGATGGGAGAAGGGCCAATGTAAACGGCGGACAAACGATTTGAAGAGCGATGTTGTTGAGCGGGACGTGGAGGCATGTATGAGGACGAAGGGAGGGACGATGAGGAAGCATGCGAGCTCGTCGTGGGTGGATGTGGTAAGGGGTGAGGGACGGGCACAGCCACGTGAAGGGCCGGGGAGATGGCCGAAGGGGAAATGAGTATATAAAGGACGAGGAAGGGTTTGGAGACGCGAATGGCCACTGAGCAGCTGTTGGTCAAGGCCTGCAATCGCTTCTTCACTGCCTTTGCAAACGACACACCGCCTCTCTCCCTCCTCCATCACTTCTCCACTACACACCCCATCTCCATCCAGCACTGTCCTGCACACTGCCCACATCCACACGCCTCCCTTCTCCGCGGTCCAAATGCCGTTCGTTCCTACTTTGACATCCTCGCAACACACTGGACAAGATCAAACCTCGCTTGTCACTCCATCGCACCCGACCCCAACCTACGACGCGTCGTCGTCAAAGGCAGCATCACTTGGACTTGGAAACGCAGCGGGAGAAGTTGGCAGGAAGACTTTACCTGCACTCTCGTCTTTGACGACTCTGACGCGTTGAAGATCACTCAATTCTCCGTTCTCACCGAAAGCGGTCCTGGCACTTGCGTCCTTCGCGCCGTTGACTATGACCACGAAGTCGTAGGAACACATGCAATAGAAGTCACCGTACGTTTCTCTCCATCATCCACCATTCCTTTCCTGACTCGCTTCTAGATGTAGTAGCGTTAAGCTCCCCAACCTCGAGCTCGGCCTCGGCCCCATCTCGTCCGAGACGTTTATTCTTGCGGACATACAATTTCCAAACCCACCCCCCTCCCCCCTCCCAAACTCATCATCCATCCGGATTTCATGTACAACAGGATCTATACTTGCCTATCATTAGATCTCACAAATCAACCCCTGCTTCATTACGTACCCTGCATTAATCGTTTCTCCGACGACTTGCCCGATAGCCCGATGCCCGGCAAATTCACCGTCCTTTTCTCACTGTGCGACTCTTTACACGGGATACCTGTACAACTGTAAAGACTAGACGCGTATGTAGTGCACATGATGATGTACCCAACGCGTTCCCTATGCACTACCACGAAGAAAAATGAGTCCGATCACTGATTTCACTTCAGCATCAAACGCAGTGCACAGGTCTGTGTGATCCAGATGTAACCGTCCTAGAAAAAGCAAGCTAAACCAACCAAAAATAAAACACGATGGATCGCAAGGCCCAAAGGGAATAAAATTAAAATAAAAGCCTAACCAAGAGCTAGAGCATAAACCATAAGCATATACCTCGCAAATCGCCACAACACTAACTCAGACCCTGCCCGACTCCACCTCCGAGGCGTCAGTCTGCTCCCTGCTCCAAATTACCAAACTGCCATGGTACACGGAACACGGAACACGGCAAAGAAGAAGAAGAAGAAGAAGAAGAAGGGATAAAACTTGACTTGCCTTCTCCACGGAACAGCTGATACAACTCCAACTCGCCACCACCATACACGGGAACACCAACCAACCCAACCAAAAAAAAAAAAAAGAGCACACCAACCACGATCCTTCACATCTCCGCACTAAGCGGCAGTTATCGTTCAGCAGCGTTTAGCCCATTCACTCTTCACCGTGACTCCCAACTTATGAAATCCCTTTTTCTCAAGATTAGACTGGGGCAAAGAAGGGAGGGTGTCAAATCTGCCAAACTATACGTAGTCTACTCGAGCTTCCCCCACCTCGTGATGCACCCGGCTGCACACACACTACGCACCGTGCGTACGCCGTACACGCACACTAAATAGTAACCATAACCATAACCATACTTACTTTACACCATGCGGTCCCTGCGGTCAATCAAACCCATCAAACTGTACCCGAACAACCCAAACGTCGACGTTTGGTGTGGTGGACATAAAACTCAAGCTACATAGACCCCCCCCCGAAAACGTCAAATCACACACGGAAAAGAGTGTGTCAAAAAAAGAAAAAAAGAAAAAGAAAGGTTGTTGTACATGTCCGTTCGTGGGTGGGGTGACCGAGTCCCGCGTCCACGTCCACGTCCACGTCCCCCCCAAGTCAAGTTCCGAGCCCGAACTGATGATGAAAAAGTCTTCAAAACAGGAAACTTGAACCTTGAACAAAATTAAAAAAACCATGCTTCCGGCGATAGCACACGGGCCCGCGCGGTAATGGGGAAGAAAATAGAACAAACAACAACAAAGACTCAGATGTTAACGCGTAACGAACCACAACACACGATTTCGACAAGACGCAACAACGCACCGAGTTTCGGTTAAATCCATATGCGTTAAACCCGTAAACCATAGTTACAACCCCCCCCCACAAACTCAGAGTGAAGTTCACTTGCCCTTTAAACGAAAACATTTCCTAAATAAGTATAGCGGCACCCATCCCCGAGGGCTCGACGATCTGGCGATCTATAATTCTTCGCTCGTACCTTTGTCCTACATATCCACACAAATGTACCCGTGCCCGATCGTTTGATTGACAACACCCATCATACCCATATCCATTATACATAGACGTAGACGGCAGGATACGTCAGTTTGACTCACTCTCCTCCTCCTCATTTATGATAATTTAATGCCTCGGAGAGAGAGTTAAAACTACACCTGCGCTCACTACGCCATCATCGAAATCCCCCCGAGTCAAAGATGCAGAAGCAAGAAACAAACAAAGCTCACCGCGCAAAAGTAACTTTACCCCTGAGAAAAGTAAAAAATAAACATGACATACCCCGCGAAACTTGGGTTTACACCCCTGACCAGATCCATACAACTAGATCTCGTCCGAACAAGCCGAGAAGACTCAGCCCAATCCTACTTACCTCCCCCAAAGACGAAAAGACGTTACGTTTGAGATGTCTGGAGATAAAAAAAATAAACTCAGCACAGCACGTGTCAAACATCCTGTGAATCGTAAAGTTGAAAGATTTCCATAGTCGGAGAGAGACTGTTAACAACAACAAAAGCCCATGCGTATACTTATCACGAATCGTAGAAGGAAAACACCTTTTGGAGGTTCTCTTCGTTTGCCAGCCCAGCTCCCCCGAGTCCGAGCCCGAACGGTAAGTAAATAGAAAATCGAAGAACTAACTAGGCTCGAAATGTAATGCCAGTCCCCAAGGGCGAAAAAGCCCACAGAGTTGCGCCACATGGGAACTTTTTGAAGCTTTGATCTGTGATTTTCACAAGTACCCTCAGATTCATGAGTATGCGGCCAACAAGCATAAGGTACACGAGTTCCTACCAGTAAAAGTAACTCCACACGACGACGATGGATCCGTGCTATATATATATATATATCCATCTAAAAATTTCCCAACAAGTACGATGCTCGTCAAAACGATCAAAGAAGACTTACTCACTATATTTACATAACTACAGCACATATACATATAGAATGAGTATCGGCTAAAACGACCCCCCCCCCACTCTCCATGGCTGATTCTTCGTTTCAAGTTGACATCTTGACATCCACTCGAATTTGGACGCTTTGTCGATAAGACAAGTGATATGTCACGTCAAATACGAATGATGGCTCGTATATCGTAGGTGATAATGCGGCATAAGCACGAGATGCATAGCTGGTTTATAAGTGTCTCTCGTCAACACCAATCGAAAGGAAACAACGCGCGCGCGCGCACGACATTATGGACCCCGGCGGCGAATTCAAATTTCGAAAAAAAAAAAAAAAAAAAAACCAAAAACAATTTTTTTTACCCGTGGGGACGGAGATCTGTTCCATCGAAAATTAGAAACTGAACATACGAGACGTATCATACGCGTGTAATCCCATGCTTGGAGATAACTCTGTCGGGGAACGCCATTGATTTGCGAGGTAGCAGGAGGGGGGGGGGGGAGTTTCCCAAGATGAAATCTTCAAATCAGGCAGGCGATACTCTGGATTCCGCTTGTAGCCCACGAATCACGAATCACAAGGGACATTTAAATCTCTGTTTCAAGATAAGACGCTGCTCACAACGTAGAATGCAAATAATCCCTGCCCGAGTCCGAGTCCGAGTCCGAGTCCGAGTTGTGCATGCTCCTTTAGAGAAGTCGAGAAGATCGCATAGGAGATAAGAAAAAGGCTCTTTGAGACAGACGTATGGGGCAACGTAAAGTTGCGTGTTTTTTGGAAGTTGCAGTGCGAGATTGCCACTCGAGCCCCTCCATCTCCTATATCCTGTTTCTCCGGGAGCATTTTTTCGAAGACTGCCGGTGGAATGTAAAAATGAATGAATTTAATTTAATGAAATGATCGGCGCCAGCGCCAGTTTAGGTTCTAAAACAGCCCAGCAATCAAGTCCGATGGGAGATGCATGCATGCAATGGATTATACCGTGACGAAACCCCTGTGTCAATTCAAGTATCTCAGATAACCTGAAGTTCAGAAAGTTGTGACCAACCTCCACTCCTGTAGTCCTTACGGAAAGGTTCAAGTATATCGTACCTCGTATAATCATGATCCACCCGCCGAGCTGAAGTCTGACGGGGCCTTTTCAAAAAGAACTTGTCACAATGGCGTTGTTTTGGTCTGGAATGCCCGAGTCGAATGAAATCCACGAGGAGAATTGGCGCCACCTAACCATCATCGCGGTCAATGCCCAGTCAAAGCATGAATGTCATGATAACTGACTCTTGGGAGCATAACGCCACCAATCGCCGTCAAGCCACAATTCCTACTTAGTTTACCGCCACTGGCACTTTGTATGATTCTGAGGCTCGGGTAGCCAAGAACGCGCAGGATGAAGGTGACTGATGCAGAAGATAAGACCCCATCTCTAGATCTGGAGGCTGGAAGAAGACCATGACTCGCCTTTTACTATACTGTATGAGGAGTTGATGCCAGTCTCAGGCTAGGAATCCAGGATCACCACCGGCCCCAGGCTGTTCCGATTCTCCATGATTGACTTAGACTTCAGAGAGGTACAAGATGAGAAGGAGGAGGATCCTGGGTCCAAGGAGTGTAATATGAGATCGAAACCAACATCGCAGTAGTAGAAGTTCAAGTTTGTGTGGTGGTTTCGTACGGCAACTGCCGTGAGCGAGGAACTTGAAACTAAAACGAACTTCAACGACCACAGAGCCCCCGTCCAGCCTAGGAAGGCTGCAGAAACATTTTCTCCTTTTCAATGCGTGCTGAATCCATGTCCGCAAATCCTGCATTCACCTCTCATTCGACATCTTCACCTCATCCGACGAATACCAGAGGCCCCTTGCCGCGAGTTTCCTCGACAACGGCGCATGCGAGAGATCTGACACTTGTATAGTGAACAGGTATACAACTTGGGATATATCCAGAAATTTCTTAGCTGCAATCCTTTCCTCGGATTCGGAGCGTGAGCCACATATTCATACAAATTCACCATAGCATCAGCACTTTTGCATCATGTTTATATCTTAAAAGTTGCGATATTCCAAAGCTTTCAAATTTCCTCGACTCGCTGAGCCCATCGGGCATATCTCATGCGAAGCTCAGTTTCTCTCCACCTTCGTCTCTGTATCGCCAAGTTACTGTCGCCATCTGCATCATAAGCCTTATGTGTGCTCGTCAAGTAGAAAAGGGTGGGAAAAATATTCAACAGGAACGCGGCAACCTGTTCTACATTTGTAATTGGGGAAGTGAGCACAGATAGATTCTTCAACATCTTGTTGGAGACACCTGTCAGGTTCGCATTATGCAGCGAAACGTTGCTCGCGTCCAAAAGTATGGTGAGATCCCGGAGCTTCGGACAAAATCTGGCGAAAGGGACAAGTCCCTCTAGTGTTACCCGTGGAAATTGTATTGGTGGCAGAAAACCTGTGTCCAACCGAAGCATCTCAATGCGAGGCCAAGCCATTGCGATATCATTCGTCGCAACGTTATCTAAATCAAAGCCCCCGGATGGAGCCAACCATACGTGGGAAAGATTCGAGAAAGCGAGCAATGGCGCGATATGAGCGGTCGCCACATGAAATGCACTCCTCGGGAGGTTGTCGGACAACTCGCCTGGTATGAGCGCATCGAGCACGTACAGGCTATTCAATGAGGAGCTGTCACAGTGTTGTTTCATGGCATGAAATAATGCATGCCATGTAATTGAAGGGGTGTTTTCCGATGCGGTAAGCGTGATGTCTTTTAGCAGTGAAAACGATGGCACACTGTTTATCAGGCTGATAGGGACAGGCAGATGGTAAGATCTCATGTGAAGCCTTCGCAGAGACGGGAAGAGCGTAGAACCATGTGGAGTCCTACTGTTAGCTACCATTGCTTGGCCGGCATTGTCCAATTGTAAAACCTGCAGATCAGGAAGAGTCGCAACATGCATCAGGGCTTTGTGCGATAAACTTCCAACAGAAAGTTCCTGGAGTTTTTTCAATGAGCATAGAGCATCGGATACGACATCGGGAAGGAAAGTGGCATTGCGGGGTGAGAGTGTGATGTTGACACGGCTCAAGGAAGGGAATCGCAGAGTTAGTTCGGTCAGAAACGACTGCTGAAATGGGGTAAGTAATGGATTGTCGAATGAAAGCTTGATACTGTTGAGTCGGGTACCGAGGATGTAATAAACACCATCATCTTTCGGATGCCACTCTGCGAGTTCTTCGAGATTAGGTAGTAAAGCTGGGACGCCTGCAGCCTGCTTTAATACACGATAATCTTCTGGACGAAGATCAAGTAGTGTGGATTGATAGAATACATGGACGCGAACGGCATACATCAAGAATCTTTCCATATCCGCCGGCACAACGGGTCTTGTAAATTCCTTAAATTCATCATCATCATCAGGGAAACGGTCAAATGTTTATAGGACTCACTATGACATTACCAAATCCGCTAGGTTGAGTCCTCCACAGGTCAGAGGGCAAGCAGTTGATGAGGGGCTTTATACCTTGTAAGAGATACCACAGCTGATCAAGTGCAGGATTCTGAAACGCTTTGCAGGTTTGCGCAAAGACGGCTAAACAGTAGAATCTGGATTCCCGTCTGGCACATGCGGTGGGGAGATCATTGATTTGTTGACAAATCAGTCGTATGATATCTGGAATGAGGAGAGAACGATGCATTGGTTACACTCTGAAGATGAACGACATTGGAGCGCTGAGCAGGTGATGATGTTTGCGTCCAAGAGTGCTGCCCGGCATTAGAATGCCGGGGGCATCAGTCAGGCTAAATATCTTGTAATACAAGCTTTTCGGATGTGCCTTCGGCACACGGGTGGTATGCTATGCTATACTACATATGGTATTGAAATCATAATACAGTATTTACAAATATGTATGCTATGCTACATTATCTACAACAAGGTTGGGAATGTGCCTCTGGCACACGTTAATATGTTTAATAAGTATCATTTCTATATACATAGTCCTTCATTTCTATGTTAGTCTAATAGTACTTCATTATGCCACATAGAACCACCCATGAGTGAAGTATGGCCCATGTTGTTCACTGTGTTCATTAATTTTATCAACATCTCATTGCATTTTTTGACTTCAGCACACATTGTTCACTTCATTGCATTTCTTGACTCAGTCTGTGAATGTGTGAGTGGTGGTTCATTTTCATGGGCCAGCTCGCATGTACATAATACAATGCATAATTCCACTACAATTACTCAACTCCTTGGTTGCCTTTGGACTTGGGGGGGTCATGGTCACACAACTCTTTAGTTGACTTTTAGATAGTACACAACTCTTCAGTTGACTTGGGACCATTGGCCCCAAGTCAACATGGGTGGATTGTAGTGTTTATCCCCTTCCACATCTCCCCCATCCCCATCTCCCCCATCCCCATCTCCCCCATCCCCATCTCCCCCATCCCCATCTCCCCCATCCCCATCTCCCCCATCCCCATCTCCCCCATCCCCATCTCCCCCATCCCCATTTCCCCCATCCCCATCTCCCCCATCCCCATCTCCCCCATCCCCTTCCTCTTCTCCCCCATCCCCTTCCCCATCCCCATCTCCCCCATCCCCTTCCCTTTCCCCATCTCCCCCATCCTCTTCCCCTTCCCCATCTCCCCCATCCCCTTCCCCATCTCCCCCATCCCCTTCCTCTTCTCCCTCTTCCCCATCCCCATCTCCCCTATCCCCACCTCTCCCATCCCCATCCCCTTCTCCACCTATCCCATCCCCATCTCCCCTATTCCCACCTCTCCTATCCCCATCCCCTTCTCCACCTACCGCATCCCCATCCCCTTCTCCACCTACTGCATCCCCATCCCCTTCTCCACTTACCTCACCCCCATTCCCTTCCCATCCCCATCTCCCCCATCCCTATCTCCCCCATCCCCCACCCCTATCCCCATCTCCCCCATCCCCATTCCCATTTCCCCCATTCCCATCCTCTTCTCCCCCTTCCCCATCCCCATCTCCCCTATCCCCACCTCTCCCATCCCCATCCCCATCTCCCTCTTCCCCCTCTTCCACCTCTCCCTCTCCCTCTCCCTCTCCCTTATCCCCTTTTCCACCTACCCCATCCCCATCCCCTTCTCCACCTACCTCACCCCCATCCCCTTCCCATCCCTACCTCTCCCTTCCCTTTCTCCCTCTCCATCCATCCTCCTCCTCCTCTCTCCCCCCCTCCCCTCCCCCCTCACCCCCTCATGCACCATCCCCCTCCTCCCTCCTCCCTCCTCCCTCCTCCCTCCTCCCTCCTCCCTCCTCCCTCCTCCCTCCTCCCTCCTCCCTCCTCCCTCCTCCCTCCAATCTCCCCCTCTCCCCTCTCTCCTCTCTCTCCCCCTTCTTCCTCACTCCCCCTCTCACCCCCCCTTTCTCATGTTCTCCCACTCTCATATCCTCACCCCCTCACTACTTCACCCCCATCACCCCCTCACTCACTCCCTCCCGCCCTCACTCACTCTCCCCCTCCTCATCTCCTCCCCCCTCCTTCCCCCTCCCCCCTTCACCCCCTCTCCCCTCTCCCCTACTCCCCTCCCTCTCCCCCCTCTCCATCCATCCTCCTCCTCCCCTCTCCCCCCTCCCCTACTCACTCCCCCCCCTCCCCCATCACCCCCTCACCCACTCCCACCTCCCATTCCCCCCTTCACCCCCTCCCTCCCCTTTCTCCCTCTCCCCCTCACTACTTCACCCCCTCACCCCTGCTCTCCTCCCTCTCCTCTCTTTTGAATGTTGTAAAAAATCTCTAACTTCAGTTTGTCATTAAACTCAATTTTTACGACTTTGTATTAAAGTAAGATTTATTGACTTTACATTATAATGAACTTGATCCATTGTAATGAACTCAATTCATAACTTGTTAGTAATCTGCATAATGACCTTTTATTTATATTTTACTGACTTGACTTGGTACAAAGGTAATTTCAACTTGTATTGTTAACCTAACTTTGTTTCGAACCCCCCCTATTGACCCATATTAAACTTATCTTTTACTGACTCATTTTTAAACTTGTTATTTTATTTCCCTGGACTCATGTCTAGACTAATTTTCATTGACTACTTCATAATGAACTCATTTGTAACTGTTATTTTACTGACTTTACTTTGTAACAAACTCAATTTTTAAACTTATTGTATTCAAGTAATTTTTCTTTCCTTGGACTTATTTCTAGACTTTGTATTGATACTAATTTTTGTTGACACTACTTCATAATGAACTCAATTGTAACTCTTATATTTTACTGATTTTACTTTGTAACAAACTCAATTTTGTTGACTTTGCTTCATAAATGAGTTCATTCAATACTGACCTGACTTTGTAATGCCCTCACTTATACAACTGTAATAACACTTTATTGATCCAACTTGTTACTGACTAATACAGTGATGTATCTAAATCATTTTGTTTGGGTCATGTGCTGAGGTTATGATCAGGTTTTTGCATTTTGTTGAGCTCATGAGGTTTGCTTAGTCAGCTTTCACAGTATAGTAAAAGAATGATGGTTGAGCCGCTTCGTCAAATTTTATTCAGCACTCACTCAAATACAGCTGCTTACATGCCATCCTGACATTATTCTACATAGAAAAAGTGCCCAGACCCAAAAAAAAAAAAGATAGAGGTGCCGAAAATTAGCTGAGAATTTTGTTCCCACCTTTCACTTATATTTGTCATCATGTCTCACGACCCTCAGAGTTGGTCATCACTCTCCCACTCCCTCAGAAAAACTCCCACACTCAAGTCACCTGACCATCCTCCTTTTATTATTGACAAGGTTTTTAAATGTGCCTCCGGCACACGTTGTTCACTGTGTTCATTGATTTTCTATGAGTAGTAGTTACATATGTACAATATATATTTTAATCTAATAACACTTCATCATATACAATATTTTTTGTCTTTGCACTATCCTCTGAGCTTGGCCATATTGCCTTGATATTGTGGACAGACTTGACCCTGGATATTGCCACATAGAACTGCCCATGTGTAAAGACAGGACTCCTGAAATCCAAACCCACATGCTTCACTGACTGCCCTTGTGACTTGTTGATCGACATTGAAAAGCAAAGACGAACAGCAAACTGCAGTCGAGAGAGTGTAAAGGGGAGTTGACCTTCAATAGGCCGAAGTCGCATCCGTGGAATGAAAACAGTCTCTCCTGCGTTATCTCCAGTGATCAACCGAATCTCCAAAACCCTATTCCTGATCCGAGTCAATATCCCCCGACTTCCATTGCAGACCCCTCCAGCAATGTTGAGATTGCGAAGTATCATGACAGGGACGCCGACCTTGAGTGCCAAATGCGCCAAAGGTAGACCTGAGCAGTTGATGGAGTTAAGATATTCTTGGGGATATAGAAGTTCGGCATTCTCATCATTTGCAATCGAGTCAGCACTGTGAAAGACGTGCTCCTGCCCAGGAAAATTGTGAAGAATGTGATGGTTCAAATCGTCGACATCATCGTTCTTGCTCGCCAGGATGACCCGCTCTGAAAAGTATTGATCTGAATGCTGAGCCTGATCATAGATGCCAGGATAGATGGTGTGGATGAGAGAAGCGATGGTGTTCTGAGGACATTTGAGATGATCAGGAAGATTGATAGTGCCACCTTCATCTGTATGACCACCCTTTCCAACCTCCAACTGCCACTTTGCAAAGTTGCGCTCCTGAAGATCGTCTGTGTTCAAACGCATGTTGATTTTGAGATGAAGGATTTTGATGTGTTGCCAGAGAACAGAGCGTTGCAAAGAAGCACCAACGATTTGAGGTCGAGAACCCTTCTCAATGACAGGCAGGATCTGATGAAAGTCGCCCCCAAAGACCACAGGCACACCCCCAAAGGGTTTGTCACATTGGAGAATGTCTTTCAGAGTGCGGTTGACAGCTTCATGGAGATGACGATGCTGCATGAGTGCCTCATCCCAAATGATCAAGTCAGTCTGCTGCAGGAGCTGTGCCCGTGTTGAACCTCTGGAAATGGTGCAGGTGGATGACTCGTTTATGATGATTGGGATCTGAAAGCAGGAATGGGAATGTGCCTCCGGCACGTGTTAACATGTTTAATAAGTAATATATTCAATATTTTTGGTTTTTGCACTTCCACTATCATGACTTCATTTCTATGTTAGTCTGATAGTACTTCATTATTTTGGTATTTGCACTTCCACTGTCATGTGTTAACATGTTTAATAAGTATGGACTTCATTTCTATGTTACTCTAATAGTACTTCATTATATACAATATTTTTGGTTTTTGCACTTCCACTGTCACTTGGCCATATAGCCTTGATGTTGTGCACAGACCTTACTCATGATATTGCTACACAGAACCACTCATGAGTGAAGTATGGCTTATGTTGGTTACTGTGTTCATTAATTTTATCAACATCTCATTGCATTTTTTGACTTCAGTGCACATTGTTCACTTCATTGCATTTTTTGACTCGGTCTGTGAATGTGTAAGTGGTGGTTTATTTTCATGGGCCAGCTTGCATATACATAATACAATGCTTAATTCCACTACAGTTACTCAACTCCTTAGTTGCCTTTGGACTTGGGGTGTCATGGTTACACAACTCTTTAGTTGACTTTTAGATAGTACACAACTCTTCAGTTGACTTGGGACCATTGGCCCCAAGTCAACGTGGGTGGATTGTAGTATTTATCCCCTTCCACATCTCTCCCATCCCCATTTCCTCCATCTCCTTCCTCTTCTCCCCCATCACCTTCCCCATCCCCATCTCCCCCATCACCTTCCTCTTCTCCCTCTTCCCCATTCCTATCTCCCCTATCCCCACCTCTCCCATCCCCATCCCCTTCTCCACCTACCCCATCCCCATCCCCTTCTCCACTTACCTCACCCCCATCCCCTTCCCATCCCCACCTCCCCATTCCCATCCCCCATTCCCATCTCCCCTATACCCATCTCCCCCATAACCATCTCCCCCATTTCCATCCTCTTCTCCCCCTTCCCCATTCCCATCTCCACTATCCCAACCTCTCCCATTCTCATCCCCTTCTCCACTTACCTTACCCCCATCCCCTTCCCATCCCCACCTCCCCATTCCCATCCCCCATACCCATCTCCCCCATCCCCATCCCCACCTCCCCATTCCCATCCCCCATCCCCATCTCCCCCATCCCCATCTCCCCCATCCCCATCCACCTCTCCCTCTTCCTCTCCCTCTCCCTCTCCCTCTCCCTCTCCCTCTCCCTTATCCCCTTCTCCACCTACCCCATCCCCATCTCCCCCATCCCCCATCCCCATCTCCCCCATCCCCATCCACCTCTCCCTCTCCCTCTCCCTCTCCCTCTCCCTCTCCCTCTCCCTCTCCCTCTCCCTTATCCCCTTCTCCACCTACCCCATACCCATCCCCTTCTCCACCTACTTCACCCCCATCCCCTTCTCCACCTACTTCACCCTCATCCCCTTCCCATCCCTACCTCCCCCTTCCCTCTCTCCCTCTCCATCCACCCTCCTTCTCCCCTCTCCCCCCCTCCCCTCCCCCCTCACCTCCTCATGCACCCTCCCCCTCCTCCCTCTCCCCTCTCTCCTCTCTCTCCCCCTTCTTCCTCACTCCCCCTCTCACCCCCCCCTCTCATGTTCTCCCACTCTCATATCCTCATCCCCTCAATACTTCACCCCCATCACCCCCTCACTCACTCCCTCCCCCCCTCACTCACTCTCCCCCTCCTCATCTCCTCCCCCCTCCTTCCCCCTCACCCCTTTACTCCCCTCCTCCCTTCACCCCCTCTCCCCTCTCCCCTACTCCCCTCCCTCTCCCCCCTCTCCCCCCCTCTCCATCCATCCTCCTCCTCCTCTCTCCCCCCTCCCCTACTCACTCCCCCCCCTCCCCCATCACCCCCTCACCCACTCCCACCTCCCATTCCCCCCTTCACCCCCTCCCCCCCTCTCTCCCTCACTACTTCACCCCCTCACCCTCTCACCCCTGCTCTCCTCCCTCTCCTCTCTTTTGAATGTTGTAAAAAATCTCCAACTTCACTTTGTCATTAAACTCAAATTTTACACTCTATATAGAAAAAGTGCCCAGACCCAAAAAAAAAAAAAGATAGAGGTGGCAAAAATTAGCTGAGAAAAAGGTTCCCACCATTGAGTTATATTTGTCATCATGTCTCACGACTCTCAAAGTAGGTCATCACTTTCCCATCCACTCAGAGCAACTCCCACGGCCTCTTCACTTCCCACGGCCTAGTCACCTGACCATCCTCCTTTTATTATTGATATAGAAATGAAGTACTATGTATATAGAAATGAAGTATATACTTATTAAACATGTTAACGTGTGCCAGAGGCACATTCCCAACCTTGTCCATAATAAAGCGAGATTGGTCACGTGACTGTGGCGTGGGTAAATGGATGACAAACTCCGCAGGGGTGGGAATGGCATCACGCCGTGAGACTCTGCAGAGGTGTGGGAATGTGAGAATGGTGAGAAATGATGACAAATATCAAAATCTGACATTGTGGGAATCTAATCCAATTTTCGGCTAACCTGGGTGTTTCCATCATTTCAAAAATTAGCCGAAGATTTTTTGATTAGCCGAAAAAAAAATTTTAGGCTATTTTTAACTGTTCCCATGATAAGAAAAAATTTCGGCCAAGTTTTGGGGCCGATCACAAATTCAATATAACTGTTCCCATCAGAACAGATATTTTGCTGATGACAAATATAATTAAGTGTTCCTATGATGACAAATCTAATAACTTTGTGTAGGAACCAAATTTTCGGCTACTTTTTGGTCTGATGACAAATAAGGTTACCATGATCACAAATCTAATAACTGAGTGTAGTAAACCAAATTTTCGGCTGATGTTTGACCTGCTGACAAATATAATAAGGTGTTCCTATCATGACAAAGCTAATAACCGAGTGTAGGATCAATTTTTTCGGCTAATTTTCGGCTTGCTGGGTATAGGAACCCAATTTTCAGCTGATTTTTGGCCACTTCTAGCTTTTCTGCTCTCTTTCTGGCTCTGGGCTCTTTTCCAGTGGGGTTGTTTTTGCATTCTTGGGGTATCTGTAGACCAAGGTGAAGCTCTGTGAAGTCCTACCTCCCTGGCTTCTCTTTTTTCAACAAAAAGAGTGTCTGCCAGTTGTTTTTTGGACCTCTCTCAGAGCACAGTGTGCAGGGAGATTGGGCTGGCGGGTTTGCAGTTGCCTCCCCTTCCATTTTTGGAAGTCGCTCCACTATCAACTGCCACTGTTTGCACCGATTTCACAGCCTCCTACAAGAATCTCACCTCCTCTGCTGCTGTAAGAGAGCTCTCCGATTCCCATGGACCCGACTCTGCCCAATACTCCTCGACGTGTTCGGATGGCCGCACAGCAAACTGAACGGGACCAACGGACCTTGGATAGCCCTACTCGCCACCGGACTCCACACCACGCTCGCACAATGAACATCGCCCAGCCTTTGCTGCCTTTGCTGCCTGTGCCACCTCCCCATGGTGGTTTGCTGAATGGGAATGACGCCGATCCTTTTCTTGCCCCTCCACCTCCACCTCCTCAATACAACCATCTTCCTCCTCATTTGGCACAACAGCTGGCAGCACTTCCTCCCCTTCCACAGGTGGTGAGAGGCAGAGGCAGAGGAAGAGGAAGAGGGAGGGGAAGAGGCTCAATTCATGCTGCTCCACCTCTGCCTGTGGTTGCTCCTTTACACAATGCAGCTTTCCCATATCATTTTAATGCCCCTCCTGCCCCTCCTGTTTTTGACCCTCCTGTTTCAGCACCTCCTATTCTTGCACCTCCCATTCCTGTTGCTCCTGCACCTGCTATTCCTGTTGCACCTGCACCTCCCATTCCTGCTACTCATGCAATCGCCCAGGCTGGGCTGCGAGTTCCATCTTTGGGTCCTCCTCCTGTTTTTGACCCTCCAGCTCCTGTTCCTTTGGTTCCTGCACCTCCTATTCCTGTCGCTCCTCCAATGGCCTGGCCTGGACATCAAGTTCCTGTAGCTGTATGTTGGATTACATATTCTTCTATGTGACACAGGTTAATTAACAACATAATACTGATGCAGCCTTTTCTGCCTCCTGTTTTTGACCCTCCGGCTCCTGTTCCTCCTGTTCCTGCACCTCCTGTTCCTGAGCAAGTTCCACTTTTTTTTCCTGCTGTACGTTGGAGTTTTCCTTCAGGTGACTAGATGTATGAACTAATGACATATCATTATAGCCTCCTCCTCCTCCTGTTTTTGCCCCTCCTGTTCCTGTTCCTCCTGTGCCTGCACCTCCTGTTCCTGTGGCCAATGCCTCTCCACCGGTTGCTCCTGCAATGAGCAGGGCTGATCTTGCTGCCCAGCATGCTGCACTTCCACCTTTTGAAGCTGTATGTTGCATTATATTTTACATGATGTGAAATGGTCTGACAGTATGATGATGTAGCCTCCTCCACCTCCACCTGTGCCTCCTCCTGTTTTTGAACCTCCTGCTGCCGTTCTCCCCATTCCTGCTGCTGTTATCCCTGTTGCCAATATTCCTCCACATGTATGCTTATATCTTATTTTGGTATTGTTTTATTTGGTGACTGACCTCATTCTCCAAGATCGCTCAGCTTATCGATCCTGCACCACCACCACCACCTCTGCCTGTTTTGCCTCCTGCCCGCCAGCCATTTAATTTAGATTGGCCTGTTCATCATCTGGGAAATATGGATGTGGAGTGCCCTGATTGCCATGCTTTGCACTGGATGGCTGAACGTCTTATGAAATCCTCAAATATCCATCCTCGATTCGGCATGTGCTGCCTGAGTGGAAAGATCGCTTTGCCACCTCTTCACCCAGTCCCACCTGAGCTTATGCAATTGCTCACTGCTCAAGATGATATTGGAAAATCATTTCGTGATCACATCCGCACTTACAATAATGCACTCGCCATGACTTCTATCGGTCGCAAGATTGACGAGTCGGTCAATGAGGGTGAAGAGGCAGTGAATGATGGCGTTGGTCCCTATGTCTACAAACTCCATGGCGAGCTGTCCCACAAAATTGGATCTCTTCTTCCACCAGAGGGTGAACCTCCTGTTTATGCTCAGCTATATATTTACGATCCAGCTGATGCTGTCAACTTTCGCATGGCCAACGCCTGGAATACTCACCTCCGTCACCACACTTTGCTCACTCTCCAGGACATGCTCCACCGTCACCATCCAGCAGTTCAGATGTACAAGCAGGCTCATGAGCTCACCAGGAACTTGCCTCCACACCAGCAGTGCAAGATAGCTTTGCATTTTGATCAATCCTGTGACCGTCGCCGCTACAATCTGCCCGATGCTACCAACAATGAGATTGCTGTCATTCTTCCAGGTGATGGCGATCAGCCAGAGAGCACACGTGACATCGTTCTCTACCGCAGGCATGGCCCTCCCCTTCAGCGCATCAGTGACATCCATCCCCTCTATCCTGCCCTTCACTATGTTTTGCTGTTTCCTACTGGCCAGCTCCAATGGCACCCTCAAATCGAGTATGCAGCTGTCGATGCCAACAACCGAGTTGGTGCCAGAGTTCACAAACATGTCTCCAAATCCGAATTCTACTGCTATCGCCTCCACCTTCGACCGCCTGCTGTCGAGCCCCAGCATATCTTTCTGACTGGAAAGCTCTTTCAGGAGTTTGTGTGTGATGGATGGGCCACTGCTGAGCAGGATCGGTTGCGCTGGATTTTGATGAATCAGGACACCATTCGAGGCGAAGTCTATGTTGGCCTGGCAGATGCTGTGGCTGCAAACATCGATGTGGACACAGAGTCTCTGGGTCAAAGAATCATTCTTCCTTCGTCCTTTGCAGGAAGCACACGTCACATGCAGCAGCTTCTTCAGGATGCATTCGCCATCAATCGTCACTGCAATGGAGGCGATCTCTTTCTCACCATCACTGCCAACCCTGCCTGGCCAGAAATACGGGATGCTCTTCGTCCAGGGCAGACTGCAGCAGATCGCCCGGATTTGGTCGTTCGTGCATTCTATGCAAAGCAGAAGGAGATGATCAAGGATATTGAGGCTGGCATATTTGGAAAGGCTGTGGCTTATCTATTCACTATCGAGTTTCAGAAGCGTGGCCTTCCTCACATGCACTGCATTATCTTTCTAGATGAGCAATCCAAGCTTCGCACCCCCGAGCAGATAGACAGCCTTCTGTCTTCAGAGTTTCCTGACGATGATCCTGAGCTCCTCGACCTCATCAAAAAGTTCATGGTCCATAAACCCTGTGGTGCAGAGAACCCTGCAGCTCCTTGCATGGTGAATGGACAGTGCTCCAAAGGTTTCCCCAAGCCATTCAGGGATCAGACCACCATCTCTGAGGATGCCTATGCCTCTACCAAGCGTCGGGACACTGGACACACATATCACGTTCGGGGAAAGCAGGTCGACAATCGTTGGGTGGTCACTTACTCTGCCTATCTCATCTGGAAGTACCGTTGCCACATCAATATCGAGTCCATCAGCTCCATCAAGGCCATCAAGTACATCTACAAATATGTCTACAAAGGCCACGATCGCATCACCATGGAGTTTGGAACTTGCAACGATGAAGTCAGGCAGTACCTCGACGCTCGCTACATATCTGCATGCGAAAGCATCTGGCGCCTCTTCCACTTCACCATGCATGGTGCTTCTCCCAATGTCGTCCGTCTTCAGGTCCACCTTCCTGGCCAGCAGTATGTCACTTGGAATCAGAACGGTCCACAGTCTATCCAGGAAATCGTCCAGCATGCTGCACAGCGTGACACCACCCTCACTGCCTTCTTCAAGGCCAATCAGGAGTATCCAGAGCTTGCACAGGTCATTCTTTACCAGGACTTTCCTTCCAAATTTGTGTGGGATCAAAGGGCTCACAAGTGGAAGCCCAGGCAGAGGGGATTCGCCATTGGAAGGATGTTCTATGCTCCACCCAGTGCCGGTGAACGCTTTTACCTCAGGCTGCTTCTCACTGCTGTGAAAGGGGCTACATCATATGAAGACCTTCGCACTTTTCAGGGCATCGTCGCTCCCTCATTCAGAGAAGCCTGCCTCGCCCGTGGCCTTTTGGAGGATGACCAAGAGTGGCAGCAGTGTCTGGAGGAAGCAAAGTCCATGGCAACCGGTCGTCAGCTTCGCAATCTTTTTGTCACCATCCTTCGTGACTGTGCTCCCTCTGATCCTGTCCACCTCTGGAATACATATTGGCCTCACATTTGCGATGACTTGAGATATCAGCTCCAGCACACCAACATTCGTATCAACCCCACCGATGACGATGTCCATGATTATGGCCTTTATCTTATCAATCAGCTTCTCATGGTCTCTGGGAAATCTCTCGAGAAGGATTGGCCATACATGCCTCAGATCACTCAGAATTGGGATGCCAACATTCAGAACCGGTTGATCGCAGAGCAGCGCAGATACGATGTTGTGGAGCAGGCCGAGTTGGCTGCACACAATCTGGACACTTTCAATCACGATCAGAGGGCTGTCTTTGATGAGATCATGCATGCAGTCAACAACAAGACTGGCCAGACCTTTTTCCTCCATGGTCCAGGTGGCACTGGCAAAACCTATGTTTACAACACCCTCTGCCATCAGCTTCGCTCTCAAGGCAAGATCGTCCTCTGTGCTGCATCGTCTGGAATAGCTGCTCTTTTGCTCAAAGGCGGTCGTACTTCCCATTCCTGCTTTCAGATCCCAATCATCATAAACGAGTCATCCACCTGCACCATTTCCAGAGGTTCAACACGGGCACAGCTCCTGCAGCAGACTGACTTGATCATTTGGGATGAGGCACTCATGCAGCATCGTCATCTCCATGAAGCTGTCAACCGCACTCTGAAAGACATTCTCCAATGTGACAAACCCTTTGGGGGTGTGCCTGTGGTCTTTGGGGGCGACTTTCATCAGATCCTGCCTGTCATTGAGAAGGGTTCTCGACCTCAAATCGTTGGTGCTTCTTTGCAACGCTCTGTTCTCTGGCAACACATCAAAATCCTTCATCTCAAAATCAACATGCGTTTGAACACAGACGATCTTCAGGAGCGCAACTTTGCAAAGTGGCAGTTGGAGGTTGGAAAGGGTGGTCATACAGATGAAGGTGGCACTATCAATCTTCCTGATCATCTCAAATGTCCTCAGAACACCATCACTTCTCTCATCCACACCATCTATCCTGGCATCTATGATCAGGCTCAGCATTCAGATCAATACTTTTCAGAGCGGGTCATCCTGGCGAGCAAGAACGATGATGTCGACGATTTGAACCATCACATTCTTCACAATTTTCCTGGGCAGGAGCACGTCTTTCACAGTGCTGACTCGATTGCAAATGATGAGAATGCCGAACTTCTATATCCCCAAGAATATCTTAACTCCATCAACTGCTCAGGTCTACCTTTGGCGCATTTGGCACTCAAGGTCGGCATCCCTGTCATGATACTTCGCAATCTCAACATTGCTGGAGGGGTCTGCAATGGAAGTCGGGGGATATTGACTCGGATCAGGAATAGGGTTTTGGAGATTCGGTTGATCACTGGAGATAACGCAGGAGAGACTGTTTTCATTCCACGGATGCGACTTCGGCCTATTGAAGGTCAACTCCCCTTTACACTCTCTCGACTGCAGTTTGCTGTTCGTCTTTGCTTTTCAATGTCGATCAACAAGTCACAAGGGCAGTCAGTGAAGCATGTGGGTTTGGATTTCAGGAGTCCTGTCTTTACACATGGGCAGTTCTATGTGGCAATATCCAGGGTCAAGTCTGTCCACAATATCAAGGCAATATGGCCAAGCTCAGAGGATAGTGCAAAGACAAAAAATATTGTATATGATGAAGTGTTATTAGATTAAAATATATATTGTACATATGTAACTACTACTCATAGAAAATCAATGAACACAGTGAACAACGTGTGCCGGAGGCACATTTAAAAACCTTGTCAATAATAAAAGGAGGATGGTCAGGTGACTAGGCCGTGGGAAGTGATGAGGCCGTGGGAGTTGCTCTGAGTGGATGGGAAAGTGATGACCTACTTTGAGAGTCGTGAGACATGATGACAAATATAACTCAATGGTGGGAACCTTTTTCTCAGCTAATTTTTGCTACCTCTATCTTTTTTTTTTTTTGGGTCTGGGCACTTTTTCTATATAGAGTGTAAAAATTGAGTTTAATGACAAAGTGAAGTTGGAGATTTTTTACAACATTCAAAAGAGAGGAGAGGGAGGAGAGCAGGGGTGAGAGGGTGAGGGGGTGAAGTAGTGAGGGAGAGAGGGGGGGAGAGAGTGAAGGGGGGAATGGGAGGTGGGAGTGGGTGAGGGGGTGATGGGGGAGGGGGGGGAGTGAGTAGGGGAGGGGGGAGAGAGGAGGAGGAGGATGGATGGAGAGGGGGGGAGAGGGGGGAGAGGGAGGGGAGTAGGGGAGAGGGGAGAGGGGGTGAAGGGAGGAGGGGGGTGAAGAGGTGAGGGGGAAGGAGGGGGGAGGAGATGAGGAGGGGGAGAGTGAGTGAGGTGGAGAGGGAGAGAGGGAAGGGGGAGGTAGGGATGGGAAGGGGATGGGGGTGAAGTAGGTGGAGAAGGGGATGGGGATGAAGTAGGTGGAGAAGGGGATGGGTATGGGGTAGGTGGAGAAGGGGATAAGGGAGAGGGAGAGGGAGAGGGAGAGGGAGAGGGAGAGGGAGAGGGAGAGGGAGAGGGAGAGGGAGAGGGAGAGGGAGAGGGAGAGGGAGAGGGAGAGGTGGATGGGGATGGGGGAGATGGGGATGGGGGATGGGGGATGGGGGAGATGGGGATGGGGGATGGGGGAGAAGGGGATGGGGATGGGGGAGATGGGTATGGGGGATGGGAATGGGGAGGTGGGGATGGGAAGGGGATGGGGGTGAGGTAAGTGGAGAAGGGGATGAGAATGGGAGAGGTTGGGATAGCGGAGATGGGGATGGGGAAGGGGGAGAAGAGGATGGAAATGGGGGAGATGGTTATGGGGGAGATGGGTATAGGGGAGATGGGTATGGGGGATGGGAATGGGGAGGTGGGGATGGGAAGGGGATGGGGGTGAGGTAAGTGGAGAAGGCGATGGGAATGGGAGAGGTTGGGATAGCAGAGATGGGGATGGGGAAGGGGGAGAAGAGGATGGAAATGGGGGAGATGGTTATGGGGGAGATGGGTATAGGGGAGATGGGTATGGGGGATGGGAATGGGGAGGTGGGGATGGGAAGGGGATGGGGGTGAGGTAAGTAGAGAAGGGGATGGGGATGGGGTAGGTGGAGAAGGGGATGGGAATGGGAGAGGTTGGGATAGTGGAGATGGGGATGGGGAAGGGGGAGAAGAGGATGGAAATGGGGGAGATGGTTATGGGGGAGATGGGTATAGGGGAGATGGGAATGGGGGATGGGAATGGGGAGGTGGGAATGGGAAGGGGATGGGGGTGAGGTAAGTGGAGAAGGGGATGGGGATGGGGTAGGTGGAGAAGGGGATGGGGATGGGAGAGGTGGGGATAGGGGAGATAGGGATGGGGAAGAGGGAGAAGAGGAAGGTGATGGGGGAGATGGGGATGGGGAAGGTGATGGGGGAGAAGAGGAAGGAGATGGAGGAAATGGGGATGGGAGAGATGTGGAAGGGGATAAACACTACAATCCACCCACGTTGACTTGGGGCCAATGGTCCCAAGTCAACTGAAGAGTTGTGTACTATCTAAAAGTCAACTAAAGAGTTGTGTAACCATGACACCCCAAGTCCAAAGGCAACTAAGGAGTTGAGTAACTGTAGTGGAATTAAGCATTGTATTATGTATATGCAAGCTGGCCCATGAAAATAAACCACCACTCACACATTCACAGACCGAGTCAAAAAATGCAATGAAGTGAACAATGTGCACTGAAGTCAAAAAATGCAATGAGATGTTGATAAAATTAATGAACACAGTGACCAACATAAGCCATACTTCACTCATGAGTGGTTCTGTGTAGCAATATCATGAGTAAGGTCTGTGCACAACATCAAGGCTATATGGCCAAGTGACAGTGGAAGTGCAAAACCAAAAATATTGTATATAATGAAGTACTATTAGAGTAACATAGAAATGAAGTACTATGTATATAGAAATGAAGTCCATACTTATTAAACATGTTAACACATGACAGTGGAAGTGCAAAAACCAAAATAATGAAGTACTATCAGACTAACATAGAAATGAAGTCATGACAGTGGAAGTGCAAAAACCAAAAATATTGAATATATTACTTATTAAACATGTTAACATGTGCCGGAGGCACATTCCCAACCTTGTCCATAATAAAGCGAGATCGGTCACGTGACTGTGGCGTGGGTAAATGGATGACAAACTCAGAAGGGGTGGGAGTTCCATGACTAACCCTCTACTGTGAGAAAATGATGACAAATATAAGTCATAGGTGGGAAATGAAATTCTCGGCTAATTTTTCGCCACCTCAAACTTTTTTTTTTGGCTCTGGGCTCATTGGCTATGTAGAATAATGTCTGCATGGCATGTAAGGTGCTATATTGCAGTGTTTGCTAAATAAAATTTGACTGAGGAGCAACCATCATTCCATTTACTATGCTTTGAAAGCTGACTAAGCGAACCTCGCGGGCTGAACAAAATGCAAAAACCTGATCATGACCTTGGCACATGACCCAAAGAAGATGATTTAGACACATCTCTGTATTAGTCAGTAACAAGTGGATCAATAAAATGTTATTTGCAATTTAAGTGAGGTCATTACAAAGTCAGGTCAGTATTGAAATAAGTTTGAATTGAAAATTGAGTTCAGGACAAAGTTAAATCAGTAAAATATAAGAGTTACAATTGAGTTCATTATGAAGTAAAGGAAATAAAAATTACTTGAATACAGTATGTTTAAAAATTGAGTTCATTACAAAGTAAAGTCAGTAAAATAACAGTTACAAATGAGCTCATTATGAAGTAAAGTCTATGAAAATTAGTCTAGAAATAAGTCAAGTTTGAAAATGAGTCAGTAAAAAATAAGTCTGTAAAATGATCTTCGAAATCAAGTCAATAACAATTAGTTCAATACAAAGTCATTATGCAGACTTACTAACAAGTTATACATTGAGTTCGTTATAATGTAAAGTCAATAAATATTACTTTAATACTTACTGACAAAGTGAAGTTGGAGATTTTTTACAAAATTTAAAGAGAGGAGAGGGAGGTGAGCAGGGGTGAGGGGGTGAAGTAGTGAGGGGGTGAGGGAGTAAGGGAGGGAGGAGAGGAGAGGAGGAGGATGATGGAGAGGGGTGAGGGGGTGAAGTAGTGAGGGGGTGAGGGGGTGAAGTAGTGAGGGGGTGAGGGAGTAGGGGAGGGGGGGAGGGGAGGAGGAGGATGGATAGAGAGGGGGGAGGGGGTGAAGTAGTGAGGGGGGGAGGGAGTGAGGGGGTGAGGGAGTGAGGGAGAGAGGAGGGGAGGGAGTGAGAAAGTGGAGAGTAGGTGAGGATAAGAGAGTGGGAGAAGGTGAGAGGGGGGGGGTGAGAGGAGGGGGTGAGGAAGAAGGGGGAGAGAGATGAGAGAGAGGAGGGGGGGAGAATGGAGGGTGCATAAGGGGGTGAGGGGGGAGGGTGCATAAGGGAGTGAGGGGAGAGGGGAGGGGGGAGGGGAGGGGGGGAGAAGGGGGGAGAGGAAAGGGATGGGGGAGAGGCGAGAGGAGGGAGGGGAGGGGGGAAAGGGGAGGAGAGAAAGGGGATGGGGGAGAGGGGGATGAGGGAGATGGGGGAGGGGATGGGGGAGATGGAGGAGGGGATGGGGGAGATGGGGGAGAGGATGGGGTAGGTAGGCATGGGATGGGGGAGGGGATGGGGTAGGTGGACATGTGATGGGGATGGGGTAGATGGGCATGGGAACAGGAATGGAGTAGGTGGGCATGGGTATGGGGAAGGGGATGGGGATGGGGACAGGGATGGAGTAGGTGGGCATGGGCATGGGGAAGGGGAAGGGGAAGGAGATGGAGATGGAGATGGGGTAGGTGGAGATGGGGATGGGGATAGGGAAGGGGATAAACACCACAATCCCCCCACGTTGACTTGGGGCCAACGGTCCCAAGTCAACTGAAGAGTTGCGTACCATCTAAAAGTCAAATAAAAAGCTGTGCATCCATGAATAAAATGCAGTGAGGTGTTCATAATGAACACAGTGAACCACGTGTGCCGAAGGCACATTTAAAAACCTTGTCCATAATAAAGCAAGATTGGTCACGTGAATGTGGCATGGGTAAATGGATGACAAACTCAGAAGGGGTGGGAGTTCCATGACTAACCCTCTACTGTGAGAAAATGATGACAAATATAAGTTATAGGTAGGAAATGAACTTTTTGGCTAATTCCATTACATTACACATTTCAAAAATTAGCCGAAAAAAAATTTCAGCTATTTTTAGGCCAGATCAAAATTGTAATAATGGTTCCCATGATAAGAAAAAATTTCCGCCAAGTTTTGGGCCTGATCACAAATGCAATATAACAGTTCCCATCAGAACAAATATTTTTCTGATGACAAATATAATAAGGGGTTCCTATCATGACAAATCTAATAACTGATCAATATGGGGGTGTTGCCATGATGACTAATTTAATTAGCAACAACATTTTCGGCTACAGTGTTGAATCAAAATTTTCAGCTATTGTTTTTTTTTTGGGCCTGATGACAAAGATAATTACTGGGTCTTGCCATGATGACTAATTTAATTAGCAACAACAGTGTGGGATCAAAATCAAAATTTTCAGCTAATTGGCCTGATGACAAATATTATCAGGTGTTCCCATGATGACAAACTAATTTTCCCATTTGTCATTGATGACAAAGATCATAACTGGGTGTAGGAACAATATTTTCGGCTAATTTTTGGCTTGCTGGGTGTAGGAACCAAATTTTCGGCTGAGTTTTGGCCACTTCTAGCTTTTCTGTTCTCTTTCTGGCTCTGGGCTCTTTTCCAGTGGGGTTGTTTTTGCATTCTTGGGGTATCTGTAGACCAAGGTGAAGCTCTGTGAAGTCCTACCTCCCTGGCTTCTCTTTTTTCAACAAAAGGAGTGTCTGCCAGTTGTTTTTTGGACCTCTCTCAGGGCACAGTGTGCAGGGAGATTGGGCTGGCGGGTTTGCAGTTGCCTCCCCTTCCATTTTTGGAAGTCGCTCCACTATCAACTGCCACTGTTTGCACCGATTTCACAGCCTCCTGCAAGATTGTCACATCCTCCACTGCTGTAAGAGAGCTCTCCGATTCCCATGGACCCAACTCCGCCCAACACTCCTCGACGTGTCCGGACGGCCGCACAGCAAATTGAACGGGACCAACGGACCTTGGATAGCCCTACTCGCCACCGGACTCCACACCATGCTCGCACTATGCACATTGCCCAGCCACTGCTGCCATTGCCGCCAGCCCATAATATTGCCTTGCTGAATGCTGATCCTTTTGTGGCTGCTCCTCCACCACCTCCTCAATACAATCACCTTCCTCCTCATTTGGCACAGCAGTTGGCGGCACTTCCTCCTCTTCCACAGATTCCAAGAGGCAGGGGCAGAGGGAGGGGAAGAGGGAGGGGAAGAGGCTCAAGTCATGCAGCTCCACCTCTACCTGTGGTTGCTCCTTTACACAATCCAGCTCTCCCATATTTTTTACAGGCCCCTCCTGCACCTCCTGTTTTTGATCCTCCTGTTCCTGCACCTCCCATTCCTGCACCTCCCATTCCTGTGGCTCCTCCTGTATGTTGAATTGTTCTGTCAGGTGATGGATCGTGACTGACAGTATACTGATGTAGCCTCTTGCTCCTACTCCTGTGCCTCCAATGATTATCCCTCCTGCTGTCCCTCAACCCATTGCTCCTAGATTGACCTTGGCTGAACTTGCTGCTTGGCATGCTGCACTTCCACCTCTTTTCCCAGCTGTAGCTGTAAGTTGGATTATTCTTGCAGGTGACAGACATTCAACTGACAATAAATTTTGTAGCCTCCTCCTCCTGTTTTTTACCCTCCTGTTCCTGTTCCTCCTGTTGCTGGACCTGCCATTCCTGTTGCTGGACCTGTTCTTCCTGTTGCTGCTCCTGTTCTTCCTGTTGCTGCTCCTGTTCTTCCTGTTGCTGCTCCTGTTCTTCCTGTTGCTGCTCCTGCTTTTCCTGTTGCTGCTCCTATTCCTCCTGTTGCTGCTCCTGCTCCTGCTGCTCCTGTTCCTGCTCCTGTTCCTGTGCCTGCAATGGCATGGGCTGAGCTGGCTGCCCAGCATGCTGCACTTCCACCTTTTGAAGCTGTATGTTGCATTATATTTTACATAATGTGAAATGGTCTGACAGTATGATGATGTAGCCTCCTCCACCTCCACCTCTGCCTCCGCCTGTTTTTGATCCTCCTGCTGCTGTTCCCCCTGTTCCTGCTGCTATCATTCCTGTTGCCAATATCCCTCCACATGTATGCTCATATCTTATTTTGTAATTTTTTATTTGGTGACTGACCTTATTCTCCAAGGTCGCTCAGCTTATTGATCCTGCACCACCACCACCACCACCACCTATTTTGCCTCCAGCCCGCCAGCCATTTAATCCTGATTGGCCTGTTCATGATCTGGGAAATATGGATGTGGAGTGCTCTGATTGCCATGCTTTGCACTGGATGGCTGAACGTCTTATGAAATCCTCAAATATCCATCCTCGATTCGGCATGTGCTGCCTGAGTGGAAAGATCGCTTTGCCACCTCTTCACCCAGTCCCACCTGAGCTTATGCAATTGCTCACTGCTCAAGATGATATTGGAAAATCATTTCGTGATCACATCCGCACTTACAATAATGCACTTGCCATGACTTCTATCGGTCGCAAGATTGACGAGTCGGTCAATGAGGGTGAAGAGGCAGTGAATGATGGCGTTGGTCCCTATGTCTACAAACTCCATGGCGAGCTGTCCCACAAAATTGGATCTCTTCTTCCACCAGAGGGTGAACCTCCTGTTTATGCTCAGCTATATATTTACGATCCAGCTGATGCTGTCAACTTTCGCATGGCCAACGCCTGGAATACTCACCTCCATCACCACACTTTGCTCACTCTCCAGGACATGCTCCACCGTCACCATCCAGCAGTTCAGATGTACAAGCAGGCTCATGAGCTCACCAGGAACTTGCCTCCACACCAGCAGTGCAAGATAGCTTTGCGTTTTGATCAATCCTGTGACCGTCGCCGCTACAATCTGCCCGATGCTACCAACAATGAGATTGCTGTCATTCTTCCAGGTGATGGCAATCAGCCAGAGAGCACACGTGACATCGTTCTCTACTGCAGGCATGGCCCTCCCCTTCAGCGCATCAGTGACATCCATCCCCTCTATCCTGCTCTTCACTATGTTTTGCTGTTTCCTACTGGCCAGCTCCAATGGCACCCTCAAATCGAGTATGCAGCTGTCGATGCCAACAACCGAGTTGGTGCCAGAGTTCACAAACATGTCTCCAAATCTGAATTCTACTGCTATCGCCTCCACCTTCGACCGCCTGCTGTCGAGCCCCAGCATATCTTTCTGACTGGAAAGCTCTTTCAGGAGTTTGTGTGTGATGGATGGGCCACTGCTGAGCAGGATCGGTTGCGCTGGATTTTGATGAATCAGGACACCATTCGAGGCGAAGTCTATGTTGGCCTGGCAGATGCTGTGGCTGCAAACATCGATGTGGACACAGAGTCTCTGGGTCAAAGAATCATTCTTCCTTCGTCCTTTGCAGGAAGCACACGTCACATGCAGCAGCTTCTTCAGGATGCATTCGCCATCAATCGTCACTGCAATGGAGGCGATCTCTTTCTCACCATCACTGCCAACCCTGCCTGGCCAGAAATACAGGATGCTCTTCGTCCAGGGCAGACTGCAGCAGATCGCCCAGATTTGGTCGTTCGTGCATTCTATGCAAAGCAGAAGGAGATGATCAAGGATATCGAGGCTGGCATATTTGGAAAGGCTGTGGCTTATCTTTTCACCATCGAGTTTCAGAAGCGTGGCCTTCCTCACATGCACTGCATTATCTTTCTCGATGAGCAATCCAAGCTTCGCACCCCTGAGCAGATAGACAGCCTTCTGTCTTCAGAGTTTCCTGACGATGATCCTGAGCTCCTCGACCTCATCAAAAAGTTCATGGTCCATAAACCCTGTGGTGCAGAGAACCCTGCAGCTCCTTGCATGGTGAATGGACAGTGCTCCAAAGGTTTCCCCAAGCCATTCAGGGATCAGACCACCATCTCTGAGGATGCCTATGCCTCTACCAAGCGTCGGGACACTGGACACACATATCATGTTCGGGGAAAGCAGGTCGACAATCGTTGGGTGGTCACTTACTCTGCCTATCTTATCTGGAAGTACCGTTGCCACATCAATATCGAGTCCATCAGCTCCATCAAGGCCATCAAGTACATCTACAAATATGTCTACAAAGGCCACGATCGCATCACCATGGAGTTTGGAACTTGCAACGATGAAGTCAGGCAGTACCTCGACGCTCGCTACATATCTGCATGCGAAAGCATCTGGCGCCTCTTCCACTTCACCATGCATGGTGCTTCTCCCAATGTCGTCCGTCTTCAGGTCCACCTTCCTGGCCAGCAGTATGTCACTTGGAATCAGAACGGTCCACAGTCTATCCAGGAAATCGTCCAGCATGCTGCACAGCGTGACACCACCCTCACTGCCTTCTTCAAGGCCAATCAGGAGTATCCAGAGCTTGCACAGGTCGTTCTTTACCAGGACTTTCCTTCCAAATTTGTGTGGGATCAAAGGGCTCACAAGTGGAAGCCCAGGCAGAGGGGATTCGCCATTGGAAGGATGTTCTATGCTCCACCCAGTGCCGGTGAACGCTTTTACCTCAGGCTGCTTCTCACTGCTGTGAAAGGGGCTACATCATATGAAGACCTTCGCACTTTTCAGGGCATCGTCGCTCCCTCATTCAGAGAGGCCTGCCTCGCCCGTGGCCTTTTGGAGGATGACCAAGAGTGGCAGCAGTGTCTGGAGGAAGCAAAGTCCATGGCAACCGGTCGTCAGCTTTGCAATCTTTTTGTCACCATCCTTCGTGACTGTGCTCCCTCTGATCCTGTCCACCTCTGGAATACATATTGGCCTCACATTTGCGATGACTTGAGATATCAGCTCCAGCACACCAACATTCGTATCAACCCCACCGATGACGATGTCCATGATTATGGCCTTTATCTTATCAATCAGCTTCTCATGGTCTCTGGGAAATCTCTCGAGAAGGATTGGCCATACATGCCTCAGATCACTCAGAATTGGGATGCCAACATTCAGAACCGGTTGATCGCAGAGCAGCGCAGATACGATGTTGTGGAGCAGGCCGAGTTGGCTGCACACAATCTGGACACTTTCAATCACGATCAGAGGGCTGTCTTTGATGAGATCATGCATGCAGTCAACAACAAGACTGGCCAGACCTTTTTCCTCCATGGTCCAGGTGGCACTGGCAAAACCTATGTTTACAACACCCTCTGCCATCAGCTTCGCTCTCAAGGCAAGATCGTCCTCTGTGCTGCATCGTCTGGAATAGCTGCTCTTTTGCTCAAAGGCGGTCGTACTTCCCATTCCTGCTTTCAGATCCCAATCATCATAAACGAGTCATCCACCTGCACCATTTCCAGAGGTTCAACACGGGCACAGCTCCTGCAGCAGACTGACTTGATCATTTGGGATGAGGCACTCATGCAGCATCGTCATCTCCATGAAGCTGTCAACCGCACTCTGAAAGACATTCTCCAATGTGACAAACCCTTTGGGGGTGTGCCTGTGGTCTTTGGGGGCGACTTTCATCAGATCCTGCCTGTCATTGAGAAGGGTTCTCGACCTCAAATCGTTGGTGCTTCTTTGCAACGCTCTGTTCTCTGGCAACACATCAAAATCCTTCATCTCAAAATCAACATGCGTTTGAACACAGACGATCTTCAGGAGCGCAACTTTGCAAAGTGACAGTTGGAGGTTGGAAAGGGTGGTCATACAGATGAAGGTGGCACTATCAATCTTCCTGATCATCTCAAATGTCCTCAGAACACCATCGCTTCTCTCATCCACACCATCTATCCTGGCATCTATGATCAGGCTCAGCATTCAGATCAATACTTTTCAGAGCGGGTCATCCTGGCAAGCAAGAACGATGATGTCGACGATTTGAACCATCACATTCTTCACAATTTTCCTGGGCAGGAGCACGTCTTTCACAGTGCTGACTCGATTGCAAATGATGAGAATGCCGAACTTCTATATCCCCAAGAATATCTTAACTCCATCAACTGCTCAGGTCTACCTTTGGCACATTTGGCACTCAAGGTCGGCGTCCCTGTCATGATACTTCGCAATCTCAACATTGCTGGAGGGGTCTGCAATGGAAGTCGGGGGATATTGACTCGGATCAGGAATAGGGTTTTGGAGATTCGGTTGATCACTGGAGATAACGCAGGAGAGACTGTTTTCATTCCACGGATGCGACTTCGGCCTATTGAAGGTCAACTCCCCTTCACACTCTCTCGACTGCAGTTTGCTGTTCGTCTTTGCTTTTCAATGTCGATCAACAAGTCACAAGGGCAGTCAGTGAAGCATGTGGGTTTGGATTTCAGAAGTCCTGTCTTTACACATGGGCAGTTCTATGTGGCAATATCCAGGGTCAAGTCTGTCCACAATATCAAGGCAATATGGCCAAGCTCAGAGGATAGTGCAAAGACAAAAAATATTGTATATGATGAAGTGTTATTAGATTAAAATATATATTGTACATATGTAACTACTACTCATAGAAAATCAATGAACACAGTGAACAACGTGTGCCGGAGGCACATTTAAAAACCTTGTTAGTCTAATAGTACTTCATTCTATACAATATTTTTGGTTTTTGCACTTCTACTGTCACTTGGCCATATAGCCTTGATGTTGTGCACAGACCTTACTCATGATATTGCCATATAGAACCACTCATGAGTAAAGTATGGCTTATGTTGTTCACTGTGTTCATTAATTTTATCAACATCTCATTGCATTTTTTGACTTCAGTGCACATTGTTCACTTCATTGCATTTCTTGACTCAGTCTGTGAATGGTGGTTCATTTTCATGGGCCAGCTCGCATGTACATAATACAATGCTTAATTCCACTACAGTTACTCAACTCCTTAGTTGCCTTTGGACTTGGGGGGTCATGGTTACACAACTCTTTAGTTGACTTTTAGATAGTACACAGCTCTTCAGTTGACTTGGGACCATTGGCACCAAGTCAATGTAGGTGGATTGTGGTGTTTATCCCCTTCCACATCTTCCCCATCCCCATTTCCCCCATTCCCTTCCTCTTCTCTCCCATCATCTTCCCTATCCCCATCTCTCCCATCACCTTCCTCTTCTCCCTCTTCCCCATCCCCATCTCCCCTATCCCCACATCTCCCATCCCCATCCCCTTCTCCACCTACTTCACCCCCATCCCCTTCCCATCCCTACCTCCCCCTGCCTTCTCTCCCTCTCCATCCATCCTCCTTCTCCCCTCCCCCCCTCTCCCCTCCCGCCTCACCCCCTCATGCACCCTCCCCCTCCTCCCTCTCCCCTCTCTCCTCTCTCTCCCCCTTCTTCCTCACTCCCCCTCTCACCCCCCCCCCCTCTCATGTTCTCCCACTCTCATATCCTCACCCCCTCAATACTTCACCTCCATCATCCCCTCACTCACTCCCTCCCCCCCTCACTCACTCTCCCCCTCCTCATCTCCTCCCCCCTCCTTTCCCCTCACCCCTTCACCCCCCTCCTCCCTTCACCCCCTCTCCCCTCTCCCCTACTCCCCTCTCCCCTACTCCCCTCCCTCTCCCCCCTCTCCCCCCTGTCCATCCATTCTCCTCCTCCCCTCTCCCCCCTGTCCATCCATTCTCCTCCTCCCCTCTCCCCCATCCCCTACTCACCCCCCCTCCTCCATCACCCCCTCACCCACTCCCACCTCCCATTCCCCCCTTCACCCCCTCCCTCCTTTCTCTCCCTCTCCCCCTCACTACCTCTCCTCACTACTTCACCCCCTTACCCCCTCACCCCTGCTCTCCTCCCTTTCCTCTCTTTTGAATGTTGTAAAAATCTCTAACTTCACTTTGTCATTAAACTCAATTTTTATACTCTACATAGAAAAAGTGCCCAGACCCAAAAAAAAAAGATAGAGGTGGCGAAAATTAGCTGAGAAAAAGGTTCCCACCATTGAGTTATATTTGTCATCATGTCTCACGACCCTCAAAGTTGGTCATCACTTTCCCATCCACTCAGAGCAACTCCCATGGCCTCTTCACTTCCCATGGCCTAGTCACCTGACCATCCTCCTTTTATTATTGACAAGGTTGGGAATGTGCCTCCAGCACACGTTAACATGTTTAATAAGTAATATATACAATATTTTTGGTTTTTGCACTTCCACTGTCACGACTTCATTTCTATGTTAGTCTGATAGTACTTATTTTGGTTTTTGCACTTCCACTGTTGTTAGGGTCAATACTCTCTAGATCAAAAGTAGGTCGATACTCGTAAGTGACGACGTTCAATAGCGACTTAGATCACCGAAGCTCGTAAGCAACAGTTTGAGCAGAAGACTTAGATCGCACCAGTTGAGAGTGTAGAAAGGACTAGGTCAAGCTAGATTGACCAGTCGTGCATTCATCATATAAATACTACAAGCGTAGATCGAGGATACGAGTCGTGCTATCAGAACAATAGAGATAACGAGAATAGAAAGACAATAAGAAAGGAGGCGTCTGCAGTTCATTACAATAGTGTGAGAAGGTAGGTGGGCACGTGTTGTACAAGACAAAAGAAAGAGACAATAGCGTGGGACGTACGGTGGTAGAACAATAGAAACAAAAGAAAATAGAATTCCCATGCCTTCTCGTAACACTAGCTTCTCCCCAAGGTTTCGAGTTCCATCCGAAACTAAGACCTCATCGTTCGCATTGGGTCAAAGGACGGCGCGTCGCTCGTCATCGCGGAGAACGTGGAAAACGACGTAGGGGTCGGGGTGTCGTGAGCGTAAACCCGAGTGGGCAATTCAATGTTCTCTTCTCCGGCGAAGCGCATGGAGGTGCCGGTGACGAAAGTAACGAGTTGTGGGAGGTGAGGGGCAGAGATGATTTTGAATGAAATGAGTATATAGCAGAGTAGCATAATAAAAATGCACGCGCCAAAAATGGCGCCGAGAGTGATGACGACATAGAGATTGTAGGTCATTGTGGTTGGTTTTTAGGTCGTGCGATGACATGGCGGAACGTCACGTGTCGGGTTATTTGGGCAGAAGAGCATGGAGTGCTCGGGTCGCCATCGTCGGCAATGGGGGCATTGATATTCAGAACAGTGAGAGGAAAAATGACCTACTTGGGCGCAGGTGAAACAGACCGAATTTCGCATCCAAGGTGGTGCGGGTGCATGCTTGGTGGTAGTCTCGGTAGGATAGGGGGTAGGTGCTCGTCTAGGTGGAGATTGTGGCACATATGGTGGAAGTGGTGGGTGTGGAGAAGCGGTCAGCGGTGTCTCTTCATCTTCCTCGTCACTCAGCAGTTCTATGATAAAAATTTGTTGTGGTGTCGGGACCCGCTCTCCAGGTCCGTAGCGGAGCGCCTGCTCATCCAGGCTCCTCATGAGCAGGAGCAGATCGAGGTAATATGCTTCTTCGGTTAGTCATCGGAATACGTGCTGCAGGTGTGAGATGGCTCTATATGTTTCGAAGAGGTTTTGCGCGGTGCTGTGCAGCAGCATGCGGTCTTGGGTTACCGATAGCAGTCTTTCTTCATTTCTGATGTTGTCCGTGTCTCGGACGAAGCTGAGGATGAGTTCAAAGGTCCTGACAGGGTCAGGGTCGGGTGTGACATTCATAAAAAAGTGGAGGGGGCGGCTCATATTCAAAGGAGGTTGTGTGCGGTCCTATATTCGCCCAACAGTTCAGCAGCGTTTTTTAAATGAATCGCTGGTTCCCAGGTGTTTTCTGCCATGCTGTATCCCTTCCACTTTACCAGGAATCGAATTCTCTTGCCTGCCCCCCTATGTGCTAAGATAGCCTCGACCTCGTGTTCTTGTTCTCCTTCGATCAGATCGGGTGGCGGAGCAAGGAAATTTGGTCCGTGGGTCTCATTTTCTTTGAAGCATGAGAGAAGTGAGGCGTGGAATACTGGGTGAATTTTCCACTGGGAGGGGAGCCTCAATTTATAGGCGTGGGGTGATATTACCTGCATGATAAGGAAGGGTCCCTCGCGTTTAGGGGCGAGCTTTTTGGTCGGGTACCCTAACTTCAAGTTTTTGGAGTCGAGCCAGACCTTTTCCCCCACTGTGAATGGACGGAATCCTCATCCATTTCGCCCGATCATCACCTGTCGGGAGAGTTCATGAGCCGCCAGGGCTTCCCGCCGTATATTTCCCAGTTCGGCTATCCACTGTTCAGTAGCTGGCATGTTTGTTTTCAGGTAAGTCGTGGGGATAGCTCTAGGGTGCGCTCCCATCATTACATAAAACGGGGTGTTCTTAATAGCCGAATGATGCTTCTGATTGTGTGTGAATTCGGCGGTGGTGAGGTGGCTTTTCCACTGCGAAGGTTTGTTCACACAGAAGATCCGGAGGTAGATTTCGAGTTCTTGATTCACCTTCTCAGTTTCCCCATCAGTCTGTGGGTGGTAGGCCATGCTCATTGCCAGCCTTATTCCCAGGAGTCTTCCTAGTTCTTGAAAGGCATTTGAGGCGAAGCGAGGATCTTGGTCAGATATGATCTTATCCGGGAGGCCAAATCTCTTGAATACGTTATGTAGATAGAGGTTGGCCGCTCCCAGTGCATCGACGCTTTTGTTGCAGGGGATGAAAATTACCCCCTTAGTAAGACCATGGTCTACCACGACCATGATGGTGTCAGATCCGTTGCTTATCAGGAGATCAGTGATGAAGTCCATGGATACCAGTGCAAATGGTCGAGTGGCATTAGATCTGATCGGAGATAATCCCGGTGTTGTCGGGTGGGTGTTTACCTTCATTTGCTGGCAGGTGGCGCAGCCATCGACGTAGTTCCGAATGAAGATGGTCATTCCTGGCTACCAATAGTCCCTCCGTACCAGTTCCAGGGTTTGAAATCGGCCGGGGTGTCCAGTCAGTATGTTGTCGTGGTATTTTTCCACGATTTTCCTTCTTAATTCTTTGTTATTGGGGACGTAGCATCGGTCTTTGAAGAAGACTGTCCCATCATCTTCCATCTTCCAATCTTCTACCGCCGACTTGATCGGTGGCGTTCCTCCTTCTTTGATTGCTCTTACTATCTCCTTTAGTAAGTCGTCTCTCATCATGCTTTCTGCTAGCACTTCTTTTAGCTCGGTATCAATCGTCCGTGTGAAGATCTTGTCCTTCAGTAAGGTGATATCATCGTTATCATTGTCGATATCTGGTATGTGATCTCCTCTTCGCGATAGGGTGTCAGATTGGATCATCATTTTCCCCGGGACATGTACCAATTGTAGATTGAATTGTGACAGGAAGAGGCTCCATCTAGCCTGTCGTCGATTCAATTTTTGTGCCGTTCTGAAGTACATTAGATTCTTGTGATCTGATAGGATCGTTGTTGCATGTTCCGATCCCTGGAGATAGTGTCTCCAGGTTTCCAGTGCCCGTATAATTCCTAACAGCTCCTGATCATAGATTTCATAGTTTCGTTCGGTTGCTGTCAGGGAGTGGGAGATATACCCGCAAGGGTGCCAGTCTCCATTGGTATCAGTTTGTTTCAGGATGGCACCTGTCGCGTATTTTGAGGCGTCGCTCTCGATTACGAATGGCTTTTCTGCATTGGGCATTAGCAATACTGGCGCCTCGGAGAACTTTTTCTTTAGAGAGTCGAATGCCACTTGGCACTCGTCTGTCCAGCTAAAGGGTTGGTCCTTTCTTGTTAGGTTGTTAAGTGGCTTAGTAATTGTGGCAAAGTTGCCGATGAATCTCCTGTAAAAGTTCCCGAAGCCCAGGAACAATCTAACCCCCTTTACGTTGGTTGGGGCTGGCCAATCCCTTATTCCGCTCAACTTGGTGGGGTCCATGGCTAGTTGGTTTGGTCACAGGATCAGACCGAGGAATTCGACTTCCTGTACATCAAATCTAGATTTTTCTGGCTTTAGGTACAGATCATTCTCCCTAAGCCTTGCCAAGACTCTCTTTGTTCTCTCCTCGTGTTCCTTTTTATCTTTGGAGAAGATGAGGATGTCGTCCATGTATATTACTAACCATCCCTCGTTCAGCATGTCCCGGAAGATGTCGTTCATCATGGCCTGGAAGGTCGCCGGAGAGTTGCAGAGGCCGAAAAACATGACCTTGGGCTCGAACAGCCCCTTATTGGTCTTAAATGCCGCCTTCCACTCGTCTCCCTTCCTAATCCTGACGTTATGGTACCCCCATCTGATGTCTAGTTTGGTGAACCATTTCGCCCCTTTCAACTTATCGAGCAGATCGCCGATCAGTGGAAGTGGGTACAAGTTTTTGATGGTTCCTTCGTTTAGGTACCAGTAGTCTTGGCATGGTCTGAGTGCGTCAGAATCTTTCTTTGCTACGAAGAAGAATGGTGATGCCATAGGAGACTTGGATGGAGTAATGTACCCCTTCCTTAGGTTATCATCGATGAATTCGTCCAACTTCTTTTGTTCCGCCGGGGTGATAGGGTAGACTTTGCAATCCTTCGGGATGAAATCCGGCTTAAGTTTGATCGCGTGGTCCCACGGTCTCGATTCGGGAAATCTTTCCGATGCTGCCTTTTCAAATATGCTCCGATATTCCCTGTACTTCTCGGGGAGTAGGTCATCGAGTGATTGCTTCTCTCCGACTTCCTCCTTCTCGTGAGCAAGCCTTTGCGAGACGGAGGTTTTGGCTCAGATGTGGGTAGTATGAGAGAAGGCGAATCTACCGGTTGATCGAGATCGAGTGGTGCGCGCGATGTGCCTAAGCTTCTGGTAATTTGGGGGGATGTAGTCGTGTTCGATAGTGAGGGGGGATTCCTCGGTTCTGAATACCCTGATCATTGGTTCCCCCCGGATGTAAGCGAATAGAGCATCCGTTCCATCATCATTCCCGTTAAGCGATGAGCCGAAGTCAGATTCATTCGAAGGTGAGATCTGAGGGTCGGTTTTGGGTTGGGCATCTGTTACCGTGTCCTTTGCCATGTCCGTGTCCGTTGCCGGGTGTGATCCGTTTTCCTCGGGTTCATTTGTAGCGCAGAGTCCTCTTGCGAGATGAACCGCCCCGAGCCTACTCTTCACGTGCTTGGCGACGGCGAGGTGGGTTTTTCCGAAGGTCTCCCCAGCACTCCTTTTAGGTAGCCTCTCGAGAGTCGGGCTCAATGTTACTCTCGATACAAGCAGCCCCTTGTCATCTATAGTAAGACTCTGCTTACCGATTGTGGTCCGAGTTCACTCGATCATCGTCCGGATTTTTCCCATAATGGACCTTTTGGTCCGTCTGTCTGTGAGAGTCCCCTTCTCCCAATCAATGGCGGGGTTGCGTCGTTGTAACCATGTATATCCTAGGATCATCATTTCGTTTCCTAGCCCCGTTATCAACATTCTGATCTTCTCTTCTTTTCCTCCAATCTCGGTGTCGATAATGACATAATGTGAGATCGTTCTGTTTTTGTTTAGCGTCCCATCAACATTTTTGGCAAGGATCTTCCTGCTGAGTGGGTGTTTCTGTAGTCCGAGTTTTTGGACCACTTGGTGGTCAATGAAGGTTTCTCCCGCCCCTGAGTCAATCAGGGTGGGTATTTCGGCTCTCTTGTCGTCTAGCAAGCAGTAAACTGGGACATGCATAAATTGTTTGCTTACGTCAGCTACCAGTACACTTGAGACGACTATCTTGGCGGGCTCTGCTGCCGATGCAGGCCACCATTTCAAAAACCCTCTTCCACCATTAAGTCTAACACCTCTTCTTTCTGCTTCTCTTCCAGCTCATTGACGAGCGCTCGGATTTTAGCGTAGTGTTCTCGGGACATCTTTTTTGTTTCGGTCTTCTTTTCTTCTTTGGCAGGTGGCTCTTTCCTGCCTCTGTGTTCGTTCGCCCTATGTCCCGTTCTGTGGCAAATAAAACATCTTCCTTCTTTTATGTGCTTCACCCTTTCTGTGTAAGAGAGGCGCGTCGCATCGATTTCCATGGCGTTGGGGTCTTTAGAGCTGCTCGCTCCACCCCCTCCTACCTTACTATAGGTTCTTTCTTTTATCGCCCTCGCCCTTCTGAGATGCCCTTCGGCCCTTGCTGCATGGGTGTACCACCCCTCGATCATGTCGGGCGGGTTCTCCATGCCAAAGGCCTTGTCGAGGACTCGGTTGTTGAGTCCGTCGACGAAATATTCGATTAGGGCTGCATCTTCTTTAATCTTTGTTTGGTAGGCCAGTGTTTTGAACTGGGCGATGTATTCGTCTACTCCTTTCGCTCCTTGTGAGAGCGCTCTGAGTTGGGTTCGCACGTTTCCTGTGTTGTCAATGGGCGAAAATGCTGCACGTACTTTAGCGATGAACTCCTGGAACGTATCCCAGGGTTTCAATTCAATGTACCTCTCTTCTAGGTACGCCTGCTTCCATGGCCCTGCTGTCCCCCCGTTCATGTAAGATAGCATGAATAAAATCTTGTGGCGGTCGTCGGGGAAAGCGGCCGCATTGGCGTCTACGTATGCTCCGCACTCGAGTAAGAAGAGCATGGTCTTAGCTCTGTCTCCCGAGTAATCGGTCGGTGCCCTCATCTTGATCTCGGCGGGTCTAACAGCGAGAGTAGCGGGTGCGGTGGGAGCAGTAGGAGTGGATGGGGCTGCCATTATTCTTTTGGTGGGGAGTGGTCGGATGATTCTCGTAGGAATGGTGTCGCAGTATGTGTGAGCTGCCTAGACTGTGGTTAGTTGGCAGAGGTTTTAGAACAGCTTGACCTTTTGTTAGGGTCAATACTCTCTAGATCAAAAGTAGGTCGATACTCGTAAGTGACGACGTTCAATAGCGACTCAGATCACCGAAGCTCGTAAGCAACGGTTTGAGCAGAAGACTTAGATCGCACCAGTTGAGAGTGTAGAAAGGACTAGGTCAAGCTAGATTGACCAGTCGTGCATTCATCATATAAATACTACAAGCGTAGATCGAGGATACGAGTCGTGCTATCAGAACAATAGAGATAACGAGAATAGAAAGACAATAAGAAAGGAGGCGTCTGCAGTTCGTTACAATAGTGTGAGAAGGTAGGTGGGCGCGTGTTGTACAAGACAAAAGAAAAGAGACAATAGCATGGGACATACGGTGGTAGAACAATAGAAACAAAAGAAAATAGAATTCCCATGCCTTCTCGTAACAACTGTCATGTGTTAACATGTTTAATAAGTATGGACTTCATTTCTATGTTACTCTAATAGTACTTCATTATATACAATATTTTTGGTTTTTGCACTTCCACTGTCACTTGGCCATATTGCCTTGATGTTGTGCACAGACCTTACTTGTGATATCGCTACATAGAACTGCCCATGAGTGAAGACAGGACTCCTGAAATCTAATCCCACATGCTGCACTGACTGTTCCTGGAATTTGTTGATCGACATTGAAAAGCACAGTTGAACAGCAAATTGGAGTCGAGACAGAGTGAAAGGGAGTTGTCCTTCAATTGGCTGCAGTTGCATCCATGGAATAAACACCTTCTCTCCAGCATGATCTCCAGTAATCAACTGAACCTCCAACACTCTGTTCCGAATCTGAGTCAAAATCCCTCGAGAACCATTGCAGACCCCTCCAGCAATATTGAGATTGCAAAGTATCATCACAGGGATGCCAACCTTGAGTGCCAAGTGTGCCAAAGGTAGACCAGAGCAGTTGATTGAGTTGAGGTATTCAGGTGGATACAGAAGTTCATTGTTTGAAATAGAGTCTGCACTGTGAAACACTTGCTCCTCTCCAGGGAACCTCTGAAGAATGTAATGGTTCAAATCATCCACATCATTATTTTTGCTTGCCAGGACAATCCACTCTGAGAAGCATTGATCGGGATGCTGAGCATCATTATAGATGCCAGGATAGATGGTGTCGATGAGGGAAGTCAGAGTGTTTTCAGGACACTTGAAATGCTTGGAAAGTTCGATGTTGCCACCCTCATCTGTATGATCACCCTTTCCAACCTCTAGCTGCCACTTTGCAAACTGTCGCTCTTCAAGATCATCTGTGTTCAATCGCATATTGATTTTGAGATAAAGAACTTTAATATGTTGCCAAAGAACAGAGTGCTGCAAGGAAGCACCAACAATTTGAGGCCATGAACCCCTCTCGATAACAGGCAGGATCTGGTGAAAGTTTCCCCCAAAAATAATAGGAATGCCACCAAAGGGTTGATCAGATTGGAGAATGTCTTTGAGAGTGCGGTTGACAGCTTCATGGAGATGACGATGCTGCATGAGTGCCTTATTTCAAATGATCAAGTCAGTCCCCTGCAACAGCTTTGCCCAAATTGAACCTCTGGAGATAGAGCAGGTGGATGACTCATTGATGATGACAGGGATCTGGAGACATAGCCACCTTTGAGCAGGAGTGCAGCAATGCCGGATGATGCTATACAGAGGATGATTTTGCCCTGAGAATGAAGCTGATGGGCCAGAGTGTTGTATACAAAGGTTTTGCCTGTGCCACCGGGACCATGGAGGAAAAAGGTCTGGCCAGTCTTGTTGTCGACAACATGCATGATCTCCTCAAAGACAGCTCTCTGGTCTGGATTGAAAGTGTCCAAGTTCTGTGCAGCCAACTCAGCCTGCTCCACAACATCATATCTGCACTGCTCTGCAATCAACCAGTTTTCGAGGTTGGCTTCCCAATTCTGAGTGATCTGAGGCATGTATGGCCAATCCTTGCTAAGAGATTTGCCAGAGGATAAGAGAAGCTGGTTGATCAAGTAGAGGCCATAATTCTGCACATTATCATCGGTAGGGTTGAGATGGATATTGTTGTGCTGGAGCTGATACTGCAGGTCATCGCAAATGTGGGGCCAGTATGTGTTCCAAAGCTGGACAGGATCAGAGGGTGCACAATCACAAAGAATAGTGACAAAGAGTTGCCAGAGCTGACGACCTGTTGCCATGGACTTTGCTTCCTCCAAACACTCCACCCACTCTTGGTCATCCTCCAAAAGGCCACATGCCAGACATGCTTCTCTGAATGAGAGATAGACATTTCCCTAAAAAGTGCACAGATGTTCATATGATGTTGCACCCTTGACAGCTGTCAGAAGAAGCCTGAGGTAGAAGCATTCACCTGCAGTAGGCTGAGTGTAGTACATCCTCCCAATAGCAAACCCTCTTTGTCTGGGCTTCCACTTGTGGGCTTTCTGATCCCACACAAATTTGGAGGGAAAGTCCTGAGAGAGAAGACCCTGTGCAAGCTCTGGATACTGCTGATTGGCTTTGAAATAGCCAGTGAGGGTGGTGTCACACTGTGCAGCATGCTAGACAATTTCTTGGATAGACTGTGGACCATTCTGATTCCAAGTGACATACTGCTAGCCAGGGAGGTGGATCTGAAGTTGAATGACATTGGGAGAAGCAGGATGCATAGGTAAATGAAAGAGGTGCCAAATGCTCTCACAGGCAGAAATATAGTGAGCATTTAGATACTGTTTGACTTCATTGTTGCAAGTCCCAAACTGCATGGTGATGCGATCATGACCTTTGTACACATATTTGTAGATGTATTTGACAGCTTTGATGGAGGCAATGGACTCGATGTTGATGTGGCAGCAGTACTTCCAGAGGAGATAGGGTGAATAAGTGATGACCCAGCGATTGTCGACCTGCTTTCCCCAAACCTGATATGTCTTTCCAGTGTTCCGATGCCTGGTGGAGGCATAGGCATCCTCAGAGATGGTTGTCTGATCCTTGAATGGCTTGGGGAAATTTTTGGAGCACTGTCCATTTACCATGCAAGGAGCTGTAGGGTTCTCTGTACCACAGGGTTTATGGACCATGAACTTCTTGACCAACTCGAGCAGCTCAGAATTGTCATCAGGAAACTCTGAGCACATGAGGCTATCTATCTGCTCAGGAGTGCAAAGCTTGGACTCCCCATCAAGAAAGATAATGCAGTGCATGTGAGGCAGGCCACGCTTCTGAAACTCGATCACAAACACATAAGAGAATGCCTTCCCAAAGATCCCAGCCTCAATGTCTTTGATTATCTCCTTCTGCTTTGCATGGAATGCATGAATAACCAAGTCAGGGTGATCAGCAGCAGTCTGTCCAGGCTTGAGCTCATCCTGAATCTCTGGCCAAGCGGGGTTTGCAGTCATGGTCAGAAAGAGATCACCACCCTTGAAGTAGCGATTGATAGCCAAGGCATCCTGAAGAAGCTGCTGCATATGACATGTGCTCCCTGCGAATGAAGAAGGCAGGATGATTCTTTGACTGAGAGACTCTGTGTCTGCATCCACATTTGCAGCCACAGCATCAGCCAAGCCAATATAGACTTCACCATGAATAGTGTCCTAATTCATCATGATAAAGTGCAACCAATCCTGCTCTGAAATTGCCCATTGGTCACAAATAAACTCCTGAAAGAGCTTTCCACTCAAGAATATATGCTGAGGCTTGATAGCAGGTGGTCGGGGGTGGAGACGATAGCAGTAGAAATCTGATTTGGATACATGCGAATCCTTGCACTGCCTTCATTAGCAGCTGCAAACTCGATTTGAGGATGCCATTGGAGCTGGCCAGTAGGAAACAGGAGGACATAGTGAAGAGCAGGATAGAGGGGATGGACATCAGTGATGTGCTGAAGGGGAGGGCCATGCCTGCAGTAGAAAATGATATCATGTGTGCTCTGTGGCTGATCACCATCACCTGGAAGAATGACTGCAATCTCATTGTTGGTGGCATCAGGAAGATTGTAGCAGCGATGGTCACAGGATTGATCAAAGTGCAAAGCTATCTTGCACTGCTGGTGTGGAGGCAAGTTCCTGGTGAGCTCATGGGCCTGCTTGTACATCTGAACTGCAGGATGGAGATGGTGGAGCATGTCCTGAAGGGTGAGCAAAGTGTGGTGATCAAAGTGAGTGTTCCAGGCATTGGCCATGCGAAAGTTGGCTGCATCAGCTGGATCATAAATGTAAAGCTGAGCATACACTGGAGATTCACCCTCTGGTGGAAGAAGAGAGCCAATCCTGTGGGACAGCTTGCCATGCAGTTTGAAGATGTAGGGGCCAACACCATCATTCACAGCCTCTTCATCTTCATTAACAGACTCATCAATTTTGTGCCCAATGGAAGTCATGGCAAGAGCATTGTTGTATGTGCAGATATGATCATGAAACGACCTGCCAATGTGATCCTGAGCAGTGAGCAACTGGAGAAGCTTCCACTCAAGCAGCACATGCCAAATCTGGGATTTATATTGGAGGATGCTGTGAGACACTCAGCCATCCAGTGCAATGCATGACAATTGGGACACTGAATATCCATTCTTCCCAGATAATGAACAGGCCAGTCAGGACTAAAAGGATGGTGTGCAGGAGGGAGGGGCCCAAGTGGAACAGGTGCAGGATCAATATGTTGAGCCACCTGGGATAATCAAGTCAGTTACAAAATAAAGACATGACAAAAAAGGACATAAGCATACATGTGGAGGAATATTAATGATAGGGACAACAGGAGCAGGAACAGGAGGAACAGGTGCAGGGAGATCAAAAACAGGAGGAGCAAGAGCAGGAGGCTACATCATCATTATTGTTAGTCAATATACTCAAAAGAACATATATAAGCCTATGTGGAGAGGGATATTGGCAACAGGGACAATAGGAGCAGGAGCAGCAGCAGGAGGATCAAAAACAGGAGGAGGAGGAGGAGGAGGCTACATCATAATATTGTCAGATAATATACATCATGTGAAAAATAAACCAACATACAGCAGGGAATAGAGGTGGAAGTGCAGCATGCTGGAAAGCAAGTTCAGTCCAGGCCATTGCAGGAGCTGCCACAGGAATGGGAGGTGCAGGAATTGGAGGTGCAGGAACAGGAGGTGCAGGAGGGGCATGAAAAAAATATGGGAGAGCTGCATTGTGTAAAGGAGCAACAACAGGCAGAGGTGGAGCTGCATGACTTGAGCCTCTTCCCTTCCCTCTTCCCCTCCCTCTGCCCCTGCCTCTTGGAATCTGTGGAAGGGGAGGAAGTGCTGCCAGCTGCTGTGCCAAATGAGGAGGAAGGTGATTGTTCACTGTGTTGATTAATTTTTATTTTAATCTAATAACACTTCATCATATACAATTTTTTTCTTTTTGCACTTTTCTCTGAGCTTCCTTGATACATGATAGCATACAGCTGAAATCACAGCCAAAGAAAGATAGTCCCCCCACCATCCTACTCGCTCCATCACCCCCTTACTCACTTCCCCCCCCAGTCCTCTCTGGTCCCCCCCTCACCAACTCCCCTCTAATCTCATGACAGTTACTCAACTCTTCAGTTGCCTTTGGACCTTTGGCCCAAAGGCAACAATTGGAGTTCATGGTCACACAACTCTTCAGTTGACTTTTAGATAGTATGCAACCTTTCCCCCCACATCACCCCCTCACTCACTTTCCCCCTCCTCCCCCTTTCCTTCCCTCACTCCCCTCATCACCCCCTCACCCCCTCCCTCCCCCCATCACTCACTCACCCCCTCCTCACCCCCTCCCTCCCTCCATCACACACTCTCCCCTCCTCTCCCCCTCCTTTACCTCCTCACTCACTCTCCCCCCCCATCACTCACTTTCCCCCTCCTCCCCCTCTGCTTCACTCACTCCCCCCCCATCACCCCCTCACTACTTTACCCCCTCCTCACCCCCTCCCTCCCTCTACTGAAAATCTGTTAGAGCAACACCCACTGTTCTGCTAGCTGGACCATGCGGGTTCTCCTACAAGAAGGCGGCGGGGCATGCGCATGTGATGGGGGGTTTGATAAATTTCATGCAAAGGGTTAAAAATAGAACAGTTGGCTGAATTAGGCCTTTTGCACTACTATTGTGGATGGAATACCTAAGAGAACTCAACTGAGGTCTCCTAGTATTTATTTTAGGGTTATATACTATGTTACACATATTGTAGTATGTTATTATGGACGCACGCACACATGCGCATACATCTGTGTACATATTGATGTGTGTAAATAGAGAATTCCCACACTGACAAATAATGTGTATATAGGCATTTTGTAGCGTATTTTGGTGAAATAAAATAAAATAAAATAAAATAAAATAAAATAAAAATAGTATTATGTAATAGGCATGTTAAAAGACTGTTTCCTAACATTACCCCCCTTTTAGGCCTCGACTTCCAGGCAAGAAAATATTGTATCTGTCCCCTCTGTGAAATTCTGGTAAGGCTGGAACTTCATCCCCTCATACACCATTCTAGCAATGTGACATGGAGCATTTGGATTACGTTTAAAGAATTGGGCAATTGCTTTATGCGCTCGCTTACAATTCTCCTCAGATTCCCATAAATTATTTTTGTCTGTGTAGTTCTTCCACTTGATTAAGAACTCCAATTTATTTTGTCAAAGATGAGAGTCCAAAACCTCTTCCACAATATATTCTGGAGCACCTTCTACCATTATTGGAGGCTGTGGAGTAGTTTGTTGACTGGGAATAGAGGGTGGGCAGTAAGGGCATAAATGGGAAATGTTAATTTCAGGATCAATCTTGAATGACTGATGTTAAAGTCAAAGTTCCTAGAATCGATTGAAGCTTGTGAGCAACAATATCAATCAAGACATTTCAGAGAATCACTGAGGCTCATAAGCAACAGCATTGAGGATGACTTATTCAGAGTTCGTTAGGAATGTAGAATTGACCAGGTCAAGCTAAGCTTGACCAGTCTCTCCATAGCATCTTAAATATTAAGCCGTGAGTAGGTAGTTCACATATGGAAAGACAGTAAAGACAATAGAGTATTTCATGGTAGTACAATAAGGTGAGAAAGTGGTGACATGTAATTAGGAGCATGCATGGTCGCGCATGGTGAAGACAATAAGCGGGCTGAGCAATCATATGCAGAACAATAAGTAATGGCAGTGTGAGTGAAGACAATAGAGACAATAGGCACATGCCAAAAGAAAATGATTTCCCTGTATCTCATAACACTAGCTCCCTCTCGATGTTTTGAGTCCCATCCGAAACTAGCCCCTTACCATTCACATTGGGTCAAATGTCATTGCCTGTTAATTGGTTGTCGCAGCGAATGTGCTAATCGTCGTCATGGTGGGTGCGTCGTGGGCATAGACTCTGGTTGGTAGTTCGATATTGTCTGCCCCTGCAAATCACACAGAGGTGCCAGTTACAAACACGGTGATATGAGGTAGGGGTGTGGCGGTCAGGATTCTGAATGAGACAAGGACATACAGGATAAGCATAAAGGCAATGGCAGCACTGAAAACGGTGCTGAGGGCAATAGCGAGGAAGAAATTTTCGATCATGGTGGTTTGGGTTTATGTGGTGCAGTGACGGGGTGGATTGTCACATGATGGGTTACTCGGACAGAAGAGTGCTGAGTGTTTGGGATGCCATCATCGGCAGTGGGGACACTGGTATTCTGGGCAATGGAAGGAGAAGTGGCTGATCTGGGCACATGTGAAGCAGACCGAGTTCCACATCCATGCAGGTGTGGGCGGGTAATTGGGCGTAGGCTGTCTAGGATAGGGTGTAGGTGCGTGTAGTGGTGGGGGTGGTGACAACAGATGCAGGGGTGGTTGTGGAGGTGGTGATGTCAGTCATTCTGGTGCTGTCTCAAATTCCTCATCTTCTTCATCATCGGAAGGCTCTATAATGAATATGTGCTGTGGGGTAGGGACTTGTTCTCCAGGTCTGTAGTTTAGTGCCTGCTCATCTAAGCTCCTCATGAGCAGGAGCAAGTCAATGTTGGAGCAGACTACATACGCTGCACAGAGGAAGAGACGACACCTTCCTTGTAACCTACCTGGGGTTTAGTTAGTCTTAGGGCTAGGGTTTAGTAGAGGTAAGAACACTGTATTCCTACTACGGTACAGGTTCTCCTTATATACATAATAATAAGGATGTCACATGACTCGGGAATGTGTATACCACATGTATGCACAGTAAGCACAGTAACATGTGTATGCTGCATGTATCGCCTCATGTATACAGCATGCATCAAGGGAATTAATTTCAACACCCCCCCTCAAACTGTACAGCGCTCTAAGCAGCTAAGTTTGAATCTTGAAAGTAATTCCAAGAGAGTCTCTAAATTTCCTGAATAAGACAGTGCCAAGGTTCTTTGTGAACATGTCAGCTGGATTATCATTTCCAGGAATGAAAACGACCATGACTTTGTCATTTTCTATGCATTCGCGGGTATAGTGGTAGCGAATGTCTATATGTTTGGTCCTTCTTTCCTGAACTGGATTTGATCCGATAAAGATGGATCCCTGATTATCAGTGCAGATTGGTACGCGCTTCAGTACATATCCAAGTTCCTGGAATAAGGACTCTATCCACACTATCTGTCGACAAGTGTCGGAGAGAGCCATATATTCGGCTTCTGTGGATGACAGTGCTACAGTTTTTTGTAAACGGGACTGCCAGCACACAATGCCACTTGCTAGAGTAGCAAAGTAACCCGTTGTAGATCGGCATTTGACAGTGTCAGCTGCCCAATCAGAATCTGTGAAGGCCTGTAGCCCCTCGGACTTCTCACCATCATAGACAATGTTATATTTCTGGGTTCCCACCAGATAGCGCATGATATACATCGCTTTGTCTAGATGTTCTTGGCTAGGATTAGCAGAGAATTGCGACATCTTGATTACTGCATAAGCGATATCAGGTCGCATTCCGAGCATCAGATACAATAAAGATCCGATCACAGACTGATATTTTGATCTAAGCATCGCATTGGGCGTTGCTGTGTTTTCCGATGGTTTGTAACCAGTCGGGAGTGGAGTGGGGGTCGCTTTGGCATTTGTCATCTCGAATCTCTCAAGCACTTTGGCGAGATATTCAGTTTGATCGAGTTTGACTTTGCTTGCAGTCTGGGTGACGCGCATGCCTAAGAATTCCATGACTTTTTCAGTACTATGGCACTCCCAATGCTTTAGACAAGCATTTTTCTTTTCATCCACAAGTTTCTTGTTCTTCCCCATGAACAAGCCATCATCAACATAGACGAGTGCAATAACAATGCTGCCTGTTTTAGGATCCTTGTGTATGAAAATGCCGGCATCGGAGCTGGCGCGCACGAACCCAATAGTGCACATAAATGCCTCTAGCTCTTTCCACCATGCAAGTGAGGCTTGTTTAAGGCCATACAATGCTCGGCGTAAACGCAATACTTTGCGCTCTTTTCCCTCGAGTCTGAAACCCTCGGGTTGATCCATATAGATCTCCTCATCTAGTTTGCCATATAAAAATGCAGTTTTTACATCTAGGCCGGTCATATACATGCCTTCTAGAGATGCAAGTGCAAACATGAGGCGTACGGTCTCGTAGCGGACTACCGGTGAGAAAATCTCATCAAAGTCAACGCCTTCGACTTGTGAAAAGCCTTTGGCCACGAGTCTGGCTCGTTTTCTTCCATCCGATTTTATGGAGAAAACCCATCTATTTTTGATCATTTTTCGATCATGTGGAAGATCGACGATGTCATAGACTTGTCGCTTACGAAGAGCCTCTAATTCTTCTTGACAAGCTTGTTTCCACTCATGTTGCTGCTGCTGTGGTAGGCGCGCAATATCGCGAAATTGGTTTGGAACTTGGCTTATTTCGCTCGATGGTTTGACTGCTTTTGACAACAGCCAGCGAATAAGCTTATCTCCTCCTTCCTTGGTTATCTTTTTAATATAACCTGCTTCGTCCGGTTCCCCCATTGGGTGATCATGTTCTTGATCATTGGAATCGGGCACACTCTCATGGGGTGCCGAACTCGGTCCAGCAACCGGTTCTTTCTGTTGAGATTATGGTCGTGTTCGGTTATGATCCGAATCTTGACCTACAGATCTCTTCCAATATCGATCACATGCAATGTCTCTCTCTATGTCAGAGGGGAGTCGCTTCTCTCCATAGGTATTGCCAGGACGGTTTGGGATGTTCCTCTGCCTGCCTGATCGACGGGGCAATTGCTGCCATTCCTGTTGATCATCACATCTTGGACGAAAGTCCTCAGTGGCTACTGGAGGCAGCGGAGGAGGAGCATTTGTCACATCGTCATGTGCCTTTTGCTCACTTGGTACATCATCATCATCATTTTCTGATGATGGAGGAAGGGGCGGATCTTGTGGTGGTATAGAATCATTGCCATCCGTTCCAGATGAGTGGTCATCATCTTCTGGTTCTGGAGGTGGAAAATCACCAAGGTCCATATTGGCAGGAGTTTTAGCTCCGGGACAGCATGGGAACAATGTTTCATCAAATAGTGCCGTAGCACCAATGAATATTGCGCCACTAGGTCACATGAAACGGTATGCTTTAATGCCATCTTCTAATCCAAGGTACGTCATCAACTCCGATCGAGGAGCCAATGTGTTTGGACGCTTCTCCTTGGGTAGGTAGACGTAAGCACCACAACCAAAAACCTTCAGATCGTTTAGATCTGGGCGGACCTTTGTCAGGTCCTCAACCGGTGTCAGCCATTTCAGGCGCCTTATCGGGGTTCGGTTGTATAGGTGTGTTGCATGTTCAATGCAAAATTCCCACCATGATTGTGGTAGACATGCGGTAAATCGCAGGGTTTGCGACTTTTCCATTATTGTCCTTATGGCACGCTCTGCGCGCCCATTCTGTTGGTGAACGTGGGGTGCAGACATCTCTATTTTGATGCCAAAGTCCTTGAGCACATTTTGTAGCTCACGATCTTTGAACTCCCCCCCTGGATCAACACGCCAGCACTTGATTGTAGCGCCATACTGTGTCAAAGCCACTGCCCGAAATTGTCTGATGGCCACAGCAGCATCAGATTTCTTTTTAAGGCATTGGACCCAGATATGTGACGTTTTGTCATCCAGAAATACAATAAAGTATTTATGTTTATGGTACGATAGTACTGGGAGTTCCTTCAGATCGGAATGTATTAATTCAAAGGGTCTTTCTGCACGTGAATCTGATTTGGGAAAAGATTTTGAGGTCATTTTCCCTTCAGCACACCCTGGACATATAATTTTGTCTTTAGGAATAATTAAATTCCTTGGGAATTTTATGGTGCTATTAGGCATCTTCCCTAGTGCCTCTTTGGATGGGTGTCCAAGTCGCTTATGCCAAGTCGAGTAGTCTGCAACATACATTGTCGCGACATTGATTCCCTTGGTGCTCAATATATGAGTCCGAGCCCAATAAATAGTGTCACGTTTCATAAGAGGGATGCAATCCATAATTGGGTTTCCTTGCTTGAAAAATGAAATGTGTGCAGAGGAACCACGCACATCACTTCCGTCTTGTAAGAAGACGCCCATTGACAGTAATCGAGCATTACAGTCGGGTATGTAGTAGACGGGGTATAATCGCGTTTCACGCATCTCTGACTTCCCATGACATACTACCTGATGTCTAATGAAGACTGCTCCTTTCCCTACTATATGAGTAGTACCCGTGGCTGTTTGAACCAGGGTAGAGTCCTTTCTCGGTAAAGGTTCATAAGAAGCAAAATCTTTAATTTCACCAGTGAAGTGTTTTGATGCACCTGAATCCATGATCCAGTCGGCACCTTTCTTACAATTTCCATTTGCACATGTAACACATATATTAAGATGTAAATTGTTCCATGATACATTTAGTAGCGGTAAAATTTCACATGAAAAGTTCGCTGTGATCAGTGGAATGTTAATTCTTGTGCTTGTGGCAAGGAAAAGGACTGACCTATCATCATATGCCCCTGTGTCAAGAGGTTCATCGACGAGCATCTCGTCGACGGTCTTCCACACTTCCTCGTCAGTTGCCGGCAGTTCTGATCCGAGGGAGACGGTATCGTCTTCTACCTCCTCGATCGTAGCCTCGGCTTCTGGCTCTATCCTCCTTCTCTTACCTTCTCGCACCGTAAGGTGCTCTTCCAGCGGTCACAGATTTTTCGCGCTGCGCGGAAGTTGCATGTGCTCGAGGGTGTCTCGAGCTTGCTGGTACTCAGCGTAAACCGAGCGAGAGGAGGTCACGCCCGTATATGCCTGTGCAGGCGGTCGGCGGCGAGGATCCCTTGTGGGAGTGTGCTCGATGCGCTGTATGAGCGGCATCGGTGGTATGATGGTGCCATTACCATTTATGGTGGTAGAGGCTTGTGAGGCGAGGTGGGTATGTTTCTCTTTTGGCTTCTCCTCCTTAGTCTTTCTGTCCCCACATCGTCCATGTTTTCGGGACGATTCTCCATTGTTGCCCTGAGATTGCCATTTGGGGTTTCCCCCTTTGCGCTTGACAGCAGAAAGCTTGGTGGCCTGAGGCTGGCCAGCGGGCTTCCCAACTGCCATGCGGCATGAGGCTTCAGCGACAATGGAGTCCTTGACATGTTTAAACGTCAAGGCTCTAGTGGCGGTCGTGTTAAGGACCGTTGAGGACAATGAATCGAACTCGCGCGGCATCGCAGCAAGTAAGATCATGGCCTGCACTAGTTCGGGGATGGCGACATTGGCAGCCGTGAGGCGCTCAAACTTGTCAGCCATTCTGGCGATCTCCGGCGCGGGATTCGCAGCCGGAATCTTGATCGTTATAGCGGACCTAAAGTCCGAAAAGACTTGAGAGGGGCTGTCCACACCATAGTCGATGCAGATGAGATCCCATACCTCCTCAGCAGTGTCCTTGGTGTTGGCACGCTGCCGAATAGAGGGGGCCAGGCGGAGCACTAGGCTACCAATTGCCTGGTCATTCTTATTGTTCCAGGTCTGGAGCTTGGCATTAGCTTCCGCTACCAGTGCAGCGTTTGTCGCCGTCAAAGGAGGCGCCATGGGTGGTTTTAGTTCCATCCCGCTAGTTATTTGCCAGAGGCCCTGAGACCTGAGCTACGCCTTCATTGAGTCGGCCCATTGAATGTAGTTAGAGCCGTCGAAAGTTTGTACGAGTTTTTCAAGAGTTGAAGACATGATGTTGTAGTGGCAGCTGGTAAAAGCGCTCAATCAGTTCTTCTATTCAAGAAAACACGTTCCATATTCTCAGGCAAAAACACTCCTTCAGAGTGGTTAACCCTAGTCAACCTAGGTTTTTAAATGCAGCTCGCAGAGAGCACAATGCAGCTCACGAAGAGCGCAAGGTTACAATTTGGAGACAATGAAGTCAACGTCGTTCGCAGCCAGTTAAGGCGCATTCACGACGTGCCCAGCAGGGCCCATAACCTGTTGGAGCAGACTACATACGCTGCACAGAGGAAGAGACGACACGTTCCTTGTAACCTACCTGGGGTTTAGTTAGTCTTAGGGCTAGGGTTTAGTAGAGGTAAGAACACTGTATTCCTACTACGGTACAGGTTCTCCTTATATACATAATAATAAGGATGTCACATGACTCGGGAATGTGTATACCACATGTATGCACAGTAAGCGCAGTAACATGTGTATGCTGCATGTATCGCCTCATGTATACAGCATGCATCAAGGGAATTAATTTCAACAGTCAAGGTGGTAGGCGTCCTCAGTTAGGCGCTGGAATACCTGTTCAAGGGCAGAAATCGCTCAATACATCTCAAAGAGATTGCGTACGGTTCCATGGAGAAGTGCCCGGTCTTGTGTCATGGAGAGCAATCTTTCTTTGTTCTGGAGGTCATCAGTGTCATGGACAAAGCTGAGAATTAGTTCAAAAGTTCTTATGGAGTTGGGGTCAGGCGTGACATTCATGAAGAAGTGTAGAGGGTGGCTCATGATGGTAGTAGGTTATGGGTAGATTTGTATTCATTCAAGATTTCTGAAGCGCTTTTCAAGTGTGCTTCCGGCTCCCAAGTATTCTCCGCCATGCCGTAGCCTTTCCATTTCACCAAGAATCGGATTCCTCGGCCCATCTTTTTGTGGGCTAAAATTGTCTCAACCTCATGTTCTAGTTCTCCCTCGATCAGCTTGGGGGGTGGAGGAAGAAGATTGGGTCTGTGTGTCTCGTTCTCCTTGAAATGTGAAAGAAGAGAGGCGTGGAAGACTGGGTGAATCCTCCATTGTGAAGAAAGTTTCAGTTTGTAAGCATGGGAGGAGATCACCTGGGTGATAGGGAATGGCCCCTCATGTTTTGGGGCGAGTTTCCTGGTTGGGTATCCCAATTTCAGGTTCTTTGAGTCCAGCCATACCCTTTCTCCCACCATGAATGGGCAAAAGCCTCATCTGATCATGACTTGTCAGAACAGTTCATGCACTGCCAGGGCCTCTTGCCATATGTTCCCTAATTTGGCTATCCTCTGTTTGGTAGCTGGTATGTTCATTTTTTTGTATGTCATGGGGATGGCCTTGAAGTGGATTCCCATCATTATGTAAAATGGAGTATTTTTGATCGCTGAGTGGTGCTTCTGATTATGCGTGAACTCAGCAGTAGTGAGGTGTCCTTTCCATTGTGATGGTTTGTTTGCACAGAAGATCCAGAGATAGATCTTTAGTTCTTGATTGACTCGCTCCATTTCTCCATCAGTCTGTGGGTGATAGGCTGTACTCATGGCCAGTTTTATTTCCAGGAGTCTTCCTAATTCTTGGAATGCATTGGAGGCAAATCGTGGATTACAATCCGATATGATTTTATCGGGGAGGCCAAATCTCTTAAACACATTATGCAGATAAAGGTTCGCTGCCCCTAGTGCATCAATGGTTTTGTTGCAGGGAATGAAAATCACCCCCTTAGTAAGCCCATGGTCTACCACGACCATGATGGTGTCAGATCCATCACTGATCAGTAAGTCGGTGATGAAATCCATGGTTACTAGTGCAAATGGTTGTGTCACTTCTGATTTGATCGGTGAGAGTGGCAGTGTCATGGGGTATGTGTTTACCTTCATTTGCTGACATGTGGTGCATCTGTCGACATAGTTTCGGATAAAGATGGTCATCCTGGGCCACCAGTAGTCCCTTTGCACTAATTCTAGTGTCTGGAATCGGCCGGGATGCCCCGTAAGTAAATTATCATGGTACTTTTCCATGATCTTTCTCCGTAGTTCTTTGTCATCCAGGACATAGCATCAGTCTTTGAAAAAGACTGTCCCATCATTTTCCATTTTCCAATCTTCTACTGCTGACTTGATCGGTGGTGTTCCTCCTTCTTTAATGGCCCTTACTATTTCTTTTAATAGGTCATCATGCATCATGCTTTCCGCTAGCAGGTCCTTCAATTCTGTGTCGATCATTTGTGCAAAGATCTCATCTTTCAATAGTGTGATGTCATTGTTGTCATCATCGATTTCTGGTGTGTGATCTCCCCATCGTGACAGCACATCGGATTGTATCATCATCTTCCCTGGCACATGTACCAGTTGAAGATTAGACTGCGACAGGAAAAGGCTCCATCTGGCTTGTCATCTGTTCAATTTTCATGCTGTTCTGAAGTACATGAGGTTTTTGTGATCTGATAGGATGGTGGTGGGGTGCTTGGATCCTTGGAGGTAGTGTCTCCAGGTTTCTAGAGCCTGTGTTATTCCCAGTAGTTCTTGATCATAGATCCCATAGTTTTGTTTGGTCGCTGTCAAGGAGTGGGAGATATAGCCACAGGGGTGACAGTCCCCATTTGTGTCAGTCTGCTTCAGCACAGCCCCTGTTGCATATTTTGAGGCGTCGCTTTCTACTACAAATGGCTTCTCGGTGTTTGGCATCAGCAGAACTGGTGCCTCGGAGAATTTTCGTTTTAGTGTTTCAAACACCTCTTGGCATTTGCTTGTCTAGTTGAAGGCCTGGTCCTTCTTCGTTAGGTCGTTCAGCGGCTTTGTGATTGTGGCAAAATTGCTGATGAATCTCCGATAGAAGTTTCCAAAGCCCAGGAATGACCTGACCCCTTTGACATTGGTTGGGGGTGGCCAGTCCCTGATTCTGCTGAGTTTGGTTGAGTCTATTGCTAGGTTGTCCAGTCGCAGGATCAGCCCAAGAAATTCGACCTCCTGCATGTCAAATCTAGATTTTTCGGGTTTTAGGTAGAAGTCGTTTTCCTTCAACCTTGCTAAAACCCTCTTCATTCTTTCCTCATGTTCTTTTTGTCTTTTGAGAAGATTAAGATGTCATCCATGTAGATCACCAGCCATCCCTCATTTAGCATGTCGTGAAAGGTGTCGTTCATCATTGCTTGGAAGGTCACTGGGGAGTTGCAAAGGCTGAAGAACATGACTTTGGGCTTGAACAGCCCCTTATTGGTCTTAAATGCTGCCTTCCATTCGTCCCCCTCCTTGATCCTGATGTTATGGTATCCCCATTTAAAGTCCAGTTTTGTGAACCATCTTGCCCCTTTCAGTTTGTTGAGTAGATCGCCGATCAAAGGAAGGGGATAGGAGTTCTTGACAGTTCCTTCATTTAGATACCAGTAGTCTTGGCAGGGCCAGAGCACATCAGAGTCCTTCTTCGCAACAAAGAAGAACGGGGATGCCATAGGTGATTTAGATGGGGTGATGTACCCCTTCCTCAGATTCTTGTCAATGAACTCATCTAACTTCTTTTGTTTAGCCGGGGTGATGGGGTAGACTTTGCAGTCCTTCGGGATGAAGTCAGGTTTGAGTTCGATCCCGTGGTCCCATGGTCTAGACTCGGGGAACCTTTCTGACGCCACCTTTTCGAACACACTTCGGTACTCCTTGTATTTGTCTGGGAGTAAATCGTCGAGTGACTATGCCTCCTTGTTGCTCTCGCCCTTGTGAGCGAGCCTCTGCAAGACAGAGGTCTTTGCTCACATGTAAGTTGTGTTTGAGTAAGTGATTCTGCCGGTCAGCCGAGATCAGGTGAGATAAGAGATCTGCTGGAGTCTTTGGTAGTTTGGTGGGACATAGTCATATTCGACAGTAAGAGGCAACTCCTCTGCTTTGAATATTCCTATCATGGGTTCTCCCTGAACATAGGTGAATAGTGTGTCCATTCCATCATGATCTTCCTCTGTGTTGAGTGGTGTGTTGATGCCTGCAGTGTCTAATACAGGGATCTGTAGATTGATCTTGGGATGGGTGTCTGTTGCCATGTCTGTTGCCAGGTGTGATCCGTCATGATCAGGTTTGTCTCCAGTGCAAAGTCCTGTTGCGAGATGAATCATCCTGAGCCTACTCATCACGTGCTCGGCAGTGGCAAGGTGGGTTTCCCCAAAGGTCTCCCCAGCACTCCTTATAGGTAGCCTCCCGAGAGTTGGGCTCAACGTTACTCTCGGTACAAGCAGCCCCTTGTCATGTATAGTGGGACTTTGCTTACCAAACATAGTGCATGTCCATTTGATCATGGTTTGGATCTTCTTCATAAGGAATTTCTTGGTATGCCTGTCAGTGAGGGTTTCTTTCTTCCAGTCAATGATGGGGTTATGTCTTTACCTTGATAGAATCCATCTTGATTCCATCAGGACCAATCTTTAATCCTAAGAACTCGATCTTGCTTGCTCCAAATACACACTTCTCCAGTTTAACGAATAAATCATTCTTTGCCAATCTCTTCAATACCTCCTGCACTATTGCCTCATGATTTTCTTTATTCTCCATGAATATCAAAATGTTGTCAATAAATATTATCACCATGCCTTTGTCTATCACATCCTTGAAAATATCATTCATCATGTTTTGGAAAGTTGGGGGACTATTGGTCATTCCAAAAAACATGACTAGCAGCTCGAAGGATCCTTGACGCATGGCAAATGCTGCTTTCCACTCATCTTCTTTCTTTATTTGTACATTGTTGTACCCCCAGCATAAATCCAATTTTGTAAAGACCTTGGCCTTTCCCACCTTGTCAATTATCTCTGAAATCAATGGCAAAGGGCACACATTCTTCACTGTCCACTCATTCAAATATCTATAATCTGTACACATCCTCTTCCTCTGATCTTTTTTTGGTACAAAGAATACTGGTGATGTCTGTGGTGATTTTGAAGGTCATATGTATCCCTTGCGCAACTGTTCATTAAAGAATGCATCCACTTCTTCTTGTTCCTTCAGAGATAACAGATAGACTTTTGACTTCTTTGGCACAAATCCCGGCTTCATCTCAATAGCATGATCCCATGGCTTTCACACTGGCATCCACTCCAATTCCTTCTTCTGAAAAACTGACAAATATTTATGGTAGGTTTTTGGCACCCACTCCTCCACTGGTTTCTCCACTTTCTCCACATTTTTATCCCATGACTGTCCTCTATGAATTTCCCTAAAGGTCTGCTTCTGTTTTTCCTTACTTGTCATAATTGGAACTTCCCCACTTGGCATATCCTCATCCTCCACTTCCTCCATCATAACAGAATACTTTCTTGAATGTTCTTTCTCTTTCTTTTCCTTCTTCTCCTTTTTTACTTTTCTCCCATACACATTACATTCTTTAGGACAATGAGTCATGTGTACCTTCCCAGTTTTCCAATCAACTCTGGATTATGCTTTTATAACCATGGACATCCAATTATCAGATTGGTTTTCCCAAGGTCACACACCTCAAATACGGCTCATTCCTGATGATCCTGATACTTCAATATCATCATCACTTCCTCAATAGTTCCTCCATGATTGATCATACCATCAATATATAAATATACAATTACACCATTATAGGTTGTAGCAGTTTAGGCATGCAAATACCATTTCCAGTAATTAAGGATCAATTAATAAATAATCCGGTAGCACCACTGTCAAGCAATGCCTCCACATTAATTGCTGCATGTGGTTCCACTATCTTCAATCCTACTGTCAAGCTGATTTTGGGTTCTATCTGCACTGAGCGAATAAAAAATTTAGGGGTCTTCAGATACTAATACATTATATTGATTCTGGGTCACCAATGGGGAAACCTTCACTGGGACTCTTTCACAAAATTCTTCTGCTTATCTTCCTCCAACTTCACTTCCTCGATTGTCACTTCCCTAATCTTCCTTTTCTGCCTACAATTTTGAGCCATATGCCCTAATTGCCCACAATTAAAACATTTAAGTGGAGCTCATCTCCCTACTCAATCAACATCCATTGCATCCATTGATGCTGCTGACTCCTTAACAATAGGTGTCACTGCCATGGCCAGTGGCTGTGCCATCGGAGTTTGTACCTGAGGTGTCCTTCCTTTCTCGGACTTTCCTCCTGATAACTTTCCAAATCTGGAATTCCCATACATCAATTTCAATTCCATCTGTTCCTGTCAATATTGCTGATCAAGATGCATTGCCCAATTATACCACTCATCCAACCTCTCCGGCATAGAAGGTAGTCAATAGATAGACTTGAATAACGAGGAATTTAATCCTGCCTTCAAATATTCTACCAACACTGCTTTTCCCATATCGGTCTGTGATGCTTCTGCTTTAAACTGCAAAATAAATTCATCTGCAGTCAGAGAACCTTGGCACATGGTTTTTAATTTTGCATTCGCTATCACCTTTGGGTTAGGGTCTCCAAACTGTGCCTCTAATATCTCCAAAAATTCCCTGAAGGTTGCAAATGGTTTATATCCCATGGCAATTTGATTAATAGCTTCATTCCTCCAGAACTGTGCTTTACCTCCCTGGATGTATGAGAGAGCAAACATAATCCTAGACTCAGTCATATGAAATTCGGGCTTTCTCCCATGAATATACAAGACTATAGAGCTGATAAAGGATTTTGTGTTCTCCATGGTACCATCAAATATTTGCGGGGGCGTGTATTTAGGTAAACACATTTTTCCACTCTCAGATCTCTCCTCTGCATGCTCACCCTTCTGAGACATCCACTCCACCATCTCCTCCATCTCATCATCTTTATCTTCTACTGTCTCTGCATTTGTTTTTGCTTGTTTGGGCTGGGATGCTACTAATACTGACACTAATTGGGACATTTGTGCTGTTAGAGCATCAATTTTGGCTTCAAGAATGGGCGTGGGAACAGGATTGTGTCCAGGATTCGAAGCTGCTTGTTCTGACATGATTATGTAATCTGTGATGAGTCACTTCTTCGGCTGTGTAGAGATTCGGCTGTAGAATTTTTTTGCAAAATTTCGAGTCACGTGATGCAGCTATTGCGGCTACCAAACATGGCAAAACACATGATTTCAGCTATTGGGCACTTCAGATCAATATCCTTTCCAACAGTGCCTGATCTTGGGGCTATTACTGAATTTGGCTAGTAACTACCTAAAATAGTCATCCAAATTGAGTAATGTAAATCTTAGCTAAACCAGATCCGATCGGTTGTCTGGTTGCAGCTGTCCTAACGATGAGTGCTGCCTTTCGATCACTGGCAGTCACAATGTAAGGTGAGGCCTGGTGTCAGCTTATGAAAGCAAAGGTAAATACATATATACAATTAATTCTGGCTCTTGCCGAAATGATGAGTAAGCAGATGTGGCATGCTGAGACAAATGACGTATGCGCATGTAAGAGAAGGCATACTGATGGGGCAGTTGAGTTCTTCTGTTAGGGCGACACCCACTAATCTGCTAGCTGGACCATGCAGGTTCTCCTACAAGAAGGCGGCGGGGGGTGCGTGCGTGATGGGGGGTTTGATGGATTTTATGCGAGGAGTTAAAAATAGAACAGTTGGCTGAAAATAGGCCTTTCACACCACTATTGTGGATGGAATACCTAAGAGAACTCAACTGAGGTCTCCTAGTATTTATTTTAGGGTTATATACTATGTTACACATATTGTAGTATGTTATTACGGACACATGCACATGCATGCACACATGTGCGTACATGCATGTACATATTGATGCGTGTAAATAGAGAATTCCCATGCTGACAAATAATGTGTATAGGCATTTTGTAGCATATTTTGGTGAAATAAAATCAAATAAAATAAACTAGAAACAGTATTATGTAATAGGCATGTTAGGAGACTGTTTCCTAACAGACTCATTGGGACAGTTTTGTAAGCATCTATTGTTTTGCTGTCTAGTACTTGGTATGTGTTAGAAAACAGTCTCCTAACATGCCTATTACATAATACTATTTTTATTTTATTTTATTTTATTTTATTTCACCAAAATATGCTATAAAATGCCTATACACATTATTTGTCAGCATGGGAATTCTCTATTTACATGCATCAATATGTACATGCATGTATGCACATGTGCGCATGCATGTGCATGTGTCCATAATAACATACTACAATATGTGTAACATAGTATATAACCCTAAATAAATACTAGGAGACCTCAGTTGAGTTCTCTTAGGTATTCCATCCACAATAGTGGTGCAAAAGGCCTAATTCAGCCAACTGTTCTATTTTTAACCCCTCGCATAAAATCCATCAAACCCCCCATCACGCATGCACCCCCCGCCGCCTTCTTGTAGGAGAACCTGCACGGTCCAGCTAGCAGATTAGTGGGTGTCGCCCTAACAGTATGACCCCCACCTGCCTTGATAACTGCCTGTATGCACCTGGGCATACTTTCTATGAGGCCTTGACATACCTCTGGTAGAATTTCATTCCACTCATTAACCAATCTGTCCCACAATTTATGTGCTCCTTTGAGTGGAGTTTCATGCTTGTGAAGTTGTCATTTGAGATGTTTCCAGGGGTGTTCAATGGGATTAAAGTCTGGAGACTGTGCTGGCCATGATAGAACTTGGATATCATTGTTTTCAAACCATTGTGTGGCCTTCCGAGATGTGTGTTTGGGGTCATTGTCTTGCTGAAAGTACTACTCACCCTCCTCCATCTCCAGCTTTTCAAAGCTTTCCACCATCCCATCATCCAAAATCTGACAATACTGGACAGCATCCATCTTTTCCTCAACCTCTATAAGCATCCCCACACCATTCCAATCCATACACCCCCATACCATGAGATTATTCCCTCCTCCATGCTTTACTGTTGGTGAGGTAGTGCGATCTGAGATGGATTCCCCCCTTTGTTTCCATACATACACCTTCCCATCTGACCCAATCCTGTTTATCCTGGTTTCATCTGTCCACAAGACCCTTTTCCAATCAGCTACTGTCCAGTTTTCATGCCATTGTGCAAACTCCAGCCACCTCTGATAATGAGTCTTCTTCAACATGGGCAATATCTTCTTTGTGGCACAGTGGAAACCACTCTCCTGAAGTGTCCATCTGACTGTTTGTGGGTGGACAGGGTGTGGAATAGTAGAATTAATAAAATGAGTAGCCTGAACAGTGGTGTCCAGCTTCGCTGATTGAATTTGATGAATAATAGATGTTTTGTCATAAGCAGAAAGCTTGGAAGGACGTCTACCAGGGTTGTTTTCTTTGTTTGTATCCATATGTTTCTTGATTCTACCCACAGTAGACTTCCCCAGACCAGTCCTTCTTTCAATATCTCTGACAGGAGATCAAATTGAATTTCAACATGTTAAACTAATACAAATAGTATCACATGACATTGTTTATGGTTCCCACAGTCACTTAAAGCATTATTTCTTTAGAAAGCCATGATGATATAGTGTGCTGGACAGGAGTGCCAAGACCAGGGATTATGTCATCACTCTGCACCAAAATCATTTGTCCAAAACAACTAAACATTGGGACAGTTTTGTGAGCCACTGTATGCAAAATCCATGCCCGAGCACAGTGTCACCGAAGACCTTGACTTCGAAGTGTGGGGCAAGGGTTTTTGTAAGAAGATGGTGAGTTTTTTGCAGTTCTGTTCATGGTCAAAAATGCTAAAATGTTTCATGTAGGCAGAATATGATGAACTCACTGATGACCTCAGCAAAGAGCACAATCTGGCCATTCAAAAGGTTGTAGATGAAGTTTTTGAAGTTTCCAAACCCATGGCTCATTGAGAATGGCTTTCATGGGGTGGAGAGTTAATTTTTGTGAATTTAGCTGAGAAGGTAGAGCAGGAGCAAAGGGAGGAGAAGGAACAACAAATTTGGGAGGAGCAGGAGGAGCTTTGATGAGCAGAAAATGTTGCGAAGAAAGCAAAAATTGAGGGTTGGAGGAGGGTGTTGGCAGATGCTCAAAATGCAGCTCTTGCTGTGTTTCATGTAAAAACTGTGTCAAAAGAGGAATTGTGCAGCAGAGGAATGCAGAGTTTGAGGCTGAGTCAAAGGCTATCAAGAGGGCAGAAGGAGGGGATGAGGATGAGGATGAGGAGGAGCTGCCTGTGGTGAGGGTGGCAAAGTAAAACTGGGCAGAGGTTGAAGAGGAGGAAGATGGGGAGGAAGAAGTCAAGGGTGCAGGGGCAGCAAAGCAGGCAAAACTTGATACAAGTGGGCTGCTCAATTTTGAGGGCCTGGTAAGGGGGTGAGGATAAATGGGGAGTGCATCATGGGTTGATTGCTGCAAAACTGGCACAGAAAAAAATGGAGTTGGAGATATTGAGAAGGGAGATAGGGTTGTTAGAGAGATGTTAAGAGAATAGACAAAAAACTTTGTTGTATTTCTGTTAATTTGAGATTGGAGTCCTGTGGGTTTTGAAAGGTAGCAATAAGAAGAGTGAATAAAATAGAGAAAGTAAGGGAAAAGTATAGTTATCCATTTTCAAAGCCCAGAATGTCTTCAGGAATATTATCATTGAGGTTCAAAGTTGTTTGAAGCTTTTCAAGATGTTCGGAGTCGATATTGAAGAAATTTGGTGAAAGAAAAACAAGTGTAAGGCATGTTTGAGGGATATTGAGATCAAGATGAGCAAAGGCCTACATGGGTGCATAAAGGCGAAAGCTGTCGAAGCTATTTCAAAGAATGTTGAGCATAGTAATATGTTTTTGATAAATAGAATGAAGTCAAATTGCAAAAAAGAGAAATAAAATAGGCAAATTTGATTGATGTCGATGATACTAACCATGATCATGATAATTGGGTCGAAGAACTGGTTGAATATAAATCAAACAAGAAATTGAGGGGTCAAAAACAAAATCGAGAAAATATTTGTTGTTGATGGATGTGATGGGAATTTTGGTGATGAGGAGTAGATGAATTTTGAGGTGATGACTGTAGATATACAATGGATATGGAACTTTGAGCATTATACTGGATTTTGAGGATGAATGCAAACACAAATCTGGTGATGAAATATGGGGCAAAGGCAATATCAAAATAGATGATGAGATGGAAGATGGTGCAGATGATGAGATCGAAGATGAAGATATCGGGAGTGGTGAAAGGCAAGTTGAGGTCAAAGTGGGTGATGATGGGGACGAATACAACAAGGATCTCAGAGGTGAGATTTTGAAGGTGAAACTGGTGTTGGAAGGCAAGTTGAAGTCAAAAATGAAAGTTTGAATGTTTTGCATTCTTTGGATGATGTTGAAACTGTCAAAGGTGATACGATTGGTGTAATAGTTGAAGAGCAAATTATCAAAGATAAAACTGGTGCAAACAACATGATGAATGAAGGTAAAGCTGGCAAGACCGATGATGGCGAAGTTGACACTAATGGAACAGGTAGAACAGGGTTGATCAAACTCAAAGGATTTCAAAGTGCAAAAATTTCTTGTTTAAGTGCAAGCTCCTTTTCAAGGGCTAGTTCCTGTTTGAGTGCTGTGATATCAGTTTCTAAGTTGTCCAAAATGCTGTATCTGCATTCATCTTCTAATTTGGAATAGAACTTGTATACTGCGATGCAAAATGCATTAAATGAGGTGCTGGGCTGGTAGTCTGAAAGCGATTTCCAGAGTTTGCAAGAATTGATGTCAATATATCTGCAAGCATACTTCTTCTTTAGTTCCTGATTTATAATACCACAAGTTGCAAACAGAAGTTTGAGTTTCTCAAAATATTTTCGGAGTTCTTTAGGCTGTTTTGAATCGAATTTCGGGGATGTCAAATGACCATGAGCTGGCATAAAGGACATCGACATGTTCAAAGTGGATTTCAGGGGTTGCAAAGCCAAAATTCATGCAATATTGGGTTTCATTGATGATACTCAACCCAGAAATCCAAACAAAACCTACTAAATGGCTCCAGATGGTATAACATGAGGCAGAGGAAGGGTGTGAGTTGGTACTAAATATCACCACTGAGACCAAAACATTGTGTTTAGCAACTTGAAATAATAAGGAATGGTGTGAATAGTCTGTGAAAGCATAGGAAGTTGTTCAAAAAAGTTCGAACTAGGTTTGAAGATGTGCAAAATAGTTCAAATAAGTTCGAAGATGTGCAAAGTAGTTCAAATAAGTTTGAAGAGGTTCAAAGTATATTGAGGAATGAGTTTAGCAAATGTGAAGTGTTTTTCGAATGGTGATAAGCGATGGGCGATAAATGGAGGAGCAAATATGATAGTTTCAAAGAAGTTTGTGATATTTTGCAGAACTTAGAGATATGACATGAAGATAAGACTCAAGAGAATGGCTCTTAAATCCAATGATGAGTGAGAGGGTAACTTGCGCTCTGTTCCCTGTTGGTATTCTTTTTATTCTAAGTAACTAACACAAGTCTATATACAAATTGAAGAGATAGTACTAAAAAGGAAATAAGAACATGTGTAAAACATGAGGCAATATATCAAACAATGAGGACTTGTAGATCATGAAACAAATGAAAAATGATAAATAACTGAAACATATAGTGTTCCCATATAGTAAAAGTACTTATCTTTTGCTTTAATATATCAATAAAACATAAAAATGCACTTATCGCCTCCTAAGTCTCTCATAGTCTCTCCTTGTGTCCAGTAGTGCTCAATATGCAGTGAATTGGCTTGTTCTGGATGTGCAATGTGTATTGAAAGTGTTTTAAGACAGCTATACGGTGGCCAATATTGTTTGAAATGCTGTGAAGTCATTCTAAATGTCGTGATAGTTCAAAATGGTTTGAAGTCATCCAAAATAGTGTGAAATAGTTCGAAAGGAATTCGACATCGATTTCATGGCATTCGTAGTGATTCAAAGTGTGTGTTGTAATGTCTCGATATGGTTAAATCCTTCTCCAGACCTTAGTGTGCGCAGTGGACCTATCATCATATGTTTCAAAGTTGAGGATGGTAGCCAGATAGCAAAAGTGAAGGGCAAAAGAGAGCGAAAGTGATATTATCAATGGTCAGGATACTGTATCGAGATCTCCTGGTTGTTCAGGAGGGTTGGAGGTACTACAAGTTCAATGTGAAATTGAAATCATTGAGCCCCCTTAAGTAAAATAGTGGGTAGAAGGAAGGGAAGGTTCAATGATGGAATAATCTAGAACCCCTTGCAGTGGGCTCCAAGATGATAATACTCGAGCTGGAAACCTAACAAAAACCTGTTAAAAGGTCTAAGAAGTATAACACAGGCTAGAGGAAGGGTGTGAGTTGGTACTAAATGTCACCGCTAATACCCAAAGGTTGTGATCAGAGACATAAAATAGTAAGATGTGTTGCAAATAGTCTGTGGAAATGTACAAAGATGTTTAAAATAGGTTCAAAGATGTTCAAAGTAGTTTAAAAAAGGTTAGAAGGGGTTCAAAGAGGTTCAAGGAGTTTCAAAGGAGTTGGACTGTTGTTGAGGTATATCGAAGAATGGATATAGTGAATTAGAAGTGATTTCGGGAGACAATGGGTGATACACAATAAGTGGAGAAGCTAATACAAAAGTTCAAAGAAGTTCACAATAATTTGCAGAACTTAGAGATATGAAGTGAGGCTTGGACTCAAGAGGATGGCTCTTAAATCAGATGATAATGGAGAGGGTAACTTCTTCTCTGTCATTCTAAGTAGCTAATGCAAGTCTATATACATTTTGGAGAGATAGTACTATAGTACTAAAAAGGAAATATAACATGTGTAGGACATGAGGCAGTATTCACAGCAAATAAAGGATTTTGTAAATCATAAAACAAATGAGAAATGATAGTAAATGAATTGTACAGTGTCACCATCTAGTAAGAGTACTCATCCTATTGTTTCAATATATCATTGAAACCCAAAAGCACTATTATCACATCCTAAGTCTTTTGTCTTCTCTCCTCATGTCTGGTAGTGCTTTATATGCGACACAGTAGCTCATATTGGATGTACTATAAGTATTGAAAGTGTTTTGGGACAGCCATATGGTGGCCAACTTTGTTCAAAGTGATGTAAAGTTATTTGAAGGCATTTAAAGTGTCGCGAAGTTGTTCAAAGTCATTTAAAAGTTTGAAATTGGTTCAAAATCGAGTTTATTGGGTTCATAGGGGTTGGGATCATAAATTGTAAAGTCTCAATACATTTGGAGACCTTCCCAGACCATAGAGTGCACCATGGACCTATCACTGTTGCTGCACAGCTCCCATTGAGTGCCTCCAGCACTCCCCCCTGCTCCCACCTGAGGTCCTGGAACTTCTGCTTCAACCTCTTGACTGCTGCCATGAGCTCCCTGATGAGCTCCACCATCTTGCCCCCTACTGTTTTCTCCTTCAGGGCCTCCTGCCCCTCCCACACCACCTCCTCACACTTGTGTTTTGCCCTTGTGCAGGGCTTGCATGCCCAGCTCTGGGTGCCCATCCAGAAACATGCCAACTTTTGGTTAGAACATCTAGGAGAAGATTGTCAGTATTGTACTCAACAATAAAGAAATACTACTACTCACCTTTTACAGGGCTGGGTAGCCTCCACTTGCATGACTCCCTCAGACTCCATGTCTGCTTGCACCTTTCTCTTCACCCTCTTCATGTGTGACCCACTCCCTTCCACCTCCGCCTCCTCGTCCACTGCCTTTCTCTTGCCCACATGCATTGTGGCCACCACCTTCCTCTGCTCCTCCTCTTCAGCCCTCCATGCAGCCTCTGCCTGTGTGGCCTCCACTTGCCTCTCCTCCTCCTCATGCCACACCTCCTCCTCTAGTCAAAGTCCCTCACAGATCAGCTCTTCTTGCTGCACATTGAGGACAGCCAGTCGCTCAGCAGCAGATTGTGAGGGCGGGTTCATCTTGGTAGAAGGATAGGGATTTGGAACTTTTTTGACCACAGACCCAGCTTTTAAGTTGGACCCTCGAACCCTCACGTACCTCATAGGCTCATCACTAAGGGGGAAATACTATCAAGACCCATTTTACCCAATTGGATTCCCAATAACTCCTGATCCTTTTCTGACTCTTTCTGACCTTGTCCATTGGCATTCTTGCCACAGCACTTTTTAGTCATTGGACAAGTCATCATTTGCATTAGTAATCATTTGCTTACTCACTTTATTCCTAATACAGTCTTACCAATTCTGGTCATGGACACTTACCAAGACCCATTAGTAGACTTCTGTCTTCTCCATTATTCTTCTGTCCTTTGATATTTAAGTGCCCATAGCTTAGCCTTAGTCTTCAGTTTGCAAATTACATGTTCTATTGTATGTATGCATTGCTTGTGTTTAATCATCTCCAGTCTAATATCAATCCTTAATCATCCTCATCTTAATCTTGACTCAAACTCTTAATCCTTCGACTCTTCTTGGCTTCAAATTACTCTGAAACCTCTGCTTAATCTATCCTCACCCTCCGTCCAGAAATCCTCCAGATATCTGAACCCCTCCACCTGAAATTGGACAACTGACAAGGAGAAGGGCACAACTTCTTATAAGTTGAAGCCAAGTCCTCTCTGGCCCCCTTTCACCTGGCCTGCTACAGCCCAGTGGATTCTGCTTGGAAACCTCTGAAACCCTCTGACCACCAACGACTGGGTCTGACTGGAAGTCCAGTGTTTTCCTGACCAAGTTCCAATCTTGGTAGTAGCAATCTTGAACTTTAACATTTCTTTTTGTTCTCCCATTGTAGTTTAGCTTACTTTACTATTTGCTACAAGTACTGCTGCATGGACTTGTCTCCCCTCAGTCATTTGGCTACTGCTTGCATGTACAAATACTGAGGTGAGATCATTACTTTGAATATACTCCAGTTGTTTTGCTACTGCCTGTGCATACAAACACTGAGCTCTATTATTAGCATGGCTTAGTTCTATGTTCATTACATAAAGCAGAAATTCCACAGAGAAATGACTGATAAGTGGAAAGATATGTGGCTAGCCTCACTGCGTCAACCAAAGCTAAGTCGTCTTGACCCACATTTTACATACAGACAATATACTAAATTACAGGCAGAACTTAAGAGCCAACAGATCAGCATACTCATGCAAATATGCACAGGACATATACCACTCAACTTCTTCCTACATCGCTGATAGGTCCATTGCGCATTATAAGGTCTGGAGAAGGATCCCACTTGTATCGACACATTACAACATGCACTCTGAATCACTACGAACACCACTAAATCAACGTTAAATCATTTTCAAACTATTTTACACTATTTTGGATGACTTCAAGACATTTTGAACACTTTCAAACTATTTCACGACACTTCGAATGACTTTGCAGCATTTCAAACGATATCGGCCGCCGTATACCTGTCTTAAAACACTTTTGATACATGCTGCACATCCAGAACAAGTTATTCTGTCACATGTCGAGCACTACCAGACACAAGGAGAGAGTACAAAAGACTTGGAATGCGATAAATGCATTTTTTATGTTTCATTGATATATTGAAGCACAAGATAAGTACTTTTACTATATGGGAACACTATACGTTTCATCAGTTATCATTTTTCATTTGTTTCATGATCTACAAGTCCTCATTGTTTGATATATTTGCCTCATGTTTTACACATGTTCTTTTTTCCTTTTTAGTACTATCTCTTCATTTTGTATATAGACTTGTATTAGTTAGTTAGAACAAAGAACAACAATGGGGAACAGCACAAGTTACCCTCTCGCTATTGTCAGATTTAAGAGCAATTCTCTTGAGTCTTATCTTTGCATCATATCTCTAAGTTCTGCAAAATATCGCGAATTTCTTTGGAACTATCATATTCACTCCATGTTTTATTGCCCATCGCCTATCGCCTTTCGAAAAACATTTCACATTCACTAAACTCATCCTTCAATATACCTCGAACTTCTTTGAACTTTTTTGAACCACTTCGTGCATCTTTGAACTTATTCAAACTATTTCACACATCTTTGAACCTATTTTGAACTCATTCGAACAACTTCATATGCACTTACAGACTATTCACACCATTCCTTATTATTTTGTGTCACTAAACACAATGTATTGGTCTCAGTGGTGATATTTAGTACCAACTTGCACCCTTCCTCTGACTCGTGTTATACCATCCAAAGCCAATTAGTAGGTTTTGTTTGGGTTTCCGGGTTGAGCATCATCATCGCATCAAGAAATCAGAGACAAGCACCTGTACAGCATGTCAGGGGTGAGGACCCCCAGCAAGGAAACCATAACCCATTTTCTTTTCAATTGTGAGGCATATCATAGGGAATAACATGAGATGGACCAACAGATGAGAAGGGACTCTGGGGACCTCACGGCACCACTAAGTACAGAGAAAGGGGTCAAAGCACTCATCAGCTACATAAACAAAATGGGACGTTTATGCTCAGAAGAAGGTGAATACATGATCTCATAGGGAACATTTACTCACAATGCACCTACAGGCATAACTCAAGCATTTTATACCATCAACTAATCTTATATGCATCTTCGATTCAACTCACTTGCCTGTGACACAAAGGACCAGCAGAAACGATTGAAGTACCTAGAACAAGTTATCCAAAACAGCAAACTCAACATCTACAATGTCCAATTTGTGCCTGCCATTCCATGGCCAGGCGCTCAACAGCCATATAACCCACCCAAATAGCAATCACATCAGGAAAATGTAGGAAGAGGTCAAAGCAGGTCCCACAGTCCTAAATGATTCAATGAATCGGTCCTCAGGGGGAGTGATTGCCTAGGGCATGCCATCTGAGGAGCAAGGATAGGGGTGAGGGCAAGGCGACGGGGCCAAGCAGATACTCTAAGATGTAAGGACCATAATAGGGTGTTTCCTGAGAGGTCATAAAATTGACAATAAAAGAAAAAAAAGTGATCAGTAATTGGACCTGTGATGCTTGTAGGTCAGACCGTCGAAGAAAATATTGCCGAGGATGAGGTAGCACAGCTATTGATGATGCGCTGGTGACTCGGACTGGTCATACTGTACCTATATATAGTAATTAGTTCACATGCTGGTTAGTTAGTCTCGCCCATGTCAGCTTGAAAAAAATTCGACCCCGGGTGCTTAATTTTTTTTGTGAACCCCCCTTGCCCTTCACAGAGGGATGGTATATAATTTATACTTTAATACACTTATTTAAATAATAAGTGTGGGTTCAAGACAAGGATGAGGGACTTGTAAGTTGTGGCTCACAACAGTATTTTGTTTTGCCAAACCCCATTTGAACCCCCTTGAACCTGAACCTGGAGGTTCAGGTTCAGGTTTGAGCAAACCTCCTTGCAAAACCTAAAGTTCAGTTTTAGGTTCTTCCCAATTCCTCAAAGAACTGAACTGAACCAACTTTTTCCACTACATTGACGAGATACATACTTAGGTGCACCTGTGAGTGTTCCCTTTTGGCCATATCCCATGGGGATTGATAATTTGCATGACCAAGAGGTGCCAGGTTACAAGAGTGGAGAGACCATGGACAGTGAGAGCATGATTGGCAGTTGCTGAGTGTAAGCACATAGAATTTCTTAGTGGACAGTAGACAGTCAAAGGCAATGAAAGCACCTGTAGGTTTATTGGTTATCCAACAGGATGATGAGTCAAAATGGGTCACCCTGCGAGCCACACCACGCGTAGTTTGCTATTACCGATGCCGACGGCATAAATGGAGGGTCCTCTGATGCCTTTTATGGAATGGGGTCTCATATGATGGAGTGAGATAAAATCTGAGTGATTCAGAAATGAACTGTGGTGTACCGTGTCGGAGTCCACAATGAAAGAGAGGTCATCCAGGGACATCTGAGTGCACTTTGTTTGATTTAGTGGCTTAGCTCAGTGGCTGGAATGGAATGTCGGTTCCAGTCTGGCTCCTCCTCAACTGTTATCCAGCCCTCATACTCAATCTCCTCAATGGAAGCAGCAGGGATAGGATCACATGTGATACCAGCAAATTTGGGTGAAGGTGACAAGGACAGCAGTGATGGGGGGTACTTAGATGGGATCGCTTCGCACACTGCGAGTTCAGCTTGAGAGCTCAATTGCACTTCGGAGTAAGGCATGGGACATCATGCTGTAAATTTCAAGTAACGCGATTCATGAGCAAAAATATCCCCTTCCCAAAAGACATAGATATATTGAGTCCGTTCTCGTTTCTGGTGATTCCACGCTGTACCAAACAGTCACTAGTCTCGGCCTATTGACGACCATGTTGGATTATTAGTCACAACCCCTCCAACCCCTCCATCAAAGACGTTGTTGATCGAAAGCTGGAGATTCAGAGCTATAGGGCCCTGTGTCATGGCCCACAAGGCAACCGCGACCGTGCTATCATGAAATTGCAGTCAAATCAGATATATACCGATGAAAGTGACAAAGCACTCACTTGACACCGCGATAATTCAATATCCCTTCGTGCACAGGGAAGGTAGCTTGTGGCCTGGAGTGCACCATGAATTCACATGCTCGCATCCTCAAACCCGAACAGAAAACCCAGCTTACCCAAGATTTCCAATCCTCTTACCCATCATCCATCCATTCACAAATAAGATTGCTCTGTATGGCTGTCCGAACCGCTCAGTAAATGTGAATGACATTGGCACATCGAAGCCACTGGTGATATTTAGTTTGAAAGTGGTAACAAAGAAGCCTACACCGGCAGTCGAGTTCGGGAGACCCAGAGCAAGGTCGTGGTACGTCCATTTGGAGGTGTCGAAACCGGGCAAGTGCCAGCCTTTTCGTTCGCCATACAGCCCACCCTCATTGAAAACGCCTGCGGGTCGGGAAAATGAGCATAACAAGATAATAAGATCGTGTAAGACACAGACCGCGAACTTTGTCAGGATAGCTACAAAGTTTGACATTGTAACTTCTGCGTTCTTTGTTATCATCAAAGGGCAAACATACTTTGTATAACCTCCAATTTTACCCTGCACTTTCCACTCGGTGAAGGTACCTGTGTCTAACATGAACCCACGGACACCACGGGGGCTCTTTGATGTATCCGGGTTGACTGCCACTAGGGATTGAAGAAACTTGTTAACTTGACTACAAACAACACTCACCTCCATTCGTTTCGTTCAAGCCCATATTATCCTACGCGGAGATCATGAACAATCGAATCATAATAGGAAGTTGTACATACCTGAACAATGGTGATGACGTTGTCTTTGTCTGGTATCACAGCATTACTGGGGAAGACAAATTTGTCATCTGTCTCCTCAATGATGTTCCTGTTATTCGTAGAACTGTAGCAAGAAATATCATCCCCTCTATGAGCAGCCTCAGACCGAAACACTTACTTTCCAAAGGAAGTGTTGAGGAAAACGTTATTTAGCCACACGCTTGCCGCAAATGCTGAGTTGTCGTAAAGGATGAGACACGAAGGAATGACGGTGAATCGACCCACCTTCGCCTCCATTGATAGAAAGGTTAACGCTCTTCTCAGCCCCCGTTGCTTGAAAATGGCCACGCCATATGACAATATTCTCACAGCTATACAACGATTGAATCAGAACAACAAAACAAGAAGGGACAGAGTCAACACACAATCCATAATCACAGCCATATAACACTCTCCCATCCCCGTAATAAGGCTTGAACGGAATATTCGTGGTTGTCTTATTCGCACTGACCCATGTCGTATCGTCAAAACCACTCCCAATCTCCGGTAAACTATCCTGGAACTTCCAGCCGGTTAACTTGGGCACGGATATTCCAGCCGCAGACGCCGTCCTTGCTGATAGCTGGCCAACAAACCCACCAGAAGAAGTCAGCATGAGGGACGCAGCCACGTCAATGGATATCTTCTCTCCGTTCCATGTGATCGACCGCACGCTGCGGGGGGCAATGACCGTCAACGTCACATCAGTTTTCAGGTCGCCACGCAATGCAAGACTTGAGCCTGACATATCTGCGGAGCGAATGAGGTATGGGCCCCCGACTAGTATTGACTCATTCGTTCCTAATCCCCAGAAATTCTTCAGAGGATCATTGCTCTTTCCAGCGATGACCGGGGACCAGAAGGTAGCAGCCGTGTCTGAGTCTGCATATAGAATGAGCTGAGTGTCTGAATCCCACACGGTAACGAGGCCTTTGATTCCAGACAAGAAGGTGACAGTAGTGTCCTGAGTAGTGAAACTTTGCGAGAAAGTGATGAGATTAGATTGTTTATGCTGCAGATTGGGAATGCCGCTAAGATTGAGAGCGGCTTCGTGCTCTTGACTTGAGCTTCCATGGAGAAAAAAAATATCTCGACCGTCAATGATCCCTGCATAGAATACCTGGGCGGTAGAATACAATGCCCTTGATTTGCCGAAGGCGTAATTCGTCACAATGACTTTTGATTGGCGTCCCTGAAGGGTGATAGGAGACGCAACACGGGGGATCTGCATCGTCCCGCCGGGCGTAATGACGTTCAATGTGAAGTTCGTGGTCACACTGTATCATGGACAATCAGATAGAGCTACGGTCAGTTGTTATCCATAAAGCGACGATGCAAGACAAGCTCACTTGGAAACTGAATCTGTATGTCGTGCGATGTAGAATGCAGCCTTGAAATCGGGGTTTTGCAACAACGTAATAAAAACTTTCGGAGAACTTGACGCTGTCAGGCCTGTTGACGTATCCGCTACCCAATCTGTTTTGTAAAACTCGGGAGAGCTACGGAGGAACAGTCCCTGTCGCTTGAGTTCATCGTACTTTGTAGTCAACTCTCGATTTTCTGCGATCTATGTGACAGCATCATCATATGCAACCCGAGTGCGAGGGAAAAAAAACATAACATACAGATGCGCCATAATCATAGGAAGTATAGACCCCATGGAAGGGAATGGCGCCCCAAGAGGTACCTCTGTCGGATAGCCATTCTTGATAAGAATTCATGAACACTTGAAGGAACGACAAACCCGTATAGCATGTAATAGCTGATAAGTTTCGCATTACTCGCCCAAAGCTGTAAGTTGAAGACTGATTGGAAGTCTGGGCCAGTTAAGACGCGGCAAGGCCCATAACCTTGGACAATCGATAATATAAGTAGCAGAGCTCTCAGTGCATATGATTACGCATACCAGGAGCAGTGGGACCCCAAGCGTCGAAGGATCCACCTTGAAATTCTAGAACACGAGTGAAGAAGGAATTGAGGGATAACGTCAATAGCATTTACCAGGGATATACAGAGGTTGGGACGGATTTGCCGTAACATGGTATCGGTGGTAATTCGTGACAACCGGACTCCATATTGTAGGGTTTGAGCAATCAAATCCTTGGGGATACGAATCAAATCTAGACGACGTCAAGAATGAGGTGGGTAGGTTGACGACAAGAAATGTACCCGTAAAGATCAACGGCACCCTGGTAACAGATATTCCGCGTGAACACCCAGATCAACACAGAAGAAAAAAGCTGAATTTTACAGTTCCATTAATGAAGTTCGTGAGCATGCCAGGATCATTATATGTCAAAGGGACAACGATATTCGAGTTGTGGTATGCATCCTCTAGTTCCGCAAAGTATTCAGCGTGACTGAGTGGGCTCTGTTCGTATTCATTGTCTAGACTCGATGATCAAAGAGATCCTTCTTCACGAGATGTAACTTTACATACCGATTTGAATGGCTGCGGACATATCTCATGAACGATGTAAGAGGATGAAAGTTTGAAGCTCACTGACCAATTACAGGACCTCCATTGTTGATTTGGTTCGGAATGGTGACATTAATAATTCCTTGTATGTACGCCTGCCAAGCAGCCTTCCAGTCTGTATCGTTAGTTCGTAGAGTTCCAGCTACTTCGGAAGTCGCCCAATGGGCGATTCCGCCGGCAGAAGTTTCCGCATTGATATACTAAATAGTGGTACTTTGATCAGCAGAAAACCAAGCTGGACAATCCGGAATACTGACTGGACCTAGAGGCCGTAATGAATATCAATCAACACAGGCCTATGGTATAAACGTACCAGGTCGCAAGACAATCCAAATGCCAGCATCTCTCGCAGCATCGTACAACGGTTGCAACGCACGAAAACCTTTAAAATCCACCACATCACGAGACGGGTTGATTAATCCCATGTGTGTGTATACGCTAACTGCATTCAAACCCGCAGCCTTGACTTTTTGGAGAATGTCAGGCCACAATGACGGTACGGGTAACCGGAATGTATGAAACTCTCCAGAACTAAATATCGGAGTCAATTAAAGAGCATCGAGAAGTATTAAGACCAATACGCACTACAAGAATATTCTTTGACCTCGCAAAATCAGACTGTAATTATCAAACTGTACTTGGTCCGTCCGGACAAATCCCTGGACTTGAGCAGTTGGTTCGAGAAACGTTGCGTCAGAAGAGCGCACTTCAGGGTGTGTATAAATTGGGCGGGAGATCAAGGATGAAAATTGGTTCAAGGGCAATGAAGCGACCCATGAGTGTAGCGGCGGTACCCCTGAAGAAACCAATGCAAAGATGCTGGCGATTACACAAATCGTGACCCAAAACCAATTTGACCTTCGCTTCAGTCGATACTGGCTTTCAGGCTCAAGCATTTCCAAAGAATATACTGCCTTCCAGCGCGAGTTGTTGGGGTTCAAATGGTAGGGAAAATATCGGGTATTCTTCGCACCACATTTTTGTTTGTTCAATTGGTGGTAGCCTTCTATTTTCCCATCGTATGCGACAATTCGCTTTCTGGAGTCAGTCTCATGAATAGGCACCATCACAGAGAGAATCAAAGGCTGCGGCTTTAGGCTGGCTAGTGCATGCTGTGGTTCAACTTCGAAGACTATCGTTGTCGTGAGTTGCCGGGCCGACACTGCCACACGTGATCGAAATTGACTCTTCTGAGTCCTTCTTGTCCACGCTTCTCCTGACGTTTCGGTAGCCATATTTTCGTAGTACAGTTGTGTATTGGGAACAAGTATATATAACAATTGTCATTTCTTGCGAAGGTCTTTACATTCGTGCAGCAGCCTATTCAGTAAGAATCGACGGTCTATATTTCGTGCCATGCGAGGGACGAAAATATGTCCGTCAGGAGCGGACTGGGCCCGTTGCTTCTCTGCCTCTTTCGGTACTCGGCTTCATCAATGTTCGGATAAACCCGAAACATGTGATCGTTGCCTTATCACCTTGCAATGCATCTAATCACTCGTTCGGCGGGCCGCTAAAAAAATTATGACATCGAAGCCAGATTGGCTCGGGGGACCGACAGGCGTACGTAAATCGTTGTTCAATAGTTACAGAAGCAATGTAATTACATACAATCGAAATACCAACCAAAAATCCGCATTAACCCTACCACCTTAGAGAAATGAATGGCACGGAAGAAAAGGTGGGCGACGCAAGGGGTGTCACGTGGTCAAATTGCCATATAGGGATGGTTAGTTAGTCCAGCTCTCGAGCTCTTATAAAAAATTTTTGTGGTAACATAATTTTATGCTGGAGGGGCCATTGGCAATCTCACAGACACAGAGACATTGTAGCAGAACAGTATATACTGTACTATTCTAACATAATATTTGCACTGAATAAATCTGGCTCTTGATGAATAAACATGAGCAAATATAATCCTGCAGTATCAGCTGAATTGTTGCTTGTTTCATTGCTTCTACAATGACTTTCTGGCTTACTGTTGGGTGAATGTCTTGTAGATAAATGTTCCCAGAAGATGATTATCAAGTAAACATATTATTTTACATGTTTCCCAGGGTATTGTACTCTGAAGAAGTATAATGATGCCAATATTTAAGTCATATACAAGCTGGAATCATCAGGTGATCAATTTTAAATGTGTAGCATCATATCCTGTTAACAAAAAATGAAGTTTGAAATGTTCTGTGTGTTGAAAGTAAATTCTGATACATGCATACATGAGGCAAACCATGCAGCACACACATGTTACTGTGCTTACTGCGCATACATGTGGTAAACACATTCCTGAGTCATGTGACATCCTTACTATTATGTATATAAGGAGAACCTGTACTATAGAATATATATAGTGTTCTTACCTCTGCTAAACCCTAGCTATAAGACTAACTAAACCCCAGGTAGGTTATAAGGAATGTGTTGTCTCTTCCTCTGTGCAGCATATGTAGTCTGCTCCAACAGGTTATGGGCCCTGCTGGGCACGTCGCGAATGCACCTTAACTGGCTGCGAATGACATTGACTTCATTGTCTCCAAATTGTAACCTTGCGCTCCCTGCGAGCTGCATTTAAAAACCCAGGTTGACTAGGGTTAACCACTCTGAACGAGTGTTTTTGCCTGAGATTATAGAACATGTTTTAATGAAGGACTGATTGAGCACTTTTATCAGCTGCCACTATAACATCATGTCTTCAACTCTTGAAAAACTTGTACAAACTTTCGATGGCTCTAACTACATTCAATGGGCCGATTCAATGAAGGCATGGCTCAGGTCTCAGGGCCTCTGGCAAATAACTAGCAGGATGGAACTAAAACCATCCCTGGCACCTCCTTTGACAGCAACAAATGCTGCACTAGTAGCGGAAGCTAATGCCAAGCTCCAGACCTGGAACAATAAGAATGACCAGGCTATTGTTAGCCTAGTGCTCCGCCTGGCCCCCTCTATTCGGCAGCGTGCCAACACCAAGGACACTGCTGAGGAGGTGTGGGATCTCATCTGCACTGACTATGGTGTCGATGGCCCCTCCCAAGTCTTTGTGGACTTTAGGTCTGCAATCGCAATCAAAATTCTGGCTGTGAATCCCATGCCAGAGATTGCCAAAATGGCTGATAAATTCGAGCGCCTTACGGCTGCCAATGTTGCCATCCCCGAATTAGTACAGGCAATAATTCTACTTGCTGCGATGCCATGCGAGTATGATTCTCTATCCGCCACGGTCCTTAACACGACCACTACTAGAGCCTTGACATTTAAACATGTCAAGGACTCCATCATTGCTGAGGCCTCATGGTGCACAGCAGTTGGAAAGCCCATCAGCCTGCCTCAGGCCACCAAGCTTTCTGCTGTCAAGCACAAAGGGGGAAACCCCAAATGGCAATCTCAGGGCAACAATGGAGATTTGTCCCAAAAGTGTGAACGACATGGGGACAAAAAGACTAAAGAGGAAAAACCTAAAGAGAAACATTCCCACCTCGCCTCACAAGCCTTTACTACTATAAATGGTAATGGCACCATCATACCACTGATGCCGCTCATCCAGCACATCGAGAAGCATGAACATACTCCCACAAGGGATCCTTGCCGCCGACCGCCTGCACAGGCATACATGGGTGTGGCCTCTACCTCTCATTCGGTCTATACCGAATATCAGCAGGCTTGAGACACCCTCGAGCAAATGAATCTCCCATGCAGCATGAAAAATCTGTGACTGCTGGAAGAGCACCTAACAGTGTGAGAAGGTAAGAGGAGGAGGATTGAACCAGAACCAAGGATTGTAGAGGTAGAAGATAATAGCGTCTCCCTTGGATTGGAACCTGCGGTTTCTGATGAAGAAGTATGGAAAGCTGTCAACGAAATGCTCATCAATGAACCACTTGAAACAGGTACATATGATGAAAAATCAGCCCTTTTCCCTGCCACAAGCACAAGAATTAACATTCCACTGATCACAGCAAACTTTTCATGTGAAATTTTACCGCTACTAAATGTATCATGGAACAATTTACATCTTAATATATGTGTTACATGTGCAAATGGAAATTGTAAGAAAGGTGCCAACTGGATCATGGATTCAGGCACATCAAAACACTTCACTGGTGAAATTAAAGATTTTGCTTCTTACGAGCCTTTACCGAGAAAGGACTCTACCCTGGTTCAAACAGCCACGGGTACTACTCATATAGTAGGGAAAGGAGCAGTCTTCATCAGACATCAGGTAGTATGTCACAGGAAGTCAGAGACATGTGAAACACGATTATACTCCATCTACTACATACCCAACTGTAATGCTCGATTACTGTCAATGGGCATCTTTTGCAAGACGGAAGTGATGTGCATGGTTCCTCCGCACACATTTAATTTTTTAAGCAAGGAAACCCAATTATGGATTGTGTCCCTCTTATGAAATGTGACACTATTTATTGGGCTCAGACTCATATGTTGAGCACCAAGGGAATCAATGTCGCAACAATGTATGTTGCAGACTACTCAACTTGGCATAAGCGACTTGGACACCCATCCAAAGAGGCACTAGGGAAGATGCCTAATAGCACCATAAAATTCCCGAGGAATTTAATTATTCCTAAAGACAAAATTATATGTCCAGGGTGCGCTGAAGGGAAAATGACCTCAAAATTTTTTCCCGAATCAGATTCATGCGCAGAAAGACCCTTTGAATTAATACATTCCGATCTGAAGGAACTCCCAGTACTATCATACCATAAACATAAATACTTTATTGTATTTCTGGATGACAAAACGTCACATATCTGGGTCCAATGCCTTAAAAAGAAATCTGATGCTGCTGCAGCCATCAGACAATTTTGGGCAGTGGCTTCGACACAGTATGGCGCTACAATCAAGTGCTGGCATGTTGATCCAGGAGGGGAGTTCAAAGATCATGAGCTACAAAATGTGCTCAAGGACTTTGGCATCAAAATAGAGATGTCTGCACCCCACATTCACCAACAGAATGGGCGCGCAAAGCATGCCATAAGGACAATAATAGAAAAGTCGCAAACCCTGCGATTTACTGCATGTCTACCACAATCATGGTGGGAATTTTGCATTGAACATGCAACACACCTATACAATTGAACCCCGATAAGGCGCCTGAAATGGCTGACACCAGTTGAGGACCTGACAAAGGTCCGCCCAGATCTAAACAATCTGAAGGTTTTCGGTTGTGGTGCTTACATCTACCTACCCAAGAAGAAGCATCCAAACACATTGGCTCCTCGATCGGAGTTGATGACATACCTTGGATTAGAAGATGGCATTAAAGCATACTATTTCATGTGACCTAGTGGCGCAACATTCATTGGTGCTATGGCACTATTTGATGAAACATTGTTCCCATGCTGTCCTGGAGCTAAAACTCCTGCCAATATGGACCTTGGTGATTTTCCACCTCCAGAACCAGAAGATGATGACCACTCATCTGGAACGGATGGCGATGATTCTATACCGCCACAAGATTCACCCCTTCCTCCATCATCAGAAAATGATGATGATGATGTACCAAGTGAGCAAAAGGTGCATGATGATGTGACAGATGCTCCTCCTCCACCACCTCCAGTAACCACTGAGGACTTTCATCCAAGACGTGATGATCAACAGGAATGGCAGCAATTGCCCTGTCAATCAGGCAGGCAGAGGAACATCCCAAACCGTCCTGGCAATACCTATGGAGAGAAGTGACTCCCCTCTGACATAGAGAGAGACATTGCATGTGATCGGTATTGGAAGAGATCTGTAGGTCAAGATTCGGATCATAACTGAACATGACCACAATCTCAACAGAAAGAACCGGTTGCTGGACCGGGTTCAGCACCCCACGAGAGTGTGCCCAATTCCAATGATCAAGAACATGATCACCCAATGGGGGAACCGGATGAAGCAGGTTATATTAAAAAGATAACCAAGGAAGGAGGAGATAAGCTTATTCGCTGGCTGTTGTCAAAAGCAGTCAAACCATCGAGCGAAATAAGCCAAGTTCCAAACCAATTTCGCGATATTGTGCGCCTACCACAGCAGCAGCAACGTGAGTGGAAACAAGCTTGTCATGAAGAATTAGAGGTTCTTCATAAGCGACAAGTCTATGACATCATCGATCTTCCACATGATCAAAAAATGATCAAAAATAGATGGGTTTTCTCTGTAAAATCGGATGGAAGAAAACGAGCCAGACTCGTGGCCAAAGGCTTTTCACAAGTCGAAGGTGTTGACTTTGATGAGATTTTCTCACCAGTAGTCCGCTACGAGACTGTACGCCTCATGTTTGCACTTGCATCTCTAGAGGGCATGTATATGACCAGCCTAGATGTAAAAACTGCATTTTTATATGGCAAACTAGATGAGGAGATCTATATGGATCAACCTAAGGGTTTCAGACTCGAGGGAAAAGAGTGCAAAGTATTGCACTTACGCCGAGCATTGTATGGCCTTAAACAAGCCTCACTTGCATGGTGGAAAGAGCTAGAGGCATTTATGCGCACCATTGGGTTTGTGCGCACCAGCTCTGATGCCAGCATTTTCATACACAAGGATCCTAAGACAGGCAGCATTGTTATTGCACTCATCTATGTTGATGATGGCTTGTTCATGGGGAAGAACAAGAAACTTGTGGATGAAAAGAAAAATGCTTGTCTAAAGCATTGGGAGTGCCATAGTACTGAAAAAGTCACGGAATTCTTAGGCATGTGCATCACCCAGACTGCAAGCAAAGTCAAACTCGATCAAACTGAATATCTCGCCAAAGTGCTTGAGAGATTCGAGATGACAAATGCCAAAGCGACCCCCACTCCACTCCCGACTGGTTACAGACCATCGGAAAACACAGCAATGCCCAATGCGATGCTTAGATAAAAATATCAGTCTGTGATTGGATCTTTATTGTATCTGATGCTCGGAATGCGACCTGATATCGCTTATGCAGTAATCAAGATGTCGCAATTCTTGGCTAATCCTAGCCAAGAATATCTAGACAAAGCAATGTACATCATGCGCTATCTGGTGGAAACCCAGAAATATAACATTGTCTACGATGGTGAGAAGTCCAAGGGGCTACAGGCCTTCACAGATTCTGATTGGGCAGCTGACACTGTCAAACGCTGATCTACAATGGGTTACTTTGCTACTCTAGCGAGTGGCATTGTGTGCTGGCAGTCCCGTTTACAAAAAACTGTAGCACTGTCATCCACAGAAGCCGAGTATATGGCTCTCTCCACACTTGTCGACAGATAGTGTGGATGGAGTCCTAATTCCAGGAACTTGGATATGTACTGAAGCACATACCAATCTGTGCTGATAATCAGGGATCCATCTTTATCGGATCAAATCCAGTTCAGGAAAGAAGGACCAAACATATAGACATTTGCTACCACTATACACGCGAATGCATAGAAAATGACAAAGTCATGGTCGTTTTCATTCCTGGAAGTGATAATCCAGCTGACATGTTCACAAAGAATCTTGGCGCCATCTTATTCAGGAAATTTAGAGACTCTCTTGGAATTACTTTCAAGATTCAAACTTAGCTGCTTAGAGCACTGTACAGTTTGAGGGGGGGTGTTGAAATTAAATTCTGATACATGCATACATGAGGCAAACCATGCAGCACACACATGTTACTGCGCTTACTGTGCATACAGTGACTCACAAAACTGAGTCAATGTTTTGGACTTTTTGATTCATTATTGAATAGCTTCCCATAGACAACAAAACCAAACAAGGTATTGGTGTACCGAATAACATACATGATCAGGGCTACCAAACAAACAAAGAATTATGTAATTTTAATCATCCCTCATGGAGATATGATTATTTTAATTCAGGGACTTATTGACTCAGTTTTGTGAGGTGGTATCAATATTATGATAAATTGTAATTCTAGTATTTTGTATGACCTCCCTTGGCCTTAATAACTGCTCCCAACCTTCTAGGCATGCTTTTAATCAAATTCTGACACACCTCTGATGGAATATTATTCCACTCTTCTACTACTCTTTCCTATAACTCCCAAATTCCTTTTGGTGCTGTTGGATACTTGTCTAACTGGTTCTTGAGGTGAACCCAATGATGTTCAATAGGACTGAGGTCTGGAGATTGGGCAGGACAATCCAGAAGAGTAATATTGTTGTTCTCCATCCATTTCTTGGCCTTTTTTGAGGTATGCTTGGGGTCATTGTCTTGTTGAAAAATCACCTCTTCTCCAGAAATTTCACTCTCCTCCAAGCTAAGCAGCATATGGTCCTTCAAAATGGACACATACTGGTCAGCATTTATCCTCCCCTCAAACTCTGCAAGATACCCAACTCCATTCCATCCCATACACCCCCATACCATAATGTTTCCTCCCCCAAATTTGACAGTTCTCTGCACCTCTCTCTCAATCAGCCCCTCTCCCTTCTGTTTCCAGACCCACTCTCTCCCATCTGACCCAAACCTGTTGATTTTAGTCTCATATGACCAAATAACCCTCCTCCAGTCTTCCACAGTCCACTCTCTATACTTCTGAGCAAAAGCCAATCTTGCTTTCCTATGCCTTATACTAAGCAAGGGCCTTTTCTTCTTCACCACAGCCTTGAATGAGTTTTTTCTGAGAACTCTTCTGACTGTTTCTGAGGAGACTGGAGTGGGGATGATGCTGTTGATGTAATGGGTGGCCTGAACAGCATTTGCAGCCTTGCCAGTGGTGATTTGGGTAAGGATGGCTCTCTGAGAGGCAGATGAGAGCTTAGAAGGACAACCACCAGAGGGGGAATCCAGGTTTGGATGGAGAGCCCTGAGTGTTCTGGATACACTAGACTGGCTGAGGTTGAGTTTAGAGGCAATATTGTGAGTAGAATAATGATTGGAGGCCAGGGAAGGAATGTTTTCCTTTTGAGCAGAGGAGATGGGATGCATTGGAGAATCTTGAAGTATGAAGAATGCTAGTCCTGATTAAATACTATAATTTAAGGTCCCATCAAGGGTCACATCACCTTAGAAACCATCTGTCAAGATTTTGACATTATACAGTTGGTGGAGCATCAGATTCTAATATTTCTGACTACCCCTCACAAAACTGAGTCAATGAGTCCCTGAATTAAAATAATCATATCTCCATGAGGGATGACAAGCTTATGACCCATGCCTTTGTCATGGTGTTCACTCGCTTTGCTCGCTCAGCCTGACACCGGCATGGGCCAGCTCACGTATGTGTAACACAATGCTTAATCCCACTACAGTTACTCAACTCTTCAGTTGCCTTCGGACCTTTGGCCCAAAGTCAACGTTTGGGAGTTTGTGGTGACACAACTCTTTATTTGACTTTTAGATACAGTAGTACACAACTCTTCAGTCGACTTGGGACCATTGGCTCCAAGTCAACGTGGGGGGATTGTGGTGTTTATCCCCATTTCAATCTCTATCTCCATCTCCATCTCCATCTCTCTCTTCCCCTTCCCCATACCCATACCCATACCTATCCCCACCCCCATCCCCACCTCTCTCTTCCTCATCTCCCCCTCTCCCTTCCTCATCTTCCCCATCTCCTCCATCTCTATCCCCATCTCCTCCATCTCCATCTCCCCCTTCCCCTTCCTCATCTCCCCCTTCCCCTTCCTCATCTCCCCCTTCCCCTTCCTCATCTCCCCCTCCCCCTCTCCCTTCCCCACCTCCCCCTTCCCCCTCCCCATCCCCCTCTCACTCTCCCATGTCCACCTCCCCCCACTACACCCCCTCATACCCCCCCCCACCCATCATACCTCTTCTCCATCGCCCTCCTGCCCACCCTCTCACACCCCTCACACACCCCTCACACTCCTTCACACTCCTCTCCACACTCAGCTCACTTGTGAAGTTTCAAACTCCACTTCAAACTCAGCCATGCTCAATGCAGCTCACCTCTACATATGCTATGACCACATTTTGAAACCCAGCTATATGACTAATTTTTAGTCAGCTCTGACTAATGCCATCATTTCTGACAAATTTTGCACAGCTCTGACAAATTTTACATAATCCCATCAACCATCACTCCCATCATTTCCACAAAACAACTGTAGCCTATGTTATACAGCTCGTCGACTCTGATCCCATCATGCCATCACTCCCACAAAATGGTCATAACATATGTAGTAGATGTTTGGGGGTTTATGGTCACACAACTGTTTAGTTGACTTTTTGGATGGAGTGAGCTCTGATCTGGTATCTGTATAAATAATACACACTGAGTCAGTTGACTTGGGACCATTGGCCAAGTCAACGTGGGGGGGTTGTAATGTTTATCCCCTTTCCCAATGGCCCCTTCCCCATTCCCATCCCCATCTCTATCTCTATCTCCATCTCCATCCCCATTTTCTCCATCCCCATATCCCCACCTTTTCCATTGCCATTGCCATCCCCCTCTTCCCACTCTCTCCCTTTCCCCTCTCCATCTCCCCCTTCCCCTTCCCCATCTCCCATTCCCATTCCCATCTCCCCCTTCTTCATTGCTATCTCTACCTCCCCCTTCCCCCTCCCCATCTTCCTCTCACTTTCCCATGTCCCCCTCCCCATCTCCCTCTCACTCTCCCATGTCCCCCTCCCTCCTCTACACCCCCTCATACCCTCCCCACCCCTCATACCTCTTCTCCATCTCCACCCCCTCACACCCACCCCACCCCTCACACTCCCCTCACACTCCCTCACACTCCCCTCCATGCTCAGCTCACTTGCAAAGTTTCAAACTCCACTTCAAACTCAGCCACAGCTCACCTCTACACATGCAATGACCACATTTTGAAACCCAGCTATATTAGTCAGAGCTGACAAATTTTAGTCAGCTCTGACTAATGCCATCATTTCTGACCAAGCCTGACAAATTTTAGATAATCACATCAACCATCAGTCCCATCATTCCCACAAAATGACTGTAGCCTATGTTATGTAGTGCATCACCTATTTTTAGCCCTGATCCCATCACGCCATCACTTCCACAAAAATTGTCATAGCATATGTAATAGATTAAAATTACATAATTCTTTGTTTGTTTGGTAGCCCTGATCATGTATGTTATTTGGTACACCAATAATTTTCCAGCAGGCTTTTCTGAAAATTTCTTCCCCCTCATGCATGTGTCACACCCATCCACATACCCCAACATATACTTTGAAATTCCAGGCCACCAATAATTTCTCATCAGAAGGGGGGAAGAGGGAGATGTGGACAGGGATGGGAGAGGCAGGGATAGGGGAGATGGGGATAGGGGAGATGGGGATAGGGAAGATGGGGATAGGGGAGATGGAGTTGGAGATGGAGATGGGGATGGGGATGGGGATGGGGATGTGGATGTGGATGTGGATGTGGATGGGGATGGGGATGGGGGAGATGGGGAAGGGGATAAACACCACAATACCCCCCACATTGACTTGGGGCCAATGGTCCCAAGTCAACTGAAGAGTTGTGTATTGTTTGGGAAGGAGGGATGGGAGAGGAGGGGAGTGGGAGTGGAGAGAGAGAGAGAAAGGAGAAGGAGAAGAGGAAAAGAGAGGATTGAGTGGGAGAAGGAGAGTGTTGGGAAGAGTGAGAAGAGAGAGAAGAGGGAGGACAGTAGGGGTGATGGGGTGAGGGGGTGAAGTAGTGAGGGGGTGATGGGGTGATGGGGTGATGGGGTGATGGGGTGATGGGGTGATGGGGTGATGGGGGGAGTGAGTAGAGGGGGTGATAGGGGGGGGAGAGGAGAAGAGGAAGAGGAGAGTGAGTGATGGGGGGAAGGTGAGGCTGAGGGGGTGATGGGGAGGCTGAGGTGAGGTGAGGGGGAAAGAAGATGGGGTAAGGTGAGGTGAGTGGGTGAAGGATTGAATGGATGAAGGAATGAAGGGGTGAATTGGGAATGAGGAGTTCTATGTGGCAATATCATGAGTGCAGACCATCAAGGCAATGAAAGTGCAAAAAAAAAAAATATCATTTGTAATAAAGTACTCTTAAAGTAATATATATGCATGTTAATGCATGCCAAAGGCACATTCCCAACCTTCTCCATAATAAAGCGAGATCGGTCATGTGAATGTAGCATGGGTAAACAGATGACAAACTCCGCAGGGGTGGGAATGGCATCATGCCATGAGACTCTGCAGAGGTGTGGGAATGTGAGAATGGTGAGAAAGTATGACAAATATCAAAATCTGACATTGTGGGAATCTAATCCAATTTTCAGCTAACCTGGGTGTTTCCATCATTTCAAAAATTAGCCGAAGATTTTTTGATTAGCCGAAAAAAAAAATTTAGGCTATTTTTAACTGTTCCCATGATAAGAAATAATTTTGGCTAAATTTTGGGCCCGATCACAAATGCAATAACTGTTCCCATCAGAACAATTATTTTCCTGATGACAAATCTAATAACTTAGTGTAAGAACTGGGTTTTTTTGGCCTGATAACAAATAAGGTTACCATGATGACAAATCTAACAACTGAGTATAGTAACCAAATTTTCGGCTAATGTTTGACCTGCTGACAAATATAATAAGGTGTACCTATTATGACAAATCTAATAACTGAGTGTAGGATCAATGTTTTTGGCTAATTTTTGGCTTACTGGGTGTAGGAACCCAATTTTCAGCTGATTTTTAGCCACTTCTAGCTTTTCTGCTCTCTTTCTGGCTCTGGGCTCTTTTCCAGTGGGGTTGTTTTTGCATTCTTGGGGTATCTGTAGACCAAGGTGAAGCTCTGTGAAGTCCTACCTCCCTGGCTTCTCTTTTTTCAATAAAAAGAGTGTCTGCCAGTTGTTTTTTGGACCTCTCTCAGGGCACAGTGTGCAGGGAGATTGGGCTGGCAGGTTTGCAATGATTTAGACACATCACTGTATTAGTCAGTAACAAGTTGGATCAATAAAGTGTTAGTACAATTGTATAAGTGAGGGCATTACAAAGACAGGTCAGTATTGAATAAACTCATTTATGAAGCAAAGTCAACAAAATTGAGTTTGTTACAAAGTAAAATCAGTAAAATATAAGAGTTACAATTGAGTTCATTATCAAGTAAAGTCAACAAAAATTAGTATCAATACAAAGTCTAGAAATAAGTACAAGGAAATAAAAATTACTTGAATACAATAAGTTTAAAATTTGAGTTCGTTACAAAGTAAAGTCAGTAAAATAACAGTTACAAATGAGTTCATTATGAAGTAAAGTCAATAAAAATTAGTCTAGACATGAGTTCAAGGAAATAAAATAACAAGTTTAAAAATGAGTCAGTAAAAGATAAGTTTAATATGGGTCAATAGAAAAAAGAAAAGGGGGTTCGAAACAAAGTTAGGTTACCAATACAAGTTGAAAGTTGAAATCAGTACCTTTGTACCAAGTCAAGTCAGTAAAATATGTAGATCTTCGAAATAAGGCATCAATAAAATAAAATTACAGTCATCATTATGAAGTAAAGTCAATAAAAATTAGTTCAATACAAAGTCTTTATGCAGATTATTAACAAGTTATGAATTCAGTTCGTTACAATGGATTGAGTTCATTATAATGTAAAGTCAATAAATATTACTTTAATACAGAGTCATAAAAATTGAGTTTAATGACAAGGTGAAGTGAGAGATTTTTTACAACATTCAAAAGAGAGGAGAGGGAGGAGAGCAGGGGTGAGGGGGTGAAGGGAGGAGGAGGTGAAGGGGTGAGGGGAAAGGAGGGGGGAGGAGATGGAAGAGGGGGAGAGGGAAGGGGGAGGTAGGGATGGGAAGGGGATGGGGTGAGGTAGGTGGAGAAGGGGATGGGGATGGGAGAGGTGGGGATGGGAGAGGTGGGGATGTGCGAGATAAGGATGGGGGAAATGGGGATGGGGGAAATGGGGATGTGGGAGGTGGGGATAGGAGAGATGGGAATGGGGAAGGGGGAGAAGAGGAAGGTGATGGGGGAGATGGGAATGGGGGAGATGGGGGAGATGGGAATGAGGGATGGGAATGGGGGAGAGGTAAGTGGAGAAGGGGATGGGGATGGGGTAGGTGGAGAAGGGGATGGGGATGGGAGAGGTGGGGATGTGGGGATGTGGGAGATGGGGATGGGGAGATGGGGATGGGGGAAATGGGGATGTGGGAAATGGGGATGGGGGAAATGGGGATGGGGGAGATATGGAAGGGGATAAACACCACAATCTACCCATGTTGACTTTGGGCCAATGGTCCCAAGTCAACTGAAGAGTTGTGTACTATCTAAAAGTCAACTAAAGAGTTGTGTGACCATGACCCCACAAACATTGCCTTTGGGCCAAAGATCCAAAGGCCACTGAAGAGTTGAGTAACTATAGTGGAATTAAGCATTGTGTTATGTATATGCGAGCTGGCCCATGAAAATGAACCACCACTCACACATTTACAGACTGAGTCAAGAAATGCAATGAGATGTTGATAAAATTAATGGACCCAGTGAACAATGTGCACCAAAGTCAAAAAATGCAATGAGATGTTGATAAAATTAATGAACACAGTGAACAATGTGTGCCAAACTTCACTCATAGGCAGTTCTATGTGGCAATATCACAAGTAAGGTCTGTGCACAACATCAAGGCAATATAGTCAAGTGATAGTGGAAGTGCAAAAACCTCAAATATTGTATATAATGAAATGGAGTCCATACTTATCAAACATGTTAACATGTGCTGAAGGCACATTCCCAACCTTGTATTAATAACATGGGAACAAATCAAGATTATGTAATAGAACAAATTGCAACTTATTAGTCACATGATACTCTACCACTATCCCAAATTTGGACCTGTTTGGTTGAGTTGTTCTTGAGTTATCCAAGAAATATTGAGTTATTCAAGAAATAGTAATCATTTGAAAGGTTTTGTCCCTCACTGTATATTAGGGGGGTTCAAAGCTGGTCGCATGCGCATGCACAGCCCGCATACGCATACGCCGAGCTTATGTAAAACTGCCGTTTTCATTCTCCGCTGCATTCCCACGTGCCTCAAGACGCGTCCACCGCGTAACCCTACCTGCTGCCCGGCCAGATGCCTGCCAGATCGGTTCACGATGAAGCAGTTAATGCATATCTTCTGTCTATGATTACTCGTCACATCTTTTTCCCTCCCAAGGACCTTAGGGAGATCTGTTTGCAGTTTGGCATTGATGTTGCCTCCATCCTCGTGATCGAACAAACGCGCTACATCAATGGTCGTCATCCTGTCCCGAAAGCCGGAAATCTTCATCTCGTTTGGCAGTATGCCCAAAATCCTGATACCCACCATCGCTTTGTCTCTATGCTTCATGTTACACCCTTGGTATTCCACACAATCCTCACACTCATCCAGGATCACCCTGTCTTCACCAATCACTCAAACCTTGGTTTTTTTCCCAAAAAGGACCTTGTAGTTTGCATCCTTGGCAATTTCATCGAGCAATCGCCAAGTGAACGCGTGGTTGTTCTCGGACCATGGGAGTTCAGGAATGGTGGATTTTTTGATGTTCTTCTTGCCTCGTGGCATTGTAAAAGAGTGGTATATGGAAAGATAAGGAGTAACGACAGTGGATAGTGATTAAATTAAGAGGAGAGAAGGAAATATGATGCAGAGCAAAGACGCGCAAGCAGCGCAACAATGGTGATGGTAATCGGAGCCTGAATACCTATGTTATGTAATCTACGGCTGGCTTCGGCATATGCGTATGCGGGCTGTGCATGCGCATGCGACCAGCTTTGAACCCCCCTATTGTACAATGTTGCAACTGATGTGCATGTACATGCACATACATATTTATGCATGCAAATATAAAATTCCCATGCTGACAAATATAGCATTTGTAGGCATTTGGTAGCATAATTTGATGTAATAAAATAAAATAAAATAAAATAAAATAAAATAAAAATAAAAATAAAACATTATTAGGTAATAGGCATGTCAGGAGACTGTTTCCTCTGTTTCCTAACATTATCTCCCCCTTATGCCTCGACTTCCACCCCCTTTTATGCCTCGACTTCCAGGCAAGAAAATATTGTATCTGTTCCCTCTGTGAAATTTTGGTAAGGCTGGAAATTCATCCCCTCATACACCATTCTAGCAATGCAATGTGGAGCATTTGGATTGAGTTTAAAGAATTGGGTGATTGCATTACATGCTCGCTTACAATTCTCTTCAGATTCCCATGAGTTATTTTTGTTGGTGTAATTCTTCACCTTGATTAAGAACTCCAATTTATTTCATCAAAGACATGAGTCTAAGACTTCTTCCACTACATATTCTGGAGCACCTTCTACTGTTGTGAAGTACTTTGTTGACCAGGAATAGTGGGTGGGCAGTAAGGGTGTAAGTGGGAAATATTAATTTCAGAATCAATCTTGAATGATTGAGGTAATTTTAACACTACTGCATTGGGCAAAATTATTTTAGAAATTGCATATGGGCTAACTTGCTTCTCTGTAAGCTTTTTTGAAGGTCGTGAAATATTTAGATCCTTGGTACTTAGCCATACCAAGTCACCAACTTTGTACTCTGGAGCAACGGCTTGAGTATGATCTGTGTATCACATCATATCATCACGTGCTTTCATCAATGCTGACTCTGCTTCCTCCTGCACCTTTCACATCTTAAATACAAAGTCTTCCACTGACTGTACCTTGACTTTCCTTTGAGGTTCTATTTCCATTCGGGGATGATACCCATAATTAGTGAAGAAGGGTGACATGTGAGTAGCCGAATGGAATTTATTATTGTGAGAAAGTTTGGCAATTGCCAACCATTCAGGCCAGTCAATTTGTTGGTGGTTGACAAACATGCGTAGGTGCTGCTCCAACTCCTGATCTATTTTCTCTGTCTGCTTATCAGTTTGTGGGTGATATGCCATAGATAACTTGGTTTGAATTTCCAATATGTTGTTTAACTCTTGCATAAATGCAAAAGCAAATTGTGATCCACAATTAGAGATAATCATATCAGGTAATCCATGTAACCGCTGATAATGCTCGACCTGGAAACCTAGCAAAAACCTGTTAAAAGACTTATGAAGTATAACTCAGGCTAGAGGAAAGGTGCGAGTTGGTACTAAATATCACTACTAATACCAAAACATTGCGTGAAATGGTAAGTGATGTGGCAAATAGTTTTTAAAGGCATACAAAGATGTTCAAAAAAGTTTGAAATAGGTTCAAAGACATGCGAAGTAGTTTGAAGTAGATTCGAATGGGTTCAAAGTTGTTCAAAGTGAGTTCAAAGGGGTTCGAAGATGTTTGACTGGTGGTGAGATATGTTGAGAATGAATATAGCAAGTAAGAAGTGGTTTTCAAGTAGCGATAGATGATAGGCAAGAAGTTGAGAGCAAATACAAAAGTTCGAAGAAGTTCACGATATTTCACAGAACTTTTAGAGATACAATGCGAGCTAAGACTCAAGAGAATGGCTCTTAAATCTGACAGTAGTGGAGAAAGTAACTTCTTCTCTGTTTTTCTAAGTAACTAGCACAAGTCTATATACATTTTTGAGGAGATAGTCCTAAAAAGGGAAATGAAACATGTGTAAAACATGAGGCAATATATCCAACAATGAGGACTTTGTAGATCATAAAATAAATGAGAAATGATAAATAATTGAAACATACATGTCCCCATATGGTAAAAGTACTTATCTTTTGCTTCAATATATCATTGAAGCCTCTAAGCACTATCATTGTGTCCTAAATCCTTTGTCGTCTCTCCTCGTGTCCGGTAGTGCTTAATATGTGATGGAATAACTCATTCTGGTTGTGCAGCATGTATTGAAAGGGTTTTAGGATAGTTATATGGCAGCCGATGTTGTTTGAAGTAATGCAAAGTTCTTCAAATGCGTTTGAACTGTCACGAAATGGTTCGAAGTCACATAGTGTGTCAATATAATTGGAAAGCTTTTCCAGCCCTTAGAGCATGCAGTGGACCTATCATCCTCCTCTTACTAAAATCCTGACTGTCTCAGTTGGCTGATCAAAGTCACATGTGGAATGCATGATCATGTTGAAAAATTTAGCATTGTTCTGCCATGTCACCTCCTACCTCCTCAAGTACTAGCTTCTACAATGTCTCTCCTCATTAAAAACACTGAAATTCTTGATTATGCAAAATTGATGCCAGAGCATGGCATCACCGAGGATACAGACTTCAAAGTCTGGGGGCAGGGTTTTTATGCAAAAATGGTATGTCTGCTGCTCATCTATTCATGGTTAAAGGTGCTAAAACATTTGTGTAGGCAGAATATGATGAACTTGCCAAGATCTTGGCAAAGAGTGTGACACAACTATTCAAAAGGTCATGGAGGACATTTTTGAACTCTACAAGCCAATGGCTCAACGCGAATGGGTTTTGTGAAGTGGAGAGTTGTTATTTGTGGATTTAGCTGAGGAGTTAAAATGTGAAAGAAAGGAGGAAGAGGAGCAATGAATTAGGGAGGAGCAGGAGGAGGTTTGAAGAGTGAAGGAAGTAGCAAAGAAAGCAAAAGTCGAGGGTCGAAGGACAGTTCTGGCTGAGGCTCGAAATGCAGCTCTTCCTGCATTTCACACAGAAGCTTTATTGAAGGAGGATCTCCAGCGGAAGAATGCAGAGCTCACAGCAGAGGTGAGTGCTATTGAGAGGGCAGAGGCTGGTGATGAAGATGAGGATGAGGTGGAAGTTGAGGAAGAGCTGCCCATAGTGTGGGTGGTGAAGCAAAAGACAAGGGCGATCGAGAAAATTGATGATGGTGAGGGCAAACAGGGAGATGATGAGGTGGAGGCAAAATGCACAAAATTCAGCAGTGATGGGCTACTGGATTTTGAAGGCCCTGTAAGTGTTTTGCTTCATTTGAAGTTATTCTGATTGCTAAATTATTCATAGTGCAATTGTTGTGCCTGGTTCAAGTCCCAGCCATGATGCATCATTGATGAGGAAGCAGCAAAGTGCAGAAAGTGCACCCAGGAGGTGCAGGAGTGCTATTGGGGTGGGGTGTCAAGGTGAGGCCTTTGAAAAGGCAAAAAGAAGAAATTTGTGGGTGCAAAACGGAATTCGTGCATGAATCCAGGTATGAAAACCGTTCTAAATCATTTCAAGGTGATTGCTAACATTTGTTCAAATTTTGCAGTATGTCAAATTCACATGGTGGGCCCTGTAGAGTGCGTCGAACTGGTCACAGGGCCTTTAAAAACATCAAAGGAGAAGAAAAATTTGTCAAAGGGGAAGGTGAAGGGGAAGGCGAGGGAGTCATGGGGAGTCGAGGATGTCGAGGAAGAATGGGTGGTGCACTGTGGGATGATTGCTGTGAAACTTGCGCAGAAGAAGGTGGAGATGGAAATATTGGGGAGGGAGATAGAGGTGATGGAGGAAATGCTAGAGGAGTAGGGATTTCTTGTTTCTGTTGTTATATTTTAATTTCAACTTTTTTGTTAAATGTCTTTGGAAAGTAAAGTTAAAAAAAAAAAAAAAAATGAGTATATATAACGAATAAAAAATGACTTTTAGGGAAAGGCTCAGTAGTTCATCATAGCCAAAAAACCCTTTGGAGTTTGCATGACCATGCTATGATCCAATATCACGACTTGTATTGTACACTAAAAGCAAATGAAATCTTTTGTAAGTAATTTTGAAAAAGAAAAGGAAGAATAATTATTTGTTTTTGAGGTCCCAGAAATTTTTGAAAGTATCTTTGTTGAAGCTCGAAGTTGTTCGAAGTTGTTCGAGGCATTTGGAGTTGATATCAAGAAAATTCAGTGGAAGGGAAATCAATTTTTGAGCGAGATATGTTAGCAGACAAAATGTGGCAATAGGTCTATGTAGTACTGACCCATTGAGTTCGCAGAGAATATAAGCCCCTCCATAGTTTCATTCGATAATGATGAGAGGGCCAACATATCATGGTTTCATCTTGCAATTGAGGGATTTCTCAATTTGCATGTTTCAAAGTAGCACTAAATCTCCTTTCGTGAAGTTGTAGTCATGCATCATATGTTTGTGAACAAGTTTGAAGTGTTTCACAGCTTTGATTCGGGATGCATAGACCTTCGAATATAACACTTCGAGGTTGTTCAATCATTTTTGTAGTGCTATGGCTCATTGAGCTATGAGATCAGTTGTCAATAAGATGGAGTCAGGTGGCAGTTGTAAGTATGTTGCCTCTGAGATGTGGAGGGGGATTAGAGGATGTGCTTTTGTAACTGCGAAGTAAGGAGAACAACTTATGCATTTATGAACCATGACTCGTTCTGCCCAAAATACTGAGTGTGCCCCTGCTGACCATTTCGCTTGATCTCCATCGACAGCTTTAAATAAGGATTGTCAAACATCAAAGTGAGCTCATTCGACGAGTCCATTGGCACATGAATTATAACTGCTAATTCGAATATGGTTAATGTGATATCATTTTGCAAGATAACCCATAGCTGCAATAAATGCAGTGCTGTTGTCAGTTATGATTTGTATAGCAAACCCCATCGACAAATAATATCTTCAAAGATCCAATCCCCCAAAGACATGGCATTTTCGCATCAAAATTTCTGCCATTCTGGATAGGTCATTAGTGAGCATTGGCCTTGTACGATGTATTTAAATTCATTCGAAGGTGGCATTTGCATCGTATCAATATAGACCTTGCCAAAAAGGGGTGCTGGAGTGGCGACTGTGGGTGGAATTAGAATATTTCATGTTTGTCAAATTTGGCATAAGTGGCAGGTTCGAATATACAATGCAATGTCAGCTTTCATGTTTGGCCACCAAAATTGAAGGATGATAACTAATTTTGTAGCAAAAACCATTTGTGTCCAATGTTGTCATGAGCTGCACAAATGATTTCAAGATGACGTTCTGGAGTAGCCACAATTTTGTGAGCTCCATGGGAGTCTTTTCTCCGTAGTTTGCCTGAGTCTAAAAAGAATTCAGTGCAATATCGAATAAAGGTAGTGTATTCTGTGTCTGATAGATCAGGGGGTTGCACCAAGTCATGTAACCATTTTCGAATGCAAAGTAACCTTTCGTCATTCATTTTTGCATTATTCATTTGTGGGACATCATTATAGGTGAGGTCCTCCCCCTTACTGAAATCTGAAGAAAGGGAGAGGGTCAAAATTTGATGTGAAGTAAATGGTTGGGTTCTAATAGGATTTATTTAATGCATAATGCACAAAACCATGAAGACAGTCAATCCAGTCTCTGAAATTATCTTTGTTGTCAAGCTGAGCATCTTCATCTTGTGGGGGGCATCTCAAAAGTCCATCAGGACCATGGTGTGTCCCTGCAATGTGGACTAATATAAAGTGAAAGGTTAGGATAGATACTATCCATCGATTGATGCTAGTGCAAGGTGCGATATCAGGATTCAAAAGCATGCCTTTGATATATTGTGCATCGACTTCGATGTGGTAGGGTGATGAGTCCCACTCATCAACCCCACCCTTGTTCTATTTTCTGTTTAGTTTTGATATTTTGCCTACAAAGGGGCCTTTCTAGTTTCTCCACTTGATTTTGACACATTTCTTTTCTACATTGTGTTACTGACATTCTTTACTTTATTTTTACTTTACAGGTCATTTCTTTTGACCACAACATGACACATCAAGTATGTGATGCATTGGTCATGCATTTGCCTGCATTTTTACATTCCCTCGGTCTCCACGTTGGCAGTATTGCATTTGTTTCAAAGGATCAGTACCAGTGATTTTATTTCATTTTTATTTACTTTTTGTAGTTACATTATTTGTATGATCTGCAATGACAACTGTCAACTTCTTGGCCAGCTAAAATCCGAATTGATGGGCCTAACTACTGGATGGTAGGGTTGAGAGCCATGGTTTGGATGTCCTCTGCACTTGCTGGGGGCACAGGCGACACACCGTCAATAGAGGCACCCAATGGTAGTCTCTTTCTGAGTAATTCCCAGTTAGTAAAACCCAGAGATGAGGACTCAACAACACCCTTGACAGCAACTTCTCGTGTGGACATTTCATGTTACATGGACTTCCAAAATTAGATACTTTATTACTATTTTCTGGTTGTTTGGCCTGTCAACACAAGAGAATGCATGCAATCACATAGATACCTTGCATTTTGTATATAGGTGTCCTCCCACCTTTCAAATGGAGCATGTTCTTTGACCCCACTTTTTATTTCCTTCACTTAAGTTTTTCATCAAGTTAACTAAGTTTTCTCTCAAGACTATACACACTAAGGTGTATATTCTAAGCTAAGTATCTACATACCCTGTCGAATTCCTTTCCCCCTCGCTCCCATTTTCCTCTGATTTCCGAGATCACACTTACCTCATCATTTGCGACATGATGACCATTGTCAATGAACTGCCAGTAGATTAAATCCCCTACAACATCGATGATAAGCCTTTAAACTTTTATTAGGTACAATTGTAGTGCTCCAAGAGCACGATATAGACCATAAAGTTTGAGTTTCACTGTGAAAATTGGGATTCACAGTCGTTAAGCATAATCGATCTGAATCGACTATAATATCATTTTCAAGGGTTTTTGGGATCATTAGGCAAGAAAGAAACCAATAGCGATGTTCGAAGTGTCAACCAATAGAATAACTGAGGCTGCAGATGAGTAATTGATAGCTCAAATTGCTGGGGAATTGATTAGAGCTACTTTCAAATCTTCTTGGGCTGCTATTTGTTCCACTCCGAATTTGAAAGAAACATCTTTTCGAGTGAGTTGGATCAGTGCTGCAGCTCGTTGAGCAAAATTTTGAATAAAGATATGACAAAATCCAATGGTTCCTAGGAATGCATTGACTTTGGTGAGGCTTTGACATGGTCCCCACTTGCTAACAGCTGCGATTCAAGTAGGATAAGCCATACAACCTTTGATATTCCATCAATGCCCTAGAACAATTATTTGGGGGATGCAAAGATAGAGTTTTGGATCTAAAAATGTTCCTCTGCAATACTTCATGTGCTGAACTATCCGATTTAAATTTTGGAAGTGTTCCCATACAAAGCATCGAATAGCTGGATTGTCAGGAATCATTTCGTAGGATCCACCGATTGTTCTATATTCTGATTTCAGACCCTTAACCAGTGTGTCATTGATGTAAGGGATGGTGATATGAGGAATTTTGGGCTATAGGATAAATGTCACATCATTATGTAAGATAGGGACAGAATTTGTCTAACCCATGGGTAGGGTAGTGATGCGAAGTGCTTTGAACAGTGTCTGAAATATTGTCAGATCGTGAGATGATTCTGCAACTTTCCTTTTGTCAAATGCCACATAAAGATCTAACATTCCTCTGCATGATCGTCCCCCAAATTGTTCTGCTAAATGTTTGGGTATTGGTATGACATCTGAGTATTGGATCATTACTTGGTTAAGCAGTTCGAGACTGTGGATGATTCAAAGCGATTTCATGTCCTTTTTTGCAATGCAAAACCATTGTGATTGGTACAAAGAGTTCAATGGTTTGTATACTCCTGCTTCTATCTTCTTTTTCAGCATTTCGCATATCTGTTCATACAAACCTGGAGGTATAGGAATGTTTTGCTCAACCCACAGAGTGTGAGGAATGACAGGAAATTCTATAGGAGGAAAAAGGTCAGAGCAAAAACTTCCTCGCTCTTGTTCTGTCCACCAAAAGCTGTTTCCTGATTTCAAATAAAATTGTACATAAGATTCCGTTCCTCTGGCCATAGAAAATTTAATTGCCAGGATGATTTTTGTTGATGATAGCTTTACATTTGAGCAAATCTCAGAAAGTGGGGATGAATGATGGTGGATGAGGATTTAGTTTTGGCATGTTTTCAAGAGGGTCACCAGTAATTGTTTGAATAATGCGAAATTGGTTGGGTAGCTTGGTAATAACTGGGTGAATTTTTTGTGTAACAGGTTTGTATTTCTTTTTTAACACTGCAAAAATCGGATGTGATGAGTCGATAATAGGCGTAGAAGGTATAGACATTGCCATCAAGGTCGATAAATATGTTTTGTATTGATGACTGGCTATTAAATATAAATTTGCAAGGATCAAAGAATAAGAAACAGATTTTGAGGAGTTCAAGGACTCCATATTGGGAATATTCACAGTGCATTTGATAGTGATAGATGAATTAGAGGGATCAAATGAGATAACAAAAAGTGCACTGGTCAATGTCCAAAATTTCATTTTCTAGTTGTGAAAATCCTTTCGATGGTGATTAGAACAGGGTATTATTGGGATTGTGCATGATCATGTCAGATTAGGATCATATATCATGATTGTCTGAGATTCGTTTCTGTAGTTTTTAGCAGTGCTTTTGGTGAGCACATCGAATGGTCAACAAAGTAAAATATTGTAGGCTGGGTCGCAAATTATGTGAATTTGCATAAATAGCATGATACTCCCCACTTCACAAGGCACATTTCATACTAAACCCAAACTCTTGTCAATGCCTCCATTAGTCGATTGGAGTGAAATGTGGATTGAAGGATTGTAAGCAAGGCCAAGTTCATGGCAAATTTCTTTGGACATTGCGATAATCGAAGAACCGGGGTCTATGACACTTGCAACTGCATTCCTTCCATTGACATTCATGATAATTGACCTAATCGAATGGGATTTATTCACAGCAATAAAGGGTTCTGGAATATCACCAGGTTGAAGACTGTTAATATAAGTTTCAAAGGGATCATCGATTATGAAAATCTCATTGTTAAGCAAATTCGTGGCATTATTTCGTTTGGACTGCTGAATTTGACGTGGAGTGACCTGTTCCTTCCATTTTGTATGAACTTCGGGTGATAGAGACAACAATTCCTTGGGGGTTAGTGTGATAATTGGTGTCTTCATTGAACGAGTGAAAACATCTTCCATTATTTTATTCCTTTGAATTGGGGCTTGGGTATGGTGTGAAGGACTATCTTTGGTTTTACCTTTTGCAGTTAATCCAAAGTTTCATTCATGTGGTGGTGATAGGTCCACTGCGCACGCTAAGGTCTGGAGAAGGATTCAACTTGTATCAACACATTACAACACGCACTCTGAATCACTATGAATGCCACAAAATCAACTTCAAACCATTTCACACTATTTCACACTATTTCAGACAACTTCGAATGACTTCGAACTATTTTGTGACACTTCAAAACAACTTCACAGCATTTCAAATGACATCAGCCACCATATAGTTGTTTTAAAACACTTTCGACATGCTGCACATCTAAAACAAACCATTTAGTTGCATATCAAGCACTATTGGACATGAGGAGAGAGTATAAGAGACTTAGAATGTGATAAGTGCAGTTTTATGTTTCATTGATATATTGAAGCACAAGATAAGTACTTTTACTATATGGGAACACTATATGTTTCATCATTTATCATTTATCATTTGTTTCATGAGCTACAAGTCCTCATTGTTTGATATATTTGCCTCATGTTTTACACATGTTCTTATTTCCTTTTTAGTACTATCTTTTCATTTTGTATATAGACTTGTGTTAGTTACTTAGAATAAATAACAAAGAATAGCAATGGGGGAACAGAGCACAAGTTACTCTCTCACTATCATCAGATTTAAGAGCCATTCTCTTGAGTCCTATCTTCGCATTGTATCTCTAAGTTCTGTGAAATATTGTGAACTTCTTCAAAACTATCGTATTCACTCCACATTTTATCACCCATCGCCTATCATCATTCGGAAAACACATCACATTCACTAAACTCGCTCTTCAATATACCTCGAACCTCTTCAAACTTATTCAAACTTATTCGGACTACTTCACACAACTTCAAACCTCTTCAAACCCTTTCGAACCTCTTTGCACATATTTGAACCTCTTTCAAACTATTTTGAACACCTTAGTACACCTATAAAGACTATTGACCACAGACCTTACCATTTTGCATTACTAAACACAATGTTTTGGTCTCAGTAGTGATATTTAGTACCAACTCGCACCCTTCCTCTGACTCATGTTATACCATCTGAAGCCATTTAGTAGGTTTTGTTTGGGTTTCCAGGTTGAGTATCATCAGCGGTAAGTACAAGTTTTTTTTTCAGTGGCCTAAGGATGAACAACGAGCTGCAAAGTTGTTTCCAAAGTCGAAGATGGTACCGAAGTTGAGGTTTGTAGGTTCGTTGCTATAGACAAGATGGATGATGTGGGTACCTGTGGAGTCGATTGTTCGACTGCTGCAGTGTTTAAGGAAACCAAAGGTTGCAAGACAGGGACTATTGGTATGCTTGAATTAGTTTTAGCAGAGGCCCTACTACTTTGCACAGTGTATATCTCTTGTTCAAGCTTTGCGATGCGATCTTCAGGTGTTGTGGATTGTTTGGAAACCTGGTAGATGCCTCTAGGTGGTGTCAAAGTTGTTGAAGATGTGATGTTGTACATTAGTGATGATGCAGTTGTAGTCGAAGAATTTTGTTGAGTCCATTTGTCAATTCTGTCTTTGATAAAGTGACCAGGAATGTTTTGAGGGGTGAACCATCCATTTGAAAAAACAATTGTTCTTTTGTTGTTCTTTTTACACTTTCCTTTGTTGATATAGGACTGGCAAACCAAGCAGTCACTAATGAGATGACTGGTGAGTCCACAAAAAACACAAACTAAATTTTTGAGCTGGTCTGAACAAAATCCACTGTTAGGTCGAGGAGGATTAGTGGGTTTCAAACCTGCTACAGCCACAACAAGTGTGGTTGCAAATTTTTCAAGGATCACTTATAAGTCTTCTGATTTGATTTGTGTCAAAGATGTCAAAGTCGATGCTGAAGTTTCTGAAGATTGTAACAATGTCGAATTAGAACTAATCGACCCTGCTAAAACAAATTTCACTACCATGTGAATGTCATTGAGTAGGTAGGTGTCATCTGGATAGTGGTCAGAAAATTTTAGTTCGAGTCGTCGTGCAATTCATGACCATGAACCCAGCTGAAAACCTCGAATGAATGCTCTACTTTGTTCTGCCTCCAAAATTTGGCCTTTACAGAGTAGGAACTTTGTAATGTTGTAGAACGACCTGTAATATAATCCTAAGTCGCTTGCATTAAAGATACCCATCCGAAGTTGTTCACCAACAAGTTTGTCCATGTCCAAAATCGACCATTTTCAATCGTCTTCAGAACCAGGATATAGTCTGTGAACTGCGATGTGAAAATCTTGAAATGAAGTGCCGGTTTTGTATTCAGGAATTAATTCCCATAGTTTGGACATATTGATATCGACATATCAGCAGGCATGCTTCTTCATAAGCTCTGGATCCATAACATTACAGTCAATAAAGAGTATTTCAAGCTCATTAAAGTATCGACATAGCTCTTGAGGTTGGGTAGGGTCGAATTTTGGTGCTGTGGAATGTCCATGAGCTGGCATTGTTGCTTGGGTGGCAGGGGTTAGAACCTGAGCAAAAGACGGTGAATATGTCGAAGTGGCTGAAATAATAAATGATGTAGTAGACGATGAGGAAGTAGAGGAAGACAAGGTTGGAGACAAGGAAATAGATGAAGGAAACAAATGACGATGTGTAGATTTGGCATTAAAAACAGAAATTAGAATATCCCCCAATTGTTCAAGAGATTCAAAGGTGTGGTGAGTCTTGATTCTAAGGTTTTCAGCTTGGGTTGGCCTAAGCTGGGAGATTTGAGATGGATTAGGTGATGAAATGATTTAGAAATCCCTCACAGTGGGCTCCAAAATGATGATACTCAACCTGGAAACCTAACAAAAATCTGTTAAAAGGCTTAGGAAGTATAACTCAGGCTAGAGGAAGGGTGCAAGTTGGTACTAAATATCACTGCTAATACCAAAACATTGCATGAAATGGTAAGTGATGTGGCAAATAGTTTTTAAAGGCATACAAAGATGTTCAAAAAAGTTTGAAATAGGTCCAAAGACATGCGAAGTAGTTTGAAGTAGATTCGAATGGGTTAATACAAAAATTCGAAGAAGTTCACAATATTTTGCAGAACTTTTAGAGATGCAATGCGAGCTAAGACTCAAGAGAATGGCTCTTAAATCTGACAGTAGTGGAGAAAGTAACTTCTTCTCTGTTTTTCTAAGTAACTAGCACAAGTCTATATACATTTTTGAGGAGATAGTCCTAAAAAGGGAAATGAAACATGTGTAAAACATGAGGCAATATATCCAACAATGAGGACTTTGTAGATCATAAAATAAATGAGAAATGATAAATAATTGAAACATACATGTCTTCATATGGTAAAAGTACTTATCTTTTGCTTCAATATATCATTGAAGCCTCTAAGCACTATCATTGTCTCCTAAATCCTTTGTCATCTCTCCTTGTGTTTGGTAGTGCTTGATATGCAATGGAATAACTCATTCTGGTTGTGCAGCATGTATCGAAAGGGTTTTAGGGTAAATATATGGCAGCTGATGTTGTTTGAAATAATGTGAAGTTCTTCAAAAGTGTTCAAACTGTTACAAAATGGTTCAAAGTCATTTGAAGTCATTTGAAATCATGCAAAGTTGTTCGAAAAGTGTTTGAACTCAATTTTGCATCATTCGTAGTGGTTCAGAGCATCTGTTGTAGTGTGTCAATACGATTGGAAAGCTTCTTCAGACCTTAGAGCATGCAGTGGACCTATCAACACATAGCACAAATGTGAAAGTATTCAGGTTTGAGTAGGGTAATATGTTTATTGTCCTCGTCTACCCCCCCTTTGTAATTGGTACATCTGGATAATGCATCTGCTTTCCTCATCAAGCTTCCCACTTTGTGGACTAAGTAAAAATCAAAACACGATAGGACTAATGCCCAATGTGCTTGCCAACAGTTAAGCTTTTTAGCAGACATGAAGTACTGCAGATTTTGATGATCTGTCCAGATTTGATCTGATGCATACATCCCTTCAAATAATGTCTCCATGCTTCCAATGCTCATATTATTCCCAACATCTCTTTATCATGCACATCATAATTTTTTTCTACATCATTCAACCCTCCGGACAAATATGCACAAGGATGCCATTTGTCATCTTCACATAACATTGATAATACTGCTCCAGTAGCAATGTCAGATGCATCTGATTTTACTCATAAGGGATGTGTGAAATCTACTGGGGCTAATCTTGTTTCTTCCACAAACTTGCTCTTCAACTCCTCAAATGTGGTCTGCTGTTGTTCTCCCCATCTCTACACTACTCCTTTTTGTGTAAGGTTGTGTAAGGATGCAGCAATTTCGGAAAAATTATGAACAAAGTGACGATAATAATTTGTGAGTCCCAAGAAGGCTTGAACCTCCTTGATATGGGTGGGCACAGGCCAATTAACAATGGCCTGTACCTTGATAGGATTTATTTTGATTCCATCAGGACTGATTATTAATCCCAGAAACTTAAACTTGCTTGTCCCAAACACACATTTCTTTAGTTTTATGAATAAATAATTCTCTGCCAATCTTCTTAATACCTCCTGCACTATCGTCTCATGATTTCCTTCATCCTCCATGAATATCAAAATGTTGTCAATGAATATTATTACCATGTCTTTCTCTATTATGTCCTTGACAATATCGTTCATCATATTTTGGAAAGTTGGGGGACTATTGGTCATTCCAAAAAACATGACAAGTGGCTCAAAGAATCCTCAACACATGGCAAATGCAGCCTTCCACTCATCTCCTTTCTTTATTCATACATTATTGTATCCCAAGCATAAATCCAATTTTGTAAAGACTTTGGCCTTTTCCACCTTGTCAATTATTTCTGAGATCAATGGCAAAGGGTATGCATTTTTCACTGTCCACTCATTCAGATACCTATAACCTGTACACATCCTCTTCCTCTGAGTGTGATGTCTGCAGTGATTTCGAAGGTCGTATGTATCCCTTGCACAATTGTTCATTAAGGAATGCATCCACTTCTTCTTGTTCCATTGGAGATAATGGGTAGACTTTCAATTTCTTTGGCACAAATCCTGGCTTCATCTCAATTGCATGATCCCATGGCTTTTGCACTGGCATCTGCTCAGATTCCTTCTTCTGAAAGAATGACAAATATTTATGATATGCTTTCGGTACCCACTCCTCCACTGGCTTCTCCACTTTCACAGCATTTTTATCCCATGACTGTCCTCCACAAATTTCCCTAAAGGTTTGCTTCTGTTCTTCCTTATTGGTCGTGATTGGAACTTCCCCATTTGGCATGTCCTCATCTTCCACTTCCTCCATTGTAACAGCATACTTCCTCGGATGCTCTTTCTCTTTCCTTTCCTTCTTCTTCTTTTTTATTTTCCTCCCATACACATTACATTCTTTAGGACAATGAGTCATGTATACCTTCCCAGTTTTCCAATCAATTTCTGGGTGATGTTTATGTAACCACAGACATCCAAGTATTAGATTGGTTTTCCCAAGGTTGCACACCTCAAATATGGCTCATTCCTGATGATCCTGATACTTTAGTATCATCATCACCTCCTACTTAATAGTTCCTCCATGATTAATTGTACTGTCAATATTGTACACCATTATGGGTTGTGGCAGTTTACGCATGCAAATACTGTTTCCAGTAAACAAGCTTCTACTTTTATTTTGATAGGGACAACTGCTGTGGGCTATTGTTTTCATTTATTTTCAGCTCTTGCCTACCCATCAACAACTGCCTTGGGCCATTATTCTTGCTCTTCTCCCCCTTGCCAACCTTTGATGACAACTGGTTGAGCCATTATCACACTTGAATTGCATAATCAAGACCACCCACCTCATTTTTTTCTGTCTATAATTAAGGATCGATTAATGAATACTCTGGTAGCACCACTGTCAAGCAATGCCTCCACATTAATTGCTGCATGCATGTCCACTGTCTTCAATCCTACTGTCAAGTTGATTTTAGGTTCTATTCATGCAGAGCAAATAAAGAATTTAGGGGTTTTCAGAAATAAGGCTGGGCATTTTTCTTCATCACATAAGTGATGATGGTCATACTTGTTAGGAAACAGTCTCCTAACATGCCTATTACATAATAATTATTTTATTTTATTTTATTTTATTACACCAAAATATGCTACCAAATGCCTATAAATTATTTGTCAACATGGGAATTTTCTATTTACATGCATCAATATGTATGCACATGTATGCGTGCATCAGTATCAACATAGTACAATATATGTAACATAGTATATAACCTTAAAATAAATACCGGGGGACCTCAGTTGAGTTCTCTTAGGTATTCCATCCACATTTGTGGTGCAAAAAGCCTATTTGAGCCAACTGATCTATTTTTAACCCATCACATCAAAACCATCAAAACCCCCCATCACGTGCATGTGCCCCACCACCTTCTTGTAGGAGAGCCCACATGGTCCAGCTAGCAGAACAGTGGGTGTCACTCTAACAGAAGAACTCAACTACTCCATCAGTGCACCTTCTCTTACACACGCATACGTCATTGTTTCAGTGTGCCACAACTGCTTACTCATCTTTTTGGCAAGAGCTGGAAATAATTGTATATACACACATATTTACCTTGCTTTTATAAGCCAATGCCAGGCCTCACCTTACATTGCGAATGCCAGTGATCGAGAGGCAGCACTCATCATTAGGACAGCTGCAACCAGACAACTGCTCAGATCTGGTTTAGTCGAGATTTACCCTGACAACTATTTTAGGTAGTTACTAGCTGAATTCAGTAATAACCCCAAGATCAGGCACTGTTGGAAGGATTATTGATCTGAAGTGCCCAAGTGTTGACAAATAGCTGAAATCACATGTTTTGCTGTGTTTGGTACCCGAATTGACAGATCACATGACTCGAAAGTTTGTGAAAAAATTCTGAAGCCGAATCTTGACTCAGCCAAAGAAGTGACTCATTACAGCTTATGTCATTATGTACACAAATTGTGTCTCACATCCAACTCATGGGAGTCGAACACTAGAATGCTGCACACAGACACAAACAATCCCTACCTTGTAACACCTACTTGTCCTATCAACAGCTTTTCGTTACACTATCACACTCCAACATATCCATTTTCCCCTCCACTTGATGATTTTACACCAAATTACCCTTTGTGTCCAAGGCTCGAAACTCCTCTGGTTTCCACCTCACAGATTCCTTGTTTAGGATCTTCTGATGTCATCCCCAGCCTAACAGATACAAAAAAGACAGAAGCTATGTTCACAGCTCATTTGTTTGATGATATACTCTGGATAAAACATGTTTCAGGTCTTGCAAAATTCTGCTCTGCTGTTGAATTGCGCTTCTCTAATGCTTATGCAAAGCACCCACTTCAATTATGGAAAAGCAAAATTCATCCTATGTGTACCACAGACATCAATAAGGCAACAATGACAGGGGTGGCTAGTGTTCTGATCAGCCAGCTAGGAATAGTGGGAAGCTGGCTGGACAAGTATGTTGTATTGGTATGTGGTGACCAATTGAGATTCAGAAGGTCAAACTCTATGTGGGGAAAGTGGCAACCACATATGACTGCCATGACTGAGCCCTGCTAGTCATTCAGTTATGGTATATGAAATGGGTTTTGCAGAAATGTATCTTCCGTCTGTAAGAGCAACTTCAAGCCTCACTTAATAGTGAGCTAACAGAAGGGAATCCAAAGTTAACATTATACTACATAGTACAGACACTTCAGGCACACCTAACAGAGGGGAATCCAAAGAGAAAACTCTAAGGACCCATTTGTTGATGCCCAGTATATGTGATAGACCTGAAAATCAAATAATAGGCTAAAAATAGAAAATAGGTGGAAATAGGTGGATTAAGCTATGGAATGATATCACCCTGATGGGTAAGCATCCATAAGGGATCCCACCTCTAAGAATAGAACTGTCAACATGTACCAACATGGAAAAAATCGAAAAATAATCATAAAATAGAAATAAAATCATAGAAAATCATAGTAAAGGCAGAATAGGGTGAAATAAAATATAAAAAAATGTAGGACAAATGCAGAAAATTGCCCAGACACTTGGGACACCTTTTTTTCTTACATCACCCCCCTTCTATGATGCATTGCCCTGATGCATTCAAAATCATATTTGGCCAAAATCAGATGCTTGGATGCATTGAGGTGCTGAGGCATGTCAACAGTGGAACTCTTTGATCAGCCATGGGGCATTCACATCGGACTCTGAGACCCAAGAGTTTTTTTCATACCATAACCCTTCCAGTGCACCAGGTATTCAAGTAGAGTTGACCTTGTACTGAGGTTCACCTTTGATGACTGTAGGTGGTAGAGGGGATCATGTAGTACATCCTGGGAATGGATCTGTGGGAGCTGGTAGTAGTTTGATGATATGGAAGACAGGATGCAGTCTGACATTGATTGTGGTAGCCATCGGTGGTAAACATGCAACCCCTGATGCATTTGGTGATGAGGAAGGGTCTAAGAAAGCAGTAGGTAAGTTTCTTGGATAGTCATGTGGTGGAAATGTCTGGAGTTGAGGTAGACATGGTCACCAACCTCATATGTGGGTGTGGGTGAATGACATTGGTTGTTTGCCTTAGCCAGAGCTGCCTTTGCCTTCTCCAAGGTGTCCTTCATCCACTCTGTGAACTTGTTCACTGTCTCCAAGTGCGATAGTGTTTGACAAGGTTAAAAGCCCATGTGTGGGTGTTGTTCTGTGTCAAGGAGGAAGGGAGTTTGTTGTGTAGAGGAGTGGACATGATTGTTATACCCAAACTCAGCCATGGGGAGAAGGTCCTTCCAATCATCCTGTTGCTCATTGATGAAGATGTGGATGTACTGTTCCAGTTCTTGGTTGACATACTCTGTCTGTCTATCCTCTGTGGGTAATAGGCGATTGAGGCCAGCAGTTTGATTCCTAGCAATCAGATCACAAACAGCAGTCCATGGAGCTTCCACACATGGTGCAGATAGAGTCAAGCCACTCCAAGTGCAGTGACAGTCATATGAGTGGGGATGAAGTGAGCTTGCTTTCCAGCAGAGTTGACTGTACACATTACTGCATCAAACCCATTAAATTCCAGTAGTTCCACCATGAAATCCATACTGATGACATCCCAACAATTCTCTGTGACTAGGAGAGGGTGTAACTATGGGTTTTCATTGTGGTGTTTTGGTGCATAAGAAGAGGTCACAGGTGTGACAATACTGGCCAATGAGTCAAGACATCTGGGGCCACCAATAATTCCATGATATGAGCTCCAATGTCTTCCAGCACCCAAGGTGGCCAGCAATCAGTGAGTTGTGGTGCTGAGATATAAGTCATCATCAAAGCTGGGGGTCATTAGGGACATAGATATGATTATGGAAGTATAAGATATTGTCCTTTTCTGTCCACTCTGTTGCATGAAGCAAAAAAGTAGATTCCTTCCTCAGCTTTTTCACTGCTAGAGCCACAGTATCCTCATGTAGACTGCTGCAGTTTGGATGATGAATGTCATGTCAGATACTGCACTCCTTTCTCTCCAAAGTAACACCCTCCAATGCATGGACTGTAAACAGGTGTGGTTGCAGCAGCACAATACCTTGATTGTCATCGCTTCCATCCCCATGATCTGGTCAATGAGAGAGAGTATCAGTCTTCTTCATGCTGTGACCCAGGCAATGATGCAGAGAGAAATTAAACCTGAAGAGGTAGAGGGACCAGTGGGCTTAATGGCGATTAAGTTTCTTGGTGGTCATGAAGTACTTGAGGTTCTTGTGGTCTGTTCAGATCTCAACCTTGTGCTAAGCACCCTCCAAAAAATGTTGCCACTCCTCCAATGCCTGCAATATTACTGGTAGGTGTTGTTTGGGAGTGGATGGGTCTGGACATTGTAGCCTACATGTAAAAGCTGAATCAATAAGAAAAAACTTACTTGGAATCAAAACAACAACTAGCATCATTTGGGTCTGCTTTGCATTGATTTGTTTGTGGCACCACATTGCTGTATTCATTTGTTCATGGTGTCCTCAGGGGCAGTGTAAGTGTCATGGGTGGGTGTGGACAGAGAAGTGGTGGAATGCAGCATTGTTGGTGGTACTGGTGGCCATGGGAGCCATTTGGGAAATGGTGCCCCTTTCTTTTTGGCAGTGGAAGCATGATTAAATGGTCTGTGCACTGCTACAGGTATATAAACACCCATGAAATAAAGTATTTTACTCCCCAGGCTGTTCCATTGTCATGTGGATGTGCAAGTCAGATGGTATAAATAGTATTTATATCAATACTTTTTCTTAGAATCTATGTACTATATATGTAGTGTATGTTAGGGGACTAGGAGGTGCCCCAAAGGCCTCAGCAATTTTCTACATTCATCCCATATTTTTTTCCCATCTTATTTCACCCCATTCTGCATTTTCTATGATTTTCTATGCTTTTATCTCCATTTATTTTTCCATTTCCCCTATATTTGTACATGTTAATAGTTTTATTTTCAGAGGCAGAGCCCCTTTCAGATGCCCACCCACTGATATTACATCATTCCATCACTTTGATTGACCTATCTCCATCTTTTTCTATTTTTAGACTATTATTTGATTTTTGGGTCTTTCACATATACTAGACATTGACAGATGGGTCCTTAGAGTTTTTTATTTGGATTCCCCTCTGTTATGTGTGCCTGAGGTGTCTGTATTATGTTAACATTGGATTCCTCTTTGTTAGCTTACTATTAAGTGAAACTTGAGATTGCCCTTATAGTGGAAGACTCTCTCCCTAGGCCTGGAATTGAAGCACACTGCAGATCTAACATCTTAAAGCATACAGGATGTCATCCAGGATGCAAAAGACACCCCCACCTCAAGTGCATGTTTATTTCAGCTTGATGTGCCACCACATGCCATGGACACCTAAAAATGCATCAAAGCACTCAAAGATGCTATCACTGGATTGCGTGCACAAATTTAATCACTTAAATCATGCATAGAAAGCTTTGTTAATAACCTAAAGCATAGTTTCCCATGTAATATTCCATTTATTTTGACCCCAACCATTTCCAACATCAATGCACCACCTAACACCAATGGCATACAGATCAAACCAATGGCATACAGATCAAACCAATGGCATACAGATCAAACCAATCCCCCCCCCCTGCTGACTTTAATGGCATGCTCTCATGGATATTCATTCCTCAATTTCTGTGAGTAATACATCAGTCTTCAACCTAATCAATTCATAGGTGACACTGCAAAAAATTATTGGGCCTTCATGTATTATATTGTGGCATCCCTTCCCAATGCTCCTTACAGTTGAAGGTTGAGCTGCAAACTATAGGTGGTCAGATATGTACATGGCAGGTACTTGGTGTCTCAGCTCTTCTGGATTCAGGTGCAACTGGTCTCATTATTGACACCTATTGTGTTTAACAAAAATGCCTCAATACTCATTCACTGTCTTGACCAGTGCCTGTTTATAATGTGGATGAATCTTTAAATAAAGCTGGGGCAATTCAAGAGGTTGTAGACTTGGTTCTCTATTACAAAGATCATAGTGAGCATGCTATTAAAGAAGCAATCTCTCTTCTGAAGAACAGTGACAACTTGATAAATTCATTGATGAACACTTGGCTTCTGGTCACATATGCCTTCAAAGTTGCCCATGGCCTCCCCATTCTTCTTTGTTAAAAAAAAGGATGGCACTCTTCAACCAGTTCAGGACTATTGAAGGCTCAACAACATCATAGTCAAGAACCATTATCTGCTACCTCTCATATTCAAACTCATGAACCAGCTTCATGGGGTGCCCTACTTCACTAAGCTTGATGTACATCAGGGTTATGACAATGTGCAGATAAAGAGGGATATGAGTAGAAGGCAGCATTTCACACCAATCATGGTCTTTTCAAACCACTTGTCATGTTCTTTGGTCTCACTAACAGTCCTGCAACCTTTCAGACCATGATGTTGAAATGACATCATCTTCCATGACCTTGTACTGGAAGGCATTGTCTGCATTTACCTTGATGACATCCTCATCTTTACTTAAGACCTAAATAAGCATCATCGAATCATGCACCTAGTACATACTAGAGAGGCTTTGACAACACAAGCTCTACCTCCATCACAACAAGTGCAAATTTGAGAAGACCCAGATTGAATACTTGGGCTTGATTATTTTGTATGGGCAGGTAGAGATGGACCCTGTCAAGGTTGCTGGTGTTATGGCTTGGTCCATGCCCATGAACAAGAAGGAGGTGCAGTTTTTTTTGGGCTTCAACAACTTCTATTGGCACTTTATCAAAGACTTCTCACATCATGCATGACCACTGTTTGATCTCACTGGCAAGGATGCATGGAGATGGGGCAATGCACAACCAGAGGCATTTGAGAAGCTCAAAGAGATGGTCACTTCTGCTCCCATCCTTACTTTTTCTGATGACTCATGGCCCTTTTGTGTAGAAGCTCATAGTTCTGATTTTGCAACAGGTGTTGTGTTGTCTCAGCAGTCTCTGGAGGCCCAGAAGTTAGCATTTGAAGGACTGGTTTATAGGACTGAAAAAAGACCAAAGACTGAACTGAACTGATGACCTAGCCCAGTCCATTTTTTGGTTGCAGTTGCTTACTTTCAAGCTCAGTCCAGTTACTGGTTGCCTTTTTTGAAAATATTTAAAAACTGTTACAAAATTGGTTGCAATTGGTTGCAACTGGTCTTCATACAGTAGTATATACATACTCACATAAATGTAATGACTTTACAAGGAAAATACAACTAATATATACTATTAATCCTACATATTTATACTAAACACTATGTATAGGAATGGGCAATGGGATGAGCCCAGAGGCAAAAAGCACTTATTTCATATACCATGTCGCTGTGCACAGACCATTTGGTCATGCTTGCAACCCAGAAAAAAAAAAGTGGCACCACTTGCCAAACAATTCCCATGACCACCAATAACCTGCAATGCCACTTCTTCTCTACTACCCATCTCCATCTCACTGCCTCCATCTCACTGCCAACAACACCCACACTGCCTACCTCAGAAACACCATGCCTCAATTGCATGACCCCAATGTCCACCCAAATGATGAGCTAGCCCAGTTATATTCTTTTCTACTAACAAATCATTTTTTTTTTTTGTAGTTGCATTTTGAAATGACAGCACCCAATCATCTGAGCCATGCCCCATGCCCTCCTGACACTGTCCTAATGCCAACACCAGCCAATGCCAATGCCAGCTGATGCCAATGACAAGGATGATGTTATAGTCCAAGCTCCTAAATCAAAACGCTAGTCGAGGCTCATAAGCGTCGACATTCAGTAAGAGTTCAAAATCACTGGAGCTTGTGAGCAATGACTTGAGAAAGACTTTGAGTTGCTAAGCTTTGTTAGAAGCATAGAAAGGACCAGGTCAAGCTGAGCTTGACCGGTCTTGTATTCACCATTTAAATACTACAAGCACGGATCGTAGATAAATGAGTCATGTTAGGAGAACAATAGGAACAATAAGAATGAGAAGACAATAGTGAAAAGACGTCTGCAGTATACTACAATAAGGTGGGATAGTGAAGATGTACAATTAAAGGCATGCGGTCGTGAGACATTAAAGAAAGGAACAATAGCGTGTGATGTACAAGGTAAGAACAATAAGAACAAAAGAATTGATTCCCCATGCCTTCCCATAACATTAGCTCCCTTTCGTCGTTTCGAGTCCCAACCGAAACTACGTCCTGATCGTCCGCATGGGGTCAAAGGGTGCCTCATCATCGGTCATCGTGGTGAAGGTATTGAAGGTAGTAGGTGTTGGGGCATCGTGTGCATAAACTGTCATTGGTAGCTCTATGTCGTTCTCCCCTGCAAAATGCACTGAGGTGCTGGTGATGAACGCGGTTAGTCGAGGAAGAGGTGGGGCAGAGATGATTTTAAATATGATGAGGAAGTAACAGAGCAGCATAGTGAGACTGGCTGCGCCGAACACGGCGCTGAGAGTGATAATGACATAGAGATTGTAGATCATGACGGTTTGTTCTAGGTTGTGCGGTGACATGGCAGATTGTCACGTGTCAGATTATTAGAAAAAAAGAGCACAGAGTGCTCTGGTTGCCACCGTCAACAATGTGGGCACTGGTACTCAGGACAGTGCGATGAGAAATGTCCTACCCGTGCGCAGGTGAAGCAGATCAAATTCCGCATCCACGGTGGTGCGGGGGCATGCTCGGCGGCCGTCTGTGTCGGATAGGGGGTGGGCGCTCATGGTAGCACTGGTGGTGGCACTGATGGATGTGGGGGAGTGGTAGTTGGGAATGAAGTCATCGGTTCTTTGGGTGTGATCTCAAATGTTCCGTCCTCTTCATCACTCAGTGGCTCAATAATAAAAATTCATTGCGGGGTGGGGACCCACTCTCTGGGTCTGTAATGGAGCGCCTGCTCATCCAAGCTCCTCATGAGTGGGAGCAGATCCAGATGGTAGGCCTCCTCTGTCAGACGTTGGAATACGCGCTCAAGGCTGGAGATGGCTCAGTAAGTTTCGAAAAAGTTTCATGCGGTCCCATGTAGGAGCGCATGATCTTGGGTCACGGAGAGCAATCTCTCCTCATTTCGGATGTTGTCCATGTCTCGGACAAAGCTGAGAATAAGTTCAAAAGTTTTAACAGGGTTGGGATCGGGTGTGACGTTCATGTAAAAATGAAGAGAGCGGCTCATGTTGGAGAGAGGTTATGGGTGGATCTGTATTCGCCCAGTATTTCAGCAGCGTTTTTTAAATGAGCCTCTGGCTCCCAGGTGTTTTCTGCCGTGCTGTACCCTTTCCACCTCACCAGGAATCGAATCCTTCAGCCCGTCCCCTTGTGAGCCAGGACAGCCTCAACCTCGTGTTCCAACTCTCCTTCGATCAGATCGGGTGGTGGAGGAAGAAGATTTGGTCCGTGGGTCTCATTCTCCCTGAAATGTGAGAGAAGCGAGGCATGGAATACGGGGTGTATTTTCCATTGAGAGGGGAGCCTCAATTCATAAGCATGGGATGAGATCACCCATGTGATGGGGAACAGTCCTTCACGCCCGGGGGTGAGTTTTCTGGTTGGGTATCCCAACTTCAAGTTTTTTGAGTTGAGCCAAACTTCCTCTCCTACCGTGAATGGGCAGAAGCCTCGTCCATTTCGTCCAATCATCACTTGTCGGGACAGTTCGTGTGCCGCCAGGGCTTCCTGCCATATGTTTCCTAGTTCGGCTATTCTTTGCTCGGTAGCCAGCACGTTTATTTTCTCGTAAGTTGTGGGGATGGCCTTGGGGTGTGTTCCCATCATTATGTAAAATGGGGTGTTCTTGATCGCCGAATGGTGCTTCTGATTGTGTGTGAATTCGGCGGTGGTAAGGTGTCTTTTCCACTGCGATGGCTTGTTTGCGCAGAAGATTTGGAGATAGATTTCAAGTTCCTGATTTACCCTTTCCATCTCCCCATCGGTCTGAGGGTGGTAGGCCATGCTCATCGCCAGCTTTATTCCCAAGAGCCTCCCCAGTTCTTGGAATGCATTTGAGGCAAAACGTGGGTCACGATCCGATATAATCTTGTCTGGGAGGCCAAATCTTCTAAACACATTGTGCAGATAAAGATCTGCCGCCCCTAATGCATCAATGGTCTTGTTGCAAGGGATAAAAATCACCCCCTTAGTAAGACCATGGTCTACCACGACCATGATGGTATCGCATCCATCACTTATCAGCAGATCTGTGATGAAATCCATTGTTACTAGCGCAAATGGTCAGGTGGCATCAGATTTGATCGGTGATAGCCCTTGTTGGATGTGTGTTCACCTTCATTTGTTGACAGGTGGCACAGCCATCGACATAATTTTGGATGAAGATGGTCATTCCTGGCCACCAGTAGTCTCTCTGTACTAATTCCAGAGTCTGGAACTGGCCGGGGTGCTCCATAAGTATGTTATCATGGTATTTTTCCATGATCTTCCTCCTCAACTCCTTGTCATCTGGGACATAGCATCGGTCTTTGAAAAAGACCATCCCATCATTTTCCATTCTCCAGTCTTCTACTGCCGACTTGATCGGTGGCATTCCTCCTTCTTTGATGGCCCTTACTATTTCTTTTAGCAGGTCATTGCACATCATGTTCTCTGCAAGTATTTCCTTTAGCTTAGCGTCAATTGTCCATGTGAAGATCTCATCCTTTAATAGCGTGATGTCATCATTGTCATCGTCGACATCTGGTATGTGATCTCCCCATCATGATAGGGCATCAGATTGGATCATCATCTTCCCTGGGACATGTACTAATTGGAGGTTGAATTGTGATAAGAAAAGGCTCCATCTAGCCTGTCGCCAATTTAGTTTCCGTGCTGTCCTGAAATACATGAGATTCTTGTGATCTGATAGGATCGTCATTGGATGTTCGGATCCCTGGAGGTAGTGTCTCCAGGTTTCTAGTGCTCGTATTATCCCTAGTAGCTCCCGATCATAGATCTCATAGTTCCACTCGGTTGCCATTAGGGAGTGGGAGATATAGCCACAAGGGTGCCAATCCCCATTCGTATCTGCTTGTTCTCTAACTAAATTTTACTATATATTTGATAACACTAATTACATGCCACCCTGCAAGCAGGTGCTTGCAGCAGTGATAGGTTGTTAATAGAAGAAAAAAAAGGGAAACAAAAAAAGACCAAAAAAAAAATGAAAATGAAAAACAATGGCCCCACCTCATGTTTGTATGGTGTGGATCACTTAATCACTGCTACTTTGGAACAACATTCAGAGCACATGCAGAAATTGGTTTTTTTCTTATCCATCTTGGAAAAAACTTTTTTTGATGAAAAAACCTTTTCCAAGATGTGATTTTATTAGCTGCAAAACTGACAGAGATAACAATTTTTGGACCCCTCAATTTGGTGGTATGTTGCAAATAAGGAAATATCTAGCTAAATCGTGCTGCCACTTGCTCTGGAATGCATCTGTAAGACTTGTAGATCTTTTAACTGAATGTGCAAACATGCTTTGGGGCATCATGTGTCTCCATACCACACCAATATGCATCCATCTAACTCTGATGTGATGCTAGAAATAACTTTTGGTCTTTGGCAGCTCGAGCATTTGAAGCTGCAGTCAGAAGATGTTGGGGTACCTTTTTGACCATGGTAGGGGGGAAAATGGTCACAAGTCTCCTCCCTCAAAATGTATGTAAAAAGGACTGATTTTATTGTAGTTTTATGGAGGACAGTGGTCTAACCAAAAAAAAGATTTTGGCCTTCAGCCAATTTGGTGGCTTGTGCCAAAGTGAAGGTGACTAAGTGATCTGCACCATAGCAAGAGTGGGGCATAGTATGTTGTTTATCATCTCCCCCTGTTGATATTGACATTCATCAGGCCCCACCACCCTGTTCACATTGCTGTTAATTGGCCCCCACCCTGTTCACATTGTCATTCTTCATTCTCCTGTGTTTATTTATGGTCCATTCATGTTGTTGTTCATTGGCCCCCATGTCATTCATTGTCCATGCTGTTCCTCAACATTCGTGGTCTCTGCCATTTGTTGGCCCAGCATCCCCTGTTTGTGGCTTCCATCATCATTGTCAGCACCTCCATCTCTCTCTATGAGCAGTGGCTCACAGGTGGGGTGGTGGCAGTGTGTGACATAACATCCAGGTGCTGTCATCATCCAGAAATAGGATTTATTGTGACTCTGTGAGCAGAGGCTCACAGTGGCAGTGTAGGGCATAGGTAGGCATCATTATAAATGGACAAGGACCTAAAAAGAAGAAATCATAATTAGTTGGTTGGTAGACATAAAAACTCAGTAGTAAAAAACATACCTTATGGCCCAAATGACACTTGTTGTTATTTGGGCTTAAAGTGCCACATCATCATCATCTGTTACGGGAAGGCATGGGGAATCAATTCTTTTGTTCTTATTGTTCTTACCTTGTATGTCACATGCTATTGTTCCTTTCTTTATTGTCTCACGACCGCACGCCTTTAATCATACATCTTCACTATCCCACCTTATTGTAGTATACTGCAGACATCTTTTCACTATTGTCTTCTCATTCTTATTGTTCCTATTGTTCTCCTAACATGACTCATTTATCTACGATCTGTGCTTGTAGTATTTAAACGGTGAATACAAGACCAGTCAAGCTCAGCTTGACCTGGTCCTTTCTACGCTTCTAACAAAGCTTAGCAACTCAAAGTCTTTCTCAAGCCATTGCTCACGAGCTCCGGTGATCTTGAACTCTTACTGAACATCGACGCTTATGAGCCTCGACTAGCATTTTGATTTAGGAGCTTGGACTATTAACAAAAGGTCAAGCTGATCTGAACTCTGCTGACTAACCTCAGTCCAGGCAGCACATACACCATGACACGATTCTTATGAGAACCACCCGACCTTAACCCACCCGACGAAGAAAAGACATGGCAGCTCCATCCACTCCCACCACCCCCACTGCACCCACCACCCCCACCATTTGTCCCGCTGAAATCAAGATGAGGGCTCCAACCGACTACTCTGGGGATAGAGCAAAGACAATGCTCTTCCTCCTTGAGTGCGGGGCCTATGTCGACATGAACGCGACCGCATTCCCAGACGATCACCATAAAATCCTATTCATGCTTTCTTACATGAACAGAGGGACAGCAGGGCCTTGGAAGCAGGCCTACCTGGAAGAAAGATATATTGAATCAAAGCCCTGGGATACATTCCAGGAATTCATCACGAAAGTACATCCAGTGTTCTCACCGATTGATGACGCAGGAAACGTGCGCACCCAACTCCGAGCACTCTCGCAGGGAGCAAAGGGAGTAGACACATCACCCAGTTCAAAACGCTGGCCTACCGCACAAAGATTAAAGAAGATGCCACCTTGATCAAATACTTTGTAGACGGACTCAACAATCGAGTCCTGGACAAGGTATTCGGAATGGAGAACCCACCCGACACCATCGAAAACCTGCCTGACACCATCGAAGGATGGTATACTCATGCAGCGAGGGCAGAGGGACATCTGAGGAGGGCGAAGGCGATTAAAGAGAGAACCTACAGCAAGGTAGGAGGAGGAGGAACGGGCAGTTCCTCCAAGGATCTGAACGCCATGGAAATCGATACGACATGCCTCTCCTATGCAGAGAGGGTAAAACACATGAAAGAAGGAAGATGCTTTATTTGTCACAAAACGGGGCATAGGGCGAGTGATCACAAGGGAGGGAAAGAACCACCCGCAAAAGAGAAAAAGAAAACCGAGATGAAGAAGATGTCCCGCGACCACTACATGAAAATTCGAGCTCTTATCAATGAGCTAGAAGAGAATCAGAAAGAAGAGGTACTTGATTTCATGGTGGAAGAGGGTTTTTGAAGTGGTGGCCTGCATCGGCAGCAGAGCCCGCCAGAGTCATTGTCTCAAGTGTACTAGTAGCAGACGTGAGCAATCAATCTATGTGCATCCCAGTTCACTATCTGCTAGGAGACAAGAAAGCCGAAATCCCCACCCTGATCGACTCAGGAGTGGGTGAAACCTTTATCGATCACCGAGTTGTCGAGAAACTCAGACTGAAGAAAATCCCACTCGCCAGAAGGATCCTCGCCAAAAACGTTGACGGAACCCTGAACAAGAATGGGACGATCTCACATTATGTCCATATTGACACTGAAATCGGGGGAAGAGAGGAAAGGATCAGAATGCTGATAACGGGGCTGGGGAAGGAGAGGATGATCCTGGGGTACATGTGGCTCTGGAGGCGCAACCCCACCATTGATTGGGAAAGGGGGACTCTCACTGACAGGCAGACCAAGAGGTCTCTTATGGGAAAAATCCAGACCATGATCAAATGAACACGGGCCACGATTGGTAAGCAAAGTCTCACTATAGATGACAAGGGGCCGATTGCACCAAGAGTAACGTTGAGTCCGACTCTTGGGAGGCTACCTAGAAGGAGTGCTAGGGAGACCTTTGGGGAAACCTACCTCACCGCCACCGAGCACGTGAAGAGTAGGCTCGGGACGGTTCATCTTGCAAAAGGACTTTGCACCACAGACAAACTTGATAAAGACGGATCACACCTGGCAATGGACATGGTAATGGACACCCATCCCGAGATCAATCCACAGATCTCTGTACTGGACAACTCTGATATCAGCTTATCGCTTAATACTGGAGGGAATAATGATGGAACAGATGCGCTGTTTGCCTACATCTGAGGGGAACCAATGATCGGGGTGTTCAGAACCAAGGAATCCCCCCTTACGATCGAACACGACTATATCCCCCTGAATTATTAAAAACTCAGGCACATCTCATGCATCACTCGATCTTGATTAACTGGCAGGGTTGCTTACTCTAACACCACATACATCTGAGCAAAGACTTCCATCTCTCAAAGGCTCGCCCACGAGAAAGATGGCGACAAGGAAACACACTCGCTCAATGACTTACTCCCTGACAAATACAAAGAGTATCAGAGCGTGTTTGAAAAGGCAGCATCGGAGAGATTCCCCGAATCTAGACCATGGGACCATGTGATCGAGCTTAAACCCAACTTCATCCCAAAAGACTGCAAAGTCTATCCCATTACCCCGGTGGAACAGAAGAAATTGGATGAATTTATCGATGATAACCTAAGGAAAGGATACATCACCCCATCAAAGTCGCCCATGGCATCACCGTTCTTCTTTGTAGCAAAAAAAGACTCTGATGCACTCTGACCCTGCCAAGACTACCGGTATTTGAATGAAGGAACCATCAAGAACTCTTACCCCCTTCCATTGATCGGTGATCTACTCGACAAGCTGAAAGGGGCAAGATGGTTCACTAAATTGGACATCAGATGGGGATACCACAACGTCCGAATCAAAAAGGGCGATGAGTGGAAGGCAGCATTCAAGACCAATAAGGGGCTGTTCAAGCCCAAGGTCATGTTCTTTGGCCTCTGTAACTTCCCGGCGACCTTCCAAGCCATGATGAATGACATCTTCCAGGACATGTTGAATGAGGGATGGTTGGTGATCTACATGGACAACATTCTCATCTTCTCTAAAGACAAAAAGGAACATGAGGAGAGGCCGAGGAGGGTTCTGGCAAGACTAAGGGAAAATGATCTCTACCTAAAACCCGAAAAGTCCAGATTCAATGTACAGGAGGTCGAATTTCTCGGGCTGATTCTATGGCCAAACCAGCTGGCAATGGACCCAACGAAACTAAGCAGAATCAAGGACTGGCCACCGCCAACCAATGTCAAGGGGGTCAGATCTTTCCTAGGCTTTGGGAACTTCTATCACAGATTCATCGGCAACTTTGCCATGATCACGAAGCCACTCAATGATCTAACGAAAAAGGATCAACCCTTCAGCTGGACAAGTGAATGCCAAGGGGCGTTCGACACACTGAAAAGAAAGTTCTCTGAGGCACCCGTTCTGCTGATGCCTAACGCCGAGAACCCCTTTGTAATTGAGAGTGACGCCTCTAAATATGCGACAGGGGCTGTCTTGAAACAAGCAGATACGAATGGGGATTGGCACCCTTGTGGCTATATCTCCCACTCCCTAACAGCAACTGAGCGGAATTATGAGATCTATGATCGGGAGCTACTAGGGATAATACGAGCACTAGAAACCTGGAGACACTACCTCCAGGGATCCGAACATCCAATGACGATCCTATCAGATCACAAGAATCTCATGTATTTCAGGACAGCACGGAAACTAAATTGGCGACAGGCTAGATGGAGCCTTTTCTTATCACAATTCAACCTCCAATTAGTACATGTCCCAGGGAAGATGATGATCCAATCTGATGCCCTATCATGATGGGGAGATCACATACCAGATGTCGACGATGACAATGATGACATCACGCTATTAAAGGATGAGATCTTCACATGGACAATTGACGCTAAGCTAAAGGAAATACTTGCAGAGAACATGATGTGCAATGACCTGCTAAAAGAAATAGTAAGGGCCATCAAAGAAGGAGGAATGCCACCGATCAAGTCGGCAGTAGAAGACTGGAGAATGGAAAATGATGGGATGGTCTTTTTCAAAGACCGATGCTATGTCCCAGATGACAAGGAGTTGAGGAGGAAGATCATGGAAAAATACCATGATAACATACTTATGGAGCACCCCGGCCAGTTCCAGACTCTGGAATTAGTACAGAGAGACTACTGGTGGCCAGGAATGACCATCTTCATCCAAAATTATGTCGATGGCTGTGCCACCTGTCAACAAATGAAGGTGAACACACATCCAACAAGGGCTATCACCGATCAAATCTGATGCCACCTGACCATTTGCGCTAGTAACAATGGATTTCATCACAGATCTGCTGATAAGTGATGGATGCGATACCATCATGGTCGTGGTAGACCATGGTCTTACTAAGGGGGTGATTTTTATCCCTTGCAACAAGACCATTGATGCATTAGGGGCGGCAGATCTTTATCTGCACAATGTGTTTAGAAGATTTGGCCTCCCAGACAAGATTATATCGGATCGTGACCCACGTTTTGCCTCAAATGCATTCCAAGAACTGGGGAGGCTCTTGGGAATAAAGCTGGCGATGAGCATGGCCTACCACCCTCAGACCGATGGGGAGATGGAAAGGGTAAATCAGGAACTTGAAATCTATCTCCAAATCTTCTGCGCAAACAAGCCATCGCAGTGGAAAAGACACCTTACCACTGCCGAATTCACACACAATCAGAAGCACCATTCGGCGATCAAGAACACCCCATTTTACATAATGATGGGAACACACCCCAAGGCCATCCCCACAACTTACGAGAAAATAAACGTGCTGGCTACCGAGCAAAGAATAGCCGAACTAGGAAACATATGGCAGGAAGCCCTGGCGGCACACGAACTGTCCCGACAAGTGATGATTGGACGAAATGGACGAGGCTTCTGCCCATTCACGGTAGGAGAGGAAGTTTGGCTCAACTCAAAAAACTTGAAGTTGGGATACCCAACCAGAAAACTCACCCCCGGGCGTGAAGGACTGTTCCCCATCACATGGGTGATCTCATCCCATGCTTATGAATTGAGGCTCCCCTCTCAATGGAAAATACACCCCGTATTCCATGCCTCGCTTCTCTCACATTTCAGGGAGAATGAGACCCACGGACCAAATCTTCTTCCTCCACCACCCGATCTGATCGAAGGAGAGTTGGAACACGAGGTTGAGGCTGTCCTGGCTCACAAGGGGACGGGCTGAAGGATTCGATTCCTGGTGAGGTGGAAAGGGTACAGCACGGCAGAAAACACCTGGGAGCCAGAGGCTCATTTAAAAAACGCTGCTGAAATACTGGGCGAATACAGATCCACCCATAACCTCTCTCCAACATGAGCCGCTCTCTTCATTTTTACATGAACGTCACACCCGATCCCAACCCTGTTAAAACTTTTGAACTTATTCTCAGCTTTGTCCGAGACATGGACAACATCCGAAATGAGGAGAGATTGCTCTCCGTGACCCAAGATCATGCGCTCCTACATGGGACCGCATGAAACTTTTTCGAAACTTACTGAGCCATCTCCAGCCTTGAGCGCGTATTCCAACGTCTGACAGAGGAGGCCTACCATCTGGATCTGCTCCCACTCATGAGGAGCTTGGATGAGCAGGCGCTCCATTACAGACCCAGAGAGTGGGTCCCCACCCCGCAATGAATTTTTATTATTGAGCCACTGAGTGATGAAGAGGACGGAACATTTGAGATCACACCCAAAGAACCGATGACTTCATTCCCAACTACCACTCCCCCACATCCATCAGTGCCACCACCAGTGCTACCATGAGCGCCCACCCCCTATCCGACACAGACGGCCGCCGAGCATGCCCCCGCACCACCGTGGATGCGGAATTTGATCTGCTTCACCTGCGCACGGGTAGGACATTTCTCATCGCACTGTCCTGAGTACCAGTGCCCACATTGTTGACGGTGGCAACCAGAGCACTCTGTGCTCTTTTTTTCTAATAATCTGACACGTGACAATCTGCCATGTCACCGCACAACCTAGAACAAACCGTCATGATCTACAATCTCTATGTCATTATCACTCTCAGCGCCGTGTTCGGCGCAGCCAGTCTCACTATGCTGCTCTGTTACTTCCTCATCATATTTAAAATCATCTCTGCCCCACCTCTTCCTCGACTAACCGCGTTCATCACCAGCACCTCAGTGCATTTTGCAGGGGAGAACGACATAGAGCTACCAATGACAGTTTATGCACACGATGCCCCAACACCTACTACCTTCAATACCTTCACCACGATGACCGATGATGAGGCACCCTTTGACCCCATGCGGACGATCAGGACGTAGTTTCGGTTGGGACTCGAAACGACGAAAGGGAGCTAATGTTATGGGAAGGCATGGGGAATCAATTCTTTTGTTCTTATTGTTCTTACCTTGTACATCACACGCTATTGTTCCTTTCTTTAATGTCTCACGACCGCATGCCTTTAATTGTACATCTTCACTATCCCACCTTATTGTAGTATACTGCAGACGTCTTTTCACTATTGTCTTCTCATTCTTATTGTTCCTATTGTTCTCCTAACATGACTCATTTATCTACGATCCGTGCTTGTAGTATTTAAATGGTGAATACAAGACCGGTCAAGCTCAGCTTGACCTGGTCCTTTCTATGCTTCTAACAAAGCTTAGCAACTCAAAGTCTTTCTCAAGTCATTGCTCACAAGCTCCAGTGATTTTGAACTCTTACTGAATGTCGACGCTTATGAGCCTCGACTAGCGTTTTGATTTAGGAGCTTGGACTATAACATCATCCTTGTCATTGGCATCAGCTGGCATTGGCATTGGCTGGTGTTGGCATTAGGACAGTGTCAGGAGGGCATGGGGCATGGCTCAGATGATTGGGTGCTGTCATTTCAAAATGCAACTACAAAAAAAAAAAATGATTTGTTAGTAGAAAAGAATATAACTGGGCTAGCTCATCATTTGGGTGGACATTGGGGTCATGCAATTGAGGCATGGTGTTTCTGAGGTAGGCAGTGTGGGTGTTGTTGGCAGTGAGATGGAGGCAGTGAGATGGAGATGGGTAGTAGAGAAGAAGTGGCATTGCAGGTTATTGGTGGTCATGGGAATTGTTTGGCAAGTGGTGCCACTTTTTTTTTTCTGGGTTGCAAGCATGACCAAATGGTCTGTGCACAGCGACATGGTATATGAAATAAGTGCTTTTTGCCTCTGGGCTCATCCCATTGCCCATTCCTATACATAGTGTTTAGTATAAATATGTAGGATTAATAGTATATATTAGTTGTATTTTCCTTGTAAAGTCATTACATTTATGTGAGTATGTATATACTACTGTATGAAGACCAGTTGCAACCAATTGCAACCAATTTTGTAACAGTTTTTAAATATTTTCAAAAAAGGCAACCAGTAACTGGACTGAGCTTGAAAGTAAGCAACTGCAACCAAAAAATGGACTGGGCTAGGTCATCAGTTCAGTTCAGTCTTTGGTCTTTTTTCAGTCCTATAAACCAGTCCTTCAAATGCTAACTTCTGGGCCTCCAGAGACTGCTGAGACAACACAACACCTGTTGCAAAATCAGAACTATGAGCTTCTACACAAAAGGGCCATGAGTCATCAGAAAAAGTAAGGATGGGAGCAGAAGTGACCATCTCTTTGAGCTTCTCAAATGCCTCTGGTTGTGCATTGCCCCATCTCCATGCATCCTTGCCAGTGAGATCAAACAGTGGTCATGCATGATGTGAGAAGTCTTTGATAAAGTGCCAATAGAAGTTGTTGAAGCCCAAAAAAAACTGCACCTCCTTCTTGTTCATGGGCATGGACCAAGCCATAACACCAGCAACCTTGACAGGGTCCATCTCTACCTGCCCATACAAAATAATCAAGCCCAAGTATTCAATCTGGGTCTTCTCAAATTTGCACTTGTTGTGATGGAGGTAGAGCTTGTGTTGTCAAAGCCTCTCTAGTATGTACTAGGTGCATGATTCGATGATGCTTATTTAGGTCTTAAGTAAAGATGAGGATGTCATCAAGGTAAATGCAGACAATGCCTTCCAGTACAAGGTCATGGAAGATGATGTCATTTCAACATCATGGTCTGAAAGGTTGCAGGACTGTTAGTGAGACCAAAGAACATGACAAGTGGTTTGAAAAGACCATGATTGGTGTGAAATGCTGCCTTCTACTCATATCCCTCTTTATCTGCACATTGTCATAACCCTGATGTACATCAAGCTTAGTGAAGTAGGGCACCCCATGAAGCTGGTTCATGAGTTTGAATATGAGAGGTAGCAGATAATGGTTCTTGACTATGATGTTGTTGAGCCTTCAATAGTCCTGAACTGGTTGAAGAGTGCCATCCTTTTTTTTAACAAAGAAGAATGGGGAGGCCATGGGCAACTTTGAAGGCATATGTGACCAGAAGCCAAGTGTTCATCAATGAATTTATCAAGTTGTCACTGTTCTTCAGAAGAGAGATTGCTTCTTTAATAGCATGCTCACTATGATCTTTGTAATAGAGAACCAAGTCTACAACCTCTTGAATTGCCCCAGCTTTATTTAAAGATTCATCCACATTATAAACAGGCACTGGTCAAGACAGTGAATGAGTATTGAGGCATTTTTGTTAAACACAATAGGTGTCAATAATGAGACCAGTTGCACCTGAATCCAGAAGAGCTGAGACACCAAGTACCTGCCATGTACATATCTGACCACCTATAGTTTGCAGCTCAACCTTCAACTGTAAGGAGCATTGGGAAGGGATGCCACAATATAATACATGAAGGCCCAATAATTTTTTGCAGTGTCACCTATGAATTGATTAGGTTGAAGACTGATGTATTACTCACAGAAATTGAGGAATGAATATCCATGAGAGCATGCCATTAAAGTCAGCAGGGGGGGGGGATTGGTTTGATCTGTATGCCATTGGTTTGATCTGTATGCCATTGGTTTGATCTGTATGCCATTGGTGTTAGGTGGTGCATTGATGTTGGAAATGGTTGGGGTCAAAATAAATGGAATATTACATGGGAAACTATGCTTTAGGTTATTAACAAAGCTTTCTATGCATGATTTAAGTGATTAAATTTGTGCACGCAATCCAGTGATAGCATCTTTGAGTGCTTTGATGCATTTTTAGGTGTCCATGGCATGTGGTGGCACATCAAGCTGAAATAAACATGCACTTGAGGTGGGGGTGTCTTTTGCATCCTGGATGACATCCTGTATGCTTTAAGATGTTAGATCTGCAGTGTGCTTCAATTCCAGGCCTAGGGAGAGAGTCTTCCACTATAAGGGCAATCTCAAGTTTCACTTAATAGTAAGCTAACAAAGAGGAATCCAATGTTAACATAATACAGACACCTCAGGCACACATAACAGAGGGGAATCCAAATAAAAAACTCTAAGGACCCATCTGTCAATGTCTAGTATATGTGAAAGACCCAAAAATCAAATAATAGTCTAAAAATAGAAAAAGATGGAGATAGGTCAATCAAAGTGATGGAATGATGTAATATCAGTGGGTGGGCATCTGAAAGGGGCTCTGCCTCTGAAAATAAAACTATTAACATGTACAAATATAGGGGAAATGGAAAAATAAATGGAGATAAAAGCATAGAAAATCATAGAAAATGCAGAATGGGGTGAAATAAGATGGGAAAAAAATATGGGATGAATGTAGAAAATTGCTGAGGCCTTTGGGGCACCTCCTAGTCCCCTAACATACACTACATATATAGTACATAGATTCTAAGAAAAAGTATTGATATAAATACTATTTATACCATCTGACTTGCACATCCACATGACAATGGAACAGCCTGGGGAGTAAAATACTTTATTTCATGGGTGTTTATATACCTGTAGCAGTGCACAGACCATTTAATCATGCTTCCACTGCCAAAAAGAAAGGGGCACCATTTCCCAAATGGCTCCCATGGCCACCAGTACCACCAACAATGCTGCATTCCACCACTTCTCTGTCCACACCCACCCATGACACTTACACTGCCCCTGAGGACACCATGAACAAATGAATACAGCAATGTGGTGCCACAAACAAATCAATGCAAAGCAGACCCAAATGATGCTAGTTGTTGTTTTGATTCCAAGTAAGTTTTTTCTTATTGATTCAGCTTTTACATGTAGGCTACAATGTCCAGACCCATCCACTCCCAAACAACACCTACCAGTAATATTGCAGGCATTGGAGGAGTGGCAACATTTTTTGGAGGGTGCTTAGCACAAGGTTGAGATCTGAACAGACCACAAGAACCTCAAGTACTTCATGACCACCAAGAAACTTAATCGCCATTAAGCCCACTGGTCCCTCTACCTCTTCAGGTTTAATTTCTCTCTGCATCATTGCCTGGGTCACAGCATGAAGAAGACTGATACTCTCTCTCATTGACCAGATCATGGGGATGGAAGCGATGACAATCAAGGTATTGTGCTGCTGCAACCACACCTGTTTACAGTCCATGCATTGGAGGGTGTTACTTTGGAGAGAAAGGAGTGCAGTATCTGACATGACATTCATCATCCAAACTGCAGCAGTCTACATGAGGATACTGTGGCTCTAGCAGTGAAAAAGCTGAGGAAGGAATCTACTTTTTTGCTTCATGCAACAGAGTGGACAGAAAAGGACAATATCTTATACTTCCATAATCATATCTATGTCCCTAATGACCCCCAGCTTTGATGATGACTTATATCTCAGCACCACAACTCACTGATTGCTGGCCACCTTGGGTGCTGGAAGACATTGGAGCTCATATCATGGAATTATTGGTGGCCCCAGATGTCTTGACTCATTGGCCAGTATTGTCACACCTGTGACCTCTTCTTATGCACCAAAACACCACAATGAAAACCCATAGTTACACCCTCTCCTAGTCACAGAGAATTGTTGGGATGTCATCAGTATGGATTTCATGGTGGAACTACTGGAATTTAATGGGTTTGATGCAGTAATGTGTACAGTCAACTCTGCTGGAAAGCAAGCTCACTTCATCCCCACTCATATGACTGTCACTGCACTTGGAGTGGCTTGACTCTATCTGCACCATGTGTGGAAGCTCCATGGACTGCTGTTTGTGATCTGATTGCTAGGAATCAAACTGCTGGCCTCAATCGCCTATTACCCACAGAGGATAGACAGACAGAGTATGTCAACCAAGAACTGGAACAGTACATCCACATCTTCATCAATGAGCAACAGGATGATTGGAAGGACCTTCTCCCCATGGCTGAGTTTGGGTATAACAATCATGTCCACTCCTCTACACAACAAACTCCCTTCCTCCTTGACACAGAACAACACCCACACATGGGCTTTTAACCTTGTCAAACACTATCGCACTTGGAGACAGTGAACAAGTTCACAGAGTGGATGAAGGACACCTTGGAGAAGGCAAAGGCAGCTCTGGCTAAGGCAAACAACCAATGTCATTCACCCACACCCACATATGAGGTTGGTGACCATGTCTACCTCAACTCCAGACATTTCCACCACATGACTATCCAAGAAACTTACCTACTGCTTTCTTAGACCCTTCCTCATCACCAAATGCATCAGGGGTTGCATGTTTACCACCGATGGCTACCACAATCAATGTCAGACTGCATCCTGTCTTCCATATCATCAAACTACTACCAGCTCCCACAGATCCATTCCCAGGATGTACTACATGATCCCCTCTACCACCTACAGTCATCAAAGGTGAACCTCAGTACAAGGTCAACTCTACTTGAATACCTGGTGCACTGGAAGGGTTATGGTATGAAAAAAACTCTTGGGTCTCAGAGTCCGATGTGAATGCCCCATGGCTGATCAAAGAGTTCCACTGTTGACATGCCTCAGCACCTCAATGCATCCAAGCATCTGATTTTGGCCAAATATGATTTTGAATGCATCAGGGCAATGCATCATAGAAGGGGGGTGATGTAAGAAAAAAAGGTGTCCCAAGTGTCTGGGCAATTTTCTGCATTTGTCCTACATTTTTTTATATTTTATTTCACCCTATTCTGCCTTTACTATGATTTTCTATGATTTTATTTCTATTTTATGATTATTTTTCGATTTTTTCCATGTTGGTACATGTTGACAGTTCTATTCTTAGAGGTGGGATCCCTTATGGATGCTTACCCATCAGGGTGATATCATTCCATAGCCTAATCCACCTATTTCCACCTATTTTCTATTTTTAGCCTATTATTTGATTTTCAGGTCTATCACATATACTGGGCATCAACAAATGGGTCCTTAGAGTTTTCTCTTTGGATTCCCCTCTGTTAGGTGTGCCTGAAGTGTCTGTACTATGTAGTATAATGTTAACTTTGGATTCCCTTCTGTTAGCTCACTATTAAGTGAGGCTTGAAGTTGCTCTTACAGACGGAAGATACATTTCTGCAAAACCCATTTCATATACCATAACTGAATGACTAGCAGGGCTCAGTCATGGCAGTCATATGTGGTTGCCACTTTCCCCACATAGAGTTTGACCTTCTGAATCTCAATTGGTCACCACATACCAATACAACATACTTGTCCAGCCAGCTTCCCACTATTCCTAGCTGGCTGATCAGAACACTAGCCACCCCTGTCATTGTTGCCTTATTGATGTCTGTGGTACACATAGGATGAATTTTGCTTTTCCATAATTGAAGTGGGTGCTTTGCATAAGCATTAGAGAAGCACAATTCAACAGCAGAGCAGAATTTTGCAAGACCTGAAACATGTTTTATCCAGAGTATATCATCAAACAAATGAGCTGTGAACATAGCTTCTGTCTTTTTTGTATCTGTTAGGCTAGGGATGACATCAGAAGATCCTAAACAAGGAATCTGTGAGGTGGAAACCAGAGGAGTTTCGAGCCTTGGACACAAAGGGTAATTTGGTGTAAAATCATCAAGTGGAGGGGAAAATGGATATGTTGGAGTGTGATAGTGTAACGGAAAGCTGTTGATAGGACAAGTAGGTGTTACAAGGTAGGGATTTTTTGTGTCTGTGTGCAGCATTCTAGTGTTCAACTCCCATGAGTTGGATGTGAGACACAATTTGTGTACAGTGACTCACAAAACTGAGTCAATGTTTTGGACTTTTTGATTCATTGTTGAATAGCTTTCCATAAACAACAAAACCAAACAAGGTATTGGTGTACCGAATAACATACATGATCAGGGCTACCAATCAAACAAAGAATTATGTAATTTTAATCATCCCTCATGGAGATATGATCATTTTAATTCAGGGACTCATTGACTCAGTTTTGTGAGGGGTAGTCAGAAATATTAGAATCTGATGCTCCACCAACTGTATAATGTCAAAAACTTGACAGATGGTTTCTAAGGTGATGTGATCCTTGATGGGACCTTAAATTATAGTATTTAATTAGGACTAGCATTCTTCATACTTCAATATTCTCCAATGCATCCCATCTCCTCTGCTCAGAAGGAAAACATTCTTTCCCTGGCCTCCAATCATTATTCTACCCACAATATTGCCTCTAAACTCAACCTCAGCCAGTCTAGTGTATCCAGAACACTCAGGGCTCTCCATCCAAACCTGGATTCCCCCTCTGGTGGTTGTCCTTCTAAGCTCTCATCTACCTCTCAGAGAGCCATCCTTACCCAAATCACCACTGGCAAGGCTGCAAATGCTGTTCAGGCCACCCATTACATCAACAGCATCATTCCCACTCCAGTCTCCTCAGAAACAGTCAGAAGAGTTCTCAGAAAAAACTCATTCAAGGCTGGGGTGAAGAAGAAAAGGCCCTTGCTTAGTATAAGGCATAGGAAAGCAAGATTGGCTTTTGCTCAGAAGTATAGAGAGTGGACTGTGGAAGACTGGAGGAGGGTTATTTGGTCAGATGAGACTAAAATCAACAGGTTTGGGTCAGATGGGAGAGAGTGGGTCTGGAAACAGAAGGGAGAGGGGCTGATTGAGAGAGAGGTGCAGGGAACTGTCAAATTTGGGGGAGGAAACATTATGGTATGGGGGTATATGGAATGGAATGGAGTTGGGTATCTTGCAGAGGTTGAGGGGAGGATAAATGCTGACCAGTATGTGTCCATTTTGAAGGACCATATGCTGCCTAGCTTGGAGGAGAGTGGAATTTCTGGAGAAGAGGTGATTTTTCAACAAGACAATGACCCCAAGCATACCTCAAAAAAGGCCAAGAAATGGATGGAGAACAACAATATTACTCTTCTGGATTGGCCTGCCCAATCTCCGGACCTCAGTCCTATTGAACATCATTGGGTTCACCTCAAGAACCAGTTAGACAAGTATCCAACAGCACCAAAAGGAATTTGGGAGTTATGGGAAAGAGTAGTAGAAGAGTGGAATAATATTCCATCAAAGGTGTGTGTTACGACTGAGTTGCGTAGGGGGAACTTAATTTTTCTATTGTCTCTATTGTTCTGTAACACGTACGTCCCACGCCATTGTCTTCTACCCTTTTGTCTCGGCAACGCGCTCTCTACATACCTTCTCACGTTATTGTAGTGTATACTGCGGACGCCTAACTTTTCTATTGTCTCTATTGTTTTTACCAACCCTATTGTTCTCAAACCCGCTTGTACTATTTAACGAGACGAATATACGACTGGTCAACTTAGCTTGACCTAGTCTCTTTTACTACTCCTAACGGATTGCGATCTAAGTCTCAGCTCAACCGTCGCTTACGAGCCCCGGTAATCCTTGAAAACTCTTTGAACGACGATCGCTCACGAGCATCGATTACCTTTTGATCTAGGAGTTATTTGACCATAACAAAAGGTCAAGCTACTTCTTCACTCTGCCGACTAAACTACAGTCTAGGCAGCACACTTTATTCAACGACATTCTTACGAGAAATATTCGACCACTCCCCACCAGACGTACAATGGCAGCACCATCTACTCCCACCGCTCCCACCGCACCTATCACTCTCCCCGCTCGCACAGCCGAGATCAAGATGAGAGCGCCCACTGATTACTCAGGGGATAGAACCAAAACGATGCTCTTTCTACTCGAATGCAGAGCATATGTCGATGCTAACGCAACCGCCTTCCCCGACGACCGACACAAAATTCTGTTCATGCTCTCATATATGAACGGAGGGACAGCAGGGCCATGGAAGCAGGCCTATCTGGAGGAGAGGTATATCGAATCGAAGCCCTGGGACACGTTCCAGGAATTCATTGCAAAAGTACGCTCTGCATTTTCACCGATCGACGACGCGGGAAACGCGCGAACACAGTTGAGAGCACTGTCTCAAGGGGGAAAGGGAGTCGATGAGTATATCGCCCAGTTTAAAACCCTCGCTTACCGAACCAAAATTAAAGAAGATGCCGCTCTGATAGAATATTTCGTCGACGGGCTGAACAATAAAGTCCTCGACAAGGTCTTCGGAATGGAGAACCCACCTGACACGATAGAAGGGTGGTACACCCATGCAGCGAGGGCGGAAGGACATCTAAGAAGAGCAAGGGCGATAAAGGAGAGGACATATAGCAAGGTAGGGGGAGGAGGAGCAGGAAGCTCTTCAAGGGACCCTAACGCTATGGATATCGACGCAACACGCCTCTCATACGCTGAGAGGGTAAAACATATGAAGGAAGGTAGATGCTTTGTTTGTCATAAAACAGGACACAGAGCGAGCGACCATAAAGGAGGGAAAGAGCCACCCTCAAAAGACGAGAAGAAAACCGAGACGAAGAAGACCCCTCGAGACCACTTCATGAAGATACGAGCTCTCGTCAATGAGCTAGAAGAGAAGGAGAAAGAAGAAGTACTCGACCTTATGGTCAAGGAGGGTTTTTAAAGCGGCGGCCTGCTTCGGCAACAGAGCCCGCCAGAGTAGTCGTCTCGAGTGTACTAGTAGCGCATGTAAGTAACCAATCCATGCGCATTCAAGTTCACTGTTTGCTAGACGATAAGAAAGCCGAAATTCCCGCCTTGATCGACTCGGGGGCAGGAGAGACTTTTATAGATCACCGAGTCGTCCAAAAGCTCGGGCTGAAGAAACTACCTCTCGCCAGAAGGATCCTCACCAAAAACGTTGACGGGACCTTGAACAAAAACGGAACGATCTCCCACTACGTCACCATCGATACCGAGATCGGAGGAAAAGAAGAGAAGATTAGAATGCTGATAACCGGGCTGGGGAAAGAGATGATGATCTTAGGGTACACGTGGCTTCAAAAACGCAACCCTGACATCGATTGGGAAAAAGGGACTCTCACGGACCGACGGACCGAAAAATCCCTCATGAAGAAGATCCAGACCATGATCGAGCGAACCCGGACCACTATCGGTAAGCAAAGCCTTACTATAGATGACAAGGGGCCATTTGAACCGAGAGTAACATTGAGCCCGACTCTCGGGAGGCTACCTATAAGGAGTGCTGGGGAGATCTTCGGAGAAACCCACCTCGCCGCCGCCGAGTACGTGAAGAGTAGACTCGGGGCGGTTCATCTCGCAAGAGGGCTTTGCACCGCGGACAAACGGGATGAAAACGGATCATACACGGTAAATGACACAGCCACGGACACCTGCTGCGAGATCGATCCACCAATCTCCACACCGGACGAACCTAGCATCGGCTTATCGCTTAACGGAAACAATGATGGAACGGATGCCTTATTCGCCTACATTCGAGGGGAACCGATGATTGGGGTATTCAAGACCGAGGAATCCCCCCTTACCATCGACCACGACTACATTCCCCCGAACTATCAGAAACTTAGGCACATTGCACGCATCACTCGATCACGATCAACAGGCAGATTCGTCTTCTCTCACACCACCCACATCCGAGCCAAGACCTCCGTCTCACAGAGGCTCGTTCACGAGAAAGAGGATGGCGAAGAAAAACAGTCACTCGACGATCTGCTCCCCGATAAGTACAAAGAATATCGAAGCGTGTTCGAAAAAGCAGCATCGGAAAGGTTTCCCGAATCGAGACCGTGGGATCACGCGATCAAACTCAAACCGGACTTCATCCCGAGGGACTGCAAGGTCTACCCCATCACCCCGGCCGAACAAAAGAAACTGGATGAATTCATTGACGATAACCTGAAGAAGGGATACATTACCCCATCTAAATCCCCCATGGCGTCACCATTTTTCTTTGTAGCAAAAAAGGACTCCGACGCCCTCAGACCATGCCAAGACTATCGGTATCTAAACGAGGGGACCATCAAAAACTCTTACCCACTACCATTGATCGGCGATCTACTGGATAAGCTGAAAGGGGCAAGGTGGTTCACCAAGTTGGACATTAGATGGGGATATCATAACGTCAGGATCAAAAAGGGAGACGAATGGAAGGCAGCATTCAAGACCAACAAGGGGCTGTTCGAGCCCAAAGTCATGTTTTTTGGCCTCTGCAACTCCCCGGCAACTTTCCAGGCCATGATGAACGATATCTTCAGGGATATGCTGAACGAAGGCTGGCTAGTAATATACATGGATGACATTCTCATTTTCTCGAAGGACAGAAAGGAACACGAAGAGAGAACGAAGAGAGTCCTGGCACGGCTTAAGGAAAATGACCTGTACCTGAAACCAGAAAAATCTAAATTCGACGTACAGGAGGTCGAATTCCTTGGCTTGATCCTGCGACCGGACCAATTGGCTATGGACCCCACCAAACTGGGAGGAATAAGGGACTGGCCAGCCCCGACCAACGTAAAGGGAGTAAGATCGTTCCTGGGCTTCGGGAACTTCTATAGAAGATTCATCGGCAATTTCGCCGCGATCACCAAACCGCTAAACGACTTAACAAGGAAGGACCAGCCGTTCCACTGGACTGACAAATGCCAAACGGCGTTCGACCTATTAAAAAAGAAATTCTCCGAGGCACCAGTATTGCTGATGCCCGACACAGAAAAGCCATTCGTAGTCGAAAGCAACGCATCGAAATACGCAACGGGCGCCGTATTAAAACAAACTGACTCGAACGGAGATTGGCACCCTTGCGGGTATATCTCCCACTCCCTTACGGCAACCGAATGAAACTATGAAATATACGATCGGGAATTACTGGGAATTATACGGGCACTCGAAACCTGGAGACACTATCTCCAGGGATCAGAACACGCAACCACGATCCTATCGGATCATAAAAACTTAATGTATTTCAGAACAGCACGAAAATTGAATCGGCGACAGGCCAGGTGGAGCCTCTTCCTGTCGCAATTCAACCTAAAATTGGTACATGTCCCCGGGAAAATGATGGTCCAGTCTGACGCCTTATCACGGAGGGGAGATCACATCCCCGATATCGATAACGATAACGACGATATCACACTGCTAAAAGACGAGATCTTCACACGGACCATCGATACCGAACTGAAAGAAGTGCTCGCTGAAAGCATGATGAAAGATGATCTGCTTAAAGAGATAGTACGGGCAATCAAAGAAGGAGGAACGCCACCGATCAAGTCGGCGGTAGAAGACTGGAGGATGGAAAATGATGGGACGGTCTTCTTCAAAGACCGATGCTACGTCCCGAATGATAAGGAATTACGAAGGAAGATTGTGGAAAAATACCACGATAACCTACTTACAGGACACCCCGGGCGATTCCAAACCCTTGAACTGGTACGGAGAGATTACTGGTGGCCAGGAATGACCATCTTCATCCGTAACTACGTCGATGGCTGCGCAACCTGCCAACAAATGAAGGTTAACACTCACCCAACAGCACCCGGACTATCGCCGATCAAATCTAACGCCACACGACCGTTCGCTCTAGTGACGATGGATTTCATAACTGATCTCCCGATAAGCGATGGATCTGACACAATCATGGTCGTGGTAGACCATGGCCTTACTAAGGGGGTGATTTTCATTCCCTGCAACAAGAGCATTGATGCACTGGGAGCAGCCGACCTTTATTTACACAACGTATTCAAGAGATTCGGTCTCCCAGACAAAATCATATCCGACCGAGACCCCCGCTTTGCCTCTAAGGCTTTTCTAGAACTGGGAAGACTCCTGGGAATAAAGCTAGCAATGAGCACAGCCTACCACCCACAAACCGACGGGGAGACTGAAAGGGTAAACCAGGAACTCGAAATCTACCTCCGAATCTTCTGCGCCAACAAACCGTCCCAATGGAAGAGTCATCTCACTACTGCCGAGTTCACACATAACCAGAAACACCACTCGGCCATCAAGAACACCCCGTTTTTCGTGATGATGGGAACACATCCTAGAGCCATTCCCACGACCTATCTTAAAACTAACGTACCAGCCACCGAACAGCGAATAGCCGAACTAGGGAATGTACGGCGGGAGGCCCTAGCGGCCCATGAGCTCTCCCAACAAGTAATGATCGGACGAAACGGACGAGGATTCCATCCGCTCACAATAGGGGAAAAGGTCTGGCTTGATTCCAAAAACCTGAAGCTAGGATACCCGACTAGGAAGCTCGCCCCTAAACGCGAAGGACCTTTCCTTATCACACGAATAATATCGTCCCACGCCTACGAGCTGAAACTCCCCCCTCAATGGAGAATCCACCCGGTATTTCACGCTTCTCTCCTCTCACGTTTCAAGGAAAATGAAACACACGGACCAAACTGCCTTCCTCCTCCACCCGATCTGATCGAGGGAGAACTCGAACACGAGGTAGAAGCTATTTTGGCTCACAAGGGGGCAGGGAAAAGAATCTGATTCCTAGTGAAATGGAAAGGATACGATACAGCGGAAAATACTTGGGAACCGCTGGCACACTTAAAAAACGCCGCTGAAATACTTGACGAGTACAGAACAACCCACAACCTCTCCGCAACATGAACCATCCTCTACACCTCTTCCTGACCGCCACGCCCGACCCTGACCCAGTCAGGACTTTCGAATTAATCCTGAGCTTCGTCCGGGATACTGACGATATCCGAAATGAAGAGAGACTGCTCTCCGTAACCCAAGATCGACCTCTGCAATACGGAACGGTGCGGAATCTTTTTGAGACCTACCAGGCTATCTCTGCCCTGGAGCGGGTATTTCAGCGGTTAACAGAGGAAGCGTATTATTTAGACATACTCCCACTCATGAGAGGTTTGGATGAACAGGCTCTGCGCTACGCACCTGGAGAGTGGGTCCCTACCCCGCAACGAATCTTTATTATAGAACCGACCAGTGACGAAGAAGACGAAGCACCCAGACAGACGCCTCTACCTCCACATCCACCACTTCCCCAACGATCTACGCAACCCCCACCTCGACGAGCGCCAACACCATTCCCAACCCAAGCCCCTACGGAGACACCAGCACCACCCTGGATGCGAAACTCTGTCTGTTTCACCTGCGCACGGGTGGGACACTTTTCCTCTCACTGCCCGGAATATCAGTGCCCCCACTGCCACCGCTGGCGGCCAGAACACTCGGTACTCTTTTGCCCCGAAAACCCGACACGTGACGTGCCGCCACGTCATCGAACCACTTAACGACTAACCTCAATGCTTTACAATTTATACGTCATCATCGCTCTCAGCGCCATCTTCGGCGCATCGATTCTCATCTTATTTGTGTGTTATATGCTCATTTTATGCAAAATCGTCACTGCCCCACAACTCCCTCGACTCACTTCTATCTTCACGGGGACCTCGGTTCGTTTTGCTGGAGGAGGAGATATTGAGCTGCCGACTCGGGTTTACGGTCACGGCGCCCCCACTCCGACCTCCTTCTCTACGTTCACCGCGACGACCAACGACGAGGCATCTTTCGACCCGATGCGGACGATGAGACCCTAGTTTCGGATGGGACTCGAAACGTTGAAGGGGAGCTAATGTTACGACTGAGTTGCGTAGGGGGAACTTAATTTTTCTATTGTCTCTATTGTTCTGTAACACGTACGTCCCACGCCATTGTCTTCTACCCTTTTGTCTCGGCAACGCGCTCTCTACATACCTTCTCACGTTATTGTAGTGTATACTGCGGACGCCTAACTTTTCTATTGTCTCTATTGTTTTTACCAACCCTATTGTTCTCAAACCCGCTTGTACTATTTAACGAGACGAATATACGACTGGTCAACTTAGCTTGACCTAGTCTCTTTTACTACTCCTAACGGATTGCGATCTAAGTCTCAGCTCAACCGTCGCTTACGAGCCCCGGTGATCCTTGAAAACTCTTTGAACGACGATCGCTCACGAGCATCGATTACCTTTTGATCTAGGAGTTATTTGACCATAACAGTGTGTCAGAATTTGATTAAAAGCATGCCTAGAAGGTTGGGAGCAGTTATTAAGGCCAAGGGAGGTCATACAAAATACTAGAATTACAATTTATCATAATATTGATACCACCTCACAAAACTGAGTCAATGAGTCCCTGAATTAAAATGATCATATCTCCATGAGGGATGATTAAAATTACATAATTCTTTGTATGATTGGTAGCCCTGATCATGTATGTTATTTGGTACACCAATACCTTGTTTGGTTTTGTTGTTTATGGGAAGTTATTCAACAATAAATTACAAAGTGCAAAACATTGACTCAGTTTTGTGAGTCACTGTAACTTGAATTATTTCTTCCTACTCCTAATGTCACACCCCAGGTATAGGAATACTGTCCACACTCAGTGAGCTTGGTTGGTGGTTGAATTGTGGGAGATCATCATCACATGCGTCATCAGCCTCCTCCATTGGTATAGAATGCAGGTTACTGCTGTCGACTCAAGAAAGTAAAGAAATAAACGCACAACTAAACACGCGATAAGTGCATGACAAGATCGCCGATTTGTTCCTCTGCCACAGTGACTGTTTCAAGGTCCGAGTCAATCCCTATCAAAATCCAGACTCCATATCATTTTGAATAATTGTCTTCAAAATCGTAGTGGACGTTGGTATCGAGACTAATGTCAACGATAACTTCGGGAGGCAACACTGCGTCCGAAACCTTAATGTTAACAAGTTCGGCATTTGCCGTCACAGATACTTATCAAGGAAAATTTCCCACCCTACTACACTCCGGGGAATAACTTCGAGAGCTCGGGGCGAGACTGTGCGCGGTGGCGGGGACAACGTACGCTGAGTTGAACTGTTTCCTGCCAACCAGGGAACCTCCGAGTCACATGGCGCATGGCATCATCCTCGCGTATTATTAGAATGCCCTTCCAAGCTTCTACCGGGATGGCATAGTTCCCGAAGTCTTGGTGGTCTCCGATATACAGGTTTGTGCGCTTGTGAGACTGGCGTGCTTAAGTCTGACTGAAATACCAAGGTCCTATGTGAGTAACGCAGGCTGTCGATGAAACTGGAAGACTGTCTTCTGCTGCAAAACCTAGTTGTCCGATAGTTGTGCAAATGTAAAGCGTTACCGTACATCTCGCTCAAGAGTTTCCGATCAGAAGACAGAGTCATAGTACGTCATAAGTTATGATCATGACCTCCGTTGGTATGCCAACTTTAACACTCACCATGTGTGCATCCCATCCCTTACCACTACCCCCACATGCGCATTTATTGTAATCAGATGATACAAGTTAGAATGCTAAAGATATCCATCCAGATGTGTGGCTGGGGGGTGGAATCATATGCTACTACATACATAGTGCAGATTTGGTGCAGATTATACTACTGAAGATACATTAAAGGACACTAGCTAGTACAGTCAAGGGAAATTTGTCAACCTTGACAATGCATAAATGCGTCTGCGGCTGCGGCAAAAATCAAGTGAGACTCACTTAAGTGTCGGCTGAGCGAAAGTATTGTAAGGAAAGTTGTTCTCGGAGTAATAATCCTTAATAATTTAGTCATCATTTGCACAGAAGGGAATGTGGAGGGCAACGAACCTTCCCAGAGTGCTGGCCTGCAGTCTCAGAGCGACTCAGCGGCATACCTGACACGCGCGTTCCCAAGTGGAACAAATTCGTGTTATTAGTCGTCGCGCCTTGTTTATCTGTTCCTCTACCCTGCACCATGCGACGAGTATTGAGCCTGTTGTGAGCGATGATTAAGGATGTCATAAACAGCGAAAGTGAAAACATACGTCGCCATATACGATATAGCATATACTATTAATTGATCATCAGCAGTATGCACCTTGGTTTCATATATACCCACGTTTGCTAAGGATGAAGTATGTCGCTGCAAAATACAGGTTATTCCGCGAGTTTATATTAAACTATCAGAAGAGTAACTCAGATACGCGTTCTCTGTTACAACCGCCTACTTACGAGCACTAAGGTAGTGACACTGACGGCGCTGGAGGAACATAAGAATCCCAAGATCTCAAGAGCTCGGTGGGATCATACCCAGTCAAAGCGCCGGTATTGATTGCGTATCTGCAGAGACTGTTTACCAGTGAATCGGCCCTGCACAAAAAAAAATCACGTTTGTAATCGAGACAGAATGGTCATCTGAATAATCGCACGTCGGGTAACCAGTGCGTAGGCGATTCAGGTAATAGCAAAGGGCCAGAGAGATCACAACGTCGGTACAAACACCAGTAGCCAGCGACACAGTGCCTAGCGTCTGGTTGCATCCGTTGAATGAGGTAATAATATAGGTCTGGAAATTACTGACTTGTATCGTATGAACGGCAAAAACGCTTGGTAGTCGGAAGCTGCAAGGAAGTTGTCGCGATGGAACATCACATGTGAAATAACGGGACGCACGCTTTGACCGTGAACGCTATTATATATTTACAGTTAGATACGTGAAACATTCCCAAATAATTCACAATATACTTATTGCAAGACCTGATCATTCATACATGTCAATTGACATCGAGATCAGAAGGTCACCGGACGTACCCAACTGTCCAAAAGTCAAGAGCATCTGGAAAAATAAACTTAGTCGAAAAAAGATAAGAGAAAGACCGAGTACTCGCGATGAGGCCTGTAACGTAATAGTTGTGTTCGCTAACTAGAAACCCCGTTTAAACCACATGAAGAGCAATAAGTCATAAACCCACATCGCCATACTCTGGCACCGAAGGACCTGCCGCATACAATCAGGTGAACTTCAAACGTCATCCCATGAATTTCTACGAACGTTTTAACGATGGCTCCTACGATGGCCTTCAAAGATACAGTGAGAACGTGCAAGACTGAATCAGTTCTCAGTTCTCACTCCTACAATAAGCTGAAGCTGGAGACAACAGGGAAGGCATAAGTGGCGCGTAAAACAATCTGACGTTATGAAATTCATACAATGAATGACCTAACATCATCAAACTCCTGACATCGAAACAGATACGGAAGGGCTCACCAGGTTGTCGCGGCGTGAAGGAGCATCTGTGGATTTGCATAATTTGATATGCTGTAAAAATAAACCAAATGGCCAATGAATATCTGGTCTGCTGTTTCAAGCAAGCTATGAAGATATGAGGAGCGTGTCTTGCGGGACAGGAACCAATTATCATACAATATCGCGATAACCTGTTTTGGAGCGTGCAAAAGCGACGTTTTGTAAAGACACCAACAGGAAACTTACAACGACTTTGAAAAACGCGTGGTCTGAAGGATAATGCCAAAAGTAATTGAAAATTTGAGACGCCAGGATTCCGTATACACCACATGCGACCGCAAATCCTATGAAAACCGCTCCTAGGGTGCTGTCGACGCTCGGGAGTGCCGAAGACATGATGATCTAAGGAGAGGGAGGGAGAGACAAGGTTTCTATGGCATAGGAACGATAACATGCCTGGTAAATTGCCAATTTTGGACTTGGAAAAAGGAAAGTTACGAACTGCGTGTGTATACGGGACTTATACCCATTGATCTAACGCAGTCTAACGCTGTTGGCGGACATGGGAAAACGCGATCGATCGATCACAATCAGCAGACTATTAAGGAACGCCAGAAGCAAGTTCTAAATTTGTTTTACTTACTTACAGCCTCTCCTCTTACAGCCAAACTCATAAGTACTTAACGATATGCCCCATCGAAAATTATCAGGGCAAACACGGGGCGGAACCTAAATTTTGAAATCCGAATCACACAGGGTACAGGATGGAACCTAAATTTCAACTTCCGTCACGTAAGTTGAAATTTAGGTTCCGCCCTGTGTGAATAATTTTTGATGGGGCCTATCGTTATGAGTTTGGCTGTAAGCACAACATAGGTATCTGTACTTATGGGGTTGAATCGGTATTTTATGAGGACAACGGTTTCTAAGGCTATCTACATGGGATTAGTGGGAAATGGAGGCTCCGGCAGGACGTCCGATGTCACGGTAACGTTTTGCGCTACCCCAATTTCGATGCTCTGGAGAAAACGGAAATCAGAAAAAAAAAGGAAACAATAGAAGATCAACCTTCCTTTGCATGCGACAACGAGTTCGCCGTACGGCGATGGTGACTCACCACGAAGAGAGGACCACTTTGTTTATTGCTTTTATCGCTGGTTTCTCGGTCAGTACCTTTTCCTCGATGAGCTTTTCGTGTATTCAGCGTGCAGAAGAATGAGAGTGCGTATACTGTCAGGTGTTCAAATAATTTATCACTGAAAACTCGGACGCCAATGGGAACGACAACTTACGTTGTGACAGGACAAAATATACTCCCATGAAATAAAACGCATTAGGAAAGCGATTGTACTATACACCTGTAAGTCACTACAAGAGTAACAGAATAAATTCTTACAAGGACCATAGTAGTGGTGCTGACAAGGCTGGAACCGATGGTGAACATCCAGAGAGTTCATTTAACGTCTTGCAACAACTTACCTCGTCAGAGCGCCAGTATTGACGGCATAGATCGTCAGGCTGTTAACCAGAGAGTCCGATCTGATAACAATAATTAGCTAATCCAGAATCTGAAGGCCATTCTGAAACCACTTCTTATGCCCAGTCCGTAATCTTCTCAGGTAAAAACAAAGAGCGACCGCGGTGAAGGTATCCGCTGCCACGCCAGTAGCTAGAGCCAATGTGGCAAACGTCTGTAGCAAGATCGGTACGTTCTTCTATATGTTCAAACTGATGACCTACTTTGATCGTGTTGGCATAGATCAAACTAGGAAGGAGGGAACTGTGTTTGATGTCAGGGTGAGGGTAGACCGATGTGAATATCGATGTAAGACTCGCCATTTGATGGCATACGCTATGCAAGACATTGTAGTCAGCACAAGCAGCTGATATGTGACGCGGAGCGATCGTACTAATTCCAAAGCCTGCAGGTGGACATCAGCCTGAGACTGTTATTGAACTTGGACATACTTCCAATGACTTACCGAAAGAAACTAGAATGATAGTCAACTAGACAACTATGAGATAACTACATTAGATATGCCGAAGAACGAAAACCCGCACAAGTGAACCAGTCACAACAATGCTACGATTGCTAACTGTATGGTGATCAATATATGTTCTTGCTAAGAAGGACAACTTTTACATCTCCAGACTCGCATTGCGAAGCAACTGGCAGAACGTTTAAGCAGCTCAAGGTTAAAGTCGTTGGACAACTTACATTCTCACAACACAACCAATAAGGGCCTGTATTCAGATTGAGTTCTTTCTTAGATGCTGTAGTTGTTGGATACGCACACCTACGCCAACTTGGGTCTTTTATTCCAACAAGTAAGATGCGTCAAGGCAGTATAGGCAATTCTAACGGCTTACGACTAACGGCCTACAACCTGTCAGCTGAACGATCCAATAGGTAAGGCTAGCATTGGACTCACCATACTATTTTCTCTACTATCAAAAATAAAGGATTTCGGAAGTTCCTGCATACCTTCGATTAACCTCGATGTGTGCGGTCAAAATGCTCGGCACATACGTCACCACATAAACATACACAGCATATCCTACAAATATTTGATCTACTAGCTCAAGCCCCCTGAGGTTTGGTAAAGAGAAGCAAAGATGAATTGATAACTCTTGCTCACCAAAGGGCGGCAACCTTCGGACCGTAAGTATCAGTTCAAGAGTACTGCAGAGCTCGATATGACTCACCATGACCTTGTACGCCGGCTTGTCCGAAGGATATCTTCGAAAATAGGTAAAAGCTTGCGATGTGAGCACTCCAAAGACGACAGAAGATGTGAAGAATCCAACTGAGGCAGCACCAAGGGTGCTGTCGACAGTCAGTCTCAGACCAGAAGACATAGGTGAACAAGTAGATATGTATGTTCAAAAGGAGAGTTACATGAAACAAGATGATGCCAGGTTTGAAGTCCCACACCCTGGGAACCTTCTTCACAGATTTTGGACCTGGAGATGTAGGATTGGGAGGCAACAGCCGAGCTACATCTCAGGATCTTTCAGGGTGACCATATTTATGATGGGATATCTCCTTCGTTCTCATGTCGATAGATAAAGACAAGCAAGGGACTCTGGGCGAATTCAAGTGTGCGACCGAGCGCTCAAGCGCTCACAATTGGGTTAGGCTGACATGAGATTCCCAGGTGACGGATGAAACGATACTTCCTGCCGTAACGTGGCATTTGTTGGGTAAACGGGGACATCCTAGTTCCGTACTTTGGGAGCCGCAGCGAGCAAGAATATTCAGTGAAGACGCAAGGATTCGGATTAGCACAGAATTCCTGTTGATTTGAGCATGTATTTAGTGCGTCGTTGATTACGAGGTGAATGAGTATCGGTGGAAAAGAGGGAACGGACTTCCATTGCCAGTGGCATCATCAAAGTGACATATCTAACAGGGTGGGACTTGGCCCTTCGGTAGCACTAAGGAGTTTAAATGGAATAAAGTACTTACGTTGAAGTTTTCCCATTCCGACTCACAAGCTTGCGTGCGCGTGGCACGATCATTTCTGCCGACATGCAACCGAAAACCGCTATAGACTTGATCATCGTGGTATCCAGGCTTATCAACTTTTCTGTTCAATCCGAGCTCACCGTGTTGGAACGTCGGGAACATCGAACATTCAACACGTCATGGGCACATGATTTGCAGATTCCCCGGACCGCGGTTCTAGCCGTCAAACGTGCCCAGTTGATGGTTGCCATGCGATCCAAATGCGATCCTGCTGGACGCCGTCTATGCCCGCGTGGTCTTTGGTGTTCTCTCCGCTCCTTTACAGAAGAACAGATTCTGCCAGACATGACGTCCTTGGGTAATAAATGCCTGGGCGCAACCTGGTGATAGAATGTTGGCGAAATCCCGAGCGTCGAATGAATTCATTGTTAAACGTTCGGCATAATGCTCTAGCTTTCTGCCTTGCTGGTGTTTATACCTCCCACTGATGGGATATCTGCTTTCATTTCAATCGTATCCCTGTCGGTCTGCCATCATAACATTAGCGCATCATCGTAGCTTTGTCCTCTGGAATAACCTTTCAATGGCCAAGCTGATATCTACAAGACGTAATTGCGTCCGCCTTAACGATATAATGGATATAACAACCGGGCCGTGCACCTTGGGGATCCACACTCGTAAGCAAGGGAGCGCTCGCTCGCAAAGCCACTCTAGCATATATGCTTGGCCCTGCAGTTTTTTTTTCTTGTCAGAAACACTCTGTCATCTATAGAGTACGCGGAAAAATGTGCGCGAACATCACAGCTTTTTCTATTCGGTTGATATTCGTATTCCTTCTTTCGGCATACCAAACGGCTTTTGCAGCTTCACGCACCTATCCGCCTTCTGGCGCTCTCGTTGTGCGCCGTGAAACAACGAATGAATCGGAATTCCGCACCGTCATGGCCGCCGTGAATTCCTTACCCCCCGGTTACTCACCAGTCTCAATTTTCATTTATCCTGGAATATACAACGAACAAGTCACCATTAGACGAGAAGCTGTTACGGTATGTTGTCGTCATTGTGCACATCGGCATCAATTTTATAAGTTGTGAAGATATACGGGTATACGACGAACACGTGGGATTACTCTGCGAATCAAGTTCACATTCAAGCCGGATATTCCCTCGCTGACGCAGGATCAAATGATGGATCTGCCACAATTCGTGTATACCAGAACGGCTTCAATATGTACAATGTTAATGTGATAAACACGTATGGCCGAGGTTCACCAGCTAGTGCTTTCAGCCAATACGGCTCTCGCGTTGGTCTGTACGCTTGCGCGTTCCGCGGATATCAGGACACCTTGTATGCCAATGCAGGGACTCAAGTATATTTTCGTAATCATATCGAAGTAAGAGTCATTGTGCGTATATAATGTTCCGTGCTTGTATGACGTGTTCTTTCCAGGGTGGCGTTGACTTCATTTTCGGCCGCATAGCCGAGGCTTACTTTGGAGGGAACACGATCGCGGTGTCCGGCCCGGGTTTTATAACTGCGAATGGACGTTCATCTGAAGACGCAGGTGTCTGTGAGTCTAATCGGGTATCAGACTGCTTGATACTATCAACTCAGTTCTTATTAAACAGACATCTTCAAGGGGAACACGATTATCCTTGCCGCTGGAGCCGCATCTGGGGCTAGTAACGAAATCTTTTTGGGTAGACCTTGGGGAGGTGGGTTCTTCTTTTCGTCTTTCTTAGGCTGGTGCTTAAACTGTCTCTTTGTGGTCATGGTCAAACAGCCTTCGCAAAGTATTGGTTCCCTCATTCTTTTATTGCCCTTCGAGTTTAATTGTCTGCCGTAGGGTCATTTTTTTGGATACCATCGTCACGGCTCCGTTGAATCGCAGCCTATGGTCGGCGTGGAATCCCGGAGACCCGCGCATCAGCAATGTTTTCTTTGCAGATTACAACAGCACTGGAAGTGGGATAAGAGGAGCACACAGAGCAAAGTTTGCCCGGGTTCTCACTGCCAGTCAGGCGGCGAACTATACTATTCGCACTGCGGTTGGCGGTGACTTCGCGAGTTGGGTAGATTTATCTTACCTTTAGAGGTCATCGTCAAGCAGTGCTCTCGATGATACGATAACTCAGCAGCCCGATCAATAGACCAACCATGAAAACTCGTGGTTATATATACCCCTATATACCCCGGCGATTCTGAATTCTATTGTTGTTTTCTGAATCTCTTGCCATCAAAATTGAATGGTACGGATCCCATAGAGATGGATTGCTTGTACCCAATTTACCAAGGGGGTAGTGGAACAGGACTCTTGGTTGACACACGGCTCAGCGTTTATAATGCAGGGATGCTCCTTGATCTCGTACTGCCGCCACCTCAATTCTTCCCACGGTTTGTATCTATTATCTATTACATATGCTACAGTTGTTTTGTGGGAGTGATGGTGTGATGGCATCAGCTAAAGGGGGGAATTTTTTAGCTAAGATTGGTGATTGATTGGGACGATGTGCACAACATATGCTACAGTCATTTTGTGGGAATGATGGGTTGATGGGATTATCTAAAATTTGTCAGAGCTGTGCAAAATTGGTCAGCGCTGTGCAAGATTAGTCAGAAATGATTGCTGATGATTCTCAACCTGGAAACCCAAACAAAACCTACTAAATGGCTTCGGATGGTATAACACGAGTCAGAGGAAGGGTGCGAGCTGGTACTAAATATCACTGCTGAGACCAAAATATTGTTTTTAGTGAGGCGAATTGATGAGGGATGGTGTGACTGTAAGAGTGTATGAAGAAGTTTGAAATAGTTTGAAATAGGTTTGAAGACATGTTCGAATAAGTTTGAAGATGCGCAAAATAGTTCAAATAAATTCAAAGAGGTTCGAGGTATATCGAGGGACGAGTTTAGCGAATGTGAAGTGTTTTTCGAATGGCGATGGGCGATGGGCAATAAAACGAGGAGCGAATATGACAGTTTCAAAGAAGTTCATGATATTTCACAGAACTTAGAGATATGACGTGAAGATACAAAGACTCAAGAGAACGGCTCTTAAATCTGATGATAGTGTGAGGGCAACTTGTGCTCTGTTCCCCGTTGGTATTCTTTTTTTTATTCGAAGTAACTAACACAAGTCCATATACAATTTGAAGAGATAGTACTAAAAAGGAAATAAGAACATGTGTAAAACATCAGGCAATATATCAAACAATGAGGACTTGTAGATCATGAAACAAATGAAAAATGATAAAAGATGAAATGTATAGTGTTTCCATATAGTAAAAGTACTTATCTTGTGCTTTAATATATCAATGAAACATAAAACTGCACTTATCGCATCCTAAGTCTCTCGTAGTCTCTCCTCGTGTCCAGTAGTGCTCGATATGTGGCAAATTGGCTTGCTCCGGATGTGCAGCATGTATTAAAAGTGTTTCAAGACAGCTATACAGTGGCTGATATTGTTTGAAATGCTGCAACATCATTCAAAGTGTCATGAAATATCGCGAAATGGTTCGAAATAGTTCGAAGTCATCCAAAATAGTGCAAAATAGTTCGAAAAGAATTTGAAGTCGATTTTATGGCATTTGTAGTAATTTGGAGTGCATGTTGTAATGTGTCAATATAGTTAAATCCTTCTACAGACCTTAGTGCACACAGTGGACCTATCATCACATTAGTCAGAGATGACTAAAAATTAGTCATACAAGCTTATGACCCATGCCTTTGTCATGGCATTTGCTTGCTTTGCTCACTCAGCCTGACACCAGCATGGGCCAGCTCACATATATGTACCACAATGCTTAATCCCACTATAGTTACTCAACTCTTCAGTTGCCTTTGGACCTTTGGCCCAAAGTCAATGTTTGGGGGTTCGTGGTGACACAACTCTTTAGTTGACTTTTACATAGATACAGTAGTACACAATTCTTCAGTTCACTTGGGACTGTTGGCCCCAAGTCAATGTGGGGGGGTTGTGGTGTTTATCCCCATTCCAATCTTTATCTCTCTCTCCATCTTCATCTCTCCCTTTCCCTTTCTCTTTCCCATACCCATACCCATACCCATACCCATACCCATCCCCATCCTCATCCCCACCTCTCTCTTCCTCATCTCCCTCTTCCCCTTCCTCATCTCCCCCATCTCCCCCATCTCTATTCTCATCTCCCCCATCTCCATCTCCCTCTTTCCCATCTCCATCTCCTCCTTCTCTACCTCCCTCTTCCCCCTCCCCATCCCCCTCTTACTCTCCCATGTCCACCTTTCCTCTCTACACCCCCTCATTCCCCCTCTACACCCCCTCATTCCCCTTCCCCACCCATCATACCTATTCTCCATCCCCCTCCTGCCCACCCCCTCACAACCCCTGCCCACCCCTCACACTCCCCTCACACTCCTTCACACTCCCCTCCACACTCAGCTCACTTGCGAAGTTTCAAACCCCACTTCAAACTCAGCTGCAGTTCACCTCTACATATGCTATGACCACATTTTGAAGCCCAGCTATATTAGTCAGAGCTGACAAATTTTGCACAGCTCTGACCAAGCCTGACAAATGTTAGATAATCCCATCAACCATCACTCCCATCATTCCCACAAAACAAATGTAGCATATGTTATATGCATCGTCCCATCAATCATCACTGATCAATCACCATTCTCAGCTAAAAAACTTCCTTATTTAGCTCGCCATCACTCCCACAAAATGGTCGTAACATATGTAGTAGACGAGCTTATGACCCATGCCTTTGTCATGGCGTTCGCTCGCTTTGCTCGCTCAGCCTGACACCGGCATGGGCCAGCTCGCGTATATGTAACACAATGCTTAATCCCACTACAGTTACTCAACTCTTCAGTTGCCTTTGGACCTTCGGCCCAAAGTCAACGTTTGGGGGTTCGTGGTGACACAACTCTTTCATTGACTTTTAGATACAGTAGTACACAACTCTTTAGTTGACTTGGGACCGTTGGCCCCAAGTCAACGTGGGGGGGTTGTGGTGTTTATCCCCATCCTCATCTCTATCTCTCTCCATCTCCATCTCTCCCTTTCCCTTTCCCTTCCCCATACCCATACCCATACCCATCCCCACCCCCATCCCCACTTCTCTCTTTCTCATCTCCCCCTCCCCCTTCCTCATCTCCCCCTCCCCCTCTCCCTTCCCCACCTCCCCCTTCCCCCTCCCCATCCCCCTCTCACTCTCCCATGTCCACCTCCCCCCTCTACACCCCCTCATTCCCCCTCCCCACCCATCATACCTATTCTCCATCCCCCTCCTGCCCACTCCCTCACAACTCCTGCCCACCCCTCACACTCCCCTCACACTCCTTCACACTCCTCTCCACACTCAGCTCACTTGCAAAGTTTCAAACCCCACTTCAAACTCAGCTGCAGCTCACCTCTACATATGCTATGACCACATTTTGAAGCCCAGCTATATTAGTCAGAGCTGACAAATTTTAGTCAGCTCTGACTAATGCCATTATTTCTGACAAATTTTGCACAGCTCTGACAAATTTTGCACAGCTCTGACCAAGCCTGACAAATTTTAGATAATCTCATCAACCATCACTCCCATCATTCCCACAAAACAAACATAGCATATGTTATACGCGTCGTCCCATCAATCATCACCGATCAATCACCGTTCTCAGCCAAAAAACTCCCTTATTTAGATCGCCATCACTCCCACAAAACGGTCGTAACATATGTAGTAGATGGGCTTATGACCCATGCCTTTGTCATGGCATTGGCTCGCTCAGCCTGATACCGGCATGGGCCAGCTCACATATACAGTGACTCACAAAACTGAGTCAATGTTTTGCACTTTTTAATTTATTGTTGAATAACTTCCCATAAACAACAAAACCAAACAAGGTATTGGTGTACTGAATAACATGCATGATCAGGGCTACCAAACAAACAAAGAATTATGTAATTTTAATCATCTCTCATGGAGATATGATCATTTTAATTCAGGGACTCATTGACTCAGTTTTGTGAGGTGGTATCAATATTATGATAAATTGTAATTCTAGTATTTTGTATGACCTCCCTTGGCCTTAATAACTGCTCCCAACCTTCTAGGCATGCTTTCAATCAAATTCTGACACACCTCTGATGGAATATTATTCCACTCTTCCACTACTCTTTCCCATAACTCCCAAATTCCTTTTGGCGCTGTTGGATACTTGTCTAACTGGTTCTTGAGGTGAACCCATTGATGTTCAATAGGGCTGAGGTCTGGAGATTGGGCAGGCCAATCCAGAAGAGTAATATTGTTGTTCTCCATCCATTTCTTGGCCTTTTTTGAGGTATGCTTGGGGTCATTGTCTTGTTGAAAAATCACCTCTTCTCCAGAAATTCCACTCTCCTCCAAGCTAGGCAGCATATGGTCCTTCAAAATGGACACATACTGGTCAGCATTCATCCTCCCCTCAACCTCTGCAAGATGCCCCACTCCATTCCATCCCATACACCCCCATACCATAATGTTTCCTCCCCCAAATTTGACAGTTCCCTGCACCTCTCTCTCAATCAGCCCCTCTCCCTTCTGTTTCCAAACCCACTCGCTCCCATCTGACCCAAACCTGTTAATTTTAGTCTCATCTGACCAAATAACCCTTCTCCAGTCCTCCACAGTCCACTCTCTATACTTCTGAGCAAAAGCCAATCTTGCTTTCCTATGCCTTATACTAAGCAAAGGCTTTTTCTTCTTCACCACAGCCTTGAATGAGTTTTTTCTGAGAACTCTTCTGACTGTTTCTGAGGAAACTGGAGTGGGGATGATGCTGTTGATGTAATGGGTAGCCTGAACAGCATTTGCAGCCTTGCCAGTGGTGATTTGGGTAAGGATGGCTCTCTGAGAGGTAGATGAGAGCTTAGAAGGACGACCACCAGAGGGGGAATCCAGGTTTGGATGGAGAGCCCTGAGTGTTCTGGATACACTAGACTGGCTGAGGTTGAGTTTAGAGGCAATATTGTGGGTAGAATAATGATTGGAGGCCAGGGAAAGAATGTTTTCCTTCTGAGCAGAGGAGATGGGATGCATTGGAGAATATTGAAGTATGAAGAATGCTAGTCCTAATTAAATACTATAATTTAAGGTCCCATCAAGGGTCACATCACCTTAGAAACCATCTGTCAAGTTTTTGACATTATACAGTTGGTGGAGCATCAGATTCTAATATTTCTGACTACCCCTCACAAAACTGAGTCAATGAGTCCCTGAATTAAAATAATCATATCTCCATGAGGGATGATTAAAATTACATAATTCTTTGTTTGTTTGGTAGCCCTGATCATGTATGTTATTCGGTACACCAATACCTTATTTGGTTTTGTTGTTTATGGGAAGTTATTTAACAATAAATTAAAAAGTGCAAAACATTGACTCAGTTTTGTGAGTCACTGTATGCAACACAATGCTTAATCCCACTACAGTTACTCAACGTTTGGGGGTTTGTAGTGACACAACTCTTTAGTTGACTTTTACATAGATACAGTAGTACACAACTCTTCAGTTCACTTGGGACCATTGGCTCCAAGTGGGGGGGTTGTGGTGTTCATCCCCATCCCCATCCCCATCTCTATCTCTCTCTCCATCTCTATCTCTCCCTTTCCCTTTCCCTTCCCCATACCCATACCCATACCCATCCCCACCCTCATCCCTACCTCTCTCTTCCTCATCTCCCCCTCCCCCTTCCTCATCTCCCCCCCCTCCATCTCTTCCATCTCCCCCATCTCTATCCCCATTCCCCTTCCCCACCTCCCCCTTTTCCCTCCCCATCCCCCTCTTACTCTCCCATGTCCACCTCCCCCCTCTACACCTCCTCATACCCCCTCCCCACCCCTCATACCTCTTCTCCATCCCCCTCCTGCCCACCCTCTCACACCCCTCCCCACCCCTCACACCCCCCTCACACTCCTTCACACTCCTCTCCACACTCAGCTCACTTGCAAAGTTTCAAACTCTACTTCAAACCCAGCTGCAGCTCACCTCTACATATGCGACGACCACATTTTGAAGCCCAGCTATATGACTAATTTTTAGTCAGCTCTGACTAATGCGATCATTTCTGACTAAGATGGGGGAGATGGGGGAGGGGGAGATGAGGAAGAGAGAGTGTTAGGGCGACATCTACTGTTCTGCTAGCTGGACTGTGCAGGCTCTCCTACAAGAAGGTGGCGGGGCATGCACGCATGATGGGGGTTTTGATGGTTTTGATGTGATGGTTAAAAATAGATTAGTTGGCTGAAATAGGCATTTTGCACCACTATTGTGGATGGAATACCTAAGAGAACTCAACTGAGTTCTCTTAGTATTTATTTTATGGTTATATACTAGATTACATATATTGTAGTATGTTGCTACCGACATATTGATGCGTGTAAATAGAAAATTCCCACACTGACAAATAATGCATGTATAGGCATGTAGTAGCATATTTTGGTGAAATAAAATAAAATAAAATGGAGTAAAATAAAATAAAAATATTATTAGGTAATAGGCATGTTAGGAGACTGTTTCCTAACATTACCCCCCTTTAATGCCTCGACTTTCAGGCGAGAAAATATTGTATCTGTCCCCTCTGTGGAATTCTGGTAAGGCCAGAAATTCATCCCCTCATACATGTATCACACCCATCCACATACCCCAACACATACATACTTTGAAATTCCAGGCCACCAATAATTTCTCATCACCAACTCCAATGTCTTCCACCTTCCTGGATGTCCAGCAGCTGGCATGTTATGGTGTAACTGTACGACCTCCCTTTGTAAATCTTAATCCTTCGGTACATATACCTTTCCTCTGAACAATACTAATCCTTGTTCTTCAACCCATTCGTCTCCTTTAATATTACCTTTCTTCTCTCCCATCAAAGCTTTTACAGCTTCCACCACCTTATCATCTATCTCTGAACATTGCCTAATTTTAGACAACATCTCCATCTCTGAGCTATCCACCAATAAATGCTCTTGATGCATAGCACAAATATGAAAGTATTCAGGTTTGAGTAGGGTAATATTTTTATTGTTCTCCTCTACCCCCCTGTTATGATCTGTACATCTGGATAATGCATCTGCTTTCCTCATCAAGCTTCCCGCTTTGTGGACCAAGTGAAAATTAAAATGTGATAGGAATAATGCCCAATGCGCTTGTTGACGGTTAAGCTTTTTAGCAGACATGAAGTACTGTAGATTTTGATGGTCTGTCCAGATTTCAATCTGATGCATACATCCCTCCAAATAATGTCTTCATGCCTCCAATGCTCATATTATTCCCAACATCTCTTTATCATGCACATCATAATTTCTCTCCACATCATTCAATCCTCGAGACAAGTATGCACAAGGATGCCATTTGTCATCTTCACATAACATTGATAATACTGCTCCAGTAGCAAAGTCTGATGCATCTGATTCCACTCGTAAGGGACACATGAAATCTACTGGGACCAATATTGGCTCTTCCACAAACTTCCTCTTCAACTCCTCAAATGCTGTCTGCTGTTGTTCTCTCCATCTCCACACTACTCCCTTTCGCATAAGGTTGTGTAATGGTGCAGCAATTTTGGAAAAATTATGAACAAAGCGACAATAAAAATTAGTGAGTCCCAAGAAAGCCTGAACTTCCTTGACATGGGTAGGCATAGGCCAATCAACAATTGCCTGTACCTTGATAGGATCCATCTTGATTCCATCAGGACCAATCTTTAATCCCAAGAACTCGATCTTGCTTGCTCCAAATATACACTTCTCCAGTTTAATGAATAAATCATTCTCTGCCAATCTTCTCAACACCTCCTGCACTATCACCTCATGGTTTTCTTCATCCTCTGTGAATATCAAAATGTCATTAATAAATATTATTATCACACCTCTGTCTATTACATCCTTGAAAATGTTGTTCATCATATTTTGGAAAGTTGGGGGACCATTGGTCATCCCAAAAAAAATGACAAGTGGCTCGAAGGATCCTTGATGTGTGGCAAATGCTGCCTTCCACTCATCTCCTTTCTTTATTCATACATTGTTGTACCTCCAGCATAAATCCAATTTTGTAAAGACCTTGGCCTTTTCCACCTTGTCAATTATCTCTGAGATCAACAGCAAAGGTATGCATTCTTCACTGTCCACTCATTCAGTTACCTATAATCTGTACACATCCTCTTCCTCTGATCTTTCTTTGGTACAAAGAATACTGGTGATGTCTGCAGTGATTTTGAAGGTCATATGTATCCCTTGCATAATTGTTCATTAAGGAATGCATCCACTTCTTCTTGTTCCTTTGGAGATAATGGATAGACTTTTGACTTCTTCGGCATAAATCCCAGCTTCATCTCAATTGCATGATCCCATGGCTTTCGCACTGGCATCCGCTCAAATTCCTTCTTCTGAAAAACTGACAAATATTTATGGTAGGCTTTTGGCACCCACTCCTCTACTGGTTTCTCCACTTTCACAGCATTTTTATCCCATGACTGTCCTCCACAAATTTCCCTAAAGGTTTGCTTCTGTTCTTCCTTACTGGTCATGATTGGAACTTCCCCATTTGGCATATCCTCATCTTTCCTCCATCATAACAGAATGCTTCCTCAGATGTTCTTTCTCTTTCTTTTCCTTCTTCTCCTTTTTTACTTTCCTCCCATACACATTACATTCTTTAGGACAATGAGTCATGTGTACCTTCCCAGTTTTGCAATCAATTTCTGGGTTATGCTTTCATAACCACAGACATCCAATTATCAGATTGGTTTTCTCAAGGTCGCACACCTCAAATGTGGCTCATTCCTGATGATCCTGATACTTCAATATCATCGTCACTTCCTCCTTAATAGTTCCTCCACAATTAATTGTACTGTCAATATTGTACACCATTATAGGTTGTGGCAGTTTATGCATGCGAATACCATTTCCAGTAATTAGGAATTGATTAATAAATAATCCAGTAGCATTACTGTCAAGCAATGCCTCCACATTAATTGCTGCATGTGTGTCCACTGTCTTTAATCCTACTGTCAAGCTGATTTCAGGTTCTATCCACACTGAGCGGATAAAAGATTTAGGGGTCTTCAGAAATAAGGCTGGGCATTTTTCTTCATTGCATAAATGATGATGGTTATATTCCTCAATTTCTCTTTCGGATTCACTCTGGGTTTCCTCGGATACTAATACATTATATTGATTCTGGGTCACCAATGGGGAAACCTTCACTGGGACTCTTCCACAAAATTCTTCTGCTTATCTTCCTCCAACTTCACTTCCTCGATAGTCACTTCCCTAATCTTCCTTTTCTGCCTACAATTTTGAGCCATATGCCCTAATTGTCCACAGTTAAAACATTTAAGTGGAGCTCGTCTCCCTACTCAATCAACATCCATTACATCCATCAATGCTGCTGACTCCTTAACAATAGGTGTCACTGCCATGGCCAGTGGCTGTGCCCTCGGAGTTTGTACCTGAGGTGTCCTTCCTTTCTCGGACTTTTCTCCTGATGACTTTCCAAATCTGGCATTCTCATACATCAATTTCGATTCTGCCTGTTCCTGTCGATATTGCCAATCAAGAAACATTGCCCAATTATACCACTCTTCCAACCTCTCCGGCATAGAAGGTAGTTTTGAATAATGAGGGATTTAATTCTGCCTTCAAATATTTTACTAACACTGCTTCTCCCATATCAGTTTGTGATGCTTCTGCTTTGAACTGCAAAATAAATTTTCTGCAGTCAGAGAACCTTGGTGCATGGTTTTTAATTTAGCATTCGCTGTCGCCTTTGGGTTAGGGTCTCCAAACTGTGCCTCCAATCTCTCCAAAAATTCCCTGAAGCTTGCAAATGGTTTATATCCCATGGCAATTTGATTAATGGCTTTGTTTCTCCAGAACTGTGCTTTCTCTCCCTGGATGTATGAGAGAGCAAACATAATCCTAGACTCAGTCATATGAAATTCGGGCTTTCTCCCATGAATATACAAGACTATAGAGCTGATAAAGGATTTTGTGCTCTCCATGGTACCATCAAATATTTGTGGGGGCGCATATTTATGTAAACACATTTTTCTACTCTCAGACCTCTTCTCTGCATGCTCACCCTCCTGGGACATCAACTCCACCATCTCCACCATCTCATCATCTTTATCTTCTACTGTCTCTGCTTTTGTATCTGCTTGTTTGGGCTGGGAGGCTGCTAATACTAACACTAATTGGGACATTTGTGCTGTTAGAGCATCAATTTTGGCTTCTAGAATGGGCATGGGAACAAAATTGTGACCAGGATTCGAAGTTGATTGTTCTGACATGATGATGTAATCTGTGATGAGTCACTTCTTTGGCTGAGTCAAGATTCAGCTTCAGAAGTGTTTTGCAAAATTTCAAATCATGTGATCTGGCAATTCAGGTACCAAACACAGCAAAACATGTGATTTTGGCTATTTGTCAACACTTGGGCACTTCAGATCAATAACCCTTCCAACAGTGCCTGATCTTGGGGCTATTACTGAATTTGGCTAGTAACTACCTAAAATAGTCATCCAAATTGAGTAATGTAAATCTCGGCTAAACCAGATCTGATCGGTTGTCTGGTTGCAGCTGTCCTAATAACAAGTGCTGCCTTTTGATCACTGGCAGTCACAATGTAAGGCAAGGCCTGGTGTCGGCTTACAAAAGCAAGGTAAATACATATATACAATTAATTCCAGCTCTTGCCAAAATGATGAGTAAGTGGGGGTGGCGTGCTGAGACAAATGATGTATGCGCATGTAAGAGAAGGCACACTGATGGGGGAGTTGAGTTCTTCTGTTAGGGTGACACCCACTGTTCTGCTAGCTGGACCGTGCAGGCTCTCCTACAAGAAGGTGGCAGGGTGCGTGCGCATGATTGGGGGTTTGATGGTTTTGATGCAATGGTTAAAAATAGATTAGTTGGCTAAAATAGGTGGAACAATTTACATCTTAATATATGTGTTATGTGTGCAAATGGAAATTGTAAGAAAGGTGCCAACTGGATCATGGATTCAGGTGCATCAAAACACTTCACTGGTGAAATAAAAGATTTTGCTTCTTATGAGCCTGTACCGAGAAAGGACTCTACCCTGGTTCAAACAGCCACGCTGATACGGCTCCCTATCGCCCTGCGCGCATACTACGGCATTTTTTGCGATTGTGTGCACCTCCTAGATGGCTTCCGCACACTTTGCGTAGCGCGCTTTTGCGCGCCTTCATGCGCTTTCGTGCGCCTCCGTGCGCTTTTGTGCGCCTTTGACCGTTTAGGTGCACCTTTGTGCGCCTTTTGCATTTCTACTGCGCCTTTGTTTCCCCATAGCCGCCAATCATTGTGCGCCCTAAATGCGCCTCATCGCGCTTCAAGCCGCCTCCATGCGCCCCCCCCCACGCTCCTTATCTGCCTTCTACATTTATTGCGCGCTCGATGCGCCTTTGCGCACTCCTTTTACACTTTACCTGCAACTCACATTCCCTGCTGCGCACTCTTTGCACAATCTCTATCACACACAACAATCCACTGCACCGGTGCACTGCACATCGCAGCTCCCATCTTACTGGCACATTTACTTGAGGCACACCACGATTCCAGCACGAGCGAACTGTGCATTCTTACATAACTGGGCCGCTTTGCGCCTATTTGGCATTGGACTGTGCGCACTTGGGCGCTTTCACGTAACCCAGGCGCTTTGGCAGTATTTGGTCTCGCACAGCATCCCCTTTTAGTTCTTCCACATTTCCAATCGGCATCGCCTTATCTGGTAACTGGCACAGGTCGATCACGCCATTATTACTAAGGTGCAGCATGCGACATATAACACCTAAGCGGATTAATTGGGAAGAGCGCACGAGACTTAGCGCGCACCAATAATAGCGCATCGCACCGGAACAGTTGGATATTGAGCTATAGGTGCGCAAATCTTATTGGCTGAGGCAGCGGCATAGTGCGGTCAGGTTTAGATGGGCGAATGGACGCGCTTGTGGGTAGCGCATGGCGCTTCCTATTTTTATACTTTATTTCACCATTTTATCACATAAGCCATTTGTACATAGTAGTGGACAGATAGAGAATCCAGAGGATCTTTCCCTCCCCCCCTCATAGTTATTAGCTCAGTCAGCATTGCACATAGTCTGTGCACCAGCGTCCAGTCCGTGCGCCTTCGTAGTGCGCCCTTCGTATAGCCATGTTTGCGTTATCGTTTGCGTCCCCTCGTCGTATTGTTGCGTTGCGTCCCTTGCGTTGCGTCCTTCGTCCTTGTCTGTGCACTATCGTAGTGCGCCCTTCGTATAGCCACGTTTGCGCACCCTTTGCGCACCCTTTTGCATAGCCGCATTTTGCGCACCGTCTGCGCCTTTTTCCGCTCCTTGCGCTTTCACTCTGTTTGCACCCCCAAACTGTGCACCACCTTCACAGTACATCCCAGTGTCGTCTTTGTCCTGTTACACCTCCCGCCTTCATCATCCTCATCGTTGCGCACTTTTGCGCTCTCGTTGCGCGTTTTTCCGCACTGCGCGTTTTTGCCTCTTTGCATTGCGCACTTTTCTGCCACTGCGCATATCTCCCCTTTCATGTACACTACTAGTGCACACACTGAAAATCGCTGTACCAGCCTCTCTATAGTCTCCGCACCCTGAAGGACGATCCGAGGCCATCTAAGCGAACTCCCCCCTCACCCCGAGCACGCCTGCAGTTGTAGGTTAAGTGTTCACCCCTTCTGTTGAGACTCTGCACTGAGTACCAACCGAACTCATCATTTTCTGGAGCCCACCGCGAGGGGTTTCTGTTTATCAGACCATATTTTAGACCTCCATCGGCTCGCCCTTCGCTTCAACATTAACCACCTTCGCACTCTCCATTCCGAGCTGCTAGCAACTGCGCTCCAGCTTGGGGAAATACCAGTATTTGAATCACTCTTCCTAAACAACACACATCACTCGTCCGCGCTGTCTTTACCTCCACCTTCACCTGAATCATCCCTACCTACCCTAACTCCGTCCGCATCACCGCATTTTTCCCCACCTCCGAATTTCGCTGCGCTTTTACCAGATCGTAACTCTACACACCTTATTCCACCTACCATGGCTACCATGCACATGCCATCTGCATCTAACCAAAACGCGCCGCGCTTTGACCCTGCAAAACCGCGCGAACTCCAGAAGTACTTTGAGGAGCTCACGCAACTCCTCCGTGATTGTAACATCACCGACGAGACCGATAAGAAGTTCCACACAGTGCGCTATTTGGACAGCGACACTGCAGACACTTGGAAACTGCTACCAGAGTATAGCGCGATGCACAACTATGGTGCATTCAAAGACGCTGTCCTAAAGCTTTATCCTGGCTCTAGGGATGGCAGTAAATGGAGTATTAGTGACCTGGACAAGCTTATTGGTGAGACCACACGCATTGGCCTCGTAACTGCAGAAGAAATCGCGCGCTATTATCGTGCATTTTTCAACATTAGCGAATACTTAGTTGCGCAAGGCATATTGGCGTGCTACGACCAAAGCCGCATGTTCGTTAGGGTGTTTCGACCAGACCAGCTAGAGCGCATTTTGAGCCGCCTTGCGATTGCGGTACCGAATCAGCCTGCAAATGTGCCATACTCATTAGATGCAATACGCGATGCGATCGACTTTATCTTTGAAGGCCCAGCGCGCTATTTCCAACCACTTACTGGGCTCACAGCGCAAAACCCCGATATGTATGCGCCCTACTCAGCACCCAGCGCACCCATTTCCCAGCCACAACCTAGCGCACCCGCAGTCAAAGCAGAAGACATTTCAGTCTTATTCGAGCGCATGACACAGACGATAGTTACTGCATTGAGCGCATCACGCAGAGATGGCGGAAATGGTGCGCCTCACTCGAACAACGACAGGTGCAATGGTTGCGGTCAGACAGGGCACTATATCCCTGAGTGTGCTTCAATTGAGTGCCTTATTAGTGAAGGAAAGTGTAGGCGAAATGCGGAAGGGCGCATCGTACTCCCAGGTGGCGCATTCGTGCCGCGTTCTATTCCAGGCAATTTCCTAGGCGAGCGCATCGAGGAATGGCATAAGCGCAACCCAGGGCAGATTGCCACGGGTCGACTTTCATCTAATACCAATTCGCAGCTCATCTACAATATAGCGCCTCGTCCAGCTCCAGCTGCATCTCTACAGTCGACGTACGTTGCCGCTTCAGCTCCTGCAGCAGATTATATGCAAAGCACACCAAATGCGCAACTAACGAAGGAAGAGCGCATTGATGCGCTCGAGAGGGAGTTGATGGCGCTTCGCAAGAGGCAAGTCTTTGACGGCGTTGAAATTCTGCGGCGCGCACCGTGCAATACATCCAACCAAGAGGGTGTGCATTCTACAACCACAGACATGGCACCCACCGACAGTATTGAGTCCCCAGCTTCACAATCCGCTGCGAGCGCAACTGATGCACCCGACAAGACACCCATACATCCCTATTCCAACATTCCTGAGGCGCGTTTTGCGCCCGCAGCAGCAGATAAACCAGACATACCAGCTAACTCTTCCAAAGGCAAAGAGCCATCATACCGCACTGTCATTCCCATCCAGAACCCGCAGATTGTCGACGACGTATATGCGCGTGCCATGAAGGCGCCCTCTGTTATGGTTTCGCATGAAGAGCTTCTATCCCTTTCGCCCGATCTCAGGCAGCGCCATAGAGAACAAGTCACCCCAAAGCGCATTGCAGCTACCAGTGCGGAAGTGGTAGCTACAAACCTTGCGAGCATTATGCCATTTGCGCACTGCGAAGCGCGCGCGCCTTTTGCGGGAGATAAAGTGCTTAATGCGACACCTCCAGCTAGCGCGGCAATTGCAGGGCCGCTTCCTATTGTTTTGCAGGATCCATTGGAACAGTACCTTACCCATCTCCAACCAGGCGAAATTGAAAACCCCGATGTTTTGAAGGTTGCTAAAGAGTCGCATGCGCTTCGCTCCATTGATTTATTGATCAACAACCAAGAGTACTTTGAAGCTATCTTAGATCCGGGTTCACAAATTATCGCAATGTCAGAAGCAGTCTGCCATCGTCTTGGGCTTCAGTACGACCCGCGCATTCGTTTATACATGCAATCAGCCAATGGAGAGGTAGATGAGTCGCTTGGGCTTGCGCACAACGTTTCTGCGCACATTGGGGATATCGTGGTCTATGTGCAAGTTCACGTTATCCGTTCACCTGCTTACGATATTCTGTTAGGGCGCCCCTTCGACGTGTTAACGTGCTCCATCGTGCGCAACTTTGCGGACGAAGCGCAAACAATTACAATCTGCGATCCGAATACTGGCGCCATCTCCACCATTCCAACAAAGCCTAGGGGGAAGCCGCGCCACTTCTTACCAGCTCCAGCAACACCGCACTTTGCTATTCAGCATAACCCGCAAAGAAATTTTTGCAAGGCTTCGAGGAATTGATCTCAGACCAAGGAGAGGCCGCCACTATCATAACATTTGACTCTGATACCCAATCTTGTGACATTTCCGCGTTTGCGCTTATTCCATTTTCCGCTTCTGTTCCTTCCACCTCTATTATCTCTCAACTCTACCTATCCCAGTGTACCAACAGTCATGCGCAGGTGCTCTTAAATTCGATCGACCCTGTGGCGCTTATTCCTGCCGCGTTTCCGAAAAGCGCACATGCGCGCGCAACTTTTACCGATTTAGCAGTGCGCGCACTGCAAAAGGGCGTAGTGACCAAGAAGAAGTATAAACCGGTTGCTAGAAAAGTCAAGCCAGTTATTGCGCCCGTCCCAAACAAATTCCGCATCGAGTGCAACATTATAGGCGATCCGCTAGCAGCGCTTCCTGTGCTTTTACCAAATCCGCCACCATTTACCCTGACCGGGCGCTATACTGAAGAGCGCATGCAAGCGCTCCAGGAGCGCCACACTGATTTCCTATTACCAGAGGAGATGAAGGTTTTACACCACTTGATGTCTTTGCAGAATGAAGCCTTTGCATGGAGCGATGAGGAGCGCGGTAGCTTCAAGACCGCGTTCTTTCCCCCAGTAGAAATCCCAGTTATTCCGCACACTCCTTGGATAGAGCGCAACATCCCCATTCCACCAGGCATATACGACGAAGTTTGCGCCATTATCCGGAAGAAAATAGACTCTGGTGTTTATGAGCACTCAAATTCGGCATATAGATCGCACTGGTTCTGCACACTCAAGAAAGATGGAAAAGCACTGTGCATCGTACATAGCCTCGAACCGCTTAATCGCGTTACCATTAAACACTCCGGCGTCACCCCTACACCTGAGCACCTTGCAGAGCAATTTGCGGGGCGCGCATGCGGCGCCATCCTTGATCTATATGTGGGATACGACGAGCGCTTAATCAAAGAATCGTCGCGCGATCTTACAACATTCCAGACACCATATGGCGCAATGCACCTCGTTACATTGCCAATGGGTTGGACAAACTCAGTACCAATCTTCCACGATGATGTGTGCTATATTCTGCAGCCAGAGATACCAGATTACACCGTTCCCTATATTGACGATGTTCCAGTCAAGGGGCCTTCGAAGCGCTACATTTTACCGGATGGCTCGTGCGAAGCGCTCACTACGAACCCTGGTGTAAGGCGCTTTGTGTGGGAGCACTTTCAGAACGTGAACCGCATTGTGCAGCGCATGAAATATAGCAGCGGCACTTTCTCTGGGACGAAATCCACCTTGTGCACTGAAAACTTTGTCATTCTTGGCCATTATTGCACCCCAGAAGGTAGAAAACCCGAACGCGGCAAGGTAGATGTTATCCGCAATTGGGGCGCATGCCACACGCTGTCAGAAGTGCACGCATTCTTGAGAACAGTCGGTTTAATGCGCATTTATATCCGCAATTATGCGCACCGCGTTAACGCGCTCACAAGGCTTACGCGCAAGGACGCTCCATTTGAATGGGGCCCAGAGCAGATAGCGGCGCAAAATGACATCAAGCAAGCAGTGCTAGAGTGTCCTGCACTACAACCGATCGATTATTCCTCAGAACTCCCTGTTATCCTTGCAGTCGACTCTTCCCAGATAGCGGTCAGCTTTTACCTTTGCCAGCAAAAGAGCGCAGATGCAAAAACGCGCATTTACAACCGGTTCGGCTCGATTACGCTCAACGACAGAGAAGCGCGCTTTTCACAACCGAAGCTAGAGATCTATGGGCTTTACTGCGCGCTGCGCAGTTTGCGCCTTTATATTATAGGTGTGCGCAACTTAATTGTGGAGACTGACGCGCGCTATATCAAGGGCATGCTACAAAACCCCGATATCCAACCATCCGCTAGCATTAACCGGTGGATTGTCTCAATCCTTACATTCCACTTTACACTCGTGCATGTTAGGGGAGCGGTGCATGGTCCAGATGGGCTTTCGCGTCGGCCGAAGCAGCCAGAGGACTTAGAGGGAGAAGAGGATGAAGAGTTTGAGGACTGGATTGATGCGCTACATGGATTTATGCATGCGATACGTCCCATTTCACAGTCTTTGGATGCGCAAGCCCTTGCGCTGACGCAGCCAGAGCCAAACAAAAACGCGCAAAATGCGCGCAATAGTGCACTTATTTATGACGATGACTATAGCCAAGTTCCAAGGAGTGCAACAGCAGATGCAGAGGATGAGAAGTTAGATTTGGTCTGGATTTGGATGGATACTCTAACGCACCCTAGCGACTTCACAGATTCCGAGTACAGCATGCTGGTGCGCTACGCGAGCGCGTTTTTCAAAGACAAGACGCGCCTATGGAAGCGCAATGCGCATGGTGCACACCAGCTTGTTATTTGGCAGTCTAGACGCTTACCGATATTGCGCGCCATCCATGACAACATTGGACACAAGCGCTTTTACGCGACATGCTCCGCATTGCTCGAGCGCTTTTGGTGGCCACATGTTATGGACGACATCGTTTGGTTCGTGCGCACTTGTCATATTTGCCAGATCCAGCAAACACAGAAGGTTCTAATACCGCCAGTCGTCGCAATGCCTGCGCCCCTGTTCAGTAAAGTTTATATTGATACGATGCACTTACCAGTATCAGCAGGGCGGTGCTATATCGTCCAAGGGCGTTGCTCACTTGCGACTTGGCCGGAATTCCGCGGGCTCCCTAAAGAAAATGCGAGCGCACTTGGCGATTGGATATTCCAAGACCTCATCTGCAGATGGGGTGCATTGTGCGAGATAGTCACTGATAATGGCAAGCCATTCATCAAAGCGCTAGCCTATCTCAGTAAGCGCTACCATATCAATCATATCCGCATATCTGGCTATAATTCGCGCGCTAATGGAATTGTTGAGCGCGCACATTTTGATGTGCGTCAAGCACTTATCAAAGCAGCAGATGGAGTAGAATCAAAGTGGTTCAGTGCACTGTACTCAGTCTTTTGGGCAGAGCGCATCACAGTTCGGAAGCGCCTCGGTGTTTCACCATACTTCATTGTTACAGGTGCGCAGCCTCTAATCCCTCTCGATATCATTGAAGCGACATACCTTAACCCACCCCCAGATTCTATACTCTCCATGACAGACTTAATCGCGCGGCGCGCGCGCGCATTACAAAAGCGTCCAGCAGACTTAGCGCGCATCCATTCCCGCGTCTATGCAGAGAGGCGCAAGGCGGCGCTCCGTTTCGAGAAAGCGCACTCAAAAACCATCCGCAGCTTCAACTTCCAGCGCGGCGACTTAGTCCTTATGCGCAACACGGCAATCGAAAAGAGCCTTAACCGCAAAATGCGCGCGCGTTATCTCGGTCCTCTAGTTATAGTGTCGCGCAATCCGGGCGGCGCATACATAGTCTGCGAGCTCAATGGGACAGTATTTGACAGGCCAGTAGCCGCATTCTGCCTATTGCCATACCACGCGCGCAAGTCCATTGCGCTTCCTGACATAGCGCTCGATATCACCACAACGCGGTTAAGAGAGATGGAAGAGTCCATAGTACTGGACACAGAAGACGAAGAAGCAGTTGACGAAGAAGAAGCGCAAGGAGATAGCGCTGAGGAAGAAGAAAGCGCCAATGAGGCGCGCAACTAGCGCTCCGTGCGCACCGCTATGGATACTTCACCATTTTATACGTACGCTTTGCTTTCTTTCATTTTTTTACATTACCTTTTCCTATTCGCGAAGTCGCATCTGGACACGTTCTGTGATTGTGCAACCCATGGGTTTTACCGGCCGTGATGATCTACTGAGCCTTTCCCATTTTTTTTAGACTTTGTGATATCGTGTGCGCTTCATTTTATCTCTTACTTTTTTTATTGATGGACATGGTCAATATCTCAGTTGGGAGGAGGAAAGTGATGGTTGGACAATTTTTCCGCTCCCCTTTGCATTTGCGCATCTTTGCATGGTGCGCGTTTTTTGTGCGCTTGACACTTCTTGCTCGAACATTGCTTATATTATCTCTTTTCTCTCGCACATATTATTTGGGCTTACAAATTTCGTTTTATGGCACCATGGAAGTGCGCGCGCAGGTTGGCGCAAAGTGCGCACATTCGCGCATGTGCGCACACTTCTCTGCTTCAGAGCGCACCACGCGTATCACAGGCGCAACAAAGAGATTGATTAACCTACTATCTAAAACTTATACCATTGTGCAGCTATTCAATGGACTCCAGGAACTCCAGGCGCTCCGTGGCTGCACCCAGTTTCGCCTTTGCATCCGCCTCCGCTTGCTCCGCACTGCGCAACCGGCTCTTAGCGACCTCTAACTTGATGAGCGACCTTTGGACATCTTCTTGAAGGCGATCGTGCGTGGCGCCCAAGACTGCAACTAACGCGCGGCATTGCACTAAGTCGAGTGCCTCAACATCTTGACCTTGATAAACCGCATCCCCCGAGGTGTTTCCCGATCTGGTTTGGCACGAGGATTGCGTGTGCACACTTGCCTGGCGAACGGTAAGGCGGCGCGGCCTTGGGCGCACTTGCGATGGTGGAGGGGGCGCGTTTTCGACTTTGCGGCGCTTGGATGTGCGCTCTTTCGAGGGGCTGATGAGCCCCACATCGCTCTCATTGCCCTTGTCAATTTGCGGCGCGCCTTTGGAAAGTTTAGCGCAGCATGGAAGTAGGATGAGAAAAAAGACAGACCAGAGCGCCCAGTAGCCGCTTTCCTGCCTCTAGGGGTTGCGCGCAGCTGTGCGAGGGTGCGCTTCATCCATTCGCACTTTCTCTTACCCTTTGCGCATGGGGCGCACCATTTTCCATTGACAGAGGTGCACCTAGCTGGTTGGCCGATGCGGCGGCAGTTATCACACTAGCGTAGAGAAAGGGAATGGTTTAGTGAGTTTGACGCATATCCAAAGAAACTTACTGGTCTGCTATTAGCGTTAGAGGTGGCACCAACCCCACTCAGTGGCGGCACTTCGACATATGCGCGTTGCCGCGTTGCGCGCACCGGGCATGCACTTGCGCCTTCGTCCGCACTGGCGCTCTCATCGCTATGCTCGTTCTCCCCCTCGCTCGTCACCCCACTCTCCCAAGACTCCCCAGTTCCTTCGCCTACAACCTCAGCATCGGTAGCGGCAGAAAGCGCGCGCAAAGAGCGCACCAGTGCGACGCGCGCCTTTTCGTCCTCCTGCCCCTTGGCGGTATCTATATCGCTCGCCTCGTCAATGGCTCTGAACTCACCTTCCAGCCGCTCCAAGTTAACATCTGGTGCCTGCAATTCTGCGGTCAAGAGTGCGCGGCGCACCCTGCATGCTTCGGTGCGCTCCGCGCGCGCTTCCAGCCGCTCCGCCAGCTCGTGCGCCCTACGCCCAAATTCCTCAGACCTCTCTTTCTCCTCAATCATCTTATGCATATCGGGCATCAGCTCTTCGCCCCAAGCAAGCCACTCCTCCACCATGATTCCGCTGAATGCGCTACGCGCCTTCGTGAGGAGCGCGTCGAGTTCTGCGTCATCTTGGACACAGTCCACACGGCTTTTATACATGTTCTACATGACCTGACCCTTAGCAACCTGCGCCAGTTATAGAAACACAAAAAGCGCACCAGTTTACTACAAAACCCTTCACCCCAAGCTTGCATCGTCGTCTGCTCACTCCCAGCAGCAGGGAGGGTCTCATTGAGGGCCAGGATCGTTTGTCTGAGGGCTAAGGTAAATGCTGAAGCCATCGGATCGGGTAGAGATGGGTTGTGGAAAGAGTTATAGAGGATAGATGGTGGTCAGAGATGGATAAGGAGAGGATGGCCGCTTATGTGAGCGAAGAAAATTTTGCGCTGACCAATCGCATGCTGCCTGAGGACAGTCAGTACTTCAGTTGGGAGGAGATGATACGGCTCCCTATCGCCCTGCGCGCATACTACGGCATTTTTTGCGATTGTGTGCACCTCCTAGATGGCTTCCGCACACTTTGCATAGCACGCTTTTGCGTGCCTTTGTGCGCTTTCGTGCGCCTCCATGCGCTTTTGTGCGCCTTTGACCGTTTAGGTGCGCCTTTGTGCGCCTTTTGCATTTCTACTGCGCCTTTGTTTCCCCATAGCCGCCAATCATTGTGCGCCCTAAATGCGCCTCATCGCGCTTCAAGCCGCCTCCATGCGCCCCCCCCCACGCTCCTTATCTGCCTTCTACATTTATTGCGCGCTCGATGCGCCTTTGCGCACTCCTTTTACACTTTACCTGCAACTCACATTCCCTGCTGCGCACTCTTTGCACAATCTCTATCACACACAACAATCCACTGCACCGGTGCACTGCGCATCGCAGCTCCCATCTTACTGGCACATTTACTTGAGGCACACCACGATTCCAGCACGAGCGAACTGTGCATTCTTACATAACTGGGCCGCTTTGCGCCTATTTGGCATTGGACTGTGCGCACTTGGGTGCTTTCACGTAACCCAGGCGCTTTGGCAGTATTTGGTCTCGCACAGCATCCCCTTTTAGTTCTTCCACATTTCCAATCGGCATCGCCTTATCTGGTAACTGGCACAGGTCGATCACGCCATTATTACTAAGGTGCAGCATGCGACATATAACACCTAAGCGGATTAATTGGGAAGAGCGCATGAGACTTAGCGCGCACCAATAATAGCGCATCGCACCGGAACAGTTGGATATTGAGCTATAGGTGCGCAAATCTTATTGGCTGAGGCAGCGGCATAGTGCGGTCAGGTTTAGATGGGCGAATGGACGCGCTTGTGGGTAGCGCATGGCGCTTCCTATTTTTATACTTTATTTCACCATTTTATCACATAAGCCATTTGTACATAGTAGTGGACAGATAGAGAATCCAGAGGATCTTTCCCTCCCCCCCTCATAGTTATTAGCTCAGTCAGCGTCGCACATAGTCTGTGCACCAGTGTCCAGTCCGTGCGCCTTCGTAGTGCGCCCTTCGTATAGCCGTGTTTGCGTTATCGTTTGCATCCCCTCGTCGTATTGTTGCGTTGCGTCCCTTGCGTTGCGTCCTTCGTCCTTGTCTGTGCACTATCGTAGTGCGCCCTTCATATAGCCGCGTTTGCGCACCCTTTGCGCACCCTTTTGCATAGCCGCATTTTGCGCACCGTCTGCGCCTTTTTCCGCTCCTTGCGCTTTCACTCTGTTTGCACCCCCAAACTGTGCACCACCTTCACAGTACATCCCAGTGTCGTCTTTGTCCTGTTACACCTCCTGCCTTCATCATCCTCATCATTGCGCACTTTTGCGCTCTCGTTGCGCGTTTTTCCGCACTGCGCGTTTTTGCCTCTTTGCGTTGCGCACTTTTCCGCCACTGCGCATATCTCCCCTTTCATGTACACTACTAGTGCACACACTGAAAATCGCTGTACCAGCCTCTCTATAGTCTCCGCGCCCTGAAGGATGATCCGAGGCCATCTAAGCGAACTCCCCCCTCACCCCGAGCACGCCTGCAGTTGTAGGTTAAGTGTTCACCCCTTCTGTTGAGACTCTGCACTGAGTACCAACTGAACTCATCAACGCATACTACTCATATAGTAGGGAAAGGAGCAGTCTTCATTAAACATCAGGTAGTATGTCACAGGAAGTCAGAGACGTGTGAAATGTGATTATACCCTGTCTACTACATACCCGACTGTAATGCTCAATTACTGTCAATGGGTGTCTTCTTACAAGATGGAAGTGATGTGCATGGTTCCTCCACACACATTTCATTTTTCAAACAAGGAAACCCAATTATGGATTGCGTCCCTCTTATGAAACATGACACAATTTATTGGGCTCGGACTCATATATTGAGCACCAAAAGAATCAATGTCACAATGATGTACATTGATAAGTCCACTGTGCACTTTAAGGTCTGGAGAACAATCCCACTTGCATCATAACATTATGACACACACTCCAAATCACTATGAACATTACGAAATCGACTCCGAACTATTTTCGACTTATTTCACACTATTTTGGATGACTTCGAACTATTTCAAACACTTTCGAACCATTTCACGACACTTCAAATGACTTCGGCTGCTGTATAGTTGTCCTCAAACAATTTTGATACGTGTTGCACATTCGGAACAAGCCAACTTGCCGCATATCGAGCACTACCAGACACGAGGAGAGACTACAACAGAGTTAGAATGCGATAAGTGCATTTTTGTGTTTTATTGATATATTAAAGCAATAGAACAAGAACTTTTACTATACTTGGACAATGTATGTTTCACTTATTATCATCTTTCATTTTGTTTCATGTTTTACAATACCTTTATTTGCTGTGCACATTGCCTCATGTTCTACAATTGTTATTATTTCCTTTTTAGTACTATTCCTTCAGATTGTATATAGAATTGTATTAGTTAGAATAAAAAAAACAATAGAGATAAATGGGAAACAGCACAAGTTACCCTCTCACTATTATCAGATTTAAAAATCATTCTCTTTAGTCTTATCTTTGCATCACATCTCTAAAGTTCTGCAAAATATTGTGAACTTCTTCAAAACTATCATATTCACTCTCCATTTTATCGCCCATCACCTATTGCCATTCGACAAACACTTCACATTCGTTAAACTTGCCCTTCGACACACCTCGAACCCCTTCGAACTTATTCGAACTTATTTGGACTACTTCGCATGACTTTGAACCTCTTTGAACCTACTTTGAACTACTTTCGCATGACTTCGAACCAATTTCGAACTATTTTAAACACCTTCGTATGCCTATACAGACTATTTGCCACAGCCCTTACCACTTCGCATCACTAAACACAATGTTCTGGTCCCAGCGATGATATTTAGTACCAACTCGCACCCTTCCTCTGACTCGTGTTATACCATCCGAAGCCATTAGTAGGTTTTGTTTGGGTTTCTGGGTTGAGTATCATCAATGTTGCAGACTACTTAACTTGGCATAGGCGACTTGGACACCCATCCAAAGAAGTGCTAAGGAAAATGCCTAATAGCACCATAAAATTCCCAAGGAATTTAATTATTCCTAAAGACAAAATTATATGTCCAGGGTGCACTTAAGGGAAAATGACCTCAAAATCTTTTCCTGAATCAGATTCACGTGCAGAGAAACCCTTTGAATTAATACATTCCGATCTAAAGGAACTCCCAGTACTATTGTACCACAAATATAAGTACTTTATTGTATTTCTGGATGACAAGATGTCACATATCTGGGTCCAGTGCCTTAGAAAGAAGTCTGACACTGCTGCAGCGATTAGACAATTTCAGGCAATGGCTTTGACCCAGTATGGTGCTACAATCAAGTGCTGGCATGTCGATCCAGTGGGGGAGTTCAAAGATCATGAGCTACAAAATGTGCTCAAGGATTTTGGCATCAAAATAGAGATGTCCACACCCCACGTTCACCAACAGAATGGGCGTGCAGAGCATGCCATAAGGACAATAATACACTGGTTGAGGACCTGACAAAGGTCTGCCCAGATCTAAACAATCTGAAGGTTTTTGGTTGTGGTGCTTATGCCTATCTACCCAAGGAGAAACGTCCAACCACATTAGCTCCTCAATCAGAGTGAATGATGTACCTTGGATTAGAAGATGGCATTAAAGCATACCATTTCATGCAACCTAGTGGTGCAATATTCATTGTGCTACAGCACTATTTGATGAAACATTGTTCCCATGCTGTCCCAGAGCTAAAACTCCTGCCAAAACAGACCTTGGTGATTTTCCACCTCCAGAACCAGAAGATGATGACCACTCATCTGGAATGGATGGCAATGATGCTATACTGCCACAAAATCTGCCCCTTCCTCCATCATCAGAAAATGATGATGATGATGATGTACCAAGCAAGCAAAAGGCACATGATGATACGACTGACACTCCTCCTCTGCCACCTCCAGTAACCACTGAGGACTTTCATTCAAGATGTGATGATCAACAGGAATGGCAGCAATTGCCCCATCGATCAGGCAGGCAGAGGAACATCCCAAACCATCCCGGCAATACCTATGGAGAGAAGCGACTCCCCTCTGACATAGAGAGAGACATTGCACGTGATCAATATTGGAAGAGAGCTGTGGGTCAAGATTCAGATCATAACTGAACACGACCACAATCTCAACAGAAAGAACTGGTTGCTGGACTGAGTTCGGCACCCCACGAGAGTGTGCCCAATTCCAATGATCAAGAACATGATCACCCAATGGGGGAATCGGATGAAGCAGGTTATATTAAAAAGATAACCAAGGAAGGAGGAGATAAGCTTATTTGCTGGCTGTTGACAAAAGCAGTCAAACCATCAAGCGAAATAAGCCAAGTTCCAAACCAATTTCACGATATTGCACACCTACCACAGCAGCAGCAATGTGAGTGGAAACAAGCTTGTCATGAAGAATTAGAGGCTCTTTGTAAGCAACAAGTCTATAACATCGTGGATCTTCCACATGATTGAAAAATGATCAAAAATAGATGGGTTTTCTCCATGAAATCGGACGGAAGAAAATGAGCCATACTCGTGGCCAAAGGCTTTTCACAAGTCGAAGGTGTTGACTTTGATGAGATTTTCTCACCAGTAATCCACTATGAGACTGTATGCCTCATGTTTGCACTTGCGTCTCTAGAAGCCATGTATATGACCAGTCTAGATGTAAAAACTGCATTCTTATATGGCAAACTAGAAGAGGAGATCTATATGGATCAACCCAAGGGTTTTAGACTCGAGGGAAAAGAGCACAAAGTAATGCACTTATACCGAGCATTGTATGGCCTTAAACAGGCCTCACTAGCATGGTGGAAAGAGCTAGAGGCATTTATGCACACCAGTGGGTTTGTGCATGCCAGCTCTGATGCCAGCATTTTCATACACAAAGATTCTAAGACAGGCAGCATTATTATTGTGCTGGTCTATGTTGATGATGGCTTGTTTATGGGGAAGAACAAGAAACTTGTGCATGAAAGGAAGAATGCTTGTCTAAAGCATTGGGAGTGCCATAGTACTGAAAAAGTCACAGAATTCTTAGGCATGCACGTCACCCAGACTACAAGCAAAGTCAAACTCGATCAAACTGAATATCTCGCCAAAGTGCTCGAGAGGTTTGAGATGACAAATGCCAAAGCAGCCCCCACTCCACTCCCAACTGGTTACAAACCATCAGAAAACACAGCGATGCCAGATGCGGTGCTTAGATCAAAATATCAGTCTGTGATCAAATCTTTATTGTATCTGATGCTCAGAACACGACCTGACATCGCTTATGCAGTAATCAAGATGTTGCAATTCTCAGCTAATCCTAGCCAAGAACATCTAGACAAAGCAATGTACATCATGCGCTATCTGGTGGGACTCCAGAAGTATAGCATAGTCTACAATGGAGAGAAATCTGAAGGGCTACAGGCCTTCACAGATTCTGATTGGGCAGCTGACACTGTCAAACGCCAATCTACAACAGGTTACTTTGCTACTATAGCAAGTGGCATTGTGTGCTGGCAGTCCCATTTACAAAAAAAAAAAAAAAAAAACTGTAGCACTGTCATCCACAGAAGCCGAATGTATGGCTCTCTCTGACACTTGTCAACAGATAGTGTGGATAGAGTCCTCATTACAGGAACTTGGATATGTACTGAAGTGCATACCAATCTGCACTGATAATCAGGGATCCATCTTTATCAGATCAAATCCAGTTCAGGAAAGAAGGACCAAACATATAGACATTCACTACCACTATACCCGCGAATGCATAGAAAATGACCACGTCACAGTCATTTTCATTCCTGGAAGTGATGATCCAGCTGACATGTTCACAAAGAACCTTGGCACCATCCTATTCAGGAAATTTAGAGACTCTCTCAGAATTACTTTTGAGATTCAAACTTAGCTGCTTAGAGCACTGTATAGTTTGAGGGGGGGTGTTGAAATTAAACTCTAATGCATGCTGCATACATGAGGCAATGCATGCAGCACACACATGTTATTGCGCTTACTGCACACACATGTGGTAAATACATTCCTGAGTCATGTGACATCCTTACTATTATGTATACAAGGTTTTTAAATGTGCCTCCAGCACACGTTGTTTACTGTGTTCATTGATTTTCTATGAGTAGTAGTTACATATGTACAATATATATTTTAATCTAATAACACTTCATCATATACAATTTTTTTGTCTTTGCACTGTCCTCTGAGCTTGGCCATATTGCCTTGATATTGTGGACTGACTTGACCCATGATATTGCCACATAGAACTGCCCATGTGTGAAGACAGGACTCCTGAAATCCAAACCCACATGCTTCACTGACTGTCCTTATGACTTGTTGATTGACATTGAAAAGCAAAGACAAACTGCAAACTGCAGTCGAGAGAGTGTGAAGAGGAGTTGGCCTTTAATGGGCCAAAGTCGCATCCGTGGAATGAAAACAGTCTCTCCTGCATTATCTCCAGTGATCAACCGAATCTTCAAAACCCTATTCCTGATCCGAGTCAATATTCCCCGACTTCCATTGCAGACCCCTCCAGCAATATTGAGATTGCGAAGTATCATGACAGGGATGCCAACCTTGAGTGCCAAATGTGCCAAAGGTAGACCTGAGCAGTTGATGGAATTCAGATATTCTTGGAGATATAGAAGTTCGGCATTCTCATCATTTGCAATTGAGTCAGCACTGTGAAAGATGTGCTCCTGTCCAGGAAAATTGTGAAGAATGTGATGGTTCAAATTATCAACATCATCATTCTTGCTCGCCAGGATGACCCACTCTGAAAAGTATTGATCTGAATGCTGAGCCTGATCATAGATGCCAGGATAGATGGTGTCGATGAGAGAAGCAATGGTGTTCTGAGGACATTTGAGATGATCAGGAAGATTGATAGTGCCACCTTCATCTGTATGACCACCCTTTCCAACCTCCAGCTGCCACTTTGCAAAGTTGCACTCCTGAAGATCATCTGTGTTCAAACGCATGTTGATTTTAAGATGAAGAATTTTGATGTGTTGCCAGAGAACAGAGCGTTGCAAAGAAGCACCAACGATTTGAGGTCAAAAACCCTTTTTAATGACAGGCAGGATCTGATGAAAGTCACCCCCAAAGACCACAGGCACACCCCCAAAGGGTTTGTCACATTGAAGAATGTCTTTCAGGGTGCGGTTGACAGCTTCATGGAGATGACGATGCTGCATGAGTGCCTCGTTCCAAATGATCAAGTCAGTCTGCTGCAGGAGCTGTGCCCGTGTTGAACCTCTGGAAATGGTGCAGGTGGATGACTTGTTTATGATGATTGGGATCTGAAAGCAGGAATGGGAAGTACGACCGCCTTTGAGCAAAAGAGCAGCTATCCCAGACAATGCAGCACAGAGGACGATCTTGCCTTGAGAGCGAAGCTGATGGCAGAGGGTGTTGTAAACATAGGTTTTGCCAGTGCCACCTGGACCATGGAGGAAAAATGTCTGGCCAGTCTTGTTGTTGACTGCATGCATGATCTCATCAAAGACAGCCCTGTGATCATGATTGAAAGTGTCCAGATTGTGTGCAGCCAACTCGGCCTGCTCCACAACATCATATCTGCACTGCTCTGTGATCAACCAGTTTTGAATGTTGGCATCCCAATTCTGAGTGATCTGAGGCATGTATGGCCAATCCTTCTCGAGAGATTTCCCAGAGACCATGAGAAGCTGATTGATAAGATAAAGGCCATAATCATGGACATTGTCATTAGTGGGGTTGATACAAATGTTGGTGTGCTGGAGCTGATATCTCAAGTCATCGCAAATGTGAGGCCAATATGTATTCCAGAGGTGGACAGGATCAGAGGGAGCACAATCACAAAGGATGGTGACAAAAAGATTGTGAAGCTGATGACCAGTTGCCATGGACTTTGCTTCCTCCAGACACTGCTGCCACTCTTGGTCATCCTCCAAAAGACCACGGGTGAGGCAGGCCTCTCTGAATGAGGGAGTGACGATGCCCTGAAAGGTGCGAAGGTCTTTGTATGATGTAGCCCCTTTCACAGCAGTGAGAAGCAGCCTGAGATAAAAGCGTTCACCGGCACTGGGTGGAGCATAGAACATCCTTCCAATGGCAAATCCCCTCTGCCTGGGCTTCCACTTGTGAGCCCTTTGATCCCACACAAATTTGGAAGGAAAGTACTGGTAAAGAATGACCTGTGCAAGCTCTGGATACTCCTGATTGGCCTTGAAAAAGGCAGTGAGGGTAGTGTCACACTGTGCAGCATGCTGGATGATTTCCTGGATAGACTGTGGACCATTCTGATTCCAAGTGACATACTGCTGGCCAGTAAGGTGGACCTGAAGATGGACAACATTGGGAGAAGCACCATGCATGGTGAAGTGGAAGAGGCACCAGATGCTTTCGCATGCAGATATGTAGCGAGCGTCGAGGTACTGCCTGACTTCATCGTTGCAAGTTCCAAACTCCATGGTGATGCGATCATGGCCTTTGTAGACATATTTGTAGATGTATTTGATGGCCTTGATAGAGCTGATGGACTCAATATTGATGTGGCAATGGTACTTCCAGATGAGATAGGCAGAGTAAGTGACCACCCAACAATTGTCGACCTGCTTTCTCCAAACGTGATATGTGTGTCCAGTATCCCGATGCTTGGTAGAGGCATAGGCATCCTCAGAGATGGTGGTCTGATCCCTGAATGGCTTGGGAAAACTTTTGGAGCACTGTTCATTCACAATGCAAGGAGCTGCAGGGTTCTCTGCACCACAGGGTTTATGGACCATGAACTTTTTGATGAGGTTGGGAAGCTCAGGATCATCATCAGGAAACTCTGAAGACAGAAGGCTGTCTATCTGCTCGGGTGTGTGAAGCTTGGATTGCTCATCAAGAAAAATAATGCAGTGCATGTGAGGAAGGCCACGCTTCTGAAACTCAACAGTGAAAAGATAAGCCACAGCCTTTCTGAATATGCCAGCCTCGATATCCTTGATCATCTCCTTCTGCTTTGCATAGAATGCATGAACAACCAAATCTGGGTGATCTGCTGCAGTCTGCCCTGGACAAAGAGCATCCCATATTTCTGGCCAGGCAGGGTTGGCAGTGATGGTGAGAAAGAAATTGCCTCCATTGCAGTGATGATTGATGGCAAATGCATCCTGAAGAAGCTGCTGCATGTGACATGTGCTTCCTGCAAAGGACGAAGGAAGAATAATTCTTTGACCCAGAGACTTTGTGTCCACATCAATGTTTGCAGCCACAGCATCTGCCAGGCCAACATAGACTTTGCCACGAATGGTGTCCTGATTCATCAAAATCCAGTGCAATCGATCCTGCTCAGCAGTGGCCCATCCATCACACACAAACTCCTGAAAGAGCTTTCCAGTCAGAAAGATATGCTGGGGCTCAACAGCAGGCAGTTGAAGGTGGAGGCGATAGCAGTAGAATTCGGATTTGGAGACATGTTTGTGAACTCTGGCACCACCTCGGTTGTTGGCATCGACAGCTGCATACTCAATTTGAGGGTGCCATTGGAGCTGGCCAGTAGGAAACAGCAAAATGTAGTGAAGGGCAGGATAGAGGGAATGGACATCACTGATGTGCTGAAGGGGAGGGCCATGCCTGCGGTAGAGAAGGATGTCACATGTGCTCTCTGGCTGATTGCCATCACCTGGAAGAATGACAGCAATCTCATTGTTGGTAGCATCGGGGAGATTGTAGTGGTGATGGTCACAGGATTGATCAAAATGCAAAGCTATCTTGCACTGCTGGTGTGGAGGCAAGTTCCTGGTGAGCTCATGAGCTTGGTTGTACATCTGAACTGCTGGATGGTGATGGTGGAGCATGTCCTGAAGAGTGAGCAAAGTGTGGTGATGGAGGTGAGTGTTCCAGGCATTGGCCATGCAAAAGTTGACTGCATCAGCTGGATCATAAATATATAGCTGAGCATAAACAGGAGATTCTCCCTCTGGTGGAAGAAGAGATCCAATCTTGTGGGACAGTTCACCATGGAGTTTGTAGACATAGGGACCGACACCATCATTCACTGCCTCTTCACCCTCATTGACTGACTCATCAATCTTGTGACTGATAGAAGTCATGGCGAGTGCATTATTGTATGTGCGGATGTGATCACGAAATGATTTTCCAATGTTGTCCTGAGCAGTGAGCAATTGGATAAGCTCAGGTGGGACTGGGTGAAGAGGTGGCAAAGCGATCTTTCCACTCAGGCAGCACATGCCAAATCAAGGATGGATATTTGAGCATTTCATAAGACATTCAGCCATCCAGTGCAAAGCATGGCAATCAGGACACTCCACATCCATATTTCCCAGATGATGAACAGGCCAATCTAAATCAAATGGCTGGCAGGCAGGAGGCAAAACAGGCAGAGGTGGTGGTGGTGGTGCAGGATCGATAAGCTGAGCAATCTTGGAGAATGAGGTCAGTCACCAAATAAAACAATACCAAAATAAGATATAAGCATACATGTGGAGGAATATTGGCAACAGGGATAACAGCAGCAGGAATGGGGAGAACAGCAGCAGGAGGTTCAAAAACAGGAGGAGGAACAGGTGGAGGTGGAGGAGGCTACATCATCATACTGTCAGATTATTTCACATCATGTAAAATATAATGCAACATACAGCTTCAAAAGGTGGAAGTGCAGCATGCTGGGCAGCAAGATCAGCCTGCCCATTGCAGGAGCAACTGGTGGAGAGGCATTGGCCACAGGAACAGGAGGTGCAGGCACAGGAGGAACAGGAACAGGAGGGGAAAAAACAGGAGGAGGAGGAGGCTATAATGATATGTTGTTAGTTCATACATCTAGTCACCTGAAGGAAAACTCCAACATACAGCAGGCAAAAAAAGTGGAACTTGCTGGGTATCCCAGGGCATGGCAGGTGCGACAGAAACAGGAGGTGCAGGAACAGGAGCAACAGGAGCTGGAGGGTCAAAAACAGGAGGCAGAAAAGGCTGCATCAGTATTATGTTGTTAATTAACCTGTGTCACATAGAAGAATATGTAATCCAACATACAGCTACAGGAGGAATAACTGGTGGAACTTGATGTCCAGGCCAGGCCATTGGAGGAGCGACAGAAATAGGAGGTGCAGGAACCAAAGGAACAGGAGCTGGAGGGTAAAAAACAGGAGGAGGACCCAAAGGTGGAACTCACAGCCCAGCATGGGCAATTGCATAAGTAGTAGGAATAGCAGGTGCAGGTGCAACAGGAATAGCAGATGCAGAAGCAACAGGAATGGGAGGTGCAAGAATAGGAGGTGCTGAAACAGGAGGGTCAAAAACAGGAGGGGCAGGAGGGGCATTAAAATAATATGGGAAAGCTGCATTGTATAAAGGAGCGACCACAGGCAGAGGTGGAGCTGCATGAATTGAGCCTCTTCCCCTCCCTCTTCCTCTTCCTCTGCCTCTGCCTCTCACCACATGTGGAAGGGGAGGAAGTGCTGCCAGCTGTTGTGCCAAATGAGGAGGAAGATGGTTGTATTGAGGAGGTGGAGGTGGAGGGGCAAGAAAAGGATTGGCGTTATTCCCATTCAGCAAACCACCATGGGGAGGTGGCACAGGCAGCAAAGGCTGGGCGAAGTTCATTGTGTGAGCATGGTGTGGAGTCCGGTGGTGAGTAGGGCTATCCAAGGTCCATTGGTCCCATTCAGTTTGCTGTGTGGCTGTCCAAACACATCGAGGAGTATTGAGCAGAGTCAGGTCCATGGGAATTGGAGAGCTCTCTTACTGAAGCAGAGGAGGTGAGATTCTTGTAGGAGGCTGTGAAATCAGTGCAAACAGTGGCAGTTGATAGTGGAGCGACTTCCAAAAATGGAAGGGGAGGCAACTGCAAACCCACCAGCCCAATCTCCCTGCACACTGTGCCCTGAGAGAGGTCCAAAAAACAACTGGCAGACACTCTTTTTGTTGAAAAAGAGAAGCCAGGGAGGTAGGACTTCACAGAGCTTTACCTTGGTCTACAGATACCCCAAGAATGCAAAAACAACCCCACTGGAAAAGAGCCCAGAGCCAGAAAGAGAGCAGAAAAGCTAGAAGTGGCCAAAAATCAGCTGAAAATTGGGTTCCTACACCCAGTAAGCCAAAAATTAGCTGAAAAAATTGATTCTACACTCAGTTATTAGATTTGTCATGATAGGTACACCTTATTATATTTGTCAGCAGGTCAAACATTAGCTGAAAATTTGGTTAATACACTCAGTTGTTAGATTTGTCATCATAGTAACCTTATTTGTCATCAGGCCAAAAAAAACCCAGTTCCTACACTAAGTTATTAGATTTGTCATCAGGAAAATATTTGTGCTGATGGGAACAGTTATTGCATTTGTGATCGGGCCCAAAATTTAGCAGAAATTATTTCTTATCATGGGAACAGTTAAAAATAGCCTAAAATTTTTTTTTCAGCTAATCAAAAAATCTTCAGCTAATTTTTGAAATGATGGAAACACCCAGGTTAGCTAAAAATTGGATTAGATTCCCACAATGTCAGATTTTGATATTTGTCATACTTTTTCACCATTCTCACATTCCCACCCCTGCAGAGTTTGTCATCCGTTTACCCATGCCACAGTCATGTGACCAATCTTGCTTTATTATGGACAAGGTTGGGAATGTGCCTCCGGCACGTGTTAACATGTTTAATAAGTAATATATACAATATTTTTGGTTTTTGCACTTCCACTGTCATGACTTCATTTCTATGTTAGTCTGATAGTACTTCATTATTTTGGTTTTTGCACTTCCACTGTCATGTGTTAACATGTTTAATAAGTATGGACTTCATTTCTATATACATAGTACTTCATTTCTATGTTACTCTAATAGTACTTCATTATATACAATATTTTTGGTTTTGCACTTCCACTGTCACTTGGCCATATAGCCTTGATGTTGTGCACAGACCTTACTCATGATATTGCTACACAGAACCACTCATGAGTGAAGTATGGCTTATGTTGGTCACTGTGTTCATTAATTTTATCAACATCTCATTGCATTTTTTGACTTCAGTGCACATTGTTCACTTCATTGCATTTTTTGACGCGGTCTGTGAATGTGTGAGTGGTGGTTTATTTTCATGGGCCAGCTTGCATATACATAATACAATGCTTAATTCTACTACAGTTACTCAACTCCTTAGTTGCCTTTGGACTTGGGGTGTCATGGTTACACAACTCTTTAGTTGACTTTTAGATAGTACACAACTCTTCAGTTGACTTGGGACCATTGGCCCCAAGTCAACGTGGGTGGATTGTAGTGTTTATCCCCTTCCACATCTCTCCCATCCCCATTTCCTCCATCTCCTTCCTCTTCTCCCCCATCACCTTCCCCATCCCCATCTCCCCCATCACCTTCCTCTTCTCCCTCTTCCCCATCCCTATCTCCCCTATCCCCACCTCTCCCATCCCCATCCCCTTCTCCACCTACCCCATCCCCATCCCCTTCTCCACTTACCTCACCCCCATCCCCTTCCCATCCCCACCTCCCCATTCCCATCCCCCATACCCATCTCCCCTATACCCATCTCCCCCATAAACATCTCCCCCATCCCCATCCTCTTCTCCCCCTTCCCCATCCCCATCTCCGCTATCCCAACCTCTCCCATTCCCATCCCCTTCTCCACTTACCTCACCCCCATCCCCTTCCCATCCCCACCTCCCCATTCCCATCCCCCATCCCCATCTCCGCTATCCCAACCTCTCCCATTCCCATCCCCTTCTCCACTTACCTACCCCCATCTCCTTCCCATCCCCACCTCCCCATTCCCATCCCCCATACCCATCTCCCCCATCCCCATCCCCATTTCCCCCATCCCCATCCCCATCTCCCCCATCCCCATCCCCATCTCCCCCATCCCCCATCCCCATCTCCCCCATCCCCATCCCCATCTCCCCCATCCCCATCCCCATCTCCCCCATCCCCCATCCCCATCTCCCCCATCCCCCATCCCCATCTCCCCCATCCCCATCCACCTCTCCCTCTCTCTCCCTCTCCCTCTCCCTCTTCCTCTCCCTCTCCCTCTCCCTCTTCCTCTTCCTCTCCCTCTCCCTCTCCCTCTTCCTCTCCCTCTCCCTTATCCCCTTCTCCACCTACCCCATCCCCATCCCCTTCTCCACCTACTTCACCCCCATTCCCTTCCCATCCCTACCTCCCCCTTCCCTCTCTCCCTCTCCATCCACCCTCCTTCTCCCCTCTCCCCCCCTCCCCTCCCCCCTCACCTCCTCATGCACCCTCCCCCTCCTCCCTCTCCCCTCTCTCCTCTCTCTCCCCCTTCTTCCTCACTCCCCCTCTCACCCCCCCCTCTCATGTTCTCCCACTCTCATATCCTCATTCCCTCAATACTTCACCCCCATCACCCCCTCACTCACTCCCTCCCCCCTCACTCACTCTCCCCCTCCTTATCTCCTCCCCCCTCCTTCCCCCTCACCCCTTCACCCTCCCCCCTCTCCATCCATCCTCCTCCTCCTCTCTCCCCCTTCCCCTACTCACTCCCCCCCCTCCCCCATCACCCCCTCACCCACTCCCACCTCCCATTCCCCCCTTCACCCCCTCCCCCCCTCTCTCCCTCACTACTTCACCCCCTCACCCTCTCACCCCTGCTCTCCTCCCTCTCCTCTCTTTTGAATGTTGTAAAAAATCTCTAACTTCACTTTGTCATTAAACTCAATTTTTACACTCTACATAGAAAAAGTGCCCAGACCCAAAAAAAAAAAAAGATAGAGGTGGCGAAAATTAGCTGAGAAAAAGGTTCCCACCATTGAGTTATATTTGTCATCATGTCTCACGACCCTCAGAGTTGGTCATCACTCTCCCACCCACTCAGAGCAACTCCCACGGCCTCTTCACCTCCCACGGCCTCTTCAACTCCCACGGCCTCATCACTTCCCACGGCCTAGTCACCTGACCATCCTCCTTTTATTATTGACAAGGTTGGGAATGTGCCTCCGGCACGTGTTAACATGTTTAATAAGTAATATATACAATATTTTTGGTTTTTGCACTTCCACTGTCATGACTTCATTTCTATGTTAGTCTGATAGTACTTCATTATTTTGGTTTTGCACTTTCACTGTCATGTGTTAACATGTTTAATAAGTATGTACTTCATTTCTATGTTACTCTAATAGTACTTCATTATATACAATATTTTTGGTTTTTGCACTTCCACTGTCACTTGGCCATATTGCCTTGATGTTGTGCACAGACCTTACTCGTGATATCGCTATATAGAACTGCCCATGAGTGAAGACAGGACTCCTGAAATCTAATCCCACATGCTGCACTGACTGTCCCTGGGATTTGTTGATCGACATTGAAAAGCATAGTCGAACAGGAAATTGGAGTCGAGACAGAGTGAAAGGGAGTTGTCCTTCGATTGGCTGCAGTCGCATCCATGGAATAAACACCTTCTCTCCAGCATGATCTCCAGTAATCAACCGAACCTCCAACACTCTGTTCCGAATCTGAGTCAAAATCCCTCGAGAACCATTGCAGACCCCTCCAGCAATATTGAGATTGCGAAGTATCATCACAGGGACACCGACCTTGAGTGCCAAGTGTGCCAAAGGTAGACTGGAGCAGTTGATTGAGTTGAGGTATTCAGGTGGATACAGAAGTTCATTGTTTGCAATAGAGTCTGCACTGTGAAACACTTGCTCCTCTCCAGGGAACCTCTGAAGAATGTAATGGTTCAAATCATCCACATCATCATTTTTGCTTGCCAGGACAATCCACTCTGAGAAGTATTGATCGGGATGCTGAGCATGATTATAGATGCCAGGATAGATGGTGTCGATGAGGGAAGCCAGAGTGTTTTCAGGACACTTGAAATGGTTGGGAAGTTCGATGTTGCCACCCTCATCTGTATGATCACCCTTTCCAACCTCCAGCTGCCACTTTGCAAACTGTCGCTCTTCAAGATCATCCGTGTTCAATCGCATGTTGATTTTGAGATGAAGAACTTTAATATGTTGCCAAAGAACAGAGCGCTGCAAGGAAGCACCAACAATCTGAGGCCGTGAACCCCTCTCGATAACAGGCAGGATCTGGTGAAAGTCGCCCCCAAAAATAATAGGAATGCCACCAAAGGGTTGATCAGATTGGAGAATGTCTTTGAGAGTGCGGTTGACAGCTTCATGGAGATGATGATGCTGCATGAGTGCCTCGTCCCAGATGATCAAGTCAGTCTCCTGCAACAGCTTTGCCCGAATTGAACCTCTGGAGATAGAGCAGGTGGATGACTCATTGATGATGAGAGGGATCTGGAGACATGAATGAGAAGTGGAGCCACCTTTGAGCAGGAGTGCAGCAATGCCGGATGATGCTATACAGAGGATGATTTTGCCCTGAGAACGAAGCTGATGGGCCAGAGTGTTGTATACAAAGGTTTTGCCTGTGCTACCGGGACCATGGAGGAAAAAGGTCTGGCCAGTCTTGTTGTCGACAGCATGCATGATCTCCTCAAAGACAGCTCTCTGGTCTGGATTGAAAGTGTCCAAGTTCTGTGCAGCCAACTCAGCCTGCTCCACAACATCATATCTGCGCTGCTCTGCAATCAACCGGTTTTTGAGGTTGGCTTCCCAATTCTGAGTGATCTGAGGCATGTATGGCCAATCCTTGCTGAGAGATTTGCCAGAGGATAAGAGAAGCTGGTTGATCAAGTAGAGGCCATAATCCTGCACATCGTCATCGGTAGGGTTGAGACGGATATTGTTGTGCTGGAGCTGATACCACAGGTCATCGCAAATGTGGGGCCAGTATGTGTTCCAAAGCTGGACAGGATCAGAGGGTGCACAATCACGAAGAATAGTGACAAAGAGTTGCCGGAGCTGACGACCTGTTGCCATGGACTTTGCTTTCTCCAAACACTGCACCCACTCTTGGTCATCCTCCAAAAGGCCACATGCCAGACATGCTTCTCTGAATGAGGGATAGACATTTCCCTGAAAAGTGCACAGATGTTCATATGATGTTGCACCCTTGACAGCTGTCAGAAGAAGCCTGAGGTAGAAGCGTTCACCTGCAGTAGGCTGAGTGTAGTACATCCTCCCAATAGCGAACCCTCTCTGTCTGGGCTTCCACTTGTGAGCTTTCTGATCCCACACGAATTTGGAGGGAAAGTCCTGATAGAGAAGATCCTGTGCAAGCTCTGGATACTGCTGATTGGCTTTGAAATAGCCAGTGAGGGTGGTGTCATGCTGTGCAGCATGCTGGACGATTTCTTGGATAGACCGTGGACCGTTCTGATTCCAAGTGACATACTGCTGGCCAGGGAGGTGGATCTGAAGTCGGACGACATTGGGAGAAGCAGAGTGCATAGGTAAATGAAAGAGGCGCCAAATGCTCTCGCAGGCAGAAATATAGCGAGCGTCCAGATACTGTTTGACTTCATTGTTGCAAGTCCCAAACTGCATGGTGATGCAATCATGACCTTTGTACACATATTTGTAGATGTATTTGACAGCTTTGATGGAGGCAATGGACTCGATGTTGATGTGGCAGTGGTACTTCCAGAGGAGATAGGGTGAATAAGTGATGACCCAGCGATTGTCGACCTGCTTTCCCCGAACCTGATATGTCTTTCCAGTGTTCCGACACCTGGTGGAGGCATAGGCATCCTCAGAGATGGTTGTCTAATCCCTGAATGGCTTGGGGAAATTTTTGGAGCACTGTCCATTCACCATGCAAGGAGCTGTAGGGTTCTCTGCACCACAGGGTTTATGGACCATGAACTTCTTGACCAACTCGAGCAGCTCAGGATTGTCGTCAGGAAACTCTGAGCACATGAGGCTGTCTATCTGCTCAGGAGTGCGAAGCTTGGACTCCCCATCAAGAAAGATAATGCAGTGCATGTGAGGCAGGCCACGCTTCTGAAACTCGATTACAAACACATAAGAGAGTGCCTTGCCAAAGATCCCAGCCTCGATGTCTTTGATCATCTCCTTCTGCTTTGCATGGAATGCACGAATGACCAAGTCAGGGTGATCAGCAGCAGTCTGCCCAGGCTTGAGTTCATCCTGAATCTCTGGCCAAGCGGGGTTTGCAGTCATGGTCAGAAAGAGATCACCACCCTTGAAGTAGCGATTGATAGCCAAGGCATCCTGAAGAAGCTGCTGCATATGACGTGTGCTTCCTGCAAATGAAGAAGGCAGGATGATTCTTTGACCGAGAGACTCTGTGTCTGCATCCACATTTGCAGCCACAGCATCAGCCAAGCCCATATAGACTTCACCACGAATAGTGTCCTGATTCATCATGATGAAGCGCAACCGATCCTGCTCTGAAGTTGCCCACTGGTCACAAACAAACTCCTGAAAGAGCTTTCCACTCAAGAATATATGCTGAGGCTCGATAGCAGGCGGTTGGGGGTGGAGACGATAGCAGTAGAAATCTGATTTGGACACATGCTTGTGAACCCTTGCACTGCCTTCATTAGCAGCTGCAAACTCAATTTGAGGATGCCATTGGAGCTGGCCAGTAGGAAAAAGGAGGACATAGTGAAGAGCAGGATAGAGGGGAAGGACATTGGTGATGCGCTGAAGGGGAGGGCCATGCCTGCAGTAGAGAATGATATCACGTGTGCTCTGTGGCTGATCACCATCACCTGGAAGAATGACCGCAATCTCATTGTTGGTGGCATCAGGAAGATTGTAGCGGCGACGGTCACAGGATTGATCAAAGCGCAAAGCTATCTTGCACTGCTGGTGTGGAGGCAAGTTCCTGGTGAGCTCATGGGCCTGCTTGTACATCTGAACTGCAGGATGGAGACGGTGGAGCATGTCCTGGAGGGTGAGCAAAGTGTGGTGATCGAGGTGAGTGTTCCAGGCATTGGCCATGCGAAAGTTGGCTGCATCGGCTGGATCATAAATGTAAAGCTGAGCATACACTGGAGATTCACCCTCTTGTGGAAGAAGAGAGCCAATCCTGTGGGACAGCTCGCCATGCAGTTTGAAGACGTAGGGGCCAACACCATCGTTCACAGCCTCTTCACCTTCATTAACAGACTCATCGATTTTGCGCCCAATGGAAGTCATGGCAAGAGCATTGTTGTATGTGCAGATATGATCACGAAACAACTTGCCAATGTGATCCTGAGCAGTGAGCAACTGGAGAAGCTCAGGTGGGACTGGGTGGAGAGGAGGCAAAATGATTTTTCCACTCAAGCAGCACATGCCAAATCTGGGATTTATACTGGAGGATGCTGTGAGACGCTCGGCCATCCAGTGCAATGCATGACAATTGGGACACTGAATATCCATTCTCCCCAGATAATGAACAGGCCAGTCAGGACTAAAAGGACGGCGTGCAGGAGAGAGGGGCCCAAGTGGAACAGGTGCAGGATCAATATGTTGAGCCACCTGGGGATAATCGAGTCAGTCACAAAATAAAGACATGACCAAAAAGGACATAAGCATACATGTGGAGGAATATCAACAACAGGGATGACAGGAGCAGGAATGGGAGGAACAGGTGCAGGCAGATCAAAAACAGGGATAGCAGGTGCAAGAACTGGAGGAACAGGTGCAGGGGGATCAAAAACAGGGACAACAGGAGCAGGAATGGCAGGAACAGATGCAGGGAGATCAAAAACAGGAATAGCAGGTGCAGGAACAGGAGGAACAGGTGCAGGGGGATCAAAAACAGGGACAACAGGAGCAGGAATGGCAGGAATAGGTGCAGGGGGATCAAAAACAGGAGGAGCAGGAGCAGGATGCTACATCATCATTATTGTCAGTTAATATACTCAAAAGAACATATATTATGGGAAAGCTGCATTGTGTAAAGGAGCAACAACAGGCTGAGGTAGAGCAGTGTGACTTGAGCCTCTTCCCCTTCCTCTTCCCCTCCCTCTGCCCCTGCCTCTTGCAATCTGTGGAAGGAGAGGAAGTGCCACCAGCTGCTGTGCCAAACGAGGAGGAAGGTGATTGTATTGAGGAGGTGGGGGTGGAGGGGCAAGAAAAGGATCAGTGTCATTCCCAATCAGCAAACCACCATAGGGTGGTGGCACTGGCAGCAAAGGCTGGGCAATGCCCATCATGCGAGCATGGTGTGGAGTCCGGTGGTGAGTAGGGCTATCCAAGATCCGTTGGTCCTGTTCATTTTGCTGTGTGGCCGTCTAGGCACGTCGAGGAGAGTTGGGCGGAGTTGGGTCCATGGGAATCGGGAAGCTCTCTTACAGCAATGGAGGATGTGAGATCCTTGCAGGAGGCTGTGAAATCGGTGCAAACAGTGGCAGTTGATAGTGGAGCGACTTCCAAAAATGGAAGGGGAGGCAACTGCAAACCCACCAGCCCAATCTCCCTGCACACTGTGCCCTGAGAGAGGTCCAAAAAACAACTGGCAGACACTCTTTTTGTTGAAAAAAGAGAAGCCAGGGAGGTAGGACTTCACAGAGCTTCACCTTGGTCTACAGATACCCCAAGAATGCAAAAACAACCCCACTGGAAAAGAGCCCAGAGCCAGAAAGAGAGCAGAAAAGGTAGAAGTGGCCAAAAATCAGCCGAAAAATTGGTTTCTACACTTGGTAATCATATTTGTCATCAGGCCAAAAATCAGCCGAAAATATTGATCCTACACAAAGTTATTATATTTGTCATCATGGCAACACCCAGTAATCAAAATATATTTGTCATCAGGCCCCCACCAAAAAAATTAGCTGAAAATTTTCATCCCATGATGTAGCCAAAAAGTTTAAATTTATCATCATGGCAACACCCAGTAATTAAATTATATTTGTCATCAGGCCCAATTAAAAAAAAAATTACCCGAAATTTTTGATCTCCCCAATGTAGCTGAAAATGTTGTTCCTGCATTCTATTATATTGTAGCCAAAATTGATGTCATTAGTTATTTATATTTGTAATCTGGCCCCAAATTAGCCAAAAAATTTTGTTATCATTTGTTCTCACCTTTCACTTATATTTGTCATTATTGTCTCATGACCCTCGGAGTTGGTCATCACTCTCCCACCCACTCAGAGCAACTCCCATGGCCTCTTCACCTCCCACGGCCTCTTCATCTCCCATGGCCTCATCACTTCCCATGGCCTAGTCACCTGACCATCCTCCTTTTAAGAACCTGTACCATAGTAGAAATACAGTATTCTTACCTCTGCTAAACCCTAGCTCTAAGACTTACTAAACCCCAGGTAGGTTATAAGAAACATGTTGTCTCTTCCTCTGTGCAGCATATGTAGTCTTGTGCGGCATATGTAGTCTGCTCCAACACCCCTCACACCCCCTCCCCATCCCTCCCCACCCCTCACACTCCCCTCACACTCCTTCACACTCCCCTCCACACTCAGCTCGCTTGCGAAGTTTCAAACTCCACTTCAAACCCAGCTGCAGCTCACCTCTACATATGCGATGACCACATTTTGAAGCCCAGCTATATGACTAATTTTTAGTCAGCTCTGACTAATGCCATCATTTCTGACAAATTTTGCACAGCTCTGACAAATTTTGCACAGCTCTGACCAAGCCTGACAAAGCCTGACAAATTTTAGATAATTCCATCAACCCATCATTCCCACAAAATGACCGTAGCATATGTTGTGTGCATCGTCCCCATCAATCACCGATCTTAGCTGAAAAATTCCCCCCTTTAGCTGATGCCATCACACCATCACTCCCACAAAACAACTGTACCATATGTGATAGACGAGCTTATGACCCATGCCTTTGTCATGGCATTCGCTTGCTTTGCTCGCTCAGCCTGAAACTGGCATGGGCCAGCTCACATATATGTAACACAATGCTTAATCCCACTACAGTTACTCAAATCTGCCTTGATTTACTACAAACTTGTTACTGACATTATTACAAAGTCGTATTGACTTGTTATATCGACTTTACTACTTTTTTCATGATCTGAAATGCCTGCTTGAATAAAGGCACATAAGGATGGGTATTATTTAGCATGGCCTGCAGCTCTGTCATGATAACTGAGTTGAGATTATTGTTTTGCTGCTCACAAATATTGAGCTGTGCAATAGGATCATGAATATAGAGCTGTGCATAGGCTGCAGGCTATCCAGGAGGTGGGAGAAGTGCTCCAGAAAGATGATGAAGATCGCCATGAATACGAAAGCTGTATACACCTGATGTACCTGTGACAGAATGGTCTACCTTGACACCCAAAGATGTGAATGCAAATGCAGCATTGTACTGTCAGATATTTGTTTTAAATTCCTTAGAAAGAGGACTTTTGCCACACAATAGACCCTGCAATGTGGCAGGAGCAGGTCGGAAAGATGGCAGATGAATTTGTCCCTGCAAACAGCAACTTCCAAACTTTGGCACAGCTCTGGTAGACTTGGTCAGCTTTTCACAGTCAAAATGCAAGGCATGGCAGTGTGGACACTCCACATTCATGGGTCCAAGTGAATGTCTGGGAATTGGCTCCTGATAAGGTGCATCAAGTGGTAATGGCCTTGCAGGTTGATGTGGAGGTAGAGGGACAGGCATAGGTGGAGGCAAAGGTGGCAACATTGGAGGATTCAGGAATGAAGCAGGCAGCAACAGTGAAGGAGATTGGGTGGAAGATGGTGGCAAAGATGGAACATGGAATATTGGGTCAGGCAGCAGTGGTGATGAAGATTGTGGAGGAGAAGACGGTAATTGTAGAGGAGACACCCTTCCAAACTCATCATAATAATCTGATGGCATAAGAGATGGTGGAAATTGCAAAGTGGTCACCCTTCCAAATTCATCATAATAATATGATGGCAGGGGAGAAGGTGGAAATTGCAAAGAAGACTCGCTTCCATCATCATCATCGGATTCCTCATTCTCCATTTCCCTCCTCAAAGCAATCTCATTATTTCTCTGTTCTTCATACTCAGTAGCTAACAATGCAGCCATTTTCCTATCCATCTGAATTTGTTCTGCCTATGCATCCACTTGAGCTCGATATTGATCAATTCGATCTCCAGACATATTGTTAGCCAATTGATCCAACCTCATCATTTATTGATGCAAGTTCCTGTCTGCAATGGATAGACATTGGAGCTCCTCAGCCTCATCCATCTGTGCCTGCTTGTCTGCACACTGTTCATTTCTCCACATCTGATGCATCCTGAGAGCCCATTCCTGATCTCGCCTATTATGTTCCTGCAATGCTGCTTCTATATTGATATGTCTGGGTGGATCATGATATCGTGGCTCAGCAGCTAAAGCAGCTTGCTGGGCAGCTGCCTGCCTCTCTAACTCCTGTTCGGCCAGCTGCTGCAATTGTTGATTGTGCTGCCTAGCTGCTTCAACTTCAGCAGCTTGATGTTGTGCATGCTCTTCAGCTTCAGCAGCTTGCCTGTTCCTTTCATGTTCGGCCAGCTGCTGCAATTGCCAATTGTGCTGCCTAGCTGCTTCAGCTTCAGCAGCCTGTCTTTGTGCATACTTTTCAGCCTCAGCAGCTTCCCTCTGCCTTTCTTGTTCAGCCAGCTGCTGCAATTGCCAGTTATGCTGCCTAGCTGCTTCAGCTTCAGCAGCTTGTCTTTGTGCATGCTCTTTAGCTTTAGCAGCTTCCCTCTGCCTTTCCTGTTCAGCCAGCTGCTGCAGTTGTTGATTGTGCTGCCTAGCTGCTTCAGCTTCAGCAGCCTGTCTTTGTGCATACTCCTCAACTGCAGCAGCTCGCCTGTGCTGCTCTTGTTCAGCCAACTGCTGCAATTGCCAATTGTGCCACCTAGCTGCTTCCACTTCAGCAGCTTGTCTCTCTTCATTCACCTGCTGTAATTGCAGATTATGCTGCCTACTTACTTCAGCTACTTGCTGTGATATCCTTTCTCTGGCAGCAGTAGCTTCAGCAATTCTTCTTTCCTCAGCAATCTTCTGTAATAGCTCCTGCTGATGCTGATACCGTTTAGCTGTTTCTTGTTGCAATTCCTGAATATGGGCCTCATAATCTGCAGTCCTTTCCCTCAATGCAATATGTCCCCTATGCAGATTATTGAGTGCAGGATCTGCTTGACCACCTGAAATATTATGCAATGGTCCCAGTCCCCTCCCTCTCTTTCTCCCTCTCCCCCTTCTTGTTTGTAACTGAGGTGCAGGTGGAACCACAGGAATAGGATTGGCCAAAGGTGCATTCCACCCTGCTGGCAATTGAACCTGTGGTATAGTAGAAGCTATATTTGCCCCTATTCCATGGTTTGCCAAAACAGGTCCAGATGTCATCACAGGAGCCCCTCTCCTATGTAATACAGGAGCAGGAGGTACAACAGGCAATTCAAACTGCCTTGGAGCATCCCAATTAGCAGGCATCTGCACCTGTGGTATCTGAGCTGCCAATGCAGCTCCATAGTTCAGTGGAACAATTCCCTCAGCAGGGGCAGTCACTCTGACTCTGCTTCTCCTCTCATCAGGATTGGTCATCTGCAACCTTTCCAGATGGTCTGCATCTCTAATTCTAGCCCTTTCCACTTCTGGTGTAGAAGGTCTACTTTGATTCCTGCAAATAGTCTCATAAGCCATTATTATTGCAACATATGCCAATACCACTCACATATTTAGTAATGGTAAAGCCCAATAATAATTTGGTTCAATAGCCAACAATGTAGCACAGCTGAAGTAAGGTCAGCAACAACTTCCTTTAACAGCCAGTTGTCACAACACTCACTGTAATTCAACTGTTTTCAACTTTCAATAGCCAATTCCAACTCTTATATAATGACAATCCCAATTTTGCTATTTTATAATAGATAGCAATTGCAATAGTATCACTATTATAGCCCCAAATGTTGTGTGAAGAGAGGTACTCAACTGATTGTCGTGCACTCTCTCTCCACATATAAGGAATTGTCAGCTGTTTGGTCATGTTGTGTGTGTTTCGGAAGAGGTGTGAAAGTAGGTGTCCACTATATCGTGACCAAAATTTTATGCACCCAAATCTCCCTTTTTGGTATTTGACTTGTTACTGACCTCATTACACATTTCTATTGACATGTTATTACTTCATTAAATTTGTATTGACCTGTTACAGACTCAAACTTTTTACTGACCTCGTTACAAATTTGTATTGACCTGTTACTGACCTGATTACAAATTTGTATTGTCATGTTACTGACTTCATTACAAATCACAAATTTGTATTGACTTGTTACTGACCTCACTACAAATTTGTATTGACATGTTACTGACTTCATTACAAATTTGTATTGACATTTTACTGACTTCATTACAAATCATAAATCACAAATTTTCATTGACTTGTTACTGACTGGTGCTATTGGTGCTATACACATGATGACATTTCAAACCCAGTTATATGACTAATTTTTAGTCAGCTCTGACTAATGTGATCATTTCTGACTAATCTTGCACAGTGCTGACCAATTTTGCACAGCTGACAAATTTTACACAGCTCTGACAAATTTTAGATAATTCCATCAATCCATCATTCCCACAAAACGACTGTAGCATATGTTGTGCTTGTCATCCCCATCAATCACTGATCTCAGCCGAAAAATTCCCCCCTTTAGCTGATGCCATCATGCCATCACTCCCACAAAACAACTGTAACATATGTAATAGATGAGCTTATGACCCATGCCTTTGTCATGGCATTCACTCACTTTGCTCGCTCAGCCTGACACCGGCATGGGCCAGCTCATGTATATGTAATACAATGCTTAATCCCACTACAGTTACTCAACTCTTCAGTTGCCGTTGGGCTTTTTGCCCAAAGTCAACGTTTGGGGATTTGTGGTGACACAACTCTTTATTTGACTTTTAGATACAGTAGTACACAACTCTTCAGTTCACTTGGGACTGTTGGCCCCAAGTCAACGTGGGGGGGTTGTGGTGTTTATCCCCATTCCAATCTCTATCTCTATCTCCATCTCCGTCTCCCCCTCCCCCTTCCTCATCTCCTCCTCCCCCTTCCTCATCTCCCCCTCCCCCTTCCTCATCTCCCCCATCTCCCCCATCTCTATCCCTATCTCCCCCATCTCCATCTCCCCCTTCCCCATCTCCATCTCCTCCTTCTCTATCGCCCCCTTCCCCCTCCCCATCCCCCTCTCACTTTCCCATGCCCCCTCTACACCCTCTCATACCCCCTCTCCACCCCTCATACCTCTCCTCCATCCCCCTCTTGCCCACCCCCTCACACCCCCCCACCCCACCCCTCACACTCCCCTCACACTCCTCTCCACACTCAGCTCACTTGCGAAGTTTCAAACTCCACTTCAAACTCAGCTGCAGCTCACCTCTACATATGCTATGACCACATTTTGAAGCCCAGCTATATTAGTCAGAGCTGACAAATTTTAGTCAGCTCTGACTACTGCCATCATTTCTGACCAATTTTGCACAGCTCTGACCAAGCCTGACAAAGCCTGACAAATTTTAGATAATCCCATCAATCCATCATTTCCACAAAATGACTGTAGCATATGTTGTGCACATCGTCCCTATCAATCATTGATCTTAGCTGAAAAATTCCCCTCTTTAGCTGATGCCATCACGCCATCACTCCCACAAAACAACTGTAACATATGTAACAGATGAGCTTATGACCCATGCCTTTGTCATGGCATTTGCTCGCTTTGCTCGCTCAGCCTGACACTGGCATGGGCCAGCTCGCATATATGTAACACAATGCTTAATCCCACTACAGTTACTCAACTCTTCAGTTGCCTTTGGACCTTTGGCCCAAAGTCAACGTTTGGGGGTTTGTGGTCACACAACTCTTTATTTGACTTTTAGATACAGTAGTACACAACTCTTCAGTCGACTTGGGACCCTTGGCCGCAAGTCAACGTGGGGGGGTTGTGGTGTTTATCCCCTTCCCCAATGGCCCCTTCCCCATCCCCATCTCTCCCTTTCCCTTTCTCTTTCCCATACCTATACCCATACCCATACCCATACCCATACCCATACCCATACCCACCCTCATCCCCACCTCTCTCTTCCTCATCTCCCCCTCCCCCTTCCTCATCTCCCCCTCCCCCTTCCTCATCTCCTCCTTCCCCTTCCTCATCTCCCCCATCTCCCCCATCTCCATCTCCCCCTTCCCCATCTCCTCCATCTCCACCTCCCCCTTCCCTCTCCATCCCCCTCTTACTCTCCCATGTCTACCTCCCCCCTCTACACCCCCTCATTCCCCCTCCCCAGCCATCATACCTATTCTCCATCCCCCTCCTGCCCACCCCCTCACAACCCCTGCCCACCCCTCACACTCCCCTCACACTCCTTCACACTCCCCTCCACACTCAGCTCACTTGCAAAGTTTCAAACCCCACTTCAAACTCAGCTGCAGCCCACCTCTACATATGCTACGACCACATTTTGAAGCCCAGCTATATGACTAATTTTTAGTCAGCTCTGACTAATGCGATCATTTCTGACTAATCTTGCACAGCGCTGACCAATTTTGCACAGCTCTGACAAATTTTAGATAATCCCATCATTTTGTTCCCACAAAACGGTTGTCCCATATGTTGTGCGTGTCGTCCCATCAATCATCACCGATCAATCACTGATCTCAGCCGAAAAACTCCCCCATTTAGCTCGCCATCACTCCGACAAAACGGTCGTAACATATGTAGTAGATGAGCTTATGACCCATGCCTTTGTCATGGCATTCGCTCGCTTTGCTTGCTCAGCCTGACACCAGCATGGGCCAGCTCACATATATGTAACACAATGCTTAATCCCACTACAGTTACTCAACTCTTCAGTTGCCTTTGGACCTTTGGCCCAAAGTCAATGTTTGGGGGTTTGTGGTGACACAACTCTTTATTTGACTTTTAGATACAGTAGTACACAACTCTTCAGTTCACTTGGGACTGTTGGCCCCAAGTCAACGTGGGGGGGTTGTGGTGTTTATCCCCATTCCAATCTCTATCTCTATCTCCATCTCCGTCTCTCCCTTTCCCTTCCCCATACCCATACCCATACCCATACCCACTCCCATCCCCACCTCTATCTTCCTCATCTCCCCCTCCCCCTTCCTCATCTCCCCCATCTCCCCCATCTCTATCCCCATCTCCATCTCCCCCTTCTCCACCTCCCCCTTCCCCCTCCCCATCCCCCTCTCACTCTTCCATGTCCCCCTCTCCCCTCTACACCCCCTCATAACCCCTCCACACCCCTCATACCCCTCTCCACCCCTCATAAATCTTCTCCATCCCCCTCCTGCCCACCCCCTCACACTCCCCTCCACACTCAGCTCACTTGCGAAGTTTCAAACTCCACTTCAAACTCAGCTGCAGCTCACCTCTACATATGCGACGACGACGTTTCAAACCCAGTTATATGACTAATTTTTAGTCAGCTCTGACTAAGACTGACAAACTTTGCACAGCTCTGACCAAGCCTGACAAATTTTAGATAATCCCATCTACTACATATGTTACGACCGTTTTGTGGGAGTGATGGTGAGCTAAATGGAGGAGTTTTTCAGCTGAGATTGGTGATTGATTGGTGATGATTGATGGGACGACGCGCACAACATATGGGATGACTGTTTTGTGGGAACAAAATGATGGGATTATCTAAAATTTGTCAGAGCTGTGCAAAATTGGTCAGCGCTGTGCAAAATTTGTCAGAAATGATGGCATTAGTCAGAGCTGACTAAAAGTTAGTCAGATAACTGGGTTTGAAACATCGTCGTATAGCACCAACAATGCTGGTCAGTAACAAGTCAATACAAATTTGTGATTTGTAATGTGATCAGTAACCAGTCAATACAAATTTGTGATTTTGTAACGAAGTCAGTAACATGACAATACAAATTTGTAATAAGGTCAGTAACATGTCAATACAAATTTGTAGTGAGGTCAGTAACAAGTCAATACAAATTTGTGATTTGTAACGATGTCTGTAACATGACAATACAAATTTGTAATAACAGGTCAATACAAATTTGTAACGAGGTCAGTAAAAAGTCTGAAGTCAGTAACAGGTCAATTCAAATTTAATGAAGTAATAACATGTCAATAGAAATATGTAATGAGGTCAGTAACAAGTCAAATACCAAAAAGGGAGATTTGGGTGCATAAAATTTTGGTCACGATATAGTGGACACCTACTTTCACACCTCTTCCGAAACACACACAACATGACCAAACAGCTGACAATTCCTTATATGTGGAGAGAGAGTGCACGACAATCAGTTGAGTACCTCTCTTCACACAACATTTGGGGCTATAATAGTGATACTATTGCAATTGCTATCTATTATAAAATAGCAAAATTGGGATTGTCATTATATAAGAGTTGGAATTGGCTATTGAAAGTTGAAAACAGTTGAATTACAGTGAGTGTTGTGACAACTGGCTGTTAAAGGAAGTTGTTGCTGACCTTACTTCAGCTGTGCTACATTGTTGGCTATTGAACCAAATTATTATTGGGCTTTACCATTACTAAATATGTGAGTGGTATTGGCATATGTTGCAATAATAATGGCTTATGAGACTATTTGCAGGAATCAAAGTAGACCTTCTACACCAGAAGTGGAAAGGGCTAGAATTAGAGATGCAGACCATCTGGAAAAGTTGCAGATGACCAATCCTGATGAGAGGAGAAGCAGAGTCAGAGTGACTGCCCCTGCTGAGGGAATTGTTCCACTGAACTATGGAGCTGCATTGGCAGCTCAGATACCACAGGTGCAGATGCCTGCTAATTGGGATGCTCCAAGGCAGTTTGAATTGCCTGTTGTACCTCCTGCTCCTGTATTACATAGGAGAGGGGCTCCTGTGATGCCATCTGGACCTGTTTTGGCAAACCATGGAATAGGGGCAAATATAGCTTCTACTATACCACAGGTTCAATTGCCAGCAGGGTGGAATGCACCTTTGGCCAATCCTATTCCTGTGGTTCCACCTGCACCTCAGTTACAAACAAGAAGGGGGAGAGGGAGAAAGAGAGGGAGGGGACTGGGACCATTGCATAATATTTCAGGTGGTCAAGCAGATCCTGCACTCAATAATCTGCATAGGGGACATATTGCATTGAGGGAAAGGACTGCAGATTATGAGGCCCATATTCAGGAATTGCAACAAGAAACAGCTAAACGGTATCAGCATCAGCAGGAGCTATTACAGAAGATTGCTGAGGAAAGAAGAATTGCTGAAGCTACTGCTGCCAGAGAAAGGATATCACAGCAAGTAGCTGAAGTAAGTAGGCAGCATAATCTGCAATTGCAGGAGGTGAATGAACAGAGGCAAGCCACTGAAGTGGAAGCAGCTAGGTGGCACAATTGGCAATTTCAGCAGTTGGCTGAACAAGAGCAGCACAGGCAAGCTGCTGCAGTTGAGGAGTATAAACAAAGACAAGCTGCTGAAGCTGAAGCAGCTAGGCAGCATAATTGGCAATTGCAGCAGCTGGCTGAACAGAAAAGGCAGAGGGAAGCTGCTGAAGCTGAAGAGGATGCACAAAGACAAGCTACTGAAGTTGAAGCAGCTAGGCAGCATAATTTGCAATTGCAGCAGCTGGCTGAACAGGAAAGAAACAGGCAAGCTGCTGAAGCTGAGGAGTATGCCCAAAGACAAGCTGCTGAAGCTGAAGCAGCTAGGCAGCACAATCAACAATTGCAGCAGCTGGCTGAACAGGAGCTGGAGAGGCAGGCAGCTGCCCAGCAAGCTGCTTTGGCTGCTGAGCCACGATATCATGATCCACCCAGACATATTAATATAGAGGCGGCATTGCAAGAACGTAACAGGCGCGATCAGGAATGGGCTTTCAGGATGCATCAGATGTGGAGAAATGAACAGCTTGCAGATGACCAGGCACAGATGGATGAGGCTGAGGAGCTACAATGTCTATCTATTGCAGACAGGAACTTGCATCAATGAATGATGAGGTTGGATCAACTAGCAAACAATATGTCTGGAGATCGGATTGATCAATATCGAGCTCAAGTGGATGCACAAGCAGAACAAATTCAGATGGATAGGAAAATGGCAGCATTGTTGGCTGCTGAGTATGAAGAACAGAGGAATAATGAGATTGCTTTGAGGAGGGAAATGGAGAATGAGGAATCCGATGATGATGATGAGAGCCAGTCTTCTTTGCAATTTCCACCTTCCCCCCTGCCATCAGATTATTATGATGGATTTGGAAGGGTGACTGCTTTACAATTTCCACCATCTCCTATGCCATCAGATTATTATGATCAGTTTGGAAGGGTATCTCCTTTACAATGTCCGTCTTCTCCTCCACAATCTTCATCACCACTGCTGCCTGACCCAATATTCCATGTTCCATCATTGCCACCTTCTCCCACCCAATCTCCTTCACCATTGCTGCCTGCTTCATTTCTGAATCCCCCAATGTTGCCACCTTTGCCTCCACCTATGCCTGTCCCTCTACCTCCACATCAACCTGCAAGGCCATTACCACTCAGTCGTGCACCTTATCAGGAGCCAATTCCCAGACATTCACTTGGACCCATGAATGTGGAGTGTCCACACTGCCATGCCTTGCATTTTGATTGTGAAAAACTGTCCAGGTCTACCAGAGCTGTGCCAAAGTTTGGAAGTTGCTGCTTGCAGGGACAAATTCATCTGCCATCTTTCCGACCTGCTCCTGCCACATTGCAAGATCTGTTGTGTGGCAAAAGTCCTCTTTCTAAGGAATTTAAAACAAATATCTGACAGTACAATGCTGCATTTGCATTCACTTCTTTAGGTGTCAAGGTGGACCATTCTGTTACAGGTACATCAGGCATATACAGCTTTCATATTCATGGTGATCTTCATCATCTTTCTGGAGCACTTCTGCCACCTCCTGGATGGCCTGCAGCCTATGCACAGCTCTATATTCATGATCCTATCGCACAGCTCAATATTTGTGAGCGGCGAAACAATAATCTCAATTCAGTTATCATGACAGACCTGCAGGCCATGCTGAATAACACCCATCCTTATGTGCCTTTATTCAAGCAGGCATTCCAGATCATGAGGGAAAAGCCTCCAGAAGAGCAGGACAATGTCTCCATATGGCTGCGATCAGATAGAACCCAGGATTTACGTCGCTATAATCTTCCTACAGCCAATGATGAAGTGGCAGCTATTATTCCAGGTGATGGCTCCGAGGAACGGTCTAATCACAGAGATATTGTTCTCAGGCTGAGAGGGGGAGGGCTTAGGCATATCAGCCAGTTGCATCCATCCTATTCAACTCTGCACTATGTCTTGCTCTTTCCTCATGGTGAAGATGGATGGCACCCAGATATACCTGCACACCAAGGTGCAAATGGAGCCAGAAGAGTTTCCAATGTCAGTCAGAGATGCTACCATGCTTATTGGTTGCATCCAAGGCCAGGAGAGCAGCCACCATTGTTTTGGGGTGGAAATCTTTTGCAGCAGTATGTTGTAGATGCTTGGGCATCTATTGAACAGAATATGTTAAACTGGGTCCGACATCACCAGAAGGAGCTTAGGGCTGATGTGTATGCTGGATTGAGAGATGCTGCCATGGGTGACCGGGATGAAAATATTAATCTAGAGGATCATGGGAGTTGCATCATTCTTCCATCAACCCATATAGGCAGTGAAAGGCAAATGAATCAGCTTTTCCAGGATTCCATGGCCATTTGTCGCTTTTTTGGCAAGCCAGATCTTTTTCTCACCATGACTGCCAATCCACAGTGGCCAGAAATCCAGAAAGCTCTGTTGCGGGAGGAATCACCCAATCCACGTTTTAGCACCCATGGAAAAAAGCAGGAAGCTTATGACAGGCCAGACATTGTTGCACGTGTCTTTGAACAGAAAAAGAATGCATTGATCAAGGATGTCAAGGATGGTGTTTTGGGCAAAGTGGTGGCACACATCCATACCATCGAGTTTCAACAGAGAGGCCTTCTACATATGCACCTCCTTATATTTCTTGATCCAGCCGACAAAATCCGTGATGCCCATGATGTTGATTCCATTGTATCAGCACAGATTCCTGACCCCATCACACAGCCAATGCTTTATCACACTATAACTACCTGCATGCTTCATGGTCCTTGTGGTCATGACAAACCCAAGGCTTCATGCATGGTTGACAATAGGTGCAGCAAGAGGTATCCCAAGCAGTTCAGAGAACAAACTTCCTTTACTGCAAACAATTATCCTGATTATGCCAGACCCAACAATGGTAGAACAGTGAGGAAGCGTAATTATCTCTATGATAACAGACATGTCATCCCACACAATCCTTATTTGGCTGCAAAGTAAGGAACATTTATCTGACATTATATTTATTGGTTAATGACTTGGTTCATTTGTCAGATACAACTGTCACATCAATGTCAAGATCTGTTCTTCAGTAGAGGCTGTCAAGTATATCCACAAGTACATATACAAAGGCCATGACAGAACCATGATTGAGATTCTCGACCAAGACAGAGATGAGGTCAAGGAGTATCTGGATGCACGTTACATTGGATCTGTGGAAAGCTGCTGGCACATGAATGAATTTGGAATGCATGCAGAGTCTCCTCGTGTTTATCGTCTGCCTGTCCATCTGGAGGACCAACAAACTGTCTACTTCAATGCAGAAGACAATATTGATGAGGTTTTGGAGAGGCCTGCTGCCAAGACCACACATCTCACTGCTTGGTTTGAAGCCAACAGAACATATGAAGCAGCACGTACTGTCACCTACCAGAACTTTCCTCAAGCATGGGTCTACAATCCAACCAAGAAGCAGTGGAACCCAAGAAGGCATGGCGAGGCTGCCATTGGCAGAATGTACTTTGCTTCTCCTGCCCAGGGGGAAAGGTTCTACCTCAGGCTCCTTCTTACTGTTGTCACAGGGGCAACATCATTCCAGCACTTGTGCACTGTCAATGGTGTCATTCATAATACATTCAAGCGGGCCTGTGTTGCATTGGGTCTTTTGCAGGATGACCAGTAATGGGTCCAGTGTCTTACAGAGGCATCACAGATGCAGCTTGGTTCCTCTCTCAGATTGCTCTTTGCCACCATTCTTCTTCATTGCAATCCAACATCACCTGACATCCTCTGGAACCAGTTCAAACATCACATTTGTGATGACCTCAGAGTCAAGCTTCTTTCTATCTATCCAGATACAGACTTTACAGATGACCAAGTCTACATGTATGGCTTGCATCTCATCAATCAGATCCTTATCAGATCAGGCAAACAACTTTCTGATTATCCAGAGATGCCCACCATTGAAGGAAACTGGCACATTGATGTTCCTGCCAATAGACTTTTGCAGGAACAGAGGGATTACAATGTTGAAGAGTTGGCCATCACTGTCGCTCACAATCTCCAGCTTTTCAATCACAGGCAGAGACAGGTTTTTGATGTTGCAATGGATTCTGTCAACAATAACAAGGGAAAGCTCATGTTCTTGCATAGTGCTGGAGGTTGTGGAAAGACCTTTGTCTGCAACACCATCGCAGCTGCTGTTCGTGCTCAAGGAAAAATCGCTCTCTGTGTGGCATCATCTGGAATCGCTGCATTGCTTCTAGAAAGGGGTCGCACAGCACATTCCATGTTCAAAATCCCAATCGAAATCGATGACACCTCTACATGCAGAATACTTCGAGGTTCAGATTTGCACCAGGTTCTTGATCAAACTTCTATCATCATCTGGGATGAAGTTCCTATGCAGCACAAATATGCCACAGATGCAGTAGACCGCACCTTGCGTGATCTCAAGAAGAAGAATGTTCCATTTGGTGGAATCACTGTTTTGTTTGGAGGTGACTTTAGACAGACCCTACCTGTTATTCCTAGGGGCACTAGAGAACAGATCATAGCTTCATCCATCAAAAGGAGCACTCTCTGGCAATGCATTACTATCTATCACTTGACCGAGAATATGCGACTCGACAGAACTCCAGAGAACACTGCACATGCTGCCTGGCTCTTGCACATTGGTGCAGGCACAACAGTTGATGCTGCAGACACTATACAGATTCCACACAATATGCTCTGCCATGGAAATACCATGGATCACCTTATCAACTCCACATATCCAGGCATAGAGCAGGGGAACAAGCCAGATCAGTACTATTTGGATAGGACCATTCTCTCCTGCACAAATGACAATGTCGATGTCATCAACTCTCTTCTTCTTGCCAGATTTCCTGGACCAGAGCATGTCTTCAACAGTGCTGATACAGTTTCATTTAGAGAGCAGGAGTTAAACAACTACCAGCTATATCCTGCAGAGTATCTAAACTCTATCAAAGCAAGTGGCCTTCCTCTCTCCAGGCTGGCACTTAAGATAGGCTGTCCTCTCATGCTTCTACGCAATCTGGATGTCACCATGGGTCTTTGCAATGAAACTTGACTTATCCTTCTTGAAGCCAGACCACATGTATTGAAGTGTAGGATCATCAGTGGAGATGCACAGTTTGCAGGAAATATCGTTTTCATTCCTCGGATCACATTGGAGCCTTCAGCAGAGACCTTGCCATTACCACTTCATCGACATCAATTTCCAGTTCGCTTGGCATTTGCCATGACTATCAACAAGTCACAAGGCCAATCAGTATCCCAGGTTGGATTGGACTTGCAGACACCAGTGTTCTCACATGGGCAGCTATATGTGGCACTATCAAGGTATACATCTGGAGAAAGGATCAAGGTGCTGTTGAATGAAAACAATGGAAATAACAGAACTGCCAATGTGGTATACAAGGAAGTGTTGAATGGAGTTGTTTAGCAAAGGTGAGTAACTTGAGAGATTATTTACAGGAATTGGAAACTAATATAGATATCAACATAGACTTGGATTTAGAATTAGAATTAGAATTAGAATTAGAATTAGAATTAGAATTAGATTTGGATTGTACTGGGATTGAATCAAATGGTTGAAAAATTTATTGTGAGAAAACTTTAGGGCAGGTTAGTAAACCTTGGTGTGTATTCAATAACAAGTCAATAAAAGTTTGTAATAATGTCAATAACAGATCAATACAAGTTTCTAATGATGTCAATAACAAGTCAATAACAAGTGAATACAAATTTGTAATAAAGTCAATAACAAGTCAATAAAAGTTTGTAATGATATTAGCAACAAGTTTGTAGTAAAGTCAATATAACAAGTCAATACAACTTTGTAATAATGTCAATAACACCTTAATACAAGTCAATACCAAGTCAATCAAGAAGATCAAAAGAATCTCTCTTTAAAGATGAGGAAGAAATAAAAGCAGGGCGAGTTCGGTTCAAAATGGACATGGTTTTGTATAAAAAGAGTGTCTGGAGTAGCTGAAAGCAAAGGCTCTTTGAAGACGAGGAAGGAATAAAAGCAGGGCGAGTTCGGTTCAAAATAGACATGGTTTTGTATAAAAAGAGTGTCTGGAGTAGCTGAAAGCAAAGGCTCTTTGAAGACGAGGAAGAAATAAAAGCAGGGCGAGTTCGGTTCAAAATAGACATGGTTTTGTATAAAAAGAGTGTCTGGAGTAGCTGAAAGCAAAGGCTCTTTGAAGACGAGGAAGGAATAAAAGCAGGGCGAGTTCGGTTCAAAATGGACATGGTTTTGTATAAAAAGAGTGTCTGGAGCAGCTCAAAGCAAAGGAGTGTAATTCATTACATATGCTATGACCATTTCAGTCATTGAGTAACTGTAGTGGGATTAAGCATTGTGTTACATATACGCGAGCTGGCCCATGCCGGTGTCAGGCTGAGCGAGCAAGGCGAGCGAATGCCATGACAAAGGCATGGGTCATAAGCTCGTCAATCCATCATTCCCACAAAATGACCGTAGCATATGTTGTGCGCGTCGACCCCATCAATCACCGAAACTCGTCATGACTCATCCAGCTGCTCCAATATCCCTCGACAAACTGAACAAGTTCAATTTTGAAAAGACAATCAATGAAGATCCCACGACGCATAGCATAATCCTTCTCGGCACTCTTCCAGCTGCGCAAGGTCAAGACAATGCCGGCGAGCGCGTCAGAGCTATCATCAGGATCGAGAAAACTGCATTAGCCCCAGACCAAGCGAAATCATTTTTCTCTGATGAAAATGCGTTGGTAACGAGAGTGGAACTGGAAGAGAGCACTGATATCGTATGCGTTCCATTTATTGCTCTGATCGATGATGATTGACTATTGGTCGATCTAGTATACATGGTTATTTGGATGGCTAGGCGAGGATAGGGGACTGGATGTTAAGATCAATGTTATTTGTCCTGCAACTGAGGTACATGTACGCAAGGTCAGCAGGATTGCTATGGTTCTGCAAGGGAAAAGAGGTTCACACCCCAGGCTTAGTATACAAAGCAAGAACAGATCATGGTAAGAGAGACACCCAGACTATATGAAAGCATAGTCAAGCCTTATATCGCAGCCTTTCCAGCTGCGAGGACACAGTGGTACGTCTTCACTTTGGATCAAGTGTGACAGCAGGTAAATATTTCACAGGGTCGAGAACATTCTTCAAGGCCACTCAGAACAATCGAAAGTCCTCTACTCCTGCCCAGAATTCCTCATACTCCCCGATATGAAATGGGATTTGAAAACCCTCTCCTCTCTGTACCTTGTCGCCCTGGTCCAAGATCGGTCTATCCGGAGTCTGCGCGATCTGAGGAAGAAGCATGTAGGAATATTAGATGCCATAAGGAGAGAGGCGAGCAGAGTCGTCGGTGAGAAATGGGGATTGGGCAAAGGTGGATTGAGAATGTACGTTCACTACCAACCGAGTTATTGTGAGTTGCCAGTGACTATTGCCTGTTTGTCAAAAGACCTGATGTGTAATTTGCTGCTGACAGATCACTTCCACGTGCACATTGTGAATGCAAACCAGGCTGGAATGATGGGGATGGCTGTAGGCCAAGCACATCTGCTCGACGATATCATTTCTTTGGTGAGAATTCGGTTTTTGAACGTATGTCGCCCACCGGGATCTAATGATTCCGTAGCTTGAGATGGAATCTCCAGACAGTCCGGGGATCTTTGAGCGTATGACGTTGACGTATGGACTCGGCGACCAACATAGCCTATTTGAGGCGATGAACACTGCATCGTCGTCGTAGATTGACCAGAAGCTGCTGCGTAAACAAAATGGACATAGAAGAAAGACCACAGATGATCACTCGAAAGCTATATTGACAGGCCAGAGTATAACTTCGCAAACAATTTGCGATATATACCTCCGCCTAGTGCTGCGATTATACAATACAAGAATCGCGATCCGGATCTTTGATTTGCTGCAAGCAGCCATTTGCATTTTGCAGGAAAACTGATCACGTACGTATTGCTGCATGACAAGTCAACTCAAAAGGAGTCACCGACTATCAATATCCATCTAGACGATCCAGGGACCATCACCTATCCATGACAGTCTTTTTCCAATACATTCTATACTTAATGAACGGAAAACACCGAAATCACTGATATAAACGTTGTGACCATGAATCTATATACCCGATAAACAATATCACAAGGTAAGTAGGAAAAATGTGACCCAGAGTAATTGAATCAACATGTTCCGGGGACATGGTGGGCGTCGTCGAAGAGTAGATCGATGGCTGGGCAGTGCAGCGGCAAGCACGATAATGCTGCCAAGAGTCACGGTTTTCCCAAACAGCGTGTCCCGCTGGCAACTTCGCGAAACACCTCCCAATTCCAAAATTCCGTTGCTTATGGGATATGCTTTGAGGGGGGTTTCCAGCGGAACAAATTGTGTCCCAAGAACAAGCAAACCCTCAATCTGCTGCTGGGATACGCGGGCTTCCTCAAGAGCTCCTATCAAGGATTCAATCATGATGCAGGGGGAGGCCCTGATGTTAACGGTTTTTGCTCGTAAAAAAATAATATACGGCCCCAACTTTGAACTGACTGAATAGCATCCATTATACCTCGTGACACAGTTTCTAAGAAGATGTAAATACCAGATGCTCTCGATTTCTTTCTCAAATTTATCGCAGATAACATGCTCTTCAAGTTGGCTAGATTTCCACGCCTTGTCTAGCGTCCCAATGACGGGAAAAAACAACAACACAAGTTTGTTTTGGGGAGATTTACAGGCCTTTCTACATGTCGCATAGTGATCGGCCAACAGGCTCACGAGCGATTTTTTTGTTTGACCTCGACGCGTCGATCGCTTTTCTCATGTCGGCCTTTGCCACTCCGTGCAAACCCCTTCTATATCCGTGCCTCACCAACCACGAGCGCCGCCTGTCAATGGCATGTCCATCATGATTGTCATGTCCAGGCTGGGCGGCCAGTGTACGGTGAAGAACTCGTCTTGGATTATACCCAGCTGCTTCTATTCGTTTCGAGTCCGTGTTTATGCTCTTCAACTTGACGCGTGACGGTTTGGATCATTTGTCTTTCGTGAGCCAAGTATATGTCACATCATGCTTCGCCTGATGGACCAAGAGATGGCATTCAAGGTACCAACCAGCTGCAGCCCACAGAGTTAACGTTTGGAGATCACGCAATCAATTCAGAAAGTTGCCTGAAACTCCCAACTTGAGGTAACAAGTTACTATGGCCATGAGCACTTCAGGTAAGTGTTACAGCATCGCAATCGCAGCACTAGATTCTGATGGGCCCCAAAGCCTTGATATAAAGATAGCTGGGGGAAATCACCTTGAATTCTTCTCACTGAACCACAATTGTTTCTCATGCCGTCGTGGTCGTCAACGGCATGTTTTCTGCTTACCATCACTTTAACTGCGACCTACGTTAGTACCCAAGCAAGGGCGCAAACACAATATTACTCCCCTTTGCCTCTACTCTCACCTTCTGCCTCTCAGGGAGACTGGGACGCTCTCAATGCTAGTACAGGCGGGCAGCTTTTCAAGGGTGTTCCTTTTGTACAACCATGTTTCCTCCAGTCTTTCAACTCTAGTGCGTGCGCGGTGGTTAGGACTAGTTACTTAGACGAGGGTAAGTGACCAACTTTTCTTTGATGTACATTCACATCTAGATCATTAACACGTCACGATTCTGGCAGTTTCACGTTCCAGCATACCGAGTGCATACATACAAACACAGTGGGAGACTTGTCAGGCGACGGGTGACCAGTGTTTGCTCGACTATAGCGACACGGGCGACGTAAATCCAACTCTTCCTCCACAGCAGTGTAAGGCAGGAAGTGTCCCTAGTTACTTTGTAAGTGCTTCCCTCCCTGCATATCGTCATGATGCTATAAATTCAATTGAAAAGATCAATGTACGTCTTCCTGGAGACGTGTCCGCAGCATTCAAATTCTCGGAAAAGACTAATGTTGCACTAGTGATTAAAAATACCGGCGTAAGGATCTATCTGCAGGATCTTGGTATGGCACTTATGAGGATATTTCCTATGCAGCATGACTATAAAGGCCGCAGTAGTGCACCGAACTCCCTCGCTCTCTGGGTACGCTCTATTTTTCGCAACTTACCTTCGACCAACATGTCTTTTTCCTATGCAGACGCATAATCTGAAGAATGTAAGTCCAGAATATTCGAATTGAATCGAAGGAAAAGTTACAAAACATCAAGATATCATATAATCCGCAATTCACACCTGAAGGTTGCTCAACCGCGAGCGCTGCAGTGACTGTAGGGGTATGTGCTATTTTTGCAGCCTTTTGAATGCTTCTAAGGTTATTGTTTCATAGGCAGGAGTTCAATGGGGAGAAGCCTACAACTTTGCAGATGCTAATGACATAACACTTGTTGGAGGTAAGCAAACTTGCCACAACGATGCTTAATACCTAATCGTCTCATCAGGTAGTGATATAACGGTTGGTGTTGCGGGAGGATGGCTGCAGGTATAAAATACACCACCTCGAGTGTGCATACCCTGACATAGATGAAAGGGTGGTGGACATGGTGCGTTGTCCAACACCATGGGCCTAGGTGTGGACAGGGTCGTGAGCAATGTCACAATTTTCGCCCGTGGTGGTACATGCTAAGGCTCTCTTAGCTAGAATTCAAAGTTGTCACACCCGACGGACAGTTCAGGACGGCAAACGCTTGCCAGAACGAAGATTTATTTTTCGCCCTTCGCGGAGGCATGTCATAGTTACCTATATGATTGATCCACATTGGCTAATCAATCTGTCGTATTCATAGGCGGTGGAGGAACGTTTGGTGTCGTACTGGAAAGCACCATCCTTGCGTCCCCACGTGTGACCTTACAAGCCGTCATCTTGACATTTCCTCCGACGCCAGGCAACAGCACTCTGAACAGCGAGCTCTGGACTATCCTCGCTGATAACGGGTTGACATGGGCGGACGAAGGATGGGGTGGATTCTCTACATCTGGTGTCGTTATCTTGATAAATCCGAACTCGACCACGACGGCGGCCGCGACGTCCATGGCACCCTTGATCGCGTTTGGTCAGCGTCTGATAGCGGAGAAGGTTCTGAATGTGCAATTGCTGGTCACAGAGTTCCCGAGCTGGAAAGCATTTTTTGATGTATTTGCAAGTCAGCACGTTGCAGTACGTTTTTATTCACTCTGTCAGTTCTCATGCGCTTCCTGATGTCAGTCACTCATTAGGTCACCGGCACCAACCTTGCGCTTGCATCTAGCTTGGTGAACAAAATCAACTTCATGACATCCACTTCTCGCTCTGCGCTTGTATCAGCGCTTATAGCTGCTGAGACTGCAACGCCCGGGATGATCATCCTCATTTCTGCACCATCATCTTACCCGTCGGATGGTACGACAAGTGTGACAGATGCGTGGAGACAGAGTCTGTACCACGTCACGGTTGTGTCGGTCTGGAATTGGAACGCCACCCAGCAGGAGAAGAAGGCTCACTACGATGCTGTGAGCAACTCGATTGATAATTTGAGGAAGATCTCGCCAGGTGCCGCTGCGTATCAGGTGAGTTAGCTTCCTGCATCCTCATTACGGATCATGCCCGATGTTTGCTCTATGTAGAACGAGGCTGATGTTTACGAACCTAACCACGAAGGTCAGGAATGATAGAATTCTGAGTTTCTCTCTCAAGAATTCACACTTGCATAGTTGCATTTTGGGGGACACATTATCCACGGCTCCTAGAGATTAAGAATAAATAGTACGCTCATCATTTTGCTCAGAAATATAGGCTTATGCTTTTCCTTACAGCGATCCTAATCACCTTTTGGACTGTTGGCATTGTGGTCAGTCAGTCTCTGTATCTACCTGTATGACGATGACTGACCTTCGCTAGTGGGATGGAATGCTACATCCTCCCGTTTCTTGTGTTATCTATGACGAGATTAATGAAAATGCTGGAATCATGTAGATGATATGGATACTGCTTTCAAAATGTAGATATATCAAACATCTACCAATACTTACCCTTTGAGAATGGTGCCTCAGACATGGTGACAGTCCAAGTTCTACCATCAAACCTGCCTCGATACCAGGTGATATCGATATCGATGTTGAGGGGTCTGACTGTAAGGTAATTATAGAGTGGACGGTTTAAAGCAAGTCAAGATCCTGCTTTTTTGGTATTGAACTTCAACAAACTTTTATCGCTCCTCACCCTCCGCTTACTTTCCTTCTCCGATACAGTCCCCTTCCCTTTTCCTTTTCCCTTTCCCTTATCCACACCCACATTTTTTCCCTTTCGTATCCGCTCCTTCTCCTTCCCCAACGGCTTCACACCTTTATTGACCAGCGCATTACGCGCCTTCTTCTTCGCCAGCCTCCGCGCCACGCGGTCTGCATCAGCGGACTTGTACTGCTTCCGCTCCTCCTTCGGCATATGTGCAAGCTTCTTGCCAAGCAACGGATCGCCCTTGGGGATGACGACGGAGACAGGCGCAGCTCCTGGACCTTGGGATTTGGTATTGGTATCCCGGGAGTCCTTGGCATGCTTGCCATCTGCGGTGGCGTGACGTGCTAAGCCTGGTAGTGTCTTGCACCGCTGCACCCGGAGTTTGCGTTTTGCGAATTTAAGCTTAGACTGATCGAGTGCGAGTACTTCGTCGACACATCCTCGGTCCTAAGATGTTAGTTTAGTTAATTAGTTAGCGTGGTAGATTTAAGAAGCTCTTGCCGCAAATTGGACATATGCGAACCCTTTTCCTAGTTGGGTATCTTTGTCCCGCACAATCCGCACGCGAGAAACCCATGCCATTCGCCTCTGGGTTTCGCCTCCTTCGTCATCGTCATCTTCGTTGTTGGCACCAGGAGGCCCTCGTTCAGCACTGACGAGGCCCTCAAAGAAAACCCTCACATCCTCCTCTTTGCTCGCAAAATCAAGATTCCCAACAAAGACCGACAGTTTTGGGTCGGCATCCAGAATACTCGACTCTTTCTCCTCTCTACGCAGTACCTTCTTGTTGACGAGGTCCACACGGATCATACGATCCATGAACGTCGTGCCCTCACATCTCTGCGCTGCAATCCGAGCAGCTTCGTAAGGGTCCATCGTCGGAGGTGGTGGTGGAAGATTCGATGGACGGTTTTCGGGAAGCACGGGATGTGCAAAAACAATATATGCGTGGACAGCGTCGGCGGAGGAATGGAACTCCTGATTGATAAAAGCGATTTTCTTCTTCTGATTCGGGTTGAGGTACTTTTTCTCGTCATTCTTCTCTGTATCATCGTATTTTTCTTTTTCGCTTTTGCGCTCGCGCCATGTCGAGACTCTCTCGCGGTCATGCGTCCTCACTTGCTTAAATACCTGAGTTCTTGATTTCGGAGAAGCCTCCTCACCTGAGATCGGGAGTGTGGATGTAGGGGACTGAAAGGGAATGGATCGGAATCGCGTAGATTCTATTTTGGCAGAAGGAACCTGTGCTAGGATGTGTCGCTGGAGTTGTTTGAGAAGCGACTGAAGAGAGAGCATCGGATTAGAATCTGCATCTGTAACTTTTGTAAGACTCACTCTTTTCTGGGCCACTTCGACGGGCAAATTTCCGATAAAAATAGTTCGCTGGTCCCTCTGTTCAGCCGTCTCGTCAGCCGGCACGAATTTGGTTTTCGCTGCAGCACGATTTTGCTTCCTATCTTTTCGCAATGATTCATGAACAAGAGGCTGAGGCTTTCCCTCTGATACATCCTCGTCACCATCAAAGTCGTGTAGTGCATTCGGCTTGTGAACTAGCTGAGCACCGAGATGTCCATTCTCCAGATCCGAATTGTCTTCTTCAGCTTCCACTTCTTCCACTTCTTTTGTCTTCCCTTTACTTTTGAGGCGCTTTTCTCCACTATGAAGCTTGGTTTGGGGAGTCGTTGCAGACTGTTTTTTGCTCGACTTTATCGAACTTGATTTGACGCGTTTAGAATAATCTGGCTCAGAGTCGATGGTGAGTTCCACCTCTGGTGCTAATTTGCGCTTCTTGGCTACATGGTTCGAAGAGGATGAGATGGAAGGCAAGGCAGTCTTGTTTTTGTCACTCGCTATAGACTACGATGGATGTTTAACATATGAGCGCCGAGTGTGCTGTGAATAACCCAAGAACGTACGCTGGACTTGAACAGTACATCCAGTTCACTATCGATCTTGCCTTTCGACGGTAATAGCAGAGATGAGAGACTCATGGCTAGTGTTTGGCTTGCGCTGATCGAGTGACGCGCTTGCAAGTTAGGTCACGGTGTTCAAACAATGTTGCCTCTTATATCTTTTATCACACAACTTGCTTAACGGGATTTTGGACACACAGAAAGACGTATTTATTTAAGCCACAAGAACGCTCCGTATTGCACAGATGGTGGCCAAAATGTAGGTTGGCAAGTCACGGAACTCCCATAATTATTCGATTGCCAGCATGACTCTAGTTGGGAGCTGGAGCCGTCGAAGAGGAACATTAAACATCAATGACAACATGCAGGTGCAGCCCGAGTCCGAATTCTTCCCGCAAACATCAAGATTGAGCTGGTTGGTTTCCTTTGTTGCTCGTTGTTGGTAAAGAGCAACTTATCGGCGCTTCACAGGCTTTATGTTATCCTTATTTTATCAGCTAAGTCCTGATTAACATGCTCCGTCTCGGTGCGCCGTCTGATCGAGGATCGATAGCTGACTGCAAAAATATGGAACACCCTCCTCAATTAAACAATGGGAGCGGTCAATCGGGATACGCCCATGGCCCTGCTTGACGCGGCACAAGCACGAGTTCATGTGGCGTCCGAAGGGGAGTTTTCCATCCAAGGCGAATCCGAACTGGCTGTGGCGTAAGTTATCGAGAAGAAAATAAGCAGGGTCAGAAGTAAATGAATATTGAAGACGTCTGGTAACTTGACCTTTGACGCATGGTGCATGAGTTTGCGGGACATATGCGTGTATGTATCTGGTGGTTTCTGTTTGTGAGCGATCTATAAGCAGATGGGGATATAACGTAAAGAAAAGACTTACGGTTGCAAACCGAGGTGGCGGTTAGCCTCATATTCAACCAGGAGGTAAAACTAGAATTAGCTGAGAGAAAGATGGGATGGCAGTATTGATTCTATTGCGGCAAGGGCCGACAGGTTTGGCTGATTACGTTGCGTGGGGAACATGCAACTTTCTATTGCGGCAAATGCCGGCGGATGACATTACACATGCGGCTTTCCTTCGCTGGCCTATGGTGCACAAGCAGGGCCAGGTCAGAATATGGTTAGAACACGTTAACTATTTTGACAGAATCTCGGGGTCCTGGAACCGCTAGTTTTGGGTGATTATAGTAGGGCTGTGGTTGGATTATACGGGGGCATATGATATGGTATCATACCATCAGACGGTCATAACCCCTCGTATGATTGGTATTATTTCTATTTAATATACGGTGCTGCACAAATTAGGTGGTGATTAGGTGAATTAACAAAAATCATGCTAAAAAAAGCCTATTTACTATTCCTCTGGTAGCAATGCTCCTTTCAATAAGACAGATCTTTTGGCCAGAGGACCAAGGGGGTGGTGGAATGGGAAAATCTGATATCCACTCAAATTTTTTTTTTCAGCCAGCCAGTGCCCCTTTCCCCTCCTTCCATATATAGTAATTCTGGTCACATTGGACATGTTTTCAATAAACTATTTTGACTATTATGTATCTTCTATTCACAAATCACTACATATGTTTGAGCACCACTATGGCTTGAATATGCACACTGGTGCCAACCAGTAGCTCATACTGTACATCTGTGCTTTTCAGTAGGACTACTACCTTTATGACCAGGGCATGTCCAATTTCTTGCAAAATCATACAACATACATGCATGATGGTACTGAGGATAAAAGCTAGTCAGTAAGTGAAACAGAAGCCTTGTCAAGATGATGTACTCACCCATTCTGTCTCACATCCTGGCACTTTGCACTGCATCATGGTGTCACCTTCCTTGATTTCCACCTCAAAGACTTCTGAGCCACATATACATGCATTCAGCTGGAACATGCAAGCCTCATGCCCTTGCCCCATACTTCAAAGTCAAGCGCTTCGGCTTTGCCAACTTCGAGGATGACAGTTTTGAAGTCTTGAAGAAGCATCATGATCAGATGATGAGCATGGAAGGATAAATGGCAAAGAGTATTTCGAACTTCATTAACATTCTCAACATGATCATGCATTTTGCATGTGACTCCAATCACCTGACTGGGACAGTCAGGATTTCAGTAAGGGGGAGGATGATAGGCCCTCTTTGCACTCTAGGGTCTGGGGAGATTTCCAAATGTATCAACACATTACGACTCATGATCCCAACCCCTATGAACCTCACAAAATTGATTTTGAACTATTTCAAACTACTTCAAACTATTTCAAATGACTTTGAACGATGTTGAACAACTTTAAACAACTTTGAACAACTTCACAACACTTCAAATGATGTCAGCCACCATATGCCTATCCCACTACCCTTCCGATGCACACAGCACACTCAGCATGAGTTAGTGCATTGCATATTGAGCACTACTGGACATGAGGAGATACAACAAAGGACTCTTAGGATGTTATTGTGGTGTTTTGGTGTTTCAATGTGTATATGAAACAATAGGACAAGTACTTTTACTATACTGCAGCTAGGTATGTTTCATTTATCATCATTTCTCATTCGTTTTATGATTTGCAAAGTGCTTTATTGCTGTGCATATTGCCTCATGTTCTCCACATGTTGTATTTCCTTTTTAGTACCATCTCTTCAAAATGTATATAGACTTGTACTAGTTACTTAGAAGAAGAGAGAAAAAGTCACCCATTCCCATTTATCATCTGATTTAAGAGCCATCTTTTCGAGTCCAAGCCTCGCATCATATCTCTAAGTTCTGTGAATCATTACAACCTTGTTTGAATTCTTGTACTAGCCTTTCGACCAATCACCTATTGCCTATCATCTCTCAAAAACCCTTCCAATTTGCTTTATTCATTTCTCGATATCCCTCAAAACCACTTACTCCTGCCATGAATGGGTGGAAATTTTGACTAGTTCACCCAATTATTACTTGTCGAGATAGTTTGTGCACAGCCAGGGCTTCTCGTCATGCATTTCCTAATTCAGTTATTCTTTGCTCTGTAGCCGGTACATTCATCTTTTCATAAGTTGTGGGAATGGCCTTGGGGTGGGCTCCCATCATTATATAAAAAGGGATGTTCTTGATTGCTGAGTGATACTTCTGGTTGTGGGTAAATTTGGCGGTAGTGAGGTGCTTCTTCCACTGCAAAGGTTCATTTGCACAGAAGATTCAGAGATAGATCTCTAGCTCTTGATTAACTCATTCCATTTCCCCATCGGTTTGTGGGTGGTAGGCTGTGCTCATGGCTAGTTTGATCCCCAGCAGCCTTCCCAGTTCCCAGAATGCATTAGAAGCGAATCTGGGGTCACGATCAGATATGATTTTATCGGGCAGACCAAACCTCTTGAATACATTATGGAGATAGAGGTCTGCTGCCCCCAGTGTGTTGATGGTTTTATTGCAAGGGATGAAAATTACCCCCTTAGTAAGTCAATGGTCTACCACGACCATGATGCTGTCCAATCCACCATTGGTTGGTAAGTCAGTAATGAAGTCCATTGTTCCTGTTACCAATGCAAATGGTCACATCGCTTCAGACTTAATTGGGAGTAGCAGTGGTGTTGTTGGGTAAGTGTTGACCTTCATTTGTTGACAGGTAGTGCACCCATCAACATAGTTTCTGATAAAGATAGTCATTCCAGGCCACCAGTAGTCTCTCCAAACCAACTCCAGCATTTGGAATCGGCTGGGATGTCTAGTAAGTATATTATTGTGGTATTTTTCCATGATCCTTTTTCATAGTTGCTTGTCATTTGGGACATAACTTTGAAGAAGACTGTCCCATCATCCTCCATCCTCTAATCTTCCACCGCCAACTTGATCGGCGGCATTCCTCCTTCTTTGATGGTCCTCACTATTTCCTTTAGCAGGTCATCTCGCATCATTCTTCCCACTAGTAGCTCCTTTAACTCTATGTCAATCGTTTGTGTAAAGATCTCATCCTTAAGTAAGGTGATGTCATCATTGTTGTTGTCGATCTTGGGTACATGATCTCCCCATCAAGATAGTGCATCAGATTGAACCATCATCTTTCTGGGTACATGTACCAATTGTAGATTAAACTGTGACAGGAACAAACTCCATCTGGCCTGCCACTGGTTCAGCTTCTGTGCTGCCCTGAAGTACATCAGGTTCTTATGGTCGGATAAGATGGTGGTCGGGTGATCAAATCCTCGAAGATAATACCTCCACATCTCCAGGGCCCATATTATCCCGAGCAGCTCGCAATTGTAAATTTCATAGTTTCATTCAGTGGGAGTGAGCGAGTGAGAAATATAGCCACAGGGGTGCCAATCCCCATTAGCATCCATCTGTTTCAGGATGGCTCCAGTTGCATATTTCGACACATCACTTTCTACTACAAATAGTTTCTCAGTGTCTAGCATGAGCAGAACCAGTGCCTCAGAGAATCTTCATTTCAGGGTTTCAAATGCACTTTGGCATTCATCTGTCCAGTTGAAGGGTTGGTCCTTCTTTGTCAGGTCATTCAGTGGCTTCATGATCACAGCAAAGTTTCCGATGAATCTCTGATAGAAGTTACCGAAGCCAAGGAACAATCTGACCCCTTTGACATTGGTTGGGGATGGCCAGTCCCTTATCCTGCTAAGCTTAGTCAGGTCCATTGCCAGTTGATTTGGCCGTAAAATTAATCCGAGGAATTCGACTTCCTGTACATCAAATTTGGACTTTTCAGGCTTTAGGAAGAAATTGTTCTCTTTTAATCTCGCTAGGACCCTTTTTGTCCATTCCTCATGTTCTTTTTGATTTTTCGAGAAGATCAGGATGTCATCCATGTAGATTACTAGCCATCCATCATTTAGCATGACCTGGAAGGTGGCCAGGGAGTTGCAGAGCCCAAAGAACATGACCTTGGGCTCAAACAGCCCCTTGTTGGTTTTGAATGCAGCTTTCCACTCATCCCCCTTCTTAATTCTGATGTTGTGGTATCTCCACCTGATATCTAGTCTCATGAACCATCTAGCCCCTTTTAGTTTATCAAGCAGATTGCTGATCAAAGGAAGAGGGTAGGAGTTCTTGATGGTTCCCTCGTTTAGATACCGATAGTCTTGGAAGGGTCACAGCATCAGAGTCCTTTTTAGCAACAAAAAAGAATGGGGATGCCATGGGCAATTTGGATGTGATGATGTACCCCTTTTTCAGGTTCTCGTCTATGAACTGGTCCAACTTCTTCTGTTCAGCTGGGGTAACAGGGTAGATCTTGCAGTCTTTTGGGATGAAGTCTGGTTTCAGCTCGATCATGTGGTCCCATGGTCTTGATTCAGGAAATCTCTCTGATGCTGCCTTTTTGAACACCTTTTGATACTCTTTGTATTTATTGGGAGTAGATTGTCAAGCGATTGCTCTTTCTCTTTGCTCTCGCTTCCATGGGCAAGCTTCTGCAAGATAGAGGTTTTCGCTCAGATGTAGATGGTGTTCAAATAAGCCATTCTGCTGGTTAGCCGAGATCGAGTGATGCGGGAGATCTGTCTGAGTTTCTGGTAGCTCAGTGGGATATAGTCACATTCAATCGTGAGGGGTGATTCCTCAGTTTTGAACACTCTGATCATGGGTTTTTTCTGAATGTAGGCAAATAATCCCTCTGTGCCGTCCTGACTCCCTTCAGTGCCGAGTGATACATCAATGCCTGCGGTGTCTAGTACCAGTATCTGCAGGTCATTCTCAGGGTGTGTGTCCATTTTGAAGTGTGATCCATTGTAGTCGTGTTCATCCTCAGCGCAAAGTCCTTTTGCGAGATGAACTGTCCCAAGCCTACTCTTCACATGCTTGGCAGTGGCTAGGTGGGTTTCCCTGAAGGTCTCCTCAGTGCTTCTTATAGGTAGCCTCCTGAGAGTCAGGCTCAATGTTACTCTCGGTTCAAGTGGCCCCTTGTTATCTTTAGTGGGACTTTGCTTACCATAGACAGTACGTGCCTACTCGATCATCGTTCAGACTTTTCCTATTAAGAGTCTCTGAATCAGCTTGATGGTGAGAGTCCCCTTTTTCCAGTCGATAGTGGTATTTTGCTTCTGAAGCCAGGAGTAACCTAGAATTACCCTTTCCTTTCCTAGCCCAGTTATCAGCATTCTGATTTTCTCTTCCTCCCCCCCGATTTCCATGTTAATGTAGACATAGTGGGTGATCGTCCCATTCTTGTTAAGGGTCCCATTGATGTTTTTTGTGAGGATTCTCCTGGTGAGTGGGATTTTCTTCAGTCCGAGTTTTTCGACAACTCAGTGATAAATGAATGTTTCTCCCACCCCGGAGTCAATCAAGGTGGGGAGTTCGGCTTTTTCATCTCCTAGTATGCAGTAAATTGGAATGTGCATAGATTGGTGGCTTACTTGTGCTACCAATACACTTGAGACTATTATCTGGGTGGGGTCCACTGCCAATGCGGGCCACCGCTTTAAAAACCCTCCTCTACCATTAAATCCAAGACCTCTTCCTTCTCCTTCTCCTCCAGTTCATTGATGAGGGTCTGGATTGTCTGGTAGTGGTCTTTCAGGGTTTTCTTTGTTTTAGGCCTCTTTGCCTTGGATTTCTTTTCTTCTTTCACAGGAAGCTCTTTTCCTCTCTTGTGGTCATTTGCTCTGTGCCCCACTTTGTGACAAATGAAGCACTTCCCTTTCTTGATGTGTTTGAGCCTCTCTGCATAGGAGAGGTGCATTGTGTCGATGTCCATTGTGCTCGGGTCTTTAGAAGATCCTCCTCCTGTTCCCCCCCCTCCCTTGCTGTAGATTCTTTCTTTAATTGCTTTCACCCTCCTCAAATGCCCCTCTGCCCTTGCTGCATGGGTGTACCACCCCTCAATTGTGTCAGGTGGGTTCTCCATACTGAAGACCTTGTCGAGGACCCAGTTGTTGAGTCCATCGACAAAGTACTCAATGAGTGCTGTGTCCTCCTTTATCTTTGTTCTGTAGGCTAGTGTTTTGAATTGGGCGATGTATTCATCAACTCCCTTTGCTCCTTGTGAGAGTGCCCTGAGTTGCACTCATGCATTCCCTGCATCATCAATTGGTGAGAAGGCCCTTTGTGACAAAGTCCTGAAACATATCCCAGGGTTTATCTTCTACATATCTTTCCTCCAAATATGCCTGCTTCCAAGGCCCTGCTGTTCCTCCATTCATGTAAGATAGCATGAACAAAATCTTGTGTCAATTGTCTGGGAAGGCAGAGGCATTGGCATCAATGTAGGCCCCACACTCTAAAAGAAAGAGCATGGTCTTTGAGTGATCTCCAGTGAAGTCAGTTGGAGACCGCATCTTAATTTCGGTGGGTCATGCAAGTGCCATGGGTGTTGTAGGTACAATGGGGGTGGCAGTGATAGGTCCACTGCATGCACTAAGGTCTGGAGAAGGATTTAACTCATATCGACACATTACGACATGCACTCTGAATCACCATGAATGCCACGAAATTGACTTCAAACCATTTTCGCACTATTTTGCACTATTTTGGACAACTTCGAAATGACTTTGCAGCATTTCAAATGACATTGGCCACCATATAGCTGTCTTGAAACACTTTTGATACACACTGTACATTTGGAACAAGCCAATTCGCTGCATATCGAGCACTACCAGGTATGAGGAGAGATTACAAAAGACTTAGAATGTGATAAGTGCAGTTTTATGTTTCATTGATATATTGAAGCACAAGATAAGTACTTTTACTATATAAGAACACTATATGTTTCATCATTTATCATTTTTCACTTGTTTCATGATCTACAAGTCCTCATTGTTTGATATATTTGCCTCATGTTTTACACATGTTCTTTTTAGTGCTATCTCTTTATTTTGTATATAGACTTGTATTAGTTAGTTAGAACAAAAGAATATCAACTGGGAACACAGCACAAGTTACCCTCTCACTCATCGTCAGATTTAAGAATCGTTCTTTTGAGTCTTATCTTCATGTCATATCACTAAGTTCTGCAAAATACCGTGAACGTCTTCAAAACTATCATATTCACTCCTCATTTTATTGCCCATCACCTATCACCATTCGAAAACACATCACATTCGCTAAACTCATCCCTAGATATACTACGAACCTCTTGGAATTTCTTCAAGCCTACTTTGAGTTATTTCACACATTTTTGAACTTATTTCGGACTCTTTCGAACACCTTTGTATGCCTATACAGACTATTTGCACTATCCCTCATCAATTCGCTTCACTAACAACAACATTTGGTCTCAGCAGTGATATTTAGTACCAACTCGCACCCTTCCTCTGACTCGTGTTATACCATCCGAAGCCATTTAGTAGGTTTTGTTTGGGTTTCTGGGTTAAGTATCATCAGTGGATGCTGCCATTGTTCTTCTTATGTGGTGCAGTTGGTGGGTTCTCATAAGAATTGTGTGTCATGATGTGGATACTGCCTAGACTAGGATTAGTCAGCAGAGTGTAAAGCAGTTTGACCTTTTGTTAAGATCAATAGCTCTTCTTCTTCTGTTTATCAGGTCAGAGATTGCTATAGCTTGTAAGTGATATTCGAGGATGACTGTCTTAGTCTCATAGAAGAGAGGTTAAGATGACCAGGTCAAGCTGAGCTTGACTGGTCTTTCCATTACAGATTAGATAGTACAAATGTGAGAGCATATCTATGCATATGGACGAGTTGTGAACAATAAGTGAGGAATGAGGTAGTATAAACAATAAGGGCGTCCCATGGTTAATACAATAGTGTGAGAAGAAGATGGCGCAAGATTATGAGTGCATGGGTGAATCACTGAGCGAGACAATAAAAATGTTGGTAAACATGTATAAGACAATAAGAGAGAGAACAATAGCATGAGAGAAGAAAGTAAGAACAAAAGAAAAATGTGCCCTCTTCTCCAGCCTCTCATAACAATTTTGCTGTTTTGGAGATAGACCAAAGAGAGTCCATGCATTCTATTATCTGTTAGAGTCAAAGCTCTCTTAGTTCTGTTTATCGAGTAGAGATCACTATTGCTCTTAAGCAATAGTATTGAGAATGACTTCAGCTCACAAGTAGAGAGCATTAGAAAGACCACATCAAGCTGAGCTTGCCCAGTGTTGTATTCGCAGGTTAAATACTACAAGCAAGAGAGAATATATACATAAGTAATTAAGTACAAACAATAGTAAGGGAAAATGAGTGGGCATGCCATGGAATAAGTACAATAGCATGGGAGCATGGTTGTATAAGATTAATGATGCATGGCAAAGGCTCTGTGAAAGACAATAAGAAAGAGAAAGACAATAATATTTATAAAACAATAAGACAATAAGTGGGTGGAGACAATAATGTAAGAAAATTTATGGTGTACATACATGTCGCCCCCTTCTCATAATATTATCTCTCAAAACAATTTATTGTGACTGTTGTAGGAGGCCCTTGGCTACCAGCAAAAATGAGTCAAAGATAATATTAACACCAATAAATTGTATGGAATTTTAAAAGTCAGTCAAGGCAACACTATTTTTGGTAGTAGGAGAACCTATTCTCCATCCATCTATTAGGTTCCATTTTTTTCTGATCTTTTTAGGGATATTTATTAATTTATTATTATCCTCCTTTTTGGGTAATCTGTCAATTGTGTCTTCTACGAAATTAAAGTCTCCTATTAGTATAGAGTTGTGCCAATCTTTAATTTCATTTATTTTTCTTTGTATTCCTATTAAGAATTATCTTTTTTTATTGTAGGTTATTTGGTTATTTGGTACATAGAGGTTCAAGATATCTAGACTTTGGTCTTCACTCCATTTTATTTCTAGTCTTAATAATCTGCCTGGTGTTATAATTGTATGTGTGTCCATTCTTTGTTTGTAGTCAGGTCATTGTTGAAAACAAAGCCTACTTCTGCTATTAGGCTTAAACTCTCTCTTAGTCTGATCAAGACTGTTGAAGAAAGATCACAGTTGCTCATAAGCGACTGTGTGAGAATGACTTAGAAACACAAGTTGAGAGCATTTGAATAGCTAGATCAAGGTGAGCTTGACTAGCATTATATTAATCAGTTAAATAGTACAACAAAGATAGTGCTACCATAATTATAAATACAATAAACAACAATGGCGAGAGAGAAATTGTAGAGTGCGCCATGTGATGACTACAATAATGTGGGACCGTAGTGAGTAAGATTAATGGAAATGTGTGGCAAGAACTCAGCATAAGACTATTGAATAGCAAGAGGTTGAACAATAACAAAAGAGAACAATAAGCAAAAAAAAAAACAAAGAGAAGAGCATGAGAAAAATTGAAAGCGTACACCAGATAGTCATTGCCTCTTCTCATAACATCAACTTTCTCTAAAGGTTTCATCTTCCATCAGAAACCTATAGCCTAATCGTTTGCATTGGGTCAAATGGTGGTGACATGCTCCACTCTTCAGTTGTGGTAATGGGTCTGGTTGGTACTCAGTGCAGAGTCTCAACAGAAGGGGTGAACACTAAAGCTACAGCTGCAGGCATGCTCAGAGTGAGGGGATTCGCTTAGAGAGCCTCGGATCATCCTTCAAGAGGCAAAGACTACTAAGAGGCTAATTCAGTGGTTTGCAATGTGTGCACTAGTCATGTATACAAGAAGGAAGGTATGCACAATGGCAAAAAAGTGTGCTATGCAAAGGGGCAAAAATGCACAATGACAATGGAGGTAAAAGGTAGGAGGCTTAGTAGGATGAGGGCAATACTGGAGTGTGCCTAAGAGGTGGCACACAGACTAGGAGCACAGGTGAGATGCATGTGCAACTAGCAGAAAAATGTGCAAACAGTGCACAAAATGCGGCTATATAACAAGAGGCACAAACAATGCACAAATGCAACTATATGAAGGGCACAATGCAAAAGTGCACAAATGAAGATGAAGGACACAAATAAAAGGATAAAACATGGCAATACGAAGGGCACAGTACAAAGGCACATGAACTGGACGATGGTACACAGACTATGTGCAATGCTGAATGAGCTATAAACTATGTGGAGGAAAAGATCTTCTGGATTCTCTATGTACCTTGGTACTATGTACAAATGGCTTATGTGATAAAAGCAGTAAAATAAAGTATAAAAGTAAAAAGCACCATGCTCTACCCACAAGTCCATTCATAGGCCCATCTAAACCCAACTGCATGATGCCACTGCCTTGACCAATAAGATTTGTGCACACTATAGCCTAATACCCAACTGTTCTGGTGCAATGTTCTATTTTTGGTGTGCTTTAGGTCCTTTGCGCACTGCCCAATTAATCTGCTTTGGTGTTATATGTTGTATGCTGTGCCTTAGTAATAGTAATGTGATTGACCTGTGCCAGTTACCAGATAAGGTGATGCCAATTTGAAATGTGGAAGAACTATAAGGAGATGCTGTGTAAAGCCAAATAGTGCCAAAGTGCCCAAGTGCACATAGTCCAATGCCCAATAGGTGCAAAGTGCTCAGATTATGTGAGAATGCGCAGTTGGCTCATGATGTAATCATGGTGCACTTTGAATAAGTGCCCTGGTAAGCTGGAAGCCATGACACACTGATAGGTCTATTGGGCACTCTATGGTCTGGAATGGGTCCCAATTGTATCACCACATCATGACAGATGCTCCAAACTGCTATGAACACTATAAAGTAAATTTTGAACCATTTTCAAACTATTTTGAACAATTTCAAATGACTTTGAATGACTTTGTAACACTTCAAATGCTTTTGAATGACTTCACACCACTTTGAACAACATTGGCTGCCATATACATAGCTGTTCCAAAACCCTTTTGATACACAATGCACAACTGGAATGAGCCATTTCATCATATTGCCATGTGTACTACACATGTTTTATTTCTTTTTTGAGTACTATCTTTTCAAATTGTATATAGACTTGTATTAGTTGTTTAGAATGAGAAACAAGCCAGGAAAAGGGAACATAGAAGAAGTCACCCTTTCCATTATCGTTCGATTTAAAAGCCATTCTCTTGAGTCTTATCTTTACGTTGTATCTTGAAGTTCTGTAAAATATCGCAAACTTCTTTGAACTATCATATTCACTCCTCATTTTATCGCACATCACCTATCACCTCTTGATAAACATTTCTTATTTGCTATATTTGCTCCTCAACATCAGTCCAACACCTTCGACTCTCTTTGAAACTATTTCAAACCTCTTCAAACTACTTTGCACATCTTTGAGCCTATTTCAAACTACTTTTGAACCTTTTTGTACACTCCTAAAAATTATTCATAATGCGTCTCACCATTTCGTGCCTCTCACAACAACTTTTGGATATCAGCAGTGATATTTAGTACCAACTCACACCCTTCCTCTAGCCTGTATTATACTTTCTAAGCCTTTTAACAGGTTTTTGTTAGATTTCCAGGTCAAGTATTATCAATGCAGCACAATACAGTGGCTTACAAAACATTCTGGTGCAGAGTGATGACATAATCCCTGGCCTTGGCACTCCTGTCCAACACACTATATTATCTTGGCTTTCTAAAACACCTCAGGTCATGTGATTTGGATAAATACTCATGGAGTAATAAGCAAAACCAAGCTGTGACTCATTGAAACAATTTTGTGAGCATCTATTATTTTAGATGTTTTCCCACTTTTGCAGCTAAAATAATGCTTTAAGTAACTCTGGGAACCATAAACAATGTCATGTGACACCATTTGTATTAGTTTGACATGTTGAAATTCAATTTGACCTCTTACCACCACCATGAAAACCACTTCTACTGCCAACTATGCTTCTGTCATCTCTTTGCTTGAACAGGGATATTCTGTCAGAGATATTGAGAGAAGGACTGGTTTGTGGAAGTCTACTGTGGGTGGAATCAAGAAACATATGAATACAAACAAAGAAAACAACTTTGGTGGATGTCCTTCCAAGCTTTCTGCTCATGACAAAACATCCATTATTCATCAAATTCAATCAGGGAAGCTGGACACTGCTGTTCAGGCTACTCATCTTATTAATTCTACTATTCCACACCCTGTCTACCCACAAACAGTCAGATGGGCACTTCAGGAGAGTGGTTTCCACTCTGCCACAAAGAAGAAAGTACTCATGTTGAAGAAGACTCATCATCAGAGGCGGCTGGAGTTTGCACAATGGCATGAAAACTAGACAATAGCTGATTGGAAAAGGGTCTTGTAAATAGATAAAACCAAGATAAACAGGATTGGGTCAGATGGGAAGGTGTATGTATAGAAACAAAGGTGGGAATCCATCTCAGATCACATCACCTCACCAACAGTAAAGCATGGAGGAGAGAATAATCTCATGGTATGGGGGTGTATGGGTTGTAATGGTGTGGGGATGCTCATAGAGGTTGAGGAAAAGATGGATGCTGTCTAGTATTGTCAGATTTTGGATGATGGGGTGGTGGAAAGCTTTGAAAAGCTGGAGATGGAGGAGGGTGAGCAGTATTTTCAGCAGGACAATGACTCCAAACACACATCTTGGAAGGCCACACAATGGTTTGAAGACAATGATATCCAAGTTCTATTATGGCCAGCACAGTCTCCAGACCTTAATCCCATTGAACACCTCTGGGAACATCTCAAATGACAACTTCGCAAGCATGAAACTCCACCCAAAGGAGCACATGAATTGTGGGACAGATTGGTTGATGAGTGGAATGGAATTCCACCAGAGGTATGTCAAGGCCTCATAGAAAGTATGCTGAGGCGTGTACAGGCAGTTATCAAGGCAGGTGGGGGTCATACCAAGTACTAGACAGCAAAATAATAGATGCTCACAAAACTGTTCCAATGAGTCCCAACTTGGTTTGGCTTATTACTCCATGAGTTTTTATCCAAATAACATGACCCAAGGTGTTTTAGAAATCTGGGACAATGTAGTTTATGGAACATTAGTGCCAAGACCCTAAATTATGTCATCACTCCACACCAAGTGCATCTGTCAAAAATGACCAAATATTGGGACAGTTTTGTGAGCCACTGTAGATGTGGTAAAGGATTGTTGTGTGTGATAAATGAATAGTGCAATGAGTGCACAGTGAAGAATGTGAGTTGCTGGTAAAGCGTAAGAGAGTGCATAAAGGCACATCGAGTGCACAGTAACTGTGAAAGGTGGATAATGAGTGTAGGGATGCATGAAGGCAGGTCGAAGTAACAAGGTGCATTTAAGGTGCATGGTAGAAGACAGCTATAGGAAATCTAAAGGTGCAGTAGAAATGTAAAAGATGCACAGAAGTGCATGGAAGCACACTGTGCAAAGTGAGTAGAAGTCATCCAAAAGATGTGCACAATCGTGAAAAATGCCATAGTACAAGTGCAGGGCAATAAAAAGCCATATCAGCAGTTGTGAATGTCGCAATGGAAGTATGTGTGCAGGAGTTGTGGAAATATATGGCTGAGGGTAACTTGATTTCTTCTGGCTGAGTGTTTGCGAAATGCATGGAGGTTTCAGTTGTGAATGCATGCAGACATGGGAGAGGGCATTGACTCATGGTTTTAAATATCATATAGACCCAGGTGATTAGCACAATAATGATGGCACTGCCAAGTATGGCACCAAGGGAGATGAGGATAAAATAATTGGCAATCATGATGTTTAGTGTTTAAGTGGTCTAATGTCTCAGAGGAAAGTTTCCATCATGTGGGGATGCTTGTGGGCATAGTATAGATGAATGTTTGGGTCACCAAGTGTGACAATAGGGGCATTGATATTGGGGGCAATGTGATGAGAAGTGTCCAATGTAAGTGCAAGTAAGGCATATTGAGTTTTGCATTCACCTTGGTGGTGGGGAGTCGGTGGGTGGTGGAGATTCTACAGGTGTCAGCATGTTTGGGGGTGAATCTGGCAGTGTGTCATAGTGTGTCAGTATCACTCTCAATGAGTATAGTGATATATGGTGTCCTCAGACATGGTGTGGCAATGATGGGGCAAGCTTCATGATTTAGGGTGTCTATGAGCGAGAGTATATCAAGATGGTAAGCTTCACTGGTAAGACATTGAAACATCCTCTCCAGTGTGGTAATAGTTCTGTAAATGTCAAAGAGGTTCTGTGCAGTGTCATAGAGAGGTGCTCATTGTTGGAGCCTCTCAAGGAGTCATATTTTATTGTTATTGTTGTGTCTGTCTTCAATAAAATCCAGGATATGGTCAGAAGTCCATTCAATGGTGGGGTCAGATTGTGCGATGAAGTGGAGGGGGTTCATTGCATCGAGAGGAGGTTATGGGTAAGTTTGTATTTGGTTAATGTTTCTTAGGCATTGCTTAAATGCATCTCAGGTTCCCATGTGTTTTCTGATGATACGGCTCCCTATCGCCCTGCATGCATACTATGGCATTTTTTGCGATTGTGTGCACCTCCTAGATGGCTTCCGCACACTTTGCGCAGCATGCTTTTATGTGCCTTTGTGTGCTTCCATGCGCCTTTGTGCACTTCCATGCGCTTTTGCACACCTTTGACCATTTAGGTGTGCCTTCGTGTGCCCTTTTGTATTTCTACTGTGCTTTTGGTTCCCCATAGCTGCCAATCATTGTGCACCCTAAATGTGCCTTGTTGCACTTTAAACCACCTCCGTGTGCCCCCCTCATGCTCCTTATCTGCCTTCTAAATCTATTGCGCACTCGATGTGCCTTTGCACACTCCTTTTATGCTTTACCTGCATTCACATTCCCTGCTGTGCACTCATTGCACAATCCCTATCACACACACAACAATCCACTGCACCAGTGTGCTGCGCATTGCAGCTCCCATCTTACTCATGCATTTATTCAAGGCGCACCACGATTCCAACATAAGTGGACTGCACATTCTCACATAATCGGGGCGCTTTGCACCTATTTGGCATTGGACTGTGCACACTTGGGCACCTTCACGTAATCCTGGCGCTTTGGCAGTATTTGGCCTTTCACAGCATCTCCTTATAGTTCTTCTGCATTTCCAATTGGCATCGCCTAATCTGGTAACTGGCACAGGTCAATCATGCCATTATTACTAAGGCACAGCATGCGATACATAACACTGAAGCGGATTAATTGGGAAGAGCGCATGAGACCTAGAGTGCACCAAAAATAGTGCCTTGCACTGGAACAGTTGGGTAGTGGGCTATAGGTGTGCAAATCTTATTGGCTGAGGCAGCGGCATAGCGTGGTTGGGTTTAGATGTGCAAATGGGTGCGCTTGTGGGGTGCTTTCTATTTTTACACTTTATTTTACCATTTTTATCACATAAGCCATTTGTACATAGTAGGCAGACAAATAGAGAATCCAGAGAATCTTTCTCCCCCTCATAGTTCATAGTTCAGTCAGTGTCGCACATAGTCTGTGCACCAGCATCCAGCCCATGCACCCTTGTAGTGTGCCCTTTGTATAGCTGCATTTGCATATCATTTGCATTCTCTCATCGTATTGTTGCATTTCATCCCTGCGTTGCATCCTTCATTTTTGTTTGTGCATTCTTGCAGTGCACCCTTCATATAGCTGCATTTGCACACCATTTGCACACCTATTTGCATAGCCATGTTTTGTGCACCATTTGCGCCTTTTTCTGTCCCTTGCGCTTTCATCCCGTTAGCGTCCCCAACCCTTGCATCACCTCCCCAGCACATCCCAGTGCCATCTTCATCCCACTACACCTCCCGTCTTCATCACCCTCATCATTGCACACTTTTGTGCTCCCATTGCATGTTTTTGCCCCTTTGCATTGCGCACTTTCCCACCACTGCACATATCTCCCCTTTAGCATACACAACTAGTGTGCACATTGAAAACCACCGTACCAGCCTCCCCATAGTCTTAGCACCCTGAAGGACAAGCCGAGGCCCTCTAAGCAAACTCCCCCCTCACCCCGAGCATGCCTGCAGTTGTAGGTTAAATGTTCACCCCTTCCGTTGAGACTCTGCCCTGAGTACCAACTGAACACATCATTTCTGGAGCCCACCGCGAGGGGTTTCTGTTTATCAGACCATATTTAGACCTCCATCAGCTCTCTCTTCACTTCAACATTAACCATCTGTGCACTCTCCATTCCAAGCTGTTAGCAACTGCGCTCCAGCTTGGGGAAATACCAGTATTCCAATCACTCTTCTTAAACAACACGCATCACTCATCCACGCTGTCTTTACCTCCACCTTCACCTGAATCATCCCTACCTACCCTAACTCCATCTGCATCACCACATTCTTCCCCACCTTTGAATTTTGCTGCGCTTTTACCAGAACTTAACTCTATACACCTTATTCCACCTACTATGGCTACCATGCATATGCTATCCACATCTAACCAAAACGCGCCGCATTTTGACCCTGCAAAACTGTGCAAACTCCAGAAGTACTTTGAGGAGCTTGCGCAACTCCTCCGCAATTGTAACGTCACTGACGAGACCGATAAGAAGTTCCACACTGTGCGCTATTTGGACAGTGACACTGCAGACACTTGGAAACTGCTACCAGAGTATAGCGTGATGCACAACTATGGCACATTCAAAAACGCTGTCCTAAAGCTTTATCCTGGCTCTAGGGATGGCAGTAAATGGAATATTAGCGACCTGGACAAGCTTATTGGTGAGACTGCATGCGTTGGCCTTGTAACTGCAGAAGAAATTGTGCGCTATTACTGCGCATTTTTCAACATTAGCAAATACTTAGTTGCACAAGGCATATTGGCATGCTATGACCAAAGCCACATGTTTGTTAGGGTGTTTCGACCAGACCAGCTCGAGCGCATTTTGAGCCGCCTGGTGATTGCGGTACTGAATCAGCCTGCAAATGTGCCATACTCATTAGACACAATTTGTGATGCGATCAACTTTATCTTTGAAGGCCCAGCACACTACTTCCAGCCACTTACTGGGCTCACAGTGCAAAACCCTGATATGTATGCACCCTACTCAGCACCCAGTGCACCCATTTCCCAGCTGCAACCTAGCATGCCCGCAGTCAAAGCAGAAGACATTTCAGTCTTATTCGAATGCATGACACAGACGATAGTTACTGTGTTAAGCGCATCGCACAGAGATGGCGGAAATGGCGTGCCTCGCTTGAACAATGACAAATGTAATGGTTGTGGTCAGACAGGGCATTATATCCCTGCATGCGCCTCAATTGAGCACCTTATGGAAAGTGTAGGGGAAATGCGGAAGGGTGCATTGTACTCCCAGGTGGCGCATTCGTGCTGCATTCTATTCCAGGCAACTTCTTGGGCGAGCGCATCGAGGAATGGCATAAGCGCAATCCAGGGCAGATTGCCACTGGTCGACTTTCATCTAATACCAATTCACAGCTCATCTACAATATAGTGCCTCGTCCAGCTCCAGCAGCACCTTTACAGTCGACATACATTGCCACTTCAGTGCCTGCAGCAGAATATATGCAAAGCGCACCAAATGCGCAACTAATGAAGGAAGAGTGCATCAATGTGCTCGAGTGGGAGTTGATGGCGCTTCGGAAGAGGCAAGTCTTCGACGGCATTGAAATTCTGCGGTGTGCACTGTGCAATACCTCCAGTCAAGAGAGCGCACGTTCTACAACTACAGACATTGCACCCGCTGACAGCATCTAGTCCCCAGCCTTGCAACCCGCTGTGAGCACAACTGAAGCACCCGACGAGATGCCCATACATCCCTATTCCAACATTCCCGAAGCGCATTTTGCGCCCGCAGCAACAGATAAACCAGACATACCGGCTAACACTTCCAAAGGCAAAGAGCCATCATACCGCACTGTCGTTCCCATCCAGAACCCACAGATTGTTGATGATGTATATGTGCATGCCATGAAGGCGCCCTCCGTTATGGTTTCGCATGAGGAGCTCCTATCCCTTTCACCTGATCTCAGACAGCGCCATAGAGAACAAGTTACCCCAAAGCGCATTGCATCTACCATCGCAGAAGTGGTAGCTACCAACCTTGCGAGCATTATGCCATTTGCACGCTGCGATGCGCGTGCGCCTCTTGTGGAAAATAAAGCACTTAATGTGACACCTCCAGTTAGCATGGCAATTGCAGCGCCGCTTCCTATTGTGTTGCAGGATTTATTTGAACAGTACCTCACCCACCTCCAGCCAGGCAAAATTGAAAACCCAGACATTTTGAAGGTTGCAAAAGAGTCACATGTGCTTCGTTCCATTGATTTATTGATTGACAACCAAGAATACTTTGAAGCTATCTTAGATCCGGGTTCGCAAATTATTGCAATGTCAGAAGCAGTCTGCCATTGTCTTGGGCTTCAGTATGACCTGCGCATTCATTTATACATGCAATCGGCCAATGGAGAGGTAGATGAGTCGCTTGGGCTTGCATGCAACATTTCTGCATGCATTGGAGACATCATTGTCTATGTGCAAGTTCACATTATCCATTCATTTGCTTATGATATTCTGTTAGGGCACCCCTTCGATGTGTTAACGCGCTCCATCATGCACAACTTTGCGGATGAGGCGCAAACGATTACAATCTGCGATCCGAACACAGGTGCCATCTCCACCATTCCAACAAAGCCTAGAGGAAAACTGCACCACTTCTTACCAGCTCCAGCAACACCGCACTTTGCTATTCAGCATAAACCACAAAGAAATTTTTGCCAGGCTTCGAGGAATTGATTGCAGACCAAGGAGAAGCTGCCACTATCATAACATTCGACTCTGATACCCAATCTTGTGATGTTTCTGCGTTTGCACTTATACCATTTTCCACTTCCGTTCCTTTGACCTCTATTATCTCTCAACTCTACCTATCTCAGTGTACCAACAGTCATGCGCAGGCGCTCTTAAACTCGATTGACACCGTGGCATTTATTCCAGCCATGTTTTCAGAAAGCGCACATGTGGGCACAACTTTTATCAATTTAGCAGTGTGCACACCACAAAAGGGCGTAGTAACCAAGAAGAAATATAAACCGGTTGCTAGAAAAGTCAAACCAGTTATTGCGCCCATCCCAAACAAATTCCGCATTGAGCGCAACATTATAGGCGATCCGCTAGCGGCACTTCCTGTGCTTTTACCAAACCCACCACCATTTACCCCAACTGGGCGCTATACTGAGGAGCGCATGCAAGCACTCCAAAAGTGCCACACTGATTTCTTATTGCCAGAGGAGATGAGGGTTTTGCACCACTTGATGTCTTTGCAGAATGAAGCCTTCGCATGGAGTGATGAGGAGTGCAGCAGCTTCAAGACCGCGTTCTTTCCCCCAGTAAAAATCCCAGTTATTCTGCACACTCCTTGGATAGAGCACAACATCCCCATTCCTCCAGGCATATACGACGAAGTTTGCACTATTATCCGGAAGAAGATAGACTCAAATGTTTATGAGTGCTCAAATTCAGCATATAGATCGCGCTGGTTCTGCACACTCAAGAAAGATGGGAAAGTGCTGCACATCGTACATGGCCTCGAGCTGCTTAATCACGTTACCATTAAACACTCTGGCATCACCCCTACACCTGAGCACCTCGCAGAGCAGTTTGTGGGGTGCGCATGCAGTGCCATCCTTGATCTATATGTGGGATACGATGAGCACTTAATCAAAGAATCATCGTGTGACCTTATGACATTCCAGACGCCGTATGGTGCAATGCACCTCATTACATTGCCAATGGGTTGGACAAACTTGGTACCAATCTTCCATGATGATGTGTGCTATATTCTGCAGCCAGAGATTCCGGATTACACCGTTCCCTATATCGATGATGTCCCAGTCAAGGGGCCTTCGAAGTGCTACATTTTACCGGATGGATCATGCAAAGCACTCTCTGCAAACCCTGGCATAAGGCGCTTTGTGTGGGAGCACTTCCAGAACATGAACTGCATTGTGCAGCGCATGAAATATAGTGGTGGGACTTTTCCTGGGAAGAAATCCACACTGTGCACTGAGAACTTTGTCATCCTTGGCCATTACTGCACACCAGAAGGTAGAAAACCCAAACGCAACAAGGTAGATGTTATCCGCAATTGGGGTGCATGCCACACGCTTTCAGAAGTGCATGCATTTTTGGGAACAGTCAGTTTAATGCACATTTATATCCGCAATTATGCGCGCCACATTAACGTGCTCATGAGGCTTACACACAAGAATGCTCCATTCAAATGGGGCCCAGAGCAGATAGCGGCACAAAATGACATCAAGCAAGCGGTACTAGAGTGTCCTGCGCTACAACCGATCGATTATTCTTCAGAACTCCCTGTTATCCTTGCGGTCAACACTTCCCAGATAGCAGTCGGCTTTTATCTTTGCCAGCAAAAGAGCGCAGATGCAAAAATGCGCATTTACAACCGGTTCGGCTCAATTATGCTCAACGACAGAGAAGCACACTTTTTGCAACTGAAGCTAGAGATCTATGGGCTTTACCATGCACTGCGCAGTTTGCACCTTTATATTATAGGTGTGTGCAACTTAATTGTGGAGACTGATGCACGCTATATCAAGGGCATGCTACAAAACCCCGATATCCAACCATCTGCTAGCATTAACTGGTGGATTGTCTCAATCCTTACATTCCACTTTACACTTGTGCATGTTAGGGGAGCGGTGCATGGTCCAGATGGGCTCTCACGTCAGCCAAAGCAGCCAGAGGACTTAGAAGGAGAAGAGGATGAAGAGTTTGAGGATTGGATTGATGTGCTACATGGCTTTATGCATGCGATACATCCCATTTCACAGTCCTTTGATGTGCAAGCACTCGCGCTAACGAAGCCAGAGCCAAGTGCAAATGTGCAAAATGCACGCTGCAATAGTGTGCTTATTTACGATGATGACTATAGCCAAGTTCCAAGGAGCACAACCACAGATGCAGAGGATGAGAAGTTAGATTTGGTGTGGATTTGGATGGATACCCTAATGTGCCCTAGTGACTTCACAGATCCCGAGTACAGCACGCTCGTGTGCTACACAAGTGCATTTTTCAAAGACAAGACACGCCTATGGAAGTGCAATGTGCATGGCACTCACCAGCTTGTTATTTGGCAGTCTAGATGCTTACCAATATTGTGCACCATCCATGACAACATTGGACACAAGCACTTTTACGTGACGCGCTCCGCATTACTCAAGTGCTTTTGGTGGCCACACGTTATGGATGACATCGTTTGGTTCATGTGCACTTGTTATATTTGCCAGATCCAGCAAATGCAGAAGGTTCTAATACCACCAGTCATCGCAATGCCTGCGCCTCTCTTCAGTAAAGTTTATATTGATACGATGCACTTACCAGTATCAGCAGGGTGGCACTATATCGTCCAAGGGCGTTGCTCACTTGCGACTTGGCCAGAATTCCACAGGCTCCCTAAAGAACATGCGAGCGCACTTGGTGATTGGATGTTTCAAGACCTCATCTGCAGATGGGGCGTGTTGTGCGAGATAGTTACCGATAATGGCAAGCCATTCATCAAAGCGCTAGCCTATCTCAGTAAGCACTACCATATCAATCACATCCACATATCTGGCTATAACTCGCGCGCTAATGGAATTGTTGAGCACGCACATTTTGATGTGCGTCAAGCACTTATCAAAGCTGCAGATGGAGTAGAAACAAAGTGGTTCAGTGCACTGTACTCAGTCTTTTGGGTGGAGCACATCACAGTTCGGAGGCGCCTTGGCGTCTCGCCATACTTCATTGTGACAGGTGCACAGCCCCTAATCGATATCATTGAAGTGACATACCTGAACCCACCCCCAGATTCTATACTCTCCACTACAGACTTGATCACGCGGCATGCATGCGCATTGCAAAAGCATCCAGAAGACTTAGTGTGCATCCATTCCCATGTCTATGCAGAAAGGTGCAAAGTGGTGCTCCGTTTCGAGAAAGTGCACTCAAAAACCATCTGCAGTTTTGACTTCCGGCATGGCGATTTAGTCCTTATGTGCAACACAGCAATCGAGAAGATCCTTAACTGCAAAATGCGCGCGCATTATCTCGGTCCTCTAGTTATACTGTCATGCAATCAGGGCGGTGCATATATTGTTTGCGAGCTCAATGGAATGGTATTTGACAGGCCAGTTGCCGCGTTCCGCCTACTGCCATACCACGCACACAAGTCCATTGTGCTTCCTGACATAGCGCTCGATATCACTACAACGTGGTTGAGGGAGATGGAAGAGTCCATAGTAGTGGACACAGAAGATGAAGAAGCAGTTGATGAAGAAGAAGTGCAAGGAGATAGCACTGAGGATGAAGAAAGCACCAATGAGGCGCACAACTAGCGCTCTGCATGCACCATTATGGATACTTCACCTTTTTATATGTACACTTTGCTTTCTTTCATTTTTTTTACATTACCTTTTTTCCTCTTCGCGAAGTCGCATCTGGACACATTCCGTGATTGTGCAACCCATGGGTTTTACCAGCCATGATGATCTACTGAGCCTTTCCCATTTTTTTAGACTTTGTCATATCGTGTGCGCTTCATTTTATCTCTTACTCTTTTATCGATGGACATGGTCAATATCTCAGTTGGGAGGAGGAAAGTGGTGGTTGGACAATTTTTCCGCACCCCTTTGCATTTCCGCGTTTTTGTGCTGGTGCGCATTTTTTGTGCGCTTGACATTTCTTGCTCAAATGTTGCTTATATTATCTCTTTTCCCTCACATATATTATTTGGACTTACAAATTTCGTTTTATGGCACCATGGAAGCGCGCGTGCAGGTTGGCGCAAAGTGCGCACATTTACGCATGCACGCGCACTTCACTGCTTCGGAGCACACCATGCGTATCACAGGCACAACAAAGAGATTGATCGACACACTATGTAAAACTTATACAGTCGAGTGGCTATTCAATGGACTCCAGGAACTCCAAGCGCTCCGAGGCCACATCCAGTTTCACCTTTGCATCTGCCTCCACTTGCTCCGCACTGCGCAACCGGTTCTTAGTGACCTCTAACTCGACGAGCGACCTTTGGACGTCTTCCTTAAGGTGATCATGCATGGCGCCCAAGACTGCGACCACCGAGCAGCATTGCACTAAGTCTAGTGCCTCGACATCCTGGCCTTGGTAGACTGCATCCCCTGAGGTGTTTCCCAATCTGGTTTGGCATGAGGATTGCATGTGCACACTTGCCTGGTGAATGGTAAGGCAGCGCGGCCTTGGGTGCACTTGCGACAGGGGAGGGGGCACATTTTCGACTTTGCGGCGCTTCGATGTGCGCTCTTTTGAGGGGCTGATGAGCCCCACATCGCTCTCATTGCCCTTGTCAGTTTGCAATGCGCCTTTGAAATAGTTAGCGCAGCGTGGAAGGAGGATGAGAAAAAGACACACCAGAGCACCCAGTCGCCGCTTTTCTGCCTCTAGAAGTCGCGCGCAGCTATGCGAGGGTGCGCTTCATCCATTCGCACTTTCTCTTACCCTTTGTGCATGGGGCGCACCATTTTCCATTGACAGAGACACACCTAGCCAGTTGGCCCATGCGGCGGCAGTTATCACACTAGCATAGAAAAGGGGAACTGTTTAGTGAGTTTGGAAGCATATCCAATGAAACTTACTGGTCCGCTATTAGTGGTGGAGGTGGTGCCAACACCACTCAGTGGTGGCACTTCGACATACGTGCATTGCTGCATTGTGCCTTCATCCACACTGGCACTCTCGTTGCTCTGCTCACTCTCCCCTTTGCTCGTCACCCCACTCTCCCAAGACTCCCCAGTTCCTTCGCCTACAACCTCAGCATCGGTAGATCCAGAAAGCGTGCACAGAGAGTGCACCAGCATGACACGCACCTTTTCATCCTCCTGCACCTCGGCAGTATCTATATTGCTCGCATCATCAATTGCTCTGAACTCACCTTCCAGATACTCCAAGTTAACCTTGGGCACCTGCAGTTCAGCCATCAAGAGTGCACAGCATGCCTTGCATGCTTTGGTGCACTCCGCGCATGCTTCCAGCTGCCCCACCAGCCCGTGCACCCTACGCTCAAATTCCTCAGACCTCTCTTTCTCCTCAATCATCTTACGCATATCAGGCATCAGCTTCTCGCCCCAAGCAAGCCACTCCTCCACCATGATCCCACTGAACGCACTGCACACCTTTGCAAGGAGTGCGTCGAGTTCTGTGTCATCTTTAACAGTGTCTGCATGGCTTTTATACATGTTCTACATGCCCTGACCCTTAGCAACCTGCACCAGTTATAGAAACACAAAAAGCGCACCAGTTTACTACAAAACCCTTCACCCCAAGCTTGCATTGTCGTCTGCTCGCTCCCAGCAGCAGGGAGGGTCTCATTGAGGGCCAGGATCGTTTGTCTGAGGGCTAAGGTAAATGCTGAAGCCATCGGATTGGGTAGAGATGGGTTGTGGAAAGAGTTATAGAGGATAGATGGTGGTCAGAGATAGATAAGGAGAGGATGGCCACTTATGTGAGCAAAGAAAATTTTGCATGGACCAATCGCATGCTGTCTGAGGACAGTCAGTACTTCAGTTGGGAGGAGATGATACGGCTCCCTATCGCCCTGCACGCATACTACAGCATTTTTTGTGATTGTGCGCACCTCCTAGATGGCTTCTGCACACTTTGCGCAGCACGCTTTTACATGCCTTTGTGCGCTTCCATGCGCTTTCGCATGCCTTTGACTGTTTAGGTGCACCTTCGTGCGCCCTTTTGTATTTCTACTGCGCTTTTGGTTCCCCATAGCTGCCAATCATTGTGCGCCATAAATGTGCCTTGTTGCACTTCAAACCACCTCCGCACACCCCTCTCATGCTCCTTATCTGCCTTCTACATTTATTGTGTGCTCGATGCGCCTTTGCGCACTCCTTTTATGCTTTACCTGCACTCACATTCCCTGCTGCGCACTCATTGCACAATCCCTATCACACACACAACAATCCACTGCACCGGTGCACTGCGCATTGCAGCTCCCATCTTACTCGTGCATTTATTCAAGGCACACTGCAATTCCAACATAAACGGACTGCACATTCTCACATAATCGGGGCGCTTTGCGCCTATTTGGCATTGGACTGCATGCACTTGGGCGCCTTCATGTAATTCTGGTGCTTTGGCAGTATTTGGCCTTTCACAGCATCTCCTTATAGTTCTTCCACATTTCCAATTGGCATTGCCTTATCTGGTAACTGGCACAGGTCAATCACACCATTATTACCAAGGCGCAGCATGTGACACATAACACTGAAGTGGATTAATTGGGAAGAGCACACGAGACCTAGAGCACACCAAAAATAGTGCCTCGCACTGGAGCAGTTGGGTAGTGGGCTATAGGTGTGCAAATCTTATTGGCTGAGGCAGCGGCATACTGCAGTCGGGTTTAGATGGGCAAATGGGTGCGCTTGTGGGTAGTGCATGGCACTTTCTATTTTTACACTTTATTTTACTGTTTTTATCACATAAGCCATTTGTACATAGTAGGTGGACAGATAGAGAATCCAGAGGATCTTTCCCCCCCTCATAGTTCATAGTTCAGTCAGCATTGCACACAGTCTGTGCACCAGCATCCAGCCCGTGCACCCTTGTAGTGCACCCTTCGTATAGCCATGTTTGTGTATCATTTGTGTTCTCTCGTTGTATTGTTGCATTTCATCCCTGCATTGCATCCTTCATTCTCGTTTGTGCACTCTTGCAGTGCGCCCTTCATATAGCTGCATTTGTGCACCATTTGCACACCTATTTGCATAGCCGCGTTTTGCGCACCGTTTGCGCCTTTTTCCATCCCTTGCACTTTCATCCCGTTAGCATCCCCAACCCTTGTGTCACCTCCCCAGCACATCCCAGTGCCATCTTCATCCCACTACACCTCCCATCTTCATCACCCTCATCATTGCACACTTTTGTGCTCCCATTGCGTGTTTTTGCCCCTTTGCATTGCACACTTTCCCGCCACTGCGCATACTTCCTCTTTAGCATACACAACTAGTGCGCACATTGAAAACTGCCATACCAGCCTCCCCATAGTCTTAGTGCCCTGAAGGACGAGCCGAGGCCCTCTAAGTGAACTCCCCCCTCACCCCGAGCATGCCTGCAGTTGTAGGTTAAGTGTTTGCCCCTTCCATTGAGACTCTGCCCCGAGTACCAACTGAACACATTACCGATGTGCCATATCCCTTCCTTTTCATGAGGTATTACATCCCTCAACCTCTTTTCCTGTGTGCTATTATTGCTTCGACCTCATGTTCTAATTCTCCCTTGATCAATTCAGGGGATGGAGGCAGATGGTTCAGACCATGCATTTCATTTTCCTTGAAACATGAGAGAAGAGAGGCATGGAATACAGGGTGTATCTTCCATTGTGCAGATAGCTTCAGTTTGTATGCATGTGAGGAAATGGCGTGAGTGATAAGAAATGGGCCTTCTCGCTTTGGGGCCAGTTTCCTAGTAGGATAACCTAGTTTCAAATTCCTAAATTCTAGCCAAACCCTCTCTCCCACCTCAAATGGGTGGAAGGTCTAGCCAGTTCATGAAATCATGGTCTGTCAGGATAACTCATGCACCACAAGGGCCTCTCGCCATGCATTACTTAACTCAGCCATTCTCTGTTCAATGGCTGGTACATTTGTTTTCTCATAGGTCATAGGAATGGCTCTTGGATGGACTCCCATTATTAGGAAGAAGGGTGAGTTCTTGATCATGGAATGATGCTTTTGGTTATGAATGAATTCCTTGGTGGTGAGATGGTTCTTCCACTGTGAAGGGTTATTCACACAGAAGATTTGGAGGTAAATTTCCAGCTCCTGATTTACCTGCTCAGTTTCTCTATCGGTTTGTGGGTGGTAAGCCATACTCATTTCCAGCTTGATGCCTAATGGTCTCCCTAATTTTCAGAAGGCATTAGATGTGAATCTGGGATCACAGCCTGATATGATTTTATTGGGTAGGCCAAATATTTTGAACACATTGTGCAGATAGAGATCAGCTGCCCCTAGTGTGTTAACCATCTTGTTGCAAAGAATAAAAATTACCCCTTTCATAAGGCCATGGTCTACCATGACCATGATGCAGTCTTATCCAGTGTTGGTTGGGAGATCGGTAATAAAGTCCATTGTTACTAATGTGAATGGTCATGTTGCCTCAAATTTGATCAGTAATAGAGGTGGTGTTGTAGGATGTGTGTTCACCTTCATTTGTTGGCAAGTCACACAGCTGTCAACATAGTTCCTGATGAATACAGTCATGCCTGGCCACCAGTAATCTCTCCATACCAGTTTAAGCATCTTAAATTGGCCAGGGTGTCCAGTGAGAGCATTGTTGTGGTACTTATCCACAATCTTTCTCCATAGTTCCCCATTGTCCAGCACATAGCATTGTTCCTTGAAAAAAACCATTTCATCATTGTCCATCCTCCAGTCCTCCACAGCTAACTTGATAGGAGGTGTCCTCTTTTCCTTGATCACCTTCACAATCTCCTTCAGCAAGTCATTGCCCATCAGTTTCTCAGCTAATAGATGTTTTAGGTTGGTGTCGATCATCCATACAAACATCTCTTTTTTGAGCATGGTAATGTCATCATTATCATTGTTGACTTCCAGTACATGGTCTTCTCATTGAGATAGCATGTCCAACTGTATCATCTGTTTCCCGGGTATGTGCACCAGCTGCAGGTTAAACTGTGAAAGAAAAAGGCTCTATCTTGCCTGCTGTCAGTTTATTTTCTGTGCCATCCTGAAATAGATCAGATTTTTGTGGTCAGATAGAATAGTGGTTGGATGTTTTGATCCCTGCAGATAATGTCTCCAGGTCTCTAATGCCCATATTATCCCTAGTAATTCTTGGTTGTAGAGAGTGAGATAGATAGCCACATGGGTGCCAGTCACTGTTAGTGTCAGTTTGTTTGAGAACTGCTCTGGTGGCATACTCTGATGTGTCACTCTCCACCACAAAAGGTTTCTCCATGTTTGGCATCAACAACACTGGTGCCTTGGAAAATTTTCATTTAAGTGTCTCAAATGCTCTTTGGCATTCACTTGTCCAGTTGAAAGGCTGGTCCTTTTTTGTAAGATCGTTCAAGGGTTTAGTAATCACAGTGAAGTTTTTAGTAAATCTTCTATAAAAATTCCCAAAGCTGAGGAACAATTACTCCTTTGATGGTGGCCAGTCCTTTATTTCACTAAGTTTAATTGGGTCTATCACAAGTTGATTTGGTCAAAGGATTAGTCTGAGAAACTCCACCTCCTGTACATCAAACTTTGACTTTTTAGGTTGTAGGAAGAGATCATTCTCTCGTAGCCTCGCTAGGACCTGCTTCATCCTCTCCTCATGTTCTTTTTAGTCTTTTGAGAAGATTAAGATGTCATCCATATAAATTAGTAACCATCCCTCATTCAACATGTCTTAAAAGATTTCATTCATCATTGCTTGGAAAGTGGCTGGGGAACTACACTGGCCAAAGAACATCACCTTTAGTTCAAAGAGCCCTCTGTTCGTCTTGAATGCAGCTTTCCATTTACCTCCCTTTTTGATTCAGATGTTATGATATCCTCATCTGATGTCAAGCTTCATGAACCATCTGGCTCCCTTCAGCTTATCGAGGAGGTCTTCAATGAGTGGTAGTGGGTAGAAATTTTTGATTGTTCTGTCATTTAGATACTGGTAGTCTTGGCAGGGTCAGAGTGCATCTGTATCTTTTTTGGCAATGAAGAAAAATGGAAATGCCATTGGGGATTTTGATGGTGTGATGTACCCCTTTCATAAATTTACTTCAATGAATTCATCCAGTTGCTCCTGCTCAGCTGGGTAATTGTGTAGATCTTGCAATCTCTTGGGATGAAATTGGGCTTAAGTTCGATTGCATGATCCCATGGTCTAAATTCAGGGAACCTCTCAGAGGCCATCTTCTTGAACACCTCACAATACTCCCTGTACTTTTTAAGGAAGTAGATCATCCAAAGACTTATCTCCCTCATTTGGTTCGTTTTTGTGGGTCAACCTTTGGGAGATGAATGTCTTGGCTCAGATGTGCATAGTGTGGGAAAAGACAAATTTGCCAGTGGATTGGGATCTGGTGAGTCAGGATATGTACTGGAGTTTTTGATAGTTCAGAGGGACAATGTCATGCTCCATGGTTAATGGTGCTTCTTTGGCCCTCAACATGCCAATGACTGATTCTCCTCGTAGGTAGGCGAATAGAATGTCTGTGTCCCCTTCTTGATCTCCCTCAGTGCAGGGTAATATATTGACACCTGTGGTGTCTAGTATTGGCACCTGCAGGTCATCATCAAGGGGAGTGGCTGGTGGTTCACTGATTAGTGGAGTCAATTGTCCGTGTGGCTCAGGATCTTCATTGGTTTGCCATGTTCATTTGATTTTTGTTGAGAGTGCCATCAACATTGTTTGCAAGTACTCTTCTTGGGAGTGGTTGTTTCTTCAGTCCAAGTTTCTTGACCACTCGATGGTCGATAAAGGTTTCTCCTACCCTGAAATTGATTAGGGCAAGTAGCTCAACATTTTCATTTCCTAGTATGCAGTAAACTGGAATGTGCATGTATTGATGACTCACATCTGCTATAAGTACACTGGAAACAGTAATTCTAGTGGGTACTGTCATCGACAAAGTCTGCCATTTTAAAAACCCTCCTCCCCCATCATGTCCAGCACCTTCTCCTTGTCCTCCTCCTCTAATTCATTGACAAGAGTTCAGATTCTCTGGTAGTAATCGCAGGATGTCTTCTTAGTGTCAGGCTTCTTCGTCTCATCTTTTGCTGGTGGCAGTTCTTTGCCTCCCTTGTGGTTGGCCGCTCAATGCCCGACTTTGTGACAAATAAAACATTTTCCCTTCTTTATGTGATTGATCCTCTCGGTGTATGAGAGGCATGTGGCATCGATATCTGCCATGTTAGGGTCCTTTAAAAAGCTTCCTCCCCCTCTCCCTCTGCTATAAGTTCTTTCCTTTATGGCTTTCATGCTCTTCAGGTGTCCTTCTGCCCTCACTGAGTGTGTATACCATCCCTCAATTATATCTGGGGTGTTCTCCCTGGCAAAAACTTTATTGAGTAGTTTATTGTTGAGCCATCAATGACATATTCAATTAGAATGTTGTCTGTCTTGATCTTTGTTTGAAACGCTAGGGTTTTGAACTGGGTGATATATTTGTCAACTCCTCTCACTCCCTGCAAGAGGTTCTTTAACTGTGTTTATGTGTTTCCCATGTGTTAGGGTGACACCCACTAATTTGCTAGCTGGACTGTGTGGGTTCTCCTACAAGAAGGTGGTGGGGGGTGCACGCATGATGGGGGGGTTTGATGGATTTGATACAAGGGGTTAAAAATAGAACAGTTGGCTGAATTAGGCCTTTCGCACCACTAATATGGATGGAATACCTAAGAGAACACAACTGAGGTCTCCTAGTATTTATTTTAGAGTTATATACTATGTTACACATATTGTAGTATGTTATTACAGATGCATGCACACATGCGCATACATATTGATGCATGTAAGAATTCCCATGCTGACAAATAATGCATATATAGGCATTTTGTAGCATATTTTGGTGAAATAAAATCAAATAAAATGAAATAAAATAAAATAAAAATAGTATTATGTAATAGGCATGTTAGGAGACTGTTTCCTAACATTACCCCCCTTTTAGGCCTTGACTTCCAGGTGAGAAAATATTGTATCTGTCCCCTCTGTGAAATTCTGGTAAGGCCGGAACTTCATCCCTTCATATACCATTCTAGCAATGCAATGCGGAGCATTTGGATTACGTTTAAAGAATTGGGCAATTGCCTTGCATGCTCACTTACAATTTTCTTCCTCCTCCCACAAATTACTTTCGTCGGTGTAATTCTTCTACTTGATTAAGAACTCCAATTTATTTCATCGAAGATGAGAGTCCAAAACCTCTTCCACAATATATTCTGGAGCACCTTCTACCATTATTAGAGGCTGTGGAGTAGTTTGTTGACTGGGAATAGTGGGTGGGTGGTAAGGGCATAAATGGAAAATGTTAATCTCAGAATCAATCTTGAATGACTGAGGTAATTTTAACACTACTGCATTGGGTGAAATTATTTTAGAAATCAGATATGGGCCAACTTGCTTCTCTATAAGCTTTCTTAAAGGTCATGGAATATTCAGATCCTTGGTACTTAGCCATACCAAGTTACCAACTTCATACTCTGGAGCAACAGCCTGAGTACGATCCATATGTCACATAATATCATCACGTGCTTTCATCAATGCTGCCTCTGCTTCCTCCTGCACCTTTCGCATTTTTGACACAAAGTCCTCTACTGATTGTACCTTGACTTCCCTTCGAGGTTCTACTTCCATTCTAGGATGATAACCATAATTAGCAAAGAAGGGTGACATGTGAGTAGCTGAATGGAATTTATTATTGTGAGAAAATTCTGCAATTGCCAACCATTCAGGCCAGTTGGTTTGTCGGTGATTGACAAACATGCATAGGTACTGCTCCAACTCCTGATTCATTCTCTCTGTCTGCCCATCGGTTTGTGGGTGATATGCCATAGACAATTTGGTTTGAATCCCCAATATGTTATTTAACTCTCGCATAAATGCAGAAGCAAATTGTGATCCACGATCGGAGATAATTGTATCAGGTAATCCATGTAACCGCCATACCTGATTTAAATAGAGGCATGCCAAGCCCAACGATGAGGTTTCTGCAGTAGTAGGAATGATATGGACTTCCTTCATGGAGCGGTCACATACTACAAATATTGCATCGTATCCTTGAGCTTCAGGTAATCCTGTGATAAAGTCCACAGATATCTCTCTCCATGGCACTTTAGGTATAGGGTTTGGCATTAATTTCCCAGCAGGTTTTTCTGGAAATCTCTTTCTCCTCATGCACATGTCACATCCATCCACATACCCCAACACATACTTTGAAATTCCAGGCCACCAATAATTTCTCATTACCAACTCCAACATCTTCCACCTTCGTGGATGTCCAGCAGCTGGCATGTTATGATGTAACTGTACGATCTCCCTTCATAAATCTTGATCCTTCAGTACATAGACCTTTCCTCTGAACAACACTAACCCTTGTTCTTCAACCCATTCATCTCCTTTAATATTACCTTTCTTCTCTCCCCTCAAAGCTTTCACAGCTTCCACCACTTCATTATCCATCTCTGAACATTGCCTGATTTTAGACAACACTTTCATCTCTGAGCTATCCACCAATAAATGTCCTTGACGCATAGCGCAAATATGAAAGTATTTAGGTTTGAGTAGGGTAGTATTTTTATTGTCCTCCTCCACTCCCCTTTTATGATCTGTACATCTGGATAATGCATCTGCTTCCCTCATCAAGCTTCCCACTTTGTGGACCAAGTGAAAATTAAAGTGCGATAGGAATAATGCCCAACGTGCTTGTCGATGGTTAAGCTTTTTAGCAGACATGAAATACTGCAGATTTTGATGATCTGTCCAGATCTCGATCTGATGCATACATCCCTCCAAATAATGTCTCCATGCCTCCAAAGCTCGTATTATTCCCAACATCTCTTTATCATGCACATCATAATTCCTCTCCACATCATTCAACCCTTTAGACAAATATGCACAAGGATGCCATTTGTTATCTTCACATAGCATTGATAATACCGCTCCAGTAGCAAAGTCTGATACATCTGATTCCACTCATAAGGGACATGTGAAATCTACTGGGACCAATATTGGTTCTTCTACAAACTTCCTCTTCAACTCCTCAAATGCTGTCTGCTGTTGTTCTCCCCATCTCCACACTACTCCCTTTTGCATAAGGTTGTGTAATGGTGCAGCAATTTTGGAAAAATTATGAACAAAGCGATGATAAAAATTGGCGAGTCCCAAGAAAGCCTGAACTTCCTTGATATGGGTAGGCATGGGCCAATCAACAATTGCCTGTACCTTGATAGGATCCATCTTGATTCCATCAGGACCAATCTTTAATCCCAAGAACTCGATCTCGCTTGCTCCAAATACACACTTCTCCAGTTTAATGAATAAATCATTCTCTGCCAACCTCTTCAACACCTCCTGCACTATCGCCTCATGATTTTCTTCATTCTCCGTGAATATCAAAATGTCGTCAATGAATATTATCACCATGCCTTTGTCTATCACATCCTTGAAAATGTCGTTCATCATGTTTTGGAAAGTTGGTATTGGTCATCCCAAAAAACATGACTAGTGGCTCGAAGGATCCTTGACGTGTGGCAAATGCTGCTTTCCACTCATCTCCTTTCTTTATTCATACATTGTTGTACCCCCAGTGTAAATCCAATTTTGTAAAGACCTTGGCCTTTCCCACCTTGTCAATTATCTCTGAGATCAATGGCAAAGGATATGCATTCTTCACTGTCCACTCATTCAAATACCTGTAATCTGTACACATCCTCTTCCTGTGATCTTTTTTTGGTACAAAGAATACTTGATGTCTGGTGATTTCGAAGGTCGTATGTATCCCTTGCGCAACTGTTCATTAAGGAATGCATCCACTTCTTCTTGTTGCTTTGGAGATAATGGATAGACTTTTGACTTCTTCAGCACAAATTTCAGCTTCATCTCAATAGCATGATCCCATGGCTTTCGCACTGGCATCCACTCTGATTCCTTCTTCTGAAAAACTGACAAATATTTATGGTAGGCTTTTGGCACCCACTCCTCCACTGGCTTCTCCACTTTCTCCACATTTTTATCCCATGACTGTCCTCCACGAATTTCCCTAAAGGTCTGCTTCTGTTCTTCTTTACTTGTCATAATTGGAACCTCCCTGTTTGGCATATCCTCATCCTCCACTTCCTCCATCATAACAGAATACTTCCTCAGATGTTCTTTCTCTTTCTTTTCCTTCTTCTCCTTTTTAACTTTTCTCCCATACACATTACACTCTTTAGGACAATGAGTCATGTGTACCTTCCCAGTTTTCCAATCAATTTCCAGATTGTGTTTTCGTAACCATGGACATCCAATTATCAGATTGGTTTTTCCAAGGTTGCACACCTCAAATACGGCTCGCTCCTGATGATCCTGATACTTCAATATCATCATCACCTCCTCCTTAATAGTTTCTCCATGATTGATCATACCATCAATATTGTACACCATTATAGGTTGTGGCAGTTTATGCATGCGAATACCATTTCCAGTAATTAGGGATTGATTAATAAATAATCCAGTAGCACCACTGTCAAGCAATGCCTCCACATTAATTGCTGCATGCGTGTCCACTGTCTTCAATCCTACTGTCAAGCTGATTTTGGGTTCTATCCATGCTGAGCGAATAAAAATTTTTGGGGTCTTCAGAAATAAGGCTGGGCATTTTTCTTTGTAAGATAAATGATGATGGTCATACTCTTCAATTTCTCTTTCGGGTTCACTCTCAGTTTCCTTGGATACTAATACATTATATTGATTCTGGGTCACCAATGGGGAAACCTTCACTGGGACTCTTCCACAAAATTCTTCTGCTTATCTTCCTCCAACTTCACTTCCTCGATTGTTGCTTCCATAATCTTCCTTTTCTGCCTACAATTTTGAGCCATATGCCCTAATTGCCTACAGTTAAAACATTTAACTGGAGCTCATCTCTCTACTCGATCAACATCCATCACATCCATCAATGCTGCTGACCCCTTAACAATAGGTGTCACTGCCATGGCCAGTGGCTGTGCCCTCAGATCTTGTACCTGAGGTGTCCTTCCTTTCTCGGACTTTCCTCCTGATGACTTTCCAAATCTGGAATTCCCATACATTAATTTTAATTCTGCCTGTTCCTGTCGATATTGCTGATCAAGATGCATTGCCCAATTATACCATTCATCCAACCTCTCCAGCATAGAAGGTAATCGATAGATAGACTTGAATAACAAGGGATTTAATCCTGCCTTCAAATATTCTACCAATGCTGCTTCTCCCATATTGGTCTGTGATGCTTCTGCTTTGAACTGCAAAATAAATTCATCTGCAGTCAGAGAACCTTGGTGCATAGTTTTTAATTTTGCATTCACTGTCGCCTTTGGGTTAGGGTCTCCAAACTGTGCCTCCAATCTCTCCAAAAATTCCCTGAAGCTTGCAAACAGTTTATATCCCATGGCAATTTGATTAATGGCTTCGTTTCTCCAGAACTGTGCTTTCCCTCCCTGGATGTATGATAGAGCAAACATAATTCTAGACTCAGTTGTATGAAATTCAGGCTTTCTCCCATGAATATACAATACTATAGAGCTGATAAAGGATTTTGTGTTCTCCATGGTACCATCAAATATTTGCAGGGGCACATATTTAGGTAAACACATTTTTCCACTCTCAGATCTCTCCTCTGCATGCTCACCCTCCTGAGACATCCACTCCACCATCTCCTCCATCTCATCATCTTTATCTTCCACTGTTTCTGCATTTGTTTTACTTGTTTGGGCTGGGATGCTGCTAATACTGACACTAATTGGGACATTTGTGCTGTTAGAGCATCAATTTTGGCTTCAAGAATGGGCATGGAAACAGGATTGTGTCCAGGATTTGAAGCTGCTTGTTCTGTCATACGTTGGTGGGAGGTGCATCCATTATGGCAAATTGGCTTGCAAGAATTCTGTTGAGTAAATCTAAAGCAGATAGGGGTCTGGAACTATGGATGTCAAGATGGGTCTGGACATAAGGTCATGTGGATATCATGGTTTCTCAGTTTCCCTAATTCTTGTAAGAACCAGCATCTGTATGTAAGTGCTGCCTAGACTAAGTTAGTCAGCAGAGTCAATATGGCAGCTTGACCTTTTGTTAGGCTTAAGCTCTCTCTTAGCCTGATCAAGACTATCGAAAAAAGATCACAGTTGCTCATAAGCAACTGTTTGAGAATGACTTAGAAACACAAGTTGAGAGCATTTGAATAGCTAGGTCAAGCTGAGCTTGACTAGTGTTATATTAATCAGTTAAATAGTACAACAAAGATAGTGCTACCATAATCATGAATACAATAAACAATAATAGCGAGAGAGAAATTGTAGAGTGCACCATGTGATGACTACAATAATGTGGGACCATAGTGAGTAAGATTGATGGAGATGCATGGCTAGGCCTCAGCATAAGACAAAAGCAAGAGGTCAAACAATAACAAAAGAGAACAATAAGCAAAAGAGAACAAAAGAGAACGGCATGATAAAGATTGAAAGCATGCTCTGGATAGTCATTGCCTCTTCTCATAACACCTGCTGTGTTTTGGTCCTTTCCAATACTATTACTTATATATGTTATTCTCAGGTTTACTGCCATTACTTTATGTTCTTCTTCTGGCTTTATCTTCTCAAAAGACTGAAGAGTACATGAGGAAAGAACAAAGTGGATCCTTGTGAGACTGCAAGAATATGATCTGTTCCTGAAACTGGAGCAGTCTAGATTTGATGTACAAGAGGTCAAATTCCTCGGATTGATCCTCCACCTGAATCAATTGGTGATGGATCCTGACCAAACTCAGTGGAATAAGGAACTGGCCACTGCCTGTCAATATCAAAGGGGTGCGATCATTCCTAGGGTTTGGCAACTTTTACAGGAGGTTTATAGGGAACTTCACATCAATGACCAAACCATTGAATGACCTCACCAGAAAGCAACCAGCCCTTCAACTGGACAAACAAGTGTCGAGAATCATTTGAAATGCTGAAGCAAAAGTTCTCTGAGGCACCAGTTCTACTCATGCCAGATCCTGAGAAGCCATCCATGGTAGAAAGCAATGCATCAAAGTATGCAATGGTGGTGGTCTTAAAACAGACAGACACCAGTGGTGACTGGCATCCATGTGGTGATAGGTCCATTGCATGCTCTAAGGTCTGGAGAAGGTTTCCAATCATATCAACACATTACTACAGACACTTTGAACTGCTACAAACCCTATGAACTTGATTTGGAACTAATTTTGAACTTTTCAAACAACTTTGCATGATTTCGAATAACTTCAAATGACTTCATGACATTTTGAATGCCTTCAAACAACTTTGCAGAACTTCGAATGAGGTCAGCTGCAATATAGCTGTCCCAAAACCCTTTCGACTTACACAGTACATCCAGAATAAACCATTGCATCACATATCGAGTGCCACCAGACACAAGGAGAGATGACAAAAGATTTAGAATGTGATAAATGCAGTTTTGGGTTTCAATGATATATTGAAGCAATAGAACAAGTACGTTTACTATACTGAGGCAATGTACATTTCATTTATTATTATTTCTCATTTGTTTTATGTTTTACAATACCTTTGTTTGCTGTGCATACTGCCCCATGTTTTCCACATGTTATTGTTTCCTTTTTAGTACTATCTCTTCAAATTGTATATAGACTTGTACTAGTTACTTAGAAGGAAGAGAAGGGAACAGAGAAGGAGTCACCCTCTCCATTATCATTCAATTTAAGAGCCCCTTGAGTCCTAGTTTTGCCTTGTATCTCTAAGTTCTGTGAAATATTGTGAACTTCTTCAAACTTTCATATTCATCCCTCAGCTTATCACATATCACCCATCGTCTCTCGAAAAACACTTCCCATTCACTATATTTGTTCCTTGATATACCTTGACACCAGTCCAACTCTTTTGAAACTCCTTGAACCACTTTGAACCACTTCAATCTTCCTCAAAACTACTTTGAACATCTTTGAACATCTTCATACCACTTCAAACCTCTTTCAAACTTCTTTGTACACCTCTAAAGACTATTTGCAACACGCCTCATTGATAGGTCCACTGTGCACACTAAAGTCTGGAGAAGATTCCCACTTGTATCGACACATTACGACATGCACTCCAAATCGCTATGAATGCCACAAAATTGACTTCAAATTATTTTCGAACTATTTCACACTATTTCAGATGACTTCAAACTATTTCAAATGCCTTTAAACAATTTTGCGACACTTAGAATGACTTCACAGCATTTTGAATGATATTGGCCACTGTATAGTTGTCTTAAAACACTTTTGATACATGCTGTGCAACTGGAGTGAGCCATTTAGTCACATATCGAGCACTACCGGATGCAAGGAGAGATGATAAAAGAATTAGGGTATGATAATGGCAGTTTTGGGGTTTCAACGATCTATTGAAACAACAAGAGAAGTACTCTTACTATATGGTGACACCGAACATTTCACTTATTATCATTTTTCATTTGTTTTATGTTTTACAATACCTTTATTGCTGTGCACATTGCCTCATGTTCTACAATTGTTATTATTTCCTTTTTAGTACTATTCTTTCAAATTGTATATAGACTTGTATTAGTTATAGAAAGAGAACAACAATGGGGAACACAGCACAAGTTACCCTCTCACTTATCGTCAGATTTAAGAGCCACTCTCTTGAGTCTTAGCTCATGTCATATCTCTAAGTTCTGCAAAATATTGCAAACTTCTTCGAAACTATCATATTCACTCCTTGTTTTATTGCCCATTGCCTATCGCCATTTGACAAACACTTCACATTCATTAAACTCACTCTTTGATATACCTTGAACCTCTTCGAACTTATTCAAACTTATTTGGACTACTTCATATGACTTCAAACCTCTTTGAATCTTTTTCGAACCTCTTCACACATATTTGAACCTCTTTCGAACTCTTTCGAACACCTTAGTACAGCTATAAAGACTATTCACCACAGCCCTTATCATTTTTGCATTACTAAACACAACATTTTGGTCTCAGCGGTGATATTTAGTACCAACTCGCACCCTTCCTTTGACTCGTGTTATACTATCCAAGGCCATTTAGTAGGTTTTGTTTGGGTTTCCGGGTTGAGTATCATCATCGTTATTTCATGTCTCTCACTACAACTTTTGGGTATCAGCAGTGATATTTAGTACCAACTCACATCTTTCCTCTAGCCTGTGTTATACTTCTTAGACCTTTTAACAGGTTTTTGTTAGATTTCCAGGTCGAGTATTATCAGCAGATATATTTTTTCACTCTTTTATTCTCACTGAAAGAAACTATGAGATCTATGACTGTGAGCTTCTAGGGACCATATGGGCACTGGAGACCTGGCAACACTACCTCCAAGGCTCAAAACATCCTATGACAATCCTCTCCAACCACAAGAACTTAATGTACTTTAGAACCATGTGCAAATTGAACTGATGATGAGCACACTGGAGTCTATTCCTCTCGCAATTCAACCTCCAACTCATATATGTACCCAGGAAACAGATGGTTCAGTCTGACACATTATCCTGATGAGATGACCACATACCAGAGGTTGACAATGATAATGAGGACGTTGTCATGCTCAGAAAAAAAGTTTTCTACAAATAATTGACACTGAGCTGAAGGACCTCTTCACAGAAAATCTGATGGGTTTGCCCCTTTGCATTGCGCACTTTCCCACCACTGCACATATCTCCCCTTTAGCATACACAACTAGTGCGCACATTGAAAACCACTGTACCAGCCTCCCCATAGTCTTTGCACCCTGAAGGATGATCCGAGGCCCTCTAAGCAAACTCCCCCCTCACATTGAGCATGCCTGCAGTTGTAGGTTAAGTGTTCACCCTTTCCGTTGAGACTCTGCACTGAGTACCAACTGAACACATCATTTCTGGAGCCCACCGCGAGGGGTTTCTGTTTATCAGACCATATTTTAGACCTCCATCAGCTCACCCTTTGCTTCAACATTAACCACCTTCGCACCCTCCATTCCGAGCTGTTAGCAACTGCGCTCCAGCTTGGGAAAATACCAGTATTTGAACCACTCTTCCTAAACAACACACATCACTTGTCCGCACTGTCTTTACCTCCACCTTCACCTGAATCATCCCTACCTACCTTAACTCCATCTGCATCGCTGCATCCTTCTCCACCTTTGCATTTCGCTGTGCTTTTACCAGATTTTAACTCTACACACCTTATTCCACCTACTATGGCTAGCATGCATATGCCATCTGCATCCAACCAAAATGTGCCGCGTTTCGACCCCGCAAAACCACGCAAACTCCAGAAGTACTTTGAGGAGCTTATGCAACTCCTCCGTGATTGTAACGTCACCAACGAGACCGATAAGAAGTTCCACACTGTGCACTATTTGGACAGTGACACTGCGGACACTTGGAAACTGCTACCAGAGTATAGCACGATGCACAACTATGGTGCATTCAAAGACGCTGTCCTAAAGCTTTATCCCAGCTCTAGGGATGGCAGTAAATGGAGTATTAGCAACCTGGACAAGCTTATTGGTGAGACCGCATTGGGCTTGTAACTGCAGAAGAAATTGCACGTTATTACCACGCATTTTTCAACATTAGCAAATACTTAGTTGCGCAAGGCATATTGGCATGCTACAACCAAAGCCACATGTTTGTTAGGGTGTTCCGACCAGACCAGCTCGAGCGCATTTTGAGCTGCCTTGCGATTGCAGTACCGAACCAGCCTGCAAATGTGCCATACTCATTAGATGCAATACATGATATGATCGACTTTATCTTTGAGGGCCCAGTGCACTATTTCCAGCCACTTACCGGGCTCACAGCACAAAACCCCGATATGTATGCACCCTACTCAGCACCCAGCACACCCATTTCCCAGCCACAACCTAGCGCACCTGCAGTCAAAGCAGAAGACATTTCGGTCTTATTCGAATGCATGACACAGATGATAGTTACTGCATTAAGCACATCGTGCAGAGATGGCACAAATGGCACACCTTGCTCAAACAATGACAAGTGCAATGTTTGTGGTCAGATAGGGCATTATATCCCTGAGTGCGCTTCAATTGAGCGCCTTATTAGCAAAGGAAAGTGTAGGCGAAATGCAGAAGGGCGCATCATACTCCCAGGTGGCGCATTCGTGCCATGTTCTATTCCAGGCAACTTCTTGGGCGAGCGCATTGAGGAATGGCATAAGCGCAACCCAGGGCAGATTGCCACTAATTGACTTTTATCTAATACCAATTCACAGCTCATCTACAATATAGTGCCTCATCCAGCTCCAGCAGCACCTTTACAGTCGACGTACGTTGCTGCTTCAGCACACCAAATGTGCAACTAACGAAGGAAGAGCGCATCAATGTGCTCAAGCGGGAGTTGATGGCACTTCAGAAGAGGCAAGTCTTCGACGGCGTCAAAATTCTGTGGCGTGCACCATGCAATACCTCCAGTCAAGAGAGCACACATTCTACAACCACAGACATTGCGCCCACCAACAGCATCGAGTCCCCAGCCTTGCAACCTGCTGTGAGCACAACTGAAGCGCCCGATGAGACGCCCATACATCCCTATTCCAACATTCCCGAAGTGCGTTTTGTGCCCGCAGCGGCAGATAAACCAGACATACCGGCTAACACTTCCAAAGGCAAAGAGCCATCATACTGCACTGTCATTCCCATCCAGAACCTGCAGATTGTTGATGACGTATATGCGTGCACCATGAAGGCACCCTCCGTTATGGTTTCACATGAAGAGCTCCTATCCCTTTCACCTCATCTCAGACAGCGCCATAGAGAGCAAGTTACCCCAAAGCGCATTGCAGCTACCAGCGCAGAAGTGGTAGCTACCAACCTTGCGAGCATTATGCCATTTGCACACTGTGATGCGTGTGCACCTTTTGCAGAAAATAAAGTGCTTAATGTGACACCACCAGTTAGCATGGCAATTGCAGTGCCACTTCCTATTGTTTTGCAGGATCCATTTGAATAGTACCTCACCCATCTCCAGCCAGGCAAAATTGAAAACCTGGATGTTTTGAAGGTTGCAAACGAGTCACATGCACTTCATTCCATTGATTTATTGATCGACGACCAAGAGTACTTTGAAGCTATCTTAGATCTGGGTTCGCAAATCATTGCAATGTCAGAAGTGGTCTGCCATCGTCTTGGGCTTCAGTATGACCTGCGCATTCATTTATACATGCAATCGGCCAATGGAGAGGTAGATGAGTCACTTGGGCTTGCACGCAATGTTTCTGTGCACATTGGGGATATCATTGTCTATGTGCAAGTTCACATTATCTGTTCACCTGCTTATGATATTCTGTTAGGACACCCCTTCGATGTGTTAACGTGCTCCGTCATGTGCAACTTTGCAGATGAGGTGCAAACGATTACAATCTGCAATCCGAACACAGGCGCCATCTCCACCATTCCAACAAAGCCTAGAGAAAAACCGCACCACTTCTTCCCAGCCCCAGCAACACCACACTTTGCTATTCAGCATAACCCACCAAGAAATTTTCGCCAGGCTTCGAGGAATTGATCGCAGACCAAGGAGAAGTCGCCACTATCATAACATTCAACTCTGATACCCAATCTTGTGATGTTTCTATGTTTGCGCTTATTCCATTTTCCGCTTCCGTTTCTTTGACCTCTATTATCTCTCAACTCTACCTATCCCAATGTACCAACAGTAATGCACAGGTGCTCTTAAATTCGATTGACCCCGTGGCCCTTATTCCAGCCATGTTTCCGAAAAGTGCACATGCACATGCAACTTTTATCGATTTAGCAGCGTGCGCGCCCCAAAAGGGCATAGTAACCAAGAAGAAATATAAACCGGTTGCTAGAAAAGTCAAACCAGTTATTGCGCCCATCCCAAACAAATTCCGCATTGAGCGCAACATTATAGGCAATCCGCTAGCAACACTTCCTGTGCTTTTACCAAACCCACCACTATTTACCCCAACTGGGCGCTATACTGAGGAGCGCATGCAAACACTCCAAAAGTGCCACACTGATTTCTTATTGCCAGAGAAGATGAGGGTTTTGCACCACTTGATGTCTTTGCAGAATAAAGCCTTCCCATGGAGTGATGAGGAGTGCAGCAGCTTCAAGACCGTGTTCTTTCCCCCAGTAAAAATCCCAGTTATTCTGCACACTCCTTGGATAGAGCACAACATCCCCATTCCTCCAGGCATATACAACAAAGTTTGCGCTATTATCTGGAAGAAGATAGACTCAGGTGTTTACAAGTGCTCAAATTCAGCATATAGATCGTGCTGGTTCTGCACACTCAAGAAAGATGAAAAAGCACTGCACATCGTACATAGCCTTGAGCCGCTTAATCGTGTTACCATTAAACACTCCAGTGTCACCCCTACACCTGAGCACCTCGCAGAGCTGTGTGTGGGGTGCGCATGTGGTGCCGTCCTTGATCTATATGTGGGATATGATGAGCGCTTAATCAAAGAATCGTTGCATGACCTTACAACATTCCAGATGCCTTACAATGCAATGCACCTCATTACATTGCCAATGGGTTGGACAAACTCAGTACCAATCTTCCATGATGATGTGTGCTATATTCTGCAGCCAAAGATTCCGGATTACACTGTTCCCTATATCGATGATGTCCCAGTCAAGGGGCCTTTGAAGCACTACATTTTACTGGATGGATCATGCGAAGCGCTCACTGCAAACCCTGGCATAAGGCGCTTTGTGTGGGAGCACTTCCAGAATGTGAACCACATTGTGCAGTGCATGAAATATAGTGGTGGCACTTTCTCTGGGAAGAAATCCACACTGTGCACTGAGAACTTCATTATCCTTGGCCATTACTGCACACCAGAAGGTAGAAAACCCGAATGCGACAAGGTAGATGTTATCCACAATTGGAGCACATGCCACATGCTTTCGGAAGTGCGCACATTCTTGGAAACAGTCGGTTTAATGCACATTTATATCCACAATTATGTGCACTGCATTAACGCGCTCACAAGGCTTATGTGCAAGGACGCTCCATTAGAATGGGGCCCAGAGCAAATAGCGGCACAAAACGACATTAAGCAAGTGGTACTAGAGTGTCCTGCGCTACAACTGATCAATTATTCCTCAGAACTCCCTGTTATCCTTGCAGTCGACACTTCCCAGATAGCAGTCAGCTTTTACCTTTGCCAGCAAAAGGGTGCAGATGCAAAAACGCGCAATTACAATCAGTTTGGCTTGATTACGCTCAATGACAGAGAAGTGCACTTTTTGCAACTGAAGCTAGAGATCTATGGGCTTTACCGCATGCTGTGCAGTTTGTGCCTTTATATTATAAATGTGCACAACTTAATTGTGGAGACTGATGCATGCTATATCAAGGGCATGCTACAAAACCCTGATATCCAACCATCCGCTAGCATTAACCGGTGGATTGTCTCAATCCTTACATTCCACTTTACACTCATACATGTTAGGGGAGTGGTGCATGGTCCAGATGGGCTTTCATGTTGGCCAAAGCAGCCAGAGGACTTAGAAGGAGAAGAAGATGAAGAGTTTGAGGATTGCATTGATGCGCTACATGGCTTTATGCATGCGACACGTCCCATTTCAGTCCTTTGACGTGCAAGCACTCATGCTAACGCAGCCAGAGCCAAGCACAAATGCACAAAATGCGCGCAATAGTGCGCTTATTTATGATGATGACTATAGCCAAGTTCCAAGGAGTGCGACCACAGATGCAGAGGATGAGAAGTTAGATTTGGTGTGGATTTGGATGGATACCCTAATGCGCCCTAGCGACTTCACAGATTCTGAGTACAGCATGCTCATGCACTACACGAGCGGGTTTTTCAAAGACAAAATGCACCTATGGAAGCGCAATGTGCATGGTGCTCACCAGCTTATTATTTGGCAGTCTAGACACTTACCGATATTGCGCGCCATTCACGACAACATTGGACACAAGCGCTTTTACGTGATGCACTCCACATTGCTCAAGCGCTTTTGGTGGCTGCACGTTATGGATGACATCATTTGGTTTGTGTGCACTTGTCATATTTGCCAGATCCAGCAAATGCAGAAGGTTCTAATACTGCCAGTCATCGCAATGCCTGCGCCTCTCTTCAGTAAAGTTTATATTGATACGATGCACTTACCAGTATTAGCAGGGCAGCGCTATATCATCCAAGGTTGTTGCTCACTTGTGACTTGGCCAGAATTCTGCGGGCTCCCTAAAGAAAATGCGAGCACACTTGGCGATTGGATGTTTCAAGACCTCATCTGCAGTTGGGGCGCGTTGTGCGAGATAGTTACTGATAATGGCAAGCCATTCATCAAAGTGCTAGCCTATCTCAGTAAGCACTACCATATCAATCACATCCGCATATCTGGCTATAACTCGCACGCTAATGGAATTGTTGAGCATGCACATTTCGACGTGTGTCAAGCACTTATCAAAGCCGCAGATGGAATAGAAACAAAGTGGTTCAGTGCACTGTACTCAGTCTTTTGGGTGGAGCACATCACAGTTTGGAAGCGCCTTGGCATCTCTCCATACTTTATTGTGACAGGTGCACAGCCTCTAATCCCTCTCGATATCATTGAAGTGACATACCTTAACCCACCCCCAGATTCTATACTCTCCACTACAGACTTAATCGCATGGCATGTGCACACATTGCAAAAGCGTCCAGAAGACTTAGTGCGCATCCATTCCCATGTCTATGCAGAAAGGCACAAAGCAGCGCTCCATTTCAAGAAAGTGCACTCAAAAACCATCTGCAGTTTTGACATCCAGCATGGCAATTTAGTCATTATGCGCAACACAGCAATCGAGAAGAGCCTTAACTGCAAAATGTGCATGCGTTATCTCAGTCCTCTAGTTATAGTGCCACACAATCGAGGCAATGCATATATTGTTTGCGAGCTCAATGGGATGGTATTTGACAGGCCAGTAGCCGTGTTCCACCTACTGCCATACCATGCACGCAAGTCCATTGTGCTTCCTGACATAGTGCTCGATATCACTACAATGCGGTTGAGGGAGATGGAAGAGTCCATAGTAGTGGACACAGAAGACAAAGAAGCAGTTGATGAAGAAGAAGTGCAAGGAGATAGCGCTGAGGATGAAGAAAGCGCTGATGAGGCATGCAACTAGTGCTCTGCATGCACCACTATGAATACTTCACCTTTTTATATGTATGCTTTGCTTTCTTTCATTTTTTTTATGTCACCTTTTTCCTATTTGTGAAGTCGCATCTGGACACATTCCGTGATTGCACAACCCATGGGTTTTACTGGCCATGATGATCTACTGAGCCTTTCCCATTTTTTAGACTTTGTCCTATGACATGCGCTTCATTTTATCTCTTACTCTTTTATTGATGGACATGGTCAATATCTCAGTTGGGAGGAGGAAAGTGATGGTTGGATAATTTTTCCACACTCCTTTGCATTTGTGCATTTTTGCGCTGGTGTGCATTTTTGTGCACTTGACATTTCTTGCTCGAATGTTGCTTATCTTATCTCTTTTCCCTCACATATATTATTTGGACTTACAAATTTCATTTTATGGCACCATGGAAGCACGTGCATGGGTTGGCGCAAAGTGCACACATTTGCATGCATGCGCGCACTGCACCGCTTCGGAGCGCATCACACATATCACAGATGCAACAGAGAGATTGATTGACACACTATCTAAAACTTATACAGGCGAGCGGCTATTCAATGGACTCCAGGAACTCCAAGTGCTCCAAGACCACATCCAGTTTCGCCTTTGCATCCACCTCCACTTGCTCTGCACTGTGCAACCAGCTCTTAGCGACCTCTAACTCAATGAGTGACCTTTGGACATCTTCCTTAAGGTGATCATGCATGGCACCCAAGACTGCGACCACTGAGCAGCATTGTGCTAAGTCGAGCGCCTCGACATCCTGGCCTTGGTAGACCATGTCCCCCGAGGTGTTTCCCGATCTGGTTTGGCACGAGGATTGCGTGTGTGCACTTGCCTGGCAAACGGTAAGGCAGTGCAGCTTTGGGCGCACTTGCGATGGTGAAGGGAATGCATTTTCGACTTTGTGGCACTTTGATGTGTGCTCTTTTGAGGGGCTGATGAACCCCGCATCACTCTTATTGCCCTTGTCAGTTTGCGATGCGCCTTTGAAATAGTTAGCACAGCGTGGAAGGAGGATGAGAAAAAAACACACCAGAGCGCCCAGTAGCTGCTTTCCTGCCTCTAGAAGTCACATGCAGCTGTGCAAGGGTGCGCTTCATCCATTCACACTTTCTCTTACCCTTTGCACATGGGGCGCACCATTTTCCATTGACAGATACGCACTTAGCTGGTTGGCCCATGTGGTGGCAGTTATCACACTAGAGTAGAAAAGGGGAATTACTTAGTGAGTTTGAAGCATATCCAAAGAAACTTACCGGTCCGCTATTAGCATCGGAGGTGGCACCAATGCCACTCAGTGGTGGCACTTCGACATATGCACATTGCTGTATTGTGTGCACCAGGCATGCACTTGCACCTTCATCTGCACTGGTGCTCTCATCACACTGCTCACTCTCCCCTTCGCTTGTCACCCCACTCTCCCAAGACTCCCCAGTTCCTTTGCCTATGACCTCAGCATCGGTAGCTCCAGAAAGCGCACACAGAGAGTGCACCAGCACGATGTGCGCCTTTTCATCCTCCTGCACCTCGGGGGTATCTATATCGCTTGCCTCATCAATTGCTCTGAACTCACCTTCCAGATGCTCCAAGTTAACCTCAGGTGCCTGCAATTCTGTGGTCAAGAGTGCACGGTGCACCTTGCATGCTTCAGTGCACTCCGCGTGCACTTCCAGCTGCCCTGCCAGCTCGTGCGCCCTATGCTCAAATTCCTCAGACTGCTCTTTCTCCTCAATCATCTTATGCATATCAGGCATCAGCTCCTCACCCCAAGTAAGCCACTCCTCCACCATGATCCCACTGAATGTGCTGCATGCCTTCGTGAGGAGCGCATCGAGTTCTGCATCATCTTTAACAGTGTCCGCATGGCTTTTATACATGTTCTACATGCCCCAGCCCTTAGCAACCTGCACCAGTTATAGAAACACAAAAAGTGCCCCAGTTTACTACAAAACCCTTCACCCCAAGCTTGCATCGTCGTCTGCTCGCTCCCAGCAGCAGGGAGGGTCTCATTGAGGGCCAGGATCATTTGTCTGAGGGCTAAGGTAAATGCTGAGGCCATTGGATTGGGTAGAGATGGGTTGTGGAAAGAGTTATAGGGGATAGATGGTGGTCAGAGATAGATAAGGAGAGGATGGCCGCTTATGTGAGTGAAGAAAAGTTTATGCTGACCAATTGCATGCTGTTTGAGGACAGTCAGTACGTTAGTTGGGAGGAGATGATATGGCTCCCGATCGCCCTGTGTGCATACTATGGCATTTTTTGTGATTGTGTGCACCTCCTAGATGGCTTCCGCACACTTTGCGCACCTTCATGTGCTTTCATGTGCCTTTGCATGCTTCCATGCGCTTTTGCATGCCTTTGACCATTTAGGTGCGCCTTTGTGCACCTTTTGCATTTCTACTGTGCATTTGGTACCCCCATAGCTGCCAATCATTGTGCGCCCTAAATGCACCTCATTGCACTTCAAACTGCCTCTGCACGCCCCCCCCCACACTCCTTATCTGCCTTCCACATTTATTGTGCGCTCGATGCACCTTTGTGCACTCCTTTTAGGCTTTACCTGCAACTCACATTCCCTGCTGCGCACTCACTGCACAATCCCTATCACACACAACAATCCACCACACCGGTGCGCTGCACATCGCAGCTCCCATCTTACTGGTGCATTTATTCGGGGCACACCACAATTCCGACACAAGCAAACTGTGCATTCTTACATAATTGGGGCGCTTTGCACCTATTTGGCATTGGACTGTGCACCTTCAGCACCTTCATGTAATCCTGGTGCTTTGGCAGTATTTGGCCTTTCACAGCATCTCCTTATAGTTCTTCCACATTTCCAATTGGCATCGCCTTATCTGGTAACCAGCACAGGTCAATCATGCCATTATTACTAAGGCACAGCATGCAACACATAACACCAAAGTGGATTAATTGGGAAGAGTGCACGAGACCTAGAGTGCACCAAAAATAGCACATCGCACCGGAACAGGTGGGTAGTGGGCTATAGGTGCGCAAATCTTATTGGCTGAGGCAGCGGCATAGCGCAGTTGGGTTTAGATGGGCAAATGGATGCACTTGTGGGTAGCGCATGGCGCTTTCTATTTTTACACTTCATTTTACCATTTTTATCACATAAGCCATGTAGGCAGACAGATAGAGAATCCAGAGGATCTTTCCCCCCGCTCATAGTTCATAGCTCAGTCAGCGTCACACATAGTCTGTGCACCAGCATCCAGTCTGTGCACCTTTGTAGTGCGCCCTTCGTATAGCTGCATTTGTGTATCGTTTGCATCCCCTCATCATATTGTTGCATTTTGTCCCTGCATTGCATCCTTTGTCCTCATTCGAGCACTCATACAGTGCACCCTTTGTATAGCCGCATTTGTGCACTGTTTGTGCACTTATTTGTATAGCCACATTTTGTGCACCGTTTGCACCTTTTTCTGCCCCTTGTGCTTCCACCCCATTTGTGTCCCCAACCTATGCACCACCTTCACAGCACACCCCAGTGATGTCTCCATCCCACTACACCTCTCGTCTTCATCACCCTCATCGTTGCACACTTTTGCGCTCCTGTTGCACATTTTTCCGCACTGCATGTTTTTTCACCCCTTTGCATTGTGCACTTTCCTGCCACTGTGCATATCTCCCCTTTAGCATACACAACTAGTGCACACATTGAAAACCACCGTACCAGCCTCCCCATAGTCTTTGCACCCTGAAGGATGATCCAAGGCCCTCTAAGCGAACTCCCCCCTCACCCCGAGCATGCCTGCAGTTGTAGGTTAAGTGTTCACCCTTTCTGTTAAGACTCTGCACTGAGTACCAACTGAACACATCAACGTGCAATGGACCTATTAACATCTGAGTCTGTTCTGATATGAATTTGTTCAGACATTGTAATGTCGGTCAGTGTTTCTGATTCTTGTAAGAACCAGTAGGTCATGAAGGTGAGTTCTGCCTAAACCAGTTTAGTTGGCAGTAGTAAAAACCAGCTTGACCTTTTGTTAGGCTAAAGCTCTTATCATTTGTCAAGTGGGATGTCTAATCCAGATGAAGGTCATAGTCACTCATAAGCAACTATGAGGATGACTTAGTTCACAAGTTAAGAGTGTAGGAAAGCTAAGGTCAAGCTAGTTGACCTGGCCATTGTATTGTCCTATTTATAATACAACAATAGTAGCTACCATATTTGTAACTACAATAACATGAGAATGGAACAAGCCTAAGTACAATAGCATAAGATAGGGCAATGAAATGCCATGCATAGCATACAATAGTGTGGGAGGAATGATGACTAGAATTAGTAAGGGCACATTGCAAGACAATAGAGAAGGTATGCTGAGATGATAGATGCATGCATAAGCAAGACAATAGCATGGGAGAAAATAGAGTGTCCCCCCCCAGGAGATGTAAGACCATAACAGTCTACAAGGACACATGGGTGAGTGTAAATTACAGCCCTTCTTGATACATCTGTGGTTGCACACTAGATATAAACTTGCTTTCACAACGTTATCCCATAAGGTATTGACAAAGTCATGGGTGATGTAGGATCTGGTTGGTCCTGTGCATATTCATCCTGATGGTATATGCATTCTGGTTTAGTTACCACTACACCCTTCTGCCTGCCTCATCAAGGCATCAGTGGGGGTATGGTTTTGCATTCCATACCTTCTAGGCAAGTATCTGATTATTTTTGATTCTCTAACCTTTGTTCTTGATTAATGAAGACATCTTTGGCAAATTCTTTCATAGTAGCTACTAGCATCTTGAGTCAATCCAACAATTTCACCTCTAGCGATGTAAGACCAATGTCTCCACCCTTCAAACACTAAAGAATTGTTATGAGGGGGATACACTAGGGGATAACATGTGTGCCACAAATTTCACACCTTATTGTTTTCTGTTTGCTTATTGTACTATTGTTCTATGAATGCTATTGTTCTTCAATTCTCTATTGTCTTTTGCAGAGCGATAACCACACACCTCTAATCTCTTACAAACCATTCTCCCTCATTATGGTATTATGCCATGGATGCTCATTTACTTTCTCATGCTATTATTTTTACATTTGACTACCTATGTAGATATCCTCTTGCACTTGTACTATTTAAACTGCAATACAATACCAGGCAAGCTCAGCTTGACCTGGTCATTCCTATGCTCTCAATGCAATCTTAAGTCATCCTCAACTGTTGCTTACAAGCAACAGCAAACTTGATCTAACAAATGACTCAGAGAGCTTTTGATCCTAACAAAAGGTCAAGCTGTTCTGAACTCTGCTGACTAACCTCAGTCTAGGCAATCATTACTTGCACAGATGCACGAATGATTCTTACGAAAGTCTATCCACAACAATTTGCTAGAAAACAATGGCATCACTCTCCACAACCAATGCTCCCACTGCCCCTACACAACCTATGACACCTGGATGACCAGGCAAAATCAAAATATGAGCCCTGACTGACTTCTCAGGCAACCAATCCAAGATCATGCTCTTCCTCCTAGAGTGTAGAGCCTACATCAATGCCAATGCCCAGGCTTTCAAAGATGACCAACACAAGATTTTGTTTATGTTGTCATACATGAATGGGGGGACTGCAGGGCCATGGAAGCAGGCCTATTTAGAAGAGAGATACATGGAGTTGAAACCCTGGGACATGTTCCAGGACTTCATTGTGAAGGTCAGAAGTGCCTTTTCATTGATTGATGATGCAGGAAATGTGTGAATGCAACTAAGGACCCTCTTGCAAGGGACCAAGGGGGTTGATGAGTATATTTCCCAGTTTAAAACACTGGCATACTGCACAAAGATTAAAGAAGATAATGTGCTGATCAAATATTTTGTAGATGGACTTAACAACAAAGTCCTCAACAAAGTATTTGGCATGGAGAACCTGCCTGACACAATTGAGGGGTGGTATATGCATACAGCAAGGGCAGAAGAGCATTTGAGGAGGGCAAAGGCAATAAAAGAAAGAACCTACAGCAAGGGAGGAGGAGGAGCTGGGAGTTCCTCAAAAGATCCAAATGCCATGGACATCGATGCGACCCATCTCTCCTATGCAGAGGGACTTGAACACATTAAAAAAGAAAAATGCTTTATCTGTCACAAAGCAGGACACAGAGCTGCCGACCACAAGGGAGGAAAGGAACCTCCTTCAAAGAAAGAAACAAAGAAACCCAAGGTGAAGAAGCCAGAGGTGAAGAAGACACCAAGAGACCACTACCAGAAGATCAGAACTCTGATCAACAAGCTGGAAGAAGAAGAGAAGGAAAAAGTTTTCAACTTAATGGTGGTGGAGGGTTTTTAAAATGGAAGCCCACATCAGCAATGGACCCCACCAGAATTATAGTCTCTAGTATATTGGTAGCACAAGTAAGCAACCAATCTATGTGTGTCCCCATTTACTGTGTATTAGGAGACAAAAAAGCTGAAACACCTGCCCTAATCAACTCCGGAGTGGGAGGAACATTTATTGATCACTAAGTGGTCGAAAAACTCGGACTAAAGAAGTCATCACTCCCAAAAAAGATTCTCACTAAAAATGTCAATGGGACTCTAAACAAAAATGGGATGATCACACACTACATGAATGCAAACATGGAAATTGGAGGAGAAGCAAAAAAAATAAGATTGCTGATAACTGGCTTAGGAAAGAAAAGGGTAATATTAGGTTTTCCCTGGTTTCAAAAATGAAACCCCACAATCGACTGGAAGAAGGGAACTCTCTCCATCAAACCCAAAGAGAGACTTCTAATTGGGAAGATCTGAACAATAATTCAGCAAACATGACAAGGTGAAACTAATGGTAAGCAAAGCTCCACTACAGATGACAAGGAGTCACTTGTACCGAGAGTAACGTTGAGCCCAACTCTCAGGAGACTACCTATAAGGAATGCTAAGGAGACCTTCGGGGAAACCCATCTTGCTACTGTTGAGTACGTGAAGAGTAGGCTTGGGATAGTTCATCTCACAAAAGGGCTTTGCATCAAAAATGAACAGGATAACCATGGATCACACTTGGCAATGGACACTAACCTGGAAGACGACCTGCAGAGGCTGATACTGGATGCTGCAGGTGTCAAGGCATCACCCTGCACCAAGAGAGGACAGGATGGCATGGATGCTCTATTTGCATACATTCAGGGAGAACCCATGATCAGAGCATTCAAGGCCAGCAAAGCACCCCTTACCATCAAACATGACTATATTCTACCAAATTATCAAAAACTCAGGCAAATATCCCACATCACCCAATCTCAATTAACCAGCAGAATCACATACTCTAATACCACACACATCCAAGCAAAAATGTTTATCTTGCAGAAGCTCATCCATGAAAGCAAGATGGAGAAAAAGAACAATCTTTGGACAATCTGCTCCCAGACAAGTATAAGGAGTATTGGAGGGTGTTCAAAAAGGCAGCATCAGAAAGATTTCCTGAGTTAAGACCATGGGACCATGCAATCGAGCTAAAGCTGGACTTCATCCCAAAGGATTGCAAGGTCTACCCCATCACCCCAGCCAAACAAGAGAAATTGGATGAATTCATAGATGAGAACCTATGAAAGGGATACATCGTCCCATCCAAATCACCTATGGCATCCCCATTCTTTTTCATTGTGAAGAAGGACTTTGATGCCCTGTGACCCTGCCAAGATTACCAGTACCTAAACAATGGAACCATTAAAAACTCCTACCCTCTTTCTCTAATCGGAGATCTGCTCGACAAACTGAAAGGGGCTAAATGGTTTACAAAGTTAGACATCAGGTGGGGATACCACAATGTCAGAATTAAGAAGGGAGATGAATGGAAGGCTGCATTCAAAACCAACAAGGGGCTATTCGAGCCCAAGGTTATGTTTTTTGGCCTCTGCAACTCCCTGGCTACCTTCCAAGCTATGATGAACGATGTCTTCCAGGACATACTAAATGAGGGATGGCTAGTGATCTACATGGATGACATCCTAATCTTCTCTAAAGACTGGAAGGAACATGAGGACAGAACAAAAAGGGTTTTGGAAAAAATAGAGGAAGAATGATCTGTTCCTCAAACCCAAAAAGTCCAAGTTTGATATACAAGAGGTGGAATTCCTCAGATTAATCCTACAGCCAAATCAACTGGCAATGGACCCCATTAAGCTTAGTGGGATAAGGGACTGGCCATTTCCAACCAATGTCAAGGGAGTCCAATCGTTCCTTGGTTTTGGTAATTTTTACCAAGAATTCATCGGAAACTTCACCGTGATCATGAAACTGTTGAATGACCTAACAAAGAAGGACCAACCCTTCAACTGGACAAGCGAATGCCAAAATGCACTCAAAATACTAAAATGGAAATCTTCTGAGGCACCAGTACTACTCATGCCAGAGAAAAACTCTTTGTAGTGGAGAGTGATGCATTAAAATATGCTACTGGGGCAGTTCTCAAGCAAACAGATGCTAATGAGAACTGCCATCCATGTGGCTACATTTCCCACTCTCTCACACCAACTGAAAGGAACTATAAGATTTATGATCGGGAGCTGCTCGGAATAATACAAGCCTTAGAAATCTAGAGACACTATCTACAGGGATCCAGGCACCCAACAACCATCCTGTCAGACCACAAAAACTTAGTGTACTTCAGGACCACATGAAAGCTAAACTGACAGCAAGCTAGATGGAGTTTGTTCCTCTCACAATTCGACCTACAACTAGTGCATGTCCCTGGGAAGATGATGGTGCAATCTGATGCACCCTCCTGATGGGAAATTATGCATCAGAGGTGGATAATAACAATGATGACATTACTCTACTCAGGGACAAGATCTTCACACAAATAATTGACACCAATCTAAAAGACCTGCTTGCTAAAAGAATGATGGAAGACAACCTACTAAAAGAAATAGTGAGAGCGATCAAAGAGGGAGGAACACTACTGATCAAGTTGGCTGTCAAAGACTGGAGGATGGAAGATGATGGGACAGTCTTCTTCAAAGAACGATGCTATGTGCTAAATGACAAGGACCTACAAAAGAAGATCATGGAAAAATACCACAATAATGTTCTCACCAGGCACCCTAACTGATTCCAAACACTGGAACTGGTCTGAAGAGACTACTGGTGGTCAGGCATGACCATCTTTATCAGAAACTATGTTGACGGGTGTGCCACCTGCCAACAAATAAAGGTGAATACCCACCTTATGATGCCCCCTCTGCTGCCAATCAAGTCAGAAGTGACATGACCATTCACATTGGTAACCATAGATTTCATCACCAATCTTCTGACCAACGATGGAGCAGATAGAATCATGGTTGTGGTAGACCATGGTCTTACTAAGGGGGTAATTTTTATGCTCTGCAACAAAAGGATCAATGCTCTAGGGGCAGCCAATTTCTATCTCCATAATCTGTTCAAGAGATTTGGCCTACCAGATAAAATTATATCTGATCAGGACCCTAGATTTGCATCTAATGCTTTCCAGCAGTTGGGGAGATTACTGGGCATTAAATTGGCAATGAGCACTGCCTATCATCTGCAAATTGATAAGGAAATGGAATGGGTCAATCAGGAATTGGAGATCTATCTCTGAATCTTCTGTGCAAACAACCTCTCACAGTAGAAAAGGCATCTCACCACCGCCAAGTTCACTCACAACCAGAAGCACTACTTGGCAATCAAGAATGCCCTTTTTTACATAATGATAGAAGCCCATCTGAAGGCCATCCCCACAACCTATGAGAAAACCAATGTGCCTGCCACTGAGCAAAGGATAGCTGAACTGGAAAAGGCATGGCGAGAGACCCTGGCAGCACACAAGTTATCCTGACAAGTCATGATCAAATGGACTGGCCGAGCCTTCTGTCCATTCATGGTAGGAGACAGAGTCTGGCTAGACTAGAAAAACCTAAAGCTCAGATATCTGACCAGGAAACTTGCTCCAAAACATGAAGGGCCATTCTGCATCACACACATGATCTCCTCTCATGCCTATGAACTAAGGCATCTAGCACCATGGAAAATCCACCTGGTCTTCCATGCATTGCTTCTCTCGCATTTCAAGGAGAATGAAATGCATGGGCCAAATCTTCTTCCTCTACCCCCTGACCTGATCGAGGGAGAATTGGAACATGAGGTTGAGGCAATTATAGCTCACAGAAAAAGGGGCTGAGGGACTCAATTTTTGGTAACATGAAAGGGATACAGCATGGCTGAAAGCATCTGGGAGCCTGAAATGCATTTAAGGAACACTTCAGAGATACTAGGACAATACAAATCCACCCACAACTTCTCTTCACTATGAGTTGCCCTCTACACTTCATCATAAATGCCACACCCAATCCCTACCCAGCGAGAACATTTGACTTAATCCTACAATACGTCTGTGATCTCTATGACAACCACAATGGAGGAAAACTCCTATTCCAGACCCGTGATTAGGCCCTACTGTACAAAACCATGCAGAATTTATTTGATACCTACAGAGCAATTTTGACATTAGAATGGATGTTCTGATGCCTCACAAAAGAGGCATACTACCTTGATGCAATACAGCTTATTGAGGACCTGAATGAGCAGGCCAGCCCCTTTATGCTGCCTCCATGTGAGAGGACACCTTATCCAACCTTTATCCCTGAAAGCATTAGGGACATCGTAGAAGATCATTTTGGCATGGCACCAGAGTCACCACCACATGCACCTACAAGAACCCCCATGCCGACTTACTTGCCTCCACTGAGGTGGATGCAAAATTCAGTATGGTTCACATGCAGTGAGATCAGGCACTTCTCCTTGCATGCCCATGCTATCAATGCCCCCACTGCTGCATTTGCCAGCCAAAACACTTGGCACTGTTGTATCCACATGCACCACCATGTGGTGGCCCACCCCATCACCAAACAACTTAAACCATTACTACCATGATCACTCACCTCCCACTCATCATCTCCCTCTGCACCATATTTGGCATCACAATTTTAATTATGCTCATCATTTGGCTCTTCATGCTATCTAAAATGATCACCTCTTGCCCCCACCCATGCACCCCCATATTCTTAACCAGGATCTCGGTATGATTTGCTAGCGCCCACCTGGAGGAGATTGAGCTCTCTACTACTGTGTACTCTCATGGCTCATTTACTGGTGTATCAATCAGCACCTTCACCACCATGGCTAATGAATCCAGTGTTTGACAGCAGAGATGCAGGTGCCTGGTGTAGACTTGGAGCATCTCAAAAGTGAGTTCAGAGTAAAGGTTTTCCAATGTTCCCACTTTCTTTAGTATGTAACAATACATAATCATTAAAATGCAGTAAGGTTTTCATTAGAAAATGAACCACTACTGTTATGAGAAGGGAGGCTTACTACACATGCTCAAATTTTCTCTCATTATTATTCTTTGCTTATTGCATTATTAATAGTCTTCAGTATTGTCTTATGCCTTTGCTATTGTCCTATGCAGAGCTGCAACCACATACCTTTAATTCCATACAACCACCTTCCCATGCTATTGTATCACACTGTGGAATGCTTGCTCACTTATTTTCTCATGCTATTGTTCACTCGCTCATCCATTTATGTAAATACCTTTTTACACTTGTATTATTTATACTGCAATACAAGACCAGGCGAGCCCAGCTTGATCTGGTCATTCTAGTACTCTCAATGCGCTTGATAAGTCATCCTCACACTCTTGCTTACAAGCAACAGCATCTTGTGAACTAAACAATTAGGAGAGCTTTTGACTTTAACAAAAGGTCAAGCTGTTCTAAAACCTGCCGACTAACCTTAGTCTAAGCAGCTAAACATCTTAATGATGAAGCAAACTATTCTTATGAGAAAACTAGTCTTAGCACATCAGAAAAATGATGACAGCACCCTCTACCCCCATTGCACCCACAGCACCCACAGCACCCACGATGCCCAGCTGACCAGGAGAAATCAAAATGAGAGCACCAACCAACTTTTTGGGTGACCACTCGAAAACCATGCTCTTTCTCTTAGAGTGTGAGGCTTACATTGACACCAACACTCAGGCATTTGAAGACAACTGACACAAAATTTTATTCATGCTATCATACATGGATGAGGGGACTGCAGGGCCATGTAAACAGGCATATCTAGAAGAGAAATACATCAAATCAAAACCCTGGGACATGTTCCAGGAGTTTATCATGAAAGTCAAAGCCACCTTCTCACCAATCAATGACATATGAAGTGCATGAACACAATTAAGGGTGCTCTCGCAAGGAGCAAAGGGAGTAGACAAATATATAGCCCAGTTTAAGACACTGGCCTACTAGACCAAAATCAAAGAAGACACTGTGCTCATTGAATACTTCATGAATGGACTCAACAACAGGGTCCTCGACAAAGTCTTTAGCATAGAAAACCTGCCCAAGATGATTGAAGGATGGTACACACATGTAGCTAGAGAAGAGGGGCACCTTAGAAGGGCAAAGGTGATCAAAGAGAGAACCTATAGTAAAGCGGGAGGAGGAACTGGAAACTCTTCGAAGGATTCCAACACCATGGAGATTGATGCAACCCGCCTCTCTTATGCAGAAAGGCTTGAACATATTAAGAAAGGTAAATGTTTTATTTGCCACCACTGACCACAAAGGAAAAAAAGAACCTCCTACTAAAGAAGAAACAAAAAAACCAGAGAATCAGGACTTTGATCAATGAGCTGGAGGAAAAATAAAAAGAAAAAGTCCTCAACCTAATGGTGGTGGAGGGTTTTTAAAGTGGTGGCCCACATCAGCAGTAGACTCCACCAGAGTTATAGTCTCTTTCTGTTCACTGCATACTAGGGAACAAAAAAGCCAATTACCTGCCCTAATTGACTCTGGGGTAGGAGAAATGTTCATTGACTACTGAGTAGTTGAGAAACTCGGACTAAAGAGAACACCACTCCTGAAAAGGATCCTGGCCAAAAATGTTGATGGGACTCTGAACAAAAATGGAATGATCACACATTACATCAACATGACCATAGAAATCAGGGGAGGAGCACAGAAGATCAGGTTTTTGATAACTCGTTTGGGGAAGAAGAGAATAATTTTAGAATTCCCTTGGCTTTAGAAATGAAATCCCATGATTGACTGGAAAAAAGGAACCCTCTTTATCAAATCCACAGAGAGGCTCCTGATCATGAAAATCTGAACCATAAGCGAACAAATATAGCAAGGCAATACTAACAGTAAGCAAAGCCCCACTATAGATGACAAGGGGCTGTCCATACCAAGAGTAACATTGAGTCCGACTCTCGGGAGGCTACCTATAAGGAGTGCTGGGGAGACCTTCAGAAAAACCCACATTGCCACTGCTGAGCACATGAAGAGTAGGCTCAGGACAGTTCATCTCACAACAGAGCTTTGCACTGAGGATAAACAGAACAACTATGAATCACATCTGGCAATGGATGCAGATCTTGACAATGATCTGCAGACACCGGTATTAGATGCCACAGGCATCAAGGTATCACTCTGCACCGAGGGAAGTCAGGATGGCACAGAAGCTTTATTTGCATATATTTTGGGGAAATCCATGATATATTGAATACCCTGAGAGATCACCCCTCACTATCAAACATGATTACATTCCACCAAATTACCAGAAACTCAGGCAGATCTCCTACCTGAGGGATGAGATGAGCTCTTCCAGGACCTGTCAGCACTGGTGGATGTTGAAGGCCTAGAGAAAGAGGAAGTTAAAGAGGAAGAGGCAGAGGAACAGGATTTTTCTGTCCACAACAAGTGAACAGTATGCTCTTGTTGCCTGTCCATACCCACTTTGAAGTTCTGTCTGTTGATTCACTAGAGAATGAATCTTATTCTATGACCATTCCTTCTCCAGACCCCTCTGAAGTGGCTAAAGACATACCTACCCCTTTTATCCCTTTCCTCCCTCTACCCAGACTGAAGTCTTGGGAGCATAAGCTACCACACAAGTACATTGTAGCATCTCCCCCCTCTCAAAAATCCCTAGAATTGAAGATTGAGCTGCAGACCATGAATATGGGGCAAGTGCTCAGTGTCTCTGCTCTTTTGGACTCAGGTGCCATGGGCCTTTACATTGACTCGCACCTGGTTCAACAAAAACAACTTAACACCTGCTCACTATCTCAACCCATACCTGTCTACAATGTGGATGGCTCCCAAAATAAAAGCTGGGGCAATTTGGGAGGTTGTCGACCTAGTCCTCTGGTACAAGGATCATAGTGAACAGGCTCTCTTTGCAGTGACCCAGCTGGGAAAGCAGGAGGCAATTTTGGGCTACCCATGGCTTCGTGACCATAATCCTGAGATCAATTGGGTGACAGGTAAAGTCATGATGAATCATTGTCCCTCTCATGGTTGTACTTGCTTCACTGAAGGTAGATAGGAATGTTGAGGACAAAAGGGCTTTTTACAGCACACTCGAAAGTGTTATGCTGGTCCATTGCCTGTGGCTGATGTGGACTTAAAAGACATTCCAGATCTTGCACCCAACTTGGACGATGATGAAGAGGAGGTGGAGGAGATTGAGGAAGGTGACCAAATTTTCTACACTGCCATTGACCTTTCGCATGAGGTGCATGCCACCTTGAACATATCTTAGTGCCTCAGGAGGCCTTCCATAAGAACAATGCATCCAAACCTTTTGCTGACTCCATGCTTCCTCACCTGCATGACTTCAAGGATGTTTTCTCCAAGGAATCCTTCGACTCACTTTCTAACTGTAAGCTGTGGAATCATGCAATTGAGCTCATGCTGGGTGCCATGCCCTCTTCTTGCAAGGTCTATCCTCTCTCCCCTGAAGAATAGTGACAACTTGACAAGTTCATCAATGAACACTTGGTTTCAGGTCATATCTGCCCTTCTAAATTGCCCATGGCCTCACCCTTCTTTTTTGTTAAGAAAAAGGATGGGTCCCTTCAACTGGTTCAAGACTATTGATGCCTCAATGACATCACAGTCAAAAACCATTATGTGCTACTCCTCATATCTGAACTTGTTAATCAACTCCATGGAGCGCACTACTTCACCAAGCTCGATGTCTGTTGTAGTTACAACAATGCCCAGATAAAGAAAGGGGATGAGTGGAAGGCAGCTTTTTGCATGAACCATGGTCTTTTTGAACTGCTTGTCATGTTCTTTGGTCTCACTAATAATCCTGCCACCTTTCAGACCATGATGAATGATATCTTCCATGCTCTTATACTGGAAGGCATGGTCTGTGTCTACCTCGATAACATCCTCATCTTCACTCGAGACCTTGATGAACATCACTGAATCATGCACCTGGTGCTGGAATGACTTCAGCAGCACAAACTTTACCTTTGTTATGACAAGTGCGAGTTTGAGAAAACATGAATTGAGTGCTTGGGCCTGATCATCTTGGATGGGCAAGTGGAGATGGACCTGGTCAAGGTTGCTGCTATTACAACCTGGCCCATGCCCACAAATAAGAAGAGATGCAATCTTTTCTGGGCTTCATCAATTTCTATCAGCGCTTTATTAACAATTTTTCTTACCATGCCTGCCCACTATTTGACCTCACTGGCAAGGAGGGATGGAGATAGTAGAATGCGCAGAGGAAGCATTTGAGAAGCTCAAAGAGATGGTCACTTCCACTCCAATCCTCACCTTTGCTGATGAGTCATGTTCTTTCCATGTAGAAGCTGACAATTCAGACTTTGCAATGGGCACCTGCAGACATCACCAATATTCTTTGTACCAAAAAAGGATTAGAGGAAGAGGATGTGTACAGATTATAGGTATCTGAATGAGTGGACAGTGAAGAATGTGTACCCTTTGCCATTGATCACAGAAATAATTGACAAGGTGGGAAAGGCCAAGGTCTTTACAAAATTGGATTTACACTGGGGGTACAACAATGTACAAATAAAGAAAGGAGATGAGTGGAAGGCTGCATTTGCTATGCATCGAGAATCTTTTGAGCCGCTTGTTATGTTTTTTGGAATGACCAATAGTCCCCCAACTTTCCAAAATATTATGAATGACATTTTCAAGGACATAATAGACAAAGGCATGGTAATAATATTCATTGACAACATTTTGATATTCATGGAGGATAAAGAAAATCATGAGGCAATAGTGCAGGAGGTATTGAGAAGATTGGCAGAGAATGATTTATTTGTTAAACTGGAAAAGTGTATGTTTGGAGCAAGTGAGATCAAGTTCTTGAGATTAATGATTGGTCCTGATGGAATCAAGATGGATCCTATTAAGGTACAGGCAATTGTTGATTGGTCCATGCCCACTTGTATCAAGGAAGTTCAGGCTTTCTTGGGACTCACAAATTATTATCATTGCTTTGTTCATAATTTTTCCAAAATTGCCGCATCCTTACACAATCTTATGCAAAAAGGAGTAGTGTGGAGATGGAGAGAGCAACAGCAGACAGCATTTGAGGAGTTGAAGAGGAAGTTTGTGGAAAAGCCAATATTAGCCCCAGTAGACTTCATGCATCCCTTACGAGTGGAATCAGATGCATCCAACTTTGCTACTGGAGCAGTATTATCAATGCTATGTGAAGATGACAAATGGCATCCTTGTGCATATTTGTCTCGAGGGTTGAATGATGTGGAGAGAAATTATGATGTGCATGACAAAGAGATGTTGGAAATAATATGAGCATTGGAAGCATGGAGACATTATTTGAAGGGATGTATGCATCAGATCAAATCTGGATGGATCATCAAAATCTGCAGTACTTCATGTCTGCTAAAAAGCTTAACCATCGCAAGCGCATTGGGCATTATTCCTATCCTGTTTTAATTTTCACTTAGTTCACAAAGCGGGAAGCTTGATGAGGAAAGCAGATGCATTATCCAGATGTACAGATCATAAAAGGGGGGTGGAGAAGGACAATAAAAATATTACCCTACTCAAACCTGAATACTTTCATATTTGTGCTATGTGCCAAGAGCATCTATTGGTGGATAGCTCAGAGACAGAAATGTTGTCTAAAATTAGACAATGTGCAGAGATGGATGATGAAGTGGTGGAAGCTGTAAAAGCTTTGAGGGGAGAGAAGAAAGGTAATATTAAAGGAGATGAATGGGTTGAAGAACAAGGATTAGTGTTGTTCAGAGGAAAGGTATATGTACCAAAGAATCAAGATTTACGAAGGGAAATCATACAGTTACATCATAATATGGCAGCTGCTGGACATTCAGGAAGGTGGAAGACATTGGAGTTGGTGATGAGAAATTATTGGTGGCCCAGAATTTCAAAGTATGTGTTGAGGTATGTGGATGGATGTGATATGTGCATGAGGGGGAAGAAATTTCCAGAAAAGCCTGCAGGGAAGTTAATGCTGAACCTTATACCTAAAGCACCCTGGTGAGATATATCTGTGGACTTTGTCACTGGATTACCTGAAGCTCAAGGATGCAATGCAATATTTGTAGTATGTGACCACTTCATGAAGAAAGTTCATATCATTCCTACTACTGCAGAAACCTCATTGTTGGGCTTGGCACACCTCTATCTAAATCAGGTATGGCAGTTACATGGATTACCTGATATGGTTATCTCCCATCATGGATCACAACTTGCTTCTGCATTTATGTGAGAGTTAAATAACATATTGGGGATTCAAACCAAGTTATCTACAGCATATCACCCACAAACTGATGGGCAGACAGAGAGAATGAATCAGGAGTTGGAGCAGTACCTACACATGTTTGTCAATAATTGACAAACTGACTGGCCTGAATGGTTGGCAATTGCCAGATTTTCTCACAATAATAAATTCCATTCAGCTACTCGCATGTCACTCTTCTTCACTAATTATAGGTATCATCCCGGAATGGGAATAAAACCTTGAAGAGAAGTCAAGGTACAGTCAGTGGAGGACTTTGTATCCAAAATGCAAAAGGTGCAGGAGGAAGCAGAGGCAGCATTGATGAAAGTATGTGATGACATGATGCAACACACAGATCGTACTCAAGCTGTTGCTCCAGAGTACAAAGTTGGTGACTTGGTATGGCTCAGTACCAAGGATTTAAATATTCCATGACCTTCAAAAAAGCTTATGGAGAAGCAAGTTGGCCCATGTGTGATTTCTAAAATAATTTCACTCAATGCGGTAGTATTAAAATTACCTCAATCATTCAAGATTGATCCTGAGATTAACATTTCCCATTTATGCCCTTACCACCCACCCACTATTCCTGGTCAACAAACTACTCTGCAACCTCCAATGATAGTAGAAGGTGCTCCAGAATATGTAGTGGAAGAGGTTTTAGACTCACGTCTTCAATGAAATAAATTAGAGTTCTTAATTAAGTGGAAGAACTATACTGATAAAAATAACTCATGGGAATCCAAAGAGAATTGTAAGCAAGCACATAATGCAATCGCCCAATTCTTTAAACCTAATCCAAATGCTCCATATTGCATTGCTAGAATGGTGTATGAGGGGATGAATTTCCAGCCTTACCAAAATTTCACAGAGGGGACAGATATGATATTTTCTCACCTGAAAGTCGAGGCATAAAAGGGGGGTAATGTTAGGAAACAGTCTCCTAGCATTCCTATTATATAATAATATTTTATTTCATTTTATTATGTCAAATTATGCTACCAAATGCCTACAAATGCTACATTTGTCAGCATGGGAATTTTATATTTACATGCATCAATATGTATGCACATGTATGTGCACATCAGTAACAACATATTACAATACATGTAACATAGTATATAAATGTTAAATATACACCTGGGGGGACCTCAGTTGAATTCTCTTAGGTATTCTATCCACAATTGTGGTGTGAAAGGCCTTTTTCAGCCAACTCATCTATTTTTAACCCCTCACATCAAATCCATCAAAACCCCCTATTGCAGGCGCGCTGATAATACTCGATCTGGAAACCTAACAAAAACCTGTTAAAAGGCTTAGGAAGTATAGCACAGGCTAAAGGAAAGGTGTGAGCTGGTACTAAATATCACTACTGATACCCAAGGTTGTGATTAGAGATGCAAAATGGTAAGAAATGTTGTGAATAGTCCATGAGAGTGTATGAAGTTGTCCGAAAGAGTTTGAAATAGGTTTGAAGATGTGCAAAATAGTTCAAAGAAGGTTCAAAGGTGTGCAAAATAGTTTGAAAAAGTTTCAAGAAAGATCAAAGGTATTGGACTAGTGTCGAGATATATCAAGGAATGATTATAACAAATGGGAAGTGTTTTCCAAGAGATGATGGGCAATATGCGATGAGTCGAGGGATGAATACAAAAGTTCAAAGAAGTTCACGATATTTCACAGAACTTAGAGATATGACACAAGCTAAGACTCAAGAGAACAGCTCTTAAATCAGATGATGAGTGAGAGGGTAACTTCTTCTCTGTTCCCCTTTTTTTCTCTGTAACTAATACAAGTCTATATACAATTTGAAGAAATATTACTAAATAGGAAACAATAACATGTGGAAAACACAAGGCAATATGCACAGCAAATAAAGGTATTATAAAACATAAAACAAATGAAAAATGATAATAAGTGAAATGTTGATAGGTCTACTTTGTGCTTTAAGGTCTGGAGAACATTCCCATTCACATTGAGACATTATGACACATACTCTGAATCACTACAAACACCACGAAATCAACTTTAAACCATTTTTGCATGATTTTGTACTATTTTGGACAACTTTGAACTACTTCGAACTATTTTGCAACATTTCGCAACACTTCGAACGACTTTACAGCACTTTGAACAACTTTGGCTGCTGTATAGTTAAAATACTTTCGATACACGATGCTCAACTGTAGTGAACTATTTAGTCACATATCGAGCACTACTGGACATGAGGAGGGATTACAAGAGACTTAGGATATGATAAGTGTGGATTTTTGTTTCATTGATATATTAAAGCAATAGAACAAGAACTCTTACTATACTTGGACAATGTACATTTCACTTATTATTATCTTTCATTTTGTTTCATGTTTTACAATACCTTTATTTGCTGTGCACATTGCCTCATGTTCTACAATTGTTATTATTTCCTTTTTAGTACTATTCCTTCAGATTGTATATAGACTTGTATTAGTTAGAATAATGAAGAACAAGAAATGGGGAACAGCACAAGTTACCCTCTTGCTATCATCAGATTTAAGAATCATTCTCTTTAGTCTTATCTTCACGTCATATCTCTAAGTTCTGTGAAATATCATGAACTTCTTTGAAACTATCATATTCGCTCTTCATTTTATTGCCCATCGCCTAATGCCATTCAACAAACACTTCACATTTGTTATACTTGCTCCTCAAACATCTTCGAACCTACTTCGGACTATTTCACATGATTTCAAACCTATTTTGGACTCTTTCGAACACTTTCATACACTCTTACAAACTATTCACAGCACGATTCATCTTTTTGCATCACAAAACATTACGTTTTGGTCTCAGCAGTGATATTTAATACCACCTCACACCCTTTCTCTGACTCGTGTTATACTATCTGAAGCCATTTAGTAGGTTTTGTTTGGGTTTCTGGGTTGAGTATCATCAATGTACATTGTCCCAGTAGAGTAAGAGTTCTTGTCCTATTGCTTCAATATATTATTGAAACTCAAAACTGCATTTATTGCATTCTAGATCTCTTGTCATCTCTCCTTGTGTCCAGTGGTGCTCAACATGTGACAAAATGGCTTATTTCAAATGTGGTGTGTGTTGAAAGGGTTTTGAAATAGCCATATGGCAGCCAATGTCATTTGAAGTGGTGTGAAGTGATCTGAAAGTGTTCAAAGTGTTGCAAAGTCAATTGAAACTGTTCAAAATTATTTGAAGTCATCCAAAGTTGTCCGAGATAGTTTGAAAAGGGTTTAAAATCAATTTTGTGGTGTTCATAGCAATTCGGAGCACATGTGTTATGGTCAATACTCCTAAATCAAATGTAAGTCGACGCTCATAAGTGACGATGTTCAGCAGAGGTTCAGATCGCCGAAGCTCGTGAGCAACGGTTGAGCGAGAGACTTAGATCGCAACTAGTTAGGAGCGTAGGAAAGACTAGGTCAAGCTGGGCTTAACCAGTCCTGTATTCATCGTTTAAATAGTACAGATACAGATCGTAGAGACGAGTCGTGCTAAGAGAACAATAGAGACAATAAGGACAAAAAGACAATAGAAAAAGGGGCGTCCGCAGTACACTACAATAAGGTGGGAATGTAGAGGTGTAAATTAAGGGCGCGTGTTGACAAGACAAAAGAGAAGAGACAATAACATGAGATGTATGTTGGCAGAACAATAGGAACAAAAGAAAATTGAATTCCCATGCCTTTTCGTAACAACATGTTGTAATGTGTCAATATGATTAGAGCCATTTCCAGACCTTAGAGCATGCAATGGACCTATCAGCGCACCCCACTGCCTTCTTATAGGAGAGCCCACATGATCCAGCTAGCAGCTTAGTGAGTGTCACCCTAACACTCCACCACCTACAGTCATTGAAGGCAAACCTTAGTACGAGGTTGAGTCTATCCTAGACAGCTGCTTACATCAAGGTAAACTCAAATACCTGGTGCACTGGAAGGGTTACAGATTTGAAGAGAATTCTTGGGTCACAGAGTCCGATATGAATGCACCACAGTTGATCAAGGAGTTCCACCAGTGACATTCTTCTGCACCTCAATGCATCTAGGCATCCAACTTTGGCCAGATACAATTTCAAATGCATCAGGGCGATGCATCATATGTAGAAGGGTGGTGATGTAAGGGGAAGGGAAGGCATCCCAGGCATCTGGGCAATTTTCTGTGTTCGTTCCATATTTTATTTTACCCTATTCTGCCTTTTCTATGATTTTCTATGATTTTATTTCTATTTTATGGTTTTTCCCTTGTTGGTACATATTGACAGTTCTATTCTTAGAGGTGGGACACCTTCTAGATGTTTACCCATCAAGGTGACATCATTCTGCAGCTTGATCTGCCCATTTCTGCTTTTTTGCTATTTTTAGCCTATTATTTGATTTTTGGGTCTATCACATATAGTGGGCATCAACAGATAGATGGATCTGTAGAATTTTCTCTTCAGATTCCCCTCTGTTAGGTGTGCCTGAAGTGTCTGTATTATGCAGTATAATATTAACTTCAGATTCCCCTCTGTTAGCTCACTATTAAGCAAGGCTTTAAGGTTGCCCTTACAGGGTTTTCATCAAACATGACATTGTGAGACCCGTGTTGTCACGTGATTGTATTACTAAGCGGCCAAATGTGTGATCGACGAATTGGTCAAATTGCCGAAAATGATTGCTTTCAACAATATATGGTTATTGGTGCAATAATATTTTTTTGGTTACTGTACACAAAGGAGCATACATATTGAGAATATGATTCCTACCTGTTCCTAGACACATCCTCCACCTTTCCCAAGGAGTTGTCGCTTACATAAAGGGGGCTGTTCCTAGCTTCCCCTATCTTATAGGAAATTTACCGGTAATTTACCCTATGCCAACTCACGTGATGTGTGGGGTTCCCAGACTATTCTTGTTCAACTTCCGCCACGCGTGGCATTTTCGTTATTGGCCCTCATTCTACAGACCAATGGAGAGTGGGTCTACACCGGTACCTTCGCGCAAGAGACAACGAGAAGACACAGAACGCACTCTAGATATGTCCATAATTGAACTCGATACGCAATATTACATACGTGACGCAGATTGCACTCTCCTCGTAGGGCACACATTATTCAAAGTAAATAAATATCCTTGTTCTTGACTGATCCTTTCTTCACCTCTTACTATTAGGTACACCGATTTCTTTTGGCACGTGACGGTTCCGCATTCGGGAATATGTTTAACCTTCCATCCGAGAATGGTGCCACTTCCTCTCAGGGGCTTTCCGACAATGATCCAATCGTTCTGCATGATAATGAAGAAGAGTTCCGTGCCTTGTGTTGGGTTTTATACGCTCTGTACGCCAGCCTCTGCCTAGTCGGACACCAGAGTAGTTCCTTACAGTCATATCAATCACAGTCCAACAGACATCGTGAAACAGAACACACCAGCCGTCGACGTCCTGCTACTCCTCCGCATCATAATCATTTCAAATAAATATAATTTTCCCTCATACGAGTCCTGGGCAACGAGCACAATCAAAGACCAATGCCTTGACAACTCGCGCTTCCTCGATACCTGCCCTCCAGACATCCTCTCTTACACCCTCGACATCGCCGTCATATGCAACTTCGAGGCCCTCCGCATAGCCGCCCAGAACGTCTGGATCCAACGTCTAAAGACAGATGGGCTGCCCGTTGTAGACGCACTCCAAGCTGGGGAGAAGCACGGCCTGCGCGACTTCCAGGGCATGGCGTACTACAAACAACTCCAAATCATGAACTCTGCTAAACTCCAGCCGACAGCCGGTAGCACGGCTATGCTCTACGTCGACCCTACCAATTCGCTAATGCCAATCCATAAACTTCGGCTGTATGCTGGACACTGGTCGCTGTCCAAGTACTGGGAGTATTTTTCTACCCGCCCGGCACCCACGCTGCCGCGCTCGAACGCGTGCCAGACGCTGGCAATCAATGATGAGTGTACTAGGACATGGTCCACATATTGGAAGAATTTGCTGCTGAAGGTGACATCGACGACGGCAGAACACACCGCTGTTGTGGATGTGCTAGAAAAATTGGAGCTCTTGCAAAAAGAGTTCGAATTGCCCTCGACATCACCTGGGCACTTTCCGTATTCTTATTTTGGGACGATCTGTACTCATTGCAAGACTTCGGCGAAGAAATACGTCACCCAAATTCGAGAGGAAGTACGAACGACCCTGGGTGATCATTTCCTGGGTCCTTTGCAGGGGTAGGAGGATACGTAGATATTGTGAAAGTTTGTATGTTTGTATATTATGTGTACTATAACCGTCATCAGGCGCTCACGTTTTCTTCTGAATGTTTATTGATGGGTGATAATACACAAAGCATATTGCCGACACAAGGATAGGGCGAACCAAAAGCGCGTAATACCCGCTAAACTAGTTCAAGCGGTTGAGCGAAGCAGAGAGGATACGAGAGTGCTTATGTGCAGCTGAGTTTTTAGTCTGGCAATGGTTGAAAAGCGTGATTTCTCGCACTACTCTCGACTCTCGAGGCAATGTAGAGCCAAAATAAGAAGTCTACTTCGTACGAGGACTTGAAGAATGTTCCCTACACGTTGCCATATCCATTGACCATGCCAATAGCAGCCGCATATTTCTTAAAAAAAACATGATCTTTCTTTGAAAGCGCAGAGACACTCTTATGCTGGAGACCCGAGGGATAGCATTCGATGCCGACAAAGTTCATTGTCAACCCTTGATACCAAGAACAATGTCAAACAACTCGGGTCGCGGTCACCAACCAACCCAAGCCATGAGGAACAAAGACATGTAACGAGCAGCAACATGTATAAACTTATCTTACCATTAAAAAATGTACGCTACAATCAGAAAGTAATAGGGCGTTGAAACCAAAGGTAATCGGGAGGAAGTCATATGGGATCATAGATAGAGATTATGGACCGAAGATCACCACAGATCGCGTGCATGAGCCCTGGGCCCGTCCATCGGAGTTCTGAACCTTACATAGAATTGAGGACAGTCCTCATATTGCGGCGATCTGCGGTCGGACTTTGAAATCTAGCCTTGGAATTATTTTTAGCCTTCAAATTCCCGACATTTACACCTTCCAGTTGCTGTATAGCTATAGCGCGCCTGAAAGAATGCGAAGCGGTCAGTTCCACTATAAGCAAATGGTTTGTACCTCATTCATAGCGTTGGGGAAAGCTTGGGTTGTGTCCCTTCTCCTGCTAAGCTGGATGGCAACATTGTTGGAAACTTGGAATCACTACCGTGACTCCGTTCGAATGGAATCTTAACAACACCAGTCTGGCATTCTTATGGTCACAATTAGCATATCGCTCTTGTTTGGTACCAGATTCACAGAAAGATATTTCAACAAGTGTCAGTGACCTTGATCACAATCCATAGAGTTTTCCAGCTGCACTGCTGAGCCCGATGACGTACGCGTTATTTCTTCTCCCATCTACAACAATCTACGTTCATCACAGATTGGGCTCACTCTCCAGGCTTATTTTACTGAAGTTGTTAAGTCTGTCAAGCTGTATATCTCATCGTCGAATGGCAGTCATCTCAAGTCACGTTCTGCGCTATTGTCTCAATGTCGGCATCGTCAGTACATTGCCCTCACTGATAAGGGTTACCTTTTTGCTACTGATTATTCAATATCCTGGATTTCCGCACAGATGACATGTCATTCATTACACAGTCGGTCCTTGTTTCTGCTTTATGCTCCATCGTGATCTTGATCATGGCACATGAACTACATTATACTTTGGCTATTGGTTCGAATCTTGCTTCTATGCACTCCACCATGACGTGTACCTACCCGCATCCCGGTGGAAGCCCTTAGATAACAAAGTCTTTGTTGGAAACCGGACTGTGATTGTTCTCGTTGGGATCACACACCTTATTTAGTATGCACGGAAGTCCGCACGCTCTGAAAAGTAGCAAGCTCATCTTGCTCAGTGTTCTAACATGCTACTTCTCATCGCTCAGGGAATCGTTCTGTGTGCTATTATCTCCAGTTGCTGGCCAATCCTGCGTCGCCTGGTGGTCAAAACTAGTCTTGACAATATTCGAGGCCCAGTTTCGCATTCATTCTGGACGGGTGAGTGCTGATCTATACTTTTCCACCTCCGCCACCTGGATAATATGTGTTTGAAAGGTAATTTTCGGAAAGTCTTTGACATCTATGGCTGGGAGTTTCACAAGGAACTTATGCAGAAATGTGCGTTGTTTATTATTCATCTACAACGGGTACATAGGCGCATTCATCTACGATCAGACGGTGGGGTAGTTCGTATCAACGCCTTCGTCGGTGTATGGAATTATTCACTGTATGCGTAATGGCACAATGTTCAAAGCTTCCCTTAGGAGAAGCGGCTATATGTTTCCGACCCAAAGGCGTTGCAGCACATCATAGTCAAGGTCAGTTAGATACGAGTCAATTTTTTCACTTTCAACCACTAACATAGTGCAGGAGCAACATATCTTCGACATTCCTAGTTCAACCATCGCGTAAGTACATGTCTAGAATTTTACCCAATCCTTTCTGACGCATGGGTGCTCCCAAGGACAAACACCATGATATTTGGCGACGGCCTTCTGTCGACGTTTGGTAAGTCGCATGCCGTATGCGCTTCTGACTAGGAACTTACGAATTGTGGAAGGCGAACGTCATCGCAGGCAACGAAAGATGATGAACCCCGTTTTCTCCATCGCGCATATGCGCCAAATAGGTAAAGATGTCTATCTTACCAACAAGACTCCTCATCATATTCTTAATGCAGTTCCTATATTCTATGCGGTGACACTCAAGGTCTGTTTTCTCATCCTATCGGGGAAGTCCCTCAAACCATGATCTTTCAGCTCAGCGACGCTCTTGGATCAAAAGTATCAAATGATTCACAAGAGGTAGTTAGTTGTCTTATATGTATCAGAATATGCTCTCATTTTTGCAATGACAGATTGATGTTCTTCGATGGTTAACGCGAACGGCTCTCGAATTAATCGTTCGGAGTGGCCTTGGATATTCTCTTGATCCATTGACTGACGACTCGGAAGTCCATCCTTACAGTGCTGCTGTCAAGAAATTGGCGTGTGTACTGCCGTGTTTGTCATACAATGACGGTAGCCTAATTCATATCCCATACTTGCAGACCTGTATTGTTCACCATGAACATCACTCGGCAGTATATGCCTATCCTCGTAAAGCTTGGCCCCCCGAGATTCCGTAGGTTTCTGGTGGATCTCCTCCCCTTCAAAAATGTTAGACGACTGCGAGATATTATCGATATTATGCATGTAACGTCCGTCGAGATCTTCGAGGCGAAGAAACGTGCGCTGCAGGAAGGTGATGAGGCAGTGATGAGGCAATTTGGGAGAGGAAAAGATATCATCAGTATTCTCAGTATGTGCATTCCGAGTTTTGCCCTCGGCCTACATTGAATTTTGTATGTTTCATTAGTGAAGATGAACATGGAAGCATCAGAAGAAGACAAGCTGCCTGATTCAGAAGTCCTGGGACAGGTGAAATACCATCTCTTGGAAATACCAAAATCTTTATAATGTTATAACCCTGTCATCCCCGCCGGATCAAGCAGATGTCGTACGTATTCATTCATTTTACAACTAGAGCCCCCGTATACGTTTCTCTGTCAGGACTCTCATTTTTGCGGCAATGGATACAACATCGAATGCGCTTTCACGAACTCTACATCTTTTGGCAACCTACCCGGAAGTTCAGGACAAACTCCGGCGTGAGATCACGGATGGTGTTTGCAACAACGGAGGGCAAGATTTCTCGTATGATGAACTTGTCTCTTTTCCTTTCCTTGATGCAGTCTGCCGAGAGACGCTTCGCCTGTGAGTTCGTTGTCTGAAATCTCTGTTTCTTACGGTGATGTGGATGTTCAACAGTTACCCACCTGTCCCACTCCTACCCAGAGTGTAAGGAGTCCACGTCATATTATCCAGATTTAGCTGGTTAACATTTTACATTCAGAGCTCGAAAGGACGCTATTCTACCGCTTTTGACTCCAATCATAGGCGTTGATGGGAAAGAGATGTGTGAGATTGTCGTGCCAAAGGACACCGTCGTTATCGCGTCAAACATCAATTGCAATCGTGATCCTGCGTTGTGGGGAGCAGACTCGTACGAATGGAAGCCTGAAAGGTGGTTGTCGCCTCTTCCCGACACGGTGATGGAGGCTCCTATCCCTGGAATTTATTCTCACCTGTAAGTTACGGTTGTTTTCGACGATCAGCTAGCTAAGTACCTTGATTGCGAAGGATGACATTCGGCGGTGGTTCACGAGCGTGCATGTAAGTGTGGGGGGGTACGTCCATGAAAGTTCTTTACTTATGCTCTGCAGCGGGTTCAAATTTTCCCAACTTGAGATGAGTGCGTGACTTCCTTATTTGTTTTAACTATACGCAACTCTCATGAACTACAGAGGTAGTGTTATCTCTCCTTATATCAAAGCACCAGTTTGCCCTGTCGGATAAGGAGATTTACTGGGAGATGAGCGGCATAACCACCCCCACTGTCAAGGGACGGCCCAGGAATCCAATTATGCCGTTAAAGGTGACCCGTCTATAAATACCCTTTTTTTTTTGGCTTGGGGACAGAGGAATTTTGGTCAAACAAAGACTTGATAACATAATTGGTGGCAAACGCCCCACACTCAGACAGATCAATTCCTGGTTAAGTCATAGAGAAAAACCGTCTCAGCTGTATGTATGCAAGTGGAAGCTCAACTACGAAGATGAATAATTTACAGACTCGCAAGCACACCCCGCGCAGCACTTTATCAATGGGTCATCTGCCTACTAGGAGATGAAGCACCTATTACTATTACTTCAGTCTTCTCTCGCATTGCCTGCCTATTCTGTCGCTGTCAAGTACACGACGTTATCGAATCACCCAGTCTTCCTTCACCACTTGGAGCAACAAACTGCTTCTGCTGCCGTGGCATTGTCCCCGTCGACAGAGTTCCACCAGCGCAAGGGGCTGGCGGAACGAGAATTCCGAACCACACGTATGGGGTACCGCTGGAGGCTGAAAAAAATTACCATGAGCCACGCTGTGAATTAATTACTTTGGGAGCTATAAACTGATTCCAAGGCTAATTAACTTATATTCAACTACTATATACGATTAACGTAGACGGATATCAGGTTGTAAACAGTGTGATGTTCGGGGGCCCCAAGCCTGTGCGGCTCTACTAGTGCGCCAAAGACTTGCTTCTGATGAGATTGCTGTGCTGTTACCGTGTGCTGTGGAGCTGTTAGTATGATCTTCCGTGCGAGCGGTCGCTCTGGTAGTTCCTGGGTCATGGAGTCGTCCCGTCGGTGCCAGTGGCAGTGGTTTGATTTCCTAGTACACCTTTTGACGGCCTCACGTCAGCATCAGTGCAGGTTCTGTGTGTGATGTGGCACGCTTGTTACCACAGAACGGATATCAATATCTTGGTAGCATTTGCGAGAGGTGGGCGTGGGAGAGGAGAAGAAGTAAAGGACTCCTTTACCGTCCATATTGTCACAAATGAAGGCCTAATATGGCATCATGATGGAACTGCTACAGGGGGCAACCAGGACAACAAATGGTATATGAAGACAATTTTGATCATATACCTGACATGTCTATAAACCGTTCAAGAAATAAACAGCTGCGTTATACACAAGATCTATTGAGATCTCGGACCTGCCGTGCGTCTAGCAGCGGCCCACTCGAACAATCCATAAAAAGTGGATTGCTATCCTTCTCTGTAGAAACACATATATCAGGGCGCAGCATTGAATTCTCATACACAAACCGCCGATCCATGCCTTGTAATCCGCTGCGTATTATTCGGCTAGTGAGGCAACTGAGTTGACTTTCAGGTTGGGGTTAACCACAAACATAATTCGGCAACGCCCACCTAAGCAACCATGTAAGGGAAAGTTTGAAAGATCAAAATTGGTTTGATTTACATGTTAAAAAAACTGTAAGTTCATGTAAGAAGCAAATACTACATCACTCCATCATACCTTATGAAGAATAAATAGCCTTAGATGAAGCAAATACTACATCATACCTTATGAAGAATAAATAGCCTTAGATAGATGTTAGATCAACTTGAAGGTAATAAATGTTCACCAGGGCCAAGCCCGAATTCCCCGTCTTCCTGGAATGTCGCAAGAACTCCGGCAGCTAATGACTGAGGACTGATGGGGGATCAAATGTTAAGTGTCAGTTGGAACGGATGATCTTACGTTGGTGACAAGGGAGCAGAAGGGCAGCGGACCGTGAAGCCACCTCCTGCACTCAATTTGACAGTATACCATCAAGAATAAAAGGTGGACTGCACCGGGGTAGAAAAATGCCTCCGGCAAACCCATACACACACAGCACAGGAGAATCCCTGCAAAGTTTCTTGATATCTAATGAAGCGCGATTGTCAAGAAAGGATATAGAGACGGACTTTGACCCTGACCCTGACCCTGTGAGAACGCTGGTGATACCCCGCAGCACAGTGCACCCGCCTACGTATCATGACGGTCTGAAGTCAATTAGAAACCCTCATATCTAGATAAACACCTCGTTGCTCGGTCAAGAAGCTAGATAAACCCTATCAACTGGCATCTGTGTTCCAGTGAGATGGACTAACCATATTAGAATCTGAGCAGGACCGTAGATATCTGTACAGAGGCATAGTGACATTGCCATGCGGTTAGAACAACATGCCTATGAGAAACATTCAACCAGGAATGTATTTTGGAGATCTCATTCGTCTGCACCCGCAAGGGATCACATGTGAATGTCAAAAAGCTAAAGCACAAAGATTCCGGTATAAGCGTTACGACATCCCTGCTTGACATAAGTACACGTACTGGATGCCGATCTGGGGTCAGCCTTGTAAATAACCCGCATAGATTCGAAGCGGTACACGGACCCCAAAGGAAACAGAAAAGACGCCATACGTGGCGGGAAAGTACCCGTACGCCTTGACGACATCTGTGGGCACATATTGCTCTGCGTCCAGACCTAGCACCTCTGTGGTGGGGGGATGCGCGTGTGTAGCAGCGAGAAGGGGCGTGCTGAAGGCTTTATATCAAAAGTTTGACTTAAAATCTCCCGACACTAGCATACAAATCTCGCTGACGATACTCTCAGCTAAGACGGGCTAGCAAGAACTTGCACGCATCTGTAAGACGACGATGACGACAAATCTAAAACTATTTTCAACTTGAACGGAAACGGACTTGCTGGATCAGTACTAGAGAGGGTGTTTAGTTCAAGTAGCTGGAAAGGTCGTGTGCTAGTAGAGTCGTGCCCGAAGACCAAGGGGAGAGGGGGCTAATGTTCGTGGCCCAGTCGTGAACAGCCACTAGAACGGAAAAGCTCCAGTGGGTTTGGTAAGTGGAAGATACAGAAGTTGCCGTATAGTTTCGTGAAGAGCACGTGAGTCACGTAAGTCACGTGAGGCACGTGAAGATTGATTCCTTTATCATTCCAACTTTTCCTTCATTGCTTCAGACTTGTAAGCTTCCGTCCATATCCCACCCGCATCCCATTGACTGAACTGATACAGATGGATCTCCAAACGTTGTCTCATCTCTTTGCTACAACGTACAATCCAGACCCAAACATTCGCAAGGCAGCAGAGCTTGACATTCGCAAGGTGCGAGCTACTGCATTTCAAAAAAAAAAAAGCCATTTGACAGCGTACATACAGATCGCGGGCCAAGAAGGAATAATCGCAGCTCTTCTCCAAATCATCGCGGCTGATTCCGTCGATCTGTACGTCCCACGCGTCGTCACCCTTTTTCTACTTTCTAACTTAGCCATCTGTAGAGCGACGCGCCAGGCGTGCTCCGTCTGGCTAAAAAACCGCGTCCATTCCAACTACACTATTGACGCCGCCACCTCCCGCCGTCCTGAGTCACAACCCATAGCAGATTCTGACCGCGAGGCACTGAGGACACACATCTTGCCACTGCTCACCGCGTCTTCATCTAGGAGTATCACCGTACAGCTTGCACATACCTTGAAGAATGTTGTAGCGCACGACTTCCCCACACGTTGGCCAGAATTGTTGCCTGCCCTTCGCGCCATGCTGACGAGCACTCACATTCGAGAAGTCCATGCTGGGTGTGTGGGCGTGCTCGAAGCTGTTAGAGCGTTTAGGTTAGTATTTTCGTTGTCGAAGAGGATTTGACAATCACTAACTTGTGATTGTGACAGATTCCGCCAAAAAGCCGACATCCTCCCTAAAATCGTGGAAGAGCTTCTCCCAACTCTCGTCTCCATCGCCTCACAAATGCTCCAAACCCCGCCTTCCACCACCACAAACCAGGAGATCCCGACCATGCTCCACCTCATCCTCAAGTCGTACAAGACAAGTATCGTCGTCCACCTCTCGAAGCACCAGCAGAGTAAAGAGAGCATCGTCCCGTGGGGCCAGCTCCTCTTTGCTATTGTTAATTTGCAGATCCCGAAGGAGGTCTTGCCAGAGGACGAAGAGGAAAGAGAGAGGAGTGAGTGGTGGAAGGCGAAGAAATGGGCGTATGGTATTCTAGGGAGGCTGTTCCACAGGTGGGATCATCCTCTTACCTTTATGAGAATTCGATCAACTTTTGGTTTGCTATGGAATTAGGTTCGGGAACCCTTCGCAGCTCCCGACCACGATGCAAGATGACTACGGCGTCTTCGCACAGCACTTTGTGACCAACTTCGCACCAGAGATCCTCAGCACGTACCTAACACAAGTTCAGCTTTACGTCTCTGGCCAGGCGTGGCTCTCAAAAAAATGCCAATACCTCGTGTTCACGTTTTTCACCGAATGGTGCGTAGTATGGCCTCTTTCCGGGGGTGTAGGTATGTTTGACTTTGGACTAACAACACAATATCAGCATCAAACCCAAATCGACATGGACGCTTCTCAAACCAAGCTTTGAAACACTAGTATCAAGCTTCGTCTTCCCACAGCTGTCGTTCAACGCCACAAAGCAATCGCTTTGGGAAAATGACCCCGTTGACTATATCCGTATTTCTGTCGGTGCGTGTTTTTTATTAAGTTGTCCATCCTTCCACATACGACCTCCTGTCAATCTCTTTTTCTTTATAAACTGCTAACTCTTAGATATGCTAGATGAATACGAAAATTTTGCAACCCCGGTATCGGCGGCGACGTCCTTCCTTTTCTCGCTAGCAAGCAACCGTACAAAGACGACGTTCATGCCCATTCTTGGGTTTATCAATACTGTTTTGCGCTCGTGCGTTATTCGTTTTCTCCCTTCCCCCTCCCCTCTGTTTATCCTGTTCAATAACAACAATTCTCTTTCTTCCACAATGCAGATCCGCTTCTCCACCCCAGAAATTCGGAGCCTTGAACATGACGGCCGCGCTTGGGCCATGGATGATGCGCCATCCCGAAGTCAAAAACAACATGGAGGCTTTCGTGATGCAGTTCGTGACTCCCGAGTTTGGTGCGCAAGAGGGGTATTTGAGGGCTATCGTCAGTTCTTCCCTTCCTTTCCTTTTCCTTTCCTTTACCATTCTACTCTATGTTCCTGAATTGGCTGAGTTTGCTGATGGGCTGTTTCTTTTCTTTCTGTTGTAGGCATGCGAAGTGGTAGGCACTATAACGAAAGCGTCGATGATATGGTCGACTGAGGAGGTTCGTGTTTCTCTGCAAACCCCTGTTTGCAAAATCCCACAGTTTTCGTTGGATGTGTAGAATCTTAACGTGAACTTCCGAGCAATCGCCAATGCGCTCGATGATGTGGAGTTTCCTGTCAGAGTGCAGGCTGCGTTGGCACTTACGGAGATGGTTGTCCAGTACGAGTCTGGTATGTATCCCGTATCTGATAGTCCCTTCCTCTCCTTCACACAAACATTGGAAACTAATAGTGTTGGACAGTGAAAATTGCTGTCGCACCACAAGTTGGCAAAGTCATACAAGGTGTGTCTCTTTTCCAATTATTGTGATATTGCGATTTACGAGATGTGTCGTGGTGTATGATAGATTTGCTGAAACTGACAGACGAGACGGATCTAGACATCCTGAATAGGAGTATGGAAGTTATGGTGAATGCGTACCAGACGGAGCTATTGCCTGTTGCGGCGCAGTTGACAGCGAGATTGGTAGGCTTCTTTCATTTATATCCATTCTTTAGTCTAGGGTTTGGTTTTTTGGACTTCGATTTCGAGTTTTTGTTGTCCTGATTCTCATTCCTTTTCCTGTTTCTGACACTTATCTGGTCTATAGTGCGAGTCATACATGCGGTTAGCAAGGGAAACCCTCGCGCAGGAAGAGGCAGAGGGGCACAATGGGGCTGACCTCGATTCTGTCATGGGCGATATGGACGACGACAAGACATTTTCAGCGATGGGGGTGGCGAAGACTATTGGGACGGTGTGTTTCTTCACAGTATAACTATGCAGTGTGCTGATGACTTTTTGGTTCTTGCAGGTTGTCTCTTCGATCGACAATTCGCCGGAGATTCTGGCGCAGGTTCAGGAGGTTATAATTCCCATCATTGTGTTCACGCTTGAACATAATCTCCTTGGTCAGCGTTATCTGTTTTTCTTATGCACCGCACTGACGAGCGGTTAGATCTGCTTGATAACATGTACGACTTGGTGGACAGTCTAACATTCAAGCTGCGGATGATTTCCCCAAGCATGTGGCCCGTATTCGAGCTAACGTACAAGTTGTTCAAATCCGATGCCATTGATTTCCTCGAGGGTGCGTTCTTGTTGAACGTACTGTCTTCTCCAAGACTAATCGTTGTTGGTTCGTTTCGGACAGAGATGCTTCCTTCTCTAGACAACTTTGTCTCATTCGGCGGTGAGGTGATCAAGTCCCGCTCTGATTACAAGCAGATGCTCGTGGACATCTACACGACTGCCCTCACGAATGATCAGCTGGGCGAGAACGACCGTGTCAACGGGTGCAAATTGGCTGAATCCATCCTGCTCAACCTCCGCGGCAACGTTGACGATGTACGTCAATTCCTTCCCCCCCCCCTCCCAGCCCATTCTATGCATATTGACCACTTCATCCCGTAGTCCTTCCAAACCATTATCAGCACCGCCCTTACGCACCTTGACAAAGCTGAGACCTCATCTCTGCGCCTCGCCAACCTTGAAGTTCTCATCAACGCAGTCCTGTACAACCCCTCTGCCGCCCTGCACCTCATGGAGGTTACCGCCGCCGGCTCCGCACGTTTGTTCTTCGACAAGTGGTTCGTGGCGATCAACAGCGAGAAGAACCTCCTTCCGCGGGTGCACGACAAGAAGTTGAGCATTTTGGCCTTGTGTAGTTTGTTGGAACTCGCGCCCGCGGCTGTCCCGGAGAACTTGAGGAATGGTTGGCCTGGTATTGTGGGGGGTGCGTTGAGAATATTCAAGGATTTGCCCAAGGCGATAGCTGGTTGGTGTTTATTAGGTTCTTTCGTTTTTAGGATGGAGATGACTGATGATGTGATTTTGTAGACCGGAAGGCGTTAGAGGAGCAGCTGGCGGAGGAGAGTGACGATGACGAAACTTTGGATGATAAGTTTTTGAATTTGGAAGGCGATGATGGTCGGTTTCTTATTATAGAATTTTGACTTTTACCTGGAGTTTGACGATGCACTGCAGAGGACGTTTGGGACGAGGACTCTGCGTATCTCGAAATGCTCGCGAACGAGGTACGCTATATATTTCCATCGCATATCTTGGCTGATCAATCATCCGATGACAGGGTGCACGTCTACGAGAAAAGGCTGAAAAAGTAGACGCTGAAAATGAGGACGACGACGAGTCGGAAGACGAGGACATCGAGGAAGAGCTTGGGTATATCAGTGCTCTAGAGAATGTCAACCCGTATGTTTCGTTCAAGCAAGCACTGACCAGTACGTTTTTCGATGCTTTTCTTGACGTGCATAGCTTGATCTACGATTGTTCCTGCAGCCTTCCAAATGCAAAACGGGCCGAGCTACCAAGCTGGTACCACGAGTCTCTCTGTCGAACAGCAGACGCTGCTGATGGAAGTCATGCGGCTAGCTGACGATCCATCTGCTTAGACTTGTTCGCATTCCCATCTATTTCTACCTCACATTATGTTTCCTGATCCATCCTACAAATTCTTTGTTGTTTTTGTTTTCTTATGGTTCTTGTGCCTTGCATTTTTAATCCATTGAACGATGATGTTTTTAACGTATACGTTTCAGGAGATTTTTCACCCACGCGCCCTCGTCCAGTGCCTATCCACACATGTACATATCTCACGTTAACAATTCCTTGTAATACAAAGCAATCGACGGGCATACGTACAATTTCATTTGTCTCATGTGGGCTTTGTATTTATCATTCAAATCCGACTATCCGGAGCATTACGAGACTTGAAGTATAGCGGTGATTGACGTTTGCACTGGTTCCCGTCACGGCCATACAAAAAACAACATGTTTGTGGGATTTCCTGGCTTGGCGGCTGCTTTGTCTGGCTGGCTGCCAACTTATACCGGTATATGATAAACAGCCGTCGCATAAAATTTTTAAGCTGTTCCCCAGCCTGCTACGCCCTGCAGGTGTATTTTATCCACCGACTTCACTTTCGTCACAATGCAAGGGCCGCCCCCTCCCTCCCCCCCAGTGCAACGGATCTTATGACGGCCGCCAAGTTGCACTTTGACAAGGCTTTGACAGGCACTCTTACAAAATAATGCCACTTCTGAAAAACCCGATACATTTTAAACGCTTTCCCAGCAGCGCCCACTTGCTTCCAGCCATGGACCTCGTCGCTCGATCAAAGCGTAATGATAGGGTACTAAATGGATCAGCAGCACCAAATGAGCTTGATTCTGGCCGCTAGGCGAGCGCTGGATAAATTTCAACTCACATCGAACCACTGCAGTATACCCATGAGCAACCAGTGACACCGAGGGTAAGTAATCAAAGGTAATCGCCCCTAACTGGTATCGTGCGCGTGATCCCTGTTATGGAAGAATCCGGATCCGAGTAACTTATCAGCGTAGGCGCGGTAATGTATTTCTGGAACTTCATCATGATGACCGATTCTTAATATTATGTGAACCTTCGAATTCCCAGGCGTGATTATGACCCAGTCTTCAGGCTTCAAGCCTTGAGGCTTGATCACACATGGAGGTAGCTCTAATTCTTTCTGCCGATAAACCTTGAACTGGAGATGAAAACTGGGTTATTTTTCGACAGAAAACAAATGTTACTAGTACACAGCTTGATATACCAGTATTTCGTACCATACTGACCAGAAACAACTTTACTCAGTCACCCTTGTAAACAAGTCCAAACGGTCGACTACTAGCTCGACCCTCAGGTTTGCTCAGGTATGTACACACGACGCCCACTTGGAGTGGTGTCCGAACTTCAGATGAGATCAAAAAAATTTATTCAAGGGTCAACATTAATTTTCAGATGAGTAGTCAAGACCTTCACCGCCGCCGCGTCGCAGGACCGGTCGTCTTGCTTCTCGTTCGTGTCAGTTTACTAGACACCTGAGAGCGTTCCTCCTCCCTTTGCTTCCCCTTTGCTTTCGCTGAATCTTTCGGTTTTTCCTTCTCAGGCTCTGCAAGCTTCCAGTCGTGGAATTTCCTTCGAGAAGCGTTACTTCCACTTTCCGCGTACTCGGCACGCGTGACGACATGTTTGTTGAACGTAGGCATGCAGGCGAAATTGATGGCAGCACGGTATGCTTCTGTGATAGGGCTAATGTATAAAGTGGGGTAGCGAGTTCCCCGTATGTCAGATGTAACGAAAATAAGTTTAACAATTAGGTGAACATCACACGTACTCCTCACACTCATAGATGACAACTTCACAATCAACAGGCGCCAGAGATTGCAGCTCGGACATCCTGTATGTGGATGAAGATCCGCCATGAGGCATCCATGCAATCGCCGAGCTATAAAAACACGCACAGTCGTGTTCGGAAGCCGGGAATTTTGGTGTTGCCCCCAATCAAACCGATGTTGGACCAAAACATGCCTTGAAGATCCGGGGGAAGATGTGAAATTGATAATCCAATAGTGGCAGCAAGGCCTGACTGATCGAGACCTTCAAAAAGTTCCGGTCAAAGAATGACAAACAACGAGGTGTGACAATACCGATATCGTCTGGATGAAACAGGATTTCCGGAACCGCGAAGCGTTCGTTGTTCATCACGAGGATCTGGTCGGTCTCGGTCATAATGTCATCAGGTTGTCGTATCCGACCTCTCCGGTTCGTTGACAAGTCTGGCAGGATATATTCTTGAACTATCGGATTGTTTTTGGGATAAACTCTGTACTCTTCAATTAAAGAAAATTCCGATTAAGCAGAGAACATACCGACATGTTTCCAAGTCATCCTTGAAATTCTGGGATACGAAACAGCAAGACTCTTTGACATCGTTCATGATATACGTCTCATCCATCATGTTCCACTGACGAAAGGAGACGAGTTCCTTGAGATGATTGGTCAATAATTTGCCACCAACATCAAGTCTTTTTATGAGACAAAGGTGAGGAACACTTTCTGTTTATCAGAAGAGATCGCTCGCCTTTTGATGGCGCTCCAGACGATCTTTCCACTCAGCAATGGAACGACATGGGTGAAACTGAACCCAGAATCAATTATCACAGTACATTCTGCCATAGGTAAGCCTGGCTCAGCAAATAGATTTCCAAACGGCATGACAGATGCAGCTGAAACAATGGGAAATGCCGTTGACTACAAAGCGAACATTCAAGTCGGTTTCAGGCAACTTACGCGTGCAACGATGATATGACTTGAATTCGTATTCTTCGAATACGAACTGGTCGTATACATCTTGTAGATTTGGCAAGTTGAAATAGGGTTCTGTGATGAGAAGAGATGATTCGGAGGTGTCAATCTGTTGGATGGATAAGCTATGAAACGCGAGTCTGTCATACTTTGGACCGACCCCAAGAACGTCTGTTGAGAAAATGCCATCCCACACAGCCTTTTGTGCGTCCCAATCCACTAAGTATCCCTGACGGGAAGTAAGTACGTTACGCATGTAACTACAGGTAAGACGAACCTTTTCAAAGGGTAATCGATAATGAAGTGACGAATAATCTCTACATCTGTCAAGTTCATGACCAAAGTAAGTCAGTTTGTCTCCTTTGGAACGCACAACGGCGTTGGTAATCATCCTCAGTCCCTGGGAGCTACTCTGCTCCGTCAGTTGGTTCGCAATCCCCGCCTTGATGGTAGCGGCACCATTGTCGAGTACAACCACAGAATTGTCTGCCATCGAGGCTCACACTGTGCAGTGCACGTGTGCCCGGCCCGGAATGAAACTCAGTAATTACATCAATCAGTCGCTTCAACTTCAAGCTCCCGGTTTGAACTTTGTAAAGCCACGGATTTTGCCAAACTTGTCCAGCGAGACTCCGTGGCCACATAGTATTTGGAGTTCCAAGCCATGTGTATCGCTGTGTGGGCTCTGGATTACCAGGATTACTCGGTGTGAGTCATTTGAGCCAATGTAGTTACAACTTCTACTTGAAACTTCTGCAGAATCCTTTGTACCAATCGTGATGAGCTCTTGAGTAGACCTACACAAGATGCTCATTTTCATAACTTCGAGAAGGACGAAACTGGAAGTGTCACAGGTAACATTTTATCGGGTCGCGACGAGAAGGCAGGTGGTACGTGGTTTGGAGTGAATCGGGCCGGCAAGGTTGCACTCCTGTACGCTCATGCCCATATACACTTGCGTATTAGCACCAAGGTAGATTGACATCCATGATAGGACCAACATTACCGAACCCATAAGGAATTATTCTTCCTCTAGGGGTCATTTGGTTTCTTCGTTCCTTCTATCAGATCCATTTTGTCCTCTCGAAGTTCAAGTCGGAAGGATTATACCTCAGGGTTCCATCGGTGGCTTCAATCTTCTTCTTCTTGCGCCTGCATCACGACCTGACGGATCGTTATACTTCGACTCTCTCTTGGTCACAAATCATGGTGCAGGTGGGACTGTAAGCTCTCGCCCCCTTTCTTATGAAGAAAAGTCCTGTGGCTGTATTTCGAACGCTGTGGATGGGACTACCCCTCCTTGGCCAAAAATAAACCACGCCCCTCGGGAGTTCAGTAGTGTTTTGCGTAGATTATCCCCTTCCATGTCAGAGACCGAGCTGACGGACGACTTGTTCGAAATACTCAGGCGCGTGTCACATCATTCCCGTATCCGTGATTCTCCTGACCTATTGAGATTTCTCCGAACAGTTGGCGATCTCCGCAACCTGTCACCACTCGCTTCGACCTTCGAAATACAATACACGTTGCACCATTTCCGATTACTCAGGAGGAATCACTCCCCCCCGGCACTAATTTGTACGCCACCCGCTTATCAACAGTTTTGTTGGTAAAGAAAAGCGGAGAGGCGTTGTTCATTGAACGTGATATCTGGCAATTGGAAGACGGAAAGGCTGTGAAGGCGGATCCTCGGTGGCAACGGACATTCCGCTTTCAAATATCTCCCCGTGGACCGGAGACGTGATTACAATGTAACAGTATCCTAAAGTACCAATATAAATATTCCATTGACGTCAGAGACCCAAGAACCCAAGAACCCAAGAAGTAGGCAAGGCAGCGCGAAGTCCCAATAAAAAAAAAAAACGTGGTATCAAGTGATAGTGACGCTATTATACATGTTATGGTCATTGTGGATGGGAAAGTAAGGATTATATCCCGCTGCCGCAAGAGAATTCCATTCCTGGGGCGAAACACCTTCAGAAGAACCCGTGTGGAAGGAAGTGTGTGCACTAGATGGAGACATTGGAGACAAAGGGGCCAGAATCTCTCGGTCCGAGATACCGTTTTCGAACGAAGGCGCACCAGCATCCGCTGGTTCGCTCCCGCTGGAAGCGAGTGACATCAGGTTCTAGCAGTCTAGTAGGGTAGGGAAGGATGAACACGTACTGCATCAAATTGTCGAGTTCCAGGATACGTCGATATAGCATGCATTGGGAGTTTGGTGTATGGTTGCTGTACTGCCTAAGAGTACCAAGAGCACTCTGGACTTGGTGGGCTAGCGAGATGTAGGCAATCCCAAGTGCAGGGCTTGTGCGACACGCGCAAAACGCATGCGAGGACGATCTGTGGGTAGCATTATATTCAAGGTTGCTGTTGAACGTATTACTATCGTCGCTGTGATAACTGCCACCTCCACTGTCGGAATATGAGGACGGAAGAGGATTACCGTTGGATGCGCCATGATAAGGAACAGACGGGGAGGACGGCGTGTGGAAATTAGCGTTTGAGGCACCATTGTTGAACGGCGGATGGCGTTCGTTGTCAAAGGACGACGTTGACGGGGAACGCAGGTCAGACTGAAAGGTATGATATCGTATGGAAGGGGCGGGTGAGGGTGAGAAGCGATAAAGATTAGATGAAGTCTCGTTTGTCGGCTCTGTTTTAATTGGGCTAAGCAGGGAAGGAGCTACACGTCCACCTCGAGATGGTAAATTTTCTGCCCCTCGCCCCGGGGAAGGAGCCCTTCGCTTGGCGGCGGGTGCACCTTTGGTGGCTCGAGAATGCCATTTTTCGTTAGGATCGCCGTCCCTGAAATTGTGATCGGCCCAGCGAGGATGGGGTTTGCCTAGTTACAGATGATCAAAGGTCGATGAACGGTGGGCAGTTTTCCGTACCTCGTAATTCTCGGACTAAGCTCTCCAGCTCGGCAATGCGATTTCTCAAGCGGGTATTTTCATCCAGAGAGGGATCATCTCTAGAATGTAGTAGTAAGTAGAGTGAGCCCTGTGAGTTGTGTGCACTGGGAGAGAACGAACCTCAAGGCGGGATCGTCGATTTCATACACACAGAGACCTGTCTGGGTCGGAAGGTGAGATGGAGCATTGAGGTACGAAGAGATGGTGAGACTTACCAGGCCGAGCTGGATGCATCTTTGACATGGGCGCTTGCGATCACACTTGACAAGGGGTGAATACTTATATATGGCTGGGATAGAGCTGCTTACTTTTCGCTTGGAGGTATGACAGTTGAGGCAGCTTTGGGTGGTCCGATTTCTCCTTCTCTTCCTATTTTTGGTCGACATCGGGAGTAGAGGGGAGCAACGGCAAATAAGGCGGCAAGTTAAAATCAAGGAGTGGTATTTGAGCGCAACGAGGTGGCACTTGCCTGTGGTCAGTATCGAGCGTGAATTCCAGGTCCATGACTTCACCCTTGAGTTGCAATGGGTGAAAGGAATCTGAGGCCATCATGGTTCAGAGCGGAAAAGGTACCAGTCCAAGGAGGCTCGTGCTTGTCTTTAAGTGCCATCGGGGCCATTAAGTAACAAATAAGATCCAATCCTCCTGTTCAGATCGTGCCGGGCGTTGACAGATGAAGAAATCTCCATTTCGGGAGGGATCCTGTTCAGCGACAAGGGATCTTACGATTCGAACGAGCCTGCCCGCTTGGCACTCGCAACTCTCCATCGTGTGACAGCCGAGCCATGCACCGGCTTCCCGCAGGCAAACAGCCATCCGCCATATGCACCGTTTGCCCCGAGAACACTGTCCAACCTCGCCGGCAAGCCATCCATAGTTCCTCCGTTCGGACTGTAGCAGTATATTTTGGGTTTTTATTGATTGTTTCAGGGTTGTGCAGTTCAGAGAAATAGTGTTAATCTATCTGGACCCTCTCCATCAGACAAAGAGTCACCAAACGGTCCGATTATTCGCGCATCGACTCGATCAGAATGTCGACCGTCACCTATCCTACCAACATCTTGGGCACTCGTACAAACTACAGATCTCCAGAAATTCTCGGAGAATATGTCTTACGTAGCGTATCCTACCATCACGATGAGAACCCGTGTACGCCCGTCAACTTATAAACCTGGTTGCGATAGAGAAACAAAAAATAACCTTTTCATGGCTGATCGAGCATCCCTTAATAGACAGATCTGTGGAGAATGACGTGCTCATGAAGTGTGACATCTACAAATATCATACGGCGCTAAACCAGCTCCATGGCTCTCCATGGCTTACACCGGTGAACATATCCATGATGACCGTGCGAGACACCTGTACAATCCTTCGGAAGTATGCGCGAGAGCACGCGAGTCTGCGCGGAGTCTGATTCGAAGAGGGCTGTCTGATACCGTACTGTGAAATGCGGCGTCCAATCGCTCCCAGCTTGTGGAACAATCGACGAAGGAACTGTGATCCCGGATTAGTGGCGTCGGATACGTAACGTGAAATCAACCATGCGACTTCTTCACGAAGCGAGAGGGCGAAGGGAAGCAACTACTCAGAAGTGACGGGAAGATCGTCCCTGATTGAACGTGTCGGTTTGGGCTTTGCCCAATCACGGCGCAATCAACCATGGAAAACGGGGTTAATACCATATTCGGGGTGAAATTCACATAGTAAACAAACCTTCCAATCTGTCGGGAACTTAATGCGTAACATGATCCCAGTCCGACGTTGGAGAGCAAAGAGCTTATGTATGCATCGTCGTGGGTGGACACCGATTTGCAAATTCATCGTACATTACTTGGGGCCTCGTGAACGATCGTCAACTGTTGAGACCACATGAGAAAAGCTATAAATACATACTGTAAACTTGCGTTCAACGCAGGTGCCACAATCAATCAACCTCCAGACTCTGAATCCGGAACCTTCGATACTCTGCAATCAGTATACAACATCCAGACTAATGTCAATTAGCCATTGGGGTTGAATAATGATAAAGTTGTGACAAACTGGACAAGAAAGAACAAAAGGTCTATCGTGAGCTGGACTGCGTAAGAGTGATTTCCGGATCGGCAAAACGTATGGTTTGCGTGCTTGCGACCCTGAAGTAAAAAAACACAAAAATACCAGCACGGAATCAAAAGGCGACTCAAAAGTCACGCGGTGTACCTCGAGAACAGCCCTCGAATATGCCTAATTGTGCCGAGAGCAGATCGTGTCTCAGGGGAGGCAAAGCTATCGTACATCTGACCACACAAAGGGCACTGCAATGTCAACTTGATGGAAAAGGAGCTTGAGATCAGGGTATTAGCCGCAGAAGCGCTTTCGGCACGCAATGCATACCTGAGAACTCAGCCCACGTCAAAAAACCCACGGCCGTTCGATGCCAGTCAAAGCTACAATGACCGACGATCGTTTCAAAACCTTCTGTCAAACTGGTTTCTCAGGTTGTCCGTGATGGCATCAGATGCTGACTTGGAATTAGGACCTTTGTTAGTGGGCTAAAGTTCACCAACAGTCCAAGTCTATAAGCTGTAACCAGATTATAGACTACTAGTACTGGATTGGCAGCCCAGACTGCAAACACAATTCTTTTTGAAGGATTTCGCCCAAGTCCTCCAAAGATATGAATCTAGGGTAACTTCAACACCTAGGCCTGACATATCGGAGAAAGACGAGATTGAGAACATACGTATGTCAAGCAGTCAGCATACTTATCTTCCCCAAGATGGTGCCTGGCAGCCCAAAATCGAGGAACAGAATATATGGGCCAGGGCGAGATAGGGCGAGGCAGGGCGAGGTCTGCTCAGTAAGTCTCGGATAAAACAGTTTTGCCGTTTTTTGCCACGATATGTTTGTAGGTCTTGCCGTTTTTGGACAGCAGTGTTTGCCTGCGCGTTGTAAGACACGCAGTGCCAAATACAACCTCATCTTATACTGCGAAGCCTCACTTAACGTCAAGACATAGTATACTAATCTTCAAAGTCCTATTGGACTGGACAGAAACCGACAGATACTCCTTTGTTTGGCCGAATTCGTACGGTTTTCTCCGTCGCATTCTTGCACATGCTGATTCTGGGAAATAATTGCATCAGTCAACCGGAATTGAATTCTTTGGACATATCTAATGACTTCTATCAATGAAGACAATCCTGACTTGTCCCTTACGTCCCCAGCCGATGACTCTGATACAATCTTGTTTTCCGTCGCGGATCCTGAGCCAAATCCAGGGTTAGACGGAATGCCCGTGAGGTGTGAGTCACCTCGGCACGATGTAATCTCCCTTGTCAGCTCATCTGCACATGAATGCGTGCACCGGCAGGGTACGATGTACGTGACGTACTTTTCTAGTCAGGCGGTTGTTTATTTTAATACTGCGTGCAAGGCGGATCGAACAGAACCATACACGAGAATAACCCCATTCCAGGAGAGGCATGATACCAGTGTTGAGTATGTCACCTGTTTCGAATATTGATCAATGTTGGATTGTCATTGTCTAGGTTCTTCTACAAACCAATAACTTTGACCGCACTATCATGTGGGTTGATTGTTCTCGCATATGTTGCGACAACGCAGGATGTCCTGGAGGAAGGGCGAGACAAACGAAGAGTGTACGTATTTTGTTGGTTTGTATGGCGGCTATGATCGAACTTGATGGTCTAGTGGATTGTACGCAGCAATTGCATCGTTTTTGACGTTCTCCATGATCCAGTTTCGCGATGGTCCGTTCATTCGACCCCATCCTGCAATATGGCGTATCGTCTTGGGAGTCAATCTGTTGTATGAATTGCTGCTCGTGTTCCTGTTGTTCCAGGATCTCGATACAGCCCGTTTTATGATGACTTTGATCGATTCGAATCTGGGTGTGCCCTTGCCACAGAAAAGCTATGCAGAGGATTGTTCGCTTACACCGGCAAACATTTGGGTACGTCCGATCTGTGAATATGTTTTCAGCGGCTTAAATAAGATGTAGAATGCGCTTGACATATTTTGTGTAGCTCACACTTTGGGCTGGTTTGGTAAAGCCATGATATTACGTGATTACTGGTTCTGCTGGGTGCGTCTTTGACAAACCACTTTGAGTCCCCCTTTATGGATCGTGTCCAGATCTTGAGCATAGCTTTTGAACTAGCGGAGTATAGTTTGCAGCATCAGCTGGCCAATTTTGCAGAGGTATGTATCCATCCATGCACGGTCATTCCACCCTCCGTTTATCATGTGCCATTAGTGTTGGTGGGATCATGTACGTTATCATACTAATGGTGCATGTCTTCTGCCACAATTCTTCCCAGTGGATCTTGGATGTATTGATCTGTAATTGGATTGGAACATATCTAGGTAAGTTGCGCCATTTGTCACAAACATATTCTCACGTTGGTATTACGCATTACTCCATAGGGATGAAAGTATGCCAATACTTGGAAGTAAAAGTAGGTATCGCTGATCCTTTACATCACTTGTGTCTTAAGTATATCCTTAAGCCTTATGAATGGCGCGGTCTCCGACAAACTCACGGACTACGTTCGAAAGCCCGACGTGTTCTTAGCCAATTCTCACCCCATGATTTCACTGCATTCAAATGGGGGACTGCCTCATCCTTTACACATTACATCACCGTAGTTCTCTTACTTGCTGTTTTCCTCGCCGCGGAACTCAACCCGTTCTATCTCAAGGTATAGTTTCGCCAGACTCTCTACATGCCGTTGTATCCTTAATACTCATGCTATCCATAGGCCCTGTTATGGATGGAACCTGATCATGCGATCGTTATATTACGGCTGGCGTTTGTATTCCTTTGTGCACTGCCAGCCGTGCGAGAGCTTTTTCAATATATCAATGACCCAAGGTAAGCAATGCCTGACGTAAGGTATCTCATAATCTCTGACATCATTGAATAGACGAGCCGTCCGAATGGGCCAACATGTCTGGCTTTTACTGGCTACGATTTTAACAGAACTGCTTGTCATTAAAAAGTGGAGCAAAGGCCTATTCCTCGAGCCGTTCCCTACCCCTGTGAAATGGGGCTGGGGGTTGGGCGGGGGTCTTTTGGTGTTGTATCCTATCGTACAAGTGCGTTCCTTGCGGATTCTTATTTTACCTTTCTTCTGTTCTTGGAAGTCTGATGATTTGATTCTGTTTCCCAAGTTCGGCGTCCCTTCGATAAGAAGTTATCTCCGGAAGCATGGCAAAAGGCGAAAGATTAAAGCGTCATAGCGACATGTTTACTCACCTGAATCTATTCACCCGTCCAACGCCTCTAATAACAATAACCATTTAATTACATGAAGGGGTTTGATTAGTTTAATTTAGTATCGGATGGTATATAGCTTTGATCCCGGTCAGTTCGCCACTCATTTCGGAATATACCATGATCGTTCGCTTGGCCTTAAAAATATTAAATCACCTGAGCGCGCCGTTATTCTGTTCGTAGTCAATATGTAACTAAATTTGCCTCACATATATATATATCTGGAGAATTAATTTCAGGATGTCGTGATTCATCTACGTACGATAGCTATCTGCCAGAAAAACCACGATCCTGGATGAGAATTTACGTCAGGTTAAGGACTAGTACAAACCCGTTGCTATAACACCCTACATACAGTATAACGAACCAAACAAATACCGTTTGCATAGACAGTCAATCCCAACAGATGTAAACAGTCTGGGCACAGCCGCTCCAGCCTTCGTCAGACTTCAACAAGACTTCAATATTTCAATCTTTTACCTGTTGCACAGTCATATTTATCAAAATGCCACGAGCAGAAGGTCAATTGTTCGTGCGATGTCAAGAAAAAAGACACTCAGCTGAATGTTCATCACAGTCGGTACTCCCAAATATCTCGCGAACAAGATGAAGTCGAAGGGCCTTCAACGCTTGAGATGGTACTGCCAAGTTTGCGAGAAGCAGTGCAGAGATGAAAACGGGTTTAAATGTCATACTCAGAGCGAGGCTCATCTACGACAGATGTTGGTGGTTGGGGAGCATGCAGGAAAACATATATCGGACTTCTCGGGTCAATTCCAATCCGAATTCGTCTCTCTCCTTTCACGGCGGTACGTCTGTGCGTGAGACGTTGTTATTTAGTGCATTGACGATGTATCATCCAGGTTTGGGACAAAACGTGTCCGAGCGAATCAGGTTTACCAGGAGTACATTGCTGATAAACACCATCTGCATATGAACGCGACTCGCTGGGTTACCCTAACTGAATTTGTTAAGCACCTGGGTAGGACGGGTGTGGCGAGAGTTGATGAGACCGAGAAGGGTTGGTTTATCGCATGGATTGATAATAGTCCGAAAGCGCTGGCAAAGGCAGTACGTACAAAAGGCATCAGTCATTCACCGAGCAATCTTGATTTATGGTATGAAACTCGTCAGGAGGCTTCTTTGAAGAAAGACCGTGCCACAACTTCGGACGAGCAACGGGAGCGAATGCTGATCGCAGAACAAATAGAGCGAGCCGCAGCGGAGGTCGAATCGTCAGGTTCTAACGACAATTCATCTCCTGTAGAAGAAGGCCTAAAGCGTGACGAAGGAGTTGAGAAAGTCGTCCTATCCTTCTCAGCAAACCCTATAGCTCCAGCCACTACCGCCGCCGCCGCCCCACCGTTAACGCCATCCACTGGCTTCAAGAATCCCTTAAAGGTCAACCCATTGAAAGCGAACCCCCTAAAGCGGCCGAACGCCTTCAAGTCAGGGTCTGGTGCTGGCGGTTCTGAGAAGGCGAATGAGAAGAAGCGGCCAGCTTCAATGACGGCGGCGGAGAGATTAATTCTTGAGGATCAAGAAAGGAAGCGGAGACGGATGGATCGTGATAATCTGACATAGTCACTAATGTATACATCGGCGTGTTGTACGTATAGTCCTTTGTTCAAATAAGCCTGCCCGCCCCTTGTCTGCAAATACCTTGCTAACAGACCTGGCCCAGAGATGTAGTTACAGCCTAAGGTATCGCATGCTTGATACCCGGCCCTAGATAATACCCCAGCTCCCGACTAATATTCAAGCGGAAGTTGAGCAGGGTGAGCGGGGGTGAGCACGGGAGTTGATGCCCATTAATTATGGCGACCCTGCATCTTTATGGCCGCTCCGTCGTTCAATTTATAATCGATCAATTTAAAAAACGTTTACACCATGCTTTCGACATCTTCCCCCTTCTACCACCATGGCATACTACAACCAAGTCTCAATCCACGATACACACGAGATGACGAGCCCCGGTCCTTTGTCTCCTAGCAACAGGCAAATGAACACGCCCCAATTGTGGGTTGAAGGGTCTGAGGTTGACATGGCGAGTTGATCAACATATGATGATATCAGGATCCCTTGAACTCGCCTCTTAGTACCGATTCAATTCACCGACTCCTGTGAACAATAGCTCGACCGCTAAACTCACGCGCCAAGACCCAAAGGTTTACATATCACGCAAAAAAAAGATTTTGCTCATTTCTCTATCAATATCGGTCTTTATTATGATTGCTGCCGCAATTGCCATACCTGTGGCCCTCAGAGCCAGGAAAACAAACGGAACCTCCCCAGCCAATGGCAGTTCACCGTCCAACAATTCCCAAATTTCCGGCAAGTCGGGCAGCAGAATTACGTTGGAAGATGGCACATCGTTCACATACACGAATAACTTCGGAGGTGACTGGGCTGCTGATCCCAAGACTCCATTTGCTGTAGGAGGCAAAGCACAGAGCTGGAGCAAACGAATTGGCACAGAAGATTGGATTTGGGGTACAGATATTGCTCGAGGTGTCAATTTAGGGTAAGAATAATCAAAATCTCTTACCTATCATTTTTGCTCACCTGCACATTTTCCTGTGTTATTAAGCGGTTGGCTAGGTAAGCGTTGTTCGTCTACTGAAACTATTCTTGCCTGAAAGCTGGATGGAGTTACCGAACCATTCATTTGCCCTGCTTTGTACGAAAAATACATCAACAGCAACAACGTTGCCGTAACCGATGAATGGACACTTTCCATAGCAATGGGGGTAGGCCTTGCTAAGGCAATGGAAGCTCACTATTCCTCATTCATCGTAAGTGATAACTTTCCAGTTGGATAAACCTTATACCGGCAGATTATTTAGACTGAAAAGGATTTCGCCGACATAGTTGGTTGGTTCAGTTTCGGCTTCGTTCGCAAAGATTGTTCGTTTACGTGCAATTACCTTTTCAGCCGCAGGTCTAAATTGGGTACGAATTCCGATTGGTTTCTGGGCGATTGAAGCCATCAACAACGAACCATTCTTGGTCGGAACATCATGGAAATATTTCCTCAAGGCGTAAGATGAAACGATCAGTGCTGCCTCCATGAAGCTTATCTATTGTATCCAGCATACAGTGGGCGCGGAAGTACGGGATCCGTATCTACCTCGATTTGCATGCTCTTCCAGGGAGTCAGAACGGATGGGTAAGTCCCGTTTCCGTCGAACTGGAAGCGGTTCCGTGATTTGATCGCTTCCTAGAATCATTCTGGAAAAAGTCACTGTCTCTTTATGATAGCTGAAGTTCATCTACTGACACAGTGCGCTTTACCAGGCGGTAGCGTCAATTTGTATGTATCGTGCTCATCGATTCCGACAACATAGCAAACATTTCCGCTCTTTTCCATGAAAGCATGCACGGCACGATGGGAATCGCAAACGCTCAACGCACGCTTACGTATCTTCGGATAATTACCCAGTTCGTCAGTCAAGATGAATATCGGGATGTTGTCGGCATGTGAGCATTGAGATCCATGTTCAATTCCTACTTCTTTAATACCTACTCCGCTTGTAGCGTGGGTATCGTGAACGAGATCCTGTGGGCTACTGTCGGAGAAATTCCAGTACAAAGCTTTTACTTTGCGGCCTATGAAGCCATCAGGAAGTCCACGTACGCCGTTTTCCTGCCAAACATATTATCCTTTCCGACAGCACGCATCGCAGAGGTACTGGTTCCGGGGCAGGACCCTACATCGCTATCCATGAAGGCTTTCAGGGAGTATGGATTCTTCTTACGACGTTTTAGCATTATACTAATCACTGATTTGTAGCCTGCAATCTGGGAAGGGTTAGTTTAACTTTTTAAATTATCGTGGTTATCGTGTTCATTCATGTTTCAGGTTCCTCGCAGGCGCTGATAGGCTAGCCCTTGATCAGCACCCAGTGCGTATATCTGGGCAGGAATATTTGCAATATTCATGATGGCTTCGTTCTTCAGTACCTCGCTTTCACAGGTGATCACAGCTCGTAAGTGCCCATGGATGAGCTGAACCGACTCATGCTGACTCACTTACGCAGTAGCGCCGAAGTTATGGCGATCAAACCTTGGTGCGTATTTTTCGTGGACTTGTAACAATTGACACGGAATTGTGATCATTCTTAGCGCCTGGGCAATCGCGACCAATCAATCCCAGAAGGCATTTGGTGTGACATTGGGCGGGGAATTTTCTTCGGCTATTAATGATTGTGGTTTATGGTTTGTAGCAGACCTTCAATGACGAATCGACACATGACAAAATATTTATTTGTCACAGGTTGAATGGAATCGGGGGTAGTGCTGGATATCCGGACTGTGCACCTTGGGACAATTGGAGCGTGAGCTCGGCGTCTTCGATTCAAGTAGCATAGTCACATGGCTGACCTTCTCGTGTCAGTCCTACAACGCTACGTTGATCGCTGCCTTGAAGCAGGTCACGCTTGCGTCGATGGATGCTTTGCAGAATTTCTTTTTCTGGACGTGGAAGATAGGAAATTCTACTGTACTTGGTACTTCGTCCAGTCCTCTCTGGCACTACAAATTAGGCCTACAGCAGGGCTGGATCCCGCAAGGTATTTTTCGCGCATTTAACAAATGTTTGATATATATGATTCCAATCTGACAGATCCAAGAGAAGCTATTGGTCACTGCGCTTCCGTTCTAGGCTCTTCACAATTATTTGATGGAACATACGCGCATACAGCTACTGGAGGGGTGCGTTGAGCTCATAATTTTCACGCACCATACTAACACGCATTTGAAGCCTGGAGCCGGGACGATTGATCCTGTTCAGAGATCCTCCCACACCTTCCCACCACCAACACTTTCTCCTTCCTTTTCTGGTGCACAAATGACACTGCTACCTACGTACACTGCAACAGGGAAGATAAAGTCACTGTTCGCACCTACGTTCACTGCTGCACCATCAGCAGTAGTGGGTGATGGATGGAACAACAAAGCCGATAGCGCTTTGGCCTTTGTGTAAGAATTACCCTTGCTATTATCTTACTATCGCTTATGGCTGACTTTTCAATGTAGTCCTGTTGCTGGTTGTCAATATCCGGAGTAAGCGCCCTATTTTTTTTTCTTCATGTATTGTTGTATTTATGAACCTCGGTCGTTAGTGCATGGAATGCAGTGAACGCCACGCTTCCCCCAACGCCATGCAAAGGTTTTTGAGTTAGACTCTTTTTGTTTATTTCTGCATTTCTCACGCATGGACTATGGACAACGCATTTTGGTACTGGTGTATTCGATGTTTATGTAATACTTGCGATCGAGACGAGTATTCAACTTGGTATATTGACATTGAAGTTTCTGTCTTGAGGCCTAGGACTGGATGGCTGATCTGAGTTTTTCGTTTGGCAGGTAAAGAAATCCCGTTCGAATGGAAAACCACGATGGTCAATTTTATATCCCTGATGCAGACTAACGCAGGTCTTCAACTTTTGAAAATACTTTATAGCGAAGTCTTACGCTCATATGGGGTATTTGTGAGTGTCTTCCGTGTTGTGGCAAGAGCGTCCGCCGTCTTCGTCGTGCTTATGTTTGGACCAACACTCACTCGCCGCTTTTGCCAGAAAACTTTTGGTATATATAATTCACAAAAGGCTGTCATCTGGTGGTGTTTACCTTTTTCGCTTGAATTTCGATTTAACTTCATATCAGCGGTTTTTCTCTTCCACCTTGGGCTTCAAGACTGTAAAGCTAGGCGCCGCGATAAATAGTCTTTGGCCCACTATGGACTCTCCGGCACCAGGTTCCCACTACGTGCTGAATACAAACTCGTGAAGAAATTAGGTACGAGGATACTAGTCGTGCTGATTATTAACATCATGAACTATATGTTGGACTAACTATTTATTATTAGATATATGGACTAAGTATAGTACAAGATGAAACGCTTACCCAATATCCGCAGATAAAATTTTCGTAGCATAGCCTTACCTCCTCACTGAACGCTATCTAATCACTCGTTCGGGAGGCACAGATAGTCAGAGAGAGAAATAGCCGGAGATGGGCGCACCCTGCAAACAGCGGTGTTCCCGTGACTTGATTGCGCGCGAACCGGTACATAAGTTACAAGTAAGATATGGAAGAGGAGTGGGTGCATCAAAACCTCTGCTCAGCCCAAAAACCCTATGGGAAAAAAGAAGCTGATCATGAGGAAAGCTACCACGGATGCGGGAGGGTGGGTGATTGTGAATCTGAATACTACAAAGCACGAGAGCAAGGGGTGAATAAACCAAGAAAGAAAAGGCATAAAGAACTCACCCAAAGCATGAGAGTAGAAGGTGGAGGAAGCAACACTAGTTCTCGTGCCATGGGTGAATGTAAAGTCTTGTAACTGAGACAGATGTCATCATAGTGAGGATGGCTTACTGATCAGCCTAGCACTGGGCATGTATGACAGAAAGGAGAGGTGTTATGCAAAGAGCAAGTAACCTCAGATAAGGGCCATGGTAATGGTGAGGGCGCATGGCGCAGAGATGGACTATGTGATCATGATCCCTCATAGTGATTAGCTATGAGTAAACAATAATTTAAACTCAATCACCCAGCAGGCATGTGATGCAACCATGTGATGTGCAAACAATGTCAAAGTAGTAGTACATTGATGCATTCTATGACAAAGGGGTATCGCATGATGGATTTCTGATATGGGGTCAGTTAGTCCCCCCCTCAAAGAGGTCCTTAAAAACTTTTTGGAGGTCAAATTTTTATAGTGTTGGAGGTCATTGTTTTGAAGTCTGAGTGCTCTATAACACTCTACTACTCACTGTAAGGTCTAGAAACCCCTATGTACTGTTTGCATACTGTATATTAGATGTTGAATGACTAGTGTTGCAAATTCCTCATGTTCCAATAGCTGCTTGGTAACTTGCCTCCCCATTCTACAATCACTTGCAGCAAAATGACAGGACTGGAATCCAGCACCATGGTACGATATAATCAACTATAAGTAGTGTCAGCTCCTGATACCAGAACTTGAATAAGCTCATGGATGTGAACAATAATGTTAAATGCCCTGATTGCCACACCACTGTCAAGCTTGGGTCAGTTGGCACCCTCTGATACAAATAGATGTTGAGATCCCTACCAGTGGAAACAATGGCCAAACAGTGGCACATTCTGTTACCCCAACCATTGTCACCCAAGATTCCTCCTTTGGACCTCCACTTGAACCCAACCCACCTGAATGAGCCATAGGTGCACCAACATCATCAAGCTTAGGACATGGCCCAGGTATGAAAGAGAACCCATTTACACAAGAGGTGCTTACAGCATGGGTGTTAGAGTGACACCCACTAAGCTGCTAGCTGAACCATGTGAGCTCTCCTACAAGAAGGCGGTGGGGCACACACATGTGATGGGGGTTTTGATGGTTTTGATGCAACAGGTTAAAAATAGATGAGCTGGCTGAAAAAGGCATTTTACACCACTAATGTGGATGGAATACCTAAGAGAACTCAACTGAGGTCCCCCAGGTGTATATTTAATGTTTATATACTATGTTACATGTATTGTAATATGTTGTTACCAACACACACATACATATTGATGTGTGTAAATATAAAATTCCCATGCTGACAAATGTAGCATTTGTAGGCATTTGGTAGCATAATTTGATGTAATAAAATAAAATATTATTATGTAATAGGAATGCTAGGAGACTGTTTCCTAACAATGGGCTGGGCACATACATCATACCCATGATTTTACTATGCTTTGGAATGCACTTGTGGAGCTGTAGTGACACAGAATGAAATTTCTGCTGAGCATGATGTGATTTATTGTAGAAGACCTGGTTATGAAATGAAATGGGTCAGTTTTACACCTCCTAGAGATGAACATGGACTCACATATGACTTCAGTACCATCTTCCGTGCATAGGGATCGAGTATGCGATTGGTAATTGGACCTGTGATGCTTGTGGGTCAGACAATTGAGAAAAACATTGCTGAGGATGAGATAGTACAGCTATTGATGTTCTGGCAACTCAAACTGATTGGACCATACTAATATATAGTAATTAGTTCACATGCTGGTTAGTTAGTCTTGCCCAGGTTGGCTTAAAAAAAAATTTGACCCTGGGTGCTTAATTTTTTTGTTTGAAACCCCCTTGGTCTATGAACTGAAAGCTAAGTATTCACCCAGCAGGTTGTGATGCATTACATAAGAGGCCAGATTGCTTACTGGTACTCCGTGTATGCAACCATGCAGCAGTAATATAACGTCATGATCAGCACTATGCCATGAGTCTGCAATGATGAATATTGCATGAATGTCTAAATTAATTATCAGATTTCTAGTAGAGCAGCTTATCTATCCTTCTCCTGGGCAGGAGTCAAGTTTATACTATTAGTGTGATTTATTGTTATATTTCACTACCACAGTTCAAACAAGGTTCAAACAAGGTCAGAGGAGCTAAGATTGTTGACAAGAGTATACAAAGATAGATGTATTTTTGATAATTTGCAGTACCTCACCCAAACTCGATGATAGGTCCACTACATGCCATAAGGTCTGTAGAAGGATCTAATTGCATCTATACATTATGACATGGACTCCGAATCACTATGAACGCTACAAAATTGACTTCAAACACTATTCAAACTATTTTGCACTATTTTGAATGACTTCAAACAACTTCGAACAATTTTGCGACACTTCGAATGACTTTGCAGCATTTTGAATGACACTGGCCACTGTATAGTTGCTTTAAAACACTTTTGATACATGCTGCACATCTGGAACAAACCATTTCATTGCATATCAAGCACCACTGGACACGAGGAGAGACTACAAGAGACTTAGAATGCGATAAGTGCAGTTTTATGTTTCATTGATATATTAAAGCAATAGAACAAAAATTCTTACCATACTGGGACAATGTATGTTTTACTTATTATCATTTTCCATTGTTTTATATTTTACAATACCTTTATTGCTGTGCACATTGCCTCATGTTTTACACATGTTATTATTTCCTTTTTAGTACTATTTCTTCAAATTGTATATAAACTTGTACTAGTTACTTAGAACAAAAGAAAACCAATGGGGAACAGAGCACAAGTTACCCTCTCACTTATCATCTGACTTAAGAGCCATTCTCTTGAGTCTTAGCTCACATCATATCTCTAAGTTCTGCGAAATATTGTGAACTTCTTTGAAACTATTGTATTTGCTCCTCATTTTATTGCCCATCACCTATCGCCATTCGAAAAACACTTCACATTTGCTAAACTCATTCCTCGATATACCTCAAACCTCTTCAAACTTATCTGAACTACTTCACACATTTTTGAACTTATTCAAACTATTTTGCACATCTTCGAACCTATTTCAAACTATTTTGAACTTCTTCGTATGCTCTTACAGACTATTCACACCATCCCTCATCAATTCACCTCACTAAAAACAATGTTTGGAAATCAGCGGTGATATTTAGTACCAACTCGCACCCTTCCTCTGACTCGTATTATACCATCCAAAGCCATTTAGTAGGTTTTGTTTGGGTTTCTGGGTTGAGTATCATCACCGATATTTCAACATTTCATATATATTAAAGTAATTCCCTTGCATGAACATGAGAGGGGCATGTCCTAACTACCTAACTAACAAAAATTTGGCCCCTCCCATGTCATGAGGGAGGGGTTGTGAAACTAATTAAATAAATGAAAAAACCTTTGTGCACCTTGCATGAGGGGGTTATGCTGCCCTGGTATGGCTGTACACTATACACCATTCCCAGCTGCTTGCTCCTCATTGTCATCTATTTGTCTCTGTGCTCTCCTGCATGCATAAAGCACCATCTTTATACCTTAGAAGTTATGTTCCCTGGCCATGGTGCATTGTTGGCAGTAGGTTCCCCATTCCCCATGTGTGGTCCTGTCCCCATGGCAGTCTTTGTTGTTGAGGTCCCCATCATTGCATCCCCCTCCCACTGTTGTTGTTCTTGTTCCTGCCATCGAACCTTGAGGTCTCCATTGTTGCTGTGGGTGCTGGGTTGTTCACCATTATAGGGTCTCATGCTAGTGCTGAAGGTCCTGGGTCTTTGTGCTGATGGTGGCGATCATGCTCCTCTGTCATGCTGGTCCTGGGTGCTGGTGCCCATTACTGTCATCATGCATTCCATACACCTGCAATCCACCCTGGAGCAATGGCTCACAGGGCTGGATGTGGATGCTCAATTGTTCCTTGTTGTCATGGGGACATGCTCATTTTTGTCATCATAGGGCAGTTATCAGATTGTGAGTGTGGGTCATCATGACAGCATGTCTATAATGAAATCTATTATGAAATCTATTTGTCAGTTGAAAAAAAAAATAAGAAGCAGATACATCCCAAACAGTGATAGACATCATTTTGGATATCCTCATTTCTACTGAATGATCATTCTCCAGTGTGGTGGCGGGCATGGCAGTCAGGGTTGCAGGTGTTGACAAAGCAATGGCAGGAGGGAAATTTAACTTTGTTGATCAATGAGCAAGGCTCCCATCACATGTCATACACATGTTGCATCACAACCTGCTGGGTGGATTGCTTTCAGTTTACCTCCTCACTGTTTTCACACCACTGAGCAGTAAGTCCTTATTTTACTTTATCTTATTGGATGCTAATTCATACACTATAGTCATTTATATTAGGCACCTATTAGTCAATACAGTGTTTTCACACCATTGAGGATCATTTCTATTAGCTTTTCCCTATTCCAATTTCATCTGTGATCCTGCACAATCAGAGGTTATGGGCCCTGAAGACTCTCTCAACATTTCCACAGACTTGAAAGCCCTTTCTGTACCAGAACTCTGTGCTGATGGAGGGAACTGGCTATTCTACCAGGAGCATGCAATAAACTTCTTGAAGTCAAAAAGGTTGTGGTGACACATCAGAGGGTTAGTGCTTGAACCAGAAGAACCTGTGATGAGAGAAGAGAAGTTGTATCTGGCAGGGACAAATGAGGATGATACGGTGATAGGTCCACTATGTGCTATAAGATCTGGAGAACATTCTCACTCACATTGAGACATTATGACACACACTCCGAATCACTACGAAGGCCATGAAATTGACTTCAAATCTATTTCGCACTATTTTGGATGACTTCAAACTATTTCAAATGCTTTTGAACTATTTCACGACACTTCGAATGACTTGAGCCAATGTATAGTTGTCTTAAAACACTTTTGATATATGATGCTCAACCAGAGTGAGCTATTTAGTCACATATTGAGCACTACTGGACACAAGGAGAGACTACAACAGAGTTAGAATGTGATAAGTGCATTTTTGTGTTTCATTGAGATATTAAAGCAATAGAACAAGAACTCTTACTATATTGGGACAATGTACATTTCACTTATTATCATCTTTCATTTTGTTTCATGTTTTACAATACCTTTATTTGCTGTGCACATTGCCTCATGTTCTACAATTGTTATTATTTCCTTTTTAGTACTATTCCTTCAGATTGTATATAGACTTGTATTAGTTAGAGTAACAGGATAACAACAATGGGGGGAACAGCACAAGTTACCCTCTCACATATCATTAGATTTAAGATCTGTTCTCTTGAGTCACATCTTCATATTGTATCTCTAAGTTCTGCAAAATATTGCAAATTTCTTCAAAACTATCATATTCGCTTCTTGTTTTATCGCCCATCACTTATTGCCATTTGACAAACACCTCACATTTGTTAGACTCACTCTTCAATACACCTTGAACCTCTTCAAACTTATTCGAACTTATTCGGATTACTTTGCACAATTTTGAACCTCTTCAAACCATTTTTGAACCTCTTCACACATATTCGAACCCCTTTCAAACTATTTCAAACTATTTCAAACTTCTTCATATGCTCTTACAGACTATTTGCATCATTACTCATTAATTTGCCCCACTAAAAACAATGTTTTGGTCTCAGCGGTGATATTTAGTACCACTTCACACCCTTCCTCTGACTTGTGTTATACCATCTGAAGCTATGAGCTTATGACCCATGCCTTTGTCATGGCATTCGCTCACTTTGCTCGCTCAGCCTGACACCGGCGTGGGCCAGCTCGCATATATGTAATACAATGCTTAATCCCACTACAGTGTTATCAAACTAACAAACACATTATTGATGTATTGACTTCAATTACAAACTCGTATTAACTTGTGACTGACTTTATTACAAAACTTGTATTGACTTGGTATTAACTTGTTATTGACATCATGACAAACTTGTATTGACTTCTTATTGACTTTATTACAAACTTTTATTGATCTGTTATTGACATTATTACAAACTTTTATTAACTTCTTATTGAATACACACCAAGGTTACATAACCTGCCCTAAAGTCTTCTCACAATCAATTTTTCAACCATTTGATTCAATCCAAGTACAATCCAAATCTAATTCTAATTCTAATTCTAATTCTAATTCTAAATCCAAGTCTATCTTGATATCTATATTAGTTTCCAATTCCTGTAAATAATCTTTCAAGTTACTCACCTTTGCTAAACAACTTCATTCAACACTTCCTTGTACACCACATTGGCAATTCTGTTATTTCCATTGTTTTCATTCAACAGCACCTTGATCCTTTCTCCAGATGTACACCTTGATAGTGCCACATATAGCTGCCCATGTGAGAACACTGGTATCTGCAAGTCCAACCCAACATGGGATACTGATTGGCCTTGTGACTTGTTGATAGTCATGGCAAATGCCAAGCGAACTGGAAATTGATGTCGACAAAGTGGTAATGGCAAGGTCTCTGCTGAAGGCTCCAATGTGATCCGAGGAATGAAAACGATATTTCCTGCAAACTGTGCATCTCCACTGATGATCCTGCACTTCAATACACGTGGTCTGGCTTCAAGAAGGATAAGTCGAGTTCCATTGCAAAGACCCATGGTGACATCCAGATTGCGTAAAAGCATGAGAGGACAGCCTATCTTAAGTGCCAGCCTGGAGAGAGGAAGGCCACTTGCTTTGATAGAGTTTAGATACTCTGCAGGATATGGCTGGTAGTTGTTAAGCTCCTGCTCTCTGAATGAAACTGTATCAGCACTGTTAAAGATATGCTCTGGTCCAGGAAATCTGCTAAGGAGAAGAGAGTTGATGACATCGACATTGTCATTTGTGCAGGAGAGAATGGTCCTATCCAAATAGTACTGATCTGGCTTGTTCCCCTGCTCTATGCCTGGATATGTGGAGTTGATAAGGTGATCCATGGTATTTCCATGGCAGAGCATGTTCTGTGGAATTTGGATAGTGTCTGCAGCATCCACTGTTGTGCCTGCACCGATGTGCAAGAGCCAGGCAGCATGTGCAGTATTCTCTGGAGTTCTGTCGAGTCGCATATTCTCGGTCAAGTGATAGACAGTAATGTGTTGCCAGAGAGTGCTCCTTTTGATGGATGAAGCTATTATCTGTTCTCTAGTGCCCCTAGAAATGACAGGTAGGGTCTGTCTAAAGTCACCTCCAAACAAAATAGTGATTTCACCAAATGGAACATTCTTCTTCTTGAGATCACGCAAAGTGCGGTCTACTGCATCTGTGGCATATTCATGCTGCATAGGAACTTCATCCCAGATGATGATGGAAGTTTGATCAAGGACCTGGTGCAGATCTGATCCTCAAAGTATTCTGCAAGTAGAGGCCTCATCGATTTCAATTGGGATTCTGAACATGGAATGTGCTGTGCGACCACCTTCTAGAAGCAATGCAGCGATTCAAGATGATGCCACACAGAGAGTGATTTTTTCTTGAGCACGAACAGCAGCTGCGATGGTGTTGCAGACAAAGGTCTTTCCACAACCTCCAGCACTATGCAAGAACATGAGTTTTCCCTTGTTATTGTTGACAGAATCCATTGCAGCATCAAAAACTCATCTCTGCCTGTGATTGAAAAGCTCCAGATTGTGAGCAACAGTGATGGCCAACTCTTCAACATTGTAATCCCTCTGTTCCTGCAAAAGCCTATTGGCAGGAACATCAATGTGCCAGTTTCCTTCAATGGCAGGCATCTCTGGATAATCAGAAAGTTGTTTGCCTGATCTGATAAGAATCTGATTGATGAGATGCAAGCCATACATGTAGACTTGATCATCTGTAAAGTCTGTATCTGGACAGATGGAAAGAAGCTTGACTCTGAGGTCATCACAAATGTGATGTTTGAACAGGTTCCAGAGGATGTCAGGTGATGTTGGATTGCAATGAAGAAGAATGGTGGCAAAGAGCAATCTGAGAGAGGAACCGAGCTGCATCTGAGCTGCCTCTGTAAGACACTGGACCCATTCCTGGTCATCCTGCAAAAGACCCAATGCAACACAGGCCTGCTTAAATGTATTATGGATGACACCACTGACAGTGTGCAAGTGCTGGAATGATGTTGCCCCTGTGACAACAGTAAGAAGCAGCCTGAGGTAGAATCTTTCCCCTTGGGCAGGGAGAAGCAAAGTACATTCTGCCAATAGCAGGCTCGCCACACCTTCTTGGGTTCCACTGCTTCTTGGTTGCATTGTAGACCCATGTTTGAGGAAAGTTCTGGTAGGTGACAGTACATGCTGCTTCATATCTTCTGTTGGCTTCAAACCAAGCAGTGAGACGTGTGGTCTTGGTAGCAGGCCTTTCCAAAACCTCATCAATGCTGTCATCTGCATTGAAGTAGACTGTTTGCTGGTCCTCCAGATGGATGGGCAGACGATAAACATGAGGAGACTCTGAGTGCATTCCAAATTCATTTATGTGCCAGCAGCTTTCCACAGATCCAATGTAACGTGCATCCAGATACTCCTTGACCTCATCTCTGTCTTGGTCAAGAATCTCAATCATGGTTCTGCCATGGCCTTTGTATATGTACTTGTGGATGTATTTGACAGCCTCAATTGAAGAACAGATCTCAACATTGATGTGACAGTTGTATCTGACAAATGAACCAAATTGTTAACCAATAAACATGATGTCAGATAAATGTTCCTTACTTTGCAGTCAAATAAGGATTGTGTGGGACCACATGTCTGTTATCATAGACATAATTACGCTTTCTCACTGTTCTACCATTGTTGGGTCTGGCATAATCAGGATAATTGTTTACAGTAAAAGAGGTTTGTTCTCTGAACTCCTTGGGATATCTCTTGCTGCACTTGTTGTCGACCATGCATGAAGCCTGGGGTTTGTCATGACCGCAAGGACCATGAAGCATGCAGGTAGTTATAGTGTGATAGAGCATTGGCTGTGTGACAGGATCAGGAATCTGTGCTGATACAATGGAATCAACATCATGGGCATCACAGATTTTGTCAGCTGGATCGAGAAATATAAGGAGGTGCATATGTGGAAGGCCTCTCTTTTGAAACTCGATGGTATGGATGTGTGCCACTACTTTACCCAAAACACCATCCTTGATATCCTTGAGCAATGCATTCTTTTTCTGTTCAAAGACATGTGCAACAATGTCTGGCCTGTCATAGGCTTCCTGCTTTTTCCTATTTGTGGTAAAATGTGGATTGGGTGATTCCCCCTGCAACAGAGCTTCCTGAATCTCTGGCCACTGTGGATTGGCAGTCATGGTGAGAAAGAGATCTGGCTTGCCAAAAAAGCGACAAATGGCCATGGAATCCTGGAAAAGCTGATTCATATGCCTTTCACTGCCTATATGGGTTGAAGGAAGAATGATGCGACTCCCACGATTCTCTAGATTGATATTTTGATCCTGGTCACCCATGGCAGCATCCCTCAATCCTGCATACACATCAGCCCTAAGCTCCTTCTGGTGATGTCGGACCCAATTCAACATATTCCGTTCAATAGATGCCCAAGCATCTACAACATACTGCTGCAAAAGATTTCCTCCCCACAACAATGGTGGCTGCTCTCCTGGACTTGGATGCAATCGATAAGTATGGTAGCATCTCTGACTGACATTGGGTGCTATTCTGGCTCCATTTGCACCTTGGTGTGCAGGTATATCTGAGTGCCATCCATCTTCACCATGAGGGAAAAGCAAGACATAGTGCAGAGTTGAATAGGATGGATGCAACTGGCTGATGCGCTTGAGCCCTCCCCCTTGTAGCCTGAGAACAATATCTCTGTGGTTAGACCGTTCCTCAGAGCCATCACCTGGAATAATAGCTGCCACCTCATCATTAGCTGTAGGGAGATTATACCGATGTAAATCTTGGGTTTTATCTGATCGCAGCCGTATGGAGACATTATCCTGCTCTTCTGGAGGCTTTTCCCTCATGATCTGGAATGCCTGCTTAAATAAAGGCACATAAGGATGGGTATTATTTAGCATAGCCTGCAGCTCTGTCATGATGACTGAGTTGAGGTTATTATTCCGTCACTCACGAAGACCAAGCTGTGCGATAGGATCATGGATATAGAGCTGTGCATAGGCTACAGGTTGTCCAGGAGGTGGCAAAAGTGCTCCAGAAAGATGATGAAGATCACCATGAATATGAAAGCTGTATACACCTGATGTACCTGTGACAGAACGGTCCACCTTGACACCCAAAGAAGTGAATGCAAATGCAGCATTATACTGTCGGATGTTTGTTTTAAATTCCTTAGAAAGAAGGCTTTTCCTACACAACAGATATCGCAATGTGGCAGGAGCAGGTCGGAAAGATGGCAGATGAATTTGTCTCTGCAAGCAGCAACTTCCAAACTTTAGTACAGCTTGGGTAGACCTGGACAGCTTTTCACAGTCAAAATGCAAGGCATGGCAGTGTGGACACTCCACATTCATGGGTCCAAGTGAATGTCTGGGAATTGGCTCCTGATAAGGTGCACGACTGAGTGGTAATAGCCTTGCAGGTTGATCTGGAGGTAGAGGTACAGGCATAGGTGGAGGCAAAGCTGGCAACATTGGAGGATTCAAGAATGAAGCAGGCAGCAGCGGTGAAGGAGATTGCATAGAAGAAGGTGGCAATGATGGAACTTGGAATATTGGGTCAGGCAGCAGTGATGATGAAGATTGTGGAGGAGAAGATGGAAATTGTAAAGGAGACACTCTGCCAAACTCATCATAATAATCTGATGGCATAGGAGATGGTGGAAATTGCAAAGCAGTCACCCTTCCAAATCCATCATAATAATCTGATGGCAGGGGAGAAGGTGGAAATTGCAAAGAAGACTGGCTCCCATCATCATCATCAGATTCCTCATTCTCCATTTCTCTCCTCAAAGCAATCTCATTATTCCTCTGTTCTTCATACTCAGCAGCCAACAATGCAGCCATTTCCCTATCCATCTGAATTTGTTCTGCCTGTGCATCCACTTGAGCTCGATATTGATCAATCCGATCACCAGACATATTGTTAGCCAATTGGTCCAACCTCATCATTTGTTGATGCAAGTTTCTGTCTGCAATGGATAGACATTGGAGCTCCTCAGCCTCATCCATCTGTGCCTGCTCATCTGCACGCTGTTTGTTTCTCCACATCTGATGCATCCTGAGAGCCCATTCCTGATTGCACCTGTTATGTTCTTGCAATGCAGCCTCTATATTAATATGTCTGGGTGGGTCATGATATCGTGGCTCAGCAGCTAAAGCAGCTTGCTGGGCAGCTGCCTGCCTCTCCAACTCCTGTTCAGCCAGCTGCTGCAATTGTTGATTGGCTGCTTTATCTTCAGCAGCCTGCCTGTTCCTTTCCTGTTCAGCCAGCTGCTGCATTTGCCAATTATGCTGTCTAGCTGTTTCAGCTTCAGCAGCTTGTCTTTGTGCATTCACATGCTGCAGTTGTAGATTATGCTCCCTACTCACTTCAGCCTTCTGCTGTAATATCCTCTCTCTGGCAGCAACAGCCTCAGCAGTTCTCCTTTCCTCTGCAATGTTCTGTAATACTTCCTGCTGATGCTGATATTGCTTAGCTGCCTCAGCTTGTTGTAACTCCTGAACATGTGCATCATAATCTGCAGTTCTTTCCCTCAATGCAATATGTCTCCTATGCAGATTATTGAGTGCAGGATCTGCTTGACCACCTGAAATATTATGCAATGGTCCCAGTCCCCTCCCTCTCCCTCTCCCTCTCCCTCTCCCTCTCCCTCTCCCTCTCCCTCTCCCCTTTCTTGTTTGTAACTGAGGTGCAGGTGGAACTATAGGAATAGAATTGGCCAAAGGTGCATTCCACCCTGCTGGCAGTTGAACCTGTGGTATAGTAGAAGCTATATTTGCCCCTATTCCATGGTTTGCCAAAACAGGTCCAGATGGCATCACAGGAGCCCCTCTCCTATGTAATACAGGAGCAGGAGGTACAACAGGCAATTCAAACTGCCTTGGAGCATCCCAATTAGCAGGCATTTGCACCTGTGGTATCTGAGCTGCCAATGCAGCTCCATAGTTCAGTGGAACAATTCCCTCAGCAGGGGCAGTCACTCTGACTCTGCTTCTCCTCTCATCAGGATTGGTCATCTGCAACCTTTCCAGATGGTCTGCATCTCTAATTCTAGCCCTTTCCACTTCTGGTGTAGAAGGTCTACTTTGATTCCTGCAAATAGTCTCATAAGCCATTATTATTGCAACATATGCCAACACCACTCACATATTTAGTAATGGTAAAGCCCAATAATAATTTGGTTCAATAGCCAACAATCCAGCACAGCTGAAGTAAGGTCAGCAACAACTTCCTTTAACAGCCAGTTGTCACAACACTCACTGTAATTCAACTGTTTTCAAGTCTCAATAGCCAATTCCAACACTTATGTAATGACAATCCCAATTTTGCTATTTGATAATAGATAGCAATTGCAATAGTGTCACTATTATAGCCCCAAATGTTGTGTGAAGAGAGGTACTCAACTGATTGTCGTGCACTCTCTCTCCACATGTAAGGAATTGTCAGCTGTTTGGTCATGTTGTGTGTGTTCCGGAAGAGGCGTGAAAGTAGGTGTCCACTATATCGCGACTAAAAATTTATGCACCCAAATCTCCCTTTTTGGTATTTGACTTGTTACTGACCTCATTACATATTTATATTGACATGTTATTACTTCATTAAATTTCAATTGACCTGTTACTGACTTCAGACTTTTTACTGACCTCGTTACAAATTTGTATTGACATGTTATTACAAATTTGTATTGTCATGTTACTGACTTCGTTACAAATCACAAATTTGTATTGACTTGTTACTGACCTCACTACAAATTTGTATTGACTTGTTACTGACCTCGTTACAAATTTGTATTGTCATGTTACTGACCTCGTTACAAATTACAAATTTGTATTGACTTGTTACTGACCTCACTACACAGTTGTATTGACTTGTTACTGACCAGTACTATTACATACGAGCTTATGACCCATGCCTTTGTCATGGCATTCGCTCGCCTTGCTCACTCAGCCTGACACCGCCATGGGCCAGCTCGCGTATATGTAACACAATGCTTAATCCCACTACAGTTACTCAATGACCGAAATGGTCATAGCATATGTAATGAATTACACTCCTTTGCTTTGAGCTGCTCCAGACACTCTTTTTATACAAAACCATGTCCATTTTGAACCGAACTCGCCCTGCTTTTATTTCTTCCTCGTCTTCAAAGAGAGATTCTTTTGATCTTCTTGAATGACTTGGTATTGACTTGTATTAAGGTGTTATTGACATTATTAGTTGACTTGTTATATTGACTTTACTACAAACTTGTTGCTAATATCATTACAAACTTTTAATGACTTGTTATTGACTTTATTACAAATTTGTATTCACTTGTTATTGACTTGTTATTGACATCATTAGAAACTTGTATTGATCTGTTATTGACATTATTACAAACTTTTATTGACTTGTTAAGGTTTACTAACCTGCCCTAAAGTTTTCTCACAATAAATTTTTCAACCATTTGATTCAATCCCAGTACAATCCAAATCTAATTCTAATTCTAATTCTAAATCTAAATCTAAATCCAAGTCTATGTTGATATCTATATTAGTTTCCAATTCCTGTAAATAATCTCTCAAGTTACTCACCTTTGCTAAACAACTCCATTCAACACTTCCTTGTATACCACATTGGCAGTTCTGTTATTTGCATTGTTTTCATTCAACAGCACCTTGATCCTTTCTCCAGATGTACACCTTGATAGTGCCACATATAGCTGCCCATGTGAGAACACTGGTGTCTGCAAGTCCAAGCCAATATGGGATACTGATTGGCCTTGTGACTTGTTGATAGTCATGGCAAATGCCAAGTGAACTGGAAATTGATGTCGACAAAGTGGTAATGGCAAGGTCTCTGCTGAAGGCTCCAATGTGATCCGAGGAATGAAAACGATATTTCCTGCAAACTGTGCATCTCCACTGATGATCCTACACTTCAATACATGTGGTCTGGCTTCAAGAAGGATAAGTCGAGTTCCATTGCAAAGATCCATGGTGACATCCAGATTGCGTAGAAGCATGAGAGGACAGCCTATCTTAAGTGCCAGCCTGGAAAGAGGAAGGCCACTTGCTTTGATAGAGTTTAGATACTCTGCAGGATATGGCTGGTAGTTGTTTAACTCCTGCTCTCTAAATGAAACTGTATCAGCACTGTTGAAGACATGCTCTGGTCCAGGAAATCTGGCAAGATGAAGAGAGTTGATGACATCGACATTGTCATTTGTGCAGGAGAGAATGGTCCTATCCAAATAGTACTGATCTGGCTTGTTCCCCTGCTCTATGCCTGAATATGTGGAGTTGATAAGGTGATCCATGGTATTTCCATGGCAGAGCATATTGTGTGGAATCTGTATAGTGTCTGCAGCATCGACTGTTGTGCCTGCACCAATGTGCAAGAGCCAGGCAGCATGTGCAGTGTTCTCTGGAGTTCTGTCGAGTCGCATATTCTCGGTCAAGTGATAGACAGTAATGCGTTGCCAGAGAGTGCTCCTTTTGATGGATGAAGCTATGATCTGTTCTCTAGTGCCCCTAGGAATAACAGGTAGGGTCTGTCTAAAGTCACCTCCAAACAAAACAGTGATTCCACCAAATGGAACATTCTTCTTCTTGAGATCACGCAAAGTGCGGTCTACTGCATCTGTGGCATATTTGTGCTGCATAGGAACTTCATCCCAGATGATGATAGAAGTTTGATCAAGGACCTGGTGCAAATCTGAACCTCGAAGTATTCTGCAAGTAGAGGTGTTATCGATTTCAATTGGGATTTTGAACATGGAATGTGCTGTGCGACCTCCTTCTAGAAGCAATGCAGCGATTCCAGATGATGCCACACAGAGAGCGATTTTTCCTTGAGCACGAACAGCAGCTGCGATGGTGTTGCAGACAAAGGTCTTTCCACAACCTCCAGCACTATGCAAGAACATGAGTTTTCCCTTGTTATTGTTGACAGAATCCATTGCAACATTAAAAACCTGTCTCTGCCTGTGATTGAAAAGCTGGAGATTGTGAGCGACAGTGATGGCCAACTCTTCAACATTGTAATCCCTCTGTTCCTGCAAAAGTCTATTGGCAGGAACATCAATGTGCCAGTTTCCTTCAATGGTGGGCATCTCTGGATAATCAGAAAGTTGTTTGCCTGATCTGATAAGGATCTGATTGATGAGATGCAAGCCATACATGTACACCTGATCATCTGTAAAGTCTGTATCTGGATAGATGGAAAGAAGCTTGACTCTGAGGTCATCACAAATGTGATGTTTGAACTGGTTCCAGAGGATGTCAGGTGATGTTGGATTGCAATGAAGAAGAATGGTGGCAAAGAGCAATCTGAGAGAGGAACCGAGCTGCATCTGTGATGCCTCTGTAAGACACTGGACCCATTCCTGGTCATCCTGCAAAAGACCCAATGCAACACAGGCCCGCTTGAATGTATTATAGATGACACCATTGACAGTGCGCAAGTGCTGGAATGATGTTGCCCATGTGACAACAGTAAGAAGGAGCCTGAGGTAGAACCTTTCTCCCTGGGCAGGAGAAGCAAAGTACATTCTGCCAATGGCAGGCTCGCCACGCCTTCTTGGGTTCCACTGCTTCTTGGTTGGATTGTAGACCCATGCTTGAGGAAAGTTCTGGTAGGTGACAGTACATGCTGCTTCATATCTTCTGTTGGCTTCAAACCAAGCAGTGAGACGTGTGGTCTTGGCAGCAGGCCTCTCCAAAACCTCATCAATATTGTCTTCTGCATTGAAGTAGACAGTTTGTTGGTCCTCCAGATGGACAGGCAGACGATAAACATGAGGAGACTCTGCATGCATTCCAAATTCATTCATGTGCCAGCAGCTTTCCACAGATCCAATGTAACGTGCATCCAGATACTCCTTGACCTCATCTCTGTCTTGGTTGAGAATCTCAATCATGGTTCTGCCATGGCCTTTGTATATGTACTTGTGGATATACTTGACAGCCTCTACTGAAGAACAGATCTCGACATTGATGTGACAGTTGTATCTGACAAATGAACCAAGTCATTAACCAATAAATATAATGTCAGATAAATGTTCCTTACTTTGCAGCCAAATAAGGATTGTGTGGGACGACATGTCTGTTATCATAGAGATAATTACGCTTCCTCACTGTTCTACCATTGTTGGATCTGGCATAATCAGGATAATTGTTTGCAGTAAAGGAAGTTTGTTCTCTGAACTGCTTGGGATACCTCTTGCTGCACCTATTGTTGACCATGCATGAAGCCTTGGGTCTGTCATGACCGCAAGGACCATGAAGCATGCAGGTAGTTATAGTGTGATAGAGCATTGGCTGTGTGACAGGATCAGGAATCTGAGCAGACACAATGGAATCAACATCATGGGCATCACGGATTTTGTCAGCTGGATCGAGAAATATGAGGAGGTGCATATGTGGAAGGCCTCTCTTTTGAAACTCGATGGTATGGATGTGTGCCACCACTTTACCCAAAACACCATCCTTGACATCCTTGATCAATGCATTCTTTTTCTGTTCAAAGACACGTGCAACAATGTCTGGCCTGTCATAAGCTTCCTGCTTTTTTCCATGGGTGCTAAAACGTGGATTGGGTGATTCCTCCCGCAACAGAGCTTCCTGGATTTTTGGCCACTGTGGATTGGCAGTCATGGTGAGAAAGAGATCTGGCTTGCCGAAAAAGCGACAAATGGCCATGGAATCCTGGAAAAGCTGATTCATTTGCCTTTCACTGCCTATATGGGTTGATGGAAGAATGATGCGACTCCCATGATCCTCTAGATTGATATTTTCATCCCGGTCACCCATGGCAGCATCTCTCAATCCAGCATACACATCAGCCCTAAGCTCCTTCTGGTGATGTCAGACCCAGTTTAACATATTCTGTTCAATAGATGCCCAAGCATCTACAACATACTGCTGCAAAAGATTTCCACCCCAAAACAATGGTGGCTGCTCTCCTGGCCTTGGATGCAACCGATAAGCATGGTAGCATCTCTGACTGACATTGGAAACTCTTCTGGCTCCATTTGCACCTTGGTGTGCAGGTATATCTGGGTGCCAACCATCTTCACCATGAGGAAAGAGCAAGACATAGTGCAGAGTTGAATAGGATGGATGCAACTGGCTGATACGCCTAAGCCCTCCCCCTCTCAGCCTGAGAACAATATCTCTGTGATTAGACCATTCCTCAGAGCCATCACCTGGAATAATAGCTGCCACTTCATCATTGGCTGTAGGGAGATTATAACGACGTAAATCCTGGGTTCTATCTGATCGCAGCCATATGGAGACATTGTCCTGCTCTTCTGGAGGCTTTTCCCTCATGATCTGGAATGCCTGCTTGAATAAAGGCACATAAGGATGGGTGTTATTTAGCATGGCCTGCAGGTCTGTCATGATAACTGAGTTGAGATTATTGTTTCGCCGCTCCCGAATGTTGAGCTGTGTGATAGGATCATGAATATAGAGCTGTGCATAGGCTGCAGGCCATCCAGGAGGTGGGAGAAGTGCTCCAGAAAGATGATGAAGATCACCATGAATACGAAAGCTGTATACACCTGATGTACCTGTAACAAAATGGTCCACCTTGACACCTAAAGAAGTGAATGCAAATGCAGCATTGTACTGTCAGATATTTGTTTTAAATTCCTTAGAAAGAGGACTTTTGCCACACAACAGATCTCGCAATGTGGCAGGAGCAGGTCGGAAAGATGGCAGACGAACCTGTCCCTGCAAGCAGCAACTTCCAAATTTTGGCACAGCTCTGGTAGACCTGGACAGTTTTTCACAATCAAAATGCAAGGCATGGCAGTGTGGACACTCCACATTCATGGGTCCAAGTGAATGTCTGGGAATTGGCTCCTGATAAGGTGCACGACCAAGTGGTAATGGCCTTGCAGGTTGATGTGGAGGTAGAGGGACAGGCATAGGTAGAGGCAAAGGTGGCAACATTGGGGGATTCAGAAATGAAGCAGGCAGCAATGGTGAAGGAGATTGGGTGGGAGAAGGTGGCAATGATGGAACATGGAATATTGGGTCAGGCAGCAGTGGTGATGAAGATTGCGGAGGAGAAGATGGAAATTGTAGAGGATCTACCCTTCCAAACTGATCATAATCATCTGATGGCATAGGAGATGGTGGAAATTGTAAAGCAGTCACCCTTCCAAATCCATCATAATAATCTGATGGCAGGGGAGAAGGTGGAAATTGCAAAGAAGACTGGCTCCCATCATCATCATCAGATTCCTCATTCTCCATTTCCCTCCTCAAAGCAATCTCATTATTCCTCTGTTCTTCATACTCAGCAGCCAACAATGCAGCCATTTCCCTATCCATCTGAATTTGTTCTGCCTGTGCATCCACTTGAGCTCGATATTGATCAATCCGATCTCCAGACATATTGTTAGCTAATTGATCCAACCTCATCATTCGTTGATGCAAGTTCCTGTCTGCAATGGATAGACGTTGTAGCTCCTCAGCCTCATCCATCTGTGCCTGCTCATCTGCAAGCTGTTCATTTCTCCACATCTGATGCATCCTGAAAGCCCATTCCTGATCTCGCCTGTTACATTCTTGCAATGCAGCCTCTATATTAATATGTCTGGGTGGGTCATGATATCGTGGCTCAGCAGCCAAAGCTGCTTGCTGGGCAGCTGCCTGCCTGTCCCTTTCCTGTTCAGCCAGCTGCTGCAATTGTTGATTGTGATGCCTAGCTGCTTCAGCTTCAGCAGCCTGTCTTTGGGCATACTCCTCAGCTTCAGCAGCTTGTCTTTGTGCATACTCCTCAGCTTCAGCAGCTTGCCTGTTCCTTTCCTGTTCAGCCAGCTGCTGCAATTGCCAGTTGTGCTGCCTAGCTGCTTCAGCTTCAGCAGCCTGCTGCTGTTCAATCACTTGCTGCAATTGCAGATTATGCTGCCTACTCATCTCAGCCACCTGCTGTGATATCCTCTCTCTGGCAGCAATAGCCTCAGCAATTCTTCTTTCCTCAGCAACCTTCTGTAATAATTCCTGCTGATGCTGATACTTCTTAGCTGCCTCAGCTTGTTGTAACTCCTGAAGACGTGCATCATAATCTGCAGTTCTTTCCCTCAATGCAATATGTCCCCTATGCAGATTATTGAGTGCAGGATCTGCTTGACCACCTGAAATATTATGCAATGGTCCCAGTCCCCTCCCTCTCCCTCTCTCTCTCCCCCTTCTTGTTTGTAACTGAGGTGCAGGTGGAACCACAGGAATAGGATTGGCCAAAGGTGCATTCCACCCTGCTGGCAGTTGAACCTGTGGTATAGTAGAAGTTATATTTGCCCCTACTCCATGGTTTGCCAAAATAGGTCCAGATGGCATCATAGGAGCCCCTCTCCTATGTAATACAGGAGCAGGAGGTACAACAGGCAATTCAAACTGCCTTGGAGCATCCCAATTAGCAGGCATCTGTACCTGTGGTATCTGAGCTGCCAATGCAGCTCCATAGTTCAGTGGAACAATTCCCTCAGCAGGGGCAGTCACTCTGACTCTGCTTCTCCTCTCATCAGGATTGGTCATCTGCAACCTTTCCAGATGGTCTGCATCTCTAATTCTAGCCCTTTCCACTTCTGGTGTAGAAGGTCTACTTTGATTCCTGCAAATAGTCTCATAAGCCATTATTATTGCAACATATGCCAACACCACTCACATATTTAGTAATGGTAAAGCCCAATAATAATTTGGTTCAATAGCCAACAATGTAGCACAGCTGAAGTAAGGTCAGCAACAACTTCCTTTAAAAGCCAGTTGTCACAACACTCACTGTAATTCAACTGTTTTCAACTTTCAATAGCCAATTCCAACTCTTATGTAATGACAATCCCAATTTTGCTATTTGATAATAGATAGCAATTGCAATAGTATCACTATTATAGCCCCAAATGTTGTGTGAAGAGAGGTACTCAACTGATTGTCGTGCACTCTCTCTCCACATGTAAGGAATTGTCAGCTGTTTGGTCGTGTTGTGTGTGTTCCGGAAGAGGCGTGAAAGTAGGTGTCCACTATATCGCAACCGAAATTTTATGCACGGAAATCTCCCTTTTTGGTATTTGACTTGTTACTGACCTCATTACACATTTCTATTGACATGTTACTGACTTCATCAAATTTGTATTGACTTGTTACTGACCTCATTACAAATTTGTATTGACTTGTTACTGACCTCATTACAAATTATCACAAATTTGTATTGACTTGTTACTGACCCGCACTATTTGGTGCCCGACATTTCAAACCTAGTTGTGTTTGTCAAAGCTGACAAATTTGTATTGACTTGTTACTGACCTCATTACAAATCACAAATTTGTATTGACTTGTTACTGACCCGCACTATTTGGTGCCTGACATTTCAAACCTAGTTGTGTTTGTCAAAGCTGACAAATTTTAGTCAGCTCTGACTAATTTGATCATTTCTGACTAATGTTGCACAGCGCTGACAAATTTTAGATAATCCCATCAACCATCACTCCCATCATTCCCACAAAATGGTCGTCCCATATGTTGTGCATGTCGTCCCATCAATCATCGCCGATCAATCACCGATCTCAGCCGAAAAACTCCCCCATTTAGCTCGCCATCACTCCCACAAAACAGTCGTAACATATGTAGTAGATGGGATGACAGCATTTCAAACCCAGTTGTATTTGTCAGAGCTGACCAATTTTAGTCAGCTCTGACTAATGCCATCATTTCTGACCAAGCCTGACAAATTTTAGATAATCACATCAACCATCAGTCCCATCATTCCCACAAAATGACTGTAGCCTATGTTATGCAGCGCGTTGATGATACTCAACCCAGAAACCCAAACAAAACCTACTAATGGCTTCAAATGGTATAACACAGGCCAGAGGAAGGGTGCAAGGTGGTACTAAATATCACCGCTGAGACCAAAATGATGTTTTTAGCCACGCAAAATAATAAGGGATGGTGCGAATAGTCTTTATAGGCGTACGAATATGTCTGAAAGAGTTCGAAAAAGGTTCGAAGGCGTGTGAAGTGGTTCGAATAAGTTCGAAGATGTGTGAAATAGTTCAAATAAGTTTGGAGGGGTTTGAGGCGTATTGAAAGGCGAGTTTAACGAATGTGAAATGTTTGTTGAATAGCGGTAGGTGATGGGCGATAAAATGGAGAGCGAATACAATAGTTTTGAGGAAGTTCGCGATATTTTGCAGAACTTTAGAGATATGACGTGAAGATAAGACTAAAGAGAATGATTTTTAAATCTGATGATAGCGAGAGGGTAACTTGTGCTCTTCCCCGTTTACTATTCTTCCCTGTTATTCTAACTAATACAAGTCTATATACAATCTGAAGAAATAATACTAAAAAGGAAATAATAACAGGTGTAGAACACGAGGCAGTATGCACAGCAAATAAAGGTATTGTGAAACATAAAACAAAATGAAATATGATAATAAGTGAAATGTACATTGTCCCAATATAGTAAGAGTTCTTGTTCTATTGCTTTAATATATCAATAAAACACAAAAACGCACTTATCGTATCCTAAGTCTCTTGTAATCCCTCCTTTTGTCTGGTAGTACTCGATATGCAGCGAGTTGGGTTGTTCCGAATGTGCAACGTGTATCGAAATTGTTTGAGGACAACTATACGGCAGCCGAAGTCATTCGAAGTACTGCGAAGTCGTTTGAAGTGTCGCGAAATGGTTCGAAAGTGTTCGAAAAGGTTCAAAGTAGTGCAACGTCATCCAAAATAGTGCGAAATCGTGCGAAAATGGTTCGAAGTCGATTTAGTGGCATTCATAGTGGTTCGGAGCATGTGTCGTAATGTGTCAATATGAGTGGGAATACTTCTCCAGACTTTAAAGCGCACAGTGGACCTATCAGCATCACCTATTTTTAGCCCTGATCTTATCACGCCATCACTCCCAGAAATTGTCATAGCATATGTAATAGATTTAGTAGGTTTTGTTTGGGTTTCTGGATTGAGTATCATCAATGGTCATAGAACCCCTCATGAAGAAGCAGCTCAAGAAGATAAACAACAAGTTGGATGGCTACATTTAAAAAGAAGCCTCAGTCAGAGAGATCTTTTATTGAACCATAGACAGATCGACCTTCCTGCAAATGAAAGGAGAAGTGACAGCTGCAGCCACCTGGAACAAGCTTGTAGAAATCCATGTAAAAAGAGGTGACATGTTTGAAATGAGCCTGCTCGCTCAGCTGCAAAACATATGCTTCACTGAGGGACAGAGCATGTAAGACCATTTGATCAAGATAGAGGAGATCTGAGACCGATTAGCCAAAGCCAGAACCAGATTACTGATGAATCATTCTTGCTCTATATCCATACTTCCCTCTCCCAGTCACCTTCATTTTGATCCCTATTCATAGCCTTAAATACCACCTTATTGCAAACTGGCACCAAACTCACCAGTAGCATGTTAATAAGTGTGCTCATTATAGAGGAAATGGTGGAAAAGGGAAAAGGAGGCAAGGGAAGCAAAGCCAGCATGGAAAAAGGAGGCCAATATAGTGACAACTGAGGAGAAACCCAAAATCTATGTAATGCTCATTATTAATAATCCTGCCCCTACCGAACCAAATAATATCACCTGTTCATCTGACTTCCAAGTGAATATCCTTGAAGCCAATAGCACATTGTACAAATTGACTGTGGCGCAAGCAACCACTTTTGCCCAGATCAATTAAGATTCATAACATATGAAAAAATCCCCCCAGAACCCATTAAAGTTACCAATGGTCAATTCTTCAGTGCGCTTAGTAAAGGAAACATTGAGATATGGGTATCTAACAGAGAAAACAATGTAACCTGACTTATGCTCTGAAACACCCTCTATGCTTCAAACCTTGCCTATACATTACTGTCCATCCCTACAATCAACCACACAGGGTTCTACACTGAGACTGGAGGTGGAGAATGCAAGATCATGACTGTGACAAGGACATTATAGGCCATGTTCCCCTAGTCAAATCTCTACCAAATTTCCCATTGCATTGAAAAGGAAAAAGTGCATGGTTACAGGAGTCAAAGTTGACCTGAACCACCGAGAGAAAGCAAGATAGTATACACCAAGTATAGTGAAAAAGTCATTGCTGACCTATGGAGGCCAGCTTAAGATGAGTCCATAACACACAACCATTACTATGCCCTCTAAGATGACCCTTACTCAAGTGAGGAGAAGGTTCATTTTTAATGTCTCAAGTCTGAAACATTCATGAACTACAAAAAGTACAAGGCCTGGGTCAATGTTTAATGTAATGCCAACATAATGATCTTTGGTACTGACCATGGAGGTGATTTTATGAGCAATGAGTTCATGGGACATCTTGAGGCCAAGGATACAGTTTTCCACCTCATGATGCATGACTTGCCATCATCAAATGGAGTTGCTGAACATGCTAACCAGACCCATGTGGAAGGAGCTGTCACGATGATTATAGGGAGTGACCTCCCAATGTTCCTATGGGAAGAGGCCATTAGATACCACATCTGGATATGAAACCAAGCTCTTACCACCTTAAATGACATGTTCAAAACCCCCATCAAAATAGTAACCAGCATGAAACCCAACCTGAAACAACTTCAGGAATTTGGTGTGCATGTGTAGTGCTTGTAGGTCCAATCTGGTCCAGTTTTTTTGCCCATTTTGGGCTAGAACCAGAACTGAACCAGTTGTATGTACATCTACTTTACAACAGAACTGGGACTGGGACCTGGATCAACCAGTCTATTATGGTTACAAGTAGTTATTGGACCAGCCCCACTTTGGTCCTGATCAGCTATCTACTACTACTACTATGTAGTTGTATACAATCATTATATTAAAGTACTACAATATACAAAAAAGAAATACAAAAAAAAAAAACATCCTACAAACCAAGAATCGCAAGGCTTAAGCCCTGTGCCCATTGGCAATGGCATCATCAGCATTGAGGTTGGGGCTGTCCCCATTGTTGTTGGCTTCCCTGCTGTTGCTGGCATCCATATTGGCACAGGTGTTGGTGTGGCATTGGCATGGTCATTAGCACTAGTGCTGGTGTTGGCATCCCCATTGGCATTGGCATGGTTGCTGGTGTTGGCATCCCCTTTAGAATTTTTTGGCATTGGCATCATTGGAATTTTTAGCATTGTCATTGTGTTGATGTTGGGGCTGTGATGTTGGGATGTTGGCATTGTCACTGTCATTGTTGGGGTTGGGGTTGGAGTTTGGAGTTGTTGATATTGGTGTTGGCATTGGGGTGGTGTTATGTAGGTGTCATGTCATGTCATCATCCACCCTATGAACAGGGGCTCATAGCAGTGTGTAGGTGTTGCTGATGGGGCCATGTTGTATTGTCTGCATTGCCGTGCATCCCATATCCACCCCACAAGCACAGAGGGCTCATGGCAGCACCAGGAATACCTCATTGTCAAGAAGTTAGAACCTAAAATACAACAGAAAAGGTATTAGTTAGTTAAGATTTTTATGAAATAGAACAGAATGCTACTTACCTGGGCCCAAACAACACTGGAAGTCATTTGGGCCGTGTTTTGTGCATCGAAAATGATTGTGTTGGCGGCATTATGGTTGCTGGCATTGTTGGCAATCAGTTGGATTGAGTGGCATTGATGGTGGGAGTGTGGGAAATAAAAAGTGGAGTCATGAAAATTAAGAAAAAAAAGTGGAGTTACTTTTTTCATTTGTGTGAACACATGACCAATTGGTCCATGCATGGCCACAGGATATATGAACCCTCTCAAACCTAACACAATTTTTGAAGACTATCCTCATTTTATATTACTTTTAATTAGATTATATATATATAATTTAATGACTATTGGTTAGGTGATAGGATAACACCCACTAATCTGCTAGCTGGACTGTGCAGGCTCTCCTACAAGAAGGTGGCGGGGCACATGCACATTGATAATACTTGATCTGGAAACCTAACAAAAACCTGTTAAAGGCTTAAGAAGTATAACACAGGCTAGAGGAAGGGTGCAAGTTGGTACTAAATATCACTGCTGATATCCAAAGGTTGTAGTGAGTGATGTGAAATGACAAGGTGTGTTGCAAATAAACTTTAGAGGCATATGAAGAGGTTCGAAAGAGTTCAAAATAGATTTGAAGACATGCAAAATAGTTCAAACAAGGTTTGAAGTTGTTTGAAGTTGTTTGAAGTTGTTTGAAGTGAGTTTGAGGAGGTTCAAGATGTCAGACTAATGTCAAGGTATGTCGAGGAGCAAATATAACAAATAAGAAGTGTTTGATGAGAGGCGATAGGTGATGTGCGATAAAATGAGGAGTGAATACAATAGTTTGAAGAAGTTCACAATATTTTGCAGAACTTAGAGATACAATGCAAGCTAAGACTCAAGAGAATGGCTTTTAAATCAGATGATGAGTAAGAGGGTAACTTCTTCTCTGTTGTTCTAAGTAACTAGTACAAGTCTATATACACTTTGAAGAGGTAAGTACTAAAAAGGAAATATAACAAGTGTAGAACATGAGGCAGTATGCACAGCAATAAAGGTATTGTAAAACATAAAACAAATGAGAAATGATAATAAATGAAATGTACAGTGTCACCATATAGTAAGAGTACTCATCCTGTTGTTTCAATAGATTGTTGAAACCCCAAAACTGCCATTATCATATTCTAATTCTTTTGTCGTTTCTCCTTGTGTCCAGCAGTGTTCTATATGTGATGCAGTGGCTTATGCCAGATGTTTTGTGTGTGTCAAAAGGGTTTTAGAATAGCCCTATGGCAACTGACATCATTCAAAGTAGTGTGAAGTCATTTGAAAGCATTCGAAATATCATGAAATGGTTCAAAATGGTTCAAAGGCATTCGAAGTCATCAGAAATAGTTTGAAAATAATTCAAAATCAATTTTGTAGTGTTTGTAGTGGTTCGGAGCATCTGTCGTAATGTGTCAATATAATTGTAAACCTTCTCCAGACCTTAGAACACACAGTGGACCTATCTGGCATGCTAGGGTTGGCATGCTAGAGGTCAGAATATGTGGGGTGGGGTTTGACTAGAGAGTTCTAACAAATATTTCAATGATAGATGTAAGTGTATCAATTTGCACATGAATTTCAGCAATGTTGCCTTCAAGCGCATTCATGTGCTCTGGGGCATCCATGGTGCTAGGTGGTGGGGTGGATGAAAAACAGTGCGCACTAAAAGCAGGAGTGTCTGGGACAGTGTGTAGGGAGTCTGTGGAGCTCTGGGAGTCGTCTTTTACTCCATACCTGTCTATCGTGGCAGAGTGTCCAAGATTTCAAGCCTTAAGAGAGAGTTTTCTGCTATAAGAGCAACCTCAAAGCCTCACTTAGGAGTGAGCTAACAGAGGGGAATCCAAGGTAATATTATACTACATAATACAAACACTTCAGGCACACCTAACAGAAGGGAATCCAAAGAGAAAACTCTAAGGACCCATCTGTCAATGCCCAGTATATGTGATAGAGCCAAAAATCAAATAGTAAGCTAAAAATAGCAAAAAGGCAGAAATAGGTGGATCAGGCTGCAGGACGATGTTGTTAGGGCAACACCCACTAATCTGGTAGCTGGACTATGCAGACTCTCCTACAAAAAGGCAGTGAGGCATGCATGCATTGATGATGCTCAACCTGGAAACCCAAACAAACCTACTAAATGGCTTCAGATGGTTTAACACAAGTCAGAGGAAGGATGCGAGGCCCTCTAGATGTCACCTGTCAGACCAACTGTCAAATAGTTATAAAAGGACTGCCTGTTGAAGGAATTCGAAGCTAAAGAATGTGTTTCATGGAATTTTGGAGAATTTCATGGATAGATTGATAAATTCGGAGTGCAAAAAGATGTTCGGATGCAAGACCGAGGGACTAGATGAATAATAGAAGCAAAGAAAAGGTGAATCGAGGGAAATGAGAGTGAAAATAGTGTAATGCGAGGATTTTTGAAGAATTTCAAAGAAATTTAGTGTAGATGCCAGACTTTGGACTGAATAAGAGTAAACTGAACTCTCAAATCACTGTGATCTGGGAGGAAAATGATTGGTTGTCTGTTTCAGTAACTAGTACAGGTCTATATACATTTTGAAGGAATGGTACTAAAAAAGAAATACAACATGTGTAGAACATGAGGCAATATGCACAGCAATAAAGAACAAATCATAAAACCATAAGAAATGATGATAAATGAAACATACAGAGTCACAGTATATCAAAAGTACTTGTTCTAATGTTTCAATATATTATTGAAATACCAAAATGGACTGTCCTTGTTATAAATTGCATAAAACATCAGAAACTGCTTTGCACTGATTGTATGCATGCACATGCAGTCGAAATGTGTTTGATATACTTGAAATAGTGCTCCATGTGTCCAGCATGTGTCCAAAGATTGTTCGAATAGGAAATACTGTGTCCAAAGATTTTTTTTGAAGTTCAATGTTTTTTGAAGGTTTTTTGAAGTTTCTTTGGACTTGTTCAAAGACTGATATAGCTGCAATATTGCTCAAAATTGGTTTGGAAGTTATCGAAGGTGTTCCAAGTGTATATTCTGAGCTGTACAAAGCATTCTAAGTCAATTGAAAATGCGAAAACTGATGTATCAGTGCTTGAACTGTGCTGGGGACCTATCAGTGTGATGAGGGGTTTTGATGGATTTGATGTGAGGGATTATAAATAGACAAGTTGGCTGAAATAGGCTTTTCACACCACAAATGTGGATGGAATACCTAAGAGAACTCAACTGAGGTCCCTCCAGGTGTATATTTAAGTGAATGCATTCCTTAATGAATAATTGTGCAAGGGATACATACAACCTTTGAAATCACTGCAGACATCACCAATATTCTTTGTACCAAAAAAGAATCAGAGGAAGAGGATGTGTACAGATTATAGGTATTTGAATGAGTGGACAGTGAAGAATGTGTACCCTTTGCCATTGATCTCAGAGATAATTGACAAGGTGGGAAAGGCCAAGGTCTTTACAAAATTGGATCTATGCTGGGGGTACAACAATGTACAAATAAAGAAAGGAGATGAGTGGACGGCTGCATTTGCTACACGTTGAGGATCCTTTGAGCTGCTTGTCATGTTTTTTGGGATGACCAATAGTCCCCCAACTTTCCAAAATATGATGAATGACATTTTCAAAGATACAATAGACAAAGGCGTGGTAATAATATTCATTGACAACATTTTGATATTCATGGAGGATAAAGAAAATCATGAGGCAATAGTGCAGGAGGTATTGAGAAGATTGGCAGAGAATGATTTATTTGTTAAACTGGAAAAGTGTGTGTTTGGGGCAAGCGAGATTGAGTTCTTGGGATTAATAATTGGTCCTGATAGAATCAAGATGGATCCTATCAAGGTACAGGCAATTGTTGATTGGCTTGTGCCCACCCATATCAAGGAATTTCAGGCTTTCTTGGGACTCGCCAATTATTATCATTGCTTTGTTCATAATTTTTCCAAAATTGCTGCACCCTTACACAACCTTATGCAAAAGGGAGTAGTGTGGAGATGGGGAGAACAACAGCAGACAGCATTTGAGGAGTTGAAGAGGAAGTTTGTGGAAAAGCCAATATTAGCCCCAGTAGACTTCATGCATCCCTTACAAGTGGAATCAGATGCATCTGACTTTGCTACTGGAGCAGTATTATCAATGTTATGTGAAGATGACAAATGGCATCCTTGTGCATATTTGTCTCGAGGGTTGAATGATGTGGAGAGAAATTATGATGTGCATGATAAAGAGATGTTGGAAATAATATAAGCATTGGAAGCATAGAGACATTATTTGGAGGGATGTACACATCAGATCAAAATCTGGATGGATCATCAAAATCTGCAGTACTTCATGTCTGCTAAAAAGCTTAACTGTCAACAAGTGCATTGGGCATTATTCCTATCACATTTTAATTTTCACTTAGTCCACAAAGTGGAAAGCTTGATGAGGAAAGCAGATGCATTATCCAGATGTACAGATCATAAAATGGGAGTGGAGGAGGACAATAAAAATATTACCCTACTCAAACCTGAATACTTTTGTATTTGCACTATGTGTCAAGGGCATCTGTTGGTGGATAGCTCAGAGATGGAAATGTTGTCTAAAATTAGACAATGTTCAGAGATGGATGATGAAGTAGTGGAAGCTGTGAAAGCTTTGAGGGGAGAGAAGAAAGGTAATATTAAAGGAGATGAATGGGTTAAAGAACAAGGGTTAGTGTTGTTCAGAGGAAAGGTATATGTACCAAAGGATCAAGATTTATGAAGGGAGATCATACAGTTACATCATAATATGCCAGCTGCTGGACATCCAGGAAGGTGGAAGACATTGGAGTTGGTGATGAGAAATTATTGGTGGCCCAGAATTTCAAAGTATGTGTTGGGATATGTGGATGGATGTGATACATGCATGAGGGGAAAGAAATTTCCAGAAAAACCTGCTGGGAAATTAATGCCAAACCCTATACCTAAAACACCCTGGTGAGATATATCTGTGGACTTTATCACAGGATTACCTAAAGCTCAAGGATACGATGCAATATTTGTAGTATGCGACCACTTCACAAAGGAAGTCCATATCATTCCTACTACTGCAGAACCTCATCATTGGGATGGTGCACCTCTATCTAAATCAGGTATGGCAGTTACATGGATTATCTGATACAGTTATCTCTGATCACAGATCACAATTTGCTTTTGCATTTATGTGAGAGTTAAATAACATATTGGGAATTCAAACCAAGTTATCTATGGCATATCACCCACAAACTGATGGGCAGACAGAGAGAATGAATCAGGAGTTGGAGCAGTACCTACGCATGTTTGTCAATTACTGACAAACTGACTGGCCTGAATGGTTGGCAATTGCTGAATTTTGTCACAATAATAAATTCCATTCAGCTATTCACATGTCACCCTTCTTTGCTAATTATGGGTATCATCCCAGAATGGGAATAGATCCTCAAAGGTAAGTCAAGGTACAGTTAGTGGAGAACTTTGTATCCAAAATGCAGAAGGTGCAGGAGGAAGCAGAGGTGGCATTGATGAAAGCACATGATGATATGATGCAACACGCAGATCATACTCAAGCTGTTGCTCCAGAGTACAAAGTTGGTGACTTGGTATGGCTAAGTACCAAGGATCTAAATATTCCATGACCTTCAAGAAAGCTTACAGAGAAGCAAGTTGGCCCATATCCAATTTCTAAAATACTTTTCTCCAATGCAGTAGTGTCAAAATTACCTCAATCATTCAAGATTGATCCTGATATTAACATTTCCTATTTATGCCCTTACTACCCACCCACTATTCCTGGTCAACAAACTACTCTGCAACCTCCAATAATGGTAGAAGATGCTCCAGAATATGTAGTGGAAGAGGTTATAGACTCACATCTTCGACAAAATAAATTGGAGTTCTTAATCAAGTGGAAGAACTACACTGATGAAAATAACTCATGGAAGCCTGAAGAGAATTGTAAGCAAGTGCATAATGCAATCACCCAATTCTTTAAATGTAATCCAAATGCTCCATATCACATTGCTAGAATGGTGTATGAGGGGATGAATTTCTGACTTTACCAAAATTTCACAGAGGAGACAGATACAATATTTTCTCACCTGGAAGTCGAGGCATAAAAGGGGGGTAATGTTAGGAAATAGTCTCCTAGCAGCCCTATTACATAATAATATTTTATTTTTACTTTATTTTATTTTATTTTATTTTATTACATCAAATTATGCTACTAAATGCCTACAAATGCTACATTTGTCAGTGTGGAAATTTTATATTTACACGCATCAATATGTATGCATGCATCAGTAACAATGTAGTGCAATAGCTGTAACATAGTATATAAATTTGTTCCATTGGAGATAATGGGTAGACTTTTGACTTCTTCAGCACAAATCCTGGCTTTATCTTAATTGTATGATCCAATGGCTTTGGCACTGGCATCCACTCTAATTCCTTCTTCCAAAAGACTGACAAATATTTATGATATGCTTTCAGCACCCACTCCTCCACTGGCTTCTCCACTTTCACAGCATTTTTATCCCACAACTGTCCTCCATGAATTTCCCTAAAGGTTTGTTTCTGTTCTTCCTTACTGGTCATGATTGGAACTTCCCCATTTGGCATGTCCTCATCTTCCACTTCCTTCATCGTAACAGAATACTTCCTCGGACGTTCTTTCTCTTTCCTTTCCTTCTTCATCGTCACCTCCTCCTTAATAGTTCCTCCACAATTGATCAAACCGTCAAAATTGTATACCATTATAGGTTGTGGCAGTTTATGCATGCAAATACCATTTTCAGTAATTAAGAATCAATTAATGAATAATCTGGTAGCACCACTGTCAAGTAATGACTCCACATCAATTGCTGCATGTGTGTCCACTGTCTTCAATCCTACTGTCAAGCTACTTTTGGGTTCTATCCATGCAGAGTGAATAGAGAATTTAGGGGTTTTCAGAAATAAGGCTGGGCATTTTTCTTTGTTGCATAAGTGATGATGGTCATACTCTTCAATTTCTCTTTCAGGTTCACTCTGGGTTTCCTCACATACTAATACATTATATTGATTCTGGGCCACCAATGGGGAAACCTTCACTGGGACTCTTCCACAAAATTCTTCTGCTTATCTTTCTTCAACTTCACTTCCTCGATTGCCACTTCCCTAATCTTTCTTTTCTGCCTACAATTCCTAGCAATATGCCCTAATTGCCCACAGTTAAAACATTTAAGTGGGGCTTATCTCCCTACTTGATCAACATCCATTGCATCTGCTGATGCTGCTGACTCCTTAACAATAGGTGTCACTGCCATGGCTGGTGGCTATGCCCTCAGGGTTTGTACCTGAGGCATCCTTTCTTCCTCAGACTTTCTCCTGATGACTTTCCAAATCTGGCATTCCTATACATCAATTTTGACTCTGCCTGTTCCCATCAGTATTGCTGATCAAGATGCATTGCCCAATTATACCACTTGTCCAACCTCTCTGGCATAGAAGATAGTTGATAGATAGACTTGAATAACAAGGGATTTAATCCTGCTTTCAAAAATTCTACCAATGCAGCTTCTCCCATATCCATCTGTGACGCTTCTGCCTTGAACTGCAAAATAAATTCGTCTGCTGTCAGAGAACCTTGGTGCATGGTTTTTAATTTTGCATTAGCCGTCGCCTTTAGATTAGAGTCTCCAAACTGTGCCTCCAGTCTCTCCAAAAATTTTTTGAAGGTTGCAAATGGTTTATATCCTGCAACAATTTGATTAATAGCTTCATTTCTCCAGAACTGTGCTTTCCCTCCCTGAATGTATGAGAGAGCAAACATAATACTAGACTCAGTTGTATGAAACTTGGGCTTTCTCCCATGAATATACAATACTATAGAGCTGATGAAGGATTTTGTATTCTCCATGGTATCATCAAAGAGTTGCAGGAATGTGTATCTAGGTAAACACATTTTTCCACTCTCAGATCTCTTCTCTGCATGCACATCATCCTGAGACATCCACTCCACCATCTCCTCCATCTCATCATCTTTATCTTCTACTGTCTCTGCTTTTGTTTCTGCTTGTTTGGGCTGTGATGCTGCCAATACTGACACTAACTGGTATATTTGTGCTGTAAGTGCATCAATTTTGGCTTCTATCACCGGCATGGGAACAGGATTGTGACCAGGATTTGAAGTTGATTGTTCTAACATAATGACATAAGCTGTGATGAGTCACTTCTTCAGCTGAGTCAAGATTTGGCTTCAGAATTTTTTCACAAAATTTCAAGTCATGTGATCTGGCAATTTGGGTACCAAACATGGCAAAACATGTGATTTTGGCTATTTGTCAACAATTAGGCACTTTGGATCAATAACCCTTCCAACAGTGCATAATCTTGGGGTTAATACTGAATTCAGCTAGTAACTAATTTAACTAAAATAGTCATCTGAGTATAGTAAATCTCGATTAAACCAGATCTGATCAGTTGTCTGGTTGCAGCTGTCCTAATGATGAACACTGCCTCTTGATCACTGGCAGTCGCAATGTAGGTCTGAAACCAGTTATAGCTGGTCCTAGTCAGTTCTTTACTTTTGTGTGAGCTAAGTGAACTGCAAACTGCACTAGTGCTTGGACCAGTAGGACTGTGACCAGCAGTCCTATAGAACTGGTTACAGTTTGGTTCAGTGCTTGGTCCTTTTCCAGTTCGAAGCACTGGACCTTGAAGCACTATGCATGTGTAGGTAAAGAACCTAGAGGCTGGAAAATTAATGGGGAAGGTTGAGGAGGGACATTTTGTTGGTGTTGACAATGAGTCCAAGGGTTGCTGTGTGTATTGGGCAGGCAAACAACAAATTACAGTGCAACAAGATGTTTACTTCAATCCCAGAGCTGCAAACAACATAAGGATTGAGAGGGAGTAGGAATTGGATGCCAATGATGAAGAAGAAAGCTTTGATGATGATGTGTAACCAAACTTGACTCCAAACACAAAAGTTTCCACTGCACAACCTGTTGTGCCACAAAAACAACCACCAATGCCTGTACCACTCCAGGACCAAAGATGATGATGGAACTTTTTAGATGGACTCGAGCAATACAATGTAGAGGAGTATGGGATGGGGAGAAGGAATGCTGCACAAAGAAACCAACAAGAGGGGTTGACAGCATAGATAGCCAAAGAAGTCGAACCAGGTGGTGATACTGTGGAGGCAATAATGATGGATGGGGTTATGATGGTGATGATAGCTGCAGAGGATGAGCCTCTAAGGGCAACCTCAAAGCTTTACTTAGGAGTAAGCTAACAGAGGAAAATTCAAGGTTAATATTATACTACATAATACAGACACTCTAGGTGCACTCAGAGGGGATTCCAAAGAGAAAGCTCTGTTTTCTCTTTGGACCCATCTGTTGATGCCCAGTATATGTGATAGAGCCAAAAATCAAATAGTAAGCTAAAAATAGCAAAAAAGTAGAGATAGGTGGATCAAGCTGTGGGATGACATCACCTTGATGGGTAAACATCCAGAAGGGGTCCTGCCTCTAAGAATAGAACTGTCAACATGTACCAATATGGAAAAAACCAAAATATAATAATAAAATAGGAAATAAATCATAGAAAATCATAGAAAAGGCAGAATAGGGTGAAATAAAATGTAAAAAAAAATGGGATGAACATAGAAAATTGCCCAGATGCCTAGGGCGCCTTCCTTTCCCCTTACATTACCCCCCTTCTATGATGCATTACCCCGATGCATTCAAAACCATATTTGCCCAAAGTTGGACACTTGAATGCACTGAGGTGCAGAGGAATGTTGCCAGTGGAACTGGCACATGAGGTTACGAAGGTCCAACTTAAAAGCCAGGTCTGTGGTCAGAAAAATGCCAATTTTCTGCCTCACTCAAAACATGACCCCACCCTCACAACCCACTGCACAATGGTTGGCTGCCCTCAAGGCCCAGCAAGGAGAGCTAGTCAGAGAGGGACTAAGGCTCAAGAAAAAAGTGTGATGAGAGGAGGAGGAATGACAGGTGGAGGGGGAGTGACAGGCAGAGGCAGTGTGGAAGGCTGAGCAGAGACAGCGTGGAAGGCTGAGGAGGAGCAGAAAAAGGTGGCAGCTGCAAAGTGGATGGGCAAGTGGAAGGTGGTGGAAGAGGAGGGAGAGGCAGAGGGAAGCAGGTTGCCTGCTAAGAGGGTGAAGGGCAAGGGGAAGGCAAACATGGAGTCCAAGGGGGTCATGTGGGTGGAGGCCATGGGGCCCTCAAGAGGTAAGTGATGGTGACCTTGCTGCTGAATACAATGCTGACAATCCCCCCCAGATGTTCACATCAGCACTTAATGTGCTTCTGGATGGGTGGGGCCAGGCATGCGAGGAGGTGGTGTGGGAGGGGCAGGAGGCCCTGACAGAGAAGGCAGGGGGTGAGATGATGGAGCTCCTAAGGGAGCTGGCAACAGCTATCAAGGGGCTGAAGTGAGAGGTGTGGGAGCTGCAGGTAGTCCAGGAAAATATCCAGGATCTATATGATCCAGAGTGGGCTTGGGCGGGGGAAGCAGAGGAGGACAAGGAGGACGAGGGAGAGGAAGAAGAAAGCTGGAGTGAGGGGGAGGTGGAGATGGAGCTAGCAGGACTAGCAGAGGAAGCAGTGGGGGTACTCTGGATGGAGCCCCTGGAAGGGGATAATGGGGAGGTCTAGGGGCCCAGTCAGAGCCTGCCAAAAACTTACTTTCTTTAGTTTTTTTTCTTATATTTTTCTTGACATCAAAAATGCCTTGTACTGCCATTCACTGAGTGAGCCAATTTTGAAGTGGTCCAGGTTTGTCTGGGTAATGGGTGTGGAAATCCATAACCAACTCCTGAGCATGATCAAGCTCTGTGGCAGGAAGCCAAGAGTTTCTTCATCAGTCCCCTGGTATCCTTCCCAATGTATGAAGTAGAGCAACTTGCAACGATGGTGGTGATTGATCTTTGAGTCCAGGATTTCTGCAATTTCATATTCAAGTTTGTCATCAATAATGACTGGAAAGGGTGGAGGCTGAGTGCAATTAGAAATGGTGTTCAGAGTGTCTTCTCCCAGCTGTGAGATGTGGAAGACAGGATAAACTGCCTGGAGATGGTCTGGAAGCCAGAGGGTGACTGAGTGGGTGCCTGGGCAGGCAATGATTTCAAATGGACCATAGTATTTCTCTGACAGTTTCTTGGAAGGTTGAGTAGTGCATAAGTGTTCTCCTTTGACATAGGCGTAGTCCCTGATGTTGAAGTCAGGAGGGGTAATCCAGTGTTTGTCTGGTGAACCTTGATAATGCTTCTGTGCTTTGGAGAGCTATTTATGGAGTTCCTGGTGGAGTCTGTCAAGGTCCACCACAAAGTTATGAGTGCCAGTCCTCTCTCAGTGGGTACCAGATTTCTGCTTGGTCCTTGAAATGGATGCCTCTGACTATGCCCTGGCAGCAATCCTTTTCACCCACACTCCTGATGGTGACATTCACCCTATTGCCTTCCACTCCCACTCCTTGAATTCTGCCAAGCTAAACTATGACACCCATGACAAAGAACTTCTGGCCATCTTTGAGGCATTCAAGCATTGGCAACATTATCTGGAGGGCTCCAGAAACCTGATTGATGTGGTCACTGATCACAAAAATCTGGAGTACCTTAGCACCACCAAGCTCCTCACGTGCCACCAAGCCAGATGGTCCAAGTACCTCTCACAGTTCAACTTGGTCATCTGTTTCTGCCCTGGAAAACTGGGGGCAAAACCTGATGTGCTCACTAGACATTGGGATGTCTACTGCAAAGGGGGAAATGGCGACTTCATCTCAGCAAACCCAAGCAATTTCCAACCCATCTTCACCCAAGAACAGCTCATCTCCTCACTTTGAGCCACATACTTTGCAACCTCAGTCATCCAACAAGCAGTCCTTATAGACATCGAGAAGCTCCACAATGACATCCACTTCAGGTTATCACCTGGTGATAATACTCGACCTGGAAACCTAACAAAAACTTGTTAAAAGGCTTAGGTAGTATAACACAGGCTAGAGGAAGGATGCGAGTTGGTACTAAATATCACTGCTGATACTCAAACATTCTGTTTAGTGATGTGAAAGGACAAATCGTGTTGCAAATACTCTTTAAAGGCATATGAAGAGGTTCAAAAAAGTTCAAAATAGGTTCAAAGATGTGCAAAATAGTTTGAAATAGGCTCGAAGAAGTTCATAGATGTTGGACTAATGTCAAGGTATGTTAAAAAGTGAATATAACAAATAAGGAGTGTTTGTCAAGAGGCGATAGGTGATGTGCGATAAAACAAGGAGTGAATACGATAGTTTCAAGGAAGTTTGTGATATTTCACAGAACTTAGAGATACAATGCAAAGATAAGACTCAAGAGAATGACTCTTAAATTTGACGATAGTCAGAGGGTAACTTGTGCTTTGTTCCCCATTGCTTTGCTTGTTGTTCTAAGTAACTAATACAAGTCTATATACAAATTGAAGAGATAGTACTAAAAAGGAAATAATAACATGTTTAAAACATGAGGCAATATATCAAACAATGAGGACTTGTAGATCATGAAACAAATGAAAAATGATAAATAATGAAACCTGTAGTGTTTCCATATAGTAAAAGTACTTACATTTTTTGTATCTTTTGCTTCAATATATCAATGAAACATAAAACCACACTTATCGTATTCTAAATCTCTTGTAGTCTTTCTTTGTGTCTGGTGGCACTTGATATGCAATGAAATGGTTTGTTCCGAATGTGCAGTGTGTATCGAAAGTATTTCAAGACAGCTATACAGCAGCCAATATTGTTCAAAATGCTGCAAAGTCATTCAAAGTGTCGCAAAATGTCACAAAATGGTTCGAAATAGTTCAAAGTCATGCAAAATAGCTTTAAATAGTTTGAAAAGGGTTCGTGGTCGATTTCATGGCATTCATAGTGATTTGGAGTGCATGTTATAATGTGTCGATATGATTAGATCTTTCTTCAGACCTTATAGCACATAGTGGACCTATCACTGGAAGGTGACAGACAAACTGAACACCTTAATCAAACCCTCAAACAATACCTCCATATCTTCTGCAACTACCAGCAGGACAACTGGTCTCAGCTGTTGCCCTTAGAGGAATTCACTTACAACAATGGCCCATTGGCTTCCACCAGAGATATATCATGACTATGACATAAGCTGTGATGAGTCACTTCTTTGGCTGAGTCAAGAGTTGGCTTCAGAATTTTTCCACAAATTTTCGAGTCACATGATCCAGCAATTCAGGTACCAAACTTGGCAAAACTTGTGATTTGGCTATTTGTCAACTGTTGGGCATGTGAGACACTTCAGATGAATATCCCTTCTGACAGTGCCTGATCTCGGGGTTAATACTGAATTCAGCTAGTAGCTATGTAACTAAAATAGTCATCCAAATAGAGTATAGTAAATCTCAATTAAACCAGATCCAATCAGTTGTCTGGTTGCAGCTGTCCTAATGACGAGTGCTGCCTCTCAATTACTGGTGGTTGCAGACCTGGCATTGGCTTATGAAAGCAAGGTAAATATGTATATACAATTACTTCTGGCTCCTGCTGAAAGGATGAGTAAGCAGTTGTGGCATGCTGAAACAATGACATATGCATGTGTAAGAGAAGGCACACTGATGGGGCAGTTGAGTTCTTCTGTTAGGGCGACACCCACTAATCTGCTTGCTGGACTGTGCAAGTTCTCCTACAAGAAGGGGGTGGGATGTGCATGCATGATGGGGTGTTTGATGGATTCGATGTGAGGGGTTATTAATAGATGAGTTGGTTAAAATAGGCTTTTTGCACCACTATTGTGGATAGAATACCTAAGAGAACTCAACTGGGGTCCCCTAGGTGTATATTTAAGGTTTATATACTATGTTACATATATTGTACTATGTTGTTGCCGATGTGTGCATACATGCACATACATATTGATGTCTGTGAATATAAAATTCCCATGCTAACAAATGTAGCATTTGTGGGCATTTGGTAGTGTAATTTGATGTAATAAAATAAAATAAAATATTATTATGTAATTGGACTGTTTCCTAAACACTTCCCTATCAACTGAAAAAAGCTAAGAAGTTAAAAATGGGTCAGTTTCTACTTTGCCTATACACAATGGTTGAATCTCACTTTACAGAATGCAGAGAGGCCAACAAAGAAGTCTCCTCCCAATCACAACATCTGAAGGGTCCTGATGTAATGAGCAAATCAAAGTGCATGCAATGCCATCATTGTAAGGTGAACCACAATCAAACCACTTTAGACAGCTTTGTATTTTCTCTGCATGTGTAAGGGCAACCTCAAAGCCTCACTTAATAGTGAGCTAACAGAGGAGAATCCAAGGTTAATATTATACTACATAATACAGACACCTCAGGCACACCTAACAGAGGAGAATCCAAAGAGTAAACTCTAAGGACCCATCTGTTGATGCCCAGTATATGTGATAGAGCTGAATATCAAATAGTAAGCTAAAAATAGCAAAAGGTGGAAATAGGTGGATCAAGCTGTGGGATAACATCATTTTGATGGGTAAACATCCAGAAAGGGTCCCACCTTTAAGAATAGAATTGTCAACACATACCAACATGGAAAAAAAACTGAAATATAATAATAAAATAGGAATAAATCATAGAAAATCATAGAAAAGGCAGCATAGAGTGAAATAAAATATAAAAAAATATGGGATGAACACAGAAAATTGCCCAGATACCTGGGGCACCTTCCTGTTCCCTTACAGCATGAGGCAGTCAATGCTCTGAGATTGCCACAGAACAATCTGGGATATAGTATCAATTCCAAGTCAAAGGCAGTGGCAAACCATCAAGAAAGTGTTGAAGTGGAGATCCCACCTGCAATATGCAAAGAGACTGTTGATGTCGAGATTCCACCTGCAATCTGAGAGGGGAGTGTGGAATCTATTCTTCCACCAATCAATCAAGAGGATGAAATTGGATGGGCGAATGATCTGGATGAGTGTGTGCAGGGTACTGGTACCAAGATCCTTGGATCGAATGTTCTTGAACACAGATCACAAAAGACATTAAAAAAATCAGTGACACGTTACCTATCAGCCAAGTCAACCAGCTTCTCATTCTCCATAACTTTGAAAACACTCTGGCTGAAAGGGTATGGGGAAATTGATGCAAGCCATCAGATTGCATGGCACCAGGGAAATGGGAGGCATTATGCATGCAGAATCTGAGCACTTGCTCACCATTATCAGATTTTTGAACAGTTGCCCATAGAGAAATATGGTGGAGCAAAGATGTCACAAAGCATGTTGCTCAATGAGCATGTCAAGACTGCAGTCAGATCATGGCTCACCTCACAGACTGTAGGCCAAGTCACCTCTCAGAAATTTCAGCATACTCTCAATGATGAAATCCTTCCTGCACTTTCCATTTCGCTAAAATGGCTGCTTTGTGAGCAAACAGCTCAGAAATGTCTTCTTAAACTTGGATGGTGCTTGATGACACTGAAGAAGGGGGTATATATGGATGGGCATGAGAGGGAAGATGTTGTAAAATATTGCAATAAGATGTTTCTGCCTGCGATGGCAAAATTTGAGGAGCAGATGATGATGTTTGAGGGTTCAGAGCTAGAAAAGGTGGCACCAACATTGAGAAAGGGTGAAAAAGAGATTATACCCCAATTTCATGATGAAAGCTGCCTGTCAGTCAATGATTACAACATAAGGGCATGGCTGGGACCCAACCAGACCATCTTGCAGAAGAAAGATCAAGGTCATCTTATTTATGTCTTGGAGTTCATCAACCCAACCATGGGTCATCTTGTTCTTCATAATACTCAAGGAAATATTGTGGATGAAGCTCAGAGAAATATTTACTTTGGTTCCAATGGTGATGCATGGTGGGATACAGAACAACTCCTTGCTCAAGTGAAACACACAATTGAGGTGTTTGAGAAAGATTGTGTTGCACTTTTGATTTTTGATTAGTCTTCAGCTCATGTCTCACTGGGTCCTGATGCTCTCAAAGCCTTTGAGATGAACAAATCTGATGGTGGGAAGCAGCATATACAGCATGATACAGTCATTTCTGAATCAAATTCTGTTACTGAGCAGCGAGGAAAAGTCTAGAAGATGACCCTTCCAGATGGCAGACCAAAAGGTTTGGAACATGTTCTTACTGAGCAGGGTTTTGATGTTCACAAAATGTGTGCCAAGTATGCACCAGTATGCCCATTTAAAAATACTGATTGCTGCATGGCCCGGCTACTCAGCAAACAGGATAACTTTGTGAACCAACAGTCTATGCTCAAGTCTCTTATCAAGAAAGCAGGACACAAATGCATATTCTTACCCAAGTTCTACTGTGAGCTCAATTTAATTGAGATGATTGTCTTATATCAGAAGTAATAAAATCTGATACATTTTGTTTAAGTATTGGGGATGGGTCAAGTATTGCTACTGTGAGGTCCCCATGCAGAATTTTGCTGAAGCAAAAGAGATTGCATTTTGCCACCTGAATGCATGCCCTGCCAATGTAATCTAGTGGTTTATCAACTACTTCTGGTGGTTCCTGAATGCATACTGAAAGGGGCTTACTGATAATGCTGTTGCATGGGCTGTTAGGAAGCAAAAACAACATCATCAGGTTTTCAATTCAGTGATCATGTCAGTTGATGCTGTTTTGAACATCAACTAACATACAAAAGTTTTATGTATTCTGACCTAAAAAATTTGGCTGCCTTAAAACCTTATGGGAAAAAGTCAAGAGAAGTGTTTTTGGATGTATTTTGACCTGCTGAATCCAAATCTGATGTTAGTTTCCTGCTAAAAAATTCTTGATCATGAGATATCAAAATGCTGGGCTGTGTTTGTAGTAGAAATGCTCCAATTGATGAGCTACTAGAGTGATTTTCAAAATACTCAAAACTAATGGAGTTCTTCTCTTTTCCAGCCAGATTGGCTACTTACTACATTGGGACAATTACATAAGTAGATGAGCATTATCTACTTATCAAAGTAGCAAGCTAGTCACTCTGGGACGTGACAATTGCCATGAGCTGAAAGTATTCACTTGAAATTGAGCATTCCTGATAGTCAAACATGCTCAGTATGCATCCATCCACTAAATCATTTTGTGCTCCCACTTTCAGATCATTGTCAGTTAGTGTTTTCAGAAGATTTTCCTAAAGTATCCAGAAAGTATAATCACAATTCTCCCAGAGCCATTTTTTCACAGCACCTCAGAAGAATTCAATGAAGTTCAATTCACAGTGGAATTTGGACAAAAAAAAGCACAAATGTCCCACAGCTTCAATGACTTCTTGAACCAGTGATCATTGTTCTTTAAAGTCAGGTTGGAGATCCAAGCAACTAATATACTATCAAATCAGTGGCATTTTTAGTCTATTAGAAAGTTTATATCAGAGCTGCTCAGAGCTGTTTTCAGAAGAGTTTTGGAATAAGTTTTTTCTGTGACCAATCTGGCTGCTGTCCAAAAGTGGCAGTGTTTAGGTGTTGTGCACCATAAACAATGCAATGTATTCTAATTTGAATGATAAAATTTGTTGCTGATCTTGTAAGCAATGGGGTCATTCAAGTCATCTACATATCTTTGGATGGTTGAAACTGCCCTTAGGACATGTCATTGTCAATGTTGTCACCACCCATTATTTCGTTGTTTTCATGTGCCTTAATTGCATTGATAACCACTTCATAGATTTTGACATCCAATGTTTCCATCAAGATGTGAGATTCACCATCTGGATTAAGAAGGAATTCAATGTCCATTTGGTTCTTTTTCTGAAGTGCTTCCATAGCAACCAAATCATCAAGCATGGCCTCCACTTGCTTCTCTGCATGAGCAATAGGATCCATTTGAAAGGATGAATTATGGAGAAGAGAGGAGACAGGAATCAATGGCTGGTTTGTACTGGATGAAGAGGAGTTGATCTTTGGAGCAGCTTGGAATGGTGGCAGATGTATTTGTCCCTGTAAGCAGCTGCTTCCAAACTTTGGTACAGCTTTTGTAGACCTGGACCACTTTTCACAATTAAAATGCAAGGCATGGCAGTGTGGACACTCCACATTCATAGGTCCAAGTGAATGTCTGTGAAGTGGCTCCTGATAAGGTGCACAACCTGGTGGTAATGGCCTTATGGGTGGAGGTGGAGGTGGAGGTGGAGGCAAAGGCAAAGGCAAAGGTGGAGGCAAAGGTGGCAATATTGGGGCATTCAGGAATGAGGCAGGCTACAGTGGTGAAGGAGATTGCATGGGAGAAGGTGGCATGGAGTATTGGATCAAAACAGCAGCAGTGATGAAGACTGTGGAGGAGAAGATGGAAATTGCAGAGGAGACACCTTTCCAAACTCACTATAATAATCTGATGGCATAGGAGATGGTGGAAATTTTCAAGGAGTCACCCTTTCCAATTCATCATAATGATCTGATGGCATAACAGAAGGTGGAAATTGCAAAGGAGAGATTTTTCCAAATGCATCATAAGAAGACTTGCTGCCACCATCATCATCAAATTCCTCATTCTCCATTTCCCTCCTCAAAGCAATCTCATTATTCCTCTGTTCTTCATACTCAGCAGCCAACAAGACAGCCATTTCTCTATCCATCTGTGTTGGGATAGGCAATCAAAGCCTATGGTCTGAGGCCAGATATTACTGATAGAACAGCTTCTTTAATGCATGTTTTATTTATAGCACATATACATACAGCCATAGTAGAGGAGAATATGAGATGTTTCTCTCTGTGCTAAACTCCCACTACCTCTAAAGAAAAATATTACTCCTCACTATCAGTCTCCCAGCCTAATTTTCTAACAATCTGAATTTGTTCTGCCATGATATTGGAGTTCAGCAGCTAAAGCAGCTTGGTGTGCAGCTGCTTGCCTATCTCTTTCCTGTTCAGCCAGCTGCTACAATTGCAATTTATGCTGCCTAGCTGCTTCAGCTTCAGCAGCTTCTCTGTGCTGCTCTTGTTCAGCCAGCTGCTGCAATTGCCAATTATGCCATTGGTATCAGCATCAGCAGGAATTGTTACAGAAGGTTGCTGAGGAAAGGAGGACTGCTGAGGCTGTTGCTGCCAGGGAGAGGATATCACAGCAGGTGGCTGAAGTGAGTAGGCAGCATAATCTGCAATTGCAGCAGGTGAATGATCAGAGGCAAGCTGCTGAAGTGGAAGCAGCTAGCCTCTTGTTGCAGCTCCCAAACATGTGCATCATAATCTGCAGTCTTTTCCCTCAATGCAATATGTCCCCTATGCAGATTATTGAGTGCAGGGTCTGCTTGACCACCTGAAATATTATGCAATGGTCCCAGTCCCCTTCCTCTCCCTCTCCCTCTGCCCCTCATTGTTTGTAACTGAGGTGCAGGTGGAACCACAGGAATGGGATTGGCCAAAGGTGCATTCTACCCTGCTGGCAGCTGAACTTGTGGTATAGTAGAAGATATATTTGCTGCTAGTCCATTGTTTGCCAAAACAGGTCCAGATGGCATCACAGGAGCACCTCTCCTATGTAATACAGGAGCAGGTGGAACCACAGGAATAGGATTGGCCAAAGGTGCATCCCAATCAGCAGGCATCTGCACTTGTGGTATCTGAGCAGCCAATGCAACTCCATAGTTCAGTGGAACAATTCCCTCAGTAGAAGCAGTCACTCTGACTCTGCTTCTTCTCTCATCAGGATTGGTCATCTGCAACCTTTCCAAATGGTCTGCATATCTAACTCTAGCCCTTTCCACTTCTGGAGTAGAAGGTCTACTTTGATTCCTCCAAATACTCTCATTATTGCAACATATGCCAATAGCACTCACATGTTTAGTAATGGTAAAGCCCAACAATAATTTTGTTCAATAGCCAGCAATGCAGCACAGCTGAAGTAAGGTCAGCAACAACTTCTTTAACAGCCAGTTGTTACAACACTCACTATAATCTAACTGTTTTTCAGTTCCAATAACCAATTCCAATGCTTTTTGTAATGACAATCACAAATTTGCTATTTGATAATAGGTAGCAATTACAATAGTATCACCACCCTCTCATACCCCCTCCCCACTCCTCATACCTCTTCTCTATCCCCCTGCTGCCCACCCCCTCCCCATCCCTCACACTCAGCTCACTTGTGAAGTTTTACTCCACTTCAAACTCAGCCATGCTCAATGCAGCTCACCTCTACATATTGGATGACCACATTTTGAAGCCCAGCTATATGACTAATTTCTAGTCAGCTCTGACTAATGCAATCATTTCTGACTAATTCTTGCACAGTGCTGACCAATTTTGCACAGCTCTGACAAAGGCTGACAAATTTTACATAATCCCATCAACCATCACTCCCATCATTCCCACAAAATGACCATCGCATATGTTATACAGCTTGTCACCTATTTTTAGCCCTGAGCCCATCATGCCATCACTTCCACAAAATGGTTGTAGCATATGTAATAGATGCCCAAGTTATTCTGGTGCTCACAACAAGCCAGGGCAGAGAAAGCATCCAGAAAATGGGACAATGTCCATTTCACTTATTATCATCTTTCATTTTGTTTCATGTTTTACAATACCTTTATTTGCTGTGCACATTGCCTCATGTTCTACAATTGTTATTATTTCCTTTTTAGTACTATTCCTTTAGATTGTATATAGACTTGTATTAGTTAGAATAATGAAAATAACAAAAGAAATGGGGGAACAGCAGAAGTTACCCTCTCACTATCATCAGATTTAAGAGTCGATCTCTTGAGTCATATCTTCGCATCGTATCTCTAAGTTCTGCAAAATATTGTGAACTTCCTCAAAACTATCATATTCACTCTTCGTTTTATTGCCCATCACTTATCACCATTTGACAAACACTTCACACTCATTATACTTGCTCCTCGATAAACCTCAAACCTCTTCAAACCTCTTCAAACCTCTTCAAACCTACTTCGGACTATTTTGCACATTTTCGAACCTATTTTGCACTCTTTCGAACACTTTCGTATGCTCTTACAAACTATTCACAACATGATTCATCCTTTCACATCACTAAACATTATGTTTTGGTCTTAGCAGTGATATTTAGTACTAACTCGCACCCTTCCTCTGACTCATGTTATACCATCCAAAGCCATTTAGTAGGTTTTGTTTGGGTTTCTGGGTTGAGTATTATCAGCATGGCACGACTGGATTTTGTGGGGCAGAGAGCTGCTTTTTGTTGATTTAGCAGAGGAAATAGAGCATGAGGCACAGGAGGAAAAAGAAAAATGGGTTAGAGAGAAGAAGGAGGTGGCAAAAAAGATGAGAATTGAGAGCCGAAGGACTGCATTGGCCAAGGCTCAAAATGTGGCTCTTGCTGCATTTTGTGCAAAGACTATTTCGAAGAAGGATTTGCAGAAATGAAACATAAAGTTTGAGGCTGAGGCAAAAGCGATCAAGAGGGTGGAGGCTAGTGCAGATGACGAAGATGAGGACAAGGACGAGGACAAAGAAGAGCTACCTGTAGTGCAGGTGGCAAAGCAAAAAGTGGTAGAGGAGGAGGAGGTAGAAGAAGAGGTGGATGGCAACAAAGGGGTGCAAAGTGGGTGCATGTCGAATTGAGTGGTCTCCTCAATTTTGAGGGCCTGGTGAGTGTTTTACTAATTTTCGAGGAGTTTTCAAGGTACTAAAATGTTTTGTAGTGTGATAGATGCGCTGGGTTTAAGTCCCAGCCATGCTGCATCATTAAGGAGGGCGCCCCAAAGTGCACAAAGTGCACCCAGGAGGCGCAGGGCTGCTATTGGGAGGGGCTGTCAAGGCGAGGGCTTCGCAAGGGCGAAGTGAAAAACTTTGGGGGCACAAAGCGAGATTTGTGTTCAAGAAAAGGTATGATTTTTGTTCGAAATCATTTTGAGATGATTGCTAACCTGTTTTCGAATTTCATAGTTCGTTGAATTCGGGTTGTGGGCCCCTTTGAAGATGTTGAACTGATAGTGGGGCCTTCGAAGGCATTGAAGGAGAAAAAGAGGTCGTCGAAGAGGAAGGCAAAGGTGAAGAAGTCACATGGTTTTGAGGAGGCTGAGGGTTTGGATGAGGCTGGCATTCGTCGTCGAGTGCTGGCAACTAGATTGGCCAAGATGAAGGTGGAGAAAGAGATTCTGTCTAGGCAGATAGAAGTTTTGGAGGATATGTTAGAGGAGTAGAAAAGAAATTATTCGTTGTACTTCTTTAGATTGAGAAATAGAGTCTTATTTATTTGTTTTCGAAGTCCTGAAAGTTTTCAAAAGTATGATCGTCGAGGTTCAAGGGTATTCAAGGCTTTTCGATGTGTTTGAAGTCGATATCGAGGGGATTTGGTGAAGTGCAAATGGTCATAAGGTATTTTCGAGAGATATCGAGGTCGAGATCGAGGTTATCAAAAGCATACGTGGGTGCATAAAGGCAAAAGCTGTCGAAGCTGTTTCGAAGAATGTCGATGATAATAAAATGTCTTCGATAAATAGAATGAGATCGAAATATAAAAACAAGGAAGAAAAAGAGGTGAATTCAATCCATGTCGAGGGTACTAGCCATGGTCATAATAATTGAGTCAAGCGACTGGTCGAATTGAAATTGGATGTAAAATTGGGGGGTCAAAAATGAGGTCTAGAAGATATGTGCTGGCGATGGATGTGATAAAATTTCTGGCAATGAGGGGAAGGCAAATTTCAATGCAATGATTGTAGATATATGATGGAAATGAAATTTCGAGTGCTATACTGGATTTCGAAGGCGAGTGCAAATGTGAATCTGGTGTCACGGTGAAGGTGATATTGAAATAGGTGTTGAATCAAAAGAGGGCGCAGAAGATGAGATCGAGGATGAAAATATTGGTAGTGGCAAACAGCAAGTCGATGTCGAAATAGGTAATGGTGGGGGCGAATGTGACAAAGATATCGGTGGCGAGATCAAGTTTGAAGCTGATGAAGGTGCGATTATCAAAGTGGACTGGGGTGGAATTACCGAAGGCAAAGATGATAGGATTGGAATGGACATGGGCAATGAAGCTGGGATAATGTGATAAAGACCAGGAGGCACGACATGATGATTTTGAGCTGCAACATTTTCTCATTCAAGTGCAAGCTGTTTTTCGAGGGCTGGTTCCTGTTCGAGTGTCATGATACGGGCTTCGAAGTCATTCGAATTGCTCGAACTGTGAGGTATACTGTCATATGCTGGTTCGATGTAGTCAAAGGTGCAATTTTGGTGATGAATGAGGTCGAGATGGATACTTCGGGTGCTGATTTGGTCGAATTCGAAGCTGTGATAACCAATGCAAAGTTTAATGCAAAATTTTTGAGGATGTGCGAGACGTCTTCAGAATTGATTGATGTGCTAGATTGTGATAGATTCGAGGTCGAAATCGATGTCTGGAGAATGGAGTATGAATTCGAGAATGCTATAGCAAATTTCGTGGCGTTGTAGATGTCATTCAGTGTGTATGTGTCATCAGGATAGTGATCAGGGAACTTTACTTCAAGATGATCCATAATTCTAGTCCGTAAGTCCATTTGGAAGCCTTGAAGAAAAGCTCGACTCTGTTTGGCTTCTGAAATTCTACGTTTCGAGTGAAGGAAGCTGGTGACCTTGTAGAATGACCTGTAATAAGCTGCTAAATCATTTTCATTGAAAATACCAGTGTAAAGCTGTTTGTCAATGAGTGAATCCATGTCTGAAATGCTGTATCTTTGTTCATCTTCTATTTCTGAATAGAACTTGAATACTGCGATGTGAAATTCATCAAATGAAGTGCCAGGTTTGTACTCTGAAAGTGATTCCCAGAGGTTGTAAGAGTCGAAATCGATGTATCTGCAAGAGTGTCACTTCTTTAGGTCATGATCTGTAATACTGCAAGTTATAAACAAAAATTTGAGGTCTTCGAAGTAATTTCAAAGGTCGTGAGGTTAAAATTTGTGTGATGTTGTGTTTTGTATGTTTCAAAGTCGAGGATGGTAGTGATGTCATAAGCATGAAGGGCAAAAGAGTGTGAAATACTATTATCGAAGTCGAGACACTGTATCAAGATCTCCTGGTTGTTCAGGAGGGTTGGAGGCAAAATGAGTTCAATTCAAAGTTGAGATCATTGAGCCCCTAAATGGTAAAATGAGTGGTGGAAAGAGTGGAGGTTCAACGATGAAATGATCTAGAAACCCCTCATGGTGGGCTCCAAAATAATGATACTCAACCCAGAAACCCAAACAAAACCTACTAAATGGCTTTGGATGGTATAACACGAGTCAGAGGAAGGGTGCGAGTTCATACTAAATATCACTGCTGAGACCAAAACATAATGTTTAGTAGCACGAAATGGTAAGGGCTGTGGTGAATAGTCTGTATAGGCGTACGAAGGTGTTTAAAAGAGCTCGAAAGAGGTTCGAATATGTGCAAAGAGGTTTGAAAAAGGTTTGAAGAGTTTCAAAGTTGTGCAAAGTAGTTTGAATAAGTTTGAATAAGTTTGAATAGGTTCGAGGTAAGTCGAAGAGTGAGTTTAATGAATGTAAAGTGTTTGTTGAATGGCAATAGGTGATGGGTGCTAAAATGGAGACCGAATATGATAGTTTCGAAGAAGTTTGCAATATTTTGCAGAACTTAGAGATATGACACAAAGATATGACTCAAGAGGATGGCTCTTAAATCTGACGATAGTGAGAGGGTAACTTATGCTGTGTTCCCCATTGCTTGTTATTTTCGTTATTCTAACTAATACAAGTCTATATGCAATTTGAAGGAATAGTACTAAAAAGGAAATAATAACAATTGTAGAACATGAGGCAATGTGCACAGCAAATAAAGGTATTGTAAAACATGAAACAAAATGAAAGATGATAATAAGTGAAACATAAGTATAGTAAGAGTTCTTGTTCTATTGCTTTAATATATCAATGAAACAAAAATCTGCACTTATCGTATCCTAAGTCTCTTGTAATCCCTCCTTGTGTCTGGTAGTGCTTGATATGTGACTAAATAGCTCACTCCAGTTGAGCATTGTGTATCGAAAGTGTTTTAAGACAACTATACGGTGGCCGATATTGTTCGAAATGCTGCGAAGTCATTCAAAGTGTCACAAAATAGTTTGAAAGTGTTCGAAATAGTTCAAAGTCGTCCGAAATAGTGTGAAATAAATTGAAAAGTGTTCAAAGTTGATTTCGTGGCATTCATAGTGATTCGGAGTGTGTGTCGTAATGTGTTGATACAAGTGGGATCCATCTCCAGACCTTATAATGCATAGTGGACCTATCAACGCACCTTGAAAATCACCACCATATGCATTATACTTCATCTTGATGTATTGTAAATGCTGACAAAAACAGAGAAACTTTGTGCAGTGCATTTCTTTGTTGTCAAGAAAACTGAATGGCTGAGCTGAACCATTCCCAATATATTTGACAAAACTTCCTTCGACACCTTCATCGATAACCTCCTCCAGAAGGAAAGTGTCGAGGCTCCCTTGAACAACTGCAAGAGCATTCTTCATGAAGCACATGTGTGGAACCACGAATGGAGCTGGACCATGTTCCTTGGTGTACTTGTTGATGTAGTTGTATACAAGACCCATTAATGCCAATGCCCAGCAAAGGCAGTTGATTTCAGATGAGAGTTTTGATACTTGACAATGGTTGTCATATGGGAGCATTAGTCCACTTGCTTGACATTTATATACACATTGCTTTACGATAACTGAAGTTGAGCCACCTAGAACTGGTTGATCTAAGTGGGCAAGACATGCACGTTTAAAGGCTCCATATTTGTGTTCAGCCCCAGGATCGTACAGTAGGCTTAGAACAGTAGGATTATTACAGCTTTTCATGGCATTGAAACTGCATGCATCTTTGATGAGGGTGGAAAAGTTGACCTCAGAGGTGGCATTGCACATCACTTGCATCTGGTGAACCCAACTTGCTGTTGGGCGGTTTAGTTGTTGGAGGTGATGGTGTCAAACATCTGTTATATCTGGTGGTGGCATAGTTGCTTTGAGCATGTGATTTTGCAGTGCAACGTCTGAGGTGAGGCGGAGACTGGGTTTGTGAAGTCCTCTGTTGTTTAGAAAGGTACTACAGATGAGTGCATTGTCACCATGAAAACTCTTGTTCATTCTTACTGAGGGTGCCCTTTTTCTCTTGCTTACAACCACTGGACTAGCACAGTGGAAGGTGGTCACTTGACCACTGCCTGACATTGGCTTGGCAAACAGGTTTTCGTCCTCATCATCACTCCCATGTTCACCATCGCTTCGGACTCCTTTTTCATCATCATCACTCCCCATCAGATATGACAATGACATCTTCTTTGGCACCTGCTGAGCCTTGATCTACATGTATTGAAAGTAGATTCTCTTGTCATTGAGCTGGTGAAAAGTCTACATACCGCTTCATTTTCGAGCTCATCAAGACAATCTAACACCTTACCATACTGTTTGTAGCCTAGCTCAAGGTATAGGGCAAGGACCTTGTTGAACTGAAACTGCATTACTTTTGATTTTCCCCTCGGAGCAAAGAATTTATTTGAGATCACATTGATATCTTCATCGCCTGGACCCAATGGTATCAACTCAACCCACTCTTTGTCGTGGAGCCAGAGGTCTTCAAGTGAAAGCGGATAGTCCATTGACCACTCCATGAAGTTTGGGAGGAGTGTATAGTATATGACAGCCTTCAAGGCTCTAACACTGATATAAAGTGGGACATTTTTGATTGTCTTGGAGACATTCTACACAGCACAATAATCTTAGTCATTTCCCAATGTCAAGACCACATTCAAGGGACATACCAAAACCATCATAGGATTTTTATTCCTGGGTTTTAACATCATCATGGTAACTTTAATAACTACCACCTCATTATTGTGTGCTGATGAAGCCTTTTGTGCGAAGAAATGGCACATTTCATCATAGAACTTATGAGCATCCTGATAACCATTCTTCAAGGGCAACTTGGGATCAGTCACAAACTTCGGCAGTACTAATGGTCGAAAAATGCCTTGACCCATATCTTGTGCTACTGGGGCTTTGGATGCAGAGGTACACTTGGATGCAGAGCTGCTTCTGGGCCATGGAAGAGAGCTTTGACCACCCCTACTATCATTTCCCCGATGGGTGATTGACTCAACACCAGGACTGATGCGTAAAGGATGGTTGTTGACTATATATCGTGAGTCAGATCTTTGAATACTTTTTTCAACAATGCTCTGACCTTGTCTTTGGGCAGCTGCAACGGTTTTTCGAATACCTTTTACTACTGCCGGATCACTCGTAGTTGGTCCTTGTGTTCCCGGAATTACCTGCCTCGATAAGGAATGATGGGCTGTGTTAGGGTGAATAAGCTCTCTGGATAAGGATGTGTGAGAAGGAGAAAGAATGATACCTGCTGTACATTGCTCTGTCTTCCTCAGATAGTACTGACGACACCCTGCACAAACATGTTTTCCAGGGCCATCGGGTTTACTGTCGCGCATGTAATAGAGCTCAGTTTCGCTCTTGAATGACTCGCGGCATCGTTGGCAGACAACAGGTCTTGCATCATTAGTGGTGAAATCAGCTACTTCGCGTTGTGGCATGACGTGTCCAAGTCAAGTTTGTGAGTTCTACATCTTGCCTTGCTTGTCCTGGGACTAGTTAACGTCACGGGATTGCCGTCCGCATCAGCCTCAGCATCACTTTCTTATCTGGCTTACTCCTCATCGAGAACGACACGCCATGTGTACGATATCAACTATCATCATATACCTCGACAACTACTGGTAACCATCAGCTCTAGTTATAACTACTGGTGGCCATACCCGCAACAGACTGTCGCCGCCCCTCTTGCATCTACAATACCGATAAGCAGCGCACCCGCCCTCCTCCTTCCCTTTGACGCACCCTCCACCTCATCTACTTCTCTCACCACCGCCGATACCACCGCTGCCATTAACTTCTCCATCCCGACCCTCATCCCACGCCCTCCCCAAACTACCTACTCCATACCCAGCATAAAGTCCCTCCCAAAAAATGACCTCAAAGCCCAATTCAAGCTGACATACATCGTCATACCCCTCTTCGCCCTTCTCGGCGTCATCTTCGGGAGCATCACCGCATGGCTTATATGTGGGTGCTTGACGAGAAAGCCCCGAGTGAGGCAAGCATTTGGCACGGAGGACAAGGTAATCGGTGGGCCTAGATATGTGCCATCAGAGCAAGATCATACCGTGAGGACTCGCAGAGGGGAGGCTGATGTTGAAGATGGACGGTACCTTGGCCCGATGATGCACGAGGCGGACATGGAGTGTGAAGAGGGGTAGCGCTATTCGGATGGCCTAGTGCTCCAGGTGTTGGTGAACCTGAACATGGACATGGACATAGAGATGGGCACGGGAAAGGAGAAGGCGATCCCTTCCTCGTTCCTCCTTCCTACTCAGAACAAATCCCGTTCATCCAAATCCACACGTTCTGTCATGTCAAACGCGACGTCCCTCGCCTTCTTAGAGCTCTACGAGTCTGACGAGGAGGCGCTAGATGAGGAGAGGTGGGAGAGGAGAAGGGGGAGAGAGGAGCCATGGGAGAGCCTTCGCCATAAGAGCATCAAACGTGGAATTTTGGAAAAGGTGAGGGACCACTCTGCATTGCGTCGATAAGTTTTCCTTTTTTTTTTTTTTGCTAATTATTGTTTTTGTTTTCCATGTTACATAGCAGATCAAAACCGTTGTTCTACGCGCTCACGCTCGCTAGTACCAGGACCGACGGTGTCAGTGACAAGGAGAAAGATGGCAGGGACACACGACGACGGCACAGATGTTTTTGGTGAGTCAGATGTTTTCTCAACATGTATGTATACCCTCAATGCTGACATCTTTTACATAGGTCAATGTATCTGACGTCAATAGCATAATATATTCATTATCACACACTCTCCGATGAAGCTTCCCTCCCCGCTCCCTCGATCTCACACACCCTATTTGAGAATGGACATGATCATACTATGATATGATCAATGTTTAACATTCCAGCCTCCTCGACGAAAGAGTCAACAGTTCGAGTAATCAAGAATCCGACTGCTGGTCAGTCAGGTAAACCTGTTTCGCAGTACTTACAAGTTCAGATTGTGACACTTCTAATTGTAAGACGTTACAACGAGTAGGATCAGGTAACAGAGTAAAGAATAGTCTTTCGGTTATAAGCCTCCACCTCGCACCAACACCGTACCCATGCCTCTCTTAGCATCTTATGACAACAAAACCTGCCCCCAGCCACACCCTCCATGCTCCGGAGCTTATTTCTTCTGCCCCCCCTGGCGTGAGTTGCACGAACCGGGGCCGTTTTTGTAGTAGCCAGACCCGCGTTGGTGCTCGTCAGAACCAATAACGGGGCCGCCACCTGCTCCTACAGCGCAATAGTTGGGTGCGGGCCAAGGGGCGTACATGGTGGGGTTGAGCGGACCAGGCTCTGTGCCAGTCAAATTGGTGAGTGGAATCTCGTCACCGGTGATATTATTGTTCTGGTACCCAACTTTCTCGGCGACTATTTTGTAGACGTTGGACACGGTCCTGCAGGACAGGTCAACCAGTCATAAATGAGCGACCAGGAAGACAGACAAGCCACTCACTTGTTAGTATCTTGACGCCCGAGACTGTCAAGACCCCAGTTGGCCTCGACGGTGCTTATGGCTGAGTAATGTGTGTAGTAGGTTGGGTCTGTAGTCCCGTGAAGGTGTTTGGGCACAGCACCACCAAGCAACAATGTAAAGACTTGGTTGTTTTTCTGGTATGTCGCGTTCTCGTCGAATGTCAAGACAATGAGTGTCATATTGTCGTTGAAGCGTGAATCTTTAAGGAGAGGCTCGACCCAGTATTCGAGCCACGCGGCCATATAGGTGACGCCAGTGTCGTGTCCATCATTCAATATGTTAGGGGTAATGAACGTCCATTGTGGTAGGGCATTCGCTTTGATATCAGCTGCAAAATCGTTGAAGTTACGGATGAGCATTGCGCGCTGAGGGTTTTTGGCAACCGAATCGTAGAGAATAGGTGGGTTGTGCTTCCGGACATAGTACGTGTATGGAAGAGCGGAGGTGTTCACGTAGTTGCGAGATGTGTAGCTAGAGTGTCTTGGTGAATGTAGTGAACTAGAGGGAGCTGAATGGCCTACTTGAAGCCACCGTAGCCATCCGTGGGCATGTTCTCTTGGTAGGCTGCGAATGATATTTTTTTTGCTTCCAGAAGGTCGATGACGGTGGATACGCTACATGCGCGACCAAATCAATATATGTCTGAAGGTGGAGGAATCAAGGCGAACTTCGTAGGTATATTGTGGAAGTTGTCATCACTTTAGAAGCCTGTGTTAGCGCTGATTCAAGAGAGAACATTCGGCGAATGACGTACCTCATACCAAAGTAACTACCTCCAACGACGGCAGCATAGTTGGGTTCCGAAGGGTGAGTCACGGCGTATGAGCTGGTTAGAAGGATACCTTGTTGAGCAAGGTCAGCGAACGTGGGCTGTCCAATGGGCTGTTAGTTAAGTGTGTACAGTGTAGTCTATGCTTTGTATACGTTTTTAGCTATGGTTTCATAATCCTGGTTTTCGAACCAAATCTGAGGTACGACATGAGCCGAACGTAGAAAAGTAGGTACAGACAACACTATACTTGGTGAAAGCGGTTGAACGCCTTGCCAGGCTTGATGTGGGGTCGTGGGAGGGAGCCATTGTTCATGCCCACATAGTTGGAAGATTGGGCAGTAGGCCCTGCAGCTGGTGGTACGAATTGGAGGGTCTTAGAAGGCAGTTAGTTAGCAATGAGAGAAACGTGGTAGTGCGAAGACATACCTGTGCGTAGACGACAGGGAGAGCCAGCAAGAGAGAGGAGAAGGACCACATCGTGGGCAAACCTCTGACCGCCCTTGGTATAATAAGTTGGTATTTATATTATACATCGTTCTGTTTTAATTTAGCAACAGGCAACACATGGCTGGCTACCTCTGGCTCCTAACATGTCTGGTTGAATTGCTGCCATTGAAAGTACATAGAACGTTTGTGATGCAAGGGACGCAAGGCTACGGCCCACACCTCATTGGCTGGACTGAACGCACGTACTGGTCTCACGTGGCCCGCTTGCATCCCCTTTCCCCCTTTCCAGGACAGCGCGCGCATGGCACAGACTGGATGCTATGCACAAAAGTAGGACCCTGGAACGTACTTCCGCTCGCGTCGTGCACACTCACTATCCTTACATTCTTTCAACAGTGACTATTCCTCTATGTCTTCTCTTCGAAACGACCCCATCACCGAACTACCTCCTCTCCAAAAACACGCCGGGGGCCTAGGCTCAGCTAAGCTGCTCCCACGTTCTTCCAAATAAATTTGGAACCGTGCCTGATGGGTCCGGAACGTGAGAGCGGCTTATACCAATGTATGTAGCGAGCGGGCAATGGAAAAAATAATCACTTTTCTGCGTTTCCTGCGTAAATTATTGCACTGCACTACATAGAAGTTAGGAATGAAGCACTACATGATGGTATAGTCAAATCATGGGATGGAACAACATGCTAAGTATTGTATCTAATGTAGCAATAGGTCACACATGTCATTGATCCGTCATTAGTCAGCAAGCCAAACAATGCCACGATTGGCGCCGTCAAAGAAGAGACCAAAGAAATCAACCAATGTGAAGCTGGAGGAGGCAATCAGGATTTCGCTCGGCAAATGATTTTGTATGCATATTATGATTCAGCCCATGGGATCTAGAACAGGAGGATAAATCTTATGGGCCTACAAAAATACTGCATGCTTGGACTCGCAATGTTCTCAATGGCTCAGAAGATAATCTCAACATCGCTATAATCAACAAAACTTCAGGACTTGAAAAGAATTAAAGAATCATTTTGCCATGTCTGTGCACACTGTTGTACACGCTATTAACGATTACGAGACGTGGAGATACACTGAAAAATTAGGCAAGTCAAACGCAGCCTACAAGGTAACAAACATTCAGGTTCTTGTAGATAGTTTTTTTTTTCGAAACTGCATTCCAATTTGCCATCGGCTCTATCTTGCAAGCTCAGTCCATCAGTATAACGACAGACCTGATCTAATTCCAGATATTTCAATGGGCATACTATCATCACAGTCCCTTTGAATCCTGCTAGCTCGACTGCTATGGCCAAGAGAGCAAACACGAGAGATTTTCCATAGCCTGTTCCTGGTATTGCAAAGCATTTTTGGGAACAGTTTTCGGCTGCCAAGGTCTGGGTTCATAGCCAAAGATCTGCTTCGTGACACTAACAATTTCTTGCCAATCCGCGGCCATTTTGCGTTGATGTGGAGCGAGGGGTTTTTCGATGCCGAGGGGTTGGAAAGAGCCTGAGGGCCATCGGGGTGGTGCAGGGTGCATTAATGATGTTCATTGAAAGGGTTTCGAGAAGGCGGCGGAGAGGGACATTCCATTCGATTAACGCGCGCGTCTCATACGACGCAGCCTCACGCGTTGCGTTTGTGTTGAGATATGATTTCCAATCATTCTCTGGATTATGTCATGTCACAATTCGATCGGCAGGGTTTGGCATTGGTCGCTCTTAACAACGAGTTACATACTAAAATCTAAATTTACATTGCCCTATCAAAATCCCGACTTTGATCCAAGACCCTCGGAGGCCCTGCGGGAAGGTTATCTAGCCGGGGGCCTACACGGGCCCACTTTGATGTGCATAAAAGTGCATAAACGGCTATAAAGGGACCCAAATTGTTGAAAGTGCCTGACAAGTCTAGGAACGTGCAGACGCCGGGGTATAATCAGCCCGGTTGATGAAGAAGATGCGGCGAGCTGGCAGCGGAGTATCAAGAGGTTGTCAAAGAGTTTGATGACAGGGGGGTGTAACCCGCATAATGTTGATCATCTGCCTTCTTATGCGGAAGCGGCAGAATGAGCCGTCTTACATATTTTTCGAGAATCGGCAGCAGTTGGCCCTGAGGGTCATAAATGACATTTCTTGCCAATCCATGACTCAACCGAGCAACTATTAATAGCGCATTTTTGTTTCAGTCTGAAAGAAATTTATTGACACAGGAATACCAAGGTTCAGTGCCAAAGCAATAAAGTAACTGCATTAGGGTGTTTCAAACATCTCCAACTCGAGGACAACTCGTACCCCAACTCGATCCCCAACTCGAGCCTCAACTTGAGAATTGGGGATTTCTAAATTAGGAAATTCTATGGAATCGGGGCCGAAGTTGAGGTAACTCGAAGTCGGGTTTTCGAATCGAGCTCCAGAGGCCGATTCCAAACCTCAACTTCAGCCCCAACTTCATGCCTTAACTCAGTCCCCCAACTCGCCGCATTGGGCGACAGTTTGTTAAGTAGTAACAGCCTTTTGTATAGCGTGAGAAATTTCCCTTTGCCTCCCACATCATGCCTCCCCGGAAAACTCGTGCAAAACCAAAACCGATGGGCATTGATGCTGAGGCTCCCAAACACAAATGTGCCCCCGAAATTCAGTGGTCAAAAAACCCTGACTGGACATATACCCTCATTGCATACCTTGGCGACCACCTTGCTTTCTGCCTAAAATTATTTTTGGATTCGACAGCAGATCCAGTCAAAGAAGGTTGCCCAAAGCATACAGCAAAGGATGGCAGAGTCCAGCAGTATGCTATTCTCGCAAACCATATCTTTGCTTCCGAGCCTGGTCAAAGTGTGCTCTACCTTCAAAATCCTGGCAGGTTTGGTACTGCAGTAGAAACTCACCTCTGATGGTACAATCTTTTATATTAAGCATATATTTATGCCAGCTAATATGTTCATCAAGCCTCAAAACTGAGTATGTAGCCTGTTCAAAGGCACTTGGAAGCACAGGAGCAGGACTTGATCCTTTCGCTATCTTGAAAGGAAGCCCAATCGTGAACATTATTGGTACTCATCAGCTTGTTACTACATGGATTAAGCTGAGACTTGTCACCCAGCTGGCATACATAGTGAGTGGCCATGGTGGGACGATCTTCATGCATTCTGGTGTGAACTACCTAACTACAATCCTCAAGGTGTACAATCATCGGAACCTGGGATGATGCATGCTTCAGATGCAGCTGCTCTTTTTGCTGCTCCAGGAGATGAAGATGAAGACATCAGGGATGATATAGATGGGGTGGGAGGTGGAGACAATGTAGATGGGGAGGATTCAAGGGGAGGATCACTGTCAGTTGATGATGAAGATGAGGGTGTGATACCAGTATGATATCTTCTTGTAAACAGAGGCGTTTTGCTAATATGACCTCAGTGGGAAACAACCCCACCACCAACCAGACAGTGTGCTGTTTTGCTCTCTCCACCATCATCTACTCAACCTCGATGTGCTGCTTCCCTGTCTCCTCCACCATCCACCCAGCCTCATCATGCAGCTCCTGCCCACCCAAGCAAGCAAAAAGCTGTTGCCCCCCAACATGGAAGGCCAATCATCATGAAGAAAATGGCTGTTGATCAATTCAATAATAGTTACCAAGAAGAGACCCATGGTCTTGATCTGAAGTGGAAGATGGAGCACAATGAAAGAATGGCATCAATTAGGTTTAAAAAGCACAAGTATGACCTCCAATTTGCATCCACCCCTCAGAAGTCAGGTTCTCCGATAGCGGTGATTCTGACCAAAAAAGATAAGCAAATTGAAATCCTTTGTCTTCAGAAAAGACTAGCAGAACTGACCTGGGAAAATGCTGCCCACACCTCGTCATCTCAAATGCCTCATAACCCCTTTGATGATGTGTCTACTCTGAGCAGTGGCATGTCAGGTCCATCCCACTTGAGCAGCCAAAGCTTTGTTGACAATAACCTTATGACTTCTGATGACTATGGTCTCCACAACAGTGAAACTCCTGATATTGGAGTGAGCTGGCTGGAGACATTCAATTTTGTAACCTAGTAGAATCTTGTAGTTTATTACATGCTATATACCAGTTTGCAATAGCATCATATATATATGCTCTCAAGTAGCATCATGTTGAGCGCAGTACATTTTGTCTGACCCTGTGTCTCGCTGATAGGTCCATTGCATGCTTTAAGGTCTGAAGAAGATTCCCAATCATATCGACACATTATGACAGATGCTTAGAACCACTATGAATGCCACGAAATCAATTTTGAACACTTTTTGAACTATTTTAAACATTTTAAATGACTTCGAGACATTCCAAACACTTTCAAACAACTTTGCAGCACTTCAAATGACATTGGCTGCCATATACCTATCCTAAAACCCTTTCGATACATGCTGCACATCTGGAATAAACCTTTTTATCACATATCGAGCACCACCAGATACAAGGAGAGACGACAAGAGACTTAGGACGTGATGATAGCGCTTAGAGGCTTCAATGATATATTGAAGCAAAGAGATAAGTACTTTTACTATAAGGGGACACTGTATGTTTCATTTATTTATCATTTCTCATTTGCTTTATGATTTACAAAGTCCTCATTGCTGCACGTATTGCCTCGTGTACTACACATGTTTTATTTCCTTTTCAAGTACTATCCCTTCAATTTGTATATAGACTTGTATTAGTTACTTAGAACAAGAGAAGTACAGGGGAAGAGAAGAAGTTACCCTTTTCACTATCATCAGATTTAAGAGCAGTTCTCTTGAGTCTTAGCTTGCATCATATCTCTAAGTTCTGTAAAATATCGTGAACTTCTTCGAACTATCATATTGGCTCCTCGTTTTATTGCATATCACCTATTGCCTCTTGACAAATACTTTCAATTGTTATATTCACTTTTTGACATGCCTTAACATTAGTCCGACATCTATGAACTTTTTCAAACTCACTTCAAACCTCTTGAAACTTCTTTGAGCCTACTTGGAACTATTTTGCACATCTTCGAACCCATTTTGAACCTTTTTTGAACATCTTTGTATGTCTTTAATGACTATTCACAACACTCCTTGTTATTCCACGTTGCTTACTACAACTTTTGGGTATCAGCAGTGATATTTAGTACCAACTTGCACCCTTTCTCTGACTCGTGTTATATCATCTGAAGCCATTTAGTAGGTTTTGTTTGGGTTTCAGAGTTGAGTATTATCAATATCGTTGCCTTGTCTATTGCGCAATTAGTAGTGAGTCTCTATCTTGTTTCTTTTTCCCTTCTATCTCTCCAGTGTTACCTCCCCCTGATTATGGGGTAGGTTTCCAGACTTCTGGGTTGAGTCCTATAGCATATATGTAAATTAGACTCAGTTTTAAATTGTACCTGCACATTTTCCAAAGATGAGCAACAATTCTCAACTGCATAATGGCCATCACCCTGCACACACTGCTGTTAAGGAACAAGTTTGCACTTTGATCTTGCTTCTGCCTTCTCTACCAATGAGTGTCTGACTTGCAACCAAGGATGACAATATATTGCAAATTTTTGCTACAGTTCCTGTTCTCAGTAATCCTAAATTGCTATGGCCAGTTTTCAACCATCATATGGAGATTCTATTTAGTGAAGATGTCCATGATGACAAGGGTCATCTCCTCAATGTCATGCAGGGCCCATTTGGGATATAGACTATATCCAACAAACTGTAAAGGTCAGTCATCTCCTCTGGGAGCCTGTGAGCACAAGGTCCAAAGGGATGGCATCTGATCCAGAAGTGTAGTAGGGCCTCATGAGCCTAGTAAGATCACACCATGCAATGAGTATAAATAACATATAATTGCTATGGTGTGCATCTAGGCTAAAGTTTGGCTACCATATGAATTAGGAAGGAGCTGTAAGGGCAACCTCAAGCCTCACTTAATAATGAGCTAACAGAGGGGAATCCAGAGTTAATATTATACTACATAATACAGACACCTCAGGTGCACCTAACAGAGGGGAATTCAAAGAGAAAATTCTAAGGACCCATCTGTCAATGCCCAGTATATGTGAAAGACCTGAAAATCAAATAGTGGGCTAAAAATAGAAAAGGTGGAGATAGGCTGATCAAAGCTACAATGATGTTCCCTCAATGAGTAAGCATCCAAAAGGGGCCCTGCCTCTGAAAATGAAGTCAACATGTACAAATACAGGGAGATGGAGAAATAATCATAAAATAGGGATAAAATCATAGAAAATCATAGAAAAAGCAGAATAGAGTGAAATGAAATGCAAAAAAATAGGGGATGAATGCAGAAAATTGCCAAGACCCTTGGGACACCTCTTAGTGCCCTTACATCACCCCCCTTCTATGATGCATTGCCCTGACACATCCAAAATCATATCTGGTTGAAGTCTGATGCTTGGATATGCTGAGATGCTAAGGCATGCCTATGGTAAAACTCCTTGACCAGCTGTGGGGCATATGGGTTTTACCCATGGGTTTCCATTGCTTGTATTTTTGAATTTATTCAATGAGCTTTGCATGAAAAATCATGAAAAATGATTCTCTGGTAGCTATTTAATGGGTGCTTGTGATACAATGGACAAAATAATATATTTTTTAACCTTGTCACTGAAATATTGTTTTTGCATTGATTCACATAGAGCCAAGAAAAAGCTTCCAGAAATTTTTTTTCATGATTTTTCATGCAAAACTCATTGAATGAATTAGAAAATAAAAGTGTGGAAAACCCATGCATTTCCATAGTGGGACATTCATATCGAACTCCTCGACCCATAAATCTCCATGTACCCATAACCCTTCCAATGCACCAGGTATTCAAGTTTTTCTCAATGACTATCCAGGATGGACTTGACATCATACTGTGGTTTATCTTCAATCACTGTAAGTGGTGGAGGGAGTTGTGTGGTGCATCTTGAAAACAGATTCACTGGAGCTGGCAGAAGCTTGACAACATGAAAGACAGGATGGAGTCTGGACATTGATTTGGGTAGACATAGATGATAGGCATGCAATTCAACATGTTTGATAATGGGAAAAGATGCAAGGAAGCAGTGGGCGAGTTTCTTGGACAGTCATGTAGTGGAGATGTCACTGGAGTTGAGATAGACATGGTGACCAACCTAATATGTGCGTGTGGGTAAATGGTGTTGGTTGTAGAAGCATGCCATATTGTCCTTCACCTTAGCCAATGCTGCCTTCACTTCCTCAAGGGGTTTTTCATCTGCTCTGTGAACTCATTCACCATCTCCAAATGCGATGGTGCTTTACAAGGCTTGAAATCCATGTGTGGGTATTATCCAGTGTTGAGGAGGAAGGGAGTTTGTTGGGTGGAAGAGTGGATGTAATTGTTGTACCAAAACTCAGCCATGGGGAGGAGGTCTTCCTGTCACTCATTGATGAAGATGCAGATGTACTGCTCCAGTTCATGGTTGATGTGCTCTATCTGTCCATCTGTCTGTGGGTGGTAGGCAGTCGAGGCCAGGAGTTTGATCCCCAGCAGGAAGTACAGCTCTCAGGTGAACTCTGCAATGAACTGTGGCCCTCGATCACAGAGGAACATGCCTGGTAATCCATGGAGCTTCCACACATGGTGCAGATAGAGTCAAGCTGCTCCAAGTGCAGTGACAGTTGTATGAGTGGGAATGAAGTGAGCTCACATCCCAGCAGAGTTGACTGTGACCATTACCACATCAAACCCATTGGACTCCAGTAGTTCCACTATGAAGTCCACACTAATGACATCCCAACAATTCTCTGGGACTGGGAGGAGGTGTAACTCACCCATGGGTTTACATTGTGGAGTCTGGGTGCATAAGCAGAGGTCACAGGTGTGACAGTACTGACCAATGAGTTGAGACATTTGGGGCCACCAATAATTTCATGATATGAGCTTCAATGTCTTCCAATGCCCAGTGAAGTTGTGGTGCTGGGAGATGAGTTGTGGTTGGAGCTGAGGATCATTAGGGATGTAGATAAAGTATAGAATGTCATCCTTTTCTGTCCACTCTGCTGCACAAAGTGAAAGAGTGGACCCCTTTTTCAGGGCCTTCACTGCTAGAGCCACAGCATCCTCATGTAAACTGCTACAGTTCACATGATGAATGTCACGTAGGATACTGTGCTCCTCATCCTCCAAGATAACCCCTTCCAGTGCATGGACTGTAAACAGGTCAGGTTGCAACAACACAATACCTTGATTGTTGTCGCTTCCATCTCCATGATCCAGACAACAAGAGAGGGCATTAGTCTTCCCCATGCTGCAGCCCGGGTGATGGTGCAGAAAGAAGTTGAACCTGGAGAGGTAGAGGGACTAGTGGGCTTGACAGCGATTAAGTTTTTTGGTGGTCATGAAGGACTTGAGGTTCTTGTGGTCCATCCAGATCTGTTAGGACAACACCCACTTATCTGCTAGCTTGACTGTGTGGGTTCTCTCTACAAAAAGGGGGTGGGATCCACATGCATAATGGGGGTTTTGATGGTTTTGATGGGAGGGGTTATTAATAGATGAGCTGGTTGAGAAAGGCTTTTCGCACCATAAGTATGGATGGAATACCTAAGAGAATACAACTGGGGTCCTCTAGGTATATATTTTCAGTTTATATACTGTGTTACACATATTGTATAATGTTGCTATCGATGTGCTCATACATGTGTGTACATATTGATGCATGTGAAATAAAACTTTCATGCTAACAAAGTGTAGCATTCTTCGGCATAGGGTAGTATAATTTGATGTAATAAAATAAAATAAAATATTATTATGTAATGGGGCTGTTTTCTAACATTACCCCCCTTTTATGCCTCAACTTCCAGGTGAGAAAATATTGTATCTGTCCCCTCTGTGAAATTTTGGTAATGCCAGAAATTCATCTCCTCATATACATACCATTATCACAATGTGATGCAGAGCATTTGGATTAAGTTTAAAGAATTGGGTGATTGCATGATGTGCTCACTTACAATTCTCCTTGGGTTCCCATGAGTTATTTTCATTGGTGTAGTTCTTCCACTTTATTAAGAACTCCAATTTATTTTGTTGAAGATGTGAGTCTAGGATTTCTTCAAACTACATATTCTGGAGCACCTTCTACCATTATTGGAGGTTGCAGAGTAGTTTGTTGACTGGGAATAGTGGGTGGATGGTAAGGGTGTAGGTGGGAAATGTTAATCTCAGGATCAATTTTGAATAATTGAGGTAATTTTAGCACTACTGCATTGGACAAAATTACTTTAGAAATCATGTATAAACCAACTTGTTTCTCTATCAATTTTCTTGAAGGTTGTAGAATATTTAGATTTTTAGAACTTAGACATACCAAGTCACCAACTTTGTACTCTGGAGCAATGGCTCAAGTACAATACATGTGTAGCATGATATCATCATATGCTTTCACCAATGCTGCCTCTGCTTCTTTCTGTACCTTTCACGTCTTAGATATAGTGAGGGACAAAACCTTTCAAATGATTTTTGAAGTTGAACTATTTCTTAAATAACTCAAGAACAACTCAACCAAACAAGTCCAAATTTGAGATAGTGGTAGAGTATCATGTGACTAATAAGTTGCAATTTGTTTTATTACATAATCTTAATTTGTTTCCATGTTATTAATATTTTACTGGCACAAGTTCATTTGAAAGGTTTTGTCCCTCTGGTATGTCAGGCACATGACTTTGTTTAATCAAAGCAAATAAGTACAAATAAAATTATGTGACTTGGTGAAAATATGTATATATACTCTGTGTCCAACTTTCTGTCATTTTCCACACCAAATCCCCCCACATACACTCATGCAATTATTTACTCCTGCTCAACACACTCATGTTCTCGAACTGCTTGACAAAGGGCAGTCTTGTCCTGCTATCTCCTCCATCACTGGTATAAGTATTGGTTCTGTATCCAATATTTGCTCCAAGCATTGTTCAACACTTTTCAAATCTGTTGGTGGCTATCCACGGAAGCTTTCACCTGTCGACACCCACTATACCATTCACCTCATCACTTCTCAGAGGGCTGAAAATGCCACTGAGGTCACCAAAACCTTACAAGACATGAACAACACATCATTTAATGTGAAGACAGTATGAAGAGCACTCAGAGGCACTGGAATGAAGGCTGTAACCAAGCGAAAACAATCTTTTCTCTCCAAGAAGCATAGGAGGCTTAGGATGGACTTTGCAGAAGCACACAAAGACTGGACAGTGGAAGACTGGAAGAGGGTTATATGGTCAGATGAGACCAAAATCAATCATTTGGGGTCAGATGGGAAGAAATGGGTGTGGAAAAAGCCAGGAGAGGGGTTGAGTGATAGGCTGGTGCAGGGGACAGTCAAGTTTGGAGGGGTTCTCTGATGATCTGGGGCTGTATGTTCTGGGAAGGGCCTGGATATGCAACCAAGATTGATGGGAGAATGGATGCTGACCTTTTTGTCAGCATTCTGGATGATGAACTTCAAGAATCAATCAGGTATTACCAGAAAAACCCAACAAATGTTCTTTTTCAGCAGGACAATGACCCCAAACACAAGAGCAAAAAGGCCCAAAAATGGCTTCAAGACAGTGGATTAGAGGTTATGCAGTGGCCCCCTCAATCAGCAGACCCTAACCCCATTGAACACCTTTGGCATCACCTCAAGGTTAGACTTGGAGAGTATGATACTTCAGCATCTGGAATTGCAGAGTTGTGGGAGAGAGTACAGAAGGAGTGGAATGATATTCCAGCATATGTCTGTCAGAATCTGATAGAGAGTATGCCTAGAAGGGTTCAGGCTGTGTTACAGGCAAAGGGGGGCTATACCAAGTACTAGAATATCAGAATAATATTTTATAATACCAGAGGGACAAAACCTTTCAAATGGACTTGTGCTAGTAAAATATTAATAACATGGGAAGAAATTAAGATTATGTAATAAACAAATTGCAACTTATTAGTCACATGATACTCTACCACTATCCCAAATTTGGACTTGTTTGGTTGAGTTGTTCTTGAGTTATTCAAGAAATAGTTCAACTTCAAAAATCATTCGAAAGGTTTTGTCCCTCACTGTACAAAGTCTTCTACTGACTGTACCTTGATTTTCCTTTGGGGCTCTATTCCAATATGGGGATGATACCCATAATTAGCAAAGAAGGGTGACATGCAAGTAGTTGAATGGAATTTATTATTGTGGAAAAATTTGGTAATTGCCAGCCATTTGGGCCAGTCAGTTTGTTGGTAGTTGACAAACATGCATAGGTACTGCTCCAACTCTTGGTTTATTCTCTCTGTCTGCCCATCACTTTGCGAGTGATATGCTGTAGATAATTTGGTTTGTATTTTCAATATATTGTTTAATTCTCGCATAAACACAGAAGCAAATTGGGTTCCATAATCAGAGATAATAGTATCAGATAATCCATGCAACCACCATACCTGATTTAGATAGAGGCATGCCAAGCCTAATGATGAAGTTTCTGTAGTAGTAGAAATAATATGGACCTCCTTTGTAAAGCAGTCACATACTATGGATATTGCATCATATCCTTGAGCTTCAGATAATCCTGTCATAAAGTCCACAGATATATCTCGCCATGGCAGTTTAGGTATAGGGTTCAGCATCAATTTCCCTGCAGGTTTTTCTCGAAATTTCTTTTTCCTCATGCACATATCACAGCCATCCACATATCCCAACACATATTTTGAAATTTTGGGCCACCACTAATTTCTCATCACTAACTCCAACATCTTCCACCTTCCTGGTTGTCCAGCAGTTGGTGCATTATGATGTAATCAGATGATCTCTCTTTGCAAATCTTGATCCTTCAGTACATACACCTTTCCTCAGAATAACACCAACTTATGCTCCTCTATCCATTCATCTCCTTACCTTTCTTTTCTCTCTTCAGAGCTTTCATGGCTTTCACTGCTTCATCATCCATCTCTCCATCTCTGAACATTGTCTAATTTTAGACAACATTTCTGTTTCCAAGCTATCTATTAATAGATGCCCTTGATGCATAGCACAAATGTGAAAGTATTCAGGTTTGAGTAGGGTGATATTTTTATTGTTCTCCTCTACCCCCCTTTTATGATCTGTATGTCTGGATAAGGCATCTGCTTTCTTCATCAAGCTTCCCACTTTGTGGACTAAGTAAAAATTAATGCATGACAGGAATAATGCCCAATGCACTTGCTGACAGTTAAGCTTTTTAGTGGACATGAAGTATTGTAGATTTTGGTGATCCATCCAGATTTCGATCTGATGCATACATCCCTCCAAATAATGTCTCCATGCCTCCAATGCTCATATTATTTCCAACATCTCTTTGTCATGCACATCATAATTCCTTTCCACATCGTTTGACCCTTGGGACAAATATGCACAAGGATGCCATTTGTCATCTTCACATAGCATTAATAATACTGCTTCAGTAGCAAAGTCAGATGTATCTAATTCCACTCATAAGGGATGCATGAAATCTACTGGGGCTAATATTGGTTTCTCCATGAACTTCCTCTTCAATTCCTCAAATGCTGTCTGCTGTTGTTCCCCCCATCTCCACACTACTCCTTTTTACATAAGGTTGTGTAAGGATGCAGCAATTTTGGAAATTATGTACAAAGTAACGATAATAATTTGTGAGTCCTAAGAAGGCTTGAATCTCTTGATATGGGTGGGTGCAGGCCAATCGACAATTGCCTATACCTTAATAGGATCCATTTTGATTCCATCAGGACCTATCATTAATCCCAAGAACTCAATATTGCTTGCTCCAAACACACATTTCTCTAGTTTCACAAATAGATTATTTTCTGCCAATAATTGTAGCACCTCCTGTACTATCACTTCATGGTTTTCTTCATCCTCCATGAATATCAGAATATCATCAATAAATATTATTACCATGCCTTTGTCTATTATGTCCTTGAAAATGTTGTTCATTATATTTTGGAAAGTCGGGGGACTATTGGTCATCCCCAAAAAATAACAAGTGGCTCAAAGGATCCTCAACGGGTGGCAAATGCAGCTTTCCACTCATCTCCTTTCTTTATTCATATGTTATTGTACCCCCCTTGTAAATCCAGTTTTGTAAAGACCTTAGCTTTTCCCACCTTGTCAATTATTTCTGAGATCAATGGCAAAGGATACACATTCTTCATTGTCCACTCATTCAGATACCTATAATCTGTACACATCCTCTTCCTCTGATCTTTCTTTGATATGAAGAATATCGGTGAGGTCTGCAGAGATTTTAAAGGTCATATGTATCCCTTGTGCAATTGTTCATTAGGAAATGCATCTACTTCTTCTTGCTCCATTGGAGATAATTGTTAGGAAATAGCCCCATTCCATAATAATATTTTATCTTATTTTATTACATCAAATTATGCTACCCTATGCTAAATAACGCTACACTTTGTTAGCATGAGAATTTTATTTTGCATGCATCAATATGTATGTGCATGTATGAGCACATTGGTAGCAACATTGTACAATATGTGTAACATAGTATATAAACTGCAAATATACATCTAGGGGACCACAGTTGTGTTCTCTTAGGTATTCCATTCACACTTGTGGTGTAAAAAGCCTTTCTCAACCAACTCATCTATTAATAACCCCTCCCATCAAAACCATCAAAACCCCCATTATGCATGTGGATCCCACCCCCTTCTTGTAGAGAGAACCTGCATAGTCGAGCTAGCAGATAAGTGGGTGTTGCCCTAACATAAAACTTTATTATGTAATAGGGCTGTTTCTTAACAATAATGGGTAGACTTTTGACTTCTTCGGCACAAATTTTGGCTTCACCTTAATGGCATGATCCCATGGCTTTCACACTGGCATTCACTCAAATTCTTTCTTCTGAAAGACTGATAAATATTCATGATGGGCCTTTGGTACCCATTCCTCCACTGGTTTCTCCACCTTCACAGTATTTTTGTCCCATGACTGTCCTCCACGAATTTCCCTAAAGGTTTGCTTTCATTCTTCCTTGTCAATCATGATCGGAACTTCACCATTTGGCATTTCTTCATTCTCCACTTCCTCCATCATAACAGAATACTTCCTCAGACATTCTTTCTCTTTTCTTTTCTTCTTTTCCTTCTTTATCTTTTTTATCTTTCTCCCATACACATTACATTCTTTAGGACAATGAGTCATCTGTACTTTCCCAGTTTTCCAATCAATTTCTGAATTATGTTTACATAACCATGGGCATCCAATTATGAGATTGGTTTTTCCAAGATTGCGCACTTCAAATATGGCTCATTCCTGATAATCTTGATACTTCAGTAGCATAGTCACTTCCTCCTTAATAGTCCCTCCACAATTTATTGTTCCATCAATATTGTACACTATTATAGATTGCAACAGTTTGCATGTGCTAATACCATCTCTGGTAATTAAGGACCAATTAATGAATAATCCTGTAGCACCGCTATCAAGTAATGCCTCCACATCATTTGCTGCATGCGTGTCCACTGTCTTCAATCCTACAGTCAAGGTGATTTTGGGTTCTATTTACATAGAGTGAATAAAGAATTTAGGGGTTTTCAGAAATAATGCTTGGCGATCTTCCTTATCATGTGATTGACAATGGTTGTACTCCTCCAATGCTTGGTCATCTTTTTTGTCACATGATTTACAACAATTGTACTCCTCCAATGTTGGTCACATGATTAACTACAGTTGTACTCCTCAATTTTCTTTTTTGGTTCACTCTGGGTTTCCTCAGATACTAATACATTATAGTGATTCTGGGTCACCAATGGGGGAACCTTCACTGGGACTCTTCCACAAAATTCTTCTGCTTGTCTTCCTCTGACTTCACTTCCTCAATTGTGGCTTCCCTAATCTTCCTCTTCTGCCTACAATTCCTAGCCATATGCCCTAATTGCCCACAATTAAAGCATTTAAGTGGAGCTCATCTCCCTACTCGATCAATATCCATTGCATCTGCTGATGCCACTGACTCCATAACTTTAGGTGTCACTGCCATGGCTAGTGGCTGTGCCCTCAGAGTTTGTACCTAAAGTGCCCTTCCTTTCTCGGACTTTCCTCCTGATGACTTTCCAAATTTGGCATTTCCATACATCAACTTTGACTCTGCCTGTTCCTGCTGATATTGCTGATCAAGGCACATTGCCCAATTGTACCACTTGTCTAACCTCTCTGGCATGGAAGGTAGTCAGTAGATAGACTTGAATAGAGAGGAATTTAGTCCTGCTTTCAAAAATGCTACCAATGCTGCTTCTCCCATATCCATCTGTGAAGCTTCTGCTTTGAACTGCAAAATAAATTCATCTGCCATTAGAGAACCTTGGTGCTTGGTTTTTAATTTAGCATTAGCTGTCACCTTTCAATTAGGGTCTCCAAACTGTGCCTCCAGTCACTCCAAAAATTCCTTGAAAGTTGCAAATGGTTTATATCCCACAGTAATTTGATTAATGGCCTCATTTCTCCAGAACTGTGCTTTTCCTCCCTGAATGTATGAGAGAGCAAACATAATTCTTGACTTGGTTGTATGAAATTTTGGCTTCTTCTCATGGATGTATAATACTATAGAGCTGATGAAAGATTTTGTACTCTTTATGGTACCATCAAAGATTTGCATGCATACTTAGGTAAGTGCATTTTTCCATTTTCAAATTTCTCTGCTGCCTGCACATCTTCCTGGGACATCCACTCCACCATCTCCTCCATCTCATCATCTTTATCTGCCATTGTCTCTGGTTTTATTTCTGCTTGTCTGGGCTGAGATGCTGCAATACTGACACTATTTGCAACATTTGTGCTGTAAGCACATCAATTTTGGCTTCTAGCACAGGCATGGGAACAGGATTAGGACCAGGATTAGAAGTTGATGGTTCTGACATAATGTTTTGATCTGTGATGAGTCACTTATTTGACTGAGTCAACCGTTTGGCTTGTGAGACACTTGAGATCAATATCTCTTCTGACAGTGCCTGATCTCTGGGATAGCACTGAATTCAGCTTGTAACTACCTAAAATAGTCATCCAAATAGAGTAAGGTAAATCTTGACTAAACCAGATCCAAGCAGTTGTCTGGTTGCAGCTGTCCTAATAATGAGCACTGCCTCTTGATTACTGGCAGTTGCAATGTAAGGTGAGGCCTGGCATTGGCTCATAAAAGAAAAGGTAGATTATGTATATACAAGTACTTCTGGCTCATGCTGAAAGGATGAGTAATTGGATGTAGCACAATGAAACAATGATGTATGCACAAGTAAGAGAAGGTGCACTGATTGGGAAAGTTGTGTTCTTCTATTAGGGTGACACCCACTTATCTGCTAGCTTGACTGTGCAGGTTCTCTCTACAAGAAGGGGGTGGGATCTGCATGTGTGATGGAGGTTTTGATGGTTTTGATGGGAGGCATTATTAATAGATGAGTTGGTTGAGAAAGGCTTTTCACACCACAAGTGTGGATAGAATACCTAAGAGAACACACAACTCCCCTAGGTGTATATTTGTAGTTTGTAATTTCTATCGGTGCTTTATTAAAGATTTTTCCCACCATGCTTGCCCATTATTCAACCTCACTGGCAAGGAGGGATGGAAGTAGGAAAATGCACAGCAGGAGGAATTTGAGAAGCTCAAAAAGATGGTCACTTCCACTCCAATCCTTACCTTTGCTGATGAATTGCATCCCTTCTGTGTAGAAGCTGACAGTTCAGACTTTGAGACAGGCACAGTGTTGTCCCAACAGTCTCCCGAGGACCAGAAGTGGCACACCATTGCCTTCTACCCAAAAAGTCTCTGTGCTGTGGAATGCAATTATGAGATCCATAACAAGGAGATGCTGGCAATAATGTGGGCATTGGAGGAATGGCAATATTTCCTGGAGGGTGCTCAACACAAGGTTGAGATCTGGATAGACCACAAAAACCTCGAGTACTTTGTGGGGGCAGGCAACAGCTTTATGACATGGAAGACAGGGTGGAGTCTGTACATTGACTGTAGTAGCTGTAGGTGGTAGGCGAGCAACCTGATGCATCTAGTGATCACATAGGTAAGCTACAATATATTGAATGATACAGTCTATCAAATGCATACATTGTATCGAATGATATGGGTTCTATGGACACTGTCGAAGTCACTATATAAAGTCACTATATTAACCAATGACTACATTGCACACTGATTATTATACCTTACAATAGACATGCATTAGGAATGTAATACAGACATTAGTAACATTTGAAATGCAATGGGGATGGACACAGGGATGGCAGTGGCATCGGCATTGGCCTAGACACAATGTTAACATACCAATGACTACATTGTACACTGATTATTATACCTTACAATAGACATGCATTATAGGAATGTAATACAGACATTAGTAACATTTGAAATGCAATGGGGATGGACACAGGGATGACAGTGGCATTGGCATTGGGCACAGACACAATGTTAACATACCAATGACTACATTGTACACTGATTATTATACCTTACAATAGACATGCATTAGGAATGTAATACAGACATTAGTAATGCATGAAATGCAATGGGGATGGTGATAGGTCCACTCCATGCTTTAAGGTCTGGATAATGCTTACAACTGTATCGAGACATCATAAAGGTTAAGGCAGGAGGATAACATCCTGACTCACCAGGGCATGGGTTCCCCATCAACATAGGTGAACTTCACTCACCATGGAGCACACACCTTACCTGGCATCTATATATCCTTTCAACCATTTAGTATAGTCCATTACCCCATAGAAATAGCCTAGATACAATCCTGAAAGTCAAAACTTCGTCCTGCGAGGTAGGGTTTTCACCTACTCACCTATCCTCCTTGTCACTCTATGCCAGCTCATATAGCCCATTAGTGACAGTGTAGACAGGTATACCAAGGTATTATAAGCAATATTAACACCTCAGGATGATCCATGAGCCTGTAAAAGAGAGGTGAAGAGTCAATGTAAGGAGGTAGATTACAGTCACTCACCCAAGGTCCATAGTACTGCAATTGCTTGGTGTAGCTGTATATATTAGGATACAATATCACAGTAAATGAGGTTCCCTCATGTTAGAGAACATCCAGATAGTGGTTGAGGGTGTAGAACATGCCAGAGAGTGTGTTGAACCAGGAGTTCCCAAAAAGACAATAATTCAAGCATAGCTCAAGAATGACATGGCGCACTTGTAATCAGAGAGCAGGAATGGATAGAGGCAAGTTGTGTCCATAGAATGCAAAAAGACTAAAGGAGATCTGTAGAGAAATGGAGGCAGGGTGCTTGAAAGAGTACTGATGGATGGTCTAATGGAGTGATCAAGCAAGGGTATGACATGCATGATTGGATGAACCTTGATCAACCAGCCTTGAAACTATTGTATTGCTTGTATCTTACTTGTTCTACCTTGTCTAGGATGATGAGTGTGATGTTAGCCAAAGCTGTAGCGCTCATTGATGAACTGTGGGAGATAGTGATTGGGTATTGATCAGGGGTGGGAATAGTGGCAGTGTACAAGTCATTGGTAGGTTAACATTGTGTTTGTGCCCAATGCCGATGCTGTGCCCATGGCCGTGTCCATCCCCATTGCATTTCAAATGTTACTAATGTCTGTATTACATTCCTAATGCATGTCTATTGTAAGGTATAATAATCAGTGTACAATATAGTCGTTGGTAGGTTAACATTGTGTCCATGCCTGATGCCAATGCTGTGGTGGTCCCCATGTCCATGCCCGATGCCAATGCAATGGCTGTCCCCATGTCCATCCCCATTGCATTTCAAATGTTACTAATGTCTGTATTACATTCCTGATGCATGTCTACTCTAAGGTATAATAATCAGTGTGCAATGTAGTCATTGGTTAATATAGTGACTTTATATAGTGAGTTCGACAGCATCTGTCAAACCCATATCATTCAATACAATGTATGTGTTCGATAGACCATATCATTCGATACATTGTAGCTTACCTATGTGTAGTGATAAGGAACAGTCCAAGAAAGTGGTGGGCAAGTTTCTTGGATGGACGTGTGGTGGAAATGTCACTAGAGTTTAGATAGACACAATCACCAATATGTGGGTGTGAGTGAGTGACACTGGTTGTAGAAGCATGCCATGTCGTCCTTCACCTCCTCCAAGGTGTCCTTCATCTGCTCTGTGAACTCATTCACCATCCCCAAGTGCAAGGGTGCTTGCCGAGACTCGAAGTCCATGCGTGGGTGTCACCCTGTGTTGAGGAGGAAAGGAGTTTGTTGGGTGGAAGAGTGGATGTGATTGTTGTATCCAAACTTGGCCATGAGGAGGAGATCTTCCCAATTGTCCTGTTGCTCATTGATGGAGATATGAATGTACTGCTCTAGTTCTTAATTGACTCACTCTGTCTGTCCATCTGTCTGTGGGTGGTAGACAGTTGAGGTGAGGAGTTTGATTTCCAGCAGGCAGTACAGCTTTCAGATGAACTCTGCAATGGATTGTGGTCCTCAGTCACAGAGGAATGTGCCAGGCAGTCCATGGAGCTTCCACACATGGTGCAAATAGAGTCAAGCTGCTCCAAGTACAGTGACAGTCATATGAGTGGGGATAAAATGAGCTAACTTCCCAGCAGAGTCAATTGTGCACATTACTGCATCAAACCCATTGGACTCTGGTGATTCCACCATGAAGTCCACACTGACAATGTCCCAACAATTCTCTGGGACTGGAAGGGGGTGTACCTCACCCATGGGCTTGCGCCATAGAATCTTGGTGCATAAGCAGAGATCACAGGTATGTCAGTACTGACAATGAGTCAAGACATCTGGGGCCACCAATAATTCTGTGATATGAGCTCCAGCATCTCCCAATGCCTGGGGTGGCTGCCAATGAGTGAGTTGTGGTGCTGAGAGATGAGTCATCATCAAAGCTGGGAATCGTTATGGATGTATGGAAGTATAGGATGTTGTCCTTTTCTGCCCACTCTGCTGCATGAAGTGAAGGAGTGGATTCCTTTCTCAGCTCCTTCACTGCCAGAGCCACAGTATTCTCATGTAAACTGCTACAGTTCACATGACAAATGTCATGTAGGATACTGTGCTCCTCACCTTCCAAAGTAATACCTTTTAGTGCATGGACTGTAAACAGATCAGGTTGCAATAACACAATACCTCGATTGTCATTGCTTCCATCCCCATGGTCTAGACAATGAGAGAAAGCATCAGTCTTCCCCATGCTGTGTCCTGGGTGATGATGCAGGGAGAAATCAAACCTGGAGAGGAAGAGGGACTAGTGGGCTTGACAATGATTGAGTTTCTTGGCAGTCGAGGTTCTTGTGGTCCATCCAGATCTTGACCTTGTGTTGAGTGCCCTCTAGAAAATGTTGCCACTTCTCCAATGCCCACATTATTGCCAGCATCTCCTTGTTATGGATCTCATAATTGCATTCCATAGCACTGAGACGTTTTGAGTAGAAGGCAATGGGGTGCCACTTCTGGTCCTCGGGAGACTGTTGGGACAACACTGTGCCCATTGCAAAGTCTGAACTGTCAGCTTCTACACAGAAGGGATGCAAGTCATTAGCAAAGGTGAGGATTGGAGTAGAAGTGACCATCTCTTTGAGCTTCTCAAATGCCTCCTGCTGTGCTTTTTCCCACTTCCATCCCTTCTTGCCAGTGAGGTCAAATAATGGGCATGCACAGTGGGAAAAATCTTTAATAAAGCACCGATAAAAATTGATGAAGCCCAGGAAAGACTGCAGCTCTTTCTTGTTTGTGGATGTGGGCCAGGTTGTAATGCCAGCAACATTGACTGTGTTCATCTCCACCTGTCCATCCGAGATAATCAGGCCCAAGTACTCAAATTGTGTCTTCTCAAACTCACACTTGCCTTGATGAAGATAGAGTTTGTGCCTGCCAAAGTCGCTCCAGTACCAGGCATGTGAGACGATGTTCATTGAGGTCCTGAGTGAAGATGAGGATGTCATTGAGGTAGACACAGACAACACCTTCCAGTATGAGATTATGGAAGATGTCGTTCATCATGGTCTGAAAGGTGGCAGGACTATTAGTGAGACTAAAGAACATGACAAGTGGTTCAAAAAGACCATGGTTCATGCAGAAAGCCACCTTCCACTCATCCCCTTTCTTTATCTGTACATTGTTGTAACCTGAGTAGATGTCGAGCTTGGTAAAGTAATGTGCTTCACAGAGTTGGTTGACAAGTTTGGATATGAGGGGTAGTAGATAATGATTCTTGACTGTGATGTCGTTGAGGCATTGATAGTCTTGAACTGGTCAAAGGTACACATCCTTCTTTTTGACAAAGAAGAAGGGTGAGGTTATGGGTGACTTTGAAGGGTGGATGCAATCTGAAGCCAAGTGTTCATTAATGAACTTGTCGAGTTGTCATTGTTCTTTAGGTAAGAGGGGATAGACCTTGCAGGAGGAGGGTGTGGCACCCAGCATGAGCTCAATTGCATGATCCCATGGCTTATGGTTAGAAAGTGAGTTGAAGGATTCCTTGGAGAAGACATCCTTGAAGTCATGCATGTGAGGAAGCATAGAGTCAGTGAAGGATTTGGGCACACTGTTCTTGTGGAAGGCCTCCGCAAGGCACTGGGAGATGTTTGAGGTGGCATGCACCTCATATGAAGGGTTAATAGCAGTGTAGGAAATTTGGTCACCTTCCTTGATCTCTTCCACCTCCTCTTCATCATATCAGAATCAGGTGCAAGATCTGGGACGTCTTCCAAGTCCACATCAGCCACAGGAATTGGACCAGCATGACATTTTTAAGTGCACTGTAAGAGGACCTTTCACCCTTGACATTCCTGTCTGCCTTCAGTGAAGCAAGTATGACCGAGAGGGACAATGACTCATCATGACTTCACCTGTCACTCAGTCAACCTCAGGATTGTGGCCACAAAGCCATGGGTAGCCCAAAATTGCCTCGTTGTTTCACTGCTGAGATATTTCAAGATTATTACCATTTTTGGACAACCTGCTCCCTGGTGCATAGCTTGGCCTCTCCTGCTGTATGAGTAGGCTATACCTCAAGAGAATCTTGTTTAATATGATATTGGGTTCTAATTTTGTTACTACAACAAGTGGTTGAGGCACCATTGGCATTGGGTGAGTGACTGTGCCATGTCTCAATACATTGATCATCTGCCTCTCTTTTATAGAGTCATGAACTGTTCAAAGGTGCTACATCTACTTTTACTGCATTATTATGCCTGTATGCAAGGCCACTAGTAAGTTTCATGAGCTGGCATAAAGTAACAAAGAGGGTAGGTGGGTATGTGAAGTTCCCACTTTGTAGGATAAAGTACTGACCATATGGATTGATTGTAGACTATAAACAAAGGTAAAATGTATCTAATGAATGCCTATGATGAGGTTTGGATGATAGATACAGAGTGTGAGCCATGCTGAGCAAAGTTCACAGCTGCTGATGGGGAACCCATCCCTGTTGAGCCAGAATCTTCTCCCCCTATCACAACCTTTACTGATCCTTATTGTATCTTTATATTAGACCCAGGAATCGAAGAAAGCGAATGCTTTGGCCCCACGGATCTCACAGGGTAAGTATATCTTTTCCTGAATACATATGTTCTTTTCTATCTATCCTCACACCTACAGGGCCTCTGGGAGGTGCATCAGGTCGTTTATTAAAACCATGATACTCCCTTTTCATGTGCATTTTATTATGGGAAGGCCTAGGAATGCAAGTAAATGACCACCTCCCTCCCTCCCTATTCAGTGCACTGACAGAGAGCACCTTGTCCCCAGCTCTATCAACATCAATCCCCACTTCTATATACATCCCTATACTCTCTGCATACATTTTTCTAGCTGTATATGGTATACAAGCCCAGTAGATGGTGCCCCCTCCCCTCATTCTGTCCCTTCTCCCCATTTCCTCCCTTTCTATCTCATACACCACCCTCCCCATTCATGTATTTAGTTATGAATATGAATATACAGTCATCCACATGCATTGTAGATACCCCCCAATGAAGAGAAGAGACCCCCTCCTCCTCTGAACCAAGGAGAGTGCTTGTTATGGGTTAAATATAGCTGTAAAAGCAAAAATAGCTATTTATTCATGCCACATATACATACATAAGTGTTATCTACCAAAAAAAGCGAAGGAAAATGGTGAGGAATGAATGGAATAGGGTACTCATCATTGGGGATAATGGGTGCGATGTTAGCCAAGGCTGTGGCACACATTGATCAACCATGGGAGACAGTGATCAGGTGTTGATTGGGATTCTGGGAAGTGTCCTGCACATTCCCGGTGACAATGCTGATGATGCAACTGTGTGCTTTGTCATACAAAGCCAAACAGTGGTATGTACTTGCATCAATGGCATAATACATCAATGGCTGTGTAGCATAACAGTAATGCATGTCTGTAGTCTCTTAGTTTGTCATGAGGCTACAGGCTCAAATATTACTGGTGTCACTATTTTGCTAAGCTCAAACAGTCTGTTCAGATGAATGTGGACTGTCCTTGCTGGTCCAACCTGGTCGATCACCGATGTTGATGGACAAAATCTGTGGAATCCGAGTAAAATGCATGGAGTCTGTGTGAGTCTGCATGGATCCATGTGGACTATCACACCATTGCACAGATAAAATGGTTTATTGTATGGATTGCAATGCATGGAGTCTGTGTAATTTCATGTGGAACATATGGGGCAGTGTAAAGACCTCCCACAGTGGTAGCAGAGATCTAGCCTGTGAGCTCAACTGGGCTGTGTTGACATCCATTGGAGTGGGGGTGTTGGAGCTCAACACCGAGGGCTGGCACATAGGGATGGGGTTGGGATGAAGGGGTGCTCGATTAAAGGTGTGGGGTGCATGGGTGGTGGTAGGAGTGCAGAAGGCTGCAGTGAATGCCACATTTGTGAGTTGGTTCTCATCACAGAGGGAAGCAGCCTCGTACCAAGCATTTATATTATTGTCTGCTGGGCATCCTTCCAACATCTGTGCAATCTGGTCTTGGATTTCCCAATTAAGACCTCAAAAAAACTTTACCACCATGGGTAACCCACTCCCATACCTTGCCATGTCCACCAGGTCTCAAAATTCATCGATGTAGTTATCCACAAATTAATGCACTTGATAGTAGAAAGTGGATTTGAGGTGCATTACTGCTGGTTGGCATTCATTGGTGGGGCAGAAGTGTCATATGAACTCATCGTAAAAGTTCCCCCAGGTGGAGAATGGAAGGGAGTGATGCTCCTTGGTTTGGCATAATATATGGTCAATGTAGAGATAGGCGCACTCAGATTTCATGTACGTGAGGGCCCAATAAATTTTAGCAGCATCCACAAATTGGTTTGGGCATAGACTGATGTATAACTTGCAGGAATTGAGGAAGGCACATCCATGGGAATGTGCGCCATTGAATTCGGTGGGGGTGCAAATTTAATGTGCACATCTTTGCTTGGGCACTGTTAGGGTGACACCCACTAATCTGCTAGCTGGACCATGCGGGTTCTCCTACAAGAAGGTGGTGGGGGGTGCGCGCGTGATGGGGGAATTGATGGTTTTGATGTGATGGGTTAAAAATAGAATAGTTGGCTGAATTAGGCCTTTCACACCACTATTGTGGATGGAATACCTAAGAGAACACAACTGAGGTCTCCTAGTATTTATTTTAGGGTTATATACTATGTTACACATATTGTAGTATGTTATTATGGACATGCGCGTACATGTGCATACATATTGATGCGTGTAAATAAAGAATTCCCACACTGACAAATAATGTGTATATAGGTGTTTTGTAGCGTATTTTGGTGAGATAAAATCAAATAAAATGAAATAAAATAAAACAAAAATAGTATTAGGTAATAGGCATGTTAGGAGACTGTTTCCTAACATTACCCCCCTTTTAGGCCTCGACTTCCAGGTGAGAAAATATCGTATCTGTCCCCTCTGTGAAATTTTGGTAAGGCTGGAAATTCATCCCCTCATACACCATTCTAGCAATGCGACGCAGAGCATTTGGATTACGTTTAAAGAATTGGGCAATTGCTTTATGTGCTCGCTTACAATTCTCCTCAGGTTCCCATGAATTATTTTCATTGGTGTAGTTCTTCCACTTGATTAAGAACTCCAATTTGTTTCGTCGAAGACATGAGTCCAAAACCTCTTCCACAATATATTCTGGAGCACCTTCTACTATTATTGGAGGCTGTGGAGTAGTTTGTTGACCAGGAATAGTGGGTGGGCAGTAAGGGCATAAATGGGAAATGTTAATCTCAGGATCAATCTTGAATGACTGAGGTAATTTTAACACTACCACATTGGGTAAAATTATTTTAGAAATCAGATATGGGCCAACTTGCTTCTCTGTAAGCTTTCTTGAAGGTCATGGAATATTCAGATCCTTGGTACTTAGCCATACCAAGTCACCAACTTTGTACTCTGGAGCAACAGCTCGAGTATGATCTGCATGTCGCATCATATCATCATGTGCTTTCATCAATGGTACCTCTGCTTCCTCCTGCACCTTTCGCATTTTTGACACAAAGTCCTCCACTGATTGTACCTTGACTTCCCTTCATGGTTCTACTCCCATTCTGGGATGATAACCATAATTAGCAAAGAAGGGTGACATGCGAGTAGCCAAATGGAATTTATTATTGTGGGAAAATTCTGCAATTGCCAACCATTCAGGCCAATCAGTTTGTCGGTGATTGACAAACATGCATAGGTACTGCTCCAACTCCTGATTCATTCTCTCTGTCTGCCCATCGGTTTGTGGGTGATATGCCGTAGACAATTTGGTTTGAATCCCCAATATGTTATTTAACTCTCACATAAATGCAGAAGCAAATTGTGATCCATGATCAGAGATAACCATATCAGGTAATCTATGTAACCGCCATACCTGATTTAGATAGAGGCGCGCCCAGCCCAATGATGAGGTTTCTGCAGTAGTAGGAATAATATGGACTTCCTTTGTGAAGTGGTCGCATACTACAAATATTACATTGTATCCTTGAGCTTCAGGTAATCCTGTGATAAAGTCCACAGATATATCTCGCCATGGCACTTTAGGTATAGGGTTCAGCATTAATTTCCCAGCAGGCTTTTCTGGAAATTTCTTTCCCCTCATGCACGTGTCACACCCATCCACATACCCCAACACATACTTTGAAATTCCAGGCCACCAATAATTTTTTATCACCAACTCCAATGTCTTCCACCTTCCTGGATGTCCAGCAGCTGGCATGTTATGATGTAACCGTATGATCTCCCTTCCTAAATCTTGATCCTTCGGTACATAGACCTTTCCTCTGAATAACACTAACCCTTGTTCTTCAACCCATTCATCTCCTTTAATATTACCTTTCTTCTCTCCCCTCAAAGCTTTCACAGCTTCCACCACTTCATCATCCATCTCTGAACATTGCCTGATTTTAGACAACATTTCCATTTCTGAGCTATCCACCAATAAATATCCTTGATGCATAGCACAAATACGAAAGTATTCAGGTTTGAGTAGGGTAGTATCTTTATTGTCCTCCTCCACTCCCCTTTTATGATCTGTACGTCTGGATAATGCATCTGCTTTCCTCATCAAGCTTTCCGCTTTGTGGACCAAGTGAAAATTAAAGCGTGATAGGAATAATGCCCAACGTGCTTGTCGACGGTTAAGCTTTTTAGTGGACATGAAATATTGCAGATTTTGATGGTCTGTCCAGATCTTGATCTGATGCATACATCCCTCCAAATAATGTCTCCATGCCTCCAATGCTCGTATTATTCCCAACATCTCTTTGTCATGCACATCATAATTCCTCTCCACATCATTCAATCCTTTAGACAAATATGGACAAGGATGCCATTTGTCATCTTTACATAGGATTGATAATACTGCTCCAGTAGCAAAGTCTGATGCATCTGATTCCACTCATAAGGGACGCATGAAATCTACTGGGACCAATATTGGCTCTTCCACAAATTTCCTCTTTAACTCCTCAAATGCTGTCTGCTGTTGTTCTCCCCATCTCCACACTACTCCCTTTCGCGTAAGGTTGTGTAATGGTGCAGCAATTTTGGAAAAATTATGCACAAAGCGACAATAAAAATTGGCGAGTCCCAAGAAAGCCTGAACTTCCTTGATATGGGTAGGCACGGGCCAATCAACAATTGCCTGTACCTTGATAGGATCCATCTTGATTCCATCAGGACCAATCTTTAATCCCAAGAACTCGATCTCGCTTGCTCCAAATACACACTTCTCTGGTTTAATGAATAAATCATTCTGTGCCAACCTCTTCAACACCTCCTGCACTATCACCTCATGATTTTCTTCATTCTCTGTGAATATCAAAATGTCGTCAATAAATATTATCACCATGCCTTTGTCCATCACATCCTTGAAAATGTCATTCATCATATTTTGGAAAGTTGGGGGACTGTTGGTCATCCTAAAAAACATGACTAGCGGCTCGAAGGATCCTCAACACATGGCAAATGCTGCTTTCCACTCATCTCCTTTCTTTATTTGTACATTGTTGTACCCCCAGCATAAATCCAATTTTGTAAAAACCTTGGCCTTTCCCACCTTGTCAATTATCTCTGAGATCAACGGCAAAGGGTATGCATTCTTCACTGTCCAATCATTCAAATACCTATAATCTGTACACATCCTCTTCCTGTGATCTTTTTTTGGTACAAAGAATACTGGTGATGTCTGCGGTGATTTCGAAGGTCATATGTATCCCTTGCGCAACTGTTCATTAAGGAATGCATCCACTTCTTCTTGTTCCTTCGGAGATAACGGATAGACTTTTGACTTCTTCAGCACAAATCCTGGCTTCATCTCAATAGCATGATCCCATGGCTTTCACACTGGCATCCGCTCCGATTCCTTCTTCTGAAAAACTGACAAATATTTATGGTAGGCTTTTGGCACCCACTCCTCCACTGGCTTCTCCACTTTCTCCACATTTTTATCCCATGACTGTCTTCCACAAATTTCCCTAAAGTTTTCTCCCATACACATTACATTCTTTAGGACAATGAGTCATGTGTACCTTCCCACTTTTCCAATCAATTTCTGGATTATGTTTTCATAACCATGGACATCCAATTATCAGATTGGTTTTCCCAATGTCGCACACTTCAAATATGGCTCACTCCTGATGATTCTTATATTTCAATATCATTGTCACCTCCTCCTTAATAGTTCCTCCACGATTGATCATACTGTCAATATTGTACACCATTATAGGTTGTGGCAGTTTACGTGTGCAAATACTGTTTCCGTTAATTAGGGATCGATTAATAAATAATCTGGTAGCACTACTGTCAAGCAATGCCTCCACATTAAATGCTGCATGCGTGTCCACTGTCTTCAATCCTACTGTCAAGCTGATTTCGGGTTCTATCTGTGCTGAGCACATAAAAAATTTAGGGGTCTTCAGAAATAAGGCTGGGCATTTTTCTTTGTCAGATAAATGATGATGATCATACTCTTCAATTTCTCTTTCGGGTTCACTCTCGGTTTCCTCGGATACTAATACATTATATTGATTCTGGGTCACCAATGGGGAAACCTTCACTGGGACTCTTCTACAAAATTCTTCTGCTTATCTTCCTCCAACTTCACTTCCTTGATTGTAGCTTCCCTAATCTTCCTTTTCTGCCTACAATTTCGAGCCATATGCCCTAATTGCCCACAATTAAAACATTTAACTGGAGCTCGTCTCCCTACTCGATCAACATCCATTGCATCCATCGATGCTGCTGACTCCTTAACAATAGGTGTCACTGCCATGGCCGGTGGCTGTGCCCTCGGAGTTTGTCCCTGAGGTGTCCTTCCTTTCTTGGAATTTCCTCCTGATGACTTTCCAAATCTGGAATTCCCATACATCAATTTCAATTCTGCCTGTTCCTGTCGATATTGCTGATCAAGACGCATTGCCCAATTATACCACTCGTCCAACTTCTCTGGCATAGAAGGTAGTCGATAGATTGACTTGAATAATGAGGGATTTAATCCTGCCTTCAAATATTCTACCAACGCTGCTTCTCCCATATCGGTTTGTGATGCTTCTGCTTTGAACTGCAAAATAAATTCGTCTGCAGTCAGAGAACCTTGGTGCATGGTTTTTAATTTTGCATTCGCTGTTGCCTTTGGGTTAGGGTCTCCAAACTGTGCCTCCAACCTCTTCAAAAATTCCCTGAAGCTCGCAAATGGCTTATATCCCGCGGCAATTTGATTAATGGCTTTGTTTCTCCAGAACTGTGCTTTCCCTCCCTGGATGTATGAGAGAGCAAACATAATTCTAGACTCAGTCGTACGAAATTTGGGCTTTCTCCCATGAATATACAACACTATAGAGCTGATGAACGATTTTGTGTTCTCCATGGTACCATCAAATATTTGCGGGGGCGCGTATTTAGGTAAACACATTTTTCCACTCTCAGATCTCTCCTCTACATGCTCACCCTCCTGAGACATCCACTCCACCATCTCCTCCATCTCATCATCTTTATCTTCTACTGTTTCTGCATTTGTTTGTACTTGTTTGGGCTGAGATGCTGCTAATACTGACACTAATTGGGACATTTGTGCTGTTAGAGCATCAATTTTGGCTTCAAGAATGGGTGTGGGAACAGGATTGTGTCCAGGATTTGAAGCTGCTTGTTCTGTCATAATTATGTAATCTGTGATGAGTCACTTCTTCGGCTGTGTAAAGATTCGGCTGGAGAATTTTTTCGCAAAATTTCGAGTCACGTGACTCAGCTATTTCGAGTACCAAACATGGCAAAACATGTGATTTCGGCTATTGGGTACTTCAGATCAATAACCCTTCCAACAGTGCCTGATCTCGGGGCTATTACTGAATTTGGCTAGTAACTACCTAAAATAGTCATCCAAATAGAGTAATGTAAATCTTAGCTAAACCAGATCCGATCAGTTGTATGGTTGCAGCTGTCCTAATGACGAGCGCTGCCTCTCGATCACTGGTGGTCGCAATGTAAGGCGAGGCCTGGCGTCGGCTTATGAAAGCAAAGGTAAATATGTATATACAATTAATTCCGGCTCTTGCCGAAATGATGCATAAGCGGATGTGGCGCGCTGAGACAAATGACATATGCGTGTGAGTAAGAGAAGGCGCACTGATAGGGTAGTTGTGTTCTTCTGTTAGGGCGACACCCACTAATCTGCTAGCTGGACCATGCGGGTTCTCCTACAAGAAGGCGGCGGGGGGGGCGCGCATGATGGGGGAATTGATGGTTTTGATGTGACAGGTTAAAAATAGAATAGTTGGCTGAATTAGGCCTTTCACACCACTATTGTGGATGGAATACCTAAGAGAACACAACTGAGGTCTCCTAGTATTTATTTTAGGGTTATATACTATGTTACACATATTGTAGTATGTTATTATGGATGCGTGCACACATGCGCGTACATATTGATGCGTGTAAATAAAGAATTCCCATGCTGACAAATAATGTGTATATAGACGTTTTGTAGCGTATTTTGGTGAAATAAAATCAAAAAAATGAAATAAAATAAAATAAAAATAGTATTAGGTAATAGGCATGTTAGGAGACTGTTTCCTAACAGGCACACATTGGGTGGTGTGTGCATGCTCGGCATGCTAGGGGTCAAAATGGGTGTGGTGGGGTTCGACTGGAGAGTTCTAACAAAGGTTTCAATGGTAGATGTAAGTGTATCAATTTGCACACGAATTCCAGCAACATTGCCTTCAAGGGCATTGATGTGCTCCAGAGCATCCATGGTGCTAGGTGGTGGTGATAGGTCCATTGTGCACTCTAGGGTCTGGAGAGGGTTCCAAATGTATCGACACATTACAACTTACAATTCCAACTCCTACAAACACCATGAATTCAATTTTGAATCAATTTTGAACTATTTCAAATGACTTCGCGACATTTCGAACACCTTCAAACAACTTTGCAACACTTTGAATAAAGTCGGCTGCCATATGGCTATCCCAAAACCCTTTTGATACCCACAGTACATCTGATACAAACTACTGTGTCACATATCGAGCACTACTGGACACAAGGAGACACAACAAAAGACTTAGGATGCGATAATAGCACTTTTGGGTTTCAATGATATATTGAAGCAATAAGATAAGTACTTTTACTATACAGGGACACTGTACATTTCAATTATTAACATTTCTCATTTGTTTTATGATTTACAAAGTCCTTTATTTGCTGTGCATACTGCCTTGTGTTCTACACATGTTATATTTCCTTTTTAGTACTATCTCTTCAAAATGTATATAGACTTGTGCTAGTTACTTGGAACAACAGAGAAGAAGAGAGAAGAAGAGAGAAGAAGTTACCCTCTCCATTATTGTCTGATTTAAGAGCCATCCTCCTGAGTACAAGCCTCGCTTCATATTTCTAAGTTCTGCGAATTATCACGAACTTCTTTGAACTTTCATACTAATTTCTTGACTTATTGCATATCGCCTATTGTCTCTCGAACACTCTCTCAATTTGCTATATTCGCTCTCCTCGAACCTTCTTCGAACTACTTCGAACCTCTTCAAACCTCCTTCAAACATCTTTGTATGCTTCTAAAAGACTATTCACAACATGTCTTACTATTTCATGTCTCTAACTACAACCTTTGGGTATCAGCAGTAATATTTAGTACCAACTTGCACCCTTCCTCTAGCCTGTGTTATACTTCTTAGGCCTTTTAACAGGTTTTTGTTAGGTTTCCAGGTCAAGTATTATCAGGGGGTTGGGTGAAAAGCAGTGTGCACTATAGGCGGGAGTGTCTGAAATGGTGTGTAGGGAGTCTGTGGAGCTCTGGGAGTTATTTTCTACTCCATACCTGCCTATCTTGGCAGAGTGTCCAAGATTTTGAGCCTTGAGAGTGAGAGTTTTCTACTATAAGGGCAACCTCAAAGCCTCATTTAATAGTGAGCTAACAGAGGGGAATCCAAAGTTAACATTATGCTACATAGTACAGACGCTTCAGGTGCACCTAACAGAGGGGAATCCAAAGAGAAAACTCTAAGGACCCATCCATCAATACCCAGTATATGTGATAGAGCCAGAAATCAAATAGTAAGCTAAAAAAAGCAAAAAGGTGGAAATAGGTGGATCAAGCTGTGGGATGATGTCACCTTGATGGGTAAACATTCAGAACCCATCTCTAAGAAAACTGTCAACATGTACCAACATGGAAAAAGCTGAAATATAATCATAAAATAGGAATAAAATCATAGAAAATCATAGAAAAGACAGAATAGGGTGAAATAAAATATATAAAAATATGGGACAAACACAGAAAATTGCCCAGATGCCTGGGGCACCTTCATTTCCCCTTACAGGCCCCTTTTCACCTGGCCGGCTACTGTCTGGTGGATTCTGCCCAGAACCTCTGAACCCTCTAACCACTGATGACTGGGTCCAACTGGAAGTCTGGTGTTTTTACTGACCAAGTCCCAACCTTTGGTAGTAGCAATCTTGAACTCTGACAAGAGCCCCCATTGCATGTTCAGATTGTACCCAGAAATGAGAGACATAGCAGTCAAAGATTGCATTCTGTGGAATCAGAGATGCTGGTTCATTGTGGATGTGAATTGTTCAAACTGTACAAGGGTATGCTGAATCAACCCAAGCAAATTCATTACCTACAAATAACCAGTCAGGATACCTGCAGGCAGCTATGTGCTCAAATGCATGGGCATCATGACAAGATCCTGTATGACCATGTGAGAAGTCCACAATTTGGAGATTCAATGGTGCATTTCCAATTTGACTAGACATTTTATCAAAGTTCAGAAAATGTGCAAGAAGAATACCTGAACATTCAAGCCACAGTTAGCCTTGCAAGTGTAGTATGCATCACCATTCAAACCAAGTCATCAATATAACACCACAATTGTTCCATCATACATCAACCATCCATCTCTCCATGGCCCCTTGAACCCCAGCTGCCTATCAACCTACTGTTTTTCCTGCTCTTTTTCCTTGGCTGTCAACTTTCATATAAAAATTTCTTGCAATGATTCAATAGCAACAAAGCAATGGCATGTGAAATTCTCAACAGACCCTTCAGAGCACCCTGCCACCCATGCAACATCTTCAATTGATGCACCATTTCCATAATGTCCCATGCGATGAGCTTATGACCCATGCCTTTGTCATGGCATTCACTCGCTTTGCTCGCTCAGCCTGACACCAGCATGGGCCAGCTCGTGTATATGTAACACAATGCTTAATTCCACTACAGTTACTCAATGACCAAAATGGTCATAGCATATGTAATAAACGAGCTTATGACCCATGCCTTTGTCATGGTGTTCGCTCGCTTTGCTCACTCAGCCTGACACTGGCATGGGCCAGCTCGCGTATATGTAACACAATGCTTAATCCCACTACAGTTACTCAAGTCTACCTTGATTTACTACAAACTTGTTACTGACATCATTACAAACTTTTCTTGACTTGTTATTGACTTTATTACAAATTTGTATTGACTTGTTATTGACTTGTTATTGACTTTATTACAAATCCATATTAACTTGTTACTGACTTGTATTAAGGTGTTATCGACATTATTACAAACTTGTATTGACTTGTTATTGACATCATTAGAAACTTGTATTGACCTGTTATTGACATTATTACAAACTTTTATTGACTTGTTATTGAATACACACCAAGGTTTAGTAACCTGCCCTAAAGTCTTCTCACAATAAATTTTTCAACCATTTGATTCAATCCAAGTACAATCCAAATCCAATTCTAATTCTAATTCTAAATCTAAATCTAAATCCAAGTCTATCTTGATATCTATATTAGTTTCCAATTCTTGTAAATAATCTTTCAAGTTACTCACCTTTGCTAAACAACTCCATTCAACACTTCCTTGTATACCACATTGGCAGTTCTGTTATTTCCATTGTTTTCATTCAACAGCATCTTGATCCTTTCTCCAGATGTACACCTTGATAGTGCCACATATAGCTGCCCATGTGAGAACACTGGTGTCTGCAAGTCCAAGCCAACATGGGATACTGATTGGCCTTGTGACTTGTTGATAGTCATGGCAAATGCCAAGCGAACTGGAAATTGATGTCGATGAAGTGGTAATGGCAAGGTCTCTGCTGAAGGCTCCAATGTGATCCGAGGAATGAAAACAATATTTCCTGCAAACTGTGCATCTCCACTGATGATCCTGCACTTCAATACACGTGGTCTGGCTTCAAGAAGGATAAGTCGAGTTCCATTGCAAAGACCCATGGTGACATCCAGATTGCGTAAAAGCATGAGAGGACAGCCTATCTTAAGTGCCAGCCTGGAGAGAGGAAGGCCACTTGCTTTGATAGAGTTTAGATACTCTGCAGGATATGGCTGGTAGTTGTTAAGCTCCTGCTCTCTGAATGAGACTGTATCAGCACTGTTAAAGACATGCTCTGGTCCAGAAAATCTGGCAAGGAGAAGAGAGTTGATGACATCAACATTGTCATTTGTGCAGGAGAGAATGGTCCTATCCAGATAGTACTGATCTGGCTTGTTCCCCTGCTCTATGCCTGGATATGTAGAGTTGATAAGGTGATCCATGGTATTTCCATGGGAGAGCATGTTCTGTGGAATCTGTATAGTGTCTGCAGCATCCACTGTTGTGCCTGCACCGATGTGCAAGAGCCAGGCAGCATGTGCAGTGTTCTCTGGAGTTCTGTCAAGTCGCATATTCTCGGTCAAGTGATAGACAGTAATGCGTTGCCAGAGAGTGCTCCTTTTGATGGATGAAGCTATGATCTGTTCTCTAGTGCCCCTAGGAATGACAGGTAGGGTCTGTCTAAAGTCACCTCCAAACAAAACAGTGATTCCACCAAATGGAACATTCTTCTTCTTAAGATCACGCAAAGTGCGGTCTACTGCATCTGTGGCATATTTGTGCTGCATAGGAACTTCATCCCAAATGATGATAGAAGTTTGATCAAGGACCTGGTGCAGATCTGAACCTCGAAGTATTCTGCAAGTAGAGGCCTCATCGATTTCGATTGGGATTTTGAACATGGAATGTGCTGTGCGACCACCTTCTAAAAGCAATGCAGCGATTCCGGATGATGCCACACAGAGAGCAATTTTTTCTTGAGCACAAACAGCAGCTGCGATGGTGTTGCAGACAAAAGTCTTTCCACAACCTCCAGCACTATGCAAGAACATGAGCTTTCCCTTGTTATTGTTGACAGAATCCATTGCAGCATCAAAAATCTGTCTCTGCCTATGATTAAAAAGCTGAAGATTGTGAGCGACAGTGATGGCCAACTCTTCAACATTGTAATCCCTTTGTTCCTGCAAAAGCCTATTGGCAGGAACATCAATATGCCAGTTTCCTTCAATGGCGGGCATCTCTGGATAATCAGAAAGTTGTTTGCCAGATCTGATAAGAATCTGATTGATGAGATGCAAGCCATACATGTACACCTGATCATCTGTAAAGTCTGTATCTGGATAGATGGAAAGAAGCTTGACTCTGAGGTCATCACAAATGTGATGTTTGAACAGGTTCCACAGGATGTCAGGTGATGTTGGATTGCAATGAAGAAGAATGGTGGCAAAGAGCAATCTGAGAGAGGAACCAAGCTGCATCTGGGCTGCCTCTGTAAGACACTGGACCCATTCCTGGTCATCCTGCAAAAGACCCAATGCAACACAGGCCTGCTTGAATGTATTATGGATGACACCATTGATAGTGCGCAAGTGCTGGAATGATGTTGCCCCTGTGACAACAGTAAGAAGGAGCCTGAGGTAGAACCTTTCCCCCTGGGCAGGAGAAGCAAAGTACATTCTGCCAATAGCAGGCTCGCCACGCCTTCTTGGGTTCCACTGCTTCTTGGTTGCATTGTAGACCCATGTTTGAGGAAAGTTCTGGTAGGTGACAGTACGTGCTGCTTCATATGTTCTGTTGGCTTCAAACCAAGCAGTGAGACGTGTGGTCTTGGTAGCAGGCCTTTCCAAAACCTCATCAATGCTGTCATCTGCATTGAAGTAGACTGTTTGCTGGTCCTCCAGATGGACGGGCAGACGATAAACATGAGGAGACTCTGAGTGCATTCCAAATTCATTTATGTGCCAGCAGCTTTCCACAGATCCAATGTAACATGCATCCAGATACTCCTTGACCTCGTCTCTGTCTTGGTCAAGAATCTCAATCATGGTTCTGTCATGGCCTTTGTATATGTACTTGTGGATGTACTTGACAGCCTCGATTGAAGAACATTGATGTGACAGTTGTATCTGACAAATGAACCAAATTGTTAACCAATAAACATGATGTCAAATAAATGTTCCTTACTTTGCAGCCAAATAAGGATTGTGTGGGACCACATGTCTGTTATCATAGACATAATTACGCTTTCTCACTGTTCTACCATTGTTGGGTCTGGCATAATCAGGATAATTGTTTACAGTAAAAGAGGTTTGTTCTCTGAACTCATTGGGATATCTCTTGCTGCACTTGTTGTCAACCATGCATGAAGCCTTGGGTTTGTCATGACCGCAAGGACCATGAAGCATGCAGGTAGTTATAGTGTGATAGAGCATTGGCTGTGTGACAGGATCAGGAATCTGTGCTGATACAATGGAATCAACATCATGGGCATCACGGATTTTGTTGGCTGGATCGAGAAATATAAGGAGGTGCATATGTGGAAGGCCTCTCTTTTGAAACTCGATGGTATGGATGTGTGCCACTACTTTACCTAAAACACCATTCTTGATATCCTTGAGCAATGCATTCTTTTTCTGTTCAAAGACACGTGCAACAATGTCTGGCCTGTCATAGGCTTCCTGCTTTTTTCTATTTGTGGTAAAATGTGGATTGGGTGATTCCTCCTGCAACAGAGCTTCCTGAATCTCTGGCCACTGTGGATTGGCAGTCATGGTGAGAAAGAGATCTGGCTTGCCAAAAAAGCGACAAATGGCCATGGAATCCTGGAAAAGCTGATTCATATGCCTTTCACTGCCTATATGGGTTGAAGGAAGAATGATGCGACTCCCACAATTCTCTAGATTGATATTTTGATCCTGGTCACCCATGGCAGCATCCCTCAATCCAGCATACACATCAGCCCTAAGCTCCTTCTGGTGATGTCGGACCCAATTCAACATATTCTGTTCAATAGATGCCCAAGCATCTACAACATACTGCTGCAAAAGATTTCCTCCCCACAACAATGGTGGCTGCTCTCCTGGCCTTGGGTGCAATCGATAAGCATGGTAGCATCTCTGACTGACATTGGGTGCCCTTCTGGCTCCATTTGCACCTTGGTGTGCGGGTATATCTGGGTGCCATCCATCTTCACCATGAGGGAAAAGCAAGACATAGTGCAGAGTTGAATAGGATGGATGCAACTGGCTGATGCGCTTGAGCCCTCCCCCTCGTAGCCTGAGAACAATATCTCTGTGGTTAGACCATTCCTCAGAGCCATCACCTGGAATAATAGCTGCTACCTCATCATTAGCTGTAGGGAGATTATACCGACGTAAATCTTGGGTTCTATCTGATCGCAGCCGTATGGAGACATTATCCTGCTCTTCTGGAGGCTTTTCCCTCATGATCTGGAATGCCTGCTTGAATAAAGGCACATAAGGATGGGTGTCATTTAGCATAGCCTGCAGCTCTGTCATGATGACTGAGTTGAGGTTATTATTCCATTGCTCACGAAGATCAAGCTGTGCGATAGGATCATGGATATAGAGCTGTGCATAGGCTACAGGTTGTCCAGGAGGTGGCAAAAGTGCTCCAGAAAGATGATGAAGATCGCCATGAATACGAAAGCTGTATACACCTGATGTACCTGTGACAGAACGGTCCACTTTGACACCCAAGGAAGTGAATGCAAATGCAGCATTGTATTGTCGGATGTTTGTTTTAAATTCTTTGGAAAGAGGACTTTTGCCACACAACAGATCTCGCAATGTGGCAGGAGCAGGTCGGAAAGATGGCAGACAAATTTGTCCCTGCAAGCAGCAACTTCCAAACTTTGGCACAGCTCTGGTAGACCTGGACAGTTTTTCACAATCAAAATGCAAGGCATGGCAGTGTGGACACTCCACATTCATGGGTCCAAGTGAATGTCTAGGAATTGGCTCCTGATAAGGTGCACGACCGAGTGGTAATGGCCTTGCAGGTTGATGTGGAGGTAGAGGGACAGGCATAGGTGGAGGCAAAGGTGGCAACATTGGGGGATTCAGAAATGAAGCAGGCAGCAATGGTGAAGGAGATTGGGTGGGAGATGGTGGCAATGATGGAACATGGAATATTGGGTCAGGCAGCAGTGGTGATGAAGATTGTGGAGGAGAAGATGGAAATTGTAGAGGAGACACTCTGCCAAACTCATCATAATAATCTGATGGCATAGGAGATGGTGGAAATTGCAAAGCAGTCACCCTTCCAAATCCATCATAATAATCTGATGGCAGGGGAGAAGGTGGAAATTGCAAAGAAGACTGGCTCCCATCATCATCATCAGATTCCTCATTCTCCATTTCTCTCCTCAAAGCAATCTCATTATTCCTCTGTTCTTCATACTCAGCAGCCAACAATGCAGCCATTTCCCTATCCATCTGAATTTGTTCCACCTGTGCATCCACTTGAGCTCGATATTGATCAATCCGATCACCAGACATATTGTTAGCCAATTGGTCCAACCTCATCATTTGTTGATGCAAGTTTCTGTCTGCAATGGATAGACGTTGGAGCTCCTCAGCCTCATCCATCTGTGCCTGCTCATCTGCACGCTGTTCATTTCTCCACATGTGATGCATCCTGAGAGCCCATTCCTGATCGCGCCTGTTACGTTCTTGCAATGCAGCCTCTATATTAATATGTCTGGGTGGGTCATGATATCGTGGCTCAGCAGCTAAAGCAGCTTGCTGGGCAGCTGCCTGCCTCTCCAACTCCTGTTCAGCCAGCTGCTGCAATTGTTGATTGGCTGCTTCATCTTCAGCAGCCTGCCTGTTCCTTTCCTGTTCAGCCAGCTGCTGCATTTGCCAATTATGCTGTCTAGCTGTTTCAGCTTCAGCAGCTTGTCTTTGTGCATTCACATGCTGCAGTTGTAGATTACGCTCCCTACTCACTTCAGCCTTCTGCTGTAATATCCTCTCTCTGGCAGCAACAGCCTCAGCAGTTCTCCTTTCCTCTGCAATGTTCTGTAATACTTCCTGCTGATGCTGATATTGCTTAGCTGCCTCAGCTTGTTGTAACTCCTGAACATGTGCATCATAATCTGCAGTTCTTTCCCTCAATGCAATATGTCCCCTATGCAGATTATTGAGTGCAGGATCTGCTTGACCACCTGAAATATTATGCAATGGTCCCAGTCCCCTCCCTCTCCCTCTCCCCTTTCTTGTTTGTAACTGAGGTGCAGGTGGAACTACAGGAATAGAATTGGCCAAAGGTGCATTCCACCCTGCTGGCAGTTGAACCTGTGGTATAGTAGAAGCTATATTTGCCCCTATTCCATGGTTTGCCAAAACAGGTCCAGATGGCATCACAGGAGCCCCTCTCCTATGTAATACAGGAGCAGGAGGTAAAACAGGCAATTCAAACTGCCTTGGAGCATCCCAATTAGCAGGCATCTGCACCTGTGGTATCTGAGCTGCCAATGCAGCTCCATAGTTCAGTGGAACAATTCCCTCAGCAGGGGCAGTCACTCTGACTCTGCTTCTCCTCTCATCAGGATTGGTCATCTGCAATCTTTCCAGATGGTCTGCATCTCTAATTCTAGCCCTTTCCACTTCTGGTGTAGAAGGGCTACTTTGATTCCTGCAAATAGTCTCATAAGCCATTATTATTGCAACATATGCCAACACCACTCACATATTTAGTAATGGTAAAGCCCAACAATAATTTTGTTCAATAGCCAACAATGTAGCACAGCTGAAGTAAGGTCAGCAACAACTTCCTTTAAAAGCCAGTTGTCACAACACTCACTGTAATTCAACTGTTTTCAAGTTTCAATAGCAAATTCCAACACTTATGTAATGACAATCCCAATTTTGCTATTTGATAATAGATAGCAATTGCAATAGTGTCACTATTATAGCCCCAAATGTTGTGTGAAGAGAGGTACTCAACTGATTGTCGTGCACTCTCTCTCCACATATAAGGAATTGTCAGCTGTTTGGTCGTGTTGTGTGTGTTCCAGAAGAGGCGTGAAAGTAGGTGTCCACTATATCGTGACTGAAATTTTATGCACCCAAATCTCCCTTTTTGGTATTTGACTTGTTACTGACCTCATTACATATTTATATTGACATGTTATTACTTCATTAAATTTGAATTGACCTGTTACTGACTTCAGACTTTTTACTGACCTCATTACAAATTTGTATTGACATGTTATTACAAATTTGTATTGTCATGTTACTGACTTCGTTACAAATCACAAATTTGTATTGACTTGTTACTGACCTCACTACAAATTTGTATTGACCTGTTACTGACCTCACTACAAATTTGTATTGACATGTTACTGACCTCGTTACAAATTTGTATTGTCATGTTACTGACCTCGTTACAAATCACAAATTTGTATTGACTTGTTACTGACCTCACTACACAGTTGTATTGACTTGTTACTGACTGGTACTATTACATATGGGATGATCGCATTTCAAACCCAGTTGTATTTGTCAGAGCTGACAAATTTTAGTCAGCTCTGACTAATGCCATCATTTCTGACCAAGCCTGACAAATTTTAGATAATCACATCAACCATCAGTCCCATCATTCCCACAAAACGACTGTAGCCTATGTTATGCAGCACATCACCTATTTTTAGCCCTGATCCCATCATGCCATCACTCCCACAAAAATCGTCATAGCATATGTAATAGATTACACTCCTTTGCTTTCAGCTACTCCAGACACTCTTTTTATACAAAACCATGTCCATTTTGAACCGAACTCGCCCTGCTTTCATTTCTTCCTCATCTTTAAGAGAGATTCTTTTGATTTTCTTGATTGACTTGGTATTGACTTGTATTAAGGTGTTATTGACATTATTACAAACTTGTATTGACTTGTTATATCGACTTTACTAAAAACTTGTTGCTAATATCATTACAAACTTTTATTGACTTGTTATTGACTTTATTACAAATTTGTATTCACTTGTTATTGACTTGTTATTGACATCATTAGAAACTTGTATTGACCTGTTATTGACATTATTACAAACTTTTATTGACTTGTTATTGAATACACACCAAGGTTTAGTAACCTGCCCTAAAGTCTTCTCACAATAAATTTTTCAACCATTTGATTCAATCCAAGTACAATCCAAATCCAATTCTAATTCTAATTCTAAATCTAAATCTAAATCCAAGTCTATCTTGATATCTATATTAGTTTCCAATTCTTGTAAATAATCTTTCAAGTTACTCACCTTTGCTAAACAACTCCATTCAACACTTCCTTGTATACCACATTGGCAGTTCTGTTATTTCCATTGTTTTCATTCAACAGCATCTTGATCCTTTCTCCAGATGTACACCTTGATAGTGCCACATATAGCTGCCCATGTGAGAATACTGGTGTCAGCAAGTCCAACCCAACATGGGATACCGACTGGCCTTGTGACTTGTTGATAGTCATGGCAAATGCCAAGTGAACTGGAAATTGATGTCAATGGAGTGGTAATGGCAAGGTCTCTGCTGAAGGCTCCAATGTGATCTGAGGAATGAAAACAATATTTCCTGCAAACTGTGCATCTCCACTGATGATCCTGCACTTCAATACACGTGGTCTGGCTTCAAGGAGGATAAGTCAAGTTCCATTGCAAAGACCCATGGTGACATCCAGATTGCATAGAAGCATGAGAGGACAGCCTATCTTAAGTGCCAGCCTGGATAGAGAAAGGCCACTTGCTTTGATAGAGTTTAGATACTCTGCAGGATATGGCTGGTAGTTGTTTAACTCCTGCTCTCTGAATGAGACTGTATCAGCACTGTTAAAGACATGCTCTGGTCCAGGAAATCTGGTAAGGAGAAGAGAGTTGATGACATCGACATTGTCATTTGTGCAGGAGAGAATGGTCCTATCCAGATAGTACTGATCTGGCTTGTTCCCCTGCTCTATGCCTGGATATGTAGAGTTGGTAAGGTGATCCATGGTATTTCCATGGCAGAGCATGTTCTGTGGAATCTGTATAGTGTCTGCAGCATCCACTGTTGTGCCTGCACCGATGTGCAAGAGCCAGGCAGCATGTGCAGTGTTCTCTGGAGTTCTGTCAAGTTGCATATTCTTGGTCAAGTGATAGACAGTAATGTGTTGCCAGAGAGTGCTTCTTTTGATGGATAAAGCTATGATCTGTTTTCTAGTGCCCCTAGGAATAACAGGTAGGGTCTGTTTAAAGTCACCTCCAAACAAAATGGTGATTCCACCAAATGGAACATTTTTCTTCTTGAGATCACGCAAAGTGCGGTCTACTGCATCTGTGGCATATTTGTGCTGCATAGGAACTTCATCCCAGATGATGATGGAAGTTTGATCAAGGACCTGGTGCAAATCTGAACCTCAAAGTATTCTGCAAGTAGAGGACTCATCGATTTTAATTGGGATTTTGAACATGGAATGTGCTGTGCGACCACCTTCTAGAAGCAATGCAGCAATTCTGGATGATGCCACACAGAGAGCAATTTTTCCTTGAGCATGAACAGCAGCTGCAATGGTGTTGCAGACAAAGGTCTTCCTACAACCTCCAGCACTATGCAAGAACATGAGCTTTCTTATGTTATTGTTCACAGAATCCATTGCAGCATCAAAAACCCATCTCTGCCTGTGATTGAAAAGCTGGAGATTGTGAGTGACAGTGATGGCCAACTCTTCAACATTGTAATCCCTTTGTTCCTGCAAAAGCCTATTGGCAGGAACATCAATGTGCCAGTTTCCTTCAATGGCAGGCATCTCTGGATAATCAGAAGGTTGTTTGCCTGATCTGATAAGAATCTGATTGATGAGATGCAAGCCATACATGTACACTTGATCATCTGTAAAGTCTGTATCTGGATAGATTGAAAGAAGCTTGACTCTGAGGTCATCACAAATGTGATGTTTGAACTGGTTCTACAGGATGTCAGGAGATGTTGTATTGCAATAAAGAAGAATGGTGGCAAAGAGCAATTTGAGAGAGGAACCGAGCTGCATCTGGGAGCCCAGTGCCTCTGTAAGACACTGGACCCATTCCTGGTCATCCTGCAAAAGACCCAATGCAACACAGGCCTGCTTGAATGTATTATGGATGACACCATTGACAGTGCACAAGTGCTGAAATGATGTTGCCCCTGTGACAACAGTAAGAAGCAGCCTGAGGTAGAGCCTTTCCCCCTGGGCAGGAGAAGCAAAGTACATTCTGCCAATAGCAGGCTCACCATGCCTTCTTGGGTTCCACTGCTTCTTGGTTCCATTGTAGACCCATGCTTGAGGAAAGTTCTGGTAGGTGACAGTACGTGCTGCTTCATATGTTCTGTTGGCTTCAAACCAAGCAGTGAGACATGTGGTCTTGGCAGCAGGCCTTTCCAAAACCTCATCAATATTGTCATCTGCATTGAAGTAGACTGTTTGCTGGTCCTCCAGATGGATGGGCAGATGGTAAACATGAGGAGACTATGAGTGCATTCCAAATTCATTTATGTGCCAGCAGCTTTACACAGATCCAATGTAATGTGCATCAAGATACTCCTTGACCTCGTCTCTGTCTTGGTCGAGAATTTCAATCATGGTTCTGTCATGGCCTTTGTATATGTACTTGTGGATGTACTTGACAGCCTCGATTGAAGAACAGATCTCAACATTGATGTGACAGTTGTATCTGACAAATGAACCAAATTGTTAACCAATAAACATGATGTCAGATAAATGTTCCTTACTTTGCAGCCAAATAAGGATTGTGTGGGACCACATGTCTGTTATCATAGACATAATTATGCTTTCTCACTGTTCTACCATTGTTGGGTCTGGCATAATCAGGATAATTGTTTACAGTAAAAGAGGTTTGTTCTCTGAACTCCTTGGGATATCTCTTGCTGCACTTGTTGTCGACCATGCATGAAGCCTTGGGTTTGTCATGACTGCAAGGACCATGAAGCATGCAGGTAGTTATAGTGTGATAGAGCATTGGCTGTGTGACAGGATCAGGAATCTGTGCTGACACAATGAAATCAACATCATGGGCATTACAGATTTTGTTGGCTGGATCGAGAAATATGAGGAGGTGCATATGTGGAAGGCCTCTCTTTTGAAACTTGATGGTATGGATGTGTGCCACCACTTTACCTAAAACACCATCCTTGATATCCTTGAGCAATGCTTTCTTTTTCTGTTCAAAAACATGTGCAACAATGTCTGACCTGTCATAGGCTTCCTGCTTTTTCCTATTTGTGGTAAAATGTGGATTGGGTGATTCCTCCTGCAACAGAGCTTCCTGGATCTCTGGCCACTGTGGATTGGCAGTCATGGTGAGAAAGAGATCTGGCTTGCTGAAAAAGTGACAAATGGCCATGGAATCCTGGAAAAGCTGATTCATATGCCTTTCACTGCCTATATGGGTTGATGAAAGAATGATGCGACTCCCATGATTCTCTAGATTGATATTTCCATTCTGGTCACCCATGGCAGCATCCCTAAATCAAGCATACACATCAGCCCTAAGCTCCTTCTGGTGATGTCAGACCCAGTTCAACATATTCTGTTCAATAGATGCCCAAGCATCTACAACATACTGTTGCAAGAGATTTCCACCCCAAAATAATGGTGGCTGCTCTCCTGCCCTTGGATGCAATCGATAAGCATGGTAGCATCTCTGACTTACATTGGGTGCCCTTCTGGCTCCATTTGCACCTTGGTGTGCAGGTATATCTGGGTGCCATCCATCTTCACCATGAGGGAAAAGCAAGACATAGTGCAGAGTTGAATAGGATGGATGCAACTGGCTGATGCGCTTGAGCCCTCCCCCTCATAGCCTGAGAACAATAACTCTGTGGTTAGACTGTTCCTCAGAGCCATCACCTGGAATAATAGCCACCACCTCATCATTAGCTGTAGGGAGATTATACCGATGTAAATCTTGGGTTCTATCTGATCGCAGCCATATGGAGACATTATCCTGCTCTTCTGGAGGCTTTTCCCTCATGATCTGGAATGCCTGCTTGAATAAAGGCACATAAGGATGGGTGTTATTTAGCATAGCCTGCAGCTCTGTCATGATAACTGAGTTGAGGTTATTATTCTGTCACTCACACAATCAAGCTGTGTGATAGGATCATGGATATAGAGCTGTGCATGGGCTACAGGTTGTCCAAGAGGTGGCAAAAGTGCTCCAGCAAGATGATGAAGATTGCCATGAATACAAAAGCTGTCTACACCTGATGTACCTGTGACAGAATGGTCCACCTTGACACCCAAAGAAGTGAATGCAAATGCAGCATTATACTGTTGGATGTTTGTTTTAAATTCCTTAGAAAGAGGGCTTTTCCCACACAACAGATCTCACAATGTGGCAGGAGCAGGTCGGAAGGATGGCAGACAAATTTGTCCCTGCAAGCAGCAACTTCCAAACTTTGGTACAGCTCAGGTAGACCTAGACAGCTTTTCACAGTCAAAATGCAAGGCATGGCAGTGTGGACACTCCACATTCATGAGTCCAAGTGAATGTCTGGGAATTGGCTCCTGATAAGGTGCACAGCCAAGTGGTAATGGCCTTGCAGGTTGATGTAGAGGTAGAGGTACAGGCATAGGTAGAGGCAAAGGTGGCAACATTGGGGGATTCAAGAATGAAGCAGGCAGCAGCAGTGAAGGAGATTGTGTGGGAGAAGGCGGCAATGATGGAACATGGAATATTGGGTCAGGCAGCAGTGGTGATGAAGATTGCAGAGGAGAAGATGGAAATTGTAGAGGAGACACCCTTCCAAACTCATCATAATAATCTGATGGCATAGGAGATGGTGGAAATTGTAAAGCAGTCACCCTTCCAAATTCATCATAATAATCTGATGGCAGGGGAGAAGGTGGAAATTGCAAAGAAGACTGGCTCCCATCATCATCATCAGATTCCTCATTCTCCATTTCTCTCCTCAAAGCAATCTCATTATTCCTCTGTTCTTCATACTCAGCAGCCAACAATGCAGCCATTTCCCTATCCATCTGAATTTGTTCCACCTGTGCATCCACTTGAGCTCGATATTGATCAATCCGATCACCAGACATATTGTTAGCCAATTGATCCAACCTCATCATTCGTTGATGCAAGTTTCTGTCTGCAATGGATAGACGTTGGAGCTCCTCAGCCTCATCCATCTGTGCCTGCTCATCTGCACACTGTTCATTTCTCCATATCTGATGCATCCTGAGAGCCCATTCCTGATTGCACCTGTTATGTTCTTGCAATGCAGCCTCTATATTAATATGTCTGGGTGGATCATGATATTGTGGCTCAGCAGCTAAAGCAGCTTGCTGGGCAGCTGCCTGCCTCTCCAACTCCTGTTCAGCCAGCTGCTGCAATTGTTTCCTTTCCTCTGCAATGTTCTGTAATAAATCCTGCTGATGCTGATACTGCCTAGCTGCTTCTTGTTGTAACTCCTGAACATGTGCATCATAATCTGCAGTTCTTTTCCTCAACGCAATATGTCCCCTATGCAGATTATTGAGTGCAGGATCTGCATGACCACCTGAAATATTATGCAATGGTCCCAGTCCTCTCTCTCCCTCTCCCTCTCTCTCTCCCTCTCCCTCTGCCCCTTCTTGTTTGTAACTGAGGTGCAGGTGGAACCACAGGAATAGGATTGGCCAAAGGTGCATTCCACCCTGCTGGCAGTTGAACCTGTGGTATAGTAGAAGCTATATTTGCCCCTACTCCATGGTTTGCCAAAACAGGTCCAGATGGCATCACAGGAGCCCCTCTCCTATGTAATACAGAAGCAGGAGGTACAACAGGCAATTCAAACTGCCTTGGTGCATCCCAATTAGCAGGCATCTGCACCTGTGGTATCTGAGCAGCCAATGCAACTCCATAGTTCAGTGAAACAATTTCCTCCGCAGGGGCAGTCACTCTGACTCTGCTTCTCCTCTCATCAGAATTGGTCATCTGCAACCTTTCCAAATGGTCTGCATCTCTAATTCTAGCCCTTTCCACTTCTGGTATAGAAGGTCTGCTTTGATTCCTGCAAACACTCTAATCAGCCATCATTATTGCAACATATGCCAACACCACTCACATGTTTAGTAATGGTAAAGCCCAACAATAATTTTGTTCAATAGCCAACAATTCCAGCACAGCTGAAGTAAGGTCAGCAACAACTTCCTTTAACAGCCAGTTGTCACAACACTCACTATGATCCAACTGTTTTCTACTTCCAATAAACAATTTCAACACTTTTGTAATAACAATCACAAATTTGCTATTTGATAATAGATAGCAATTGCAATAGTATCACTATTATAGCCCCAAATGTTGTGTGAAGAGAGGTACTCAATTGATTGTTGTGCACTCTCTCTCCACATGTAAGGAAATGTCAGCTGTTTGGTCATGTTGTGCCCATTCTGGAAGAGGCATGAAAGTAGGTGTCCACTATATCGCAACCAAAATTTTATGCATGCGGATCTGCCTTTTCAGTATTTGACTTGTTACTGACCTCATTACACATTTCTATTGACATATTACTGACTTCATTAAATTTGGATTGACCTGTTACTGACTTCAGACTTTTTACTGACATCGTTACAAATTTGTATTGACTTGTTACTGACCTCATTACAAATTTGTATTGTTATGTTACTGACTTTGTTACAAATCACAAATTTGTATTGACTTGTTACTGACCTCACTACAAACTTGTATTGTCATGTTACTGACTTTGTTACAAATCACAAATTTGTATTGACTTGTTACTGACCACATTACAAATTTGTATTGACTTGTTACTGACCAGCACTATTGGTGCTATACATATGGGACAACAACATTTCAAACCCAGTTATATGACTAATTTTTAGTCAGCTCTGACTAATGCCATCATTTCTGACCAAGCCTGACAAATTTTAGATAATCACATCAACCATCACTCCCATCATTCCCACAAAACAACTGTAGCATATGTTATGCAGTCCGTCACCTATTTTTAGCCCTGATCCCATCACACCATCACTCCCACAAAACAGTCATAGCATATGTAATAGACAAGCTTATGACCCATGCCTTTGTCATGGTGTTTGCTCGCTTTGCTCACTCAGCCTGACACTGGCATGGGCCAGCTTGCATATATGTAACACAATGTTTAATCCCACTACAGTTACTCAACTCTTCAGTTGCCTTTGGACCTTTCGCCCAAAGTCAACGTCTGGGGGTTTGTGGTGACACAACTCTTTAGTTGACTTTCAGATACAGTAGTACACAACTCTTCAGTTGACTTGGGACCATTGGCCCCAAGTCAACATGGGGGGGTTGTGGTGTTTATCCCCTTCTCTAATGGCCCCTTCCCCTTCCCCATCTCCCCCTTTCCTGTCCCCATCCCCATCCCCATACCCATACCCATACCCATACCCACCCCCATTTCCACCTCTCTCTTCCTCATCTCCCCCTCCCCCTTCCCCATCTCCCCCTCCCCCTTCCTCATCTCCCCCTCCCCCTTCCTCATCTTCCCCATCTCCCCCATCTCTATCCCCATCTCCCCTATCTCCATCTCCCCCTTCCCCATCTCCATCTCCTCCTTTTCTACCTCCCCCTTCCCCCTCCCCATCTCCCTCTCACTTTCCCATGTCCCCCTCCCCCCTCTACACCCCCTCATACCCCCTCTATACCCCTCATACCTCTTCTCCATCCCCCTCCTGCCCACCCCCTCACACCCCCTCACACCCCCACCCCACCCCCTCACACCCCCACCCCACCCCCACCCCTCACACTCCCCTCACACTCCCTCACACTCCCCTCCACACTCAGCTCACTTGCAAAGTTTCAAACTCCACTTCAAACTCAGCTGCAGCTCACCTCTACATATGCGATGACCACATTTTGAAGCCCAGCTATATTAGTCAGAGCTGACAAATTTTAGTCAGCTCTGACTAATGCCATCATTTCTGACAAATTTTGCACAGCTCTGACCAAGCCTGACAAATTTTACATAATCCCATCAACCATCACTCCCATCATTCCCACAAAATGACTGTAGCATATGTTGTGCAGCTCGTAGTCTATTTTGAGCCCTGATCCCATCACACCAACACTCCCACAAAACAGTCGCAGCATATGTAGTAGACGAGCTTATGACCCATGCCTTTGTCATGGCATTCGCTCGCTTTGCTCGCTCAGCCTGACAGCGGCATGGGCCAGCTCACGTATATGTAACACAATGCTTAATCCCACTACAGTTACTCAACTCTTCAGTTGCCTTTGGACCTTTGGCCCAAAGTCAACGTTTGGGGGTTCATGGTGACACAACTCTTTCATTGACTTTTAGATACAGTAGTACACAACTCTTCAGTCGACTTGGGACTGTTGGCCCCATGTCAACGTGGGGGGGTTGTGGTGTTTATCCCCATTCCAATCTCTATCTATCTCTCCATCTCCACCTCCCCTATCCCCATCCCCATCTCCCTCTTCCCACTCTCCCCCTTCCTCATCTCCCCCTCCCCCTTCCTCATCTCCCCCATCTCCCCCATCTCTATCCCCATCTCCCCCATCTCCATCTTCCCCTTCCCCTTCCCCTTCCCCTTCCCCTTCCCCTTCCCCTTCCCCTTCCCCTTCCCCTTCCCCTTCCCCTTCCCCTTCCCCTTCCCCTTCCCCTTCCCCTTCCCCTTCCCCTTCCCCTTCCCCTTCCCCTTCCCCTTCCCCTTCCCCTTCCCCTTCCCCTTCCCCTTCCCCTTCCCCTTCCCCTTCCCCTTCCCCTTCCCCTTCCCCTTCCCCTTCCCCTTCCCCTTCCCCTTCCCCTTCCCCTTCCCCTTCCCCTTCCCCTTCCCCTTCCCCTTCCCCTTCCCCTTCCCCTTCCCCTTCCCCTTCCCCTTCCCCTTCCCCCTCCCCATCCCCCTCTCACTCTCCCATGTCCACCTCCCCCCTCTATACCCCCTCATTCCCCCTCCCCACCCATCATACCTATTCTCCATCCCCCTCCTGCCCACCCCCTCACAACCCCTGCCCACCCCTCACACTCCCCTCACACTCCTTCACACTCCCCTCCACACTCAGCTCACTTGCGAAGTTTCAAACCCCACTTCAAACTCAGCTGCAGCTCACCTCTACATATGCTACGACCACATTTTGAAGCCCAGCTATATTAGTCAGAGCTGACAAATTTTAGTCAGCTCTGACTAATGCCATCATTTCTGACAAATTTTGCACAGCTCTGACAAATTTTAGATAATCCCATCATTTTGTTCCCACAAAATGGTCGTCCCATATGTTGTGTGCGTCATCCCATCAATCATCACCGATCAATCACCGTTCTCAGCCAAAAAACTCCCCCATTTAGCTCACCATCACTCCCACAAAACGGTCGTAACATATGTAGTAGATACAGGGTTACAGCCAGCTGTATTTCTACTGAGGCCTAAGGAACATGGGAGGTGTTGGTGAATATGGGGTGGTGCTTGATAGGAGAGAGGATCATCTGAAAGATGTGTGGGGAGACCGGGAGCATGTGTGAAAACTGAGGATGATCAGCAGGATTTTTGGCATAATTCCAAGCCAGGTGCATTTGCCCAGACTTGGGAACATGGTGGTCTCGGTCGTTGAGATAATGGGTAGCATAGAGGCCAAGCAGGAAGTTGATATCCATATCAAATTGTTGGCAGGCATCCTCAAAGCTGTCATATGGAGTAAAGACATTGTTTACAAACATAACAAGAAGGTAGGCATGAGTAATTTCCTTTTGAGTCTGAGGTGTTGTCATTGCACTGTGGCATGTTGGTCAATTATTGATTATCTATGCATGAAGCACTATGACATACTGGAACCACCACCTGTGAAAGTCATTGCTAAAACTTTGAACATGGCTATTTGTGGTGTGCATTGAGCAACTGTGGGAGACAGTGATCCATTGTTACTATGTTACTATATTGATATCTACCTATGCTACATAAGTAGCTAAGGACATACTAAAAGTAAGCATCAATAGATCTAAATATGGAGTCCAAAAAAATCCACCAATACTGTATGTACTTGACCATGCAAAGAGTCTATCCCTATCCAAACCTAACAATCATGTGATCCAACTACATTTTGGGGGCCTGACAGGTGAAGTGTGCAATGGCAAAGGAGCATGAGGCCTTTTGAGGAAAAAAAATGCATTGTCGTGATTGGGGTATTGGCTGTGAAAACAACAGAAGTCCCATGCCAGCATTTTCTGAAAGTCATGTGCTGCAAAGAATCTACTGGGTTAATAGCATTCAGTAAGAATGAATTGCTGATCTCTGTGTAGATGGATCCTTGCTAATCTGAAAATCAGAGGCACATCTGTTGTATACACCCAGGGTCACTCACTAGCCAATGATATACCCTGGCAAATTGATGGAGAAGCAGACCATTATGCAGTAGAAGCTCAAAAACACAAGTCAATGTTGCTAATGGCCCCAAATTATTTATGAATGAGTTTTACACTTTAAACTAATGCTGATGGCTGGATGGAGGTGAATTGTTGTGAATATACTGATAAAGCACTTGTTAGGGCAACACACACCAAATTTGTGATGGCAAAATTTCTTTGAATGGCCAAACAACCCTATGGTGTGGTTCACTTAGTCACTGCCTAATTTGTCCAGCCACCAAATTGAACTTTCTGGGATGTAACCCTAACCCTAGTGTAAGGCACTCCAAGGATGAGACCATCTCCATCACTGAAAATATGCACTAGTGACTGATGCAGAAATCTTTTTGATGTTTACTTTCCAAAAATTGTTACCCATCTCTTTACATGGCCAGAAAACACCAGAAAGCAGCAGCGGCTTGCACGAGAGCCAACAGACACCAGCAAAACCTCAGCAATATTCCCATGAAAATTATCGCCAAACTGCTCACTACAGAGACTTCCTTCAATGGATTTGGTGATGTGGCAGCAAATCCTATTGATGTGGATTGGGCATATGACTGTGGATATGAAGAAGGTGTCAACAGAGAAGATTCTGAAACTGAATACCAGCCTGGAACTTCCAGTGATGAGTCAGAGTCAGATGCTGAAAGTCTTGATGAACTTAGTGGTGACAAGCTGGAACAGAATATTCAGGAGCAACAAAAACTATTGTCTGAAATTGCAATACTCATGAAACCAACCCCATACTCCCAAATTGCAGGTCTGAGGACAACACATCAGTGGGCAACAGCAGAGAAGAATCGAGCACTGGGTTATAATGGCCAGTTGGCATGCAGCAACCAAAGGAAAGCCAAAGATGCTCATAATCAGGAGGAGTTCCAAAAGCAGGTGAAAACATCATGAGTTGTCATTGTTTTGAGCTCTGTTGCACAACTAATGAATGAGCAACAGAACAGATTCTCAAATTTCAATGATGCGCACATTTTTCACTCCAAAAACAGTCCTGCCACAATTTGACCACCAAATGGCTGACTCCACTCCCATCTCCCAGGATACACTCTCGGAATCACTGGTAGAAACGAGGGAGACATTTGTTGAACAAGTAACATTCTGGTCTGATTGGTCAAGCAGCGGTGATGATGAGTTCAAGACTTCAGATGAAGAGGAGGGTCATAATTATCCAGATTTGGCAGTGAAAGCACTTTGAATGCCTCAGGTCCCACCTCACAAAAGGCAGAAATTGGATGTACCATGCAGGGTCCAGAGGCAGCAGCAACAGGAGCAAAATTTTAATGATTTGAAGAAAGCTCATAGTGACATTGAAAAGCTATTGGCTTCTCAAAAAACAAAATCTGTTGCAGGGGGGAGTGGTCTGCAGATATGGTGAACTCACACTGATGATACTCAACCCGGAAACCCAAACAAAACCTACTAAATGGCTTCGGATGGTATAACACAAGTCAGAGGAAGGGTGCGAGGTGGTACTAAATATCACCGCTGAGACCAAAGCATAATGTTTAGTGATGCAAAATGGTAAGGGCTGTGGTGAGTAGTCTGTATAAGTGTATGAAGGTGTTCGAAAGAGTTCGAAAGCAGTTCGAAGATGTGCAAAATAGGTTCGAAAAAGGTTCGAAGAGGTTCGAAGTTATCCGAAGTAGTCCGAAGAAGTTCGAATAAGTTTGAAAAGGTTCGAGGTATATCGAAGAGCGAGTTTAATGAATGTGGAGTGTTTGTCGAATGGCGGTAGGCGATGGTCAATAAAACAGAGAGCGAATACGATAGTTTTAAAGAAGTTCGTGATATTTTGCAGAACTTAGAGATGTGACCCAAAGATAAGACTAAAGAGAATGATTCTTAAATCTGACGATGGTGAGAGGGTAACTTGTCCTGTTCCCCATTGTTCTGTTTTTTTTATTCTAACTAATACAAGTCTATATACAATTTGAAGAAATAGTACTAAAAAGGAAATAATAACAATTGTAGAACATGAGGCAATGTGCACAGCAAATAAAGGTATTGTAAAACATGAAACAAAATGAAAGATGATAATAAGTGAAATGTACATTGTCCCAATATAGTAAGAGTTCTTGTTCTATTGCTTTAATATATCAATAAAACACAAAAATGCACTTATCGCATTCTAACTCTGTTGTGGTCTCTCCTCGTGTCCAGTAGTGCTCAATATGTGACTAAATAGCTCACTCTGGTTGAGCATCATGTATTGAAAGTGTTTTAAGACAACTATACAGTGGCCGAAGTCATTCAAAGTGCTGCAAAGTCATTCGAAGTGTTGCGAAATGTCGCGAAATAGTTCGAAGTTGTTTGAAGTTGTCTGAAATAGTGCAAAATCATGCGAAAATGGTTCGAAGTCGATTTCGTGGCATTCATAGTGATTCAGAGTGTGTGTCGTAATGTCTCGATGCGAGTGGGATTGTTCTCCAGACCTTAAAGCATGTAGTGGACCTATCAGTGCAATCAAATGTTACTGTATCTTCAGTTGAAGGTTAATAAGACTGGGCAATTAACAGAAGAGGCCAGTGAATGTGCAGCTGAGAGACAGGGTTTTGCCCAAAGGTGGGGTGGTCACCAGGTATGCAGTTGGGTGAAGGTTTGGGTGAAAGAGAGAGAGCTGCCACGATGATAGGTCCACTGCGCACTTTAAGGTCTGGAATGGGTCCCAATCATATTGACACATTATGACAAATGCTCTGAATTGCTACAAACACCACAAAATCGACTTTGAATCCTTTTCGAACTATTTCGCACTACTTTGAACGATTTCACGACACTTTGAATGCTTTTAAATGACCTTGCACCACTTCAAACAACATTGGCCACCATATAACTGTTTCAAAACCCTTTTGATACATGCTGCACAGCCAGAATGAGTTATTCTGTTGCATATCGAGCACTACCAGACATGACAAGAGACGACAAGAGACTTAGGATGCAATAATGCCACTTAGATGTTTCAATGATATATTGAAGCAAAAAGATAAGTACTTTTACTATATGGGGTCACTGTACATTTCAATTATTTATCATTTCTCATTTGTTTTATGATTTACAAAGTCCTCATTGCTTGATATACTGCCTCGTGTACTACACATGTTTTATTTCCTTTTTAAGTACTATCTCTTCAATTTGTATATAGACTTGTATTAGTTACTTAGAATCACAGAGAAGAAAAAGGAAACAGAGAAGAAGTCACCCTCTTCCTTATCATTTAATTTAAGAGCCATTCTCTTGAGTCTTAGCCTCACATCGTATCTCTAAGTTCTGTGAAATATCGCAAACTTCTTTGAACTATTGTATTTGCTCCTTGATTTATCGCACATTGCCCATCGCCTCTCAAAAAACACTTTTTATTTGCTGTATTTGCTCCTCGACACCAGTCTGACACCTTCGACACCCTTCAAAACTACTTTGAATCCCTTCAAACCTCTTCAAACTACTTTGTGCATCCTTCGAACCTTTTTGAACATTCTTCAAACCTTTTTAGAGCCTTTTTGTATGCTCATAAAGCTCATTCACAATGCCTCTCACCATTTTATGCTACTAATCACAACCTTTGGGTGACAGCAGTGATATTTAGTACCAACTTGCACCCTTCCTCTGACTCATGTTATACCATCCAAAGCCATTTAGTAGGTTTTGTTTGGGTTTCAGGGTTAAGTATTATTAGCAATCTGCAAGAGGAAGTTATGCAAAAGTGTGTTCACTCCTGGATGATCCCAAAGTTGCAACCAATTTGTGAACATACCTGCAATCCAACAAGTGGGCCATGAATCCTGGCAAGCTGGCAGATTTCTCAAAGAACAAACTCATCTCCTCCATCGCAGACCAGTATTTGTGCAAAATTATTCATGATGAAATGCCCTGGGGGTTGAAGAGATATATGGAGCTTGAGTTGTTTCCACAAATTCATTTGAAGGTTGGAAAGGGGATTTCACTCAGCACAGCTTGTCAGCGGATGCATAAGGAAGGATTCTGGTATATTTCATATGTGAAAGGGTTATATTATTGAAAGGGCAGGGAACGGTAGGGAACTAGAGTAGAATAACAAGGGAACCTCAGTGAATGGATAAACATTGATATATTCAATAGTAGTACCTAGAGTAGAATAACGAGGTACTACTGCAAGTAAGTAAGAGAATAAATAAAATGGAGAAAGGGGATGTACACCTCAGTGAATGGATAAACACTGAGGTGGCGATGTACAACTATGAGGTATATAATGTCTTGTATATATAATTTGAAATAAAGTGAGACATGTTACCATTGTATGTAGTGCTATAAATAATACATAATGTGTAAGAATAAATATTACCATAACTGTCAGCAACACCAGGCAGGTGTGGAGATGCCTCGATATGTTAACACACCCCCTCGAGATGAACACTGGTGATGATGCTCGACCTGGAAACCTAACAAAAACCTGTTAAAAGGCTTATGTAGGTATAACTCAGGCTAGAGGAAGGGTGCGAGTTGGTCCTAAATATCACCTCTAATACCAGAACATCGTTTTTAGTAATGCAGAATGGTAAAAATGTGACAAATAGTTTTTAAAAGCATGCAAAGATGTTTGAGGTAGTTCAAAATATGTTCAAAGATGTCCGAAGTAGTCCGAAATAGATTCGAATGGGTTCGAAGTCATCCAGGTAAGTTCGAGGAGATTTGAATGGGTTCGAAGTCATCCGGGTAAGTTCGAGGAGGTTCGAAGCCATTCGACTGGTGTTAAGATATGTTTGACAGACAAATATAGAAATCAAGAAGTGGTTTTTGAGTGGTGATAGGCAACGATGAGTTGAGAGTGAATACAAGAGTTCGATGAAGTTTGTGATATTTCGCAGAACTTCAGAGGTATGATGTGAGGTAAGACTCAAGAGAACTGGTCTTAAATCTGACTATAGTGGAGAGGATAACTGATTCTCTGTCATTCTAAGTAACTAGTACAAGTCTATATACATTTCGAAGAGGTAAGTACCAAAAAGGAAATATAACAGGTGTAGAACACGAGGCAGTATGCACAGCAATAAAGGTATTGTAAAACGTAAAAACAAATGAGGAACGATGATAATTGAAACATTCGGTGTCACCATATAGTAAGAGTACTTCTCTTTGTTGTTTCAATAGATCGTTGAAACCCCAAAACTGCTATTATTATACCCTAATTCTTTTATCGTCTCTCCTTGTGTGTTCAGTAGTGCTCGATATGCGACTAAATAGTTCACTCTGGTTGAACATTGTGTATCGAAAGTGTTTTAAGACAACTATATGGTGGCCGAAGTCATTCAAAGTGTCGCGAAATGGTTCGAAAGCATTCGAAATAGTTTGAAGTCATCTGAAATAGTGTGAAATAAGTCAAAAATAGTTTGGAGTCGATTTCGTAATGTTCATAGTCATTCAGAAGGTCTGTCGTAGTGTGTCAATATGATTGGAAACTTTCCTCAGACCTCAGAGCGCACAGTGGACCTATCACCAGACTAGATGACCCCGAGAAGAGTACGAAATTTCTCGTACTTGACACGACTGAGGGATTTGGTGAAGATGTCAGCAATCATGTCATCCATGGGACAGTATTGCATCATGATGTAGCCCGAGGTAATAGTTTGGCAGATGAAATGGAAGTGAACGTCAATGTGTTTGGTGCATCCATGGAAAGTAGCATCCTTGGAAAGTTGGATTGCACCTTGGTTGTCACAGAAAAGTGTTGTAGGTAAGGTAAAACTAAAAATAGAAGATAATTTGGTAAGTAATTTATGAATCCATAAAATGTCCTTCAATGCATGAGTTAACGCAACATATTCGGCCTCAGTGCTTGAGAGGATAATGATGGGTTGTTTCTTGCTGCTCCAATTTATGACACCAGCTCCAATAAAGTAAGTGAACCTGGAAATAGAGTGACGATGCACATGGGAAGCCCAATCTGCATCAGAATATCTTGTAATATCAGAATCATTACCTCCCAGAACAAGTTTGAAACCCTTAGTGCCCAAGAGGTAGCAGAATATGTGAGTTACAGCGATGAGATGTGTCGTTCTAGGTGCGTCGAGATATTGGGATAGAGAGGAAATGCCCAATGCAATGTCCAGGCGCATCATAACGGTGGTGTACATTATGGAAACTGATCATTTCTCTATATTTGGTCTGTTTGGTGGGCATGAGAAGCATTGGTGATACAGCAGGAGAATCAAAGCTGAGGTCGATTCTGGGCTCCATGGGAGTAATGGTGGTCCAGGCATTTTGGAGATCAAATCATGAAACGATCTGTTCAATGTATGCTTGTTGACTTAATGAAATGGTTTTGTCTTCGAGGTTGTGTGTGATGCTGATGCCAAGAAGCCAATTGATGGGACCAAGATCTGAAATCTCGAAGCATATAGTAAGTTGCTTTTGAATGAGATTGTTGGTGTTCTCGGTGGAATCCGCAATGACAGTGAAATTGTCAGTAGCAGCAGCAACAATAATGAATGTGTCACCATAATATAAATATAACATGGCTTTGTCTGCAGTGGATACTGAGTACCCGAGATTGAGGAAGAAACGTTTCACCTCAGCATACCAGTTGTGGGCTCCTTGCTTTGATCCATATACTGCGACGAGCCTTTACAGACCATGTTTGGCTTGCCTTTGAGCTCTGGAGGTAGTTGACGAAAGTTTGGAGTAAAGTTCAATGCCATCTTGCAAATGAGAGTTAAGGTACGTGTTTTTGACATAACATTGATGGATGGCAGCATTTTTCTGGGCTACAAACAAGAGGAGAATCCAAAGAGTGGATGCCCGAACTGTGGGAGCAAAAGTTTTGATGTAATTGACCCCGAATTGTTGCCTAAAGCCCTTGACGATGAGTCGAGCCTTGTAACAGGCCACATTACCAGCTGCATCATGCTTACAGCAGAATACATAATGGGATGGAATGATATTTGCATCAGGCGGCAGAATGATGGGCATCCATGCATTGACTTTCTCCATTTGGGAAAGTTCCACATCAACTGCATCAGACCACTCTGAGTGCTCATTACCATTTAACACCTCAGTCAACATTGGTTCATCCTCACTAGCTATCATTGCCATTTCCATTACCTTGCTGAACCAATCCTCTTCACAGATATTGAGTTCTACTCCCCCTGGTTCAAGGTTCCCGCCATCATCAAGAATGAAGGCAGCGCCTATTGCATCCAAGAAGTTCACAGTGCTATGTGAGCTGGGAACTCAGTTGTGCTTTCCATGGCCATATTGGGTTTCGTCAACTGGGGTGAGACCTGTAAGGGAGTTTCATTGAGGTTTTCTTTGGTGTGGAGGTGGTACAGGTGTGTTAAATGGAGTTTGTGAGTTTTCGGCGCTGACATTTCACATTGCTGGCAGATTTTTGGCCACCACTTGCATGTGCTGGATCAGTGGTGGTGTTATCGACAAGTTCTGGGCATGCTCCAGACTCATCAGGAGCATCAGGAGGAATTTTTTGAGACTGAGAGGTGTCAGAATTGGTGAATACATCTTCCACCCCCTCAATTGATGGTTCATCAGGCTCAAGCGCCTGATCCTTGTCAAAATACATGTCTTGTTCAATACTGACCTTCCATTGGTTAGGCCAATAGATCTGGAACCCCTTTGATTCATCATCGTAACCCATGAAGTGAGCTTGTTCAGCTTGTGGCTTGAGCTTTCCTGCATCAAACCATTTTATTCAGACAGTTGCACCCCATTCACACAGCTGTGACAAGTCTGGTTTCTCCCCCAGTCCAATTTTGTGAGGAGTTTTTGCTTCAGCTAGTCCCTGTGTTGGTGCACAATTTTGCAACCAGACATCATGATGGACCGCTTCACACCATAAGTTTCTGGGTAGGCCCACCGCAATCATCATTGCATGAGCACCATTCATATGAGTTTGGTTTGCTTATTCGACTATGCCATTAGAAGCTGGGGAATCATGGACAGTAAGGTGTCGAACAGTACCAGTGTTCTGAAGGTGTTCATTGAACTCCTTGCTGGTTAGTTCACCTGTGCGATCACATCCAAATATTCAGATGTGTGCACTGCATTGAAGCAATGCCCATGCCTCATACTTCTTGTACTTGCCGAATGCTTCAGATTTAGCCTTCAGGAAGTAACTTTCTCCTCCCAGCTGGACAGATCCTTGAACAGGAAGTAATATTTGCATCCTCCTAGTGATATGACTCTGGCTGGCCCCCATAAATCTGCGATGACTTTGTCCCCATACTTGGTGTAGACCATCTCGCTTTTCTTGGGAAACAGTTTTCAATCTGCCTTAGCTCTGATGCAGATCTCACAGAATTCAGGTTTCGAGTCTAAGTCAACTTCAATTCCTGTGACCATCCCCTCTTTCACCATCTTGAGTAAGGTGTCATGGTTCATATGGCCCATTTTATGATGGAGCTCATTTATCGACATGATTTTCGATGCGGCATTTGCTGATGGTGCAGGAGAAGCATTGAATGAACCACTGACATGGTAAAGCCCTAACCGAGAGGGATACGACCTATGAAGTTTGATTTTGGGCTATGCACGATGCAGTTTCCCCCTTTTATGAAGAATGAGAATCCCGCTTTGTCGGTGCAGGAGACTGATATGAGGGTGAATGCCAGGTTGGGTGAGTAGTATGCATTCTTGAGCATTACTGGGGTCAATTTCTGATCTACATTAGGTACCTTAACCTTTAAATCACCCTGTCCCAGTGCACTGAAGGTACATCCATCTGCAGCTCTAATGGGTTTGGGACTGATTTCCCCATAGTTCATTAGATTTGAATGGTCAGGGGAGAAGTGTCAGCTAGTGCCAGTATCAAAAATGACTCCATGATCTGTAGAGATGGTGTGAGCTTCTGCTTTGAAATCAGAGGTAACAGCAAGGGCAGTAGGATCTTCTGGCTTGTCATAGGTGAGCATTGCATAGTTTTCATCATCATCTTGCCCTTCTTTGGCAATGTGTGCACTCACTGATGCTACTTTCCTGGTGGTCAGCATTGCATAGTTTTCATCATCATCTTGCCCTTCTTCGGCAACATGTGCACTTGCTAATGCTACTTTCCTGGTGGCCAGCTTTTTAAACCATTCCAGCGCCTCCTTTTCTTTTCCTCCCCCTTTCGTGAAACAATTTTCAATCGTGTGACCATCCTTGTTGCAGTTAGGGTTCAAGCAGTGGGCCTTTACCTTTCTCTTGGACTTCCCTTTACTCTTGCCACTGTCTTTAGATTTTGTGGCTACCATCATCACCACGTTGGACTTATTGATTGAGTCCTCGAGGGCGAGCAAGTTCGCTTCTTCGGTGAGATGCCAGATTAGATTTGTACTGGTCAGCTTCTTTCCAGATTCGTGAGTGGTGGCATTTAGGGTGGTGAGGAGAGTTCGGTAATTTGGGACAAGTGAGAGGGATGTGCAGAGGTAGGATATGAAGGATTTATCAGTAACTGGACAGTTCATTTCTGGGAGTCATTCCTTGATCTCACACAATTTTGTTAGGTGCTCCCGTATGTCTCCATTGTCTGTGAGTTGAAGAGTCTGGAGTTGAGTGAGGAGGTTGGTTTTGTACATTGAGCCCTTGTCGGCATGGATAGAGATGACTTTCTTCCATATGGTGGCAGCAGTAGTCTTGTCCTTGACCTGCAGGAATGTGGACTTGTCAATGGTTCAGTAAATTACCTCGTGGACAGCTGCTTGCTGCTGCTCATACTTATCTTTCTCATCCTCATGCTTCTTGATCTCTTCTTCGGTTAATGGATCAAGATTGGTTCCTTTATAAAAATTTCCACTCTGTTCCATGAGTTGGACTGGCTTTCACATGGTACCCAAGAGATGCCTCTTCAACCCCCTTGACGTAATGTAATTAAGAATGCGCTCTTGGTAGGTCGACCAGTTGGAGCCATCGCTACAAAGTTTTGGAAGGTTCAAGACTTGATTGTTGGTTGTTGAAGATATCAGAGATATTGTCACAACCCATAACCTATTGAAAGGGCAGAGACTGGTAGGAAACTAGAGTAGAATAATGAGGTAACCTCAGTGAATGAATAAACACTGATATATTCAATAGTAGTACCTAGAGTAGAATAATGAGGTACTACTGCAAGTAAGTAAGAGAATAAATAAAATGGAGAAAGGGGATATACACCTCAGTGAATGGATAAACACTGAGGTGGTGATGTACAACTACGAGGTGTATAATGTCTCGTATATATAATTTGAAATAAAGCAAGACATGTTACCATTGTATGTAGTGCTATAAAAATATGTAATGTGTAAGAATAAATATTACCGTAACCATCGGCAACACCAGGCAGGTGGGGGGATGACTCGATATGTTAACATATATTATGATGGCCATGATCATCCCGATGTCATTGAATATCAGCAGAAACACTTCTTACCAATGATAAAGAAACATGAGGAATGACTGGTCAAATATGTTGTGGGAGATGTGGATAAGGAAGTCATTATGAAACCTCAAAATTGTATTGAGCATTGGTTGGTCCTTGCCCCTCATGATGAGACAACAAGCCAGGCAAACAATAGGCATGGGAAAGGCTGGGTTTGTGACAACCAATTCCCTTTACAGAAGAAAGGTCATGGATGAGGACTTCACAAAAGTGGTGCTATCTGTGGAACAGTGGGTTATCTGAAGGAAGGCAGGCAAACATTAGAATATGGTAAAAATTATGATGGTTATTGGACTAGCAAACTTTTCATCAAGCAGGTATGATCTCTCCACTTCCATGTGTCATTGTGTCATTGAGAATATTATCTGATCAGCTCAAGGAAAAGTTAATCCCCACATTTGAAACAACCCATGGTGGGCCTAGATATCAGGCATTATTTTTGATCGACAATTCTCAAGGTCATTCAGCTTACTCAGAGAATGCATTGCTTGTCTCTTGGATGAATGTTCATCCCGGTGGGAAGCAAGCACAGATGCCCAATGGCTGGTTCATTTGGGATGGCAAGGAAATTGTTCAGCCAATGATATTCCCATCAGATCACAGCACAAATCCAAATGAAGCAAAAGGGATCAAAGCTGTTCTTATTGAACATGGTCTTTACCAGGCAAATCTCCGAGGGAAATGCGAGAAAAAGTGTGAGTCCAATGCATGCTGCAACAAACGGATCCTGGAGCTTCAAGCTGACTTCGTGGGACAAAAATCTCTTGTCCAAGAGACGATTGAAGCTGCAGGACACTTGTGTCTTTTCTTGCTGAAATTCCATTGCAAACTAAACCTAGTGATGTGCAAGGCTTGGCCCAAAGCCCTTGAGCCCCAGCTGCCAAGCCCCAGAAGCCTGAGCCGAGCCGAGCCTTGGGGTGGGCTTGGTAGGGCTCAGGGCTCGGCTCGATGTTTCTGAAGCCTGAGCCAGGCCCTCAAGCCCTGTGGCTGCAATTAACAAGAATCGTTGTGCATCACCTCTACTCCTCCCTTTGTCTATTGGAAGCTCCGGGTGTACAGCAGCAAGCAATTGCTTGCTGTCTGACTTACAGGAGCTGCTCAGATGAGGTTGGAGCAAGGGGCAGCAGGAACGAGGAGCAGTAATGACTCATGAGTGATGCAAAGTCAAACCCGTGAGAAACATCATGCATTAACCCCTGCAATCCCCATGGACGTGTCATCTGCTGTGTCATCCATGGATCTCAGTGCGTAATTCAGTTAGCGCATGTGATCCTGTCATCCTGGTCAGCCTTATTTGGAGGGATGATAGTTGTGGTCAGCAGGTGGGCAGTCCTATAGGAATTATTATGTGCATACCTTGTGGGCATTCTGCACCACAGGTCTCCCGGTGCCTCCAATGCATCGTTTGGTGTGTTCGACATGCAAACTCGCAACTGCAATGACATCCGAGTCATTAGATAGAAACAGGACATTCTAGATACTAAAAAGAAATAAAGTAGTATCAGAGATCCAAATAACGATAAAGACATACACCTATTGCACTTGCAAGAGGTCAGGATTTGTGGAGAAATGCAAAAACAATGTTGATGTGCATCGTTGATCGATGTTCGGCAACTCCCGGTTCTGCAATAAAACAATATTGGCGACGCCACGATGGCATTAGCAATGGAATTATTGTGAGTCTCCAATCATGAAAACCTTACCATGACTAACAAGATTACGTTTTTGTATTTCAGACATCATTAAGCTATCCTACACTTCAACAACACTTCAAGTTCAATTTACAATTCCAATCTCTACCAAGCCCCAGCCTGAGCCTGAGCCAGGCCCAAGCCGGCCCTATGGTGCAGTTCGTTTAGTCACCGCTACTTTTGGACAGCGGTGGAATCGGCCGGCAGAAAAAAAAAATTTTATAGATGATGTCAGGGGCTGTGAGACTCAAATTTGAAATAAAACTGAAAAAAAAACATGGCTCGGAAAGACCGTAAAGCAGCAGCAGCGTGCGCCCGAGCTAGCAAGGCCCTCAGAAAAGTCAATCAGCCAAACTTGGGCGACAGCGATGATGTGGAGTCTTCAGCAGATGATTCTGACATTGAATGTACAAGTTGGAATGGCAGAGTTAATTATATTTCGTCAGGTTCAGCAGATGAAGACTGGACCGAGACTGACTCTGATTCAGATGGGAATGGTGACAGTCCTGACAACTTTGATCTCGAAGAGCTCAACGGAGAAGATTTAATCAAGAGTCTTCAAATAAGATGTCAGCATGATCAAATATACAGCTCACAAGAAGGCTTTGTATTATGATGGCCATGAGCATGAGGATGTGGTCGATTACTGACAGAATGTTTTCCTGCCTGCCATGAAGAAATTCGAGTCACGCCTTGTGGGATACGTGGTGGGGAATGTCGAGAAGGAGGTAGAACTTCAATTGGCACCTGGCGAAAGGAAAATCGTCCTCATGGCCCACGATGAGATGACAGCACAAGCGAATGACGGAGCAACGATGTCCTGGGTCTGGCAGGGGGAACAGCCATTGAAGAAGAAAGGTGTTGGTCGTGGGTTGCATCAATCAGATGTGATCTGCTCAACGAAAGGCTGGTTGAGCGAAGCCAGTCAAACTCTGGAGTATGGGAAAAATTATGATGGTTACTGGAATGGTGAACTCTTTGTAAAACAGGTATGGCTGGATGCGATGAACATGTGCAGAATTTTACTGATTGACTTCGAAGCTTCGCGAGAGAATTATTCCTGCCTTCGAGCGGGTGCACGGGCCTGAGTACCAAGCACTCATTATGGTCGACAACTCACAAGGTCATTCAGCGTATGCCGAAGATGCACTTCTCACATCACATATGAACATGAAGCCCGGTGGCAAGCAGGCATCACTCCGAGATGGATGGTACATGATCAATGATGAGAAAACCCCTCAAGCAATGAGCTTCCCTGCAGATCACCACAACTTTCTGGGTCAGCCAAAGGGAATGAAACAGATCCTTCTCGAGCAGGGCTTGTGGAAAAACAGGCTGGTAATGCAGTGCAAGAAGGTGAAGGATGGATCCGGGGGTAAATGTGCATTGGGGGCCACTCGCTGTTGTGCCAAGCGCATTCTTGATCTGCAGCCAGATTTTCGGGAACAGCAGTCTCTCGTCCAGGAGGTCATTGAGGCAGCCGGACACTTGTGCATTTTTCTTCTTAAGTTTCATTGCGAACTGAACTTCATAGAATTTTTTTGGGGTGCCGTCAAGAGATATCTGTGGACGCACTGTGATTACACCTTTACGACCCTGCAGGAGAATATGCCGAACGCACTCGCATCAGTTCCAATCGAGACCATCTGGAAATGGGAGCACAGGATGAAACGGTGGATGGAGGCATATCAGAGTGGACTTGGGGCAAAAGAGGCTCAAATTCAGGTCAAGAACTTCAGCTCCAGATGCTACGCATCTCACAGAAGGATTCCCGAGTCAGTAGCAACACAGTTTGATACTTAAATTACCATTTTGGGACATGGCGGCGGAATTCGTCGGCCCCCAAAAAAAAACTCCCCCAGTTTTGAGTATTTTGACAATCAGTCTAGTAGTTTTGTTCCTATGATAGAAAGGAGCATTTCTACTAAAGGAATAAGGATTTTGGTGCTTTGTCAGACTGGGATTTTGCTTGTACAAAAGTAGCGGTGACTAAGCGAACTGCACCATAGGCCCTATACCAGGCCCCGGCTCACCATTTTGCTAAGCCTGAGCCGGGTCAAGCCGAGCCCAAGCCGGGGCTTTTGAGCCGAGCTGGGCCCTGCACATCACTAACTGAACCCCATCGAATACTTCTGGGGAATGGTGAAAAAATTTCTTCGCGACCACTGTGATTATTCATTTGATGGATTGAAGGAAAATCTGCCGAAAGCACTAGATTCAGTTCCCATACAAACTGTTCGTCGGTGGGAACATCGGTTATTTCGATGGGTTGACGCATATCGGGCAGGACTGGGGTCGGTTGAGGCTCAATTACAGGTCAAGAAGTTCAGCTCTAGGAAGTACAAATCACACAGATGCATACCAGAGAACGTAGCTAAGCTTTTTGACTGACATACATACATTGTGGTGGCTTGGTTCAGATAGCCGCCAATTTGGCTCCAAAAAAAACTTTTTTCTCCCTCAATTTTGAGCTGAACAATTATCTCTCTTGAGCATCGTCTCTTGGTATAAAAATACATCATTATTTGGCAATAAAACTAAGAAATCGGGGATCTTTGTAGTAAAATGTTTGGACAAGTTAGGCGGTGACTAAGTGAACCGCACCATACGAACAACGCGCACCCCCAACACAGCCACAACCTTATACCAGCATACACAATTATATGCTCGCTCGGGACAACTGGCAACAGCAGCCGGACTATGCAACAAGAAACTTCAAAAGAATGATTTGTGTCGTAATGGATGTGAAGCTATTGAAGATCCTCACCATATCTTTGTGCAGTGTCCGACATGGAAGCCACTACGAAAAGAATATGTCCTTGACTAAAAGAACTGCCGAGAAAACCAAAGACACTCAACTCGACAAGGAGCAAAAGACCGCATTATTGATGGCAGCTAAGTCCATTTTCATAGACTGTTCAACTGCACTGCAGTACACTCAATTTTACCTAGGTCATATACCATCACTCGAACAATTCGTACTTGCATATGCCTTCGAAAGCGGTTTAATATGCGAGGAAATTATTCATTCACTACACCGTACACGCTGATTGTCACCTCACAGCAACACGACTCACATCTCGTATATATGGTGATTTGATGAGACAAGTTGCGAGAGACCGCAATCTTTAATTCTTGCCTTTATAGTCACTTTTAATGTCTTGTGGCTGGCCGGTAGCTTTTCCCACTTGGTTTTTGATGCACCCGCGACCAAACATTTGTAATACCTCTATCTTCATTCTCAACATATTTGCGGGCCATGAGATAAAGATGTGCTTTTAATATTGGTCCGTTGAGGCATGTCCTTAGCATAGGCGGATATCAAGCAAGTAACAAGTAACAAGTAAGTTGAAGACAAACAAGATTCAATGGGTACTTAGTGATGTTGTTTTTGCATCCTATGTCAACTACACCGACACGCCAGCGCGGTAGAAGTCTGGTGCATAACCGTTAGGGTTCGAAAACTGGATCGTGTTAATTTTCCCCGGTTTGAATCCAGGAAGAGACACAAGATATCCACTGGACAAGATATCCCAGCTCTATGAATAAATGCAATTGGTACTCAATCAACGGAAAGACAGCCGAATAAATAACTCACCTGCCCAGAAATCGGCATCTGTACTTGGACTGCGGATCCCCCATTGACGCTGATAAACGCATTACGACAGTTGGAACAAGCCGTGTTGTAAAAGGCTACGTCGCCGTTGATATAATCCAATGACACAGTCTTAGTTCCTCCTTTTTTCCCGCCATCAACACCATTGATAGTCAAGGTACTGCCATTCCCGATATTGCCAACCACTGTAATTGTGGAATTGACTACACGCTGAGCGGCTGTTCCAGTAAGTGTATTAGAAGAAGCCGCAGCATAGTAGAAGGTGAATGACGGTGGGGTTGCTCGAACGCCTTTCGTCAATTTCAAAACGAGACATCCGTGAGCCGCAACAGTCGAAGTATAACTGATGTAAAATTTGCGTCGGTAAAATAACACCTCAAAGCAAGAAGGCGACACCTACGATTCCCGGAATTTCCCAATGGAGTGGTTAGTTATTAAGTTCAAGGCAATCGCTGAGGAGAATCCCACATCGGTGAGGTTAAAGGTGAGAGACCTGGAAACATTCTGCCAGTTAATGATCACTGTGGATGTATGAGAAAAGAAGCAAATTGATATGAAAGCTCTATCTACCAGCAACCGTAGAGCCATCAGCCAATGGACCAGCCCAAACGTCGTGATCGTTTGTATATCGACGTTTGAATGCGATTGACTTTCCAAGCGGGTCTTGCTACACGATCTGATTAGTGAGCGAACAAGAAGATAGATACAGAACACATACGTTCAAGGCAATGATTCTCTCGTTTTTGAGGATATTGAGCGTCTCAGAAGAGGCCTTGGATAAGTCCATTGAAATAAATAAAGGCGACCTAGAATGTGGAAAGAATGACTGAGAGGAACTATACGGAAGCAAGATGACTCACTTGGCCGCTGCCCAAAACATAAAATGGGTCTGTTGCTCAGCAATTGTTAACTCCGGGTGACCTACTTCCAGCAAATCCAGATCTGCAGCAAAAAGTTAATTACCTCACAATTCTCGAGAAAAATGACCTACCATTCCATCCACCGACTTCAGCAAATCCAGCGATGGGAGCAAGTTGGTTGATGATCCTAAACAGGTTATCCCAAGACGGAGGTGGGCCTATGTCATTCCTGAGAGGGAATGGAAGTTAGATATACTGTGTCGTTTGAATAAACAACAAATACGCGATTCTCCAGCTGTGTGATGCAAAAGTAATGAGCAAAACGGTGGACAAAGAAAATTGCTAGCTCACGAATTTCCAACAGCAATTGCTGGCCACCTTGCGGGATCTGTTTCGGATATAGGCATAAAACAAAGCACAGTAATTGCACTATTTCTTACCTTGAACTCCCCAGTTACAGATTGAGAAGACAATGGGTCGGTGTGTGGCAGCCAAAGCGTTCCGCATGGCTACGTAGTGAGGCTTAACGCAGATTGAGATAAGAAGTCGCAACTCAAACATAGCGAAAGTTTACTTCGAGCTAAGTAATAGTGCAGCGACGATTAGAGGACGGTGACAACAAATTGGCACCACAAACAGAAATTGACGGTTTAAAATTGACGAAATCGGTCGGGCTAACTAAACAACAGTTCAACTTCACATCACACATTATAAACTACAAGCGAGACATACCAGCATAACAGTTGTCGTACTAAAACATGAGTTTAACAAGGTTTTCTGTTACGAAGTCTTGCTCTACCTTTAGATAATCGGCGCCCCATTCAGTAAAACTGTTAGCATCGGAGGTCTCGTAGTTCAGACTTCCGATATAGTGTGCAGTTCCACCAACAAAATCGCAAGCATAATAACCACTGGGAGTTGAATAGGTCAGGGCAGGAGGGTGAACACCGAGAAAGTTTTGTACGCGTCAGAATATACTCCAAACTTGAGTCCTAGACTATGGATGAACGTGGATAACGCCGGAATACCAGAGGGAATAGTGGTGTTATCCCAAGTAAACCCGCCAGCAGAATTCCGAGCTTTCCCCTGCCATCCACAGTCCCTAGAGTTGAACGCATCAGACAAAATTTGAGCAGAAATTGCAACGCGTATCTCACAGGTTGACGTAGTTGTATCCTACAGAGTTCAGACCCAGGCTGATCAAACTTTGAGCTGCTGCTTTGTAGTCTGCCTCCGTCGCGGAGCAGCTAAAAGTTCGGATTAATGAGACAGGTAGTTTACGAGATAAATAGTACGTGCAGAAACGCATTGTAGGGGTTCCATCCCATTGGAGGTGTTGAAGCTACACCATTGTTAAGAGCTAGAGACGTGGATGCGGAAACAGCTGCTAATAACAAACTCCGAAAGAACATCGCGGAACTAGAGGGGAGTCCTGAGGTACCCATTTTATTGAGATGGCCGTGGCAGCGGCCCGCCAAAGAAATACTGTGCTCGCGTAGACAGACTGTAGACTGTCAGTAGAGCCTTTGCAGCTATATCAGGGGTTGCAACCATGCATACGATTGAATAGATCACATGAACTACATTGTCACATATTTACCTCACAATCCCCCCCATTAGCCTTCATATCACATGGACCTCACTGCATTCGGACCGCTCATTCTCCTACGGACCGCTCTCTTTTCGATGAATACCCGTGGTTGCAAGCACGCAGATCTGCTGCACTGCATGCACTTCGAAGGATCCAATTGGACAGCGGAAGGTAACGATACTCAGTGCACATACCTGTTCACACTTGCCGCCATCCACCGGTTCCTAGTGTGGCGGTCATAGTTCAGTTCTTCTGCCTGATGTGACGGTTAGCGATAGCGAGACCGATCAAATTGATGGGAAAAGACTAATTCTGTTGTGAAGGGGCATTTGTGCGAAAGAACGAAGAGTTTGTGCTACAAGAACGCTGGATCTGAGGCAGTTTCTCCGGCTTTGCAAGTTCATTGTTTGGAGTGTAAACTCGAAGACACTGTCCCTCGTACTTCGAAGACCTGCCCCACGCACGTCTTCGTACATGTTCCGCGTGGCGGCGTTACCGTTTAGTAACAAACGCTCACCAGGTAACCTCTTTTCACCCACTGGTTTCTTCTAAGGTTCGAACCGGAATTTGACGTAAATCATTTGTTAATATAAGGTGTATTTGCTGAATAGTAACAAAATAGTCACTGGCAGATACAAGGGGGTGGCGGAACGGGAAAATCCGACATCCACTCAGGTTTTTTTTTTTAGCCGTCGTTGGACCCCCCCCTCTCCTTCCATATATGGTAATTTTAGGTCACATGCACATGTTTTCTAAAGAACTAAATATCATAAATGTTGCGTACACTATGCATATGGCATGGCAATCGAACATGGAAGGACGTGGGAAGTAGCTATCCATCTCAGAAGTGGTTCACAGTGCACGACGGCGCTTTGAAGTAGTGCCACTACCTTTACAACTGGGGCACGACCAATTTTTTGGGGCAAAATCGTACATCATACATGTACGATGGTACTGAGAATAAGCTAGTCAGTAAGTGAAAAATCCGTGAGGGTGACGTTTACATACCCATTCAGTCTCGCATCCTGGCACTTTACACCGCATAATGGTATCACCTTCCTTGATTTCTGCCTCAGATACTTCCAAGCCACATATACATGCATTCAGATCAAATGTACAAGACTTTCATATGCACTTGCCAGTCTCTGTCAACGAGTCCATCTGGATAGTTGTTGGAATTTGAATGGGTTCATTGTGACTCAATTTGCACTGCCCTAGATGCTCAATCTGATGAGATGGCCCGGGAGATGGGATAGCATGATTAGCATCTCTCCGAGTCGTTTCTGGTGGCTCCTGTGCAAGTTCCGTGCTGGGTGCGAAAACTACCCACAGAGCGGCGGTAGTTTCTGATCGCGCAGGACTTGGGGGTCCTGGGAGGTTTTCTTCAAGTTCGTCATTTATTGATTCCGCATTAGACTCGGATTGACGATCGTAAGTACCCGGGCCAACAGCGTCCGGTCTTCCTGTGCTAAGGAAGTCTTCGTCGTCGTCTAGTTCAATAATACGAACCAGTAAAAAATTATGCTATCAAGCAATTATTAGGTATTAACTGTCTATTGGGAGCTTCAGTTGACATTGAATGCTTCTGAAGAGTAAAAAGAGTAATTACAGTGCTCAAACGGCAGCGGAAAGCCTAATTTGGGCACAGGTCAGTTTTTTTTTTTCGGCCTGCGGCGAGGCCCCCCCCCCCCCCTACCCGCGGTTCGGCATTCCCGTTCTGCCACCCCCTTGCACAGATATCCAGTAAATACGGGCTGTATTAGCGAGGTATTAATAGTAACCAAATATTTATTAAGTCATCGATAGGGTTGCATAAAAAATTATTTGCCAATTTTTACTGGTATTTTACTAGACTGTCGTGGGGTTGAGTACTGGCATCGCCTGCCAAATTCTGTCCTATTTGCTTTTGTTTGGTTCCCCACCAAAATTACAATTTCGCTCGTTGCAAAGATGGGTTCCAGGGGTAAGGAGGCTTTTCGTAGACCTCTGTGCCATTCAAAACCATTTTGCATAAAGCTTCGCTTCCAATACCGAGCTCCACTCAAAACCCCCTCTTTTCGTGTCGTCTCGGTCAGGTGCTAGAGTCTAGCCAATGCCTGATCATAGACAGTTTCTGGCACAATTAGGGGTTCCTTGTGTTGCTTCTCGACTCCCATCTACAAGCAACACAGTTGTCAATTTTTCTGGGTTCGCCTTCGAGCTTTGCTCTCACATTGACAGTTATCTTCGTTGTGAGATCTTACCTTGCTACTGTGTCAATAAACTCACTTTCTCACTTCACAGGATTCAACTGCACAGTTAGCTCTGCTACTTTGCTCAGTTGAATCCTTGCAGTGAGCAATTTGATTCTCAGATCAATTCTTTGTTCATTGCTCACATGGGTCCAGGCCTTCAAATTGGTTTTGCTTTTTTGTGGCTATTCTCTCTCCTATCGACATCACTCCTATTCTATCTCTCTATGTCCAATGCAAGCTCTGATTCGCCTGATGTGGCTTCTCAAGCTCCAGCCATTGGGACTAATTTCACCTCTAACACTGAAGCCATCTGAGCACATACAGAAGCTTGCCAGAAGTTGGTGAATGATGCAGTCGCAGGTAGAATTTTAGGCCCAACCTTTCTTGAGTACCTTTGCAATGCAGGGGTGACTCCTGATGAGGTCAAGGACTTCATCACGCAGTTTACTCAATGTTGGAAGCAACAGCAGGCAATGGGTTTCAGAACCAATGAACCTTCAGGACAACCTGCTACCACAATATGCAATCAACTTGACACAGCAACTGCTGTCACTTGGGCCATCCTACAAGCAAGACTGGACTGTCTCCAGACTGGTGCTCCCCAATCAGTGACAGTTCCAGACACTGCACTCCTTTCTGATGAGATTGCTAATTTATTGGGAATCTCCACTACCAAAGGTTCTATTCCTGCATCATTTCTTGCCAAGGCACCACACTTATCCAAACTCTCTGATCCCATGAAGCTGGATCCTCACCTCGAGAAGACACAATAGCTCCTTACAGTTTTCAGTCTACTATCTATTCAGGATGTCCTTGTCAACAAAGCTCAATTTGCCCCTGGCTCTGATCCTCTACCCCACATGATATGGTGCAAAATTCTCATCAACCACTTTGTTGACTTCGAGAAGCTCTTTGCCTCCATGGACAAAGGTTATGACCACCATGATGATCCAAAGGACTTCGGTGCTGGCTATGCCTTGGTTAAGAAGGATCAAGCATTTTTGAAGCACCCTTTGTGCACCGAAGTGGACTCAAGTTTTTGGTGCCTGGTCAGCTGGAGTGGTTTTCTTCTTTTCCCATCAGAATGAAGAGTTGGGCAACTATTGCTCAATTGTTATGGATTTCTTTTGGGCTGCTTCTTCTAACCCTAGTATCACTATCTCATTTGATGTTCATGTTCATGATAAATATTCAAAGAAGCCCTTCTGCCTGGACAATTGGAACCAACTTAACTTTCTACTCCTTATCCAGATGCTTTCCTCGACTCTGCTCACTGCTCCCCGGTGATGATACTCAACCCGGAAACCCAAACAAAACCTACTAATGGCTTCAGATGGTATAACACAGGCCAGAGGAAAGGTGCGAGGTAGTACTAAATATCACCGCTGAGACCAAAGCATAATGTTTAGTGATGCAAAATAATAAGGGCTGTGGCGAATAGTCTGTATAAGCATACAAAGGTGCTCGAAAGAGTTCGAAAGAGGTTCAAAGATGTGCGAAATGGGTTCGAAAAAGGTTCGAAGAGGTTCGAAGTCATGCGAAGTAGTCCGAAGAAGTTCAAATAAGTTCGAAAAGGTTCGAGGTATATCGAAGAGCAAGTTTAACGAATGTGAAGTGTTTGTCGAATGGCGGTAGGCGATGGGTGATAAAACGGAGAGCGAATACGATAGTTTTGAAGAAGTTCGTGATATTTCGCAGAACTTAGAGATGTGACGTGAAGATAAGACTAAAGAGAACAATTTTTAAATCTGATAATAGCAAGAGGGTAACTTGTGCTGTTCCCCGTTGTTCTGTTGTTTTTATTCTAACTAATACAAGTCTATATACAATCTGAAGGAATAGTACTAAAAAGGAAATAATAACAATTGTAGAACATGAGGCAATGTGCACAGCAAATAAAGGTATTGTAAAACATGAAACAAAATGAAAGATGATAATAAGTGAAATGTACATTGTCCAAGTATAGTAAAAGTTCTTGTTCTATTGCTTTAATATATCAATAAAACACAAAAATGGACTTATCACATTCTAACTCTGTTGTAGTCTCTCCTCGTGTCTGGTAGTGCTTGATATGCAGCGAGTTGGCTTGTTCTGGATGTGCAACATGTATCGAAATTGTTTGAGGACAACTATACAGCAGCCGAAGTCGTTCAAAGTGTCACGAAATAGTTCGAAGTCATCCGAAATAGTGTGAAATAAGTCGAAAATAGTTTGGAGTTGATTTCATAATGTTCGTAGTGGTTCGGAAGGTCTGTCATAGTGTGTCAATACGATTGGAAACTTTCCTCAGACCTTAGAGCACGCAGTGGACCTATCACCAGGCTTCTAAGCGAGGAGCTTCAACTCAGTCCACATCTATGTCTGGATATGTAGAGTTGATAAGGTGATCCATGGTAATTCCATGGCAGAGCATGTTCTGTGGAATCTGTATAGTGTCTGCAGCATCCACTGTTGTGCCTGCACCAATGTGCAAGAGCCAGGCAGTATGTGCAGTGTTCTCTGGAGTTCTGTCGAGTCGCTGATAGGTCCACTGTGCACTCTAAGATCTGGAATGGATCCCAATCATATCGACACACTTCGACAGATGCTCTGAACCTCTACAAATGCCACAAAATCAACTTCAAATTATTTTCAAACAGCTTCACATGATTTCACATGACTTCGAACCATTTTGAACCATTTTGTGACATTTCAAATGCTTTAAATGACTTCACAGCACTTTGAACGACATCAGCCACTGGATACCTATCCTAAAATTGTTTTGATACATGCTGCACAACTGGAATGAGGTATTCTGTCACATATCAAGCACTACCAGACATGAGGAGAGACGACAAGAGACTTAGGATGCAATAATAGCACTTAGATGTTTCAATGATATATTGAAGCAAAAGATAAGTACTTTTACTATATGGGAACACTATACATTTCAATTACTTATCATTTCTCATTTGTTTTGTGATCTACAAGTCCTCATTGTTGTATATATTGCCTCATGTTTTACACATGTTTTATTTCCCTTTTTAGTACTATCTCTTCAATTTGTATATAGACTTGTATTAGTTACTTAGAACAAGAGCCAAGCAAAGGGAAACAGAGAATGAGTCACCCTCTCCACTATCATCAAATTTAAGAGCAATTCTCTTGAGTCTTAGCTCGCATCATATCTCCAAGTTCTGCAAAATATCGCAAACTTCTTCAAACTTTCATATTCACCCTCAACTCATCACCTATTGCCTATCACCATTTGAAAAACACTCCACATTTGCTATACTCACTTCTTGATATACCTTGAACCACTTCGAATTACTTTGACATTCCTCGAAACTTCTTTGAACTATTTCGCACTTCTTCATATGCCTCTAAAGACTATTAGCAACATTCCTTATTATTTTGCATCACTAAACACAATGTTTGGATATCAGCAGTGATATTTAGTACCAACTCGCATCCTTCCTCTAGCCTGTGTTATACTTCTTAAGCCTTTTAACAGGTTTTTGCTAGGTTTCCAGGTCGAGTATCATCATCACATATTCTCAGTCAAGTGATAGACAGTAATGTGTTGCCAGAGAGTGCTCCTTTTAATGGATGAAGCTATGATCTGTTCTCTAGTGCCCCTAGGAATGACAGGTAGGGTCTGTTTAAAGTCACCTCCAAACAAAACAGTGATTCCACCAAATGGAACATTCTTTTTCTTGAGATCATGCAAAGTGCAGTTGACTGCATCTGTGGCATATTTGTGCTGCATAGGAACTTCATCCCAGATGATGATAGAGGTTTGATCAAGGACCTGGTGCAAATCTGAACCTTGAAGTATCCTGCAAGTAGAGGCCTCATTGATTTCGATTGGGATTTTGAACATGGAATGTGCTGTATGACCCCCTTCTAGAAGCAATGCAGCGATTCCGGATGATGCCACACAGAGAGCAATTTTTTCCTGAGCATGAACAGCAGCTGCAATGGTGTTGCAGACAAAGGTCTTTCCACAACCTCCAGCACTATGCAGGAACATGAGCTTTCTCTTGTTATTGTTCACAGAATTTATTGCAGCATCAAAAACCCATCTCTGCCTGTGATTGAAAAGCTGGAGATTGTGAGTGACAGTGATGGCCAACTCTTCAACATTGTAATCCCTTTGTTCCTGCAAAAGCCTATTGGCAGGAACATCAATGTGCCAGTTTCCTTCAATGGGTGGCATCTCTGGATAATCAGAAAGTTGTTTGCCTAATCTGATAAGGATCTGATTGATGAGATGCAAGCTATACATGTACACTTGATCATCTGTAAAGTCTGTATCTGGATATATTGAAAGAAGCTTGACTCTGAGGTCATCACAAATGTGATGTCTGAACATGTCAGAAGATGTTGTATTGCAATGAAGAAGAATGGTGGCAAAGAGCAATCTGAGAGAGGAACCGAGCTGCATCTGGGCTGCCTCTGTAAGATACTGGACCCATTCCTGGTCATCCTGCAAAAGACCCAATGCAACACAGGCCTGCTTGAATGCATTATGAATGACACTATTGACAGTGTGCAAGTGCTGGAATGATGTCGCCCCTGTGACAACAGTAAGGAGCAGCCTGAGGTAGAACCTTTTCCTCTGAGCAGGAGAAGCAAAGTACATTCTGCCAATGGCAGGGTCGCACTGCTTCCTTGGGTTCTACTGCTTCTTGGTTCCATTGTAGACCCATGCTTGAGGAAAGTTCTGGTAGGTGACAGTACATGCTGCTTCATATCTTCTGTTGGCTTCAAACCAAGCAGTGAGATGTGTGGTCTTGGCAGCAGGCCTTTCCAAAACCTCATTGATATTGTCATCTGCATTGAAGTAGACCATTTGCTGGTCCTCCAGATGGACAGGCAGATGATAAACATGAGGAGACTCTGCATGCATTCCAAATTCATTTATATGCCAGCAGCTTTCCACAGATCTAATGTAACATGCATCCAGATACTCCTTGACCTCATCTCTGTCTTGGTTGAGAATCTCAATCATGGTTCTGTCATGGCCGTTGTATATGTACTTGTGGATGTACTTGACAGCCTCGACTGAAGAACAGACCTCAACATTGATGTGACAGTTGTATCTGACAAATGAATCAAATTGTTAACCAATAAACATGATGTCAGATAAATGTTCCTTACTTTGCAGCCAAATAAGGATTGTGTGGGATGACATGTCTGTTATCATAGACATAATTATGCTTTCTCACTGTTCTACCATTGTTGGGTCTGGCATAATCAGGATAATTGTTTGCAGTAAAGGAAGTTTGTTCTCTGAACTCCTTGGGATACCTCTTGCTGCACCTATTTTCAACTATGCATGAAGCCTTGGATTTGTCATGACCACAAGGACCATGAAGCATGTAGGTAGTTATAGTGTGATAGAGCATTGACTGTGTGATGGGGTCAGGAATCTGTGCTGACACAATGGAATCAACATCATGGGCATCACAGATTTTGCCAGCTGGATCGGGAAATATGAGGAGGTGCATATGTGGAAGGCCTTTCTTTTGAAACTCGATGGTATGGATGTGCCACCACTTTACCCAAAACACCATCCTTGATATCCTTGAGCAATGCATTCTTTTTCTGTTCAAAGACACATGCAACAATGTCTGGCCTGTCATAGGATTCCTGCTTTTTCCTATTTGTAGTAAAATGTGGATTGGGTGATTCCTTCTGCAACAGAGCTTCCTGGATCTCTGGCCACTGTGAATTGGCAGTCATGGTGAGAAAGAGATCTGGCTTGCCGAAAAAGTGACAAATGGCCATGGAATCCTGGAAAAGCTGATTCATATGCCTTTCACTGCCTATATGGGTTGATGGAAGAATGATGCGACTCCCATAATTCTCTAGATTGATATTTTCATCCCGGTCACCCATGGCAGCATCCCTCAATCCAGTATACACATCAGCCCTAAGATCCTTCTGGTGATGGTGGACCCAGTTCAATGTATTCTGTTCAATAGATGCCCAAGCATCTACAACATACTGCTGCAAAAGATTTCCTCCCCACAACAATGGTGGCTGCTCTCCTGGTCTTGGGTGCAACCAATAAGCATGGTAGCATCTCTGACTGACATTGGGAACTCTTCTGGCTCCATCTGCACCTTGGTGTGCAGGTATATCTGGGTGCCATCCATTTTCACCATGAGGGAAAAGCAAGACATAGTGCAGAGTTGAATAGGATGGATGCAACTGGCTGATATGCCTAAGCCTGCCCTCTCTCAGCCTGAAAACAATATCTCTGTGATTAGACCGTTCCTCAGAGCCATCACCTGGAATAATGGCTGCCACTTTATCATTGGCTGTAGGAAGATTATAGCGACGTAAATCCTGGGTTCTATCTGATCGCAGCTGTATGGAAGCATTATTCTGCTCTTCTGAAGGCTTTTCTCTCATGATCTGAAATGCCTGCTTGAATAAAGGCACATAAGGATGGGTGTTATTTAGCATGGCCTGCAGCTCCATCATGATAACTGAGTTGAGATTATTGTTTTGCTGCTCATGAATATCAAGCTATGCGATAGGATTATGAATATAGAGCTGTGTATACGCTGCAGGCCATCCAGGAAATGGCAGAAGTCCTCCAGAAAGATGATAAAGATCACCATGAATACAAAAGCTGTATATGCCTGATGTACCTGTGACAGAATGGTCCACCTTGACACCTAAAGAAGTGAATGCAAATGCAGCATTGTACTGTTGGATGTTTGTTTTGAATTCTTTGGAAAGAGGACTTTTGCCACACAACAGATCCTGCAATGTGGCAGGGGCAGGTTGAAAAGATGGCAGACAAATTTGTCCCTGCAAACAGCAACTTCCAAACTTTGGCACAGCTCTGGTAGACTTAAACAGCTTTTCACAGTCAAAATGCAAGGCATGGCAGTGTGGACACTCCACATTCATGGGTCCAAGTGAATGTCTGGGAATTGGTTCCTGATAAGGTGCACGACCCAGTGGTAATGGCCTTGCAGGAGGTAGAGGTATAGGCATAGGTGGAGGCAAAGGTGGCAACATTGGAGGATTCAGGAATGAAGCAGGCAGCAATGGTGAAGGAGATTGGGTGGGAGATGGTGGCAATGATGGAACATGGAATATTGGGTCAGGCAGCAGTGGTGATGAAGATTGCAGAGGAGAAGATGGAAATTGTAGAGGAGACACCCTTCCAAACTCATCATAATACTCTGATGGCATAGGAGATGGTAGAAATTGCAAAGCAGTCACCCTTCCAAATCCATCATAATAATCTGATGGCAGGGGAGAAGGTGGAAATTGCAAAGAAGACTGGCTCCCATCATCATCATCAGATTCCTCATTCTCCATTTCTCTCCTCAAAGCAATCTCATTATTCCTCTGTTCTTCATACTCAGCAGCCAACAATGCAGCCATTTCCCTATCCATCTGAATTTGTTCCACCTGTGCATCCACTTGAGCTCGATATTGATCAATCCAATCACCAGACATATTGTTAGCCAATTGGTCCAACCTCATCATTTGTTGATGCAAGTTTCTGTCTGCAATGGATAGACGTTGGAGCTCCTCAGCCTCATCCATCTGTGCCTGCTCATCTGCACGCTGTTCATTTCTCCACATGTGATGCATCCTGAGAGCCCATTCCTGATCGCGCCTGTTACGTTCTTGCAATGCAGCCTCTATATTAATATGTCTGGGTGGGTCATGATATCGTGGCTCAGCAGCTAAAGCAGCTTGCTGGGCAGCTGCCTGCCTCTCCAACTCCTGTTCAGCCAGCTGCTGCAATTGTTGATTGGCTGCTTCATCTTCAGCAGCCTGCCTGTTCCTTTCCTGTTCAGCCAGCTGCTGCATTTGCCAATTATGCTGTCTAGCTGTTTCAGCTTCAGCAGCTTGTCTTTGTGCATTCACATGCTGCAGTTGTAGATTACGCTCCCTACTCACTTCAGCCTTCTGCTGTAATATCCTCTCTCTGGCAGCAACAGCCTCAGCAGTTCTCCTTTCCTCTGCAATGTTCTGTAATACTTCCTGCTGATGCTGATATTGCTTAGCTGCCTCAGCTTGTTGTAACTCCTGAACATGTGCATCATAATCTGCAGTTCTTTCTCTCAATGCAATATGTCCCCTATGCAGATTATTGAGTGCAGGATCTGCATGACCACCCAGTCCCCTCTCTCTCCCTCTCCCTCTCTCCCTCCCTCTCCCTCTGCCCCTTCTTGTTTGTAACTGAGGTGCAGGTGGAACCACAGGAATAGGATTGGCCAAAGGTGCATTCCACCCTGCTGGCAGTTGAACCTGTGGTATAGTAGAAGCTATATTTGCCTCTACTCCATGGTTTGCCAAAACAGGTCCAGATGGCATCACAGGACCCCCTCTCCCATGTAATACAGGAGCAGGAGGTACAACAGGCAATTCAAACTGCCTTGCAGCATCCCAATCAGCAGGCATCTGCACCTGTGGTATCTGAGCTACCAATGCAGCTCCATAGTTCAGTGGAACAATTCCTTCAGCAGGGGCAGTCACTCTGACTCTGCTTCTCCTCTCATCAGGATTGGTCATCTGCAACCTTTCCAGATGGTCTGCATCTCTAATTCTAGCCCTATCCACTTCTGGTGTAGAAGGTCTACTTTGATTCCTGCAAACACTCTAATCAGCCATCATTATTGCAACATATGCCAACACCACTCACATGTTTAGTAATGGTAAAGCCCAACAATAATTTTGGTCAATAGCCAACAATGCAGCACAGCTGAAGTAAGGTCAGCAACAACTTCCTTTAACAGTCAGTTGTCACACCACTCACTGTAATCCAACTGTTTTCAAGTTTCAATAGCCAATTTCAACACTCTTTGTAATAACAATTACAAATTTTCTATTTGATGATAGATAGCAATTGCAATAGTATCACTATTATAGCCCCAAATTTTGTGTGAAGAGAGGTACTCAACTGGTTGTCATGCACTCTCTCTCCACATGTAAGGAAAAGTCATCTGTTTGGTTATGTTGTGCCCATTCCAGGCGAGGCATGAAAGTAGGTCACTATATTGCGACTGAAATTTTATGCAGGCAAATCTGCCTTTTCGGTATTGACTTGTTACTGACCTCATTACACATTTGTATTAACATATTACTGACTTCATTAAATTTGTATTGACCTGTTACTGACTCAGACTTTTTACTGACCTCGTTACAAATTTGTATTGACCTGTTACTGACCTCATTACAAATTTGTATTGACATGTTGCTGACTTCATTACAAATTGTTACTGACCTCATTACAAATTTGTATTGACTTGTTACTGACTGGTACTATTATTGGTGCCATACATATGGGATGACTGCATTTCAAACCCAGTTGTATTTGTCAGAGCTGACTAATGTGATCATTTCTGACAAATTTTGCATAGCTCTGACCAAGCCTGACAAATTTTAGATAATCCCATCAACCATCACTCCCATCATTCCCACAAAACGACTGTAGCATATGTTATGCACATCATCCCATCAATCCAGCTGATCAATCACTGATCTTACCTGAAAAATTCCCCCCTTTAGCTGATCCGATCACACCATCACTCCCACAAAACAACTGTAGCATATGTAATAGACGAGCTTATGACCCATGCCTTTGTCATGGCATTCGCTCACTTTGCTCACTCAGCCTGACACCGGCATGAGCCAGCTCGCGTTGTGGCAGGGTGAAAGCTCAGCTGGTAGTCCGGAGTCCGAGTGGTCACAGTGCGAGAGGGTGAGGTAAGTGAGAATGGGGGAAAGAGAGAAATATGTGAAATAGATGAGCAGATAGCTCGTTGAGTGGAGATGGGAAAGATACGAGACTCGGGAACAAAGATGACATGAGACGCACAACGAGCAAAGTGGTCGACGATGATCGAAAACGTGATCAACAAGATCACGCGTCAGTATCGTCAAAGGTGAAGGTTCGACGCACGGAAGAGAAAAAGGGCTCGGTGGGCCTTATGAATTGAGTTACTTGTGTTCTAGGCCAATGAGGATTCAACTTGTAGTATGAATCCTTGAGGGAACTGAAGAAACTGAGTTGAAAGACTAATAGCTTTGAACACTTAACTTGATTTCTACACCTTAGTGTGTAGAGAACTTGAGCAAACTTTGCGAACTTGAAGAGGAACTTAGGGAGAGTATGAATTACGAGTCTAAAGCATGGTGCTCCATTCGAGAGGTGGGAGGTCACCTATATACGAAGCATTACAAAGATAAGAATAAAAACTAATCGCGCGCATTCTCTTGCGCTGACAGGGCCGGTCAACCAGAAAGATGAACTACACAAGAAGGGGGATCGTCGGGTTCAAGAAGTGTCAATGGTCTCCAAAATGTGCGTAGCGTTTGCGTGGCAAGTAGCTTCATGATGGCTTCATCGAGCCCTCGTCTCGAGACTTCACAGGCTAGGGATGACTCAGGGAGCAGACTAGCGTTGAGGTTCTCTATTGTCGATACGTCGCCTGTGCCCCCAGCAAGCGCGGAGAACACTCAACTGTAGTTACTCAACCTTACCGTCCAGTCGATTCATCTCTTGATTTGGGTGTTGACTAGCCATGTTACGCAGTGCCAGGTCCGAATGCCGGATCGTCGCGAAGGCATGTCGGTTTCGTGTAAATTAAAAGCCAAATAGGGAAAGAGAAAAGATCTGGACCCGTTCCGTCTCATTGAAAGTGGAGCTGTCGGCGTGGGAGCCGAGGAAGCACAAAAGTGTGATGGGACGCATGATTGATATGTCACGCGAAAAGATGGTGTTGTCATGGCTCAAGGGATTGTATAATGAACTGTAAGCAAAGTAAAGGGAGGTCAGTAACATGAAGTATTGGTGAAGGCAGGATAAAAGAAAGAAATATGATAGCCCATGAGCTTCAGTGGATGATGGTGTAGCCATGATGAAATTCCCAGGGATGGGGAAGTTGGCGAGCAGGCCAACTAGTCCTTCCACAGGTGGGGGGGACTTCGCATGATGCCCCCATCATGCAGGAGCAAACAAAAAAAAAAAGTTAGCATAGCAAACTAGCGGAGGAGGTCAAGAAATCATTTGTCATCTCCACCAGATCGGAGATGTTGTGTTTCCGTCGCACACCATCTATGTATGGAAGCGGGGCTGGGAACATGGGATCTAAAAGTATACATTCTCCAGCATCCGTGGTCCCCAGAAGGTTGTCGAGTTCTCCAATCATTGAATCAGCATACTCTGATCGTGGTCCAATGCGAAAAGTGGGGTTTTTGATGAGACCGTCGTTGTAAGGCAACATCCAAAACTCATGCCAAACCGGACCGTCAAGTGGGACCAGTGTGACAGGATATGGGGGAAAGCTGGTTGTAGCAGATACGGACTTGACTGTCTGGTTTTCTTTCCTGTAATAAAATATTTTTAGTTGATCCTTTGCTACTTTGCCTCGTCTGACTGTGCCATCAATCTCCCTTAGCCGATATGTGTGATCACTGAGCTTCTGGTGTATTGCAAAGGGTCCTGACCAACGAGGCGCATCCTTGCTGCCATGCTGATTGTCGAGCCAAGTCTCATGGAGAAGCACCCAAGTTCCTATGTCAAAGTCATTTTCAACAATATACCTCTCATACTTTTTATTGAAGTCATCAACAGAATGTTGGCGTTTCCGTTTTTGCCTCTCGAGCACATCTGCTAGTATGGTATCCCGCCGGCTGATTTGCAACGTTTGGATGGCAATGAGGTCTTCTGTAGTGATTACCTTGTCCCAGTCCAGCGTTTCCCAGGTGTGGTCCGTGATATCAAACGCTAGAAGAGGGTTACGTCCATATAGTAGAAAATAGGGAGTATACCCAGTCATGCGGGACACAGTGCAACGAATCACCAGCAGCACCGCGCACACAAAAGCCGGCCACATCTTTGGACTGGAGCTGCACACACGGTAGAGAGCGTTGACAAGAACTTGATGAGCGCGTTCTACGATGCTATTGCCTTGTGGATGGTAGGGGGAGGAGAAAATCACCGTGATGCCATACTTCTCAAATAAGATTTTTGCGGCACCCTGGAATTCAGAACCATTGTCAACGACACAGTAGGGGATGCAATCAAACCTGCAAATTATATCTTCGTAGATAAACTTTGCCCAAGTCTCTGAGTTGTTCTTCTTCGTGGCTCGAGCCTCTGGCCATCCCACCGCCGGCTCCATTGCTTGAAGCAGGTAATGCATTCCCCCATGACCTCTGGGCATGTGGACTGTATCAAGGTAGAAGCACCGTAAGATGGCCGAACTCCATGTCGGTGAAAAGGGAATCTTGGGGCGTGTCTTCGATCGTAATTGGCATCCGTAACAAGAACGCACGAAGTATGCCACATCGTCGTAGAGGTTCGGCCAATAGTAGCGTTTGGACAGGAGTTTGTAAGTTCCGTCGCGTCCTCGGTGTCCTACTTCATTATGTGCCTGTGCTAAAAGAGACTTCCACCTCTCAAGGTCAGTAATCACTAAGCGTGGACTCCTCCCACCTTTTCCCAATTTCCAAAGACGTCCCTCGAAAACCACGAAGGTGCGAGTCCGTGACAAAAACTGCTTCTGCTCCTTAAGATTTTCGCAGCGTATTGGGAGCGAGCCATCCTTCAGATAGCCCAAAATCTCCATCCAAAGCTCTGGCGACTCAAAGTCCTTTACGCCATAAGCATGTGTGATACAAGCTATGTAGCCTTCTGGGTCAACGTCTCCGTAGTCTCGACGGGTGCCTGTGCTAGGCATCGTAGGTTTCCCCTCGCCACCAGAGTTCAAGATGTAATCATGGTTGGAGGATGCACCTCCTGTGGGGCCCGTCATGAACTCATAACTGTATCTTGTAATTTCTGTTGTGAACGCCTCATCACCAAGGGATACTTCAACCGTTTGGTATGTTGGCGTATGTCGGTTCTCAAATTCATGTCCCATGTACGTCAGGATGTCCGTACTCTTGAGCAACGATGATACTATCAGGCTCTTCTTTGCCTGGGCCACCAGTGTTTGTGCAGGGTCGAAGTTGAAGCCATCGTACACCCAGATTCGCCTTACCTTCTCATCGTGATGAAAGTCTTGTTCGTCAAATATAGGCACTGAAATCGTCGATAGCGTTGTAGGCGAAAGGTAGTCACCGAAGTTTACATGTGTTCGGTGGCGTAAGGATGCTGTCATGGTAAGAGAAAGATCGTTAATTGCGATGGTCGGTTCTTTAAAGGATGAGAGGGGGTAAGAGAGATTGTGAGGGAAAGGAGTAACCAGTTGATTGATGATCGTGTGCCCTATAAATTTATCGAGGTAATCTTCCACGTCTTCTTCATCCGAGTCTTCTGTGGATCGCCTCCTTTGCGACAGTCCATCGGGTGCAAGGTGCTTATCTGCTGCAACGTGTTTTACTTCGAAATCGAACAGGGAAAGATACATTACCCAACATGTCATGGGCGCATTCGGGAGGTCCGGGGACTTCATCATTTCTATCAAAAATTTAGCGTCAACATCCAGACGGAAATGGATACCCCAGATCCTGTGACGCAAGTCCTTGATTGCTCGAAAGACACCATAAAGTTCGCACTTTGGTTGAGAGTACCGGGACTCCACTTCACTGAATGTACAGGAACCGAAGAGTGCTGGGTGCTTCTCATCTTTCATGTACTGGTAGACCACCCACCCTGCGCCATTGGAGCAGGAGTCGACAGCCACGATCACCAGGCCCTCGTCAGAGTCTCTAGGTTGGGGGGTAATTAGCTTTGCAGATTCATAATTCACACGTACCAGAACTGGGGCACTGGAGACTAGCCCTTTCATTTTCTCAAAAGCATCATGAGCCTCGTCGTCAAAGAAGAAATCCTGGTCACTAAGTCTTGTGAGAAGCGTCAGAGGTTTTGCAATGACGGAGAAGTTCTTTATCCATTTCCGTCCAACTCCAGCTGTTCCGAGGAACCCACGGACTTCGGTAAGGTTGCGTGGTTCAGGCCAATTGAGGATCTTTGTTACTAATCCATGCGCAAGGTGCCAGCCATCTCTTGATACGACCGTGCCGACCACGCCAAGCTTCGGGGTAGCCAGAATATTTTTCCACCCCGAGGCGGTAATACCAGCTCTGATGAACCTTACCAAGATTCGATCCACGATGGTAGCATATTCATAGACAAATCTCCTGATCTTGGGTGATACCTCTTCTTCGTTGTAAGTTGAGGTTCCTCCGGCAAAGGTCACATCGTCCAGGAAAACATCACTGTTCTGTGGGATCTCCTCTTGTAGAGTGTGTCTCGTGCACCGTTGAAATTCTGGAACAGAGTTCGTAGCACCTTGGGGAAGGACTGTGAGTCGGTGGGGGCCAATGATTGAATTAAAAGTTGTAAGTGGGCGAGATCCAATAGCTAGGACACACCCATCGTATCCTGAAAATAAATCAGCTAGGCCATATATGACCCTACCTACCAGTCCTTCTGCAAAATCATCGACGCGAGGGGGCAGCGCTGAATTGCGCATGGTAATTTTGTTGAGTTCTCGGACGTCATGAACTATGCGTAGGCCGAGTTTCTTCAGGACTGTGAATATCCTGGAACGGTAGGATGCTGTCGAATATTCATATTTCCCTGCCACTTTCTGGTCAAGGAGCATTTGTCGAACCATGTCTTCTATGGCTTTAGGAACACGGATCGGCGGTTGGACCCATGGCGTGTGTTCTATAACAGGGATCTCATAGTCAGGGAAATATTCACGGGAAAAAGTACCTCTTTCTGCGTCGTTAAACGCGAATGCTTTGTCGCGTGTCCTAATAACAAAAACCAATAAATCAATTTCTCGATCGGAAAGAAAACATTCTGGAATCGTTGCCAGCATGTAGTCGAGGCGTTCTCATGATAAACGAGACGTCGGTTCAAAATCTACAAGAAATGGGGGGTCAAGGGGTAATGCAACAAGCTCAGGAATAATTATAGGCTTGAATACTTGGCCAGCAGGGTCCGGCATGTAAGTTGGAACTGGACGGACTTTGCGATCGACTGGCTTGTACCTTTTCGCTGCATTCGTACACCGTGGTTGGTCTCCATTCAAAGCTCGTTGAGTCCAAGATGTGTTAAGGGGAATTGAGGAAGATGGGGCTGCATAGTAAAAACTTCTAAGGAGGGGATCATAAGTTTCGGGTGGAGAGAGCAAGGAAATCAAACTTGAATCTTCGTCTTCGTGTTCCCCTACTAAACATTGCAAGGATCGTCCAACGTAAGGCACAGGTGTGTCCTGAAACTTGTCAGGCCTGGACTGCACACCCAGCTTCAGTTTTCCGAGTCGGAAACCTCTTCGATTCTAGAACGTTGTCCCTGAAAGGTCAGCTTATCAGTATTGCGTGGAGCGTTAGCAGCAACAAGTTGAATCGAAATTGTGGGTGGGTGGGTTTCCCCGTTCCCTATTACCATCCTTCCAGACACACATCTCCACAACTCCTGTCCGTGAGTACATCAATGACACTGAATACCATTGGAGCCAGGGTTGTCCCAGGATCACGTCCTGTTTGCCCGTCCCTTCTCGGCTAACAAAAAAATGGTGGTCGAAATGGTGGCCTCCGCAGACTAGCGGAACATCACGGCAACACCCTACAAGAGGAACTGCGCCGCCGTTGATACCTTTAAGCGACCAGCGTGCTCCATCAGCATCGAGTGCCAAGTTTGTCTGTCAATACAATTCATCCGAGATTAAGTTGAGCTCCGAGCCTGTGTCAACCATGAAAACCATGTGGTGTTCTGCTATCTTTCCTTCGAAACGGCCCGTAGTCATTGCAAAGAGAGGGTTAGTGTGAATTTTGACGGCTGAAGAATACCGGAGTAGAATGTCATTCACGTCTTCCATACCTTCGTCATAGGACAACAGGAGTTCCGAGTTTGAGAAAGGGTCATCGTCCCCATCTTGAACATCGTCATTGATATATATGGTGGGATTGATAGGCATTAGATCGTCCAGTGTGGTGGCGACTACTGGCTTGGATGTATATTCACGTCGAGTTTTTGTCAGGCCTGCAAAACGTTTTTGGAGCTCGGGGGAAATTCCTAGAATTTCTTTCAATGGTAAGGTGATCATAGTATCAAGAATTTTCTGTTGGACGGCATCGCCGTCTGCCATTTCCTGGATCGTCGAGGTAAAATGATAGCCGCTAGTAGGCTTTGTGGTCTTGTTAGGGTCTTGGGTATCCGCGTCATTTCTTCTTGTGGTTTGACCTGTTGGGTTTGGCTTTGGGGCAGTTTTTCGCTGACGCCAGGTTTCTTCAGTATTTGTGGGATGGGGTTGAGGGTTTGCTGGAGCGTTGACAGGTTGGGTTTGCATGGGAGGCTCTTGTCATCTAGGTAATGGAGCTGGTGGTTTTGGTACCCTGGTTGGTGGGGGCCCGGAGTCTACTTCTGTTCTTCGATCAGTAAGATTACCTTTCTTTCCATCTCTGGCTTGAGCATGTGTTGTTGCATATGAGGCCAAGCCGTAGGCATCATCATCCAGGACGTCCCGTCCATAGGACTGCAGACCAGCTATCGCGGCCATGTGGGGAGGTGGGTCGCGCTCCTCCCGGCCTTTACCTTTTAAATTGCTGGAGGAAGTCACTGCGCTCGTCTGTTCGTCATGCAAGACTTTTGCAACGCCTCCACCAGGGACGCCACGTGGGAGCATACCACCATTTGCATGTGTCAGTCATCCATCCAGAGAGTAGGCAACTAGGCCCTCGTCGATGAGTAGACGGACTTCTGGGCAGTTGTAGATACCCAGTCTATGGGCATTAGGTTTATCGCAAATGAAACACCTACGCTCGGCTGGTGCTGCATTGCCTCCCATGGTCCTCGATGCTGCAAGTTCCCGGAGGATATTCGCTTGTCCTTGCTGCAGCTCTTGAATTTGACGAGTTTGGCCAAGCTGGAGTTCTTGCATTTGCTTCACCAGTATTTCGATGGCCGACGGAGTCGTGTTATCTATCGCTGGGACTGCAGTAACCTTTTTAGTACTGGATTTTACCTTTTTTCTCGGCTTCTGGGTGGGTTTCTGTTCTGGCTTGTCATCCGAGTCATTTGAACTATCAGAGCCTGAGTCCTCCGAATCGCTACTTGAGTCTACAGAAGAATCTGTGCTATACTTGTCATTCGCGATATCATCCTCGTCGAACTCTTTGTGCAAGAGCGCCAGGACATCGTCCCTTGATGGGGGGGATTGTACCTTGGTCTTGTCAGCTGGTAGTCTGCGCCGGACCATCTTCTGTTGCACTTTTGGTATGCCTCTGAAAAATAATAGGTTAGCATCGTTTTCGGAGAGTTGGTCACTTGAAATAAGACGGGAAGCCTGTGCCGTAAAGTCCCTGTAGTAATGGTCCACATGTTGAATGCGGGTGAACACTTTATGTTCTGCGTGCTGCCTAATCCACTTTCGTAGCTTGTCCGGGGAAACATGCGGTTTGCAGTCGTTTGAGCCATAGAGTTTGACTAGATAGCTCCGGGCAGCTGCCCAGTCATGCTGAGCCCAATGCACGGCTGATTCGATGACATAACGAACACGCCGGTGGCAATATCGTAGCACGTAAGCTGGAAGATCAGAATGGGCCACATCTGCTGCATCAGCGTGGACTTCTAGGGAATCAAGGAAATCATTGACGCGTTCTCCTTTAAAGTATGGTGCGTTTGGGGAGCCTGGGGTTGGCATAGGCGATAATACACATGAGACTGCTGGTTGGGCCACGGGTCCTACGTTTGGTTGAGTCATAACAGTTTGGACAGGTGTCGACAAGGTTGGTGCATTTTCTTCAAGTCTTGCTCGTCCTCTCGTCGTGAGAGGTTTCAGGTGTGAAGGCTTACGCGACAGTTTGAGGTTCAAAAAGGCCAGTGGAGTGCCCAAGGCGAAAAGGTTACGATGGTAATATCAGTTGTGATGTTGAGTCGTCAAATGGTATAGGCGTGGAAGAGACAGAGTGTTCAGGAAACCCGAATCACTCAGGAATCAAATGAGAGCGTTGTGAGTATAAGGCGTATCGACCGTCGTGATCGATAATGATCGACAAGATCTATGATCAAGTAATTAGTGTTGAAACAGGAAGGAAAGCTCACCGTGGGTTGCGTTGTGAACAAGGAATGAAAAACCTAAAGGAAGAACCCCCTGTCTCGGTCACCAGTTGTGGCAGGGTGAAAGCTCAGCTGGTAGTCCGGAGTCCGAGTGGTCACAGTGCGAGAGGGTGAGGTAAGCGAGAATGGGGGAAAGAGAGAAATATGTGAAATAGATGAGCAGATAGCTCATTGAGTGGAGATGGGAGAGATACAAGACTCGGGAACAAAGACGACACGAGACGCACAACGAGCAAAGTGGTCGACGATGATCAAAAACGCGATCAACAAGATCACGTGTCAGTATCGTCAAAGGTGAAGGTTCGACGCACGGAAGAGAAAAAGAGCTCGGTGGGCCTTATGAATTGAGTTACTTGTGTTCTAGGCCAATGAGGATTCAACTTGTAGTATGAATCCTTGAGGGAACTGAAGAAACTGAGTTGAAAGACTAATAGCTTTGAACACTTAACTTGATTTCTACACCTTAGTGTGTAGAGAACTTGAGCAAACTTTGCGAACTTGAAGAGGAACTTAGGGAGAGTATGAATTACGAGTCTAAAGCATGGTGCTCCATTCGAGAGGTGGGAGGTCACCTATATACGAAGCATTACAAAGATAAGAATAAAAACTAATCGCACGCATTCTCTTGCGCCGACAGGGCCGGTCAACCAGAAAGATGAACTACACAAGAAGGGGGATCGTCGGGTTCAAGAAGTGTCAATGGTCTCCAAAATGTGCGTAGCGTTTGCATGGCAAGTAGCTTCGTGATGGCTTCATCGAGCCCTCGTCTCGAGACTTCACAGGCTGGGGATGACTCGGGGAGCAGACTAGCGTTGAGGTTCTCTATTGTCGATACGTCGCCTGTGCCCCCAGCAAGCACGGAGAACACTCAACTGTAGTTACTCAACCTTACCGTCCAGTCGATTCATCTCTTGATTTGGGTGTTGACTACCCATGTTACGCAGTGCCAGGTCCGAATGCCGGATCGTCGCGAAGGCATGTCGGTTTCGTGTAAATTAAAAGCCAAATAGGGAAAGAGAAAAGATCCGGACCCGTTCCGTCTCGTTGAAAGTGGAGCTGTCGGCGCGGGAGCCGAGGAAGCACAAAAGTGTGATGGGATGCATGATTGATATGTCACGCGAAAATATGGTGTTGTCATGGCTCAAGGGATTGTATAATGAACTGTAAGCAAAGTAAAGGGAGGTCAGTAACATGAAGTATTGGTGAAGGCAGGATAAAAGAAAGAAATATGATAGCCCATGAGCTTCAGTGGATGATGGTGTAGCCATGATGAAATTCCCAGGGATGGGGAAGTTGGCGAGCAGGCCAACTAGTCCTTCCACAGCGTATACATAACACAATGCTCAATCCCACTACAGTTACTCCACTCTTCAGTTGCCTTTGGACCTTCGGCCCAAAGTCAACGTTTGGGGGTTCATGGTCACACAACTGTTTAGTTGACTTTTAGATACAGTAGTACACAACTCTTCAGTTGACTTGGGACCATTGGTTCCAAGTCAATGTGGGGGGATTGTGGTGTTTATCCCCATCCCCATCCCTATCTGTATCTCTATTTCCATATCCCATATTCCCACCTCCCCTATCCCCATCCCCATTCCCATTCCCATCCCCATCCCCATTCCCATCCCCATTCCCATCTTCTCCATCCCCATCTTCCATGTCCCCCTTCCCCTCTCACTCTCCCATGTCCCCCTCCTCCCCTCTACACCCCCTCATACCCCCTCCCCACCCCTCATACCTCTTCTCTATCCCCCTCCTGCCCACCCCCTCACACCTCCTCACACCCCACCCCACCCCCTACACTCCCCTCACACTCCCTCACACTCCCCTCCACACTCAGCTCACTTGCAAAGTTTCAAACTCCACTTCAAACTCAGCCACAGCTCACCTCTACATATGCAACAACAATGTTTTAAACCCAGCTATATTAGTCAGAGCTGACCATAGGTGGAAAACATTAATCTTGGGATCAATTTTAAATGATTAAGGTAATTTTAGCACTACCACATTAGGCAAAATTACTTTAGAGATTGCATATGGGCCAACTTGTTTCTCCATAGGTTTCTGGGAGGGTTGTGGAATATTTAGATCCTTGGTACTTAGCCATACCAAGTCACCAACTTTGTACTCTGGAGTGATGGCTCAAGTAAGATCTGCATGTCACATCATATCATCATGTGCTTTCATCAATGCCACCTCTGCCTCTTCCTGTACTTTTTTCATCTTAGATACAAAGTCTCCTACTGACTGTACCTTAACTTTCCTTCAGGGTTCTATTCCCATATGGGGATGATACCCATAATTAGCAAAGAAGAATGACATGTGAGTAGCAGAATGGAATTTGTTATTGTGGGAAAATTCAGCAATCGCCAACCATTCAGGCCAGTTTGTTTGTCAGTAGTTAACAAACATACATAGGTACTGCTCCAACTCCTTGTTCATTCTCTCTGTCTGCCCATCAGTTTGTGGGTGATATGCCATAAATAATTTAGTTTGAATCTCTAATATGTTGTTTCATTCTCACATAAATGCAGAAGCAAATTGTGGTCTGTGATCAGAAATAACAGTATCAGGTAATCCATGTAACCACCACACCTGATTTAGATAGAGGTGTGCCAAACCTAATGATGAGGTTTCTGTAGTAGTAGGAATAATATGGACCTCCTTTGTGAAGTGGTCACATACTATGAATATTGCATCATATCCTTGAGCCTCAGGTAATCCAGTGATAAAGTCTACAGATATATCTTGCCATGGCACTTCAGGTATAGGGTTCAGCATTAATTTCCCTGCAGGTTTCTCTGAAAATTTCTTTCCCCTCATGCACATATCACATCCATCCACATACCCCAACACATATTTTGAAATTTCAGGCCACCAATAATTTCTCATCACTAACTCCAACTTCTTCCATCTTCCTGGATGTCTGGCAGTTGGCATATTATGATGTAATTGAATGATCTCCCTTCACAAATCCTGATCCTTTGGTACATACACCTTCCCTCAGAATAACACCAACCCTTGCTCCTCAGCCCATTCATCTCCTTTAATATCACCTTTCTTCTCTCCCTTCAGAGCTTTCATGGCTTCCACTACTTCATTGTCCATTTCTGAACATTGTCTAATTTTAAACAACATTTCTGTTTCCAAGCTATCTATTAATAGATGCCCTTGACACATAGCACAAATGCAAAAGTATTTGGGTTTGAGTAAGGTAACATTCTTATTGTCCTCCTCCATGCCCTTTTATGATCAATACATCTGGATAATGCATTTGCTTTCCTCATTAAGCTTCCCACTTTATGGACTAAATAAAAATGAAAACATGATAGGAATAATGCCCAATTCATTTGCCGACAGTTAAGCTTTTTAGTGGACATGAAGTACTGCAGATTTTGATGATCCATTCAGATTTCAATCTGATGCATACATCCCTCCAAATAATATCTCCATGCCTCCAATGCTCATATTATTCCCAACATCTCTTTGTCATGCACATCATAATTCCTTTCCACATCATTCAATCCTCAGTTCAAATATGCACAAAGATGCCATTTGTCATCTTTGCACAACATTGATAATACTGCTCCAGTAGCAAAGTCAGATGCATTCGATTTCACTCATAAGGGACACATGAAATCTACTGGGGCTAATATTGGTCCCTCCACAAACTTCCTCTTCAACTCCTCAAACACTGTCTCCTGCTGTTTTCCCCACCTCCACACTACTTCCTTTCATGTAAGGTTGTGTAAGGGTGCAGAAATTTTGGAAAAATTACATACAAAGCAACAACAATAATTTGCAAGTCCCAAGAAGGCTTGAACCTTCTTGACATGGGTGGGTGCAGGCCAGTCAGTAATCACCTGTACCTTGATCAGATCCATTTTAATTCTGTCAGGGCTGATCAGTAATCCTAGAAACTCAATCTCATTTGCCTTGAACACACACTTCTCTGGTTTCAAAAATAGATCATTCTCTGCTAATCTTGGTAGCACCTCCTGCACTATTGCTTTATGGTTTTCTTTATCCTCCATGAATATCCAAATGGTGTCAATAAATATATATATTATTACCTGGGCCTTTGTCTATTACGTCCTTGAAAATGTCATTCACTATATTTTGGAAAGTTGGGGGACTATTGGTCATCCTGAAAAACATGACAAGCAGCTTGAAAGGATCCTTGATGCATGGCAAATGAGGCTTTCCACTCATCTCCCTGCCTTATTCATACATCATTGTACCCTCATCATGAATCCAATTTTGTAAAGACCTTGGCTTTTTCCACCTTGTCAATTATTTCTGAGATCAACAGCAAGGGGTATGCATTCTTCACTGTCCACTCATTCAAATACCTATAATCTGTACACATCCTCTTCCTCTGATCTTTTTTTGGCATGAAGAATATCAGGGAGGTCTGCAAAGATTTCAAAGGTTGTTGTAAGGGCAATGGCAGGCATCCCAGGCATCTGGGCAATTGTCTGTGTTCATCCCATATTTTTTTATATTTTATTCCACCCTATTCTGTCTTTTCTATGATTTTTTATGATTTTATTTCTATTTTATGATTAGTTTTTGGTTTTTCCCTTGTTGGTACATGTTGACAGTTCTATTCTTAGAGGCAGGACCCGTTCTGGATGTTTATCCATCAAGGTGATGTCATTCCACAGCTTGATCTGCCCATTTCTGCCTTTTTGCTATTTTTAGCCTACTATTTGATTTTTGGGTCTATCACATATACTGGGCATTGACAGATGGGTTCTTAGAATTTACCCCCTCTGTTAGGTGCATCTGAAGTGTCTGTATTCTGTAGTATAATATTAACTTTGGATTCCACTTTGTTAGCTCACTATTAAGTGAGGCTTGAGATTGCCCTTACCATGCTGCCATGCGCCATGGATGCCCAAAAATGTGTTAAAGTGCTTGAAGGCACCATTATCAGATTGCATGCACAAATTAAATTGCTCAAATCATGTATTGAAAGCTTTTTTAATGCCCTACAGCTTAGTCCCTCACCTAACATTCCATTTATTATAACCCCAACTGCTCCCAGCATTGATGCTCTACCTAATACTACTGGCACACAGATTAAACTGTCCCCCCCCTGCCAGCTTTAATGGTGCATGCTCTCATGGATGTTCTTTCCTACACTCCTGTGAGTTATACATCAGTCTTTATCCTAATCAATTCCTAGATGACACTGCAAAAATTTATTGGGCTTTCACATACATGAAGTCTCAGCATGCCTACCTCTACATCAACCACATTTTATGCCAAGCCCAGAAACTTGGTTTCCTCCCTTTCTCCTCTTGAGGTGACTTTTGGGAGGAGTTTGTATAACATTTCTGCCCTCTCCATGAATCCCAATGAGCTGCAATGTGCCTCTAGTCATCCTTGTATTACCAAGCACACCAATTTGTAGACAACTATATCGATGAGTTTAAAGATTTAGTGGACATGGCAGGATATGGGAGTGGGCTACCAGTAGTGGTTAAATTTCATCATGATATCAATTGAGAGGTTTAGGATCAGATTGCACAGATGTTGAAGAGGAATAACAATATTGATGCATGGTACAAAGCTGCTTCTCTCTGCGATGAGAACCGACTCATGAATTTGGCTTTTAACACTACACTCCATGCCACTACTACTACACATGCCTCTAATTCCTCCCACTGCCTGCCCTCACTGCCCACAAGTAACCATTTCAATGCCCTGCTGGTCAACCCACCAGAAAAAGAACTTCACTCCATGACCAAATCCCCCCCCCCCGAATTCCTCAGCTCAATGGAAGTCACACCCACTCGGAGTCCTTTGAGGTCAGGTCCAGTCCAGTCCAGTCTTTTCACCCTTTTGAGAGAGAACCAGGACTGGTCCACTATGGTTATGAGCAGTTACTGGACCAGTTTTAACCAGTCCAGAACTGACTTTGGTCCTGACCAGTCAAAGGACTGGTCAGGATCAGTTATCTACTTGTTAGCTACTTACTATACTCACAACTATATGACACTATGTACTAGCTATTAATTGGTTTTATGTACTTACTACTTGCACAATAAATTATACATACTGAATGAGCAAGAAATGAGAAACAAAAAGAAAAAAGACAAGAAAAGAAAAGAGAAAAAATCAAGAAAGAAAAGAAAGAAATTGAGAAACAAAACAAAAAATGAAATGAAATGAAAAAAAAAAAACACATTACAATCCCCCCTGTGAGCAGTGGCTCGCGAGGCTGGATGTGGATTCTAGGCATTGATGTTGGCCAATGGCATTGTTGGCATAGGCATTGGTGTTCATGTCACTGGCATTGGTGTTGGTGTCATTGACATTGGTGTTGGCATCAGCATTGACATTGGCATCGTTGGCATTGGTGTTGGCATTGGTGTTGTTGGTGTTGGTGTTGGTGTTGGTGTTGGTGTTGTTGGTGCTAGCATTAGCATTGGCCTTGTCATTGTTGGTGGTGGCCTTGGCACTGGACATCATCATTGGCATGGGCCCTGGTATCATTGTCATCTGTTATCATCATTGTTGTCCATTAGCATAGGTGGCAGTGATGTGGCATGCACTCCACCCCACCCCACAAGCACAGAGGGCTCATGGCAGTGGTGGGTGCAGTGGTAATCCCTCATAGGCATTGTTACCAGTTATTTAGAACCTAGAAATCAATGAAGAACATTTAGTTAGTATACTATATGAACCAAGAAAGAAAGAAACTTACCTGGGGCCCAGATGACAATTGCTGTCATTTGGGCCCACAGTAGGTCCAAAATCCTTGTCTGCAGCCAGTGGGTCTTACAGATATCTGTATAGATGTGGGAGTGGTGGCCATAGGTGTTGATGGACTCCTCCCCACAAAAGTGAGAAACTTATTGAAGCCCTAGGAAAGGTAGAGAATGTGTCTAGGAACAGGTCCTAGGAATCACATTCTCAATATGTATGCTCCTTCATATACAGTAACCAAAAAAAATTATTGCACCAATAACCATATATTGTTAAAAAGAATCATTTTCAGCAATTTGAACAATTCATAGATGACACATTTGGCTGCTTAGTAATACAATTATGTGACAATACCAGGGATGAAATGAGAGAGTGCCTGAAAAAAAAATGCAAAAAAATGCCCTGTAAAAGCCTTGCACATCGCGCTTCAGTTGCTAATCTCCAAAACATCTCCAACAAATACCCCAAAGTAACTACTGAAGAAGAGGAAGAAGAGGGAACACCTGAAACCCATGCTTCTGATCACTCCCAGGATCCCTGCATTGATGTGGCTTCTCACAATGTCATATTTGATGAAAACCCTGAATTCCTTGACATGGTTGGTGCCCTGAGAGGGTCAGCTTTGGTTGAGGATGAGGATGAAGATTTGGAGTCAGAGGTTGAGAGTGATGATGAGGAAGACAGCACACCCAAAATTTGTGAACCTTCAGCACTCAAACAATTTTCAGCAATGCTGCAAAGGGCACATGACATCACTCTGAAAGCTGAATGCAAACATGAGAGGGGGAGTAAATGGCCAAAAAGATATGCTGGAAATTCTCAGTGAACAAAGCATCACCACCACCAAGCAGCATGAACCCTTGCTGCAAAAGGATTTTGTTCAGTAAAAGATTGGCTCGTCCTCAGAAAGAACACCAGCAACATGACAGAAAATTCACCTGTTAATGGCTGGGACAACAATGGTCCAGAGCTGCTGATAGATGGACCAAATGAGCCCCTTGACAAATCCCTCAACAATCACCCACGATTGTGCTCTGTACAAATGGATGTGCAGGAGTCTGAGGAATTCAAGGATGAGATGCAGCTAAAGGTTTTGATTTCTGCATGGAAGGAGCCTGAAACTGAAGCCACACTGACATCAGAGGAAGCTGAGAAGCTTCATTGTCAAGCAGTTGTCGACAGAATGTTGGAGGATCTGAGAAATGGAAAGCGGCCTGAAGACAATACAGAGGAGACAGATATTGACCAGAGACTGAATCAAATGAATTATAAGAACTTCCCTTTGCTTCGGAGAGCTCTAGCAAAGCTCAACATGAAGGCAAAAGATAAACGCTGATGATACTTGACCTGGAAACCTAACAAAAACCTGTTAAAAGGCTTAGGAAGTATAACTCAGGCTAGAGGAAGGGTGCGAGTTGGTACTACTGATATCCAAACATTGCTTTTAGTGAGGTGAAATGATAAGGGATGGTGCGAATAGTCTGTAAGAGCATACAAAGTCATTCAAATGAGGTTCGAAATAGGTTCAAAGACATGTGAAGTTGTTCAAAGAAGGTTCAAAGATGTTTGAAGAGGTTCAAAATAGTTCCGAAGAAATTTGGAGATGTCGGACTGGTGACAAGATATGTTGAGAGATGAATATAGTGGATAAGAAGTGGTTTTCGATGGCAATAGGCAATAGGCAATGAGTTGAGAGTGAATACGATAGTTCAAAGAAGTTCACGATATTTCACAGAACTTAGAGGTACGACACTGAGCTAAGACTCAAGAGAACTGCTCTTAAATCTGATGATAGTGGAGAGGGTAACTTATTCTCTGTTCCCCTGTTGCTTTTCTGTAACTAATACAAGTCTATATACAATTTGAAGGAATAGTACTAAAAAGGAAATAATAACAAGTGTAGAACATGAGGCAGTATGCACAGCAATAAAGGTATTGTAAAACATAAAACAAATGAGAAACAATAATAAATAAAAGGTACATTGTCCCAGTATAGTAGGAGTTCTTGTTCTATTGCTTTAATATATTATTGAAACATAAAAACTGCACTTATCGCATTCTAAGTCTCTTGTAGTCTTTCTTCATGTCTGGTGGTGCTTGATATGTGATGAAATGGTTCATTCCAGTTGTGCAGTGTGTATCGAAATGGTTTTGAAACAGTTATGTGGCAGCCAACTTTATTCAAAGTGCTGTGAAGTCATTCAAAATTGTTCAAAATGTCATGAAGTCGTTCGAAGTAGTGCGAAATAGTTCAAAAATGTTCGAAAAGTGTTTGAAGTCGATTTGGTGGTGTTCGTAGTGATTCAGAGTGTGTGTCATAATGTCTCGATATGGTTAGACCCTTCTCCAGACATTATAGTGTGCAATGGACCTATCAACACATCAATGTCATCTTCTATTCTCACATCACTGCTATGGCAGGAGTATTGACTCTCTATCTTGATCCTGAGGTCTCATACATGTGGAAGCAGTCATCGTTGGTAGTTGCAAAGCTGCAGGGACATGGACTCTACTATGCAAGGGTGATATGGTGATGGATACACCAATTCCTGAACTTTGGGAAGCTTCCCCAGCATGGTTACAAGGGCCAGAAATCAACCATTCTTGATGAGAATATCGCACTCGAGATCCAATTGAAACTTGTTGAGCATGCAAAGGATTTTTTTTTTTTTTTTCCCTAGTTTATTCTCCATTGTGGCGGACCATATGCCAGAGAATGTACAAATGCATGTAGTCTACTTAATATATATTTTATTTATCTTTCTTTCTTTTACATCTGCTGAGAGGGCCATCTCTCAAAGTACTTAAGGCACTGTTGACCGAAAGTTCTCAGTATGTGGTGTTTCTCTCTCTTTTCATCCTCTTGCTTCTTGTGTGTCTTGTTGTGTGAGGTTATGTAGCCTTCCTGTTTTTGCTAGGAATCGGAAGAGGTGTGGTAGAATGCTTTTTGTGGTGAGCATATGCACTATGTCAAGGCCAATCCTTCCCATCTTTCGTCTCAGCTGGTCACAGTGCTGTTGGTGTGCTGGGCAGTGTATTAGCAGGTGGGTGACTGTTTCTTCTGCCTTTCCGCATGCTGGGCATATTGGCGATTCCACTTTTTTTATATGGTGTAGGTGTTTGGCTAGCGGTGCATGGCCCATGCATAGCTGCGTGAGCAGGCTTGTTTGGTTGCATGATAGGGTTGCGATGAGGCATAGGTATGTTTTGCTGGTGTGGTTGAGTCTGTGTGCTGAAGCCAGTTGTACCTCGGTGACTTTGTCCAGAGCTTCTCTGTCCTTTGCTTTAGTTTTTCCATGTATGCTTGTTTGGTGGCAGATTTGCTTCTGGGTAGGGGGTTTCGCAGTAACACAGGTAAGTCTCATCGCTGATTGTCTGCCCCTTGTTCTGCTGCCTTCTTTGCTTGTTCATCATCCACTTCATTTTCCTCTATTCCTTCATGCCCCAGCATCCATCGTATCTGTAGCTTAATCCCCACATGTTTTTTCCTTAGCTTTGTGAGGTCGTTATGTAGCATGTCGAAGATGTAGTGTCCAGGTTGTGGTTTCATGCTAGCCATTGCTGTGATCGCTGCTTGGTTGTCGACACATATTGTCATGGCCTGGATATTCCATTCATTGGCGATTAGCCTGATACCTAGGAGTATCCCCACTCCCTCTCCCTCATACACTGTGTGTTTCTCTTTTGTCCCCAGCCTGAATCCTATTCTCCTCTTTTCCCTTCCTCCTCGATATAAGACAGCTGCCACTCCGATCATTCCATTGGTTTCTGATCCATTGGTGTGTACCTTTACATCTGTGTGGTCTTCCCCTTCTATTTGTTTTGCTTCTTCTCAGTCATTTGCAATTTGCATTTTGATGTTGGGTGTCCACTTCGAGTCATATCTTGTGGCTGCTATTGTTTCAAGCCTTGTTGGGTTTACACTGTATGTATTCATGAGCTCATGGAATGGCATGGAGTGCCATTTTACTCGTCTACATGCTACATTAGTGACTGCCTCTTGTAGGGGGTGGCCTGCTGGTAGTGTGGCCAGCCATAGGGCTGCATGGTGTCTATGTTGGTCAACTAGTAGCCAAAATAGGAGGAGGTTTGCCATCAGGTCTAGTGTGTCTGTTGCTGTCATTCTCATTGCACCTGTAACCATAAGGGCCGCCTTTTATTGGATGCTTGCTAGCTTGTTGATGATGGCCCTCCCACTTTTGTATGTCTTTGTCTGCCTTGTGGTGTGTCTCTGTGGGGTGAGAAAGAGGTCAGCGCCATATAACATTTGTGGTACAGCAATGGAAAGGTATAGCCTCTGAATATATTGTGCCACCATCCCTTGTGTTGTTTTCGTGAGCCGTCTGAACTGTATCATCCAGTCCTGTCCTTTGGCTAGTGCTACCACACTGTGTGCTTTCCAATCTAGTCTGCAATCGATGGTGATTCCCAGGAACTTTGCAGTTTCTGCAGATGGTATGCGGTGGTTTCTCAGTTTGAGTGCTCGTCATGGCATCGGGATGCGCCTCTGTGGTGCAATTGGGTTTGGTATCATTCTTCTCATGAGGTCAAGTAATTGGAACTTTTCGATGCTGAATTTGCAATTATGGTCTCTTGCCCATTTGACAATGCCTCTGGTTTACTCCATAATGTTGTTTAGCTTTTCATGTGTTTCTGTGAAATTCTTCCCTGTGGTAATTAGTGCTGTGTCATCAACAAAAAGTAATATCACTTCGCCTGTTTTCCTGTCTGATATGCCGAGCAGGTCTCTGTTGTATATTAGGTAGCAGATTCCTGAAAAGGGGTCAACTTGATCGAGTCCATTTTGTACTTGGAAGTGGTCAGTTTCGTAGTTGTCGAACTTCATGTTTGTTTGGTGGTTTTGCATTCTGCACCATATCCATTCAGTGTACTCTTTTGGTATTCCCCATTGTCGCATGTCATGTATCAGCCTGTCAAGATTGATGCTGGGGAAGGCCCCTTTTACATCGAGGAAGAGGACTGAGGCTACTAGACCTTTATGCCATGCATCTTTGACCATTTTTGCTAACAGGTGGACTGAGTCTGTGGTCATCCTGCCAGGACATGCTCCAAAGTGGTCGTCAGAGAGTATGCTGTGTTTTTCGTACATTGTTACTACATCATCTGTTTGGCAGCTACTGAGGAGCCATGTGAAGCCATCTGACAGTACTATTGGTCTCCATGCTGCCAGGCTGGTGTAGTCTTTCTTTCCTGGTTTTTTCATCACAAGCATTTCTGTCATGGCCCATTCTGGTGGGTAGTACTTTAGCATGTGTGTGGTGTGAAATAGGGGTCCGAGGTGGGGTACAAGTGCTATTCATGCCTGCGTTAGTACACAGTTCGGTGCAGTACCTTTTTTGGTTGCTTTGTAGGGCTTCATCTTTTTTATTGCTCCATGTATCTGTTCATCTGTGATGTTAGTGAATTTCCATTTTGGTTCTGGGTATGCTGTATCTACTGGTACCGGCGGGATGTTGGGGTTCAGTGGTGGGAAGAAGGTTTTGAAGAAGAGTTGGCCCTTGCTTGTGTTGTCTGTTGCTTCCCATTCTACCTGTTTTATTGCCAGGTTTTTTACTTGTAGCACCGGTACTCTGTTTCTACCTGCATCCATTGTGGGCCTGGTCACTAGCCTGCTTACATTCCATAGTGTGTTGTTGTCCAGGCTCTCTAGCCATTCTACCCAGTGCAGTGCTTTGGCTTCCTTGATCTTTTCTGCATACCGGTTTCTCTGCCGTCGGTATTCCTCGTGTATTGGGTGGTGCACTATGAGCCAGAATTGTTTCGACTTTGTGCCTAGTTTTCTCATATTTCTTTTTTCCCATGCTAGTTCCTTCGTCCACCATCACTTTGCATACAGGCTGGGTTTGGTGTCTGGTACATGCTTGTCGATGGCATCTTGTATGACTTGGTTGAGTTTTTTCAGTCTCATTTTGAAGGTTCTGACGTCTTGTATCTCTGTCGATGGTTCAGTTGCTAGGGCTTCCATTAGGTCTTTTACCATCTCATTCCAGTCTGTCATGCAGAAGTTTTTTCAAGGTTTGATGTTCGCAATGCATGGTTGTATGTTGATCTCGATGACTATGGGGAAATGGTCTGTTCTGGCCAGGCGGGTTTCATCTTCTGTGTAAAATTTAATGATTGCATCATGAATTTTTTCCATGCAAAATACATTGTCTACCCTTGTAAAGTTGCCTGTGCTGTGGGATTTGAGTGTTGGGATGAATTGGGGGAGGGCCATTTTCATTTCGTATCTGGCTATCATGTTGAGTAACAGTTGGGCTAAGTCTAGGTTGGTGGTTGTGAAGAGGTGGTTGTTCTGTGGTTCATCCCACAGTGGGTAGTGTCAGTTGAAGTCTCCTCCCCACAAAGTATGAATCTGATGTCGCCAGTGTGGTGGGGTTGGTTGTCATAGGTGCATTGTGAGTTTCTTGAGGGTTTCGTTGTGATTGCAGTCATTGTATATGTTGACTACTCGCAAGGTTCTGAAGTCACCTTGTATGATCGCTACAATCATGTCAGGGCTTTCAATCAGGATCTGTGACCATGCTCAGATAATATCCTGCTGTTGATTAGTGTTACCATTCTTGTTGCATCTGGGTGTGCTGCATGGGTGGCTGGGTATAGTGCTGTCCAGTTGGCATTAGCTCATGTCATACCCTTGAAGTCAATGTAGGGTTCTTGTATTAGGCATATGTCATAGTCTGTCCTTCTGAGCAACATCAGGAGGTCCAATTGGCTGATTAGTGACTTGTTTGTGTTTTGCTGCCTAATGTATATTGTCTGTCTGTTGTCATTCATTGTGTGGGCATGTTCATGTAGCTTAATGGTGCTTTGGCTCTTGGCTCCTCTGGTTCTGGGTACTGTTCTCCACATTGCTCTACATACTCCAAGCCACATTCGTCATCGTATTCATCTCCCCATCCCCTTCTTTCTTCCTCTTTTCATCGCATATTTTCTTGTCGATGGTTTCTCATGGTCCCTGGTCCAAAGTAGTGATCTAGGGTTGTTGGTGTGCTGTGTGGTTCACATGTTCTCTGCCATCCATTGTCTGTTGCACTGACATTGGCACTCAACCAGAAGTCTCTTCTGTCTCTTTCATTTTCATTTCTTTGTCCTTGTCTCCTGTTTCTGATGATGGCCCATTGTTCTTCGAATCTTTCATCGCTTCACCTTTGTGTCAGTTCCCATTGTTGTTCTTGAGGTGGTTCCTGGTAGTAGTTTTGGGCTTGCGGGTTCTCTGTGTCTCCGTCTATGGGTCTCCATGTGTGGGGTTCATTCATGGGGAAAAACTTGTATTTTGTCTCAGGGATTCTTGTTTGCAATTTTTGAGTTTCCATCAGGAAGGTTGTGCATCATCTATCTGCTGTTCTGTGTCCTTTCGCTTCTCTAGGAATGCAGTTAGCACACTTGAAGCTTTTTTGGTCGGTTACCATGCATGTGTCTGTATGGTGCTCCTCCCCACATCTGGCACAGATGTCCATGTGGTTGCTGCAGTCCTTCACTATGTGGCCAAACTTTTGGCATTTGAGGCATCGCTTTGGTTCTGGTAGTAGTTTGCGGGTGGTGCATATTTTTCCTTCGATAAATAGGCCTTTTTTGATTGCTCAGTTCACTGCCTCTCTCATTAGGTAGCCCATGATTATGTGTGCTAATTGTTGTTCTGTGCTGCAGAGGTGTGGGGGTCTGACATTGATACAGCTCCCTATCACCCTGCGCTCGTACTACAGCATTTTTCATGATTGTGCGCACTGCTTGGACATCTCCTACTCACTTTGCACAGTGCACTTTTGTGCACCTTCATGCGCTTTCGCGTGCCCAAGTGCACTCCTGTGCGCTTCCGTGCACCTTTGTCCGCTTTCTGTGCTCCAGTGCGCTCCATTGCGCCCCAATGCACTCCAGTGTGCTCTAGTGCACTTCCATGTGCACTTGTGCACTTTTGTGTGCATTTGTGTGCTTCCATGCGCGTTTGTGTGCATTTATGTGCCTTTGACCATTTAGGTGCGCTTTTGTGTGCCTTTTACATTTCTACTGTGCTTTTGGTTCCCCCATAGCTGCCTGCTGTCGTGCACCCTAAATGCGCCCTGTTACACTTCAAACTGCCTCCGCGTGCCCCCCCCACACTCCTTATCTGCCTTTCACATTTATTGCACACTCGATGCGCCTTTGCACTGATAGGTCCACTTTGCGCTTTAAAGTCTGGAGAAGTATTCCCACTCGTATCGACACATTATGACACATACTCCGAACCACTACGAATGCCACTAAATCGACTTTGAACCATTTTCAAAACTATTTCGCATGACTTCGAAACATTTTGAATGCTTTCGAACTATTTCGCGATACTTCGAACAACTTCACAGCACTTCAAACAACTTTGGCCACCATATACCTGTCTTGAAACAATTTCGATACATGTTGCACATCTGGAACAAGCCAATTCGCCACATATCGAGCACTACCGGACACGAGGAGAGACTACAAGAGACTTAGAATATGATAAGTGCAGTTTTATGTTTCATTGATATATTAAAGCAATAGAACAAGAACTCTTACCATACTGGGACAATGTACATTTCACTTATTATCATTTTTCATTTGTTTTATGTTTTACAATACCTTTATTGCTGTGCATATTGCCTCGTGTTTCCCACATGTTCTTGTTTCCTTTTTAGTAATATTTCTTCAAATTGTATAGAGACTTGTATTAGTTACTTATAACAAAAGAATACCAACAGGGAACAGAGCTCAAGTTACCCTCTCACTATCATCAGATTTAAGAGTTGTTCTCTTAAGTCTTATCTTCATGTCATATCTCTAAGTTCTGTGAAATATAGTGAACTTCCTCGAAACTATCGTATTCACTCCTCATTTTATCGCACATCGCCTACCACCTTTTGACAAACACTCCTTATTTGTTATATTCACTTTTTGACATACTTCGACACTAGTCTGACATCTATGAACTTCTTTGAACCTCTTTGAACTTCTTTGAGCCTACTTCGAACTATTTCGCACATCTTCGAACCTATTTTGAACACTTTCATATGCCTATAAAGACTATTCGCCACAGACCTTACCATTTCACATCACTAAAAACAATGTTTGGAAATCAGCAGTGATATTTAGTACCAACTCACACCCTTCCTCTGACTCATGTTATACCATCCGAAGCCATTTAGTAGGTTTTGTTTGGTTTCCGGGTTGAGTATCATCATTTATCATCAACCTCTACTGCTCTTTGGATGGCTCATAACCCTAGGTAACATGTATTACTACAGGATTATGCCCTTATACCATCACTACATTGAGCTATGGAAGTCCTATGGACTTTAGGTGAGTGACTATATCATCTCTCTATACATCTACTTTCTACCACTCTTTTACAAACTCATTGACCATTAAAAGGTGCTAAATCTACTTGAACTACATTGATATGACTGTATATAAAGCCACTAGTGAGTCCCATGAGCTGGCATGGAGTAACAAGGAGGGTAGGTGAGTAGGTGATGATCTTACCTTGTAGGATGAAGTATTGACTATGTAGGTTACATTTTGAATATTAATTGAAGGTAATGTACACATATGACCACATGAAAGGGGTTTTGGACAATAGGAAAGGTGTGTGATTTATGGTGAGCAAAGTTCACTTCTGTTGATGGGGAACCCATGCTCTGGTAAGCCAGGTCCTTCCTTTCCTGCTACATTTATTACTGACCCTTATTCTACTTTACTATTAGACCTAGGAATTGAAGAAAGCAAACATTTTCATGCCACGGATCTCACAAGGGAAGCATATCTCCTCCTGAGCACATATTCTGTTTTCTGTCTATCCCAACAACTGCAGGACCTTTAGGGGGTCTATCAGGTCATTCATTGAGACAATTATGCTGTTTTTTATGTCCATTTATGAGGGGAAAGGCCTAGTTATGCAGGCAAGTGACAACCTCTCCCCTCCCTATACAGGTGCACTGACAGAGAGCACCTGGTCCCCAGCTCTCCCAACATTAATCCCCACATATACATACATTCTTATACCCTCTACATACATTTTTTTAGCTGGAGATGATGCACAAGCCCACTAGATGGCACTTCCTCCCCTCATTCTATCACTTCTCCCCATTTCCCCCTTTCCTGCCATATGTAGCACCCTCTCCAGTTGAGTATATACATTATATATGACTACATAGCCATGCATTCATAGTATAGCCTCTCAATGAAGAGTGGACACCTTTTCTCCTCCTTTTATCAAAGAGAGAGTGCATATTATAGGCCAAATATAGGCATAAAAGTGAAAATAACTTTTTATTGGCAATATATATACATATTCCAATGTTTTATACCAAAAAAAGCGATGGGAAAGGGTCAAGAATGAGTAAGATATCGTGCTCATCGTCGGGGATGATAAGCGCGATGTTAGCCGAGAGTGTGGCGCACGTTGATCAACCGTGGGAGACAGTGATCGGTTAGTGATTAAGGTGGGAACAGGTGGTGGGGATGTGCACATACCCGGAAGTTATGCTTATGTGAGCACACTACGTAGGCTTACCTTGGTGAAGTATATAAATGTCATTTGGGAGGGAAATAATACCGGTGTCGGGTTTTGACGGAAACGAGCCTTATAATAGTGGGTGAGGCACGGGATCACCCACTATTATAAGACTGGGTTTGTTGGAAGATCAGGTGCTTCAGAGAGGCTTGTGACATGTGACTGAAGAGTTGGTCGTATTAGTACAGTACTAGCAGATTTAAGTGTCTGCACCATAATTTGCATAATATTTTTGCATTTAAATGTTTGCTATACAGGCTGAGGCTATTCATATGGCAGATTCTAAAATTGTGAACTCATATATACACATCAAACAAATATTGCGAGACGGGGGTCGACGTCTACGGGATTGTTTAACTGCATTTACCAGTAAGATTTCTGGGACCTCGGCAGAGAAATAATATCCTTACCCTGAGGCCCTTATCCAAAGAGCTTATTTCTTGTAGCTCACTTTCTTCCAGGTTGAACGAGGTGCTGGCTAAGTTCTCGGTGGTTCTCTGAACATTGTTACTCTTCGGAATGACAGCTATACCACGCTGAGTTGCCCAGCGAAGCAGTATCTGGGCCGTAGCTGCAAGGGGTCAATGGGTCAAGCTTCCAATCCTTAGTGTTGGTGGTACATACTCTTGTTGTGTTTCTTAGCAATGGAGGTAATTGTATCATGGCTCAACAAGGCTGGAACACCCTTGAGTCCGAGTTCATAATAAGACTGAGGACGCAGACGTGGATCAGTATACCGCCCCTGCATCGTTCTTCATTGTCCTCACCTGTGGTCCAAAGGAGGAGTAGGCTGTGATCCGAATGCCGAGCAACTCAGCGAAGTCCACCAACGGCTGCTGAGCCAAATATGGATGGAGTTCAACTTGCAGGACCTGGGGTTCAATCCGAGCATAGCGAAGGACGTCAGAAATCAATGCTCCATTGCAGTTACTATAAATATAAAGAGTATGAGTCTATCTCCATAATCGCCTGACAGATCAACATGCGTACCTCAGTCCAATATTTTTGACCAAGTGATCATCGACCAGCTCTTCCATGCAGGTCCAGGTCTCTTGCAACGGAGTATTTTCTAAACAAATCCATTGTTTAGCGTTTTTCCAAAGGCATTCAGAGGACTCACGGAGGTGAACTTTCTTATCATCTCCGTACCACTCTGGTGGGTAGCGATCTGTGGGGTCGACGTACTTAAGACTGATCGGGAAATGTACGAGATATAAGTCGAAGTAGTCAAGTCCCCAGTGTCGAAGCTGCATTTTTGCAATCGACTTGACCTGAGCGTATCGTCCGATGAATTTGACGTCTGAGATCTAGAAACGCGTTGCTCACATGCTCTTTCGCGTGGAAAGTATTCCACAGCTGTACAAAACATAACATTGAGTAAAAGTTCCGAGCCCGGAATGGAAGCTTGCCTTCGACGTGATAACTGCAGAGCTATTAAATGCGGTAACTCCAAAATAGGAAAGACTCACACAAATCCTCCCTTTTTACGAGACCGTCCTGGATCGCTTTACGAACTCCTTCACCCGCTTCCTTTTCGTTACCGTAGTCGCCCGCACCGTCGAGCAACCTGTAACCTGCCTTGATGGCTTCGTACACAGCCTGAACAAGAGAGCTCGGCAAAAGGTATAATTCGAACAGAAGTACACCTTACAGTTGCACAGAGATATTTCGGTATCTGGAATAGTATTTAATTGTTGTTCCAGGAGTAAACTTTGTACAGGCAGAGACTTACTTTCCAGAGGCCCAGGCTGTCTCACGCAGGTATGGGTGAATGTTAATTCTGTCTGTACACAATTCACACTTACCCTGCCAAAGGCATCTAGAACAGTCATCGAAGATCAAACAATGATAAAAAACATTGAAATGAATGCAAAATGAATGGACAAACCCTTTGGCCAGTTCTCTTCAGGGTAATCGTTGCCATTGTATCTTGTCTTCTAGTCGATGTTGAGATGTGTACTTACGGCTAGAAAGTCTCAACTATCTGATTTAAGTACCCTCTTATCAGGATCAGCAAGACGGCAAGTACGGACCGGTTGCTTGAGCGAAAACATACATACGGGGAGAAGGAAGATTCGTCATGATCCAGACAAATCCCGGACGTATAATGCCGCGCATCATCGACATCCACCATGCATATCATAATGACCTTGAGAAACATTTTGCGCATGCAAAGGAATAGGAATAGTAGAGCACGATGGCATAGATCGCCGACAATCCACCACTACAGATTCTGGGAATATGCAAAAATTCTGACTCGTGCGTCATCGCATATGCATGCGGTGTCATGAGGCTAAATATATATGTCGAACACAAAACTACAAAAATATATTACTGACTCAGCGCATCACGCACTGATGAATTGTGCAGGGTCGAGTCCAAAGGTTCGAGTATGTAGGACAACATCGTCAGAGATAGCCATAGGCAGCCCGACGGCATCCTTTCGGCCGGATTCGGGAGTCCGCATGTGTTGTGTCAAAAACGCAGAGTGGATTGAGAGTGGAATAGAAGTCCCTTCTGAAACTTCTTGTTGATAAGTTAGTGGATCAGAAAATTTACATAAAAGAGGGGGAACAGAAATTCCAAACTCGAAATCAAGGCTAGCGGTCCGAACTTGTATTCAAGCACAGTTACAATTGCAACCAGGAATCAGGATGCAACGCGGCCAGTCAACGTCAAATGACTAAGGAATTTGTCATCGTCATGCGTAAGCATACGAACCAAAGAAAGAAAATATATTCTGTATTATACTTGCTCGAGTACACGGACAGCGAGAACATTGGGAGACAAAGAAGTCTATAGGCATGTGTGCGGACGTCTCTACCTTGACATACCAAATATCGTAATGCGAGAGAGGTCCAGCGTATGACGACGATGATAGGATGTCAATAAACTGTACTACAGAGAAAAACAAGGACAACAAAGCTTACATGAACCTAGGTTATGTTCGGGGGAGCATTGGTTTGCGTGCACAATATGGATTAATGAGAACAGGGAAAGTAATTGAAAAGAAGAAAGGCGAATGATGAAACAAGGGATCGATACGAAGCCATAAATAATGCGGATATGAAGGGAGGGGGGGCAAGAGTAAACATCAGCAAAGGCTGATCACGCCAACGCCTGTACGCCCTCCTCCCAGTTCGACCTCGAAATATAACCGACCGCTCGGCATACAGGACACGACACCTCCACATCCTCACCCGTCGCATTCGGCTGCTCCCCCATCAGTGCAACCCTCTCTGAGCTCACCAGACACGCCGAATGGAACATATGTGAACACACTCCCCTCTCTGTCGACGAACCATCAATCAAGGAGCGGATAGACAACTGCTTCATCATCGAACCCGTCAACTTCATGAAAGGCTCTTCGTCTGAGGGCCCAATACCGCAGCTAGTATCATGACACCGCAATCCGGCCTCGCGCTCTTTCCTCTCGACGCGCTGGCGTAGAGTCGGGCCTGGTGGAGGGGGTAGTGTCCACTGCTTCTTCTCACGAGGCGCACGTCGAGGGCCCGTATTAGGCACAGTCATGAAGGGGGGATGAGCATGAGCATGAGCATGAACGTGGGCGTGGGCATGAGGCATTGGGGGAGGTCCGCCGAAGAGTGTTGCAAAAGGCGGTAATCCTACTTGAGGGGCAGCGCCATTGCCGGTAGGAGGAGCTCCAGTGGGATCCAAGGGGGGAAGAGAGAACAACTGTTCCCATGTGTCAACGTTGTTGTTATTACCCGGGTTGGAGTTGGCAGGAGGGGGGTTTCGTCTCGGGGCAGGATTAGCTTGACCCGCGGTACGTTGGGGAACTCCTTGACCCGCAGCAGCATCTGGAATATTTTGACCTGCATCTTGGTTCGGACCCGTACCAGGATTGGCCGCACCCCTACCCTGACCTCTTCCACCGACAACAATCGGGTTAATCCTCCCAAACCCGCCCTGAGGAACAGAGCCGAGCAGCGCCGAGAAAAAATCCTGCATCGATGGTGGAACACCACCCGCACCGTTCTGCGCACCAGGTCCATTCTCACCAACAGGAGTGGCAGGCTGTGTTGGAGGTCCATCTCCGGCATGCGCAGGAGTAGCTCCTTGCCCTTGTTGAGCCTGCTGCAGAGGTGCACCATGTACTCCTTGTGGTACCTGTCCCTGGCCATCTGAATGTTGCTGCCGTGGCGGCAGCGGCACTCCCCAAAAGCCACCACCTTGATGGTGAGGTCCAGCTCCTAGTCCTTGCCCAAGTCCTTGTCCCTGTCCCTGTCCCGGGCCCCAACCCCCAAATAACGATGCCATCGCCTCATTCAGTGTACGTCCCGCACCCGCAGCAACATGCACGCCAGGCCCCATATTGCCCAGGTTCAAGTTCATCGGCCCCGGACCGAACGGATGGAAGTGCGCATTGGCATGCGGGTTCGGAGCAGCATCTACATTGTTAGGAGCAGGATTGTCATTGAGATTAGCGTCGCTGGCAGGAGGAGCCTGAACATTATTATTGAATTGCGCAGGCATGGGAGGAAGACGTGGGATGGGCTCCGAAGGCGGCAGTCCATCTCTTTCTGCACCCTCGCCCTCTTCGTCAACGACTACTGGGATGGGTATCCAACCGTCATCATCTAACATCATATCGCCCCCTCCGTCACCATCCATCATCCCTCCACCATCAACATCCATAGGTCCATTCGGCCCGCCAATGAATACGTCGAACCCAAAGGTAAGGAAACCAAGTGGAGGGCTATCGTTAGGGTTATTATTAGGAAGGGTGTTGGGTGGAGGAGGAGCAGCACCGGCGACTGCGCCTGCGTTGGTAACAAGAGGGAAAGTGGGAGTAGGAGCCGGTCCAGTTCGGAGCTGAGCATCTTGAGTGGCAGCGGGATGCGCAGGAGCAGGGCCGGAAGGTGGGCTAACGTTAGCATGTATTGGTCCAACTACGTGAAGCGAATCAGTTTCATCTTCAATATTTACATCACCACGGCAAATCTCACCATCAACAACTAGTGGAGGCGGAGGAACAAGCAAGGTCTGAGTTGGATTAACACGGACAAGGGCAGTCTCTAGAGCGTTAAGACGATGTAGAAGCGCCGTAGCAGGACGGACCGTCGCATCATCGGATGCGGTCGCGGGAGCAGGGTTAGCACCATCAGCCGCTTCTCCGCCTAAGTCAATCGCAAAATCCATCAGCATGAACATCCGCACCACACAATAAAAACTCTCACCAGCATCATTCGCACTTCCAACAGGCGTACCTGCAGCGCCCTGGACCTGTTCCGCCAAACGCGCAACAGCCCCACCAACAAGCCCTGCCCTCTGCAACCACTGCTCTACCCTCGCTACGCTCGCCTCTGCACGCTGCAGCGCATCCGTCACGTTGTCCAACCCCCCAGGCTCCCCAGGATTAGGTGGGTTGTCGCGGACGAACTGCGTTTGCTCCACCAGTGCATCAAGGTCGGCCCGCACGCCGGCTATCAGAGCGAGGGAGGCTTGCTCAAACTGACCGGGGCCGAGGATAATTTGAGGGAAGGGGTTCGTATGGTTGGGATTGCCGCCTAGATTGGCATTGGTGCTGATATTACCACCCATACTGGGAGTGCCTGCATTCTGCGTTGGAACGGCGAAAGGAGTAGGACTAGGTTCTTGTATATTTTGATGCAGAGGCTGTTCTCCTTGAAGTTGGCCTTGGCCTTGAGCTGCCCTCTGACTCTGGGCCGCACTGTTGTTCCTCGCGGCATTCGCCCTCCTCCTCCTCACATATGTCAAACTCTCTGGATCGATATTAAATCGACAGGTTGGGCACGTCGTCTGTCTCGGCCGCGAGAACCACGGGATGAGACACGCAGCATGGAAGACATGCGCACAGGGTAGAGACACAATTTTTGGATGCGCTGGTACAGACCCGATTTTCGAATCAATTTTAGCGCTTGATTCTGCTTCTTGCGATGGAGATGCCTCCATGTCAGTGTCGGCTGATGTGGAATGCTCGACGGACTGGGGCTCTGCATCAGTCCCAGCAGGCACCATTGTCATCGGGGCTTCCGCAGCACCACCCTCCGCACCCTCTTCTTTCTTTTCCTTATTCTCCCACCCCTCCCCTTTCAAATCGCCATCCAATAAACTATCCCAACAAATTGCACACCCGCTATCACCACCACTGGCACCCACCCCGTCTTCCCCCTCAAGCCCGCCACCACCCACGCTTCCAAGCCTCCGCACCAATCCTATAGGTACCTCCTCTAACCCATCGACCAAACGCTTCGCGCGCTCCGGATCTTCCTGCTCGCGCTCGCCAAACCCGAAACCGCCTATTCCTATGGCGTTCCCGAAAAAGTTAAACAAGGCAGAGAGGTCTTGTGGGAAGCCGTTTCCGCCAGCACCGCCTCCGGGCGGCTGATGCTGCCCGGGCATGCCGTTGAGAGGGCCGTTGGCGTTGGGGTGGAGTGGACCGTGGTGATGGTGAGCATGGAGGACGGGTGTGCCGTTGTTGTCGATGGTGATGGCGAACCCGCCAAGCATGGTCTGACCACCATTAAAGTTGACATTGGGATTGGGAACATCGGGATTGTTGTTGTTGTTGTTGTTCTGCGCATCTTGGGTCGTAGCTCGGAAGCGACCTAAGGGAATACGGAACAGCATGTTTTGCGGCATGCGTGGAAGTGGCCGAAATGGGAGTTGGTTTGTGGGCATTGGAGGAGGGCCGAATTGGTTTTGGGGTGGTTGTGGGTGATTAGGTGGCATAAGATGCGGCGGCAAAGGCATGGGATTAGGGACAGGTGTAGCAGTAGCAGTAAGAAGACCAGTCGAGGGGGGTGGTTCATTAATACTCATGGTATCAGCTACGCGTTGAGAGGGATGCCTACGGTCACGCTCATCATCCTGATCGTCCTCTACCCGCGCGCGCCTATTTGTTCTCCTTGAAGCCGCTGGTGCCTGATTGCCATCGATAGGTTCTAGGTTGAGCATATCCCCATCATCATCGGTCCACGAGCTGTCGTTGTCGTCGTCTTGAACAGCCTGCATCTCAACTTCGTTGGCGTCTCTATCTGACTCATCATCGTCCTCGGAGTTTTCTGAAATTGACGAGTCGGAGACAGATTGGAGTTCAGGCATTAAATCGGGGTCGTCATCGTTGTCGTTTCTGTCTCTGGATGTGGATTGGACTAGCTGCATGTGGACATCGACTAACGGCGCCTCTGTTACACCCGCAGCAAAAGTAGATTGTAAGTTAATGGGAACAATGGGTTCAAAAGAATGCATGTTATGGCCATCCATGGTGTTATCGTGGTCGTGGTTCTGAATGAGATGGTGTTCGTCCATGGGATGAGGGTGGAGAGCAAGTTGGTCGTGACGAAGAGGTGACAAACGGTGGCTAGACTCTGTTGCCCTCTGTTTGGTTTCAACCCCAATCTATGTAGTAGCCTTGTGCGAGCCATCCATGTAGTAACTGATCTATGTACCCCATGCAATCCCGACACGAGGCTTCCAACATGATGTCCAGATGCTGACGTCGAGAACTCCAGAATGGCTGATCCCCATGATGTTCCATTACATCGCTGATCGATTCGCAACTGCAGTGTGCTCAAAGTGTTGACCTCGGGGTTGGTTCACAGTACACACGCTGACGCTCTGTAATGAATAGATGAGGCAGTAAGGCTGATCTTGTGGCTATATTTCTACACGATGCGCCAAGCGCTACATCTATCGGTGGGTCTCACACATCTGCTTACGTCGCGTCCGTCAATACAATTATACTACACGTCTGCCTGTAGGCAAAATGACAAGCATGTGCATCGGATGTGTCCTGATCGATTTGGGATCAACGGATGATACAGCATTATTTTCTTCCGGTACCCAGTTCAACTGCATTATTTTGTGATTCATGAACCATCCTAGTCAACATCGTGATCAACGAGTTTGGGTCCCCTCAAGTTTTAACTTTTCACACTCAAGAGGCTTGTGCCGATGTGTCAATGTGCCAGTAAGCCGTTGAGCCGTTTACCCTCCTGCAGTTCTGACTGTTGATCTATGCTGTACTCAGTCCCTGCCCTCTTCAAAATCAACGCCATAAGCATTAACCCGAAGCTAACGCGTCGTTCTAGGTATTGGCCGGCGTGCGAGAAACTACCTGGATCCTCCGCTCGGAAATACCGGTATGCACCACCCAGATCTACAAATAGCCAGAACTCACTTTGCGGATGCTTCAGCTTTTACCCATTTCCTTCAGATTACTTTGGATCAACCCCAATCTGATGCGCTTTTTCAGAAAACTTCTGTTGTTGGTACCCTCTCACTGTGATAAAACAACGCACCATCTATTCTTATGCTCACGCTATATACCATTGCTTGGCTACCAGGGACTTCGACACCAGATGATGTTCGAAAGACATCTTCTCAAACGAAAATATGCTTGGCTTGCTTGAATTTACCTAATCCCATCCGATTCAAACCTCAGCAGATGCATCTTGCCACTACACATCATCAGTGTGGCGAGAATTCTTAATTCGCGTAGCAAATTTGGAGCTTCGGCATCGTGGGGGCCTATTTCACTTGTCTAATCTAAATTGCCAGCTTTAATTTGTGACACAAAATGTGTAGCTATTTTGCAGCAATTCTGCGCTAATTGGCTCAGATCTACAAGATCCCTACAATCAACACGCTTTTCACACATCTAAGACCTAACCACTCATGGTCCAAACGGGCTTTGTGGAGCAGATATTGACAACAAGAACCTTTTAGAAACAGATTCTGCGAGTATCTTGCCTATTGCGTTCACTAGTAAATTATATACAACTTACCGCGAGCACATCGGCTCCCTTTGACAAAAGAAGCATTTTCACCAGAGGAATGCTTGAGAAAAAGGGAAATGTTTGGGTGAGCTATTTCCATAGTTGGCACCATAAAATCTTTTTGGCGTATAGCTTAATCACGTCGCCATGACGTCACTTAATAACCTGTTTATGAATGGGTCCAGGATGAGGATTCTCATCCTCCAGACCGATTTGGATTTGGATTAAAATTGACGGAGACATTACAGTCGCCTCTGTCTCAAGCCATACCTGTGATAACCCACAACCTATTGCAGGCAGATCCAGAGCCAGGATGTCTTCGTTATACCTGGTAATATATTATTAGTATTAGCCCATCCTGTTTCTGTCCGTGCGCCTGCAAGATAACCTCCCATAATGTTGGAGCAGACTACATACGCTGCACAGAGGAAGAGATGACACGTTCCTTATAACCTACCTGGGGTTTAGTTAGTTTTAGAGCTAGGGTTTAGCAGAGGTAAGAACACTGTATATCTACTATAGTACAGGTTCTCCTTATATACATAATAGTAAGGATGTCACATGACTCGGGAATGTGTTTACCACATGTATGCGCAGTAAGCGCAGTAACATGTGTGTGCTGCATGTATGGCCTCATGTATGCAGCATGTATGATGATATTAATTTCAACACCCCCCCTCAAACTGTACAGCGCTCTTAAGCAGCTAAGTTTGAATCTTGAAAGTAATTCCAAGAGAGTCTCTAAATTTCCTGAATAAGACAGTGCCAAGGTTCTTTGTGAACATGTCAGCTGGATTATCATTTCCAGGAATGAAAACGACTGTGACTTTGTCATTTTCTATGCATTTGCAGGTATAGTGGTAGCGAATGTCTATATGTTTGGTCCTTCTTTCCTGAACTGGATTTGATCCGATAAAGATGGATCCCTGATTATCAGCGCAGATTGGTACGTGCTTCAGTACATATCCAAGTTCCTGGAATAAGGACTCTATCCACACTATCTGTTGACAAGTGTTGGAGAGAGCCATATATTCGGCTTCTGTGGATGACAGTGCTACAGTTTTTTGTAAACGGGACTGCCAGCACACAATGCCACTCGCTAGAGTAGCAAAGTAACCCATTGTAGATCGGCGTTTGACAGTGTCAGCTGCCCAATCAGAATCTGTGAAGGCCTGTAGCCCCTCAGATTTCTCACCATCATAGACAATGTTATATTTCTGGGTTCCCACCAGATAGTGCATGATGTACATCACTTTGTCTAGATGTTCTTGGCTAGGATTAGCCGAGAATTGCGACATCTTGATTACCGCATAAGCGATATCAGGTCGCGTTCCGAGCATCAGATACAATAAAGAGCCGATCACAGACTGATATTTTGATCTAAGCATCGCATTGGGCGTTGCTGTGTTTTCCAATGGTCTGTAACCAGTCGGGAGTGGAGTGGGGGTCGCTTTGGCATTTGTCATCTCAAATCTCTCAAGCACTTTGGCGAGATATTCAGTTTGATCAAGTTTGACTTTGCTTGCAGTCTGGGTGATGCGCATGCCTAAGAATTCCGTGACTTTTTCAGTACTACGGCACTCCCAATGCTTTAGACAAGCATTTTTCTTTTCATCCACAAGTTTCTTGTTCTTCCCCATGAACAAGCCATCATCAACATAGACGAGTGCAATAACAATGCTGCCTGTCTTAGGATCCTTGTGTATGAAAATGCCGGCATCGGAGCTGGCGTGCACGAACCCAATGGTGTGCATAAATGCCTCTAGCTCTTTCCACCATGCAAGTGAGGCTTGTTTAAGGCCATACAATGCTCGGCGTAAGCGCAATACTTTGCGCTCTTTTCCCTCGAGTCTGAAACCCTCGGGTTGATCCATATAGATCTCCTCATCTAGTTTGCCATATAAAAATGCGGTTTTTACATCTAGGCCGGTCATATACATGCCCTCTAGAGATGCAAGTGCAAACATGAGGCGTACGGCCTCGTAGCGGACTACCGGTGAGAAAATCTCATCAAAGTCAACGTCTTCGACTTGTGAAAAGCCTTTGGCCACGAGTCTGGCTCGTTTTCTTCCATCCGATTTTACAGAGAAAACCCATCTATTTTTGATCATTTTTCGATCATGTGGAAGATCGACGATGTCATAGACTTGTCGTTTACGAAGAGCCTCTAATTCTTCATGACAAGCTTGTTTCCACTCACGTTGCTGCTGCCGTGGTAGGCACGCAATATCGTGAAATTGGTTTGGAACTTGGCTTATTTCGCTCAATGGTTTGACTGCTTTTGATAACAGCCAGCGAATAAGCTTATCTCCTCCTTCCTTGGTTATCTTTTTAATATAACCTGCTTCGTCTGGTTCCCCCATTGGGTGATCATGTTCTTGATCATTGGAATCGGGCACACTCTCGTGGGGTGCCGAACTCGGTCCAGCAACCAGTTCTTTCTGTTGAGTTTGTGGTCGTGTTCGGTTATGATCCGAATCTTGACCCACAGATCTCTTCCAATATCGATCACGTGCAATGTCTCTCTCTATGTCAGAGGGGAGTCGCTTCTCTCCATAGGTATTGCCAGGACGGTTTGGAATGTTCCTCTGCCTGCCTGATCGATGGGGCAATTGCTGCCATTCCTGTCGATCATCACGTCTTGGATGAAAGTCCTCAGTGGTTACTGGAGGCGGCGGAGGAGGAGCATTTGTCACATCGTCATGTGCTTTTTGCTCACTTGGTACATTATCATCATCATTTTCTGATGATGGAGGAAGGGGTGGATCTTGTGGCAGTATAGAATCATCGCCATCCATTTCAGATGAGTGGTCATCATTTTCTGGTTCTGGAGGTGGAAAATCACCAAGGTCTGTATTGGCAGGAGTTTTAGCTCCGGGACAGCATGGGAACAACATTTCATCAAATAGTGCCGTAGCACCAATGAATATTGTGCCACTAGGTCGCATGAAACGGTATGCTTTAATGCCATCTTCTAATCCAAGGTATGTCATCAACTCCGATCGAGAAGCCAATGTGTTTGGACGCTTCTCCTTGGGTAGGTAGACGTAAGCACCACAACCAAAAACCTTCAGATCGTTTAGATCTGGGCAGACCTTTGTCAGGTCCTCAACTGGTGTCAGCCATTTCAGGCACCTTATCGTGGTTCGGTTGTATAGGTGTGTTGCATGTTCAATGCAAAATTTCCACCATGATTGTGGTAGACATGCGGTAAATCGCAGGGTTTGCGACTTTTCCATTATTGTCCTTATGGCATGCTCTGCGTGCCCATTCTGTTGGTGAACATGGGGTGCAGACATCTCTATTTTGATGCCAAAGTCCTTGAGCACATTTTGTAGCTCACGATCTTTGAACTCCCCCCCTGGATCAACACGCCAGCACTTGATTGTAGCGCCATACTGTGTCAAAGCCACTGCCCGAAATTGTCTGATGGCCACAGCAGCATCAGATTTCTTTTTAAGGCATTGGACCCAGATATGTGATGTTTTGTCATCCAGAAATACAATAAAGTATTTATGTTTATGGTACGATAGTACTGGGAGTTCCTTCAGATCGGAATGTATTAATTCAAAGGGTCTTTCTGCATGTGAATCTGATTCGGGAAAAGATTTTGAGGTCATTTTCCCTGCAGCGCACCCTATACATATAATTTTGTCTTTAGGAATAATTAAATTCCTTGGGAATTTTATGGTGCTATTAGGCATCTTCTCTAGCGCCTCTTTGGATGGGTGTCCAAGTTGCTTATGCCAAGTCGAGTAGTCTGCGACATACATTGTCGCGACATTGATTCCCTTGGTGCTCAATATATGAGTCCGAGCCCAATAAATAGTGTCACGTTTCATAAGAGGGACACAATCCATAATTGGGTTTCCTTGCTTGAAAAATGAAATGTGTGTGGAGGAACCACGCACATCACTTCCGTCTTGTAAGAAGACGCCCATTGACAGTAATCGAGCATTACAGTCGGGTATGTAGTAGACGGTGTTATGGTCAATACTCCTAATCAAATGTTTAGTCGATACTCGTAAGTGTCGATGTTCGGTAGAGGTTCGAGTCACCGAAGCTCGTAAGCAACGGTCTGAGCAAGAGACTTAGATCACACCACTTAGGAGTGTAAGAAAAGACTAGGTCAAGCTGGATTGACCAGTCATGCATTCATCGTATAAATACTACAAGCGTAGATCGAAGATACGAGTCATGCTAACAGAACAATAGAGGTAACAAGAATAGAAAGACAATAAGAAAGGGGGCATTCGCAGTACATTACAATAGTATGAGAAAGTAGGTGGGCGCGTGTTGTACAAGACAAAAGGAAAAGAGACAATAGTGTGGGACATACGGTAGTAGAACAATAGAAACAAAAGAAAATTGAGTTCCCATGCCTTCTCGTAACACCAGCTCCTCCCCAAGGTTTCGAGTTCCATCCGAAACTAAGCCCTCATCGTTTGCATCGGGTCAAAGGATGGCGCGTCACTGGTCGTCATGGAGAATGTGGAGAAAGACGTAGGGGTTGGGGTGTCATGGGCATAAACCCAAGTAGGCAATTCAATGTTCTCTTCCCTGGCGAAGCGCACGGACGTGCCAGTGACGAAAGTGACGAGTTGTGGGAGGTGAGGGGCAGAGATGATTTTGAGCAAAATCAGTATATAGCAGAGTAGCATAATAAAGATGGACACACCAAAAACGGTGCTGAGAGCGATGACGATATAGACATTGTAGATCATCGTGGTTTGCTTTAGGTGGTGCGATGACATGGCGGAACATCAGGTGTCGGGTTACTTGGGCAGAAGAGCACGGAGTGCTCGGGTCGCCATCGTCGACAGTGCGGACACTGGTATTCAGGGCAGTGTGAAGAAAAGTGCCCCACCCGAGCGCAGGTGAAGCACACCGAGTTCCTCATCCATGCTGGTGCAGGCGCGGGCTCGGGGGCGGCGGTCTGGGTGGGGTAAGGCATGGGGGCTCGTCTTGGTGGAGATTGCGAGACGTATGGTGGGAGTGGAGGGTGTGGTGATGTTGTCAGTGGCGTCTCTTCGTTCTCCTCGTCATCAAGTGGTTCTATTATGAAAATTTGTTGTGGCGTGGGGACCCGCTCTCCGGGTCCATAATGGAGTGCCTGCTCGTCTAGGCTCCTCATGAGCGGGAGCAGGTCGAGATAATAAGCTTCTTCAGTTAGTCTTCGGAATACCCGCTGAAGACGGGAGATGGCTCTGTATGTTTCGAAAAGGTTCTGTGTAGTGCTATGGAGGAGGGTGCAGTCTTGGGTTACGGACAGTAGTCTTTCTTCGTTTCGGATGTCGTCCGTGTCTCAGACGAAGCTGAGGATGAGTTCGAAAGTCCTGACTGGGTCAGGGTCGGGTGTAACATTCATGAAAAAGTGCAGAGGGCGGCTCATATTTGGGAGAGGTTGTGGGTGGATCTGTATTCACCCAATATCTCAGCAGCGTTCCTTAAATGAGTTGCTGGCTCCCAGGTGTTTTCTGCCGTGCCATATCCCTTCCATTTTACCAAGAATTGAATCCTTTTGCCTGTCCCCCTATGTGCCAAAATAGCTTCTACCTCGTGTTCAAGTTCCCCTTCGATCAGATCGGGTGGTGGAGGAAGGAGGTTTGGTCCGTGAGTCTCATTTTCTCTGAAGCGTGAGAGGAGTGAAGCGTGGAACACAGGGTGAATTCTCCACTGAGGGGGGAGCTTCAATTCATAGGCATGGGATGAGATTACTCGCATGATGGGGAAGGGTCCCTCGCATCTAGGGGCAAGCTTTTTCGTCGGGTACCCTAGCTTCAAATTCTTGGAGTCGAGCCAGACCTTCTCCCCTACTGTGAATGGATGGAACCCTCGTCCGTTTCGCCTGATCATCACTTGTCGGGAGAGTTCGTGAGCCGCCAGGGCTTCCCACCATATGTTTCCTAGTTCGGCTATCCGCTGTTCGGTAGCCGGCACGTTTGTTTTCAGGTAAGTCATGGGAATAGCCCTAGGGTGCACTCCCATCATTACATAAAATGGGGTATTTTTGATAGCCAAATGATGTTTCTGGTTGTGTGTGAATTCGGCGGTGGTGAGGTGGCTTTTCCATTGCGAGGGTTTGTTCACACAGAAGATCCGGAGATAGATTTCGAGTTCTTGATTTTACCCTCTCAGTTTCCCCATCAGTCTGTGGGTGGTAAGCCGTGCTCATCGCTAGCTTTATTCCCAGGAGTCTCCCTAGTTCTTGAAAGGCGTTTCAGGTGAAGCGCGGATCTCGGTCAGATATGATCTTATCCGGGAGGCCAAATCTCCTAAATACGTTATGTAGATAGAGGTCGGCTGCCCCTAGCGCATCGACGCTTTTGTTGCAGGGGATGAAAATTACCCCCTTAGTAAGACCATGGTCTACCACGACCATGATGGTGTCAGATCCGTCACTTATCAGGAGATCAGTGATGAAGTCCATGGTCACTAGTGCGAATGGTTGAGTGGCATTAGATTTGATCGGAGATAATCCCGGTGTTGTCGGGTGAGTGTTCACCTTCATCTGCTGGCAGGTGGCACAGCCATCGACGTAATTCTGAATGAAAATGGTCATCCCTGGCCACCAGTAGTCCCTCCGTACTAGTTCTAGGGTTTGAAATCGGCCGGGGTGTCCTGTAAGTATGTTGTTGTGGTACTTTTCCACGATTTTTCTTCTTAGTTCTTTGTCATTTGGGACGTAGCATCGGTCTTTGAAGAAGACCATCCCATCATCTTCCATCTTCCAATCTTCTACCGCCGACTTGATTGGTGGCATTCCTCCTTCTTTGATCGCTCTTACTACCTCCTTTAGTAAGTCGTCTCTCATCATGCTTTCTGCTAGTACTTCCTTTAGGTCGTTATCAATCGTCCGTGTGAAGATCTCATCCTTCAGTAACATGATATCGTCGTTATCATTGTCGATATCGGGTATGTGATCTCCTCTCCGTGATAGGGCATCTGATTGGATCATCATTTTTCCTGGGACGTGTACCAATTGAAGGTTGAATTGTGACAGGAAGAGGCTCCACCTCGCTTGTCGCCAATTTAATTTCCGTGCTCTCCTGAAGTACATCAGATTTTTGTGATCCGATAGGATCATCGTTGCGTGTTCGGATCCCTGGAGATAGTGTCTCCAGGTTTCCAGTGCTCGTATTATTCCTAATAGCTCCCGATCGTAGATCTCATAGTTCCACTCGGTTGCTGTCAGGGAGTGGGAGATATACCCGCAAGGGTGCCAGTCTCCGTTGGTATCGGTTTGTTTTAAGACGGCGCCTGTCGCGTACTTTGAAGCATCGCTTTCGATCACAAATGGTTTCTCTGCATCGGGCATCAGCAATACTGGCGCTTCAGAGAATTTCTTCTTTAGGGAGTCGAATGCCCCTTGGCACTCGTTCGTCCAGTTGAAGGGTTGGTCCTTTCTCGTTAGGTCGTTGAGTGGCTTAGTAATTGTGGCAAAGTTGCCGATGAATCTCCTGTAGAAATTCCCGAAGCCTAGGAACGATCTGACCCCCTTTACGTTGGTTGGGGCTGGCCAATCCCTTATTCCGCTTAGCTTAGTGGGGTCCATAGCTAGCTGGTTCGGTCACAGGATCAAACTGAGGAATTCGACTTCCTGTATGTCAAATCTAGACTTTTCTGGCTTTAGGTACAGATTGTTCTCCCTAAGCCTTGCCAAGACTCTTTTCGTTCTCTCCTCGTGTTCTTTCTCATCTTCTCCGAAGATGAGAATGTTGTCCATGTAAATTACTAACCACCCCTCATTCAGCATGTCTCAGAAGATGTCATTCATCATTGCTTGGAAGGTTGCTGGGGAGTTGCAGAGGCCAAAAAACATGACCTTGGGCTCAAACAGCCCCTTATTAGTCTTAAATGCTGCTTTCCATTCGTCTCCCTTTTTAATCCTGACATTGTGGTACCCCCATCTGATGTCTAGTTTGGTGAACCATTTCGCCCCTTTCAGCTTATCGAGCAGATCGCCGATCAATGGAAGTGGGTACGAGTTTTTGATGGTTCCTTCGTTTAGATACTGGTAGTCTTGGCATGGTCTGAGCGCGTCGGAGTCCTTCTTCGCTACGAAGAAGAATGGCGATGCCATAGGGGACTTGGATGGAGTAATGTATCCCTTCCTTAGGTTATCATCGATGAATTCGTCCAACTTCTTTTGTTCCGCCGGGGTGATTGGGTAGACCTTGCAGTCCTTCGGGATGAAGTCTGGTTTAAGCTCGATCATGTGGTCCCACGGTCTCAATTCAGGAAACCTTTCCGATGCTGCTTTTTTGAACACGCTTCGATACTCCTTGTATTTATCAGGGAGTAGGTCATCGAGTGATTGTTTCTCCTTGATGTTTTCCTTCTCGTGAGCAAGCCTCTGCGAGATGGAGGTCTTTGCTTGGATGTGAGTAGTGTGGGAGAACGCGAATCTGCCGGTTAATCGAGATCGAGTGATGCGTGAGATGTGCCTGAGTGCCTGGTAATTTGGGGAAATGTAGTCGTGTTCGATCATGAGGGGGGATTCCTCGGTTCTGAATACCCCGATCATTGGTTCCCCTCGGATGTAGGTGAACAGTGCATCTGTCCCATCGTTACTTCCTTCAGTGTTAAGTGATAAGCCAATAATAGAGTCGTCCGGTGTAGAGATCGGTGGATCGATCCCGGGGTGAGTTTCCATTGCCGTGTGTGATCCGTTTCCGTTAAGTTCGTCCACGGTGCAAAGCCCTCTTGCGAGATGAACTGCCCCGAGCCTACTCTTCACGTGCTCGGTGGCGGTGAGGTGGGTTTCCCCGAAGGTCTCCCCAGCACTCCTTATAGGTAGCCTCCCGAGAGTCAGACTCAATGTTACTCTCGGTTCGAACAGCCCCTTGTCATCTATAGTAAGGCTTTGCTTACCGATTATGGTCCAGATCTTCCTCATAAGAGACCTTTCGGTCTGCCTATCTGTGAGAGTTCCCTTTTCCCAATCGATGGCAGGGTTGCGCTTCTGGAGCCATGTGTATCCCAAGATCATCATCTCCTTTCCTAGCCCCGTTATCAGCATCATGATCTCCTCTTCTTTTCCCCCGATCTCGGTGTTAATACGGATGTAGTGCGAGATTATCCCATTCTTGTTTAGGGTCCCGTCGACATTTTTGGCAAGGATTTTCCGGGCAAGTGGGAGTTTTTTCAATCCGAGTTTCTGGACGACTCGGTGGTCGATAAAAGTTTCGCCCACCCCTGAGTCGATTAGGGTGGGGATCTCGGCTTTTCCATTGTCTAGCAAGCAGTGAACCGGGACGTGCATAGATTGGTTGCTTACATCTGCTACAAGTACACTTGAGACAACGATTCTGGTGGGCTCTGCTGCCGATGCAGGCCGCCGTTTTAAAAACCCTCTTCTACCATAAGATCGAGTACTTCCTCCTTCTGTTTCTCCTCCAGCTCGTTGATGAGGTTTCGGATCTTCATATAATGTTCGCAAGATGTTTTCTTCGTCTCGTTCTTCTTTTCTTCTTTGGGGGGTGGTTCCTTTCCTCCCTTGTGGTCACTAGCTCTGTGCCCTGTTTTATGACAAACAAAGCACTTTCCTTTTTTCATGTGTTCGAGCCTCTCTGCATAAGAGAGGCGTGTCGTGTCAATATCCATGGCGTTGGGGTCTTTTGAAGAGCCGCTTGCTCCTCCTCCTCCCCCTGCCTTGCTGTAAGTTCTTTCTTTTATCGCCCTCACCCTTCTGAGATGCCCCTCGGCCCTGGCTGCATGGGTGTACCACCCCTCGATTGTGTCGGGTGGGTTCTCCATGCCAAAGACCTTGTCGAGGACTCGGTTGTTGAGTCCGTCGACGAAGTATTCGATTAGGGCAGCGTCTTCTTTAATCTTCATCTGGTAGGCCAGTGTTTTGAACTGGGCGATGTATTCGTCTACTCCTTTCGCTCCTTGCGAGAGCGCTCTAAGTTGGGTTCGCGCATTTCCTGCATCGTCAATCGGTGAAAATGCTGCACATACTTTCACGATAAACTCCTGGAACGTGTCCCAGGGTTTCGATTCAATGTACCTTTCTTCTAGGTACGCCTGCTTCCACGGCCCTGCCGTCCCCCCGTTCATGTATGACAGCATGAATAGAATCTTGTGGTGATCGTCAGGGAAAGCAGTAGAGTTGGCGTCAATGTACGCTCCGCACTCGAGTAAGAAGAGCATGGTCTTAGCTCTGTCTCCCAAGTAATCGGTCGGCACCCTCATCTTGATCTCGGCGGGTCTAGCAGCGAGAGCAGTGGGAGCGGTAGGAGTGGATGGGGCTGCCATTATTCTCTTGGTGGGAAGTGGTCGAACAATTCTCGTGAGAATGGTGTCGTAGTATGTGTGAGCTGCCTAGACTGTGGTTAGTCGGCAGAGGTTTAGAACAGCTTGACCTTTTGTTATAGTCAATACTCCTAATCAAACGTTTAGTCGATACTCATAAGTGTCAATGTTTGGTAGAGGTTCGAGTCACCGAAGCTCGTAAGCAACGGTCTGAGCAAGAGACTTAGATCACACTGGTTAGGAGTGTAAGAAAAGACTAGGTCAAGCTGGATTGACCAGTCGTGCATTCATCGTATAAATACTACAAGCATAGATCGAAGATACGAGTCATGCTAACAGAACAATAGAGGTAACAAGAATAGAAAGACAATAAGAAAGGGGGCATTCGCAGTACGTTACAATAGTATGAGAAAGTAGGTGGGCGCGTGTTGTACAAGACAAAAGGAAAAGAGACAATAGCGTGGGACATACGGTAGTAGAACAATAGAAACAAAAGAACATTGAGTTCCCATGCCTTCTTGTAACAGATGGGGTATAATCGCATTTCACGCGTCTCTGACTTCCCATGACATACTACCTGATGTCTAATGAAGACTGCTCCTTTCCCTACTATATGAGTAGTACCCGTGGCTGTTTGAACCAGGGTAGAGTCCTTTCTCGGTAAAGGCTCGTAAGAAGCAAAATCTTTAATTTCACCAGTGAAGTGTTTTGATGCGCCTGAATCCATGATCCAGTCAGCACCTTTCTTACAATTCCCATTTGCACACGTAACACATATATTAAGATGTAAATTGTTCCATGATACATTTAGTAGCGGTAAAATTTCACATGAAAAGTTCGCTGTGATCAGTGGAATGTTAATTCTTGTGCTTGTGGCAAGGAAAAGGACTGACCTTTCATCATATGTACCTGTTTCAAGCGGTTCATCGACAAGCATTTCGTCGACGGCTTTCCATACTTCTTCATCAGAAACAGCAGGTTCCGATCCAAGGGAGACGCTATTGTCTTCTACCTCTACAATCCTTGGTTCTGGTTCAATCCTCCTCCTCTTACCTTCTCACACTGTTAGGTGCTCTTCCAGCGGTCACAGATTTTTCGCACTGCACGAAAGATTCATTTGCTCGAGGGTGTCTTGAGCCTGCTGATATTCGGTATAGACCGAATGAGAGGTAGAGGCCGCGCCCGTGTATGCCTGTGCAGGCGGTCGGTGGCGAGGATCCCTTGTGGGAGTATGTTCATGCTTCTCGATGCGCTGGATGAGCGGCATCGGCGGTATGATGGTGCTATTACCATTTATAGTAGTAAAGGCTTGTGAGGTGAGGTGGGAATGTTTCTCTTTAGGTTTTTCCTCTTTAGTCTTTTTGTCTCCACGTCGTCCACGCTTTCAGGACGATTCTCCATTATTGCCTTGAGATTGCCATTTGGGGTTTTCCCCTTTGCGCTTGACAGCAGAAAGCTTGATGGCCTGAGGTGGACCAATGGGCTTTCCAACTGCTGTGCGCCGTGAGGCTTCAGCAACAATGGAGTCCTTGACATGTTTAAACGTCAAGGCTCTAGTAGTGGTCGTGTTAAGGACCGTGGCAGATAGAGAATCGTACTTGCGCGGCATTGCAGCAAGTAGAATCATTGCCTGTACTAATTCGGGGATGGCGACATTGGCAGCTGTAAGGCGCTCGAATTTATCAGCCATTTTGGCAATCTCTGGCATGGGATTTGCAGCCGGAATTTTGATTGCGATTGCAGACCTAAAGTCCGCAAAGACTTGGGAGGGGCCATCGACACCATAGTCGGTGCGGATGAGATCCCATACCTCCTCAGCAGTGTCCTTGGTGTTGGCACGCTGCCGAATAGAGGGGGCCAGGCGGAGCACTAGGCTACCAATCGCCTGGTCATTCTTATTGTTCCAGGTCTGGAGCTTGGCATTAGCTTCCGCTACTAGTGCAGCGTTTGTCGCCATCAAAGGAGGCGCCATGGGTGGTTTTAGTTCCATCCCGGTAGTTATTTGCCAGAGGCCCTGAGACCTGAGCCACGCCTTCATTGAGTCGGCCCATTGAATGTAGTTAGAGCCGTCGAAAGTTTGTACGAGTTTTTCAAGAGTTGAAGACATGATGTTATAGTGGCAGCTGGGGTAAGCGCTCAATCAGTCCTCTATTCAAGAAAACATGTTCCATAATCTCAGGCAAAAACACTCCTTCAGAGTGGTTAACCCTAGTCAACCTGGGTTTTTTTAAATGCAGCTCGCAGAGAGCGCAATGCAGCTCACAAAGAGCGCAAGGTTACAATTTGGAGACAATGAAGTCAACGTCGTTCGCAGCCAGTTAAGGCGCGTTCGCGATGTGCCCAGCAGGGCCCATAACCTGTTGGAGCAGACTACATACGCTGCACAGAGGAAGAGATGACATGTTCCTTATAACCTACCTGGGGTTTAGTTAGTTTTAGAGCTAGGGTTTAGCAGAGGTAAGAACACTGTATATCTACTATAGTATAGGTTCTCCTTATATACATAATAGTAAGGATGTCACATGACTCGGGAATGTGTTTACCACATGTATGCGCAGTAAGCGCAGTAACATGTGTGTGCTGCATGTATGGCCTCATGTATGCAGCATGTATGATGATATTAATTTCAACACATAACCCATACTTTCTCATGATTACAAGTCAGTTCCCTGCCAATTGGACCAAACTCCCCAATAACCCATAACCCATACCTTTGGGCAGACCATAACCTATAGGTGGACAGCAACCAATCACAAAACTTTTATTATGGATGCTCCTTTGTCAATATAGATGGACTTTCTAAGCTATCTATGTACAATTTTGGGTAAATAATGTACAATTCAGCTGAGTAGGAGTGAATGGGTGCCAAAAAATATGATTGAACTATTTTTTACATTTCTCAACACCTTCTATGAGCAAAAACCCACTTCAAGTCCTTGAGCAAGCTCAAGGAGACAATCAAAAAATGGAAGAATCCCTCCTCTTGCAGTTACACCAGATTCTGGCAGGATGATATATAAACACTTGTACTTACCGCGTATAGCTGATATATGCACAGCTGTAATTAGAGGACAGATTGATGTATCAAAACGGCTGTAGTTACCTTTTCGTCATGCCTCTTCTGGTTGATGCCTCAACCGATGACCAGCCATGCTGCTGGTTGTTAGCCCACCATTGTTTGCGCGCCGTGTGTGGAGGTAGATGAACGAGGAACGAGTGTAGTGTACTGATGTTTTGCAAGGTAGAATTATGACGCGTTCAGGTCATGTGATGTTCTGGTTCCTTTCCCTTACTTTCACCGTTACGCGTAGGTTCTTGCTCCCCATTCTTTGTCACTGCTGTCGCTCCATTGCTTCTCGTATCATTCTTTTCGTGTTACTTCCTTTTCCAGACTCTACATTCATGGTGAGCAACTCATAGAAGCTTGAAGCGAGGAGGATAACCAAGCTCACATGGTCAGGGATGACAGCTGACAGCACAGACAGTGGTCAAGGTTCTGAACCTCTATCGGATGCGTATGTCACTGAGAAAGACTCAAGGAGAGGGGCAAGCCGATGAGTGAAAGCTCCAGGAGGATCAGCTCAATTGGAAATTCGACGTTCTGCATGTGTAGCTTCAGCACAGTCGAAATCTGCCCAAGTACCCTCGCCCGGTCCAGTTCTTGTTAAGGCACCCCCCAGAGTGAAGCTGTCAGCTGGCTACAAATATCAAGTCCTGTGGGCTGTGCCAGAAGACAGTGAGAAGATCCCCGGGCAGTTGGGCAGGCCGATGGACTCATCTGAGAAGGTTGGTGACTTTCAGGACACCGCTATGACTCAGGAGAGTTCAAGGATCAGCACAGCAGCCAAAGTGGGCCGCAAATGATCAGCGACAGGGGATGCCCTGGGCTCCTTGGACTGTGGGCACAACCCTACCCACCTTGCATCGGCGGTGGATTTCTCACCAACACATTTCAATGAGCCATGGAGTGATGGCTTGCTTGGCGCCTGGCAGGAAGCTACTCAGCAGATCGGGCATGACATCACAGGTGAGGACACTGGAAATCAAGGTGGTGAGGGGGATCCCACTTTGCCAATGGCAGTAGACCTGAAGGCCTGGGTATTCAAAGGAAAGGGGAAAGCAATGGCAACCCCAAACTTGAGTCCGATTGTGCACAATCCCTTACTTCAGAGGTCTATCATTGTCGAATCGCATACACTCTCTCCAGCAAAAAACCAATCTGACACTTACTATATGTGTGATGCCAATGCAGCCTGGCTAGCTGCAGAGGGTAGGGCGCTGATAGCAGATGGTTTCTGAGCTGCAGACTACAGGCCTACCCAAATAGTGGGCGGAGTATCATATAAAAATTGTTTGCCAAAATTCCTATGCGCTAATGTAGAGGGATTGAGTTCAGGCAGGCAACTCTTCACAGAATACATGGGAGACTCGCACAAGTCTCCCTGTGCCCCCCATTTCACCCAGCAGGTGATGGCACTGCATAATCTGCATGATTTTGTGCTGACATGCATATAGTCAGGACTGTATAGTCCCCATATGGCCACATTAGCACACACAAATTCAGGCTCACATAGAGCCATGCAAGCATATGTGCATGTACCTCAGATGTCTACACAGATGGCCCAGGCTTATGCAGCTGCACCTGCACATACTGTCGAAGCAGAACTACATGCATGCCCAAAGCCCCAGACCACCCTGCAACTTTGCAAACTTGCTCAAGACCCTCGCCCATGCATAATATAGCACAAACACTGGCAACCATTTCTTCCACTCAAACTGGCAATCAACCTCCTGCATCTTACCCCATCCTGAATGCAGAACTTCTAGCGGCACTGTCATCCGCTCTAGGCTTGGGTGGTATGACACAGACAACAGGCAGTGGTGCTCTTCAACCAGTGAGGAGATATTTTTCATAGCCAATCACAAATGCTACAAGTGAGCTCCCAATCACCATAATCAAGGAGCTGAAGGGAGGCTTTAAGAACTACATTCTGCTTGCTCTTTGTATGCACAAGGCTTGTGCAAATGCTATGAGGGCCACTGATGCCCTGGATATGGAGGTCAGATTCAATGAGAAGGAGGAAATGAGACTGAAGCAGAGGAATTTCTCTGCTGCAAAGAATCACTACCTCAGAATGGACAATTTCATGGAGATCCGTGAAAACTTCATCCAAGGAATGAGGAAATATCTCATCTTAGGAGATGACACTGAGCCTGGTGGCAGGATGGCATCAGATTGTGCAGATATGTTTTTGGATTTCTTCAGCATCATCACAGCCAGACCAGATTTCACACTTGACTGGCCTTCTTATAGGGGGTACATGTTAGGAAACAGTCTCCTAACATGCCTATTACATAATACTATTTTTATTTTATTTTATTTCATTTTATTTCATTTTATTTCACCAAAATACAATACAAAACACCTATATACACATTATTTGTCAGCGTGGGAATTCTTTATTTACATGCATCAATATGTACACGCATGTACGTGCATGTGCATGCATGTGTGTGCACGTCCGTAATAACATACTACAATATGTGTAACATAGTATATAACCCTAAAATAAATACTAGGAGACCACAGTTGTGTTCTCTTAGGTATTCCATCCACATTAGTGGTGCGAAAGGCCTATTTCAGCCAACTGTTCTATTTTTAACCTCTCGCATCAAAGCCATCAAACCCCCCATCACGCGCGCGCCCCCTGCCGCCTTCTTGTAGGAGAACCCGCACGGTCCAGCTAGCAGATTAGTGGATGTCACCCTAATAGAAGAACACAACTACCCCATCAGTGCGCCTTCTCTTACTCACGTGCATACATCATTTGTCTCAGCGCGCCACATCTGCTTACACATCATTTCGGCAAGAGCTGGAATTAATTGTATATACATATTTACCTTTGCTTTCATAAGCCAATGCCAGGCCTCGCCTTACATTGCGACCGCCAGTGATCGAGAGGCAGCGCTCGTCATTAGGACAGCTGCAACCAGACAACTGATCAGATCTGGTTTAGCTAAGATTTACATTACTCTATTTGGACGACTATTTTAGGTAGTTACTAGCCAAATTCAGTAATAGCCCCGAGATCAGGCACTGTTGGAAGGGTTATTGATCCGAAGTGCCCAATAGCCGAAATCACGTGTTTTGCCATGTTTGGTACCCAAAATAGCCGGATCACATGACTCGAAATTTTGCGAAAAAATTCTACAGCCGAATCTTTACACAGCCGAAGAAGTGACTCATCACAGATTACATAATTATGTCAGAACAAGCAGCTTCGAATCCTGGACACAATTCTGTTCCCACACCTATTCTTGAAGCCAAAATTGATGCTCTAACAGCACAAATGTCCCAATTAGTGTCAGTATTAGCAGCATCTCAGCCCAAACAAGTACAAACAAATGCAGAAACAGTAGAAGATAAAGATGATGAGATGGAGGAGATGGTGGAGTGGATGTCTCAGGAGGGTGAGCATGCAGAGGAGAGATCTGAGAGTGGAAAAATGTGTTTACCTAAATACACGCCCCCACAAATATTTGATGGTACCATGGAGAACACAAAATTCTTCATCAGCTCTATAGTGTTGTATATTCATGGGAGAAAGCCCAAATTTCGTATGACCAAGTCTAGAATTATGTTTGCTCTCTCATACATCCAGGGAGGGAAAGCACAGTTCTGGAGAAATGAAGCCATTAATCAAATTGCCACAGGATATAAACTGTTTGCAAGCTTCAGGGAATTTTTGGAGAGGTTGGAGGCACAGTTTGGAGACCCTAACCCAAAGGCAACAGCGAATGCAAAATTAAAAACTATGCGCCAAGGTTCTCTGACTGCAGACGAATTTATTTTTGCAGTTTAAAGCAGAAGCATCACAAACCGATATGGGAGAAGCAGCATTGGTGGAATATTTGAAGGCAGGATTAAATCCCTCATTATTCAAGTCTATCTATCAACTATCTTCTATGCCGGAGAGGTTGGACAAGTGGTATCACTGGGCAATGCATCTTGATCGGCAGTATCTGTTACGAGAAGGCACGGGAACTCAATTTTCTTTTGTTTCTATTGTTCTACTACCGTACGTCCCATGCTATTGTCTCTTTTCCTTTTGTCTTGTACAACACGCGCCCACCTACTTTCTCATACTATTGTAACGTACTGCGAACGCCCCCTTTCTTATTGTCTTTCTATTCTTGTTACCTCTATTATTCTGTTAGCATGACTCGTATCTTCGATCTACACTTGTAGTATTTATATGATGAATGCACGACTGGTCAATCCAGCTTGACCTAGTCTTTTCTTACACTCCTAACCAGTGTGATCTAAGTCTCTTGCTCAGACCGTTGCTTACGAGCTTCAGTGACTCGAACCTCTACCGAACATCGACACTTACGAGTATCGACTAAACGTTTGATTAGGAGTATTGACCATAACAAAAGGTCAAGCTGTTCTAAACCTCTGCCGACTAACCACAGTCTAGGCAGCTCACACATACTATGACACCATTCTCACGAGAATTGTTCGACCACTTCCCACCAAGAGAATAATGGCAGCCCCATCCACTCCTACCGCTCCCACTGCACCCGCTGCTCTCGCTGCTAGACCCACCGAGATCAAGATGAGGGCGCCGACCGATTACTCGGGAGACAGAGCTAAGACCATGCTCTTCTTACTTGAGTGCGGAGCATACGTTGACGCCAACTCTACCGCTTTCCCTGACGATCGCCACAAGATTCTATTCATGCTGTCATACATGAACGGGGGGACGGCAGGGCCGTGGAAGCAGGCGTACCTAGAAGAAAGGTACATTGAATCGAAACCCTGGGACACGTTCCAGGAGTTTATCGTGAAAGTACGTGTGGCATTTTCGCCGATTGACGACGCAGGAAATGTGCGAACCGAACTTAGAGCGCTCTCGCAAGGAGCGAAAGGAGTAGACGAATACATCGCCCAGTTCAAAACACTGGCCTACCAGATGAAGATTAAAGAAGATGCTGCCCTAATCGAATACTTCGTCGACGGACTCAACAACTGAGTCCTCGACAAGGTCTTTGGCATGGAGAACCCACCCAACACGATCGAGGGGTGGTACACCCATGCAGCAAGGGCCGAGGGGCATCTCAGAAGGGCGAGGGCGATAAAAGAAAGAACTTACAGCAAGGCAGGGGGAGGAGGAGGAGCAAGCGGCTCTTCAAAAGACCCCAATGCCATGGATATTGACGCGACACGCCTCTCTTATGCAGAGAGGCTTGAACACATGAAAAAAGGAAAGTGCTTTGTTTGTCATAAAACAGGGCACAGAGCTAGTGACCACAAGGGAGGAAAGGAACCACCCCCCAAAGAAGAAAAGAAGAACGAGATGAAGAAAACATCTCGTGAACATTATATGAAGATCCGAAACCTCGTCAACGAGCTGGAGGAGAAACAGAAGGAGGAAGTACTCGATCTTATGGTAGAAGAGGGTTTTTAAAATGGCGGCCTGCATCGGCAGCAGAGCCCGCCAGAATCGTTGTCTCAAGTGTACTTGTAGCGGATGTAAGCAACCAATCTATGCACATCCCGGTTCACTGCTTGCTAGACAATGGAAAAGCCGAGATCCCCGCCCTAATCGACTCAGGGGTGGGCGAAACTTTTATCGACCACCGAGTCGTCCAGAAACTCAGATTGAAAAAACTCCCACTTGCCCAGAAAATCCTCGCCAAAAATGTCGATGGGACCCTAAACAAGAATGGGACGATCTTGCACTACGTCCGTATTAACACCGAGATCGGGAGAAAAGAAGAGGAGATCATGATGCTGATAATGGGGCTAGGAAAGGAGATGATGATCTTGGGGTACACATGGCTCCAGAAGCACAACCCTGCCATCGATTGGGAAAAGGGAACTCTCACAGATAGGCAGACCGAAAGGTCTCTTATGAGGAAGATCTGGACCATGATCGAACGGACATGGACCATAATCGGTAAGCAAAGCCTTACTATAGATGACAAGGGGCTGTTCGAACTGAGAGTAACATTGAGTCCGACTCTTGGGAGGCTACCTATAAGGAGTGCTGGGGAGACCTTCGGGGAAACCCACCTCGCCGCCACCGAGCACGTGAAGAGTAGGCTCGGGGCGGTTCATCTCACAAGAGGGCTTTGCACCGCAGACGAACTTAACGGAAATGGATCACACACAGCAATGGAAACTCACCCCGGGATCGATCCACCGATCTCTACACCAGATGACTCTATTATCGGCTTATCACTTAACACCGAAGGAAGTAATGATGGGACAGATGCACTGTTCACCTACATCCGAGGGGAACCAATGATCGGGGTATTCAGAACCGAGGAATCCCCCCTCACGATCGAACACGACTACATTTCCCCAAATTACCAGGCACTCAGGCACATCTCATGCATCACTCGATCTCGATTAACCAGCAGATTCGTGTTCTCCCACACTACTCACATCCGAGCAAAGACCTCCGTCTCGCAGAGGCTTGCTCACGAGAAGGAAAACGTCAAGGAGAAACAATCACTCGATGACCTACTCCCCGATAAATACAAGGAGTATCGAAGCGTGTTCAAAAAAGCAGCATCGGAAAGGTTTCCTGAATTGAGACCGTGGGACCACATGATCGAGCTTAAACCAGACTTCATCCCGAAGGACTGCAAGGTCTACCCAATCACCCCGGCGGAACAAAAGAAGTTGGACGAATTCATCGATGATAACCTAAGGAAGGGATACATTACTCCATCCAAGTCCCCTATGGCATCGCCATTCTTCTTCGTAGCGAAGAAGGACTCCGACGCGCTCAGACCATGCCAAGACTACCAGTATCTAAACGAAGGAACCATCAAAAACTCGTACCCACTTCCATTGATCGGCGATCTGCTCGATAAGCTGAAAGGGGCGAAATGGTTCACCAAACTAGACATCAGATGGGGGTACCACAATGTCAGGATTAAAAAGGGAGACGAATGGAAAGCAGCATTTAAGACTAATAAGGGGCTGTTTGAGCCCAAGGTCATGTTTTTTGGCCTCTGCAACTCCCCAGCAACCTTCCAAGCAATGATGAATGACATCTTCTGAGACATGCTGAATGAGGGGTGGTTAGTAATTTACATGGACAACATTCTCATCTTCGGAGAAGATGAGAAAGAACACGAGGAGAGAACGAAAAGAGTCTTGGCAAGGCTTAGGGAGAACAATCTGTACCTAAAGCCAGAAAAGTCTAGATTTGACATACAGGAAGTTGAATTCCTCGGTTTGATCCTGCGACCGAACCAGCTAGCTATGGACCCCACTAAGCTAAGCGGAATAAGGGATTGGCCAGCCCCAACCAACATAAAGGGGGTCAGATCATTCCTAGGCTTCGGGAATTTCTACAGGAGATTCATCGGCAACTTTGCCGCAATTACTAAGCCACTCAATGACCTAACGAGAAAGGACCAGCCCTTCAACTGGACGAACGAGTGCCAAGGGGCATTCGACTCCCTAAAGAAGAAATTCTCTGAAGCGCCAGTATTGCTGATGCCCGATGCAGAGAAACCATTTGTGATCGAAAGCGACGCTTCAAAGTACACGACAGGCGCCATCTTAAAACAAACCGATACCAACGGAGACTGGCACCCTTGCGGGTATATCTCCCACTCCCTGACAGCAACCGAGCAGAACTATGAGATCTACGATCGGGAGCTATTAGGAATAATACGAGCACTGGAAACCTGGAGACACTATCTCCAGGGATCTGAACATGCAATGACAATCCTATCGGATCACAAAAATCTGATGTACTTCAGGACAGCATGGAAATTAAATCGGCGACAAGCGAGGTAGAGCCTCTTCCTGTCACAATTCAACCTTCAATTGGTACACATCCTGGGAAAAATGATGATCCAATCAGATGCCCTATCATGGAGAGGAGATCACATACCCGATATCGACAATGATAATGATGATATCACGTTACTGAAGGACGAGATCTTCACATGGACGATTGATAATGACCTAAAGGAAGTACTAGCAGAAAGCATGATGAGAGACGACTTACTAAAGGAGATAGTAAGAGCGATCAAAGAAGGAGGAACGCCACCAATCAAGTCGGCAGTAGAAGATTGGAAGATGGAAGATGATGGGACGGTCTTCTTCAAAGACCGATGCTACGTCCCAAATGACAAAGAACTAAGAAGAAAAATCGTGGAAAAGTACCACGACAACATACTTACAGGACATCCCGGCCGATTTCAAACCCTAGAACTAGTACGGAGGGACTACTGGTGGCCAGGGATGACCATTTTCATTCGGAATTACGTCGATGGCTGCGCCACCTGCCAGCAGATGAAGGTGAACACTCACCCGACAACACCGGGATTATCTCTGATCAAATCTAACGCCACTCGACCATTCGCACTAGTGACCATGGACTTCATCACTGATCTCCCGATAAGTGACGGATCTGACACCATCATGGTCGTGGTAGACCATGGTCTTACTAAGGGGGTAATTTTCATCCCCTGCAACAAGAGCGTCGATGCGCTAGGGGCGGCCGACCTCTATCTACATAATGTATTTAGGAGATTTGGCCTCCCAGATAAGATCATATCTGACCGAGATCCGCGCTTCACCTGAAATGCCTTTCAAGAACTAGGGAGACTCCTGGGAATAAAGCTAGCGATGAGCACGGCTTACCACCCACAGACCGATGGGGAAACTGAGAGGGTAAATCAAGAACTCGAAATCTATCTCCGGATCTTCTGTGCGAACAGACCCTCGCAATGGAAAAGCCACCTCACCACCGCCGAATTCACACACAACCAGAAACATCATTCGGCTATCAAAAATACCCCATTTTATGTAATGATGGGAGTGCACCCTAGGGCTATCCCCATGACTTACCTGAAAACAAACGTGCCGGCTACCGAACGGCAGATAGCCGAACTAGGAAACATACGGCGGGAAGCCCTGGCGGCTCACGAACTCTCCCGACAAGTGATGATCGGGCGAAACGGACGAGGGTTCCGTCCATTCACAGTAGGGGAGAAGGTCTGGCTCGACTCCAAGAATTTGAGGCTAGGGTACCCAACGAAAAAGCTCACCCCTAGACGCGAGGGACCCTTCCCCATCACGCGAGTAATCTCATCCCATGCCTATGAATTGAAGCTCCCCCCTCAGTGGAGAATTCACCCTGTGTTCCACGCTTCACTCCTCTCACGCTTCAGAGAAAATGAGACTCACGGACCAAACCTCCTTCCTCCACCACCCGATCTGATCGAAGGGGAACTTGAACACGAGGTAGAAGCTATTTTGGCACATAGGGGGACAGGCAAAAGAATTTGATTCTTGGTAAAATGGAAGGGATACGGCATGGCAGAAAACACCTGGGAGCCAGCAACTCATTTAAGGAATGCTGCTGAGATATTGGGTGAATACAGATCCACCCACAACCTCTCCCAAATATGAGCCGCCCTCTGCACTTTTTCATGAACGTTACACCCGACCCTGACCCGGTCAGGACTTTCGAACTCATCCTCAGCTTCATCCGAGACATGGACGACATCCGAAACGAAGAAAGACTACTGTCCGTAACCCAAGACCACGCCCTCCTCCATAGCACTATACAGAACCTTTTCGAAACATACAGAGCCATCTCCCATCTTCAGCGGGTATTCCGAAGACTAACTGAAGAAGCTTATTATCTCGACCTGCTCCCGCTCATGAGGAGCCTAGACGAGCAGGCACTCCATTATGGACCCGGAGAGCAGGTCCCCACGCCGCAACAAATTTTCATAATAGAACCACTTGATGACGAGGAGAATGAAGAAACGCTGCTGACAACATCACCACACCCTCCACTCCCACCATACGTCTCGCAATCTCCACCAAGACGAGCCCCCACGCCTTACCCCACCCAGACTGCTGCCCCCGAGCCTGCGCCCGCACCAGCATGGATGAGGAACTCGGTGTGCTTCACCTGTGCTTGGGTGGGGCACTTTTCTTCACACTGCCCTGAATACCAGTGTCCGCACTGTCGACGATGGCGACCCGAGCACTCCATGCTCTTCTGCCCAAGTAACCCGACACGTGACGTTCCGCCACATCATCGCACCACCTAAAGCAAACCACGATGATCTACAACGTCTATATCGTCATCGCTCTCAGCACCGTTTTTGGCGCGTCCATCTTTATTATGCTACTCTGCTATATACTCATTTTGCTCAAAATCATCTCTGCCCCTCACCTCCCACAACTCGTCACTTTCGTCACCGGCACGTCTGTGCACTTCGCCAGGGAAGAGAACATTGAATTGCCTACTCGGGTTTATGCCCACGACACCCTGACCCCTACGTCTTTCTCCATGTTCTCCGTGACGACCAGCGACGCGCCGTCCTTTGACCCGATGCAAACGATGAGGGCTTAGTTTCGGATGGAACTCGAAACCTTGGGGAGGAGCTGGTGTTATGAGAAGGCACGGGAACTCAATTTTCTTTTGTTTCTATTGTTCTACTACCGTACGTCCCATGCTATTGTCTCTTTTCCTTTTGTCTTGTACAACACGCGCCCACCTACTTTCTCATACTATTGTAACGTACTGCGAATGCCCCCTTTCTTATTGTCTTTCTATTCTTGTTACCTCTATTGTTCTGTTAGCATGACTCGTATCTTTGATCTACGCTTGTAGTATTTATACGATGAATGCACGACTGGTCAATCCAGCTTGACCTAGTCTTTTCTTACACTCCTAACTGGTGTGATCTAAGTCTCTTGCTCAGACCATTGCTTACGAGCTTCAGTGACTTGAACCTCTACCAAACATCGACACTTACGAGTATCGACTAAACGTTTGATTAGGAGTATTGACCATAACAACATACGCTGCACAGAGGAAGAGACGACATGTTCCTTATAACCTACCTGGGGTTTAGTTAGTCTTAGAGCTAGGGTTTAGCAGAGGTAAGAACACTGTATATCTACTACAGTACAGGTTCTCCTTATATACATAATAGTAAGGATGTCACATGACTCGGGAAATGTGTTTACCACATGTATGCGCAGTAAGCACAGTAACATGTGTGTGCTGCATGCATTGCCTCATGTATGCAGCATGCATCAGGATTTAATTTCAACAACTAATAGTAGCGGTCGAAGTAGGGCGATTATCTGTGGGACTTTTTGGACACAGATAATCGCGATTATCGAAGGCGATTATTTGACGTGCTTACAATTTTGCTTAGAGGATGATGAAATGATTGTGTCCCATATCCCATAATCGTCACGGTCAAAGCGACCCAGATTTTTGACCCGATTTTTGATTCATAAATCGTCCAATAATCGTATAAATCTTCAATGAGATAGTAGTAGTACTTCAGTGCATCAGTAGCCTTAGCGGGAGAGAATTCACCCATGTATCTGTTGAACACACAGGAACTGAAATCCAGATCCCACAGAGTATGTTTCCCTTTACTGTACGTAGAAAAAATATCCTAAGTTTATTATATTCCGTTGGTGTTCCTCAACAATCTATGGACATTGGGTAAACATAAACGAGCAACACTACCAATCACGCACACAGGGAACAGCCTAGACTATTTGAAATCAATATATGTCCACGATGTTTTCGATAGCAATCCTTTTCGCCTCCGTACTTTTGACGCGTCAAATGCTCGCACGTGAAACGACGGAGACTCCTGAAATAGCAATGACTCAATTTCAAAGTTACCAACTTAGTACATGTTTGCACAGCAGTGACTCCACAGCTTTGGTTTCACTTGCTTTCTGAACTTCATGAGTGAGTTTCCTTCCAGCGTTTGGATTCTATTTGACCCCGAACTTCCGGCTTTAGTTCTATTAAAATATTAGCGAACTAACCCGTACCATGGCTAGGCACCTGCTTGCAATTTTTTGGAAGACAGAGCGAGAATATTGGACGTTCGATATCCAAGGGGTGCTCTTCGTATTTTCACCACAAAGATGATGGATCTTAGGTCGCATCGAGCTTCATCGATGCTTCACGAATTCTTCTCATCTTCCAGCAGTGCATGAAAAATCCCGCGAAGACTGAAAATATGCTCTCAGAAGTGTCAAACCCTTGCTATGATCACACATGTGTACGATAGCCCAACACGAGCCTGGCCGTGATTACAGACTTTATTTATTTGAGTTGCAGCCTCCCTTCACATTTAGTCTATGTCTCAAACACTTCAAATACTCCACAGAACTTCTGGCACCCTTTTTTGCATGTCACGTCGTGGTCGCATCGTGCAATAGTCACGCGCACTACTTGCCCTTTGCTGCGAGGCCAACACTATTTCCCCCGATAATGTTCGTTTCCGTGTGCGTGGTTCATTTTTGCTTGATTGGGCTGAATCTCCGCTGCAAGCGTCTTCGACGGCGAACTGGTTCGCCGGATCTTTTAGTGGAGGTCACCTCGGTTACTGCGACTCCATATCCAGCTTTCTGGCCGACCTGATACGTGCGGCCTGAATCATGTTCTATTCCGAGTCCCTGACACCGCTTGAGGTCAAATGGTACGTCCACCAGGATATATTTATCTGCTGGATAACGATTGACCAGGGGAGGTGTATGTCATATCAAGGACAAATGAACAAGTAACCGTAATACCAGAAGAAGCACGCCCGTCAAAAACAATTGAGGTGGGATAGGTGAATCTCGCGGTTATGAAATGAATGTGAATGAGTAGGAGATGAAACTAACGCGTGCGGTGCTGAGAATCGAAAATAATATGCATAGGGTGAGTGAATGACTGGAAGGAGTCCTGTCGTGGGTAAATTTGTTAGCACGGCTTTACAAGCTGATACGAAACGGATTGACCAATTACTATAGATTACGAAGAGAATAATGGGAATAATTACTCCACTGGTCGGTGGAAGTCCAAGACCCAAGTTTGGGAGCGTGGATCGCGCGTCAGTCCATTGAAAATTCGTTTTCCTCTCAGCAAATCAACCCGTCGCATCCCTTGTCTTTCGTTAACCGGAGGCAAATGGGGAGCGTCTCTACAACGCTGCTTGAATGCCATATCACACCGGTTATCAATCTCTGACGCGAGCAATCGTCGTTCTTCTTTGCTGAGCCGATGGTTGTACGCGTCGAAAATCTCCCGAAAAACGTCGATGCACCGAATGCCGTCTGAGCGTCGAACTTTGATGATGAAGGATGTCTGCATTATTGGGCAAGTAATGTCCATTTCCTGAAGGATGCAATGTGACGACGCAGACATGTTACAATCCCCATCAGACAAATCTTGGAAGTGCCCATGTATGTATGCTTTCACGGCAGATGGGTCATACCGCGGGTTGAACCAGATATCAAAATATACAAGAGGGTAACGTTTTCGACCAGATGATGTGCCCGTGGTAAGGGGCCAGCTCAGGGCTATGGCCTCCTCTTTCTGAACCTCTGTTGATATCTACATCAAGCTTCGTATGGCGACAGGACTGATGTTTATACCTCTGACGACGTGAGTCATTACTGAATACTTGTCCAACGGCGGAGGACGATGAACGTGAGTTTCATGTCCAGTGAAGCTATGGTTCCTAGGCCGATGGTTTGGTACCGCTATACAGGTCTTCAGCACAGCATCTTCATCATCCACGGTCCATGATTACCTTCTTGATGACTAGGAGGTACGTAAGCTCCCGTATGTCCAGCGTAAGACGATGCTAACTCGACAGATTAGCAACGGCTCATTCACTATCGGTGTCAGATGTACTTTTCTCCATACGATGCACAGTCGTTGCATTGTGAGAGTGCCCGCCTTCCTTCAATATCGACTTGGGTGGTTCTGATAAATCCGATGATACGATTTTAGTGATCACTATTATCTATGAAAGCAATGCGGTACCCATACTTAAACAATCGTCCGTCTGGTCCAGCTTACTTAGCCCACTTTTGTCGCATGGCGGTGGTGCTGGCAAACATCGATAAGGGTTACATTCACCGATGGGTAAACACTGACTTACCCAGCACCACAGGCTTGAACGACTCCTCGTCATCGTGACTCACTTTCGGCGGCTTCAAAATGCCTTTTAAAGGCTTAGAGACCTCTGGAAAAGCTTTCTTCCACCTTCTATACACGATAAAAATGTGGGAAAGAGGACCAATCTTACCAGGCACCACAGGCTTGAACAACCCCTCGTCACCGGAACTCACTTTCGGCGGCTTCAAAATGCCTTTCAAAGGCCTCAAGACCTCTGGAAAAGTAAGTGATCAGCTTTCTTCTATCTTCCAAACACGATAAAGATGTGGCCGATCCCACCATCAGTGGTGCCATGGGATGGCTTTCTCGTCCGATGGGTTTGGGTTTGAACCAGATCGTAGGGAGGCTTTGACAATGCCGGATGAGGAGTTCTGGATCCTCGCCCCGGCAGAATATCTGGATGCGTTGACGTTATCTTAGGCTTTCTCTCTAAATCCGAATGCCATCCGGACGTCGTGCGGGAGTTGTGACGTTCACCAGCCAGTTCATAACGATGTTTCGACGGTGCTGGATGAGTGTTGGACTTCCTTTCGTGCAAAGCATTGGTAGGCATAAAAGGTATCCGATGCCAATTGGGGGCGGGTATATGATCAAATGGAAGCGATACGGGAGCCATCTTCGGAGTTGGTGGCTGATAGCTCGAGCGATGCTTGTTCCAAAACATGACGGTCGTGAGTTAACGTAAAAGGGCTGAATTACCTGCAGAGAAAGAACGTAAATGGGAGGATGGATCGTTAAAGGCGTGCGCGGCCTGCACGAGTTGGAGGATAGGCTATAGGTGCGTGATAAAGCCGATAAGTTAATGTTGTGGGCCTTTGCAGGTTGATATAAATTCACCTGGTCGTGACCAACGGGCTTTTGACGTCCTAGCCTTGTGGAAGACCCTCTGGGCCCTCGCGGTTGACTCCACCCTGCTTTTGTGCCAACGGCAGGACTTCAAGAGTGTTCACCACGAGGCGATAGCAATGCCTCGCCCAAACATGGCCATTCTGAATCTACCAATCGGGCTGTCAGTTCGATTGCACGTGATGCACTATTCTGGTTTTGATGACCTCATTCCATGTTGTTTCCATGTTTTTGTTCACCACTCACCCGGCATGATGCTCACCTCATAAACAAAATGAAGAACACCTACAGTATCTCATGTGTCCAGCAAAAATCAAATCGCCCTGCTGATCTATCAATCGATTTCCACTACTTGTGCCCACGTAGTGAAATGTAACTTGGGTTCAATCCCGTTCTTATATGGATGATCACGCCTTCTGGCCTTCTCCGTTAAGATGCATCTTTTGTTCCGTTCGAAACGCGTTTATAATGCTCATCACCCACGGTTTGTCGATGTCATTCGGTCAAATTCTAGCAAACACGTGCCCACTCCAGATCTCAACCAGAATTTCTTAGAGATTCTGATAAGTAAACATGAATTAAACGTCAGATGCACAATTCTAAGGTTGATGCGATGGGCTTGAGGCTCGTGTTAGGATACGCCAAGTTGTGTAACATACGAGAAAAGCGAGGAGTCGGAGTTGAGTCGGAGTTTCGAACCAGAGGAATGGAAGTTCGAGAATATAACTGTAACAACGTGCACGGACTGGCCAAAACCCTTGGCCGGTGGATTTGCCTTGAGGCCATTAATCGAGATACGCGACCCCGTAAGCCTCAAGGAGATAGACTTCGTGACACTCAGAGAGGGAAGATCTTTCGCGTCTACATTGAAGTTAATTATAGCCAGAAACGATCCGATGCAAAACTGAATTGGTGAGAACCCACTGAAAAGCACGCCGGCCCCCGAGGCGAAACCAGCCGGGGTTTAAGACGCCCCTCATTCAGAGGCTAGGCCAGTGTTAAGGAAGTCGTACCAGGGTTGTATTTGGCACCTAAAGATAACAGAACCCAGTCGAGGTGGCCAGTGGCAAATAAATAGGATCTGCACCATGTGGTATTCAGGAGGATATGTATGAAGGTGTCTGTGTTCGATTTCGTAAGTTCGACAAGATTTTGCCAGATCCTTGAGAGAAGTGGTACAGCCGTTCGAGATAACACGACGTCCGGTACGTTTTCGATGGCTTCTGTCAGCAGTAAGCTAATTTTAGATTATGTCCCCCGCCAACAATACTTAGTGGGTCCGTCACACTCAGCTCAGTTTATGAAACTTGCTGGTAGAGCTCGCGAAGTTGAGTACTCCGAAAAAAGTAGTCGAAGACCAGCAGACACCAACTCTTTTATACTTACAGAGCTCCCCTGTCCCTTCTATTCCGAGATTGCCTTATTGCCGACCATCTTGACTTATGAAGATTTCTGAACCGCTTGACGAAGAACGAAGAACTGTTGTAGCTTGTGGATATTACTGTTATCATGTAACCTCTATCTCCCAATGAGTGCCGATATAACTTACTCTTAACTCGTACTTATGTATAATGGGGTGACTTGGTGACGGTATATTTCCCCGCGCCCCCCCCCCCCCCCCCTCCTTCCCCCCGGCCCGACGAGAATTTGCATTACTTTGATTCACATCAAATGCTGCTCCGCCATTCTTGCACTGATGCTTTCCTAATTTGTTCGCCCCCGGCCAATTGTCCTCTAGCTCTCTTCCGGTGCTAGTGAACAGATTTTCGAGCCAATGTTTAATGTTACATGATGTAATCACTCGCAAAAAAAATAAACTGCAAGAAACGTATAAAGCGACAGCCATTATTAATAAAAAAAGCTCATCCATGAATTATTGTATATTGCTAACCATTTTTTTTCGTAGGCCGAAAAGACCTAAGTTTGTGTTTCTATCAATCTGCGACATGGCCACGAAGGGTTGTATATACTAAGCACTTGTGGTCAACGGAGATCGAACGCCAATCATCGAGTGCCTCTGGGGAGTCTAGCATTGTCTCATGTGCTTTGGGTGCACATATCGCGCGCGTTTTGTCTCACCCGTGTTCTAACATGATCAAAAACTCACCCAACGACTGCAGAGGTTGGCTCATACAACATCTGCATGAAGCGTGGAAAAATCGAATCTCCTGCTGATTTGATTGATTGGTATAGACTAGCGCTTGTCTCTCTTCATCTTGATCACCATGTCCTGGCACTGCATTCTAGGCTTCTCCACTGAGTGTACATCTCTCTCCTATCTCTACCATGTAAGCGGGTTTATATCGGCACTCATGATTTGGCAACTTGAGAGCCAAACACATACATTTTAAATTTCGACACCATTTGGAGGGAAAACTTGGGGAAAACAAGAGATATATGTATATATCTCATGTTACTAAAGAACACCAAATGATAGACCTGTAGAATGTGTCCAATAGACTTACGACGAAATTAAACCTCGAAAACACATTGAGAGGAGCGAGAAATTGGAGTTTCGAAACAGGGTCACAAGGTTGATTTATCACCGGACGCTGAAACGTTGCACAGAGCAAAACCATGGGCCGGTAGGGTGCCTTCAGGTCATGAATCGAGATACGACCGGCAAACGGATGGATTTTGTGACATGATTTCTGGAAGGATGATTCGGTGAGAAAGTAGATGCTTTCGTAGCAACTGAAGGCTGCGAGACATGGATCTGTGACACAGTGAAAGGCAACCGGAGTCTGCGAGGACCAGGGAGAGGGTGTGCTAGGGTCGTTTTGGAGACCTGAGGATCACAAGGAGTTAGCTGACCTGCGTGCTCTTTCAGAAGGAGATGTGTGAAAGACGTTTTTCTAAGCCTGCTATGCAATTTTTTGCAACTGCCGTAGGCTTGAAAAAAAAGTTCAGAACACGACATGACCGTGTCTAGAAGTACATTTTCAGAGGCTGTAGACCGTGAATAATCGATAAGGGTCGGAACGTTGGCTGAAGGTAAGTACCTTTACTCTTCCCCACACTGACATCCAAAAATGGAAGGTTGTTCACACAGTCGGATGAACAAGTTTCTCAGGCGACCTCAAGGTCAACTATCATTTTGAGTTTAGCTAACCTACACAATTATAAAAAACTAACCACCGCCTCACGCAAATGTGAGTGGGGGCGGGACAGCAATATTAACTAAAACCGAAAAAAAAAGAAAGAAAGAAAAAACCGCCCCTACGCAAAACGCGGGGAGGGTGTCCTGCTGCCGTCTCCTTGTCCCTGTCTGCGTTGTTGGTCGTCTCGTGGGTTCCTGTCTTTGACCCGCTGCGTCGGTGTCCTTCATGCTTGTCGTCCCTTCCCTCATCGTCACCATCCCCCCTCATTTTCTGGCCTCATTTTCTACGTCGAGAGTGGTGGTCCGATGAACATTGAATGTTGGGACGGTGGGAATATCCATTGTTTGGTTGGAATGGGGACTGGGAAAGTGTTGCCTCATATGGAAATGTCAGTGGGGTCAGCTGCTGAAGGTAGATGAAGATGTCGGACCTTGAAAAAGTTCACGGTCATCGTTGCGGCAAGGACGAGAGCTCAGAGCTTCATCATGATTACCCACATACTGTTCGAGTCAGCCTCTGGTTATGCCATCTTTGAGGCCAAACTCATCGAGGATATCGGCTCCAAGTCAGTTGCCGTCCAGGAGTCGATTAAAGACTTGGCAAAATTTGGCAAAATGGTGTCGTTGATGAGCTTTTCTCCCTTCAAGAATGCTGCTCAAGCCTTGGAGAACGCCAACGACATATCCGAAAGTAAGTTGCGAATTTTCGCTGCAATTATCTGTGACTCCAACTCGATATAGGCATTCCTAACGAGTACCTAAAAAACCTACTGGAATTGAACCTTGCCAAAACTTCGAAAAAATCGCGCGTCACGCTTGCCGTGTCTGATTCTCTCCTTGCGAAACACATCGTGGCCGCTTGCAACATCGAGTGCGAGGCTGGAGAGTCGGCCCAAGAACTAATACGAGGTATACGTCTACATGCCCCAAAACTCCTGAAGGGCCTGCAGGGGGATGATCTCACTAAAGCCCAACTTGGCCTTGGCCATTCCTACTCGCGTTCCAAACTAAAGTTCAACGTTAACCGTATCGACAACATGATAATCCAAGCCATCGCACTTCTCGACCAACTGGATAAAGACGTTAACCTCTTCTCCATGCGTATACGAGAATGGTATGGATATCATTTCCCAGAGCTCGTCCGCATCGTTCCCGACAATCACCAGTATGCTCTTGTTATACAATTCATTGGCGACAAAGATACGTTGAGCGAGGACCGGCTCCAGGATTTAGCAGCCATTCTCGATGATGATATGACGAGTGCACAAAATATCCTCGATGCCGCCCGCGGGTCTATGGGATCATCACTATCAGAAATCGACATGCTCAATATATCTTCATTTGCCACTAGGGTGATATCCATCTCAGAGTATCGCAAGTCCCTCATCTCGTATCTGTCGGAGAAGATGAATGTGGTCGCACCGAGTCTGACTGCACTTCTTGGAGAGCGGATCGGTGCGAGACTCATTAGCCATGCTGGGAGCTTGACCAATCTAAGCAAGTACCCCGCGAGCACGGTCCAGATCCTGGGCGCTGAAAAAGCTTTGTTCAGAGCGCTGAAAACGAAGGGAAATACACCAAAGGTAGATCATTTTAAGCCGTCCTTTTTACCAAGTCATGATCCTCTTCGTAGTACGGTCTTCTTTATCATTCATCATTTATTGGGCGGGCGGGACCTAAACACAAGGGCCGTATCTCTCGATTCCTCGCGAACAAATGCTCGATAGCATCGAGGATAGATTGCTATTCAGGTTCGTGCTTAAGTACCTCGATGAATGGCGTTCGTCTCATCTTGTGTGTTTAGAGAACCCCACAGCCAAATTTGGCGAGGCTCTGCGTGCTCAGGTAGAGGAACGGCTAAACTTTTTCGAAACGGGCGCTCCTCCTTCCAAAAACGCGGATGCCATGCGGAAGGTGCTCGAGGATCTTGCCCTGGATGTCGACGACGACGTCATGGATACGGAGCCTGTGCTAACAACACTTGAACCTAGCCCAAAGAAGAAGAAAAAGAAGAGAAAGAGCGATGCGATGGACGTAGACGGTGATGATGCTGCGGAGGAACCTTCAATAAAGAGGGCCAAGCTGTCGAAGGAGGAGGAGAAGGCACTGAAGAAGGCCAAAAAGGAAGCTAAAAAGGAGAAGGCTGAGCACAAGGCTGCGGCTACTGTAAGTTGCCTGGTCTCATTTTTACACACTGGTCACTCATATCGTTGTAGGAAGGGGCGAGTGCGAAGAAAAAGAAAGACAAGAGAGACAAGAAAGAAAAAAAGGAGAAAGAGAAAAAACACAAAGAATGATATCATTCTTTGTCTTCCTCCCTTTGTTTTGTATTTTGTCTACTTTATTCTCATCGTTTTGGTTTCTGGCCGGGATGTCTCTGTTGGCATCAAAGGAGTGAACAAACAGTTGGTCCTATACTTTCCGGTACAATTCTGGCCTTCGCCAGTTCGAGCGTGATTCAGCTGGAAATGCGTGCAGTCTGTTGAAGGTGTACTTGATCTTCAGCGAAGCTTTCGGCCACTCGTAGAACTCGTGCGCTGGGGCCGTCAGCATAGTCACACGTTCCTCTCACTTGGCTTTCCCACAAACCTATTGTGTACTCGTTTCCGTGAAAAACCCGACACACCATGAACTCCTTCCCATACGCTGGGGAAATAAGAATATCCTTGATGTAGAATTTGTGTAGAATTACGAAATCCAAATATTTTGTGCCACATGATTTGTTTGTTATTGTTTCATAAAACCTTAATTCAGCGACCGGCGGAGCTTGCTCTGGCGGCTTGGCATAGGACCCCGGATAACCCCTACCGAGGCTAGATCCCAAAAGTACTGAATTTCGGGGTTTTTGTCTGGAAAGGATTTTGCGAGTTTTGTCTGGATTTCCACCTAGCCAACATACAAAATTTTTTTTTGTCTGGACATCGGATCTAGCATTTTTCAGGGCCAAATTTGTCTGGATTCGAGGATCTAGCCTCCAAAAGCTTCCAAAATAGCTGGGGAGCGCCGCAAACGTCTGCATTTGCTATAAATCTATCTCTAGGCACTAAACTACATTGAATAGAACACGATTAACTACGTTTCTTCTTCATCTTCGTGAACTTCTTTACCCTGTCCACGTTTACGGAATAATTGCTTGAACTCTTTAAACTTGTCCTCATGCATAAGCAACTTTTTGAAGCGCTCAGCATCATCTTGAGAAAGTTCGAGTCCAGGTGCAGTACTTCGTGGTGGCAAGGATAGGAGGGAAAGAAACATATTTGAGCCCAACAAAGCAAACTGTTTTGTTTGAAAGATTGATGTTGCCTCAGGAATAGAGCAGAATTGACATCCGTGCATGTACTCGAAGAGTTGAACAGCAACATTTGAGACTGCACATATGTTTGAAGAATCCGAGATGGATTCATGTTTGCTATTTTTACTGCCAGACAAAGCAACCACTTTCAACTTGTGTTAGTGACAACCCGAAAACCATGAGACATACCTTGGCCTATGAGTAAACCTTTGTCAGTGAATACAAACTTGAAGTCTCCGAGCTTGAGTGGCCTGAGGATAGTCACTCTTCCATCAATCACCTCGTCGAGGAGAGGGACTTTGGCTTGTGTGAAAATTTTTTTGCGTCAGGCGGCTGCCTAGATAAGTGCAAACATAGTTAAATGAAAATGTTAGCAGACATTGATAATAACATATCCAGTGCATTACCTTCTTTACTAATGATAATGCAGCCACTGTGGCATTGGCAGCATTGCCGCTCGGAAGTGGATCTACAATAGATCCCTCTATCTCCCCGCTCTGTGTGCCACGTGCAGGAGCTCGCCATCAACGTTCATACCCTGTGCCAATAGCTTTATCATCCTGCGATTCCCTCAGTGCCTCATGGAACTGGATGATGATTTGCTGCTTGAGTGTGGCTGTCTTTGTCTGCTCATCATTCGGAATATCTCATGAGAGTTTGGTTCAAACTCCCTTCACAGCTTGATGAGTCTGATGTGAGCATTGCATCCATACCAAGGCGTCGAAGTCGAGGTCTTCAAAGGTGATCACCCCTTGCCCCATTGGTTTTGCAGGTTCATCAGGTGCTCAAATTGTTGGTAGTTTCTCGATCAAGTCACAAATTTCGGAATATTCTTCAGCTATCTTTTCCTCAGTTAAATCTTGATCTACTTCGCCAGCTAAAGCTTGATTGACAGATCATATCAGTAACAATGAGATACAGCAATGTGGGAGGAGTTCAATATACACGGCCATCCCCTCATCAGCAATTACTGCCATGGCTGTGCAGGTCAAATTGAGCAGTTTATCATCTTGTTTCCTGCTTTGCGAAAGAGTCCTGTCTTCTTCATGATCCAAAAGTTCTTGAAGCTCTTGTGCCTCAGACAAACTTTTCTTATCCATCTTGTCATCATCCATCCTGGCATCATCAGAATCTTCAAAATCATCGTTGCTTGACTTGAACCAGCTGTCGATGCCTGGCAGCATGACTTTTTGGAATTTCTGCATCCGATGCAGTTGGCTAGGGACCAGACCCAGTAGTGTGAGAAGATTGTCAGTTTCCTGGGTGGCCACTTCAGCTATCAAGTTGATGTCTCCATCGCTAGGATATGTCCCAAGGTTGGAAACATTTATATCACTGTTGTCAAAATAAGTGTGATTGTAGCCTGCTGCACATGCTTTTGGATCTGAGCCTCGTGCTCAAAAAATGGCCTCACAAATCTTGATGTAAAGTTTGGGAACCATATATATGAAATCCAGCATGGTAAAATCTTTTACAATCTTCTGAGCCTCCCCAAAGCCATGCTCACAAGCCTCAGTTGAGTGTAGCCAAGGAAGAAGTAGAAACAGGTCAGGTAAATGATCTCGATGGATCATGACCAATGCAATATAACCTTTGATGCTGATATGGATGATGTCGACGGCTTCACAGGAGAGAAAGTATTGTGAGCACTTATATCCCAAGTAGTTGAGATATGTCTCCCATGCATCCAGGAAATATTGTGCCCAGAGAACCAGTTTCAGGCGCTCTACATGTGTGATAGAGCAGTTCTGGTATGCATCAATAAGTTCTCCAAATACAAATACAGTAGATAGATGATCCCGCCTGTGTAATCTGGATGATTATCTGCCAGGAATTTGAGAATGTCTGCTAAGAAGAGTCACATAGCAGCATTATCGTCTTGTCAATCAAGTCTTTCGACATCGCATTTGAACAAAGGTGTACCATCCTCCATGGCCATCTCTCATATATGGTTGTACATTGCAGTAAAGTTGCCAAGAGCCAGGAGACATGCTCCAGAAAACAGATTGTTCCATAAATTCTTGAGGGCATGTTTAAAGTCCTGTATTATGCACATAGCATGGTTCCGATACTTGACAATAGTAACAGTTGTGTCAGGACCACCCACTCTGGGGTTTTTGATGACATGTTTGATTGATTCCGCCTCCTTGATCAAAAGACATTGTACTGAGCACTCCACTTCAGTTCCATCACAAGCATACAAGATTACTTAAATTCTGCGATCGATAAGACTGTCAAGCACCTGTTTTGAATACCCAAAAAGGGCATTTGCATCCAGATCATTTCCAATCGGCAGGGCAGCAACAATGATGGGGGCTACCTTTGGTACAGGGACTGTTAGGCACCACATGCAAACCTAACCTGATCAGAACTCAACATGTCAAATTCATCTTAGTCATCCATACCTTTGTGGCTTTCTGTATTTTCCCCTGCTTGATCACTCCCTTAATATTGTCCACATCTGCAACTTAGTAAGGACCATCTACACCTCCAACCAGAAAGTAGGATTTCTCCTCTGAATCCCAATACAGGTGCAGACTGCTAAATAACTTAGTGTTATCGCAACTCAATTTGACAGGTCCAGTATAATTCAGAGCTGTCAGCTGATCAGCAACTAGCTGGAATGTTTGATTGCAGATCTCCATTGGAAATCATGGCTGCTGTGCTTCCTTTTTTCTGAATAATGTCCTGTCAGTAATGTTACAGATCAGGAGGCATTAGGAATGATGACATACTGGAAACTCCTGATGGTATGCATAGGAAGGTGGCTGCTCAAAGATTTATAGGCATGAGGACTGTGGATTTTGAGAATATGACACATCTCGTCCCATGCTGGAGCATATGGAAAGTTTTGCATGCCAACACCACACTCTTCATGATCATGTTTGGTTACAACTGCTTCTACAAGTCCATCAAATACTTTGTTATCATAGGTCCCACTAAGTACACCCTGAGCATATCAAACACAAGGAGTCATTTTTGCATCCTGAAATAATTGGATTAGTGCTGTGACAAAGTAGTACCAAACTTGAATATATAGTAGTTGCCATGTACAGGTGTCTTGATTCGATCCTTGAGTCTTACAGTATGAGCATAGATTGCATCTAGCAACAGACTTTGGAAATGATGGTTGGTGTAAATATAGTTCTTGTCCTCTGGAGCTGGCTTGCATAAAGCGTTGGCAAATGCCTTGCTCTTCAGCATGGCTGCACAATCTCCACACGGCAATGGGCAATTAGATGCACTATCTGCTGTTGTCTTTTTGCAAGTGGCAGCAAACACATGCATGTTATCATGGTCATTTCACCACTTCTGCTTGTCTTTGTGCATCAAGGACATCTTTCTTTTCTCATTTCCCAAGTTTGCTAAAGACCTTTCAAAACATCTCTTTGGCAATCACCTTTACTGATTGTGCACCACCACCTAATATACCAGTCCTGCCAAAGTATGCCTCAACACATTCATCATCTTCTGTTGTAATTTCAAGACATGGGCAAGTTTTTTCCATCCTTTTAACCTCAGATTTGACTGCTCTCTTTGTCTAGCCCATTGTCATCAAGCTGAGTGTATCTGCACTGAAAGTTTTTTTTGCCTTGCACTTCTTGAGATGCTCCCACCATCATGTCACATTGCAGACATACTTCATGGTTACTTTGCTACCACATGTTGAATGACGCACATGGCATGGATCTGTAGGATGAAACTCGACCTTGGGATCATCAGCAAGAAGCTTATTTTTCCATGTCTCGAGCTTTGTCTGTTTCATCTCCAGTCTCCCTGTTTAATCTTTTCTTGCCTTGCCAGAGCTGCTACTCCCAACCAGCCTTTCCCTTCTCCCTTAGCCACCTTGCTCCGTCAACAATAATCTGAACTATCACTTTGATTACTACTTGAATCTGACTCGACATGAGCTCTTGGGTGTTTCATTGGCTGTGGTGCTTTGAAAGGGATAGCCTGAGTGCCATTTCTTTCTTTGGCTTTGGTGCACCTTAGCAGGAAAGCATCCCTCAGTGACATTGACTTGCTGAGCACTGATGTGTCAGTACCAACATCCATGCCACCTTCACTGGAAGCATCCAGAGCGCTAACACAAAAGCTATCTTCATCACCACCGACATCATCAACATCCATCACACCTCCTGCAGAAAGCCCATCACTGTCTGTCTGAGGCTCAGATGCAGGCCCGCTAGATCCCCAATTACTATAGCCTTCAGACATGTGGGTATAACTTGACATGTCATAACTAAAAGCTGAGGTGCCATCTGACTCAATGTCCTTGTAATCTGGGATGCTGGCCACATCTTCATTGGAAGCTGGATTTAGCAAATTGTTCAATGATAGGCGTGGTGGTGCTGAAATCTCAATTTCGACACTCTCTTTCAGAGATTGATCCTCAATCTCAGTTGCAAGTGCAAATTGTGACAAATCTGGGAAGTTATGATCTCCAATAGCAAGCAGGATGCTTGCCTCGTCATCTAGCTCCATTACATGTTCCTCATTTGCATTGGCTCTTGTGGCTGAGTTCAGGTCAGGATGTTCTGCTCTTAATGCAAGGTGAAGGAACCATTGGAACCATTGTAGTATATGTTGATGCTGCTTCTATAGTGGTGTGCCCTTTACTGTGTGCACTATTGTATTTGATAATACGATACTACATGAGTGCCAGTCATGCTGTACACCAGGCACCAAGGAATTCCCCTCATAGTTGAACTTCTGACCAAATGTGCACAACAGCCACTTCTGGAGTAATCACATAAGTTTGTGAGGGGTTTTGAATGACTTTGAGTTGCTTTTCGAGTCACCTGCATATCATTAGTTCATGTGGGCTTTGGATGATCAAGGACTTACCAAAGGCAACACTACACTGTTTAAAATCAATGAGACCTGCAATCCAATGGTTTCCACCAATATGTACCAGAAAGTAAAGCTCTTCAACACCGCTTTCCTTCACATGTTTCTTGTACTGGCAAAGAAGTAGCACATTTTTTTGAGTGAAGGTGGTAACTTTGGCTGTGTCTATGGATTGGAGCTTCACTGAGAAAGCAAGTGGTGCGATGATAACTTGGCTGGACAGCTTGTGATCTGATGTGACTTTGTTTGAAAGCTCTTCTATCATCATGTCGATATGCTCATCTGAGAGCCATGCTGTGTTTAGAAATGTGGTAAGCCTGATTGCTGTTTGGGTCTTTTGAGAATGGAGAAGTTGCATATTCCATTCAAGATGCATTAGCATGTCTCTTGCCTGACTGATTGCCTGGATGGTTTCCTCATCTTAAGTTCTTGTTTGCTCATAATCTAGCCAGTGTAAGCTTCTTTGCCAAATCTTTTGCTTTTCTGCCACATCAGACATTGTCTTCCAAAAGGTGATAACCCAAAGTGGCAATTGATCCATGCCATTGTCAAATCTTGTATCAATAACCAATTTTGCATCATCAAACCAAGCTTGCCTGATCTCCTTTTCAAGCTTATCTAGGAAGTCTTTGGGAGGGATATGCCTAAACTTCAGAACTGTAATATCTGTGATCAATGGCTTATCGTGACTAAACCATGTCTGGGGTTTTGTCATGACTATCTCTGCAGATAGTAGTGGCAAGTTGATTTTGAGAAATTGAGTTACTGGTAAGGAAAATGAGTGGCTTCAGCCTTGGGAATCTGTATTAACTGCAGTTGTGCCCAGAGTACTTCATATGGTATATTTGTTATTGGATATCGCTTTTCAACCCCAATCCATTCCCCCTCATCAAACTTGGGGACAGCTGCCAAATTAAGGAAGTCACCATCCATATAGAGAATGTCTTTGGATTTGTATGAGACAGGTGTCTCAGAATAGGATATGTGAACCAGCGGAAAGGACACAGGCAGTGGTGAGAAAAATAATTGATAGCTAATTTAAAAAAAAAAATTACAACACACAAGGTTTGAACTCCAAACCTTAGCTACAGACCTACTAAAACACTACATGCTTGCCCACTAAGCCACCGACACTTATGTCTGGATAGGATCTAGCATCATCAAGACTAGACCAAATGTCTGGACATTGGACCTAGCTGTTTGCATATTTTCCCCTAAAAATGTCTGGAATTTCACCTAGCTGTTAAGTCAAAATCAGTAAAAAATGTCTGGATTGGGATCTACCCTCAGAAGGGGTTATCTGGGGTCCTTGTGGCATGTGGCGCTGAATGCGTCTCAAGACGTGTTATATCAACGTGGTCATATTGCACAGCTCAGCACCACAGCAAGATACACACATATATAGCATAATGGAAAGACATTGATAGAACATACCCTATAAGTCCCCAAATCGGCTGTCATTATGAAAATCTCTGGATGACCTCTTAGAGATGGACCAGGATATGTGCTCCCTGGTATTGTTTAGGTGCGATATTCTGTCCTTTCATGATCAGAAAAGGTACTTAGATTACAATTGAAGTTGTTATCTTGAACAACTCATTTGTTGCATTAGCTGCTATGATGGATATTGCACTGACTCGGTTGTCTTCAAGCATCTGGGCAAACTGAGTATTCAATGGGCTTACTACAACTGTGAAGCAATGGGATCCAGTAAGTCAGAGACTTGCCAGATCCAGTTGGTGCTACAGTAATAACATCCTCAACCCCCAGCACAGCATGAACTAGACAGATCTGCCACAGACATGGCTTGAAACCAAATACCTCGTCAACCTGTCTCTGGACTGTTGAAAGAATGGAAACCAACCACTGTATTATGTGACACCTATGCTGACACCAGTCTAGGTAGTAATATATGTTAATAACTCTGTTGTGATCACCGAGTTTGATTAATGATCAGCACATCAAAGTTTGTATAACTATTTGTTGTAGATAATTTATCAATATAAGTTTATTATCACTCCTTCACATCCTCAGAGCTCAACAGATTATGGGCCCTGAGCTTAACTGAATTCACTTGCATAAAAATCATCCTAACACTCTCTACCACCTTGCACAATGACTGATGCATCAAACTCACACACAAACATTTACCAGATTGAACCTTTGACAGGAGCCAAGAATTACACCATATGGAAAATCAAAATGATGGATATCTTGATGGGACAAGATCTGTGGGAATATGTCTATGGATTGACTATTCAGCCATCAAAAGATGTGGCAAAGGCAGCATGGGCCTATGATCAGATTATGGGTAGCCAACAAAATATTGGTATACATCATGAGTTCAACATCATCAAAGAAGGCTTGGGACTTCTTAAAGTCACTATTGGAAATGCAAGGAGCATTAGGCATTGTGTTGGCACACAGGAAACTATTTAGGGCTCAATGCAAGGAGATGACACCTATCAAAGATCATATTCAAACATTGTGCAGCTATTGTAAGGGGAAAGGAAGGTGTTCCAGGTATCTGAGCAATTTTCTGCATTTGTCCCATATTTTTATATATTTTATTTTACCCTATTCTGCATTTTCTATAATTTTCTATAATTTATTCCTATTTTATTATTATATTTCGGTTTTTTTCCATGTTGGTACATGTTGACAGTTCTATTCTTAGAGGTGGGACCCCTTCTGGATGTTTACCCATCAAGGTGACATCATCCTGCAGCCTGATCCACCTATCTCCATCTGTTTGCTATTTTTAGCTTACTATTTGATTTTTGGCTCTATCATATATACTGGGCATTGACAGATGGGTCCTTAAAGTTTTCTCTTTGTATTCCCCTCTGTTAGGTGTGCCTAGAGTGTCTGTATTATGTAGTATAATATTAACTTTGGATTCCCCTCTGTTAGCTCATTATTAAGTGAGGCTTTGAGTTTGCCCTTACAGCTATCAGGAGGAGCTGCACTGTCTAGGACAAAGAATTGATGGGGAGGGGTTTTCAATCATTCTGCTAAGCTCACTCCCTGAAAGCTGGAATAAATACATCACATCCATTGACACTATGGCCCTAACAGATGCATCAAAGTTGATCGTGCACATCCTAGAACATGATTGATGGCTTAATTGCATAACTCTGAGGACATGGTGATAATACTTGACCTGAAAACCTAACAAAAACCTGTTAAAAGGCTTAGGAAGTATTACATAGGCTAGAGGAAGAGTGCGAGTTGGTTCTAAATATCACCACTGATACCCAAAAGTTGTAGGGAGCAACGTGAAGTGATGGAGTGTGTTGCAAATAGGCTTTAGAGGCATACAAAGAAGTTCGAAAGAGTTCGAAATAGGTTCAAAGACATGCAAAATAGTTCAAAAAAGGTTCGAAGATGTTGAGCTAATGTCGAGATATGTCGAGGAGTAAATATAACAAATCAGAAGTGTTTGTCAAGAGGTGATAGGCAATGTGCGATAAAATGAGGAGCAAATACAATAGTTCAAAGAAAACTCCAAGGACTCATCTGTCAATGCCCAGTATATGTGATAGAGCCAAAAATCAAATAGTAAGCTAAAAATAGCAAAAAGGTAGAGATAGGCAGATCAAGCTGCAGGATGATGTCACCTTGATGGGTAAATATTTAGAAGGGGTCCCACCTCTAAGAATAGAACTGTCAACATGTACCAACATGGAAAAAAACCGAAATATAATAATAAAATAGGAATAAATCATAGAAAATCATGGAAAATGCAGAATAGAATGAAATAAAATATTACAAAATATGGGATGAACACAGAAAATTGCCCAGATGCCTGGGGCACCTTCCTTTCCCCTTACAGAGCCCAGGTTTCTGGATTTGGAAAAGCACCTGTGCTCAGATGAGGAACAATATGAGTAGCATGCACCATGGCAGGAAAGACCTCCAACATCACTCTCAAGGATGTGGCACATGTGCCAAGCAAGCCATTTAATCTGGTATCTATTTCATGCCTACTCGAAACTAAAGTAGCTCATCTATTTGTTCACCAGGAGTCAGATTTAGATCACTTGGCACAATGAACATATGGAAGGCTGAGTACTGAACTGAATATTTGAGATGGACATTAAAGGCTTAGCCAAAAAAAAAAAAAAAAAACAAGACCAAGTGTACCCTATCAAATTGGAAAGGATATGGAATAAATGGCACAGAATCTTTGGGCACCAGACCATGGGTTCAGTGAAAATGCTCAAAGAAAAGGGGATGGTTCTGGGAATGGTTGTAGACAGGTCAGTGGAACCTGCATTACAGTGTCAGGCATGCATCACTGTGAAACAGCATGTGCAGCCATTTTCCAAAGAGAGCCAATCAGAGCTAAAAGAGATCAGAGATCTAACAGTCAGTGATCTGTTGGGACCTGCATGCACCAAGGCACCAGGGGTAGAACAGTATTTCATCACATTTACTGATGGCATAACTCTATGAACCATGATGTATTTCTTGAAACACAAATCTGAAGTGCTAAAGAAATTTAAACAGTACAAAGCTTTTATCAAAACAAAGACTGGATGCAAACTCAAGAAACTTTGCTTCAATGGAGCAGGGGAATTTCTCAGCAAGGAATTTGAAAAATTCTTATTGGATAATGGTATTCAGCTGGAAGTAACCACCCCTCACTCACCCTCACAGAATGGAATTGCCAAGCAGCTAAACTGCACACTGGTAGAGCATGCATGCACCATGTTGCATCAGCATGGGCACACACTCTCTTTGGAAAGAGGTGATTGGTTATGCAACACATCTTAAAAACAGATCTTCCATGCGATCAATCAAAGATTTTAAGGTACCCAACAAAGTCTTCCAGGGAAAGAAACCAGACATAGTGCACTTAGAGGAATTTGGCAGAACATGTTGGGTTTTGCAACAGGATGGGCAGAGATGCAAACTCGATCCAAAATCATGTCAGTTTATTTTTGTGGGAATAGCTGATGGCACAAAAGAGTACAGATATTACAATACCAAGACTCATTGAACCCTCACTTCCCAGAATGTGGTATTTTTGGCAATGGAGGAGAAATCCAATGAGGTAGAAATCACTCACCCTATGCAGCTTGAGGGGGGGATTAGGAATAATGACAAGCAGACACTGGGTGAACAAGCAGCAGAAAGTGAAACAGTGCATTACATACCTGAATCACCATCAAATCTTGCATCAAAAATACTCATACCCCACAAAAAATCCTCATGCATCCTGGCACAGCTGCTTGCCAATTACAGAAAGCTAAATAATCCTAACTCACATGGGCCAAAGGAATGGTAACACCAGGTACCAGTCATTGAAGAAACAGGCCACATAACAGTGGACTACACTGATGTGTTCAGTTGGTACTCAGTGCAGAGTCTCAACGGAAGGGGTGAACACTTAACCTACAACTGCAGGCATGCTCGGGGTGAGGGGGGAGTTCGCTTAGAGGGCCTCAGATCGTCCTTCAGGGCGCAAAGACTATAGGGAGGCTGGTATGGCGGTTTTAAATGTGCGCACTAGCTGTGTATGCTAAAGGGGAGATATGCACAGTGGCGGGGAAGTGCACAATGCAAAGAGGCAAAAATGCACAGTGTGGAAAAATGCGCAATGGGAGCACAAAAGTGTGCAACGACGAGGGTGATGAAGACAAGAGGTGTAGGGGGATGGAGACAACACTGGGGTGTGCTGGGGAGGTGACACAAGGGTTGGGGGCGCTAACGGGATGAAAGCGCAAGGGGTGAAAAAAGGTGCAAATGGTGTGCAAAATGTGGCTATGCAAATAGGTGTGCAAACACAGCTATATGAAGGGCGCACTGCAAGAGTGCACAAATGAGAATGAAGGATGCAATGCAGGGATGAATTGCAACAATATGACGAGGGAATGCAAACGATATGCAAATGTGGCTATACAAAGGGTGCACTACAAGGGTGCACAGACTGGATGCTGGTGCACAGACTATGTGCGACGCTGACTGAGCTATGAACTATGAGGGGGGGAAAGATCCTCTGGATTCTCTATCTGTCTGCCTACTATGTACAAATGGCTTATGTGATAAAAATGGTAAAATAAAGTGTAAAAATAGAAAGCACCATGTGCTACCCACAAGTGCATCCATTCGCCCATCTAAACCTGACCACGCTATGCTGCTGCCTCAGCCAATAAGATTTGCGCACCTATAGCCCACTACCCAACTGTTCCAGTGCGATGTGCTATTTTTGGTGCACTCTAGGTCTCGTGCGCTCTTCCCAATTAATCTGCTTCAGTGTTATGTGCCGCATGCTGCACCTTAGTAGTAATGGTGTGATTAGCCTGTGCCAGTTACCAGATAAGGCAATGCTGATTGGAAATGTGGAAGAACTATAAGGAAATGCTGTGAAAGGCCAAATACTGCCAAAGCGCCAGGATTACATGAAGGTGCCCAAGGTGCACAGTCCAATGCCAAATAGGCACAAAGCACCCCGATTATGTGAGAATGCACAGTCCGCTTGTGTCGGAATCGCAGTGCACCTCAAATAAATGTGCCAGTAAGATGGGAGCTGCGATGCACAGTGCACTGGTGCAGTGGATTGTTGTGTGTGTGATAGGGATTGTGCAATGAGTGCACAGCAGGGAATGTGAGTGCAGGTAAAGCATAAAATAAAAGGAGTGCACAAAGGCGCATAGAGTGCACAATAAATGTAGAAGGCAGATAAGGAGTGTGGGGGGAGGCACATGGAGGCGGTTTGAAATGCAATGAGGCACATTTAGGGCGCACAATGATTGGCAGCTATGGGGAACCAAAAGCGCAGTAGAAATGCAAAAGGCGCACAAAGGCGCACCTAAATGATCAAAGGCGCATGAAAGCACACAAAAGCATGCAAAGGCACACAAAAGTGCATGAAGGCATGCAAAAGCGCACTGCGCAAAGTGTGCGGAAGCCATCTAGGAGGTGTGCACAATCACAAAAAATGCTGTAGTATGCATGCAGGGCGATAGGGAGCCATATCATCTCCTCCCAACTAAAGTACTGACTGTCCTCAGGCAGCATGCGATTGGTCAGCATAAAATTTTCTTCGCTCACATAAGCAGCCATCCTCTCCTTATCTATCTCTGACCACCATCTATCCCCTATAACTCTTTCCACAACCCATCTGTACCCGATCCAATGGCCTCAGCATTTACCTTAGCCCTCAGACAAATGATCCTGGCCCTCAATGAGACCCTCCCTGCTGCTGGGAGCGAGCAGATGATGATGCAAGCTTGGGGTGAAGGGTTTTGTAGTAAACTGGTGCGCTTTTTGTGTTTCTATAACTGGTGCAGGTTGCTAAGGGCCAGGGCATGTAGAACATGTATAAAAGCCATGCAGACACTGTTAAAGATGATGCAGAACTTGACGCGCTCCTCATGAAGGTGCACAGTGCATTCAGTGGGATCATGGTGGAGGAGTGGCTTACTTGGGGCGAGGAGCTGATGCCCGATATGCATAAGATGATTGAGAAGAAAGAGCAGTCAGAGGAATTTGAGCATAGGGCGCACGAGCTGGCAGGACAGCTGGAAGCATGCATGGAGCACACCAAAGTGCACAAGGCGTGCCATGCACTCTTGACCGTGGAACTGCAGGCACCCAAGGTTAACTTGGAGCGTCTGGAAGGTGAGTTCAGAGCAATTGACGAGGCGAACAATATAGATACTGCCAAGGCGCAGGAGGATGAAAAGGTGCATGTTGCACTGGTGCGCTCTTTGCACGCGCTTTCTGGAGCTACCGATGCTGAGGTCATAGGCAAAGGAACTGGGGAGTCTTGGGAGAGTGCGGTGACAAGCAAAGGGGAGAGCGAGCAGAGCAATGAGAGCGCCAGTGTGCGCAATGCAGCAATGCGCATATGTCAAAGTGCCACCACTGAGTGGTGTTGGCGCCACCTCTGATGCTAATAGTGGACCAGTAAGTTTCTTTGGATATGCTTCAAACTTACTAAACAGTTCCCCTTTTCTACTCTAGTGTGATAACTGCTGCCACATGGGCCAACCGGCTAGGTGCATCTCTGTCAATGGAAAATGGTGCGCCCCATGTGCAAAGGGTAAGAGAAAGTGCGAATGGATGAAGCGCACCCTCGCACAGCTGCACGCGACTTCTAGAGGCAGAAAAGCGGCTACTGGGTGCTCTGGTGTGTCTTTTTCTCATCCTCCTTCCATGCTGCACTAACTATTTCAAAGGCACATCGCAAACTGACAAGGGCAATGAGAGCGATGTGGGGCTCATCAGCCCCTCGAAAGAGTGCACATCGAAGCGCCGCAAAGTTGAAAACGCGCCCCCTCCCCCATCGCAAATGCACCCAAGGCCGTGCCGCCTTACCGTTCGCCAGGCAAGTGTGCACATGCAATCCTCATGCCAAACAAGATCGGGAAACACCTCGGGGGACATGGTCTACCAAGGCCAGGATGTCGAGGCACTCGACTTAGCGCAATGCCGCTCGGTGGTCGCAGTCTTGGGCGCCATGCATGATTGCCTTAAAGAAGACATCCAAAGGTTGCTCGTCGAGTTAGAGGTCGCTAAGAGCTGGTCGCACAGTGTGGAGCAAGCGGAGGCAGATGCAAAGGCAAAACTGGATGTGGCCTCGGAGCGCTTGGAGTTCCTGGAGTCCATTGAATAGCTGCTCGCCTGTATAAGTTTTAGATAGTGTATCAATCAATCCCTCTGTTGTGCCTGTGATATGCGTGATGCGCTGTGAAGCAGTGCAATGCACGCACACGTGCAAATGTGTGCACTTTGCGCCAACCTGCGCCCGTGCTTCCATGGTGCCATAAAACGAAAATTGTAAGTCCAAATAATATATGTGAGGGAAAAGAGATAAGATAAGCAATGTTTGAGCAAGAAATGTCATGCACACAAAAATGCGCAAATGCAAAGGGGTGTGGAAAAATCGTCCAACCATCACTTTCCTCCTCCCAACTGAGATATTGACCATGTCCAACGATAAATGAGTAAGAGATAAAAAGAAGCGCACACCATATGACCAAGTCTAAAAAATGGGAAAGGCTCAGTAGATCATCATGGCCGGTAAAACCCATGGGTTGCGCAATCATGGAACGTGTCCAGATGCAACTTCACGAATAGGAAAAAGGTAACGTACCATAACGGTGCACATGGAGTGCTAGTTGCATGCCTCATTGGCGCTTTCTTCATCCTCAGCACTATCTCCTTGCGCTTCTTCTTCGTCAACTGCTTCTTCATCTTCTGTGTCCACTACTATGGACTCTTCCATCTCCCTTAACCACATTGTGGTGATATCGAGCACTATGTCAGGAAGTGTAATGGACTTATGGGTGTGGTCCTCAGCACTATCTCCTTGCGCTTCTTCTTCGTCAACTGCTTCTTCATCTTCTGTGTCCACTACTATGGACTCTTCCATCTCCCTTAACCACGTTGTGGTGATATCGAGCACTATGTCAGGAAGTGTAATAGACTTACGGGTGTGGTATGGCAGTAGGCAGAACATGGCTACTGGCCTGTCGAATACTGTCCCATTGAGCTTGCAAACGATATATGCGCCACCTCAATTATGCAACACTATAACTAGAGGACCAAGATAATGTGTGCACATTTTGCAGTTAAGGCTCTTCTCAATCGCTGTGTTGTGCATAAGGACTAAATTGCCATGCTGGAAGTCAAAACTGCGGATGGTTTTTGAGTGCGCTTTCTCAAAACAAAGTGCCACTTTGCACCTTTCTGCATAGACACGGGAATGGATGTGCGCTAAGTCTTCTGGATGCTTTTGCAAAGTGCGTGCGTGCCACGTGATCAAGTCTGTAGTGGAGAGTATAGAATCTGGGGGTGGGTTAAGGTATGTCGCTTCAATGATATCGAGAGGGATTAGAGGCTGCATGCCTGTCACAATGAAGTATGGCGAGATGCCAAGGTGCTTCCGAACTGTGATGCACTCCGCCCAAAAGACTGAGTACAGTGCACTGAACCACTTTGATTCTACTCCTGATAAGTGCTTGATGCATGTCGAAATGTGCACACTCAACAATTCCATTAGCATGCGAGTTATAGCCAGATATGTGGATGTGATTGATATGGTAGCGCTTACTGAGATAGGCTAGTGCTTTGATGAGTGGCTTGCCGTTATCGGTAACTATCTTGCACAATGCACCCCATCTGCAGATGAGGTCTTGAAACATCCAATCGCCAAGTGCGCTCGCATTTTCTTTAGGGAGCCCATGGAATTCTGGCCAAGTCGCAAGTGAGCAATGCCCTTGGACGATATAGCGCCGCCCTGCTGATACTGGTAAGTGCATCATATCAATATAAACTTTACTGAAGAGAGGTGCAAGCATTGTGATGACTGGCGGTATTAGAACCTTCTGCATTTGCTGGATCTGGCAAATATGACAAGTGTGCATGAACCAAACGATGTTGTCCATAACATGCGGCCACCAAAAGCACTTGAGCAATGCGGAGTGCATCATGTAAAAGCACTTGTGTCTAATGTTGTCATGGATGGCACGCAATATCGGTAAGCATCTAGACTGCCAAATAACAAGCTGGTGAGCACCATGCACATTACGCTTCCATAGGCACATCTTGTCTTTAAAAAATGCGCTCGCGTAGTGCACGAGCACGCTGTACTCGGAATCTGTGAAGTCACTAGGGCACGTTAGGGTATCCATCCAAATCCACACCAAATCTAACTTCTCATCCTCTGCATCTGTGGTTGCGCTCCTTGGAACTTGGCTATAGTCATCATCATAAATAAGTGCACTATTGCGCACATTTTGCATGTTTGCGCTTGGCTCTGGCTGTGTTAGCATGAGTACTTGCACATCAAAGGGCTGTGAAATGGGACATATCGCATGCATAAAGCCATGGAGTGCATCGGTCCATTCCCCAAGTTCTTCACTGTCTTCTTCTTCATCCTCTTCTGGAGTAAATGGTGGCAGGTTTGGTAAAAGCACAGGAAGCACCGCTAGCAGATCGCCTACAATGTTGTGCTCAATGTGGAATTTGTTTGGGACAGGCGCAATAACTGGTTTGACTTTTATAGCAACCGGTTTATACTTCATCTTGGTTACTATACCCTTTTGCAGCGCATGCACTGCTAAATTGATAAAAGCTGCATGCGCTTGTGCACTTTTCAGAAATGCGGCTGGAATAAGTGCAATGGGGTCAATCGAATTTAAGAGCACCTGCACATTACTGTTGGTACATTGGGATAAGTAGAGCTGAGGGGTAAGAGAGGTTGGTGGAATGGAAGCGGAAAATGGAATAAGCACAAATGCAGAAACATTGCAAGCTTGGGTATCAGAGTCGAATGTTATGATAGTGGCTGCTTCTCCTTGGTCTGCGACAATAGGAAGAGGCGCTTCAATTGCTGTGCTAACTGGAGGTGTTGCATTAAGCACTTTACCATCCACAAAAGGTGCACGTGCATCACAGTGTGCAAATGGCATAATGCTTGCAAGGTTGGTAGCTACCACTTCTGCGCCAGTAGCTGCAATGCGCTTTGGGGTAACTTGTTCTCTATGGTGCTGTCTGAGATCAGGTGAAAGGGATAGGAGCTCTTCATGCGAAACCGTAATGGAGGGCACCTTCATGGTGTGCACATATACGTCATCAACAATCTGTGGGTTCTGGATGGGAACGACAGTGCAGTATGATGGCTCTTTGCCTTTGGAAGTGTTAGCTGGTATGTCTGGTTTACCTGCTGCTGCAGGGGCAAAACGCACTTCAGGAATGTTGGAATAGGGATGCATGGGCATCTCGTCAGGCGCTTCAGTTGCACTCACAGCGGGTTGCAAGGCTGGGGACTCGATACTGTCAGTAGGTGCAATGTCTGTGGTTGTAGAATGCACGCTCTCTTGATTGGATGTATTGCGCAGTGTGCGCCACAGAATTTCGATGCCATTGAAGACTTGCCTCTTCTGAAGTGCCATCAACTCCCGCTCGAGCGCAGCGATGCACTCTTCCTTTGTTAGTTGCGCATTTGGTGTGCTTTGCATATATTCTGCTGCAGGCACTGAAATGGCAATGTATGTTGACTGTAAAGGTGCTGCTGGAGCTGGACGAGGCACTATATTGTAGATGAGCTGCGAATTGGTATTCAATGAAAGTCGACCAGTGGCAATCTGCCCTGGGTTGCGCTTATGCCATTCCTTGATGCAGTCACCCAAGAAGTTGCCTGGAATAGAACACAGCGTGAATGTGCCACCTGGGAGTACGATGCGCCCTTCTGCATTTCGCCTACACTTTCCTTCACTAATAAGGCGCTCAATTGAAGCGCACTCAGAGATATAATGCCCTGTCTGACTGCAACCATTACACTTTCGTTGTTCAAGCAAGGTGCACCATTTCTGCCGTCTCTGCATGATGCGCTCAATGCGGTAACTATCGTCTGTGTCATGCACTCGAATAAGACTGAAATGTCTTCTGCTTTGACTGCTGGCGCACTAGGTTGCGGCTGGGAAATGGGTGCACTGGGTGCTGAGTAGGGCGCATACATATCGGGGTTTTGCACTGTGAGCCCAGTAAGTGGCTGGAAATAGCACGCTGGGCCTTCAAAGATAAAGTTGATCGCATCGCGAATTGCATCTAATGAGTATGGCACATTTGCAGGCTGATTCGGTACTGCAATCGCAAGGCGGCTCAAAATGCGCTCCAGCTGGTCTGGTCAAAACACCCTAATGAACATGCAGCTTTGGTCGTAGCGCGCCAATATGCCTTGCGCAACTAAGTATTTGCTAATGTTGAAAAATGCATGGTAATAGCGCACAATTTCTTCTGCAGTTACAAGGCCAATGCATGTGGTCTCACCAATAAGCTTGTCCAGGTCGCTAATACTCCATTTACTGCCATCCCTAGAGCTGGGATAAAGCTTTAGGATAGCGTCTTTGAATGCACCATAGTTGTGCATCACGCTATACTCCAGTAGCAGTTTCCAAGTGTCTGCAGTGTCGCTGTCCAAATAGCACACAGTGTGGAACTTCTTATCGGTCTCATTGGTGACGTTACAATTGCAGAGGAGTTGCATAAGCTCCTCAAAGTACTTCTGGAGTTTGCACAGTTTTGTGGGGTCGAAACGCGGCGTGTTTTGGTCAGATGTGGATGGCATATGCATGGTAGTCATAGTAGGTGGAATAAGGTGTGTAGAGTTAAGTTCTGGTAAGAGTGCAGCGAAATCCAAAGGCGGGGAAGAATGTGGTGATGCAGATGGAGTTAGGGTAGGTAGGGATGATTCAGGTGAAGGTGGAGGTAAAGACAGTGTGGACGAGTGATGCATGTTGTTTAGGAAGAGTGATTCAAATACTGGTATTTCCCCAAGCTGGAGCGCAGTTGCTAACAGCTCGGAATGGAGAGTGCGAAGGTGGTTAATGTTGAAGTGAAGGGTGAGCCGATGGAGGTCTAAAATATGGTCTGATAAACAGAAACCCCTTGTGGTGGGCTCCAGAAATGATGTGTTCAGTTGGTACTCGGTGCAGAGTCTCAACGGAAGGGGTGAACACTTAACCTACAACTGCAGGCATGCTCGGGGTGAGGGGGGAGTTCACTTAGAGGGCCTCAGATCGTCCTTCAGGGTGCAAAGACTACAGGGAGGCTGGTATGGCAGTTTTAAATGTGCGCACTAGCTGTGTATGCTAAAGGGGAGATATGTGCAGTGGTGGGAAAGTGCGCAACACAAAGAGGCAAAAATGCACAGTGCAGAAAAATGTGAAACGGGAGCACAAAAGTGCGCAACAATGAGGGTGATGAAGATGAGAGGTGTAGGGGGATGGAGACAACACTGGGGTGTGCTGGGGAGGTGACACAAGGGTTGGGGGCGTTAATGGGATGAAAGCACAAGGGGCAGAAAAAGGTGCAAACGGTGCACAAAATGCGGCTATGCAAATAGGTGTGCAAATGGTGTGCAAATGCAGCTATATGAAGGGTGCACTGCAAGAGTGCACAAACGAGAATGAAGGATGCAATGCAGGGATGAAACGCAACAATATGACAAGGGAATGCAAATGATATGCAAATGCAGCTATACGAAGGGCACATGGACTGGATGCTGGTGCACAGACTATGTGCAACGCTGACTGAGCTATGAACTATAAGGGGGGGAAAGATCCTCTGGATTCTCTATCTGTCTACCTACTATGTACAAATGGCTTATGTGATAAAAACGGTAAAATAAAGTGTAAAAATAGAAAGTGCCATGTGCTACCCACAAGCGCATCCATTCGCCCATCTAAACCCAACCGCGCTATGCCGCTGCCTCAGCCAATAAGATTTGTGCACCTATAGCCCACTACCCAACTGTTCCGGTGCGATGCACTATTTTTGGTGCGCTCTTCCCAATTAATCTGCTTCAGTATTATGTGTCGCATGCTGCACCTTAGTAGTAATGGCATGATCAGCCTGTGCCAGTTACCAGATAAGGCGATGCTGATTGGAAATGCAGAAGAACTATAAGGAGATGCTGTGAAAGGCCAAATACTGCCAAAGCGCCAGGATTATGTGAAGGCGCCCAAGGTGCACAGTCCAATGCCAAATAGGTGCAAAGCACCCTGATTATGTGAGAATGCACAGTCTGCTCATGTCAGAATTGTGGTGCGCCTCGAATAAATGCACCAGTAAGATGGGAGCTGCAATGCACAGTGCACCAATGCAGTGGATTGTTGTGTGTGTGATAGGGATTGTGCAATGAGTGTGCAGCAGGGAATGTGAGTGCAGGTAAAGCATAAAAGGAGTGCGCAAAGGTGCATCGAGTGTGCAATAAATGTAGAAGGCAGATAAGGAGTGTGGGGGGAGGCACATGGAGGCAGTTTGAAATGCAACGAGGTGCATTTAGGGCGCACAATGATTGGCAGCTATGGGGAACCAAAAGTGCAGTAGAAATGCAAAAGGCACACAAAGGCGCACATAAATGATCAAAGGTGTGTGAAAGTGCATGAAGGTGCGCAAAGTGTGTGGAAGCCATCTAGGAGGTGTGCACAATCACAAAAAATGCCATAGTATGTGCACAGGGTGATAGGGAGCCGTATCAACGCTATGATAGCTGCAACTTTGGAGAATGATCTGCTTTCAGTAAAAGAAGCAAAGGATGAATCAGATTGGCCAGAGTGGAAAGTGGCAATGGATGCCAAGATAACCTGGTTAACACAAAGAGGTACATTTAAATTGGTTGACTTACTACCAGACCACCAAGCCATTGTAAGCAAATGGGTCTACTGCATCAAATGTGACCATGCTAGAAAACTCATGAGACACAAGGCCAGACTTGTGGCCAAAGGTTTTTCACAGATCCCAGGAGTAGATTCTGTGGAAACCTTTATGCCAGTAATGTGGCTGGAAACGTTCCAGTTATTGATTGTCCTTGCAACTGAGCTAAATTTGATCACACACATGGTTGATGTAGTTAGCATGTACCAAATGGAAAATTAAAAGAAGAAATTTCTATGATGCAGCCCCCCAAATACAATGATGTTACAGGAAAGGTTCTCCAGTTAATGCACCCTCTCTAAGCTAAAACAAGCCAGGAGAGCTTGGAATGAAGAACTAAATAAAACCTTCATAAAGATGAGCCTCACACAACTCTTTTCTGATCAATGTGTCTATATGAGGCATACCAATCATGATCTGATCATCACGTTGGTTCATATAGATAATATAACCATACTGGGATCAGATATAGAAGCCATCAGTGGAGTTAAAGCTGAATTGTTGAAGTTCTTCACTATCATGGATTTTGAAGAGGCAAAACAAGTTGTTGGGCTTGAACTGGAGAGGGATTTAGAGAAAGGCACCCTCAAACTAATGCAGTCCCAATACATCAAATGGGTCTTGGAAAAATTTGGAATGATGGATTCACACCCTGTCAGCACTCCATTGGACCCAGTGATAGGTCCACTGCATGTGCTAAGGTCTGGAGAAGATTCCCACTCATATTGACACATTACAACAGATGTTCCAAACTGCTACAAACCCTACAAAATCCTTTTTGAACTATTTTGCACTATTTTGCACTATTTTCGATGACTTTGAACCTATTTCAAACTTCTTTGTACACTATTACAGACTATTCGCACCATCCCTCATCAATTTGCCTCACTAAAAAGAATGTTTGGAAATCAGCGGTGATATTTAGTACCAACTTGCACCCTTCCTCTTACTCGTGTTATACCATCCGAAGCCATTTAGTAGGTTTTTTTTGGGTTTCTGGGTTGAGTATCATCATTTTGGAGCCTACCATGAGGGGTTTCTAGATCATTTCATCATTGAACCTCCACTCCTTTCCACCACTCATTTTACCTAAAGGGGGCTCAATGGTTTTGACTTTGCATTGAACTCATTTTGCCTCCAACCATCCTGAACAACCAGGAGATCTCGATATAGTATTTCACCTCTTGATACTATTACTTCACACTCTTTCACCCTTTGAACTTATGACATTGCTACCATCTCCACTCTTGAAGACATGCAAAACACAACATCGCATGAATTTCAACCTCACGACCTCCGAAATCTACCTTGAACATGTCGACATCCTTTATGCCAGCTCCTGGTTATTCTACATCTCCAAAGTTTGATTCGAGATGACCTAAAGACCTTCAAAAACATTTTGAAGATCTCAAATTTTTGTTCATAACTTGCAGTATCACAGATCATGACTTAAGGAAGAGACATGCTTGCAGATACATCGACATCAATTCTTACAATCTCTGGGAGTCGCTTCCAGAGTACGAACCCAGCACATCATTTGATGAATTTTACATAGCAGTATTCATGTTCTATCCTGAAATAGAAGACAAATGAAAATACAGCATTTTGGACATGGATTCACTCATTAACAAACAGCTTCGTACTGGTATTTTTGATGAAAATGATTTAGGAGTTTATTACAGGTCATTCTACAATATTACAAGCTTCCTTCACTAGAAATGTAGACTTTCAGAAGCCGAACAAAGTCGAGCTTTTCTTCGAGGCTTTCAAACAGACTTATGGACTAGAATTGTGGACCGTCTCAAAATAAAGTTCCTTGATCATTATCCTGATGACCCATATACACTGAATGACATCCATGATGCTGCAAAATTTGCTATAGCATCCTTGAACTTGTATTCTATTTTCCAGAAATTGATTGTGACCTCAAAGTTATTGCAATCTAGCACATCGATCAACTTCAAAGATGCTTCACATATTTTCAAACAATTCACATCCAACTTTGCATCTGTTATCGCAACCTCAAATTTGACCAAATCAGCACCTGAAGTTTCTGCTCCAACCTCATTCCTTACTGATAGAGCATCTCCGACTACATTGAACCAAGTATCTGACAGTATACCTCACAGCTCAAACAATTTGGATGACTTCAAAGCTCGTATTGTGGCCCTTGAACAGGAACTGGCCCTTGAAAAACAGCTTGCACTCAAATGAGAAAATGTCGCAGTTCAAAATCGTTATGTCGCACCTCCTGGTCTTTATCGCATCATCCCAGCTACATCACACATGTCCATTCCAATCCTATCATCTTCGCCTTCAGTAGTCCCACCCCAGTCCACTTCGATAATTGCACCTTCGTCAGCTTCGAACTCAAACTCACCTCTGAAACCCTCATCGCATTTTCCCCCACCATTGCCTACTTTGACCTCGACTTCCCAATCGCCACTCCCAATATATTCATCTTTGATCTTGTTATCTGCACCCTCTTCTGATTTAACATCTACTTTGACACTGCCTTCACCCTCAACACCAGATTTGCATTTGCATTCGCCTTTAAAGTCCAGTATAGCACTCAAAGTTCCATCTCCATTGTATATCTACAATCATCACCTCGAAATTCACTTTCCTCTTATCACCAAAATTTCTATTACACTAATTGCCAACAAATATTACCTCAACCTTATTTTCGATCCCTTGATTCCTCATCTGATTTCAATTCGACCAGTCACTCAACTCAATTATTACGATCACAGTTTGGCCCATTGACATCAATTAAATTCGCCTAATTTTTTTCGCTTTTTTGTATTTCAATTTTATTCTATTTATCGAACATGTTTTACTATGCTTAACACTCTTCAAAATAGCTTTGACAGTTTTTGCTTCTATTTGCCCATGCAGGCCTTCGCTCTTCTCGATCTCGATCTCAATATTGTTCAAAAATACCTTATGACTATTTTGCTTTTGCCGAATCTTCTTGACATCGACTTTGAATGCATCAAACATCTTCGAACACCTTCAAATCCTGACAATAATATCTTCGCAGACTTTTGGGACTTTGAAAACGAATAACTATATCTTCCCTTGTTTTCTTATTCTTTTCACTTTCCTTATCACTACTATTTAAGACTCAGACAATTCGAACTTTAATTTAAAAGATATAAAATGAAAAATGAAAAAAAGGGGGGCTCCTACTCCTCTAACATCTGCTCTAACAACTCGACTTTTCTCCTCAGCACCTCCATCTCCACCTTCATCTCAGCCAATTTTCTCGCCAGCACTCGATGATGAGTGCTGATCTTATCTGAATCCCCAGCCTCTTTGTCCTCGACCCTTTGAACCTTCGCTTTACCCTTTCCCTTTGATGACTTTCTCCTGGTCTTCAACAATTGGGAAGGCCCTGCAATCAGTTTGATGCCCTCTACAGGGCCCAAAGACGAATTCTACATACTACAATTTTCAAAAACAAGTTAGTAAGTGCTTTGAAATGATTTCAAATAAATTTTGTACCTGAATTGGGATGTGAACCTCGCTTCATGCCTCTGAACTTCTTTGCCTTGCCTTTTCAAAGCCCCCATCTCAATATCCCATCCCAGTAGCACCCCTGCATCTCTTGGGTGCATTTCGTGCATTTCGCAGTGCCAGCTTTGACAACACAACATGGCTGGGACTTAAACCCAGTGCAATGATAGCACTATGAAAGTATCAGTACCACAAAATTTTTTCAAACCTAAGTAAAAACTCACCAGGCCCTCAAAATCGAGGACCCTGCTCGATTCGACCTGTACCCACTTCACATCTCCCGTGCCCTCAATCTCTGCCTCCCCATCATCTTCCTCCTCCTCTTCTACCACTTTTTGCTTTGCCACCTGCACCACAGGCAGCTCCTCTTCGCTCTCGTCTTCATCGTCCTCCTCATTGCCTTTGCCAACCTCAGCCCTCTCGATAGCTTTTGCCTCTGCTGAAAGCTGTGCATTCCTCTGCTGCAGCTCTTCCTGCGATAACGATTTCGCATGAAATGCAGCAAGAGATGCATTTTGAGCCTCTACCAATGTGGTCCTATGACCTTCGATCTTTGCCTGCCTTGCTACATCCTTTGCTCTTCGAACCTCCTCCTGCTCCTCCTGAATTTGTCATTCTTCCTCCCCCCTCCTTTTGAGTTCTACCTCCTCCGCTAAATCGACAAAAAGCAACTCCCCACCCCATGAAATCCATTCGCATTGAGCTAAAGGCTTGTATACCTCGAAAACTTCATTAACCATGGTTTGCATGGCCACATCATGTTCTTTGCCAAGATCTTTGGCAAGTTCATTGTATTCCACCTACATGAAACATTTTAGCACCTTTGACCACAAATAGACAAGCAACAGACATACCATTTTTGCACAGAAACTCTGCTCCCAAACTTCGAAGTCGACATCTTCCGCTATGCCATGCTTGGGCATCGATTTTGCATATTTGATAACTTTGGTGCTCAGGTCAAACAGGAGACACATTACGAAAGTTAGTATCAATGATGTAGGGTGGATGGAAGAAGAATACCAATGGGGAACAGAGCACAACCCTGTCTGTCTGTCTGTCTGTGGGTGGTAGGCAGTCGAGGCGAGGAGTTTGATCTCCAGCAGCCAGTACAGCTCTCAGATAAACTCTGCAATGAATTGTGGTTTTTAGAGAAATGCACCTGGCAGTCTATGGAGCTTCCACACATGGCACAAATAGAGTCGAGCCACTCCAAGTGCAGTGATAGTCATATGAGTGGGGATTAAATGAGCTCACTTCCCAGCAGAGTTGACTATGCACATTACCGCATCAAATCCATTGGACTCCAGTATTTCCACCACAAAGTCCACACTGATGAAGTCCCAACAATTCTGTGGAACTGAAAAGGGGTGTAACTTGCCCATGGGCTTGCACCGTGTAGGCTTGGTGCATAAGCAGAGATTACAGGTATGGCAGTACTGACCAATGAGTTGAAATCTAAGGCCACCAATAATTCTGTGATATGAGCTTTAGCATCTTCCAATTGTAAGGGAAAAGAATGGTGCCCCAGGTGTCTGGGCAAATTTCTGCATTCATTTATGTATATTTTTTATATATTTTATTTCACCCTATTCTGCTTTTTCCATGATTTTCTATGATTTATTCCTATTTTATTATTATATTCTTTTTTCCATGTCGGTACATGTTGACAGTTCTATTCTTAGAGGAGGGACCCCTTCTGGATGTTTACCCATTAAGTTGATGTCATCCCACAGCTTGATCTGCCGATTTCTGCCTTTTTCCAATGATGTAGGGTCATTTTTGGGACAGCTGCTTTCCCAGAAGAGATTGATTGCAATGGCAGGTTGGGCAATTAATTAACAGGTTCAGTGTTTCATCATGGGAAATAATATGCATGGGGCAGTGCTGTTCAAAACTGCTGGAAAGCTGCAGGTGCATGTTAGGAAACAGTCTCCTAATATGCCTATTACATAATAATATTTTTATTTTATTTTATTTTATTTTATTTTATTTTATTTTATTTTATTTTATTTTATTTTATTTTATTTTATTTTATTTTATTTCACCAAAATATGCTACCAAATGCCTATACACACTTTATTTGTCAGCATGGGAATTTTCTATTTACATGCATCAATATGTATGTGCATGTACACACGCATCCGTAACAACATAGTACAATATCTGTAACATAGTATATAACCTTAAAATAAATACTAGGGGACCTCAGTTGAGTTCTCTTAGGTATTCTATCCACAATTGAGATGCAAAACACCTATTTCAGCCAACTAATCTATTTTTAACCCCTCGCATCAAATCCATCAAACCCCCCATCATGCACGCATGCCCCGCTGCCTTCTTGTAGAAGAGCCTGCACAGTCCAGCTAGCAGAACAGTGGGTGTCCCCCTAATAAAAGAACTCAACTACTCTATCAGTGTGCCTTCTCTTACATGCACATATGTCATTGTCTTAGCACACCACAACTGTTTACTCATCATTTCAGCAAGAGCCAGAATTAATTGTATATATGTATTTACTTTGCTTTCATAAGCCGACGCCAGGCCTCGCCTTACATTGTGACTGCCAGTGATCGAGAGGCAGCGCTCATCATTAGAATAGCTGCAACCAGACAACCAATCAGATCTGGTTTAGCCAAGATTTACATTACTCAATTTGGACAACTATTTTAGGTAGTTACTAGCCATTCAGTAATAACCCCAAGATCAGGCACTGTTGAAAGGGTTATTGATCCAAAGTGCCCAAGTGTTGACAAATAGCCGAAATCACATGTTTTGCCATGTTTGGTACCCAAATAGCTGGATCACATGACTCAAAATTTCGTGAAAAATTCTGAAGCCAAATCTTGACTCAGCCAAAGAAGTGACTCATCACAGCTTATGTCATTATGTCAGAACAAGCAACTTCAAATCCTAGTCACAATCCTGTTCCCATGCCAGCTCTAGAAGTCAAAATTGATGCTCTTACAGCACAAATGTCCCAATTAGTGTCAGTATTAGCAGCATCACAGCCCAAACAAGCAGAAACAAAAGCAGAGACAGTAGAAGATAAAGATGATGAGATGGAGGAGATGGTAGAGTGGATGTCTCAGGAGGATGTGCATGCAGAGGAGAGATCTGAGAGTGGAAAAATGCATTTACCTAAATACATGCCCCTGCAAATATTTGACAGTACCATGGAGAGCACAAAATTCTTCATGAGCTCTATAGTGTTGTATATTCATGGGAGAAAGCCCAAATTTCATATGACCAATGATGATACTTGACCTGGAAACCTAGCAAAAACCTGTTAAAAGGCTTATGAAGTATAACTCAGGCTAGAGGAAGGGTGCGAGTTGGTACTAAATATCACTGCTAATCCCAGAACGTTGGTTTTAGTGATGCAAAATGGTAAAGGATGTGATGAATGGTCTTTAAAAGCATCCTAAGATGTTCGAAAAAGTTCGAAATATGTTCAAAGATGTGCAAAGTAGTTCAAATTAGGTTCGAATGAGTTCAAAGTTGTTTGGGTGAGTTTGAAGTTGTTTGGGTGAGTTCGAGGAGGTTCGAAGGTGTTCAACTGGTGTCAAAATATGTTTGACAAATGGATATAGCAATTAAGAAGTGGTTTTTGAGTGTCGATAGGCGATGACGAGTTGAGAGTGAATACAAAAGTTTGAGGAAGCTCGCGATATTTTGCAGGACTTCAGAGATACGATGTGAGGTAAGACTCAAGAGAACTGCTCTTAAATCTGACTGTAGTGGAGAGGGTAACTGATTCTCTGTTTTTCTAAGTAACTAGTACAAGTTTATATACATTTTTGAAGAGATAGTACTGAAAAGGGAAGTAAAACATGTGTAAAACATGAGGCAATATATCATACAATGAGGACTTTGTAGATCATAAAATAAATGAGAAATGATAAATAATTGAAACATATGTGTCCCCATATGGTAAAAGTACTTATCTTGTGCTTCAATATATCATCGAAACATAAAAACACTATTATTGCATCCTAATTCTCTTGTAGTCTCTCCTCATGTCCGGTAGTGCTTGATATGCAATGGAATAACCTGTTCCAGTTGTGCAGCATGTATCGAAAGTGTTTCAAGACAGCTATATGGTGGCCGATATTGTCCAAAATACTATGAAGTTGTTTAAAGTGTTGCAAAATCTTTCAAAGTCATTCGAAGTAGTGCAAAATAAGTCAAAAAGAATTCGAAGTCAATTTTGTAGAGTTTGTAGCAGTTTGGAGGGTCTGTCGTAGTGTGTCAATATGGTTGGAAACTTTCTCCAGACCTTAGAGTGCGCAGTGGACCTATCACTGAGTCTAGAATTATGTTTGCTCTCTCATACATCCAGGGAGGGAAAGCACAGTTCTGGAGAAATGAAGCTATTAATCAAATTGCCACAGGATATAAACTGTTTCAGGGAATTTTTGGAGAGATTGGAGGCACAGTTTGGAAACCCTAATCCAAAGGTGACAGCAAATGCAAAATTAAAAACTATGCGCCAAGGTTCTCTGACTGCAGATGAATTTATTTTGCAGTTCAAGGCAGAAGCATCACAGACCGATATGGGAGAAGCTGCATTGGTAGAATTTTTGAAGGCAGGATTAAATCCCTTGTTATTCAAGTCTATCTATTGACTACCTTCTATGCTGGAGAGGTTGGATGAGTGGTATAATTGGGCAATGCATTTTGATTGGCAATATCAACAGGAACAGGCAGAGTCAAAATTGATGTATGGGAATGTCAGATTTGGAAAGTCATCAGGAGAAAAGTCCAAGAAAAAAAGGACACCTCAGATACAAGCTCCAAGGGCACAGCCACCAGCCATGGCAGTGACACCTATTGTTAAGGAGTTAGCAGCATTGGCAGATGCAATGGATGTTGATCGAGTAGGGAGATGAGCCCCACTTAAATGTTTTAATTGTGGGCAATTAGGGCATATTGCTAGGAATTGTAGGCAGAAAAGGAAGATTAGGGAAGTGACAATCGAGGAAGTAAAGTTGGAGGAAGATAAGCAGAAGAATTTTGTGGAAGAGACCCAGTGAAGGTTTCCCCATTGGTGACCCAGAATCAATATAATGTATTAGTATCCAAGGAAACCCAGAGTGAACCTGAAAGAGATATTGAAGAGTATGACCATCATCATTTATGTGACAAAGAAAAATGCCCAGCCTTATTTCTGAAGACCCCTAAATTCTTTATTCATTCAGCATGGATAGAACCCAAAATCAGCTTGACAGTAGGATTTAAGACAGTGGACACGCATGCAGCAATTAATGTGGAGGCATTGCTTGACAGCAGTGCTACTGGATTATTCATTAATTGATCCTTAATTACTGGAAATGGAATTTGCATGCATAAACTGCCACAACCTATAATGGTGTACAATATTGATGGTATGATCAATCGTGGAGGAACTATTAAGGAGGAAGTGATGATGATATTGAAGTATCAGGATCATCAGGAACAAGCCATATTTGAGGTGTGTGACCTTGGAAAAACCAATCTGATAATTGGATGTCCATGGTTACGAAAGCATAACCCAGAAATTGATTGGAAAACTGGGAAGGTACACATGACTCATTGTCCTAAAGAATGTAATGTGTATGGGAGAAAAGTAAAAAAGGAGAAGAAGGAAAAGAAAGAGAAAGAACGTCCAAGGCAGTATTCTGTTATGATGGAGGAAGTGGAGGATGAGGATATGCCAAACAGGGAAGTTCCAGTCATGACAAGTAAAGAAGAACAGAAGCAGACCTTTAGGGAAATTCATGGAGGACAGTCATGGGATAAAAATGTGGAGAAAGTAGAGAAACCAGTGGAGGAGTGGGTGCCAAAAGCCTACCATAAATATTTGTTAGTTTCTCAGAAGAAGCAATCAAAGTGGATGCCAGTGCGAAAGCCATGGGATCATGCTATTGAAATGAAGCCAGGATTTGTGCCAAAGAAGTCAAAAGTCTACCCATTATCTCTGAAGGAACAAGAAGAAGTGGATGCATTCCTTAATGAACAGTTGCGCAAGGGATACATATGACCTTCAAAATCACCACAGACATCACCAGTATTCTTTGTACCAAAAAAGGATCAGAGGAAGAGGATGTGTACAGATTATAGGTATTTGAATGAGTGGACAGTGAAGAATGTGTACCCTTTGCCATTGATCTCAGAGATAATTGACAAGGTGGGAAAGGCCAAGGTCTTTACAAAATTGGATTTATGCTGGGGGTACAACAATGTATAGATAAAGAAAGGAGATGAGTGGAAGGCTGCATTTGTCACGCATTGAGGATCCTTCGAGGCACTAGTCAAGTTTTTTGGGATGATCAATAGTCCCCCAACTTTCCAAAATATGATGAACAACATTTTTAAGGATGTGATAGACAAGGGTGTGGTAATAATATTCATTGACGACACCGCAATACTCATGGAGAATGAAGAAAATCATGAGGTGATAGTACAGGAGGTGTTGAAGAGATTGACAGAGAGATCTATTTGTTAAACTGGAGAAATGTGTGTTTGGGGCAAGCAAAATCAAGTTCTTGGGATTAAAGATTGGTCCTGATGGAATCAAGATGGATCCTATGAAGGTACAGGCAATTGTTGATTGGCCCATGCCTACCTGTATCAAGGAAGTTCAGGCTTTCTTGGGACTCACCAATTTTTATCGTCGCTTTGTTCATAATTTTTCCAAAATTGCCACACCATTACACAACCTTACGTGAAAGGGAGTAGTGTGGAGATGGGGAGAACAACAGCAGACAGCATTTGAGGAGTTGAAGAGGAAGTTTGTAGAAGAGCCAATATTGGTCCCAGTAGATTTCACGCATCCCTTACGAGTGGAATCAGATGCATCAGACTTTGCGACTGGAGCAGTATTATCAATGCTATGTGAAGATGATAAATGGCATCCTTGTGCATATTTGTCTCGAGAGTTGAATGATGTGGAAAGAAATTATGATGTGCATGAGACCATCAAAATCTGCAGTACTTCATGTCTGCTAAAAAGCTTAACTGTTGACAAGCACGTTGGGCATTATTCCTATCGCATTTTAATTTTCACTTAGTCCACAAAGCGGGAAGCTTGATGAGGAAAGCAGATGCATTATCCAGATGTACAGATCATAAAAGGGGGGTGGAGGAGGACAATAAAAATATTACCCTACTCAAACCTGAATACTTTCATATTTGTGCTATGCATCAAGGGCATTTATTGGTGGATAGCTCAGAGACGGAAATTTTGTCTAAAATTAGGCAATGTTCAGAGATGGATGATGAAGTGGTGGAAGTTGTGAAAGCTTTGAGGGGAGAGAAGAAATGTAATATTAAAGGAGATGAATGGGTTGAAGAACAAGGGTTAGTGTTGTTCAGAGGAAAGATATATGTACCAAAGAATCAAGACTTATGAAGGGAGATCATATGGTTACATCATAATATGCCAGCTGCTGGACATCCAGGAAGGTGGAAGACATTGATGATACTCAACCTGGAAACCCAAACAAAACCTACTAAATAGCTTTGGATGGTATAACACAAGTCAGAAGAAGGGTGCGAGTTGGTACTAAATATCACTGCTGAGACCAAAATGTCATGTGAAGGTGTTCGAAAGAGTTTGAAATAGGTTTGAAAATGTGCAAAAGAGTCCGAAGTAGATTCAAAGATGTGCAAAATAGTTCGAAAAAGTTCAAAGAGGTTCGAGGTATATTGAGGAATGAGCTTAACGAATGTGAAGTGCTTGTCGAATGGCGATAGGCAATGGGTGATAAAATGTGGAGCGAATACGATAGTTTTGAGGAAGTTTGTGATATTTTGCAGAACTTAGGAATATGATGCAAGCTAAGACTCAAGAGAACAACTCTTAAATCTGATGATAGCAAGAGAGTAACTTGTGCTGTTCCCCATTGTTCTTCTATTGTCTGTTCTAACTAACTAATACAAGTCTATATACAAAATGAAGAGATAGTACTAAAAAGAAAATAAGAACATGTGTAAAACATGAGGCAAATATATCAAACAATGAGGACTTGTAGATCATGAAACAAATGAGAAATAATAAATGATGAAACATATAGTGTTCCCGGAGGGAGATAGAAATGTTAGAGGAAATGCTAGAGGAGTAGAAAGGTTTTTCTTTTGTATTTCTTCGGATTTGGAATTGTAGAGTCTTGTGAGTCTTGAATAGTAGTGATAAGAAACATGAAAAAATTGGAAAAATAAGGAAAAGGTATAGTTATTCATTTTTGAAGTCCCAAAAGTCTTCGAAAGTATGATCATCGAGGTTCAAGAGTATTCAAAGCTTTTCGAGATGTTCAAAGTTGATTTTGAAGAGATTCAGCAACATGCAAATGGTCGTAGAGTATTTTCAAGCGAGTTTGGAGTCGAGATTGAGGTGAGCAAAGGCATACGTGGGCAAATAAAAGCGAAGGGCTGTCAAAGCTATTGTGAAGAATGTTGAGCATAGTAAAATGTTTTTGATAAATAGAATAAGATCAAAATGCGAAAAAGAGAAATGAAATAATTTGATCAAATGTTGACGGTTCTAACTATGATTGTAATAGTCGAGTCGAGCGACTGGTCGAATCAAAATAGGATGAAGAATTGAGGCATCAAAAATGAGGTTGGAGAAATATTTGTGGGCGATGGATGTGATAAAAGTTTCGAGGATAAGGGGTAGATGAATTTTGAGGCGATAAATGTAGCTATATGATGGGAATGGAGTTTTGAGTGCTATACTGAACTTTGAAGGCGAATGCGAATGTGAATCTGGCATTGAGGGTGAAGGCGATATCGAAATAGATGTTAATTCAGAAGATGGTGCAGTTGACGAGATTGAGGACAAAAATACTGGTAGTGGCAAACGGCAAGTTGAGGTCAAAATAGGCAATGGAGGAGGTGAATGTGATGAGGATATTGGAGGTGAGTTTGAGTTTGAAGGTGGCAAAGGTGCGACTATTGGAGTGGACTTAACTGGAATTACCGAAGGCGAAGATGATAGAATTGGAATGGACATGGGTGACAAAGCTGGGATGATGCGATAAAGACCAGGAGGTGTGACATGACGATTTCGAAGTGTGATATTTTCTCTTTCGAGTGCAAGCTGTTTTTCGAGGGCCAGTTTTTGTTCGAGGGCTGCAATACGAGTTTCAAAGTCATTCGAATCATTCGAGCTGTGAGGTATACTGTCAGATGCTGGGTTCGATGTAGTCAAAGGTGTGATTTCAGCAATGAACAAGGTCGAGATGGATACTTCAGGTGCTGATCTGGTCAAATTCAAGGCTGCGATAACCAATGCAAAGTTGGATGTGAATTGTTTAAAAATATGTGAAGCATCTTCAAAGTCAATCGATGCACTAGATTGTGATGGATTCGAGGTTGAAATCAATTTCTGGGAAATAGAATATGAGTTCAAGGATGCTATAGCGAATTTCATGGTGGCATAGATGTCGTTCAGCATATATGGGTCATCAGGATAGTGATCAGGGAACTTTACTTCGAGACGATCCATAATTCTAGTCCATAACTTCATGTGAAAGCCTCGAGCAAAAGCTTGACTTTGTTTGGGTTCTGAGAGTCTACATTTCGAGTGAAGGAAGCTCATGACCTTGTAGAATGACCTGTAATAAGCGGCTAAATCATTTTCATTAAAAATACCGGTGCAAAGCTGTTCATTAACAAGTGAATTCATGTCTGAAATGCTGTATCTTCATTCGTTTTCTATTTTGGGATAGAACTTGAATACTGCAATGGGAAATTTGTTGAACAAAGTGCTGGGTTCATACTCTGGAAGTGATTCCCAGAGATTGTAAGAGTCGAAGTCGATGTATCTGCAAGCATGTCACTTTTTCAAGTTGTAATCTGTAATACCGCAAGTTATAAACAAAAATTTGAGATCTTCGAAGTAATTTCACAGTTCTTTAGGTTGTCTCGAATCGAACTTCTGAGATGTAGAATGTCTGGGAGCTGGCATAAAAGATGTCAACATGTTTGAGGTAAATTTTGAAGGTCACGAGGTCGAAATTCGTGCGATGTTGTTTTTCATATGTTTCGAGGTCGAAGATGGTAGCGATGTCATAAGAGCGAAAGGCAAAAAAGTGCTAAATACTATTATCGAGGTCAAGATACTATATCAAGGTCAAGATACTATATCGAGATCTCCTGGTTGTTCAGGAGGGTTGGAGGCAATATGAGTTCAATGCGAAGTCGAAACTATTGAGCCCCCTTTAGGTGAAATGAGTGGTAGAAATGAGTGGAGGTTCAACAGTGAAATGATCTAGAAACCCCTCACGGTGGGCTCCAAAATGATGATACTCAACCCAAAAACCCAAACAAAACCTACTAAATGGCTTCAGATGGTATAACACGAGTGAGAGGAAGGGTGTGAGTTGGTACTAAATATCACTGCTGAGACCAAAATGTCATGTGAAGGTGTTCGAAAGAGTTCGAAATAGGTTTAAAAATGTGCAAAAGAGTTCGAAGTAGATTCAAAGACATGCAAAATAGTTCAAAAAAGTTCAAAGAGGTTCGAGGTATATTGAGGAATGAGTTTAATGAATGTGAAGTGCTTGTTGAATGGTGATAGGCAATGGGCGATAAAACATGGCATGAATACGATAGTTTTGAGGAAGTTTGTGATATTTTGCAGAACTTAGAGATATGACGCAAGCTAAGACTCAGGAGAACGACTCTTAAATCTGATGATAGCAAGAGGGTAACTTGTGCTGTTCCCCATTGTTCTTCTATTGTCTGTTCTAACTAACTAATACAAGTCTATATACAAAATGAAGAGATAGTACTAGAAAGGAAATAAGAACATATGTAAAACATGAGGCAAATATATCAAACAATGAGGACTTGTAGATCATGAAACAAATGAGAAATAATAAATGATGAAACATATAGTGTTCCCATATAGTAAAAGTACTTCAATATATCAATGAAACACAAAAATGCACTTATCGCATTCTAACTCTCTTGTACTCTCTCCTTGTGTCCAGTAGTGCTTGATATGCGATGGAATAACTTGTTCCAGATGTGCAGCATGTATCGAAAGTGTTTCAAGACAGCTATACCACAGCCGATATCATTTGAAATGCTGCGAAGGTGTTCAAAGTGTCACGAAATAGTTTGAAAATGTTCAAAATAGTTCAAAGTCATCTGAAATAGTGCAAAATAGTGCAAAAATGATTCGACATCGATTTTGTGACATTCATAGCGATTCGGAGTGCATGTCGTAATGTCTCAATATGAGTGGGAATGTTCTCCAGACCTTAAAGTGCATAGTGGACCTATCAACGTTGGAGTTGGTGATGAGAAATTATTGGTGGCCCAGAATTTCCAAGTATGTGTTGGGGTATGTGGATGGGTGTGATATGTGCATGAGAGGGAAGAAATTTAAAGCCTGCAGGAAAATTAATGCTGAACCCTATACCTAAAGCACCATGGCGAGATATATCTGTGGACTTTATCACAGGATTACCTGAAGCTCAAGGATACAATGCAATATTTGTAGTATGTGACCACTTCACAAAGGAGGTCCATATCATTCCTACTACAGCAGAAATCTCATTGCTGGACATGGCGTGCCTCTATCTAAATTAGGTATGGCAGTTACATGGATTACCTGATATGGTTATCTCTGATCATGGATCACAATTTGCTTCTGCATTTATGTGAGAGTTAAATAACATATTGGGGATTCAAACCAAATTATCTATAGCATATCACCCACAAACTGATGGGCAGACAGAGAGAATGAATCAGGGGTTGGAGCAGTACCTATGCATGTTTGTCAATCACTGACAAACTGACTGGCCTGAATGGTTGGCAATTGCAGAATTTTCCCACAATAATAAATTCCATTTGGCTACTCGCATGTCACCCTTCTTCGCTAATTATGGGTATCATCCCAGAATGGGAGTAGAACCTCAAAGGGAAGTCAAGGTACAGTCAGTGGAGGACTTTGTATCAAAAATGCAAAAGGTGCAGGAGGAAGCAGAGGCGGCATTGATGAAAGCACGTGATGATATAATGTGACACATGGATCATATTCGAGCTATTGCTCCAGAGTACAAAGTTGGTGACCTGGTATGGCTAAGTACCAAGGATCTAAATATTTCACAACCTTCCAAAAAGCTTACAGAGAAGCAAGTTGGCCCATATCCAATTTCTAAAATAATTTCACCCAATGCGGTAGTGTTAAAATTACCTCAATCATTCAAGATTGATCCTGAAATTAACATTTTCCATTTATGCCCTTACTGCCCACCCACTATTCCTGGTCAACAAACTACTCCACAGCCTCCAATAATGGTAGAAGGTGCTTTAGAATATATTGTGGAAGAGGTTTTGGACTCATGTCTTCGATAAAATAAATTGGAGTTCTTAATCAAGTGGAAGAACTACACTGACAAAAATAATTCATGGGAACTCAAAGAGAATTGTTAGCGAGCATGTAATGCAATCGCCCAATTCTTTAAACATAATCCAAATGCTCTGCATCACATTGCTAGAATGGTGTATGAGGGGATGAATTTCTAGCCTTACCAGAATTTCACAGAGGGGACAGATACAATATTTTCTTGCCTGGAAGTCGAGGCATAAAAGGGGGGTAATGTTAGGAAACAGTCTCCTAACATGCCTATTACATAATAATATTTTTATTTTATTTTATTTTATTTTATTTTATTTCACCAAAATACACTACCAAATACCTATACATGCTTTATTTGTCAGTGTGGGAATTTTCTATTTACATGCATCAATATGTACATGCATGTATGTGCACATCCGTAACAACATAGTACAATATCTGTAACATAGTATATAACCTTAAAATAAATACTAGGGGACCTCAGTTGAGTTCTCTTAGGTATTCCATCCACAATTGTGGTGTGAAACACCTATTTCAGCCAACTAATCTATTTTTAACCCCTCACATCAAATCCATCAAACCCCCCATCACATGCACGCACCCTGCTGCCTTCTTGTAGGAGAGCCCGCATGGTCCAGCTAGCAGAACAGTGGGTGTCACCCTAGCAGTGCATTAGTGAGACTGAAAGGAACCACCAACCACTTGAAGGATTTGTAGTGGGTCTGCAAAGTTGTTTTCCAATCATCACTATCAGCAATGCATACCAAATGATAAGCATGTCAGAGGTCAATTTTGGTGAAGGAGTCAGCTTTCCATGGAAAGTTGAGCAGATTGGAAATTAATGTGAGTGGGTAGTGATTCTTCTTTGAAATATGGTTAAGTCCCCAGTAATTGACACATAACCAGAGGGTGGCATCTTTCTTTTTGACAAAGAGTATAGGAACACCATGACATGATTTGGAGGGGCAGATAAAACCAGAATGAAAATTCTCTTCAATGAATACTCATAAAGTTTCTACTTCAAAAGGAGAGAGAGAGTACACATGACTCAGGGGTGGAGGTGCATTATCTTCTACCAGGTTTCCAGTAACAACTGAGAATTTAGCTGTAAGACCTTCTGGGGAGAATATCATCTCAAAAGCAACAGCCCCAGAGAGTTTGCTCACATGCATTTAAGTGGCAGTATTGATGAAGGAGATTAATCAGGTTTCTGCTGGAAGGTTCAGAAGGGTCATTTGCCAGAATTCATGCACAAATTGAATCACTTACAGTGGGTCACAAAACCTTTCCACTTTGTGACAAACCTTCTTTTAAAAGAGAAAATAAAATTAGAATTATTGCATACATGAGGATTTTACTGAATTTATCATACATGGCACCATACACCTTTCAGGATTGGTGAAATTTCTTAGGGGGCATCAGCCACATCAGCCACACCTATTGGGTTGCTGAATGGCATGCCCACCCTATTGGGTAGGTTCGAAAACTACAACAGATGAATTATTGCATAAATCATGCATACATGTGTCAAGACATGATTCTTCTGATTGGGTTTCTGATAGTTCCTGATATATTTTTTGACATTCTCCCCCAGTTATTCTGGCCATTGCTCACCCAAGCCACCAGACAAGTTTTTATGTACCTTAGGAATCATTTGCTTACTCATTTTATTTCTAATACAGTCTTACCATAATAGTCATGGACACTTACAAAGATCTGGTAGTAAACTTCCATATTTTCCATTATTCTTCTGGCCTTCGATATTTAAGTGCCTGTAGTTTTAGTTTGTACCTTAGTTTATAAATCAACAAAGTATTGACATCGTCTTCAAAATCTCATCAACTTAGTCTCACAACTTGACTCCCAACATTTCTGACTTAGTTCCAACAAATCTAATCCTTATTCCATTTTAATCCTCTGCTTATTCCTGTCCTCATCCTCCTCTGGATTTCCTCCAGAAGTCTAATGTCTTGAAATAGGACACTTGGCGAGGAGAAGGGTGCAACTTCTTACAAATTGAAGCCAAGTCCTCTCTGGCCCCTTTCACTTGGCATCCCCCTGCCTGGTGGATTCTGTCTCAGAACTCCCCTGGAATTCCTTGAACTCTCTGATCAATGCCAACTGGGTCTGACTGGAAGTCCAGTGTCTTCCTACCTCAAATTCCCTTCCCTGTTCAGCACCTCCAAGTTCAGAACTTAACAACATGGCACTGTACACCTTTTGGCATTGTAAATTTTTTTAGCCAGCATTGGCCATATTGGCCACACCTATTGGGTTGTCAACCAGTATGCTGACCCCATTGGGTAGGCCAGCACACTACAACAAATGAATTATTTTATAAACAAGGAATTTATCATACCTGTCACTGTACAACTTTTGGCATTTGAAATTTTCTTAGCCAGCATTGGCCACATCAGCCACATCTATTGGGTTGTCTACCAGTATGCCAACCCCATTGGGTAAATCTGCACACTACAACAAATGAATTATTGCATAAACAAAGGTTTTACTGCATTTATCATATGTGTCACTGTACACCTGTCAGCATCAGAAATTTTCCTAGTCAGCATTGGCCACATGTACTGGGTTGCCAAACAGTATGCCAACCCCATTGGGTCAGTCAGTACACTCCAACAAATGAATTATTGCATAAACAAGGTTTTTACTGAATTTATCATACCTGTCACTGTACAACTTTCAGGATCAGAAATTTTTTTAGCTGGTATTGGCCACATTGTCCTCACCTATTGGGCTGATGAATAGCATGCTGACCCTCTTGTGTAGATTTGAAAACTACAACAGATGAATTATTGCATAAATGAGGGTTTTACTGAGTTTATCATATATGGCACTACACCTTTCAGCATCAGCACAGTTCCTTAGGTGGTATCAGCCACATTGGCCACACCTATTCAGTTGCTGAATGGGATGCCAACCCTATTGGGTAGGTCTGCACACTACAAGAAATGAATTACAGATATTGCATAGATGAGGGTTTTACTGAATTTATCATATGTACATTGCATTGTACACCTTTCACCATCCAGAAAATTCCTTATGTTGCATCAGCCACACAACTCTACTTCCAATGCCATGCCTAATGCTGGTGCCAATGCAAATACTAGATTTATAGGTCAGAACTTGTTCTATACAACTTAGACATTCTATTGACATCTACTGTACAGTACAGAACCCCCTGCAATATAGTGCTTTTTTGCTGCAGTAGGTACATATATTTATAGTGTGCTAAACAGCATCCACCAAACTGTATCACTCAATACAATGTGTACATTCAATAGACCATATCATTTGATACAATGTAGCTTACCTATGTGGATAATGAGTGTGGCATGTGATAATGGTGTGATGACAGCAGCTTTTCCACAAAATCTGAACAATTTTTTTTTCACTGCACAAAGGTAGTGGTATGTAGTCATCCTATAGAACATTTGTTTAGGCACCCAAGATGATAATCAGAGCATTCACAGTACATAGCCATTTTTACTTCATTTTTTACTTCCATTCTTCTACCAAACACTCAACAATGATCCAAAAATGAAGCCCAAAATGAGCCCAAAAATGGCTACTGTGAACAACCCTATTGAGTGATGAATAATGAATGTGATAAAGATGCAATCGACTAGCTACGCCAGATAAGAGCAAATGCGGGATCATAACATTACATCGAAAGAAAAATGGGTCAGGTCACGAGCTACAACCTAGTCCAAATCTGAAGATTTGCCACCCAAAATCTGCGTGTAATTACCACCACGCGGCTTTTATCAGATCTGCCGCTCTCTCAGCGACGGCGTAAGTAGGCACCTGAGTATGAGCCGCCGGGACCAGCGGCTGCAAGGAACAATATAAGCCATCGGCCCTGATTTATTGCATAGATGATTGAGTATGACTCACCAATACAGAGGCATCCACGATACGCAAGCCACTGACCTTCTTAACGCGCAAATCGGGATCGGTGACACCATAGTCCGCTCCTTTGGGAGACATTGCCGATGTTCCTACCCCATGCGAAACGGTGATAGCAGTGGTGCGGATGAACTCGTCGAGCTCCTGGTCTGTAGTGGCAGTATCCACAAGACTGAGAATGTAGTCAGACCACACTGGAGCCTTGGCAAATCGTCGAATGGTTCGGATACCTTCTCGCAACGCGAAGATATCGAAATCAGAATCGAGGAAGTTGGGGTTGATGCTGGGAAGGTCGAAGGGATTGTTTGATTTTATGGTAACATTGCCGCCTTTGGGCAGTGATCAGACACGAAATAAATCGGACCAGATACTAGAAACAGGGCTTACGTGAATGAGGTGTTACCAGTACTGAGCCTATAACCATAAAGTTGCCGATTGGAGGGATAGGCAGACGCGTATTGCCGTTCTAAACAACAGTCAGACAGTCAGACACAGACAAGCTCAGATCTGAAAGTAGACGAACCGCGATGATGAATTCAAGATGGCCAGTATTTGGGCCTGCAGACGGATCGGTGAAGTTCTGGAATATAGAAGCATTGTTCGGCATGCGTGTCCACCCTGCGATATTGAATGTGGGTCCAGCATAGGGACCCGTGCGCGTCTCATTCCATTGTTTCAGCTGCTCTGCCGCTAGCGTGGTATTCCGGAGTGCAGTATCAAACGTTTCGGTCGAATTTACCAGCCACGTGTTAGGAACGAAAGGATGATCTGTCAAATTCTGGCCCACGTCCGGCAGATCTATGAGGGGTTTGACGCCAACGCTAGAAAGAAGCTTCGGGTCTCCAATACCGGAGTGTAGAAGGATATTTGGAGTTCCTACAACACCTGAGGAGAGTATGACCTCCTTTTCAGCAGTTACATGAATACGTTTTTCTGCATAATGCCATAGACGCTATTAGCTAATGAAGCCAATGTGAGTGATGCTTTCCCACCGCTACTATCCTGAGTAAGCTCTACGCCCCTGAAACTGGGTACTCCGTCGTGGGATCCTGTTTGAAGAACACGGGACACTCGAGAATTAACCAATACGTGGAGATTGGGTCGTGCCAAAAACTGAGGGGCAAGGTATGTCCTCGCAGAGCTGCTTCTTTCACCTCCCCCGATGGTGAATGGTGCCCACCCTGAGTCCCGTGATCTTGACCAAGCACAGAGAGTTCAAGAATCTGCATGCTTACCGATACCCAACTGGTACCCGGAATTCATGTCAAGGTTGAACGGGAACTCATCAGGAAGCTCGGTGGTGGCTTTTATTACGCGGTAATCGAAGCTTGTTACGTATCCTGCCAAACTGACATAATTGATGCCGTCATACCCATGTACACTTGGATTGAATTCTCCCGTAGTGTTGTGAAGATCCGCGGGCGTAGTCCATCGTTCATTCTGTACAACATGAACGACTGTTGAAGAAGGGCAGACTGGACTTTCGCTCACCTTACGGAAGTATGGCTGAAGATTATCCCACGACCAGCCAGGATCACCAGTTATTTTGGCATAACGATCATAGTCATCCGAAGATCCGCGGGTGTAAGCCTGTCCATCTGGTAGCGACATCGCAATTAGAACAGCGTAGCGTGAAATAGACCAGTAACTTGCTGATGCAACTGGTGCCTCCTAGTATGTGCCCTTCCGGATAGTCCATATTCCGTCCCCCAAGTCCAGGCATCGGCTCCGTAGTATAATTCCAATCGGCTGAAGTTTTGAAGAGCTTCCCATTGAAAAACGGGACATGTGTGTTGAAAACGTTCTCGCTACTGAACGAAAATGTCCATCGAAGGAACAGGCTGAGGAGGTAGTATGATACTCACGGGCCTCCTGCTTCAATGACCAATACCGAGTAGACAGGGTTCTCGGATAGACGGTTGGCGACTACAAGTCCGGCGGTACCTCCTGTACAAATTCACAACAGAAGATTAGCGAGGGCTAAGGAATACAATCATAACGTACCTCCGACGACGATAAAATCATAATGTTCTTTTAAGATATCTATCGCTCGGTGGACAATTACACCTGAACTTGTACTGGCTAAGAATGTAAGGCTGAGAAGCACCCATTGGGGTAAGAGATGGAGCTGCATGACGAGCGAATGAAATGCGGGTTGCTCATAGCACTTATATATGATGTAGGGTCCAAAATGTCCACATGCATGCGACTCTGTTCAGTCAATATGCGCGGACATGGTACTGGCACCGTAGGAAGCTGCTGTTCCTAAGAAGTTCATGGTCAGTAATATTCACGATTATGCGCCGATTATGTCCACGATGTTACGGACAATCGTGATTATTAGACGGTGGTCGGTAATAAATATGTTTCTCCTCACGATATTTCTGTTGGAACTTGTGTCGGATATTAGTAGCGGTCAATGTAGACGATTATTAGACGACTGACTGTACGATTATTGGACGATTATGAATCAAAAATCGTGTCAGAAATCTGGGTCCGTGACGATTCGAGGACGATTACCGGGCCGATTATGGGACACAATTATTTTGACAGGACCATCATCTTCTGCGTGATGTACATCCATTATCTCGATCCAACGGCGATTCAGGGTGGCGATTGGATGGTGATTCAGCGGAGACTCAGACGCGGATTCAACAAACGAAAACAACGTTTGAAGCGTCTGTTTTCTTGAATCGTTGGGTCGAGTCTGGAGTCGCTCCAACTTTTTGAATCATGATTCACTGGTACATGATCCAACCCATTTCGAATTTCAAATTGTATACTGGATTTGTCAGTAGACTATCAACATGCTTACGCACGTCTCATCCACTACCCATCTCATCTGTAAATCACAATGTCTCCCAATTCAAAGAAACTTCCTAGTCGTGCTAGAAAGCCCACTAAGGGTGCTAAAAGAAGCAGCTTCCGAAGAACAGCCCCTAAGAAAAAGAAGGCACCCCCAAAGAGCAAGGCCAGTCACAAAAAGAAGGAGCAAGTGGAACTTTCCGGCAGCAGTAGCGAGGAACAGGTTGCGGGGAAAAACAACGGTGATGATGTGGGCGATGATGCGGATGATAAAGTCGAGTAAGTTCCTTTCATGGCATGTAGTAGCTATGACTCAGATAACACATCTTCAGGTGGAAAAACGTCGATCTTAACTGGAGTCTTGTAACTATCTTGGAGGAGCATCAAGCCATCAGACAAGGTCTTTTTCCTGTACCCGGAGCAAATGTATTGATTTCTCAAGGTGGAAGGAAGTTGAAGACCGATTATCAATGGATGTTAGCCCAGAAGTTGTTTGAGAACCATGAGAAGTACAAGGATGTATTTTTGTCAGTGCAAACAGCAGCAGACAAGGCAATCTGGCAGCGTAAGATCAAAAACCATCTCAAAAGGTGAGGATGGGCCAATTCTCCTATGTAAATGTTATGCTAATCCTAGGACTCAGTAGGATGACCCAGGAGGTTTGCAAATACCATGATATGATGGGAGAGACAGGATGCATGAGGAGGATATTGATATGGAGTGCAGCAACTCGCTAACACAGAGCTGGGGTATGTCACTTTGTCCAAAATTTGTGTGTGCAGGTTTTGATGATATAAATCTCCAGCCACGATCAAGGAAAAATTCCCATGGTTCTTCAAGTTGAAGGTGATCATTGATGAGCATTCCCTTCAGCATTGGAAACAACAAGGTGGGGTACAACACATAGGTAAGCTACAATGTATTGAATGCATACAATGTACTGAATGATATGGGTTCAGTGGATGCCATCAAATGCTCTATATGTATATACATTGGCTCAAAAAACTGTCCCAATGTTTTGCTATTTCGAAGAGGTTGGCTCACAACACAACACCATCATTCTATTATATTCTGTGAAAAATATATATAATAGTGTATCATCATAGCTTTCAGAATATGCAAGAATCATGTGATTCTAATCAAAACTGATGAAATAATAAGTAGAACCAAATAATCAATCATTGGGACAGTTTTTTGACCCTCAATTTTCTAACTATTTAATACTTGGTATGGCCTCCTTTTGCCTTGATAACTGCTTCTATCCTCCTGAGCATGCTTTATATAAGCCTTTGGCATGCTTCTGGTGGAATTTTGTTTCACTTCTCAACTACTCTATCCCACAACTCATGCACTCCAGTTGGTGGTCTTGGGTATTGCTGCATGGCATGCTTGAGGTTGACCCACAGGTGTTCTATGGGGTTAATGTCAGGGGATTGTGCAGGCCAGACAAGCACTTGAATGACATTGTCTTCAAACCATTTTGTAGCCTTGTAGGAGGTGTGCTTGGAGTCATGGTCCTGCTGGAAGATCCTCTCTTCTTCTGCCATCTCCAGCTTTTCAAAGCTTTCTACCACTCCATCTTCCAAAATATCACAGTATTGTTGTGAATCCATGATCCCCTGAACCTCTGTGAGCTTCCCTACTCCATTCCACCCCATACAACCCCACACCATAAGGTTATTCCCACCTCCATGCTTGACAGTAGGTGTGGTGGTTCTATCTGAAAGGGGTTCCCCTCTTTTTTTCCAAGTGTAAACCTTCCCATCTGACCCAATCCTGTTGATTTTAGTCTCATCTAACCATAAGACCCTTTCCCAATCCTTTAAAGTCCAATTTTTATGGTATCTGGCAAACTTGAGATGAGCCTTTTGATGGGCTTTTTTGAGAAGGGCACATTTCTTCTTGGTAATGGCTAAAATCATTCTTCTTTAGTGCATTTCTGACAGTCTGAGGAGTGACAGGACTGGGAATGATGTTGTTGATAAAATTGGTGGCCTGGATAGCATTATCAAGCTTTCCAGTAGTGATTTGTTGAATGATGGATTGCTTGTCATGAGAAGAGAGCTTGTAAGGATGACCTCCCATGTTGTTTTCCTTGTTCCAATCCATCTCCTCTTTGATTCTGCCAATTGTTGACTTCCCAACATTGGTTTTTGACTGGATCTGATGCAAGGAATACCCCTCCTAGAGAAGAGAGATGATAGTAAAGTGTTGGGCAGAGGATAAGGGCTTCATGTGGTGGTTGAAAGGAAAGAAGATGGTTGAACCAGTTTCAACATGTCAAACTATAATAAACAAACTTACATGACATTGTTTATTGTCATTACAAGTAATCCCACCAAGATTCAGATGACTACAGCATGGTTATGGATAAAAGAATTGAGAGTCAAAAAACTCTCCCAATAATTGATTATTTGGTTCTATTTATTATTTCATCAGTTTTGATCAGAATCACATGATTCTTGCATATTCTGAAAGCTACAGTATGATGATCACTATTATATATATTTTTCACAGAATATAATAGAATGATGGTGTTGTGTTGTGAGCCAACCTCTTTGAAATAGCAAAACATTGGGGCATTTTTTTGAGCCACTGTATGTATAAATACTAGAATAATGAATATACTATTATGATGTTTGCTAGACGAACAGTCACTTATTTAATACAGACATCAGTAATCTATGAAATAGTGTCAGGCACTGGAAATGGCAACATCAACATCAGCATAAGCTTTGGGGCTGGAGTCAGCATTGGCATTGGCCTTTGGCATCAGCATGGAAAGTTTCAATATTGGCAAATAAGATGAACATTGGTACAAGCAATATTTATTGGTTAGATAAGGCCTTACAACAAGTTCAAGCCCCATGTATATGTACAGGAAATAAATTTGCATCATTCATCATTGCTAGTGTCTATCATATCATCAGAGCCAGGCAACCAAGTGTGATTAGAGAATGGCAGGGGTAACCCTGGGGTATTCTGAGGCTACCCTTACCCCTACCCTCCAAAACCCCTTACCCCTTGAAAGGGTCAGGGTTTTGAGGGGTATGGGTATGGGTATGGGTATGGAGGGGTATGGAGGGTATACAATACCCACAGGGTAGTGCACCAGGGTATTGTCACAAGATGACTCAAATTACTTTTACTATAAATTGTTTCAAAAAAAAGGACTTCTGGCCAATTTCTAAAGTTGGTGGTGTAAGAGTGCTATGTAGTAACTGTTATAAAGCAGACTGGAACTAGGAAATGGCCAATCCTAGGAACAGAAATTCAATAACAGCAACACTAGCATGTGCAGCTACAAGCCACAGACAGATAGTGGACAGAATTTGACAGAGATGGGGGGACATGGCAGGGAACAGATATTAGAATTGTTGATTGTCAGCAAGGGCATGTTGGGATCATAGCAGTAACACATTCTCAGTTGGCAGTGGTGAGGCACAGTTTGTAAACCATATAACATCAAAACATTAATCTAAGGTACATGAAATGTATATTATCTAAATTTAAGATAACCTCTGCATAAGTCTTAATGCAAATTATCTTTGTTATATGCCCCCCATCCAGAAATTCTACCTACCCGCAGACCCCTCCCAAGGGTAAGGGTTGGCTGAGGGTATAAAATTCTGTACCCTCACCCCTACCTTCACCTACCCTTGACAAGTACCCCCAGGGTTTTGCATACTCCTGCCATTCACTAGACTGAGTTGGCCATCCACCTGGTGTAAGGGCAATCTCAAAGCCTTACTTAATAGTGAGCTAACAGTGTTATGGTCAAATAACTCCTAGATCAAAAAGATAATCGATGCTCGTGAGCAATCATCGTTCAAAGAGTTTTCAAGAGTCACCGAAGCTCGTAAGCGACGGTCGAGCTGAGGCTTAGATCGCAATCCGTTAGGAGTTGTAAAAGAGACTAGGTCAAGCTAGTTGACCAGTCGTATATTCGTAGCATTAAATAGTACAAGCGGGATTGAGAACAATAAGGACAGTAAAGATAATAAAGACAATAGAAACAATAGGCGTCCGCAGTACACTACAATAGCGTGAGAAGGTAAAAGGCGCAGAGTGAAGAACGCGTTGCCGAGACAAAAGAGTAAAGGACAATAACGTGGGACGTACGTGATATAAGACAATAAGAAAATGAATTCCCCCCATCTGCGCAGTTCTCTCGTAACATTAGCTTCCCCTCAACGTTTCGAGTCCCATTCGAAACTAAGGCCTGATCGTCTGCATTGGGTCGAAAGACACCCCGTCGCTGGTCGTCGTGGTGAATGTAGAGAAGGAGGTGGGAGTCGGGGTATCGTGGCCATAAACCCGAGTCGGCAGCTCGATGTCTCCCCCTCCAGCGAAACGAACCGAGGTCCCCGTGAGGATGGAGGTGAGTCGAGGGAGTTGTGGAGCGGTGACGATTTTGAATAAAATAAGCATATAACACACGAATATAATGAGAATTGACGCGCCGAATATGGCGCTGAGAGTGATGATGACATATAAGTTGTAGAGCATGGTGGCTAGCTCTAAGTCATGCGGTGATGTGGTGGAACGTCACGCGAGGCGTTATTCGGGCAGAGAAGCGCCGAGTGTTCCGGTCGCCACCGTCGGCAGTGAGGGCACTGGTATTGAGGGCAGTGCGACGAAAAGTGCCCCACCTGAGTGCAGGTGAAGCAGATTGAGTTTCTCATCCATGGTGGTGGGGGCGTGGGCTCGGGGGTGGTGGTTCGGGTGGGGTATGGCATGGGTGCTCGTCTCGGCGGAGACTGTGAGTCGTAGGGTGGAAGAGGAGGATGTGGGGACGCGGACATCGGCGTTTCTTCTTCTTCGTCATCGAGTGGTTCTATAATAAAGATCTGTTGAGGCGTGGGGACTCGTTCTCCGGGTCTGTATCGGAGCGCTTGCTCATCTAGACTTCTCATTAGTGGGAGCAAATTGAGGTAATATGCTTCCTCGGTCAATTGTCGAAATACCCGTTGGAGTCGGGAGATAGCCCTGTAGGTCTCGAAGAGGTTCTGGGTAGTGCTATGGAGGAGGGCTCGGTCTTGGGTCACGGATAATAATCTTTCTTCGTTTCTGATGCCGTCCGTATCTCGGACGAAACTGAGGATAAGCTCGAAAGTCCTGACAGGGTCAGGGTCGGGAGTGACGTTCATAAAGAAATGAAGAGGGCGACTCATATTTGTGAGAGGTTGTGGGTGGTTCTGTATTCTCCCAATAATTCAGCTGCGTTCTTTAAGTGAATCGGTGGTTCCCAGGTATTCTCCGCTGAGCCGTACCCTTTCCACTTCACTAAGAACCGCATTCTCTTACCCATTCCCTTATGCGCCAAGATAGCCTCCACCTCGTGTTCAAGCTCTCCTTCGATCAGATCGGGTGTTGGAGGAAGCGGGTTCGGTCCGTGGGTGTCATTCTCCTTGAAACGTGAGAGTAAAGAAGCATGAAATACGGGGTGGATCCTCCACTGAGGGGGAAGCTTTAGTTCATAGACGTGAGATGAAATCACCCGCGTGATGGGGAAGGGTCCCTCTCGTCTAGGGGCGAGCTTCCTGGTTGGGTACCCTAGCTTCAAATTCCTTGAGTCAAGCCAGACTTTTTCTCCTACGGTGAATGGGCGGAATCCTCGTCCATTTCGCCCGATCATTACTTGTCGAGAGAGTTCATGGGCCGCTAGGGCCTCCCGCCGTACATTTCTTAAGTTCAGCTATCCGCTGTTCGGTAGCCAGTACGTTAGTCTTTAGATAGGTTGTGGGAATGGCTTTAGGATGTGCTCCCATCATCACGTAAAACGGGGTGTTTTTGATGGCCGAGTGGTGTTTCTGATTATGTGTGAACTCGGCGGTGGTGAGGTGGCTCTTCCATTGCGAAGGTTTGTTAGCACAGAAGATTCGGAGGTAGATTTCGAGTTCCTGATTCACCCTCTCAGTCTCCCCATCGGTTTGTGGGTGGTAGGCTGTGCTCATTGCTAGCCTTATTCCCAAGAGTCTTCCCAGTTCTTGAAAGGCCTTAGAGGCAAAGCGAGGATCTCGGTCGGATATGATTTTGTCTGGGAGGCCGAATCTCCTAAATACGTTATGTAAATAGAGGTCGGCCGCCCCTAGCGCATCAATGCTCTTGTTGCAGGGGATGAAAATCACCCCCTTAGTAAGACCATGGTCTACCACGACCATGATTGTGTCAGATCCGTCGCTTATCGGGAGATCGGTAATGAAATCCATTGTTACTAGAGTGAACGGTCGTGTGGCATCAGATTTGATTGGAGATAGTCCGGGTGTTGTCGGGTGAGTGTTCACCTTCATCTGTTGGCAGGTCGCGCAGCCGTCGACGTAGTTCCGGATGAAGATGGTCATCCCTGGCCACCAGTAATCCCTTCGCACCAGTTCAAGAGTTTGGAATCGGCCGGGGTGTCCAGTAAGTAAATTGTCATGGTACTTTTCCACGATCTTCCTTCTTAGTTCTTTGTCATCAGGGACATAGCATCGGTCTTTGAAGAAGACCGTCCCATCATCTTCCATCCTCCAGTCTTCTACCGCCGACTTGATCGGTGGCGTTCCTCCTTCTTTGATTGCTCTTACTATTTCTTTTAGTAAGTCATCTTTCATCATGCTTCTAGTTAGCACCCCCTTTAGTTTGGTGTCGATCGTCCGTGCGAAGATCTCATCCTTGAGCAGGGTGATATCGTCGTTATCGTTGTCGATATCGGGGATGTGATCTCCCCTCCATGATAAGGCATCAGACTGGACCATCATTTTCCCGGGGACGTGTACTAATTTTAGGTTGAATTGCGACAGGAAGAGGCTCCACCTGGCCTGTCGTCGATTCAGTTTTCGTGCTGTCCTGAAATACATTAAGTTTTTATGATCCGACAAAATTGTAGTTGCGTGTTTTGATCCCTGGAGATAGTGTCTCCAGGTCTCGAGTGCCCGTATAATTCCCAATAATTCCCGATCGTAGATTTCGTAGTTTCGTTCAGTTGCCGTAAGGGAATGGGAGATATACCCACAAGGGTGCCAATCTCCGTTAGAGTTGGTTTGTTTCAGTACAGCGCCCGTCGCGTATTTCGAAGCATCGCTTTCGACCACGAATGGTTTCTCTGTGTCGGGCATCAGCAATACTGGTGCCTCGGAGAACTTCTTTTTCAATAAGTCGAACGCCCTTTGGCATTCATCAGTCCAGCCGAACGGCTGGTCTTTTCTTGCTAAGTCATTTAACGGTTTTGTGATCGCGGCGAAATTGCCGATGAATCTTCTGTAGAAGTTCCCGAAGCCCAGGAACGATCTAACTCCCTTTACGTTGGTCGGGGCTGGCCAGTCCCTTATTCCACTTAGTTTGGTGGGGTCCATAGCTAATTGGTTCGGTCGCAGGATCAAGCCAAGGAACTCGACTTCTTGCACGTCGAACTTAGACTTTTCCGGTTTCAGATACAGATCATTTTCCTTAAGCCGTGCCAGGACTCTCTTCGTTCTCTCCTCGTGTTTTTTTTTGTCTTTGGAGAAGATGAGAATGTCGTCCATATATATTACCAGCCAGCCCTCGTTCAGCATGTCTCTGAAGATGTCATTCATCATGGCCTGGAAGGTTGCCGGGGAGTTGCAGAGACCGAAAAACATAACCTTGGGCTCGAACAGCCCCTTGTTAGTTTTGAATGCTGCTTTCCATTCATCTCCTTTTTTGATCCTGATGTTGTGATAACCCCATCTGATGTCCAACTTGGTGAACCACTTTGCCCCTTTCAGTTTATCCAGCAGATCGCCGATTAATGGCAGCGGGTAAGAGTTCTTGATGGTCCCCTCATTCAGATACCGATAGTCTTGGCACGGCCTGAGGGCATCTGAGTCCTTTTTTGCTACGAAGAAAAATGGCGATGCCATCGGAGATTTAGATGGGGTGATGTACCCTTTTCTCAGGTTATCGTCAATGAATTCGTCTAGCTTCTTTTGTTCCGCTGGGGTGATCGGGTAGACCTTGCAGTCTTTGGGGATGAAGTCCGGCTTGAGTTCGATCGTGTGATCCCACGGCCTTGATTCAGGAAACCTCTCTGACGCCGCTTTTTCGAACACGCCTCGATACTCTTTATACTTGTCAGGGAGCAGATCGTCAAGTGATAATTTCTCCTTGTCATCTTCCTTTTCGTGAGTGAGCCTCTGCAAGACGGAGGTCTTGGCTCGAATATGGGTGGTGTGTGAGAACACGAATCTGCCTGTCGATCGAGATCGAGTGATGCGTGCAATGTGCCTGAGTTTCTGATAGTTCGGGGGAATGTAGTCGTGTTCGATGGTAAGGGGGGATTCTTCGGTCTTGAATACCCTGATCATCGGTTCCCCTCGAATGTAGGCGAATAAGGCATCTGTTCCATCGTTGTTTCCGTTAAGCGATAAGCCGATGCTAGGTTCGTCCGGTGTGGAGATTGGTGGATCGATCTCGCAGCAGGTGTCCGTGGCTGTGTCATTTACCGTGTATGATCCGTTTCCATCCAGTTTGTCCGCAGTGCAAAGCCCTCTTGCAAGATGAACCACCCCGAGTCTACTCTTCATGTACTCGGCGGCGGCGAGGTGGGTTTCTCCGAAGATCTCCCCAGCACTCCTTATAGGTAGCCTCCCGAGAGTCGGGCTCAACGTTACTCTCGGTTCTAACGGCCCCTTGTCATCTATAGTAAGGCTTTGCTTACCGATAGTGGTCCGTGTCCATTCGATCATAGTCCGGATCTTCTTCATGAGGGACTTTTCGGTCCGTCGGTCCGTGAGAGTCCCCTTTTCCCAATCGATGTCAGGGTTGCGCTTTTGAAGCCACGTGTACCCTAAGATCATCATCTCCTTCCCCAACCCGGTTATCAGCATTCTGATCTTCTCTTCTTTCCCTCCGATCTCGGTGTCGATGCTGACGTAGTGGGAGATCATTCCATTTTTGTTTAAGGTACCGTCAACGTTTTTGGCGAGGATTTTCTTGGCGAGTGGTAGTTTCCTCAGCCCGAGCTTTTGGACGACTCGGTGATCTATAAAGGTCTCTCCCGCTCCTGAGTCGATCAAGGCAGGAATTTCGGCTTTCTTATCGTCTAGCAAACAGTGAACTTGAACGCGCATGGATTGGTTACTTACATGCGCTACTAGTACACTCGAGACGACTACTCTGGTGGGCTCTGTTGCCGATGCAGGCCGCCGCTTTAAAAACCCTCCTCGACCATAAGGTCGAGTACTTCTTCTTTCTTCTTCTCTTCTAGCTCATTGACGAGAGCTCGTATCTTCATGAAGTGGTCTCGTGGGGTCTTCTTCGTCTCGGTTTTCTTCTCGTCTTTTGAGGGTGGCTCTTTCCCTCCTTTATGGTCGCTCGCTCTGTGTCCCGTTTTATGACAAACAAAGCATCTACCTTCCTTCATATGTTTTACCCTCTCAGCGTATGAGAGGCGTGTTGCGTCGATATCCATAGCGTTGGGGTCCCTTGAAGAGCTACCTGCTCCTCCTCCCCCTACCTTGCTATATGTCCTCTCTTTTATCGCCCTTGCTCTCCTTAGATGTCCTTTGGCCCTCGCTGCATGGGTGTACCACCCTTCGATTGTGTCAGGTGGGTTCTCCATTCCGAAGACCTTGTCGAGGACTTTATTGTTCAGCCCGTCGACGAAATATTCAATCAGAGCGGCATCTTCTTTAATTTTGGTTCGGTAAGCGAGGGTCTTGAATTGGGCGATATACTCGTCTACTCCCTTTCCCCCTTGTGACAGCGCTCTCAGCTGCGTTCGCGCGTTTCCCGCGTCATCGATTGGCGAAAATGCAGAGCGTACTTTTGCAATGAATTCCTGGAACGTGTCCCAGGGCTTCGATTCGATATACCTTTCCTCCAGATAGGCCTGCTTCCATGGCCCTGCTGTCCCTCCGTTCATATATGAGAGCATGAACAAGATTTTGTGTCGATCGTCGGGGAAGGCGGTTGCGTTAGCATCGACATATGCTCCGCATTCGAGTAGAAAGAGCATAGTTTTGGTTCTATCCCCCGAGTAATCAGTGGGCGCTCTCATCTTGATCTCGGCTGTGCGAGCGGGGAGAGCAATAGGTGTGGTGGGAGCGGTGGGAGTAGATGGGGCTGCCATTGTACGTCTGGTGGGGAGTGGTCGGATATTTCTCGTAAGAATGTCGTTGAATAATGTGTGCTGCCTAGACTGTAGTTTAGTCGGCAGAGTGAAGAATCAGCTTGACCTTTTGTTATGGTCAAATAACTCCTAGATCAAAAAGATAATCGATGCTCGTGAGCAATCGTCGTTCAAAGAGTTTTCAAGAGTCACCGAAGCTCGTAAGCGACGGTCGAGCTGAGGCTTAGATCGCAATCCGTTAGGAGTTGTAAAAGAGACTAGGTCAAGCTAGTTGACCAGTCGTATATTCGTAGCATTAAATAGTACAAGTGGGATTGAGAACAATAAGGATGGTAAAGATAATAAAGACAATAGAAACAATAGGCATCCGCAGTACACTACAATAGCGTGAGAAGGTAAAAGGCGCAGAGTGAAGAACGCGTTGCCGAGACAAAAGAGTAAAGGACAATAACGTGGGACGTACGTGATATAAGACAATAAGAAAATGAATTCCCCCCATCTGCGCAGTTCTCTCGTAACAAACAGAGGGGAATCCAAAGTTAATATTATACTACATAATACAGACACTTCAGGCACACCTAACAGAGGGGAATCCAAAGAGAAAATGCTAAGGACCCATCTGTTGATGCTCAGTATATGTGATAGAGCTGAAAATCAAATAGTAAGCTAAAAATAGCAAAAAGGCAGAAATAGGCAGATCAAGCTGTGGGATGATGTCACCTTGATGGGTAAACATCCAGAAGGATCATGCCTCTAAAAATAGAACTGTCAACATGTACCAACATTTGTAAAAAACTGAAATATAAAATAGGAATAAAATCATAGAAAATCATAGAAAAGGCAGAATAGGGTGAAATAAAATATATAAAAAATATGGGACAAACACAGAAAATTGCCCAGATGCCTGGGGTGCCTTCCTTTTCCCTTACATCACCCCCCTTCTATGATGCATCACCTCGATGCATTCAAAACCATATTTGCCCAAAGGCGGATGCTTGGATGCACTAAGGTGCAGAGGAATGTCGCCAGTGGAACTCTCTGACCAGTCGTGGGGCATTCACATTGGACTCTGCAATCCCAGGAGTTCTCCTCATACCCATAACCCTTCCTGTGTACCAGGTATTCGAGTTTACCTCAACATAAGCAGCTGTCTAAGATAGACTTGACCTCATACTGAGGCTTTCCTTTGATGACTGTAGGCAGTGGGAGAGGTCGTGTCACACATCCAGAGAATGGATCTGTGGGGGCAGGCAGCAGCTTTATGACATGGAAGACAGGATGGAGTCTGGACATTGACTGTGGTAGCTGTAGGTGGTAGGCATGTGACCTGATGGATCTAGTGATGAGGAATAGTCCAAGAAAGTGGTGGGCAAGTTTCTTGAATGGACACATGGTGGAAATGTCACTAGAGTCGAGATAGATGCAATTACCAACCTTATATGTGGATGTGAGTGAGTGATGCTAGTTGTAGAAGCATGCCATGTCATCCTTTGCCTTGGCCAAAGCTGACTTTGCCTCCTCCAAGGTGTCCTTCATCAGCTCTGTGAACTCATTCACCATCTCCAAGTGTGAGGGTGCTTGTTGAGGCTCAAAGCCCATGGGTGGGTGTCACCCTGTGTCAAGAAGGAAGAGAGTTTGTTGGGTGGAAGAGTGGACATGATTGTTGTATCCAAACTCAGCCATGGGGAGGAGATCTTCCCAATCATCCTGTTGCTCATTAATGAAGATGTGGATGTACTGCTCCAGTTCTTGGTTGACTGACTCTGTCTGGCCATCTGTCTGTGGGTGGTAAGTGGTCAAGGGAAGAAGTTTTATTCCTAGCAGGCAGTACAGCTCTTGGGTAAACTCTGCAATGAATTGTGGTCCTTAGTCGCAGAGGAATGCACCAGGCAGTCCATGGAGCTTCCACACAAAGTGCAAATAGAGTTGAGCTGCTCCAAGCGCAGTGACAGTCATATGAGTGGGGATAAAATGAGCTCACTTCTCAGCAGAGTTGACTATGCACATTACCACATCAAACCCATTGGACTCTGGTAGTTCCACCATGAAATCCACACTAACAACATCCCAATGATTCTCTGGGACTGGAAGGGGGTGTAACTCACCCATGGGCTTGCATCGTGGAGTCTTGGTGCATAAGCAGAGATCACAGGTACAGCAGTACTGACCAATGAGTTGAGACATTTGGGGCCACCAATAATTCCATGATATGAGCTCCAGCATCTTCCAACGTCCAGGGTGGCCAGCAATAAGTGAGACATAGTACTGAGAGATAAGTTGTCATCAAAGCTGGGGATCATTAGGGATGTAGATGCAGTCACAGAAGTATAGAATGTCATCCTTTTCTGCCCACTCTGCTGCATAAAGTGAAGCAATGAATCTCTTTCTCAGCTCCTTCACTGCCAGAGCCACAGCATCCTCATGTAAACCACTATGGGTAGCATGATGAATGTCATGTAAGATACTGCAATCCTTACCCTCCAAAGTAACAGCTTCTAGTGCACAGACTGTAAACAGATCAGGTTGCAACAAGACAATACCTTGATTGTCATTGGTTCTATCACTGTGGTCTGGATGACAAGAGAGAGCATCAGTCTTTCCCATGCTGTGTCCTGGGCAATGATGCAGGAAGCAATCAAACCTGGAAAGGTAGAGGCACCAATGGGCTTGACAATGATTAAGTTTCTTGGTGGTCATGAAGTACTCGAGGTTCTTGTGGTCCATCCAGATCTCGACCTTGTGTTGAGCATCCTCCAGGAAATGTCACCACTCCTCCAATGCCTGCATTATCACCAGCATCTCCTTGTCATGAATCTCATAATTGTGTTCCACAGCACTGAGACTCTTCAAGTAGAAGGCAATGGGATGCCACTTCTGGTCCTCAGGAGACTGTTGGGACAGCACTGTGCCCATCACAAAGTCTGAACTGCAGCTTCTACATGGAAGGGACACAAGTCATCAGCAAAGGTGAGGATTGGAGTGGAAGTGACCATCTCTTTAAGCTTCTTGAATGCCTTCTGCTGTGCATTTTCCCACTTCTATGCCTCCTTGCCAGTGAGGTCGAATAATGGGCATGCATGGTAGAAAAAGTTTTTAATAAAGCACCGATAGAAATTGATGAAGTTCAGGAAAGCCTGCACCTCTTTCTTGTTTGTAGGCATGGGCCAGGTTGTAATGCCAGCAACCTTGACTGGGTCCATCTCCACCTGTCCATCTGAGATAATCAGGCCCAAGTACTCAATTTGTGTCTTCTAAAACTCACACTTGTCATGACAAAGATAGAGTTTGTGTTACCAAAGTCGCTCTAGTACCAGGCATATGATTCGACAATGTTCATTAAGATCCCAAGTAAAGATGAGGATGTTGTTGAGGTAGATACAGACAATGCCTTCCAGTATGAGATTATGGAAGATGTTGTTCATCATGGTCTGAAAGGTGGCAGGACTATTAGTGAGACCAATAAACATGACAAGCAGTTCAAAAAGACTATGGTTCATGTGGAAAGCTGCCTTCCACTCATCCCTTTCTTTATCTGTACATTGTTGTAACTCCAGCAGACATCGAGCTTGGTGAAGTAACATGCCCCACAGAGTTGGTTGACAAGTTTGGATATGAGGGGTAGTGGATAGCAATTCTTGATGGTGATGTCATTGAGGCATCAATAGTCTTGAATCAGTTAAAAGGACCCATTCTTCTTTTTGACAAAGAAGAAGGGTGAGGGCACAGGGAATTTTGAAGGGTGGATACAACCTGAAGCCAAGTGCTCATTGATAACTTGTCGAGTTGTCATTGTTCTTCAGGGGAGAGGGGATGGACTTTGCAGGAGAAGGGTGTGGCACCCAGTGTGAGCTCAATTGCATGATCCCATGGCTTATGGCTAGGATAGGCTAGGAAGTGAGTCAAAGGATTCCTTGGAGAAGACATCCTTGAAGTCATGCAAATGAGGAAGCACAGAGTCAGTGAAGGATTTGGGCACACTCCCATGCAGAGCAGCCAAGGCCATCCAGTTCTTGTGGAAGGCCTCCATGAGGCACTGGGAGATGTTCAAGGTGGCATGCACCTCATGCGAAGGTTTAATAGTAGTGTAGAAAATTTAGTCACCTTCCTCGATCTCTTCCACCACCTCCTCATCATCGTCAGAGTCAGGTGCAAGATTTGGGATGTCTTCCAAGTCCACATTGGCTACAGGCATTGGACCAGCATGGCATTTTCAAGTGCACTGTAAGAGGACCTTTTGCCCTTGACATTCCTGTCTGCCTTCAGTAAAGAAAGTACGACAATGAGAGAGACAATGACTCATCATGACTTCACCTGTCACCCAATCGACCTCAGTATTGTGGTCACGAAGCCATGGGTAGCCCAAAATTGCCTCCTGCTTCCCCAGTTGAGTCACAGAAAAGAGAGCCTTTCACTATGATCCTTGTACCAAAGGATGAGGTCGACAACCTCCTGAATTGCCCCAGCTTCATTTGGAGAACCATCCATATTGTAGACAGGTATAGATCGAGATAGTGAGCAGGTATTGAGTTGTTTTTGTTGAACCAGGTGTGAATCAATGAAAAGGCCTGTGGCACCCGAGTCCAGGAGAGCAGAAATACTGGGTACTTGCCCCGTATCCATGGTCTGCAGCTAGAACAATCACAGAATATGATTTATCCTCTAGTGAATCAACAGACAGAACTTCAAAGTGGTTATAGACAGGCAACGAGGGTGTACTGTTCACTCATCACTGGTGGAAAAATCCTGTTCCTCTGCCTCTTCCTTTTTAACTTCCTCTTTTTCCAGGCTTTCAACATCCACCAGTGCCAACAGGTCTTGGAGGAGCTTGTCTCATTCCTCAGGCATGAGTTTATGGATGTCTTAGCAGTGGGGACAATTTTGAGCCATGTGTCTGGTTTCTCCACAGCAGTAGCAGAGATCTAACCTGCAAGCTTGACTATGGGCTACTGGGTTGACATCCATTGAAGCGGGGGTGTTGGAGCTCAACACCACAGGTTGGCACATAGAGATGGGATTAGCATGAGGGAGTGCTCAATTAAAGGTGTGGGGTACATGGGTGGTGGTAGGTGTGCAGAAAGCTGCAGTAAATGCCACATTTGTGAGTCAGTTCTCATCACAGAGGGAAGCAGCCTCATACCAAGCATTTATATTATCGTCTGCTGGGCATCCTTCCAACATCTGTGCAATCTGGTCTTGGATTTTCCAACTAAGACCTCAATGAAACTTCACCACCACAGGCAACCCACTTCCATACCTCACCATGTCCAGCAGGTCTTGAAACTTGTCAATGTAGTCATCCACAGATCAACACACTTGGTAGTAGAAAGTGAGTTCTAGGCACATTATGGCTTGTTGGCATTCATTGAGGGGGCAGAAGTGTCATATGAAATCATCACAAAAGTCCCCCCAAGTGGAAAATGGAAGGGAGCCATGCTCCTTGGTTTGGCATAATATATGGTCAACATAGAGATAGGCGTGCTCAGATTTCATGTATGTGTGGGCCCAATAAATTTTAGCGGCATCATCCACGAATTGGTTTGGGTGTAGACTGATGTACAACTTGCAGGAATTGAGGAAGGCATGTCCATGGGAACACATGCCATTGAATTTGGTGGGAGGCATGGGTTTAACATGCGCATCTTCGCTTGGGCACATATTGGGGGGCACGTGCACACTTGGCATGCTAGGGGTCGAAATGGGTGGTGTGGGGTTCAACTGGAGGGTTCTAATGAAGGTTTCAATGATAGATGTAGGTGTATCAATTTGTGCATGAATTTCAGCAATGTCGCCTTCAAGTGCATTGATGCGCTCCAGGGCATCCATAGCACTAGGTGGTGGGTTGGGTGAAAGGTGGTGTGCACTAAAGGTGGGAGTGTCTGGGACAGTGTGTAGGGAGTCTGTGGAGTTTTGGGAGTTGTCTTCTACTCCATACCTGCCTATCTTGGCAGAGTGTCCAAGATTTTGAGCCTTAAGAGAGAGTTTTCTACTGTAAGGGCAACCTCAAAGCCTTACTTAATAGTGAGCTAACAGAGCAGAATCCAAAGTTAATATTATACTACATAATACAGACACTTCAGGTGCACCTAACAAAGGGGAATCCAAAGAGAAAACTCTAAGAACCCATCTGTTGATGCTCAGTATATGTGATAGAGCTGAAAATCAAATAGTAAGCTAAAAATAGCAAAAAGGCAGAAATAGGCAGATCAAGCTGTGGGATGATGTCACCTTGATGGGTAAACATCCAGAAGGGGTCCCGCCTCTAAGAATAGAACTGTCAACATGTACCAACATTGAACAAATTGAAATATAATAATAAAATAGGAATAAATCATAGAAAATCATAGAAAAGGCAGAATAGGGTGAAATAAAATATATATAAAATATGGGATGAACACAGAAAATTGCCCAGATGCCTGGGGCATCTTCCTTTCCCCTTACACCTGATGAGTATTGAGGTGGTGTCAGTAAGGAAGGAAAAGATGGGTGTTTGATTGCTGTCACAAATGAATGATCATCACTTTCTCAAATAGGAAATGGTGTGGTGGGAGAGGGGTTGGCATCAGTGGATTTGAGATTTCTTCTTCATTTAGATTCTGTATGTTTGAAGCTCTGTCACTTCATTGACTGTTTGGCAGAAAAGCCATTCTTGGATAGTGATTGTTTGGTAGATCTCAAAAAAAAATTCTGCTACTCATCATAGCAGTGGCTAGTGGCATAATCAGTTCAGTAGGTGGCTTTCATTGTTGTTGTGTTGTTCAGCTTCAACAAATGTAAGGATGGTGTTAAAGGCAGATGTGCAGTCTCAGTTGTTGGTCAGTCTGTAGTTTGCAAAGGCATCCAATGTTGGTTAGGGAGTAGAGAAATGAAGTTGTTTCTTCAACTGTTTCTTTGACTTATAGTCTATGAGGAGTTCTGTGGTGTTTTCTAGGTTCCATTCAGGTTCCCAGGTGTTCTCCAATGTGGGATATCCCTTCCATTTCAGAAGGTACTTGTAACCCCTGCCACTCCACTTATGGGCTAAGATAGCTTCGACTTTGTGTTTGGGTTCTCCCTCGATCATGACCAGGGGTGTGAGGAAGTTTGGTCTGTGTGTGTCGTTTTCCTTGAAATGTGTGAGGAGCTGCATGGAAGATGGGGTGGATTTTCTCCTGATGTGGGAGCTTTAGTTCATAGACATGAGTAAAAAAGTTGTGGTGACTATGGTGCCCAATAGTTGCGATGAGCGCGCCAAGTTGGATTGAAAATGATCACTACAATTTGGCATTGATTATTAGGAGCCAAGCTGGCAAGGGGATTCTCAGAGACGACACTAAGGCTCCAACCGTTTAGTAACCGTTTACACCTGATGAGCAGATTAAATGGAAACGGTTGAATAAACCATTTATCTGTTTAAATACATTTAATATACAGTATATACAGTAATAATATATGGTTACAAGAAACTATTTTTTTTCACCATTATCACCATGCTTTCGTCACAGAACCTTCCTAGGCATCATCTCAAACAAACCACTACATATCCATACCTTTGTAAGAAGGGCCATTCTAATAGTGTTCTCCTTCAATGAGCTTCGCAGATTGCTACAGATGTGTTGGGATTTTGAGAAGACGCGTTCGACAGAGACACTGGTGACCAATACTAATAGAATATTTACCAGTTCACGACCATGCTCAGTCTCGCTTATGTGTTCTTCCCCATCACTGTCATAAATGGACCTTGGCGCTTCATCATCAAGAGCATTGCTATGTTTCGGAGGTTTGTATGTTTTGTCTTTATCACCATCTTTCCCAATTTGATCAGGAACACTAGGCCTATCATCCGAAGGCGAATTGACAAAATGACCACGCCTTTGAAGCTCGCTCGCTGATAATAAGGCACCGTTCTCAACGGCATCTCCATCGGGTTTAGATGCATCTTTCGGAATAGTGATTTTTAATTTTGGTGCTAGTCAATGTCCAGGTAAGCTTTAAGGCGATTCTAGTATTCTATTACGACTAAACTTGAGTTTGGCGGGGTTTAGCCGTTGCCTCTACTGTCCGAAAATATGAATCGACACCCTGGGCACGATCGCTCGCTTGCCGCTTTCGTTTGTGATCGTCGGATAGGATATTTTTAGGGTCTGGGTTGTCTCGGCTTTGTTGCGGTGGCATAGTGATTGCGAGCAGAGACTGTAGAGCACGGACTCAACAATCAAAGAGAAAAAAATTGTGTTGTCAGGCTCCAACTTCTATTATGTCTAAGTCCAACCGTTTAACTGTATACATACCATATAACTACTGTATAGGCCTTTCGAGCTGTAGGGGTGTAAACGTAAACGTATACATATATGGTATAAACCGTATAAAACGGTTATATAGATAGTACGGTTGGAGCCTTAGACGACACTCATCATCATGGCGACCATGAATCTCAATGGAACGACCACAATTGGACAGATCAACAATGTTGCTGGAGATCAAACCAATTATTACAATGCCCCACTCAAGTTTGTACCCAATAGCCATACTACTAGAAACGTCAACATCGGTACTGTCACAGGTGTGTATCTGGTATCGACCTGTTTTAACTTCGCTTATGTTTTATCACAGGAGGTTCCGGAGGTGGGGGTGGTAACGCAGCAGCTGAAAAAGAGGTAGCCACAGCCGGGAATGGTGGGCCTGGCGGGAATATCACTATACAGTAATGCCTGGGTAACGTATCAAACATTCTTCTTCACTGCCACTCCAAATGATTTTGAGATCGTAGAATTATGTTGTATGCGATCATGCTCATCATGAATCACAGGAGTGGCGGGTTCTAGTGATAAATTGTATTTATTGCGAACATACCACTCAATCTCCGATCTGCCACTGTATCTCAGTTCATTCACCTCTGCAGCATTTCCTCATTTGCACATCCAATGTACATCGACGGTTCATGACATGGGGCACCCGCTCGACGTGCGGTTTTGGATGCAGTGTGATATGAAGCGGGCTATGTCTGATGGTCGCCGAGAGTTAGCAGTGGGCAAGTACATCTGTGAGGAGGGAAAAGTTAGTTAGGGATGGGGATACATACATAGGTCAGTTACTGTCAGTAATGGTGCATACCAGCATATCGGACTCGTGAAGTGAGTGTAGACGGAGCTTGTGAGACCATAGTGACAAAAGCATCTTGTCCGACGCTGCCTGAGCAGAAGTACTCTGCCTACAGCATACACCGCGTTGCTCTGATGCGCGCTACCGAGGTTTTTGGCGATCCTATAGTGGCATGATAAATGGGTCCACATCTGGGGTCCACATCTGCGATTAGAAGGAAAATGAAATGTACGAGTCTGCGACACACTTGTCCTGCAACACAGCCAACGCTACCGAACCAAAGTCAGCTCCTTCCGCCTCTGCAGAATATCGTGCAGTTCTTCCGAGGCTGAGGAATATGCAGTCTAGCAAATGCCACATGATTAAGTTGCCTACTTATTTAACCGAACAGGGATTCTCACATATCACATACCTGAGGTATCGGAAATGTTTCCTAGATCTTCTTCGTCCCGCTAATATTCAATCGTAACACGAATCCTTATTATTCGTCTCGCAGCTCCTCTTGTTCGACGCCAATATGATCAGACGACTCGATGCTGTCCGAATGAATCTTACTTGTGGGGACGCAAGGTTGAGTAAACCAGCTGCCAACTAGACTGCCTTCAATTTCCCGGCCAAAGAATTGAGGAGCCGAATTGAGACGGTGAGCTCGTCCTTTGGGTTCCTGGGTGGATAGGGGTGAGATATGAGTTAAGTGGTACTTAGGGACATACAGACCATTCTTCCTTATGTGCGCCTCCTGGTACGTAAATGCATATGCAGCCATTGAAGCGATGGCCACCTTTGTGAAATATAACCATCAGGAGTCATTTCCTGTAGGTAATCGTAAACGAGGGGTGTACGACTTGTACCCAGGTCCTGGCGAATGCTAGCCGTTCGATGGAGGGGCATAGTGAACATAGATTTGCACCTAGGAGAGCAGAGAGCATGTTGATTTGCTTGGGGTCCATCTTTTTATTTACATGTAGTCAGTAGGTAGGTATTTATACAAGTTACAACTGGTCAAAACCGGTGGACAAACTGTGGATGGACTGCTCACCATTGCTTTAAAGTGGTCCACGAGATACACCGTTGTTCCTAGTGAGGCAGCCTCGCTATCCATCGGAGTGTCTGGGTGCACCAACTAGGATATCATTATATGAACTCCGGGTGTGATGAAGCATGATTGCAATGAACAATACCCTCGATATTGCCATTAGGCAAGGGCCGTGCACGACAACCTCAACCTCCAGAACCTCACTCTCCTAAAGCTCGACCGTTCTCAACATCATACTTTCTTGCATCTGCACAAGCAACGACTACTGCTCGCTGGTGGCGTGTAATCCATCGATCGACATGAAGTCGAGGTGAGCGAGGAACCTGTCACCAAGGACGCGCGCGTCGACTGGCCCAGAATCGCATAGGCACAGGGCAGGAGTGTCCTTGTGTCGACCCAAGAGTTGCTGCGAGTCAATCACCTGCACCTGGCTGATTCCGCTTTGGAATCTTCAAGTCTCCCACCGAGATCCTGCGCATCAAAGGCACACCACCCCCTCCGTTTCCCCATGGGCCACCTCCACCTGCTGTGCCACTAGCACCACGTCTACCGCGGCTGATGCTGCACAACCCGAAGGACTCTATCTCCTGCTGATTGATATGGGTAATTGATGTTTCAAGTCATGAAAGCTCCTCTGCAAACTGTATCTGCGTGAAACACAAATGGAGATCATGAACGAAACCAAACACTTGAAAAAAGAAAGGGAAGGAAAGTAAGGGAAGAGAAAGTAAAAGAAGAAAATCGACAGGCTCATGGCATCATTGTGCATGAGGAGCTCCTCTTCCGTGTACATGAGTTAACTATGAAGAGTCTAAACATTTGACTCACTAGTCATCTTCATTTTCGATCGGGATACTAGCATACATAATTCTTGTATGGGATGCTTAATCATCATCAAAGGCTGATTAGTCAATGCCAATGTGGACCTACCTTAAAATCGACATGTTTCACTCATCGCAGACTTGACCCCAAATCCAACTATTTATTGCATCACACAATGAAAGCCATCATCATCTCGCAATTCGGACCTTCAGTTGACAACCTCATCATCAAAGACATTCCAGCACCAGTACCCAAAGCCGGGCACGTTTTCATCCGTGTCAAAGCGTTCGGGGTCAACCACGCAGAGATGCACATGCGCAAGGGAGAATGGGCCGAGGCCATGCCAGTATCAGGGATCGAATGTGTCGGCATCGTAGACGCTTGCCCTGGTGGAGAGTTTGCCGTCGGGAGTAAAGTCGCTGCACTGATGGGCGGGATGGGCCGCACAATCAATGGGTCGTATGCTGAGTTTACGAACCCGCCTGCAACGAATGTGTGTAGTATTGAAAGCGATCTTTCATGGGAGGAGCTGGCGGCGCTGCCGGAGACCTATGCGACAGCGTGGACTTGTTTGTTTAGGAACCTTGATATAAAGAAGGGTCAGCTGGTTGTGGTCAGGGGAGGGACGTCAAGCTTGGGACAGGCAGCATTGAACTTGGCCGTCAATGCTGGCGTGAGGGTCATCGCAACGACGAGAAGTAAGGCTCGGTTTGAGACGTTGGAGAAGTTAGGCGCCCTCCGCGTAGAGTTGGAGGGACCAGATCTCTCTGAGCGGCTGAAGGAGAGTGGTGAGGTTGACGCAGTGTTGAATTTGGTAGGGAACGGTGTGTTTCTGGATTCGATGAGGATCCCCAAGCGGGGTGGACGTCAGTGTCTCGCGGGTTTCTTGGGCGGGCTTGCACCTGTGCAAGAGTTCAATCCACTGGCACAGCTACCCAGTGGTGTCCAGTTCAGTTTCTTCGGGAGCTTCCACTTCGGCCTGCCCCAATTCCCACTGTGTGATATACCGCTTGAGGGAATCGCTTGTGACGTCGCGGAGGGGCGCTTCCAGGCGAAGCCTAGCCGGGTGTTCGACTTTAAGGATATTCGTGAGGCGCATAGGGTAATGGAAGCAAACAAGGCGAATGGGAAGCTTGTAGTTCGTGTTAATTGAAACGCGCTGAAGATCTCGAGATCGCATGGAGGAATATAAAACCGTTTCATTATGTGTGCCAAAGGGGGAAGCTTGTGGCTATCCAGAATAGTAATACGATGATTCTCATGTCGATTGAGCTGGCGGTGGTTCGACTATGATGTGTACATGTAGTTCGATAGAACGCTTCAAGAAAATTTCCGATAGCTTGCGTACCGGAATAAGTTGACGTGAAGTAACCGTCATCATCGAGGAGGCGTAATGTGTCAACGTTAGGATTGTATGGGTTAGAAACGTTCCAAGGTATATGATCAAAGTCCGGCCTTGATAGCCTTCTTGAGGGCGGCGATGGATTCAGACTCGCCTTTCACGTAGGAGATTAGTTTGAGCAAAGGCGGGTAGCGAGAATACATGAGAGTGACAAGGAGCTACAACTCACGGGGACGGTCTATGACATAATATGTACCCTAACCTAGACCGAGAGACTATCGAGGGGTTCAATGACTTGTCGTAACCTTCGACGTTCTCTTTGGGCTTTTCATTGTAAACATCCCATAAGAAAACATCGATTTCATGAAAAGTTTTGGTGCTTTCTTCTGCTTTCTTGAGGGCGGCGACATCTTCATCCTCTTCGATTTTGACACCTTATAACTGAATACCACACATACAGTGTCATACACACGCGTCAATGGAGCGTAGGACCGATTATTAGGCCTAAGGGTGTTCACTGCCAGCCCAGTTCTATTCCAGACAATTGAGGTACACCATGCGTGACTACCCCACTCCAGCCATTCCGTTGCGTCTTTCCAGTTTGGATATCCATAATCCTCTCTCACAGCGCCGCCGAGCAACCACAAGACCTCGTCGTATCCTTGCTTCGCTGCAATCCGCCGTGGCAGAATGTGAGAGCGTAGTTGAGCCCGAGCTTATGGTCGCCAGTCCCGCCAGGCCATGCACGGACAGTCTTCCCGACTGCCAGAAGCAAGACGCCTTTCAATTCGCCAAGGAAGTAGGGTCATATGGTGGCCAAACAAATCTAAGCTAGCATCCTCTTTCCTCTTGCCATGCATGTTCTCGAGCTCTCCTGAATCTTCTGAATGCGGTTTTGGCTATGGTTCTCTCCAGAACTCGTCTACCATGAACATATCCCGTGGTACACACAATGGCCTCAATTTTGATCTTGCTCAAATCTGTTCGCCGACATCCAATCTTGTTTCTCTGAACACTTTAGGATCGTCAATGCAGGTATTCAAACTATGGAACCTCTATCGAACAAGAAAATCATTTCAACACAACATCTGCGCTGTACTCACCAATCAACACTGTGGTAACCTTCGGCCAATCTGTGTATTTGCTGATATCGTTTCTGACTTCGGTCATTCTAGCTAGTTGAAAAGTTCTCTCTCATTTGCATCACACAACATGCTAATGACATCGAAAAATGGCGTATACCGTCAACTTGTTGACCAGGTTACAATACTACAGAAGGAGAACGAGAAAACAATGTTACGTGGCGGTGCGTAATATCTACTATTTCCGAAAACGTGAGAGTCAATCATTGGGTAGGTCCGCATATACCCTAGTCGAGGCGATACCAAGAGCGCTGCCCTTGGAATCGCATCACCTTCCTTGACGACAACTACCTCATCCTACCTCATCTTCCAACATTATCTGGAGACAACTTCCCTCATGTTCGATGGTGGCACGAACCTTACTGGACACAAACTAACGACGTTACCGACCCTGAAGAATCAGATGACGAGGGGGACTTACTGGATCTCAGCAATACGAAAACGAAGAAGGCCGTGGCGTATCCCGAGGACAAGAAAAGCATTCCAATCTCTGAGGAGCGGCGAAAAGTTCCCACAACTCCAGCTTTGCTCAGAACACTGGAAGGCAGATCGCCTTTGGATTAAGAACTTCTCAAGTTGGCGAAAGTCGTACATGAAGCAGCAAGCCAAACTCTAGATCAAGAACGAAGAGGCTGATCGTTTATCAAAGGGAGCCGACCAGAAGAAGCAGACCCGTGCGGGAACCGACGACAATTCCAAACCCCTCAACAAGAAGACGAAACGACCTCAGAAGGACCTCAAAGGCCGAAGACGCAGATGTGGTTACTAGTACCCAAGTCATATGTAGCTCAACACCCGACCAGGCTCCAGTGCAACCCCAGCATCCAGTCATTCCTCAGGCTGTCGATACAGAGATTGTTCCCTCACTAGATACTACACCACTGACCGTTATAGTGAGTATTTCCGAGTCGGTTTCTTTATGATTTCACAATACAATGTCAATACTGATTTTGTTTCAGATGTCGTAACTCAATGTGAGTGAAACTAATGTCACACTCTTGCTGACTTCTTATCTATCACATAGTTCAAATGTCGTGGTTACCATACCAACAATACCAACAACCATCATACCTCTCCCCAAAGTCGTTACGCGACATTCTGAACACGCCTCGACCCGCAATGCGCAAGGTTCACCATCTCCCTGCTTGACACCATATCGACATTACCGCGAGCAGCACATCAGATGTCGTGACCCCGAAGAAATATAACGAAGACAGTGAGAGCAAGTGCGGCAGTGGGAACTTGGTTTGGTGCACAGACCTCGGTCACCAACTATCGCTAAATGATACTTATTACCAATCTGTTAGAAACATTTGCGGCCCCGAGTGGAAGCAGTCTCATCCCAGCGGAACGAAGAAAGATTTCGACGCGTACTTCTGAGCCCTCTCAAAAGCACAGTTAAAGGTGACATGTTTCATCATTTCTTTGTTCAATTTCTCATGAGAGTTGCAGGAGCTCAAAGCGCACGCGAACAAACTGGTGAGCGGTATTCTAAAAACAGTATTATTAAAATCTGATTGCTCCCCAGAAGAGGGGCAAGGGCAAAGCAGTCGAAGTGGTGGCCGACGAGGGTGAAGGGGAGAGCGGGGAAGGGGAAGGGGAAGGGGCAAGGGAAGGGGGGGGAGGGGAAAGGAGACGGAGAAGAATAGCAGTACCTGCTCGTGTCGCCTGTAGTCATTGTGCATCGTTTCGTATCGCTATTCATCATTTTCATCTGTTTTCATGAAATGGTAACTTGGCTATCTAATTGTGTGCGACGACGCCTAGCGATTCCATCAAATTTGCATCGATGAGCGTCGTTTGGCATCGCTAGCGCTCAGACCCTTTTTCAGACGACACATCTGACACGGAGCGAGTCAGGAGATGTCATCACTCCGGTTCTGCGTCGCTGTGTGTCGAGTGACTGTTCACTGGGAGTATACTCATGTCTACGGCTTACGTCTTCGTTTTTTTTTTTTTTTCGAAATTTGAAGGAACGCCGCAATTTTTTTTGGGTGAGTCACATGCGTCATTCTGCGGAAGCGCCTTTTTACACTTATTACCGAATCATGAAACTTAGTTTCTAATTTTTTGGACATTTTTGGGGCCTTCGTGCCATACTGAAGCAGTCGCGAACGAGGGAAGTTCTGTACAGCACGCGAGTGTCGGTGTTCCGCAGATCGGTTTAGCTGAATATTAGACTACTGTACTACTTACTGTACCACTAACTAGGCTTTTTTCTTAATAACCCACTTGGTACAATATAGGCCCTTACTTAAATACACATAAAAAAATGATCTGGTGGCGTTTCAATCAAATCATTGAGAACTTTCTTCAAACGTATCAAGAAATACCTAGCTCCTCACACAATGCCAGCAAGATTGCGAAAACATCTGCTGTATGATGCTTAAGCACCCTCCTCGAATTGGTAGCAGCATGCCAGCGATCAACCCAACCAGCAGTGCAAGCCTCATTGTGCATTTCAGGCTCGCAACCCTCCGCACAGCACAACTTGGGTGCCTGACGGCGTAGGCGCTCCCACAATCCGACCAGCCGCAGATGGCCAGAGAGCAAGCGCATGACCTGGACATTGCTCAACTTCCGGTCGACCTGCAGCTATGTTGCTCCTGATTTGGTTAGTGGTCACTTGTAGTTCCATCGTCTCCTGGATGTACACGTAGTATGGGATACCGTGTAGGGTGCGCAGGTCTTGTCTGTCTGCAGCGAGAATCGCTGGCACTGGGGGGTATATCTTTACGCTGAACTCTGGCGCTCCATTTGGTTTCGACGGATTCTGAAGCTTTGCATTCTACTGCCACGTCGACAACGTGCGTGGAACGTCGCAGAGGAGCAAGTGTCGACAAACACGGCTTTTATCGTGAACGCGCGGTTGATGACGGCGATAACCCACGAGTGAAGAGCATTGCATCGGAATCTGTAGGTGATAGTGGTCAGGAAGAGAAGGCGGCTGAGGTCCGATTGGTCCTCTGGTTGATTTTCAAGCTTGTCGGACCTGGGTGTCTCTGAGTAAGTTAACGAAGGAAGCACACCGTACGAGGTATGTTGTATCCATAGCAGAGCCTTGAATTCATCTGCTGAGGTGCCGTAGAGAAAGGCAAAAGGGCGTTCGATCCTTCTTCAGATGACGAGCCAGTTTCCATGCTAGGATTTCGGACGTCTGCAATACATGTTGACAGTGGACCTGTGCAGCCCGGGTAGACAGTGGCACCATATGGAGATATGGAGATATGGAGACTCGATTTGAACAGAGTTTTCTCCACTCGGACAAAGGAATCCGCCTTTGGATTGTCCAAGTAGTATCCTGGATATGGACGAGCAATTGAGGTTTGGTAGTCAGTCAGGGTATGCTTGTCAGAATCATCGTCTTGTTCAAATAGCAGTTTTTGACGTTTCTAGGTCGTGGATCTTCGTATTCCCGCGACTCGCGGATTAACGATAATGAATCCAAGCCTCTCAAGGTTTGAGCTTAAAAGAGATTATAAGCCGAAGAGGGGTAGAGAAGAATATATATAAGATCTTGTAATTAAATAAAAGCGCGATGACTGCAAACAATCATCGAAGCAAACACGAGTTCCATGCCTCAGAGTCACTTACCATCGGCTGGTCTTTTTCAGCTGAACGAGCTGTGATGTCGAACCAAACCTCACCCAGTCCATCATCTAAAAAGTTTTCAAACCATCACCACCACAAGTCTGTTTTTCGTCGTTCGGCTATTACGTTTTTCGTCGACTAAAGAAGCTTCATCAAATAAATGCCTCTCCCTCGAACACAGTTCAACTATTACAGTATTAATACGGAATCACATTTGCGCCTTGTTCAGTGGCATGGAACTCAGGAGAGAAGTCATTGTTTCCTTTTTCTCCTTGGGTTTCTAACCTTTTGATGCGACGCCAGAAGAGACATGGTAACTAACTCGAGAGGAAACCTTGAAGGATGATGTAGAATCAGGAATATAAGAAGAGGGAGAAGGGATTAGATGGCACAGAGTCTGGCATAATACAAAAAATAAACGAGTGGACGAACTATTGCTTCGATATCGACGGGAACAACCTGTAATATGGTTAGTTGATTTATGGATGTTACCTTTGCATATCTCATGTCCAGTATATTACCAGACGACATATGATTGGTGACCAAAGGGCTCCAAAGGGAGGGTATATTGATAGCATCTATTGTCCTAGTCTGGGGTCCGAGTGCGCAGCCACATGCAGTAATTATCAAAACGGTGCTGTACTATACAAGGGCCACTTGAATGGTCGCGATATAACGGGAATAAGTTAGATCATGATGGTCGTATTCCGAGTCGTATGCAGGCTGGATTCTAAGCCTTCTAAGCAACGATGTCCGTACACGAAAGCGTCTCGATGCGGAAACAGTCCTATAGGGCGTAATGGATGGGGAAGGAGAGCAATAAAAGTAGTAGAGGGAATATCCACGGATGCGAAGAGGGTCTGCATGCAGCACTAGCTCTAAGGCAGACATATCAATATTAATGCAGACATTTCATTAGAAGACTGACGTAGTAGTCTGGGGCTGTTGCGTGATGCTAACAGTGAGGACAGCAACCCAGCCATCTATCGCAGGTTGACCGTTCAATGGGACTGTGGCGTTGTGGTTCACACCGATACTGGTATTCGGAAGTAGCCCAGGCACCATTTTGGCAGAGGTTCGGTAGGAATACCCTGCAAAAGAGGTGGATCCCGAGAACGTCATTGAGGTCGTGATAACTTGTGGGATGGTTGACTGCGTGGCGTTTCCCACCAAATCGTTCCTGCGGAAAAATTAAGTAAAGCGGTAGGCGAAAGCGTGGGGGGGAGAAAGAATCACGTACCGACCAAGGTTATAACCATTAACAGCAATATCATGTTGATCTAGTGAGGGTTTTAAGTGGCAAGACATGACCGTAACATAAAGAACCTGCCCACTAAGGGCTTCTCAACTGAGACAGCCATAAATATTGCACCACTGTTTAGCCGAGTTACTTTAAACACAGACGATACCAACCTGCGTCTAAACGAACCTATTTGCATCAGGACCATTCTGTATCCAATGCCTGAAGTGGTTGCCCCCTTGTACCGTTTCCTTACAAGTACCTACCGCAGCATTGCCGTAATCCCACCGCATGAGAGCTGTCTCGTTTTCTTGGGAAAGCAATTGAATAAAACGCAACCTTGACGCGTGCCGGTGATACTCACGAAAGCCATTGCCATCCCCGAGATTGGCACTTTGGTGGACTCCCGTGTGTTGTCCTAAACATTCAGCCGCGAATCCCAGTGAACTGAAAACATTGAACTTTTGAGCGTGATTTCAAGAACAGCAAAGAAAAAAAATCATATACAGGAAATAATTCGACAAGCCAGCCAGAACACCGGGATCAGATGCACCAGAAATAATAGTATTGAGAGGTTCCCCTTGTCCTGGCGGGAACGTACCGGGAACTTTCTGTGTAGAAACGAAGGTATTCACCCAATGCTTCGCAGAAAACGGAGAGAAAAGAACACACATCCAACATGCTGCCCCCCCCCTTTGCTGGATCGTAGTATCCCTGTGAGGGTCCACTCCTCCTCGAAGACGATGCGGTGGCGCGTCGCCAGGAGGACGTATCGTATGCGAAAATTAGTGTTGATGAAGATAGCAACAGAAAGAACAAAGTGGTAGAAATCATCCTGTGTGAGGGAAGTGTCATCGCCAGGATGAACTGTGACGCGGGGCGGTACTGCCAGTGCAATTTCATTGATTACCTAGAGATGTTACGTAATGGGGAACAAAGGCCGGCTTTTGATTGGCAACGGTCGTTTGCAACAGCCCGGTCGCTGATCAGCAGATAAAGAAAGCCAAGTAGGAAGCTTGGCCAGCTGCGGGGAATTATCAGGGCCACATAGCCTGTGGTATTTATATTGATCATCTTTGAAGCGAAGTGTATTTTAAGCATTTGTATTTCACAGGTCCACGTTTGCGCCTGGAGGCTTCAAGCTAGCTGTGGTTCCCACACTTGCAACCAAGCCCGATATATACTCCTCAGAGTGTAATGCGGAAAAGCCAGACCCTAGAGAGATGTCTTTGGAATGAAAGATCGGCCATTGAAATGTAAATTTTAACAATACATCATGCGACATCATTCGAGAATCTCCATATCGCCATACGGCTTGGCCTTAAAGTATGAATCATCGAAGTGATGCACACGGATGAATCCGTCTTCTCCACCAGAAGCATAGCAGTTTCCAGAAGGATGAACAGCAATGCTATGGGTCACGATGAGAATGGGTGATTTAGATAATGTGTTGGGAAGCCCACGTATTGATAGGCCCAAAATGGCCTTTTACGCGCCCGACTTCCTCTTCAAAGACTTTGTGCCAGAACCGCGTCTCAAATTTGCCCTGACGCAGGGATGTAGTAGTTACACTCATGGCTTCCTGTCCTCCTCCTAATAGGACCTGTAATCGCATTCAGTGAGTTGCAGGGCTAAAAATGCATATACACAAACGTAAGGTCGGAGAGGCGCAATCGCTGCACTATTTAGCGGTGTCTCGGTCGTGAAAGTTTTGATGACCATCAGACTTTTTGTGTCGTGCACCTATCACGCACAGTTTAGTCGTGGACATACCAAAACCTCATTATCTAAACGTACCCGAGCGGATTTGTCCTTGCTAGCAGTGATACAATATGTGCCGTCCTTGCTCATTTGCATGTCAGTAACAACATCGCCGTGCGCCCGCTCATTATTGTCCACCTCTTCCCCACTCTTCACATTGAATAGCGCGACTTTCCCTGATTCGTGCCCGGTGATGATGGTATTCGGTGTCAACGTGAACGCACACACTGTCGCTTTTGAGCCAATGGGGTTGAACATATGCAGTGGTTCCTTCGATTCTACACCGCAGCCCGTCAATAGGGAGAAAAAGCTTGCGACTAGTAGAAAAGCACGCACGCTTCGTCCCGTCGCCGTCTCTATTGATATTAAACACCCGAATTGCACACTGGTGGCCCATACGCTGCTCTGTTATACACACAACCTGGCTATCATCCACCTTGAACGCCACCCGCTTCACAGCCGTCGGGAACTCCCATGTATATAAACACTTCCCTGTTGCAACATCCCACAACCGCAGTGTGTTATCAGCCGCTCCAGAGACTAGGAACCTTGACTCAGCTGAAAGATATTATTACAATTAGTTCTCGGAGAATCAGGAGAGAAAACCTCACAGTCCACATCGACGGTCCACACCGTCCCGTTATGTCCATCATATGTTCCTAACCGTTCTCCGTTGTGGGAGTACCATACATTGATAATATGGTCTTTTGAGCAAGAAAAAAGTAGATCGCCCTCTCTATTGAACTTGATCTGAGTCAGTGACCGTTCGTGACCTGAAGTTTCAGAAAGTTGATCTGGGTAGTATGCTGTGTGTAATGTAGATGCGTACCTTGTAATAGGATAGGCCTCTGCCGTGCAGATTAGCATTACAGTTGACGAGGAAGCTGAAACTCACCATTTTTTGGTGTACGAAGAGCGAGAATACTGGAATCACGTGATACTACAGCTCTATATCATTTTACTGTTATGATACAGTTTACTTAGTCGCCAACCTAATTTGTGCAAACTGAAAAATTTACTATTCCTCTGGTAAAAATGCTCCTTTTGATAAGACAGATCTTTTGGCCAGAGGAAATTTCAAGCAACACGAAACTGAAGGAGATGTTTTTTTCTCTGCCTTTTCAGATTGGCCTCTTACTATAAAAAATTGTGCCCAGATCAATTTGGCCTCTACACAAATAAGGTGTACTTTGCTAATCCGAACAGCATTTTGGGCCCACAAAAAAAAAATTGGCCGCCGGTGGCCAATTTGGGACTAGTTCTACCCAAGCGGTGACCCATTTCGTCACACAGCCTATTGAAACACCTGATCTTGTCCAGAAAAAGTGGCTGTTTTCGGCCCTCAAATATGCAAAGTTTCGGGCTCAAATATGCCAAGGTGGATCACCTGATCTTCCCACAAACCCAGTATTATAATAATAGTGCCTCACCCACTTTTATAATAGTCAATTCCATCAAAACCCGACACCAGCATTACATTATTTCCTTCCCCAGTGCGTATATAAGTAGACTTGTGTATTTAAGTTCCCTCAGTAGGTATACGCGTACATAGCGCCCTCCCGCCTATCCTTCCGCATCGAGAGCTCTTCCCACGCTAGCAACATACCACTACGCATCAACGTCAACGCCGTCGAACTCAACGCCAGTGCTTCCCACTCTTCTCATACTCGCTAGCGATCCTCCCATCATTCTCCACATCATTCTGGCAAGCATCATCAATGCCCCCAAACTCGGCTCTTTCCCACACTGCACAACGACACATCATCAGCATCAACCTCGTCGAACTCGACGCAGTGTGCTTCCCACCGGCCTTTTCTCATATTCACAGTGGTGCTCAATGCTCTCAACATTATTTTAAACATATACTGACCATAAATTCAATCATAGATACATACTATAACATAACTTGGGTAGATAATGCCACAAAATGATCATAATTTGGGACAGGGCCCAGCGGCCGTGAGCGCATAAAAGGATGGCCTGGGTGCAACTGCCCGTGATAGCAGCTGGTGAAGCAGATGGAAGACCTGTGGTGTCGTCAGTGTCAGATTGCGAAGGGGTGGGTTGGGTAACGGTAGGGACGGTGGGCACATCTGGAGTGGTAGGGACGGTTGGCGCATCTGGAGCAGTAGGGATGGTGGGCACATCTGGCGGATTGGCAGGTGCAGGGTGGGAGCATGTGTCTGCAGGAGCAGCTGATGGATCGTCATGATCCTTTCTAGCTGTCTCCTCATCGGCACTTGCATCAGTTGTAGTTACTCGCCTGGCAGACTTGCGGCGCTTTTTTTGTATGCAAACTCCTTCCCCATCTGATTCGTCCTTGCTATCTTCTGCATCAGAGATTACCTTCCTAGACTTCTTATTTTTTTTTTCTGTGTACTAGAACCTGTAGTATTAGATCGAGAACACTTTTTACCAAAATCAGAGCGGCGGCATCGAGGTGCTGGTGCCTCCACTTCTCCCTGCTCGATTTGATGGTCGTGTCGAAGATCTAACTCTTGCAACTCTTGGGACGAAAGCTTTTTCCAATAGATTCCACTGCAAGACCACTTTCGGTGCAGTGTCTCGAGGTCGCTCAGTGAGTTTGAGGATTCACTGAGGTTACGAAAGGGTATATTGTCTGGCCAACCCTTGATAATCACTTGATATCGCTTGACAACATTTCGCCAATAGTGTTTCCACTCCATGCGTGCGCTTTTGTCACCTGTCGTCTCTCCTGCATGGAATGCTTAGTACAATACATTATTGTGTTCATTAGCTACCCACTGAGGTTCTGAGTGATAATATGACGGATATCCGCACGCATTGCTGAAATTCGTTGCTTGTGATTTTGTCCCGCTCCTGTAATATAATATCAGGAAGAGTTGGGTTCACAAAAAAAGAAATTATACCTTGAATGCCCTGAACTGCGAACCCTTCCATTTTCCCCAAGAAGTCTTGGGTATCAGTCCTCATCACGCCTTCGAGAAAGTTCTCAACACCAGATGTCGTAAAAAGGGCACCTCTCATCGGCATATCTGTAGTACCACGGGTAGCAAAAAGCATGGACTCAACACCAGTGCGTGATCTCAAATTATTAAGCTAGTTGTGTGGAGTTAGTAGCTGCAATTAATGTAAGCATCAGGATATACCTCGTTTTCAATGGCAGCCAGAGTGTGAGTTGCATCATTGATTCTGGACTTTGTTGAGACACGTAGCGCCTTCATTTGTGTAGCCTTGTACTCTTCAAATTCACGGACTAACTCTTTCTGTTCTTGTTTGGAGAGAAGATTGTACTCCTCTTGAGAACTGACCAACCCTTGCAATACCGCTTTACCACTTAGAGAGGATATATTTGGATCTAGCGACAACCACAATTTTTATTAGAGTAAGGTTATGATACAATACATTACTAACACACCGTTTTCCTTATCCTGTGATTTTTTCCAAGTGAATGCGTTCCAAACGCTAGTTTATTTTCGTTTCTTGCGTGCTAGTTCATGTTCCATGTGAAGCTCGGACTGCACATGCTGGACACTCTTGTGATGGGAAGTGGCAAGCTCTTGTGTCAACTTGTCAATAGTAGTCCAAGTCTTGCCAAGTGCATTCTTATAGTTCTGCGAAGCTTGTCGTCGTCGAGCCAGGAGAGCAGCATGAGCATCAGCGCTCAATTTTGGGCGATTGATCTTGTGCTTGACACCAAGGGTGGTTCGGGTAGCTCTTGTTGATGTGTGGTAGAAACGAGTCCTCATGGATAGCGTATGTCCGTGAATTGAGAAATTACACACAGTTTGGAAGTCAATGAATAATATTGGCATGAATAAAATAAAATAATAAGCTCAATCTTTACGCATCAAGTCCAAAGGCACCATAGTATACTCCATACTCCGAGATTTCAGCTAAATTAGTGTAGGGCCATTGACCACTGGGAGGCAGTACTCAGGACTCCACATTGGGGCCTGACTTATGAACAAGCCTCAAGCTTATCCAGGGCTATGCTAGCTGACACCAAGAGTGGACAAACTCAACAGATACAGGTTTGTTCTTTGTCTCAACAAATCCATATTCTGTAGTACTGAGCTACTTTGGTCTAGAGTTCTACAAGTGCAGTGCTCAAGTTTCTTGTTTCTTTAATGTTCGTAGTGATTTCTGCATTTATCACCGTATATGTGCTTTAGCCTTTAATCCGCTTGAAGACCTTGATACTTGTGGCTTCCTAGTATATGTTGGAGCAGACTACATACGCTGCACAGAGGAAGAGACGACACGTTCCTTATAACCTACCTGGGGTTTAGTTAGTCTTAGGGCTAGGGTTTAGCAGAGGTAAGAACACTGTATTCCTACTACGGTACAGGTTCTCCTTATATACATAATAATAAGGATGTCACATGACTTGGGAATGTGTATACCACATGTATGCGCAGTAAGCGCAGTAACATGTGTATGCTGCATGTATCGCCTCATGTATACAGCATGCATCAAGGGAATTAATTTCAACACCCCCCCTCAAACTGTACAGCGCTCTAAGCAGCTAAGTTTGAATCTCGAAAGTAATTCCGAGAGAGTCTCTAAATTTCCTGAAAAGGACAGCACCAAGGTTCTTGGTGAACATGTCAGCCGGATTATCACTTCCAGGAATGAAAACGACCGTGACTTTGTCTTTTTCAATGCATTCGCGCGTGTAGTGGTAGCGAATGTCTATATGTTTAGTCCTCCTTTCCTGGACTGGATTTGATCCGATGAAGATGGATCCTTGATTATCAGCGCAGATTGGTATGCGATTCAAGATATATCCGAGTTCCTGGAATAAGGACTCTATCCACACTATCTGCCGACAAGTGTCAGAGAGAGCCATATATTCGGCTTCTGTGGATGACAGTGCTACAGTTTTTTGTAAACGGGACTGCCAGCACACAATGCCACTCGCTAGAGTAGCAAAGTAACCCATTGTAGATCGGCGCTTGACTGTGTCAGCTGCCCAATCAGAATCTGTGAAGGCCTGTAGCCCCTCGGATTTCTCTCCATCATAGACTATACCGTACTTCTGGGTTCCCACCAGATAGCGCATTATGTACATCGCTTTGTCTAGATGTTCTTGGCTAGGATTAGCAGAGAATTGCGACATCTTGATTACCGCGTAAGCGATATCAGGTCACGTTCCGAGCATCAGATACAATAAAGATCCGATCACAGATTGATATTTTGATCTAAGCGCCGCGCTTGGCGTCGCTGTGTTTTCCGACGGTTTGTAGCCAGTCGGGAGCAGAGTGGGGGCAATTTTGGCATTTGTCATCTCGAACCTCTCAAGCACTTTGGCAAGATATTCTGTTTGATCGAGTTTGATTTTTGCAGCGGTCCGGGTGATGTGCATGCCTAAGAATTCCGTGACTTTTTCAGTACTACGGCACTCCCAATGCTTTAGACAAGCATTTTTCTTTTCATTCACAAGTTTCTTGTTCTTCCCCATGAACAAGCCATCATCAACATAGACGAGTGCAATAACAATGCTGCCTGTTTTAGGATCCTTGTGTATGAAAATGCCGGCATCGGAGCTGGCATGCACGAACCCAATGGTGCGCATAAATGCCTCTAGCTCTTTCCACCATGCAAGTGAGGCTTGTTTAAGGCCATACAATGCTCGGCGTAAGCGCAATACTTTGCGCTCTTTTCCCTCGAGTCTGAAACCCTCAGGTTGATCCATATAGATCTCCTCATCTAGTTTGCCATATAAAAATGCGGTTTTTACATCTAGGCCGGTCATATACATGCCTTCTAGAGATGCAAGTGCAAACATGAGGCGTACGGTCTCGTAGCGGACTACCGGTGAGAAAATCTCATCAAAGTCAACGCCTTTGACTTGTGAAAAGCCTTTGGCCACGAGTCTGGCTCGTTTTCTTCCATCCGATTTTATGGAGAAAACCCATCTATTTTTGATCATTTTTCGATCATGTGGAAGATCGACGATGTCATAGACTTGTCGCTTACGAAGAGCCTCTAATTCTTCATGACAAGCTTGTTTCCACTCACGTTGCTGCTGCCATGGTAGGCGCACAATATCGCGAAATTGGTTTGGAACTTGGCTTATTTTGCTCGATGGTTTGACTGCTTTTGACAACAGCCAGCGAATAAGCTTATCTCCTCCTTCCTTGGTTATCTTTTTAATATAACCTGCTTCGTCCGGTTCCCCCATTGGGTGATCATATTCTTGATCATTGGAATTGGGCACACTCTCGTGGGGTGCCGAACTCGGTCCAGCAACCGGTTCTTTCTGTTGAGTTTGTGGTCGTGTTCGGTTATGATCCGAATCTTGACCCACAGATCTCTTCCAATATCGATCACGTGCAATGTCTCTCTCTATGTCAGAGGGGAGTCGCTTCTCTCCATAGGTATTGCCAGGACGGTTTGGGATGTTCCTCTGCCTGCCTGATCGACGGGGCAATTGCTGCCATTCCTGTTGATCATCACGTCTTGGACGAAAGTCCTCAGTGGTTACTGGAGGCGGCGGAGGAGGAGCATTTGTCACATCGTCATGTGCCTTTTGCTCACTTGGTACATCATCATCATCATTTTCTGATGATGGAGGAAGGGGCAGATCTTGTGGCAGTATAGAATCATCGCCATCCGTTCCAGATGAGTGGTCATCATCTTCTGGTTCTGGAGGTGGAAAATCACCAAGGTCTGTATTGGCAGGAGTCTTAGCTCTGGGACAGCATGGGAACAACGTTTCATCAAATAGTGCCATAGCACCAATGAATATTGCGCCACTAGGTCGCATGAAACGGTATGCTTTAATGCCATCTTCTAATCCAAGGTACGTCATCAACTCCGATCGAGGAGCCAATGTGTTTGGACGCTTCTCCTTGGGTAGGTAGACGTAAGCACCACAACCAAAAACCTTCAGATTGTTTAGATCTGGGCGGACCTTTGTCAGGTCCTCAACCAGTGTCAGCCATTTCAGGCACCTTATCGGGGTTCGGTTGTATAGATGTGTTGCATGTTCAATGCAAAATTCCCACCATGATTGTGGTAGACATGCGGTAAATCGCAGGGTTTGTGACTTTTCCATTATTGTCCTTATGGCACGCTCTGCGCGCCCATTCTGTTGGTGAATGTGGGGTGCAGACATCTCTATTTTGATGCCAAAGTCCTTGAGCACATTTTGTAGCTCACGATCTTTGAACTCCCCTCCTGGATCAACACGCCAGTGCTTGATTGTAGCGCCATACTGTGTCAAAGCCACTGCTCGAAATTGTCTGATGGCCGCAGCAGCATCAGATTTCTTTTTAAGGCATTGGACCCAGATATGTGACGTTTTGTCATCCAGAAATACAATAAAGTATTTATGTTTATGGTACGATAGTACTGGGAGTTCCTTCAGATCGGAATGTATTAATTCAAAGGGTCTTTCAGCATGTGAATTTGATTCAGGAAAAGATTTTGAGGTCATTTTCCCTTCAGCGCACCCTGGACATATAATTTTGTCTTTAGGAATAATTAAATTCCTTGGGAATTTTATGGTGCTATTAGGCATCTTCCCTAGCGCCTCTTTGGATGGGTGTCCAAGTCGCTTATGCCAAGTTGAGTAGTCTGTGACATATATTGTTGCGACATTGATTCCCCTGGTGCTCAATATATGAGTCCGAGCCCAATAAATAGTGTCACGTTTCATAAGAGGGATGCAATCCATAATTGGGTTTCCTTGCTTGAAAAATGAAATGTGTGCGGAGGAACCACGCACATCACTTCTGTCTTGTAAGAAGACGCCCATTGACAGTAATCGAGCATTACAGTCGGGTATGTAGTAGACAGGGTATAATCGCGTTTCATGCGTCTCTGACTTCCCATGACATACTACCTGATGTCTAATGAAGACTGCTCCTTTCCCTACTATATGAGTAGTACCCGTGGCTGTTTGAACCAGGGTAGAGTCCTTTCTCGGTAAAGGCTCGTAAGAAGCAAAATCTTTAATTTCACCAGTGAAGTGTTTTGATGCGCCTGAATCCATGATCCAGTCGGCACCTTTCTTACAATTTCCATTTGCACACGTAACACATATATTAAGATATAAATTGTTCCATGATACATTTAGTAGCGGTAAGATTTCACATGAAAAGTTCACTGTGATCAGTGGAATGTTAATTCTTGTGCTTGTGGCAAGGAAAAGGACTGACTTTTCATCATATGTACCTGTTTCAAGCGGTTCATCGACAAGCATTTCGTCGACGGCTTTCCATACTTCTTCATCAGAAACGGCAGGTTCCGATCCAAGGGAGACGCTATCGTCTTCTACCTCTACGATCCTTGGTTCTGGTTCAATCCTCCTCCTCTTACCTTCTCGCACTGTTAGGTGCTCTTCCAGCAGTCGCAGATTTTTCATGCTGCATGGGAGATTCATTTGCTCGAGGGTGTCTCGAGCCTGCTGATATTCGGTATAGACCAAATGAGAGGTAGAGGCCGCGCCCGTGTATGCCTGTGCAGGCGGTCGGCGGCGAGGATCCCTTGTGGGAGTATGTTCACGCTTCTCGATGTGCTGGATGAGCGGCATCGGCGGTATGATGGTGCCATTACCATTTATGGTAGTAAAGGCTTGTGAGGCGAGGTGGGAATGTTTCTCTTTAGGTTTTTCCTCTTTAGTCTTTTTGTCCCCACGTCGTCCACGCTTTCGGGACGATTCTCCATTGTTGCCTTGAGATTGCCATTTGGGGTTTCCCCCTTTGCGCTTGACAGCAGAAAGCTTGGTGGCCTGAGGTGGGCCAATGGGCTTTCCAACTGCTGTGCGCCGTGAGGCTTCAGCGACAATGGAGTCCTTGACATGTTTAAATGTCAAGGCTCTAGTAGCGGTCGTGTTAAGGACCGTGGCCGATAGAGAATCATACTCGCGCGGCATCGCAGCAAGTAGAATCATTGCCTGTACTAATTCGGGGATGGCAACATTGGCAGCCATAAGGCGCTCGAATTTATCAGCCATTTTGGCAATCTCTGGCGCAGGATTTGCAGCCGGAATTTTGATTGTGATTGCAGACCTAAAGTCTGCAAAGACTTGGGAGGGGCCATCGACACCATAGTCGGTGCGGATGAGATCCCATACCTCCTCAGCAGTGTCCTTGGTGTTGGCACGCTGCCGAATAGAGGGGGCCAGGCGGAGCACTAGGCTACCAATTGCCTGGTCATTCTTATTGTTCCAGGTCTGGAGCTTGGCATTAGCTTCCGCTACCAGTGCAGCGTTTGTCGCCGTCAAAGGAGGCGCCATGGGTGGTTTTAGTTCCATCCCGCTAGTTATTTGCCAGAGGCCCTGAGACCTGAGCCACGCCTTCATTGAGTCGGCCCATTGAATGTAGTTAGAGCCGTCGAAAGTTTGTACGAGTTTTTCAAGAGTTGAAGACATGATGTTATAGTGGCAGCTGGTAAAAGCGCTCAATCAGTCCTCTATTCAAGAAAACACGTTCCATAATCTCAGGCAAAAACACTCCTTCAGAGTGGTTAACCCTAGTCATCCTGGGTTTTTAAATGCAGCTCGCAGAGAGCGCAATGCAGCTCACGAAGAGCGCAAGGTTACAATTTGGAGACAATGAAGTCAACGTCGTTCGCAGCCAGTTAAGGCGCGTTCGCGACGTGCCCAGCAGGGCCCATAACCTGTTGGAGCAGACTACATACGCTGCACAGAGGAAGAGACGACACGTTCCTTATAACCTACCTGGGGTTTAGTTAGTCTTAGGGCTAGGGTTTAGCAGAGGTAAGAACACTGTATTCCTACTACGGTACAGGTTCTCCTTATATACATAATAATAAGGATGTCACATGACTCGGGAATGTGTATACCACATGTATGCGCAGTAAGCGCAGTAACATGTGTATGCTGCATGTATCGCCTCATGTATACAGCATGCATCAAGGGAATTAATTTCAACAGTATAGACATATGCCTCGGTTTCCCCCCTGCCCCCTTTTCATTTTTTATGTGACCTACTTTTGATTTCTTGATTTGTGCTTTCCACCTAATCTACGATCTAATTGGTTCTTTTCTACATGCAAATTCGGTTCCGGTGCAAAATTTATACCCCCCTGTATCCAACATCGCTTGTCCATGCTTGATTGTCCATGTGGATCGAGCGCTGCTATATGAGCCTGGATATATTACTTAACAACATTGCTTCTAGTCACTAGTGTAAAGTTGGAAACCCAGGGATGTGCATCGGTTCAACTATCAGCCCATAATGTGGATCTGCTTGGCCCTACACTAATCTAGCTGGGATGTGCATTGGCTCTGTCAATGGCCCTACACTAATTTAGCTGGGATGTGCATTGGCTCCATCACTGGCCCTACAACATTTAGCTGGGACATGCATCGGCTCCAGTGCTATGAACGCTTTTGGTCAGAACATGTAGACGAGGTACCAGTGAATTGTCAAGCTGAAACTGATCCAGAATATTGTCAGTATTGGGTCCAAGACTAATTATAGTGCCTTCAGCAGCACTTTTGCGGGGTGCTTTAGCTAAGTTTCTTTTTTTCTCAGACTAGCCTGACATCACAGTTGAATAACTTACTGCCAACAGGGAGATCATCATATTTGGCTGCAATAGTGGCTGCTGATTCTAGTGACGTTCCAGCCTGGCTTGGCCCAAGGCAGCTTTGGCCTGCTTAAAACTTGGGCCATGGCTTTTGGCTAAGTTCAATAAGCGCCCACTGTCCCTCCTGTTAACGAGGAGTGGTGTATTGACAGCGAGAGCTCACTGTCAAACTGACTATTTTAAATTAATTAATTCATTGAACAATAAATCAGAAGATATATAAAAAGTAACCCAAAGCCAATACACATTAGGAATTGTACTTTTCACTTACCTTGAACTCTGCAAGTGCAAAACCTCTGCTTAGACATAGTCTAGGCCCATCAGAAAACGTGAGTAGATTACACTGCCCCAAAAATGCCTTTGCTGGCATATTGGAATCCACAAGCCATCACTCGGGCTCGAATTCCTTCATGTTGGGTCCCCAGAATGCTCCTGACCTGTTCATCACACGAATCGGTGAAACGACTGTAGTTCTCTTCTTGATTGCAATATTCATCACAGCTTCTCCATCGCTTGTTATGACTGGCAAGCTGAGGGGTATGATATCATTTTCTGTGGCCTATGGAAGTTAAATGCCATCTGCCAAGGTCAAACAATGCTATACATACTATTTGGAGCATAGCTGGGACTGGAGGCTGTAATCCAAGTGTCTCATGGACCACAGAGTCAAGATATGGTAAACCAGTTGCCAGCTGCTGCCATGTAGGATCTGTACCCAAAAACTGTGAAAGTTCATTGCAAAGTTTCTGCTGTTTCTCAATGTTTCTCAAAAGTTGTCATTTTGGACCTAGGGAGCCCCTAAGAACCATGGGGAGGTTACCGCATGTGTCTAGGCATGGTAACCACACTCTCCTGCCCCATTCCTCAACACCGCTATGCTCTAGAAGCCCCTGCTGCACAGTGATAAGCTATTGCTCATCATCTTGCTTGCAGGGGCTACATTTGGGGAGAGGGGTGAGAGTCGCTTGCATTGGATAGGTTGGCAACACCCACGATCCACCCTGTGAGCAGTTGCTCGCAGGGCTGGGGGTGGGTGTCATGTTGTCCAGCGCATCGTGGCATCATCACCATCTTGGGTCTCTGGGCCATGCATGTGCATGGCTGGTTTTGCATCAATACCTGTAGTTTAGATCCTAAAACAAGAAAAAAGTTAGTTAGTTAGCGAGAAATAAATGAAAGAAAGATACCTAGGCCCAAACAGCAGTTGATGGTGTTTGGGCATTCGTTGCATCTGGAATGCTTCGGTTCCATCCTGTTCATCATTTCCCCATAGTTACTCCACCATCTGTTGTTGTCGAATTAGGACCTGAAATTTTAGGTAGTTAGTAGCAACAAAATGAGGGAATTTTTTTTTTACCTGTTTTTCCCATTATTCTTGTTGTTGGTGTCACCATCATATGGGTTGATTACCAGGAGCTAGACAACCAACATTAACATATCATAAATAAAAGTGAGCTAGCATCAACATACCAAGAAGTCTATCACATTCTAGAATCTATCCCTAATGCTAGTGTGTGTCTTGTATAAGTATACAAATTAGATTCTGAAGGGTTCATTAGGCGAAACTTTCACTGGTGAGTGCAACTGATGAAATCATCGCATTGTTTCATGACAGTTCAACTTTCACTGGCAAGTACAACTGATGAAATCATTGCATACTCAAAATCAGCTGAACAACCTTTAGCACTTCTTTTTTTAAACAGCACAGACAATGGCTACTGTGGACACTGATAAGCTCCATTTATTTAGTCTGTGAGCATTAAAACAAAATCTGTAATTTTCTTGAGCTCATCACTTCCTTCTTCAACTCGTAGTGCCTCCTCAATATTACCTGCTTCAACTAGCCCATCCTCCATGTTGACGCTTTCTTCATTTACAGATGTGCATTGTTCCATGTCCATTGCAGTATCGGTGGTCATGTTCATTGCTAGATAGGATGATCTTGCAGACTTCTCAACGGCATCAAGACATTGAAGGTGGAGTCTATTGACTGTATTCTGGAGTTGCCACACATGATGTAACTCTGTAGCTAATGATGGATTCAATGAAGAAAGTTGAGAAATAACCTTCTCATAGTGAGTAGCTTCATGTCGAATAGAAGCCTGCAGCTGTCAGATTTCAACATTGAGCCATGTGATCTCTTCCCGTGCATGACACAATTTGAAATACTTTATTGTAGCTTCATGATGGGCAGTGTGGGTCCATGGCTGGTCACAAATATCCACTCAAGCATATTGTAAAGTATCAAATTCACTGATGAAACTGTAGTCAATGATTTTTTTTTAAGTAAGTGTGGGACATGGGGGATTGAGTTTTGCAGCTTGTGTGTTGTACTGATTAAGTGCATTCTTGATGGCCTCTGAACAGCATTGCAGAGCTCTCCCAATCTGCTTGCAAAGCTTGTAACCTTGTGAAGCAAAGGCTGAATCTTACATTAATTTTGCATTGAAAATAACATACCAGTTCCCAATGTACTCATTTTTGTGAGCTCGAATAATCACATAACTACTAATCATTCCAGTTCATCAAGGGCTCCCTCATAATTTGTCTGGATGTTGGCTTGGTGATATGTTTGGTACTCAGCTGAGGCTGCAGTCCATCTTTCTGCAATGTTGAGGCTATTCTCAAGGGTCTTGACATAGGACTTGGCATTTTGAAATTTCGGGTAAGCATTGTCAACTCAGTGCCGAACCTGGTTAATTGCCATATTGATCTGTGCTGAAGCAACAGATGTGAATATTTGATTTGCAGCACTCTGGGCAGCAGTCCATTCCTGTCTATTTGTTGTGGGTAAGTACCTGAGGGACTTTTAGTATCAGTGAAGTCATACCTGCATTGGGAAAGATCAAGCAGCACACTGACATATTGGGATTTCAGGATTGTCATGGGAGATGGTTCCGTGAGGTCTTGAAAATACTTTTTTTCAGATGTGAGGTACTGAGTAAATGCTTTGTTGGTAATTCTGAGTTGACTACGCAAGATTGCAAGCTCATCCTCTAGAGACCAGACAGCCTGACTTGCTTCTTGATAATGATTTTGAATGAAGCGACCTGTCAGCACAATGGAAATTTTGTTACATGAATGCCTCAGGAATGAATCAAATGATCTTAATTAAATTGGCATACTTATTTTGATCCCAAAACATGAAGTGTTCCTCGATAGCTTGATGTCGATGGAAGTGGCTAGCATGATGTGTTCTACAAGCAAGATCATTTGATGATGCGAACACATGTTCACACCACTCACCATCACTATGACCTGTTCCTTTGATATAGAAAGGATGCCATTCCAGTTGGCAGGCTCGTTTGTGAGCATGGCCATAGAATGCACCAACCGTCATGCGAAATAATGCATCTTTTACCTTCTCAGAAAGACTACTGCACTCTAGCATTTTTGAGAAAGCACATCCAATTCGTAAGTGCAACCAATCTTGCTGCCAATAATGTCGATCAGGCAATCAACAATTGCAAGTGCATATTTTGCACTTAGTTGTCAATGAGTACATGAGGCATCAGAGATTGATATATGACATACAGTTCCCCACTTTCCACCATGTCACATACAAGCAGACCCAGTTGATGATGGCATGATGCAATAAAAGTACCGGCTTCTTCAAACAGCACAAACATTTTGTTCTGCTCCTTGGGACCAGCATTTTGCCATCAATCAATACAGGGTAGGCCAGGTCTTGGATTGACATCCTCCTAATCATCAACATCCTCATCCAAAGTGTTGGTAGACTGATTGACTCATTAGCACACCAGTAAATATATATTATGTGTGATTCTTACTTGAGATTTGACTTCATCCTTGAATCGATTTACCTCTTCATTGGTCAACCAACGATTGGAGATGATAGTGCGAGAGTCTAGACAGTCATTTGTTTGGTGAATGGTAGCACCAAGGGGTTTTAATGAATTATTTCCATCAATAGAAACCAAGCATGAGAGCTCTAATTCTGGTTCATCTTCTTGTTTATTGAAGCAACAAGGGCAGGCTTGTTTGAGCTGTGAAATTGCAGTATTGAATCTGAGAGCAGTTTTGATTTGATGACCAACTTGTCAGCAGATATCAAGATACGTGTCATAAGCTGCCAAAAATTGCATGGAGAGGTTAAGAGGCATAAGGTACCTGGAAACAACTATAAGAACAAGATCAATATATCTAGGAATGTACATACATTGTGCATGTAGCTTAACATTTTACACTGCACTTCGATACTAAATCGTGGACATGCTCAGTGGGACTGGCGATAAGTGGCTAGGATCCTAAGAGAGATAGCTAATATGGGGTGCACTGGAGAACAGCCGATGTAACCATGGCGCAATAGAGTTTCATTTGGAAATACATCACCAGGATAGAGCAGGAAGATTGCTTCACGACAAACTGCAAAAAAAGTTAGCTATAGAATTAGGGTAGAGTATGAGATATACAGAAGATATCGATGACCAGCATACTGATTGAAGGGGCAACAGATGGATCTGATAGTTGATCAGACATCTTGGGCATACCTTCACCATCATTGCAAGTACAAGCATCGAGGTACACATCAAGCAGTTTTGGCATCTGAACACCCCATTGGTGTATTTGATTTTCTACATGATTACAGCAGGTACAGTCATCAACACGATAGCTGGTTGTCCAGACTCATGAGTGATACAGTGTTCAATGTTAATTTCACTTATTATCCACCTGATTGAGCAAGCATCTCTATGAGGTCCTCAAAAACTTCATGTTTCCCACCCTCATGGCTGATATCCAAACCCTTCTCGCCAGGTGGAGCAATATGCGAGACAGCGGCAGTATCTTCAATGGAATGGCCAGCATCAAGTGTTTAGGATCAACGTGAACATGAGAAGAGGCCAGTGGGAAGCACTCTGCATCGAGTTCGATGAAGTTAGCATTGATGACATGTCATTGGGCAGTATGGGAAAGAGCCGAGTTTATCTGTGATGAATTTATGGTCAGTATATGTTTAAAATAATGTTGAGAGCATTGAGCACCACTGAATATAAGAAAAGGCTGGTGGGAAGCACTCTGCATCGAGTTCAACGAGGTTAGCGTTGATGACATGTCATTGGGCAGTGTGGGAAAGAGCTGAGTTTGGGGCTGTTGATGATGCTTGCCAGAATGATGTGGAGAATGATGGGAGGATTGCTAGCAAGTATGAGAAGAGTGGGAAGCACTGGTGTTGATGATTGTTAGGGTGACATTCACTGTTCTGCTAGCTAGACCATGCAGGTTCTCCTACAAGAAGGCAGGGGGGTGCATGCGCATGATGGGGGGGTTTGATGGATTTGATGTGAGGGGTTAAAAATAGATTAGTTGGCTGAATTAGGCATTTTGCACCACTGTTGTGGATGGAATACCTAAGAGAACTCAACTGAGGTCTTCTAATATTTATTTTAGGGTTATATACTATGTTACATATATTGTAGTATGTTGTTATGGATGTGCATGCACATGCGCATACATGTTGATGCATGTAAATAGAAAATTCCCACGCTGACAAATAATGTGTATATAGGTGTTTGGTAGCATATTTTGGTGAAATAAAATAAAATAAAATAAAATAAAATAGTATTATGTAATAGGCATGTTAGAAGACTGTTTCCTAACATTACCCCCCTTTTAGGCCTCGACTTCCAGGTGAGAAAATATTGTATCTGTCCCCTCTGTGAAAGTCTGGTAAGGCCAGAAATTCATATCCTCATACACCATTCTAGCAATGCGACGCGGAGCATTTGGATTATGTTTAGAGAATTGGGCGATTGCTTTATGCACTCGCTTACAATTCTCCTCAGGTTCCCATGAATTATTTTTGTCGGTGTAGTTCTTCCACTTGATTAAGAACTCCAATTTATTTCGTTGAAGACGTGAGTTCAAAACCTCTTCCACAATATATTCTGGAGCACCTTTTACCATTATTGGAGGCTGTGGAGTAGTTTGTTGACTGGGAACAGTGGGTGGGCAGTAAGGGCATAAACAGGAAATGTTAATTTCAGGATCAATCTTGAATGACTGAGGTAATTTTAATACTACCGCATTAGGTGAAATTATTTTAAAAATTGGATATGGGCCAACTTGCTTCTCTGGCAGTGCAGGGGGGTATTCAGGTGTAGGTTGTCTTGGATAAGGTGTCTGTGCATGTGGGGACGATGACAATCGAGATGGTTCTTCGGATGCAGTCATGAATCATTCATCCTCTTTATCGTCCGATGTGTCTATAATGAATATGCACTGAGGGGTTGGGACCCGTTCCCCAGGTCTGTATTGCAGTGCCTGTTCATCAAGATCTCTTAGGAGGGGGAGTAAATCAAGGTGGTAAGCCTCCTCAGACAGGCGTTGGAATACCCATTCAAGAGAGGAAATCACTTGATATGTTTCGAATAAGTTGCGCACAGTTCCATTGAGTATCTTTCGGTCGTGAGTCACAGAGAGGAGTCTCTCCTCGTTCCAGGAGCCGTCTACATCATGGACAAAGCTCAGAATTAGTTCGAAGGTTCCTACTGGGTCAGGGTCAGGTGTAACATTCATGAAGAAATGTAGAGGGTGGCTCATGATGGAAGTAAGTTATAGGCAGTCTTGTATTCTCCTAGGATTTCTGAAGCATTTTTTAAATGAATTTCTGGTTCCCAAGTATTTTCCACCATGCTGTAGCCTTTCCATTTTACTAAGAATCGGGTTCTTTGGCCCATCTTTTTGTGTGCTAAAATTGCCTCGATCTCGTGCTCTAATTCTCCCTCGATCAGCTCGGGGGGTGGAGGAAGAAGGTTAGGTCCATGTGTCTCATTCTCCTTGAAACATGAAAGAAGAAAAGCATGGAACATGGGGTGAATCCTCCACTGTGAAGGAAGCTTTAGTTCGTAGGTGTAGGAAAAGATTACCCGGGTAATAGGGAATGGCCCTTCACATTTCAGAGTGAGTTTCCTGGTCGGGTATCCCAATTTTAGGTTCCTAGAGTCCAGCCAAACCTTTTCTCCCACTACAAATAGGCGAAGGCCCTGTCAACTTCGTTCGATCATAACCTGTCAGGACAGTTCATGCACCACCAAGGCCTCTCATCATACATTTCCTAATTCGGCTAACCTTTGTTTGGTAGCTGGCATGTTTGTCTTTTCATAGGTCGTGGGAATGGCCTTGGGATGGGTTCCCATCATTATGTAAAATGGGGTGTTTTTGATCGCCGAGTGGTGCTTCTGGTTGTGTGTGAACTTGGTGGTGGTAAGGTGCCCCTTCCATTGTAAGGATCTGTTTGCGCAAAAGATCCGGAGATAGATCTCCAGTTCTTGATTGACCCATTCAGTTTCTCCATCCATTTGGGGGTGATAGGCTGTACTCATGGCCAATTTAATCCCTAGGAGTCTCCCTAATTCTTGGAATGCATTAGAGGCAAATCGTGGATCTCGATCAGATATAATCTTGTCAGGAAGGCCGAATCTTCTAAACACATTATGAAGATAGAGGTCCGCTGCCCCTAGCATGTCGACGGTCTTGTTGCAAGGAATGAAAATCACCCCCTTAGTAAGCCCATGGTCTACCACGACCATGATGGTGTCACATCCATTGCTGGTAGGTAGATCGGTGATGAGATCCATGGTTACCAGTGCAAATGGTCATGTTGCTTCAGATTTGATCAGTAGTAGAGGCGGTGTCATGGGGTGTGTGTTTACCTTCATCTGCTGACATGTGGCACATCCGTCAATGTAGTTCCGGATAAAGATGGTCATTCCAGGCCACCAGTAGTCTCTTCGCACCAATTCCAGTGTCTGGAATTGGCCAGGGTGCCCTGTAAGTATATTATTGTGGTACTTTTCCACAATTCTCCTCCACAGCTCCTTGTTGTCTGGGACATAACATTGGTCTTTAAAAAAGACTGTCTCGTCATTCTCCATTCTCCAGTCTTCTACTGCTGACTTGATCGGTGGCATTCCTCCTTCTTTGATGGCCCTTACTATTTCCTTTAGTAGGTCATCACACATTATACTTTCTGCCAGCACATCCTTTAATTCAGTGTCAATCGTTCGTGTGAAGATCTCATCTTTTAACAGTGTGATGTCATCGTTGTCATCGTCAATTTCTGGTATGTGATCTCCCTGTCATGATAGTGCATCAGACTGTATCATCATCTTCCCTGGCACATGTACTAGTTGAAGGTTGAACTGCGACAGGAAGAGGCTCCATCTGGCCTGTCATCGGTTCAGTTTTCATGCCATTCTGAAGTACATGATATTTTTGTGATCCGATAGGATCATGGTTGGGTGTTCAGATCCCTGGAGGTAGTGTCTCCAGGTTTCCAGGGCCCGTATTATCCCCAGCAGTTCCCAATCATCAATCTCATAGTTCCGTTTGGTAGCTGTCAAGGAGTGGGAAATGTAGCCACAGGGGTGCCAGTCTCCATTTGTGTCTGTCTGTTTTAGGACAGCCCCCATTGCATACTTCGAAGCATCACTTTCTACCACAAATGGCTTTTCGGTGTTCAGCATTAGTAGAACCAATGCCTCGGAGAATTTTCGTTTTAGCATTTTGAATGCATTTTGGCATTTGCTCATCCAGTTGAAGGCCTGATCCTTCTTTGTCAGGTCGTTCAGTGGCTTTGTAATCATGGCAAAGTTGCCGATGAATCTTCGATAGAAGTTCCCGAAGCCCAGGAATGATCTAACTCTTTTGACATTGGTCAGGGATGGCCAGTCCCTAATTCTGCTAAGTTTAGTTGGATCCATGGCCAATTGGCTCGGTCGCAGGATCAGTCCAAGAAATTCAACCTCCTGTATGTTGAATTTGAATTTTTCAGGTTTTAGGTAGAGGTCATTTTCCCTCAGCCTTGCCAGAACCCTTCTTGTTCTCTCCTCATTTTTTTTCAGTTCTTTGAGAAGATTAGGATATCGTCCATGTAGATTACTAGCCATTCCTCATTTAACATGTCTCGGAAGGTGTCATTCATCATTGCCTGGAAGGTGGCTGGGGAATTACAGAGCCTGAAGAACATGACTCTGGGTTCGAATAGACCCTTGTTGGTCTTAAACGTGGCTTTCCATTCATCTCCCTTTTTGATCCTGATGTTATGGTAACCCCATCTGATGTCTAGTTTTGTGAACCATTTCGCCCCTTTTAGTTTATCGAGTAGATTGCCAATCAATGGGAGGGGATAAGAATTCTTGATGGTTCCTTCATTCAAATATTGATAGTCTTGGCAGGGTCATAGCATGTCAGAGTCCTTTTTTGCAACGAAGAAGAATGGAGATGCCATCGGTGACTTAGATGGGATGATGTACCCTTTCCTCAGGTTCTCATCGATGATCTCATCTAGCTTCTTTTGTTCTGCTGGGGTGATGGGATAGACTTTGCAGTCTTTTGGGATAAAGTCTGGTTTTAACTCGATCACATGATCCCATGGTCTCGACTCGGGGAATCTTTCTGATGCTGCCTTTTCAAACACACTTTAGTACTCCTTGTATTTGTCTGGGAGTAGATTGTCGAGCGATTGCTTTTCCTCTTTGCCCTCATCTCTATGAGCAAGTTTTTGCCCGATAGAGGTCTTTGCTTGGATGTATGTGGTATTAGAGTAGACTACTCTGCCGGTTAATCAACATCAGGTGATGCATGCGATGTGCCTGAGTTTTTGGGAACTTGGGGGAATGTAGTCATGTTCGATCGTAAGGGGGGATTCCTCAGTTCTGAATACCCCGATCATTGATTCCCCTCGAATGTAGGCAAATAGTGTGTCTGTGCCATCCTGATCTCCCCCAGTGTGGAGTGGTATGTCGGCATTTGTGGCATCTAGTACCAGTTTCAGTGGGTCAGTTTCAGGTTGGGTGTCCATTGCCAGGTGTGATCCATCACAGTCGGGTTCATCCTCAGCACAAAGTCCTCTTGCAAGATGAACCATCCTGAGCCTACTCTTCATGTGCTTGGCAGTGGCAAGGTGGGTTTCCCCGAAGGTCTCCCCAGCACTCCTTATAGGTAGCCTCTCGAGAGTTGGGCTCAACGTTACTCTCGATACAAATGGCCCCTTGTCATCTAGAGTAGGACTTTGCTTACTGATGATAGTGTGCAATCGTTCGACCATAGTCCGGATTTTCTTCATAAGGAGGGCCTCAGTCAGCTTGTCCATGAGAGTCCCCAATTTCTAATCGATGATCAGGTTGCACCTTTGAAGCCAGGAGTAGCCCAAGATGATTCTCTCTTTCCCCAGCCCTGTTATCAGCATCCTCATCCTCTCCCCTTTCCCTCCAATTTCTGTGTCGATGTGAACGTAATGGGAGATCGTACCATTCTTGTTCAGGGTTCCATCAACATTTTTTGTGAGGATCTTTCTCACGAGTGGGATTTTCTTTAATCCAAGTTTTTTGATGACTCTGTGATCAATGAATGTTTTTCCTGCCCCAGAATTGATTAGGGCAGGTAATTTGGCTTTCATGTCTCCTAATATGCAGTAAACAGGAATGCACATAGATTGGTGGCTCACTTGCACTATCATTACAGTCAAGACAATTATTCTGGTGGGCTTCACTGCCAATGTGGGCTGCTGTTTTAAAAACCCTCAGCTGCCATAAGATCCAATACCTCTTCCTTCTCCTTTTCTTCTAACTCATCTCTTCTTCTTTCACAGGTGGCTCCTTCCCTCCCTTGTGGATGCTGGCCCTGTGTCCTGCCTTGTGACAAATGAAACACTTTCCTTTTTTGATATGCTCGAGCCTTTCTGCATAAGAGAGGCATGTTGCATCGATGTCCATAGCGTTTGGGTCTTTTGAAGAACTTCCTGTTCCTCCCCCTCCTCCCACCTTGCTATAGGTCCTTTCTTTTATCACTTTCACCCTTTTCAGGTGCCCCTCCGCCCTTGCTGCATGGGTGTACCATCCTTCGATGGTGTCTGGCAGATTCTCCATTCTGAATACTTTATCCAGGACTCGATTGTTGAGTCCATCTACAAAATATTTGATCAGTGTGGTGTCTTCTTTAATCTTGGTTCGATAGGCCAGTGTTTTAAACTGGGCGATGTATTCGTCTACTCTCTTTGCTCCCTGCGAGAGCACCCTGAGTTGAGTGCATGCATTTCCCACATCGTCGATTGGTAAAAATGCCGCTTGTACTTTCGCGATGAATTCCTGGAACATATCCCAGGGTTTTGACTCGATATATATTTCCTCCAGGTAGGCCTGCTTCCATGGCCCAGCCATCCCTCCATTCATGTAGGAGAGCATAAATCAAATTTTGTGGTGGTCATCAGGAAATGTGGTGGAATTGGCATCGACATACACTCTGCACTCCAGAAGGAAGAGCATTCATTGTCTTCGACTGGTCTCTGGAGTAGTCAGTTGGTGCCCTCATCTTTATTTCAGCAGGTCATGCAGGGGCGATGGGTGTCGTGGGGATGGTAGGAGTAGATGGTGCTGCCATAGCTCTTCTTGTTGGTCATGGTCAGGTGGTTCTTGTAAGAATCTTGTTGTGTAATGGATGCTGCCTAGACTATGGTTAGTCAGCAGAGTCTAGAGCAGCTTGACCTTTTGTTAGGATCAAAGCTCTTAGTCTGTAAACTTTGCTGAAGCTCGTAAGCGACAACCTTCAAGTAAGACATTCAAGATCTGTTGAGGCTCGTAAGTGACAATGTGAGGATGACTTATCGCTAGTTTGTTAAGAGCATAGAGATGACCAGGTCAAGCTGAGCTTGACTGGTCTTGCATTCACAGTTTAAATATTACAAGTACAGGATTGTGAACATGTAAGTAGAACAAGTTATGTAATAAGAACAATAAGCATGTTAGAACAATAATGTGAGAGCATCCACAGACTACTACAATAGCGTGGAAGTGTGTAGGTGAGTAATTAAAGGGGTGCAGTTGCAACACAATAAGAATGGAGAACAATAGCATGGGATATACTCAAGCAAAGACAATAGGAACAATAACAAGGAAGTAGAGTCGTGTCAAAAAGAAAATGATTTCCCTGTCCTTCATAGCATCTCATAACAGCACACCTCAAATATGGCTTGTTCCTGATGATCCTGATACTTCAATATCATCATTACTTCCTCCTTAATAGTTCCTCCATGATTGATCATACCGTCAATATTGTACACCATTATAGGTTGGAGCAGTTTATGCATACAAATACCATTTCCAGTAATTAGGGATTGATTAATAAATAATCTGGTAGCACCGCTGTCAAGCAATGCCTCCACATTAATTGCTGCATGCATGTCCACTGTCTTCAATCCTACTGTCAAGCTGATTTCGGGTTCTATCCACGCTGGGCGAATAATGAATTTAGGGGTCTTTGAAAATAAGGCTGGGCATTTTTCTTTGTTGGATAAATGATGATGGTCATACTCTTCAATTTCTCTTTTGGGTTCACTCTGGGTTTCCTCAGATACTAATACATTATATTGATTCTGGGTCACCAATGGGGAAACCTTCACTGGGACTCTTCCACAAAATTCTTCTGCTTATCTTCCTCCAACTTCACTTCCTCGATTGTCACTTCCCTAATCTTCCTTTTCTGCCTACAATTTTGAGCTATATGCCCTAATTGCCCACAATTAAAACATTTAAGTGGAGCTCATCTCCCTACTCAATCAACATCCATCGCATCTGTCGATGCTGCTGACTCCTTAATGATAGGTGTCACTGCCATGGCTGGTGGCTGTGCCCTCGGAGCTTGTACCTGAGGTGTCCTTCCTTTCTCGGACTTTCCTCCTGATGACTTTCCAAATCTGGAATTCCCATACATCAATTTCGATTCCGCCTGTTCCTGTCGATATTGCTGATCAAGATGCATTGCCCAATTATACCACTCATCCAACCTCTCCGGCATAGAAGGTAATCAATAGATAGACTTGAATAATGAGGAATTTATTCCTGCCTTCAAATATTCTACCAATGCTGCTTCTCCCATATCGGTTTGTGATGCTTCTGGTTTGAACTGCAAAATAAATTTGTCTGCAGTCAGAGAGCCTTGGCACTGATATGGCTCCCTATCACACTGTGCACATACTATGGCATTTTTTGTGATTGTGCACACCTCCTAGATGGCTTCTGCACACTTTGCACAGTGCACTTTTGTGCACCTTTGACTGCTTAGGTGCGCATTTGTGCGCCTTTTACATCTCTACTGTGCTTTTGGTTCCCCCATATCTGCCTGCTGTCGTGTGCCCTAAATGTGCCCTGTTGCACTTCAACCTGCCTCCGCGTGCCCCTCCAATGCTCCTTATCTGCCTTTCACATTTATTGCATGCTTGATGCGCCTTTGTGCACTCCTTTTATGCTTTACCTGCAACTCACATTCTCAGCTGCACACTCATTGCACAATCCCTATCACACACACAACAATCCACCATACCAGTTGCACTGCACATCGCGGCTTCCAGCTTACTGGCACATTTACTTGAGGCACACCATGATTCCAGCACAAGCGAACTGTGCATTCTCACATAATCAGGGCGCTTTGCACCTATTTGGCATTGGACTGTGTGCACTTGGGCGCTTTTATGTAATCCTGGTGCTTTGGCACTATTTGGCCTCACACAGCATCTCCTTATAGTTTTTCCACATTTCCAATCAGCATCACCTTATCTGGTAACTGGCACAGGTTGATCACATCATTATTACTAAGGCGCAGCATGTGACACATAACACCGAAGTGGATTAGTTGGGAAGAGTGCATGAGACCTAGAGCACACCAAAAATAGTGCATTGCACTGGAACAGTTGGGTATTGGGATATAGCATGCGCAAATCCTATTGGCTGAGGCAGTGGCATAGTGTGGTCAGGTTTAGATGGGCGAATGGATGCGCTTGTGGGTAGCGCATGGTGCTTTCTATTTTTACACTTTATTTTACCATTTTTATCACATAAGCCATTTGTACATAGTAGGTGGACAGATAGAGAATCCACAGGATCTTTCCCCCCCTCATAGTTCATAGCTCAGTGAGCGTCACACATAGTCTGTGCACCAGCATCCAGTCCATGCACCTTTGTAGTGCACCCTTCATATAGCTGTGTTTGCATATCATTTGCATTCCCTCATCATATTGCTGCATTTCATCCCTGCATTGCATTCTTCATCCTCGTTTGTGCACTCTTGCAGTGCACCCTTCGTATAGCTGCATTTGCACACTGTTTGCACCTTTTTTGTATAGCCATGTTTTGTGCACCATTTTTGCCTTTTTCCACTCATTGCACTCTCATCCTGTTCGTGCCTTTAACCTGTGCACCTCCCTCCCAGCACATCCCAGTGTTGTCTCCATCTCACTACATCTCCCGCTTTCATCTTCCTCATCATTGCACACTTTTGCACTCCTGTTGCACATTTTTCCATCCTGTGCATTTTTGCTCCTTTGCATTGTGCACTTTCCTGCTATTGTGCATATCTTCCCTTGGGCATACACAACTAGTGTGCACATTAAAAACTGCTGTTCCAGCCTCCTCAAAGTCTCTGCACCCTGAAGGACGATCCGAGGCCCTCTAAGTAAACCCCCCCCTCACCCTGAGCATGCCTGCAGTTGTAGGTTAAGTGTTCACCCCTTCTGTTGAGACTCTGCACTGAGTACCAACTGGACACATCATTTCTGGAGTCCACCGCAAGGGGTTTCTGTTTACCAGACCTTATTTAGACCTCCATTGGCTCGCCCTTCACTTCAACATTAACCACCTTTGCACTCTCCATTCTGAGCTGTTAGCAACTGTGCTCCAGCTTGGGGAAATGCCAGTATTCGAATCACTCTTCCTGAACAACACGCACCACTCATCCACGCTGTCTTTACCTCCACCTTCACCTGAATCATCCCTACCTACCCTAACTCCATCCACATCACTGCATTCTTCCCCGCCTTCACATTTCACTGCACTTTTACCAGATCTTAACTCTACACACCTTATTCCACCTACCATGGCTACCATGCATATGCCATCCACATCCAACCAAAATGCACCGCGTTTTGACCCTGCAAAACTGCACGAACTCCAGAAGTACTTTGAGGAGCTTGCGCAACTCCTCCATGATTGTAACATCACCAATGAGACCGATAAAAAATTCCACACTGTGCGCTATTTGGACAGTGACACTGCAGACACTTGGAAACTGCTACCGGAGTATAGTGCGATGCACAACTATGGCGCATTCAAAGACGCTGTCCTAAAGCTTTATCCCGACTCTAGGGATGGCAGTAAATGGAGTATTAGCAACCTGGACAAGCTTATTGGTGAGACCGCATGCATTGGCCTTGTAACTGCAGAAGAAATTGCATGCTATTATTGCGCATTTTTTAACATTAGCGAATACTAGTTGTGCAAGGCATATTGGTGTGCTATGATCAAAGCTGCATGTTCATTAGGGTGTTTCGGCCAGACCAGCTCAAGCGCATTTTGAGCCGACTTGCGATTGCGGTACCGAATCAGCCTGCAAATGTGCCATACTCATTAGATGCAATATGCAACGTGATCAACTTTATCTTTGAAGGCCCAGCATGGTATTTCCAGCCACTTACTGGGCTCACAGCGCAAAACCCTGATATGTATGCGCCCTACTCAGCACCCAGCGCACCCATTTCCCAGCCTCAACCTAGCATGCCCACAGTCAAAGCAGAAGACATCTCAGTCCTGTTCGAGTGCATGACACAGATGATAGTTACCATGTTGAGCACATCATGTAGAGATGGTGGAAATGGCATGCCTCATTTGAACAGTGACACTTGCAATGGTTGTGGTCAAACAGGGCATTATATCCCTGAGTGCACTTCAATTGAGCGCCTTATTAGCGAAGGAAAGTGTAGGCAAAATGCAGAAGGGCACATCATACTTCCAGGTGGCGCATTCGTGCCACGTTCTATTCCAGGCAACTTCTTGGGTGAGCACATCGAGGAATGGCATAAGCGCAACCCAGGGCAGATTGCCACTGGTCGACTTTCATCTAATACCAACTCACAGCTCATCTACAATATAGCGCCTCATCCAGCTCCAGCAGCACCTTTACAGTCGATGTACGTTGCCGCTTTAGTGCCTGCAGCAGATTATATGCAAAGCGCACCAAATGCGCAACTAATGAAGGAAGAGTGCATCAGGGAGTTGATGGCGCTTTGGAAGAGGCAAGTCTTTGATGGCATTGAAATTCTGCGGCACGCACTGCACAATACATTCAACCAAGAGAGTGTGCATTCTACAACCACAGACATTGCACATGCCAACAGTATCGAGTCACCAGCTTTATAACCTGCTGCGAGCGCAACTGAAGCGCCTGACGAGACACCCATACATCCCTATTCCAACATTCCTGAAGTGCATTTCATCCCCACAGCAGCAGATAAACCAGATGCTCCAGTTAACACTTCCAAAGGCAAAGAGCCATCATATCGCACTGTCATTCCCATCCAGAATCCACAGATTGTCTATGACGTATATGCGCGTCCCATGAAGGCGCCCTCCATTATGGTTTCGCATGAAGAGTTCTTTTCACTTTTGCCCAATCTCAGACAGCGCCATAGAGAACAAGTTACTCCAAAGTGTGTTGCTGCTACCAGTGCAGAAGTGGTAGCTACCAACCTTGCGAGCATTATGCCATTTGTGCACTGTGAAGTGCACATGCCTTTTGCAGAAAATAAAGTGCTTAATGCGACACCTCCAGTTAGCACGGCAATTGCAGCACCACTTCCTATTGTTTTGCAGGATTTATTTGAACAGTACCTCACCCATCTCCAGCCAGGCGAAATTGAAAACCCTGACATTTTGAAGGTTGCAAAAGAGTCGCATGCGCTTCGTTCCATTAATTTATTGATTGACAACCAAGAATACTTCAAGGCTATCTTAGATCCTGGTTCACAAATTATTGCAATGTCAGAAGCAGTCTGCCATCATCTTGGACTTCAGTACGATCCACGCATTCGCTTATACATGCAATCGGCCAATGGAGAGGTAGATGATATCGCTTGGGCTTGCGTGCAACATTTCTGTGTGCATTGGAGATATTATTGTCTATGTGCAAGTTCACGTTATCTGTTCACCTGCTTATGATATTCTGTTAGAGTGCCCCTTCGATGTGTTAATGTGCTCTGTTGTGTGCAACTTTGCGGATGAATTGCAAATGATTATGATCTGTGATCCAAACACAGGTGCCATCTCCACCATTCCAACAAAGCCTAGGGGAAAGCCGCGCCACTTCTTACCAGCTCCAGCAACACTGCACTTTGCTATTTAGCATAACCTACAAAGAAATTTTCACCAGGCTTTGAGGAATTGATCGCAGACCAAGGAGAAGCCATTACTATCATAACATTCGACTCTGATACCCAATCTTGTGACGTTTTCACATTTGCTCTTATTCCATTTTCCACTTCTGTTCCATCGACCTCTATTATCTCTCAACTCTACCTATCCCAGTGTACCAACAGTCATGCGCAGGCACTCTTAAATTCGATTGACCCTGTGGCACTTATTCCAGCTGCATTTCTAAAAAGTGCACATGCACACACAACTTTTATCAATTTAGCAGTGTGTGCACCACAAAAGGGCGTAGTAACCAAGAAGAAGTATAAACCAGTTGCTAGAAAAGTCAAACCAGTTATTGTGCCCATCCCAAACAAATTCCACATCGAGTGCAACATTATAGGTGATCCACTAGTGGCGCTTCCTGTGCTTTTACCAAACCCACCACCATTTACCCCGACCAGGCGCTATACTGAAGAGTGCATGCAAGCACTCCAAAAGCGCCACATCGATTTTCTATTACCAGAGGAGATGAAGGTTTTACACCACTTGATGTCTTTGCAGAATGAAGCCTTTGCATGGAGCGATGAGGAGCATGGCAGCTTCAAGACCGCATTTTTTCCCCCAGTCAAAATCCCAGTTATTCTGCACACTCCTTGGATAGAGCACAACATCCCCATTCTGCCAGGCATATACAAAGTAGTTTGCACTATTATCCAGAAGAAGATAGACTCAGGCATTTATGAGCACTCAAATTCGGCGTATAGATCGTGCTGGTTCTGCATGCTCAAGAAAGATGGAAAAGTGCTGTGCATTGTACATAGCCTCAAACTGCTTAATCATGTTACCATTAATCACTCCAGTGTCACCCCTACACCTGAGCACCTCGCAGAGCAGTTTGCGGGGTGCGCATGTGGTGCCATCCTTGATCTATATGTGGGATATAACAAGCACTTGATCAAAGAATCGTTGTGTGACCTTATGACATTCCAGATGCCATATGGCGCAATGTGCCTTGTTACATTGCCAATGGGTTGGACAAACTCAGTACCAATCTTCCATGATGATGTGTGCTATATTCTGCAGCCAGAGATTCCAGATTATACCATCCCCTATATCAATGACGTCCCAGTCAAGGGGCCTTCGAAGTGCTACATTTTACTGGATGGCTCATGCGAAGCGCTCACTGTGAACCCTGGTGTAAGGCGCTTTGTGTGGGAGCACTTCCAGAATGTGAACCACATTGTGCAGCTCATGAAATATAGTGGCAGCACTTTCTCTGGGACGAAATCCACATTGTGCACAGAGAACTTTGTCATTCTTGGCCATTACTGCACACCAGAAGGTAGAAAACCCGAATGCGACAAGGTAGACATTATCCGCAATTGGGGCACATGCCACACTCTGTCAGAAGTGTGCGCATTCTTGGGAACAGTCGGTTTAATGTGCATCTATATCCGCAAGTATGCACACCATGTTAACGCGCTCACAAGGCTTACATGCAAGGACGCTCCATTTGAATGGGGCCCAGAGCAGATAGCAGTGCAAAATGACATCAAGCAAGCAGTACTACATTGCCCTGCACTACAACTGATCGATTATTCCTCAGAACTGCCCATTATCCTTGCAGTTGACACTTCCCAAATAGCGGTCAGCTTTTACCTTTGCCAGCAAAAGAGCACAAATGCAAAAATGTGCATTTACAACTGGTTCAGCTCAATTACGCTCAACGACAGAGAAGCACGCTTTTCACAACTGAAGCTAGAGATCTATGGATTTACTGTGCACTGTGCAGTTTGTGCCTTTATATTATAGGTGTGCACAACTTAATTGTTGAGACTGATGTGTGCTATATCAAGGGCATGCTACAAAACCCCGATATCCAATTATCCGCTAGCATTAACTGGTGGATTGTCTCAATCCTTACATTTCACTTTATGCTCGTACATGTTAGGAAAGCAGTGCATGGTCCAGATGGGCTTTCACATTGGCCAAAGCAGCCAGAGGACTTAGAAGGAGAAGATAAAGAGTTTGAGGATTGTATTGATGTGCTACATGGCTTTATGCATGCGATACATCCCATTTCACAGTCCTCTGATGTGCAAGCACTCATGCTAATGCAGCCAGAGCCAAGCACAAATGCAGAAAATGTGCAAAACACATGCAATAGTGCACTTATTTATGATGATGACTATAGCCAAGTTCCAAGAAGTGCAACAGCAGATGCAGAGGATGAGAGGTTAGATTTGGTGTGGATTTGGATGGATACCCTAACATGCCCTAGCAATTTCATGGATTCTGAGTACAGCACGCTCGTGCACTATGCAAGTGCCTTTTTCAAAGACAAGATGTGCTTATGGAAGTGCAATGCGCATGGCACTCACCAGCTTGTTATTTGGCAGTCTAGATGTTTACCGATATTGTGCACCATCTATGACAACATTGGACACAAGTGCTTTTATGCAACATGCTCCACATTGCTCGAGTGCTTTTGGTGGCTGCATGTTATGGATGACATCGTTTGGTTCGTGCGCACTTGTCATATTTGCCAGATCCAGCAAACACAGAAGGTTCTAATACTGCCAGTCATTGCAACGCCTGTGCCCCTCTTCAGTAAAGTTTATATTGATATGATGCACTTACCAGTATCAGCAGGATGGCGCCATATCATTCAAGGGTGTTGCTCGCTTGCGACTTGGCAAGAATTCTGCGGACTTCCTAACAAAAATGTGAGTGCACTTGGCGATTGGATGTTCCAAGACCTCATCTGCAGATGGGGCACATTATACGAGATAGTCACTGATAATGGCAAGCCATTCATCAAAGCACTAGCCTATCTCAGTAAGCACTATGATATCAATCACATCTGCATATCTGGCTATAATTCACGTGCTAATGGAATTGTTGAGCATGCACATTTTGATGTGTGTCAGGCACTTATCAAAGCTGCAGATGGAGTAGAGTCAAAATGGTTCAGTGTGCTGTACTCAGTCTTTTGGGTGGAGTGCATCACAGTTTGGAAGTGCCTTGGCATCTCGCCATACTTCATTGTTACAGGCATGCAGCCTCTAATCCCTCTTGATATCATTGAAGCAACATACCTTAACCCACCCTCAGATTCTATACTCTCCACTACAGACTTGATTGCATAGCGCACGCACACATTACAAAAGCATCCAGAAGACTTAGTGCACATTCATTCCCGCATCTACACAGAAAGGTGCAAAGCAGCACTCCATTTTGAGAAGACGCACTCAAAAACCATCCGCAATTTTCACTTCCAGTGCAACGATTCAGTCCTTATGCACAATACAGCAATCGAGAAGAGCCTTAACTGCAAGATGTGCGCACATTATCTCAGTCCTCTAGTTATAGTGTCATGCAATCAAGGCGGTGCACATATAGTTTGCAAACTCAATGGGACAGTATTTGACAGGCCAGTAGCCACGTTTCACCTACTGCCGTACCATGCATGCAAGTCCATTGCGCTTCACAACATAGTGCTCGATATCACCACAAAGTGGTTGAGAGAGATGGAAGAGTCCATAGTAGTGGACACAGAAGATGAAGAAGCAGTTGACGAAGAAGAAGTGCAAGGAGATAGCACTGAGGATGAAGAGAGTGCCGATGAGGTGCGCAACTAGTGCTCCATGCGCACCGCTATGGATATTTCACCTTTTTATATGTACACTTTGCTTTCTTTCATTTTTTTTATGTTACCTTTTTCCTATTCGTGAAGTTGCATTTGGACGTGTTCCATGATTGCACAACCCATGGGTTTTACCAGCCATGATGATCTACTGAGCCTTTCCCATTTTTTTTAGACTTTGTCATATGGCATGCACTTCCTTTTATCTCTTACTCTTTTATAGTTTGGACATAATCAATATCTCAGTTGGGAGGAGGAAAGTGATGGTTGGACGATTTTTCTGCACTCCTTTGCATTTGCACATCTTTGCACTGGTGCACATTTTTTGTGCACTTGACATTTCTTGCTCGAACATTGCCTATCTTATCTCTTTTCCCTCACATATATTATTTGGATTTACAAATTTCGTCTTACAGCACATGGAAGCGCATGCACAGGTTGGTGCAAAGTACACACATTTGTGTGTGCATGTGCATTGCACCACTTTGGAGCGCATCATGTGTTTACCACAGGTGCAACAAGGGAATTACTTATTGAACTATCTATTGCTTTACATAGGCAAGCTGCTACTCAATCGACTCCAGGAACTCCAAGCACTCTGTGGCCACATCCAGTTTCACCTTTGCATCTGCCTCTGCTTGCTCCATGCTGCACAACCGGCTCTTGGTGACTTCTAACTCGATGAGCAACCTTTGGACATCCTCTTTAAGGTGATCGTGCATGGCGCCCAAGACAGCAACCACTGAGCAGCATTGCACTAAGTCGAGCACTTCGACATCCTGGCCTTGATAGACCATGTCCCCCAACATGTTTCCCAATCTGGTTTGGCATGAGGATTGAGTGTGCGCACTTGCCTGGTGAACAGTAAGGTGGCGCGGCCTTGGGTGCACTTGCGATGGTGCAGGGGGCGTGTTTTTGACTTCACAATGCTTCGATGTGCACTCTTTTGAGGGGCTGATGAGCCCTGCATCGCTCTCATTGCCCTTGTCGATTTGCAATGCACCTTTGGAATAGTTAGTGCAGTGTGGAAGGAGGATGAGGAAAAGACATACCAGGGTGCCCAGCAGCCACTTTCCTGTTTCTGGAAGTGGTGCGCAGCTGTGCAAGGGTGCGCTTTATCCACTTGCACTTTCGCTTACCCTTTGTGCATGGAGCACACTGCTTTCCATTAATTGAGATGCACCTAGCAGACTGGCCCATGCGGCAGCAGTTATTGCACTAGAGTAGGAGGGGAAGCCATTTTAGTGAGTCTGAAGCATATCAAAAGAAACTTACCAGTCTGCTATTAGCATCAGATGTGGTGCCAATGCCACTCAGTGGTGGTACTTCGATGTATGCACACTGCTGCATTGCATGCACTGGTTGTGCACTTGTGCCTTCGTCCACACTAGCGCTCTCGTCACTCGGCTCACTCTCCCCTTTGCTCATCACCCCACTCTCCCAAGACTCCCCAGTTCCTTTGCCTATGACCTTAGTATCAGTTGCTCCAGAAAGCACACACAGAGAGTGCACCAGTGTGATGCATGCCTTTTCGTCCTCCTGTACTTCAGTGGTATCTATATCACTTGCTTTGTAAATAGCCCTAAACTCACCTTCCAGATGCTTCAAGTTGACCTCAGGTGCAATTCAGCCATCAAGAGCGCATGCTTCCAGCTGCCCTGCCAGTTCATGCACCCTGCACTCAAATTCTTCGGACCGCTCTTTCTCCTCAATCATCTTATGCATATCGGGCATCAGCTCCTCACCCCAAGTTAGCCACTCTTCCACCAGGATCCCACTGAATGCACTGCATGCCTTTGCAAGGAGCGCATCGAGTTCTGCATCATCTTTAACAGTGTCTGTGTGGCTTTTATACATGTTCTACATGCCCTGATCCTTAGCAACCTACACCAGTTATAGAAACACGAAAAGCGCACCAGTTTACTACAAAACCCTTCACCCCAAGCTTGCATCATTGTCTGCTCGCACCCAGCAGCAGGGAGGGTCCCATTGAGGGCCAGGATTGTTTGCCTGAGAGCTAAGGTGAATGCTGAAGCCATCGGATCAGGTAGGGATGGGTTGTGGAAAGAGTTGTAGAGGATAGATGGTGGTCAGAGATAGATAAGGAGAGGATGGCTGCTTATGTGAGTGAAGAAAATTTTGCGCTGACCAATCACATGCTGCCTGAGGACAGTCAGTACTTCAGTTGGGAGGAGATGATATGGCTCCCTATCGCCCTGCACACATACTACAGCATTTTTTTTTTTGCGATTGTGTGCACCTCCTAGATGGCTTCTGCACACTTTGCACAGTGCACTTTTGTGCGCCTTTGACCACTTTTGTGTGCTTTTGTGCACCTTTTACATTTCTACTGCACTTTTGGTTCCCTATCTGCCTGCTGTTGTGCACCCTAAATGCGCCCTGTTGCACTTCAACCCACCTCTGCGCACCCCCCCACACTCCTTATCTGCCTTTCATATTTATTGCATGCTCGATGCGCCTTTGCGTGCTCCTTTTATGCTTTACCTGCAACTCACATTCTCTGCTGTGCACTCATTGCACAATCCCTACCACACACACAACAATCCACCACACCAGTTGTGCTGTGCATCATGGCTTCCAGCTTACTAGTGCATTTACTTGAGGTGCACTTCAATTCCAGCACAAGCGAACTGTGCATTCTCACATAATCGGGGTGCTTTGCACCTATTTGGCATTGGACTGTGTGCACTTGGGCGCTTTTATGTAATCCTGGTGCTTTGGCACTATTTGGCCTTGCACAGCATTTCCTTATAGTTCTTCCGCATTTCCAATCAGCATCGCCTTATCTGGTAACCAGCACAGGTTGATCACATCATTATTACGGTGCAGCATGCGACACATAACACTGAAGCGGATTAATTGGGAAGAGTGCATGAGACCTAGAGTGCACCAAAAATAGTGCATCGCACTGGAACAGTTGGGTATTGGGATATAGTGTGCGCAAATCTTATTGGCTGAGGCAGTGGCATATTGCAGTCAGGTTTAGATGGGCGAATAAATGCACTTGTAGGTAGTGCATGGTGCTTTCTATTTTTACACTTTATTTTACCATTTTTATCACATAAGCCATTTGTACATAGTAGGTGGACAGATAGAGAATCCACAGGATCTTTCCCCCCCTCATAGTTCATAGCTCAGTCAGTGTCACACATAGTCTGTGCACCAGTGTCCAGTCCATGCGCCTTTGTAGTGTGCCCTTCATATAGCCATGTTTGCATATCATTTGCATTCCCTCATTGTATTGCTGCGTTTTATCCCTGCATTGCATTTTTCATCCTCGTTTGTGCACTCTTGCAGTGCACCCTTCATATAGCTGCATTTGTGCACTATGTGTGCCTTTTTTGTATAGCCACATTTTGCGCACCATTTGCACCTTTTTCCACTTGTTGCACTCTCATCCTGTTTGCGCCTTTAACCTGTGCGCCTCCCTCCCAGCACATCCCAGTGTTGTCTCCATCTCACTACACCTCTTGCTTTCATCTTCCTCATCGTTGTGCACTTTTGTGCTCCTGTTGCATGTTTTTCTGCCCTGCACATTTTTGCTCCTTTCCATTGCGCACTTTCCTGCTATTGCACATATCTTCCCTTGGGCGTACACAACTAGTGCACACATTAAAAACCACCATTCCAGCCTCCTCATAGTCTCCATGCCCCAAAGGATGATCCGAGGCCCTCTAAGCAAACCCCCCACTCACCCCGAGCATGCCTGCAGTTGTAGGTTAAGTGTTCACCCGTTCTGTTGAGACTCTGCACTGAGTACCAACTGAATACATCAGTGCATGGTTTTTAATTTAGCATTAGCTGTCGCCTGTGGGTTAGGGTCTCCAAACTGTGCCTCCAATCTCTCCAAAAATTCCCTGAAGGTTGCAAACGGTTTATATCCTGCAGGCAATTTGATTAATGGCTTCATTTCTCCAGAACTGTGCTTTCCCTCCCTGGATGTATGAGAGAGCAAACATAATCCTAGACTCGGTCATACAAAATTTGAGCTTTCTCCCATGAATATACAAGACTATAGAGCTGATAAAGGATTTTGTGTTCTCCATGGTACCATCAAATATTTGTGGGGGCGCATATTTAGATAAACACATTTTTCCACTCTCAGACCTCTCCTCTGCATGCTCACCCTCCTGAGACATCCACTCCACCATCTCCTCCATCTCATCATCTTTATCTTCTACTGTCTCTGCTTTTGTTTCTGCTTGTTTGGGCTGTGACGCTGCTAATACTGACACTAATTGAGACATTTGTGCTGTTAGAGCATCAATTTTGGCTTCTAGAATGGGCATGGGAACAGGATTGTGTCCAGGATTCGAAGTTGCTTGTTCTGTCATGATGATGTAATCTGTGATGAGTCACTTCTTCAGCTGAGTCAGGATTTGGCTGCAGAATTTTTTCACAAAATTTCGAGTCATGTGACCTGCCTATTTCAGGTACCAAACATGGCAAAACACATGAATTCGGCTATTTGTCAACAATTGGGCACTTTGGATCAATAACCCTTCCAACAGTGCCTGATCTCTGGGCTATTACTAAATTTGGCTAGTAACTACCTAAAATAGTCATCCAAATTGAGTAATGTAAATCTCGGCTAAACCAGATCTGATCGGTTGTCTGGTTGCAGCTGTTCTAATGATGAGCACTGCCTTTTGATCACTGGCAGTCGCAATGTAAGGTGAGGCCTGGCATCGGCTTACAAAAGCGAGGTAAATACATATATACAATTAATTCTAGCTCTTGCCAAAATAATGAGTAAGCAAATGTGGCGCACTGAGACAAATGACGTATGCACATGTAAGAGAAGGCGCACTGATAGGGTAGTTGAGTTCTTCTGTTAGGGTGACACCCACAATTCTGCTAGCTGGACTGTGCGGGCTCTTTTACAAGAAGGCAGCGGGGCATGCATGCGTGATGGGGGGTTTGATGGATTTGATGCAACAGGTTAAAAATAGAATAGTTGGCTGAAATAGGCTTTTTGCACCACTATTGTGGATGGAATACCTAAGAGAACTCAACTGAGGTCTTCTAGTATTTATTTTAGGGTTATATACTATGTTACATATATTGTGGTATGTTGTTATGGATGCATGCGCACATGCGCATACATATTAATGTGTGTAAATAGAAAATTCCCATGCTGACAAATAATGTGTATATAGGCATTTGGTAGCATATTTTGGTGAAATAAAATGAAATAAAATAAAGTAAAAATAGTATTATGTAATAGGCATGTTAGGAGACTGTTTCCTAACACCATTGCATGTTGAGCACATCCCACAAACTTTGTCAGGTAAAGTGTTTCATGTTTCCTTACCATTTTCAAATCAGCTTATTACATTCCTATATAGCCTATCAATCTTTTTGTTGTGAGCACTGACCATCATTATGGTCCTATCACCACTATACGATGTGACAGACACATCTCAAAGCACATCTCCTGGTCAGCCTTCATGTTCACTGAACAGGACTGGGAACATGTTCTGGAAGCAGTGGACATTTGTTAGGGCGACACCCACTAATCTGCTAGCTGGACCATGTGGGTTCTCCTACAAGAAGGCAGTGGGGGGCATGCGCGTGATGGGGGGATTTGATGGATTTGATGGATTTGATGTGAGGGTTAAAAATAGAACAGTTGGCTGAAATAGGCCTTTCGCACCATTAATGTGGATGAAATACCTAAGAGAACTCAACTAAGGTCTCCTAGTATTTATGTTAGGGTTATATACTATGTTACACATATTGCAGTATGTTATTATGGATGCACACACACATGCGTGTACATGTGCATACATATTGATGCATGTAAATAAAGAATTTCCACGCTGACAAATAATGTGTATATAGGCATTTTGTAGTGTATTTTGGTGAAATAAAATGAAATAAAATAAAATAAAAATAGTATTAGGTAATAGGCATGTTAGGAGACTGTTTCCTAACAACATTCTTGCAGTATGTAATTGTAAATGATGGTTCTCTCATTGATACTCATCTTCACTTTACAGGATTCTAATAAAATCCAACAGCATTTCTCTGCTGAAAAACATCTGACCCTGTGGAAAGTGCTTCCCACAATAGACAAGCTTCAGACAGCCTGGAAAGTGAAACACGACAACCCACGGTTCAGCAAATATTGAACTGCAATCAATGACAGACTGGGAAAGCTAAACAAGTACTACTTGCAGTTCAACAAGAAACCCACATACATTTTGGCACTAAGTCTTTTATATCTTTTAATTCAAGTTTTAAACTAATCTTCTTACCTAGTATTGCATCCATACTTCAGACTTGTGTACATCAAGCTTGCATGGGGTGGTGCCAAAGAACAAGAAGCAAAATGCAAGGCTGGAAATCCTGATACAAAGAACTGGCAAGACAAGGCTCATAAGATACTTGAGTACAGGGTACGTTACTTTTTTTTGAGCTATTCTACTCTACTGACATGTTTTGATATTTTAGATGGAATGATACTGGAAGAATTGACAAATGGCAGTGACTCCCAAGCCAGTACGGGTCCCTCATGGACTTCCAGAAGCTAACAGTGACTTGATTCTCTCAGATTTTGACTGCCATTGCCTAGCGTTGCTATCAAGTAGGGGTGAGGACAAAGGTTGGCAGGCAGAATCACAGTGATATCTTAAGGACCTGCCAGCAGATGTAACCAATGATATTGATATCATAAAATGGTGGCAGATATGTGATTCCATGCTGTGCTCAACAAATCAAATAATTACTATTTACAGGACAATGGACACACTTACTCTACTCTTTGATGTATCACCATCAATTACCTTTTGGCAGCCTGTGAGTTTTCAAGCTTGTTAGATTCATTAATAGCCAAATTAAAGGACTTACTTGACAGTTCCAGAGAAACACTTGTCACGCTGGGAATTGTAGTTCTTCAAACCAATCTGCAGTTTGATGAACACATACTTATTCTATTGATCACACTGATAAGGAAAGATAAGATGAGATATCTATTTAAGCAGAGATTCTGCAAAGCAAAATTCGATGTGGCATTCAAGTTATCCCATTTCTTACCATTCAACTCTCTTACTTACTGGTGGCCTTTCTTTCTTTAGAGCTCCCAATACAACATGGCTCAGACTTGTATGATGGCTCTGCTCCACTATGTGTTACTTCTCTTCCTCAGGATGAACTTGCTTGTTACTTGACTGCAGGGCAAACTGAGGTGTCAGCTGTGATACTATGGCAAGCCCAGGTTAGTCTTATCAACTCTATTACAGAATACTTACCTTTGTTCATTCTTTAAACAGTCTGCTAGGTTTCCAATCCTCTCAGCTATAGTGTTAGGAAACAGTCTCCTAACATGCCTATTACCTAATACTATTTTTATTCTATTTTATTTGATTTTATTTCACCAAAATACACTACAAAATGCCTATATACACATTATTTGTCAGCATGGGAATTCTTTATTTACACACATCAATATGTATGCGCATGTGTGCGCGCGTCTGTAATAACATACTACAATATGTATAACATAGTATATAACCCTAAAAATAAATACTAGGAGACCTCAGTTGTGTTCTCTTAGGTATTCCATCCACAATAGTGGTGCAAAAGGCCTAATTCAGCCAACTATTCTATTTTTAACCTGTTGCATCAAAACCATCAAATCCCCCCATCATGCGTGCATGCGCCGCTGCCTTCTTGTAGGAGAACCCACACAGTCCAGCTAGCAGATTAGTGGGTGTCGCCCTAACATATAGCCTGAGTCAGCTTTCGCATACTGGCCCATGCTCTGCACATGGACTGAATTTTATTATAGGCTCTGAGGTTGGGTAGGTAACTGACATTGCATAAATGGTATGCTCTATTCTTGTTATATATTTGCCATGCTGACTAATGTACTGTATGGCAGGAGATCATGTCTGAGGTTAGCCATGTTGTATACCCTCCTTGATAGTATCAATCTCTGTGTGCTCCTACTGATGTAGTATAATTCCTTATCTTTGATGGGGGCAAGAATTAGCATAGTGTAGTCTTTTTTCTTGCTTTTGTCCTTTTTCTTCTCTATGAATACTGGTCTAGACTGAGACTAGAATTGTTGGAGACCGGTCTTGACTGGTCTCATGGCAAGACTGGTTTTAAGCAGTCTCTAGACATTAAGTGAACAGATATTAACCAGTTCTTGGGGGTTCAGTCTGGTTAACAGTATATAGTGGTCAGGTCTGAACCAGTTATGGTTGGTCATGGTCTAAAAACTGGACTGAACTGAACCTTAAAATACTATGACCCACCGCCTAGCACTATGGATTCCCCAAAGCACATTGATGCACTTGAAGGTGACATTGCTAGAATTTGTGTGCAAATTGATACACTTACATCTACCATTGAAACCTTCATTAGAACCCTCCAGTTGAACCCCACACTGTCCATTTGTACCCCTAGTGCACCAAATGTGCATGCATGCCCCCCACCAAATTCAATGGTGCACATTTCCACACATGTGCCTTCCTCAATTTCTGTAAGTTGTACATCAGTCTACACCCAAACCAATTTGTGGATGATGCCACTAAAATTTATTGGGCCCTCATGTATATGAAATCTGAGCATGCCTATCTCTATGTTGATTGTATATTACATCAAACCAAGGAGTGTGGCTCCCTTCCATTTTCCACCTGGGGGGACTTTTATGATGAGTTCATATGACACTTCTGCCCCCTCAATGAATGCCAACAAGCCATAACATGCCATGAATCCACTTCCTACTACCAAGTGTGTTGATCTGTGGATGACTACATCGATGTGTTTCGAGACCTGGTGGGCATGGCGAGGTATGGGAGTGGGTTATCCATGGTGATGAAGTTTTATTGAGGTCTTAATTGGGAAATCCAAGACCAGATTGCACAGATGTTGGAAGGATGCCCAGGAGACAATGATATAAGTGCTTGGTATAAGGCTGCTTCCTCTGTGATGAGAACTGACTCACAAATGCAGCATTTACTGTGGCTTTCCACACTCCTACTACCACCCATGCACCCCACACCTTTAATCAAGCACCCCCTCATGCTAATCTCATCTCTATATGCCAACCCATGACATTGAGCTCAAACACCCCTGCTCCAATGGATGTCATTGCAGCCCATAGTTGAGCTCACAGGCTAGATCTCTGCTACCACTGTAAGGAAACTGGACACATGGCTCAAAATTGGCCCCACCACCAAGACATCCATAAACTCACACCTGAGGGAGGAGATGAGCTCCTCCAAGACCTGTTGGCACTGGCAGATGTTGAAGGCCTGGAGAAAGAGGAAGTTAAAGAGAAAGAGGCAGAGAAAGAGGATTTTTCCATTTGAAATGAGTGAACAGTACACCCTCATTGCCTGTCTATAACCACTTTGAAGTTCTGTCTGTTGATTCACTAGATGATAAATCCTATTCTGTGACCATTCCTTCTCTAGATTGTAAGAAAAAAGGAAGGTGCCCCAGGTGTCTGGAAAATTTTCTGCATTTGTCCCATATTTTTTTATATTTTATTTTACCCTATTCTGCCTTTTCTATGATTCTCTATGATTTATTCCTATTTTATTATTATATCTCAGTTTTTTCCCATGTTGGTACATGTTGACAGTTCTATTCTTGAAGGCAGGACACCTTCTGGATGCTTACCCATCAAGGTGATGTCATCCCACAGCTTGATCTGCCTATCTCCATGTTTTTGCTATGTTTTAGCTTACTATTTGATTTTTGGCTCTATTACATATACTGGGCATCGACAGATGGGTTCTTAGAGTTTTCTCTTTGGATTCCCCTCTGTTAAATGTGCCTGGAGTGTCTGTATTATGTAGTGTAATATTAACTTTGGATTCCCTCCTGTTAGCTCACTCCTGAGTGAGGCTTTGAGGTTGCTCTTACAGTAGAAAACTCTCTCCCTAGGCCCAGAATCAAAGTGCACTGCAGATATAATGTGTCCCACACATACAGAACATTGCCCAGGATGCAATTGACACCCCCACCTTAAGTGCACCCTCATCTCCACTTGATGCGCTGCCATGCACCATGGATGCCCAGGAACACATTGAAGCATTCAAAGGTGTTGAAATTAAATTCCCATGCATGCTGCATACATGAGGCAATGCATGCAGCACACACATGTTACTGCGCTTACTGTGCATACATGTGGTAAACACATTCCTGAGTCATGTGACATCCTTACTATTATGTATATAAGGAGAACCTGTACCATAGTAGATATACAGTGTTCTTACCTCTACTAAACCCTAGCTCTAAGACTAACTAAACCCCAGGTAGGTTATAAGGAACATGTCGTCTCTTCCTCTGTGCAGTGTATGTAGTCTGCTCCAACAGGTTATGGGCCCTGCTGGGCACATCGCGAATGCACCTTAACTGGCTGCGAACAATGTTGACTTCATTGTCTCCAAATTGTAACCTTGTGCTCTTCGTGAGCTGCATTTAAAAACCCAGGTTGACTAGGGTTAACCACTCTGAAGGAGTGTTTTTACCTGAGATTATGGAATGTGTTTTCTTGAATGGAGACTGATTGAGCGCTTTTACCAGCTGCCACTATAACATCATGTCTTCAATTCTTGAAAAACTCATACAAACTTTTGACAGCTCTAAAATGGGCTGACTCAATAAAGGCGTGGCTCAGGTCTCAGGGCAACAATGGAGATTTGTTCTGAAAGCGTGGATGATGTGGGGACAAAAAGACTAAAGAGGAAAAGCCTAAAGAGAAACATACCCACCTCGCCTCAAATGCCTTTACTACTATAAATGGTAATGGCACCATCATACCGCTGATGCCGCTCATCCAGCGCATCGAGAAGCATGAACATACTCCCACAAGGGATCCTCGCCGCCAACCGCCTGCACAGGCATACATGGGTGTGGCCTCTACCTCTCATTCGGTCTACACCAAATATTAGCAGGCTCAAGACACCCTCGAGCAAATGAATCTCCTGTGCAGCACGAAAAATCTGCGACTGCTGGAAGAGCACCTAATGGTGCGAGAAGGTAAGAGAAGGAGAATTGAACCAGAACTGAGGATCGTAGAGGTAGAAGACAATAGTGTCTCCCTTAAATCGGAGCCTGCAGTTTCTGATGAGGAAGTATGGAAAACCATCAATGAACCACTTGAAACAGGTACATATGATGAAAGGTCAGTCCTTTTCCCTGCCACAAGCACAAGAATTAATATTCCAATGATCACAGCGAACTTTTCATGTGAAATTTTACTGCTACTAAATGTATCATGGAACAATTTACATCTTAATATATGTGTTATGTGTGCAAATGGAAATTGTAAGAAAGGTGCCAACTGGATCATGGATTCAGGCGCATCAAAACACTTCACTGGTGAAATGAAAGATTTTGCTTCTTACGAGCCTTTACCAAGAAAGGACTCTACCCTGGTTCAAACAGCCATGGGTACTACTCATATAGTAGGGAAAGGAGCAGTCCTCATTAGACATCAGGTAGTATGTCATGGGAAGTCAGAGACACATGAAACACGATTATACCCCATCTACTACATACCTGACTGTAATGCTCGATTACTGTCAATGGGCATCTTCTTGCAAGATGGAAGTGACGTGCATGATTCCTCTGCACACATTTCATTTTTCAAGCAAGGAAACCCAATTATGGATTGCATCCCTCTTATGAAACGTGACACTATTTATTGGGCTCGGACTCATATATTGAGCACCAAGGGAATCAATGTCATGACGATGTACATCGCAGACTACTCGACTTGGCAAAGGCGACTTGGACACCCATCCAAAGAGGTGCTAGGGAAGATGCCTAATAGCACCATAAAATTCCCAAGGAATTTAATTATTCCTAAAGACAAAATTATATGTCTAGGGTGCGCTGAAGGGAAAATGACCTCAAAATCTTTTCCTAAATCAGATTCATGTGCAGAAAGACCCTTTGAATTAATGCATTCCAATCTGAAGGAACTCCCAGTACTATTGTACCATAAACATGAATACTTTATTGTATTTCTGGATGACAAGACGTCACATATCTGGGTCCAATGCCTTAAAAAGAAATCTGATGCTGCTGCAGCCATCAGACAATTTCAGGCAGTGGCTTTGACACAGTATGGCACTACAATCAAGTGCTGGCATGTTGATCCAGGGGGGGAGTTCAAAGATTGTGAGCTACAGAATGTGCTCAAGGACTTTGGCATCAAAATAGAGATGTCTGCACCCCACGTTCACCAACAGAATGGGCGCGCAGAGCATGCCATAAGGACAATAATGGAAAAGTCGCAAACCCTGTGATTTACCACATGTCTACCACAATCATGGTGGGAATTTTGCATTGAACATGCAACACACCTCTACAACTGAACCCCAATAAGGTGCCTGAAATAGCTGACACCAGTTGACGACCTGACAAAGGTCTGCCCAGATCTAAATGATCTGAAGGTTTTCAGTTGTAGTGCTTATGTCTACCTACCCAAGGAGAAGCATCCAAACACATTGGCTCCTCGATCGGAGTTGATGACATACCTTTGATTAGAAGATGGCATTAAAGCATACCATTTCATGCAATCTAGTGGTGCAATATTCATTGGTGCTACAGCACTATTTGATGAAATGTTGTTCCCATGCTGTCCCAGAGATAAAACTTCTGCCAATATGGACCTTGGTGATTTTCCACCTCCAGAACCAGAAGATGATGACCACTCATCTGGAATGGATGGCGATGATTCTATACTGCCACAAAATCTGCCCCTTCCTCCATCATCAGAAAATGATGATGATGATGATGTACCAAGTGAGCAAAAGGCACATGATGATGTGACTGATGCTCCTCCTCTGCTGCCTCCAGTAACCACTGAGGACTTTCATCCAAGACGTGATGATCAACAGGAATGGCAGCAATTGCCCTGTCAATCAGGCAGGCAGAGGAACATCCCAAACTGTCCCGGCAATACCTATGGAGAGAAGCAACTCCCCTCTGACATAGAGAGAGACATTGCATGTGATCGATATTGGAAGAGATTTGTGGGTCAAGATTCGGATCATAACTGAACACGACCACAATCTCAACAGAAAGAACCGGTTGCTGGACTGAGTTCAGCATCCCACAAGAGTGTGCCTGATTCCAATGATCAATAACATGATCACCCAATGGGGGAACCGGATGAAGCAGGTTATATTAAAAAGATAACCAAGGAAGGAGGAGATAAGCTTATTCGCTGGCTGTTGTCAAAAGCAGTCAAACCATCAAGCGAAATAAGCCAAGTTCCAAACCAATTTCATGATATTGCACACCTACCATGGCAGCAGCAACGTGAGTGGAAACAAGCTTGTCATGAAGAATTAGAGGCTCTTCGTAAGCGACAAGTCTATGACATCGTCAATCTTCCACATGATTGAAAAATGATCAAAAATAGATGGGTTTTCTCCATAAAATCAGATGGAAGAAAATGAGCCAGACTTGTGGCCAAAGGCTTTTCACAAGTCAAAGGCATTGACTTTAATGAGATTTTCTCACTGGTAGTCCGCTACAAGACCGTACACCTCATGTTTGCCCTTGCATCTCTAGAGGGCATGTATATGACTGGCCTAGATGTAAAAACCGCATTTTTGTATGGCAAACTAGATGAGGAGATCTATATGGATCAACCCAAGGGTTTCAGACTCAAGGGAAAAGAGTGCAAAGTATTGCACTTATGCCAAGCATTGTATGGCCTTAAACAAGCCTCACTTGCATGGTGGAAAGAGCTAGAGGCATTCATGCGCACCATTGGGTTTGTGCACACCAGCTCTGATGCTGGCATTTTCATACACAAGGATCCTAAGACAGGCAGCATTGTTATTGCACTCGTCTATGTTGATGATGGCTTGTTCATGGGGAAGAACAAGAAACTTGTGGATGAAAAGAAGAATGCTTGTCTGAAGCATTGGGAGTGCCATAGTACTGAAAAAGTCATGGAATTCTTAGGCATGCACGTCACCCAGACTGCAAGCAAAGTCAAACTTGATCAAACTGATTATCTTACCAAAGTGCTTGAGAGATTCAAGATGACAAATGCCAAAGTGACCCCCACTCCACTCCCGACTGGTTACAGACCATTGGAAAACACAGCAATGCTCAACGCAGTGCTTAGATCAAAATATCAGTCTGTGATCGGATCTTTATTGTATCTAATGCTTGGAATGCGACCTGATATCGCTTATGTGGTACTCAAGATGTCGCAATTCTCGGCTAATCCTAGCCAAGAACATCTAGACAAAGTGATGTACATCATGCGCTATCTGGTGGGAACCCAGAAATATAACATTGTCTACGATGGCGAGAAGTCCGAGGGGCTACAGGCCTTCACAGATTCTGATTGGGCAGCTGACACTGTCAAATGCTGATCTACAACAGGTTACTTTGCTACTCTAGTGAGTGGCATTGTGTGCTGGCAGTCCCGTTTACAAAAAACTGTAGCACTGTCATCCACAGAAGCCAAATATATGGCTCTCTCTGACACTTGTCAACAGATAGTGTGGATAGAGTCCTTATTCCAGGAACTTGGATATATACTGAAGTGCATACCAATCTGCGCTGACAATCAGGGATCCATCTTTATTGGATCAAATCCAGTTCAGGAAAGAAGGACAAAACATATAGACATTCACTACCACTATACCCACGAATGCATAGAAAATGACAAAGTCATGGTCATTTTCATTCCTGGAAGTGATAATCCGGCTGACATGTTCACAAAGAACCTTGGCGCCATCTTATTCAGGAAATTTAGAGACTCTCTCAGAATTACTTTCGAGATTCAAACTTAGCTGCTTAGAGCACTGTACAGTTTGAGGGGGGGTGTTGAAATTAAATTCCCATGCATGCTGCATACATGAGGCAATGCATGCAGCACACACATGTTACTGCGCTTACTGCGCATACATGTGGTAAACACATTTCTGAGTCATGTGACATCCTTACTATTATGTATATAAGGAGAACCTGTACCATAGTAGATATACAGTGTTCTTACCTCTACTAAACCTTAGCTCTAAGACTAACTAAACCCCAGGTAGGTTATAAGGAACATGTCATCTCTTCCTCTGTGCAGCGTATGTAGTCTGCTCCAACAAAAGGCACCATTACCAGATTGCATGTGCAAATTGAATCATTTAAATCATGTATTGAAGGCTTTGTTAATACCCTACAGCTCAGTTCCTCACCTAATATCCCATTTATTCCAACTCCAACCACTTCCAGCATCGATGCTCTACCTAATATCACTGCCACACAGATTAAACTGTCCCCCTCTGCCAACTTTAATGGTGCACACACTCATGGATGTTCTTTCCTCAACTCCTGTGAGTTATACATCAGTATTCACCCTAATCAATTCCTAGATGACACCACAAAACATTATTGGGTTTCACATACAAGAAGTCTGAGTGCACCTACCTCTACATTGACCGCATTTTGCACCAAGCCCAGAAACTCGGTTCCCTTCCTTTCTCCTCTTGGAACAATTTTAGGGAGGAGTTTGTATGACATTTCTGCCCTCTCCATGAATGCTAACAAGCTACAATGCACCTCAAGTCATCCTTGTATTACCAAGCACACCAATTTGTGAACAACTATATTGATGAGTTTAGTGATTTAGTGGACATGGCAGGATATGGGAGTGGGCTACCAGTGGTGGTTAAATTTTATTGTGGTCTCAATTGAGAGGTTCAGAATCAGATTGCACAGATGCTGAAGGGATGCCCAGCTGATGACAATATTGATGCTTGGTATGAAGTTGCTCTCTGTGATGAGAACCGACTCATGAATGTGGCTTTTAACACTACACTCCATGCCACTATGACCACACACACCCCCAATTCCTCCAAATATCCACCCCCTCTGCCCACCAGTAGCCACTTTGATGCCTTGCTGGTTGACCCACTTGAGGAAATTGAGCTGCAGACTATGGATATGGGGCAAGTACTTGGTGTCTCTGCTCTCCTGGACTTGGGTGCCATGGGCCTTTTCATCGATTCACACTTGGTTCAACAAAAACAACTGAATACCCACTCACTATCTTGACCCATACCTGTCTACAAAGTGGACAGTTCCCCAAATGAAGCTGGGGCAGTTCAGGAGGTTGTTGATCTGATGCTCTGGTACAAGGACCATAGTGAATGGGCTTTCTTTGCTGTGATCCAACTGGAGAAGCAGGAGGCGATTTTGGGCTATCTGTGGCTTCATCACCATAATCCTGAGGTCAATTGGATGACAGGTGAAGTCATGATGAGTCATTTCCCCTCTCACTGTCATACTTGCTTCACTGAAGGCAGACAGGAACATCGAGGGCAAAAGGTCCTCTTACAGTGCGCTCAAAAGTGTCATGCTGGTCCAATGCCTATAGCCGATGTGGACTTGGAAGATGTTCCAGATCTTGCACCTGATTCTGATGATGATGTAGAGGAAGTGGAGGAGATTGAGGAAGGTGAGCAAGTTTTCTACACTGCTATTAACCCTTTGCATAAGATGTGTGCCACCTTGAATGTCTCCCAGTGCCTTGCAGAAGCCTTCTACAAGAACAGTGCATACAAATCCTTCACTGACTCAGTACTTCCTCATCTTCATGACTTCAAGCATGTCTTCTCCAAGGAATCCTTTAACTCACTTCCTAGCCATAAGCCATGGTATCATGCAATTAAGCTCATGCTGGGTGCCACACCCTCCTCCTGCAAGGTCTATCCTCTCTCCTCTGAAGAACAACAACAACTTGACAAGTTCATTGATGAACACTTGGCTTCTGGTTGTATCTGACCTTTAAAGTCGCCCATGGCCTCACCTTTCTTCTTTGTTAAAAAGAAGGATGGGTCCTTTTGACTGGTTCAAGACTATTGATGCCTCAATGACAACACAGTCAAGAATCGCTATCCACTACCCCTCATATCTGAACTCATCAACCAACTTCATGGAGCATGTTACTTCACCAAGCTCGATGTCCATTGGGGTTACAACAATGTGCAGATAAAGGAAGAGGATGAGTAGAGAGCAGCTTTTTGCATGAACCATGGTCTTTTTGAACTGCTTATCATGTTCTTTGGTCTCACTGATAGTCCTGCCACCTTTCAGACCATGATGAATGACATCTTCCATGATCTCATATTGGAGGGTATTGTCTGTGTCTACCTCGATGACATTGTCATCTTCACTTGAGACCTCAATGAACATCATCAAATCACACACCTGGTGCTAGAGTGACTTTGGTGGCACAAACTTTACCTTCATAATGACAAGTAGTCTTTTAAAGTTAGATTACATTATTTTTTTTTAACCATAACCGGACTGTAACCTAACCAATAATTAACTGGACCATGGTCAAGGTTAAGCAAAGTCAAGCTATTAAACGGTTATGGTTACACCAGAAAGCAGAAGTTGATTAACTGTTAGATAACTGGTTATAACTGGTCACTAACCAGTGAATAGGACATGTGGGCAACATGGGTGCAACATGTATGCAATGTGCCACAGAACGTTGGACAAAGCTAAATAGAATCAAGGTGAACATGCCTGTTCCATCCCTCCTTTTCATGGTTCACCCCAAACCATGGGCAAAGGCCCAACCGTCCCGTCATGCTGCCAAAAGCCAGAAACAACAATATTCTGATAATGAAAACTCTTCTGACAACGTAACAAAGTCCCCCCCACAAAAAACAAAGACTTCTAAAAAGAAGAAAGCTGTTTCGAAAGAAAAGGGCAAAGCAAAACAACCTGTAATCAAGAACATGAGTGATGTGGAACCAGAAAGTTCAACAGTGGAAGATGTGGACGATGAGGAGCCAGTGGTAGAGCAGATAAGTAGTGATGAGTCAGAGGAACACGAGGTAAGTAACGTTGGAATAGAACCAAAGAAAAAGCTAATATGAATGTGAAGATAGACAGTGATGGCTTAAAAGATAGACACCGCGCAGATATTCCAAAGAAAGTGGTAACAAAGAGAGACAAGGCTCAAGATATTAGACTGATATTCACAGACCGGATTACAGTAAACTTTAACTCCACAAAAGGAACGAGGACTGAGATGGGGCGATGGTGCCTTCTATGCAAGTAAGTATTACATAATTAAATTTAAATTAAATAAAACTTACAGCGAATGACAAGAGAGGACATGGACTTCATAAAAAAGAAAGGAACAAGGGCTGCATTCATCAAAGGGGGTAATTCCTCCTGTCGGTATCATATTCATCAGCATTATGAGGTCTACACGAAGAAATGTGCCAAGGCTAACATACCAGTACATCATTGGGCAATTCCCTGTGAAATCTGGAAGACCATGCAAGAAACAAAAACAGGAGGTGAACAACAGAGGATCGACAGGATGATGAACAAAGCACCAGACATATCTAAAGAGTTTTCACAAGAAAGGATCCTCGATGCAGTGGCCAGATTTGTCGTATGTGAAAACCAGGTAAGTGCACATCACGTCGTGAAAGAATGATGCTAATTCCAGATAGTCTTTGGTTGTTGTGGACAGAACTGTGTTCCGAAACTGTCTTGTCGTTATGAGGCCCAAAACGAAGGAGAAAGAGCTCCCAAGCACTCACAATATCAAGAAATACATTCACAATCAATTTGTCAACCACTTGAAAGCATTGAAAGAAACCTTCGAGGTGAGAGAAGCCCCAAAAGATTGAGGAGAACCTATAGCTTACCTTACAATCCAGAGAGCACCAGGGAACATTTCCATTACAGCGGATGGGTGGACAGCAGACACATCGAGCCATGGATTTCTGGGAATGACGGCCCACTGGATCGAGGTTCAGACAGAAAAGGAATGTCGAGAGGGTGAAGAGAAGCCCAGGCAGAACTGGAGCTTGAGATCTGCCATGATTGGGTTCCATGGTCTCTTGGATGGCCATGACGGGCAGAACATGGGGCGATTCATGGTAGGATTGACTGACTGCATTGGCATCACCAGCAAAAAGAAATCCAAGGTCCACAATTCTCACGCATAGTCCAGTTTCTAATCTTATCTCCCTTGCAGTTATTCATCGCGACACTCGATAATGCCTCTAGCAATGGAACAGCATGCGGGACCATCGAAACGATCCATGATCTTCGCTTGCTGGAGCGCTGGCCTGCCGATCAGAACCAGCATCCATGAGTATTATAGTTCGCTGCACTGTCTGTGACTTAACCACACTTAGTTGTCTCAGACATGTAATCAATCTCGGCACCGTCTCGTTTATGGGCGAAGTTACGAAGATTGCTGGTGTTGCCATGACAAACACCATCTGGGAGTATGATCCCCAGGATCCACATAACCGTGTGATTCACAGTGATGATACTCAACCCAGAAACCCAAACAAAACCTACTAATGGCTTCGGATGGTATAACACAGGCCAGAGGAAGGGTGCGAGGTAGTACTAAATATCACCGCTGAGACCAAAACGTAATGTTTAGTAACGCGAAATGGTAAGGGCTGTGGATAAAAGTCTGTATAGGCATACAAAGTTGTTCGGAAGAGTTCAAAAGTAGTTTGAAGGCGTGCGAAGCAGTTTGAATAAGTTCAAAGATGCGCGAAATAGTTTGAATAAGTTCGAAGAGGTTCGAAGTATATTGAACAGTGAGTTTAACGAATGTGAGGTGTTTGTCAAATAGAGACAGGCGATGGGCGATAAAATGGAGAGCGAATCCAATAGTTTCAAGGAAGTTCGCGATATTTTGCAGAACTTTTAGAGATACGATGCGAGCTAAGACTCAAGAGAACGACTCTTAAGTCTGACGATAACTGTGAGGGTAACTTGTGCTGTTCCCCGTTGTTCTATTTTTTTGTTCTAAGTATCTAACACAAGTCTATATACAAAATGAAGAGATAGTAGTAAAAAGGAAATAAGAACAATTGTAAAACATGAGGGAATGTACACAGCAATAAAGGTATTGTAAAACACAAAACAAATAAAAATGATAATAAGTAAAATGTACATTGTCCCAGTATGGTAATAGATCTTGTTCTATTGCTTTTAATATATCAATGAAACACAAAAACGCACTTATCGCATCCTAAGTCTCTTGTAATCCCTCCTTTTGTCCAGTAGTACTCGATATGCGGTGAGTTGGGTTGTTCCGAATGTGCAACGTGTATCGAAATTGTTTGAGGACAACTATATGGCAGCCGAAGTTGTTCGAAGTGTCGCAAAATGGTTCGAAAGCATTCAAAAAGGTTTGAAGTAGTGCGAAGTTGTTCGAAATAGTGCGAAATTGTGTGAAAATGGTTCAAAGTCAATTTAGTGGCATTCGTAGTGGTTCGGAGCATGTGTCGTAATGTGTTGATATGAGTGGGAGTCTTCTCCAGACCTTAAAGCGCATAGTGGACCTATTATCCTCCCCCTTACTGAAATCCTGACTGTCCCAGTCAGCCGATCAAAGTCATGTGCGAAATGCGTGATCGTGTTGAAAAATTAGCGAGGTTCGAATTACTTCCCATTCTTCTTCTTTCACCTCCTACATCCAAATTCTAGCTTTCGTAATGTCTCTCTTGGCCGAGCTTAACGTCGAACTTATCGAGTACGTGAAGTCGATGCCTGAGCACGGCATCGCAGAAGATCTTGATTTCAAAGTCTGGGGGCAGGGTTTTTGTGAAAAAATGGTGAGTTTTGTGTTCATACTTGTGTTTAGTGTGCTATATTTGTGTTTCATAGGCAGAATATGATGAGCTCACGGACGACCTGGCCGAGGAACACGATGCGACCATACAAAAGGTCGTTGACGAGGTTTTCGAGGTATACAAGCCTTTAGCTCGATGCGAATGGATTTCGTGGGGTGGGGAGTTGCTTTTTGTCAATTTAGCGGAGGAGGTAGAATGAGAATGAAGGGAAGAGGAGGAACGACGTGTTTGGGAGGAAGCAGAATTGGTGAAGAAGGCAGAGATCGAGGGTCAGAGGAGGGCATTGGCGGACGCTCGAAATGCAGCTCTTGCTGCTTTTCGTGCAAAATCGTTATCGAAGGAAGAGCTGCAGCAGAGGAACGCACAACTTGCAGCAGAGGCAAGAGCTATCGAGAGGGCCAAAGCCGGCGAAGGCAATGAGGAGGGCGATGAGGACCTGCCCGTAGTGCGGGTGGCAAAGCGAAAGGCAGCAGAGGTCGAAGAGGAGGAAGATGGAGACAATGGGGAGGCAGAGATTGAGGGCATGGGGGATGCGAAGCGAGTGCAGGTCGAATCGAGCAGGCTCCTCGACTTCGAGGGCCCGGTGAGTTTTTACTTACGTATGAAGAATTTTCAAGCTACTAAATCTTTTATAGTGTGATTGTTGTGCTGGGTTTAAGTCCCAGCCACGCTGTATTGTCAAGGAAGGCACTGCAAAGTGTACGAAGTGCATCCAGGAGGCGCAGGGTTGTTATTGGGGCAGGTTGTCGAGGCGAGGGCTTCGAAAAGGCGAGGCGAAGAAGTTCGGGGGCGTGAAATGCAATTCACGCACAAAACCAGGTATGAAAGTTATTCGAAATTGCTTCGAAGTGATTGCTAACTAGTTTTCGAATTTTGTAGTTCGTCGAATTCGTCTCGTGGGCCCTGCAGAGGGCGTCGAACCAATCGCGGGACCTTCGAAATCATCAAAGGAAACGAAAAAGTCATCGAAGGGGAAGGGAAAGGCGAAGGCGAGGGAGTCGCGCAGTTTCGAGGGGGCTGAGGGTTTGGATGAGGCTGGCATTCATCGTCGAGTGCTGGCAACTAGATTGGCCGAGATGAAGGTGCAGATGGAGGTGCTGGGGAGGGAGATAGAAATGTTGGAGGAAATGCTAGAGGAATAGAGGGGTTTTTTTTTTTTTTTTTTTTGTTTTTGTTGTATATCTGTTTGTTTTTCAAATTTTTGTTAAATGTCTTTGGAAAGTAAAGTAAAGAAAAAGATAAATATAATTTAATGAACAAAGACTTTGGCTTTTTAGGGAAAGGCTCAGTAGTTCATCATAGCTGAAAAACCCTTTGGAGTTTGCACGACCATGCTATGATGCAATATCGCGACTTGTATCATACACTAAAAATAATCGGATTTCTTGTAAGTAATTGCAAAAAGGAAAGAAAGGATAATTATTCGTTTTCGAAGTCCTGAAAATCTTTGAAGGTATCTTTGTCGAAGTTCAAACTTGTTCGAAGTTGTTCGAAGCACTTGGAGTCGATATCGAGAAAATTCAGTGGTAGGGAAATTGATTTTTGAGCGAGATATGGTAGCAAACGAAATGCGGCAATAGGTCTATGTAGTACTGACCCATCAAGTTCACAGAGAATATAAGCCCCTCCATAGTTTCGTTCGATAACGATAGGAGGGCCGACATATCGGGGTTTCATCTTGCGATTAAGGGACTTCTCGATTTGCATGTTTTGAAGTAGCACTAAATCTCCTTTCGCAAAGTTGTAGTCCCGCATAGTATGTTCGTGAGCAAGTTCGAAGCATTTTGCAGCTTTGATTCAGGACATGTAGACCTTCGAATATAACAGTTCGAGGTCGTTAGATCGTTTTTGTAGCGCTATGGCTCGTCGAGCTATAAGATCGGTTGTCGATAAAATTGAATCGGGTGGCGGTTGTAAGTATGTTGCTTCAGAGATGTCGAGGGGTATTAGAGGATGTGTTCCTGTAACTGCAAAGTAGGGAGAACAACTTATGCGTTTATGGACCGTGACTCGCTCTGCCCAAAACACTGAGTGCGCCCCTGCTGACCATTTCGCTTGTTCTCCATCGACAGCTTTAAATAATGATTGTCGAACATCAAAATGGGCTCGTTCGACGAGTCCATTGGCGCGCGAATTATAACCACTAATTCGAATATGGTTAATATGATATCGCTTCGCAAGATATTCCATGGCTGCAATAAATGCAGCGCCATTGTCGGTTACGATTTCGTATAGCGAGCCCCATCGACAAATAATGTCTTCGAAGATCCAATCGCCCAGAGACGTGGCATTTTCGCATCAAAGTTTTCGCCATTCTGGATAGGTCATTAGTGAGCATCGACATTGTACAATGTATTTAAATCCGTTCGAAGGTGGCATTTGCATTGTGTTGATATAGGCTTTGCTGAAAAGGGGTGCTGGAGTGGCGACTGTGGGCAGAATTAGAACATTTCGCATTTGTCGAATTTGGCATAGGTGGCAGGTTCGAATATACCATGCAATGTCGAATTTCATGTTTGGCCACCAGAATCAAAGGGCAATAACTGATTTAGTAGCGAATACCATCTTGTGTCCTATGTCGTCGTGAGCTGCGTGAATGATTTCGAGACGACGTTCTGGAAGAGCGACAATTTTGTGAGCTCCTTGGGAGTCTTTTCTCCACAGTTTGCCCGAGTCTAAAAAGAATCCAGTGCAATATCGAATAAAGGTAGTGTATTCTGCGTCTGATAGTTCAGGGGGTCGCACCAAGTCATGTAACCATTTTTGAATGTGAAGTAACCTCTCATCGTTCATTTTTGCATTATTTGATCGTGGGACATCATTATAGGTAAGATCCTCCCCCTTACTGAGATTCGAAGAGAGGGAGAAGGTCGAATTTTGATGCAAAGTAAATGGTCGGGTTGTAATAGGATTTATTTGATGTACGAAACCGTGAAGGTGGTCGATCCAGTCTCCAAAATTATTTTCATTGTCGAGCTGAACATCTTCGTTTTGTGGGGGCCGTCTCGAAAGTCCATCAGGACCATGGTGTGTCCCTGCGATGTGGACTAATGTAAAGTGAAATGTTAGGATGGATACTATCCATCGATTGATGCTAGCGCTAGATGCGATATCAGGATTCGAAAGCATGCCTTTAATATATTGTGCATCAACTTCAACGATAAGCCTTCGAACTCCTATTAGGTACAATCATAGTGCTCTGAGAGCACGATATAGACTGTAAAGTTCAAGTTTGGGTTGCGAAAATCTGGATTCACGGTCGTTCAGTGTAATCGATCCGAATCGACTATAATATCATTTTCGAGGGTTTTCGGGATCGCACTGAGTGAGAAAGAAACCAATAGCAATGTTCGAAGTGTCGACCGATAGAATAACTGGGGCTGGAGATGAGTAATTGATTGCTCGAATCGCTGGGGAATTGATTAGAGCTGCTTTCAAATCTTGTTGGGCTGCTATTTGTTCCGCTCTGAATTTGAAAGGAACATCTTTTTGAGTGAGTTGTATTAGTGCTGCAGCCCGTTGAGCAAAATTTCGGATAAATATACGACAAACTCCAATGGTTCCTAGGAATGCTTTAACTTCGGTAAGGCTTCGACATGGCCCCCACTTGCTAACAGCGGCGATTCGAGTAGGGTTGGCCATACGACCTTCGATATTGCATCGATGCCCTAAAACAATTATTTTGGGGATGCAAAGATAGAGCTTCGGACCTGAAAATGTTCCTCCACAATACTTCATGTGCTGGACTATCCGATTTAAATTTTCGAAATGCTCCCAGACAAAGTGTCGAATAGCTGGATTCTCGGGAATTGTTTCGTAGGATCCACCGATCATTCTATATTCTGATTTCGGACCCTTAACCGGTGTGTCGCCGATGTAAGGAATGGTGATATGAGGAATTTCGGGCTGTAGAATAAATGTCACGTCGTCGTGTAAGATAGGGACAGAATTTGTCCAACCCATGGGTAGGGTAATGATGCGAAGTGCTCCGAACAGTGTCTGAAACATTGTCAGATCGCGAGATGATTCTGCGACTTTCCTTTCGTCAAATGCCACATAGAGATCCAACATTCCTCCGCATGATCGTCCCCCAAATTGTTCTGCTAGATGTTCGGGTATTGGTACGACTCCTGAGTGCTGGATTGTTACTTGGTTAAGCGGTTCGAGACTGTGGACAATTCGAAGTGATTTGGCATCCTTTTTCGCAATGCAAAACCATCGTGATCGGTACGAAGAGTTCGATGGTTCGTATACTCCTGCCTCTATCTTCCTTTTCAGCATTTCGCATATCTGTTCGTACAAACCTGGAGGTATGGGAATGTTTCGCTCAACCCATGGAGTGTGAGGAACAACAGGGAACTCTATAGGAGGAAAAAAGTCAGAGCGAAAACTTCCTCGCTCTTGTTCTGTCCACGCAAAAGCTGTTTTCTGATTTTGAATCCAATCGTGCATAAGATTTCGTTCCTCTGGCCATAGGAAATCACCAGGATGATTCTTGTCGATAATAGATTTACGTTCGAGTGTATATCGCGAGGTGGGGATAAACGATGGTGGATAAGGATTTAATTTTGGCATGTTTTTGAGAGGGTCCCCAGTAATTGTTTGAATAATGCGAAATCGGTCGGGTAGCTCAGTAATAACTGGGCAAATTTTTTGTGCGACAGGTTTGTATTTCTTTTTTGATGCCACGAAAGTTGGATATGAGGAGTCGATAATAGGCTTAGAAGGCGTAGACATTGCCTTCAAGGTCGATAAATATGTTTCGTATTGGTGACGGCTGTTAAATATAAATTCGCAAGAATCAAAGAATAAGAAACGGATTTCGAGGAGTTCGAGGACTCCATATCGGGAATATTTGCAGTGCATTCAATATTGATAGATAAATTAGAGGGATCGAATAAGATAACGAAAGCGCACTGGTCAATGTCCGAAATTTTGTCCTCTAGTTGCGAAAATCCTTTCGACGGTGATTAGAACGGGGAATCGTGGGGATAGTGCACGATCATGTCGAATTAGGATCGTATATCGTAATTGTCTGGGCTTCGTTCCTGTAGTTTTTGATGGTGCTTTCGGTGAGTACATCGAATGGTCGACCGAGTAAAATATCGTAGGCTGGGTCACGAATTATGTGAATTTGCATGAACAGCGTGATACTCCCCACTTCGCAAGGCATATTTCGTGCTAAACCCAAACTTTCGTCAATGCCTCCATTAGCCGATTGGAGTGGGATGTGGATTGAAGGATCGTAAGCAAGGCCAAGTTTGTGGCAAACTTCTTCGGACATTGTGATAATCGAAGAACCGGGGTCTACCACACTTTCCACTGGATTCCTTCCATTGACATTCATAATAATCGACCTAATTGAATGGGATTCCTTCGCTGCGATAAAAGGTTCTGGAATATCACCAGGTCGAAGACTGTTAATATAAGTTTTGAATGGGTCATCAATCACAAAAATCTCATCGTTAAGCAGATTCGTGGCGTTATTCCCTTCGGACTGCTGAATTCGACGTGGAGTGACCTGTTCCTTCCATTTTGTATGAATTTCGGGCAATAGAGCCAACAATTCCTCGGGCGTTAGTGTAATAATTGGTGTCTTCATCGAACGAGCGAAAACATCTTCCATGATTTTATCTTTTTGAATTGCAGCTTGGTTATGGTGCGAAGGACCATCTTTGCCTTTACCTTTCACAGTGGATCCAAAGTTTCATTCGTGTGGTGGTAGGTACAAATTTTCTTTTGTAGCGGCGTAAGGATGAATAACAGGCTGCGAAGTTGTTTCCGAAATCAAAGATGATGTCGAAGTCGAGGTTGGTAGGTTTGTTGCCATAGATGAGATGGATGATGCTGGTACATGTGGAGCCAATTGTTCGACTGCTGCAGTGTTTGGCGAAACTGAAGGTCGAGAGATGGGGACTGTTGGTATGTCCGAATTAGTTTTAGCAAAAGTCCTACCACTTCGCAAAGCGTATATCTCTTGTTCGAGTTTTGCGATGCGATCTTCGGGTGTCGCAGATTGTTCGGAAGCATGGTAGATGCCCCTAGGCAGTGTCAAAGTAGCCGTTGAGGATGCGATGTTGTACATGAGCGACGATGCAGTCGTGTTCGAGGGATTTCGTCAAGTACATTCGTCGATTCTGTCTTTGATAAAGCGACCAGGAATGTTTCGAGGGGTGAATCACCCATTTGGAAGCACGATTTTTCCTTCGTTGTTCTTTTTACACTTTCCTTCGTTGATATAGGCTTGGCAAACCAAGCAGTCACTAATGAAATGACCTGTGAGTCCACAAAAGACACAAGCTAAGTTTTTGAGCTGGTCTGAGCGAAATCCACTGTTAGTTCGAGGGGGATTAGTGGATTTCGAGCCTGCTAAAGCCATGACGAGTGTGGTTGCAAATTTTTCGAGGATCGCTGATAAGTCTTCCGATTTAATTTGTGTCGAAGATGTCGAAGTCGATACCGATGTTTCTAAAGACTGTAAGAATTCCGAATTCGAGCTAATTGACCCTGCTAAAACAAATTTCGCTGCTGCGTGAATGTCGTCAAGTGGGTAGGCATCATGGGATAGTGGTCGGGAAATTTAAGTTCGAGTCGTCGTGCAATTCGTGACCATAAACCCAGTTGAAAACCTCAAACAAATGCTCTACTTTGTTCTGCCTCCGAAATTCAGCCTTTAGAGAGTAGTAACTTTGTAATGTTGTAGAAAGACCTGTAATATAATCCTAAATCGCTCGCGTTATAGATACCCATCCGAAGTTGTTCGCCAACGAGTTTATCCATGTCTGAAATTGACCATTTTCGATCGTCTTCGGAACCAGGATATAGTCTGTGGATTGTGACACGAAAATCGTGAAACGAAGTCCCGGTTTCATATTTGGGAATTGATTCCCAGAGTTCAAACGTATCAATATCGACATATTGACAGGCGTGCTTCTTCATAAGTTCGGGATCCGTGACATTACAGTCGATGAAAAGTATTTCGAGCTCGTTAAAGTATCGACGTAGCTCTCAAGGTTGAGTGGGGTCGAATTTGGGTGCTGTGGAATGTCCTCGAGCTGGCATTGTTGCTTGGGTGGCCATAGATGTACCGATTCGAGGAGTTAGAACCTGAGCGAAGGATGGTAGATGTGTTGAAGTAGCTGGAATAATGAATGATGTAGTAGAGGATGAAGAAGAAGAGGAAGATGAAGTTATAGACGAGGAAATAGGTGAAGGGAACAGACAACAATGTGTGGATTCGGCATCAGAGACAGGTATTAAAATATCCCCTGATTGTTTGAGAGATTCGAAGGCCTGGCGAGTCTCGATTCTAAGGTTTCGAGCTTGGGTTGGCCTAAGCCAAGAGATTCGAGGTGGATTAGGCGATGAAATGATTTAGACACCCCTCGCGGTGGGCTCCAAAATGATGATACTCAACCCAGAAACCCAAACAAAACCTACTAATGGCTTTGGATGGTATAACACAGGCCAGAGGAAGGGTGAGAGGTGGTACTAAATATCACCGCTGAGACCAAAACGTAATGTTTAGTAACGTGAAATGGTAAGGGCTGTGGATAAAAGTCTGTATAGACGTACAAAGTTGTTCGGAAGAGTTTGAAAGTAGTTTGAAGGCGTGCGAAGTGGTTTGAATAAGTTCGAAGATGCGCGAAATAGTTTGAATAAGTTCGAAGAGGTTCGAAGTATATCGAACAGCGAGTTTAACGAATGTGAGGTGTTTGTCAAATAGAGACAGGCGATGGGCGATAAAACGGAGAGCGAATCCAATAGTTTTGAGGAAGTTCACGATATTTCGCAGAACTTTTAGAGATACGATGCAAGCTAAGACTCAAGAGAACGACTCTTAAGTCTGACGATAACTGTGAGGGTAACTTGTGCTGTTCCCCATTGTTCTATTTTTCCTATTCTAAGTATCTAATACAAGTCTATATACAATATGAAGAGATAGTACTAAAAAGGAAATAAGAACAATTGTAAAACATGAGGGAATGTACACAGCAATAAAGGTATTGTAAAACACAAAACAAATGAAAAATGATAATAAGTAAAACATACATTGTCCCAGTATGGTAATAGATCTTGTTCTATTGCTTTAATATATCAATGAAACACAAAAATGCACTTATCGCATTCTAACTCTCTTGTAATCCCTCCTCGTGTCCGGTAGTACTCGATATGCAGTGAGTTGGGTTGTTCCGAATGTGCAACGTGTATCAAAATTGTTTGAGGACAACTATACGGCAGCCGAAGTTGTTCGAAGTGTTGCGAAATGGTGCAAAAGCATTCGAAAAGGTTCAAAGTAGTGCAAAGTTGTTCAAAATTGTGCGAAATTGTGCGAAAATGGTTCGAAGTCGATTTAGTGGCATTCGTAGTGGTTCGGAGCATGTGTCGTAATGTGTTGATATGAGTGGGAGTCTTCTCCGGACCTTAAAGTGCATAGTGGACCTATCAACGGTGCTATCGATGTTGTTGCTGTGGTGTGGACACTATCAGTAAAGGTGCCATACTATTTTTCTCTGATGTAGACAGTCAGTTTTCATCATGAATTATTAGATTCTTGCCTCTCAGACCTGCATTCAATACTTCGAAAAACTACAGATGGACCACAGTGACAATGATCAGCCCCTGAGACAGAAGCTGCATTCCAATATTCGCTGGGTGAGTGCATACACAATGCTCAACAGAGCCTCAGAATTAGAAGATGTAAGTCTCCTCCAAGGTCTCCTCCATTGCGATTGTTAACAGCTTCATTTCTTCATAGGCTATTGACCTTTTCGTCAGTGCAGCCGACAAGATGTTCAGCCCTATCACAACAACATGAAATCGAAATGGCCAGATCGCAAAGAAGATACCATGGTCCGCATTTTGACTCATGAAGGAGGACTGGGAACGTCTGCAGGATGTGCATGATATATTGGCAGTACGTCTCGAAGATCAATCCCCTTCTAAAACATTACCTATCGCTCTCAGCAGGACTCTTATGCAATCCAGCAAGCCTTCTCCGCTGAAACTCAACCCAATCTCTTTCACGTGATCCCTCTTTTCGAGGAGCTTCTAACTGCCTGGGAGGACAAACTTGAAGACGATCGTTACAAACCATACGAAACGGCGCTGACAAAAGGCATTGACAAGTTGAACAAATACTACACCAACTTTGACACCAAACCAGCCATTCTCGTCGCGCTGGGTAAGTGGAATCTCAACGACAACTTTGACAGTCACTAATCATTTCCAACATGCAGTACTACACCCGTATTACAAACTCGACTACATCAAGCATCATTGGGGGGGCAAGGAGGAACAGCAGGCTCAGATTGAGGCAGGAAACCCTAATGCGAGAAATTGGCAGTCAGAAGCGATGCAGCTAATGGAAGCATTGGTGAGTTTCCAACTTCATCTATACATTTAACATTTGCTGAAACCCACTTTAGATGGAGAAGTACTGGATCGATCCCAGTTCAATGGCTAGTACGCGACAATCAACTCCTGCATCGACGACTACAGCACCAGAGCTGTCAGGATCCCAGCCTGGATGACGCCGCCACCCCACCGACTTCGATAAGCACCGCATGACCCTCACAAACCCGGAGGTCGATGATGGATGGCATGGAGAGTTGCGTCGGTATCTCGGGACGATGTTCAACATCAATAAGTGTGTCGACGTCATTAAGTGGTGGCAAGTGCGTTATTTTTTTCACCTCCCATTACAATTCTGACTATCCTAGGACCATGTACATGATTTCCCTACTCTCGCAAGGATCACACTTGATTACCTCGCAGTCCCGGGGTCATCAGTTCCTTGCAAGTGGTTATTTTCGGTGGGCAAACTCATTGCTACAGATCGACGCTCTCGGCTTGGTGATGACCTCTTTGAAGAACTCCAGATCATGAAGCATGCGTGGAAGGATGACATTGTGGATCTCGCAGCATGGCATTCACAGGAGATCGAAGACATTTAGGATATGTCTCTTTATGAGACTCTCTTACAAGAACACCTTGCTGCCGCTGAATGGGGCAAGGAATTTAGATTGGATTGCTAGCGCACATGTTTTTTTTTTACCCCAATTTATTTGTCCCCAATCATCAGAGACATCGACATTTCCGTCATCATTGTTTCCCAGAAGGAGTAGATGAAATTCCACTCAGAAAGAGCATCGAGGACTGCTGGGAGTTCTACCTCACCCAAGAGTTGGGGTTTATGCCCGTTGCCCTGACGGAGCCCTGTGGCGGCAACGATGAAGCCTCTCAAATGTCTTGCCTCGGAAGCTGCAGCCAAGATATGGGTGGACATTGTCGAAAGCATTTTACTGCTGATGAGCCTGATGAATGGGCACACTCTTTTGGATTGCATCTGAGATCTTGTTCTAAGCCGTAGTTGATGTCTATAGTTTACTTACTACTTAACTGGTCCACAACTGGTTTCTGACTGGTTATGGAGGGGCCCGCTGTTAACCGGTCTGCAACCGGTTTTAACCCAACCATCATACATTCTAACCGATCCTAACTGGTTAAGATCGGTTATGGTCCAGTTAATCAAAAATATGTAAATGTCCCTAACTGGTTACGGTTAGGTTGATGGAAATTATAGCCATTAACCTAACCTAACCTAACTTTAAATGACTAAACAGAATACTTCCTCGGATGTTCTTTCTCTTTATTTTCCTTCTTTTCCTTTCCCATATACATTACATTCTTTAGGACAATGAGTCATGTGTACCTTTTTAGTTTTCCAATCAATTTCCAGATTATGCTTTTGCAACCATGGACATCCAATTATCAGATTGGTTTTCCCAAGGTCGCACACCTCAAATACGGCTTGTTCCTGATGATCCTGATACTTCAATATCATCGTCACTTCCTCCTTAATGGTTCCTCCATGATTGATCATACCATCAATATTATACACCATTATAGGGTGTGGCAGTTTATGCATGCAAATACCATTTCTGGTAATTAGAGATTGATTAATAAATAATCCAGTAGCACCACTGTCAAGCAATGCCTCCACATTAATTGCTGCATGCATGTCCACTGTCTTCAATCCTACTGTCAAGCTGATTTTGAGTTCTATCCATGCTGAGTGAATAAAGAATTTAGGAGTCTTCGGAAATAAGACTGGGCATTTGTCTTTATTGGATAAATAATGATGGTCGTACTCCTCAATTTCTCTTTTGGGTTCACTCTGGGTTTCCTCAGATACTAATACATTATATTGATTCTGGGTCACCAATGGGGAAACCTTCACTGGAACTCTTCCACAAAATTCTTCTGCTTATCTTACTCCAACTTCACTTCCTCAATTGTTGCTTCCCTAATCTTCCTTTTCTGCCTACAATTTCGAACCATATGCCCTAATTGTCCACAATTAAAACATTTAACTGGAGCTCGTCTCTCTACTCGATCAACATCCATTGCATCTGTCAATGCTGCTGACTCCTCAACAATAGGTGTCACTGCCATGGCCAGTGGCTGTGCCCTCGGAGTTTGTACCTGAGGTGTCCTTCCTCTCCCGGACTTTCCTCCTGATGACTTTCCAAATCTGGCATTCCCATACATCAATTTCAATTCTGCCTGTTCCTGTCCATATTGCCGATCAAGATGCATTGCCCAATTATACCACTCGTCCAACCTCTCTGGCATAGAAGGTAGTCAATAGATAGACTTGAATAATGAGAGATTTAATCCTGCCTTCCACTGCTGCTTCTCCCATATCAGTCTGTGATGCTTCTGCTTTAAACTGCAAAATAAATTCATCTGCAGTCAGAGAACCTTGGCACATGGTAATTTAGCATTAGCTGTCACCTTTGGATTAGGGTCTCCAAACTGTGCCTCCAATCTCTCCAAAAATTCCCTGAAACTTGCAAACAGTTTATATCCCATGGCAATTTGATTAATGGCTTTATTTCTCCAGAACTGTGCTTTCTCTACCTGAATGTATGAGAGAGCAAACATAATCCTAGACTCGGTCATACAAAATTTGAGCTTTCTCCCATGAATATACAAGACTATAGAGCTGATAAAGGATTTTGTGTTCTCCATGGTACCATCAAATATTTGTGGGGGTGCATATTTAGATAAATACATTTTTCCACTCTCAGATCTCTCCTCTGCATGCTTACCCTCCTGAGACATCCACTCCACCATCTCCTCCATCTCATCATCTTTATCTTCTACTGTCTCTGCTTTTGTTTGTGCTTGTTTGGGCTGTGAGGCTGCTAATACTGATACTAATTGGGACATTTGTGCTGTTAGAGCATCAATTTTGGCTTCTAGAATGGGTGTGGGAACAGGATTGTGACCAGGATTCGAAGTTGCTTGTTCTGTCATGATAATGTAATCTGTGATGAGACACTTCTTCAGCTGAGTCAAGATTTGGCTTCAGAATTTTTTCACAAAATTTTGAGTCATGTGACCCAGCTATTTCGGGTACCAAACATGGCAAAACATGTGATTTCGGCTATTTGTCAACAATTGGGCACTTCAGATCAATAACCCTTCCAATAGTGCCTGATCTCAGGGTTATTACTAAATTTGGCTGGTAACTACCTAAAATAGTCATCCAAATTGAGTAATGTAAATCTCGGCTAAACCAGATCCAATCAGTTGTCTGGTTGTAGCTGTCCTAATGATGAGCGCTGCCTTTCGATCACTGGTGGTCACAATGTAAGGTGAGGCCTGGCATCAGCTTATGAAAGCAAGGTAAATACATATATACAATTAATTCTGGCTCTTGCTGAAATGATGAGTAAGCAGATGTGGTGCACTGAGACAAATGACATATGCGCGTGTAAGAGAAGGTGCACTGATGGGGCAGTTGAGTTCTTCTGTTAGGGCGACACCCGTGGTTCTGCTACCTGGACTGTGTGGGCTCTCCTACAAGAAGGCAGTGGGGTGAGCGCACGTGATGGGAGGTTTGATGCATTTGATGCGACAGATAGTGTGGATAGAGTCCTTATTCCAGGAACTTGGATATATACTGAAGCACATACCAATCTGCGCTGACAATCAGGGATCCATCTTTATCAGATCAAATCCAGTTCAGGAAAGAAGGACAAAACATATAGACATTTGCTACCGCTATACCCGCAAATGCATAGAAAATGACAAAGTCACAGTCATTTTCATTCCTGGAAGTGATAATCTGGCTGACATGTTCACAAAGAACCTTGGCGCCATCCTATTCAGGAAATTTAGAGACTCTCTCAGAATTACTTTCGAGATTCAAACTTAGCTGCTTAGAGCGCTGTACAGTTTGAGGGGGGGTGTTGAAATTAAACTCTGATGCATGCTGCATACATGAGGCAATGCATGCAGCACACATGTTACTGTGCATACATGTGGTAAACACATTCCTGAGTCATGTGACATCCTTACTATTATGTATATAAGGAGAACCTGTACCATAGTAGATATGCAGTGTTCTTACCTCTGCTAAACCCTGGCTCTAAGACTAACTAAACCCCAGGTAGGTTATAAGGAACATGTCATCTCTTCCTCTGTGCAGCATATGTAGTCTGCTCCAACAGCTGTACTGGTGGGGAGATGCATTCTGGCCATCTTTCCATCAGATAGGAAATTTGCATGCACATCTGCCGATTGTAGGTGGACATTGAATGCCACTTATAGCTACCACAGCCACTTTATGTGTCAGGCCTACCATGGATGCTGTGTCACAATTCTTGGCCTTATTGCTGGTTGCTATCACTTGATTCATCATTCAAATATGTGACATGACATCCAAATCATTTTTTGGAAGCTGAAAAGTGGGTTGGCAAGCTACTCCTTCCCTGAGCTTGACTGGATTCTTGATGAAGGAGATAACACCATCATTTTTGTAAAACTATTTCACTGGGCTTTTGTGTTGCATTCTATTTCTGGAGACTAGCAAAATCCAAAGGAATGTCACAGATAGATAAGTGCATCCATCTCTACAATTCTCTTAACTGGCCATCATACAGTTTAGACACCCTTGGATTTTTGAACAATAATCAACAATCTTCAGTTACCATTGCTACAGATACTCTCAGCATTGGTTGGGACAGCCAGTACAGTTCTCATGGGGGTAAGCCCGATGATGTTGATGACTTTGTCCAAAATATTAGATGTATTGGTCGCAATTGCAAAGCAGTCACACATCCATGTGCATATCTCTACCATACCAAAGGTGCTGTTGCCAAGGCTCAGGCAATCATCAAGAAGTTCAAGAGTCAAAAAGGCCAGAATATACTTCAGAAGGCTGGCTTGGAGGAGAAAATGGATGTCAGCATGGTGTGTTTGCTGATAGCCCCATGTATATCACATGAACTCAATGTCCTCTTCAACAACCCAACTGAGGATGACAAATGTCAATGCCGCTCATGTCACAATGATCCTCCACCACAGTGACAACCAAAGTGTAACTGCAGTGCCTACAGCTTTGAGCCCAAAGTCATGAAAGATACTAGAACCACACAAGTGCCATCCATACCAGGTCGAGCACATACATGCCCCAGAGAAACCATGCTGAAAGAACTACAGGAACATGGAACAAAGTGTTTTAAAGAATTTTGCTGGCATGTTTTTGAGAATGCTAATGACAGAACTCATAGTGCTCTCCCTCTCGAAGCCTTTTTCTACAGAATATCATGAAAATTGTCCTTGATAATTTTTATGCCATCAACAAGCTCACTAACCTCAGTCCTCTAATCCATAAGACTTATCTCCTTGATAATCACCATCTGCAATTATTTGGTCTTTGTAGTGATCTTGACATGAATTTGAGGAGATTCATCTCAACAAAAAACTGGAGACTGCCAAGGCTCAAGCTCTAAGCAAGGGTGGTACTGAACAAAAAAAAAAAGAAAAAAGGAGAAACAGACACTCTCATGGTGACAAATAACATGGATGAGGAGCTTGAAGTGTATAATCAATCAATAAAGTGGAAAATAAATTTCTTGTACAAATTTTTCTTCTTCTGAGTTTATCAGAAATAAACTGATTTAGGCTTTGGATCAGGAAAGCAACCATTGACATAGTTAATTTGTGACATACTGAGTACTATACTTTCTCATCAACATGCATAGCTTGATCTTCAAATTGAGACATCCATTTATCAATATCAAATGACAATGACTCCACATTACAAAAAATCAGTTCACCATCGATAACTTCCATATAACCCCATGTTTGTGGTTCTGAAGCATTCTCCTCCTCAACTGGCTCATCCTTGTCATGATTGACATCCTCAACTGTGTCAGAGTTGGGGAAGAAGACATCTGCTCAGAGACCCCCATTTTGGGTTGTATCAGTAATTCATTTTTTAAGCTTTCCAGTCCGTAGTTTGGTAGCCCCTGAGTAAAGTCATCCTTGTCAATTTTGTTGTATGCATGACCTGGACAACGACAATGGAGTTCACATTTTGCATATGTTTCCAGGAGTATCTTGACCTCAGGTTTCATGGGTGGTGCTGTGTGGCATCCACTCTGTTTGGCAAGACCAACTCTATCCTGAAGACCTAGTTTGATGCATGCAAAATGGTGAAGGTTTGGTGAGACAACTTCTTGTATGAATGTATCACTGTATTCAACCCCCTTCTTTTCTACAATACATTCTAGCAGTCGATTGAAATACTCTTGCATCAGATCGGTTGCTGTGAATGAACCTGGCTTCCCAGATAAACTAACTAGTGTGCTCTTCAAGATTGCCTCTCAGAGAGCTGGACCTGACTCAAGTTCAAGATTGCACAATGTCTCAAGAAGGTAATTGGTGTATTTTGAATGAGATGATCCAGCAAATGCAAATAGCATCACCTAAACACTGTCATTTAGTGTTTGAGCTTCATAGACTGCATCACAAACTTTTATGACCTCATAAACATGACCAACATCCCACTCAGCAATTGCAGATGACATCTCATGGGACATCATAGCATCATGCATGAAGGCAACTGAGTTCACAAGTACCCTGTCACCCTGTGGATGCTGCCCAATCTCCAGATCTTTCTCCTTGCCTAGCTGCTTCCCCTTGCTTTTTTTTGTGAATCTGTGGACAGCTTGAGACTACTTTCAATGACTGTTGGCAGTGTCCATGTGTTAGGGCAACACCCACTGTTCTGCTAGCTGGACCGTGCGAGCTCTCCTACAAGAAGGTGGCGGGGCACACATGCATGATGGGGGCTTTGATGGTTTTGATGTGATGGGTTAAAAATAGATTAGTTGGCTGAAATAGGTGTTTCACACCACAAATGTGGATGGAATACCTAAGAGAACTCAACTGAGGTCCCTAGGTATACAGTGACTCACAAAACTGAGTCAATGTTTTGAACTTTTTGATTCATTGTTAAATAGCTTCCCATAAACAGCAAAACCAAACAAGGTATTGGTGTACCGAATAACATACATGATCAGGGCTACCAAACAAACAAAGAATTATGTAATTTTAATTATCCCTCATGGAGATATGATTATTTTAATTCAGGGACTCATTGACTCAGTTTTGTGAGGTGGTAGTCAGAAATATTAGAATCTGATGCTCCACCAACTGTATAATGTCAAAATCTTGACAGATGGTTTCTAAGGTGATGTGACCCTTGATGGGACCTTAAATTATAGTATTTAATCAGGACTAGCATTCTTCATACTTCAATATTCTCCAATGCATCCCATCTCCTCTGCTCAGAAGGAAAACATTCTTTCCCTGGCCTCCAATCATTATTCTACCCACAATATTACCTCTAAACTCAACCTCAGCCAGTCTAGTGTATCCAGAACACTCAGGGCTCTCCATCCAAACCTAGATTCCCCCTCTGGTGGTCATCCTTCTAAGCTCTCATCTACCTCTCAGAGAGTCATGCTTACCCAAATCACTACTGGCAAGGCTGCAAATGCTGTTCAGGCCACCCATTACATTAACAGCATCATCCCCACTCCAGTCTCCTCAGAAACAGTCAGAAGAGTTCTCAGAAAAAACTCATTCAAGGCTGTGGTGAAGAAGAAAAAGCCTTTGCTTAGTATAAGGCATAGGAAAGCAAGATTGGCTTTTGCTCAGAAGTATAGAGAGTGGGCTGTGGAGGACTGGAGGAGTGTTATTTGGTCAGATAAGACTAAAATCAACAGGTTTGGGTCAGGTGGGAGAGAGTTGATCTGGAAACAGAAGGGAGAGGGGCTGATTAAGAGAGAGGTGCAGAGAACTGTCAAATTTGGGGGAGGAAACATTATGGTATGGGGGTGTATGGGATGGAATGGAGTGGGGCATCTTGCAGAGGTTGAGGGGAGGATGAATGCTGACCAGTATGTGTCCATTTTGAAGGACCATATGCTGCCTAGCTTGGAGGAGAGTGGAATTTCTGGAGAAGAGGTGATTTTTCAACAAGACAATGACCCCAAGCATACCTCAAAAAAGGCCAAGAAATGGATGGAGAACAACAATATTACTCTTCTGGATTGTCCTGCCCAATCTCCAGACCTCAGCCCTATTGAACATCAATGGGTTCACCTCAAGAACCAGTTAGACAAGTATTCAACAGCACCAAAAGGAATTTGGAAGTTATGGGAAAGAGTAGTGGAAGAGTGAAATAATATTCCATCAGAGGTGTGTCAGAATTTGATTGAAAGCATGCCTAGAAGGTTGGGAGCAGTTATTAAGGCCAATGGAGGTCATACAAAATACTAGAATTACAATTTATCATAATATTGATACCACCTCACAAAACTGAGTCAATGAGTCTCTGATTTAAAATTATCATATCTTCATGCACTGTAATTGAAATTACATAATTCTTGGTTTGTTTGATAGCCCTGATAATGTACTTTATTTGGTACAACAATACTTTGTTTGTATTTGTTGTTAATGAGAGGTTATTCAACAATAAATTAAAAAGTGCAAAACATTGACTCAGTTTTGTGAGTCACTGTATATTTAACATTTATATACTATGTTACATGTATTGTAATATGTTACTACTGACACATGCATACATGTATGTACATATGCATATATATTGATGCATGTAAATAGAAAATTCCCATGCTGACAAATAAAGCATTTATAGGCATTTGGTAGCATATTTTGGTGAAATAAAATAAAATAAAATGAAAATAAAATATTATTATGTAATAGATGCCACATGTCAGGAGACTATTTCCTAACACCATGGTATTCCCAGAGGTATGGTCTGAGCCCACTCATTTGTACCATCTGTATTATACAGTAAATAGATTCCTTGAGAACTTGAGTAGGTGCGATGAAGTTTCTGAGCAGACACTTTTCAGCACCTCAATTTCTGGCAAATCCCCCAAAATGGCAAGATCCTGAAAGTATTTGAACAAATCAAATCTTTGCAGCTGAAATGAATACTGGTAAAAAAACCAATAAATTAGCATGCCAAGCAAGTAACAATCAGTGAGATTGTGTACTGCCAACAGTCAAGGATATGAACATTGAGTACTAGATAAAGAAACTTGGCAGATGGGTAATAGTCAACTTTTTTCAGGTTCGGAGGGGCTGGATGATTAATCTGTGCTGCACTGTGACCGATAGTAAAAGGATCTTCACTAGTCATTTAAAGTTAGGTTAGGTTAGGTTAATGGCTATAATTTCCATTAACCTAATCGTAACCAGTTAGAGACATTTATATATTTTGATTAACTGGACCATAACTGATCTTAACTGGTTAAGATCGGTTAGAATGTATGATGGTTGGGTTAGAACCAGTTGCAGACCGGTTAACAGCGGGCCCCTCCATAACCAGTCAGAAACCAGTTGTGGACTGGTTAAGTAGTAAGTAAACTATAGACATCAACTACGGCTTAGAACAAGATCTCAGATGCAATCCGAAAGAGTGTGCCCATTCATCAGGCTCATCAGCAGTAAAATGCTTTCGACAATGTCCAGCCATATCTTGGCTGCAGCTTCCGAGGCAAGACATTTGAGAGGCTTCATCGTTGCCGCCACAGGGCTCCGTCAGGGCAACGGGCATAAACCCCAACTCTTGGGTGAGGTAGAACTCCCAGCAGTCCTCGATGCTCTTTCTGAGTGGAATTTCATCTACTCCTTCTGGGAAACAATGATGACGGAAATGTCGATGTCTCTGATGATTGGGGACAAATAAATTGGGGTAAAAAAAAAACATGTGCACTAGTAATCCAATCTAAATTCCTCGCCCCATTCAGCGGCAGCAAGGTGTTCTTGTAAGAGAGTCTCATAAAGAGCCGTATCCTGAACGTCTTCAATCTTCTGCGAATGCCATGCTGCGAGATCCATAATGTCATCCTTCCACGCATGCTTCATGATCTGGAGTTCTTCAAAGAGGTCATCACCAAGCCGAGAGCGTCGATCCGTAGCAATGAGTTTGCCCACCGAAAATAACCACTTGCAAGGAACTGATGACCCCGGGACTGCGAGGTAATCAAGTGTGATCCTTGCGAGAGTAGGGAAATCGTGTACATGGTCCTAGGATAGTCAGAATTGTAATGGGAGGTGAAAAAAATAATGCACTTGCCACCACTTAATGACGTCGACACACTTATTGATGTTGAACATCGTCCCGAGATACCGACGCAACTCTCCATGCCATCCATCATCGACCTCCGGGTTTGTGAGGGTCATGCGGTGCTTATCGAAGTCGGTGGGGTGGCGGCGTCATCCAGGCTGGGATCCTGACAGCTCTGGTGCTGTAGTCGTCGATGCAGGAGTTGATTGTCGCATACTAGCCATTGAACTGGGATCGATCCAGTACTTCTCCATCTAAAGTGGGTTTCAGCAAATGTTAAATGTATAGATGAAGTTGGAAACTCACCAATGCTTCCATTAGCTGCATCGCTTCTGACTGCCAATTTCTCGCATTAGGGTTTCCTGCCTCAATCTGAGCCTGCTGTTCCTCCTTGCCCCCCCAATGATGCTTGATGTAGTTGAGTTTGTAATACGGGTGTAGTACTGCATGTTGGAAATGATTAGTGACTGTCAAAGTTGTCGTTGAGATTCCACTTACCCAGCGCGACGAGAATGGCTGGTTTGGTGTCAAAGTTGGTGTAGTATTTGTTCAACTTGTCAATGCCTTTTGTCAGCGCTGTTTCGTATGGTTTGTAACGATCGTCTTCAAGTTTGTCCTCCCAGGCAGTTAGAAGCTCCTCGAAAAGAGGGATCGCGTGAAAGAGATTGGGTTGAGTTTCAGCGGAGAAGGCTTGCTGGATTGCATAAGAGTCCTGCTGAGTGCGATAGGTAATGTTTTAGAAGGGGATTGATCTTCGAGACGTACTGCCAATATATCATGCACATCCTGCAGACGTTCCCAGTCCTCCTTCGTGAGTCAAAATGTGGACCATGGTATCTTCTTTGCGATCTGGCCATTTCGATTTCATGTTGTTGTGATAGGGCCGAACATCTTGTCGGCTGCACTGACGAAAAGGTCGATAGCCTATGAAGAAATGAAGTTGTTAACAATCGCAATGGAGGAGACCTTGGAGGAGACTTACATCTTCTAATTCTGAGGCTCTGTTGAGCATTGTGTATGCACTCACCCAGCGAATATTGGAATGCAGCTTCTGTCTCAGGGGCTGATCATTGTCACTGTGGTCCATCTGTAGTTTTTTGAAGTATTGAATGCAGGTCTGAGAGGCAAGAATCTAATAATTCATGATGAAAACTGACTGTCTACATTGGAGAAAAATAGTATGGCACCTTTACTGATAGTGTCCGCACCATAGCAACAACATCGATAGCACCGTGAATCACATGGTTATGTGGATCCTGGGGATCATACTCCCAGATGGTGTTTGTCATGGCAACACCAGCAATCTTTGTAACTTCACCCATAAACGAGACAGTGCCAAGATTGATTACATGTCCGAGACAACTAAGTGTGGTTAAGTCACAGACAGTGCAGCGAACTATAATACTCACGGATGCTGGTTCTAATCGGCAGGTCAGCACTCCAGCAAGCGAAGATCATGGATTGTTTTGATGGTCCCACATGCTGTTCCATTGCTGGAGGCGTTATCGAGTGTCGCGATGATGTGTTCGGTTGGTACTCAGTGCAGAGTCTCAACAGAAGGGGTGAACACTTAACCTACAACTGCAGGCGTGCTCGGGGTGAGGGGGGAGTTCGCTTAGATGGCCTCGGATCGTCCTTCAGGGCGCGGAGACTATAGAGAGGCTGGTACAGCGATTTTCAGTGTGCGCACTAGTAGTGTACATGAAAGGGGAGATATGCGCAGTGGCGGAAAAGTGCGCAACGCAAAGAGGCAAAAACGCGCAGTGCGGAAAAATGCGCAACAAGAGCGCAAAGGTGCACAACAATGAGGATGATGAAGGCGGGAGGTGTAACAGGACGAAGATGACACTGGAATGTACTGTGAAGGTGGTGCACAGTTTGGGGGTGCAAACTGAGTGAAAGCGCAAGAAGTGGAAAAAGGCGCAGGCGGTGCGCAAAATGCGGCTATGCAAAAGGGTGCGCAAATGGTGCGCAAATGCAGCTATACGAAGGGCGCACTACGATAGTGCACAGACAAGGACGAAGGGCGCAACGCAAGGGAAGAAACGCAACAATACGAGGAGGGGACGCAAACGATAACGCAAACACGGCTATACGAAGGGCGCACTACGAAGGCGCACAGACTGGACGCTGGTGCACAGACTATGTGCGATGCTGACTGAGCTAATAACTATGAGGGGGGGAGGGAAAGATCCTCTGGATTCTCTATCTGTCCGCTACTATGTACAAATGGCTTATGTGATAAAATGGTGAAATAAAGTATAAAAATAGGAAGCGCCATGCGCTACCCACAAGCGCGTCCATTTGCCCATCTAAACCTGACCGCACTATGCCACTGCCTCAACCAATAAGATTTGCGCACCTATAGCTCAATATCCAACTGTTCCGGTGCGATGCGCTATTATTGGTGCGTGCTAAGTCTCGTGCGCTCTTCCCAATTAATCCGCTTTGGTGTTATATGTCGTGTGCTGCGCCTTAGTAATAATGGCGTGATCGACCTGTGCCAGTTACCAGATAAGGCGATGCCGATTGGAAATGTGGAAGAACTAAAAGGAAATGCTGTGTGAGGCCAAATACTGCCAAAGCGCCTGGATTACGTGAAAGCGCCCAAGTGCGCACAGTCCAATGCCAAATAGGCACAAAGCGGCCCAGTTATGTAAGAATGCACAGTTCACTCATGCCGGAATCATGGTGCGCCTCAAGTAAATGCGCCAGTAAGATGGGAGCTGCGATGCGCAGTGCACCGGTGCGGGGGATTGTTGTGTGTGATAGAGATTGTGCAAAGAGTGTGCAGCAGGAAATGTGAGTTGCAGGTAAAGTGTAAAAGGAGTGCGCAAAGGCGCATCGAGCGCGCAATAAATGTAGAAGGCAGATAAGGAGCGTGGGGGGGGGGCGCACGGAGGCGGCTTGAAGCGCAACGAGGCGCATTTAGGGCGCACAATGATTGGCGTCTAAATGGTCAAAGGCGCACAAAAGCGCACAAAGGCGCACAAAAGCGCGCTACGCAAAGTGTGCGGAAGCCATCTAGGAGGTGCACACAATCGCAAAAAATGCTGTAGTATGCGCGCAGGGCGATAGGGAGCCGCATCAGCGATGAATAACTGTAAGGGAGATAAGATTAGAAACTGGACTATGCATGAGAATTGCGGACCTTGGATTTCTTTTTGCTGGTGATGCCAATGCGGTTGGTCAATCCTACCATGAATCGCCCCACGTTCTGCCCATCATGGCCATCCGAGAGACCACGGAACCCAATCATGGCAGATCTCAAGCTCCAGTTCTGCCTGGGCTTCTCTTCACCCTCTCAACATTCCTTTTCTGTCTGAACCTTGATCCAGTGGGCCGTCATTCCCAGAAATCCATGGCTCGATGTGTCTGCTGTCCACCCATCCGCTGTAATGGAAATGTTCCCTGGTGCTCTCTGGATTGTAAGGTAAGCTATAGGTTCTCCTCAATCTTTTGGGGCTTCTCTCACCTCGAAGGTTTCTTTCAATGCTTTCAAGTGGTTGACAAATTGATTGTGAATGTATTTCTTGACATTGTGAGTGCTTGGGAGCTCTTTCTCCTTCGTTTTGGGCCTCATAACGACAAGACAGTTTCGGAACACAGTTCTGTCCACAACAACCAAAGACTATCTGGAATTAGCATCATTCTTTCACGACGTGATGTGCACTTACCTGGTTTTCACATACGACAAATCTGGCCACTGCATCAAGGATCCTTTCTTGCGAAAACTCTTTAGATATGTCTGGTGCTTTGTTCATCATCCTGTCGATCCTCTGTTGTTCACCTCCTTTTTTTGTTTCTTGCATGGTCTTCCAGATTTCGCAGGGAATTGCCCAATGATGTACTGGTATGTTAGCCTTGGCACATTTCTTCGTGTAGACCTCATAATGCTGACGAATATGATACTGACAGGAGGAATTACCCCCTTTGATGAATGCAGCCCTTGTTCCTTTCTTTTTTATGAAGTCCATGTCCTCTCTTGTCATTCGCTGTAAGTTTTATTTAATTTAAATTTAATTATGTAATACTTACTTGCATAGAAGGCACCATCGCCCCGTCTCAGTCCTTGTTCCTTTTGTGGAGTTAAAGTTTACTGTAATCCGGTCTGTGAATATCAGTCTAATATCTTGAGCCTTGTCTCTCTTTGTTACCACTTTCTTTGGAATATCTGTGCAGTGTCTATCTTTTAAGCCATCACTGTCTATCTTCACATTTATATTAGCTTTTTTTTTGGTTCTATTCCAACGTTACTTACCTCATGTTCCTCTGACTCATCACTACTTATCTGCTCCACCACTGGCTCCTCATCGTCCACATTTTCCACTGTTGAACTTTCTGGTTCCACATCACTCATGTTCTCGATTACAGGTTGTTTTGCTTTGCCCTTTTCTTCCGAAACAGCTTTCTTCTTTTTCGAAGTCTTTGTTTTTTGTAGGGGGGACTTTGTTACATTGTCAGAAGAGTTTTCATTATCAGGATAATGTTGTTTCTGGCTTTTGGCAGCATGATGGGATGGTTGGGCCTTTGCCCATGGTTTGGGGTGAACCATGAAAAGGAGGGATGGAACAGGCGTGTTCACCTTGATTCTATTTAGCTTTGTCCAACATTCTGTGGCACGTTGCACACATGTTGCCCACATGTCCTATTAACCGGTTAGTGACCGGTTATAACTGGTTATCTAACAGTTAATCAACTTCTGCTTTCTGGTGTAACCATAACCGTTTAATAGCTTGACTTTGCTTAACCTTGACCATGGTCCAGTTAATTATTGGTTAGGTTACAGTCTGGTTATGGTTAAAAAAAAATTATGTAACCTAACTTTAAAAGACTAATCTTCACTGCAAAGTGACTCTCAATGGGTCTCATATATTCAGCTCAAATTGGTCCACTCTGTATACCATGATGATAGGACAGGCTCAAGAAGTTCGAAGTTTTCAAAAGAATCCTCATGAAACTGGAGGTAATGCTTTAGAATAATCATTTTTTCATATGTGAGGCCATTGCTGCCCACAAGGATCAAACAGTGAAGGTAATCGCCTTGCTTTTTGCCCATCTGAGAAAAAAAATCCAATAGTGCATCCTTCAGTTCAGTGGTCACAGTCTTGTTCTTCCCACTTGTAGCAAGGGGATGCACAACAGTAGCTTGTACAGGGAGTGGAATTCTTGCTGCTTGTGAGCAAAAGAGCATTGAGATATGTTCCTTCCATTTTGACAACTCTGGAACATAGAGCGTCAGCACTTGAAGCCAATGTAATGCACTGATGGTCTCGAGATGCTCCTGATCAAGCATTTTTGAAATGTTTCAACTGTAGCCTTGAGTCAATCATGTTTCACAAGGCAGAGTCTCTTGTCCTCAAGATCAAATGGTGAGATATCGATGCCATCCATCTCAGCATAGGTTGCTGCAATACCTATAATCATCTGATTCACATGTCCGATACATATATCCCTCTAATTCTTGTAATATTGGACCTTGTCAATTTGAAGAAATCCACTTTTGGTGGGATCACAGGCATGTGTCATCATGACAGCTGCTGCATGAGTGGATAGTCTTTTCGAGGCATTGTAGATTGTGCTATATGCAGGCATCTCACCGATGTGGCTACTATATGCAACAAGGTCTGCTGGTGCTGAGAAAGCAAGTATAAAAGGCCATGTGCAAGAGGCAGCAACCTTGCCTCATTGTTTTGGGTGAAGTTCAGTGTTGAAATAATGTGAGTACACACCTTAAGTGCTGTGGTGTCAGTGTCTGAAGCCATCAAACTTCAATATACTCACAGTCTCTATAGGTCACTGAGTCCAGACAACATGGAGTTCTCCCTGTTTGGATATTTTGTTCCAAACTTCTGGATGGGTGATGGACATCAGGAGATGCCAAGTCAACGGCTGGTGCTTTTGAATAAGCCCAGCCACTCGAGGAACAGTGGCTGCACCAATGTCTGCCCATTCAACTCAATTAGTGAATGACACGGGTATGCAGACCTGCATGGGTAAGTATGACAGGTATGTGAGGGTACAGGTACGGGTACGAATTATTGTACCCCTGGAAAATCCGTACCCCTCAGATGGGTACAGCAGGTTTTTCTTTGTCTACTTACACATTGCTAGTATTTAATGATTTACTGGTTTCGGCACTCAGATGAGTACTGCAAACCCTTTATTTACTCATCTACTGTGTTTAGGTACTAATATACTTATTTTATTTAGGGGGAAGCGATGCCCCAAAGAAGGGGTAGCTTGTGGAAGCAGCATCTTATATATTGGTTGATGTTTATTACTGTTTGGTTCCAGTAAATGAACATCGCGCGTTGCACTGGAACCAAATAGTAATAAACATCAACCAATATATAAGATGCTGCTTCCACAAGCTACCCCTTCTTCGGGGCATTGCTTCCCCCCAAATGAAATAAGTATATTAGTACCTAAACACAGTAGAATCTAGATAAGTAAATAAAAGGTTTGCAACACTTATCTGAGTGCCGAAACCAGTAAATAAACGCTAGCAATGTGTAAGTAAAAAAAGAAAAAACCTGCTGTACAAGCTACCTGCAAGTAGCCATACCCATACCTGTGAGTGCGGTTATGGGTTTCATGCAGGTATGGGTGCAGGTAGAGGTTGAGTCAGCTGTGGGTTACCCATGACGACCACTAGCTGTACCCTTGACCCTTATCTGCCCTTACCCTTACCCTTCATTCACGGGTATGGGTATGCACGGGTAAGGGTATGGGTCAGATTTTTTTACCCCAGGGTTACCCGTGTCATTCACTAAACTCAATGTGTAGCCCTTTTTTTCATTGTGGCATGAAGTCCTGTGGGATGGACTGCAAGTTGTGCTTCCTTCACAACCTTCTTCTCAACAATCTGAACAGCGAATGATGTCAAAGCTGCACGAATTGATTGGATTTCCAAGTATGGGGTGTCTGTAGAATACATGAGACTGTCTTCTGCTGAGCCAGCTGAGATACACCCATCAGGGTTCCGAAACCAGGTATCAATTATCATTGCAGGTGTGTGCTGAGTATTCCCCTGCAAAAAGCGCTGAACCATTCCTGCATGTCGCTTGCTACGGTGCACCTTATCTCCATCCTCATTCTTCAACCGGAATACTTCATAAAGAAATTCTCCAAGCCCACATTTCGCCTCTTCAATAGGTTTTCCATGCACTGTAAGACTTCTGCTTCTTGACACTTGTTGATGTGTGTGTGTAACCTGGGAGATGCGGCAGTTCATTTTCCTTGTTATCACTCCGTTTACGCTTCTGCACTAGGTTGGACGGAGTGTGGTGCGAAAGATGGTCGATGAGAGGTGGTAACGGACCCACAGACTCGGAAGTAGGTCCGGACAGAGGTGTCGCATGTGTATAGACGTTGTGACCAGGGGTTACGGGTGGGCAGTGAGCGGGTGTAGCTGAAACTCTGAAACGACCGTGCATAGCTCACAACAGCCTTCTGCTCACGTTGTCGTTATCTTATCAAGAATAACCTTTTAAGGAGATTATTGATTGTCTCACGGTTTGAATGTTCCATCAAAGGGCGCGCGTGAAAACAGACTATATATGAGTGTCCCACCAAAAAAACACGAATTTATAGTTTGGTACTCACCGACCAAGACCCCTCACCTACAAACACCTCAATAACAAACCTCCCACACCATCCTCGGACAGCGAAGAAGCAGCGCAGGCTGTCATCAACCAGAAGCGGCTAACCTCCTGGTTGGACATTGATGTTGGGGACCCGGGGGAGCTCACAGAGAATGTCGAGAACACAGACGCGGAAAGCGAATCCGCAAGGCGAATAATCTGTACAACTTGTCGACGTTCTGGCGATGACTCAGATGCGGACATTGAGTGCGGTGACTAAGTACGTACTTTTAGAAATACTTTATATATAGTTATATACCATCTTATAAATTGTAATATCGTTGCGCATGCTTTGTGCATGCCGATCCCAGGGCATAGGGCAGCGAAAAATGGATTTTATGGCGAAAAAAACCGCCTACTCGTCAATCCCCGTTGTGACCCGTGACCTCCGTGACTTTTCATTTCGAGGGCCTGTGACCTGTGACTGACGAATTGAATGTACAACTACGGCAAACTTGCCTAACGACTTATTACAGATTGAGACATTCATCTGTGAAGTAATCAACGCCATTGCAAGAAGTTCAAGGGTGGATAACATTAGTACATGAAAATTGAGGAAGAATCAGAGCAATTGCCCTCATCAATATAGATATCGATAGCCTTTCCGTCTCTCCAGCGCTTGCTCGAAGGTCATACCTTCCAGACGAGCAGCCTCTGCAATCCTAACTTGGTTTGCTCCTTCTAGCGCCGCCTTCTCGTCTGCGTCCAATTTCTTGTTCTTGTTAATAAGTATTTGGCGGATGACTTGAAAAGAATGAGCAACATTATACAACAAAGAAACCGAACGATACGGACTGAATAATAGTACGGTACTGAAGACCAAAGCGGCGAGAGATATCCCCATAGATTGATGATATTTTGGACCCCACGCAGCCTTCCAAGCATATGAACCGATGCTGAGTATGAGTCAAGACAAGAAATATGGCTGAGACGTGAATGGTTCCCCACAGGTTTCCAAGATTGCCACAGCCGTTCACTATACCTATGGCAGCAGCTCGTTTCCTGGACAAATATGATCTGTCGTATTCTGGAAGAATGAAAAATCAATGTTACTTACGCTGGTGGGCGAGGGACGGCGTTTGATACCCACACAATATTAATTGCAGAGCCTGGAATGCATTACTCCATGTTCCTAGCATCATACATCCGGGATCAGACTCACCAGCATATCCACAAGCCATGAGGAACAAAGACACATAGCGGCCAGCAATTGACAAAGTAGATAGAGCGATTATAAAACCGAGAATGACTCCCCACCACCAAACAGCTATGTGGAAAAAGCGTTCTCCTGTTTTGTCTACAAGACGCACGATTAGTAAGCAACTGCGGGATTATGAAAATGACCAACCAGCGTGCCATGCGTTGAGGCAACAAACAAGGGATGCCACAATCCATGGGGGTCTACGCGCTATATACAAGCTGCTCTTTCACTTGAGAGAATCGGAAAACTTACGCTACAAGAAGCAAGGTAATTTTGGTATTGAAACCAAGGGTCTTGGTTAGGCTGCAGAAGTGTGAGGTCGTAAGAAATACCATTACACGAAGGAGGGGAACAGGTACGTTGGGAAAAAGTTCACGAGTGTTAGACCCAGAACTTGAGATACAGTCGTGATTGCGAAAATCAATACGATGGGTTCTCTTATGGCCATCATGAACCCCGCCATTGGACTATCCGTCAGAAGTTACAACTGATTTTCTGCTGCCAAGAAGCGTAGACGCACGAATCTTCAGTATTATCTCTATCGGCTTCACCAGCGTCTTCTGACATCCGAGCTTGCGCAAGCTGGCGATCCGCGCCTGTGATCCAGGGCGTATTATGGGGCTGATGAAAAAAGTAAGTGTGCGATTATGGCGGGGAATAATCACAAACATAGTCAGGCAATGCCCACCTGAGTGGAGCTCGTAAGCAGAGGTAGCATGGGGAAAATAGTCCGAGGCTCACATGCTAAGAAAACCGATAATGATCGTGATTGAACCCTGTGTGGGAAACATGCAGACGCCAATCATTCACGTATACTAACGTCATACCTCAATAAAAAACAGCCTTGTGCGACAAACAACCTCTGTGAGATGAAGGAGGGAACGGAAAGATTGCGCTCACCACCGCCAAGCTCGAATACCTCGTTTTCCCTCCATTGTCGAAAGAATTCCAGCCGCCATTAACTAAAAAATAGATAAAATCCAGATGCAACAAGTTACTTAAGAAAATGCCCCTACAGAGCCAAATGCATGTGAAGCAAGGGAGCCAACAGAGAGGACAGCAGACCGAAAAGCCAGCTCCTGTATAAAAGTTGAGGATGAGCCTATCTTATAGAGTCATAGTGTGTATCATCTGTTGACATGCCTGACCTTCTTAGTGTACCATCGTGACAAGAGGTAAACTGAGCCAGGGTAGAAAGCTGCTTCGGGAAGACCGATAAAGATACGGCACGCCACTATTCCCGCAAAGTCTTTTGTTACCTGAGCAGGATCAATCAACTGGCTAACGACAAAAAAGATCTGGGAACAAACTCCGGTGAGAGCGCTAGTCAGACCCCAGAGTACAACACAACTGCCTATGTACCATGATGGTCTGTCCGGGATCAAAACCCTCGTATCACTGGCTCCAGCTGAATACACACCTCGTCACTCGATTGAGAATCTAGATGGAACTCATCGATCAATTTGCATCCCGTCAGTGACGAGATGAACCAACCAACCATATTCGAAGGAATCTGGGCAGGACAGTATGATGCATAAAGGACTGCGATGACCGTCGCATATTGAACATCTGGAGAGCAATTTAGAATGGCTTTGTGATGCGCGAGAACTACATGCCTGTCAGACGCAAATCCTGCTCCATGCCTTGTAAACGAGCTGTTGTGATTCCATTACGCTAGCGCCCGGAGAATCATAAGCTTTCGCTTTTACAAGCGAAAACGAGAACGTACGTCAATAATGTTCATCAAGGAAATGATGACGACAGTTGGTAACAGCCTCGTATCCAGTTTCCGTACTAGTTTGCGTTCAGCAAGTAGTCTTTCCTGAGAACCTGGATCGGGCAGGGCAAGAAGGCTGCCTTGATTCTGATGTTCATCTTCTTCGGCGATAATGTCACCCTTCTCTTTCTCGTCCATTGAAGGAGGTCGCACTTTCGGAGAGTCCATAGTGTGTGGGTATACCCTTGTGGCATTGTCCTTTATAGTCCTCCGAACTTAATCCAGAAGGATCATAAGAAGCGAAGCGCGGACATAAACAGTCGGTACTGATATAAAAGTGTCAGCACGGCAACATCACGGTTAAATGAAGCGGGACATGTACCAAGGACATAATTTGACCAGGACCGCGATCTGAACTAGAAAACCCGAAAAGCGAGTTGCTTGAATAGTCGATTTCCTAGGTCCATCACAGCTGTCACCTTGGAGCAACCTCCTAGATTGGTAGTAAGTCTTTAGAGATGCATATTGTAAGATGTGATTTAATGTTACTTACAACTTCAACTTGCCACCGGTTCTTCTTGGGTTCTTCGCATCATCATGATGTCTGAGCGAACTTCACGTGCACCGAGGTGAAGCGTGTGGCATGGTGCTGATTCGAAGGTGATGCAGCCAAATCGACACACCACATATTCATCCAATGTTGCCGATTCGCCGCACTTCGTCGTAGCTCTATTCAGAGCCTTCACCAATCAGTAACCATCTCCTTGGAATCTTTTCAAAGCCAGCTCACCCACCATCCGAGGCTCCGCCGTACTTTCCTTGACTCCCTATTCACTGATGGTTAGTGATGTGGAAGGCTCGGTCCAAAGCCCTCAAGCCCCGGATGCCGAGCCCTAGAAGACTGAGCCAAGCCGAGCCTTGGGGCAGGCTTGGTGGCTGAGGGCTCGGCTCGATGTTTCTGAAGCCTGAGCCGGGCCCTTGAGCCCCGGCTTTGTAGCTGTGATCAACGAGGATTGTCGTGCGCCACCTCTACTCCTCCCTTTGTCTATTGGAAGCTCCTGGTGTACAGCAGCAAGCAATTGCTTGCTGTCTGGCTTACAGGAACTACACAGATAAAGTGGGAGCAAAAGAAGCGAGGAGGATAGCGACGAGTGACGCAAAGTCAAACCCGCGCGGAAAGTCGTGTGATAATCCATGCACACCCTGCAAGTGACGTAATGATGTGGTCCGCTGTGTCATCTGTGGATCTGAGTGCAGGACTCAGTTAGCGCCCACGATTCCGTTGTCCGGTGGTAACGTGGTGACAGAGCCGTTGACACACAATCCACCTTATGAGCAGTGGCTCACAGCGTTAGTGTCGTATTTGCGCTTGTGGCACTGTATTTCCTATTTGAGATATAGGGTGATCAGCGGAACGGCGCTATTAGTGTGCGGGCAAATAGGAATTCCGCCCAAATTTACGTGCAAATTAGCATCTTGGTCCACCGCGTCGAAATTTACCACCTAATTTACAGGCTAATTAACAGCAAGTGGTCAGCGGAAATTAGCGTTAATTAGTGGGTAAATTACAGTAAATTACGCCCAAATTGACTCTAATTAACTGTTGCACTACCACTCGTTCCAATCAGACTCGTGGGGGGTGGCAGCTGGGAGAAGTACAGATGAAGTCATAGAAACCTCCTTTCCTTTACCTTTACTAGTGGTAGGTTTATCGGAAAGGAGATCTAGAAGAGTGGGTGATCTGATATCAATGTGCTTTCCGACATCGAAAGCCTGCCGCTCGACACCAATCAGATCCGAGCATAAAGCCGGCCAGGGAGTGTGCAAGAACTCGGACCCAAGAGTATGCTCAATCATTTCAGATGACTGATCTTGATCAGACGTAGTAATTGGGGGGCGAATGGGAGGCCGACTCGGAGGTGACGTTGCAGCGGCTTTGCGTTTCCCAAGAATGGTGCTTTGCATATCGTGCCATTTGACAACTGGTGCTGGTTTCGGAGCCACATTCTAAGATTGACCGCATCAAAACAAAAAGAATCTGATGAAGAGAATTTCTCGGCACCTCTGGTTTAAATCGGTGCCAATCCCGAATCATAATATGGTTGTGGATAGTCTTCACCTCTTGTCGGTTACGTTTCGCACTATTGAGCCATGTTACCACTGACATTGTCCATTCATCAGCCATAGACACCACGGTAACCGAGTAGAGCTTGATTGCAAGAGCCTGAGACAGAAGTATGATAAGGTGTGTATTCATTCAGGTCGAATGTGGTGGTACTTACACCCAGCACAGATCCAAATGGGTCTCTCTGAACTGCACACCACCATTGTAGCACTGTCTCGCCCGGCCTCAAGATGCGGTTGAACGGTGCCGCCCCTCTTGCATAACCTCGGAGCTCATCTTTCAAGCTCACGAGTGCCTGAGCAGGGGTCAAATTCACCAAGCGTGGATTGGGCATTGTTAATCATCCCATCGAAGCGGGGGTTAATAATCGCACGAATATCCTCCTTAACAATGTTGGGAAGAGCGATTGTGTCCTCATGAAAGACCTGTTCGATTTGAGCAATGGCAGCCAGCCAGTACAGATACACATCCGCAACAGTGGAATGCGCCAACTCAAGACATTGGATTGCTTTGGCGAATGGTCCAAAGATGGAAACAATGCTGTTCAGATTCATTTCGAACAACATTGTACTTGAGGTATTTGGCTTGACAAGCTTGTAGACTCCATCCTACATGACTTCGTCAACGCTCACGGCCATTGATGAAACAAGTTGCACGCACCGCCATCTCGATCTGTAGTTCGTCATCATCGACAATTGCTCTCAAAGCTGGCAGACCTCGCGACACTGAGTCAGCCGACCAGTACACTGTTCCGAATCTGGTTTCTCCAATGGACTCCAATCCTCTTCCGATTCCCATCTTCTCTCTTTGCCAGTTGAAATGCTCCATTGTGTACGTCGACTTGCTCATATAAGTCAGGAGGGACCTAAGCTCACCGATAATCTGCACTTCTATTCAGCAACCATTTGTCAATGAATTGCCAGTGCAAGGTGGCTCACCAGTTTGAAGTACTCAATGCTACCTATTTCATTGATTGTTAGACTGATTTCGTGACAGGCATCCTGCAGATTGAGTATATGTGGGTGCTCCTTGGTGTTTAGCCTCCGCCCCTTCCCGGTGTTTCCTGTGTTGTCTGAACATGCGGCGGAGAACCTGAATGGCCCAATCATATTAATAAACTATTCGATCGTGAGTGAATGATGATGGCTATCCAGATATGCTCGCTTATACGATCCAGCAGTTCCTTGACATACTTTCCTGTATGACTCAAACCCGAAGCATCATCCAAGTCCAGGCAGAACATTCGGCGGTCGGCGGTCGTGACGTGAACTGAATAGAATCCTTTTGGACTACGAGTTTTACCTCCATCGTAAGTGATCGTAAGATCCCTCTGTGTCTTGAGGTAATCAATCGTCGCGAGAAAGATGTTGGCAGCTTCCGCGGGGATAAGTTTATCGGACAGAGTGGTAGAACAGGATGGATTGTAATGTGAATTGAGCGTGGACGCAAAAACCTTGAACTCGGGCGAGTCGACAATATGGGGAGCAAGACCATTACATGCGACGAAAACGAGTAGAGCATGGTCGCCTGCATTCTTCAGCGCCTTGCTACCTTGCATACGAAAACCACTGAATGCCCCTGTCACCGTCTTGCTCTTCTTCAGCGCTGATGGACTGGCTTCTCGCCGATCATCTTCAAGTTCACTCTTGTCCACTTCATCACTTCCCTCGACCCTGGCCCTTGGCCCAACCGCCTTCCCAGCTATCTTCAGCAATGCCTCACTCACGATATCCACCGGCAAATAGCCACATTTCCCTGCATGAGCCAAGAGACGGGTTTTGTTCCTTGGCCACGCCCATTTCCCTTTGCACTGCTTGCTTGCGTTGCAACGCACATACTTCTTCTCTGCATCGGGCCCCTCCGCATCTGCCTTATGGCAAGGGACCGTAAACTTGAGCAATATCGGGTCCATCTTAACCCCACTCTCACGGTCATCGTCACTCTCGTCACTTGTGATATAAAGCAGATCATGGAAGTCGGTCATCAGCTTGGAATCGAGTTTCTTTGACTTCGACTTCTTCTTTCCCTTGCCGGCTTTCAACGCGTTCTTTGTGGGTTGAGCACTCTGTGTCACAGAGATTATCTCGACGTCTATTTCAGTCGCATTCTCATTGGACTCCGGCATCTGAATAAGCATCCCATCTGTTACTATTCGGTCTTCACTCCTTCGTATTTGACTTACTTGCAAATTTGCTGAAAGGTATACATTTTTTACAGAATCAATCATATCGGTGACCCATTTTGCAAGAATAACGGAGCTTGGGAACTTGAGAAGGTACGTTTCCAGGACATCAGCGAGGGCAATGATATTTGGGCCACATTCTTGCAGTATTACGGGGCCTTTTGCACGAGATCCAAGCAATACCTCAAGTTGTCGGTTGACTGCGCCCTCCTCCCCAATATCTGTGACCCAGTTGGGATCGAGGGTGAAGTTGCAAAAGGCATAACATGAATTTTCAGGACAGGGAAGAGAAGTTGTTGGGAGATGGGTTAAGTACAGCTGCAGCATCTTCAGCGCAGCTTGTAGAGATGGGTCCATCACGTACTGAGGCGGGGGGGGGGGGAGACGAACCTTCGTCGAATTTCGGAAAATTATAGCGCGTTGCGTTCTCCATAAATTTTAGTATGTACCTCAAACAGGGGTGGCCCCACATGGGCTTGACAGGATATGATGACCACTAAACAGCTAATACTTAAAGGTTAGGAGGAACAGCACCCGATGTACCTCAGTACCTTATCTCGGCCACCGATGGATCCCCCAAATTTACCCAAATTTACATTGTCAATTTGGGACCTGGATTGACCTCTGTTAATTGACGCTAATTAGCAGGTGTTAATTAGCGGATGTTAATTAGCATCGCCTATTTGCCCGCACACTAGGCGCTATACCTTGTGGGTATCCTGCTCCACACGTCTCCCAGTGCCTCCACAATGTGTTTGACTTCGCATACTCTTGGAAGCATTGCCCAGGCATCGTCATTATAAAGAAACAAGATGGTACAAGTCTTACTAGATGAGTTGAAGATGTCGATGAAGTAGGACCTCTGAAAGTCCCCTCAGATGTCCGGGCGGAGTCCGGACATAATTTTTCCAGCAGAGGTTCATGTCAATCCGGACATATTTTGGGAAAATTTGGGATCAATGTTCATGTCAAAATCCGGACACAGACCAGGGCCGCCAGAGGTACATGGTCAATCCGGACATAGGTAAGGTCAGCACTGACCACCGTAACTGTACTAGTACAGTCGACTCTGATATAAGGTATACCCCCTAAAAGGCATACTCTGTAGTAATGCATGGTATTTTTGATCCACCAAGTTGGTGGGCAGGGATTTTGAACATTTAATGCATACCTCACCCATATCAAGAGGATTGAGGTGGAGAATTTCAAACCAAATCCACAGTGCATGTTCAACCAATGGACCAGGGTATCATTCAGTGCTTTAAGGCCCACTATCATGCAAGTTTTATTCACTGTGCAATTGATCAATACAATTCAGCCATCACTCCCAGCAAGATCTATGACATTAATCAGCTCAAGGCCATGTGACTTGCTGATGCTGCTTGGCACGAGGTGGATACAATGGTGATTAGGCACTGCTGGCATAATGCCAGGATTCTACTTTATGCAGATGCTCCAGCATCCATGTAGCCCACTATCCCAATCTCATCACTTCTCAATGCTCATAACAACAATGATCCCATCATGAACGCTGAGAGCCAGATGGAGAGTGCAGTTGAAGAACTAATCGAGAGAGGTGCACTTCAAAAAGCAAACTGCATGGATATCGATGCACTCCTCAACCCCATGGATGAAAGGCATGGAATCATGGAGACCATGGATGGAGAGATCTATCAAGCTGTGTTGGACACGCGACAAGCATGGGAAGACACTCTGATCAATGGAGGTCATGACAATATTGAAGATGATTCAGCAGTTGAACCCTTGCCAACACATCGTGAGATGCTTGAGGCTGCATCTGTTATCAATAAATACATCAAGACCTAAATAGCCCATTGGCATGGAAACTTGCAACAGATTTGGTGTCGCTCAGCCATCAAATGCATTTAGAGAGGTCACAAGCCATAGAATCCACATATATTACAGACTACTTTACTTGTATATAGTTTGCATCTATGCCTTTGTCCTAGCATTGCCAGAATTCCTTCAGATTTCTTTGATTTCACATATTTCTTTTTTTGGTAACTACACATATTGCATACTCTCCCATAATGCATACCTTCAACCTTCCACCAAGGGGGTATGACTTATATCAGAGTTGACTGTACCTTGTTCCATGCACAATGTGACAACATTTGCCAGTGCATCACATCCCCTTCAGGCATAGTTGGGGCCTTTTTGAATTTTCTTCTTGCACACCCTGTTAGGGCAACACCCACTAATCTGCTAGCTGGACCATGCAGGCTCTCCTACAAGAAGGCGGCGGGGCATGCATGCATGATGGGGGGTTTGATGGATTTGATGCGAGAGGTTAAAAATATTACCGCCACCTTGTATATTCCTGTGCAAGTTTTTAAACACATGCACAATCAGCAATTTCATGCTGTTCATTGTTCATACCAGCACCTTTGGACTAAGTGATTTCACTTGCTTCCAGGATCTTCATTTTTGTGCACACTAGATAATGCTCTACAGGCCATTCATAAAAATCTGGAGATAAGTGCCTCTGACTACAACCACTTCACTGTACTTCATCAACATGGTCAAAACATTGTCTTTGCTATCAAGGCATTGCACAGTAGGAAAAAGGTGATATTGGACAATGAAGATGTCAAATAGGATCAGAGGATAGATAAAATAGATGAGAAATGCACTCTGGTGCCAGTAGTGAAGAAAAAATTCATTTTTGTGGTTTTTTGAGGAAAATCCAGACATAAATACCACCTTGGGTGAGGTTCATGTAGAGTCCAGACACAAACTGCCACCAAGCAGAAATTTTCATTTGGACATTGGGATTTTTTGAAATGGAACTAACATCTGAGGGGACTTTCAGGGGTCCTGATGAAGTACATAAATGATTGCTGTCCAGCAACTCCCAGCCCTGCAATCAAACAACAGTGTAACAGTTTACTGCCCTTCTGTGAACCCCACATTTTGTTCAACCAACCACATGATGAGGTGTCTGAACAAACAAAGTGATGATGGCTGTCCTGGTTCCAGGAAAGATGCATAGTGTATCACAACCAACAGCACAGTATTTTTGTTGTACATTACCATAGAGATGAAAATGGAGCACTGATGTTACAGAAATAGATGCTGACACAACAGAGGAGGGGGGACACGATTTTCTCATGCTATTGTCTTTATTTGTCTTTTGTTCTTATTGTTTCACTTGTGCTTATTGTTCTGTACTCTATTGTTCCATGCCGAGCTGTGACCATGCACCTCTAATTACTCACCATCGCTCTCTCATGCTATTGTAGTAGTTTGTGGACATGCTTGTTCTTTACTCACGTTATTGTCTATATGCTTGATAGCTTGTTTAGGAAATATCATGTGTTTGTATTATTTAAACCCAATAAAACATCAGGCAAACCTCAGCTTGACCTGATCATTCTAACGTTCTCAACGAACTACTGAAGAGTCATCCTCAACTGTTGCTTACAAGCTTCAGTGAATTTTAAACCAGAGAACTATTGATCTTAACAAAAGGTCAAGCTGTTTTAACTCTGCCAACTAATCTGAGTCTAGGCAGCCACCACCAATTAATGACAAATGCAACTCTTATGAGAATCAGAAATCATGCACAATGGCAGCACTCACCACCCCCATTGTCCCTGAAGCACCCACTGTGCCAGTCCAAACAGTGGAGATAAAGATGAGAGCACCCACCGACTTCTCGGGTGACTGATCGAAAACCATGCTCTTCCTCTTAGAATGTGGAGCATACATAGATGCCAACCCTCAGGCATTCAAAGATGATTGATGGAAGATCCTCTTCATGCTTTCATACATGAATGGAGGAACAGCTGGGACATGGAAGCAGGCCTATTTGGAGGAACGATACATCAAATTGAAGCCCTGGGATACATTCCAGGAATTCATCACAAAGGTGCAAGCAGCCTTCTCGCCGATTGATGATGCAGTAAATGCATGAATGCAACTCAGAGTGCTCGCACAAGGAGCAAAAGGAGTGAACAAATATATTGCCCAGTTTAAAACACTGGCATACCACACCAAGATTAAAGAAGATGCCCCCCTTATAGAGTATTTTGTAGATGGACTCAACAACCGAGTCCTCGACAAGGTTTTCAGAATGGAAAACCCACCAAACATGATCAAAAGATGGTAGCCCCATGCAGTAAGAGCAGAAGGGCATTTGAGAAGGGTGATTCCAATTTACTGCATGTTAGGAGACAAAAAAGCCAAACTCCTTGCCCTGATTGACTCTGGGGCAGAAGAAACATTTATTAATTACCGAGTAGTCAAAAAGCTCAGGCTGAAGAAAATACTGTTTACCAGAAGGATACTTGCCAAAAATGTCGATGGAACACTCAACAAGAATGGAATGATCACCCACTATGTCTACATCAACATGGAGATTGGGGGAAAAGAGGAGAAAATTAGAATGCTGATAACTGGGCTGGGAAAGGAGAGGGTGATTTTGGGTTACTTTTGGCTTCAGAGGCACAATCCTGCCATTGATTGGAAAAAGGGGACTCTGACCATCAAGCCAACTGAGGGACTCCTGATTGGAAAAATCTGAACAATGATCAAATGAGCACGCACTATCCATGGTAAGCAAAGTCCCGCTATAGATGACAAGGGGCTGCTTGAACCGAGAGTAATGTTGAGCCCGACTCTCAGGAGGCTACCTACAGTGACTCACAAAACTGAGTCAATGTTTTGGACTTTTTGATTCATTGTTGAATAGCTTCCCATAAACAACAAAACCAAACAAGGTATTGGTGTACCGAATAACATACATGATCAGGGCTACCAAACAAACAAAGAATTATGTAATTTTAATCATCCCTCATGGAGATATGATCATTTTAATTTAGGGACTCATTGACTCAGTTTTGTGAGGGGTAGTCAGAAATATTAGAATCTGATGCTCCACCAACTGTATAATGTCAAAAACTTGACAGATGGTTTCTAAGGTGATGTGACCCTTGATGGGACCTTACATTATAGTATTTAATTAGGACTAGCATTCTTCATACTTCAATATTCTCCAATGCATCCCATCTCCTCTGCTCAGAAGGAAAACATTCTTTCTCTGGCCTCCAATCATTATTCTACCCACAATATTGCCTCTAAACTCAACCTCAGCCAGTCTAGTGTATCCAGAACACTCGGGGCTCTCCATCCAAACCTGGATTCCCCCTCTGGTGGTTGTCCTTCTAAGCTCTCATCTACCTCTCAGAGAGCCATCCTTACCCAAATCACCACTGGCAAGGCTGCAAATGCTGTTCAGGCCACCCATTACATCAACAGCATCATCCCCACTCCAGTCTCCTCAGAAACAGTCAGAAGAGTTCTCAGAAAAAACTCATTCAAGGCTGTGGTGAAGAAGAAAAGGCCCTTGCTTAGTATAAGGCATAGGAAAGCAAGATTGGCTTTTGCTCAGAAGTATAGAGAGTGGACTATGGAAGACTGGAGGAGGGTTATTTGGTCAGATGAGACTAAAATCAACAGGTTTGGGTCAGATGGGAGAGAGTGGGTATGGAAACAGAAGGGAGAGGGGCTGATTGAGAGAGAGGTGCAGGGAACTGTCAAATTTGGGAAAGGAAACATTATGGTATGGGGGTGTATGGGATGGAATGGAGTTGGGTATCTTGCAGAGGTTGAGGGGAGGATAAATGCTGACCAGTATGTGTCCATTTTGAAGGACCATATGCTGCCTAGCTTGGAGGAGAGTGGAATTTCTGGAGAAGAGGTGATTTTTCAACAAGACAATGACCCCAAGCATACCTCAAAAAAGGCCAAGAAATGGATGGAGAACAACAATATTACTCTTCTGGATTGTCCTGCCCAATCTCCAGACCTCAGTCCTATTGAACATCATTGGGTTCACCTCAAGAACCAGTTAGACAAGTATCCAACAGCACCAAAAGGGATTTGGGAGTTATGGGAAAGAGTAGTAGAAGAGTGGAATAATATTCCATCAGAGGTGTGTCAGAATTTGATTAAAAGCATGCCTAGAAGGTTGGGAGCAGCTGTTAAGGCCAAGGGAGGTCATACAAAATACTAGAATTACAATTTATCATAATATTGATACCACCTCACAAAACTGAGTCAATGAGTCCCTGAATTAAAATAATCGTATCTCCATGAGGGATGATTAAAATTACATAATTCTTTGTTTGTTTGGTAGCCCTGATTATGTATGTTATTCGGTACACCAATACCTTGTTTGGTTTTGTTGTTTATGGGAAGTTATTCAACAATAAATTAAAAAGTGCAAAACATTGACTCAGTTTTGTGAGTCACTGTATAAGGAGTGCTGGGGAGACCTTTGGGGAAACCCACCTTGCCACCTCCGAGCACATGAAGAGTAGGCTCAGGATGGTTCATCTCACAAAAGGACTTTGCACTGAGGACAAACCAAACCACAATGAACTACACCCAACAATGGACATAGACCCTGAGAATGACCTGCAGATACCAGTACTAGATGCTGCAGGCATTAATGTATCACTCTGCACTAAGGGAAATCAGGACAGCATGGAGGCACTATTTGCCTATATTCAGGGGGAACCCATGATCAGAGTGTTCAAAACTGAGGAATCACCCCTCACGATTGAACATGACTACATCCCACTGAACTACCAGAAACTCAGGCAGATCTTCTGCATCACTCGATCTTGGCTAACCAGCAGAATGGCTTATTCGAACACCACCTACATCTGAGCAAAAACCTCTATCTCACAGAAGCTCACTCATGGGAGTGAGGACAGGGAGAAAGAGCAATCGCTTAACGATCTACTCCCTGATAAATACAAAGAATATCGAAAGGTATTCAAAAAGGCAGCATCAGAGAGATTTCCTGAATCGAGGCCATGGGATCACGTGATCGAGTTGAAACCAGACTTCATTCCAAAAGACTGCAAGGTCTACCCCATCACCCTGGCCAGACAAAAGAAGTTCGACGAGTTCATAGACAAAAACCTAAAAAAGGGATACATTGTCCCATCCAAATCACCCATGGCATCCCCATTCTTTTTTGTTGCAAAAAAGAACTCTGATGTGCTGTGACCCTGCCAAGACTATCAGTATCTAAATGAGGGAACCATCAAGAACTCCTATCCTCTCCCTCTGATTGGCAATCTGCTTGATAAACTAAAAGGAGCTAGATGGTTCATGAAGCTAGATATTAGGTGGGGATACCACAATGTCAGAATCAAAGAGGGAGATGAGTGGAAAGCCACATTCAAGACCAACAGGGGGCTGTTTGAGCCCAAGGTCATGTTCTTTGGGCTCTGCAACTCTCTAGCTACCTTTCAAGCCATGATGAATGATACCTTCTGGGACATGCTGAATGAGGAATGGCTGGTAATCTACATGGATGACATCCTGATCTTCTTGAAGGATTGAAAAGAACACAAGGAAAGGACAAAGAGGGTTTTGGCAAGATTAAAAGAGAACGATCTCTTCCTAAAGCCTAAAAAGTCCAAATTCAATGTACAAAAGGTCAAATTCCTCAGATTAATTCTATGGCCAAATCAACTGGCAATGGACCCGACTAAGCTTAGTGGGATAAGGGACTGGCTATCCCCAACCAACATCAAAGGGTTCAGATCGCTCCTCAGCTTCAGCAACTTCTATCGAAGATTCATTGGGAACTTTGCTGCAATCATGAAGCCACTGAATGACCTGACAAAGAAGGACCAACCCTTCAACTGGACAGATGAATGCCAAAGTGCATTCGAAACCCTAAAATGAAAATTCTCTGAGGCACTGGTTCTGCTCATGCCAGACACAGAAAAACCGTTTGTGGTAGAAAGCGATGCATTAAAATACACAACTGTAGCCATCCTGAAACAGATGGATGCTAATGGGGATTGGCACCCCTGCAGCTATATTTCTCACTTGCTCACTGCCACCAAATGAAATTATAAAATTTACAATTGCGAGCTACTCAGGATAATATGAGCCCTGGAAATGTGGAGGCATTATCTCCAGGGATCTGATCACCTGACCACCATCTTATCCGATTATAAAAACCTGATCTACTTCAGGACAGCACAGAAGCTGAACTGGCGGCAGGCCAGATGGAGTCTGTTTCTATCGCAGTTTGACCTACAACTTATGCATGTGCCCAGGAAAATGATGGTTGAATCTGATGCACTGTCCCAATGGGGAGATCATATACCAGAAGTCGATAATGATAACGATGACATCACCCTACTTAAGGATGAGATCTTCTCATGAATGATCGACACTGAGTTAAAGGACCTACTAGCAGAAAGAATAATAGGAGATGACTTACTAAAAGAGATAGTAAGGGCCATCAAAGAAGGAGGAATGTTGCTGATCAAGTCAGCTGTAGAAGACTGGAGGATGGAAGATGATGGAACAGTCTTCTTCAGGAACCAATGCTATGTTCCCAATGACAGGGAACTATGAAAAAGAATCATAGAAAAATACCATGACAATGTACTTACCAGACACCCTAGCTGATTCCAAACACTGGAGTTAGTCTGGAGAGATTACTGGTGGCCCGGAATGATGATCTTCATCAGGAACTATGTTGATGGGTGTGCCACCTGTCAACAAATGAAGGTCAACACCCACCTGATGACACCCCCGCTACTCCCAACTAAGTCTGAAGTGACGCAACCATTCACACTAGTAACCATGGACTTTATCACTGATCTACCAACCAATACTGGATTGGACAGCATCATGGTCGTGGTAGACCATGGACTTACTAAGGGGGTAATTTTTATACCTTGTGATAGGACCATCGACACACTGGGGGCAGCAGACCTTTACCTCCACAATATATTCAAGAGATTTGGTCTGCTTAATAAGATCATATCTGATTGTGACCCCAGATTTGCTTCTAATGCATTCTGGGAGCTGGGAAGGCTGCTGGGAATTAAGTTGGCCATGAGCACAGCCTACCACCCACAGACCGATGGGAAAATGGAACGGGTCAATCAGGAATTAGAAATCTATCTCTGGATCTTCTGTGCAAACAAACCTTTACAATGGAAGAAGCATCTCTCTACTGCTGAGTTTACCAACAACCAGAAACATCACTCAATGATCAAAAACACCCCTTTTTACATAATGATGGGAACCCACCCTAGGGCCATCCCCATGACATATGAAAAGATGAACATGCCAGCTACTGGGCAAAGGATAGCTGGACTAGGAAATGCACAACGAGAAGCCCTAGCATCACATGAACTATCTCGACAGGTCATGATTGGGCAAGCTGGTCAAAACTTCCACCCATTCATGGTGGGAGAAAGAGTTTGGTTGGACTCTAGAAATCTAAAGTTGGGATACCCAACAAGGAAACTCACCCTGAAGCATGAAGGGCCATTACCTATCACCCAAATGATTTCCTCCCATGCCTATGAGTTGAGGCTTCCTTCACAGTGAAAAATTCATCCTGTCTTCCATGCCTCACTTCTCTCGCATTTCAAGGAGAATGAGATGCATGGACCCAACCTTCTCCCTCCACCTTCCAAACTGATCAAAGGAGAACTAGAACATGAGGTGGAAGCAATTATAGCCCACAGGAAAAGGGGCCGAGGAACCAAGTTCTTGGTGAAATGGAAGGGTTATGGCATGGCTGAAAACACCTGGGAACCAGAGTTGCATTTAAAGAATGCCCCAGAAATACTGGAAACATACAAATCCACCCACAACCTTCGATAAACATGAGCTGTCCTCTGCACTTTATCATGAGTGTCACCCCTGACCCCAACCCAGAAAGAACCTTCAATGAAATCCTAGAATACATCCATGACCTAAACAACACCCAAAATGAAGAAAGATTATATTTCATGACTCGTGACTGGGCCATGCTGAACAGAACCATTCAAAATCTAACTGAAACATATCGAACCATTTCTGCTCTAGAGCAGATGTTTTGATGCCTCTCTCAAGAGGCATATCATCTTGACCTACTGCCCCTTATCAGAAACCTGAATGAGCAGGCAGGGTGTTACAGACCAGGGGAATGGGTGGTAATGCCCTACCAGGTGTTCATTGTTGAAAGCGTCTTTCACAACGATGAAGAGGAACATTTTAACACGGCATTAGAATCACCACCGCCACCACAAGTGCCGACGCCCTACATGAGATGACCTACACTTGTACACTCACTCACACCTAGATGGATGCAAAACTCAGTATGCTTCACTTGTGCCCAGATCGGGCACTTTTCATTGCACTGTCCACACTATCAGTGCCCCCACTGCCGAGTTTGGTGGCCAGGACATTTGGCATTACTATGTCCCAGGAACCCAACATGTGACAACCCACCTCATTACTGCACAACTTAAACCCACACCACCATGATCAATAATCTGCAGCTGGTTGTCTCACTCAGCGCCATATTCAGTGCTGCAATTTTTATAATGCTTATATTTTATCTTCTTATGATGTTTAGGATCCTCACCACCACCCCCCTTCCCTGCACCATGATGTTCATACCTGGCACTTCTGTGTGATTCACCAGCACATGCAGAGAAGAAATTGAACTGCCTATGGCAGTTTACTCTCATGGTGCACCCACACCCATGAGAATCAGCACCTTTACCATGACTACTGATGAAGAACGAGCATCGGCATTCGATCTAATGCAGACAATTCGACCATAATTTCAGATGGTACTCGAAATCTTGGGAGGGAGCTGATGTTATAGGAATAGATGCTGATACAACAGAGGACAGGGGACACAATTTTCTCATGCTATTGTCTTCGTTCATCTTTTGTTCTTATTGTTTCACTTGTGCTTATTGTTCTGTACTCTATTGTTCCATGCTGAGCCATGACCACACACCTCTAATTACTCACCATTGCTCTCTTATGCTATTGTAGTAGTTTGTGGACATGCTCATTCTTTACTCACATTATTGTCTATATGCTTGATAGCTCGTTTAGGAAATATCATGTGTTTGTATTATTTAAACCCAATAAAACATCAGGCAAGCCTCAGCTTGACCTGATCATTCTAATGTTCTCAACGAACTACTGAAGAGTCATCCTCAACTGTTGCTTACAAGCTTCAGTGAATTTTAAACCAGAGAACTATTGATCTTAACAACTGAACAGTCTCTGTATAATTCTGCCAGTTGTCGATATCATTGACAAGAGGATGCAACACCTTAGCTGCTCCAGCTCAAACCCACCCTGGACATGTCACATGAAAAGACATATGACTTCCAACATGTTGAATGGAAAAAAAAATACAGAATATTGTACTATAGATGATATTGAGTTCTGAACATGAGTATGCATTCAAGCAATGTGCACACTGTCAGGAAACAAACTGAAGTACATGAGCTCAAGCACAAAAGTGCAAATGAGAGGATGAGCCTGCTAGTCAACCACTACCTACCACATGTCATATTACCCAAGGTCATGGGTTCAGATGAAGATCCCCTGATTGTCTCATCTGGACCAGAATCTGATGATGGAGACCAAAGTGTTAATTGATAATCTTGTAACAATAACACAGCCTACTGACAATCACAACCAGCTTTCATTTCCTTTGAAAACAGCCAAAAGCTTTTCTCTGCACTAAGAAAAAAGCATCAGAGCATCAGAGCATCCTGTTAGGGTGACACCCACGGTTCTGCTAGCTGGACTGTGCGGGCTCTCCTACAAGAAGGTGGTGGGGCGCATGCACGTGATTGGGGGGTTTGATGGCTTTGATGCAAGAGGTTAAAAATAGATTAGTTGGCTGAATTAGGCCTTTTACACCACTATTGTGGATAAAATACCTAAGAAAACTCAACTGAGGTTTCCTAGTATTTATTTTAGGATTATATACTATGTTACATATATTGTAGTATGTTATTACGGATGTGCACACACATGTGCATACATATTGATGCATGTAAATAGAGAATTCCCACACTGACAAATAATGCATGTATAGGCATTTTGTAGCATATTTTGGTGAAATAAAATAAAATAAAATAAAATAAAAATAGTACTATGTAATAGGCATGTTAGAAGACTGTTTCCTAACCTTACCCCCCTTTTATGCCTCGACTTCCAGGTGAGAAAATATTGCATCTGTCCCCTCTGTGAAAGTCTGGTAAGGCTGGAAATTCATATCCTCATACACCATTCTAGCAATGCGACACAGAGCATTTGGATTACATTTAGAGAATTGGGTGATTGCTTTATGCGCTCACTTACAATTCTCCTCAGGTTCCCATGAATTATTTTTGTTGGTGTAGTTCTTCCACTTGATTAAGAACTCCAATTTATTTCGTCGAAGGCATGAGTCCAAAACCTCTTCCACAATATATTCTGGAGCATCTTTTACCATTATTGGAGGCTGTGGAGTAGCTTGTTGACTGGGAACAGTGGGTGGGCAGTAAGGGCATAAACAGGAAATGTTAATTTTAGGATCAATCTTGAATGACTGAGGTAATTTTAACACTACTGCATTGGGTGAAATTATTTTAGAAATTGGATATGGGCCAACTTGCTTCTCCATAAGTTTTCTTGAAGGTTGTGGAATATTCAGATCCTTGGTACTTAGCCATACCAAGTCACCAACTTTGTACTCTGGAGCAACAGCTCGAGTATGATCCATGTGTCGCATCATATCATCATGTGCTTTCATTAATGCTGCCTCTGCTTTCTCCTGCACCTTTCGCATTTTTTATACAAAGTCCTCCACTGACTGTACCTTGACTTCCCTTCATGGTTCTACTCCCATTCTGGGATGATACCCATAATTAGCAAAGAAGGGTGACAAGCAAGTAACCAAATGAAATTTATTATTGTGAGAAAATTCTGCAATTGCCAACCATTCAGGCCAGTTGGTTTGCTGGTGATTGACAAACATGCATAGGTACTGCTCCAACTCCTGATTCATTCTCTCTGTCTGCCCATCGGTTTGTGGGTGATATGCTGTAGATAATTTGGTTTGAATCCCCAATATGTTATTTAACTCTCACATAAATGCAGAAGCAAATTGTGATCCACAATCGGAGATAACCATATCAGGTAATCCATGTAGCCACCATACCTGATTTAGATAGAGGCATGCCAAGCCCAATGATGAGGTTTCTGCTGTAGTAGGAATGATATGGACTTCTTTTGTGAAGCAGTCACATACTACAAATATTGCATCATATCCTTGAGCTTCAGGTAATCCTGTGATAAAGTCCACAGATATATCTCGCCATAGCACTTTAGGTATAGAGTTTGGCATTAATTTTCCTGCAGGCTTTTCTGGAAATTCCTTCCCCCTCATGCATGTATCACACCCATCCACATACCCCAACACATACTTTGAAATTCTGGGCCACCAATAATTTCTCATCACCAACTCCAACGTCTTCCACCTTCCTGGATGTCCAGCAGCTGGCATGTTATGATGTAATCATATGATCTCCCTTCATAAATCTTGATCCTTCGGTACATACACCTTTTCTCTGAATAACACTAATCCTTGTTCTTCAACCCATTTATCTCCTTTAATATTACCTTTCTTCTCTCCCCTCAAAGCTTTCACAGCTTCCACTACTTCATCATCCATCTCTGAACATTGTCTAATTTTAGACAACATTTCTGTCTCTGAGCTATCCACCAATAGATGCCCTTGACGCATAGCACAAATACGAAAGTATATTTGAGTAGGGTAATATTTTTATTGTCCTCCTCCACTCCCCTTTTATGATCGTATGTCTGGATAATGCATCTGCTTTCCTCATCAAGCTTCCTGCTTTGTGGACGAAGTGAAAATTAAAGTGCGATAGGAATAATGCCCAATGTGCTTGTCGACAGTTAAGCTTTTTAGCAGACATGAAGTACTGCAGATTTTGATGGTCTGTCCAGATCTTAATCTGATGCATACATCTCTCCAAATAATATCTCCATGCCTCCAATGTGTGTATTATTCCCAACATCTCTTTATCATGCACATCGTAATTTCTTTCCACATCATTCAATCCTATAGACAAATATACACAAGGATGCCATTTGTCATCTTCACATAGCATTGATAATACTGCTCCAGTAGCAAAGTCTGATGCATCTGATTCCACTCATAAAGGATGCATGAAATCTACTGAGACCAATATTGTTTCTTCCACAAACTTCCTCTTCAACTCCTCAAATGCTGTCTGCTGTTGTTCTCCCCATCTCCACACTCCTCCCTTTCACATAAGGTTGTGTAATGGTGTGGCAATTTTGGAAAATTATGAACAAAGCGACAATAAAAATTGGTGAGTCCCAAGAAAGCCTGAACTTCCTTGATATGGGTAGGCATGGGCCAATCAACAATTGCCTGTACATTGATAGGATCCATCTTGATTCCATCAGGACCAATCTTTAATCCCAAGAACTCAATCTTGCTTGCTCCAAATACACACTTCTCTGGTTTAACAAATAAATCATTCTCTGCCAATCTCCTCAACACCTCCTGCACTATCGCCTCATGATTTTCTTCATTCTCTGTGAATATCAAAATGTTGTCAATGAATATTATCACCATGCCTTTGTCTATCATATCCTTGAAAATATTGTTCATCATATTTTGGAAAGTTGGGGGACTATTAGTCATTCCAAAAAACATGACTAGCGGCTCGAAGGATCCTCAACACATGGCAAATGCTGCTTTCCACTCATCTCCTTTCTTTATTCATCCTCTTCCTCTGATCCTTTTTCAGTGCAAAGAATACTGGTGATGTCTGCAGTGATTTTGAAGGTCGTATGTATCCCTTGTGCAACTGTTCATTAAGGAATGCATCCACTTCTTCTTGTTCCTTTCTTGTTCCTTCGGAGATAATGGATAGACTTTTGACTTCTTCAGCACAAATCCCAGCTTCATCTCAATTGCATGATCCCATGGCTTTCACACTGGCATCTGCTCCGATTCCTTCTTCTGAAAAACTGACAATATTTATGGTAGGTTTTTGGCACCCACTCCTCCACTGGCTTTTCCACTTTCTCCACATTTTTATCTCATGACTGTCCTCCACGAATTTCCCTAAAGGTTTGCTTTTGTTCTTCCTTACTAGTCATGACTGGAACTTTTCTGTTTGGCATATCTTCATCCTCCACTTCCTCCATCATAACAGAATACTTTCTCGAACATTCTTTCTCTTTCTTTTCCTTCTTCTCCTTTTTTACTTTTCTCCCATACATATTACATTCTTTAGAACAATGAGTCATGTGTACCTTCCCAGTTTTCCAATCAATTTCTGGATTATGCTTTCATAACCATGGACATCCAATTATCAGATTGGTTTTCCCAAGGTCACATACCTCAAATATGGCTTATTCCTGATGATCCTGATACTTCAATATCATTGTCACTTCCTCCTTAATGGTTCCTCCTCGATTGATCATACCATCAATATTGTACACCATTATAGGTTGCAGCAGTTTATGCATGCAAATACCATTTCTGGTAATTAGGGATCAATTAATGAATGATCCGGTAGCACCACTGTCAAGCAATGCCTCCACATTAATTGCTGCATGTGTGTCCACTGTCTTCAATCCTACTGTCAAGCTGATTTCAGGTTCTATCCGTGCTGAGCAAATAAAAAATTTTGGGGTCTTGGGAAATAAGGCTGGGCATTTTTTTTTGTCAGATAAATGATGATGGTCGTACTCCTCAATTTCTCTTTTAGGTTCACTCTGGGTTTCCTCAGATACTAATACATTATATTGATTCTGGGTCACCAATGGGGAAACCTTCACTGGGACTCTTCCACAAAATTCTTCTGCTTAACTTCCTCCAACTTCACTTCCTTGATTGTTGCTTCCCTAATCTTCCTTTTCTGCCTACAATTTCGAGCCATATGCTCTAATTGCCCACAGTTAAAACATTTAACTGGAGGTCATCTTTCTACTCAATCAACATCCATTGCATCCATCGATGCTGCTGACTCCTTAACAATAGCTGTCACTGCCATGGCCAGTGGCTGTGCCCTCGAAGCTTGTACCTGAGGTGTCCTTCCTTTCTCAGACTTTCCTCCTGATGACTTTCCAAATCTGGCATTCCCATACATCAATTTCGATTCTGTCTGTTCCTGTTGATATTGCCGATCAAGATGCATTGCCCAATTATACCACTTGTCCAACCTCTCTGGCATAGAAGGTAGTCAATAGATAGACTTGAATAATGAGAGATTTAATCCTGCCTTCCACTGCTGCTTCTCCCATATCAGTCTGTGATGCTTCTGCTTTAAACTGCAAAATAAATTCATCTGCAGTCAGAGAACCTTGGCGCATGGTTTTTAATTTTGCATTCGCTGTCACCTTTGGGTTAGGGTCTCCAAACTGTGCCTCCAATCTCTCCAAAAATTCCCTGAAGGTCGCAAACAGTTTATATCCTGCAGCAATTTGATTAATGGCTTCATTTCTCCAGAACTGTGCTTCCCCTCCCTGGATGTATGAGAGAGCAAACATAATTCTAGACTTGGTCATACAAAATTCGGGCTTTCTCCCATGAATATACAAGACTATAGAGCTGATGAAGGATTTTGTGTTCTCCATGATACCATCAAATATTTGTGGGGGCATGTATTTAGGTAAACAAATTTTTCCACTCTCAGATCTCTCCCCTGCATGCTCACCCTCCTGAGACATTCACTCCACCATCTCCTCCATCTCATCATCTTTATCTTCTACTGTCTCTGCTTTTGTTTGTACCTGTTTGGGCTGGGCTGCTGCTAATACTGACACTAATTGGGACATTTGTGCTGTTAGAGCATCAATTTTCGCTTCAAGAATAGGCATGGGAACAGGATTGTGTCCAGGATTCGAAGTTGATTGTTCTGACATGATGATGTAATCTGTGATAAGTCACTTCTTCAGCTGTGTAAAGATTCGGCTGTAGAATTTTTTTGCAAAATTTCGAGTCATGTGACCAGCTATTTCAAGTACCAAACACAGCAAAACACGTGATTTCGGCTATTTGTCAACAATTGGGCACTTTGAATCAATAACCCTTCCAACAGTGCCTGATCTCAGGGCTATTACTAAATTTGGCTACTAACTACCTAAAATAGTCATCCAAATTGAGTAATGTAAATCTTAGCTAAACCAGATCCAATCGGTTGTCTGGTTGCAGCTGTCCTAATGACGAGCGCTACCTTTCAATCACTGGCGGTCACAATATAAGGTGAGGCCTGGTGTCAGCTTACAAAAGCAAGGTAAATATGTATATACAATTAATTCCGGCTCTTGCCAAAATGATGAGTAAGCAGATGTGGCACGCTGAGACAATTGACATATGCGCATGTAAGAGAAGGCGCACTGATAGAGTAGTTGAGTTCTTCTGTTAGGGTGACACCCATGGTTCTGCTAGCTGGAGTGTGTGGGCTCTCCTACAAGAAGGTGGTGGGGCACACGCACATGATGGGGGTTTGATGGCTTTGATGTGACAGGTTAAAAATAGAATAGTTGGCTGAAATAGGCTTTTCGCACCACTATTGTGGATGGAATACCTAAGAGAACTCAACTAAGGTCTCCTAGTATTTATTTTAGGGTTATATACTATGTTACATATATTGTAGTATGTTGTTACAGATGCATGCGCACATATGCATACATATTAATGCATGTAAATAGAAAATTTCCATGCTGACAAATAATGCATGTATAGGCATTTTATAGCATATTTTGGTGAAATAAAATAAAATAAAATAAAATAAAAATAGTATTATGTAATAGGCATGTTAGGAGACTGTTTTCTAACACACCCCCACAGTGGATTTTAATGGAACTTTTACAACAGCAGAGGATCCATTAGTTACTAGTGATGTTCTGGTCTTGCCAGTGGAACTCTCTGACCAGTCGTGGGGCATTCACATTAAACTCTGCAACCCAGGAGTTCTCTTCATACCTATAACCCTTCCAGTGTACCAGGTATTCAATTTTACCTCAATGTAAGCAGCTGTCTAAGATGGACTCAACCTCATACTGAGGCTCACCTTCAATGACTGTAGGCAGTGGGGGGAGTCATGTGACATGTCCAGGGAATGGATCTGTGGGGACAGGCAGCAGCTTTATGACATGGAAGACAGGGTGGAGTCTGGACATTGACTGTGGTAGCTGTAGGTGGTAGGCATGTGATCCAATGCATCTAGTGATGAGGAACAGTCTAAGAAAGCAGTAGACAAGTTTCCTGGATGGACATGTGGTGGAAATGTCACCAGAGTCAAGATAGACATGATCACCAACCTGATATGTGGGTGTGGGTGAGTGATGCTGGTTGTAGAAGCATGCCATGTTGTCCTTCGCCTTGGCCAATGCTGATTTTGCCTCCTCCAAGGTGTTCTTCATCCACTCTGTGAACTCATCTACTGTCTCCAAGTGCGAGGGCACTTGTTGAGGCTTGAAGCCCATGTGTGGGTGTCACCCTGTGTTGAGGAGGAAGGGAATTTGTTGGGTGGAAGAGTGGACATGATTGTTGTATCCAAACTTGGCCATGGGGAGGAGATCTTTCCAATCATTTTGTTGCTCATTGATGAAGATGCAGATGTACTGCTCCAGTTCTTGGTTGACTTGCTCTGTCTGTCCATCTGTCTGTGGATGGTAGGTAGTTGAGGCAAGAAGTTTGATCCCCAGCAGGTGGTACAGCTCTTGGGTGAACTCTGCAATTAATTGTGGTCCTCGGTCACAGAGGAATGTGCCAGGCAGTCCATGGAGCTTCCACACATGGTGAAAATAGAGTCAAGCCACTCCAAGCGCAGTGACAGTCATATGAGTGGGGATAAAATGAGCTTGCTTCTCAGCAGAGTTGACTGTGCACATTACCACATCAAACCCATTGGACTCCAGCAGTTCTACCACAAAGTCCACACTGACAATATCCCAATGATTCTCTGGGACTGAGAAAAGGTGTAACTCACCCATGAGCTTGCCATGGAGTCTTGGTGCATAAGCAGAGATCACAGGTATGACAGTACTGACCAATGAGTCAAGACATCTGGGGCTGCCAATAGTTCCGTGATATGAGTTCTGATGTCTTCCAATGCCCAGGGTGGCCAGCAATGAGTGAGTTGTGGTGCTGAGAAATGAGTTGTCATCGAAGCTGGGAATCATTAGGGATGTAGATGCAGTCACAGTGATAGGTCCATTGTGCACTTTAAGGTCTGGAAATGGTTCTAATCATATTGACACATTATGACACACACTCCAAATCGCTACAAATGCCACAAATTCAATTTTGAACCTATTTTAAACCTTTTTGGACAACTTTGAATGATTTTGAACAGTTTCGAACAACTTTGCAGCACTTTAAACACCTTAAAACAACTGTGCACTACTTTGAACAACATCGGCTGCCATATAGCTGTTTTAAAACTCTTTTGACTTACATGGTACATCCAGAATAAACTATTGTGTCGCATATTGAGCACTACTGGACACGAGGAGAGATGACAAAAGATTTAGAATGTGATAAATGATGTTTTGTGTTTTAATGATATGTTAAAGCAATAAGATCAGCACTTTTACCATACCGGGACAATGTATGTCTAAATTACTATCATTTCATTTGTTTTATGTTTTACAAGAACTCCTTTATTGTTGTGCATATTGCCTCATGTTTTCCACATGTTATATTTCCTTTTTAGTACTATCCCTTTAAAATGTATATAAACTTGGACTAGTTATTTAAAAAGACAGACAAGGAAAGAGAGAAGAAGTTACCCTCTCCATTATCGTTCAATTTAAGAGCAGTTCTCTTGAGTCCTAGTGTCACCTTGTATCTCTAAGTTCTGCTAAATATTGTGAACTTCGTCAAACTTTTGTATTCATCTCTTGACTTATCAAATATTGCCCATTGTCTCTCAAAAAACATTTTCCATTCACTATATTCATTCCTTGATATACCTCGATACCAGTCCAACTCTTTTGAAACTCCTCAAACCACTTTGAACCACTTCCACCTTCCTTGAAACTACTTCAAACTTCTTCAAACATCTTCATACCACTTTGAACCTCTTTCGAACTTCTTCATACATATGCCTCTAAAGACTATTTGCAACACACCTCATTATCTCATGTCTCTCACTACAACTTTTGGGTATCAGCAGTGATATTTAGTACCAACTTGCACCCTTTCTCTAGCCTGTGCTATACTTCTTAGACCTTTTAACAGGTTTTTGTTAGATTTCCAGGTCAAGTATTATCAACAGAAGTATAGGATGTCATTCTTTTCTGTCCACTCTGCTGTATGAAGTGAGGGTGTGGATCCCTTTCTCAGCTCCTTCACTGCCAGAGCCACAGCATCCTCATATAAACTGCTATGGTTTGCATGACAAATGTCGCATAGGATACTGCACTTCTCACCCTCCAAAGTAACACCCTCTAATGCATGGACTGTAAACAGATCAGATTGCAACAACACAATATCTTGATTGTCATTGCTTCCATCCCCATGGTCCAGACAATGAGAGAGGGCATTGGTCTTCCCCATGCTGTGGCCCAGGCGATGATGCAGAGAGAAATCAAACCTAGAGAAGTAGAGGAATTAGCAGGCTTGGTGATGATTAAGTTTTTTGGCAGTCATGAAGTACTTGAGGTTCTTGTGGTCCATCCAGATCTCAACCTTGTGTTGAGCACCCTCCAGGAAATGTTGCCACCCCTCCAATACCCATATTATTGCCAGCATCTCCTTGTCATGGATCTCATAATTGCATTCCATAGCACTGAGATTCTTAGAGTAGAAGGCAATGGGGTGCCACTTCTGGTCCTCAGGAGACTGTTGGGACAGTACTGCACCTGTCACAAAATCCCAACTGTCAGCTTCTACATGGAAGGGACATGAGTCTCAGCAAAGAGTGGAAGTGACCATCTCTTTGAGCTTCTTGAATGCCTCCTGCTGTGCATTTCCTCATCTCTATGCCTCCTTGCCAGTGAGGTCAAATAATGGGCGTGCATGGTGTGGGAAAAATGCTGATAGAAATTGATGAAACCCAGGAAAGACTGCACCTCTTTCTTGTTTGTGGGCATGGGCCAGGTTGTAACACCAGCAACCTTGACTAGGTCCATCTCTACCTGTCTATGTGAGATAATCAGGCCCAAGTACTCAATTCATGTCTTCTCAAACTCACACTTGTCATGATGAAGACAGAGCTTGTGCTGCTGAAGTTGCTCTAGCACCAGGTGTGTGATTCAATGATGTTCATCGAGGTCTGGAGTGAAGATGAGAATGTCATTGAGGTAGACACAGACAACACCTTCCAATATGAGATTATGGAAGATGTCATTCATCATGGTCTGAAAGGTGGCAGGACTATTAGTGAGACCAAAGAACATGACAAGCAGTTCAAAAAGACCATGGTTTATGTGAAAAGCTGCCTTCCACTCATCCCCTTCCTTTATCTGCACATTGTTGTAACCCCAACAGACATCAAGCTTGGTGAAGTAACACACTCCATGGAGTTGGTTGACAAGTTTGGATATGAGGGGTAGTGGATAGTGATTCTTGATGGTGATGTCATTCAGGCATCGATAGTTTTGAACCAGTCAAAGGGACCCATTCTTCTTTTTAACAAAGAAGAAAGGTGAGGCCATGGGCAACTTTGAAGGTCAGATACAACCAGAAGCCAAGTATTCATCAATGAACTTATTGAGTTGTCATTGTTCTTTAGGGGAGAGAGGATAGACCTTGCAGGAGGAGGGTGTGCCACCTGGTGTGAGCTCAATTGCATGATCCCATGGCTTACAGTTAGGATGTGAGTCAAAAGATTCCTTGAAGAAGACATTTTCGAAGTCATACAGGTGAGGAAGTATCAAGTCAGTGAAGGATTTGGGCACTCTGTTCTTGTAGAAGGCCTCCACGAGGCGCTGGGAGACATTCAAGGTGGCACACACCTCATGCAAAGGGTTAATAGCAGTATGGAAATTTTGATCCCTCTCATTGCTGTACTTGCTTCACTGAAGGCAGACAGAAATGTCAAGGGTGAAAGGTCCTCTTACAGTGCACTTGAAAGTGTCATGCTGGTCCAATGCCTATAGCCAATGTGGACTCGGAAGACATTCCAGATCTTGCACCTGATTCTGATGATGATGTGGAGGAAGTGAAGGAGATCAAGGAAGGTGACAATGACTCATCATGACTTCACTTGTCACCCAGTCAACCTCAGGATTATGGTCATGAAGCCATGGGTAGCCCAAAATTGCCTTCTGCTTCCCCACTTGGGTCACAGCAAAGAGAGCCCATTCACTGTGGTCCTTGTACTGGAGGACTAGGTCAACAACCTCCTGAATCGCCCCAGCTTCATTTGGTGAACTGTCGTCCACATTGTAGACAGGTATGGGTCAAGATAGTGAGCAGGTATTGAGTTGTTTTTGTTGAACCAGGTGTGAATCAATAAAAAGGCCCATGGCACCCAAGTCCAAGAGAGCAGAGACACTGAGTACTTGCCCCATATCCATAGTCTGCAGCTTGATCTTCAATTCTAGTGATCACTGGGAGGGAGTGGATGCCACAATGTACTTGCATTGTAGCTTGCACTCCCAAGGTTTTGATCTGGGAAGAGGAGGAACAGGTGTGAGTGGAGTGGGTGTGACTTCCATTGAGCTGAGGGATTTGGGGGAAAAATTGGTCATGGAGTGAAATTCTTCCTCAAGTGGGTCAACCAGCAGGGCATCAAAGTGGTTACTGGTGGGCAGCAGGGGTGGATAGTCAGAGAAATTGAGGGGATGTGTGGTTGTAGAGGCATGGAGCGTAGTGTTAAAATCTGCATTCATGAGTTGGTCCTCATCACAGAGAAGCAGCTTCATACCAAGCATCAATATTGTCATCAGCTGGGCATCCCTTCAACATCTGTGCAATCTGATCCTGAACCTCTCAATTGAGACCACAATGAAATTTAACCACCACTGGTAGCCCCACTCCCACATCCTGCCATGTCCATGAAATTCCTAAACTCATTGATATAGTCATCCACAGATCGGTGTGCTTGGTAATACAAGGATGACTTGAGGCATGTTGCAGCTCGTTGGCATTCATGGAGAGGGCAGAAATGTCATACAAACTTCAAGTCTCACTTAATAGTGAGCTAACAGAGGTGAAAAACTTTAAGGACCCATCTGTCAATGCCCAGTATATGTGATAGAGCCAAAAATCAAATAGCAAGCTAAAAATAGCAAAAAGGCAGAGATAGGCAAATCAAGCTGTGGGATGACATCAATGGGTAAACATCCAGAAGGGGTCTCTAAGAATAGAACTGTCAACATGTACCAACATGGAAAAAGCCAAAACATAATCATAAAATAGGAATAAATCATAGAAAATCATAGAAAAAGCAGAATAGGGTGAAATAAAATATATAAAAATATGGGACGAATGCAGAAAATTGCCCAGACATCTGGAGTGCCTTCCTTTCCCCTTGCAATGGTGGTGAACTTGAACATTCTTTGTTTATACATGGATTACAGTAAAGCAAAGTTGGGGGGTGTCATTGATCCTAGTAACATCCCGAGTCGAAGTTATGACAGGCATTGTCCAAGTTTGGGGCTAATCATCTTGCTTTCCATAGTTGCTGCTTGTTCAAAAAAAGATTTTGAACATTTGAGATGTACTTACTATTACATACAAAGTTTCAAGAAGGATATATTGATTGTATAGCGGAATATAAAGCTGCTGAATCGCGGGAGAAAATCTGAAGACAAAGGTCATGTAATTTAAGGTATGAGAAGCGCGGCTACGAAGGCCACACTAAGTGATCATCTTTTCTGTATACAAGCGGCGCTCAGATATGAGCTCAGGTTTATTTAAGCCCTCAAAGCTGGTTGCAGATGAGTAAAATTACGTCTATGTTTGCGAGTACCACGCTGCTGCGTGGTATTCGAAGAATTGGTTAACAAAAGACTTCCATAGTCAGCTCTGATGTACACCGGAGGTAGCCTCGATTCGGATGTCAACCCTCAAACTGATTCTAAGATGCGTCAGTTATCAAGGGTACCAGAGAGCCGGCGGATATACCACATACGAGTAAGAACATTGTTCAATTGGGTAACCCGCGACTGCACACTCAAATCAATTGTCTTATCACCGAAATCCACAATGATACCGCCCAATACAGATGGATTGACCTGTGATGAGGGTAAGCATGGACAATATGATATCAGGCTCAAGACACCAACCTTGTTGGAGATTTTGAGAACCTTTGCCTTCTGTCCGGCCTGTGATTGCTTGAGAGAGGCTTCGAGCCGTGCAAGAATGTCCTTCGGGAGTGCTGTCGCAGAAGTGACAACAACGCTTAATTCCCCTCTGTACAGCGAGACCAAATCATTGAATCCTTCAATAACATCCTCTGTTTCTCCTAGCCTCCCATTCTCCGAAAGAACCGACAAAAGATTCTTGCTGATATCCGACATCGGTTCCTTCTTCACGGTCATGCTTTCGAAAAGGGACGCAAGGCCTGTCGCACGCTCTTTTGAAGATAGTGTGGGGTTATTCACAAAAGCATTGACCTCTGGGACATCTTTGATTGAATTGGAAACGGATGTAAGATCAGCGTGGACTTTGTTCAGAACCTGGGGTGATTTCGAAAGGGCGGCGCCGTAGACTGCTTTAGAATACTTGAGTGCGATGGCAGAGGCTGCACGACGGCCGAGGCCAGGGGCCGTGGCAACTAAACGGGCAGCAGTTGAGAGCAACATGTGTGAACGACGCAATAGTAAAACTGTCCGAAAATACACGAAGCACTCTTACATAATGGATCTCGTGACTTTTCACATATTGTCTCTTCAGTTCGAAATTCTGGCGCGTTGCTCAATGCGTCATTTTGCGAAACTGTGTCTTGTCAAGTGCCACACGGTTAGCTATTTTCTGCATCATCATGTCCACCATTGTGCCGTTCACCATCGCATCTCGTAAAAGACATGAAAACTTGATTGTTGTATAACCCCCTCCCGGCACTCTAATAGCTGTGCTCCACCCCAAGGTCTTGAGGAGTTCTCGACATTCGTCAACTGCCCTCCTTCCGGCTGATTGATCTGTATGCTTAGTTATCCACTGGTCTGCGCTCCTCCAAAGCTTCTGCCCTTGAATCGCCTCTCTCATTTTCTCCCAGTATGTGACTACCCACAAAGGGAACGCAGCTTTTTTGTAGTGTGGATCGACGAACGAGACTGCTCCATCTAAGATGGCTTGTCCAATATGATCTCTCGCCTCCTTGACAAAGCTATTGTTTGGTACATCTCTTGTCCGAAGCGACTGTAGGTCCTCTGTTGGCAGGTCTGTCGAGAAGCATGTCCTGGCTGACACATGGACCAGGGTAGAGGAGGTTGTTGGAAGTATGCAATTTAGAAGCTTGGTAACACTAAGTTCAATGTGGGGGAGTAGAGCATTTTCTTGCTTGCCTGGTATTTCCACCAAGGCCTTGCAATATTTTTGCAGGTTTGCTGGAGGGAATTCTGGGAAGCGCTCTCCACGCCCAATTCATTGAGTCTTGTCAAATGAAATGCTATCCCCAGATAGGTCAAAGATGGCCATTTTGGAACACGCTGGGGCTCTGACGATGCTCGATTGAGAATATTTTGTCCATTCTGAACGATATTTTTTTTGTCTGATATATTTCTTCATGTTGAACCGTGCAACCCTGAAGTTTATCCGGATTGGGAATAAAGCTACACTTGCTTATCCGGATTTTTGGCATCACATCACATCAAAGTTCGGCCCAATCTTATCCGGATTGGACCATACCTAACCGCCAAAACCTCAAATTTTATCCGGATTCGGCGAAGACATATGGGGAAACTTTCGGGGGTCCTCTCATATCTTGACGGTATAGTGTTTTCTGGGCAAAGACAATAACTTTTCCACACAATTCACCGCCAAAAGAAGGGTTTAGGTTTGAAAATTTTTGCCCAGATCAATTTGGCCTCTGCACAAATTAGGTGGTGACTGAGTGAACTGCACCATGGAACAGGATCGGCATTCATCCGAATTACCGGCCTATGTGTACATAACAAGGCCATGACAAGTGCCCTACGGTGGATTTTCTTCGCCTCACTAGCTTCATTATTTTTGTCTGAGATCCCCCTCGCAATGGCGAAGCTGTCGAAGTCTGAAGAGCGGTTCAAACGGTCTACGCACGTGTGCCCCTCGAGTCAGATTGACTGGTTTTGAACTAGAATAAAAATAAACAACAGTCCGCGGAAATAAACCAGGAGGATAGTCCCTGCTCTGAGATTTGAAGAACAGAAGAAAATTACAGCCACCATATTCAATCCCCAGTAGTAATGTTATTCATAACCCTGAAATTACACCAATAAGTATTTGTTTGCATGGTACAATGCTCGAATTTCTGGACAGCGTAATAATGGTAAAGGCGTCCATTAGACGTGCCTAACCCTGTCAATATATTTAAAAGATGAGCAATGAGGAAAAATATGGCGAACGTACTCAATGGCCCACTGCTGACTTGGTTCGTTAACTAAACAATAACCGCCAAGGTACCCCCCGGTGGTTACACACGTGTTGAAGATACTCGGAGCCGTTCCACCCTATTGAATACAAGTCAGTCGAAGAAAAATTCGCAAGTAAAACATGAATGATCACCATGAGAAAATCACAAAATGATTCACTGGGACCTCCGGCAGTAAACAAGTTGACAAAACCTACAAGGCATGTACCAAGTGTGTATGCATACTCATAACCGGGTGCCACCGTAAAATTGGGACCTAAAATCAGAATAAGTTCAGCAAGGCGAGAGTGAAAGATAAAGTAGTTTACACAGAGTACTCCCGAAGGAGTTGCACGGGTATACAGTCCCCACTTCGCTGTGAGCGTACGCAGTGATGGCAGCAGCCAAATCAGAACAGTCGGCAGCGAGGGGAGCATCAGGCGATGTGCTCAGTGCATTCGAACATGGAACCGAGCCACCTGATGAAAATATCGGATGCTATAGCTTGAAAAGATACAAATACGCCTCACATCCGTAGGGCTGACAAGCATTCACTGTGGTCCGCTTCTCGAGAGATGAACCTCCAGCGGTACCGGCAGCGAACGGAATGTGTGAAGCATTAACTGGTGTCACGATAACACGAATTTCTCTGCCATTGTGAGTAAAGGTTGAGACTTGCCCAGCGGTGGGGGAACCTATCGAGTAACGTCAATATAAATCCATCTTTGAGGGGCGAAACATCAAAAACACATACTGCTGACGGCAGCAGATACGACGGCGGGAAGCGTCGCTGCTTGGAGGAGCGCTGTAAGATATATTGCAAGCTTGGAGAACATAACCGACATGACAGCAGAAGTGAATCCATAGTGCTTTTTATACCTGAGGGCGACAACTTCAATGTCAATTAATTCCAGAAAGGAATGTTTGCGGAACTGACAAGTGTATTGAATGGGCCATTGCCTCGAGTTGGCTATGACATAGCGTGTGTTTGCGAGCGACTCGGAAGGAAAATGGTTTTCGTCACTGCCGATTTCGCGGCAGTTGTCGGAATGCGAAGATGATACAATCCGTGACAGAAGATGAAGTCCGACAGGAACATATGAGTGCGCATGCAGATATTAAACTTGTGCGCCCATCTCCGGACCTGGAAGCGATCGTCGATCGATAGAGTTTAAGCCTGAGGTTCGCATAACGAACTCTTATTGTACGAAAATGAATGGTTCAGTCATTTGTGTAGGATCCCCTGCCCACGACCTCTAACCTTAGTTCGACTACGAGGGGGCCGATGGCGGGCACTGGAAAACTCACAGTATTAGAGGCTCAGGTCCATCAACATTTAGCCGGAACCTCTCATCAAGGGTGTATAGAAAGAAGCGTAGTTGACGTATTCCATAGTATTTGAAACCGTAGTAGATATCGAATCAGCATTCAGGTACAACGAAGGGCAAAGCGGTGGCGATCAAGCTTTGCTATGCCGGATTGCAAGTTGTGTATGGGTTTTACAGCGGGTGGCCCCTGTGACGTTGTACTGGAAGAAGTGAGGTTCAGCAGGAGCACAGCCCAGGAAGCAGCCAGGTAATTCTTGAAAACCAATGCATTATGTCTGATTATGTACTACATCTAGCACGTGTCGACGTCCGGACGTTGCCGAAACCTCTTTCCATGGTCGACCATTGGATATTCCAGCATGCGATGTACATTGACCTAACTTCCTACTGCAGACTTGGACGTCTTTAGTTTATGAACTTGTCTCGTCGCCATTCTTTTTCTTCTTGACAAGCTTTGGGCGGCAGCCCTATATCCGCTTTCTGCTCTGGCCGAGCTGCACGACTGACAGCTGCCACCTGTAATTATCGGATCTCAATGTTGAACGTTGAACATTGAAACGTTGATGACCACATGGTTCCTTCTATCTCGCTTGAAATTTCGACTACTTGCCATGCATGCTGTTTCACACGTCGGTTTCATTTGGGAATTGTTATCTGTTGATCACTAGTTCCTGCACATCATTGTGGTCGGACCACAATATCAGTCACTGGTACCTGGTGGCCGATCACACATTCTTGCATTTTTCAGAGGCTCTTTTGCACGCGTCCCTTCTCAGTGCTCCGATGCATGCTTTCCTGAATAAATTCTGTCGCACGGAATCGTGTGAGTCGACATCTAATCATTGCCACGCCCTAGTGAGTTGATCATCGAAGTAGGCGACCTTTTGTCTGTTGACATACTTAATGGTTTTCTATTGTTGACCCGAATCATATGGGATTACCATGGGTTTAAAGGTTGGATTGTTCGATATCTGTCCGAATAAACGTAAATAATTGTTGATTCAAGCATATCCATATGTTTGCATGTTCGATTATTTCCCCGTCACTGTCAGCAAAGACCGTTGGCACTAGCCATCTTATTTCCCTGAAATGTGGAACATGACATGAAATTTCGAGCAAGTGGGATCGACTTCTTCCTCATCTTCTACAGCCATCAAGGTGCAAACACGACTGTTGTGTATTAATATCACGAAAGTTGATTTGCATGATGGATGATGGCCTTAACACGCTAGACAGCGGACGAAGCGAATCACGTCTTATTAGCGGTAATACCCAAGACTTCTCTTGCCCATGTCCCATCTGAAGCAACTGTGCTCCCGAACCGATCTCCCAGCACCTCGCGCAGCTTAGCTTCAATCTCGCTTTCCGCCTCATCCATCGGTTCCAGGGGCTGGCCCCACGGGGTGGGCCGAAGCACATTTAGAGCATCCTGCACTCATCACTGGTAAGCACTTTTCAGGGCACAACAGGAAATGGATAATACTGACCAACACGGAATTCAACATGGCCCCATGTTCCGTAGAATCTCCAAATTCACGCTCCACGAGTTTTGCGCCCCCACCTTCGACAAGTCCTTTTCGTACTGCTTCTTTTCCTACGCCGACGAGCCCTCGGATTGCGCCTTCGCGTGTCCCTCCGGTCTTCCCCGGCGATATAAGCGCGAGCAGAAGAGTTTTCATGATGCGTGGAGAAAGAGAGGGATAGGTTGTTGAATGTTGTGTTAGCAGACGGGAGAGGGTTTGCGAGGCGGTTGTGCGTAGCTGGGTTGCGTGTGATGGCGGAAGCGAAGAGTGAAGGAGTGTCGACAGGATTGGCGGTAATATTTGGTGAAGCTGAGTGTGTTCGTATGTGAGTGAACTGGATGAGGAGGGAAATGATGGAGGCTTACGTAGGGTTCCACAAATAATGTGTTGTTCTCTAATAATGCGGTGATCACGTCGAGCATGACTTCTAGAATCCTTCCGTCGTTCTCACTTTGCACGCCTTCTTTCAAAGCCCCTACCACCCCCTCTCCCACCCATCTTATTAGATATGGTAACAGAGCCTGTAAACCAGCATCGTGCCGCAGGCTCGCGAGCGCTGCTGTCCGCTTCGCAAAATCACTCGACGGCGGAAGCAGTGACGATGTGAGACGTGTATAGTAAAGTTGTAGCTCCCGTGAAAGAACCTGCTTAACAAGTTGTTGCTGTTGCTGATGTTGCTGTTGCTGCTGTCTCGTTGGAGCATTAGGCAGAAGACCAGAACCGTTAACGTGCAATTCGGATTTCGTCGCGTCGGGGTCAGTGTCTCTTGGGATGGCTGGTGGATTCTCAGGAATGAGCGGTTGTATGCCTTCCACGGCTAACCAATGAGCTGTCCAGCTGACACCTTTGGGCAACGCGATTTTCTCTTCACGTAAGACGCGGTCAAAGTCAATTTCCTCATCCTCCACGAAGTAGACTGGACCTGCCGATGGCATCTGCGGGAATGGAAGCGCTCTTCTGAACGTCGGTGGGTTGAAAGAGGAATGACCATAAAGAGGTTCGATGTTTAGAACACGCAGTGCTTGGTCAATGTCTGCCGTTGTCATTGTTGTTCGTCTGCCATGTCGCATGAATCTTGCTGCTTCCTGATATTTTTGTGTTAGTCTTCGCAAAGTAAGATGGATTCAGACGAGTACCTCAATAACTTGGTGTATACGATATTCGACATCGCTGGCCAGTGCTGATGCAACTGCGTCTGAAATTGTGATGCTCAAGGACTCGGCAACATCCTGATAAGACGTGTAAATTTTGCTTTAGCTCACGTCGAGTAGAGCACGTCCTACTTTGACTGCATCAGGCTTGTAGATGCCCGTATGCTGGTTTTGTGTTGCCCGAGGCTTTGATTTGTTAGTCCCAGGCTGGTTCATAGTTTAGATGAAAGTGATATTTGGCAAGCTCGTTCGAAACAAATAATCGGGGCGACTTGCAATTTTTGAACATTCTCGCTTGTTTAATGTTATCGTTAACAAGTTCATATCCGCCTTCGACACTGAGACTAAAGACAGCTAAAGACTCGGAATACCGAAGTGTGTTCATTGCCATAATCATTGCGACCGTTGTTCCGTTTCATCAGGGCTTGCGCGAAACGGGTATACCAAATTGCTTGTCAGATGGTTTCTCGGAATTAATATCTTTACGATTCGTGTTTAAAAGTTTCATCCCAAGTCTCAAACACCATGGAGTCTGCGCTTGAATTGTCACGCTTTGCAAAACACACTCAGGCTGCCACTCTTCAGATTAGGTTGAGGTGACGTATTTTGTGAACTCTTAAACAAACGATGGGCGGTCGCAAATTCAACGAACCTATCGTCGAAAAGATAGCTCCTATGTCATGGCCAAAAGTCATTGCCAAAATTTACAAGTCATTTCGTTTCATGAAGGTCGCCTTTGGATCGTTCTGATTCATGTTCTTTCAAAGGTGCTGTCTCTTTGCAATTTAGTGACTGATCGCTCGCAATCGTACGATGTACTTACCGGCAGGTAAGCGTACGCCACTTAAAAGCGAAACACCCCACTTATCTCGCTTTGTATTTGATTTGGACGGTATTTTTATGTCCTTGTCCAAAGATTTATCCGCACAATCACTGACAGCCGTTATCTGTACTGTCAGGGCTTTGCTGTCGCGGAACTTATCACGGTTTTCCTGGATGTTTTCTGTCTCGCGATTGTCTGAACTTCATTTTAACTTGCAGACACCGTGGAATCTGCAGAATGCAGTTGCAAATTCCTAATCTTCCTTTTTCCATCTGCCAGATTGTTACTCAGCTTGTTCATCTGGATATTAGCAAGGCAAGAGATTTCGAATCATGCCGGGAATGCTTATATCACTGCGTTATTTGTAAGCTAATCATTACACATCTCTTCTAGTTTATTCAATGATCAGGAGGAGTCGTGAGGGTCTGAGCTGTATTTGTTATCCAACTCCTGCCATTTCATATATTTGGTGCTATGGCATATGGTATGTACTATCTTGCGTATTATTCGGCCTGTTCTTATCCTGTTACGGTGGCGGTTATTTGAGGACTACTGAGCTTCGCTGGGAGGTACAAACGGCTCAGCTCCGGTTACAGCATCTATAATGCGATAGATTCCACCCTCGATTGCTTCCTCTTTGTCCTCGCTATTGCTGGAGAGTCAACAACTGGGAGGAAATGTAGTCTTTGTTTCCGCTTGGAATAGCGTTCACCGGAGGATGTGGGATATCTGCATCGTTGTTGTTCGGATCGAAATTCCAAAGCGTCAAAATTCTGAGTACTTGGATGCTCGTCTGCGTGCTTGACCGCATCGTGCCAGATCTAGATTCTTGTCCCATTTTACCGTTATCCCACTCACCAAAAAGTAATATACATAGCACTGAGCTCACGCCATTGACGGGAGCCTCAACTTGAACAAATTTATCCCATACTGGAGGGTGAGATGCTTCCCTTCGCCCTTCCATAACGACTCGGACCTTGTTTCTTCCTTGGGAAAGCCTCCGCATTTTTTTATTATCGGCACGAGTGATCACGCCGTAGACGCAATCGGGAAGATAGGTAAATAAGGAAGCTTTGCTGGTTTATGACGCACGTCCAGATTCGGAACTCCCAACCTGAAGCTTGTGTGATATAAAGTTCGGCAATGTTCTCGATCAACTACATGAAGCATGAGGGTTAGCTCTAATGGGTTAATCCCACTATCTGCACAGTACCGCCGTATCTCCCTTCCGAGGTCGGACTCCAAGTCGGCCACTTCAAGTTGACAGAGCTAAATTTGTCTACATGTTCCATCCAACGCCCTATTTTCTGACCACGTCTTCGTCTTCTTGAATGTTTGCCCTTTTCTACATATGCAGTTCGTACCGCTTAGGTAGGTCTAGCGTCTTCTGTACAGGGTTACTATACTTACTCTCAGTTTAAAGCAACGTAGCCTGGGACCCGACGAGTGGGTCTTCAGTGGAACGGTGGAACCCAACAGTTGGAAATTTTCAAATTCCACGCTGATGCCGGTCAATTGCCGAACGTCATATGAGTAGCATACGACAAACAAAGTCCTGTATATGTAACGCTACAGGATTCACATCCAAAGAGAATACCACACTAACTCATAATTTGTAATGCAACAACGGTTTAGACTCCTCATATGCTGCTTCAGACCCAGACGGACCCTTCTTGTTGTCAAGTATCTTCCGAAATTTACCGCGTGTGCTTGGGCAGGAACGCCGAATAACATGCAGCTGCCAATGGAGCGGCAGCCAACCCGAATTCTTCCAATCAACAATTCCGCTCAATCGACCGTCCCTAACAAGTATGTTGTGGCTTCGAAGGTCGGCGTGCACGTATACAATGGTGTCGGACATGATGGTCTGGGAAGCGTTGGGGTGTATCCCCTTGAACTCCTCCACAGAATCGAATAGGTGGCGCGACATATGGACGTAGCACTCGAGGATATTGTCGAAAGGACCCTCGCGGTCCTCAAAAAAGAGGACCGGACTTGGCATGCCACGGCCGCTTGCACTATGCATGACCTTGCCTGCGTCTCGTTCGGGCTGATGGAGAGTCCAAAGTTTGCGGAGGACCGTGAAGAGGTCTTCAACGATAAGGCGCAGGTGTTCATCCGACGCAGTGTCAAGTTTATCAATGAGCCTATCCCCTTTAATCCTCGTCATGACAGTAAACGTATTTCCGCCCACAACAAAGCTATCAACGATGCGAGGGATCGGCAAATCGAGACCGCAACTATTGAGGAATCGCAAAGCGTCAGCTTCGGTGCTGATGGTTCCTATCGAGCATTTCAACACCAAAGGAACGCCAAATTTGAAATAACGAATGTTGGGGAAAGGTGTCGTTGTGGATAGGAGGCGGTATACAGAGAGTCGGATGTGGTTCAGAGGCAGTAGCAATAAAGATCGAAGACGCTGTAACATCGGCATGTTGGAGAAGGCAAGTGTAGGTGTGGTGGGAAGGGATAATAAATTCTAATTAGAAACTCAACGTACTCAGCCATCGACTGCCCTAATCTCCCGTAGACAGACCGAAATATAAGAATTCAGAACTTTTTGATATGGGAGGACGTTGATGAATTATTATGCGGCTGCCCTACTAATTGGAGACTCAAATATAGCATGCCTCTGGTACAACTCTGGTATCAAAGAAGACTTCTGGAAGTTATACATATGCCTCTGAAATACATGACAGGGAGCCTGCAAACTATCGTCTCGCTCTGGAGACAAGCGGTCTGTTCTTGTGATGCCGCTCCAGCAATTCTTAGACAAATTTCTTCCGATGTCTCGAGATGCCCCAGAGTGCCCCACCTCGACAGGGGCTTTCGCGAGTGTTGAGGGTAAAAAGAAAAGAGGTTAATATGTACGCACCATTCGTAAGCATGGTCCTTGTTCTGCATTGGCTATGACTCACTAGCAATAGATCGCTGCAGCGACACCATTCGCCCCCAAATCGCAAAAGTTGGAAATTTTCAAACTCCACGCTGTTGCCAGTCAATTGCCGAACGTCATATGACTGAACACGCATAGTTTGTTTACTCGATAGCGAGCGCGCAAGTAAAGGCAATTCACCCAGCAGGTTGTGACGCATCACGTGTCCTCACCTGCAACGTGTGATGGGAACATTTCCATTTACTTATTTGGAACGCTAATCCAGCCTCAACTCTCACTGGGCTAGCGTGATCTGAGGACGAGTTGTAATGGGGTGGGAAGCTGAGCACATCACTAACCAGAACTGGTCCTGTAGGACTATTGGCCTTAGTTTCACACCTTAACAAGGTGGTTTGGTCCACAGTCCTGCTTATGACATACATTTACTAGGACTGTTAAAGACTGGTTCAAACCAGTGGAGGACCAAACCTATGGTCCTCCCTGTGTGTTAGGGTGACACCCACTTATCTGCTAACTCAACTGTGCAGATTCTTTCTACAAGAAGGGGGAGTATATATGAGTAGAGTGTGATGATGTGATTACACAATCACACTATCGCACTATCGAGTGCTTTCATTAGTGTGATTGCAACTCATGAGTGGGATGGCTCCCACTGTTAGTGTGATGCACTTTCTCGATAGTGTGATGCAGGTACCCATCGCACTGGCCATTTAAAGTCCCGTGATTATTCCTCAACTTCCAAAACGCTCCACATCTGGCAGTTGCCCCGCTCTGTATCATGCGGTAGCATAGTTGAATTTCCAATGTTTATTTCTGGGGGGTTTTCAACATTTTCTTTCATCCACCCAACTTCGCCCCAATTCAATGATCATGCTGGACGATGCAAAAATCCCAGTTTGGGACATCTCCGGCCTGCCAATGAAGGTGGTTCGTGACTATCGAAATTTCGTGAGATCTCTCCCACTTCCAATCTTTCAAACTTCCATAACAATTGACCAAAATTTACAGGCTTTTCCTACTGCTGTCTCGAACAAAAAACATGACCCATTCTTTTCCCTGGAGTTGCCTCAAGCCTGGATTACACAACATGGATTCTGCATGTATTCAAGATGGAAAGACGAGGATGAGATCTCAGATACATTTGGATCCACAGTTGACAACGCAACATGCAGTCAATTGAAGAACTTCCGGGATTTTGTGAGTATTTACCTTCTTTCTTCATGATGTATCAGACCTAACGAAGCACCCCCCCAGATCATCACTCCATTGCACATTGACAATTCATTTTTTGACCTTGAAAACATAGATGGATGGGTTGAGCCAGTTGCATTTGAGGTGTTTATCCAGTGGTTTTGTCCAGGTCGACTGTCCTGTGCCCCCTCACTGTCATCCACGAGTGGTTATTCTTCTCGGTCACCATCATATCCTCCATCTACCAGCTCCTCGTATCCACCAAGTCGCTCAGCATCGGAATCTCATGCATCCAGTCATGATCCTTCTGTTTCTGCTGGTCATGGTCCCACCATCATTGACTTGTCTGCCGACTCGGATGATGACATGCCGGAAGTGTCTCAAATTACTGCCACTACCTGCGGAAGGACGCGCATTCGCAAACACCTCAGCAAATATATCAATGACACAGATTCCTCTGATCCCGAAGTCATTGACAACCCAGCTAAGCACCACCGACCTATCAAGGCAGAAGAAATTTCTCATGGGGATGTGCCCACCCTCTCTAGTAGGTTGGGGCTTTCCAAAATGATAGGGGCACCTGACTTGGATCGTCAATGCACCTACAGTCTTGACAAGCACCCTTCAGCACCACCCTCATTGCTATCCTTAGCACCATCCTCACCATCGAGCACAATCACATGGAATCAACCTATTCAACTTACTACAAAACTCCAAGTTGATGGTTTTGAAATCCTGCAGAAAATACCCTCAACCTGGACAGTTCCATGCGGAAACACAGCCTACCTTTTGGATCTTTCCGAGGTATCGGATTTACCAATGGAAAAGATGGGCTCTACAATGTCGATTGATAAATATATTCGATCTGAGGTTTGTAAATATTCTTATACCTCCAAGCTCTGGTAGAGTCTGACAAATGATCTTAGGATCAGGATTCCTGGAGAGGATCAATGGAACGACTCAACGGTGATGCTCAGATGTATGGCCTTGATGGTTCTGATCCATCTGTGGCTATGACTTGCCGTTGCGCTAATCTTCGTTGTAATGGTATCAAAATTTGTGAGTGCTTCAGTAGCAAGCATCTTAAGGGATGTGAGCGGTACGAGCCCGACGAAGAAGCCGTGAATACCCTATGGATGCATGAGTTGAAGGCTAATGAGAATGAAGCAAATTGTGTTGAAGGTTTCTTATCTCGGTCCGTGGCTTAAGTTGGAGCGTTTCAGTATTAAAATATTGACCCTCACTAGGTTTTACTGTTCTGTAATTAATTCAAAATGTCCTGGAAATCCCTCGTGTCTGGGAGAGTCGATTCTCCGTTTGTATCGCAAGGTATGGCCCAGCTTCTTCCTGTACTATGTTAAACCTATAATTGACTTGACTTTGAACAACTTACAAGGAACCCTCACGTCAAGGAAAGCACTACTTTGTTGGTTGCTCGCAATAGAAACTCGACGAGTGCTGGGAGCACTGCTATCTCCCAATTCCATCAAATGTTGATGAAAATGAACTGAAGCATTTGATGGAAAATAAAGGAAAACTATCCTCACTAGGAACAAAGAACGAGGGCTGTGCCCTTACCATTCACTGCAAGGTTGGACTAAAGAAATGTCGTATGTAGCTTCCTCAGTAATCTTTCAATATAATTTATCTTACCTAAATCACTGTTGATTCCCCAAAGCCTATACCCATATCGTGGATGGTCAAATTCTTGATGCTGAAATCATCGCTTGTTCATGTCCAACTCGGATGACCATTTATGTTCCAATCGACAAAACAGCTCCTCGGAAGGCATGGGTTATCCTACAACATGCACATAACCACCCTATTCATCCCAAGACCAAGCCATCATTCGACGACCGCAAGAGGTTGGAGAAGGCAATTCAAGCCGCCGGTGATTTAGAAAGCCTCACGGCATCCAAGCTAATTAAGGGTAAGTGATTCAGTATGACGCCCAGCAATCCAGGAGCTAATTGAGATGGGACTCAGCTCCATCTACATCTCTCGTCTACCAAGGGGCCTCTATTGTGGAGACAAGCCCAGCCTTCATGGACAAGCAGAGGCTGCGAGATGCGATACGGGCTGAAAAATTGAAGGAGTATCCACAGGGTAATGGATGGGAAGGTACAAAGATTATCTTTGTGTTGATTACATTTGTCTTGACTGCAATTTTATAGACCTCATGTATGAAATGATAAATTGGGAATTTAGGCTTCCCACTGAAGAGCGCTACATACACGCGGTGATAGCAAGAGATGGCGTCCAGACAGCCATGACAATGCATCCCAAATTAGCAAAGCTCATACACACCTTTCGGTTTCTTTGTATTGATACCACCTTCAAGCGGGTCCGAGGAAGCTTGAATTCCTGGTCTGTGGCAGGAATGTCAGATAGCTATAATCGTTGTGAGTACATATAAATGGTATCTGAACTAGAAATGTAAGCCTCACCACCAATTTATAGGTATTCTCATGGCTACTTTTTACACTGATACAGCCACCCAAAGTGCCTTTTTTATGCTCTTCTCCGAATTCACAAATGCTGTTCAGTGCACTACTGGCACCCCACTGCATCTCCGAGCTTTTGACAAAGCCGGTTCTCTGCACAGTATCGTGATGGATGCTGAAGTGGCACAGGTCCAGGGGCTCGGAGATTGGCTCATCCAATATAATGTGCCAGAGAGTAGCGGAATCTTCTCACAGGAGCCTGATGTTCTCGTTGGTTATGTGTTGAAGTTGTGTAACATGCACTGGGTTCGGTGAGTGGATATCGTAGAGTTCAATTATCTATCCCACTTATGTCATGAAATGTACCATGCAGGAACATCGAAGATATGCATTCGCCACATCTCTTGAGCGAGGAGATTGAAAGATTGAAGGGTTTTTCAGGATTGTCTACTCAAGAAGATATTGATGCATGGCATGGTCATTGTAAGGAAATGGCCAAGAAGTGCTCCAAGGTTCAAGGTGCATCCGATAATGCTAGATCCAAAGGCAAAGTTTAATGGAGTGCTAGATTGGTATCGACACAAACTCAGCTACCCGTGGATCTTTCCGGCGTTGAACCCCATCCTGTCTTCCATGAGTTCGGAGAGTTGGGCCTTGACTCCTGACAACACAAACATTGTTGAAACTGCCCACACCAGATGCAATGCTGAGACCACAATTGGGGTGGAGGTGTTAACAGCTGTCCTACAGTAAGTTTAAACCATAGCCTCTCTCGATCTAATAATACTTACCATGAACATTCAAAATTCCCAGAGCACACAAGGTGGAGAATGAAATTGTAGCAGAACTGGAGCTAGTTGACTGTAACGCCATGATGCCTTGCCGGTTCAATGGGATTGGCACACGCAAAAAACGATCTGCCCAAAGATGCAGCTGGACCCATCGAAAACGAGGCCAACAGAATGCCGGGATTTCAAAGCTAGAAAAACTCCAAAAGGACTGGAAATCCAGAGCTGCACACTACAAAGGGCTAAGCGGTTGTCTTAAGCAGTTGAAGCAGGAGTTGAAGCCTCTTACCGAAACTTTTCAAGCAGCACTAGACAATATTGACACAAAGAACGAGCTGGAGCGCCTTCGCATCACGATCCAAACTGATGAGGCCTTCTACCAATTATGGCCTAGCCGCTGCTCAGAGCTTGATGCCGAGATCAAAGAGCTAAAAGATGGTGGTCTCAAAGGGGTATGCATAAAGGGGCGAAGAAAGCAGAGCAGTTGATCACTCTCACTTGGGCTCTCATGCAGCCCGTCACCGGTTCTTGAAGCTCCAAGTGACCTGGACAACGTGGATTTTGGCGAAGGGTCTTCCACTGCACCATTAGCCAACCATCCCAAACCTCCAACACAACTCAACCATGCACTTGATGCCGTATCCTATGCAGAGAACTGGACATTTTCTGTTACTGACCAATACCAAGGCTTCGCATCGCCTTCCCATGCTAGCACTGAATTGGGAGGTGACTGGAACATGTATTTGATGCAAGGGCCTGTCGGTGAAGCAAACACATCCCTGCCATACCCATTTGACTCATTCCAACCCTCCCAGAATTTCAACGAACCATATGTCGGGCCAACGTTAGCGCTAGGAACTCCATCCTCGAATTTCGACCCAGCAATTGGCAATGGTTCCATGGATGGTCAAATGTCGCTCTTGGAGATGCTCTACTCTGATGATGTGGATTACGATGCACTGTTCACAGCAGCCGCTCCAGTTTTCGGTACCCAAGAAGATTCTGACATTCTCAGGGAACCTTCAGCGGAAGCAACACAACCTCTCACTCCCAGTGCTGCCCCCTCCATACACATTGCTCTGGTGATGAGTGGCAGTGCCAGTGAGCCTTTCTCGGAAGTGGATTCCAGTGGTTCATGAGGGAAAAATTGGGAGATAAAGCTCGTCGTTGATAAGAACATCGGCTTGGACTTGGATTCGAGGAATATCTTAGATACAAAATGACGTTTGCGAGGAAATGGTATACAGGCTGGCAAATTTTAGTGGATACAATTGAATAGTGTAGACTGAAAATGTGTTCAAGATGTACATTATATCACAAATAGCTCTAGTTCCCAAGGCCCGATTACCCAAACCATGAAAAGGTCATACAGACCAAATGCCTCCAGTGAACCACTGAGGTCTTTGGTGTTGTAGGAGCTTCCTGGTAGGCAGGCACAGGCCTTTATGCAAGCAAGCCATAGCTCAGAGAAATCAAAAACCTCACAACCAGAGGACAAGAAAAGCCTTGGGCTTGAATGTTTGAACAGAAAACTGAGAGGAAAGATTCAAAGAATTGGCGAGTGGCAAGGATAATGGCGGGGCATGGGTTAGGGTCTCAATGCCTAGCATCCGTGCATGTGCATGGACACAGAAATCAATGACATCATACTCATTGTCAATTGATCGCCAAGCATTACATAATATATGATGTAGGGAGGATGGCCGGGAGGCCACTGCTGTGCTTCATTGGTGATCACACTAATGGAAGGGGGATAACACTCTTCGTACTCAAAAATCGATTGAAGAGTGTGATGTGATGGATCGTGGGAATGGCATATAACACTCTTCTCATCATTCCTCAAGAAGGGGGGAGGATCCATGTGCATGATGGGGGTTTTGATGGTTTTGATGGGAGGGGTTATTAATAGATGAGTTGGTTGAGAAAGGCTTTTCACATTACAAGTGTGGATGGAATACCTAAAAGAACACAACCAGGGTCCCCTAGGTGTATATTTACAGTTTATATACTATGCTACATGTATTGTACAATGTTGCTACCAACATGCTCATACATGCACATACATATTGATGCATGCAAAATAAAATTCTCATGCTAACAAAGTGTAGCATTCTTCGGTGTAGGGTAGTGTAATTTGACATAATAAAATAATATAAAATTCTATTATGTAATGGGGCTCTTTCTTAACATTACCCCCCTTTTATGCCTTGACTTCCAGGCAAGAAAATATTGTATCTGTCCCCTCTGTGAAATTTTGGTAAGGCCAGAAATTCATCCCCTTATACATGTTGGAGCAGACTACATATGCTACACAGAGGAAGAGATGACACGTTCCTTATAACCTACCTGGGGTTTAGTTAGTCTTAGAGCTAGGGTTTAGCAGAGGTAAGAACACTGTATATCTTCTATAGTACACATTCTCCTTATATACATAATAGTAAGGATGTCACATGACTCGGGAATGTGTTTACCACATGTATGCGCAGTAAGCGCAGTAACATGTGTGTGCTGCATGGTTTGCCTCACGTATGCAGCATGCATTAGAGATTACCCCCCCTCAAACTGGACAGTGCTCTAAGTAGCTAAGTTTGAATCTCAAAAGTAATTCCAAGAAAGTCTCTAAATTTCCTGAATAAGACGACACCAAGGTTCTTTGTGAACATGTCAGCCAGATTATCACTTCCAGGAATGAAAACGACTGTGACTTTGTCATTTTCTATGCATTTGCAGGTATAGTGGTAGCGAATGTCTATATGTTTGGTCCTTCTTTCCTGAACTGGATTTGATCCGATAAAGATGGATCCCTGATTATCAGCGCAGATTGGTACGCACTTCAGTACATATCCAAGTTCCTGGAATAAGGACTCTATCCACACTATCTGTCGACAAGTGTTGGAGAGAGCCATATATTTGGCTTCTGTGGATGACAGTGCTACAGTTTTTTGTAAACGGGACTGCCAGCACACAATGCCACTCGCTAGAGTAGCAAAGTAATTCATTGTAGATCGGCATTTGACAGTGTCAGCTGCCCAATCAGAATCTGTGAAGGCCTGTAGCCCCTCGGACTTCTCACCATCATAGACAATGTTATATTTCTGGGTTCCCACCAGATAGCGCATGATGTACATCGCTTTGTCTAGATGTTCTTGGCTAGGATTAGCCGAGAATTGCGACATCTTGATTACCGCATAAGCAATATCAGGTCGCGTTCCGAGCATCAGATACAATAAAGATCTGATCACAGACTGATATTTTGATCTAAGCATCGCGTTAGGCATTGCTGTGTTTTCTGATGGTCTGTAACCAGTCGGGAGTGGAGTGGGGGTCGCTTTGGCATTTGTCATCTCAAATCTCTCAAGCACTTTGGTGAGATATTCAGTTTGATCGAGTTTGACTTTGCTTGCAGTCTGGGTGACGTGCATGCCTAAGAATTCCATGACTTTTTCAGTACTACGGCACTCCCAATGCTTTAGACAAGCATTTTTCTTTTCATCCACAAGTTTCTTGTTCTTCCTCATGAACAAGCCATCATCAACATAGACGAGTGCAATAACAATGCTGCCTGTCTTAGGATCCTTGTGTATGAAAATGCCGGCATCGGAGCTGGTGCACACAAACCCAATGGTGTGCATAAATGCCTCTAGCTCTTTCCACCATGCAAGTGAGGCTTGTTTAAGGCCATATAATGCTCAGCGTAAGCACAATACTTTGCGCTCTTTTCCCTCGAGTCTGAAACCCTCGGGTTGATCCATATAGATCTCCTCATCTAGTTTGCCATATAAAAATGCAGTTTTTACATCTAGGCCGGTCATATACATGCCCTCTAGAGATGCAAGTGCAAACATGAGGCGTACGGTCTCGTAGCAGACTACCGGTGAGAAACTCTCATCAAAGTCGATGCCTTTGACTTGTGAAAAGCCTTTGGCCATGAGTCTGGCTCGTTTTCTTCCATCCGATTTTATGGAGAAAACCCATCTATTTTTGATCATTTTTTGATCATGTGGAAGATCGACGATGTCATAGACTTGTCGCTTATGAAGAGCCTCTAATTCTTCATGACAAGCTTGTTTCCACTCATGTTGCTGCTGCTGAGGTAGGCATGCAATATCGTGAAATTGGTTTGGAACTTGGCTTATTTCGCTCAATGGTTTGACTGCTTTTGACAACAGCCAGTGAATAAGCTTATCTCCTCCTTCCTTGGTTATCTTTTTAATATAACCTGCTTCATCCGGTTCCCCCATTGGGTGATCATGTTCTTGATCATTGGAATCGGGCACACTCTCGTGGGGTGCCAAACTCAGTCCAGCAACCGGTTCTTTCTGTTGAGATTGTGGTCATGTTCGGTTATGATCTGAATCTTGACCTACAGATCTCTTCCAATATCTATCATGTGCAATGTCTCTCTCTATGTCAGAGGGGAGTCGCTTCTCTCCATAGGTATTGCCAGGACGGTTTGGGATGTTCTTCTGCCTGCCTGATCAATGGGGCAATTGCTGCCATTCCTGTTGATCATCACATCTTGGATGAAAGTCCTCAGTGGTTACTGGAGGTGGCAGAGGAGGAGCATCTATCACATCGTCATGCGCCTTTTGCTCACTTGGTACATCATCATCATCATTTTCTGATGATGGAGAAAGGGGCGGATCTTGTGGCGGTATAGAATCATCACCATCCGTTCCAGATGAGTGGTCATCATCATCTGGTTCTGGAGGTGGAAAATCACCAAGGTCCATATTGGCAGGAGTTTTAGCTCTGGGACAGCATGGGAACAATGTTTCATCAAACAGTGCCATAGCACCAATGAATATTGTGCCACTAGGTCACATGAAATGGTATGCTTTAATGCCATCTTGTAATCCAAGGTATGTCATCAACTCCGATCGAAGAGCCAATGTGTTTGGACGCTTCTCCTTGGGTAGGTAGATGTAAGCACCACAACCAAAAACCTTCAGATTGTTTAGATCTGGGCAGACCTTTGTCAGGTCCTCAACCGGTGTCAGCCATTTCAGGCACCTTATCGGGGTTCAGTTGTATAGGTGTGTTGCATGTTCAATGCAAAATTCCCACCATGATTGTGGTAGACATGCAGTAAATCACAGGGTTTGCAACTTTTCCATTATTGTCCTTATGGCATGCTCTGTGCGCCCATTCTGTTGGTGAATGTGGGGTGCAGACATCTCTATTTTGATGCCAAAGTCCTTGAGCACATTTTGTAGCTCACGATCTTTGAACTCCCCCCCTGGATCAACACGCCAGCACTTGATTGTAGTGCCATACTGTATCAAAGCCACTGCCCGAAATTGTCTGATGGCCACAGCAGCATCAGATTTCTTTTTAAGGCATTGGACCCAGATATGTGACGTTTTGTCATCCAGAAATACAATAAAGTATTTATGTTTATGGTACGATAGTACTGGGAGTTCCTTCAGATCAGAATGTATTAATTCAAAGGGTCTTTCTGCATGTGAATCTGATTTGGGAAAAGATTTTGAGGTCATTTTCCCTTCAGCGCACCCTGGACATATAATTTTCTCTTTAGGAATAATTAAATTCCTCGGGAATTTTATGGTGCTATTAGGCATCTTCCCTAGCACCTCTTTGGATGGGTGTCCAAGTCGCTTATGCCAAATTGAGTAGTCTGCGATGTACATTGTTGCGACATTGATTCCCTTAGTGCTCAATATATGAGTCCGAGCCCAATAAATAGTGTCACATTTCATAAGAGGGACGCAATCCATAATTGGGTTTCCTTGCTTGAAAAATGAAATGTGTGTGGAGGAACCATGCATGTCACTTCCATCTTGCAAGAAGATGCCCATTGACAGTAATCAAGCATTACAGTTGGGTATGTAGTAGACAGGGTATAATCGCGTTTCACGCGTCTCTGACTTCCCATGACATACTACCTGATGTCTAATAAAGACTGCTCCTTTCCCTACTATATGAGTAGTACCTGTGGCTGTTTGAACCAGGGTAGAGTCCTTTCTCGGTAAAGGCTCGTAAGAAGCAAAATCTTTCATTTCACCAGTGAAGTGTTTTGATGCACCTGAATCCATGATCCAGTTGGCACCTTTCTTACAATTTCCATTTGCACACGTAACACATATATTAAGATGTAAATTGTTCCATGATACATTTAGTAGCGGTAAAATTTCACATGAAAAGTTTGCTGTGATCAGTGGAATGTTAATTCTTGTGCTTGTGGCAGGGAAAAGGACTGACCTTTCATCATATGTACCTGTTTCAAGCAGTTCATCGACGAGCATTTTGTCGACAGCTTTCCATACTTCTTCATCAGAAACCGCAGGTTCCGATCCAAGGGAGATGCTATCGTCTTCTACCTCTACAATCCTTGGTTCTGGTTCAATCCTCCTCCTCTTACCTTCTCGCACTGTTAGGTGCTCTTCCAGCAATCACAGATTTTTTGCACTGCATGGGAGATTCATTTGCTCGAGGGTGTCTCGAGCCTGCTGATATTCGGTATAGACCGAATGAGAGGTAGAGGCTGTGCCCGTGTATGCCTGTGCAGGCGGTCGGCGGTGAGGATCACTTGTGGGAATATGTTCATGCTTAGGCAGTGGCATGGGTAACCCGCGGGTAGTTTTTGGGTTACCTATACCCGTACCCATAACCCATGGGTCATGAGCTACGGGTCGTGTGGGTACGGGTCCACATAGACAGGTCGAGTCGAAAAGTATGCATTAAGAATATATTAAACTAATATACTGTCCCAGCCATCCTTGAGCTCAGGCTCATCATCCCCTTCAACCTCCTGGAGGACTGTAACTGCCAAAACATCACTGTCCTTGACCAGACCCAGCAGACTCCACGAGCCTAAGCACAGAAGTGCCCGGGTGGACTGCGATGAGAGCTGGCTACGGACGTGGGATAAAACGAGGTGGCCGCGGCTGATGATACGCTTGACGTCGACAGATGTAGCTGAAATAGATAGTTGAGTTGATGATCATGTACAGTGACTCACAAAACTGAGTCAATGTTTTGCACTTTTAATTTATTGTTGAATAACTTTCCATAAACAGCAAAACCAAACAAGGTATTGGTGTACCGAATAACACACATGATCAGGGCTACCAAACAAACAAAGAATTATGTAATCTTAATTATCCCTCATGGAGATATGATCATTTTAATTCAGGGACTCATTGACTCAGTTTTGTGAGGTGGTATCAATATTATGATAAATTGTAATTCTAGTATTTTGTATGACCTCCCTTGGCCTTAATAACTGCTCCCAACCTTCTAGGCATGCTTTTAATCAAATTCTGACACACCTCTGATGGAATATTATTCCACTCTTCTACTACTCTTTCCCATAACTCCCAAATTCCTTTTGGTGCTGTTGGATACTTGTCTAACTGGTTCTTGAGGTGAACCCAATGATGTTCAATAGGACTGAGGTCTGGAGATTGGGCAGGACAATCCAGAAGAGTAATATTGTTGTTCTCCATCCATTTCTTGGCCTTTTTTGAGGTATGCTTGCGGTCATTGTCTTGTTGAAAAATCACCTCTTCTCCAGAAATTCCACTCTCCTCCAAGCTAGGCAGCATATGGTCCTTCAAAATGGACACATACTGGTTAGCATTTATCCTCCCCTCAACCTCTGCAAGATACCCAACTCCATTCCATCCCATACACTCCCATACCATAATGTTTCCTCCCCCAAATTTGACAGTTCCCTGCACCTCTCTCTCAATCAGCCCCTCTCCCTTCTGTTTCCAGACCCACTCTCTCCCATCTGACCCAAACCTGTTGATTTTAGTCTCATCTGACCAAATAACCCTCCTCCAGTCTTCCACAGTCCACTCTCTATACTTCTGAGCAAAAGCCAATCTTGCTTTCCTATGCCTTATACTAAGCAAGGGCCTTTTCTTCTTCACCACAGCCTTGAATGAGTTTTTTCTGAGAACTCTTCTGACTGTTTCTGAGGAGACTGGAGTGGGGATGATGCTGTTGATGTAATGGGTGGCCTGAACAGCATTTGCAGCCTTGCCAGTGGTGATTTGGGTAAGGATGGCTCTCTGAGAGGTAGATGAGAGCTTAGAAGGACAACCACCAGAGGGGGAATCCAGGTTTGGATGGAGAGCCCTGAGTGTTCTGGATACACTAGACTGGCTGAGGTTGAGTTTAGAGGCAATATTGTGGGTAGAATAATGATTGGAGGCCAGGGAAAGAATGTTTTCCTTCTGAGCAGAGGAGATGGGATGCATTGGAGAATATTGAAGTATGAAGAATGCTAGTCCTAATTAAATACTATAATTTAAGGTCCCATCAAGGGTCACATCACCTTAGAAACCATCTGTCAAGTTTTTGACATTATACAGTTGGTGGAGCATCAGATTCTAATATTTCTGACTACCCCTCACAAAACTGAGTCAATGAGTCCCTGAATTAAAATAATCATATCTCCATGTGGGATGATTAAAATTACATAATTCTTTGTTTGTTTGGTAGCCCTGATCATGTATGTTATTCGGTACACCAATACCTTGTTTGTTTTTGTTGTTTATGGGAAGCTATTCAACAATGAATCAAAAAGTCCAAAACATTGACTCAGTTTTGTAAGTCACTGTATCAAAAGAAAACGACGGCCCACCAGGGATCGTCAAGTAATCCAATGCCATATGCGAGAGGCACGGGTACATTCCCTGGTGCTCGTACCACCACATAAGGACTCCCTCTACCATTTCTGGGTCGGTGCTGAGGTACCGGTCAAGCTTGTCCCGCAATTCCTTCTGCGTGGGGCGCTGAGTGACGGAAGGTCGTCGAACATGTTTTTCGGCTTTGACAATGCCTGCGCGCAGACATTAGCTTAGTTCTTGGGAGAACAAGGAGCATGCACCTTCGATGCCGCGTTTGATGTCGCCAGAGTCGGTCTTTCTTCCACACAAGCCTCTTCCTGTTTGTAAGATCGCTCAAACACATCATGTACCATTTGTTTTTCTGTTTCAATCCATTCTTCTTTCCAGCCAGCTGTTCTAAAGTATGAGAGTTTATGACGAGGGTGCAGAACTGATTTTGGATGGAATTAGGAAAGGTTTGTTAGAGGAAACTTGAGTTACAGACCCATAGCGACACGGTACACCTCGGACAAATCTGTGAGCGAGTAGTATTGGTTCAGAGTCTTCTTTCCAAGTTCCAGAGAGGCCTTGATGGCTGGGGAGAGGCTCCGATCGTGTGCGTGTGCAGTAAGCTTGTCGTTGATGAAATCCATGGCCAGAATAATGGTAGCGAGGTTGGGCGTTGAGTGAGAGAAGAACAATGTCGCATCTTTCAAGACCTGTGCAGACGGCGTCACGTTGATGATGAGTCAGTGATCCGCGGATCACTTACATCACTTACCTTGAGGACATCACTCAACTGCGCCGCAATCGTCCATTCCCATTCGCTCAACTCATAGTTTCGGAGCTCGTTCTGCCTGTCTGCCATCAGGATGTCGATTGCCTTGCGGTACTCGAGCATGAACTTCAACATATCATAGGTTGAGTTCCAGTGCATTGTCACATCGCGAGGCATGATCCTATCTGATGCTTTGAGTTCCTGGAGCAGTTTTCGCCAAGCAGGCAAGACAATTGTTGATGAGTTGATGACTTTGAAAGCAATTTTCCGAAGCTTCCAATTCCTGTAAGTAACATCCTCCCTGCACAATTGGTATCTCACCTTTACCAGAACGAGTTTGACTGGGTGAATATCTCCCTCGACTTGCTCACGCTCAGCAGGGGAAAGCAACATCATCTCATCGATCCATCCTTCTACGTCATCGTCTGTCTCTATTTCCATGTCCGTGTCACCTGTCTCGCCATCGATCTGATGTTGTGCCATAGCATCTATAGATTGTCGTTCTTCGAGGTCCACATCCCCGGCCAGGTCCTGCAATTCTCGCTCAGCCACGTCGCCCCGAAGTTCTTGTTCTGCATTGTCCAGGTGTTGATCTTCTCGCATTTTCTGTACATCGAACTGTTTTATTATAGATTTTGCCATGAGATTGACAATGTGCAGGAAGCACCATGTGTGGCCAACCTCGGAGAAGGAGGGAAGAATTTTCGCAAGCTCGGCTATCATGACATTATTACACAATGCGTTATCGCATGTAATACTCAGAATCTGTTGGAGGTGAGGCATTTTTTCCTCAGTTTTGGTTTGATCCTCACCTTGTCTGCTATTCCAAATTCCTGTAGGATCTTTGCGAATGCTGTTGCCAAGTTAAGTCCAGAGTGAGACTATGGAATGGGGCTCATCAGTGAACAGCAACTTCTAACCATGGTAGGTCCATACTTGTGCAACTTCAACAATATCTAATATGAGGCATAGCAGCGTACCATTTCGCTCAAGGTGAACTGTAAGCGCTACAAATGCCTTGTGGTTTGGGGATGTCCATGCATCGGTTGTAAAGTTCAGTTTGCCATCATATGTCTGTATCCCCTCAGTGTCGTTCAAAGTGGGGCCCAAAGAAATGTCCACTTACCCGCAACATGTTCGCAATCCTCCGCCGTGTGTGTGCAAAAACCATTCGAACATCATGGGATACTGTCGAAGGCGAAGGTACATAATATTCTGACCATCCTGTCTTCAGCAAGGATTGAAAACCACGATCCTTTACAATCTTGAAGGGTCGAGCACTTTCAGAAACCCAGCGGACAATTTCAGCTCTAAGACAGCAAGTCAGGGAGGGATTTTTCTCAACGCTGTGATGGATGAACAAACTTTGTCTCCATCTTTGTGTGTTGCCGGTGTGAGAAGGTGACCTTGCCTTTTCCAGCCCTTTCAAACAATGTGGTGATTGATCCATTTGGGTGTCCTGATGTTATTCCAGAGTGATGAGCCTCGGAAGCATCCTTCATTTTGTTGGCGGCTTTGATTGTTTCTGCCCCCCAACATTGCTTGGCATGCTTTCGTAAATTGCTGGTCAATTTTGCATCGGCCTTGTCCAAATAATGACGTATCCTCTTCTGGCAACCTTTGGCGGCACAGGCAAAGACATGGAAGCGACGTCCTTTATCATAATCAATAGTTGGTACTGGGTGGAAGAAGGAGTAAATTGGTGCATTCCAGTCCTTTTTCAAATGTTCTGAGCATCGTAATGAGCATCTCTTTTTTTTGTCACAGGGACTGAATGGTGACATACCGAGCTCAACATCTGCGGCCTCTTCTGCCTCTTCCACCTCTGCGTCTGTTTGACCAGTACTGCTATCGATGATGGATGGTTCATCACTCTTGTTACTGCCGGTGTCGGATAATGATATGGTATCCCCAGTAAGTCCTTTTCTTTTCTTTTTTGGCAATAGAGCCTTGATGACTTTTGATGCTTTCCGCTTTAGGGTTTCGATGACTTTTGTTGAGCGTTTTATGGATCCATCAGATTTGCACAAAGCAGGCATGATGCTGGGTCCCTATTTCTTTTTTTGTCATGTTCGTGTAGTTATGCTCAAAACTCCGCCACTGTACAGTTGTGGAGTTGGGCAATGTAGTGTACCTTAACTTTGATCTCCTGGTGCACGGGTTTGTGTGGGTCACGGGTCCCAGAATGGTGACCCGTACCCATACCCGTCACTACCCATACCCGTAACCCCTACGGGTTACCAAACCCATGCCACTGCCTATTCACGCTTCTCGATGTGCTGGATGAGCGGCATCAGTGGTATGATGGTGCCATTACCATTTATAGTAGTAAAGGTTTGTGAGGTGAGGTGGGAATGTTTTTCTTTAGGTTTTTCCTCTTTAGTCTTTTTGTCCCCATGTCATCCACACTTTCGGGATGAATCTCCATTGTTGCCCTGAGATTGCCATTTGGGGTTTCCCCCTTTGCGCTTGACAGCAGAAAGCTTGGTGGCCTGAGGTGGGCTGATGGGCTTTCCAACTGCTGTGCACCGTGAGGCCTCAGCAACAATGGAGTCCTTGACATGTTTAAATGTCAAGGCTCTAGTAGCGGTCATGTTAAGGACCATGGCAGATAGAGAATCATACTCGCGTGGCATCGCAGCAAGTAGAATCATTGCCTGTACTAATTCGGGGATGGTGACATTGGCAGCCATAAGGCACTCAAATTTATCAGCCATTTTGGCAATCTCTGGCATGGGATTTGCAGCCAGAATTTTGATTGCGATTGCAGACCTAAAGTCCGCAAAGACTTGGGAGGGGCCATCGACACCATAGTCAGTGCGGATGAGATCCCACACCTCCTCAGCAGTGTCCTTGGTGTTGGCACACTGCCGAATAGGGGGGCCAGGTGGAGCACTAGGCTACCAATTGCCTGGTCATTCTTATTGTTCCAGGTCTGGAGCTTGGCATTAGCTTCCGCTACTAGTGCAGCATTTGTCGCCATCAAAGGAGGCGCCAGGGGTGGTTTTAGTTCCATCCCGCTAGTTATTTGCCAGAGGCCCTGAGACCTGAGCCATGCCTTCATTGAGTCGGCCCATTGAATGTAGTTAGAGCCGTCGAAAGTTTGTACGAGTTTTTCAAGAGTTGAAGACATGATGTTATAGTGGCAGCTGGTAAAAGCGCTCAATCAGTCCTCTATTGAAGAAAACACGTTCCATAATCTCAGGCAAAAACACTCCTTCAGAGTGGTTCACCCTAGTCAACCTGGGTTTTTAAATGCAGCTCGCAGGGAGCGCAATGCAGCTCATGAAGAGTGCAAGGTTACAATTTGGAGACAATGAAGTCAACGTCGTTCGCAGCCAGTTAAGGCACGTTCATGATGTGCCCAGCAGGGCCCATAACCTGTTGGAGCAGACTACATACGCTACACAGAGGAAGAGATGACACATTCCTTATAACCTACCTGGGGTTTAGTTAGTCTTAGAGCTAGGGTTTAGCAGAGGTAAGAACACTGTATATCTTCTATAGTACACATTCTCCTTATATACATAATAGTAAGGATGTCACATGACTCGGGAATGTGTTTACCACATGTATGCGCAGTAAGTGCAGTAACATGTGTGTGCTGCATGCATGGCCTCATGTATGCAGCATGTATCAGGAGTTAATTTCAACAATACACCATTCTCATAATGCGACATGGAGCATTTGGATTAAGTTTAAAGAATTGGGCAATTGTGTTATGCACTTGCTTACAATTTTCTTTGGGTTCCCATGAGTTATTTTCATCAGTGTAGTTCTTCCACTTTATTAAGAACTCCAATTTATTTCATTGAAAATGTGAGTCTAGAATTTCTTCAACTACATATTCTGGAGTACCTTCTACCATTATTGGAGGTTGCGGAGTAGTTTGTTGACCAGGAATAGTGGGCAGGCAGTATGGGCATAGAACATTAATCTCAGGATCAATTTTGAATGATCGAGGTAATTTTAGCACTACTGCATTGGGCAAAATTACTTTAGAAATCATGTATAGGCCAACTTATTTCTCCATCAATTTCCTTGAAGGTCATGGAATATTTAGATCCTTGGTACTTAGCCATACCAAGTCACCAACTTTGTATTCTGGAGCAATGGCTTGAGTATGATCCATGTGTCACATCATATCATCATGTGCTTTCATCAATGCCACCTCTGCTTTCATCAATGCCACCTCTGCTTCTTCCTGTACCTTTCACATCTTAGATACAAAGTCTTCTAATGATGGTACCTTGATTTCCCTTTGGGGTTCTATTCCCATATGGGGATGATACCCATAATTAGTAAAGAAGGGTGACATGCAAGTAGCTGAATGGAATTTGTTATTGTGGGAAAATTTGGCAATTGCCAGCCATTTGGGCCAGTCAGTTTGTCAGTAGTTAACAAACATGCATAGGTACTGCTCCAACTCCTGATTCATTCTCTCTGTCTGCCCATCAGTTTGCAGGTGATATGTGATAGATAATTTGGTTTGAATTCCCAATATGTTATTTAATTCTCACATGAACACAGAAGCAAATTGGGTTCCATGATTGGAGATAGCAGTATCAGGTAATCCATGTAACCACCATACCTAATTTAGATAGAGGTGCTCCAAGCCTAATGACGAGGTTTCTGTAGTAGAAATAATATGGACCTCCTTTGTGAAGTGGTTGCATACTATGAATATTGCATCATATCCTTGAGCTTTAGGTAATCCTGTGATAAAGTCCACAGATATATCTCACCATGGCACTTTAGGTATAGGGTTCAGCATTAATTTTCCTGCAGGTTTTTCTAAAAATTTCTTTCCCCTCATGCATGTATCACAATGATCCACATAAAAAAACCCCAACACATATTTTGAAATTCTGGGCCACCAATAATTTCTCATTACTAACTCCAATGTCTTCCACCTTCCTGGATGTCCAGCAGTTGGCATATTATGATGTAATCAGATGATCTCTCTTCACAAATCTTGATCCTTCAGTACATATATTTTTCCTCAGAATAACACCAACCCTTGCTCCTATATCCATTCATCTCCTTCAACATTACCTTTCTTTTCTCCCTTCAGAGCTTTCATGGCTTCCACTACTTCATCATCCATCTCTGAACATTGTCTAATTTAGACAACATTTCTGTTTCTGAGCTATCTATTAATAGATGCCCTTGATGCATAGTGCAAATGCAAAAGTATTCAGCTTTGTGTAGGGTAATATTTTTATTGTTCTCCTCCACCCCCTTTTGTGATCTGTACATCTGGATAATGCATCTGCTTTCCTCATTAAGCTTCCCACTTTGTGGACTAAGTGAAAACTAAAACATGACAGGAATAATGCCCAACATGCTTGCCGATGGTTAAGCTTTTTAGCAGACATGAAGCATTGCAGATTTTGGTGATCCATCCAGATTTCAATCTGATGTGTACATCCCTCCAAATAATGTCTCCATGCCTCCAATGCTCATATTATTCCCAACATCTCTTTGTCATACACATCATAATTTCTTTCCACATTATTTAACCCTCAGGACAAATATGCACAAAGATGCCATTTGTCATCTTCACATAGCATTGATAATACTGCTCCAGCAGCAAAGTCAGATGCATCTGATTCCACTTGTAAGGAATGTGTAAAATCTACTGGGGCTAATATTGGTTCCTCTATAAACTTCCTGTTCAATTCCTCAAATGCTGTCTGCTGTTGTTCCCCCATCTCCACACTACTACTTTTCACATAAGGTTGTGTAAGGGTGCAGCAATTTTGGAAAAATTATGTACAAAGTGACAATAATAATTTGTGAGTCCTAAGAAGGTTTGAACCTCCTTGATATGGGTGGGCACAGGCCAATCGACAATTGCCTGTACCTTGATAAAATCCATTTTGATTTTATCAGGATCTATCATTAATCCCAAGACCTTGATCTTGCTTGTCCCAAACACACATTTCTCTAATTTCACAAATAGATCATTCTCTGCCAATATTTGTAGCACCTCTTGTACTATCACTTCATGGTTTTCTTTATCCTCCATGAATATCAGAATATCATCAATAAATATTATTACCATGCCCTTGTCTATTATGTTCTTGAAAATGTCGTTCATCATATTTTGGAAAGTTGGGGGACTATTGGTCATCCAAAAAAAACATGACAAGTGGCTTAAAGGATCCTCAATGCATAGCAAATGTGGCTTTTCACTCATCTCCTTTCCTTATTCATATGTTATTGTACCATCATAAATCCAGTTTTATAAAGACCTTGGCTTTTCCCACCTTGTCAATTATTTCTGAGATCAATGACAAAGGATATGCATTCTTCACTATCCACTCATTCAGATACCTATAATCTGTACACATCCTCTTCCTCTGATCTTTCTTTGGTACAAAGACTGTGGGGATTTTGAAGGTCATATGTATCCTTGCGCAATTGTTCATTTAGGAATGCATCTACTTCTTCTTGCTCCATTGGAGATAATGGGTAGACTTTTGACTCCTTCAGCACAAATTTTGGCTTCATCTCAATAGCATGATCCCATGGCTTTTGCACTGGCATTTTCTCAGACTTTTTTTCTGAAAGACTGATAAATATTCACCATAGGCTTTTGGTACCCACTCCTCCACTGGTTTCTCCACCTTTGCAGTATTTTTGTCCCATGACTGTCCTCCATGAATTTCCCTAAAGGTTTGTTTCCATTCTTCCTTGTTGATCATGATTGGAACTTTCTCATTTGGCATTTCTTCATGCTCCACTTCCTCCATTGTAACAGAATACTTCCTCAGACATTCTTTCTCTTCTCTTTTCTTCTTTTCCTTCTTTATCTTTTTTACCTTCCTCCCATACACATTACATTCTTTAGAACAGCAAGTCATCTGTACTTTCCCAATTTCCCAATTAATTTCTGGATTATGTTTATATAACCATAGACATCCAATTATGAGATTGGTCTTTCCAAGATTGCACACTTCAAATACAGCTCGTTCCTGATAATCTTGATACTTTAGTAGCATAGTCACTTCCTCCTTAATAGTTCCTCAATGATTTATCATTCCATCAATATTATACACCATTATAGGTTGCAACAGTTTGCATGTGCTAATACCATTTCTGGTAATTAAAAACCAATTAGTAAATAATCCTGTAGCACTGCTATTGAGTAATGCCTCTACATCAATAGCTGCATGCATGTTCACTGTCTTTAATCCTACAGTCAAGGTGATTTTGGGTTCTATTTGCACAGAGAAAATAAAGAATTTAGGGGTTTTCAGAAGTAATGCCTGGCAATTTTCCTTATCACATGATTGACAATGATTATATATGTATATATTATAATAAAAATATAAACATAACAATGAAAACTACATAGTGGGGGACCCAAGCAAGAAGGGGGGGAAATTTTGCAGGTTAAATACTTCAGGGGAGGGCAACCATTTCCTGTTGTTTGTGTGTTTCTAATACAAGTGTAAATGCAAAGTGGTGCCACTTCTTTGGCATAGTTTTCATGGTGTCACTTCATCAACATTGACTTGACAACAACTTCCTCATACACAACCCAGGTAATTACCTTTCTTCATGACTAATCTTTTATATCTTTTGTAGGTTTTAACTTTGGAACAATGACCCACCTGCCTCCAGCCTCATGAGTGACTGCTCATGGGTGGATTGCAGGTGCTTGGTAGCCAACAAGGGCAACAAATCAGACAGGACAACAAATGATGGACAGAGATGACAAATACCAGGAACAATAGGTGGGAATGGGTAACACTAGGCATGTGCTGCATATGAAGGGTACACTACAAAGGTGCACAAACTAAGATGATAATGCACAGACTATGTGTAATGCTGAATGAGACCAATGAACTGGGGGGGGGAAGATCCTCTGGATTCTCTACATATCTGGGTACTATGTACAAATGACTTATGTGATGAAAACAGTAAAATAAAGTATTAAAATAGAAAGTGCCATGTGGTACCCACAAGTCCATCTATTAGCCCATATGAACCTGACCACATAATGCTGCTATCTTAGCCAATAAGATTTGCACATGCTATAGCCCAACACCTAACTGTCCCAGTGTAATGTTCTATTTTTGATGCATTCTAGGTCCCATGTGCTCTACCTAATTAGTCTGCTTTGGTGTTATGCATCACATGCTGTGCATTAGTAATAATAACATGATTGACCTGTGCTGGTTACCAGAGAAGGTGATGGCGATTGGAAATGCATAAAAATTATAAGGAGATGCTGTGCAATGCCAAATAGTGCCAAAGCACTTGAGTTATGTGAAGACACCCAAGTGTGCACAGTGCAGTGCCAAATAAATGCAAAGCATTCACATTACATGAGAATGCACTGCTGTCTCATGATGCAATTGTGGTGCACCTCAAATAAGTTGCCTAGTAAGCTGAAAGCCATGATGTGCAGCACAACAGATGAAGTCAAGAGGTTGGTGTGTGTGATAAATGGATAGTGCAAGAGGTGCACAGTGAGAATGTGAATTGCAGGTAAAGTGTAAGAGAGCACATGAAGGCACATTGAGCATGCAGTAACTGTGAAAGGCAGATAATGAGTGCAGGGAGGGGCACATAAAAATGGTTCAAAGCATAACAAAGCACATTTAAGGCGCATGATAGAAGGCAGCTAAAGGTGGTACAAGGTGCAGGGAAAATGTAAAAGATGCACAGAAGTGCACAGAAGTGCATGAAAGTGCACTAAGGCACATGAAAGCACACAAAGGGGTACAAAAGTGTGCTGTGCAAAGTGAATAAAAGGCATCCAAGAGGTGTGCACAATCACAAAAAATGCTGTAGTATGAGTGCAGGGTGATAGGGAGCTGTATCAATGCCACCATCAACACCAACACCAACACCACCATCAACACCAATAACAAGGCCTGGGTCTATGATGCACTTCCAATACTGCTGACACCTACCATTCAATGCAACTTACTCCTCTCTCACTTGAAACATGAGATGGAGGGGACTTTTTTTTTTTTCCAATTTCTGAGCACTGATATCAGCCTTGCAAGCCACTGCTTGTTGTTAGGAAACAGCCTCATTACATAATTGAATTTTATTTTATTTTATTATGTCAAATTATGCTACCCTATGCTGAAGAACACTACACTTTGTTTAGCATGAGAATTTTATTTTGCATGCATCAATATGTATGCAAATGTATGAGCATGTGACTGCATCGGTAACAACATTGTACAATATGTGTAACATAGTACATAAACTGTAAATATACACCTAGAGGACCCCAGTTGTGTTCTCTTAGGTGTTCCATCCACACTTGTGGTGCAAAAAGCCTTTCTCAACCAACTCATCTAATAATAACCCTATCCATCAAAACCATCAATTTCCCCATTATGTGCAAATCCTGCCTACTTCTTGTAGAGAGAATCTGCACAGTCAAGCTAGCAGATGATGGGTATCACTCTAACAGAGCAACACAACTTCCCAATCAGTGTGCTTTTTTTTACCAACACATACGTCATTGTTTCACCATGCCACATCTGATTACTCATCCTTTCAGCATGAGCCAGAAGTACTGAAGGCTCCAACTATATAGTATCCATATATGGCTTGGAGTGTAAATATATGGATATAGTAATTCATACACTATATACTGTATAAATACAGTTATATGGTTGATATATATGGTTGTAAAAAAATGGTATTTTTATCATTTTTTTGGAATCCCATGCTTTCTGCATACAGGGATTGGTTTGTTCACATCAAACAAACCTTCACAAATCCATACTTTTGACAGAAGTGCTTTCGACATAGTCTCAGTCTTGAGAGATGATTTTGAAAAGGTTCATTCCACTGAAACACTTGTAGCTGGGATCACAAGGAAATCCTGAGCCATGCCAGCCAGAGTGGGGAACAGTGCAGCATGTTTTTTTTTACTGATCAGATGTGAGATCACTGAACTGTGATAGGCCAGCTTACCCTTCCACCACAGAAGTGAAGCTGCAAGACTCATATGGCCTCCTTCAAACTTGAAATACCATCTAAGCTCATCTTGAAGTTGATTTTCACTTTCCACCATGGGTGCTGTCATTACCTCAAAGTCACAGATGTTGGCCAGGCAGTCGATAGGTTTAGATATATGGCTAGCTTTCTTTGCCTCAGTTGCTTTTGAAGTGGTGTCAGATGCAGGTGTGTTATTGTAGTAAGTGCATGCAACATGAGTAAACAACAGCTCTGCCTTTTCTATGGCATCTTGCTGGGCAGCCTCTACCTTTGTGGCAGGACTGCCAGCTGTGTTGCAGGCAGGGATGGTCATCTTGAACCACTCAGAATGCAGATTAGGGTGCAGAACTGTAAACATATAACTTGAAGTGACTGTAACTTGTGATTGAATTTGCTATGCACTTGTGCTGATGGTGTAGTATTGATTCTTCTTAGCAATGGACATATACTTTGTCAGCTTGGTGTGCACTACCAATGCAGCATGCCATAACATTGTAGGAAGACTAGTATCTGCCATTGTAATTGACAAATAGTTGTCCATCTTTGCATACATTGGAAGAACCAAAGGAATTGTCAGCTTCCTGACACATGACATACAAAGAGTCATATGTGTGAAAATCTTTGGGCGAATAAAGTAAGGAGTGAGAAAATAGTTATGTAGTGGTGCCACACCTTGAGAAAATCTGCTAATTGTCCCAGCAACTTCCAATCAGATCTTGATAGCCCAAGACCTCAAAGCTCCTGAGTTCCATATGTCCAGGAATCAATTGCCTGTTTCAATGAGATTGGTCAAAGATTACTCTAGCAAAAAAGTGCAGCTAAATACTTCTTCTAGTAACAGAGCTCAACAGATCATGGCATGCATGTAATTCCAATGAGTACAAATGTTGTGAACCACCACGAGACATGCCCAATCTTTGGTAAGAGGATCACTGCTATACTGTGAAATTGTAATTTTGCAAAATTTTGCACGTTGAGGCAATGATACAATCTTTGTTGTAATAGCACATAACTGAAACCATAGATGAGATAGTAACCCATGAAAAATCACAGCTTACCTTCTTAACAGCACTTTGATGGCCAGTCAGCTCTTCATTATCCATGTCCATGTCATCAATGTTGATATCCATGCTATTGTCATCCTCTATATCCTCAGCTTCCAATGCTTGTTGATCTTCATCTTTATCTACATCATAGTGGACTGGTGCATCTTTGTGTAGAGTATAATAATCCAGAATGTTGGGGTCATCAGCCTCATCCATGCCTGCTAAAAAGGCCTGCACAATAAGATTAATAATGTGTGCAATACACCTGATATGCATATCAGGGGTAAATGGTATACTGTAGTGCTGAAGTAGACACTAAGCTGTTGTTTCAACAATTACATCATTGACTGATGCATTGTCCATCATGAGGCTAATAAAGTGGATTATACAGAGATAAATGGTGACATTGGTAGACCAAACAGAAAATAGCTTATCTTGTGGAGGCCACCTTGTTTAGCAGCACCATTCACAAAAGTGAATCTGCCTCGAAGGCCCTCATGCTTCTTATTTTCAAGTGGCTTGAAGTCAACAACATGTTGGATTAGTTTTCAGTCCTCATTAATGAAAGAGGCTATTGTGCAAGCAAATGTATACACCATTTGTCTGGTCGTCCATGTGTCGGCAGTGTATGCAATCTTAGATGTGATGCTCTATAAATGGATGAGGTTATTGCATAGTATCAGCAACAAAGGAAACACACTGTGAATTCTCGCACAACTTTTCCATGTAGCTCAGCAAAGATCTTTGCTAGTTGGTCATGGACAGTAGTGTCACTTAGAAGATAAAATCTAACTTTAAGATACTTGAAGAGAAGTGCAAGCGAGGGTGCTTCTCCTGAAGTCCATGGAAGGCTTTTATCTAAAATTCATGCAGAGAATAAGTGAAGAAACCCCTTCTGTGTTGGGATCAGATCTGGATTGAGCTCACTTGCCTTAAGATATGCCACTATAAGATCTGTGCTTTGCTTGATATTCAGGCAAGGAGAATTTAGTTCCTCATGATCAGGACCAGTAGGCCCACCTTCAGACTTTTTCTTGCAATTGATGGTATGTGTGGAGAGATTGTTGAGCTTTGGAAGGGTCAGCTCATCATCAAAAGTCATGTCTTGATGGTCGACTGTGTGAGAAAATGAATGAGCCCTAGCACTTATTATGATGTTGATCAATAGAAGAAGATCTGCACTTACGAGGTGCAGTACTTGCACTTGAACTCTCTGTGTTTTCCCCTGCTCCTATCATTCTGGTTGAAGATCCTGAACAGGACAGCTAGATCTCTCTGTTTGCTACATGATCTATATGTGTCCTGCTTAACAAGCCAACCAACACACATCAGTGGTATGGAAAGCAGATCTCATTCTGCATGCTCTATGACTTCCTTAATGTGGATCAGCTAGAGGAAATTTCACACAGTAAACTGAGGGAAATTTTGGGTGCACTAGAGGCAAAACACATGATGTACACTGCTCTAACTGTATAGCTTGCTACAGATGTTTTCTGAGGATTAAGATGTTTTTGCAGAACTTAGAAAAATTTAGCATGACAGTGGTCTGGATGCTAACAAACAACCTCTTTTGTGATGTGACCTTTTGAAAATTAACACAACAAATGCCTATCACCTGATCTTCCCACAAACCCAGTGGTGCCTCACCCACTATTGCAAGGCTTGTTTCCATAAAAACTTAACACTGGCATTATTTCCCTCCCCAAGTACCATTTAGACTTACCCAAGGTAAGACACTATGATCACATAAGCATATGGCTCCAGTGATGATACTCGACCTGGAAACCTAGCAAAAACCTGTTAAAAGGCTTATATAGTATAACTCAGGCTAGAGGAAGGATGCAAGTCAGTACTAAATATCACTGCTAATACCAGAACATTGTTTTTAGTAATGTGAAATGGTAAAGAATGTGACAAATAGTCTTTTAGAAGCATATGAAGATGTTCGAATAAATTTGAAATTGGTTTGAAGATGTGGGAAGTAGTTTGAAATAGGTTCAAATGGGTTCAAAGTTGTTCGGGTGAGTTCGAGGAGGTTTGAAGGTGTTTGACTGGTGTCAAGATATGTTTGACAAATGAATATAGCAATCAAGAAGTGGGTTTTGAGTGGTGATAGGCAATGACAAATTGAGAACAAATATGAAAGTTTGAGGAAGTTCACAATATTTTGCAGAACTTCAGAGATATGATGCGAGGTAAGACTCAAGAGAACTGCTCTTAAATTTGACTATAGTGGAGAGGGTAACTGATTCTTTGTTGTTCTAAGTAAGTAGTACAAGTATATATACATTTCGAAGAGGTAAGTACTAAAAAGGAAATATGACAGGTGTAGAACATGAGGCAGTATGCACAGCAATGAAGGTATTGTAAAACATAAAAACAAATGAGGAATGATAATAATTGAAATGTTCGGTGTTGCCATATAGTAAGAGTACTTCTCTTGTTGTTTCAATATATTGTTGAAACCCCAAAACCACCATTATCATACCCTAATTCTTTTATCATCTCTCCTTGTGTCTGGTAGTGTTCGATAAGCAATGCAGTGGCTCATGCTGGATGTTTTTTGTGTGTCAAAAGGGCTTTAGAATATCCCTATGGTGGCCGATGTCCTTCTAAGTAGTGCGAAGTCATTTGAAAGTGTGCAAAGTGTCATGAAATTGTTCAAAGTCATTCGAAGCCATCCAAAATAGTGCAAGATAGTTTGAAAAGTGTTCAAAGTCGATTTCGTGGCATTTATAGTGATTCAGAGTGTGTGTCATAATGTGTAGATACAATTAGATTATTTTCCAGACCTTATAGCATGCAGTGGACCTATCACTGGGGATGTGCAGGACAACTTCCTGCTACTGTTCCAACCCTGATCACTGTTGATCACTGTTGATCACAGTTGATCAACATGCACCATAGCTTTGGCTCAAGGGGGTTGCAGAATGCAGAATTTGAATATCACATTGGTTTCTAATTTAAGGAGCTCTCCTTGGACCCCCCCCTCCCCACCTTCTATATAAGTCTCAATATGGTATGTCATGATCACACACTTCTATTCTGGAAGACAAGAAAAAGTGAAGATCCCTTGCTTGAACAAACACTGGCATCAGGAGTTTGCTTGGGTTTAGTGGAGGTCTAGGCAAAAAGAAACTATGGAGTGAGCACTCCCACTTTGTTTTTGTGGCCAGTTTTTGCTGAATACGTGCTTTACAAGCCTTGGATGTGTGGTGCAACTCCAGGTTTTTAGGTCCACTCATGCCAACATGGACTTCCTCATCGCAGTCAGGACATGTAAGCTTGCTATCTATGTTATATTTGCTGGCAGTCCTGGATAATGTTCTGTGTTCAACCTTGAGTTTGGGTAAATATTCACCCACTTGTTCTTTGCCATACTGTATTGCCTGTCCTTGAATGGGGTTGTTTGAAGGTGTGTCGAAAATTTGTGTTTACATTACTGTCTACAACTATTATGCTCAGTCTGATGACTGGGAACCATATTTATGTGATCCTGTCGCTGCATTGAGGTATAAGAGCTTTGTTGATGCTTCCCTGTCAAATATTTTTTAAGGACATCCTGATGAACCCCCCCCTCCCACATGATGTACAGGATCTGTGTTCCACAACCCCCTTGCTTCAGCTACCATTGCGCTCATCATCCCCGACGATGAGCATGCCTTTCCACTCATTCCTGATCATTTTCCCTCACTTTTTTGGTATATAGTACTCATGTATGTACTGTATATATAGTGTTAATGAACAGTTATTTTTTCTTTTACAGCCATATTTAGCCCAGAGAAAGCACTCTTCTTGAGTTTGAGGAGGAGGAGGGGTCTCATATGTTTATGGGAGAGTTATATTGAATGTAACTTGTTATATATTCATATATATGACTATTCAAATGACTGGGGAAGGCTCTACAGGGGAGGGGAAGAGGGGAAGTAGGGAGAAGTGAGGAGGGTGTGAGACAGGGTACCATCTACTGGGCTGGAACACCCTCTAGAACCAAAACAGTATATGTAGAGGGGTAGAGGTATGTATGTAGAGGTGGGAGTGATGTAGGAAGTGCTGGTAACAAGGGGCTCATTGTCAATGCACCTGTATGGAGAGGTGGGAGAGGTTGTTACTTACCTGCATTCCCAGGCCTTCCCCTTACAAAATGCACATAGGGGGAGGGTAGGATGGTCCTAATAAATGACCTGATAGACCACTTAAAGGCCCTTCAGTTGTTGGTAGAGGCATAAAAGAGTACATGTATCCAGGAAAAGGTATGCTTACCCTGTAAGACCCATGGGGCCAAATTGTTCGCTTTCTTCCATTCCTAGGCCTAATAATAAAGCAGAACAAAGGTAGATAAAGGAAATAGAAGGGGGATAAGATCCTGACTCACCAAGACATTGGTTCCCCATCAGCAGAGGTGCATTTTGCTCACCTTGCATCACACATCTCACCTTCTGTCCAAACCTCCTCCTATACATCTATAGCAGTCCTGTGCCCCTCATTTATAGCCTACAAGGGATCCATATAGTCAATACTTTGCCCTACAAGGTAAAGATTTCACATACTCACCTAACCTCCTAGTTACACCATGCCAGCTCATAGGACTCACTAATGCTTGTATAGACATACATACCTAGGTACTGTGAGTAGTATTACACCTTGTGAGGGTCCTTAAGTCTGTAAAAAAGAGGTGGAGGGTCAATGTAGTGAGTTGGAATGCAGTTACTCACCTACAGCTTGCAAGGCTTCTAGATCTGTATATAGTGCAGGAATAATGGTACCATAATATAGTAAGACAGGTTCCCTCAAGATGGAGACCATCCAGAGGCCATAGGATACACCAGAGTGTGTGCTCAACCAAGTAGTGCAGAAAAGGCAATAAATTGAAAATGAGTGTATATGTAACACAATGCTTAATCCCACTACAGTTACTAAAGTTTAACTTGTTATCAAACTAAGAATTGATGTATTGACTTCATTATAAACTCATATTAACTTGTTACTGACTTTATTACAAACTTGTATTGACTTGGTATTAACTTGGTATTAACCTGTTATTGACAATTGACATCATGACAAACTTGTGTTGACTTGTTATTGACTCTATTACAAACTTGTATTGACTTGTTATTGACATCATTACAAACTTTTATTGACTTTATTACAAACTTTTACTGACCTGTTATTGACTTCATTACAAACTTGTATTGACTTGTTATACTACAAACTTGTTATTGACATGATATTAATTTCAACACTCTCCCCATCCCCCCCTCACTCTCCCATGTCCCCCTCCCCCCTCTACACCCCCTCATACCCCCTCACCACCCCTCATACCTCTTCTCCATCCCCCTCCTGCCCACCCCCTCACACCCCTTCCCCACCCCTCACACTCCCTCACACTCCCCTCCACACTTCAGCTCACTTGCAAAGTTTCAAACTCCACTTCAAACTCAGCCATGCTCCATGCAGCTCACCTCTATATATGCAATGACCACATTTTGAAACCCAGCTATATGACTAATTTTTAGTCAGCTCTGACTAAGGCTGACCAATTTTGGACAGCTCTGACAAAGGCTGACCAATTTTACATAATCCCATCAACCATCACTCCCATCATTCCCACAAAATGACTGTAGCATATGTTATGTGCATTGTCCCGTCAATCATCACTGATCTTACCCAAAAAATTCCTCCCTTTAGCTGATCCCATTATGCCATCACTTCCACAAAACAACTGTAGCATATGTAATAGACGAGCTTATGACCCATGCCTTTGTCATGGCATTCGCTCGCTTTGCTTGCTCAGCCTAACACCAGCATGGGCCAGCTCGCATATATGTAACACAATGCTTAATCCCACTACAGTTACTCAAGTCTAACTTGGTTATCAAACTAACACATTATTGATATTAACTTGGTATTAACTTGTTATTGACTTTATTACAAACTTGTATTGACTTGTTATTGACTTTATTACAAACTTGTATTGACTTGTTATTGACATTATTACAAACTTTTATTGACTTTATTACAAACTTTTATTGACCTGTTATTGACATCATTACAAACTTGTATTGACTTGTTATATTGACTTCACTACAAACTTGTTATTGACATCATTACAAACTTGTATTGACTTGTTACTGACATTATTACAAACTTTTATTGACCGATTATTGACATTATTACAAACTGCTATTGACCTGTTATTGATATTATTACAAACTTTTATTAACTTGTTATTGAATACACACCAAGGTCTAGTAACCTGCCCTAAAGGCTTCTCACAATAAATTTTTCAACCATTTGATTCAATCCAAGTACAATCCAAATCTAAATCTAATTGTAATTCTAAATCTAAATCTAAATCCAAGTCTATCTTGATATCTAGATTAGTTACCAATTCCTGTAAATAATCTCTCAAGTTACTCACCTTTGCTAAACAACTCCATTCAACACTTCCTTGTACACCACATTGGCAGTTCTATTATTTCCATTGTTTTCATTCAACAGCACCTTGATCCTTTCTCCAGATGTATACCTTGACAGTGCAACATATAGCTGCCCATGTGAGAACACTGGTGTCTGCAAGTCCAAGCCAACATGTGATACCAATTGGCCTTGTGACTTGTTGATAGTCATGGCAAATGCCAAGTGAACTGGAAATTGATGTCAACGGAGTGGTAATGGCAAGGTCTCTGCCGAAGGCTCCAATGTGATCTGAGGAATGAAAACGATATTTCCTGCAAACTGTGCATCTCCACTGATGATCCTGCACTTCAATACATGTGGTCTGGCTTCAAGGAGGATAAGTCGAGTTCTATTGCAAAGACCCATGGTGACATCCAGATTGTGTAGAAGCATGAGAGGACAGCCTATCTTAAGTGCCAGCCTGGAAAGAGGAAGGCCACTTGCTTTGATAGAGTTTAGATACTCTGCAGGATATGGCTGGTAGTTGTTTAACTCCTGCTCTCTGAATGAGACTGTATCAGCACTGTTGAAGACATGCTCTGGTCCAGGAAATCTGGCAAGGAGAAGAGAGTTGATGACATCGACATTGTCATTTGTGCAGGAGAGAATGGTCCTATCCAAATAGTACTGATCTGGCTTGTTCCCCTGCTCTATGCCTGGATATGTAGAGTTGATAAGGTGATCTATGGTATTTCCATGGCAGAGCATGTTCTGTGGAATCTGTATAGTGTCTGCAGCATCCACTGTTGTGCCTGCACCAATGTGCAAGAGCCAGGCAGCATGTGCAGTGTTCTCTGGAGTTTTGTCAAGTTGCATATTCTTGGTCAAGTGATAGACAGTAATGCATTGCCAGAGAGTGCTTCTTTTGATGGATGAAGCTATGATCTGTTCTCTAGTGCCCCTAGGAATGACAGGTAGGGTCTGTCTAAAGTCACCTCCAAACAAAATGGTGATTCCACTGAATGGAACATTGTTTTTCTTGAGATCACACAAAGTGTGATTGACTGCATCTGTGGCATATTTGTGCTGCATAGGAACTTCATCCCAGATGATGATGGAAGTTTGATCAAGGACCTGGTGCAAAACTGAACCTCAAAGTATCCTGCAAGTAGAGGCCTCATCGATTTCAATTGGGATTTTGAACATGGAATGTGCTGTATGACCCCCTTCTAGAAGCAATGCAGCAATTCCAGATGATGCCACACAGAGAGCAATTTTTCCTTGAGCATGAACAGCAGCTGCGATGGTGTTGCAGACAAAGGTCTTTCCACAACCTCCAGCACTATGCAGGAACATGAGCTTTCCCTTGTTATTGTTCACAGAATCCATTGCAGCATCAAAAACCCATCTCTGCCTGTGATTAAAAAGCTGGAGATTGTGAGCAACAGTGATGGCCAACTCTTCAACATTGTAATCCCTTTGTTCCTGCAAAAGCCTATTGGCAAGAACATCAATGTGCCAGTTTCCTTCAATGGCAGGCATCTCTGGATAATCAGAAAGTTGTTTGTCTGATCTGATAAGGATCTGATTAATGAGATGCAAGCCATACATGTACACTTGATCATTTGTAAAATTCATATCTGGATAAATTGAAAGAAACTTGACTCTGAGGTCATCACAAATGTGATGTTTGAACTGGTTCCACAGGATGTCAGGAGATGTTGGATTGCAATGAAGAAGAATGGTGGCAAAGAGCAATCTGAGAGAGGAACCAAGCTGCATCTGGGCTGCCTCTGTAAGACACTGGACCCATTCCTGGTCATCCTGCAAAAGACCCAATGCAACACAGGCCTACTTGAATATGTTATGGATGACACCATTGACAGTGCGCAAGTGCTGGAATGATGTTGCCCCTGTGACAACAGTAAGAAGCAGCCTGAGGTAGAACCTTTCCCCCTGAGCAGGAGAAGCAAAGTACATTCTGGCAATGGTAGCCTCGCCATGCCTTCTTGGGTTCCACTGCTTCTTAGTTCCATTGTAGACCCATGCTTGAGAAAAGTTCTGGTAGGTGACAGTATGTGCTGCTTCATATCTTCTGTTGGCTTTAAACCAAGCAGTGAGACATGTGGTCTTGGCAGCAGGCCTTTCCAAAACCTCATTGATATTGTCATCTGCATTGAAGTAGACCATTTGCTGGTCCTCCAGATGGACAGGCAGACGATAAACATGAGGAGACTCTGCATGCATTCCAAATTCATTTATATGCCAGTGGCTTTCCACAGATCCAATGTAATGTGCATCCAGATACTCCTTGACCTCATCTCTGTCTTGGTCAAGAATCTCAATCATGCTTCTGTCATGGCCTTTGTATATGTACTTGTGGATGTACTTGACAGCCTCTACTGAAGAACAGATCTCAACATTGATGTGACAGTTGTATCTGACAAATGAACCAAGTTGTTAACTGATAAGCATGTTCCCAAATAAGTGCTCCTTACTTTGCAGCCAAATGAGGATTGTGTGGAACAACATGTCTGTTATCATAGACATAATTATGCTTCCTCACCATTCTACCATTGTTGGGTCTGGCATAATCAGGATAATTGTTTGCAGTAAAGGAAGTTTGTTCTCTGAACTCCTTGGGATACCTCTTGCTGCACCCATTGTTGACCATGCATGAAGCCTTGGGTTTGTCATGACCACAAGGACCATGAAGCATGCAGGTGGTTATAGTGTGATAGAGCATTGGCTGTGTGACAGAGTCAGGAATCTGAGCAGACACAATGGAATCAACATCATGGGCATCATGGATTTTGTCAGCTGGATTGAGAAATATGAGGAGGTGCATATGTGAAAGGCCTCTCTTTTGAAACTTGATGGTATAAATGTGTGCCACCACTTTATCCAAAACACCATCCTTGACATCCTTGATCAATGCATTCTTTTGTTCAAAGACATGTGCAATAATGTCTGGCCTGTCATAAGCTTCCTGCTTTTTTCCATGGGTGGTAAAACAAGGATTGGGTGATTCCTCCTGCAACAGAGCTTCCTGGATCTCTGGCCATTGTGGATTGGCAGTTATGGTGAGAAAGAGATCTGGCTTGCCAAAAAAGTGACAAATGGCCATGGAATCCTGGAAAAGCTGATTCATTTGCCTTTCACTGCCTATATGGGTTGATGGAAGAATGATGTGACTCCCATGATCCTCTAAATTGATATTTTCATCCCGGTCACCCATGGCAGCATTCCTCAATCCAGCATACACATTGGCCCTAAGCTCCTTCTGGTGATGTCAGACCCAGTTCAACATATTCTGTTTGATAGAGGCCCAAGCATCTACAACATACTGCTGCAACAGATTTCTACCCAAAAACAATGGTGGCTGCTTTCCTGGCCTTTGATGCAACTGATAAGCATGGTAACATCTCTGACTGACATTGGGAACTCTTCTGGCTCCATATGCACCTTGGTGTGCAGGTATATCTGGGTGCCATCCATCTTCACCATGAGGAAAGAGCAAGACATAGTGCAGAGTTGAATAGGATGGATGCAACTGGCTGATATGCCCAAGCCCTCCCCCTCTCAGCCTGAGAACAATATCTCTGTGGTTAGACTGTTCCTTGTAGCCATCACCTAAAATAATAGCTGCCACTTCACCATTGGGTGTAGGGAGATTATAGCAATGTAAATCCCAAGTTCTATCTGATCACAGCCATATGGAGACATTGTCCTGCTCTTCTGGAGGCTTTTCCATCATGATTTGAAATGCCTGCTTGAATAAAGGCATATAAGGATGGGTCTTATTCAGCATGGCCCACAGCTCTGTCATGATAACTGAGTTGAGATTATTGTTTTGCCACTCCCGAATATTGAGCTGTGCAATAGGATCATGAATATAGAGCTGTGCATAGGCTGCAGGCCATCCAGGAGGTGGAAGAAGTGCTCCAGAAAGATGATGAAGATCACCATGAATATGAAAGCTGTATACACCTGATGTACCTGTGACAGAATGGTCCACCTTGACACCCAAAGATGTGAATGCAAATGCAGCATTGTACTGTCAGATATTTGTTTTAAACTCCTTAGAAAGAGGACTTTTTTCATACAACAGATCTCGCAATGTGGCAGGAGCAGGTCGGAAAGATGGCAGATGAATTTGTTTCTGCAAGCAGAAACTTCCAAACTTTGGTACAGCTCAGGTAGACCTGGCCAACTTTTCACAATCAAAATGCAAGGCATGGCAGTGTGGACACTCCACATTCATGGGTCCAAGTGAATGTCTGGGAATTGGCTCCTGATAAGGTGCACAACCAAGTGGTAATGGCCTTGCAGGTCGATGTGGAGGTAGAGGTACAGGCATAGGTGGAGGCAAAGGTGGCAACATTGGGGGATTCAAGAATGAAGCAGGTGGCAGCAGTGAAGGAGATTGCGTGGGAGAAGGTGGCAATGATGGAACATGGAATATTGGGTCAGGCAGCAGTGGTGATGAAGATTGCAGAGGAGAAGATGGAAATTGTAGAGGGGACACCCTGCCAAGCTCATCATAATAATCTGATGGCATAGGAGATGATGGAAATTGTAAAGCAGTAACCCTTCCAAATTCATTATAATAATCTGATGGCAGGGGAGAAGGTGGAAATTGCAAAGAAGACTTGCTCCCATCATCATCATCAGATTCCTCATTCTCTATTTCCCTCCTCAAAGCAATCTCATTATTTCTTTGTTCCTCATACTCAGCAGCCAACAATGCAGCCATTTCCCTATCCATCTGAATTTGTTCTGCCTGTGCATCCACTTGAGCTCAATATTGATCAATCTGATCTCTAGACATATTGTTAGCCAATTGATCCAACCTCATCATTCATTGATCCAAGTTCCTGTCTGCAATGGATAGACGTTGGAGCTCCTCAATCTCATCCATCTGTACCTGCTCATCTGCACACTGTTCTTTTCTCCACATCTGATGCATCCTGAGAGCCCATTCCTGATTGCATCTGTTATGTTCTTGCAATGCAGCCTCTATATTAATATCTCTGGGTGGATCATGATATCGTGGCTCAACAGCTAAAGCACCTTGCTCAGTAGCTGCCTGCCTCTCCAACTCCTGTTCAGCCAGCTGCTGCAATTGTTGATTGTGCTGCCTAGCTGGTTCAGCTTCAGCAACCTGTCTTTGTGCATACTCTTCAGCTTCAGCAGCTTGTCTTTGTGCATACTCCTCAGCTGCAGCAGCTTGCCTGTGCTGCTCTTGTTCAGCCAGCTTCTGCAATTGCCAATTGTGCTATCTAGCTGCTTCCACTTCAGCAGCTTGCCTCCATTCATTCACCTGCTGCAATTGCAGATTATGCTGCCTACTTACTTCAGCCACTTGCTGTAATATCCTTTCTCTGGCAGCAGTAGCTTCAGCAATTCTTCTTTTCTCAGCAACCTTCTGTAATAGCTCCTGCTGATGCTGATACCATTTAGCTGTTTCTTGTTGCAATTCCTGAATATGGGCCTCATAATCTGCAGTCCTTTCCCTCAATGCAATATGTCCCCTATGCAGATTATTGAGTGAAGAATCCACTTGACCACCTGAGATATTATGCAATGGTCCCAGTCCCCTCCCTCTCCCTCTGCCTCTTCTTGTTTGTAACTGAGGTGCAGGTGGAACCACAGGAATAGGATTGGCCAAAGGTGCATTCCACCCTGCTGGCAGTTGAACCTGTGGTATAGTAGAAGCTATATTTGCCCCTACTCCATGGTTTGCCAAAACAGGTCCAGATGGCATCACAGGGGCCCCTCTCCTATGCAATATAGGAGCAGGAGGTACAACTGGCAATTCAAACTTCCTTGGAGCATCCCAATTAGCAGGCATCTGTACCTGTGGTATCTGAGCTGCCAATGCAGCTCCATAATTCAGTGGAACAATTCTTTCAGCAGAGGCAGTCACTTTGACTCTGCTTCTCCTCTCATCAGGATTGGTCATCTGCAACCTTTCCAAATGGTCTGCATCTCTAATTCTAGCCCTTTCCACTTCTGGTGTAGAAGGTCTACTTTGATTCCTGCAAATACTCTAATAAGCCATTATTATTGCAACATATGCCAACACCACTCACATATTTAGTAATGGTAAAGCCTAATAATAATTTTGTTCAATAGCCAACAATGTAGCACAGCTGAAGTAAGGTGAGCAACAATTTCCTTTAACAGCCAGTTGTCACAACACCCACTGTAATTCAACTGTTTTCAAGTTTCAATAGCCAATTCCAACACTTATGTAATGACAATCACAATTTTGCTATTTGATGATAGATAGCAATTGCAATAGTATCACTATTATAGCCCCAAATATTGTGTGAAGAGAGGTACTCAACTGATTGTAGTGGACTCTCTCTCTACATATAAGGAAAAGGCCTCTGTTTGGTTATATTGTGCCTGTTCCAGGCAAGGTGTGAAACTAGGTGTCCACTATATTGCGACTGAAATTTTATGCAAGCAAATCTGCCTTTTTTGGTATTGACTTGTTACTGACCTCATTACACATCTGTATTGAGATGTTACTTACTTCATTAAATTTGTATTGACCTGTTACTGACTTCAGATTTTTTACTGACCTCGTTACAAATTTGTATTGACTTGTTACTGACCAGCACCATTGGTGCTATCCATAATAAAGCGAGATCGGTCACGTGAATGTGGCATGGGTAAATGGATGACAAACTCCGCAGGGGTGGGAATGGCATCATGCCGTGAGACTCTGCAGAGGTGTGGGAAAGTGAAAATGGTGAGAAAGTATGACAAATATAACTCAAAGGTGGGAATTTTTTTTCTGGCTAATTTTTCGCCATCTCGAACTTTTTTTTTTGGCTCTGGGCTCATTGGCTATGTAGAATATTGTCTGCATGGCATGTAAGGTGCTATATTGCAGTGTTTGCTAAATAAAATTTGACTGAGGAGCAACTGTCATCCTTTTACTATGCTGTGAAAGCTGACTAAGCGAACCTCGCGGGCTGAACAAAATGCAAAAACCTGATCATGACCTTGGCACATGACCCAAATAAAATGATTTAGACACATCACTGTATTAGTCAGTAGCAAGTTGGTTGGCTCAATAAAATATGGTTACAATTTATAAATGAGGTCATTACAAAGTCAGGTCAGTATTGAAATAAGTTTGAATTGAAAATTGAGTTCAGAGTTACAATTGAGTTCATTATGAAGTAAAGGAAATAAAAATTACTTGAATACAGTATGTTTAAAAATTGAGTTCGTTACAAAGTAAAGTCAGCAAAATAACAGTTACAAATGAGCTCATTATGAAGTAAAGTCTATGAAAATTAGTCTAGAAATAAGTCAAGTTTGAAAATGAGTTAGTAAAAAATAAGTCTGTAAAATGATCTTCGAAATAAGGCATTTGATATAAAATAAAATTACAGTTACCATTATGAAGTAAACTCAATAAAAATTAGTTCAATACAAAGTCATTATGCAGACTTACTAACAAGTTATAAATTGAGTTTGTTATAATGTAAAGTCAATAAATATTACTTTAATATTGACAAAGTGAAGTTGGAGATTTTTTACAAAATTTAAAGAGAGGAGAGGAAGGAGAGCAGGGGTGAGGGGGTGAGGGGATGAAGTAGTGAGGGGGTGAGGGGGTAGGGGAGGAGGGAGAGGGGAGGGGGGGAGGGGGGGAGGGAGAGAGGGAGAGAGAGGGGGAGAAAGTGAAGAGGGGAATGGAAAATGAGAGGGAAAGTGGAGAGTGGGTGAGAATAAGAGAGTGGGAGAAGGGAAGAGGGGGGGTGTGAGAGAGGGGGTGAGGAAGAAGAGGAAAAGAGATGAGAGAGAGGAGAGGGGGAGAATGGAGGGAGGAGGGAGGAGGGGGTGGGTGCATGAGGGGGTGAGGGGGTAGGGGAGGGGTGAGGGGGTAGAGAAGGGGAGGAGAGAGGAGGAGAGGAAGGGGATGGGGGAGAGGGGGATGGGGGAGATGGGAGAGTGGATGGGGAGATGAGGGAGGGGATAGGGTAGGTGGGCATGGGATGGGGATGGGGTAGGTGGGCATGGGATGGGGATGGAGTAGGTGGGCATGTTGGGGATGGGGATGGGGAAGAGGATAAATACCACAACCCCCCCATGTTGACTTGGGGCCAATGGTCCCAAGTCAACTGAAGAGTTGTGTACCATCTAAAAGTCAAATAAAATGCTGTGCATCCATGAATAAAATGCAGTAAGGTGTTCATAATGAACACAGTGAACCACGTGTGCCGAAGGCACATTTAAAAACCTTGTACATATGGGATGACAACATTTCAAACCCAGCTGTATTTGTCAGAGCTGACAAATTTTAGTCAGCTCTGACAAATACCATCATTTCTGACTAATCTTGCACAGTGCTGACTAATTTTGCATAGCTCTGACAAATTTTAGATAATCCTATCAACCCATCATTCCCACAAAATCTATAGCATATGTTATGTGTGTCACCCCAATCAATCACCAATCTTAGCTGAAAGATTCCTCCCTTTAGCTGATCCCACCATGCCATCACTTCAACAAAACAACTGTAGCATATGTAATAGACAAGCTTATGATCCATGCCTTTGTCATGGTGTTCACTTGCTTTGCTCACTCAGCCTAACACTGGCATGGGCCAGCTCACGTATATGTAACACAATGCTTCACCCCACTACAATTACTCAACTCTTCAGTTGCCTTTGGACCTTTAGCCCAAAGTCAATGTTTGGGGGTTTATGGTCACACAACTCTTTAGTTGACTTTTAGATAGTACACAACTCTTCAGTTAGTCAATGTGGGGGGGTTGTGGTGTTTATTCCCATCCCCATCCCCATCCCCATCCCCATCCCCATCCCCATCCCCATCCCCATCTCCATCTCTCTCTCCATCTCCATCTCTCCCTTTCCCTTCCCCATACCCATACCTACCTATCCCCATCCTCATTCCCATCCCCACCTCTCTCTTCCTCATCTCCCCCTCCCCCTCCCTCATCTCCCCCTCCCCCATCTCCCCCATCTCCCCCATCTCCCCTATCTCTATCTTCATCTCCCCCATCTCCATCTCCCCCTTCCCCTTCCCCTTCCCCTTCCTCATCTCCCCCTCCCCCTTTCCCATCTCCCCCTCCCCCTTTCCCACCTCCCCCTTCCCCCTCCCCTTCCCTTCCCCCTCTCACTCTCCCATGTCCACCTCCCCCCTCTATACCCTCTCACACCCTCCCCACCCCTCATACCTCTTCTCCATCCCCCTCCTGCCCACCCCCTCACACCCCCTGCCCACCCCTCACACTCCCCACACACTCCTTCACACTCCTCTCCACACTCAGCTCACTTGCGAAGTTTCAAACTCCACTTCAAACTCAGCTGCAGTTCACCTCTACATATGCGATGACCACATTTTGAAGCCTAGCTATATTAGTCAGAGCTGACAAATTTTAGTCAGCTCTGACTAATGCCATCATTTCTGACTAATGTTGCACAGCACTGACAAATTTTAGATAATCCCATCAACCATCACTCCCATCATTCCCACAAAACAACTGTAGCATACCACCTTCTCCCCTGCCATCAGATTATTATAATGAATTTGGAAGGATTACTGCTTTACAATTTCCATCATCTCCTATGCCATCAGATTATTATGATGAGCTTGGCAGGGTGTCCCCTCTACAATTTCCATCTTCTCCTCTGCAATCTTCATCACCACTGCTGCCTGACCCAATATTCCATGTTCCATCATTGCCACCTTCTCCCACGCAATCTCCTTCACTGCTGCCACCTGCTTCATTCTTGAATCCCCCAATGTTGCCACCTTTGCCTCCACCTATGCCTGTACCTCTACCTCCACATCGACCTGCAAGGCCATTACCACTTGGTTGTGCACCTTATCAGGAGCCAATTCCCAGACATTCACTTGGACCCATGAATGTGGAGTGTCCACACTGCCATGCCTTGCATTTTGATTGTGAAAAGTTGGCCAGGTCTACCTGAGCTGTACCAAAGTTTGGAAGTTTCTGCTTGCAGAAACAAATTCATCTGCCATCTTTCCGACCTGCTCCTGCCACATTGCGAGATCTGTTGTATGAAAAAAGTCCTCTTTCTAAGGAGTTTAAAACAAATATCTGACAGTACAATGCTGCATTTGCATTCACATCTTTGGGTGTCAAGGTGGACCATTCTGTCACAGGTACATCAGGTGTATACAGCTTTCATATTCATGGTGATCTTCATCATCTTTCTGGAGCACTTCTTCCACCTCCTGGATGGCCTGCAGCCTATGCACAGCTCTATATTCATGATCCTATTGCACAGCTCAATATTCGGGAGTGGCAAAACAATAATCTCAACTCAGTTATCATGACAGAGCTGTGGGCCATGCTGAATAAGACCCATCCTTATATGCCTTTATTCAAGCAGGCATTTCAAATCATGATGGAAAAGCCTCCAGAAGAGCAGGACAATGTCTCCATATGGCTGTGATCAGATAGAACTTGGGATTTACATTGCTATAATCTCCCTACACCCAATGGTGAAGTGGCAGCTATTATTTTAGGTGATGGCTACAAGGAACAGTCTAACCACAGAGATATTGTTCTCAGGCTGAGAGGGGGAGGGCTTGGGCATATCAGCCAGTTGCATCCATCCTATTCAACTCTGCACTATGTCTTGCTCTTTCCTCATGGTGAAGATGGATGGCACCCAGATATACCTGCACACCAAGGTGCATATGGAGCCAGAAGAGTTCCCAATGTCAGTCAGAGATGTTACCATGCTTATCAGTTGCATCAAAGGCCAGGAAAGCAGCCACCATTGTTTTTGGGTAGAAATCTGTTGCAGCAGTATGTTGTAGATGCTTGGGCCTCTATCAAACAGAATATGTTGAACTGGGTCTGACATCACCAGAAGGAGCTTAGGGCCAATGTGTATGCTGGATTGAGGAATGCTGCCATGGGTGACCGGGATGAAAATATCAATTTAGAGGATCATGGGAGTCACATCATTCTTCCATCAACCCATATAGGCAGTGAAAGGCAAATGAATCAGCTTTTCCAGGATTCCATGGCCATTTGTCACTTTTTTGGCAAGCCAGATCTCTTTCTCACCATAACTGCCAATCCACAATGGCCAGAGATCCAGGAAGCTCTGTTGCAGGAGGAATCACCCAATCCTTGTTTTACCACCCATGGAAAAAAGCAGGAAGCTTATGACAGGCCAGACATTATTGCACATGTCTTTGAACAAAAGAATGCATTGATCAAGGATGTCAAGGATGGTGTTTTGGATAAAGTGGTGGCACACATTTATACCATCAAGTTTCAAAAGAGAGGCCTTTCACATATGCACCTCCTCATATTTCTCAATCCAGCTGACAAAATCCATGATGCCCATGATGTTGATTCCATTGTGTCTGCTCAGATTCCTGACTCTGTCACACAGCCAATGCTCTATCACACTATAACCACCTGCATGCTTCATGGTCCTTGTGGTCATGACAAACCCAAGGCTTCATGCATGGTCAACAATGGGTGCAGCAAGAGGTATCCCAAGGAGTTCAGAGAACAAACTTCCTTTACTGCAAACAATTATCCTGATTATGCCAGACCCAACAATGGTAGAATGGTGAGGAAGCATAATTATGTCTATGATAACAGACATGTTGTTCCACACAATCCTCATTTGGCTGCAAAGTAAGGAGCACTTATTTGGGAACATGCTTATCAGTTAACAACTTGGTTCATTTGTCAGATACAACTGTCACATCAATGTTGAGATCTGTTCTTCAGTAGAGGCTGTCAAGTACATCCACAAGTACATATACAAAGGCCATGACAGAAGCATGATTGAGATTCTTGACCAAGACAGAGATGAGGTCAAGGAGTATCTGGATGCACATTACATTGGATCTGTGGAAAGCCACTGGCATATAAATGAATTTGGAATGCATGCAGAGTCTCCTCATGTTTATCGTCTGCCTGTCCATCTGGAGGACCAGCAAATGGTCTACTTCAATGCAGATGACAATATCAATGAGGTTTTGGAAAGGCCTGCTGCCAAGACCACATGTCTCACTGCTTGGTTTAAAGCCAACAGAAGATATGAAGCAGCACATACTGTCACCTACCAGAACTTTTCTCAAGCATGGGTCTACAATGGAACTAAGAAGCAGTGGAACCCAAGAAGGCATGGCGAGGCTACCATTGCCAGAATGTACTTTGCTTCTCCTGCTCAGGGGGAAAGGTTCTACCTCAGGCTGCTTCTTACTGTTGTCACAGGGGCAACATCATTCCAGCACTTGCGCACTGTCAATGGTGTCATCCATAACATATTCAAGTAGGCCTGTGTTGCATTGGGTCTTTTGCAGGATGACCAGGAATGGGTCCAGTGTCTTACAGAGGCAGCCCAGATGCAGCTTGGTTCCTCTCTCAGATTGCTCTTTGCCACCATTCTTCTTCATTGCAATCCAACATCTCCTGACATCCTGTGGAACCAGTTCAAACATCACATTTGTGATGACCTCAGAGTCAAGTTTCTTTCAATTTATCCAGATATGAATTTTACAAATGATCAAGTGTACATGTATGGCTTGCATCTCATTAATCAGATCCTTATCAGATCAGACAAACAACTTTCTGATTATCCAGAGATGCCTGCCATTGAAGGAAACTGGCACATTGATGTTCTTGCCAATAGGCTTTTGCAGGAACAAAGGGATTACAATGTTGAAGAGTTGGCCATCACTGTTGCTCACAATCTCCAGCTTTTTAATCACAGGCAGAGATGGGTTTTTGATGCTGCAATGGATTCTGTGAACAATAACAAGGGAAAGCTCATGTTCCTGCATAGTGCTGGAGGTTGTGGAAAGACCTTTGTCTGCAACACCATCGCAGCTGCTGTTCATGCTCAAGGAAAAATTGCTCTCTGTGTGGCATCATCTGGAATTGCTGCATTGCTTCTAGAAGGGGGTCATACAGCACATTCCATGTTCAAAATCCCAATTGAAATCGATGAGGCCTCTACTTGCAGGATACTTTGAGGTTCAGTTTTGCACCAGGTCCTTGATCAAACTTCCATCATCATCTGGGATGAAGTTCCTATGCAGCACAAATATGCCACAGATGCAGTCAATCACACTTTGTGTGATCTCAAGAAAAACAATGTTCCATTCAGTGGAATCACCATTTTGTTTGGAGGTGACTTTAGACAGACCCTACCTGTCATTCCTAGGGGCACTAGAGAACAGATCATAGCTTCATCCATCAAAAGAAGCACTCTCTGGCAATGCATTACTGTCTATCACTTGACCAAGAATATGCAACTTGACAAAACTCCAGAGAACACTGCACATGCTGCCTGGCTCTTGCACATTGGTGCAGGCACAACAGTGGATGCTGCAGACACTATACAGATTCCACAGAACATGCTCTGCCATGGAAATACCATAGATCACCTTATCAACTCTACATATCCAGGCATAGAGCAGGGGAACAAGCCAGATCAGTACTATTTGGATAGGACCATTCTCTCCTGCACAAATGACAATGTCGATGTCATCAACTCTCTTCTCCTTGCCAGATTTCCTGGACCAGAGCATGTCTTCAACAGTGCTGATACAGTCTCATTCAGAGAGCAGGAGTTAAACAACTACCAGCCATATCCTGCAGAGTATCTAAACTCTATCAAAGCAAGTGGCCTTCCTCTTTCCAGGCTGGCACTTAAGATAGGCTGTCCTCTCATGCTTCTACACAATCTGGATGTCACCATGGGTCTTTGCAATAGAACTCGACTTATCCTCCTTGAAGCCAGACCACATGTATTGAAGTGCAGGATCATCAGTGGAGATGCACAGTTTGCAGGAAATATCGTTTTCATTCCTCAGATCACATTGGAGCCTTCGGCAGAGACCTTGCCATTACCACTCCGTTGACATCAATTTCCAGTTCACTTGGCATTTGCCATGACTATCAACAAGTCACAAGGCCAATTGGTATCACATGTTGGCTTGGACTTGCAGACACCAGTGTTCTCACATGGGCAGCTATATGTTGCACTGTCAAGGTATACATCTGGAGAAAGGATCAAGGTGCTGTTGAATGAAAACAATGGAAATAATAGAACTGCCAATGTGGTGTACAAGGAAGTGTTGAATGGAGTTGTTTAGCAAAGGTGAGTAACTTGAGAGATTATTTACAGGAATTGGTAACTAATCTAGATATCAAGATAGACTTGGATTTAGATTTAGATTTAGAATTACAATTAGATTTAGATTTGGATTGTACTTGGATTGAATCAAATGGTTGAAAAATTTATTGTGAGAAGCCTTTAGGGCAGGTTACTAGACCTTGGTGTGTATTCAATAACAAGTTAATAAAAGTTTGTAATAATATCAATAACAGGTCAATAGCAGTTTGTAATAATGTCAATAATCGGTCAATAAAAGTTTGTAATAATGTCAGTAACAAGTCAATACAAGTTTGTAATGATGTCAATAACAAGTTTGTAGTGAAGTCAATATAACAAGTCAATACAAGTTTGTAATGATGTCAATAACAGGTCAATAAAAGTTTGTAATAAAGTCAATAAAAGTTTGTAATAATGTCAATAACAAGTCAATACAAGTTTGTAATAAAGTCAATAACAAGTCAATACAAGTTTGTAATAAAGTCAATAACAAGTTAATACCAAGTTAATATCAATAATGTGTTAGTTTGATAACCAAGTTAGACTTGAGTAACTGTAGTGGGATTAAGCATTGTGTTACATATATGCGAGCTGGCCCATGCTGGTGTTAGGCTGAGCAAGCAAAGCGAGCGAATGCCATGACAAAGGCATGGGTCATAAGCTCGTCTATTACATATGCTACAGTTGTTTTGTGGAAGTGATGGCATAATGGGATCAGCTAAAGGGAGGAATTTTTTGGGTAAGATCAGTGATGATTGACGGGACAATGCACATAACATATGCTACAGTCATTTTGTGGGAATGATGGGAGTGATGGTTGATGGGATTATGTAAAATTGGTCAGCCTTTGTCAGAGCTGTCCAAAATTGGTCAGCCTTAGTCAGAGCTGACTAAAAATTAGTCATATAGCTGGGTTTCAAAATGTGGTCATTGCATATATAGAGGTGAGCTGCATGGAGCATGGCTGAGTTTGAAGTGGAGTTTGAAACTTTGCAAGTGAGCTGAAGTGTGGAGGGGAGTGTGAGGGAGTGTGAGGGGTGGGGAAGGGGTGTGAGGGGGTGGGCAGGAGGGGGATGGAGAAGAGGTATGAGGGGTGGTGAGGGGGTATGAGGGGGTGTAGAGGGGGGAGGGGGACATGGGAGAGTGAGGGGGGGATGGGGAGAGTGTTGAAATTAATCTCTGATGCATGCTGCATACGTGAGGCAAACCATGCAGCACACACATGTTACTGCACTTACTGTGCATACATGTGGTGAACACATTCCTGAGTCATGTGACATATATACTATTATGTATATAAAGGGAACCTGTACCCCAGGTAAATTATAAGGAATGTGTCATCTCTTCCTCTGTGCAGCATATGTAGTCTGCTCCAATAGGTTATGGGCCCTGCTGGGCACATCGCGAATGTGCCTTAACTGGCTGTGAATGACATTGACTTCATTGTCTCCAAATTTTAACCTTGCACTCTTTGTGAGCTGCATTGCACTCCCTGTGAGCTGCATTTAAAAACCCAGGTTGACTAGGGTTAACCACTCTGAAGGAGTATTTTTGCCTGAGATTATGGAACATGTTTTCTTGAATGGAGGACTGATTGAGTGCTTTTACCAGCTGCCACTACAACATCATGTCTTTAACTCTTGAAAAACTCATACAAATCTTTGATGGCTCTAACTACATTTAATGGGCTGACTCAATGAAGGTGTGGCTCAGGTCTCAGGGCCTCTGGCAAATAACTAGTGGGATGGAACTAAAACCACCTCTGGCACCTCCTTTGATGGCGACAAATGCTGCACTAGTAGCGAATGCTAATGCCAAGCTCCAGACCTGGAGCAACAAGAATAACCAGGCTATTGGTAGCCTAGTGCTCTGCCTGGCCCCCTCTATTTGGCAGCATGCCAACATCAAGAACACTGCTGAGGAGGTGTGGGATCTTATCCACACCAATTATGGTGTCGATGGCCCCTCCCAAGGCTTTGCAGACTTTAGGTCTGCAATCGCAATCAAAATTCCAGCTGTGAATCCCATGCCAGAGATTGCCAAGATGGCTGACAAATTTGAATGCCTTATGGCTACCAATGTTGCCATCCCTGAATTAGTACAGGCAATGATTCTACTCACTGCGATGCCACGTGAGTATGATTCTCTATCTGCCACGGTCCTTAACATGACCACTACTAGGGCCTTGATGTTTAAACATGTCAAGGACTCCATTGTTGCTGAGGCCTCACAGCGCATGGCAGTTGGAAAGCCCATCGGCCTGCCTCAGGCCACCAAGCTTTCCACTGTCAAGCGCAAAGGGGGAAACCCCAAATGGCAATCTCAGGGAAACAATGGAGATTCATCCCAAAAGTGTGGACGATGTGGGGACAAAAAGACTAAAGAGGAAAAGCCTAAAGAGAAACATACCTACCTCATCTCAAATGCCTTTACTACTATAAATGGTAATGGCACCATCATACCGCCAATGCCACTCATCCAGCGCATCGAGAAGCATGAACATACTCCCACAAGGGATCCTCACCGCCGACCACCTGCACAGGCATACATGGGCGCGGCCTCTACCTCTCATTCAGTCTACACCAAATATCAGCAGGCTCAAGACACCCTCGAGCAAATGAATCTCCCATGCAGTGCAAAAAATCTGCGACCGCTGGAAGAGCACCTAATGGTGTGAGAAGGTAAGAGGAGGAGGATTGAACCAGAACTGAGGATCGTAGAGGTAGAAAGCAATAGTGTCTCCCTTGGATTGGAGCCTGCAGTTTCTGATGAGGAAGTATAGAAAGCTGTCGACAAAATGCTCATCGATGAACCGCTTGAAACAGGTACATATGATGAAAGGTCAGTCCTTTTTCCTGCCACAAGCACAAGAATTAACATTCCAATGATCACAGTGAACTTTTCATGTGAAATTTTACTGCTACTGAATGTATCATTGAACTATTTACGTCTTAATGAATGTGTTATGTGTGCAAAGGGAGATTGTAAGAAAGGTGCTGACTGGATCATGGATTCAGGTGCAACGAAACACTTCACTGGTGAAATGAAAGATTTTGCTTCTTATGAGCCTTTACCGAGAAAGGACTCTACCCTGGTTCAAATGGCCATGGGTACTACTCATATAGTAGGAAAAGGAGCAGTCTTCATTAGACATCAGATGGTATGTCATGGGAAGTCAGAGATGCATGAAACATGATTATACCCTGTCTACTACATACCCAACTGTAATGCTCGATTACTGTCAATGGGCATCTTCTTGCAAGATGGAAATAACATGCATGGTTCCTCTGCACACAATTCATTTTTCAAGCAAGGAAACCCAATTATGGATTGCATCCCTCTTATGAAACATGACACTATTTATTGGGCTCGGACTCATATATTGAGCACCAAGGGAATCAATGTCACGACGATGTACATCGCAGACTACTTGACTTGGCATAGGCGACTTGGACACCCATTCAAAGAGGCGCTAGGGAAGATGCCTAATAGCACCATAAAATTACTGAGGAATTTAATTATTCCAAAAGACAAAATTATATGTCCAGGGTGCGCTGAAGGGAAAATGACCTCAAAATCTTTTCCTGAATCAGATTCACATGCAGAAAGACCCTTTGAATTAATACATTCTGATCTGAAGGAACTCCCAGTACTATCGTACCATAAACATAAATACTTTATTGTATTTCTGGATGACAAGACATCACATATCTGGGTCCAATGCCTTAGAAAGAAATCTGACACTGCTGCAGCCATCAGACAATTTCAGGCAGTGGCTTTGACACAGTATGGCACTACAATCAAGTGCTGGCATGTTGATCCAGGGGGGGAGTTCAAAGATTGTGAGCTACAAAATGTGCTCAAGGGCTTTGGCATCAAAATAGAGATGTCCGCACCCCACGTTCACCAACAGAATGGGCGTGCAGAGCGTGCCATAAGGACAATAATGGAAAAGTCACAAACCCTGTGATTTACTGCATGTCTACCACAATCATGGTGGGAATTTTGCATTGAACATGCAACACACCTATACAACTGAACCCCAATAAGGTGCCTGAAATGGCTAACACCAGTTGGGGACCTGACAAAGGTCCACCCAGATCTGAATGATCTGAAGGTTTTTGGTTGTGGTGCATAAGTCTATCTACCCAAGGAGAAGTGTCCAAACACATTAGCTCCTCGATCGGAGTTAATGCCATACCTTGGATTAGAAGATGGCATTAAAGCATATCGTTTCATGTGACCTAGTAGCACAATATTCATTGGTGCTATGGCACTATTTGATGAAACGTTGTTCCCATGCTGTGCCAGAGCTAAAACTCCTGCCAATACAGACCTTGGTAATTTTCCACCTCCAGAACCAGAAGATGATAACCACTCATCTGGAATGGATGGCGATGATTCTATACCACCACAAAATCTGCCCCTTCCTCCATCATTAGAAAATAATGATGATGATGTACCAAGTGAGCAAAAAATGCATGATGATGTGACTGATGCTCCTCCTCCGCTGCCTCTAGGAATCACTGAGGACTTTTGTCCAAGATGTGATGATCAACAGGAATGGCAGCAATTGCCCCATCGATCAGGCAGGCAGAGGAACATCCCAAAACATCCTGGCAATACCTATGGATAGAAGTGACTCCCCTCTGACATAGAGAGAGACATTGCATGTGATTGATATTGGAAGAGATCTGTGGGTCAAGATTTGGATCATAACCGAACATGACCACAATCTCAACAGAAAGAACTGGTTGCTGGACCAAGTTTGGCACCCCATGAGAGTGTGCCCAATTCCAATGATCAAGAACATGATCACCCAATGGGGGAACTGGATGAAGCAGGTTATATTAAAAAGATAACCAAGGAAGGAGGAGATAAGCTTATTCACTGGCTGTTGTCAAAAGCAGTCAAACCATTGAGCGAAATAAGCCAAGTTCCAAACCAATTTCATAATATTGCGTGCCTACCACGGCAGCAGCAACGTGAGTGGAAACAAGCTTGTCATAAAGAATTAGAGGCTCTTCATAAGCGACAAGTCTATGACATCGACGATCTTCTACATAATCAAAAAATAATCAAAAATAGATGGGTTTTCTCCATAAAATTGGACGGAAGAAAACGAGCCAGACTCATGGCCAAAGGCTTTTCACAAGTCAAAGGCATCGACTTTGATGAGATTTTCTCACTGGTAGTCTGCTACGAGACTGTACACCTCATGTTTGCCCTTGCATCTCTAGAGGGCATGTATATGACTGGCCTAGATGTAAAAACTGCATTTTTATATGGCAAACTAGATGAGGAGATCTATATGGATCAACCTGAGGGTTTCAGACTCGAGGAAAAAGAGTGCAAAGTAATGCGCTTACACCGACATTGTATGGCCTTAAACAGGCCTCACTAGCATGGTGGAAAGAGCTAGAGGCATTTATGTGCACCATTGGGTTTGTGCGCGCCAGCTCCAATGCCGGCATTTTCATACACAAGGATCCTAAGACAGGCAGCATTGTTATTGCACGCATCTATGTTGATGATGGCTTGTTCATGGGGAAGAACAAGAAACTTGTGGATGAATGCTTGTCTGAAGCATTGGGAGTGCCGTAGTACTGAAAAAGTCACGGAATTCTTAGGCATGCACATCACCCAGACTGCAAACAAAGTCAAACTCGATCAAACTGAATATCTTGCCAAAGTGCTTGAGAGATTCGAGATGACAAATGCCAAAGTGACCCCCACTCCACTCCCGACTGGTTACAGACCATCAGAAAACACAGCAATGCCCAATGTGGTGCTTAGATCAAAATATCAGTCTGTGATTGGATCTTTATTGTATCTGATGCTTGGAACATGACCTGATATCACTTATGCGGTAATCAAGATGTCACAATTCTTGGCTAATCCTAGCCAAGAACATCTAGACAAAGCAATGTACATCATGTGCTATCTGGTGGGAACCCAGAAATATAACATTGTCTACAATGGCAAGAAGTCCAAGGGGCTACAGGCCTTCACAGATTCTGATTGGGCAGCTGACACTGTCAAATGCCGATCTACAATGAATTACTTTGCTACTCTAGCGAGTGGCATTGTGTGCTGGCAGTCCCGTTTACAAAAAACTGTAGCACTGTCATCCACAGAAGCCAAATATATGGCACTCTCCAATACTTGTTGACAGATAGTGTGGATAGAGTCCTTATTCTGGGAACTTGGATATATACTGAAGTGCATACCAATCTGCACTGACAATCAGGGATCCATCTTTATCAGATCAAATCCAGTTCAGAAAAGAAGGACAAAACACATAGATATTCACTACCACTATACCTGCAAATGCATAGAAAATGACAAAGTCACAGTCGTTTTCATTCCTGGAAGTGATAATCTAACTGACATGTTCACAAAGAACCTTGGTGCCATCTTATTCAGGAAATTTAGAGACTTTCTTGGAATTACTTTTGAGATTCAAACTTAGCTGCTTAGAGCACTGTCCAGTTTGAGGGGGGGTAATCTCTAATGCATGCTGCATACGTGAGGCAAACCATGCAGCACACACATGTTACTGCGCTTACTGCGCATACATGTGGTGAACACATTCCTGAGTCATGTGACATATATACTATTATGTATGTAAAGGGAACCTGTACCGTAGTAGATATACAGTGTTCTTATCTCTGCTAAACCCTAGCTCTAAGACTAATTAAACCCCAAATAGGTTATAAGGAACGTGTCATCTCCTCCTCTGTGCAGCATATGTAGTCTGCTCCAACAGAGAGGGAAGGAGGAGGTGGGGATAGCAATGAGGAAGGGGGAGATGGGTATGGGAATGGGAGATGGGGAAGGGGGAGATGGGTATGGGAATGGGAGATGGGGAAGAGGGAGATGGGGAAGGGGAAGGGGGAGGGGGAGGGAGGGGGGGGGAGGGGAATGGGGGGGGAGAGGAGGGGAGGGGAATGGGGGAGAGGGGAAAGAGGGAGATGGGGATGGAGGCATATATAGGGATGGGGATGGGGATAAACACCACAACCCCCCCACATTGACTTGGGGCCAATGGTCCCAAGTCAACTAAAGAGTTGTGTACTATCTAAAAGTCAACTAAACAGTTGTGTGACCATGAACCCCCAAACATTGACTTTGGGCTGAAGGTCCAAAGGCAACTGAAGAATTGAGTGATTGTAGTGGGATTAAACATTGTGTTATGTATACGCGAGCTGGCCCATGCTGGTGTCAGGCTGAGCGAGCAAAGTGAGCGAACACCATGACAAAGGCATGGGTCATAAGCTTGTAATTAAGAAGGTCACAGTAAGTAGCATTTGCCGTAAATCTCTGCCGCTTAGTCACATTTCCGGTAATACTTAGATAATAGATGGGAATCAAGCCCGATTTAGGAAATCAGGTTTTTACTGATGGGAGAACTGCCATGGCCATGAAGAATTTTTTGAGTGATATGAAATACAGACCCTAGACTGACTTGAGACTAGGCACCTGTTGTGATAGTGTAGAACTGGTTGTTCTTGGTGAGTGTTAGGTACTTTACGAGCTTACCCCATCCTACCAGTACAGCACATCATAGAGCAGGACCATATGTTGCTCCTTTGGATACCTTGAGCAGATGACAATCCATCTTCTCACATGCTGGAAGGACAGAGGGGATTGTTGGGATTGATGCCCATGACATTTGCAGTTATCGTTCTATGCTACGTGTGGTCCATGTGTCAATCCACATACTTGCAAGATTTTCTTTCATGCCAGATCTGAAAACAAACAGCTACTAATTCAGACATGTTATGCATGTGAATCCTATTTATTTAACTGGTAGTCTAGGTGACGTTTGACGTTATGAATACATATTGCGTATCAAACCTAAGTACATATATCTAAGATGAATCCTTAAAATAGACCAGAGATCTCGAATGTACACCGGAAATTCCACTATACAACGACAGCCAGACAAAATGAAACGAAACAACCAATGCAAAAACAAAGATATAAAGCATATAGATGCGCACGCCATATATCCAGGCGAAAACTCTGCGCTCCATTTCCAGGTAGAGAGGGTAGAGAAGGCAGACCAGAGCCAGATGTTGAACTGGGTGTGGTAGACGTCTGAGTAGCGGACCCAGGTGACAAGAAGATGTCCGTCTGAGCACCTGACACAATGAAGAAACTCAGCATTCCATTTCACGCAACGTTTCAAAAAGAGGACAAACCATTTGAGAAACCAAGCTTCAAATTATACGCTGGCGACTTGGGGTTTCCAGATAAATCCGACCCACTGACCTCAATGTTATTCCGTTCCAACTGGTTCCAAAAAATCATCTGCCTTGCACCCTTTGTACAGCTTGACTGATTGCCCTCGCACCATGTAGGGGGGATGGCAGGAGCGACAGCCGCGTTTCCCGGGGTACCTGTTACCCTGCATTTGTACGGGAACATGTACATGTTAGGTTCGCCGCATCTGATCGCAGGCCGGAATAAGGAACGATATTGGAAAGCGAAGAGAGCGACGCTTACCCGTTAGGTACCTAGATTCCGACAGAGGCAATTATCAGTATAGCGTACCAGAGCCGCATTAGTAAAGAGTATGTACCCAACCCCACTGCAAGAGATACGTTCAGCACAAGTGACGATAGAAAGAAGAATGCGACAGCTCACAGCACATATACAACCAGCTGGCGGGCAAGCAGGTAGGTTTGGAACAGAATACACTGCAATACGTTTCCAAGGCGTGCTTTCAGGATGTCAGCAAGTTGGAAGGTTGCGGAAGAGTGAATCATACTTATGAAGGACTGAGAACACCACGAGATTTTCAGGTGTCACTGCCGTCAACTCGGACTATCACCATTACATCAGTCAAACATATCTGTAAGGAGCAAAACAACCAACATAATATGAGATTGCAAATGCCGTGCCAGCGGCCATACTTTCATTTTGCGTGTGTACTGTATAACAATCCGCAGGTCTCAGAAATGCTGTACAAATGAGGGCCAGCAACGCTCACTATTCGGCTGCGTGATACAGGGCGGCACCTGTCCAGGAGGAGTGACTCCCAGCCCTGGATGGTCCTGACCATCACCAAAGATCCCGGTATATAGTCCGTTATACGAAAGCTCTGTGCTGGCACGGTTCACCGCGAGTTCAACTGTGAACTGACCATTTGCAGGCCTATCCATCCATGATCAGTGCAGACCAATGAATGTCGTTTAGATAGAGCGTACAGGTCTAGAAAGTCGCCAGGGGCTGGAGGGAATTCGTCGCACTTTGAAAGAATGTTTGCTAGGTTGTATATTTCAGATATTGGAAGAGACTTACATGATTTACATGGTGAAACCACCAGTCAGGGAATCGGAGCTTGGAAGAAAGGTGTGGCCACATTTACTTTGTTGGCACTCGTGAAGAGTTGGGCAACTTACTTGATATAGTGGATTCACGGCTTCGTTAGTGTTTTGATTATCAGTCCCTGTAGTTCCGTTCAAGCAATACATTCCTGAACAGCTATTAGTAGACGATAGGCATATGGAAACGAATGAATCATACCTTTGTGCCAAGCAACGATGTGTCCGTGCACGCGTAGCAAGCTAAACGTAACCGTAAGGACTGTTAGCATCGATGGTTTCATGATAAAGCAATAGGTGGAATAGAAAAGTCCAGGATGATAAGCGGGTTTTGACGGGTGAACGTGTTTGGAACCTGCCGCTGACCCATTGTCAGTCAAGTGTCAGTGTCAAGCAAGGACAAAAGCCGCGCCAAACGGTACAGCCCCTTCCGATCAGCGCATTGTAAATTCCAAGTTCTGGATCACGTCAAGCCAAAAGTGCAGAACTGAAAATACTTCTGTTATTCACCGCGAGCAAAACCCAGGGCAGTGAATAAGTTGTTGTATCAGTAATTATTCCTGCTACTTTTGTAGTGGGTTCATGTACTCTGATGGCTCAAACGCACTCACGTGGTAGCGTTTTTCTCAGGATCATACATATTACATAAGTATGTGATGAGAATGCTGAATGTGGTTAAACGTTTAATATTCTCATGGAGAGTGAAACCGTCTAAGACCAGTCTTGATTGGGGTCGACGTTCTACAGCTCCCTAGACTGAACTAGGGTTGCCGAAAAAATAGGTATTTTTACTGTGCCTTTATTTACCGGTAATTTGGGTATGGACAGTTTTCTCACGGACGGGAGTATGTGAAATAGGTAAGGGTCAGCCTGAAGGGTCTATTTTTTATTTGTGGCCTCGAGGTACACCTACTGTGGGAGCAGAGGGAGAACAAAAGAATACAAATGAATCTAAGAGATATCACTAGGAGAGAGAGAACGTTGCAGAGGTAACCTGAAACAGAAAACTTCGTCTCTTCCTAGGAATAGGGGTCTGAGCACATGATGTGTGCAAGAAGAGTCGCGGGACTCGTATCGCACGCGGTGCAGCGGTTCAGCGTGAACGTTACCCTATGCGTAGGGGGTGGAGAGCGTGCACGTGGGCAAAAATTGTAGCAATGACGTGACCAAATCGCCATCGGGCTTGCGTAAACAAACGTGCCTTAAACTCGATAAATTTGGTAAATTACTACTCAAGATTTGGCCGCCAAATCACGTGCTATGTCACATACTAGCTGTAGTCTCAGCAGTCACCTTACTCCTATCTTAATGCGTTTTACAGTACTCTTACTCCTAATAATACTTACCATCATTTCAGAGCTTACCTGCAAAGTTTCAGATGGACCTAAAGTAGGGCTCAAGCACGATCTGCTAACATCATGTGACATGACTCCAATCAAATGATGTGTGACATCTCCTCAAGAAGTGTGATTAGAGACAGACAAATTAGATAGTTTTTACAGTATTTCGAGTATATTAAAGCATATTACTGGCTTCCATATCAGCCATTAGAGATTCAGGCAGAACTCTGTGCCCATGATACTTTTACCCTGCCCATGCAGCTTGTTTTCTAGTTAGTCCCTGATTATATGCATCCATAAATCTTCGAGACCAGCGTGCATATCTATTTTTAGTTTAGAAAATTTGAAGTAGTGGTAGAAGAAGTACGTACTTTCACATCTGCTGTAATGATATTGTACCCAAGGCAGAAAGTGCATTCTTCTCAAGATCTTCTTCCTTTGATGTTGCTGGATATAGACAGTAAACCTGCTTTGCGTGACCCCAGCACATCTCGATAAAATTAAGCTTACAATGAAACTTGGGTAAAAATAACACCTGGAATCCTCTCACCTCACAAAGTCTCTGCAGCAAGGACTTTGCATTCATAAAGTCCAGTTCATTATACAAGATCCATTGACAGCATTGTGGGACCTCCTGATCACACTTGAAGCTTGTACATTCTGCACAAACCTTTGACATGTCACCATAGCCTTGCTCCTCAAGAATTTTTGCCATGCCTTTAAGTTTCTGGCTGTTGATATATGATGTATGTGATGTAAATTGGTGATTGTGCAGATAATAATATGTGGGGATAACTTTGATAGCTTCTGACACTGAGGAAGTAGGTGCGCAAGAGGATTAGTCTCATTTATATACAACATAAAATGTCTGATATTATGAGATACTCCACTTGTCACTGCACAGACCATGTTCTCAATATTGGCATGTGTGGGATTTCACCCATTGCACCATGATGCAGATGTGAGTGTGTGTTTGACACATCAATGGTCGATTCCTTGAATTGGTTCTCTTTACCCATGCTTATTGTCCCATTTGGGTCCTTTTGATACATGTCATTTGAATATATGAAGGTGTGAGAAGTAACACTCACATTCTCTTTCTCATCTTTTTTTCCTCCTTTTTTTAACTCCTCTTGGTATTTGCTTTAGCCCAATTTCCCAAGTTTTTCAAAACACCAAGTGCCCTTCTCAGCATCACAATTGAGGTTGTTACGAATGCTACCAATTGGGGATACTTCATTTTTCTTATCTCACACTATTGTCTTGACTTACACACTGCTTTCTTATTGTTTCACTGTGCATCCTTATTAATCTAGTTACTTTCCTTCTCACCTTATTGTATGCACACTTATGCACATCGATTATCCATCCCACGTTATTGTATTCAAACCAGCTTCTTCTCACATTATTGTAGTTACAATTAAGGTAGCTCTTATTGTTCTTGTCTGTATAAATATGGCAATGTAATGGCTTGGTCAATCAGCTTGACCTAGCTTTTTCAAACACTCTTACTAGCAATCTAAGTCATCCTCACGAGTCGCTTACGAGCAACTCCGATTCTTGAATAATAAGAGCTTTAGCCTAACAAAAGGTCAAGCTGCTATTTTCCTCTTGCCAACTAAACTGGCTTAGGCAGAAACAACCCTTACCGCTAACTGATTCTTACAAGGATCAAAGACATCGATGGATGCCACGACGTCTGAATGAACTCACATCAGAACCAACACAGACATCTGCAGCCCCGGACCTCCTACCACTACTCTCAGCCCTCTTGACGAGTTCGTCTTCTCCATCTTCCCTGACATGGATGTACCACCAACCTCCTCTCCTCCTCCGACCTCTCAGAGGTCTTGTAGCCAATTGTCCTTCTGTCTGACAAGCCTGCTGCGGTCAGAATCTGCCCACCCTCTGACTTTGATGGTGATCGAACCAAAACCATGCTCTTCCTTCTAGAGTGTGGCGCATACATTGATGCCAACCAAAAAGCATTCGAAAATGACCAGCACAAAATTCTCTTCATACTGCCCTACATGAATGGGGGAACAGCAGGAGGATGGAAGCAAGCATATTTGGAGGAAAGGTACTGGCATGAGAAGCCATGGGATACCTTTGCAAACTTTGTGTTAGGGCAACACCCACTAATCTGCTAGCTGGACCATGTGGGCTCTCCTACAAGAAGGCGGCGGGGGGCGTGCGTGTGATGGGGGGTTTGATGGATTTGATGTGAGGGGTTAAAAATAGAATAGTTGGCTGAAATAGGCCTTTTGCACCACTATTGTGGATGGAATACCTAAGAGAACACAACTGAGGTCTCCTAGTATTTATTTTAGAGTTATATACTATGTTACACATATTGTAGTATGGTATTACAGATGCGAGCACACATGTGCATACATATTGATGCATGTTAATAAAGAATTTCCATGCTGACAAATAATGCGTATATAGGCGTTTTGTAGTGTATTTTGGTGAAATAAAATGAAATAAAATAAAATAAAAATAGTATTATGTAATAGGCATGTTAGGAGACTGTTTCCTAACATTACCCCCCTTTTTGGGCTTGACTTCCAGGCGAGAAAATATTGTATCTGTCTCCTCTGTGAAATTCTGGTAAGGCCGGAACTTCATCCCTTCATACACCATTCTAGCAATGCGACGCGGAGCATTTGGATTACGTTTAAAGAATTGGGTGATTGCTTTACGTGCTCGCTTACAATTCTCTTCTGGCTCCCATGAATTATTTTTGTCAGTGTAGTTCTTCCACTTGATTAAGAACTCCAATTTATTTCATTGAAGACGAGAGTCCAAAACCTCTTCCACAATATATTCTGGAGCACCTTCTACCATTATTGGAGGCTGTGGAGTAGTTTGTTGACCAGGAATAGTGGGTGGGTGGTAGGAGCGTAAACGGGAAATGTTAATCTCAGGATCAATCTTGAATGACTGAGGTAATTTTAACACTAATGCATTGGGTGAAATTATTTTAGAAATCGGATATGGGCCAACTTGCTTCTCCATAAGCTTTCTTGAAGGTCGTGGAATATTCAGATACTTGGTACTTAGCCATACCAAGTCACCAACTTTGTACTCTGGAGCAACAGCTCAAGTACGATCTGCGTGTCGCATCATATCATCATGTGCTTTCATCAACGCTGCCTCTGCTTCCTCCTGCACCTTTTGCATTTTTGACACAAAGTCCTCCACTGATTGTACCTTGACTTCCCTTCGAGGTTCTCCTCCCATTCTGGGATGATAACCATAATTAGCAAAGAAGGGTGACATGTGAGTAGCCAAATGGAATTTATTATTGTGAGAAAATTCTGCAATTGCCAACCATTCGGGCCAGTCAGTTTGTCAGTGATTGACAAACATGCATAGGTACTGCTCCAACTCCTGATTCATTCTCTCTGTCTGCCCAGTGGTTTGTGGGTGATATGCCGTAGATAATTTGGTTTGAATCCCCAATATGTTATTTAACTCTCACATAAACACAGAAGCAAATTGTGATCCATGATCAGAGATAACCATATCAGGTAATCCATGTAACTGCCATACCTGATTTAGATAGAGGCGCGCCAGGCCTAACGATGAGGTTTCTGCAGTAGTAGGAATGATATGGACTTCCTTTGTGAAGTGGTCACATACTACAAATATTGCATCGTATCCTTGAGCTTCAGGTAATCCTGTGATAAAGTCCACAGATATGTCTCACCATGGCACTTTAGGTATAGGGTTCAGCATTAATTTCCCTGCAGGCTTTTCTGGAAATTTCTTTCCCCTCATGCATGTGTCACACCCATCCACATACCCCAACACATACTTTGAAATTCCGGGCCACCAATAATTTCTCATTACCAACTCCAATGTCTTCCACCTTCCTGGATGTCCAGCAGCTGGTGTGTTATGATGTAACCATACGATCTCCCTTCGTAAATCTTGATCCTTCAGTACATACACCTTTCCTTAACCCTTGTTCTTCAACCCATTCATCTCCTTTAATATTACCTTTCTTCTCTCCTCTGAAAGCTTTCACAGCTTCCACCACTTCATCATCCATCTCTGAACATTGCCTGATTTTAGACAACATTTCTGTCTCTGAGCTATCCACCAATAAATGTTCTTGATGCATAGTGCAAATATGAAAGTATTCAGGTTTGAGTAGGGTAATATTTTTATTGTCCTCCTCCACTCCCCCTTTATGATCTGTATGTCTGGATAATGCATCTGCTTTCCTCATCAAGCTTCCCACTTTGTGGACCAAGTGAAAATTAAAGTGCGATAGGAATAATGCCCAATGTACTTGTCGACAGTTAAGCTTTTTAGCAGACATGAAGTACTGCAGATTTTGATGATCTGTCCAGATCTTGATCTGATGTGTACATCCCTCCAAATAATGACTCCATGCCTCCAATGCTCATATTATTCCCAACATCTCTTTATCATGCACATCATAATTCCTCTACACATAATTCAACTCTTTAGACAAATATGCACAAGGATGCTATTTGTCATCTTCACATAGCATTGATAATACTGCTCCAGTAGCAAAGTCTGATGCATCTGATTCCACTTGTAAGGGACGTGTGAAATCTACTGGGACCAATATTGGCTCTTCCACAAACTTCCTCTTCAACTCCTCAAATGCTGTCTGCTGTTGTTCTCCCCATCTCCACACTACTCCCTTTTGTGTAAGGTTGTGTAATGGTGCGGCAATTTTGGAAAAATTATGAACAAAGCAATGATAAAAATTGGCGAGTCCTAAGAAAGCCTGAACTTCCTTGATATGGGTAGGCATGGGCCAATCAACAATTGCCTGTACCTTGATAGGATCCATCTTGATTCCATCAGGACCAATCTTTAATCCCAAGAACTCAATCTTGCTTGCTCCAAATACACACTTCTCCAGTTTAATGAATAAATCATTCTCTGCCAATCTCTTCAACACCTCCTGTACTATCACCTCATAATTTTCTTATTCTCTGTGAATATCAAAATGTCATCAATAAATATTATCACTATGCCTTTGTCTATCACATCCTTGAAAATATTATTCATTATGTTTTGGAAGTTGGGGGACTATTGGTCATTCCAAAAAACATGACTAGTGGCTCGAAGGATCCTCGACGTGTGGCAAATGCTGCTTTCCACTCATCTCCTTTCTTTATTCATACATTGTTGTACCCCCAGCATAAATCCAAATTTGTAAAGATTTTGGCCTTTCCTACTTTGTCAATTATCTCTGAGATCAACGGCAAAGGGTATGCATTCTTCACTGTCCACTCATTCAAATACCTGTAATCTGTACACATCCTCTTCCTTTGATCCTTTTTTGGTACAAAGAATACTGGTGATGTCTGCAGTAATTTTGAAGGTCATATATATCCCTTGCGCAACTGTTCATTAAGGAATGCATCCACTTCTTCTTGTTCCTTTGGAGATAATGGATAGACTTTTGACTTCTTTGGCACAAATCCCAGCTTCATCTCAATAGCATGATCCCATGGCTTTCGCACTGGCATCCGCTCTGATTCCTTCTTCTGAAAAACTGACAAATATTTATGGTAGGCTTTTGGCACCCACTCCTCCACTGGTTTCTCCACTTTCTCCACATTTTTATTCCATGACTGTCCTCCACAAATTTCCCTAAAAGTCTGCTTCTGTTCTTCCTTACTAGTCATAATTGGAACTTCCCCATTTGGCATATCCTCATCTTCCACTTCCTCCATCGTAACAGAATACTTCCTCGAATGTTCTTTTTTTTTCTTTTCCTTCTTCTCCTTTTTTACTTTTCTCCCATACACATTACATTCTTTAGGACAATGAGTCATGTGTACCTTCCCAGTATTCCAATCAATTTTTGGATTATGTTTTCGTAACCACAGATATCCAATTATCAGATTGGTTTTCCCAAGGTTGCACACCTCAAATACAGCTCACTCCTGATATTTTAATATCATTGTCACCTCCTCCTTAATAGTTCCTCCACAATTGATCGTACCATCAATATTGTACACCATTATAGGTTGTGGCAGTTTATGCATGCAAATACTATTTCCAGTAATTAGGGATTGATTAATAAATAATCCAGTAGCACCGCTGTCAAGCAATGCCTCCACATTAATTGCTGCATGCATGTCCACTGTCTTCAATCCTACTGTCAAGCTGATTTCAGGTTCTATCCACACTGAGCAAATAAAAAATTTTGGGGTCTTCAGAAATAAGGCTGGGCATTTTTCTTTGTCAGGTAAATGATGATGGTCATACTCCTCAATTTCTCTTTTGGGTTCACTCTCAGTTTCCTCAGATATTAATACATTATATTGATTCTGGATCACCAATGGGGAAATCTTCACTGGGACTCTTCCACAAAATTCTTCTGCTTATCTTCCTCCAACTTCACTTCCTCGATAGTCGCTTCCCTAATCTTCCTTTTCTGCCTACAATTTTGAGCCATATGCCCTAATTACCTACAGTTAAAACATTTAACTGGAGCTCATCTCCCTACTCGATCAATATTCATCACATCCATCGATGCTGCTGACTCCTTAACAATAGGTGTCACTGCCATGGCCAGTGGCTGTGCCCTCGGAGTTTGTACCTGAGGTGTCCTTCCTTTCTCGGACTTTCCTCCTGATGACTTTCCAAATCTGGAATTCCCATACATCAATTTCAATTCTGCCTGTTCCTGTCGATATTGCCAATCAAGACACATTGCCCAATTATACCACTCGTCCAACCTCTCCGGCATAGAAGGTAATCGATAGATAGACTTGAATAAAGAGGGATTTAATCCTGCCTTCAAATATTCTACCAATGCTGCTTCTCCCATATTGGTCTGTAATGCTTCTGCTTTAAACTGCAAAATAAATTCATCTGCAGTCAGAGAACCTTGGTGCATGGTTTTTAATTTTGCATTAGCTGTCGCGTCACCTTTGGGTTAGAGTCTCCAAACTGTGCCTCCAACCTCTCCAAAAATTCCCTGAAGCTTGCAAATGGTTTATATCCTGTGGCAATTTGATTAATGGCTTCATTTCTCCAGAACTGTGCTTTCCCTCCCTGGATGTATGAGAGAGCAAACATAATCCTAGACTTGATCATATGAAATTCAGGCTTTCTCCCATGAATATACAACACTATAGAGCTGATGAAGGATTTTGTGTTCTCCATGGTACCATCAAATATTTGTGGGGGCACATATTTAGGTAAATGCATTTTTCCACTCTCAGACCTCTCCTCTGCATGCTCACCCTCCTGAGACATCCACTCTACCATCTCCTCCATCTCATTATCTTTGTCTTCTACTGTTTCTGCATTTGTTTGTACTTGTTTGGGCTGGGATGCTGCTAATACTGGCACTAATTGGGACATTTGTGCTGTTAGAGCATCAATTTTGGCTTCAAGAATGGGCATGGAAACAGGATTGTGTCCAGGATTTGAAGTTGCTTGTTCTGTCATGATTATGTAATCTGTGATGAGTCACTTTTTCAGCTGAGTAAAGATTCGGCTGTAGAATTTTTTTTTTGCAAAATTTCAAGTCACGTGATCAGGCTATTTCGGGTACCAAACATGGCAAAACATGTGATTTTGGCTATTGGGCACTTCGGATCAATAACCCTTCCAACAGTGCCTGATCTCGGGGCTATTACTGAATTTGGCTAGTAACTACCTAAAATAATCATCCAAATTGAGTAATGTAAATCTTAGCTAAACCAGATCCGATTGGTTGTTTGGTTGCAGCTGTCCTAATGACGAGTGCTGCCTTTCGATCACTGGCAGTCACAATGTAAGGCGAGGCCTGGCATCGGCTTATGAAAGGAAAGGTAAATACATATATACAATTAATTCCGGCTCTTGCCGAAATGATGTGTAAGCAGATGTGGTGCGCTGAGACAAATGATGTATGCACGTGAGTAAGAGAAGGCACACTGATAGGGTAGTTGAGTTCTTCTGTTAGAGCAACACCCACTAATCTGCTAGCTGGACCATGTGGGCTCTCCTACAAGAAGGCGGCGGGGGGCATGCGTGTGATGGGGGGTTTGATGGATTTGATGTGAGGGGTTAAAAATAGAATAGTTGGCTGAAATAGGCCTTTTGCACCACTATTGTGGATGGAATACCTAAGAGAACACAACTGAGGTCTTCTAGTATTTATTTTAGAGTAATATACTATGTTACACATATTGTAGTATGTTATTACAGATGTGCACACATGCATGTACATGTGCGTACATATTGATGCATGTAAATAAAGAATTCCCATGCTGACAAATAATGCATATATAGGCATTTTGTAGCATATTTTGGTGAAATAAAATGAAATAAAATAAAATAAAAATAGTATTATGTAATAGGCATGTTAGGAGACTGTTTCCTAACACTTTGCAGAAAAGGTTAAGAATGTCTTCTCACCTATCAATGATGCAGGAAACATGAGGACACAGCTATGAAACCTCTCACAGGGGGGAAAGGGAGTCGATGAGTACATCACACTATTCAAAGCCCTCGCCTACTGAACAAAGATCAGAGAAGACAGTGCTCTCATTGAGTACTTTTTCAAAGGACTCAATAACAAAATTTTGGATAAAGTCTTTGGAATGGAAAACCCCCCAGACACCATTGAAGGATGGTACACCCACTCAGCATGGGCAGAGGGACACCTGAAGAGAGCGAAGATGATAAAGGAAAGAACTTACAGTAGAAATGGAGGAGGAATAGGGACAACGAAGAAAGACCCAAATGTGATGGATGTGGATGCCACCCAACTCTTCTATGCAGAAAGACAAGAACATATAAAGAAAGGGAAGTGCTTTGTCTGCCACAAGACAGGGCACTAAGCATCCAATCACAAAGATGGGAAAGAAACCCCCCCCCCAAGAAAGAAGAGATGAAGAAACCTGAACTAAAGAGATCACCATGCAACCATTTTGCAAAGATCTGAGCAATGGTGAATGAACTGGAAGAAGAAGACAAGGAAGCAGTCCTCAACCTGATGGTCGAGGAGGGTTTTTAAAAAGGCAGACTGAAACAATGGTGGACCCTGCCCAAATAATTATTTCTTCTGTACTCGTAGCAGATGTGAGTAGCCAGTCTATGCGCATCCCAATTTACTTGACATCAGAAAACAAAACCATTGAACTACCTGCCCTAATTGACTCAGGAGCAGGAGGCACCTTCATCGATCACAGAGTGGTCAAAAAACACAGAATTAAGAAGCAACCACTTCCACAGAGAATACTAGCAAGAAACATTGATGGAACACTCAACAAGAATGGGACGATCACTTACTGTGCTGACATCAATATAAAGATTGCAGGAGAAGGAGAGAAGATTAAGTTCTTAGTGACAGGGCTGGGAAAAGAAAGGATCATCCTGGGATTCCCATGGTTACAAAAGAAAAATCCAAAAATCAACTGGGAGAAAGGTACGCTCTCCCTTAAAAACACTGGCAAACTCCTTCTCGGCAGAATCCAAACCATGATTGAGCAAGCAAAACAAAACACCACTAACTGTGACCAGGGTTCCACTATAGATGACAAGGGGTTGCATGCACCGAGAGTAATGTTGAGCCCGACTCTCAGGAGACTACCTAAAAGGAGTGCTGGGGAGACCTTCAGGGAAACCCACCTCACTACCGCCGAGCACATGAAGAGTAGGCTTGGGATGGTTTATCTTGCAAAAGAACCCTGCACTGAAAATGATCGCGAATCGAACCCAATGATGGGCCCAGACCACAAAACAAGGATACTGGTACTTAAAGCTACAGGTGTCGACGATAAAGAAAACCCAAAAGACTTGGACCTACTCTTCGCATACATAAGGGGAGAACCTATGATAGGAGTGTTCAAAACCAGTAAAGCTCCTCTCACCAATGAGCATGACTACCTCCCACCAAGTCATCAAAGAACCAGATAAATATCTTGGTTCACAAAATCCAAAGCTACCAGCCTGCTCGTATGATCAAACACCACACACATTTGAGTAAAAACATCTATTTCCCAAAAACTCGCCCATGAAGGCGAAACCAAAGAAGAAAAGTCCCTGGATGAATTACTCCCTGACAAATATAAGGAATATTGAAAGGTGTTCAAAAAGGCAGCATCGGAGAGGTTCCCCGAGTCAAAGCCATGGGACCATGTGATTGAGTTAAAGCCAGATTTCATCCCAAGGGATTGCAAAATCTATCCTGTCACCCCCACCGAGCAAAAGAAACTCGATGAATTCATCAATGAGAACCTACGAAAAGGATACATTGTTCCATCCAAATCACCCATGGCATCCCCCTTTTTCTTCATTGCAAAAAAGGACTCCAATGCATTACACCCCTGCCAAGATTACTGATACCTAAATGATGGAACCATCAAGAATTCCTATCCCCTTCTCCTGATCAGAGATCTGCTCGATAAACTAAAGGGAGCTAGATGGTTCACAAAATTAGATATTAGATGGGGTTACCACAATGTCAGAATCAAGAAAGGAGATGAATGGAAGGCTGCATTTAAAACCAACAAGGGCTTATTCGAACCCAAAGTCATGTTCTTTGGACTCTGCAACTCCCCAGCCACATTCCAAGCAATGATGAATGATATTTTCCGTGACTTGCTCAATGAAGGATGGGTGGTCATTTACATGGATGACATCCTGATCTTCTCAAGGGATCGAAAGAGCATGAAGAGAGAACTAAATGAGTCTTGGTGAGATTGGCAGAACACGACCTTTACCTAAAACCAAAAAAATCCAGGTTCGATGTACAACAGGTAGAATTCCTAGGGCTAATCCTCAGGCCTAATGAGCTTACCATGGACCCAACTAAACTCAGTGAAATACAGAACTGGCCATCACCGATCAACATGAAAGGGGTACGATCATTCCTGGGCTTCGGGAGCTTCTACCGCAGATTCATTGGGAACTTTGCGGCAATCGCCAAACCACTAAATGATCTCACCAGAAAAGACCAAAAGTTTAACTGGACATGCGAATGCCAAGAAGCCTTTGACACCCTGAAATGCAAATTTGCAGAAGCACCCATACTACTAATGCCTGACATGAACAAACCCTTTGTAGTGGAAAGCAATGCATTGAAGTGGGCTATGGGAGTGGTGCTAAAACAAACAGACAGCAATGGCGACTGGCACCATTGTGGGTACATCTCTCACTTGCTTTCAGCAACTGAAAGAAACTACAAAATTTATGACTGAGAACTCCTAGGAATAATATGGGCATTGGAGACCTGGAGACATTACCTCCAAGGATTGGAGCACCCCACCACCATCCTCTCCGACCTCAAAAACCTAATCTATTTCTGAACTGCACAAAAGCTTAACCGATGACAAGCAAGGTAGAGCTTATTCCTTTCACAATCTAACCTCCAACTAGTAAACATGCCAGGGAAACAAATGGTACTATCCGATGCACTGTCTAGAAGAGAAGACCACATACCTGAGAAAGATGATGACAATGATGATGTCATATTACTAGGAAAAGAAATGTTCATATGAGTAATTGACACTGAACTAAAAAAAGTCTTAGCCGAAGGATTTATGGGAGATGACTTACTAAAAGAGATTGTTCGATCAATCAAAACCAGAGGGACTCCCCAATCAGATCAGCAGTCAATGACTGGAGAATGGATGATGAAGGGATGGTGTTCTTCAAAGACTGGTGCTACATACCGCAGAATGAAGAACTTAAAAGAAAAATCGAACCTAGAAGAAAAATCGTAAAGAAATACCATGACAACATACTCACTGGACACCCAGGACACTTTCAAACACTGGAACTCGTCTGAAGGGATTACTGGTGGCCTGGAATGATGGTCTTCATTAAAAATTACATTGACAGCTGCGCAACTTGTCAACAGATGAAGGTGAACACACATCCTACAACACCACCCCTTCTACCAATAAAATCTGAGGCCATGCGGCCTTTTGCTACCACCCAACATGGGTTCTGATACAATCATGGTCATGGTCGACCACGGCCTTACTAAGGGGGCAATTTTCATCCCCTGTAATAAAACAATTGACACCTTAGGAGCAGCAGACCTTTATCTCCACAATGTATTCAGGAGATTTGGACTACTGGACAAAATCATATCTGACTGAGACCCATGTTTTGCTGCAAAAGCATTCCAAGAACTTGGAAGACTACTAGGAATCAAATTGGCCATGAGCACAGCCTACCATCCCCAAACCGACGGAGAAACTGAGCAAGTTAACCAAAAGCTCAAAATCTACCTCAGAATTTTCTGCATGAACAATCCCTCCCAGTGGAAAAATCACCTCACTACCACAGAATTCATGCACAATCAAAAACACCATTCTATGGTAAAATCCGCTCCCTTCTTCCTGATGATGGGGGCATTCCCCAAAGCAATCCCTACCACCTATCAGAAAACCAACCTACCCACCACTGAACAAAGGCTCACTAACCTGAGCAACGCCAGATGAGAGGCCCTCCCTGCACATGAACTGTCCTGCCAAACCATGATTGCCTGAACAGCCAAACCTTTTTCCCCATTCAAAGTGGGAGAGAGGGTCTGGCTGGACTCCAAAAACCTTAAATTAGGCTACCCTACCCACAAACTGGCACCTAAATGTGAAGGCCCTTTCACAATCACACAGGCGATCTCCACACATGCCTACAAACTAAAACTACCACCACAGTGGAAGATCCACCCAGTATTCCATGCCACACTGCTCACACCTTACAAAGAAAACAATACACACAGCCTGAATGACCTCCTGCCATCCCCCAAATTAATTGAAGGAGAACTGGAACACGAGGTAGAGGCAATAATAGCACACAGAAATAAAGGCTGAGGAAGACAATTCCTCATAAAATGGAAAGGCTATCCCACCTCCGAAAACACATGGGAACCAGAAAGACATTTAAGAAATGCCAAAGCACTGCTGAATGACTACAAATGCCAGAAAAATATCCCCCAGTCATGAATGCCCTCCACCTCATCACACTAGCTCAACCTGACCCCAATCCCGAGCAGACATTCTCCACTGTCCTCAACTTTGTGGAGGATGAGCTAGAAAACAACAATGAACAATGCCTACTAAGAAAGACATGCCACCTCCCCATGCTGTAAGACCTCGCAGAAAACCTTTTTGACATGTATCGAAGCATCACTGCCCAGGAAAGAATCTTCAGAAGACTGGCCAGTGAGGCCCGAATGCTGGAACTCATTGACTTTATCAACTCCTTGACTGAAGAAACTGAACCGAACCCCACAGTAATAGCACCCACACCCAGAGCTGTTAGCACTCCCTTCCCAACAATCCTCGTCAAATCCAACGATGAACAAGACGATAATTATGACACAGCACCGAGCTCACCATCCCCTAGAACACCTATACCCCAGACACCTCCCCCACCTGCCGACTCTCCTGCACCCCCATGGATGCTTAACTCAGTCTGCTTTACGTGCGCCCAAATAGGACACTTCTCATCATACTGTCCCGAGTTCATGTGCCCACACTGCCACAAGCAGCGACCCAAACATATGCCATTGCTATGCCCCCAAGCACTGCCATGAAACCCATCTTTACCCCCACGACACCGCACCACATAAATCCTTACCATCAATGCCATCCTACAATGCTGCTGATGATACTCTACCTGGAAACCCAAACAAAACCTACTAAATGGCTTTGGATGGTATAACACGAGTCAGAGGAAGGGTGCGAGGTGGTACTAAATATCACTGCTGAGACCAAAACAATGTGTTTAGATGCAAAATAATAAGGGATGGTGTGAATAGTCTTTATAAGCATATGAATATGTCTGAAAAAGTTCAAAAAAGGTTCAAAGGCATGTGAAATAGTTCAAATAAGTTTGAAGAGGTTTGATGTATATCGAGGAATGAGTTTAGTGAATGTGAGGTGTTTGTCAAATAATGATAAGTGATGGGTGATAAAACATGGGGCGAATACGATAGTTTTGAAGAAGTTCATGATATTTCGCAGAACTTAGAGATGTGACATGAAGATAGGACTAAAGAGAACGATTCTTAAATCTGATGATAGCGAGAGGGTAACTTGTGCTGTTCCCCATTGATCTATTGTTTTATTCTAACTAATACAAGTCTATATACAATTTGAAGACGTAGTACTAAAAAGGAAATAATAACAATTGTGGAACATGAGGCAATGTACACAGCAAATAAAGGTATTGTAAAACATGAAACAAATGAAAAATAATAATAAGTAAAATGTACATTGTCCCAATATAGTTCTTGTTCTATTGCTTTAATATATCAATAAAACACAAAAACACACTTATCGCATTCTAACTCTGTTGTGGTCTCTCCTCATGTCCGGTAGTGCTCAATATGTGACTAAATAGCTCACTCTGGTTGAGCATCATGTATCAAAAGTGTTTTAAGACAACTATACGGTGGCCAAAGTCATTCGAAGTGCTGTGAAGTCATTCGAAGTGTTGCAAACTGTCACAAAATAGTTCAAAGTAGTTTGAAGTTGTCCGAAATAGTGCGAAATCATGAGAAAATGGTTCAAAGTTGATTTCATGGCATTCGTAGTGATTCGGAGTGTGTGTCATAATGTCTTGATGTGAGTGGGATACTTTTCCAGACTTTAAAGTGCATAGTGGACCTATCACCACTCTAATCATTCTCGTCATGATCTTCAGTGCCAGTCTCAGCATCATGACTCTATACTGGATCTGGCTCTTTATTTTAACTATGGTCTGAGACCACATACATGACACCCCCCCCATAAATGCAACACACTCACAGCCCAGTGCTTTTTGCAGGGATAGAACTTGACAACATCGAAGCCCCACCTCCCACTCATTTCAATCATTCAAACACCTCCACCCATTCCCACACAACTTGGGCAGCTTCATTCCATTCGATCCCATGCAAATGATCAGACTCTGAATTTTTCGCGGGCGAAAGAAGATAATGAGGGGGTGATGTTATGAATGTTACCAATTGGGGATACTTCATTTTTCTTATCTCACACTATTGTCTTGACTTACACACTGCTTTCTTATTGTTTCACTGCACATCCTTATTAATCTAGTTACTTTCCTTCTCACCTTATTGTATGCGCACTTATGCATATCAATTATCCATCCCACATTATTGTATTCAAACCAGCTTCTTCTCACATTATTGTAGTTACAATTAAGGTAGCTCTTATTGTTCTTGTCTGTATAAATATGGCAATGTAATGGCTTGGTCAATCAGCTTGACCTAGCTTTTTCAAACACTCTTACTAGCAATCTAAGTCATCCTCATGAGTCGCTTACAAGCAACTCTGATTCTTGAATAATAAGAGCTTTAGCCTAACAGAGGTGTTGCAGCATGTCACGATGCATTGATCTCTAAAATTAGTGATATTGCATGTGTATTTTCTTAATGACACTTTGATATAAACAAAAATAAACATTCTAGCTGCACTGATCAGTAGGTATTAACTATATCTAGAGCCTGCTGTGGCTCAAATTATTGTTTTCACAATGTTCTGAGTGCCATTAAATTTTTAGTAGACAGTTCTCAAAATGTCATGCTTATCACATGATGTTAGCAGATCTTGCTGGAGCCCTACCTTACAGAAAATCTGCTATGCTGAGGAATGTGTCGAATGCATTGCATAGACAGTCCCATTCAGCAGGAGCTCGAGTGTGAAACCTCCTCTATGGCAGCTCCCCCCAAACCCTCTACCTGAACAAAATACTGGCACTACCTATTGCCTTGGTTCCCCTGCCATTCACCATTCCTAACAACCTTCTAACAGGACAAGACAATATGAAATCTCACTTTTCAATATTTCCAGAACATCTATCACTGAACTCCTTGCCCACCTCAGGAAAAGCCTCAGATGTCGACACCCTCTGTACAAAACATTGTAGCACTAACAAGAAAGGAACCATTCTTGTGGCCACAACTTCTGGATGTACCACAGCTTCACCTCCTGCTATCCAAAGATAATCAATGCCCTACCCCTGGCCCTGATAGCTGGGAAAAATCCATGATCTTTGATGGCTAGTTTTAATGTCCAAAATCTTAAGTCTTGTTACTCTCCCATAGGGCCTGGCATCAAACATTTGTAAATAGAGCATGCCACAGTGATGGCTAATGTTAAATGTCCCATTTGCATATCGTATTATTAGATATGTAGAAAAAGAATCTGATGTATAATCCATATAAGGCTATCTATGGTATATGAATGAACATGTTGCATCAATGGTCAATGATGCCATCCCCTCCTTCAAAGAGCTGTGAACCCATACACAAGAAGTATTTGGTGTCTGACCCTGCCTATGGTGACTGAAAGTTGTCCAAGCAATTCTACAAGATGTAAGGGCAACCTGTTAAGACCCAATTCACTTGATCAGATTTCCAGTAATCCCTGACTCCTTTCCAACTCTTTTCTGATAGTATCCACCAGCATTCTGGCTGCAGCACTTTTTAGTCATCAGACAAGTCCTCACATGCCTTAGTAACCAACTTTATTCCTAACACAGTCTTACCAACTATGGTCACAGACACTTACCAAGACCTGCTAGTAAACTTCCACATTTCCCATTATTCTTCTGGCCTTCATTATTTAAGCGCCCATAGTTTAGCCTTGTACCTCAGTTTGCAAATTATATTTATCTATATGGTGTAATTTGCTTGCATTAAATCACCTCCAGTCTATAATCAATCCTTGACTCATCCTTATTCAATTTTGACATAATTGTAAGGGGAGGGATCCCAGGCATCTGGGAAATTTTCTGTGTTCATCCCATATTTTTTTATATTTTATTTCACCCTATTCTGCATTTTCTATGATTTTCTATAATTTTATTCCTAGTTTATGATTATTTTTCAGTTTTTTCCATGTTGGTACATGTTGACAGTTTTATTCTTAGAGGCAGGACGCCTTCTGGATGTTTATCCATCAAGGTGATGTAATTCTGCAGCTTGATCTACCTATTTCTGCTCTTTTGCTATTTTTAGCCTATTATTTGATTTTCAGGTCTATAACATATACTGGGCATTGGCAGATGGGTCCATAGAGTTTTCTCTTCAGATTCCCCTCTGTTAGGTGCACCTGAAGTGTCTGTATAATATTAACTTTGGATTCCCCTCTGTTAGCTTACTCCTAAGTAAGGCTTTGAGGTTGCCCTTACACTAATCTCAACTTAGTCACCTAATCCCTTCACTTCTCTTGACCTCAAAGTCAATACTAAACCTCTGCTTACTCTACCCTCACTCTCTCTCTGGAAACCCTCCAGAAACCTGAAACCCCTCCACCCTTCAACTGGACAACTGACAAGGAGAAGGGCACAAGTCCTCTCTGGCCCTTTTTCACCTGGCCTGCTACAGCGTGGTGGAGTCTGCCTGGAACCCCTGAACCCTCCAACCACTGATGACCAGGTCTGACTAGAAGTCCAGTGTTTTTCCTGCCCAAGTCCCAACCTTGGTAGTAGTGATCTGAACTCTGACACAACTTCAAAGCCTCACTTATCAGTGAGCTAACAGAGGGGAATCCCAAGTTAATATTATACTACATAGTACAAACACTTCAGGTGCACCTAACAGAGGGGAATCCAAAAAGAAAACTCTAAGGACTATCTGTCGATGCCCAGTATATGTGATAGACCTGAAAATCAAATAGTAGGCTAAAAATAGAAAAAAGCAAGCAGTAGGCAGATCAAGCTGTGGAATGATGTGACATCACCTTGATGGGTAAATGTCCAGAAGGGGTCCCACCTCTAATAATAGAACTGTCAACATGTACCAACATGGGAAAAACTGAAAAATAATTATAAAATAGGAATAAAATCATAGGAAATCATAGGAAAGGCAGAATAGAGTGAAATAAAATATGAAAAATATGGGATGATCACAGAACATTGCCCAGATGCCTGGGATGCCTCTGTTTCCCCTTATGCAAGGGGACAAAGATATCATGACAAAAGCAGGGACAGGCATGGGTAAAACACTTACACTTTGGATGCCTCTACTTTTTTGACTTCTGGGAAGTGTTCAGATTGTGGTGACACCACTGAATCTCATAGGGAGGCAGAATGTGTTGTCATTAGAGCACATGGGGATCTGTGGGATCTGCATTTTTGGGGATTCTGCTACAGCCAAAAGATTTCAGGTGTGCAGTCAAATGACTAAAATAACTCACATGTGCTGAAGGCTATTGAGTCATTGCACTATCAGGTGGGGGGACCTTGGCAGAGGTTGCTAAGATTATCATGCTTTATTTCAATGATTATTAGTATTATATTTGATGAAGGCTGCTGCATAATCACCTGGGCAGACTGTTGTATTGATTATGGTCTTGTGGAATGCCACTTAAAAGATTGAAGAACATGAACAATACATGAAGGGGGAGATGTGGGGCCTTTGTGTGACAGATTTCTTTGGAATGGTTAGCACTGCATTATTGAATACATGTAGGAGACTGACTGATGACAGTTCTTGGATGTCAAGAATATTTGGCTAGTCATCCAGTGGAGATTGACATGTGATCCCACAACACTGTGGCAATGGCTGGGTCAAGCAGGTCAAGATAATTGAATGGATGTGCAGACAACAGGCATTTTTCTGGTAGAAAAAGAACACTTCAATGATGAGAAAGCAAAGAGGGCTGAACAAAAAGAGAAATATAAGCAAAAGAATGCAAAGGGGTCACTTACCTTACCTTCCAACAAATGATGGAAGACAGCTCGCTCTACTGCTGATGATTCTAGACTCATCAGATGATGATGAATTCAAGACCCTGCAAACAGAGTATTCAGAAACTTGAGACCACGGAAAGAGAAAATGCAGAGCTGAAGTGCATCCCATCATAGAGGACCTCATCAATGCTACTCACTGCTCTCTGACCTGCCAAAGAGCACCAATCAATGCATTCCTTGACAACAATAAAGCAGGTGAGCAGTTTCTTTTCTTGGGTGATGTGAGACCAACAATTACATATGTAGAATTCACTTACTGTGATTGTGATCTCTCTCAACTGCAGGGCTGCAACAGGTGCAGAACTTTGATTTTCCCTCACTGCTGTGACATCCATAACCACAACTTCTTCAACATGTTCTTCATCTCTGCCACCAAAACCTCTCACCTCCCTGCTAAATTGTAAATTCCAATGAGCAAAATGACCCCTGAGGATTGTGCCTTGTGGAAGGCCCTTAATTATTGGCAAGAAAAGGCAACCATCATGCTGTATAGGCATGCCCTGCTCCAAGATATCAAGAGCTCACCAACTGATATCTTCAATCACATTGTCAACTGTGCACATGCCTTCAAAATGAAAACACTGGACAATTGGCAAAAGGAGACCAACTAAGATGGAGCTGATAGATGGGGCTTGGATGTCATTTCTGTGGTAGAATGCATGCAACCACAACACTCCCAACAGCCCCCCATGCTCACAACAAATTCTGCTTCCCTCTCAACTTCAACTGTTGTAAACATCACATCCATCTGAAAGTTCCATGTTCCAACTGTTTGTGGGACTTTGTAAGAGTACCTCTTACCTAGAGCTTACTAATTCATGCAGTCACATGACATACAGTTTATATCAATTACAAACCATGTCTTGTATCTTCATCTTGTACCATCAACAATATACTCTGTTCCACTTTATTCCTTGAGTTACCCTTAGTGTTGGATTGTTAGGAAACAGTCTCCTGACATGCCTATTACATAATAATATTTTATTTTTATTTTATTTTATTACATCAAAATATGCTACCAAATGCCTACAAATGCTGTATTTGTCAGTGTGGGGATTTGTATTTACATGCATCAATATGTACATGCATGTATGCATGCATCAGTAGCAACATAGTACAATATGTGTAACATAGTATGTATATAAACTTAAAATATATACCAGAGGACCTCAGTTGAGTTCTCTTAGGTATTCCATCCACATTTGTGGTGCAAAAAGCCTATTTCAGCCAACTTGTCTAAAAATAACTCCTCACATCAAATCCATTGAACCCCTCATCATGCGCGCATGCCCCGCCACCTTCTTGTAGGAGAGCCTGCATGGTCCAGCTAGCAGAACAGTGGGTGTTGCCCTAACATGGATGCCCCATTGATATGGCTCCCTATCATCCTGTGCTCATACTATGACATTTTTTGCAATTGTGCACACCTATTGGATGGATGACCTTTACTCACTTTGCACAGTGCACTTTTGTGGACCTTTGTGTGCTTTCATGTGCTCAAGAGTGCTCCTGTGTGCTTCCATGTGCTTCCATGTGCTCTCATATGCTTCCATATGCTCTCATGCACCTTTGTGTGTTTCCATGTGCTTTTGTATGCTCTTGTGTGCCTTTGTGCACCTTTGACCACCTTTGTGCACTTTTGTGTGCCTTTAGATTTCAACTGCACCTTTGGACCATCTTTAGCTGCCTTCTACCATGTGCCTTAAATGTGCCTTGCAACACTTCGAACTGCCTTCATGCGCCCTCTACACTGCCTTTCATAGTTACCACATGCTCAATGTGCCTTTATGTGCTCTCTTATGCTTTACCAGCAACTCACATTTTCTGCTGTGCACTCCTTGCACTATTCATTTATCACACACAACAACCCTTCACCACATCTATTGCACTGTGCATCATGGCTTCCAGCTTACTAGGGCACTTATTCAAGGTGCATCACAATCACATCATGAGCCAACTGCACATTCTCACATAATCTGGGCACTTTGCACCTATTTGGCACTAGACTGTGCACACTTGGGTGCTTTCATATAATCTGGGTGCTTTGGCACTATTTGGCATCATACAGCATCTCCTTATAGTTCTTCCACATTTCCAATCAGCATTGCTTTATCTGGTAGCTGGCACAGGTTGATCACATCACTATTACTAAGGCACAGCATGTGACACATAACACTGAAGCAGACTAATTGGGCAGAGTGCATGGGACCTAGAGTGCACCAAAAATAGAACATCACATTGAAACAGTTGGGTATTGGGCTGTAGTATGCACAAATCTTATTGGCTAAGGCAGCAGCATCATGCAGTCAGGTTTAGGTGGGCCAATGGATGGACTTGTGGGTAGTGCAGGGCACTTTCTATTTTTATACTTTATTTTACCATTTTTATCACATAATCCATTTGTACATAGTACCCAGGTACATAGAGAATCCAGAGGATCTTTTCCCCCCAATAGTTCACAGTTCATTCAGCATTGCACATAGTCTGTGCATTATTATCCAGTCCATTGATGATACTCAATCCGGAAACCCAAACAAAACCTACTAAATGGCTTCGGATGGTATAACACGAGTCAGAGGAAGAGTGCAAGTTGGTACTAAATATCACTGCTGAGACCAATACATTGTTTTTAGTGAGGCAAAATAATGAGGGATGGTGCAAATAGTCTGTAAGAGCATACAAAGTTGTTCAAATAAGTTTGAAATTGGTTCAAAGATGTGCAAAATAGTTCGAATAAGTTTGAAGATGTGCGAAGTAGTTCAAATAAGTGAATGTGATGTGTTTTTCGAATGACAATAGGCGATGGGCGATAAAACATGGAGCGAATATGATAGTTTCAAAGAAGTTTGCAATATTCTGCAGAACTTAGAGATACGATGTGAACTAAGACTCAAGAGAATGGCTCTTAAATCTGATGATAAGCGAGAGTGTAACTTGTGCTGTGTTCTCCATTGCTGTTCTCTGTTTTTTATTTTAAGTAACTAACACAAGTCTATATACAAAATGAAGAGATAGTACTAAAAAGGAAATAAGAACATGTGCAAAACATGAGGCAAATATATCAAACAATGAGGACTTGTAGATCATGAAACAAATGATAAATGATAAATGATGAAACATATAGTGTTCCCATATGGTAAAGTACTTATCTTGTGCTTCAATATATCAATGAAATATAAAACCACACTTATTGCATTCTAAGTCTCTTGTACTCTCTCCTCGTGTCTGGTAGTGCTCGATATGCAACTAAATGGTTTGTTCCAGATGTGCAGCATGTGTAGAAAGTGTTTTAAAACAACTATATGGTGGCCGATGTCATTCGAAATGCTATGAAGTCATTTTGTGCAAAATATTTCAAAGTCATTCAAAGTCATCTGAAATAGTGCAAAATAGTGCAAAATGGTTCGAAGTCAATTTCGTGGCATTCATAGTGATTCGGAGTGCATGTCGTAATGTGTCAATATGAGTTGAATCCTTCTCCAGACCTTAGTGCATGCAGTGGACCTATCACTGTGCACCTTTGAAGTGCACCCTTCATATAGCTGTGTTTGCATATTGTTTGTGCCCCTCATTGTATAGCTGTGTTTCATCCTTCATTTGTGTCCATCATCCTCATTTGTGCACTTTTGCAGTGTGCCCTTCATATAGCTGCAATTGTGCACTGTTTGCATCCCCTCATTGCATAGCTGCATTTGCATGCCATTTGCACATTTTCCCCTAGTTGTGCTCACATCTCACCTGCATTCCTAGTCTGTGCATCACCCCTTTGACACACTCCAGCATTATCCCTGTCCCACTAAACCTCTTACCTTTCACCTCTATCATCATTGTGCATTTTTGCATTGCTGTTGTGCATTTTTCTGCACTGCACATTTTCAGTCTTTTACATTGTGCACTTTTTTGCTATTGCACATACCTTCCATTCTGTGTGCACAACTTAGTGCACACCTAGCAACCCATTGAACCAGCCTCTTTAGTAGTCTTTGTGCCTTGAAGAACAATTTAAGGGCCTCTAAATGAACCCCCTCACCCTGAGCATGCCTGCAGCTGTAGGTTTTGTGTTCACACTTTCTGTTGAGACTCTGCACTGAGTACCAACTGAACATATCACCATCATCCTTCCACTTTTTTTTAAAGTTGAATGAACCATCCTCAGCTATCCTGGTCTTGCTTGAGAACAACAATATGGTCCTTCCTCCTCCCCATTCATGCAACAAGAACTTTGCAGTGACACTCCACCCCACTCTGAGGATCCTGTGATGCACAACCTCTAGTGCACACCCACACTATAGCCTGATCTAATCTGAGAATAACCTTGTGATAACAGGCCACATAACCCCCCTTATCACTATATCACACTTCTTGAGCTTCTATCTGTTGAAATTAAATTCCGATGCATGCTGCATACATGAGGCAATACATGCAGCACACACATGTTACTGTGCTTACTGCACATACATGTGGTAAACACATTCCTGAGTCATCTGACATCCTTACTATTATATATATAAGGAGAACCTGTACTGTAGTAGATATACAGTGTTCTTACCTCTGCTAAACCCTAGCTCTAAGACTAACTAAACTTCAGATAGGTTATAAGGAATGTATTGTCTCTTCCTCTGTGCAGCTTATGTAGTCTGCTCCAACAGGTTATGGGCCCTGCTGGGCACATCACAAATGTGCCTTAACTGGCTGTGAACAATGTTGACTTCATTGTCTCCAAATTGTAACCTTGTGCTCTTCGTGAGCTGCATTGTGCTCCCTGCGAGCTGCATTTAAAAACCCAGGTTGACTAGGGTTAACCACTCTGAAGGAGTGTTTTTGCCTGAGATTATGGAACGTGTTTTCTTGAATAGAGGACTGATTGAGCACTTTTACCAGCTGCCACTACAACATCATGTCTTCAACTCTTGAAAAACTCATACAAACTTTCGATGGCTCTAACTACATTCAATGGGCTGACTCAATGAAGGCATGGCTCAGGTCTCAGGGCCTCTGGCAAATAACTAGTGGGATGGAACTAAAACCACCTCTGGCGCCTCCTTTGACGGCGACAAATGCTGCACTAGTAGCAGAAGCTAATGCCAAGCTCCAGACCTGGGACAACAAGAATGACCAGGCTATTGGTAGCCTAGTGCTCTGCCTGGCCCCCTCTATTTGGCAGTGTGCCAGCACCAAGGACACTGCTGAGGAGGTGTGGGATCTCATCTGCACCAATTATGGTGTTGATGGCCCCTCCCAAGTCTTTGTGGACTTTAGGTTTGCAATCGCAATCAAAATTCCAGCTGTGAATCCCATGCCAGAGATTGCCAAGATGGCTGATAAATTCAAGTGCCTTATAGCTGCCAATGTTGCCATCCCCAAATTAGTACAGGCAATGATTCTACTCACTGCGATGCCATGTGAGTATGATTCTCTATCTGCCATGGTCCTTAACATGACTGCTACTAGAGCCTGGACATTTAAATATGTCAAGGACTCCATTGTTGCTGAGGCCTTATGGTGCACAGCAGTTGGAAAGCCCATTGGCCCACCTCAGGCCACCAAGCTTTCCACTGTCAAGCGCAAAGAGGGAAACCCCAAATGGCAATCTCAGGGCAACAATGGAGATTCGTCCTGAAAGCATCGATGATGTGGGGACAAAAAGACTAAAGAGGAAAAGCCTAAAGAGAAACATACCCACCTCACCTCAAATGCCTTTACTACTATAAATGGTAATTGCACCATCATACCGCCAATGCCGCTCATCCAGTGCATCGAGAAGCATGAACATACTCCCACAAGGGATCCTCACTGCCGACCACCTGCACAGGCATACATGGGTGCAGCCTCTACCTCTCATTCAGTCTACACTGAATATCAGCAGGCTCGAGACACACTCGAGCAAATGAATCTCCTGCAAAGTGCAAAAAATCTGCAACCACTGGAAGAGCACCTAACAGTGTGAGAAGGTAAGAGGAGGATTGAACCAGAACCAAGGATTGTAGAGGTAGAAGACGATAGTGTCTCTCTTGGATCAGAGCCTGCGGTTTCTGATGAGGAAGTATGGAAAACTGTCGATGAACCGCTTGAAACAGGTACATATGATGAAAGGTCAGTCCTTTTCCCTGCCACAAGCACAAGAATTAATATTCCAATGATCACAGCAAACTTTTCATGTGAAATTTTACCACTACTAAATGTATTATGGAACAATTTACATCTTAATATATGTGTGCAAATGGAAATTGTAAAAAAGGTGCCAACTGGATCATGGATTCAGGCACATCAAAACACTTCACTGGTGAAATGAAAGATTTTGCTTCTTACGAGCCTTTACCAAGAAAGGACTCTACCCTGGTTCAAACAGCCATGGGTATTACTCATATAGTAGGGAAAGGAGAAGTCTTCATTAGACATCAGGTAGTATGTCACGGGAAGTCAGAGACACGTGAAACCCCATCTACTACATACCCGACTGTAATGCTCGATTACTGTCAATGGGCATCTTCTTGCAAGATGGAAGTGACGTGCATGGTTCCTCCGCATACATTTCATTTTTCAAGCAAGGAAACCCAATTATGGATTGCATCCCTCTTATGAAATGTGACACTATTTATTGGCCTCGGACTCATATATTGAGCACCAAGGGAATCAATGTCGCAACAATGTACGTCGCAGACTACTTGACTTGGCATAAGCGACTTGGACACCCATCCAAAGAGGCACCAGGGAAGATGCCTAATAGCACCATAAAATTCCTGAGGAATTTAATTATTTCTAAAGACAAAATTATATGTCCAGGGTGCGCTGAAGGGAAAATGACCTCAAAATCTTTTCCTCAATCAGATTCATGTGCAGAAAGACCCTTTGAATTAATACATTCTGATCTGAAGGAACTCCCAGTACTATCGTACTATAAACATAAATACTTTATTGTATTTCTGGATGACAAGATGTCACATATCTGAGTCCAATGCCTTAAAAAGAAATCTGATGCTGCCGCGGCCATCAGACAATTTCGGGCAGTGGCTTTGACACAGTATGGCACTACAATCAAGCACTGGCATGTTGATTCAGGGGGGGAGTTCAAAGATCGTGAGCTACAAAATGTGCTCAAGGACTTTGGCATCAAAATAGAGATGTCTGCACCCCACATTCACCAACAGAATGGATGTGCAGAGCATGCCATAAGGACAATAATAGAAAAGTTGCAAACCCTGTGATTTACCACATGTCTACCACAATCATGGTGGGAATTTTGCATTGAACATGCAACACACCTCTACAACCAAACCCTGATAAGGCGCCTGAAATGGCTGACACTGGTTGAGGACCTGACAAAGGTCTGCCCAGATCTAAACGATCTGAAGATTTTCGGTTGTGGTGCTTACATCTACCTACCCAAGGAGAAGCATCCAAACACATGGGCTCCTCGATCAGAGTTGATGATGTACCTTGGATTAGAAGATGGCATTAAAGCATACCGTTTCATCTAGTGGTGCAATATTCATTGGTGCTACAGCACTATTTGATGAAACATTGTTTCCATGCTGTCCTGGAGCTAAAACTCCTGCCAATATGGACCTTGGTGATTTTCCACCTCCAGAACCAGAAGATGATGACCACTCATCTGGAACAGATGGTGATGATTCTATACCGCCACAAGATCCACCCCTTCCTCCATCATCAGAAAATGATGATGATGATGTACCAAGTGAGCAAAAGGTGCATGATGATGTGACAGATGCTCCTTCTCCGCTGCCTCCAGTAACCACTGAGGACTTTCATCCAAGACGTGATGATCAACAGGAATGGCAGCAATTGCCCCATCGATCAGGCAGGCAGAGGAACATTCCAAACCATCCTGGCAATACCTATGGAGAGAAGCGACTCCCCTCTGACATAGAGAGAGACATTGCATGTGATTGATATTGGAAGAGATCTGTAGGTCAAGATTTGGATCATAACTGAACATGACCACAATCTCAACAGAAAGAACCGGTTGCTGGACCGAGTTCGGCACCCCACAAGAGTGTGCCTGATTCCAATGATCAAGAACATGATCACCCAATGGGGGAACTGGACGAAGCAGGTTATATTAAAAAGATAACCAAGGAAGGAGGAGATAAGCTTATTCACTGGCTGTTGTCAAAAGCAGTCAAACCATTGAGCGAAATAAGCCAAGTTCCAAACCAATTTCACGATATTGCATGCCTACCACAGCAGCAGCAATGTGAGTGGAAACAAGCTTGTCATGAAGAATTAGAGGCTCTTCATAAGCGACAAGTCTATGACATCATCGATCTTCTATATGATCAAAAAATGATCAAAAATAGATGGATTTTCTCCATAAAATTGGATGGAAGAAAATGAGCCAGACTCATGGCCAAAGGCTTTTCACAAGTCAAAGGCATCGACTTTGATGAGATTTTCTCACCAGTAGTCTGCTACGAGACTGTATGCCTTATGTTTGCCCTTGCATCTCTAGAGGGCATGTATATGACTGGCCTAGATGTAAAAACTGCATTTTTATATGGCAAACTAGATGAGGAGATCTATATGGATCAACCTGAGGGTTTCAGACTCGAGGAAAAAGAGCACAAAGTAATGTGCTTATGCTGACATTGTATGGCCTTAAACAGGCCTCACTAGCATGGTGGAAAGAGCTAGAGGCATTTATGCGCACCATTGGGTTTGTGTGCACCAGCTCCAATGCTGGAATTTTCATACACAAGAATCCTAAGACAGGCAGCATTGTTATTGCACTCATCTATGTTGATGATGGCTTGTTCATGGGAAAGAACAAGAAACTTGTGGATGAAAAGAAGAATGCTTGTCTGAAGCATTGGGAGTGCCATAGTACTGAAAAAGTCATGGAATTCTTAAGCATGTACGTCACCCAGACTGCAAACAAAGTCAAACTCGATCAAACTGAATATCTTGCCAAAGTGCTTGAGAGATTCGAGATGACAAATGCCAAAGTGACCCCCTCTCCACTCCTGACTGGTTACAGACCATCAGAAAACACAGCAATGCCCAACGTGGCGCTTAGATCAAAATATCAGTCTGTGATTGGATCTTTATTGTATCTGATGCTTGGAACATAACCTGATATCGCTTATGTGGTAATCAAGATGTCGCAATTCTTGGCTAATCCTAGCCAAGAACATCTAGACAAAGCAATGTACATCATGTGCTATCTGGTGGGAACCCAGAAATATAACATTGTCTACGATGGCAAGAAGTCTGAAGGGCTACAGGCCTTCACAGATTCTGATTGGGCAGCTGACACTGTCAAATGCTGATCTACAATGGGTTACTTTGCTACTCTAGCGAGTGGCATTGTATGCTGGCAGTCCCATTTACAAAAAACTGTAGCACTGTCATCCACAGAAGCCGAATATATGGCTCTCTCTGACACTTGTTGACAGATAGTGTGGATAGAGTCCTTATTCCAGGAACTCAGATATATACTGAAGCGCATACCAATCTGCGCTGACAATCAGGGATCCATCTTTATCAGATAAAATCCAGTTCAGGAAAGAAGGACAAAACATATAGACATTCGCTACCACTATACCTGCAAATGCATAGAAAATGACAAAGTCACGGTCGTTTTCATTCCTGGAAGTGATAATCCAGCTGACATGTTCACAAAAAACCTTGGTGCCATCTTATTCAGGAAATTTAGAGACTCTCTCGGAATTACTTTTGAGATTCAAACTTAGCTGCTTAGAGCACTGTACAGTTTGAGGGGGGGTGTTGAAATTAAATTCTGATGCATGCTGCATACATGAGGCAATCCATGCAGCACATACATGTTACTGTGCTTACTGCACATACATGTGGTAAACACATTCCTGAGTCATCTGACATCCTTACTATTATATATATAAGGAGAACCTGTACTGTAGTAGATATACAGTGTTCTTACCTCTGCTAAACCCTAGCTCTAAGACTAACTAAACCCCTGGTAGGTTATAAGGAACATGTCGTCTCTTCCTCTGTGCAGCGTATGTAGTCTGCTCCAACACTATCCACCTCACCCACCCTTCATTAAACAGAAGGGATACTTCTTTTAACAACACAGAACCAAACATCACCAAACTTATAAACCTCATCCTGTCCAAAAAGATGGAAAATCACTGTTCACTCTGACACTTACCTGCAGATCTGGAGCATGATGCCACCCTGCCATCCTCACCCTTACCCCCACTGACACCATCCCCACTAGCACACTACCTTGTAGTGCCTCCCCGTACCCATTGTCCCTGCTCTGATTCTTTTGACTCTGACTCTGTTCCCCAGATGCAACATTCCACAATGGCACTGGTTGACCCCCAGATTGCCAACTTGCCATATGCCTCTGCTACTGTCTTGCAATCATCTACTAGTCAACCCCCTCTCCTATCTGTGGGCTCCATCAACATCTCGAACCTCCACAAATTTGACTATGGCTGTAAACATTTTTTACATACAAAGAGATCCCTGAAGATGAACAAGTTGGGAGTATCATCCATTCATTTGAATCAAATATCATGCAGTCAAGGTGAAGAATGAAGAGCACAGCCAGTGAAGGCTCAAGGGTCCATGGGTCAGTGTTTCTCAACCTTATTCATGTTTTTCCTTTCAGCTTCCTTTCCTTGTTTTTTTTTTACTACCATTCTAGGAGAGGCAAACAACAGTGGGAATGTCAATGCTGATGATGGGAACAGCTGCACTAGGAAATGGGGAGCTAGGAGGAACCTCCAACAATGATGAGGGACCACTAGTGTCTCAATGATGACCATAGGTAGCCATCTCTCATTTGTTTCCTCTTTTTCTACTTGGTAGATGCCCTCACAATGCTGTAATATTATACACTGTACATCATTTAATACAGTATTGTATAATCAATACCTTTTCAAAGTGAAAGTTCTTTTCATACACCCTGCTATCCTAGTTAGGGGTTGAATTCACCAATTATATGTATATGCATAGTGAGCACAGATTTGCCCATTATACCCTGGTCAAAACTTTTTTTGGTCAAATCATAACCATGGTCAAATTCACACCATCACATTTACCACTGGACTACAGAGACTTTATGTTTGGACTAAGATTAGGCATCCAGATTAAACAAAAAATTTGGTTTGGACCAAGATCAGGTTTGTACCTAAATTTTCTCAAGATTTTGTTAAGATATAGGCACTTTTTTCAGCCAAAAATCAGATGCCAATCATGCCCTGCCATCTATTATTGGGGGTCCTCCTATATCTGCCTTTTTCTATTTTTAGACTACTATTTTCTTTCACATATGTATACTGGGCATCAACAGATGGGTCCTTACAATTTTCTCTTTAGATTCCCCTCTGTTAGGTGTGCCTATATTGTTTGTATTATATAGTAAAATATGAACTTTGGATTCCTCTCTCTGATGGCTCTCTATTAAGTGAGGCTTTGAGGTTGCCCTTACAAGGGTGCCAAACTATAGCATGCTTAGCAGATCATTGGTATGCATCCATATGCAGGAAATCGAAGGGCATCTGTGGAGGCTGTACATTGCACATTTGTTCCTTGCATGTACCATTTGATTATGTCAATGTTGGATGAATTTCTATATTTAGATACAATGTGAATGTTTATAGTGTTTTGATCGACGAGCCTCGAACTGAGCAGATGTATGTTCTAGAAGGAGATTGGATCATATAACCAAGGAATTATCTTGACTGGTGTTGACAAGAAATCTACGTATTGTGTCAAATTTGTTATTCCCTCGAGTCTGATCTTGTCAATCAGCCATAAACGACATCATTCGATTGATATCGCTCAGCCGACACGATTTTGACTGGGTCATTCACGACGTGATCAATTGTAGGAAGAAGCGTGGATAATGGAACACTTACCCGTCAAACAGAAAGCGTGTCATCAACATTCAAGATGGGCTTACAGAACAATTCTACCACTGGTAAAAAAGTTTTTCCTCGTCACAAAACACGCTGCCCTGTCGAAGAATGGCCCACTTGTCTAGTTCCACCAGCTCAACAATTTCCTCCAGTTGCAAATTAGACATGCGTCTCAAAGACTTGTTGTCCAAATATAATGTACGCAAGGGCCTGTCCTTCGAATAGCGGAAGGAGACCATGTTGTAGAGGTCAGTTTCAATCGTAAAAGGAAGTTCTCGAAGCGCCAAGGATCGCATATTGGGGAAAATGATATTCCCGTCATCATCAAAGTTTTCAAGAGTATCAATCAGAGTAAAAGGGTCTGGTCCAATCAATGAGACGTCCACAACACTTGGGAAATACTCTGAAGCTAGTCGCAACGAATTTTTGATAACGTGACGAAATGGTGCTAGGGTAATTGATTTCAAGTGCGCGAATAGTTGGTGACACAAATTTTTTTCGAGTGGTCCCAAGTTCGTAAAGTCATATGGCGCAATTACGAGGCACTCCAGAATCGGTGCTGAGACAGCTCGCAACACATCTGCCACGACTGTCATATTATACAGTTCAAGAGAACGAAGATGCGGGAGAAGCAAAGGTTCTATCTCTGTTTTCACAGCGAGACGACCATAGATGGCCAGCGTCTCTAAAAGTGGACATTGAGATACCACAATAAGCCACTTCGAAAAGTCGATACCTTCCGCCTCGAGATGCAGCATTGATAAATTGTGAAGGGGCTGGTGCTGGCAAAGTATGTCGGGCCGCGATAGGTGGACATAGGAGAGCATGGGGGCACCGAGGGTGAAGATGAGCTCAGGAGGGGCTTCTAGGAAAGCACATGGTATCTGCAAAAAGAACCGTTCAAGCAGCGGGGCAGCCAAATTACAAAGCGGTATGCGTAATGTGTAAAACAATGAGGAAAAGTGTCCATCGGTGCGAATGAAAATGCTGCGGCAGCGGGAAACATGAGGAACAACGACCTGTAAAAGTTCGTCAAGTCCATACGTAGGGTCGTAATAGTACGCTGAATCCATGTGGCGGTCATTCGAGTCGTTCTTTGGAGCCTGAGGCAACTCAGCTATAATATTTAGAAAAATGGGGCACAGTTTCGAACGTGCGAGAAACATTTTAATCAAAGGCAAGTTCCACGGAGGGAAGATATCGATAGTTGTCCAGAGAAGAGGTGAGTTGATGGTGGCATCGTACCACGACCGAGATACATGCGAGAGCAAAACGGGAGATTGGAAGCGAGGGGCAGGGTTTGTTTCCAACAGTGCCCTGGACAATGGTTGCCTCGATTCGTTGTTGTAGACTTCCTGGAAAAGCAGACTTAGGACGTCGACAGGCAAACGAGACACGGAGGATTGTGCGTTAAAGATCTTCACACAACTGAGGAGATCATTGAATGCAGAATTTATGAGAGCATGTAAAGTTGAACCTGGATGCTCATTTAGAGTCTGGAGGAAGTGGGGCTGCGACAAATCTTGCGCAATCTTGGTGATGTGTTGTAGAGTAGATAGCATAGTGGTGCAAGCTTTGAGTTTGGCTCTGTTTCGCCCACAAAGCTTTTTCCCCCCCTATTTCCAACATGTCCAACATGTCGACCCCTCAATCTGGTAGTGGCTACGCATCGCCTATTCCGATCACCACCCCTCCAACTTCAAAAACGATACCACCGAAGGCAAAACCGACGAACGTGTTTTCAAATGACGGCTCTTTCCTAGAACGTTTCCAGAGAATCAGAAAGGTAGGGAACACTTGTATGTCTTGAATATATCAACCGCTCATATTTCGAAAAGGAAGAAGAAGATAAAAAGAAAGAGCAGGAAGCACTAGACAAGTTGTACAGTCTCCTAATTCGTTTTGGTCTTCCACTGACCTCTCTTGTCTGCAAGGAAACGCAATTTTGACAATCGCTTTGTGAGGCTCGTCTGTCTTCATCCCGTTTGTGATACTGATTCTGAAGTATTAGAGAAACAGGGGGAAACGTCCACTGCCACCTGATAGCACACTCAACTCAGAGCCTGCTCTAGATGATCTTCCCGCAAAGAGGATGAAGCCGGACGGCCCACCCAGTGCGTTCACCTCATATTTCTGTCTATGGCAGGGTCTATAACCTTCCTTTATCTCAGCAGACTATCAACGAGAGCTCAAGACATTCGACGGCCGTAGCCTCAAGGGCTTAGGGACAGGTGTGAGGCCTCTCGTTAAATGATTGATACCCACCCAATTCTTGGAACCCCCAGTTAGATATCATACGTGTGCGGGTCGTCCTTTTTTTGAAATGTTCTGGTCGTGAACTGATCTCTTACCAGGTCGTATGCTTTTCATCATCTGTTGTCTGGGTCTTTTTTGTCATTCCGTACTCGAACTGTATAATAAAACGTTACAGGTGCATGTTATATGATTGTGAATGAAGGTGATATGGGCCCAAAACCATTGGCAGTAAGCGTGGTACTAATGTACAATAATCCGATGAAAAGTGAAAACAAATGGAAGAAAGTTTTGCAATTTTATGCGTCCAAGACGCGGAACGCCTGTAGAGACAACATCAGTTACAGATTGCACAAAATTGAATCCTGACATTACCTGGACGGTCCCGCTTTTTAGGTCCTCCAGGCGATAGCTGACAGCTTCCACCGTCTGAAAAAAGAAGAGATGAAAAAATTGAACACCAGGAACTTGCCAACACAGAACTTGCCTGTTGTCCCACATGTTGGTTGGCTTGGAAGAGTCTAATCTTGGACTTTTTCGGCTCAAATTCGCTCACAACACCCACCAAAGGTTCTCCAACCCCCACATGCTGATTGTAGGTCTGAAGACCTTTATGGCCTTTGAACTTGGCATCCTGCAGCTCCACGATGTCTCCAGGCATGATGTCGCTCACCCTCTTCTGTACCGCGGACCCAGACTGTACGTAGACCACATATCCATACGACGGAGGGGCAAGGAGAGCGGCATTCGGGACTTCACTCAGCACAGTACTAACGAATCCGTGATACGTCCCATCCCCAACAAGAGACTTTTTCGACTTCTCAAACAGCGAGGTTGCGACTTCGCATATTTGCACGCCCACACGTCCCCAAATAGCGATCAGCTCGTCTGACGTGCGCAGTTGATCAGCAGAAACAATCTGAGATGCGCGCCGGAATGATGGTTTCTCGGGCGCAGGTGGCGGAGGAGCAGTCACTGTTGATTCAGGAGCAATGGCATCAGACCACGACAGGGATAAATCATTACTGCCGCCAAATTCCAGAGAAGATGTTGGAATGGACGGCAATTCCCACTGAGAGGAGATGTCCGTGGCAGGGGGTCGCCGTGAAGGAGGTTCATGAGTTGAAGGAGCTTGGTTCACAAGCTTCACAGAAGGTGAAGATGGTGGAATCTCATCAGACACAAACCCTTTCGGCTTCTCAACCATAACATAATCAGACCGATGTTTCATTGTTGCAGACCTGCGTGGGCTGAAGCTTGAGTCAGGGGACGACGTTCTCTTGGATGCAGTAGTTTGGACGCTGGATCTGCGTGTCAGCACGGGTGTGGGCACGGGCGGGCGAGACGTAGGAATGGAAACTGCTTTCACCGACTCATTTTCAGAGGTAGTGCGTCTTGAAGATCGAGGAGGAACAGGGGGTGGGGGTGCTTCTTCATTGACATCTTCATAACTCACTTCCTCCATCTCCATCTCTTCCACTTCAACTTTGACACCCTCTTCAGAGGTGGATATACTGTGGTGCGAAGCTGACATGCCCTCATGTTCCAGATCACTGTCAGACTGAGTAGGGGGAGGCCGAGCAGGTGGAACTGCACGAGAATAGGTGGTGGTTGGAAGAGGAGTGGCGTCTTCTTCCCTCAGAGCATGCGACTGCTGGGGGCGTAGTGCACCAGGCCCCAAAGGCATCATGCCGATCCGCATTCCACCCATCCCAGCCAGTTTAGCTGCAATCCGCTCTTTCCGTGCACGCTCCTCCTCTTCTTCATCAATCTCTGCCTGTTCTTCAGGAGCAGGGGCCTCGGAACTGTGAACAACACTTTCGTCATCTGGCCGTGGAGGCGGGGGGCGACTGAAAGAGGGAGGGATGGGCGCAGCGCCAAATTGAATTCCCCCGAGCTTTGCCATTCGCTCCGCAATAGTCGTACGCTTTACGCGCTCCACTTCCGTGGTTTGTTCAGACTGTTGTTCCGGAGTGGCTGCTTCTGTCGCTTGGGCATGCTCTGCTGCAGCTAGATTGACAGTTGAGCCTGGCCGGCTGGGACTATGAAATGCAGGATCAATGGGATCTGTCGAAGGGAAGTTTACTCAATAAATATTCCTTGTATAAAAAGATCGACCTACCACCTTCCTCTTCATCTAGAACCTCTTGATCTGACGTCGATAGGGTGGTGGCCAAATGAGAAGGAGATTGATCCTCTGGCGTTGGCGACCTCGAGTCCGACGAAGCATGCATGGCCGGTGGATACAAATGACGCAAAGGGGATGGTTCAGCAGCCCTTCTCAATGGATCCTCGGCATGAGGCGGAGGAACAATCAGAGGCACTTGGTTCGATGGAGGCATACCAGGGGTCGTAGATCGGCGCCTGAGTGGAGTGGGTAAGATTTCATCCAGGTCGGAATCTTGTTCAATGTCTGACGCCGGGGCCGACAGTGGAGGTGGTGGAGGTGGAATGGATCTCCGGGCTGGCCGAGACGACGAGGTGGAACTGGAAGCAGGGCTTCTCCCATCCTGCGGCCGTGGAGGCCTGCGTGTCGGTACAGGTAAAGGGGATTCGTTGTCCGTGTTGTCGTCGTTCGATGCCAACCTCGGGGGTATGCGGCGAGGAGCTGTACTTCCCTCATCCTCAGACGTCTGCTGATACAGGTTTTGGTGTGATACATGGGTTTCTTCGACATCTTTCTGATCCGTATTGACATCCTCGTCATCGTGTTCAGGCAGAAGGGAAGGCGGAGGAGGCGGGATCGACCTTCTCGGCGGTGAGGCCACAGCAGGAGGAACTTGTTCTAGAGTTCGTGAAGGAATGGGGACGGGTTCAGCAGCGAGTCCCGGGTCAACCGGAACCGCTTGAGGTCGGGTAGTCCACTTGGGAGCGGGAGGCGTTGGGATGACTAGAGGTGCGGAGGTATTGTGCTCCTCATTCGAGTCGACCTCTTCGAGAGATTCGTCTGCAGCATCGAGTTTCTGGCGGGTTCTGACCTCAACCCTTCCTCTCGCCTTCGACTTAGGTTCCTCAGTGTATGTGTCGCGCTTGCCTCGTACTCCTTCGACAGCATTACGCGGTTCGCTTTCTTCGGGAAGACGAGTACTTGCTACACCCTGACCGGCATGACCGGCTACTAAAAATGAGAAAGAAGAGATAATCACAATCAATGAAAAAGTACATCAAGTTTATAGAATGCAAAGGCAGGGAGAGATGAAACAATCAATATTTACCATCCTGGGATCCCCTTCTTGATACAGATTCAGATACACTTCCAGAAACCGTGGAATCGACGCTTGATTTCCTTGACTGAGCAGAAGGTCTACTCGGGAATTCCTGAGGGCTAGCTTCAAGAACTGTCGTCGAATCGACGCTCGACTTTTTCAAAGATTGCCTTCTCTGTAAAGAGTCTGTGCTCTGTCTCGAAAGACTGGCCCTTTTGGTGAGAGGGGAGACGGGAGGAGAGGGCTGCATCTCATCAACAGACAACATGCGTTGCGCTGTAGTACCTTCCTCGGGAGCCGTGGTCGAACCGACACTTGACGTTCTCCAAGATTGCCTTCTCTCTAGGGAGTCTGTGCTTTGTCTTGAGAGACTAGCGGGAGGGGGGAAAGCATGGGGGGTCTGCGTTTCATCAATGGATGGCGTGCGTTGCACTGGCAGTGCCAAAGGATTGACTCCGCCCATCTTCGCTAACTTCTCAGCGACACGTATACGGCGCGCAGCCTCATCCTCTGGTTCATCCACAGGTTGTTCAATCGGCTCATCAATATCCTCGTCGAGTCTTGCGGAATGAGACTCGTGTTCGACAGGTATCTCTGTCGCCGGTTTGAAATCTCCCTCATTATCGTCATCTTCATCATCAGGTACGTCTGGAGCATGGGATGGTGGTGCAATATGGACAGACTTCCGGTGCTCCGGGTCACGATTCTCGCCGTCATTGAGTGGCAAGTCCTTCTCGGATATCTCGGCATGAACTTCGGCCGCCTCTGGATAATTGGAAGGTCTAACGGGTTCCCCGGGTACCTTGTCTATTTCTTGTGCCCCGCTGCCTGCTTCCGCTTTCTTAGTGATGGCAGGATTGTCAGAGGAGGAAAGAATATCAGGAGCCTCTGTCAAGGGCACTTCCATCATATCAGCAGTGGGAGGCGTAGGAGACTTGGCGGGCTTTTTCCTCGGAAGAGCAGCTCGGCGAGGAGCAGAAGGCAGAGGCATAGAGTTGGGGCTGCGAGAAGCTTGCGATTCGTTGTCACCCGAAGGTTGAGATAAAGATTCCGAGCTCCTGTGAGCAGCTACACTCACTAGGAACATAAGAGTCAGATAAAATATGCTATTAATTATTAAAACATACCAGCCGAGGTACCAGCCGCCTGCTCATCGGACACAATGATCTCGGCGGGAGGTGCATCTGTAAAAATCTCTGAATATTCGTCAATCAAAACTTAATAACTACTCGATACTAACCATCGGTGACCTTTAAGGTTCTTTCAGCAGCAAGTTCAGGCTTCTTGGCCACAGGTGGGCGCTGAAACATGGGTGCCATCCCAACCCTCGCACCTCCCAAGCGTGCCATGCGTGCCGCGATGGCAGCACGTCGCTGCCTTTCCTCTTCCTGTGTATCGACCTCTGTATGGTCTTCACCTTCAGGAGCGGAAGACGCTGTATCTGCATGCACCTCTATCGCAGTCTCATGTTCAGACGATCGCACGGGAAGGGACGCCGCAGGAAGAGATGCCGACGATTCAGCTTCTTGATGATCATCTTCTTCCTTCTCAACGGGTGCTACGACTGGCGGTGCTTTCCACTTGGGCTTCTCGACAGCTGGCTTGTGTGCAACAGGAGGCGGGGGACCAAATGCACCTTTGCCCTGAAGCGCAGCCATGCGTTCCTTCAGGCTGCCAGCTTTACTGATACTTTCCTTCGCATCAGATGCAGACATTCCTCCCACTTTCCTCTCTAATGCAGCAGGTTCTGCTCCACTGGGCGACGACGGTGGCGATGGCACTCTAGGCTTCCATGACACACCGCCTGGCTTCGGCCGAGGTGCTGGCACCGGGCCTGGAGATGAGTTCCCTCCTGGCTTCTCAAATGCTGCGATCCTGTCGCGCAGTGAGCCAACTTTGGGCTTTGAGGACGAAGCCGGAGTATCAGACATGGAATGTTGTTATCGTGATGATGGGTAAGAGCAGAGTTCAGTAGGGTTCCGAAGTGGATTATGTACAGACACAGCGGCGCGATGTGGCAGCTTACTATATTCTCACGCTCAGGCACTGAGTACTGAAACGACAAATTCTTTAAAGATATTTTAAGCAGAAGCTGATGAATTGAGCGAAACATGATTCATGGGCACATCGACATTAACGCCCGACGACTGCTGCTTCCGCAGCCAAAAGGGTCCTGCGTGGGGAAAAAGATATTTATATCACGGAGACTGACGTGTGCGCGCGACCGAGAACGTACCAGCTGGGTCGTCGGCATCGTGTGACACCGTCGTCCACGCACCCAAAGTACCATATGCGGCCCGCAGGCCGCCAACCTGAACACCGACAGAGCTGGGCAAACGGCTTGAGTTGATAATGCCAGCCAAAATATATAAAACACACCTCCAAAGCGGATTTCCTTGATCACCAGAAACCTAGTGAGATAATCAGCGTTCGACCCCCTCACTGTAGGTTCGGAAATTGACACTCACAAACTGCCATCGTACTTGCCCATCCGGAGTCATCTTCACCTGTCCAGATATAGCAGACGATGAGTGGGCCACTTCTCCCACAAAACAAATTATGGGCCTCTTTGGGTGATTAGGATCGTAGATAGTCTTTGTCACCATAATCTCCACATCCAGTGAGCGGAACACCTCTCCAAAGTCAGGTTCCTCAAAGATTGACGGATCTAATTGATTAGTGCCAGGTATCTAAAACCCTCGTCAACACCATCATGATATCCGAATAGTCCACTTGCTTACGAGATTTCCGTTATTGTATCCTGTTCACAAACCAGCAATTAACGTTTCGGCGAAAATTATACCAGCCCAAGAACATACTGAGAAGCTCTCTATGATCACAAAAACAGAAGGATACACGCCACACACCAGCGACACCCGCCCAATCCTCTTCCTCGTCCAAATTCACTCCTTCCGGGATCACGATCTGCGTGAACGGAATACTCAATGGGAATATCGCAAACTCAAAATCCTCGTCCTCCTGCAGATCAACAAGATGCATTGACACAGCATGATGCAGAGCCTGCATGTGTACCCAATCTACACATCCCTGCTCGTCAAACGGACCAAATTCATTGTCCCATCGGTAGTTCCGCAGATCGTATACATGAGCTCGAGAGCGAACTCTCGCCGAATGTCTGACGTCCGCACGAGTAAGACCAAAATGAGTGTGTAGGCGCGCACAGAGCTGTTCCTCCTCCTTCGATTTTTCTTTGTCGGATTCAGTCTGGTCGAGAAACACCCCTCCTCGAAGAACAGCAGCGACCCATAATAGGTTATGGGAGATTTCGCTGAAACTATCTGCCACGGTCGAGGGAGTGACATACGATACTATTTCAAGCACAGTCTTGAGGATAGTCAGCCGCTCGTCTGGGCGACACAGCGATGGGTCGTTGAGAACGGTCCTCGCTCTAACGAAGCGCTGTAACTCGCCTTTCCAAACAGGGATAGCCTTCGGGTATCCCTGTTGGGAGACACATGTGCGTGGATCGTCGAACTGCTGTTCTAGGTATAGAGAGCGCCACAGAGCCTGGTCATTCGGGTTGTAGACGATTGAACGGAAATAACTTGAGCACTGGGCGACGGAGGCCACGTGTATGGGATCCAAATAGAGGATTATCTCCTCAATAATTTCGGGGGGCATGCAGCAAATTCCTGCCATCGTTCTGGGCTCTAGATAATATGTCAGCGCATGTCAGTCGGCCTCTAAACAACGTCCCCCATCGCCGCCGAAAGAGAAGTTCACAGTGATCGCTTACTTATCAGTATAAATATAACTGGCACGTGCATTATATTCTCCTTCACGTGGTTGACGCGATTACAAGTCCGCGACGCGGATCAATTGAACACTCCCACTTTGTCACGGTGGTAAGCACCGCCGCCCTGCGCTTCGTGTATTATGCGAGCAGTAAACATTACACCGCGATAAGTCTACCTATGGCTACAAACGATTGGATCTGAGATGTCGAAAGCAATGCAAGATGAACAGCAATGTAAATGGTCCCGTAACCTCCTAATTCCCCAGAGTAAAAGAGTGACCGTCTTGTTCCGTGAATGACAAGTGGTTCCTGTCGCGTCATGCATAGAAAAACTGCGGAAAGCCGCCAGTGAGTATGGAACATGGCAACAAGGCAAGAGTGCTCACATGATTATGAACGTTTAGTGCTTTCTTTAGGTGAGTTCGTAATGAATTAGATGCCACATGTTCGTGGGTAATGTTTTTTTTTGACCAGTCGTCCGTGTATTCATGATGGTCGTTCAGCTGCCCTTCCACCGGCATCCCCCACGCCTGCTCTTGCATCCTCCTTCAGTGTCTGTGTCCCAGAAGAAGGACCCAGCTTCGTCCCGCGCTTCGAAGAACCAGCAAATTTTCCTGGCCCACTAGCGAGAGGAGCCTCCGACAAATGTGTCCACTCTTCCACGAGCCGCCGGCCAATAGTAGGTTCCAACTCAGTTCCATCCCTCGAGACCTTCACTTCCCTATCATGGTTCCACGGATTCCGCAAATGCCGCGTCCGATGAAACGACAGCTTCTCCGTACATACCCACTCTATCTTGAAGGACTCGCCCCAGAATTCTTCCTGCTCCTCTCCCCCACCTTCTTTCTCCCCACTTGACGCCTCGTCATCTCCCCTTTCCTCCTCCTCAGCAACCACCTGTAAAAGCGAACTCCTTTTCGATCCTCCACTCCCTTCCTGAACATCAGAACTGCGGGAACCTGGTGACCGGATAGCGCGGATCGGCGCAGTTGGATCTAGCTCAAAGTCACTGCCGGAATTTGACCCCACGGGTGAAGGCGATGAAGGCACACGACGAGGTAATTGTTGATCAAGACTAAATTTCATACCCAGGGGTGCTACTCTGCTTCGTGAAGGACCAACGTCTCCCGGCGCTGACTGCGCTTGTTTGCCCGCCCCAGCATTCGGCGGCGAGGAAAGACCATATTCAACATCAGGCTTGCGTAATTCCACGTTACTCAAGGGAAGTGGTGACTCTTGAACTACACGAGTACTGCCAGGCGAGAAAAAGGCGCTTCCTTGAGCTTTGGATTGCGACGGTCGAGTTGGGGTTGTAGGCAGTTCAGGATTCAAATGCGATATAGCAACGCCACGTCCAGAGGCAGGTGATAGCGAAGAACGCGAGGACCCTGTTGAATTCACGGTCCTTGTCGCCCATGATACCCGATGTTCGCCCTGACGCACAGACCCTGCCATCCTGGTAGGTGTTAATACTTGCTTTTTAGACCATGGAGGCCGGTAAAATACGCACCTTGCATACCCATAGAACTCTCCGCTTTTGTTAACGCTGAAGATCAGGAAAACGTCCTGGCTAGTCCGAAATGCCTGATCCAAAATCCCCTCATTATGCTTCTGGGTTGCCCATAAACCCTTTTCGACGCTAAGATCCAAATCATACTGATAACCATGTCAATATCAAATAATGCTGAAACCATCCAATAACTCACCTGTGTCAATGACTTGAGGATAAAATAACGTTGCGGAAAGTAGTGGGTGAGGATGCTGGAATTTGTCGAAGCATAAGAACCAGAACTGCTCGAATACTTGGCGGTACGCTGCTTGATACCTTCTTGATCACCTGAGATTGAGAATTCCGAGAATTCGGGAGTTAATCTGTCGGACGGTGGAGTCGGCAGGGTTGTTATGCCGTGACCCGAGTCTTCCGCCTCCGCCTTCGCCTTCTGGTCCTTAATCCAACGGGTATGTACCCCCATCCCACGTTGGCCACCCACACCTGCTTTTAGATCATCATCCTTTCTCCTCACCCGACAAACCAGCCGTGGACAGCGAGGGTCGTCAGGACGCAAAGTCTTGCCGTTAAAACGCCTGATAGTCTGTTGCAACCGGACTTCGCTGTCAAAATTAACAAACGCGCAGCATGACCGTGAGATGAGGAAGACTGAAAGAACCCCGGACTGATGGTTTCCTCGACTGTAGTCTTCCAATGACGGATCCGGGGTTTGGTTGAAAAAACGCCAAACTTCATCGTGAGTGGCATCGGATGGTACATTTCCGACCCACATCACCCATTCTGAGCGGTTAGGTGGTGGATTCGGATGGTATGATCGACGAATAAGAGGTTTCTCGGGAGTCGATAGTCGGTTATTACCTGGTGGACTGCTAACATCTGCGCTCGATGGACTGGCACCCGCGAAGAGGGGGGATGGGGAGGCAGCCGGCTGCCCCGACGCTGAGGGATCAGGGGCTCGGGTCGAGGACATGGTATACAATCCAGGCACGGTGGGTGAAGATGGCGAAGGTGTCAACTGGGAATTTTCGTGATGACCTGCTCCTGCAGTGTACGGAATGGAATAATGACCTGGATATGGGCCACGTTCATACTGGTGGGGCGAGGAGACATGAGGAAAGTACCACCATCCAGACTGTCTGTCTGGTTCCACAGAGGACGGGTAATGCTGGCCATAGGGCGATGGTGCATAGGGTGTATAAACAGGGGTGCTGGGGTACGAGGGCGAATGCGAGTGATAGTTATATTGAGGAGTTATAGGCGATGGGTAGCGGAGTGGCTGGAACTGGCCTGTTCCGTGATAGGGTGACGTCTGGGTGGGAGGCTGTCCGGATGAAGACGTAGGAAAGTGGTTGTGAGAAGAAGGGTTCGCCTGATGAAGAGGGTAGATGGGTGGACCTGGCGAGGGGAGCGGAGAACCACTGCCTGAAGAGTGCTGCTGATACTGATAAACTGCCGATGGAGGGTGCATCATATGCTGATAGCTGGGACGATGCATGATGCTGTTATCTGGCACTGGGGGATGGTACTGCTGATGATACGCATACGGAGGAGTTGTAGGGTGTTCCAACCGAACTGGAGGCTGTGTAGACATCAGATGTGGACCGTAAACAAGGCGGTGGTTGTACGGAGGCGAGTAGTGGGAAGATGTGTCAGGTGGTGGAGCATAACCAGAGGAAGAAGGTTGAAGAGGGCGACCAGCAGTTTGAAGTCTATGAGTCTGACGCTGCATGCGAGGAGAACGACTTCTGTTGGACCTCTGGGTGGAAGTTGAATCTGGACCATTCCCTCCACCCTCGGCAGGCATAGTGACAGGTGTGCCTACGCCCCCTGTATCAAGGCCAAATGAATCAGAAGAAGGCGTTGGTTCATAAACGACTACAACGAAATCCAAACGGATCAGGAAAGTTCTGGAGAATTCTATAAACTTACTCAATGAATAACTACCTTGATCAGGTGTATCCTCTAAAACATAAAATATGGAGGTATCAGTCAACACGAAAACAAAATTAAAAAATTAGAAAAAAACAAGGGGAGACTGAAAACTTGTCCGGTCCGTATTGGCAGACCTTCACGTGTGACGCTAATTAACCCGTGACACTTACCGTTTGGGTTGGGGGAGGCATATGACGGAGTAGGTGTTTCCTCCCGGAGAGCACTGTTGAAGGTCGACGATTCCACCATTGTGTAAGTATCTGAAATAGTGATAAGGTCTGAGTTCTGTGGGACCATAAATCTCACTCACTGCCAAGGTTTTACTCGAGTTAAAAATAGAGTTCCGCTCTCTTCGTCACGAATAAGCTTCACTGCGCCTTCACTGTTGCTGTTCTTTGAGCAGAAGACAGTGATTTGATTTGGTCATGTCCTGATTGCTGCAAGACAGCATCGTATAAGTATCACCGTGGTGGCAACAATGACGTCAGTCGCGAGCCGCTAGTCGGGAACCCGTAGAATTGTGCCCGGCATTGCCTCACAAACAGCTTGAAGCTGCCGAGGACCTATGTCAATGCCATCATGATACGGAGATCTTGCGAAACTATGCTGAAAGGGCGATATTACGGCAACGAAGGGTTGGTTTAAGTGGCTACTCACCCGATACCGTCGACATTGTCGCCAGAATGGGATTTCCCAAGGCAGTGACATCATGCCTCGAAGGTGAACCCCCCACAATGAGGCGAATTACCGGAAGATGGGAGTCGAAAACCCCAAAAACGTTATGATGAAGTCATTGCAATGCTTGGGAAACGAGGTAGGTTACCTTGGCTAAAGGACCTCGAGCAACAAAGAGGACTTTGAGATAGCGAAGGAAAAGAGTGCACCTCGAACCACGTCTATTTAAGAGCAGTATGTATATACATCACCGCCGTTCACCGGTCTAGACCCCTCTAGACTCGGTCTTTTCTTCGCCAACAAGAGCCCTCGATATACAGCTCCCGAGCGCTTGGCTTTTATGATGGAGCCGACCTGATCGATTTGTCATCCCTTGGATCATGACTTCAAGGGCACAAACTTCACTTTAGCCTACCTATGGCCTGCTCATCGATCCTTGCACAGCATTCTAAATCTGAGTAGCTCCACAGACAGTAACTCCATGGTCTTCTCGTTTCGTTGTTTTCCTGGCATGGAAACTGTCTAATAGGCGTCCTTGGAATTCACACGTCAACGAAGCGGCCCGCCGGCAGAATTAGTTTTCAATTTCAGTGGTGTTTTCAGCCATTGGCACATTACTCGGAAGCTCATATCTTATATAGACTTAAAAAGCTCAACTGCGTTCCACATTGTGGTTTGCCGAGATCTGCAGTCGACGGGGTTGCATTTGTTGGGTCAGCAAGTAGCGTGGTCATACAAGTTAATATTGCAGAAGTGGTACTGCCAGGCTACGACGTGAAATTACACCTTCACGAATAACTTCTCGAATGTTTATGAGCATCTTCAACTTGGGCTGGAGATTGACATGCCTAGACACGTGTTGAGAGATGATCGAGTTACCGCAGACCAAAAGGGAGACTGGATAAAGCGCGCATGCAACTTATGAAAATTTCAACTTGTAGAGCATACTTGATCTGCACCTCTGTCAGGCCAATCATAAGATTCCTTTTATAGCCATGAAAAAGAGATACGCTTTTCAACGGCAACTACGGCCCCCTCCCTTACCGACCTGATGTTATTTGACGTGCTTGGCACCGCAACTAGCTTGAAGTATTCGCAGTCTCACATTAACACTGATGTCATCGTCGGTAAGCGGTCCATCCTAAGCTAAGCAATGTTATTCCTGGGAAACGAAGGTAGGGTATATCGTGGTAAGACAGAAGATGTTCTAGGTTTCCAGTGAAAATCTCCAACTCCTTTTTCATGGATATGAAAGGCAGTTTTCTGTGATCGCAATACGTTGATGAGCTCCACTTCAAGGTGGAGCTGCAGATGGTTGGCGTGGAGTCAAATATGACCCAGTCAACTCCGAAAGGGCCTAAACCGGCTTACCCAGTGTCCCCACCAGCTCCACGAAGATTGAGCTTAGTCAGGTAAAAAAATTTGGGGGTTGCAGATACGCGCGATACGCTCTGATCTGTCGATCTCATCTGAGAGGAGCATTCTCTGTGGTGCGTTAATGTTTAGGACCATGACACAAATGAGTGACTCAGTGAGGATGGTTAATCAATTACCTAATCTTTACGTGGCTAAAAACTGCTCGTGTCACATGAGGCGCGCTTGTAAGCTTGACCACAGCTGAGAACCAATATGTATCTGCCAGCGCAAAGTTTCTTCGCTTCAAGAATTCAGGATGGAAGACAGAAGGGAGGAGATGCCAATAGTGGTTACAATATCATCGACAGCATTATTCGGTGGTTTGCCTGCGTATTTGCACCATTACGCGAGTACAGTTCAGCACATAGTTATCGTCCATTGTCCTCATTAACATTTGGATTTTGAAAGGCTCATGGTTTGCCGAATGGTTTTCAAAATTCGGTGAGCAATTCGTCATGGGGACAACTCATGCTTAATAATCGTTCTAGGTTCCTTTGTGGCTGAGAATATCGCAAGTCTGACGTTACTCCAGAATGTTGTGCATGCTGCCAATGACCTTTGTCAGTCCAGAAAGAGGCACGATCCTAGGGACATACTAACAAAATTACCTAGCCAAACAGCATCCCTACTGGTCACTGTCCATCTCCCTTCTCATTTTCTTTGGCCCATGGATCCTCCTTCTGCCCCTTTTCCTGATCCAGGCCGTGTTCTTCATCATTCTATGCCTCCTGGGTTTCGGAGTTGCAGGCATAACTGGTGGTACGCATTATCGAGGTTCCATTTTATCGATATCAGTTGACATGAAAGCTTCAAGGATCACCTGCAGCCTTGTACCAATCCTTCTGCTACGGTGGTCACACGCCAGCCGATTCTCTTTTCGCCGTTCTACAGTCGACAGGGACGCATTACAATGTTGGAACGGCAAGTAATTGGGTTCTTTTGATCATAAGGGTTTTCGCAGGAGTTGTGGCTGCCTATATCTTATTTGGAATTATACTGGTCGAGTGAAACGGTTAAGATGGTGGCGAATTGGTGCTAATGAATTCTGATGTGTTCTTCGGTTTTTTTTGGAGATGAAAACAATACCATTGACGGGTAGTTCCATATTACTAAGAGGCCGGACTTCGAAAATAACAGCTTGGTCCCAATCTGGACAGGTTTTGGATATCTGAGGCTGATCGGCTAGGTACTATAGGTTGGTGGTGTCCAGACAAAATTTGGGGCTTAGGGGGTCAGATACTGGACAAGTTGTGGATGGACACATGAGAAATTCCCAGAAATCACCCCAAGCCCTCTAGGAAACCTTGAAATGGCTGTGCACAAAAATACATGATTTTAGGCATTTTTGATGTATTTGAGGTGATTTTGTCAGCCTTTGCCCATCCACCAGCTGAAAATTTTCTTCTATGAAGGTAAGGAAGGTGGAGGCCAGGTGCTACATTAGAAAAATTTAATACTGACTTATTCCATTTAAACACCTTATTCTTGCTTAAGTCAAAATTAAGCAGAATTAAGCAAACAGCTGTTAAGGAGGTCTTCCTTAGAGTAAGGAGATCTCCTTGGAATATGTAGAGTCATTTGCTGAATTTTGCTTAATTCTTCCTTATTTGCTACCTTATTTTCCTTATTTTGCTTATTCTAAGTAAGTGCTACTATATCAAAGGATGTTTAAAGAATGGCCTAAGCACAATTAAGCAGCTGAAAAGTAGTTTTCCGGATCATTTAAGCATTAAAAGAGCTCAAACAAGGAAATCCAGCATGGAAGAAGCATATATTTCACCATTTAGCTACAGGATGTAGTCTAAGCATAAGATCATAGAAAGATTCACAATGGATGGATAATAGGCCACAAAAATGTCTAGCAGCATCATGGATAATTGTTAGGGGTCACACTGTCATCACCTCTGAGATAAATGATTTGTCATCAAGCAGGGCAAGCATAATAGTGTTAGGGCAACACCCATGGTTCTGCTAGCTGGACTGCAGGCTCTCCTACAGGAAGGCGGCGGGGCACGCATGCATGATGGGGGGTTTTGATGGATTTGATGCAAGAGGTTATAAATAGATTATTTGGCTGAATTAGGCTTTTCGCACCACTATTGTGGATGGAATACCTAAGAGAACTCAACTGAGGTCCCTTAGTATTTATTTTATGGTTATATACTATGTTACAGATATTGTACTATGTTATTACGGATGCGCGCACACATGTGCATACATATTGATGTGTGTAAATAGAAAATTCCCACACTGACAAATAATGCATGTATAGGCATTTGGTAGCATATTTTGGTGAAATAAAATAAAATAAAATAAAAATATTATTAGGTAATAGGCATGTTAGGAGACTGTTTCCTAACATTACCCCCCTTTTATGCCTCGACTTCCAGGTGAGAAAGTATCATATTTGTCCCCTCTGTGAAATTCTGGTAAGGCCAGAAATTCATTTCCTCATACACCATTCTAGCAATGCGACGTGGAGCATTTGGATTATGTTTAAAGAATTGGGTGATTGCTTTACGTGCTCACTTACAATTCTCCATGGGTTCCCATGAATTATTTTTGTTGGTGTAGTTCTTCCACTTGATTAAGAACTCCAATTTATTTTGTTGAAGATGTGAGTCCAAAACCTCTTCCACAATATATTCTGGAGCACCTTCTACCATTATTGGAGGCTGTGGAGTAGTTTGTTGACCAGGAATAGTGGGTGGGCAGTAAGGGCATAAATGGGAAATGTTAATTTTAGGATCAATCTTGAATGATTGAGGTAATTTTAACACTACTGCATTGGGTGAAATTATTTTAGAAATTGGATATGGGCCAACTTGCTTCTCCATAAGCTTTCTTGAAGGTCATGGAATATTTAGATCCTTGGTACTTAGCCATACCAAGTCACCAACTTTGTGCTCTGGAGCAACAGCTCAAGTATGATCCATGTGTTGCATCATGTTATCATGTGCTTTCATCAATGCCACCTCTGCTTCCTCCTGCACCTTTCGCATTTTTAATACAAAGTCCTCCACTGATTGTACCTTGACTTCCCTTCGAGGTTCTCCTCCCATTCTGGGATGATAACCATAATTAGTGAAAAAGGGTGACATGTGAGTAGCCAAATGGAATTTATTATTGTGAGAAAATTCTGCAATTGCCAACCATTCAGGCCAGTCAGTTTGTCAGTGATTGACAAATATGCATAGGTACTGCTCCAACTCCTGATTCATTCTCTCTGTCTGCCCATCAGTTTGTGGGTGATATGCCATAGATAATTTGGTTTGAATCCCCAATATGTTATTTAACTCTCGCATAAATGCAGAAGCAAATTGTGATCCATGATTGGGGATAACCATATCAGGTAATCCATGGAACCACCATACCTGATTTAAATAGAGGTGCACCAAGCCCAACGATGAGGTTTCTACAGTAGTAGGAATAATATAGACTTCCTTTGTGAAGCAGTTGCATACTACAAATATTGCATTGTATCCTTGAGCTTCAGGTAATCCTGTGATAAAGTCCACAGATATGTCTCGCCATGGCACTTTAGGTATAGGGTTCAGCATTAATTTCCCTGCAAGCTTTTCTGGAAATTTCTTCCCCCTCATGCATGTATCACACCCATCCATATACCCCAACACATACTTTGAAATTCTGGGCCACCAATAATTTCTCATCACCAATTCCAATGTCTTCCACCTTTTTGGATGTCCAGCAGCTGGTTTGTTATGATGTAATCATACGATCTCCCTTTGTAAATCTTGATCCTTCAGTACATACACCTTTCCTCTGAACAACACTAACCCTTGTTCTTCAACCCATTTGTCTCCTTTAATATTACCTTTCTTCTCTCCTCTCAAAGCTTTCACAGCTTCCACCACTTCATCATCCATCTCTGAACATTGCCTAATTTGAGACAACATTTCTATCTCTGAGCTATCCACCAATAAATGCCCTTGATGCATAGCACAAATACGAAAGTATTCAGGTTTGAGTAGGGTAATATTTTTATTGTTCTCCTCTACTCCCCTTTTATGATCTGTACATCTGGATAATGCATCTGCTTTCCTCATCAAGCTTCCCGCTTTGTGGACCAAGTGAAAATTAAAGCGCGATAGGAATAATGCTCAACATGCTTGTCGACAGTTAAGCTTTTTAGTGAACATAAAGTACTGCAGATTTTGATGGTCTGTCCAGATTTTAATCTGATGCATACATCCCTCCAAATAATGTCTCCATGCCTCCAATGCTCGTATTATTCCCAACATCTCTTTATCATGCACATCATAATTCCTCTCCACATCATTCAACCCTCGAGACAAATATGCACAAGGATGCCATTTGTCATCTTCACATAGCATTGATAATACCGCTCCAGTAGCAAAGTCTGATGCATCTGATTCCACTCGTAAGGGACATGTGAAATCTACTGGGACCAATATTGGCTCTTCCACAAACTTCCTCTTTAACTCCTCAAATGCTGTCTGCTGTTGTTCTCCCCATCTCCACACTACTCCCTTTCGCATAAGGTTGTGTAATGGTGTGGCAATTTTGGAAAAATTATGCACAAAGCGACGATAAAAATTGGCAAGTCCCAAGAAAGCCTAAACTTCCTTGATATGGGTAGGCACAGGCCAATCAACAATTGCCTGTACCTTGATAGGATCCATCTTGATTCCATCAGGACCAATCTTTAATCCCAAGAACTCAATCTCGCTTGCTCCAAATACACACTTCTCCAGTTTAATGAATAAATCATTCTCTGCCAATCTCCTCAACACCTTCTGCACTATTGCCTCATGATTTTCTTCATTCTCTGTGAATATCAAAATGTCGTCAATGAATATTATCACCACGCCTTGGTCTATCACATCCTTGAAAATGTCATTCATCATATTTTGGAAAGTTGGGGGACTATTGGTCATCCCAAAAAACATGACTAGCGGCTCGAAGGATCCTCGACACGTGGCAAATGCTGCCTTCCACTCATCTCCTTTCTTTATCTGTACATTGTTGTACCCCCAGCATAAATCCAATTTTGTAAAGACCTTGGCCTTTCCCACCTTGTGTTAGGGCGACACCCACTAATCTGCTAGCTGGACCATGCAGGTTCTCCTACAAGAAGGTGGTGGGGGGCGCGCGCATGGTGGGGGAATTTGATGGATTTGATGTGAGGGTTAAAAATAGAACAGTTGGCTGAAATAGGCCTTTCGCACCACTAATGTGGATGGAATACCTAAGAGAACTCAACTGAGGCCTCCTAGTATTTATTTTAGAGTTATATACTATGTTACACATATTGTAGTATGTTATTACAGACGCATGCACACATGCATGCACATGCATGTACATATTGATGCATGTAAATAAAGAATTCCCACGCTGACAAATAATGCATATATAGGCATTTTATAGTGTATTTTGGTGAAATAAAATGAAATAAAATAAAATAAAAATAGTATTAGGTAATAGGCATGTTAGGAGACTGTTTCCTAACACCTTGTCAATTATCTCTGAGATCAACAGCAAAGGGTATGCATTCTTCACTGTCTACTCATTCAGATATCTATAATCTGTACACATCCTCTTCCTCTGATCCTTTTTCAGTACAAAGAATACTGGTGATGTCTGCGGTGATTTCAAAGGTCGTATGTATCCCTTGCACAATTGTTCATTAAGGAATGCATCCTTGTTCCTTTGGAAATAATGGATAAACTTTTGACTTCTTTGGCACAAATCCCGGCTTCATCTCAATAGCATGATCCCATGGCTTTTGCACTGGCATCCGCTCCGATTCCTTCTTCTGAAAAACTGACAAATATTAATATTTTGGCACCCACTCCTCCACTGGCTTCTCCACTTTCACAGCATTTTTATTCCATGACTGTCCTCCATGAATTTCCCCAAAGGTTTGCTTCTGTTCTTCCTTACTGGTCATAACTGGAACTTCCCCATTTGGCATATCCTCATTCTCCACTTCCTCCATCGTAACAGAATACTTTCTTGGACGTTCTTTTTCTTTCTTTTCCTTCTTCTCCTTTTTTACTTTTCTCCTATACACATTACATTCTTTAGGACAATGAGTCATGTGTACCTTCCCAGTTTTCCAATCAATTTCTGGGTTATGCTTTCATAACCACAGACTTCCAATTATCAGATTGGTTTTTCCAAGGTCGCACACCTCAAATATGCCTCGTTCCTGATGATCCTGATACTTCAATACCATCATCACTTCCTCCTTAATTGTTCCTCCATGATTGATCATACTGTCAATATTGTACACCATTATAGGTTGTGGCAGTTTATGCATGCAAATACCATTTCCAGTAATTAAGGATCGATTAATGAATAATCCAGTAGCACCACTGTCAAGCAATGCCTCCACATTAATTGCTGCATGCATTGATAGGTCCACTATGCATTATAATGTCTGGAAATGGATCCCACTTGTATTGACACATTACAACATGCACTCTGAATCACTATGAAGGCCATGAAATTGACTTCAAATCTATTTTGCACTATTTTGCACTATTTCGAATGACTTCGAACAATTTTGTGACACTTCAAATGACTTCGCAGCATCTCGAACAATATCAGCTGCCATATAGTTGTCTTAAAACACTTTCGATACATGATGCTCAACCAGAGTGAGCTATTTAGTCACATATCAAGTACTACCAGACACAAGGAGAGACTACAACACAGTTAGAATGTGATAAGTGCATTTTTGTGTTTCATTGAGATATTAAAGCAATAAAACAAGAACTCTTACTATATTGGGACAATGTACGTTTCACTTATTATCATCTTTCATTTTGTTTCATGTTTTACAATACCTTTATTTGCTGTGCACATTGCCTCATGTTCTACAATTGTTATTATTTCCTTTTTAGTACTATTTCTTCAATTTGTATATAGACTTGTGTTAGTTACTTAGAATAGCAAGCAATAGGGGAACAGCACAAGTTGCCCTCTTGCTATCATCAGATTTAAGAGTCATTCTCTTGAGTCTTAGCTTACATCATATCTCTAAGTTCTGCGAAATATCACAAACTTCCTTGAAACTATCATATTCGCTCCACGTTTCATCGCACATCGCCCATTGCCATTTAACAAACACTTCACATTCATTAAAATCGCTCTTCAATATATTTCAAACCTCTTCAAACTTACTCAAACTTATTTGGACTACTTTGCACAACTTTGAACCCCTTGGAACCTTTTTCGAACTCTTTCGCACATATTTGAACCCATTTTAACCTTTTTCAAACATCTTCATACACCTTTACAGACTATTCACAACATGATTCATCCTTTTGCATTACTAAACACAATGTTTTTGTCTCAGCGGTGATATTTAGTACCACCTCGCACCCTTCCTCTGACTCGTGTTATACCATCTGAAGCCATTTAGTAGGTTTTGTTTGGGTTTCTGGGTTGAGTATCATCAGCGTGTCCACTGTCTTCAATCCTACTGTCAAGCTAATTTTGGGTTCTATCCATGCTGAGCGAATAAAGAATTTAGAGGTCTTTGGAAATAAGGCTGGGCATTTTTCTTTGTTAGATAAATGATGATAGTCATACTCTTCAATTTATCTTTTGGGTTCACTCTGGGTTTCCTCGAATACTAATACATTATATTGATTCTGGGTCACCAATGGGGAAACTTTCACTGGGACTCTTCCACAAAATTCTTCTGCTTATCTTCCTCCAACTTTACTTCCTTGATTGTCGCTTCCCTAATCTTCCTTTTCTGCCTACAATTTTGAGCCATATGCTCTAATTGCCCACAATTAAAACATTTAAGTGGAGCTCATCTCCCTACTCAATCAACATCCATTGCATCCGTCGATGCTGCTGACTCCTTAACAATAGGTGTCACTGCCATGGCTGGTGGCTGTACCCTCAGAGCTTGTATATGAGGTGTCCTTCCTTTCTTGGACTTTCCTCCTGATGACTTTCCAAATCTGGCATTCCCATACATCAATTTCGATTCTGCCTGTTCCTGTTGATATTGCCAATCAAGATGCATTGCCCAATTATACCACTCGTCCAACCTCTCCAGCATAGAAGGTAGTTGATAGATAGACTTGAATAATGAGGGATTTAATCCTGCCTTCAAATATTCTACCAATGCAGCTTCTCCTATATCAGTTTGTGACGCTTCTGCTTTGAACTGCAAAATAAATTTGTCTGCAGTCAGAGAACCTTGGCACATAGTTTTTAATTTTGCATTAGCTGTTGCCTTTGGGTTAGGGTCTCCAAACTGTGCCTCCAATCTCTCCAAAAATTCCCTGAAAGTTGCAAATGGTTTATATCCCATGGCAATTTGATTAATGGCTTTGTTTTTCCAGAACTGTGCTTTCCCTCCCTGGATGTATGAGAGAGCAAACATAATCCTAGACTTGGTCATACAAAATTCTGGCTTTCTTCCATGAATATACAACACTATAGAGCTGATGAAGGATTTTGTGTTCTCCATGGTACCATCAAATATTTGTGGAGGTGCATATTTAGGTAAACACATTTTTCCACTCTCAGATCTCTCCTATGCATGCTCACCCTCCTGAGACATCCACTCCACCATCTCCTCCATCTCATCATCTTTATCTTCTACTGTCTCTGCTTTTGTTTCTGCTTGTTTGGGCTGGGATGCTGCTAATACTGACACTAAATGAGACATTTGTGCTGTTAGAGCATCAATTTTGGCTTCTAGAATGGGTGTGGGAACAGAATTGTGACCAGGATTTGAAGTTGCTTTTTCTGACATGATGATGTAATCTGTGATGAGTCACTTCTTCAGCTGAGTCAAGATTCGGCTGCAGAAATTTTTTGCAAAATTTCGAGTCATGTGACCCAGCTATTTATGTACCAAACATGGCAAAACATGTGATTTCGGTGATTTGTCAACACTTGGGCACTTTGGATCAATAACCCTTCCAACAGTGCCTGATCTTGGGGTTATTACTGAATTTGGCTAGTAACTACCTAAAATAGTCATCCAAATTGAGTAATGTAAATCTCGGCTAAACCAGATCCAATCAGTTGTCTGGTTGCAGCTGTCCTAATGAAGAGCGCTGCCTTTCGATCACTCAGCCCCATGATCAACTGCTTGTGGGTGGATCTCAGGTGGAATGACGACGATGACGACGACATCAGCAGCAGCAGCCAATAACACACCACCTGCATCCAGCCCCACAAGCCGCTGCTCGGGGGGTGGATTGTGGGTAAAATCCCTCTGACCTAGAAGACCCCCAAAACAGACAACACACCCACCCCATGCCTGCGAGCCTCTGCTTGTAGGGTGGATTGTGAGTGTGTGCAGTTGATGAGAATGACAACAAAACCACCTACCAGCACGAGAAGCCCCAGAATGCAAAGCATGGCCATCAACCATGATGGACAATGATGACAAGGACAACAATGATAGTGAGGCCAGGAAACAACACCCAGGATGACCAACACCCCCTCCCACCACTGTGAGCAGCTGCTCATGGGGTGGAGATGGGGTTTTTCTTGTTTTCTATTTATATTATTACCCTCTTACCTACATTTTATGTGGGTGAGGGGATTTTCTTTTTTTTCTTTCTTATTTATAATTGTTGCCCTCCCCTCATGTCTGTGAGGGGTTTAGTAGTGTTACATAAATATTCCATTGCCCCTCCCCCACATTTTGCAAAGCAAGGGTTTTTCTACTTTGATGTTTTTTTTTTTTTTTGACTCTCACACCAAATGCAAGGTTTTAAATATAATTATTAATGAAATTTATTTGATTTTAAATATATAACAATGCACCTCATCTACATAATTGAGTTTTGAATTTGAGTTTTGAGTGTCATAAATAAACTTTACATATATTAACAACAAATAATTCTCCTATGGCTCAACTGGTTAAGCATATGTGTTTGTTGTGCAATATTAGCATGAGGTCTCAAGTTCAATCCTTGCTCTACATGATCTTATTTTGTAGTCACTTCATGACTTTCATACAGTATGAAAAACTTGGAACTTGTAAACTATTACCTTGATAATATTGATTCTGCATAGTTTGCATGGACTACCACTGATTCTGCATAGTCTGTGTGGATTGACACAGATTCTGCATAGTCCATGTGGATTAGCAAGGATTCTGTGCTAGTCCATGCAGAGTCCATGTAGTTTATACAGACCTGTGAGGAACATATGGGGCAGTGTAAATTACTGTCACCTTCAGTAATTCCAGCGAAGTCCACTCTGATAGTCACACCTTCATCAGCTTCGAATTCGATCTCACCTCCAATATCCCCATTGCATTTGCCCCCACCATTGTCTACTTTGAACTTGACTTGCCAATTGCCACTCCCAATATTTTTATCTTCAATGTCATTATCTGTGTCATCTGCCATCTCATCATCTATTTCAATATTGCCTTCACCAAATATTTCATTGCCAGATTCATTTTCACATTCACCTTCAAAGTCTAGTATAGTGCACAAAGTTCCAACCCCATCATATATCTATACTGATTGCCTTAGAATTTGTCTACCCCCAATCGCAAACATTTTTATCACATCCATTGCCAACAAATATCTTTTCAACCACATTTTCAATCCCTCAATTTCATGTTTGATTTCGATTTGACCAGTCCTTTGACTCAATTATTATGATCATGGTTAGTATCATCAACATCAATCAAATTCGCCTATTTTCTATTTCTTTTTCACATTTCGAACTCATTCGATTTATTGACAATGTTTTACTATTCTCAACATTCTTCAAAACAGCTTCGACAACTTTTGCCTCTATTCATCCATGCAGATCTTTGCTCATCTCAACCTCAATACTGCTCAAAAAATACCTTATGACCATTTCCCATTTGCCAAAATTTCTCGATGTCAACTTTGAAGGTCTTGAAAAGCTTCGACCACCTGCAAACCTCAACAATAATACCTTTAAAGACTTTTGGGACTTTGAAACTGAATAACTATATTTTTCCCTTATTTTTCCTATTTCTTTTTACTTTTCTTATCACTACTATTCAAGACTCAGAGTATTCCAAACATTCCAATTTCAAATATACAACAAAAGAAAATTTTTCTACTCCTCCAGCATTTCTTCTAATACATCTATCTCCCTCCCCAGTATTTCTACTCTACCTTTTTCTGTGCCAGTTTTCCAGTGATAATCCCATGATGCAGGCCCTGATCTTCCTCGACATCCTCCACTGCCTGCAATCCCCTTGCCTTCACCTTTCCCTTCTCCTTCGATGACTTTTTCTTTTCTTTCGATGCCTTCAAAGGCCCTGCTACTGGATCAACATTTTCTAAGGGGCCCACAACACAAATTTGACATACTACAAAAATCGAAAACAAGTTAGCAATTACTTTGAAACAATTTCAAACAGACTTCGTATTTGATTTCGGGTGTGAATCCAATTTTGCACCCCGACCTTTTTTGCTTCACCTTTGCAAAGCCCTTGCCTCAACATCCCATCCCAGTAGCACCCCTGTGCCTCCTGGGTGCATTTTGTACACTTTGTGGCCCCCTCCTTAACAACACAACATGGCTGGGACTTGAACCCAGCACATCAATTGCACTACAAAAACATTAGAACTTTGAAAATGTTTCAAACATAAGTAAAAAACTCACTGGGCCCTCAAAATTGAGGAACCCTCCTGTTTCGACTCATGGGTGCTTTGCTGCCTCTGCGCCCTCAATCTCCTCTTCTCCAGCCTCCTCCTTTTTGACCTCTGGGGCTTTTCACTTTGCCACCTGCACCACAGGCAGCTCATCTTCACCCTTGTCTTCCTCCTCATCTTTATCTGCCTCCCCAGCCTCTACCCTTTTGATAGTGCTCGCCTCCACTGTGAGCTCCCCAGTTCTCTTCTGTAGATCCTCTTTCAAAATTGTTTTCACATGAAATGCAGCAAGAGTTGCATTTTGAACTTCTGTCAGTACAGTCCTTTGACCATCGATTTTTGCCTTCTTCGATGCCTCCTCCTTCTCTCAAACCCATTTTGCATCCTCCTCCCTTTTCTCTCACTTGACCTGTTCCACTAAATCCACAAACAGCAAATTCCCACCCCATGAAATCCACTCATGATGAGCCATTGGTTTGTAGAGTTCGAAAACTTCGTCCACAATCTTTTGTATGGTTGCATTGCACTCGTCTACCAAGTCGTTGGCAAGGTTGTCATACTCTGCCTACAAAACGTGAATTTAGAACACATGGAACAAAACAAAGATGAAATGTACCATTTTCTCAGCATCGATTTTGCATACTTAAGTACTTCGACATATAGTTCTGTGAGGAGAGACATTAGAGAAGCTAGACTTAAAATGATAGGAAGATGGATGAATGAAGAATGAGAAATATTTTGAACCTCACTAAGTTTTCAACATGATCACACATTTCACACATGACTTCGATCAGCTGACTGGAACAGCCAGGATTTAGTAAGGGGGAGGATGATAGGTTCATTGCATGCTCTAAGGTCTGGAGAAAGTTTCCAATCATATTGACACACTATGACAGACCTTCCAAACCACTATGAACACTACAAAATTGACTTCAAATTCTTTTCAAACTATTTCGCACTACTTTGAATGACTTTGAATGATTCCATGACACTTTGAATGACTTCATACTACTTTGAACAACATTGGCCACCATATACCTATCCTCAAACTCTTTCTATACATGCTGCACATTTGGAATGAGCCATTTAGTTGCATATTGAGTGCCACCGGACACAAAGAGAGACTACAAGAGAACCAGAATGCAATAAGTGTGGTTTTTATGTTTCAATGATACAGTGACTCACAAAACTGAGTCAATGTTTTGGACTTTTTGATTCATTGTTGAATAGCTTCCCATAAACAACAAAACCAAACAAGGTATTGGTGTACAGAATAACATACATGATCAGGGCTACCAAACAAACAAAGAATTATGTAATTTTAATCATCCCTCATGGAGATATGATCATTTTAATTCAGGGACTCATTGACTCAGTTTTGTGAGGGGTAGTCAGAAATATTAGAATCTGATGCTCCACCAACTGTATAATGTCAAAAACTTGACAGATGGTTTCTAAGGTGATGTGACCCTTGATGGGACCTTAAATTATAGTATTTAATTAGGACTAGCATTCTTCATACTTCAATATTCTCCAATGCATCCCATCTCCTCTGCTCAAAAGGAAAACATTCTTTCCCCGGCCTCCAATCATTATTCTACCCACAATATTGCCTCTAAACTCAACCTCAGCCAGTCTAGTGTATCCAGAACACTCAGGGCTCTCCATCCAAATCTGGATTCCCCCTCTGGTGGTTGTCCTTCTAAGCTCTCATCTACCTCTCAGAGAGCCATCCTTACCCAAATCACCACTGGCAAGGCTGCAAATGCTGTTCAGGCCACCCATTACATCAACAGCATCATCCCCACTCCAGTCTCCTCAGAAACAGTCAGAAGAGTTCTCAAAAAAAACTCATTCAAGGCTGTGGTGAAGAAGAAAAGGCCCTTGCTTAGTATAAGGCATAGGAAAGCAAGATTGGCTTTTGCTCAGAAGTATAGAGAGTGGACTGTGGAAGACTGGAGGAGGGTTATTTGGTCAGATGAGACTAAAATTAACAGGTTTGGGTCAGATGGGAGAGAGTGGGTCTGGAAACAGAAGGGAGAGGGGCTGATTGAGAGAGAGGTGCAGGGAACTGTCAAATTTTGGGGAGGAAACATTATGGTATGGGGGTGTATGGGATGGAATGGAGTTGGGTATCTTGCAGAGGTTGAGGGGAGGACAAATGCTGACCAGTATGTGTCCATTTTAAAGGACCATATGCTGCCTAGCTTGGAGGAGAGTGGAATTTCTGGAGAAGAGGTGATTTTTCAACAAGACAATGACCCCAAGCATACCTCAAAAAAGGCCAAGAAATAGATGGAGAACAACAATATTACTCTTCTGAATTGTCCTGCCAAATTCTCCAGACCTCAGTCCTATTGAACATCATTGGGTTCACCTCAAGAACCAGTTAGACAAGTATCCAACAGCACCAAAAGGAATTTGGGAGTTATGGGAAAGAGTAGTAGAAGAGTGGAATAATATTCTATCAGAGGTGTGTCAGAATTTGATTAAAAGCATGCCTAGAAGGTTGGGAGCAGTTATTAAGGCCAAGGGAAATCATACAAAATACTAGAATTACAATTTATCATAATATTGATACCACCTCACAAAACTGAGTCAATGAGTCCCTGAATTAAAATGATCATATCTCCATGAGGGATGATTAAAATTACATAATTGTTTGTTTGTTTGGTAGCCCTGATCATGTATGTTATTCGGTACACCAATACCTTGTTTGGTTTTGTTGTTTATGGGAAGTTATTCAACAATAAATTAAAAAGTGCAAAACATTGACTCAGTTTTGTGAGTCACTGTATATTAAAGCAATAGGACAAGAACTCTTACTATACTGGGAAAATGTACATTTCACTTATTATCATTTCTCATTTGTTTTATGTTTTACAATACCTTTATCTGCTGTGCATATTGCCTTGTGTTTTCCACATGTTCTTTTTTCCTTTTTAGTGATATTTCTTCAAATTGTATATAGACTTGTATTAGTTACTTAGAAAGAGAATAAGACAAGCAGAATGGAACAGAGAATAAGTTACCCTCTCCACTATCATCAGATTTAAGAGCAGTTCTCTTTAGTCTTAGCTTGTGTCATATCTCTAAGTTCTGCGAAATATTGCAAACTTCTTCGAACTTTTGTATTTGCTCTCAACTCATTGCCTATTGCCTATTGCCACTTGAAAGCCACTTCTTATTCACTATATTTATTTTTTGACATATCTCGCCACCAGTCCCACATCTCTGAACTTCTTTGAAATTACTTCAAACCTCTTCAAACCTCTCCAAACTTTCTTTAAACTATTTCGCATGTTTTTGAACCTATTTTGAACCTCATTCAAACAACTTTGTACACTCTCACAGACTATTCACACCATCCCTTATCATTTTGCCTTACTAAAAACAACATTTGAATATCAGCAGTAATATTTAGTACCAACTCACACCCTTCCTCTAGCCTGTGTTATACTTTCTAAGCCTTTTAACAGGTTTTTGTTAGGTTTCCAGGTCAAGTATTATCAGCAAGCTAAGACTCAAGAGAACTGCTCTTAAATCTGACGATAGTGGAGAGGGTAGCTTATTCTCTGTTCCCTTGTGCTTGTCTTATTCTCTTTCTAAGTAACTAATACAAGTCTATATACAATTTGAGGACATAGTACTTAAAAAGAAAATAAAACATGTGTAGTACATGAGGCAAAAGATATGAGTTAAGGCACAAGGACAAAAAGGAGACTGGAATCTGAAGAAGAAAGAGATGTATTATATGATGGAAGAGCAATAAAGGGAAAGAACTAAAAAAAGACTGTCCTTTGTGTATAAACCATGCTAAGTCTCGCAATAATCCATCCAGTGGACTCTGTATGCAATAGGGACTTGGAACGAGGCTTACCGATGATCAGCAGGTTTGGGCATGAGTTGGAAACCTTTCTGGTGCATGGTATTCCACCATATAGATAATGAATGTGGCACCCAATGTCATATATCGGCCTTGCATATGATATCATGTGTGCATTTATCAAAACTCTCACCAACAGTAGCTTAGGGGCTCGGGTAGCAGGACTACATCTACATGGTGTGGTACCCACTTTCCACAGCCATGCTCATAATTGCAGATGTCAGATTAACTGGCTTCCACTTTATGTCCATGGAGCTGGCCTGGAGGATTTTGAAGAGTGCAAGCGAACATTTAGCAAGTCCAATGAGTTAGCTGGTGTCACATTATTAGCAACTCCATTCCATCGCCACCAGCAAATTGATGAGCACTTCAACTTCCATGATGATGATAAGCATGCAGCTTCAGGTTAAGATGTAATCAATCTATTAGTATATTTGGTTGATTTTTAGGTTACTTCATCTATGACAATTACTGACAAGCACTGGAGAAGATTCAGTTTGATGGAGAGAAACTGGCAGTGCTTTCAGCACAGCTTGAGACAACCTCAGCTGATTATGAGTCATATTTTCAAAAGTGAACACAATCATCTCAGAAGTCTTCAAGAGGAACCAATTGAAACAACCAAGGCTGTTAACTATATAGAGCTATTAATTAAGCTCCATCATCTTCAGTAAGTGTTATTATATATATGAGTTTGAGATTCATGTTTATAACCAATGCATCTAGGCAAGAATCAGATGGGGCAAAGCAAACATGGAACCAACTTGATTATGACATCATTCACAGTGGCTTCACTCATACACAAGTTGCAAATGTCTGAACCCACTATTGCACAACACATTCTCACTGGACAGCCTTCCATAAAGAGGTTTGCCAATATAAAGAAGAACATGGAATTGAAACATGGTAGATGCTACAGTCTCCAGAGTACAATGATGCACTCCTTCTCTGCACTCAGAGAAAGTATTGTCGGGCTTTAGATAAGCTTGAATGATTTGTTGTGCAACATCTGTTTGAAATGAAAAAGTTGGGTATAGGTGGTGTTGATGTGTCATAGTTCTCTACCTCTTGTTTGAACCATTTACAATTTATACCAGGCTATAAACTTTGGGAGAAAGTAAGTAAGGCCATGAAGACATGTGTGGAAGCTATTTGATGTGCATTGAATGACTGTAATAAAGTGGCTGCTAAACTTAAACCTCTACAAGAACAACTGATGTGGGAGAAGGTAGTCAATGCTGCAATGCTTGCTGATTTTGATATTCTTCATGATACATGGACAGACATAAGATCACTTCCCTGGACTCAACCTGCACATCGCGAAGCAATGAACCTGCATTTTGGCATCAAATGGGCACAAGAGGTGATCACATGACTCAATGTTGAAATTTGATGTTGTGTAACTTTCATGATTGATGACCATGTCAACTTCTATTGCACCATTGCATCAAATCTCCTTAGCAACCCACCTCTAGCTCATGAGCTCTCATGTCAGTGGAAATATCACACATAATTCAACCATTGCACAGAAGCTTTGACTAACAAGTAAATTGAAAGGGTTCATGGAAACCTTGTTTTCTGGTTTGTCAGACAGTCATGATTTCATAAGTTCAACTTGAGTCAAGTTGTTACTGTGCCTGAAAATGTACATCAACTTGCAAAACATAGCAAGTCACTGGCATGGTTTCCATAAAGTTTCCAAGTAGATATCCATCTCATGACAATTGTCATTGTCATGGTTATTGTTTGAGTACTGAGTACAACTAGCAGTATGAAACCTGAACACTGGGTAAAAGCTTGAAAATGATGTCATTCAAGTTTGCCAACTGCGTAAACTTAAGTTATGCTCGATAGGAGCTCGAGCATGAGTTGAGGATATATAAATTATAATACAATATATTTTGAGGAGGAAATGCACAAGACATTCAAACATGAAGTTTTAAGTCAAACTTGAATGTTGCAATTAGCCTGAAATCGACGAACTAGTACTATAGTCTACAGTTCACAACTTGAACATACTGCACAGTCATGGTTACCAACCTGGATTCAAGTCTTCTTCAATTGTTGTACTCTAACTTGAAGTTCAAATTCAAACCTGAATGTTGCAATCAGCCTGAAATTGACAGTCAGATGAACAACTACAGTTAAGGCTTTCTTAATCACCTTACTCTAATCATGAAATTTGACTTGCCTTGGTCTATGTGGGTGCTCTCTGCCAAAGTTGTACTACATATCCCTACAGTTCTGACTCAAAATAACTTCATCAACATAAAAATGGATTATGATCATGGTATGGCTTTTGAATTTTGACACCTCACTGGCTGTGGTGCTGATAGGTTTATTGCATGCTATAAGGTCTGGAAAACACTTCCAATTGTATTGAGACATTATGACAGATGCTCCAAATTGCTACAAATGCCATGAAATCAACTTTGAACCCTTTTCGAACTATTTTGAATAACTTCGAATGATTTTGTGACACTTCTAATGCTTTTGAATGACTTTGCACCACTTCAAATGACATTGGCTGCCATATAGCTGTTCCAAAACCCTTTTCAATACATGCTGCACAACCAGAATGAGCCATTTCATTGTAAATTGAGTACTACTGCACACGAGAAGAGATGACAAGAGACTTAGGATGTGATAATAGCACTTGAAGGCTTCAATGATATATTGAAGCAAAGAGATAAGTACTTTTACTATATGGGGACACTGTACATTTCATTTATTTATCATTTCTCATTTGCTTTATAATTTACAAAGTCCTCATTGCTGCACATATTGCCTTGTGTACTACACATGTTTTATTTCCTTTTCAAGTACTATCTCTTCAATTTGTATATAGACTTGTATTAGTTACTTAGAATGACAGAAAAGCAAAGGGAACAGAGAAGAAGTACCCTTTCACTCATCGTTTGATTTAAGAGCCGCTCTCTTGAGTTTTAGCTCACATCGTATCTCTAAGTTCTGTGAAAGATCATGAACTTCTTTCAACTATTGTATTTGCCCCTTGTTTTATCACACATCACCTATCACCTCTCGACAAACACTTCTCATTTGTTATATTTGCTCCTCGACATATTTTGACATTAGTCTGACATCTTCGAACTTTTTCAAACTTACTTTGAATATCTTTGAACCTCTTTGAACCTTTTTCGAACTCTTTTGCACGTCTTCAAACCTATTTCGAACTCTTTCAAACCTCTTTGTATGCCTCTAAACTTTATTCGCAACACACCTTGTCATTTTGCATCACTCACTACAACCTTTGGATATCAGCAGTAATATTTAGTACCAATTTGCACCCTTCCTCTAGCCTGTGTTATACTTTTTAAGCCTTTAACAGATTTTTGTTAGGTTTCCAGGTCGAGTATCATCATCGCACCTCCTGGTCTTCATTGCATCATTCCAGCATCGTTGCCCACATCCATTTCAGTTTCATCGTCTTTGCCTTTGGTATTTCCAGTTTAGTCCACTCTAATAGTCACACCTTTGTCAGCTTCAAACTCAATTTCACCTCCAATATCCTCGTTGTATTCATTCCCACCATCACCGATCTTGACCTCAACTTGCCATTTGCCACTACCAATATTTTTATCCTCGATCTTGTCACCTGTGCCATCTTCTGTTTTATCATCTATTTTGATATTGCCTTTGCTGTCGACACCAGATTTGCATTCTCATTCACCTTCAAAGTCCAGTATAGTACTCAAAATTCCATCCCCATCAAATATCTACAGTTATTACCTCAAAATTCGCTTTTTCCTCATCACCAAAATATTTATCACATCAATTGCCAACAAATATTACCTCGACCTCGTTTTTGATCCCTCAAAGTCACATTCAATTTCGATTCGACTAGTCATTCGACTCGATTATTATGATCATGGTTAGTATCATTGACATTGCTCAAATTCATGTATTTTGTTTCTTCTTTTTGCATTTTGACCTTGTTCTATTTAATGAAAACATCTTTACTATGCTCAACATTCTTTGAAATAGATTCGACAGCTTTTGCTCCTATTTACTGATACAGGCCTTCACTTACCTTGACCTCAATACTTTTCAAAAATACCACTCAGAAGACTCCAATTTTAAATTAAAAAGATATACAAGAAAAGAAAAATCTTTCTACTCTTCCAACATCTCCTCCAACACCTCTATCTCCCTCCCCAACATCTCCATCTCTACTTTTTTCTGTGCCAATTTTGTGGCAATCAAACCACAATGCACTCCCTGTTCACCCTCGAAATCTTGTGACTCCTGCACCTTTGCCTTGCCCTTTCCTTTCAACCACCTCCTTTTCTCCTTCGACAGCTTCGAGGGCCCCACCATTGGTTTTATGCCCTCTACAAGGCCCACTAAACGAATTCGACACACTATGAAATGTCGAAAACAAGTTAGCAAACCCTTCGAAATGATTTTGAACAAATTTCATATCTGATTTGGGGCACACATCCTGTCTCATGACCTCAAATTTTTTTGCTTTGCCTTTGCAAAGCCCTCATCTCGACACCCCACCCCAATAGCAGCCTTGCACCTCCTGAGTGCACTTTGTGCACTTTGTGGCACCCTCCTTGATGATACAATGCAGCTGGGACTTGAACCCAGCACAACAATTGCACTACGAATTATTTAGCAACTGGGATTACTTCAATTAAAACAAAACACTTACAGGGCCTTTGAAATCCAGTAGCCCATCAGCACCAAACTTCATGCATTTTGCCCCCACCTTGTCGTTGCCCTGTTCATTCTCACCATCATCACTTGCCTTGATCTCCCTTGGCTTCCGCTTCCCTACCATGACAACTGGCAATTCCTCAATATTTTCCTCATCTTTATTGCCCTCCCCTCACTCTGCCCTTTTGATAGCCTTTGTCTCAGCCTCAAACTCTGCATTCCATCTCTTTAATTCTTCCTTTGATATACTTTTTGTGTGAAATTCAGCTCGAAGCACATTTTGAGCATCTGCCAATGCTTGCCTCCAACTCTTGATATTTGCTTTCTTTGCTGCCTCCTCCTCCTCTCGAATCGATTTCACATTCTCCTCCCTTTCTTCCCATTCGACCTCTTCAGCTAAATTGACAAAAAGTAACACTCTGCCCCATGAAACCTATTGGCATTGAGCCATGGGCTTGAAGACCTCAGAAACCTCATCAACGACCTTTTGAATGGCCATGTCTTGCTCCTCACCTAGATCTTCAACAAGCTCATTGTATTCCACCTACACAAAACATTTTAGCATTTTGACCATGAACAGATCAGTGACAGATGTACCATTTTGACCTGGAAACCTAACAAAAACCTGTTAAAAGGCTTATGAAGTATAACTCAGGCTAGAGGAAGGGTGCGAGTTGGTACTAAATATCACTGCTGATACCCAAACATTGTGTTTAGTGATGCAAAATGGTAACAGATGTGACAAATAGTCTTTATAGGCATACGAAGGTGTTTGACAGAGTTCGGAATAGGTTCGAAGATGTGCAAAATAGTTTGAAGTAGGCTCGAAGAAGTGCAAAATAGTTTGAATAAGTTTGAAGAGGTTTGAGATATATCGAGGAATGAGTTTAGAAATCCAATTCTTTGGTGACACTGTGCTCAGGCATCAATTTTACATATTCAATAATTTTGACATTCAGTTCAGTGAGAAGAGACATTGTAAAAGCTAGACTTGGGATGTAGAAGGTAATGAAAGGAAGAATGAGAAGTATTTTGAACTTCACTAAGTTTTCAACATGATGATAGGTCCACTATGCACTTTAAGGTCTGGATAACATTCCCACTCGCATCGAGACATTATGACACACACTCCAAATCACTACAAATGCCACAAAATTGACTTCGAATTTATTTTGCACTATTTCACACTATTTCGGACAACTTTGAATGATTTAAACTATTTTGTGACACTTCAAACGACTTTGCAGCATTTCGAGCAACATTGGCCGCTGTATAGTTGTTTTAAAACACTTTCGATACATACTGCACATCCAGAACTAACCATTTAGTTGCATATTGAGCACTACCGGACACGAGGAGAGATTACAAGAGAGTTAGAATGCGATAAGTGCATTTTTGTGTTTTATTGATATATTGAAGCACAAGATAAGTACTCTTACTATATGGGAACACTATACGTTTCATCATTTATTATTTTTCATTTGTTTCATGATCTACAAGTCCTCATTGTTTGATATATTTGCCTTATGTTTTACACATGTTCTTATTTCCTTTTTAGTACTATCTCTTCATTTTGTATATAGACTTGTGTTAGTTACTTAGAATGAATAACAGAGAATACCAACAGGAAACACAGCATAAGTTACCCTCTCGCTCATCATCAGATTTAAGAGCCATTCTCTTGAGTCTTAACACACATCATATCTCTAAGTTCTGTGAAATATTGTGAACTTCTTCAAAACTATCATATTTACTCCTTGTTTTATCGCCCACTGCCTATCGCCATTCGACAAACCCTACACATTCGCCAAACTCATTCCTCGATATTCTTCGAACCTCTTCGAACTTCTTCGAGCCTACTTTGAACTATTTTGCACATCTTTGAACCTATTTCGAACTCTTTTGAACACCTTCATACACCTATACAGACTATTTGCCACAGCCCTTACTATTTTGCATTACTAAACACAATGTTTTGGTTTCAGCAGTGATATTTAGTACCAACTCGCACCCTTCCTCTGACTCATGTTATACCATCTGAAGCCATTTAGTAGGTTTTGTTTGGGTTTCTGGGTTGAATACCATCAATGATCATGCATTTTGCACATGACTTCGATCAGCTGACTGGGACAGTCAAAATTTCAGTAAGGGGGAGGATGATAGGTCTACTGCATGCTCTAAGGTCTGGGAAAAGGTTTCGAATCATATTGACACATTATGACAGATGCTCCAAACTGCTATGAACACTATGAAATTGATTTCAAACCATTTCTGAATGATTTTGCACTACTTCGAACAATTTCAAATGATTTCATGACACTTAAAATGCTTTCAAACAACTTCACATTACTTCAAATGATGTCGGCTGCCACATAGCTGTTCCAAAACCTTTTCAATACACACTGCACATCCAGAATGAGCCATTTCATCACATATTGAGCACTATTGGACATGAGGAGAGATGACAAAAGATCTAGAATGCAATAAATGTGGTTTTATGTTTTAATGATATACTGAAGCAATAAAACAAGAACTTTTACTATACTGGGACAATGTACATTTCATTTATTATTATTTCTCATTTGTTTTATGTTTTACAATACCTTTATTTGCTGTGCATACTGCCTCATGTTTTTCACATGTTATTCTTTCCTTTTTAGTACTATTCCTTCAAATTGTATATAGACTTGTATTAGTTACTTAGAACAAAAAAAAGCAAAAGGGAACAGATAAGAAGTTACCCTCTCACTTATCATCTGATTTAAGAGCCGTTCTCTTGAGTCTTAGCTTGCATCGTATCTCTAAATTCTGTGAAATATCACAAACTTCTTTGAACTTTCATATCCATCCCTCAACTCATTGCATATCACCCATCGTCTCTCAGAAAACACTTCCCATTTATTATAATCATTTATCGATATACCTCAACACTAGTCTGACACCTTCGACATTTTTTAAAACTTCTTTGAACTATTTTGCACATCTTTTTGAACCTATTTCGAACTCTTTTGAACAACTTTGTATGCTCCAACAGACTATTTGCAACATTTATTACCTTTTTGCATCTCTAAACACAACTTTGGGTATTAGCAGTGATATTTAGTACCAACTCACACCCTTCCTCTAGCCTGTGTTATACTTCTTAAGCCTTTCAACAGGTTTTTGTTAGGTTTCCAGGTCGAGTATTATTAGTGCAATGAGGGTTTATTGTAATTGGGACATGGTAAAATTTTCTAGTTATTCTTATTACAGAGTCTTCAACCTATTCAAAGCTCACATTTCTCTGGCACCCAAGTCTATCCTTCATATGCAACCAGACCTTTGATAGTACAGACAATTATCATTGGTAATCTTATTTCAATTATATCGGACTCAATTCCAGAAACTGATTAGTGCAACTTGCCTTTTTCACTCAACCTTTACAGGATTACAGTATATTATGCCCATATAACACACAACTCTTTCCTGTCAACATTCTTCATGGCATCCACATCCTCCAAATACTCTAAGTTTAAGTGGGGCATTGCTGTCAATATCCCTGTACCACCTTTCAATGATAATGCTTTACCGCAATGGGCTGATCTTAAGTTTAATCCATTGGGGGTCTACAACCCATTCTCTCACAGCCACTGATCAATTACCAGCTACTCAATAACCCAAATCCTTCCAGAGTGTGAAGACACCACATGCCAACCACAGAGGAATTAGGCCACATCACAGTGGATTATGCAATGATCAGCACAACACTAGAGGATGATCCACTCTCACTGAGAGAAGCAAAGGAGCGATCTGATTGGCCAAAGTGGAAGGTGGCAATGGATGCTGATGTGGACCAATTGACCAAGTGAGGGACCTACAGACTCATCAACTTACCTGCAGATTGCAAAGAAATTGCATGAAAATGAGTATACTGCATCAAATGCAATCACATTGGGGAAATCACAAAATACAAGGTAAGACTCATTGCCAAGGGCTATTCCCAGATCCCAGGAATGGATTTTGTAAAAACATTCACACTGGTCATGCAATTGGAAACATTGTGGTATTATTAGCACTCACTACCAAACTGGGACTTGTGATTCACATGGTTGATGTTGTGGATGCATACCTGAATGGGACTTTGCAGGAAGAAATTTTCATGGTACAACCCCCAGAATATGATGATGGCACTGGATGCATCTGGCAATTGTTGAACCTGATCTATGGTCTAAAACAGGCAGGACACACATGGAATGATGAGTTCAATAAAGCATCTCACAACATGAACTTCACATGGGTCTTCTCAGATCAATGTGTTTACATCAGGATAACCCATCATAATCTGTCACTGCATTGGTGCTCTAGCTGGCAAACCTGGCATCTTCACTCAGTATCAGTGACAATTTGAGACTGCAGACATAGCCTGGTTCACTGTTGGCACCTTGGAAGATAATAATCACCATGTTCCTGCCAATACCTTCTATAAGCCATTCGATATTCTCCAAGAACATTTACCCTCTGGTAATGAAGGTGTAAAGTGGTGTAAGCAGTTGTGGACTTGTCTGATGAACCTCCTTTTTAATGTGGTGCAGTGCATTTTGAATACTATTTTTTGTCAAATATTTACAACCATCTAGGCAACCCTCTGGGACCATGCTTTTGGCAGTTCAACTATGATCATCCATGTCGATGGATCACATACCCCTGGTGCCCCCATCCTTCCAGAGTGTGTAAAGGTGTACCTGCCATGTATCATTATAAATGAGCATCCAGAGGCTCATGTGGCTGTTGCTCAAATCATTCAAGGTTTTATTGAGGCCATTGGCATTCCCACCATTCATTGCTGGATGCATGCCAGCAAAAAATGCAGCTGGTCTCTCTCACAATCTGGACATGTGTATATACAGCCAGCTCCCACCACATGCCCTCTGGTCCCTGCTCCATTATCAGGTACTGCACACTATCAATTTTATGGCCACCCATATGGCAGTTTGTCCCAATCTGTCACTTCCAATAATTCTCACACTAGCGACTTGGAGTCTAACTCGGGTGGTTTGGCCAGTCCACATGCCAATGCTGAGCCTACAATGCCTTAGGAGAGTGAGACATATAGTTCAGAACCTTTGAGTCCAACCATGATCAAACTCACTGATTACATTAAAGAAATTGCAAAGCTGAGGGCAGAGCTTGAGGGTGCGGGGCTCAGAGAGGATAGCTTCATTGAACAAATCCATGCACTTTTTGACCATCTCCAGCAAACAGACACAGAGCTTGCTGGTGTTCAGGCCCAATTAGCTGCCAGAAATTCACCATCTTTCTCTATGATCTCATCTATCAGCACTTTTACTTCACCTCCACGGTCCCCTGGAAAACCTTCTCCATTGAAACTTAATCATTGGACTGATGTTGATTCAATGTACCCTTGTTAGACTCAGATCAATACCCAATGTGTTCATCACCTCTTGCTCATTTGCCTTCATATAATACATCCTCACCTCCCACTCGTCTGCCTTCTCATAATACTGATAGTCCAGTTCTGCTTTTTGCTCTGCCACCAACCCTGAGTCCTTCACATGGTGATTATCATAATAACTGCAGGCACAGGCACAGTGTGCACTTGGTCCATACATTCATGATTTTCTCCAAGAGCATAACTTACAGGAGAAGCTTGAGGACACACTTTTAATCGACCTTTCCTGGCCTGGTTCAAGCTTGTCAAATCTCTGGAACTCATGGAAATCCAGAGAGGTGAATTAAATGGCACTTGTGAATGATTGGTCAGCTGCCACCTGAGGCTGAGGGGTGTAGTGGCAAAGGTGAACCTAGTATATTTTATGAACCATTCCATATGCATTTTATTTAGTTCTTGTCAAGTTCTCTACCCTTATAATTTGGCTCAGAAATATCAAACCTATTTTGAAGCCATGATTAAATTTTTTTGGTGGTAGTTGGTTTGCTACTCTGAAAAAATTAGCTTGGAGATATTGGCAAGGTATTTAGATTCCAAGTCTAAGAAATAAATATTACCTTGTGTTAGATTTGCTATACCTGTAATTGTAACTTACCCAATGCTGCCTACATTCAGTACAATCAAATCTACAAGTATGTGCCATATCCACCATCACCCCACCTCCAAGAGAGCACCTATCCCAGCCCAGCAGCATCCAGAAAAAAAATAAATGCATGAAGAAAAGCAGAAAGAAATTGATGATGCCATCAGCAAGTGGTTATTTGTACACTATTGCCAAAGCCAATGATCTCACAGAACATTTAAACAAGAAACTGTGGTATTTCTTGGATACATTTTTCCAGGGTGGTGCTCAAATGGTAAATCACCACTCCAAGGTAAATGCACACAACACATTCAAAAGTTTCAAGGCACAAGAATTACATGACAGTAATTTGCCTTGGTCATGCATAGTACATGGGGATACTCAGTACCATGACACTCTTGGGTCAGATGGACATTGTATAAAACTGACCATGCTGCAAGCTAAATACAAGGATGAGTATGAAGCACTTACCAAGGAACAGCACAAAGAGCTCATTGAAGACTTTGCTACACAGCAAAATGAGCAGGCCAAAGTCAAGCAGCCCACACCTAAGGCCCCGATTTCTAATGTTGCCAATGTGGTTCGAAACATGCAACTCCTTGTAAGTTGTCACAGTTTTATATCAGCTGGAAACTGATGCTAAGATAGCCAGTACAGATGATGGGCCTGAATTTTTGCATTGGCATTGAGGGTTTTTTTTGCATAGTCAGAAATATGTCTAAATATCATATAAAACCCCACTGGTATTTCTCCTGTGCTGAACTGGAACAGTATATGCAAGTTGCAGTATGCAAGAAGTGGGAAACATCAGAGGTTGAAGCACGTCTTGAAGCCTTTGCTGTGGCTGGGTGCAGGGTGGTTAGTGAGTACTCATTCATTTGCTCATGTAACTATTGAAATTTGAGTCTTCACATGATAGATATGCTTCAGACATCAAAGCAGGAAGCCGACCACTTAAAAGCAGCTATCCATTAAAAAATCAGCAATATGCTGGGTATGTATCATCAATATTATGACTGTAGTACACATAACTGATCATATATGCACTGGTAGTTGAGATCACCAGAAATTTGAAGGCTGTCATGCAATACATAAACTATGATGAGGCTGTTGTCCAGTGCTATGGAGTTCTTCTCAAGGGGTGGACTTTTGACAGGTTTGTCAACCCAAGTAAACTCAGTACTTCCCTTCCTCCTCTGCAAAAATTACTCAATGCCCTCAATGACAGTTCATGCAAGTTTGTCAAACTAATGTGAGAACAGTGTAAGGACCATGAAAAGGATCATTATGCAAAGGTTGCTTCAAGGAAAATTGAAGTCTGTCAGAGAAAAATGAGGAAGGATGCTGGTAAGAAGTGGAGGTGGATTTCAAGTTCATCAAAGGAAAATGGTGGTGAAGATAGTTCAGATGGCAAGGATTCTACCACAGAGACTGATGATCAACAGAAGCGCCATCATTCACATAGAAGTGCGCCTGACATTGACACTAGTGATCATGAGTCTGATGATGACTGTTGATTGTACCTAGCATACATTAGTAACACCTCACTGTCAAGTATCTAGTCAATCCGAATCCATGTAACATGCATGCTCAGCATTAGCTATTAAACTAGTGAATAGGATTGGGAGATGAGCAGGAGGTAAGTAAACCAAAGCAGCTACAGAGGAAGCCAAAAAAGTGTCAAGGGCAGCAGGGAAGGCAAGGAGGTATGTGGAAAGGGCATGGGAGCTATGAGGAGCTATGAATGATGTCAGGATAGTCATGACAAGCTGTGGGAAGCATTTTATGGCAGTATGATGTTGGTATGATGGGCAGAAAGCATCAAAATGAGGTTGACAAGGTGTGGGAAAGGGTTTGATGGCAATATGACACATAGGTAAGCTACAATGTTTTGAATGATATAGTCGATTGAACATATACAGTGTATCAAATGATATGGGTTCTGGATGCTGTCAAATGCTCTAATCTATACATGTGTATCAACTATAGTAACAAATAAATATACTATTACAATGGTTGCTAGACTGAAGAGTAATACATTTAATACAGACATCAGTAGCCTATGAAATAATTTCAGGCAGTGGCAGTGGCCTTACCAGGATTGGAATCAAGATTGGCATTACACAGCCCAGATTGGTGCCATGCACATGATCTGCATGATGAGCGGGACTCACCATATTGAACCAGGACCTCAGCAGGTATACTCACCTGAATGTTTTTTAGGCAGACCTGTCTCCCAGCCCCCCACCTCACCTGGATATAAAGATGCTGAGGGAATTCCATTGAGCATAGATACTCTCCAGAGATGTCATCCTGTTGGCCAATGCCACCTACTTACCTGAACATTTTGGCAGACCTGTCTTTAGGCCTGCTACCTCACCTACATATGAAGATGCTGAGAGAATTCCATTGTGCATAGATACTCTCCAGAGACATCATCCTATTGGCTGATGCCACCTTGTGACCGATGCTAGCTCATGGCTGATGCTGCTGATAATACTCGATTTGGAAACCTAACAAAAACCTGTTAAAAAGCTTAAGAAGTATAACACAGGCTAGAGCAAGGGTGCAAGCTGGTACTAAACTACCCAAAAGCTGTAGTGAGAGGTGCAAAATGGTGAGACACATTATGAATAATCTTTAGGAGCATACGAAGATGTGTGAAGTAGCTCGAAATAGGTTTGAAGATGTGCAAAGTAGTTCAAATAAGGTTTTGAAGAAGTTTAAAGTGAGTTTGAGGAAGTTCGAAGATGTCAGACTAATGTCAAGGTATATCAAGGAATAATTATGATGAATGGAAAATTTTTTTTAAAAGATGATAGGCAATATGCGATGAGTCAAGGGACAAGTACAAAAGTTCAAAGAAGTTTGTGATATTTCACAGAACTTAGAGATACAATGCAAGCTAAAACTCAAGAGAATGGCTCTTAAATCAGACAATGAGTGAGAGGGTAACTTTGTCTATGTTCCCTTTGCTTTTGCTCCTGTTCTGAGTAACTAATACAAGTCTATATACAATTTGAAGAGATAGTACTTAAAAAGGAAATAAAACATGTGTAGTACACAAGGCAATATATGCAACAATGAGGACTTTGTAAATCATAAAACAAATGAGAAATGATAAATAATTGAAATGTACAGTGTCCCCACATAGTAAAAGTACTTATCTTTTGCTTCAATATATTATTGAAACCTCTAAGTGCTATTATCACATCAGTTTGGAGCATCTGTCATAGTGTCAATACAATTGGGACCCATTCCAGTTAAAGTGCACAATGGACCTATCACTGCCTAATCACTCAAACATTTTTCAGGCAGACCTGTCTCCCAGCCCCCCACCTCACCCATATATGAAGATGCTGAGAGAATTCCACATTCCATCACACCCTTCTTGACAGGACCACCCAGGACCTGAGCACAGATACTCTCCAGCACTTGATTCCTTCTGCAAATCTTACTATAATTGAATATGGCAGGGAGAATGTCACACTTGAGTATTTGCAACTGGCCAGCTTTGGATTGCTGTGATCAGAATGCATCTTTATAAGGCTCAATGATCCTCTGCTCTTCGACCATATATCTCCCCTTGCAATACTGTCTCCCACCAAGATTCTCTGATGGCTCAGGCAGCATTGGAGGGGGATTGATGTGGAGGAAAGAATGATTCTTGTCATTATCAGGCATAACATATTATCAGCATGAGGATAACATGAGGATCACATGAGGCCAATAGTACAATAAATAGTCCATCACCACAATCGATTCCCCCCAATCATCACAAGCCTGACAAGAGCTCCATACAAGAGAAAGAGAAGATCAAAGAAAAATGCACCACTGTATGAGGACCATAATGATGCAGTCAATACTGTTACACATGTAGAAGTTGAGGACAACATGAGACATGGACCAAAAACAAAGCGTATCAAGGTTCCCTTGCCTCTCGTTACAGAAGAATGTGGTGAATCGAGTTCAGCTGGTATACACAACAATCCAGGTTTTGCTCCAGAATGGGATATGCAAGAACCTCAGGTAGCCAATGAGCCGGTTCAGCCATGGATCGGCATGGTCAGTTTTTGACATAGATTGACTTACTGAGGCTCATATACAACTGATAGAGACAGAAGGACTATTATTGCAGTTTGTGGGACAAGTGGATGAATTGCTGCAAGCATCCCTGGCTCGGCAGGCATAGTCCATCGACAATCAAGTTTGCAACCACTGTCAACTGAATAAATGGGCAATTTGGAGATATGTTAATTGTTTACTAGGAAGCACACTTTGCCAGACATGTATGCACATAACATACAGGCAGAATCCCTTACATCACATTGAATACTGGACTGGCACACACTTCTGCCATGCTGAGCTATGGGAGGTTGGCACATACCTTTTGGTCCAGCACCAAACAGATCAGCTGGTTTGCAATGCTCTTAACTTTCAAATAAAATGTCTGGAGACATTTGAAGAGATGAAGGATAAAGCTGAGGCAGAGTCAGCCAATGATTACTCAGCAACAGCAATGGCACCGGCAACAGCAACAGCAATGGCAATGGCTCAACATCATGAGTTGGCATTGGGAATGACAAAGAGTACAGCAGATGATGAGACTGGGGCCGATGCAGCATTTTTTGATCACCTTGATGCCCTTTGGCATCAAGAAAAGGGCAATAATGATGTCAATGACAGCTTACAAGACTTCTTTAATGGTGATGATGGACATGAAGTTGAACATGCTGATGAAGACATCTGGATTTCAACCATATTTGCCTAAATGATGCATGAGGACAATGCCTATGCAACAACCATACTAGCAACTGCCGATCCTGAGCTGACCACTGCACTGCCAACTGCTGATGTCTTGAACAACAGCTATATCTGTGCGGTGCATATGAATGGAATACATCATTTAGCCATGGTTACCTGCCAGTGTCATGGAGAATACCAAATTCCCTTGGACCTGGTAACCAGTAACTTGCTCCTGACCAGCTTCACCAAAATACATACTCTTTTCACTGTGCAGATTCTAGACCATTTTTGGCTCTGTAATCTGGAATTGAAGACATTGTTCTATCAGTTTTACCAGCTGATTTGGCACATAACATTGCCAATGAGGCCTGCCGAAGTGGTCAACCTCTACCATGAGCTTTGGTGCATGTTCCAGTTATGGCATTAGATAAAAAGATTGAAGTGGGCAGGATATGGACACAATCAAAAAGATCCATTGAATCCCAAACCAGGATCACTTGCCAATTACTGTCCAGCCTGTCCTCAAGCAGGCATAAATATACAAGAAAATTGGAAGGATGATGTGAACCAGTGGGTGACTATATACCTTGATTGTACAAGTTGCATCTGAAATGATACTATGGCTCTCAGATTTGTTTTTAAATGCATATTTATGGCTGACAGCAATTTCAAAGCTGACCATGTCCAGCAGAGAAACTTCAATGCTGATGTATGGCTATGGGATGGAGGTAGGATGGCCCCAAATCAGGCTAAATATGAGCAATTCCTCCAAGCTGCCATAGAACAATTTATGATAGGTACACTTCACTTCACGGTGGCCGATGCCATAACCACTGCTGGTGCTGCTCCCAATGCTTGTTCTGATTGAGATACATGGGTTTTTAGAATGCTCCATGTAAAAATAAATTCTGAGCCATTGCAAATGCTTTTTTGGCATTAAAGGCATGTGATAGAAGTGGAGTAGCAGCCACTGCATGCACATGGCATGGCTGTTATGCACACAATGCACTGGTATACTTGTTTTAGGGAGAACAGCAAAAGAATGTCAACTTTGCTTTCCTCTAAGCTCTGAAAACCACCAGGGTTGACCATCAACAGTGAGTGATGCTCATTTATGACATTGTCTGCCAATACATCATCCACATTCAGGAGCATATTGGTGCACATCTGCTGGCCAGCTTGAGCATTGACCAGGCCATTGGGCTTTTGCATGTTCATGGCCACAAGGATGAATGCTTATTTTGCTATGCTCCATTTTTCATTCCAGGGTCTGGCATTGTAGCAGGGAAAATACTTGAGTCTTTGTGGTCATCACTGAATTCCATCCCAACAGTCAGAACAGTGACATTGCCACATTGGGCTGAAATGCTTGATGATCATGCTTGTTGGAGCAGACTACATACGCTGCACAGAGGAAGAGATGACACGTTCCTTATAACCTACCTGGGGTTTAGTTAGTCTTAGAGCTAGGGTTTAGCAGAGGTGAGAACACTGTATATCTTCTATAGTACAGGTTCTCCTTATATACATAATAGTAAGGATGTCACATGACTTGGGAATGTGTTTACCACATGTATGCGCAGTAAGCGCAGTAACATGTGTGTGCTGCATGCATGGCCTAATGTATGCAGCATGTATCAGGATTTAATTTCAACAATGCTACAGATTCAAATCACAAGAAAATGCTCAGCATGACAGTCACACTGTGCTCAAAATCTCAAGAAGCCCTTGAGATATCCACACAGCTCAGCAAGCACCATGCAGAACTGACAGCAGCTTTTGTCAACAGGCAGTCAAATGATGGGAGTATGAAGTCACCACAGCAGAAATGCTAAGGCTAACAGATGTCAGGGTAATGGATATGTATGCCACTCAGGGATCACAACTGGCATCAGGAATGGGAATGGGACCAGGACCAGGACCAGCATTGGGAGTGGCATTGGGAATGGTCACAGCATCAACACTCATTCAATCGCCAGTTGAGCAGTGGATTGATTTCACTATTGTTTTTGAACAAATTCAGTGGGTCATACTTTCTACCAAGATTGATGTATCACAATCCCTCATTGGTCTGCACCAGGATTCCATTATAAGGCAAAGTCTGTTGACTTGGTAAAGCACCTCATGCTTCTGACATGCAAGCTGTTGAACAGGAAAGAGAAGTTCTTACATCTCATATGGCAACCTTAACACCTTTACAAAATGCTGCCAACATTGCCAAGCATGACATTGTTCCCACCCAAATCACCCACGACAATGAACACACACTATTCCAGTTGAGGAGCAACAAGTATACCTCCCACGTGATAGAGAACTTGCTAATGTGGAGATTAACCTCAGGAAGAACCAGGCAAGTTGACTGCTGCATCAGTTGTGAGAGCTTGTTGCTGACACATCATTTCAATATTCACACATCATCCAAGCGGCACCGAGAAAGGGAGTTCACACCTGAGCATGAGCCATTGTCCAGGATGTGATTAACAAAATTGCCTTGCATTTCTGAATGTATAACCATTGCCAAAGCTGACTGGTGGCACTAAATTGTGATGCTGAGACATCAAGTATGTTTTAGCAGTTCATGAAGGATGACCTGAATGCTAGCATAGCTATTCTGAATCCAAATGCACCAGGCTCCACTAATCTTCACCTGTCCTGGATTTGGCATAATGCCCACAATTGAACTGGTGTCATTACCAAACAGCACAGCAATGCCAATGCTAATGCCACATGATTCTGGAAATGTAAATGTATTTTGTGGCCATCCATATTCATTACACTAACAGTTTTATTAGTCAGGAGAGTACACTGACTTTGATCACAGGCTCAGAGAAATGGATGGAGGGAGGAATTTCTACTGGTCACATATGAAATGCAGTGGACTGTGTGATATTTCATCTATCACAGCCAATGGTGGCAGTCAGCCTCATGATCCAAGAATACTCTTCCTGGCCCACTAGCCTATGCTAATCGCCAGCAGGCTTTCTAGCAAGAATTAGCATTGAGGGGTGACAATACATTTAGATCAGCAAATGCCAATTATATCTTCCCTATATGACCAAAACATTCTGTATTATGTAAACACAATTATCTTGATCACAATCCACCATCTTGCAAGGGCAAGGGAAAAAGCATTAGCAGTGGGATCAGCAACAGTGGAATCAGCAATGGGGGGATCGGTGATAGGTCCACTGCATGCTCTAAGGTCTGGAATGGCTTCCAATCATATCGATGCATTATGTCAGATGCTCCAAACTGCTACGAATGCCACACAATTGACTTTGAACCATTTCAAACAACTTTGCATGATTTTGAACAATTTTGAACTATTTCAAATGATTCAGCAACACTTCGAATGCTTTTGAATGACTTTGTACCACTTCGAACAACATTGCCTGCCATATAGCTGTTCCAAAACCCTTTTTGATACATGCTGCACAATCAGAATGAGCCATTTCATCGCAAATAGAGTACTACCAGACACGAGGAGAGACAACAAGAGACTTAGGACACGATAATAGCACTTAGAGGCTTCAATAATATATTGAAGCATAGAGATAAGTACTTTTACTATATGGGGACACTGTATGTTTTATTTATTTATCATTTCTCATTTGCTTTATAATTTACAAAGTGCTCATTGCTGCACATATTGCCTCATGTACTTCACATGTTAGATTTCCTTTTTAGTACTATCTCTTTGAAATGTATATAAACTCATACTAGTTACTTAGAAAAACAGAGAAGGAGTTACCCTCTCACTTATTGTCTTATTTAAGAGCCATTTTCTTGAGTCTCAGCCTCACAACATATCTCTAAGTTCTGCAAATTATTGCAAACTTCTTCGAACTATCATATTTGCCTTCAACTTATCACATATTGCCTATTGCCACTCGAAAAACACTTTCCATTTGCTAAACTCATTCCTTGATATACCTCGAACCTCTTCAAACTTATTCGAACTACTTTGCACATCTTCGAGCCTACCTTGAACTCTTTCGCATGTCTTTGAACCTATTTTGAACCTCATTTAAACTATTTCATATGCTCTCACAGACTATTTGCACCATTCCTTCTCATTTCCCCTCACTAAAACAATGTTTGGATATAAGTGGTGATATTTAGTATCAACTCGCACCCTTCCTCTAGCCTATGTTATACTTTCTAAGCTTTTTAAAAGGTTTTTGTTAGGTTTCCAGGTCAAGTATTATCATCGGCAACAGTGAGATCAGCAATGAGGGCCAAATATTGCCAACTAAATAATCCCTCAATGATAGATCTCTGATCACTGATTAAACACAATAGTGTTATTATTTCTCTTCCTACATCCATTTCTCTACAATGAGCAATCAGGAAGAAAGCTGGGCAGATATTCCTGATGGTTATGTCCCAATCCGAAGCAACAATGGGCAGCACTATCTTGTGCCCCATTTTATAATTCCAGCTACCCACCAGGAGATGGAGGCCTATCAAAGGAAAGTAGAATTCAAAGTGCATATGGCATGGGGGAGGGGGAAAGATTTCTTTCAGTTCAAATATCATTGCCAGTGGCCAATGCCATGTATCTGGCCGATGCCATATCTCCTTCTGATGCTCTAGCATCTCACTAATCATTATTTTGCAGTCTGAAAACATGACTGATCAACCATACTATCTGTTGGCCCAAAACCAGCTCATACTACTGGCCAACTTGGTAGGTGTCATGGTCCATTTGTGTGACTAGAGTTAATCCTGTTGCAGTCATTGACAGCCAGAGAGCTGTTGAGCTGCCATGCTGAAGTGAAAGCCCTGCAAAACCAGCTCAGCACATTGTATAAAAATGCCAGTCATCATCTCTACATGGCCGAGATCAAAAAGTTGGAACAGCAGGATGTCACCTTGAAGACATATGCAATCTTGAAGAAAAGGATGGAGTTTAATTTGGAATCATTCGAATGCAGGTTCTCCCAGATTCCAATCAGACCATCATCCCATGAGCATGACAATGATGTGGATCCCCCTGCTGATTCTCACTGATGTGATGCCAAAGCCATGACATTCTTATTGTATCTACATTAAACATTGCTGTGCTGTATCTAATAGTTAAATATTGCTGGTTTTTGAATGGCCACTGTCAAGACATGGCACCAGCAAGACAATGCACCAGTCAAGACATGGCATTGGCCAAAGACATGGCATCGGCCAAAGGCATGGCATCAGCCAAGATGTGGCATCAGCCAACAGGATGATGTTGGCCCAAGGATAGCATCAGGGCTAGGTTGCTGGCAATGAGACTTTGAAAAGAAGGAAATTTTACCCCCCCATGTGCCATGTGCACATTGAATTCAACCTTCTTGGAATAGGCCTCCATTGTCTGGTGGGTAACTGAAATCATAACCATTTAATCAGGGATCAATCACACATTGAAAATGAATTAACAAACACTATTACATTACATCAACCTTCTCAACAAGAAGAGCCAAGCTAGCTTAAGGCTACCTGACTACCAAATTTCGGCATACTCAAAAAGACAGTGATGATACTTGACCTGGAAACCTAACAAAAACCTTTTAAAAGGCTTGGGAAGTATAATGCAGGCTAGAGGAAGGTGTGAGTTGGTACTAAATATCACTGCTGATTTCCAAATGTTGTTTTTAGTGAGGCAAAATGATAAGGGATGGTACAAATAGTCTGTAAAAGCATACAAAGTTCTTCGAATGAGGTTTGAAATAGGTTAGAAGACGTGCAAAATAGTTCAAACCAGGTGCAAAGTAGTTTGAAGAGATTTGAAATAGTTCCAAAGAAGTTCAGAGATGTCAGACTGGTGATGAGATATGTCAAGAAATGAATATAGCAAATAAGAAGTGGTTTTCAATGGCGATAGGCAATAGGCAATGAGTTGAGAGCAAATACGACAGTTCAAAGAAGTTTGTGATATTTTGCAGAACTTAGAGGTACGATGAGAGGCTAAGACTCAAAAGAACTGCTCTTAAATCTAATGATAATGGAGAGGGTAACTTATTTTCTGTTCTTCTAAGTAGCTAGTACAAGTCTATATACATTTTGAAGAGATAGTACCAAAAAGGAAATATAACATATGGAGAACAAGGGGCAATACAACAATAAAGGACTTTGTAAATTGTAAAACAAATGAGAAACAATAATAATTAAAATGTACATTGTCCCAGTATAGTAAGAGTTTTTGTCTTATTGCTTTAATATATCATTGAAACATAAAAACTGCACTTATCGCATTCTGGGTCTCTTGTCATCTCTCTTTGTGTCCAGTGGTGCTCTATATGTGACAAAATGGCTTATTTCAGTTGTGCAGTGTCTATCAAAAGGGTTTTAGGAACAGCTATGTGGTGGTCAATGTTATTCAAAGTAGTACAAAGTCATTTGAAGTGTTGCAAAATCCTTCAAAGTCATTCAAAGAAGTGCGAAATAATTCGAAAAAAATCAAAGTCAATTTTGTAGTGTTCGTAGCAGTTTGGAGGGTCTTTCATAGTGTGTCAATATGATTGGAAACTTTCTCCAGACCTTAGAGCATGCAGTGGACCTATCATCCTCCCCCTTACTAAAATCCTGACTGTTCCAGTCAGCCAATTGAAGTCATGTGCAAAATGTGTGATCATGTTGAAAAAGTTAGCAAGGTTGAAAATACTGCTCATTCTTCCATGTTACCTCCTACATCCATCAACTCTAACTTCTATAATGTCTCTCCTCATCAAACTCAATGCCGAAATACTTGAATACGCAAAATTGATGCCCAAATGTGGTGTCGCCCGGGAATCAGATTCTGAACTGTGGAGGAAGGGTTTTTGTGCAAAAATGGTATGTCTCTCACTGATCTGTTCATAGTCAAAATGCTAAAACATTTTGGGTAGGCAGAATACAATGAGCTTACTGAAGATCTAGGCAAGGAGCATAATGTGGCCATTCAAAAGGTTGTTGATGAAATTTTCGAGGTTTTCAAGCCCATGGCTTGATGCGAATGGATTTTGTGGGGTGGGGAGCTGTTATTCATGGATTTGGCTGAGGAGATAGAATGCAAAAGAAGGGAGGAGAAAGAAAAATGGGTTAGAGAGGAGCAGGAGAAGGCAAAGAGGGTGGAAATCGAGGGTCGGAGGAGGGTGTTGGCAGATGCTCAAAACTGTTAGGGTGACACCTACTGTTCTGCTAGCTAGACCATGCGGGCTCTCCTACAAGAAGGCAGCGGGGTGCACGCATATGATGGGGGGTTTGATGGTTTTGATGCAAGAGGTTATAAATAGAATAGTTGGCTGAATTAGGCTTTTCACACCACTATTGTGGATGGAATACCTAAGAGAACTCAACTGAGGTCTCCTAGTATTTATTTTTAAATTATATAGTATGTTACATATATTGTAGTATGTTGTTACAGATGTGCGCATACATATTGATGCATGTACAGTGACTCACAAAACTGAGTCAATGTTTTGCACTTTTTAATTTATTGTTGAATAACTTCCCATAAACAACAAAACCAAACAAGGTATTGGTGTACCGAATAACATACATGATCAGGGCTACCAAACAAACAAAGAATTACGTAATTTTAATCATCCCTCATGGAGATATGATCATTTTAATTCAGGGACTCATTGACTCAGTTTTGTGAGGGGTAGTCAGAAATATTAGAATCTGATGCTCCACCAACTGTATAATGTCAAAACTTGACAGATGGTTTCTAAGGTGATGTGACCCTTGATGGGACCTTAAATTATAGTATTTAATTAGGACTAGCATTCTTCATACTTCAATATTCTCCAATGCATCCCATCTCCTCTGCTCAGAAGGAAAACATTCTTTCCCTGGCCTCCAATCATCATTCTACCCACAATATTGCCTCTAAACTCAACCTCAGCCAGTCTAGTGTATCCAGAACACTCAGGGCTCTCCATCCAAACCTGGATTCCCCCTCTGGTGGTTGTCCTTCTAAGCTCTCATCTACCTCTCAGAGAGCCATCCTTACCCAAATCACCACTGGCAAGGCTGCAAATGCTGTTCAGGCCACCCATTACATCAACAGCATCATCCCCACTCCAGTCTCCTCAGAAACAGTCAGAAGAGTTCTCAAAAAAAACTCATTCAAGGCTGTGGTGAAGAAGAAAAGGCCCTTGCTTAGTATAAGGCATAGGAAAGCAAGATTGGCTTTTGCTCAGAAGTATAGAGAGTGGACTGTGGAAGACTGGAGGAGGGTTATTTGGTCAGATGAGACTAAAATCAACAGGTTTGGGTCAGATGGGAGAGAGTGGGTCTGGAAACAGAAGGGAGAGGGGCTGATTGAGAGAGAGGTGCAGGGAACTGTCAAATTTGGGGGAGGAAACATTATGGTATGGGGGTGTATGGGATGGAATGGAGTTGGGTATCTTGCAGAGGTTGAGGGGAGGATAAATGCTGACCAGTATGTGTCCATTTTAAAGGACCATATGCTGCCTAGCTTGGAGGAGAGTGGAATTTCTGGAGAAGAGGTGATTTTTCAACAAGACAATGACCCCAAGCATACCTCAAAAAAGGCCAAGAAATGGATGGAGAACAACAATATTACTCTTCTGGATTGTCCTGCCCAATCTCCAGACCTCAGTCCTATTGAACATCATTGGGTTCACCTCAAGAACCAGTTAGACAAGTATCCAACAGCACCAAAAGGAATTTGGGAGTTATGGGAAAGAGTAGTAGAAGAGTGGAATAATATTCCATCAGAGGTGTGTCAGAATTTGATTAAAAACATGCCTAGAAGGTTGGGAGCAGTTATTAAGGCCAAGGGAGGTCATACAAAATACTAGAATTACAATTTATCATAATATTGATACCACCTCACAAAACTGAGTCAATGAGTCCCTGAATTAAAATGATCATATTCCCATGAGGGATGATTAAAATTACATAATGCTTTGTTTGTTTGGTAGCCCTGATCATGTATGTTATTTGGTACACCAATACCTTGTTTGGTTTTGTTGTTTATGGGAAGTTATTCAACAATAAATTAAAAAGTGCAAAACATTGACTCAGTTTTGTGAGTCACTGTAAATAGAAAATTTCCATGCTGACAAATAATGCATGTATAGGCATTTTGTAGCATATTTTGGTGAAATAAAATAAAATAAAATAAAATAAAAATAGCATTATGTAATAGGCATGTTAGAAGACTGTTTCCTAACATTATCCCCCTTTTATGCCTTGACTTCCAGGCGAGAAAATATTGCATCTGTCCCCTCTGTAAAATTCTGGTAAGGCCAGAAATTCATCCCCTCATACACCATTCTAGCAATGCAACATGGAGCATTTGGATTATGTTTAAAGAATTGGGTGAATGCTTTACATGCTCACTTACAGTTCTCTTCTGGCTCCCATGAATTATTTTCACTAGTGTAGTTCTTCCACTTGATTAAGAACTCCAATTTATTTCATTGAAGATGAGAGTCCAAAACCTTTTTCACAATATATTCTGGAGCACCTTCTACCATTATTGGAGGCTGTGGAGTAGTTTGTTGACTGGGAATAGTGGGTGGGCAGTAAGGGTGTAAACGGGAAATGTTAATTTCAGGATCAATCTTGAATGACTGAGGTAATTTTAACACTACTGCATTGGGTGAAATTATTTTAGAAATGGGATATGGGCCAACTTGCTTCTCCGGTAAGCCTTCTTGAAGGTCGTGGAATATTCAGATCCTTGGTACTTAGCCATACCAAGTCACCAACTTTGTACTCTGGAGCAACAGCTTGAGTACGATCTGTGTGTCGCATCATATCATCACATGCTTTCATCAATGCTGCCTCTGCTTCCTCCTGCACCTTTCGCATTTTTGACACAAAGTCCTCCACTGATTGTACCTTGAACTTCCCTTCAAGGTTCTACTCACATTCTGGGATGATAACCATAATTAGCAAAGAAGGGTAACATGCGAGTAGCTGAATTGGAATTTATTATTGTGGAAAAATTCTGCAATTGCCAACCATTCAGGCCAATCAGTGTGCCGGTGATTGACAAACATGCATAGGTACTGCTCCAACTCCTGATTCATTCTCTTTGTCTGCCCATCGGTTTGTGGGTGATATGCCATAGATAATTTGGTTTGAATCTCCAATATGTTATTTAACTCTCGCATAAATGCAGAAGCAAATTGTGATCCATGATTGGAGATAACCATATCAGGTAATCCATGTAACCACCATGCCAAGCCCAACGATGAGGTTTCTGCAGTAGTAGGAATGATATGGACTTCCTTTGTGAAGTGGTCACATACTACAAATATTGCATCATATCCTTGAGCTTCAGGTAATCCTGTGATAAAGTCCACAGATATATCTCGCCATGGCACTTTAGCTATAGGGTTCGGCATTAATTTTTCAGCAGGCTTTTCTGGAAATTTCTTTCCCCTCATGCATGTGTCACACCCATCCACATACCCCAACACATACTTTGAAATTCTGGGCCACCAATAATTTCTCATCACCAACTTCAATGTTTTCCACCTTCCTGGATGTCCAGCAGCTGGTGTGTTATGATGTAACCATACAATCTCCTTTCATAAATCTTGATTCTTTGGTACATATACTTTTCCTCTGAACAACACTAACTCTTGTTCTTCAACCCATTCGTCTCCTTTAATATTACCTTTCTTCTCTCCTCTCAAAGCTTTCACAGCTTCCACCACTTCATCATCCATCTCTGAACATTGCCTAATTTGAGACAACATTTCTATCTCTGAGCTATCCACCAATAAATGCCCTTGATGCATAGCACAAATATGAAAGTATTCAGGTTTGAGTACGGTAATATTTTTATTGTTCTCCTCTACTCCCCTTTTATGATCTGTACATCTGGATAATGCATCTGCTTTCCTCATCAAGCTTCCCGCTTTGTGGACCAAGTGAAAATTAAAGCGTGATAGGAATAATGCCCAACGTGCTTGTCGACGGTTAAGCTTTTTAGCGGACATGAAATACTGCAGATTTTGATGGTCTGTCCAGATCTCGATCTGATGTGTACATCCCTCCAAATAATGTCTCCATGCTTCCAATGCTCATATTATTCCCAACATCTCTTTATCATGCACATCATAATTCCTCTCCACATCATTCAACCATTTAGACAAATATGCACAAGGATGCCATTTGTCATCTTCACATAGCATTGATAATACCCTCCAGTAGCAAAGTCTGATGCATCTGATTCCACTCGTAAAGGACACGTGAAATCTACTGGGACCAATATTAGTTCTTCCACAAACTTCCTCTTCAAAATGCTGTCTGCTGTTGTTCTCCCCATCTCCACATATTGGTTCTTCCACAAACTTCCTCTTCAACTCCTCAAATGCTGTCTGCTGTTGTTCTCCCCATCTCCACATTACTCCCTTTCGCATAAGGTTGTGTAATGGTGTGGCAATTTTGGAAAAATTATAAACAAAGCAACGATAAAAATTGGCGAGTCTCAAGAAAGCCTGAACTTTCTTGATATGGGTAGGCACAGGCCAATCAACAATTGCCTGTACCTTGATAGGATCCATCTTGATTCCATCAGGACCAATCTTTAATCCCAAGAACTCAATCTTGCTTGCTCCAAATACACACTTCTCCAGTTTAACAAATAAATCATTCTCTGCCAACCTCTTCAACACTTCCTGTATTATCACCTCATGATTTTTTTTATTCTCTGTGAATATCAAAATGTCATCAATGAATATTATCACCACGCCTTTGTCTATCACATCCTTAAAAATGTCATTCATCATATTTTGGAAAGTTGGGCGACTATTGGTCATCCCGAAAAACATGACTAGCGGCTCAAAGGATCCTTGATGCATAGCAAATGCTGCCTTCCACTCATCTCCTTTCTTTATCCGTACATTGTTGTACTCCCAGCATAAATCCAATTTTGTAAAGACCTTGGCCTTTCCCACCTTGTCAATTATCTCTGAGATCAATGGCAAAGGGTATGCATTCTTCACTGTCCACTCATTCAAATACCTATAATCCATACACATCCTCTTCCTCTGATTTTTTTTCGGTACAAAGAATACTGGTGATGTCTGCGGTGATTTCAAAGGTCGTATGTATTCCTTGCACAACTGTTCATTAAGGAATGCATCCACTTCTTCTTGTTCCTTCGGAGATAATGGATAGACTTTTGACTTCTTCAGCACAAATCCCAGCTTCATCTCAATAGCATTATCCCATGGCTTTCACACTGTCTTCTGTTAGGGCGACACCCACTGTTCTGCTAGCTAGACTGTGCAGGCTCTCCTACAAGAAGGCAGCGGGGCCCGTGTGCATGATGGGTGGTTTGATGGTTTTGATGCAAGAGGTTATAAATAGAATAGTTGGCTGAATTAGGCTTTTCACACTGGTATTGTGGATGGAATACCTAAGAGAACTCAACTGAGGTCTCTTAGTATTTATTTTAGGATTATATACTATGTTACATATATTGTAGTATGTTGTTATGGATGCATGCATACATGTGCATACATATTGATGCATGTAAATAGAAAATTTCCATGCTGACAAATAATGCATGTATAGGCATTTTGTAGTGTATTTTGGTGAAATAAAATGAAATAAAATAAAATAAAAATAGTATTATGTAATAGGCATGTTAGGAGACTGTTTTCTAACAGAAACGTGGCTCTTGCTGCATTTCATGCAAAGACAATTTCGAAGGAGGACTTGAAAAGGCAGAATGCAAAGTTCGAGGCTGAATTAAAGGTGACCAAGAGGGTGGAGGGAGGTGAGAACGACAAAAATGAGGATGAAGATGAGCTACCCATGGTGAGGGTGGCCAAGCAAAAAGTGGTCAAGGTCGAGAGTGAAGAGGATGAGGAAGAGGAGGTGGAGGGGGTAGAGGCAGCACAGTGGGCACGAGTCAAAATGAGCAAGTTGCTTGATTTTAAAGGTCCAGTAAGTGTTTTCTCTTATGTTCGAAGATTTTTCGTGCTGCTAAATACTTTCATAGTGCGATTGGTGTGCTGGGTTCAACTCCCAGCCATGGTGTGTTGTTAGGGAGCATGCTGCAAAGTGTTTGAAGTGCACGCAAGGCTGTTACTGGGTGGGGTTGTCGAGGCAAGGCCTTTGAAAAGTTGAAGCAAAGAAATTCGCAGATGTGAGACAGGATTTGCACCCCAGACAAGGTATAAAAATATTTAAAATCATTTTAAAGAGCTTACTAACTGGTTTTCAAACTTTGTAGTGCATCAAATTTGTGTCGTTGGCCCTTTTCAGGATGTCAAACCAATAGTGGGGCCTTTGAAGCCATCAAAAGAAAAGAAGAAGTTGTCAAAGGGGAAGGGAAAGATGAAGGCTATGGAGTCACAGGGGTTCAGAGGAAATGAGGATGACTGGGTGGTGCACCATGGTTTGATTGCTGCAAAATTGGTGCAGAAAAAGGTAGAGATGGAAATATCAGGGAGGGAGATAGAGGTATTGGAGGAGATGTTGGAGGAGAAGGATTTTTTGTTTCTGTTTCTTTGTTTTGTCTATTTCAATTCCAAATTATTTTCTGTTAAATGTCTTTGGAAAGTAAGGTGAAGAAGAAATAAAAATATAACAAACAAAAAAATGACTTTTAGGGAAAGGCTCAGTAGTTCATCATAGCCAAAAAACACTTCAAAGTTTGCATGACCATGCTATGATGCAATATCATGACTTGTATCATACACTAGAAGCAATCGAAATCTTTTGTAAGTAATTGCGAAAAAGAAAAGGAAGGATAATTATTTGTTTTCAAGGTCCTGAAAATCTTCGAAAGTATCTTCATTGAAGTTTGAAGTTGTTTGAAGTTGTTTGAGGCACTCAGAGTCGATATCGAGGAAGTTTGGTGGAAGGAAAATTGATTTTTGAGCGAGATATGGTAGCAAACAAAATGGGGCAATAGGTCGATGTAGTACTGAGCTGTCGAGTTCACAGAGAATGTAACCCCTCCATAGTTTCATTTGATAATGATAAGAGGGCCAAAATATCGTGGTTTTATCTTGCGATTGAGGGATTTCTTGATTTGCATGTTTTGAAGTAGCACTAAATCTCCTTTTGCAAAGTTGTAGTCACACATCGTATGTTTGTGAACAAATTTGAAGTGTTTCACAGCTTCGATTCGAGATGCATAGACCTTTGAATATAACAGTTCGAGGTTGTTAGATCATTTTTGTAATGCTATGGCTTGTCGAGCTATGAGATCGGTTGTCAATAGTATGTAATTGGGCAGCAGTTGTAAGTATGTTGCCTTGGAGATGTCGAGGGGAATTAGAGGATGTGCTCCTGTAACTGCAAAGTAAGGAGAACAACCCATTCATTTACAAACCATGACTTGTTCTGCCCAAAATACTGAGTGTGCCCCTGCTGACCATTTCACTTGATCTCCATCGACAGCTTTGAATAAGGATTGTCAAACATTGAAGTGGGCTTGTTCGATGAGTCCATTGGTGTGCAAATTGTAACCGCTAATTTGAATATGGTTAATGTGATATTGTTTTGCAAGATACTCCATAGCTGTGATAAATGCAACACCATTGTTAGTTACTATTTCATATAATGAATCCCATCGACAGATAATATCTTTGAAGATCCAATCGCCAAGAGACATCACATTTTTGCATCAAAGTTTTTGCTATTCTGGGTAGGTCATTAGTGAGCATCGACCTTGTACAATATATTTGAATCCATTAGAAGGTGGCATTTGCATCATGTCAATATAGACTTTGCCAAAAAGGGGTGCTGGAGTGGCAACTGTGGGCAGAATTAGAACATTTCACATTTGTCAAATTTGACATAGGTGGCAGGTTCAAATATACCATGCAATATTGGCTTTTATTTCAGCCACCAAAATCAGAGGGTGATGACCAATTTCATAGTGAAAATCATTTTGTGCCTGATATTGTCATGAGCTGTGCAAATAATTTTGAGATGATGTTCTGGAGTCGCAACAATAATGTGAGCTCCCTGAGGGTCTTTTCTCCATAGTTTGCCCAAGTCTAAAAAGAATGTGGTGCAATATCAAATAAAGGCAGTGTATTCTGCATCTGATAGATCAGGGTGCACCATGTCATGTGATCATTTTTGAATGTGAAGTAATCTTTCATCATTTATTTTCGCATTATTCATTCATGGAACATCATCGTAGGTAAGGTTCTCCCCCTTACTGATATTCAAAGAGAGGGAGAGGGTCAAACTTGTATGCGAAGTAAAGGGTCGAGTCATTATAGGATTGATTTGATGTACAAAACTGTGAAGTTGGTCGATCCAGTCTCTGAAATCATCTTCATTATTGAGCTGAGCATCTTCATCTTGTGGGGGGCATCTCAAAAGTCCATCAGGGCCATGGTGCATCCCTGCAACATGGACTAATGTAAAGTGAAAGGTTAGGATGGATACTATCCATCGATTGATGCTAGTGCTAGGTGTGATATCAGGATTTGAAAGCATGCCTTTGATATATTATGCATTGACTTCGATGATGAACCTTCAAACTCCTATTAGGTACAATTGCAGTGCTCCAAGAGCACGATATAGACTGTAAAGCTCGAGTTTTGGCTGCAAAAATTGGGATTCATGGTCATTAAGTGTAATCGATCCAAATTGCCTATAATATTGTTTTTGAGGGTTTTTGGGATTGCATTGAGCAAGAAAGAAATCAATAGCGATGTTCAAAGTGTCAACCAATAGGATAACTGGGGCTGGAGATGAGTAATCGATAGCTCGAATTGCTGGGGAATTGATTAGAGCTTCTTTTAAATCTCCTTGGGCTGCTATTTGTTCTGCTCCAAATTTGAAAGGAACATCTTTTTGAGTAAGTTGGATTAGTGCTGCAGCTCATTGAGCAAAATTTTGAATAAAGATATGGCAAACTCCAATGGTTCCTAAAAACACTTTGACTTCGGTGAGGCTTCGACATGGTCCCCATTTGCTAACAGCTGCAATTTGAGTAGGATTGGCCATATGACCTTTGATGTTGCATCAATGCCCTAAAACAATTATTTTGGGGATGAAAGATAGAGTTTTGGACCTGAAAATGTTCCTCCACAATAGTTCATGCACTGGACTATCTGATTTAAGTTTTCAAAGTGTTTCCAGATGAAGCATCGAATAGCTGGATTATCATGGATCATTTCATAAAATCTGCCAATTGTTCAATATTCTGATTTTGGGCCCTTAACCAGTGTATTGTCAATGTAAGGGATGGTGATATGAGGAATTTTGGGTTGTAGAATAAATGTCATGTCATCATGTAAGATAGGGACAGAATTCGTCCAACCTATGGGTAGGGTAACAGTGTGAAGTGCTCTGAACGGTGTCTGAAACATTGTCAGATCACAAGATGACTCTGCTACTTTCCTTTCGTCGACTGCCACATAAAGATCCAACATTCCTCCACATGATCATCCACCAAATTGTTCTGCTAGATGTTCAGGTATTGGTACAATGTCTGAGTGCTGGATTGTTACTTGGTTAAGCAGTTTAAGACTGTGGATGATTCAAAGCAATTTCACATCTTTCTTCACAATGCAGAACCATTGTGATCAATATGAAGAGTTCAATGGTTCATATCCTCCTGCTTCTATCTTCTTTTTCAGCATTTTGCATATCTGTTTGTACAAACCTGGAGGTATAGGAATGTTTCACTGAACCCATGGAGTGTGAGGAATGATGGGAAATTCTATAGGAGGAAAGAAGTCAAAGTGAAAACTTCCTCGCTCTTGTTCTGTCCACACAAAAGCTGTTTTGTAGTTTCAAATAAAATCGTACATAAGCTTCCATTCCCCTGGCCATAGAAAATTGCCAGGATGATTCTTGTCGATGATAGCTTGATGTTCAAGTGAATATTGGGAGGTGGGGATAAACGATGGTGGATGAGGATTTAATTTTGGCATGTTTTCGAGAGGGTCACCAATGATTGTTTGAATAATGCGAAATTGGTCAGGTAGTTCAGTGATGTGCTTAGTTGGTACTTGATGCAGAGTCTCAACAGAAGGGGTGAATACTAAACCTACAACTGCAGGCATGCTCAGGGTGAGGGGGTTCAATTAGAGGGCCTCAGATCATCCTTTGGGGTGCAGGGACTACGAAGAGGCTGGTACAGTGGTTCTTGAGGTGTGCACTAGTTGTGTATGCAAAAAGAAAGGTATGAGCAATGGCAAAAAAGTGCGCAATGCAAAGGGGCAAAAATGCGCAGTGCAGTAAAACATGCAACGGGAGCACAAAAATGCGCAATGACGGGGGAGATTAAAGCAGGAGGTGTAGTGGGACAAGGTCAGCACTGGGATGTGCTGCAAGGGTGGCACACAGGTTAGGGGCACAAATGGGATGCGAGCGCAATGGGTGGAAAAATGCGCAAATGGTGCACAAAACATGGCTATACAATAAAATGTGCAAATACAGCTATATGAAGGGTGCACTACAAGAGTGTGCAAACAAGGATGAAGGATGCAATGCAGAGACGAAATGCAGCAATATGATGAGGGGATGCAAATGCAGTTATATGAAGGATGCACTACAAAGGCACACAGACTGGATGCTGGTGCACAAACTATGTGCGACGCTGACTGAGCTATGAACTATGAGGGGGGGAAAGATCCTCTGGATTCTCTATCTGTCTGCCTACTATGTACAAATGGCTTATGTGATAAAAACAGTAAAATAAAGTGTAGAAATAGAAAGCACCATGCGCTACCCACAAGTGCATCCATTTGCCCATCTAAACCCAACCACACTATGCCACTGCCTTAGCTGATAAGATTTGCACATGATATAGCCCAATACCCAACTTTCCAGCTGTGATGCTCTATTTTTGGTGTGCTCTAGGTCCCATGCACTCTCCCCAATTAATCTGCTTTGGTGTTATGCATCGCATGCTGCGCCTTAGTAATAATGATGTGATCGACCTGTGCCAGTTGCCAGATAAGGTGATGCCAATTGGAAATGTGGAAGAACTATAAGGAGATGCTGTGTGAGGCCAAATAGTGCCAAAGTGCCAGTATTACATGAAAGCGCCCAAGTGCACACAGTCCAATGCCAAATAGGTGCAAAGTGCCCAGCTTATGTGAGAATGTGCAGTTCACTCGTGTTGGAATCATGGTGCACCTCAAATAAACGTGCCAGTAAGCTGGAAGCCGCAATGTGCAGCACAACTGGTGTGGTGGATTGTTGTGTGTGTGGTAAGGATAGTGCAATCAGTGTGCAGCGAAGAATGTAAGTTGTGGGTAAAGCATAAAAGGAGCACGTAAAGGTGCATTGAGCATGCAATAACTGTGAAAGGCAGATAAGGAGTGTGTGGGGGGGCACATGGAGGTGGTTTAAAGCATAACAGGGCACATTTAGGGTGCACTACAGAAGGCAGCTATGGGGGATCCAAAGGTGCAGTATAAATGTAAAAGGTGCACAAAGGCACACAAAAGCAGTCAAAGGCATACAAAAGTGCATGGAAGCACATGGAGGTGTATGAAAGTGCATGAAGGCATGCAAAAGCATGCTGCACAAAGTGTGCAGAAGCCTTCTAGGAGGTGCGCACAATTGCAAAAAATGCCATAGTATGCACACAGGGTGATAGGGAGCCATATCATCAGTGATGACTGGACAAATTTTTTCTTTTTCGATGCCATAAAAATCAGATATAAGAAGTCGATAATAGGCAGAGAGGGCATAGATGTCACCATCAAGGTTGATATATATGTTTTATATTGATGACTGGCTGTTAAATATAAATTCGCAAGAATTGAAGAATAAGAAACAGTTTTTGAGGAGTTCGAGGACTCCATCTCGGAAATATTTGCAATGCATTCAATAGTGATAGATAAATTAGAGGGCTCAAATGAGATAATGAGAGCACACTGGTCAATGTCCAAATTTTCATCCTCTAGTTGTGAAAATCCTTTTGATGCTGATTAGAACAGGGCATCGTGGGGATTGCACATGATCATGTTGAATTAGGATCATATATCATAATCGTCTGAGCTTCGTTTCTTTAGTTTTTGACAGTGCTTTCAGTGAGCACATTGAATGGTCGACAAAGTAGAATATTGTAGGCTGGGTCATGAATTATGTGGATTTGCATAAATAGCATGATACTCCCCACTTTGCAAGGCACATTTCATGCTAAACCCAAACTTTCATTGATGCCTCCATTAGCCAATTGAAGTGGGATGTGTATCGAAGGATTGTAAGTGAGGCCAAGATCATGGCAAATCTCTTCAGGCATTGTGATAATCAAAGAACCAGGGTCTACAACATTTTTGACTAGATTCCTTCCATTGATGTTCATGATGATTGACCTAATCGAATGGGATTCCTTTACAGTGATGAAGGGTTCTGGAATATCACCAGGTCAAAGACTGTTAATATAAGTTTCAAAGGGATCATCAATTATAAAAATCTCATCATTAAGCAAATTTGTGAAATTTTTTTTTTCTTCAGACTTCTGAATTCGACATGGAGTGACCTGTTCCTTCCATTTTGTATGAACTTCAGGTGATAGAGACAACAATTCCTTGGGGGTTAGTGTAATAATCAGCATCTGCATCGAACAAGCAAAAACATCTTCCATTATTTCATGCTTTTGAATCAGGGCTTGGGTATGGTGCAAAGGACCATCTTTTGCTTTACCTTTCGCAGTTGATCTGAAGTTTTGTTTGTGTGGTGGTAAGTACAAATTTTCTTTTGCAGCAGCATAGGGATGAATGATGGGCTGCAAAGTTGTTTCCAAAGTTGAAGATGGTGCTGAAGTCGAGGTTGGTAGGTTCATTGCCATAGATGAGATGGATGATGCAGGTACTTGTGGAGTCAATTGTTCAACTGCCACAGTGTTTGGGAAAATCAAAGGTCGAGAAACAGGAACTGTTGATATGCTTGAATTCATTTTAGCAAAGGACCTACCACTTCGCAAAGCATATATCTCTTGTTCAAGCTTTGCAATGCGATCTTCGGCTGTCATGGATTGTTCAGAAACTTGGTATACACCTCTAGGTAATGTCGAAGTAGCCATTGAAGATGCGATGTTGTACATTAGTGATGGCACAGCTGTAGTCGAAGAATTTTGTCGAGTCCATTCATTGATTCTGTTTTTGATAAAGTGACCAGGGATGTTTCAAGGAATGAACCATCCATTTGGAAAGATGATTTTTCCTTCATTGTTCTTTTTACACTTTCCTTTGTTGATATAGGACTGGCAAACCAAGAAGTCACTAATGAAATGACTGGTGAGTCCACAAAAGACACAAACTAAATTTTCGAGCCGATCCAAACAAAATCCACTGTTAGGTCGAGGAGGATTACTGGGTTTCGAACTTCCTAGAGCCATGACAAGTGTAGTTGCAAATTTTTCAAGAATTGCTGATAAGTCTTCCAATTTTATTTGTGTCGAAGATGTCAAAGTCGATGCCAAAGTTTCTGAAGTCTGTAATGATGTCGAATCCAAGCTAATCGACCCTGCTAAAATGAATTTTGCTGCTGCGTGAATGTTGTCGAGTGGGTAGGTGTCATCTAGATAGTGGTAAGTAAATTTTAGTTCAAGTCATCATGCAATTCATGACCATAAGCCTGGCTGAAAACTCCGAATAAATTCTCTACTCTGTTCTGCTTCCAAAATTCAGCCTTTAAAGAGTAGAAACTTTGTAATGTTGTATAATGACCTGTAGTATAATCCTAAGTTGCTCACATCAAAGATACCCATATGAAGTTGTTCACCAACAAGCTTGTCCATGTCTGAAATCGATTATTTTCAATCGTCTTCTGAACCAGGGTATAATCTGTGAATTGTGACATGAAATTCTTGAGACAAAGTGCTGGTTTCATATTCTGGAATTGATTCCCAGAGTTTGGACATATTGATATCAACATATCAACAGGCATGCTTCTTCATAAGCTCTGGATCTGTAACATTACAGTCAAGAAAGAGTATTTTGAGCTTGTTAAAGTATCTATGAAGCTCTCAAGGTTGAGTAGGGTCGAATTTAGGTGCTGTGGAATGTCCATGAGCTGGCATTGTTGTTTGTGTGGCCATAGATGTAACAATTTGAGGAGTAAGAACTTGAGCGAAAGATGATAGATATGTTGCAGTGGCTGGAGGAATGAATGAAGTAGTAGACGATGAGGAAGACGAGGTTGGAGATGAGGAAATAGGTGAGGGAAACAAATGACAATGTGTAGATTCTGCATCAGAGACAGGAAGTAGAATATCTGCTGATTGTTCAAGAGATTTGAACATGTTGCGAGTTTCAATTCTAAGGTTTCGAGCTTGGATTGGCCTAAGCTAGGAGATTCAAGATGGATTAGGCAATGAAATGAGTTACAAACCCCTCACGGTGGGCTCCAAAATGATGATACTCAATCTGGAAATTTAACAAAAACCTGTTAAAAGGCTTGGGAAGTATAATGCAGGCTAGAGGAAGGGTGTGAGTTGGTACTAAATATCACTGCTGATTTTCAAACATTGTTTTTAGTGAGGCGAAATGGTAAGGGTTGGTGCAAATAGTCTGTAAAAGCATACAAAGTTGTTCAAATGAGGTTCTAAATAAGTTTGAAGATGTGCAAAATAGTTCAAAGCAGATGCAAAGTAGTTCAAAGAGGTTCAAAATAGTTCCAAAGAAGTTCGGAGATGTAGGACTGGTGATGAGATATGTCAAGAAATGAATATAGCGAATAAGAAGTGGTTTTCAATGGCGATAGGTGATAGGTGATGAGTTGAGAGCAAATATGACAGTTTGAAGAAGTTCATGATATTTTGCAGAACTTAGAGGTACAATGAGAGGCTAAGACTCAAGAGAACTGCTCTTAAATCTGACAATAGTGGAGAGGGTAACTTATTCTCTGTTCTTCTAAGTAGCTAGTACAAGTCTATATACATTTTGAAGAGATAGTACCAAAAAGGAAATATAACATATGGAGAACAAGGGGCAATATACACAACAATAAAGGACTTTGTAAATTGTAAAACAAATGAGAAACGATAATAATTGAAATGTACATTGTCCCAGTATAGTAAGAGTTCTTGTCCTATTGCTTTAATATATTATTGAAACATAAAAACTGCACTTATCACATTCTGGGTCTCTTCTCATCTCTCCTTGTGTCCAGTGGCACTCTGTATGCAACAAAATAACTTATTTTGGTTGTGCAGCATCTATCAAAAGGGTTTTAGGAACAGCTATATGGCAGCCAATGTTATTCAAAGTAGTATGAAGTCATTCGAAGTCATTCGAAGTAGTGCAAAATAATTTGAAAAGAATTCGAAGTTGATTTCATAGTGTTTGTAATGGTTTGGAGGGTCTGTCGTAGTGTGTCAATACAATTGGAAACTTTTTCCAGACCTTAGAGCATGCAGTGGACCTATCACCAGGTTTGAGTTTCAAAATGGGAACACCACTTTGTTTGTATATATTGATTGTATAGGGATCAACAACACGTGATTGTTGATCTTTAGCATTTCACTCTTTTTCATATTAATATTGACCTTGCTGCTGCAGCCGACCTATCATCCATCATGAACATTACACATGACCAAGTCCTCAGCCAGATCAGCAAGATCAAACAGGCCATCTGCAATGGACTTTGGGACAGAAGTATCACCATGGTGATGAAGGAAAAAAAATTGGCATTTGTGAGTGGATTGGCATGTTATCAGACCAACTATCCACTTATGAATTGTAGAAAACATTATTTGGGTGGAAAAGAGAGGTCCTCACAGAAGATGTGCAGGCTGTGTTCCAGGCCGATGCCTTTTTGTGGGGATTTGTGGTAGCATGGTCAAAGTCAGACAGGACAGGGGACCAAAGGTTTATTGAAGGTTAACAGAGGGCAATGAAGACCTTTGATGAGAAAAAGGGCATCACAGGTGCTGCATCCACAGCAGCTGGACCAACCAACTTGACAATGGCAGCAATGATGGGAGCTGGACCAGCAATGGCCACTGTAGCAGCAGTGGCAGTGGAAACAGCATTACCTGCTGTAATGGCCACGGCAGTGGGAACAGGAATGGCAGCAGCCAAGAAGGCATTGACAGCAGTGGCCAAGAAAGAAGGGATGGCAGCAGCCAAGAAATGAGGAATGGGAGTGGAAAAGGCAAAAGCACCAGGAGCAGCAGCAGCAATGCCAATGCCAACAAGGAGAGAAATGGCAGTGGCATGGGCCAAGATGCAGGCCCAACCAGAAGCATCAGGATCCAGAATTCCTGCCCATGCCCAGCATCCAATACTGCCAGTCATCACAGTAACATGCAGGTTGTGAGAGGTGGAGAGTAGCAAGGGATCGGATGAGGATTTTGATGAGGAGATGGAGAGCGATGCTGGTGCCAATCCCAGGATGGAGCAGAAGAGGCACAATGCAGCAAGAGAGGGATGAGCACCACCTTAGCAAGGGAGTTTGTGAACGATGCCATGTGCATGATGTGTCAAGCTTAGGCATCAGTATTGGGATCAGGTGAATGGCAAAACTGCATGCTACTTCTGTGGGAAAGAAAAAGTTTGGTGCAATCCAAAGGACATGGATCGAGTGCCAAGAATGAAGAAAGAAAAAGGATTGGCAAGATGAAAAGCAAAGAAGGCATGATTTTCCAGTGAAGACAGTGGAGAGGAATCATCTAGGTGATTCACTGCAAGAGAAAAAGGAAAATCCAAAGGTAAGTTCTTCCATATCATGACACATAAAACCACTAACTAACACATATACCTATAGCTGTGGAACAGGATATTGACATGGCTGATCCCAAGCCCAAGCTGACTGCCCCCCTCCCCTGATGGCCAACCCCTCCCCCGTCGACTATGCCCCCCTCAATGGACATCTATACCAACTGGAAGAAGACATGTACCAGCATACACAGTGGAATGAAGAGTCAGTGCAAGAGTCCTGACTCCATGTATGAGAACTCTGGCACCCATTTCACTTGCTTCAAAACAGAGTGAACAACATTGAAGGACACCTTGAGTTGCAGGCTGGCACACAGCCCATCATGTTATACAATGGTTACATGGCTGGGCAGGTGGTTCACCTTGACAGGACTCCAAGCAGGAGGGCAGAGGTGTATTAGGAAGAATGGATGGATGCCGAGGAAGTCGATGCCACTCCAGGACCCACTCTGAGTCCCACTCCTGTTCCTGCTCCGAGTCCCACTTCTCCCACTCCCACTCCCACTCCTGCTTTCATGCCCACTCCAGTGCCCGCTCCCACTCCCACTCCTGCTCCTGCTACTGGTTCCATGCCTGCTCCAACTTCCACTCCTGATGCTGCTCCCATTCCCACTGCCATGGACAAAGATGAAGAGATGGCTGAGCCAGATTGTGCAGAGGGCCTGGCTGTACCTGAAGAGGTTGCTGAATAATAATCCTTGACTGGCACCCTTCCCCCCATCCAAATTATTCCTTCCACACCACAGGATTCTCACAAAATTGTACAGCCCACAACACCTATGGCCCAACGACTCCCTCTCCTCTTCCCCCCAACATTGCTCAGTGAGCCTGAGCCTGCTGCCCCATCATCGGTAGTCAATGTCATTACCTCATCCCAGCTGTCCCCTCCCCCTGCACAACTGTGCTGATCCCCATGCAGGCTGACCCCTGGTCCATCTGGACTACCTTCCAAAAGTCCCACCCCTAAGCCTAACCCAAGGAAGAGAGCAGCCACACCTGAGGGCAGAGGGGAGACAAAGCGAGGCAGAAAGGAGTAGATATTATTCGGCATGTACATAAAAGTTGGATTAATGTTTTTTTTCATGTTACATAGCAATCTATTTGTAAATCTACTTGGCAAATTTCACTTTTTTTATTCTCTGTCTTCTCCCAACAGCCTAGGTTAAAATGGCTTCCTGCTGTGCAAGGTCATCAGCTGTTTTTTGGATAGGTCGTGCCCATGCCACAGCCAATGGATTTTGAGATGATGGTGGAATCATCTGTTGAAATACATCCAGTGCAGAGGGGATATGGTAGGCACCAGCTGCTACCAATTCTGGTATTGCCATTGCTGATCCCACTGTTGCCATTGCTGAATATTGGTGTTGCCATTGCCGATACTAGAGTTGCTGATCCTATAGTTGCTGATCCTATAGTTGCTGTTGCTGAGATTAATATTGCTGTTGCTGCTGCTTATCTCAATGCTGGCTAATTCTGGGAATGTAAATATATTTTGTATGTACTAACATTTTTTATAGTCAGAACACTACATTGGCTTCATTCTTGGGCTCAGAGAAATCGATGGAAAGAGGAATTTTTACTGGTCACATATGAAATGCATTTAGATCAGCAAATGCGGATTATATCTCCCCTTTGTGACTGAAAAGGGCCTGTATTATGTAAACATGATTCATCTAAACACTATTATCTTGATCACCAACCACGACCAATAACACTATGTCAAACAAAACTCTCTCAATCTTCAACCCTTTTTCTTTGCAATTGGGCCCAAATGACAACTCCAAATCCAGACACAAGAGATTATTTGGTATGAAGAGTCCCAATTCCATTGAGTTTTGTTGGAGTTAGATGATGCAAACTTTTTAAAACAATGTTGGATGCAGAAAGTTCTCTATGCCGAGCTTGTATGTATCTTTCCTAAAGGAAGTAAGTAAACATCACTGACATATGACAGATGTATGTCATGTCATGCATCAGCATCAGCACCTCTATTGGCCTTATGATGGAGGTGCCGATCCTTCTTTAGTCCTTGGCCAATAGTCTTGCCAATGTCGATTTGGACCACCTACCCCTCAGATTCCATCCATCTCTCTTGGCCATGTTGGATGATGGTGTTGCCACTGACAGTCCTAGCCATCTGGTGGATTGCTATGTATGTGATTAGTGGAGATGCAATAGTGAACTAGCACCAGGGCAGATTTTGGCCAGTGACACCATGGATAAATGCCTCGATAGCTATTACCAGTATATCCCTTCCCCTCTGATCACTGGCTCACCACCCAATAATAGCCAACCAGCAGACAATGCTGCCAATGGCTGAGCTGACTCCTGATCTTGCATTGACCTGCAGGCTCTCATTGGGGATATGTCTGATGAAGCATGTGGGATCTGTGACTTGGTAGATGGCTGTGAATCATCAGCAGAAGCTGCCATAAATGTGAATGTCCAGAAAGCAGCAGTGTTTTAATGGCTTCATGAGCTAGCCCTGCTCAAGGAGCTTCAGTCCAAACCATGGAAGTTAACAATGGCGGCAGCAGCAGCATCCACCCGTGAACACACTGGGAGATGGTCAAGGCAATCGGCAACAAGAAGACAATCAGAACTGGTATCTGCACATGCACAGGCAGAACTTGAGTGCCTGAAAACTCTTTCCCCCTCCTCCCACAAGTGGAACTGAGGTGTTGACATCACAGAGAGTGATGTTTTGGCATCTAATCCATCACTGAAGACCAAATATCATTCTGGGTATGCTCAGTCTCTGGCCAATGGTGCATACAATAAGAATAAGGAGTGATCGATCACAGCTAGCTTCCCAACCTCCATTTCTGGTGCCTACAGTTTATCACCCGCTGTAACTGGTATCGATGCTGGTATTTATTTTTCAGATACTGGATCTGATAATTTGTCACATTCTGCTGCCATGCCCAATGCCACCCCCACTCCTGATGCTGTCCCTGCTCCCAATGCTAATGATTTAGCTGATGATCTTTATGCTGATGCACACACCGCCCTCACCCAGCCCACTGCATCTTATGCTGCTATGTTATGGGAAGGGGAGGATGATGCATCAGAAGATGCTGATCAGCCTACTGCATTTCAGGCAGCCATACCATTATTCATCATCAGCATCTTCCCACACTGGTTCTCCAACTGGCTTTGATGCCACCACCTTTTACGTTGATGCTTCTAATTCTCCCTCTTCATCTTTTCCTGCACCTCCCCTTTCAACTGCTTTCCCCACCACATCTGATGCAGCTAATGTTTTTCTCTCATTGTCAGAGACCCATTCAGAGGCTGATTCAACTGGCCCTGTTGCCAATTCTGATGACAATCATTTCCAAACTGGGTTCTCCAGCAACTCACAGATAGAGAACCCCACTCTTTCTCACATCACACTCCTGATCTATAGTCATGCAGACTTCAGTTATGTTGATGACACTTGGTTGCCTCACTCTGATGATATGATGGACACTAGTGACAATGAGTGATAGCTTTCTTCCTATAGATATATCATGCTTTAATTGGTAGACCAATAATATATACCTTTAAGGCCGATGTTCATACCAATTGGTGACCCTGGCCCTTGCCCTGATACATATGCCAATGCATATGTCTGATGCTGTCTCATAGGTCACCAATCTGTGCACCACATTCTTAATATGTCTAGTGTGGTACAGTAAGAATTGAATAGCGCATTCATTTGTTGCTATAGTACATACATATATACAGTATACATTGAGTCGTCCACCAAACCATGCCTGGGCAACATTGATCACATAGTGGCCTAATGTAAATGCTGCTGCCGCTGCTTAATGCTGATGCCACTGCAGCCCTATTGGGTTGCTGACCAGCATGCCAACCCAATTTTGCAAGCCTGCACACTGCAATAAATGAATTATTGCATAAACATGGCTTTTACTGAATTTATCATACACCAATTTGCATGCAGAATCCATGAAGACTACACATAATTACTACATAAATGAGATTAATTTCCAATCAGGCATACCTGTAATGCCGATCTTGATCCTGATCCTGGTAAGGCCACTGCCACTGCCATCCCCATTGCCATTGCTGCTGCCTGAAACTATTTCATAGGCTACTGATGTCTGTATTAAATGTATTACTCTTTGGTCTAGCAACCATTGTAATAGTGTATTTATTTGTTACTATCACAGGTACACATATATAGATTAGAGCATTCAACAGTGTACACCGATCCCATATCATTCGATATACTGTATATGTTTGATAGACTGTATCATTCGATACAATGTAGCTTACCTATGTGAATATGATGTTGGTACAATGGGCGGGAAGTGTTGAAATTGGGGCAGTGGCATGTGCTTTAAGTGACACCAATGCTAACACTGAATGGCTGTTGTGTACAGCCACAGTTATTAGTAACACTGCCTATTCATTTTAGATTTAATTACAGGGTGGTGTCCCATGCTAGTATAAATATTCATTGTAAATAGTTTATTATCTTAACGAAGTGTCCTATACTCTATCGGGTCCTCTAAGAATTCAACAGGTTATGGGCCCTGGCCTTAACTGAATTTTCTCACTCATGCTATAATCAAACTAACATAACACTACCCAGATCAAACTTAAACAATGGCCGACATTTTGAATGCTTCAATGCACACAAATGTTTACCAAATAGAACCCTTGACAGGTGCCAAGAATTATGCTGTATGGAAGATCAAAATGATGGACATTTTGATGGGGCAAGATCTGTGGGAATATGTCAATGGATTGGCTACCCAGCCATCGGAAGTGGCCTTGCTGACAGTGTGGCATAAGAAGGATTGAATGGTGCTATCAATGATCCATTTATGGGTAGCAGACAAAATGTTGGTGTACATTGCAAGTTCAATGAGCGCATTGGAAGCATGGGGTACTTGAAGTCATTACTGGAGACTCAGGGGGCATTAGGAATAGTCCAGGCATGGCAAAAGCTATTCTGGTCTCAATGCATGGAAGGAATGCCCATTGATGAACACATTTGGACATTGCATGGCTATCAGGAAGAGCTACACAATCTGGGGCAGAAGATTGATGGAGAAGAATTTTCCATCATTTTGCTAACCTCACTCCCTGAAAATTGGAATAATTACATTGCATCCATAGACACCACTGCTCTGAAGGATGCTCCAACACTTATTGCTCAAATTCTGGAACATGATCGAAGGCTTAGCCTATGTAACTCAGATGATACAGCCCTGGTGGGAAAGCCTGGAAAAAGAATCAATCCTAATATAACCTGCTATGGATGCGGAGAAAAGGGGCACATCAGCAAGCAGTGCAGGAACAAATCCAAATTGGGAAAGGGGAGATCGGGAGGAAAGCAAAAGGGATCAACAGAAGCCCATGCGGCAGCCGATAAGGAATTTTTTGTGGAGATTGTGGGGATGACACTGTGCTAGCAGTCTCAATGGACTCTTGGTTGGCAGACTCAGCATGCACCTCACACATAGCACAGGATCGAAATATCTTCACTGACTACATTCCCACCCCTGGACACCAAATCTTGGGTTTCAGTAAATCACCTGGGCTCAGACAAGGTTCGATATGGCTGGAATGCACCGTGGACGGGAGAACCTCAATGCTTACCCTAAAGGATGTGGTACATGTGCCTGATGTGCCTTTCAACCTTATCTTGATCTCATGCATGCTTGAAGCTGGGATCAAAGTTCTATTTGTAACACATGGGGTACAGTTCCAGGCACCAAACAAGACAATTATTATGGAAGGTCGGGTCAAGAACCAGTTATTTGACATGGATGTCAAAGGTGTTGCCAAACAAGACCAAGCATACCCTGCCAGGAACCACAGAACGTGGGATGAATGGCATAGGATCTTCAGGCATCTGAACATGGGGTCAGTAAAGATGCTCAAGGAAAAGGAAATGGTCTTGGGAATGGAAGTGGATAGAACTGTGCAGCCAACTGCTCAATGCCAAGCATGCATCGTCACCAAACAGCATGTCCAGCCTTTTCCCAAGGAGAGCCAAACCAAGATCAAAAAGATTGGAGATCTGACAGTAAGCGATCTGTGGGGGCCAGCACACACTGAAGCTTCAGGGGGAGATCGGTATTCTGTCACATTTACTGATGGCAAGGCATGACACATGATGACATATTTCTTAAAGCAGAAATCTGAAGTGCTTATGAAATTTAAGCAGTACAAAAATTTTGTCGAAACTCAAACTGGTCAGAAGCTCAAGAAACTTCGTGTTGATGGTGCAGGGGAATTTTTTAGCAAGGAATTCAGAAAATTTTTACTTGACAGTGGAATATGACTGGAAGTTACAGCCCTGCACTCGCCATCCCAAAATGGAATCACCGAACATCTAAACCGAACCCTAGTGGAACACGCACATGCCATGTTACATCAGCATGGACTACCTCACTCCCTTTGGAGGGAGGTGATTGCTTATGCAACCTATCTTAGAAACAGATCCCTGACATGAGTGATCAAAGATCATAAGGTACTCAATGAAGTTTTCTGGGGAGAGAAGCTGGACATATCGGGCCTGCAGGAGTTCGGCAGGCCTTGTTGGGTTTTACAGCAGGATGGGAAAAACTCAAAACTTGATCTGAAATCATGCCAATTTATTTTTGTGGGAATAGCTGACAGCACCAAGGGATACAGGTACTACAATTCCCAGACACGCCAAATCCTCACCTCTAGGAATGTGGTGTTCATGATAGAAGAGGACGATTCCAACATTGTAGAGGTAACTCACCCTGCGCCGCTTGAGGGGAAGCATGAAACCAAAGCCAAGCAGCCTATGGGTGACAGTGGAAATGGCACCACATCAGATACAGATCACTCACTGGAAAAGGAAATACACTGATCATCACCATCTTGCATACCAGTTCCTTGGGAATGATCAAGCCGCTGATAGGTCCACTGCGCGCTTTACAGTCTGGAGAAGCATTCCCACTCATATCGACACATTACATCAGATGCTCCGAATCACTACGAATGCCACAAAATTGACTTCGAACATTTTTGAATTATTTCGCACTATTTCAGATGACTTCGAACTATTTCAAACCACTTCATGACATTTTGCAACACTTCGAATGACATCAGCCACTGTATAGCTGTGTTAAAATACTTTCGATACATGCTGCACATCCAGAACAAACTATTCCATCACATATCAAGCACTACTGGACACAAGGAGAGACGACAAGAGATTTAGGATGTGATAATAGCATTTTTTATGTTTCGATGATATATTACAGCGAAAGATAAGTACTTTTACCATATGGGGACATGTATGTTTCAATTATTTATCATTTCTCATTTATTTTTCATCTACAAAGTCCTCATTGTATGATATATTGCCACATGTTTTACTTCCCTTTTCAGTACTATCTCTTCAAAAATGTATATAAACTTGTACTAGTTACTTAGAACAACAGAGAATCAGTTATCCTCTCCACTATAGTTGGATTTAAGAGCAGTCCTCTTGAGCCTTACCTTGCATCGTATCTCTGAAGTTCTGCAAAATATTGCGAACTTCCTCGAACTTTCATATTTGTTATCAACTCGTTGTTGCCTATTGCCACTCAGAACCCACCTTGTAACTGCCATATTCATCTGTCAAACATATCTCGACACCAGTCGAACACCTTCGAACCCCTTTGAACCCCTTCAAACTCACCCAAATAACTTTGAACCACATTCAAATCTATTTCGAACTCCTTTGCACATCTTTGGACCAATTGTGAACTTCTTCGAACATCTTCATATGCTTTAAAAAGACTATTCATTGCATTCTTTACCATTTTGCATTACTACAACAATGTTCTGGTACTAGCAGTGATATTTAGTACTGACTCGCACCCTTCCTCTAATCTGAGTTATACTACATAAGCCTTTTAACAGGTTTTTGTTAGGTTTCCAGGTCGAGCATCATCATTTTGGAGCCCACCACAAGGGGTTCTAAATCATTTTATTGCCTAATCCACCTCGAATCTCTCGGCTTAGGCCAACACAAGCTTGAAACCTCAGAATTGAGACTCGCCAGGCCTTCGAATCTCTCGAACAATCAGGGGATATTCTAATACCTGTCTCTGACACTGAATCCACCCATCGTCGTCTGTTTCCTTCACCTATTTCCTCATCTACAACCTCGTCTTCCTCATCTTCCTCATTGTCTACTACATCATTCATTATTCCAGCTACTTTGACACATCTACCATCCTTTGCTCAGGTTCTAACTCCTCGAATTGGTACATCTATGGCCACCCAAGCAACAATGCCAGCTCATGGACATTCCACAGCACCTAAATTCGACCCTACTCAACCTCGAGAGTTACGTCGATACTTTAACAAGCTTGAAATACTTTTCATTGACTGTAATGTCATGGATCCCAAACTTATGAAGAAGCACGCCTGTCGATATGTCAATATTGATACATCCAAACTCTAGGAATCAATTCCCAAATACAAAACCAGCACTTCATTTCACGATTTTTGCATCGCAATCCACAGACTATATCCTGGTTCCAAAGAAGATCAAAAATGGTCGATTTTGGACATGGACAAACTCGTTGGCGAATAACTTCAGATGGGTATCTATAACATGAGTGATTTAGAATTATATTACAGGTCTTTCTACAACATTACGAAGTTCCTACTCTCTAAAGGCTGAATTTCAGAGGCAGAACAAAGTAGAGCATTTGTTCGAGGTTTTCAACCAGGTTTATAATCACGAATTGCATGACAACTCGAACTTAAATTTTCTGACCACTATCCAGATGATGCCTACCCACTTGACAACATTCACGCAGCAGCGAAATTTGTTTTAGCAGGGTCAATTAGCTCAAATTTGGCATCGTTGCAGTCTTCAGAAACATCAGCACTGACTTCGACATCTTCAACACAGATCAAATCGGAAGATTTATCAGCAATCCTTGAAAAATTTGCAACCACACTCATCACGGCTTTAGCAGGTTCGAGATCCACTAATCCTCCTCCAACTAACAGTGGATTTCGCTCGGACCAGCTCGAAAATTTAGCTTGTGTCTTTTGTGGACTCACCGGTCATTTCATTAGTGACTGCTTGGTTTGCCAAGCCTATATCAACGAAGGAAAGTGTAAAAAGAACAACAATAAAGGAAAAATCGTGCTTCCAAATGGATGGTTCACCCCTCGAAACATTCCTGGTCACTTTATCAAAGACAGAATCGATGAATGGACTCGACAAAATTCTTCGAACACAACTGCATCATCACTCATGTACAACATCACATCCTCAATGGCTACTTCGACACCACCTAGGGGCATCTACCAGGTTTTCGAACAATCTGTGACACCCGAAGATTGCATCACAAAACTCGAACAAGAGATATATGCTTTGTGAAGTGGTAGGACCTTTGCTAAAGCTAATTCGAGCATACCAACAGTCCCTGTCTCTCGACCTTTGGTTTCCTCAAACACTGCGACAGTCGAACAATCGACTCCACATGTACCAGCATCATCCATCTTGTCCACAGCAACAAACCTACCAACCTCGACTTCAGCATCATCTTTGACTTCAGAAACAATTTTGCAGCCTGTTATTCATCCTTACGCTGCTACAAAAGAAAATTTGTACCTACCACCACACGAACAAAACTTCGGATCAACTGCGAAAGGTAAAGGCAAAGATGGTCCTTTGCACCATACCCAAGCGCCAATTCAGAAGGATAAAATCACGGAAGATGTTTCACTCGTTCCATGAAGATGCTGATTATCACACTAATGCCCGAGGAATTGCTGTCTCTATTGCCCGAAGTTCATATAAAATGGAAGAAACAGGTCACTCCACATTGAATTCAGCAGTCCGAAGGGAATAATGCCACCAATCTGCTTAACGATGAGATTTTTGTGATTAATGACCCATTCAAAACTTATATTAACAGTCTTCGACCTGGTGATATTCCAGAACCCTTTATCGCAGCAAAGGAATCCCATTCTATTAGGTCGATTATTATGAATGTCAATGGAAGGAATCCAGTTGAAAGTGTCATAGACCCTGGTTCTTCGATTATCACAATGTTTGAAGAAGTTTGCCATGAAGTTGGCCTTGCTTACGATCCTTCGATCCACATCCCACTCCAATCGGCTAATGGAGGCATTGATGAAAGTTTGGGTTTAGCATGAAATGTGCCTTGTGAAGTGGGGAGTATCATGCTATTCATGCAAATTCACATAATTTGTGATCCAGCCTATGATATCTTACTCAGTCAACCATTCGATGTACTCACCGAAAGCACCATCAAAAACTACAGGAACGAAGCCCAGACAATCACAATATATGATCCTAATTTGACACGATCGTGCACTATCCCCATGATTCCCCATTCTAATCACTGTCAAAAGGATTTTCACAACTAGAGGACGAAATTTCAGACATTGACCAGTGCGCTTTCATTATCTCATTTGATCCCTCTAATTTATCTATCAATATCGAATGCACTGTGAATATTCCCAATATGGAGTCCTCGAACTCCTCGAAATCCGTTTCTTATTCTTCGATCCTTGCAAATTTATATTTAACAGCCAGTCACCAATATGAAACATATTTATTGACCTCGATGGCAATGTCTATGCCTTCTACACCTATCATTGATTCCTCATATCTGATTTTCATGGCTTCAAAAAAGAAATACAAACCTGTCGCACAAAAAGTTTGCTCAGTTATTACCAAGCTACCCGACCGATTTCACATTATTCAAACAATTACTGGTGATCCTCTCAAAAACATGCCAAAATTAAATCCTCATCCACTGTCATTTATCCCCACTTCACGATATACACTCGAACATAAAGCTATTATTGACAAGAATCATCCTGGCGATTTCCTATGGCCAGAGGAACGGAATCTTATGCATGATTTTATTCAAAATCAGGAAACAGCTTTTGCATGGACAGAACAAGAGCGAGAAAGTTTTCACTTTAACTTCTTTCCTCCTATAGAATTTCCCATTGTTCCTCACACTCCATGGGTTCAGTGAAACATTCCTATACCTCCAGGTTTGTACAAACAGATATGCAAAATGCTGAAAAAGAAGATAGAAGCAGGAGGATATGAACCATCGAACTCTTCATATTGATCACGATAGTTCTGCATTGTGAAGAAAGATGTGAAATTGCTTTGAATCATCCACAGTCTTAAACCACTTAATCAAGTAACGATCCAGCACTCAGGCGTCATACTGATACCTGAACATTTAGCAGAACAATTTGGGGGATGATCATGCGGAGGAATATTGGATCTCTATGTGGCATTCGATGAAAGGAAAGTTGCAGAATCATCTCGTGATCTGACAATGTTTCAGACACCATTCAGAGCACTTTGCATCATTACCCTACCCATGCATTGGACAAATTCTGTCCCTATCTTACACGACGATGTGACATTTATTCTACAGCCCGAAATTCCTCATATCACCATCCCTTACATTGATGACACACTGGTTAAGGGTCCGAAATTGGAATATAGAATGATTGGTGGATCCTATGAAATGATTCCCAAAAATCCAGCTATTCGACGCTTTGTCTGGGAGCATTTCGAAAATTTAAATCGGATAGTCCAGCACATGAAGTATTGCGGAGGAACATTTTCAGGTCCGAAACTCTATCTTTGCATCCCCAAAATAATTGTTTTAGGGCATCAATGCAATATTGAAGGTCATATGGCCAACCCTACTCGAATCACAGCTGTTAGCAAGTGGGGACCATGTCGAAGCCTTACTAAAGTCAAAGTGTTCCTAGGAACCATTGGAGTTTGTCGTATCTTTATTCGAAATTTTGCTCAATGAGCTGCAGCACTGATCCAACTCACTTGAAAAGATGTACCTTTCAAATTCAAAGCAAAACAAATAGCAGCCCAAGAAGATTTGAAAGCAGCTCTAATCAATTCCCAGCAATTCAAGCTATCAATTACTCATCTTCAGCCCTGGCAATCCTATCAGTCGACACTTTGAGCATCACTATTGGTTTCGTTCTCACTCAATGCAATCCTGAAAACCCTCAAAAATGATATTATAGTCGATTCAGATCAATTATGCTTAACGACTGTGAATCCAGATTTTTGCAGCCAAAACTCAAACTTTATGGTCTATATCACGCTCTCGGAGCACTACGATTGTACCTAATAGGAGTTCTAAGGCTTATCATTGAAGTCGACACATGATATATTAAAGGCATGCTCTCGAATCCTGATATTGCACCTAGTGCTAGCATCAATCGATGGATCGTATCCATCCTACCCTTTCATTTTACATTAGTCCACATCGCAGGAACACACCATGGTCCTGACAGACTTTCGAGATGACTCCCACAAGACGAAGATGTTCAGCTCGACAATGAAGATAATTTTGGAGACTGGATCAACCATCTTCACAGTTTCATACATCAAATAAATCCTATTACAACCCGACCATTTACTTCACATCAAATTTCGACCTTCTCCCTCTCTTCAAATTCCAGTAAGGGGGAGGATCTCACCTATAATGATGTCCCATGATCGAATAATGCAAAAACGAATGATGAGAGGTTACCTCGTGTTTGAAAATGGTTACATGACTTGGTGTGACCCCCTGAACTATCAGATGCAGAATATGCTACCTTTATTCGATATTGCACCGAATTCTTTTTAGACTTGGGCAAACTGTGGAGAAAAGACTCCCAAGGAGCTCACAAAATCATTGCTCCTCCAGAACATCATCTCGAAATCATTCGCACAGCTCACAATGATATCAGACACAAAATGGTTTTCGCTACTAAATCAGTTATTGCCCTTCGATTTTGGTGGCTGAACATGAAAGCCAACATCGCATGGTATATTCGAACCTGCCACCTATGCCAAATTCAACAGACGTGAAATGTTCTAATTCTGCGCACAGTTGCCCCTCCAGTGCCCCTTTTCAGCAAAGTCTATATCGACATGATGCAAATGCCACCCTCGAACAGATTTAAATACATCGTACAAGGTCGATGCTCACTAACGACCTATCCAGAATGGCGGAAACTTCGATGCGGAAATGCCACATCGCTTGGCGATTGGATCTTTGAAGACATTATTTGTCAATTGGGGTCACTATACAAAATTGTAACTGACAATGGCACTGCGTTTATTGCAGCTATGGAGTATCTTTCAAAATGATATCACATTAACCATATTCGAATTAGCGGTTATAATTCGCATGCCAATGGACTCATCGAATGAGCCCACTTCAATGTTCAACAATCGTTATTTAAAGCTGTCAATGGAGATCAAATGAAATGGTCAGCAGGGGCGCACTCATTATTTTGGGCAGAACAAGTCACAGTTTGTAAGCGCATGGGTTGTTCTCCTTACTTTGCAGTTACAGGAGCACATCCTCTAATACCCCTCGACATCTCCAAAGCAACATACTTACAACTGCCACCCAATTCAATTTTATCAACAACCAATCTTATAGCTCGATGAGCCATAGCACTACAAAAATGATCTAATGACCTTGAACTGTTATATTTGAAGGTCTACACATCCCGAATCAAAGCTGTGAAATGCTTCGAACTTGCTCATGAACATACGATGTGTGACTACAACTTTGTGAAAGGAGATTTAGTGCTACTTTAAAACATGCAAATCGAGAAGTTTCTCAATCGCAAGATGAAACCCCGATATGTCGGCCCTCTTATCGTTATCGAACAAAATTACGGGGGGGCTTATATCCTCTGCAAACTTGATGGGTCAGTACTACATAGACCTATTGCCACATTTTGTTTGCTACCATACCTCACTCGAAAATCAATTTCCCTACCACTGAATTTCCTCAATATCAACTCCGAGCACCTCAAACAACTTTAAACAACTTTGAGCTTTGATGAAGACACTTTCGAAGATTTTCAGGACTTCGAAAACAAATAATTATTCTTTCTTTTCTTTTTGCAATTACTTACAAAAGATTTCAATTACTTTTAGTGTATGATACAAATCGCGATATTGCATCATAGCGTGGTCATGCAAACTCCAAAGGGTTTTTCGGCTATGATGAAATACTGAGCCTTTCCCTAAAAAAATTCAATTTTTTGTCTATTATATCTTCATTTCTGCTTCATCTTACTTTCCAAAGACATTTAACAAAAGACAATTTAAAATAGACAAAACAAAAAACAGAAAACAAAAAGTCCTACTCCTCCAACATCTCCTCCAACACCTCGACTTCCCTCCCCAACACCTCCATCTCCACCTTCATCTCGACCCATTTTCTCACCAGCACTCGACGATGAGTGCCGACCTCATCTAAATCCCCAGCCTCTTTGACATCCTCGACCCTTTGAATGGCCCTCGCCTTCCCCTTCCCTTTCAATGACCTCTTTCTCTCCTTCGATGCCTTTGATGGCCCCACTACTGACTCGACATTTTTAAATGGGCCCACAATGCGAAATTGATGTACTACAAAATTCGAAAACAAGTTAGCAATTACTTCAAAACAACTCTGAACAATTTTCATACCTTTTCTGGGGTGCGAATCTTGTTTTAAACTTACAAACTTCTTTACTTCACCTTTTTGAATGCCTCGCCTCAACAACCCGGCCCAGTAACAGCCTTGCGCCTCCTGGGTGCACTTCAAACACTTTGTGGTGCCCTCCCTAACAACACACTGTGGCTGGGACTTGAACCCAGCACACTGATCGCACTATGAAAGTATTTAGCAGCACAAAAAACTTTTGAACATAAAAGAAAACACTCACTGGACCTTCAAAATTGAGCAACTTGCTTGTTTTGACTGGTGCCCACTTCGCAGCCTCTACCCCTGCGACCTCCTCTTCCTCATCATCTTCGCTCTCGACCTCAACCACATTTCGCTTCGCCACCCTCACCACGGGCAGCTTGTCTTCATCCTCATTTTTGTTGTCCTTGCCTCCCTCCACCCTTTCGATCACCTTTAATTCAGCCTCGAACTTTGCACTCTGCCTTTTCAAGTCGTCCTTCGAAATCATCTTCGCATGAAATGCAGCAAGAGCCACATTTCAAGCATCTGCCAATGCCCTCCTCCGACCCTCGATTGCCGCCCTCTTTGCCTCCTGCTGCTCCTCTCTCACCTGCTTTTCTTCCTCCTCCCTTCTTTTGCATTCTATCTCCTCAGCCAAATCTACGAACAATAGCTCTCCACCCCACGAAATCCATTTGCATTGTGCCATCAGTTTATACAGCTCGAATACTTCGTCCATGACCTTGTGAACAGCCACTTCACATTCTTTGCCAAGATCTTCGGCGAGTTCATCATATTCTGCCTACACAAAACATTTTAGCATCTTTAACTATGAATCAATCAGTGACAGACATACCATTTTCGCACAAAAACCCTTCCCCCACAGTTTGAAATCTGAGTCCTCGGTGGTGCCGTGCTCGGGCATCGATTTTGCATATTCAAGAATTTCGGCATTGAGTTTGACGAGGAGAGACATTATAGAAGAAAGAGTTGATGAATTTAGGAGGTGACGTGGAAGAATGAGCAATATATTGAACCTCACTAATTTCCTCACCCCGACTGCGCATTTCGCATGTGACTTCAATTGGCTAACTGGGACAGTTAGGATTTCAGTAAGGGGGAGGATGATAGGTCCACTGCGCGCTTTACAGTCTGGAGAAGCATTCCCACTCATATCGACACATTACATCAGATGCTCCGAATCACTATGAATGCCACAAAATTGACTTCGAACATTTTTGAATTATTTCGCACTATTTCAGATGACTTCGAACTATTTCAAACCACTTCATGACATTTTGCAACACTTCGAATGACATCAGCCACTGTATAGCTGTGTTAAAATACTTTCGATACATGCTGCACATCCAGAACAAACTATTCCATCACATATCAAGCACTACTGGACACAAGGAGAGACGACAAGAGATTTAGGATGTGATAATAGCATTTTTTATGTTTCGATGATATATTACAGCGAAAGATAAGTACTTTTACCATATGGGGACATGTATGTTTCAATTATTTATCATTTCTCATTTATTTTTCATCTACAAAGTCCTCATTGTATGATATATTGCCACATGTTTTACTTCCCTTTTCAGTACTATCTCTTCAAAAATGTATATAAACTTGTACTAGTTACTTAGAACAACAGAGAATCAGTTATCCTCTCCACTATAGTTGGATTTAAGAGCAGTCCTCTTGAGTCTTACCTCGCATTGTATCTCTGAAGTTCTGCAAAATATTGCGAACTTCCTCGAACTTTCATATTTGTTATCAACTTGTTGTCACCTATCACCACTCAGAACCCACCTTGTAACTGCCATATTTGTCTGTCAAACATATCTCGACACCAGTCGAACACCTTCAAACCCCTTCAAACTCACCTAAATAACTTTGAACCACATTCAAATCTATTTCGAACTACTTCGCATGTCTTCGGACCAATTTTGAACTTCTTCGAACATCTTCATACACTTTAAAAAGACTATTTGTTGCATTCTTTACCATTTCGCATTACTACAACAATGTTCTGGTACTAGCGGTAATATTTAGTACTGACTTGCACCCTTCCTCTAATCTGAGTTATACTACATAAGCCTTTTAACAGGTTTTTGTTAGGCTTCCAGGTCGAGCATCATCACCGCATCCTTGTGAAACCACTCATCAACTACCACTTACTTAATTATTCAAATGCACACAGACCAAGGGAATGGAAGCATCATGTGCCAACTATAGAATAGTCTGGCTACATCATGATCAATTATGCAATGATCAGAGCAACATCCAAGGATGACCCACTCTCAGTAAAAGAAGCAAAAGGCAGATCAGATTGGCTGAAATGGAAGGAGGCGATGAATGATGAAATAACGCAGTTAACCAAATGAGGTACTTACAAATTGGTTGACTTACCCCCTGATCACCAGGCAATTGCAAGCAAGTGGGTATATTGCATCAAACGTGATCACACTGGGGAAATTATGAAGCACAAGGCTAGGCTTGTAGCAAAAGGATGTTTCCAAATTCTGGGAATAGATTTCATGGAAACCTTCACACCAGTTATGCAGCTGGAAATGTTCTGGCTATTAATAGCACTTGTGATGAATTTAGGACTCATGATTCATGTGGTCAATGTGGTGGGCACGTACCTTAATGGAGTTTTGGAGGAGGTTATTTTCATGTTGCAACCACCAGAATACAATGATAGTAGCGGGTGTGTGTGGCAACTCTTAAAACCTCTCTATGGCTTGAAACAGATGGGACAGGCCTGGAATGATGAACTCAACCAAACATTTCTCAGAATGAACTTCACATGGCTTTTCTCAGATCAATGCATTTATGTCAGGCATACCAATCATGATCTTCTGATCACATCAGTTCATATTGATGACATGACAATTCTAGGATCTGACATTGATGCCATCACAGAAATGAAAGCCGAAATAAGAAAGTACTTCACAATCACAGATTTGGGAGAGGCAAAGCAGATCGTGGGACTGGAATTAGAGAGGGACTTGGAAAGGGCCACTCTCAAAATTATGCAAGCCCAATATATCAAAAGGGTCCTGGAGAAGTTTGGGATGTCAGATTCACACCCCATCAGCACACCTCTGGACCCTAACATCAAATTGATCAAAACCCCTGATGATGAACATCATGATATCCTGGAGTATCGGAGCACAATTGGATCACTCATGTACATGGCGATAGGAACACAACCTGAAATCTCATTTGCAGTCCAAATGCTTAGTCAATTCATGAGCAACCCCGGACCCACCCATTGGACTGCTGTCAAGCACATTTTCTGGTATCTCAATGGCACTCGCGAACTTGGGATCATTTACTGACAAGGGGGAGAAGTCGAACCCCTTGCTTATTCGGATGCTGATTGGGGATCAAACATAAATGATCAAAAATCTATCTCCAAATATATCTTCCAGATGACTGGCAGTCCAATTTCTTGGCAATCAAAGAAGCAGCCAACGATCACGTTATCATCTATGGAAGCCGAGTACATGGCAGAAAGTCTAGCAATGCGCCAAGCGATCTGGCTAAGGACCCTTACTGCTAAACTCAGCATCCCCTACTCTGGACCCACCATCCTCAAGGTGGATAACCAAGGCATGATTGCTTACTCTCACAACGCCATCAATCATGGCCACACTAAACAGATCGACATCCAATACCATTTCATACATGAGAAACTCATCTCTAACAAGATATGCATTCAGCACTGCGCAATGGACGACAATTTAGCCAACTTGCTTACCAAAGCTTTACCAAAGCCGAAACACAATGACCTCGTTAATCGCTTGGGGATGGCATAGGTGTCGAGGGGGAGTGTTGAAATTGGGGTGGTGGCATGCACTTTGGGCAACACCGACGCTAACACCGAATGGCCATTGTGTACAGCCACAGTTATTAGTAACACCGCCTATTCATTTTAGATTTAATTACAGGGCGGTGTCCCATGCTAGTATAAATATTCATTGTAAATAGTTTATTATCTTAACGAAGTGTCCTCTACTCTATCGAGTCCTCTAAGAATTCAACAGGAAGCGTCGAAATGAGGTTGACAAGGTGTGGGAAAGGGTTTGATGGCAATATGATGTCGGTATGATGAGCGGGAGGTCGGCAGTGGCGGGCTAAGTAACCCTATTAGAATGTTAAAGTGAACAATCTCCAAGGGTGATCTTCGCGGGCAACCGGATCAACAATAATGATTACATATCAGTTAGCAAGCATTGATCTGATCATGACTTACTAATATGTTAGGTAAGGTGGGACTCCAAGGTGGAAGACAGGTCCGTGGCATTTTGAAGCACTGCCATTAGTATGCTGCCATGCGGCAATCGCTGGCTTGACTTTCCACTCTGCCACTATTCAGGATTCTTGTACATCTCAAGAAAATAGTTGCAATGAAGCTTCCCTTGCGAATTGGGGTTGTTCAATTTTGTCCCAAAGCAAGTCTTAAATTTAACGGTCCCTCCACTCGATAGGTATCTGATCTAAGTAGATTGGTCAAGTGCAAACCAATATCACGAAAGCTCGATATCTATGTCGCGAGTGTGCTCATCTACCTTCAAACCTAGTCAAAGCTCTGATCACTAGTTCTAATTAGCTTAGAACCTCGATCGATCGACCTTCTCTGCTTCCCAGAGATGGCTTTCACTGGTGAGGTGCACATCGTGAACTACGATGCGTTCTGCATCATCAATACATGAAATGTAATGCGATGTCTACTAGGCTATGTATTTGACTCTGCAGAAGCTATACTGCCCCATCTTGAACTACCGCACAGTGGTTCCACCTCCGAATTCTGCAAGGAACTAGCAGAGCGATTGAGTTGCTACGTAGTTGCTGGATACCCTGAGCGTCTCGGACCACGCGAAGTCAGTACACTCGCCGAAGATGCAAACCTCTTGGCGGGAACTTCCGGTCCGGAGCATCGTCCACAGAAGCATGTAGGCGCAAATAGTGCTGTGTTATACAGTCCATCTGGAGAGTGCATATTGGGATACAGGAAGACCCATATGTTCCAGACGGATGTGACATGGGCTAAACCAGGTACATCACTTTTCAGTGCGAAAGACCAATCTTATACCGGCTTGTGCTACAGGAACTGGTTTCGTCACCATACCTCTACCTTTCCCCCCGTGCAAGCCTCTTTCTTCATCTCCCACTGCTCACTTCGAACAAAAAGATATAAATCTAACTCTCGGCATATGCATGGACCTCAACACACCACGGCCCGCCGAATGGGCGCCAGGTGAGGCACCTTATGAGCTTGCAGACCACTGCGTCGAAAACAAGACGGAACTCTTGGTACTTTTGAATGCCTGGCTTGATTCTGGTATACAAGAGGATGGCGATCTGATCGTAGAGGACACCCAAGACGGAGGTGGACAGAAAGGAGCAGACGAAGAAAGTGAAGGGGAGACTCATCCAGATTGGGATACGCTGAACTTTTGGGTGGCTCGACTATGGCCACTTTGGAGGAGGGATGTAACGCACACAATCATGTCTCAGAGTGCTGAATTGGAGAACGACGAGGAAGTCGGAATCAAAGAAGAGAAAGAAGAGAAAGATTCTCATGAGACGATAGTGGTGGCATGTAATAGGACTGGAGAAGAAAATGGCATGTTGTTTCCCTAGCTTCCTGTGGCTAATTTGCACTGTCCTCAACTGGATTTGTAGGCAAGATTTTTGCGGGTTCCTCGGCAATGTTCAGGATGTACGCTGGTTCTGGCCGCCCAAAGCTCCTCCATATGATGGGGAAACGTGAGGAAGGTCTGCGAATTTGGAACCTGCGTGTCTGATGGTGATGGATTTCGTGTTTGCTTCACTTGTCATGACAATTGCGAATAAAACTTGCACATGCGCAGACCGTTCACTTGATTCTTCGTCCGAGTCTCGGGCTCCTGGGTTCATTTCACTTTCGAATTGAACCTCCACGGAGGTAGTAATTGATTCTATAGATGAGTGCGTGTATAGCGGTGTGCGAGAGGCGCAAGGCGAAAGAAGGGTGAGAATGAGTTGTAGCTTAGTGTCAGCGGAGGGCGTATTACTTTCAAAGGTAATTTAATTTCCCCTTATACAACATCAGAGGAGCTGCATGCCACCAGCGAAGCGAACGCATTCGGTGGACAAATTCGGCTGTGATATTACTAACAGTGAATCTTCTACCTGCCTTAAGAGTTTGAATCTGGATCTGGAAAGGGGAGACACCAGTCTTCAAGAAATGAGTTTTCATACAGTATGTATGAGGTGTTGGAGCAGACTATATACACTGCACAGGGGAAGAGACAACACATTCCTTACAACCTACCTGGGGTTTAGTTAGACTTACAGCTAGGGTTAGCAGAGGTAAGAACACTGTATTCCTACTATGGTACAGGTTCTCCTTATGTATATAATACATACATAATAATAAGGATGTCACATGACTCAGGAATATGTTTATGTGTAGTAAGCATAGTAACATGTGTATGCTGCATGTATTGCCTCATGTATGCTGCATGTATCTCAGGGTAACATGTGTATGCTGCATGTATTGCCTCATGTATTCAGCATGTATCTTAGGGTTTAATTTCAACACCCCCCCTCAAACTGTACAGCGCTCTAAGCAGTAAGTTTGAATCTCAAAAGTAATTCTGAGAGAGTCTCTAAATTTCCTGAATAGGATGGCACCAAGGTTCTTTGTGAACATGTCAGCCAGATTATCACTTCCAGGATTGAAAACAACTGTGACTTTGTCATTTTCTATGCATTCGCAGGTATAGCGGTAGCGAATGTCTATATGTTTGGTCCTTCTTTCCTGAACTGGATTTGATCCAATAAAGATGGATCCCTTATTATCAGCACAGATTGGTATGCACTTCAGTATATTCCAAGTTCCTGGAATAAGGACTCTATCCACACTATGTGCCAACAAGTGTTGGAGAGAGCCATGTATTCGGCTTCTGTGGATGACAGTGCTACAGTTTTTTGTAAATGGGACTCCCAGCACACAATGCCACTTGCTAGAGTAGCAAAGTAACCCATTGTAGATCAGCATTTGACAGTGTCAGCTGCCCAATCAGAATCTGTCAAGGCCTGTAGCCCTTCGGATTTCTCTCCATCATAGACTATGTTATATTTCTGGATTCCCACCAGATAGCACACGATGTACATAGCTTTGTCTAAATGTTCTTGGCTAGGATTAGCTGAGAATTGTGACATCCTGATTACTGTGTAAGCAATATCAGGTCATGTTCCAAGCATCAGATATAATAAAGATCCGATCACAGACTGATATTTTGATCTAAGTGCTGCATTTGGCATCACTGTGTTTTCCAATGGTTTGTAACCAGTCAGGAGCAGAGTAGGGGTAGCTTTGGCATTTGTCATCTCGAACCTCTCGAGCACTTTGGTGAGATATTCAGTTTGATCGAGTTTGACTTTGCTTGCAGTCTGGGTGATGCCCATGCCTAAGAATTCCATGACTTTTTCAGTACTATGGCACTCCTAATGCTTCAGACAAGCATTCTTCTTTTCATCCACAAGTTTGTTGTTCTTCCCCATGAACAAGCCACCATCAATATAGACCAGTGCAATAACAATGCTGCCTGTCTTAGGATTTTTGTGTATGAAAATGCTGGCATTGGAGCTGGCACACACAAACCCGATGGTGCACATAAATGCCTCTAGCTCTTTCCACCATGCTAGTGAGGCCTGTTTAAGGCCATACAATGCTTGGCATAAGCACATTACTTGTGCTCTTTTCCCTCGAGTCTGAAACCCTTGGGTTGATCCATATAGATTTCTTCTTCTAGTTTATAAAAATGCAGACTTTACATCTAGACCAGTCATATACATGCCTTCTAGAGATGCAAGTGCAAACATGAGGCATACAGTCTCATAGCAGACTACTGGTGAGAAAATCTCATCAAAGTCAACACCTTCGACTTGTGAAAAGCCTTTGGCCATGAGTCTGGCTCATTTTCTTCCATCCAATTTCATGGAGAAATCCCATTTATTTTTGATTATTTTTCAATCATGTGGAAGATTGATGATGTCATAGACCTGTCACTTGCAAAGAACCTCTAATTCTTCATGACAAGCTTGTTTCCACTCACATTGCTGCTGCCGTGGTAGGCACACAATATCACAAAATTGGTTTGGAACTTGGCTTATTTCACTTGATGGTTTGACTGCTTTTGATAACAGCCAGCAAATAAGCTTATCTCCACCTTCCTTGGTTATCTTTTGAATATAACCTGCTTTGTCCAGTTCCCCCATTGGGTGATCATGTTCTTGATTATTGGAATCAGGCACACTCTCGTGGGGTGCTGAACTCAGTCCAGCAACCAGTTCTTGCTATTGAGATCATGGTCATGTTCAGTTATGATCTGAATCTTGACCCACAGATCTCTTCCAATATCGATCACATGCAATGTCTTTCTCTATGTCAGAGGGGAGTCACTTCTCTCCATAGGTATTGCTGGGACAGTTTGGGATGTTCCTCTGCCTGCCTGATTGATGGGGCCATTGCTGCCATTCCTGTTAATCATCACATCTTGGACAAAAGTCCTCAGTGGTTACTAGAGGCAGCAGAGGAGGAGCATAAGTCACATCATCATGTGCCTTTTGCTCGCTTGGTACATCATCATCATCATCATCATTTTCTGATGATGGAGCAGGGGGCAGATTTTGTGGCAGTATAAAATCATTGCCATCCATTCCAGATGAGTGGTCATCATCTTCTGGTTCTGGAGGTGGAAAATCACCAAGGTCTGTCTTGGCAGGAGTTTTAGCTCTAGGACAGCATGTGAACAATGTTTTATCAAATAGTGCCATAGCACCAGTGAATATTGTGCCACTCAGTCACATGAAATGGTATGCTTTAATGCCATCTTCTAATCCAAGGTATGTCATTAACTCCGATTGAGGAGCTAATGTGGTTGGACATTTCTCCTTGGGTAGATAGACATAAGCACTGCAACTAAAAACCTTCAGATTGTTTAGATCTGGGTGGACCTTCATCAGGTGTCAGCCATTTCAGGTGCCTTATTGGGATTCAGTTGTATAGGTGTGTTGCATGTTCAATGCAAAATTCCCACCATGATTGTGGTAGACAAGCGGTAAATCACAGGGTTTGTGACTTTTCTATTATTGTCCTTATGGCACATTCTGTGCACCCATTCTGTTGGTGAATGTGGAGTGCAGACATCTCTATTTTGATGCCAAAATCCTTGAGTGTATTTTGTAGCTCACGATCTTTGAACTTTCCCCTTGGATCAACACACCAGCACTTGATTGTAATGCCATACTGGGTTAAAGCCATTGCCTGAAATTGTCTAATCGCTGTAGTAACATCAGACTTCTTTCTAAGGCACTGGATCCAGATATGTGACATCTTGTCATCCAGAAATACAATAAAGTATTTATGTTTGTGGTACAATAGTATTGGGAGTTCCTTTAGATCGTAATGTATTAATTCAAAGGGTTTCTCTGCACATGAACTTGATTTGGGAAAGATTTTGAGGTCGTTTTCCCTTCAGCACACCCTGGACATATAATTTTGTCTTTAGGAATAATTAAATTCCTTGGGAATTTTATGGTGCTATTAGGCATTTTCCCTAGCACCTCTTTGGATGGGTGTCCAAGTCGCCTATGCCAAGTCAAGTAGTCTGTGACATACATGGTCACAACATTGATCCTCTTGGTGCTCAATATATGAGTCCGAACCTAATAAATTGTGTCATGTCTCCTAAGAGGGACATAATCCATAATTGGGTTTCCTTTCTCAAAAAATAAAATGTGTGCAGAGGAACCATGCACATCACTTCCATCTTGTAAGAAAGATGCCCATTGACAGTAATCGAGCATTACAGTCGGGTATGTAGTAGACAGGGTATAATTGTGTTTCATGCATCTCTGACTTCCTGTAACATACTATCTGATGTCTAATGAAGACTGCTCCTTTTCCTACTATATGAGTAGTACCCATGGCTGTTTGAACCAGAGTAGAGTCCTTTCTCGGTAAAGGCTCATAAGAAGCAAAATCTTTCATTTTACCAGTGAAGTGTTTTGATGCGGCTGAATCCATGATCCAGTTGGCACCTTTCTTACAATTTCCATTTGCACACATAACACATATATTAAGATGTAAATTGTTCCATGATACATTTAATAGCAGTAAAATTTCACATGAAAAGTTTGCTGTAATCATTGGAATATTAATCTTAGTGCTTGCAGCAGGGAAAATGACTGACCTATCATCATATCCTCCCATTTCAAGTGGTTCATTGACGAGCATCTCATTAATGGTTTTCCATACTTCCTCATCAGAAACTGCAGGTTCCGATCTGAGGGAGACAATGTCATCTTCTACATCCATGATCCTTGGTTCTGGTTTGATTCTCCTCCTCTTACCTTCTCGCACCATTAGGTGCTCTTTCAGCAGTCGCAGATTTTTTGCGCTGCATGGAAGATGCATTTGCTCAAGGGTGTCTTGAGCTTGCTGATATTCAGCATAAATTGAACAAGAGGTAGAGGCTACACCTGTATATGCCTGTGCAGGCAGTCAGCAGCGAGGATCCCTTGTGGGAGTGTGGTCATGCTTTTTGATGCACTGAATGAGTGGCATAGGTGGTATGATGGTGTCATTACCATTTATGGTGGTAAAGGCACTGGAGGCAAGGTGGGTATGTTTCTCTTTAGGCTTTTCCTCCTTAGTCTTTTTGTCTCCATGTCATCCACATTTTTGGGATGAATCTCCATTGTTGTTTTCAGGCTGCCATTTGGGGTTTCCCCCTTTGCATTTGACAGTGGAAAGCTTGGTGGCCTGAGGTGGGCCAGTAGGCTTCCCAACTGCCATGTGCCTTGAGGCTTCAGCAACAAAGGAGTCTTTGACATGTTTAAATATTAATGCACTAGTAGCAGTCGTGTTAAGGACTGTGGTGGACAAAAAATCATATTCATGTAGCATCACAGCAAGTAGGATCATTGCCTGTACTAGTTCGGGGATGGCAACATTGGCAGCCATGAGGCACTCAAACTTGTCAGCCATCTTAGCAATCTCTGATGCAGGATTTGCAGCTGGAATTTTGATTGCTATTGCAGACCTAAAGTCCACAAAGACTTGGGAGGGGCCATCGACACCATAATTGGTGCAAATGAGGTCCCACACCTCCTCAGCAGTGTTCTTGGTGTTGGCACGCTGCTGAATGGAGGGGGACAGGCAGAGCACTAGGCTACCAATAGCCTAGTCATTTTTGTTGCTCCAGGTCTGGAGCTTGGCAGTAGCATCCACTATGAGAGCAGCATTCAACACTGTCAAAGGAGGCACTGGAGGCAGTTTTATTTCTGCCCTGCTAGTTATCTGCCAGAGGCCCTGAGACCTGAGCCATGCCTTCATGGAGTCAGCCCATTGAATGTAATTTGAGCCATCAAAAGTTTGTACAAGTTTTTCAAGGATTGAAGACATGATTTTGTGGTGGCAGCTGTTATAAGCACTCAATCAAACTTTTATCCAAGAAAACATGTTTTACAATCTCAGGAAAAAACACTCCTTCAGAGTGGTTAACCCTAGTCAACCTAGGTTTTTAAGTGCAGCTTGCAGAGAGCGCGATGCAGCTCACAAAGAGTGCAAGGTTATAATTTGGAGACTATGAAGTCAATGTCATTCACAGCCAGTTAAGGCACATTTGCAACATGCCCAGCAGGGCCCATAACCTGTTGGAGCAGACTATACAGTGAGAGACAAAATCTTTCAAATGATTTTTAAAGTTGAACTATTTCTTAAATAACTCAAGAACAACTCCACCAAATAGGTCCAAATTTGGAATAGTGGTAGAGTATCATGTAACTAATAAGCTGCAGTTTGTTTATTACATAATCTTGACTTGTTCCCATGTTATTAATACAAGGTTGGGAATGTGCCTCCGGCACGCGTTAACATGTTTAATAAGTAATATATTCAATATTTTTGGTTTTTGCACTTCCACTGTCACAACTTCATTTCTATGTTATCATTTCTATGTTACTCTAATAGTACTTCATTATATACAATATTTTTGGTTTTTGCACTTCCACTGTCACTTGGCCATATTGCCTTGATGTTGTGCACAGACCTTACTCGTGATATCGCTACATAAAACTGCCCATGAGTGAAGACAGGACTCCTGAAATCTAATCCCACATGCTGCACTGACTGTCCCTGGGATTTGTTGATCGACATTGAAAAGCACAGTCGAACAGGAAATTGAAGTCGAGACAGAGTGAAAGGGAGTTGTCCTTCGATTGGCTGCAGTCGCATCCGTGGAATAAACACCTTCTCTCCAGCATGATCTCCAGTAATCAACCGAACCTCCAACACTCTGTTCCAAATCCGAGTCAAAATCCCTCGAGAACCATTGCAGACCCCTCCAGCAATATTGAGATTGCGAAGTATCATCACAGGGACGCCAACCTTGAGTGCCAAGTGTGCCAAAGGTAGACCGGAGCAGTTGATTGAGTTGAGGTATTCAGGTGGATACAGAAGTTCATTGTTTGCAATAGAGTCTGCACTGTGAAACACTTGCTCCTCTCCAGGGAACCTCTGAAGAATGTAATGGTTCAAATCATCCACATCATCATTTTTGCTTGCCAGGACAATCCGCTCTGAGAAGTATTGATCGGGATGCTGAGCATGATTATAGATGCCAGGATAGATGGTGTCGATGAGGGAAGCCAGAGTGTTTTCAGGACACTTGAAATGGTTGGGAAGTTCGATGTTGCCACCCTCATCTGTATGATCACCCTTTCCAACCTCCAGCTGCCACTTTGCAAACTGTCACTCTTCAAGATCATCCGTGTTCAATCGCATGTTGATTTTGAGATGAAGAACTTTAATATGTTGCCAAAGAACAGAGCGCTGCAAGGAAGCACCAACAATCTGAGGCCGTGAACCCCTCTCGATAACAGGCAGGATCTGGTGAAAATCGCCCCCAAAAATAATAGGAATGCCACCAAAGGGTTGATCAGATTGGAGAATGTCTTTGAGAGTGCGGTTGACAGCTTCATGGAGATGACGATGCTGCATGAGTGCCTCGTCCCAAATGATCAAGTCAGTCTCCTGCAACAGCTTTGCCCGAATTGAACCTCTGGAGATAGAGCAGGTGGATGACTCATTGATGATGAGAGGGATCTGGAGACATGAATGAGAAGTGGAGCCACCTTTGAGCAGGAGTGCAGCAATGCCGGATGATGCTATACAGAGGACGATTTTGCCCTGAGAACGAAGCTGATGGGCCAGAGTGTTGTATACAAAGGTTTTGCCTGTGCCACCGGGACCATGGAGGAAAAAGGTCTGGCCGGTCTTGTTGTCGACAGCATGCATGATCTCCTCAAAGACAGCTCTCTGGTCTGGATTGAAAGTGTCCAAGTTCTGTGCAGCCAACTCAGCCTGCTCCACAACATCATATCTGCGCTGCTCTGCAATCAACCGGTTTTCGAGGTTGGCTTCCCAATTCTGAGTGATCTGAGGCATGTATGGCCAATCCTTGCTGAGAGATTTGCCAGAGGATAAGAGAAGCTGGTTGATCAAGTAGAGGCCATAATCCTGCACATCGTCATCGGTAGGGTTGAGACGGATATTGTTGTGCTGGAGCTGATACCGCAGGTCATCGCAAATGTGGGGCCAGTATGTGTTCCAAAGCTGGACAGGATCAGAGGGTGCACAATCACGAAGAATAGTGACAAAGAGTTGCCGGAGCTGACGACCTGTTGCCATGGACTTTGCTTCCTCCAAACACTGCATCCACTCTTGGTCATCCTCCAAAAGGCCACGTGCCAGACATGCTTCTCTGAATGAGGGATAGACATTTCCCTGAAAAGTGCACAGATGTTCATATGATGTTGCACCCTTGACAGCGGTCAGAAGAAGCCTGAGGTAGAAGCGTTCACCTGCAGTAGGCTGAGTGTAGTACATCCTCCCAATAGCGAACCCTCTCTGTCTGGGCTTCCACTTGTGGGCTTTCTGATCCCACACAAATTTGGAGGGAAAGTCCTGATAGAGAAGATCCTGTGCCAGCTCTGGATACTGCTGATTGGCTTTGAAATAGCTAGTGAGGGTGGTGTCACGCTGTGCAGCATGCTGGATGATTTCTTGGATAGACCGTGGACCGTTCTGATTCCAAGTGACATACTGCTGGCCAGGGAGGTGGATCTGAAGTCGGACGACATTGGGAGAAGCAGAGTGCATAGGTAAATGAAAGAGGCGCCAAATGCTCTCGCAGGCAGAAATATAGCGAGCGTCCAGATACTGTTTGACTTCATTGTTGCAAGTCCCAAACTGCATGGTGATGCGATCATGACCTTTGTACACATATTTGTAGATGTATTTGACAGCTTTGATGGAGGCAATGGACTCGATGTTGATGTGGCAGCGGTACTTCCAGAGGAGATAGGGTGAATAAGTGACGACCCAGCGATTGTCGACCTGCTTTCCCCGAACCTGATATGTCTTTCCAGTGTTCCGACGCCTGGTGGAGGCATAGGCATCCTCAGAGATGGTTGTCTGATCCCTGAATGGCTTCGGAAAATTTTTGGAGCACTGTCCATTCACCATGCAAGGAGCTGTAGGGTTCTCTGCACCACAGGGTTTATGGACCATGAACTTCTTGACCAACTCGAGCAGCTCAGGATTGTCGTCAGGAAACTCTGAGCACATGAGGCTGTCTATCTGCTCAGGAGTGCGAAGCTTGGACTCCCCATCAAGAAAGATAATGCAGTGCATGTGAGGCAGGCCACGCTTCTGAAACTCGATCACAAACACATAAGAGAGTGCCTTGCCAAAGATCCCAGCCTCAATGTCTTTGATCATCTCCTTCTGCTTTGCATGGAATGCACGAACGACCAAGTCAGGGCGATCGGCAGCAGTCTGCCCAGGCTTGAGCTCATCCTGAATCTCTGGCCAAGCAGGGTTTGCAGTCATGGTCAGAAAGAGATCACCACCCTTGAAGTAGCGATTGATAGCCAAGGCATCCTGAAGAAGCTGCTGCATATGACGTGTGCTTCCTGCGAATGAAGAAGGCAGGATGATTCTTTGACCGAGAGACTCTGTGTCTGCATCCACATTTGCAGCCACAGCATCAGCCAAGCCCATATAGACTTCACCACGAATAGTGTCCTGATTCATCATGATAAAGCGCAACCGATCCTGCTCTGAAGTTGCCCACTGGTCACAAACAAACTCCTGAAAGAGCTTTCCACTCAAGAATATATGCTGAGGCTCGATAGCAGGCGGTCGGGGGTGGAGACGATAGCAGTAGAAATCTGATTTGGACACATGCTTGCGAACCCTTGCACCGCCTTCATTAGCAGCAGCAAACTCGATTTGAGGATGCCATTGGAGCTGGCCAGTAGGAAAAAGGAGGACATAGTGAAGAGCAGGATAGAGGGGATGGACATCGGTGATGCGCTGAAGGGGAGGGCCATGCCTGCGGTAGAGAATAATATCACGTGTGCTCTGTGGCTGATCACCATCACCTGGAAGAATGACCACAATCTCATTGTTGGTGGCATCAGGAAGATTGTAGCGGCGACGGTCACAGGATTGATCAAAGCGCAAAGCTATCTTGCACTGCTGGTGTGGTGGCAAGTTCCTGGTGAGCTCATGGGCCTGCTTGTACATCTGAACTGCAGGATGGAGACGGTGGAGCATGTCCTGGAGGGTGAGCAAAGTGTGGTGATCAAGGTGAGTGTTCCAGGCATTGGCCATGCGAAAGTTGGCTGCATCGGCTGGATCATAAATGTAAAGCTGAGCATACACTGGAGATTCACCCTCTTGTGGAAGAAGAGAGCCAATCCTGTGGGACAGCTCGCCATGCAGTTTGAAGACATAGGGGCCAACACCATCGTTCACAGCCTCTTCACCTTCATTAACAGACTCATCGATTTTGCGCCCAATGGAAGTCATGGCAAGAGCATTGTTGTATGTGCGGATATGATCACGAAACGACCTGCCAATGTGATCCTGAGCAGTGAGCAACTGGAGAAGCTCAGGTGGGACAGGGTGGAGAGGAGGCAAAATGATTTTTCCACTCAAGCAGCACATGCCAAATCTGGGATTTATACTGGAGGATGCTGTGAGACGCTCGGCCTTCCAGTGCAATGCATGACGATTGGGACACTGAATATCCATTCTCCCCAGATAATGAACAGGCCAGTCAGGACTAAAAGGACGGCGTGCAGGAGGGAGGGGCCCAAGTGGAACAGGTGCAGGATCAATATGTTGAGCCACCTGGGGATAATCGAGTCAGTCATAAAATAAAGACATGACCAAAAAGGACATAAGCATACATGTGGAGGAATATCAACAACAGGGATGACAGGTGCAGGAATGGGAGGAACAGGTGCAGGCAGATCAAAAACAGGGATAGCAGGTGCAGGAACTGGAGGAACAGGTGCAGGGGGATCAAAAACAGGGACAACAGGAGCAGGAATGGCAGGAACAGGTGCAGGGGGATCAAAAACAGGGATAGCAGGTGCAGGAACAGGAGGAACAGGTGCAGGGGGATCAAAAACAGGGACAACAGGAGCAGGAATGGCAGGAACAGGTGCAGGGGGATCAAAAATAGGGATAGCAGGTGCAGAAACAGGAGGAACAGGTGCAGGGGGATCAAAAACAGGGATAGCAGGTGCAGGAATGGGAGGAACAGGTGCAGGGAGATCAAAAACAGGAGGAGCAGGAGCAGGATGCTACATCATCATTATTGTCAGTTAATATACTCAAAAGAACATATATAAGCCTACATGGAGAGGGATATTGGCAAGAGGGACGATAGGAGCAGGAACAGCAGGAACAGCAGGAGGAGGATCAAAAACCGGAGGAGGAGGAGGAGGAGGAGGAGGAGGAGGAGGAGGAGGAGGCTAGATCATGATATTGTCAGATAACATACATTATGTGAAAGATAAACCAACGTACAGCAGGAAATAGAGCAGGCAGTGCAGCATGCTGAAAAGCAAGTTCGGTCCAGGCCATTGCAGGAGCTGCCACAGGAATGGGAGGTGCAGGAATTGGAGGGGCAGGAACAGGAGGGTCAAAAACAGGAGGGGCATTAAAATAATATGGGAAAGCTGCATTGTGTAAAGGAGCAACAACAGGCTGAGGTGGAGCAGTGTGACTTGAGCCTCTTCCCCTTCCTCTTCCCCTCCCTCTGCCCCTGCCTCTTGCAATCTGTGGAAGGGGAGGAAGTGCCGCCAGCTGCTGTGCCAAATGAGGAGGAAGGTGATTGTATTGAGGAGGTGGGGGTGGAGGGGCAAGAAAAGGATCAGTGTCATTCCCAATCAGCAAACCACCATAGGGTGGTGGCACTGGCAGCAAAGGCTGGGCAATGCCCATCGTGCGAGCATGGTGTGGAGTCCGGTGGCGAGTAGGGCTATCCAAGGTCCGTTGGTCCTGTTCAGTTTGCTGCGCGGCCGTCCGGATCCGTCGAGGAGTATTGGGCGGAGTTGGGTCCATGGGAATCGGGGAGCTCTCTTACAGCAGCAGAGGAGGTGAGATTCTTGTAGGAGGCTGTGAAATCAGTGCAAACAGTGGCAGTTGATAGTGGAGCGACTTCCAAAAATGGAAGGGGAGGCAACTGCAAACCCGCCAGCCCAATCTCCCTGCACACTGTGCCCTGAGAGAGGTCCAAAAAACAACTGGCAGACACTCTTTTTGTTGAAAAAAGAGAAGCCAGGGAGGTAGGACTTCACAGAGCTTCACCTTGGTCTACAGATACCCCAAGAATGCAAAAACAACCCCACTGGAAAAGAGCCCAGAGCCAGAAAGAGAGCAGAAAAGGTAGAAGTGGCCAAAAATCAGCCGAAAATTTGGTTTCTACACTTGGTAATCATATTTGTCATCAGGCCAAAAATCAGCCGAAAATATTGATCCTACACAAAGTTATTATATTTGTCATCATGGCAACACCCAGTAATCAAAATATATTTGTCATCAGGCCCCCACCAAAAAAATTAGCTGAAAATTTTCATCCCACGATGTAGCCAAAAAGTTTAAATTTATCATCATGGCAACACCCAGTAATTAAATTATATTTGTCATCAGGCCCAATTAAAAAAAAAATTACCCGAAATTTTTGATCCCCCCAATGTAGCTGAAAATGTTGTTCCTGCATTCTATTATATTGTAGCCGAAATTGATGTCATTAGTTATTTATATTTGTGATCCGGCCCCAAATTAGCCAAAAAATTTTGTTATCATTTGTTCTCACCTTTCACTTATATTTGTCATCATTGTCTCACGACTCTCAAAGTAGGTTATCACTTTCCCATCCACTCAGAGCAACTCCCACGACCTCTTCACCTCCCACAGCCTCTTCATCTCCCACGGCCTCATCACTTCCCACGGCCTAGTCACCTGACCATCCTCCTTTTATTATTGATTTTACTGGCACAAGTCCATTTGAAAGATTTTGTCTATCTGGTATTATAAAATATTATTCTAATATTCTAGTACTTGGTATAGCCCCCCTTTGCCTGTAACACAGCCTGAACTCTTCTAGGCATACTCTCTATCAGATTCTGACAGACAGATGCTGGAATATCATTCCACTCCTTCTGTACTCTCTCCCACAACTCTGCAATTCCAGATGCTAGAGTATCATACTCTCCAAGTCTAACCTTGAAGTGATGCCAAAGGTGTTCAATGGGGTTAAGGTCTGCTGATTGAGGGGGCCACTGCATAACCTGTAATCCACTGTCTTGAAGCCATTTTTGGGCCTTTTTGCTCTTGTGTTTGGGGTCATTGTCCTCCTGAAAAAGAACATCTGTTGGGTTTTTCTGGTAATACCTGATTGATTCTTGAAGTTCATCATCCAGAATGCTGACAAAAAGGTCAGCATCCATTCTCCCATCAATCTTGGTTGCATATCCAGGCCCTTCCCAGAACATACAGCCCAAGATCATCAGAGAACCCCCTCCAAACTTAACTGTCCCCTGCACCAGCCTATCACTCAACCCCTCTCCTGGCATTTTCCACACCCATTTCTTCCCATCTGACCCCAAATGATTGATTTTGGTCTCATCTGACCATATAACCCTCTTCCAGTCCTCCACTGTCCAGTCTTTGTGTGCTTCTGCAAAGTCCATCCTAAGCCTCCTATGCTTCTTGGAGAGAAAAGGTCATTTTTGCTTGGTTACAGCCTTTATTCCAGTGCCTCTGAGTGCTCTTCATACTGTCTTCACATAAATGATGTGTTGGTCATGTCTTGTAAGGTTTTGGTGACCTCAGTGGCATTTTCAGCCTTCTGAGAAGTGATGAGGTGAATGGCATAGTAGATGTCAGCAGGTGAAAGCTTCCGTGGATGGCCACCAACAGATTTGGAAAGTGTTGAACAATGTTTGGAGCAAATATTAAATACAGAACCAACACTTATACCAGTGATGGAGGAGATAGCAGGACAAGACTGCCCTTTGTCAAGCAGTTCAAGAACATGAGTGTGTTTAGTAGGAGTAAGTGATCGCATGAGTGTATGTGGGGGGATTTGGTGTGGGAAATGACAGAAAGTTGGACACAGACTATATATACATATTTTCACCAAGTCACATAATTCTATTTGTGCTTATTTGCTTTGATTAAACAAAGTCATGTGCCTGACATACCAGAGGGACAAAACCTTTCAAATGAACTTGTGCCAGTAAAACATTAATAACATGGGAACAAATCAAGATTATGTAATAAACAAATTGCAACTTATTAGTCACATGATACTCTACCACTATCCCAAATTTGGACTTGTTTGGTTGAGTTGTTCTTGAGTTATTTAAGAAATAGTTCAACTTTAAAAATCATTTGAAAGGTTTTGTCCCTCACTGTATATGCTGCACAGGGGAAGAGACAACACATTCCTTACAACCTACCTGAAGTTCAGTTAAACTTACAGCTAGGGTTAGCAGAGGTAAGAACACTATATTCCTACTATGGTACAGGTTCTCCTCATATACATAATAATAAGGATGTCACATGACTCAGGAATGTGTTTACCACATGTATGTATAGTAAGCATAATAACATGTGTATGCTGCATGTATTGCCTCATGTATGCAGCATGTATCTCAGGGTTTAATTTCAACATGAGGTGGTGGCAAGGGGATGCTGGTGATGTGTTCAGTTGGTACTCGGTGCAGAGTCTCAACAGAAGGCATGAACACTAAACCTACAACTGCGGGCATGTTCGGGGTGAGGGGGGGTTTGCTTAGAGGGCCTCGGATTGTCCTTCGGGATGTGGAGATTATGAAGAGGCTGGTACAGTGGTTTTCAATGTGCGCACTAGTTGTGTATGCTAAAGGAACGATATGCGCAATAGTGGAAATGTGCACAATGCAAAGGGGCAAAAACGTGCAGTGCAGAAAAATGTGCAATGGTGATGATGCTCAACCTGGAAACCTAACAAAAACCTGTTAAAAGGCTTATGTAGTATAACTCAGGCTAGAGGAAGGGTGCGAGTTGGTCCTAAATATCACCTCTAATACCAGAACATCATTTTTAGTGATGCAAAATGGTAACAATGTGACGAATAGTGTTTAAAAGTGTACAAAGATGTTCGAAGTAGTTCGAAATATGTTCGAAGACATCTGAAGTAGTTCGAAATATGTTCGAAGACATCTGAAGTAGATCGAAATATGTTTAAAGACATCTGAAGTAGTTCGAAATATGTTTAAAGACATCTGAAGTAGTTCAAAATAGATTCAAATGGGTTCAAAGTAGTTTGGGTAAGTTTGAGGAGGTTTGAAGGTGTAAGCTGGGTTTTTAGTGATGGTAGGTGATGACCAATTGAGAATGAATACAAAAGGAAGTTTGCAATATTTCACAGGACTTCAGAGATACGATGATGATACTCGACCTGGAAACCTAGAAAAACCTGTTAAAAGCCTTTTGTAGTATAACTCAGGCTAGAGGAAGGGTGCGAGGTGGTACTAAATATCACCGCTGAGACCAAAGCATAATGTTTAGTGATGTGAAATGGTAAGGGCTGTGGATAAAAGTCTGTATAGGTGTACGAAGGTGTTCGAAATAGTTCGAAAGAGGTTCGAAGTCATGCGAAGTAGTCCGAAGAAGTTCGAATAAGTTCGAAAAGATTCGAGGTATATCAAAGAGCGAGTTTAACAAATGCGAAGTGTTTGTCGAATGGCGGTAGGCGATGGGTGATAAAACGGAGAGCAAATACGATAGTTTTTAGAAGAAGTTCGCAATATTTCGCAGAACTTAGAGATACAATGTGAACTAAGACTCAAGAGAATGGCTCTTAAGTCAGATGATAACTGTGAGGGTAACTTGTGCTGTTCCCCGTGGTTCTGTTTTTCTTTTATTCTAAGTATCTAACACAAGTCTATATACAAAATGAAGAGATAGTACTAAAAGGAAATAAGAACAATTGTAAAACATGAGGCAATGTACACAGCAATAAAGGTATTGTAAAACACAAAACAAATGAAAAATGATAATAAGTAAAACATACATTGTCCCAGTATGGTAATAGATCTTGTTCTATTGCTTTAATATATCAATGAGACACAAAAATGCACTTATCGCATTCTAACTCTTTTGTACTCTCTCCTCATGTCCGGTAGTGCTCGATATGCGACGAAATAACTTGTTCCAGATGTGCAGCATGTATCGAAATTGTTTGAGGACAACTATATGGCGGCCAAAGTCATTCGAAGTGCTGCGAAGTTGTTCGAAGTGTTGCAAAATAGTTCGAAAGCGTTCAAAGTGTCTCGAAGTCATCCAAAATAGTGCGAAATAATGCGAAAATGATTCGAAGTTAATTTCGTAGCGTTATTAGTACTTCAGAGTACATGTCGTGATGTGTTGATATGAGTGGGAGTCTTCTCCAGACCTTAAAGCGCATAGTGGACCTATCAACAATGCAAGATAAGACTCAAGAGAACTGCTCTTAAATCTGACTATAGTGGAGAGGGTAACTGGTTCTCTGTTGTTCTAAGTAACTAGTACAAGTCTATATACATTTTGAAGAGGTAAGTACCAAAAAGGAAATATAACAGGTGTAGAACACAAGGTAGTATGCACAGCAATAAAGGTATTGTAAAACATAAAAACAAATGAGGAACGATGATAATTAAAATGTTCAGTGTTGCCATATAGTAAGAGTATTTCTCTTGTTGTTTCAATAGATCGTTGAAACCCCAAAACCACCATTATCATACCCTAATTCTTTTATCATCTCTCCTTGCATCCAGTAGTGTTCGATAAGCGATGCAGTGGCTTATGCCAGATGTTTTGCATGTGTCGAAAGGGCTTTAGAATATTCCTATGGTGGCCGATGTCCTTCTAAGTAGTGCAAAGTTGTTCAAAAGCATTCAAAGTGTCATGAAATTGTTCGAAGTTGTTTGGAGTTGTCCAAAATAGTGCAAAATAGTTCAACAGGTGTTCAAAGTCAATTTTGTGGTGTTCATAGTGCGTGTCGTAACGTGTAGATACAATTAGACTCTTTTCCAGACCTTATAGCATGCAGTGGACCTATCAATGGGAGCACAAAAGTGTGCAATGATGAGGATGATGAAGGCAGGTGGTACAGTGGGACAAAGATGGCACTGGGATGTGCTGAAAGGAAGGCAGGTTAGAGGTGCAAACGGGATGAAAGTGCAAGCAAGGGGCAGAAAAAGGCGCAAATGGTGCGCAAAATGTGGCTATACAAAAAAGGCACAAATGGTGTGCAAATGCAGCTATATGAAGAACACACTGCAAGAGTGCCAAATGAGGACAAAGAATGCAATGCAGGGACAAAATGCAGCAATATGATGAGGAATGCAAACAATATGCAAATGTGGCTATACAAAGGGCACACTACAAAGGTGCATGGACTGGACACTGGTGCACAGACTATGTGCAATGCTGACTGAGCTATGAACTATGAGGGGGGGAAAGATCCTCTGGATTCTCTATCTCTCTGCTTACTATGTACAAATGGCTTATGTGATAAAAACAGTAAAATAAAATGTAAAAATAGAAAGTGCCATGCGCTACCCACAAGCGCATCCATTTGCCCATCTAAACCTGACTGCACTATGCCACTGCCTCAGCCAATAAGATTTGTGCATGCTATAACCCAATACCCAACTGTTCCAGTGTGATGCACTATTTTTGGTGCACTCTAGGTCTCATGCACTCTTCCCAATTAATCTGTTTTGGTGTTATGTGTCACATGCTGTGCCTTAGTAATAATGACATGATCGACCTGTGCCAGTTACCAGATAAGGCGATGCCAATTGGAAATGTGGAAGAACTATAAGGAGATGCTGTGTGAGGCCAAATAGCACCAAATCACCAGGATTATGTGAAAGCGCCCAAGTGCACACAGTCCAATGCCAAATAGGTGCAAAGTGCCCCAATTATGTGAGAATGCACAGTTCGCTCATGTTGGAATCACAGTGCACCTCGAGTAAATGTGCCAACAAGCTGGAAGCCATGATGTGCAGTGCAACTGATGTGGTGGATTGTTGTGTGTGTGATAGGGATTGTGCAATGAGTGTGCAGCAGAGAATGTGAGTTGCAGGTAAAGCATAAAAGGAGTGTGCAATAAATGTGAAAGGCAGATAAGGAGCATGAGGGGGGGTGCACGGAGGCAGTTTGAAGTGTAACAGCGCACATCTAGGGCGCATGACAGTGGGCAGCTATGGGGGAACCAAAAGTGCAGTAGAAATGCAAAAGGCACACAAAAGCGCACCTAAATGGTCAAAGGTGTGCAGTGCACAAAGTGTGTGGAAGCCATCTAGGAGGTGCACACAATTGCAAAAAATGCCGTAGTATGCGTGCAAGGTGATAGGGAGCCATATCACCAGCATTGAAAAAAAAGACCTGGGGTCGATTTTTTTGCTAAGGTGAATTAAGCTGAACTAACTTAACTAGATGTGTTCTTAGCTACAGGTCACTCTGTCACTTCATCATTAGTCCACTGTCCAAATGACCATCCACTGAATCCATGCCTCAACCTGTCAAATTACCCTCCTGCACTAATGCTCATCCATACAGGTGTTGTAAAGGGAACCTCAAGCCTCACTTAATAGTGAGCTAACAAAGGGGAATCCAAAGTCAATATTATACTACATAATACAGACACCTCAGGCACACCTAACAGAGGGGAATCCAATGAGAAAACTCTAAGGACCCATCTGTCAATACTCAGTATATGTGAAAGATTTAAAAATTAAATAGTAGGCTAAAAATAGAAAAAGGTAGAGATAGGCTGATCAAAGTGATGGAGTGACATCATATCAATGGGTAGGCATCCAAAAGGGGCTCTGTCTTTGAAAATAAAACTGTCAACATGTACAAATATGGAGGAAATAATTATAAAATACAGATAAAATCATAGAAAATTATAGAAATGCAGAATAGGGTGAAATAAAATGGGAAAAAAAATGGGATGAATGCAGGAAAATTGCTGAGACCCTCAGGGTACCTCCTAGTCCCTTTACATCATACCCCTTCTATGATGCATTCAAAACCATAACTTACCAAGGTCCATTGCTTGAATGCACTGAGGTGCAGAAGTGTGCCATTGATGAAACTCCTTAACTGACTGGGTGCATTTACATCTGACTTCTCAACCCATGAGTCTTCCTCATACCCATAACTCTTCCAATGCACCAGGTACTCCAGCTTCCCCCAATGCAATTGACTGTCCAGGGTTGATTCAACCTCATACTGTGGTTCTCCTTTGATGACTGTAGGCAGAGAAGTGACATCCTGAGAAGGGATCTGGAGAGGCGGGGAGAGGTTTCACAATGTGGAAGACAGGATCAAGTCTGGACATGGATGGTGGAAGGCATGATAGGCATATGGCCCAACATATTTGATAATGGGGAAGGGTCCAAGAAAATTATGAGCAAGTTTCTTGGATGGTCAAGTAGTGGAGATATCACTGGAGTTGAGATAAACATGATTACCAACCTTACATGTGGGTATGGGTGAGTGGCATTGGTTATACTGTAGAAGCATGCCATATCATCCTTCACCTTAGCAAGAGCTGCCTTTGCCTCCTCTAAGGTGTCTTTCATCTGCTCTGTGAACTCATTCACTGTCTCAAGTGCAATAGTGCTTGACATGGTTTAAAGCCCATGCATGGGTGTCACCCTGTGTCTAAGAGGAAGGGAGTCTGTTGGGTGGAGCCATGGACATGATTGTTGTATGTTCACAGTTCAGGCACTGGAGGGTGTTACCTTAGATGGTGAGAAGCAGAACATCCTATGTGATATCCATCATGCGAACCATAGCAGTTTACACAAGGATGCTGTTGCCCCAGCTGTTAAAAAACTGAGGAAGCTCTCACTTCATGCTGCAGAGTGGGTGGAAAAGGATGTCCTTTTGTACTTCTATGATTGCATCTATGTTCCCAATGACCCTCAGCTTCGATGATGAATCATCTCCCAACACCATGATTCACTGATTGCTGGCCACCCCAGATGCTGGAAGACATTGGACCCTATATCATGAAACTACTGGTGCCCTCAGATGTCACAACTCATTGGTCAGTATTGCACACCTGTGACCTCTGCTTATGCACCCAGGTTCCATGATGCAAGCCCATTGGCAAGTTACACCCCCTTACCATTCTGGAGAACTGTTGGGATGTCATCAGTGTGGACTTTGTGGTGGAGCTGCCCAGGTCCAATGGGTTTGATGTGGTAATGTGCACAGTTGACTCTGCTAAAAATCGAGCTCACTTCATCCCCACTCACACAACTGTCACTGCACTTGGAGCTGTTTAACTTTATCTGTGCCATGTGTGGAAGCTTCATGAATTACTGGGTGCATTCCTCTGCAATCAAGGGCCTCAGTTTATTGCAGAGTTCACCCAAGAGCTGTACTGCTTGCTGGGGATTAAACTTTTGGCCTTGACCACTTACCACCCACAGACTGATGGACAGATGGAACATGTCAACTGAGAGTTGGAGCAGTACATTTGCATCTTTGTCAATGAGTGTCAGGATGATTGGGAGGATTTTTTTCTAATGGCTGAGTTTGCAGCAACACAATACCTTAATTGTCATCACTTCCATCCCTATGATTCGGATGATAAGAGAGGGCATTAATCTTCCCCATGCTGTGACCTGGGCAATGATTCAGGGAGAAATTGAATCTGGAGAGGTACAAGGACCAACAGGCTTGATGGTGATTGAGTTTCTTGGCAGTCATAAAGTACTTGAGGTTCTTGTGGTCTGTCCAAATCTTGACCTTGTGTTGGGCACCCTCCAGGAAATGCTGCCACTCCTCAAGCACATGTATTATCACCAGCATCTCCTTGTCATGGATTTCATAATTGCACTCCACAGCACTGAGGCTCTTTGAGTAGAATGCAATTGGGTGCCACTTCTGGTCCTTTGGAGACTATTGAGACAACACAGTACCCATTGCAAAGTCAGAACTGTCAGCTTCTATGCCAAAGGGGTGCAAGTCATCAGCAAAAGTAAGGATGGGAGTGGAAGTGACCATCTCTTTAAGTTTCTCAAATGCCTCCTGCTGTGCATTTCCCCATCTCCATGCATCCTTGCCAGTGAGATTGAACAGTGGTCGTGTATGATATGAGAAGTCTTTGATGAAGCTTTAATAGAAGTCGATGAAGCCCAAAAATGACTGCACCTCCTTCTTGTTCATGGGCATGGGCCAAGCCATGACACCAGCAACCTTGACAGGATCCATCTCTACCTGCCCATTTAAAATGATCAAGCCCAAGCTTGCACTTAATCTGAGTCTTCTCAAATACACACTTGTTATGATGGAGGTAGAGCTTGGGTTGTCGAAGCCTTTCTAGTAATAGGCATGTGATTTGGCAATGCTCCTTGAGGTCTCGAGTGAAGATGAGGATGTTGTTGAGGTAGACACAGACAATGCCTTAGTATGAGGTCATGGAAGATGTTGTTCATCATAGTCTGAAAGTTTGCAGGATTGTTAGTGAGAACAAAGAATATGACAAGGAGTCCAAAAAGACTATGATTGGTGCAAAATGCTGCCTTCTACTTATCTCACTCCTTAATCTGCACATTGTTATAACCCCAACAGACATCAAGGTTGGTGAAGTAGCATGTCCCACAAAGCTGGTTCATGATTTCCGATATGAGAGGTAGCAGATAACAGTTCTTGACTGTGATGTCATTGAGCCTTTGATAGTTTTAAACTGGTCAGAAAGAGCCATTCTTCTTTTTGACAAAGAAGAATGGGGAGGACATGGGCAATTTCAAAGAGTGGATGCCACCAGAAGCCAAGTGTTCATCAATGAACTTGTTGAGTTGTCATTGTTCACCAAGAAAGAGAGGATATACCTTGCAAGAGGAGGGTCTGGCACCCAGCATAAGTTCAATTGCATGATCCCATGGCTTACAGTTAGAAAGTGAGTCAAAGGATTCATTGGAAAAAATGTCTTTAAAATCATGCAGGTGAGGAAGCACAGAATCAGTGATTTTGGTGTACTGTTCTTGTGGAAACCCTCCACTAGGTGCTGAGAAATGTTTGAGGTGGCATGTATCTCATGCAGAGGGTTAATAGCAGTACAGAAGAATTGATCACCTTCTTCAATCTGTTCTATCTCCTCATCATCATCATCAGAATCTGGTGCAAGATCTGGGACATCCTCCAAGTCCACATCAGGCATAGCCATCAGTCCAGCATGAAATTTCTGAGTGCACTGTATCAACACCTTTCACCCTTGATGTTCCTGTCTGCCTTCAGTGAAACAAGCATGACAATGAGAGGGACATTGACTCATACTGACCTCACCTGTAACCCAGTTGACTTCTGGATTATGATTTCAAAGCCATGGGTAGCCCAAAATCACCTTCTGTTTTCCTAATTAGGTTACAGCAAAAAGAGCATGCTCACTATGATCCTTGTAACAGAGCATTAAGTCCACAACTTCTCAAATTGTTCCAGCTTCATTTGGAGATCCATCCACAATATAAACTGATATTGGTTGAGACAGTGAATGAGTGTTGAGGCATTTTTGTTGGACAAGATGAGTGTCAATAAAGAGACCAGCCACATCTGAATCCAGGAGAGCTGACACACCAAGCACCTGCCCTGTATCTGTAGTTTGCAGCTTGACCTTCAACTGTGAAGAGCATTGGGAAGGAGTGGATGCCACAATATACTTGTGCAGCAGTTTGCACTCCCATGACTTAATTTTGACAAAGGGAGGAGAGGGAGTAGGAAGAGCAGGTGTGGCTTTGATTGAGCTGAGAGATTCTGGAAAAGGAGTGGTTGTATAATGAGGTTCTTCCTCTGGTGGGTTGAGCAGCAGGGCATTGAAGCAGTTACTGGTGGGGTAGTGAGGGTAGACAGTTGGAGGAATTGGGGACATGTGTGGTAGCAGTGGCATGGAGTGTAGTGTTAAAAGCTGCATTCATGAGTTGGTTCTCATCGCAAAGAGAAGCAGCTTCATACCAAGCATCAATATTGTCATCAGCATGGTGCCCTTTCAACATCTGTGCAATCTGATTCTGAACCTCTTGATTGAGACCATGATGAAACTTATATAACCACCACTGGTAGCACACTCCCATATCCTGCCATATCCACTAAGTCCCTAAACTTGTCTATATAGTCATCCACAGACCAGTGTGCTTCGTAGTACAAGGATGACTCGAGATGCATTGCAGCTTGTTGGCATTTGTGAAGAGGGCAGAAGTGTCATACAAACTCCTCTCAAAAGTCACCCCAAGAGGAGAAAGGGAGGGAACCAAGTTTCTGGGCTTGGCACAAAATGCAATCAACATAGAGATAGGTGCACTCAGACTTCATATATGTGAAGGCCCATAAATTTTTGCAGTGTCATCTATGAATTGATTAAGACAAATACTGATGTATAACTCACAGGGGTTGAGGAAGGAATGTCCATGAGAGCACACACCATTAAAATCAGCAGGAGGGAACAGGTTGATCTGTATGCCAGTGGTATTAGGTAGTGCATCAATGCTGAAAGTGGTTGGGGTTGAAATAAATGGAATATTAGGTGGACAACTAAGCTGTAGGGTATTAATGAAGCTTTTGATGCATGATTTAAGTGATTTGATTTGTGTGCACAATCCAATAATGGCATCTTCGAGTACTTCAATGCATCTTTGGGCATCTATGGTGTGTGGCAGTGCATCAAGTGGAGATAAGTGTGCACTTAAGGTGGGGGTGTCAATTGCATCCTGGGTGACATCCTGTATGCATAGAAGACATTATATCCACAGTGCATGCTTCAATTCTGGGCCTAGGGAAGGAGTTTTCTACTGTATGTAAGGGCAACCTCAAGCCTCACTTAATAGTGAGCTACCAGAGGAAAATACAAAGCTAATATTATACTACATAATACAGACACCTCAGGTGCACCTAACAGAGGGGAATTTAAAGAGAAAATTCTAAGGATCCATCTGTCAGTGCCCAGTATATGTGAAAGACCCAAAAATCAAATAGTAGGCTAAAATAGAAAAGGGGGAGATAAGCTGATCAAGGCTATAGAATGACATCACCCTGAGGGGTAAGTATCCAGAAGGGGCCCTGCCTCTACAAATAAAACTGTCAACATGTACCAACATGGGGAGAACCAAAAAATAATCATAAAATAGGAATAAAATTATAGAAAATCCTCAGAAAGGCAGAATAGAGTGAAATAATATATATATAAATATGGGATGGATGCAGAAAATTGCCCAGACACCTGGGATGCCTCCCTTTCCCCTTACAAGTGTTTATCAATGACCAATTTATTGAATGCACTTCACACTGCAGAACTTTTCATTCACATCTGATAAAAAAACATGTTTTTGAACATGCATTGCTTTCAAATATGTCCCAGCACTGAACATTGTTGTTGCCATGTTTGGTTTTGACCACAGTTGATGGACAATGCACAACTTATATACTTAGAGGGGTGTCTCATCTGCAAGATCATCTCACTTCACACTACATCATGCAGATAGGATCCATGTGGGATCATGATGGGTTGTCCACAGGCCAGTGGATGGAGTATGAAGATGATGTCAACCTGACTGATTTCAGGTCATGTTGTGTTGCTCACATGTCCCAAATTGTGCCATTTACATAATTTCCTCTTGAGAGAACTTGGATCTACCATGCTAAGCAATTGTTGAGAAACTAGAGGACTCGCATTGTATAACAAATGAATAACAGTTAAATTAAAATTTTCTCAAAACTATGTACAAGTATTAAATACTACTTTTGGGCTGTGCCTAACTATTTACCAGTAAATGAGTGACAATTGTTCCTGTGCACTTAGCATGCATCACCTCATTGTCCTTATTTGGCTGTGCCATGTGTTAGCAGTGGAGTTGCCTTATTTGGTTCAGTAATTCCAACACTCCCTCTCAACTCCTATGCCATGCCTATCTGCCTAACAAGGTCCTCATGTTTGGGCTTTGGTAATGCTTTGGTGAGTATGTCAGCCAAATTGTCATCCATCATGCAGTACTAAATGTGAATCTCATTGGAAATAATTTTCTTACATATGAAGTGGTGTTGTATGTCAATGTGTTTGGTGCAGCCATAATTGATGGCATTCATTGAGTAATCAATCACACATTAATTATTGACATTGAGTTTGGTGGGTCCAGAGTATGGAATGCCAAGTTCAGAAGTAAGGGATTGCAGCCATATGACTTGGCAGGTTGCTAGGTTCTCCAGCATGTACTCGGCTTCCATAGATGATAATGCCACTGTGGGTTGCTTTTTTGATTGCCAAGAGATCAGTGTGCCAGCCATCTGGAAGATGTATCCAGAAATAGATTTTTGATCATTAATGTTTGCACTCCAATCTGCATCCAAGTAAGCAAGGGGTTCGACTTCTCCCCCTTTCATGTAGATAATCTCCAAGTCCCTTGATCCATTAAGATACCAAAAAACATGCTTGATGGCAGTCCAGTGAGTGGGGCCAGAGTTGCTCAAACATTAACTGAGTGTCTGCACTGCAAATGAGGTATCTGGTTGCATGCTGACAGATGCATACATAAGCAATCCAATAGTGCTTTGGTAGTCAGGGATGTTGTAATGCTCATTGTCTAGGGTTTTTACAAGTTTGATGTTTGGGTCTAATGGGGTGCTGACAGGGTGCAAATCTGCCATCCTGAATTTTTGCAGAATTCTCTTGATGTATTGGGACTGCTTGATCTTGAGGATAGCTTCCTCCACATCCCTCTCCAATTCCAATCCCATAATCTGCCTTGCCTCCCCAAAATCTGTGATTGTGAAGTGCTCCTTCAACTCCACTTTCATCCTCACAATGGCTTTGGTATTTGATCAACTTTTCCCAAAGAACTGGAATCTGTGATGGGCTTTCTGTCATGATTGCCATTTTCTTTTCTGGCACCTGGTTGCCTTCTCCACCTGAATGCTGCTTGCCATCCATTCCACTCTCCCCCTCAAGCCATGTAGGGTTAGTGACCTCCACTTCATCAGACTTTCCTTCCTCTGCCATAAATACCACATTTTGAAAGGTGAAAATTTGATGAGTTTTGGTGTTGTAGTACCTGTACCCCTTTGTACCATCAGCAATGCCAACAAAAATAAACTTGCATGATTTTGGATTGAGTTTTGAGAGATTTCCATCTTGCTGTAAAACCTAGCAAGTTCTCCCAAATTCTTGCAAGTGTGATACATCCAGCTTCTTTCCCCAGAAGACTTCATCAGGTACCTTGTACTCCTTGATCATGCATGTCAGTGATCTATTTTTAAGATGTGTTGCATAAGCAACTGCTAATAGATTCATTGTGTGCTCTAAGGTCTGGGAATGGTCCCAATCATATTGAGACATTATGACACATGCTCTGAACTGCTATGAATGGCACAAAATCAATTTTGAACCCTTTTTGAACTACTTTGAACAATTTTGAACAGTTTCAAATGACTTTGCAAAACTTCAAATGCCTTCAAACAACTGCTTTGAATGATGTCGGCTGCCATAGGGCTATTCTAAAACTCTTTTGACACACACAAAACATCCGGCATGAGCCACTGCATTGCATATTGAATACTACTGGACACAAGGAGAGACGACAAAAGATTTAGAATATGATAATGGCAGTTTTGGGTTTCAATGATCTATTGAAACAATAGAATGAGTACTCTTACTATATGGCAACACCATCCATTTCATTTATTATCATTTCTCATTTGTTTTATGTTTTACAATACCTTTATTGCTGTGCATACTTTAGTACTTATCTCTTTGAGATGTATATAGACTTGTACTAGTTACTCAGAACAACAGAGAAGAAGTTACCCTCTCCCTTATTGTCTGATCTAAGAGCAATTCTCTTGAGTTTTAGCCTCACATCACATCTCTAAGTTCTGCAAAATATTGCAAACTTCTTCAAACTTTCATATTCACTCCTCGACTTATCATACATCACCCATCATCATTCGAAAAACACTTCTTATTCAGTATATTCGCTCCTCGACATACCTCTACATCAATCCAATACTTTCAAAACTTCTCAAACTATTTTGGACATCTTCAACCTTCCTTGAAATGATTTTGAACAACTTCAAACAACTTTGAACATCTTTCAGACCTTTTTTGAGCCTCCTCGCATGCTCCTAAAGTTCATTCATGACATGTTTCACCATTTTACACTTCTAATCACAACCTTTGGGTGACAGCAATGATATTTAGTACCAACTCACACCCTTCCTCTAGCTTGTGTTATACTCCTTAGACCTTTTTTACAGGTTTTTTTTAGGTTTCCAGGTCAAGCATTATCATTGCTTCTCTCCAGAGTGAGTAAGGAAGACCATGTTGATGCAGCATTGCCCACATGTGCTCCACCAGCATTCTGTTTAGGTGCTCAGCTATTCTATTTTGAGTAGGTGAGTAAGGTGCTGTGATTTCCAATTGAATACCATTGTCCAGCAAATATCTCCTGAATTCCTGGCTAAGAAATTTCCCTCCCCCATTGACATGAAGTTTCTTCAATTTTTGGCTGGTTTGTGTTTTGATGAAACTTTTGTACTGTTTGAATTTTGAAAATGCATCCAATTTATTTTTCATGAAGTATGTTATCATGCATCAAGCCTTGCATCTGTGAATGTAGCAAAATAGATGTTTTCCCCTGGAGCTTGAGTGCATGCTGGTCCCCACAGATCACTAATTGTCAGATCTTCTATTTCCTTGATCTCCATTTTGCTATCTTTATAAAAAGGTTGGACGTGTTGCTTTGTGATGATGCAGGCCTTGCATTGAGCAGTTGGTTCAACTGTCCTATCCACCTCCATGCCTAAAACCATTCCTTTTTCCTTCAGCATCCTTACTGAAGCCATGTTTAAATGCCCAAAAATCCTATGCCATTCATCCCACATTCTCCCATGCTTGGTCTTGTTTGCCAACTCCCTCGACATTCATTTTGAACAGCCAGTTAGCCACCTGACCTTCCATGATGATTGTGCCATTGGGCATGCAAATTTTGACTCCAGGTGACAAAAATAGAATGGCTACCCCTGCTTCGATTGTTCATGAAATCGAGATCAGATTAAATGGTGCATTGGGTGCATGTACCATGTTCTTCAGTGTGATGGTCAAGGTTTTCTCTTCCACAGTGCTTTCCAGCTTTATGGTGCCTCTTCCAAGTCCAGCAGCTTTTCCAAATTCATAAATTTGATGTCCAGGGGTAGGGGTGTAGTCAATGAAAAATTCCTGGTCCCATGCTATATGAGAAGTGCATGCTGAGTCAGCCACCCATGAATCTGGTAAAACAGCCAGCACAATGTCATCCCTGCAATCCCCACAAAATGAAAATTCCTCGTCCACTGCCACATTTGCCTCTGTTGTCTCTTTTTGCTTTCCTTCCCCCTTCCCCTTTCCATTTTTGGACTTCTTCTTACATTGCTGACTGATGTGCCCCTTTTCTCTGCATTTGTAACACGTGATGTTGGGATTGATCTTTTTACCATGCTTGCCTGCCAAGGCTGTGTAATCTGAATTTTTGATGGTAAGCCAACAATCGTGTTCCAGAATGCATGCAATAAGCTTTGGGATGTCCTTTAGTGCTGTAGTGTCGATAGATGCAATGTATGTACTGTAATTGTCCCAGCTTTTGGGAAGTGAGGTTAGCAAGATAATGGAGAACTCTTCTCCATCAATTTTTTGCCTCAAATTGTGCAGCTCCTCCTGATAGCCATGCAATGTCCAAATGTGCTCCTCAATGGGCATTCCATTGGCGCATTGTGACCAAAATAGCTTCCGCCTTGCTAAAACGATTCCAAGCACCCCCTGGATTTCCAATAATGATTTCAGCAAGGGGAAACCAGGCCATTGTTCCATGACCCGAGGTAGAGGGGGGGGGGGTCGGTCTTGCCCAAAGGCCTTAAATTTTTTACTAATTTTTAGCCCCAAATGCAACACATTAGTGACTTCGTTGACATAGCTTCAACTTTGAACATTTTGCACATTCTGAATGCAATAAAAATTATTTTTTTGGCTCACTCCGACGTGCTGGTATCAAAATGCAACATTTACATTGGCACCAGTGGTTCAATGATGAAGACAAAAGTAGGGTTTTAAAGGCTTTCAACTACTTCAGACATGTAAAGTGCTTTTTTAAAAGAATAAATAGCCTAAATATGATGTTGTTCGAACCATGTCCGACCCACTAAGCATCAATGTCAATAGAGGGACCCGAAAAATGATGTCTTTTCTTACTAATTCTCAGTTCCAATAAAATTTGCTTGTGTTTTTTTGTGAGACTTCCTTTTTCGGCCTGACATTTCCTTTTTGGGGGGTAGGTTGGGAAGGGGGGGGCCACTCGTTAAAAAAATTGTTTACCCCGGGCAATTTTTGCAATCCCGGTTCCCCCTTGGATTTCAGCGTATCCCACACCTCTTTCAACGTGGTTGAACTTGCAACGTATACCAACATTTTGTCCGCCACCTGTAATTGGATCATGGATAGCGCCATTCTATCCTTTTTTGCCCAAGTCGCTTGTCCAAGTGCCTGATCTGATGGCTGAGTAGTTGTCCCATCAACATACTCCCATAAATCTTGTCCCGTTAAGATATCCATCATTTTGATCTTCCATGCGGCATAATTCTCGGTGCCTGATAAGGGTTCGATCCGGTAGACGTTCATGTGTGACGAGGCGGTGGTGGTGTCGGCCATAATTGAGTTCAGTTGTACGCGAATATTCAGTTAAGGCCAGGGCCCATAACCTGTTGAGAAAATAGAGGACTCGTAATGTATAACAAATGGATAACAGTTAAATTAAGATTTCTTAAAAACTATGTACAAGTGTTAAATACTACTTTTGGGCTGTGCCTAACTATTTACCAGTAAACGAGGGCGATGTATTCCTGTGCGCCTAGCGCGCATCGCCTCATTGTCCTTATTCCGCTGTGCCATGTGTTGGCGGTGGAGTCGCCTCATTTGGCTCGGTAATTCCAACAGCAATGGCCCACTAAAACCAGTCAGCTTCTCGGGAATATTTAACGTACACTCCAACCTATACTCCAAGTCTCCAACCGCCCACTCAGAATTTATTGTTCCGGTGAACGCTTTCCATTCTCCTCTCGGTGAGCGACTCCGGACTTCGATGGCCGTTTGGAAGGATGCCATGTCAAGGAAGGTATTTAAAATTCAAGGCGTGCACAGTGGCAAGTAAAAAGTTACTAGATATCACCTTTAAATTTCCTATTTCAAACAATCACAGAAATGACTGAATCTGAAAATCTATTCCGCTCTCCGTTTGCCATTGCTACACAGATTCTTGTAAGCTCTATTCACGAAACCAAGGATCGCTTGTGCATCTTCGAATGCCTCTTCGCCGCCATCATGCTTACTTCCATCTCTCAACAACTCCGGCAGCACCTTCTTAATTATGTCCACTGTCTCACCTATGCGCATCTTATACCCTTGCTGAGTGCTGGACATCGACAACGCAGAGAACTCTGCCTCTCTTGCAGCAAGAGTTATGGTCTCGTCTCTAAATAACATATGAGTAAGTACAACATATGATCATCGAAGACACATACTTCAGGCTGCCTGAAGGCCCTCCGAGATGTTCCCATGTCCATGTTTTACCAAGCTCGCCCATGAAAACAACGTACAATGCTCTACGGATCATGTTGCACGCACTTTGACGCAAATCCCTCTGAAGAACAATGGATTTACTTTGCAAGTGCAGATTACAGGATAAAGAAACACATACAGGCACTTTCCCCGAGAATGATGCCTCAAGCTGAATGGTAATATCTGGGATCGAGGACGATTCTGTAGGAAATCAAGTCCACGGGCCAACAGGCCAAACAGTTATTACATACGAATATTTCCGAGTTTCGGTGAGCTGTTACGCTCCTCGACAATGATGACTTCATCATCGGGAATCACTATTTCATCGTCTAGAGAAGAAGGACGTGGGGTTGATGGCAGTGGTAGCAATGGTTGTTGCAGTTGCATTGGGACCTTGAATGATGTTCTAGACGGTGGTTTGAATGGCTTGCTGAGGCTTGAGGTTGAATTATGTGGTTTAGTAACTGACGATTGGGACGTAAAGTCAACGCAAGACAATTTGGCATGATTCCAAACTTACCGAGCACTGGTGCACACACGACGTTTGCCTTTTTATTATTGGTGCTGCTGTTGTCTGTCCCAGGACGCTTGTTTGCACCGTACGAAACGAGTCCAGTGCCAAACGAACTTTTCGATCGGGAGGGAGGACGGTTCAGCATCGGCGAAGGAAAAGCAACGTTTTCATTTTCGTCGTCGTCGTCTCCTTCCCCAAAGTTCCTCTTCCATCCGCCATCTAGCGGTCGCGGGGGTAATTTTTGTAGTTGCGGAGCAGGCGCTGCTACGCTAACTCTATCTCTCGGAGTTAGCTTTGAAATTTTGTTTTTGGTCTTCTCCGGATATTTGCACACCTGATACATTCGTTTGTATTGGTGGAAAGTTACAAGTAACGTTACTTACATCACACATCCTGTCGCAAAAGCGCCGAACGATTTCCGGATCGTCTGAATCAATTGCTTCACCAAAATAACTACAAATGGCCTAGAAAATGTCATTATTTCCGGAACATATATGAAAACTGTGACTTACGACGTGTCTACAGATATCAGCACTCTCTGCAAATCGAAAGAGCTGAGGAGCATATAGGCACTGTATTCACGGCAAAGGGGACGTAAGATACGTACAGCCGATAGACTATCAATGGCCCGTTGACTTGGCGGAGGCCCATCCGTGTCACGACGGGTATTATGCGACCCTTTCACCCAACTATTCACTTCCATGGCATCTTGTCTTGCTGCATGGAATCAAATTTGGATTTTGATCTAAGCGAAAGCAGATGAAGAACCCACAGTAGTACAGAACACATTTCGAGGGCTACCATATCGAGATGTTCAAACAAAATCCTGGAGGTCATGTATATGATGAAGACTCACTGCGCCGTCACGCCCCGCTCTACCTAAATTTGATCATGGATGACTAAGATTGCTATCAGAAGAACGTGTCTTACCTGTCTCTTGATAGTAGCCTGTATTGCGATGAGTTATATAATGCATTGAGGGAAAAATTATCACATTCACTGACCCTCAAAGCTTCTCGGAAGATCATAGTGAATAATGTATCTGATGGAACCATAAGAAAACCATTCAACTTGGGTTTGAAGGTCATCACCATACCTGACGTCGCCCTTATCGATCCCAAGTCCGAATGCTACCGTTGCGACGACCTTAAAGGAATATTACGAAGAGCCTAGATTTGACATAAAAGCAAAGGTCACATACAACGTCAACGCCTCCGTCTCCCGAACCTCCGATGGTCCATTCTCTCAACGTTTTATCCAGTGTCGGGGACCTGGTACGACGATAGTATTCATGATAGTGAATCTCGAGTTTCTATATCAAACGTACTTTATTCCTCGATGGTATGGCTTCGAATTTATTCCCTTCGATCTTAGGTAGCTTGACAATTCATCGCAAGTAATCCTTCGGCGACAATAAATAAGTCCTGAGGACGCTCGGCCGCGCCGCCTGTAAAGAGTAGTGATGAAGTCATATATATCTGCCATTTGCGACACTTGCTCAGGTGTGCGGAGGTACCGGACCTGCAAAAGAGAATATATTCATAGGTGGGTGATCCTGAACAACCTAATCGCATTACCTCGTAGAACAAATTGTCTCGGTTGAACGGGTGAAGAGCACAATAAGTGTGATCTTGAGACATTTTAAGGCTGCGAATGATGTCAAGCTGGACTCTGCAGAAGTTAGATCGCTAACGAAAAACGCATGAAGCCCACACGCTGAGCAAACCTACGTTGGGGTTGCAGTTGCAGTCAGTGCCATAATAGGCACACCTCGAAAACGATTTCGAAACACGCCAAGTTTTCTATAATCAGCACGGAAATCGTGTCCCCATTCCTGCCAGGAAATTCATTAGTCTTGCAAAAAGATTCACATAAAGACAGTTCACCGATATGCAGTGCGCCTGAAGAAAGCAGGAAAATACTCTTAATGAGAAAAGAACAAGACAATGGGCTGATTTCTTTACCTCGTCCACCACAAATCGATTAAGCTGTCCTTTCTCATAGGTACCATCTAATAATTTCAAAAACTCGGAACTGCAAAGTCTCTCTGGTGTAACTAGGGACAAATACGGTGTGAATGAGATATCAATTGATACGAATAGACGCACTGTATAAAAGACGGCATGAAGGGCACCCAGAAGATAAGTCGTCACTGATCTGTAAAATTGAGTCATGAGAAGATGTCTTGTGATATGAAATTCCATACCTCTTGTCTCTCCGCCGTAGGCGTGTCAGAAGCGAAGGACACCACGGGAACAAGCTTCTGGCGTAAATTCGATACCTCTTCCATGAAAACGTGATTAGCAACAAAGACGATATAAACATTATCTTTGTAACTCACGATTGTTCATAAGAGCTATTTCAACGTAAAATGAATTGTGGATAAATAGAGAAATATGTACTTGCCGAGGAGAGGCGATACCACTACAGTGACTCCATTCTTAAAAATATAACCTTTTTCAGAGGGATCACAAAGTCGTAGACAAAAATTACCTTTGCCGCCACTGCAGGAATCTGGAAGCATAGGCTCTAAGGTTTCGTTTTATCAGCTTGTTTTCTGATGCCAGGAATATTATTACCTTTCCCATCCCAGTTGGAGCCAGTACGAAAACATCTCTACCTTATATTGGAAATAGAGCATCAAGAAACATTCCGAACGTCGATCAACGTACCTTGAATCGCAGCTTCTACAATCTCTTCCTGTTTTCCCTTGTAGTCTGAATGGCCGAATACTTCAGTCAGTACCCTGTTGAGAATGTAAGGTAAGATTTGAAAGTATTAGTCTTGCAACATATATACCGATAACATTCGGCAGTCATGTTAGTCGTCTGTTTCGTAGTAGAAATGCTTAGAAGTGCAGAGGGTGGAACATGCATTGTCAGTCAACCGTGACGTGACAACAACAGTGAGGTCGTGACGGAGCGCGTAAGCGCGTCCACGCTTCTGCGTCTGTAGGGCTTGGTCCGCGAAGGCTTTAATGCCTTTGAGGGTAACCTCATCTGTGCGTAACTGACCTTCCATCGTAGCCACTTCTCTATCAAATAGGAATATTAATGTATTCTAGTTGGGTGGTATTCTTGCTAGAGGGAGTCCAACTCACGCTCTTCAAACTTGCTGACCTCATGGTCAGTTCTGAATCACGAACAAATCACGAACGACGACTATTGTCACACATAACAATCATACTGCAGGCAGAGTTCAGAGTTCGTCAGGCTATCAACTTACCCAGTACTAGCCCATTGAGGTAGGGGCACGACCCAGAACAAAAGTGATCATCTGGTATATTCGTTAAACGAGCTCGAATTCGATACAATGCTGGCTATGTGAAGATACAGCCGAATGTCCAAGTCATAGTCATAAAGGTCATAATCGCGTTGCCACCAGTTTGTGAAGGTAAGACGTACTCCCCTCACAAACTTATCAATCAACATATACTTCGCTTCCAGCTACCCACCATGCCTCTGGCTTGTACTTCAGCTTGGGATCTGCCATCCGCTGCTTGACGGTTATATGGAACTTAGGCTTTGCAGCTTGAATCTTTCGGCCTCTTCCGAAGTGACAACTATGAATTCAGGTGCAAATTAGATCTCTCAGATGTTGGAAGAGCCTGAATGATCATTACGCACTTCCATTCCTTATGCCAAACACCCTGATCGTCCTGCCAGGAGTAATGCGTGGGGAGAATCTCGAGGATCCACCACAACGGGTTTATTTTGAGTTCATCGTAAATGGGATCTGACGCGTCTGCAGCATCAAGCTTCACTTGTTCGTCGTGGGGTTTCGTATGCTTCTTGAGGAAGTTGGGAATAGATGCTCGAGCGAGTGCTTGTTCGTCGAACTGAATGCCGCATTGCGCACTCATGACTTCGCGAACCATCCAGCGCAGGCTAATATTCGACAATGCATGGATTTGTGAGTCGGGTACGGAGGATCCTCCGACGTCTGAGGTCCTCGCACACAAGTAAGCGATTGTGTGCAAATATGGAAATTGTGTTCTATACGTACCAGCATGGCATCCTGCAAACCAAACTTCTAGAAGATCAGTCGGAGGACCTTCGTCCTCCAAGACGTCTATCAGAAGCTTCAGCGGCTTTTTGAACAGTGACATGAGCCTTCTGGGTTTTGCGGATACAAATCGAACTTTGTCCGACTGCATGGAAGTGGGGGACGGCGATGCCTCAGAATCTGTTGGCCCTGCGGTTTCAGGAACGAAACTTCCTGTGGCGGTTGGAGAAGGACGGTGGTAGAGGTTGGGACGGAATTCTGCACGATGCTGTAGGACATCTGAGTCAACGCAGTTGATATCCAATGCAGGAAGACTCACTTCATCGAGCGATAGCGCATGACGGAATGTCTTGATAGCCGAATTCGAATTCGTGAACGGCAGCGCAGGGCTCACCAAAACACCTACGCTCGCAACCGTATCCCTATAACTGCTTTGCAAGGTTCTTATATGCGCGAAGGATGAACTTACCACACCCCGACGAACTCAATGTTGACGCTCTGACAAAACGTTTGCTTAAAGCCAGCAGAAAGGACAATCCCTTCTTTGTCGACGCGCTTGTACAGCTTGTACGCAAAAGGAATCTGCTGCTCGTTGTCTTTTGGCAGAAGACCAACCTTCATTGCATAATCACTATCGTCAATTCTGGCGCATTGAGGGAAGGGGGCACACCTTACAAAGCGCTCCTGCCAGTGCTCTGCCAAAAACTCAGACCATCAAATACAACTGATCGTATTCAGGTCATACCGTGCTGTATACGAGCCACGCGAAAACCCTGCAATTGAAATAGGACCCATGTGAACCATTTTCGGCGGGCTGATATCTACACACACACCGAAGAGGCAAATTCTATCGCCCGCACGATAGTTCTGCATCAAAAACCTGTAACCATCGATGATATGTTCGTCAAGGTACCTGGAATTTCATCAACATCGTCATTTATATCCACAGGTCGCCTACGCGTACAACGCGAAAGCCTCGTCTAGGATTTTGGCGCTCCATCGGAAGAGCGGATCGACGACTCCAGGGTTGAACCATGTACCTATGCCAGCCTACTTTGCATGTGAGATTAGATCAGAGGCATGCTTAAACACGGAGGACTTGGTAATAGCAGATCTGGTCATCCAAGTCGTTATCTTTCTTCAGTAAGGAAAAGAACTTGACGATGTTGGTGTTCTGCATCAAAGACGATATAGTTCGTTACCAGCAAGCAGAGTGAAACGATAAGAAGTTGACCGACAGTACCACTATATTGACCAGCAGTACCGTCAAAGCAGAGAACAATCGTGCGGGGCTTCTTTGTAACGTCGTCCGACATGGGTGCAAGAGAACAAGTAAACTCGTTCAAACATTGCATACAGGGTCTATATGATCATTTCTCATGGTAGGGGAACAATCAGATCCACAAATGGAAGAAAACTCGACCATGATTTACACAAGTAACGTTGCGGTGATTGCCGGCAGATCTTGTGTCATGCACGTGCTTGTTCTACCACGTAGCATCCATCAGCACCAATGGCGCGGTAACGGCTGCGTAGTTGATTCCCCACTCCGATCTCTGGAGACCCTCAGGTGGCCACTTGTCAGAAAGCGGAAAACGACTAGTTCACTGCCCTTACTTTGAGCACCATTCCAGATGTTTACCTACTCTAGCCCTCTGAGGCAGCCCGACAGATTCAAACACACGTGCGTACGATCACCATCAACCAAGTTCACCACATGTCTTTACGAGAGAACGGCAACGCGGCACAGGAGGCCACAGGAGGCTCGCATTTATCCATATCGCTTGGACATAAAAAATTGCATTTCAAGACATGATACTCCAGGGGAAGCATTTGCGGCAAATCGACAGAAGCAGCTCCAGGTGAAGTAGAGTTTTTGTGAACTTCACGAAGGTATTAGATAGCTCCATTAGGATTACTGAAGAGGGTCACCATGAGTTCGCAGGATTATACTGACGCAAGACATGCAAGTGAAAAGATATCTATTCAAGAATAAGTTGACACGGATGCAGATTTCGGAATGGCAACCAAGAGTATCCAATTTTGGCAGAGATTGCACAGTCAGTAAATCTGGTCCTGCGTGAAAAACAATGTACTTCGGACCGGAGTCCACTACGGATGCGGCAGGCAGAATGTTGGGGTATAGAACAGATAGTACGTGTAGGCGACGAGTTTGCATCCATTCTGCTTCGACCATCCGTAACTCTGCTTGACGAAAGAAGGACCGGGGAACATACATTTTGAACGTGCCTCCACGTACTAGTGAACCACATGTCCCAGAGCTCTACCACAACGGCATGGCTTTAGCAGGATGGTTCACGTCCATCCTCACAAGGGTGATGAGGACAGGTGAACATGGATTGAATGCACTAGCAGACGCGACTACAGGTTCGGTTGGAGGAGGCCGCAGTCTCTCGAAAATGATGTTCACACAAAGCACCGGCGTGTGAAGGCGATTCTGCCTCACGTGGTGAAGCTCAGGCTGTCCTGCGGAACCACGACTATCGCGTAATGGGCCTGTTCACAGGAAGACATTTGAGACAACACCCTTTTCCGCAGTGTCCGAGTTCATACGTTAGGTGGATTTTACTCTGGATTTCTCCTCCTGTCCGCTGACGGTCTGGACTCTCACTAGTGGTCTGTAGAAATTTTGTCGAACGTTACCATATAACTCTTTCCTGCCGCACAAGTCATCCACCAAACCTTCCCATTGGACTTGATCCCGGAACAAAGTTTAGATCCGTTGAATCAGTCATTGACACGAGATCTATACATTCGTTGTCTCGAGAGTCGGCTGATGTTATGCCCTCAGGTTCACAACAACTCTGGGTAGACGCAATTAACTTGGAAGTAACAATCTCACTAATGTCATACAAGACAGTTTTCATGGGACGATTCTACAATTCCACATGCCTCAACATCCCAGGATGACGGTATATAAGAGCGAATAGGTTGGCTACCATCAATCAAAGACTTACAGTCAAGAAAGTAGCGAGACCCGGTACGTTTTTCTAACAGTGCAATCTATTCCACTAGATCTGACAGTTAATGCATCAGAAATTGTGCGACATATTGTCCCATGACGCGCATTTCACTAGCTGTAGGCTTGATCTTTTACGGCCTCTCAACGCTCATTACCGGCGTGGGTGCATCCTGTGAAGCCTGCCCCAATTGCGATTATGAGCAAATCAGTCCCACAGTAGGAAATGCATGTCTCAACTACTGGACATGCTCGGGTGATACTATCACTTGTTATTACCCTTCTGTTGCCAATCCTGGAACATTTACTGGGTGTTCGTACAATAAATATCAATTAGTAAGAAAATGTTCAAGTTTCTCAGATCCAAAGCCGTACTAACTTACGGGATATTCCAGAGTGATTGGGGACTTGTAGGTGGCCCTAGCAACATATGCCCGCCATACGCGGGACTCAACTCGAAGTGTCAACCTGGAAACGACCCTTACAATCTTGGAGGCAGTGCATGCACCGCTTCCTACGGGTATGTTGGGGAGACCAATAGTCAACTGTTGTAAAGAAAGGTATGATTGCACAGTGTCGAGTTGACAGTCTTTCTAAGAAGACGAACCATACTGTCCAATAAAAATCAATGGTATACTGAACAGTGTGTTATCTCACTTTAGCACATAGGTATGCTACACTGTATTGAATAACATGACCTATTGAACACATACAATGTATTGAGTGATATGGGTTTGGTGGATGCTGTTGAACACTCTCACACGATATATGTAGTACCTACTAAGTAACCAGTGAATGCACTACTACAATGCTTGTATCATATAGTAGACATAGCATGTAAATCAGTAACCTATGAATTGGCATCATCAGATGAAAGAATTGGCATTGGCATCAGCATTAGGTATGGCATAGGGATCAGGGCATAAAATGTTCAGTGTGCCTCACTGATGGGAGCTGTAGGACCACCAAAAAAATCAACAATGAAATTATTACTATAAGTTCATGTAGTGTATATACATGAAATAAATGTGCATCATTCATCATCCATAGTGTCCATATCATCAGAGCCAGGCAACCAAGTGTCATCAACATAACTGAAGTCCACATGACTATAGATGGGTAGTGTGATGTGAGAAGGAGTTGGGTTCTCTATCTAGGAGGTGCTTGAGGACTCAGCTCTAAAATTATCCTCTGAATTAGAATTGATATCAGCATCAGCTTTGGCATCAGCATGAGATCCAGCAGAATCTGTCTGCAACAATGAGAGGAAAACATTAGCTGCATCAGATCGTGGGAACAGCTGCTCAAATGGGATTTCCAAGTGAAAATGCATTAAAATTGGATTCACCATCAGAGCTAGCAGAATCTGTCCCCAATGATGAGAGGAAAACATCTGCTGCATCAGATGCAGTGGCAAAAGCTGTTGAAAGGGGATTTGCAGGTGGAGATGAAGAGGTAGAATTGGCAAGGTAAAAGTCAGCAGCATCAAAGCTGGTTGGGGAACCCATATGGGCAGATGACCTTGCCAAACTATGTGCATCTACTAGACATATACTGTCTACTCAGCACACATGACACCAAGTTTTGAAGTTGATGAGACATTCAGACCTTTCAGAGCCCACTCAGTCCATCCCTTCCTGCCTTGACCTCATTCTCCTAAACAAATTCTTTCCACTGATTCTGGTGGCATAAGCTTGTCATTGGGTTCACATTCATTGTGTCTTTCAATCATGAGTAGTGACTTTATTTTATTCCTGATATGACATTGCACTGAATCCAATGTCCCCAGACAGCTTCATCAATTGACTTTGCACAGCAATATTCTCAGTCTGCTTTCAATCACTTCCATGCAAAATGAGAGTTTGCTGACCTTCAATAAGAGATTATTCACTTATAGAACTACAACACAGAGTTGGAGCAAATGAATGGACATTTGGAATGAAATAACATCAAATTGGAGACACAATGCTCAACATTTCAGTGAGACTCTTGCTCTAATCTAACTCTTGAAGGTAACTGATACAGATTATACAAATTAGCATATGATGCACTGCTGGACAGAAATGGAACATCTAACTCAATGACCTTCCATTCTTTGGCTTGCAGTAATTTTCCCCAGTCAGTTTTTAGCCCAAGAAGAAGTGGGTTGAATAGGTTGCTGAAAAGGAGGATATCACTACACTCAAAGAAGGTCTCTGGGACAAGTTAGGGCATCATAAGGCATCAATGTCACTATGGGGTACATCCAAAAAGAAAATGGTGAAGCTGTCGATGGTCATGTAGCATCTGATATGCACAAATGTGTGTGATCTATCTGGGTTCATATTGCCACAATTAGTGAGACCAGGCCTCTAGCCAACTGGGGTCAAGTTGGGGTCAAGCTTGATGAAAGTCACAATATGCATCCAAATAGATCACACACATCTGTGCATATCAGATGCATTTGACAACTGAAGCCCATGGCTCCAACACATAATAAGTGAGTCATATTTCATTCTTTCATTATTCTTTTTACTAACATTGTTGTTTTCTTTTCTTATGGATTCAAACTAATGTGAGAATAGACCAGCCCCATGAACAACTCAACACTGATGTCCAGCCTCGCGAGCATTCCTTTTTGATGTACCTGTGATATTGATGCCTTGCAATGTATAAGCCTGACCACACAGATTTACAACAACACACAACACACTACCATATTACAGCTGCCTGCACTCACCTGCAGTTGCTTAGTAATCACATGACTAAATTTTCATCACCTGCATACAGTTGCTTAGTCAGCACATGATTTATACTCATACACCACTGGCACTACACACACACCAACAACACATACATTGATGACATCACTGGTGCTACTGATATGGCATCTCCCTATTGTGTGACTACACTTGATGTGGCCTTCCTAAATCACACACTATGCTTGATGCAGCCCTTTACTTACATGGCCAATCTTTCACACACATATTTAATTGACCTTCTTTTTAATTCTGCCTGCATTCCCACTTCTGTGCAATGAAGGTATAGTAACATATTTTATTTCCTTACCTGTAGTAGCTTACAGGTTCCCACTTTTGTGCAATGAAGATAACTTGACTCTGTATTTCCAGTCCACCTGTCTACCTTAGTGTAGACCATCAAACATGGCAGCCTTCCACTTTTTTTGTTGACATAGACAAGGTTCTTCACACTTGATGAACCCACCCTATCTCAGCAACCCTCTACCCTCCCACCACTCCACTCAGAGTGCGAGAAGATGCTTGCAGGACTTAGGCACCACCACACCCTTTGAGACTCTACCAATCACATGTTGAACCCTTGTGCTGACATGCCTGGCTCCACTATTGCCATTGCCATCTCCTGCTACTAGGGATCCACATGGGTTTCATGTACCCATGTGGGTTGCAGGTATGGGTACGGGTCAGGATCAGGTGACCCATAGACCCATGGGCCAACCCATGGACCAACTCAAAAAAAAGCACTAACTGGGGCACAATTCTGCTATCTCATGTTTGAAGCTGGTGATATGGCTCCCTATCACCCTGCACTCATACTACAGTATTTTTTTGTGATTGTGTGCACCACTTGGACACCTTCTACTCACTTTGCACAGCATGCTTTTGTGCACCTTTGTGCACCTTTGTGTGCTCTCATGTGTCTTTATCCACTTTTGTGCACCCAAGTGCACTTTTGCATGCTTTTGTGTGCCTTTTACATTTCTACTGTGCCTTTGGATCCCCCTTTAGCTGCCTTCTATCATGCACCCTAAATGCTCCTTGTTACACTTCAAACCACCTCCGTGCACCTCCCACACTCCTTATCTGCCTTTCACAGTTACTGCATGCTCAATGCGCCTTTATGCGCTCCTTTTATGCTATGCTAGCAACTCACGAACATTGCTGTGCACTCATTGCACTATTCATTTATCACATACAACAATCCACCACCACACCTATTGTGCTGTGCATCATGGCTTCCAGCTTACTGCCTATTCAAGGTGCACCATGATTGCAGCATGGGCAAACTGTGCATTCTCACATAATCTGGGTGCTTTGCACCTATTTGGCATTGGACTGTGCACACTTGGGCACTTTCACATAATCCTGGTGCTTTGGTGCTATTTGGCCTTGCACAGCATCTCCTTATAGTTCTTCTGCATTTCCAATTGGCATCTCCTTATCTGGTAACCAGCACAGGTCGATCATGTCACTATTACAAAGGTGCAACATGCAACACATAACACTGAAGCAGATTAATTGGGAAGAGTGCACAAGACCTAGAGTGCACCAAAAATAGTGCATCATACTGGAACAGTTGGATATTGGGTTATAGGTGTGCAAATCTTATTGGCTGAGGCAGCGGCATAGTGCAGTCAGGTTTAGATGGGCGAATGGATGCACTTGTGGGTAGCGCATGGCACTTTCCATTTTTACACTTTATTTTACCAATTTTATCACATAAGCCATTTGTACATAGTAGGCAGACAGATAGAGAATCCAGGATCTTTCCCCCCCTCATAGTTCATAGCTCAGTCAGCATTGCACATAGTCTATGCACCAGCATCCAGTCCGTGCACCTTTGTAGTGTGCCCTTCATATAGCCGTGTTTGCATATCATTTGCATCCCCTCATCATATTGTTGCATTTTGTCCCTGCGTTGCATCCTTCATCCTTGTTTGTGCACTATTGTAGTGCACCCTTTGTATAGCTGCATTTGCACACTTATTTGCATAGCCGTGTTTTGCACACCATTTGCACCTTTTTCTGCCCCTTGCACTTTCATCCTGTTTGCGCCCCCAACCTTTGTGTCACCTTCCCAGCACATCTCAGTGCCATCTTCGTCCCACTGTACCACCTGCCTTCATCATCCTCGTCGTTGCACACTTTTGTGCTTTCATTGCACATTTTTGCCCCTTTGCATTGCACACTTTCCCATCACTGTGCATATCTTCCCTTTAGTGTACACAACTAGTGCGCACATTGAAAACCATCATACCAACCTCTCTATAGTCTCTGCACCCCGAAGGATGATCCAAGGCCCTCTAAGCAAACTCTCCCCTCACCCCGAGCATGCCTGCAGTTGTAGGTTAAGTGTTCATCCCTTCTGTTGAGACTCTGCACCAAGTACCAACAGAACATGTCAATGTTTTGGCAGTGGGTTCTCTGGCTAATGTTGAAGGAGACAAGGAGCTCAAGCTTGGGGTGGGGTGGGATCATGTTGACTGGTAGTGTACATTGACAAACAAAATTCTCAGTGACCCCTTGGAAATTCTTGGTATGAAATTTTCAGTGACTCCTCAACTATACCCATACCTGCAGGTTGCCATGGGTTACCCATGTGGATCCCTACCTGCTATTGACTTGGACTCATCCACTGACAATGATGATACACCAGTCACCACCACACCTACCCTTAACCTTCCACACCACAGCCAGACTATATGTCACACCACTCTAATCACCATGTCCCTGTCCACACAAACCTTGTCCAAGGTTAAAATTAATAAAATGAAGGAGTGCCCAATGCTTACTGCTGAAAATATTACCCCCCTCATTATGCAATCATGGACCCTTTGTTAGGAAACAGCCCCATTACATAATAATATTTTATTTTATTTCATTATGTCAAATTATGCTACCCTATGCTGAAGAACACTACACTTTGTTAGCATGAGAATTTTATTTTGCATGCATAATATGTACGTGCATGTACAACCGTATCAGTAGCAACATTGTACAATATGTGTAACATAGTATATAAACCATAAATATACACCTAGGGGACCCCAGTTGTGTTCTGTTAGGTATTCCATCAAGCCTTTCTCAACCAACTCATCTATTAATAACCCCCCCATCAAAGCCATCAAAACCCCCATTATGCATGCAATTCCTGCCCCTTTCTTTTAGAGAGAACCCACACAGTCAAGCTAGCAGACAAGTGGGTGTCATCTAGCAGAAGAACACAACTTTCCCAATCAGTGTGCCTTCTCTTACATGCCCATACATCATTGTTTCATCTGATTACTCATCCTTTCAGTACAAGCTGGAAGTAATTGTATATACATAATCTACCTTTTCTTTTGTAAGCTGATGCCAGGGCTTGCCTTACATTGCGACTGCCAGTGATCAAGAGGCAGTGCCCATCATTAGGACAGCTGCAATTAGACAACTGCTCAGATCTGGTTTAGTCAAGATTTACCTTACTCTATTTGGACAGCTATTTTAAGTAGTTACAAGCTGAATTCAGTACTATTCCCAAGATCAGGCACTGTTGGAAGGAATATGGATCCAAAGTGCTTCACAAGCCCAAACAGTTGATGAGTTATCAAATCATGGGTTTTGCTGAGTTTGGTACCTGAGTTACCAAATCATGTGACTCATAGACATTTGGAGAGGTCCCAAATACCAACTTTTGGAATTGTTGAAGAAGTGACTCATCACAGATCAAAATCATTATGTCTGAACCTTCAACTTCAAATCCCAGTCCTAATTCAAATTGATGTGCTTATAGTGCAAATGTCGCAATTAGTGTCAGTATTGGCAGCATCTCAGCCCAGACAAGCAGAAATAAAACCAGAGATGATGGAAGATAAAGATGATGAGATGGAAGAGATGGTGGAGTGGATGTCCTAGGAAGATGTGCAGGCAGCAGAGAAATTTGAAAATTGGAAAAGTGTGCTTACCTAAGTATGCACCCCCACAAATCTTTGACGGTACCATGGAGAATACAAAATCGTTCATCAGCTCTATAGTACTGTATATCCATGGGAGGAAGCCAGAGTTTTATACAACTGGGTCAAGAATTATTTTTGCTCTCTCTTACAATCAGGGAGGAAAAGCACAGTTCTGGAGAAACAAGGTTATTAATCAAATTGCCATGGGATATAAACCATTTGCAACCTTCAAGGAATTTTTGAAGAGACTGAAGGCACAGTTTGGAGACCCTAATCCCAAAGGCGACAGCTAATGCTAAATTAAAAACCATGTGCCAAGGTTCCCTACCAGCAGATAAATTTATTTTGCAGTTCAAAGCAGAAGCTTTGCAGATGGATATGGGAGAAACAGCATTAGTAGAATTTTTTAAAGCAGAATTAAATCCCTCTCTATTCAAGGCTATCTACCGACTACCTTCTATGCCGGAGAGGTTGGATGAGCAGTATAATTAGGCATAACTTTAGGTGTCACTGCCATGACTAGTGGCTGTGCCCTTAGAGTTTGTACCTGAGGCACCCTTCCTTTCTTGAATTTTCCTTCTGATGGCTTTCCAAATTTGGCATTTCCATACATCAACTTCAACTCCACCTGTTCCTGCTGATATTGCTGATCAAGCAAAAAGACAAGCCCCACTTAAATGTTTTAACTGTGGGCAGCTATGGCATATTGCTAGGAATTGTAGGCAGAAGAGGAAGATTAGGGAAGCTACAATTGAGGAAGTGAAGTCAGAGGAAGACAAGCAGATGAATTTTGTGGAAGAGTCCCAGTGAAGGTTTCCTTATTGGTGACCCAGAATCATTATAATGTACTAGTATCTGAGGAAACCTAGAGTGAACCAGAAAAGGAAATTGAGGAGAAATACAACCATTGTCAATTATGCAATAAAGAGAATTGTCAAGCATTATTTCTAAAAACCCCTAAATTCTTTATTTGCTCTGATAGAACCCAAAATCACCTTGACTGTTGGATTGAAGACAGTGGACATGCATGCAGCAATTGATGTGGAGGCATTTTTCCATAGCAGAGCTACAGGATTATTTATTAATCGGTTTTTAATTACTGGAAATGATATTAGCACATGCAAACTGTTGCAACCTATAATGGTGTATAATATTGATGGAATGATAAATCATAGAGGAACTATCAAGGAGGAAGTGACTATGCTATTAAAGTATCAAGATTATCGGAAATGAGCCATATTTGGAGTGTGCAATCTTGGAAAAATCAATCTCATAATTGGATGTCCATGGTTACATAAACATGATCTGAAAATTGATTGGAAGACTGGGAAAGTACAGATGACTCATTGTCCTAAAGAATGTAATGTTATGGGAGAAAGGTAAAAAAGATAAAGAAGAAAAAGAAGAAAATAAAAGAGAAAGAATGTCCTAGGAAGTATTTTGTTATGATGGAGGAAGTGGAGGATGAAGAAATGCCAAATGGAAAAGCTCCAATTATGATCGACAAAGAAGAACAGAAGTGAACCTTTAGGAAAATTTATGGAGGACAGTCATGGGACAAAAATATTGTAAAGGTGGAGAAACCAGTGGAGGAGTGGGTACCAAAAGCCTACCATAATTATTTGTTGGTCTTTCAGAAGAAAGAATCTGAGCAAATGCTGGTGTGAAAGCCATGGAATCATGCCATTGAGATAAAGCCAGGATTTGTGCTGAAGAAGTCGAAAGTCTATCTGTTATCTCCAATGGAGCAAGAAAAAGTAATGCATCTCTAAAAGAACAATTGAGCAAGGGATACATACAACCTGTGAAATCCCTGCAGACATCACCAATATTCTTTGTACCAAAGAAAGATCAGAGGAAGACGATGTGTACAGATTATATGTATCTGAATAAGTGGACAGTGAAGAATGCATACCCTTTGCCCTTGATCTCAGAAATAATTGACAAGGTGGGAAAAGCCAAGGTCTTTACAAAATTGGACTTATGATGGGGGTACAATAACATATGAATAAAGAAAGGAGATGAGTGGAAAGCCACATTTGCCATGCATTGAGGATCCTTCAAGCTGCTTGTCATGTTTTTTGGGATAACCAATAGTCCCCAGACTTTGATGGATGACATTTTCAAGAATGTAATAGACAAAGACATGGTAATAACATTTAATGATGATATTCTGATATTCATGGAGGATGAAGAAAACCATGAAGCAATAGTACAAGAGGTGCTATGATAATTGGCAGAGAATGATTTATTTGTAAAACTAGAGAAATGTGTGTTTGGGGCAAGCAAGATAAAGTTCTTGGGATTAATGATCAGTCCTGACAGAATCAAAATGGATCCTATCAAGGTACAGGCAATTGTGGATTGGCCTGCACCCACCCATATCAAGAAGGTTCAAGCCTTCTTAGGACTCGCATATTATTATCATTGCTTTGTACATGAATTTTCACAAATTGCCACACCCTTACACAACCTTACACAAAAAGGAGTAGTGTGGAGATGGGGGGAACAACAGCAGACAGCATTTGAGAAATTGAAGAGGAAGTTCATGGAGGAGCCAATATTGACTGCAGTAGATTTCATGCATCCCTTACGAGTGGAATCAGATGCATCTGACTTTGCTACTGGAGCAGTATTATCAATACTAGGTGAAGATGACAAATGGCATTGTGCATATTTGTCCTGAGGATTGAATGATGTGGAAAGGGAGTATGATGTGCATGACAAAGAGATGTTGGGAATAATATGAGCATTGGAAGCATGGAGACATTATTTGGAGGGATGTACACATTAGATTGAAATCTGGACAGATCACCAAAATCTGCAATACTTCATGTCTGCTAAAAAGCTTAACTGTCAGCAAGCATATTGGGCATTATTCCTGTCACATTTTAATTTTCACTTAATCCACAAAGTGGGAAGCTTAATGAGAAAAGCAGATGCATTATCCAGATGTACAGGTCACAAAAGGGGGGTGGAGAAGGACAATAAAAATATTACCCTGCTCGATGGAGTGTAATCTAGAATCATTTGAACTGAATACTTTTGCATTTGTGCCATGCATCAAGGGCATCTATTGATAGATAGCTCAGACATGGAGATGTTGTCTAAAAGTAGACAATGTTCAAAGATGGATGATAAAGTAGTGGAAGCCATGAAAGCTCTGAAGGGAGAAAAGAAAGGTAATATTAAAGGAGATAAATGGATAGAGGAGCAGGGTTGGTGTTATTCTGAGGAAAAGTGTATGTACCAAAGGATCAAGATTTGCAAAGAGAGATCATTTGATTACATCATAATACACCAACTGCTGGACATCCAGGAAGGTGGAAGACATTGGAGTTGATAATGAGAAATTATTGGTGGCCCAGAATTTTGAAATATGTGTTGGGATATGTGGATGGTTGTGAGACATGCATGAGGGGAAAAAATTTCCAGAAAAACCCACAGGGAAATTAATGCTGAACCCTATATCTAAAGCATCATGGCAAGATATATCTGTGGACTTTATCACTGGATTACCCAAAGCTCAAGGATACGATGCAATATTCATAGTATGCGAGCGCTTCACAAAGGAGGTCCATATTATTCCTACTACTACAGAAACCTCATCATTAGGCTTGGTGCACCTCTATCTAAATCAGGTATGGTGGTTACATGGATTATCTGATACCATTATCTCCAATCATGAAACCCAATTTGCTTCCACATTTGTGTGAGAATTAGACAATATATTGGGAAATCAAACCAAATTATCTACAGCTATCACCCACAAACTGATGGGCAGACAGAGAGAATAAATCAGGAGTTGGAGCAGTACCTATGCATGTTTGTCAATCACCAACAAACCAACTGGCCTGAATGGCTGGCAATTGCTGAATTTTCCCACAATAATAAATTCCATTCAGCTACTTGCATGTCACCCTTCTTCACTGATGATACCCATAAACATATCTCACCACCAGTCTGACATCTCATTCCCATATTGGAATAGAACCCCAAAGGGAAATCAAGGTACAGTCAGTAGAAGACTTTGTATCTAAGAGGTGAAAGGTACAGGAAGAAGCAGAGGTGGCATTGATGAAGGCATGTGATGATATGATGTGACACATGGATTGTACTCGAGCCATTGCTCCAGAGTACAAAGTTGGTGACTTGGTATGGCTAAGTACCAAGGATCTAAATATTCCACAACCTTCAAAGAAATTGACAGAGAAACAAGTTGGTCCATATGTGATTTCCAAAGTAGTTTTGCCCAATGTGGTAGTGCTAAAATTACCTCAAACATTCAAGATTGACCCTGAGATTAATGTTTTCCACCTATGACCTTACCAGCCGCCCACTATGCCTGGTCAACAAACTACTCTGCAACCTCCAATAATGGTAGAAGGTACTCCAGAATATGTAGTTAAAAAAATTCTAGACTCACATCTTCAATGAAATAAACTGGAGTTCTTAATAAAGTGGAAGAACTACACCAAGGAAAATAACTCATGGAAACATGAAGAGAATTGTAAGCAAGCATGTAATGCAATCACCCAATTCTTTAAACTTTATCCAAATGCTCTGCATCACATTGTGAGAATGGTATATGAGGGGATGAATTTTTGGCTTTACCAAAATTTCACAAAGGGGACAGATACAATATTTTCTCACCTGGAAGTTGAGGCATAAAAGGGGGGTAATGTTAGGAAACAGCTTCATTACATAATAATATTTTATTTTATTTTATTACATCAGATTATGCTGCCCTACACCGAAGAATGCTACACTTTGCTAGCATGAGAATTTTATTTTGCATGCATCAATATGTATGTGCATGTATGAGCATGTCGGTAGCAACATTGTACAATACATGTAACATAGTATATAAACTGTAGATATATACCTAGGGGACCCCAGTTGTGTTCTCTTAGGTATTCCATCCACACTTGTGGTGTGAAAAGCCTTTCTCAACCAAATCATCTATTAATAACCCCTTGCATCAAAACCATCAAAACCCCCATCATGTGTGCAGATCCTGCCTCCTTCTTGTAGAAAGAACCTGCACAGTCAAGCTAGCAGATAAGTGGGTGTTACCCTAACACCCTTGCATGTAAGTGCTACCTGAAGCATGATGGCCATACCACTGCTGACATCGTCAGCTATGTTGCTGAGGGCATGTTTGAACCATGCCTCATTGCATGGTACCAAGCTGATCAAGGCCAAATTGATGCTCTCACTCTCAACCAGTACCTCACAGAGTTAGCACTCCTGGCACTGGAGAAAAACTGGGCACATGACATCCTGGAAACCATCCTCTCCTCATCCAAAGGCACCCAAGTCTTTGTGGACTGGAAAATCGAGCTCGAGAACCTCAATGCTATACTCATCACCTCCATGCCAATTAAAGTGCTCACCAAGGACCAACTCATAAACCAACTCCAATTGAATCTCCACCCTGACCTGAGACTCAGTCTTAACATCAAACCCATTTTGGCCACAGACCTTGCTGCTTGTGCTTTTGAAATCAAGAAGCATGATGATCAGATGCATGCAAAGGATGCACATACTCAGAGATTAATTGACTCCACCCAAGCTGCTCATGCTGCACACCAAGGAGAGAGGAAAGACCTTCTCTCCCAACTCACAGATGCACTGACTACCTCTTCCCCCTCTGCTTCCACTTCCACTGGAAGAAATAAAACACCAAAAATTGAGCATAAATAACTCTCTGCTCTCATTGGTGTTGAGCAGGACCTGCTCAAACTGTATAATGGGTGCTCTTATTGTGACAATTCAATGTTGACCACTCATACCAAGACTGCCACTAACTCCTGGCCAAATGCTGACACCTATGTGACTCTCATGGCACCGCCAATGGTCACTGCAGCCCATGGACATGACAATAATGAAACTGACTTGTATGTCCCCCCCTCTCCCGAAGTCCCTTTCACTGTGCCCCACCTCTACACTATCTTATCTGTTACTGGCCCCCTGATCACTGGGCTCCTCATCATTGTCCAAGCACTAATGGACATTGGGTGCTCCTATACAGTGATTAGTCTTGAGCTCTGTGAGAAACTTGGTCTCCAGTAATACAAACTCCCCAAAAAGGAGGACAACCTGTCATCACTGACCAATTGCCACTCACCTGTATGGAGTATGTGAAACTAGGGGTGCAATCAGAGCAAGGTCAATGGAAATTGGGTATTGCTAGGATGAAAGTGAATAAAGGACCATGCTTTCCCATTATATTATGAATGCCATTCCTTTCATCTGAACACATTGTGATAGACACCCACAAGCGAACAGGCACTGACAAATGGTCTGGCTATGACCTTGTCAATCCTCCTCCTCTTAAGTTATGAGCCCAAAGTGTCCCATGGGCCACTCCTCCACCAACCCCAAAGAAAATACAGGTACCAAAACCACCCACTCTTGAAAACACTGGGCCTTCTGCCCTGGCTGGCTGTCTACTCCCTGGCTCTGTCATAACTGCTGTACAGGACTGCATTAAGGCCTTATCATTCTAAGAGGTCCTCAAGGTGAAAGATGTGAAAATGAAACTCAAATTTACTGATTGCTTCCCACTCCATCTTCCTTATAGCACTGCTGAAATACCTGGGCACATCTTTCACTGCATCCGGCTCAAGCAATGGCAAGGGATATGCAACTCCCAAGAAATACCAGGAGTCTTGGAAACAACTTCTCGATGACCATCTCAAGGCAGGCCATCTACAACCATCCTCCTCAGAATATGCCTCACCAGCATTCTGTGTACCCAAGTACCATGCCAGGATACCCAACTTAAGTGTCAATCCCCACTGGGTGAAAGACTACTGAGTGCTAAACTCTAACACAGTGTGCAATGATTTTTCCCTACCTTGCATTCACAACATACTTGCTGATTGTGGGAAGGGTGAAATATTTGGGAAGATGGACATGACTAACTCCTTCCAAACCTGAGTACATCCAGATGACATTCACCTCACCACTGTACAAACCCCATGGGGTCTTTATGAATGGACCATCATGCCACAAAGGCAGCTGCAATGCACTTGCCACCCACCAGCACTGAATGACTGATGTGCTATGAGACCACATTGGCAAGATTTGTCATGTATATCTTGATAACATTATTATCTGGTCACAAAACATGGAGGAACATGAATGGAACTGCACCACAGTTCTTGAGGCCCTTTGCAAGGCCAGTATTTACTGCAACCAAGCCAAATCCAACCTCTTTGCTACCAAACTGTATTTCCTTTGACACATCATCTTGGACATAGGGATTAAACCTGACCCCCAAAAAACTGACAATATTGCTGGGTGGCCACAACCCACAATGGTCACCAATGTTTGAGGATTCCTGGGACTCACCAGATACATCGCCACCTTCCTACTAGCACTTGCTGAGTATACAAGCATGCTCACCCTCCTGTTAGGGCAACACCCACTAATCTGCTAGCTGGACCATGCGGGCTCTCCTACAAGAAGGTGGCAAGGCACGTGCACATGATGGGGGGGTTTGATGGTTTTTATGCGAAGGGTTAAAAATAGAATAGTTGGCTGAATTAGGCTTTTCACACCACTATTGTGGATGGAATACCTAAGAGAACTCAACTGAGGTCTCCTAGTATTTATTTTAGAATTATATACTATGTTACATATATTGCAGTATGTTGTTATGGACACGTGCACATGCACATACATGCATGTACATATTGATGCATGTAAATAGAAAATTCCCACACTGACAAATAATGCATGTATAGGCATTTTGTAGTGTATTTTGGTGAAATAAAATGAAATAAAATAAAATAAAAATAGTATTATGTAATAGGCATATTAGGAGACTGTTTCCTAACATTACCCCCCTTTTATGGCTCGACTTCCAGGTGAGAAAATATTGCATCTGTCCCCTCTGTGAAATTCTGGTAAGGCCAGAAATTCATCCCCTCATACACCATTCTAGCAATGTGACGTGGAGCATTTGGATTATGTTTAAAGAATTGGGTGATTGCTTTATGCACTCGCTTACAATTCTCTTCTGGCTCCCATGAATTATTTTCATCAGTATAGTTCTTCCACTTGATTAAGAACTCCAATTTATTTCGTCAAAGATGAGACTCCAAAACCTCTTCCACAATATATTCTGGAGCACCTTCTACCATTATTGGAGGCTGAAGTAGTTTGTTGATTAGGAATAGTGGGTGGGCAGTAAGGGCATAAATGGGAAATGTTAATTTCAGAATCAATCTTGAATGATTGAGGTAATTTTAACACTACCACATTGGGTGAAATTATTTTAGAAATCGGATATGGGCCAACTTACGTCTCCATAAGCTTTCTTGAAGGTTGTGGAATATTCAGATCCTTGGTACTTAGCCATACCAAGTCACCAACTTTGTACTCTGGAGCAACAGCTCAAGTATGATCCGCGTGTCGCATCATATCATCACGTGCTTTCATCAACGCTGCCTCTGCTTCCTCCTGCACCTTTCACATTTTTGACACAAAGTCCTCCACTCATTGTACCTTGACTTCCCTTTGAGGTTCTACTCCCATTCTGGGATGATAACCATAATTAGCAAAGAAGGGTGACATGTGAGTAGCTGAATAAAATTTATTATTGTGGGAAAATTCAGCAATTGCCAACCATTCAGGCCAGTTGGTTTGTTGGTGATTGACAAACATGCATAGGTACTGCTCCAACTCCTGATTTATTCTCTCTGTCTGCCCATTGGTATTTGTGGGTAATATGCTGTAGATAATTTGGTTTAAATCCCCAATATGTTATTTAACTCTTGTATAAATGCAGAAGCAAATTGTGATTTACGATCGGAGATAACTGTATCAGGTAATCTATGTAACTGCCATACCTGATTGAGATAGAGGTGCACCAATCCCAACAATGAGGTTTCTGCAGTAGTAGGAATGATATGGACTTCCTTTGTGAAGTGGTCACATACTAAAAATATTGCATTGTATCCTTGAGCTTCAGGTAGTCCTGTGATAAAGTCCACAGATATATCTCACCATGGCGCTTTAGGTATAGGGTTTGGCATTAATTTTTCTGCAGGCTTTTCTGGAAATTTCTTCCCCTCATGCACATGTCACACCCATCCACATACCCCAACACATACTTTGAAATTCTGGGCCACCAATAATTTCTCATTACCAACTCCAACATTTTCCACCTTCCTGGATGTCCAGCACTGGCATATTATAATGTAACCATATGATCTCCCTTCGTAAATCTTGATCCTTTGGTACATATACCTTTCCTCTGAATAACACTAACCCTTGTTCTTCAACCCATTCATCTCCTTTAATATTACCTTTCTTCTCTCCCCTCAAAGCTTTCACAGCTTCCACCACTTCATCATCCATCTCTGAACATTGCCTAATTTTAGACAACATTTCTGTCTCTGAGCAACTATCCACCAATAAATGTCCTTGATGCATAGTGCAAATATAAAAGTATTCAGGTTTGAGTAGGGTAGTATTTTTATTGTCCTCCTCCACTCCCCTTTTATGATCTGTACATCTGGATAATGCATCTGCTTTCCTCATCAAGCTTCCTGCTTTGTGGACCAAGTGAAAATTAAAGCATGATAGGAATAATGCCCAATGTGCTTGTTGACAGTTAAGCTTTTTAGTGGACATGAAGTACTGTAGATTTTGATGGTCTGTCCAGATTTCAATCTGATGCACACATCCCTCCAAATAATGTCTCCATGCCTCCAATGCTCATATTATTCCCAACATCTCTTTATCATGCACATTATAATTCCTCTCCACATCATTCAACCCTCGAGACAAATATGCACAAGGATGCCATTTGTTATCTTCACATAGCATTGATAATACCGCTCCAGTAGCAAAGTCTGATGCATCTGATTCCACTCATAAGGGACATGTGAAATCTACTGGGATTAATATTGGCTCTTCCACAAACTTCCTCTTCCACTCCTCAAATGCTGTCTGCTGTTGTTCTCCCCATCTCCACACTACTCCCTTTCATGTAAGGTTGTGTAATGGTGTGGCAATTTTGGAAAAATTATGAACAAAGTGACAATAAAAATTGGCGAGTCCCAAGAAAGTCTGAACTTCCTTGATATGGGTAGGCACTGGCCAATCAACAATTGCCTGTACCTTGATAGGATCCATCTTGATTCTATCAGGACCAATCTTTAATCCCAAGAACTCGATCTCACTTGCCCCAAATACACACTTCTCCAGTTTAACAAATAAATCATTCTCTGCCAATCTCGTCAACACCTCCTGCACTATCGCTTCATGATTTTCTTCATCCTCTGTGAATATCAAAATATCATCAATGAATATTATCACCATGCCTTTGTCTATCACATCCTTGAAAATGTTGTTCATCATATTTTGGAAAGTTGGGGGACTATTGGTCATCCCAAAAAACATGACTAGTGGCTCGAAGGATCCTCAATGCGTGGCAAATGCTGCCTTCCACTCATCTTCTTTCTTTATTCATACATTGTTGTACCCCCAGCATAAATCCAATTTTGTAAAGACCTTGGCCTTTCCCACCTTGTCAATTATCTCTGAGATCAATGGCAAAGGGTACACATTCTTCACTGTCCACTCATTCAAATACCTATAATCTATACACATCCTCTTTCTCTGATCTTTTTTTGGTACAAAGAATACCGGTGATGTCTGTGGTGATTTCAAAGGTCATATGTATCCCTTGCACAACTGTTCATTAAGGAATGTATCTACTTCTTCTTGTTCCTTCAGAGATAATGGGTAGACTTTTGACTTCTTCAGCACAAATCCTAGCTTCATTTCAAGAGCATGATCCCATGGCTTTCATACTGGCATCCACTCTGATTCCTTCTTCTGAAAAACTAACAAATATTTATGGTAGGCATTTGGCACCCACTCCTCCACTGGCTTCTCCACTTTCTCCACATTTTTATCCCATGACTGTCCTCCATGAATTTCTCTAAAGGTTTGCTTCTGCTCTTCTTTACTGGTCATAACTGGAACTTCTTTGTTTGGCATGTCCTCATCCTCCACTTCCTCCATCATAACAGAATACTTCCTCGGACATTCTTTCTCTTTCTTTTCTTTCTTCTCCTTTTTTACTTTTCTCCCAAATACATTACATTCTTTAGGACAACAAGTCATGTGTATCTTTCCAGTTTTCCAATCAATTTCTGGATTATGCTTTCATAACCATGGACATCCAATTATCAGATTGGTTTTCCCAAGGTTGCACACTTCAAATATGGCTTGTTCCTGATGATCCTGATCCTTCAATATCATTGTCACTTCCTTCTTAATGGTTCCTCCACAATTGATCATACTGTCAATATTTGCAGGGGTGCATATTTAGGTAAACACATTTTTCCACTCTCAGATCTCTCTTCTGCATGCTCACCCTCCTGAGACATCCACTCCACCATCTCCTCCATTCATCATCTTTATCTTCTACTGTCTCTGCATTTGTTTGTGCTTGTTTGTGCTGGGATGCTGCTAATACTGACACTAATTGGCACATTTGTGCTGTTAGAGCATCAATTTTGGCTTCTAGAATGGGCATGGGAACAGGATTGTGTCCAGGATTCAAAGTTGCTTATTCTGACATGATTATGTAATCTGTGATGAGTCACTTCTTCAGCTGAGTCAAGATTTGGCTGTAGAATTCTTTTGCAAAATTTCGAGTCACATGACCCAGCTATTTTGGCTACCAAACATGGCAAAACACATGATTTTCACTATTGGGCACTTTGGATCAATAACCCTTCCAACAGTGCCTGATCTTAGGGCTATTACTGAATTTGGCTAGTAACTACCTAAAATAGTCATCCAAATTGAGTAATGTAAATCTTGGCTAAACCAGATTTGATCGGTTGTCTGGTTGCAGCTGTCCTAATGATGAGCGCTGTCCTTCGATCACTGGCAGTCACAATGTAAGGCAAGGCCTGGTGTTGGCTTACAAAAGCAAGGTAAATACATATATACAATTAATTCCAGCTCTTGCCGAAATAATGAGTAAGCGGATGTGGCATGCTGAGACAAATGACATATGCACATGTAAGAGAAGGCGCACTGATAGGGTAGTTGAGTTCTTCTGTTAGGGCAACACCCACTAATCTGCTAGCTGGACTGTGTGGGCTCTCCTACAAGAAGGTAAAGGGGTGCATGCACATGATGGAGGGTTTGATGGTTTTGATGCGAGGGGTCAAAAATAGAATAGTTGGCTGAATTAGGCTCTTCGCACCACTATTGTGGATGGAATACCTAAGAGAACTCAACTGAGGTCTCCTAGTATTTATTTTAGGATTATATACTATGTTGCATATATTGTAGTATGTTGTTACGGATGCACGTGCACATGCACATACATATTGATGCATGTAAATAGAAAATTTTCATGCTGACAAATAATGCATGTATAGGTGTTTTGTAGTGTATTTTGGTGAAATAAAATCAAATAAAAATAGTATTATGTAATAGGCATGTTAGGAGACTGTTTCCTAACACCTCACCAATAAAAAATGTGACAAGGTCTTTCCCCCATGGACCACTGACTACCAGGCCACATTTGAAAACATTAAATGTCTGGTCCTTGGTGCTGACTGTCTCACTGTAATTAATTATGAAGACAATGCATCAAACATCTATGTCACCACTGATGTGAGTGACCACCACACTGGTGCAGTCCTGAGCTTCAGAGAAACTTGGGAAACAGCCCACCCAGTTGCTTATGATTTCCACCAACTCAATGACACAGAAGAAAATTATCCTGTCCACAAGAAGGAACTTCTTGCTATTGTCAAGGTGCTAAAAAAATGGAGATCACACCTTCTTGGCACCCACTTTGAGGTCTTTACCAACCACCAAACCCTTGAGTATTTTCAATTACAGGAGATGTCAAGACAACAAATGAGATTAGTGTTTTAAGGTCTGGTTTGATCCAGTTTTTCAACCCCAAAGTGGGTTAACCAAGACTGTAACTGGTCCAGACCACAACCCTAAATGACACAGACCATAATCAAACCAATTAGGACTGGTCCCATTGGTTCAGTTATGGTCCAAACAACCAGTTTGACCAGTTTTCCCCCCATTCTTTTGGCACAACTAACTTAATTTAATGATGTATATGAGATAAATACATAAACACCTTGTGAGCAGATGCTCACAGTGGCGCAGGCCCATGGAGTATACCCCACCAGGGTATAGGATGCTGCTATAGACTATATATACTACAACAGACTACAAGCTGGCTATGTAGCACTATGTAGCACTACAGAGAACATATAGGTTGCTATGGCCTCTATGGCCTCTATGGATTGCTATGGGACCTACATAGTACTAATATAGCACATGATAGCCCCATGTAGTTGACCCAGGATTTGCTGATGTTCTTCCGTTTTTTCTCTGAGCGTAGTCTGCATTCTGTCAGTGATAGAGGTGGTCAGCTCCTTCGACATCATGTCGGAGACTTCCTTTGCCGTATTCGCTATCTCGGACTCTTGCAGCCAAAAGGCCACCACTCGAATTCCATTAAGGGTCTGCAGAGGGGTATTTGGTAGTGCTCCGACCTGAAAGAGGGTTTCGGCTAGTGCCGCCAACGATGGCGTTGAGCCCGACGCGGCTAGTAGCCCCTTCGCCGTTAACCAGGAGCGTCCTTTCTCCGCATCGGGAATGTCACCCGTGTCGAAGCTAGGCGGCGCCGCTACACCTGTTTGTCTTGTGATCTGACCTTTTTCCGCTTGAGTGGGTGCCGTTCCGATGTGCTTCTCCTTTGCGATCTGTTCTGGTGTAGCTACTGGGTGAATTGTTCTTCTTTGAGTTGATGCGGTGTTCTCTGTGAGTGTTGTTTGCCATAGGTTTGGTGATACTGTCGGTGGCTGAGTGTCCGACATATCGCCGTCCCTAGTTAGTGTATACTACGCTGTTCTGCACTGGGTTTCGTTCCCCTTCCCTGGCCCGGCTCGATGGCTCAAACCGTGGGAAAATCACAGGATGGTGGCGGTACCAGATCGATAGAGAGATTGAGCATATTCCATTTGTGAAGTAACCAACACCATTGCAAGAAGTTCAATGGTGGAAAACATTAGTACATGAAAATTGAGGAAGAATCAGAACAATTGCCCTCATCAATATAGATATCGATAGCCTTTCCGTCTCTCCAGCGCTTGCTCGAAAGTCATACCTTCCAGACGAGCAGCCTCTGCAACCCTAACTTGGTTTGCTCCTTCTAGCGCCGCCTTCTCGTCTGCGTCCAGTTTCTTGTTCTTGTTAATAAGCATTTGGCGGATGACTTAGAAGAAATAATGAGCAACATTGTACAACAAAGAAACCGAACGATACGAACTGAATAATAACACGGTACTGAAGACCAAAGCGGTGAGAGATATCACCATAGATTGATGATATTTGGGACCCCACGCAGCCTTCCAAGTATATGAACCGATGCTTAGCACGAGTCAAGACAAGGATATGACTGAGACGTAAATGTTTCCTCACACGTTTCCGAGATTGCCACAGCCATTCACTATACCTATGGCAGCAGCTCGTTTCCTGTACAAATATGATCTGTGGTATTCCGGAAGAATGAAAAACCAATGTTTACTTACGCTGGTGGGCGAGGGACGGCGTTCGATACCCACACAAGATTAATTGCAGAGCCTGGAATGCATTACTCCATGTTCCTAGCACCAAACATCCGGGATCAGACTCACCAGCATATCCGCAAGCCATGAGGAACAAAGACACGTAACGGCCAGCAATCGACATGGTAGATAGAGCGATTATAAAACCGAGAATGACACCCCACCACCAAACAGCTATGTGGAAAAACCGTTCTCCTGTTTTGTCTACAAGACGGACAATTAGTAAGCAACAACGGGATTATGAAAATGACTAACCAGCGTGCCATGCGTTGAGGCAACAAACAAGGGATGCCACAATCCATGGGGGTCTACGAACTATGTATAAGCTGTCCTTTCACTTGGGAGAATCGGAAAACTTACGCTCCAAGAAGCAAGGTAATTTTAGTATTAAAACCAAGGGTCTGCGTTAGGCTGCAGAAGTGTGAGGTCGTAAGAGACACCATTACACGAAGGAGTTGAACAGGTACGTTGGGAAAAAGTTCACAAGTGTTAGACCCAGAACTTGAGATACAGTCGTGACTGCGAAAATCAATACAATGGGTTCTCTTATGGCCATCATGAACCCTGCCATTGGACTATCCGTCAGAAGTCAACTGATTTTCTGCTGCCAAGAAGCGTAGACGCACGAATCTTCAGTATTATCTCTATCGGCTTCACCAGCGTCTTCTGACATCCGAGCTTGCGCAAGCTGGCGATCCGCGCCTGTGATCCAGGGCGTGTTATGGGGCTGATGAAAAAAGTAAGTGTGCGATTATGGCGGGAATAACCACAAACATAGTCAGGCAATGCCCACCTGAGTGGAGCTCGTAAGCAGAGGTAGTATGGGGAAAACAGTTCGAGGCTCACATGCTAAGGAAACCAATAATGATCGTGATTGAACCCTTTGTGGGAACATGTAAAAGTCAATCATTCACGGATACTGTGTCATACCTCAATTAAAAACAGCCTTGTGCGACAAACAACCTGTGTTAGATGAAGGAGGCAACGGAAAGATTGCACTCACCACCGCCAAGCTCGAATACCTCGTTTGCCCTCCATTGTTGAAAGAATTCCAGCCGCCATTAACTAAAGTAGATAAAATTCAGATGCAATAAGTTACTTAAGAAAATGCCCCTACAGAGCCAAATGCATTTGAAATAAGAAGGCCAACAAAAAGGACAGCAGACCGAAAAGCCAGCTCCTGCATAAAAGTTGAGGATGAGGCTGTCTCGTAGTGTGTATCATCTGTTGGCATGCCTGACCTTCCTAGTATACCATCGTGACAAGAGGTAAACTGAGCCAGGGTAGAAAGCTGCTTCGGGAAGACCGATAAAGATACGGCATGCTACTATTCCTGCAAAGTCTTTTGTTACCTGAGCAGAATCAATCAACCGGCTAACGACAAAAAAAGATCTGGGAACGGACTCCGGTGAGAGCGCTAGTCAAACCCCAGAGTACAACACAACTGCCTATGTACCATGATGGTCTGCCCTGGATCAGAACCCTCGTAAAACTGGCCCAGCTGAAGACACACCTCGTTACTCGATTAAGAATCTAGATGGAACTCATCAATCAACTTGCATCCCGCCAGTGACGAGATGAACCAACCAACCATATTTGAAGGAATCTGGGCAGGACAATACGATGCATAAAGGACTGCGATGACCGTCTCATATTGAACATCTAGGGAGCAATATAGAATGGCCTTGTGACGCGCGAGAACTACATGCCTGTGAGACGCAAGTCCTGCTCCATGCCTTGTAAACGAGCTGTTGTGATTCCATTACGCTGGCGCGCGAAAAATCATAAACTTTCGCTTTTATAAGCGAGAGCGAGAACGTACGTCAATATAGTTCATCATGAAAATGATCACCACAGTTGGTAACAGCCTCGCATCCAGTTTCCGTACTAGTCTGCGTTCAGCAAGTAGTCTTTCCTGAGAACCCGGATCGGGCAGGGCAAGAAGGCTGTCTTGATTCTGATGTTCGTCTTCTTCGACTATAATATCACCCTTCTCTTTCTCATCCATTGAAGGAGGTCGCACTTTCGGATAGTCCGTAGTGTGTAGGTATACCGTTGTGGCATCCGTCCTTTATAGTCCTCCAAACTGATTCCAGAAGGATCATAAGAAGCGAAGCGCGGACATAAACAGTCGGTACTGATATAAAAGTGCCAGCACGGCAACATCACGGTTAAATGAAACGGGACATGCTCCAAGGAAATAATTTGACCAGGACCCGCGATCTGAACTAGAAAGCGAGTTGCTTGAATAGTCGATTTCTTGTGTCCATCATGGCTGTCATCTTGGCTGTCATCTTGTAGCATCCCACTAGATTCGTAAGTCTTTAGAGATGCATATTGTAAAATGTGATCTAATGTGACTTACAACTTCAACTTGCCACTGGTTTTTCTTGGGTCCTTCGTATCACGATGTTTTACCTCGATGCACGTGAAGTTCGGTCAGACTGGTCGTACCCATTATTATAAGCCATTCCCGACGCCACGGCAGCCATCAGGCATGGTGTCGATTTGGCTGCATCACCTTCGAATCAGCACACCAACAGCACACCACATATTCACCCAATGTTGCCGATTCGCCGCACTTCGTCGTAGCTCTAATCAGAGCCTTCACCGATCAGTAACCATCTCTTTGGAGTCTTTTCGAAGCCAGCTCACCTACCATCCGTTGCTCCGCACTTTCCTCGACTCTCTATTCACTGATAGTGATACCTGGCCGACTTCCGCCTCGTTCTACTACGATCTACTGCCACCACCCAATGGGTCCCTAGACAACGCCTCTCTTCCATCTTCGTTTGGCGAATGATTGTCACGCGATATCAATTCGCCTTGCGGGTCGAATTTGGGGGATTGTGCGTCGCGAGCGCCCCTTCGCTACCACTCCCCACAAAACTGCGTATCTCCCGCCCTCTTTATCTTACATCAGTGTCGGAACCGACTGGTAAGAATAGTTTTTACCTTACTTAGGTCAGTGGGTTATTACCGTCAGTCATTATTTGTCAATGGGGTCAGTCGGCTAATTCCGGTCACCCTCAAACTTATCTGTCAAATGACTGTTGCCTGTCCAACTATCTGGCCGTATTACCCTCCTTTGATGTGAATCTCAATGAGGCAAGAAAAGTCTGCCATCTGGGAACACTTTCATCAAGATTTGACCAAGGTCAATTCGACATTCTATTATGAAGCAGAAACTGCAAGTGTTCCCAAAGTGTTCCAAGAGCAGGAAGAAAAGGCTGTCACAGATGAACTTGTTGAAGCGACTCGGGCCACAAGTATACTCCTCACCGTCCTTCGTATAAAGCATGCAAAGTCCATCAATAATGCTCTGTCTGATATGGTGAAGCACATCACAGGCAAAATTCCAGTTCTGCAGAATCACCTCCTGTAGTGTGACTATTGCCCTGATTGCATCAAAAGGAAGATGTGGGCTGAGAAGGGTGTGGAGTCAGATACCGAGTCCAATGACAATTCTTCTGTATCTCTATTGGCTTCGTCATGACAGGAAACTGGAATGCATGGATCATCGGCATTCTTGGCTGGTGTTCCAAAAAGCAAGAACCAGAAAACATTCACTGCCATTGCTTCAAAGGCTGTAACCCTTTCCCCATCACTGCAGGTTGACTTCAAAACCAGTTTTTGCAAGCATGTGTTTCAGCAGCAGGTCTTTCAACTCCCTCCATGATCCTGAAGTCTGCAAGCTATTTAAGTCATTTGCTCTAGGTGTGATTGTACCTGCTCATAAGAAGCTTGCAATTACAGTTCTCAAATGCAAGATCATCAAAATAGAAGGTGTCATCAGAGGCTGTTGGCACTATGTGACACTCCAGGCAGATGGTTGGAAAGATATCATCTTGTTGCCTTCATGATTACAGCAAATTGAAAAGTGTGTACCTGCACAAATATTCTTGGAATATATACACAGATTCACATTTTGTCACAGTATAGACGCATCTGACACATGTTCATGATTTTCTTCATCCTCTGTAGATATCAGAATGTCATCAACATATTTTTACCATGCCTTTGTTGATCATGTATGTAATGTCCTTGAAAATATTATTCATCATATTTTGTAAAGTTGGGGGACTATTTGACATCCTGGAAAACATGACAAGTGTGTCAAAGGATCCTTGGCACATGTCAAATGCAGCCTTCCATTCATCTCCTTTTCTAATACATACTGTAAGGGGAAAGGGAGGCATCCCAGGTGTCCAGTCAATTTTCTGCATTTATCCCACATTTTTATATATTTTATTTCACCATATTCTGCCTTTACTGTGATTTTCTATGATTTTATTCCTACTGTACCATTTCATTCAATTCAGCAGTCACACATCATGGACCCCTCCAAAATCCCTAAATGTCATGGATGTCACAGAGCTTTGGATCAAGTGCCAAAATCATCTGGAAATTCAAAATAAAAAAATCCTAAAAATGCACTAAAAATGGGATTCTCTCCCTGGTAGCTTATTCTATCATATTTACATGTTTAATGAAATGACAATAAGTGTCAGACAACATGCTTGTCAAGTCAGCATTTACTGGGAGGTGGCTGCCAAACAGCCAAACATGCTGACCAACCATTTACATTCCCACATTGGTTTCCATCGATTTCAATGAGTTGGAAGTAAGCTGTCATCCTCCCAGTCATCATTGTCATTGTGCCACCAGAATTCCTCTCCATTGTAACACTTGCTGGGAAATTTCTGTCTCTTCCCATGCCCCATTTCCCCTGATGGCATCGTTGGATTTTCAACATTTGCTTCAAGTGGAAGCATTCCTTCATCCAAATCTGCATTTTTGGCATCAGTGAGGAATGTCAGTGTTCCACCCTTTTGAAAACCCACTGTCTCAGGTGTGTCTTCTCTCATCAATGCAATCAGTGTTTGCATTGACACATCACTATCATCAGCATCTTTATCTTCTAGCTCAGTGTCAAATTTGAGGTCCTCTTGCAATGTTTCAGCAATATCAGGCAATTGCTCATCAGGTTGGCTCCTGGTAAGTTCTTCCCAAAATTCAGGGTCCATGGTCCTCATGTTTCATAGTGCTTCTCATGCCTTGAAGCTCATCAAACAGACATATGATATACTCCAATCATGTACAATGCAGCCTTCAAACGCCTAAAAAAAAGTAAGACCTCATTTTGATTCAAGCACTAACATACCTTTTTAATGAGTTCATTATTGTTCAAAGCTTGATATGCATTCCACATCCATCACATGCTCCGATCATGAATAACTCAAAGGCTGTCAGTGAGGCTCAGCATAGAGTTGCCTTTGTCAAGCTCTTTCAAAGAATTGTTGATGATATCTTCATGGTAAGACTTCCTTGTTGATAATTTGAGTAGTCATTGAATCCCAACATCACAGGGTTGGTGAACTCCTGTGCAGCCTCCTGGCATGGAGTCGATGATAATATTCAGATGTTTGACATGCATCCAATCCCCAAATTCCTTGGAATGGTGAACTGACCAGACATCAATTTGCCAGAGGCTTTTCTGCTTAATTGGAAGCCCAAGCTCGACTTTCCTTCTAGCAAAATAAGATGCAATAATATTGTTAACAAATGTGTGCATGGTTTCCTGATTAGACCAGTAGGTTTTCATTCCTGAAAACTCAAATTTGAACCCAGCTTTCATTGCATTATTATAGTTAGGCAAGCTTGGGGCTGGCAGGGAAAGCTTTGTTTTACCCTGGAAAATTGCTTGGAATGGCAGGATGGTCCCATCAGCAGCAACAGAGACAAGCAGTATGAAGGCTTGCTTCTTGTCCATTCCAACAACAGCCACTTGCTTTGAGTCTGTCTGGGCCCCTGTAATTTGGTTTCCAGGTGCATTGTCAAAATTCAAGATCACTACTACCAAGGTTGGGACTTGGTCAGGAATACACTAGACTTCCAGTTGGACCCAGTCATCAGTGTTCAGAGAGGCATTTAGGGGTTCCAGGTAGAATCCACCAGGCTGTAGCATGCCAGGTGAAAAGGGGCCAGAGAGGACTTAGCTTCAACTTATAAGAAGTTGTGCCCTTCTCCTCATCAGTTGTCTAATTTCAAGTGGGAGACATGTGGGTGTCCAGTGGGTTTCCAGATGGAGAGCAAAGGTAGGATGAAGCAGAGGTATGGAAGAGATTAAGTCAAGAGGAGTTAACAAGGTTAAGGCTTGGTTCAGGAATAAGTCGAGGATGATTAAGAGTATGTTATTAGGCGAGAATGATACAAGGATAACTGCAAGTACAAGTACAAGTATAAGCACAAGTAATTTGCAAACTGGAGACTAAGGCTAAGCTATGGGCACTTAAATAACTAGGGCCGGAAGAATAATGGGTAATGCGAAAGTTTACTAGTGGGTCTTGGTAAGTGTCCATGACCAGAATTGGTAAGACTGTATTAGGAATAAAGTGAGTAAGCAAATGATTACTAAGGCATGTGATGACTTGTCTGATGACTAAAAGGTGCTGCAGTCAGGATGCTGATGGACAAGGTTGGAAAGGAATTGGAAAAGTGTTCAGGAAAGACCAGGAATCCAATTGAATAAGTTGGATCTTGACATGCATAAACAAGTTGTGTTTGGTCCAAATTATGTAAAGTTTGGCAGGTATGTCCTCCTCCTTAATGACATAGGCCTTGTGAAAGAATGATTACTCACACTGATCCTCCAAATCCTTGGGCAGTTTCTGTGCCACTTGGGTGGCCTTTTGAAGGCTCCATGAAAGCAACCCATGCAAGAACTTCTGCATGAATGAATCTGAGGCATGAAAGGTGGAACCATCTTTGAATTTCTGCTTGAGGATGTCTGGTTTCATGTGGAGAATGGTGGCAATGATGATGGCCCAAGCAGTGATGAGATTGACTGTTGCATCTCTTTCTTGCAAGAATGTTAGGCACTTCTTGATGGATTCGATGACATCAGATTGCCGAGACTGCAGAAATTATCAACCCTTTGTTGAATGGATGCCTTTGAAACATACCAAGATTCCCCAGAGACCACCCTTGTCATGACCAGGGCTATTTCCATTCTCAACTCATTGAAGGACAGAGTCCTTCCAGCATGGGTTTGCACTAGAATGGTCAATCCAACCCTCAATCGTGTTACAACTTATTTGACCAAAGGTAACTGGATCATGCTTCTTTGACCAAATGGCAATACCTGATGCTCCCATAGACCAGCCAACTTGCTTGGCCATGATGACGATTTGCATCTAACAGAATGGTATTAACCAATTGTGGTATTTGGCAGCTTGGGGTTTGTTTTTCTGTTTCCAACCTTGAGGCTTCCAATTCTGAGCATGTATCTTGCCTTTCAGATCCCTTGCTGGTCATGTTAGCTCCACAATATTTCCTTTGATCTTCTTGAGGCTAGGGTTTGTAGAGTCTTCGAGCTCCATCTCAACAAGCTACATCTTTGATTTAGTAACAATTTACCAACTAAAATCTCAATGGATCTTACTTTTCATTTTGTCCCCCCAGGACTGTGCACCTTCTCTTTTATTTCTGTCTCCTTTAGTAATTGCCTTCTTTTTTGTTGGCAATGATGTGCTAACTCCCTCTCATGTTGCTTTTTTTCTATCTAAAACATTTTGCACTTCAACATTGTTGAGTGACCATGTGTTCTCTGCTTGCTCATTTTCTCTTGCAAAGTAAGCCCTTTTATTCTCTGTTGTCCCCTTCAAGAAGAATTTGAGCAATCCAAATTTAGGTTCCTGATTAAGGTCCTTTCTCTCCTTTGACAGCTCGAATGCATTCTAAATGGTAGAGGTGATCATTTTCAGCTTCAACTTCTTTTTATGGCCCTGTGGTGAACCTTCTGGTGTCAACATCCATTTTGAGCTACTTGCTATCTGAGCAGGTGGAGTAACTGGATGAGAAAGTGGGGGAGTGATGGCATGGGAAAGTCAAGGTGATGAAGGTGTGAAATTTGAAGCCCTCTCTCCTTCATTCTCTGATGCACTTTTTTCCATGGTTCTCATAAGGCCAGTATCAAGTACCTGGGGAGTTTTGTAGACCTCTACCTCACTGTCAAATGACTCCACATCAGGAGCTTGAACAGTAAATTCATATCCCTCTGCCATTGCATTGAAAGACTTTTTTTTTATCAATAACAAAGCTTTGTGAGTTCTAATCCTTACTCACCTTTTTGTTATGATGATCCGAAACCCAAAGAAACATCCTCAACCTTTTATTTGCAAGAAGTCCAGTGTCAACAAGTAAATAGGTTGCAGGGAAGAGAAAGTGCATGAGTGCAGCCCAAGCCAGGATTCCACATGAATGGCCATCCCACTGGCATGTTATCAGAAGGTATCCCTTGGTGAAATGTTCTCTGGTATGGTGATGAATCCACCAGGTAAGAGCCTTCTCAGTGTCATCATTGATTGTGCCCCCCATTGAATCACCATACAAAATATTTGAAGACTTGAAATCAGCCCATGAAATACATGTCAACACATTTTGGACCTGGCTAACCAATTCTTTTGCATCATTGGTACACTGCTTACTATGACTTTGTTTCTGTAGACTTTCCTCTGCATCTAGCCATTTCTTTTTAAATGGTCGCAGGTGAAAGACTTGCACCCAATAGGAAAGGGTCCACATTGGTAATCATTCCATAATAAATCCTGGTGCATGCAGACAGAGGACTGACTGTGATGACAACAGTTCTGGTGCTTTAACCAGCTCATCGAGTATGACAAAAGGTGGTGTTGGTATAGTCCAGATTTTCTCAATGTTTGTGACAGTGGGTGTGAGGGTGGAAAGGAATTTTTGGGAGTGGTTGAAAGATTCATTGATGGAACAAGCTGCTGCAGGGAGGTGAAATTTCAAGATGTCGAGGACAGATAAGTCTTTGTTAGGGAACGTATTTCACATGGGATTTGTGGCAGCTGAAGATCCTTGGCCATTCTCATTGACAATGATGGGAATGACAACAATGAGATTTGAAAATTTAGCAGTGTAATTAGCAGCCTGGTACAATTTGAATTATTTGATACAACTGCTTTGTCATGCTCAACAGTTATTGATTGCATGTTTGTTTCATCTTCCATCTGCCTTGGAAGATTGGTGCAGATTCACATATATTCTATTGAACTTAGTTGGACAAAAATGGTGCAGCTGCTGAAAAAAATGTCAATGCCATGGTGGACATAGCAGGCTGCCAAAACTATAATTTTGGCAGCAGCATCACGCATCATGAAGACTGCCAAATTGAATGAAATAGTACAGTATTTTATGATTATTTTTCAGTTTTTCCATGTTGGTACATGTTGACAGTTCTATTCTTAGAGGCAGGACCCCTTCTGGATGTTTACCCATCAAGGTGACATCATTCCACAGCTTGATCTGCCTATTTCCACCTTTTTTCTATTTTTAGCCTATTATTTGATTTTTGGGTCTATCACATGTATTGGGCATCAACAGATGGGTCCTTAAAAGTTTTCTCTTTGGATTCCCCTCTGTTAGGTGCACCTTCAGTGTCTGTATTATGTAGTATAATATTAACTTTGGATTCCCCTCTGTTAGCTCACTATTAAGTGAGGCTTTAAGGTTGCCCTTACAGGCAACCTCAAAGCCTGTGGGGCATTCACATTGGACTCTGCAACCCAGGAGTTCTCCTCATACCTATAGCCCTTCCAGTGTACCAGGTATTCAAGTTGACCTCAATGTAAGTGGCTGTCTAAGATGGACTCGACCTTATACTGAGGTTCACCTTCGATGGCTGTAAGCAGTGGGGGAGGTCATGTCATGCATCCAGGGAATGGATTTGTGGGAGCAGGCAGCTGTTTTACAACATGGAAAACAGGGTGGAGTCTGGACATTGACTGTGGTAGCCATAGGCATAGGCATGTGACCCAACATGTCTAGTGATGAGGAACAATCCAAGAAAGTAGTGGGCAAGTTTCTTGGATGGATGCATGGTGGAAATGTCACTAGAGTAGAGATAGACATGATTACCAACCTTATATGTAGGTGTGAGTGAGTGATGCTGGTTGTAGAAGTGTGCCATGTCATCCTTCATCTCGGCCAAAGCTGACTTTGCCTCCTCCAAGATGTCCTTCATCCACTCTGTGAACTCATTCACCATCTCCAAGTGTGAGGGTGCTTGCTGAGTCTCGAAGCCCATGTGTGGGTGTCACCCTGTGTTGAGGAGGAAGGGAGTTTGTTGGGTAGAAGAGTGGGCATGATTGTTGTATTTAAACTTGGCCATGGGAAGAAGATCTTCCCAATCATCCTGTCACTCATTGACAAAGATACAGATGTACTGTTTCAGTTCTTGATTGACTCACTCTTTCTGTTCATCTGTCTGTGTATGATAGGCAGTTGATGCCAGGAGGTTGATCCCTAGTAGACAGTACAGCTCTCAGGTGAACTCTGCAATAAACTGTGTCCCTCAATCACAGAGGAACACACATGAAAGTCCATGGAGCTTCCACACATAATGCAAATGGAGTCAAGCCACTCCAAGTGCAGTGACAGTCATATGAGTGGGGATGAAATGAGCTCGCTTTTCAGCAGAGTCAACTGTGCACATTACTGCATCAAACCCATTGGACTCCGGTAGTGCCACCATGAAGTCCACACTGACAATATCCCAATGATGCTCTGGGACAGGAAGGGGGTATAACTCACCCATGGGCTTGTGTCATGGAGTCTTGGTGCATAAGCAGAGATCACAGGTATGACAGTATTGACCAATGCATCGAGGCATCTGGGGCCACCAATAATTCCATGATATGAGCTCCCATGTCTTCCAACACCTGGGGTGGCCAGCAATGAGCGAGTCATGGTGCTGAGAGATGAGTCATTGTCGAAGCTGGGAATTATTAGGGACATAGATACAGTCACAGAAGTATAGAATGTCATCCTTTTCTGCCCACTCTGCTGCATGAAGTGAAGGTGTGGATCCCTTTCTCAGCTCCTTCACTGCCAGAGCCATGGCATCCTTGTGTAAACTGCTATGGTTTGCATAATGAATGTCACATAGGATACTGCACTCCTCTTTCTCCAAGATAACACCTCCTAATGCATGGACTGTAAACAGATCAGGTTGCAACAACACAATACCTTGATTGTCATTGCTTCTATCCCCATGGTCCAGATGACAAGAAAAAGCATCAGTCTTTCCCATGCTGTGTCCTGGGCAATTATGCAGGGAGAAATCGAAACTGGAGAGATAGAGGGACCAGCAGGCTTGGTGACCATTAAGATTCTTGGCAGTCATGAAGTACTCAAGGTTCTTGTGGTCCATCCAAAAACCTTGTGTTGAGCACCCTCCAGGAAATGTCACCACTCCTCCAAGGCCCACATTATCACCAGCATCTTCTTGTCATGGATCTCATAATTGCATTCCATGGCACTGAGACTCTTTGAGTAGAAAGGTGTTGGGGTGCCACTTCTGGTCCTCAGGAGACTGTTGGGACAACACTGTGCCTATCACAAAGTCTGAACTGTCAGCTTCTACACAGAAGGGACATGAGTCATCAGCAAAGGTAAGGATTGGAGTGGAAGTGGCCATCTATTTGAGCTTCTCAAATCCCTCCTGCTGTGCATTTTTCAACTTCCATCCCTCCTTGCCAGTCAGGTTGAATAATGGGCATGCATGGGAAAAAAAATCTTTAATAAAGCACTGATAGAAACTGATAAAGCCCAGGAAAGACTGCACCTCTTTCTTGGTTGTAAGTGTGGGCCAGGTTGTAATGCCAGCAACCTTGCCAAGTTCATCTCCACCTGTCCATCCAAGATAATCAGGCCCAAGTACTCGATTCATGTCTTCTCAAACTTGCACTTGTTATGATGAAGATAGAGTTTGTGCTGCTGAAGTCACTCCAATATTAGGCATGTGATTTGATGATGTTCATCGAGGTCCTGAGTGAAGATGAGGATGTTGTCGAGGTAGACACAGATGATGCCTTCCAATATGAGATCATGGAAGATGTTATTCATTATGATCTGAAAGGTGGCAGGACTATTAGTAAGACCAAAGAACATGACAAGCAGTTCAAAAAGGCCACAATTTGTGCAGAAAGCTGCCTTCCAGTCATCCCCTTTCTTTAGCTGTACATTGTTGTAACTCCAGCAGACATTGAGCGTGGTGAAGTAACGTGCCCAGTAGGGTTGGTTGACAAGTTCAGATATGAGGGGTAGTGGATAATGATTCTTGACTGTGATGTTGTTGAGGCATCGATAGTCTTGAACCAGTTAATGGGACCCATCCTTCTTCTTGACACTGCATGGTGGTGGTTGCACTGATGGTGGTCACAGTGGCTGCATTGATGGTGGTTGCATTGGTGGTGTGTACATAAACAATGGATGTATTTCCACATGCATACAAATGGTCCATGCACACACAAACAGTATATAAACCCTCACTCTTGTGCTCCCTCATTCATTGCATTACTATGTACATCTTATGTATTTACTTGTATACTAAAAGACCAGTTGCAACCAGTCTTTGATCAGTTTATGAATACTTTTAAAACTACCCAACTGGCAACTGGATTGGTCTATGACCACTGGTGCAGAAGCTGTGATGCAGACCGGACCATGGTTGGGTCCAGTTTGGTTGCCAGTCTTTTTTCAGTCCATACAACCAGACTTTTAAATACTATCTAAGAGAACTCAACTGGGGTCCTGTTAGGAAACAGTCTCCTGACATGCCTATTGCATAATAATATTTTATTTTATTACCTCAAAATATGCTACCAAATGCCTACAAATGCAATATTTGTCAGTGTAGGAATTTTCTATTTGCACATATCAATATGTACATGCATGTATGCACATGTTGGTAGCAACATAGTACAATATATGTAACATAGTATATAAATGTTAAATATATACTAGGGGACCTCAGTTGAGTTTTCTTAGGTATTCCATCCACATTTGTGGTGTGAAAAGCCTATTTCAGCCAACTTGTCTAAAAATAACCCTTCACATTAAATCCATCAAAACCCCCATCACGTGTGTGCACCCCACCACCTTCTTGTAGGAGAGCCTGCATGGTCCAGCTAGCAGATTAGTGGGTGTCACCCTAACAGAAGAACTCAACTACCTTATCAGTGTGCCTTCTCTTACATATGCATATGACATTGTTTCAGCATGCCAAAACTGCTTACTCATCCTTTCAGCATGAGTCAAAAGTAGTTGTATATATGTATTTACCTTGCTTTCATAAGCCAATGCCAGGCCTCACCTTACATTGTGACTGCCAGTGATTGAGAGGCAGCACTTGTCATTAGGACAGCTGCAACCAGACAACCAATTGGATCTGGTTTAATCAAGATTTACTATACTCTATTCAGAGGACTATTTTAGTTAAATTAGTTACTAGCCAAATTCAGTATTAACCCTGAGATCAGGCACTGTTGGAAGGGTTATTGATCCAAAGTGCCCAGTTGTTGACAAATAACTGAAATCACATGTTTTTCCATGTTTGGTACCTGAATTGCCAGATCACATGACTCAAAATTTTGTGAAAAAAAATTCTGAAGCTGAATCTTGACTCAGCCAAAGAAGTGACTCATCACAGCTTATATCATTATGACAGAACAATCAACTTCAAATCCTGGTCACCCTGTTCCCATGCCAGCGCTAGAAGCCAAAATTGATGTGCTTACAGCACAAATGTCCCAGTTAGTGTCAGTATTGGTAGCATCACAGCCCAAACAAGCAGAAATAAAAGCAGAGATAGTGGAAGATAAAAATGCTATGAAAGTGGAGAAGCCAGTGGAGGAGTGGGTGCCAAAAGCCTACTATAAATATTTGTCAGTTTTTCAGAAGAAGGAATTGGAGTGGATGCCAGTGTGAAAGCCATGGGATCATGCTATTGAGATGAAGCTGGGATTTGTGCTGAAGAAGTCAAAAGTCTATCTATTATCTCCAAAGGAACAAAAAGAAGTGGATGCATTCCTTAATGAACAGTTATGCAATGGATACATATGACCTTTGAAATCACCACAGACATCACCAGTATTCTTTGTACCAAAAAAAGATCAGAGGAAGAGGATGTGTACAGATTATAGGTATCTGAATGACTGGACAGTGAAGAATGCATACCCTTTGCCATTGATCTCAGAGATAATTGACAAGGTGGGAAATGCCAAGGTCTTTACAAAATTGGATTTATGCTGGGGGTACAACAATGTATGAATAAAGAAAGGAGATGAGTGGAAGGCTGCATTTGCCATGCATTGAGGATCCTTTGAGCTGCTTGTCATGGTTTTTGGGATGACCAATAGTCCTCCAACTTTCCAAAATATGATGAACAACATCTTCAAGGACATAATAGACAAAGGCATGGTAATAATATTCATTGACAACATTTTGATATTCATGGAGGATGAAGAAAATCATGAGGCAATAGTGCAGGAGTTGTTGAGAAGATTGGCAGAGAATGATCTATTCGGTAAACCAGAGATGTATTTTTGGGGCAAGCAAGATTGAATTCTTGGGATTAAAGATTGGTCCTGATGGATCTTATCAAGGTACAGGCAATTGTCGATTGGCCCATGCCCACCTGTATCAAGGAAGTTCAGGCTTTCTTGGGACTCGCCAATTTTTATCGTTGCTTTGTTCATAATTTTTCCAAAATTGCCACACTCTTACACAACCTTATGTGAAAGGGAGTAGTGTGGAGATGGGGAGAACAGCAGCAGACAGCATTTGAGGAGTTGAAGAGAAAGTTTGTAGAAGAGCCAATATTAGCCCCAGTAGATTTCACATGTCCTTTATGAGTGGAATCAGATGCATCCGACTTTGCTACTGGAGTGGTATTATTAATGTTATGTGAAGATGACAAATGGCATCCTTGTGCATATTTGTCTTGAAGGTTGAATGATGTGGAGAGAAATTATGATGTGCATGACAAAGAGATGTTGGGAATAATACAAGCATTGGAAGCATGGAGACATTATTTGGAGGGATGTATGCATCAGATCAAAATATGGATGGATCATCAAAATCTGCAGTACTTCATGTCCGCTAAAAAGCTTAACTGTTGACAAGCACATTGGGCATTATTCCTATCGTGCTTTAATTTTCACTTGGTCCACAAAGCGGGAAGCTTGATGAGGAAAGCAGATGCATTATCCAGATGTACAGATTATAAAAGGGGGGTGGAGGAGGACAATAAAAATATTACCCTACTCAAACCTGAATACTTTTGTATTTGTGCTATGCATCAAGGGCATCTATTGGTGGATAGATCAGAGACAAAAATGTTGTCTAAAATTAGACAATATTCAGAGATGGGTGATTAGTAGTGGAAGCTGTGAAAGCTTTGAGAGGAGAGAAGAAAGGTAATATTAAAGGAGATGAATGGATTAAAGAACAAGGGTTAGTGTTATTCAGAGGAAAGGTATATGTACCAAAGGATCAAGATTTATGAAGGGAGATCATATGGTTACATTATAATATGCCAGCTGCTGGACATCCAGGAAGGTGGAAAACGTTGGAGTTGGTGATGAGAAATTATTGGTGGCCCAGAATTTCAAAGTATGTGTTGGGGTATGTGGATGGGTGTGATACGTGCATGAGGGGGAAGAAATTTCCAGAAAAACCTGCAGGGAAATTAATGCTGAATTCTATACCTAAAGCATTATGGCGAGATATATCTGTGGACTTTATCACAGGATTACCTGAAGCTCAAGAATACAATGCAATATTTGTAGTATGCGACCGCTTCACAAAGGAAGTCCATATCATTCCTACTACTGCAGAAACCTCATTGTTGGGCTTGGCATGCCTCTATCTAAATCAGGTATGGTGGTTACATGGATTACCTGATACAGTTATCTCCAATCATGGATCACAATTTGCTTCTGCATTTATGCGAGAGTTAAATAACATATTGGGGATTCAAACCAAGTTATCTACAGCATATCACCCACAAAATGATGGGCAGACAGAAAGAATGAATCAGGAATTGGAGCAGTACCTATGCATGTTTGTCAATCACTGACAAACTGACTGGCCTGAATGGTTGGCAATTGCTGAATTTTCCCACAATAATAAATTTTATTTAGCTACTCACATGTCACCCTTCTTTGCTAATTATGGGTATCATCCCAGAATGGGAGTAGAACCTTGAAGGAAAGTCAAGGTACAGTCAGTGGAGGACTTTGTATCAAAAATGCAAAAGGTGCAGGAGGAAGCAGAGGGGGCATTGATGAAAGCACATGATGACATAATGCAACATGCAGATCATACTCAAGCTGTTGCTCCAGAGTACAAAGTTGGTGACTTGGTATGGCTAAGTACCAAGAATCTAAATTTTCCATGACCTTCAAAAAAGCTTATGGAGAAGCAAGTTGGCCCATATGCAATTTCTAAAATAATTTCACTGAATGCAGTAGTGTTAAAATTACCTCAATCATTCAAGATTGATCCTGAAATTAACATTTTCCACTTATGCCCTTACCATCCACCCACTATTCCTGGTCAACGAACTACTCTGTAATAACCAATAATGGTAGAAAGTGCTGCAGAATATGTAGTAGAAGAGGTTTTGGACTCATGTCTTCAACAAAATAAATTGGAGTTCTTAATCAAGTGGAAGAACTACACCGACAAAAATAACTCATGGAAACCCAAAGAGAATTGTAAACAAGCACATAATGCAATTGCCCAATTCTTTAAACATAATCCAAATGTTCTGCGTTGCATTGCTAGAATGGTGTATGAGGGAATGAATTTCTGGCCTTACCAGAATTTCACAGAGGGGACAGATACAATATTTTCTCACCTGGAAGTCGAGGCATAAAAGGGGGGTAATGTTAGGAAACAGTCTCCTGACATGCCTGTTACATAACAATATTTTATTTTTATTTTATTTTATTTTATTCTATTTTATTACATTAAAATATGCTACCAAATTACAAATGCAATATTTGTCAGTGTGGGAATTTTCTATTTGCACAGATCAATATGTACACACATGTATGCACACATTGGTAGCAACATAGTACAATATATGTAACATAGTATATAAATGTTAAATATATACTGGGGGACCTCAGTTAAGTTCTCTTAGATATTCCATCTACATTTGTGGTGTGAAAAGCCTATTTCAGCCAACTCATCTAAAAATAACCCTTCACATCAAATCCATCAAAACCCCCATCATGTGCATGCATCCCACTGCCTTCTTGTAGGAGAGCCCGCATGGTCCAGCTAGCAGATTAGTGGGTGTCACCCTAACAGATCCCCAGGTGTATATTTAAGGTTTATATACTATGTTACATGTATTGTACAATGTTGTCACTGATGTGCTCATACATGCACATACATATTGATGTGTGCAAAGTAAAATTCTTATGCTAACAAAGTGTAGCTTCCATAGGGTAGCATAATTTGACATAATAAAATAAAATAAAATATTATTAGGTAATGGGGCTGTTTTCTAACATTACCCCCCTTTTATGCCTCGACTTTCAGGCAAGAAAATATTGTATCTGTCCCCTCTGTGAAATTTTGGTAAGGCCAGAAATTTATTCCCTCATATACCATGAGCTTATGACCCATGCCTTTGTCATGGTATTCACTTGCTTTGCTCGCTCAGCCTGACACCGGCATGGGCCAGCTCATGTATACATAACACAATGTTTAATCCCACTACATTCACTCAACTCTTCAGTTGCCTTTGGACCTTTGACCCAAAGTCAATGTTTGGGGGTTCATGGTCACACAACTGTTTAGCTGACTTTTAGATAGATAGTACACAACTCTTCAGCTGACTTAGGACCATTGGCCCCAAGTCAACATGGGGGGTTGTAATGTTTATCCCCATCCCCATCTCCCCCATCTCCATCTCCATCTCTCTCTCCATCTCCATTTCTCTCTTTCCCTTCCCTTTCCCCATACCCATCCCCACCCCCATCCCCACTTCTCTCTTCCTCATCTCTCCCTCCCCCTTCCTCATCTCCCCCTCCCCCATCTCCCCCATCTCCATCTCCCCCTTCCCCTTCCCCATCTCTGCCTCCGCCTTCCCCACCTCTGCCTTCCCCCTCCCCATCCCCTCTCACTCTCCCATGTCCACCTCCCCCCTCCCCACCTCCTCATACCTCCTGCCCACCCCTCATACCTCTTCTCCATCCCCCTTCTGCCCACTCCCTCACATCCCCTGCCCACCCCTCACACACCCCTCACACACTCTCACACTCCCCTCTACACTCAGCTTACTTGCAAAGTTTCAAATCCCACTTCAAACTCAGCCACAGCTCACCTCTACATATGCGACAACCACATTTTGAAGCCCAGCTATATTAGTCACAGCTGACAAAAATTTGTCAGCTCTGACTAATGCCATCATTTCTGACCAAGCCTGACAAATTTTAGATAATCCCATCAACCATCACTCCCATCATTCCCACAAAATGACCATAGCATATGTTATGTGTGTTGTCCCATCAATCATCACTGATCAATCACCATTCTCAGCTGAAAAACTCCCCCATTTAGCTCACCATCACTCCCACAAAATGGTTGTAGCATATGTAATAGATGAGCTTATGATCCATGCCTTTGTCATGGTGTTCGCTCGCTTTGCTCACTCAGCCTGACACCGGCATGGGCCAGCTCACATATATGTAACATAATGCTTAATCCCACTACAGTCACTCAACTTTAACTTGTTATCAAACTAACAAACACATTATTGATGTATTGATTTCAATTACAAACCCTTACTGACTTTATTACAAACTTGTATTGACTTGGTATTAACTTGTTATTAACTTGTTATTGACAATCATGACAAACTTGTATTGACTTGTTATTGACTTTATTACACACTTGTATTGACTTGTTATTGACATCATTACAAACTTTTATTGACTTTAATACAAACTTTTATTGACCTGTTATTGACATCATTATTGACTTGTTAAATTGACTTCACTACAAACTTGTTATTGACATCATTACAAACTTGTATTGACTTGTTATTGACATTATTACAAACTTGTATTGACCTGTCATTGACATTATTACAAACTTTTATTAACTTGTTATTGAATACACACCAAGCCTTAGTAACCTGCCCTCAAGTCTTCTCACAATAAATTTTTCAACCTTTTGATTCAATCCAAGTACAATCCAAATCTAATTCTAATTCTAATTCTAATTCTAATTCTAATTCTAATTCTAATTCTAATTCTAATTCTAATTCTAATTCTAATTCTAATTCTAATTCTAATTCTAATTCTAATTCTAATTCTAATTCTAATTCTAATTCTAATTCTAATTCTAATTCTAAATCTAAATCCAAGTCTATCTTGATATCTATATCAGTTTCCAATTCCTGTAAATAATCTTTCAAGTTACTTACCTTTGCTAAACAACTCCATTCAACACTTCCTTGTATACCACATTGGCAGTTCTGTTATTTCCATTGTTTTCATTCAACAGCACCTTGATCCTTTCTCCAGATGTACACCTTGACAGTGCCACACATAGTTGCCCATGTGAGAACACTGGTGTCTGCAAGTCCAAGCCAACATGGGATACCAATTGGCCTTGTGACTTGTTGATAGTCATGGCAAATGCCAAGTGAACTGGAAATTGATGTCGATGGAGTGGTAATGGCAAGATCTCTGCTGAAGGCTCCAATGTGATCCGAGGAATGAAAACGATATTTCCTGCAAACTGTGCATCTCCACTGATGATCCTGCACTTCAATACACATAGTCTGGCTTCAAGAAGGATAAGTCGAGTTCCATTGCAAAGACCCATGGTGACATCCAGATTGCATAGAAGCATGAGAGGACAGCCTATCTTAAGTGCCAGCCTGGAGAGAGAAAGGCCACTTGCTTTGATAAAGTTTAGATACTCTGCAGGATATGGCTGGTAGTTGTTTAACTCCTGCTCTCTGAATGAGACTGTATCAGCACTGTTGAAGACATGCTCTGTCCAGGAAATCTGGCAAGGAGAAGAGAGTAGATGACATTGACATTGTCATTTGTGCAGGAGAGAATAATCCTATTCAAATAGTACTGATCTGGCTTGTTCCCCTGCTCTATGCCTGGATATGTAGAGTTGATAAGGTGATCCATGGTATTTCCATGGCAGAGCATGTTATGTGGAATCTGTATAGTGTCTGCAGCATCCACTGTTGTGCCTGCACCAATGTGCAAGAGCCAGGCAGCATGTGCAGTGTTCACTGGAGTTCTGTCAAGTCACATATTCCCAGTCAAGTGATAGACAGTAATGCATTGCAAGAGAGTGCTCCTTTTGATGGATGAAGCTATGATCTGTTCTCTAGTGCCCCTAGGAATGACAGGTAGGGTCTGTCTAAAGTCACCTCCAAACAAAATGGTGATTCCACCAAATGGAACATTCTTCTTCTTGAGATCATGCAAGGTGCGGTCTACTGCATCTGTGGCATATTTGTGCTGCATAGGAACTTTATTCCAGATGATGATGGAAGTTTGATCAAAGACCTGGTGCAAATCTGAACCTTGAAGTATTCTGCAAGTAAAGGCCTCATCGATTTCGATTGGGATTTTGAACATGGAATGTGCTGTGTGACCACCTTCTAGAAGCAATGCAGTGATTCTGGATGATGCCACACAGAAAGCAATTTTTCCTTGAGCACGAACAGCAGCTGCAATGGTGTTGCAGACAAAGGTCTTCTCAAAACCTCCAGCACTATGCAAGAACATGAGCTTTCCCTTGTTATTGTTTACAGAATCTATTGCAGCATCAAAAACCTGTCTCTGCCTGTGATTGAAAAGCTGGAGATTGTGAGCAACAGTGATGGCCAACTCTTCAACATTGTAATGCCTCTGTTCCTGCAAAACCCTATTGGCAAGAACATCAATGTGCCAGTTTCCTTCAATGGCAAGCATCTCTGGATAATCAGAAAGTTGTTTGCCTGATCTGATAAGGACCTGATTGATGAGATGCAAGTCATACATATACACTTGATCATCTGCAAAGTCTGTATCTAGATAGATTGAAAGACACTTGACTCTGAGGTCATTACAAATGTGATGTCTGAACTGGTTCCACAGGATGTCAGGAGATGTTGGATTGCAATGAAGAAGAATGGTAGTGAAGAGCAATCTGAGAGAGAGGAACCAAGCTGCATCTGGGCTGCCTCTGTAAGACACTGGACTCATTCCTAGTCATCCTGCAAAAGACCCAATGCAACACAGGCCTGCTTGAATGTATTATGGATGACACCATTGACAGTGCACAAGTGCTGGAATGATGTTGCCCCTGTGACAACAGTAAGAAGCAGCCTGTGATAGAACCTTTCTCCTTGGACAGGAGAAGCAAAGTACATTCTGCCAATGGCAGCCTCACCATGCCTTCTTGGGTTCCTCTGCTTCTGTAGACCCGTGCTTGAGGAAAGTTCTGGTAAGTGACAGTACGTGCTGCTTCATATCTTCTGCTGGCTTCAAACCAAGCAGTGAGACATGTAGTCTTGGCAGCAGGCCTTTCCAAAACCTCATTGATATTGTCATCTGCATTGAAGTAGACCGTTTGCTGGTCCTCCAGATGAACAGGCAGATGATAGACATGAGGAGACTCTGCATGCATTCCAAATTCATTCATGTGCCAGCAGCTTTCCACAGATCCAATGTAATGTGCATCAAGATACTCTTGACCTCATCTCTGTCATGATCGAGAATCTCAATCATGGTTCTGTCATGGCCTTTGTATATGTACTTGTGGATGTACTTGACAGCCTCTACTGAAGAACAGATCTCGACATTGATGTGACAGTTGTATCTGACAAATTAACCAAGTTGTTAACCAATAAATATGATGTCAGATAAATGTTCCTCATTTTGCAGCCAAATAATGATTGTGTGGGACCACATGTCTGTTATCATAGACATCATTATGCTTTCTCACTGTTCTACCATTGTTGGGTCTGGCATAATCAGGATAATTGTTTGCAGTAAAGGAAGTTTGTTCTCTGAACTCCTTGGGATACCTTTTGCTGCACCTATTGTCGACCATGCATAAAGCTTTGGGTTTGTCATGACTGCAAGGACCATGAATCATGCAGGTAGTTATAGTGTGATAGAGCATTGGCTGTGTGACGGGGTCAGGAATCTGAGCAGACACAATGGAATCAACATCATGTGCATCACAGATTTTGTTGGCTGGATCAAGAAATATAAGGAGGTGCATATGTGGAAGGCCTCTCTTTTGAAACTCGATGGTATGAATGTGTGCCACCACTTTCCCCAAAACACCATTCTTGACATCCATGATCAATGCATTCTTCTTTTGTTCAAAGACACGTGCATCCCTCAATCCAGCATACACATCAGCCCTAAGCTCCTTCTGGTGATGTCGGACCCAGTTAAACATATTCTGTTCAATAGATGCCCAAGCATCCACAACATACTGCTGCAAAAGATTTCTACCCCAAAACAATGATGGCTGCTCTCCTGGCCTTGGGTGCAACCGATAAGCATGGTAGCATCTCTGACTGACATTGGGAACTCTTCTGGCTCCATTTGCACCTTGGTGTGCAGCTATATCTGGGTGTCATCCATCTTCACCATGAGGAAAGAGCAAGACATAGTGCAGAGTTGAATAGAATGGATGCAACTGGCTGATATGCCTAAGTCCTCCCCCTCTCAGCCTGAGAACAATATCTCTGTGATCAGACTGAACCTCAGAGCCATCACCTGGAATAATAGCTGCCACTTCATCATTGGCTGTAGGGAGATTATAGCGACATAAATCCCAGGTTCTATCTGATCGCAGCCATATAGAGACATTGTCCTGCTCTTCTGCAGGCTTTTCCCTCATGATCTGAAATGCCTGCTTGATTAAAGGCACATAAGGATGAGTATTATTTAGCATGGCCTGCAGCTCTGTCATGATAACTGAGTTGAGATTGTTGTTTCGCCACTCACAAATATCAAGCTGTGTGATAGGATCATGAATATAGAGCTGTGGATAGGCTGCAGGCTGTCCAGGAGGTGGCAGAAGTGCTCCAGAAAGATGAAGAAGATTGCCATGAATATGAAAGCTGTATACACCTGATGTACCTCTGACAGAATGGTCCATCTTGACACCCAAAGAAGTGAATGCAAATACAGCATTGTACTGTTGGATGTTTGTTTTAAACTCCTTAGAAAGAGGACTTTTGCCACACAACAGATTTCACAATGTGGCAGGAGCAGGTCGGAAAGATGGCAGACGAATTTGTCCCTGCAAGCAGCAATTTCCAAACTTTGGTACAGCTCAGGTAGACCTGGACAGCTTTTCACAGTCAAAATGCAAGGCATGGCAGTGTGGACACTCCATGTTCATGGGTCCAAGTGAATGTCTGGGAATTGGCTCCTGATAAGGTGCATGACCAAGTAGTAATGGCCTTGCAGGTCGATGTGGAGGTAGAGGTATAGACATAGGTAGAGGCAAAGGTGGCAACATTGGAGGATTCAGGAATGAAGCAGGCAGCAGCAGTGAAGGAGATTGCATGGGAGATGGTAGCAATGAAGGAACATGGAATATTGGGTCAGGCAGCAGTGGTGATGAAGATTGCAGAGGAGAAGATGGGAATTGTAGAGGAGACACCCTTCCAAACTCATCATAATAATCTGATGGCATAGGAGATGGTGGAAATTGCAAAGCAGTCACCCTTCCAAATTCATCATAATAATCTGATGGCAGGGGAGAAGGTGGAAATTGCAAAGAAGACTCGCTCCCATCATCATCATCAGATTCCTCATTCTCCATTTCCCTCCTCAAAGCAATCTCATTATTCCTCTGTTCTTTATACTCAGCAGCCAACAGTGCAGCCATATCTCTATCCATCTGAATTTGTTCCACTTGTGCATCCACTTGAGCTTGATATTGATCAATCCAATCTCCAGACATATTGTTAGCCAATTGGTCCAACCTCATCATTCATTGATGCAAGTTCCTGTCTGCAATGGATAGACATTGGAGCTCCTCAGCCTCATCCATCTGTGCCTGCTTGTCTGCAAGCTATTTGTTTCTCTACATCTGATGCATTCTGAGAGCCCATTCCTGATCGCACCTGTTATGTTCTTGCAATGCAGCCTCTATATTAATATGTCTGAGTGGACCATGATATCATGGCTCTTTTATTTCATTATATTATTATTTTACACATGCTCGCTTGCAGGCCCCTTGCCTGTGAGGGCTGCTTTACTACCTTAAAAATAAATGTATGTAGTTGATTCATTGCTACATAGAGTGTATGTACCTGATTCAGACCAGTCATAAGCTGGTCTGAAATGACTCAGTACTGGACTGGTTACAACTGGTCCAGTAACTGGTAAGCAACCGAAATGGACCAGGTTATGCTGGTCCGGTTCTCAGTTGTGTAGATATCTTGAATAACAGCAACTGGTCTGGTCTGCAGTTGCCCCCTTTGGGGTCAAAAAAACTGGACTGGACCAGACTTTCAAACACTACTCTTAGGTATTCCATCTACACTTGTGGTGCAAAACACCTTTCTCAACCAACTCATCAAATAAAAACCCTATTCATCACAACCGTCAATTCCCCATCACATGCGCATATTCCACCCCCTTCTTGTAGAGAGAACCCACACAGTCTTAGCTAGCAGATAGTGGGTGTCACCCTAACAGACGCTTGGGATGCCTTCCTTTCCCCTTACAACATAATAAAGACACCTCAGGGCACACCTAACAGAGGGGAATCTAAAGAGAAAACTCTAAGGACCCATCTGTCGATGCCCAGTATATGTGATAGACCCAAAAATCAAATAGTAAGCTAAAAATAGAAAAAGGCAGAGATAGGCTGATCAAGCTATGGATGATGTCACCTTGATGGGTAAGTATCCAAAAGGGCCCCACCCATGGAAATAAAACTGTCAACATGTACCAATGTGGGGAAATGGAAAAATAATCATAAAACAGGGATAAAACCATAGAAAATCATAGAAAATGCAGAATAGAGTGAAATAAAATGTAAAAAAGTATGGGATGAATGCAGAAAATTACCAAGACCCTTAGGACACCTCCTAGTCCCCTTACAGCACTCTGTAATATAGTGCATTTGTTGCTGCCCTAGGTACATATATTTATAGTGTGTTTGACAGCATCTACCAAACCTGTGTGGTTCAACATAAGTATAACATATTCAGTGTAGATATTTTTGCTAATAACAAGTCCATTATCAACTTTTCGAGTCCGCTTTGCTCAACATGAACTAAAACAGAAATCATACAAGCTATTGACTCCAATCTAGGTTCTATCCGACAACACGCTTGAATTTGATAAAGCACGGCTCACCCTTCGGCCTAGCCTAATTATCGTCATACATACACACGATCAGCCATTGATTTAAATCTTGAAGAGTACATACCTGGTGTATATCATTGTAATCCGGCATAGGCAACTTCTCAGAGTTTCTACCCTTTGAATCTACCAGGTCATATTCATACGCCATCACAAACATGGCCACAATCATTTTTATCTCCAATTTTGCAAGCTTCATCCCTGCGCAAGGGTGACGTCCTTTCCAGACCCTCGTCAGCCAAAGCTATGACCTTGCAAAGCTCAATATGTTACTCACCTGCTCCCCATCCCAAAAACGCATACGGTTCACGCCTATCCTCTTCCCTCCCAGGACTAAACCGCTCAGGGTCAAACATTCCAGGATTCGTATATATTCCAGGGTTCATGTGCGCGTCCGACAGGCTATACGCCAGGAACCCGCCGCTGGGCACTTCTCCGACATCGCCAAACAATTTTAACTTTTCTCTTCCTCCCAGGAGATTGCGGCGCAGGGCGGTGCCATTTACGACGAGGCGGATGGTCTCACGCAGCACGAGATCGATAGTCTGCGTCTCGTCCTCCCAAGCGGACATAGGGATCGCAGATAACCTTTTGTGAAGAGGTTCGGACGAGTTGGTATATTGGGAAAGGAGCGCTTGGATCTCGGAGTGGATGGCGGATTTCCAGTGCGTATGGAAAGATATATGTAGGAGGATCCAGCAGGCTGAAATTCTTGTCAGAAATTGAAATTGGATAGGAATGGTCAGGCGATAGGCGGTGTGAGGTGGCTGACGTACCGTTCATCCCGGTGTTGACGACCCCCGCGAAGATTACGCCCAGAACAAACTGGATGATCGTCTCATTGTCCATACCCAAGTTCAGTAGCAGATCAATAGCATCCGAACTTGGCACTTGCGCCTTTTTTCTGTCCTCGATGTAACCCCATAGCTTCGTGAAGAGGGCTTTCGTCGAGGCTTCCTTGGCGCGCTTGGCGGGGCCGGGAAACCAAGGGAAGAGGAGGGCGGTAGGGGTGGCGCTCTTCTCGAGGATCCAATAATGCTTTTGAAAGTTGGCGAGTTCGTGGTGGTTCGAAGCTAGTTCGCGGCAGGAGGCCATGCGGACATTTATTTGGAAAACTAGCTATAACATGAGTAGGGGGGGAAGGGGGGGTTGGTGTCTGAGTTGGCTGAGGTATGACGAGAAAATATGTAACTTACATCGTAGACATTTTTAAAGGGGTCTATGATACCTTCATTTCCCCAGGTCTCCATGCGCTTCTGGATGTCATCAAACAACGTAGGGATGACTGGCAAATGATTAACCAATTTATGGATATGGATACGTAGTTACTTTCTGACAAACGATCTTTGCGGAGAAGAATGGCTAGGCGCTTGATAAAGATTGAGACGTCCTCCTCTTCGCCGCCTTCGATTTCTATGTCACTTAACCTTGGTGCCTACCAGTAACAATTTCTCATGTCAAGGAGTACAGGCTCGGGAGAGACGATCAAATGACACGACGTACGGCTCCCATAAGAATCTTGTACCCCTCGATGAAGCTGAGATTCTGACCATCAAAGAATGCCCTACGTGCGTTGACGTCCTTAACTGCCGTGACTGAATGCTACGTGCAGATATATGCAGTATAACTATGGGTAGAAGAATCCTGCATGTGACGTACATGTAGGACATGGAATGAGAACATGTTGCTCCCAGTCTTCTCAAAGTTAGATCGAATAAAATCGTAGCGACGAGTGAAGAAGGGCCAAGCGGCTAAAATCCCGCCGATGTGGCTCCTGAGGAATACAGCGACAGCGATTACAATTGCGATCAAGGTGCCATGGGATTGTAATTGTCGTGCCCAGGAGGTCCACAGGGTACCGGAAATTTGTGTAGTGTTGGAGAAAGACATGTTGGGAAAATATAATGCATCAACTTAGCGGCTTATAGGGTCAGCCATGTCTCACAAATAATGATAGGAATAAGAATTCTATTTTTGGTAAGGCGGCTGCCGGTACAACCTCTATTATTACGTAAGTAAGAGGAGTTCTGAATAATACTATAATTTACAAGCGCTACGGCTGTCCGAAAATTTGAGGCTTGCTTACACGCAAAGACTTAAGTCGTGTGAATTCTTGGTGAACGCCTGCGCGTTGTGAACCGTGATCGATATATCATATGATCCCCCTTCCCGCTTCGCCTCGATTCAGACTTTTTGGCGGGCGATTCAAAGTTTCCTAGGCAACAATTCACGGCTTTCACGCCCCCGACTTTTGGCTGGCTGGCGACGCTCCGAGCTGATGTAGATACCCAACTTGACTTCCCACTCGCCGGCAGCTCTTAGGGCTGCGCACCGTGCCTGCCGTATATTGACGGATACATGACGATCAGGGAACCCGTACCGTCATACGAATCAGGTACGGTGTACGGTACGGACTGCAGCCGTCAGGACCGTATGAGGACGGCTGTTCTACGGCATGTACGGCGTATACGAGGACCCCCGATAATAGCCTGATCTGGGGGAAAAAATTCGGGCCATATACGTTCGGACAAAATTTAGTGTTTTGGTTCGGATAAAAGGATAAAACTAATCAACAACCCCGGTGTTGACAGCAACCCGGGGTTATCACCTAACAAGCTTATGACCCATGCCTTTGTCATGGTGTTCACTTGCTTTGCTCGCTCAGCCTGACACCAGCATGGGCCAGCTCACGTATATGTGACACAATGCTTATCCCACTACAGTTACTCAAGTCTAACTTGTTATCAAACTGACACATTATTGATGTATTGACTTCATTACAAACTCATATTAACTTGTTACTGACTTTATTACAAACTTGTATTGCCATTAGTACAAACTTGTATTGACTTGGTATTAACTTGGTATTAACTTGTTATTGATATCATGACAAACTTGTATTGACTTGTTATTGACTTTATTACAAACTTGTATTGACTTGTTATTGACATCATTACAAACTTTTATTGACAGTATCACAAACTTGTATTGACTTGTTATTGACATTATTACAAACTTGTATTGACTTGTTAGATTGACTTCACTACAAACTTGTTATTGACATCATTACAAACTTGTATTGACTTGTTATTGACATTATTACAAACTTGTATTGACTTGTTATTGACATTATTACAAACTTTTATTAACTTGTTATTGAATACACACCAAGCCTTAGTAACCTGCCCTCAAGTCTTCTCACAATAAATTTTTCAACCATTTGATTCAATCCAAGTACAATCCAAATCCAAATCTAAATCTAAATCTAAATCTAAATTTAAATCCAAGTCTATCTTGATATCTATATTAGTTTCCAATTCCTGTAAATGATTTTTCAAGTTACTTATCTTTGCTAAACAACTCCATTCAACACTTCCTTGTATACCACATTGGCAGTTCTGTTATTTCCATTGTTTTCATTCAACAGCACCTTGATTCTTTCTCCAGATGTATACCTTGACAGTGCAACATATAGCTGCCCATGTGAGAACACTGGTGTCTGCAAGTCCAAGCCAACATGTGATACCAATTGGCCTTGTGACTTGTTGATAGTCATGGCAAATGCCAGGCGAACTGGAAATTGATGTCAACGGAGTGGTGATGGCAAGGTCTCTGCTGAAGGCTCCAATGTGATCCGAGGAATAAAAATGATATTTCCTGCAAACTGTGCATCTCCACTGATGATCCTGCACTTCAATACATGTGGTCTGGCTTCAAGGAGGATAAGTCGAGTTCCATTGCAAAGACCCATGGTGACATCCAGATTGTGTAGAAGCATGAGAGGACAGCCTATCTTAAGTGCCAGCCTGGAAAGAGGAAGGCCACTTGCTTTGATAAAGTTTAGATACTCTGCAGGATATGGCTGGTAGTTGTTTAACTCCTGCTCTCTGAATGAGACTGTATCAGCACTGTTGAAGACAGGCTCTGGTCCAGGAAATCTGGTAAGGAGAAGAGAGTTGATGACATTGACATTGTCATTTGTGCAGGAGAGAATAGTCCTATTCAAATAGTACTGATCTGGCTTGTTCCCCTGCTCTATGCCTGGATATGTAGAGTTGATAAGGTGATCCATGGTATTTCCATGGCAGAGCATGTTATGTGGAATCTGTATAGTGTCTGCAGCATCCACTGTTGTGCCTGCACCAATGTGCTAGAGCCAGGCAGCATGTGCAGTGTTCACTGGAGTCCTGTTGAGTCACATATTCTCGGTCAAGTGATAGACAGTAATGCGCTGCCAGAGAGTGCTCCTTTTGATGGATGAAGCTATGATCTGTTCTCTAGTGCCCCTAGGAATGACAGGTAGGGTCTGTCTAAAGTCACCTCCAAACAAAATGGTGATTCCACCAAATGGAACATTCTTCTTCTTGAGATCATGCAAGGTGCAGTCTACTGCATCTGTGGCATATTTGTGCTGCATAGGAACTTTATTCCAGATGATGATGGAAGTTTGATCAAAGACCTGGTGCAAATCTGAACCTTGAAGTATTCTGCAAGTAAAGGCCTCATCGATTTCGATTGGGATTTTGAACATGGAATGTGCTGTGTGACCACCTTCTAGAAGCAATGCAGTGATTCTGGATGATGCCACACAGAAAGTAATTTTTCCTTGAGCACGAACAGCAGCTGCAATGGTGTTGCAGACAAAGGTCTTCTCAAAACCTCCAGCACTATGCAAGAACATGAGCTTTCCCTTGTTATTGTTTACAGAATCTATTGCAGCATCAAAAACCTGTCTCTGCCTGTGATTGAAAAGCTGGAGATTGTGAGCAACAGTGATGGCCAACTCTTCAACATTGTAATGCCTCTGTTCCTGCAAAACCCTATTGGCAAGAACATCAATGTGCCAGTTTCCTTCAATGGCAAGCATCTCTGGATAATCAGAAAGTTGTTTGCCTGATCTGATAAGGACCTGATTGATGAGATGCAAGTCATACATGTACACTTGATCATCTGCACACTCTGTATCTGGATAGATTGAAAGACACTTGACTCTGAGGTCATTACAAATGTGATGTCTGAACTGGTTCCACAGGATGTCAGGAGATGTTGGATTGCAATGAAGAAGAATGGTAGTGAAGAGCAATCTGAGAGAGAGGAACCAAGCTGCATCTGGGCTGCCTCTGTAAGACACTGGACTCATTCCTAGTCATCCTGCAAAAGACCCAATGCAACACAGGCCTACTTGAATGTATTATGGATGACACCATTAACAGTGTGCAAGTGCTGGAATGATGTTGCCCCTGTGACAACAGTAAGAAGCAGCCTGTGATAGAACCTTTTCCCCTGGGCAGGAGAAGCAAAGTACATTCTGCCAATAGCAGGGTCATGCTGCTTCCTAGGGTTCCACTGCTTCTTGGTTCCATTGTAGACCCATGCTTGAGGAAAGTTCTGGTAGGTGACAGTATGTGCTGCTTTATATCTTCTGTTGGCTTCAAACCAAGCAGTGAGACATGTGGTCTTGGCACCAGGCCTTTCCAAAACCTTATTGATATTGTCATCTGCATTGAAGTAGACCATTTGCTGGTCCTTCAGATGGATGGGCAGACAATAAACATAAGGAGACTCTGCATGCATCCCAAATTCATTCATATGCCAGCAACTTTCCACATATGCAATGTAATGTGCATCCAGATACTCCTTGACCTCGTCTCTGTCATAATCGAGAATCTCAATCATGGTTCTGTCATGGCCTTTGTATATGTACTTGTGGATGTACTTGACAGCCTTGACTGAAGAACAGATCTTGACTTTGATGTGACAGTTGTATCTGACAAATGAACCAAATTGTTGACCAATAAACATGATGTCAGATAAATGTTCCTTACTTTGCAGCCAAATAAGGATTGTGTGGGACCACATGTCTGTTATCATAGACATGGTTATGCTTTCTCACTGTTCTACCACTGTTGGGTCTGGCATAATCAGGATAATTGTTTGCAGTAAAAGAGGTTTGTTTTCTGAACTCCTTGGGATACCTCTTGCTGCACCTATTGTCAACCATGCATGAAGCCTAGGGTTTCTCATGACTACAAGGACCATGAAGCATGCAGATAGTTATAGTGTGATAGAGCATTGGCTGTGTGATGGGGTCAGGAATCTGAGCAGACACAATAGAGTCAACATCATGTGCATCATGGATTTTGTTGGCTGGATTAAGAAATATGAGGAGGTGCATATGTGGAAGGCCTCTCTTTTGAAACTTGATGGTATGGATGTGTGCCACCACTTTACCCAAAATACCATCCTTGATATCCTGAGCAATACTTTCTTTTTCTGTTCCAAAAGACATGCAACAATGTCTGGCCTGTCATAGGCTTCCTGCTTTTTCCCATGTGTGGTAAAATGTGGATTGGGTGATTCCTCCTGCATCAGAGCTTCCTGGATCTCTGGGCACTGTCAATTGGCAGTCATGGTGAGAAAGAGATCTGGCTTGCCAAAAAAGTGACAAATGGCCATGGAATCCTGGAAAAGCTGATTCATATGCCTTTCACTGCCTATGTGGATTGATGGAAGAATGATGCAACTCCCATGATCCTCTAGATTGATGTTTTTATCCTGGTCACCCATGGCAGCATCCCTCAATCCAGCATACACATCAGCTCTAAGCTCCTTCTGGTGATGGTGGACCCAGTTCAACATATTCTGTTCAATAGATGCCCAAGCATCTACAACATAGTGCTGCAAAAGATTTTCTTCCCACAACAATGGTGGCTGCTCTCCTGGCCTTGGGTGCAACTGATAAGCATGGTAGCATCTCTGACTGACATTGGGAACTCTTCTGGCTCCATCTGCACCTTGGTGTGCAGCTATATCTGGGTGCCATCCATCTTCACCATGAGAAAAAAGCAAGACATAGTGCAGAGTTGAATAGGATGGATGCAACTGGCTGATATGCCTAAGCCCTCCCCCTCTCAGCCTGAGAACAATATCTCTGTGATTAGACCATTCCTCAGAGCCATCACCTGGAATAATGGTTGCCACTTCATTATTGGCTGTAGGGAGATTATAGCAACATAAATCCTGGGTTCTATTTAATCACAGCCATATGGAGACATTGTCCTGCTCTTCTGGAGGCTTTTTCCTCATGATCTGAAATGCCTCTTAAATAAAGGCACATAAGGATGGGTAGTATTTAGCGTGGCCTGCAGCTCTGTCATGATAACTGAGTTGAGATTATTGTTTTGCTGCTCACGAATATCAAGCTGTGCAATTGGATCATGAATATAGAGCTGTGGATAGGCTGCAGGCCATCCAGGAGGTGGCAGAAGTGCTCCAGAAAGGTAATGAAGATTGCCATGAATATGAAAGCTGTATACACCTGATGTACCTCTGACAGAATGGTCCACCTTGACACCCAAAGATGTGAATGCAAATGCAGCATTGTACTGTCAAATGTTTGTTTTGAATTCTTTGGAAAGAGGACTTTTGCCACACAACAAATCCTGCAATGTGGCAGGGGCAGATCGGAAGGATGGCAGACGAATTTGTCCCTGCAAACAGCAACTTCCAAACTTTGGCACAGCTCTGCTAGACTTGGACAGCTTTTCACAATCAAAATGCAAGGCATGGCAGTGTAGACACTCAACATTCATGGGTCCAAGTGACTGTCTGGGAATTGACTCCTGATAAAGTGCACGACCAAGTGGTAATGGACTTGCAGGTCGATGTGGAGGTAGAGGTACAGGCATAGGTGGAGGCAAAGGTGGCAACATTGGAGGATTCAGGAATGAAGCAGGCAGCAGCAGTGAAGGAGATTGTGTGGGAGAAGGTGGCAATGATGTAACATGGAATATTGGGTCAGGCAGCAGTGGTGATGAAGATTGTGGAAGAGAAGATGGAAATTGTAAAGGAGACATCCTTCCAAACTCATCATAATACTCTGATGGCATAGGAGATGGTGGAAATTGCAAAGTAGTCACCCTTCCAAATTCATCATAATAATCTGATGGCAGGGGAGAAGGTGGAAATTGCAAAGAAGACTCGCTCCCATCATCATCATCAGATTCCTCATTCTCCATTTCCCTCCTCAAAGCAATCTCATTATTCCTCTGTTCTTTATACTCAGCAGCCAACAGTGCAGCCATATCTCTATCCATCTGAATTTGTTCCACTTGTGCATCCACTTGAGCTCGATATTGATCAATCTGATCTCCAGACATATTGTTTGCTAATTGATCCAACCTCATCATTCATTGATGCAAGTTCCTGTCTGCAATGGATAGACATTGGAGTTCCTCAGCCTCATCCATCTGTGCCTGCTCATCTGCATGCTGTTCATTTCTCCACATCTGATGCATCCTGAGAGCCCATTCCTGATTGTGCCTGTTATGTTCTTGCAATGCAACCTCTATATTAATATGTCTGAGTGGATCATGATATTGTGGCTCAGCAGCTAAAGCAGCTTGCCTGTCCCTTTCCTGTTCAACCAGCTGCTGCAGTTGTTAATTGTGCTGTCTAGTTGCTTCAGCTTTAGCAGGTTAGTGTTGTGCATGCTCTTCAGCTTCAGCAGCTTGCCTGTTCCTTTCCTGTTCTGCTAGCTGCTTCAATTGCCAATTGTGCTGCCTAGCTGATTATGCCACCTAGCTGCTTCCACTTCAGCAGCTTGCTGCTGTTCAATCACCTGCTGCAAGTGCAGATTATGCTCCCTCCTCATTTCAGCCACCTGCTGTGATATTCTCTCTCTGGCAGCAATAGCCTCAGCACTTCTCCTTTCCTCAGCAATCTTCTGTAATAATTTCTGCTGATGCTGATACTCCTTAGCTGCCTCAGCTTGTTGTAACTTCTGAACATGTGCATCATAATCCACAGTTCTTTCCCTCAATGCAATATGTCCCCTATGCAGATTATTGAGTGCAGGATCTGCTTGACCACCTGAAATATTATGCAGTGGTCCCAGTCCCCTCCCTCTCCCTCTCCCTCTCCCCCTTCTTGTTTGTAACTGAGGTGCAGGTGGATCCACAGGAATAGGATTGGCCAAAGGTGCATTTCACCCTGCTGGCAGTTGAACCTGTGGTATAGTAGAAGCTATATTTGCCCCTACTCCATGGTTTGCCAAAACAGGTCCAGATGGCATCACAGGAGCCCCTCTCCTATGCAATATAGGAGCAGGTACAACTGGCAACTCAAACTTTTTTGGAGCATTCCAATTAGCAGGCATCTGCACCTGTGGTATCTGAGCTGCCAATGCAGCTCCATAATTCAGTGGAACAATTCTTTCAGCAGGGGCAGTCACTTTAACTCTGCTTCTCCTCTCATCAGGATTGGACATCTGCAACCTTTCCAAATGGTCTGCATCTCTAATTCTAGCCCTTTCCACTTCTGGTGTAGAAGGTCTACTTTGATTCCTGCAAATACTCTAATAAGCCATTATTATTGCAACATATGCCAACACCACTCACATATTTAGTAATGGTAAAGCCCAATAATGATTTTGTTCAATAGCCAACAATGCAGCACAGCTGAAGTAAGGTGAGCAACAATTTCCTTTAACAGCCAGTTGTCACAACACCCACTGTAATTCAACTGTTTTCAAGTTTCAATAGCCAATTCCAACACTTATGTAATGACAATCACAATTTTGCTATTTGATTATAGATAGCAATTGCAATAGTATCACTATTATAGCCCCAAATGTTGTGTGAAGAGAGGTACTCAACTGATTGTGGTGCACTCTCTCTCTACATATAAGGAAAAGGCCTCTGTTTGGTCATGTTGTGCCTATTCCAGGCAAGATGTGAAAGTAGGTGTCCATTATATTGCGACTGAAATTTTATGCAAGCAAATCTGCCTTTTTTGGTATTGACTTGTTACTGACCTCATTACACATCTGTATTGACATGTTACTTACTTCATTAAATTTGTATTGACCTGTTACTGACTTCAGATTTTTTACTGACCTCATTACAAATTTGTATTGACTTGTTACTGACCTCATTACAAATTTGTATTGTCATGTTACTGACTTCATTACAAATCACAAATTTGTATTGACTTGTTACTGACCACATTACAAATTTGTATTGACTTGTTACTGACCAGCACCATTGGTGCTATACATATGGGACGACGACATTTCAAACCCAGCTGTATTTGTCAGAGCTGACAAATTTTAGTCAGCTCTGACAAATACCATCATTTCTGACTAATCTTGCATAGTGCTGACCAATTTTGCACAGCTCTGACAAATTTTAGATAATCCTATCAACCCATCATTCCCACAAAATGACTGTAGCATATGTTATGTTTGTCGTTCTAATCAATCACTGATCTTAGCTGAAAAATTCCCCCCTTTAGCTGATCCCATCATGCCATCACTCCCACAAAACAACTGTAGCATATGTAATAGACGAGCTTATGACCCATGCCTTTGTCATGGTGTTCGCTCACTTTGCTCGCTCAGCCTGACACCAGCATGGGTCAGCTCGCATATATGTAACACAATGCTTAACCCCACTACAGTTACTCAACTCTTCAGTTGCCTTTGGACCTTCAGCCCAAAGTCAATGTTTTGGGGTTTATGGTCACACAACTCTTTAGTTGATTTTTAGATAGTACACAACTCTTCAGTTAGTCAATGTGGGGGGGTTGTGGTGTTTATCCCCATCCCCATCCCCATCCCTATCCCCATCTCCATCTCTCTCTCCATCTCCATCTCTCCCTTCCCCTTCCCCATACCCATACCTACCTATTCCCATTCCCATTCCCATCCCCACCTCTCTCTTCCTCATCTCCCCCTCCCCTTCCCTCATCTCCCCCTTCCCCATCTCTCCCATCTCTCCCATCTCTATCCCCATCTCCCCCATCTCCATCTCCCCCTTCCCCGTCCCCTTCCCCATCTCCCCCTCCCCCTTCCCCACCTCCCCCTTCCCCCTCCCCTTCCCTTCCCCCTCTCACTCTCCCATGTCCACCTCCCCCCTCTACACCCTCTCATACCCCCTCCCCCCTCCCCACCCCTCATACCTCTTCTCCATCCCCCTCCTGCCTGCCCCCTCACACCCTCTGCCCACCTCTTACACTCCCCTCACACTCCTTCACACTCCTCTCCACACTCAGCTCACTTGCGAAGTTTCAAACTCCACTTCAAACTCAGCTGCAGCTCACCTCTACATATGCGATGACCACATTTTGAAGCCCAGCTATATTAGTCACAGCTGACAAATTTTAGTCAGCTCTGACTAATGCCATCATTTCTGACTAATGTTGCACAGCACTGACAAATTTTAGATAATCCCATCAACCATCACTCCCATCATCCCACAAAATGACTGTAGCATACATATGTTACAAGCTTATGACCCATGCCTTTGTCATGGTTTTAGATACAGTAGTACACAACTCTTCAGTTGACTTGGGACCCTTGGCCCCAAGTCAACGTGGGGGGGTTGTGGTGTTTATCCCCTTCCCCAATGGCCCCTTCCCCATCCCCATCTCTCCCTTTCCCTTTCCCTTTCTCTTTCCCATACCCATACCCATACCCATACCCATACCCATCCCCACCCTCATCCCCACCTCTCTCTTCCTCATCTCCCCCTCCCCCTTCCTCATCTACCCCATCTCCTCCATCTTTATCCCCATCTCCCCCATCTCCATCTCCCCCTTCCCCATCTCCATCTCCTCCATCTCCACCTCCCCCTTCCCCTTCCCCATCCTCCTCTCACTTTCCCATGTCCCCCTCCCCCCTCTACACCTTCTCATACCCCCTCCCCACCCCTCATACCTCTCCTCCATCCCCCTCTTGCCCACCCCCTCACACCCCCTCACACCCACCCCACCCCTCACACTTCCCTCACACTCCTCTCCACACTCAGCCTACTTGCAAAGTTTCAAACTCCACTTCAAACTCAGCTGCAGCTCACCTCTACATATGCTATGACCACATTTTCAAACCCAGTTGTATTTGTCAGAGCTGACAAATTTTAGTCAGCTTTGACTAATGCCATCATTTCTGACAAATTTTAGTCAGCTTTGACTAATGCCATCATTTCTGACCAATTTTGCACAGCTCTGACCAAGCCTGACAAATTTTAGATAATCCCATCAACCATTACTCCCATCATTCCCACAAAACGACTGTAGCCTATGTTATACAGCTCGTTGACTCTGATCCCATCACGCCATCACTCTCACAAAACGGTTGTAACATATGTAGTAGATGCGCATCATCCCATCAATCATCACTGATTAATCACCATTCTCAGCCAAAAAACTCCCCCATTTAGCTTGCCATCACTCCCACAAAATGGTTGTAGCATATGTAATAGATTGGGCTGCTGGCTGAAAGTGCTGGGGGTTGCAAACTTTGCTATCGACCAGCTGACATTGGTCAATCACATGTATGCATTGTCACATTTGTGACCATTGGTTAATGTTGGTTGCCACATCACAACCTCGACGGTGTTTTGCTCAATCTAGCACATACATGCTAATTCACACTTTTTCTTCCATGTGAGGGTGCTGTTCAAATAAGTATAAATCACAGCAAAATTTGAGCAGTGTACCAAAGATTTTGCAGTGTCAATCTTCAATGAACTGTGATTATGGATCACAGATGTTACAAATATCCTGACATTCAGAATGCATAGGATGGCAGTACTGCAAGTTGTTGGCAAGCAATGGCCAGCATTCCAAAGGATCTCTTCATTATGGCAGATGGTGAGTGCTGTCAGAGAAGTCCCATCTGGTGGTATTGAGGTCTTTGAAGGATAAGACAGTGTTGTATGGGCTTACCAGCAATGTCTCAGGTGGGTGTGAGATAAGACCACATCATTCTGTCTTCCACCTGCCCTTTCTTCTCAAGCTTCAATGACAAGTGGCCATTGCATTGAAAATATATCATGGCAGATGTTTACCTGAGCAATGAGTTGTGGCACTCCAATGGCACCAACTCTTGAGTTTGAACACTATGTGACTCATGACCCCAGTACTATGTTTTCTCATCAATATTTTGTGTCTTTTACATTTGAAAAGATGTCAGATGTCAAGTTGTTCTATCCAACCATCCTTGGCAAGGGCTCCATCAAAGCTTGGACATTCAGCAATGAAATCCATGTTACAATGGCTGCAATGACCATCCAACTCTGTGAGACGATACCTGATTATAAGGATATCCATGGCATCATCGATGAAATGCTTATGGCGCATGCAGCTTCAGCATGCTCTGTGTGCTTTTCTCTCATGATACCTGGCAAACAGGATTGGGTAGTTTTTTACCACTTCTCAAAGGTTTGTCCAGCACCTATTTCTATGCTCATGCTAGCTCACATTGGATTATGATAGTTTTGGCTCATCTAAAAAGTATTCAACCATAAAGTCCTCATTCAGCTTGCATGCCATCTCTTTGAGCATCTTTGTTCATCAATTATCCTTTCCTCTACAGTTTTTCAAGACTTCGGTCGCCTCTGCATCACTCTGCAGTGTGCACCCTTTATTCTACAAAATTTCCCCTTTGAAAACTTGGGTATTTACTTGGAGAAGATTGGCTAGAGGACTTGGTCTTGGATGGGCTTGCCAAAATCCAGTATTTCAAGACTGGTACCTGTTAGTGCCTCTCCTACATTCCTTTTCCTTCCTACAGGATTCATGACTGAAGCCCACATGCTGTATCATTGAGAAGGCATGCACTGCTATGGCTCAGAATTGTGTGCTCTTTGCGAATGAATTCAGCAGTTGGAAGTTACACAGGTTGGCTACCTTGACCACTCCACAAATCATTATTCCAGCTATGTTATGATGTCATTTCATATTTTACAGCACGGAGACTCTCTGCATGGTCAACCCACAAATGACATCCTGCCAATCCTCCAATGGGTGCTGTCTGGGCTTGGGGCAGATTTTCCAATGTCAATTCAAGTGGGAACCATGAATCATCAAGGCCTTGGCAGTGGTGAGGGCAGTTGCACAATCACAGCACACAATTTTGTTGCCTGCAAAGCAGATCATGCTCTGTTGTGCTGGATGGCACAGTTACTGCCAAATATACAGAATCAATTATTGCATGAATTATGTATCTACAATAGCATTGCATTGAAGACCATCGAGGTGCATTTTCAATGGAAAACAATGTTTTTGACTTACCTGTCTCATACTAGCATTTCCATGATTGAGTAGAGCCATGTGTCGCATCACTGTTGACCTGCACTCTGGATGCGGAAGCCATGTTCTGTGGTTATGATGATTTTAACCTCTACAAACCAAAGGCAAGTCAGACTCCTTCATGAAATGAGTAATTGACCAGCTAATTCTGCTGATTATTGCAGATGAATCATCCAATCTATAGGTTTATTTGAGAGCTGCATCAAACTGTCAAGCTGCCACAACCCTGAGCTTCTGACATCTCATTTTTACTCAACAGTAGTCCCATGTGTCAGAATTCTCCATCCTCTTATCATCAGGTGCCCATCCCATTACTAGCATGGTTTCAGCTCCCAACTCTTACAAAAGATCAAAAACCCAGTGACCTGTTGGAGACCTCTGCTCTTGCTCACACTCACCTGACCTGCCAAGCAGCAAGAAATCATGAATTCACACCATCTCTACCCCTATTCATCTGGTAGCCAGCAGAAGTCCTTCAGTGACCATCATTTCACCAACCAAGGTCACACAATCCCTGTCATCAAAAGGCAGACATATTGTCCTGTTCAAACAAGAATTCCCTTTCTCTGACACCACATCCAATGATTTGAAAGTAGAGTTCCATGATACAATTGATCTCATATCTCCCCAATTGATAAAATTCAATGTTTTAGCATCTCCAATCAACAATCTGGTGACCTCCCAACAGCATGTTCAGAAGAAACACAGTCCATGCACTCCCATCTGCATGTTGCATGATTTTTCTATCGAAATCATATCACCCAATGACAGAAAGCCTATGTGCAGTACAATGTTCATTGAAATCACATCTCCATGCAATGAAAAGCCTGCTTGCCCCATCTTATGTGATGTGTTGGTTGAAATTGTATCTCCATCAGACAGCAAGCCTAAGCACAGGTGATCAGCATCACAGGATATTCAAGTCTACAGTGCTCCACCCCATGCATGTGAAACTCAGCTCTTTCAAGACTTGGATACTGCTATCATCGCTGTGTATAATGAGGTAGGCTGTAAGGGGAAAGGAAGGTGCCTCAGGCATCTGGGCAATTTTCTGCATTTGTCCCATATTTTTTTATATTTTATTTCACCTCATTCTGCCTTTTCTATAATTTTCTATGACTTAATCCTATTTTTCATTATATTTCAGTTTTTTCTATGTTGGTACATGTTGACAGTTCTATTCTTGGAGGCAGGACCACTTCTGGATGTTTACCCATCAAGGTGATGTCATCCCACAGCTTGATCTGGCTATTTCCACCTTTTTGCTATTTTTAGCTTACTATTTGATTTTTGGGTCTAATCACATATACTGGGCATCAACAGATGGGTCCTTAGAGTTTTCTCTTTGGATTCCCCTTTGTTAGGTGCACATGAGGTGTCTGTATTATGTAGTATAATATTAACCTTGGATTCCCTCTGTTAGCTCACTATTAGGTGAGGCTTTGAGGTTGCTCTTACAGTAGAAAACCCTCTCTCCACCAAGATAGGCAGGTACAGAGTAGAAGATGACTCTCAGAGATCCACAGACTCCCTACACACCATCCCAGACACTCCCGCCTTTAGTGCACACTGCCTTTCACCTGACCTGCTGCCTAGTGCCATAGATGCTCCAGAGCGTATTGATGCACTTGAAGGCAATGTTGCTGGAATTCATGCACAAATTAATACACTTACATCTACCATTGAAATCTTTATTAGAACCCTCCAGTCAAACCCCACACCACCCATTTTGACCCCTAGTGTGCTAAGCATGCACATGCTGCCCAATATGCACCCAAGTGAAGACATGCATGTTAAACCTGTGCCCCCCACCAAATTCAATGATGCACATTCCTATGGATGTGCCTTCCTCAATTCCTGCAGGTTGTACATCAGTCTATGCCCAAACCAATTCATGGATGATGCTGCTAAAATTTATTGGGCTCTCACATACATGAAATCTGAGCGTGCCTATCTCTACATCGACCATATATTACACCAAACCAAGAAGCATGGCTTTCTTCCATTTTCCATTTGAGGGGACTTTTATGATGAGTTTATATGACACTTCTGCCCCCTCAATGAATGCCAATGTGCTGTAATGTGTCTTGAATCCACTTCCTACTACCAAGCACATTGCTCTGTGGACAACTACATTGACAAGTTTTGAAACCTGGTGGACATGGCAAGGTATGGGAGTGGGTTGCCCATGGTGGTGAAATTTCATTGAGGTCTTAATCAGGAAATCCAAGACCAGATTGCACAGATGTTGGAAGGATGCCCAGCAGACAATAATATAAATGCTTGGTATGAGGCTGCTTCCCTCTGTGAGGAGAACTGACTCACAAAAATTCAGCATTTACTGTGGCTTTCTGCACTCCTACCACCACCCATGCACCCCACACCTTTAATTGAGCACCCCCTCATTCTAATCCCATCCCTATGTGCCAACCCACAGCATTCAGCTCCAAGACCCCCACTCCAATGGACTGTAATAAGAAAGGAAGGTGCCCCAGACATCTGGGCAATTTCTGCATTTATCCCATATTTTTTTATATTTTACTTCACCCTATTCTGCCTTATCTATGATTCTCTATGATTTATTCCTATTTTATTATTATATTTCAGTTTTTTCCATGTTGGTACATGTTGACCATTCTATTTTTAGAGGTGGGACCCCTTCTGGACATTTACCCATCAAGGTGACATCATCCCACAGCTTGATCCACCTATTTCTGCTTTTTTGCAATTTTTAGCTTACTATTTGATTTTCAGCTCTAACATGTATACTGGGCATCAACAGATGAGTTCTTAGGGTTTTATCTTTTGATTCCACTCTGTTAGGTGCACCTTAAGTGTCTGTATTATGTAGTATAATATTAACTTTGGATTCCCCTCTGTTAGCTCACTATTAAGGGAAGCTTTGAGGTTGCCCTTATACTCACCCCTCATATTCATGGTTTGAACTGAAGTTTTTTGTGGTTCTGGACCAATGTTTGGTGGGCACTCTCCATGCACAGGGTATGCTACCTTTCTGGTGTCTTTGGGCATCTCAGAGTCCATTATCCAAGTGGTTGGTCAATGGTCAATGGAGGCTTGGAGGATCTACATTCACAAAAATCTGGCTATCAGAGTGGAACAGCAACTGGCTGCTATGCAGCTTCACAATTAGTTACACTGCTCTATGCTACTCACTTTTCATCTTTTTACCTCCACCATCCCCCCGACACACTATTATCAGCTTCCTTAGCATGTCTGTTCCCTCACCTATCTTATTTTGGGGTCCACCTAGGTGAATTCCAGTTTCTTGCTACTATGACACCTTGAGTAAGCAGCAGAGGTCATCATGAACATGGGTTCCAAGGGTAAGGAACATTTTCATAGGCCTCTGCACCACCTTATGATTATGCAACTAGCTCTGCTATCCATGCAGAGCTTCACTCAACCTCCCTTTTGCATGGTCCATGCCTTGGTGCTAGGGGCTAGCAGAGGCCAGGGTATAAGACAGTTGCAGTGCAACTAGAGGGTTCTTGTGTTGCTTCCTCTCGACTTCCATTTCACTTGCAAGCAACACAGGTAAGCACTTTGTGCTACACATTGTTTACAACTTCTTACTTTCTCAGTATTGTTATCTAAGGCCTCACCTATCTTGATAATATTTACTCACATCATAAGAGTTTACACAATTCTCAATGGACCAAACTCATCTAGATTTTCACTTAACAGAATTCATCTAGTATCCAGTTTAGCTTCACTATTTCATCCAGTTGAGTCCTAGTAGTAAGCTCATCTATATCTATCTGAGTTTGTTTCTTACATGGTGACAATTGAATTGTTCAGTCAATGTTCAATTTTCTGTAGGCCTCCCTCCTCTCCCTTTGTATTATTTTATAATAGTGTCTTTTAGTAAAAAGGGCTCTGCTGTCAAGACCCATTTCACCTGATTGGATTTCCAATAATTCCTGATTCCTTTCTGACACTTTTCTGAACTTGTCCATCAGCATTCCAGCTGCAGCACCTTTTAGTCATCAGACAAGTTGTTACATGCCTTAGTAATCATTTGCTTACTCACTTTATTCCTAATACAGTCTTACCAATTCTGGTCATGGATACTTACCAAGACCTGTTAGTAAACTTCCATACTTTCTGTTATTCTTTCAGCCTTCAATACTTAAGTGCCCATAACTTAGCCTTAGTCTCCAGTTTGCAAATTACTTGTAAACTACTTTGTCCCTTGCATTATATCTTGCCTTGTCAATCCTCTGCTTAATATGAACCCTCCATTCACCCTTGACTTGTTCCTTGACCTAATCCATTAATCTCTCAGCTCCTCTTAACTTAATTTCACCCCATACCCTCTGCTTTATTCTATCCTTGCCCTATATCCAGAAACCCACTGGACATTCATATGCAATCCACCTGAAATTGGACAACTGATGAGGAGAAGGGCACAACTTCTTATAAGTTGAAGCCAAGTCCTCTCTGGCCCCTTTTACCTGGCATGCCACAGCCCAGTGGATTCTGCCTGGAACCCCTGAATACCTCTGACCACTGATAACTGGGTCTGACCAGACTTCCGGTGTATCCCTGACCAAGTTCCAACCTTTGTGGTAGTGATCTTGAATCTTGACATCTGCCTGCTTAATTAGTGTAGCTTGTGTTTTTGTATTTGTAGCACATCCACTCCCTTGCCTATCTTATTTTGGGGTTTATCTAGGCAGATTCCAGTTTCCCACTAAAGTTAACATTATACTACATAATACAGACCCTTCATACACACCTAACAGAATAGCAAAAGGGCAGAAATAGGCAGATCAAGCTGCAGAATGATGTCACCTTGATGGATAAACATCCAGAAGAAGTCCCATCTCTAAGAATAGAACTGTCAACATGTACCGATGATGTGTTCAGTTGGTACTCAGTGCAGAGTCTCAATGGAAGGGGTGAACACTTAACCTACAACTGCAGGTGTGCTCGGGGTGAGGGGGGGAGTTCGCTTAGAGGGCCTCGGATCGTCCTTCAGGGCGCAAAGACTATGGGGAGGCTGGTATGGCAGTTTTCAATGTGTGCACTAGTTGTGTATGCTAAAGGGGAGGTATGCAGAGTGGTGGGAAAGTGTGCAACACAAAGAGGCAAAAACACGCAATGGGAGCGCAAAAGTGTGCAATGACAAGATGGGAGGTGTAGTGGGATGAAGACGGCACTGAGATGTGCTGGGGAGATGATGCAAAGGTTGGGGGCGCTAACAGGATGAAAGTGCAAGGGGCGGAAAAAGGTGCAAACAGTGTGCAAAATGTGGCTATGCAAATAGGTGTGTAAATGCAGCTATATGAAGGGTGCACTGCCAGAGTGCACAAATGAGAATGAAGGATGCAACACAGGGATGAAACGCAACAATATGATGAGGGAATGCAAACAATACACAAACACGGCTATATGAAGGGCGCACTACAAGGGCGCATGGACTGGATGCTGGTGCACAGACTATGTGTGACACTGACTGAACTATGAACTATGAGGGGGGGAAAGATCCTCTGGATTCTCTATCTGTCCGCCTACTATGTACAAATTGCTTATGTGATAAAAATGGTAAAATAAAGTGTAAAAATAGAAAGCACCATGCGCTACCCACAAGTGCATCCATCTGCCCATCTAAACCTGACTGTGCTATGCCACTGCCTCATCCAATAAGATTTGCACACCTATAGCCCACTACCCAACTGTTCCAGTGTGATGTGCTATTTTTGGTGTGCTCTAGGTCTCGTGCACTCTTCCCAATTAATCAGCTTCGGTGTTATGTGTCGCATGCTGTGCCTTAGTAATAATGGCATAATCGACCTGTGCTGGTTACCAGATAAGGTGATGCCAATTGGAAATGCGGAAGAACTATAAGGAGATGTTGTGAAAGGCCAAATACTGCCAAAGTGCCAGGATTACATGAAGGCACCCAAGGCGCACAGTCCAATGCCAAATAGGCACAAAGTGCCCCGATTATGTGAGAATGCACAATCTGCTCATGTCGGAATCACGGTGTGCCTTGAATAAATGCACCAGTAAGCTGGGAGCTGCAATGCGCAGTGCACCGGTGCAGTGGATTGTTGTGTGTGTGATAGGGATTGTGCAATGAGTGCACAGCAGGGAATATGAGTGCAGGTAAAGCATAAAAGGAGTGCACAAAGGTGCATCGAGCACACAATAAATGTGGAAGGCAGATAAGGAGTGTGGGGGGGGGCGCATGGAGGTGGTTGGAAGCATAACAGGGCACCTTTAGGATGCACGACAGCAGGCAGCTATGGGGGAACCAAAAGCGCAGTAGATATGCAAAAGGCACACAAAGGCGCACCTAAATGGTCAAAGGTGCACGAAAGCACATGGAAGCACACAGAGGCACACTGGAGCGCAATGGAGTGCACTGGAGTGCAATGGAGTGCATGGGAGCACAATAGAGTGCACTAGAGCACAATGGAGTGCACTGGAGTGCACAGGAGCACACTGGAAGCACACTGGAGCGCAATGGAGCGCATGGGAGCGCACTGGAAGTGCACTGGAGTGCAATGGAGTGCACTGGAGTGCATGAAGGCACACAAAAGCATGCTGTGCAAAGTGAGTAGAAGATGTCCAAGCAGTGCACACAATCATAAAAAATGGTGTAGTATGAGTGCAGGGTGAAAGGGAGCTGTATCACCGATATGGAAGAACTGAAAAATAATATAAAATAGGAGTGAAATCATAGCAAATCATAGTAAAGGCAGAATAGGGTGAAACGAAATATATAAAAATATGGGATGAACACAAAAAATTGCCCAGATGCCTGGGATGCCTTTCTTTTCCCTTACTGCTGCTGTATCAGATTCCAAGGTCTTCAAGCAGTTGCATCTGTGGCAGAATCAGAATCAGTATTTCACAGGTGGTCAATATATTCTCATGGATGAAGGTCAGCAGTTGCTTAAATTCTGGTGCATTATTACCTTCAAACTTGTTGAATCTGACTATTGGAATAAGGTTATCCATCCACACCATATACCACGTGCCCTTTCAGTGAGCTGGAGATCATAAAGGCATCACTGGAGGATCAAGAACAGATGAGAAAGTTCAATCGGCACTTATCAAGTGTGCAGATTAGTGTTGAACATGCTTTTGGTGTTCTAAAAGGGTGGTTCTTGTCTTTGAGAGTTATGGGTCCTCATGATGATGTGCAGGAGATTTATTGTGTTATTGAGGCTTTGATGATCCTTCATAACATTTGCATCAAACATGATGATAATCCTGAAGACATCTATGACTATATTCTGTGCCTTGATCCAGAGCCAGAGGATGGTGCAGACTCTGATGAGGAAAACTCTCATGACTTTGGTTGTGAGGATATCACTGGAGAAGCACAGATTCCAGGACACAAGACAGACAACTGGCTAAAACTTCAAGGGTATCGAAAGCAGAAGGTATTGTTGGATAAACTTTTCCTGGTATAACAACATATACATAGAATTATAATCACTGGAACTGCTATTAAAAATTCGACTATATAATTAAACAGTATCAGAAACAAACATGAAGAGAACTGTGTTAGAAATGATTGTGAAACATAAATGATGTAGGGAACTGCATAGGTTTTACCCATGGGTTTCCCACCCTTTTATTTTCTAATTTATTCAATGGGTTTTGCATGAAAAATCATGAAACAAATGATTTTCTGGTAGCTATTCAATGAGTGCTTGTGATACATTGGACAAAATAATATATTTTCAACCTTGTCACATGAAAGATGTGACCACAACATTGTTTTATGCATTGGATCACACAGAGCCAAGAAAAAGCTTCCAGAAAATGATTTTTTCATGATTTTTCATGCAAAACTCATTGAATAAATTAGAAAATAAAAGTGTGGGAAACCCACAGGTAAAACCTGTGCATTTCTTTAGTTATATGATCAGTGAGCATTTCTTTAGCAAGATGAATCTGCTGGCAAAATTTTAGACCATCAAAGTGAGCCTTGTCAAGTCCAGCCTTGGACTTGAGATACTCTGTCAATCCACTAGCAGCAGTAAGGTTCTGTTGGTGGGTAACTCTGGAGGCTTCTCTTGAAGGTGTGCATTTCAAAGACAGAGTGGTTTTGACTGGAGATGAATCAGAATTGTCACTGTCACTCAGGTCCCCACTGATAAGATTGCTATCAATGTCAGAGAGTGGTTGCACCGAGTTGTAGATGACCAGATGAGTAACCTTAGGACTCTTTCCATGGTTTACTTTGTTGAGGGAAGCAATTATAGGGCAGATAATTACACATGATACACCGTAAATTGAACAGATCATACCACCCCAAGTTGTGAGTTAATCAGTGATTTTGTACAAGAATGGATTAAACATACCTTCTTGAAAACCCACATAGCATTCACCTTGAGCTTATCAGCAATCTTGTCAGAATTTGGACTGAGAAGCCATTCAAAAAGTCACTATCTTTCCAATGAGTTTCTGCACTGTTTACCACCTCTTTCTCCACATTGAATTTCTCAACCTTTTCCTTCTTTGTCAACTTCTCATTGCCCCTTTTTACTGCAGACCTGCTATTTGAGTTTGATGTGCTGATTATCTCCACCTCATCAAACTTCTCTCATTGATTCTCCTTTTCCAAGAAATCAATCTGTTGTAACTTCTTGGTAGGTGGTGCAACAATATCACATTCAGTGGATTCTGTATCAATTGGACATTTTGGTGTGTTGGGATTGAAGTGGGAGTAATGGAATCCATATTTGGGAATTTTGTACAAATTACACATTTTAACATGCCAGAAATGCAAGTGGGAGGTGTAGAATCAAGGGCAGCAAAAGATTGGCCTGGAATACATGAAGATGTCACATCAGGAAATGTGAATGGTCCATAAAATTCCATATCAGGAGGCTGCTGAGCAGTGATTGGTGGAGATGCATAAAGGCCAATTTGATGGTGAAATTAGATACAGGTTGAGGAGTAACTGGGTATATGGGTGGACTGTTAAGATCCACTGAGCCACCTGGTGGTGTGGAGGCTGCAGGGTATGGCATTTTGGAAAATTGTCCATGTATGCACCCTTGCAATGACATTTCCCAGAATGATGTGCCATTGTTGTCAGATGGTTGATAGTTGTCATGTAACATGTTTTTGCCTTGTGCTGCAAATTCTGCAAGATCCTGCTGCATTGTAATTACAATGAAGTGATGATGCAAAAATGACTGTACATAGTTACAAGTTGCCTATCCATGCAATAGGTGATGCATCATCATGCATTACACCATGCACCATCCTCCCATACACTACCACTGAGTCTGAGTCCTCATGCATTATGCACCATCCTTCCATGCACTGCCCTTCTATGCACCACCATTCTATGCACCCCCATTCTGTGCACCACCTTCTACATATGCACTACTCTTCCATGCACTACTGTAATTGTTGCATATACCTAAAAAGAAAATAGACCTAGTCACACTGTAGCATACAGTACCATACACGTCAATGGATGCATTGTCCAACATTTGTCTGATATGCATGACACATCCCATCAGATTGTGGAGAAATGTGCAAAAGAAATGTGTGCATCATGCACAATGCACTGGCACAACTGTTGTAATCTGTATTATTATATAGGCCATAGTTTTAACTAGTGTGTGACTGACAAAGAGCTAATTTAACTTCCCCCTTCAAATTCTGTTGGATTTTTCCAACCAATGCTAGTTGACAGTCATGGACTGAAGTTTTAACACTGACTTGGAACACAATCTTCTGTGTGCTCCTGAAACAGCATCAAGGAAGGAACCAGTGATTGTCATGGAGATATTAATCACTCTAAATATAGCATCAAATCTAGGTGTATCTTGATTTGGGTAGCCAATCAACAAATGAATAAACTTCTGGTGAATATCTGAATTTCCTTGTTTTGTGGCTCTACATGTGCATGTACATATTGCATTCAGGATAAAAAATACCTCAGAATATGTGTAGGTACATATCTGTTAATCTAATGGGATATAAATTCTAAGTCAGCATGAGGAAAAGTGCTGAAGCAGGCACAAAATATGAGTAACTGATGAGGATTCAGGCAAACTTGAATAAATGCTTGATAAATGTACAAAGTTGTCCTGCATGAACTCATTCAAGCATACTAAACTATCCTAAAAGACAATCATAGCTGGGACTACTTTACTGGGATGCAGATACATTAACTACTACTGATTTCCATTCATTTTCCCATTGTTTGTCTTGCCTACAGAATGTGAAATACTTGTATACTAAACTGCTTGCTAGGTATGATGTCATCAGTGATCACTCCCTAGAAGGCATGGGCCAGCCAATGTGAGCATTTATTTCACCACTTTTCACATGGCACATAGCTAACATTAGTATGACCTGTGTAAGGGCAACCTCAAGCCTCACTTAATGGTGAGCTAACAGAGAGGAATCCAAAGTTAACATTATACTACATAATACAGACACTTTAGGCACACCTAAAAGAGGGGAATCCAAAGAGAAAACTCTAAGGACCCATCTGTCAATGCCCAGTATTTGTGATAGACCCAAAAATCAAATAATAGGCTAAAAATACAAAATAGGCAGATCAAGCTATGGAATGACATCACCTTGATGTGTTAGGAAACAGTCTCCTAACATGCCTATTACCTAATACTATTTTTATTTTATTTTATTTTATTTTATTTTATTTTATTTCACCAAAATACACTACAAAACGCCTATATACACATTATTTGTCAGCGTGGGAATTCTTTATTTACACGCATCAATATGTACGCGCATGTGTGCGCGCGTCCGTAATAACATACTACAATAAGTGTAACATAGTATATAACCTTAAAATAAATACTAGGAGGCCTCAGTTGAGTTCTCTTAGGTATTCCATCTACATTAGTGGTGCGAAAGGCCTATTTCAGCCAACTGTTCTATTTTTAACCCTCGCATCAAATCCATCAAATCCCCCCATCACTCGCGCGCCCCCCGCCGCCTTCTTGTAGGAGAACCCGCATGGTCCAGCTAGCAGATTAGTGGGTGTCACCCTAACAGAAGAACTCAACTACCCTATCAGTGCGCCTTCTCTTACTCACGCGCATACATCATTTGTCTCAGCGCGCCACATCCACTTACGCATCATTTTGTCAAGAGCCGGAATTAATTGTATATATGTATTTACCTTTGCTTTTGTAAGCTGACACCAGGCCTCACCTTACATTGCGACTGCCAGTGATCGAAAGGCAGCGCTCGTCATTAGGACAGCTGCAACCAGACAACCGATCGGATCTGGTTTAGCTAAGATTTACATTACTCAATTTGGACGACTATTTTAGGTAGTTACTAGCCAAATTCAGTAATAGCCCCGAGATCAGGCACTGTTGGAAGGGTTATTGATCCGAAGTGCCCAATAACCGAAATCACGTGTTTTGCTGTGTTTGGTAGCCGAAATTTTCCGCAAAAATTTTACAGCCGAATCTCTACACAGCCAAAGAAGTGACTCATCACAGATTACATAATCATGTCAGAACAAGCAGCTTCGAATCCTGGACACAATCCTGTTCCCACGCCTGTTCTTGAAGCCAAAATTGATGCTCTAACAGCACAAATGTCCCAATTAGTGTCAGTATTAGCAGCATCCCAGCCCAAACAAGTACAAACAAATGCAGAAACAGTGGAAAATAAAGATGATGAGATGGAGGAGATGGTGGAGTGGATGTCTCAGGAGGGTGAGCATGCAGAGGAGAGATCTGAGAGTGGAAAAATGCATTTACCTAAATACGTGCCCCTGCAAATATTTGACGGTACCATGGAGAACACAAAATCCTTTATCAGCTCTATAGTGTTGTATATTCACGGGGAGAAAGCCTGAATTTCATATGACTGAGTCTAGAATTATGTTTGCTCTCTCATACATCCAGGGAGGAAAAGCACAGTTCTGGAGAAACAAAGCCATTAATCAAATTGCCGTGGGATATACAGTGACTCACAAAACTGAGTCAATGTTTTGGACTTTTTGATTCATTGTTGAATAGCTTCCCATAAACAACAAAACCAAACAAGGTATTGGTGTACAGAATAACATACATGATCAGGGCTACCAAACAAACAAAGAATTATGTAATTTTAATCATCCCTCATGGAGATATGATTATTTTAATTCAGGGACTCATTGACTCAGTTTTGTGAGGTGGTATCAATATTATGATAAATTGTAATTCTAGTATTTTGTATGACCTCCCTTGGCCTTAATAACTGCTCCCGACCTTCTAGGCATGCTTTCAATCAAATTCTGACACACCTCTGATGGAATATTATTCCACTCTTCCACTACTCTTTCCCATAACTTCCAAATTCCTTTTGGCGCTGTTGGATACTTGTCTAACTGGTTCTTGAGGTGAACCCATTGATGTTCAATAGGGCTGAGGTCTGGAGATTGGGCAGGCCAATCCAGAAGAGTAATATTGTTGTTCTCCATCCATTTCTTGGCCTTTTTTGAGGTATGCTTGGGGTCATTGTCTTGTTGAAAAATCACCTCTTCTCCAGAAATTCCACTCTCCTCCAAGCTAGGCAGCATATGGTCCTTCAAAATGGACACATACTGGTCAGCATTCATCCTCCCCTCAACCTCTGCAAGATGCCCCACTCCATTCCATCCCATACACCCCTATACCATAATGTTTCCTCCCCCAAATTTGACAGTTCCCTGCACCTCTCTCTCAATCAGCCCCTCTCCCTTCTGTTTCCAAACCCACACTCTCCCATCTGACCCAAACCTGTTAATTTTAGTCTCATCTGACCAAATAACCCTTCTCCAGTCCTCCACAGTCCACTCACTATACTTCTGAGCAAAAGCCAATCTTGCTTTCCTATGCCTTATACTAAGCAAAGGCTTTTTCTTCTTCACCACAGCCTTGAATGAGTTTTTTCTGAGAACTCTTCTGACTGTTTCTGAGGAGACTGGAGTGGGGATGATGCTGTTGATGTAATGGGTGGCCTGAACAGCATTTGCAGCCTTGCCAGTGGTGATTTGGGTAAGGATGGCTCTCTGAGAGGTAGATAAGAGCTTAGAAGGACAACCACCAGAGGGGGAATCCAGGTTTGGATGGAGAGCCCTGAGTGTTCTGGATACACTAGACTGGCTGAGGTTGAGTTTAGAGGCAATATTGTGGGTAGAATAATGATTGGAGGCCAGGGAAAGAATGTTTTCCTTCTGAGCAGAGGAGATGGGATGCATTAGAGAATATTGAAGTATGAAGAATGCTAGTCCTAATTAAATACTATAATTTAAGGTCCCATCAAGGGTCACATCACCTTAGAAACCATCTGTCAAGTTTTTGACATTATACAGTTGGTGGAGCATCAGATTCTAATATTTCTGACTACCCCTCACAAAACTGAGTCAATGAGTCCCTGAATTAAAATAATCATATCTCCATGAGGGATGACTAAAATTACATAATTCTTTGTTTGTTTGGTAGCCCTGATCATGTATGTTATTCGGTACACCAATACCTTGTTTGGTTTTGTTGTTTATGGGAGGCCATTCAACAATGAATCAAAAAGTCCAAAACATTGACTCAGTTTTGTGAGTCACTGTAAACCGTTTGCAAGCTTCAGGGAGTTTTTGGAGAGGTTGGAGGCACAGTTTGGAGACCCTAACCCAAAGGCGACAGCTAATGCAAAATTAAAAACTATGTGCCAAGGTTCTCTGACTGCAGATGAATTTATTTTGCAGTTTAAAGCAGAAGCATCACAAACCGATATGGGAGAAGCAGCATTGGTGGAATATTTGAAGGCAGGATTAAATCCCTTGTTATTCAAGTCTATCTATCAACTACCTTCTATGCCAGAGAGGTTGGACGAGTGGTATAATTGGGCAATGCATCTTGATCAGCAGTATCGACAGGAACAGGCAGAATCGAAATTGATGTATGGGAATTCCAGATTTGGAAAGTCATTGGGAGGAAAGTCCAAGAAAGGAAGGACACCTCAGGTACAAGCTCCGAGGGCACAGCCACCAGCCATGGAAGTGACACCTATTGTTAAGGAGTCAGCAGCATCAATGGATGCAATGGATGTTGATCGAGTAGAGAGATGAGTACCAGTTAAATGTTTTAACTGTGGGCAATTAGGGCATATGGCTCGAAATTGTAGGCAGAAAAGGAAGATTAGGGAAGCGACAATTGAGGAAGTGAAGTTGAAGGAAGACAAGCAGAAGAATTTTGTGGAAGAGTCCCAGTAAAGGTTTCTGTTAAGGTCAATACTTCTAGATCAAAGATAAGTCAATACTCGTAAGTGACGACGTAGAGATAGAAGTTCGGATCGCCGAAGCTCGTAAGCAACGGTTGAGCAAAGACTTAGATCGCACTGGTTTAGGAGTGTAGAAATGACTAGGTCAAGCTGGATTGACCAGTCGTGCATTCATCATATAAATACTACAAGCGTAGATCGGAGATATGAGTCATGCCATTAGAACAATAGAGAAAGTAAGAATAGAAAGACAATAAGAAAGTGGGTGTCTGCAGTACGTTACAATAGTATGAGAAAGTAGGTCAGCACGTGTTGTACAAGACAATAAGAAAAGAGACAATAGCATGGGCGTACGGCAGTAGAACAATAGAAACAAAAGAAAATTGAGTTCCCATGCCTCCTCATAACACTAGCTCCTCCCCAAGGTTTCGAGTTCCATCCGAAACTAAGCCCCCATCATCTGCATTGGGTCAAAAGATGGCGCGTCGCTGGTCGTCGCGGAGAACGTGGAGAAGGATGTAGGGGTCGGGGTGTCGTGGGCGTAAACCCGAGTGGGCAGTTCAATGTTCTCTTCCCCGGCGAAATGCACAGAGGTGCCGATGGCGAGTATAGTGGGTCATGGGAGGCGAGGGGCGGAGATGATTTTGAACAGAATTAGCATATAGCAGAGTGTCATAATAAAAATGCACGCGCCATTTTTGGCGCCGAGAGTGATAGCAACATAGAGTTTGTAGGTCATTGCAATTGGCTTTTAGGTGGTGTGATGACGTGGCAGTACGTCATGTGTTGGGTTGTTTGGGCAGAAGAGCACGGAGTGCTCGGGTCGCCAACGTCGGCAATGTGGACATTGGTATTCAGGACAGTGGGAAGAAAAATGCCCCACTCAGGCACAAGTGAAACAGACCGAATTCTGCATCCATGGTGGTGCGGGTGGGTGCTCGGTGGTGGCTTGGGTAGGGTAAGGAGTGGGCGCTCGTCTAGGTGGAGTTTGTGAGACGTAAGGTGGGAGTGGTGGGTGCAGAGAAGTGGTGAGCGGTGTTTCTTTGTCTTCTTCATCACTTAGCGGTTCTATGATGAAAATTTGTTGTGGTGTCGGGACCTGCTCCCCAGGTCCGTAGTGGATTGCCTGCTCATCCAGGCTTCTCAGGAGTGGGAGCAGATCGAGATAATAGGCTTCTTCTGTTAGTCGTCGGAATACGCGCTGATGGGTTCAGTTGGTACTCAGTGCAGAGTCTCAACAGAAGGGGTGAACACTTAACCTACAACTGCAGGCGTGCTCGGGGTGAGGGGGGAGTTCGCTTAGAGGGCCTCGGATCGTCCTTCAGGGCACGGAGACTATAGAGAGGCTGGTACAGCGATTTTCAGGGTGCACACTAGTAGTGTACACAAAAGGGGAGATATGCGCAATGGCGGAAAAGTGCGCAACGATGAGGATGATGAAGGTGGGAGGTGTAACAGGACAAAGACGACACTGGAATGTACTGTGAAGGTGGTGCACAGTTTGGGGGTGCAAACAGAGTGAAAGCGCAAGGAGCAGAAAAAGGCGCAGGCAGTGCGCAAAATGCGGCTATGCCAAAGGGTGCGCAAATGCGGCTATATGAAGGGCACACTATGATAGTGCATGGACAAGGACGAAGGATGCAATGCAAGGGACAAAACGCAACAATACGATGAGGGGATGCAAACGATAACGCAAACATGGCTATATGAAGGGTGCACTACGAAGGCGCACGGACTGGATGCTGGTACACAGACTATGTGTGATGCTGACTGAGCTATGAACTATGAGGGGGGGGAAAGATCCTCTGGATTCTCCATCTGTCCATCACTATGTACAAATGGCTTATGTGATAAAATGGTGAAATAAAGTATAAAAATAGGAAGCGCCATGCGCTACCCACAAGCGCGTCCATTCGCCCATCTAAACCTGACCACACTATGCCGCTGCCTCAGCCAATAAAATTTGCGCACCTATAGCTCAATATCCAACTGTTCCGGTGCGATGCGCTATTATTGGTGCGCGCTAAGTCTCGTGCGCTCTTCCCAATTAATCTGCTTTGGTGTTATATGTCGCGTGCTGCACCTTAGTAATAATGGCGTGATCGACCTGTGCCAGTTACCAGATAAGGCGATGCCAATTGGAAATGTGGAAGAACTATAAGGGGATGCTGTGTGAGGCCAAATACTGCCAAAGCGCCTGGATTACATAAAAGCGCCCAAGTGCGCACAGTCCAATGCCAAATAGGTGCAAAGCGGCCCAGTTATGTAAGAATGTGCAGTTTGCTCATGCCAGAATTGTGGTGTGCCTCAAGTAAATGTGCCAGTAAGATGGGAGCTGCGATGCGCAGTGCACCGGTGCGGTGGATTGTTGTGTGTGATAGAGATTGTGCAAAGAGTGCACAGCAGGGAATGTGAGTTGCAGGTAAAGTGTAAAAGGAGTGTGCAAAGGCACATCGAGCGCACAATAAATGTAGAAGGCAGATAAGGAGCATGGGGAGGGGGGCGCACGGAGGTGGCTTGAAGCGCAATGAGGCGCATTTAGGGCGCACAATGATTGACGGCTATGGGGAAACAAAAGCGCAGTAGAAATGCAAAAGGCGCACAAAGGCACACCTAAATGGTCAAAGGCGCGCAAAAGTGCATGGAAGCGCGCAAAGGCGCACAAAAGCGCACTAAGGCGCACAAAAGCACGCTGTGCAAAGTGTGCGGAAGCCATCTAGGAGGTGCACACAATCGCAAAAAATGCTGTAGTATGCGCGCAGGGCGATAGGGAGCCGTATCAGCGCTGGAGGCACGAGATGGCTCTGTAGGTTTCAAAAAGGTTCTGCGTGGTGCTGTGCAGGAGCGCGCGGTCTTGGGTTATGGATAGGAGTCTTTCTTCGTTTCGGATGTCGTCCGTGTCTCGGACGAAGCTGAGGATAAGTTCGAACGTTCTAACTGGGTCTGGGTCGGGTGTGACGTTCATGAAAAAGTGGAGAGGACGGCTCATCTTTTAGGAAAGGTTGTGTGTGGATCGGTATTCCCCCAGTACTTCAGCAGCGTTTTTTAAGTGAGCTGCTGGCTCCCAGGTGTTTTCCGCTGTGTTGTATCCTTTCCACTTTACAAGGAATCAAATTCTTTTGCCTGCCCCCCTATGTGCCAAAATAGCCTCGACCTCGTGTTCCAGTTCTCCTTCGATCAGATCGGGTGGAGGAGGAAGGATGTTTGGTCCGTGGGTTTCATTCTCTTTGAAGCATGAGAGAAGTGAAGCGTGAAATACAGGGTGGATTCTCCACCGAGGGGGGAGCTTCAATTCGTAGGCATGGGAGGAGATTACCCATGTGATGAGGAAGGGTCCCTCGCGTCTAGGGGCGAGCTTCTTGGTCGGGTACCCTAACTTCAAATTCTTGGAGTCGAGCCAGACCTTCTCTCCCACAGTGAATGGACGGAACCCTCATCCGTTTCGCCCGATCATCACCTGTCGGGAGAGTTCATGAGCCACCAGGGCTTCCCGCCATATGTTTCCCAGTTTGGCTATCCACTGTTCAGTAGCCGGTACATTTGTTTTCTGGTAAGTCGTGGGGATGGCCCTGGGGTGTGCTCCCATCATTATGTAAAATGGGGTATTTTTGATGGCTGAATGATGCTTTTGGTTGTGCGTAAATTCAGCGGTAGTGAGGTGGCTTTTCCATTGTGAAGGTTTGTTTGCACAGAAGATCCGGAGGTAGATCTCGACTTCTTGATTCACCCTCTCCATTTCCCCATTGGTCTGTGGGTGGTAAGCCATGCTCATCGCTAGTCTTATCCCTAGGAGTCTCCCCAGTTCCTGGAAGGCGTTCGACGCGAAGTGTGGGTCTCGGTCAGAGATAATCTTATCTGGGAGGCCAAATCTCTTGAACACGTTGTGGAGATAGAGGTCGGCTGCTCCCAATGCATCTATGCTTTTGTTACAGGGGATGAAAATTACCCCCTTAGTAAGTCCATGGTCTACCACGACCATGATTGTGTCACATCCATTGCTTATTGGGAGATCAGTGATGAAGTCCATGGTCACTAGTGCGAATGGTCGAGTGGCCATAAATTTGATCGGAGATAATCCCGGTGTTGTCAGGTGAGTGTTCACCTTTATCTGCTGGCAGGTGGCGCAGCCATCAACGTAATTCCGAATGAAAATGGTCATCCCTGGCCACCAGTAGTCCCTTCGTACTAGTTCTAGGGTGTGAAATTGGCCTGGATGTCCTGTAAGTATGTTGTCGTGGTACTTTTCCACGATCTTTCTTCTCAATTCTCTGTCATCTGGGACATAGCATCGATCTTTGAAAAAGACCGTCCCATTATCTTCCATCTTCCAATCTTCTACCGCCGACTTGATCGGTGGCGTTCCTCCTTCTTTGATTGCTCTTACTATCTCCTTAAGTAAGTCGTCTCTCATCATGCTTTCAGCTAGTACTTCTTTTAGCTCAGTGTCAATCGTCCGTGTGAAGATCTCGTCCTTTAGTAGGGTGATATTGTCGTTATCATTGTCGATATCCGGTATGTGATCTCCTCTCCATGATAGGGCGTCTGATTGGATCATCATCTTCCCCGGGACGTGTACCAACTGTAGGTTGAATTGTGACAGGAAGAGGCTCCACCTAGCCTGTCGCCGATTCAATTTCCGTGCTGTTCTGAAGTACATCAGATTCTTGTGATCCGATAGGATCATCGTTGGATGTTCAGATCCCTGGAGGTAGTGTCTCCAGGTTTCCAGTGCTCGTATAATTCCTAACAGCTCCCAATCATAGATCTCGTAGTTTCACTCGGTTGCTGTCAGGGAGTGAGAGATATACCCGCAAGGGTGCCAGTCTCCGTTGGTATCGGTTTGCTTTAGGACGGTGCCTGTCACGTACTTTGAGGCGTCGCTTTCGATCACAAAAGGTTTCTCTGCATCGGGCATCAGCAGTACTGGCGCCTCAGAGAACTTCTCCTTCAGGGAGTCAAATGCTTGGCACTCGTCTGTCCAGCTAAAGAGTTGGTCCTTTCTCGTTAGGTCGTTGAGTGGCTTAGTAATTGCGGCAAAGTTGCCGATGAATCTCCTGTAAAAGTTCCCAAAGCCCAGGAACGATCTAACCCCTTTTATGTTGGTTGGGGCTGGCCAATCCCTTATTCCGCTTAACTTAGTGGGGTCCATGGCTAGTTGGTTTGGTTGCAGGATTAAACCGAGGAATTCGACTTCCTGTACATCAAATCTAGATTTTTCAGGTTTCAGGTACAGGTCGTTCTCCCTAAGCCTTGCCAAGACTCTTTTCGTTTTCTCCTCCTGTTCTTTCTTGTCTTTGGAGAAGATGAGAATGTCGTCCATGTAAATTACTAGCCACCCCTCGTTCAGCATGTTCTGGAAGATGTCGTTCATCATAGCCTGGAAAGTTGCCGGGGAGTTGCAGAGGCCAAAAAACATGACATTGGGCTCGAACAGCCCCTTATTGGTCTTAAATGCTGCCTTCCACTCGTCTCCCTCCTTAATCCTGATGTTGTGGTACCCCCATCTGATGTCTAACTTGGTGAACCATTTCGCCCCCTTCAACTTATCGAGCAGATCGCCGATCAATGGAAGTGGGTACAAGTTCTTGATGGTTCCTTCGTTTAGATACCGGTAGTCTGGGCATGGTCTGAGTGCGTCAGAGTCCTTTTTCGCCACGAAGAAAAATGGCGATGCCATGGGAGACTTGGATGGAGTAATGTATCCTTTCCTTAGGTTATCATTGATGAATTCATCCAACTTCTTCTGTTCTGCCGGGGTGATTGGGTAGACCTTGCAGTCTTTCAGGATGAAGTCCGGTTTGAGCTTGATCACATGGTCCCACGGTCTTGATTCGGAAAACCTTTCCGATGCCGCTTTTTCGAACATGCTTCGATACTCCTTATATTTATCGGGGAGGAGGTCATCGAGCGATTGTTTCTCCTTGACGTTTTCCTTCTCGTGAGCAAGTCTCTGTGAGACAGAGGTCTTTGCGCGGATGTGAGTTGTGTGGGAGAAGGCGAATCTGCTGGTCAATCGGGATCGGGTGATGCATGAGATGTGCCTAAGTCTTTGGTAATCCGGGGGAATGTAATCATGCTCGATTGTGAGGGGGGATTCTTCAGTTCTGAATACCCCGATCATTGGTTCCCCTCAGATGTAGGCGAACAGTGCATCTGTCCCATCGTTACTTCCTTTGGTGTCGAGTGATAAGCCAATATTGGAGTCGTCCAGTGTGGAGATCCGTGGATCGATCTCGGGGTGAGTCTCCGTTGCCGTGTCTGTTGCCAGGTGTGATCCGTTTCCATTAAGTTCGTCCGTGATGCAAAGCCCTCTTGCGAGATGAACCGCCCCGAGCCTACTCTTCACGTGCTTGGTGGCGGCGAGGTGGGTTTCCCCGAAGGTCTCCCCAGCACTCCTTATAGGTAGCCTCCCGAGAGTCGGACTCAATGTTACTCTCGGTGCGAGCGGCCCCTTGTCATCTATAGTAAGGCTTTGCTTACCGATGGTGGTCCGTGTCCGTTCGATCATGGTCCGGATCTTCCTCATAAGGGACCTTTCGGTCTGCCTATCTGTGAGAGCTCCCTTTTCCCAATCGATGGCAGGGTTGCACTTCTGGAGCCATGTGTACCCCAAGATCATCATCTCCTTCCCTAGCCCCATTATCAGCATCATGATTTCTTCCTCTTTTCCCCCGATCTCGGTGTTAATACGGACGTAATGTGAGATCATCCCATTTTTGTTTAGGGTCCCGTCGACATTTTTGGCGAGGATTTTTCGGGCGAGCGGGAGTTTTTTCAATCCGAGTTTTTGGATGACTCGGTGGTCGATAAAGGTTTTGCCCGCCCCTGAGTCGATTAGGGTGGGGATCTCAGCTTTTCTGTTGTCTAGCAAGCAGTGAACAGGGACGCGCATAGATTGGTTGCTTACATCCGCTACAAGTACACTTGAGACAACGATTCTGGCGGGCTCTGCTGCTGATGCAGGCCACCGTTTTAAAAACCCTCTTCTACCATAAGATCGAGCACTTCCTCCTTCTGCTTTTCCTCCAGTTCGTTGATAAGGGTTCGAATCTTCATATAGTGATCTCGGGAGGTCTTCTTCATCTCCTTCTTTTCTTCTTTAGCGGGAGGTTCTTTCCCTCCTCTGTGTTCGTTCGCCCTGTGCCCTGTTTTGTGGCAAATAAAACATCTCCCTTCTTTCATATGCTTCACCCTCTCCGTGTAGGAGAGACGCGTCATGTCAATTTTTATGGCGTTTGGATCTTTGGAGGAGCTGCTCGCTCCCCCTCCTCCTACCTTGCTGTAGGTTCTCTCTTTAATCGCTTTCGCTCTCCTCAAATGCCCCTCGGCCCTTGCTGCGTGAGTATACCATCCTTCGATGGTGTCGGGCGGGTTCTCCATTCCAAATACCTTGTCCAGGACTCGATTGTTGAGTCCGTCTACGAAGTATTCAATGAGCGCTGCGTCTTCTTTAATCTTCATTCGATAAGCCAGTGTCTTGAACTGGGCTATGTATTCATCTACCCCCTTTGCTCCCTGAGAGAGTGCACGGAGTTGGGTGCATGCATTCCCTGCGTCGTCGATTGGCGAGAAGGCTGCACGTACTTTCGCTATGAATTCCTGGAACATGTCCCAGGGCTTCGATTCTATATATCTTTCTTCCAAGTATGCTTGCTTCCAGGGTCCAGCTGTCCCTCCGTTCATATAGGAGAGCATGAATAGAATCTTGTGGCAGTCATCAGGGAAAGCGGTAGAGTTGGTGTCGACGTACGCTCCGCACTCTAGGAGAAAGAGCATTGTTTTTGCTCGGTCCCCGGAGTAATCAGTAGGTGCCCTCATCTTTATTTCAGCGGGTCGTGGGTTAAGAGTGTTGGGTGCAGTGGGAGCAGTGGGAGTGGATGGAGCCACCATGTCTCTTCGTCGGGTGGGGTAGGGTCGGGTTGTTCTCGTAAGAATGGTGTCGAAGTGGTGGGTGCTGCCTGGACTGAGGTTAGTCGGCAGAGTTTAGAACAGCTTGACCTTTTGTTATGGTCAATACTCCTAAATCAAAAGTAGGTCGACACTCGTAAGTGACGACGTTCAACAATAGTTCGGATCGCCGAAGCTCATGAGCAACGGTTTGAGCAAGAGACTTAGATCGCACTGGTTAGGAGTGTAGAAAAGACTAGGTCAAGCTGAGTTGACCAGTCCTGCATTCATAGTTTAAATAGTACAAACACGGATCGTAGATACGAGTCGTGCTAGGAGAACAATAGAGACAATAAGGATGAAAAGACAATAGGAAAAGGGGCGTCCACAGTATGCTACAATAAGGTGGGAATGTAGGGATGTAGATCAAGGGCGCATGTTGGGCAAGACAAAAGGGAAGAGACAATAACGTGAGACGCACGTTGGCAGAACAATAAGAACAAAAGAAAATTGAATCCCCGTGCCTCTTCGTAACAACAAGAACAATAAGAATGTCAGAACAATAATGTGAGATCATCCACTGACTATTACAATAGCATGAGAGTATGAAGGTAGGTAATTAGAGGTGAGTGGTCACAAGACAATAAGAATGGAGAACAATAATATGAGACGTACTCAAGTGAAGACAATAGGAACAATAAGATGGAAGTGATGTAATGTCAAAATAAAATTGATTTCCCACTTCCCGCAGCATCTTGTAACAAAACCTCAGTGATAATACTCAACCCTGAAACCCAAACAAAACTTATTAAATGGCTTCAGATGGTATAACATGAGTCAGAGGAAGGGTGTGAGTTCGTACTAAATATCACTGCTGTCACTCAAAGGTTGTAATTAGTAGTGTAAAATGGCGAGAGGCATCATGAATGAGCTTTATAAGCATACAAAAAGGCTCAAAAAAGGTTGGAAGAATGTTCAAAAAGGTTCAAAGGATGTGCAAAGTAGTTTGAAGAGGTTTGAAAAGGTTCAAAGTAGTTCAAAAGGAGTCGAAGGTGTCAGACTGATGTTGAGGAGCAAATAAAGCAAATAAAAAGTGTTTTTCGAGAGGCGATGGGCAATGTGCGATAAATTGAGGTGTGAATACAATAGTTCAAAGAAGTTTGCGATATTTCACAGAACTTCAAGATACGACACGAAGATAAGACTCAAGAGAATGGCTTTTAAATTAGATGATAATGGAGAGGGTGACTTCATCTCTGTTCCCTGTTTGTTCCTTGGCTATCTATCTAAGTAACTAGTACAAGTCTATATACAATTTAAAGAGATAGTACTAGAAAGAAAATAATAACATGTGGAAAACATGAGGCAATATATACAACAATGAGGACTTTGGAGATCATAAAACAAATGAGAAATAATAAATAATTGAAATGTACAGTATTACCATATTGTAAAAGTACTTATCTTTTGCTTCAATATATTATTGAAACCTCTAAGCACTATTATCACATCCTAAATCCTTTGTCATCTCTCTCTGTGTCTGGTAGTGCTTGATATGTGATGAAATTGCTTATTCTGAATGTGCAGTGCAAGTCAAAATGATTTCAAAACAGCTATACAGTGGCTGATATTATTCAAAGTAGTACAAAGTTGTTCGAAGTGTTGCAAAATTGTTCAAAGTCATTCAAAGTCATTCAAAGTAGTGCAAAATAGTTCATAAAGTGTTCAAAGTCAATTTCATAGTGTTCATAGCAGTTCAGAGCATCTGTTGTAGCATGTCAATATGATTGGAAACCTTCTCCAGACCTTAGAGTGCACAGTAGACCTATCATCGGAACCTGCCATTTGACATGAAATTGGCTGGCAAAAATTGACATCAGAATATGGTAGGATTCCTAGGATTCTAATTAAAATGATAGGATTCCTATCAGACTCTACATGGGGGAGTGTAAAGACCTCCCAATTTATATGGACATGGTGTCTCTGGTAAAGGTTGATTAGTGGTTGGTTGCAAAAGTTCAGTTGTATACCTCAGTAGGATGTTGTGAAGCACTTTGCCATGTATGCCGCCCCTTCCAACAGCTGTTATGCCACCCCTTATTCCTTGGCATTCGAACTGTTCAGTGATCTGAACACTTTTAAATTTGTCACCACTAATTTCTACTACCCATCCTTTTTCTCCACAGAGAGCTCCACTTATCACTTCAGCAAAGTTACCAATGGCACTATAATTTTTTAAATTGGACCAAGGGACATTTACTATGCCCTCGCCATCCTCAAGATCCACCTCTACTGAATGAGGATGCATGGCTTTAGTAATGCCTCACTTTTCCGAGGGCTTAATGGCTACCACATGTTCACCTTCAGAAAATTTCTATTCCAAAGGGCAAGGGAATGTCATGTTCATGATGTCTGGGTGAGGGGCCTTTTTAAACTTGTAAGATGTACTACTAGGCATGGAGACAGAGGTAGACAAGATTGAATGGCAGTGGAATGTCCTAACTTTGAGAGCATGCTTGAACTTATGACCCAAGATGGTCCACCACAAATTGTCCTCCCCTTTCTGGAATTGTGTGACACCGTGCTTCCTCGCGAAGTTCATCACCATGTCCTCAGTAAGCAGGGAGGGGTCAGGGTGGGTACCAGATTGTTTCCTTTTTCCAGAAGAAGAACCAACCACAGGAGGGGAAGAGAGGTGAGGAAATAGAAGAAGGGTGATTTGACCCCAGTTCTTGGTGGACCAAACGTAGCCTACATCCCCTTTGTACAATCCACAGTGGACAGTAACCCAATCTCCAACAAAGGGGTGCCTTTCATCATCCATATCCAATAGCATTGTCCACTCTGCCATATTAATCACCCCAAAACCCACTTGTGAATAAGTTGTGGGTTAGAATGTAGCAGCTTAGACAGCATGGGGCTCATGAAGGCCTCGATATAGAACCACCCATGAACTGAATTCCATGAGAATGCAGATCTCAAATTGTGTTTTGGTTGTGCAACCCTAAACAGGTAGACTATGGCATCCCTCTCCTTCCCTGGCTAAATATAATAAGTCAGTAGGCTATCACAAAATTGTAACAATTGAGGGTCACAGCACAGTGGACCCTCAGTAACAGATAGTCTGCACCAGTTGGCATGCATGAAGTGATGGCAGCCAGGGTGTCTGAGTCATCGGAATCAGCATCATCATCATATCTTAGCTGCTGTGCATTGAGGTTATGTGACCATTCCAAGATTCATGACAAGAAGTCATTCAGATCCTCCTCACATTGGTCAGGCAGCTTGTTCTCCAGGAGCCCTGGTGTGTCTTTCAGATGTCCACAATTCTAATCATCAATAAAGTCATTTAGAATGTAAACAGATTAACAGCGCTTATAGGGAGTGCTGGAGTCAACTTAACAAGAGGTCTATCTCCATACCCATCACTGTCCTCCTCGTTGACCACTTGAGCCTCAATGTCAAGGAGATGGCAGACTGTATCTGGAATGTTGTTTATCATGCTTCAGCAATGTTCCTAAGTTTTCTATGAGCAAATTTCAGCCTTTGTATTGATTTTCAGATGAACTTACTCAATGGGGGCAATGAGGAAGATGGTGGGAGTGCCAAGAAAAGTTGAAGGTGGTGGTCAGAATGAAAGCTAGAAAGCATGTAAAAGCTGGCAAATGAATGTTGATATTGTTTGGAATGTTCAATCCTCAGGTATCCAGTTATTAGGGAGCCTGTTAGTGAGTGGTTACCAGGCTCCCTAATAACCAGATACCCAAGGATTGAAAATTCTGAACAATATCAATTCATTTGCCAGCTTTCACATGCTTTCTAGCTTTCATCCTGACCACCACCTAGAATGTGTACCCATTGCTGTTGATCTCAGAGATAATTGACAAGGTGGGAAAGGCCAAGGTCTTTACAAAATTGGATTTATGCTGGGGGTACAACAATGTACAAATAAAGAAAGAAAATGAGTGGAAGGCAGCATTTGCTATGCATCAAGAATTTTTTGAGCTGCTAGTCATGTTTTTTAGGATGACCAATAGTCCCTCAACTTTCCAGAATATGATGAATGACATTTTCAAGGACATAATAGACAAAGGCATGGTGATAATATTCATTGACAACATTTTGATATTCATGGAGGATGAAGAAAATCATGAGGTGATAGTGCAGGAGGTGTTAAGATTGGCAGAGAATGGTCTATTTGTTAAACTGGCGAAGTGTGTGTTTGGGGCAAGCAAGATCAAGTTCTTGGGATTAAAGATTGGTCCTGATGGAATCAAGATGGATCCTATCAAGGTACAGGCAATGGTTGATTGGCCCATGTCTACCCGTATCAAGAGAGTTCAGGCTTTCTTGGGACTCGCCAATGTTTATTGTCACTTTGTTCATAATTCTTCCAAAATTGCGGCACCATTACACAATCTTATGCAAAAGGGAGTAGTGTGGAGATGGGAAGAATAGCAGCAGACAGCATTTGAGGAGTTGAAGAGGAAGTTTGTGGAAGAGCCAATATTAGCCCCAGTGGATTTCACATGTCCCTTACAAGTGGAATCAGATGCATCAGACTTTGCTACTGGAGTGGTATTATCAATGTTATGTGAAAATGACAAATGGCATCCTTGTGCATATTTGTCTCGAGGGTTGAATGATGTGGAGAGGAATTATGATGTGCATGACAAAGATGCTGGGAATAATATGAGCATTGGAAGCATGGAGACATTATTTAGAGGGATGTACACATCAAATCAAAATCTGGACAGATCATCAAAATCTGCAGTACTTCATGTCTGCTAAAAAGCTTAACCATTAACAAGTGCATTAGGCATTATTCCTATTGCATTTTAATTTTCACTTGGTCCACAAAGCGGGAAGCTTGATGAGGAAAGCAGATGTATTATCCAGATGTACAGATCATAAAAGGGGAGTGGAGGAGGACAATAAAAATATTACCTTACTCAAACCTGAATACTTTCATATTTGCACTATGCATCAAGGGCATCTATTGGTGGATAGCTCAGAGATGGAAATGTTGTCTAAGATTAGACAATGTTCAGAGATGGATGATGAAGTAGTGGAAGCTGTGAAAGCCTTGAGGGGAGAGAAGAAAGGTAATATTAAAGGAGATGAATGGGTTAAAGAACAAGGGTTAGTGTTGTTCAGAGGAAAGGTATATGTACTGAAGGATCAAGATTTATGAAAGGAAATCATATGGTTACATTATAATATGCCATCTGCTGGACATCCAGGAAGGTGGAAGATGTTGGAGTTGGTGATGAGAAATTATTGGTGGCCTGGAATTTTAAAGTATGTGTTGGGGTATGTGGATGGGTGTGATATGTGCATGATGGGTAAGAAATTTCCAGAAATGCCTGCAGGAAAATTAATGCTGAACCCTATATTTAAAGTGCCATGGTGAGATACAGTGACTCACAAAACTGAGTCAATGTTTTGGACTTTTTGATTCATTGTTGAATAGCTTCCTATAAACAACAAAAACAAACAAGATATTGGTGTACCGAATAACATACATGATCAGGGCTACCAAACAAACAAAGAATTATGTAATTTTAATCACCCATCATGGAGATATGATTATTTTAATTCAGGGACTCATTGACTCAGTTTTGTGAGGTGGTATCAATATTATGATAAATTGTAATTCTAGTATTTTGTATGACCTCCCTTGGCCTTAATAACTGCTTCCAACCTTCTAGGCATGCTTTCAATTAAATTCTGACACACCTCTGATGGAATATTATTCCACTCTTCCACTACTCTTTCCCATAACTCCCAAATTCCTTTTGGTGCTGTTGGATACTTGTCTAACTGGTTCTTGAGGTGAACCCATTGATGTTCAATAGGGCTGAGGTCTGGAGATTGGGCAGGCCAATCCAGAAGAGTAATATTGTTGTTCTCCATCCATTTCTTGGCCTTTTTTGAGGTATGCTTGGGGTCATTGTCTTGTTGAAAAATCACCTCTTCTCCAGAAATTCCACTCTTCTCCAAGCTAGGCAGCATATGGTCCTTCAAAATGGACACATACTGGTCAGCATTCATCCTCCCCTCAACCTCTGCAAGATGCCCCACTCCATTCCATCCCATACACCCCCATACCATAATGTTTCCTCCCCCAAATTTGACAGTTCTCTGCACCTCTCTCTCAATCAGCCCCTCTCCCTTCTGTTTCCAAACCCACTCTCTCCCATCTGACCCAAACCTGTTAATTTTAGTCTCATCTGACCAAATAACCCTTCTCCAGTCCTCCACAGTCCACCCTCTATACTTCTGAGCAAAAGCCAATCTTGCTTTCCTATGCCTTATACTAAGCAAAGGCTTTTTCTTCTTCACCACAGCCTTGAATGAGTTTTTTCTGAGAACTCTTCTGACTGTTTCTGAGGAGACTGGAGTGGGGATGATGCTGTTGATGTAATGGGTGGCCTGAACAGCATTTGCAGCCTTGCCAGTGGTGATTTGGGTAAGGATGGCTCTCTGAGAGGTAGATGAGAGCTTAGAAGGATGACCACCAGAGGGGGAATCCAGGTTTGGATGGAGATCCCTGAGTGTTCTGGATACACTAGACTGGCTGAGGTTGAGTTTAGAGGCAATATTGTGGGTAGAATAATGATTGGAGGCCAGGGAAAGAATGTTTTCCTTCTGAGCAGAGGAGATGGGATGCATTGGAGAATATTGAAGTATGAAGAATGCTAGTCCTAATTAAATACTATAATTTAAGGTCCCATCAAGGGTCACATCACCTTAGAAACCATCTGTCAAGTTTTTGACATTATACAGTTGGTGGAGCATCAGATTCTAATATTTCTGACTACCCCTCACAAAACTGAGTCAATGAGTCCCTGAATTAAAATAATCATATCTCCATGAGGGATGATTAAAATTACATAATTCTTTGTTTGTTTGGTAGCCCTGATCATGTATGTTATTCGGTACACCAATACCTTGTTTGGTTTTGTTGTTTATGGGAAGCTATTTAACAATGAATCAAAAAGTCCAAAACATTGACTCAGTTTTGTGAGTCACTGTATATCTGTGGACTTTATCACAGGATTACCTGAAGCTCAAGGATATGATGCAATATTTGTAGTATGTGACCGCTTCACAAAGAAAGTCCATATTATTCCTACTACTACAGAAACCTCATCGTTGGGCTTGGCACACCTCGATCTAAATTAGGTATGGCAGTTACATGGATTACCTGATATGGTTATCTTTGATCATGGATCACAATTTGCTTCTGCATTTATGCGAGAGTTAAATAACATATTGGGAATTTAAACCAAGTTATCTATGGCATATCACCCACAAACATATGGGCAGACAGAGAGAATGAATCAGGAGTTAGAGCAGTACTTACACATGTTTGTCAATCACCAACAAACTGACTGGCCCAAATGGTTGGCAATTGGCCAAATCTTTCCATAATAATAAATTCCATTTGGCTACTCACATGTCACCCTTCTTTGCTAATTATGGATATCACTCCAGAATGGGAATAGAACCACGAAGGGAAGTCAAGGTACAGTCAATGGAGGACTTTGTATCAAAAATGTGAAAGGTGCAGGAGGAAGCAGAGGCAGCATTGATGAAAGCACATGATGATATGATGCAACATGCAAATCGTACTCGAGCTGTTGCTCCAGAGTACAAAGTTGGTGACTTGGTATGGCTAAGTACCAAGGATCTGAATATTCCATGACCTTCAAGAAAGCTTATGGAGAAGCAAGTTGACCCAAATCCAATTTCTAAAATAATTTCACCCAATGCAGTAGTGTTTAAATTACCTCAATCATTCAAGATTGATCCTGAAATTAACATTTTCCATTTATGCCCTTACTGCCCACCCACTATTCCTGGTCAACAAACTACCCCACAACCTCCAATAATGGTAGAAGGTGCTCCAGAATATGTTGTGGAAGAGGTTTTGGACTCATGTCTTCAACAAACTAAATTGGAGTTCTTAATCAAGTGGAAGAACTACACTGATGAAAATAACTCATGGAAACTCAAAGAAAATCGTAAGCGAGCACATAATGCAATTGCCCAATTCTTTAAACATAATCCAAATGCTCCACATCACATTGCTAGAATGCTGCATGAGAGGATGAATTTCCAGCCTTACCAAAATTTCACAGAGGGGACAGATACAATATTTTCTTGCCTGGAAGTCGAGGCATAACAAGGGGTTAATGTTAGGAAACAGTCTCCTAACATGCCTATTATATAATAATATTTTATTTTATTTTATTTTATTTTATCAAAATATGCTACCAAATGCCTATAAATGCTTAATTTGTCAGTGTGGGAATTTTCTATTTACACGCATCAATATGTATGCACATGTATGCATGCATTGGTAGCAACATAGTACAATATATGTAACATAGTATATAACCTTAAAATAAAAGCTGGGGGACCTCAGTTGAGTTCTCTTAGGTATTCCATCCACATTTGTGGTGTGAAACACCTATATCAGCCAACTGATCTATTTGTAACCCCTCGCATCAAAACCATCAAACCCCCCATCATGCATGCGTACCCTGCTGCCTTCTTGTAGGAGAGCCCCCATAGTCCAGCTAGCAGAACAGTGGGTGTCACCCTAACAGACATGAGACCATGCCAATGCTGCCATGTCACAATGGCACACCACCCACACCCAGCCTCGCAAGCAACTGCTCATGGGGTGGTTGGTGGGTGGAGTGATGAGGGAGGAGAGACAAGATGGGGGGACGACGACAGGGGAACAATAAACAGGAGACCTCCACGACACTGATAACAACTAGCACTCCCCACCACCACTGTGAGCCACTGCTCACAGGGTGAATATGGGGCATGAGAGCATGGGCATGACAGGAACAATGACAACAACCCCATGGATGACAGACAATGCACCATGCACCTCCAGCCTCATGAGCAACTGCTCGTGGGGTGGATGGTGCATGGAATGACAATAGGGAGGGGGGGAACAGCAGGACAATGGGAGGAACAGGACAATGAAGAGATGAGAGGGAGGGTAGATGAGAGAGGAGGGGAAGGAACAACAATGAGACAGCAGTGACACAACACAACACACCACCACCCCCTCCCCCTCATTTTGTGGGGAGGTGGGTTTTTTAGTATTAAATTGTATAATTAAATAGTATAATCAATTGTCCCCCCATGCATTTGCATGGGTTTTTTTTTCAATAGTAAACTATCCCTAAGTGCTTTAAATAAACATTACATTGTAAATTTATTAATTCTCCTGTGGCTCAAGTAGTTGAGCACTTGTTTGGTTGTCATGTGATTTATATTCCAAGGTCTATGGTTCAATCTTGCTCTACCCATTTATGTTGTAAGCATTTGCCAAGTTAAGTCTTGTAAAATGTGGTATTCCAACTGCATGTTGGAATTGCATAGGAATTTACTCAGAATTTACTAGGAATATCTTGGAAACAAAAGTACATGGTTATCAAGATACATTCTAATCGGACTCCTATTGGAAAACTTGGAATCCTAGGACTCCTATAGGATTCTGATCAAACTCCTATCAGAAAACTCGGACTCCTAGGAGTCCAATAGGAATATGTGGGGGAGTGTAAAGTACTGTAAATTGGGTCAAGGTTATCAACCTGCCACTCACATTTGCAATGCAACGGTCTACATCAAGCAGTACATCAGCAGATCCACCCATTGCCCACCCAACCCATCTATTTGCATCAGAGCGTGTGCCATGGATCAAAATGGAAGTCATTGTCTGCAGGATCAAGCATCCAATGAAGGGTTATCATGCAATTATTAAGGATGTTCTGCCTCTGCAGGACAATTTAAGTGGCCTCAGAATAACTGCTCAGTTCACACACATTAACCCTTCCTATCTATTCAAAACTGAGATTTTGGACTGTGATGATGTTATGGAAGTATTGTATGTTACTCTAATTTCTGTCAGTAGGCATTGTGACTAATTTCCTTTGAGTTCCAGTCTCCACTTATATGATTTTTCCCTGTCTTTGAGTGACCTCTTCAAACCTCTTCTGAGTCATCCTGCAAGGGCTCCAGCACCACAGCAAACCCCAGCTGATGGTGGTAGTTATAACCCCATGCTGAATTACATTCTCTCATCACCTGCTTGAAATCCATCATCATGGACTCCACTCCCTGATTTTCCAGAGATCAAGTTGGCTTCCTCTTCTCATCAGCTGCCTAACTCCCCACAGCAGCAATGTCTAGTGCATCCTCTACTAGACTCATGACTTACTGGTGCAAAAATGAAGGCATTGGTTATGGGTGGAGAACATAAAGATAAGGAAGTGGCTGTTACAATTATGCAAGTATCTGGGCAACTATCCATCCAGTTCTCACACTACAAGACATCAGGATTCTTGCCTCCAGAATAGGTTTCTCCCAAGCACCCTCACCTGATGCATGACAATAGGCTGCTTGTTGTGATTGACAGTGAGCACTGTGGCAAAAACATTTGCTGGATCCACCATCAATACAAAGATGGTTGGCCAATTGTCATGGTGGCTGTTATCCATTGGATGGAGGATGGTCAAGGAAGTCTCTCAGAGGAACACTTGGATTTCAGTCCTGATGAACTCTGTGTCAGCCATGAGATGAAGAAGGAGAAACAATGGAACGATGGACTGGTGTCTGGTCTTTGCAACGAGGTGAGGAAGACATGTGCAAATAAGTGATCAAGTTTTTATAAAGCATAGAATATTTAAATACTCTATAGTTTATGCTATGTGCCTGTTATAATTACTTTCCACTGCTCATTCTGCCCACTGTCATCATCTTTCTTTCTCTCATCCTTTTGCTTTCTGCCCCACTTCTTTACTTGTTGGACATTCATGTTGAAGACTGGGCTCACTAGGTGGCTATTATCAATGTAGATCTGGATTGTGATGTTCTCCTGTATGTCCAATGGTATGTTATGGCAACCTATCAAGTAAGTATCTTTGCATACCTTTTGTTCTGATGGTTGGGTACTGACATCTACATCCCTGCTAGGGATTGGTTTGGCTTGTCTGGTATCTATGTGGAGTCCTCAGCTTCCATTTGCCTGCAGACAAACCAGTGCTTACTGCTTGCCTCTGAAACATTGGAGACATCAGGATGGTCAACCCACACCCTATTCTCCAGTAGGCCAAGTTGGTTCTCCACTATATAACTTTCAAGCTCTGTGTCTGGTTCCATCAGGCTTTCCACAATGTCAGAGGTGCCATCACTGATGCTAATAATGCTCCCGACATGATGGTGAATAGCAGGGTGAATGTGGGGGGATTTCTGGGTTGTGGACATTCTATTGCACTGTGGATTTTCTGACTTGTAACCTACTTTATATATTGCAGGTTTTATTAGTCTACCCATGTGACCACCCACACCAAGTTCAAGATCTGGAACGCTAGCAATGTAATGTCTCCCTGTTCATTTACATTATTTGCATACATTAGCTTCTGATATCATTGTTTGCCCAAGGTCCAGCCTAGAGCAATGAGAGCTGCTGCATACTTTGAGCCCGAATCCAGTCTAGAGAAATGCATTCCCTGAACATGTTAATCACATCCCTGGCTTTGCGCCCACTCCCTTATCCAATGCCCAAGCTCTGGCCCCAAGCAATGAGCATGATTTTTATGTGTACATTAAGTCTAGTCTATATAAATTCATCCCCCTGAATGTGTTAATTGCATCCCTGTCTGTGCAGTGCCTCCTGCTCCCAACACACAAGCTCTGGCCTTGAGCAATGAGCTGCCATGTACATCAAGTCCAGTCTACATAAGATGTGCCCCCCTGAATGCATTGATTACATTCTGTCCTTCTATACATTATTTCCAGGAACATTTAAGTTGTCCTCTGTGCAAAACATAGTCCTCAACTTCTAGTTTTTCTGACCCTTGTGCCAGAAGGGTAAGGTAAAGTTGGCATTGTCCTCTCTCACAAAAAAAGCAGGAGGTTAATGTTTTACTATTTTGCATTAAGACATTATCACTTACCGTGTTGCACTTGACTAGGAACAGCAGCAAATACTTTGGAGGCTCAGTTGAAGAAACTAAAGAGTGCAGTTGCTGTTTTTCTCCTTTGTATATTCCTGACACCATCATAAGCTGAGAACAATGCCTTGCACACACCCACAGCTGCTAAAGAAAACACCGCGATGAAGATACCATGGCCACCCAGAGGAAGCAGCATCACTGGTAATGGATTCAACTTACAAATTGTGATGTGTCTTGAGGATGATACTGACTTGTACACTGCCCTTTGCATAAGTTGATCCCTTGTGTGCATAGCCTTTCTGAGGATTGGTAGTGTTGTGTCTGGGACTTAACCACTGCAGCTGAGCTTGACTGTTCTGTTATGTGGCACCACCAATCAAAGCCAGTCATTGCCAAAATAATTGCAATGGTACATTCTTATCTACTTTCTTTCCTCATTCTTAGATGGATTTCCTAGGCTCAAGAGCGCCACCACTATTTCAAGTGTTTCCTGCATGGTTGGGCAGTTAAAGAATTTATTTAGTCCAATCTGAAGAACAAGCCTGCCTATGCCCATAAACATGGATATCTTACTGTAATGACAAACTTGGATGATGTAGCAAGTAATAAGGATGAGGACAAGGAGGATGAGGACAATGTGGAGAATATGGACAATGTGGAGGACAATGCAGACAATGCAGAGGAAGACATGGAGGATAAAGGTGACAAGGGCAAGAGACTCAAGAGGATAGGGGTAGCTCAGATATGGATGATGCTTGAAATGTGATCATGCTCTGTATGTATGGCCTGAATTTCAGCCAATAACAAATTATTTCCATGCTACCCATAACAGTTGAATAGTCACTGCTAGCAGTATGAAATCTGTTGATAAAACTACTACATAAACTGGATGAATTCTTCCACTCTCAAAGAACCTGGAAAGTTAATGAAATTCAACCTGGGTAAAGGTTGTTATTCTTGCCCATATAGAAATGAAAACAACCCATGGGATGGATTTGGTACAGTATGAATTAAAACAAATTCTGTGAGGAATTTATCTCTTTGACACCCTTAAATGGGAGGGAGAAATTCCATCTTTCATTCCCCTTACAGTTGATAAAATTCAGCCCATGTAGAGGAGTGGTATTTTTGCCCATATAAAGATAAAAACCATCCTATGGGATGAATTTGGCAAGGGATGAACTCGGGACAAAATTTGGGAGGTTTTCATCCCATTGACTCATCCCTTGCATATAGAAAAGACCTCCTTTTTCACTCCTCTTAGGGGTAGACTTTTATTCCCACTCCTGATAAAACTTATTCCATTCTGGGGTTTATCGATACATAAAAACTATACCATAAATATCCATAATAAAGCGAGCATGGTCACGTGAAGGGGTCGTGGGAATGATGACAAACTCAGAAGGGGTGGGAATGGCATCACGCCGTGAGACTCTGCAGAGGTGTGGGAATGGGAGAATGGTGAGAAAGTATGACAAATATCAAAATCTGTCATTGTGGGAATCTAATCCAATTTTCGGCTAACCTGGGTGTTTCCATCATTTCAAAAATTAGCCGAAAAAAAATTTCGGCTATTTTTAACTGTTTCCATGATAAGTTTTGGGCCCGATCACAAATTCAATATAACCCGATCACAAATTCAATATAACTGTTCCCATCAGAACAAATATTTTCCTGATGACAAATATAATTAAGTGTTCCTATGATGACAAATCTAATAACTTAGTGTAGGAATCACCAAATTTTCGGCTACTTTGTGGCCTGATGACAAATAAGGTTACCATGATGACAAACCTAATAACTGAGTGTAGTAACCAAATTTTCGGCTGATGTTTGACCTGCTGACAAATATAATAAGGTGTTCCTATCATGACAAATCTAATAACTGAGTGTAGGATCAATTTTTTCAGCTAATTTTCGGCTTGCTGGGTGTAGGAACCCAATTTTCAGCTGATTTTTGGCCACTTCTAGCTTTTCTGCTCTCTTTCTGGCTCTGGGCTCTTTTCCAGTGGGGTTGTTTTTGCATTCTTGGGGTATCTGTAGACCAAGGTGAAGCTCTGTGAAGTCCTACCTCCCTGGCTTCTCTTTTTTCAACAAAAAGAGTGTCTGCCAGTTGTTTTTTGGACCTCTCTCAGGGCACAGTGTGCAGGGAGATTGGGCTGGCGGGTTTGCAGTTGCCTCCCCTTCCATTTTTGGAAGTCGCTCCACTATCAACTGCCACTGTTTGCACCGATTTCACAGCCTCCTACAAGAATCTCAGTTCCTCTGCTGCTGTAAGAGAGCTCTCCGATTCCCATGGACCTGACTCCGCCCAATACTCCTCGACGTGTTCGGACGGCCACACAGCAAACTGAACGGGACCAACGGACCTTGGATAGCCCTACTCGCCACCGGACTCCACACCACACTCGCACAATGAACATCGCCCAGCCTTTGCTGCCTGTGCCACCTCCCCATGGTGGTTTGCTGAATGGGAATGACTCCGATCCTTTTCTTGCCCCTCCACCTCCACCTCCTCAATACAACCATCTTCCTCCTCATTTGGCACAACAGCTGGCAGCACTTCCTCCCCTTCCACAGGTGGTGAGAGGCAGAGGCAGAGGAAGAGGAAGAGGGAGGGAAAGAGGCTCAATTCATGCAGCTCCACCTCTGCCTGTGGTTGCTCCTTTACACAATGCAGCTTTTCCATATTATTTTAATGCCCCTCCTGCCCCTCCTGTTTTTGACCCTCCTGTTTCAGCACCTCCTATTCTTGCACCTCCCATTCCTGTTGCTCCTGCACCTGCTATTCCTGTTGCACCTGCACCTCCCATTCCTGCTACTCATGCAATCGCCCAGGCTGGGCTGTGTGTTCCACCTTTGGGTCCTCCTCCTGTTTTTGACCCTCCAGCTCCTGTTCCTTTGGTTCCTGCACCTCCTATTCCTGTCGCTCCTCCAATGGCCTGGCCTGGACATCAAGTTCCTGTAGCTGTATGTTGGATTACATTTTCTTCTATGTGACACAGGTTAATTAACAACATAATACTGATGCAGCCTTTTCTGCCTCCTGTTTTTGACCCTCCGGCTCCTGTTCCTCCTGTTCCTGCACCTCCTGTTCCTGAGCAAGTTCCACTTTTTTTTCCTGCTGTACGTTGGAGTTTTCCTTCAGGTGAATAGATGTACGAACTAACAACATATCATTACAGCTTCCTCCTCCTCCTGTTTTTGACCCTCCTGTTCCTGTTCCTCCTGTGCCTGCACCTCCCATTCCTGTGGCCAATATACCTCTACCAATGGCTCCTCCGCCAATGGTTCCTGCAATAGCCTGGGCTGTGCTTGCTGTGCAGCATGCAGCACTTCCACCTCTGGCTGCTGTATGTTGAATTATATTCTACATGATGTGCAATGGTCTGACTGAATAATGATGTAGCCACCTCTACCTCCCCCTCTACCTCTCCCACCTCTGGCTGTTCCTGCTGTTCCTGCTGTTCCTGCTCCTGCTGTTCCTGTTGCCAACGTACCTCCACATGTAAGCAAGCTGTTATTGTTTTGATGAATGTGGTGACTGACTTGATCATCCAAGATTGATCCCGCCCCTCTTCCACATGTTCTGCTGCCTCCTGCACGCCGCCCATTTAGCCCACTTTGGCCTATTCATGATCTCGGAAGAATGGATGTTCAGTGTCCCAATTGCCATGCTTTGCACTGGATGGCTGAACGTCTTACCACATCCTCCAATATAAATCCCAGATTCGGCATGTGCTGTCTGAGTGGAAAGATCGCTTTGCCACCTCTTCACCCAGTCCCACCTGAGCTTATACAATTGCTCACTGCTCAGGACGACATTGGAAAATCATTTCGTGATCACATCCGCACTTACAATAATGCACTCGCCATGACTTCTATCGGTCGCAAGATTGACGAGTCGGTCAATGAGGGGGAAGAGGCAGTGAATGATGGCATTGGTCCCTATGTCTACAAACTCCATGGCGAGCTGTCCCACAAGATCGGATCTCTGCTTCCACCAGAGGGTGAACCTCCTGTTTATGCTCAGCTATATATTTACGATCCAGCTGACGCTGTCAACTTTCGCATGGCCAATGCCTGGAACACTCACCTCCATCACCACACTTTGCTCACTCTTCAGGACATGCTCCACCATCACCATCCAGCAGTTCAGATGTACAAGCAGGCTCATGAGCTCACCAGGAACTTGCCTCCACACCAGCAGTGCAAGATAGCTTTGCGTTTTGATCAATCCTGTGACCGTCGCCGCTACAATCTGCCCGATGCTACCAACAATGAGATTGCTGTCATTCTTCCAGGTGATGGCGATCAGCCAGAGAGCACACGCGACATTGTTCTCTACCGCAGGCATGGCCCTCCCCTTCAGCGCATCAGTGACGTCCATCCTCTCTATCCAGCCCTTCACTATGTTTTGCTGTTTCCTACTGGCCAGCTCCAATGGCACCCTCAAATTGAGTATGCAGCTGTCGATGCCAACAACCGAGGTGGTGCCAGAGTTCACAAACATGTCTCCAAATCCGAATTCTACTGCTATCACCTCCACCTTCGACCGCCTGCTGTTGAGCCCCAGCATATCTTTCTGACTGGAAAGCTCTTTCAGGAGTTTGTGTGTGATGGATGGGCCACTGCTGAGCAGGATCGATTGCGCTGGATTTTGATGAATCAGGACACCATTCGGGGCAAAGTCTATGTTGGCCTGGCAGATGCTGTGGCTGCAAACATCGATGTGGACACAGAGTCTCTGGGTCAAAGAATCATTCTTCCTTCGTCCTTTGCAGGAAGCACACGTCACATGCAGCAGCTTCTTCAGGATGCATTCGCCATCAATCGTCACTGCAATGGAGGGGATCTCTTTCTCACCATCACTGCCAACCCTGCCTGGCCAGAAATACGGGATGCTCTTCGTCCAGGGCAGACTGCAGCAGATCGCCCAGATTTGGTCGCTCGTGCATTCTATGCAAAGCAGAAGGAGATGATCAAGGATATCGAGGCTGGCATATTTGGAAAGGCTGTGGCTTATCTTTTCACCATCGAGTTTCAGAAGCGTGGCCTTCCTCACATGCACTGCATTATCTTTCTCGATGAGCAATCCAAGCTTCGCACCCCCGAGCAGATAGACAGCCTTCTGTCTTCAGAGTTTCCTGACGATGATCCTGAGCTCCTCGACCTCATCAAAAAGTTCATGGTCCATAAACCCTGTGGTGCAGAGAACCCTGCAGCTCCTTGCATGGTGAATGGACAGTGCTCCAAAGGTTTCCCCAAGCCATTCAGGGATCAGACCACCATCTCTGAGGATGCCTATGCCTCTACCAAGCGTCGGGACACTGGACACACATATCACGTTCGGGGAAAGCAGGTCGACAATCGTTGGGTGGTCACTTACTCTGCCTATCTCATCTGGAAGTACCATTGCCACATCAATATCGAGTCCATCAGCTCCATCAAGGCCATCAAGTACATCTACAAATATGTCTACAAAGGCCACGATCGCATCACCATGGAGTTTGGAACTTGCAACGATGAAGTCAGGCAGTACCTCGACGCTCGCTACATATCTGCATGCGAAAGCATCTGGTGCCTCTTCCACTTCACCATGCATGGTGCTTCTCCCAACATCGTCCGTCTTCAGGTCCACCTTCCTGGCCAGCAGTATGTCACTTGGAATCAGAACGGTCCACAGTCTATCCAGGAAATCGTCCAGCATGCTGCACAGCGTGACACCACCCTCACTGCCTTCTTCAAGGCCAATCAGGAGTATCCAGAGCTTGCACAGGTCGTTCTTTACCAGGACTTTCCTTCCAAATTTGTGTGGGATCAAAGGGCTCACAAGTGGAAGCCCAGGCAGAGGGGATTCGCCATTGGAAGGATGTTCTATGCTCCACCCAGTGCCGGTGAACGCTTTTACCTCAGGCTGCTTCTCACTGCTGTGAAAGGGGCTACATCATACGAAGACCTTCGCACTTTTCAGGGCATCGTCGCTCCCTCATTCAGAGAGGCCTGCCTCGCCTGTGGCCTTTTGGAGGATGACCAAGAGTGGCAGCAGTGTCTGGAGGAAGCAAAGTCCATGGCAACCGGTCATCAGCTTCACAATCTTTTTGTCACCATCCTTCGTGACTGTGCTCCCTCTGATCCTGTCCACCTCTGGAATACATATTGGCCTCACATTTGCGATGACTTGAGATATCAGCTCCAGCACACCAACATTCGTATCAACCCCACCGATGACGATGTCCATGATTATGGCCTTTATCTTATCAATCAGCTTCTCATGGTCTCTGGGAAATCTCTCGAGAAGGATTGGCCATACATGCCTCAGATCACTCAGAATTGGGATGCCAACATTCAGAACCGGTTGATCGCAGAGCAGCGCAGATACGATGTTGTGGAGCAGGCCAAGTTGGCTGCACACAATCTGGACACTTTCAATCATGATCAGAGGGCTGTCTTTGATGAGATCATGCATGCAGTCAACAACAAGACTGGCCAGACCTTTTTCCTCCATGGTCCAGGTGGCACTGGCAAAACCTATGTTTACAACACCCTCTGCCATCAGCTTCGCTCTCAAGGCAAGATCGTCCTCTGTGCTGCATCGTCTGGAATAGCTGCTCTTTTGCTCAAAGGCGGTCGTACTTCCCATTCCTGCTTTCAGATCCCAATCATCATAAACGAGTCATCCACCTGCACCATTTCCAGAGGTTCAACACGGGCACAGCTCCTGCAGCAGACTGACTTGATCATTTGGGATGAGGCACTCATGCAGCATCATCATCTCCATGAAGCTGTCAACCGCACTCTGAAAGACATTCTCCAATGTGACAAACCCTTTGGGGGTGTGCCTGTGGTCTTTGGGGGCGACTTTCATCAGATCCTGCCTGTCATTGAGAAGGGTTCTCGACCTCAAATCGTTGGTGCTTCTTTGCAACGCTCTGTTCTCTGGCAACACATCAAAATCCTTCATCTCAAAATCAACATGCGTTTGAACACAGACGATCTTCAGGAGCGCAACTTTGCAAAGTGGCAGTTGGAGGTTGGAAAGGGTGGTCATACAGATGAAGGTGGCACTATCAATCTTCCTGATCATCTCAAATGTCCTCAGAACACCATCGCTTCTCTCATCCACACCATCTATCCTGGCATCTATGATCAGGCTCAGCATTCAGATCAATACTTTTCAGAGCGGGTCATCCTGGCGAGCAAGAACGATGATGTTGACGATTTGAACCATCACATTCTTCACAATTTTCCTGGGCAGGAGCACGTCTTTCACAGTGCTGACTCGATTGCAAATGATGAGAATGCCGAACTTCTATATCCCCAAGAATATCTTAACTCCATCAACTGCTCAGGTCTACCTTTGGCGCATTTGGCACTCAAGGTCGGCATCCCTGTCATGATACTTCGCAATCTCAACATTGCTGGAGGGGTCTGCAATGGAAGTCGGGGGATATTGACTCGGATCAGGAATAGGGTTTTGGAGATTCGGTTGATCACTGGAGATAACGCAGGAGAGACTGTTTTCATTCCACGGATGCGACTTCGGCCTATTGAAGGTCAACTCCCCTTTACACTCTCTCGACTGCAGTTTGCTGTTCATCTTTGCTTTTCAATGTCGATCAACAAGTCACAAGGGCAGTCAGTGAAGCATGTGGGTTTGGATTTCAGGAGTCCTGTCTTTACACATGGGCAGTTCTATGTGGCAATATCCAGGGTCAAGTCTGTCCACAATATCAAGGCAATATGGCCAAGCTCAGAGGATAGTGCAAAGACAAAAAATATTGTATATGATGAAGTGTTATTAGATTAAAATATATATTGTACATATGTAACTACTACTCATAGAAAATCAATGAACACAGTGAACAATGTGTGCCACTACTCATAGAAAATCAATGAACACAGTGAACAACGTGTGCTGGAGGCACATTTAAAAACCTTGTCCATAATAAAGCGAGCATGGTCACGTGAAGGGGTCGTGGGAATGATGACAAACTCCGAAGGGGTGGGAATGGCATCATGCCATGAGACTCTGCAGAGGTGTGGGAAAGTGAAAATGGTGAGAAAGTATGACAAATATAACTCAAAGGTGGGAACTTTTTTTCTGGCTAATTTTTCGCCACCTCGAACTTTTTTTTTTGGCTCTGGGTTCATTGGCTATGTAGAATAATGTCTGCATGGCATGTAAGGTGCTATATTGCAGTGTTTGCTAAATAAAATTTGACTGAGGAGCAACCGTCATTCCATTTACTATGCTGTGAAAGCTGACTAAGCGAACCTCGCGGGCTGAACAAAATGCAAAAACCTGATCATGACCTTGGCACATGACCCAAATAAAATGATTTAGACACATCACTGTATTAGTCAGTAGCAAGTTGGTTGGCTCAATAAAATATGGTTACAATTTATAAATGAGGTCATTACAAAGTCAGGTCAGTATTGAAATAAGTTTGAATTGAAAATTGAGTTCAGAGTTACAATTGAGTTCATTATGAAGGAAAGGAAATAAAAATTACTTGAATACAGTTGAGTTCGTTACAAAGTAAAGTCAGCAAAATAACAGTTACAAATGAGCTCATTATGAAGTAAAGTCTATGAAAATTAGTCTAGAAATAAGTCAAGTTTGAAAATGAGTCAGTAAAAAATAAGTCTGTAAAATGATCTTCGAAATAAGGCATTTGATATAAAATAAAATTACAGTTACCATTATGAAGTCAAGTCAATAACAATTAGTTCAATACAAAATCATTATGCATACTTACTAACAAGTTATAAATTGAGTTCGTTATAATCATTAGTAAAGTCAATAAATATTACTTTAATACTGACAAAGTGAAGTTGGAGATTTTTTACAAAATTTAAAGAGAGGAGAGGGAGGAGAGCAGGGGTGAGGGGGTGAAGTAGTGAGAGGGTGAGGGGGTGAAGTAGTGAGGGGGTGAGGGAGTAGGGGAGGGGGGAGAGGGGAGGAGGAGGATGGATGGAGAGGGGGGAGGGGGTGAAGTAGTGAGGGGGGGAGGGAGTGAGGGGGTGAGGGAGAGAGGGAGAGAGGAGGGGAGGGAGTGAAGGGGGGAATGGGAAATGAGAGGAAAAGTGGAGAGTGGGTGAGGATAAGAGAGTGGGAGAAGGGAGACAAAGTGAAGTTAGAGATTTTTTACAAAATTTAAAGAGAGGAGAGGGAGGAGAGCAGGGATGAGGGGGTGAAGTAGTGAGAGGGTGAGGGGGTGAAGTAGTGAGGGGGTGAGGGAGTAGGGGAGGGGGGGAGAGGGGAGGAGAGGAAGGGGATGGGGGAGATGGGGGAGGGGATGGGGATACAAAATTTAAAGAGAGGAGAGGGAGGAGAGCAGGGATGAGGGGGTGAAGTAGTGAGAGGGTGAGGGGGTGAAGTAGTGAGGGGGTGAGGGAGTAGGGGAGGGGGGAGAGGGGAGGAGGAGGATGGATGGAGAGGGGGGAGGGGGTGAAGTAGTGAGGGGGGGAGGGAGTGAGGGGGTGAGGGAGAGAGGGAGAAAGGAGGAGAGGGAGTGAGAAAGTGGAGAGTAGGTGAGGATAAGAGAGTGGGAGAAGGTGAGAGGGGGGGGGGTGAGAGGAGGGGGTGAGGAAGAAGGGGGAGAGAGATGAGAGAGAGGAGGGGGGGAGAATGGAGGGTGCATAAGGGGGTGAGGGGGGAGGGTGCATAAGGGGGTGAGGGGAGAGGGGAGGGGGGAGGGGAGGGGGGGAGAGGGGGGGAGAGGAAGGGAATGGGGGAGATGGAGGAGGGGATGGGGGAGATGGGGGAGGGGATGGGGTAGGTAGGCATGTGATGGGGATGGGGTAGATGGGCATGGGAACGGGAATGGAGTAGGTGGGCATGGGTATGGGGAAGGGGAAGGGGATGGGGACAGGGATGGAGTAGGTGGGCATGGGCATGGGGAAGGGGAAGGGGAAGGAGATGGAGATGGAGATGGGGTAGGTGGAGATGGGGATGGGGATGGGGAAGGGGATAAACACCACAACCCCCCCACGTTGACTTGGGGCCAACGGTCCCAAGTCAACTGAAGAGTTGTGTACCATCTAAAAGTCAAATAAAATGCTGTGCATCCATGAATAAAATGCAGTGAGGTATTCATAATGAACACAGTGAACCACGTGAGTTGCGTACCATCTAAAAGTCAAATAAAAAGTTGTGCATCCATGAATAAAATGCAGTGAGATGTTCATTAGAAAATGAACCACCACTTACACATTCACAGACTGAGTCAAAAAATCCAATGAGATGTTGATAAAATTAATGAACACAGTGAACCACGTGTGCCGAAGGCACATTTAAAAACCTTGTCCATAATAAAGCGAGCATGGTCACGTGAAGGGGTCGTGGGAATGATGACAAACTCTGAAGGGGTGGGAGATCCATGACTAACCCTCCACTGTGAGAAAATGATGACAAATATAAGTGATAGGTGGGAAATGACAATAACTGGGTGTTTCCATCATTTCAAAAAATTTAGCCGAAAAGTTTTTGATTAGCCGAAAAAAAAATTTCGGCTAAATTGGGGCTGGATCACAAACATAATAACTAATAACAGGGTGCTTTTTCGGCTACTACGGCTAAATTGGGGCTGGATCACAAACATAATAACTAATAACAGGGTGCTTTTTCGGCTACTATAATATAATGTAGGCATGTGTTTTTGGGCCTGATGACAAATATAATTAGGGGGGTGTTGCCATGATGACTAATTTAATTAGCAACAACATTTTCGGCTACAGTGTTGAATCAAAATTTTCGGCTATTGTTTTTTTTTTTTTGGCCTGATGACAAAGATAATTACTGGATGTTGTCATGATGACAAATTTAATTAGCAACAACAATTTCGGCTACAGTGTTGGATCAAAATTTTCGGCTATTGTTTTTTTTTTGGGCCTGATGACAAATATAATTAGTGGGTCTTGCCATGATGACAAATTTAATTAGCAACAACAGTGTGGGATCAAAATTTTCAGCTAATTGTTTTTTTAAGGTGTTCCCATGATGACAAACTAATTTTCCCATTTGTCATCTATGACAAAGATCATAACTGGGTTTTTCGGCTAATTTTTGGCTTGCTGGGTGTAGAAACCAAATTTTTGGCTGAGTTTTGGCCACTTCTAGCTTTTCTGCTCTCTTTCTGGCTCTGGGCTCTTTTCCAGTGGGGTTGTTTTTGCATTCTTGGGGTATCTGTAGACCAAGGTGAAGCTCTGTGAAGTCCTACCTCCCTGGCTTCTCTTTTTTCAACAAAAGGAGTGTCTGCCAGTTGTTTTTTGGACCTCTCTCAGGGCACAGTGTGCAGGGAGATTGGGCTGGCGGGTTTGCAGTTGCCTCCCCTTCCATTTTTGGAAGTCGCTCCACTATCAACTGCCACTGTTTGCACCGATTTCACAGCCTCCTGCAAGATTGTCACATCCTCCACTGCTGTAAGAGAGCTCCCCGATTCCCATGGACCCTCCTCCGCCCAACACTCCTTGACGTGTCCGAATGGCCGCACAGCAAACTGAACGAGACCAACGGACCTTGGATAGCCCTACTCGCCACCGGACTCCACACCACGTTCGCACTATGCACATTGCCCAGCCACTGCTGCCATTGCCGCCTGCCCATAATATTGCCTTGCTGAATGCCGATCCTTTTATTGCTGCTCCTCCACCACCTCCTCAATACAATCACCTTCCTCCTCATTTGGCACAGCAGTTGGCGGCACTTCCTCCTCTTCCACAGATTCCAAGAGGCAGGGGCAGAGGGAGGGGAAGAGGCTCAAGTCATGCAGCTCCACCACAGCCTGTCGTTGCTCCTTTACACAATCCAGCTCTCCCATATTTTTTACATGCCCCTCCTGCCCCTCCTGTTTTTGATCCTCCTGTTCCTGCACCTCCAATTCCTGCACCTCCCATTCCTGTGGCTCCTCCTGTATGTTGAATTGTTCTGTCAGGTGATAGATTGTGACTAACAGCATATTGATGTAGCCTCTTCCTTCTACTCCAGTGCCTCCGATGATTGTCCCTCCTGCTGTCCCTCAACCCATTGCTCCTAGATTGACCTTGGCTGAACTCGCTGCCTGGCATGCTGCACTTCCACCTCTTTTTCCGGCTGTAGCTGTAAGTTGAATTATTCTTGCAGGTGACAGACATTCAACTGACAATAAATTGTATAGCCTCCTCCTCCTGTTTTTTACCCTCCTGTTCCTGTTCCTCCTATTGCTGGACCTGCCATTCCTGTTGCTGGACCTGTTCTTCCTGTTGCTCCTCCTGTTCTTCCTGTTGCTGCTCCTGTTTCTCCTGTTGCTGCTCCTGTTCCTCCTGTTGCTGCTCCTGTTCCTCCTGTTGCTGCTCCTATTCCTCCTGTTGCTGCTTCTATTCCTCCTGTTGCTGCTCCTGCAATGGCGTGGGCTGAGCTTGCTGCCTGGAATGCAGCACTTCCACCTCTGGCTGCTGTATGTTGAATTATATTTTACATGATGTGCAATGGTCTGACTGAATAATGATGTAGCCACCTCTACCTCCCCCTCTACCTCCCCCACCTGTGGCTGTTCCTGCTTTTCCTGCTGTTCCTGCTGTTCCTGCTCCTGCTGTTCCTGTTGCCAATGTACCTCCACATGTAAGCAGGCTGTTATTGTTTTGATGAATGTGGTGACTGACTTGATCATCCAAGATTGATCCCACCCCTCTTCTACATGTTCTGCTGCCTCCTGCACGCCGCCCGTTTAGCCCACTTTGGCCTATTCATGATCTTGGAAGAATGGATGTTCAGTGTCCCAATTGCCATGCTTTGCACTGGATGGCCGAACGTCTTACCACCTCCTCCAATATAAATCCCAGATTCGGCATGTGCTGTCTGAGTGGAAAGATCGCTTTGCCACCTCTTCACCCAGTCCCACCTGAGCTTATACAATTGCTCACTGCTCAGGACAACATTGGAAAATCAACATTGCTGGAGGGGTCTGCAATGGAAGTCGGGGGATATTGACTCGGATCAGGAATAGGGTTTTGGAGATTCGGTTGATCACTGGAGATAACGCAGGAGAGACTGTTTTCATTCCACGGATGCGACTTCGGCCTATTGAAGGTCAACTCCCCTTCACACTCTCTCGACTGCAGTTTGCTGTTCGTCTTTGCTTTTCAATGTCGATCAACAAGTCACAAGGGCAGTCAGTGAAGCATGTGGGTTTGGATTTCAGGAGTCCTGTCTTTACACATGGGCAGTTCTATGTGGCAATATCCAGGGTCAAGTCTGTCCACAATATCAAGGCAATATGGCCAAGCTCAGAGGATAGTGCAAAGACAAAAAATATTGTATATGATGAAGTGTTATTAGATTAAAATATATATTGTACATATGTAACTACTACTCATAGAAAATCAATGAACACAGTGAACAACGTGTGCCGGAGGCACATTTAAAAACCTTGTATCAATTTACACTATTTAAAGGTGTGAAATGTGGAATTGGTTTCCTATTCTGCAGGCCTTATAGTGTGGAAGAACTTTGCTTTATTTGGCAAGGCCATGTGTACAATAGTTTGGAAGCATAAGACCTTGTTACAAATTGTCAACAAACCCATTGAGACCCTTACAATCCAGTCAGAGGCATGGTTGTGATAGTGGGCACTGGATTTTGCCACTATTACTGCCTGAGTCCTGCAATGCTGTCTTTGGATTTCAACCACTGTTAAAGGGAGCTCTTCACTTCTCTTACTCTTGCCAATGACCATGTCACTGCTGGCCTTCTTTATGTGGTCAGCTTGTTTTTTTTTCAGTGGTTTTATGCATTCTTCCTTCAGTATTTTTTCTTGACTCTCAGTGCAATACAGATCTTGTCCAAATTACACTTGTAAGGTTTAGCTTGAACTGTTGCCAAATCTACATCATGTCTTACCCTTATTAATTGACAGTGCTGGCAATGTTTGTGGCCTTACCTCCCCATCTATGCTTGTAATAGAAAGATAAAAGGAAAGTGTATATTTTAGCAATCACTTATAGGTCAGTGGCCAGCTATAAAGCCAGGTGAGAGGTTTTGATTTTTTCTTAACTTTTCTCATGGCAATGTGCACTTGCAGCAGATGTAAGTCTCCTCAATGCCTCTGCTATTATCTTCTACAATGATCCTGACAATGATGCTCCCCTTCCTAACTCTTGCAGCCACATCCACTCCAGTGCATGCTGTCTTTTGAGGTGGTCCAGCTCCATGCAAGGCTTGCATTATTGACCACAACAATATGGAGGCTTCCGCAGTGATGTGCAAGTGATCAGCCACTATAACAGCATTAGCTGAAGCATCTCTGCATGCTGTGCATCAGGCCCAGGTCACTGACAGCAATGATGAAAGTGAGCACTACAATGAATCAGATACTGTGGAGGTTAATGCAGGGGATGATGATGTTGGAATGGGTGGTGCAACAACAAAAGAGGAAGGCAGTGGAGACAGCACTGATGTCGAGCATGTGGAAGAGTCATATTGCATTACCAAGGCCATGGGGAATGCTGATTGACAGGTATCTCTAAATATCCTTGTCCAAGTACATCATGAGTAACTTATTTCTGGCCCTGTAGTTCCTTTGTGAGCATCACAAGATTATGCACACTACTGATATCCAAACAATCTTCAAACTCAATAAAAACCAAATGACTCCTGACACAGGCAAGATAGAGGAGGGAAACTGGTGTACTATATGCCAGTAAGTCATTCATCCAATCAAGCATTATCAGTATCTAGCTAAGATTTATAGATTGGTAGGAATTGTTAGAAAGAACTGTTTCTTCACTGGAGGTATCTCAACTCCACATACCCACATTGTGAGGTATGCTCAATTTATGTTCTATCCACATTATATACTTAAGCTCCAATAAAAACCCTGACCACATAGAACTAACTATACATGATGCAGTGCAATAAGTTGAATGTTATTGCCAACTACCAAGCCCTTCCCAAGTCTGCAAGTGTCACAACTGCTGATGGGCAAGTTGTTTACAATTTTTTATCAAACTATTTCCAGGGAAGCCTAGATGAAATTGTTAACTGGCAACCTCATCTTTCTATGTTCTTGATAGCTGGCCATCTCAATTATATCATCAAACTTATTGTTGGGGAAGATGAGGTCAGTAACTGAGCATGTACCATTACTATACTAATATAATCCATTTACTCCAGGCATTTCAGTTGGTTGACAAGGGTGCTTTTCACTGACTACTGGTATACACACAGCCTTTTTTTTCTAAAAAGGATATCCCTCATCAAACCAAGATTTCACAAGAAATTCTCCTTTATGCTTATGCTGCAGAGGTGAAAGTCTCAGAAGCATTGGCAAGCATCTATGGGAATGTTTTATTCACCTTTGACACCTGGACCTCTGATGCACAGGATTCATAACTACATTACTGCACCTGAGGAATGACTCCAAGACTGGGAGCTCAAGTCCAAGCAGCTAGCATTCACACATTTTGAGGGTAACCACTCTGGAATCAATATAGCAAATGTTCTTATCCACACAGTTGTTTGCTACAACCTGTGCAGTAAGGTATGCATCAATTTCCATCATGTTATTTTTTGCCTAACACTGTTACTCTAGGTTGGTTGGTTTACTGCTGACAATGCATTTAACAATGGAGTTGCTTTGTGAGAGTTGCAACTGCTGCTTGTTGATCTGCTTTTTGAGGCCAAGCAGCATTACATATGGTATATCTATATCAATTTTCTTTAACTAAATTTTCCTCTAATCATTTTTGCAGATGCATGGAACATTCTGTGGCACTCTCAGCTAAGACCTTTGTACAGGCTGTCTCACCCTCACTGGCATGAAAGATCCTCAAGAAGATGGAGAAAGCTCTTTAAGTTATGAGTAATGATGGGTCTGGCACATTTGACCTTGATGACCTTGATGTGCATCTTGCCAACTTTGTTTTTGATGTGATGATAAAATTGAAAGTGATGGTGGAGAGGAAGAAGGGGCACTGGAAGGAGAAGTGGATGCTGCTGACACCCTTGGAAAGGCTCTTGCGCTCATAAAGCTGGTATGTCTTGGTTGCACCATACAATCTTTGCTGACATTGATATGTGATTTCAGATTCATGCTTCTTCTCAGAAAAGCAGAGAAAACTAAGTAAATGATGTTCTCACCTGGGAGAGAATGTGAGGAGCAGAGAGAGTTGTAAAATGGGTAGTCTCAGACATTGCACATCTCTCCCAAGGAGTAGAGAACTCATTATGACTCTATGAGCATATGCAGTGCTGTGTCATAGCATGTATGCAGTGCAAAGACACTAGGAGAGAACATAGGGATGCCAAAGTTTGGTTCAGTCTGGTTCTTTAAAGATTTTGCTGAATCTGGAGCTGGACTTTAGGTTTAGTTCAGGCAATCTGCTGAATTTGGAACTGGACCATTGGTTCAGGTTCAGGATGGTTTAGTTCTAGTTTATGAGGGGTTCAAACTTGGAACCAAATTTTTTAATATCAAAATCTGCATAACACTGTTTAAAACTACAACTTACTTACACCTCTATAATTCAGCCATCTGAATCAGCCTCTGAACCATTAAAGAAAGAGTCCAGATGCTTAGTGGCATCATCCACAGCAGTAAGGTTGATAGGTCCACTATGCACTTTAAGATCTGGAGAACATTCCCACTTGTATTGAGACATTATGACAGACATTCCGAATCACTACGAATGCCACGAAATCGACATTGAATCTATTTCGCACTATTTCGCACTATTTCGGATGACTTCAAAACACTTCAAATGACTTCAAACAATTTTGTGACACTTTGAATGACTTCGCAGCATCTCAAATGATATCAGCTGCCATATAGCTGTCTTGAAACACTTTCAATACATGCTGCACATCTGGAACAAGTTATTCCATCGCATATCGAGCACTACTGGACACGAGGAGAGATTACAAGAGAGTTAGAATGTGATAAGTGCATTTTTGTGTTTCATTGATATATTGAAGTACTTTTACTATATGGGAACACTATATGTTTCATCATTTATTATTTCTCATTTGTTTCATGATCTACAAGTTCTCATTGTTTGATATATTTGCCTCATGTTTTACACATGTTCTTATTTCCTTTTTAGTACTATCTCTTCATTTTGTATATAGATTTGTATTAGTTGGTTAGAATGGACAATAATATAACAATGGGGAACAGCACAAGTTACCCTCTCACTATCATCAGATTTAAGAGTCATTCTCTTGAGTCTTAGCTTGCATCATATCACTAAGTTCTGTGAAATATCATGAAACTTCTTCAAAACTATCATATTCGCTCTTTATTTTATTGCCCATCACCTATCGCCATTCGACAGACACTTCACATTCATTAAACTCATTCCTCAATATACCTTGAACCTCTTCAAACTTCTTCGAACTATTTTGCACATCTTCAAATTTACTTTGAACTCTTTTGCACATTTTCAAACCTATTTTGAACTCTTTTGAACACCTTCGTACACCTATAATGACTATTCACCACAGCCCTTACCATTTCACATTACTAAACATTATGTTTTGGTTACAGCAGTGATATTTAGTACCAACTCACACCCTTCCTCTGACTCGTGTTATACCATCTGAAGCCATTTAGTAAGTTTTGTTTGAGTTTCCGGGTTGAGTATCATCAACATGTCCATTGTGATATGCACTTTTTAAGAGCTGCAATGCTTCAAAGGAAGCAACTGAAAGATGGTTGAGATTTGGAAGTCCCTGTGATCCCATCTCCTGAGAATGCATGCTCAGAAGATGTTGCAGACCCCTGAATAGCCAAGTAGTCCTGAGCCATCCAAGAAAGGGTTGGATATTGTACAGCTTTGTGCTGTTGGGTGTGAATCATCATGCTTTCAACCTCTAGCTATCAAAATTCACTTACTCCCCAATAGCAAACTACATTTGTTACACCTTCTGCAAGAGGACTCTCAAGATATCTTCTTAACTTATCTCAAGAATCAAATCTTCCCTGCTCTGTTTTATGCCAGGAATGAACTGCATTGTGCATCCATGTACATATATCCATATTGATGTTGAGATTTGTTGGAGCCTGTATTTCTTTAGCTTAGAGTCTTGAAATGCAGAAATGTTGGCATACTAAAAGTACTCTGTGCACCCAATTGCATAATCAATGATATGACTTCCTATTGCCCTGCACTCATACTATGGTATTTTTTGCAATTGTGTGCACCTCTTGGACAACTTTTACTCACTTTGCACAGTGCACTTTTGTATGCCCAAGTGTGCTTTTGTGCACTTTTGCATGCCTTTAACCACCTAGGTGCACTTTTGTGCACATTTTACATTTCTGCTGCACCTTTGGATCCCCTTTAGCTGTCTTCTACCATGCACCTTAAATGTGCTTTGTTATGCTTCAAACTGCCTTCATGTGCCCCCTGCACTCATTATCTGCCTTTCACAGTTTACTGCATGCTCAATGCACCTTTATGTGCTCTCTTACACTTTACAGCAATTCACATTCTTGCTGTGAACCCCTTGCACTATTCATTTATCACACACAACAACCTTCCACCTCATCTGTTGCACTGCACATTGTGGATCCCAGCTTACTAGGCAACTTATTCAAGATGCACCACAATTGCATCACAAGCCAACTGTGCATTCTCACATATTCTGGGTGCTTTGCACCTATTTGACACTCCACTGTGCACACTTGGGTGCTTTCACATAATTTGGGGACTTTGGCACTGTTTGCCATCACACAGCATCTCCTTATAGTTCTTCCACATTTCCAACTGGCATTGCTTTATCTGGTAACTAGCACAGGTCAATCACGCCACTATTACTAAGGGGCAGCATGCAACACATAATACTGAAGTGGACTAATTGGGCAAAGCACATGGGACCTAAAGCACACCAAAAATAGAACATCATGCTGAAACAGTTGGGTATTGGGCTATAGCATGTGCAAATCTCATTGGCTAAGGTAGCAGCATTGTGTGGTTGGGTTCATATGGGCCAATGGATGGACTTGTGGGTAGCACATGGTGCTTTTTATTTTTATACTTTATATTATTGTTTTTATCACATAAGTCATTTGTATATAGTACCCAGGTACATAGAGAATCCAGAGGATCTTTTCCCCCTCCAGAGTTCACTAGTTCATTCAGCATTGCACATAGTCTGTGCATTATCATCCAGTTCATGCACCTCTGTAGTGCACCCCTCATATAGCCATGTTTGTGCATCTTTTGTGCCCTTTTTTGTATTGCTGTGTTTGGTCCTTCATTTGCAATCATTGTCTTAGTTTGTACACTTTTGCAGTGCACTCTTCATATGGCTGCATTTGTGCATCATTTGTGCCCCTCACCATATATCCACATTTTGCACACTTTTGTGCATCTTCCCCCTAGTTGCATTTGCATCTCATTTGTGTTTCTAGCCCATGTGTTGCCTCTTCGATACACTCCAGCACTGTCCCTGCCCCACTAAACCTTTTACTTTTCACCTCCAATGTTGTTGTGCATTTTTGTGGTCCTGTTGTGCATTTTTGCTCTTTTGTGTTGCACACTTTTTTGCCATTGTGCATACCTTCTTTTTTGTGCACACAACTTAGTGTGCACCTCACAATCCATCAAACCAGCCTCTTTAGTAGTTATCATGCCTTGAAGGACGATCTGAGGCCACCTAAATGAACCCCTGCACCACGAGCATGCCTGCAGCTGTAGGCTTAATGTTCATGTCTTCTGTTGAGACTCTGCACTGAGTACCAACTGGACATATTACCAATGCAATAGTATGAGGGATATAATAAGAATCAAACTAGAATGAACATAATGAGCACAGCATCAAAAATTAGCACAGTTAGCTTCCAACTTTTTCAAGATGCCAGAGGCCAGTCTCACAAAACTCCTCCTGCCATTTCTCTTCAGCATAGGCAGCCTTAATGGTGGGGTCTAATGCTTGCAACAGGTATAAGGATCAATGGAATCTGGAAGAAAAGGCTAACATACCGAGACAGATAAAGTAAGCATCTGTGTCATTGACTTTACAATATTGTTAATATTCTTTAGACCTTTACATATTGCATGTCCACACTCTGAAAATTTTGGAAAATCAGCCATATTCTCCCATGACTGGAGAAGGAACTCGAGAACTGGGATTGTGTGCTATATGGTAGGCTCACAAGCACTTGAGAATGTTTGTTTGGCTGTTGCAGATTCCTGGAATGTAAATAGTGAGTTGGGTACTTCACAACATGTGTGTGTACTTACCTTGAGAACCTCATGCATTAGCTCTATTGTGTGTCAAGATTCAAGATTGCTACTACCAAGGTCAGAACTTGGTCAGGAATACACCAGTCCAGTCAGACCCAGTCAGAGGTGTTCAGGGGTTCTGGGCAGAATCCACCAGGCTGTAGCATGCCAGGTGAAAAGGGCCAGAGAGGACTTGGCTTCAACTTATAAGAAGTTGTGCCCTTCTCCTCATCAGTTGTCCAATTTCAGGTGGGAAGTGTGTGGATGTCCAATGGGTTTCCAGACAGAGGGTAAAGATAGAATAAAGCAGAGGTTATGAAGTGATTAAAGTTGAGAGGAGTCAAAAGATTAAAGATTTAGCTCAGGAATAAGTCAAGGATGATTAAAGGGTTGATATTAGGCAAAGGATGATACAAGGCAAGATACAAAGCAATAGATAATGTAATGCACAAGTACAAGTACAAGTAATTTGCAAACTGGAGACTAAGGCTAAGCTATGGGCACTTAAATAATGAGGGCTGGAAGAATAATGGATAATGCAGAAGTTTACTAATGGGTCTTGGTAAGTGTCTATGACCAGAACTGGCAAGACTGTATTAGGAATAAAGTGAGTAAGCAAATAATTACTAAAGCACATGATGACTTGTCTGATGACCAAAAGATGCTGCGGCTTGGATGCCAATATGTAGAACAAGGTTGAAAAATAATTGGAAAAGAATCAGGAATCATCAGGAATCCAATTGGGTGAATTGGGTCTTGACAGCACTGCCCCTTAGGGACATGCCTACAAGGCATGTGAGGGTTCAAGAATCCGATTTAAAGGCCAGGTGTGGTCAGAAAACCCCAATTTCCTGCCTTATTTCAAAATATGACCCCTGCCTCCCAAACTACTGCAGAACTGTTGGGCACCCTCAAGGCCTAACAAGAAGAGCTAGTCTGGGAGGGACTAAGAAGGTGGCAGCCATGAAGTAAGGCAGGGAAAGAGGAGGAAGAGGCAGAGGGAAGCAGGTCACCTGCCAAGAGGGTGAAGGGCAAGGGGTGGGCAGACATGGAGTTCAAGGGGGTCATGCAGGTGGAGGCCATGTGGCCCTGCAAGAGGTAAGTGATGATGACATTGTTGCTGAGTACAATGCTGACAATCCCTTCTAGATGTTCTCATTAGCACCTAGTGTGCTTCTGGATGGGTGCCTGGGGTTGGGTGTGGAAGCCCTGTACCAGGGCCAAGCACAAGTGTGAGGAGGTGGTGTGGGAGGGGCAGGAGTCCCCAACAGAGAAGGTGGGGGGTGAGACAGCAGAGCTCCTGAGGGAGCTGACATCAGCCATCAAGGGGCTGAAGTGGGATATGTGGGAGCTGAGGTTGGTGCATGAGGATATCCAGGATGTGTATGATCTAGATTGGGCTTGGGCAGGGGAAGCAGAGAAGAATGAGGAGGATGAGGGAGAGGAAGAAGAAAGCTGGAGTGAGGGAGAGGTGGAGGCAGAGCTAGCAGGGATAGCTAAGGAGGCAGTGGGAGTAATCTGGGTGGAGCCCATAGAAGGGGATGACAGGGAGGTGTAGGGGCCTGGTCAGGGCCTACCAAGAATTATTTTGTTTACTTATTTTTTCTCTTGAATCAAAAAAGTGTCTCATACTGCTGTCCAAGAGTGAATTAAGTTTGAAGTGGTCCAGGTTTGTCTGGGTAGCAGATGTGGAAGTCCGCAACCAACTCCTGAGCATGATCAAGCTCTGTGGCAGAAAGCCATAAGTTTTCTTCTTCTTCAGTCCCCTGGTATCCTTACCAATGGATAAAGGAGAGTAACTTGCAATAATGGCGGTTATCAATCCTTGAGTCCAGGATTTCTGTGATTTTATATTCATGTTCATTGTCAATAATGACCAGAGGGGGCAGAGGCTGGGTGTGATTAGGAATGGTGTTTGGAGTTTTTTTTTCCAGCTGTGAAATGTGGAACACAGGATGAACTGCCCAGAGATGGTCCAGAAGCCACAGGGTAACCAAGTGGGTGCCCAGGTGGGCAATGATTTTAAACGGGCCATAGAATTTCTCTGAGATGTTCTTGGAAGGTAGAGGAGTGCATAGGTGTTCCCCTTTGACATAGGCATAGTCTTTGATATTGAAGTGGGAATGGGGATCCAGTGTTTGTCCACTGGACCTTGATAACACTTCTGTGCTTCAAAGAGCTGTTTCCAGAGTTCCTGGTGGAGTTCATCGAGGTCCACCATAAAATTACAAGCATGCTGAGAAGCTAGCTCATGTGCAGGGAAGATGGTGATGTTCAGGTGGTAGCCATTATTGGCAAAGAAGGGTGAAACTCCAGTGGAAGCTGACAGAGCATTTTTGTAAGCAAATTTCTCTAAGGGCAACAGCTGAGACCAGTTGTCCTGTTGGTAATTGCAGAGAATCTGGAGGTATTGTTCAAGGGTTTGATTAAGGCATTCAGTTTGTCTGTCACCTTCTGGGTGATAACCCAAAGTGAAGTGAATCTTCATGTCCAGGGCATGATCGAGAGACCAGAAAAAGTGGGAGATGAACTTGGATCCCTGGTTACAAGTGATGTGTGATGGAACTCTGTGCTTGGAGAAGATCTGCATGATGAACAGGTTGGTAAGTTCCTGGGCTGTAATTTTGTTGACTGTGAAAATGAAGATGCCTTGCTGGGAGAGTCAGTCTATGATGACCAGGATAGCAGTGTGGCCATCGGAGTCCAGTAGCTGTTGAATGAAATCCATCGAGATCGAGTCCCAAGGGCATTCTGGGACCAGGAGTTGCTTCAGGAACCCATAGGGTTTGTGTTGGAGTGACTTGGAGTGTTTGCATGTAGTGCATGATTTGCAGAAGTCTTGAACAAAGGTCTGAAGGTTGGGCCAAATGTAGTCACATTGGACAAGTTGTAGGGTCTTGTTTTGTCTGAAATGACCAGAAAGGATATGGTCATGTTTGTACTGCAGGACCTTGAGGTGGAGATTCACTACATCCAGAATGTAAATCTAGTCAAAGTGGCAGACGAGTCCACTGTTGTCTATAGTCCAATTGGGAGTGGAGGAGGTCAGGAGATAGGCAGAAGAGATGGAGTCGAGGGTAAGGGAGGATTGGATGTTGTTGTGGAGCTTCTCGACATCTTTAAGGACTTCTCGTTGGATGACTGGGTGGCGATGTATGTGGCTCAGAGTGAGGAGGTGAGCTGTTCTTGGGTAAAGATGCATTAGAAATTGCTCAGGTTTGCTGAGATGAAGTTGCCATTTCCCCCTTTGCGATAGATGTCCCAATGTCCAGTGAGCACATTGGGTTTTGCCCCCAGTTTCCCAGGGCAGAAACAGATGACTAAGTTGAACTGTGAGAGGTACTCAGACCATTTGGCTTGGCAGTGGGTAAGGAGCTTGGTGGTGCTAAAGTACTCCTGATTCTTGTTATCAGTGACCACATCGATTGGGTTTCTGGAGTCTCCAGATAATGTTGCCAATATTTGAATGCCTTGAAAATGGCCAGAAGTTCTTTGTCATGGGTGTCCTAGTTTAGCTCAGTGGAATTGAAGGAGCAGGAGTGAAAGGCAATAGGGTGAGTGACACTATCCAGAGTGTGTGTGGAAAGGATCACTGCCCAATACTGGACAGCATCCATCTTTCCCTCAACCTCTATAAACATCCCCATACTATTCCAACCCATACACCCCCATACCATGAGATTATTCTCCCCTCCATGCTTTACTGTTGGTGAGGTGGTGCAATCTGAGATGAATTCCCCCCTTTGTTTTCATACATACACCTTCCCATCTGACCCAATCCTGTTTATCTTGGTTTCATCTGTCCACAAGACCCTTTTCCAATCAGCTACTATCCAGTTTTCATGCCATTGTGCAAACTCCAGCCACCTCTGACGATGAGTCTTCTTCAACATGGGTACATTCTTTTTTGTGGCAGAGTGGAAACCACTCTCCTAAAGTCCCCGTCTGACTGTTTGTGGGTGGACAGGGTGTGGAATAGTAGAATTAATAAAATGAGTAGCCTGAACAGTGGTGACCAGCTTCCCTGATTGAATCTGATGAATAATGGATGTTTTATCATGAGCAGAAAGCTTGGAAGGACATTCACCAGGGTTATTTTTTTTGTTTGTATCCATATGTTTCTTGGTTACCCACAGTATACTTTTCCAGACCAGTCCTTCTCTCAATATCTCTGACAGAATATCTCTGTTCAAGCAAAGAGATGACAAAAGCATGGTTGGTAGTAGAAGTGGCTTTCATGGTGGTGATAAGAGATCAAATTAAATTTCCACATGTCAAACTAATACAAATAGTGTCACATGACATTGTTTATGGTTCCCACAGTCACTTAAAGCATTTTTTCAGCTGCAAAAGTGGGAAAACATCTAAAATAATAGATGCTCACAAAACTGTCCCAATGAGTCACAACTTGGTTTTGCTCATTACTCCATGAGTATTTATCCAAATCACATGACCCAAGGTGTTTTAGAAAGCCAAGATAATATAGTGTGTTGTACAGGAGTGCCAAGACCAGGGATTATGTTATCACTCTGCACCAAAACCATCTGTCCAAAACAACTAAATATTGGGACAGTTTTGTGAGCCACTGTATGCCTTTCCATCAAATGCCAATGGATCTGAGAAACTCTCGCCTCTTGTCATTGGGAGAGCAGCACGGCCATGAGCTTTCAAGAAGACTGGTACTCAGCTTGTTTACTACCAAAATAATGTGAAAAGGCTTGGATGACTTCCCAGTTGATGATCTGGTTGCTACAGGAGCACTTCAGGGGAAAAATTGAATGGACATCAAGTCTCTTCTCAATCCAGCCAATGAATCTCAAGTCTTGACAGGCACACAGACAAGGACATCTATCAGGCAGTTATGCACTCTATTGCAGCACATGAAAACATCGAGATAAACAATGGAGACGATGTCAACAAAGATGATATACCTATTGAGCCTCACCCAACTTGTCATTACATTCTCAAGGCAGCATCAACCATCAACAGATATCTCGATGACTTAAATAATCCTATCGCCCATAAACCCGAAGGACTTCTGGGCTCATTCAATAGGCAACTTTGCCTTGAGGAGTCTCAAAGCACAAAGGAAACTGTTATAACTGACTTTTTACAAAGATTATAGATTGTATTATTCAAATTCATCTATAGTAACATAATTTAGATGAGCCCATAGCCCTTTTTTTTTTCTACTGTTTTTTACAATTTTTCCATAATTTTTAGAATCCATTTTTAGCATACCTCTTCAAGCCCATGACCTCTCATAACCCATACCCTGGGGAGTCCACTGAGGGGTATGGGTTATGAGGGGTTTGACTGTATATGGGTACAGGCATTGCCTAAACTGTCCTGCTTATGTAAACATAAGCTTATGGGCCAGCCCACATATATGTAACACAATGCTTAATCCCACTACAGTTACTCAATGACCAAAATGGTCATAGCATATGTAATAAATTACACTCCTTTGCTTTCAGCTCCTCCAGACACTCTTTTTATACAAAACCATGTCCATTTTGAACCAAACTTGCCCTGCTTTTATTTCTTCCTCGTCCTCAAAGAGAGATTCTTTCGATCTTCTTGACTGTCTTGGTATTGACTTGTATTAAGGTGTTATTGACATTATTACAAACTTGTATTGACTTGTTATAATGACTTTGCTACAAACTTGTTATTGACATCATTAGAAACTTGTATTGACTTGTCATTGACTTTATTACAAATGTGTATTGACTTGTTATTGACTTGTATTAAGGTGTTATTGAGATTATTACAAACTTGTATTGACTTGTTTATCGACTTTACTACAAACTTGTTATTGACATCATTACAAACTTGTATTGACCTGTCATTGACATTATTACAAACTTTTATTAACTTGTTATTGAATACACACCAAGGTTTAGTAACCTGCCCTAAAGTCTTCTCACAATAAATTTTTCAACCATTTGATTCAATCCAAGTACAATGCAAATCTAAATCTAAATCTAAATCCAAGTCTATGTTGATATCTATATTACATTTCAATTCCTGTAAATAATCTTTCAAGTTACTCACCTTTGCTAAACAACTCCATTCAACACTTCCTTGTATACCACATTGGCAGTTCTGTTATTTCCATTGTTTTCATTCAACAGCACCTTGATCCTTTCTCCAGATGTACACCTTTACAGTGCAACATATAGCTGCCCATGTGAGAACACTGGTGTCTGCAAGTCCAAGCCAACATGGGATACAGATTGCCCTTGTGACTTGTTGATAGTCATGGCAAATGCCAAGTGAACTGGAAATTGATGTCGACAAAGTGGTAATGGCAAGGTCTCTGCTGAAGGCTCCAATGTGATCCGAGGAATGAAAATGATATTTCCTGCAAACTGTGCATCTCCACTGATGATCCTGCACTTCAATACATGTGGTCTGGCTTCAAGGAGGATAAGTCGAGTTCCATTGCAAAGACCCATGGTGACATCCAGATTGCATAGAAGCATGAGAGGAAGGCCACTTGCTTTGATAGAGTTTAGATACTCTGCAGGATATGGCTGGTAGTTGTTTAACTCCTGCTCTCTGAATGAAACTGTATCAGCACTGTTGAAGACATGCTCTGGTCCAGGAAATCTGGCAAGGAGAAGAGAGTTGATGACATCGACATTGTCATTTGTGCAGGATAGAATGGTCCTATCCAAATAGTACTGATCTGGCTTGTTCCCCTGCTCTATGCCTGGATATGTAGAGTTGATAAGATCATCCATGGTATTTCCATGGCAGAGCATGTTGTGTGGAATCTGTATAGTGTCTGCAGCATCCACTGTTGTGCCTGCACCAATGTGCTAGAGCCAGGCAGCATGTGCAGTGTTCTCTGGAGTCCTGTTGAGTCGCATATTCTTGGTCAAGTGATAGACAGTAATGCGCTGCCAGAGAGTGCTCCTTTTGATGGATGAAGCTATGATCTGTTCTCTAGTGCCCCTAGGAATGACAGATAGGGTCTGTCTAAAGTCACCTCCAAACAAAATGGTGATTCCACCAAATGGAACATTCTTCTTCTTGAGATCATGCAAGGTGCAGTCTACTGCATCTGTGGCACATTTGTGCTGCATAGGAACTTCATCCCAGATGATGATAGAAGTTTGATCAAGGACCTGGTGCAAATCTGAACCTCGAAGTATTCTGCAAGTAGAGGTGTCATCAATTTCGATTGGGATTTTGAACATGGAATGTGCTGTGTGACCCCCTTCTAGAAGCAATGCAGCGATTCCAGATGATGCAACACAGAGAGCGATTTTTCCTTGAGCACGAACAGCAGCTGCGATGGTGTTGCAGACAAAGGTCTTTCCACAACCTCCAGCACTATGCAAGAACATGAGCTTTCCCTTGTTATTGTTGACAGAATCCATTGCAACATCAAAAACCTGTCTCTGCCTGTGATTGAAAAGCTGGAGATTGTGAGCGACAGTGATGGCCAACTCTTCAACATTGTAATCCCTCTGTTCCTGCAAAAGCCTATTGGCAGGAACATCAATGTGCCAGTTTCCTTCAATGGTGGGCATCTCTGGATAATCAGAAAGTTGTTTGCCTGATCTGATAAGGATCTGATTGATGAGATGCATGCCATACATGTAGACTTGATCATCTGCAAAGTCTGTATCTGGATAGATGGAAAGAAGCTTGACTCTGAGATCATCACAAATGTGATGTTTGAACTGGTTCCAGAGGATGTCAGAAGATGTTGGATTGCAATGAAGAAGAATGGTGGCAAAGAGCAATCTGAGAGAGGAACCGAGCTGCATCTGGGATGCCTCTTTAAGACACTGGACCCATTCCTGGTCATCCTGCAAAAGACCCAATGCACCACAGGCCCGCTTGAATGTATTATGGATGACACCATTGACAGTGCACAAGTGCTGGAATGATGTTGCCCCTGTGACAACAGTAAGAAGCAGCCTGAGGTAGAACCTTTCCCCCTGGGCAGGAGAAGCAAAGTACATTCTGCCAATGGCAGCCTCACCACGCCTTCTTGGGTTCCACTGCTTCTTGGTTGGATTGTAAACCCATGCTTGAGGAAAGTTCTGGTAGGTGACAGTACATGCTGCTTCATATGTTCTGTTGGCTTCAAACCAAGCAGTGAGACATGTGGTCTTAGCAGCAGGCCTCTCCAAAACCTCATCAATATTGTCGTCTGCATTGAAGTAGACTGTTTGTTGGTCCTCCAGATGGACAGGCAGACGATAAACATGAGGAGACTCTGCATGCATTCCAAATTCATTCATGTGCCAGCAGCTTTCCACAGATCCAATGTAATGTGCATCCAGATACTCCTTGACCTCATCTCTGTCTTGGTCGAGAATCTCAATCATGGTTCTGTCATGGCCTTTGTATATGTACTTGTGGATGTACTTGACAGCCTCTACTGAAGAACAGATCTCGACATTGATGTGACAGTTGTATCTGACAAATGAACCAAGTTGTTAACCAATAAATATAATGTCAGATAAATGTTCCTTACTTTGCAGCCAAATAAGGATTGTGTGGGACGACATGTCTGTTATCATAGAGATAATTACGCTTCCTCACTGTTCTACCATTGTTGGGTCTGGCATAATCCAGATAATTGTTTGCAGTAAAGGAAGTTTGTTCTCTGAACTGCTTGGGATACCTCTTGCTGCACCTATTGTTGACCATGCATGGGCTTGGGTTTGTCATGACCATAAGGACCATGAAGCATGCAGGTAGTTATAGTGTGATAGAGCATTGGCTGTGTGACAGGGTCAGGAATCTGAGCAGACACAATGGAATCAACATCATGGGCATCACGAATTTTGTCGGCTAAATCGAGAAATATAAGGAGGTGCATATGTGGAAGGCCTCTCTTTTGAAACTCGATGGTATGGATGTGTGCCACCACTTTACCCAAAACACCATCCTTGACATCCTTGATCAATGCATTCTTTTTCTGTTCAAAGACATGTGCAACAATGTCTGGCCTGTCATAAGCTTCCTGCCTTTTTCCATGGGTGCTAAAATGTGGATTGGGTGATTCCTCCTGCAGCAGAGCTTCCTGAATTTCTGGCCACTGTGGATTGGCAGTCATGGTGAGAAAAAGATCTGGCTTGCCGAAAAAGCGACAAATGGCCATGGAATCCTGGAAAAGCTGATTCATTTGCCTTTCACTGCCTATATGGGTTGATGGAAGAATGATGCGACTCCCATGATCCTCTAGATTAATATTTTCATCCTGGTCACCCATGGCAGCATCTCTCAATCCAGCATACACATCAGCCCTAAGCTCCTTCTGGTGATGTCGGACCCAGTTTAACATATTCTGTTCGATAGATGCCCAAGCATCTACAACATACTGCTGCAAAAGATTTCCACCCCAAAACAATGGTGGCTGCTCTCCTGGCCTTGGGTGCAACCGATAAGCATGGTAGCATCTCTGACTGACATTGGGAACTCTTCTGGCTCCATCTGCACCTTGGTGTGCAGCTATATCTGGGTGCCATCCATCTTCACCATGAGGAAAAAGCAAGACATAGTGCAGAGTTGAATAGGATGGATGCAACTGGCTGATATGCCTAAGCCCTCCCCCTCTCAGCCTGAGAACAATATCTCTGTGATTAGACCATTCCTCAGAGCCATCACCTGGAATAATGGCTGCCACTTCATTATTGGCTGTAGGGAGATTATAGCAACATAAATCCTGGGTTCTATTTAATCACAGCCATATGGAGACATTGTCCTGCTCTTCTGGAGGCTTTTTCCTCATGATCTGAAATGCCTCTTAAATAAAGGCACATAAGGATGGGTATTATTTAGCGTGGCCTGCAGGTCTGTCATGATAACTAAATTGAGATTATTGTTTCGCCACTCCCAAATGTTGAGCTGTGTGATAGGATCATAAATATAGAGCTGTGCATAGGCTGCAGGCTGTCCAGGAGGTGGGAGAAGTGCTCCAGAAAGATGATGAAGATCGCCATGAATATGAAAGCTGTATACGCCTGATGTACCTGTAACAGAATGGTCCACCTTGACACCTAAAGAAGTGAATGCAAATGCAGCATTGTACTGTCAGATATTTGTTTTAAATTCCTTAGAAAGAGGACTTTTGCCACACAACAGATCTTGCAATGTGGCAGGAGCAGGTCGGAAAGATGGCAGATGAATTTGTCCCTGCAAGCAGCAACTTCCAAACTTTGGCACAGCTCTGGTAGACCTGGACAGTTTTTCACAATCAAAATGCAAGGCATGGCAGTGTGGACACTCCACATTCATGGGTCCAAGTGAATGTCTGGGAATTGGCTCCTGATAAGGTGCACGACCAAGTGGTAATGGCCTTGCAGGTTGATGTGGAGGTAGAGGGACAGGCATAGGTGGAGGCAAAGGTGGCAACATTGGGGGATACAGAAATGAAGCAGGCAGCAATGGTGAAGGAGATTGGGTGGGAGATGGTGGCAATAATGGAACATGGAATATTGGGTCAGGCAGCAGTGGTGATGAAGATTGCAGAGGAGAAGATGGAAATTGTAGAGGAGATACCCTTCCAAACTCATCATAATAATCTGATGGCATAGGAGATGGTGGAAATTGTAAAGCAGTCACCCTTCCAAATCCATCATAATAATCAGATGGCAGGGGAGAAGGTGGAAATTGCAAAGAAGACTGGCTCCCATCATCATCATCAGATTCCTCATTCTCCATTTCCCTCCTCAAAGCAATCTCATTATTCCTCTGTTCTTCATACTCAGCAGCCAACAATGCAGCCATTTCCCTATCCATCTGAATTTGTTCTGCCTGTGCATCCACTTGAGCTCGATATTGATCAATCTGATCTCCAGACATATTGTCAGCTAATTAATCCAACCTCATCATTCGTTGATGCAAGTTCCTGTCTGCAATGGATAGATGTTGTAGCTCCTCAGCCTCATCCATCTGTGCCTGCTCATCTGCAAGCTGTTCATTTCTCCACATCTGATGCATCCTGAAAGCCCATTCCTGATCGTGCCTGTTACATTCTTGCAATGCAGCCTCTATATTAATATGTCTGGGTGGATCATGATATCGTGGCTCAGCAGCTAAAGCAGCTTGCTGGGCAGCTGCCTGCCTCTCCAGCTCCTGTTCAGCCGGCTCCTGCAATTGTTGATTGGCTGCCTCAGCTTCAGCAGCTTGCCTGTTCCTTTCCTGTTCACCCAGCTGCTGCAATTGCCAAGTATGCTGCCTAGCTGCTTCAGCTTCAGCAGCTTGTCTTTGTGCATGCTCTTCAGCTTCAGCAGCTTCCCTCTGCTTTTCCAGTTCACCCAGCCACTGTAATTGTTGATTGTGCTGTCTAACCGCTTCAGCTTCAGCAGCTTGCCTATGTGCATACTCTTCAGCTGCAGCAGCTTGCCTGTGCTGCTCTTCTTCAGCCACCTGCTGCAATTGCCAATTATACCTCCTAGCTGCTTCCACTTCAGCAGCTTGCTGCTCTTCAATCACCTGCTGCAATTGTAGATTATGCTGCCTACTCATTTCAGCCACCTGCTGTGATATCCTCTCTCTGGCAGCAATAGCCTCAGCAATTCTTCTTTCCTCAGCAACCTTCTGTAATAATTCCTGCTGATGCTGATACTTCTTAGCTGCCTCAGCTTGTTGTAACTCCTGAAGATGTGCATCATAATCTGCAGTCCTTTCCCTCAATGCAATATGTCCCCTATGCAGATTATTGAGTGCAGAATCTGCTTGACCACCTGAAATATTATGCAATGGTCCCACTCCTCTTCCTCTTCCTCTTCCTCTTCCTCTGCCCCTCCTTGTTTGTAACTGAACTGCAGGTGGAATCACAGGAATAGGATTGGCCAAAGGTGCATTCCACTCTGCTGGCAGCTGCACTTGTGGTATAGTGGCAGCTACATTTACTCCCAGTCCATTGTTACCTCTCCTAGGTGGTATAGGAGCAGGAGGTACAACATGCAATTCAAACTGCCTTGGTGCATCCCAATCAGCAGGCATCTGCACCTGTGGTATCTGAGCTGCCAATGCAGCTCCATAGTTCAGTGGAACAATTCCTTCAGCAGGGGCAGTCACTCTGACTCTGCTTCTCCTCTCATCAGGATTGGTCATCTGCAACCTTTCTAAATGGTCTGCATCTCTAATTCTAGCCCTTTCCACTTCTGGTGTAGAAGGTCTGCTTTGATTCCTGCAAACACTTTAATCAGCCATTATTATTGCAACATATGCCAACACCACTCACATATTTAGTAATGGTAAAGCCCAATAATAATTTTGTTCAATAACCAACAATGTAGCACAGCTGAAGTAAGGTCAGCAACAACTTCCTTTAACAGCCAGTTGTCACAACACTCACTGTAATTCAACTGTTTTCAAGTTTCAATAGCCAATTCCAACTCTTATGTAATGACAATCACAATTTTGCTATTTGATAATAGATAGCAATTGCAATAGTATCACTATTATAGCCCCAAATGTTGTGTGAAGAGAGGTACTCAACTGATTGTCGTGCACACTCTCTCCACATGTAAGGAATTGTCAGCTGTTTGGTCGTGTTGTGCATGTTCTGGAAGAGGCGTGAAAGTAGGTGTCCACTATATTGCAACCAAAATTTTATGCATGGAAATCTCCCTTTTTGGTATTTGACTTGTTACTGACTTCATTAAATTTGCATTGACCTGTTACTGACTCAGACTTTTTACTGACCTCGTTACAAATTTGTACTGACTTGTTACTGACCTCATTACAAATTTGTATTGTCATGTTACTGACTTCATTACAAATCACAAATTTGTATTGACTTGTTACTGACCTCACTACAAGTTTGTATTGACTTGTTACTGACCAGTACTATTACATATGGGATGACCACATTTCAAACCCAGTTGTATTTGTCAGAGCTGACAAATTTTAGTCAGCTTTGACTAATGCCATCATTTCTGACAAGTTTTGCACAGCTCTGACCAAGCCTGACAAATTTTAGATAATCCCATCAACCATCACTCCCATCATTCCCACAAAATGACTGTAGCCTATGTTATACAGCTCGTTGTCTATTTTTAGCCCTGACCCCATCACGCCATCACTCCCACAAAAATCATCATAGCATATGTAATAGATGAGCTTATGGTGTTGGAGCAGACTATATATGCTGCACAGAGGAAGAGACGACATGTTCCTTATAACTTACCTGGGGTTTAGTTAGTCTTAGAGCTAGGGTTTAGCAGAGGTAAGAACACTGTATATCTACTACGGTACAGGTTCTCCTTATATACATAATAGTAAGGATGTCACATGACTCAGGAATGTGTTTACCACATGTATGCGCAGTAAGCACAGTAACAAGGAACATGTCATCTCTTCCTCTGTGCAGCATATGTAGTCTGCTCCAACAGGTTATGGGCCCTGCTGGGCACATCGCAAATGCGCCTTAACTGGCTGTGAACAATGTTGACTTCATTGTCTCCAAATTGTAACCTTGCACTCTTCGTGAGCTGCATTTAAAAACCCAGGTTGACTAGGGTTAACCACTCTGAAGGAGTGTTTTTGCCTGAGATTATGGAATGTGTTTTCTTGAATGGAGGACTGATTGAGCGCTTTTATCAGCTGCCACTATAACATCATGTCTTCAACTCTTGAAAAACTCATACAAACTTTCGACAGCTCTAACTACATTCAATGGGCTGACTCAATGAAGGCATGGCTCAGGTCTCAGGGACTCTGGCAAATAACTAGCGGGATGGAACTAAAACCAACCCTGGCGCCTCCTTTGATGGCAACAAATGCTGCACTAGTAGTGGAAGCTAATGCCAAGCTCCAGACCTGGAACAACAAGAATGACCAGGCTATTGGTAGCCTAGTGCTCCACCTGGCCCCCTCTATTCGGCAGTGTGCCAACACCAAGGACACTGCTGAGGAGGTGTGGGATCTCATCCGCACTGATTATGGTGTCGATGGCCCCTCCCAAGTCTTTGCGGACTCTAGGTCTGCAATCGCAATCAAAATTCCAGCTGTGAATCCCATGCCAGAGATTGCCAAAATGGCTGATAAATTTGAGTGCCTTACAGCTGCCAATGTCGCCATCCCTGAATTAGTACAGGCAATGATTCTACTCACTGTGATGCCACCTGAGTATGATTCTCTATCTGCCACGGTCCTTAACACGACTGCTACTAGAGCCTTGATGTTTAAACATGTCAAGGACTCCATTGTCGCTGAGGCCTCATGGTGCACAGCAGTTGGAAAGCCCATCAGCCCGCCTCAGGCCACCAAGCTTTCCGCTGTCAAGCACAAAGGGGGAAACTCCAGATGGCAATCTCAGGGCAACAATGGAGATTCATCCCAAAAGCATGGACGACATGGGGACAAAAAGACTAAAGAGGAAAAGCCTAAAGAGAAACATACCCACCTCACCTCAAATGCCTTTACTACCATAAATGGTAATGGCACCATCATACCACCGATGCCGCTCATCCAGCGCATCGAGAAGCATGAACATACTCCCACAAGGGATCCTCGCCGCCGACCGCCTGCACAGGCATACACGGGCACGGCCTCTACCTCTCATTCGGTCTATACCGAATATCAGCAGGCTCGAGACTCCCTCGAGCAAATGAATCTCCTGCACAGTGCAAAAAATCTGTGACCGCTGGAAGAGCACCTAACAGTGCAAGAAGGTAAGAGGAGGAGGATTGAACCAGAACCAAGGATCATAGAGGTAGAAGATGATAGTGTCTCCCTTGGATTGGAACCTGTGGTTTCTGATGAAGAAGTATGGAAAGCCATCGACAAAATGCTCGTTGATGAACCGCTTGAAACAGGTACATATAATGAAAGGTCAGTCCTTTTCTCTGCCACAAGCACAAGAATTAACATTCCACTGATCACAGCAAACTTTTCATGTGAAATTTTACCGCTACTAAATGTATCATGGAACAATTTACATCTTAATATATGTGTTACATGTGCAAATGGAAATTGAAAGAAAGGTGCCGACTAGATCATGGATTCAGGCACATCAAAACACTTCACTGGTGAAATTAAAGATTTTGCTTCTTATGAGCCTTTACCGAGAAAGGACTCTACCCTGGCGCAAACAGCCATGGGTACTACTCATATAGTAGGGAAAAGAGCAGTCTTCATTAGACATCAAGTAGTATGTCACAGGAAGTCAGAGACGCATGAAATGCGATTATACCCCGTCTAATACATACCTGACTGTAATGCTCGATTACTGTCAATGGGCATCTTCTTGCAAGACGGAAGTGATGTGCATGGTTTCTCCACACACATTTCATTTTTCAAGCAAGGAAACCCAATTATGGATTGCGTCCCTCTTATGAAACGTGACAATATTTATTGGGCTCGGACTCATATATTGAGCTCCAAGGGAATCAATGTTGCGATGATGTACATCGCAGACTACTCGACTTGGCATAAGCGACTTGGACACCCATCCAAAGAGGTGCTAGGGAAGATGCCTAATAGCACCATAAAATTCCCAAGGAATTTAATTATTCCTAAAGACAAAATTATATGTCCAGGGTGCGTTGAAGGGAAAATGACCTCAAAATCTTTTTCTGAATCAGATTCACATGCAGAAAGACCCTTTGAATTAATACATTCCGATCTGTAGGAACTCCCAGTACTATCGTACCATAAACATAAATACTTTATTGTATTTCTGGATGACAAAACATCACATATCTGGGTCCAATGCCTTAAAAAGAAATCTGATGCTGCTGCGGCCATCAGACAATTTCGGGCAGTGGCTTCGACACAGTATGGCGCTACAATCAAGCACTAGCATGTTGATCCAGGGGGGGAGTTCAAAGATCATGAGCTACAAAATGTGCTCAAGGACTTTGGCATCAAAATAGAGATGTCTGCACCCCACGTTCACCAACAGAATGGGCACGCAGAGCATGCCATAAGGACAATAATGGAAAAGTCGCAAACCCTGTGATTTACCGCATGTCTACCACAATCATGGTGGGAATTTTGCATTGAACATGCAACACACCTATACAACCGAACCCCAATAAGGCACCTGAAATGGCTGACACCGGTTGAGGACCTGACAAAGGTCTGCCCAGATCTAAACAATCCCAAGGTTTTTGGTTGTGGTGCTTACATCTACCTACCCAAGGAGAAGCATCCAAACACATTGGCTCCTTGATCAGAGTTGATGACGTACCTTGGATTAGAAGATGGCATTAAAGCATACCATTTCATGCGACCTAGTGGTGCAATATTCATTGGTGCTACAACACTATTTGATGAAACATTGTTCCCATGCTGTCCTGGAGCTAAAACTCCTGCCAATACAGACCTTGGTGATTTTCCACCTCCAGAACCAGAAGATGATGACCACTCATCTGGAATGGATGGTGATGATTCTATACCACCACAAGATTTGCCCCTTCCTCCATCATCAGAAAATGATGATGATGATGTACCAAGTGAGCAAAAGGCGCATGACGATGTGACAGATGCTCCTCGTCCGCTGCCTCCAGTAACCACTGAGGACTTTTGTCCAAGACGTGATGATCAACAGGAATGGCAGCAATTTCCCCATCGATCAGGCAGGCAGAGGAACATCCCAAACCGTCCTGGCAAAACCTTTGGAGAGAAGCGACTCCCCTCTGACATAGAGAGAGACATTGCACGTGATCAATATTGGAAGAGATCTGTAGGTCAAGATTCGGATCATAACCGAACACGACCACAATCTCAACAGAAAGAACCGGTTGCTGGACCGAGTTTGGCACCCCACGAGAGTGTGCCCAATTCCAATGATCAAGAACATGATCACCCAATGGGGGAACCAGACAAAGCAGGTTATATTAAAAAGATAACCAAGGAAGGAGGAGATAAGGTTATTCACTGGCTGTTGTCAAAAGCAGTCAAACCATCGAGCGAAATAAGCCAAGTTCCAAACCAATTTCATGATATTGTGCGCCTATCTCAGCAGCAGCAACGTGAGTGGAAACAAGCTTGTCATGAAGAATTAGAGGCTCTTCATAAGTGACAAGTCTATGACATTGTCGATCTTCCACATGATCAAAAAACGATCAAAAATAGATGGGTTTTCTCCATAAAATCAGATGGAAGAAAATGAGCCAGACTCATGGCCAAAGGCTTTTCACAAGTCAAAGGTGTTGACTTTGATGAGATTTTCTCACCAGTAGTCTGCTACGAGACTGTACGCCTCATGTTTGCACTTGCATCTCTAGAGGGCATGTATATGACTGGCCTAGATGTAAAAACCGCATTTTTATATGGCAAACTAGATGAGGAGATCTATATGGATCAACCCAAGGGTTTTAGACTCGAGGGAAAAGAGCGCAAAGTAATGCGCTTACGCCAAGCATTGTATGGCCTTAAACAAGCCTCACTTGCATGGTGGAAAGAGCTAAAGACATTTATGCGCACCATTGGGTTTGTGTGCACCAGCTCCAATGCCGGCATTTTCATACACAAGAATCCTAAGACAGGCAGCATTGTTATTGCACTTGTCTATGTTGATGATGGCTTGTTCATGGGGAAGAACAAGAAACTTGTGGATGAAAAGAAAAATGCTTGTCTAAAGCATTGGGAGTGCCATAGTACTGAAAAAGTCACAGAATTCTTAGGCATGTGCATCACCCAGACTACAAGCAAAGTCAAACTCGATCAAACTGAATATCTCGCCAAAATGCTTGAGAGATTCGAGATGACAAATGCCAAAGTGACCCCCACTCCACTCCCAACTGGTTACAGACCATCAGAAAACACAGCAATGCCCAACGCGATGCTTAGATCAAAATATCAGTCTGTGATCAGATCTTTATTGTATCTCATGCTCGGAATGTGACCTGATATCGCTTATGCGGTAATCAAGATGTCACAATTCTCAGCTAATCCTAGCCAAGAACATCTAGACAAAGCGATGTACATCATGCACTATCTGGTGGGAACCCAGAAATATAACATTGTCTATGATGGCGAAAAGTCCGAGGGGCTACAGGCCTTCACAGATTCTGATTGGGCAGCTGACACTGTCAAATGCTGATCTACAATGGGTTACTTTGCTACTCTAGTGAGTGGCATTGTGTGCTGGCAGTCCCGTTTACAAAAACCTGTAGCACTGTCCTCCACAGAAGCCAAATATATAACTCTCCATGACACTTGGATAGAGTCCTTATTCCAGGAACTTGGATATGTACTGAAGTGCATACCAATCTGCACCGATAATCAGGGATCCATCTTTATCAGATCAAATCCAGTTCAGAAAAGAAGGACCAAACATACATCTAGACATTCGCTACTACTATACCCGCGAATGCATAGAAAATCACAAAGTCACAGTCGTTTTCATTCCTGGAAGTGATAATTCAGCTGACATGTTCACAAAGAACCTTGGTGCTGTCTTATTCAGGAAAGTTAGAGGCTCTCTCAGAATTACTTTCAAGATTCAAACTTAGCTGCTTAGAGCACTGTACAGTTTGAGGGGGGGTGTTGAAATTAAATCTCCAACACATGCTGCATACATAAGGCAAACCATGCAGCACACACATGTTACTGTGCTTACTGCGCATACATGTGGTAAACACATTCCTGAGTCATGTGACATCCTTACTATTATGTATATAAGGAGAACCTGTACCATAGTAGATATACAGTGTTCTTACCTCTGCTAAACCCTAGCTCTAAGACTAACTAAACCCCAGGTAGGTTATAAGGAACATGTCATCTCTTCCTCTGTGCAGCGTATGTAGTCTGCTCCAACAAAGCTATCAATGCCCGAAAAAGTGCACCAATCACCACACAATATATTGGCCACATTGATAGTGGCTGCAAAACATTATAACGCTCGTGAACGTGTGTAGACCACTGGCATCTGGTGGTGAGTATAATCTTGGATAACGATATTGATATCGTCAAATCAGCAGTTGAAATGTATGATAGACTTCTCATTCTTATTTGGCCACTATCATGGTATAATTTCTAGGGTACATACTAATCTAAAACTACTAATATGACTGTAAATATCTTATAACATACATATTATAGGTAGATTTGGTGAGTGAAGGGCTTGAGGAAGACACAAATCTTTGAATACCATGATCCCTGACCGAAATCGTCAATTTGGCGGGGGACCCAACAAAATCAAACAGGACAGAATTAGGCAGGCGATGCCTGTACCCACTGTATATGAAATGGGACATTTGCCATCAGCCATCACTGTGGCCTCAGTTGACAAATGTTTGATGCCAAGGCCCTATGGGAAAGTAAAAACACTGAAGATTTCAACTACCCATCAACAATCATGGATTTTTTGCTCTCCTATACTGGGAGGAGGCTGGGTTTTCATGGGACACAATATATATATTAGGGTGTTTCAAACATGGCCAACTCAAGGCCAACTCATGCCTCAAACCTTGCCTCAACTTGAACCTCAACTTTGAAGTGGGAATTTCCCAATTAGGAAATTCTGTGAAGTTGAGGTCGAAGTTGAGGCAAATGCAAATCGGCCTCAGGAGCTCGATTTGCAAGTCCCAACTTCTGCCCCAACTTACCACCTCAACTTGGTTCCTCAACTCGCTGCATTAGGCCAGATTTTGTTAAGTAGATGCAGCCATCCATAGAGCATGAGAAAATCCCCCCTCCTCTCTCACATCATGCCCTGTGTACAGAAGAGTTGCGCAAAAGTGAAGGAGGATGTCAACCCTGATGCTCCTAAACTCAAACGTGCCCCCGACATCCAGTGGGTTAAAAACCCTGACTGGACATACACCCTAATTGCATACCTTGGCGACCATCCTACATTCCGCCTCCAATTGTTTTCTGATTCAACAGCAGATGCATCCAAAGCAGGCTGACCAAAGCTTACAGCAAAGGATGGCAAAGTACAACAGTATGGTGTTCTCGCGAAGCATATCTTTGCCACAGAGCCTGGTCAAAGCGCGGTCTACCTCCAAAACCCTGGCAGGTATGGTACAGCAGTCGAAACCCGCCTCCGACGGTATGATCTCCATTAATCCATGTATTTATACCAGCTAACATGTTCTCTAAGCCTCAAATCCGGGTACATGGCCCATCTAAAGGAACTTGGAAGCACTGGAGCTGGACTTGATCCTGCCGATATCACCAAAGGGAGTCTGATTGCGAACATTATAGGTAATCATCAACTTTACTGCTACATGGATCAAACTAAGATTCGTTATGCAGCTGGCATCCAAAACGAGTGGCCATGGTGGGATGATCTTCATGCATTCTGGTGTGAACTTCCCAACTACAATCCACAGGGTGTACAATCATCAGAACCTGGGACAATGCATGCTTCAGATGCAGCTGCACTTTTTGCCACTCACAATGAAGATGAAGGCCTCGGGGACGGTGATGTAGATGGGGGAGGTGGAGATGACAGTGACTTGGATTCCAGGGGAGGATCGCTGGTTGGTGAGGATGAAGATGTGATCCCAGTAAGCTTTCTTCTTTTGCAAAAGGAAAATGCTACTAATATGCTTTTAGTGGGATGAGACTCCACCCACCCATCGACATGTCCCTTCCCTCTCACCACTGCCATTTACTCAAACTCAATGCGCCCCTTCCCTCTTGCCACCACCATTCACTCAACCTCAACGCAATGCTTCCCTCTTGCCACTGCCATCCACTCAACCCTGTCACACAGATTCCTCCCATTCAGTCAGACGGGGGTCTTGGGCCTTGCAACATGGAAAGCCAATCACAGCGAAGAAAACAGTTATTGACTGGTTCAATGATAGTCACCAAGAAGAGACCCACCATCTTGATCTGAAGTGGAAGATGGAACACGATGAGAAAATGGCAGCAATGCGTTTGAAAAAGCACAAGTATGATCTCCGATATAGATCTGCACCTCAGACACCAGAGGCCTCCGTAGTCGCTCCTCAGACCATGGAGGACAAGCAAATTGAGATCCTTCGTCTTCAGATAAGACTTGCAGAACTGACGAGAGATAACTCTGCCAATGCCTCATCATCTCAAATGTCATGTCACCCCCTCGACGAGATGTCAACTCCAAGCAGTGGCATGTCAGGTCTCTCCTTTTTTGGGGGTCATAGCGAGGGCTTTCCCGACAACAACTATCCACCTTCTGAGAGTTATGTTGTTCCTGATTGCGAAGCACAACCTTCCACCTCTGCTGTTGGAGCAGATGTGATGGGCTTCAATTTTTCAACATAGATTATCTTAGGTAGCCTGTCGCATATATACCAACAAAAGCTTGTCATATGTATAGGCTCTCGAACAACATCCTCTTGAGCTCAGTGCGCTTCCTCTGGCCCTCAGTCTCTCGCTGTATGTCAGATGGCCCACTGTCTGCTTGTTGTATACGATCCAGTGCATCTGTCCCTTCTCGCACCAGTTCAGTGATGAACTCTTCGTCCTCATCTCCCCGTTCAACAAAACTGACAAGTGTGTGGATGATGATACAGGTTTTCACCCATGCCAGTGCACGCTTGTGGTCCATTGCATTGTCGATCTGCTGACGTAGCCCTCAGAGGGAGCTAAACTGACCTTTGAGATAACCCATTGCATGTTCAGACTTGACACGGACCCGTTTGAGATCAGTTAGAAGATTTCCAGATGAGGTCAAGGCCAACGCACCCAGGATAGATGATAATTAAATGTTTTGTTTTCAGCCAATGCAGCGTGGGGCTTCTTGTATGGTGTAATGCACCGGCTATCCAGTGCATACGCTGAGTCGGCCCACATCCATTCATTTTCATTGAACAGAGTGTGGCTGTTCTGATACGTTCTCGAATCGCGAAAGACAGTCGAATCATGTGCACTTCCACAATGGCCAATCACATAGTCGATTATATGGAGATTTGGAAGGGTAACGAGCTGTCATAATTAGCAAACGCACATGCAAAAAAAGGGTAAATCTTACCTGGAGATTCAAGGAGTAATTACTTTTCTGGTCAAAATACGCCTCGCCATGATACCCCAGCTTCTGAAACAAAACAACGGGTGTTCCGTCGACCATGCAGTAACCATCTCGCCATGCAAAGCATGAGACTACCTCTACCCACTCCTTCGATTCTTCCTTCTCTTCCTCTGAAGGCCAACAAATGGCAGAGTCGTGAAGTGCAAGAAATGCAATCATCACTCTATGCGTGCAATTTACCACACTGCCGGCACTGACCCCTGACCACTGTGCAATCGCTTCAACAGAAGCTGCATTTCCATCATGGCCAAACCGAAACATCGCAATTGCTAGTTGCATGCTTACTGGACTCTGTGAGACAATTGCATCATTCGAGAAAATCGGGTGTGTTTCTATCATTTCCAGCAGTCTGTCAAATGTGCTTGATGAGACTCATAGGTTGCGTCAAAACCGTTTTGGGTCATGAATCTTGAAGTCAACAAGGACTAAAACCATTTGGAAACACTTGAAAACTATGTGGGGGTTGAGAACGCGTGTCTGCATGATTAACTCCAATATGTCTGCAGTCGTACCCATGGTAATAGTACACTCTTTATCTGTGTCTGCACCATCAACTGACATGGCCATGAACCCTCCTGAGCTGGAGGAGCTGGACTCGGAGCTGGACTCACTGGAGGACGAGGAGGATGAAGACAACTCGGAGTCGGACTCCTGCTCAGACTGTGATGAATTGCATGACTCCAGGTCATCAATAGGTTCTCTGTCAAGGGCCATCCTTGAGAAGTAAGATGTGTCTTTATTGGTTGCTCATATAATTTCTTGAATGAATGTTTGACGTTCAGAGATGGTGGGCATTGAGCATTTGAAGTAAAATTACAATAATAAATCCTGACATCTTTACCAAGTGCTCTTGTTCGGCTGCTGAAGTTGGGGTTGGGTTGAGGTCTACACAGCGTAATAAAAGTGGGCGTTCAAACATCAAGCCCCAACTTGAACCCCAACTCTGGTCAAGTTGGGATCAAGTTGGGGCAGAGTTGTGCTACGAGTTGAAGGTCAAGTTGGCCATGTTTGAAACACCCTATTGTTGGCAACCAATTTGGCCACTGTACAAAAGTAGCGGTGACTAGACCTGATGCAGACAAAAAATATGCGAGCTAAAATCGGCTGTTACCGTATTACATATGTGAAATATAATTTTGTCTCCCGATTTTGAAAGGTGCTCCGAGCCTCTGACACTTACTGTCATGGCGCAGGCCACGCTCAGATACGCTCTCTACTCGATAGCTTTAATTCACTTTATTCCACTTACATATTGTGCTTCAAGTCCTGGGATTTTACACCTCGGTCCGCAGGGAGTTAATCTTTGGAAGTTGGAAGCTGCCAAAACTACGAATCGGTTTACCAGTTCTCCCGCATCGAATAAATCACCTGCATTCCTTATGCAGGACCCTAGGACAACGGACTTCCGTGCGCAGTGGTTCCAACAGCCCCTGGACCATTTCTCGAACACGTCGAAACATACGTTCCATCAGCGGTACTGGGTCAACAATAGGCATTATGATGGGGGGCCTGTGATTCTTCTGGATGGAGGCGAAACGAGTGGAGAGGTGCGTCACCTCCGCCAAAATTCTGAAGACTCTGCATAAACAGCTTGTAGGATCGGCTGCCGTTTTTGGACACGGGAATTGTAAATATTCTAGCGAGAGCCACTGGTGGTCTTGGAGTCCTGTTGGAGCATCGGTACTATGGTGCGTTAGTTGCAATATTCTTCCAACTTCATTTTAACATCACAGTTGTCTGTAGGAAAGTCCGCTCCCGTCCGCAATCTCACAACGGATTCCCTACGGTACTCACCAGTTCAAACATATCGTCGTTCACGAGTATCATGCTTTTATTCCCAGATGGCTTGTTAACAGCCAGGCAGCTGCGGATAGTGCCAACTTCATGTCTAATGTCCAATTTGATGGGATCAACGAAGACCTGACGGCTCCTGGAACGCCGTGGATATACTACGGGGTAGGTACACCATTTTATCTTCCAAAACCTCCTTTCATTCGGTTGTAGGGCTCTTACGCTGGTGCCCGAGCTGCTCATATGAAAGTTCTCTATCCCAACCTTGTCTTCGGATCCATTGCGTCCAGTGGTTTGTTTTCAACTTATGATACGTTCAAGGTTCTCACCAGAAACCTGGCAGCCGTTACACACGCTGATTTTGCGAACTGGAAATACATGGACGTCATTCGCATCTACGCTGACCCAAAGTGTTCTGCCCACCTCCAGAACTCGATCAAAGCCATCGATCTTATTCTAGACCAACGCATATTTTCATCTCGTCTCAAGGCCCTTTTTGGGCTTGCTGGCGTTGAGCATGACGAGGATTTCGTATCAGTACTCGAGGTATGAAACTTTAGAAACCACACCGTATATCATCGCATGCCTGACGGTATGTTGTTCAGAGTCCATTAGGTGCATGGCAAAGCAAGAATTGGGATGTGAAAGTTGCTAGTGCGACTTTCGATAATTTCTGCGCGGCCTTGAACAAACTGCCCGCATGGGCCCCAGCTTCCCTAGCTGACTTACCTTTCAATCATATCAGGCGGATGGTTACGCTATCACCTGAATTTTCCGTTGACTTTTCAATCATCAATTATTCCAGATGGATTAGAGAGGTCAGTACTTCTCATAGCTGTCCTGTGGGTACTGTACAAATCATGAAAAATTGCAGCACGTCGTCTCAAAGTGCCCATCTAATCGGACGACAGAGGAAGTTAGTACCAGTCTGTCCGGAATCTGGAAGTCCTACACATCCGTCTTACTCTTTTTGCTTAGTGCTTCGGAACATTCGATGATACCCAATACCAAAAGACGACTTTAGATCAAAGCTGGCGGCCTTGGATTTTCCAAGTTTGCACACAGTGGGGCTATTTTATTGTATGTGGTTGCTTTTCCGCGTCTTCCGATGTTGAATACGCAATGTTCCTTATGCAGACTGCGCCGCCAGATCAGAAGTACCCCCGCATCATCTCACGTAGACTGACTGTTGAATACGAGTCGAAAATTTGCAAACAGGTTAAAAATTTCCGTTATGTTATCCTCGCACCGTTCGTATCTAATATTATTTGTAGGCATTCCCACCCGGGAAATACTTTGCGGTTCCTCCTCGTCCTAATATCTCGGCTGTAAATGCTCTTGGAGGTTTTGATATCGCCGCAGACCGTTTGGCCTTCATTGATGGAGAAGGTCTGTTTGTTGCACCGCAGATTGAGGAACCTTTTATTGATACTCTTTTGTGAAGTTGACGCATGGAGGCCTGAAACCCCCCACAGTAATGACGCGAAGGACAGAGAAGACACTATTCTCAGACCATTCAAACTCATACGGAGTACGTGGTCTTCCGTGTCTTCGTTGACAACTGATCATCGTGTTGCAATGTAGAAGCCGGCCATCACTGGGACGAAAATGGATTGCCTAATATTCTGAATGAACCCCCCGACATTCGCAAGATTCACGGAGACACCATTCATTTCGTTCGTGAATGGCTGAAGGATTGGAAGAAGGGTGCAACTCGAGATGTGGGGTTGTGATCAATAATCAACGTTGGAATATACTACGTACAACTCCTGAACATCTTGTACAAACCTGATTAAGAGAATTAATTGGGGCATATTAGTAGCGATCAATCCAAGATCAATCATGCGATGTGCCTTTGTCCACGCCCGCTCTCCGATTAACAACGCGCTGTGTCGTTGTGAAAGTATCTTTGATTTATTGCCATTTTTAAAACACTTGGTTCAATCTTCTCTCTGGTGCATGGCTTGGCCTCTCCTGTCATTTTGATGGTCTATGACTCAAGGGAACTATTACTACAACATAATAATGTTATATCTGCCATAAAATGTGATGTAGAAGTTCTGTATGCCTGGGTGAGTGACTGCATCGACCAACTCAATATATTGACTTTGTATAGACTTGTGTATCATTCTAAGGTGCTAATTATACTCAAAATTGCTTGGATTGTTTGTATATGCAGTCACAAGTGAGTCCTATGAGCTGGCATGGAGTAAGAAGAAGAATAGGTGAGTAGGTAAAGTCTCTACCTTGTAGGATTGACAAAAATGAGTCAAAGGCAATATCAACTCCAATAAATTGTATAGAATTCTGATATTATTCACATAGATAGGGAGCCCAAAAAGTCGATGGGTCCTCTCTCAACACTACACAGGCTGAGTGCATTGTGTCAAGTTATTTTAAGAATACAAAAATGTCCCAAGTCAGTCAAAGCAACACTACCCCAAGGGTATGGAGATGGCCATAGTATGGGAAATCAGTCAATAAATAGATCAGTACTTGGCATCCAAACCTAAAAAATGTGTGTAGGCATTCAGGAATTTCAAGTTGGATACAATATGTGCCTTTTCAGTTGAGCAAAAATCCATAGATAGTCATTGAAGCTGAAAATAGTGCAGCCTGAGGTAGCCAACTTCTAGTAGTACTGTCCTGATGCTGGTTGTTTCATTATTGCAGTGGTCATTGGCCTGTAGTGGACAGTAAACAAGTAGTGGAGTTGACAAGGCAGCTGCTATCCTGTCACAAAGAAAATTGCATCACAGTTGTGTTGGAGGTAGTACCAATGTCATTGACAGCTGCACTGTTATGGCATTAGACAGATGTTGTCCATCCCATCTACATACATACATCGTTGAGCTGAGCCTTAATGACACAGGTACAGCAACAGGTATGGTCACAGCATGCTACTTTCTGTGAAAGCCCTCTGAGTCATGACAACTCACTCCAATCTTGGGTATCTATCACAACATTATACTTTATTGTTTGTTTTATTACTTATATACTGGCTGTATGGTAGTCATGCTCTTCAAGCACTTGTTACCTGTAACTGCGGGCTCTGTTTTCATTCATCATTGGTGGCAACTTCAACAAGAATGGCATCAGGATAGCAAAGAGCTGGCAGCAAGATATCAGAATCAACCCATAGGGCTTCCATTAGCTACATTGTCTCCTACTTCACCTTCTTTGCTGCTCAAAAGTTCAGTTCAAGGTCCAAATACCCCTGAATGCAGAACTGAACCTTTTTGAATGGTGGTTCAGGTTCAAGTTGAATGACATTGACTCTCTCAAACCTAAAGTTTGGTTCTCCATTCAATGCATTCAAAATCATCACCTGTCCAGGTAACCACATGGTCATCCTCAGGCTTCTGGACCATCTCCAGGCTGTTCACCCTGTATTCCATGTCTCACAGCTGGAAGAAGACACTCCCAACACAATTAACAATCGTTCCCAGCCTCTGCCCCCTCCAGTCATTATTGATGAACTTGAATATGAAATCTCAGAAATCCTGGACTTAAAGATTGATAACCGTCATCATTGCAAGTTACTATATTTTGTCTGGTGGGAAGGTTACCAGGGGACTGATGAAGAAAATTCCTGGCTCCCCACTACAAAGCTTGATAATGCTCAGGAACTTGTGGCAGACTTTTGCATTTATTACCCAGATAAACCCAGACCATTTCAGACTTAACTCACACAGAAGGAGACAGTACAATTATTTTATGTTAAAGGAAAGGAAAGGAAAACTATAGATATAGAAATTTCAGCAGGCCCCAACTGGGCCCCTACACTTCCCCATCATTGTCTCCAGCAGGCTCCACCCAGATGACCTGCTCTGCCTCCTCTGCCAGTCCCACCAGTTCCTTCCACACCTTCCCCTCACTGAGGCTCTCCTCCTACTCCTCCGATGACTCCACCCCTCCTGTCCACTTAGGCTCGAAGATGTCACAGAAATTTGTGATCTCTCATGGGTTCCCACCTGCTCCCCCTGGAGCTTTTGGAGCTCCCTCTTCAACCCCTTCACTGCTGCCACCAACTCCCACATCAGCTCAACCATTTCCTCCCCCACCCACTATGGGGCCTACAGAGTAGGAAACCCATCCCACATTTCAGATCTTTAAATAGTGTAAATTGATATATTTATGGTATAGTTTTCATCTATTGATAAACCCCAGAATGGAATAAGTTTCATAAGGAGTTGGAATGAAAATTTACCCTAAGAGGAGTGAAAAAGGAAGTTTTTTCTATATGCAAGGGATGAGTCAATGGGATGAAAACCTCCCAAATTTTGTCCCCAGTTCACACCAAATTTATCCCATGGGATGGTTTTCATCTTTATATGGGCAAAAATAACATTTCCCTACATGGGCTGAATTTCATCAACTGTAAGGGGAATGAAAGAAGGAATTCCCTCTCCCCTCCTCCCCCCCCTCCCAATATTTAAGGGTGTCAAAGGGATGAATTCCTCACAGGATTTGTCCTAATTCATACTGTACCAAATCCATCCCATGGGGTGTTTTCATCTTTATATGGGCAAGAATAACAACCTCTACCCAGGTTGAATTTCATCAACTTGCCAGGTTCTTCAAGAGTGGAAGAATTCATCCACTTTATTTAGTAGTTTTATCAACAGGTCTCATACTGCTAGCAGTGGCTTTTTAACTGTTATGGGTAGTGGTCCCCCCATTGAAAATCATTTGTTATTGGCCAAAATTCAGGCCATACATACAGAGCATGATCACATTTCAAGCATCATCTGTATCTGAGCTACCCCCATCCTCTTTGAGTCCCTTGCCTGTGTCACCTTCATCCTCCATGTCTTCCTCCACATCCTCCACATCCTCTGCATCCTCTGCATCCTCTGCATCCTCCACATCCTCTGCATCCTCTTTGCATCCTCTGCATCCTCCACATCCTCCACATCCTCTTTGCATCCTCTGCATCCTCCACATCCTCTGCATCCTCTTTGCATCCTCTGCATTGGCCTCTGCACTGTCTGTATCCTCTGCGTTGTCCCCATCCTCTTCATCCTCATCCTTATTACTCACTATGTCATCCAAGTTTGTCATTACAGAAAAATATCTGTGTTTATGGGCATAGGCATATTTCTTCTTCAGACTGGACTTAATAAATTCTTCAACTGCCCAACCATGTGGGAAACACTTGAAGTAGTGGTGGCGCTCTTGAGCCTAGGAGATCCATCTGAGAATGAGGAAAGAAAGCAGATAAGAACATACCATTGCAATGATTTTGGCAATGACCAGCTTTGGTTGGCAGTGCCACATAACAGAACAGTCAAGCCCAGCTGTGGCAGTTAAGTCCCAGACACAACACTACTAATCCTCAGAAAGGCCATGTGCACAAGGGGTCAACTTACACAAAGGGCAGTGTACAAGTCAGTATCATCCTCAAGGTGCATTGCAAGTTGTAAGTTGATCTGTTACCAGCAATGCCACTTCCTCTGGGTGGCCATGGTATCGTAAGGGCAACCTCAAAACCTCACTTAATAGTGAGCTAACAGAGGGGAATCCAAAGTTAACATTATACTACATAATACATACACTTCAGGTGCACCTAACAGAGGGGAATTCAAAGAGAAAACTCTAAGGACCCATCTGTCAATGCCCAATATATGTGATAGAGCCAAAAATCAAATAGTAAGCTAAAAATAGCAAAAAGGTGGAAATAGGCAGATCAAGCTGTGGGATGATGTCACCTTGATGGGTAAACATCCAGAAGGGGTCCTGCCTCCAAAAATAGGACTGTCAACATGTACCAACATGGAAAAAGCTGAAATATAATTATAAAATAGGAATAAAATTGTAGAAACTTATAGAAAAGGCAGAATAAAGTGAAATAAGATATAAAAAATATGAAACAAACACCGAAAATTTCCCAGACACCTGGGGCATCTTAATTTCCCATTACATCACCCCCCCTCTATAATGCATTGCCCTGATGCATTTGAAACCATATTTTCCCAAAGTTGGACACTTGGATGTGCTGAGGTGCAGAGGAATGTCACCGGTGGAACTCCCTGACCAGTCATGGGGCATTCACATTGGACTCTGCAACCCAGGAGTTCTCCTCATGCCTATAACCCTTCCAGTGCACCAGGTATTTGAGTTTACCTCAATGTAAGCAGCTGTCTAGGATGGACTCGACCTTATACTGAGGTTCACTTTTAATGACTGTAGGTGGTGTAGGAGGTCATGCCACGTGTCCAGGAAATGGATCTGTGGGAGCAGGCAGCAATTTTATGATATGGAAGACAGGGTGGGACATTGATTGTGGTAGCTGTAGGCAGTAGGCATGTGACCTGATGCATCTAGTGATGAGGAATGGTCCAAAAAAATGGTGGGCAAGTTTCCTGGATGGATGCATGGTGGGAATGTCACTAGAGTCAAGGTAGACATGATCACCACCTTATATGTAGGTGTGGGTGAGTGATGCTGATTGTAGAAGCATGCCATGTTGTCCTTTGCCTTAGCCAAAGCTGACTTTGCCTCCTCCAAGGTGTTCTTCATCTGCTCTGCAAACTCAGTCACCATCTCCAGGTGTGAGAGTGCTTGCCGAGGTTTGAAGCCCATGCATGGGTGTCACCCTGTGTTGAGGAGGAAAGGAATTTGTTGGGTGGAGGAGTGGACATAATTGTTGTATCCAAACTCAGCCATGAAGAGGAGATCTTCCCAATCGTCCTGTCACTCATTGATGAAGACACAGATGTACTGCTCCAGTTCTTGGTTGACTCACTCTTTCTGTTCATCTGTCTGTGTATGATAGGCAGTTGATGCCAGGAGGTTGATCCCTAGTAGACAGTACAGCTCTCAGGTGAACTCTGCAATAAACTGTGTCCCTCAATCACAGAGGAACACACATGAAAGTCCATGGAGCTTCCACACATAATGCAAATGGAGTCAAGCCACTCCAAGTGCAGTGACAGTCATATGAGTGGGGATGAAATGAGCTCGCTTTTCAGCAGAGTCAACTGTGCACATTACTGCATCAAACCCATTGGACTCCGGTAGTGCCACCATGAAGTCCACACTGACAATATCCCAATGATGCTCTGGGACAGGAAGGGGGTATAACTCACCCATGGGCTTGTGTCATGGAGTCTTGGTGCATAAGCAGAGATCACAGGTATGACAGTATTGACCAACGCATCGAGGCATCTGGGGCCACCAATAATTCCATGATATGAGCTCCCATGTCTTCCAACACCTGGGGTGGCCAGCAATGAGCGAGTCATGGTGCTGAGAGATGAGTCATTGTCGAAGCTGGGAATTATTAGGGACATAGATACAGTCACAGAAGTATAGAATGTCATCCTTTTCTGCCCACTCTGCTGCATGAAGTGAAGGTGTGGATCCCTTTCTCAGCTCCTTCACTGCCAGAGCCACGGCATCCTTGTGTAAACTGCTATGGTTTGCATAATGAATGTCACATAGGATACTGCACTCCTCTTTCTCCAAGATAACACCTCCTAATGCATGGACTGTAAACAGATCAGGTTGCAACAACACAATACCTTGATTGTCATTGCTTCTATCCCCATGGTCCAGATGACAAGAAAAAGCATCAGTCTTTCCCATGCTGTGTCCTGGGCAATTATGCAGGGAGAAATCGAAACTGGAGAGATAGAGGGACCAGCAGGCTTGGTGACCATTAAGATTCTTGGCAGTCATGAAGTACTCAAGGTTCTTGTGGTCCATCCAAAAACCTTGTGTTGAGCACCCTCCAGGAAATGTTGCCACTCCTCCAATGCCTGCATTATTGCCAGCATCTCCTTGTTATGGATCTTGTAATTGCATTCCACAGCACTAAGGCTCTTTGAGTAGAAGGCAATGGAGTGCCACTTATGATCCTCTGGAGAGTGTTGGGACAACACTGCACCCATCACAAAGTCCAAACTGTCAGCTTCTACATGGAAGGGATGTGAGTCATCAGCAAAGGTAAGGATTGGAGTGGAAGTGACCGTCTCTTTGAGCTTCTCAAATACCTCCTGCTGTGCATTCTCCCACTTCCATTCCTCTTTGCCAGTGAGGTCAAATAATGGATGTGCATGGTGGGAGAAATCTTTAATAAAGTGCTGATAGAAATTGATGAAGCCCAGAAAAGACTGCACCTCTTTCTTGTTCATGGGCATGGGCCAGGTTGTAACACCAGCAACCTTGACCAGGCCCATCTCCACCTGTCCATTCAAGATAATCAAGCCCAGGTACTTGAGTTGTGTCTTCTCAAACTTGCACTTATCATGACAAAGATAGAGTTTGTGCTGCTGAAGTTGCTCCAGTACCAGGCATGTGATTCTATGATGTTAATCGAGGTCTAAAGTGAAGATGAGGATGTTGTTGAGGTAGACACAGACAACACCCTCCAATATGAGATCATGGAAAATATCATTCATCATGGTCTGAAAGGTGGCAGGATTATTAGTGAGACCAAAGACATGACAAGCAGTTCAAAATGGCCACAGTTCATGTGAAAAGCTGCCTTCCACTCATCCCCCTTCTTTATCTGTACATTGTTGTAACCCCAGTGGACATCAAGCTTGGTGAAGTAACACACCCCATGGAGTTGATTGATGAATTTGCATATGAGGGGTAGTGGATAGTGATTCTTGACTGTGATGTTGTTGAGGCATTGATAGTCTTGAACTGGTCAAAGGGACCCATCCTTCTTTTTAACAAAGAAGAAGGGCAAGGCCATGGGAAACTTTGAATGGCAGATACAACCCAAGGCCAAGTGTTCATCGATGAACTTGTTGAGTTGTCATTGTGCTTCAGGAAGAAAGGATAGACTTTGCAAGAGGAAGGCATGAGTTTAATTGCATGATCCATGGCTTATGGTTAGGAAGTGAGTTAAAAAATATCTTGGAGAAGGGAGAAGACATCCTCGAAGTCATGCAGGTGAGGAAGTACAGAGTCAGCAAAGGACTTGGGTGCACTGTTCTTGTGGAAGGCCCCCACAAGGCACTGGGAGATGTTCAAGGTGGCATGCCCCTTATGTGAAGGGTTAATAGCAGTGTAGAAAATTTGGTCATCCTCCTCAATCTCTTCCACCTATTCTTTATCATCATCAGAATCAGGTGCAAGATCTGGGACATCTTCCAAGTCCACATTGGCCACAGGCATTGGGCCAGCACAACACTTTCAAGTGCACTGTAAGAAGACCTTTCACCCTCGATGTTCCTGTCCGCCTTCAGTGAAGCAAGTATGGCAACGAGAGGGACAATGACTCATCATGACTTCACCCCTCACCCAGTCGACCTCAGAATTGTGGTCATGAAGCCATGGGTAGCCCAAAATCACCTCCTGCTTCACCAGTTGGGTCACAGCAAAGAGAGCCCATTTACTATGATCTCTGTACTGGAGGACCAGGTCAACAATCTCCCAAATCACCCCACCTTTATTTGGAAAACCATCCACATTGTAGACAGATATGGGTTGAGATAGTGAGCAGGTATTGAGTTGTTTTTGTTAAACCAGGTGCAAATCAATGAAAGGCCCATGGCACCCAAGTCCAAGAGAGCAGAGACACTGAGTACTTGCCCCATATCCATGGTCTGCAACTTGATTTTCAATTCTAGGAATTGTTGGGAGGGGGTGGACACCACAATGTACTTGCATGGTAGCTTGCACTCCCAAGATTTTAATCAGGGTAGAGGGGGAAGTGGAGGGGAAGGGGCAGGTACATCTTTAGCCACTTCAGAGGGGTCTGGAGAAGGAAGAGTCATAGAATAAGATTTATCCTCTAGTGAATCAACAGACAGAAGTTCAAAGTGGTTATGGACAGGCAACAAGGGTGTACTGTTCACTCATCGTGGATGGAAAAATTTTGCTCCTCCACCTCTTTCTCTTTAATCTCCTCTTTCTCCAGGCCTTCGACATCCACAAGTGCCAACAGATCTTGGAAAAGCTCATTTTGTCCCTCAGGTGTGAGTTTACAGATGTCTTGGTGGTGGGGACAGTTTTGAGCCATGTGTCTGGTTTCCCCACAGTGGTAGCAGAGATCTAGCCTGTGGGCTCGACTACAGGTGCATCAACATCCATTGGAGCAGGGGTATTGGAGCTCAACACCAAGGGTTGGCACATAGGGATGGGTTTAGGATGAGGGGGTGCTTGATTAAAGGTGTGGGGAGCATGGGTAGTGGTAGGACTGTGGAAGGCTGCAGTGAATGCTGCATTTGTGAGTCAGTTCTCATCACAGAGGGAAGCAGCCTCGTACCAAGCATTTATGTCATCATCTGCTGGGCATTCCTCCAACATCTGTGCAATCTGGTCTTGGATTTCTCGGCTGAGACCTCAACCAAACTTTACCACCATGGGTAACCCACTCTCATACCTCACCATGTCCACCAGGTCTTGAAATTCATTGATGTAGTCATCCACAGACCAATGTGCTTGGTAGTAGGAAGTGGATTTAAAATGCATTACAGCTTGTTGGCATTCATTGAGGGGGCAGAAATGTCATATGGACTCATCATGAAAGTCCCCCCAGGTGGAGAATGGAAGGGAGCCACATTCCTTGGTTTGGTGTAATATATGGTCGATGTAGAGATAGGCACACTCAGATTTCATGTATGTGAGGGCCCAATAAATTGTAGCAGCATCATCCACAAAGTGGTTTGGGTGTACACTAATGTATAAATTGAGGAAGGCATGTCAGTGGGAACACACATCATTGAATTCAGCAAAGGGTGCAGGGTCAAGACCCATTTCACCCAATTGGATTCCTGATGATCCCTGATTCCTTTCTGACTCTTTTCTGACCTTGTCCATCAGCATTCCAGCTGCAGCACTTTTTAGTCATCAGACAAGTTATCACATGCCTTAGTACTTATTTGCTTACTCACTTTATTCCTAATACAGTCTCACCAATTCTGGTGATGGACACTTACCAAGACCCATTAGTAAACTTCTGCATTTTCCACCAAGTCCTCTCTGGCCCTTTTCACCTGGCCTGCTATAGCCCAGTGCATTCTGCCCAGAAACCCCTGAACCCCTCTGACCACTGACGACCAGGTCTGACTGGAAGTCCAGTGTATTCCTGACCAAGTCCTGACCTTGGTAATAGTGATCTTGAATTCTGACAGTATTTGCAAACTCAGACTTCTCTTGTCAATCATCACACTATTCTGAACCTTATTCTATATCCTGCACAAAATCACAAACTTAGTGGACATCAAGAAACTCCTGCCATGCAGGCACTCTTTCAGGCTTATCAGCTATCCAACAATCAGTACTCCCAAATCCTAGACCCACTTCTACCTTCGTTGCCTCAGTTCAACCATCAAACATTTTTCAATGAGTCGGCTCCAGAGCACCATCCATTAGCACTAATGTTATGTCTACACACTTGCCTTTAGAACCCCCTCAAATTCCAACTCCACTCAACTACATAGGGGATGACAGGCAATCCAACCCTGCCAATAAGGAAGCTACAGGTGAAGAGGATGAACTTCCTGGTGGACCTGATGACTCTAGCAGTCCTGATGGCACTGGGGATGACCCCAATCCTGACAATCCTGGAGATCAGCCTCCTTTAGATGGAAACCCAGATCTGGACAACAGATTGGTCAATGCTCTGTTCGACCTCTCAGACAGTCTCCATGCTCTCCACCAGAACCAAGCCCCAAAGCCTGAGAAGATCAAAGTTAAGGAACCTGACATGTTTGACAGTTCCAACCCCTGGAAACTTCAGGACTTCCTAGTCACTTGCAATCTACATTTCTGAAATCGCCCTCATGTCTTCACCTCCAACAAGAGAAAAATCTTATTTATCATCTCTTACCTCAAGGGATCAGCACTCAGCTAATTAGAACCTGGCCTCAATGACCCGACAGATTCCGCACACTGGGTGTGGAATTATGAGGTATTCCCTGGGGAGCTAGAGAGCAATTTTGGCCTTCATGACCCTTTGGAGGATGCCGAGAAGGCTCCTTCTGAGCTTACTATAAAGAAAGGAGGCCATATAATTAAGTATAATGTGGACTTTTGGGAATTAGCTGCCTGGGTCAACTGCAATGAAGCCACGCTTTGTGACTAGTACTTCTACAGACTTCTGCTCCACCTCCATATAGAGGTTCTGCAAGGTAGGAAGCCTAACACTCTGGCAGCCTTGTGAATCAAGACCCAAGATGCCAACAACATTTACTGGATGCAGGAAGAAGAGAATCACCTCAATGCCAAGACCTCTGGAAATTCTGGAAACTCTGGAAAGAAGGGCTCCAAGGGTTCCCCAAACTCCAATTCTAATTCCAACTTTAGCTCTAACAATCAGTCCAAGCTCCAGAACCTGTCCAACTCTAATTGCAGTATCCAACTCTTAACCAGTAGCTCCTCTGGATCCAAGAGTAACAAGCTGAAGAACTCCATCTTAGACAAGTTGGGGAAGAATGGCAAACTAAGCAGAGAAGAATGAGAGCACCAAATGAAGAAAGGTCTTTGCCTCTATTGCAGTGAAGAAGGACATCTAGCTGGTAATTGTGGCAATTCCAAAGCTTCGAAATCCTGCACAGCTGCAGTCTCTGAATCCATGCCAGATTCCATGGACTCAAAAAAATAGCATGCACCCCTCAGAAATATGCCAATGGGGCTGAGGGTTGCATTGACCTTTCCCAGCTGGCTGCTTATGTTCATCTCAATGTGTCCACTCTTTCTGACCCTGATTCCCTTACCATCCTCCTATCCATTGATAATACTTGACCTGGAAACCAAACTAAAACCGCTAAAAAGGTTTAAGAAGTGTAACACAGGCTAGAGGAAGGGTGTGAGGTGGTACTAAAGTAAATTATTAAAATTTGTTAATTTTGTAGCATCACCACTGTTACCCTAGGGTTATAGAGAGAGGTACGAAGTAGTGAGAAAGGTTGTGAATGGTTTTAGAAGCATATGAAGGTTTGCGAGATGCTGCAAAGAAGATTCGAGAATATTTGAAGAAGTTCAAAGATGTTTGAGGATGTTTAAGGAGTTTGTGGAGAATGGGAATGGTTTTGAGGAATATGGAGAAATTAATATAGCAAATTGGGAAGGTTTTCAAGAGATGACAGATAATAGGCGATAGGTTTGAGAGGCTGGTATGAGAGTTCGAAGAAGTTCATGATGATTCACAGAACTTAGAATTATGATGGTGATAATACTCAACCTGGAAACCTAACAAAAACCTGTTTAAAGGCTTAAGAAGTATAACACAGGCTAGAGGAAGGGTGCAAGTGGGTACTAAATATCACTGCTGATACCCAAAGATTGTGGTTAGAGATGTGAAATGATGAGGCATATTGCAAATAATCTTTAGAGGCATACTAAGAAGTTAAAAAGAGTTCGAAATAAGTTTAAAGACGTGTGAAATAGTCCAAAAAAGGTTCAAAGGGATTCGAAAAGGTTTGAAGTAGTTTCAAGGAAAGTCATAGTGGTTCAAAGTGGTTCAAGGTATAAGTATAGTAAATTTGAAGTGTTTTTTGAGAGGTGATAGGTGATATGCGATAAGTCGAAGGTGAATACGAAAGTTCGAGGAAGTTCACAATATTTTGCAGAACTTAGAGATATGACCCAAGGCTAAGACTCAAGAGAACAGCTCTTAAATTGAACGATAATGGAAAGGGTAACTTCTTCTCTATGTTCCCCATGCTTCTCTGTCATTCTAAGTAACTAATACAAGTCTATATACAATTTGAAGAAATATTACTAAAAAGAAAACAATAACATGTGGAAAACATGAGGCAATATGCACAGCAAATAAAGGTATTGTAAAACATAAAACAAATAAGAAATGATAATAAATGAAATGTACATTGTCCCAGTATATTAAAAGTTCTTGTTCTATTGCTTCAATATATCATTGAAACATAAAACTGCACTTATCACATTCTAAGTCTCTTGTCATTTCTCCTCATGTCCAGTAGTACTCAATTTGCAATGAAATGGCTTGTTCTGGTTGTGCAGCATGTATTGAAAGGGTTTCAAAACAGTTATGTGGTGGCTGACTCCATTCAAAATGGTGCAAAGTTGCTCGAAAGTGTTCAAAGTGTTGTGAAATAGTTTGAAATGGTTCAAAGTCATTTAAAATTGTGTGAAGTTGTTCAAAAAGTGTTCAAAGTCGATTTGGTGGCATTCATAGCAGTGCGGAGTGTGTGTCATAATGTCTCAATATGGTTGGAAACCTTCTTTAGACCTTAGAGCACACAGTGGACCTATGAATGGGAGAAGACAACTTCTTCTCTGTTGTTCTCAGTAACTAGTACAAGTCTATATACATTTTGAAGGGATGGTACTTAAAAAGGAAATACAACATGTGGAGAACATGAGGCAATATGCACAGAAATAAAGGACTTTGCAAATCATAAACAAATAAGAAATGATGATAAATGAAATGTACAGAGTTGCAGTATAGCAAAAGTACTTGTCCTAATGTTTTAATATATCATTAAAACACCAAAATGCCACAATCACAACCTAAGAGTCCTTTGTCATATCTCCTCATGTCCAGTGGTGCTCAATATGTGATGCACTAACCTGTGCCAGGTGTGCTGTGTGTATCGGAAGGATGGTGGAATAGGCATATGGTGGCCGACATTATTCAAAGTGCTGCAAAGTTATTCAAACCTCATGTGAAGTGTTGCAAAGTCATTTGAAGTCATTTGAAGTAGTTTGAAATAATTCAAAATTGGTTTTGTGAGGTTCATAATGGTTTGTAAGGGTTGGGAGTGTGTGTTGTGATATTTCAATGCATTTGGAAGTTTTTCCAGACCTTAGAGTGCGCAAAGTGGACCTATCAATGTGCAAGCGCTCCAAGTCACCCTGACACAAATCCTATGGGTTCCTAATGCAACTTCCAGTCCTAGAATGGCCTTGGGACTCAATCTCGATGGACTTCATCAAACAGCTACTGGACTCCAATAGCCACATCATTATCCTAGTCATCATAGACCAACTCTCCAAGCAAGGCATCTTCATTCCCACAGTCAATGAAATCACAGCCCAAGAACTCACCAACCTGTTCATCATGCATGTCTTCTCCAAGCATGGAGTTCCATCACATGTCACTTGTGACTGGGGATCTGAGTTCATCTCCCACTTTTTCTGGTTTCTTGGTCAAGCTTTGGACATAAAGATTCACTTCACTTTGTGTTACCACCCAGAGGGTGATGGAAAAACTGAATGCCTTAATCAGACTCTTGAACAATATGCATGTATCTTCTGCAATTACCAACAGGACAACTGGTCCCAGTTGTTGCCCTTAGGAGAATTTGCTTACAAAAATGCTCTGTCAGCTTCCACCAGTGTTTTACCCTTCTTTGCCAATAAGGGCTACCACCTGAACATCACTATCTTCCCTGAATGCAAGCTAGCATCCCAGTGCACTCATAACTTTGTGGTGGACCTCAACAAATTCCACCAGGAACTCAGAAGCAACTCTCTGATGCACAGAACCATTATTAGGCTGCAGCAGACAAGCACCAGATTCCTGTTCCTGGCTTCAATATTGGAGGCTATGCCTATGTCAAAGGAGAACACTTATGCACTACACAACCCTCTAAAAACTCTTGACTATGGTTCATTTGAAATCATCACCTACCTGGGCACCCACTCAGTTACCCTCTGGCTTCCAGACAATCTCTGGGCAGTTCACCATGTATTCCATGTCTCACAGCTGGAATAAGACACCCCAAACACCATTTCTAATTACACTCAGCCCCCACCTCCTCCAGTTATTATTGACGGTGAACTAGAATATGAAATCGCCAAAATCCTGGACTCAATGATTGATAACTGTCATTGTAGCAAGTTGCTATACTTTGTCCATTGGGAGGGTTACCAGGAGACTGATAAAAAAAATTCTTGGCTCTCTGCCACAGAGCTCGATCACATTCAGGATTTGGTTGTGGACTTCCATACCCACTACCCAGACAACCTGGGCCACTTGAGACTTAGTTCACTCATTATTGACAGTGTGAGAATGTTTTAATTTTAAAAGAGAAAAAAGAAGCTAAAAAAAATGATTGTTGGGTGGGCCTTGACTGGGCCTCTAGACTTCCCTGTCATCCCCTTCCATGGGCTCCACCTGGATGATGCTCTCTGTTTCTTCTGCTAGCTCCTCTTTCACCTCTCCCTCTCTCCGGCTCACCTCCTCCTCTTCTTCCTCCTCCTCCTCTTCTGCCCCTGCCCACACCCACTCCAGATTGAAGAAGTCATGGAAATCTGCAATCTCCTTGATGACATGCTCCATCACTGCCTGGCTCCCGATGAGCACCTCCTGTGCTCCCTCCTGCTCCCACCTGAGGTCCCTGACATCCCACTTCAACCTCTTGATGGCTGCCATGAGCTCCAACATCTCTCCTCCTGCCTTCTCCTTCAGGGCCTCCTGCCCCTCCCATACCACCTCATCACACTTGTGCTTCGCCCTTGTGCAGGGCTCACATGCCCAGCCCCTGGCACCCATCTGAAAACATGCTAGTTTTTGATTTGAACATCTAGAAGGGGGGGAGTGTTAGCAATGTAATCAACAATGATGGGTCATTACTACTCACCTTCTACAGGGCTGCATGACCCCCTTGGACTCCATGTCCACCCACCCCTTGCCCTTCACCCTTTTAGCAAGTGACCTGCTCCCTTCTGCCTTGCCCTCCCCATCTGCAGCCTTCCTCTTCCCAGCCCGCTTTGTTGCTGCCACCTTCTTCTGTTCCTCCTCCTCTGCCTTCCATGCTGCTTCCACCCATGCAGCCTCCACCCATCACTCCTCCTTGTGTCATGCTTCCTCCTCTAGCTACAGTGCCTCCCTCTGACCACCAATGACCAGGTCCAACTGGAAATCCAGTGTATTCCTGACCAAGTCCCGACCTTGGTAGTAGTGATTTTGAATTCTGACATGCAGGTTTAACATGTGCATCTTTGCTTGGGCATGCATTGGGTGGAGTTGGGTTTAACTGGAGAGTTCTAATGAATGTTTCAATGGTAGATGTAAGTGTATCTGTGCATGAATTCCAGCAATGTCACCTTCAAGTGCATTGATGTGCCATGGCACTAGGTGATGGGTCAGGTGAAAAGCAGTGTGCACTAAAGGTGGGAGTGTCTGGGACAGTGTGTAAGAAGTTTGTGGAGCTCTGGGAGTCATCTTCTACTCTGTACCTGCCTATCTTAACAGAGTGTCCAAGATTTCAAGCCTTAAAGGAGAGTTTTTTACTGTAAGGGCAACCTCAAAGCCTCACTTAATAGTGAGCTAACAGAGGGGAATCTAAAGTTATCATTATACTACATAATACAAACACTTCAGGTGCACCTAACAGAGGGGAATCCAAAGAGAAAACTCTAAGGACCCATCTGTCAATGCCCAGTATATGTGATAGAGCCAAAAATGAAATAGTAAGCTAAAAATAGCAAAAAGGCAGAAATAGGCAGATCAAGCTGTGGGATGATGTCACCTTGATGAGTAAACATCCAGAAGGGGTCACACCTTTGAAAATAGAACTGTCAACATGTACCAATGTGGAAAAAGCTGAAATATAATCATAAAATAGGAATAAAGTCATAGAAAATCATAGAAAAGGCAGAATAGAGTGAAATAAAATATAAAAAAATATGAGATGAATGCAGAAAATTGCCCAGACACCCGGGGCACCTTCCTTTCCCCTTACAGGTATCATTATCACAGTGTTTTCTTTAGCTGCTGCAGCCTTGCACAAGGCATTGTTCTCAGCTGATGATGGCGTGTTAGGGTGACACCCACTAATCTGCTAGCTGGACCATGTGGGCTCTCCTACAAGAAGCCAGTGGGGCATGCACACGTGATGGGGGGTTTTGATGGTTTTGATGCAAGGGGTTAAAAATAGACAAGTTGGCTGAAAAAGGCTTTTCGCACCACAAATGTGGATGGAATATCTAAGAGAACTCAACTGAGGTCCCCCCAGATGTATATCTAATGTTTATATACTGTGTTACAGCTATTGCACTATGTTGTTACTGATGCTGATAGGTCCATTGCACACTTTAAGGTCTGGAGAATGCTTCCAATCATATCGAGACATTACAACAAACACTCTGAATTGCTACAAATGCCACAAAATTGATGTCGAACCCTTTTTAAACAACTTCAAATAACTTCAAACAATTTTGTGACACTTTGAATGCTTTTGAATGACTTCGCACTACTTTGAATGACATTAGCTGCCATATAGTTGTCCCAAAACCCTTTCGATACATGCTGCACAACCAGAGTGAGCCATTTCATCACATATCAAGCACCACCAGACATGAAGAGAGAAGACAAGAGATTTAGAATGCGATAATGGCTGCTTTGTGTTTCAATGATATATTGAAGCAATAGGACAAGAACTTTTACTATACTGGGACAATGTACATTTTATTTATTATCATTTCTCATTTGTTTTATGTTTTACAATACCTTTATTTGCTGTGCATATTGCCTCGTGTTTTCCACATGTTATTGTTTTCTTTTTAGTACTATTCCTTTGAATTGTATATAGACTTGTATTAGTTACTTAGAAAGGAAAGCACAGGGAATGGAGAAGAAGTCACCCTCTCCCTTATAGTTTGATTTAAAAGCTGTTCTCTTGAGTCTTATCTTCACATTGTATCTCAAAGTTCTGTGAAATATCATGAACTTCTTTGAACTTTCATATTCGCTCCTCGACTTATCATCTATCACCTATCGTCTCTCAAAAATACATCTAACTTACTATATCCATTCCTCGATATACTTCGACACCTGTCTGACTCTTTTGAAACTCCTTGAACTACTTCAAACCTCTTCAAACCTTTCTGAACATCTTTTGAACATCTTCGAACCCATTTTGAACCTTTTTGGAACATCTTCATACACCTTTAAAAGACTATTCACAACACTCCTTGTCATTCCACATCTCTCACTACAACTTTGGGGTATCAGCAGTGATATTTTAAGGAGTATCGGATGAAAGGTCAGAATCAGGAGTTGTAAACAGTGGTGGGTGTATGCATAAGAGAGTGTGAAGATGGGCTTAGACGAGCTAATGTGGGTGTATGCACATCGTTAGCTTCAGCAGACAGTGACAGTGCATCGATGGGTGTATGCATGTCATTAGCTTCAGCAGATGGTGACAGAGCATTGACAGTGCTTAGATTGGATGTCAGGGAGGACAATGATGAAGAACCAGCATGTTCTTCTGCATGATGTGTAATAGTGGAAGTGTCAAGGACATCCTGTGCTTGATGGTGTGTCAATGGCAGGATGGGCAACAATGTTCAGCGGTGACAGTAGACATGACAGCTACGCAAGAACTTGATCCTTTCCAAGGTGGTGTTAAAAAAAAGTGTAACCTCATGAGAAATCACTAGATGCAAGACTGAGGTGACCAAGCAATAATGAGCCCAAGGTATGGATTCACAATAAGCATAGAGGAAGGTAGAATGTAGTACTGCGAGTTTGATGTAGTGGTTTGTGGTCAAGAACTATCCAGTTCACAAGAAAGAGATGCTGGTGATTATCTGTGCACCAGATAAATGGTGGTGTGATCTGATTGAAATACTGGTCTCAATATACACTGACCATAAAACCTTAGAAAATTTTGAAACACAAAGTGACCTGAGCTGCCACCAAGCAAGGTGGATGGAATTCATATCCCAGTACAACTACAAGATCATATATGTCAAGGGAGAGCTTAATACTGTTGCCAACACTTTGTCTAGTATGACCTTTGAAGGGGAGATATGCACCTCAGCCACAGACACAACCAACTTTAAGCCTGTATCATTGATTTTAAGTCATGAGCCCAATCCGTTGTCATGTGCACAGATCCTGGCAAATCCAGACACATTACCTGTTCCATGTCCTGTGATTGCTGACATGCTTTCGATCACTGCTGATGAAGAGTTACTGTTGAACATCCATGACCACTACAAAATTGACCCTTGGTGCAAATGTCTGCTTGAGGCAAAGTTTTTTTTCATGGTGTCCATGAATTGAACAGTTTATTGTACCCTGGCAGCAGACTTATCATGCCCTGTGTCTCTAAGGTGCATGAATTGCTCTACCATTTGGCTCACAATGTACTAGGACATTTTGGATTTGCTAAAACTTATGGTTTACTCTGTGAATCTTTCTACTGGCTGAACATGTGCCATGACCTGGAACAAGCTTACATTCCAGTGATGATACTTGACCTGGAAACCTAACAAAAACCTGTTAAAAGGCTTAGGAAGTATAACACAGGCTAGAGGAAGGGTGCAAGTTGGTACTAAATATCACCGCTGATATCCAAACATTGTTTTTAGTGAGGTGAAATGATAAGGGATGGTGCAAATAGTCTGTGAGAGCATACAAAGTTGTTTGAATGAGGTTCAAAATAGGTTCAAATACATGCAAAATAGTTTGAAGAAGGTTCAGAGAGGTTCAAAGAGGTTCAAAGTAATTTCGAAGAAGTTCGGAGATGTTGGACTGGTGGTGAAATATGTCAAAAAATGAATATAGCGAATAAGAAGTGTTTTTGAGTGGTGATAGGTGATAGGCGATGAGTAGAGAGCGAATACAAAGTTTGAAGAAGTTCACGATATTTTGCAGAACTTAGAGATATGATGTGAGCTAAGACTCAAGAGAACTGCTCTTAAATCTGATGATAGTGGAGAGGGTAACTTATTTTCTGTTCCCCTTGCTTCTCTGTCCTTCTAAGTAACTAATACAGGTCTATATACAATTTGAAGAGATAGTACTAAAAAGGAAATAATAACAAGTGTAGAACATGAGGCAGCATGCACAGCAATAAAGGTATTGTAAAACATAAAACAAATGAGAAATGATCATAAATGAAATGTACATTGTCCCAGTATAGTAAGAGTCCTTGTCCTATTGCTTTAATATATCACTGAAACATAAAAACTGCACTTATCGTATTCTAAATCTCTTTCTTCACTCTTCATGTCTGGTGGTGCTCAATATGCAACAAAATGGTTTATTCTGAATGTGCAGCGTGTATCGAAAGAGTTTCAAAACAGTTATGTGGTGGCCGAGTTCATTCGAAATGTCACAAAGTCATTCGAAGTAGTGCGAAATAGTTCGAAAATGTTCGAAAAGGATTCGAGGTTGATTTTGTGGCATTTGTAGAGGTTCGGAGCATGTGTCATAATGTCTCAATATGATTAGAAACATTCTCCAGACCTTAGAAAGTGCAGTGGACCTATCACCAGTGTGTGCAGATTGTCAATGCAATAAAGGAACAACTCAAAAACCTTTCAGTCCCTTGCATTCACTCCCAGTACCGACCAGAGAGGTGCCTCTGTAGCCATGGATTTTATTGGACCACTGCCTGAAGATGAGGGTGACATGTATCATCACCTTTACTGACTGACTGAATAGTGATGGTTGCATCATCGCTACACAGACTGACATCTCCGCCGAACAGCTGGCAATTATTTTTTCAACGGTAGTGTGAAAAGGGCTTACTTTTAGAAATCATATCTGACTGCAACAAGCTTTTTGTGTCCAACCTTTGGCAAAGTCTCCATAAACTAACTGGGGTGAAATTGAAAATGTCCACTGCATACCACCCTGAATCCGACGGAGTGAGTGAATGGTCCAACAAGACTATCAATCTGTGTCTACACTACCATGTGGAGAGGAATCAGATGGGGTGGTGAAGGGCATTGCCCCGGGTGCATTTCGACATCATGAACACCCTTAATGCTTCAACAGGTTTTTCTCCCTTTTAACTGCGAATGGGATGATCCCCATGTGTAATTCCTCCACTCGTACCCTCCGACAGCACCAGCGTCTCTGGCATTCGTGCTTCTTCTGTTGTGGAACGCCTCTGTTGTGGAACGACTACGCCTTGATGTCCTGGAGGCAAAGGACAACATGCTGTGGGCCAAGATTTCACAATCCTTGGCTGCAAATGAACATCGTTCTAACAATTTTCCTTTTTAGATTGGGGACCATGTAGTTTTGTCTACTCTCCACAGACGTCAGGACTACAAGTCGAAGGGCGAGAAATGCGTGGCCAAGTTCATGCCTCATTTCAACAGCCCTTACGAGGTCACTGACACTGCACCAGAAATGTCTACCATCACGCTGAACCTCCCCAACCACCCCAATGCGTTCCCTACCTTCCATACCTTGCAAGTTCGACCGTTTGTAGAGAATGACCGAGACCTGTTCCCTGACCGACAGTTGGAGGAACCGGCCCCTGTTTTTGTCAAGGACAAGGAAGAATTTCTCATCGACCAAATCTTGGACGAACGGAGATGTGGCAGAGGTGTACAATACCTCGTGCGATGGGCAGGTTATGGCCCTGAAGAAGACTGTTGGTTACCCAGATGCAAAGTGTTGAATTGCAAGGCGCTCATCATCTGGTTGGCAAAATGGGATTTGGTTGCTAGTACAGTCAACTCTGTCATAACCCATCATTGTGACAACCCATACTCTGCAGTAACCCATAGGTTTTCGGGGTCCACCAGGTCGGTTCCCAGGGAAATTGACGAAAAACCCATACCTCGCTGATACCCCATAACCCATACCCTTTCAGGGGTCATAACCCATAAGTGGACATTTTTGGCGGGCAGTCAGGAGGTTTGGGGCGGATCATCGTACCTAGTAACAGCCCCAAAATGATGATTATGGTTCCTGAGTCGGACCGAAAATAGTAAAGCTTCCAATTTGAGTCATGAATGGACAGAGAAAACATATTCTACGGTGGAATTTGGAAAGTTTACACTGTTACAATGTCTAAGAAACCTCTCGAAGTGCTCAAGAGTGGCCTGCTTATGCTTCAAAGCCAATTTCAAGAGAGAAAGAATGATCTCCTCACCCGCCTCGCCCGAAAAGAGAAGCTGTCTCCCGAAGATGAAGAATGGCTTGACCAGGATGCCAACCTTGTCGACGAAGAAGCTCTCATTGAGGTGCTTGACAAAGCATCCGATTACGAGCGTAAACTCGTGACGCTGGACACGAACAAACAGTTTCTCGTTAAGAAGTTGATGGAATATGGGGCAGAAAAGGGGGATGTCAACAGAATTCCAGGGAAGAAGAGGGCTCGTACGTGATTTTCTGATGGCCCACTCCGGAAAAGGAATTGACGCGCTCATCGGCAGGGCCTAATGAGTGGCAGAAACATGAGAAGGGGCCAGATGGGAAGATGAAGAAGAAAGACCCTGTCTTCGAGAAGAAGGAGAATGCCACTCTTGCGCAAAGGATTGAAATTCTGAACTGGTATCATAAGAATGGCAAAAACCAGAGCAAGACTGCGAAGCATTTTGACAAGATCTATCCAAACTTGCTTCTCAAACAGCCCCTTATCTCGGAATGGGTGAAGGGCGAGGTGAAGTGGAGGCAGCAGTGGGCCAAGGCACAGGCGAGTGGAAAATCGGGAACTACGAAGCGAGCAAAGCAGACAGAGCACCCAGCAGTAACAGAGATGTTCGAGTTATGGGTAGCGAAGGCTATGCAGGAAGGGGTGCACCTCAGCGGTGAAATCATCCGACAGAAGTGGACGCACTTTGCGAACTTTGAGGGGATCCCGGACGACGAAAGGCTGGAGCTGAGCGAAGGGTGGTTGACGGCATTCAAGAAGCGATGTGGCTTGACGCAATTCAAGGCTCACGGCGAAGCTGGGTCAGCTGACCCTGCTAAGGTCGCAAGTGAGTGCATGCGAGTCTGTAAACTCATCCAAGAGTCTGGGTATGCCCTGAAGAATATTTTTAATATGGATGAAACTGGCCTTTTCTATGCGTAAGATTTGCAATGTTAAATTCGACTGTGCTGATGCTGATATTGACTCGGTAGGATGCCACCAGACCGCGGCCTGATGGATAAGCAAACTTCTGGAGTCAAAGGAAGCAAGAAACGAATCACGTATGCATTCACCGCAAACGCAGATGGCAGCGAAAAACTCCCTGCATTCATCATCGGGAAGGCGGCTCGACCTCGCGCATTCAAGAAGAAGACAGGAGCGCAACTGGGTTTTTATTATCGAAACAATGCCAAGGCCTGGATGACTGCGGTGTTGTATCAGGAATGGATCACTTCCTGGGATGAAACACTACGTAAGAAGGGCCGCTTCATTATACTTTTTCAGGACAATTTCAGCGCCCATATCCCCCCCAACGATCTCACCAATATCCGTGTTGAAAACTTTGCTGCCAACCTAACATCTCACGTTCAGCCACTCGACGCTGGCATCATTCGCAACTTCAAAGCACATTATCGCAAGACATTTATTGCGCACGCCATTGACAGATACGACAACAGTATCACCCCAGCGCTTATCTACGAAATTGATCAGCTTGAAGCGATGTGGATGGCCGATGTGGCCTGGCGTGAGGTTGATACCTCAACGATTCGTAATTGTTGGATCCACGCGGGAATAATCCCTGAAGCTACACCGTCCGCCGAACCCCTCGCACCCTCGGTTCCCATTGCAGCTCTTCTCAATGCCGAGCAAGATATTACTGAATCCTTGGGTGTATTGGAGAAAAGGGGAGTATTGTCGCGTCGAAACTGCTTGAGCATCGAGGAGTTGCTCAACCCAGAACAAGAAAACGAGATCATCGACGTCGACATCACAGACGAAGAGATAGCCGCGGCAGTCTGCGCAAAACGCAAGGGTTTGCAGAACCTAGAGATAAATGGTGGTGACGATGGCAATGACGACTCAGACATTGAAGTTATCGACTCGAAACCAAGCCGTCAAGAGGCTCTTGCAGCATCATTGACTCTTCAAAAGTACACTGCTGATATCGATGAACCATTTGCGCGCCAACTCGAGGTAATTCTGTCGAATTTTGGATGGCAGACACGCCTCGAGGAGACTCAATCCTTACGGCCTTCCCATATCACCGATTATTTCAGTTTGAATCACTCTGTAACGGCTTAGATAGATTACACAATGCATAACAACGCCGCTTGATGGGTTTTACATGAGAAATTCCAGCCCGAAACCGACCTCTGCCAGAACCCATACTCTGTAATAACCCATAGGTCCCCGGGGTCCACCAGGGGGTATGGGTTATGACGGAGTTGACTGTACATAGCCTTTCAATTTCATTTCGCCAACTGGTAGCTTTTCCCCACCAGGGTTTTTAATGCACCCATGTTCCTGGCTTTTTTTTACCTATGTTTCTATCTTACCGGAGGGCCTTGGTTTGAATTTTTTTTTGGGGGGGGGGCAGGGTGTAACAATGGCTGATATTTGACACTTGTTTACCACACACATGACTAAGGATAGGTGGGGGAGCTCTCTTGACCATGTACCACTACATCGAACTCATAGTACTACATTCCTCTATGCTTATTGTTAATCCATACCTTGGGCTCGTTATCGCTTGGTTGCCTCGGTCATGCATTTAGTGATTTCTTGTGTGCATATGGCACGAGGGTACAGTCAGTCATTTCATATATCAAAGGTACCAGTCAAGATCTTCACCTCTCGCCTGGCAGTTGGTCACTTTGGCATCATTCATAAACTGCATCTCATTTCCAAGCTTTGCAGCATCCATCGTGAAGGTTGCATTAAGCTGGAACATGTAGTTCAAGCCAGTGTCATCATGGATTGAATTACCAAGGAAGCGTGTACCTTGGTGTTTGTAGGATCGAAACTTGAAATTGATATAACGTATGCATTGTAACAGTCAGTGGGCATGGTCTCTGCGACATATTCTATGACCTTTTTAAGTGGTTTTGGAAAATGACGCAGGAGGAAAATACATTACCTCTGATGAAGGTGTCTCTACTAATTGAACAGCCCGCGAATGCGCCGAGACCAAACTTTCCATGCTTAATTATAGTTGGCTGGGATTGAGCATTTTTTAATATCGGTATTAATACGATCACATATAACGCAACTCACTTTGAAATTTCCATGCTGCATATCCACGTCCCACATATATTTTTATTACGCACTTTTATAATATCATCAATAATCGGTCTTATTAAACAACCTATAGCTGAAAAGATTTTCACCTCTGCCCATCCATTAAAAATGATATTAAGAATACGTTTGGATGCGACAAGAACTCACCTTGCATCGCACTTAACACACAAACCCAGATCACATTCCCTCCCCGCCAAACGGCAGGAGCAGTATTCTGACTCACATGCTCTGGTGCAGCTTTAGCTTTCAATTTCGATTTCGAGCTCTGCTTTGGGGGTTTGCATTTACATCCTTTCCATCGAATCTTGCCTATACGAAATCTGAATGGAGTCCTAAGAAACATGGACACATGCACAGGATCTGAAATTGCACCGACAGCTCCGTTGGCAGTGTTGTCCATCGTTGTAGCATGGGCATGACGAGTTCTGGTCACACTGTCCTTTGTGGTGGCATGGCGTTACTCTAGGCACACGAGGCAGATTGAATACTGGTCAATCACATATAGATCGAGAGAGTTAAAGCTATGGACAGTGTGAAAATGGGTGGATCGTACATCTCCTTCGGCTTGTCCCTTAAATACAACTCTGTCAATATCAACAATATTATAATGGTGGACATGAACACTCACCAAATCATGGAGGGATAAATGGAAGCTCGACATTATTAAATATTTTGGGCTTGAATCTTGTCATCGGGGAGCAGATGACAGCGATATGTGAATACCTGAACATGAAGAAATAAATGGTAAACTGGGAAAATGTGTCAGTTAACTTCATCTTATCTCGCGACATTTTTTCCTGCAGATGATAGCCAAATCGCAAGAACTCTCATCAGGTATGAACTTCAGTATGCTTACGAGCCGTTCAATACCATCTTTGTCTTCCCAGTACATGCTCTCCTATAAAGTTGTGAGATCAGAAAAGAGGAGTTAACACAGAGAGAGGGAAGCATTACCATGTACATGTCATCTTCGTACAACCTAGAACAGTATTCACCACATGGCTTTGGCTCACCTTTCGAGTCAGAGTCAGACTGTGATTCCGAATCCTCATCAGACACACGCAGTCTCAAGCTCGCACTGGTTAAAGTGGGTTTGACGACATCAAGCCCTGGGTATCTGTAGGGAGCTGAGACATATCCTATATATGAGAACCAGATGTAGTATATGGGTTTTGGTTTTCAACTCTAATAAGAGGGGCCCGTACGGTGGGGTAGGGCAGAATGTGGAGAGACAGTCAAGGTTTGGGCAAAAATCACGCATAGCCTGGTCGATGGCTCCGAATATAGCTATCGAGGCGTTGGGCAGAACGAAGCTCATTGGTAGACTTGGGGTCTCAGAGCTGGATAGCCCGGTCCACCAAGGGACGTCCCTGTGGTGTGTAGAAATTTGGAACATGGATAAAGGTAGACATGTGCAGAATGCTCACCTTTGAGCAGTTTCCCATAGTAGGCCTGAGGCGTTGGTGACTCGTAGGGGCCGATGGAGTAATTTAAGGTCGCTTATCTCTTCGAAGGTTAGATAGTAAGTGAAATATAGCCGGCGTGCAGTTTCCAAATCAATTAATTCCACTGTTCACTCACATGAGAATTTAAGAGAAGATCAATGGATGTCAAAGGAAGTATTGGGCTTACGATCAGGATCTACGAAATCCACCTGCCAGCTGAATTCATCAAAAAGATCTAGATACTCCTCAATTTTAAAATTCATATCGTCCGCATAGGGCACGAATAACGCTGATACTGCTCGTAGAACGGGTCCCGCGCGTAGTTCCTGGACGCAGGCGTACACATTTCATACCGTGGATATCCCTTCATCTGCATCGCTTTCTGTGTAAAGCAAGTCAGGGTGGAATAGCGGACAGAGTTCTCATGAACATCAAATTCCTCCCGTGTGAAGGTTTCTGTAGGTTGGAATCAAAGTTGAAGGCTTCAAAATCAAAATCGAAAGAAGAGCCGGTGTAATCAAGATCATGTATGGACTGAGGATTGAAAGGAGGAGACGATAATTCGGAGATAGCAAGGGAGTCAAGGGCACTTCGGCACTCGTCCTGCTCCCAACGGTAGAATTCATCCCAAGTCTCTCTGTAGACAGATAAACCGATTGCCCTCGTATGGGGTTCAACTGGTTCAACTTCAAGTATCGTCATCGAACAAATCCATACTACAACAAGTAGAGAGGTATTAGGGATTCGGGGAACTTGGAAGATCTGTTCAGTACTTATAGATGAGCGGAATGCGATCCTGAAGTTTGTGCAAGTTAGTCACGCTGATGATTGTGGGTGTGGGTAATATGCCTGGCCTTCTAGGAGAGAATATGATACTTACGAGTTGTTGAGCATTATGGAGGGACCGACAAAGAACCAGTACAAGCTCACGATATCCTTACTCGGGCCAAACGGGAGATCAAAAAGATTATCCAAGAGTCCCATAGATTACAGAGCAGGCAGAAAGGGAGAATGTGATGCTACAGACCAAAATGAAGCGGATCCCAGCCAATAAGTTTGAGAGCACTGTAAATGTCATGTTGCTGGATCGTGCAGAACAACCAATAAGTATCGATCGTCTGCATCTTTCGTCAGTTACGAGTTCTAGGACCACGGCATCATGCAAACACACCGGGCGAGATCATCAACTCGTGTCTTTTCGTTCGTATCCTCAAAAATCGGACCTCATCCTGCAAAGGAAAGGCCATCACTCACTCTGGCTTTTCACTTACCACGATAAACAAACTCACCACATCACTCTCCCCTGCAATGTCCTCCAGCCCGCCCTGCACACTCTCCACAATTTTCCCTACAGCACTCGCATATCTCCGTCCTTGGTCGCCTTCGAATATCACCCCGGAGTGCCGGATGATACTCACTGGATGCCCGCGTGATACAAGCATATACCCTAGCACGGAGCGGTGCGAAGAGAGGAGAGATAGCGTGGATTCTAGCTCTGGAGCCATTCCCGATGATGAGACGGTTCGTGTAACTATTAACCCAGCAGGAAAGTAGCGCATTACATAAGATGTCAACAAGGCCAAATGGAGTACTTTGCGCAGTCGCGACTGGCCTCCAAATCAAATTCCCAAAAAGGAAAATACTAAAAAGGAAAGAGGGAAGAGGGAAGATTGACAGGATTTTCTGTTCACCTCTACATAGTAACTGTGCATCTCATGATTTAATAAGGTGGGTTGCTGGAGATGAATATATTTGTGCACATCATGTGGAATACAGAATCAGACTAGTTGTTTTAGGCTCTAGTGATGGGAAAGTTCAGTTCAGTCCAGTTCAGAGGAGATTTTTGCTGAACCAAGGACCAGACTGAGGGTTCAGTTCAGTACATTGCCCGAACCCTGAATGGAACTGACAGTTTGGTTCCAGTTCAGGGGCATTTGAACCAAGAACCAAACCTACTTAACAAAAGAAATTATTTTCTTGAAAGGAAGAGGCTGAAAATAATATGCAACTTGAATAGCTGTTAGAAAACAGTCTCCTAACATGCCTATTACCTAATAATATTTTTATTTTATTTTATTTTATTTCATTTTATTTTATTTCACCAAAATATGCTACCAAATGCCTATACATGCTTTATTTGTCAGCATGGAAATTTTCTATTTACACACATCAATATGTACACACATGTACGTGTGCATTGGTAGCAACATAGTACAATATATGTAACATAGTATATAACCATAAAATAAATACTAGGGGACCTCAGTTGAGTTCTCTTAGGTATTCCATCCACATTTGTGGTGCAAAACACCTATTTCAGCCAACTAATCTATTTTTAACCTCTTGCATCAAAACCATCAAACCCCCCATCACATGTGCATGCCCTGCCACCTTCTTGTAGGAGAGCCCACACAGTCCAGCTAGCAAAACAGTGGGTGTTGCCCTAACAATAGCACAATAGTCCTTTGAACAGTGAATGAAGTGGAGGGCCACCCCCATGTCATTTTTGCAAGCAAGGGGTGGTCAAAAGCGAGTACAGACAGTGGTGACAAATGTATGTAAATATAACAGAAACACCCCTATGTTTCCATCACTTAGGGGAGTGGGACAACTAAATAGGAACTGGTTATGATTGTAAGAGACTAAGGGATCTAAGACATGTATCGCGAAGTCAACAAGAATGCATGTGATTGTGTGTACTAGTCATAGTATGGAAATGGAAGTGGCTGAGGGGAATGGTAAGATAAGTGAGGAATTATCTTACACTCACATATGCCCTCCTGAAAGGATAGGGACCATGTGCCTGAGCTATATGAAAATGATATGTTACACTTCCTCCTCCTCATAACATTTTAAAGCTTCTGTTTCGAGCAGTTCTGACTGTGGTAGCCACAGGTTGTGTTCTGGGCCATAGCCAGTCCATTGAACAAGGAATTGATATCCTCTTCCATGTAGACGTTGGTCTAGGATCTTCTCTATGAAGTATTCAATGGTGCCATCCATTGTGATGAGTGGTTTTGGGAGGCCATGTGCATGCTCAGGGAAAAGCCTGTTGTTGTTGGGGATGTCGGTCCACAATTGGCCTGATGTGGAAGGTGGGATGTGTGTTTGAGGTTGGGGGTAGCAGGAGTGTGTATGTCAAGGACTCACAGTGTGCTTCTGCAGATAGGTAAGCTACACTGTACTGAATAATATGGTCTATAGAATGTGTACATTGTACCGAATGATATGGGTTCGTGGAAGCCCATAGAACACTCTCATAATAAGTGTAATTTGTACTACTATCAAATAGATACAGTTTTGGTATTCTGGGTTCTTATATACTATGGGGAATGTTAATGGCCAGATCAGTGACCTATGAGGTAGCATTGGACATGGTAAATGGCAACAGCAATGGCAGCGGAGCAGCAATGGCAATGGCAATGGCATATATGTACGGTATGAATCGAATATCTTTCATATGGAACTGGGCATATGGATAACACCAACTAAACAACAGTTTTAATTCTACCTTAATATAACAATGTCAATACAAACTAATTCTGAGAATAGGCAGGATCGGCCATGTTCTCATCATGGGACAATGATCTGAGTGAAATGTTTGACAATCTCCATTGGAATGATTTCATATCGCATTCCATCCTCTTCTTCAAAGTTGCATATGTGTGTAACATGATATCTTGCTGTTCCAGCATCTCAACCTCAGCCATGTAGAGACAATGGCTGGCATCCTTGTAAGAGGTGCCAAGGTTGTTTTGCAGGGCTTTCACTTCTGCATGGCAGCCCAACAGCTCCCTGTCTGTTAAAGTCTGCAACAGCATTAACTAACAGTCATGCAAACGAGGACATGGCATTTACTGGATCGGCAGGTAACTGTAGCATGTTCCAGGCCACTATGTAGTATGGTGTATCTCTCATGTTTCCAGACTATAAATTCATCAGTGAGAGGGATGGATAGACAAGCCAGCAGGAGCCCAGAAATGGCATCAGCCAAAACATGGCATCGGCCAAGGGACAGCATCAGCCAAAACATGGCACTGGCTACATCTGGCATCGGCCCAAGGATAGAATGACACCTCGAAAAAAGCAAAATCTTACCCCCCCATCTGCCATGTATACATCAAATTCAACCTTCTTGCAATATGCCTCCATTGCTTGTTGTGTAGCTGGAATCATAAAAGAATTTGGTGCAACATTGAATAAAGGTAGCATATTCTGCATCTGATAGATCAGGGGGTCGCACCAGGTCATGTAACCATTTTCGAATGTGAAGTAACCTTTCATCATTCGTTTTTGCATTATTTGTTCATGGGACATCATTATAGGTAAAATCCTCCCCCTTACTGAAATCTGAAGAGAGGGAGAGGGTTGAAATTTGATGCAAAGTAAATGGTCAGGTGGTAATAGGATTTATTTGATGCATGAAACCATGAAGATGGTTGATCCAATCTCTGAAATTATTTTCATTGTCGAGCTGAACATCTTTATCTTGTGGGGGGTGTCTCGAAAGTCTGTCAGGACCATGGTGTGTCCCTGCAACATGGACTAATGTAAAGTGAAAGGTTAGGATGGATACTATCCATTGATTGATGCTAGCGCTAGGTGCAATATTAGGATTTGAAAGCATGCCTTTGCTATATTGTGCATCGACTTCGACGATAAGCCTTCGAACTCCTATTAGGTACAATTGTAGTGCTCTGAGAGTGCGATATAGACTATAAAGTTCGAGTTTTGGCTGTGAAAATTGGGATTTGCAGTTGTTAAGCATAATCGATCTGAATTGACTAGAATATCATTTTCTAGGGTTTTCGGGATTGCATTGAGCGAGAAAGAAACCAATAGCGATATTCAAAGTATCGACTGATCGGATAACCAGGGCTGAAGATGAGTAATCGATAGCTCGAATTGCTGGGGAATTGATTAGAGCTATTTTCAAATCTTCTTTGGCTGCTATTTGTTCTGCTCTGAATTCGAAAGGCCCATCTTTTCAAGTGAGTTGGATCAGTGCTGCAGCTCGTTGAGCAAAATTTTGGATAAAGATATGACAAACTCCTATGGTTCCTAGGAATGCTTTGACTTCTGTGAGGCTTCAACATGCTCCCCACTTTCTAACAGTTGTGATTCGAGTAGGATTGGCCATACAACCTTCGATATTGCATTGATGCCCTAAAACAATTATTTCAGGGATGCAAAGATAGAGTTTCAGACCTGAAAATGTTCCTCCACAATACTTCATGTGCTGGACTATCCAATTTAAATTTTCGAAGTGCTCCCAGATGAAACGTTGATAGGTCCACTGCGCACTTTAAAGTCTGGAGAAGTATTCCCACTCGTATTGACACATTACGACACATGCTCCGAACCACTATGAATGCCACTAAATCGACTTCGAACCATTTTCGCATGATTTCGCACTATTTAGAACAACTTTGCACTACTTCGAACCTTTTCGAATGCTTTCAAACCATTTTGTGACACTTCGAACGACTTCAGCTGCTGTATAGTTGTCCTCAAACAATTTTGATACACACTGCACATTTGGAACAACCCAACTCACTGCATATTGAGTACTACCGGACAAAAGGAGGGATTACAAGAGACTTAGGATGCGATAAGTGCATTTTTGTGTTTCATTGATATATTAAAGCAATAGAACAAGATCTATTACCATACTGGGACAATGTATGTTTTACTTATTATCATTTTTCATTTGTTTTGTGTTTTACAATACCTTTATTGCTGTGTACATTCCCTCATGTTTTACAATTGTTCTTATTTCCTTTTTAGTACTATCTCTTCATTTTGTATATAGACTTGTGTTAGATACTTAGAATGAGGGAGAAATAGAACAACGGGGAACAGCACAAGTTACCCTCACAGTTATCGTCTGACTTAAGAGTCGTTCTCTTGAGTCTTAGCTCGCGTTGTATCTCTAAAGTTCTGCGAAATATCGCAAACTTCCTCGAAACTATTGTATTCACTCTCCATTTTATCACCCATCGCCTGTCTCCATTCGACAAACACCTCACATTTGTTAAACTCACTGTTCGATATACTTCAAACCTCTTCGAACTTATTCGAACTATTTCGCTCATCTTCGAACTTATTCGAACCACTTCGCATGCCTTTGAACTTCTTTCGAACTCTTTCGAACAACTTCGTACGCCTATACAGAATATTCGCCACAGCCCTTACCATTTCGCGTTACTAAACATTACATTTTGGTCTCAGTGGTGATATTTAGTACCACCTCGCACCCTTCCTCTGGCCTGTGTTATACCATCCGAAGCCATTAGTAGGTTTTGTTTGGGTTTCTGGGTTGAGTATCATCAACATCGAATAGCAGGATTGTTGGGAATCATTTCATAAGATCCACCAATTGTTCGATATTCTGATTTTGGACCCTTAACCGGTGTGTCGTCAATGTAAGGAATAGTGATATGAGGAATTTCGGGCTGTAGAATAAATGTCACGTCATCGTGTAAGATAGGGACAGAATTTGTCCAACCCATGGGTAGGGTAATGATGCAAAGTGCTCCGAATGGTGTTTGAAATGTTGTCAAATTGTGAGGTGATTCTGTGACTTTCCTTTCATTGAATGCCACATAAAGATCCAACATTCCTCTGCATGATCATCCCCCGAATTGCTCTGCTAAATGTTTGGGTATTGGTATGACCCCTGAGTGCTGGATCATTACTTTGTTAAGTGGTTCGAGACTGTGGATGATTCAAAGCAATTTTGCATCCTTTTTCATGATGCAAAACCATCGTGATTGGTATGAAGAGTTTGATGGTTCATATACTCCTGCCTCTGTCTTCTTTTTCAGCATTTCACATATCTGTTCATACAAACCTGGAGGTATAGGAATGTTTCGCTCAACCCATTGAGTGTGAGGAAAGACAGGAAACTCTATAGGAGGAAAAAAGTGAGAGCAAAAACTTCCTCACTCTTGTTTTGTCCACACAAAAGCTGTTTCCTGATTTCAAATAAAATCATGCATAAGATTTTGTTCCTCTGGCCATAGAAAATCACCAGGATGATTCTTGTCGATTATAGCTTTACGATCGAGTGAATATTGGGAAGTGGGGATAAATGATGGTGGATCAGGATTTAATTTTGGCATGTTTTTGAGAGGGTTGCCAGTAATTGTTCAAATAATGTGAAATCGGTTGGGTAGTTCAGTGATAACTGGGCAAATTTTTTGTGTGACAGGTTTGTATTTCTTTTTTGATGCCACAAAAGTTGGATATGAGGAGTCAATAATAGGCATAGAAGGCGTAGATATTGCCATCTAGATTGATAAATATGTTTTGTATTGATGACTAGCTGTTAAATATAAATTTGCAAGGATCGAAGAATAAGAAATGGATTTTGAGAAGTTTGAGGACTCCATATCGGGGATGTTCACAGTGCATTCAATAGTGATAGATAAATTAGAGGGATCGAATAAGATAATGAAAGTGCACTGGTCAATGTCCAAAATTTCGTCCTCTAGTTGTGAAAATCCTTTCGATGGTGATTAGAATGGGGAATCGTGGGGATTGTGCACGATCATGTCAAATTAGGATCATATATTGTGATTGTCTGAGCCTTGTTTCTGTAGTTTTTAACAGTGCTTTCTGTGAGCACATCAAATGGTCGACCAAGTAAGATATCGTAGGCTGGATTGCAAATTATGTGAATTTGCATGAATAGCATAATACTCCCCACTTTGCAAGGAACATTTTGTGCTAAACCCAAACTTTCGTCAATGCCTCCATTAGCTGATTGGAGTGGAATGTGGATCGAAGGATTGTAAGCAAGGCCGAGTTCATGGCAAATTTCTTCAGACATTGCAATAATTGAAGAGCTGGGGTCTATGACACTTTCGACTGGATTCCTTCCATTTACATTCATAATAATTGACCTAATTAAATGGGATTCCTTCGCAGTGATGAAGGGTTCTGTAATATCGCCAGGTTGAAGACTGTTAATATAAGTTTTGAATGGATCATCAATTATGAAAATCTCATCGTTAAGCAGATTCATGGTGTTATTTTCTTTGGACTGCTGAATTTGATGTGGAGTGACTTGTTCCTTCCATTTTGTATGAACTTTGGGTGATAGAGACAACAATTCCTTGGGTGTTAGTGTGATCATCGGCATCTTCATCAAACGAGTGAAAACATCTTCTGTGATTTTATCCTTTTGGATTGGTGCTTGGGTATGGTGCAAAGGACCATCCTTGGCTTTACCTTTCGCAGTTGATCCGAAGTTTTGTTCATGTGGTGGTAGGTATGAATTTTCTTTCGCAGCAGCATGAGGATGAATAACTGGCTGCGAAGTTGTTTCCAAAATTGAAGATGATGCTAAAGTTGAGGTTGGTAAGTTTGTTGCCATAGACAAGATGGATGATGCTGATACTTGTGGAGTCAATTGTTTGACTGTCGCAGTGTTCGGGGAAACTGAAGGTCGAGAGATGGGGACTGTTGGTATGCTCGAATTAGGTTTAGCAAAGGTTCTACCACTTTGCAAAGCATATATCTCTTGTTTGAGTTTTGCAATGCGATCTTCGGGTGTCGCAGATTGTTCAGAAACCTGGTAGATGCCTCTAGGTGGTATCAAAGTAGCCATTTAGGATGCGATGTTGTACATGAGTAATGATGCAGTTGTAGTTGAAGGATTTCATCGAGTCCATTCATCAATTCTGTCTTTGATAAAGTGACCAGGAATGTTTTGAGGGGTGAACTGTCCATTTGGAAGGACGACTTTTCCTTCGTTGTTCTTTTTACACTTTCCTTCATTAATATAGGACTGGCAAACCAAGCAGTCACTAATGAAATGACCGGTGAGTCCACAAAAGACACAAGCTAAATTTTTGAGCTGGTCTGAACAAAATCCACTGTTAGTTCAAGGAGGATTAGTGGGTTTCGAACCTACTAGGGTCATGACGAGTGTGGTGGTGAATTTTTTGAGGATTGCAGATACGTCTTCCGATTTGATCTGTGTCGAAGATGTCAAAATCGATGCCGAGGTTTCTGAAGACTGTAACGATGCCGAATTCAAACTAATTGATCCTGCTAAAACAAATTTTGCTGCCATGTGAATGTCGTCAAGTGGGTAGGCATCATCCGGATAGTGGTCAGAAAATTTTAGTTCAAGTCATCATGCAATTCATGACCATAAACCCAGCTAAAAACCTTGAACGAATGCCCTACTTTTTTCTGCCTCCAAAATTTGGCCTTTAGATAGTAGAAACTTCGTAATGTTGTAGAACGACCTGTAATATAATCCTAAATCGCTAGCATTAAAGATACCCATCTGAAGTTGTTCACCAATGAGTTTGTCCATGTCTGAAATTGAGCATTTTCGATCATCTTCAGAGCCAGGATATAGTCTGTGAATTGCGAGGCAAAAATCCTGAAATGAAGTGCCAGTTTCGTATTCAGGAATCGATTCCCAGAGTTTGGATGTATTGATATCGACATATCGACAGGCATGCTTCTTCATAAGTTCTGGATCCGTAACATTACAGTCAATAAAGAGTATTTCGAGCTCGTTAAAATATCGACGTAGCTCTTGAGGTTGAGTAGGGTTGAATTTAGGTGCTGTGGAATGTCCACAAGCTGGCATTGTTGCTTGGGTGGCCATAGATGTACCAATTTGAGGAGTTAGAACCTGAGTGAAGGATGGTAGATATGTTGAAGTGGCTGGAGTAATGAATGATGTAGTAGATAATGAGGAAGAAGAGGAAGATGAGGTTGGAGATGAGGAAATAGGTGAAGGAAAGAGATGACAATGTGTAGATTCAGTGTCAGAGACAGGAATTAGAATATCCCCCAATTGTTCGAGAGATTCGAAGGCCTGGTGAGTCTCGATTCTAAGGTTTTGAGCTTGTGTTGGCCTAAGCCAGGAGATTCGAGGTGGATTAGGCAATGAAATGATTTAGAAACGCCTCGCAGTGGGCTCCAAAATGATAATACTCGACCTGGAAACCTAGCAAAAACCTGTTAAAAGGCTTATGTAGTATAACTCAGATTAGAGGAAGGGTGCGAGTCAGTACTAAATATCACCGCTAATACCAGAGCATTGTTTTTAGTAATGAAAGATGGTAAAGGATGTGATGAATAGTCTTTTAAAAATGTACAAAGATGTTCGAAAAAGTTCAGAATTGGTTTGAAGACATGCAAAGTAGTTCGAAATAGGTTCAAATGGGTTCAAAGTTGTTTGGGTATCTTCAAGGAGATTCGAAGGTGTTTGACTGGTGTCGAGATATGTTTGACAAATAAATATAGCAATCAAGAAGAAGAAGTGGGTTTCAAGTGGTGATAGGCAATGATGAGTTGAGAATGAATACGAAAATCTGAGGAAGTTCACAGTATTTTGTGGAACTTCAGAGATATGATGCGAGGTAAGACTCAAGGGAATTGCTCTTAAACTTGACTATAGTGGAGAGGGTAACTGATTCTCTGTTGTTCTAAGTAAGTAGTACAAGTCTATATACATTTCGAAGAGGTAAGTACTAAAAAGGAAATATAACAGGTGAGAACATGAGGCAGTATGCACAGCAATAAAGGTATTGTAAAACATGGAACAAATGAAAAATGATAATAAGTGAAATGTTCAGTGTTGCCATATAGTAAGAATACTTCTCTTGTTGTTTCAATAGATTGTTGAAACCCCAAAACTGCCATTATTGTACCCTAATTCTTTTATCGTCTCTCCTTGCATTCGGTAGTGCTCGATATGCAACTAAATGGCTCACTTCAGTTGAGCATCATGTATAGACCGTGTTTTAAGACAACTATACAGCGGCCAATATTGTTTGAAATGCTGTGAAGTTATTCAAAGTGTCATGAAATTGTTCGAAGGCATTTGAAATAGTTCAAAGTCATCCAAAATAGTGTGAAACTAATCGAAAAGTGTTTGAAGTTAATTTCGTGGCATTCATAGTGATTCAGAGTGCATGTCATAATGTGTCAATACAAGTTGAATCCTTCCCCAGACCTTACTTAGCACATGCAGTGGACCTATCACTGGGAGTGGCAGTGGCACCAACATCTAGTATGGCAGAGGCAGGAATGGATGATCTGGCAACATGCACGATATTCATTAGGAAACAGAGGCCAGCACCAGAAATGACTGTAGGAGCAGCACTGGCAATGGCACCAACAGTAGCACTGGCATGACCCCCACCACCACCAGCACCCATCGTGTCAGCCCAACCAGCAGTGTCTGGATCCAGACATCCAGCCTGAGCCCAGCGCCACGGTGATAGGTCCACTACGCGCTTTAAGGTCTGGAGAAGCCTCCCACTTGTATCAATCACGACATGCACTCCAAATCACTACAAATGCCACAAAACTGACTTCAAACACTTTTCGATTTATTTTGCACTATTTTGGATGACTTCAAAACACTTTGAATACCTTCGAACCATTTTGCGACACTTTGAATGACTTCGGCTGCTGTATAGTTGTCTCAAAACACTTTCGATACACAATGCTCAACTGGAGTAAACTATTTAGTCGCATATCGAGCACTACCAGATGCAAGGAGAGATGATAAAAAAATTAGGGTATGATAATGGCAGTTTTGAGGTTTCAATGATCTATTGAAACAACAAGAGAAGTACTCTTACTATATGGTGACACCGAACGTTTCAATTATCATCGTTCCTTATTTGTTTTTATGTTTTACAATCCCTTTATTGCTGTGCATACTGCCTCATGTTCTACACCTGTTATATTTCCTTTTTGGTACTTACCTCTTCGAAATGTATATAGACTTGTACTAATTACTTAGAACAACAGAGAACCAGTTACCCTCTCCACTATAGTCAGATTTAAGAGCAGTTCTCTTGAGTCTTACCTTGCGTCATATCTCTGAAGTCCTGTGAAATATTGCGAGCTTCCTCAAACTTTTGTATTTATTCTCAATTCGTCATTGCCTACCATCACTAAAAAACCCAGCTTACACCTTGAACCTTCTCGAACTTACCCAAATTACTTTGAACCCATTTGAATCTATTTCGAACTACTTTGGACGTCTTCGAACATATTTTGAACTACTTCGAACATCTTCAGGTGATATTTAGGACCAACTGGCACCCTTCCTCTAGCCTGAGTTATACTACATAAGCCTATTAACAGGTTTTTGTTAGGTTTCCAGATCGAGCATCATCAACAGGTAACTCACATTGAGAGGGAATTGGTCAGAGGTGAGACCATTGAATCCATGGCCAATCCCGAGGCCAATGCCGATACCAATGCTGGATTGATGGAGGGTATGGAATCAATCGGTGAAATCAACATTGTCAAGGAGGGAGCAAAGCACCAGGACATTGAGGATCAAGAGGCCATACCACCCATCATCAACACCAAGGCCGAGGCCAATGCCAATGCCGATGGGGAGGCCAGGGAAATGGAGGGCATGGAATCAAAGGAGGAAGTGAACTCAGAGATGGTGAATGAGAATATTGAGGAGGGACAGAAGCAGATTGAGGCAGAATCAGCCATACTTGAGGTGGGAGGACTTGGCCCCGAACATGCCAATGCCAAAGATGTGGTTGGGGATGTGCCCAGAATCCAAATCATTCCTGCTATGCCCCAGGACTTGCAATAAATGGTGCAGCGCATGACAGTGGCCCCTCCACTCCCTCCCCTCATCATCTCTACTTCATTCCCTTCATTTCCTGAGGTCGCCGTGGCCATGCCAGCAACTGCAATGGCAATGGCAACAGCAGTTACTGCAGCCACACCGGCCTTGCCAGTCACCAGCATTGCCTTACCCCATCCCTCCCCTCCTTGTACACAGGTCCACAGATCCCCACGACTGCTATCACCAGGTCCATCAGTAATTTTAAGTACAACCCAGTTGTCAACCTCGCCCTGCCCCTCCCCTTTCCCAGCACAGTTGCACCAATCCCCTCGTAATCTTACACCTGGTCCAGCTGGACTACTTTCCAGAAGTCCCACCCCTCAGCCAAATCCAAAGAAAAGAGCAGGAACATCTGAGGAAAGAGGTGCTGCCAAGCGAGGGAGAAAGGAATAGACATTTCTTTTCTTTATATATGTAAAAAAATTGGACTTGAATATATAGATCAATGGACATTCATAGTAATCTATTATCTTGCAAATTTGACTCTTTTAATTCTTGGTCTTCTCCCAACAGTTTGGTTTGAGATAGCTTCCCCTGTGCAAGGTCATCAGCTGTCCTTCAGATCCATTGAGCAAGTGCTGGAGCTACAGGAATGTGAGGCAGCTCAGTGCTTTGAGATGATGGTGGTGTCATCTGTTGCAATGTGTTCTGGGTCAAATCAACTGTGGCCATTGCTGACTCGGCTTTGGCCATTCCTACTCAGACCATTGCCAGTGCTCCTTGGGCCATTGCTGGTGCTACTTTGGCCATTGCTGGTGCTACTTGAGTCATTGCAATTTCTACTTGGGCTGAGGCTACTTGAGTCATTGCCGAGGTCACTGTGGCCATTGCTGATGGCATACCTAAAGCAATTAGTGCCCTTGCCTTCGCCCTTGCAATAGGATCCTCAGTCTGCTTTCCTCCAACAAGTTGTTGAGGTTTAGGATGCAGTACCTGCTCTTGATGTGGAGTGGTGTTTTCTCCTAACAGAGATGGATCAATTGGGCATGAAAGTTTATTCACAGTGTCTTTCTGAATGGATGGGCATGTGATGTACATGTACCTCATGTAAATCTGACAAGGAATGAGATACTTTGGTTTACCATCACTGGGACCATTAATTGGCTGGGGACAAGTGATACCAGCTGTGTAGAGCATATCCATTGTAGCCTGATTGACTTGCACATAGGATGACTGTGTTGCTGTATTGCGATCATGGCTTTGGGCATTGGTATCAGGTTGGTGGCCAGTCATAGGGCCATGATCGGCAGTGGCATCAGGTTCGGAGGTGGATGGCTGTGCTGTAGTTGATTGTCGATAGGGTTGCTTTCCCTTAGATTTCCCTTTGCATCATCTCGATTTCATTTGAACCTGGGCTTCAGCATGAGACTCGGCAGTGGGATGGTGACTGGTGCCAGTCACTGATTTGGCATCAGTTATGGCATCCCTTCGACTACTGCATCTTGGTTTATGTCGGGAAGGTGGAGGTGGATTCAAATCCCCTAGATAGTGTGTGGGAGCCACAGTCCCATTATCCGCTTTGATTCCCTTGAACCTGAAGGCTCTTTCAGGCCCCTGTGCCATTTGCTGCTGTGAAACATGGTTGAAGAAGTCTTCTATGGTACTCTTGTGCATGTTCCTTTGGTCAGTAAATTTGAGCCAGGCTGGGAGATATTCAGGACTAATGTATAAAGAAGTCTGATTGGCAATTGCTTTGAATGGGATATTACGATTACAATGATTATTGGCTAGTACTGCATGGAGATAAGTAATTGTTTCTGGACTAGGAGCTTCAAGTTGATGTACCATAATGCTGCCCAACATATAAGGTAAACATTACTTTTAACTCCTTTTTGGTATACAGTGAGGCATTCCATGGTGTTAGAAGGATCGGGAAGCCATCATTAGTCTTCAGTAACCTGCTTAGCTTTTCTTTGTGTTGCATGGCCATTGCTGTTGATGTAATATATGGTGTGAGTAAAGCCTTCACATAAGTCATGAAGTTTTGCTTCAGTTCAGTTAGTACACTGGGATATGTGTCTAGAAATGATCGTGCAGGGGTGGCTATCAGATTGGCCATATGGTCATGACTGCAAATGGCATTGGCATTGACATCTGCCAACATTACTTCAGGGACTCACATGTCAATGACCAGCAAACCTTTAGGGTGCATATAGGCTGTCATGGTTACCAACAATGCCCCCATTTCTAGCCATTGTTGTTGAGCATTCTCCTGCACACGCTCATGCAGGTACTTTGCAGTGAGACTGTAAAGACCGGCATAGGCATCGGGGACAGCATCAGCATCAGCAACTACTCACCTTCACTTTGTCTCTTCAGGATAACCTTGACACATTATCTTATCCCCCTCATCACACATGCTTAACTTCTCCTCTGTAGTCATCTGGTTATAAACATTTTTGATAGCTGGCATTCACATTTGGAACCATCCTGGTGTACTCATGGTGGCATCCTCAACATCTAACATGTTTGCAATCTCTTGCATAACCCGGTCATGGTACACACTCCAAATGACTTCTGACCACTTGACCTTGAAGTGGTTCGATTTCCATGAGAGTCCTTGAGTCATTCGCCAGTTGTTGGAAAGCCAGGTTGTTAGTTCCTGATAATGTGATCAATAGTACAACCTTCACATCCTTGTGAGTTTACCTTGGCATGAAGGTGACTCTCCTCCTGATCCACAGGGGCCTTGTCAATTGCTGCCCAATAGTTGAACATTGTTGGGAGGATGTCAGTCTTGAGTATTTGCAATCAGCCGGCTTTCGATTGCTGTGATCAGAAAGAAACTTTATATGGCTCTATGATCCTCCACTCTTCATCCATATATCTGCCTCCCTTGCAGTACTTTCTCAACTGCAGACTCTCTGATGGTCCAGGCAGCATTGGAGGGAATTAATGTAAAGGAAAAATCATTCTTCTGATTGACATAAAATATGTCATCGGCATGAGGGGATTACATGAGGATAACATGAGGATCACATGAGGTCGATAGTACCATGAGGCCAATAGTACAATAAGGCCATTGGTTCAGTTCACCTCCAATCACCATGGACCTAGAATATGTTCCTGTTAAGTGCAAGAGAAGATCAAAGAAGAATGCCTCCCTGTGGGAGAACGATGATGCTACAGTGGATACTGTTACACATGTAGAAGTTGAGGTCATGACAAAAGCTGGACCAAAAAGACAGCGAGTTATGGTCCCACTGAGGGATGTAGAGGAACAGGAACCCATTTAATCTACTTCTGTTATACAGGATTATCCCAGTGTTGTTCCAGAATGGGACATGGAAGAACCTGAGGTGGCTGCCGAGCTGAGCTGCCCCTGCATTGGCAAGGTTAGTTTCTGACAGTGATTGTTTACAGAGCAATGCTCATTAACAAATAATAGTGACAGTGAGACTATATACTGGAGTTTCTGGGATGAATAGATAAATTGCTGCAAGTGTCTCTCGCTTGGCAGGCATGGTCAGTCGACAAACAAGTTTGCAACCACTGCGCATTCAATAAACGGGCTATTTGGCAATGTGTCAATTGTTCACTGGGAACCATGCTTTGCTGCACATGCATGTGGGTAACTCACAGGCAAAATTCTTTCCATCGCATTGAATGCTGGACCGGCATGCACTTCTGCCAGGTGGAACTATGGGAGGTTGGCACATACATTTTAGTCCAGCACAACACCAATCATCCCATTTGTCAAGCTCTGGACTTTCAAATGCAATATCTGGAGTCATTCAAATATATGAAGGATCAAGCAGAGCAAGAGTCAGAAACAGACCAGGCCAATGACTGGCAGCGGCAGCAGCAATGGCCCACTTTGCCTCACTCAGCATCAGAGCCATATTATGAGTGGGAAAGTGAAAATGCTGCCAACTCTGCCTTCCTGGATGATAAAACTACTCCTGACTCAGCCTTTTTGAATTATCTTGATTCCCTTTGGGGTCAAGGGAACAGTAATGTTCACACTGAGCATGGTTTTAAAGACTTCTTTGATGGCAATGATGAATCTGAAGTTCAACAAGCCAATGAAGACGTCCATGGATTTCAGCCATATTTGCCTACCATAAACCTCACTGCTGATGCTGTTCCCATTGCTGACCCTGCTCATTCTGCCACTGCCATTCCCCGTCCCGATGCTGTTTTCACTACTGATGCCTTGAATAACATTTATATTCGTGTGGTCCATACAAATGGAATACATCACATAGCAATGGTTACCTGCCAGTGTCAGGGGGAACACCGAATTCCCTTGAGCCTGGTAACCAGCAACTTACTACCCACAAGCTTCACCAACATATGGACTCTGTTTACTGTGCAGGTTTTAGACTATTTTCAGCTCTGTAATCTTGAGTTAAAGGCCTCAGCCTATCAGTTTCACCAGCTGATTTGGTGTGTAACATTGCCAATGCAGCCTGCTGAAGTGGTCAATCTCTACCATGAGCTTTGGTGCATGTCCCACTTACGGCGTTGGATGAAAAGATTGAAGTGGGCAGGGTATGAACACAATCAAAAAGATCCTTTGAATCCAGAACCAGGAACCCTTGCTAATTTCTGCCTAGCCTGTTCTCAAGTAGGCATTAACATACCAGAAAATTGGAAAGATGATGTGAACCAGTGGGTGTCAGAATGACTCTACAGTGGCATAGAAAATGACACTTTGCAATTCAGATTTGTTTTCAAATGCATATTCATAGCTAATGGCAATTTCAAACCTGATCATGTCTGGCAAAAAAATTCTGAAACTAATATATGGCTATGGGATGGAGGTGGGATGGCTCCAAATCAGGCTGAATATCATTCCTTTCTCCAAGCTGCCATAGAATGATTAACAGTAGGTACCTTCCCTTGATGGCAGTTGTTGCTGTTCCAGCTCCCTGCCCCAATGCCGATCTGATTTCTATCCCAACTTTTAGAAGGCCCCTTGTGAAAATAAATTCCTTGCCATTGTGAATGCTTTTCTGGCATCCAAGGCATGTGAAGGACTGGATGCACAGCCATTGCATGTGCATGGCATGGATGTTATATTTCCAATGCATTGGTAGACCTGTTTCATGGAGAACAGCAGAAGAATATTGACTTTGCTTTTCTTCAAGTGCTGAAGATCACTAAAGTTGACCCCCAATAGGGAGTCATGCTCATTTATGTCATTGTCTGCCAGTATATTATCTACCTTCAGGAACATATTGGTGCCCATCTTCCAGCCAGCTTGACAATTGACCAGGCAATTGGGCTTTTACATGTTCATGGCCACAAAAATGAATGCCTTTTTTGCTATGCTCCATCTTTTATCCCAGGGTCTGGCATCATAGCAGGAGAAATACTTGAGTCTCTGTGGGCAGCACTAAATTCCATCTTTCTGACAGTCAGAACAGTGACCTTGCCACATTGGGCAGAAATGCTTGATGATCATGCTACCGATTCAAATCACAAGAAAATGCTCGGCATGACAGTCACACTATGCTCAAAAGCTTGGGAAGCACTTGAGAACTCCACACAACTTGGTCTATACCACGTTGAACTAATGGCAGCATTCGGCCAGCAAGCAATCAAATGATGGGAGGATGAAGTAATCTCAGCAGAAACCCAAAGACTTACAGATATCAAGGTAATGGACATGTATGCCACTCAAATATCAGAAGCAGCAGCAGGATTGGGATTGGGATTGGGCACAGCCTTGTCTTCAGGAGTGGCACTGGTTTAATCCGCAGTTGAGGAGTGTTTTGATTTCGCTATTCTTTGTCAACAAATGCAGTGAGTTCCACTGCCTACCCCAGATGACAACCTACCATTTATTGTAACCAGGATTGAATTGCAAGACAAAGTTCATCGACTGGGTAAATCATCTCACATGTCTGACATGCAGGCTGTTGAATGGGAAAGAGAAGCTCTGACATCCCACATGGTAACTTTGACCAAGTTACAGAATGCTGCTGACATAGCCGATCATGACATTGCTTCATTGTGGATCAACCATGATAATGAAGGAAAATTTGATACCCCAGGTGAACTTGACAATGACACAGCATTGGCACTGGCACCGGCATCAGCAGCTGGCCTGTCAAACCTTCCTGCAACATCTACTATTTTAGTGGAGGAGCAACAAGTATACCTCCCTCATCATGGCCACCTGGCCGAGGCAGAGATTAAGCTCCAGAAGTGCCAGGCAAGCTGACTGCTGCACCAGCTGTGGGAGCTTGTTGCTGAAAAATCATTTCAATATTTACACATCATCCGAGCGGTGCCACAAAAGGGAGTTCGCACCTGGTCACAAGCTGTTGTCCATGAGTTGGTTAACAAAATTAGCTTGCATGCTCAAATGTATAGCCATTGCCATAGCCGATTGTTGGCACTGGATTGTGATGCTGACACATTGAGTATGTTTCAGTGGTTAACCAAGGGTGACCTCAATGACAGCACAGCTATTTTGAATCCAAATGTAGCTGGCTCCACCTCTGTTCGTCTGTCCTGGATTTGGCATAATTCCTTTCGTACTGGTGTCTTAGCCAACAGTGGCATCGGTGCCAATTCTGAGAGCAGGGCCATGGCCATGGCCAATGCTGATTCTGACATTTGTCGATTCTGGGAATGTAAACATTTTGGGTGGTCATTTGTATTCATTGTGCTTATGTTTTTCATAGTCAGACAGGTACATTGGCTTTGTTCACGGGCTCAGAGAAATCGGTGGAGGGAGGAGTTTCTACTCATCACATATGAAATGCAGTGGACTGTGTGGTATTTCATCCATCACAGCCAATGGTGGCAGTCAGCCTCAGAGTCCAACAATACCCTTCCTGGTCTGCTTGCCTATGCTAATCGTCAACGTGCTTCATGGTATGAATTAGCATTCAGGGCTGACAAAGTATTCAGATCAACAAATGCTGATTATATCTCCCCTTTGTGACCATGATTATGTAACCATGATGTAAATACCATTATCTTGATTACCAACCAAGATTAGTAAAACTATGTCAAACAAAAGTCTCTCAGTCTACAGCCCTTTGTCTTTGCAATCGGGCCCAAAAGTGCAACTCCAAAGGCATGCACAAGAGATCATTTGGTATGCGGAGTCCTGATTCTGCTGGGTTTTGTTGGAGGTCAACCAGGCAAACTTTGTAAAACAAAGTTGGATGCAAAGAATTCTCTATGCCAAAGTTGTATGTTGAGATCTTTTCTAAATTATGTAAGTATTCATCACTGAGATGTATGACAGATGTATGTTATGTCTTGGATTGGCATCAGCACCTCAATTGGCCTTATGATAGATGTGCCGATTCTTCTTTGGTCCTTGGCCGACAGTCTTGCTAATGTGAATTTGAACCACCTACCCCTGAGATTCCATTTATCTCTCTTGGCCTTGTTGGATGATGGTGTTGCCAGCGACAGTCCTAGTCATCTTGTGGAGTCATGTGCATGTGATTGGTGGCATCACAAGGCAGAACTGGCACCTGGCAGAATATTTGGCATTGACACCCTGGACGAATGCCTTGATCACTATCAGCAATGGGTCTCTATCCCTGTGACAGTTCCCACACCCATCGATAGCCAGTCAGGGCAGGATGCTTCCAGTGGCCAATTTGATTGCCAATCATGCATTGACCTGCGCACTCTCATACATGATATGTTTGATGAAGCACATGTGATGCATGGCTTCCTAAGTGCCTGTGAATCAGCAGCGGATGCTGAAATAAATGTGAATTTGAGGAAAGCAGCAGGATTTCATCATCTTTATGAGCTTGCCCTGCTCAAGGAGATTCAGTCCAAACCAAGTAAGTTAACACTGGCCACGGCATTGTCAATGGCATCAAAAAACATCTGTGAACCCACTGGGAGACAGGTAAAGCAATCAGAAATGGAATGGGTATCTGCACATGCACAGGCTGAACTTGAGCACCTGAAGGCCCTTCCCCCTACCTCCTACAAGTGGACCTGGGGCATTGATATTACAGAGAATGAGGTGTTGGCAATCAATCAGAAGAAGGGCAAGGGAAAGGCACAGCATTCTGGGTACATAGTGTCCCTCCCCGATGGCCCACCACAAAACAAGGAGTGGTCAGAAACTCCAAGTCTCCCAACAGTTTCTTCCTACAGTCAACCACCCACAGTAACTGCTCATGATGCAGGGCTTCATTTTTCAGATGATGATTCTGATGTATCCAATACTGGAACTGCTCCCGTTCTTCCTGTCCCCACTGCTGCCACCCCTGCTGCTGCCCCCAATGCCGCCCCTGTTCCTGTTCCCAATTCCATCCCTGTTCCTGATGATGTAGTGAATGATGCTGATCTGCATACTGTCTTTGAGACAGCAATGCATTTGATTCTGATTCATCCACCAGTGCTGGTTCTACAACCAATGCTGATCCTGTCCCCACTGCCAATTTGCATGGCAACGTACTCATGCAGTGCCTAGGTCAAGATGATGTTGCTAATGATGCTGGTTATACTGCCTTTCAGGCAGCCATGGCATTTGATTGTGAGTCATCATCCACCAGTATGGGTTTTACTGCTGATGCCAAGCCTGTCCTCGCTGGTACAAGTTCCTTAACTGGCTTTGATGCCACTGCCATCTACTTTGATGACTCTACTACCTCTTCATCTGGACATTCTAATCCCCCTTCAGCCTTTGCCACCGCATCTGATGTGGCAGAGGTTTTTTTTTCATCATCAGAGGCAGATTCTGCTGGATTTGTAGGTGAATCCGATGCTGATGCTGACACCAATGATGCCAGTGCAAATTCTGACTCAGAACACAGTTTTAGTGATGAATCCCCAAGCACCTACATCCCTCCCCAACCCACATCATGCTGCCAGTGGCCATCTACACTCATGCGGACTTTAGTTATGTTGATGGCAGTTGGTTGTCAGGCTCTGATGATGATATAGACACTATGGAGGACACATGACACTCATTTATTCCCTTTGCATTGTATACATAATAAACATGTAAAAATAATTGTTGGTGCTTTTGGTACACTGAACATTTTCAGTGTGATTGTTATCCCAGTGCCAGTGCCATGTGCACAATAAATCAATTATAGGTACATGAGGAATTTATGATGCCTTCACCTATGAAACTCCTTAGCCCATACTATGGGGTGTCTAATGCCGATGCCATATTTTATGCTGCTACTGTTGCCGTTGCCAGTGCCAGTGCTGGTGCCATTGCCAGTGCCGACGTTGTTGCCATTTATTGTGTTCAACACTATCTCATAGGTGATTGATTTGGCCATTAACATTCCCCATAGTATATAAGAAGCCAGAATACCAAAACTGTATCTATTTGATAGTAGTACAAGTTACACTTATTATGAGAGTGTTCTATGGGCTTCCATGAACCTGTATCATTTGGTACAATGTACATGTTCTATAGACTGTATTATTTGGTACAGTGTAGCTTACCTATGTGGCTTCTGTAATTTCATAAGGACCATCATATCTAGGTATAAATTTTGCAACCCTTCCATCTTCCCATGCATGTAATCCCATCATTGGTAGGCTGTGGCAAGGAAAACTTTGTCACCTACTGCATATGATGATTCTGGTTGCTGATCTTTGTCTACAAAGTGGGCTTGTTGAAGTTTTGCTGCAAGGAGGTTGTCTCTAATGGCATTTGTCTCCTCCTTCATGTTTTCAACGAATTCCTGGGTGCATGCTGTATCAATAGGTTTTTGCTGTAGGTTGTCCTCCATCATCGTTGAAAGCAGTGGCAGTATCAGTCAAGATGACCATCCTGTCTTCAAGATGAAAGGTGATACACCAGTAGATGCATTGATTAAATTCATCATGTCAAATCGAACCTTGGGTAATGCCTTTGCCCAACCCTTCTGGTTATGTTTGATGTGGAAATGGAGGCATTGTACAATCATCTTGTTCAAGCATTCTGAAGAGCCATCCATTTGGAGGTGATATGCCATGGATAGTTTATGTTTAATTCCAGTCAACTTCACCAGTGCCTTCCAGAATTTTGATGTGAACAGTTTGTCTCTGTTGCTGATTATTTCTTGCAGGCAGCCATTTTTGCAATACTACTTATCAAAAAAAAGGTAGGCAAAATCTTCTGCTGTCATCTCAGTAGTGCATGTGGCAATCTGAATATTGGTGCCCAGACAGTCCATCATTGTCACCATGGCATTGAATCCATCATCTTTTGGCAAGGGTCCAATGAAATTGATGGCTACTGACTCAAAATGTTCAGTTGGTACTGGTAAAGAATGTAGCGGTCCATGAGTTTTGCTGGTTGTCATTTTGTTTCGCTAGCAATCAATGCACCCCAGAATGTAACTATGTCCCAGGTCTTTTCTCATGTTTGGCCAGTTAAAGTCATTCTGGAGGTTGGCATAAAATTTCTTCATTTTGAAATGCCCTAAGTTGTTGTGTGTGAGTTGGAATAGGTGTTCACATAAGTTTTTGTACTTTGGGATGATAAGCCATTCACTGATGAACAGCAGCCCATGTTTCAATGATATGTTCAATTTGGAGTCTAACATTTCTCGCTTGAGGTCGTCAAGTAGCCCTAGATACCAAGGGTCTGCCCAATACCCATTTTTAATTCTGGTAATCAGTTTGGGGTCTGAATGGATTGTGAAGATGGCAGCTCCCATGATGGTTGTCGATTTGCTGTCTATGGAGTCTGGGAGGCAGAATAATGCATCAGCAACTGTATTTCATTCACTATTTACATATGTGATGTCATATTTGTATTGCAACAAGTATTCCATCCATCTCACTTGTCATTGCAAAAGGTCGCATTGGAAATCAAAATTTTGCAGTGTCTTGTAATCTGTGTGGATGTGAATGTGTGATCCCAGCAAGTCTACTTGCCATTTCTTTAATGCTCTCATGATGGAAAGCATTTTATGTTTGTGTACTGGATAGTTTTGTTCCATTTGATTCAGTTGTCTGCTTTTGAAGGCTACCAGTCATGAGGTTTCCCACATGATTTGCTGAATGATAGTACAGCACCCATCCTATGTTTGCTGCCATCACAGGTGACAAATATCTTGTTGTTGCCTGGGTATTCATGGTCTATTGTAGTCAAGCAATCTCTCCCAACAACAAGGCATTTGATACTGTCGAACACTATCTGATGTTCAAGTGTCCATGGTGGGAATGCATTGTTGTACTCTTTTTGTGTCAATGGGGTAATAATCGCTGTGTGCTCTGCTAGGGCAGGAAGGAACAATGCAATGTACATACCTCACAAGTCCTAGGAACTGGTGCACATGTTTCATGGATTGTGGTGCTGGCCAGTTGAGGATCCATGCTACTTTTGATTGATCTGCTGATAGGTCCATTGTGCACTTTAAGGTCTGGAGAATGCTTCCAATTGTATCAAGACATTACAAAAGACACTGTGAACTGCTACAAATGCCACGAAATCAGCTTTGAACTTTGTTCAAACTATTTCGGACAATTTCAAATGACTTCGAATGACTTTGAACCATTTCAAATAATTTTGCGACATTTTAAATGCTTTTGAATGACTTTGCACCATTTTTGAACGATTTCAGCTGCCATATAACTGTTTTAAAACCCTTTCAATACATGCTGCACAACCGGAATGAGTTATTTCATTGCATATCGAGCACTACCAGACATGAGGAGAGACAACAAGAGACTTAGGATGTGATAATGGTGCTTAGAGGCTTCAATGATATATTGAAGCAAAGAGATAAGTACTTTTACTATATGGGGACACTGTATATTTCAATTATTTCTTTGTTTTATAATTTACAAAGTCCTTATTATCATATATATTGCCTCATGTACTACACATGTTTTATTTCCCTTTTAAGTGCTATCTCTTCAAATTGTATATAGTCTTGTACTGGTTACTTAGAACAGGAGAAAAAGAGTTATTCTCTCCACTATCATCAGATTTAAGAGCAGTTCTCTTGAGTCTGAGCCTCGTGTCATATCTTTAAGTTCTGCAAAATATTGCAAGCTTCTTCGAACTATTGTATTTGCCTTTGACTTATCACATATCACCTATTGCCACTCAAAAAACTCTTTCTGTTGATGGTACTCAACCCAGAAACCCAAACAAAACCTACTAAATGGCTTCGGATGGTATAACACAAGTCAGAGGAAGGGTGCGAGTAGGTACTAAATATCACCACTGAGACCAAAACATTGTGCTTAGTGGTGCAAAAGGATGAATTGTGTTGCAAATACTCTCTGAAGGCATATGGAAAAATTTGAAAGAGTTCAAAATAGGTTCAAAGATGTGCAAAATAGTTCGAAGTAAGCTCGAAGACATTCAAAGAGTTTTAAAGAATATTGAGGAATGAGTTTAGCAAATGTGTAGTGTTTGTGAATTGTGCAGACCCATCAGAATCACGACCCACTCTCACAGCCCAAAGGATGTGAGTGTGGTGGTGTATTTGATATTGTTGGGGTTAACGAGCATTTGGAAAAATTAGTTGGTCATGTCAATCTTTCTTCAGATTCTTTCCTTCATGCAGTCCACTAGGATGTCATCTATTTGGAAAAGAGGGTAGTTGTTGGGGACCATAAGGCGATTTAGGTGTCAGTAATCATTAACACAAGGGGGGAGGACACTGGGGTCTGCTTCTGGTATTATGAAGGAAAGTGAGGCATAAGGTGAAAAAGATGGGCATATCCTCCCTGCTGTGCCATGCTGCTCAATTAATGTTTTCCAATCTGTGCAGTACTTTCATGGACAGCTGTACATCTGGGATACCAAGATGGGTGCCCCTGGCAAAAGCTGTATGTGGTGATACATGTTGCACAGTAGGTCCTTAATGTGGGGGATATTTGAGGGGAAACAATCATGAAAAGCTTCTTTTACCTGATTGTCTAGCTTCTGTAGTGCAGCTTCCCCCACCAGTTGTTCCATTTGAAAAAGCTCTATTAACTCCATGTGGACAAGCATATGAGCCTTTTTTGCTTTTGTTTGGCCAGCTTTAATTGCATGCACCTCAAGTTTATGATGTTCAGCAGGGGCTTTCATTTTGTGTTTTTGATGTGACTTAGAATCAGGCAGATTTAGAAGATCGTACCCAGATTCTTTCACTATAGCAGTTTGCAAGTGCGTGTCAACAACAATTTTATTTTTCACCAGAAAGTCGAGGCCAAGTATTAAGTCAGTGTGAAGGTCTGGACAAATGATCATATTGATAGCTCAGAAATGTGAAAGGGAATCAGGGGACTCAATGTACAATCTACAATACTGAGTTAAAACAATGGTGTTGCTTTCTTTTTCTTCATAAATGCACCAGAGATGGACAGTGGTTTGAAAAGCAGTCATGCAGTGAGGCAGAGAATTTTGGCGAGACTGCTAGAAATCAAGACTGAGGGGGAGCCATAAGGAATGTATTCATCTACCTCATTGGCATCAATGAATTCCTCTGAGTTGTTGTTGCTCTTGGTCTCTTCAATTATGGTTTCCACCTCAACAACTGATGCAATTGTCATCATCACAGCCATGATCTTTCCATAAGCAGCCTTTGCCTTGGCAGTGTTTGTTGCTGTTACCTTTTTGCAGTCTTCAAGTGTTGGGCATAGGTTGGTGCAGTTGTGCTCTACATGTCCTGCATAGAAAACTCGGCACTTGTAGCAGCCCATGTGAAGGCAAAGCAGGGTTCTCTAGTCCTCTGTTAGAGGGTTAAGTGTGGTGGATTAAAGGGCAGTGGGTAATGTAGGGGTAGAACTGGATGCAATATTAGGAATGGCAGAATTTCACAAAATGTTACCAGTTTTTGCTGCTCATGCAACCCATGCCGCGTGACTTACTTGAAGATCTTGTTCCAACAACTGCAGTCATTTTAACCACTCCTTGAAATCTGTGATGGCATCCAAGGTCCCTTTAACCATGCCCAGGGTGATTCCATTGTTTGCTTTGTAAAGGTGCTTTATGCCATCGAAGAGTTGTGGGATTAAGTGAAGGCAGAAGCAGTTAGCAGGGATATGATAATCAGACGTCACTGCTCCCAGTTCATTGTTGGCATTGCAAACTGTGTTGACCCAGGTGAGGAAGCTGTTGGTACCTTAGGCCATGATTTGATTCTGTACTAGCTCATCCTCCCAAGATTGGAGCAGGAATTTATTTTTGAGTGTGATAATGAAATCTAGGAAGGAGAGGGGGAGTAGCTGGGCTTTCTCAGCTTTGATTTAGGACTGAATTGCTGTAGATTCAAAGTTATAGATAATCTTTTCTACACAGACCTCCAGCGCAACATCCTTCATGGAGAAGTAGTGATGGCAGGTGTTTTCAAACTGGCAAAGGACCTTAATCATCAAATGCCCTGTGGAGAGGATTGGCACTGTGGAAGGGGAGGTCTGCTTGACTTTCGCTAAGGCATACAAGGTGTCTGTGGCAGAGTGCATACTGGTGGATAAGCTGGGTGGTTCAAAGTCTGAGTCTGAGGACTGGTACAGGGGGCTGTGTCTGGTGTTGGTACTGGTACATGGGGGTGATGAAGCATTTGGACAGGGGGATGGATGATAATGGTGAGAGTGGTGTGTTCCCTCACTGTATCAAGGCACATGCTTGACTCCTGGTAGTGAGTGGGGTGGTTCTAGAGGGACATTGAGACAGATTAGTGTTGTGTGTATAGACATAAAAAAAAAGGAATTGGTTGTGTACTGCTAAGATTATCGCAGGATTTATATACATAAGACTAGGATATATGCATGAGACTGAACATTACATTGGGGGTTGAGGATGTATAAGTGTGATTCAAAAAGGTTGATCACATTTGTGTGATCCAGAAAGGCTTATCGAGTTTTTACCAGTCCAGATGTGGCCTCACTTCTCACCTAAAACAACTACATTGCCACCTCTTTTGGGTGATTAGTTGGCCACCTACTTCCTTTTTGGTGTCACATGGCTGGGAGCAGGAAGGAGTATCTTGGCACTGGGGTTTCCAGCTGGAGTTTTGATTGGGGTAGTGGTACATTGAGTTTGTATTTAAAAAAAAGTGTAATGGAAACACCCATATGTTTCTGTCACTTAGGGGAGAGGGACAACTAAATAGGAACTGGTTCTGATTGTAAGAGACTAAGGAATCTAAGACATGTATCGCGAGGTCAACAAGAATGCATGTGATTGCATGTGTTAGTCATAGTACAGAAATGGAAGGTGGCTGAGAGGAATGGTAAGATAAGTGAGGAGTTATCTTATAGTAAACAACATGTTAACAATCAATGAAGATGTGTCACCTGAGTGCACACAAGGCTAAATGGCCTGTGCACATCCCAGGATTATATAAAGGCTCTCCTTGATGTCATTCAAGCTGGGCTTGCCTCACTTAGTAAATTTTAAAAAATAAAATTCAAGTAAATCAATAGTTAATATAGTGAACAGCTGCCTGGGTTGCCCTCCACTTGTTGATGGGTATGAGGCATGGGTCACGAGCACCCCAGGTGTGACTTGTACCCATACCCATGGGTACCCTACCCACAACCTGTGTGGATCCCTAGTTGGGAGGGGCTGGGCTAGCTTTGTAAATTTGACAGTTCAAACCCATTCAAACCCATTCAGATGCATTCGTTTATCTGTGATATTTTGAGAACCATTGATAATGCTCAATCTAAAAACCTTATGAAAACCTATAAAAAGGTCTAAAAGTATGACACAGGCTAGAGGAAGGGTGTGAATTGGTACTAAATGTCACTGCTGTTATCCAAAGGTTGTGGTTAAAAGCATAAAATGATGAAACACATTGCGAATAAACTTCAGAAGTGTACAAAAAGGTTTGAAGAAGGTTCAAAAGATGTTCTAAGGGGTTCAAAGATGTTTGAAGTAGTTTCAAGAGAGTTCAAAGATGTTCAAAGTAGTTTCAAGGGAGTTCAAAGATGTCTGAAATAGTTCGAGAAGTTTTGAAAGTGTCAGACTGATATTGAGGTATGTTGAGAAGCAAGTATAGCGAATAAGAAGGGTTTTAGAAAGACGATGGGTGATGTGCAATAAGTTGAGGAGCAAGTATGAAAGTTTGAAGAAGTTTGCAATATTTTGCAGAACTTAAAGATGCAATAGAAGGCTAAGACTCTAGAGAATTGCTCTTAAATCAGATAATAAGGGAGAAAGTAACTTTTTCTCTGTTTCCCTTTGCTTTTCTATTCTTCTAAGTAACTAATACAAGTCTATATACAATTTGAGGAAATAGTGCTAAAAAGTAAACAATAACATGGGGAAAACACAAGGCAGTATGCACAGCAAATAAAGGTATTGTAAAATATAAAACAAATGAGAAATGATAATAAATGAAACATACATTGTCCTTGTATAGTAAAAGTACCTGTCCTATTGCTTTAATATATCATTGAATATAAAACCACATTTATCACATTCTAGATCTTTTGTCATCTCTTCTTGTGTCCGGTGGCACTCAATATGCAATAAAATGGCTCATTCTGGTTGGATAGCATGTATCAAAAGGGTTTTGGAACAGCTATATGGTGGCCGATGTTGTTTGAAGTGGTGCAAAGTGATTCAAAAACTGTTTAAAATGTCATGAAGTCATTCAAAGTTGCTCAAAGTTGTTTAAAATAGTTTGAAAAGGGTTCGAAATGGAGTTCATGGCATTTGTAGCAATTCAGAGTGTCTGTGATAATGTCTCGATATGATTGAAAGCATTTTTCAGACTTTAAAGCATGCAATAGACCTATCACCATGAACTGGACCTACTGCTCAGTTTGGGATGCACCTCTGAATCTTGAACTGAACTTGTGGTTCTATTCAGTTAGATTCAGGTTTGATCTGAAAAGTTGAACTTAACTTTACCATCACTAGTTTTAGCTTGCATAGACTACACATCTTCAATTACTAAGTATATATTACACATGCAGAATTAACAAATAAATAAAAACCTGCTGAAATGAGAGATGGAGAAATTTTCTGTAGTGTAATTGGTTGAGATTAAGCACAAGATCGATCATAAATTAATGGATGTTTAACAGGCAGATCAAAAATGCAACAAACTTGTGCTAGTGGGCTGCTGCTTTGCATGGTGTGTCTGTATTCTTTTCAACATGACCACAGATATACAGTGTCTTAAAACTGTTAAGATGTTTTGAATACCAAACCTAAAATGGTTATAACATTATGTAATTCTAACCAGATCACATGATCCTTTGCTCAAAGGAAAGCCCTGAATCTCAGCTTCGAGGTGGTATATAAGTGTATTCATATTTGTTTGCTCAGTTGAATGTTATTAAGCAATCACACATTCAGACAATTTTTTTTGCTGCCTGCTGAAATTGGATTATTAAATATGGTCAAACACAAACAAATATACATGAACACAGGAGACATATATAACAGAAACCCTACAGAGTATTTTTTACCCACTTTTTGCTCCAGAGTCTTTTGCTATTCTCTGTTTTTTTTTTTTTTTTTCAGTGTGCATCCTCTTTCTCCAGAACAAAGGTTTAATATCATTTTTTTGCTGCAAAATTGCAAGTCTGTTCCTGATATTGCTTCCAAAACTTCATATTGGGAAGTCTACTGATGGGAGGTTTGAGCTGAGATCAAGTCCTCTCTCAAAAGAAACCTTGGAAGCTGCCCTTTTAAACTCTCCTCCCAGGACCACTGCCATCTTGTTCAACTTGCCACTACTGGAAAAGCAGATACAGCCACACAACTTCACCACCAGCTCTTCACTATCACCAATTACATTCCCTCCATTCAAACCATCTGAAATTCTTCAGCCAGAGTTAAGATCAAAAAGCTCTTTCTTTCTATCAAGCATAGAAAGGTGTAAGATAATTCTATTGTTTATTTTACCACCTTACTACTTCCAATGCATTACCTTTTCCATTACAATGTGTTACCTTTTCCCTTACCTTTTTCTTTCTAGACCATTAGTAAGATATGTGATTATGTGCTTGACTGTTGATTCATAAAATGATGTCTTAGTAACTTTCTTCCTTCCAAAAATCCATATCAAGTTCCAATTCATGTGGTTCCTGCTCTTAAGTGATCAAGGCACCAGTATGCTTTCATTACACTTTTTTTAAAAATTCAAACTTGATAAGACATCTTGCAAAGCATCTTGTGATACCCAAGGAACAACCCACTGAACCAGAAGTAGACAGCTATCTAGCCTTTCTAGATGAGAAGAAATTGTTGCATCAGAACATTTAGAAGACCAGTACTATCCACATCCACCCCAATCTCCAGTGTATTCTCACTGTACCTATATAACAATCACATTAATAAGCAACATGCCCAGATTCACTGCCATTATACAACTCAACCACCACTACCAATCTGTCTCAACTGCTCTCACAAATTGCACCACTCACCACCAAAAGCAGAGCACATGCCATTGTACCTCTAAACATACCCTCTTCTCCCCTATCTTCTCTATCACTATCACTAGCCCCAACACCAGTCCCTGTAAATCCAGTTATGCAAGCATTGCTCAAATGCACCCCTGCATCTGACTCTGACTCTGATACCCCCAGTACAACAGCAAGAATATCATCCATAGTTTTTCCCCTGTATGCAGCTCTTCCTCCATACCCCTCCTCTCCACTGGCCATCTGACAATCAAAGTCATCTGTGAGTTTGACAAAGCTTGTCATCACTACTTTTCCATATAGGACATACCTGCAGATGAATGCATACTATAGGAAAGATCATTTACGACTTTGAATCCACAGCAATCTAGTCTTGGATCAATGTGGAGGCATGACTCTTTGCATTTGCCTTCCCTGATTTTCTTATTGCACTCAAGAAAAAATTCTTGCCTTGTTCTTGGGAGGACAAGCTTGTACAAGCTTAGATTTTGCTACAGGGGGCCACTGATCTGCTCACTTGGGTCTGTTAGCAACATACACAGTTGCCTACTATAATTTTTCCATATTTTTCCATATTTATTTGAGCCCATAAAACCAAGTTTCAGTCAGTTACAGTACATTATGTATGCTACCATGAAAACTATAATTCTCATGTGTCCTATATGTAAAATATGTAAGTGACTGTACATGCACATCATCTTACCTATACTCAAATAGTGTAATACAACTGTAAGTTAGAATATAAAGTAAATATATGTATCACTATGGGGCACCCCAGTTGTGTTCTCTTAAGATTTCCTAGCATAGTGTGTGAATGGTCTATCTCAACCAAGTTATCTATTTTTGATCATTCCCATCAATACATCAATACATGCATCATGCCCATGCACTTTCATCTTGTAGAGAGAAAGCCTGCATGGTCAAGCTAACCACCTTAGTGGATGTCACCCTAACAGAAGAACACAACTACTCATATTCATGCACCCTCTCAATTGTTTCATCTCATGTTTTACCCCACCACCTCCAATTACCAATCACCTAACCCCTTTTAGCAAGAGCCAAGAGTAACATGTATCTATGTCATTACCTTTTCTTTCATAATCCAGTACTAGGCCTCACCTTACATTGCAACTGCTAGTATACTATTATGGCCTTTCACAGTCTATTGTTTTAGTAGCTAAGTTTGATTGCCAAGTCACATGGTCTGTTGACTCTTGGGTAGGTTAGTCATGTGATCTGTCAACATTTGAAAAGGTTCTGAATTAGTTAAAGAAGATCATTACAGATTCTGTTTTTAGCCACCACATGATGGCCAATAAAGACCCATATTCCAGGCCTGTCCTAGAAATCACCCCCCCACATTGTAGGAGAAAGTAGACAAGTTAACTGGTCAACTTGCTCATCTGATTGGATATGTTATTCACCACACCACTTCATCACCAATTGCCTCTGAAGCTAGTAGAAGTTGAGCATGAGAAAGTGCATTAGGAGGAGGAGCTGAGAGTTGCTGAAAATGGAAAGATCTGCTTACCAAAGTTCATGACCCTGCAAACTTTTGATGGAACAATAAAGGATATGAAATCCTTTGTTATTTTTATTTTATTGTATATAAGAGGCTGAGAATTGGAGTTCCAGACTGCTGAATCTAAAATTATGTTTGCACTCTCATTTATGCCAGGGGGCAAGGCACAGTTTTAAAGAAATGAAGCCATCAATCAAATTGGTGCAGGTCACCATGTAATCCTGTAGCTTACTAATCAGTTGCAGTTACTTGTACCACTGTCACACTTCTCCATATATACTACAAAACTTGACATCATCTTTCCTTTTTTTTCTCTCCTTTTTTCTACTTATGTTCACCTTTACTTACTGCTGTACTCTGTCAAAGTTCAAGATCACTACTACCAAGGTTTAGACTTGGTCAGGAATACACTGGAATTCCAGTTGGACCCAGTCATTGGTTGTTGGAGGGTTTCAGGGGTTTCTGGACAGAATTTACTGGGCTGTAGTGGGCCAAATGAAAAGGGGTCAGAGAGGACTTGGCTTCAACTTATAAGAAGTTGTTCCCTTCTCCTCATCAGTTGTCCAATTTTAAGCAGAGAGGTTCAGATATTTGGCAGGTTTTTGAATGGAGGGCAAGGATAGATTAAGCAGAGGTTTTAGAGTTGTTTTTTGAAGTCAAGAAGGGTTGAGGGATTAAGAGTTTAAGTCAGAATTAAGTTGAGGATGATTTAAGAATTGATATTAGACTGGAGATCAATAGATGAAGGTACACAAGCAATATACATGCAATAAATGCAATATAATTTGCAAACTGAAGACTAAGGCTAAGCTACAAGTGCTTAAATATCGAGGACTGGAAGAATAACAGGAAATGCAGAAGTTTACTAATGGGTTTTGGTAAGTGTCCATGACCAGAATTGGTAAAACTGTATTAGGAATAAAGTGAGTAAGCAAATGATTACTGAGGCACATGACAACTTGTTTGACTAAAAAGTGCTGCAGCCATAATGCCAACAGACAAGGTTGGAAAAGAGTTGGAAAAGGGTCAGGAGTTCTCAGGAATATGATTGGGTAAAATGGGTCTTGACATACTCTCTGCTTGCCTCTCACTTCAGTATATATACTGGTCCTATTCTGTCTCATCTGATCTGGTGAAGCTCAGCTCTATTGAGGTGAGCTTATACTTTTTTTTTGAATAGAGATCAGTACCAAAACTGTCTCATCATTACTGTCCATCACTGCTAGTTTCCCACCATTCCTTAATTTCCAAACTGTCACAGAGAAGAATCTGCACCTCAGTGACATGCTGATATGTTTAGTTGGTACTCAGTGCAGATTCTCAACAGAAGGTGTGAACACAAAACCTACAGCTGCAGGCATGCTCAGGCTGTGGAAGTTCATTTAGGTGGCCTCGGATCATTCTTCAAGGTGCAATGACTACAAAGGAGGCTGGATTGATGGGTTGTGATGTGTGCACTAAGTCGTGTACACAGGAAGGAAGGTATGCACAGTGGTGAAAAAGTGTGCAACTGTTACGAGATGCTACAGGAGACGGGAAATCATTTTTTCTTTCATCATGACACACTTGCTATGTTCCTATTGTCTTTGCTCAAATTACTCTCATGCTATTGTTCTGCCTTGCTATTGTTTTTGTTACATGACTCACAATGTTCTAACTTGTTATTGGTCTTGTTACATAGCTCATTCCATGCTATTATTCTGACTTGTTATTGTTCTCGTTATATGACCCATTCCATCTATGTATCTACGATCTTGCACCTGTAGTATTTAAACCGCAATACAAAGACCAGTCAAGCTTAGCTTGACCTGGTTATTTCTATGCTCTTAAGAACAGCGATAAGTCATCCTCAAGTTGTTGCTTACGAGCTTCAATGATCTCTTGAACGTCTTACTTGAAGTTGTTGCTTACAAGCTTTGACAGATCTACGAACTAAGAGCTTTGATTATAACAAAAGGTTAAGCTGAGCTATACTCTGCCGACTAACCCTAGTCTAGGCAGTACCCACCATATGACAGGCTTCTTATGAGAACTACCCAACCATGCCCAACAAGAAGAGCTATGGCAGCACCATCCACCCCCACCATTTCCACAGTACCCATCACTCCTACTCGACCTGCAGAGATCAAAATGAGGGCACCCACTGACTACTCCAGAGACCAATCAAAGATGATGCTCTTCCTCTGGAGTGCAGAGCATACGTCGATGCTAACTCCACCGCATTTCCAGGCAATCGCCACAAGATCCTTTTCATGCTCTCCTACATGAATAGAGGGACAGCTGGGCCATGGAAGCAGGCCTACCTGGAGGAGAGATACATTAAATCGAAACCCTGGGCCACATTCCAGGAATTCATCGCAAAAGTACGAGCAGCATTCTCACTGATCGACGACATGGGGAATGCACGAATACAACTCAGGGCACTCTTGCAGGGGGCGAAGGGAGTAGATGAGTACATTGCCCAATTTAAAACTCTTGCTTACCACACCAAAATTAAAGAAGATGCTGCCCTAATCGAATACTTCGTCGATGGACTCAACAACTGAGTCCTTGACAAGGTGTTTGGCATGGAAAACCCGCCAGATACAATCGAAGGGTGGTACACTCATGCAGCGAGGGCAGAGGGGCATTTAAGGAGGGTGAAAGTGATAAAGGAAAGGACCTATAGCAAGGCGGGAGGAGGAGGAGGAGGAGCGGGAAGCTCTTCCAAAGATCCAAATGCCATGGATATTGATGCGACATGCCTCTCCTACATGGAGAGGCTTGAACATATTAAAAAAGAAAAGTGCTTTATTTGTCGTAAAGCAGGACACAGAGCGAGTGACCACAAAGAAGGGAAAGAGCTGCCTGTGAAAGAAGAAAAGAAAATTGAGATGAAGAAGACACCTCGTGACCACTACATGAAGATCCGCGCTCTTATCAATGAGCTGGAAGAGAAGGAGAAAGAGGAGGTGCTGTACCTCATGGTAGCCAAGGGTTTTTGAAGCGGCGGCCTGCATTGGCAGCAGAGCCCACCAGGATTATTGTCTCCACTGTACTAGTAGCAAACATGAGCCATCAATCTATGCATATTCTGGTTCACTATCTGCTAGGAGACCAAAAAGCCGAAATTCCCACCCTGATCGACTCAGGGGCAGGTGAGACATTTATCGACCACTGACTTGTCGAAAAACTCGGACTAAAGAAGATCCCACTCATTAGGAGGATCCTCACCAAAAATGTCAATGGAACCCTAAACAAGAATGGGACGATCATGCATTACATCCACGTCGACACAGAGATCGGAGGGGGGGAAGAGAGGATCAGGATGCTGATAACAAGGCTGGGAAAGGAGAGAATGATCTTAGGATACTCGTGGCTCCAGAAGCATAACCCCATTATTGACTGGGAAAAGGGGACTCTCACCGACAAGCCAACTGAGAGGCTCCTTATGGCAAAGATCCGAACCATGGTCGAGCAAGCGTGCACCACATTTGGTAAGCAAGGTCCCACTATAGATGACAAGGGGCTGTCTGCACCGAGAGTAACGTTGAGCCCGACTCTCAGGAGGCTATCTATAAGGAGTGCTGGGGAGACCTTCAGGGAAACCCACCTTGCTGCCACTGAGCATGTGAAGAGTAGGTTTGGGATGGTTCATCTCGCAACAGAACCTTGCACTGGAGATGAACTTGATCATGACGGATCACACTTGGCAACAGACATGGTAATGGACACCCATTCCAAGATCGACCCACAGATGCTGGTACTAGACACCGTGGGCATCAATATATTGCTCTGCACTTGGGAAGATCACAATGGAACAGATGCATTATTCACTTATGTTTGGGGGGAACCCATGATAGGAATATTCAGAGCTGAGGAGTCACCCCTCACTATCAAAAATGACTACATCCTGCTGAACTACCAGAGACTCCAGTGAATCTCTCATCTCACTCAGTCCTGGCTAACCGGCAGGATCGCTTACTCGAACACGACCTATATCCGAGCAAAGACCTCTGTCTCGCAAAGGCTTGCTCATGAAAATGGAAGCAATGAGGAAACACAGTCGCTTGATGACCTACTCCCAGACAGATATAAGGAATATCGAAGTGTGTTCAAAAAACCAGCATTGGAGAGGTTCCCTGAATCAAGACTGTGGGACCATGCGATTGAACTCAAACCGGACTTCATCCTGAAGGACTGTAAAGTCTATCCCATCACCCTGGCCAAACAAAAGAAGCTAGACGAGTTCATCGATGAGAACCTGAGAAAGGGGTATATTGTCCCATCTAAATTGCTGATGGCATCCCCATTCTTCTTTGTTGTGAAGAAGGACTCTGATGCACTGTGGCCCTGCCAAGACTATCGATATCTGAATGAAGGAACCATCAAAAATTCTTATCCCCTTCCACTGATTGGTGATCTGCTCGATAAACTGAAGGGGGCAAGATGGTTTACAAAGCTAGACATCAGATGGGGTTACCATAACATCAGGATCAAGAAGGGAGATGAATGGAAAGCCACGTTCAAGACCGACAAGGGTCTATTTGAACCCAGAGTCATGTTCTTCGGGCTCTGTAATTCTCCAGCCACCTTCCAGGCAATGATGAACGACACCTTCCGAGACATGCTAAATGAGGGATGGCTAGTGATCCATATGGATGATATCCTAATCTTCTCAAAAGACCAAAAAGAACACGAGGAGAGAATGAAGAGGGTTCTGGTGAGGCTGAGGGAAAATGACCTCTACCTGAAACCTGAAAAATTTAAATTCAATGTGCAGGAGGTCGAATTTCTTGGACTGATCCTGTGACCGAATCAATTGGCCATGGACCCAACTAAACTTAGCAGAATTAGGGACTGGCCATCCCCGACCAATGTCAAAGGGGTTAGATCTTTCCTAGGCTTTGGGAACTTCTATCGAAAATTCATCGGCAACTTCACCACAATAATGAAACCACTAAATGACCTAACAAGGAAAGATCAGGCCTTCAACTGGACAAATGAATGCCAAAATGCATTCGAAACACTAAAACATAAATTCTCTGAAGCACCGGTTCTGCTGATGCCGAACAACGAAAAACCATTCATGGTAGAAAATGATGCTTTGAAATTCACAACGGGGGCTGTCCTGAAACAGACAGACACAAATGGAGACTGGCATCCCTGTGGCTACATTTCCCACTCCTTGATGGCTACCAAATGGAACTATGAGATCTATGATCGGGAACTACTGGGGATAATATGGGCACTGGAAACCTGGAGGCACTATCTCCAAGAATCCGAGCACCCCACCACCATCCTATTGGATCACAAGAATCTGATGTACTTCAGAATGGCAAGAAAGCTAAACTGATGACAGGCCAGATGGAGCCTCTTTCTGTCACAGTTCAACCTCCAACTAGATTGCAACAGGGGGATCACATACCAGAAGTTGATGATGACAATGAGGATGTCACACTGTTGAAGGACGAGATCTTCGCATGGATGATTGATACAGAATTGAAGGACCTGTTAGTGGAAAGCATGATGCATGATGACCTACTAAAAGAAATAGTAAGAGCCATCAAAGAAGAAGGAATGCCACTGATCAAATCGGTGGTAGAAGACTGGAGAATGGAGAATGATGGGATGGTCTTTTTCAAAGACCGATGTTACATTCCAGACAACAAGGAGCTGTGGAGGAGGATCATGGAAAAATACCACGATAATTTGCTTACAGGGAACCCCGGCTGGTTCCAGACCCTAGAATTGGTGTGAAGAGACTACTGGTGGCCCAGGATAACCATTTTTACCAGAAACTACATCAATGGATGCGCCACATGTCAACAGATGTCAACAGATGAAGGTAAACATGCATCCCATGGCGCCACCATTACTACCCATTAAATCTGAAGTGACAAGACCCTTCACATTGGTAATCATGGATTTTATCACCAGCTTACCCATCAGCAATGGATCTGACACCATCATGGTCGTGGTAGACCATGGGCTTACTAAGGGGGTGATTTTCATTCCTTGCAACAAAACCATCGATGTGCTGGGGGCAGCAGACCTTTATCTCCATAATGTGTTTAAAAGATTTGGCCTCCCTGACAAAATTATATCTGATTGAGATCCGTGATTGGCTTCTAATGCATTCCAAGAATTAGGGAGACTCCTAGGGATTAAATTGGCCATGAGTACAGTTTATTACCTGCAAACTGATGGAGAAACTGAATGGGTCAATCAAGAACTAAAGATCTATCTCCGGATCTTTTGTGCAAACAGACCCTTACAATGAAAGGGGCACCTTACCACTGCCAAGTTCACACACAACCAGAAGCACCACTCGGCAATCAAAAACACTCTGTTTTACATAATGATGGGGACCCACCCCAAGGCCATCCCCACAACATACAAAAAGACAAACATGCTGACCACCAAACAGAGGATAGCCGAATTAGGGAATGCACGACGAGAAGCCTTGGCGGCACATGAGCTGTCCCAACAAGTCATGATCAGACAAAATGAGCGAGGCTTCTGCCCATTCGTAGTGGGAGAAAGGGTTTGGCTGGACTCTAAGAACTTGAAATTGGGATACCCAACCAGGAAACTCACCCCAAGATGCGAGGGGCCATTGCCTATCACCCAGGTAATCTCCTCCCATGCTTACAAATTGAGGCTTTCTTTACAATGGAGGATTCACCCCGTTTTCCATGCTTTTCTCCTTTTGCATTTCAAGGAGAATGAGACACATGGACCTAATCTTCTTCCTCCACCCCCTGAGCTGATCGAGGGAGAACTAGAACACGAGGTCGAAGCAATTTAAGACACAAAAAGATGGGCTGAAGAACCCAATTCTTGGTAAAATGGAAAGGCTATGGCACAGCAGAAAACACTTGGGAACCAGAAACACATTTAAAAAATGCTTCAGAAATTTTGGGGGAATACAAATCCACCCATAACCTACTTTCATCATGAGCTGCCCTCTGCACTTGGTCATGAACATCGCACCAGACCCCGACCCAGTAAGAACCTTTGAACTAGTTCTGAGCTTTGTACAAGACACAGACGACTCCCAGAACGAAGAGAGACTGCTCTTCATAACCTGTGACTGAGCACTGCTCAATGGGACCATGCACAACCTGTTCGAGACATATTGAGCGATTTCCACACTCGAATGAGTATTCCAATGCCTGTCAGAAGAGGCTTACCACCTCGATTTACTCCCCTCATGAGGGATTTAGATGAACAAGCACTACAATACAGACCTGGAGAATAGGTCCCGATGCCTCAGTGCATATTCATTATAGAGACCTCAGATTATGAAGAAGACGAACAGTTCATGATGTGCCCGAACAACCATCTCAATCGCCATCGCCACCACCCCCATCACCACCATGCATACAGACACCCTATTTGATACAACCAACACCCGAGTACCCCCCTGCACCTCCATGGATGCGAAACTCAGTATGCTTTACCTGCACCCGAATTGGCCACTTCTTGTCCCACTGCCCAGAATATCAATGCCCCCATTGCTGACGATGGTGCCCAGAACACTCGGCTCTTTTCTGTCTGAACAACCTGACACGTGACAATCCACCACGTTACCGCATGACCTAAACCTGAACAATCATGTTAAAAAATTTGACCATCATCTTTTCTTTAAGCGCTGTATTCAGTGCTGCCATCCTCCTTATGTTCTTACTCTATTTAATTGTCTCATTTAAAGTTCTCACATCTCCTCTCCCATGCATAATGACTTTCTTAATGGGTACCCTGGTTCGATTTGCCAGCGGGCATGCTAAAGAAATCGAACTTCCCACAGCTGTCTATTCACATGAGGCACCCACTGCCACTATGTTCAGCACATTTACCGCAACAACTGGTGAGGAACGATCACCAGTGTTTGACCCAATTCAGACAGTGCAAGCTTAGTTTTGGATGGAACTCAAAATGTTGAGAAGGGGCTGATGCCACGAGATGCTACAGGAGACAGGAAATTATTTTTTCTTTCATCATGACACACTTGCTACATTCCTATTGTCTTTGCTCAAATTACTCTCATGCTATTGTTCTGACTTGCTATTGTTTTTGTTACATGACTCACATTGTTCTAACTTGTTATTGTTCTTGTTACATAGCTCATTCCACGCTATTGTTCTGACTTGTTATTGTTCTCATTATATGACCCATTCCATCTACATATCTACGATCTTGCACCTGTAATATTTAAACCGCAATACAAAGACCAGTCAAGCTTAGCTTGACCTGGTTATTTCTCTGCTCTTACGAACAGCGATAAATCATCCTCAAGTTGTTGCTTACAAGCTTCAATGATCTCTTAAATGTCTTACTTGAACTTGTTGCCCACGAGCCTCGACAGATCTATGAACTCAGAGTTTTGATCATAACAGCAACACAAAAGTTTGGAAAAGCACAGTGCAGAAAAATGTGCAATGGGAGTACAAAAATGTGCAATGGCGATGGGGGTGATAGGTGGGAGGTTTAATGGGTGATGATACTCAACCCGGAAACCCAAACAAAACCTACTAATGGCTTCGGATGGTATAACACAGGCCAGAGGAAGGGTGCAAGGTGGTACTAAATATCACCGCTGAGACCAAAACATAATGTTTAGTAACATGAAATGGTAAGGGCTGTGGCGAATATTCTGTATAGGCGTACAAAGTTGTTCGAAAGAGTTTGAAAGAAGTTTGAAGGCATATGAAGTGGTTCGAATAAGTTCAAAGATGCGCGAAATAGTTCGAATAAGTTCGAAGAGGTTCGAAGTATATCGAACAGTGAGTTTAATGAATGTGAGGTGTTTGTCGAATGGAGACAGGCGATGGGCAATAAAACAGAGAGTGAATACAATAGTTTCGAGGAAGTTCGCAATATTTCACAGAACTTTAGAGATACGACGTGAGCTAAGACTCAAGAGAATGACTCTTAAGTCAGACGATAACTGTGAGGGTAACTTGTGCTGTTCCCCATTGTTCTATTTCTCCCTCATTCTAAGTATCTAACACAAGTCTATATACAAAATGAAGAGATAGTACTAAAAAGGAAATAAGAACAATTGTAAAACATGAGGGAATGTACACAGCAATAAAGATATTGTAAAACACAAAACAAATGAAAAATGATAATAAGTAAAATGTACATTGTCCCAGTATGGTAATAGATCTTGTTCTATTGCTTTAATATATCAATGAAACACAAAAACGCACTTATCGCATCCTAAGTCTCTTGTAATCCCTCCTTTTGTCCGGTAGTACTTGATATGCAGCGAGTTGGGTTGTTCCGAATGTGCAACGTGTATCGAAATTGTTTGAGGACAACTATATGGCAGCCAAAGTCATTCGAAGTGTTGCGAAGTCATTTGAAATGTTGCGAAATGGTTCGAAAGCACTCAAAATAGTTTGAAGTCATCCGAAATAGTGTGAAATAAGTCAAAAATAGTTCGAAGTCGATTTTGTAATGTTCGTAGTGGTTCGGAAGGTCTGTCATAATGTCTCCATACGAGTGGAAATGCTTCTGCAGGCTTTAAAGAGCGTAGCGGACCTATCATGGGACAAGGTCAATGCTGTAGTCTGTCAAAAAGCAATTCACAGACTAGGAATGCAGATGGGACACAAGTGTAACTAGGGGAAAATGTGCAAATGGTGCGCAAAATGCAGCTATATGATGAGGGGCACAAATGGTGTGCAAACACAGCTATATGAAGGGCACACTGCAAAAGTGTACAAACTAAGATGAAGGATGCAAACAAAGGATAAAATGCAGCTATACAATGAGGGGCACAAACAATGCACAAATGTGGCCATATGAAAGGCACACTACAAAGGCACACAAACTGGACAATAATGCACAGACTATGTGCAATGCTGAATAAAACTCGTAAACTGTGGGGGGAAAGATCCTCTGGATTCTCTATGTACCTGGGTACTATGTACAATTGGCTTCTGTGATAAAAATGATAAAATAAAGTATAAAAACAGAAAGTGCCATGTGCTACCCAAGTCCATTTATTGGCCCATCTGAATCTGACTGCATGATGCCACTGATAGGTCCATTGCATGCTCTAAGGTCTGGAATTGGTCCCAATTGTATCACCACATTCTGACAGATGCTCCGAACTGCTATAAACACTATGAAATCGACTTCAAATCCTTTTCAAACTATTTCACACTACTTTGAACAACTTTGAACAACTTTGAACAATTTTGTGACACTTTGAACAACTTTGATCAATTTCATGACACTTTGAACAACTTCACAGCACTTCGAATGAAGTTGGCTGCCACATAACTGTTTTAAAACCCTTTCGATACATGCTGCACAATTGGAATAAACCATTTTGTCGCATATCGAGCACTACTGGACACGAGGAGAGATGACGAGAGATTTAGGACATGATAATAGCACTTGGAGGTTTCAATGATATATTGAAGCAAAAGATAAGTACTTTTACTATATGGGAACACTGTACATTTCAATCATTTATCATTTCTCATTTGTTTTATGATCTACAAAGTCCTCATTGTTGTATATATTGCCTCATGTTTTCAACATGTTATTATTTCCTTTTTAATACTATCTCTTCAAATTGTATATAGATTTGTACTAGTTACTTAGATAGATAGCCAAGAAAAAGCAGAAAAGCAACAGGGAACATAGACGAAGTTATCCTCTCCCTTATCGTTTGATTTAAAAGCCATTCTTTTGCATCTTATCTTCACATTGCATCTCTAAGTTCTGCAAAATATCATGAACTTCCTCAAACTCTCATATTCACCTTTGACTTATTGCATATCACCTATTGTCACTCAAAAAGCATATTCCATTTGCTACACTTGTTCCTCAATATATCTCAAACCATTTTGAACACTCTGAACATTCCCAAAACAGCTTCGAACAACTTCAAACCTCTTCAAACCTTTTTCAAAACTATTTTGCACATCTTTGAACCTACATATTTCAAACTCTTTCAAACCTCTTCGTATGCCTCTAAAGTTTATATGCAACATGCCATGTCATTTTGCATCACTCACTACAACCTTTGGATATCAGTGGTGATATTTAGTACCAACTCACACCCTTACTCTAGCCTGCGTTATACTTCTTAACCCTTTAACAGGTTTTTGTTAGGTTTCCAGGTCGAGTATTATCACTGCTACCTTAGCCAATAAGATTTGTGCACACTATAGCCCAATACCCAATTGTTCCAGTGTGATGTTATATTTTTGGTGTGCTTTAGGTCCTGTGCACTCTGCCCAATTAGTCTGCTTCAGTGTTATGTGTCATGTGCTGCACCTTAGTAAGAGTGATGTGATTGATTTGTGCTGGTTACCAAATAAAGCAATGCCAATTGGAAATGTGGAAGAACTATAAGGAGATGCTGTGCAATGCCAAATAGTGCCAAAGCACCCAAACTATGTGAAAGTACCCAAGTGGGTGCAGCACAATGCCAAATAGATGCAAAGTGCCCAGATCATGTGAGAATGTGCAGTTGGCTTGTGATGCAACCATGGTGTGCCTTGAATAAGTGTCCTAGTAAGCTGGAAGCCATAATGTACAGTGCAACAGATGAGGTGAAGGGTTGTTGTGTGTGATAGAAGAATAGTGCAAGTGAGAATGTGAATTGCTGGTAAAGCATAAGAGAGTGCATAAAGGTGCATTGAGCACATGGTAACTGTGAAAGGCAGATAACAAGTGCAGGGGCATACGAAGGCAGTTCAAAGCATAACAAAACACATTTAAGGTGCATGGTAGAAGGCAGCTAAAGGAGATCCAAAGGCACAGTAGAAATGTAAAATGCACACAAATGCACACAAAGGTGTGCAAAACTGCACTGTACAAAGTGAGTAAAAGTTGTCCAAGAGGTGTGCACAATTACAAAAAAATGCCATAGTATGAGTGCAGAGTGATAGGGAGCCATATTAGTGTGTATCGACACACTTGCAGTCTACTGTTTTCACTCCCAGTATGCTGGCATCACATCGCCAAGCAGCTGGCCCATCAGGCACTGCTTCTGCACTGTCACACTCTCCTGTATCTGCATTAACTCCAATCCCTGAAAATGAGGATAACAACCCTCAGTCACCTACTGTACCACCAATAAACACGCATATACTTACCTCAACTGCACTGCCTCTCCATCTTCAAACTGAATCAGACTCCTCCTCAGACTTCAAATACCCCATCTCCAACACAAATTGTGCCTCACTTACAATGTCTTTTATTTCCAATCAGCTTGCCATTGTGGAATATGTTCACCAGTCCAAATCATCCATGCTCCTCACTGGTGAAATCGATCCAGCTGTCATGTGCACATTCAAACTTGGCTGTCAAACAGGAAGGAGATTAAAGAGGAGAACCAAGTCCAAAAAATTCTCAGGTGTTTCAGGGATACCCAAATCCATGACTGGATCAGTGGTGACTGCAACAAACTCTTGAATCTTTCCTTCCCTGACTTCATGACTGAATTACATGCAAATTACCTAGACCTTGACTGGAAACCAACCATTTTCCACCAAATTCTTGCAGCAACCCTCAAACAAAACCAATCCTTCTGGGACTGGTTCTTGCACATGCAGTCTCTCAACTTCCTTCTTGCAAACACCCCTTCTCACTTCTCTGATACTTCCCTCTGCAAAAAACTAGAAGGTGGCTTCAACTTTAAATTAACGTGCTGTTGCAATGCAAACAAGATAGACAAGATACTGGTCTTGAGGCCATGGGCTCTCAAAGTCAAATGGAATAATGAGAACCATCACACAGACTTGAAATATGCTTATGATGTCACTGAAGAAGTTTTCATCTGACATGAAGACACCAACAAGCATCATCGTGGTACCAATGAACCAGCCAACACTACTGCTTACATGCCAAATGCTGCCACTGCTACTACTGTGGTAATTGCAGGGACCACCCAATGTTTAGCAGCCCTCACCAATGCTGAACATGATCAACTTGACAATAATAATGACTGCCACAAATGCCATCATCTCAATGTATATCACATCTCAAAGAACTGCCCAAATGGATTTCCAGATACTGCCACATACACTGGCCTCATTAACCATCCCCTCTAACCTCCTCCACTATCCACAACAAGTACATCAAATGCTGCCATCAACATCCCCACCACTGTTATCACTGGCCCAAGCTCTGGTAACACTGCACCCAGAAAAAAATTTTAGAGTCGACCTATCACTGCTATTGGAGTGTGGGCAGATAAAACTGCAGCTACCTTTCCTTTAGTGTCGTCTGCACTTGGAGAAGGTTTTGATACTGAGGAGGATGAGAACAACAAGGTGAATGCCCCTTTCCATGCGCCACATCTGTGGTGGAAAGGTACCATTACTGGCCCTAACATTTTACTGCCCATCACTGTCCATATACTGCTCAACAATGGTGCTCACATCATACTCATTCACACAGACCTAGTCACAAAACTTGGCTTATGCCATTGATAGGTCCACTACATGCTTTAAGGTCTGGAGAAGGTTCCCACTCATATCGACACATTACAACAGATGCTCTGAACCACTACAAATGCCACAAAATCAATTGAGAACACTTTTCGAACTATTTCGAACCTTTTGAACAACTTTGCATGACTTCAAACAACTTCGAACCATTTCAAACCATTTCACGACATTTTGAATGCCTTCAAATGACTTTGCAGCATTTTGAACAACATTGGCCACCGTATAGCTGTTTTAAAACACTTTCAATACATGCTGCACATCCAGAATAAACCATTTCATCGTATATCAAGTGCCACCAGACACGAAGAGAGACTACAAGAGATTTAGAATGCGATAAGTGCAGTTTTATGTTTCAATAATATATTGAAGCAATAGAACAAGAACTTTTACTATACTGGGACAATGTACATTTCATATATTATTGTTTCTCATTTGTTTTATGTTTTACAATACCTTTATTGCTGTGCATACTGCCTTGTGTTCTACACTTGTTATTATTTCCTTTTTAGTACTTATCTGTTCAAATTGTATATAGACTTGTATTAGTTACTTAGAACAAGGGAAGCAAGGGAAACAGAGAATAAGTTACCCTTGGCACTATCATCAGATTTAAGAGCAGTTCTCTTGAGTCTCAGCTTGTATCATATCTCTAAGTTCTGCAAAATATAGTGAACTTCTTCAAATTTTTGTATTAGTCTCTCGACTCATCACCTATTGCCTATCGCCATTCATCATGTTGCACAGAACCAGAAGGGTTGGGCTCAAGCACTACTGCACATCAGGTTCAACCTCATGAACACAGTAAACAAATCAACTGGATTCTTGCCCTTCCACCTGTGACTCAAGCAAAATCCACATCTTATTCCACCCCTCTTCACACCAATCATACTGACAGCTCCTGAAGAAGTGCATGCACAAGAGCTGATAGACAGACTGCAACAAAATGTTTTTGAAGCCCAAGACAACCTGCTTATTACAAGCCACTTATGCCAATCTTGCATGCAATCCTGACCTTGAACTGAACATTAGGGATTGTGTGATGCTCTCAACAGAGAACTGAAGATGTCAATATGCTGCTAAAGGTGAGAAATGTGTTGCTAAATTCATGCCCAGGTTCAATAGTCCCTACCCCATTGCCAATGTCAACCCAGAAGCATCAACCATAATGCTCAACCTTCCTGCTACCTTGAACATATACCCTACATTGCACACCACAGAAGTCAAGCCTTACAACAAAAACAACCAATCTCTCATCCCCTTGCAAGAACTCACATGACCTGGATCAATCACCACAGAAGATGGCATGCAAAAATACTTCATGGAGAAAATTATTGACACACTGATAATGCTCAACCTGGAAACCCAAACAAACTTACTAGAAAGGTCCCAGATGGTATAACAGAAGTTAGAGGAAGGGTGCCAGTTGGTACTAAATATTACTGCTGTTACCCAAGGATGGGGGAACTAAGTTTGAGGAGTTCAAATAATATTTGGTAAAGTTTGAGGGTGCACAAAGGTCTGCGAAGTGCTCCAAGGAATAGTGCTTACAGGTCCAGTCACTTGTGACCAGAAAAACTGGTAAACTGAACCAAACCATAACTGATGTAACCACAACTGCATTCATAGTTACAGCTATTCATAATCAGTTATGGTCATGGTTATTATATTATTAGCCAAACTAAATATCCATACAAAGACCAGTTAAACTAGTCATAACCACTATCTACCTATAGAATAACTATGTTCATTACAAAGTCAGAGGGGACAAGTCCTAAGCATTGAAAGTGTGAAATCTTTGGGGTTTATATAGCCTTTGGAATGGTCCATGCATGAATTGCCAAGTTTGGTAAGTGATTGTTGATAATGTGACCAAACATTGCTCAACAATTCAATGATCAACATTCAACAAGCAATGTTCATCATTCTTTTCCACAACTAATCAGGCTATCCATTTTATTTTTCAGGTTATGAAAATGTTCTACCCTCTATGAACACCATGAGCCAATGATGAGCAACACAACACCAATGTCCAGCCTCATGAGCCACTGCTCGCAAGATGGATCATTGGTGCTAGCTTTGACTATGATGCATAACAGGCTGACTAACATGGATGACAACAACATCACCAATGCCAATGACAATGATGACATCAATGCCAATGCTGCCAATGCCTATGACAACGAGAACCTGCCAGGTACATACTATATCACCCCACTGCCACATTACTGCTAACACCCCCCCTTTCTCATAACAGGTAATGAAATGATGCAGCACTCACCTCTCCTGCTGGGTAGTACTCCTCTGCCATTCTGATGAGCAACTGCTCATTGGGTGGACCATGGTACAATGACAATGGGACAGATGGCTACCAGGTGACCCAAAGATGACAACCGACAGGGCACCCACCCCCATGCTGACAAGCAATTGCTCGTTGGGTGGACCATGGGTGCTATCAGCCTGCAATGACAACAGGGAGCACCAGGGCCACCTCATGAGCAGCAATGGAGGTAGTGAATGATGGACTAGCAATGAAGAGTGCTAGTTCTTTTTCTTTTTCTTTTTTTCTTTGTACTGTATATTTAATCTTATGTATGTATGATGTAGATTAGTTTATGTATGATGTCTTCTAGTTATTTAAAATTAGTCCTGACCAGTCGGTCAGTTATCGGACCAGTTGTAACTGGTCTAGTAACCAACTTGTAACTGTAGCAGACTGGTTTACACCAGTCCAGTTACAGTTACAATAGAAATTTGAAATGATATTAACTGGTCCTGGTCACTGGTTATAGCCCAGAGGGGCAAAAAGCTGTGACTGGACTGGACCTTAAAGCACTACCAGAGGAAAGTTTGAGGAGGTTCAAGGAGGTTTGAAGAGGTTCAAGAAGGTTTGAGGAGGTTTGAGAAGGTTTGAGAAGGTTTGAGAAAGTTCAAGGAGGTTTGAGAAGGTTTGAGGAGGTTTGAGAAAGTTTGAGGAGGTTTGAGGAGGTTTGAGGGGTTTGAGGGATGCTGGGAAATGACTATAGAGAATTGTGAGGATTTCGAGAGATGATAGTTTTGAGAGGCTAATACAAAAGTTCAAAGAAGTTTGCGATAGATGGATTAGGCAAAGAGAACTTAGAGTTGTGATGCGAGGCTTGTACTCAAGAGAACTGCTCTTAAATCAGATGATAAATGGAAGAGGAAAATTTCTTCTCTGCTCTTCTAAGTAGCTAGTACAAGTCTATATACATTTTGAAGAGATGGTACTTAAAAGGAAATAAAACATGTGTACAAGATGCAAAACAATAAAGAACTTTGCAAATCATAAAACAAATGAGAAATGATGATAAGTGAAACATATAAAGCTGCAATGTGTTAAAAGTACTTGTCCTATTGTTCCAATATATTATGGAACTGTCGAAGTGCCACAATTGCAGGGAGGTTCGAATGGCGGAAGAGGTCGATGAAGATCAGGGAATGCATTGTAGGTTGATTGCTGCAAAGCTGGCACAGAAAAGAGTTGAGATGGAGATATTGGGCAGGGAGATAGAAATGTTGGAGGAGATGCTAGAGGAGTAGAAGGGTTTTTTTTGGATGTACAGTATATGTTTTCAAATTTGAAATTTGAATCTTCTGAGTCTCGAATAGTAGTGATAAGAAAAGTGAAAAAAATAAAAAATAAGGGAAGACATAGTTATTCATTTTCAAAGCCCTGAAAGTCTTCGAAGATATTATTGTCGGGATTCGAAAGTGTTCGAAGATTTTGATGTGTTCGAAGTCGATATCAAAAGGATTTGGCAAAAGCAAAATAGTTGTAGGGAATTTTCGAGGGAGTTCAAAATTGAGATCGAGGTTAGCAAAAGCCCACATGGGTGAATAGAAGCGAAAGCTGTTGAGGCTGTTTTGAAGATTGTTGAGGATAGTAAAATATGTTTGATAAATAGAATGAGATTGAAATATAAAAAGAGAAAAAAAATAGGCAAATTCAATCGATGTCAATGGGGCTAACCATGATCGTAATAATCGAGTTGAGTGACTGGTTGAATCGAAATCACATGAGAGATTGAGAGGTCGAAAATGAGGTTGGAAAAATACTTTGTGGGCAATGGATGTAATAAATGTTTTGGCAATAAGAGGAAGGTGAATTTCGAGGTGATGATTGTAGATATATGATGGGAACGGAGTTTCGAGTGCTATACTGGATTTTAAAGGCGAATGCAAATGCGAATCTGGTGTCAATGGTGAAGGCAATATTGAAATAGATGGTAAGATGGAAGAGGGTACAGATGATGAGATTGAGGATAAAAATACTGGGAGTGGTGAGTGGCAAGTCAAGGTCGAAATAGCTAATGGAGAGGATGAATGCGACAAAGATATTGGAGGTGAAATCAAGTTCAAAAATGATGAAGGTGCAACTATCGAAGTGGATGGGGCTGGAGCTACCAAAGGCAAAGATGATGGGATTGGAATGGACGTGGGCAATGAAGCTGGGGTGATGTGATGAAGACCAGGAGGTGCAAAATAACAATTTCGAAGTGCAACATTTTCTCGTTCGAGCACAAGCTGATTTTCGAGGGCTAGTTCCTGTTCAAGGGCTGCAATATGAGCTTCAAAGTTATTCAAATCATTCGAGCTGTGAGGTATACTGTCAGACACTGAATTTGATGTAGTTGAAGGTGCGATATCAGCGATGAATAAGGTTGAGACAGATACTTTGGGTGCTGGTCTGGTCGAATTCGAGGCTGTGATAACTGGTGCAAAGTTGGATGGGAATTGTTTAAAAATATGCGAAGCGTCTTTGAAGTCGATCGATGCACTAGATTGTGATGGATTCAAGGTCAAAATTGATTTCTGGGAAATGCAGTATGAATTCGAGGATGCTATAGCAAATTTCACAGTGTCATGGATGTCGTTCAGCATGTATGGGTCATCAGGATAATGATCAGGAAACTTTACTTTGAGACAGTCTGCAATTCTAGTCCATAAGTCTGTTTGAAAGCCTCAAAGAAAAGCTCAACTTTGTTTGGCTTCTGAAAGTCTACATTTCAAGCAAAGGAAGCTGGTGACCTTGTAGAATGACCTGTAATAAGCTGCTAAATCATTTTTGTTGAAAATACCAGTGTGAAGCTGTTCATTAACAAGTGAATCCATGTCTGAAATGCTGTATTTTTGTTCGTCTTCTACTTTGGGGTAGAACTTGAATACTGCAATGTGAAATTCATCGAATGATGTGCTGTGTTCGTACTCTGGAAGCGATTCCCAGAGATTGTAAGAATCAAAGTCGATGTATCTGCAAGCATGTCGCTTCTTCAAGTCGTGATCTGTAATACCGCAAGTTATAAACAAAATTTGGAATCTTCAAAGTAATTTCGCACTTCTTTAGCTCGTCTCAAATCGAATTTTGGAAATGTCGAATGACCGGGAGCTGGCATAAAGGATGTTGACATGTTCAAGGTAGATTTCAAAGGTTACGAGGTCGAAATTTATGTGATGTTGTGTTTCGAAGTTGAAGATAATAGCGATGCTGTAGGTGCAAAAGATGAAAGAGTGCGAAATAATATTATTGAGGTCAAGATTTTATATTGAGGTCTCCTGGTTGTTCAGGAGGGTTGGAGGCAAAATGAGTTCAAAGGGAAATCGAAACCATTCAGCCCCCTTTGGTAAAATGAGTGGTGAAAAGGAGTGGAGGTTCAACAATGAAATAATCTAGAAACCCCTCATGGTGGGGCTCCAAAATGATGATACTCAACTTGGAAACCTAAACAAAACCTACTAAATGGCTTCGGATGGTATAACACAAGTCAGAGGAAGGGTGCAAGTTGGTACTAAATATCACTGCCAAGACCAAAAGTCATAGTGAGTGACATAATATGCTGAAGTGTGTTGCGAATAATCTTCAGAAGCATACAAAGAGGTTCGAATATGTGCAAAGAGGTTCGAAAAAGGTTTGAAGAGGTTTGAAGTCATGCAAAGTAGTCCAGATAAGTTCAAATAAGTTTGAAAAGGTTCAAGATATATTGAAGAGTGATTTTAACAAATGTGAAGTGTTTGTCGAATGGTAATAGCTGATGTGCAATAAAACCAGGAATTAATACAATAGTTTCGAAGAAGTTCGCAATATTTCGCAGAACTTAGAGATACAATGATGATATTTAACCCAGAAACCCAAACAAAACCTACTAAATGGCTTCGGATGGTATAACATGAGTCAGAGGAAGGGTGCAAGGTGGTACTCAATATCACCGCTGAGACCAAAACATTGTGTTTAGTGATGCGAAATAGTAAGTGATGGTTTAAATAATCTGTAAGAGTGTACAAAGAAGTTCAAAAAAGTTTGAAAGAGGTTCGAAGATGTGTGAAATAGGTTCGAAAAAGGTTCAAAGAGGTTCAAAGTCATGCAAAGTAGTCCGAAGAAGTTCAAATAAGTTTGAAGAGGTTCGAGGTATATCAAAGAGTGAGTTTAACGAATGTGAAGTGTTTGTCGAATGACAGTGGCGATGGGCAATAAAATGAAGAGCGAATACGATAGTTTTGAAGCAGTTCACGATATTTCGCAGAACTTAGAGATGTGACATGAAGATAAGACTAAAGAGAATGATTCTTAAATCTGATGATAGCAAGAGGGTAACTTCTGCTGTTCCCCATTGATTGTTCTTCATTATTCTAACTAATACAAGTCTATATACAATCTGAAGGAATAGTATTAAAAAGGAAATAATAACAATTGTAGAACATGAGGCAATGTGCACAGCAAATAAAGGTATTGTAAAACATGAAACAAAATGAAAGATGATAATAAGTGAAATGTACATTGTCCAAGTATAGTAAGAGTTCTTGTTCTATTGCTTTAATATATCAATGAAGCAAAAATCTGCACTTATCATATCCTAAGTCTCTTGTAATCCCTCCTCGTGTCCGGTAGTGCTCGATATGTGACTAAATAGTTCACTCCAGTTGAGCACCATGTATCAAAAGTGTTTTAAAACAACTATACGGCAGCTGAAGTCATTCGAAGTGCTGCGAAGTCGTTCGAAGTGTTGCGAAATGTCACAAAATAGTTCGAAGTTGTTCGAAGTTGTCCGAAATAGTGCGAAATCATGCAAAAATGGTTCGAAGTCAATTTCATGGCATTTGTAGCGATTCAAAGTGTGTGTTATAATGTCTCAATGCGAATGGGAATGTTCTCCAGACCTTAAAGTGCATAGTGGACCTATCAATGACATGAGCTAAGACTCAAGAGAGTGGCTCTTAAATCTGACGATAAGCAAGAGGGTAACTTGTGCTGTGTCCCCCATTTGTTGTTCGTTCTAAGTAGCTAATACAAGCCTATATACAATTTGAAGAGATATTACTAAAAAGGAAACAAGAACATGTGGAAAACACGAGGCAATATATCAAACAATAAAGGTATTGTAAAACATAAAACAAATGAAAAATAATAATAATGAAACATACATTGTCCCAGTATGGTAATAGTTCTTGTTCTATTGCTTTAATATATCAATGAAACATAAAAATGCACTTATCGCATTCTAACTCTCTTGTAGTCTCTCCTCATGTCTGGTAGTGCTCAATATGCAGCAAATTGCTTGTTCCAGATGTGCAGCATGCATCAAAAGTGTTTCAAGATAGCTATGTGGTGGCCAAAGTCGTTCAAAATGCTGCGAAGTCATTCAAAGTGTCATGAAATAGTTCGAAAGCATTCAAAATAGTTCTAAAGCATTCAAAATAGTTCGAAGTCGTCTGAAATAGTGCAAAATAGTTTAAAAAGAATTCGAGGTCAATTTTGTGGCATTTATAGTAATTCAGAGTGTTCGGAGTGCATGTTGTAATGTGTCGATATGAGTGGAAATCTTCTCCAGACCTTAAAGTGCATAGTGGACCTATCAACGTCAAGCAGGTAAGAGGAATGACAATGTCAGAATATCCATGAATGAATCTATGGTAGAAATTGCAGAATCCAAGGAAAGACTGGATACCCTTGACTTTCTGCAGTATCAGCCAGTCCAGGATGGTCTTTACTTTGTCTTTGGACATCTGGAGTCCATCCAGTGATAGGATGAAACTGAGATATTTAACTGCATCTTTGTGAAACTCACATTTTTGTGGGGAAGCATAAAGTCCATGTTTCTGGAGTTTCCCAAGGACTTCTTTGATGTGAGCCTTGTGTTTTGACATGTCATCCGAGAAAATGAGAATATCATCGAATGATGATGCAGACCTCAAGCATATCACTGAAGATGTCATTCATGATGCATTGGAAAGCTATAGGTGCATTAGTGAGTCTGAAAGGAACCACTAGCCACTTGAAGGACCCATAATGGGTCCATAATGTCATCTTCCATTCATCACCATCAGCAATGTGCACTAATGTTAGGAAACAGTCTCCTAGCATGACTATTACATAATAATATTTTATTTTTATTTTATTTTATTTTATTTTATTTTATTACATCAAAATATGCTACCAAATGCCTACAACCACTATATTTGTCAGCATGGGAATTTTGTATTTACACACATCAATATGTACACACATGTATGCATGTGTCAGTAGCAATATAGTACAATATATGTAACATAGTATATAAATCTTAAATATATGCCTGGGGGACCTCAGTTGAGTTCTCTTAGGTATTCCATCCACATTTGGGGTGCAAAACACCTTTTTCAGCCAACTCATCTATTTTTAACCCATCACATCAAATCCATCAAAACCCCCCATCATGCGCGTCCACCCCGCTGCCTTCTTGTAGGAGAGCCCACACAGTCCAGCTAGCAGATTAGTAGGTGTCGCCCTAACAGAAGAACTCAACTCCCCCATTAGTGCACCTTCTCTTACATGTGCATATGTCATTGTTTCAGCATGCCACAACTGCTTACTCATCATTTCAGTAAGAGCTGAAAGTAATTGTATATATGTATTTACCTTGCTTTCATAAGCCAACACCAGGCCTTGCCTTACATTGTGACCACCAGTGATCAAGAGGCAGCACTCATCATTAGGACAGCTGCAATCAGACAACTGATTGGATCTGGTTTAATCGAGACTTACTATACTCTATTTGGACAACTATTTTAGTTAAATTAGTTACTAGCCGAATTCAGTATTAAGCCCAAGATCGGTACCATGGAGAATACAAAATCCTTCATCAGCTCTATAGTATTGTATATTCATGGGAGAAAGCCTAAGTTTCATATGACTGAGTCTAGGATTATGTTTGCTCTCTCATACATCCAGGGAGGAAAAGCACAGTTCTGGAGAAACGAAGCTATTAATCAAATTACTGCAGGATGTAAACCATTCGCAACCTTCAGGGAATTTTTGGAAAGATTGGAGGCACAGTTTGGAGACCATAATCCAAAGGCAATGGCTAATGCAAAATTAAAAACCATGTGCCAAGGTTCTTTGACAGCAGATGAATTTATTTTGCAGTTCAAGGCAGAAGCATCACAGATGGATATGGGAGAAGCTGCGTTGGTAGAATTTTTGAAGGCAGGATTAAATCCCTCATTATTCAAGTCTATCTATTGACTACCTTCTATGCTAGAGAGGTTGGATGAGTGGTATAATTGGGCAATGCATCTTGATTGGCAATATTGACAGGAACAGGTGGAGTTGAATTTGATGTATGGGAATGCCAGATTTGGAAAGTCATCAGGAGGAAAGTCCAAGAAAGAAAGGATGCCTCAGGTACAAGCTCCGAGGGCACAGCCACTGGCCATGTCAGTGACACCTATTGTTAAGGAGTGAGCAGCATCGGCAGATGCGATGGATGTTGATCAAGCAGGGAGATGAGCTCCACTTAAATGTTTTAACTGTGGGCAATTAGAGCATATTGCTAGAAATTGTAGGCAGAAAAGGAAGATTTAAAAAGTGACAATCGAGGAAGTGAAGTTGGAGGAAGATAAGCAGAAGAATTTTGTGGAAGAGTCCCAGTGAAGGTTTTCCCATTGGTGACCCAGAATCAATATAATGTATTAGTATCCAAGGAAACCCAGAGTGAACCCAAAAGAGAAGTTGAGGAGTATGACCATCATCATTTATGCAATAAAGAAAAATGCCCAGCCTTATGTCTGAAGACCCCTAAATTCTTTATTTGCTCTGTGCAGATAGAACCTGAAATCAGCTTGACAGTAGGATTGAAGACAGTGGACACGCATGCAGCAATTAATGTGGAGGCATTGCTTGATAGTGGTCCTACTGGATCATTCATTAATCAATCCTTAATTACTGGAAATGGTATTTGCATGCATAAACTGCCACAACCTATAATGGTGTACAATATTGATGGTATGATCAATTGTGGAGGAACTATTAAGGAGGAGGTGACAATGATACTGAAGTATCAGGATCATCAGGAATGAGCCATATTTGAGGTGTGCAACCTAGGTAAAACCAATCTGATAATTGGATGTCCATGGTTATGAAAGCATAACCCAGAAATTGATTGGAAAACTGGGAAGGTACACATGACTTGTTGTCCTAAAAAATGTAATGTGTATGGGAGGAAAGTAAAAAAGGAGAAGAAGGAAACAAAAGAGAAAGAATGTCCAAGGAAGTATTCTGTTATGATGGAGGAAGTGGAAGATGAGGATATGCCAAACAGGGAAGTTCCAATTATGACCAGTAAGGAAGAACAGAAGCAAACATTTAGGCAAATTCATGAAGGACAGTTATGGAATAAAAATACTGTGAAAGTGGAGAAGCCAGTGGAGGAGTGGGTGCCAAAAATCTACCATAAATATTTGTCAGTTTTTCAGAAGAAGGAATCGGAGTGGATGCCAGTGCGAAAGCCATGGGATCATGCAATTGAGATGAAGCTGGGATTTGTGGTGAAGAAGTCAATGTTATGTGAAGATGACAAATGGCATCCTTCTTTATATTTGTCTCGAGGGTTGAATGATGTGGAGAGAAATTATGATGTGCATGATAAAGAGACATTGGGAATAATATGAGCATTGGAAGCATGGAGACATTATTTGGAGGGATGTACACATCAGATCAAAATCTGGACAGATCATCAAAATCTGCAGTACTTCATGTCCACTAAAAAGCTTAACCATCGACAAGTGCATTGGGCATTATTCCTATCACATTTTAATTTTTGCTTAGTCCAAAAAGTGGGAAGCTTGATGAGGAAAGCAGATGCATTATCCAGATGTACAGATCATAAAAGGGGGGTGGAGGAGGACAATAAAAATATTACCCTACTCAAACCTGAATACTTTCATATTTGTGCTATGCATCAAGGGCATCTATTGGTAGATAGCTCAGAGACGGAAATGTTGTCTAAGATTAGACAATGTTCAGAGATGGATGATGAAGTAGTGGAAGCTGTGAAAGCTTTGAGGGGAGAGAAGAAAGGTAATATTAAAGGAGATGAATGGGCTGAGGAGCAAGAGTTGGTGTTATTCTAAGGAAATGTGTATGTACCAAAGGATCAGGATTTGTGAAGGAAGATTGTCTGGTTACATCATAATACACCAGCTGCCAGACATTCAGGAAGGTGGAAGATGTTGGAGTTGATGATGAGAAATTATTGGTTGCCCACAATTTCAAAGTATGTATTGGGGTATGTGGATGGGTGTGATATGTGCATGAGGGGGAAGAAATTTCTAGAAAAGCTTGCAGGGAACTTGATGCTGAACCCTATACCTACAGTGCCATGGTGCGATATATCTGTGGACTTTATCACAGGATTAAGTGAAGCTCAGAGATACGATCCAATATTCATAGTATACAACCACTTCACAAAGGAAGTTCATATTATTCCCACTACTGCAGAAACCTCATTGTTGGGCTTGGCATGCCTCTATCTAAATCAGGTATGGTGGTTACATGGATTACCTGATATAATTATCTCCAGTCGTGGATCACAATTTGCTTCTGTGTTTATGCGAGAGTTAGATAACATATTGGGGATTCAAACCAAGTTGTCTACAGCATATCATGCACAAACTGATGGGCAGATAGACAGAATGAATCAGGAGTTGGAGCAGTACCTACACATGTTTGTCAATCACTGACAAACTGGCCTGAATGGTTGGCAATTGCAGAATTTTTTACAATAATAAATTTCATTCAGCTACCCGCATGTCACCCTTCTTCACTAATTATGGGTATCATCCCAGAATGGAAAGTAGAACCTCAAAGGGAGGTCAAGGTACAGTCAGTGGAGGACTTTGTATTAAAAATGTGAAAGGTGCAGAAGGAAGCAGAGCCAACATTGATGAAAGCACGTGATGATATGATGCAACATGCGGATCATACTTGAGCTGTTGCTCCAGAGTACAAAGTTGGTGACTTGGTATGGCTAAGTACCAAGGATCTAAATATTCCATGAGCTTATGGAGAAGCAAGTTGGCCCATATCCAATTTCTAAAATAATTTTGCCCAATGCAGTAGTGTTAAAAGTACCTCAATCATTCAAGATTGATCCTGAAATTAACATTTTCTGCTTATGCCCTTACTGCCCACCCACTATTCCTGGTCAACAAATTACTCCACAACCTCCAATAATGGTAGAAGGTGCTCCAGAATATGTAGTGGAAGAGATTTTAGACTCATGTCTTCAACAAAATAAATTGGAGTTCTTAATCAAGTAGAAGAACTACACCAATGAAAATAACTCATGGGAACCCAAGAAGAACTGTAAGCAAGCACATAATGCAATTGCCCAATTCTTTAAACATAATCCAAATGCTCCACATTGCATTGCTAGAATGGTGTATGAGGGGATGAATTTCTGGCCTTACCAAAATTTCACAGAGGGGACAGATACAATATTTTCTTGCTGGAAGTCAAGGCATAAAAGGGGGGTAATGTTATAAAACAGTCTCCTAGCATGCCTATTACATAATAATATTTTATTTTTATTCTATTTTATTCTATTTTATTCTATTTTATTTTATTCTACATATTTTATTTTATTTTATTTTATTTTATTTTATTACATCAAAATACACTACCAAATGCCTACAACTGCTATATTTGTCAGCATGGGAATTTTGTATTTACACACATCAATATGTATGTGCATGTATGCATGCATCGGTAGCAACATACACTGTAGTACAATATATGTAACATAGTATATAAATCTTAAATATATGCCTGGGGGACCTCAGTTGAGTTCTCTTAGGTATTCCATCCACATTTGTGGTGCGAAACACCTTTTTCAGCCAACTCATCTATTTTTAACCTGTCACATCAAATCCATCAAAACCCCCCATCATGCACATGCGCCCCGCCACCTTCTTGTAGGAGAGCCCACATGGTCCAGCTAGCAGATTAGTGGGTGTCACCCTAACAACTAAGTGGTAAGCATGTTGAAGGTCAATTTTAGTGAAGATGTGAGATTTCCATGGGGCATCAAGGAGGTTGGAAATTAGTGGAAGCAGATAGCAATCCTTCTTTGAGATGTGGTTGAGGCCCTGGTAGTCGAACATAACCAGAGCATACTGTCCTTTTTCTGGACAAAGAGTATAGAAATGCCATAAGGTGATTTAGAGGGTCAGATGAAGCTGGAACAAACATTCTCTTCAATGAACACCCACAAGGCTTTGAGTTTGGATGGGCAGATGGAGTACATGTGGCCTGGAAGTGGGGGCACATTATCTTCCATCTCAATCTTTAGACCATAAGAGCAATGTGGAGGAAGGGTGTCCACCTTCTGTTTGTTGAAGACATCAGTGAATTTGTGGTACTCTTCAGAGATATCCGAAAGATCTACCACATTTCTGGTGACAGCTGAGGATTTTGCTGTGAGGCCTTCTAAAGAAAAAATCATCTGAAAAGCAATAGCTCCAGGAAGTTTGCTAGTGCACATGTAAGCGGCAGCATTGATGAAGGATATTTCAGGAGGTAAGCAGGTTTCCGCTGGATGGTTCAGAGGTGACTTAGAAGTTGGAGGGTCAGAAGATGTCAGGAATGCCAGACCTCTATGATCTGTGGAGTGGAAAGTTATTAGGCCAGAAGACCAGTCAATCAATGGATTGTATTGTTTCAGCCAGTTATGACCAAGGACTGCAAAACAAAAAGAGTTGAGTGGGGTTACAAAAAATGTCAGACTGAACACTTCACCAGATGGAAAAGTGACTGGGAGTTTCATGACTTGCATAATGATGGAGTTGCAAGTTTCATTGAATAGTCGGAGTCCAATTGGCAGAATGGTTTCCATGCTGAAATGATTTTCTAGCATGAAGGAGGAGTCAAGGAAACAATGGGATGAGCCAGAGTCAATAAGGGTTCAGGTTTGTATAGAGTTGTTGGAAATGGATAGGAGGATAGTAAGGGACTTAGGATCAGAAAGAGTGGATGTGTTGAGATGGACATGAGCAGCCAGCTGGAAAAGGTCAATGCAACCCTCAGCCCCATTGGCATATTCCTGAGGGTTGAAGACTATTTTTTTGAGTCCACAGAAACCAGCTTGGATTCAGTTACTGCAGCGGCATGGGCTTTCATGGCTTTGGACTTACCACAATTCCCAGCTAAGTGTCCCTCTTCACCACAATAAAGGTGAAGGCCTTCCTTCATCCAGCATTCTCATTCTTCTCCAGTTAGTTTACCGTTCTTCCCCAGCTTGTCAACAATGGAGTCCTTTGGCTTGTTGCTGTTGGATCCAGAGGAGCAGCTGGTCAAGGGTCGATTAGTGTGATTAGAGTTAGATGGGTTCTGAGGTTTGGACTGATTATTGGAGTTGGAGTTGGAGTTGGAGTTGGAGTTGGAGTTGGAGTTTGGAGAACCTTTAGAGTCCTTCTTTCTGGAATGTCTGGGAGTCTTGGCATTGAGGCAATTTTCTTCTTCCTGCATCCAGTTTATGTTACATATCAGTGTCTTGGGCCTTAAGGCACAATGCTGCTAGAGTGTTGGGTTTCCCTCCCTGCAATATTTCTATCCATAGGCAGAGTGGAAGACTGTGCAAGTACCAGTTGCAAAGAGTGGCTTCATTCCAGTCAACCCAGGAAGTGAGTTGCCAGAAATCAACATTATACTTGACTATATGACCCCCTTTTTTCATGATCATGAGTTCAGAAAGAGCCTTTTCTGCATCTCCCAAATGGGCACGAGGGCCAAAGTTGCTCTCTAGCTCCCTAAGTATATACCTCATGTTTCACATCCAGTGGGTGGAATTCATCGGGTCGTTAAAGACAAGGGGGGGAAGGAGAGGGGGACAGGGGGACAGGACGGTGGATGGACAGAGGAGAAGGGAGGAGAGGGGGAAGGGGGACTACTATTGTTGCCCAAATTTTGAATAACATAAGCAAATTTGATCTCATAATCATTTTATGGATTCCACAACAGCTTATATTTTGGTGAAGTAAGTGCAGATAAATGGCCTCAGAGCTCTATTAGGCCGAATTGGACTAGCTTTCCAAGAATTCCCATCTGTGAGGCAATGCAATTGCAAAGACTTCAAGCTTCAAGCGGTGGATAACAAAAGTTCAATATCAGTAACTTACACAGGAATACAAGAAGAATCAGAGCAAATGGTGTCATCAATATAGATACCGATAACCTTTCCGTCTCTCCAGCGCTTGCTCGAAGGTCATACCTTCCAGACGGGCAGCCTCTGCAACCCTAACTTGATCTGCTCCTTTTAACGCTGCTTTCTCGTCTGCGTCCAATTTTTTGTTCTTGTTAATGAGCATTTGGCGGATGACTTGGCAAGAATGAGCAACATAATACAACAAAGAAACCGAACGAGACAGACTGAATGATAGTACGGTACTGAAGACCAAAGCGGCGAGAGATATCACCATAGACTGATGATATTTTGGACCCCACGCCGCCTTCCAAGTATATGAACCGATGCTGAGTACGAGTCAAGACAAGAAACTAATTGAGTTGAATACTCCTCACAGGTTTCCGATGTTGCCGCAGCCGTTAACGATACCTATGGCAGCAGCTCGTTTTCTAGACAAGTATAATCTGTCATATTCCGGAAGAATAAGATATCAATTTTACTTACGCTGGTGGGCGAGGGACGGCGTTCGATACCCACACAAGATTCATTGCAAAGCCTGGAATGCGTCAATGTTCCGAGCATCACACAACGGCGGTTGGACTCACCGACATATCCACAAGCCATGAGGAACAAAGACACATAACGGCCAGCAATTGACATGGTAGACAGAGCGATTATAAAACCGAGAATGACTCCCCACCACCAAACAGCTATGTGGAAAAAGCGTTCTCCTGTTTTGTCTACAAGACGCACAGTTGGTAAGCAACCACATTAGGATTATGAAAATGACTCACCAGCGTGCCATGCGTTCAGGCAACAAATAAGGGATGCCACAATCCACGGGGGTCTACGAACTATATATAAGCTGTCCTTTCACTCGAAAGAATCGGAAAACCTACGCTGCAAGGAGCAAAGTAATTTTGGTATTAAAACCAAGGGTCTGCGTTAGGCTGCAGAAGTGAGGTCGTAAGAAACACCATTACACAAAGGAGTTGGACACCTACGTTGGGAAAAAGTTCACGAAGGTTAGACCCAGAAGTTGAGATGTAGTCATGATTGCGAAAATCAATACGATAGGGTCTTTCATGGCCATCATGAACCCTGTCATTGGACTATCCGTCAAAGTTACAAGATTTGCCTCATTGCTTCCAAGCTGCTTAGACGCACGAATCTTCGGCACTATCTCTATCAGCTTCACCAGCGTCTTCTGACATCCGAGCTTGCGCAAGCTGGCGGTCCGCACCCGTGATCCAGCGCGTGTTATGTGGCTGATTAAAAAGTAAGTCGGTGATTAAGGCGAGGAATAACCACAAACATAGTCTGGCAATGCCCACCTGAGTAGATTTTGTAAGTGAAAAATCGTATGATGAAAACAGTTCAATGCTTACATGCTAAGAAAACCAATAACAATCGTAATTGAACCCTGTGTAAGAACTGTAAGAGACTTATTGTTGGCATATGCAAGCATTATACCTCAATATAAAACAGCCTTGTGCAACAAACAACCTGTGTTAGATGAAGAGGGCAATGGAAAAATTGCACTCACCACCGCCAAGCTCGAATACCTCGTTTTCCCTCCATTGTCGAAAGAATTCCAGCCGCCATCAACTAGACAAATGAATAAAATCCAGATGCAACAAGTTACTTAAGAAAATGCCCCTACAGAGCCAAATGCATTTGAAATCAGGAGGCCAACGTAAAGGATAGCGGACCGGAAAGCCAGCTCCTGTACGGAAATTGATGATGAGGCGATCTCGTAGTATGTATCGTCGGTTGGCATGCCTGACCTTCTTAGTATACCATCGTGACAAGAGGTAAACTGAGCCAGGGTAGAAAGCTGCTTCGGGAAGACCGATAAAGACACGGCATGCTAGTATTCCCGAGAAGTTTTTTGTTACCTAGGCCGAATCAATCAATCGGCCAATGCCAAAAAAGGATCTGGGAACAGACTCCGGTGAGAGCGCTAGTCAGACCCCACAACACAACACAACCGCCTATGTACCACGATGGGCTGACAGCAATTAGAACCTTCTTGTTACTGACTCCAGCGTGGTGCACACCTCGTTACTCGATTAAGAATCTAGATGGGACTCATCAACTTGCATCCCCCCAGTGACGAAATGAACCAACCAACCATATTTGAAGGAATCTGAGCAGGACAATATGATGCATAAAGGACTGCGATGACCGTCGCATATTGAACATCTAGCGAGAGATGTAGAACGACGTCGTGATGTGGTCAAAACTACATGCCTGTGAGACCTAAGTCCTGCTCCATGCCTTGTAGACGAGCCGTCGTGATTCCATTACGCTGGTCAATAAAAATCGTAAGCTTGGACATTCACAACAGCATGAGCGAGAACGCACGTCAATGTAATTCATCAAGTAGATGATTACTACAGTTGGCAACAGCCTCATATCCAGTTTCCGCACAAGTTTACGTTCAGCAAGCAGCCTTTCACGGGAACCCGGATCGGGCAGGGAAAGAAGGCTGGCTTGATTCTGACGCTCGTTTTCTTCAAGGATCATGTCATCCTTGTCTTTCTCCATTGAAGGCGGTCGTGCTAATGGAGAGTCCATAGTTTGGACTAGGATGTATCGTTATGTACCCCGACTGGAGCCATGCTTTATAGTTTTCCAAGCTTATCTCCCAAAAAGATCATAGGATGCAGAGCGGACATAGACACCGATATTTGCCCGATATATAGGTCACGGTTAGATAAATGCTCCAACAGGACCGGCTTCTGAACTAGAAATCAACGATAACTGGACCATAAGTGATACTCAAATCCGCAGTTACCTTGCGAAGTAGTTGCACAAATTCGAGGCAAACCCTCTCGAATTTTCCCACAGGAAGGAAGAAGGAAGCACAGCGCGATCCTATTATTGAAGAACGACAGTCCTATGTACACATGTACATGGTTGTCATGGGATGATGGACGCCCAATTCGCCGTTGAATTCGGCAACCTGCCGCAACCTCGACCCAGACTTTTTATAGAGACATTCAGAAGGACGTGGCAAGAGAAGATGGAAAAGATAATCTTTGGGTCCGTCCAGGCTGCCACAAGCGCTACTAGTAGCATCCTGAGTCTACCGATTTGCATCTTTCAAAGTTCCCACGACTCATGGCCACGTGAACTTGTAACGCAAGTTGAAGCGGCAGTAATGCTATCATACTACCTTACCTCCTTGTAACCTAGAGACTATTAACAAGTACGTACCACGTGTGTAAAACGGGGTATACAGGGTGCCGTGGTGAATAGGCGGAAGAGTCGAGACGTATAAATATTTATCTACCCACGGACATTCTTGTTCAATCTTTAATCGACGTGATTTCCTAATCTGGAAAAACGCAGATCACAAAGACAAATTGGGACACCGATGAAAGTAGTCAAATGGAAAAATACAATTTCGTTATCTTTGTTCCTCCACGAGGAAGATGAATCCATATATTTTGCCGGAGAGCTGACCATTAAGAATCAAGATTCACTCTAAGTATTACCTTGCTTGACAAGGTTTCTCGCAACTCATAATTGACGCCAGTTTTCCCCGGACCCGTGTTCACCCGTTCTCTTCCCGTCCTGTATTATCCCGTATTACGTATTATGATGCAAATATATATGTCCTACTTCTACTGCACTTCGTGTATCCCTGCCCATCTTTTGCCACCATTCCTTGTTTTCTTGTAATTACCCGCACTTGTTTATTTGATTACAGTGAGATGCTTTTGAAACACATTTTAGTCAGTCACTCAACGTTCGCTACTTATTACCACTTAGTCATAACTGGTTACCCAAAATTTGTCACTGGTTGAACTCAAGCAAGGTTTCTGCGTCTACAGACGCACTTCCCTAGTGCTTCCCTAGGCTCAGATATATTCAAAGGGAGTGCAATAATATAAATATATAAATGGTAGTGGGCGACCAGCGGTCCTTGTGGTAGTAGGGAGGAATCTGAGCACGAGTGGTGACTGGGATAGTTTGGAAGAATATGGCGGAAAGAAATCCATCATTTGGCAGTTGCAAAGCGACCGTCGGTCAAACGGGAGAAACTAGGAAGCAGCTTAAAAGTGAGAAACATATAGATCGACGTGGTGGTGATGACTTTAGGGGTAATGATGCTGGTAACTCACGAGTCACAAGGTTCTTGGAGATCAGGTCGAGCAGCTCCAGACTCAATTGGAGGGTGTTTGCATCCTGACAACTGACTGTTGATCTTGGTGGAGTCATAATTGATAGCATTCTCAGAAGAAAGAAGGCTTGTCGAAGAGTCCCCATCTTTCGTGGGCCATGGCCGACGGGAGTCTATGTTGTAAGAATCAATGATACACATAAAGAAAAGGAAACGTTACCGAAAATCCAGATTTGGATTTAGCGGCCCAGTTATTTAGATGGCCCAAAGAGATACCCTGTCGGTGAACCAAAGATCCACACTAATGACATCATTGACATGATGGTATAAGCATCTGCAATGTTGGTCAGTGATCTGTAAGATCCTCAAACCTGTCTTCAAACCGTCTTCAAATGATTTTCATACTCAGCGACACCAAATTCCGCACTTGCTCATTATGTGGCTGTGCTTTGGCGAATGCATCTTTGTCCAGTCAATCTGCCACGACATGCTAGCGGCCTTTAGATTTTCAACCCTTTATTTCACAGTATTGCTAGGTGCTCATATTGCTGCTTAATGTCCATGTTATATTACAGTACAAGTTGTGGGCTAGTCGTGGTGGAGGTACTACAGTCGACTCTGTCATAACCCATACCCACACCCAAAGTCATGGGTTTTCACAGAGTATGGGTTCCGACAGAGGTCGTTATAGGGTGGCTGTGAGTAGATTGTAAATGTGTATGGTGCACAACACCTAGTCACCACCTCTTTTGGACAGTGGCCAAATTGGCTGAAGAATTTTTATTTTTTGGGAACTGCCTAATTGTCCCCTAGAATGTGTTCCAATTGTTTTATTTACAGATTATTTAGGGGTTAAAAGTGCTCTGGTTATGACATACACAGTGGAACAGACATTTTGTGAAGATAGGATCCTGCCAAATATGGTAGTTCAGGGTCCAAATCTGTCCATATATAGTAATATGGCCAAATTCTGTGTGAAAAAAAAAGAAAAACTCTTTCAGTTTTGTTTTGACAAATGCTCTGGTAGATTTAATCCTCTCCTGAAATGGAGCATTTTTACCAGAGGAATAATAAAAATAAGTTTTTTTTGTCCACCTGTTTCCATTGTACAAAGGTGGTGGTGACTAGGTGTTGTGCACCATAAAAGTGATTGATAACAAGATCTAAGCTACTTCTAAGTAAAATATGAGTTGATTCCATCATGCAGATGTCCTCCAGCTGTGTCTGCCATCTGAAGCTTGATAGAATGCCCTCCAGGTTGCAGGCAAATGGCTTGTTTACATCAGTGATGTACTTCTGAAGGGTAAATGTGGATTTAAGAGCTTCTTTGCATGTTGGTTTCACCCGGACAGCATCCTCGCCAACACCACCACCCCATTCACTCCCATCATCTGCTCTGCCTCAAGCATGTTTTGAACCAATTTGAAGATTTCTTCCTCTGAAACCTTGCCAACAAGCTCCTGTTCAGATATGGGGTTTAACAGTTCCTCAAGGTCCATCCAGTTCTTGCACTGCAAAACCCCACATGCCCTCAACTGGTCCAGGGAGCTCAAAACACCATTCTCAGTGCAGGATAGTGGATTGTTCAATTGGGAATTAAGGAGGCAGAAGATGGGTACAGTAGGAGTGGAGGTTTCTGCTGCATGATCAAGAACCTCTGGTAGGATACCAGTGTTGTGCCAACAGTTTTGGATCATTGTTGTGTCCACCTGTTAGGATTCATGACAAGAGGAAGGGAGTGAAAGGTCTTAGACATTACACTGCGCTTGTGTGCATTACCATGTACAATACTATTTATAGATATCAGACTGGACTCAGGTTGCCCAACATCCCAATGTTCCAACAATCCCCCTCAAGCTGAGTATGGGGGGTAGTTAAAAACATTTCTTGTAGGTGCATCAAAACCTTTGTGTGGGGAAAAACTCTGTGGGAAAAACATGTGAGGAAAGCTACCAGGTTACTTGCATGACTGAATTCCCATCTCTTCCCTATGTCATGAGTGTTTAGGCTTTGGCAAAGCCTTGGTTAACACATCAGCAGTTTGTTCAGGGTCACTGTAAGGGGAAAGGAAGGCGCCCCAGGGGTCTGGGAAATTTTCTGCAAGCAGGACCCCTTCTGGACATTTACCCATCAAGGTGATGTCATCCCACAGCTTGATCTGCCTATTTCTGCCTTTTTGCTATTTTTAGCTTACTATTTTATTTTTGGCTCTATCACATATACTGGGCATCGACAGATAGGCCTCTGTTAGGTGTGCCTAAAGTGTCTGTATTATGTAGTGTAATATGAACTTTGAATTCCCCTCTGTTAGCTCACTCCTAAGTGAGGCTTTGAGATTGCTCTTACAGTAGAAAACTCTTTCTTAAGGTTTGAAATCTGGGACAATCTGTTAAGATAGGCAGGTACAGAGTAGAAGATGACTCTCAGACACTCCCGCCTTTAGTGCGCACTGTTTTTCACCTGACCCACTGCCTAGCACCATGGATGCCCTAGAGCGCATCAATGCGCTTGAAGGCGACATTGCTGGAATTCATGCACAAATTGATACACTCACATCTACCATTGAAACCTTCGTTAGAACCTGTTAGAAAACAGTCTCCTGACATGCCTATTACATAATAATATTTTATTTCTATTTTATTTTATTTTATTTTATTTTATTACATCAAAATATGCTACCAAATGCCTACAAATGCTTTATTTGTCAGTGTGGGAATTTTGTATTGACATGCATCAATATGTACATGCATGTATGTGTGCATCGGTAGCAACATATTACAATACATGTAACATAGTATATAAATGTTAAATATATACCTGGGGACCTCAGTTGAGTTCTCTTAGGTATTCCATCCACATTTGTGGCAATATTTTGATATTCACAGAGGATGACGAAAACCATGAGGCGATAGTGCAGGAGGTGTTGAGAAGATTGGCAAAGACTGATTTATTCGTTAAACTGGAGAAGTGTGTGTTTGGGGCAAGTGAGATTGAGTTTTTGGAATTAAAGATTGGTCCTGATGGAATCAAGATAGATTCTATCAAGGTACAGGCAATTGTTGATTGGCCTATGCCTACCCATATCAAAGATGTTCAGGCTTTCCTGGGACTCGCAAATTTTTATTGTCACTTTGTTCATAACTTTTCCAAAATTGCCACACCCTCACACAACCTTACGTTGATGAGTTCGGTTGGTACTCGGTGCAGAGTCTCAACAGAAGGGGTGAACACTTAACCTACAACTGCAGGCGTGCTCGGGGTGAGGGGGGAGTTCGCTTAGATGGCCTCGGATCGTCCTTCAGGGCGCGGAGACTATAGAGAGGCTGGTACAGCGATTTTCAGTGTGTGCACTAGTAGTGTACACGAAAGGGGAGATATGCGCAGTGGCGGAAAAGTGCGCAACGCAAAGAGGCAAAAACGCGCAGTGCGGAAAAACGCGCAACGAGAGCGCAAAAGTGCGCAACGATGAGGATGATGAAGGCGGGAGGTGTAACAGGACAAAGACGACACTGGGATGTACTGTGAAGGTGGTGCACAGTTTGGGGGTGCAAACAGAGTGAAAGCGCAAGGAGCGGAAAAAGGCGCAGACGGTGCGCAAAATGCGGCTATGCAAAAGGGTGCGCAAAGGGTGCGCAAACGCGGCTATACGAAGGGCGCACTACGATAGTGCACAGACAAGGACGAAGGACGCAACGCAAGGGACGCAACGCAACAATACGACGAGGGGACGCAAACGATAACGCAAACACGGCTATACGAAGGGCGCACTACGAAGGCGCACGGACTGGACGCTGGTGCACAGACTATGTGCGACGCTGACTGAGCTAATAACTATGAGGGGGGGGAGGGAAAGATCCTCGGGATTCTCTATCTGTCCACTACTATGTACAAATGGCTTATGTGATAAAATGGTGAAATAAAGTATAAAAATAGGAAGCGCCATGCGCTACCCACAAGCGCATCCATTCGCCCATCTAAACCTGACCGCACTATGCCGCTGCCTCAGCCAATAAGATTTGCGCACCTATAGCTCAATATCCAACTGTTCCGGTGCGATGCGCTATTATTGGTGCACGCTAAGTCTCGTGCGCTCTTCCCAATTAATCCGCTTAGGTGTTATATGTCGCGTGCTGCACCTTAGTAATAATGGCGTGATCGACCTGTGCCAGTTACCAGATAAGGCGATGCCGATTGGAAATGTGGAAGAACTAAAAGGGGATGCTGTGCAAGACCAAATACTGCCAAAGCGCCTGGGTTACGTGAAAGCGCCCAAGTGCGCACAGTCCAATGCCAAATAGGCGCAAAGCGGCCCAGTTATGTAAGAATGCACAGTTCGCTTGTGTTGGAATCGTGGTGTGCCTCAAGTAAATGTGCCAGTAAGATGGGAGCTGCGATGCGCAGTGCACCGGTGCAGTGGATTGTTGTGTGTGATAGAGATTGTGCAAAGAGTGCGCAGCAGGGAATGTGAGTTGCAGGTAAAGTGTAAAAGGAGTGCGCAAAGGCGCATCGAGCGCACAATAAATGTAGAAGGCAGATAAGGAGCGTGGGGGGGGGGGCGCATGGAGGCGGCTTGAAGCGCGATGAGGCGCATTTAGGGCGCACAATGATTGGTGGCTATGGGGAAACAAAGGCGCAGTAGAAATGCAAAAGGCGCACAAAGGCGCACCTAAACGGTCAAAGGCGCACAAAAGCGCACGGAGGTGCGCGAAGGCGCACGAAAGCGCACGAAGGCGCGCAAAAGCGCGCTACGCAAAGTGTGCGGAAGCCATCTAGGAGGTGCACACAATCGCAAAAAATGCCGTAGTATGCGCGCAGGGCGATAGGGAGCCGTATCATCTCCTCCCAACTGAAGTACTGACTGTCCTCAGGCAGCATGCGATTGGTCAGCACAAAATTTTCTTCGCTCACATAAGCAGCCATCCTCTCCTTATCCATCTCTGACCACCATCTATCCTCTATAACTCTTTCCACAACCCATCTCTACCCGATCCGATGGCTTCAGCATTTACCTTAGCCCTCAGACAAACGATCCTGGCCCTCAATGAGACCCTCCCTGCTGCTGGGAGTGAGCAGACGATGATGCAAGCTTGGGGTGAAGGGTTTTGTAGTAAACTGGTGCGCTTTTTGTGTTTCTATAACTGGCGCAGGTTGCTAAGGGTCAGGTCATGTAGAACATGTATAAAAGCCGTGCGGACTGTGTCCAAGATGACGCAGAACTCGACGCGCTCCTCACGAAGGTGCGTAGCGCATTCAGCGGAATCATGGTGGAGGAGTGGCTTGCTTGGGGCAAAGAGCTGATGCCCGATATGCATAAGATGATTGAGGAGAAAGAGAGGTCCGAGGAATTTGAGCGTAGGGCGCACCGAAGCGCGCAGGGCGCGCCGCGCACTCTTGACCGCAGAATTGCAGGCACCAGATGTTAACTTGGAGCGGCTGGAAGGTGAGTTCAGAGCCATTGACGAGGCGAGCGATATAGATACCGCCGAGGCGCAGGAGGACGAAAAGGTGCGCGTCGCACTGGTGCGCTCTTTGCGCGCGCTTTCTGCCGCTACCGATGCTGAGGTTGTAGGCGAAGGAACTGGGGAGTCTTGGGAGAGTGGGGTGACGAGCAAGGGGGAGAACGAGCATAGCGATGAGAGCGCCAGTGCGGACGAAGGCGCAAGTGCGCGCCTGGTGCACGCAACGCGGCAACGCACGTATGTCGAAGTGCCGCCACTGAGTGGGGTTGGCGCCACCTCTAACGCTAATAGCGGACCAGTAAGTTTCTTTGGATATGCGTCAAACTCACTAAACCATTCCCTTTCTCTACGCTAGTGTGATAACTGCCGCCGCATCGGCCAACCAGCTAGGTGCACCTCTGTCAATGGAAAACGGTGCGCCCCATGCGCAAAGGGTAAGAGAAAGTGCGAATGGACGAAGCGCACCCTCGCACAGCTGCGCGCAACCCCTAGAGGCAGGAAAGCGGCTACTGGGCGCTCTAGTCTGTCTTTTTCTCATCCTACTTCCATGCTGCACTAAACTTTCCAAAGGCACGCCGCAAATTGACAAGGGCAATGAGAGCGATGTGGGGCTCATCAGCCCCTCGAAAGAGCGCACATCGAAGCGCCGCAAAGTCGAAAACGCGCCCCCTCCACCATCGCAAGTGCGCTCAAGGCCGCGCCGCCTTACCGTTCGCCAGGCAAGTGTGCACACGCAATCCTCGTGCCAAACCAGATCGGGAAACACCTCGGGGGATGCGGTTTATCAAGGTCAAGATGTTGAGGCGCTCGACTTAGCGCAATGCCGCACGTTAGTTGCAGTCTTGGGCGCCACGCACGATCGCCTTCAAGAAGATGTCCAAAGGTCGCTCATCGAGTTAGAGGTTGCTAAGAGCCGGTTGCGCAGTGCGGAGCAAGCGGAGGCGGACGCAAAGGCGAAACTGGGTGCAGCCACGGAGCGCCTGGAGTTCCTGGAGTCCATTGAATAGCTGCACAATGGTATAAGTTTTAGATAGTAGGTTAATCAATCTCTTTGTTGCGCCTGTGATACGCATAGTGCGCTCTGAAGCAGAGAAGTGTGCGCACGCGCGCGAATGTGCGCACTTTGCGCCAACCTGCGCACGCACTTCCATGGTGCCATAAAACGAAATTTGTAAGCCCAAATAATATGTGCGAGAGAAAAGAGATAATATAAGCAATGTTCGAGCAAGAAGTGTCAAGCGCACAAAAAAACGCGCACCATGCAAAGATGCGCAAATGCAAAGGGGAGCAGAAAAATTGTCCAACCATCACTTTCCTCCTCCCAACTGAGATATTGACCATGTCCATCAATAAAAAAAGTAAGAGATAAAATGAAGCGCACACGATATCACAAAGTCTAAAAAAATGGGAAAGGCTCAGTAGATCATCACGGCTGGTAAAACCCATGGGTTGCGCAATCACAGAACGTGTCCAGATGCGACTTCGCGAATAGGAAAAGGTAATGTAAAAAAATGAAAGAAAGCAAAGCGTACGTATAAAATGGTGAAGTATCCATAGCGGTGCGCACGGAGCGCTAGTTGCGCGCCTCATTGGCGCTTTCTTCTTCCTCAGTGCTATCTCCTTGCGCTTCTTCTTCGTCGACTGCTTCTTCGTCTTCTGTGTCCAGTACTATGGACTCTTCCATCTCTCTTAACCGCGTTGTGGTGATATCGAGCGCTATGTCAGGAAGCGCAATGGACTTGCGCGCGTGGTATGGCAATAGGCGGAATGCGGCTACTGGCCTGTCAAATACTGTCCCGTTGAGCTCGCAGACTATGTATGCGCCGCCCTGATTGCGCGACACTATAACTAGAGGACCGAGATAACGCGCGCGCATTTTGCGGTTAAGGCTCTTTTCGATTGCCGTGTTGCGCATAAGGACTAAGTCGCCACGCTGGAAGTTGAAGCTGCGGATGGTTTTTGAGTGCGCTTTCTCGAAACGGAGCGCCGCCTTGCGCCTCTCTGCATAGACGCGGGAATGGATGCACGCTAAGTCTGCTGGACACTTTTGTAATGCGCGCGCGCGCCGCGCGATTAAGTCTGTCGTGGAGAGTATAGAATCTGGGGGTGGGTTAAGGTATGTCGCTTCAATGATATCGAGAGGGATTAGAGGCTGCGCGCCTGTAACAATGAAGTATGGCGAAACACCGAGGCGCTTTCAAACTGTGATGCGCTCTGCCCAAAAGACTGAGTACAGTGCACTGAACCACTTTGATTCTACTCCATCTGCTGCTTTGATAAGTGCTTGACGCACATCAAAATGTGCGCGCTCAACAATTCCATTAGCGCGCGAATTATAGCCAGATATGTGGATATGATTGATATGGTAGCGCTTACTGAGATAGGCTAGTGCTTTGATGAATGGCTTGCCATTATCAGTGACTATCTTGCACAATGCACCCCATCTGCAGATGAGGTCTTGGAACATCCAATCGCCAAGTGCGCTCACATTTTCTTTAGGGAGCCCGCGGAATTCCGGCCAAGTCGCAAGTGAGCAACGCCCTTGGACGATATAGCGCCGCCCTGCTGATACTGGTAAGTGCATCGTATCAATATAAACTTTACTGAACAGGGGCACAGGCATTGCGACGACTGGCGGTATTAGAACCTTCTGTGTTTGCTGGATCTGGCAAATATGACAAGTATGCACGAACCAAATGATGTCATCCATAACATGCGGCCACCAAAAGCACTCGAGCAATGCGGAGCGTGTCGCGTAAAAGCGCTTGTGTCCAATGTTGTCATGGATGGCGCGCAATATCGGTAAGCGTCTAGACTGCCAAATAACAAGCTGGTGCGCACCATGCGCATTGCGCTTCCATAGGCGCGTCCTGTCTTTGAAAAACGCGCTCGCGTAGCGCACCAGCGCGCTGTACTCGGAATCTGTGAAGTCGCTAGGGCGCGTTAGGGTATCCATCCAAATCCAGACCAAATCTAACTTCTCATCCTCTGCATCTGCTGTTGCACTCCTTGGAACTTGGCTATAGTCATCGTCATAAATAAGCGCACTATTGTGCGCATTTTGCGCGTTTTTGTTTGGCTCTGGCTGCGTCAGCGCAAGGGCTTGCGCATCCAAAGACTGTGAAATGGGACGTATCACATGCATAAATCCATGTAGCGCATCAACCCAGTCCTCAAACTCTTCATCCTCTTCTCCCTCTAAGTCCTCTGGCTGCTTCGGCCGACGCGATAGCCCATCTGGACCATGCACCGCTCCCCTAACATGCACGAGTGTAAAGTGGAATGTAAGGATTGAGACAATCCACCGGTTAATGCTAGCGGATGGTTGGACATTGGGGTTTTGTAGCATGCCCTTGATATAGCGCGCGTCAGTCTCCACAATTAAGTTGCACACACCTATAATATAAAGGCGCAAACTGTGCAGCGCGCGGTAAAGCCCATAGATCTCTAGCTTCGGTTGTGAAAAGCGCGCTTCTCTGTCGTTGAGCGTAATCGAGCCGAACCGGTTGTAAATGCGCGTTTTTGCATCTGCGCTCTTTTGCTGGCAAAGGTAAAAGCCGACCGCTATCTGGGAAGAGTCGACTGCAAGGATAACAGGGAGTTCTGAGGAATAATCGATCGGTTGTAGTGCAGGACACTCTAGCACTGCTTGCTTGATGTCATTTTGCGCCGCTATCTGCTCTGGGCCCCATTCAAATGGAGCGTCCTTGCGCGTAAGTCTTGTGAGTGCGTTAACGCGGTGCGCATAATTGCGGATATAAATGCGCATTAAACCGACTGTTCCCAAGAATGCACGCACTTCTGACAGCGTGTGGCATGCGCCCCAATTGCGGATAACATCTACCTTGCCGCGTTCGGGTTTTCTACCTTCTGGGGTGCAATAATGGCCAAGAATGACAAAGTTTTCAGTGCACAAGGTGGATTTCATCCCAGAGAAAGTGCCGCCACTATATTTCATGCGCTGCACAATGCGGTTCACGTTCTGAAAGTGCTCCCACACAAAGCGCCTTACACCAGGGTTCGCAGTGAGCGCTTCACACGAGCCATCCGGTAAAATGTAGCGCTTCGAAGGCCCCTTGACTGGAACATCGTCAATATAGGGAACGGTGTAATCTGGTATCTCTGGCCGCAGAATATAGCACACATCATCGTGGAAGATTGGTACTGAGTTTGTCCAACCCATTGGCAATGTAACGAGGCGCATTGCGCCATATGGTGTCTGGAATGTTGTAAGATCGCGCGACGATTCTTTGATTAAGCGCTCGTCGTATCCCACATATAGATCAAGGACAGCGCCGCATGCGCGCCCCGCAAATTGCTCTGCAAGGTGCTCAGGTGTAGGGGTGACGCCGGAGTGTTTAATGGTAACGCGATTAAGCGGTTCGAGGCTATGTACGATGCGCAGTGCTTTTCCATCTTTCTTGAGTGTGCAGAACCAGCGCGATCTATATGCCAAATTTGAGTGCTCATAAACACCAGAGTCTATTTTCTTCTGGATAATGGCGCAAACTTCGTCGTATATGCCTGGTGGAATGGGGATGTTGCGCTCTATCCAAGGAGTGTGCGGAATAACTGGGATTTCTACTGGGGGAAAGAACGCGGTCTTGAAGCTACCGCGCTCCTCATCGCTCCATGCAAAGGCTTCATTCTGCAAAGACATCAAGTGGTGTAAAACCTTCATCTCCTCTGGTAATAGGAAATCAGTGTGGCGCTCCTGGAGTGCTTGCATGCGCTCTTCAGTATAGCGCCCGGTCGGGGTAAATGGTGGCGGATTTGGTAAAAGCACAGGAAGCGCTGCTAGCGGATCGCCTATAATGTTGCGCTCGATGCGGAATTCGTTTGGGACGGGCGCAATAACTGGCTTGACTTTTCTAGCAACCGGTTTATACTTCTTCTTGGTCACTACGCCCTTTTGCGGTGCGCGCACTGCTAAATCGATAAAAGTTGCGCGCGCATGTGCGCTTTTCGGAAACGCGGCAGGAATAAGCGCCACAGGGTCGATCGAATTTAAGAGCGCCTGCGCGTGACTGTTGGTACACTGGGATAGGTAGAGTTGAGAGATAATAGAGGTGGAAGGAACGGAAGCGGAAAATGGAATAAGCGCAAACGCGGAAATGTCACAAGATTGGGTATCAGAGTCAAATGTTATGATAGTGGCGGCTTCTCCTTGGTCTGAGATCAATTCCTCGAAGCCTTGCAAAAATTTCTTTGCGGGTTATGCTGAATAGCAAAGTGCAGTGTTGCTGGAGCTGGTAAGAAGTGGCGCGGCTTCCCCCTAGGCTTTGTTGGAATGGTGGAGATGGCGCCAGTATTCGGATCGCAGATTGTAATTGTTTGCGCTTTGTCCGCAAAGTTGCGCACGATGGAGCGCGTTAACACGTCGAAGGGGCGCCCTAACAGAATATCGTAAGCAGGTGAATGGATAACGTGAACTTGCACATAGACAACGATATCCCCAATGCGCGCAGAAACGTTGCGCGCAAGCCCAAGCGACTCATCTACCTCTCCATTGGCTGATTGCATGTATAAACGAATGCGCAGGTCGTACTGAAGCCCAAGACGATGGCAGACTGCTTCTGACATTGCGATAATTTGTGAACCCGGATCTAAGATAGCTTCAAAGTACTCTTGGTTGTCGATCAATAAATCAATGGAGCGAAGCGCATGCGACTCTTTAGCAACCTTCAAAACATCGGGGTTTTCAATTTCGCCTGGTTGGAGATGGGTAAGGTACTGTTCAAATGGATCCTGCAAAACAATAGGAAGCGGCCCTGCAATTGCCGCGCTAGCTGGGGGTGTCGCATTAAGCACTTTATCTCCCGCAAAAGGCGCGCGCGCTTCGCAGTGCGCAAATGGCATAACGCTCGCAAGGTTTGTAGCTACCACTTCCGCACTGGTAGCTGCAATGCACTTTGGGGTGACTTGTTCTCTATGGCGCTGCCTGAGATCGGGCGAAAGGGATAGAAGCTCTTCATGCGAAACCGTAACAGAGGGCGCCTTCATGGCACGCGCATATACGTCGTCGACAATCTGCGGGTTCTGGATGGGAATGACAGTGCGGTATGATGGCTCTTTGCCTTTGGAAGAGTTAGCTGGTATGTCTGGTTTATCTGCTGCTGTGGGTGCAAAACGCGCCTCAGGAATGTTGGAATAGGGATGTATGGGTGTCTCGTCGGGCGCATCAGTTGCGCTCGCAGCGGATTGCGAAGCTGGGGACTCAATACTGTCGGTGGGTGCCATGTCTGTGGTTGTAGAATGCACACCCTCTTGGTTGGATGTATTGCGCGGTGCGCGCCGCAGAATTTCAATGCCGTCGAAGACTTGCCTCTTGCGAAGCGCCATCAACTCCCTCTCGAGCGCATCAATGCGCTCTTCCTTCGTTAGTTGCGCATTTGGTGCGCTTTGCATATAATCTGCTGCAGGAGCTGAAGCGGCAACGTATGTCGACTGTAGAGATGCAGCTGGAGCTGGACGAGGCGCTATATTGTAGATGAGCTGCGAATTGGTATTAGATGAAAGTCGACCCGTGGCAATCTGCCCTGGGTTGCGCTTATGCCATTCCTCGATGCGCTCGCCTAGGAAATTGCCTGGAATAGACCGCGGCATGAATGCGCCACCTGGGAGTACGATGCGCCCTTCTGCATTTCGCCTACACTTTCCTTCGCTAATAAGGCGCTCAATTGAAGCGCACTCAGGGATATAGTGCCCTGTCTGACTGCAACCATTGCACCTGTCGTTGTTCGAGCGAGGCGCACCATTTCCGCCATCTCTGCATGATGCGCTCAATGCAGTAACTATCGTCTGTGTCATGCGCTCGAATAAGACTGAAATGTCTTCTGCTTTGACTGCGGGTGCGCTAGGTTGTGGCTGGGAAATGGGTGCGCTGGGTGCTGAGTAGGGCGCATACATATCGGGGTTTTGCGCTGTGAGCCCAGTAAGTGGCTGGAAATAGCATGCTGGGCCTTCAAAGATAAAGTCGATCGCATCGCGTATTGCATCTAATGAGTATGGCACATTTGCAGGCTGATTAGGTACCGCAATCGCAAGGCGGCTCAAAATGCGCTCTAGCTGGTCTGGTCGAAACACCCTAACGAACATGCGGCTTTGGTCGTAGCGCGCCAATATGCCTTGCGCAACTAAGTATTTGCTAATGTTGAAAAATGCGCGATAATAGCGCGCGATTTCTTCTGCAGTTACGAGACCAATGCGTGCGGTCTCACCAATAAGCTTGTCCAGGTCACTAATACTCCATTTACTGCCATCCCTAGAGCCAGGATAAAGCTTTAGGACAGCGTCTTTGAATGCACCATAGTTGTGCGTCGCGCTATACTCTGGTAGCAGTTTCCAAGTGTCTGCAGTGTCGCTGTCCAAATAGCGCACTGTGTGGAACTTCTTATCGGTCTCGTCGGTGACGTTACAATCACGGAGGAGTTGCGCGAGCTCCTCAAAGTACTTCTGGAGTTCGCGCAGTTTTGCAGGGTCAAAGGGCGGCGCGTTTTGGTTAGATGCAGATGGCATGTGCATGGTAGCCATGGTAGGTGGAATAAGGTGTGTAGAGTTACGATCTGGTAAAAGCGCAGCGAAATTCGGAGGTGGGGAAAAATGCGGTGATGCGGACGGAGTTAGGGTAGGTAGGGATGATTCAGGTGAAGGTGGAGGTAAAGACAGCGCGGACGAGTGATGTGTGTTGTTTAGGAAGAGTGATTCAAATACTGGTATTTCCCCAAGCTGGAGCGCAGTTGCTAGCAGCTCGGAATGGAGAGTGCGAAGGTGGTTAATGTTGAAGCAAAGGGCGAGCCGATGGAGGTCTAAAATATGGTCTGATAAACAGATACCCCTCGCGGTGGGCTCCAGAAAATGATGAGTTCGGTTGGTACTCGGTGCAGAGTCTCAACAGAAGGGGTGAACACTTAACCTACAACTGCAGGCGTGCTCGGGGTGAGGGGGGAGTTCGCTTAGATGGCCTCGGATCGTCCTTCAGGGCGCGGAGACTATAGAGAGGCTGGTACAGCGATTTTCAGTGTGTGCACTAGTAGTGTACACGAAAGGGGAGATATGCGCAGTGGCGGAAAAGTGTGCAACGCAAAGAGGCAAAAACGCGCAGTGCGGAAAAACGCGCAACGAGAGCGCAAAAGTGCGCAACGATGAGGATGATGAAGGCGGGAGGTGTAACAGGACAAAGACGACACTGGGATGTACTGTGAAGGTGGTGCACAGTTTGGGGGTGCAAACAGAGTGAAAGCGCAAGGAGCGGAAAAAGGCGCAGACGGTGCGCAAAATGCGGCTATGCAAAAGGGTGCGCAAAGGGTGCGCAAACGCGGCTATATGAAGGGCGCACTACGATAGTGCACAGACAAGGACGAAGGACGCAACGCAAGGGACGCAACGCAACAATACGACGAGGGGACGCAAACGATAACGCAAACACGGCTATACGAAGGGCGCACTACGAAGGCGCACGGACTGGACGCTGGTGCACAGACTATGTGCGACGCTGACTGAGCTAATAACTATGAGGGGGGGGAGGGAAAGATCCTCGGGATTCTCTATCTGTCCACTACTATGTACAAATGGCTTATGTGATAAAATGGTGAAATAAAGTATAAAAATAGGAAGCGCCATGCGCTACCCACAAGCGCATCCATTCGCCCATCTAAACCTGACCGCACTATGCCGCTGCCTCAGCCAATAAGATTTGCGCACCTATAGCTCAATATCCAACTGTTCCGGTGCGATGCGCTATTATTGGTGCACGCTAAGTCTCGTGCGCTCTTCCCAATTAATCCGCTTAGGTGTTATATGTCGCGTGCTGCACCTTAGTAATAATGGCGTGATCGACCTGTGCCAGTTACCAGATAAGGCGATGCCGATTGGAAATGTGGAAGAACTAAAAGGGGATGCTGTGCGAGACCAAATACTGCCAAAGCGCCTGGGTTACGTGAAAGCGCCCAAGTGCGCACAGTCCAATGCCAAATAGGCGCAAAGCGGCCCAGTTATGTAAGAATGCACAGTTCGCTCGTGCTGGAATCGTGGTGTGCCTCAAGTAAATGTGCCAGTAAGATGGGAGCTGCGATGCGCAGTGCACCGGTGCAGTGGATTGTTGTGTGTGATAGAGATTGTGCAAAGAGTGCGCAGCAGGGAATGTGAGTTGCAGGTAAAGTGTAAAAGGAGTGCACAAAGGCGCATCGAGCACACAATAAATGTAGAAGGCAGATAAGGAGCGTGGGGGGGGGGGCGCACGGAGGCGGCTTGAAGCGCGATGAGGCGCATTTAGGGCGCACAATGATTGGTGGCTATGGGGAAACAAAGGCGCAGTAGAAATGCAAAAGGCGCACAAAGGCGCACCTAAATGGTCAAAGGCGCACAAAAGCGCACGGAGGCGCGCGAAGGCACACGAAAGCGCACGAAGGCACGCAAAAGCGCGCTACGCAAAGTGTGCGGAAGCCATCTAGGAGGTGCACACAATCGCAAAAAATGCCGTAGTATGCGCGCAGGGCGATAGGGAGCCGTATCAACATGAAAGGGAGTAGTGTAGAGATGGGGAGAACAACAGCAGACTACATTTGAGGAGTTGAAGAGAAAGTTTGTGGAAGAGCCAATATTAGCCTCAGTAGATTTCATGTGTCCCTTATGAGTGGAATCAGATGCATCTGACTTTGCTACTGGAGCAGTATTATCAGTGTTATGTGAAGATGACAAATGGCATCCTTGTGCATATTTGTCTTGAGGGTTGAATGATGTGGAGAGAAATTATGATGTGCATGATAAAGAGATGTTGGGAATAATACGAGCATTGGAGGCATGGAAATATTATTTGGAGGGATGTACACATCAGATCGAAATCTGGATGGATCATCAAAATCTGCAGTACTTCATGTCTGCCAAAAAGCTTAACTGTCGACAAGTGTGTTGGGCATTATTTCTATCACGTTTTAATTTTCACTTAGTCCACAAAGGGGAAAGCTTGATGAGGAAAGCAGATGCATTATCCAGACGTACAGATCATAAAAGAGGGGTGGAGGAGGACAATGAAAATATTACCCTACTCAAACCTGAATACTTTCATATTTGTGCTATGCATCAAGGGCATCTATTGGTAGATAGCTCAGAGATGGAAATGTTATCTAAAATTAGGCAATGTTCAGAGATGGATGATGAAGTAGTGGAAGCTGTGAAAGCTTTGAGGGGAGAGAAGAAAGGTAATATTAAAGGAGACAAATGGGTTGAAGAACAAGGGTTAGTGTTGTTCAGAGGAAAGGTGTATATACCAAAGGATCGAGGTTTATGAAGGGAGATTGTACAGTTACATCATAATACACCCTCTGCTGGACATTTAGAAAGGTGCAAGATGTTGGAGTTGGTGATGAGAAATTATTGGTAGCCTGGAATTTCAAAGTATGTGTTGGGGTATGTGGATGGGTGTGATATGTGCATGAGGGGAAAAGCATTTTCAGAAAAGCCTGCAGGGAAATTGATGCCAAACCCTATACCTAATCCGCCATGGTGAGATATATCTGTGGACTTCATCACCAGATTACCTGAAGCTCAAGGATATGATGCAATATTTGTAGTATGTGACCACTTCACAAAGGAAGTCCATATCATTCCTACTACTGCAGAGACCTCATCATTGGGCTTGGCATGCCTCTATCTCAATCATGTATGGTGGTTACATGGATTACCGAATATGGTTATCTCCGATCGTGGACCACAATTTGCTTCTGCATTTATGTGAGAGTTAAATAATATATTGGGGATTAAACAAAGTTATCTATGGCATATCACCCACAAAATGATGGGCAGAAAGAGAGAATGAATCAGGAGTTGGAGCAGTACCTATGCATGTTTGTCAATCACTGACAAACTGACTGGACCGAATGGTTGGCAATTGCTGAATTTTCTCACAATAATAAATTCCATTCAGCTACTCGCATGTCACTCTTCTTTGCTAATTATGGGTATTGTCGCAGAATAGAAGTAGAACCTCGAAGGGAAGTCAAGATACAGTCAGTGGAGGACTTTGTATCAAAAATGTGAAAGGTGCAGGAGGAAGCAGAGGTGGCATTGATGAAAGCATGTGATGATATGATGCGACACATGGATTGTACTCGAGCTGTAGCTCCAGAGTACAAAGTTGGTAACTTGGTATGGCTAAGTACCAAGGATCCAGATATTCCATGACCTTCAAAAAAGCTTACAGAGAAGCAAGTTGTGTTGAAATTAATTCCCTTGATGCATGCTGTATACATGAGGCGATACATGCAGCATACACATGTCACTGCGCTTACTGCGCATACATGTGGTATACACATTCCCGAGTCATGTGACATCCTTATTATTATGTATATAAGGAGAACCTGTACCATAGTAGGAATACAGTGTTCTTACCTCTGCTAAACCCTAGCTCTAAGACTAACTAAACCCCAGGTAGGTTATAAGGAACGTGTCATCTCTTCCTCTGTGCAGTGTATGTAGTCTGCTCCAACAGGTTATGGGCCCTGCTGGGCACGTTGCGAACGCGCTTTAAATAGCTGCGAACAACGTTGACTTCATTGTCTCCAAATTGTAACCTTGTGCTCTTCGTGAGCTGCATTGCGCTCTCTGCGAGCTGCATTTAAAAACCTAGGTTGACTAGGGTTAACCACTCTGAAGGAGTGTTTTTGCCTGAGAATATGGAACGTGTTTTCTTGAATAGAAGAACTGATTGAGTGCTTTTACCAGCTGCCACTACAACATCATGTCTTCAACTCTTGAAAAACTCGTACAAACTTTCGACGGCTCTAACTACATTCAATGGGCTGACTCAATGAAGGCGTGGCTCAGGTCTCAGGGCCTCTGGCAAATAACTAGCGGGATGGAACTAAAACCACCCATGGCGCCTCCTTTGATGGCGACAAACGCTGCACTGGTAGCGGAAGCTAATGCCAAGCTCCAGACCTGGAACAATAAGAATGACCAGGCAATTGGTAGCCTAGTGCTCCGCCTGGCCCCCTCTATTCGGCAGCGTGCCAACACCAAGGACACTGCTGAGGAGGTATGGGATCCCATCCGCACCGACTATGGTGTGGACGGCCCCTCTCAAGTCTTTTCGGACTTTAGGTCCACTATAACGATCAAGATTCCGGCTGCGAATCCCGCACCGGAGATCGCCAGAATGGCCGACAAGTTTGAGCGCCTCATGGCTGCCAATGTCACCATCCCCGAACTAGTGCAGGCCATGATCTTACTTGCTGCGATGCCGCGCGAGTTCGATTCATTGTCCTCAACGGTCCTTAACACGACCGCCACTAGAGCCTTGACATTTAAACATGTCAAGGACTCCATTGTTGCTGAAGCCTCATGCCGCACGGCAGTTGGGAAGCCCGCTGGCCAGCCTCAGGCCACCAAGCTTTCTGCTGTCAAGCGCAAAGGGGGAAACCCCAAATGGCAATCTCAGGGCAACAATGGAGAATCATCCCGAAAACATGGACGACGTGGGGACAGAAAGACTAAGGAGGAGAAGCCAAAAGAGAAACATACCCACCTCGCCTCACAAGCCTCTACCACCATAAATGGTAATGGCACCATCATACCACCGATGCCGCTCATACAGCGCATCGAGCACACTCCCACAAGGGATCCTCGCCGCCGACCGCCTGCACAGGCATATATGGGCGTGACCTCCTCTTGCTCGGTTTACGCCGAGTACCAGCAAGCTCGAGACACCCTTGAGCACATGCAACTTCCGCGCAGCACGAAAAATCTGCGACCGCTGGAAGAGCACCTTACGGTGCGAGAAGGTAAGAGAAGGAGGATAGAGCCAGAAACCGAGGCTACGATCGAGGAGGTAGAAGACGATACCGTCTCCCTCAGATCAGAACTGCCGGCAACTGACGAGGAAGTGTGGAAGATCGTCGACGAGATGCTCGTCGATGAACCCCTTGACACAGGGGTGTATGATGATAGGTCAGTCCTTTTCCCTGCCACAAGCACAAGGATTAAAATTCCTATGAATACAGCGAACTTTTCATGTGAAATTTTACCGCTATTAAATGTATCATGGAATTATGTACATCTTAATATATGTGTTACGTGTGCAAGTGGAAAATGTAAGAGAGGTGCTGACTGGATCATGGATTCAGGCGCATCAAAACACTTCACTGGTGAAATTAAAGATTTTGCTTCTTACGAGCCTTTACCGAGAAAGGACTCTACCCTGGTTCAAACAGCCATGGGTACTACTCATATAGTAGGGAAAGGAGCAGTCTTCATTAGACACCAGGTAGTATGTCATGGGAAGTCAGAGACGCGTGAAACGCGATTATACCCCGTCTACTACATACCCGACTGTAATGCTCGATTACTGTCAATGGGCGTCTTCTTACAAGACGGAAGTGATGTGCGTGGTTCCTCCGCACACATTTCATTTTTCAAGCAAGGAAACCCAATTATGGATTGCGTCCCTCTTATGAAACGTGACACTATTTATTGGGCTCGGACTCATATATTGAGCACCAAGGGAATCAATGTCGCGACAATATATGTTGCAGACTACTCGACTTGGCATAAGCGACTTGGACACCCATCCAAAGAGGCGCTAGGGAAGATGCCTAATAGCACCATAAAATTCCCAAGGAATTTAATTATTCCTAAAGACAAAATTATATGTCCAGGGTGCGCTGAAGGGAAAATGACCTCAAAATCTTTTCCCGAATCAGATTCACGTGCAGAAAAACCCTTGAATTAATACATTCCGATCTGAAGGAACTCCCAGTACTATCGTACCATAAACATAAATACTTTATTGTATTTCTGGATGACAAAACGTCACATATCTGGGTCCAATGCCTCAGAAAGAAATCTGATGCTGCTGCGGCCATCAGACAATTTCGGGCAGTAGCTTTGACACAGTATGGCACTACAATCAAGCGCTGGCATGTTGATCCAGGGGGGGAGTTCAAGGATCGTGAGCTACAAAATGTGCTCAAGGACTTTGGCATCAAAATAGAGATGTCTGCACCACACATGCACCAACAGAATGGACGCGCAGAGCGTGCCATAAGGACAATAATGGAAAAGTCGCAAACCCTGCGATTTACTGCATGTCTACCACAATCATGGTGGGAATTTTGCATTGAACATGCAACACACCTATACAACCGAACCTTGATAAGGCGCCTGAAATGGCTGACACCGGTTGAGGACCTGACAAAGGTCCGCCCAGATCTAAACGATCTGAAGGTTTTTGGTTGTGGTGCTTACGTCTACCTACCCAAGGAGAAGCATCCAAACACATTGGCTCCTCGATCGGAGTTGATGACATACCTTGGATTAGAAGATGGCATTAAAGCATACCGTTTCATGCGACCTAGTGGCGCAATATTCATTGGTGCTATGGCACTATTTGATGAAACGTTGTTCCCATGCTGTCCCGGAGCTAAGACTCCTGCCAATACAGACCTTGGTGATTTTCCACCTCCAGAACCAGAAGATGATGACCACTCATCTGGAACAGATGGCGATGATTCTATACCGCCACAAGATCCGCCCCTTCCTCCATCATCATAAAATGATGATGATGATGTACCAAGTGAGCAAAAGGCACATGATGATGTGACAAATGCTCCTCCTCCGCTGCCTCCAGTAACCACTGAGGACTTTCGTCCAAGACGTGATGATCAACAGGAATGGCAGCAATTGCCCCGTCGATCAGGCAGGCAGAGGAACATCCCAAACCGTCCTGGCAATACCTATGGAGAGAAGCGACTCCCCTCTGACATAGAGAGAGACATTGCATGTGATCGATATTGGAAGAGATCTGTGGGTCAAGATTCGGATCATAACCGAACACGACCACAAACTCAACAGAAAGAACCGGTTGCTGGACCGAGTTCGGCACCCCACGAGAGTGTGCCCGATTCCAAAGATCAAGAACATGATCACCCAATGGGGGAACCGGACGAAGCAGGTTATATTAAAAAGATAACCAAGGAAGGAGGAGATAAGCTTATTCGCTGGCTGTTGTCAAAAGCAGTCAAACCATTGAGCGAAATAAGCCAAGTTCCAAACCAATTTCGCGATATTGCGCGCCTACCATGGCAGCAGCAACATGAGTGGAAACAAGCTTGTCAAGAAGAATTAGAGGCTCTTCATAAGCGACAAGTCTATGACATCATCGATCTTCCACATGATCGAAAAACGATCAAAAATAGATGGGTTTTCTCCGTAAAATCGGATGGAAGAAAACGAGCCAGACTCGTGGCCAAAGGCTTTTCACAAGTCGAAGGCGTTGACTTTGATGAGATTTTCTCACCGGTAGTCCGCTACGAGACCGTACGCCTCATGTTTGCACTTGCATCTCTGGAAGGCATGTATATGACCGGCCTAGATGTAAAAACCGCATTTTTGTATGGCAAACTAGATGAGGAGATCTATATGGATCAACCCGAGGGTTTCAGACTCGAGGAAAAAGAGCGCAAAGTGTTGCGCTTATGCCGAGCATTGTATGGCCTTAAACAAGCCTCACTTGCATGGTGGAAAGAGCTAGAGGCATTTATGCGCACCATTGGGTTCGTGCGCGCCAGCTCCGATGCTGGCATTTTCATACACAAGGATCCTAAAACAGGCAGCATTGTTATTGCACTCGTCTATGTTGATGATGGCTTGTTCATGGGGAAGAACAAGAAACTTGTGGATGAAAAGAAAAATGCTTGTCTAAAGCATTGGGAGTGCCGTAGTACTGAAAAAGTCACGGAATTCTTAGGCATGCGCGTCACCCAGACTGCAAGCAAAGTCAAACTCGATCAAACTGAATATCTTGCCAAAGTGCTTGAGAGATTCGAGATGACAAATGCCAAAGCGACCCCCACTCCACTCCCGACTGGTTACAAACCATCGGAAAACACAGCAACGCCCAATGCGATGCTTAGATCAAAATATCAGTCTGTGATTGGATCTTTATTGTATCTGATGCTCAGAACGCGACCTGATATCGCTTACATGGTAATCAAGATGTCGCAATTCTCTGCTAATCCTAGCCAAGAACATCTAGACAAAGCGATATACATAATGCGCTATCTGGTGGGAACCCAGAAGTACAGTATAGTCTATGATGAAGAGAAATTCGAGGGGCTACAGGCCTTCACAGATTCTGATTGGACAGCTGACACTGTCAAACGCCGATCTACAACGGGTTACTTTGCTACTCTAGCAAGTGGCATTGTGTGCTGGCAGTCCCGTTTACAAAAAACTGTAGCACTGTCATCCACAGAAGCCGAATATATGGCTCTCTCCGACACTTGTCAACAGATAGTGTGGATAGAGTCCTTATTCCAGGAACTTGGATATGTACTGAAGCGCATACCAATCTGCGCTGATAATCAGGGATCCATCTTTATCGGATCAAATCCAGTTCAGGAAAGAAGGACCAAACATATAGACATTCGCTACCACTATACCCGCGAATGCATTGAAAAAGACAAAGTCACAGTCGTTTTCATTCCTGGAAGTGATAATCTGGCTGACATGTTCACCAAGAACCTTGGCGCCGTCCTTTTCAGGAAATTTAGAGACTCTCTCGGAATTACTTTCGAGATTCAAACTTAGCTGCTTAGAGCGCTGTACAGTTTGAGGGGGGGTGTTGAAATTAATTCCCTTGATGCATGCTGTATACATGAGGCGATACATGCAGCATACACATGTCACTGCGCTTACTGCGCATACATGTGGTATACACATTCCCGAGTCATGTGACATCCTTATTATTATGTATATAAGGAGAACCTGTACCGTAGTAGGAATACAGTGTTCTTACCTCTGCTAAACCCTAGCTCTAAGACTAACTAAACCCCAGGTAGGTTATAAGGAATGTGTCGTCTCTTCCTCTGTGCAGCGTATGTAGTCTGCTCCAACAATGTAGTCTGCTCCAACAAGTTGGCCCATATCCAATTTCTAAAATAATTTCATCCAATGCAGTAGTGTTAAAATTACCTCAATCATTCAAGATTGATCCTGAAATTAACATTTCCCATTTATGGCCTGACTGCCCACCCACTATTCCTGGTCAACAAACTACTCCACAGCCTCCAATAATGGTAGAAGGTGCTCCAGAATATGTAGTGGAAGAGATTTTGGACTCATGTCTTCAATGAAATAAATTGGAGTTCTTAATCAAGTAGAAGAACTACACCGATGAAAATAACTCATGGAAACCTGAAGAGAATTGTAAGCGAGCACATAATGCAATTGCCCAATTCTTTAAACATAATCCAAATGCTCTACATTGCATTGTTAGAATGGTGTATGAGAAGATGAATTTCTGGCCTTACCAAAATTTCACAGAGGGGACAGATACAATATTTTCTCATCTGGAAGTCAAGGCATAAAAGGGGGGTAATGTTAGGAAATAGTCTCCTAGCATGCCTATTATATAATAATATTTTACTTTTATTTTATTTTATTTTATTTTATTTTATTACATCAAAATACACTCCAAATCCCTACAAACACTTTATTTGTCAGCATGGGAATTTTCTATTTACATGCATCAATATGTATGCGCATGTACACGTGCATCTGTAACAACATATTACAATATGTGTAACATAGTATATAAACTAAAAATACATACTGGGGACCTGTTAGGAAACAGTCTCCTGATATGACTATTACATAATACTATTTTTATTTTATTTTATTTTATTTTATTTCACCTAAATACGCTATAAAACACCTATATACACATTATTTGTCAGTGTGGGAATTCTTTATTTACACACATCAATATGTATGTGCATGTGTGTGCACATCCATAATAACATACTACAATATGTGTAATATGGTATATAACCCTAAAATAAACACTAGGAGACCTCAGTTGTGTTCTCTTAGGTATTCCATCCACAATAGTGGTGCGAAAAGCCTAACTCAGCCAACTGTTCTATTTTTAACCTTTCACATCAAAGCCATCAAACACCCCATCATGTGTGCACCCCCTGCCACCTTCTTGTAGGAGAGCCCCCATGGTCCAGCTAGCACATTAGTGGGTGTCGCTCTAACAGGACCTCAGTTGAGTTCTCTTAGGTATTCCATCAACATTTGTGGTGTGAAAAGCCTATTTCAGCCAACTAGTCTATTTTTAGCCCCTCGCATCAAAACCATCAAACCCCCCATCATGCGTGCGTGCCCCGCCACCTTCTTGTAGGAGAGCTTGCATAGTCCAGCTAAGCTAGCAGAACAGTGGGTGTCGCTCTAACACATACTCCCTTCCTCCTTGATACAGGGTGACACCCATGCATGGGCTTCAACCCTCGACAAGCACTCTCACATTTGGATATGGTGAATGAGCTCACAGAGTGGATGAAGGACACCTTAGAGGAGGCAAAGTTAGCTTTGGAGGATGACATGGCACACTTCTACAACCAGTGTCACTCATCCACACCCACATATAAAGTTGGTGATCATGTCTATGTCAACTCTAGTGACATTTTCACCACATGTCCATCCAAAAAACTCGCCCACCACTATCTTGGACCATTCGTCATCACTAGATACATTGGGTCACATGCCTACCACCTATGGCTACCACAGTCAATGTCCAGACTCTACCCTGTCTTCCATGTTGTAAAGCTGCTGCCTGCACCCACAGATCCATTTCCTGGATGTGTGACACAATCTCCCCCACCACCTACAGTTATTGAAGGCAAACCTCAGTATGAGGTTGAGTCCATCTTAGACGCCACTTATGTTGAGGTAAACATGAATACCTGGTGCACTGGAAGGGTTATGGGTATGAGGAGAATTTTTGGGTTGCAGAGTCCGATGTGAATACCCCATGACTGGTCAGAGAGTTCCACCGGCGACATTCCTCTGCACCTTAGTGCATCCAAGCATCCAACTTTAGGCAAATACAGTTTCGAATGCATCGAGGCAATGTATCATAGAAGGGGGGTAATGTAAGGGGAAAGAAAGGCGCCCTAGGCATCTGGGCAATTTTCTGCATTTGTCCCATATTTTGTTATAATTTATTCCACCCTATTCTGCCTTTTCTATGATTTTCTATGATTTATTGCTATTTTATTATTATATTTCGGTTTTTTCCATGTTGGTACATGTTGACAGTTCTATTCTTAAAAGTGGGACCCCTTCTGGATGTTTACCCATCAAGGTGACATCATCCCATGGCTTGATCTGCCTATTTCTGCCTTTTTTGCTATTTTTAGCTTACTATTTCATTTTTGGCTCTATCACATATTCTGGGCATCGACAGATGGGTCCTTAGAGTTTTATCTATGGATTCCCCTCTGTTAGGTGCACCTGAAGTGTTTGTATTATGTAGTATAATGTTAACTTTGGATTCCCCTCTGTTAGCTCACTATTAAGTGAGGCTTTGAGGTTGCCTTTACATATATCTTATCACATCCCCTTCTTTATTCTGCTTCTTCACAAGTACCCATTTATTTGTGATCAGATATTGAATCCAGAGGTTTCTGCACTATTTCTTAAGTGCCCATCTCCTTCATCAAATCCAACTGCTCCTGCATGGCTTTTTCCTATTCAGGCCAATCTGGGAAATTTTTAGCATCTTTTAGACTAGTGAGTTCATCACCAGCAATAATTGCATAGTGTTAGGGCAACACCCACTATCTGCTAGCTAAGACCATGTGGGTTCTCTCTACAAGAAGGGGGTGGGATGCATGTGCATGATGGGAAAATTAATGGTTTTGATGTGAGGGATTATTAATAGGTGCATTGGTTAAGAGACCACAAGTGTAGGTGGAATCCCTATGAGAACACAACTGAGATATGTGTATATTTAAGGTTTATATACTATGTTACATATATTGTACAGTATTGTTACCAACATGCTCATACATGTGTGTACATATTGATGCATGTGAAATAAAATTCTTGTGCTATCAAAGTGTAGCATCCTTCAATGTAATGTAGTGTAATTTGACATAATGCAGAGCATTTGGATTATGTTTAAAGAATTGGGTGATTGCATTATGCACCCACTTACAACTCTCTTTGGGTTCCCATGAATCATTTTTGTCAGTATAGTTCTTCCACTTTATTAAGAACTCCAATTTATTTCATCGAAGATGTGAGTCTAGAATTTCTTCAACTACATATTCTGGAGCACCTTCTACCATTATGGAAGGTTGCAGAGTAGTTTTTTGACTGGTAATAGTAGGCAGGCAGTAAGGGCATAGGTGGGAAATGTTAATCTCAAAATCAATTTTGAATGATTGAGGTAATTTTAACACTACTGCATTAGGTAAAATTACTTTAGAGATTGCATATAGGCCAACTTGTTTCTCTGTAAGTTTCCTTGAAGGTCATGTAATATTTAGATCCTTGGTACTTAGTTATACCAAGGCACCAACTTTGTACTCTGGAGTGATGTTTTGAGTATGATCCACATGTCACATCATATCATCACATGCTTTCATCAATGCCACCTCTGCCTCTTCCTGTATCTTTCACATCTTGGATATAAAGTCTTCTACTGACTGTACCTTAATTTCCCTTTGGGGTTCTATTCCTATATAAGGATGATACCAATATTTAGTGAAGAAGGGTGACATGTGAGTAGCTGAATGAAATTTGTTATTTTGGGAAAATTCAGCAATTGCCAACTATTCAGGCCAGTCAGTTTGTTGGTAGTTGACAAACATATGTAGATACTGCTCTGACTCCTGGTTCATTCTCTCTGTCTTATCATCAGTTTGTGGTGATATGCTATAGATAATTTAGTTTGAATGCCCAATATGTTGTTTAATTCTCGCATAAATGCAAAAGCAAATTGTGGTTTACAATCAGAGATAACAATACCAGGTAATTCATGTAACTGCCATACCTGATTTAGATAGAGGCATGCCAAGCCTAATGATAAGGTTTCTGCAGTGGTAGGAATAATATGGACCTCCTTTATGAAGTGGTCGCATACTACAAATATTGCATCGTATCCCTGGGCTTCAGGTAATCTGGTGATAAAGTCCACAGATATATCTCGCCATGGTGCTTTAGGTATAGGATTTGGCATTAATTTCCCTGCAGGTTTCTCTGGAAATTTCTTCCTACTCATGCACATATCACATCCATCCACATACTCTAACACATATTTTGAAATTCTGGGCCACCAATAATTTCTCATTACTAACTCCAATATCTTCCACCTTCCTGGATGTCCAGCAGTCAGTGTATTATGATGTAACCAGACAATCTTCCTTCACAAATCCTGATCCTTTGGTACATACACATTTCCTTAGAATAACACCAACTCTTGCTCCTCAGCCCATTCATCTCCTTTAATATTACCTTTCTCCTCTCTCTTCAAAGCTTTCATGGCTTCCACTACTTCATTGTCCATTTCTGAACATTGTCTAATTTTAGACAGCATTTCCATTTCTGTGCTATCTATTAATGGATGCCCTTGTGTTAGGGTGACACCTACTAATCTGCTAGCTGGATTATGCAGGTTCTCCTACAAGAAGGGGGCAGAACATGTGTGCATGATGGGTGGTTTGATGGGTTTGATGTGAGGGGTTATAAATAGATGAGTTGGCTGAAATAGGCTTTTTGCACCACTATTGTGGATAGAATACCTAAGAGAACTCAACTGGGGTCCCCTAGGTGTATATTTGAGATTTATATACTATGTTACATATATTGTACTATATTGCTACTGACACACGCATACATGTGTGTACATATTGATGTGTGTAAATACAAAATTCCCATGCTGACAAATATAGTGGTTGTAGGCATTTGGTAGCATATTTTGATGTAATAAAATGAAATAAAATGAAATAAAATAAGAATAAAATATTATTATGTAATAGGCATGCTAGGAGACTGTTTCCTAACATTATCCCCCTTTTATGCCTTGACTTTTAGGTGAGAAAATATTGTATCTGTCCCCTCTGTGAAATTTTGGTAAGGCTGAAACTTCATCCTCTCATACACCATTCTAGCAATGTGACACAGAGCATTTGGATTATGTTTAGAGAATTGAATGATTGCATTATGTGCTCACTTACAATTCTCTTCAGGTTCCCATGAGTTATTTTTGTCAGTGCAGTTCTTCCACTTGATTAAGAACTCCAATTTATTTCAACAAAGATGTGAGTCTAAAACCTCTTCCACTACATATTATGGAGCACCTTCTACCATTATTGGAGGTTGTGGAGTAGCTTGTTGACCAGGAATAGTGGGTGGGCAGTAAGGGCATAAGCAGAAAATGTTAATTTCAGGATCAATCTTGAATGATTGAGGTACTTTGAACACTACCGCATTGGGCAAAATTATTTTAGAAATTGAATATAGGCCAACTTGCTTCTCCATAAGTTTTCTTGAAGGTTGTGGAATATCTGGATTTTTGGTACTTAGCCATACCAAGTCACCAACTTTGTACTCTGGAGCAACAGATCGAGTATGGTCCATGGGTTGCATCATATCATCATGTGCTTTCATCAATGCCACCTCTGCTTCCTCCTGCACCTTTTGCATCTTAGATACAAAGTCTTCTACTGACTGTACCTGGATTTCCCTTGAGCTTCTATTCCCATTCAGGGATAATAACCATAATTAGCAAAGAAGGGTGACATGTGAGTAGCCAAATGGAATTTATTATTGTGAGAAAATTCAGCAATTGCCAACCATTCAGGCCAGTCAGTTTGTCAGTGGTTGACAAATGTGCATAGGTACTGCTCCAACTCCTGATTCATTCTCTTTGTCTGCCTATCAGTTTGTGGGTGATATGCTGTAGATAACTTGGTTTGAACTCCCAATATGTTATTTAACTCTCACATAAATGTAGAAGCAAATTGTGATCCATGATCGGAGATAAGCATATCAGGTAATCAATGTAACTGCCATATCTGATTTAGATAGAGATGTGCCAAGCCCAATGACGAGGTTTCTGCAATAGTAGGAATAATATTGACTTTCTTTGTAAAGCAGTCACATACTACAAATATTGCATCGTATCCTTGAGCATCAGGTAATCTGGTAATAAAGTCTACAGATATATCTCACCAGGGCACTTTAGGTATAGGGTTTGGCATTAATTTCCCTGTGGTGTTTTCTGAAAATTTCTTCCCTCTCATGCACATATCACATCCATCCATATACCCCAACACATATTTTAAAATTCTGGTCCACCAATAATTTCTCATCACCAATTCCAGTATCTTCCGCCTTCCTGGATGTCCAGCAGCTGGCATATTATAATGTAACTGGATGATCTCCCTTCATAAATCTTGATCCTTCAGTACATATACCTTTCCTCTGAACAACACTAACCCTTGTTCCTCAACCCATTCATCTTCTTTAATATTACCTTTCTTCTCTCCCCTCAGAGCTTTCACAGCTTCTACTACTTCATCATCCATCTCTGAACATTGTCTAATTTTAGACAACATTTCTGTTTCTGAGCTATCCACCAATGGATGCCCTTGACACATAGCGCAAATATAAAAGTATTCAGGTTTGAGTAGGGTAATATTTTTATTGTCCTCCTCCACCCCCCTTTTTTGATCTGTATGTCTGGATAATGCATCTGCTTTCTTCATCAAGCTTCCCACTTTGTGGACTAGGTGAAAATTAAAATGCAATAGGAATAATGCCCAATGTGCTTGCTGATGGTTAAGCTTTCTAGTGGACATGAAGTATTGCAGATTCTGATGATCTGTCCAGATTTTGATCTGATGCGGCCATCCCTCCAAATAATGTCTCCACACTTCCAATGCTTGTATTATTCCCAACATCTCTTTATCATGCACATCATAATTTCTCTCCACATCATTCAACCCTCAGGACAAATATGCACAAGGATGCCATTTGTCATCTTCACATAGCATTGATAATACTGCTCCAGTAGCAAAGTCAGATGCATCTGATTCTACTCATAATGGACACTGATAGGTCCATTGCATGCTATAAGGTCTGGAATAAATTTTAATCATATCGACACATTATGACAGATGCTCCAAACCACTATAAATGCCACAAAATTGATTTCAAACACTTTTAGAACTATTTCGAACTTTTCAAACAACTTTGTATGATTTTGAATGACTTTGAATGATTTCAAACCATTTCAGGAAATTTCAAACACTTTCGAAGGACTTCGCAGCACTTCAAATAAAGTTGGCCACCACATAACTGTCTTGAAACTCTTTTGATACATGCTGCACATTCAGAATGAGCCTTTTCATCACATATCGAGTGCCACTGGACATGAGGAGAGATGATGAGAGATTTAGGATGTGATAATAGTGTTAGAGGTTTCAATGATATATTGGAGCAAAAGATAAGTACTTCTACCATATGGGGACACTGTACATTTTAATTATTTATTATTTATTATTTATTTTATGATTTACAAAGTCCTTATTGTTGTATATATGGCCTCATGTTTTCCACATGTTATTATTTACTTTTTTAGTATACTATCTCTTTAAATTGTATATAGACTTGTATTAGTTACTTAGAATGAGAGCAAAGAAAAGGGGAAGAGAGAATAAGTTATTCTCTCCACTATCGTCAGATTTAAGAGCAGTTCTCTTGAGTCTTAGCTCACATTGTATCTCTAAGTTCTGTGAAATATTGTGAACTTCTTCAAACTTTCGTATTCACTCTCAACTCATTGCCTATCACCTATCACCACTTGAAAACCACTTCTCATTTGCTATATTTGCTTCTAGACACCAGTCTGACACCTTCGACTCTCTTCAAAACTACTTCAAACTTTTTCAAACTACTTTGTGCATCTTCAAACCTATTTCGAACTTTTTTGAACAACTTTGTATGCTCCCACAAACTATTTGCAACATCTCTTACCATTTTGCATCCATAAACACAACCTTTGGATATCAGCAGTGATATTTAGTACCAACTCGCACCCTTCCTCTAGCCTGTGTTATACTTCCTAAGCCTTTTAACAGGTTTTCGTTAGGTTTCCAGGTCAAGTATTATCAACTGTGAAATATACTGGGGCTAATATTGGCTCTTCCACAAACTTCCTCTTCACCTCCTCAAATGCTGTCAGCAATTTTGAAAAATTTATGGACGAAGTGACGATAATAATTTGTGAGTCCCAAAAAAGCCTGAACTTTTTTGATATGGGTGGGCACAGGCCAATCAACAATTGCCTGCACCTTGATAGGATCCATCTTGATTCCATCAGGACCAATAATTAATCCCAAGAACTCGATCTCACTTGCCCCAAACATACACTTCTCCAGTTTAACAAATAAATCATTCTCTGCCAATCTTCTTAATACCTCCTGCACTATCACCTCATGGTTTTCTTCATCCTCCATGAATACCAAAATGTTGTCAATGAATATTATTACCATGCCTTTGTCTATTATGTACTTGAAAATGTCATTCATCATATTTTGGAAAGTTTGGAAACTATTGGTCATTCCAAAAAACATGACAAGCAACTCAAAGGATCCTTGGCATGTGGCAAATGCAGCCTTCCACTCATATCCTTTCTTTATTTGTACATTATTGTACCCTCAGCATAAATCCAATTTTGTAAAGACCTTGGCCTTTCCCACCTTGTCAATTATTTCTGAGATCAATGGCAAATGGTATGCATTCTTCACTGTCCACTCATTCAGATACCTGTAATCTGTACACATCCTCTTCCTCTGATCTCTCTTTGGTACAAAGAATATTGGTGATGTCTGCAGTGATTTCAAAGGTCATATGTATCCCTTGTGCAATTGTTAATTAAGGAATGCATCTACTTCTTCTTGTTCTATTGGAGATAATGGGTAGACTTTTGACTTCTTCAGCACAAATCCTGGCTTCATCTCGATTGCATGATCCCATGGCTTTCACACTGGCATCTGCTCTGATTCCTTCTTCTGAAAGACTGACAAATATTTATGATAGGCTTTTAGTACCCACTCCTCCACTGGCTTCTCCACTTTCATATCATTTTTATTCCATGACTGTCCTCGATGAATTTCCCTAAAGGTTTGCTTCTGTTCTTCCTTATTGGTCATGATTGGAACTTCCCTGTTTGGCATGTTCTCATATTCCACTTCCTCCATCATAACAGCATACTTCCTCAAATGCTCTTTCTCTTTCCTTTCTTTCTTCTCCTTTTTTACTTTCCTCCCATACACATCACATTCTTTAGGACAACAAGTCATGTGTACCTTTCCAGTTTTCCAACCTGATACTTCAGTATCATCATCACCTCCTCCTTAATAGTTCCTCCATGATTGATCATACCATCAATATTGTACACCATTATAGGTTGTGGCAGTTTATGCATGCAAATACCAATTCTAGTAGTTAAGGATTGATTAATGAATAATCCAGTAGCACCACTGTCAAGCAATGCCTCCACATTAATTGCTGCATGCATGTCCACTGTCTTCAATCCTACTGTCAAGCTGATTTCAGGTTCTATCTGCACAGAGCAAATAAAGAATTTAGGGGTCTTCAGACATAAGGCTGGGCATTTGTCTTTATTGCATAAATGATGATGGTCATACTCCTCAATTTCTCTTTTGGGTTCACTCTGGGTTTCCTTGGATACTAATACATTATATTGATTCTGGGTCACCAATGGGGAAACCTTCACTGGGACTCTTCCACAAAATTCTTCTGCTTATCTTCCTCCTACTTCACTTCCTCAATTGTTGCTTCCCTACTCTTCCTTTTCTGCCTACAATTCCTAGCCATATGCCCTAATTGCCCACAATTAAAGCATTTAAGTGGAGCTTGTCTCATTGCTTGATCAACATCCATTGCATCTGCCGATGCTGCTGACTTTTTAACAATAGGTGTCACTGCCATGGCCAGTGGCTGTGCCCTCAGAGTTTGTACCTGAGGCTTCCTTTCTCAGACTTTCCTCCTGATGACTTTCCAAATCTGGCATTTCCATATATCAATTTTGACTCTGCCTGTTCCTGTCAGTATTGCCAATCAAGATGCATTGCCCAGTTGTACCACTCATCCAACCTCTCCAGCATAGAAGGTAGTCAATAGATAGACTTGAATAACAAGGGATTTAATCCTGCTTTCAAAAATTCTACCAATGCAGCTTCTCCCATATCTGTTTGTGATGCTTCTGCCTTGAACTGCCAAATAAATTCATCTGCTGTCAGAGAACCTTGGCACATGGTTTTTAATTTTGCATTAGCTGTCACCTTTGGATTAGGGTCTCCAAACTGTGCCTCCAGTCTCTCCAAGAATTCCCTGAAGGTTGCAAATGGTTTATATCCCATGGCAATTTGATTAATAGCTTCATTTCTCCAGAACTGTGCTTTCCCTCCCTGAATGTATGAGAGAGCAAACATAATCCTAGACTTGGTCATATGAAACTCAGGCTTTCTCCCATGGATGTACAATACTATAGAGCTAATGAAGGATTTTGTATTCTCCATGGTACCATCAAAGATTTGCAGAGGTGCATATTTAGATAAACACATTTTTCCACTTTCAGATCTCTCCCCTGCCTGCACATCATTCTGAGACATCCACTCCACCATCTCTTCCATCTCATCATCTTTATCTTCCACTGTCTCTGGTTTTATTTCTGCTGGTTTGGGCTGTGATGCTGCCAATACTGACACTAACTGGGATATTTGTGCTGTAAGTGCATCAATTTCAGCTTCTAGTGCTGGCATGGGAACAGGATTGTGACCAGGATTCGAAGTTGATTGTTCTGACATAATGATATAATCTGTGATGAATGACTTCTTCAGCTGAGTCAAGATTCAGCTTCAGAATTTTTTCACAAAATTTTGAGTCACATGATCCAGCAATTCGGGTATCAAACATGGCAAAACATGTGATTTCAGCTATTTGTCAACACTTGAGCACTTCACATCAATAACCCTTCCAACAGTGCCTGATCTCGTGGTTAATACTGAATTTGGCTAGTAATTAATTTAACTAAAATAGTCATCTGAATAAAGTATAGTAAATCTTGATTAAACCAGATCCGATTGGTTGTCTGGTTTCAGCTGTTCTAATGATGAGCGCTGCCTCTCGATCACTGGTGGTCGCAATGTAAGGCAAGGCCTGGCATTGGCTTATGAAAGCAAGGTAAATACATATATACAATTACTTCCAGCTCTTGCTGAAATGATGAGTAAGTGGTTGTAGCATGCTGAAACAATGATGTATGCATGTGTAAGAGAAGGTGCACTGATGGGGTAATGTTAGGAAACAGTCTTCTAACATGTCTATTACATAATAATATTTTATTTTATTTTATTTTATTTTATTTTATCTTATTTTATTTTATTTCATCAAAATATGCTACCAAATGCCTATAAATGCAATATTTGTCAAGATGGAAATTTTGTATTTACATGCATCAACATGTACACACATGTAGACGTGCATTGGTAGCAACATAGTACAATATATGTAACATAGTATATAACCTTAAAATAAATACTGGGGGACCTCAGTTGAGTTCTCTTAGGTATTCCATTCACATTAGTGGTGCAAAATGCCTTTTCAGCCAGCTTGTCTATTTTTAACCCCTCACACCAAAACCATCAAACCCCCCATCATGCATGCATGCCCCATCACCTTCTTGTAGGAGAGCCTGCACGGTCCAGCTAGCAGAACAGTGGGTGTCACCCTAACAGTGCACTAATAGGGTAGTTGAGTTCTTCTGTTAGGGTGACACCTACACCAGCCTGATAGGATTCCAATGGGAATTGTATAGGAATATGATAGAAATATGACCTCCTGTTGTTACAGAGAATTGAACCATGGACATTGTGATAAATAAAATATTTGGCATGAACATAACCACTGAGCCACAGAGGCACATTAGGTTGGTATTACAACAGTCATATGATGACTCACAGCATCGTCCCCTCCATATACCAAAAGTAGATAGATAAATAAGGCAATGTTATCAGTTGATTACATGTGACATTCCCCCAGGATAACTTCAACCATCATTGTCAAGGTTGTCCAGCTAACTGCTCCACCCCAATATTTGCCTCCCATGCTGTCAGGAATGTTGCGCTTGTTGTCTCTGACATCGAGCATACTGTTCCACTTATTCTTGACCTTTTCCCTTCGCTTTTTTTGCTATATAAGTTATAACATGTATATATGTATGTGTAGTCATAATAAAGCTCTATTCATGCTTCAACACCAATATTAAGCATGAATTGTGACATCTCTATTGAACACTGGCAGGGGAAGAGTCTTTTCTCTTCATTAAAAGGGCTTAACTATATTAAAAGGGCTAGGTAATCATATATACAGCCATATACAAGACTGGGGACAGTCATAGATGAGTAGAGAAGAGGGGAAATAGAGAGAAGTGAGAGGGGTGGATGGTAGGGTATCATCCACTGGGCTTGTGCATCCTCTGAAGCAAAGATAGTGTATGTGGAGGGTGTATACATGTATGTAAAGATGGGTGATGACATTGAGAGAGCTGAAATCAAGGTGTTCTCTGTCAATGCACCTGTGTAGGGAGGGGGAGAGATTGTAACTTACTTGTATTCCTGGGCCTTCCCCTGCTAAAATGCAAATGGGAAAAGAATATAATAGTCATAGTAAGAAAAGTAATAGGCCCCCTGAAGTCCCTGCAGTTGTTATAATAGCCAGAAAAGAGAATATGGACTTAGAAGAAGATATGTTTACTCTGTGAGACCCATGGCAGAGAAATGTTCACTTTCTTTGATTCCTAGGCTTAATAGTAAAGTATAACAAAGGCCAGTAAATGGGATAGCAAGGATGGAAGGTTCTGACTCACCATGGCATGAATTCCCCATCAACAGAGGTGAACTTTGTTCACCATAGATCATGCACATTTCCAGGTGGTAAAAGCTCATCCTCACCATTGGTATTTGGCTTATACCCCTAAGATATAGCATACAAACTGTCCATATAATCAGTAATTCATCCTACAAAGTGGGGTCTTCACCCACTCACCTATTCTCCTTGTGTTGCATCTCCTCTCTTCTATAGACAAACGGACCATTTTCAAGTGCTAATAATGCCCAAAATACCTTAGTACACTAGGATGTGCTGCCAATAATTGGCCTTATGAGCTGGCATGGAACAACAAGCAGAATGGGTGAGTAGGTAAAGAGCCTACCTTGTAGGATAAAGTATTGACCATATGAACTGTCTGTAGGCTCCATCTGAGGGGCACAGGACTACTAACCATGGCTGGAAGGAATTTTTGACAACTGGAAAGGTGTGTGATCCATGGTGAGTAAAGTTTAACTCTGTTGATGGGGAACTCATGCCCTCATAAGCTAGGACCTTTCCTCCCTGCTATCCCCTTGGCTGACCCTCATTCTACTTTGCCATTAAGCCTAGGAATTGAAGAAAGCAAACATTTTGGGGCCACAGATTTCACAGGGTAAGCATATCTTTTCCTCCTCATATTCACTTTTCTGGCTTTGCTAAAGACTGCAGAAGCTTTGAGGGCGTAATATTTCATCTATGATGATTACTATACTCTACTTCCATTTGCACTTTAGCAGGGGAAGGCACAGGAATACAGGTAAGTGACAATCTCTCCCCCTCCCCATACAGGTGCATCAACAAGGAGCAGTCTGCTATTAGCCCTCACAACATCATTCCCCACCTCTGCATGCATCTATATACCTTCAACATACACTCTTTTGTGAAGTTATCCTGGGAGATGTCACATGTAATCAACTATAACATTGCCTTATTTATCTATCTACTTTTGGTATACAGAGGGGATGATGCTGCAAGTCATCATATGACTGTTGTAACACTGACCTAATGTGTCTCTGTGGCTCAGTGGTTATGTTCATGTCAAATATTTGGTTCATCACAGTGTCTGGAATTCAATTCTCTGTCATAACACAATTTTTATTATATAATTAAATTGACACAGACAGTCCTACCAGACTACAATAGGACGAGCTTATGACCCATGCCTTTGTCATGGCATTCGCTCGCCTTGCTCGCTCAGCCTGACACCGGCATGGGCCAGCTCGCGTATATGTAACACAATGCTTAATCCCACTACAGTTACTCAATGACTGAAATGGTCATAGCATATGTAATGAATTACACTCCTTTGCTTTGAGCTGCTCCAGACACTCTTTTTATACAAAACCATGTCCATTTTGAACCGAACTCATGTCCATTTTGAACTGAACTCACCCTGCTTTTATTCCTTCCTCGTCTTCAAAGAGCTTTTGCTTTCAGCTACTCCAGACACTCTTTTTATACAAAACCATGTCCATTTTGAACTGAACTTGCCCTGCTTTTATTCCTTCCTCGTCTTCAAAGAGCCTTTGCTTTCAGCTACTCCAGACACTCTTTTTATACAAAACCATGTCCATTTTGAACCGAACTCGCCCTGCTTTTATTTCTTCCTCGTCTTTAAAGAGAGATTCTTTTGATCTTCTTGATTGACTTGGTATTGACTTGTATTAAGGTGTTATTGACATTATTACAAAGTTGTATTGACTTGTTATATTGACTTTACTACAAACTTGTTGCTAATATCATTACAAACTTTTATTGAGTTGTCATTGACTTTATTACAAATTTGTATTCACTTGTTATTGACTTGTTATTGACATCATTAGAAACTTGTATTGATCTGTTATTGACATTATCACAAACTTTTATTGACTTGTTATTGAATACACACCAAGGTTTAGTAACCTGCCCTAAAGTTTTCTCACAATAAATTTTTCAACCATTTGATTCAATCCCAGTACAATTCAAATCTAATTCTAATTCTAATTCTAATTCTAATTCTAAATCCAAGTCTATGTTGATATCTATATTAGTTTCCAATTCCTGTAAATAATCTCTCAAGTTGCTCACCTTTGCTAAACAACTCCATTCAACACTTCCTTGTATACCACATTGGCAGTTCTGTTATTTCCATTGTTTTCATTCAACAGCACCTTGATCCTTTCTCCAGATGTACACCTTGATAGTGCCACATATAGCTGCCCATGTGAGAACACTGGTGTCTGCAAGTCCAATCCAACCTGGGATACTGATTGGCCTTGTGACTTGTTGATAGTCATGGCAAATGCCAAGCGAACTGGAAATTGATGTCGACGAAGTGGTAATGGCAAGGTCTCTGCTGAAGGCTCCAATGTGATCCGAGGAATGAAAACAATATTTCCTGCAAACTGTGCATCTCCACTGATGATCCTATACTTCAATACATGTGGTCTGGCTTCAAGAAGGATAAGTCGAGTTCCATTGCAAAGACCCATGGTGACATCCAGATTGTGTAGAAGCATGAGAGGACAGCCTATCTTAAGTGCCAGCCTGGAGAGAGGAAGGCCACTTGCTTTGATAGAGTTTAGATACTCTGCAGGATATGGCTGGTAGTTGTTTAACTCCTGCTCTCTAAATGAAACTGTATCAGCACTGTTGAAGACATGCTCTGGTCCAGGAAATCTGGCAAGAAGAAGAGAGTTGATGACATCGACATTGTCATTTGTGCAGGAGAGAATGGTCCTATCCAAATAGTACTGATCTGGCTTGTTCCCCTGCTCTATGCCTGGATATGTAGAGTTGATAAGGTGATCCATGGTATTTCCATGGCAGAGCATGTTCTGTGGAATTTGGATAGTGTCTGCAGCATTGACTGTTGTGCCTGCACTGATGTGCAAGAGTTAGGCAGCATGTGCAGTGTTCTCTGGAGTTCTGTCGAGTCGCATATTCTTGGTCAAGTGATAGACAGTAATGCGTTGCCAGAGAGTGCTCCTTTTGATGGATGAAGCTATGATCTGTTCTCTAGTGCCCCTAGGAATAACAGGTAGGGTCTGTCTAAAGTCACCTCCAAACAAAACAGTGATTCCACCAAATGGAACATTCTTCTTCTTGAGATCATGCAAAGTGTGGTCTACTGCATCTGTGGCATATTTGTGCTGCATAGGAACTTCATCCCAGATGATGATAGAAGTTTGATCAAGGACCTGGTGCAAATCTGAACCTCGAAGTATTCTGCAAGTAGAGGTGTCATCGATTTCGATTGGGATTTTGAACATGGAATGTGCTGTGCAACCCCCTTCTAGAAGCAATGCAGCAATTCCAGATGATGCCACACAGAGAGCAATTTTTCCTTGAGCATGAACAGCAGCTGTGATGGTGTTGCAGACAAAGGTCTTTCCACAACCTCCAGCACTATGCAAGAACATAAGCTTTCCCTTGTTATTGTTGACAGAATCCATTGCAACATTAAAAACCTGTCTCTGCCTGTGATTGAAAAGCTGGAGATTGTGAGCGACAGTGATGGCCAACTCTTCAACATTGTAATCCCTCTGTTCCTGCAAAAGCCTATTGGCAGGAACATCAATGTGCCAGTTTCCTTCAATGGCGGGCATCTCTGGATAATCAGAAAGTTGTTTGCCTGATCTGATAAGGATCTGATTGATGAGATGCAAGCCATACATGTAGACTTGATCATCTGTAAAGTCTGTATCTGGATAGATGGAAAGAAGCTTGACTCTGAGGTCATCACAAATGTGATGTTTGAACTGGTTCCAGAGGATGTCAGGTGATGTTGGATTGCAATGAAGAAGAATTGTGGCAAAGAGCAATCTGAGAGAGGAACCGAGCTGCATCTGTGATGCCTCTGTAAGACACTGGACCCATTCCTGGTCATCCTGCAAAAGACACAATGCAACACAGGCCCGCTTGAATGTATTATGGATGACACCATTGACAGTGTGCAAGTGCTGGAATGATGTTGCCCCTGTGACAACAGTAAGAAGGAGCCTGAGGTAGAACCTTTCCCCCTGGGCAGGAGAAGCAAAGTACATTCTGCCAATGGCAGCCTCGCCACGCCTTCTTGGGTTCCACTGCTTCTTGGTTGGATTGTAGACCCATGCTTGAGGAAAGTTCTGGTAGGTGACAGTACGTGCTGCTTCATATCTTCTGTTGGCTTCAAACCAAGCAGTGAGACGTGTGGTCTTGGCAGCAGGCCTGTCCAAAACCTCATTAATATTGTCTTCTGCATTGAAGTAGACTGTTTGTTGGTCCTCCAGATGGACAGGCAGACGATAAACATGAGGAGACTCTGCATGCATTCCAAATTCATTCATGTGCCAGCAGCTTTCCACAGATCCAATGTAATGTGCATCCAGATACTCCTTGACCTCATCTCTGTCTTGGTCAAGAATCTCAATCATGGTTCTGTCATGGCCTTTGTATATGTACTTGTGGATATACTTGACAGCCTCTACTGAAGAACAGATCTCGACATTGATGTGACAGTTGTATCTGACAAATGAACCAAGTTGTTAACTGATAAGCATGTTCTGAAATAAGTGCTCCTTACTTTGCAGCCAAATAATGATTGTGTGGGATGACATGTCTGTTATCATAGAGATAATTATGCTTCCTCACTGTTCTACCATTGTTGGGTCTGGCATAATCAGGATAATTGTTTGCAGTAAAGGAAGTTTGTTCTCTGAACTCCTTGGGATACCTCTTGCTGCACCTATTGTCGACCATGCATGAAGCCTTGGGTTTGTCATGACTGCAAGGACCATGAAGCATGCAGGTAGTTATAGTGTGATAGAGCATTGGCTGTGTGACAGGGTCAGGAATCTGAGCAGACACAATAGAATCAACATCATGGGCATCACGGATTTTGTCGGCTGGATCGAGAAATATGAGGAGGTGCATATGTGGAAGGCCTCTCTTTTGAAACTCGATGGTATGGATGTGTGCCACCACTTTACCCAAAACACCATCCTTGACATCCTTGATCAATGCATTCTTTTTCTGTTCAAAGACATGTGCAACAATGTCTGGCCTGTCATAAGCTTCCTGCTTTTTTCCATGGGTGCTAAAACATGGATTGGGTGATTCCTCCCGCAACAGAGCTTCCTGGATTTCTGGCCACTGTGGATTGGCAGTCATGGTGAGAAAAAGATCTGGCTTGCCGAAAAAGCGACAAATGGCCATGGAATCCTGGAAAAGCTGATTCATTTGCCTTTCACTGCCTATATGGGTTGATGGAAGAATGATGCGACTCCCATGATCCTCTAGATTAATATTTTCATTCTGGTCACCCATGGCAGCATCTCTCAATCCAGCATACACATCGGCCCTAAGCTCCTTCTGGTGATGTCGGACCCAGTTTAACATATTCTGTTCAATAGATGCCCAAGCATCTACAACATACTGCTGCAAAAGATTTCCACCCCAAAACAATGGTGGCTGCTCTCCTGGCCTTAGGTGCAACCGATAAGCATGGTAGCATCTCTGACTGACATTGGGAACTCTTCTGGCTCTATATGCACCTTGGTGTGCAGGTATATCTGGGTGCCATCCATCTTCACCATGAGGAAAGAGCAAGACATAGTGCAGAGTTGAATAGGATGGATGCAACTGGCTAATATGCCTAAGCCCTCCCCCTCTCAGCCTAAGAACAATATCTCTGTGATTAGACCGTTCCTCAGAGCCATCACCTGGAATAATAGCTGCCACTTCATCATTGGCTGTAGGGAGATTATAATGACGTAAATCCTGGGTTCTATCTGATCGCAGCCATATGGAGACATTTTCCTGCTCTTCTGGAGGCTTTTCCCTCATGATCTGGAATGCCTGCTTGAATAAAGGCACATAAGGATGGGTGTTATTCAGCATGGCCTGCAGGTCTGTCATGATAACTGAGTTGAGATTATTGTTTCGCTGCTCCCGAATGTTGAGCTGTGCGATAGGATCATGAATATAGAGCTGTGCATAGGCTGCAGGCCATCCAGGAGGTGGGAGAAGTGCTCCAGAAAGATGATGAAGATCACCATGAATACAAAAGCTGTATACACCTGATGTACCTGTGACAGAATGGTCCACTTTGACACCCAAGGAAGTGAATGCAAATGCAGCATTGTATTGTCAGATGTTTGTTTTAAATTCTTTGGAAAGAGGACTTTTGCCACACAACAGATCTCGCAATGTGGCAGGAGCAGGTCAGAAAGATGGCAGACAAATTTGCCCCTGCAAGCAGCAACTTCCAAACTTTGGCACAGCTCTAGTAGACTTGGTCAGCTTTTCACAGTCAAAATGCAAGGCATGGCAGTGTGGACACTCTATATTCATAGGTCCAAGTGAATGTCTGGGAATTGGCTCCTGATAAGGTGCACGACCAAGTGGTAATGGCCTTGCAGGTTGATGTGGAGGTAGAGGGACAGGCATAGGTGGAGGCAAAGGTGGCAACATTGGAGGATTCAGAAATGAAGCAGGCAGCAATGGTGAAGGAGATTGGGTGGGAGATGGTGGCAATGATGGAACATGGAATATTGGGTCAGGCAGCAGTGGTGATGAAGATTGCGGAGGAGAAGATGGAAATTGTAGAGGAGACACCCTTCCAAACTGATCATAATAATCTGATGGCATAGGAGATGGTGGAAATTGCAAAGTGGTCACCCTTCCAAATTCATCATAATAATCTGATGGCAGGGGAGAAGGTGGAAATTGCAAAGAAGACTGGCTCCCATCATCATCATCAGATTCCTCATTCTCCATTTCCCTCCTCAACGCAATCTCATTATTCCTCTGTTCTTCATACTCAGCAGCCAACAATGCAGCCATTTCCCTATCCATCTGAATTTGTTCTGCCTGTGCATCCACTTGAGCTCGATATTGATCAATCCGATCTCCAGACATATTGTTAGCTAATTGATCTAACCTCATCATTCGTTGATGCAAGTTCCTGTCTGCAATGGATAGACGTTGTAGCTCCTCAGCCTCATCCATCTGTGCCTGCTCATCTGCAAGCTGTTCATTTCTCCACATCTGATGCATCCTGAAAGCCCATTCCTGATCACGCCTGGTATATTCTTGCAATGCCGCCTCTATATTAATATGTCTGGGTGGATCATGATAACGTGGCTCAGCAGCCAAAGCTGCTTGCTGGGCAGCTGCCTGCCTCTCCAACTCCTGTTCAGCCAGCTGCTGCAATTGTTGATTGTGCTGCCTAGCTGCTTCAGCTTCAGCAGCCTGTCTTTGTGCATGCTCTTCAGCTTCAGCAGCTTCCCTCTGCCTTTCCTGTTCAGCCAGCTGCTGCAATTGTTGATTGTATTGCCTAGCTGCTTCAGCTTCAGCAGCCTGTCTTTGGGCATACTCTTCAGCTTCAGTAGCTTGTCTTTGTGCATACTCCTCAACTGCAGCAGCTTGCCTGTGCTGCTCTTGTTCAGCCAACTGCTGCAATTGCCAATTATGCCACCTAGCTGCTTCCACTTCAGCAGCTTGCTGCTCTTCAATCACCTGCTGCAATTGCAGATTATGCTGCCTGCTCATTTCAGCCACCTGCTGTGATATCCTCTCTCTGGCAGCAATAGCCTCAGCAATTCTTCTTTCCTCAGCAACCTTCTGTAATAATTCCTGCTGATGCTGATACTCCTTAGCTGCCTCAGCTTGTTGTAACTCCTGAAGACGTGCATCATAATCTGCAGTTCTTTCCCTCAATGCAATATGTCCCCTATGCAGATTATTAAGTGCAGGATCTGCTTGACCACCTGAAATATTATGCAATGGTCCCAGTCCCCTCCTTCTCCCTCTCCCTCTCCCTCTTTCCCTTCTTGTTTGTAACTGAGGTGCAGGTGGAACCACAGGAATAGGATTGGCCAAAGGTGCATTCCACCCTGCTGGCAGTTGAATCTGTGGTATAGTAGAAGCTATATTTGCCCCTACTTCATAGTTTGCCACAACAGGTCCAGATGGCATCACAGGGGCCCCTCTCCTATGTAATACAGGAGCAGGAGGTACAACTGGCAATTCAAACTGCCTTGGAGCATCCCAATCAGCAGGCATCTGCACCTGTGGTATCTGAGCTGCCAATGCAGCTCCATAGTTCAGTGGAACAATTCCTTCAACAGGGGCAGTCACTCTGACTCTGCTTCTCCTCTCATCAGGATTGGTCATCTGCAACCTTTCCAGATGGTCTGCATCTCTGATTCTAGCCCTTTCCACTTCTGGTGTAGAAGGTCTACTTTGATTCCTGCAAACACTCTAATCAGACATTATTATTGCAACATATGCCAACACCACTCACATGTTTAGTAATGGTAAAGCCCAATAATAATTTGGTTCAATAGCCAACAATCCAGCACAGCTGAAGTAAGGTCAGCAACAACTTCCTTTAACAGCCAGTTGTCACAACACTCACTGTAATTCAACTGTTTTCAAGTTTCAATAGCCAATTCCAACACTTATGTAATGACAATCACAATTTTGCTATTTGATAATAGATAGCAATTGCAATAGTATCACTATTATAGCCCCAAATATTGTGTGAAGAGAGGTGCTCAACTGATTGTCGTGCACTCTCTCTCCACATATAAGGAAAAGGCCTCTGTTTGGTCATGTTGTGTGTGTTCCGGAAGAGGCATGAAAGTAGGTGTCCACTATATCGCAACCAAAATTTTATGCACGAAAATCTCCCTTTTTGGTATTTGACTTGTTACTGACCTTATTACACATTTCTATTGACATGTTATTACTTCATTAAATTTGAATTGACCTGTTACTGACTTCAGACTTTTTACTGACCTTGTTACAAATTTGTATTGACCTGTTATTACAAATTTGTATTGTCATGTTACTGACTTCATTACAAATCACAAATTTGTATTGACTTGTTACTGACCTCACTACAAATTTGTATTGACATGTTACTGACCTCATTACAAATTTGTATTGTCATGTTACTGACTTCATTACAAATCACAAATTTGTATTGACTTGTTATTGACCTCACTACAAATTTGTATTGACTTGTTACTGACCGGTACTATTACATATGGGATAACCGCATTTCAAACCCAGTTGTATTTGTCAAAGCTGACAAATTTTAGTCAGCTCTGACTAATGCAATCATTTCTGACTAATCTTGCACAGCGCTGACCAACTTTGCACAGCTCTGACAAATTTTGCACAGCTCTGACAAATTTTAGATAATCCCATCATTTTGTTCCCACAAAACGGTTGTCCCATATGTTATGCACGTCGTCCCATCAATCATCGCCGATCAATCACCGATCTCAGCCGAAAAACTGCCCCATTTAGCTCGCCATCACTCCCACAAAACGGTCATAACATATGTAGTAGATTCCTATTGGATTCCTACATTGTCCCTAAGCCTTGGGATAATCTCAAAATAGTCCAATAGGATTCCTATAATTGGAAAGTTCTAGGAAATTCTGATGGTCCTATAAAATTCTGATTGGAGTACATTGGAATAAAGTAAGAATAAAAAACCTTGGAACCTGCCATTTGACATGAAATTGGCTCACAAAAATTGACATTGGAATATGGTAGGATTCCTAGGATTCTGATCAGAATGATAGGATTCCTAGGATTCTGATCAGAATGATAGGATTCCTATCGGACTCCTATAGAAATACATGGGGGAGTGTAAAGACCTCCAGAGGTTGGGCCAGACATAATTGCATTGGACAAGTTGAAGGGTCTTGTTCTGCCCAAAGTGACCAGAGAGGATATGGTCATGCTTGTAATGCAGGACTTTGAGGCAGAGATCTGCAACATCCAGGACATAAATCTGGTCAAAGTGGCAAAGGAGTCCACTGTTGTCTACAGTCCAATTTGGAGCAGAAGGGGTCAGAAAATATGCAGATGAAATGGGGTCAAGAGGTAAGAAGGATCAGATGTTATTGTGGAGTTTTTCAATATCCATAAGAACTGCTTGTTGGATGACTGGAGTGGCAAGGTAAGTAGCATGGAGTGATGAAGTAAGTTGTTCTTGCATGAATACAGGTCTGAATTACTCAGGGTTGCTGAGATGAAGTCGCTATTTCCTGATTTGCAGTAGACATCCCAATGTCTAGTGAGCACATTGGGTTTTGCCCCCAATTTTCCAGGGCAGAAGTGGATGACTAGGTTGAACTGTGAAAGGTATTCAGACCATCTGGCTTGGCAATGGGTAAGGAGTTCTGTGGTACTAAAGTACTCCAGGTTTTTGTAATCTGTGACTACATCAATCAAATTTCCAGAGCCTTGCAGATATTGTTGCCAATGCTTGAAGGCTTCAAAGATGGCCAGAAGTTCTTTGTTGTGGGTATTATAGTTTAGCTCCACAGAATTAAATGACAGGGTGGGCATGCATGGGGGTGTGTACCTGGTGGGTATCTCTCTACACAGCACCTGTCCTCATCCATTGGATGGGTCTTGACAGTATTTCCCCCTTAGTGCTGAGCCTACCAGGCATGTGAGGGTTCAAAAATCTGACTTAAAAGCCATGAATCTCAATGGAAATTTTCCCAAGTTCCTAACTTCCAACCACCATCATAAACCCTCCCTCACAAACTACCACTGATTGCCTAGCCACCCTCAAGGCACGACTCAAGGAGCTTATCTGAGAGGGGCTCCATCTTGAGGAGGAGGGGTGGCAAGTGGAGTCCATGCAGGTGGAAGCTGCATGGGTGGCAGAAGAGGAGAAGAAGCAGGTGGCAGCTGCCAAATGGGTAGATGAGAAGAGGAAGGCTGAGGAGGAAGGGGAGTGGAAGGGAGTGGGTCACCCATGAAGAGGGCAAGGAGGAAGCCATGGGTGGATGTGGAGTCCAAGGGTGCTGTGTGGGTAGAGGCCACATGGCCTTGTAAAAGGTATGTATTTTGGTTCCTCACTGCTGAGTATGGTGCTGATGCTGTCTAGATGTAATAATCAAGAGTTGTCATGTTTCCAGATGGGTGCCTGGAACCAGGCATATGAGCCCTGTACCAGGGCCAAAAACAAGTGCAAGGAGGTGGTGTGGGAGGGGCAGGAGGCCCTGAAAGGCAAGTCATCAGTCATTGTGGACCCAGCACAGTAGTGATTTCAGCCATCTAAGTGCCAAAACATGAATTTTCTAATTTAAATGGCTGAATTTATGGTGGATGAATTTGGGATAAATTTTCATATATTTAAGCCATTAAGGATATGGAATTCATGTGTATTATTTTACAACATTTCCATACATCAATGGGATAAAATTTCATTTTACAAAAGATTGAAAAGTGGAGGATGTTTTCAATCCAACAAGAAGGTATGAACTTTATCTGAAAGACAGGATGTTTTTGTATGTGATTTTCTGACATCTATGGGATGTTTTTAATCTTGGGGGGGAATGAATATTATCCAAAAGATTTGATGTTTCAGCTTGTGATGTTCTGACTTCTAGAGTTAGTTTTCAATCCAAAAGGATATTAATTTTATCTGAAAGACAGAATGTTTCTGTATGTGATTTTCTGATATCTAGGGGATTCATGGGGGGTTTGTTTGTTCACAGCTCTAAAGGATGTTTTGCAAGTCAGCTTTTTATCCTTTAACACTCTGTGTGTAGGGCCATTGTTGCTGTTAGCCATTCATCACTGCTGCCACCAGTTATTGCCATCTGCTAGCACCTGCTATCCATCCCATGAGCAGTGGCTTGTGGCAGTGGTGGCAGGTGCTGGGGTCATTGCCATCATTGTTGTTGCTGCTGCTGATGCATGAGCCATGAATGCCATGAGAGTTTTCAGTTGCAATGGAGGATAGGAGAATATTAAGAAGTTCAAGGTGGGAAACAGCAGATGGTGAACTGTGAGCAAGGTCAGCATGCTTCAGAAATAATGCAGAGATGCTGGACTCACAGCAGCAATTTTGACATGGAATACAGAAGCAAGAAACAAGGTTGTCTTATGAGTACAAGCCAACTATCAGCTTCACCACTCCTCACCAGCTCAAACAAAATATCTAACCCAAAATCAGTGAACCTTCATTCAAAATAGAACAAAACATGCTCTCACCCCCACACATTCTATTCAACCAAATTGCCAGCACCTCCTCATCACCTCTACCACCATTCTTTCCTCCCTCAGCCCATGTCACCATGCTTGCAACTTCAGTGCATTGTTGAGCCTCTTCTTCTTCCACTCACTTGTTCCACTGCACAAGGCACCCATTCCAAAACTATTTAAATGGCCTTCTCTGGGCACTCTCATGACTCTCATAACATAACAGAAATTTAATGGCATTTAGCTACAGCCTGTAATAGTAATCTACTTTGGTCAATAATGGACCACCTCCCATGATCCTTAATGCACCCAACTACACATTTTATCTGATTGAGATCAACAAATTCCATAGGCCCCAAGTCTTCATAGTAGTTGATCCCACATTGATTAGTGGCCAGCTCTAAAAATTTGATCTGATTGATGAATGCGTAGATGAAAGAATCAGCCTCAATATTATGTATAGGGGAGTGAGGGATATCGACAATGACAAAGCAGAGAATTTTCCAGAAGAAATCTTACAAATCAAACTCTGGTGTTTGATGTGGTAGATGAGCAAATTTATCAATGGTGAGTTGATACTGGAGGATGAGTAAGTTAATATGCATGAAATAGTGTAGTGGAAGAAGGCTTACCCAGACAAATTACATATCTTGACTGTCAGATCTGAGTGGAACAAAGTCACGAGCATGCATAACATCATTACCCTCCAGCTGGTGCATATGTCCATATTGGGCAAATTGAGTATTCTGAGGTATAAGCTTTCAAATTATTGATGCAGACTTGTTAAAGCAAGTGGCTAGAGTGGCAGTGAGCTTCATCCTCAGAGGAGCAGAGAGGGTTTCCACAGGTCCCTTTGGGGGAAGTAAGAACATATAATGGGTCTAGCTCACTATGATAAGGGACTGGGTTTATCAACATGACTAGAGACTTACATGAAGGCAACTTGACATCTGTATCATGATGGTTGTTTGTGCAAGCCATAGAGGAGGATTATATGCATCAACTGTGCATGAGAGGTAACATACTTGTTGATGTTCACATAAGGAAACTGTCAGCTCCTGATGTTATGGAGGATGTTGCCACAATGGTGCTCCATATTAAATGCCTAATAAGCCCAGACTGGACCCATAGCCTTGATACTCAGTGCAATTTGAAGCAGTGCATGGACAGTGATGGGACGACAGGCTATGTGGAGTGGATCATGTTGGTAGTATTGATAACACCCAACTCTTTTCCAACTCTTTTCTGATCTTCCTGTCTTGTCATCTGTAAGAATAGCAACAATGGCTATGTACATAGTAAGTATGGAAGGCTACAAAACCAAGAAAGGGGACTATACCTTAGTGTTTCATAGGCAAATGACTGAGGTGCACAAATGGGGGTGCAGCATATAAGTACAAATGATGGTGTACACATAATAATGTCAGGAAACCTCAAGAATGGGCAGATAGAGAACTTCATGGTAAAGGAAATAGGTAAAATGCATGCTGGAGTATCAAGAACCAAGTAATAAGCCTTCAAATACATTACAGGAAGGCCAACATCATCTTGTTTTCCAACACTCCCCCTCAAGGCAGTGTGAGGCCAAATTGCAATGCAAAATGTTTTGCTTTGGGTGATGGGAGGGCTTTGGTGAGTGCATCAGCCATCATATCTTCAGTTGGGCAATAGATGAGCTTGATTTGACTGTCTTCAAGAATCCAGCATATGAAGTGGTATCAAATGTTGATGTGTTTTGTTCTGTCATGGTATTGGTAGTCTTGAGTAAGCGTGATGGCAGATAGATTGTTGGACAGGAGTGCGGTGGGGCCGAATTTGATGCCAAAGGTTTGTTGGAAGAGTGACCAGATCCAAAGGATTTCTTTAGCCACATGAGTAATAGCGATATACTCACTTTCAGTAGTGGACAATGACACAATTTCCTGGAATTTTGTGCACCAAGAGACAGCACTGCTGTTGATGATCAATGCATACCCAGTGATGGCTCACTAGTCCTCAGCCATGCTGCCATCAGCATCCATAAAACCCTTTGAGTTGGTCTTCTCATGACCAAAAGTGAGCCAAAAGTCCTTCATCCCCTTGAGGTAGCAAAAAATGCACTTGACAGCTTCCCAGTGGGCAATTCCAGGTTTTGATGAGAACCATGCAACAGTTTGCACAGCAAAGGCAATATTGGGTCGAGTGCCGAGTGCTGCATACATCAATGATCCCACAGCTTCATGGTAGGGAACGTCTTATATTTGGGCAAATTCCTTTGTGGTTTGGGGTGATTGAGCTGTTGTGAGCTGGATGTGGGGCTCCATGGGTAATGATACAGGCTTCAGGTCTTCAAAATGGTACCTGAGAAGAATGGATTCAATGTAGGACTTCTGGGTGAGGTGGATAGTGTGTTGTTCCCTGTCCCTTTTAATTTTAATTTCTAACAGCCAATATAATTCACCCAAATCAGTTATCTCGACGTGCTTGGAAATTTCCCTTTTGAAGTTGATAAAAAGAGTGATGGTCAAAGTGGCAATGGTACAGTCATCAATGTGCACCAGGATGATCATCAATAAGCTCTCATTTCACCAAAAAAAGACAGCCTGGTCAATCTTACACCTGGAGAACCCAAGTCTGGACAAGATGTCGACAAGCTTCTGGTACCACTGGTGTCCAGACTGCTTGAGACTGTAGAGTGTCTCTCAAAGTTGGCAAACTTTATCCTTTGAGTTTGGCACATGGTAACCAGGGGGCTGGGCCATGTAAATGACTTTACAATCAGTGAGTTCTTCATTGAGATATGCACTCTTGATGTCAATTTGATGGAGCTTGAGATCCTCAATGGTGGCAACAGCAAGTACAGCTTGTATCAATGCAATCCAAGTGACAAGGGTGAAGGCATCAAATTAGTCAACACTGGGGACCTGAGAGAAGCCTTGAGCAACAAGTTGTGCTTTGTGGCATGTTACATGAGCTGCTGCATCTTTCTTTGCATGGAACACCCACTTTGAGCCCATGACATTGGCACTGGCTGGGGCATCAATGAGCTCCCATGTCCCAGTCTTCTCAAGTGTGGTGAGTTCTTCATGAATGCCTTTATTCCACTGCAGCCAGTCAGGCCATCACTTTGCCTCTGCTAGATTTTAGGGATCCAAAGCCTCAACTTCACTAACTTCTGCCACCAACAGATACTCATTTAAGTCATCATCATCATCCTCCCTATCATCTTCCACAAGATTTGACATTTCATCTTCATTTTCTTTGTCAACAGTGGGTGGCTGCACTCCAGTGGCTAGGACTAGATCAGATGGACATGCAGATGTCATGCTGCATCCCTCAAGGATCACATGGACTCTTGCACTGGGTTTTTGGGTTCATTGGGTAGGTTCTGGCTCAGTGATAGGTGGCACTTCAGGCTGTGAATTGTCTTCATGGGTTTCATTGGGAGGTTCTTTAATAGGGGGTGTAGTTGCTGCCCACAGCTTTGTCAACCTTCATCTCATCAAACTCTACATTCTCCTCCTCGAGAGGACAGGTTGGTGAGCAGTTAGGGTTAAAGTAGACATTCCGTTCAATTTCCACTGTTTGTTTGTCTGGCCAATAAATGTGATACCTATTACTGTTAACTCCCACCCAACATCCCTCTCATACCTGACTACCCAACTTGTCACCAGCTCCCTCAAGACAAACCCAAACCTTCTCTCCCCACTTGCAAACATTCCTCAAGTCAGGTTTTTTGCCAAAGAGAGCCTTATAGGGTGTCATACCCTCAACAGCTTTTGTCGATGTCCTGTTCATCAACCAAACAATGTGGTGGGCTGCTTCTCCCCACAGATTCCTAGGAAGACTGCTTGCATAGAGTAAAGCTAGGATGTGCTTAAGAATCATCCAGTTTTGATGCTCCATACTGCTATTGTGCTCCGGGGTGTTGTGGATGGTGAACCTCTGCTCAGTGCCTTGGGACTTCAAGTACGCAGTAAACTCTTTGTCTTTGTACTCACCACCTGGATCTGAATGCAGAACTTTGATGCATGTGTTGAGCTGGGTCTCGTACCATGCATTCAATTTTTTATAAGCAACAGGCTGCTTGCTTTTTTTCCAGAGGAGATCAAGCTTTGTAAAGCTTGTGTGGTCATCAGAGTATGTAACATAGTACTGCCTTCCACCCTTCATCTTGACCGGTGCTGGTCCCCATAGGTCACTATGAATAATTTTACCAACCTTGGTGGTGTGCTCACCCTGCTGTCTCTTTGCAATAGGCTTTCATGTTTCTTTGGCATACACACACAACTCGCAGAAGAATGGGGTACTTTCAGCATTTAACTCAAGCCTCACACCTGTCATGAAACCATTCTGGACAAGCCACTTTGCCATGTTGGGGGAAATATGACCCATGCATTGGTGGAATTGTTTCAAGGTGAGCATTTCCAGGGCTGCGTTTGCTGACTCTGCCTCATGTGTTACATGGTACAGCCATCCAACTTTTGGGAACTCTCCCACTTGCACTCCATCAGGTGTGGTGATCTTGCACTTATGTGACAGTGAAGCCACAATTCTCCAGCTGCCCAACAGACACCTGAGTGTAGCCAACCTCTGGGAAATAAAGTACCTCCACGATTTTTAGCTGTGAGATATTGGCTCCATCTGGGACATTGACTACCATCTTGCCCTTTCCTGTGGCTTCGAAACTCTGCTTGTTGGCAGTGTGGAATGGCTTGGGGGATATCTGAACAAAGTTCTGCATGGCATTATGATATGGTGTGATATGGCTCATACACCCTGAGTTGTAGACCTCAGCTCGAGTCTTTTTGGCAATTCTAGCTCCAGTTGCGAGGGCTTCTTCTGGGCTGACTTCTTCTGGGTCAACATTAGAGCATGATGCACACTTGTTGCTACTGATCCCAGATAACTCCTCAGCATCACTGCCCACTCCTGAGTCTTTACCCTCTGTAAACCAATTACTGGCTGGTTCTACACTCTCTGCTGGCTCGCTCAGTAGGAACCAATCTGACTCATCACCAGAGTCACTGTCTTCGACATCAAAAGTGGCAAAGGCTGTATCGCTCTCAGATCCAGACTTCTGGGCAGCATTTGCAGACCCACTCTTCTTCTTGGAGTCATCCTTTTTCTTGGAGTCCTTTGGGGGCTTCTTGCACTGATGTTTAAAGTGCCCCTCCTCACCACAGTTCCAGAAACTGTTTTTCTTGTTGCGTTTATCAGCCAAAGCTGTCATGGCCTCGTCTTTGTCATCCTCCTTGGAGTGGTGTGCAACATTCCACTCAGACTCTTCTGAAATGAGTGCAATAAGCTCATCGGGATCTATGGTCTTTGAGGAGGCATATAGCTGTGCATTGGCAAGTAGATTCGATGTGAAGTTTGAGAGGTGAAGTAGAAGTGAGGAAATGATGGTTGAACGGTAATCCTGTGGTTCAATGTCAACTCCATGAGTTGACAACTCCTCATGTTTCACCCGCAGGCTATTCATGAACTCTAAGACATTTCCTTTGTCAGGACATGTGACTCCATGAAGCATGCATGAAGGTCGGCCTGTGCAAAGGCACCCTTCAACATGTATTAAGCCACAATCAAGTCCCACCAATCCTTCAGCAAGGCCTTTCCATGGATACAAATAAGGGTTGAGTCAGAGATGCTATATGTGAGCAGTGCCTTTGCAGATTTCTCATCATGATCCCACTTTACAATGGCCTCAGATTCTGCTTGCATCGGAGGAGATGCTGCCAGAACTGGACATGTGGTTGTGCCATCAAAGTGTCCTCAAAACCCCTGGGCCTCGATTGCCTCCTCAAAACCCCTGGGCCTTGATTGCCTCCTCAAAACAGATGGAGAATGCTGTCTAATTCACGCCAGTTGGCATGAGCTTAGGCACAGAGGAGGGAAAGATATCAGTTGTGATCAACATGGTAGACATGGTAAGTTCACAATGTTTTTTTTAAGGAATCTGATTCAGTTAGCTAGCACAGCCCGCAGGGCCCATAACCTGTAAGAATAGCAACAATGGCTCAGTGTTGCATAGGCAAATAACTATATATTATATACCTGTGAGAATAGCAACAATGGCTATGTACATAGTAATTATGGAATGCTATGAAACCAAGAAAGGGGACTATACCTCAGTGTTGCATAGGCAAATGACTGAGGTGCACAAATGGGGGTGCAGCATATAAGTACAAATGACAGTGTACACGTAATAATGTCAAGAAGCCTCAAGAATGGGCAGATAGAGAATTTCATGGTGAAGGAAATGTTGAATTAAATCTGCACACATGGCACCTATTCTGTGCCTCGGTGTAAGAACCTTTAAAACACACATATACATAAATACGTGTATACAAATATGTCATAACAACATGTGGACAGGAACCATGCAGTACACCACCTTTTTCTCCACCCCACTGAGCCTCACGTGACCTGAGCCTCACATGACAATGTAGGCTCTCTAGGTATATAAGTACGCTGTACCTCTACCTAGCTATAGAGAGTTCTACACCCTCTAACCTAAGTTACTTAGCACACTAACCAACTCAACAGGTAAGTAGTAAGATCTGTGAGCACTCTACACTGTGCATAGCATGCTGCTCAACAGGTTATGGCCCCTGCAAGCGACGTTGCATGGCTATGAGCTCCTCGGAGCTCTAGTTGGAAGGAGTTGTACTGTAGCCCCTCAGGGCTCCAACTCACATGTTGTGCACAGGTCTTACTACCGACATGCTTCACTGTGCTGAGCACCTCATTGCTTTTGTGATGGGGTTAGCCTCACTCTGACATGACGTCATGGAGCAATGATGTGCCCTTTTGGCGCTCATCATGTGCTAAATGAAAGTACTCTGATGGAGTGCTAAGTTTTGCATCTGGCATTTCTAATTTAAGAGCAAGTGACTGATTTGGTGCTTTTATTAGCTCAAATCTTAAAAATGTCCTTCTCACTCAATAAACTCGTCTCCTTGTTTGACGGCTCTGGCTACAAGGCCTGGGCCAAAAGTATAAAGGCATGGCTTATGTCACAAAGCCTTTGGCAAGTTGCCTCTGGCACTGAAACAGTGCCAGTGGCAGCCGATGTTGCTGCATGCAAGGTGTGGAATCATGAGAATGATCAGGCATATGGAGCTATCTCACTCCGCCTATCTCCTTCCATCAGATCCAGATCCAGATCTGCAACAGGACTTGCTAGTGCCCTGTGGCAAGCCCTGCAGGCCAATTTCGGGCAAGAAGGGCCTTCTCAGATATTTGCAGACTTTAAATCTATGATCTCGATCAGAGTCCCAGTGCAAAACCCTGTGCCGACAATGGCTCAGATCTCTGAAAGATACCAGCAGCTAACTGCCAATGGTGTTGACATCCCTGAGATAGTTCAGGCCTTATTACTCCTTTCAGCATTGCCAAAGGAGTACGATTCTTTATCTTCCACCATCTTATCCACAACCAGTACTACTGGTCTCTCCTACACTGTAGTGAGGGACCATGTGATGGCAGAAGCCTCCTGTCGAGCTGCCTTTGCATGCTTCAGGGAAACGGCGAAGAAGCTGTCAGCTGTCAAGAGAAAGGGCAGCGACCCTAAGTGGAAAGGGAAGGAATCAGAGAAATCCAGTGAGAAGTCATCCGAGCCTTTGGGCTCCAACTCGAAGAAGAAGCATAGATCTGGCAAGGCTGCCAGGGAAAAGCATGAGAAAAAGGAATCTCACAGCCACCTCACCTCCACCAGTATGGTGGAGCCCTTCATGGTGCCTAGCACACCTTATGCAGATGCAGTATGCTCCGCCCATGTTGCCATGACCATTAATGGTCAAGGCATCATTTTGAATGGACTGGCACAGGCCAGCCCCTCTCGCCTCCCACTGATGTTTAACCAAAGTGTTCAAATGTCACAGCTACATGGGAAAGCCATGTATTTCCACACCACTGACCCAAGAAAGCGGCCTAATCAGCCCAAGTCAAAGGTCACCAAAACCTTCTCCCCTGGCCCCTCTGTGTCCAAAGACTATCAGGCGGCCCAGGACCTGCTCACAGACATCGAAGTGCCTAAAACGGCCAAGAATCTTCAAATCATTGAACAAGACCAGATGAGTAAGCGGGAAGGTAAGCGCCACCAGGTAGAAACCCCTGAGCCATCAGCTCGGATCGAGGAGGTTCCTGAAATAGAACCTGAGCCTGAGGATAATGATGATGAAGTCTCCCTCGGCTCTGAAATGACAGTCCTGGATCAATCGATCTGGGAAAGCATGGATAACATGCTCGCAGACAAGCCAATAGCCCCCTTCATGGGGGCTTATGATGAAATGTCAGTTCTTTTCCCTGACCATCACATCATTGCTAACAATAGCTTGACAGGGATGAACTATTCGGGCCATTCCCATAATATTGAGTGTCCTATAGAATTTTTAATAAATTATATTGTCGCTTGTAATGCAAAGGCCCTAATTAGGCTGTGTGTGATGTGTGCCAGAAAGGAATGCAAACATGGTGCCCCTTGGATCTTGGATTCAGGTGCATCATTGCACTTCACTGGTGAGATGAAAGACTTTGCCTCCTATGAGGATTTGCCTATGTCTGAGAAATGGCAGGTCAAGTCTGCTACCAGCGTGACTTTGATCAAAGGCAAAGGTGCTGTCCTGATTCATCATCAGGTAAAAGTTAACGGGAAGACAGAGTCACGCATCATGTGCTTATCCCCCATTTTCTATCTCCCAGATTTGACAAGTCAGCTTATATCAATGGGAGTGTTTCTCATTGCTGAGGAATATACTGTAAAAGGAAACAGTAAGATAATTTCCTTTGCTGACAAAAAGAAAAAACCCCAGCTTGATGCAACGCCAATAATATATGGTGAAACCATCTATGTGTGTGATTCACACATTCAGAGCACTAAGAGATTAGAAGTCACAACTATCTACGTTGCTGACTATGACATTTGGCACAAGCAGCTTGGCCACCTGAGCGAAGCTGCTGTGCAACAGATACCAAAACACACCCATAAGTTTTCCAAGGATCTAAAAATTCCAAGGGACAGGCACATTTGTCCAGGGTGCGCCAAGGGAAAAATGACATCAAAGTCATTCTCTGGATCTGAGTCTCGGGCCAAAGGGGCCTTCGAGCTGATCCATTCCAATCTGAAGGAATTACCAACACTCAGTTATCACAAGTACAAATATTTTATTGTATTTGTTGATGATCAAACTTCACACATGTGGAGTCAGTGCCTGAAAAAAAAGTCTGATGCTGCTGAGTCAATCAGACAGTTCAAGGCAATGGCCAAAATGCAATATGATGCAAAAATCAAGCATTGGCATTTTGATCCTGGGGGGGAATTCAATGATTGGGAACTCATAACCCAGCTCAAAGAGGCTGGGATTAAAATTAAAATGTTGGCACTTCACGTACACCAACAAAATGGTCACACTGAACATGCAATCAGGACATTAATGGAGAAAGCACAAACATTGTGCTTTACTGCCTGCCTACCACAATCATGGTGGGAATTTTGTGTAGAGCATGCTATGTATCTCTACAACTGAACACCAATAAACTGCCTGAAATGGCGAACTCTGATCAAACATCTTGATGGCGAGAAGCCCAATCTGAGTGACGAGAAGGTATTTGGATGCAGTGCCTATGTTTACCTGCCAAAAGAGAAGCATCCTAATAAGTTAGTTGCAAGATCGGAGCTCATGATGTACATCGGCCTGGCAGATGGCATCAAGGGTTGGTGCTTTATGTGCCCATCAGGGTCAATATTTGTCAGTGCTACAGCACTCTTCGATGAGACTCTGTTCCCTTATTGTCCCAGAGCCAAGACCCCGGCAAAAACTGATCTCAGGAATATACCCCCTTCTGGAGATGATGACCCCTCTGGGGGATCAGGGGATGATAGCAATGGAGGAAGTGATGACAGCTTCTATCCGGGCCATGGGCATTATGCTCCACCAGCGCCGAATCCTTCTCCATGAGCTCCGTCCCCACCACCTTCACAATCAGGGTCCGGAACCCCTGAAATGTCTAGAGATTTGCTGTTTGGCTCCTTTGGCGATTCACCTCAGGGTGCTGATCCATTTGCGCCAGCAGGTGCACCGGGTCCATCGTCCCAGCCTTGTCCAGCACCGCCAGCAGTAGAGGCCCTTATACCTCCACCAAGGTGATCAAACAGGCAGCGATGAGTCCCAACTCATCTGGGCAATGTCTATGGTGAAAATTGCAACCCCGTTCAAATCAAACGAGACATTTCGCAGGAGCGCCAATGGTGGGAACCAGCAGGACAAGGCAGGAGTCATGCTCCAGCCCTCCCTCTGGTTGAAGAAGAGGTGCCAGCTGGGCCCTCTCAACCACCAGTGGCAAGTAGAACTCCTTCTGCACAGACCCCAGATAATTTGGGATTAGAGTATGCGACACCCCCTCAACCTCAGGAGTCTGAGGTGCCATGGATTTGGCACCAGAATCCCAATGAGGAGCGAGGATAGTGGTTACCCAATCTGAGTACCCCATCATATTGGGGCCCTACAAGAGATAATTATGTTGCTGAAGGTGGAACAGATCTGATGCGCCTTCTGCTTAGCAAAGCAGTTGCACCATCTACAGCATCAGATCCTGTTCCAATCCAGTATCGCGACATTGCGCACTTACCCAAGCCTGCACAATCAGAGTGGAGAAGTGCATGCCTGGAGGAACTAGAGGCCCTCCATAAATGGCATGTCTATGACATCATAGATCTCCCTGCTGGCCGAAAGGCCATCAAAAATGGATGGGTTTTCTCTGTAAAATCTGACAGATGAAAACAGGCCAGACTTGTGGTCAAAGGCTTCTTGCAAGTTGAAGGCATCGACTATGATGAGATATTCTCTCCAGTGGTCCGCTATGAGATGGTGTGCCTCATGTTTGCCCTGAGTGCCCTATAAGGCATGTACATGACAGGACTCAATGTAAAAACTGCATTCCTGTATGGCAAACTAGATGAGGAAATTTACATGCATCAACCTGAGGGATTTGTCATCCTGGATAAAGAGCGCAAAGTCATGCGCTTATGCTGAGCATTGTACGGCCTTAAACAGGCCACCCTAGCATGGTGGAGAGAGCTAGAGGCATTCATGCAATCCATTGGATTTGAATGCACCAGCTTAGATGCCAGCATTATCATCTACAAAAATGGTAAAGACATTGTCATCACAATAATCTATGTCGATGATGGTGTGTTCTTGGGGAAGAACAAATGCCTTATAGAGGAAAAGAAAAATGCTTGTCTCAAGCATTGGGAGTGTCGGGACACTGGTCATGTTACTGAATTCCTTGGTATGTGCATAACACAAGGCATCAAGAATCACTCTAAACCAAACAACCTACCTAGCCACTGTGCTAGCTCAGTTCAAAATGACGAATGCCAAGGCATCCCCCACTCCACTTCCCATGGGATACATCCCTATGAAAAACCCTGATGAGCCTAATCTGGCTCTCAGAACTGAGTTTCAATCAGTGATTGGGTCTTTATTATACCTGATGCTTGGAACTCGCTCCAATATTGCCTTTGCAGTGATAAAGATGTCACAATTCTCAGCTAATCTGAGTAAAGAACATCTCGATAAGGCACATTACATAATGCGCTACCTAGTCAGTACTCAATCATATGAGCTTATCTATGATGGCTGCAGCAAATAGGGCCTCCAAGCCTTTACTGATTTGGACTGGGCATCCGACATCGTGAAATGCAAGTCCACAACGGGTTACTTTGCCATCTTAGCAGGAGGCATCATGTGCTGGCAGTCCCATATGCAAAAAACTGTAGCACTTAGTTCTACAGAAGCTGAATACATAGCAGATAGTGTGGATCACATCCTTATTTTCTGAATTGGAATATCCCTTGAGTAAGGTGCTTATCTGTGCCAATAATCAGGGGTCGATCTTCATTGGATCTAACCCTGTTCAGGAAAGAAGGACTAAACATATCAACATTTGCTACCATTATACACATGAATGTATCGAAGATGGCAAGGTCACAGTCATCTTCATCCCAGGAACTGAAAACCCAGCAGATATGTTTACTAGAAATCTCAGGAGGCAGCTCTTCAAGAAATTTAGAAGCTCCCTTGAAATTAAATTTGAGGTTCAAACTTAGTACCTATACATGGCACCTTGAATCATAAAGCCCCTCCAGGTCGATGCCGGTACAGTTTGTGGGGGGGTGTTGAATTAAATCTGCACACGTGGCACCTATTCTGTGCCTCGGTGTAAGCACCCTTAAAACACATATATATGTAAATACGTGTATACAAATCTGTCATAATGACATGTGAACAGGAACCATGTGGTACACCGCCCTTTTCTCCACCCCACTGAGCCTCACGTGACCATGTAGGCTCTCTAGGTATATAAGTACACTGTACCTCTATCTAGCAATACAGAGAGTTCTATGCCCTCCAACCTAAGTTACTTAGCACACTAACCAACTCAACAGGTAAGTAGTAAGATCTGTGAGCACTCTACACTGCACATAGTGTGCTGCTCAACAGGAAATAGGTAAAATGCACATGGTGATAGGTCCACTTCGCACTTTAAAGTCTGGAGAAGTATTTCCACTCATATCGACACATTACGACACATGCTCCAAACCACTACGAATGCCACTAAATCGATTTTGAACCATTTTCGAACTATTTCGCACGACTTCAAAACATTTCGAACACTTTTGAACTATTTTGTGACACTTCAAAGGACTTTGCAGCACTTTGAACAACTTTGGCCACTGTATACCTGTCTTGAAACAATTTCGATACATGTTGCACATCTGGAACGAGCCAACTCGCCACATATCGAGCACTACCAGATACGAGGAGAAATTACAAGAGAGTTAGAATGCAATAAATGCATTTTTGTGTTTCATTGAAGTACTTTTACTATATGGGAACACTATATATCATTTATTATTTCTCATTTGTTTCATGATATACAAGTCCTCATTGTTTGATATATTTGCCTCATGTTTTACACATGTTCTTATTTCCTTTTTAATACTATCTCTTCATTTTGTATATAGACTTGTATTAGTTAGTTAGAACGAACAATATAGCAATGGGGAACAGCACAAGTTACCCTCACACTTATTGTCTGACTTAAGAGCCGTTCTCTTGAGTCTTAGTTCACATCATATCTCTAAGTTCTGCGAAATATCGTGAACTTCTTCTAAACCATTGTATTCACCCCACATTTTATCGCCCATCACTTATCGCCATTCAAAAAAACACATCACATTCGTTAAACTCATCCTTTGATATACCTCGAACTTCTTCAAACTTATTCAAACCGCTTTGCACATCTTCGAACTTATTCGAACTATATTCACATTTCTTCAAACCAATTTCAGACTATTTCGAACATCTTCGTATGCCTATAAAAACTGTTTGCAACATTCCCTATCCTTTCACATCACTAAACACAATGTATTGGTCTCAGCGGTAATATTTAGTACCACCTCGCACCCTTCCTCTGACTTGTGTTATACCATCCAAAGCCATTTAGTAGGTTTTGTTTGGGTTTCCAGGTTGAGTATCATCATTTTGGAGCCCACTGCGAGGGGTTTCTAGATTATTTCATTGTTGAACCTCCACTCTCTCCACCACTCATTTTACCATTTAGGGGCTCAATGATCTCGACTTCGAATTGAACTCGTATTGCCTCCAACCCTCCTGAACAACCAGGAGATCTCAATCGATACAGTATCTTGACCTCAATAATAGTATTTCGCACTTTTTTGCCTTTCGCACTTATGACATTGCCACTATCTTCGACCTCAAAAACATATGAACTATGACACTGCACAAATTTCGACCTCACAACCTCCGAAATCTACCTTGAACATGTCAACATCCTTTATGCCAGCTCCCGAACATTCGACATCTCCAAAATTGGATTTGAGACAACCTAAAGAACTTCAAAATTACTTCAAAGATCTCACATTTTTGTTTATAACTTGCAGTATTACAGATCATGGCCTAAAGAAGTGACATGCCTGCAGATACATCCACTTCGATTCTTACAATCTCTGGGAATCACTTCCAGAGTATGAACCCGGCACATCATTTGACGAATTTCACACCACAGTATTCAAGTTCTATCCCGAAATAGAAGATGAACAAAAATACAGCATTTCAGACATGGATACACTCGTTAATGAACAACTTTGCACCAGTATTTTTGACGAAAATGATTTAGGAGCTTATTACAGGTCATTCTACAAGATCACAAGCTTCCTTTGCTCGAAACATTGATAGGTCCACTGCACGCTCTAAGGTCTGAGCAAAGTTTCCAATCATATTGACACACTACGACAGACCTTCCGAACCACTATGAACATTACAAAATCGACTTCGAACTATTTTCGACTTATTTCGCACTATTTCGGATGACTTCAAACTATTTCGAACACTGTCAAACCATTTTGCGACATTTCGAACGACTTCGCAATACTTCGAACGACTTCGGCGGCTGTATAGCTGTCCTCAAACACTTTCGATACATGATGCTTAACCGGAGTAAGCTATTTAGTCACATATCGAGCACTACCAGACACGAGGAAGGATTACAAGAGAGTTAGAATGCGATAAGTGCAGTTTTTATGTTTCATGATACATTAAATCAATAGGACAAGAACTCTCACTATACTGGGACAAAGTACGTTTCAATTATTGTCATTTCTCATTTGTTTTTACAATTTACAAAGTCCTTTATTGTTGCACATATTGCCCTTTATTGTATTCCCCTTTTTGGTACTATCTCTTCAAAATGTATATTAACTTGTACTATTTACATAGAATAACAAGGAAACAGCACAAGTTACCCTCTCGCTATCATCAGATTTAAAAATCGTTCTCTTTAGTCTTATCTTCACGTCATATCTCTAAAGTTCTGCAAAATATCGCGAGCTTCCTCGAAACTATCGTATTCGCTCTCCGTTTTATCGCCCATCGCCTACCGCCATTTGACAAACACTTCACATTCATTAAACTCGCTCTTCGATATACCTTGAACCTTTTCGAACTTATTCGAACTTCTTCAGACTACTTCGCACGACTTCGAACCTCTTCGAACCTTTTTCGAACCTATTTCGCACATCTTCGTATGCCTATACAGACTATTATCCACAGCCCTTACCATTTCACATCACTAATCATTTCGCTTTGGTCTCAGCGGTGATATATAGTACCATCTCGCACCCTTCCTCTGGCCTGTGTTATACCATCCAAAGCCATTAGTAGGTTTTGTTTGGGTTTCTGGGTTGAGTATCATCAACATAGACTTTCAGAAGCCAAACAGACTTGAGCTTTTCTTCAAGGCTTTCGAACGAACTTACAGACTAGAATTGCGGATCGCCTCAAAGGAAAGTTTCCTGATCATTATCCTGACAACCCATATATGCTGAATGACATCTATGATGCCATGAAATTTGCTATAGCATCCTCAAATTCATACCCCATTCCCCAGCAATCGATTTCAACCTCGAATCTATCACAATCTAGCACATTGATCAACTCCAAAGACATTTCACATATACTCAAAAAATTCGCATTTAACTTTGCATCAGTTATTGCAGCCTCGAATTCGACCAAATCAGCACCCGAAGTTTCTGCTCTGACCTCGTTCATCACCAAAATTGCACCTTTGACTACATCGAACCCAGCATCTGACAGTATACCAAACAGCTTAAACACTTCAGATGACTTCGAAGCTCATATTGCGGCACTCAAACAGGAACTGGCCCTCGAAAAACAGCTTGCTTTCGAACAAGAAAATGTTGCACTTCGAAATCATTATGTTGCGCCTCCTGTTCTTCATTGCATCATCCCAGCTTCGTCGCCCATGTCCATTCCAATCCCATCATCTTTGCCTTCAGTAGTTCCTGCCCAGTCCACTTTGATAATCGCACCTTCATCAGCTTCGAACTCGATCTCGCCTCTGAAACCCTCGTCACATTCATCCCCATCATTACCTATTTTGACCTCAACTTGCTGCTTGCCACTCCCAATATTCTTGTCCTCAATTTTGTCACCTATGCCCTCTTCCGATTCAACATCTATTTCAATATCGCCTTCACCCTCAAGACCAGATTTGCATTCGCATTTGCATTCGAAATCCAGTATAGTGCTCGAAGCGCCATCCGCATCGTATATCTACAATCATCGCATTGAAATTTGCCTTCCCCTCATCACCAGACATTTTATTACATCCATCGCACACAAGTATTTCTCCAACCTCATTTTCGATCTCTCAATTCTTTGTCCAATTTCGATTCAACCAGTCACTCAACTCGATTATTACGATCATGGTTAGAACTGTGGACATCAATTAAATTTGTGTATTTCATTTCTGTTTTTCGCATTTCGACCTCATTATATTTTATCAAAAACATTGTACTATCCTCGACATTCTTTGCAATAGCTTCGACAGCTTTTGCTTTTATGCCCCCATGCATGCCTTCCCTATCTCCGATCTTGACCTCGATATTCCTCGAAGTTACCAAACAACTATTTTGCTTTCACCGAATCTCCTAGATATCGACTTTGAATGCATCAAAAAGCTTTGAACACCTTCGAACCCAGATGATAATACCTTCAAAGACTTTCGAACCCTCAAAAATAAATAACTATACCTTTTTATTCTTCTATTTTCTTCACTCTTCTTATTGATACCTTTCGAGCCTCAGAAGACTCAAATATCAAATTGAAAAAGAAGTACAATGGAAGCTTTTGCTCTATTCCTCTAGCATTTCCTCCAACATTTCTATCTCCCTCCCCAGCACCTCCATCTCCACCTTCATCTTGGCCAATCTAGTTGCCAGCACTGGACAACAAATGCTGGCCTCATCCAAACCCTCAGCCTCCTTGAAACCATGTGACTCCCTCGCCTTCGCCTTCCCTTTCAACAACCTTGTTCTCTCCTTCGATGCCTTCGATGGCCCCACTACCAGCTCGACATCTTCGAATGGGCCCACAAGACGAATTCGACATACTATGAAATTCGAAAACGAGTTAGAAATTACCTCGAAACAATTTCGAACAAAGATCATACCTTTTCCTGGGCACAAATCTCGTTTCACACCCCCAAAGTTTTTTGCTTCGCCTTTACGAAGCCCCCTCCTCAACAAACCATTCCAATAGCACCCCTGTGCCTCCTGGGTGCACTTTGTACATTTCGGGGCACCATCCTTGACGATACAGCATGGCTGGGACTTAAACCCAGCACATCAATCGCACTACGAAAGTATTAGAACCTTGAAACATCTTCAAAAATAGGTAAAAAACTTACTGGGCCCTCGAAATCAAGCAGCCTGCTCTTGTCTAGTCATGGCCGTTTTACTGCCTCTACCCCCACAACTTCCTCTTCCTCATCCTCATCGTTCCTCGCCTCGACCACTTTTTGCTTCCCCACCTGGACCACAGGCAGCTCTTTTTCATCCTTGTCCTCATCTTCATCTTCATCACCTGCCTCGATCCTTTCAATCGCCTTCGCCTCAGCCTCAAACCCTGCATTTTTGTGTTGCAAGTCCTCCTTCAAAATAGTCCTCGCACGAAATTTGGCAAGGGCTCCGTTTTGGGCATCTGCCAATGCTCTCTGTTGAGCATCAACCTTTGCCTTCTGCACTGCCTTCTTTTCCTCTCGAACTTGTTTCACATTTTCCTCCCTCTTCTCCCATTCGACTTGTTTTGCTAGATCCACAAATAGGAGCCCCCCGCCCCATGAAATCCACTCGCATTGGGCCATCGGGCTGAAAACTTTGAAAACCTCATCCATGACCTTTTGAATGGTTGCATCGCATTCTTCGCCCAAATCATCTGCAAGTTCATCATATTCTGCCTACAAAACATAAAAATAAAACACTAAAAGCTCATATGAACCATGAAACTCACCATTTGCTCACAAAAACCTCGCCCCAAAACCTCGAAATCAAGATCTTCAGTGACGCCTCGCTTGGGCATCGACTTCGCATAGTCGAGTACTTCGATGTTGAGTTTGGCCAAGAGAGACATGATAGAAGCTAGAGTTCAATGATGTAGAGATGAAAGAAGAAGAATGAGACGTATTCCGAACCTCGCTAAGTTTTCAACACAATCACGCATTTTGCATGTAACTTCGATCAGCTGACTGGGACAGTCAGGATTTTAGTAAGGGGGAGGATGATAGGTCCACTTCGCGCTTTAAAGTCTAGAGAAGTATTCCCACTCATATCGACACATTACGATGATGTGTTCAGTTGGTACTTGGTTCAGAGTCTCAACAGAAGGGGTGAACACTTAACCTACAACTGCAGGCATGCTCGGGGTGAGGGGGGAGTTTGCTTAGAGGGCCTCGGCTCGTCCTTCAGGGTGCTAAGACTATGGGGAGGCTGGTACAGCAGTTTTCAATGTGCGCACCAGTTGTGTACACTAAAGGGGCGATATGCACAGTGGCAGGAAAGTGTGCAATGCAAAGAGGCAAAAATGCGCAACAGGAGCGCAAAAGTGCATGACGATGAGGGTGGTGAAGATGGGAGGTGTAGTGGGATGAAGACGACACTGGGATGTACTGTGAAGGTGGTGCACAGGTTGGGGATGCAAATGGGATGAAAGTGCAAGGGGCAGAAAAAGGTGCAAATGGTGTGCAAAATGCGGCTATGCGGAAAAAGGCACAAATGGTGCGCAAACACAGCTATATGAAGGGCGCACTGTATGAGTGCTTGAATGAGGACAAAGGACGCAATGCAGGGACGAAATGCAACAATACAATGAGGGGACACAAACAATATGCAAATGCTGTTAGGGTCAGTACTCCTAGATCAAAGATAGATCGTCTCTCATAAGTGATGATGTTCACTAGTAAGTTGGATCGTCGAAGCTCGTGAGCAACGATTGAGCAGAGACTTAAGTCACACCAGTTAGGAGTGTAGAAATGACTAGGTCAAGCTAAGTTGACCAGTCGTATATTCACCGTATAAATACTACAGTGCAGATCGGAGATACGAGTCATGTTAACGAAGAGTGGAGGTGATAGGAATAGAAAGACAATAAGAACGGTAAGCGTCCGCAGTACACTACAATAACGTGAGAAGGTAAAAGTGTAAAGTGAAGACACGCGTCGACGAGACAAAAGAGAATGGACAATAGCGTGGGACATGCGTTATGCAGAACAATAGAGACAAAAGAAAATTGAATTCCCAGCCTCTCCGTAGCCTTCCTGTAACACTAGCTTCCCCCTAAGGTTTCGAGTTCCACCCGAAACTAAGGCCTCACCGTTTGCATTGGGTCGAAGGGCGGCGCATCGCTGGTCGTTGTAGAGAACGTGGAAAATGACATAGGGGTAGGGGTACTGTGAGCGTAAACTCGAGTGGGTAAATCGATGTTTTCTTCTCTGGCGAACCGTACAGAAGTGCCGGTGATGAAAGTGACGAGTCGTGGGAGGTGGGGGGTGGAGATGATTTTGAAAAGAATTAGCATATAGCAGAGTGTCATAATAAAAATGCACGCGCCAAAAACGGCGCCGAGGATGATAGCGACATAGAAGTTGTAAGTCATTGTGGTTGGCTTTTAGGTGGTGCGATGACGTGGCGGAACGTCATGTGTTGGGTTGTTTGGGCAGAAGAGCACGGAGTGCTCTGGTCGCCATCGTCGGCAATGGGGGCATTGATATTCAGGACAGTGAGACGAAAAATGACCTACTCGAGCACAGGTGAAACAGACCGAATTTCGCATCCAAGGTGGTGCAGGTGCATGCTCGGTGGTGGTTTTGGTAGGATAGGGGGTAGGCGCTCGTCTAGGTGGAGATTGTGGCAGATATGGTGGAAGAGGTGGGTGTGGTGAAGCGGTCAACGGTGTTTCTTCTTCTTCCTCGTCACTCAGCGGTTCTATGATAAAAATTTGTTGTGGCATCGGGACCCGTTCTCCAGGTCCGTAGCGGAGTGCTTGTTCATCGAGGCTCCTCATGAGTGGAAGTAGATCGAGGTAATACGCTTCTTCAGTTAATCGTCGGAATACGTGCTGCAGGCGTGAGATGGCTCTATATGTTTCGAAGAGATTCTGCACGGTGCTGTGCAGCAGTGCACGGTCTTGGGTTACCGATGGCAGTCTTTCTTCATTTCTGATGCCGTCTGTGTCTCGGACGAAGCTGAGGATAAGTTCAAAGGTCCTGACAGGGTCAGGGTCGGGTGTGACGTTCATAAAAAAGTGTAGAGGGCGGCTCATGTCTGGGAGAGGTTGTGTGTGGTTCTGTATTCTCCCAACAATTCAGCAGCGTTTTTTAAATGAATTGCTGGTTCCCAGGTGTTTTCCGCCGTGCTGTATCCCTTCCACTTCACCAGGAATCGAATTCTCTTGCCTGCCCCCCTATGTGCTAAGATAGCCTCAACCTCGTGTTCTTGTTCTCCTTCGATCAGATCCGGTGGCGGAGCAAGGAAATTTGGTCCATGGGTCTCATTTTCTTTGAAGCGTGAGAGAAGTGAGGCATGGAATACTGGGTGAATCTTCCATTGGGAGGGGAGTCTCAATTCATAAGCATGGGGTGATATTACCCGTGTGATAAGGAAGGGTCCCTCACGTTTAGGGGCAAGCTTTTTGGTTGGGTACCCTAACTTCAAGTTTTTGGAGTCGAGCCAGACCCTTTCCCCTACTGTGAATGGGTGGAATCCTTGCCCGTTTCGTCCGATCATCACCTGTCGGGAGAGTTCATGAGCTGCCAGGGCTTCCCGCCGTATGTTTCCCAATTCGGCTATCCGCTGTTCAGTAGCCGGCACGTTCATTTTCAGGTAAGTCGTGGGGATGGCTCTGGGGTGTACTCCCATCATTACGTAGAATGGGGTGTTCTTGATAGCCGAATGATGTTTCTGATTGTGTGTGAATTCGGCGGTGGTAAGGTGGCTTTTCCACTGCGAAGGTTTGTTCGCACAGAAGATTCGGAGGTAGATTTCGAGTTCTTGATTCACCCTCTCAGTTTCCCCATCGGTCTGTGGGTGGTAGGCTGTGCTCATTGCCAGCCTTATTCCCAGGAGTCTCCCTAGTTCTTGAAAGGCGTTCGAGGCAAAACGAGGATCTCGGTCAGATATGATCTTATCCGGGAGGCCGAATCTCTTAAATACATTATGTAAATAGAGGTCGGCTGCTCCCAATGCATCGACACTTTTGTTGCAGGGGATGAAAATTACCCCCTTAGTAAGACCATGGTCTACCATGACCATGATGGTGTCAGATCCATCGCTTATTGGGAGATCGGTGATGAAGTCCATGGTCACCAGTGCAAATGGTTGAGTGGCGTTAGATCTGATCGGAGATAATCCCAGTGTTGTCGGGTGGGTGTTTACCTTCATCTGCTGGCAGGTGGCGCAGCCATCGATGTAGTTTTGAATGAAGATGGTCATTCCTGGCCACCAATAGTCTCTTCGTACCAGTTCCAGGGTTTGAAATCGGCCAGGGTGTCCGGTCAGTATGTTGTCGTGGTATTTTTCCATGATTTTCCTTCTTAATTCTTTGCTATCGGGGATGTAGCATCGATCTTTGAAGAAGACCGTCCCATCATCTTCCATCTTCCAATCTTCTACCGCCGACTTGATCGGTGGTGTTCCTCCTTCTTTGATCGCTCTTACTATCTCCTTTAGTAAGTCGTCTCTCATCATGCTCTCAGCTAGCACTTCTTTTAGCTCAGTGTCAATTGTCCATGCCAAGATCTCGTCTTTTAGTAGGGTGATATCATCGTTGTCATTGTCAATATCTGGTATGTGATCTCCTCTTCACGATAGGGCGTCAGATTGGACCATCATTTTCCCTGGAACGTGTATTAGTTGTAGATTGAATTGTGACAAGAAGAGGCTCCATCTGGCCTGTCGTCGGTTCAATTTTCATGCCGTTCTGAAGTACATTAGGTTCTTGTGGTCCGATAGGATCATTGTTGTGTGTTCCGATCCCTGGAGATAGTGTCTCCAGGTTTCCAGTGCCCGTATAATTCCTAACAGCTCCCGATCGTAGATTTCATAGTTTCGTTCGGTTGCTGTCAGGGAGTGGGAGATATACCCGCAAGGGTGCCAGTCTCCGTTGGTATCAGTTTGTTTCAGGACGGCGCCTGTCGCGTATTTTGAAGCATCACTTTCGATTACGAATGGCTTTTCTGCATTGGGCATTAGCAATACTGGCGCCTCAGAGAACTTTTTCTTTAGGGAGTCGAATGCCGCTTGGCATTCGTCTGTCCAGCTGAAGGGTTGGTCCTTTCTTGTTAGGTCGTTAAGTGGCTTAGTAATTGCGGCAAAGTTGCCGATGAATCTCCTGTAAAAGTTCCCGAAGCCCAGGAATGATCTAACCCCCTTCACGTTGGTTGGGGCTGGCCAATCCTTTATTCCGCTTAACTTTGTGGGGTCCATGGCTAGTTGGTTCGGTCGTAGGATTAGCCCGAGGAATTCGACTTCTTGTACGTCAAATCTAGATTTTTCTGGCTTTAGGTACAGATCATTCTCCCTGAGCCTTGCCAAGACTCTCCTCATTCTCTCCTCGTGTTCCTTTTTGTCTTTGGAGAAGATGAGGATGTCATCCATGTATATTACTAACCATCCCTCGTTCAGCATGTCCCGGAAGATGTCATTCATCATGGCCTAGAAGGTCGCCGGAGAGTTGCAGAGGCCGAAAAACATGACCTTGGGCTCGAACAGCCCCTTATTGGTCTTAAACGCTGATACGGCTCCCTATTGCCCCGCGCGCATACTACGGCATTTTTCATGACTGTGCGCACTGCTTGGACATCTTCTACTCCCTTTGCACAGTGCGCTTTCGTGTGCCCAAGTGCACTCCCATGCGCTCCTGTGCGCTCCAGTGCGCTCCTGTGCGCTTCTGCACACCTTTTGCATTTCTACTGCGCTTTTGTTTCCCCATGGCCGCCAATCATTGTGCGCCCTAAATGTGCCTCATTGCGCTTCAAGCCGCCTCCGTGTGCCCCCCCTCCCGACGCTCTTTATCTGCCTTCTACATTTATTGCGCGCTCGATGCGCCTTTGCACACTCCTTTTACACTTTACCTGCAACTCACATTCCCTGCTGCGCACTCTTTGCACAATCTCTATCACACACAACAATCCACTGCACCGGTGCACTGCGCATCGCAGCTCCCACCTTACTGGCACATTTACTTGAGGCGCACCATGATTCCGGCATGAGTGAACTGCGCATTCTTACATAACTGGGCCGCTTTGCGCCTATTTGGCATTGGACTGTGCGCACTTGGGCGCTTTCACGTAATCCAGGCGCTTTGGCAGTATTTGGCCTCACACAGCATTTCCTTTAGTTCTTCCACATTTCCAATTGGCATCGCCTTATCTGGTAACTGGCACAGGTCAATCATGCCATTATTACTAAGGCGCAGCACGTGACATATAACACTGAAGTGGATTAATTGGGAAGAGTGCATGAGACTTAGCGCGCACCAATAATAGTGCATCGCACCGGAACAGTTGGATATTGAGCTATAGGTGCGCAAATCTTATTGGCTGAGGCAGCGGCATAGTGTGGTCAGGTTTAGATGGGCAAATGGACGCGCTTGTGGGTAGTGCATGGCGCTTCCTATTTTTATACTTTATTTCACCATTTTATCACATAAGCCATTTGTACATAGTAGTGGACAGATAGAGAATCCACAGAATCTTTCCCCCCCCCCCTCATAGTTCATAGCTCAGTCAGCATCGCACATAGTCTGTGCACCAGCGTCCAGTCCATGCGCCTTCTTAGTGCACCCTTCATATAGCCGTGTTTGCATTATCGTTTGCGTCCCCTCATCGTATTGTTGCGTTGCGTCCCTTGCGTTGCATCCCTTGCGTTGCGTCCTTCGTCCTTGTCTGTGCACTATCGTAGTGCACCCTTCGTATAGCCGTGTTTGTGCACCATTTGTGCACCCTTTTGCATAGCTGCATTTTGCGCACCGCCTGCGCCTTTTTCCGCTCCTTGCGCTTTCACTCTGTTTGCACCCCCAAACTGTGCACCACCTTCACAGTACATTCCAGTGTCGTCTTTGTCCTGTTACACCTCTCGCCTTCATCATCCTCATCGTTGCGCACTTTTGCGCTCTCGTTGCGCGTTTTTGCCTCTTTGCGTTGCGCACTTTTCCGCCACTGCGCATATCTCCCCTTTCATGTACACTACTGGTGCGCACACTGAAAATCGCTGTACCAGCCTCTCTATAGTCTCCGCGCCCTGAAGGACGATCCGAGGCCATCTAAGCGAACTCCCCCCTCACCCCGAGCACGCCTGCAGTTGTAGGTTAAGTGTTCACCCCTTCTGTTGAGACTCTGCACTGAGTACCAACTGAACTCATCAACGCCGCCTTCCACTCGTCTCCCTTCCTAATCCTGACGTTATGGTACCCCCATCTGATGTCTAGTTTGGTGAACCATTTCGCCCCTTTCAACTTATCGAGCAGATCGCCGATCAGTGGCAGTGGGTATGAGTTCTTGATGGTTCCTTCGTTTAGATACCAGTAGTCTTGGCACGGTCTGAGTGCATCGGAGTCCTTTTTTGCTACAAAGAAAAACAGCGACGCCATAGGGGATTTGGATGGGGTGATGTATCCCTTCCTTAGATTGTCGTCGATGAACTCGTCCAATTTCTTTTGTTCCGCCAGGGTGATAGGGTAGATTTTGCAGTCTTTTGGGATAAAATCAGGTTTAAGTTCGATCGCGTGGTCCCACGGTCTCGATTCGGGAAACCTTTCCGATGCCACCTTTTCGAATATGCTTCGATACTCCCTGTACCTTTCGGGGAGTAGGTCATCGAGTGATTGCTTCTCTCCGACGTCCTCCTTCTCGTGAGCAAGCCTTTGCGAGACAGAGGTTTTGGCTCGGATGTAGGTGGTATGAGAGAAGGCGAATCTTCCGGTTGATCGAGATCGAGTGGTGCGCGCGATGTGCCTAAGCTTCTGGTAATTCGGGGGGATGTAGTCATGTTCGATAGTGAGGGGGGATTCCTTGGTTCTGAATACCCCGATCATCGGTTCTCCCTGGATGTAAGCGAATAGAGCATCCATTCCATCATTGTTCCCGTTAAGTGATGAGCCGAGGTCAGATTCGTTCGGAGGCGAGATCAGAGGGTCGGTTTTGGGTTGGGTGTCTGTTACCGTGTCCTTTGCCGTGTCCGTGTCCGTTGCCGGGTGAGATCTGTTTTCCTTGGGTTCGTTCGTAGCGCAGAGTCCTCTTGCGAGATGAACCACCCCGAGCCCTCTCTTCACGTGCTCGGCGACAGCGAGGTGGGTTTTCCTGAAGGTCTCCCCAGCACTCCTTTTAGGTAGCCTCTCGAGAGTCGGGCTCAATGTTACTCTCGATACAAGCGGCCCCTTGTCATCTATAGTAAGACTCTGCTCACCGATCGTGGTCCAAGTTCGCTCGATCATTGTCCGGATTTTTCCCATAATGGACCTTTCGGTCTGTCTGTCTGTGAGAGTTTCCCTTTGCCAGTTGATGGTGGGGTTTCGCCGTTGGAGCCATGTATATCATAAGATCATCATCTCATTTCCCAGCCCCGTTATCAGCATTCTGATCTTCTCCCCTTTTCCTCCAATCTTGGTGTCGATGATGACATAATGTGAGATTGTTCTGTTTTTGTTTAGTGTCCCATCAACGTTTTTGGCGAGGATTTTCCTGCTGAGTGGGTGTTTCTGTAGTCCGAGTTTTTGGACTACTCGGTGGTCAATGAAGGTTTCTCCCGCCCCTGAGTCGATCAGGGCAGGTATTTCGGCTTTCTTGTCATCTAGCAAACAGTAAACTGGGACGTGCATAGATTGTTTGCTCACGTCAGCTACCAGTACACTTGAGACAACTATTCTGGCGGGCTCTGCTGCCGATGCAGGCCGCCGCTTCAAAAACCCTCCTCCACCATTAAGTCTAATACCTCCTCTTTCTGCTTTTCCTCCAGCTCGTTGATGAGCGCTCGGATTTTGGCGTAGTGTTCTCGAGACGTCTTTTTCGTCTCGGTCTTCTTTTCTTCTTTGGCGGGTGGCTCTTTCCCGCCTCTGTGTGCGCTAGCTCTGTGTCCCATTCTGTGGCAAATAAAACATTTTCCTTCTTTCATATGCTTTACCCTCTCTGCATAGGAGAGGCACATTGTGTCAATGTCCATGGCATTGGGGTCTTTGGAGCCGCTTGCTCCCCCCCCTCCTACCTTACTATAGGTTCTCTCTTTTATTGCCTTCGCCCTTCTGAGATGCCCTTCTGCCCTTGCTGCATGGGTATACCACCCCTCGATTGTGTCGGGTGGGTTCTCCATGCCGAAGACCTTGTCGAGGACTCGGTTGTTGAGCCCGTCGACGAAATACTTGATCAGTGCGGCGTCTTTCTTAATCTTTGTTCGGTAGGCCAGTGTCTTGAACTGGGCGATATATTCGTCAACTCCCTTTGCTCCTTGTGAGAGCGCTCTGAGTTGGGTTTGCGCGTTCCCTGCGTCATCGATGGGCGAAAATGCTGCATGTACTTTAGCAATAAACTCCTGGAACGTGTCCCAGGGTTTCGATTCGATGTACCTCTCCTCTAAGTATGCCTGCTTCCACGGCCCTGCTGTCCCCCCGTTCATGTAAGATAGCATGAATAAAATTTTGTGGTGGTCATCGGGGAAAGCGGCCGCGTTGGCGTCTACATATGCTCTGCACTCGAGTAAGAAGAGCATGGTCTTTGCTCTGTCTCCCAAGAAATCGGTTGGCGACCTCATTTTGATCTCGGCAGGTCTGGCGGCGAGGGTAGCGGGTGCGGTGGGAGCAGTGGGAGTAGATGGGGCAGCCATTATTCTTCTGGTGGGGAGCAGTCGGGTGATTCTCGTAGGAATGGTGTCGCAGTATGTGTGGGCTGCCTAGACTGTGGTTAGTCGGCAGAGGTTTTAATGCAGCTTGACCTTTTGTTAGGGTCAGTACTCCTAGATCAAAGATAGATCGTCTCTCGTAAGTGACGATGTTCGCTAGTAAGTTGGATCGTCGAAGCTCGTGAGCAACGATTGAGCAGAGACTTAAGTCGCACCAGTTAGGAGTGTAGAAATGACTAGGTCAAGCTAAGTTGACCAGTCGTATATTCACCGCATAAATACTACAGTGCAGATTGGAGATACGAGTCATGTTAACGAAGAGTGGAGGTGATAGGAATAGAAAGACAATAAGAACGGTAAGCATCCGTGGTACACTACAATAACGTGAGAAGGTAAAAGTGTAAAGTGAAGACACGCGTCGACGAGACAAAAGAGAATGGACAATAGCGTGGGACATGCGTTATGCAGAACAATAGAGACAAAAAAAAATTGAATTCCCAGCCTCTCCGTAGCCTTCCCATAACAAATGCGGCTATACGAAGGGCACACTACAAAGGTGCACGGACTGGACGCTGGTGCACAGACTATGTGCGACGCTGACTGAACTATGGACTATGAGGGGGGGAAAGATCCTCTGGATTCTCTATCTGTCCGCTACTATGTACAAATGGCTTATGTGATAAAACAGTGAAATAAAGTATAAAAATAGAAAGTGCCATGCGCTACCCACAAGCGCATCTATTCACCCATCTAAACCTGACCGCACTATGCCGCTGCCTCAACCAATAAGATTTGCACATGCTATAACCCAATACCCAACTGTTCCAGTGCGATGCGCTATTTTTGGTGTGCTCTTCCCAATTAATCCACTTCGGTGTTATGTGTTGCATGCTGCACCTTAGTAATAATGATGTGATTGACCTGTGCCGGTTACCAGATAAGGCACTGCCAATTAGAAATGTGGAAGAACTATAAGGAGATGCTGTGCAAGCCCAAATACTGCCAAAGCGCCGGGATTATGTGAAAGTGCTTAAGTGTGCACAGTCCAATGCCAAATAGGCACAAAGTGCCCCAGTTATGCAAGAATGCACAGTCCGCTCGTGTTGGAATTGCAGTGTGCCTCAAGTAAATGCGCCAATAAGATGGAAGCTGTGATGCGCAGCACGTTTGAAGTGGTGAATTGTGTGATGGTAAGAATAGCACAGTGAGTGTGCAGCAAAGAATGTGGGTTGCGAGTAAAGCATAAAAGGAGCACATAAAGGCACATCGAGCGCGCAATAACTGAAAATGGCAGATAAGGAGTGGGGGGGGCGCGCGGAGGTGGTTTGAAGCGCAACAGGGCGCATTTAGGGTGCACGACAGCAGGCAGCTAAGGGGGATCCAAAAGCGCAGTAGAAATGTAAAAGGTGCACAAAAGCGCACCTAAGCAGTCAAAGGCGCATGAAAGCGCATGGAAGTGCGCTGCGCAAAGTGTGCAGAAGCCATCTAGGAGGTGCACACAATTGCAAAAAATGTGGTAATATGCACACAGGGCGATAGGGAGCCATATCAATGACACATGCTCCGAACCACTATGAATGCCACTAAATTGACTTCGAAACATTTCGAACGCTTTTGAACTATTTCGTGACACTTTGAACGACTTTGCAGCACTTTGAATGACTTTGGCCACTGTATACCTGTCTTGAAACAATTTTGATACATGTTGCACATCCAGAACAAGCCAACTCGCTGCATATCGAGCACTACTGGACATGAGGAGAGATTACAAGAGAGTTAGAATGCGATAAATGTGTTTTTGTGTTTCATTGAAGTACTTTTACTATATGGGAACACTATATGTTTCATCATTTATTATTTCTCATTTGTTTCATGATATACAAGTCCTCATTGTTTGATATATTTGCCTCATGTTTTACACATGTTCTTATTTCCTTTTTAGTACTATCTCTTCATTTTGTATATAGACTTGTATTAGTTAGTTAGAATGAACAATATAGCAATGGGGAACAGCACAAGTTACCCTCACACTTATCATCTGACTTAAGAGCCATTCTCTTGAGTTTTAGTTCATGTCGTATCTCTAAGTTCTGCAAAATATCACGAACTTCTTCTAAACCATTGTATTTGTCCCACATTTTATCACCCATCGCTTATTGCCATTCAAAAAAACACATCACATTCATTAAACTCATCCTTCGATATACCTCAAACTTCTTCGAACTTATTCAAACCACTTCACACATCTTCGAACTTATTCGAACTATATTCACACTTCTTCAAACCAAATTCAGACTATTTCAAACACCTTTGTATGCCTATAAAGACTATTTGCAACATTCCCTATCCTTTCACATCACTAAACACAACATATTGGTCTCAGCAGTGATATTTAGTACCACCTCGCACCCTTCCTCTGACTCATGTTATACCATCCGAAGCCATTTAGTAGGTTTTGTTTGGGTTTCCAGGTTGAGTATCATCAGCGGGAGTATCAAGAACCAAGTAATAAGCCTTCAGTTACATCATGGGAAGGCCAGCATCGTCTTGTTCTCCAACATCATCATCGTTCCACCCACCATCCACCCCACGAACTTTCAAAACTGGTGCTATCAATAGTGCTGTTCCGGCCCAGCTTGGCTTCAGGTGGCTTTGGCTTCCTCAACACACAGGCCAGGCCAAAGCTGTCAACCATGGCTTGGCTTTGGCTTGGCCCAGCCTAGGCCCTGGCTTTTATATGTAAAATGTATTTTTTTTTTGCTATAGATCAGTTAGCATACAGGAGAGCTAATCGGAGCAATACATAGTCTCGTCATCCTCATCTTCAATCAGTAGCTCATCCCACGAGAACCTTTCAATGTCTGATTCATCATCAGAACCCACTAAGCCCTCTCCAGTGTTCATATTCTCCTGCTCGCTGCCACTAGTCTCCTCTGCTTCTAATATTGAAGATGGGGTGGGTTCTTGAAAGAGTAAATCGTGGCAGATAGCACACTTGATACACTGTAGGGCCTCATGTAATAATGTCACCCTTGAGACAATTGCAGCATTTTGATATTGTGATCCCACCCTGCGAGAATGCGCGCTCACTTGACACAGATGATGACATGATTGCCAGGTAGTCTTGGGCAAGGAAGCCCCAGACTGGATGATAGCGTTGCAAATTGTACTACAAATTATCTTAGTTTTGCACCACAATATTGAAACTGAAGTACTTACACCCCACCACTGGATTGCAGTCCAGCCTTCTGGCACCTGCTCAGGAACATCCATATATGCACGGTAATTGCAAATCCATGGCTGCTGAGGGTCATCAGGTACATTCAATCCAGTGTCCATTGTTGTATCTTCTTCATCATCACTGAGCTCTCGAAGCAGTGCATTCAATCCCTTGTCCTTTCTCGATTGCACAGATGGCCTCGCTATAGAGCTGCCATTCAACAATAACCATCGCTCCTTAAACTAAATCAAATCAGCACCTGAAATCAGGAGAGAGGAACTCGCACATACCACCTCCTCACTGCATTTCACAACATCTTCCTGAAGATCCGATGACCAGTGCTTCTTGAAATAACTCAACTTCTCCTTTGGATTGAGAACTAAAAACATGTCAATAACATGCCAGGTATGAGCAAGGATTCATACTCATTGCCATGATATACGCAGGAGACTCCATGGTCTTCTCATAGTACTCATCAATCTTCTCACATGCAGCACGAAGGGCAGGGGCAAATGGCAAATACTTTGCATGGTCAGCCCAACTAGACCATGCCCGGTAAAGGGCTTCAAGCACTGGGATGGCCAGATGAAGAGTCGAGACATTGTCAGATGAAAAGGCCTGTTGAGCATTATCTGCATGCTAAGGAGCATCAGTATTTGATACCATAGACAAGGACAAAAGAGTAAACAATGAACATACACTTAGCAAACCGAGGAAGGTGTTCACCCGCACCCACTCCTCACTCGTGAGCTTGAGTTCACGAATCTTATCACATTTAGTAGAGTCTTGTTCTTCCCATCGAAGCTCATCAACAAGAGCATCGACGCACTGCAGAAAAAAATGAATACCAATCTTTTGTGTAAAATGTGTTATGCTGCTATGCACATCCTTTTTTTGCTCAGCCGGATCAAGCATCAGATGTGTTGGAGACCACCACACCTTCATGTCGAGAATGAGTTGAACCGACTGCCGAATATTTGCCCTAATTTGAACAGTCTTCCACATTTCTTTTTGCTTTGAAGATGAGCGTCCCTGAACAGTGGTGAGTGATATTACATTCAGGACAAGGATGTGATCTGTACTTTGACTACAATTGCTCTTACTAATCCGACCTCATCACGCGATGTAGGTATGTGTGCATCCGGTTGCTTTGGGTCAAAATGCAGTGACTTGCTGTATGTTGAGATGAGCATTTGTGTCGCCAGGTTGATTACATGTGCAAGACAGCTGTTGTTTATGAGTAACTGAAGTGAGGAACTTAAAGATGAACATACTTGACTTTTCACTTCCTCCAGTGATATTTCTTGCCCATACTAATCTTCAAATGCACAGCTAGCTCTTTCATTATAGTCGAATTGTTGCTTATGTTATCACATGTGATATGGCCAACCTTTGTAGCAAATGATAAATGGAGTGGGATGTTGATAGTATAGAACACTCTTACCTTATGCTCAATTGCAACACGTTCAATAATCTTGAATAAAGCTTGGCCGAGCCATTCACCATTGTGTGCATTGTTGAGCCGAGTGAAGCCAGTCAGAGCACTCTTCAGCTCCCACTTTGCAGGTGTCAGCTCCTCGATCCAGTGTGCTGTGACTGTGAAATATCCATCTATGTTACTAGCTTGCCATGCATCACATGTTAGACTAACTTCTCCTTTGACAGTTGGACCCTATAAAGCAATGAGCAAAGAACGAGAGACCTGAGCATTGAAGATTTACATTCAGTTGCACCTTCAGTTTTGTAAGATAGTCCTTGAAGAGCCATTTGATCTCTCCATGGGTTGCCTTCCAACCTGGAATCTTGACTCCATTTGTTGCATGAGAAGCAACGTCAATCAACTCCTTGAACTTAGGATGTTCGAGAGCTTGGATGGGCTGTGAAGAATATAAAACAGGAGATGAGTCACAGAATAGAATTACCTACCTGGTCCATGGCCACAAGCCACTCAACTGCCACGCGACGGAAAATTTTGTGCGAGTAAGAGACAACCTTCTCAGATATCTTTTTCTCCCTAAAATCGCGGTCCAGAGTACGTGTTACCTCTTCCACAGCGTCCTTGCACTTTTTGATGTCTCTGGGTAGCTTCAACAAGAAATTGACACTCTTTGCCCAATTGCGATACTTTTCCTAGCAAGTGGGAGTGTTCAAGCACAGAATAAGAGGGTGGACAAATCACTTACTGAATGATTCGCCTCAAGATGGCGTCGCAAGGTTGTGACTTCATCGACAAGAATCTTGTTGCTTTTGGGCCAGGGAGTCCCATGTCAATGCACACCACCAATTAGACAGGCTAAAAACTCACACGCATAGTTTACAGCCACAATATTTCTTCAACTTCCCATTTGCATCTTTGATGATGGGAGCACGAAAAAAATGATCAACATCTTGCTGTTTATCTTCACAAGTAGGTGGAATGTCGTCGATTGACTGGACATCCACATCCATGAGTAGGCCGTTTGTATCAATGGCTACTGGATTACCAAGGGTAGCATGTTTCGTCTTACCTGGAAAAACATCAGAACAAAGATCAGTGCATGTTAATGATATCAGACAATCCATACCTTTTTCGCGTATATTGTTGGTGTCCTCCAAATCCAAGTTGTCGATCACAACCGAGGTTGTGTGTTTTCCTTTGGCCTGCAATGAGGTTGCTGCAGCAGACTGTTTTCAGGCTGTATATGAAAGCAGAGCAAGTCAAAAACAAGCTCACGCTTGCAGACTCTGAAAACGTATGTCGCTCCAGGTAATCTTCAGTGTTGCTGTCTGAGTCACTGGTGATGGAAGAGAAGGTGCACTTATTTTGTGTAGTTGATGCGGTATCAGTGGAGTGGGGCGCATGCAGGGAAGATTTGAGTGGCAATGCAAGAGGAAGACCATTATTTTCTGCTTGCTGAGATGGCCGAGAACCTTCTGTTTGGCGAGAGTGGTAATCTTGGACAGCTTTGCATTGGAAGGAAAGCTCGGGTGCTGAAGTGTTGGCCATATCCTTGAGCTTTGCAGTAAGATTGAGGAGGCATACAGGTTGAGGTACATCCAGTCACCTAATAATTTATGAATACGGATGGTAAATAACTGAATCTGGTACGTACTGGAGAACTTTCAGCTCTGTGACAAGACGTTGCAATTTAAGCTCTACAAGATCCAATGAAAAGCCTATCGTCCAGTTGATTTTTGAGATGTACGACACCACAAGACCCATGCCAAGTTTGCCCTGGTGGACAAGATGCAAGCGGCCATCAGAATCGCAACAATCCTCTGTGAATAATGCATCAAATCGTTGGTTGAATGTCTCGTGTGGAGTATCACATTTCTCAGTGTTCATCACAGACCAGATTTTGTCGTCCTTGGTTCCTTTTGGCACAGAATCTGACAGCGAGTTTGAGAAAGTGCTGATATCCTTGACGAGTAGTTTGATGGTTGCGAGAGCAGACATTTTGCGTACAGAAAAATCAAGAGGACAGCAGAGTTGATGGGGGGAAATTATCAAGCATTGAGCATTAGAAAAGATGATAAATAGTTTGAGGACAGCCGTAGATGGATAAATTACATGGTACATGCATTGCAGCAAGAACAAAGAACTATGGCTGGAGGATCATATGAGGAAGAGCCACAGGCAGAGAAAAAGGAAATGAGATCGGTACACAGATAGATAATGAAAATTTACAGCTGGAAGTGACCAAGTACATGATTGTTAGGCACAGGAATTGCCCAATGCTGTCATTGATGATCGATGATGTTGTGTGCTAGTGTGTATACTGCTATGTACTGTACGAGCTTATGACCCATGCCTTTGTCATGGCATTCGCTCGCTTTGCTCGCTCAGCCTGACACCGGCATGGGCCAGCTCACGTATATGTAACACAATGCTTAATCCCACTACAGTTACTCAACTCTTCAGTTGCCTTTGGACCTTTGGCCCAAAGTCAATGTTTGGGAGTTCATGGTGACACAACTCTTTCATTGACTTTTAGATACAGTAGTACACAACTCTTTAGTTGACTTGGGACCGTTGGCCCCAAGTCAACGTGGGGGGGTTGTGGTGTTTATTCCCATCCTCATCTCTATCTCTCTCTCTATCTCCATCTCTCCCTTTCCCTTCCCCATACCCATACCTATACCCATCCTCATCTCTATCTCTCTCTCTATCTCCATCTCTCCCTTTCCCTTCCCCATACCCATACCTATACCCATCCTCATCTCTATCTCTCTCTCTATCTCCATCTCTCCCTTTCCCTTCCCCATACCCATACCTATACCCATCCCCACCCCCATCTCCACTTCTCTCTTCCTCATCTCCCCCTTCCCCTTCCCCTTTCCCTTTCCCTTCCCCTTCCCCTTCCCCTTTCCCTTCCCCTTCCCCTTCCCCTTTCCCTTCCCCTTCCCCTTCCCCAACTCCCCCTTCCCCCTTCCCATCCCCCTCTCACTCTCCCATGTCCACCTCCCCCCTCTACACCTCCTCATACCCCTCTCCACCCCTCATACCTCTTCTCCATCCCCCTCCTGCCCACCTCCTCACACCCCCTCCCCACCTCTCACACTCCCCTCACACTCCTTCACACTCCTCTCCACACTTAGCTCACTTGCGAAGTTTCAAACTCCACTTCAAACTCAGCTGCAGCTCACCTCTACATATGCTACGACCACATTTTGAAACCCAGCTATATTAGTCAGAGCTGACAAATTTTAGTCAGCTCTGACTAATGCCATCATTTCTGACCAAGCCTGACAAATTTTAGATAATCACATCAACCATCAGTCCCATCATTCCCACAAAATGACTGTAGCCTATGTTATGCAGTGCATCACCTATTTTTAGCCCTAATCCCATCACGCCATCACTCCCACAAAAATCATCATAGCATATGTAATAGACGAGCTTATGACCCATGCCAGCTCACGTATATGTAACACAATGCTTAATCCCACTACAGTTACTCAACTCTTCAGTTGCCTTTGGACCAAAGGCCCAAAGTCAACGTTTGGGGGTTTGTGGTCACACAACTCTTTATTTGACTTTTAGATATAGTAGTACACAACTCTTTAGTTGACTTGGGACCGTTGGCCCCAAGTCAACGTGGGGGGGTTGTGGTGTTTATTCCCATCCCCATCCCCATCTCTATCTCTCTCTCCATCTCCATCTCTCCCTTTCCCTTTCCCTTCCCCATACCCATACCCATCCCCATCCCCATCCCCACCCCTATTCCCACCTCTCTCTTCCTCATCTCCCTCTCCCCCTTCCTCATATCCCCCTCCCCCTTCCTCATCTCCCCCATCTCCCCCATCTCTATCCCCATCTCCCCCATCTCCATCTCCCCCTTCCCCATCTCCATCTCCCCCTTCTCCACCTCCCCCTTCCCCGTCCCCATCCCCCTCTCACTCTCCCATGTCCACCTCCCCCCTCTACACCCCCTCATTCCCCCTCCCCACCCATCATACCTATTCTCCATCCCCCTCTTGCCCACCCCCTCACACCCCCTCACACCCCACCCCACCCCTCACACTCCCCTCACACTCCTCTGCACACTCAGCCCACTTGCGAAGTTTCAAACTCCACTTCAAACTCAGCTGTAGCTCACCTCTACATATGCTACGACCACATTTTGAAGCCCAGTTATATTAGTCAGAGCTGACAAATTTTAGTCAGCTCTGACTAATGCAATCATTTCTGACTCATCTTGCACAGCGCTGACCAATTTTGCACAGCTCTGACAAATTTTAGATAATCCCATCATTTTGTTCCCACAAAACGGTCGTCCCATATGTTGTGCGCGTCGTCCCATCAATCATCACCGATCAATCACCGATCTCAGCTGAAAAACTCCCCCATTTAGCTCGCCATCACTCCCACAAAACGGTCGTAACATATGTAGTAGACGAGCTTATGACCCATGCCTTTGTCATGGCATTCGCTCGCCTTGCTCGCTCAGCCTGACACCGGCATGGGCCAGCTCGCGTATATGTAACACAATGCTTAATCCCACTACAGTTACTCAATGACCAAAATGGTCATAGCATATGTAATGAATTACACTCCTTTGCTTTGAGCTGCTCCAGACACTCTTTTTATACAAAACCATGTCCATTTTGAACCGAACTTGCCCTGCTTTTATTCCTTCCTCGTCTTCAAAGAGCCTTTGCTTTCAGCTACTCCAGACACTCTTTTTATACAAAACCATGTCCATTTTGAACCAAACTCGCCCTGCTTTTATTCCTTCCTCGTATTCAAAGAGCCTTTGCTTTCAGCTACTCCAGACACTCTTTTTATACAAAACCATGTCCATTTTGAACCAAACTCGCCCTGCTTTTATTCCTTCCTCGTCTTCAAAGAGCCTTTGCTTTCAGCTACTCCAGACACTCTTTTTATACAAAACCATGTCCATTTTGAACCAAACTCGCCCTGTTTTTATTCCTTCCTCGTTATACAAAACCATGTCCATTTTGAACCAAACTCGCCCTGCTTTTATTCCTTCCTCGTCTTCAAAGAGCCTTTGCTTTCAGCTACTCCAGACACTCTTTTTATACAAAACCATGTCCATTTTGAACCAAACTCGCCCTGCTTTTATTTCTTCCTCGTCTTCAAAGAGAGATTCTTTTGATCTTCTTGATTGACTTGGTATTGCCTTGTATTAAGGTGTTATTGACATTATTAATTGACTTGTTATATTGACTTTACTACAAACTTGTTGCTAATATCATTACAAACTTTTAATGACTTGTTATTGACTTTATTACAAATTTGTATTCACTTGTTATTGACTTGTTATTGACATCATTAGCAACTTGTATTGATCTGTTATTGACATTATTACAAACTTTTATTGACTTGTTAAGGTTTACTAACCTGCCCTAAAGTTTTCTCACAATAAATTTTTCAACCATTTGATTCAATCCCAGTACAATCCAAATCTAATTCTAATTCTAATTCTAAATCTAAATCTAAATCCAAGTCTATGTTGATATCTATATTCCTGTAAATAATCTCTCAAGTTACTCACTTTTGCTAAACAACTCCATTCAACACTTCCTTGTATACCACATTGGCAGTTCTGTTATTTCCATTGTTTTCATTCAACAGCACCTTGATCCTTTCTCCAGATGTACACCTTGATAGTGCCACATATAGCTGCCCATGTGAGAACACTGGTGTCTGCAAGTCCAAGCCAACTTGGGATACTGATTGGCCTTGTGACTTGTTAATAGTCATAGCAAATGCCAAGCGAACTGGAAATTGATGTCGACGGAGTGGTAATGGCAAGGTCTCTGCCGAAGGCTCCAATGTGATCCGAGGAATAAAAACGATATTTCCTGCAAACTGTGCATCTCCACTGATGATCCTGCACTTCAATACATGTGGTCTGGCTTCAAGGAGGATAAGTCGAGTTCCATTGCAAAGACCCATGGTGACATCCAGATTGCGTAGAAGCATAAGAGGACAGCCTATCTTAAGTGCCAGCCTGGAAAGAGGAAGGCCACTTGCTTTGATAGACTTTAGATACTCTGCAGGATATGGCTGGTAGTTGTTTAACTCCTGCTCTCTGAATGAGACTGTATCAGCACTGTTGAAGACATGCTCTGGTCCAGGAAATCTGGCAAGGAGAAGAGAGTTGATGACATCGACATTGTCATTTGTGCAGGAGAGAATGGTCCTATCCAAATAGTACTGATCTGGCTTGTTCCCCTGCTCTATGCCTGGATATGTAGAGTTGATGAGGTGATCCATGGTATTTCCATGGCAGAGCATATTGTGTGGAATCTGTATAGTGTCTGCAGCATTGACTGTTGTGCCTGCACCGATGTGCAAGAGCCAGGCAGCATGTGCAGTGTTCTCTGGAGTTCTGTCAAGTCGCATATTCTCGGTCAAGTGATAGACAGTAATGCGTTGCCAGAGAGTGCTCCTTTTGATGGATGAAGCTATGATCTGTTCTCTAGTGCCCCTAGGAATAACAGGTAGGGTCTGTCTAAAGTCACCCCCAAACAAAACAGTGATTCCACCAAATGGAACATTCTTCTTCTTGAGATCACGCAAGGTGCGGTCTACTGCATCTGTGGCATATTTGTGCTGCATAGGAACTTCATCCCAGATGATGATAGAAGTTTGATCAAGGACCTGGTGCAAATCTGAACCTCGAAGTATTCTGCAAGTAGAGGTGTCATCGATTTCGATTGGGATTTTGAACATGGAATGTGCTGTGCGACCACCTTCTAGAAGCAATGCAGCGATTCCAGATGATGCCACACAAAGAGCGATTTTTCCTTGAGCACAAACAGCAGCTGCGATGGTGGTGCAGACAAAGGTCTTTCCACAACCTCCAGCACTATGCAAGAACATAAGCTTTCCCTTGTTATTGTTGACAGAATCCATTGCAACATCAAAAACCTGTCTCTGCCTGTGATTGAAAAGCTGGAGATTGTGAGTGACAGTGATGGCCAACTCTTCAACATTGTAATCTCTCTGTTCCTGCAAAAGCCTATTGGCAGGAACATCAACGTGCCAATTTCCTTCAATGATGGGCATCTCTGGATAATCAGAAAGTTGTTTGCCTGATCTGATAAGGATCTGATTGATGAGATGCAAGCCATACATGTAGACTTGATCATCTGTAAAGTCTGTATCTGGATAGATGGAAAGAAGCTTGACTCTGAGGTCATCACAAATGTGATGTTTGAACTGGTTCCAGAGGATGTCAGGTGATGTTGGATTGCAATGAAGAAGAATTGTGGCAAAGAGCAATCTGAGAGAGGAACCGAGCTGCATCTGTGATGCCTCTGTAAGACACTGGACCCATTCCTGGTCATCCTGCAAAAGACACAATGCAACACAGGCCCGCTTGAATGTATTATGGATGACACCATTGACAGTGTGCAAGTGCTGGAATGATGTTGCCCCTGTGACAACAGTAAGAAGGAGCCTGAGGTAGAACCTTTCCCCCTGGGCAGGAGAAGCAAAGTACATTCTGCCAATGGCAGCCTCGCCACGCCTTCTTGGATTCCACTGCTTCTTGGTTGGATTATAGACCCATGCTTGAGGAAAATTCTGGTAGGTGACAGTACGTGCTGCTTCATATGTTCTGTTGGCTTCAAACCAAGCAGTGAGACGTGTGGTCTTGGCAGCAGGCCTGTCCAAAACCTCATCAATATTGTCTTCTGCATTGAAGTAGACTGTTTGTTGGTCCTCCAGATGGACAGGCAGACGATAAACATGAGGAGACATATGTGGAAGGCCTCTCTTTTGAAACTCGATGGTATGGATGTGTGCCACCACTTTACCCAACACACCATCCTTGACATCCTTGATCAATGCATTCTTTTTCTGTTCAAAGACACGTGCAACAATGTCTGGCCTGTCATAAGCTTCCTGCTTTTTTCCATGGGTGCTAAAACGTGGATTGGGTGATTCCTCCCGCAACAGAGCTTCCTGGATTTCTGGCCACTGTGGATTGGCAGTCATGGTGAGAAAGAGATCTGGCTTGCCAAAAAAGCGACAAATGGCCATGGAATCCTGGAAAAGCTGATTCATTTGCCTTTCACTGCCTATATGGGTTGATGGAAGAATGATGCGACTCCCATGATCCTCTAGATTAATATTTTCATTCTGGTCACCCATGGCAGCATCTCTCAATCCAGCATACACATCGGCCCTAAGCTCCTTCTGGTGATGTCGGACCCAGTTTAACATATTCTGTTCAATAGATGCCCAAGCATCTACAACATACTGCTGCAAAAGATTTCCACCCCAAAACAATGGTGGCTGCTCTCCTGGCCTTGGATGCAACCGATAAGCATGGTAGCATCTCTGACTGACATTGGGAACTCTTCTGGCTCCATATGCACCTTGGTGTGCAGGTATATCTGGATGCCATCCATCTTCACCATGAGGAAAGAGCAAGACATAGTGCAGAGTTGAATAGGATGGATGCAACTGGCTGATACGCCTAAGCCCTCCCCCTCTCAGCCTGAGAACAATATCTCTGTGATTAGACCGTTCCTCAGAGCCATCACCTGGAATAATAGCTGCCACTTCATCATTGGCTGTAGGGAGATTATAGCGACGTAAATCCTGGGTTCTATCTGATCGCAGCCATATGGAGACATTGTCCTGCTCTTCCGGAGGCTTTTCCCTCATGATCTGGAATGCCTGCTTGAATAAAGGCACATAAGGATGGGTGTTATTCAGCATGGCCTGCAGGTCTGTCATGATAACTGAGTTGACATTATTGTTTCGCCGCTCCCGAATGTTGAGCTGTGCTATAGGATCATGAATATAGAGCTGTGCATAGGCTGCAGGCCATCCAGGAGGTGGGAGAAGTGCTCCAGAAAGATGATGAAGATCGCCATGAATACGAAAGCTGTATACACCTGATGTACCTGTAACAGAATGGTCCACCTTGACACCTAAAAGAAGTGAATGCAAATGCAGCATTGTACTGTTGGATATTTGTTTTAAATTCCTTAGAAAGAGGACTTTTGCCACACAACAGATCTCGCAATGTGGCAGGAGCAGGTCGGAAAGATGGCAGACGAACCTGTCCCTGCAAGCAGCAACTTCCAAATTTTGGCACAGCTCTGGTAGACCTGGACAGTTTTTCACAATCAAAATGCAAGGCATGGCAGTGTGGACACTCCACATTCATGGGTCCAAGTGAATGTCTGGGAATTGGCTCCTGATAAGGTGCACGACCAAGTGGTAATGGCCTTGCAGGTTGATGTGGAGGTAGAGGGACAGGCATAGGTGGAGGCAAAGGTGGCAACATTGGAGGATTCAGAAATGAAGCAGGCAGCAATGGTGAAGGAGATTGGGTGGGAGATGGTGGCAATGATGGAACATGGAATATTGGGTCAGGCAGCAGTGGTGATGAAGATTGTGGAGGAGAAGATGAAAATTGTAGAGGATCTACCCTTCCAAACTCATCATAATAATCTGATGGCATAGGAGATGGTGGAACTTGTAAAGCAGTCACCCTTCCAAATCCATCATAATAATCTGATGGCAGGGGAGAAGGTGGAAATTGCAAAGAAGACTGGCTCCCATCATCATCCTCAGATTCCTCATTCTCCATTTCTCTCCTTAAAGCAATCTCATTATTCTTCTGTTCTTCATACTCAGCAGCCAACAATGCAGCCATTTCCCTATCCATCTGAATTTGTTCTGCCTGTGCATCTACTTGAGCTCGATATTGATCAATCTGATCTCCAGACATATTGTTTGCTAGTTGATCCAACCTCATCATTCGTTGATGCAAGTTCCTGTCTGCAATAGATAGATGTTGTAGCTCCTCAGCCTCATCCATCTGTGCCTGCTCATCTGCAAGCTGTTCATTTCTCCACATCTGATGCATCCTGAAAGCCCATTCCTGATCGCGCCTATTACGTTCTTGCAATGCAGCCTCTATATTAATATGTCTGGGTGGATCATGATATCGTGGCTCAGCAGCTAAAGCAGTTTGCTGGGCAGCTGCCTGCCTCTCCAACTCCTGTTCAGCTAGCTGCTGCAATTGTTGATTGGCTGCTTCATCTTCAGCAATCTGCCTGTTCCTTTCCTGTTCAGCCAGCTGCTGCAATTGCCAAGTATGGTGTCTAGCTGCTTCAGCTTCAGCAGCTTGTCTTTGTGCCAGCTCTTCAGCTTCAGCAGCTTGCCTTTGCTGCTCTTGTTCAGCCAACTGCTGCAATTGCCAATTGTGCCACCTAGCTGCTTCCACTTCAGCAGCTTGCCTCTGTTCATTCACCTGCTGTAATTGCAGATTATGTTGCCTACTCATTTCAGCCACTTGCTGTGATATCCTCTCCCTAGCAGCAATAGTCTCAGCACTTCTCCTTTCCTCAGCCACTTTCTGTAATAGCTCCTGCTGATGCTGATACTGCCTAGCTGCCTCAGCCTGTTGCAGCTCCTGAACGCGTGCATCATAATCTGCAGTTCTTTCCCTCAATGCAATATGTCCCCTATGCAGATTATTGAGTGCAGGATCTGCTTGACCACCTGAAATATTATGCAATGATCCCAGTCCCCTCCCTCTCCCTGTCCCTCTCCCCCTTCTTGTTTGTAACTGAGGTGCAGGTGGAACCACAGGAATAGGATTGGCCAAAGGTGCATTCCACCCTGCTGGCAATTGAATCTGTGGTATAGTAGAAGCTATATTTGCCCCTATTCCATGGTTTGCCAAAACAGGTCCAGATGGCATCACAGGAGCCCCTCTCCTATGTAATACAGGAGCAGGAGGTACAACAGGCAATTCAAACTGCCTTGGAGCATCCCAATCAGCAGGCATCTGTACCTGTGGTATCTGAGCTGCCAATGCAGCTCCATAGTTCAGTGGAACAATTCCTTCACCAGGGGCAGTCACTCTGACTCTGCTTCTCCTCTCATCAGGATTGGTCATCTGCAACCTTTCCAGATGGTCTGCATCTCTAATTCTAGCCCTTTCCACTTCTGGTGTAGAAGGTCTACTTTGATTCCTGCAAACACTCTAATCAGCCATTATTATTGCAACATATGCCAACACCACTCACATGTTTAGTAATGGTAAAGCCCAACAATAATTTGGTTCAATAGCCAACAATGCAGCACAGCTGAAGTAAGGTCAGCAACAACTTCCTTTAACAGCCAGTTGTCACAACACTCACTGTAATTCAACTGTTTTCAACTTTCAATAGCCAATTCCAACACTTATGTAATGACAATCCCAATTTTGCTATTTGATAATAGATAGCAATTGCAATAGTATCACTATTATAGCCCCAAATGTTGTGTGAAGAGAGGTACTCAACTGATTGTCGTGCACTCTCTCTCCACATATAAGGAAAAGGCCTCTGTTTGGTCGTGTTGTGTGTGTTCCGGAAGAGGCGTGAAAGTAGGTGTCCACTATATCGCAACCGAAATTTTGTGCACCCAAATCTCCCTTTTTGGTATTTGACTTGTTACTGACCTCATTACACATTTTTATTGACATGTTACTGACTTCATTAAATTTGTATTGACCTGTTACTGACTCAGACTTTTTACTGACCTCATTACAAATTTGTATTGACCTGTTATTACAAATTTGTATTGTCATGTTACTGACTTCGTTACAAATCACAAATTTGTATTGACTTGTTACTGACCTCACTACAAATTTGTACTGACTTGTTATTAACCTCACTACAAATTTGTATTGACTTGTTACTGACCGGTACTATTACATATGCATTTCAAACCCAGTTGTATTAGTCAGAGCTGACAAATTTTAGTCAGCTCTGACTAATACCATCATTTCTGACAAATTTTGCACAGCTCTGACCAAGCCTGACAAATTTTAGCTAATCCCATCAACCATCACTCCCATCATTCCCACAAAACAGTCGTCCCATATGTTGTGCACGTCGTCCCATCAATCATCACCGATCATAGCCGAAAAACTTCCCCATTTAGCTCGCCATCACTCCCACAAAACGGTCGTAACATATGTAGTAGATGAGCTTATGACCCATGCCTTTGTCATGGCATTCGCTTGCTTTGCTCGCTCAGCCTGACACCGGCATGGGCCAGCTCACGTATATGTAACACAATGCTTAATCCCACTACAGTTACTCAACTCTTCAGTTGCCTTTGGACCAAAGGCCCAAAGTCAACGTTTGGGGGTTTGTGGTCACACAACTCTTTATTTGACTTTTAGATACAGTAGTACACAACTCTTTAGTTGACTTGGGACCCTTGGCCCCAAGTCAACGTGGGGGGGTTGTGGTGTTTATCCCTACCCCCACCCCCATCTCTATCTCTCTCTCCATCTCCATCTCTCCCTTTCCCTTTCCCTTCCCCATACCCATACCCATCCCCATCCCCATACCCATACCCATACCCATCCCCACCCTCATCCCCACCTCTCTCTTCCTCATCTCCCCCTCCCCCTTCCTCATCTCCCCCTCCCCCTTCCTCATCTCCCCCATCTCCCCCATCTCTATCCCCATCTTCCCCATCTCCATCTCCCCCTTACCCATCTCCATCTCCTTCTTCTCCACCTCCCCCTTCCCCCTCCCCATCCCCCTCTCACTTTCCCATGTCCCCCTCCCCCCTCTACACCTTCTCATACCCCCTCCCCACCCCTCATACCTCTCCTCCATCCCCCTCTTGCCCACCCCCTCACACCCCCTCACACCCCACCCCACCCCTCACACTCCCCTCACACTCCTCTCCACACACAGCCCACTTGCGAAGTTTCAAACTCCACTTCAAACTCAGCTGCAGCTCACCTCTACATATGCTACGACCACATTTTGAAGCCCAGCTATATTAGTCAGAGCTGACAAATTTTAGTCAGCTCTGACTAATGCAATCATTTCTGACTCATCTTGCACAGCGCTGACCAATTTTGCACAGCTCTGACAAATTTTAGATAATCCCATCATTTTGTTCCCACAAAACGGTCGTCCCATATGTTGTGCGCGTCGTCCCATCAATCATCACCGATCAATCACCGATCTCAGCCGAAAAACTACCCCATTTAGCTCGCCATCACTCCCACAAAACGGTCGTAACATATGTAGTAGATATGTAGTAGATGTAGTAGATAAGTTTAAAGTTTGATGTTCACGCGTTTTCGCATTCACACGTTATAGTGCTGTCAAAAAAAATGAATCGATTATAGGAGTTGAATCGATTATAGTATTACTATTACTTAGTAAACGACATATAGCTCACTGAAAAGCCGCGGCCTGACGGCCTGGCTTTGGCTTTTCAAGGATGCAAGCCGGGCCAAAGCCGCCATGAAGCCATCATCATGGCCTGGCTTGGCTCGGCCTATTTGGGCCCAGCTTGGCTTGGCTCACGGCCTCAGGCCGGGCCAGGCACAGCACTAGCTATCAAAGTTGAAACCAGTTTTGTGTCATTTTTGGACTCAAAACAAAAGTCAAAATGGTTTCAAAATGGCCCCGAAAATGCTACTGTGGTGTCCCCTATTGCATCAAAGTGTTTCGCTGTTTTTGACTGGTTCTTACCATTAGCATGGTACCAATCCAGGATTTTGATGTGCTGGGCTAGTGTCATGTTCTCCTACTGAGTGAAAGCTGGCACTGCAAGTTTCCAGTTATCCTTCTTCTTCTTAGGTCTTTTGTGCACACATGCTGGACCTATATTCAGTCAGTCACAATCATTCATCGCAAAAATGTTAGATGCACGTTTTCACTTGCCACCTTGCTGAGATCACCTGTAGCCTCGCGTAACTTCCTCAGAACACCCTTTTGTTCACCATTCGGTCTCTCAACCCTCCCTTCATAGTCTGAGAAGCCTCTAGGACCTGTTGCTCATCCACCAAGTTGGCATTGTGGGCAAGCCATTGCTTGTATTGACTTCTTCTCTGCCAGCTGAATCTGAAGGGTCTCCTTCCTTGTTTTGACTTGATTTTTGAGGACTGTGAGCCCTTTTCTGAAAACCTCAAGTGGCTTTAATGCCATGGGTTGCACGAAATTCGTGAAAAAAAAGTTTATTTGGTGCTTTTTGGTGTATCATAATGCAAATTTAGGTCATGACGTCCTAAAATATATTAGTAAAATGTATGGGTTTTGGATCACACCAGGTACGGGTATGAGGTATCAGGAGGGTATGGGTTATGGACTGAAATTCCCAGCATACCAAGTCAGTAACTGAAAAATGTATGGGGTATAAGAGAGTATAGATTATCAGGGCTAGGGGTCAAGAGAGCTTCGACTGTATAGTTTATGGATATGAATTACAACCTAGTTTGGTTACTACAAATTCTACAAATTGTCTGAGGATAATCAAAAACTGCCAGGCTTACAATGTGCACTTGAGGGATGTGCTACAGGCGCTGGACAGTGAGAATAGCAATACGACCGTCTTGGGCAATACCGTGATTAACACCTGCAACAGGTGAGAATTGTTACACGTTGGCTGATAAGTAATTTGACCTTCACTTCCTTCTTCAAGGAGATCAGTCCGCCACTCAAGATCGGCCTTCCACCACTTGCCCCGCCATCTGCTCCCAGCGATGGCACGCTGTATGAGCCAGTCACGTCCTAGAAACCACAGAGTATGAAATGTCAGAGATATGGCTGAGAGAAAGGTGCATACCGATGTTGTATCCGTCTGGAATGATTTGGTGGTTCTGTATTGAATCCTGTGCAACAAGGAAGGTCGTTTGAACATCTAGAACAATGGCGTTAGGATTCTGTTCGAACCTCTTCCATTGAAACACTGGAGCGCGGTCTATTAATTAAAACTATATGTTTAGAGCAGATAGCATACCCTAGGAACCATGCACCGCTGTTGGCTTGCGTCCCGTTCTGCTTCCATGCTCTAAAATGGTTTCCTCCTTGCTAATTTCATGAGTAGAGCGATGTGGGGTGTAATGATGCACCCACCAGCAAGGCTCTCCCAGCAAGTCCCCCATATCGGAAAGTAATACTGACGAGCGAGATATTGCTGGATCTTCCGACCGTCACCGTCTCCAAGATCAGCGGTGTGTTGATTGCCGTAGTGCAGACCGAGGCATTCTTCCGAAAATCCAATTGACCTTGACAATGTTTGTCATTAAATAATTCAATGCCATGCTTGGTACTTAAGCGACTGAAAGTACTTGGCATAATCGCGCAGACCGCTCTCGGTTAGAACGTATGGTTCAGAAAGGCCGGAGATGATGACGTTCAGAGGCTCTCCGTATTTAGGAGTGGTAAACTAGAGAACATGGGTTAGGATTGGATGACGTAGATCGACATGACATACATCCAAAAATCGACCACCATTTACACGAGGATCATGCCAACCGATGGATACATCTTCTATATTGTTCTTTCCAAAAAGCTGACGAGCAACATTCGACAAAGGGAAGGCAGCAGCAGAATAGATGGCCAGGGAGAGCCACAGCCAAAGGATGGGCATTGAGGAACGCGGTGGCGGGTCGCTGTTCTACCGAAAAAGGAAATGAGATTTGTTTTGACAGTAACCCCTGATCGTAACCACCTTCTGCTTTTCGTCATGTTGTCGTCCCCTCCTCTCCCAGAGCCGTCTCCAAATCCTCGCTTATTCTTCAATGAGCATACCGAGGAGGACGATGACGACGGCGCTGACACCGCTTCCCAGCGTTCTATCTCTCTATCTTCTCCTGCAGGATCTCAGTTCGGTTCAGCCTTGAATGATCTCTCTCGGCAACACCAGCTGACCACTCGTGACTCCGACTCCCTCCCTAAACGTTCCTCACACCCGTACACTGTGGACACCGACTTTGATGACGGGAGCAGCGTGTTCCATTTTAATCATGACAAGGAGACACCTAGTACCTCTGCCGCTACGTCACTTTATGATGATGATCGTCAAACAGATCTTCATTTGTTGAAAGAAGTTGATCTTCCGACATACCCGCCTTCAAAGCAAAGTAGAGACGATGGAGACCGCGTCTCTATCTCCTCTTTCGCTTCGGGATCATCGAGGAAAGCGCGTCCAGAGTCTATGCTGGTGACGTTACCGGATGGGCCATTGATTTTGGGCATTGCTTTAGTGGATTTCAATCATCTGGTATTTTGTTGTCGGATTTTTGGAGTGTCTAGACTGAATGGAGCGATAGATCGGACCACGGATCGAGTATTCGAAGGGAGATATATTCGAGAGTGAGGAGGTGACGAAGATTCTGCCGTTCTTGGCTCTCCCAGACGGTGCTCACCTGGTATATCCATTTCATCATTCTCACCGCAGAACCTCTATAACCTTCTCATCGACAGAGTGCCGAAGACTATTCGTATTTCCACATAGTCCCACCTGGCCCCAATCCTACCACAGTATTCGGCATATCGTAAGATCTTACCTCGTTCAGTAAAAGCAAAGTCTCATCCCATGCGCCCAATATCACGTAGATGTAACCAGCAAATCGCCGCTTCTGCGCTCCTTGTGAAACCCTACGAAGTCACGCGCTCAGTAGTACAAAAGGCTGTCGTCGTGCTGGCATCCAAACCAGTATTTGGTCCAATACGGTGTGTGTCGCGTATGCCCTCCTCATATCTTCTCATAATACGTATCTAAGAGCCAAGCTGGGCGTAGTCACTACAGCGTTGTTCAACCAAAGGTATTTAATGCTAGACTATCTGCGGTTGCCTTAGTCTAATTCGTTGTTAGGGACTTTACAGATGCATCCATTCTTGACGATTTTGGAATTTCACTGGAACACTCATTACGGGGACAACTCACTGAGAGCGGACTATACATGGGTACGTTCCAAATAAGCTTTCATTACACTTACTGCATTGCTGATTAACGTGTTTAGGGACGAGTCTGTATGTATACATCCAGCCACCTATCTCTGCGTGCCATTCATCCCGTCTTTAGCCGCGAATTGGTGCATACATTCCGCCAAAAGACACTCATTCTTGTGAAAGCTCTGATGCTCCAGAAGAGGGTACACTCAGCTTTCACAACGTTATCCCAACCCTAACTTAAAATCATCTGCAGATCATGTTCTACGGGCACCCAGTTGAGCGGCTGTGTACATACCAATACTCTCTTATATCTCTCCTTCCCGGTTCGTCATCACCTCTACTATCGTATAACTCATACCCGTGCTGACAAACACGGAACAGGCCTCCTGCAAACGCTGGACGACTGTGGCTCCCCGCCTCTGGCCTCTCGGGCACCAACGCTGACACGTCCGACATCTCTGCGCACATCAGATCACAAGAGCATGATGGCATATCTCGGCCTGCCGTTAGATATCTTCGGCAAGGTGTGTGTATGCGCGTTCAGGACGTCATTTTTGACATTCACTGGTCCCCAGGACGCGTTCTTCCAGCCTTACCTGCCGCTGCAGCAAATGGACATGCTGAAGGAGACTAACAGCTGGCTCTGCGGAAGTACCAATTCGATTGTGACGCAACAGAAGGAGATTGATCTGCTTGTGAACGTGTGTTATACTTTTCATTTGTTTTTGTTCAGAACTAATAACGGAATGTAGACCGAGACGGGCGTGTTCGAATTCAGGGACTCCAAACTAGAACGCTCAGCTGGACTAACGGCCGCGGACAGGAAGTGGATGGACGATATCGTTACTGATGTTAATGAGGGGTGGAACGAAGAGGATCCGGCGCAGAGCCTGCAGTGTGTTTTCTCTTCTCCTTTTGTGGGGTTGTGATCTGATTTGGGAATTTGGTAGGTTTAAGGGCAATGATGACTATTTGCGGGCAAAGGTCGGTTCATGGGTTTCATTTGACAAAGCACGACTGTTAAATGACTGAACTGTATGTGTTGTCTCTACAGTTCGAGGAATATGTCTCAGCTGCACTTGCATCTGTCCGGTATCGGGATTTCGTCGCGAAAGGAGAAGCAAGCGGAGTTCTTATAACGGGTGGCTCTGGTGGGTCGTTTAGACATTGAGGAAACTTAAGAGGATCACCCCTGACATGCAACGTAGGTGGGGATGTCAACTCGATGGAAGACTTCAACCCGTTCTGGATTTCGGAGTTTAAGAAGACGAATGCGTATGAGGTTTGGGAGCGCACCACAGATCCACTGCTATTTGATATTGTTGAGCCCAGGTAAGAGCACCTGCATACATCTTCATATCCTTCGCTCTCAACAACAACAGACATCCATGCGACCAAAAGCCCTCCGTAGTCGCAGACATTGGACTCCGTCTCCAAGAAGGCATCCAGGACCTAAAACTGGAGCAGCAGCTAGCACCTGCACGAGAGGCCGTGGTACGAACTTTCAGTACAGGCTCGACAAATTTCTTCAAGGCCGTTGAGGGCGTACGCGGGAGGTGGGCGCAGCGAAGTGTCGATTCCACTAAAGACGGGAACCATGGGAGTACCATGCCGCCCTCAAGATTGAATTTGGACGCTGATGTACCTGTGGAGGTGAACAAATCGGATCTGGGAAAAAGCTCACCCCCGATGCCTACTACCACCGCTGGTGCGCTTCGCCCGTTTTCGCTTGGTTTGAGGAGACCTTCGCATCTGAATATGGGGGCGGCTTCGTCGTCGTCGTCAGGCTCAGGTCCTTCTGTGACTGCCTCCCCGCCACCTCCCCCTGTAGGTGCAGCCTTGGCTTCATGGGGGGCGGGGATCGGGTCGTTTATCAGTACGCGGTTGGCGAGGCAGGCCTCTGTACAGGAGACGGAGAAGGAAAAAGAAGGTGGGGATAGTGTCAGTGGGGGTGTGGTGGAAGGAAAGGATGTGGGTGTAAAGGAGGAGAGCATGGGAGAAGAAGGGAGTGTCAGAACACTGCAACCCGCATATGAACCGGTGACGCCACAGCAGGTGGGCACGCCCAAGATAAATGTGACGTCGCCGGGGGGCACGACGCCTGTTTCTGGGTCGTTTGAAGGGACGCCGCCGTCGACGGCATCGACGGTAGGGAAGACGAGGGTGGCTAATCTGACGCCGGTGGGGACAAACGGCACGGTCGGGCGTGTGAGAGCTGCTGTATTGGAGAGGGAGAGGGCGCAAGTGGCGTGGAGTCCGAAGGATGTGACGAGTGGAGCACATCTGCCTTCGAGGGATGAAGGGGACAAAGCCTACGGAACGAAAAGCCTAATTGACTCTCCTCCACCCCGTGCGAACTCGAAATCTGTGGAGGAAATGATGGAGGATCCGTATCCGCAAAGGAGTGACGTTGTGCATTTCAGGGACCCTTTTGCTTTGAGCGGCGGCAAGGAGTTGCATCGTGAAATGGACCCTTTGCAACATGATTCGAAGGACGACTCGCATCGTGGATCGATAGATAGTACGTATAGTAATAGCATGAAGTCGATCGGTGAGGCGGATGCAGATGCTGGGATGGCGCTGTGATTATTGATTTTAGCAGCATGTTTTCTTCGCATCGCATCGGTTTTGAACTTCAAGCATACTCCGTGTCTTGACCCATGATTATCATTATTGGCACAGATAGGTACCTTCTTGGTATAGCGCAATTCAGAAAAAAGGGATGAGATTTACAGAATCTGCTGACACATGTCAGAGAGAGCCATGTATTCAGCTTCCATGGAACTAACTGTAAAGGGACTAGGAGGTGTCCCAAGTGGCAATTTTTTGCATTCATCCCATTTTTTTTACATTTTATCTCACTATATTCTGCATTTTCTATGATTTTCTATGATTACATCCTTGATTTTTCCATTTCCCCACATTTGTATGTATTGCATCAGGAGAAACCCAGTTTCCTAATTGGGCATAAATACCCAACAGATTACCAGGAATTTGACTTGCAAGGGGAAGAAACCAAGAACAAGATGGTAATTCTGGTCATCACACTTACTTACCATGTAAATTGTATTCATCCCTCACTTTTTACTTCTACATGGCAAATGAAAAAAATTTCAACCATTATGTACTTATACTTGGCATGTACTTAATTCAAGATCATGATAACATCAAAGATAATGTAGCATGTAATTGAAGTCAGAACAAGTTAGAATAAGGAAAGTGGTCAGAAAAGCAATTGACAAAGAATACTGAACATAGATCTAGTACATTACTTGACTTCCATTCTTCTGGTGCAATAGGACCAAACTTCAGAAATAAGTGAATGCTCTGACATATTAGTTGGACTGGTACAATGCTGGCTTGTAGCTCTCCATGGACACAGTGTTTTGAGATTTTGTACAGACGGTGATTGGAGTCAGCCAAAGCTAGAAATGGTGTGAACCACTCTACATATGCAAGGAATTTTGGAGGTGTATGCTGAACTTGAAGTGGAGAGAACCACTGTTTGAGAGCAAGTTGAGGAAGAGTGAAGACACTGCATATCTGTCCAATGCAATGACCTAATGATATGGTTCTGTTAGATGCAAACCTGAGTTACACGCATAAACAGAACACTGGCCTTTAACCCCATGGACACCACCATTTTTGTAATTGATGAGTCCTGTGTCAAATTGACCTAGAATAACTTTTCCGTACTTGTCTAAGCAAGCTGGCTGAGCATGGATCGAATCCACAACAATCTGTATGAGATCTAGACTGTAGGGATCTTGAGAAACCCACTTGATGTGATGGTAGATAGAACACTTTTGGAATGGAATTTGGACATTTAGTGATGCCACTTCGACTTGGGCCTTTGTAGAATGGGGATTTTGGTGTTGTGTGACAAAACATGGTAGGGCAGCCTGAAAAAATGTCGCTCCATAGTCATCTTTGAGGGTGTGAAGATTGATGCTGTGTGCTGATGGGTGTTTGGCCATCAGGAGTTCACAGGGTGGGATGAGACATGGTGGAGGTTTTGGTGGGGGAGAGTGAATGTCTTCATCATGGGTGAAAAATTGTTGATGGATAAATTTGTCATGTTGTAAGATTTTTTCATGGTGCTCGAGCCATGCTGTCATCTGGAGGTACTCATCTTTAAAGGTTGTTGAATGATAAGCATTTTTTGTGAGGTCAATATGAAGCCTCTCCATGTATTCTGTATTATAGTTATCTGTGGTACTGAACAGCTCAATAAAGTACCAGTAATGGCCCAAAAAATGAAGCTTGGGAATGTTGAAGTTGGCCTTGTTGAAATTAAATACTGATACATGCTGCATACATGAGGCCATGCATGCAGCACACACATGTTACTGCGCTTACTGCACATACATGTGGTAAACACATTCCCAAGTCATGTGACATCCTTACTATTATGTATATAAGGAGAACCTGTACTATAGAAGATATACAGTGTTCTTACCTCTGCTAAACCCTAGCTCTAAGACTAACTAAACCCCAGGTAGGTTATAAGAAATGTGTCGTCTCTTCCTCTGTGCAGCGTATGTAGTCTGCTCCAACAGGTTATGGGCCCTGCTGGGCACGTCGCGAACGCACCTTAACTGGCTGTGAACGACGTTGACTTCATTGTCTTTAAATTGTAACCTTGCGCTCTTCGTGAGCTGCATTTAAAAACCCAGGTTGACTAGGGTTAACCACTCTGAAGGAGTGTTTTTGCCTGAGATTATAGAACGTGTTTTCTTGAATAGAGGACTGATTGAGCGCTTTTACCAGCTGCCACTATAACATCATGTCTTCAACTCTTGAAAAACTCATACAAACTTTCGACGGCTCTAACTACATTCAATGGGCCGACTCAATGAAGGCATGGCTCAGGTCTCAGGGCCTCTGGCAAATAACTAGTGGAATGGAACTAAAACCACCCCTGGTGCCTCCTTTGATGGCGACAAATGCTGCACTAGTAGCGGAAGCTAATGCCAAGCTCCAGACCTGGAACAATAAGAATGACCAGGCTATTGGTAGCCTAGTGCTCCACCTGGCCCCCTCTATTTGGCAGCGTGCCAACACCAAGGACACTGCTGAGGAGGTGTGGGATCTTATCTGCACTGACTATGGTGTCGATGGCCCCTCCCAAGTCTTTGCGGACTTTAGGTCTGCAATCGCAATCAAAATTCCGGCTGTGAATCCTGCACCAGAGATTGCCAAAATGGCTGATAAATTTGAGCGCCTTATGGCTGCCAATGTCGCCATCCCCGAATTAGTACAGGCAATGATTCTACTTGCTGCGATGCTGCACGAGTATGATTCTCTATCTGCCACAGTCCTTAACACGACCGCTACTAGAGCCTTGACATTTAAACATGTCAAGGACTCCATTGTTGCTGAGGCCTCACGGTGCACAGCAGTTGGAAAGCCCATCAGCCCACCTCAGGCCACCAAGCTTTCCGCTGTCAAGCGCAAAGGGGGAAACCCCAAATGGCAATCTCAGGGCAACAATGGAGATTCGTCCTGAAAGCGTGGACGACGTGGGGACAAAAAGACTAAAGAGGAAAAACCTAAAGAGAAACATTCCCACCTCGCCTCACAAGCCTTTACTACTATAAATGGTAATGGCACCATCACACCGCCGATGCTGCTCATCCAGCGCATCGAGAAGCATGAACATACTCCCACAAGAAATCCTCGCCGCTGACTGCCTGCACAGGCATACATGGGCGTGGCCTCTACCTCTCATTCGGTCTATACCGAATATCAGCAGGCTCGAGACACCCTCGAGCAAATGAATCTCCCATGCAGTGCGAAAAATCTGCGACCGCTGGAAGAGCACCTAATAGTGTGAGAAGGTAAGAGGAGGAGGATTGAACCAGAACCAAGGATTGTAGAGGTAGAAGATGATAGCATCTTCCTTGGATCGGAACCTGCCGTTTCTGATGAAGAAGTATGGAAAGCCATCGATGAACTGCTTGAAACAGGTACATATGATGAAAGGTCAGTCCTTTTCCCTGCCACAAGCACAAGAATTAACATTCCATTGATCACAGCAAACTTTTCATGTGAAATTTTACCGCTACTAAATGTATCATGGAACAATTTACATCTTAATATATGTGTTATGTGTGCAAATGGAAATTGTAAGAAAGGTGCCGACTGGATCATGGATTCAGGTGCATCAAAACACTTCACTGGTGAAATGAAAGATTTTGCTTCTTACGAACCTTTACCGAGAAAGGACTCTACCCTGGTTCAAACAGCCACAGGTACTACTCATATAGTAGGGAAAGGAGCAGTCTTCATTAGACATCAGGTAGTATGTCACGGGAAGTCAGAGACACATGAAATGCGATTATACCCCGTCTACTACATACCCGACTGTAATGCTCGATTACTGTCAATGGGTGTCTTTTTGCAAGACAGAAGTGATGTGCATGGTTCCTCCACACACATTTCATTTTTCAAGCAAGGAAACCCAATTATGGATTGCGTCCCTCTTATGAAACGTGACACTATTTATTGGGCTCGGACTCATATATTGAGCACCAAGGGAATCAATGTCGTGACAATGTACGTCGCAGACTACTCGACTTGGCATAAGCGACTTGGACACCCATCCAAAGAGGCGCTAGGAAAGATGCCTAATAGCACCATAAAATTCCCAAGGAATTTAATTATTCCTAAAGACAAAATTATATGTCCAGGGTGCGCTGAAGGGAAAATGACCTCAAAATCTTTTCCCGAATCAGATTCATGCACAGAAAGACCCTTTGAATTAATACATTCCGATCTGAAGGAACTCCCAGTACTATCGTACCATAAACATAAATACTTTATTGTATTTCTGGATGACAAGAAGTCACATATCTGGGTCCAATGCCTTAAAAAGAAATCTGATGCTGCTGTGGCCATCAGACAATTTTGGGCAGTGGCTTTGACACAGTATGGTGCTACAATCAAGCACTGGCGTGTTGATCCAGGGGGGGGAGTTCAAAGATTGTGAGCTACAAAATGTACTCAAGGACTTTGGCATCAAAATAGAGATGTCTGCACCCCACATTCACCAACAGAATGGGCGCGCAGAGCATGCCATAAGGACAATAATGGAAAAGTTGCAAACCCTGCGATTTCCTGCATGTCTACCACAATCATGGTGGGAATTTTGCATTGAACATGCAACACACCTATACAACCGAACCCCAATAAGGCACCTGAAATGGCTGACACTGGTTGAGGACCTGACAAAGGTCCACCCAGATCTAAACAATCTGAAGGTTTTTGGTTGTGATGCTTACGTCTACCTACCCAAGGAGAAGTGTCCAAACACATTGGCTCCTCGATCAGAGTTGATGACATACCTTGGATTAGAAGATGGCATTAAAGCATACCATTTCATGCGACCTAGTGGTGCAATATTCATTGGTGCTACGGCACTATTTGATGAAATGTTGTTCCCATGCTGTCCCGGAGCTAAAACTCCTGCCAATACGGACCATGGTGATTTTCCACCTCCAGAACCAGAAGATGATGACCACTCATCTGGAACAGATGGCGATGATTCTATACTGCCACAAGATCTGCCCCTTCCTCCATCATCAGAAAATGATGATGATGATGTACCAAGTGAGCAAAAGGCACATGACAATGTGACAGATGCTCCTCCTCCACCGCCTCCAGTAACCACTGAGGACTTTCATCCAAGACGTGATGATCAACAGGAATGGCAGCAATTGCCCCATCGATCAGGCAGGCAGAGGAACATCCCAAACCATCCTGGCAATACCTATGGAGAGAAGCAACCCCCCTCTGACATAGAGAGAGACATTGCACATGATTGATATTGGAAGAGATCTGTGGGTCAAGATTCGGATCATAACCGAACATGACCACAAACTCAACAGAAAGAACCGGTTGCTGGACGAGTTCGGCACCCCACGAGAGTGTGCCCGATTCCAATGATCAAGAACATGATCACCCAATGGGGGAACCGGATGAAGCAGGTTATATTAAAAAGATAACCAAGGAAGGAGGAGATAAGCTTATTCACTGGCTGTTGTCAAAAGCAGTCAAACCATCGAGCAAAATAAGCCAAGTTCCAAACCAATTTCGCGATATTGCACGCCTACCTCGGCAGCAGCAACATGAGTGGAAACAAGCTTGTCATGAAGAATTAGAGGCTCTTCGTAAGTGACAAGTCTATGACATCGTCGATCTTCCACATGATCGAAAAACGATCAAAAATAGATGGGTTTTCTCCGTAAAATCGGATGGAAGAAAACGAGCCAGACTTGGGGCCAAAGGCTTTTCACAAGTCAAAGGTGTTGACTTTGATGAGATTTTCTCACCGGTAGTCCACTACGAGACCATATGCCTCATATTTGCACTTGCATCTCTAGAGGGCATGTATATGACCGGCCTAGATGTAAAAACAGCATTTTTATATGGCAAACTAGATGAGGAGATCTATATGGATCAACCCGAGGGTTTCAGACTCGAGGGAAAAGAGTGCAAAGTATTGCGCTTACGCCAAGCATTGTATGGCCTTAAACAAGCCTCACTTGCATGGTGGAAAGAGCTAGAGGCATTTATGTGCACCATTGGGTTCATGCGCACCAGCTCCAATGCCGGCATTTTCATACACAAGGATCCTAAGACAGGCAGCATTGTTATTGCACTCATCTATGTTGATGATGGCTTGTTCATGGGGAAGAACAAAAAACTTGTGGATGAAAAGAAAAATGTTTGTCTAAAGCATTGGGAGTGCCGTAGTACTGAAAAAGTCATGGAATTCTTAGGCATGCGCATTACCCAGACTGCAAGCAAAGTCAAACTCGATCAAACTGAATATCTCACCGAAGTGCTTGAGAGATTCGAGATGACAAATGCCAAAGCGACCCCCACTCCACTCCCGACTGGTTACAGACCATCGGAAAACACAGCAATGCCCAACGCAATGCTTAGATCAAAATATCAGTCTGTGATCGGATCTTTATTGTATCTGATGCTCAGAATGCGACCTGATATTGCTTATGCGGTAATCAAGATGTCACAATTCTCAGCTAATCCTAGCCAAGAACATCTAGACAAAGCGATGTACATCATGCGCTATCTGGTGGGAACCCAGAAATATAACATTGTCTACGATGGTGAGAAGTCCGAGGGGCTACAGGCCTTCACAGATTGTGATTGGGCAGCTGACACTGTCAAATGCCGATCTACAACGGGTTACTTTGCTACTCTAGTGAGTGGCATTGTGTGCTGGCAGTCCCATTTACAAAAAACTGTAGCACTGTCATCCACAGAAGCCGAATATATGGCTCTCTCCGACACTTGTCGACAGATAGTGTGGATAGAGTCCTTATTCCAGGAACTTGGATATGTACTGAAGTGCATACCAATCTGCACTGATAATCAGGGATCCATCTTTATCGGATCAAATCCAGTTCAGGAAAGAAGGACCAAACATATAGACATTCGCTACCACTATACCCACGAATGCATAGAAAATGACAAAGTCACGGTCATTTTCATTCCTGGAAATGATAATCCAGCTGACATGTTCACAAAGAACCTTGGCGCTGTCTTATTCAGGAAATTTAGAGACTCTCTTGGAATTACTTTCAAGATTCAAACTTAGCTGCTTAGAGCGCTGTACAGTTTGAGGGGGGGTGTTGAAATTAAATCCTCATACATGCTGCATACATGAGGCCATGCATGCAGCACACACATGTTACTGTGCTTACTGCGCATACATGTGGTAAACACATTCCCAAGTCATGTGACATCCTTACTATTATGCATATAAGGAGAACCTGTACTATAGAAGATATACAGTGTTCTTACCTCTGCTAAACCCTAGCTCTAAGACTAACTAAACCCCAGGTAGGTTATAAGGAACGTGTCGTCTCTTCCTCTGTGCAGCGTATGTAGTCTGCTCCAACAGGCCTGGACACCAAGATCGATAAAAATATCTTTGTTGTCATGTAAACAGCCCAGAGCATCATCAAGGTCTAAAGTTTCATCAGTATGAACTGGATACTTGGCAAGGTAAAGGAAGTCTAACATCCCTCTCACAGCATGGAGAAGATGAGTTGGGTTCATATTGTCTGGTAGATGCATATCGATGATGATTCCAAGAAAGAATTGTGAAATCTGGTCATGTTCAGTCCCAGTGACACATGAAAGATGAGAGATTCCCTTCATGAAGATCCTAATGTTGTGATTGGGAGGCAATTGACAACATTGAGCATCAATCTCTGTATTGCCATAGATCACTCTCAGTCATGAGATAAGGTGTTTGATGACCCCTTGGTACAGCTGGTGAAGGATGTCAGGAGCGATAGACTGGTAGATATTCAGAAATGGCAAATTTTCCCAGAAAGGATGCTGCATAGGTTTGACTCCAGCTTCTTGGCATGCCTGTGTGAAGGCTGCGGGGCCCTGACTTATTGTGTTGAGTGCTTTGAAGATTTTCACAAGCTTGCATGGCACTCCAACACTAGTGGGATCACCCAGTTCATTGTTGTTGACTGGACATGTTGGACATTGGCCTGTCTTGATTGCGGTAATGAGAAGCTGTTCTGGATAATCACCAAGAAATGTCACATAGATTGGGTGGCAACACCAAAAGTTGGATTTCAACTGCAATCCCTCCCTCCCGCATAATTCGACCAACTGCCCTTGCGCCCATGTTATCCTTGACCTTCAGACCAAATCCTTTCGCAACAACATGTACCACTGCATTCACTTTTTCAACCGGCACAGTCAGGACCTGTAACTCCCGCAGCATCTCACGACATTTTTTATAACTCCCTTCTTTTTCGGGTAAAGTTTTCCAGGTACAGCCATTGCCTTCTTCAGTGCTCGTGCAACCGCAAGCTGTTTCTGGTTTGGTACACGGTTGCGTTGCATGTGTGACATATGAGAGAACTGGTGCTTTTTAAGACAAATATCTCTGGTTGATTTAGCACACTGGGCTTCGCGTGCTTTGTTATGTAGCTTGCGTGCATTATCATTGGCTCGTGCACGCTGCTTTTCGAGTTCTTCTTTTAAAGGAGCTGTTGGAGAGGTGCGAGGATCAGAATTCTCAGAATTTGACGCATTGATTTTCTGTAGGTTTTTTTAGGCGCTGCACCTGTTTCAGCTGGGACTGCCGACCCATCCACAGCGGGGCAAGTATTGGAGTTGGGCGGGGCGGGTGAAAAAGTCGCGTCCACGAAAACGCGTGTCCGATCGTGTTAAATTTCCTTTTTTGGATGTAAATTATGCCCGACTCCATTTCACACTCTTTTGGCTTCTACATCTCTCTATCTCCTTGAGTGAGCTTTGTGATAGCCATTTTTCACTCTTCTGATTAATTTCTCCGGAGGAGATTTTTTTAAAAAGTTCTCCATCTGGAGATATCATACATAAACAACTCACATTGAAAGAACTAGATTGTTTGCAAAAATTCCAGTCCGGAGACTTTCATTGGAGTACTATTGCAGTTGTTTTTCCCCATATTAAATAGTTGCATAAAGTAGTGTAGAGCGAGATAACTACTCCTACCATTTCTTCACGCTGCTGTCGGAGTTTAAAATGGGAGGGCACTGCCTGACCTCAATGTATATTTGCAGTCTGCGTAACAGATTCTATCTGCAAAACTTCCATCAGTTCAAGTATGATTCAGCAGTATGCACCAACATGCAGTGTGGTTAATTGATAGCCTTCTCGATTCGTGTTGTAGGGGCGAGAGACATTGATGCCCACCTTGTATTGGTGGCAAGGTCAACCCGTCATATCAATGACCTGCTGTCTACGCTCTAAAAAGCGAGTCCTTGAGTTGCATTCTCTGCCATCGATAATCGTTCTTCTTGTCTCGCACTGCGGTGGTTGGAGGTAATGTTCTTGACAGTCTCACCTTCAAAGGATCCAGCGTTGTCACCGTCCAGTTCGATTCCTGTTTGCGTGACAAGGGATATATCTGGTGCTAAGACACCGAAGAGAATTTGGGTTTTTTATTGCTCCGAAAATGGTTGAACTGGTTAAGAACCATTTATCCAGCTAACTTAACGACCTCGTAGTGTCATTGGCTGGGTGCATGTAGTTCGGCACAGGGCACGTTGGGTTGTATTCAGCTAAGTTTTGAAAGATAGCGTCAACAGATCAAAAGCAGCAGCCAAGGAACTAGAAATCCCGTTGAACCCGACGACAACCATAAAAAAACATGACCAGCTCAAACACCGCTTACAACAACGCATGAACGCCTTGCCCTTCAACACCGTTCTCTTTCTTCGCCCTATCCCTCCCCAGCCTTCCTTTTCCCCTTACAAGCTCCACCTCTCTCCAACACCTCCTAGCCTCCTCAAACAACCCCTCCTCCCGCCCACCACACATCCCCTCATCATACACCCCTTCAAACCTCTCCACCTCCCTAACGAATCCCTCCCTACCTTCCTCGTTCAACACCCGCCTCACACCTCCGAGGAACGCGTCCAGCACGGTTAGGTTGTGCATCACAAGCCACGCATGGGCCGCCATCTCGTGCGTGTGCAGTAGGTGGTGGATGTACGCGCGTGTGTGCGGTGGGTTGTACCACGCCTCCCCCTCCAGCTCGTTCTCGTTCTCGGTGTCGGTGTCATCCTCCGCAACCGGAATATCATGAACCAGCCGGTCCTTCGCCCGTGGTCTAACAGGCGAGCATGCCGCGCAAGGACATACCGGCCTATCCCTATCCACATCTGCCTCCACATCTACCTCCGACAAAGCAGCACCCCTCATAGATCCGGCCAAACTCCCAAAATCAAACTCGTATTTCTCATCATAGAAATTATGCCCCAGATCCCTCTTCCCATTTCGCACATTGCCTACATGCGGCGGAGCACGAGGAATAGGTAGAGATGGAAAAACGAAATCTAGACCAACCCCAATGTCAGCAGCGTCCAGTGCCCAGCGTGCATCGAATACGTCAATACCGACGTCCCGAATGAGGCGTAGCATCTCGTGTGGAGAATGTGAAGAATTCACGATGCGGGGTTTGGTGAGAGGGAGTCGGGATAGAGAGGCTTGGAGGAGGGGTGTGAGGGTGGATGTACCTGTTGAAGCTGCATCATTGTTGTCGAGGTCGGCATCTCCGTTAGCCGCTGGGGTAGGAAGTGGAAGAGAATTTGGATTAGGTAGCTTATTATTGTCTTGTTTATCCCTAGACCGAACGGCGTTCGATGCAGATAGGCCTGCCCTTAGCGGTACGAGATCGAATGCGTATCCGTGTACTCCATCATCCAAGCAGTGGAGCGGCCTGATTGCATCCGCTTCATTGTCGTCCAGCGTCTCGATGAGGGTGTCGGCGAATGCACGGCGCGCCGGGAGGGAAGTTGATCCTACGAGTTGAATAAATATGTTCGGGTGGTAATCGTTGGTGTTATCGTTGGCATCAACAGGGGGCCTATCAATGGAGGGAGGAGAAGAGATGGTTTGCGGCTGCAGGAGGCGGGCAAGCCACGCAGCTGAACGCTGGATGCTCTTGGTGAGCCGTTTCTGGGAATATGGAGGGCCGGTGAAGGGCATGTCAGAGAGCGCAAAGATGATATCTGGCTTGCACTGTCGTGTGTAGATGTTCCAGTCTCCCGGGGTTATCTGTTGTTCGGTGATTAGATGTGAATGGGAATGGATAGAAGGCATATCTCACCTTTCTCACACCTCTTAAACTGGACACAGAGATATGGTCATTGCCGTTTGGTGGCATCATCTTCCCATCATGTGGATCTCTCGCTGACATGGAGAGAATGTGCTGTGATGGTACAAATCCCAAAAACTCGTGTAATGGATGTTTATGATTTCCATGCTGGAGTGTGGGTATCGGTGGTAAGCGTTCTACGCTACGGAATAGTAATACTATCAGGCAAAAACAGCATCGCATATAACTCACAATGTCTCAAAAGGGATATTGACTAATTTTATCGCTTTTGTAAGTCTGCAATGATCTTTCGACAAGTGTGGTACGATTCCGCGTGAGGTTGGTACGAGTAGACCGGGGGTGTCGATCTTGAGTTCCACCTCTGCATTGGTCTGGACTTCTGCGTCACTGCCAGTTTCTGGGCGTCTTAGGCACAGGTTACCTAGACGGGGACCGAAGCGGACACCAGGAGAAATCGGGGTGAAGCTAAGCGTTGACCCCATGTTAGGCACAGCCACAAACAACTCTGGAAGTGCCATCCCAATGCCATCCTCTGGTGTACTGAGTTTCTAGGTATCAATCTGCAATGTCACTTGGCTGCAGTGGCAATTCATTTCCTATTCAATAACATCAACATCCTGGTGGTCTGACTTGCAAGTTGCCATCTATGCTTGGCCGGAGATCTTCGTGAACATGCTCTGTGACAGAGAGACTGATATCCGAAAGTTCTACTTTCAGCACTCTGGTGACTTTATGCATAAAGAATGCATTCCCCTACCCTTGATCTCTGAAATTGACAAAGTGAAGAAAGCTAAAGTCTTCACAAAATTGGATCTATGATGGGGATATAACAATGTACAGGAGTTGAGTGGAAAGCTATGTTTGAGGAGTCTCAAGCAATCTAACCCACTGAAAATGAAAAACAGATCATGTGATTCTTCCCATCACATGTAAAGATCTTCAGCTCTTATCTACAATTAGTGAATGGCAGGGGTATGTGAAACCCTGGGGATATTTGTCAAGGGTGGATGAGGATGAGGGTACAGAATTTACATACCCTAAGTGAACCCTTACCCTTGGGAAGGGGTGAAATCTCCAGATGGGAGGCATATACATAATACAGTAAATTTGCTTCAGATACCATCAATGAAATACTTCTATGCACCTTGCACTCAATTTCAGCAGAGTTTACACTGCATTTAGTGCACATCATGGGTTTGCAAACCCATGTGGGTAAGCAGGTATGGGTTAGACAGGTATGGGTGTGGGTTGTGTTTGAGGTACCCACTCAAAACCCACACCCATGCAACAGGTTTGGCAGGTTTTTTCAAGGCACCACTATTCTAATCACTGCTACTGTACAGTTTATGCCCTATAATTCAGACCAATTTAGAAGTTGACTACCATCACAATGGCTCCTGCTCCACTCCATCAAAACTCGCCACACCTCTCATAACACAACCTGAGATAACTTTATGATGAAAAAGGAAAGCATTTTCTTGAATCACTGATGAAAACTTTGTAGGTGCAGAGAGTAATGCCATCACCAAGCGTCTCAAGCTGTCAGCTGATGCTGCTCAGGTTGCGGCAGTAAAACATTGACCAAGACAACCATTAGTTGAGGTTGTTGAGGATGAGGACAGTACATCAGTAAACAGCCCACCAAAAAACCCAAATGCCTTTCTTGAGGCTGCTGATGAACATGACAATGTTGAGATGGTAGATAATGACCCAGCTCCAGCACTTGAGGACTTTGAAGAAGATGATGAAGAAGAAGATGAGCTGGAGGTAAGTAACCAATCAAGATGGTGGAAGAGCATCATAGTGAGTCGAAAAAATTCTGAAAGAAAATCAAACCCTGGCTCACCCAACTTGATTTCCCTTCACTAGAATGACTATCTGATGAGTGGGTGTCACTGATCTACACATTCTTCCAGCCAACCCCATCCATTGTAACCATTGATGGATGGCATGTTCATGAATTTAGGTGCACTCCATCAAATTGTAAAAAAATGGCAAAAATCAGTTGTCTAATGTTATCTTGATACATCTGATTGAAACTCAATGGGAAACCTTCACAAGCATGCATGACTGTGTTGGGAAGATGAAATCTTACTTGGCACAGATGCATGTGGCAATTTAGAGAGTGTTCAGGAGGGGTTAGACAAAGCCAAGAAGCTAAAAGACAGATCAATCATGGTGGCCTTTGAGAGGAAGGGAAAAGGAAAGGTTACATTTTCTCATCGCCAACATGATAAGGCCCAAACTAGGTTCATGGCAGTTGACAATCATATAACCTATCTAATGTATGGCTCAGGGCTGAAATAGTGCATTGGGTATCTGTAAGGGGAAAGGAAGGCACCCCAGGCATCTGGGCAATTTTCTGCATTCATCCCATATTTTTTATATTTTAGTTCACCATATTCTACCTTTTCTATGATTTCCTATGATTTATTTCTATTTTATTATTATATCTTGGTTGTTTCCATGTTGGTACATGTTGACAGTTCTATTCTTAGAGGCAGGACCCCTTCTGGACATTTACCCATCAAGGTGATGTCATCCCACAGCTTGATCCACCTATTTCTGCCTTTTGCTATTTTTAGCTTACTATTTGATTTTCAGCTCTATCACATATACTGGGCATTGACAGATGGGTCCTTAGAATTTTCTCTTTGGATTCCCCTCTGTTAGGTGCACCTGAAGTGTCTGTATTATGTAGTATAATATTAACTTTAGATTCCCCTCTGTTAGCTCACTATTAAGTGAGGCTTTGAGGTTGTCCTTACAGTAGAAAACTCTCTCTTTTAAGGCTCAAAATCTTGGACACTCTGCCAAGATAGGCAGGTACAGAGTAGAAGACAACTCCCAGAGCTCCACAGACCCCCTACACACTGTCCCAGACACTCCTGCTTTTAGTGTGCACTGCCTTTCACCCAACCTGCCACCTAGCACTATGGATGCGCTGGAGTGCATCAATGCACTTGAAGGCACTTGCTGGAATTCAGGTGCAAATTGATACACTTACATCTACCATTGAAACCTTCATTAGAACCCTCCAGTCGAATCCCACACTGCCCATTTCAACCCCTAGTGTGCCAAGCGTGCATGTGCCACCCAATGTTTGCCCAAGCAAAGATGCATGCATTAAACCTGTGCCCCCACCAAATTGAATGGCGCACATTCATGGATGTGCCTTCCTAAATTCCTGCAAGTTGTACATCAGTCTACACCCAAACCAATTTGTGGATGATGCCACTAAAATTTATTGGGCCTTCATGTACATGAAATCTGAGATGCCTATCTCTATGTCGACCATATATTATGCCAAACCAAGGAGCATGGCTCCCTTCCATTTTCCACCTGGGGGGACTTTTGTGATGAGTTCATATAACACTTCTGCCCCCTAATAAACACCAATGAGCTGTAATGCACCTTGAATCCACTTCCTACTACCAAGCACATCGATCTGTGGATGACTACATTAATGAGTTTTGAGACCTGGTGGACATGGCGAGGTATGGGAGTGGGTTACCCATGGTGGTAAAGTTTTGTCAAGGTTTTAACTGGGAAATCAAAGATCAAATTGCACAGATGTTGGAAGGATGCCAAGCAGATGATAACATAAATGCTTGGTACAAGGCTGCCTCCCTCTGTGATGAGAACTGACTCACAAATGCAGCATTTACTGTGGCTTTCTGCACTCCTACCACCACCCATGCCCCCCACACCCTTAACTGAGCACCCCCTCATCCTAATACCATCCCTATGTGCCAACCCTCAGTGTTGAGCTCCAACACCTCTGCTCCAATGGATGTCGATGCAGCCCGTAGTCAAGCTCGCAGACTAGATCTCTGCTACCACTGTGGGGAAACCAGACACATGGCTCAAAATTGTCCCTACCACCAAGACATCTGTAAACTCACACTTGAGGGATGAGATGAGCTCCTCCAAGACCTGTTGGCACTGGCAGATGTTGAAGGCCTGGAGAAAGAGGAAGTTCAAGAGGAAGAGGTGGAGGAACAGGATTTTTCTGCCTGTGATGAGTGAACAGTACACCCTCATTGACTGTCCATAACAACTTTGAAGTTCTGTCTGTTGATTCACTAAAGGATAAATCTTATTTGTGACCATTCCTTCTCTAGACCACTCTGAAGTGGCTAAAGATGTACCTACCCCTTCCTCCCCACCCCTCCCTCTACCCAGATTGAAATATTGGGAGTGTTAGCTACCATGCAAGTACATTGTGGTGTCTACCCCCTCCCAAGAATCCTTAGAATTGAAGATTGAGCTGCAGACCACAGATACTGGGCAAGTACTTGGTGTCTCTGCTCTCCTGGACTCAGGTGCCATGGGCCTTTTTATTGAGTCACACCTGGTTCAACAAAAACAACTCAATACCTGCTCAGTATCTCAACCCATACCTGTCTACAATGTGGACAGTTCCCCAAATAAAGCCAGGGCAATTTGGGAGGTTGTTGACCTAGTCCTCCAGTACAAGGATCATAGTAAATGGGCTCTCTTTGCTGTGACCCAACTGGGGAAGCAGAAGGCAATTTTGGGCTACCCATAGCTTTGTGACCACAATCCTGAGGTTGACTGGGTGACAGGTGAAGTCATGATGAGTTGTCGTCCCTCTCATTGTCATACTTGCTTCACTGAAGGCAGACAGGAACATCAAGAGCAAAAGGTCCTCTTACAGTGTACTTGAAAATATCATGCTGGTCCAATGCCTGTGGCGGATGTGGACTTGGAAGACATCCCAGATCTTGCATCTGACTCTGACAATGATGAAGAGGAGGTGGAAGAGATTGAGGAAGGTGACCAAATTTTCTACACTGCTATTAACCCTTTGCATGAGGTGGATGCCACCTTAAATGTCTCCCAGCACCTTGCGGAGGCCTTGCACAAGAACAGTGCACCCAAATCCTTTGTTGACTCCATGCTTCCTCACCTGCATGACTTTGAGATGTCTTTTCCAACCAATTCTCTGACTCACTTCCTAGCTGTAAGCCATGGGATCATGCAATTGAGCTTACACTGGGTACCACACCCTCCTCCTGCAAGGTCTATCCTCTCTCCTCTAAAGAACAATGACAACTCAACAAATTTATTGATGAACATTTGGCTTCAGGTCATATCCACCCTTCAAAATTCCCCATGGCCTCGCCCTTCTTCTTTGTCAAGAAGAAGGATGGGTCCTTTCAACCAGTTCAAGACTATTGATGCCTCAATGACATCACAGTCAAGAATCATTATCCACTACCCCTCATATCTGAACTCGTCAACCAACTCCATGTGGCGCATTACTACACCAAGCTCGACATCTGCTGGGGTTACAGCAATGTACAGATAAAGAAGGGGATGAGTGGAAAATGGCTTTCTGCATGAACCATGGTCTTTTTGAACTGCTTGTCATGTTCTTTGGTCTCACTAATAATCCTGCTACCTTTCAGACCATGATGAATGACATCTTCCATGATCTCATACTGGAAGGCATTGTCTGTGTCTACCTCAATGACATTCTCATCTTTACTCAGGACCTTGATGAACATTGTCAAATTATGCACCTAGTACTAGAGTGACTTTGGCAGCACAACCTCTATCTTTGTCATGACAAGTGCAAGTTTGAGAAGACACAAATCAAGTACTTGGGCCTAATTATCTTAAATGGGCAGGGGCAGATGGACCCAGTCAAGGTTGCTGGTATTACAACCTGGCCCATGCCCATGAACAGGAAAGAGATGCAGTCTTTCCTGGGTTTCATCAATTTCTATCAGTGCTTTATTAAAGACCTTTCCTACCATGCATGCCCATTATTTGACCTCACTGGCAAGGAGGGATGGAAGTGGAAAAATGCACAGCAGGAAGCATTTGAGAAGCTCAAAATATGGTCACTTCCACTCCAATCCTTACCTTTGCTGATGACTCACATCCCCTCCATGTAGAAGCTGACAGTTCGGACTTTGCAATGGGTGCAGGATTGTCCCAACAGTCTCCCAACCTGAAGTGGCACCCCATTTCCTTCTACTTGAAGAGTCTCAGTGCTGTAAAATGCTGTAAAATGCAATTACAAGATCCATAACAAGGAGATGCTGGCAATAATGCAGGTGTTGGAGGAGTAACGACATTTCCTGGAGGGTGCTCAACACAAGGTCAAGATTTGGATGTACCACAAAAACCTCAAGTACTTCATGACTGTCAAGAAACTTAATTGTCATCAAGCCCTCTGGTCCCTCTACCTCTCCAGGCTTGATTTTTCCCTACATCATCACCTGGGATGCAGCATGGGGAAGACTGATGCCCTCTCTTGTCGTCCGGACCAAGGGGATGAAAGCAATAACAATCAAGGTATTGTGTTGTTGCAACCTGATCTGTTTACAGTCTGTGCACTAGAAGGTGTTACCTTGGAGGGTAAAGAGCACAGTATCCTACATGACATTTGTCATGCAAACCATAGTGGTTTACATGAGGATGCTGTGGCTCTGGCAGTGAAGGAGCTGAAAAAGGGATCCACTGCTTTGCTTCATGCAGCAGAGTGGGCAGAAGAGGACAACATTCTATATTTCCATGACCACATCTACATCTCTAACAATCCCCAGCTTCAACAATGACTTATCTCTCAGCAACATGACTCACTCATTGCCAGCCACCCCAGACATTAGAAGATGCTGGAGCTCATATCATAGAATTATTGGTGGCCCCAGATGTCTCTCATTGGTCAGTACTGCTATATCTGAGATCTCTGCTTACACACCAAGAGTCCACAGCGCAAGCCCATGAGTGAGTTACACCCTCTTCCAGTCCCAGAGAATCATTGGAACATCATCAATGTGGAATTTGTGGTGAAACTACCAGAGTCCAATGGGTTTGATGTGGTAATATGCACAGTTGACTCTGCTGCAAAGTGAGCTCATTTCACCCTTACTCATATGATGATAAATCCATGGTGCACTTCAGGGTCTGGAAAGGATTCCAAACATATTGAGACATTACGACTTATGATCCCAACCCTTATGAACCCAACAAACTCAATTTCAAACCAATTTCAAACTTTTCAAATGACTTTAAATGACTTTACAACACTTCAAATGCCTTTTAATAACTTTGCACCACTTCGAATAATGTCAGCCACCATATGGCTATCCCAAAACCCTTTTGATACACACAGCACAACTGGCATGAGCTACTGCATCACATATCAAGCACTACCAGACATGAGGAGAGACGATGATAGGTCCCCAGCACAGTTCAAGCACCAATATATCAGTTTTCACACTTTCAATCAGCTTTGAATGCTTTGTAAAGCTCAGAATGTACACTTGGAACATCTTCAATAACTTCCAAACCAATTTCAAGCAATATCACAGTGATATTGGCCTTCGAACAAGTCCAAAGAAATTTCGAAAATCTTTGAAAAACCTTGAACCTCAAAAAACATTTCTGGACACAGTATTTTTTTATTTGGATGATCTTTGGATGCATGCTGGATGCATGGGACACTATCTCGAGTATATTGAACACATTTTGATGGCCTGTGCACACATACAATCAGTTTGAAGCAGTTTCCGATGTTTTATGCAATTTATAACAAGGACAGTCCATTTTTGATATATTGAAACAATAGGATAAGTACTTTTGATATATTGTGACTCTGTACATTTTATTTATTATTATTTCTTATTTGTTTTATGATTTGTTCTTTATTGCCGTGCATATTGCCTCATATTCTACACATGTTGTATTTCTTTTTTAAGTACCATCCCCTCAAAATATATATAGACTTGTACTAGTTACAAGAAACAAGGCAATTGTCTTCCTCCCAGATCACAGTGATTAGAGAGTTTAGTTTACTCTTATTCAGTCCAAAGTCTTGCATCTACACTAAACCTCTTCAAAAGTCTTCAAAAATTTTCACATTATGCTATTTTCACTCTCATTTCCCTCAATTTATCTTTGCTTTGCTTCTATTGTTCATCTAGTCCCTCAATTTTGCGTTCGAACATATTTTTGCACTCTGAATTCATCAAAATAGCCACAAAATTCTCCAAAATTTCATGAAACACATTCTCTTAGCTTCAAATTCCTTCGGCAGGCAGTCCTTTTATAACTATTTGATGGTTGGTCTGACAGGTGACATCTAGAGGGCTTGCATCCTTCCTCTGACTTGTGTTATACCATCAGAAGCCATTTAGTAGGTTTTGTCTGGGTTTCTGGGTTGAGTATTATTAATGACAAAAGACTTAGAATGCAGTAATAGTGCTTTTGGGTTTCAATGATATATTGAAGCAATAAAATAAGTACTTTTACTATATGGTTATAGGTCCACTGTGCACTGTAAGGTTTGGAGAAGATTTCCAATTGTATCAAGATGTTATGATGAATGCTCTGAACCACTATGAATGCCACAAAATCAATTTTAAACACTTTTTGAACAACTTCGCATGATTTTGAATAGCTTTGAATGATTTTGCAACACTTTGAACGCTCTCAAACAACTTCACACTACTTAGAATAACATCGGCCACCATAGAGATATTCTAAAATCCTTTCAACACACACAAAACATTCAGCATGAGCCACTGCATTGCATATTGAACACTACTGGACACAAGGAGAGATGATAAAAGAATTAGAATATGATAGTGGTGGTTTTGGGGTTTCAATAATCTATTGAAACAACAAGAGGAGTACTCTTACTATATGGTGATACCATACATTTCATTTATCATTATTTCTCATTTGTTTTATGTTTTACAATACCTTTATTGCTGTGCATACTGCCTTGTGTTCTACACTTGTTATATTTCCTTTTTAGTACTTACCTCTTTGAAATGTATATAGACTTGTACTAGTTACTTAGAACAACAGAGAATAAGTTACCCTCTCCACTATCATCAGATTTAAGAGCAGTTCTCTTAAGTCTTAGCCTCTCATTGTACCTCTAAGTTCTGCAAAATATTGTGAATTTCTTTGAACTATCATATTCGCTCTCAACTTATCACCTATTGCCATCAAAAACCACTTCTTATTCACTATATTTGTCTCTCGACATATCTTGACACCAGCCTGACATCTCTGAACTTCTTTGGAACTATTTCGAACCTCTTTGAACTACTTTGCACCTGCTTTAAACTATTTTGCATGTCTTTGAACCTATTTCAAACCTCATTCAAACAACTTTGTATGTTTTTACAGACTATTTGCACCATTCCTTATTGTTTTGCCTCCCTAAAAACAATGTTTGGAAATCAGCGGTGATATTTAGTACTGACTCGCACCCTTCCTCTAGCCTGCATTATACTTCCTAAGCCTTCTAACAGGTTTTTGTTAGGTTTCCAGGTTGAGTATCATCATTTTGGAGCCCACTGCAAGGGGTTTCTAAATCATTTCATTGCCTAATCCATCTCAAATCTCCCAGCTTAGGCCAACCCAAGCTCAAAACCTTAGAATTGAGACTCGCCACACCTTTGAATCTCTCAAACAATTGGGGAATATTCTAATTCCTGTCTCTGATGCAGAATCTACACATCGTCATTTGTTTTCCTCACCTATTTCCTCATCTCCAACCTCATCTTCCTCTTCTTTCTCATTGTCTACTACTTCATTCATTCCTCCAGCCACTTCGACATATCTACTGTCTTTCACTCAAGCTCTAACTCCTCAAATCATTACATCTATGGCCACCCAAATGACAATGCCAGCTCATGGACATTCTACAGCACCAAAATTTGACCCTACTCAACCTCGAGAGCTTTGTCGATACTTTGATGACCTTAAAATACTCTTTAGAGACTGCAATGTTACAGATCTAGAGATTATGAAGAAGCATGCCTGCCAATATGTCAATATCGATATGTCCAAACTCTGAAAATTAATTCCAGAATACGAAACTGGCATTTCATTTCAAGACTTTCACGTTGCAATTCATAGACTATACCCTGGTTCTAAAGATGATTGAAAATGGTCAATTTTGGACATGGACAAGCTCATTGGTGAACAACTTCATATAGGTATCTTTAACATGAGTGACTTAGGATTATACTACAGGTCATTTTACAACACTACAAAGTTCCTACTCTCTAAAGGCCAAATTTCAGAGGCAGAACAAAGTAGAGCATTCATTTGAGGTTTTCAGCCAGGCTTATGGTCACAAATTGCATGATGATTCAAACTAAAATTTCCTGACCACTATCCAGATGACGCCTACCCACTTGACAACATTCATGCAGAAGTGAAATTTGTTTTAGCAGGGTCAATTAGTTTGGATTCGAAATCATTACAGTCTTCAGAAACTTTGGCATTGACTTTGACATCTTTGACACAAATCAAATCGGAAGACTTATTGGCAATTCTCGAAAAATTCACAACCACACTTGTCATGGCTCTAGCAGGTTCGAAGCTCACTAATCCTCCTCGACCTAACAGTGGATTTTGTTTGGACCAGCTGGAAAACTTAGTTTGTGTCTTTTGTGGACTCACCGGTCATTTCATTAGCAACTGCTTAGTCTGCCAGTTTTATATTAATGAAGGAAAGTGTAAGAATAACAACAAAAAAAAATTGTCCTTACAAATGGACAGTTCACCCCTCGAAACATCCCTGGTCGCTTTATCAAAAACAGAATCGACGAATAAACTTGACAAAATCCTTTGACTACAGCTGCGTCATCACTAATGTATAACATTGCATCTTCAATGGCTACTTTGACACCACCTAGAGGCATCTACCAAGTCTCTGAACAATCCACAACACCCGAAAATGGCATTGCAAAGCTCAAACAAGAGATATATGCTTTGCAAAGTGGTAGGGCCTTTGCTGAAACTAATTCGAGCACACCAACAGTCCCTGTTTCTCAACCTTTGATTTCCCCAAACACTGTGGCAGTCAAACAATCGACTCCACAAGTACCCAGGTTATCCATCTCATCTATGGCAATGAACCTACCAACCTCGACTTCAGCACCATCATCTTCGACTTTGGAAACAACTTCACAGCCCATCATTCATCCTTATGCCACTGCAAAAAAAATTTGTACTTACCACCACACAAACAAAACTTTGGATCAACTGTGAAAGGTAAAGCCAAAGATGGTCCTTCACACCATACCCAAGCCCTGATTCAAAAGAATAAAATAATGGAAGATGTTTTTGCTCGTTCAATGAAGACACCGATTATCACACTAACCCCCAAGGAATTGTTGTCTCTATCACCCGAAGTTCATACAAAATGGAAGGAACAGGTCACTCTACATCGAATTCAGCAGTCCGAAGGAAATAACACCAGAAATTTGCTTAATGATGAGATTTTTGTAATTGATGATCTTTTTGAAACTTATATTAATAGTCTTTGACCTGGTGATATTCCAGAAACCTTTATCGCTGCAAAGGAATCCCATCCAATTAGGTCAATTATTATGAATATCAATGGAAGAAATCCAGTTGAAAGCGTCATAGACCCCAGTTCTTTGATTATCGCAATGTCCAAAGAAATTTGCCATGAACTTGGGCTTGCCTACAATCCATCAATCCACATCCCACTTCAATTGGCTAATGGAGGCATCAACAAAAGTTTGGGTTTAGCACAAAATATGCCTTGTGAAGTGGGGAGTATCATGCTATTTATGCAGATCCACATAATTTGCAACCCAGCCTACAATATTCTACTTGGTTGACCATTCAATGTGCTCACTGAAAGCACTGTCAAAAACTACAGAAACAAAGCTCAGACAATTACAATATATGATCCTTATTCGACATGATCATGCGCAATCCCCACAATACCCCATTCTAATCAGCATTGAAAGGATTTTGCAATTAGAGGACAAAATTTCAGACATTGACCAGTGCACTCTCATTATCTCATTCGATCTCTCTAATTTATCTATCACTATCAAACACACTGTGAATATTCCCGATATGGAGTTCTTGAACTCCTCAAAAACCATTTCTTATTCTTCAATTCTTGTGAATTTATATTTAACAGCCAGTCATCAACACAAAACATATCTATCGATCTCAATAGTGACATCTACACCCTCTACACCTATTATTGACTCCTTACATCCAACTTTCGCAGTGTTGAAAAAGAAATACAAGCCTGTCACACAGAGAATTTGCCCAGTTATCACCAAACTACCCAACCGATTTCACATTATTCGAACAATCACTGGGGACCCTCTCAAAAACATGCCAAAACTAAATTCTCATCCACCATTGTTTATCCCCACTTTCTGATATTCACTTGAATGTAAAGCTATCATCAACAAGAATCATCCTGGCAATTTTCTATGGCCAGAGGAATGGAAGCTTATGCACAATTTCATTCAAAATTATGAAACAGCTTTTGCATGGACAGAACAAGAGCAAGGAAGTTTTCTCTCTGACTTTTTTCCTCCTATAGAATTTCCTGTCATTCCTCACACTCCATGGGTTGAGCATAACATTCCTATTCCTCCAGGTTTGTATGAACAGATATGTGAAATGCTGAAAAAGAAGATAGAAGCAGGAGTATATGAACCATTGAACTCTTCATACTGATCACAATGGTTTTGCATCACAAAAAAGGATGCGAAATTGCTTTGAGTTGTCCACAGTCATGAACCACTTTACCAAGTAATGATCCAGCACTCAGGCATCATACCAATACCCAAACATTTAGCAGAACAATTTGGTGGATGATCATGTGGAGGAATGTTGAATCTTTATGTGGCATTCGATGAAAGGAAAGTAGCAGAGTCATCTTTCAATCTGACCACATTTCAGACACCGTTTGAAGCACTTCACATCGTTACCCTACCCATGGGTTGGATGAATTTTGTTCCAATCTTACATGAGATGTGACATTTATTCTACAGCCCGAAATTCCTCATATCACCATCCCTTACATTGACAACACACTAGTTAAGGGCCTGAAATTGGAATATTGAATGATTGGTGAATCTTATGAAATAATTTCCAATAACCCAGCTATTTGATGCTTTGTCTGGGAACACTTTGAAGATGCTGCAAAGTTGTTCAAAGTGTTGCGAACTGTTGTGAAATAGTTCGAAGTAGTTCGAAGTTGTCCGAGATAGTGTGAAATCGTGCAAAAATGGTTCAAAGTCGATTTTGTGGTGTTCGTAGTGATTCAGAGTGTGTGTTGTAATGTCTCAATGCGAGTGGAAATGTTCTATGTTCTCCAGACCTTAAAGCGCGTAGTGGACCTATCATCACATCAAATTTCGACCCTCTCCCTCTCTTTGAATTTTAGTAAGGGGGAGGACCTCACCTATAATAATGTCCCATGAATGAATAACATGAAAATAAATGATGAAAGATTACTTCACGTTCAAAAATAGTTACATGACCTGGTGCAACCCCCTGATCTATCAGATCCTGAATATGCTACCTTCATTCGATATTATACCAAATTCTTTTTAGACTTAGGCAGACTATGGAGAAAAGACTCCCATGGAGCTCACAAAATCGTTGCTACTCCAGAACATCATCTTGAAATCATTCACACAGCTCATGATGACTAGGCTTTTGCACAGGTTTGGTGACCCACAAGGGTCACAGGTAAGGGTAGTGATGGGTATGGGTACAGGTCACCAGCCAGTGATCCACATACCCACACAAACCTGCCTACTACAGCAGATCACCCAGCATCAAAATCTCAGGTACCCCAACTCCGTGAATCTGATAAACTGTACAGTTGGCAGAGTTTCGAGCATAACAGGTCAAGCATAACAAAGACGGTAACATGGAACCAACACTCATGCCTTTTTCCTGCAAATCTGATGAATCTACCAAAACTTTGACAAAATTTGCAAAAGCCTTAAAATAGAAAGCATCAAAACTTATGAAGGCAGTATTGCCTAAAAAGAAGTGAAAGGGGCATACTGGAGATACCATATTCTTATTGTCAACTGAAACAACAGAGATCATAGCCGAATCAGTTATTAGCAAGCCAACTGTTGCTCTCAGTGATGATTTGCAAACAGACACAGAGGAGAATGAAGATGCTGAGCTTAATGCACAACTATACATTTCTACAACTTTTGTAAGAGCAGGTGCTCATGAATACCTTTCAGATCATCTGATGAAGGATTGGAATGCACCAGTCTATGGATTTTTCTATCCAATTCCGAATGTTGACTATGACAATGGGCAAAAGTTTCATGAATTCACCTGTGCTGCAAAAGGCTATCAAAAGAAAATATGACGCTATCTGGATACAAAAGATGCCAAATCAACAAGCAACTTGCAAAAGCATGCCAAGCTGTGCTGAGGTACTGAGATAATTAATGCTGCAGACCAAATGAAGAATGCCTCTGAAGCGCGGTCTCTTGTAAATCTGGGGCACAAAAATGGGTCAATTACAGCAGTTTTCAAAATGGTTGGAAAGTGGAATGTCACTTACTCACACTGGCAGCATACCAAAACAGAGACAAAGTTCATTCTGCATATTGAATAATACCTCATCCTAACCCACTGGCTATAGAGCCAAAATTGTCCGCTGGGTTTCTGAGAGTGCCCGGCCCTACAACATTGTAAATGACTGTGGCTTTCAATCCTTGATGAAAATGGGACAGCCAGAGTATTACCTACCATCAGTGTCGACAGTGACCCAGGATGTTCAGATGGTTTTTGCATGCACATGCCAGAGGATTGCTAACATGTTACAAGTAAGCAAAGACTGCCTTCTTTCAGCCCAGATAAAAACTCACCAATCTCAAGGATTATGAAGGCGATCTGAATTTTGGAACCGACGCATGGACTTCCCCTAACCATAAAGCATTTGTGGCCCTTACCATCCACCTAGAGAAGAACAGTGTACCACTATGTCTTGTTTTGGATGTTGTTAAAGTGGCACAGTCTCATTCAGGTCTTAATTTGGCGACAGCATTTGTGAAAATTCTGGAGGAATTTGGAATCACAGACAAGGTCAGCATAACAGTTTTCCATATGAACAAGGCTCACCAAAGAATAGATATTCAGTGTCACCTGCGATAATGCATCGTGTAACAATGTCATGATCACTAAGCTCACCAAAATCCTTCCAAAGTTCTCCGAGGTCAGCCACACCCAATGCTTCCTACACATAGTCAATCTTGTTGTGAAATTGATAATAAAACAATTTGATGTACAAAAAAAGTGAGAAAATGAACATCTCGATGAGGCCAAGCAAGAACTGTGGAATTTAGCAGGTGATGTTGAGCTCGAAGAGCAGGAAGCTGTGGAAGCCATGATGCAACATCAGATTGGTGGTAGCATGGATTCGGAGATTGAGCATGAGAGTGATGATGATATCAATGGATGGGTTGACGAGATGATGTTGCTGTCACCTGCTGAGCATGAATGAGTCAAAGAAGATATTTGGCCTGTCAAATTGGTTCTCGTCAAGGTAAGATATAAACAACATAAAGGAATATTACTTACATGGACTGGCAGCTTTGGAAAATCACATTTAAGGTCATTAACTCCTCGATGCTCATCTTGCTGGCATGGAGAGAGATGCTCGAGGAACTTAAGATGATAGACTGGATCATTCCTCATGACATTACAACATGCTGGAATTCAACTTATGATATGTTGAAATTTGCACTTGAATACCATAACGTGATTGACCTTTTGACGGCGGACCAAAACAATGACCTTCAAAGCTTTGAGCTGAGCAAATGGGAGTGGATAATTGTGGCACAGTTGTGTGACATCCTTAAGGTGTGTGATGTAAGCAATCCATGGATGGCTGACTCATCATTCTGGAATCGTCATCTGCATAGGTTTTGAAAGATGCGGTGATAGGTCCATTGCGTGCTATTAGGTCTGTAGAAAAATCTAATCATATCTACACATCACAACATGCACTCTAAATCACTATGAATGCCACGAAATCGACTTCGAATGTTTTGAATTATTTCACACTATTTCAGATGACTTTGAACCTTTTTGAACTATTTCGCAACATTTTGCAACACCTCGAACAACTTCACAGCATTTCGAATGACATTGGCCACTGTATAGCTGTCTTGAAACACTTTCGATACATGCTGCACATCCGGATCAAGCCAATTCACCACAGATCAAGCACTACCAGACACGAGGAGAGACTACAAGAGACTTAGAATATGATAAGTGCAGTTTTATGTTTCATTGATATATTAAAGCAATAAAACAAGAACTCTTACCATACTAGGACAATATATGTTTCACTTATTATCATTTTTTATTTGTTTTATGTTTTACACTACCTTTATTGCTGTGCATATTGCCTCATGTTTGCCACATGTTCTTGTTTCCTTTTTAGTAATATCTTTTCAATTTGTATATAGACTTGTATGAGTTATTTAGAAAAGAAAGGAAAAGCAATGGGGAACAGAGCACAAGTTACCCTCTCACTCATCATCTGATTTAAGAGCTGTTCTCTTGAGTCTTATCTTCGTGTCATATCTCTAAGTTCTGTGAAATATTGCAAACTTCTTTGAACTTTTATATTAGTCTCTCGACTTATCGCCCATCACCTATTGCCATTCGAAAAACACTTCACATTCGTTATACTCACTCCTCAATATACCTCAAACTTCTTTGTGCCTACTTCGAACTATTTTGCACATCTTTGAACCTATTTCAAACTATTTCAAACTTCTTCATATGCTATGCGTTTCATCATCTCGCCTCACTAAAAACAATGTTTTGGTCTCAGTGGTGATATTTAGTACCAACTCGCACCCTTCCTCTGACTCGTGTTATACCATTCGAAGCCATTTAGTAGATTTTGTATGGGTTTCCAGGTTGAGTATCATCAGTGACTTTGTTCTTCTCGTGTTCCACCTCCAACCTTGCTACCATCATTCCTGCTATGGATCTCATCAACGACAGACTCACTGCACATGCCCACGACTGGTCTCTCTCTCCCTCCATCAAAGTGTCTCTTGAACTCAGAAAGAAAACACTGAACCAGTACTACTCACTTATGGACTCATCGGAGGTGTACTGAATTGCTATGGGTATGCAATCTTATGTTTTACTTGACAAACCTTCTCATCCCAATATGTTTAGTCCTCCATTTCCACCACAAGCTCTCATACTTTACAATGGCCAGCTGGGAGCAAGAATGGGTTAATACAGCAAAAGAATTGGTATGTGATGTATTTGAGTGATTTTACAAACAGCCAGATGCTCGAGAGGAAGAAACACCAGCTTCTGCAACATCAGTCAAAGTGCGAGCCTTCTTTTTCCAAGGCATTCTCATCTGACTGATGTCTCTAGGCCCTGTCCAAGCTGGTAAACATGTTTGACAGCCTGCCATTGCTCAGTGCCCCAATGCAAAAGGAATTGTGGAACGACCTCGACACGTACCTTAGTACAGACCCCAAAATGGTAGAGGACATCCTGATGTGGTGGCATGAGCACCGCAGGATGTATCCCTCGCTCTCCCATATGGCACTAGATTATTTGACTATCCCTGATGCATTATTTTCTCACAACATTTGGTTTTCACCTCAAAACCTTCCTGTCAGCCACATCTGTTGACATTGAACATATGTATATTTAGCCATAGCCACCTTCTGCTATCCCATGTCCATAACCATCTTTCTGTGCAGTCTACTCATGCACTTCTATGCTTAGGCTCGTGAAGCTGACTAGGTCTAGTCAGAGATACTGATGTTTTAGCTATCACAGTCCTTGACGATGTTGAGGGGGATGAGGAACCAGAGCTTAATGATGGATGGGACCAAATTACAGTGAGGAACAAAACCTTTCAAATAATTTTTGAAGTTAAACTATTTCTTAAATAACTCAAGAACAACTCAACCAAACAAGTCCAAATTTGGGATAGTGGTAGAGTATCATGTGAATAATAAGTTGCAATTTGTTCTTATTACATAATCTTGATTTGTTTCTATGTTATTAATATTTTACTGGCACAAGTCCATTTGAAAGGTTTTGTCCCTCTGATATGATAAAATATTATTCTAATATTCTAGTACTTGGTATAGCCCCCCTTTGCCTGTAACACATCCTGAACCCTTCTAGGCATACTCTCTATTAGATTCTGACAGACAGATGTTGGAATATCATTTCACTCCTTCTGTACTCTCTCCCACAATTCTGCAATTTCAGATGCTGGAGTATCATACTCTCCAAGTCTAACCTTCAGGTGATGCCAAAGGTGTTCAATGGGGTTAAGGTCTGCTGATTGAGGGGGCCACTGCATAACCTCTAATCCACTGTCTTGAAGCCATTTTTGGGCCTTTTTTCTCTTGTGTTTGGGGTCATTGTCCTGCTAAAAAAAACATCTGTTGGATTTTTCTGGTAATATCTGATTGATTGTTGAAGTTCATCATCCATAATGCTGACAAAAAGATCAGCATCCATTCTCCCATCAATCTTGGTTGCATATCCAGGCCCTTCCCAGAACATACAGCCCCAGATCATTAGAGAACCCCCTCCAAACTTGACTGTCCCCTGCACCAGCCTATCACTCAACCCCTCTCCTGGCTTTTTTTACCCCATTTCTTCCCATCTGACCCCAAACAATTGATTTTGGTCTTATCTGACCATATAACCCTCTTCCAGTCCTCCACTGTTCAGTCTTTGTGTGCTTCTGCAAAGTCCATCCTAAGTCTCCTATGCTTTTTGGAGAGAAAAGGTCATTTTTGCTTGGTTACAGCCTTAATTCCAGTGCCTCTGAGTGCTCTTCATACTGTCTTCACAGTAAATGATGTGTTGGTCATGTCTTGTAAGGTTTTGGTGACCTCAGTGGCATTTTCAGCCTTCTGAGAAGTGATGAGGTGAATGGCATAGTAGGTGTCAGCAGGTAAAAGCTTCCGTGGACAGCCACCAACAGATTTGGAAAGTGTTGAATAATGTTTGGAGCAAAACCAACACTTATACCAGTTATGGAGGAGATAGCAGGACAAGACTGCCCTTTGTCAAGCAGTTCAAGAACACAAGTGTGTTGAGCAGGAGTAAGTGCTCGCATGAGTGTATGTGGGGGGATTTGGTGTGGAAAATAATAAAAAGTTGGACACTGAGTATATATACATATTTTCACCAAGTCACATAATTTTATTTGTACTTATTTGCTTTGATTGAACAAAGTTGTGTGCCTGACATACCAGAGGAATAAAACCTTTCAAATAAACTTGTGCCGGTAAAATATTGATAACATAGAAACAAATTAAGATTATGTAATAAAACAAACTGCAACTTATTAGTCACATGATACTCTACCACTATCCCAAATTTGGGCTTATTTGGTTGAGTTGTTCTTGAGTTATTCAAGAAATAGTTCAACTTTAAAAATTATTTGAAAGATTTTGTTCCTCACTGTATATTGTAATAGGCTTATAATAGATGTTTTGTCACTGAACCCACCTACAAAACCCATACCTGTTTTGACCCACACCTTCTGACCCATGGGTTGTGGGTATGGGTAAGTGCAGGTAAGGGTATGGGTAAGCTAAAATGTACCCATGGGTTTTCTGTGCAAAACTCTAACAACGACATCAGACACAAAATGGTTTTTGCTACTAAATCAGTTATTGCCCTTCGATTTTGGTGGCCAAACATGAAAGCTGACATTGCATGGTATATTCAAACCTGCCACCTATGCCAAATTCGACAAATGTGAAATGTTCTAATTTCACTGACAGTTGCCACTCCAGCACCCCTTTTCGGCAAGGTCTATATTGATATGATGCAAATGCCACCTTCAAACGGATTTAAATACATCATACAAGGTCGATGCTCACTAACAACCTATCCAGAATGGTGAAAACTTCAATGCAAAAATGCCACGTCTCTTGGTGATTGGATTTTTAAAGATATTATTTGTCGATGGGGTTCACTATATGAAATCGTAACTGACAATAGCGCTGCATCTATTGCAGCTATGGACTATCTTGCGAAATGATATCACATTAACCATATTCGAATTAGTGGTTATAATTTGTGCACCAATGGATTTGTTGAACGAGCCCACTTCGATGTTCGACAATCCTTATTCAAAGCTGTCTATGGAGATCAAGCAAAATGGTCAGAAGAGCACACCCAGTATTTTGGGCAGAATGCATCACAGTTTGTAAATGCATAGGTTGTTCTCCTTACTTTGCAGTTACAGGAGCACATCCTCTAATCTCCCTCAACATCTCAGAGGCAACATACTTATGGCTGCCACCCAAATCCAACCGATCTCATAGCTTGATGAGCCATAGCACTACAAAAATAATCGGATGACCTCGAAGTGTTATATTTGAAGGTCTACACATCTCAAATTGAAGCTGTGAAATGCTTCGAACTTGTTCACAGACATACGATGTGCGACTACAACTTCACAAAAGGAGATTTAGTGCTACTTTGAAACATGTAAATCAAGAAATCCCTTAATTGCAAGATGAAACCACAATATTTCAGCCCTCTTATCATTATCGAATGCAACTACAGAGGAGCTTATATTCTCTGCGAACTGTCAGTACTACATTGACCTATTGCCGCATTTTGTCTGCTACCATATCTCACTCGAAAATCAATTTCCCTTCCACCAAATTTTCTTGATATTGACTCCAAATGCCTCGAACAACTTCGAACAACTTTGAGCTTTGACAAAGATACTTTCGAAGATTTTTGGGACCTTGAAAATGAATTATTACTCTTCCTTTTCTTTTTCACAATTACTTACAAAATATTTCATTTGCTTTTAGTGTACAATACAAGTCACAATATTGCATCATAGCATGGTCATGCAAACTCCAAAGGGTTTTTTGGCTATAATGAACTACTGAGCCTTTCCCTCAAAGTCATTTTTTGTTCATTATATACAGCATTCATTTTTTTTTTGCCTTACTTTCCAAAGACATTTAGCAAAAAGTTGAAATTAAAATAGACAAAACAGAACAACAGAAACAAGAAATTCCTACTCCTCTAGCATCTCCTCCAACACCTCTGTCTCCCTCCCCAATATTTCCATCTTCACCTTCTTCTGCACTAGTTTAGCAGCAATCAACCCACAATGCACTATCCATTCACTCTCAGCCTCCTCAAAACCTCATGACTCCTTTGCCTTTGCCTCCTCCTTCAATGATGCTTTCTTCTCCTTTGATGCCTTCGACAGCCCTGCAACTGATTTGACATCTTAGAACAGGCCCATGACCCAAATTCGACATACTACGAAATTTAAACAAATGTTAGCAATTACATCAAAACAATTTTGAACAAAAATTGTACCTTTTCTCAGGTGCAAATCTCATTTCGCATCCCCAAATTTCTTTGCCTTGCCCTTGCAAAGCCCCCTCCTCGATACCCTGCCCCAATAACATCCTTGTGCCTCTTGGGTGCATTTTGAATACTTTGCAGCCTTCTCCTTGATGATACAGTGCAGCTGAAACTTAAACCCAGCACAACTATCGCACTACAAAAGTATCAGTACCTCAAAAAATCTTCAAAAATAAGTAAAACACTTACCGGGCCCTCGAAATCAAGGAACCTGCTCGACTTCATCCTTGCCCTCATCTTTATCTTCATCACTGCCTCTACCCCCTCGACTTCCTCTTTCTCATCCTCGTTGTTCCCCACCTTGACCATTGTTTGCTTCACCACCCTTACTACAGGTAGCTCATCTTTGTCCTCTTCCTCCCCAGTTTCTGCCCTCTTGATAGCCTTTGCCTCAGCTGCAAGCTCTGCATTTTTCCACTGTAGATCCTCCTTCAATAAAGTTTTTGCCCAAAATGCAACAAGAGCTGTGCTTTGAGCCTTGGCCAGTGTGGTCCTTCAACTCTTGAGTTTCACTTTCTTCACTACTTCCTTTACCTGTCAAACCACCTCATCTTCCTCTCGAACCTGCCTTTCTTCTGCCTCCCTTTGCTCCCTTTCAACCTCTTCTGCCAAATCCATGAACAGCAGCTCTCCGCCCCACAAAATCCATTCATGTTGGGCCATTGGGCTGAAAACCTCAAAACCATTGTCCATGACCTTTTGTATGGCCATTGATGTGTCCAGTTGGTACTCAGTGCAGAGTCTCAACAGAAGGGGTGAACACTTAACCTACAACTGCAGGCATGCTCAGGGTGAAAGGGGGGGTTTGCTTAGAGGGCCTCTGATCATCCTTCGGGGTGTAGATACTATGAAGAGGCTGGTACGGCAGTTTTCAATGTGCGCACTAGTTGTGTATGCTCAAGGGAAGATATGTACAATAGCAGGAAAGTGTGCAATGCAAAGGGGCAAAAACACTGATGTGTTCAGTTGGTACTCAGTGCAGAGTTCCAACAAAAGGGGGTGAACACTAAACCTACAACTGCAGGCATGCTCAGGGTGAGGGGGGGTTCGTTTAGAGGGCCTCAGATTGTCCTTTGGGGCATGGAGACTATGGAGAGGCTGGTATGACAGTTTTCAATGTGCGCACTAGTTGTGTACACTAAAGGGAAGGTATGTGCAGTGGCAGGAAAGTGTGCAACACAAAGGGGCAAAAATGCACAGTGCAGAAAAATGTGCAATGGGAGCACAAAAGTGCGCAATGATGAGGAGGATGAAGGTGGGTGGTACAGTGGGATGAAGATGGCATGGGGATGTGCTGAAAGAGAGGCACACAGGTTAGGGGTGCAAATGGGGTGAAAGTGCAAGGGGCAGAAAAAGGCCCAAACGGTGCACAAAACACAGCTATACAAAAAAAGGTGCAAATGGTGCACAAATGCAGCTATACTAAGGGCGCACTGCAAGAGTGCACAAATGAGGATGAAGAATGCAATGCAGGGACTAAATGCAGCAATATGATGAGGGAATGCAGACAATATGCAAATGTGGCTATACAAAGGGTGCACTACAAAGGCGCATGGACTGGACACTGGTGCACAGACTATGTGTGACACTAACTGAGCTATGAACTATGAGGGGGGTAAAGATCCTCTGGATTCTCTATCTGTCCACCTACTATGTACAAATGGCTTATGTGATAAAAATGGTAAAATAAAGTGTAAAAATAGAAAGCACCATGCACTACCCACAAGTGCATCCATTTGCCCATCTAAACCTGACCACACTATGCTGCTGCCTCAGCCAATAAGATTTGTGCACCTATAGCTTAATACCCAACTGTTCTGGTGCGATGCACTATTTTTGGTGTGCTCTAGGTCTTGTGCACTCTTCCCAATTAATCTGCTTTGGTGTTATGTGTCACATGCTGCGCCTTAGTAATAATGACATGATCGACCTGTGCCAGTTACCAGATAAGGCAATGCCAATTGAAAATGTGGAAGAACTATAAGGAGATGCTGTGTGAGGCCAAATAGCACCAAAGTGCCAGGATTATGTGAAAGCACCCAAGTGGACACAGTCCAATGCCAAATAGGTGCAAAGTGCCCTGATTATGTGAGAATGCACAGTTCGCTCATGTTGGAATCACAGTGCACCTCAAGTAAATGCGCCAGTAAGCTGGAAGCTGCGATGCACAGCACAACTGGAGTGGTGGATTGTTGTGTGTGTGATAGGGATTGTGCAATGAGTGCACAGCAGAGAATGTGAGTTGCAGGTAAGGCATAAAAGGAGTGCACAATAAATGTGAATGGCAGATAAGGAGCATGGGGGAGGGCATGCAGAGGCGGGTTGAAGCACAACAGGGCGCATTTAGAGGGCACGACAGCAGGCAGCTATGGGGAAACCAAAAGTGCAGTAGAAATGTAAAAGGTGCACAAAAGCGCGCTGCACAAAGTGTGCAGAAGCCATCTAGGAGGTGTGCACAATCACAAAAAATGCTGTAGTATGCACACAGGGCAATAGGGAGCCATATCACCATGTCATGCTCCTTGCTTAGACCTTGGGTGGGTTCATTATATTCTGCCTATACAAAATGTATTTGCACCTTTGACTATGAATAGATCAACAAGAGATGCACCATTTTTACACAAAAGCCTCTTCCCCAGACTTTGAAATCCATATCTTCTGTGATGCCATGTTCTAGCATCAATTTTGTATATTCGAGAATGTCAACGTTGAGTTTGGCCAAGAGAGACATTATAGAAGCTAGTACTTGAGGATGTAGGAAGTGATGTAGAAGAACAAAAAGTATTTTGAATCTCGCTAAGTTTTCAACATGATCATGCATTTCACTGTGATTTCGATCAGCTGACTGGAACAGTCAGGATTTCAGTAAGGGGGAGGATTATAGGTCTACTGCATGCTCTAAGGTCTGGAGAAAATTCCCAATTGTATCGAGACATTACAACAAATGCTCCAAACCACTATGAATGCCATGAAATCAATTTCAAACACTTTTTGAACAACTTTGCATGATTTTGAATAGCTTTGAACAATTTTGTGACACTTCAAATGCTCTCGAATGACTTCACACTACTCAGAATGACATTGGCTGCCATAGGGATATTCTAAAACCTTTTTGACACACACAAAACATTGGGCTACATTCCTCACTCTATATTCCTCAAAGTTATTCTGATTCTCTCCTAACTCTTCAAACTTCTTCGAAACTCCTTGAACCTCCTTGAACCTTTTTGAACCTTCTTCAAACTACTTCAAACATCTTTAAACATCTTTTAAACCTCTTTTGAAAATCTCTTGAACATCTTCGTACACTCCTAACAACTATTCACAACATCTCTCACCATTCCACACCTCTAACCACGACCTTTGGGTAACAGTGGTGATATTTAGTACCAACTTGCACCCTTCCTCTAGCCTGTGTTATACTTTTTAGACCTTTTAACAGATTTTTGTTAGATTTCCAGCTCAAGTATTATCAACAACTGTCACTGCACTTGGAGCAGCTCAACTCTATTTGTGCCATGTGTGGAAGCTCCATGGACTGCCTGGCGCATTCCTCTGTGACCAAGGACCACAATTTGTTGCAGAGTTCACCCAAGAGCTGTACCACCTGCTGGGGATCAAACTTCTCACCTCGACTGCCTACCACCCACAGGCAGATGGACAGACAGAGCAAGTCAACCAAGAACTGGAGTAGTACATCCACATCTTCATCAATGAGTGACAGGATGATTGGAAAAATCTCCTCCCCATGGCCAAGTTTGGATACAACAATTATGTCCACTCTTCCACCCAACAAACTCCCTTCCTCCTCAACACAGGGCAATACCCTTGCATGGGCTTTGAGCCCCAGCAAGCACCCTCGCAGTTGGAGACAGTGAATGAGATCACAAAGCAGATGAAGGACACCTTGGAGGAGGTGAAGTCAGCTTCGGCCAAGGTGAAGAATGACATGGCATGCTTCTACAACCAATGTCACTCACCCACACCCACATATAAGGTTGGTGATTGTGTCTATCTTGACTCTAATGACATTTTCACCACACATCCATACAAGAAACTCACCCACCACTTTCTTGGACCATTCCTCATCACTAGACATGTCAGGTCACATGCCTACCGCCAATGGCTACCACAGTCAATGTCCAGACTCCACTCTGTCTTCCATGTCATAAAGCTGCTGCCTGCCTCCACAGATCCATTCCCTGGATGCATGATATGACCTACCACACCACCTACAGTCATCAAAGGTGAACCTCAGTATGAGGTCAAGTCCATCTTAGACAGCTGCTTACATTGAGGTAAACTCAAATACCTGGTACACTAAAAGGGTTATGGGTATGAGGAGAACTCCTGGGTTGCAGAGTCCAATGTGAATGCCCTACGACTGGTCAGAGAGTTCTACTGTCGATATTCCTCTGCACCTCAGTGCATCCAAGTGTCTGATTTTGGGCAAATATGGTTTCTAATGCATCGAGGAAATGCATCATAGAAGGGGGGTAATGTAAGGAAAAAGGAAGGTGCCCATGCATATAGGCAATTTTCTGCATTTGTCCCATATTTTATTTCATCCTATTCTGCCTTTTCTATGATTTTCTGATTTTATTCCTATTTTATGATTATTTTTCAGATTTTTCCTTCTTGGTACATGTTTACAGTTCTATTCTTAAAGGCAGGACACCTTCTGGATGTTTACCCATCAAGGTGACATCATTCCACAGCTTGATCCACCCATTTCTGCCTTTTGGTATTTCTAGCCTATTATTTGATTTTTGGGTCTATCACATGTACTGGGCATTGACATAGGGGTCCATGGAGTTTTATCTTTGGATTTCCCTCTGTTAGGTGCGCCTGAAGTGTCTGTATTATGTACTATGATATTAACTTTGGATTCCCCTCTGTTAGCTCATCATTAAGTGAGGTTGCCCTTACAGTCGAAAACTCTCTCCCTAGGCCCAGAATCAAAGCACACTGTGGATATAACACCTCCTACACATACAGGATGTCACCCAGGATGCAATCGACACCCCCACCTTAAGTGTGCACTTATCTCTGCTCAATGCATTGCCATGCATCATGGATGCCCAAAAATGCATTGAAGCACTCAAAGGTGCTGGCTGTTATGGGATTGCATGCACAAATTGAATCGCTCAAATTGTGTATCAAAAGCTTTGTTAATACCATACAGCTTAGTCCCTCATCTAATATTCTATTTACTTCAACCCCAACCACTTTCAGCATCAATGCTTTACCTAATACCACTGGCACACAGATTAAACCATCCCCCTCCACTGACTTTAATGGTACATGTTCTCACAAACATTCTTTCCTCAACTCCTGTGAGTTATACATCAGTCTTCATCCTAGTGCTTTAAGGTCCAGTTCAGTCTGGTTTTTAGATAATAATGGGCCACAACTGCAACTGCAACCAGTTGGGACTGCACCCTCATATCTATGTAACGAGAATGAACTACCTAGGACTGGTTCATCTCAGTCTAGTTGCTGCCAGTCCTGGCATCAGTCTGAACTGGTCTTACAATACAAAAACTACTCTACTAACTAATTTTTACTTTATATGACACCCTGCAAGCAGGTGCTCACAGCAGTGACAGCTTATAAAATAAAATAAAATAAGAAAAACAAAAAATGAAATGACCCCATCATCTCATGTTTGAAGTGAGATCAGCATCCAGGCTGTTCATCATCATCCCTGCATTATCATCCCTGCCACTCACTTGTCTTGCATGCTATTCATTGTCCTGATGTTTGTTGGCATTGGTGTTGGTGTTCGCTGGCATTGGTATTCACTGGCATTGGTGTTGGTGTTCACTAGTGTTGGTGTTCACTGGCATTGGTGTGGGCATTGGCATTGGCATTTGTTGGTGTTGGCATTGGCATTGTTTCTCATCCTGGCTTCCATCATCATCATCATCAGCATCTCCTTCTACAAGCAGTGGCTCGCAGGCAGGGTAGTGGCACTGTGTGACATGGCATCCACATTATCATCCAGAATGGAGCCCATTGCAACCCTGTGAGCAGATGCTCACAGCGGCAGCATGGGGCATAGGGAGGCATTGTTATAAAAGGCAAGAACCTAAAAGAAGAAGAACAGTAGTTAGTTGGTTGTAGCAATAAGAAATCAAACATAAAAAACTTACCCTAGGCCCAAATAATACTAGGCATGGTTTGGGCAGCTCATGGCATTGGTGTTGGCTGGGATTGACATCAGTGCAGTGTCAGGAGGGCATGCGGCAGCCCTCGTGTGGTTGGGTGATGCTGTTTTTGAAAGGCAAGAAACTAGAAAATAAGAAAATGCAGTGTTAGTAAAAAGGATGAAATCAACAATACGAAAACATACTGGGACCCAAATGATGAGCTAGTTGTCATTAGGGCCCACTTTTCAGTTATCCAGCTGAGGTGGGTGTGTTTCTGAGCTGGGCCATGTGCATGTTGTTGGTGGTGAGAGAGACAGTGGGGAGAAAGTGGCAGGAAAGTGGTGTCATGGGTTGTTGGTGGTCATGGGAATTGTTTGGCAAGTGGTGCCACTTTCTTTTTTCAGGGTGCAAGCATGACCAAATGGTCTATGCACAGCCACAGGGTATACAAACACTCATTTCATGAGTGCTTTTTCCCTCCAGGCTCATCCCATTGCCTATTCCTGTACATAGTATTTAGTATAAATAGTATTAATAGTACATATTAGTTATATTTTTCTTGTAAGATAATGTTCTGCTCTAAATCCTCAACCTTTGATGTTGGAGGTAGAAGGTGGTAATGTTGCTTTGCATTTTCCCAACACTGCTCGCATTTTTCATATCTGAGTCGGGGCTTAATTTCTGTTTGCCAGGGTGTGCATAATGGCCAAGATTTGTGGAGTGCCAGTTCCGCCTCCCCATAAACACTGCCCATCTTTCATTTCTTTCATTGGCTCATGCAGAGTGGCTATTTCTGAGAATTACCCAAAACAGATCATTATTGATGTATACCTAATTACTTTTTTCTTCCACCAAAAATAAGAAATTGAGAACCTAGACCCTCTGGAGAATTATATTTTACATAGATATTAGGTTTTACTTTTGCAAAAAAGTGGAATTGAATGAGTAATTAGAAATACAGTGTTTTGTCACAATTTGTCACTCTTTAGTCATGTGATGATGTTGGCTGTGGATGAACCCTACCACTCAATTGTATCCATCCCAATAAAACCTCCCACTTTAGAAGAGTTCTTTCATGATTAATTTAATTAGCTTGTAAAGAAAAAATAATTACAACTGCTGACAATGGTTTGTTTGTATCAGTACATACAAAATCTGAGTCTCCACTGATGTGTTCAGTTGGTACTTAGTGCAGAGTCTCAAGAGAAAGTGTGAACACAAAACCTACAGCTGCAGGCATGCTTAGGATGAGGGGGTTTGCTTAGAGGGCCTCAGATTATCCTTCAAGGCGCAAAGACTACTAAGAGGCTGGTTTGATGGGTCAATAGGTGCACACTAAGTTGTGTACACAGAATGGAAGGTATGCACAGTCATGAAAAAGTGCACAATGCAAAGGGGCAAAAATGCATTGATAATACTTGACCTGGAAACCTAACAAAAACCTGTTAAAGGCTTAAGAAGTATAACACAGGCTAAAGGAAGGGTGCGAGTTGGTACTAAATATCACCACTGATATCCAAAGGTTGTGTTTAGAGACACGAAATGGTAAGAGATGGTGCGAATAGTCTGTGAGAGCATATGAAGTTGTCCAAAAGAGTTCAAAATAGGTTTGACAATGTGCAAAATAGTTCGAAGAAAATTTGAAGAGGTTGGAAGGTGTTTGAAGAGGTTCAAAAATGTTGTATTAATGTCCAGCTATGTTGAGGAGCAAATATAACAAATGAGAAGTGTTTTTTGAATGATGATAGATGATAGGCGATGAGTTGAGGAGTGAATATGAGAGTCTGAAGAAGTTCACAATATTTTGCAGAACTTAGAGATACGATGCAAGGATAAGACTCAAGATAACAGCTCTTAAATCAGATGATAAGTGAGAGGGTACTTCTTCTCTGTTCCCCTTTGCTTTTCTTCTAAGTAACTAATACAAGTCTATATACAATTTGAAGAGATAGGACTAAAAAGGAAATAAAACATGTGGAAAACATGAGGCAATATATACAATAATGAGGACTTTGTAAATCATAAAACAAATGAGAAATGATACATAATGGAAATGTACAGTGTCCCTGTATAGTGTTCGAAGTAGTACAAAGTCATTTGAAGTGTAGTGAAATCGTTCGAAGTCATTCGAAGTAGTGCGAAATCATGCAAAGTTGCCCAAAAATGGTTCAAAGTTGATTTAGTGGCATTTGTAGCAATTCAGAGCATCTGTTGTAATGTGTCAATATGATTGGTACCCACTCCAGACCTTAGAGCACACAGTGGACCTATCAGCACAGTGTGAAAAAATGTGCAATGGGAGCACAAAAATGTGCAACAATGATGGGAGTAGAAAGTAGGAGGTTTAGCAGGACAAGGACAGTACTGGAGTGTGTCGAAGAGGCAGCACACATGCTAGGAATGCAGGTGAGGTGTGAGCACAAGGGGGGGGGGGGGAAATGCACAAACAGTGCACAAAACATGGCTATATGATGAGGGGCACAAATAATGTGCAACCACAGCTATATGAAGGGTGCACTGCAAAAGTGCACAAATGAAGACAAAGGATGCAAACAAAGGACAAAACACAGCTATACAATGAGGAGCACAAATGATACACAAAACACAGCTATATAAGAGGCACACTACAAAGGTGCATGAACTGGACATGGTGCACAGACTATGTGCAACACTGAATGAGCTATGAACTATATAGAGGGGGGAAGATCTTGTCAATTCTCTATGTACCTGGGTACTATGTACAAATGGCTTATGTGATAAAATGGTAAAATAAAGTATAAAAATAGAAAGTGCCATGTGCTACCCACAAGTCCATCCATTGGCCCATCTAAACCCAACCACATGATGCTGCTGCCTTAGCCAATAAGATTTGTGCACACTATAGCCCAATACCCAACTGTTCCAGTGCAATGTTCTATTTTTGGTGTGCTTTAGGTCCCATGTGCTCTGCCCAATTAATCTGCTTTGATATTATGTGTCGCATGCTGCACCTTAGTAATAGTGACATGATTGACCTGTGGTGCTGGTTACCAGATAAAGCGAGGCCAATTGAAAATGTGGAAGAACTATAAGGAAATGCTGTGTGAAGCCAAATAGTGCCAAAGTGCCTGAATTATGTGAAAGTGCCCAAGTGCACACAGTCCAACACCAAATAGATGCAAAGCACTCAGATTATGTGAGAATGCACAGTGGGCTTGTGATGCAATCACAGTGCACCTCAAATAAGTGCCCTAGTAAGCTGGAAGCCATGACATGCAGCGCAATAGACATGGTGAAGGATTGTTGTGTGTGATAAATGAATAGTGCAATGATTGCACAGTGAAGATTGTGAGTTGCTGGTAAAGCATAAAAGAGTGCATAAAGGTGCATTGAGCATGTGGTAACTGCTGGAGGCAGATAATGAGTGTAGGGGGCACATGAAGGCAGGTCAAAGCATAATGAGGTGCATTTATGGCACATGGTAGAAGACAGGTAGAAGGGATCCAAAGGTGCAGTAGAAATGTAAAAGGTGCACAAAAGTGCACCTAAGTGGTTAAAGGCATGCGAAAGCACATGAGAGCACACAGAAGGATACAGAAGTGCATGAGAGCACACTGGGGTGCATGAAAGTGCACTGGGGCCTATGAAAGCACACTGGGGCACATGAAAGCACACAAAGGCATGCAAAAGCATGCTGCGCAAAGTGAGTAAGAGTTGTCCAAGAGGTGCTGTTAGGGTGACACCCACTAATCTGCTGGCTGGACCGTGTGGGCTCTCCTACAAGAAGGCGGTGGGGTGCATGCATGTGATGGGGGGTTTTGATGGTTTTGATGCAAGGGGTTGAAAATAGATGAGTTGGCTGAAAAAGGTGTTTTGCACCACAAATGTGGATGGAATACCTAAGAGAACTCAACTGAGGTCCCCAGGTATATATTTTAAGTTTATATACTATGTTACACATATTGTAATATGTTGTTACTGATGCACACATACATGCACATACATATTGATGCATGCAAATATAAAATTCCCATGCTGACAAATATAGCATTTGTAGGCATTTGGTAGCATAATTTGATGTAATAAAATAAAATAAAGTAAAAATAAAATATTATTGATGTTAGGAGACTGTTTCCTAACATTACCCCCCTGTTATGCCTCGACTTCCAGGTGAGAAAATATTGTATCTGTCCCCTTTGTAAAATTTTGGTACGGCCAGAAATTTATCCCCTCATACACCATTCTAGCAATGTGAAGCAGAGCATTGGGATTAAGTTTAAAGAATTGGGTGATTGCATTACACACTCACTTACAATTCTCTTCAGGTTCCCATAAGTTATTTTCATTGGTGTAGTTCTTCCACTTTATTAAGAACTCCAATTTATTTCATCGAAGATGTGAGTCTAAAACCTCTTCCACTACATATTCTGGAGCACTTTCTACCATTATTGGAGGTTGCAGAGTAGTTTGTTGACTGGGAATAGTGGGTGGGCAGTAAGGGTGTAAATGGGAAATGTTAAATTCAGGATCAATCTTGAATGATTGAGGTAATTTTAACACTACCGCATTGGGTAAAATTATTTTAGAAGTCGCATATGGGCCCAACTTGCTTCTCCATAAGCTTTTTTGAAGGTTGTGAAATATTTAGATCTGTACTTAGCCATACCAAGTCACCAACTTTGTACTCTGGAGCAATAGCTTAAGTATGATCCATGTGTCACATCATATCATCATGTCCTTTCATCAATGCCACCTCTGCTTCCTTCTGCACCTTTTGCATTTTTGATACAAAGTCCTCCACTGACTATACCTTGACTTCCCTTCAAGGTTCTATTCCCATTCTGGGATGATACCCATAATTAGCAAAGAAGGGTGATATGTGAGTAGCTAAATGGAATTTATTATTGTGAGAAAATTCAGCAATTGCCAACCATTTGGGCCAGTCAGTTTGTCAATGATTGACAAATATGTGTAGGTACTGCTCCAACTCCTGATTCATTCTCTCTGTCTGCCCATCAGTTTGTGGGTGATATGCTATAGATAACTTGGTTTGAATCCCCAATATGTTATTTAACTCTTGCATAAATGCAGAAGCAAATTGTGATCCACAATTGGAGATAATTGTATCAGATAATCCATGTAACCACCATACCTGATTTAGATAGAGGCATGCCAAGCCCAACGATGAGGTCTCTGCAGTAGTAGGAATGATATGGACTTCCTTTGTGAAGTGGTCGCATACTACAAATATTGCATCATATCCTTGAGCTTCAGGTAATCCTGTGATAAAGTCCACAGATATATCTTGCCATGGTGCTTTAGGTATAGGGTTCAGCATTAACTTCCCTGCAGGCTTTTCTGAAAATTTCTTCCCCCTCATGCACATATCATACCTATCCACATACCCCAACACATACTTTAAAATTCCGGGCCACCAATAATTTCTCATCACCAACTCCAACATCTTCCACCTTTCTGGATGTCCAGCAGCTGGTGTATTATGATGTAACCATATGATCTCCCTTCATAAATCTTGATCCTTTGGTACATATACCTTTCCTCTGAACAACACTAACCATTGTTCTTTAACCAATTCATCTCCTTTAATATTACCTTTCTTCTCTCCCCTCAAAGCTTTCACAGCTTCCACTACTTCATCATCCATCTCTGAACACTGTCTAATTTTAGACAACATTTCCATCTCTGAGCTATCCACCAATAGATGCCCTTGATGCATAGTGCAAATACAAAAGTGTTCAGGTTTGAGTAGGGTAATATTTTTATTGTCCTCCTCCACCCCCCTTTTATGATCTGTATGTCTGGATAATGCATCTGCTTTCCTCATCAAGCTTCCTGCTTTGTGGACTAAGTGAAAATTAAAACATGATAGGAATAATGCCTAATGCACTTGCCAATGGTTAAGCTTTTTAGTGGATATGAAGTACTGCAGATTTTGATGATCCATCCAGATTTTGATCTGATGTGTACATTCCTCCAAATAATGTCTCATGCTTCCAATGCTCATATTATTCCCAACATCTCTTTATCATGCACATCATAATTTCTCTCTGCATCATTCAACCCTCGAGACAAATATGCACAAGAATGCCATATGTCATCTTCACATAACATTAATAATACTGCTCCAGTAGCAAAGTCAGATGCATCTGATTCCACTCGTAAGGGATGCATAAAATCTACTGGGACCAATATTGGCTCTTCCACAAACTTCCTTTTCAACTCCTCAAATGCTGTCTGCTGTTCTCCCCATCTCCATACTACTCCCTTTTGGGTAAGGTTGTGTAAGGGTGCAGCAATTTTGGAAAAATTATTAACAAAGCGACAATAATAATTTGCGAGTCCCAAGAATGCCTGAACTTCCTTGATATGGGTGGGCATGGGCCAATCAACAATTGCCTGTACCTTGATAGGATCCATCTTGATTCCATCAGGACCAATCTTTAATCCCAAGAACTCAATCTCGCTTGCTCCAAATACACACTTCTCCAGTTTAATGAATAAATCATTCTCTGCCAACCTCTTCAACACCTCCTGCACTATTGCCTCATGATTCTCTTCATCCTCCGTGAATATCAAAATGTCATCAATAAATATTATCACCACGCCTTTGTCTATCACATCCTTGAAAATATTGTTCATCATATTTTGGAAAGTTGGGGGACTATTGGTCATTTCAAAAAACATGACTAGCAGCTCGAAGGATCCTCGATGCATGGCAAATGCTGCTTTCCACTCATCTCCTTTCTTTATTCATACATTGTTGTACCCCCAGTATAAATCCAATTTTGTAAAGACCTTGGCCTTTCCCTTGTCAATTATCTCTGAGATCAATGGCAAAGGGTATGCATTCTTCACTGTCCACTCATTCAAATATCTATAATCTGTACACATCCTCTTCCTCTGATCCTTCTTTGGTACAAAGAATATTGGTGATGTCTGCAATGATTTCAAAGGTCATATGTATCCCTTGCACAATTGTTCACTAAGGAGTGCATCCACTTCTTCTTGTTTCTTCAAAGATAACAAGTAGACTTTTGACTTCTTCAGCACAAATCCCAGTTTCATCTCAATTCCATAATCCCATGGCTTTCACACTAGCATCTGCTCCAATTCCTTCTTCTGAAAAACTGACAAATATTTATGATATGCTTTTGGCACCCACTCCTCCACTGGCTTCTCCACTTTCACAGCATTTTTATCTCATGACTGTCCTCCACAAAATTTCCTAAAGGTTTGCTTCTGTTCTTCCTTACTGGTCATGATTGGAACTTCCCCGTTTGGCATATCCTTATCTTCCACTTCCTCCATCATAACAGAATGCTTCCTCAGACATTCTTTCTCTTTCCTTTCCTTCTTTTCTTTTTTTACTTTCCTCCCATATACATTACATTCTTTAGGACAATGAGTTATGTGTACCTTCCCAGTTTTCCAATCAATTTCTGGGTTATGCTTTCATAACCATGGACATCCAATTATCAGATTGGTTTTCCCAAGGTTGCACACCTCAAATACAGCTTGTTCCTCATGATCCTGGTACTTCAGTATCATCGTCACCTCCTCCTTAATAGTTCCTCCATGATTAATTGTACCATCAATATTGTATACCATTATAGGTTGTGGCAGTTTATGCATGCAAATACCATTTCTGGTAATTAAGGATCGATTAATAAATAATCTGGTAGCACCACTGTCAAGCAATGCCTCCACATTAATTGCTACATGCATGTCCACTGTCTTCAATCCTACTGTCAAGCTGATTTTGGGTTCTATCCATGCAGAGTGAATAAAAAATTTAGGGGTCTTTGCAAATAAGGCTGGGCATTTTTCTTTATCGCATAAGTGATTATGGTCGTACTCCTCAATTTTTCTTTCAGGTTCACTTTGGGTTTCCTTGGATACTAATACATTATATTGATTCTGGGTCACCAATGGGGAAACCTTCACTGGGACTCTTCCACAAAATTCTTCTGCTTATCTTCCTCCAACTTCACTTCCTCGATTGTTGCTTTTCTAATCTTCCTTTTCTGCCTACAATTCCTAGCAATATGCCCTAATTGCCCACAATTAAAACATTTAAGTGGGGCTCATTTCCCTACTTGATCAATATCCATTGCATCTGCTGATGCTGCTGACTTTTTAGCAATAGGTGTCACTGCCATGGCTAGTGGCTGTGCCCTCGGACTTTGTACCTGAGGCATCCTTCCTTTCTCAGACTTTCCTCCTGATGACTTTCCATATCTGGCATTTCCATACATCAATTTCGACTCCACCTGTTCCTGTCGATATTGCTGATCAAGATGCATTGCCCAATTATACCACTCATCCAACCTCTCCAGCATAGAAGGTAGTCGATAGATAGACTTGAATAATGAGGGATTTAATCCTCCCTTCAAAAATTCTACCAATGCAGCTTCTCCCATATCTTTCTGTGATGCTTCTGCCTTGAACTGCAAAATAAATTCATCTGCTGTTAAAGAACCTTGGCGCATTGTTTTTAATTTAGCATTTACTGTCGCCTTTGGATTAGAGTCTCCAAACTGTGCCTCCAATCTCTCCAAGAATTCCCTGAAGGTTGCAAACAGTTTATATCCTGCAGCAATTTGATTAATAGCTTTATTTCTCCAGAACTGTGCTTTTCCTCCCTGGATGTATGAGAGAGCAAACATAATCCTAGACTCGGTTGTATGAAACTCGGGCTTTCTCCCATGGATGTACAATACTATAGGGCTGATGAAGGATTTCATATTCTCCATGGTACCATCAAAAATTTGCAGGGGTGCATATTTAGGTAAACACGTTTTTCCACTCTCAGATCTCTCCTCTGCATGCACATCCTCCTGAGACATCCACTCTACCATCTCCTCCATCTCATCATCTTTATCTTCCACTGTCTCTGCTTTTATTTCTGCTTGTTTGGGCTGTGATGCTGCTAATACTGACACTAACTGGGACATTTATGCTGTAAGCACATCAATTTTGGCTTCTAGCATTGGCATGGGAACAGGATTGTAACCAGGATTTGAAGTTGATTGTTCTGACATAATGATGTAAGCTGTGATGAGTCACATCTTTGGCTGAGTCAAGATTCAGCTTTAGAATTTTTTTGCAAAATTTCGAGTCACATGATCCAGCAATTCAGGTACCAAACACAGCAAAACACATGATTTCGGCTATTTGTCAACAATTGGGCACTTCGGATCAATAATCCTTGCAACAGTGCCTGATCTCAGGGTTAATACTGAATTTGCCTAGTAACTAATATAACTAAAATAGTCATCTGAATAGAGTATAGTAAATCTCGATTAAATCAGATCCAATTGGTTGTCTGGTTGCAGCGGTCCTAATGACAAGCACTGCCTCTTGATCACTGGTGGTCGCAATGTAAGGTAAGGCCTGGCATTGGCTTATGAAAGCAAAGGTAAATACATATATACAAGTACTTCTGGCTTGTGCTGAAAGGATGAGTAAGCAGTTGTGGTGCACTGAAACATGATGTATGTGCATGTAAGAGAAGGTGCACTGATAGGGTAATTGAGTTCTTCTGTTAGGGTGACACCCACTAATCTGCTAGCTGGACTGTGTGAGCTCTCCTACAAGTAACTGAGGTCCCCAGGTATATATTTTAAGTTTATATACTATGTTACACATATTGTTACCAATGCACATGTACATATTGATGCATGCAAATATAAAATTCCAATGCTGACAAATATAGCATTTGTAGCCATTACACAGCTCCATGACTAATTTCAGATTGAACTCAGTTGGTAAAAACATTGATTTTGGGAGTTGCAGATATGCTCTAACTATCTACAATGAATATTTATACAATCAATTGATGTCTTGCTTGATTGGTTATCTAATTTGGTGATTAGAAGTGTTGAAATTAAATCCTGATACATGCTGCATACATGAGGCCATGCATGCAGCACACACATGTTACTGCGCTTACTGCGCATACATGTGGTAAACACATTCCTGAGTCATGTGACATCCTTATTATTATGTATATAAGGAGAACCTGTACTGTAGTAGATATACAGTGTTCTTACCTCTGCTAAACCCTAGCTCTAAGACTAACTAAACCCCAGGTAGGTTATAAGGAACGTGTTGTCTCTTTCTCTGTGCAGCATATATAGTCTGCTCCAACAGGTTATGGGCCCTGCTGGGCACGTCGCAAACGCGCCTTAACTGGCTGCGAACGACGTTGACTTCATTGTCTCCAAATTGTAACCTTGCGCTCTTCATGAGCTGCATTGCGCTCCCTGCGAGCTGCATTTAAAAACCTAGGTTGACTAGGGTTAACCACTCTGAAGGAGTGTTTTTGCCTGAGATTATGGAATGTGTTTTCTTGAATAGAGGACTGATTGAGCGCTTTTACCAGCTGCCACTATAACATCATGTCTTCAACTCTTGAAAAACTCGTACAAACTTTCGACGGCTCTAACTACATTCAATGGGCCGACTCAATGAAGACGTGGCTCAGGTCTCAGGGCCTCTGGCAAATAACTAGCAGGATGGAACTAAAACCACCCCTGGCGCCTCCTTTGACGGCGACAAATGCTGCACTAGTAGCGGAAGCTAATGCCAAGCTCCAGACCTGGAACAATAAGAATGACCAGGCGATTGGTAGCCTAGTGCTCTGCCTGGCCCCCTCTATTTGGCAGCGTGCCAACACCAAGGACACTGCTGAGGAGGTGTGGGATCTCATTCGCACCGACTATGGTGTCGATGGCCCCTCCCAAGTCTTTGCGGACTTTAGATCTGCAATCGCAATCAAAATTCCGGCTGCAAATCCTGCGCCAGAGATTGCCAAAATGGCTGATAAACTCGAGCGCCTTACGGCTGCCAATGTCACCATCCCTGAATTAGTACAGGCAATGATTCTACTTGCTGCGATGCCGCGCGAGTATGATTCTCTATCTGCCACGGTCCTTAACATGACCGCTACTAGAGCCTTGACGTTTAAACATGTCAAGGACTCCATTGTTGCTGAAGCCTCACGGCGCACAGCAGTTGGAAAGCCCATTGGCCCACCTCAGGCCACCAAGCTTTCTGCTGTCAAGCGCAAAGGGGGAAACCCCAAATGGCAATCTCAAGGCAACAATGGAGAATCATCCCGAAAGCGTGGACAATGTGGGGACAAAAAGACTAAAGAGGAAAAACCTAAAGAGAAACATTCCCACCTCGCCTCACAAGCCTTTACTACTATAAATGGTAATGGCACCATCATACTGCCGATGCCGCTCATCCAGCGCATCGAGAAGCATGAACATACTCCCACAAGGGATCCTCGCCGCCGACCGCCTGCACAGGCATACACGGGCGCGGCCTCTACCTCTCATTCGGTCTATACCGAATATCAGCAGGCTCGAGACACCCTCGAGCAAATGAATCTCCCACGCAGCGCGAAAAATCTGCGACTGCTGGAAGAGCACCTAACAGTGTGAGAAGGTAAGAGGAGGAGGATTGAACCAGAACCAAGGATCGTAGAGGTAGAAGACAATAGCGTCTCCCTTGGATCGGAACCTGCCGTTTCTGATGAAGAAGTATGGAAAGCCATCGACGAAATGCTTGTCGATGAACCGCTTGAAACAGGTACATATGATGAAAGGTCAGTCCTTTTCCTTGCCACAAGCACAAGAATTAACATTCCACTGATCACAGCGAACTTTTCATGTGAAATTTTACCGCTACTAAATGTATCATAAAACAATTTACATCTTAATATATGTGTTACGTGTGCAAATGGAAATTGTAAGAAAGGTGCCGACTGGATCATGGATTCAGGCGCATCAAAACATTTCACTGGTGAAATTAAAGATTTTGCTTCTTACGAGCCTTTACCGAGAAAGGACTCTACCCTGGTTCAAACAGCCATGGGTACTACTCATATAGTAGGGAAAGGAGCAGTCTTCATTAGACATCAGGTAGTATGTCATGGGAAGTCAGAGATGCGTGAAATGCGATTATACCCCGTCTACTACATACCCGACTGTAATGCTCGATTACTGTCAATGGGCATCTTCTTACAAGATGGAAGTGATGTGCATGGTTCCTCCGCACACATTTCATTTTTCAAGCAAGGAAACCCAATTATGGATTGCGTCCCTCTTATGAAACATGACACTATTTATTGGGCTTGGACTCATATATTGAGCACCAAGGGAATCAATGTCACGACAATGTATGTCGCAGACTACTCGACTTGGCATAAGCAACTTGGACACCCATCCAAAGAGGCACTAGGGAAGATGCCTAATAGCACCATAAAATTCCCAAGGAATTTAATTATTCCTAAAGACAAAATTATATGTCCAGGGTGCGCTGAAGGGAAAATGACCTCAAAATCTTTTCCTGAATCAGATTCACCCGCAGAAAGACCCTTTGAATTAATACATTCTGATCTGAAGGAACTCCCAGTACTATCGTACCATAAACATAAATACTTTATTGTATTTCTTGATGACAAAACGTCACATATCTGGGTCCAATGCCTTAAAAAGAAATCTGATGCTGCTGCTGCTGCCATCAGACAATTTCAGGCAGTGGCTTTGACACAGTATGGCGCTACAATCAAGTGCTGGCGTGTTGATCCAGGGGGGGAGTTCAAAGATCGTGAGCTACAAAATGTGCTCAAGGACTTTGGCATCAAAATAGAGATGTCTGCACCCCACGTTCACCAACAGAATGGACACGCAGAGCGTGCCATAAGGACAATAATAGAAAAGTCGCAAACCCTGCGATTTACCACATGTCTACCACAATCATGGTGGGAATTTTGCATTGAACATGCAACACACCTATACAACCAAACCCCGATAAGGCACCTGAAATGGTTGACACCGGTTGAGGACCTGACAAAGGTCCGCCCAGATCTAAACGATCTGAAGGTTTTTGGTTGTGGTGCTTATGTCTACCTACCCAAGGAGAAGCGTCCAAACACATTGGCTCCTCGATCAAAGTTGATGACGTACCTTGGATTAGAAGATGGCATTAAAGCATACCGTTTCATGCGACCTAGTGGCGCAATATTCATTGGTGCTACAGCACTATTTGATGAAACGTTGTTCCCATGCTGTCCCGGAGCTAAAACTCCTGCCAATACGGACCTTGGTGATTTTCCACCTCCAGAACCAGAAGATAATGACCACTCATCTGGAATGGATGGCGATGATTCTATACCACCACAAGATCTGCCCCTTCCTCCATCATCAGAAAATGATGATGATGATGTATCAAGTGAGCAAAAGGCACATGATGATGTGACAAATGCTCCTCCTCCACCGCCTCCAGTAACCACTGAGGACTTTCGTCCAAGACGTGATGATCAACAGGAATGGCAGCAATTGCCCCGTCGATCAGGCAGGCAGAGGAACATCCCAAACCGTCCTGGCAATACCTATGGAGAGAAGCGACTCCCCTCTGACATAGAGAGAGACATTGCACGTGATCGATATTGGAAGAGATCTGTGGGTCAAGATTTGGATCATAACCGAACATGACCACAAACTCAACAGAAAGAACTGGTTGCTGGACCGAGTTCGGCACCCCACGAGAGTGTGCCCAATTCCAATGATCAAGAACATGATCACCCAATGGGGGAACCAGACGAAGCAGGTTGCATTAAAAAGATAACCAAGGAAGGAGGAGATAAGCTTATTCGCTGGCTGTTATCAAAAGCAGTCAAACCATCGAGCAAAATAAGCCAAGTTCCAAACCAATTTCGCGATATTGCGCACCTACCACGGCAGCAGCAACATGAGTGGAAACAAGCTTGTCATGAAGAATTAGAGGCTCTACGTAAGCGACAAGTCTATGACATCGTCAATCTTCCACATGATCGAAAAATGATCAAAAATAGATGGGTTTTCTCCATAAAATCGGATGGAAGAAAACGAGCCAGACTCGTGGCCAAAGGCTTTTCACAAGTCGAAGGCGTTGACTTTGATGAGATTTTCTCACTGGTAGTCCGCTACGAGACCGTACGCCTCATGTTTGCACTTGCATCTCTAGAAGGCATGTATATGACCGGCCTAGATGTAAAAACTGCATTTTTATATGGCAAACTAGATGAGGAGATCCATATGGATCAACCCGAGGGTTTCAGACTTGAGGGAAAAGAGCGCAAAGTATTGCACTTACGCCGAGCATTGTATGGCCTTAAACAAGCCTCACTTGCATGGTGGAAAGAGCTAGAGGCATTTATGCGCACCATTGGGTTCGTGCATGCCAGCTCCGATGCCGGCATTTTCATACACAAGGATCCTAAGACAGGCAGCATTGTTATTGCACTCGTCTATGTTGATGATGGCTTGTTCATGGGGAAGAACAAGAAACTTGTGGATGAAAAGAAAAATGGTTGTCTAAAGCATTGGGAGTGCCGTAGTACTGAGAAAGTCATGGAATTCTTAGGCATGCGCGTCACCCAGACTGCAAGCAAAGTCAAACTTGATCAAACTGAATATCTCGCCAAAGTGCTTGAGAGATTCGAGATGACAAATGCCAAAGCGACCCCCACTCCACTCCCGACTGGTTACAAACCATTGGAAAGCACAGCAACGCCCAATGCGATGCTTAGATCAAAATATCAGTCTGTGATCGGATCTTTATTGTATCTGATGCTCGGAACGCGACCTGATATCGCTTATGTGGTAATCAAGATGTCGCAATTCTCGGCTAATCCTAGCCAAGAACATCTAGACAAAGTGATGTACATCATGCGCTATCTGGTGGGAACCCAGAAATATAACATTGTCTATGATGGTGAGAAGTCCGAGGGGCTACAGGCCTTCACAGATTCTGATTGGGCAGCTGACACTGTCAAACGCCGATCTACAATGGGTTACTTTGCTACTCTAGCCAGTGGCATTGTGTGCTGGCAGTCCCGTTTACAAAAAACTGTAGCACTGTCATCCACAGAAGCCGAATATATGGCTCTCTCTGACACTTGTCGACAGATAGTGTGGATAGAGTCCTTATTCCAGGAACTTGGATATGTACTGAAGCGTGTACCAATCTGCGCTGATAATCAGGGATCCATCTTTATCAGATCAAATCCAGTTCAGGAAAGAAGGACCAAACATATAGACATTCGCTACCACTATACCCGCGAATGCATAGAAAATGACAAAGTCATGGTCATTTTCATTCCTGGAAATGATAATCCAGCTGACATGTTCACAAAGAACCTTGGCGCTGTCTTATTCAGGAAATTTAGAGACTCTCTCGGAATTACTTTCGAGATTCAAACTTAGCTGCTTAGAGCGCTGTACAGTTTGAGGGGGGGTGTTGAAATTAAATCCTGATACATGCTGCATACATGAGGCCATGCATGCAGCACACACATGTTACTGCGCTTACTGCGCATACATGTGGTAAACACATTCCTGAGTCATGTGACATCCTTATTATTATGTATATAAGGAGAACCTGTACTGTAGTAGATATACAGTGTTCTTACCTCTGCTAAACCCTAGCTCTAAGACTAATTAAACCCCAGGTAGGTTATAAGGAACATGTTGTCTCTTCCTCTGTGCAGCGTATATAGTCTGCTCCAACAAGAAGTCTGCACTATCAATACTTGTGGGCACTTCATTACTACTATAACTGATGTCAGTGTTGGTGTTGCCTAATACACTGAGCTACTGTTTATTCAACACTCCACCTTGACACCTACAGTTGCAGACAAACAAACACAACAATTTTGATATCTCATGATCAAGACTTTTTGGTGAGAAACTGACTTCAGATTTGGATTAAGCTGGTCAAAATATATCTAAAAACATACCTCCAAAGTTTTTCCCATGAGGCTTTATGGTGGCCAAATTTTTGAGCCAAAAAATAAAACATTTTGTGTGTTGGTTAGGGTTCAGAACAGCATCAATGGACATCATTGCCCTGTTAGATATCTGATGGTGTTGTCATTGCTTTCTGATAGCCCATGTAGTGGCATTACCAACATGCCCCTTTTGGTATGCACTCATAAACCTCCAGGAATGATTGATAAATTACCAGATCATGTTGGGAGAACATGCATTAAGCTATTGCAATGTGATCTCTTTTGCTTCTGTGAAATTCCACTTTGGCAGCTCATGGTAATGATGATGATACTCGACCTAGAAACCTAACAAAAACCTGTTAAAAGGCTTATGAAGTATAACACAGGCTAGAGGAAGGGTGTGAGTTGGTACTAAATATCACCGCTGATACCCAAAAGTTGTAGTGAGTGATGTGAAATGATAGGGCATGTTGCGAATAGTGTTTAAAGGCATACAAAGATGTTCAAAAGAGTTCAAAATAGGTTCAAAGATGTGCGAAATAGTTTGAAAAAGGTTCAAAGGGGTTTGAAGAGGTTCGAAGTGAGTTCAAAGAAGTTCATAGATGTCAGACTAATGTCGAGGTATGTCGAGATGCAAATATAACAGATAAAAAGTGTTTGTTGAGAGGTGAGAGGCAATTTGCAATAAAATGAGGAGTGAATATGATAGTTCAAAGAAGTTCATGATATTTCGCAGAACTTAGAGATATGACCAAAGATAAGACTCAAGAGAATGGCTCTTAAGTCAGATGATGAGTGAGAGGGTAACTTATTCTCTGTTCCCCATTGCTTTGCTGTCGTTCTAAGTAACTAATACAGGTCTATATACAATTTGAAGAGATAGTACTAAAAAGGAAATAATAACAAGTGTAGAACATGAGGCAGTATGCACAGCAATAAAGGTATTGTAAAACATAAAAGCAAATGAGAAATGATGATAAATGAAATGTATGGTGTCACCATATAGTAAGAGTACTCCTCTTGTTGTTTCAATAGATCATTGAAACCCCAAAACCACCATTATCATGTTCTAAATCTCTTGTTGTCTCTCCTCATGTCTGGTAGTGTTCAATATGTAGCGAATTGGCTCACTCCAGGTGTTCAGCATGTATTGAAAGGGTTTTAAAATATCCCTATGGCAGCTGATGTTGTTCTAAGTAGTGTGAAGTTGTTTGAAAGTGTTCAAAGTGTTGCAAAATCACTTGAAATAGTTCGACATCATTCGAAATTGTGTGAAGTTGCTTGAAAAGTATTCAAGTCGATTTCATGGCATTCATAGTGGTTGGAGCATTTGTCATAATGTGTCAATACGATTGAGAGCCATTCCAGACCTTATAGCACACAATGGACCTATCAACAATATTTGATGCATCTCCAGTATTTGAATAAGACATGAGAATAAGAACAGTCAAAATATAAAACTGTAACATACCATCTCAATTGAATTCAGCTCACAATGAAACTTCGGTAAGAAAATGTGCATTTATGACCTGCCTTCTTAATATGAGTCTCAAGCAAAGACTCTTGATTTATGAAGTCCTCCTATTTGCTGAGAAGCTGAACCATACAGCAATCTGTATTTCAAATGGACATGCTGGAATGCACTTGGTGCACATTTTGCAGACATCAAATCCATGCTCAGTGAGGACACATTCCAAACCTTTTGGGCTGCCATCTAGAAATGTCATCTTTTGGAATGTTCCTCAGTGCTCAGCAACTGGGTTTGATTGAGGAATAATTGTGTCATGTTGTGCATGCTGTTTCCCCCATCTGACTTGTTCATTTCAGAGGCATTGAGTGCATCAGGACCCAAGGATGCATGAGCAGATGACTGATCAAAAATAAAGAGAGAAATGCAGTTTGGGTGGGCTTTCTCAAAGACCTCAATTACATGCTTAACTTGAGAAAGTAGCTGCTCTGTATCCCACCATGCATCACCCTTAGAACCAGGATAGATAAATTTTTAAGCCTCATCCACAGTGTTTTCCTTGAGCATCATGAAGTACCAGACAACCCATGATTGGGTTAATGAACTCCAGGACATGAATGAGACGTCCATGCCCTTTCTTTTGTAAGATCATCTGCCCAGGCCCAAGCCATGCCTTCCCTTTATAATTGTTCACCATGAGGCAGCTTTCATTATGAAACTGGGAAATGATCTCTTTCTTGCCCTCTCTCAATGTTGGTGCCACCCTGCTCAACTCAGGACCCTCAAACTTTGTCATCTGTTCCTCAAATTTTGCCATTGTAGGAAGAAACACCTCATTGTGATATTTTACAACATTGTCTCTTTCATTCCCATCCATGTATATCCACTTTTTCAGTATCTTCAAGTGCCATTTTAATTTAAAAAGCCATTGCTGAGCTGTTTGCTTACAAAGCAGCCATTTTAACAAAACAGAAAGTGTGGGGAGGACTTCCTTGTTAAGGGCATGCTGAAATTAATGAGGGGTGACTTGACTGACTTGCTATGAGGTGAGCTAAAAGGGTGCTGCTGTTTTGACATGCTCATCAAGCAGTAGGCTATGTGCCATCTTCTCTCCTCCTCATTTCTCTGTGGGTAGCTGCTTGAAAACCTGATAATGCTGTGCCAGTGCATGAAGGTAAGTTTGTGCTGCTGAAGTTGCTCCAGCACCAGGCATGTGATTCAACAATGTTCATTGAGGTCTCAAGTAAAGATGAGAATGTCGTTAAGGTAGACACAGACAGCCCCTTCCATTATGAGATTGTGGGAAATGTCATTCATCATGGTCTGAAAGGTGGCAGGGCTGTTAGTGAGACCAAAGAACATGACAAGCAGTTCAAAAAGACCATGGTTCATGTGAAAAGCTGCCTTCCACTCATCCCCTTTTTTTATCTGCACATTGTTGTAACCCCAATGGACATCGAGCTTGGTGAAGTAATGCACCTTGTGGAGTTGGTTGATCAGTTCAGATATGAGGGGTATTCTTGACTGTGATATCATTGAGGTATCGATAGTCTTGAACTGGTCAAATAGACCCATCCTTCTTTTTGACAAAAAAGAAGGGCAAGGCCATAAGTGACTTTGAAGGGTAGATATAACCAGAAGCCAAGTGTTCACTGATGAACTTGTCGAGTTGTCATCATTCTTTAGGGGAGAGAGAATAGACCTTGCAGGAGGAGGGCATAGCATCTGATGTGAGCTTAATTGCATGATCCCATGGCTTACAGTTAGGAAGTAAGTCAAAAGGTTTTTTGGAGAAGACATCCTCAAAGTCATGCAGGTGATGAAGTATGGAGTCAGTGAAGAATTTGAGTGCACTATTTTTGTGGAAGGCCTCCATGAGGTTCTGTGAGATGTTCGAGGTGGCACGCACTGCATGCGAAAAGTTAATAGCAGTGTAGAAAATTTGGTCACCTTCCTCGATCTTTTCCACCACCTCTTTATTGTCATCAGAATCAGGTGCAAGATCTGGAATGTCTTCCAAATCCCCATTGGCCACAGGAATTAGACCAGCACAACACTTTCAAGTGCATTGTAAGGATACCTTTTGCCCTCAACATTTCTGTCTGCCTGCAGTGAAGCAAGTACAGCAACGAGAGGGACAATGACTCATCATGACTTTACCTGTCATCCAGTCAACCTCAGGATTATGGTAATAAAGCCACAGGTAGCCCAAAATTTCCTCCTGCTTCCCCAGTTGGGTCACAGCAAAGAGAGCCCATTCACTATAATCCTTGAGTCCATTTTCCAGTTGCAGTTGCTTACTTTTGAGCTTAGTCCAGTTGCCAATTGCCTTGTTTTGAAAATATTTAAAAACCATTACAAAACTGGTTGCAATCAGTTGCAACCAGTCTTCAAACAGTAGTATATATACTCACATAAATGTAGCTATCTTTAAGGTAGAGTTTATCCACAGCCAACATCATCATGTGTTGTGTGACCTTACTGTGACTGATTTGTCAGTTTCCAGGAACATCAATTGGCATATTGGTGCACGTCGTCTAGTAGTTAATCTATGTACTATGAATTACACTATGTGCTTTTAAGATGTAAATGAATTATATACTAGAGTATCATGAGATAATAGTTGTGAATTATTTACTTAGGTGATGTTTGCTTTTTCAAGATCTCAGAGGATTGAATCAGGAATTATGCAATGACTGCAGTACTTCTTTGCCACCCAAGCTGCCTGTTTGCCATTCAGACCCTTGCGATACACATCCATAAATTGGAGGGATTGAGTAGCATACCTACACTGTGTTCAGTGCATAATACTCAAATTAATGTGAGAAGCAATACTTACTGCTGCATTTCAATGATTGGTACATTGTCCAAGGATTTGTCAACAGCACACCAACATGATAATAAACACTTGATGTTTCCACCATAGTGCTTCAAGGTCCAGTGCCAAGAACCGAGACCAGACCAAACTGATCTGGTAATTGTAATCAGTTCTAGAGGACCAAGGGTCCCAGTTCGATGGCTTGTCAAAATGGTCTGGTCTTAGTCTTTGTTCTTGTCCACACTTGCTAGGACTGTTGGGAACTGGTTTGGACTGGTTCCAGATCAAATTTGCAGTCTGTATCTTAGTGGATACTTTATATATTAGTATACTATGAAAACAAAGGGGGACACCCAAATGAAAAGGGTGAAATGCAAGCCATTTAAATAAGATGAACTACTTGTACATGCTTGCATGGTCACATGCTTTCATTTATGCATTTCTGATGCATTTACATTTTTCATTTATATGTTTACTTTTATTTGTACTACATTGCCACACAGTTTGCAACATGTTTCTTTCCCACTGCCACCATTGCTACACCTCCCCCTCAGATTGGAATAGGGCCCAAATGATGTCTGTCATTGTTTGGGCCCTAGGTAAGTTTCTTCATTTATTGTTTCTTTATATACAACTAACTTTTTACTTGTTTCTAGGTATAGCACTCCTTGTAATGATGTTATGGCCCCACCACTGCAAGCCCCTGCTCACTGGGTGGGTAATGGAACAACAATGACAGCCCCAGCCCCTGCTATGAGCTTCTGCTCATGGGGTGGCTAATAGAACAACACAAACACCAACTGAGAACCCTTGACAATAGATGATGCCAATGTCAACGATGAGGATGATAATGCCAACAAGGAGGCAAAGAACAATGACAATGACTGATGATTAGGGTCCAAAGACAATGTCAAACAATAAGCAGGGGATGATGATGAACAATGAGTAAGGGCCAATGACAATGAGACAGCAACAATGCAACACCCACCTCTTCCTCACTCGAAATGTGAGATGGAGGGGTCATTTTCTTCTGATGAGTTTTTTCCAGCACTGCTGTCTAGCCTTGTAAGCCACTGCTCATGGGGTGGATTTCTTTTCTCTTTGATTTTATATACTAGTATACCATAATTACATATAATTAGTAGTATATTGTTGGTTGGACTGGTTTTCAAACCAGGTCCAGTCAAAAACCAGTCTTGACCAGTTTTTGAACTGACTTGTAACTGACACAGACCAGTCCCTTATGGTCCGGTTTGGTTTTGGTATAAAATTTGTAATATAAGAACCAGTTTTGATCCTGGTTCTCCCTCAAGAAAAAACTGGGATCAGACCAGACTTTTAAGCACTATTCCACCAAGCATTCAAAAATGGCCAAGCATGAACAATGCCTCCAAATGCATGCTCAACTTCAATGTGCACTGAGGCCATAGCCACATTCCATTCCAACTCTTCCTCTGTCCTCTGGTTATGAGCAAATGGGCTCATCAGGAGAGGGCTAATGTCTTATGCAGGATCTCTGAACAGCTGGAAGTGGTGCTGCAGTGGAGGCAGGGTGGCATGGGTATTTGGATGGATGGCATATTTGATACATTTCTCCAGAAGGCCAGATGTCACAAGGAGATGGTTATCATTGTAGCAGCCAACTTCAGGTCCAAATAAGTGGGCAATGATCTCATTGACCAGTACAACTGCCTGATATAGAAATGCATGAACTTTTTATGACCACTATACCCTTGGTGCTGGAACCACATTGGGTGGTACATGGTATGTATGGTGCAGTCAATGAAGCCCCAAATAGTCTGAATAGGTGCACCATGGTAATAAGCTGCTCAGGCATAACAAGAGAGATTCTTGCAGCTGAGGAAATGTTTATGGTCAAAATCAAGTAGATGGCTCCATCTCCTATTCAAGCATTTGCAAGTTCATTGACTACTTCAGATATAGCAGACTGAGTATGGCAGTACTCCTTTTGCAGATCATACTGGTCTTCCACAGATTTGAAACATGCAAGCAGTATGCATAAAGCCTCAAGAGTGGTAAAGTGGAATCGGCTATGAGTAATGAATGGATTGGGTATATCAACAATCCTTGCAAGATCAGACAGTTCATCTGCATAGAAACTGGACAGAGATACACATTGAGCAACACCATGGTCTCATTAGGTCAGATGAAGCTTTGGTTCACTGGAAATGGTACAAGCACTCCCTTGGGCACAATGATTTACAACCACTCACAACCAATCTGTCTTCTACCAATATCAGGTTGCAGTATTTCTGGCACTTCATGCACTACTGGAGGCAGTATTGGGTGAGAAATGAGGCTAGTGTATGCACATTAGATATGTAAAAGAGCATCATGAGCAAAGACTGGACTTAAAAGTGTGAATGTGAGTCCATGGATACTTCTGAGCATGTTGTAGAAGTAAGGCTTTAACCGTTTAGTTTATGTTTACTTATTGAAGGTCAAGTATATATAAACAGTATCCTAAACAGTATAACCATCTATATACTGGTTAATAAAAGGTATATACAGTTAAAATATTTAGTCTGATTTTATTCTATTATCGCCATGCTTCCATTGCAGTATCTTCAGTGGCATCTCAAACAGCCCACTCCATATCCAAACCTTTATTAATAGTGCCATCATGATTGTCTTTTCCTTCAAAGAGCTCCATAGATTGTTACAAATGTGTGAGAACTTTGAGAAGACTCATTTGACAGAGACACTAGTTGTGGGAAATGCAAGATAGTCCCTAGCCATCTGAGCAATAGTAGGAAATTTGGAGGCATGAATCTGAATACAGATCATTAGAAAAGGATACAGGCATATAGATGAAGTACTCACCTTCCACCACAAGAGCAGATTCAACAAGACCTCTTGAGCCAAAGGTTTATTACTGCTTCTCTCCTCTCCTTCTTGCCACTCACTTGGCATCGCTTCAAAATTAAAATAACAGGATAGTTCATCAGCCAGTGCTTCTTGCAGAATGTGCTTCAAGGTCAGTGTTATGGTAGCTGCAATGATTGGTCACTGGAAAGAGCAAGCACTAGCAAGAAATGATGGTGTCTTCACTATGGCCTTCACAACAGGTCTGGGAACAGCAGTTTGCACAGGTGATTGTTAGGAAACAGTCTCCTAACATGCCTATTACCTAATAGTATTTTTATTTTATTTTATTTTATTTTATTTCACCAAAATATGCTACCAAATGCCTATACACACTTTATTTGTCAGTGTGGGAATTTTCTATTTACATGCATCAATATGTATGTGCATGTATGCACGCATCAGTAGCAACATAGTACAATATATGTAACATAGTATATAACCATAAAATAAATACTAGGAGATTGATCATTCAATTCACTCAATAACCCTGAGGTCCACAAGTTATTTGCTGCATTTATTCCAGGCACAGTTATACCAGATTGTAGAAAGCTTTTAACTTCTATCCTCAAATGTGAGGACATCAAAGTTGAAGGTTTGGTTTAAAGAAGCTGTGAAAGGACACTATGTGACACTGCAGGCTGATGGGTAAAAGGATATTTTGAAGAAGCACCTCCTAGCTTTCATGGTCACAGCCAATCATGAGGTGCAGTGTCTAGAAACTCTCTGACTTGATCTCAGCCTAATCCTCAACTGTGTTAGGCCTATCTGATGCATGTTCATGACCAGTCTTCTGAGTGAAAAACTAAAGAAAATATCTTCAAGTATATCAAGAAGGAGATTGAGCATCTTCACAGTCTCAGAGTGAAGCTGATAGGAGTAGCCAGAGATGCTGGAGGGGATGAACATAAAGGCCAATGATTGACTGTAAAAGAGTACCAGTTCATGCTTATAGCAGATTGCTGGGGCCACCAAGTATGTTGACAGTTGATAAAACACTGGCCCTGTATCTATGATTGAAGATTTGCATGACATCCTCATACTTAGACTATTGGAAAGGGAATCCAGAGGTTATGAAAGTAATGGATGAATGTAGTGAGGTTGTGATATGGTTCAACAATTACTTGTATGTGCTAGGAAAGTTTAATGAAGAGCAGAAGTATATCTACAAAGGAAAAGAATGCTCTGATCACTCCTGCTGTCACCAGATGGACTGCTCACTGTTGTGTCTTGACATGTTTGCTGGAGACTTACAAAGTATTGAAAGTGACATTAGTGAAGCATGGTGACAAGATCATTCCAACTGTCAGTCCCAAGGAAAAGGCAAAAAGGAAAGCACAAAAGATCTTGTGATGCATCCAAGATGATGTATGGTGGGATAATATTGTTATATAAGCTCACAGTTTTGATTAGTGCTTGAATCAGTGTGAACAATGATTGGCACAGCATCAAAACTCACATTGAGCCCCTTGATGTGATCATGTCGTTCTCACCCTTGGCAACCTGCACCATATGTATATACACCAAGTGCAGAATTGAGGATCATAGTCATTTTGACAGAGCCAAAGAAAATGCTAATCATTCTGTTACATCTATTTTGGACAGCATAAAGAAGCAATGGCTTAAGCTTGACCAAGATCTGTTTATGGCCTGCTTCTTCCTCCACCCATTCCTCAATCCAGCCCTATGCAATAGCAACAATCTTACAGTCACTGTATTAATGGAGATCATCAAGCAGCTGTACATGTGAGTGTTTAAATTACCGAAGTGCCCTACTGATCTCATGTCTCAAGTTTACAACTACCACACCCACAAGAGAGTTTTTCAGATGCGAGATGGCCTACAGTGACTCACAAAACTGAGTCAATGTTTTGGACTTTTTGATTCATTGTTGAATAGCTTCCCATAAACAACAAAACCAAACAAGGTATTGGTGTACCAAATAACATACATGATCAGGGCTACCAAACAAACAAAGAATTATGTAATTTTAATCATCCCTCATGGAGATATGATTATTTTAATTCAGGGACTCATTGACTCAGTTTTGTGAGGTGGTATCAATATTATGATAAATTGTAATTCTAGTATTTTGTATGACCTCCCTTGGCCTTAATAACTGCTCCCAACCTTCTAGGCATGCTTTCAATCAAATTCTGACACACCTCTGATGGAATGTTATTCCACTCTTCCACTACTCTTTCCCATAACTCCCAAATTCCTTTTGGTGCTGTTGGATACTTGTCTAACTGGTTCTTGAGGTGAACCCATTGATGTTCAATAGGGCTGAGGTCTGGAGATTGGGCAGGCCAATTCAGAAGAGTAATATTGTTGTTCTCCATCCATTTCTTGGCCTTTTTTGAGGTATGCTTGGGGTCATTGTCTTGTTGAAAAATCACCTCTTCTCCAGAAATTCCACTCTCCTCCAAGCTAGGCAGCATATGGTCCTTCAAAATGGACACATACTGGTCAGCATTCATTCTCCCCTCAACCTCTGCAAGATGCCCCACTCCATTCCATCCTATACACCCCCATACCATAATGTTTCCTCCCCCAAATTTGACAGTTCCCTGCACCTCTCTCTCAATCAGCCCCTCTCCCTTCTGTTTTCAAACCCACTCTCTCCCATCTGACCCAAACCTGTTAATTTTAGTCTCATCTGACCAAATAACCCTTCTCCAGTCCTCCACAGTCCACTCTCTATACTTCTGAGCAAAAGCCAATCTTGCTTTCCTATGCCTTATACTAAGCAAAGGCTTTTTCTTCTTCACCACAGCCTTGAATGAGTTTTTTCTGAGAACTCTTCTGACTGTTTCTGAGGAGACTGGAGTGGGGATGATGCTGTTGATGTAATGGGTGGCCTGAACAGCATTTGCAGCCTTGCCAGTGGTGATTTGGGTAAGGATGGCTCTCTGAGAGGTAGATGAGAGCTTAGAAGGACGACCACCAGAGGGGGAATCCAGGTTTGGATGGAGAGCCCTGAGTGTTCTGGATACACTAGACTGGCTGAGGTTGAGTTTAGAGGCAATATTGTGGGTAGAATAATGATTGGAGGCCAGGGAAAGAATGTTTTCCTTCTAAGCAGAGGAGATGGGATGCATTGGAGAATATTGAAGTATGAAGAATGCTAGTCCTAATTAAATACTATAATTTAAGGTCCCATCAAGGGTCACATCACCTTAGAAACCATCTGTCAAGTTTTTGACATTATACAGTTGGTGGAGCATCAGATTCTAATATTTCTGACTACCCCTCACAAAACTGAGTCAATGAGTCCCTGAATTAAAATAATCATATCTCCATGAGGGATGATTAAAATTACATAATTCTTTGTTTGTTTGGTAGCCCTGATCATGTATGTTATTTGGTACACCAATACCTTGTTTGGTTTTGTTGTTTATGGGAAGCTATTCAACAATGAATCAAAAAGTCCAAAACATTGACTCAGTTTTGTAAGTCACTGTATCTCAGATCTTAAAGAGTCTCTGAAAGAACTGGTATGTAGCATCTTGTTGATGTGCATGCAGATATTCAATGCATTTAATCAGGATGGCTCAAATGATCCAATCCATGTCTGGAAAATTTTAGATAGACAGAATCTGCTCATCAACCTCACAATTCTTGTTCTCAGCTTTGTTCCCAATTCTGCATCTACAGAACGACTATTCTCCAGCATGGGAGACATCAAAACCAAGAAGTGGAACAGGCTTGGTGTTCAGAAGTTATGGGATTGTGCTTTGGTCAAGGGTGAAATATGACAACTACATGCATCAGAAGGCACAGCCTGTATTTGACTTCAAACACACTTTGGCTATTCCAGCCCTACTGTCGCTGATACCAACAAATCCAGCAGTTGTGTTGAAGATGAAGATATTGTTCAAGCAGCCAAGCGAGATGCCACTGATGGACTCAGAGTGAGTGAAGATGAGAATGATACTGATGAGGACTCAGAGGATGAGGGTGAAGGAGGAAGCCACTCATTTGCTGCAATTACCCACCAGTTCAAGAAGGATGCTGAAGCAGATCCTGGGTCTGATTTTGATGATAAAGACACCAAATTGGGTGAAGGATCCTTGCTCAACAACCAACCTTCCACAACCACACATTGGGTGGGTACTTCTTGTTGCTATATCGATAATCTGACTTAATGCTATTAATAGGTGAGAGTATAGTTTGGTCAGAAGATGCCAATTACCATTGCAGACATGTTCAACTGATCTGTTGAAGCTGGGTGGGACACATTTTGCATACAGGGAGTAAGAAACTACTGCGAGGAGCTGGAATTCTATGAAATGCTAAGTCAGCTGGGCCCAGATACAGGAAACAATGGACCTGGTCATGCTACTAATATGCTGGACCATCTACAGACCCTTTGGAACTTAATGATGATGGTTAGAACCACTAGATCAACAGCAATAATTGTTTCTATTTTTTTGGTCAAATTACCCCACTGACCTATGGTAATATATAAATTTACACATGTTGAATTATTACCCAAAAAGTAATTAATTACCTGGGTCATGACAACACTGGTCTGGATTGTGTACCTAGCCATATGCTGAAAAATGATTTCCATCCAAGAAAGGAAGGACACCTCAGGTACAAGAATTCTATGCTCCAACCCATTGCATTGATCACAGCTTGAACAATAGAGGGACCTGGCCTTTTCAAAAAATTCTTTGATTTTGTCTGGATTCGCTCCTGGCCTTTTCCGAAATTTCTGGAAAATCTGTCCGGATTGTTACCAGGCCTCACCTACCAGGGCCCGGAAATGCCACCATTGTGGCCAGTGGAGCTTTCTTAGTTTTTACTAAGTTGAGATTGAAAATCTCGGTAAAAACGGTTGCAGATATGCTCTAATAACAAGTCCATTATAAACTCTCGAGTCACACTCTCAGCAAACAAACAACAACACAGTCATACCATTTGTTGCACTGCAGTCTTGATGGAGAATTTGCGCCCACATATATTAAACAGGGTCCCAGCACGTCGTTTACAAAAATGTCTTGCACCTTCCTGCCCGAAATGTGGAATCCCAGCTGCAAGCGGATGGTGAACAAAAGGATGTCAACTAGTAATCAGCAGCCGGACTGACCACACCCAGCAAGGATATAACGACATCCTCTCTCTAAGCCCTACAAGGTTCGCCTCCGCCTCCCAAAATAGACAGTCCATTTCCATGACGCAGCAGTTAAGTATATCTACCAAAGACCTGGCATTGCCCCCAACAGAACTACTGCTATAGCAAGACCACTCCACCACTTCGCCGTGTTAATTCGCCGTTGTTTCTCCCATGCTTCAGCTGCTACGCCATGAAATTTGTTCCATGAAGGACTGAGGCTCAGCCACCAGAACAAACTGACCGGACCAGGGAACATGCTAAAATTTTTGCTTCCTTTTTGGCCGTCGACTTGGTAGTACGAGTTGCACTCTGTCCACACAGACCGCGACAAGCGATGCTGTACCCAAGCATTATATTCCTCTGTGGCCTCCTCAGTCACCTCGAACGACTTTGCCTGGTTATCAAGAACGGGTTTGATCAGTTGAAGTGCAAATCCAATCTATTTGCGCATCAGACAAGTTTTCTCTCTGGTACCAGCCAAACTGAACTCACTTGTGACTCTTGGCTGAAGATAACTGATGCATGACCAGTGGCGACATTGGGACCTGATCATGGTCAAAAAAAAATTCAAAAGTAAACTCAATTGGAACCAAATACCGAGAAGCATGAACAGATTCGGAAATCCAGGCATGCAACTACCAAGGTAAGCTGTAGGCCCCCCGTGCGCTGCATAATACTCGGCGAGCGTCTGTCCTTTGCTGCCTTGTATGTCAAAATCTAGGGACATCTGTATGTGCGTTGTCGGGACAACGCAAGCAACCCAAGTCTTATGACGTACCATAGAGAAGCCTGTCCCAAAGATGATAACATCCAAGGGAATAATCTCGCCAGTTCTCAATTTTATCCCATTCTCGACAAGTCCTTCAATGGCATCCCATTTAACACTAACATTTGGTCTGTGCAAAGCCTCCAAATAACCGTGATTTCTAATGACTCGCTTACAACCTGGGGCTGTGGTTGAGGCATTAGGACTTGTCTAGAACGAGATCAAAGCTCATGACGTACGATAATCGGGTATCAAACGTGGAATTTGGTCCTTGGGAGCCACCTTCTTGATATACAAACTAGTGAGCTAAACCAAAAATCAACTTTATGCAATTCACATGGAATGGGGAGTGAGACGCACGCGCTTCACGCGTTCGGACAGGCGGACGTTATCCTTCCGATACATCAGGAAACTAATATCTGACTACAGTCAATTTATCAGCCATGAAATGCTTAGGAACATTAACTACGAACTTGCGCCATTATCGAAATTCTATACCATCGCATGACAAGCGGTACATGGGCAAAAACCCATTTCAACCATGTGGCATACCGAAAGTTAGGCTGTCCGACGTAAATCAAAGCATTACTGGTTGAAAGGTAATCCACTCACGGTCGGGATGAACCACTGTGGTGTCCGACAAAAATTAACGACCTTTACAGATGAATCCGCAGATATTTTGGGTAAAATTTGCGTCCTACACAGGAAATTATGGGTAACAATACAGCACCGGAATGGGCGGGAGAACTCACGCTGAGCATCCATTTCCGATCAAACCAACACGCTTTCCCCGTAAATCTACGTCGTGTCGCCACTCAGCCGAGTGCCAAACCAGCCCACGAAACTTATCAATGCCAGTAATATCCTTGGGGTATGCAGGGCCGGTAAAACCGCCAGTAGCGAGGAATAGGAATTCAGCCTCTACGTCTGTCTGTTCTCCGGTAGCAGCGTTCTTCACTACCATCCTGTAAAGCTGACGATCTGAATCCCATTCCGCATGGTGAAGGCCATGTCCAAATACTGTATGTGCCGCTAGGTTGTATTTGCGATAGAGATCCTCCCAGTAAGCAAGAATCTCAGGTTGAGAGACGCGGTGGCTTGACCAATAAGGGTTGAGGTCTGTTGAGAGACTATACCAATGGCAAGGAATGTCACAACCACAACCCTAAGTCTGGAGTGAATTGAAGATTTTGCAGAAACTGATTTAGAACGCACCGGGTATGTATTTTGCTGGCATGCATATTAGCACCGCTTAGAATTTTCAATTTCATTTGCACGCACTCTCCATGTCCCACCCACAGTGTCAGCCTTTTCGTATATCTTAAATTAAGATGAGAACTAAGTCCATAGATAATGTACGTCGACATACCGTGAAATTCTCAAACCGCAATTTTTTCTTCAACTGAATAGCAGTAGCTATACCGGCAACACTTGAGGCCGTCGTAAGCTTAAAGCGACAGCGACAACAATGAGTGAGAAAAGAAATGACATACCCTGCACCGACAATGATAACACGGGGGTACCTTTTGGTGTCACCCATAGAATTCGAGGCCATCTTCGCAGATAGGCTACATCAACAACTTGGTGTGAATATAGAGGGACTCGGAACTAGTCTAATTTTAAATAGCAGCTATTTGGCCCTGGGGCCTGTTTAAAATTTTTTGAACAGTATACAGGAGAATTATAGAAATAATTATTAGATAAGCTGATCTCAAGCCTTCTGAGAACGTCGACGCAACATTCCGAAGTTCAGCACATATAGATTTGGCGCTTCAGCTAACGAAAGTGAAGAGGATGATTGAAATTAGACAAGCGGCTGGTTGCGGAAAAAATGGGCCCTTTTTACAGCGCACGTTTCTTGCACGTTTCCCAATGTGCCAGATGGCGTCACGATGTCCGAGTCTCGTGTGATGCGATTTCCGAATACGTCCCGTGACATGAGGGCGACAACCGAAGGGCCAAGAATACCAAAGCAACTTGATCGGATTGTGTTAGAATTTCAGGGTTTGGTACTAGGCGTTAGCCTTTAACTGTTACAATCCGATGAGTACACTACAGTCGCACAGCATACAGTAGCTAGATATTATATACTACCTGCATGCTGTGTGATGTCTAATTGCCTTCACTGGATTACATAATACGGCTAGGCTAGTGTTCATGCCAACCTCCGAGATGTGGCTAAAAACAATACCATCTACCCTTTGATACCGCGCCCGGCGCCCGGCGCCCGCATTCAATTATTCGAAAATAGACTCTGTGCAAAATACGTTTATGTTGCCAAGTGCATAAAAATATGAATTCGAAGTCAACCCTAACGTGAGTGGCCTTATTCTCACTGTACCGTCTACAGCCCCGGTAGGTATTTACAAGAAAACAAGAGAGCAATTGTTTCAAAAACTGGCCCACGTTCATCGATCATTGATGTATTCCAGATTTATATTATTAAGTTACGGTGGTACACATTTCCCGGGAGTCACTTCCATATTACGGTGATGGTGCGATATTACGGTGATAAGCATTTCCCGGAGGTCCCGTAGTGCAGTCCTCAAGGCTGGGTAAAGGCCAGCCTTCTATTTACAACGAACCGCGTATTCCGTTCTCATCCAACCATGACCGCACCCACTTCACCTAGTACCGCACCCACTTCACCTAGTACCGCACCCACTTCACCTATTACATTGGAGGATGCCTCCTCACAAGATCTAGAACCAGAAGGTGGTGCACGAGCCTGGTGCACCGTCGCAGGAGGGTTTGTTCATCCTCTAAATGAAATACATATCCATGCAGACGCGTTTTTATCTTATCTTAAAGCTGGCTAGGGATATTCGGCACCTTCGGATATGTATCATCCTTCGGGGTGTTCGTTTCGATATATGCTATGTCGGGTGCTGGCACTTCCTCAAGTATCAGCTGGATTGGTTCCACGCAATTCTTTTTTTTCCTCGCCATGGGACTTCCTTCCGGACAGCTCCTAGATAAAGGATATTTTAGATCGGTTGTTGGGACAGGAGCGGTTATTTATGTCTTCAGGTTCGTTGGTTGTTACTTTTCAAGTGCGATAAGCCAGACCAACCCTTGAGGCGGTAATGACGTAGTATCTTTATGCTGTCTCTCGTCGACATCCAGAAGTATTATCAAATATTTTTAGCGCAAGGTCTGGGGATGGGATTAGGAGCGGGTATGATCTATCTCCCTGTAGTAGCAGTCCAAGCACATCATTGGCGAACGCGAACAGCATTAGCAATGGGGATAACGGTGACCGGTACGCCCATATCATGTATCGTCATGGTATCGAGACTTACAGTCGTCAAGGATCATCCTTTGGCGGCATAGTGTACCCAATAATGCTGAACAATCTTTTCCAAAGCGTGGGATTTGCTTGGGGTGTGCGGGCGTCGGGATTTATGACGCTTGCAGTGCTTACTCTGTCGGTCTGCCTCATGAGCACAAATCCCGCGTACAAAAAGGCTGAGAAATTGAAGTCTCCGACTCAGCTGCGTGAAATCCTTACAGATGTACCTTTCATGCTTGCGCCAATAGCTGGGTAAGTGCAGATTACATTTACAATTTCCCACCTGTCACCTGTCGTCCAGTGGATTTTTAATCATCTTGGGGTTGTTCTTTCCCTGTAAGTGACGATATTAACTCCCATGCATCTATGGCAGGCGAGTTGAATGTCACGGTTAATCAAGACTTCTTTCTACAACTCTATACGGTGCTACACGGACTGCCGTCCAATTTCGCATTCTACACTGTTGAGTTTCTGATTCGGGTTGGCCGTGTCAGCTCTAATGCACATTAACTTCAGTTGACTATCCAAAATGGAGCATCGGTCTTTGGGCGGACCATCCCCAGTTGGCTTGCTGTTAAATTCGGTGTTCTAAACGTTATCACACTTATGGTGCTTGGATGTGCGGTAATGGTATTCGCTCTTTTCGGGGTGACCACTGTCGCTGGCGTGGCCCTCTTCGCTATTGTGTATGGTTTTTTTTCCGGAGCAGGTCTGTTCTCGCTTCCATATGTCCACGACTTATCAAATGACCTGCAATTGCTATATCCATAGTATTATCCTTGTCTGCTCCTGTCATATCTATGTTCGCGAAAGATCCAAGCGAAGTCGGGTGAGTCATTCATATCTATGAAATTAATTAAAACCCACTGACTTTGGACTCATTTTAAAGCATGCGGATGGGCGTTGCGTACTTTTTGCTGTCTTGGGCGTATTTGTTTGGTCCCCCTATTCAGGGGGCGCTTCTTGGTAGCGGGCGCAGTGTTCATTGGCCCAGACCTATCGTTTTTACTGGTGTACGTGTCATGTTTTCTTCGTGAGAAGTCCATCGGTGTTTCTCATTATTCTTTCCAGACCCTTTTTATAGCCGCGCTTCCTCTCCTCGTTGCAGGACGATTCCTACAGGCGAAGAGAAAAGGAACGCCATACGTCTGAGTGGAATCTTCCGATACTGCTACCACTACATAATCTGCGGACTTGTTCATAATTGCCGTACCTTCATTTAAATTATAAAAGGACAAGATATGTGAAAAACTTTAATCACACCGAGCCAAGGGACATGTATTTGGCAGCACAAGGGGGTTAGTGCTGAATACGACTAACCGTAAATTCACTTGTAAAACTTAACATATTGTCAAGTGTTGAAAATAATATTTGCACGGCCCGCACAGTTTCTATCCACTAATAGAAAACCCTGGGCTCAAGTCCTGTGCAACTCGGTGTTCGAAGAGCCAATTTAAAAATTCCAGCTCGGGCCTTGGCACTCTCGCATATCTTGTCTCGACAGATCAAAAGCACCATCGCCAGACGCATCCTCGTTGTCCCCAAGTCTGTTCCTCATACCTTTCACATGTTTCAGGATGGCCTTGCAGGAAGTGGTCGCGGAAATAGTTCATCAACCAGGCAGATTGTCAGGTCCCCGATGTGATCGAGCTGGTGAACTAAACCATGCACATGTGCTAAGGCATTGCTGAACGTGGTGATACGATAATTTTCCCGAAGATTTGGGAATCGAAACGGACCCACGTCGGACCACGAGTCCCGCACGATTGTTCTCTGCTTTGATGGTTCTGGAAATCAGTACACTGGCGCTGTCAGTCCAACTTTTCTCGTCATTTCATTCCGCTGCATGCATGTTCTGTTTGCTGCAGACACACCGACATCGTCAAATTCTTTGCCTTGTTGTAAAAAGACGACTGCGCTATTACCAAATCCTTGATTTTTTGAGTATGCCTCTTGTAGAGTAATCTCACATGCAAATAGGCTGGCATAGGGACATGGTTCAACCCTGGAGTCGTCGAACCATCTTTCCATGGGCCACCAAAGCGCCTAGACCTGGCCTTTGCATGGTATACGTACGCGACCTCTGAAAAATATCAGCATCAAGGAATCCGAGGTACCTAGACACACATATTATGGGCCGTTACAAGCTTTTGACGCAGAACCAATCCTCTTTGTTGGTATGTGTGCAGCTTTTCATTCGGGTAAAAGTGGTTAACATGCACTCTATTTGATTGCATGATTTTCGCGTGGTTCGTATACAGCGCAGGATAGCTGCAATAAGTCGAATTAAGTACGATGAACTTGGCATGGTTTACAGAGCACTAACAGGAATGATTCACAAAGAGTGTCTCCGTTCCCTAATATCCCACGACGACTACAGACGACGAGGAACAGATTTCGTTCGCGTTAGAAGCTGTACAAGCACGTCAACAAAGAGGGGAACAAAACTCTCTGCTGGCTTCAAGCAAATGTTCTGCCGGAACGTCAAGATTTGAGTTCGTCGGGGTGTGATAAGTTTATCCCCTGAAGTATATAAGAACACTGCAAAAAGCAGGTAATAGGGATTGCGAGTGTAGGCTTTTTTTTTTAACAAGCAAATCGCTACTGTTCACGAACTCGAACTCGGCTATCAAGACATTCCGCCACGCGCTAGCGCTCCATGAAGGTGGAGTTTTCCGCCTTTGATTTCAAGCGTGTTGATTGAGATGCTCTATACGCATCGTTCCTAACGTTTACCACTGCCGATGAACCCGACCCTCCAACCAGTCGGACGGACGGAGATTGCCTGACTGATGTCATGGAGTTTTGGTTTGCAGGATGCCATGCCATGGCGGTGTGCGCGTCCTTGTATTTTTTCATGCCCGTGCTTAGTGGCTCATTCTTGCGCTGGATGGTTCGTGAAAGTCAATGACATCGCAGTGCGGGGTCCAGTTCAATGATCAAAAGCACTCTTGTGAGTATCTATCCCCAACTTCAACTCAACCCGTCAACGGTAACCAAAGAGCAACAGAGGCTTGATATGGTGGATGTTTTGGTGCCTATGCACTATCAACTCAAAGTATTCCCGTTGTGGTGGCTTTTGAAGATCATCCCCCCGAAAGTACAGGTGGCAAGGACGAGAAGGGCGCTTGGTATTACGACGGGTGGTGCGTAATGCGTTCCATATATGACCTGCACCTGAATTCCTAGGCCCCAAGCTTGAAAGAAGAGGCCGGAAGATTCGAAGTTACAAGGCCATTGTTCCATGTAACCGTCGAGGAGCGGATGGCGGATCCCAAACTGAAGATACAAAGGCCAGGAACCGAAGTGTATGTTAAATTGATGAGTTTGCGAAGAGTGGAACTTCCCCGATTTGCGCTATGACCCTTTATGACTGATACCCCCGTGTTATACCAACCCTGTTTCACAAATTAAGAATTTGCTGGATCTAAGGGTTTCCGTGAAGCCAACGTACGTGGTCTCACGCGACGCGAAATTGATAAATAAAACATGGAAAAATACATAAGCGAAAATAACTTAATCGCTTCGTTCCAAAAGGTCGAACTTTGTAAATTCAGTTTCAAGCCCGGCATTCTGTCTTTCACGATGGCTTCAGTCACTTCACCAATTCGAAAGAAGCGTAACTTCAAGGCGCTACAGCTCAATGTCTCAAAGTCTGCGCCACCACCACCCCTACCACCTGCGGAACCTCAGGCTGAACAAGTTCAACCAATTGCTATGCGACAAGCGCCGACAGCTGCAGGGGCGACAGCTGGAAAGAAAAGACCGCCTCCAATGACTCTCAAGGCTCCTAAAATTCCGGGTACCGGGGGAGCGGTTTCGGCCATCGAGCAAGACACACCCAACAACATGTTGACTGTGGTGAGCAATGGTCCGAGCTCTGCACCAGCTACGGGCTCTACATCTACGCGGCGGAATACGTACCATGCGACATTGTCGAGCACGCTTGCCAACCTCGACATGAATACGGAGATCAAGTTTGACTTGCGAAACGAAGACTTGAAGGATCTCCAGGAGTTGGGACAAGGGAACGGTGGAAGTGTGAAGAAAGTTGAACACACGCCGACGGGCACTATCATGGCGAAAAAGGCATGTCTCTGTCTATTTTTCATTTGAATCTTTCTCCTCACTTTTGTGGGGTGTGTGTGTGTTACAGATTGTGCTGATCGATGCCAAACCGTCTGTGCGGAAGCAAATTCTTCGAGAACTACAGATCATGCACGACTGCCACTCCAAATATATAATTTCGTTCTGGGGTGCCTTTATAGCCGATCCCAATATCTGCATCTGCATGGAATACATGGACAAAGGCTCTCTCGACAGTATCTACAAAAAGATTGGACCGATCGATATAGATGTTGTTCGCCACATTGCCCTCGCAGTCCTGGAAGGGTTGACGTATCTCTATGACGTGCACCGTATCATTCACCGCGGTAAGTTTGTTATCTTTTTGTTTTTGTTTTTGGCACGAACTCCCTATCTTTTCGCGTAAATACGTCACAACTGTCGCGCCCGCCATCATTTTGGGCAGTTCTAATAACATCACCCTCTCTCCGCAGACATCAAGCCATCAAACATACTTTGTAATTCGCGTGGAGAGATCAAGATCTGCGATTTCGGTGTCTCTGGCGAGCTAATCAACTCCATCGCTGATACGTTCGTGGGCACATCAACATATATGAGTGTGAGTTTCCCTTGTAACCTTATGGAACACTTGTTTTTCAAAACAACACAACGCAGCCTGAGCGTATCCAAGGAGCGCAATACACCGTGAAATCCGATGTATGGTCTCTCGGCATCTCCTTGATCGAGCTGGCTCTCGGTCGTTTTCCCTTTTCCGAATCTGATGACTCCGACTCCGACCTTTCAGACCTCGAAGGTACCCTTTCCCCAGCACGTCCTGGATCGCTTCCTCTGGATCTACCGTCTGGCCGACCACCCATCAACAAGGCGCAGAAGGAGAAGCGGAAGAGCAAAGGTGTCAGTTTGCAGGGTGGAAAGATGACGATGAGCATTCTGGAACTGTTGCAACATATCGTGAACGAGCCTGCGCCGCGGCTGACACCTGAAGGAAGGTTCCCATGTGAGGCAGAGATCTTCGTTGACAGCTGTCTGTTGAAAGATCCAGACGTAAGGAAGACGCCGAAAGATCTATTGGTATGTGGTTCATTCACTGTTCCTTTTTCACTTGATGGTTGAATGTTCTGCAGAAGGATGTATGGATAGAGCAAGCTAGAGTGTCGGATGTTGATCTAGAGACGTGGGCTAGCACGTTTTAATTTTTTTCCTTCTGCATACCATTTTTTTCCCTGTCGCATAGCTGTTTCGTCCATGATATCATCACCACAATATCGGCGCGCCCATATCAAGCCCAACCATATTACGTGACCAACCCACCTTGTAATTCTTCTCTGGGTTGTTACGAAGTTCTCCTTTCGCTGCCAGTCATGCAAGGTTGTATATATTGAATGTACTGTACGTAGATTTGGTTACACAAACGCGGAGGGCATGATATTGCCTAACTTTCACCGGGGTGTTACTACCAAAATAAAATAAAATAATTTTTTCTGTCCATGCATGAAAACTATTTGCATTGCGTCGATAAAGTTGAAGTTGGGTCCGTCAGGGTAGATGAAGCACTGCGGATCGTTAAAAATGGAAATGATGATCTGTCGTACCCGGTAGTAACCAGGTAGCCATGAATATAAGTATCAACAGTACAGTTGAGCGACGAGCAACCAATATGATCACGAAGCGAAAAGAGTTTGAGTTGTGAATCTCAGACACGTTGCACCCACTCGCTGCAAAGGACACGTGCGCCTTCAAGGGGAACGGTCGGTCGGGCATGTGTCCCTGTCCCTGTCCCTTGTTCCCTCTGTATGACATGGATGAAGGGTCGTGGGATAATCCGATGAAAGAATCGAGTTTATAAAGGCTACGAGACGTGCGCAGAATTATACGCGTCCATCCACTCGCCGTCTAACATTTTGACAAACCACGAGAACGTCAATGTCACGACAGCGCGCCGGTTTTCTCTTGTCAACTGTGACAATCAATGTCACATCTTCTCTGTTACTTATCGTCGGTTCAGAAAATGTTTCAAGTCAGATATACAGGGATAGGTAAAGAGGCGGTATAGTGAGTGACATGGCCCTACATGGAACCAAAACGTTCAAGGGACGACGTGATAACAAAGTCCCCGCGATCATTCTACCATGGTGATCGGCACCAGTCACGCGTGATAATCAGGCGCATCAACATGCCGCTCTGAGATGTTCAAGTGGATGACCATACAACTCCACCATATCCCGTTTACGCTTCTCCCCCTGCTTCCAAATCTTGTTCAAACGGCTATCACGAGCATACCACTGTTTATGATCAAGATACACAGGACGGAAACGTCGTGGAGGAGGAGGAGAACGTTCAGGAGCGTCGTCGAGTTCATCTGGATCTGAGAATAATGGCGATGGGGGAGCTTCGATATGCATGGACGGATCGGGGAGTATTGGCTGCGTAGGTGTGGAAGATGGCGTTGTCGTCTTGACATCACGGAGCGGGGTTGGATGAAATATGGGTTTAGTGAGCAAGATATGTAACGATGGTGATGAATCGGTTTTCCTGCGTTTGGTAGGTGACTCTGGTTCAAGGGAATCGAGGGTCTTTGCAGAGCGCTTGTGAGGGGAATCTTTGGATGGCAGGGCTCTGAGGGGAGTTTTGGTTGGGGATTTGCGAGGGGTGGTAGTGGGTTTGGTAGGTGAGGATGGGTTTGATGTCATGTCATGCTGGAATCGAGCTTTGAGTGATGAACACATATTCCCGATGGTGTTGAGAAGTCTGATGAAAGACTTTTGAGGGATGTCGTTGTCTTGTGCGAACGCTTGTGCGGTGGTGACGATGTTGTTCTGCATGCGATGGAGATGGGCTATGATATGATGTAGAGGAAAGAGAGGCCTACCGCGATGGCGCTGTATACCCAGAAGAAGATGGCGCATTTCACATTCAAGTTTTCGAGGTCGAGTCGAGTGTTGTTTTGTGAAAGAGCAGTCTCAGTAGCGCGTAACCAGTGAAGGAATCGGTTGGGTTGAATGGGTGACGCGTATTTCTGAAGCAGAGTCGGGTAAATGTCGCTGGCGGCAGGTGTTGTTGTCGCGGCACCGACTGCAGCCTGAACGATATGGAGCGCCTTTTCAAAGTCTGAAGCCTTGAGACAGGAGGCAATCTGGGCATTCTTGCGGGAGACATCGCCGTTGTTGAGCCTGGATATAGATGGGTTGAAAAGAAAAGATGTTGATAATATGAGCAAACCTGTGTGAGGCGATGTATGCACAGATGGCAGGTAAGCCGGTAGTGTGAGGGCCGAGGTGGTGGCCGGAACCAGGACCTGTGTTGGTGAGAGCAAGGCGGAAGATATGGTTTGCAAGGGCGAGAGTGTGTGGATCGCGAGAGAGGCTGTGCAAGAGGTGGAGGTTGGGAGGAGGCATGGGAGGAGAGGGGCAAACAGGGGCAAACAGATGGTTTGATCCCTGCGGTCATGGGCAACTCGACCTCGAATGCGACCCGGCCCACGTCGACGCAGCCCACGCCGGCCCTCCGCACCAAGAAGAAATCGCTCGAACTCCCCGATCTGGCATCGCTCACCTGCACTGCCTCACGACCTCCCAAGTCCGCCTCCATCCCCATCCCTCCAGCCCCGACCCCGCCGTCCGTCGTCCCTGGCGAAGCTGGCCGCCACCGTCCTCCGTCCTACCCCTCCGATCTCCTCCTCTCCCTCCACTCCGCCCGCTTTGCCACCCGCCACGCACATCTCCAGGACCTCTACACCCAATCCCACGTCCCTCCTCCTCCTCCTTCCCCCACTCCCTCCATCCCAAAATTCATCCCTGAAACCGTCTTGTCTTCCCTTCCCCCTGGTCTCACTCACCCTGACCCTGCTTTCGATCTCCAACACACCTCTCCTTTCCAAGATGCCATCGTCCCATGTCGCATCACCTGGCGTGGTGGTGGTAGATCCGTTTATCTCGCTCGTGCCGGTGACGACGATTGGAAGGGAAGACAACTCATGGAAAGAGAGTATGCCCTTGTCGTCTCCCCTCATCTCCTTTGTTCACTCTCTTAAACATAGATCTCCCACTTCCTCCCTCTATCATACAACTGTCTCTTTGCCACCAGGAACACATCATATTCGTTTCCTCGTAGACGATCAATGGCGCGTAGCAGATGACCTCCCCACTGCCGTTGATGATCAAGGCTCTCTGGCCAACTATGTCGACGTACCTGTATCTTACTCCCCTCCAAACCCAACTGACCCCGCTCCCTCCCCTTCCCCACCCAAACCACAACCACAACCACCTCGCAAACTCCAACCAGGCCAGAGTTTCTGGAGCGCTGCCTCCTCCACAGACGACGAGTCCCATGACCACCCTGCAGACCACCACCACCACCACCACCACCACCGCACACACCAAGGCCCTTCTTCACCCCACCACCGTCACTCCCATGGACACGGCACATGGACATCCGTCCTCCCACCAGAGTTGATCGTAGCCGCCCGCGAAGAAGAAAACTATCTCAACGCTTCCTCCGCCCAGACCAACACCTACACTCGCGGTGGCACCACTTACGTCAACGGATTCGTCCCCGCACCCAATATCCCCCCTGCACCAGGTCTTCCACGCCATTTAGACAAGCTGATATTGAACTCCAGGGTGGTTCCCTCGTCCCAGGGTGCAGGTGGCAGTGCTAGGGGCAGCGTGGCTGGTGGAAGTGTGGCTGGTGGCAAGAAACATGCCGCAGTCGGTGGGATGGCCGGTGCGGGGAGGAAGCAAGCCAGGGATAGGGAGAGAAAGGAGAGGGAGAGAGAAAGGGATAAACAGGAGAAGAGAAAAGAGAGGAGGGCCGGGGTTCCCCCTGCCCCGCCTCCGAGTGAGGTAGGCGACGTAACACCTACTACTGTACCGGAGGTCGTCACGTCCAAATCCGAGATCCCAGAAACACCGACGTCGTCGATACCTACCAGTCCCGCGGTATCCACGCCTCCTACGTCGCCCCCCTTGGAGGCGATCAGTACTTTTCTTGCGACGGCCAGTGGTGCTACCCCCACCCTTATGCCGTCCTTGAATTTACCTCCTCATCCTACTACTCCCACACCGACCTCCACACCGACTCCATCCACACCGACACCTACGACGCGTCCTCTCGCCCTGGGAATAGGACTAGATCCGAACGAACCCGTGTTAGCGGATGACGCGAGCGTTTTGCCTGTGCCGAGTCATGTGGTGCTCCACCATCTTAGCACGAGTGCGATCAGGAATGGGGTGTTGGCGGTGGGAAATACGACTAGGTATAGGAAGAAGTATTTGACTACTGTGTATTATAAGCCAACTTGAGGGGGCGGGGGTGAGTGTGTGTGTTGGTTGATCCATGTTCTGTTCGGTGTGTTGCTCGTTGATTGCATTTTTTTCCCCTTCTGTTGTTGTTGTTCTTCTTTTTTTCCTTGGCTCTCTCTTCCTTGCTCTTGCTTACACCATACACCATATACACTTTACTTTACATCTCTGCAGTACTCAACACCCTTCCTTCCTTCCTTACACTTCCACCCATGGCCATTTTCCCTCCAAACTCACACTCACACTCACACTCATCACGATGGAACTCAGGCTCGATCGTACACGTACATTTTCATCCGCCACGTACGTCTACGTAGCAGTAGGATATGTATGTAGAGTTTTTTTTTTTTGGTCCTGTTTTCGTTAACGTTCTTGAATAGCCGGCGTCTGTTTATAGAGTTTTTTTTTTTTTTTCCTTTTCTTTTTTTTTTTTTGTTCTTTTCTCTCTCCGCAGACAATTAAAGCCTGTATATGGCCGAGTAGGATCTGGGTTGACTGGCAACGTTGTTGTTATTGTTGATTTTTTTTTTCGATAACAGCAGATGGTGGTATCTATGGCAGCAAATTGGAATGCCAGTTTGTTTTTAACCCAGCGCGGCGTACTAAAGCGTACTAATGAGATATTGGTATATCCCTTAAGCTTGCCTGCATCCGTCGTTACATGTACACGTCTTTTCGTAGTTGGTTCATTTCATACTTGCAACCAATGGGAAATAGCCGCCTTCCGGTCATTAAGTCGTTGTCAAATTATAGTATTAGATTTTGATAAGAGGTGGATAGACTTGCAATAGTAGGGGCGGGGCTAGATCTCAGGGGCATGGCGTCGACCTATATCAGGATGCATTCTCTCATCAGATACCTACCTATGACTTACTATGGAGATCTTGCCGTTGCATCATCTGACGCCTCAGGCCTCAGGTTTACACATCCGCGATCGTTGAGGGGGTTAACTTTGGTGTTGGGCCCCTATTACTACGATTTGATTTCCGCGATGATGATGAATGATGCAGCTGTGACTTTGGAAGCGGTGAACAGATCAACTTTGCGTGCAAGTACAGTTTAGGAAAAGACAACGGGTATAGAGAACGTGGTCAACGGTACGGAATGCAAGTAAAGTAGGAAGTACATTTCAAGTTCAAGTTCGATCAATAATTGTATCGACGGTACTACAAGACTTATAGAAACGCAAACAATAGCGAATATAGTGATATAACATGCAGGGAACGTAAGAATAAAATAAGTGTTATACACCAACAAAGGAATTTGATACAAATGTCGCATAGAAGTGAAGTGTGACGTAAACGAAAAAGGGGGAAAAACAAAAAGTCAAGAATCGCTTCGACGAAGAATGACCATCAGCCCATCGGAATGGGCAGAGAATATGGCATCGACAAGGATTTGAGGCGACGGACCATCTGACATCGGGGGCAACAACGGTGCATGAGGACGGCCATTGGCGGGAGTCTGCGATGCACGGCTCCCAGCTCGTGATGTACGAGTCTTGTGACTACGTTGTCGCGTCGGCTCGGGTACTCTAGGACTGAACAGCATTGAAAGCATCAGCATAAAACTGGCATTAACGAAAACGAAAATAAAAAAAAAAATAATAAAAAAAATAATAAAATAAAAAATAAAAGAAGGCGAAAAAAAAAAAAACACCAACGTCGAATCTCTACCCTGTGCGAGCAACACAAACCTCCCAAACCCAAAGCCACCATCGCTCGGCTGCCCAAGCTCGTTCACGCCCCAACCTTTCACGCAGTCGATCCAGCTCCTCACCGTCTCCTCGTCTTTCTTTGCCACATAGTCAAAAAAGCTGCGTCCCATCGCAGAAAGCGTCGTGACGAGCAAGTCATTTAAGCAGTACAATATGGTACCGTTGCTCGAGAATCGGTCGAGGATAAACAGGGTCCGGAGAGATTGATTCGGAAGGTGATCGAACGCGAGCGAATCCTGGCGTTTGAGCTCGGGTAATGGACTGCGATCCTCGGAATCGCTCCTGAGCCCAGAACTCTTCCGGCTTCTGGGACTAGAAGTCCAAGATGACGACGAGGGCGTTGGGGAGCCTGGAGGGCTGATGGGGGAAGGATCATGCCAACGCTACATAAGCCAGCGTTGTGTGTGAGTTGTGTGAGTGAGTGATCATGAATACGGGAAGTGATCGGGGGTTGTTTTTTTTTTTTTTAACAAGGGGAACGGCTTACCTTGATCTGGAAATTTGTGGCGCTGGGAGTTATAACCGTGATTTCCTGCGCGGTAGATGCATTGTGAAGGGCCTTTGCACCTGGACTTGCGAAGGAGACGCTGCCGACCAAGACGTTATGAACGACGGTTCTAGAGAGGAAAAAAGTCAGCACCCGCGCTTTTTTTTTTTTTGCCAAGCGTTATAAAAGTAACGCGGTTCTGATGCTGACCGGGACTAGGATTACCGGGCAAAGGCATGAGGAAGATCGCGGATTTGAAGGTCAAATAATGGGAGTAGTACTGACGATACCGCAGAGAACATAGCCTTGGACGGGATTTTTATGTTTCATCCGTAAGTAGACCAGGACAGCGGCCTTGTCCTGTTTGATAGTATCGCTAGTGGTCCCGATTATGGCGAGGGCTAGGCAGAAAAAATAATATGGGAGGCCTACTAGTGCAGTTGCTTCACTTTTGGATACTCGTCAGGGTGTACTAGCTCTAAGGATGGCTTTCCAATTAACTCTGTCCTTTCGTATCCTAGAAGGCATGCCTGATGATTGAAAAATCAAAAAAAAAGAAGACTTCAGACCTACCCAACAAATCCTGCACTGAGTGGGTCATGAAAAGCCATTTGGCCTCCAAAAAAAAAAAATGAAACTAAAGTCCCTAGATAGGGACGCAACGCATACCTGATCTGAAAAGTCGACGATGGCGACTACGAGGAGTTGAGAGGAATGATGGATGGATTGAAAAGACAACAACGTACTGAAAGAGAGGCAAGGAGAATCGTTGTGCATGATGGAGAATGAAGAGGGAAAGAGGAAGAAAAGGATGGATACGAGAAGCAGGAAAAGGAATATTTATTGAGGTTGTAATGCTTCGGACGGCCGAATGGGGTTCAATATGGCAGATTCGACGGGAATCTTAGTCCACTCTTCTTTCACCGCCGAGGCCACTGCGCCGATGGTTCCCCCTGATATCAGCCTCGACTGCCAAGGCGAGGCTAGCTGCTGACCTGCATCGTGTCCAAGCCCCATCATCTATCCTATTAAGCGTTTGCTTCGCTGGGAAAAGGAGTTTAATGTCGAGCTCCATGTCGTTCAAGCTCGTTTCGGCAATCTAGATCATTCGCCGATCCAACTTTGCCCCTTCTCGATCGTTCCTCTCTTCAAGGTTGTCCATCCACCACCATGTGGTCCGCTGCTCGTGAAATCGCTCCAGGAGATCTCGTCATCATATGGCTCGTCAGTCTCTACTTGATTCACACCGCCATTCAATGTTTACTCCTGTATCCAGACAAGAGACGTACTACAACCACTTCTCATAACACCAGGAAAGGACTTTAACAGCAAATATGGCCACTATCGACATGCAGATTTAATTGGAATACCCTATGGCTCTAAAGTAGGATCACACAAGGGTAAAGGGTTCATCCACGTCCTACGCCCCACCCCTGAGCTTTGGACCATGGCACTACCTCATCGAACGCAAATTTTGTATTTGGCTGACATCGCGTTTATTACTTCTTATCTCAACATAAAGCGTGGTAGCCGCGTGATAGAAGCAGGTGTGCAGTTATTTTTCATTCTACGCCATTTTTAGCAGCAGGGTCCATACTTTACGAGGCTCTGCCATATCCTAAATCGGTCTTTCTCCGTCGTGTGCGGGATCTCGCATATCCCTTCCTTTTCTCAAACTTATCTGGAACTTATCAACTTTGAATAACCCAAAACAGGTGCGTCATCAGTCGTCCTACACCACGCGGCGTTGAGCACTAACCTTGCATTTGTTCTGCGGTATCAAGGTACTGGATCGGGATCATTTTCGCACTCTATCGCGCGGACAATCGGAACTGCAGGGCACCTATGGTCTTATGAATTCCACGAAGCAAGAGCCGCCAAAGCAAAGTGAGTCGATGGATATCATCCTTGACGCCAAGCCGCCAGCCACGGGCGTAGACAACCCACACATGGATCTTCAGGGAAGAATTCGTTCAACATGGAATGGAAGACATCGTCACTCTAACGCACCGAAATGTATGCAAAGACGGGTTTACAGTAACCGATACAGCGGATGCAGGTAATTCCTTTCTTTCTTGCCGGTCCCGATCTGAGAATCGACGACGTTTCAAACTCTTTTTAGTATTCCTGGACTTGCCGGCCCCATGGGAAGCTGTTGATCACGCCAAGAAAGCACTTCGAGTTCGTATACTGTGTCATCCCTCAGGTAGTGGTCCTAATTTGTTTTTTTTTTCCTTTTTCAGAAAGACACCACAACACGTATTTGCTGTTTCAGTCCATGCATGGAACAAGTCATGCGCACGGTCAACGCACTGAACGAAGCAGGCTTCACAGGTTTGGGAATCATCGTTCTCCAACACACCATTTTGTGACTCGCCCCAACCTAACTGTACAGAAATCACGATGTACGAAGCGCTCGTACGGGCACATGACGTCTCGCATGGCCCCATGCTCACTCCCATCAGCGAAATTAGTGAAAAACTCAAGCAGGCTGAACGGAAGCGAGAGGATAAACGCCTGAAGCAGATTGCCACGAACAGAGCCAGCAAGCGGAAGCGAGAAGGAGAAGCAGACCTGCAGGACCAGGAACAAAAACACGACGCCGCGGAAGCCGACGAGTCTTCGGGAAGCAAGCGAGTCAAGACAGATGATGAAGACACTAGTATTACCGAAACTGCTCCGGATACAGAACCTCAAGTGATGGACCTTGAGCCGCGTGCAGATGCTAGCACTTGGATGAGCACCGATGGCACTACCGGGATACCAGCGACATCAGCAACGTCGACGTCAACACTACCCACATCAAGCCCCAGCTTCGTTCCAGTAAAGAAAATGAGCGTGTCCAAGGCCTTCTCAGAAGTGCGTGGACACACGTCTTATCTCACTTTTGCTTGCCTGCAACCTTTCCCACCTGTTGCCGTGAAATCTTCGACCGAAGTGGAAATAGCATAGATCTATTTATGTACAACATGATTTTTGTAGTCTAAAGGAATTGGATTCTACATTATGGCGAACTATAGAGGATATCTTGTATTGTATGGTAAATAGACTAACTGATTGGAGCGCGTCTAAATGTCTCCCTCCGTTCTTGTGTGGGCAGGTGTTTTAGAGGCACGAGGCCTCAGAATCCTCGTGGATGGTGCAAGAGTCGACGAACTTGCAGCAAATCTCGTTCGTTTCTTTGGTGACGATAAGCTTGCACTGTCATCTCTGTCAGCATCTTCCTCTGTCTCAGAATCCCTTCCTCTCTTCCTCGCTGATGCACGCCGAGCAGCACGAGGACGAGCATTATTTTTGTTCAAGACGGCAGATGTAGATGAATTTGCCTTGCTCTGGCGAGTCACCCTAGTTTTCGGTGTCGATTTTCCTTTAGATACTTGCGTCGACGGGGAAGGACGCTGTTCAGCATCGATATTAATAATCTCAACATCGTCAACTATCCCAGTCGCCTCTTCACGCCGCTTCGCTGCACTCTCTGCCATCTCACGCATAGTCATTGGAGCAACGTCCCTGGCGACGGGGAGTACGACGGGAATCTCCTCCATGTCGGAATCCATATCCACATCCATAATCGAGGGATCGTATGTGACATGCTCAGACGGTTCATGCTGCGGTCCTTCCGAGGTTAGTCCAGCTATGGTCATGGACTCGTCTTTCGCAGAAAGTACCGTAGGAGTCGATGGGGAAGACGGTTCGGCATGAGGGTACTGGAATTTAGGCAGATGGAAGGGCTGGACAACGTCGTCTGCGGCGGTGAGGAATCCACCAGCTGTCGCATCCTATTGGACACGAGATTTTAGGGGAAATATTTCTATAGGAACAAAGAAACATGAGACTAACCTCATGAGCGCTAGGTTGATGAGTGCTCTGTTGTTCTGGTTTCGTAGCGTACTGTTCCTGAAGCCGTTGACGTATCCGAAGGCCCTGTACGAGACGCGTCCAGTGTTTCAACACGCGCTCCTCTCTCTTCACACGCGCTTTCTCCTCTGCGTCTTTCTCGGCTTCCCAGTAAGCCTGTCAGACATGAATAAATCTAGATTTACGAGACGTTCCCAAAATGTTACCTCGAGCAAGGTTGCCTCGTGTTCCTGTGCGACGACCACGCCTTCGATAATGGGAAACGCTCGCCGTTTTTTGAATTCGAATCCTGTCTTAAGGAAAAACGTGTCAAAATAGGGGTCACTTGGGTTCTGAAGCATAATTACCACAGCCTCTGCATAATCAAACCCCAATGATCTCGCAATTTTCGCCACGCGTTTGACTGGATATCATCATATGATCAACGAAACGGAGATCGCATGGAAGGCTAGAATGGAAGCTTACAAGGGACATGGACGGCACCCTTCGGAAGCATGGAAGGAACGTATAGATCTATGTTCCCAAAATTGTTTTTCGGGACTTTACCCTAAATAAAGTAGACCATCAACCATAGAAAGTCAATCATTCGCCAAGGAAAGAAAAGGTAGATCACTAACGTCCACCACCGGATCAGGCACGTACGCCTCAGTCTGGCTTCGAGCATACAACCCTTGCATCACCTCACCCTCCGCAGCGGCCGTTCCGCTGCTCTCGCCAGCTTCCCTGAGGCCGTCTTTTAGGATTTCCAGCTCCCGCATGCGATTGACCGTCCCTGCTCGAACCTTATTGAATTTCAGAGGCTGCACCCCCTCTTTCACCGCCCGGCCTTCGCTCCGCAACCAGTTCTCTGCCGTTTTTAGGGAAACAACAGACGAGCGAGGGTAGACGGATTCGCCACGGAACTTTCCGACCTCTTTGGTTGCTGGAGGTTCAGGATAGATGACCTCCGTTTGTTTGAGATGTCGAGTCAGGACATATCTGTACTTGAGGTTAGTGGGGGGGATTGAAATTCGGACCCAAGGGATTACAATGGATGATCTTTGAAACCGCCAATGGTCGTCGGCATTCCTTCCATCATCTGTGCAACTTCGAGTTCTTCATCTTCGACGTCATCTCGATGCTAGACATGTTCGTCAGTCCAGATTACTAAGGAGAAATGGAACATACTAATCGATAGGGCCTGGCTAATGTTCCTACGACTCGCTCCCACCATGCCTGCCTATTCGTGCCCATGCGACTTCCTCCCTGAATCTTAGCAGTCTTCGCACTGAATTCCTTCGCATACCGCCGGGTCACATCCCGCGCATACCCATCTTCCTCAAAAGCGAGAACATAAACCATCCTGTTTTCCTGCTTCGTCGAGCCGCCGGCATTTCTCCTGAGTGGTGTGGCAGAGGCGTACGGATGCGGGAAGGTCGTGGAGCCAGGCTGTGTGGCTGGTGCAGAGTGCATTGTCAGGGAAGGATCGAAAACTTTCCGTTTGTTCACTATGGAACGAATGGGGTCAACCGGAAGCCAGCGTGCGTCTGGTCGAGAGAAGACTTCAGTCCAAAACACCGGTGGCGTCGTTACAGGACCTGGTGTAGCTAGAATATAAGTTTAGCACGAAGAAGAATTTCAGCCGATCGCAAGTAATTTACCTGGCCGACTTGAACTGGCACTTGAAGGATCGAGACTGCTTCCCAGAACGTTCCCTTTACTCTTCGGCTTCCGAAGATTGATCACTGGTTTTGCTTTCTCCTTTCCTTTCGCCTTCTCGCTCTTCGGAATAGGTTTTCCATCAAGCCGTTGACCAACGTTTGTGAACGCCTTGACTTTTCCCTTCCCGTTCGCATCTGATCCCGATGCGGAAGCAGGAACGGACTCAGGGATGTCAACTTCCTCCAAATCGTCTTCATCTTCCTCGCCTTCTCCCGCTCCATTCTCTGGATCTTGCACTTCTTCCTTCGCCTTTCCTTTCCTTTTCCGCTTGGTTCTGTCATAAGTCGGCCTCGGCTTACCAACCCCAGGCTGCCATGGCATGCTTTGCAAGCTGACTACAAGCCTCGAAGGGATTCCAAGTCCCCTGCATAGCGCAGTGAACAGTTGCGCACTGGTATCCCTGGACCCACTTTGCATAAGAGCATGCTTCATCAAGCTCTTTGAACTACGAATTTGTTCCCCATCGATATCCAGTGCGTCCCGCATGGCCTCCAAATCCATCACTGAATCCTGGTCTTGCGAAAGGAGGCTTGCCGTAACAAGCTTGTTTTGCACTTCGTCATACGTTCGGTTTCGGATGTGCCCGTCAAAAGTGACTTCAAAGAAGGTGGACGACCACCAGTCGGTGAGGTTTTTGATGGCGGCTTCGAACATCCGTCCTCGGTGATGCTGTTCTGGCACCCTGGACTTGTGAATTATTACAAATGCATTTTGTAACGATAAAGGCGTCAACGAAAGAAGGCGAGCCTACGTATATTGCTGAACTGAATTATATAGAACGTGTGGAGATCAAAAAGCCGACGCACATGAAGTAGCGGATCATTTATCCATTTGTTTCGGACCCAGGCATTTGCGAGAAGTGTGATAGTGTGTATCTTATGGCAGTCGATTCGAACGAGGCGTTCCGCATGAGATATACCTTTTTTCCTGAAGACGGGTCAGGAAAATGTCGATGCTGTCTCAAGAAACAAGACAGACTTGTTGACCGTGGTGTGATCTTTGATACTTGCAGCTGTTTGAATTGTAATTTCTAGGTGAGGGACATCGATTTCCTGCCATTCTAGCTCATCTTCACTGTCTTCCAGCTCTTGCTCTGGCATAATAAGGCAAGTCGTGTGACACTTAGTAGTGACGCTAAATACGTTGATCACGCATAAAGCACATGACCAGTCACGATGTCACAGACGCGTTTGGCTATTCAATACATCGACATCCACCCCTGCAAGTAGTGAACTACCCTAAGGCAGTCATGGTGTGCGTCTGACCAAGTATACTGTATCGCCATCTAGAATAGCTGCCTCAATATCTTTTAACACCTTTGGAGGAGCATTTTCCCCCACGTTGATAAAGACAGGATTTGGACGGGATGTCGTTGTCGGTGTCGAGGGCTCGAAGTAAACTAAGTCGTCTTAGCACCTGGTTTAAGGCTAGCCTCTACAAGATCTGGCCTCGCTTCGGGTATACAGACTACCCTTATGTGCAGTGGAAGATATAGACAGTTATACATAAACGTAACTCACGCTCGCCCCTGCTTGCCCACACCTGAGAAAAGAGTTCAAATTTCCGGCTCCTCGAAGTCGCGATTCTTTCAGGCCTGCAGGGCTGTGCCATGTGGAGACTTGGATTCAGGGCAGGCGACTCGGGACTTCATCGCCAACACTGCTTAGGGTTCACTCGCATCCCTCGCTCAGTCTGCCTCGGTGAATTTCGAGTCCTCACGGCGCTTGCATACCTCGAAGCTTCTATCACACACTAATGTCTATCCTCTTCCTCAACTCTATACATAGGTAAACTTACAACCAATATTAAACTGCTTCATCAGTACAGTCAAAAGGGGTCTGCGTTGCGGCCTACAGTGTCCCCAAGACCGATATCCGGGAATTAGAACAACCGTTTCTTAGCTTTACTAACGAAAATTGTTCAAAACGGACTTCCTACCTCTGAGCGATCGACGCCGCCAATATGCAACGTGTTTTTTTACCGTTCCTCTCTGTCGCTGAGAGTCGCTGATAAAATTTAGCAGTGCTGGTTGTAATGGCTTCATCAAAAGCATATCCGATCAAGAGTAGGCGAACGATTCTGCGGATTGTTAGAAGTAATTACGGCAAGACGGATCCACGTCCGAAGCAAAGGAAGTCAATGAAAAGCTTAACGGTTATCAATTAAACTGTAACGGTGCGTCTGGAGAGCACTTGAACTAATCTCAATGTATGATGACCCGGAGCTTACGAAGTATGCACACACTCTACTAAGGCGCCTCCATAAATGTACGCAGCGCAGAGGCGACGTGGTGTCTGGCCTGAAGTTGACGTTGACGTCAGACACCGCGACCCTGGTGCACAATGAATCTGAAGGTCAGAATTTACAGAAAACTCACTCCTCGCGATTCTGCGTGGATGGTTGACAACTCCGGCGGACCCGGAACCCGGATATGGCCAAATAAATCCATACCTTCCTAATTAGGGCAGTCTCGGTTGAACTCTATCTTCGCTGTCATACTTAAGAAGCTTTGCTGACTGATGCAATGGCATCAATCATTCCTCGTGCCTCTGTTTCTGGTTTCTGGGCAGATGCTACCATGACCACTCACTATTTCCCGGACGAAGGCCCAGCCGCTGAGCAGCAACTTCTTTCAGACGACGTCGAGGTAGCAGACGATGGGCGGACACCGGTATGATTGTATGCCCTACGCACGACACGTGTTATATTCTGGGGCTATAGCTTGATAAAACAATCGACCGCATTGGAATGGGCAGCTATCAATGGACGCTGCTGTCACTTTGTGGATTCGGTGCGTCTCATGTTTTAGGTTTTTTTGTGGAATTGAATTTTTTTGGGGTAATTAACAGGGTGGATGGCGGACAACGTGCGCGGATGATATCCGTCTTTTTTGCTGGGCTGTTGACACAATATTCAGATGTGGATCCAAGCTGTGGCTATCATTCTGCCCCGTGTACAACGACATTATGCTGGTGCGTAAGCCAGTAGAGGTCATCCTAAGCTCATGCCCGATGCATCGTAGTCCCCGACAACTATATTGGTACCGTGTCTTCTGCTATGTTCGCCGGAATGATGTTTGGTGCCGTGGGCTGGGGAACATGTAAGTGGTGCTGGCCCAAGTCAAACGAATCAACGCGTAACATACCGTTCAAGGCTCCGACCTAATGGGACGGAGTACAGCTTTCAATGCGACACTTTTCTTTACGGCGCTGTTTGGACTACTTGCCTCTCGCGCTAATTCATTTGCTACACTCGGTGTCATACTGTTTTTCTTGGGGAGCGCTGTTGGCGTAAGTAGGTTGCTTCCATGTTCTGTGGACGAACTGAGCATTTTGATAGGGGTCGATGCCTACCGACGGGACGCTGCTATTGGAACATATGCCAAGATCCAAGCAGTACCTTGTCACTGCGCTCTCCGTATTTTTCTCCTTTGGTGCTGTCCTCTCCGCTGTTGTTGCTCTTTTAGTTCTTCCACAGCATTCTTGTCCATCTCCACCTGAAATCTGTGACGTAGATTTGCAAAATCAAGGATGGAAATACCTCCTCGTCACCCTTGGGCTTATAGTACGTAGTAGATCATCCACGAGCCCCCACGCCGTCGGTCATGATGACATTGTCGTCCATACCCTCCACCCCCCGTTCCCGTGATTTCCCTCTTACTCTAACCTACAGACCCTCACCATGTTCCTGGCCCGCATTGCGTTCTTCCGCCTGCATGAATCCCCCCGGTATCTGGTACACGCCGGTCGCCCACAAGAAGCAATCGAGTCACTGCAAATGATCTCTCGTTTCAATGGGTCTGATCTTTCACTCGAATTAGATGACGTCAGGGACCACCATCACAAGCCCGACGTTGAAGAATCAATGGAAGCAAGAAGCGCCTTATCATGTGATAGTCCAGCAGAACGTCCGCGGGCGACCTCAACCACCATATTCAACGCATCTGGCTCGGAGAACGATCCGCAACATGTACCTTCTCCACCTAATGGAATTGGAGATGGACGACCCATTTTGGTCACACAGTACAATTCTACGGACGCTTCCCCAGTTACTTTGGATGGGCATTCATTTGCGACTACTGCTGAAGAGCATCCACCAGCGATTCTGCTTAGCGGGGAAATCCAGCCCATCTCACCGCCCCTGTCTTCGACAGGTATACTTAGCCCTCGTAGCCGTTCGCGGAATACCCGACAAAGTAGTCGTCCCCCCACACGCAGACGGCGGTCCTCATCGGCTTGTGAGAAGAAGGTTTACTACTTGTTACCTCGCAGACTCAGGAGGCCACTCTGGGCATGGTCCGATCGAGTGATGACGGTCCTGTCTCCTCAGTGGTTTAGAACGACCGTCTTGGTCTGGGGTGCATGGTTTTTCATGTCGCTTGGTTCGTCTTCTCTTGCGCAGCCCTTGGCCTCCAATTTGAGCATGATTTTATTTCTAGCCTTCACAATGTTCAACGTGTTTTTGCCGAAATTGTTAGAAACCAGATCGAGGGTGGACATCACCAGCGTAGTCCCTGGAAAGAAATTAGAAGATAATTTATGGGACGTTGTTATATTCACAATTGGAGGATGTCCCGGAGCAATCGTGAGTCATCCTGTTTTTGTGCTTGTTGAATGCATATTGATCGCTAACTTGTCAGCTTGGTGCTTATACGATTGAATCGCGTTTGGGCCGCAGGCTGTCGTTGGCGGGAAGCACGTTCATTACGGCGTTGTTCTGTATCATGTTTGTGCTGGTGGAGTCATCATGGGCTGTGCGGGCAAGTACGGTGGGCATCAGTTTGAGTGCAACAGTAAGGATCTGGTGCTTTCCATCTTCCTTAATTGTATGACACTGATTATCTTTCGATTCTAGACTATGTGGGCAGTGCTGTACGGGTACGTCTGTCTAAAAGTTCTTTTGTTCATATGTCAACCTTCTGTTGCTAAAGGTGGACCCCTGAGATCTTCGGAACGAAAGGTATATTGTGATGAACGATCCTAATTTATTGTTTTGGCAGATTTGAACTATCTTCTTTTAGTGCGAGGCACAGCTTGCGGAATTGCTTCTGCACTATCGCGAATGTAAGTCGCTACCCTCCCCACGCAATTTTATTGATGCCCTTTTCTCAGAGGAGGAATGATAGCGCCCATGTTGGGCGGGGCGCTGCTGGTGATCGACCGATCCGTTCCAGTGTATGCCAGCATAATCACTTTTGTTGTTGCAGGAAGTTGTGTATTGATGCTGAGAGAAGGCGAGGGAGACAGCGGTCGTGGCAAGGTCGAGCCGGTGATCATGCACTAACAAAATTTTAGTGTTCCTGTAATTTCCGAGGATGTGGTATATTGTATCAATGTTTAATTGTCAGCCCTCGAGGAGTCGCCTTTGTTGTCTTGCTATCGTTCTTGTTCTACGTTGTTCATTAGTCTTGACTTTGCCGGGTAGCATTTCAACCTACTATAAAACTAGTACGTCCGACCCAAGTTCATACAAAATGGAAAGAACAAGTAACAGCCAAGTGGGTCCCACAAGAAGGCAACAATGCAACTCATACTATCTACTGTACCAAAAATCTTCCTCGCGGACCCCTATAAAAAAAACATATCTTAACTCTCTTCATCCTGGTGATATTCCTGAACCCTCTGTCATTGCTAAAAAATTGCATTCTATTAGATCGGTCATAATGGATATTAATGGCAAGGATTCTGTGGAAAGTGTCATAGACACTGGATCTTCCATTATTGCAATGTCCAAAGATGTCTGTGTAAGGGGAAGGGAAGGCATCCCAGGCATCTGGGCAATTTTCTGCATTCATCCCATATTTTTTTATATTTTATTTCACCCTATTCTGCCTTTTCCATGATTTTCTATGATTTTATTCCTATTTTATGATTATATTTCAGTTTTTTCCATGTTGGTACATGTTGACAGTTCTATTCTTAGAGGTGGGACCCCTTCTGGATGTTTACCCATCAAGGTGACATCATTCCATAGCTTGATCCACCTATTTCTGCCTTTTTGCTATTTTTAGCCTATTATTTGATTTTTGGGTCTATCACATATACTGGGCATTAACAGATGGGTCCTTAGAGTTTTCTCTTTGTATCCCCCTCTGTTAGGTGCACCTGAAGTGTTTGTATTATGTAGTATAATGTAAACTTTGGATTTCCCTCTGTTAGCTCATTATCAAATGAGGCTTTGAGGTTGCTCTTACAGTAGAAAACACTCTCCCTAGGCCTGGAATCAAAGTGCACTGCGGATATAATTCTTCCTACACATACAGGACGTTGCCCAGGATGCAATCGACACCCCCGCCTTAAGTGCGTGCTTATCTCCACTCAATGTGCCACCATGCACTATGGATGCCCAAAAATATGTCGAAGTGCTTGAAGGCATTATTATCAGATTGCGCACACAAATTGAATCACTCAAATTGTGTATTGAAAGCTTTGTTAATACCCTACAGCTTAGTCTCTCACCTGGTATTCCATTTATTTCAACCCCAACCACTCCCAGCATTGATGCTCTATCTAATACCACTGGCACACAGATTAAACTGTCCCCCCCCTGCTGACTTTAATGGTGCACACTCTTATGGTCATTCTTTCCTCAACTCCTGCAAGTCATACATCACTCTTCATCCTAATCAGTTCCTAGATGACACTGCAAAAATTTATTGGGCCTTCACATACATGAAGTCTGAGTGTGCCTACCTCTACATCAACCACATTTTGTGCCAAGCCCAGAAACTTGGTTCCCTCCCATTCTCCTCTTGAGGTGACTTTAGGGAGGAGTTTGTATGACATTTCTGCCCTCTCCATGAATGCCAATGAGCTGTAATGTGCCTTGAGTCATCCTTGTATTACAAAGCACACTGATCTGTGGATGACTATATCGATGAGTTTAGGGATTTAGTGGACATGGTGGGATATGGGAGTGGGCTACCAGTGGTAATTAAATTTTGTCATGGTCTCAATCAAGAGGTTCAGGATCAGATTGCACAGATGTTGAAGGGGCGCCCAGCTGATGACAATATTGATGCTTGATACAAAGCCTTCTCTCTGTGATGAGAACCAACTCATGAATGTAACTTTTAACACTACACTCCATGCCACTACTACCACACATGCCCCCAATCCCTTCAACTATCTGCCCCTGCTGCCCACCAGTAACCGCTTTGATGCCCTGTTGGTCGACCCACTAGAGGAAGAACTTCACTCCATGACCAACCCCCCCCCTGAATCCCTCAGCTCATTGGAAGTCACACCTGTGCCATTTATGCCCACTCCTCCTCTTCCCAGATTGAAATCTTGGGAGTGCAAGCTACCATGCAAGTACATTGTGTGGTGTCCACCCCCTTTCAATGATCACTAGAATTAAAGATTGAGCTGCAGACTATGGATATGGGGCAGTACTCAGTGTCTCTGCTCTCCTGGACTCAGGTGCCATGGGCCTTTTCATTGATTCACACCTGGTTCAACAAAAACAACTCAATACATGCTCACTATCTCGACCCATACCTGTCTACAATGTAGACGGTTCCCCAAATGAAGCTGGGGTGATTTGGGAGGTTGTTGACCTAGTTCTCTGGTACAAGGTCTGTAGTGAATGGGCTCTCTTCACTGTGACCCAACTGGGGAAGCAGGAGGTGATTTTGGGCTACCTGTGGCTTCATGACCACAATCCTGAGGTCAACTGGGTGACAAGTGAAGTCATGATGAGTCATTGTCCCTTTTGTTGCCATACTTGCTTCACTGAAGGCAGACAGAAATGTTGAGGGTGAAAGGTACTCTTACAATGCACTCAAAAGTGTCATGCTGGTCCAATGCCTATGGCCGATGTGGACTTGGAAGATGTTCCAGATCTCATACTTGATTCTGATGATGATGAAGAGGAGGTGGAAGAGATTGAGAAAGGTGACTGAATTTTCTACACTGCTATTAACCCTTCACATGAGGAATGTGCCATTTTAAATGTCTCCCAGTGCCTTGTGGAGGCCTTCCACAAGAACAGTGTGCACAAATTTTTCACTGACTCCATACTTCTTCACCTGCATGACTTCGAGGATGTCTTCTCCAAGGAATTCTTCAACTCACTTCCTAACTATAAGCCATGGGATCATGCAATTGAGCTCACACTGGGTGGCATGCCCTCCTCCTGCAAGGTTTATCATCTCTCCCCTGAAGAACAATGACAACTCGACAAGTTCATTGTTGAACACTTGGCTTCTGGTTGTATCCACCCTTCAAAGTTGCCCATGGCCTTGCCCTTCTTCTTTGTCAAAAAGAAGGATGGGTCCCTTCAACTGGTTCAAGACTATTGACACCTCAATGACATCACAGTCAAGAATTGTCATTCACTACCCCTCATATCCAAACTTGTCAACCAACTCTGTGGGGCACATTATTTCACCAAACTTGACATCCACTTGGGGTTATAAAAATGTGTGGATAAAGGATGGGGATGAGTGTAAGGAAGCATTTCACATGAATCATGGTCTTTTTGAACTGTTGTCATGTTCTTTGGTCTCACTAACAGTCCTGCCACCTTTCAGACCATGATGAATGACATCTTCCATGATCTCATATTGGAGGGTGTGGTCTTTGTCTACCTCAATGACATCCTCATCTTCACCTAAGACCTCAATAAACATTGTCAAATCACATGCCTGGTACTGGAGTGACTTTGATGGCACAAGCTCTACCTTCATTATAACAAGTGCAAGTTCAAGAAGACATGGATGGAATACCTGGGCTTGATTATTTTGGATGGGCAGATGGAGATGGACCCAGTCAAGGTTGCTGGTGTTACGATGTGGCCCATGCCCATGAACAAGAAAGAGGTGCAGTCTTTCCTAAGCTTCATCAATTTCTATCGGTGCTTTATTAAGGACTTCTCATGTCCACTATTTGATTTCATGGGCAAGGGAGCATGGAGCTGGGGTAATGCTCAGCAGAAGGGTTCCAAGAAGCTCAAACTGAAACAGATGGTTACTTCCACTCCAATCCTTACCTTTGCTGATAAGTCCCACCCCTTCCATGTAGAAGCTGACAGTTCAGACTTTGTGACTGGTGCTGTGTTGTCCCAACAGTCTCCAGAGGATCAGAAGTAACACCCCATCACCTTCTACTCGAAGAGCCTTGGTGCAGTGGAATGCAATTATGAAATCCATGACAAGGAGATGCTGGTGATAATGCAGGCATTGGAGGAGTGGCAACATTTTCTGGAGGGTGCTCAACACAAGGTCGAGATCTGGATGGACCACAAGAACCTTGAGTACTTCATGACCACCAACAAACTTGATTGCTGTCAAGCCCACTGGTCCCTCTACCTCTCCAGGTTTGACTTCTCCCTGCATCATCACCTGGGATGCAGCATGGGGAAGACTGATGCCCTTTCTCATCATCTGGACCATGGGGATGGAAGCAATGACAATCAAGGTATTGTGTTATTGCAACCTGATCTGTTTACAGTACATGCATTAGAGGGTATTACCTTGGAGGGTGAGGAGTGCAGTATCCTATGTGACATTCATCATGTGAACCATAGCAGTTTACACAAGGATGCTCTCTGGCAGTGAAGGAGCTAAGAGAGAGATCCACTCTTTTGCTTTGTGCAGCAGAATGGATAGAAAAGGATGACATCCTATACTTACATGACTGTATCTACGTGCCTAATGATCCCCAGCTCTGACAATGACTTATCTCCCAGCACCATGACTCACTCATTGCTGGCCACCCCAGGCATTGGAAGACATTGGAGCTTATATCATGGAATTATTGGTGGCCCCAAATGTCTCATCTCATTGGCCAGTACTGTCACACCTGTGACCTCTGCTTGCATACCAAGACTCCACGATGCAAACCCATGGGTGAGTTACACCCCCTCCCAGTCCCAGAGAATTATTGGGATGTTGTCAGTGTGGAATTTGTGGTGGAATTACCGGAGTCCAATGGGTTTGATGTGGTGATGTGCACAGTCAACTTTGCTGGGAAGTGAGCTCACTTCATCCCCACTCATACAACTGTCACTGTGCTTGGAGTAGGCTTTCATTCAGCTCTGGATGTCACCTTGAAGACATATGCAACCTTGAAGAAAAAAATGGAGTTTAATCTGGAATCATTCAAATGCAGGTTCTCAGAGATTCCAATCAGACCATCATCCCATGAGCATGACAATAATACCAATCCCTCTGCCAATTCTCACTGATGTGATGCCAAGGCCATGACATTCTTATTGTATCTACATTGAACATTGCTTTTTGTGCTGTATCTAATGATTAAATATTGCTGGTGCCCGTTTGCCAATGCTGGAATGGTCAATGCTGACCCCAGCCCTGATGTTTGCCGATGCTCATGCACTTTTTGTGCTAATGCTCTGTTCAAGGCTGATGCCTATTCTGATGCCCAATGCCACCGATGCCAATGCTGTTGACCAATGCCAATGCCTGTATTGGCCAATCAATTCATTGGTTAAGATGTCTGTACAACAACTTACCTATTGTATTGATGAAATAGTGCAATCCCAGGTGCCTAATACTGATGCTGCTGCAGCCCTATTGGATTGCTAACTAGCATGCTGACCCAATTTTGCAGGCCTGCACACTGCAATAAATGAATCATTGCATAAACATGGCTTCTACTGAATTTATCATACACCAATTTGCATGCAGAATCCATGCAGACTACACATGAATTACTACATAAATGAGATTAATTTCCAATTGGCCATATCTGTAATGCTGATCTTGATCCTGATGCTGGTAAGGCCGCCGCCACTGCCATCCCTGTTGCCATTGCCGCTGCCTGAAACTATTTCATAGGCTACTAATGTCTGTATTAAATGTATTACTCTTCAGTCTAGCAACCATTGTGATAGTGTATTCATTTGTTACTATAGTAGGTACACATATATAGATTAGAGCATTCAATAGCGTCCACCAAACCCATATCATTCAATACACTGTATATGTTCGATAGACCGTATCATTCGATACATTGTAGCTTACCTATGTGGTGGGTTTCCAGATGGAGGGTGAGGATAGATTAAGCAGAGGTTTTAAAGTGACTTGAAGTCAAGAAGAGTCGAAGGATTAAGTCAAGATTCAGTTGAGGATAATTAAGAACTGATATTAGACTGGAGATGATTAATCACAAGCAACATATACATACAATGCACAATATACATGCAATAATTTGCAAACTGAAGACTAAGGCTAGACTACGGGCACTTAAATAATGAAGGCTAGAAGAATAATGAAAAAGGCAAAAATTTACTAATGGGTCTTGGTAAGTGTCTGTGACCATAATTGGTAAGACTGTATTAGGAATAAAGTGAGTAAGCAAATGATTACTAAGGCATGTGATGACTTGTCTGATGACCAAGAAGTGCTGCGGCCAGGATGCCAGCTCTCCAGCGGAGAAGGTTGGAAAAGATTCAGAAAAGGATCAAGAATTATTGGGAATCCAGTCGGGTGAAATGGGTCTTGATAGTATTTTCCCTTTAGTGCCGAGCCTATGAGGCACATGAGAGTTCGAGGGTCCAACTTAAAAGCCAGGTCTGTGGTCAGAAAATTTCCAAGGTACTATCCTTCTACCAATATGAACCTGCTCTCACAATCTGCTGCTGAGTGACTGGCTGCCCTCGAGGTGCAGCAAGAAGAGCTGATCCGATGAAACGGGTCTTGACACCAGGCTAGATAGCCAGAGCCATCAAAACGTGATATGAGTTTCTCAAGAGAAGAAGACATGTTTTGATCAAGCTATAAAAAGCTCAAAATCAGCTTCTCATCTCAGATTGGATCTGACGATGGCATGTTGTAAGAAATTAGCACTTTGTCAGAGTACTTTCCTTACTTAGCATATTAGATGTGTGCCATTGTTAAGGTCGATACTCCTAAATCAAAGACTGTCGAGACTCGTGAGTAACGATGTCGAGATAGAGGTTCAAATCACCAAGGCTCGTAAGCGATGGTTGAGCGTAGACTTAGGTCGCACTGGGTTAGGAGTGTAAAGAAGACTAGGTCAAGCTAGTTGACCCGTCGTATATTCGCAAGATTAAATAGTACAGACGTGAGACGTATGCAGTACGAGAACAATAAAGACAATAGAGCAGCTGGAGACAATAAAGACAATAGGCGTCCGTAACGTACTACAATAGCGTGAGAAGATAGAGCGTGTAGTAAGGGCGCGTGTAAGTGAGACAATAGAGAATGAACAATAGCGTGAGATAAATGATACAGAGACAGAAGAGCAGCTAGCGGGGCGTGTAGCGTACGCGGCATAAGACAATAGGACAATAGAAAAATTAAACTTCCCCATGTGCAGTCCTTCCGTATCGCTTCTTGTAACATTAGCTTCTTCTCAACGTTTCGAGTCCCACTCGAAACTAAGGCCTGATCGTCCGCATCGGGTCGAAGGGCGGTGCGTCGCCAGTTGTCGTCGAGAACGTGGAAAATGACGTGGGGGTAGGTGTGCGGTGAGCGTAGACCCGAGTCGGCAGTTCGATGGTGTCTTGCTCGGCGAAACGCACGGAGGTGCCCGTGACGAAGGCGGCGCGTTGTGGGAGGTGGGGGGCGGAGACGATTTTAAATAAAATGAGTATGTAATAGAGCAGCATAATGAAGATAAACGCGCCGAAAATGGCGCCGAGAGCGATGACAACGTTTTTATTGTAGAGCATGGTGATAGAGTTTCAAGTTGTGCGGTGACGTGGTGGCACGTCACGTGAGGCGTTATTCGGGCAGAAAAGCGCCGAATGTTCCGGTCGCCACCGTCGGCAGTGAGGGCACTGGTATTCAGGACAGTGCGATGAGAAGTGGCCTACCTGAGCGCAGGTGAAGCAGACAGAATTTCTCATCCACGGGGGTGCAGGCGTGGGATCGGTGGTGGTGGTGGTTCGGGCGGGGTGAGGCGTGGGTGCTCGTCTCGGCGGAGAGTGTGAGTAGGTGGGGAGAGGAGGACTCGGGGATGCAGATTGTGAGTAGGCGGGGAGAGGAGGATGTGGTGATGCAGACATCGGCGTTTCTTCCTCTTCTTCGTCGTCGAGTGGTTCTAAAATGAAGATCTGTTGGGGCGTGGGGACCCGTTCTCCTGGTTCGTATCGGAGCGCCTGTTCGTCTAAACTTCTCATCAGCGGGAGTAAATCGAGGTAATAAGCTTCCTCGGTTAGTCGTCGAAATACCCGTTGGAGTCGGGAGATAGCTCTGTAGGTTTCAAAAAGGTTCTGGGTGGTGCTGTGGAGGAGAGCCCGGTCTTGGGTTACGGATAACAGTCTCTCTTCATTTCTAATGCCGTCCGTATCTTGGACGAAACTGAGGATGAGCTCGAACGTCCTGATGGGGTCAGGATCGGGAGTGACGTTCATGAAGAAATGGAGAGGGCGACTCATATTAAGAGAGGTTGTGGGTGCTTCTGTACTCCCCCAGTATTTCAGCCGCGTTTTTTAGGTGAACCTGTGGCTCCCAGGTATTTTCCGCTGATCTGTACCCTTTCCACTTCACTAAGAATCGCATTCTTCTACCCGTTCCCCTATGCGCTAGGATAGCCTCCACCTCGTGTTCAAGCTCTCCTTCGATCAGATCGGGTGTCGGAGGAAGTGGGTTTGGCCCGTGGGTGTCATTCTCCTTGAAACGTGAGAGTAGAGAAGCATGAAATACGGGGTGGATCTTCCATTGAGGAGGGAGTTTTAGTTCGTAGGCATGGGACGAAATTACCCGCGTGATGGGGAATGGTCCCTCTCGTCTAGGTGCGAGTTTTCTGGTTGGGTAGCCTAGTTTTAGATTCTTTGAGTCGAGCCAGACCCTTTCCCCCACTGTGAATGGGCGGAATCCCTGTCCGTTTCGCCCGATCATTACCTGTCGGGAGAGTTCGTGGGCCGCCAAAGCTTCTCGCCGTACATTCCCTAATTCGGCCAGTCGCTGCTCGGTGGCGGGTACGTTCGTTTTCAGATAGGTGGTGGGAATGGCTTTAGGATGTGCTCCCATCATCACGTAAAACGGGGTGTTCTTGATGGCCGAGTGGTGTTTTTGGTTGTGCGTGAATTCGGCAGTAGTGAGGTGATTCTTCCATTGCGAAGGTTTGTTCGCACAGAAGATCCGGAGGTAGATTTCTAGTTCTTGATTTACCCTTTCGGTTTCCCCGTCCGTCTGAGGGTGGTAGGCCGTGCTCATTGCTAATCTTATCCCCAAAAGTCTTCCCAGTTCTTGGAAGGCGTTCGATGCGAAACGTGGATCTCGATCCGAGATAATTTTATCTGGGAGGCCGAATCTCCTGAATACGTTGTGGAGATAGAGGTCGGCCGCTCCCAATGCATCTACGTTCTTGTTACAGGGGATGAAAATTACCCCCTTAGTAAGTCCATGGTCTACCACGACCATGATTGTGTCAGCTCCGTCGCTCGTCGGGAGATCGGTAATGAAATCCATTGTTACTAAAGCGAATGGTCGTGTGGCATCAGATTTGATCGGAGATAGTCCGGGTGTTGTTGGGTGCGTGTTTACCTTCATCTGTTGGCATGTTGCACAGCCATCGACGTAGTTTCGGATGAATATAGTCATCCCTGGCCACCAGTAGTCTCTCCGCACCAGTTCTAAAGTCTGAAACCGTCCGGGGTGCCCTGTAAGCATATTGTCGTGGTACTTTTCCACGATTTTCCTTCTCAATTCTTTGTCGTCGGGGACGTAGCATCGGTCTTTGAAGAAGACCGTCCCATCATCTTCCATCCTCCAGTCTTCTACCACTGACTTGATCGGTGGCGTTCCTCCTTCTTTGATTGCTCTCACGATCTCTTTTAATAGGTCATCTCTCATCATACTTGTGGTCAGGACTTCTTTTAGTTCGGTGTCGATTGTCCGTGTGAAGATCTCATCTTTAAGTAGGGTGATATCATCGTTATCGTTATCGATATCGGGGATGTGATCTCCTCTCCGTGATAGGGCGTCAGACTGAACCATCATTTTCCCAGGGACGTGTACTAGTTTGAGGTTGAATTGTGACAGAAAAAGGCTCCACCTGGCCTGTCGCCGATTCAACTTTCGTGCCGTCCTGAAATACATCAGGTTCTTATGATCGGATAGGATTGTTGTCGCGTGTTCCGATCCCTGGAGATAGTGCCTCCAGGTCTCGAGCACTCGTATGATTCCCAGTAGTTCCCGATCGTAGATCTCATAGTTTCGTTCGGTGGGAGTTAGGGAGTGGGAGATATACCCGCAAGGGTGCCAGTCTCCGTTAGAGTCGGTCTGTTTTAGTACGGCGCCCGTTGCGTATTTTGAGGCGTCGCTTTCGATCACGAATGGTTTTTCTGCGTCGGGCATCAGCAATACTGGTGCTTCAGAGAACTTCTTTTTTAGTAGTTCGAACGCCGTTCGGCATTCGTCAGTCCAATCGAATGGCTGGTCTTTTCTTGTCAGGTCATTTAACGGCTTGGTGATTGCGGCAAAGTTGCCGATGAACCTTCTATAAAAGTTTCCGAAGCCCAGGAACGATCTGACCCCCTTCACGTTGATTGGGGCCGGCCAATCTTTGATTCCGCTTAGCTTGGTAGGGTCCATAGCTAGCTGATCGGGTCGCAGGATCAAGCCGAGGAACTCGACCTCCTGTACGTCGAATTTGGATTTCTCAGGTTTTAGGTATAGGTCGTGTTCCCTGAGCCTTGCCAGGACTCTTCTCGTTCTCTCCTCGTGTTCTTTTCTGTCCTTGGAGAAAATGAGAATATCATCCATGTAGATCACCAGCCAGCCTTCGTTCAGCATGTCTCTGAAAATATCGTTCATCATGGCTTGGAACGTCGCCGGGGAGTTGCAGAGACCGAAAAACATAACCTTGGGCTCGAACAGCCCCTTGTTAGTTTTGAATGCTGCCTTCCATTCATCTCCCTTCTTGATCCTGACGTTGTGATAGCCCCACCTGATGTCCAACTTGGTGAACCATTTTGCCCCTTTCAATTTGTCTAGCAGATCGCCGATTAACGGCAGCGGGTAAGAGTTCTTGATGGTTCCCTCGTTCAGGTACCGATAGTCTTGGCACGGCCTGAGGGCATCGGAGTCCTTTTTTGCCACGAAGAAGAATGGTGACGCCATCGGAGATTTCGACGGGGTGATGTACCCCTTCCTCAGGTTATCATCGATGAATTCGTCCAGCTTCTTTTGTTCCGCCGGGGTGATCGGGTAAACCTTACAATCTTTGGGGACGAAGTCCGGCTTGAGTTCGATCGCGTGATCCCATGGCCTTGACTCAGGAAACCTTTCCGACGCTGCCTTCTCAAATACGCTTCGGTACTCCTTATACTTGTCGGGGAGCAGATCATCGATCGATAGTTTCTCCTTGTCATCCTCTCTCTCGTGAGCGAGCCTCTGTGAAACAGAGGTCTTAGCCCGGATATGGGTAGTGTGAGAGAAGACGAATCTGCCCGTCGATCGAGATCGAGTGATGCGTGCAATATGTCTGAGTTTCTGATAGTTCGGGGGGACGTAGTCGTTTTCAATGGTAAGGGGGGATTCTTCGGTTCTGAATACCCCGATCATTGGTTCCCCTCGAACGTAGGCGAATAATGCATCTGTTCCGTCGTCGTTGCCGTCAAGAGCTAAGCCGTAATTGAATTCATCCGGTGTAGAGATCGGTGGATCGATCTCAGATCGGGTGTCCGTTGCCGTGTTGTTTACCGTGTGTGATCCGTTGTCATCAGGTCCGTCCGTGGTGCAAAGCCCTTTTGCGAGATGAACCGCCCCGAGTCTACTCTTCACGTACTCGGTGGCGGCGAGGTGGGTTTCTCCGAAGATCTCCCCAGCACTCCTTATAGGAAGCCTCCCGAGAGTCGGACTCAACGTTACTCTCGGTTCAAGCGGCCCCTTGTCATCTATAGTGAGGCTTTGCTTACCAATAGTGGTCCGCGTTCGCTCGATCATGGTCCGGATCTTTTTCATGAGGGACCGCTCGGTGTGTCGGTCCGTGAGAGTGCCTTTTTCCCAATCAATGATCGGGTTACGTCTCTGGAGCCACGAGTAGCCTAAGATCATCATTTCTCTCCCCAGCCCCGTGATCAGCATCACGATTTCCTCCTCTTTTTCCCCGATCTCTGTGTTGATTCGGACGTAGTGTGAGATCGTCCCATTCTTGTTTAGGGTGCCGTCGACGTTTTTGGCAAGGATCTTCCGTGCAAGTGGGAGTTTTCTTAGGCCAAGTTTCTGGATGACCCGATGATCAATAAAAGTTTCGCCCGCCCCTGAGTCGATCAGGGCGGGAATTTCGGCTCTTTCGTTGTCTAGCAGACAGTGAACTTTAACGCGCATGGATAGATTACTTACGTGCGCTACAAGTACACTTGAAACAACTACTCTGGCGGGCTCTGCTGCCGATGCAGGCCGCCTCTTTAAAAACCCTCCTCGACCATGAGGTCGAGCACTTCCTCCTTCTCCTTCTCCTCTAGCTCGTTGATGAGGGCCCGTATCTTCGTGAAGTGGTCCCGCGGGGTTTTCTTCGTCTCAGTTTTCTTTTCTTCTTTGGCGGGTGGCTGTCTCCCGCCCTTGTGATCGCTGGCTCTGTGCCCTGTCTTGTGACAGACAAAGCACTTTCCTTCCCTCATATGTTTGATTCTCTCTGCGTAGGAGAGGCGCGTGGTGTCGATTTCCATTGCACTGGGGTCCTTTTGGGAGCTGCTTGCTCCCCCTCCCCCTACCTTGCTATAAGTCCTGTCTTTGATCGCTCTGGCCCTCTTTAGGTGCCCTTCTGCTCTCGCCGCGTGGGTGTACCACCCTTCGATCGTATCGGGGGGGTTCTCCATACCGAAAACCTTGTCGAGGACCTTACTGTTAAGGCCGTCGACAAAGTATTCTATCAAAGCGGCATCTTCTTTGATCTTTGTGCGGTAAGCGAGCGTTTTAAACTGGGCGATGTACTCATCGACTCCCTTTCCTCCTTGTGACAGCGCTCTCAGCTGTGTCCGCGCATTTCCTGCGTCATCGATCGGCGAGAACGCCGAGCGTACCTTCGCGATAAATTCTTGGAACGTGTCCCAAGGCTTTGTTTCAATGTACCTTTCCTCCAAGTAAGCCTGCTTCCATGGTCCCGCTGTCCCTCCGTTCATATAAGAAAGCATGAACAAAATCTTGTGTCGATCATCTGGGAAGGCGGTTGCGTTAGCGTCGACGTACGCTCCGCATTCGAGTAAGAAGAGCATCGTCTTGGTCCTATCTCCAGAATAATCGGTGGGCGCTCTCATCTTTATTTCTGCGCGAGCGGGGAGGGCGATGGGTGCGGTAGGGATGGTGGGAGTGGTTGATGCTGCTATGATGTGTCTGGTGGGGAGCGGTCGGATGCTTCTTGTAGGAATCGTGTCGTAAAGTATAGTCTGCCTGGACTGAGATTAGTCGGCAGGGTATAGAGCAGCTTGACCTTTTGTTAAGGTCGATACTCCTAAATCAAAGACTGTCGAGACTCGTGAGTAACGATGTCGAGATAGAGGTTCAAATCACCAAGGCTCGTAAGCGATGGTTGAGCGTAGACTTAGGTCGCACTGGGTTAGGAGTGTAAAGAAGACTAGGTCAAGCTAGTTGACCCATCGTATATTCGCAAGATTAAATAGTACAGACGTGAGACGTACGCAGTACGAGAACAATAAAGACAATAGAGCAGCTGGAGACAATAAAGACAATAGGCGTCCGTAACGTACTACAATAGCGTGAGAAGATAGAGCGTGTAGTAAGGGCGCGTGTAAGTGAGACAATAGAGAATGAACAATAGCGTGAGATAAATGATACAGAGACAGAAGAGCAGCTAGCGGGGCGTGTAGCGTACGCGGCATAAGACAATAGGACAATAGAAAAATTAAACTTCCCCATGTGCAGTCCTTCCGTATCGCTTCTCGTAACAGCCATCAAGAGCATGATCATTTTCTGTGCACATTGTTGTGCTTCACCATGAAGATGCTGTGGCAAGCAACATTGTGCTGAGAAGCACATGGTTATGCCATGAAGGTGCTGCCTGCAATGATGCTTGCAGGGCCCATAACCTGTTGCAGTGGCATAGCCATGCAGCAGTAGTGTACACTAGACTTACTGCTTATCTGGTTGCTTGGGTTAGCTTGCTGGTAACTAGGGTTTCTCTCCATTGCTACTGAGGAACACAGCTCATTTTTATGTATATGCCCAGAGCTATGTGGTCACATGCTTGCATGGGTATTCATGAGGCAGGTCACACACCAAGATAGGTGGACCAGAAAATTCAACAGTGACAACCTGGGTAACATCACTTGCACTCAAAGGGGTTACCAAGATCCCTTGAATTATTTTTTGGGGGACAGAAGGAAACTGGTAGTGATGAGCAAACAAGGCAGGCTTGCCAGTGTCAGGCATACATGGAGGAGGCAAGATTAATGGAATTGCTTGTCAATGAGGAGTGGGACAAAGAAAGGATAGGGAGTTAGAGGGCTGGTGTGGTTGATGAAATTGGCTATTTTTAGACAGTGCCTTGATAACCCCTTAGAAACAAGGGTTAATTTTAAGTGCTAAGCCTTAAGAAAAAATTGGGGGTTATTAACCCCTTAGATACCAAGGCTATGTCCAATTCTGGCTGTTAGCTTTCATTCATAACAAAGACAAATATTACAACGGCAGTCGAATTATATTCATGGACAGCGTGATGTGATCAAGTTTGCCAAGTCTCTGATCTCTGAGAACCCCAATGGTGATGTCCCTTGTGCTCGCATGTCGATTAACCAAAACGCCCGTGATTCCATGTCAGACCTGTTACGACGAGACTGAAATTTCACCCATGTGCGTGAAAACGCCTCGGCAGCAGTGCGGGTTCATACGTCAGAAGCTATGTTCAGCGACGCACATAAATGATAAGTCGACCGTCGTGTCTGCTCAAGATCAGCCCACGTCTTAACCGCAGTCCCTTCCTCATTCACTTCATATGGTGGTTGATGTTGCATCTACGATAGACTCATTACGTGGGTTCCAATTCTCCGCAGTATGGATCCTTCCCTTCTGCATTGTTGATCGTTAAACTCAATGGAAGTCTGGATAGTACCTACATGGTATGTTCTCGACTTCTTCCATGCCAACAGCAGTTTAAATCATTCACGCCTCGTCCAGTGGCTGCCGCTGCTCTGCTAGTCAGTCATGATATTGATACTCCTGTAGGCGCTCTCCACTGATTCCCATATCGTCCCACAGACTTTTGATTGGTTTATCACCCTTGAAGCCGAAGTCAAATATGCATGGAATGTGTCTTGGCGTCTAGGAAGGATTCTATTTTTTGGAACGCGCTATTTAGTGTTCATTGACACTATACTCTCGTTGTACCGTGGGTCCCATTCTTTGTGCAGGCATAATCGTACCATTTGAAAGGAACTTTAGATCAAGTCGCGTATTCACTCTCTGGCTCGACATGTCATGTTCTCATCCAGGCAGCAGGATGTAAGTCTGTTAGTCACGATTGTCAATGACAACATTTCACTGTCATAAGATATCCAGTTGTTTGGAATCGTATGGGCGGAAGGTAGATTTGGATACAACAACAGAGTCTGCTATCTCACCCCTTGTCACTGTTCCATTAGCCATCTTGACGCTCAGACTTTGGGCTCTGTGGGGCAGAGGGAGGAATATAGGCATTTTCATCATCGCCGTATCTGCTATAAATGCTACTGTGGGGGTTGTGGGTTTTGCTTTCTTAGGGCCCTTCTATACATGTATGTGAAATCTTCTTCCAAACTTGTCGTACAGCTAACTTAACGTCATTGTACACCAGTTACCCCAATGGATAGTATCTCACCGACCATTCCCGGATGTTTTTTCAGTGTTGGAAACACTTCCTTCTTCTGGGTCAGCTTTGCTGCTTTGTCAGGGCATCTAACCTGTAAGTCCGACAGCTGTCTTATCTTGAAGTCAAGAAACACTTAATAGTAACGGATTTAGTTATTTTCACCATGACAATGATTAAAGGCTTACAGCATTGTGCGTTTACAAAGCTCGATCGCGGAATTAACTATAGCAGATCTCTTTTCCTTTAGATCGTACCGGAATGTATGGAACGTCATTAGTTCGCACGTTCTACACGGATGGTTTGTGCCTGCCCCTGAAAAGTTTGTGACCCTACTACTAACGCAGTCACAGGCATAATTTATTACTTCACACTTCAAGGTATATATGACGCCCCAATGTGTTCCCACATGCCTTGCCTCATCAAAAGCTGATAACTTAGTCTTATCCGTGGTCAATCTTGTTGTAATTCTCAACCTGTCAAGAATTGTGCGTCAACTATTTTTCGCTGTATCTCTCTCTGAAAATGACTAAATTGCCTTGTGCGCATAGGGCCCTGCATACACCAACCTGTTGACATCGTGGGTTCTCCTTCTGTGGAGTCGATTGGTGTATTCCATTATGCTTACAGGATACAACGGGTCTTTCACTCGATTCTTTCAGCACGCATCCTACTTCATCTTCGTCAAGAGGCTGAGGCTCTCTGCGAGAATGTTCCGAACTCCGCAATATCAATGCACGTCATCTAACAGCATATAATGGAAGAAACGATCCCCAGTTTCCGGAATCGAGATCACCGGTCTCCAGAATCCGAGAGTAATGACGATAGCTGACTCGATTACGATTAATATGTCCACAGTTATTACGCATGCCCCACGCCCGATGTTTGTGACCTACTCCACAAGATGTTTTCACATTACGAATCGGCCGAATCAGATCTCTGCAACGTGGTTGGTGAGTAGTAGTAAATTTGTTACAGACGCTAGACTAACGTGTGTGTGTTGTCGTCATTGGCATTCGTGGTCAAAAGAGCGGCAGCTGCCAGGCTGCGATAGTAAGTAGCACGTGGCATGTGGGACAGATCTTGTGGAGGGGGTCTTATCGTGGATCAAGCTTTTTGAAAGTTTTTGCTCATGAGCACCGACCACCCACCTGCTTTTACACAATGCAAGTTTCACAGGAATGTTTTATCTGACGGTCCAAAGGGGTAGTTATCGAGTCTCTGGAGTCCAGATCCTTAAGAGCAGTGAGCTCCTGTGCTAAAATAATGTTCGAGTACGGAAGGCATCATTATGATAACGGAGAACGCATTATGACTGATCTCGGAACAGATCGTTGCAGAAAACCTTTCTTATTTCGAATTCAGTGCGATCTGCGATTATTCCTTCACATATGCGCTGTCTGTGCCACTGCATTAGAGCGTATCTGCAAATCGTTTTTTTCCGACGTAAAAGGAAATTTCTTCATAATCGTGGTAAGCTGATTGACAGCTTAGTAAAAACGGTTGCAGATACGCTCTATTCTTCAACTCCGTTCGCGGTGAACATTGACGAAACAAGGTCTTTTCCTGGCACTGGCTGACCTCCCGCCTTGAAGTTGTCAACAGTTGTTACATTTGTTCCTCCAATCAGAGGAGGGACCTAGACCACACACTATCCCCCTTCTTCGCTTCTGTTTCCGATCTACTGATATGAGAGGTATGTTTTTTCACTTCGTACCTCCGTTGTGTGCTTATGTATATCACCATGGTGATTCGTGACAGCGGATGTCTGTCTACCGCCACTAAGATAAGTGCAGAGAAAGTAAGACACATCCTGCTGACGTCCCGAAATTTTTCCAAACGGACAAGAACACGTAACAGAGGATGACACAGAACCAATATTTGATACTAGAAAGATTTCGGAGAGTGTAGACTCTTGAATCGTCAGGATCAGCATTTGGCTCTCAGGTTACCCGCATGTGCAACCTTATCCTTGCAAAGGAGGCTATGCGATTGAAATTCTTCATAAAGTCGTTGCATGTCACTTTGGCTGATGTCTTTCAATGGTCCATCACTTTCCTTCCTCCGTCGGCATTGATGTGTCTTGTGTGTGTGAAGTTGTCTTCATCTAATCTCCTTTACTAGCATCGAGTTTTGGTTGCGTTGACAATATGATAGCGTCGTATTCTTTGGTAACCCTACTTATATTCTGTTTTACGCGTACTTCAGACCAGCTTATGTATCTTTGTTTCAGGTGGCATTCAAGTTGAGTGTCGGGGTTGTGGCAGACTCCGTCATAGCCGCATCGCGCTTTGCTTTCTCTCGAGGCTACGAACTAGTCTTCAAATGGAATTAGTAACGTCATTTCTTGTAAGGTTCCCCAAGTCTGATTCTCTATCAAACCGACTGTCTATGGGTGGGTCACCTGGTAGTGTGATTACTTTGAGCTGGATATCCGTGCTATGTGATATCTAATCATTCGACGCATTAACAATTCATGTGTGTACTTGCGTGAGTTTCATTTCGACCTGCCTAGGGGTTTATTTTGACCTAGTTCCAACTGCTCGCCAGGGTTAGGTTTATACATATCACTGTTCATTCTACGTAACATCCGTTTTTGCCACTCTGACCGTTACCAATGGTATCGGCCAAGCCAAACAGAGTATGAATCTTTCGAAGTAACGTGTCTGTGAGGTGCTGGAGTGCGTTTAGAGGATCCGTATAAAGGAAAATTCATTTCCAATGCTTTGACACCTTTGAATGCAGTCCCTCACTTCAGCTGATACGGATCTTGAGCAGGACTCGCCGACGAACAAGGGTACGTTGTGAGAAATAAGAAGCTAGTCATTTGTATTATCCAGAATTATCGTACAATAGGCTTTTCATGTCGGAAACGATTTCCGTGCCTGCGAGGAATGTGTGTAGCAAGTGATTTACATACTTCAGTTTGACAGGCCTTAGTACCCCAGGGCTAGCGGATCATGAGTAAAGGATCATGGCTGTTGGCTGTGTATAACACGCCACTTGCCAATCACTACACAGCCAGACGACAGATGGAACCAAGATGGAACCGATGCTACTAAGATTTAACTCGGGTTCCGGTGCCGGATTACGAGTCCGAGTTTACGCGTCGTGCATAAATTCACGAGCATCTAAGACTGCGGCATCGCGGCACTAAACTGCCGATTGAGAGTTCGTCGTAAAAGCGGGTTCCGAAGGTAAGGAGCGTTTTCGTAGGCCTCTGCGCCAAAAATACCTTGATCACGCGACTAGCTCCGCTATCCGCATCAAGCCTCTGGCCTCCTTTTTGCATGGTCCGTGTTTTGGTGCTAGGGGCTAGCAGATGCTGAGACACAGACAGTTTATATGCCACTAGGAGGTCCCTGTGTTGCTTTCCTTCTGTCCCCATCTCGTTGACAAGCAACACAGGTAAGCGCACCGCACTTCTTCACAGTTTCAATCTCTCACGCTCCCAGTAGTTGATTGTCTAAGGCTCGTTTTAGAGATATCATCTATTCACGTCGTGAGAGCTCCAACTGTCTTTTGAATAATCTTTTTAACTAGGTTCTCACTTTACAGGATTCACTGGTACTATCTTATAGCTTTTGCTATTGTGCCCAGTTGAATCTTAACAAGTGAGCGGTGTCCCCACCATTGCCTATCTAATCAGATTTCTCATGCAGCCTTGTTTACTAGATTCCAGATCAGTCCAATCTTCTCATTGTTTGTCAGTTTTCATGGCATTACTCTCCTCGCTCGTCGTCCGTTCAGTCCTACTCCCCATCAAGACATCATTCTCTCCTCTTTCTATGCCGGATGTTCTTGAACGTGAGGGAGGCCCTGTGGGCTTGATCGACAATACCGTTCAAGCGCGAGCGGAAGAATTCCAATGGATCGTGGATGAAGCCATTTCCGGATCGTTCACCGGTCCTATTTTCTTGGAACATCTTAAGGCAGCAGGAGCTACTCCTGACGAGGCACAAGATTACATTTCGGAATTTAGCCAACGCAGAAGGGAACATGATGCCACTATGGGGATGAGTTCAGAAGGAGCCCGGCCAGGTCCAGTTGAGACGAATGTGCCAAGTCCTGTTGATGTCGCCATGTCGATTGCTTGGGCGCTTCTTCTGGCAAAGGTGGATCAGCTCCAGTTGCCATCTTCGGGAGCAGCTAGAATCGGTGATGGAACCCTCTCTGAGGAGTTGTCGGCTCTCCTTGGGTTATCCACTGGGAAAGGAGCCATTCTGGCCTCCGTGCTTGCTAAAGCACCTCATTTGGCTAAGTTGTCAGCTCCAGCCATGTCTGACCCTCACTTGGAAAAGACTCAGGAGCTTCTCTCTGTCTTTAGCCCTCAGAATGTTCAAGACATCCTCATCAACAAGGCACAGTTTGCTCCAGTCAGGGATCCACTCCCTCAAACCTTCTGGCACAAGATCCTCCTCGATTCTTATGTTGACTTTGAAAAACTTTTTGCATCTATGGAGAAGGGTTATGACCACCACGATGACCCAAAAGATTTCAGAGCAGGCTATGCACTCATCAAAAAGGATCAAGTGTTCTCGAAGCACCCAGTTCATACAGAAGCCGATTGGATTCGAGTTTTCAGTGCTTGGTCTTCAGGTGTGGCTTTCTTCTTTCCTCATCAGGAGGACGAACTTCAAAATTATCAGATGATCATTATGGACCTATTTTGAGCTGCTCCATCAAATCTGTTGGTCGCCATCTCATTTGACATCCAAGTTCATGACAAGTATTCAAGAAAGCCTTTCATCTTGACAACCGTGCAGAGCTTAATTTCCCACTTCTTGCTCAGATGCTGTCACCGAGTTTGTTGAGCATTCCTCGGTCAAACAAGCAAGGGCCCTCATCTCAGCCATCTTCTGCAGGAGGGAGCCAGAAGCATATCGATGTTCCTTGCCAGAATTGGAGCTTTGGTTCATGCAAATCTGAAGTTTGCCCGAATCGCCAAAAGCATGGTGTGTGCTTCATTTGCGGTGAAGGACACCGAGCGAAAGACAACGAACAATGTGCCGCAGCGCTCCAGTCTCGATCTTGAAACTGAGTTGGTGGAGTCTCAGAATGTGGTCTCTACATTACTCGAGCAAGGACCTCGGCCATTGGGTAAGATGGGTGGCTCATTAAAACATAAGGCGACAGACATTTTAGAACCTCCTCGATTTCGTCGAGGGTTTGTATGGTCAGACAGTGACAATAGGCATACTTCTCCGTCTGCCCTGTATACTGAGACAGCACTCCCATTGCTGACTCCACCTCGACATCTTTTAGATGACCCAAAGATCCAAGAGGCGCTTCGCTCATTAGGTGATGCAATCAAAGTCGAGATGCCCTTCGACGTTGATAAATTTGAATTGCTATTGACTGACCACCCAAACCAACCCTTCATAAAATCTGTCATGAAAGGCCTTCATGAAGGTTTCTGGCCCTTTGATGAAGGGGAATGGAAAGTTGAGCTTGAGGAAGTCATTCCAAGCTATGACTGTGATCCTGATGATGCAGAAGCCATTCATGCTTTTTGTGACCAGGAAATCACTGCAGGGTGTTGGTCTGGATCTTTAGAAAATAGCGATCTTCTTCCTGGAATGAAGGTCTCACCAATGTTCATGGTTTGGCAAAACAAGAAGCCATGCATCGTTACAGACCACTCTTGCTCTGGAATTAATGACAACATTCCTCACTCAGAAGCTAAGGTCAAGTACGATGACATGAGGACTTTTGGTCAGACACTCCATGATGCTCGAACCGTGAACCCAGGAAAATGCCTGGTTACTTTCAAATCTGATGTTGCATCTGCTTTCCTTAATTTGCCAGCTCATCCCATTTTTCAGTTACATCAGGTGGTGAAGATTGAAGGCAAGCTGTTCATCATAAGATGTCTCGTCTTTGGCAACCGAGCATCTCCACATTGCTGGTATGCTGTATCTGGGCTCTTATGCTGGCTTGGGATCAAAAAACTCGGAATAAATGGCCTTCATGTCTACATGGACGACTTCTTCGGCTAGGATTACATCGACAACCTCGTTCAGTACCATGGAAAACTGCATCCTCATCGTCAAGTTCAGCTGCTGTTGCTCTGGGAAGCAATCTACTGTCCTTTTGAAGATCGCAAGCAGGAACATGGGGAAGCCATTAAGATAATTGGGTTCTGGGTGGACATTAATGCAGAGAGTATTTTCTTGTCACTGACCTCCATCTCTGATGTCACCTCTAAAATTGATCTTTTCCTGAACACTCCAGCATGCGCGCCAATGCTCCGATCATGGCAACGTTTAGCTGGCCATATCAACTGGATGCCGAATGTGCTACCTTGGGGCCATCCAGCTTTAACCGAAATGTACCATAAAATCAGTGGAAAGTCCTGGTCTCACTGCACCATATCCATTAATGCTGGTGTGATCACTGATATTAGCTGGTTGAAGTCAATTATCCATTCTGCAATCAGAGTACACTTTGTCAGTTCAGGTCTTTGGTCAGACCATGAGGCCGACATGGTTATGTGGACCGACGCGAGCTTGCATAAGGCACTAGTGTTCATTTATGCGAATAGAGGTTTTCTCTACCCAATCAAACCACCTCCAGCTGGGACAAAAATTGACATTTTTTTTCTTGAACTGGTGGCAATTGTATCGGCGATTCGCCATGCAGGATCCTTAGACTGACCACCTCGCTGCCTTCTGATCTGGACTGACAGCCTGGATTCTGTTGCGGTACTGAATTCTCTCCATGCTAATGAAAGCTTGCATAATAGTCCATTGCTTGCGATTGCAAGTATCATTCTCCATACCGGAATGGATTTATGTGTCAGATTCATTGAAGGCAAACTAAACACTCGGGCCGACATGCTGTCTCATCTTTTGGTAGATGAGTATCAGCGAAAATACCCCTCGAACTGCGTCAAATGCTTCACTCCCCCAAAGGAGTTATTGCCAGCGCGATGGAGAGAGTGCTTTTGAGTGCTCTGGGGGGGCAGAGAACGAGCAGCCAGATGCCTTGCCCCCCCATGGATCTTGCTGATTTGGATGCTCGTGCACTTTATTTGCAGGTCAATGCTATTGAACGCTCAACATCAAAAAACTATGCAATTGGGGCCCGAGACTACATTAATTTTTGTATCCTACACTCCCTGCCCTTGGATCCCACACTGACAACTCTTTCATGCTATGTGGCATTTTCGTCCCAATTTATTGCCTCAGCGTCCAAATATCTCACAGGTGTGCGTCACTTCTTAAAAGACCTCTATCCTGAGTTTGACGACAATCGCTCCCATGCTCTTGTAAAAGCTACAATCCGAGGGTCCAAAAAAGTATGAGCAGACCTTATACATCGAAAGCTTCCTCTGCACCTGGCTCATCTGCAATCTTTCGTCGATGTGGCAGACTGTACTGGGACATTTGATGACTTGCTGATGGCCATGCTGCTCTCGTGTGCCTTTTATGGGTATTACTGCATGAGAGAGCTTGTACAGAAGAATGACCATAATCTGCTTGACTGGAGAAAAATCATCAAATGAGCATCACTCTGTTTTGAGAATACCTGCACCCAGTATCGTCTGCCATACCACAAAAGCGACCCTTTCTATCGTGGAACCAATGTCATCTTTACTACACAAGACGTTGCCAATCCTGTTGCTTTGCTATGAAAATATGTGTCCTGGCGAGACCGTTTACATGGCGCTAAGTCCACGTTGTTTCTTTGGGCGAATAGCTCACACCCATCTAGATCTTGGTTCGATCTGAAGTTCTTCACAATCCTGGATCATCGCTATGGTGGACATTCTCCATGGACAGGCTATGCAACTTTTTTTGCATCACTCGGTGTGTCTGAATCTATCATCCAAGCTGTCGGGCATTGGTCATCAGAGGCCTGGAAAATTTACATCTGTGAAAACCCCACAATCAGAGTTGAACAGCAACTGGCCACCATTCAACTGCATCACTAGTCACATGGTACTGCTTTATTGGCTTCTCACTCCCTTTCATTAGCTGCCCACTTCACATCTCCTTGCACCTCCATCCACCCCCACACACACCATTTTCAGCCTTTCTTAGCATGTCTGCTCCCTTGCCTATATAAAAATCCGGAGTCTGCCTAGGCAGACCCCATTTTCTGCTAAAACTATCTCTTTTGAGCATGCAGCAGAGGTCGTCATAAAAGCAAGTTCCAAAGGTAAGGAGCATTTTCGTAGGCCTCTGCACCAAAAATACCTTGATCATGCGACTAGCTCCACTATCCGCATCAAGCCTCTGGCCTCTTTTTTGCATGGTCCATGTTTTGGTGCTAGGGGCTAGCAGATGCTGAGACACAGACAGTTTATATGCAACTAGGAGGTCCCTGTGTTGCTTTCCTTCTGCCCCCATCTCGTTGACAAGCAACACAGGTAAGCGCACCATGCTTCTTCACAGTTTCAATCTCTCATGCTCCCAGTAGTTGATTGTCTAAGGCTCGTCTTAGAGATATCATCTATTCATGTCGTGAGAGCTTCAACTGTCTTTTGAATAATTTTTTTAACTAGGTTCTCACTTTACAGGATTCACTGGTACTATCTTATAGCTTTTGCTATTGTGCCCAGTTGAATCTTAACAAGTGAGTGGTGTCCCCACCATTGCCTATCTAATCAGATTTCTCATGCAGCCTTGTTTACTAGATTCCAGATCGGTTCAATCTTCTCATTGTTTGTCAGTTTTCATGGCCCACCCTCCACACTCTTTTCTTGTCAGTTCTGGGAATAGTAACTTAGTTAGCTACATGTGCATATCTGCTCCCTCGCCTATATAAAAATCTGGAGTCCGCCTAGGCAGACCTCATTTTCTGCTAAAACTATCTCTTTTGAGCATGCAGCAGAGGCTGCAGACAGGCACATAAGTGGGTGACTTTCCATATGGATTTAGAAAAATCTAGAAATTTGAAACAATGCACTCCAGAGTTGAAAGAATTTGAAATTTATATTTTCTAGATTTTCCTAGCCCGTAAGCCATTTCTGCCATCCTATTTGTAGTTTTGTGTCAGATCTAAGTAAGATTAGTGCGAGGCAGACAATGTCCTCGAGTTACAAGTCCCTCTTCACAGAAAGTCTGAACCATCTTAGCATCATCAATGACCATGATGAACCCCTTGCCCTCTGCTTAATTATCATACTTTTTGGCATTCTTGAGGCTCACATGGCTTGCGTCCATTGCCATAATGTCAATCGATTGTACCTTCATCGACAAGACTTGCTGCCAAATCCATGCATTGGAACTCCTTGGCAAGTCTTATATGCTGCGAGAAACAACTGTGCATTCATCACTACCATGGGCTTTGATGTTGAAACTTTTCATCATCTGCTCAATGGCCAGGGAAGATTTGCAGAGCAGTGGGAGTTGTCAACAATTCCTCGAAATGATGTCACTATAATAGGTGAACCTCATCTTGGAAACTGTTCCCTTGATGCTGCAGGAGGACTTGGGCTCATTCTGCATTACTTAGGCTCAGCAATGTTGGAGATCAGTTTGCAGCAAATTTTTGCACTCACTCCTGCTATGGTTTCATGCTATCTCGATTTTGCAAAAAGATCCTCCTACAGACAGTAAGATCAATGAAAAAGGGTGCGATAAGATTACCACGAATGCCACAAGAGTTTGCAGCTGAGTTGGCACTCATTTGTGAGCATCATCTGATGTTGGAGGGTGCATTTGGGGTAATAGATGGGTTGGCTTTGCTTGCACAAGAGGCTGATGATGCTGAGGTCGAAAATGTGACATATAATGGCTGGAAAAGTGAGCATACAATCAACAATGTCATTGCATACTCCCCTCGAGGTGTGTAAACATGCTATCTGTCAATTGCCTTAATCTCATGAATGATTCGCTTGAAGGTGTCATCATCTTGGCTGTGTTAAATGCACCAGGTAGCTGGCATGACTCGCATGTCGCTCGCCCCATTTTCCATCAGCTGCTCATGAAGGTTCCCAATGGCTACTTCCTTGTAGCTGACACAGGCTTTCCACGCAGTACAGCTTCAATTGCAGGCAAGATACAAGCACCTGTGAAGGAGGGTGAGTACATTCCTGAAGATCCTTATGAGCAGGAACAGTTTCTTCAGTTCAATCGCCAATTGTTGTCATACTGGCAGTCAGCGGAATGGGGAAATCATATGCTGCAAGGTGCATTTGGACAACTTTGGGTGCCATTGGATATCAATGTAGAACAGGATCGACAGGATCTTCTGGAACTGTGCTGTAGGTTGCACAATATCCAGACCAAGTTAGTAGGAATTAATCAAATCCAAAATGTATACATGCCAGTATGGAAGGCATCAGAGGATGAGGAGTTGTGGAATAACTTGGGTGGGATGCTTTTTGGTGATATCCGTCATCATGATAGGGTTTTGCATTTCCATTTGGTTGCTGTTCCAGCATAGTTACAACAGCACAACATAATATTATTGCTGTACTGTAAATTATAAAGCTATAGGGCTAGGAGGCAAGAAAAAAGACCACTGGGTATATTGAGGTATCTAGGTCAATGAAAGGTCAGAAATGAACGAATCATAGTGAAGAGCTGTATGAAGAGTCCAGAGATGTGGAGGAAAGTGTAAGCAATTGAATTAGAATCAGGATTGAGTAGGTGTCTTGATGTCAATAGAGATTCCATCATGAGTTCGGTGGGGAGTGATCACAAAGTTAGCGAGACCTGATGCAGATGGTGTGACAGTAACTTGAGGTGGTGATGGTGTCCAGTGTGGAGGCATCGAATGTTGTGGCTGGTGGGCATTGATGACATTGTGTGACGTGGATGTGGCTATAGGTTGAACACGAGAGGTCGACAGTGTTGGAGCAGAGATTGTAGATGAGCCATCTTGTCGCTCCCTTCTTCCATGAAGTTGAAGGTGTGGTGGGCTAATGCTTTGGTGAGGTTGATGATGGTCACGGTGATGGTGAGATCGAAGAAGTTCATACACAGCATCAGAATCAGAGCCAGACCCCCAGTATTGGTAAGAGGATTCTTGAGACCTATGCTGTCCATGTCCATGTCGCTGGTTCTGGAGAGCTCAAAGCAATTGCAGTTCATTCTCAGCTCGATCAGCATGCCTTGCTTCCATCAAAACTTGGTCATAGAGTGCATCGTTGCATGCCCGCAGCTTGCAAAGTTCCAGCTGGACTGAAGACAGTTGGGTGAGTTGAATGCTCTGTGCCATTTGATGGTCGTCTTGCTCACAAACATGGTCAGAGTGGAAGTTTGTTGTCATCCAATCAAGTACATCGATTGCTGAGGCATTATGTGGCTTTCATTTGTCAGCCAATGGACGCTTGACACAGTAAGCCTTTGCCAACAATGCTTTCTTTCCCTTTCCATAAATTTTGTTCTTGCTGTCACTGGCGATATCAATGACTGAATAATTGTCATCGGAGTCACCATCACTTTTCATACCACCCTCGCTGAATTCTGGGTCATCCAATGCCAATGTCCCTGACCTCTCTGCAATTCTGTCCTCAATCTCAAGTGCTATTGTATGGGGATCATCGTCGCTATGCTCTGCATCTCCTGTTGGCTTGTCCTTAGCTTCTCGAACGATCTGCATCAACAATTACTCGTAATTAATTTACAGAGTTCCTTGAGTAGATACTGTGTCAAATTTCCCCTTAATAGATTGGGCAGTACACTGCGAGTAACCCTGCTTGGCAGCCCAACTATTGTATGTCTCAGCAACTGCCTCCCATCCTTTGCCACCAATTGGAAGCTGCTTGTTGATGCCACATAGTAACCTGTGGACCTCCTTGGAGCTAAAATTATGAGAACCTGTGGAACGCCCTTTCTGCTTCACTTTTGATCCTGGTTTGGCTTTAACCTTCACTTTACTGGCACCTGGCTTACTGTCCTTTGCCATGCACTTCTTCTTTTGAGGCTCATTAGTATTATCATGAGCTTTTCTTCTGCCCAGCGCATTGGAACTTTGGTGCGCAATCTTGCCTGACCAATCTGTGTCCTCGCCAACTTTTCTTTTTCCAACCACCTTAGAACTTGGGCACATAATGTTGCCAATGTTGCTGATGTCTGGAAGATCTGAATCTGAGTCAGCAGGTCTGGGAGTCACAATAGCTGGACTACGTGAACGTGGAATAGTTGATCATAAGGGAGGCTGGCATGGTTGGCCACTCAGAGGGAGAGGAAGTGGCTGAGATATGTTACTGGGAGTATGGGATTCTGGTGGCGCTGATGCTGGTTGGCTTGGGTATCTAGCAGCCCATGTTGGAAGCAGCATATGGGGAGTGGGGTATAGACATGGAGCTGACAGATTAGGGGTAGGATAAGGAGCATTAAAAGTTTTCTGGCAGAGAAGGGAAGTAAGCAAGTGTAGTTGAATGTATATTATGACATACAGGAGGTTGAATTGGAGTATTGGTATAATAAGGAGTGGGAGGAAACATAAGTTGTGTGTTTGATGGAAGTGAAAAATTTGTAGCACCAGGCTGAGTGGGGTAACCTGCCCCATGGTCTCTCAGAGGAGTTCCAGAAGTTTTTGAACCTGAGCTATCCAGTTGGTCCTCCATTGAGTAGTGACTTAGAATGCAACAAAGAGTGACTGTAGTTGCAATTGTATGGGGAAAGGTCTGAAGGGAGTATTAAAGACCCAAGGTTATGGAACTCTACCTAAAACAAGGATGCAGAGTGCCAAACAGTGAGATCCCATTATGAAAAAACCGTCTGAAATAAACTACAGAGGGGTCCTGAGGCCTTTGTAAATCACCAAATCTACAAAGGTCACTTTTCAGGAACAGTAATATAAATCATCCTGATTTGGCTTTGGCATCTCAGCTGATGGTCATTTAGGGGTTGAAACCTCTCTAGATTTTTCTAGATCCTTACAGGAAGTCACCCAGTTATAACACATTTTGAGATCAGCCCAGAAATATCACTGACATGCAGATTTTAAATAAAAAAGGTAATTCCAACCATTAAATCACCTGACATAAATTGCTCTGATTGTGACTTGTCAGGTTGGGCCATGGCTATGCCTGGCATGAACAAGTCCTCACTTCAGGAAATTTTTTCTTTAGTCTACATTTATTTTCTTTTGATGCAGGGCCATATGCCAGATAATATATTGTGGTATAAAATCTACTAACCTGCTTCAAATAATGTACTTGAAAATTACACAGCATGGTGCTACCATCTAATAGGTACAGGTAAGTATCAATATAATGTAAAGTGAATCAAAATGGCACAGAATAAAATAAAGAAGGTGATGCATGAATTAGGATATGAAGCAAGTAACAAGAGTGATTAATGAAGCAATTTTGAAAACCAATACTGTATAACACTAGGCATAATTTGCAATGTTTGCCTGTTTTCCTTGGCAATCTTGAAGAACTGTAGTGGGTAGTAATTGTCCATCATATAACATGTTGGCACCAGTAGAAATAGTAGCGGTCAAAGTAGGGCAATTATTGTATGATTGATAGTGCAATTATTGGACCATTATGAATCAAAAATTGTATCAATAATCTGAGTCACCTTGACCATGAGGATTATGGAGGGCAATTATGGGGTGATTATGTGTTGAGCAGAGCGCTATGCACAGTGTAGAGTACTCACAGATTTTACTACTTACCTGTTGAGTTGGTTAGTGTGCTAAGTAACTAGGTAGAGGGCAGAGAACTCTCTATATTGTTAGGTAGAGGTACAGCATACTTATATACCTAGAGAGCCTACATGGTCACATGAGGCTCTGGTCATGTGAGGCTCAGTGGGGTGGAGAAAAGGGCAGTGTACCACATGGAACCCTGCAGGAACCACATGGTTCCTGTCCACATGTTATTATGACATATTTGTATATGTGTATTTACATATATGTGTGTTTAAGGGTTCTTACACCGAGGCACAGAATAGGTGCCATGTGTGCAGATTTAATTCAAGATTATGGAACACAATTATTTTGACAGATCTATGATCTTCTGTGTGATGTAAGCAAGAATGTAAGCATGTCAAATAATTGCCTTTGATAATCATACAAATAATCATCGAATCACCTCCAGAGGCAATTCGATGATTCTGCGATTATTGCACCAATCATGATTATCTGTGTCTCAAAAATCATGGACATAATCCATGGATAATCGCCCTCCTTTGACCACTACTAATGCTATCCTTAAACCATATTTGTTCATTAATCACAACACATGAAGTGTAATGAATTCTCTGTTGGAGCAGACTATATACACTGCACAGAGGAAGAGACAACACATTCCTTATAACCTACCTGGGGTTTAGTAAGTCTTAGAGCTAGGGTTTAGCAGAGGTAAGAACACTATATTCCTACTACAGTACAGGTTCTCCTTTATATATATAATAAGGATGTCACATGACTCAGGAATGTGTTTACCACATGTATGCACAGTAAGCGCAGTAACATGTGTATGCTGCATGTTGCCTCATGTATGCAGCATGCTTCTTGGGGTCTAATTTCAACATTCTCTATAATATATAACACCCTGTAGTTTCATAGTGCAAGATTGATTATCTCTACAGGTAATTGTTACCTCTGGATCTACATGTATATCCTTGCCTTCAAACTCAAATACAATTAAATCTGGAATTCTTGAAAATGAGTATGTGTGCTCTTCACACAAAAGACATGAATCTTCTTTGTAATTCTGAATCCAGTCTGTTGTTGATACATAAGGATTTGTGTCAGCAGACAAAACATATGAATAAATAGAGTGGCATTGGCTATGGATAATGGGATGTCCCTCACTACAGGTAAGCTAAGAAGACACCATTTCTCTAGATGGTTTGAACAGGTACTCTAATAGCCTGACCACAGACGTATATCTGCCCCAGCATAGGCCAGCTAACTGTAAATCATCTAAAGCAATTCTAAACATGTCTCTAACGGATTCTAATGAAGTTTGATTATAAGAGTGATCATTGAATCCATTACTGATCTTTTCTAGCAAGTCACAATTCATGCTACAGAAGGATTGTTTCCAGTGTGTTGGATTATTCCTCCAAAGTGGGTATAATATAGTAAATATGGAATCATATGCACAGCTGTTATTATCCATGTTAAACCAATAGGAGGTGAAATCTGAAATGTTGTGCCAGAAGTTGTATCAGCCATATTGTGACTGGTTTTTTATTTATTTATGTTTTCAGCTGTGCAATTATCAGTTATCACACTGATTTTTCTTTTCAAGGACCTGGTTGAAACAGAAGTGGACTTAGTTTTGGCAGGAGCAGCTGTAGCATGCTTTTTCTGTTTTTCTACAATCTTCCATCTTCCATCTTCTATTTCAGGTTCTAATAAAGGATCTCTGGAATTCCACCTAATGGCTTTGTGTACAGCTGATGGTACATGATGCATTCCCTTCCATTGTCTAAAAGCCAAGATTAGCATATTGCTCTGTTCACCAACCACACTTCTGTGCAATTTTCCATTATACCTCAAGTCAGTAACTTCATCAAACAACTCTAGCTACCTGAATTCTTGTCTTAAGGCACCAGAAGCACCATTTGTAATTTTCTGAGGATGAAATGTCTGTGTTATTAATGTACCAGCTGCAGTTGCACTACGTTGATATGGCTTCCTATCACCCTGCACTCGTACTATGGCATTTTCACGATTGTGCACACCGCTTGGACATCTTCTACTCACTTTGCATAGTGCACTTTTGTGTGCTCCACTGTGCTCCCATGCACTCCCATGTGCTCCATGCACTTCAGTGCTCCAGTGTGCTCCAGTGTGTTCCCATGTGCTCTATGCACTTCAGTGCGCCTCTGTGTGCTTTTGTGCACCTTTGTGCACCTTTTGTGCACTTCTATGCGCATTTGTGTGCTTTCGCACACCTTTGACCATTTAGGTGCACTTTTGTGTGCCTTTTACATTTCTACTGCACCTTTGGTTCTCCCATAGCTGCCTGCTGTCGAGCGCCCTAAATGCACCCTGTTACACTTCAACCCACCTCTGCGCGCGCCCCCCACACTCCTTATCTGCCTTTCACCTTTATTGTGCACTCGATGTGCCTCTGCGTGCTCCTTTTATGCTTTACTTGCAACTCACATTCTCTGCTGCACACTCATTGCACAATCCCTATCACACACACAACAATCCACCACACCAGTTGTGCTGCGCATCATGGCTTCCAGCTTACTGGCACATTTACTTGAGGTGCACTGTGATTTCAACATGAGTGAACTGTGCATTCTCACATAATCAGGGCACTTTGCACCTATTTGGCATTGAGTTGTGCACACTTGGATGCTTTCACATAAGCCTGGCGCTTTGGCAGTATTTGGCCTTTCACAGCATCTCCTTATAGTTCTTCCACATTTCCAGTCGGCATCACCTTATCTGGTAACTGGCACAGGTCGATCACATCATTATTACTAAGGCGCAGCATGTGACACATAATATCAAAGTGGATTAACTGGGAAGAGTGCATGAGACCTAGAGCACACCAAAAATAGCACATTGCACCAGAACAGTTGGGTATTGGGCTATAGGTGTGCAAATCTTATTGGGTGAGGCAGTGGCATAGTGCAGTCAGGTTTAGATGGGTGAATGGGTGTGCTTGTGGGTAGCGCATGGCACTTTCTATTTTTACATTTTATTTTACTGTTTTTATCACATAAGCCATTTGTACATAGTAGGCAGACAGATAGAGAATCCACAGGATCTTTCCCCCTTCCTCATAGTTCATAGCTCAGTCAGCATCGCACATAGTCTGTGCACCAGCATCTAGTCTGTGCACCTTTGTAGTGCACCCTTCATATAGCTGCATTTGCATATCGTTTGTGTTCCCTCGTTGTATTGCTGCATTTTGTCCCTGAATTGCATTCTTTGTCCTTGTTTGTGCACTCTTGCAGTGTGCCCTTCATATAGCCATGTTTGTGCACTGTTTGCACCTTTTTCTGCATAGCTGCATTTTGCGCACCATTTGCACCTTTTTCTGCCCCTTGCACTTTCACCCCATTTGCACCCCTGACCTGTGTGCCTCCCTTTCAGCACATCCCAGTGCCATCTTCATTCCACTGTACCTCCCACTTCCATCTTCCTCATCATTGCACACTTTTGTGCTCCCATTGCACTTTTTCCACACTGCACATTTTTGCCCCTTTGTGTTGCACACTTTCCTGCTATTGGACATATCTTCCTTTGAGCATGCATGACTAGTGCGCACATTAAAAACCACCATTACAGCCTCTCCATAGTCTCTGTGCCCCAAAGGACAATCCGAGGCCCTCTAAGCAAACTCCCCCCTCACCCTGAGCATACCTGCAGTAGTAGGTTAATGTTCACCCCTTCCATTGAGACTCTGCACCGAGTACCAACTGAACACATCAACATGACAATGGTGTATAACAAGACTGATGAGAACAATTGTCATTGAGGTTTACCACTATAAGGCCTTGTTTTACCTTGAGAAGCATAATCTGTCATAGAAAAGTTGGGAAGAACCTCTAGCTGGGTTCTTGACACATGTACCTTTGAATCATCAGGCAAATAACAGTAGATTGGATTTGTAGTTTTGTATAATGGTACAACATTTTTAGGATGTCCATCAAATTTAACATTAGAAAGAGGATCAGTCAATTTGACAAAAAGTGTTGCCAAGGTTGGTTGACCATGTTCACCAGGAGATACATTTTAGTTATATACTGTAGCTTTTTGACCTTTTGTAATACAAAGTTCTGTTGCACCATTATATCTTCACATAGGTAAGCTACAATGTGTCAAATGATACAGTCTATCAAACATATACAGTGTATCGAAAGATACAGGTTTGGTGGATGCTGTCAAATGCTCTAATATATATGTGTACCTACTATAGTAACAAATGAATACACTATCACAATGGTTGCTAGACCAAACAGTAATACATTTAATACAGACATCAGTAGTCTATGAAATAGTTTCAGGCAGCGGCAACAGCAATGGAGATGGCAGCGGCAGTGGCCTTACCAGCATCAGGATCAAGATCGGCATTACAGGTATGGCCAATTGGAAATTAATCTCATTTATGTAGTAATTCATGTGTAGTCTGCATGGATTCTGCATGCAAATTGGTGTATGATAAATTCAGTAGAAGCCATGTTTATGCAATGATTCATTTATTGCAGTGTGCAGGCCTGCAAAATTGGGTCAGCATGCCAGTCAGCAACCCAATAGGGCTGCAGCAGCATCGGCATAAAGCAGCGGCTGCAGCATTGGCATTAGGCACCTGGGATTGCACTATTTCATCAATACAACAGGTAAGTTGTTGTACAAACATCTTAACCAATAAATTGATTGGCCAACACAGGCATCAGCATTGGTCAACAGCATCATCATTGGTGGCATTGGGCATCAGAATAGGCATTGGCCTTGAACAGGGCATTAGCACAAAAAGTGCATCAGCATCAGCAAACATCAGGGCCAGGGTCAGCATTGAGCATTCCAGCATTCGCAAATGGGTACCAGCTGTTATGATCAATAGTTCTCTTGATCAGAATTCGCTGTTGCTCGTAAGCAATAGTTGAGAATGACTTTCAGTAGTTTGTTGAGAACGTTAGAATGATCAGGTCAAGCTGAGCTTGCCTGGTCTTTTGCATTGCAGATTAAATACTACAAGCACAAGAATGTAACTAGCAAGAGACAATAAGAATGTATAGACAATAACATGGGAAAAGAGTGAGCATGTCCACAGACTGATACAATAGCATGGGAGAGTGATGATGAATAATTAAAGGTGCATGGTCATGGCTCTGCATAGAACAATAAGAGTGTGGAACAATAAGCGTGAGTGAAATAATGAGAACAATAAGTGAACATAGACAATAGCATGAGAAAATGAGAAAATCATGCCCCCTTCCTCTGCTACATCGGCATCCATTCCCATAACATTAGCTCCTTCCCAAGGTTTCGAGTGCCATCTGAAACTATGGCTGAATCATTTGCATCGGATTGAAAGTTGATGCATCTTCTTCATTAGTGGCAGTTGTGAATGTGTTGATACTCATGGTGGTGAATGAGCCATGTGAGTAGACCATTGTTGGAAGCTCCATCTCCTCTGGCTTGGCACTAATGAATCAGACAGAAGTGCCAGTAACGAGCATGAGGGTGAGTCATTGGGGGTGAAGGTTAATTGTTTTAAATAGCATTAAAAGCCATAGCGCAAGCATAATTAGGATTGTGGTGCTGAACACGGTGATAGGTTCACTACACGCTTTAAGGTCTGGAGAACAGTTTCACTTGTATCAAGACATTACAACAGACATTCCGAATCACTACGAACGCCACAAAATTGATGTCGAATCTATTTTGCACTATTTCGAACACTTTCGCGATGCTTCGAACGATTTCGAACAACTTTCACGACACTTTGAACGATTTTGAACAACTTCGCGACACTTCGAGCGACTTCGCAGAATTTCGAACAACATCGGCCACTGTATAGCTGTGTTAAAATACTTTTGATACACGCTGCACATCTGGAACAAACTATTCCATTGCATATCAAGCACTACCGGACACGAGGAGAGATGACAAGAGATTTAGGATGCGATAATAGCGTTTTTTATGTTTCGATGATATATTACAGTGAAAGATAAGTACTTTTACCATATGGGGACACGTATGTTTCAATTATTTATCATTTCTCATCTACTTTTGATCTACAAAGTCCTCATTGTATGATATATTGCCACATATTTTACACATGTTTCACTTCCCTTTTCAGTACTATCTCTTCAAAAATATATATAAACTTGTACTAGTTACTTAGAACAACAGAGAACCAGTTGCCCTCTCCACTATAGTCAGATTTAAGAGCAATTCTCTTGAGTCTTACCTCGCGTTGTATCACTAAGTTCTGTGAAATATCGCGAACTTCCTCGAACTTTCGTATTTGTTCTCAACTCATCATCGCCTATCATCACTAAAAAACCAGCTCGTAACAGCTATATTCATTTGTCAAAACATATATTGATGCCAGTCAAATACCTTCGGACCCCCTTGAACTCACCCGAACAACTTCGAACACATTCGAACTTATTTTGAATTACTTTGCATGTCTACGAACCAATTTCAAACATTTTCGAACATCTTTGTACGCTTTCAAAAGGCTATTCATCACGTCTTTACCATTTCGCATCACTAAAACAACGTTTTGGTATTAGCGGTGATATTTAGTACCACCTTGCACCCTTCCTCTAGCCTGAGTTATACTACAAAAGGCTTTTAACAGGTTTTTTTTAGGTTTCCAGGTCGAGTATCATCAACGGCACCAAGGGTGATGATGAGGCAAACATTGGTGATTATGGTGGTTAATGTTCAAGTGGTTCGGTATCATGGTGGGTCATCACATGATGGGTTTCTTGGGCACAACAGTGCTGAATGTTTTGGTCACCAATTGTGGCAGTGTGGGCACTGATAGCATGGGCAGTGCAATGAGAAGTGACTGATTTCAGCACAGGTGAAGCAGACTGAGTTCTGCATCCACCTGGGCATGGGTAAATAGGGAGGCATAGGTGGTCTTAAGTGTGGTGTCAGCATGCAAGGTGGTGATTCTGGTACCATGCCAAAGGCTTCTTCTGCATCATCAGAGATGCTCTCAATGAGGAAGGTTGGGAAAGGTGTCCTTGGTCACAGCAGTGGCCTATAGCCATGAGCCTGGTCATTCAGATCAGCAATCAGTGGTAAAATGTCAGGATGGTATACTTCTCCCATCAGGCATCGGAACATTTGTTCCAACGTGGAGATGGCCTGGTACATTGATAGGTCTACTGCATGCATAAGGTCTGGAAAAAAATCTAATTATATCTACATATTATGACACACACTCCAAATCACTACGAATGCCACGAAATCGACTTTGAACACTTTTTGAACTATTTCGCACTATTTTGGATGACTTCGAATGGCTTTGAACAATTTCGTGACACTTCACATGCTTTCGAATGACTTTGCACTACTTAGAAGTACATCGGCCACCATAGGGATACTCTAAAGCCCTTTTGACACACACAAAACATTTGGCATGAGCCACTGCATCACTTATCAAACACTACCGGATGCAAGAAGAGACAATAAAAGAATTAGGGTACAATAATGGTGGCTTTGGGGTTTCAACAATCTATTGAAACAACAAGAGAAGTACTCTTACTATATGGTAACACCGATCATTTCACTTATTATCATTTTTCATTTGTTCCATGTTTTACAATACCTTTATTGCTGTGCATACTGCCTCATGTTCTACACCTGTTATATTTCCTTTTTAGTACTTACCTTTTCAAAATGTATATAGATTTGTACTACTTACTTAGAACAACAGAGAATCAGTTACCCTCTCCACTATACTTGGATTTAAAAGCAGTTCTCTTGAGTCTTACCTCGCATCATATCTCTGAAGTTCTGTGAAATATCATGAACTTCCTCAAACTTTCATATTCGTTCTCAACTCATCATCGCCTATCGCCACTCAAAACCCACTTCTTGATTGCTATATTCATTTGTCAAACATATCTCGACACCAGTCGAACACCTTCAAACCTCCTCAAACTCACCTGAACAACTTTGAACCCATTCGAACCTATTTCAAACTACTTTGCATATCTTTGAACATATTTTGAACTACTTTGAACATCTTCGTATGCTTTTAAAGACTATTCATCACATTCTTTACCATTTTGCATTACTAAAAACAATGTTCTGGTATTAGCAGTGATATTTAGAACTGACTTGCACCCTTCCTCTAGCCTGAGTTATACTTCATAAGCCTTTTAACAGGATTTTGGTAGGTTTCCAGGTTGAGTATCATCAACGTATCAAAGAGGTTCCGAGTGGTGTCATTCAGCAGGGCTTGTTTGCACATCTGAAACAAAAGCCATTCCTCATTTCTGTTATTATAAAGGTCTCGGATATATTCCAAGATCACATCAAAGGTTCATTTGGAATCGTGGTCAGGGGAGACATTCAAAATAAAGTGTAGGGGGTGGCTCATGTCGTAGGGAGGTTATGGTTGGACTTATACTATCCCAATACCTCAGGGGCATTTTTTAAATGTGCCTCAGGTTCCCAAGTGTTCTTGGCTGTGCTGTATCCTTTCCATTTCATGAGGAACTGAGCTCCTCAGCCCCTTTTCCTGTGGGCTATTATTGCCTCAACCTCGTGTTCCAATTCTCCCTCGATCAACTCGAGGGGTGGAGGAAGAAGGTTTGGTCTGTGGGTTTCATTCTCCTTGAAATGCAAAAGAAGTGATGCATGGAATACTGGGTGAATTCTCCATTGTGCAGGAAGCTTCAGTTCATAGGCATGGGAGGAAATGGCTCATGTAATTAAGAATGGTCCTTCACACTTTGGGGCGAGCTTCCTAGTTGGGTACCCAAGTTTCAGATTTTTCGAGTCCAGCCAGACCTTCTCTCCCACCATGAATGGGCAGAAGTTCCAACCAGTTTGCCTGATCATGATCTGTCAGGACAGCTTGTGTGCTGCTAGGGCCTCTCATCATGCCTTTCCCAATTTGGCTATCCTCTGTTCAATGGCCAGTACATTGGTTTTCTTGTATGTTGTGGGAATGGCCCTGGGATGTGTTCCCATCATTATGTAAAATAGGGTGTTTTTGATTGTGTGTAAACTCAGCAGCAGTGAGGTGGCTCTTCCACCATGAGGAATTGTTTGCACAGAAAATCTGGAGATAGATCTCTAGTTCCTGGTTTACACATTCTGTTTCCCCATCCATTTGTGGGTGATAGGCAGTGCTCATGGACAGCTTAATTCCCAATAACCTTCCCAGTTCTTGGAAAGCATTAGAAGCAAATCTAGGATCCCAATCAGATATGATCCTATTGGGTAGTCCAAATCTCTTAAACATATTGTGGAGGTAAAGATCTGCTGCCCCAAGTGCATCGATGGTCTTGTTACATGGGATAAAAATTACCCCCTTTGTAAGACCATGGTCTACCACAACCATGATGGTGTCCATTCCATCATCGATCAGCAGATCAGTAATAAAGTCCATTGTTATGAGGGCAAATGGTTGTGTCACCTCAGATTTTATGGGTAGGAATGGTGGTGTTGTCATGTGGGTGTTGACTTTCATTTGTTGACAGGTGGCACACCCATCAACATAGTTCCTGATAAAGATTGTCATCCTGGGCCACCAGTAGTCCCTCCGGACCAGTTCCAGCATTTGGAATTGGCCAGAATATTCAGTGAGGACATTGTCATAATATTTTTTCACGATCCTTCTTCATAGATCCTTGTCATTTGGGACATAACACCAGTCTTTAAAAAAGACCATTCCATTGTCTTCCATCTTCCAGTCTTCCACAGCTGACTTAATTGGCGGTGTTCCTCCTTCTTTGATAACCCTTACTATTTTTTTTAGTAGGTCATCTCCCATCATTCTGTTGGCTAGTAGATCTTTTAGTTCCATGTTGATTGTTCATGTGAAGATTTCATCCTTAAGTAGAGTGATGTCATCATTGTCATTGGCTACCTCAGGTATGTGGTCTCCTCATTGGGATAGTGCATCGGATTGTACCATCATCTTCCCAGGGATGTGCATGAGTTGCAGGTTAAATTGGGATAGGAATAGGCTCCACCTGGCCTGTCGTCAGTTCAGCTTCTATGCCGTTCTGAAGTACATCAGGTGCTTGTGATCGGACAAAATAGTTGTTGGATGCTCTGATCCCTATAGATAGTGTCTCCAGGTCTCTAAGGCCCATATTATCCCAAGCAGCTCTCGGTCATATATCTCATAATTTCTCTCTGTGGGTGTGAGGGAGTGAGGGATATACCTGCAAGGGTGCCAATGCCCATTAGAGTCTGTTTACTTAAGGACTGCCCCAGTAGCATATTTTGATGCATCACTTTCTACTACAAATGGTTTTTCTACATCTGGCATGAGTAATACCGGTGCCTCAGAAAATTTTTGCTTTAGGATTTTGAATGCACCTTGGCATTCACTGGTCCAGTTAAAAGGTTGATCTTTCTTTGTCAGGTCATTTAGGGGTTTTGTGATCATGGCAAAGTTACCAATGAATCTTCACTTTGTACTCTGGAGCAACAGCTCGAGTATGGTCCACATATCACATCATGTCATCTTGTGCTTTCATCAATACCACCTCTGCTTCCTCCTGCACCTTTCGCATTTTTGATACAAAGTCCTCCACTGACTGTACCTTGACTTCCCTTCATGGTTCTACTCCCATTCTGGGATGATACCCATAATTAGAGGTGACATGTGAGTAGCTGAATGGAGTTTATTATTGTGGGAAAATTCTGCAATTGCCAACCATTCAGGCCAGTTGGTTTGTCGGTGATTGACAAACATGTGTAGGTACTGCTCCAACTCCTGATTCATTCTCTCTGTCTGCCCATCATTTTGTGGGTGATATGCCATAGATAATTTGGTTTGAATCCCCAATATGTTATTTAACTCTCACATAAATGCAGAAGCAAATTGTGATCCACAATCGGAGATAACCATATCAGGTAATCCATGTAACTGCCATACCTGATTTAGATAGAGGCATGCCAAGCCCAATGATGAGGTTTCTGCTATAGTAGGAATAATATAAACTTCCTTTGTGAAGCAGTCACATACCACAAATATTGCATCATATCCTTGAGCTTCAGATAATCCTGTGATAAAGTCCACACATATATCTCACCATGGTGCTTTAGGTATAGGGTTAGGCATTAATTTCCCTGCAGGCTTTTCTGGAAATTTCTTCCCCCTCATGCACATATCACACCCATCCACATACCCCAACACATACTTTGAAATTCTGGGCCACCAATAATTTCTCGTCACCAATTCCAATGTCTTCCACTTTTCTGGATGTCCAGCAGCTAGCATGTTATGATGTAATCATACGATCTCCCTTTGTAAATCTTAATTCTTTGATACATACACCTTTCCTCTGAACAACACTAACCCTTGTTCTTCAACCCATTCATCTCCTTTAATATTACCTTTCTTCTCTCCCCTCAAAGCTTTCACAGCTTCCACCACTTCATCATCCATTTCTGAACATTGCCTAATTTTAGACAACATTTCTGTCTCTGAGCTATCCACCAATAAATGCCCTTGATGCATAGCACAAATATGAAAGTATTCAGGTTTGAGTAGGGTAATATTTTTATTGTCCTCCTCTACCCCCCTTTTATGATCTGTACATCTGGATAATGCATCTGCTTTCCTCATCAAGCTTCCCGCTTTGTGAACCAAGTGAAAATTAAAGTGCAATAGAAATAATGCCCAATGTGCTTGTCGACACTTAAGCTTTTTAGTGGACATGAAGTATTGCAGATTTTGATGGTCTGTCCAGATTTCGATCTGATGTGTACATCCCTCCAAATAATGTCTCCATGCCTCCAATGCTTGTATTATTCCCAACATCTTTTTATCATGCACATCATAATTCCTCTCCACATCATTCAACCCTTGAGACAAATATGCACAAGAATGCCATTTGTCATCTTCACATAACATTGATAATACTGCTCCAGTAGCAAAATCTGATGCATCTGATTCCACTCGTAAAGAATGCATGAAATCTACTGGGACCAATATTGGCTCTACCACAAACTTCCTCTTCAACTCCTCAAATGCTGTCTGCTATTGTTCTTCTCATCTCCACACTACTCCCTTTTGCATAAGGTTGTGTAATGGTGTGGCAATTTTGGAAAAATTATGAACAAAGCGATGATAAAAATTGGCAAGTCCCAAGAAAGCCTGAACTTCCTTGATATGGGTAGGCATGGGCCAATCAACAATTGCCTGTACCTTAATAGAATCCATCTTAATTCCATCAGGACCAATCTTTAATCCCAAGAACTCAATCTTGCTTGCTCCAAATACACACTTCTCCAGTTCAATGAATAAATCATTCTCTGCCAATCTCTTCAACACCTCCTGCACTATTGCCTCATGATTTTTTTTATTCTCTATGAATATCAAAATGTCATCAATCAATATTATCACCACACCTTTGTCTATCACATCCTTGAAAATGTCGTTCATCATATTTTGGAAAGTTGGGGGACTATTGGTCATCCCACAAAACATGACTAGTGGCTCAAAGGATCCTCGATGCATGGCAAATGCTGCCTTCTACTCATCTCCTTTCTTTATTCATACATTGTTGTACCTCCAGCATAAATCCAATTTTGTAAAGACCTTGGCCTTTTCCACCTTGTCAATTATCTCTGAGATCAATGGCAAAGAGTATGCATTCTTCACTGTCCACTCATTCAAATACCTATAATCTGTACACATCCTCTTCCTCTGATCCTTTTTTGGTACAAATAATACTGGTGATGTCTGTGGTGATTTCAAAGGTCGTATGTATCCCTTGCACAACTGTTCATTAAGGAATGCATCTACTTCTTCTTGTTCCTTTGGAGATCACGGATAGACTTTTGACTTCTTTGGCACAAATCCCAGCTTTATCTCAATAGCATGATCCCATGGCTTCTGCACTGGCATCCGCTCTGATTCCTGCTTCTGAAAAACTGACAAATATTTATGGTAGGCTTTTGGCACCCACTCCTTTACTGGCTTCTCCACTTTCTCCACATTTTTATCCCATGACTGTCCTCCACAAATTTCCCTAAAGTTCTGCTTCTGTGCTTCTTTACTTGTCATAATTGGAACTTCCCTGTTTGGCATATCTTCATCCTCCACTTCCTCCATCGTAACAGAATACTTTCTTGAACATTCTTTCTCTTTTTTTTCTTTTTTCTCCTTTTTTACTTTCCTCCCATATACATTACATTCTTTAGGACAACGAGTCATGTGTACCTTCCCAGTTTTCCAATCAATTTCTGGGGTATGTTTTTGTAACCATGGACATCCAATTATCAGATTGGTTTTCCCAAGGTTGCACACTTCAAATACGGCTCATTCCTGATGATCCTGATACTTCAATATCATCATAACCTCCTCCTTAATAGTTCCTCCATGATTGATCGTACCATCAATATTATACACCATTATAGGTTGTGGCAGTTTATGTGTGCGAATACTGTTTCCAGTAATTAGGGATCGATTAATAAATAATCCAGTAACACCACTTTCAAGCAATGCCTCCACATTAATTGCTGCATGCGTGTCCACTGTCTTTAATCCTACTATCAAGCTGATTTCAAGTTCTATCTGCACTGAGCAAATAAACAATTTAGGGGTCTTCAGAAATAAGGCTGGGCATTTTTCTTTGTTGGATAAACGATGATAGTCATACTCTTCAATTTCTCTTTCGGGTTCACTCTTGGTTTCCTCGGATACTAATACATTATATTGATTCTGGGTCACCAATGGGGAAACCTTCACTGGGACTCTTCCACAAAATTCTTCTGCTTATCTTCCTCCAACTTCACTTCCTCAATTGTTGTTTCCCTAATCTTCCTTTTCTGCCTACAATTTTGAGCCATATGCTCTAATTGCCCACCATTAAAACATTTAACTGGAGCTCATCTCCCTACTGGATCAACATTCATTGCATCTGTCGATGCTGCTGACTCCTTAACAATAGGTGTCACTGCCATGGCTGGTGGCTGTGCCCTCGGAGTTTGTACCTGAGGTGTCCTTCCTTTCTCGGACTTTCCTCCTGATGACTTTCCAAATCTGGCATTCCCATACATCAATTTTGACTCTGCCTGTTCCTGTTGATATTGCCGATCAAGATGCATTGCCCAATTATACCACTCATTCAACCTCTCCAGCATAGAAGGTAGTCAATAGATAGACTTGAATAATGAGAGATTTAATCCTGCCTTCAAATATTCTACCAACACTGCTTCTCCCATATCGGTCTGTGATGCTTCTGCTTTGAACTGCAAAATAAATTTGTCTGCTGTCAGAGAACCTTGGTGCATGATTTTTAATTTTGCATTAGCTGTCGCCTTTGGGTTAGGGTCTCCAAATTGTGCCTCCAATCTCTCCAAAAATTCCTTGAAAGTTGCAAACAGTTTGATGAAAAAAAGGGTGCAACTTTTATGGCAATTTGATTAATGGCTTTGTTTCTCCAGAACTGTGCTTTCCCTCCCTGGATGTATGAGAGAGCAAACATAATCCTAGACTCAGTCATATAAAATTTGGGCTTTCTCCCATGAATATACAACACTATAGAGCTGATGAAGGATTTTGTGTTCTCCATGGTACCGTCAGATATTTGTGGGGGCACGTATTTAGGTAAATGCATTTTTCCACTCTCAGACCTCTCCTCTGCATGCTCACTCTCCTGAGACATCCACTCCACCATCTCCTCCATCTCATCATCTTTATCTTCTACTGTCTCTGCTTTTGTTTCTGCTTGTTTGGGCTGTGAGGCTGCTAATACTGACACTAATTGGGATATTTGTGCTATTAGAGCATCAATTTTGGCTTCTAGAATGGGCATGGGAACAGGATTGTGACCAGGATTTGAAGTTGCTTGTTCTGACATGATGATGTAATCTGTGATGAGTCACTTCTTCGGCTGAGTCAAGATTCAGCTGCAGAATTATTTCGCAAAATTTCAAGTCATGTGACCCAGCTATTCAGGTACAAAACATAGCAAAACACAGCAAAACACGTGATTTCAGCTATTTGTCAACACTTGGGCACTTCAGATCAATAACCCTTCCAACAGTGCCTGATCTCAGGGTTATTACTGAATTTGGCTAGTAACTATTTAAAATAGTCATCCAAATTGAGTAATGTAAATCTCAGCTAAACCAGATCTGATCGGTTGTCTGGGTGGAGCTGTCCTAATGATGAGCGCTGCCTTTTGATCACTGGCAGTGACAATGTAAGGCGAGGCCTGGTGTCGGCTTACAAAAGTAAGGTAAATATGTACATATATACAATTAATTCCAGCTCCAAAATGATGAGTAAGCAGATGTGGTGTGCTGAGACAAATGACGTATGCGCATGTAAGAGAAGGTGCACTGATGGGGCAGTTGAGTTCTTCTGTTAGGGTGACACCCATGGTTCTGCTAGCTGGACTGTGTGGGCTCTTCTACAAGAAGGCGGCGGGGCACGCGTGCATGATGGGGGGTTTGATGGATTTGATGTGAGGGGTTAAAAATAGAATAGTTGGCTGAATTAGGCTTTTCGCACCACTATTGTGGATGGAATACCAAGAGAACTCAACTGAGGTATCCTAGTATTTATTTTATGGTTATATACTATGTTACATATGTTGTACTATGTTGCTACTGATGTGCACATATATGCATGTACATATTGATGCATGTAAATACAAAATTTCTATGCTGACAAATAATGCATGTATAGGCATTTGGTAGCATATTTTGGTAAAATAAAATAAAATAAAATAAAATTAGTATTATGTAATAGGCATGTTAGGAGACTGTTTCCTAACACCCCTTTGACGTTAGTCAGAGATGGCCAGTCCCTTATTCCACTCAGTTTGGTGGGGTCCATTGCCAATTGATTTGGGCGAAGGATAAGCCTGAGGAACCCCACCTCTTGTATGTCGAACTTAGACTTTCGGGCTTTAGGAAGAGAATCTCTTAACCTCGCCAGAACCCTTTTTGTCCTTTCTTCATGTTCTTTTTGGTCTTTTGAGAAGATTAGGATGTCGTCCATATAGATAACTAACTATCGCTCATTTAACATGTCTCAAAAGATGTCATTCATCATTGCTTGGAAGGTGGCTGGGGAGTTACAGAGGCCAAAAAAAATTACTTTGGGCTTGAACAGCCCCTTGTTAGTTTTGAATGTGGCTTTCCATTCATCTCCCTTCTTAATCTGGACATTATGATACCCCCACCTAACATCTAACTTCGTGAACCATCTAGCCCCTTTTAATTTGTCAAGTAGATCTCTGATCAATGGAAGAGGATAAGAGTTTTTGATGGTTCCTTCATTTAGGTATCAATAGTCTTGGCAGGATTGTAGGGTATCAGAGTCCTTCTTTGCAACAAAAAAGAATGGCAATGCCATCGGTGACTTGGATGGGATGATGTACCCCTTCTGCAGGTTCTTGTCTATGAACTCATCCAGTTTCTTTTGTTCAGCTGGGGTAATGGGGTAGACCTTGCAATCCTTCAGAATGAAATTTGGCTTCAGCTCAATTGCATGGTCCCATGGTCTTGATTCGGGAAACCTTTCTGATGCTGCCTTTTCAAACACCCTCCAATACTCCTTATACTTGTCAGGGAGTAGATCATCTAGCGATTGTTCCTTCTCCTTATCTTTGCTCCCATGGGTTAGCTTCTGTGAGATGGAAGTTTTTGCTTGGATGTATGTGGTGTTTGAGTAAGCAATTCTGCTGGTTAGCCAAGATCAGGTGATGGGAGAGATCTGCCTGAGTTTTTGGTAATTTGGTGGGATGTAATCGCATTTGATAGTAAGAGGTGATTCCTTGGTTCTGAATACCCCGATCATTGATTCCCCTTGAATGTATGCAAATAGTGCCTCCATGCCATCCTGACTTCCCTCAGTGCAGAGTGATACCTTGACACCCATGGCATCCAATACCAGTATCTGCAGGTCATTGTCAGAGTTCATGTCTATTGCTGAGTGTGGTCCATGGCAGTTTTGTCTGTCTTCAGTGCAAAGTTTTGTTGTGAGATGAACCGTCCTGAGCCTACTCTTCACATGCTCAGCAGTGGTGAGGTGGGTTTCCCTGAAGGTCTCCCCAGCACTCCTCATAGGTAGCCTCCCAAGAGTCAGGCTCAACATTACTCTTGGTAGTGGGACTTTGCTTACCATCAATTTTGCTGTGCTGGGTTCATTCAATCATAGTTTGAATCTTTCTAATTAGGAGCCTTTTGGTTGGTTTGATGAAGAGAGTCCCCTCCTTCCAGTTGATCATGGGGTTGCACTTTTGAAGCCAGGGGTAACCTAATATTATCCTTTTCTTCCCCAGGCCTGTTACCAATAGTCTAATTTTTTTTTCTCCTCCAATCTCCACGTTCATGTTAACATAGTGCATGATCATCTCATTTTTGTTAAGAGTTCCATTGACATTTTTGGTGAGGATTTTCTTTGGGAGAGGCAATTTCTTTAATCTGAGTTTCTCCACTACTTGGTGATCTATAAATGTTCCTCCCACCCCGGAGTCGATCAAGGCAGGTAGTTCAGCTTTTTTGTCTCCTAGCACATAATGAACAGGAATGCACATAGATTGGTTGCTTACTTGTGCTACCAATATACTTGAGACTATGACTCTGCGGGGTCTGCTGCCTATGCAGGCTGCTGCTTTAAAAACCCTCTGCTACCATCAAATCAAGGACTTCCTCCTTCTCCTTCTCTTCTAGCTCATTGATGAGGGTCTGGATCCTTTGGTAGTGGTCTCTGGGCATCCTCTTTATTTCTGGCTTCTGGGATAATGGGATAAAAGCAAAAGGGGCAGAATACTAGAAGACCTCAGTTGAGTTCTTTTGCTTTTACAAACATTTTTTTAACTAGAGTTTCTCCACCCCTCCTGTTCACTCTTTCTTCTTTCATGGGAAGTTCCTTTCCTCCCTTATGATTGCTTGTTCTGTGCCCCACCTTGTGACAGACAAAGCACTTCCCTTTTTTGTTATGTTCAAGCCTCTCTGCATAGGAGAGGTGCGTCGTGTCGATGTCCATGGTGTTTGGGTCTTTTGAAGAGCCTCCTGCTTCTGCTCCCCTCCTGCCTTGCTGTAAGTTCTCTCTTTGATTGCTTTCACCCTCCTCAGGTGCCCTTCTGCTCTCGCTGCATGGGTGTACCATCCCTTGATTGTGTTCAGCAGATTCTCTATTTCGAAGACTTTATTGAGAACTTGGTTATTGAGTCCATCCATGAAATATTCAATGAGGGCAGCATCCTCCTTCATCTTGGTGTGGTATGCCAGTGTTTTAAACTGGGCAATATACTTGTTAACCCCTTTTGCCCCTTGTGCAAGTGCCCTGAGTTGCATTTGTGCATTTCCTGCATCGTCGATCAGTGAGAAGGCTGCTCGCATTTTAGCAACGAATTCCTGGAATGAGTCCCAGGGTTTTGATTCAATGTATCATTCCTCCAAGTAGACCTGTTTCCAGGGCCCTGCTGTTTTTCCATTCATGTATGAAAGCATGAACAGGATCTTTCATCAATCATCTTCAAATACCTGAGGGTTGGCATCTGCATATGCTCTGCACTCCAAGAGGAAGAGCATGGTTTTTGATCAGTCACCCGAAAAGTCGGTGGATGCTCTCATCTTTATTTCTACTGTTCAGACAGGTGCAGCAGGTGTCTTGGGGACAGTGGGAGTGGTGAGTACTGCCATTGTGCATGGTGTCTGATTCTCGTAAGAGTCGCATTTGTCATTGGTCGATGGTGGCTGCCTAGACTTAGATTAGTTGGCAGAGTAGAACAGCTTGACCTTTTGTTATGATTAATAGTTCTCTTGATCAGAATTCACTGTTGCTTGTAAGCAACAGTTGAGGATGACTTTCAGTAGTTTGTTGAGAACATTAGAATGATCAGGTCAAGCTGAGTTTGCCTGGTCCTTTGCATTGCAGATTAAATACTACAAGCACAAGAACATAACTAGCAAGAGACAATAAGAATGTATAGACAATAACATGAGAAAAGAGTGAGCATGTCTACAGACTGATACAATAGCATGGAAGAGTGATGATGAATAATTAAAGGTGCATGGTTGTGGCTCTGCATAGAACAATAAGAGTGTAGAACAATAAGTGCGAGTGAAATAATAAGAACAATAAGTGAATGTAGACAATAGCATGAGAAAATGAGAAAATCGTGCCCCCCTCCTCTGCTACATCGGCATCCATTCTCGTAACACCAGCAATATTTAATCATTAGATACAGCACACAAAGCAATGTTCAATGTAGATACAATAAGAATGTCATGGCCTTGGCATCACATCAGTGAAAATCAGCAGGGGGATTGGCATCATTGTCATGCTTATGGAATGATGGTCTGATTGGAATCTCTGAGAACCTGCATTCAAATGATTCCAGATTAAACTCCATCCTTTTCTTCATATGTCTTCAAGGTGACATTCTGCTATTCCAGCTTTTTGAGCTTGGCCATGTAGAGATGATGACTGGCATTCTTATACAATGTGCTGAGCTGGTTTTGCAGGGCTTTCACTTCAGCATGGCAGTTCAATAGCTCCCTGTCTGTCAATGTCTGCAACAGGATCAACTATAGCCACACAAATGAGGACCATGACACTTACTGGATTGGCCAGTAGCATGAGCTGGTTTCAGGCCATCAGATAGTATGCTTGATTGGTTATGTTTTTAGACTGCAAAATGATGATTAGTGAGATGATAGGGCATCAGAAGAAAATACAGCATTTGCCAGAGACACGGCATCAGCCAAAGACATGGCATCAGCCAGAGACACGGCATTGGCCCAAGGCATGGCATCAGCCAAAGGCATGGCATTGGCCACTGGCAATGACATTTGAACTGAAGGAAATCTTACTTTCACATGTGCCATATGCACTTTGAATTCTACTTTCTTTTGATAGGCCTCCATGACTGGAATTATAAAATGGGGCACAAGATGGTGCTGCCCATTGTCACTTTGGATAGGGACATAGCCATCAAAAATATCTGCCTGGCTTTCTTCCTGATTGCTTATTGTAGAGGGATGGATGTAGGAAGAGAGATGATAACACTATCATGTTTAATCAGTGATCAGAGATCTATCGATGAGGGATTATTTGTTGGCCCCCATTGCCAATTCCCCCATTGTTGATTCCTGTGTTGCCGATTCCACTGTTGCCGATTCCACTGTTGCTAATCCCACTGCTAATGCTTTTTCCCTTGCCCTTGCAAGATGGTGGATTGTGATCAAGATAATTGTGTTTACATAATACAGAATGTTTTGGTCATATAGGGGAGATATAATCGGCATTTGCTGATTTAAATGCATTGTCAGCCCTCAATGCTAATTTTTGCCAGAAAGCCTGCTGGCAATTAGCATAGGCTAGTGGGCCAGAAAGGGTATTCTTGGACTGCAAGGCTGACTGCCACTATTGGCTGTGATAGATGAAATATCACACAATCCACTGCATTTCATATGTGACCAGTAGAAATTCCTCCCTCCATCTATTTCTCTGAGCCCATGATTGAAGCCAGTGTACTCTCCTGACTAATAAAACTATTAGTGTAATGAATATGGATGGCCACAAAATACATTTACATTCCCAGAATTGAGTGGCATTGGCATCAGCATTGCTGTGCTGTTTGGTAATGACACTAGTTTGATTGTGGGCATTATGCCAAATCCAGGACATGTGAAGATTAGTGGAGCCTGGTGCATTTGGCTTCAGAATAGCTGTGCTAGCATTGAGGTCATCCTTCATTAACCACTGAAACATACTCAATGTCTCAGCATCACAATTTAGTGCCACCAGTCAGGTTCAGCAATGGTTATACATTTGGGCATGCAAGGCAATTTTGTTAACCACATCCTGGACAATGGCTCTTGCTTGGATGATGTGTGAATATTGAAATGATTTGTTGGCAATGAGCTCCTGCAACTGATGCAGCAGTCAACTTGTCTGGTTCTTTCTGAGGTTAATCTCCACATTAGCAAGTTCTCCATCACATGGGAGGTATATTTGTTGCTCCTCAAGTGGAATAGTGTTTGTGTCAGCCAGAAGAGATGGAGCAGGAGTCTTTTCATCAAAGGGTTCTATGTTATCAAAGTTCTCAAATTTGGCTTCATTGTTGCAGGTGATTCAGGAGGGAACAATATTATGCTTGGCAATGTTGGCAGCATTTTGTAAATGTGTTAAGGTTACCATATGAGATGTGAGAGCTTCTCTTTCCTGTTCAACAGCTTGCATGTCAGAAGTGTGAGGTGCTTGCTTTACCAATCGATGAACTTTGTCTCATAATTGAATTCTGGTTCAGATCAATGAGGAATTGTGATACATCAATCTTGGTAGAAAGTATGACCCAGTGCATTTGTTCAAAAACAATAGTGAAATCAATCCACTGCTCAACCATCGATTGAATGAGTGTCGATGCTGTGGCCATTCGCAATGCTATTCCTGGTCCCAGTCCCATTCCCATTCCCTATGCCAGTTGCAATCCCTGAGTGGCATACATACGTATTCATGACCCTGACATCTGTTAGCCTTAGCATTTCTGCTGTGGTGACTTCATCCTCCCATTATTCGACTGCCTGTTGACCAAAAGCTGCTGTCAGTTCTGCATGGTGCATGCTGAGCTGGGTGGATATCTCATGGGCTTCTTGAGATTTTGAGCACAGTGCAAGTCATGCTGAGCATTTTCTTGTGATTTGAATTTGTAGCATGATCATCAAGCATTTCAGCCCAATGTGGCAGAGACAGCTTCTTGCTGAGCAAGGTGATCAGCTGTTCTGTGGGCATGTCAAGCTGATGTCTGTCCCTGATTCTTGCTTTGAGATAATGGGGGGGTCATCTGTTGCAATGTATTCTTCACAGGTGGAGTCTGGCAATCACCAAATGATCCTACTGCTGCCGATTCTCTGTCTGCCAATCCTACTGCTGCTGATTCTCTGTCTGCCAATCCTACCACTGCTGATTCTCTGTCTGCCAATCCTACTATTGCTGATCCTGATGCCAATTCCACTGTTGACAGTTTGAATGCCTTTGCCCTTGCCCTTGCCCTTGCCCTTGCAATAAAATCCTCTGTCTGAGTTTGCCCAGACAGGTGGCAAGGTTTAGGTCAGTTCAGTCTTTCTTGAGTTGATGTGGTGTTGCCTTCCAACAGTGATGGATCAAGTGGGCATGGGGCATCATTTACATCATCATTTAAAGGTGATATGGGTGTGATGGACTTCTTGTAAATGTGTTGAGGAATGACATACTCTGGTTCACCATCACCTGGACCATTAATTGGCTGTGGTCAAGTCACACCAGCTGTGCAGAGTATGTCCATTGTCATTTGATTGACTTGCACATAGTGGAACTGAGCTGGATCTGTGAGTTGCAAGGAATCTGGGGGTTCAGAGATGGGTGCCTGTTCTGCTCTCGATCTTTGGCAAGGTTTTTTTCACTGTTGTTTTGCTTTTATTCTTTTTCTGCTTCTTGATTGACCTTGGGGCTCGGCATCAGCATTGGCATTGGGAATGGCATTGACATCGGGATGCAGGCTGGTGCCCATGATGGACTCGGCATTGGGTATTGCATCACCATTCCATCGTCCACTGCATTTGGAAATGTGTCAGGAAGGTGGAGGGTTATTTAAATTATGAGGATAGTATGCAGGAGACACACTCCCATTGCTCGCTTTGATTCCTTTGAACCTGAATGCTCTTTCAGAGCCCTGTGCTGTTTGATGCTGCAGAACATGGTCAAAGAAGTCTTCTATGATGCTCTTGTGCATGTTCCATGGGTCTCTGAATTTGAACCTTTCTGGAAGATATTCAGGATTGATAAATAAAGAGGTTTGGTCAGCAATTGCTTTGAATGGGATATGGCAACTACGACCATTGTTGGCTAGTTCTGCATGGAGATAAGTAATGGTTTGTAGCATGAGAAGTTGTCATACAGTAATGCTGCCCAACATACAACATAAACCATTGCTCCAGCTCTTTTTTCTTGTATTGTGATCCTTTTCATGGTGTGGGCAGAATGGGGAACCCATCCTGAGTCATCAGAAGCCAGGTTTGTGGTGTGGTGGTGTTAGGTTGCATTGCCAACCTTGAGGCAATGTCCAACGCATGTAACGCCTTGACATAATTCATGAGGGTCCACTTGAGCTCTGTGATATGATCATGATAGGTGTCCAGAAATGATTGTGCAGGGGTAGCCATTAAAAAGGTGACATTGTCATGACTGTAATCAGCATTGGCATTGGCATCACAATTAAAGATTCCACTCACGCGTCAACAACCATCAAACCATTAGATGCAGTATGGGCTGTAAATGTCACATACAGCACTTTCATTTCTAACCAGTGTTGTCAGGCACTCTCCTCTACATGCTTACACAGGCTTTTCTCTGCTAGTCTGTGAGATGTCAGTCACTATCAGGATTGGCAGCAGCAACAGCATTAAATTACCTTTGCTTTGTCTGCTCAGAATAACCTTCCTGCATCATTTTATCCTGCTCGATCTCAAGGATTACCTTTTCCTCTGCAGTCATGTTGTTAAAAACACTCTTGATGGCTGGCAGTCACATCTGGAACCATCCAGGTGTGTCTGTGGTGGCATTCTCAATACCTAGCAGGTTTCTGATCTCTTTCAACACTCAATCCTGGTATAAGGCCCAAATGGGTTCTGATTACTTGACTTTGAAGTTGTTTGATTTGTGCGAGCAGCCCTTTATCATTTGCCAATTGTTCGAAAGCCAGGTTGTTAGTTCTTGGTGATGTGATCAAAAATATAACCTTCACATGCTTCAAGTTGATGGTTCACCTTGGCATGTAGGCAACTCTCCTCCTCATCCATTGGGGCCCTCTCGATTGACACCCAGTAATTGAATATGGCAGGGAGAATGTCACACTTGAGTATTTGCAAGTGGCCAGCTTTGGATTCCTGTGATTGGAATGCATCTCTATAAGGCTTGATGATCCTCTGCTCTTCGACCATATATCTCCCCTTGCGATACTGTCCCCCACCAAGGTTCTCTGATGGTGCAAGCAGCATTGGAGGGGGATTGATGTGGAGAAAAGAATAATTTTTGTCATCATCAGGCATAACATATTATCGGCACGAGGATAACATGAGGATCACATGAAACCAATAGTACAATAAATAGTCCATCACTGCAATCGATTCCCCCCAATCATCATAAGCCTGACAAGAGCTCCTTACAAGAGAAAGAGAAGATCAAAGAAAAATGCACCGCTGCATGAGGACCATGATGATGCAGTCAATACTGTTACACATGTAGAAGTTGAGGTCAATATGAGACATGGACCAAAAACAAAGCATATCAAGGTTCCCTTGCCTCTGGTTACAGAAGAACATGGTAAATCGAGTTCAGCTGGTATCCACAACATTCCAGGTCTTGCTCCAGAATGGGATATGCAAGAACCTCAGGTGGCCAATGAGCTGGTTTGGCCATGGATCGGCATGGTCAGTTTCTGACATGGATTGACTTATTGAGGCTCATATACAACTGATAGAGACAGAAGGACTATGTATTGCAGTTTGTGGAATGAGTGGATGAATTGCTGCAAGCATCCCTGGCTTGGCAGGCATGGTCCATCGACAAACAAGTTTGCAACCACTGTCAACTGAATAAATGGGCAATTTGGAGATGTGTTGATTGTTCACTAGGAAGCACACTTTGCCAGAAATATATGTGCATAATACACCAGCAGAACATCTTCCATCACATTGAATGCTGGACTGGCACACACTTCTGTTGTGCTGAGCTATGGGAGGTTGGCACATACCTTTTTGTCCAGCACCAAACAGATCAGCCAATTTGCAATGCTCTTAACTTTCAAATGAAATATCTGGAGACATTTGAAGAGATGAAAGATAAAGCCAAGGCAGAGTCAGCCAATGATTACTCAACAACGGCCACAGCACTGGCAATGGCAATGGCTCAACATCATGAGTTCGCATTGGGAATGACAGACAGTACAGCAGACGATGAGACTGGGGCTGATGCAGCCTTTTTTGATCATCTTGATGCCCTTTGGCTTCAAGAAAAGGGCAATAATGATGTCAACGACAGTGTGCTTACAAGACTTCTTTGATGGCGATAATGAACATGAAGTTGAACATGCTGATGAAGACATCCATGGCTTTCAACCATATTTGCCTGAACAATGCATGAGGACTGATGCCCAGGCAACAACCATGCTAGCCACTGCTGATCCCAAGCTGACCACTGCACTGCTGACTGCCAATGCCTTAAACAACAGCTATATCCATGTGGTACATATAAATGGAATACATCATTTAGCAATGGTTACCTGCCAGTGTCAGGGAGAACACCAAATTCCCTTGGACCTAGTAACCAGTAACTTGCTCCTGACCAGCTTCACCACAATATGCACTCTTTTCACCGTGCAGGTTCTAGACCATTTTCAGCTCTGTAATCTGGAATTAAAGACATCGGCCTATCAGTTTTACCAGATGATTCAGCACATAACATTGCCAATGAGGCCTGCCAAAGTGGTCAACCTCTACCATGAGCTTTGGTGCATGTCCTGCTTATGGCATTGGATGAAAAGATTGAAGTGGGCAGGGTATGGACACAATCAAAAAGATCCATTGAATCCTGAACCAGGATTACTTGCCAATTACTGTCCAGCCTGTCCTCAAGCAGGCATAAATATACCAGAAAATTGGAAGGACAATGTGAACCAGTGGGTGACTATATACCTTGATTGTACAAGTTGCATCTGAAATGATACTATGGCTCTCAGATTTGTTTTTAAATGCATATTCATGGCTGACAGCAATTTCAAAGCTGACCATGTCTGGCAGGAAAACTCCAATGCTGATGTATGGGTATGGGATGGAGCTGGGATGGTGCCAAATCAGGCTGAATATGAGCAATTCCTGTAAGCTGCCATAGAATGATTCATGGTAGGTACACTTTACTTTGCAGTGGCCGATGCCATAACCGCTGCCAATGCCACTCCTGATGCTCATTCTGATTGGGATACATGGGTTTTTAGAAGGCTCCATGTGAAAATAAATTCTGAGCCATTGCAAATGATTTTTTGGCATCAAAGGCATGTGATAGGACTGGAGTAGTAGCCATTTCATGTGCACGGCATGGCTGTTATGCACCCAATGCACTGGTAGACTTGTTTCTGGGAGAACAGCAAAAGAATGTCAACTTTGCTTTCCTCCAAGCCCTGAAAACCACCAGGGTTGACCATCAACAGGAAGTGATGCTCATTTATGACATTGTCTGCCAATACATCATCCACATTCAGGAGCGTATTGGTGCACATATGCTGGCCAGCTTGAGCATTGACCAGGCCATTGGAGTTTTGCATATTCATGGCCACAAGGATGAATGCTTTTTTTGCTATGCTCCATCTTTCATTCCAGGGGCATTGTAGCAGGGAAAATACTCGAGTCTTTGTGGTCATCGCTGAATTCCATTTCCCCAATAGTCAGAACAGCAACCTTGCCACATCAGGCTGAAATGCTTGATGATCATGCTACAGATTCAAATCACAAGAAAATGCTGAGCATGACAGTCACACTGTGTTCAAAATCTCTAGAAGCCCTTGAGATATCCACACAGCTTGGCAAGCACCATGCAGAACTGACAGCAGCTTTCGGTTAACAGGCAATCAAATGATGGGAGGATGAAGTCACCACAGCAGAAATGCTAAGGCTAACAGATGTCAGAGTAATGGATATGTATGCCACTCAGGGATTGCAGCTGGCATTGGGAACAGGAATGGGACTGGGACCAGGATTGGCATTGAAAATGGTCACAGCATCGACACTCATTCAATCAGTAGTTGAGCAGTGGATTGATTTCGCTATTGTTTTTGAACAAATGCAGTAGGTCATACTTCCTATCAAGATTGATGTATCACAATCCCTCATTGATCTGCACCAGGATTCAATTATGAGACAAAGTCCATCAACTTGGTAAAGCACCTCATGCTTCTGACATGCAAGCTATTGAATGGGAAAGAGAAGTTCTCACATCTCATATGGCAACCTTAACACATTTAAAAAATGCTGCCAACATTGCTGAGCATGACATTATTTCCTCCTGAATTACCCATGACAATGAACCTGAATTTGAGAACTTTGATGACATAGAACCCTTTGACGAAGAGACTTCTGCTTCATCTCTTCTGGCTGACACACACACTATTCCAGTTGAGGAGCAACAAGTATACCTCCAACATGATGGAGAACTTGCTAATGTGGAGATTAACCTCAGGAAGAACCAGGCAAGTCAACTGCTGCATCAGTTGCAAGAGCTCATTGCCAACAAATCATTTCAATATTCACACATCATCCAAGCAGCACCGAGAAAGGGAGTTCACATCCGAGCAAGAGCCATTGTCCAGGATGTGGTTAACAAAATTGCCTTGCATGCCCAAATGTATAATCATTGCTGAACCTGACTGGTGGCACTAAATTGTGATGCTGAGACATTGAGTATGTTTCAGTGGTTAATGAAGGATGACCTCAATGCTAGCACAGCTATTCTGAAGCCAAATGCACCAGGCTCCACTAATCTTCACCTGTCCTGGATTTGGCATAATGCCCACAATTGACCTGGTGTCATTACTGAACAGCACAGCAATGCTGATGCCACTCAATTCTGGGAATGTAAATGTATTTTGTGGCCATCTGTATTCATTACACTAACAGTTCTATTAGTCAAGAGAGTACACTGGCTTCAATCACGGGCTCAGAGAAATAGATGGAGGGAGGAATTTTTACTTGTCACATGAAATGCAGTGGACTGTGTGATATTTCATCTATCACAGCCAATGGTGGCAGTCAGCCTCACAGTCCAAGAATACCCTTTCTGGCCCACTAGCCTATGCTAATTGCCAGCAGGCTTTCTGGCAAGAATTAGCATTGAGAGCTGACAATGCATTTAGATTAGCAAATGCCGATTATATCTCCCCTATATGACCAAAACATTCTGTATTATGTAAACACAATTATCTTGATCACAATCCACCATCTTGCAAGGGCAAGAGAAAAAGCATTAGCAGTGGGATTAGCAACAGTGGAATTGGCAACAGTGGAATCGGCAACACAGGAATCAACAATGGGGGGATTGGCAATGGGGGCCAATAAATAATCCCTCATCGATAGATCTCTGATCACTGATTAAACATGATAGTGTTATCATCTCTCTTCCTATATCCATCCCTCTACAATAAGCAATTAGGAAGAAAGCCAGGCAGATATTTTTGATGGCTATGTCCCTATCCAAAGCGACAATGGGCAGCACTATCTTGTGCCCCATTTTATAATTCTGGCTACCCACCAGGTGATGGAAGCCTATCAAAAGAAAGTAGAATTCAAAGTGCATATGGCACACAGGGGGGTAAGATTTCCTTCAGTTCAAATATCATTGCCAGTGGCCAATGCCATGCCTCTAGTGGATGCCATGTCATTGGCTGATGCTGTGTTATTGGCTGATGCCATGTCTCTGGCCAATGCCATATTTGCTTCTGATGCCATTGATGATACTCAACCCAGAAACCCAAACAAAACCTACTAAATGGCTTCAGATGGTATAACACGAGTCAGAGGAAGGGTGCGAGTTGGTACTAAATATTACTGCTGAGACCAAAAGTTGTGTTTAGTAATGCAAAATGGTAAAGGCTGTGGTGAATAGTCTTTATAGGCATATGAAGGTGTTTGAAAGAGTTCAAAATAGGTTCAAATATGTGCGAAGAGGTTCTAAAAAGGTTCGAAGAGGTTCAAAGCTGTGCGAAGTAGTTTGAAGTAGTTCAAATAAGTTCAAAGGTAATTCAAGTTATATTGAGAAATGAGTATAGTGAGTGGAAAGTGTTTTTTGAGTGGTGATAGGGGATATGCAATGAGTCAAGAGACTAATATGAAAGTTCAAAGAAGTTTGGGATATTTCACAGAACTTAGAGATACGACACGAAGATAAGACCCAAAAGAATGGCTATTAAGTCAGATGATAAGTGAAAGGGTAACTTGTGCTCTTCCCCATTGGTATTCTTTTGTTTCCTATAACTAATACAAGTCTATATACAATTTGAAAGAATAGTACTAAAAAGGAAATAATAACAATTGTAGAACAAGGGGCAATATGTCAAACAATAAAGGTATTGTAAAACATAAAACAAATGAAAAATAATAATAAGTGAAACGTACGTTGTCCCAGTCTAGTAAGAGTTCTTGTTCTATTGCTTTAATATATCAATGAAACATAAAAATGCACTTATCATGTCCTAAGTCTCTTGCAGTCTCTCCTCGTGTCCGGTGGCTCAATATGTGACTAAAAGGTTTGTTCCGGATGTGCAGCATGTATCAAAAGTGTTTCAAGACAACTATATGGTGGCCGATGTTGTTCAAAATGCTGCAAAGTTGTTCAAAGTGTCACAAAATAGTTTGAAAGCATTTGAAGTCATCTGAAATAATGCAAAATAGTTCAAAAATAATTCGAAGTTGATTTCGTGGTGTTCATAGCAATTCGGAGTGCATGTCATAATGTGTCGATATGAGTGAGATCCTTCTCCAGACCTTATAGCGTGCAGTGGACCTATCACCATATCATCTCACTAATCATCATTTTGCAGTCTGAAAACATGACTGATCAACTATACTATCTGTTGGCCTAAAACCAGCTCATGCTACTGGCCAACCCAGTAGGTGTCATGGTTCTCATTTGTGTGACTATAGTTGATCTTGTTACAGACATTGACATCCAGGGAGCTGTTGAACTGCCATGCTGAAGTGAAAGCCCTGCAAAAGCAGCTTGGCACATCATATAAGGATGCCAGTCATTGTCTCTACATGGCTGAGGTCAAAAGACTGGAACAGCAGGATGTCACCTTGAAGACATATGCAACCTTGAAGGAAAGGATGGAGTTAAATCTGGAATCATTCAAACACAGGTTCTCCGAGATTCCAATCAGACCATCATCCCATGAGCATGACAAGGATGCCAATCCCCCTGCTGATTTTTACTGATGTTATGCCAAGGCCATGACATTCTTATTGTATCTACATTGAACATTGCTGTGCTGTATCTAATGATGAAATATTGCCAGTTTTTGAATGACCACAGTCAAGACATGGCAGTAGCAAGACAATGCACCAGTCAAGACACGGCATCGGCCAAAGACATGGCATTGGCCAAAGGCATGGCATCAGCCAAGATGCAGCATTGGCCAACAGGATGATGTTGGCCCAAGGATGGCATCAGGGCTAGGTTGCTAGCAATGAGACTTTGAAAAGAAGGAAATTTTACCCCCCCATGTGCCATGTGCAAATTGAATTCAACCTTCTTGGAATAGGCCTCAATTGCCTGGTGGGTAACTGGAATCATAACTGTTTAATCAGGGATCAAGCACACATTGAAAATAAATAAAAAACACTATTACATCACATCAACCTCGTCAACAAGAAGAGCCAATCCAGCTTAAGGCTACCCAACTACCAAATTTTACTCAAAAAGCTGAGTTTGAGTTTCAAAATGGGAACACTGCTTTGTTTGTATATATTGATTGTAGGGATCACCAACACGTGATTGTTGATCTTCAGCATTTTACTGTTTTTCATATCAATATCAACCCTGCTGCTGCAGCTGACCTATCATCCATCATGAACATTACATGCGACCAAGTCCTCAATCAGATCAGCGAGATTGAACAGGCCATCCACAATGGACTTCAGGATGGAAGTATCACCATGGTGATGAAGGAAAGAAAATTGGTGCTTGTGAGTGGATCAGCATGCTATCAGACCAACTATGCACTTATAAATTGTAGAACACATTATTTGGATGGCAAAGAGAGGTCCTCACAGAAGATGTGCAGGCCATGTTCTGGGCTGATGCCTTCTTGTGGGGATTTGTGGTAGCATGGTCAAAGTCAGACAGGACAAAGGACCAAAGGTTTATTGAAGGTCAACAGAGGGCAATGAAGACCTTTGATAAGCAAAAGGGCATCACAGGTGCTGCATCCACAGCAACTGGACCAACCAACTTGACAATGGCAGTGGCAGTGGGAGCTGGACCAGCAATGGCCCCTGTAGCAGCAGCGGCAGCAGGAACGGCATCACCTGCCGGAATGGCCATGGCAGTGGAAATGGGAATGGCTGTGGCCAAGAAGGCATCCATGGCAGTGGCCAAGAAAAAAGGGATGGCAGCAGCCAAGAAATGAGGAATGGGAGTGGCAAAGGCAAAAGCATCTTGAGCGGTACTGGCAGTGGCACCAGGAGCAGCAGTGGCAGCAGCAATGCCAACAAGGAGAGAAGTGGCTGCGGCATGGGCCAAGATGCAGACCCAACCAGAAGCAGCAGGATCAAGAATTCCTGCCCCTGCCCAGCGTCCAATGCTGCCAGTCATCACAGTGACACGCAGGTTGCGACAGGTGGAGAGTAGCAAGGGATCAGATGAGGATTTCGATAAGGAGATGGAGAGCGATGCCAATGTCAATCCTAGGATGGAGTGGAAGTGGCACAATGCAGCAAGAAAGGGACGAGCACCACCCCAGCAAGGGAGTTTGCAAATGACACCCTGTGCATGATGTGTCAAGCTTAGGCATCAGTGTTGGGATCAGGTGAATGGCAAAAGTGCATGCTACTTCTGTGGGAAAGGGAAAGTTCAGTGCAGTCTAGAGGATGTGGATCAAGTGCCAAAAATGAAGAAAGCAAAAGGATTGGCAAGACAAAAAGCAAAGAAGGCACGATTTTCCAGTGAAAATAGTGGAAAGGAATCATCTAGGTGGTTCACCTGCAAGAGAAAAAGAAGAATCCAAAGGTGAGTTCTTCCATTTCATGACACATAAGACCACTAACTAACATGTATACCTATAGCTGTGGAACAGGATATCAAGGCTGATCCCGAGCCCGAGCTGACTGCCCCCACTCCCCTGATGGCCAACCCCTCCCCCATCAACTATACCCCCCTCACTGGATGTCTATACCAACTGGAAGAAGACATGTACCAGCATGCATGGTGAAATGAAGAGTCAGTGCAAGAGTCCCGACTTCACGTATGAGAACTCTGGGATGTGTTTCACTTGCTTCAAAACAGAGTGAATAACATTGAAGGATACCTTGGGTTGCAGGCTGGTGCACAGCCCATCATGTTATACAATGGTTACATGGCTGGGCAGGTGGTTTTCCTTGAGAGGATTCCAAGCAGGAGGGCAGAGGTGTATTGGGAAGGAAGGATGGATGCTGAGGAAGTCGATGCCACTCCCATTCCCACTCCTGTTCCCATTTCTGTTCCCACTCCAAGTCCCACTTCTCCCCCTCCCCCTCCCACTCCTGCTCCCATCCCTGCTCCCATCCCTGCTCCCACTCCCACTCCTATTCCAACTTTTGCTCCTGATGCTGCTCCCATTCCTGCTGCTACAGAGAAAGACAAAGAGATGGCTGAGCCAGATGGTGAAGAGGGCCTGGCCATACCTGAAGAGGTTGCCGGGGAATGATCCTTGGCTGGCACCCCCCCGATCAAAATTATTCCCACCATGCCACAGGATTCTCACAACATTGTACAGCCCACAACACCTATGGCCCCATGACTCCCTCTCCTCTTCCCCCCAATGTCACTCAGTGAGCCTGAGCCTGCTGCCCCATCATTGGTAGTCGATGTCATTACCTCACCCCAGCTGTCCCCTCCCCCTGCACAACTGCACTGATCCCCATGCAGGCTGACTCCTGGTCCATCTGCATTACTTTCCAGAAGTACCACCCCTGAGCCTAACCCAAGGAAAAGAGCAGCCACACCTGAGGACAGAGGGGAGACAAAGCAAGGCAGAAAAGAGTAGATGCTATCCAGCATATACATAAAAGTGGTGTTAATTTTTTTTGCACATTACATAGCAATTTAGTTGTAAATCTACTCTGTAAAATTCACTTTTTTAATTCACTGCCTCCTCCCAACAGCCTAAGTAGAAATGGCTTTCTGCTGTACAAGGTCATCAGCTGTCCTTTGGATAGGTCATGCCCATGCCAAGGCCAATGGATTTTGAGATAATGGTGCAATCATCTGTTGAAATACATCCGGTGCAGAGGAGATATGGTAGGCACCAGCTGCTACCCATCCTGGTGTTGCCATTGCCGATCCCACTGTTGCCATTGCTGAATATTGGTGTTGCCATTGCTGATCCTAGAGTTGCTATTGCTGATATTAATATCACTGTTGCCGATGCTGATGCTGATTCTGGGAATGTAAATATATTTTGTATGTACTAACATTTTTCATAGTCAGGTGACTTCATTGGCTTCATTCATGGGCTCAGAGAAATCAATGGAAAAAGGAATTTCTACTGGTCACATATGAAATGCATTTAGATCAGCAAATGCTGATTATATCTTTTCTTTGTGACTGAAAAGGGCCTGTATTATGTAAACATGATTCATCTAAACACAATTATCTTGATCACCAACCATGACCAGTAACACTATGTCAAACAAAACTCTCTCAATCTTCAACCTTTTTTCTTTCCAATTGGGCCCAAAATGGCAACTCCAAATCTGGACACAAGAGATCATTTGGTATGCAGAGTCCTGATTCTGTCGAGTTTTGTTGGTGTTAGACGATGCAAACTTTTTAAAACAATGTTGGATGCAGAAAGTTCTCTATGCTGAGCTTGTATGTATCTTTCCTAAAGGAAGTAAGTATACATCACTGACATATGACAGATGTATGTCATGTCATGCATTGGCATCAGCACCTCCATCGGTCTTATGATGGAGGTGCTGATCCTTCTTTGGTCCTTGGCTGACAGTCTCGCCAATGTTGATTTGGACCACCTACCCCTCAGATTCCATCCATCTCTCTTGGCCACATTGGATGATGGTGTTGCCACTGATGGTCCTAGCTGTCTGGGGGATTCCTATGTATGTGATTGGTGGAGACACAATAGTGAACCAGCACTGGGGCAGATTTTTGCCAGTGACACTGTGGATAAATGCCTCAATATCTATTGCCAGTATATTCCTTCCCCTCCACTCACTGGCTTGCCACCCAATGATAGCCAACCAGCAGACAATGCTGCCGATGGCTGAGCTGACTGCTGATCTTGCATCAACCTGTGGGCTCTCATTGAGAATATGTTCATTGAAGCACGCAGGATCCATGACTTGGTAGATGGCTGTGAGTCATTAGCAGAGGCTGAGATGAATGTGAATGTCTGGCAAGCAGCAGGGTTTCAATGGCTTTATGAGCTATCCCTGCTCAAGGAGCTTCAGTCCGAACCACAGAAGTTAACAATGGCAGCAGCATCCACCCATGAACACACTGGGAGATGGTCAAGGCAATCAGCAACAAGAAGACAATTGGAACTGGTATCTGCACATGCACAGGCAGAACTCAAGCAACTGAAGGCTCTTCCCCCCTCCTCTCACAAGTGGACCTGGGGTGTTGGCATCACAGAGAGTGATGTTTTGGCATCTAACCCATCACCGAAGACCAAATATCATTCTGGGTATGCTCAGTCTCTGGCCGATGGTGCATATGATAGGAATAAGGAGTGGTAGTTCACAGCCAGTCTCCTAACCTCCATTTCTGGTGCTTACAGTTCACCACCCACTGTTACTGGTATCAATGCTGGTATTTATTTCTCAGATGCTGGATCCTATAATTCATCACATTCTGCTGCCATTCCCAATGCTGCTGCTGTTCCCAATGCCACTGCTGTTCCTGATGCCACTGCCATTCCCAATGCCGCTGCCATGCCCAATGCTGCCCCTGCTCCTAATGCCATCCCTGCTCCCGATGCCAATGATCCAGCTGATGACCTTTATGCTGATGCACACATTACCCTCACCCAGCCCCCTGCCTCTTATGCTGCTATGTTAAAGGAAGGGGAGGATGATGCATCAGAAGATGCTGATCAGCCTACTGCATTTCAGGCAGCCATGGCTTGGCAGGTTCATCATTCATCATCAGCATCTTCCCACACCAGTTCTCCAACTGGCTTTGATGCCCCTGCCTTTTACCTTGAAGCTTCTAATTCTTCATCTTCATCTTCCCCTGCACCTCCCCTTTCAACTGCTTTCCCCACCACATCTGATGTGGCTGATGTTTTCCTCTCATCGTCAGAGACCCATTCGAAGGTTGATTCAACTGTCTCCGATGCTGATTCTGGCAATGATCATTTCTGAACCAGGTCCTTCAGCACCTCACAGATAGAGAACCCCACTCCTTCTCGCATCACACTCCCAATCTATAGTCATGCAGACTTCAGTTATGTTGATGACACTTGGTTGCCTGGCTCTGATGATATGATGGACACTAGTGACAATGAGTGATAGCTTTCTTCCTATAGATATATGGTGCTTTAATTGGTAGACAATAATAAATACCTTTAAGGCCAATGTTCATACCAATTGCTAACTCCAGCCCCAGCCCCAATACATGTGCTGATGCTGATGCATGTGTCTGATGCTGTCTCATAGGTCACCAATCTGTACACCACATTCTTAATATGTCTAGTGTGGTACAGCAAGAATTGAATAGTGCATTCATTTGTTGCTATAGCACATACATATATATACATAAAGTCATCCACTGAACCATGCCTGTGCAACCTTGATCACATAGTGGCCTAATGCTGCTGCTGCTGCTGCTGCTTTATGCTGATGCCACTGCAGCTTTATTGGGTTGGTGATCAGCATGCTGACCCAATTTTGCAGGCCTGCACACTGCAATAAATAAATTATTGCATAAACATGGCTTTTACTGAATTTATCATACACCAATTTGCATGCAGAATCCATGCAGACTACACAGAATTACTACATAAATGAGATTAATTTCCAATCGGCCATTCTGTAATGCTGATCTTGATCCTGATGCTGGTAAGGCTGCTGCCACTGCCATTCCCATTGCCATTGCCACTGCCTAAAACTATTTCATAGGCTACTGATGTCTGTATTAAATGTATTACTCTTCAGTCTAGCAACCATTGTAATAGTGTATTTATTTGTTACTATAGTAGGTACACATATATAGATTAGAGTATTCGACAGCATCCACTGAACCTGTATCATTCAATACACTGTATATGTTCGATAGACCATATCATTCTATACATTGTAGCTTACCTACATGATATCTTATTATTACAGGGAAGCCTTTACACAAGGATAACTTTCCAGCTATGTGTCTGTCATTTGTACTATATGGCTGTTCCCAAAGAGTCTGCTGTAACTCATTAGATATCTTGGTGAGTTAACTACTGAACTTTTAAATTTGGATTTTTCTAAATGGACTTTTTGTGAATCTTCAGAGTAAAAGTGTGTCAACACTTGTCCAGTTTCAGCAGCAAAACATTCTGAGCCAAGTCTGTCAATCTCATCCTTGTGGACATTTAGTGCAGTAATAATAGATGTATCATGGAAATTATCATTACATACAGATGGTTGCCCAGATATGGGAGATGATATAAGTGTTTGCAAAAATGCAATGTCTGTAAGTGTACAAACCTTATACCTCATATTTTCCAATGCAGTACAAAGCTTAGCATCTTCTGGAGTCTTTTTTTTTGTCTCATGTTTTCCCAAAGTATAACTACTGTATTTACTTGATGCCACAAAGATTTATCTATTGCTTCTTCCTGAGATCCCTGAGTTGATGATGCAATAGCTCCAATATTTTGACTATATAAAGATGACCCTTCACCACCTACAATTGGTGGTAGCTGTGCAAAATCACCTGAAAATAGCATACTTAAACCTCCACAAGGCTGCTCTGGTACATTTAGTGAAATAGCAAGCTGACATGAGATGCAATATATATCATGGCAAGATAACATAGAGACCTCATCTAAGAAAATGTAGTCAACTCCAGTAAGTCTAGATCTCACCTGAGCTAAATTTGTAAGTCCTTTCTCATTGTAGTTGCTAATACCAAAAAGTGAGTGATAAGTTGACCCTACAAGCAAAACAACTGCACTTCCGGTTGGTGCTACTACTATAAATCAATATGATTCATTTGTTTCTTAAAAAAAGTTTTTAAGGTTTTTAAAACTTGAGACTTCCCAGTTCCAGCCATCCAACAATGTACATTTGTACAGGTTCTGAATAAGGATCACTAGCATGTGTATCTACAATGTGAAATGCTTTTTCTTGCTCAGTAGTAAGACGATATTTCTCAACTATAGTATCAAGAGCTAGTTGTGTGTCAGACTCATGGATTTTTTTGGCTAGATAAGATTTGTCAGCAATCTTAACAATATTTGAAGACAACTGTTCAAAAGATTGTTCAGGTTCAATTTTATTATTTGCAGGTGTTCTTTGCTTTCCCTGTTCCAGAACTTCTTGTTTTTTTTTGGCAACTTCATTTTTCCATTCTAATCCTGATAAGATGGGCTGGATTGGTGGAGGGTTCAGCTCAATATTAGTGTGAGTATTGACCTGGTTTTCAGAAGTCCAACCAAGATTGGTCAGAATATTTTGCATGGTCATAGCTTTCCATCACTGTTTTATCTCTCTTTTTTCTAACTAGAGCAAATGAAGAGGAATATCATCTTGATCATTTTCAGAATAATGTGCATAAAGATTATCAGATGTGCAGTCCTCCAAGCAAGTAAAATCAGCTTCCCCCCATGTAGACAAAACACTTGCATTTTTCTTTGATTGAGCCCAGTAATCATCTCTTGCATCTAAACATTCAAATCAAATATGGAAATTTTTCATAAGATACAATTGTCTTGCAGTAAATAAGTGCTTACTAAAAGCATCATTCTAGTTTTTAATACTATATTTCAGTTCTTTTCCAGTTTTCCAAGGCTTGAAAAGAGTAAGCATAGTAGAACAATAATAATCTTTATCTCCTTGATTACAATGGGATAAATTGGCTCTAATAAAGTTAATGACTATATTATCATCATCAGGGCCAACCTTGATATGATGTGTGTTATAAAGATGATGAGAGTTTGTAAATTGATAGAGCTGGTACTTGTTTTTTTCCACTTTTGTCAAGCTTAGAGGCTTATCTTCACAACCATACTCTGTATCAATAGACTCAAATGATTGGTCTCCAATTAAATCAGATTGCATAGATAAATGTCCTTCATCACTATTGTTGGGATCATCAGAAGCAGTATTATCTAGTTTTAATTTGCCTTTTGAACTCTTTTGCATCTTCTGATCCAAACATATAGTAACATGTTCTCAAGCTCCGGTGCCCAATAAATATAATCAAAGACAGGCAAAAGACCTATTATCTTGCCCTTTAGTTTTACAAGTGCCACTTTGATTGAAAAGCTTGTTGCTTCTTCTGGATACCAGACTTTGTAAGCTTCAGATACATAAGTTTGCCAGTAAAATGAAACAAATTTGTGACTGGTATAGTGATCAGGATTTCCTAGCAAATACATAGAAATCATAATTGCACCCATTTCTATTTTTGCTGACAACAAGTTTACCACTTTTGCCAACAATTGCCTTGCTTTTTCTCTACTTGGCAATGTGCCATTAACAAGTTCCATGTTTTTAGTGAAAATTGATTTGATCAATTCAAAAATAACATGAGTTTTCAAAGGGGCTTTAGTTATATAATCAGATACATATATAATTACTGCTTTAATAGCAGTACCTGACATGAGGCAAGTAACATCTGTGTTGCAGTGGAAAATACAAGTTAATAAGGGTGGAAAAGTATTTAGCTGAGGTTCCTTTTTTTTCAAATCTAAAGAAACTGTCTCCTTGTCTATATGTGTTTCTTGAAATAAAAATCATGGAAATCTTGACTTGAATTTGCCCCATTTATTGTCCATGCAGCCAGTATATGCATGTCTCTTATTTGTATCTTTATTTTTATTTCTATGACAACTATGAACATTTGACTTTGTAAGAAGATCATCAACAGTCTGTGTAAAAAGACACCACCATGTACTTAGTTTTTGACATGCATGGCATGTTTTATGAGGATCTGATTTTTTACATGCAGGAGATGGTGGTAAAGGCATGGTTTCTGTTGGATTTTTATATTCTCACAGGTTTTTATTTGTGTCAATTTGTGCCATAACATCTTCTTGTGTGCCATTGAAGTATTATTCTGAATCACAGCTTTCCAACCATTTTACAAGGTCCTTTTGAAAGTCAGAATTAGAATCAATAATTTTGTTTCGCATCTCTTGTGGTATCAAAGACCCTTTTATCCAGAGCAATGGATCCATGTGTAATATGAGCCAGCCTTGTTGTTCAACAGTCCTATAATATGCCTTAGTATCTCCATAAAATCCACAGTGTTTGGATTTTACATCTAATACATCTTTTATAGTTTGGACCATGAAATGAAAAATTCGAGCACTAGCTATTAGGTTTTTGCATATACAATGAATTCTGTCACTCTTATCCAGTATAGAAGGCTCAAACTTAGTATCTGTACCAGTATAATAGTTCACATAGTGTGTGATCATTCAATTCTTGTTAAGGGTTCCATCGACATTTTTGGTGAGGATCTTCTTCAGGGGTGGCAGCTTCTTTAACCTAAGTTTCTCTACTACTTGGTGATTGATGAATGTTCCTCCCACCCTGGAGTCGATTAGGATGGATAGTTTAGCTTTCTTGTCTTGAGATGTATTGGATGCTTTACATCAGCAGGTGATAATGTTATATACCAGGATGGTGCCCCACAATGATTTACCAATGACCAAATTTCATTCTGCATGTATTTTTTTACTTGTCATAGATCCTTTGACACTTCCAGCAATATGATCCAGGTCTTTTATCACTTGAAAGCAATTCTTCTCTTCATCTGTTTCAGCTGCAACATAATCTCCACCAGAAATTTTTTCAATTAAAGCATTCAGAACAGTCTGATCAAGAATCAGAAGTCTGTCTGTAATAGCTTAAAACTTGCTTTTCTCAGCAAGTAAAAAACTCTGAGTTGTACTTGTTTTGATTTGTTCAATGCTAAATGCAAAAAATGGTAAATTGACATTTGTCTGAAATCTTGTGTCACAATACATTAGTAAATGTCTTTTTTGCTCTTTGTCAGACAAACCAGCTGAGCCAACACCTCCTAGCCCCTATGGAAACAACCAGGGAAACACTTTAGGATAAAGTTGTGGATTATCCATGCAAATTCAGCTTTGTTGCTGTGACCAACAACTAAAAATTTTCCCTGAGAATTTAAATGCTTAAGCACAGGTGCCTTTAGCCTGTTAGTGGTCATAGTATCCAATTTTTGTCCAGTCAGCCCATGTACAGTATATGCAGAGTCACCTTCAACAGTACCATCTTCATCATCCATATCATGATGACTAGTTCCTTCTAATGTCTTATTGCTTGAGAGAGGCTTATACTCTACTGAGCAGGGTGGTCCATCTTCAGGATGTTCTGCCAGATTTTCATGTAAAATGTCTATATCTGCATAATCTCTATGGTTTGACTTTAGCCACTCCAATGCTCATGCTATGTAATTCCATCTCACAAGAACCAATGATTGATTATAGTCTTCCAGAGTTGGTTTGCATGGACCTGTAAAAAAGATTGCAGGTACATCATCCATTTCATCCCTAGGATGGTAGTTTACTATACACCTTGGGAATAGAAGTTTTAAATGCCATTGCATTAGCTTTCCTTTTATGGCCACCTGTTGAAATTCTCAAAAAACATGAATGTCTAACCCATCCAATCAAAAGTTTTTCAACAAATTGCAAGCTGGATAACTCTTCAGGTACATCCCCAAGCCACAATCCATGAGCTAGTGCAAACCTTGGAACTTTGTTACATCTGATAGATATTCTACAAGTGTTGCAAATATTACTACATTCATAATCTAGTATAGGACCAGTGTATTCTTTTTTCTTCTGGTCTGAACTTTTTCACTCTACACTGGATACCCCTTCTGCTTTTAACACATGCAAATGATTTTTGATAGCTTTCAATCTACTCAGTTCCCCACTTGGTGCTAACTCACCACAGACAGCACAAACATCTTCCTCAAATTTCTTTTTGGTCATCTTTTTACATGCTTTATCTGCAATATCTCATGCAAGCACACTGGTCAATGGTGCTGGTGGAAATGGTAAGGAAGAGGCATTTGCAACAATTGAGCTATCCAACTTTTCTTTAAGTGTATTGATGCCCTCAGCTTTTTCTTGCTTCTTTTTCTTCAAGTTTGCTCTATGATGTTGCTGTGACCATGGTTGCTCAATTGAAAATACAGGAACAAATACATTACATTGAGAACAGGAGTGATCTTTTAAGGAATACTGTATGGTACTTTTATTGTCATGAGATCCAGCAGGACAGCCATGAGATTTTGACATTTTTCACAGAGTAGTTACTGTAGGATATGGGGTAAGATTCTGAAGTGGCATGTTAACATAAAAATTGACTTGGTGGATACTTCAGTAATCCAACATTGTTTACATGATCAGCATATTTTGAATACCATTTTTGTAATATCTAGCTGATTTTTATCTCATGGTAACATATATGGCTCTAGTTGTGAGTAGGAGAAGATATGAGCAGCATAGCCACACCTGGTAAGTGTTCTAGTAGGTGGTGCAAATGCTATAGATACATCCTTTTTGAAATACCCTCTGGGGCCACAAACTTTATGAAACTTGAATAGCTGATAAGGCACATTTTGATTGCCTTCAATAGCAGTAAACACCTGACCTTGATATCTCAACAGTGATAGGTCCATTGTGCACTCTAGGGTCTGGGAAGGTTTCCAAATGTATCAACACATTATGACTTATGATCCCAACCCCTACAAACCCCACAAGATTAATTTTAAATCAATTTCAAACCAATTTTGAACTATTTTAAATGATTTCGGATGACTTTGAATGACTTTGTGACACTTTGAATGACTTTGAATAACTTCACAGAACTTTGAATGACCTCAGCCATTATATGGATATCCTAACACCCTTTCGATACATGCAGCACATTCAGCATGGCACTACTGGACACAAGGAGACAAGACAAAAGACTTTTAGGATGTGATAATGGCACTTTCATGTTTTAATGATATATTGAAACAATAGAATAAGTACTTTTACTATACTGCAACACTGTACATTTTACTTATTATTATTTCTTATTTGTTTTATGATTTACAAAGTCCTTTATTGCTGTGGACATTGCCTCATGTTCTACACATGTTATATTTCCTTTTTAAGTACTATCTCTTCAAAATGTATATAGACTTGTACTAGTTACTCAGAGCAACAGAGAAGAAGTTGCCCTCTCCATTATCATCTGATTTAAGAGCTGTCCTCTTGAATCCAAGCCTCATATCATATTTCTAAGTTCTGTGAATTATTGCAAACTTCTTCAAACTTTCATACTAGCTTCTGGGCTTATCACATTGATAGGTCCACTGCACACTCTAAGGTCTGGAGAAGCTTTCCAATCATATTGACACACTATGACAGATGCTCCCAAACCACTACAAATGATGCAAAATTGGGTTCAAACACTTTTCAAACAACTTTGGATGATCTTGAATGACTTCAAATGACTTTGAACCATTTTGCGACAGTTTGAATGCTTTCAAAGAACTTTGCATTACTTTGAATGACATTGTCCACCATATACCTATCCTAAAACCCTTTCGATACATGCTGCACAACTGGAATGAGTTATTCCATTGCATATCAAGCACTACTGGACATGAGGAGAGATGACAAAGGATTTAGGACATGATGATAGCGCTTAGAGGCTTCAATGACATATTGAAGCAAAAGATAAGTACTTTTACTATATGGGGACATGTATGTTTCATTTCTCATTTGTTTTATGATCTACAAAGTCCTCATTGTTGGATATATTGCCTCATGTTTTACACATGTTTTATTTCCCTTTTTAGTACTATCTCTTCAAAAATGTATATAGACTTGTACTAGTTACTTAGAAAAACAGAGAAGAAGTTACCCTCTTTACTACTGTCAGATTTAAGAGCCATTCTCTTGAGTCTTAGCTCACATCATATCTTTAAAGTTCTGTAAAATATCGCAAACTTCTTTGAACTTTCATATTTGCTCTCAACTTGTCGCCTATCATCTATTGCCACTCGAAAACCACTTCTTACTTGCTATATTCATTCTCGACATATCTCACCACCAGTCGGACATCTTCCAACCTCTCTAATCACTCATTCGGGAGACACAGATAGCCAGAGAGAGAATTAGCTGGAGATGGACACACCCTGCAAACAGTGGTGTTCCTGTGACTTGATTGTGTGCGAACCAGTATTTAAGTTACAAGTAAGATACAGAAGAGTCATGGGTGCATCAAAACCTCTGCTCAGCCCAAAAATTCTATGGGAGAAAAAAGAAGCTGAGCACAAGGAAAGCTACCATGGATGCAGGAGGGTGGGTGATTGTGAATCTGAATACTACAAAGCATGAGAGCAATGGGTGAGTAAACCAAGAAAGAAAAGGCATAAGGAACTCACCCAAAGCATGAGAGTAAAGGGTGGAGGAAGCAACATTAATTCTCATGCCATGGGTGAATGTAAAGTCTTGTAACTGAGACAGATGTCGTCATAGTGAGGATGGCTTACTGATCAGTCTAGCACTGAGCACATATGATGGTGATGTGTTTAGTTGGTACTCAGTGCAGAGTCTCAATGGAAGGGGTGTACACTTAACCTACAACTGCAGGCGTGCTCAGGGTGAGTTGCTTAGAGGGCCTCGGATCGTCCTTTGGGGCACAGAGACTATGAGGAGGCTGAAACGGCAGTTTTCAATGTGCACACTAGTTGTGTATGCTCAAGGGAAGATATGTGCAATAACAGGAAAGTGTGCAATGCAAAGGGGCAAAAATGTGCAGTGTGGAAAAACATGCAACAGGAGCACAAAAGTGCACAACAATGAGGAAGATGAAAGCAGGAGGTGTAGTGAGACAAAGACGACACTGGGATGTGCTGGGAGGGAGGTGCACAGGTTAAAGGTGAGAACTGGATGAGAGTGCAACAAGCAGAAAAAGGTGCAAACGGTGCACAAAACATGGCTATACAAAAAAGGTGCAAATGGTGCACAAATGCAGCTATACAAAGGGCACACTGCAAGAGTGCACAAATGAGGATAAAGAATTCAATGCAGGGATGAAATGCAGCAATATGATGAGGGAATGCAAATGATATGCAAACACGGCTATACGAAGGGCACACTACAAAGGCACATGGACTGGACACTGGTGCACAGACTATCTGTGATGCTGACTGAGATATGAACTATGAGGGGGGGAAAGATCCTGTGGATTCTCTATCTGTCCACCTACTATGTACAAATGGCTTATATGATAAAAATGGTAAAATAAAGTGTAAAAATAGAAAGCACCATGCACTACCCACAAGCACACCCATTCACCCATCTAAACCTGACTGCACTATGTCGCTGCCTCAGCCAATGAGATTTGCGCATGCTATAGCCCAATACCCAACTGTTCTGGTGTGATGCACTATTTTTGGTGTGCTCTAGGTCTTGTGTGCTCTTCCCAATTAATCCACTTCAGTGTTATGTGTCATGTGCTGCACCTTAGTAATAATGACATGATTGACCTGTGCCAGTTACCAGATAAGGCAATGCCGATTGGAAATGCAGAAGAACTATAAGGAGATGCTGTGTGAGGCCAAATACTGCCAAAGCGCCAGGATTACGTGAAAGTGCCCAAGTGCACACAGTCAAATGCCAAATAGGTGCAAAGCGCCCTGATTATGTGAGAATGTGCAGTTTGCTCATGTTGGAATCGTGGTGTGCCTCGAATAAATGTGCCAGTAAGCTGGAAGCTGTGATGTGCAGTGCAACTGATGTGGTGGATTGTTGTTTGTGTGGTGGGGATTGTGCAATGAGTGCACAGCAGAGAATGAGAGTTGCAGGTAAAGCATAGAAGGAATATGCAATAACTGTGAAAGGCAGATAAGGAGTGTGGAGGGGGCACGCAGAGGCAGTTTGAAGTGTAACAGGGCACATTTAGGGTGCATGACAGCAGGCAGCTATGGTGGAACCAAAAGTGCAGTAGAAATGTAAAAGGTGCACAAAAGTGCACCTAAATGGTCAAAGGTGCACAAGTGCGCACAGAAGTGCACAAAGGCACACAAATGCGCACAGAGGTGCACTGGAGTGCATGGCAGCACATGGGAGTGCACGAAAGTGCAGAAAGCAGACAATGGCACATGGAAGCGCACAGGAGTGCAGTTGGGCATGCAAAAGTGCATGAAGGCACACAAAAGCACACTGTGCAATGGTTTCCAGGTCAAGTATTATCAACAGATGTAAAAATGCAAGACTGAGAAGCTTGGATTTGACCATCAGACACAAGAAACCAAATCGTCTAAAGACCACACACACAATAAGAACTTTCTGACTCTGACTGAGACATTAACAACTGGAAGAATGTTTAGGGACAGTATCCAGTGTTGCAAACAAAATAGCAAAAAAACAATATTTCTGATCTGTTGTCAAAAGATAGAGAACACCTCAACACAACTGGAGCAGAATTTTGGACATCTTACTTAACAAGCAATTGAAGAAACAGATATATGTGGCACAGGTTTAATAGAATATTGATAGCAAGAGGCCATACCATTTTTGTTAAACATGTAGTCATTGCTCTCTGAATACATTGGTTCAGCAGATGATGTGCCACAAGATATAGAGGTACAATTATAGCATTGCAACTTCAGTGAGTCAGATGTGTTTAAAAAATATGAATTGGCATAGGAGATAGGCAACAAATATGAATTGAGGTTTGGAATGAGTTCTTTATAAAGAACACCCCATAAGGGAATTGTCAAATCACCCACACTAGGGGTATCCACATAAGGTGGATGCAAGATGCCCACACTAGGGGTATCCACATAAGGTGGATGCAAGATGCCCACATTGGAGGAGCCCACATGGGGGGCTAGGTAGATGCCCTCATTGGAGAAACCAATTACAGGGTCTATGTAAATTTCACTGATGGAAGCACCCACATAGGGGGGGATACTCCCATTATGCTGGATATTTGCTGGAAAAATTGGTTGTAAACATCAAGGCATCAACATTAGAGCAACCAGCTATTCATACCATATGATAGGTTAAAAGCACTTATAAAGAGAACAGGTCCCTTCCCTGAATCACCTGCACTCACAAAGGTAGCATGGAGTCTGCTGTGAGTCATGCAAGTGAGACAAGAACCATCAAAATGATCTGGGCAAGTATCTCATCGCATTCAGTTCAATTCTTGGAAGACTTGATCAGAGCATACTGTATGATAAGAAAGACTGTGGACCCAGGTAGCCTGTGCCATTGAGTGGACGTAAGCTGGGCATTGGATTATCACCTAATTACAGATTAAAGTCCTGGAAGGAAAGCCAGAGCACTATGACATACCATTTGATGTGACTACATCAGGTTCAGGCAGAAAATAACTAGTATGGACAGATGTTTGAATGCTTGCAACATGGTGGTTTGAGACTGAAAAAAAAAACTGTCCATCAAAGTTGCACCACCTGTCAAGGATGGATTTCGAATGGAAACTTCTGAGAAACTTTCATGTGATTCAATGCAACAAAAATTATATTTGCATTTGAGCTAAATGTACCTGACAAAGCAATATAGATAGATGTAAAATAAGCTACTGTATTCATGTTTTGTCCCACAGCACAGATTAATGATGAGAATGACAAATATTTTTTTGGTGAAAGTATGCAAACTGGATAACTGGATGATAAAGAAGAATTAAGATGTCATAGGGCTGCAATGGATACTGGCAACTCAAGACACAGCCATAACAACTGATAAAGCTATTATTGCCAGAATGATCTGGCCCAATAACCACCATGCATTGGCCTAGCACTATATGGATCAGCTAGCATCTAAAGCCTTTAATGCACCTTCCCTCTCAGTAGTCATTTCTGGTAGGATGTACTTTAGGGGAAATTTGACCTGGGTTGCCATAATCCCCAGTTTGACCATCACAAAACAATCCAATTTTTTCTGTGGACAGTTGAGCACTAACACACTCCAACAATCTCCATACTTTCCCCCTTGATAGTAGATGCCTTTCTTGGTGCCCTGAATGACAATTTCAAGGTGTCTGTCAAGTTGTGGGTCCAGCAGCTACTCTCCTAAGCCTTTCGAGTTAACCAGAGTAGCATTGATAATACTCAACCTGGAAACCTAACAAAAACCTGTTAAAGGCTTAAGAAGTATAACACAGGTTAGAGGAAGGGTGTGAGTTGGTACTAAATATCACCGCTAATATCCAAAGGTTGTAGTGAGTGATGCAAGATAACAAGGCATGTTGCAAATGAACTTTAGAGGCATATGAAGATGTTCAAAAGAGTTCAAAATAGATTTGAAGACATGCGAAATAGTTCAAAAAAGGTTTAAAGAAGTTCAAAATTGTTCGAAGTGAGTTTGAGGAAGTTCAAAGATGTCAGACTAATGTCGAGGTATGTTGAGGAGTGAATATAACAAATAAGAAGTGTTTGTTGAGAGGCAATAGGCGATGTGCGATAAAATGAGGAGTGAATACAATAGTTCAAAGAAGTTCACAATAGTTTGCAGAACTTAGAGATATGACATGAGCTAAGACTCAAGAGAATGGCTCTTAAATCAGATGATGAGTGAGAGGGTAACTTTGTCCATGTTCCCCTTGCTTCTCTGTCATTCTAAGTAACTAGTACAAGTCTATAAACAATTTGAAGAGATAGTACTAAAAAGGAAATAAAACATGTGTAGTACACAAGGCAATATATACAACAATGAGGACTTTGTAAATCATGAAACAAATGAGAAATAATAAATAATTGAAACATACAGTGTCCCCATATAGTAAAAGTACTTATCTTTTTGCTTCAATATATCATTGAAGCCTCTAAGCGCTATTATCGCATCCTAAGTCTCTCATCGTCTCTTCTTGTGTCTGGTAGTACTTGATATGCAATGAAATGGTTTATTCTGGATGTGTAGTGCAAGTCAAAATGGTTTCAAAACAGCTATACAGCAGCTAATGTCATTCGAAGTAGTACAAAGTGTTCGAAGTGTTGCAAAGTCATTCAAAGTAGTGCAAAATAGTTTGAAAAGGATTTGAAGTTGATTTTATGGTGTTTGTAGCAATTCTGAGCATCTGTCATAATGTATCAATATGATTGGGACCCATTCCAGACATCATAGCATGCAATGGACCTATCAGCATAAGTTAAAGAGACACATACCAAGCTTTGCAGTGGGTTCAGATGACAAATGAGAAGTAGGGTCCTATGCCAGCAGCCAGACTCAGAGATGTTTCCCTTAAATTGGAATGAGTTGGCATAGAGGACAAACAATCAGTCCAGGTAACAACATGCCCCTTGGAATCTACTGTGCTTTTGTTAGGAAACAGTCTCCTAACATGCCTATTACATAATACTATTTTTATTTTATTTTTATTTCACCAAAATACACTACAAAATGCTTATACATGCATTATTTGTCAGCATGGGAATTTTCCATTTACATGCATCAATATGTATGCACATGTACATGCATGTGTGCATGCATCTGTAACAACATACTACAATATATGTAACATAGTATATAATCCTAAAATAAATACTAGGAGACCTCAGTTGAGTTCTCTTAGGTATTCCATCCACAATAGTGGTGCAAAAAACGTAATTCAGCCAGCTATTCTATTTTTAACCCCTTGCATCAAAACCATCAAACTCCCCATCATGTGCACATGCCCCGCCGCCTTCTTGTAGGAGAACCCACATAGTCCAGCTAGCAGATTAGTGGGTGTTGCTCTAACAGCTTTCAGCAATGACAAACCGGTTCTGGCAAAACTTCAATTAGTTAGTGCAATGATTGTCATAATCATGTGCTCACACTAGCTCTGTCACATTATCATTGTCAAGCTCAGCAGTCATTTTCACAGCTTGCATGTCAATCCTGAGAGTGATACTGAACTTTTCATTCAAGATGGGCATAGAGCCAAGCACTGTTGCTCTATGGCCCTTCAGATTACCCTTGATAACTTGAAATGTTCATGCCATGAAATAGATCCCCAATATGCATGGGATCTCTGCATTGTGCCTTGTCAGACAAGGGTCTTTCCTCGACTGCACCTGGTTCAGTATCAAAAGTATTGATGTTCTTCTTCCAATTGATATGAGTCTGTTCAATTCAAAACTACAAAGGTTAGATACATGCAGAATGGTCAGAGCCAGTTAAAATACCTCTTTGCCAACAGCAGTTTGAGGTTCCAATTTTCTGACCATCATATACAGTGTTACCAATTCTCCACATACTTCTGTAATAAAACCCTCATGTCCTTGGTGTTCTCCACTGATAATCATCACAGAATCACCACAGAAGAAAGCTCTCCTTATGTACCACTGAGGTACTTCAACAAGAAGACAGTCATCAGAGGTCTCAATTTGAGCCATCTCTATATTGTCAATGCTAACAATGTGGTCCAATGTTCCCTGAAATGGGCCTAAGCATACGAGCACCTTTTCAGACACCCAAAACTAAACTTTTGATCAAATAACTCATATTACACATTGTACATCTATATTGCCTGATTTGTCAAAGAATACAAGTTTTGTTTCCTTAGGTAGTACATGAATGTCATCTAAATCTGATGTTCTGAATGAATGGATTTCAAACCCATCAGGCATGAAAGTTTTGCCACAAAACATGTTTAGTCTACAATTATGCCTAGTTTTTCCACAAAACATGTTTAGTCTACAATTATGCCTAACCACCGTAGTTCCCTAGATGTCTTTGACAACCTTAGGATTAAAAAGAGCTTGAGGCAGTTACCCTCGAGAGGCAGAACTAAATGACAATCTAGGTATAAAAATCACAACTGCAACTTCATCATGAACCTTGGTTACAAATCCTAAGTCATTGTGGTAATAGCCACCATGCCAAAGCTGCACCCATGCACCTGGCTTGCAGGTTTGTGACTGGGATGAAGGCATCAAGAGTTTGACATGATCTTCTAGGGGCACAAATGTTGAATGGGATTTGTTTGACCCAAGAAATGAAACAGGAGTGATGCCCTTGAGAAAGGAAACAAGCAACAATCTGGCATCAACTGTAGACTGCATACTCTTGATATAAACAGCTCTGGGCTGGTGGTCACAATAGAAAACAGAAAGCACTGTAAAACTTGGAGATCCAGATGATGCAGCTTCCATGCATTTCATCAGTATCTCATGTTTGCAACCTTCCTGAACAGAGATCAACACAGGGCATAAAAAAATTAGAACAGCAGGGAGAATGTACATCAACAGACAATATCCAGATTTCTGGGTTGTGCAAGGAAGGATAGCACATCACAGTTTCAACAATGTCCACAAGGCCTGAATTTTGCACAAATGATGTGGATGTGGTTGCAACACCAGTGTATCAACCCTCAATAGCCAAAGCAACCTTTTCCAAATGTACTGCCTCCTCTTCCATGGTTGCATCAGCAAGTAACAGACAAAAGTGAGAGGTTTCAGCAGGATGTTTATCAGGAACAAGGAAACATAGGTGATCCACTCAGCTCCTGCCAGAAAAAAAAGCAGATTTACACTTACCATCCTCCTCCTCCTCCATTTTGGAATCTCTCTCATTGCCATCCTGATCGATGGATGCTTCTAAGTCTAGAAAAGACATAGATGATGACTTCTGAACAAGAATTGAGTCAAGGATGCCAGTTAAGTTAGGACTCACATATTTTTGCCTGTTTAACTGATCACTCAGGCATATATGACCTTATTTTGCAATAGTATGATAGTCACAATGACCCTTACAACTGTAGAACATCTTAATACATATTATTTACACCTCTACAGGGTCATAGACATACTACTTACTCCATTTTTGTGTCAGTAGGTGATGGTTGAAGGCAGAGGAAAGAAAATATAACACAGTCAAACAATGTCCAACATAGTCACATTCAAAATGGAAGTTGCCATTTTGAACATGGCTATGTTGGACATTGTTTGGTTCAAAGCCCTTTTTTGCTCTTGTTCTGGCTTACTTCTGGGTGGACTGGGTTCAAGTGTTTACATGGTAATTACAGTATTATTAGACTTGTGGTTGTACTGTACAACATGCTAGCTAACTAATGGGCTGTACCCAGCTCTACCTTTCATAAAGATCTGATGCCTGGGCTACAAAGTTCCATAAGGCAAATCATTGTTAAATTGAACATTCTTCTGTCAGCAAGTTAGCAATACACACAACACATCTTAGTAGACTACTATAGAACTGTATGATACAATTGAAAACTGCTCATATTACCATGAATGCCTGGGTAAATGGAACTTGAATGTTTGAACCTTGATGACATATCGGTGTCTAAAAGTGTTTAGTTGCTGGCTATGACATCATTTTGTGAGTGCCTCCATAAAATTTTTCTGCATGCTGATATAAGTTCAGACATGTTTTTCTTTCTGATTTGCTATTCAATGCTATGGATGTTTACAGAGCAAATTGTCCAAATTTCTGAGCAACAAAACTAAAGTAAGTTTTGTAAACAAGAGCCGGTGAGAGACAAGACATATGTGTCTCTAACAGGTCTTCCATTTCACCCCAACCATCCATTATCAAAGTTACAAGGAATCCACAGTGGAACATTACAGCCAGTAATGAACTCACATTTTGACACTGGTGATCCTCCAGGTAGGTTGTGGTTGTAATCACCCTTTGATCTAAGCTCATGAGAACAAAAGTCCCTACAACTATGTTAGCAAATACTGATCCAGATCAACAAGCACCTATGACAACAAGCACCTATATCGAGAATGTGAATGCAGATCGACAAGTGTCAGCCATAAGTAGGTTGTGCATGCAGGATGGATATCGAGCATCTGATCTGATGACTATGTGAACTAGTATTCTACAGCATTGACCAATTATTTATAGGCAATAGACCCATCCCTGGCATGGTTGTTGTTAGATGTGGGTGGCCACTGCCCTCTCAGTGAATATTACAATTGATGCTTGACAGATCAAGGATTCTTCATATGGTCAGATTAGTTAGGCTCCTCATGATTTTACAAAAGACCCATCTAAAGAATCATTATATTGTAATCGATAGCCATAACTGGGTTTCTGAGATAAGCTTGGAATGAGACTTTCTGTGCTGTGGAAAGTCTCATGTAAGGTCTCTCTGCCCACCACAGATGCTCTCTACTCTGGTTTGCAATGCCTCAATCTTCCTCACAGAAACTCACATCTTCCCCAATGGTATTTAATTGACTCACATCCACTAATCAAGGGTGAACATGGAAAAATCATAATTATGGTGCAAGACTTGTTTATTTCTGTAATGGTGGAAAATCTCGATGCCACATCAGAGATGGAGGTGCCTGCTACCAAGTCTGAAAACAATGAAATGGGTCAGTGGCATCTACAATTTGGCCTTTACTTTATCTTACACCATCAAGGGTTCACCATCTTGCATCCAAGCAACAAGGACTTCTTGCTAACAAGGAATGACAATAATAGTGGAGATCCTTATAAGGATAAACTCAAATCATGGGCCATGGACAAGTTTGGGCAAGATTTGAATGTCCATTCCACAACTGACAACCCCACAGGAGTGTGTATAATGCTGACCAAATTTGTTGGCTGGAGCAGACATGAGAGTCCATTCTTGATCCTCCAGGGGAAATGTTTGACAAGAAAGCTTGATTTGACAAGAAGGCGTCAGGTTACATCAGGGGACTCACTTTTGAAAGGTCACACCATGCCATACCAATGCAAAGTGGTGACCAATGTTACAGTATCACCACTACCTTTCAAGAGCCACAGTTGTTAGATGCTCCAAGTGCAGGATTGAAATATGGTGATGAAATGGACACTGATGATTGCATGAGAAAAGATATTCTAGAGGTATGTCATGAAGTTTCAGTGAGATTTAAAATTAGTTGACATGTAATATCTCTAGCTCAGCCCACTCTTAGCAATAAAAGGCCTGGAGCAGGGGCCAGAAGGGTCAGTCGATTAAATGCATACACAAGCTGCAGTCATAAAATTTGAATGTCCAATACAACTGACAACCCCACAGGAGTGTGTACAATGCTGACCAAATTCATTAGCTGGAGCAGATGCAAGAGTCCATTCTTGGGCATCCAGGGGAAATGTGTGACAAGAAAGCTCGATATGACAAGAAGGCATTGGGTTACATCAGGGAACTTGCTTTCAAAAGGTCCCACCATGCCATACCAATGTGAAATGGTAATCAATGTTACAGTATTGCCACTACCTTTCAAGCGCCATGGTCATTAGATGCTCCAAGCATGGAATTGAAACATGGTGATGGAATGGACACTGATATTTGCATGAGAAAAAATATTCTAGAGGTATGTCATGAAGTTTGAGCAAGATTTGAAATAAGTTGACATGTAATGTCTCTAGCTTGGTGCATTCTCAGCAATGAAAGGCCTGGAGCAGGGGCCAGAAGGGTTAGTCAATAAAATGCATACACAAGCTGCAGTTGCAAACATACCTTGAATAGGCATAATGGACAATGTTTGTTACCCTGTGTTCCAACTCAACATTGCTGCTGCAGTTTATAAGTGCCCCAAATCAGGTATTTTTCATTTTCATTCAGACTTAGAAGTATTCAATAGTCTATACAGTCAATGTGTTCAAGCAGTCTCTAGGTCATGCTGCTGGTATGCACATAGATGGCAGTGATTCTCCAGCATGTTCAACTGCATTGTCAAACTGGAGCAAACTTTATCCAGACATAGACCAAGAGTTGTTCAGTATTATTGATTGGGGTATATCTTGGATAATGGAAGAGTTTTCTATGCTGTATTTCTCTGGTCTCCACTTCCATGAGGGCAGCCAGCCCTTCTACTGCACTCCACACATCGACTACAATATGGGCTACAACTGCTTAACATTGATAGGGTATCCCCCAAACAAATCTTTCAATGGCACCAGTCCCATGATATTTGTGGCCTTACCAGATAAAAAATTGCTCAAAGGTCATTGAGAGATGCGGTTACCTGCATAAGTACAGACTATCACATTGTTGGCATTAATCTAAATTATAACTACAGAATTATGGGATAACCTCAATGCTGTTCCTGCACCCAGGCAACATTCACTAAGGATGGGTGCTGCATTATGGGCACCAAAGACTATAGTTATTTTATGATCCACTCGTTTGCACAGCAAATGACTTATTATATCAGCCAAACTGATCCAAAGGCTCTTCTTAGATTCAATTGGGATCAATTCTTTTCTAGTTTTTCCTATGTAGATGATGAAGGTGTACATGTTGGTCTAAAAACCTCTTCCTATTATCCTGGATGGAGTGGGTGTGACACAGAGATTAGTATCATTTATAAAGAAAAGTTGAATGATCTTTTGAAAGAGGCATTGAGAGCATTGCACAATTCTGATCTGACCATCCGAGCACCATACACAAATGATATTCTACTTTCTGCAAAAGTGCAGTGGGAGGAGCAGCTACATGAAACATTGATATCCATTCCAATTTGTGCCATCACCAAAGCAGTGTCCCTGTGGAATGTCATTGGGGGACGATCTAGCACCAGAAAAGGTTTGTATTGCATTCCACTTCAGATATCACATTAATAACAGCTTGCTACTACAAGTATAGTGGAACAGATGCACAGTGCCAAGAAAGAGGCATATGCAAGAGATCTTGTTTATGAAGTCGAAACAGAAGAAGAGCGAATATGAAATCAGGCCCACCAGTAAGATGGATCACCTTCTATTTAGTGTAAAACTTAAAGTGTCCAGCCAAGAAAAGGAAACCAGGCAAGGAACAGCAAAAGGACAAGAAGACAAAGTGGCATGCTTGCAATTATTTGGAAGAGGAAGACACAATTAACAGTGGCTCTGATGAAGGATCTGACATGGAAGATGATGAGGAGATGGCAGCATTTCTCAAAGATATCAATTCTTTGGCTATTCTAACAAACCACAGAGGTGATGGAGTACCTAGACCTTGATTGCAAGATTGTATGTTTCAAGTATGATAGCTATACAAAGGTTGATACCAATTATATTCAGGGAAAAGAAAGGTTAAATGCAAGAAGATGAAGGGAAAGAAGAGGATCTTTTTCTATGTAGAATCTGATAATGAAAGTGAAGTTGAGCCAGACATGGATTTGGATGGTGCATTGGAAGTAGTGACAGATAACAAGCAGCATCATCATACTAACACTAATAAATTTATTGGCATTGTAATCACTACAAGACCACCAAAAGGTTGGTATGCATGTGGTGGATCACATTAGAATCTCATTGTGTACATTCAGCTTGCAATGCTGACCATGATAGCCTGGACAACAGGACACACAGGGTTCAGAATAGCATGGACATTGATTATACAGGTTCATATAGTATAGTATGTTCTGGGGGAGAACTAACCTTGCACAATTTTTGGGTAGATACAGCTGAAATCTTTGGTCATAACCCTAGTCCATATGGTCTGCTTCAGTGATCTCTGATAGAGAATCAACAGACTGATTCTTCAAAAGCAGATCCAAAGTCACCTCTCATGGCCATCATGGAGGAATATCTACTAGACATTCTTGGGTCCATTGAACACGTGTCTGGCAACAATATAGCCAGAGCCCTGAGTTACACGAACCTCATAGACTCAAACTTTTATATTGATATGAGAAGGAACAATGCTCCATCAATTATGGTGAGGCTTCTCCATCAATTCAATCGACTTACTGAGTGTTACACCACTATTGATTTTATGCTGCAGGTAGTCTGCTACTGCATTTTACTTCTGAACCTTGTAATGTGGGAATGGGTGGAACACAAAATCAAAGATTCATACCAAAACTATAGCCACTGGTTGTGACCTCTATGGTCCTGTGTACAGGATTTACTCAATTCTCAGCCATGAACATCCACAGAGCTTTGTGTAGACAACTTTATTACTGGTCTTTCCTCAGTGGTCCCTATATATTTTCATACTGCCTGCATAAATCGTTGGTACAACCTGGAAAGTTCACCAACAAGATTATGGAATGAGGAGACCCTGCTGAAAAAAATTCTCATTCAATGGTTTGACTTTCCTTCTGAACCAAACTTCTGTTTGTGGGCATTCCTTGTTCATGACATTGTAGATTCCATAAATTGCAACCCTTTGTTTCTTCAGCCTGTATGGCAAATAGGGTGGTCAGTTTTATGGATTTTATTCAAGAATGTCCCTCAAAATCCTACTTGAGCTGATCTCTGCAAGTGGGCCTCAAGCAAACTTTGCCACTATGCCTTAGCACAGACTGGCAGTAAATTTAGGAATATTTTGAGCCAAATTGGGTGCCACTTCAGTAAATTGAGTCCTGGCAAGAAGACTTTGTTTTCTTGGGTCGTTAAAGAGTTTTCTTCAACCTCACTTGCTCTACCTAGAAATACTTTAGTGCTCCTGGATGAGGCACAGGTGCACAGGCTTGTCATTCAAATCAGGCTTTTGTACACATTTTTGGATCATCCACACCAGCACTTTATTCTTCCTGATGATAGTGGCTGAACCCAAGAGAAATGAGATACAAAGGCCATGGCAGTGTTTCTTTTGCATGTTCAAGAAAATGCTGATAAAAGCTCCTGTTTCATGATTATACTCCCTCTCATCTACATATCCTAGAGCCTGGAGGGCTGTTTATCCCAGACATGAAATCACCTGGTAAGGACTTTTCAGTGCATTGATTTCCAGAGGCATCACCTTCCACACAAATTTTACACTCCAGCAAGAAAGAATATTTCAACATCCACCTGACTGGCAGGCATTATTCAAGAAGTTATCATCAGTTCATCCCCCTATTTATTTCTGCAACAAAAATGCCTATGGACAGTGCATGGATGCACAGAACATCCACCACATCCCTCTATTTTAGGAGGCATCAGGAGATTTGGAATTGGCAGGATGGGTAAAGGATACAAGACCCATCAAATTTGAAATGTTATATGATACATTTCTCGAGGGGACCCTCAGGAAGCAAAAGGTGTTTTCTGGATTTGGAACCTTAAAGTCATTTTTGCTAGCATCAGACTATGCAATTGCTGGGAAGGCAATGATATCTAGGCAATGTTGAGTACAGTTCAATCTTTGGCCATGTCTTTATACTTTCGAAGACCTTCCAACATTTTTCGAGGGGTGGCTTGTCTGTCTTCATTGTGTGCTGTAGGTCCATCCCCAATGCTAGAAACAACAGAAGTTCTGCATTTAATTCAAAGTAATCAGAATAGACAGTAGTAATTAATACATTTTTTTTTGGTGAGCCCCTGATCTTTTGAGCTTTTTCAAGGTCAATGCCCCTTGCCTTGGACCACTCCACAACAGGACAAGAGGGCCGCTTGACTTTCTCTAACTCCAAATTGGACAATATAGATATAACAGAAGATCCTCAGAAATGTGGATGAGGACTAGTGTTATGAAAAGGCATGGGGATTCAATTTTTCTTTTGTTCCTATTGTTCTGCCGACGTACATCTCATGTTATTGTCTCTTCTCTTTTGTCTTGTCAACACGCGCCCTTAATTTACACCTCTACATTCCCACCTTATTGTAGTATACTGCGGACACCCCTTTTTCTATTGTCTTTTCATCCTTATTGTCTCTATTGTTCTCTTAGTACGACTCGTATCTACAATCTATGCTTGTACTATTTAAACGATGAATGCAGGACTGGTCAACTTAGCTTGACCTAGTCTTTCCTACACTCCTAACAAGTGCGATCTAAGTCTCTTGCTCAAACCATTGCTCACGAGCTTCGGCAATCTGAACCTCTGTTGAACGTTGTCACTTACGAGCGTCGACTTACATTTGATTTAGGAGTATTGACCATAACAAAAGGTCAAGCTATTCTAAAACTCTGCCGACTAACCTCAGTCTAGGCAGTACCCACCCTATGACACCATTCTTACGAGAACCACCCGACCCTACCCCACTTGACGAAGAAACATGGTGGCTCCATCCACTCCCATTGCTCCCACTGCACCCACCACCCTCATCCCACGACCTGCTGAAATAAAAATGAGAGCACCAACAGATTACTCCAGAGATCGAGCAAAAACAATGCTCTTCCTCCTGGAGTGCAGAGCGTACGTCGATGCCAACTCTACTGCATTCCCTGATGACTGCCATAAAATTCTATTTATGCTCTCCTATATGAATGGGGGAACAGCGGGGCCTTGGAAACAGGCATACTTGGAGGAGAGATATATTGAATCGAAACCCTGGGACACATTCCAGGAGTTCATTGCTAAAGTACGTGCAGCGTTCTCGCCAATTGACGATGCAGGGAATGCGCGCACCCAACTCCAAGCGCTCTCGCAGGGAGGAAGGGGAGTAGATGAGTATATTGCACAGTTCAAAACCCTCGCCTACCACACAAAGATCAAGGAAGATGCTGCCCTTATCGAATATTTCATCGATGGGCTCAACAACAAAGTGCTCGACAAGGTCTTCGGTATGGAAAACCCACCCGATACAATCAAAGGCTGGTACACCCATGCAGCGAGGGCAGAAGGGCACTTAAAAAGGGCCAAGGCAATAAAAGAAAGAACATATAGTAAAGCAGGGGGGGGAGGAGCAAGTAGCTCCTCAAAGGACCCCAATGCAATGGAAATCGACATGACGCGCCTCTCCTATGCAGAGAGGGTGAAACACATGAAGGAAGGTAGATGCTTTATTTGTCACAAAACAGGGCATAGAGCAAGCGACCACAAGGGAGGGAAAGAGCCACCCTCAAAAGACGAAAGGAAGACCGAAACGAAGAAGACCTCCCATGACCACTACATGAAGATCCGAGCTCTTATCAACGAGCTGGAAGAAAACCAGAAAGAAGAGGTACTCGACCTCATGGTGGAAGAGGGTTTTTGAAGTGGCAGCCTGCATCGGCAGCAGAGCCCGCCAGAGTTATCATCTCAAGTGTACTAGTAGCAGACGTAAGCAATCAATCCATGCGCGTCCCAGTTCACTGTCTGCTAGATGACAAAAAAAGCCGAAATTCCCGCCCTGATTGACTCAGGGGCGGGCAAAACCTTTATCGATCACTGAGTCGTCTGGAAACTTGGACTGAAGAAAATCCCACTCGCCAGGAAGATCCTCACTAAAAACGTTGATGGAACCCTGAACAAAAATGGGACGATCTCACACTATGTCTGTATAGACACCGAAATCGGGGGAAAAGAGGAGAAGATCAGGATGCTGATAACAGGGCTGGGGAAGGAAATGATGATCCTGGGGTACATGTGGCTCCGGAAGTGCAACCCTGCCATTGATTGGAAAAAGGGGACTCTCACTGACAGGCAGACCGAGAGGTCTCTTATGGGAAAGATCAGAACCATGATCAAATGAACACGAACCACGATCAGTAAGCAAAGCCTCACTATAGATGACAAGGGGCCGCTCGCACTGAGAGTAATGTTGAGTCCGACTCTTGGGAGGCTACCTATAAGGAGTGCTGGGGAGACCTTCGGGAAAACCCACCTCGCTGCCGCCAAGCACGTGAAGAGTAGGCTCGGGATGGTTCATCTTGCAAAAGGGCTTTGCACCACGGACGAACTCAATGGAAACAGATCACACCTGGCAATGGACACAGCAATGGAGACTCATCCAGAGATCAATCCACAGATCTCTACACTGGACAACTCTGATATCGGCTTATCATTTGACACCAAAGGAAGTAACGATGGGACAGATGCGCTGTTTGCCTACATCCGAGGGGAACCAATGATCGGGGTATTCAGAACCGAAGAATCCCCCCTCACAATCAAACATGACTACATTTCCCCAAATTACCAGGCACTCAGGCACATCTCATGCATCACCCGATCTCGATTAACCAGCAGATTTGCCTTCTCCCACACAACTCACATCTGAGCAAAGACCTCCGTCTCGCACAAAGGCTTGCTTACGAGAAGGAAAATGTCAAGGAAAAACAATCACTCGATGACCTACCCCCTGATAAATATAAGGAATATCGAAGCATGTTCGAAAAAGCAGCATTGGAAAGATTTCCCGAATCGAGACCATGGGACCATGCGATCGAGTTTAAACCGGACTTCATCCCGAAAGACTGCAAGGTCTACCCTATCACCCCGGCGGAACAGAAAAAGTTGGACAAGTTCATCGATGACAACCTGAGGAAGGGATATATCAATCCATCCAAGTCCCCTATGGCATCGCCATTTTTCTTCATAGCGAAAAAGGACTCTGACGCGCTCAGACCGTGCCAAGACTACCGGTATTTAAATGAAGGAACCATCAAGAACTCCTACCCACTTCCATTGACCGGCGATCTACTTGATAAGCTGAAAGGGGCGAGATGGTTCACTAAGTTAGATATCAGATGGGGATACCACAACATCCGAATAAAGAAGGGAGATGAGTGGAAGGTGGCCTTCAAAACCAACAAAGGGCTGTTCGAGCCCAAAGTCATGTTTTTCAGCCTCTGTAATTCCCCGGCAACTTTCCAGGCGATGATGAACAACATCTTCCGAGACATGCTGAACGAGGGGTGGCTAGTAATTTACATGGACGATATTCTCATCTTCTCTAAGGATAAAGGAGAACACGAGGAGAGAACGAAAAGAGTCCTGGCAAGGCTTAGGGAGAACGACCTGTACCTAAAACCTGAAAAATCTAGGTTCAATGTACAGGAGGTCGAATTCCTCGGACTGATTCTGTGACCAGACCAGCTAGCCATGGACCCGACTAAGCTAAGCGGAATAAAGGACTGGCCACCCCCAACTAACGTAAAAGGGGTTAGATCATTCCTGGGCTTCGGGAATTTCTACAGGAGATTTATCGGCAACTTTGCTGCAATTACTAAGCCACTCAACGACTTAACAAGGAAGGACCAGCCCTTCAGCTGGACCGACGAGTGCCAAGGGGCATTCAACTCACTAAAGAAGAAATTCTCTGAGGCGCCAGTATTACTGATGCCTGATGCAGGGAAACCATTTGTAATTGAAAGCGACGCCTCCAAATATGCGACAGGCGCCATTTTAAAACAAACCGACACTAACGGAGATTGGCACCCTTGCGGATATATCTCCCATTCCCTGACAGCGACCGAATGAAACTATGAGATCTACGATCGGGAGCTGTTAGGAATAATATGAGCGCTGGAAACCTGGAGACACTATCTCCAGGGATCCGAACACCCAACAATGATCCTATCGGATCACAAAAACCTGATGTACTTCAGGGTAGCACGGAAATTAAATCGGCGACAGGCTAGGTGGAGCCTCTTTCTGTCACAATTTAACCTGCAATTGGTACATGTCCCAGGAAAAATGATGATCCAGTCTGATGCCTTGTCATGAAGGGGAGATCACATACCAGATATCGACAATGATAACGATGACATCACCTTACTGAAGGACGAGATCTTCACATGGACAATTGACACCGAGCTAAAAGAAGTACTGGCGGAAAGCATGATGCGAGATGACTTACTAAAGGAGATAGTAAGAGCCATTAAGGAAGGAGGAATGCCACCGATCAAGTCAGCGGTAGAAGACTGGAAAATGGAAGATGATGGGACAGTCTTTTTCAAAGATCAATGCTATGTCCCAGATGACAAAGAACTAAGGAGAAAGATCGTGGAGAAGTACCACGATAACATACTTACAGGACACCCTGGCCGATTTCAAACCCTAGAATTAGTACGGAGGGACTACTGGTGGCCAGGGATGACCATTTTCGTGCAGAATTACGTTGATGGCTGCACCACCTGCCAACAGATGAAGGTGAATACACACCCAACAACACTGGTGATGAGTTTGGTTGGTACTCAGTGCAGAGTCTCAACAGAAGGGGTGAACACTTAACCTACAACTGCAGGCATGCTCGGGGTGAGGGGGGAGTTCGCTTAGATGGCCTCGGATCGTCCTTCAGGGCGCGGAGACTATAGAGAGGCTGGTACAGCGATTTTCAGTGTGCGCACTAGTAGTGTACACGAAAGGGGAGATATGCGCAGTGGCGGAAAAGTGCGCAATGCAAAGAGGCAAAAACGCGCAGTGCGGAAAAATGCGCAACAAGAGCGCAAAAGTGCGCAACAATGAGGATGATGAAGGCGGGAGGTGTAACAGGACAAAGACGACACTGGAATGTACTGTGAAGGTGGTGCACAGTTTGGGGGTGCAAACTGAGTGAAAGCGCAAGAAGTGAAAAAAAGGCGCAGGCGGTGCGCAAAATGCGGCTATGCAAAAGGGTGTGCAAACGGTGCGCAAACGCAGCTATACGAAGGGCGCACTACGATAGTGCACAGACAAGGACGAAGGACGCAACGCAAGGGAAGAAACGCAACAATACGAGGAGGGGACGCAAACGATAACGCAAACACGGCTATACGAAGGGCGCACTACGAAGGCGCACAGACTGGACACTGGTGCACAGACTATGTGCGACGCTGACTGAGCTAATAACTATGAGGGGGGGAGGGAAAGATCCTGGATTCTCTATCTGTCCGCTACTATGTACAAATGGCTTATGTGATAAAATGGTGAAATAAAGTATAAAAATAGAAAGTGCCATGCGCTACCCACAAGCGTGTCCATTCGCCCATCTAAACCTGACCGCACTATGCCGCTGCCTCAGCCAATAAGATTTGCGCACCTATAGCTCAATATCCAACTGTTCTGGTGCGATGCGCTATTATTGGTGCGTGCTAAGTCTCGTGCGCTCTTTCCAATTAATCCGCTTAGGTGTTATATGTCGCGTGCTGCACCTTAGTAATAATGGCGTGATCGACCTGTGCCAGTTACCAGATAAGGCGATGCTGATTGGAAATGTGGAAGAACTAAAAGGGGATGCTGTGCGAGACCAAATACTGCCAAAGCGCCTGGGTTACGTGAAAGCACCCAAGTGCGCACAGTCCAATGCCAAATAGGCACAAAGCGGCCCAGTTATGTAAGAATGCGCAGTTCGCTCATGCCGGAATCGTGGTATGCATCAAGTAAATGTGCCAGTAAGATGGGAGCTGCGATGTGCAGTGCACCGGTGCAGTGGATTGTTGTGTGTGATAGAGATTGTGCAAAGAGTGTGCAGCAGGGAATGTGAGTTGCAGGTAAAGTGTAAAAGGAGTGCGCAAAGGCGCATCGAGCACGCAATAAATGTAGAAGGCAGATAAGGAGCGTGGGTGGGGCGCATGGAGGCGGCTTGAAGCGCGATGAGGCGCATTTAGGGCGCACAATGATTGGCGGCTATGGGGAAACAAAGGCGCAGTAGAAATGCAAAAGGCGCACAAAGGCGCACCTAAACGGTCAAAGGCGCGCGAAGGTGCACGAAAGTGCACGAAGGCGCGCAAAAGCGCGCTACGCAAAGTGTGCGGAAGCCATCTAGGAGGTGCACACAATCGCAAAAAATGCCGTAGTATGCGCGCAGGGCGATAGGGAGCCATATCATCTCCTCCCAACTGAAGTACTGACTGTCCTCAGGCAGCATGCGATTGGTCAGCGCAAAATTTTCTTCGCTCACATAAGCGGCCATCCTCTCCTTACCCATCTCTGACCACCATCTATCCTCTATAACTCTTTCCACAACCCATCTCTACCCGATCCGATGGCTTCAGCATTTACCTTAGCCCTCAGACAAACGATCCTGGCCCTCAATGAGACCCTCCCTGCTGCTGGGAGTGAGCAGACGACGATGCAAGCTTGGGGTGAAGGGTTTTGTAGTAAACTGGTGCGCTTTTTGTGTTTCTATAACTGGTGCAGGTTGCTAAGGGTCAGGTCATGTAGAACATGTATAAAAGCCATGCGGACTGTGTCCAAGATGATGCAGAACTCGACGTGCTCCTCACGAAGGCGCGTAGCGCATTCAGCGGAATCATGGTGGAGGAGTGGCTTGCTTGGGGCGAAGAGCTGATGCCCGATATGCATAAGATGATTGAGGAGAAAGAGAGGTCTGAGGAATTTGAGCGTAGGGCGCACGAGCTGGCGGAGCGGCTGGAAGCGCGCGCCGCGCACTCTTGACCGCAGAATTGCAGGCACCAGATGTTAACTTGGAGCGGCTGGAAGGTGAGTTCAGAGCCATTGACGAGGCGAGCAATATAGATACCACCGAGGCGCAGGAGGACGAAAAGGCGCGCGTCGCACTGGTGCACTCTTTGCGTGCACTTTCTGCCGCTACCGATGCTGAGGTTGTAGGCGAAGGAACTGGGGAGTCTTGGGAGAGTGGGGTGACGAGCGAGGGGGAGAACGAGCATAGCGATGAGAGCACCAGTGCAGATGAAGGCGCAAGTGCGCGCCCGGTGCGCGCAATGCGGCAACGCGCGTATGTCGAAGTGCCGCCACTGAGTGGGGTTGGCGCCACCTCTAACGCTAATAGCGGACCAGTAAGTTTCTTTGGATATGCGTCAAACTCACTAAACCATTCCCTTTCTCTACGCTAGTGTGATAACTGCCGCCGCATCGGCCAACCAGCTAGGTGCACCTCTGTCAATGGAAAACAGTGCGCCCCATGCGCAAAGGGTAAGAGAAAGGGCGAATGGACGAAGCGCACCCTCGCACAGCTGCGCGCAACCCCTAGAGGCAGGAAAGCGGCTACTGGGCGCTCTGGTCTGTCTTTTTCTCATCCTACTTCCATGCTGTGCTAAACTTTCCAAAGGCACGTCACAAATTGACAAGGGCAATGAGAGCGATGTGGGGCTCATCAGCCCCTCGAAAGAGCGCACATCCAAGCGCCGCAAAGTCGAAAACGCGCCCCCTCCACCATCGCAAGTGCGCCCAAGGCCGCGCCGCCTTACCGTTCGCCAGGCAAGTGTGCACACGCAATCCTCGCGCCAAACCAGATCGGGAAACACCTCGGGGGATGCGGTTTATCAAGGTCAAGATGTTGAGGTGCTCGACTTAGCGCAATGCCACGCGTTAGTTGCAGTCTTGGGCGCCACGCACGATCGCCTTCAAGAAGATGTCCAAAGGTCGCTCATCGAGTTAGAGGTCGCTAAGAGCCGGTTGCACAGTGCGGAGCAAGCGGAGGCGGACGCAAAGGCGAAACTGGGTGCAGCCACGGAGCGCCTGGAGTTCCTGGAGTCCATTGAATAGCTGCACAATGGTATAAGTTTTAGATAGTAGGTTAATCAATCTCTTTGTTGCGCCTGTGATACGCGTGGTGCGCTCTGAAGCAGAGAAGTGTGCGCACGCGCGCAAATGTGCGCACTTTGCGCCAACCTGCGCGCGCACTTCCATGGTGCCATAAAACGAAATTTGTAAGCCCAAATAATATGTGTGAGAGAAAAGAGATAATATAAGCAATGTTCGAGCAAGAAGTGTCAAGCGCACAAAAAACGCGCACCACGCAAAGATGCGCAAATGCAAAGGGGAGCGGAAAAATTGTCCAACCATCACTTTCCTCCTCCCAAACGATATCACAAAGTCTAAAAAAATGGGAAAGGCTCAGTAGATCATCATGGCCGGTAAAACCCATGGGTTGCGCAATCACAGAACGTGTCCAGATGCGACTTTGCGAATAGGAAAAGGTAATGTAAAAAAATGAAAGAAAGCAAAGCGTACATATAAAATGGTGAAGTATCCATAGCGGTGCGCACGGAGTGCTAGTTGCGCGCCTCATTGGCGCTTTCTTCTTCCTCAGCGCTATCTCCTTGCGCTTCTTCTTCGTCAACTGCTTCTTCGTCTTCTGTGTCCAGTACTATGGACTCTTCCATCTCTCTTAACCGCGTTGTGGTGATATCGAGCGCTATGTCAGGAAGCGCGCTAAGTCTGCTGGATGCTTTTGTAATGCGCGCGCGCGCCGCGCGATTAAGTCTGTCATGGAGAGTATAGAATCTGGGGGTGGGTTAAGGTATGTTGCTTCAATGATATCGAGAGGGATTAGAGGCTGCACGCCTGTAACAATGAAGTATGGCAAAACACCGAGGCGCTTCCGAACTGTGATGTGCTCCGCCCAAAAGACTGAGTACAGTGCACTGAACCACTTTGATTCTACTCCATCTGCTGCTTTGATAAGTGCTTGATGCACATCAAAATGTGCACGCTCAACAATTCCATTAGCGTGCGAATTATAGCCAGATATGCAGATATGATTGATATTGTAGCGCTTACTGAGATAGGCTAGCGCTTTGATGAATGGCTTGCCATTATCAGTGACTATCTCGCACAATGCACCCCATCTGCAGATGAGGTCTTGGAACATCCAATCGCCAAGTGCGCTCGCATTTTCTTTAGGGAGCCCGCGGAATTCCGGCCAAGTCGCAAGTGAGCAACGCCCTTGGACGATATAGCGCCGCCCTGCTGATACTGGTAAGTGCATCGTATCAATATAAACTTTACTGAACAGGGGCGCAGGCATTGCGACGACTGGCGGTATTAGAACCTTCTGTGTTTGCTGGATCTGGCAAATATGACAAGTGCGCACGAACCAAACGATGTCGTCCATAACATGCGGCCACCAAAAGCGCTCGAGCAATGCGGAGCGTGTCGCGTAAAAGCGCTTGTGTCCAATGTTGTCATGGATGGCGCACAATATCGGTAAGCGTCTAGACTGCCAAATAACAAGCTGGTGCGCACCATGCGCATTGCGCTTCCATAGGTGCACCTTGTCTTTGAAAAACGCGCTCGCGTAGTGCACCAGCGCGCTGTACTCGGAATCTGTGAAGTCGCTAGGGCGCGTTAGGGTATCCATCCAAATCCAGACCAAATCTAACTTCTCATCCTCTGCATCTGCTGTTGCACTCCTTGGAACTTGGCTATAGTCATCGTCATAAATAAGCGCACTATTGCGCGCATTTTGCGCATTTTTGTTTGGCTCTGGCTGCGTCAGCGCAAGAGCTTGCGCATCCAAAGACTGTGAAATGGGACGTATCGCATGCATAAATCCATGTAGCGCATCAATCCAGTCCTCAAACTCTTCATCCTCTTCTCCCTCTAAGTCCTCTGGCTGCTTCGGCCGACGCGAAAGCCCATCTGGACCATGCACCGCTCCCCTAACATGCACGAGTGTAAAGTGGAATGTAAGGATTGAGACAATCCACCGGTTAATGCTAGCGGATGGTTGGATATCGGGGTTTTGTAGCATGCCCTTGATATAGCGCGCATCAGTCTCCACAATTAAGTTGCGCACACCTATAATATAAAGGCGCAAACTGTGCAGCGCGCGGTAAAGCCCATAGATCTCTAGCTTCGGTTGTGAAAAGCGCGCTTCTCTGTCGTTGAGCATAATCGAGCTGAACCAGTTGTAAATGCGCGTTTTTGCATCTGCGCTCTTTTGCTGGCAAAGGTAAAAGCCGACCGCTATCTGGGAAGAGTCAACTGCAAGGATAACAGGGAGTTCTGAGGAATAATCGATCGGTTGTAGTGCAGGACACTCTAGCACTGCTTGCTTGATGTCATTTTGCGCCGCTATCTGCTCTGGGCCCCATTCAAATGGAGCGTCCTTGCGCGTAAGCCTTGTGAGCGCGTTAACGCGGTGCGCATAATTGCAGATATAAATGCGCATTAAACCGACTGTTCCCAAGAATGCGCGCACTTCTGACAGCGTGTGGCATGCGCCCCAATTGCGGATAACATCTACCTTGCCGCGTTCGGGTTTTCTACCTTCTGGGGTGCAATAATGGCCAAGAATGACAAAGTTTTCAGTGCACAAGGTGGATTTCGTCCCAGAGAAAGTGCCGCCGCTATATTTCATGCGCTGCACAATGCGGTTCACGTTCTGAAAGTGCTCCCACACAAAGCGCCTTACACCAGGGTTCGCAGTGAGCGCTTCGCACGAGCCATCCGGTAAAATGTAGCGCTTCGAAGGCCCCTTGACTGGAACATCGTCAATATAGGGAACGGTGTAATCTGGTATCTCTGGCTGCAGAATATAGCACACATCATCGTGGAAGATTGGTACTGAGTTTGTCCAACCCATTGGCAATGTAACGAGGCGCATTGCGCCATATGGTGTCTGGAATGTTGTAAGATCGTGCGACGATTCTTTGATTAAGCGCTCGTCGTATCCCACATATAGATCAAGGACGGCGCCACATGCGCGCCCCGCAAATTGCTCTGCAAGGTGCTCAGGTGTAGGGGTGACGCCGGAGTGTTTAATGGTAACGCGATTAAGCGGTTCGAGGCTATGTACGATGCGCAGTGCTTTTCCATCTTTCTTGAGTGTGCAGAACCAGCGCGATCTATATGCCGAATTTGAGTGCTCATAAACACCAGAGTCTATTTTCTTCTGGATAATGGCGCAAACTTCGTCGTATATGCCTGGTGGAATGGGGATGTTGCGCTCTATCCAAGGAGTGTGTGGAATAACTGGGATTTCTACTGGGGGAAAGAACGCGGTCTTGAAGCTACCGCGCTCCTCATCGCTCCATGCAAAGGCTTCATTCTGCAAAGACATCAAGTGGTGTAAAACCTTCATCTCCTCTGGTAATAGGAAATCAGTGTGGCGCTCCTGGAGCGCTTGCATGCGCTCTTCAGTATAGCGCCCGGTCGGGGTAAATGGTGGCGGATTTGGTAAAAGCACAGGAAGCACTGCTAGCGGATCGCCTATAATGTTGCGCTCGATGCAGAATTCGTTTGGGACGGGCGCAATAACTGGCTTGACTTTTCTAGCAACCGGTTTATACTTCTTCTTGGTCACTACGCCCTTTTGCGGTGCGCGCACCGCTAAATCGATAAAAGTTGCGCGCGCATGTGCGCTTTTCGGAAATGCGGCAGGAATAAGCGCCACAGGGTCGATCGAATTTAAGAGCGCCTGCGCATGACTGTTGGTACACTGGGATAGGTAGAGTTGAGAGATAATAGAGGTGGAAGGAACAGAAGCGGAAAATGGAATAAGTGCAAACGCGGAAATGTCACAAGATTGGGTATCAGAGTCAAATGTTATGATAGTGGCGGCTTTTCCTTGGTCTGAGATCAATTCCTCGAAGCCTTGCAAAAATTTCTTTGCGGGTTATGCTGAATAGCAAAGTGCGGTGTTGCTGGAGCTGGTAAGAAGTGGCGCGGCTTCCCCCTAGGCTTTGTTGGAATGGTGGAGATGGCGCCAGTGTTCGGATCGCAGATTGTAATTGTTTGCGCTTCGTCCGCAAAGTTGTGCACGATGGAGCGCGTTAACACGTCGAAGGGGCGCCCTAACAGAATATCGTAAGCAGGTGAATGGATAACGTGAACTTGCACATAGACAATGATATCCCCAATGCGCGCAGAAATGTTGCGCGCAAGCCCAAGCGACTCATCTACCTCTCCATTGGCTGATTGCATGTATAAACGAATGCGCGGGTCGTACTGAAGCCCAAGATGATGGCAGACTGCTTCTGACATTGCGATAATTTGTGAACCCGGATCTAAGATAGCTTCAAAGTACTCTTGGTTGTCGATCAATAAATCAATGGAGCGAAGCGCATGCGACTCTTTAGCAACCTTCAAAACATCGGGGTTTTCAATTTCACCTGGTTGGAGATGGGTAAGGTACTGTTCAAATGGATCCTGCAAAACAATAGGAAGCGGCCCTGCAATTGCCGCGCTAGCTGGAGGTGTCGCATTAAGCACTTTATCTCCCAAAAAAGGTGTGCGCGCTTCGCAGTGCGCAAATGGCATAACGCTCGCAAGGTTTGTAGCTACCACTTCCGCACTGGTAGCTGCAATGCGCTTTGGGGTGACTTGTTCTCTATGGCGCTGCCTGAGATCGGGCAAAAGGGATAGAAGCTCTTCATGCGAAACCATAACAGAGGGCGCCTTCATGGCACGCGCATATACGTCGTCGACAATCTGCGGGTTCTGGATGGGAATGACAGTGCGGTATGATGGCTCTTTGCCTTTGGAAGAGTTAGCTGGTATGCCTGGTTTATCTGCTGCTGCGGGCGCAAAACGCGCCTCAGGAATGTTGGAATAGGGATGTATGGGGGTCTTGTCGGGCGCATCAGTTGCGCTCGCAGCGGATTGCGAAGCTGGGGACTCAATACTGTCGGTGGGTGCCATGTCTGTGGTTGTAGAATGCACACCCTCTTGGTTGGATGTATTGCATGGTGCGCGCCGCAGAATTTCAACGCCGTTGAAGACTTGCCTCTTGCGAAGCGCCATCAACTCCCTCTCGAGCGCATCAATGCGCTCTTCCTTCGTTAGTTGCGCATTTGGTGCGCTTTGCATATAATCTGCTGCAGGAGCTGAAGCGGCAACGTACGTCGACTGTAGAGATGCAGCTGGAGCTGGACGAGGCACTATATTGTAGATGAGCTGCGAATTGGTATTAGATGAAAGTCGACCGGTGGCAATCTGCCCTGGGTTGCGCTTATGCCATTCCTCGATGCACTCGCCTAGGAAATTGCCTGGAATAGAACGCGGCACGAATGCGCCACCTGGGAGTACGATGCGCCCTTCCGCATTTCGCCTACACTTTCCTTCGCTAATAAGGTGCTCAATTGAAGCGCACTCAGGGATATAGTGCCCTGTCTGACCGCAACCATTGCACCTGTCGTTGTTCGAGCGAGGCGCACCATTTCCGCCATCTCTGCGTGATGTGCTCAATGCAGTAACTATCGTCTGTGTCATGCGCTCGAATAAGACTGAAATGTCTTCTGCTTTGACTGCGGGTGCGCTAGGTTGTGGCTGGGAAATGGGTGCGCTGGGTGCTGAGTAGGGCGCATACATATCGGGGTTTTGCGCTGTGAGCCCAGTAAGTGGCTGGAAATAGCACGCTGGGCCTTCAAAGATAAAGTCGATCGCATCGCGTATTGCATCTAATGAGTATGGCACATTTGCAGGCTGATTCGGTACTGCAATCGCAAGGCAGCTCAAAATGCGCTCTAGCTGGTCTGGTCGAAACACCCTAACAAACATGCGGCTTTGGTCGTAGCACGCCAATATGCCTTGCGCAACTAAGTATTCGCTAATGTTGAAAAATGCGCGATAATAGCGCGCGATTTCTTCTGCAGTTACGAGGCCAATGCGTGCGGTCTCACCAATAAGCTTGTCCAGGTCACTATTACTGCCATCCCTAGAGCCAGGATAAAGCTTTAGGACAGCGTCTTTGAATGCACCATAGTTGTGCGTCGCGCTATACTCTGGTAGCAGTTTCCAAGTGTCTGCAGTGTCGCTGTCCAAATAGCGCACTGTGTGGAACTTCTTATCGGTCTCGTCGGTGACGTTACAATCACGGAGGAGTTGCGCAAGCTCCTCAAAGTACTTCTGGAGTTTGCATGGTTTTGCAGGGTCAAAGCGCGGCGCGTTTTGGTTAGATGCAGATGGCATGTGCATGGTAGCCATGGTAGGTGGAATAAGGTGTGTAGAGTTACGATCTGGTAAAAGCGCAGCGAAATTCGGAGGTGGGGAAAAATGCGGTGATGCGGACGGAGTTAGGGTAGGTAGGGATGATTCAGGTGAAGGTGGAGGTAAAGACAGCGCGGACGAGTGATGTGTGTTGTTTAGGAAGAGTGATTCAAATACTGGTATTTCCCCAAGCTGGAGTGCAGTTGCTAGCAGCTCGGAATGGAGAGTGCGAAGGTGGTTAATGTTGAAGCGAAGGGCGAGCCGATGGAGGTCTAAAATATGGTCTGATAAACAGAAACCCCTCGCGGTGGGCTCCAGAAAATGATGAGTTCGGTTGGTACTCAGTGCAGAGTCTCAACAGAAGGGGTGAACACTTAACCTACAACTGCAGGCATGCTCGGGGTGAGGGGGGAGTTCGCTTAGATGGCCTCGGATCGTCCTTCAGGGCGCGGGACTATAGAGAGGCTGGTACAGCGATTTTCAGTGTGCGCACTAGTAGTGTACACGAAAGGGGAGATATGCGCAGTGGCGGAAAAGTGCGCAATGCAAAGAGGCAAAAACGCGCAGTGCGGAAAAATGCGCAACAATGAGGATGATGAAGGTGGGAGGTGTAACAGGACAAAGACGACACTGGAATGTACTGTGAAGGTGGTGCACAGTTTGGGGGTGCAAACTGAGTAAAAGCGCAAGAAGCGAAAAAAAGGCGCAGGTGGTGCACAAAATGCGGCTATGCAAAAGGGTGCGCAAACGCAGCTATACGAAGGGTGCACTACGATAGTGCACAGACAAGGACGAAGGATGCAACGCAAGGGAAGAAACGCAACAATATGAGGAGGGGACGCAAACGATAACGCAAACACGGCTATACGAAGGGCGCACTACGAAGGCGCACAGACTGGACGCTGGTGCACAGACTATGTGCGACGCTGACTGAGCTAATAACTATGAGGGGGGGAGGGAAAGATCCTGGATTCTCTATCTGTCCGCTACTATGTACAAATGGCTTATGTGATAAAATGGTGAAATAAAGTATAAAAATAGGAAGCGCCATGCGCTACCCACAAGCGCGTCCATTCGCCCATCTAAACCTGACCGCACTATGCTGCTGCCTCAGCCAATAAGATTTGCGCACCTATAGCTCAATATCCAACTGTTCCGGTGCGATGCGCTATTATTGGTGCGCGCTAAGTCTCGTGCACTCTTCCCAATTAATCCGCTTAGGTGTTATATGTCGCGTGCTGCACCTTAGTAATAATGGCGTGATCGACCTGTGCCAGTTACCAGATAAGGCAATGCCGATTGGAAATGTGGAAGAACTAAAAGGGGATGCTGTGCAAGACCAAATACTGCCAAAGCGCCTGGGTTACGTGAAAGCGCCCAAGTGCGCACAGTCCAATGCCAAATAGGTGCAAAGCGGCCCAGTTATGTAAGAATGCGCAGTTCGCTCATGCCGGAATCGTGGTATGCATCAAGTAAATGTGCCAGTAAGATGGGAGCTGCGATGCGCAGTGCACTGGTGCAGTGGATTGTTGTGTGTGATAGAGATTGTGCAAAGAGTGTGCAGCAGGGAATGTGAGTTGCAGGTAAAGTGTAAAAGGAGTGCGCAAAGGCGCATCGAGCGCGCAATAAATGTAGAAGGCAGATAAGGAGCGTGGGGGGGGCGCATGGAGGCGGCTTGAAGCGCGATGAGGCGCATTTAGGGCGCACAATGATTGGCGGCTATTGGGAAACAAAGGCGCAGTAGAAATGCAAAAGGCGCACAAAGGCGCACCTAAACGGTCAAAGGCGCGCAAAAGCGCACGGAGGCACGCGAAGGCACACGAAAGTGCATGAAGGCGCGCAAAAGCGCGCTACGCAAAGTGTGCGGAAGCCATCTAGGAGGTGCACACAATCGCAAAAAATGCCGTAGTATGCGCGCAGGGCGATAGGGAGCCGTATCACCGGGATTATCCCCAATCAAATCTACTGCCACTCGACCATTCGCACTGGTGACTATGGACTTTATCACGGATCTCCCGATAAGCGACGGATGTGACACCATCATGGTCGTGGTTATTTTTTGACCATGGTCTTACTAAGGGGGTAATTTTCATCCCCTGTAACAAAAGCATCGACGCATTGGGGGCGGCCGATCTCTATCTGCACAACGTGTTCAGGAGATTTGGCCTCCCAGATAAGATTATATCCGACCAAGACCCACGCTTCGCCTAAAACGCCTTTCAAGAACTGGGGAGACTCCTGGGAGTAAGGCTAGCGATGAGCACGGCTTACCACCCACAGACCGATGGGGAAACGGAGAGAGTAAATCAAGAACTCGAGATCTACCTCTGGATCTTTTGTGCAAACAAACCTTTGCAATGGAAAAGCCACCTCACCACCGCCGAATTCATGCACAACCAGAAGCATCACTCGGCTATTAAAAATACCCCATTTTACATAATGATGGGAGCACACCCTAGAGCTATCCCTACAACTTATCAAAAAACTAACGTGCCGGCTACCGAACAGTGAATAGCTGAACTAGGAAATATACGGCGGGAAGTCCTGGTGGCCCATGAACTCTCCCGACAAGTAATGATTGGGCGAAATGGACGAGGATTCTGTCCATTCACTGTGGGGGAAAAGGTCTGGCTCAACTCCAAGAATTTGAAGCTAGGGTACCCAACGAAAAAGCTCGCCCCTAGACACAAGGGACCTTTCCCCGTCACGTGGGTAATCTTGTCCCATGCCTATGAATTGAGGCTCCCCTCTCAGTGGAAAATTCACCCCGTGTTCCATGCCTCACTTCTCTCACATTTCAAGGAAAATGAAACTCACAGACCAAACTTCCTTCCTCCACCACCCGATCTGATCGAAGGTGAACTAGAACACGAGGTTGAAGTTATTTTGGCACATAGGGGGACAGGCAAAAGAATTCGATTCCTGGTAAAGTGGAAGGGATGCAGCACGGCAGAAAACACCTGGGAGCCAGCAACTCACTTAAAAAATGCTGCTGAAATATTGGGTGAATATAGATCTACACACAACCTCTCTTGAATATGAGCTGCCCTCTCCACTTTTTCATGAATGTCACACCTGACCCTGACCCTGTTAGGACCTTCGAGCTCATCCTCAGCTTCGTCCGAGACATGGACGACATCAGAAATGAAGAAAGATTGCTGTCGGTGACCCAAAACCACATGCTGCTGCACAGCACTGTGCAAAATCTCTTCGAAACATACAGAGCCATCTCGCGCCTCCAGCGCATATTCCGACGACTGACAGAAGAAGCATATTGTCTGGATCTGCTCCCGCTCATGAGGAGCCTTGATGAGCAGGTGCTCCGCTATGGACCCACAGAGCGGGTCCCCACACCACAATGGATTTTTATCATAGAACCGCTAAGTGACGAAGAAAATGAAGAGACGCCACTAACTACTTCTCCACACCTGCCACTCCTGCCATACGTCTCACAATCCCCACCAAGACGAGCGCCCACCCCTTATCCTACCGAGACCGCCGCTGAACACGCGCCCGCACCATCTTGGATGCGGAATTCAGTCTGCTTCACCTGCGCGCAGATAGGACACTTTTCTTCTCACTGCCCCGAGTACCAGTGTCCACACTGTCGACGATGGCGACCCGAGCATTCCGTGCTCTTCTGCCCGAATAACCCGACACGTGACGTCCCACCATGTCATCGCACCACCTAAAACCCACCACAATGACCTATAACCTCTATGTCATCGTCGCTCTCGGTGCCATCTTTGGCGCGTCCAATTTTATTATGTTACTCTGCTATATGCTCATTCTATTCAAAATTGTTTCTGCCCCTCGCCTCCCACAACTCACTACTTTCGTCACCGGCACCTCAGTGCGCTTCGCTGGGGAAGAGAACATTGAACTACCGACTCGGGTTTATGCCCACGACACCCTTACCCCTACATCCTTCTCCATGTTCTCCGCGACAACCAGTGATGCGCTGTCTTTTGACCCAATGCAGACAATTAGGGCTTAGTTTCGGATGGAACTCGAAACCTTGGGGAGGAGCTAGTGTTACGAAAAGGCACGGGGATTCAATTTTTCTTTTGTTCCTATTGTTCTGCTGACGTATGTCTCACATTATTGTCTCTTCTCTTTTGTCTTGTCAACATGCACCCTTAATTTACACCTCTACATTCCCACCTTATTGTAGCATACTGCGGACACCCCTTTTTCTAATTGTCTTTTCATCCTTATTGTCTCTATTGTTCTCTTAGTACGACTCGTATCTACAATCTACGCTTGTACTATTTAAATGATGAATGCAGGACTGGTCAACTTAGCTTGACCTAGTCTTTCCTACACTCCTAACAAGTGCGATCTAAGTCTCTTGCTCAAACCGTTGCTCACAAGCTTCGGTGATCTGAACCTCTGTTGAACGTTGTCACTTACGAGTGTCAACTTACATTTGATTTAGGAGTATTGACTATAACAACTAGTGTATTTTGCTTTTTGCCATCTGTCACTATTAAAAGACAATTGAAAGACCTGAAGATGAGTATAATTTCAAATAGTATGTACACATATGGCCAAGTTTTCCCTGACTCTCTCCATTGTTTGCTTTCCTCTTCAGAATACACTGATTGTTCTCAGACCCATCTTATGAGATAATTAATTCAAACAAGGGAGATAATTAATATAAAAAACACCTACTCTTTCTTTTTCTCTTGCCTGCACCCACTGAAAATCAGCAAAAAGAAACCAGAATATGTGAATCAAAACATATCCCTTGGATTTTCTAGATTCCACAGGGTCACTCATATCTTTGGTCAAGATGGAGGGTTCTCTGGCACAAGTAATTATATGTCAATCAAAACTCTGAGATAAAACAAACTGCACAGATATGCACCTTTTCCCTTTTCATCTGCTGTGCCTAAAAATAAAATGAGAAAAAAACAGGAAGAGTAAGATGCTACATACACTTTATTTTTCTGCAAATCTCTGGGATGGTTTCCAGTATCGTCTTCTGAGCCAGAAGATGAGGTCAAGGGTAAAGACTCTTGAGTCTTGGAAGTGTTCATAGCTCTCCTGGCAGTTTCATGTTTACTGTACATACAATATATCAATATTTTGTGATGGGACTTACAAAGTTTCCTTTTCCAGGGCAATATCAACAGCAACATCTGCTGGATGAGAGCTGTACAATCATGTAAAAATCAAAAGCATTAAACCATGAAAACAACACAGACCTTGAAGTACTGTTGTAAGCACCTTTCTCCATAAGTTTTTTCAGTTGCTGGGGATGACAGGGGGCTGAGGTAAAATCCACACTATTACTGGTAGCAAACAATATAGAGCTGTGGGAAATAGATAGAAGGGTGGACCCACCTCATGCTACCTGCTTCCTCCCTTGGAGTTTGGCTGCGAGCTCACTTTTGGCCATGCCACACTGTTAAGGTCAATGCTTTTGCATCAGCTATGTTTGACTTTATGCCAGGTTCCAACCTACCACAGGAGAAATAAAGCATCAGAATTTATATCAATATTTCAACCTTGACTGACAACATACTTTACTGTTACAACATCCTCAATGGGAGTTTGGCTTTGGGTAGATCTTTTACCATGCTTGACATCTGAAGATGGGGCATCTATCTTTTTTTTTCAATTGCTAAGGGTGGCTTCAAAGGCACCCCAGGCATCTGGGCAATTTTCTACATTTGTCCCATATTTCTTTATATTTTATTTCATCCCATTCTGCCTTTTCTATGATTTTCTATGATTTATTCTTATTTTATTATTATATTTCAGTTTTTTCCCATGTTGGTACATGTTGACAGTTCTAGGGACCCCTTCTGAATGTTTACCCATCGAGGTGATGCCATCCCACAGCTTGATCCCCCTATCTCTGCCTTTTTGCTATTTTTAGCTTACTACTTGATTTTTGGCTCTATCACATATACTGGGCATCAACAGATGGGTCCTTAAAGTTTTCTCTTTGGATTCCCCTCTGTTAGGTGTGCCTGAAGTGTCTGCATTATGCAGTATAATATTAACTTTGGATTTCCCTTTGTTAGCTCACTCCTAAGTGAGGCTTTGAGGTTGCCCCCTTACACAAGGAGAATGTTGATTTACAAGTTTAACATAGGTGAAAAAGGGAAGCTTTATGTTTATAATCACTATACATACATGTACAAGTATTAACTACCAAAAAAAGTGGCAGGAATGGGTGGAAAATGAGTAGAATAAGGTGCTCATCATTGGGGATGATGAGCATGATGTTAGGCAAAGCTGTGACGTGCATTGATCAAGGACCCCCCTCCTACCCCCCGATAGTAGTTGAGGAGGCCTGATCTAGAAAAAAAAAAATTGGGCCACATATGTTCAGACCAAACTTTTGAAAATAGGACATTTTGGTTTGGATAAAACCAGGCGTCCAATTTTTTTTTCAAAATTCATTCGGACTACCAATCAAGCCTCAAAAATCCAAATTTTTGTTCGGACTGGTTGTGCAGGCCTCTAGAATAGCAAATCAACGATGCTCTATTACTGTGTGAGGAAGGCACTGATCGAATGATGGATCAGCAATGAAAAGAAAAAATATGGGCATTGTACTAGATAAACTTTGACAGTAAATTTGGTACTTACATGATAAGTCGGCAACTCAGATCATGCAAGGACAGAAAGAATTACACATATATCATGAGCATATTCATCATAAAACAACTCAGACAAGTAAGACCTGCTATCCAAGCAGATACCAGTTTGCAAGGGGCAAGGGACACCAGAAAGGCATAACAATAGTATGTCCAATTGGTACAACAGTAGTTACATTTGGGTGTTTCAAACATCTCCAATTCGACCCTCAACTCACACCCCAACTCGACCCCAACTCGACCCCAATTTGACAAGAGTTGGGGTTCGAGTTGGGGTCCGATGTTTGAACGCAATTTCTTGTCGATTCTGCATAGACCTCAACTCCAACCCCAACTTTACTAGAGTAGACTTATTTTCTATCGTAATTTTACTGCCACATCGTCTTGATGCCCACCATCTCTGAACGCCAAACATTCATCCAAGAAATCCTACGTGCCACGAATGAAGAGATGTTGTACTTCTCAAGGGTGACCCTCGACAGAAAATCTGTCAAAGACCTGGATGACTTTTGGCCATCCTACTCATTCCATTCCGAGTCTGAGTTGTCTTCTTCCTCTTCGTGCCCTTCTAGCCCTTCTAGCCCTTCTAGCTCCTCGTCATCCAGTTCAGGAGGGTTCATGTCAGTTGATGGTGCAGACACAGATGAAGAGCACACCATTGCCATGGGTGTGACTGCTGATCTATTGCAGATAACAACAGAGATGCATGTTCTCAATCCCCACCTAGTTGCCAAGTGTTCTCAACTAGATTTAGTCCTCGTTGACTTCAAGTTTCATGACCCAAAACGTTTTCGACACAACCTACGAGTTTCGCCGAGCACATTTGACAGGTTGCTGGAAATGATTGAAACAGACCCGATTTTCTTGAATGATTCATATGTCTCGCAGAATCCAGTCAGCGAACAGCTGGCAATCGCGATGTTTCGGTTTGGCCATTACGGAAATGCAGCTTCTGTTGAAGCTGTTGCGCAGTGGGCAGGGGTCAGTGCTGGTACTGTTGTAAATTGCACGCGCAGAGTGATGATTTCATTTCTCGTGCTTCATGACTCAGCCATCTGTTGGCCTTCAGAGGACAAGAAGGAGGAGTCAAAGGAGTGGGTGGAGGCAGCATCGTGCTATGCATGGCGAGATGGTTACTGCATGGGTGATGGAACACCTGTTGTTTTGTTTCAGAAGCCAGGGTTTCATGGCGAGGCATATTTTGATAGGAAAAGCAACTACTCCTTGAATCTCCAGGTAAGACCATGACTCACCTGAATTGACTTATGCGTGCATATCCACTGACTCTTTGGACAGCTTGTTACCCTGCCCAATCTGTGCATAATTGACTATGTTATCGGGCACTGTGGAAGTGCACATGATTCAACCGTCTTTCAAGATTCAAGGACCTACCAGAAGAGCGGTACTTTGTTTAATGAAAATGAGTGGATGTGGGCGGACTCAGCATATCCATTGGACAGCTGGTGCATTACACCATACAAGAAGCCTCATGCTGCATTAGATGAAAACAAAACATTCAATTATCATCTATCCCGGGTATGTTAACTTTCATTCCTTTGAACTCTTCTCAGCATTTTAAACAGGTCCGTGTCAAATCCAAGCATGCGATGGTTTATCTTAAAGGTCGGTTTAGCTCCCTCCGAGGGCTACGTCAACAAATTGATGATGCGACTGACCACAAACGTGCCTTGGCATGGGTGAAAACCTGTATCATCATTCACACACTTGTTAGTTTTATTGAAGAGGGAGATGAAGACGGAGAGTTTATAGATGAGCTGGTGCGAGAAGGAACAGATGCACCTGGTGATGTTATAAGACAGGTATATGGTAGACCATCTGACATGCAGTGTGAGACACGGGGTCAGATAAAACGTACCGCGCTCAAGATGAAGCTACTCGAAAGCATATATATATGATGCTATTGCGAACTGGTATATAGTATGTAATAAACTACAAGATTCTACTAGGTTGCGAAATTGAATGTCTTCGGCCAGCTCACTCCAATATCAGGAGCTTCACTGTTGGGGAGACCATAGTCAGAAGTCATAAGGTTATTATCAACGAAGCTTTCACTGCTCAAGTGGGATGGACCTGACATGCCACTGCTCGGAGTGGACACATCATCAAAGGGGTTACGAGGCATTTGAGATGACGAGGTGTGGGGCAGCGTTTTCCCAGTTGTTTTTTTTGTTTTTTTTTTGTTTTTTTTGTTTTTTTTTGTTTTTTGCCTTCAGTTCTGCTAGCCTTATCTGAAGACGAAGGATTTCAATTTGCTTATCTTCTTTGGTCGGAATTGCCACTATCGGAGAACCTGACTTCTGAGGGGTGGACGCAAATTGGAGGTCATACTTGTGCTTTTTGAGCCTAATTGATGCCATTCTTTCGTCATGCTCCATCTTCCGCTTCAGATCAAGACGGTGGGTCTCTTCTTGGCGACTATCATTGAATCGATCAACAGCCATTTTCTTCATGACGATTGGCCTTCTGTGTCGGATGGCCACAGCTTTTTGCTTGCTTGGGCGGGCAGGAGCCGCACGTTGAGGCTGGGTGGATGGTGGAGGAGACAGGGAAACAGCGTGTTGAGGTTGAGTGGATGGTGGTGGAGTGAGCAAAATAGCATGCTGTCTGGTTGGTGGTGGGGTCATTTCCCACTGAGGTCATATTAGCAAAGTGCCTCTGTTTACAAGAAGACATCGTACTGGTATCACACCCTCATCTTCGTCATCAACTGACAGTGATCCTCCCCTCTCTCCTCCCCATCTACATCGTCTCCACCCCCCACCCCATCTATATCATCCCCGATGTCTTCATCTTCATCCCCTGGAGCAGCAAAAAGAGCAGCTGCATCCAAAGCGTGCATCGTCCCAGGTTCCGATGATTGTACACCTTGAGGATTGTAGTTGGGTAGTTCGCACCAGAATGCATGAAGATCATCCCACCATGGCCACTCACTACGTATGCCAGCTGTGTGACAAGTCTCAGCTTAATCCATGTAGTAACAAACTGATGAGTACCAATAATGTTTGCAATTGGGCTTCCTTTCGAGATAGCGAGAGGATCAAGTCCTGCTCCCGTGCTTCCAAGTGCCTTTAAATGGGCTACATACTCGGTTTTGAGGCTTGAAGGACATGTTAGCTGGCATAAAGATATGCTTAATATAAAAGATCGTACCATCGGAGGCGAGTTTCTACTGCAGTACCAAACCTGCCAGGATTTTGAAGGTAGAGCGCACTTTGACCAGGCTCGGAAGCAAAGATATGGTTTGTGAGAATAGCATACTGCTGGACTTTGCCATCCTTTGCTGTATGCTTTGGGTGGCCTTCTTTGACTGCATCTGCTGTCGAATCCGAAAATAATTTTAGGTGGAAAGCAAGGTGGCACCAAGGTACGCAATGAGGGTATATGTCCAGTCAGGGTTTTTTGACCACTGAATTTCGGGGGCACATTTGCGTTTGGGAGCCTCAGCGTCAACGCCCATCGGTTTTGGTTTTGCACGAGTTTTCCGTGGAGGCATGATGTGGGAGGCAAGGGGGGATTTCTCACGCTATACAAAAGGCTGTTCTACTTAACAAACTGTCGCCCAATGCAGCGAGTTGGGGAACTGAGTTGAGGCATGAAGTTGGGGCTGAAGTTGAGGTTTGGAATCAGCCTCTGGAGCTCGATTCGAAAGCCCGACTTCGAGTTACCTCAACTTCGACCCCGATTCCATAGAATTTCCTAATTTAGAAATCCCCAATTCTCAAGTTGAGGCTCGAGTTGGGGATCGAGTTGGGGTACGAGTTGTCCTCGAGTTGGAGATGTTTGAAACACCCTATTACACTAGCAGATGTTATCACAAGACAACTACTTCCTGCCTGCCAAACAGATGTTGGTGGATAGATCTAACCTGAACAAGTGAGGATTAGCAACCTGAAGTACAACTATCACAGGAAGATCCAAATAATTATGCTGCATCAACATGTTCTTGCAACATAGGAAAGTTTTGGTGTGCAGGTGTAACCCACTAAAATTCAAGGATTGTGGGAAGAACACAAAAATTACCCCACCACCACTGGACTTCAGCGATGTATTTTTCTAGCACAAAATTATGGATATCCACTACAATAGGAAGGCTGCTGGTGAACTTGAACAAGGATAATTCCTAACACTAAATTGAATGAGTGCCTGTAGCTGATGCTCTCGAGACTATCAAAGCGCAAAAGCTGAAAGTATACCCAGTGAAAACGCGATTGTGGGAATTTACCTCCGTTCCCCTGAACAGAACTCGGATATGCCGCGGCCCACTAGCGCAAGTTCGCGAGAATCTGTCCAGACAAAAACAGTTTTTTTGGGACCCAGCCTCCATAGGCATTATCCGGGGTCCTGATGTCCAGACAAACGGAGATGCGGAACGCTCGGCTAAAAGAAGTCCAGACAAAATTTGTCAAAATGTGTCCAGACACCAAAATTCGGCAATTTTGGGATCAAGCCTTAGTAGGAAGTTCGAAGCATCAGAGTGACCGTTCGAATGATAAGTAGCTTATTTACCACGATTAATACGTTCCTCACTCCCATCCCAGTTAGTTTGTCAAAGTATGGAACATAGTCTTGCGTTCCGAAGCGTCGTTGTGCACACTGCCAACCAGGAACGGACATAGTCAAGGTATGGAACTGTTATTTTAACTTCAAACCATTGCGACCCAAAACCACAAAAAATTCCGTTGAGGCACTGCAATTGTCATGCCAACTTCTCAAGAATAAATTCAATCGCGCTCCATCCCGTTCTGCAGCTGGTCTCACATCTCTTAACTCATTTCTACCCGCCTAAACAAACTCCAAAACGACATCTCACTAACCATTAGCTATCCCCATGGTTCATATTCCGACTTTTCTCATTGTAACCTGGTTCGCCGCCAGTTCCATAGCATTGCCCACACCCTCTTCCTTGGTAATTAGGACCTCTGAGTAATCTATTTCTTCCTCTCTTTTTTCCTTGTTCTGAAAATTGCTTCCCAGGCAAACGGGAGAGAGGCAATCTCCAACCTTGAACTCACTCAATTGCCAGGACTCTGCCACTGTGTAAGCTGAACATTATTCTATGTCTTTTTTGAATGACGGGCAAGGAAAGATTTTTGACGAATACGCCAGTGACTGACTCGACAGTCTCGACAGTCACACAAGGTCCTCAGACTGAGTCAGATAATCATCCATCTAGCCCAAAGACACCACTTGCGAGTGAGCCGGACACACATCAAATCCCTGGTCCGGCCTTCGAAGATAATCCAAATTTATCTAGCCCACTGACACCAGTGCTACCGTCACCACATCAGGAAAAAGGGTCTGTGCCTGTTTTGATGACGCAAATTTCGGAGAAGGTCAAGCCGATTGTTGGAATCACGGAATTCGTAGCTGCTGCTGTACCTAACACGTGATCATGGTAAAATACCATATGAAGTTAGTTGTCAATTGTCGATCAAGACAGATCACCACCTCCCACGGTTGATCAACAGGACCCCCGGATAATAGGTGGCAGGGCCTGATTGGCATCCGAACGATTTTTGGCTGAAAAAAGTGTCTATGCATGATTTTATCCGAACGAAATCTTGAAAATTTAGGTACAAGCCTGATCTACGGTCCGAACCAAATTTTTCTCTGGCATGAATGCCTAATCTTAATCCAAATATCAAGTTCCCGTAGTCCAGCGGTCAAGGTGATGGTGTGAACTATCCTAAATATTTCAGTTTTTGGGTTCGAAACTTGCAGATGGTACTTTCGTAATATATTGTGGCTAAGGCTTCGTTTGACGAAAGTAGTACATTCCTGATCAGTAATTATACTAACTAACAAGAGGAAGACTGCTTAACGCCACTGAACACTAAACGTTAGAGCTGACATAGACACCTTATTTGCTATTCTAGAGGCCTGCGCAACCAGTCCGAACAAAAATTTGGATTTTTGAGGCTTGATTGGTAGTCCGAATGAATTTTGAAAAAAAAATTGGACGCCTGGTTTTATCCAAACCAAAATGTCCTATTTTCAAAAGTTTGGTCTGAACATATGTGGCCCAATTTTTTTTTTTCTAGATCAGGCCTCCTCAACTACTATCGGGGGGTAGGAGGGGGGTCCTTGATCAATGCACGTCACAGCTTTGCCTAACATCATGCTCATCATCCCCAATGATGAGCACCTTATTCTACTCATTTTCCACCCATTCCTGCCACTTTTTTTGGTAGTTAATACTTGTACATGTATGTATAGTGATTATAAACATAAAGCTTCCCTTTTTCACCTATGTTAAACTTGTAAATCAACATTCTCCTTGTGTAAGGGGGCAACCTCAAAGCCTCACTTAGGAGTGAGCTAACAAAGGGAAATCCAAAGTTAATATTATACTGCATAATGCAGACACTTCAGGCACACCTAACAGAGGGGAATCCAAAGAGAAAACTTTAAGGACCCATCTGTTGATGCCCAGTATATGTGATAGAGCCAAAAATCAAGTAGTAAGCTAAAAATAGCAAAAAGGCAGAGATAGGGGGATCAAGCTGTGGGATGGCATCACCTCGATGGGTAAACATTCAGAAGGGGTCCCTAGAACTGTCAACATGTACCAACATGGGAAAAAACTGAAATATAATAATAAAATAAGAATAAATCATAGAAAATCATAGAAAAGGCAGAATGGGATGAAATAAAATATAAAGAAATATGGGACAAATGTAGAAAATTGCCCAGATGCCTGGGGTGCCTTTGAAGCCACCCTTAGCAATTGAAAAAAAAAGATAGATGCCCCATCTTCAGATGTCAAGCATGGTAAAAGATCTACCCAAAGCCAAACTCCCATTGAGGATGTTGTAACAGTAAAGTATGTTGTCAGTCAAGGTTGAAATATTGATATAAATTCTGATGCTTTATTTCTCCTGTGGTAGGTTGGAACCTGGCATAAAGTCAAACATAGCTGATGCAAAAGCATTGACCTTAACAGTGTGGCATGGCCAAAAGTGAGCTCGCAGCCAAACTCCAAGGGAGGAAGCAGGTAGCATGAGGTGGGTCCACCCTTCTATCTATTTCCCACAGCTCTATATTGTTTGCTACCAGTAATAGTGTGGATTTTACCTCAGCCCCCTGTCATCCCCAGCAACTGAAAAAACTTATGGAGAAAGGTGCTTACAACAGTACTTCAAGGTCTGTGTTGTTTTCATGGTTTAATGCTTTTGATTTTTACATGATTGTACAGCTCTCATCCAGCAGATGTTGCTGTTGATATTGCCCTGGAAAAGGAAACTTTGTAAGTCCCATCACAAAATATTGATATATTGTATGTACAGTAAACATGAAACTGCCAGGAGAGCTATGAACACTTCCAAGACTCAAGAGTCTTTACCCTTGACCTCATCTTCTGGCTCAGAAGACGATACTGGAAACCATCCCAGAGATTTGCAGAAAAATAAAGTGTATGTAGCATCTTACTCTTCCTGTTTTTTTCTCATTTTATTTTTAGGCACAGCAGATGAAAAGGGAAAAGGTGCATATCTGTGCAGTTTGTTTTATCTCAGAGTTTTGATTGACATATAATTACTTGTGCCAGAGAACCCTCCATCTTGACCAAAGATATGAGTGACCCTGTGGAATCTAGAAAATCCAAGGGATATGTTTTGATTCACATATTCTGGTTTCTTTTTGCTGATTTTCAGTGGGTGCAGGCAAGAGAAAAAGAAAGAGTAGGTGTTTTTTATATTAATTATCTCCCTTGTTTGAATTAATTATCTCATAAGATGGGTCTGAGAACAATCAGTGTATTCTGAAGAGGAAAGCAAACAATGGAGAGAGTCAGGGAAAACTTGGCCATATGTGTACATACTATTTGAAATTATACTCATCTTCAAATCTTTCAATTGTCTTTTAATAGTGACAGATGGCAAAAAGCAAAATACACTAGTTGTTATAGTCAATACTCCTAAATCAAATGTAAGTCGACACTCGTAAGTGACAACATTCAACAGAGGTTCAGATCGCCGAAGCTCGTGAGCAACAGTTTGAGCAAGAGACTTAGATTGCACTTGTTAGGAGTGTAGGAAAGACTAGGTCAAGCTAAGTTGACCAGTCCTGCATTCATCGTTTAAATAGTACAAGCATAGATTGTAGATACGAGTCATACTAAGAGAACAATAGAGACAATAAGGATGAAAAGACAATAGAAAAAGGGGCGTCCGCAGTATGCTACAATAAGGTGGGAATGTAGAGGTGTAAATTAAGGGTGCGTGTTGACAAGACAAAAGAGAAGAGACAATAACATGAGACGTACGTCGGCAGAACAATAGGAACAAAAGAAAAATTGAATCCCCGTGCCTTTTCGTAACACTAGTCCTCATCCACATTTCTGAGGATCTTCTGTTATATCTATATTGTCCAATTTGGAGTTAGAGAAAGTCAAGCGGCCCTCTTGTCCTGTTGTGGAGTGGTCCAAGGCAAGGGGCATTGACCTTGAAAAAGCTCAAAAGATCAGGGGCTCACCAAAAAAAAATGTATTAATTACTACTGTCTATTCTGATTACTTTGAATTAAATGCAGAACTTCTGTTGTTTCTAGCATTGGGGATGGACCTACAGCACACAATGAAGACAGACAAGCCACCCCTCGAAAAATGTTGGAAGGTCTTCGAAAGTATAAAGACATGGCCAAAGATTGAACTGTACTCAACATTGCCTAGATATCATTGCCTTCCCAGCAATTGCATAGTCTGATGCTAGCAAAAATGACTTCAAGGTTCCAAATCCAGAAAACACCTTTTGCTTCCTGAGGGTCCCCTCGAGAAATGTATCATATAACATTTCAAATTTGATGGGTCTTGTATCCTTTACCCATCCTGCCAATTCCAAATCTCCTGATGCCTCCTAAAATAGAGGGATGTGGTGGATGTTCTGTGCATCCATGCACTGTCCATAGGCATTTTTGTTGCAGAAATAAATAGGGGGATGAACTGATGATAACTTCTTGAATAATGCCTGCCAGTCAGGTGGATGTTGAAATATTCTTTCTTGCTGGAGTGTAAAATTTGTGTGGAAGGTGATGCCTCTGGAAATCAATGCACTGAAAAGTCCTTACCAGGTGATTTCATGTCTGGGATAAACAGCCCTCCAGGCTCTAGGATATGTAGATGAGAGGGAGTATAATCATGAAACAGGAGCTTTTATCAGCATTTTCTTGAACATGCAAAAGAAACACTGCCATGGCCTTTGTATCTCATTTCTCTTGGGTTCAGCCACTATCATCAGGAAGAATAAAGTGCTGGTGTGGATGATCCAAAAATGTGTACAAAAGCCTGATTTGAATGACAAGCCTGTGCACCTGTGCCTCATCCAGGAGCACTAAAGTATTTCTAGGTAGAGCAAGTGAGGTTGAAGAAAACTCTTTAACGACCCAAGAAAACAAAGTCTTCTTGCCAGGACTCAATTTACTGAAGTGGCACCCAATTTGGCTCAAAATATTCCTAAATTTACTGCCAGTCTGTGCTAAGGCATAGTGGCAAAGTTTGCTTGAGGCCCACTTGCAGAGATCAGCTCAAGTAGGATTTTGAGGGACATTCTTGAATAAAATCCATAAAACTGACCACCCTATTTGCCATACAGGCTGAAGAAACAAAGGGTTGCAATTTATGGAATCTACAATGTCATGAACAAGGAATGCCCACAAACAGAAGTTTGGTTCAGAAGGAAAGTCAAACCATTGAATGAGAATTTTTTTCAGCAGGGTCTCCTCATTCCATAATCTTGTTGGTGAACTTTCCAGGTTGTACCAACGATTTATGCAGGCAGTATGAAAATATATAGGGACCACTGAGGAAAGACCAGTAATAAAGTTGTCTACACAAAGCTCTGTGGATGTTCATGGCTGAGAATTGAGTAAATCCTGTACACAGGACCATAGAGGTCACAACCAGTGGCTATAGTTTTGGTATGAATCTTTGATTTTGTGTTCCACCCATTCCCACATTACAAGGTTCAGAAGTAAAATGCAGTAGCAGACTACCTGCAGCATAAAATCAATAGTGGTGTAACACTCAGTAAGTCGATTGAATTGATGGAGAAGCCTCACCATAATTGATGGAGCATTGTTCCTTCTCATATCAATATAAAAGTTTGAGTCTATGAGGTTCGTGTAACTCAGGGCTCTGGCTATATTGTTGCCAGACACGTGTTCAATGGACCCAAGAATGTCTAGTAGATATTCCTCCATGATGGCCATGAGAGGTGACTTTGGATCTGCTTTTGAAGAATCAGTCTGTTGATTCTCTATCAGAGATCACTGAAGCAGACCATATGGACTAGGGTTATGACCAAAGATTTCAGCTGTATCTACCCAAAAATTGTGCAAGGTTAGTTCTCCCCCAGAACATACTATACTATATGAACCTGTATAATCAATGTCCATGCTATTCTGAACCCTGTGTGTCCTGTTGTCCAGGCTATCATGGTCAGCATTGCAAGCTGAATGTACACAATGAGATTCTAATGTGATCCACCACATGCATACCAACCTTTTGGTGGTCTTGTAGTGATTACAATGCCAATAAATTTATTAGTGTTAGTATGATGATGCTGCTTGTTATCTGTCACTACTTCCAATGCACCATCCAAATCCATGTCTGGCTCAACTTCACTTTCATTATCAGATTCTACATAGAAAAAGATCCTCTTCTTTCCCTTCATCTTCTTGCATTTAACCTTTCTTTTCCCTGAATATAATTGGTATCAACCTTTGTATAGCTATCATACTTGAAACATACAATCTTGCAATCAAGGTCTAGGTACTCCATCACCTCTGTGGTTTGTTAGAATAGCCAAAGAATTGATATCTTTGAGAAATGCTGCCATCTCCTCATCATCTTCCATGTCAGATCCTTCATCAGAGCCACTGTTAATTGTGTCTTCCTCTTCCAAATAATTGCAAGCATGCCACTTTGTCTTCTTGTCCTTTTGCTGTTCCTTGCCTGGTTTCCTTTTCTTGGCTGGACACTTTAAGTTTTACACTAAATAGAAGGTGATCCATCTTACTGGTGGGCCTGATTTCATATTCGCTCTTCTTCTGTTTCGACTTCATAAACAAGATCTCTTGCATATGCCTCTTTCTTGGCACTGTGCATCTGTTCCACTATACTTGTAGTAGCAAGCTGTTATTAATGTGATATCTGAAGTGGAATGCAATACAAACCTTTTCTGGTGCTAGATCGTCCCCCAATGACATTCCACAGGGACACTGCTTTGGTGATGGCACAAATTGGAATGGATATCAATGTTTCATGTAGCTGCTCCTCCCACTGCACTTTTGCAGAAAGTAGAATATCATTTGTGTATGGTGCTCGGATGGTCAGATCAGAATTGTGCAATGCTCTCAATGCCTCTTTCAAAAGATCATTCAACTTTTCTTTATAAATGATACTAATCTCTGTGTCACACCCACTCCATCCAGGATAATAGGAAGAGGTTTTTAGACCAACATGTACACCTTCATCATCTACATAGGAAAAACTAGAAAAGAATTGATCCCAATTGAATCTAAGAAGAGCCTTTGGATCAGTTTGGCTGATATAATAAGTCATTTGCTGTGCAAACGAGTGGATCATAAAATAACTATAGTCTTTGGTGCCCATAATGCAGCACCCATCCTTAGTGAATGTTGCCTGGGTGCAGGAACAGCATTGAGGTTATCCCATAATTCTGTAGTTATAATTTAGATTAATGCCAACAATGTGATAGTCTGTACTTATGCAGGTAACCGCATCTCTCAATGACCTTTGAGCAATTTTTTATCTGGTAAGGCCACAAATATCATGGGACTGGTGCCATTGAAAGATTTGTTTGGGGGATACCCTATCAATGTTAAGCAGTTGTAGCCCATATTGTAGTCGATGTGTGGAGTGCAGTAGAAGGGCTGGCTGCCCTCATGGAAGTGGAGACCAGAGAAATACAGCATAGAAAACTCTTCCATTATCCAAGATATACCCCAATCAATAATACTGAACAACTCTTGGTCTATGTCTGGATAAAGTTTGCTCCAGTTTGACAATGCAGTTGAACATGCTGGAGAATCACTGCCATCTATGTGCATACCAGCAGCATGACCTAGAGACTGCTTGAACACATTGACTGTATAGACTATTGAATACTTCTAAGTCTGAATGAAAATGAAAAATACCTGATTTGGGGCACTTATAAACTGCAGCAGCAATGTTGAGTTGGAACACAGGGTAACAAACATTGTCCATTATGCCTATTCAAGGTATGTTTGCAACTGCAGCTTGTGTATGCATTTTATTGACTAACCCTTCTGGCCCCTGCTCCAGGCCTTTCATTGCTGAGAATGCACCAAGCTAGAGACATTACATGTCAACTTATTTCAAATCTTGCTCAAACTTCATGACATACCTCTAGAATATTTTTTCTCATGCAAATATCAGTGTCCATTCCATCACCATGTTTCAATTCCATGCTTGGAGCATCTAATGACCATGGCGCTTGAAAGGTAGTGGCAATACTGTAACATTGATTACCATTTCACATTGGTATGGCATGGTGGGACCTTTTGAAAGCAAGTTCCCTGATGTAACCCAATGCCTTCTTGTCATATCGAGCTTTCTTGTCACACATTTCCCCTGGATGCCCAAGAATGGACTCTTGCATCTGCTCCAGCTAATGAATTTGGTCAGCATTGTACACACTCCTGTGGGGTTGTCAGTTGTATTGGACATTCAAATTTTATGACTGCAGCTTGTGTATGCATTTAATCGACTGACCCTTCTGGCCCCTGCTCCAGGCCTTTTATTGCTAAGAGTGGGCTGAGCTAGAGATATTACATGTCAACTAATTTTAAATCTCACTGAAACTTCATGACATACCTCTAGAATATCTTTTCTCATGCAATCATCAGTGTCCATTTCATCACCATATTTCAATCCTGCACTTGGAGCATCTAACAACTGTGGCTCTTGAAAGGTAGTGGTGATACTGTAACATTGGTCACCACTTTGCATTGGTATGACATGGTGTGACCTTTCAAAAGTGAGTCCCCTGATGTAACCTGACGCCTTCTTGTCAAATCAAGCTTTCTTGTCAAACATTTCCCCTGGAGGATCAAGAATGGACTCTCATGTCTGCTCCAGCCAACAAATTTGGTCAGCATTATACACACTCCTGTGGGGTTGTCAGTTGTGGAATGGACATTCAAATCTTGCCCAAACTTGTCCATGGCCCATGATTTGAGTTTATCCTTATAAGGATCTCCACTATTATTGTCATTCCTTGTTAGCAAGAAGTCCTTGTTGCTTGGATGCAAGATGGTGAACCCTTGATGGTGTAAGATAAAGTAAAGGCCAAATTGTAGATGCCACTGACCCATTTCATTGTTTTCAGACTTGGTAGCAGGCACCTCCATCTCTGATGTGGCATCGAGATTTTCCACCATTACAGAAATAAACAAGTCTTGCACCATAATTATGATTTTTCCATGTTCACCCTTGATTAGTGGATGTGAGTCAATTAAATACCATTGGGGAAGATGTGAGTTTCTGTGAGGAAGATTGAGGCATTGCAAACCAGAGTAGAGAGCATCTGTGGTGGGCAGAGAGACCTTACATGAGACTTTCCACAGCACAGAAAGTCTCATTCCAAGCTTATCTCAGAAACCCAGTTATGGCTATCGATTACAATATAATGATTCTTTAGATGGGTCTTTTGTAAAATCATGAGGAGCCTAACTAATCTGACCATATGAAGAATCCTTGATCTGTCAAGCATCAATTGTAATATTCACTGAGAGGGCAGTGGCCACCCACATCTAACAACAACCATGCCAGGGATGGGTCTATTGCCTATAAATAATTGGTCAATGCTGTAGAATACTAGTTCACATAGTCATCAGATCAGATGCTCGATATCCATCCTGCATGCACAACCTACTTATGGCTGACACTTGTCGATCTGCATTCACATTCTCGATATAGGTGCTTGTTGTCATAGGTGCTTGTTGATCTGGATCAGTATTTGCTAACATAGTTGTAGGGACTTTTGTTCTCATGAGCTTAGATCAAAGGGTGATTACAACCACAACCTACCTGGAGGATCACCAGTGTCAAAATGTGAGTTCATTACTGGCTGTAATGTTCCACTGTGGATTCCTTGTAACTTTGATAATGGATGGTTGGGGTGAAATGGAAGACCTGTTAGAGACACATATGTCTTGTCTCTCACCAGCTCTTGTTTACAAAACTTACTTTAGTTTTGTTGCTCAGAAATTTGGACAATTTGCTCTGTAAACATCCATAGCATTGAATAGCAAATCAGAAAGAAAAACATGTCTGAACTTATATCAGCATGCAGAAAAATTTTATGGAGGCACTCACAAAATGATGTCATAGCCAGCAACTAAACACTTTTAGACACCGATATGTCATCAAGGTTCAAACATTCAAGTTCCATTTACCCAGGCATTCATGGTAATATGAGCAGTTTTCAATTGTATCATACAGTTCTATAGTAGTCTACTAAGATGTGTTGTGTGTATTGCTAACTTGCTGACAGAAGAATGTTCAATTTAACAATGATTTGCCTTATGGAACTTTGTAGCCCAGGCATCAGATCTTTATGAAAGGTAGAGCTGGGTACAGCCCATTAGTTAGCTAGCATGTTGTACAGTACAACCACAAGTCTAATAATACTGTAATTACCATGTAAACACTTGAACCCAGTCCACCCAGAAGTAAGCCAGAACAAGAGCAAAAAAGGGCTTTGAACCAAACAATGTCCAACATAGCCATGTTCAAAATGGCAACTTCCATTTTGAATGTGACTATGTTGGACATTGTTTGACTGTTATATTTTTTTCCTCTGCCTTCAACCATCACCTATTGACACAAAAATGGAGTAAGTAGTATGTCTATGACCCTATAGAGGTGTGAATAATATGTATTAAGATGTTCTATGGTTGTAAAAGTCATTGTGACTATCAGACTATTGCAAAATAAGGTCGTATATGCCTGAGTGATCAGTTAAACAGGCAAAAATATGTGAGTCCTAACTTAACTGGCATCCTTGACTCAATTCTTGTTCAGAAGTCATCATCTATGTCTTTTCTAGACTTAGAAGCATCCGTCGATCAGGATGGCAATGAGAGAGATTTCAAAATGGAAAAGGAAGAGGAGGATGGTAAGTGTAAATTTGCCTCTTCAGGATGGAGGGAGTTCAGGTTTCTGGAAGGTTTCCAAATGGAGGGCAAGGATAAATTAAGCAGAGGTTTGGTAATAACTTTGAGGTCAGTAGAAGTGATGAGATTAAGTGATTAAGTCAAGATTAGGTCAAGGTTGAATAAGGATGAGTTAAGGAATGATTAATGGCTGGAGGTGATTAAACACAAGTGAATTACAACATGTAGACAAATGTAATTTGCAAACTGAGGTACAAGGCTAAGCTATGAGCACTTAAATAACAAAGGCTGGAAGAATAACAAAAAATGTAGAAGTTTACTAATGGGTCTTGGTAAGTGTCCATGACCATAATTAGTAAGACTGTATTAGGAATAAAGTGAGTAAGCAAATGATTACTAAGGCACATGAGGACTTGTCTGATGACTAAAAAATGCTGCAGCAGGAATGCCAGTGGAAAAGGTAGGAAAAGAGTCAGAAAGGAGTTGGGGATTATTGGGAATCTGATCAGGTAAAATGGGTCTTGACAGAATTCCCCATTCTTCCTTTTTTTTTTTTCCCTTCTCACTTCTCATATACTTACCTTATTATCCCTCACTCCTAATTACATGATGTTGTTTGTTATTTCACATGATTAGCAGTAGGTTCCTCCTTTCTCTCCCTCTCTATTTCTGCCTTCCTTCAGTATTTTCTATCCCAATCATGGGTTATGCTTCCAGATGCTCACCTCATCTTCACTATTGAAACTGTTCCCAAGCACTGAAATTGCATGATTGCACTAACAACAATTGAGGTGTAGCTGTTGACTATCTTTTCAATGCATGCAGATGATGACACTATGGCACCAACAGGTCTTGCATTTATTGGAACACCCTTTGTACATTTGTGAGATAGCAAGATCTCCTCTGTTAATGTTTTGTATTCTTGCCGGTCAGGGAAATCATTGGGACATTTGGGTGCATGGTGGTCCTAGTAACCTTCACAGCATTTCAGCATTTCAAGCAACCATTGTGTTTAAAAAAAAGAGCACACTCATTATCAGTAACCTTTGAGGGTTTCAGGCATATTGCTGCCAGGGTAGGGGTATTTCTGGTTGGTGCCTTAGCATTGGTATTATACAAATGTGATGGGTTTGCTAAGGCCCTGTCTCTTTGAGGCATGCTGCAGGTCTTCTGCAGCCTGATAGTAGCATTTGGTGTCATTGGTGCATTCATCAGCAAGCTTTCATACCTTGGAGACCAAACAAGAAAGGTGAGCATCTGCATTTTTCTGTCCTGCCTGATTGACTGCATTCTTGATGTTCTCTTTGACCTTGCAGTTATTGCAGTGGGTGCAGAGATCAGGATTGAGGAGCCATTGGCAGAGTGATATTCTGTACCCCTGAGGATGATGTTTGTGTGACAAACTTTGTTCAACCAGTTTGGAAAGTTATCAGTAGGTTTCAAGTGAGCAGTGCAGATTTGGGTGTGGAAATCAAAGTCCTATCCATCAACAAAAAATTCTTTCTTCAGCATCTTCATGAATTCATGGAGATCAATGAGTGAGATGATCACAGCAGGTGGCGATCCAGTCATAGATGTGCATGTCTTTGAGGCTGGGGAATACAGCAGCTGCATGGCCTGATTCTTCAATCTTTGTGTTTGCAAAGAAAAAATCTTTGCATGCCATTTCCCACTGATGTACATATAATGCCATGCATAACCTTGCCTGCAGTCAGAAGTGGGATTTTCCTCAGCTTGGCATGGAGACATTCAACAAGAGCAGTGGTGGAAATTGTTTGACTATTGGTATTATGAGATGAATGTGGGGGAAGGTCATTGGAGGACTTGCTGAAGTCTGAGTCACTGTGGGGAATGTCATGTGTCTGTGTATGTGCCCAATTCAGGTCAGTAAGGGGGGCATTGGCAGTCTGTGTATGCATACTATTCACCCCAATAGGGTTTTCATGATCAGTAGGAGGTTCAGACAATGATGTAAGCAGAGACAGAGGGCTATTTGTTACATGTGGGATATTGTCTATCACTATATGTGCAAAATGCATGTTCTAAGTGGTTTGGCATGTGTAAGAGGAAAGGAAGGCACCCCAGGCATCTGGGCAATTTTCTCCATTCATCCCATATTTTTTATATTTTATTTCACCCTATTCTGCCTTTTCTATGATTTTCTATGATTTATTCCTATTTTATCATTATATTTTGGTTTTTTTTATGTTGGTACATGTTGACAGTTCTATTCTTAGAGGTGGGACCCCTTCTGGATGTTTACCCATCAAGGTGACATCATCCCACAGCTTGATCTGCCTATCTCTGCCTTTTTGCTATTTTTAGCTTACTACTTGATTTTTGGCTCTATCACATATACCGGGCATCGACAGATGGGTCCTTAGAGTTTTCTCGTTGTATTGCCCTCTGTTAGATGTGCCTGAAGTGTCTGTATTATATAGTATAATATTAACTTTGGATTTCCCTTTGTTAGCTAACTCCTAAGTGAGGCTTTGAGGTTGCCCTTACAGTAGAAAACTCTCTCTTAAGGCTCAAAATCATACTGTCCCAGACACTCCCACCTTTAGTGCACACTGCTTTTTATCTGACCTGCTGCTTAGCACTATGGATGCCCCAGATTGCATCAATGCACTTGAAGGTGACATTGCTGGAATTCATGTGCAAATTGATACACTTACATCTACCATTGAAACCTTTGTTAAAACTCTCCAGTTGAACCCCACCCCACCCATTTCGACCTCTAGCACCACCCAATGCATGCCCAAGCAAAGATGTGCATATTAACCCCATGCCCCCCACCAAATTTAATAGTGTGTATTCCCATGGTGATAATACTTGGAAACCTAACAAAAACCTGTTAAAAGGTCTAAGAAGTATAACACAGGCTAAAGTTTTGGTACTAAATATCACTGCTGTTACCAAAAGGTTGTGGTTAGAGATGCAAAATGGTAAGACGTGTTGTGAATAGTCTGTGGGAGCATACAAAGATGTTTAAAATAAGGTTCAAAAATATTCAAAGTTGTTCAGAGAAGGTTCGAAAGGGTTTGAAGGGGTTTGAGGAGTTTCCAAAGAGTCAGACTGGTGTCGAGGTATATCAAAAAATGGTTATAGTGAATTAGAAGTGTTTTCAAGAGACGATAGGTGATATGCGATAAGTCAAAAAGTTAATATGAAAGTTTGAAGAAGTTCACAATAATTCACAGAACTTAGAGGTACAACATGAGACTTGGACTCAAGAGAATGGCTCTTAAATCAGACGATAATGGAGAGGGTAACTTCTCCTCTTCTTCTCCTAAGTAACTGGTACAAGTCTATATACATCTTGAAGAGATAGTACTAAAAAGGAAATATATCATGTGTAGAACATGAGGCAATATGCACAGCAATAAAGAACTTTGTAAATCATAAAACAAATGAGAAATAATAATAAATGAAATGTACAGTGTCCCCATATAGTAAAAGTACTTATCTTATTGCTTCAATATATCATTGAAATACAAAACACCAAAATTGAGTCCTAAAAACCTTTTGTTGGGTCTCTCCTCGTGTCTGGTAGTGTTTGATATGTGACACAGTAGCTCATGCCAGATGTGCTGTATGCATTGAAAGGATTTTAGAATAGCCTTATGGCAGCCAACATTATTCAAATTGGTGCAAAGTTATTCGAAGGCATTCAAAATGTTGCAAAGTTGTTCAAAGTCATTTGAAATGGGTTCGAAATGGAATTCATGGAATTCATAGAGGTTTGAGATTGTGAATTGTAAAGTCTCAATATGTTTGGAGACCTTTCCAGACCTTAGAGCACACCATGGACCTATCAATGGACATGCTTTCCTCAATTCCTGTGAGTTGTACATCAGTCTACACCCAAATCAATTTGTGGATGATGCCGCTAAAATTTATTGGGCTTTCACATACATGAAATCTGAGCATGCCTATCTCTATGTTGACCATATATTATGCCAAACCAAGGAGCATGGCTCCCTTCTATTTTCCATTTGGGGGGACTTTCATGATGAGTTCATATGATACTTCTGCCCCCTCAATAAATGCCAATGAGCCATAACGCGCCTTGAATCCACTTCCTACTACCAAGCACATCAATCTGTGAGCAACTACATAAATGAGTTTTGAGACCTGGTGGACATGACGAGGTATGGGAGTGGGTTGCCCATAGTGGTAAAGTTTCATTGAGGTTTTAATCAGGAAATTTAAGACCAGATTGCACAGATGTTGGAAGGATGTTCAGCAGACGATAACATAAATGCTTGGTACAAGGCTGCTTCCCTCAGTGACAAGAACTGACTCACAAATGCAGCATTTACTGCAGCTTTCTGCACTTCTACCACCACCCATGCTCCCCACACCTTTAACCAAGCACCTTCTCATCCTAATCCCATCCATATGCACCAACCCACAGTGTTGAGCTCCAACACCCCTGCTCCAATAGATGTCGACGTAGCCCATAGTCAAGATTGCAGGCTAGATCTCTGCTATCACTGTGGGAAAACTAGATACATTGCTCAAAATTGTCCCCACTGCCAAGACATCCATAAACTCACACTTGAGGGATGAGATGAGCTCCTCCAAGACCTGTTGGCACTGGCAGATGTTGAAAGCCTGAATAAAGAAAAAGTTGAAGAGGAAGAGGTGGAGGAACAGGATTTTTCTGCCTGTGATGAGTAAACAGTACACCCTCATTGGCTGTCCATAACCACTTTGAAGTTCTGTCTGTTGATTCACTAGAAAATAAATCTTATTCTATGACCATTCCTTCTCCAGAGTTCTCTGAAGTGGCTAAAGATGTACCTACCCCTTCCTCCCCACTCCCCTCTCTACCCAGTTTGAAATCTTGGGAGCATAAGCTCCCATGCAAGTACATTGTGGCATCTATCCCCTCCCAATGATCCCTAGAATTAAAGATCGAGCTGCAGATTATGGATATGGGGCAAGTATTTAGTGTCTCTGCTCTCCTGGACTGGGGTGCCATGGGCCTTTTTATTGATTCACACCTGGTTCAACAAATACAACTCAATACCCACTCACTGTCTTGACCCATACCTGTCTACAATGTGGACAGTTCCCAAATAAAGCTGGGGCGATTTGGGAGGTTGTCGACCTAGTCCTCCAGTACAAGAAACATAGTGAACAGGCTCTCTTCGCTGTGACCCAACTAGGGCAGCAGGAGGCAATTTTGGGCTACCTATGGCTTCATGACCACAATCCTGAGGTTGACTGAGTGACAGGTAAAGTCATAATGAGTCATTGTCCCTTTTGTTGCCATACTTGCTTCACTGAAGGCAGACAGAAACGTTGAGGGCATACCAGGTGCCACACCCTCCTCCTGCAAGGTCCATCTTCTCTCCCCTGGAGAACAATGACAACTCAACAAGTTCATCAATGAACACTTGGCTTCAGGTCATATCTACCCTTCAAAGTCACCCATGGCCTCACCCTTCTTCTTTGTCAAGAAGAAGGATGGGTCCCTTCAACAGGTTCAAGACTATCAATGCCTCAACAACATCACAGTCAAGAATCATTATCCACTACCCCTCATATCTAAACTCATCAACTAACTCCATGGGGCATGAGGTCTTTACACTTCCCCATATGTTCCATGTGAATCTGCATGGAATTACATGGACTCTGCGTGAATTTGCATGGACTCCATGCAGATTTGCAATCCATACAATCAACCATTTTAGCTAGGCAACAGGGTGTGATAGTCCATATAGATCCATGCAGACTAACATGGACTCCATGTATTCTACTCAGATTCTGTGGATTTCGTCTGTCTGTGTCTATGATAAACCAGGTTGAATGAGCAAGAACAGTCCACATTCATCCAAACAGACCATTTGAGCTTAGCAAAATACTGCCACCAGTGATATTTGAACATATAGCCTCATGACTAACTAAGAGACTACAGACATATATTACCATTACACTACATAGCCATTGATGTGTGATGCCATTGATGCAACTATATACCACTGTTTGGCTTTGTATGACAAAGCACACACATGCCAAACTTTGTCTGGCTTATGTAGACAGGATATATATAATTTCTAGGCTACATACTTGTCTAATACTACTGACATATTGTGTAAATATACTAAGACATACATATTGTAAGGTAAGTGAGGTGCTTGAGGAAGGTCTAACAGCTGGGATGTGATGTAAAGTGTCGCAGTATAGTAAAAGTACTCATCCTATTGTTTCAATATATCATTGAAACACCAAAACGCCACAATCGAGTCCTAAAAGTCTTTTGTCATGTCTCCTCATGTCCAGTAGTGCTCGATATGCGATGCAATAGCTCATGGTGGATGTGCTGTGTGTATCAAAAGGGTGTTGGGATAGCCATATGGTGGCTGATGTTGTTCGAAGTGGTGCAAAGTTATTCAAAGTCATTCAAAATGTTACGAAGTCATTCAAAGTCATTCGAAATCATTCAGAGTTGTTCGAAATAGTTCAAAATTGGTTTGTGAGGCTCGTAAGGGTTGGGAGCATGTGTCATGATATGTCAATACATTTGGAAGTCTTCCCAGACCCTAGAGCACACAGTGGACCTATCATCGGGGTGATGCATCATAGAATGGGGGTGATGTAAGGGGAAGGGGAGGCAGCCCAGGTGTCTGGGCAATTTTCTGCATTCGTCCCATACTTTTTTATATTTTATTTCACCCTATTCTGCATTTTCTATGATTTTCTATGATTTATTCCTATTTTATGATTATTTTTTGGTTTTTCCATGTTGGTACATGTTGACAGTTCTATTCTTAGAGGTGGGACCCCTTCTGGCCATTTACCCATCAAGGTGACATCATTCCATAGCTTGGTCTGCCTACTTCTGCCTTTTTGCTATTTTAGCCATTATCTGATTTTTGGGTATATCACATATACTGGGCATTGACAGATGGGTTCTTAGAGTTTTCTCTTTGGATTCCCCTCTGTTAGGTGCACCTTAAGTGTTTGTATTATGTAGTATGATGTTAACCCTCTGTTAGCTCACTACTAAGTGAGGCTTGAGGTTGAGGTTGCCCTTACATACATTCTCAACCATACTGGAACCGATATAGACAATCCCAGATTGGCAGTCCCTCCAGGAATTCCATTGTGATGTGGAAGCCTCCTTGTTCAGGATGAGTTGCAACAGTGTTGGGTGCCTGTGTAGTGAGTGAAGCAGCAACACAGTAAATCTGAGAAGAGGGAGCTGTTTTGTTCATCAAAGTTTGGAAGAGGGTGTGAAGCATACATCTACTCAATGTAGGCAGAACACCAAGTATCATGGTTCGTAGGCTGTCTAACATAGTGGCTAGGTTGTATGGTAGCTTGAGAAACCAAATAAGTCAACTCGTTCGACCCACTCCACTGAGCTGGAGCTACAGCCGAAACCAGCCGAGGCTCCAACTTCGACCGAAAATCGCTAAGGTACGAGTGAAAAATTAAGTTCGAACGTCTCCGGGGACTGAAACGAATGGAGTGTCCAATTTGGTTTTGCCTCTGGCCCCTTGGGCCAGGTAGTATGTGCGTTTTGCCTATCGAGCTCAGCTTGGCAGGGTTTGACGCACGGTGGATATCGAGGTTTTTGTGTCCTCCTGTACCAACTCGGATGTCACTTCCACCGTCTGGACACTGAAGTGTGCTTTCCGCCGTAAATTCGCTAGTCGTTCTAAAGGATAGATGAACCTCTGCACCTACCCCGAAACTCACTTTTTTTTCTTCGGCATTTTTCAACAGTTGTGGATGGTACAAAATTCTTATTATAGGTATTAATTGTCTGCAATGGCTTTTTATGACGTTTGAATGCAGTAATTGTGGGCGGTCCGCCGCCTTCTGAATATTTAAGTCGGAACTTTGTTTCTGGCCTCCGGCCAGACCCCCAAAACCAAGGTCTCCCGATTCCCGTTCCGCCACTAGTACATATATAGACGTAAGCAACAATGACATATTGAAATTTGATTGTCCACGTTCGTAGAAAATCTGGAATCTTAGCTTCCAACCCATGTGTTTGCAACTTACATCGATTTTGGGTTTGACGAAAGAACGGGGCGGAGAATTTGAAAAAGTCATCCTGATTGCATATAATCAGATTACTAGGTCAGATTCTGCGTAGTCACTGCGCCTGTTTTACTTCATGATCTCGGATTATCTCGAGAAGTCGAGAAGTTATTTAGCATACCCTATTACTCCTGTGTCGAAGGAAAAGGCCCCTATCGATTGGCGTTAACGTCTACTAGTAACTTGAAGAAGCTCCAGCATGAACAGACTAACGACATGATTAGATAGATCTGGGCCTGCACTGCGCAGCTCTAACGAGTACTGCCTCAACGCCAAGTTGCGAACGTCGGCCAGGACTGGGTTATATATAGACATGAGGGGCAGTGTTCAGATATTATTATCGTCATCGACCCTAGCTCCAATTGTCAGGTGCAAGCGATATAAACATCCTGCAACTCGACTCCACCTTAACTCCTCTCCCACTACCTCATCCTAACTCCCCAAAGCGCGATGAGTTCTCCCCAGATCACCATGCCAGGAAAGGCTGTTGTAGTCAACCAACCCAACCCTGGTGCCGAGATGAGTGAGTGTCAAGCCCTTGTATTTTGAAATTGATGGTGAATTTGCAAAGATGTCGTGAAGGCTAATAAGACATCATCCTGCCAGCATGAGGAGCCTCACAGGGCACACAGGATTAGGGGTGGAGGTGCTGGAAAAGTATGGGTGTTCGTTGTTGATCACAATGCAATATTGATGCTCTTTGTTCATAGGATTGTTTCTTGGGTATGCTAGGATGTTTCCTTTGCTTTGGTAAGTCGGGACCACTTTTCATATGTTCCAGAACACTGACGCTCGCCTCCATTTTAGAGTGCTGCGAGGTTTGCTTTTTGTTGCTAATGCTAAACGTTTCTTACGCAAAATCGTAGGGATGCTGCGGTCTTGTCGCAGACATTGTTTGTGCGATTTCCATTTCAACTATTCATCATAATATCCACTAATAACCAACTCATGTGTAGGTTGCCCTTGTGAGATGTGCTGTTAAGCAGACATCGATAGGAGATCGGACTCATGTATTATTATTATATGCCAATAATGGCATTAGTTACACATTTATTATGAGGATTTCAAAGGAGACAGAGAGTAAGATACAATGAGGACTGAAGGACTCGCGGTTAGTGTCGCATTTGTCGCATGTGTTCATAATTGCGGCGATTCCAGTCGCCGCTTGGGAATGAAATGTATGACAAAGCATCCGCTTTAGGCTATGTTTGGTACAGCTTGGTGTCCGATAACTACAGGAACTGACCCCACGCCCTTAAATCGTGTTCGGCTAATCATCGTGAGGGATTCTGACAACATAGCCTTCTCACGCGACACCGTTTTTCATCTGGACACAGACTCCGCTGCACGATCCTCTCGAGCTTCTGAGCTTGAGGGTGATTTCTGTCGTCAGCGTCCTCGCTATGACGACACTTGTCTCACTTGACTGTTTATCAAGCACGTGTGACCGTGTTCTTTATCAATATTCATGACTCTCGTGCTTTGGGTGAGCGAAAATGTCTGCTTTCCAGTTTTCGCTCATACAATTCATTCTTCACACATGCCCATAATTTAATTGCACACGAACTCTCGGCTACAAAATTTTTTACTATTCTCGTCTCCCCAACGCGTGATTAGCACTAGACATATGTTACATGTATAATGGAAGCGTGAGAATTCGGAGATTGTCGCAACCGGCCTCTTGAATATTGAGTGGAGCTCGGGGATGCTTGTACTCCGCCTATTTCTCGATCTGTCTCAGTCCATCCCCAGGGCGATGGCCAGTATCGTATATCTATGTCTGGCTTATCTTCGGACCTTTTGCAAATACATAGAATACGGCCCTACACGGCCTCGTCACGAGTACACGTACATGCTGAGAGGGCGTCCAGCGCTAGGCACAAAAGGCGATGGGAGAAAAACAAATTATGACCTAGTGTTAATCTCGTAAACCATCCGGTGGTTGCATTATGGAGAAGACAGATTCCAAAATACTGTAAGAGCCTTAATTATAACAATTTGTCACGTCACGAAAGGCGTTTGTTGTGTTAATTCTCAAAATGTCACGTCACAAAACAAGGCATTTGTTAACATCAGGACCGATGTCACGGCGATTTTTCCAAAAGTTTCTGAAATTGCCACAGAACAAGGAGGACAGTATCTACAATTTGACACCAATATACAGCATTGTCTCATCTTGCAGCTCCTCCAGAATTCCCATCAGCTCACTACTCGAAAACTTCTGACCCTCCAAGTCGAGATTGAGAAAATTATGCAGTTCATGAAATGACAGCACTTTGCCATACCACTGGCCTTGGGCCGGCTTTTTCAAGAGCAGATAGGTTGCATAACGGACATACAAATGCCTAGTCATGGAAATCTATATCAGTGAGCAAACACAAATCAAATGTTGGACTAACCGCCCAGTTTTACTCTTCAGATCATTTTGAATTCTTTCTTCATCTTTTGGTTCCCATAGAGCTCGATCAACAAAATAGATGTGGGTGCGACAGTCAATGACACTCTGCATTTCAGGTGACTCCTCTGACTCAGACTTGGAGTCATACTCGGGATCTGTTTCACCCTCCGCATCTGCATCAGTCAACTCTTCATCATCCACACCACCCTGCAATTCAACAAACCCTTGCTCGTTTTCAGTCACTGTTTGATCATCTTCCATCTCATCCATCTCAGCAGGGGTTGGGGCCAATCCAAGCGCAGCTGCGAGCATGCTGGGAGACACAGCCAGATCATCGTCAAACTCTGTGTCAGCAGAGAGATCATCCTCGAGTAGTTCTTCAACACCCTCATCCACCAAATCAACACCAGGATCATGTTGAACTGCTACTGATAGGGCAAATTCGTTGTCATCTTCGAGACATTCGCGTACTGTGCAGAGTGCAACTTCACTGGTGATTGACTCATGAGATAAATTCCATCCCTTTGTTTGACATTTTTCCCATGCCTGGTTGCCAACCACAACAGAGTTAGCTCGGCTCTTCACTTTTTTAGCAGGATTATTCACCTTTCTTATGATTTCTGGGTGATCTTTGAGAAATTGGTATGCTTTGAGCGCCCATCCAACTGTCGCATTTCGGAGTGGGCCAAGGTCAATATTCAGCTTCACAGCCATGTTCGGCCTTGTAGCAAGCTGTGACTTGGTCTCCGCAACAAAGTACTGGACTGATTCACGTTCAAAAATATGCTTTATAATCCGTTGAATGCCCACATCATTGGGTTGAATTTTTCCTGTACCTAAGAATCTAGAAGTTCAGCTGCAATCTATAGCTTGGAAGATTAGAACCTGACATCCTCCAGGAATGAAAATAATTTTTATCCACCCATATTCTGTCTTCATCCACTTACGAAAGAGTTCTCCCCGATGAACAGACCAAACATCTATTATGAGCAGGCCCTCTATCTTTTTTAAGCCCTTGCGCTGGCGAAGTCTTTCAAGATATGGTGCAACAATTTTCCGGATCCACTGAGTCATGAAATTATTGACTGCAGCAATCTGTTAAATGTAGCTTAGCTGCTTACCTCTTTCATGCATGCCAAATTACTCCAATGCTTGTCTCCTCCACATGAGAAGATCATTCCTTCCTTCTCTGCTTCAGCTTGTATCCTTGCTGCTGGCAATGATTGCTTGGTCGACCCTTTCCAGATACATTGAAACGGTAGAATGTCTCCTGAACATGTGGTTGCTGACATCATTGTGAACTGCCGCTTTTCTTCCTTTCCAAATGTTTCGACTTGCTTTGCACCACGAGGTGCCCATGTTCTGTTGCCTAGTGGGATAACCCGGATGCCCAGCTGGTCCCCATTGATCATTGCTTCAGGTATGATTCCTCAAACCATTGCTTGGTACACAATCCGTAAGAACATATTTTCAGTTAAGTTTTCCCAGTTTTCTGGTGTCTTCTGAGCAGCACGAGTACCAACCCGCCATGACCAGCCTAACTCAATGTCAAGAAACATATGTAGAAAGTGTCCCGAGCACTTGAACTTTTTGACAGTAAGTAATTCAGGTGCCATCGTTTCAACATACTCAAGGACAATAGCACGTGCAATTGGAACTGAAATGGGTATCCCTCCATTGCGATTGATGAAGAGGTCTGCTTTGATTTTTTTGACCAATGTTGTGTATCCATGCTGATTAAACACTCCTAATGTGTCAGTTATCTACAAACCCAAGACAAAAGAACAAACCAAAGCTTTTGGGCACCCAAGTCGACCAGTTACAACATGCCGTTGTCCTTCTTTCTCTACTCGTGCTAAAATTTCCTGCTTCCACTTTCGAGATCCAGCTTCAGAAATGTCAATCCAATGTTGAATTGTTCCAGGCTGAAGGGTACGATATGTATCACCTCCACCAAGCTGCTTCCTTAAAAGTTTTACCATCTCTCCCATTTGAAAACGGCACAATTTGGCTGCAGAATCAATGGCTTTCCATGTGATTGCCTTGAACCAATTAGTTCGTCTGGAGTGGATTCGTGGCTTTTCCTTCTTGCCAATCTTGATTGTTCCCTTGCTTGTGGACTCGGATGTGCATGAATCATCATGACTGTTCAATTTTTTTTTCTGCAAGATCGTTCTTGTTACAGACAGTTGACATCAAAGTCTGAAGACATGTTTGCCTACCTTGTGCTCTACTAGACTGCCATCACTGTTTCTTACTCCCAACTCAATTTCAATGTGTCGTTCTTTGCTCCTCTGTCGCCTTTTCCGAACATTATTCTGCTCTCGAACCTTTTCTTTCTGTTTTTCCATGTAGCTTGCATGTCTCTCCTGTTTAACTTCCAATCCCTCTCAAATTTTTATGCAATCTTCGTGCTTGCGTTCTACAAGTTCCTCCGGGGAATATTTGACAAGAAATTTTTCCATGAAGGTCGTTATTAGTAGATAAGTACGTTGAAGTGCTCGGGTTTTAAAGGTAGGACAATATGATAACAATTAGGATAGCGGCACGATCATGGTGTACAAACGTAAAAATGGTGTCCCGCTTGTCAATGCTGAATGCTGAATTTTGGCTTCGGCGGCATCAAATCTCAGTCGGTTTGTTAGCGGTCACGCTCTAATTCCGCCCGTTTGTTATGTCCAGGACCATTTGTTAAGGTCACGGTGTCACAGGTGATTGTTATAATTAAGGCGCTTACAGTATACAAGTGGGGCAAGAACAGAAATGCATGTAAGAAAACTTATCGCACTCCACATTTACTGTACCAGACATGCGCAATCCATGACTGCTTGCGCTGCCGATATCGGAGTGCACCATTTCTTCGGCTAGTTTCGTCCCTTCTTCCAACTCCTGAGCGTGTGATTAGTGTACCTGTTCAAATAAAATATTGCCCCTCAGTGTATACTTTACTCCCTTTCTTACCTCCTCACATCCTCTGTAGCAGCCTTCCTACTTCGGGATGCAGAAACGCGTCGCCGCAACAGGCCATCATCATTTAGATAAAGATGCAATGTGACAAACGATTTATGTTCAATGTCATCAGTCAAGTAAAGGAGACTGCAGGCTACAATATATCGTTGCGTCATCTAAACGCACCCAGTCATCCAGGTTGGCCCTACTTCCTCTCCGTCTTTCCCGTAACACGGGCCCAGCGTAATCTCCTGTATTTCCTCTAGGTATGGTTGGAGCCGCTCATAAACCATCGCCGCCGTCTCCCTGTTCAACACACTCACATGATCGCTGAGGCGGAAGTCGGTGTGGACGGTCTTTGTGTGCGCTTAACCCTGCAGGTTTCCAGTTTGAAGTTTGAAGTTCAAGGTCGATGAGAAATGCGCATTCGAGGGGTGAAGACAGTCAATTAGAAACCAGTATACTTGGAAAGCGGTGTAAGAGAAAATCAAGGTGAGGTACGGTCAAGTTGACAGATGACATGGTTCCTAAAATAGGTTAGTTTATGTAGAGTGCAAGGGGGAAATGTAGGCAGGGCCGAGCCTGGGTTCATGCATGCATGTCTAACCCTCGATGCATGGCTGGAACTCTGCCTACTATCACTGACTTCCAAACCGATCTGAAGCAAATTTGCATTCATGGGACCAACACGTCAAATGATAATCTCGTGGGTGCTGAAGCGTTAATATAGACCTCGACGTAATACGGCCGACCTAAGCTCCAATGGAGTAATTGGGAGTTGACGCGTTCACGTGTCTCACGAGTCTCACTTCTCTCGTCATCGTCGTCATCGTCGTCATCATCTGGTTCTCCATAAGTACTCGCAGCAATGCTAGCCAAAAAACATCATCACCATGTCTTACGGTCAAAACAACGATTACAACACTCAAGGGTCTACGAACTTCGGTGACGAACGCGGTGGTACGTTCCAACTCATTTTTCAACCCCTCCCCTAACCGGGTCTAGACGAGCGTGTCAATGTCGGGCGAGACGAATTCGGCTCAGAGAGCCGCGACACTGAGCCGCTCCGCGAAACTTCTAGCTTTGGCCAGACTGGGCGTGAAGTTGGGGATGAAGGAGGCTATGCGCGGCCCGTCCCTGGAGGCCAACGTGAGACTCCAGCACACAGGTCCGGCGTGATGGAGAAACTCAAAGGTTTCGCTTATTCCCCCCTATTTCGACCTTATCAAACCCATTTCAATAGAGCAAACTGAGAAACACGGTCATAAGGGCGAACGACAGGGTCATCAACCTGGAGGTTACGGAGCATACGACGAAACCGAAACTGCTGATGTTCCACGTCATGAACCCAGCATGATGGAAAAAATTAAAGGTTCATTGATTTACCTATTCCTGTCGTTCGAGTTTTGATAACGTTTTTGCTATACATGCAGGTGAAGCTGAGAAGATGATTGGGAAGAAAGGACAGGCCCGACAAGACACTGAAGGTGAATACGGTCGAAGCGGGTATGGTGAAGGTAAATATGGCCAGTCTGGCACCAGAGAGGAGTACGGCCAATCCAACAGAGAGGAGTACGGCCCATCCAACAGAGGGGAGTACGGTCAATCCACCAGAAGCGAGTATGGCCGATCTGGGAGCGGGGAGTATGGTCAATCTGCACCCGGTGCAGCTGAGCCTGGCGAGCATCAACCCAGTATGATGGAGAAAATCAAAGGCACGTGCGATACCTTTTCAGTCATTCAGCCCTTTGGTATTGACGTTCGGAGCGTACAGGCGGTGCTGAGAAGTTGTCCGGGAAGATTACAAGAGATCCTGAACGTGCCCAGGCTGGGAAGGCTAGGCAGGTTAGTTCCACTTTGTTTTTTGTGAGTGAACTCGTGACATTTCATTTCTAGGAGGGTTTGTATGAAGGCACCGGCGGGGGATATTGAACGAGCCTACTCAAATGTATTACTGCTGATTATGTAATTTTTGGATACTTTTTCTTGTTTAAAATAATCCGGTTGCACATGATCTAAACACATATCTCATCAGGTTTCACTTTATGTCAACTCTTCGACTTTCTCACTTTCCTCCATGCCAGGGTTTGCCTTCTTCATTTATGGTCTCTTAGTTGTTTCAACTTGTGTGTGTCATTGATATTGAAAATTCCAAAACCATCACATTTGATGCAGAGATTCCCATTAGATCAGAGTGGCCAAATTGCAGCTTGTTAGGAAACATGCACAGTTGCTTACTATAATTTTTTCTTATCTTTTTTTTTCCACATTTATTTAAATGTATAAACATTAAATTATGCCAAGTGATGCTACCTTGATTAACAAGTTCATGTAATGCTTCTCTTCTGCCACAGATGCCACTTGACAGACTATTTTGACAGAACAATGAATTTAATGGGCAGTGCATAATCTTGTTGTATGTTAGCTAATAGGCCCTACACAGATGGCCCTATGGTATTACACTGTATGTATGCTCCAGAGTCTCTAGTTGCTAAGTTTCATGATTTGTTTTTTAAGTTTCAATCTCTTTTTGGGAACAATGTCAGTCAATCTATATGATGCCAATATCTTGGCTATTTACCACCATGAAACTATTTCTATGTTCTATATTTGTGAATTAAATGCTGGTGGACTTGTGCTTTTATTTCTCTAAGCTCTTGACAGCTTTTCAAAGATGAATCAGGGCATAAGACATTGCTTCTGTGCCATGCCAAACTTTGCCATCACTGAATTGCTTACATAAATTGTATGTGGACTGGGCACTCCACTACCTTCCTACTCTTGCTATTTTTAGCTTACAGTAGACCTATAAAATCTTTCTAATATTTTGCAATAAAATAAAATTAGGAGAATTCTGAAAGTATTATGTAATATATTTTTACATCACCTCATGTTGCCCCAACAGTTCCAGGACCATGTGACCTCATTTAGAATGTCAATTCTTTCAATATATTCAGTCACTCATAGAAAGCTTTTGTTGCACTGATTTTTTATATCTCTATGAAGGTAAATCACATGACTTTGTTGATTATTTCCTCTATTCATTATGCTTCTGCACAAACTCTGCACATTCTTACTTTGCTTGACTCTGGTCTTTCTAGAGCACAAATATCTTATCAAACTAGTATTGGTAATGCCACTATATCCTGTATTCATCCTGAAAATTGACCTGACCTCACTAAATTATGTGGTGGTTGTCCCAAAAAGCTTACAATGATGTATATCAAATTATTTCAATGGAAAAGGTTGATAATGCCACTGAAGCTGCACATGCACTTCAAGATATCACTAATACCCCATTCTCTTCTCAAACTCTTTGTCAACATTTTAAATCACACAGCATAAAACCTGTAGTCAGAAAGAAATGCCTACTGCTCAAATCTTATCATTGACAAGCATAACTAGATTTTGCTGAGTAGCATGCAGAGTGGTCACTTGAGGATTAAAAAAGAGTTTTATAGTCAGATGAGACTAAGATTAACTGTTTGGAGTCAGATGAAAGGAAATATGTATGGAAAGATAGTGTTGAAGGGCTGAGTGATAGATTGGTTGAGGGCACAGTTAAGTTTGGAGATGGAAATTTGATGATGTGGAGGTGCATGGGATAGGATAGTATTGGCTATCCTACAAGAATTAAAGAAAAAATAGATGCTGATCTTTATAACCTCAAACATACTAGCAAAAAGGCCAAAAAGTAGTTTGAAGACAATGATATCACTGTTCTAAAGTGGTTGCACAGTATTCTGATCTTAATCCTATAGAACATCTGTGGCATCATTTCAAAAAGAAGCTTGAAGAGTATGAGAAGCCTGTCAAGAGTGTTACAAAGCTTTGTCTCAAAGCTTTGGGACAGAGTACAGAGGAAATGGGAGAAGATACCAAAGGAGGAGTATCAAAAATTGATTGAAAGCATCCCTAGAAGACTTTCTGCAGTGGTTAGAGCAAGAGATGTCTATACCAAGTACTAATTTATATTCAAAAAATTAGTGCAACAAAATTTTTCCAATAAGTAACTGAATATATTGAAAGAATTGATGTCCTAAATAAGGTCACATGATCCTGTGATTGTTGGGGCAACATAAGGTGATGTCTAAGTACATTACATAATATTTTCAGAATTTTTTTAATTTTATTTCCTTTCCTAAAACAAGGTTTGTCATAAAGTGCAAAATATTAGAAACATATGACAAACTACAAAATATTAAAAACATTTTGTACTATATGTACATGCAACCTCTTAGCAATATTTAAATAGTGTACAATACCATTGAACTCCAATAGGAATAGGTAGAAAGTGTAAGGACCTCAATTTATCAGACACTTAATATACTACTTTCATGTGATATTGCACTGAGTTTTTCATAGGTTTCAGCAAACTATAGCAAAAAGATCATCATAGTAAGCATAAGATTGTTGCTATCTGCAAAATTGCATCAACATTTCTTAAATCCAATCCACACTTCTGGCCTACCTATATTGGCATGTGACTGCCTCAAGATGCCTATATTGGTATTGTTAGAGGGACACCCACTATCTGCTAGCTAGACCATGCAGGTTCTCTCAACAAGAAGAGGGTGGGACTCATGTGCATGATAGGGATTTTGATGGCTTTGATGCAAGGGGTTATTAATAGATGAGTTGGCTGAAAAAAGCTTTTTACACCACTATTGTGGATGGAATACCTAAGAGAACTCAACTACTGTTTTCTAGATATATATTTAAGGTTTATATACTATATTACATGTATTGTACTATGTTGTTACTGACACATACATATATGCATATACATATTGATGTGTGTGAATATAAAATTCTCATGCTAACAAATATAGCATTCTTGGGCATTTGGTAGCATAATTTGACATAATAAAATAAAGTAAAATATTATTAGATAATGGGACTATTTTCTAACATTACTCCTCTTTTATGCCTTGACTTCTAGGTGTGAAAAGTTGGTGTAGTTCTTCTACTTGATTAAGAACTCTAATTTATGTTGTTGAAGACATGAGTCTAAAACCTCTTCCACTACATATTCTGGAACACCTTCTACTATTATTGGAGGTTGTGGAGTAGTTTGTTGACTGGGAATAGTGGGTGGGTGGTAAGGGCATAAGCAGAAAATATTAATTTTAGGATCAATCTTGAATAATTGAGGTAATTTTAGCACTACCACATTGGGTGAAATTATTTTATAAATTACATATGAGCCACCTTGCTTCTCTGTAAGTTTTCTTGAAGATCGTGGAATATTTAGATCCTTGGTACTTAGCCATACAAAGTCACTAACTTTGTACTCTGGAGCAGTAGCTCGAGTATGATCTATATTGATGATATTCAACCTGGAGACCTAACAAAACCTGTTAAAAGGCTTAGGAAGTATAACTCAGGCTAGAGGAAGAGTGCGAGTTGGTACTAAATATCACCGCTAATACTAAAACATTGTGTTTAGTGATGCAAAATAGTAAGGGATGTTGAAGGTGTATGAAGATATTCGAATGGGTTTAAAGATGTTCAAAATGAGTTTGAGAAGGTTTGAAGATGTCGGACTGGTGGCAAGATATGTCGAAAATGAATTTAGCAAGTAAGAAGTGGTTTTCAAGTGGCAATAGATGATAGGCGACAAGTTGAGAGCAGATACAAAAGTTCAAAGAAGCTCATAATATTTTGCAAAATTTTAAAGATATGACGCTAACTAAGACTTAAGAGAATGGCTCTTAAATCTGATGGTAGTAAAAAGGGTAACTTATTCTCTATTGTTCTAAGTAACTAGTACAAGTCTATATACATTTTGAAGATATAAGTACTAAAAAGGAAATATAACAAGTGTAGAATACTAGGCAGTATGCACAGCAATAAAGGTATTATAAAACATAAAAACAAATGAGAAATGATGATAATTGAAATGTTCAGTATCGCCATATAGTAAGAGTACTTCTCTTGTTGTTTCAATAGATTATTAAAATGCCAAAACTGCCATTATCATATTCTAATTCTTTTATCATCTCTCCTTGTATCTGGTAGTGTTTGATATGCAATGCAGTGGCTCATGCCAGATGTTTTGTGTGTGTTGAAAGGGTTTTAGAATATCCCTATAGTGGCCAATGTCATTCTAAGTAGTGCGAAGTTGTTTGAAAGCATTTGAAGTGTTATGAAATCATTCAAAGTGATTTGAAATCGTGCAAAGTTGTTCAAAAAGTGTTTGAAATCAATTTTGTGGAGTTCTTAGTGGTTCAAAGCATTTGTCGTAATGTGTTGATATGATTAGATCCTTTTCCATACCTTGTAGTATGTAGTGGACCTATTAGCGTGTTGCATCATATCATCACATGCTTTCATCAATGCTGCCTCTGCTTCCTCCTGCACTTTTTGCATTTTTGATATAAAGTCCTCCACTAACTATACCTTGACTTTTCTTCAAGGTTCTACTCCCATTCTGGGATGATACCCATAATTAGTGAAGAAAAGTGATATGTGAGTAGCTAAATGAAACCTATTATTGTGAGAAAATTTGGCAATTGCTAACTATTTGGTGATGATACTTAACCTGGAAACCTAACAAAATCTGTTAAAAGGCTTAGGAAGTATAACTCAGGCTAGAGGAAGGGTGTGAGTTGGTACTAAATATCACCACTGATACTAAAACATTGTGTTTAGTGATGTGGAATAGTAAGAGATGTTGTGAATAGTATTTAAAGGTGTTACAGATGTTATGAGAATGGATGCCTATACATGGAGGAGGAGGAGAGTACAATTTTCTCTTGCTATTGTCATCGTTTACTATTGTTCTTCACTATTCTACTCACGCTATTGTCTTTTCTCGACTATTGTTCTTATTATCTCTCTTACACTTATTGTCTTGTGCTCTATTGTTCTATGATGATTGTGACTATGCACCTCTAATCACCCATCTTCACATTCCTATGCTGATGATTCTCAACCTGGAAACCTAACAAAAATCTGTTAAAAGGCTTATGAAGTATAACTCAGGCTAGAGGAAGGGTGCAAATCAGTCCTAAATATCACCTCTAATACCAGAACATCATTTTTAGTGATGCAAAATGATAAAAATGTGATGAATAGTTTTTAAAAGCATATGAAGATGTTCGAAGTAGTTTGAAATATGTTCGAAGATGTCCGAAGTAGTTTGAAATAGATTTGAATGGGTTCAAAGTTGTTCAGGTAAGTTCGAGGAGGTTTGAAGGCATTCGACTGGTGTCAAGATATGTTCAACAAATGAATATAGAAATCAAGAAGTGGATTTTGAGTGGTGATAGGTGACGACGAGTTGAGAACGAATGCGAGAGTTCAATGAAGTTTGTGATATTTCACAGAACTTCAGAGGTATGACACAAGGTAAGACTCAAGAGAAGTGGTCTTAAATCTGATTATAGTGGAGAGGGTAACTGATTCTCTGGCTTTCTAAGTAACTGGTAAAAGTCTATATACATTTCGAAGAGGTAAGTACCAAAAAGGAAATATAACAGATATAGAACATAAGGCAGTATGCACAGCAATAAAGGTAAAACATAAAAACAAATAAGAAACAATGATAATTGAAATGTTCAGTATCGCCATATAGTAAGAGTACTTCTCTTGTTATTTCAATAGATCATTGAAACCCCAAAACAACCATTATCGTACCCTAATTCTTTTATTGTCTTTCCTTGCATCTAGTAGTGTTTGATAAGCAATGCAGTGGCTTATGCCGGATGTTTTGTGTGTGTCAAAAGGGCTTTAGAATATTTCTATGGTGGCTGATATCCTTCTAAGTAGTGCAAAGTCATTCAAAAGCATTCGAAGTGTCACAAAATTGTTCGAAGTCATTTGGAGTCATCCAAAATAGTGCGAAATAGTTTGAAAGGTATTCAAAGTCAATTTCATAGTATTCGTAGTGTGTGTTGTAATATGTAGATACAATTAGACTCTTTTCCAGACCTTATAGCATGCAGTGGACCTATCAGTACTATTGTAGTAGTCTGTGGACATACCCATATGTTCTCACATTATTGTTTTAGCATTCTTATTGCCTTTATCTAGTTACTCTTGTATTTGTAGTATTTAAGCTATAATGCAAAGACTAGGCAAGCTCAGCTTGACCTGATCATCTTAACGTTTTTAATGAACTCTCGAAAGTTATCCTCAACTGTCACTTATGAGCTTCAGAGAATATATGAATAAGAACTATTGATCCTAACAAAAGGCATATGAAGATGTTCAAAGTAATTCAAAATATGTAGGTTCAAAGATGTGCAAAGTAGTTTGAAGTAGGTTCAAATGGATTCAAAGATGTTCAAAGTGAGTTCAAGGAGGTTTGAAGATGTCTGACTGGTGGCAAGATATGTTGAGAATGAATATAGCAAGTAAGAAGTGGTTTTCGAGTGGCGATAGGCGATAGGTGACAAGTTGAGAGCAAATACGAAAGTTCAAAGAAGTTCACAATATTTTGCAGAACTTTAGAGATACAATGTGAGCTAAGACTCAAGAGAACAGCTCTTAAATCTGATGGTAGTGGAGAGGGTAACTTCTTCTCTGTTTCCTATTGCATTGCTATCGTTCTAAGTAACTAATACAAGTCTATATACAATTTGAAAAAATATTACTAAAAAGGAAACAAGAACATGTGGAAGACACGAGGCAATATATACAACAATAAAGGTATTGTAAACATAAAACAAATGAGAAGCGATAATAAATGAAATGTACATTGTTCCAGTATAGTAAGAATTCTTGTTCTATTGCTTCAATATATCATTGAAACATAAAACTGCACTTATCATATTCTAAATCTCTTGTCTTCTCTCTTTGTGTCCAGTGGCACTTGATATGTGATGAAATGGCTTACTCTAGTTGAGCAGTGGAAGTCGAAATGGTTTTCAAACAGCTATATAGTGGCCGATATCATTTGAAGTAGTATGAAGTCATTTAAAAGCATTCGAAGTATTGTGAAATTGTTCAAAGTTGTTCAAAGTCATCCGAAATAGTGCAAAATAGTTCAAAAAGTGTTCAAAGTTAATTTTATGCATTTATAGTGATTTGGAGTGCATGTTGTAATGTGTAGATATGATTAGATTCTTCTCCAGACCTTATAGCATGTAGTGGACCTATCATTGGGCCAATCAGTTTGTTAGTAGTTGATAAATATGCATAAGTACTGCTTTAACTCCCGATTCATTCTCTCTGTCTGCCCATTAGTTTGTAGGTGATATGCCATAGATAACCTGATTTGAATTTCCAATATGTTGTTTAACTCTCACATAAATGCAGAAGCAAATTGTGGTCCACAATCAGAGATAACCATATCAGATAATCTATGTAACCGCCATATCTGATTTAGATAGAGATGCACCAAGCCCAACGATGAGGTCTCTGCAGTAATAGGACTGATATGGACTTCCTTTGTGAAGTGGTTGCATACTACAAATATTGCATCGTATCCTTGAGCTTCAGGTAATCCTGTGATAAAGTCCACAGATATATCTTGCCATGGTGCTTTAGATATAGGGTTCAGTATTAATTTCCCTGCAGGCTTTTCTGAAAATTTCTTCCCCCTCATGCATGTATCACATCCATCCACATACTTAACACATATTTTGAAATTCTGGGCCACCAAATATTTTTCATCACCAATTCCAACATCTTCCACCTTTCTGGATGTCCAGCAGCTGGCATAGTATGATGTAATCAGATGATCTCCCTTCATAAATCTTGATCTTTTAATACATATACTTTTCCTCTGAACAACAATAACCCTTGCTCCTCAACCCATTCATCTCCTTTAGTATTACCTTTCTTTTCTCCCTTCAGAGCTTTTACAGCTTCCACTATTTTATTGTCCATCTCTTGTCTAATTTTAGACAACAATTGCCTGTACCTTGATAGGATCCATCTTGATTCTATCAGGACCAATCATTACTCACAAGAACTTGATCTTGCTTGCCTCAAACACACATTTCTCTGGTTTTATGAATAAATCATTCTCTGCCAATCTTTGTAGCACCTCTTGCACTATCACTTCATGTTTTTTTTTATCCTCCATGAATACCAGAATGTTGTCAATGAATATTATTACCATGCCTTTGTCTATCACATCCTTGAAAATGTCATTCATCATATTTTAGAAAGTCAGGAGACTATTGGTCATCCCAAAAAACATGACAAGTGGCTCAAAGAACCCTCAACGCATGGCAAATGTGGCCTTCCACTCATCTCCTTTCCTTATTTGTACATTATTGTACCACCAGTATAAATCCAATTTTGTAAAGACCTTGGCCTTTCCCACCTTGTCAATTATTTCTGAGATCAATGGCAAAGGGTACGCATTCTTCACTGTCCACTCGTTCAGATACTTATAATCTGTACACATCCTCTTGCTCTGATCGTTCTTTGGTACAAAGAATATTGGTGATGTCTGCAGTGATTTTGAAGGTTGTATGTATCTCTTGTGCAATTGTTCATTAAGGAATGCATCCACTTCTTCTTGTTCCATTGGAGATTATGGATAGACTTTCAACTTCTTCAGCACAAATCCTGGCTTATTGCATGATCCCATAGCTTTCACACTGGCATTCACTCAAATTCCTTCTTCTGAAAGACCAACAAATATTTATGATATGCTTTCAGTACCCACTCCTCTACTGGCTTCTCCACTTTCACAGCATTTTTACTCCACAACTGTCCTCCATGAATTTCCTTAAAGGTTTGCTTCTGTTTTTCCTTTCTGGTCATAATTAGAACTTTTCCATTTGGCATGTCCTCATCTTCTACTTCCTCCATCATAACAGAATACTTTCTTGGACACCTTTTTTTTTTCCTTTCTTTCTTCTCCTTTTTTACTTTTCTCCCATATATATTACATTCCTTAGGACAATGAGTCATATGTACCTTTTCCATTTTCCAATCAATTTCCAGGTTATGTTTCCATAACCACAGACATCCAATTATTAGATTGGTTTTTCCAAGGTCACACACCTAAAATATGGCTTGTTCCTGATGATCCTGATACTTTAGAATCATTGTCACCTCCTTCTTAATAGTTCCTCAACAATTAATCATGCCATCAATATTGTATACCATTATATGTTGTGGCAGTTTACACGTGCTAATACCATTTCTGGTGATTAAGGATCAATTAATAAATAATCTAGTAGCACTGCTATTGAGCAATGCCTCTACATTAATTGCTGCATGTGTGTCCACTGTCTTCAATCCTACTGTCAAGCTGATTTCAGATTCTATCTGCACCGAGCGAATAAAGAATTTAGGAGTCTTCGGAAATAAGGCTGGGCATTTTTCTTCATTGCATAAGTGATGATGGTTGTACTCTTCAATTTATCTTTTGGATTCACTCTGGGTTTCCTCAGATACTAATACATTATATTGATTCTGGGTCACCAATGGGAAAACCTTCACTGGGACTCTTCCACAAAATTCTTCTGCTTATCTTCCTCCAACTTCACTTCCTCAATTGTCACTTCCCTAATTTTCCTTTTCTGCCTATAATTTCAAGCTATATGCCCTAATTGCCCACAATTAAAACATTCAAGTGGAGCTTGTCTCCCTGCTTGATCAACTTCCATTGCATTTGCTGATGCTGCTGATTCTTTAACAATAGATGTCACTGCCATGGCTGGTGGCTATGCCCTCAGAGTTTGGACCTGAGGCATCCTTCCTTTCTTGGACTTTCCTCCTGATAACTTTCCAAATTTGGTATTTTCATACATTAATTTGACTCTGCCTGTTCCTGTCAGTATTGCCAATCAAGGCGCATTGCCTAATTGTACCACTCATCCAATCTCTCTGGCATAGAAGGTAGCTGATCGATAGACTTGAATAAAGAGGGATTTAATCCTGGTTTCAAAAATTCTACCAATGCAGCTTCTCCCATATCTGTCTGTGAAGCTTCTGCCTTGAACTGCAAAATAAATTCATATGCCATCAGAGAACCTTGGTGCATGCTTTTTAATTTAGCATTAGCCATCACCTTTGAATTAGGATCTCCAAACTGTGCCTCCAGTCTCTCCAGAAATTCCCTAAAGATTCCAAATGGTTTATATCCCATAGCAATTTGATTAATAGCTTCGTTTCTCAAAACTGTGCTTTCTCCTCTGAATATATGAGAGAGCAAACATAATCCTAGACTCGGTTGTATGAAACTCAGGCTTTCTCTCATAGATCTACAATACTATAGAGCTGATGAAGGAATTTGTATTCTTCATGGTACCATCAAAGATTTGTGGGGGTGCATATTTAGGTAAGCACACTTTTCCACTTTCAGGTCTCTCTACTGCCTGCACCTCATTCTGAGACATCCACTCCACCATCTCCACCAGCTCATCATCTTTATCTTCTACTGTCTCTGGTTTTATTTCTGCTGGTTTGGGCTGTGATGCTGCCAATACTAACACTAATTGGGACATTTGTGCTGTAAGCACATCAATTTTGGCTTCTAGCACTGGCATGGGAATAGAATTATGACTGGGGTTAGAAGTTGATTGTTCTGATATAATGATGTAAGCTGTGATAAGTCACTTCTTTGACTGAGTCAAGATTCAGCTTCAAAATTTTTTCACAAATGTTCAAGTCATGTGATCTAGTAACTCAGGTACCAAACTCAGCAAAACTTGTGATTCAGCTACAGTGAGGGACAAAACCTTTCAAATAATTTTTGAGGTTGAACTATTTCTTAAATAACTCAAGAACAACTTAACCAAACAAGTCCAAATTTGGGATAGTGGTAGAGTATCATGTGACTAATAAGTTCCAATTTGTTTATTACATAATCTTAATTTGTTCTTATGTTATTAATACAAGGTTGGGAATGTGCCTCTGGCACATGTTAACTGTTGAAATTAAATCTCCAACACATGCTGCATACATGAGGCAAACCATGCAGCACACACATGTTACTGTGCTTACTGCACATACATGTGGTAAACACATTCCTGAGTCATGTGACATCCTTACTATTATGTATATAAGGAGAACCTGTACTATAGAAGATATACAGTGTTCTTACCTCTGCTAAACCCTAGCCCTAAGACTAACTAAACCCCAGGTAGGTTATAAGGAACGTGTCATTTCTTCCTCTGTGCAGTGTATGTAGTCTGCTCCAACAGGTTATGGGCCCTGCTGGGCACGTCGCGAACGCGCCTTAACTGGCTGCAAATGATGTTGACTTCATTGTCTCCAAATTGTAACCTTGCGCTCCCTGCGAGCTGCATTTAAAAACCCAGGTTGACTAGGGTTAACTGTTGAAATTAAATCCTGATACATGCTGCATACATGAGGCCATGCATGCAGCACACACATGTTACTGTGCTTACTGCACATACATGTGGTAAACACATTCCTGAGTCATGTGACATCCTTACTATTATGTATATAAGGAGAACCTGTACTGTAGTAGATATACAGTGTTCTTACCTCTGCTAAACCCTAGCTCTAAGACTAACTAAACCCCAGGTAGGTTATAAGGAATGTGTCGTCTCTTCCTCTGTGCAGCGTATGTAGTCTGCTCCAACATTAACCACTCTGAAGAAGTGTTTTTGCCTGAGATTATGGAACATGTTTTCTTGAATAGAGGACTGATTGAGCACTTTTACCAGCTGCCACTATAACATCATGCCTTCAACTCTTGAAAAACTCGTACAAACTTTTGACGGCTCTAACTACATTCAATGGGCCGACTCAATGAAGGCATGGCTCAGGTCTCAGGGCCTCTGGCAAATAACTAGCAGGATGGAACTAAAACCACCCCTGGCACCTCCTTTAATGGCGACAAATGCTGCACTAGTAGCGGAAGCTAATGCCAAGCTCCAGACCTGGAACAATAAGAATGACCAGGCTATTGGTAGCCTAGTGCTCCACCTGGCCCCCTCTATTCGGCAGCGTGCCAACACCAAGGACACTGCTGAGGAGGTGTGGGATCTCATCTGCACCGACTATGGTGTCGATGGCCCCTCCCAAGTCTTTGCGGACTTTAGGTCTGCAATCGCAATCAAAATTCCAGCTGCAAATCCCGTAACAGAGATTGCCAAAATGGCTGATAAATTCGAGCGCCTTACAGCTGCCAATGTTGCCATCTCCGAATTAGTACAGGCAATGATTCTACTTGCTGCGATGCCACGCGAGTATGATTCTCTATCTGCCATGGTCCTTAACACGACCACTACTAGAGCCTTGACGTTTAAACATGTCAAAGACTCCATTGTCACTGAGGCCTCATGGCGCACAGCAGTTGGAAAGCCCATTAGCCCGCCTCAGGCCACCAAGCTTTCCACTGTCAAGTGCAAAGGGGGAAACCCCAAATGGCAATCTCAAGGCAACAATGGAGATTCGTCCCAAAAGCGTGGACGACATGGGGACAAAAAGACTAAAGAGGAAAAACCTAAAGAGAAACATTCCCACCTCACCTCACAAGCCTTTACTACTGTAAATGGTAATGGCACCATCATACCACTGATGCCACTCATCCAGTGCATCGAGAAGCATGAACATACTCCCACAAGGGATTCTCGCTGCTGACCGCCTGCACAGGCATACACAGGCGTGGCCTCTACCTCTCATTCGGTCTATACTGAATATCAGCAGGCTCGAGACACCCTCGAGCAAATGAATCTCCCACGCAGCACGAAAAATCTGTGACCACTGGAAGAGCACCTAACAGTGTGAGAAGGTAAGAGGAGGAGGATTGAACCAGAACCAAGGATCGTAGAGGTAGAAGACGATAGTGTCTCCCTTGGATCGGAACCCACGGTTTCTGATGAAGAAGTATGGAAAGCCATCGACGAAATGCTCATCGATGAACCACTTGAAACAGGTACATATGATGAAAGGTCAGTCCTTTTCCCTGCCACAAGCACAAGAATTAACATTCCACTGATCACAGCGAACTTTTCATGTGAAATTTTACTGCTACTAAATGTATCATGGAACAATTTACATCTTAATATATGTGTTATGTGTGCAAATGGAAATTGTAAGAAAGGTGCCAACTGGATCATGGATTCAGGCGCATCAAAACACTTCACTGGTGAAATGAAAGATTTTGCTTCTTACGAACCTTTACTGAGAAAGGACTCTACCCTGGTTCAAACAGCCACGGGTACTACTCATATAGTAGGGAAAGGAGCAGTCTTCATTAGACATCAGGTAGTATGTCATGGGAAGTCAGAGACACATGAAACGCAATTATACCCCGTCTACTACATATCCGACTGTAATGCTCGATTACTGTCAATGGGCATCTTCTTACAAAACGGAAGTGATGTGCATGGTTCCTCTGCACACATTTCATTTTTCAAGCAAGGAAACCCAATTATGGATTGCATCCCTCTTATGAAACATGACACTATTTATTGGATTTGGACTCATATATTGAGCACCAAGGGAATCAATGTCGCAACAATATATGTCGCAGACTACTCGACTTGGCATAAGTGACTTGGACACCCATCCAAAGAGGCACTAGGGAAGATGCCTAATAGCACCATAAAATTCCTGAGGAATTTAATTATTCCTAAAGACAAAATTATATGTCCAGGGTGCGCTGAAGGGAAAATGACCTCAAAATCTTTTCCCGAATCAGATTCATGTGCAGAAAGACCCTTTGAATTAATGCATTCCAATCTGAAGGAACTCCCAGTACTATCGTACCATAAACATAAATACTTTATTGTATTTCTGGATGACAAGACGTCACATATCTGGGTCCAATGCCTTAAAAAGAAATCTGATGCTGCTGCAGCCATCAGACAATTTCGGGCAGTGGCTTTGACACAGTATGGCGCTACAATCAAGCGCTGGCATGTTGATCCAGGGGGGGAGTTCAAAGATCGTGAGCTACAAAATGTGCTCAAGGACTTTGGCATCAAAATAGAGATGTCTGCACCCCACATTCACCAACAGAATGGGCGCGCAGAGCATGCCATAAGGACAATAATGGAAAAGTCGCAAACCCTGCAATTTACCGCATGTCTACCACAATCATGGTGGGAATTTTGCATTGAACATGCAACACACCTATACAACTGAACCCCGATAAGGCGCCTGAAATGGCTGACACCGGTTGAGGACCTGACAAAGGTCCACCCAGATCTAAACAATCTGAAGGTTTTTGGTTGTGGTGCTTACATCTACCTACCCAAGGAGAAGCATCCAAACACATTGGCTCCTCGATCGGAGTTAATGACATACCTTGGATTAGAAGATGGCATTAAAGCATACCGTTTCATGCGACCTAGTGGCACAATATTCATTGGTGCTATGGCACTATTTGATGAAATGTTGTTCCCATGCTGTCCCAGAGCTAAAACTCCTGCCAATACGGACCTTGGTGATTTTCCACCTCCAGAACCAGAAGATGATGACCACTCATCTGGAACGGATGGCGATGATTCTATACCGCCACAAGATCCGCCCCTTCCTCCATCATCAGAAAATGATGATGATGATGTACCAAGTGAGCAAAAGGCACATGACGATGTGACAAATGCTCCTCCTCCGCCGCCTCCAGTAACCACTGAGGACTTTCGTCCAAGACGTGATGATCAACAGGAATGGCAGCAATTGCCCCGTCGATCAGGCAGGCAGAGGAACATCCCAAACCGTCCTGGCAATACCTATGGAGAGAAGCGACTCCCCTCTGACATAGAGAGAGACATTGCATGTGATCGATATTGGAAGAGATCTGTAGGTCAAGATTCGGATCATAACCGAACACGACCACAATCTCAACAGAAAGAACCAGTTGCTGGACCGAGTTCGGCACCCCACGAGAGTGTGCCCGATTCCAATGATCAAGAACATGATCACCCAATGGGGGAACCGGACGAAGCAGGTTATATTAAAAAGATAACCAAGGAAGGAGGAGATAAGCTTATTCACTGGCTGTTGTCAAAAGCAGTCAAACCATCGAGCGAAATAAGCCAAGTTCCAAACCAATTTCATGATATTGCACGCCTACCACGGCAGCAGCAATGTGAGTGGAAACAAGCTTGTCATGAAGAATTAGAGGCTCTTTGTAAGTGACAAGTCTATGACATTGTCGATCTTCCACATGATTAAAAAATGATCAAAAATAGATGGGTTTTCTCTGTAAAATTGGATGGAAGAAAACGAGCCAGACTCATGGCCAAAGGCTTTTCACAAGTTGAAAGCATTGACTTTGATGAGATTTTCTCACCAGTAGTCCGCTACGAGACCGTACACCTCATGTTTGCACTTGCATCTCTAGAGGGCATGTATATGACCGGCCTAGATGTAAAAACAGCATTTTTATATGGCAAACTAGATGAGGAGATCCATATGGATCAACCCAAGGGTTTCAGACTCGAGGGAAAAGAGCGCAAAGTATTGCGCTTATGCCGAGCATTGTATGGCCTTAAACAAGCCTCACTTGCATGGTGGAAAGAGCTAGAGGCATTTATGTGCACCATTGGGTTCGTGCGCGCCAGCTCCAATGCCAGCATTTTCATACACAAGAATCCTAAGACAGGCAGCATTATTATTGCACTCATCTATGTTGATGATGGCTTGTTCATGGGGAAGAACAAGAAACTTGTGGATGAAAAGAAAAATGCTTGTCTAAAGCATTGGGAGTGCCGTAGTACTGAAAAAGTCACGGAATTCTTAGGCATGCGCATCACCCAAACTGCAAGCAAAGTCAAACTCGATCAAACTGAATATCTCGCCAAAGTGCTTGAGAGATTCGAGATGACAAATGCCAAAGTGACCCCCACTCCACTCCCGACTGGTTACAGACCATTGGAAAACACAGCAACGCCCAACGCGATGCTTAGATCAAAATATCAGTCTGTGATCGGATCTTTATTGTATCTGATGCTCAGAACGCGACCTGATATTGCTTATGTGGTAATCAAGATGTTGCAATTCTCGGCTAATCCTAGCCAAGAACATCTAGACAAAGCAATGTACATCATGCACTATCTGGTGGAAACCCAGAAATATAACATTGTCTACGATGGTGAGAAGTCCGAGGGGCTACAGGCCTTCACAGATTCTGATTGGGCAGCTGACACTGTCAAACGCCAATCTACAATGGGTTACTTTGCTACTCTAGCAAGTGGCATTGTGTGCTGGCAGTCCCGTTTACAAAAAACTATAGCACTGTCATCCACAGAAGCTGAATATATGGCTCTCTCCAACACTTGTCGACAGATAGTGTGGATAGAGTCCTTATTCCAGGAACTTGGATATGTACTGAAGTGCATACCAATCTGCGCTGATAATCAGGGATCCATCTTTATTGGATTAAATCCAGTTCAGGAAAGAAGGACCAAACATATAGACATTCGCTACCACTATACCCGCGAAAAATGACAAAGTCATGGTTGTTTTCATTCCTGGAAATGATAATCCAGCTGACATATTCACAAAGAACCTTGGCACTGTCTTATTCAGGAAATTTAGAGACTCTCTTGGAATTACTTTCAAGATTCAAACTTAGCTGCTTAGAGCGCTGTACAGTTTGAGGGGGGGTGTTGAAATTAAATCCTGATACATGCTGCATACATGAGGCCATGCATGCAGCACACACATGTTACTGCGCTTACTGCGCATACATGTGGTAAACACATTCCCGAGTCATGTGACATCCTTACTATTATGTATATAAGGAGAACCTGTACTATAGAAGATATACAGTGTTCTTACCTCTGCTAAACCCTAGCTCCAAGACTAACTAAACCCCAGGTAGGTTATAAGGAACATGTCATCTCTTCCTCTGTGCAGCATATGTAGTCTGCTCCAACAACAATGCTTAATTCCACTACAGTTACTCAACTCTCCAATTGCCTTTGGACTTGGGGGGTCACAGTCACACAGCTCTGTAGTTGACTTTTATATAGTACACAACTCTTCAGTTGGTGTATCATGGTGTTTATCCCCTTCCACATCTCCCCCATCCCCATCACCTTCTTCTTCTCCCCCTTCCCCATCCTCATCTCCCCTATCCCCACCTCTCCCATCCCTATCTCCATCTCCCTCTTCTCCCTCTCCCACCTCTCCCTCTCCCTCTTCCTCTCCCCCCTCCTCCCTTCACCCCCTCACCCCTCACCCCTACTCCCCTCCCTCTCCCCCCTCTCCCCCTGTCCATCCACCCTCCTCCTCCCCTCTCCCCCCTCCCCTACTCACTCCCCCCCCCTCTCTATCACCCCCTCACCCACTCCCACCTCCCATTCCCCCCTTCACCCACTCCCTCCCCTCTCTCCCTCTCCCCCTCACTACCTCTCCCCCTCACTACTTCACCCCCTCACCTCCTCACCCCTGCTCTTCTCCTCTCCTCTCTTTTGAATGTTGTAAAAAATCTCTCACTTTACTTTGTCATTAAACTCAATTTTTATGACTTTGTATTAAAGTAATATTTATTGACTTTACATTATAATGAACTTGATCCATTGTAACAAACTGAATTCATAACTTGTTAGTAATCTGCATAATGACTTTGTATTGGACTAATTTTTATTGACTTGACTTCATAATGATGAATGTTATTTTATTTTATTGATGCCTTATTTCGAAGATCTATATATTTTACTGACTTGACTTGGTACAAAGGTAATGAGGTCAACTTTCAACTTGTATTGTTAACCTAACATTGTTTCGAACCCCCCCCCTTTTTTTTTCTATTGACCCATACTAAACTTATTTTTTACTGACTCATTTTTAAACTTGCTATTTTATTTCCTTGGACTCATGTGTAGACTAATTTTCATTGACTTTACTTCATAATGAACTCAATTGTAACTCTTATATTTTACTGATTTTACTTTGTAACAAACTCAATTGTGTTGACTTTGCTTCATAAATGAGTTCATTCAATACTGACCTGACTTTGTAATGCCCTCACTTATACAATTGTAATAACACTTTATTGATCCAACTTGTTACTAACTAATACAGTGATGTATCTAAATCATTTTGTTTGGGTCATGTGCCGAGGTCATGATCAGGTTTTTGCATTTTGTTGAGCTTGCAAGGTTTGTTTAGTCAGCTTTCACAGTATAGTAAAAGGATGCTGGTTGAGCCGCTGTGTCAAATTTTATTCAGTACACACTCAAATACAGCTGCTTACATGCCATCCTGACATTATTCTACATAGAAAAAGTGCTCAGACCCAAAAAAAAAAAAGATAGAGGTGCTGAAAATTAGCTGAGAATTTTGTTCCCACCTTTCACTTATATTTGTCATCATGTCTCATGACCCTCGGAGTTGGTCATCACTCTCCCACTCCCTCAGAAAAACTCCCACACTCAAGTCACCTGACCATCCTCCTTTTATTATTGACAAGGTTTTTAAATGTGCCTCCGGCACACATTGTTCACTGTGTTCATTGATTTTCTATGAGTAGTAGTTACATATGTACAATATATATTTTAATCTAATAACACTTCATCATATACAATATTTTTTGTCTTTGCACTGTCCTCTGAGCTTGGCCATATTGCCTTGATATTGTGAACAGACTTGACTCTGGATATTGCCACATAGAACTGCCCATGTGTAGAGACAGGACTCCTGAAATCCAAACCCACATGCTTCACAGACTGCCCTTGTGACTTGTTGATCAACATTGAAAAGCAAAGACAAACAGCAAACTGCAGTCGAGAGAGTGTGAAGGGGAGTTGACCTTCAATGGGCCGAATTCACATCCGTGGAATGAAAACAGTCTCTCCTGCATTATCTCCAGTGATCAACCGAATCTCCAAAACCCTATTCCTGATCCGAGTCAATATCCTCCGACTTCCATTGCAGACCCCTCCAGCAATGTTGAGATTGTGAAGTATCATGACAGGAGCACTGACCTTGAGTGCCAAATGTGCCAAAGGTAGACCTGAGCAGTTGATGGAGTTAAGATATTCTTGGGGATATAGAAGTTCGGCATTCTCATCATTTGCAATCGAGTCAGCACTGTGAAAGACATGCTCCTGCCCAGGAAAATTGTGAAGAATGTGATGGTTCAAATCGTTGACATCATCGTTCTTGCTTGCCAGGATGACCCGCTCTAAAAAGTATTGATCTAAATGCTGAGCCTGATCATAGATGCCAGGATAGATGGTGTGGATGAGAGAAGTGATGGTGTTCTGAGAACATTTGAGATGATCAGGAAGATTGATAGTGCCACCTTCATCTGTATGACCACCCTTTCCAACCTCCAACTGCCACTTTGCAAAGTTGCGCTCCTGAAGATCGTCTGTGTTCAAATGCATGTTGATTTTGAGATAAAGGATTTTGATGTGTTGCCAGAGAACAGAGTGTTGCAAAGAAGCACCAATGATTTGAGGTCGAGAACCCTTCTCAATGACAGGTAGGATCTGATGAAAGTCGCCCCCAAAGACTACAGGCACACCCCCAAAGGGTTTGTCACATTGGAGAATGTCTTTCAGAGTGCGGTTGACAGCTTCATGGAGATGACGATGCTGCATGAGTGCCTCATCCCAAATAATCAAGTCGGTCTGCTGCAGGAGCTGTGCCCATGTTGAACCTCTGGAAATGGTGCAGGTGGATGACTCGTTTATGATGATTGGGATCTGAAAGCAGGAATGAGAAGTACGACCGCCTTTGAGCAAAAGAGCAGCTATTTCAGACGATGCAGCACAGAGGACAATCTTGCCTTGAGAGCGAAGCTGATGGCAGAGGGTGTTGTAAACATAGGTTTTGCCAGTGCCATCTGGACCATGGAGGAAAAATGTCTGGCCAGTCTTGTTGTTGACTGCATGCATGATCTCATCAAACACAGTCCTCTGATCGTGATTGAAAGTGTCCAGATTGTGTGCAGCCAACTCGGCCTGCTCCACAACATCATATCTGCGCTGCTCTGCGATCAACCAGTTCTGAATGTTGGCATCCCAATTCTGAGTGATCTGAGGCATGTATGGCCAATCCTTCTCGAGAGATTTCCCAGAGACCATGAGAAGCTGATTGATAAGATAAAGGCCATAATCATGGACATCGTCATCAGTGGGGTTAATACGAATATTGGTGTGCTGGAGCTGATATCTCAAGTCATCGCAAATGTGAGGCCAATATGTATTCCAGAGGTGGACAGGATCAGAGAGAGCATAGTCACGAAGGATGGTGACAAAAAGATTGCGAAGCTGACGACCGGTTGCCATGGACTTTGCTTTCTCCAGACACTGCTGCCACTCTTGGTCATCCTCCAAAAGGCCATGGGCGAGGCAGGCCTCCCTGAATGAGGGAGCGATGATGCCCTGAAAAGTGCGAAGGTCTTCATATGATGTAGCCCCTTTCACAGTAGTGAGAAGCAGCCTGAGGTAAAAGCGTTCACCGGCACTGGGTGGAGCATAGAACATTCTTCCAATGGCGAATCCCCTCTGCCTGGGCTTCCACTTGTGAGCCCTTTGATCCCACACAAATTTGGAAGGAAAGTCGTGGTAAAGAACGACCTGTGCAAGCTCTGGATGCTCCTGATTGGCCTTGAAGAAGGCAGTGAGGGTGGTGTCACGCTGTGCAGCATGCTGGACGATTTCCTGGATAGACTGTGGACCATTCTGATTCCAAGTGACATACTGCTGGCCAGGAAGGTGGACCTGAAGATGGACGATGTTGGGAGAAGCACCATGCATGGTGAAGTGGAAGAGGCGCCAGATGCTTTCGCATGCAGATATGTAGCGAGCGTTGAGATACTGCCTGACTTCATCGTTGCAAGTTCCAAACTCCATGGTGATGTGATCATGGCCTTTGTAGACATATTTGTAGATGTACTTGATAGCCATGATAGAGCTGATGGACTCGATATTAATGTGGCAATGGTACTTCCAGATGAGATAGGCAGAGTAAGTGACCACCCAACGATTGTTGACCTGCTTTCCCCGAACGTGATATGTGTGTCCAGTGTCCCGATGCTTGGTAGAGGCATAGGCATCCTCAGAGATGGTGGTCTGATCCCTGAATGGCTTGAGGAAACCTTTGGAGCACTGTCCATTCACCATGCAAGGAGCTGCAGGGTTCTCTGCACCACAGGGTTTATGGACCATGAACTTTTTGATGAGGTCGAGGAGCTCAGGATCATCGTCAGGAAACTCTGAAGACAGAAGGCTGTCTATCTGCTCGGGGGTGCAAAGCTTGGATTGCTCATCGAGAAAAATAATGCAGTGCATGTGAGGAAGGCCATGCTTCTGAAACTTGATGGTGAAAAGATAAGCCACAGCCTTTCCAAATATGCCAGCCTCGATATCCTTGATCATCTCCTTCTGCTTTGCATAGAATGCACGAACGACCAAATCCAGGCGATCTGCTGCAGTCTGCTCCGGATGAAGAGCATCCCATATTTCTGGCCAGGCAGGGTTGGCAGTGATGGTGAGAAATAGATCGCCTCCATTGCAGTGACGATCGATGGCAAATGCATCCTAAAGAAGCTGCTGCATGTGACGTGTGCTTCCTGCAAAGGATGAAGGAAGAATGATCCTTTGACTCAGAGACTCTGTGTCCACATCGATGTTTGCAGCCACAGCATCTGCCAGGCCAATATAGACTTTGCCTCAAATGTCATCCTGATTCATCAAAATCCAGCGCAACTGATCCTGCTCAGCAGTGGCCCATCCATTGCACACAAACTCCTGGAAGAGCTTTCCGGTCAGAAAGATATGCTGGGGCTCAACAGCAGGTGGTCGAAGGTGGAGGCGATAGCAGTAGAATTCGGATTTGGAGACATGTTTGTGAACTCTGGCACCAACTCGGTTGTTGGCATCGACAGCTGCATACTCGATTTGAGGGTGCCATTGGAGCTGGCCAGTAGGAAACAGCAAAACATAGTGAAGGGCTGGATAGAGGAGATGGATGTCACTGATGCACTAAAGGGGAGGGCCATGCCTGCGGTAGAGAACGATGTCGCGTGTGCTCTCTGGCTGATCGCCATCACCTGGAAGAATGACAGCAATCTCATTGTTGGTAGCATCAGGCAGATTGTAGCGGCGACGGTCACAGGATTGATCAAAATGCAAAGCTATCTTGCACTGCTGGTGTGGAGGCAAGTTTCTGGTGAGCTCATGAGCCTGCTTGTACATCTGAACTGCTGGATGGTGATGGTGGAGCATGTCCTGGAGACTGAGCAAAGTGTGGTGATAGAGGTGAGTATTTCAGGCGTTGGCCATGCGAAAGTTGACAGCATCAGCTGGATCATAAATATATAGCTGAGCATAAACAGGAGGTTCACCCTCTGGTGGAAGAAGAGATCCAATTTTGTGGAACAGCTCGCCATGGAGTTTGTAGACATAGGGACCGACGCCATCATTCACTGCCTCTTCACCCTCATTGACCGACTCATCAATCTTGCGACCGATAGAAGTCATGGCGAGTGCATTATTGTAAGTGTGGATGTGATCACGAAATGATTTTCCAATCTCATCTTGAGCAGTGAGCAATTGGATAAGCTCAGGTGGGACTGGGTGAAGAGGGGGCAAAGCGATTTTTCCACTCAGGCAGCACATGCCAAATCGAGGATGGATATTTGAGGATTTCATAAGACGTTCAGCCATCCAGTGCAAAGCATGGCAATCAGGGCACTCCACATCCATATTTCCCAGATGATGAACAGGGCAATCTAAATCAAATGGCTGGCGGGCAGGAGGCAAAACAGGCAGAGGTGGTGGTGGTGGTGCAGGATCGATAAGCTGAGCAATCTTGGAGAATGAGGTCAGTCACCAAATAAAACAATACCAAAATAAGATATAAGCATACATGTGGAGGAATATTGGCAACAGGGATAACAGCAGCAGGAATGGGGAGAACAGCAGCAGGAGGTTCAAAAACAGGAGGAGGCACAGGTGGAGGTGGAGGAGGCTACATCATCATACTGTCAGACCATTTCACATCATGTAAAATATAATGCAACATACAGCTTCAAAAGGTGGAAGTGCAGTATGCTGGGCAGCAAGATCAGCCCTGCCCATTGCAGGAGCAACCGGTGGAGAGGCATTGGCCACAGGAACAGGAGATGCAGGCACAGGAGGAACAGGAACAGGAGGGGCAAAAACAGGAGGAGGAGGAGGCTATAATGATATGTCATTAGTTCATACATCTAGTCACCTGAAGGAAAACTCCAACATACAGCAGGCAAAAAAAGTGGAACTTGCTGTGTATCCCAGGGCATGGCAGGTGCGACAGGAACAGGAGGTGCAGGAACAGGAGCAACAGGAGCCGGAGGGTCAAAAACAGGAGGCAGAAAAGGCTGCATCAGTATTATGTTGTTAATTAACCTGTGTCACATAGAAGAATATGTAATCCAACATATAGCTACAGGAGGAATAACTGGTGGAACTTGATGTCCAGGCCAGGCCATTGGAGGAGCGACAGGAATAGGAGGTGCAGGAACCAAAGGAACAGGAGCTGGAGGGTCAAAAACAGGAGGAGGACCAAAAGGTGGAACTCACAGCCCAGCCTGGGCAATTGCATGAGTAGTAGGAATGGGAGGTGCAGGTGCAACAGGAATAGCAGGTGCAGGTGCAATAGGAATGGGAGGTGCAAGAATAGAAGGTGCAGAAACAGGAGGGTCAAAAACAGGAGGTGCAGGTGCAGCATAAAAAAAAGGTGGGAATGCAGCATTGTGTAGGGGAGCAACAGGCTGAGGTGGACCCTCAACAGGAGCAGCATGAATTGAGCCTTGTCCCCTCCCTCTTCCTCTTCCTCTTCCTCTGCCTCTCACAACTTGTGGAAGAGGAGGAAGTGCTGCCAGCTGTTGTGCCAAATGAGGAGGAAGATGATTGTATTGAGGAGGTGGAGGTGGAGGGGCGAGAAAAGGATCGGCATCATTCCCATTCAGCAAACCACCATGGAGAGGTGGCACAGGCAGCAAAGGCTGGGCGATGTTCATTGTGCGAGCATGGTGTGGAGTCCGGTGGTGAGTAGGGCTATCCAAAGTCCGTTGGTCCCATTCAGTTTGCTGTGCAGCCATCCAGACCTGTCGAAGAGTGTTGGGCAGAGTTGGGTCCATGGGAATCAGGGAGCTCTCTTACAGCAGCAGAGGAGGTGAGATTCTTGTAGGAGGCTGTGAAATCGGTGCAAACAGTGGCAGTTGATAGTGGAGCGACTTCCAAAAATGGAAGGGGAGGCAACTGCAAACCTGCCAGCCCAATCTCCCTGCACACTGTGCCCTGAGAGAGGTCCAAAAAACAACTGGCAGACACTCTTTTTGTTGAAAAAAGAGAAGCCAGGGAGGTAGGACTTCACAGAGCTTTACCTTGGTCTACAAATACCCCAAGAATGCAAAAACAACCCCACTGGAAAAGAGCTCAGAGCCAGAAAGAGAGCAGAAAAGCTAGAAGTGGCCAAAAATCAGCTGAAAATTGAGTTCCTACACCCAGTAAGCCGAAAATTAGCTGAAAAAATTGATCCTGCACTCAGTCATTAGATTTGTCATGATAGGAACACCTTATTATATTTGTCAGCAGGTCAAACATCAGCCCAAAATTTGGTTACTACACTCAGTTATTAGATTTGTGATCATGGTAACCTTATTTGTCATCAGACCAAAAAGTAGCCGAAAATTTGGTTCCTATACAAAGTTATTAGATTTGTCATCATAGGAACACTTAATTATATTTGTCATCAGGAAAATATTTGTTCTGATGGGAACAGTTATATTGAATTTGTGATCGGGCCCAAAACTTATCATGGGAACAGTTAAAAATAGTCTAAATTTTTTTTTTCAGCTAATCAAAAATCTTTGGCTAATTTTTGAAATGATGGAAACACCCAGATTAGCCATAAATTGGATTAGATTCCCACAATGTCAGATTTTGATATTTGTCATCATTTCTCACTATTCTCACATTCCCACACCTCTGCAGAGTCTCACGGCATGATGCCATTCCCACCCCTGCGGAGTTTGTCATCCATTTTCCCACACCACCTTCACGTGACCGATCCCGCTTTATTATGGATTTTACTGGCACAAGTTCATTTGAGAGGTTTTGTCCCTCTGGTATTATAAAATATTATTCTAATATTTTAGTACTTGGTATAGCTCCCCTTTGCCTGTAACACAGCCTGAACCCTTCTAGGCATACTCTCTATCAGATTCTGATAGACAGATGCTGGAATATTATTCTACTTCTTCTGTACTCTCTCCCACAACTCTGCAATTCCAGATGCTGGAATATCATACTCTCCAAGTCTAACCTTGAGGTGATGCCAAAGGTGTTCAATGGGGTTAAGATCTGCTGATTGAGGGGGCCACTGCATAACCTCTAATCCACTGTCTTGAAGCCATTTTAGAGCCTTTTTGTTCTTGTGTTTGGGGTCATTGTTCTGCTAAAAAAGAACATATGTTGAGTTTCTCTGGTAATACCTGATTGATTCTTGAAGTTCAGCATCTATTCTCCCATCAATCTTGGTTGTATATCCAGGCCCTTCCCAGAACATACAGCCCCAGATCATCAGAGAACCCCCTCCAAACTTGACTGTCCCCTGCACCAGCCTATCACTCAATTCCTCTCCTGGCTTTTTCCACACCCATTTCTTCCCATCTGACACCAAATGATTGATTTTGGTCTCATCTGACCATATAACCCTCTTCCAGTCCTCCACTGTCCAGTCTTTGTGTGCTTCTGCAAAGTCCATCTTAAGCCTCCTATGCTTCTTAGAAAGAAAAGATCATTTTTGCTTGGGTATAGCCTTCATTCCAGTGCCTCTGAGTGCTCTTCATACTGTCTTTACAGTAAATGATGTGTTGGTCATGTCTTATAAGGTTTTGGTGACCTCAGTGGCATTTTCAGCTTTCTGAGAAGTAATGAGGTAAATGGCATAGTGGGTGTCGGCAGGTGAAAGCTTTTGTGGATGGCCACCAACAGATTTGGAAAGTGTTGAATGATGTTTGGAGTGAATATTGGATACAGAACCAACACTTATACCAGTGATGGAGGAGATAGCAGGACAAGACTGCCCTTTGTCAAGCAGGTCAAGAACATAAGTGTGTTGAGCAGAAGTAAGTGATCGCATGAGAGTATGTGGGGGGATTTGGTGTGGGAAATGACAGAAAGTTGGACACAGAGTATATATACATATTTTCACCCAGTCACATAATTTTATTTGTACTTATTTGCTTTGATTAAACAAAGTCATGTGCCTGACATACCAGAGGAACAAAATCTTTCAAATGAACTTGTGCCAGTAAAATATTAATAACATGAGAACAAATGAAGATTATGTAATAAAACAAATTGCAACTTATTATTCACATGATACTCTACCACTATCCCAAATTTGGACTTGTTTGGTTGAGTTGTTCTTGAGTTATTCAAGAAATAGTTCAACTTCAAAAATCATTTGAAAGGTTTTGTCCCTCACTGTATTTGTCAACTGTTGGATGTGTGAGACACTTTGGATCAATATCCCTTCTGACAGTGCCTAATCTCAGGGATAATACTGAATTTGGCTTGTAACTATGTAACTAAAATAGTCGTCGCAATGTAAGGTGAGGCCTGGCATCAGCTTATGAAAGCAAAGGTAAATATGTATATACATACAGTATGTGAAAGACTCAAAAATCAAATAATAGTTTAAAAATTAATTAATAGTCTAAAAATAGAAAAAGATAGAGATAGGCTGATCAAAGTGACAGAGTGATATGCTCTACCTCTGAAAATAAAACTGTCAACATGTACAAATATGGGGGAAACAGAAAAATAACTATAAAATAGAGATAAAATCATAGAAAATTATATGTAGAAGATGGAGAATAGAGCAAAAAAAGATAGGAAAAAAAAACAAAATCAGCCAATTTTGTCTACTGTGTTCTATCCTAATGCCTAGGGTAGATGTTTGAATGAGGACTGCTCTGCAACCAATAGGCCTAATCTGGTCTGGATAAAATTTAGCAATGATTCAAGGCAAACCTTGGATGACGTTTCAATCTTTACAGTAATAAGCAAAAAATTGAACCATATATGATATATGGTGGGTTGATACAGATATCAATTCAGGATCTCAGCCCAAGTTGCCTGTTTGCATCTTTCTCTCACATACACCAAATCCCTAAAATGGATGACAAATACACAATAGAAGTTCTCATGACCCCACCACTATTTGATGAGAAGTGATGTTAAAGGCAAGAAATTTCCTTCAAACTTTTTTAACTTCCCAGACTTGAAGGATTATTGTGAGGAGAAACTGTCCATACCAAAAGATTCTTACAGCTATGCTTACAAAAACATATTTCAAAATATTTTGACTGTTTTGAAGGCACTGCATTCAAGAGGCAATAAATGCAGTAGATCTGGTTGAGAAAAAGGCCATTATGACTAGTACAAGGCTGTGTAGCAAATTCAACTACCTGAGATGCAGAAGTCTGTGATTTTTAGTAAGTTTTCTATATGGCTGATCCCATGTGCAGATAAAAATGTGACCTTGATGAGGCCTAAGGCAAAATTCAGATAAAAACCAAAGGAATCAGCTTGAATATTTTTTATCCACACAGAAATTTTGGGATCAGGCATTTTGGGGGGTTGTCAAGGGGGCACTGGCATTGGAAAAAAAACATGTGGTGTCAATTTTTTCTTTAAGGCCAGTTTAGCCGAACTAACTAACTATGTAATCGGGCACATTTCTAGATATGATATAATTTCTGTGCATGCTTTGCCCACACCTCCTCAGATGCCTCACAAATCCATCTCACTGGTGCCTGTTCAAGTTCCAGACACTGAAGATAATACTGTATAACAGGTGAGTTCACAATTATGTGTTGAAATTAAACCCTGAAATACATGCTGCATACATGAGGCAATACATGCAGCATACACATGTTACTATGCTTACTGCACATACATGTGGTAAACACATTCCCAAGTCATGTGACATTCTTATTATTATGTATATAAGAAGAACCTGTACTGTAGTAGGAATACAGTATTCTTACCTCTGCTAACCCTAGCTGTAAGTCTAACTAAATCCCAGGTAGGTTGTAAGGAATGTGTTGTCTCTTCTCCTGTGCAGTGTATATAGTCTGCTCCAACAGGTTATGGGCCCTGCTGGGCATGTCACAAATGCGCCTTAACTGGTTGCAAACGATGTTGACTTCATAGTCTCCAAATTATAACCTTGCGCTCTTTGTGAGCTGCACTTAAAAACCTACGTTGACTAGGGTTAACCACTTTGAAGAAGTGTTTTTTCCTGAGATTGTGAAATGTGTTTTCGTGGATAAAAGACTAATTGAGCACTTATAACAGCTGCCACCACAAAATCATGTCTTCAACCCTTGAAAAACTCATACAAACTTTTGATGGCTCAAATTACATTCAATAGGCCAACTCCATGAAGGTGTGGCTCAGGTCTCAGGGCCTCTGGCAGATAACTAGTGGGATGAAAATTAAACTGCCTCCAGCACCTCCTTTGATGGTGATGAATGCTACTCTCATAGTGGATGCTACTGCCAAGCTCCAGACCTGGAGCAACAAAAATGACCAGGCTATTGGTAGCCTAGTGCTCCACCTGGCCCCCTCCATTTGGCAGCGTGCCAACACCAAGGACACTGCTGAGGAGGTGTGAGACCTCATTCACACTGATTATGGTGTCAATGGCCCCTCCCAAGTCTTTGCAGACTTTAGGTCTGCAATAGCTATCAAAATGCTGGCTGCAAATCCCATCCCAGAGATTGCTAAGATGGCTGACAGGTTTGAGTGCCTATGGCTGCCAATGTTGCCATCCCCAAACTAGTTCAGGCGATGATCCTACTTGCTGCGATGCTACGCTGATGTGTTCAGTTGGTACTCAGTGCAGAGTCTCAATGGAAGGGGTGAACAGTAAACCTACAACTGCAGGCATGCTCAGGGTGAGGGGGTTCACTTAGAGGGCCTCAGATCATCCTTCAGGGAGTGGAGACTATGAAGAGGCTGGAATGGCAGTTTTCAATGTGTGCACTAGTTGTATATGCTAAAGGAAAAATATGTGCAATAGCAGAAAAGTGTGCAATGCAAAGGGGCAAAAATGCACAGTGTGGAAAAACATGCAATGGGAGCGCAAAAATGTGCAACAACAAGGAAGATGAAAGTGGGAGGTGTAGTGAGATGAGGACGGCACTAGGATGTGCTGAAAGGGTGATGCACAGGCTGGGGGCACAAATGAGATGAGAGTGCAACGGGCAGAAAAAGGCGCAAACAGTGCACAAAATGCAGCTATACAAATAAATGTGCAAACAATGCACAAATGCAGCTATACAAAGGGCACACTGCAAGAGTGCATGAACGAGAATGAAGGATGCAATGCAGGGACAAAATGCAGCAATACGATGAGGGGACACAAATGATATGCAAATGCGGCTATACAAAGGGCGCACTACAAAGGTGCATGGACTGGATGCTGGTGCACAAACTATGTGCGATGCTGACTGAGCTATAAACTATGAGAGGAGGGAAAGATCCTCTGGATTCTCTATCTGTCCGCCTACTATGTACAAATGGCTTATGTGATAAAAATGGTAAAATAAAGTGTAAAAATAGAAAGTGCCATGCGCTACCCACAAGCACATCCATTCGCCCATCTAAACCTGACTGCACTATGCCACTATCTCAGCCAATAAGATTTGTGCATGCCATAGCCCAATACCCAACTGTTCCAGTGTGATGTGCTATTTTTGGTGTGCTCTAGGTCCCATGTGCTCTTTCCAATTAATGTGCTTTGGTGTTATGTGTCGCATGCTGTGCCTTAGTAATAATGATGTGATCAACCTGTGCCAGTTACCAGATAAGGTGATGCCGATTGGAAATGCAGAAGAACTATAAGGAGATGCTGTGCAAGGCCAAATAGTGCCAAAGCACCAGGATTACGTGAAAGTGCCCAAGTGGGCACAGTCCAATGCCAAATAGGCACAAAGCACCCAGATTATGTGAGAATGCACAGTTTGCTTGTGTTGGAATTGTGGTGTGCCTCGAATAAATGTGCCAGTAAAATGGAAGCCACGATGCACAGCACAATTGGTGTGGTGGATTGTTGTGTGTGTGATAGGGATTGTGCAATGGGTCACAGCAAAGAATGTGAGTTGTGGGTAAGACATAAAAGGAGCATGTAAAGGTGCATCAAGTGTGCAATAACTGTGAAAGGCAGATAAGGAGTGTGAGGGGGGGCATGCAGAGGCAGTTTGAAGTGTAACAGGGTGCATTTAGGGCACATGACAGAAGGCAGCTATGGGGGATCCAAAAGCACAGTAGAAAAGTAAAAGGCATACAAAAGTGCACCTAAGCAGTCAAAGGCATGCAAAAGTGCACCTAAGCAGTCAAAGGTGTGCAAAAGTGCATGGAAGCATGCAAAGTGTGCAGAAGCCATCTAGGAGGTGTGCACAATCACAAAAACTGCTGTAGTATGTGTGCAGGGTGATAGGGAGCCATATAAACATGAGTACAATTCTTTGTCCACCATGGTCCTTAACACGACTGCTACTAGTGCCTTGACATTTAAACATGTCAAGGACTCCATTATTGCTAAAGCCTCAAGGCACATGGCAGTTGGGAAGCCTACTGGCCTGCCTCAGGCCACCAAGCTTTCCACTTTCAAATGCAAAGGGGGAAACTCCAAATGGCAGCCCAAAGAAGGGCAAAACAACAATGAAGATTCATTCCAAAAATGTGGACGATGTGGGGACAAAAAGACTAAGGAGGAAAAGCCTAAAGAGAAACATACCCACCTTGCCTCCAGTGCCTTTACCACCATAAATGGTAACAACACCATCATACTGCCAATGCCACTCATTCAGTGCATCAAAAAGCATGACCACACTCCCACAAGGGATCCTCGCCACTGACTGCCTGCACAGGCATATACAGGCATGGTAATACTCAACCTGGAAACCTAACAAAAACCTGTTAAAAAACTTAAGAAGTATAACACAGGCTAGAGGAAGGGTGCAAGTTGGTACTAAATATCACTGCTGATACCCAAACATTGTGTTTAGTGACACAAAATAATAAGGGATGTTGCAAATAGTCTTTAGAGGCATATGAAGAGGTTCAAAAAAGTTTGAAGTAGGTTCAAAGATGTGCAAGAGTTCGAAGTAGGTTCAAAGATGTGCAAAGTAATTCAAAGAAGTTCAAAGAGGTTTGAGGTATATCAAGAAATGAGTTTAGCAAACGGAAAGTGTTTTTTGAGTGGCGATAGGCAATATGTGATAAGTCGAAGGTGAATACGATAGTTTGAAGAAGTTCACAATATTTTGCAGAACTTAGAGATATGATGCAAGGCTGAGACTCAAGAGAATGGCTCTTAAATCAAACGATAAGTGAGAGGGTAACTTCTTCTCTTTTTTTCTAAGTAACTAGTACAAGTCTATATACATTTTGAAGAGATAGTACTAAAAAGGAAATCTAACATGTGTAGTACATGAGGCAATATGTGCAGCAATGAGGACTTTGTAAATCATAAAAACAAATAAGAAATGATAAATAAATGAAATGTACAGTGTCCCCATATAGTAAAAGTACTTATCTCTTTGCTTCAATATATCATTGAAGCCTCTAAGCACTATTATCACATCCTAAGTCTCTTGTCGTCTCTCCTCATGTCCAGTGGTGCTTATATGTGATGGGAGAACTCATTCCGAATATGCAGCATGTATCGAAAGAGTTTCAAGACGGTTATATGGCAGCCAATATCATTCAAAGTGGTGCGAAGTCGTTCAAAAGTGTTCAAAGTGTCATAAAATGTTTGAAATCATTCATACATTCAGCATATCCCCCAGTATCAAGGACTGGCTGGATATTCTCATATGTAATTAGTAATGGAACATTCCTGTAAGAATATAATGAACACATACCTGTGGTATAGCATTCATTTTGGCAGTGAGATCTTGCATTGAGTGAATGGCAAAGTACCCCAACTTCAAATGTGGTAATTTTTTTTTTGAAAAATTCAAGAAAGATTGTTCATTACTTAGATTAAATACTCAAATTCTACTGACCAGTGATATTTCAGGAATCAGGATCCTACAGTGCTTAAATTGCACTCCAAATTCATTTTTTTCACCGAGATCGTCGGGTGCTTGTCGGGTGCCTAAAAAAAATCTCGCGGCCGGACTAACTAACCAGGACCCCGTCCGGGATTATCGGGCCGGTGCCCTCTTGGGGGTTGTCGGGTGTTCCTCCGATACACCGACCTGCTTTTACTTTGTCAGTGTGGTATTTTGTGACTTGTGTAGACTCAAGCTATAGATTGAGTCAGGTGTTGACTTATCACTTCATTCTCATGCACTCCTGAGTCCTAGATAGCATGGACTTACTGTGTACCACGATTAATTAGCATTCTCACAATAAATCTGACCCAAAAAACAAAAACAAAAAACAACAACCACCGCATCTCAGACTCACATTACTGAACTGTTTCCCATGGCACATACTGTTTATACACGTAACATACGTAAAGTACAGCGGAAAGGGGCGCATGAGAGAATGTTCTACAGCTTCCCATCAACAAAATCTATACCTTTGTTTGAGACTCCCTTTGCGTCAACGGGATGTGTAGCGGACGTAGTTTCTTCGGACTGATTAATCGCGGAGTCTGTACTTCGACATGAAGGAATGTCAAGAACGACTCCGCGATCAGGTTCTCCTTCTATCGTCACATCACTCCGAGTCTTTCCCTTCTCCTCCCTGTATTTTTCTTGCAGATCCAGACGCGCCTCAATAGCAGCTGTCAAGAAATCCACTTCCTTCTTCAAATCCTTCTCTTGCTCTTCCCCGCGCTTCTCCTCTTTTTCTTTCTCCTTGGTTTTCCCTTCAGCAGTCGCCCCTTCCTCGGTCCCTTCCACAGCTCCTGCCATCTCCGCCCATGCCTTCTCCAGCTCCTCCCCCCACCCAAGCTCCGCACAAAGCTCCCTGACAATCTCATCACACTTCCCTAGAAAAATCACGTCGCGCTCCCTGCGCCCGAAGTCGCCTACACGTTCAATGTTGATGAGGACACGGGGACAGGATTTTTGAACCCTGTTTGCAAGCGAGGCAAACGGGTGTACAGTGAGTGAGGTCCCCATTACGATAAGCAGATCTGCACGATCCATTTCAGGGATGGATGTGATGAAATTCGGCGGTAGCTGAAAGTAAATCCATATGCTAGCATTACTAGAACGATCAAGCGGAAAGCGCAAACACACCGATTCGCCAAAGAATACGATATCAGGCTTGACTAACCCATTGCAGGATAAGCAGCGAGCAATCTTCTTCAGCTCTATACACAGCTTCATCTCGTCTGCGTCGTATGGTTCCTGACAGTCGATACAACTTTGTGTGGCAAAACTGCCATGAGCCTCAATGATCTTGTCAGAAGGTACGCCCGCGCGTCGCTCAAGTGTGTCGATATTCTGCGTGAAGCATGTGTGTAGAAGATTGTGGGTTGCAAGAAGCTTGATGAAAGAGTGAGTGGGTGTGGGTCGGAATTTGCCTGGGTAGAGCTCGTGCGCGAGGGTGTAGACTGCGTAGAATAGCAGCTTAGAACGGTACAAAAACCTGGGGAGGTGGCGCGTACAGGGAACAGGGTTCCGCCTGAAGAACGTTATCTCAAATACGGCTTCTGGCCGAGGGAGGTTTAGGCGTTGTAGATTGGACTATAGAAAACAATTTTCAGTTTCCTGCAGCACCAGCTGACGTGAAGGAACAAACATATAGACCAGTCTTTGGGGATCGAAAATCGGGTATACCAGCGGAGGTGCTGACGCCTGTAAGTTTGAGTTGTAATTTTGTAATTTGTAGTTCGACCCCGCAGAGTGGGTCGAGCGAGCTTACCGGCGCCTAGCTGTGATTATTCCAAGTTCTTATTAGCGACGCCGAACACGTCTTATTCAAGGATATCTCTGATGGAGAAACTCAGAGAAACTACGGACCGAAACTACGAACCATCAAGACAACATTCTTGCATTGGTCTGACTCGATATATTTCGCAAGCCAGGCAATGTCATCTTTACGCTTTCGGCGATTTTCCATGGATTATGGCTAGGGATTTCGAATCAACGACGAAAGCGATTTCAAGAGACGCCGACTCGGTGGAGTTACTGATAACAAGGCCAATCTATTTATGTAATAAGTTTTTTTAAGTCCGGCCATTCAATGAACACTATTCATACATAGATCCAGCCCTTGGACGAGAGTTCTGTCTCTTGCTGAGCTGAATGGCGCGTTCTAGTGCCTGCACGACACTGGCATACAAGCGGCTCGCAAACACGGTTGTCCAGTTCGATGTTTATCCGCCGTTTTCTTTTCCTACGTTAGACCTGGATAAACACTTGATCCCTGCTGTGATATATTTTCATGGGGGAAGTCTAACCGTCGGGAACCGACGGAGCTGGTTTCCAAAATGGCTTCACGGTACGCTTTTGCGTTGGCCACGCCATGCCTGTGTCAGTTGAGATTCTGGCTGAGGTTTATTCGGATCTCCTTAGAGCGTGTCACATCTGCCGGATATGCATTCATATCTGCAGATTATCGGCTGATGCCTCCAGCTACTGGCCATGAAATTGCAAAGGACATACAAGATTTGCTCAGGTCCGTCGTGGACGCAGCTATCTCACTTCCTTCGAACCAGGAGATAGCAAAAGGACATGGGTCAATCGGTTTCTCGTTCAAGATCGATCCAGACGCGATAGCCGTTGCAGGATCAAGCGCAGGAGGACTTTGTGCGTACCTTGCCGCTATGCATTGCTCTTCCCCAAAGCCCAAGGCGGTTCTATCATTGTATGGTCAGGGAGGAGATTTTCTGGTAAGTTAACGAAAGCCAAATTCTTTTCATTCGTTAATCTCGCTCGTCATCTGTTCAGACCTCACATTATCTCACACCAAAGACGGAACCATTCCTTCGTGGACGAGAGATTCTCGATCCGAACGATTTCCTAGAGTATTTATACCCCACTTCGAATACGTTAGAAAGAATCACCGATTCACCGTTGGCATACCATCCAACCTCCTATCATATACCAGGATACCCGGCTAACCCCCGTATGCTCATTGGGCGCCTATACCTGCAGCTTGGCTCGTTTCTTGATTACTATACTGGTGACCATAATCCTAGTTTAAGCCGCACGCTCCGAGAAGCGCTGGATGCTAACTCGGACGATATTGATCAAGCACAGCACGTCAAACAAATGCGAGACCTGATTCCGAGGCAACATCTCCCATTGTTTCCGCAATTTGGTGTTTCACCATCATGGCCGCCGACTTTGCTATGTCACGGAACAGAAGATTCAGCCGTACGTGTGGGGGAATCACGAAATTTGAAGGCATTGCTGGAGAGGGTTGGCGTTTCGGTCAGATTGATTGAGTTTCAAGGGAGGGAGCACTCATTCGATTATGAACCTGATGCGGAGGTTAGACATAAGACAGAGTTTGACGAGATCTGGGACTTTTTGAGGGGGTGGCTTGAGCAGAGCATATCGGCTTCTTGATGTTTTTGGAATTTTGAGAATCATAGTCTATTTTGTTCAGCGTACCCACTGGTGAGCTGCGACTCTCTGCTCAGCGCCGTTCCCTCACCCCGGAACTTGTAGGCGTGGCTTGACCCCGTCTACGGTGATATCCCTGACAAGTTAGAAGCAAAGCATTTTCCTTAAGTGTGCTTCGATCCGAGTCGTGCGTATGCATTCATAATTGTGCAATATTTAAATTGGCTTTAGCTTGAGATGTTCTCTACTTCCGCCGCAGCGAATGGTAAGGACGACATACTACCTGGTACTCTCCTGTAAATACACTCCAGTGTCTGAGAGAAACTTACGCCATCGACGATGTTGGGACCACTCACCTATTTCAGCACCGTCCACCCCTATGCGGAGGACATGCACCTGGAAACTTCAACCACCTGAACATTCGCTGTGATAGTGTGGATATTCTGCATATACTCAAAAACTGCACAACATATATGGGTCGTCACATAGCGATGCGCATCCCTGGTCACTTGGAAGTTGGAACATTCTTACATATTTTGACTTTTTACTTGCCACACCTGCCACTTCACTACGAAGCCGATCATTTTCGGACTTTGTTACTCAGGAACGTCGCGTTGCACGTCAATCAACCTCCAGAACCCCTTCGCGTACGTCAACCTCAGGAATCATCGACTTGCCTACAGGACCAATGGGGCTATGTAGGCTACATACCCCACATAGGCAAGTCCCAACTTCCTTTCGCTCACCTTGTCACCCCTGACCGTATTCATTTCACTGATAAGACATTAGACCCTGGGCTATTCAAATATATAAAACTGCCTCGTGTCAAAGGCCGTTTGACCTAAGTACTACAAATCCCGTTCTGATGTTTTCCTTACGAATGCTGCGACTCACATCGATTAGTCTGTTCACCCTCATTCATTATTTAGGCCTCCAACGTAGATAAACCCACCTTCGATAGATTTCTGCGGTGGAGTTGTATTTCCATCAGGGTAATCATACCACAGCACACTAACGGTACTCTTCAGGGTGGATGAATCACGTTTGATGAGGTATTGAGTACAATATTTGACTAACATACGTTGTCTTCCATTAGAAGTTGTGACACCCTTGCGTATACATACACATTTGTATATCGCGATTTGATCCCTTCGGCTGCTGGTCACAAACTGCTGTAGTCCTCTCATCCGCTCTCCACTGGCGGCGTCATTCCTGGGCGTCCTCGGCCTCCGATCAATCGCCACTCAGACTTGGAACTTTTATGAGGTTCCAGGTTCACATAGTTGTGCAGTGAGCGGGCACACTTCACTTCCCTTTCTAACTGATCATACAACCGGCCTATATAGAACACGTCGTATTCATGGCGTTGACCGATAAGCAACTCAGGAACACGCCGATCAAGCTCGACGTGTATTCATTCTCCCTACCCTGGTTCTTCGATCGACTAGAAGGTTCTGGACCGCATTTTACTGATCCTGGCAATGATCTATTTTTACAGGGGCGGTCTAACGTTAGGAAATCGACGAAACGACTTGCCAACTTGCCTTCACAGTAAGCGGGTTTCATCTTCACAAAAGTGATGTGGTTCAGATCATGGATATGTTCCTGTGCATTTAGTTCCCAATTTGGTGGATTCAGGCGTCTCTCATCTACGGAGTGAACTGGACTTCCCCACAAGTGCCATACAACCCTTCTTTGAAAGCTTGGTTAGTTACTCTGAAGCTAAGTTGGAAACCTCAGCCCAGGTTTGCTAACATTAAATCACCACAGAATATGACATGGCTGGATCGAGAAGTACTAATTCTCGCAAAAATTGGCCAGAGGGGGAGAATAGCATAAACAAGTATCTTCAGGTCATTGTCACGTACTCGGGATTTTCTACCTTGATTGGCATGTAGCGGTGCAATGGAAATTGTCAACAACTTGCCAGCTGCACTGGATTCGATGCAGAATGATGCAGATCGTTGATCTGTTTGGCGATGTGATATATACCTTGGTCAATGCAAACAAGGCCCATAGGTCGAAAGTTTGAACTGTCCTGGAAATTCGAACGCGTGACACCTTTCTTCCTTTCCTAGGGTATGCACTCTCATCCGCTCCTACATCCTGCTAGGACCGATCGTGAAACCATGCAAGGGCCTGTTTACTATTGTATCCGACAAGAGGCGCTACCTCTATCGTTGCGCAAGTAATTGGAAATTCGGAATCAATCCTGGGCATCAACGATCCCAATTTCTACGCGTTTCGGTGCAGGCGGGATCAGCGCGTATCTCGGGGCCTCTGCATTATGCTAACCTCAATTCTAGCAAATTGCTGGGTTGGTAGGAATTTTCCGAGTCTTCTGTGCTGCAGCGCGAGGTAGTATACTGCATTTCGCCTCTCTGACACGTCGAAAGCCAATCCTCGCAATGTTATTTTCTCTGGACGCTAGATCACTGGCAGTCCTCCAAGATCGAGGGCTTCGCCTCAAATTGGAAAACTTTTTTCAGTACATATGTGTACCCTAGCTCCAGCCTGACTTTCCTCAATCATCGCCCGGACTATCCGGCTGGTCTTCTTCTCCGGATTCATCACTAGCCGGCAGTCCCAAATTTACACAGGCGTCAGTGGTCATGTGCAGAGCCTAAGTTACGCAGTTCAGACGTAAAAGTTGCGGACTCGGAGATCGGGGTGCATCACTCGAGGTATCATCTACAACACCAAATGATGCCCATTGCGGGTAACCAAAATGCGATCGGTACGGACCGTCAACTCCTTCAGTCTTAGCGCGCTATACATCCGCACGAGCACCGATTTTTCTATCAGTTATCGATCCTTGTTTTCGAAGCCATTGTTTTGCGGATGCAGTATACGTAACGATTCCGCCAGGGGACTGTGGTACCACATACACATTTTTGTGAGTTGTACATGTGTCATTCGAAGTTCTTTTCAAGTTCGACCACATGCATGAACATCTCGTGAAATGGTTTCTAATCACAAGGTCGTAGTAATGCATTATTTGTTTAAGGCTTGCGCGAATGTCGCCTCTGCCAAGGGCTGAAACTACCAAGCTAAGAATTTTGGATACATTTTCATAAATACATCAGAACCTTTGTGCTTACAATCATACGCCCGAAGTCGTATGTATAGTACTTCCCTCCTATCCGTGATTTTAATGTGATGCTGATAACCAGCACGCGAAAATTTCAGTGTGCCACACGATCAGCCGGTGCGTACTGCCGACTCCAAAATATTCCTGATGCTGATTTCACTTGCCATAATCGTTGGCCAACTGCACAAGAATGTGGCATTTGATAGTTTCCCTTTCACATTCGAGATTTCTGCTGGATAGTCTTGAACGCACCAGCAAGCAACTGCGATGAGACTCGGGACATCATCAACGGCGCATGTTCGGATTGGAGTTGCAACCGGGTCGTCGATTTGATGTAGATCATTCAAATGTTTCGATCAGCAGCTTCATAGGGAAGAAAATATACAAATAACTACTTCTACAAATACCTACAAACATTCACCTTAACCGTCCTTCTAAACGTGGTACGTATCACCGAGGGTCTCCTGATAGACTTCGGCTATTAGTATGGGACAGTCAATTGAGTGTTCTTCCCATCACCTCGAGGCGGAGGTCTTTTCCCAAAATTTCCCCGTAAAAGGACCAAGAGATGGTACGACCCCACGGGTATGTGATAATCTGTTCTTCGATAAGACGCTGTTTCCAAGTTACTTCCAACGACGTAATTTGAACAGATAGCTTATATAGCACCATAGGATTTGGCAATTGCAACAGAAAGAAGTATTTCGAGCGATTGAAAACAAAGGACAACAACCCTTTATCACAACAGTTCGCCGTGTGAAATTGCTTCTGTCATCTTATTCGCTCGTCAAAGTCTGAGTGTTACATCTTTGAATCGATGAGATCCTGAGGCCGCTTGCGATATGAAGAATGTGGACATGTAGGTCACCAGATGAAATCACGTCACAAATTTAAAATGCGATGCAGAAAGGCATCGTGTGGAGTTTGATCAGCTTCCGAAATTCCGGAAATGCTTTTTATTCCCATACGGGAGAATGAAAATACATCAAAGAGAGATTCGTCCCCTTGTTTATTGGATGTGGGTGTATGATTGGCTTGCTTCTGTTTTGCTAAGTAGCATTCGCCATGCTAACTAACTTCTGGTTACATGGAAGGACCCTGTCTGGAATGGCCTAATGACATTGTGACGTGAGGTCCGAATCTGATCAGGGCGGGACGAACATAAAGTTTCGGAGTCTGAAGTGTAGAAGTTAGTAGTAGTAGTATTTAGGTAATGACCAGGTGTAGAGACTCGCTTTTGTATGTATGATCGATGTGTATAAGAAACGAGGATATAACGGAAAGCGGATTCGCGGATGAAGGATGAAGACGTCGCTTGATCTTTATTTGTTTGTAACGCATGGCATTGTGATCACATTGTTTGGTTTTGTGCCTTCCGCCCAATCTTCTCGGCAAGTCCAGCGCCGCCCCGCTTTCCTATCCCAAACCTTCATCGCAAAAACAAACCCCTTGGGTGTTTCCCAATGAGCCGTCGTCGTTCAACGTCTTCTTCCAAAGCGTCTGCACCAGATAGGGATGTCGTGATGGGCCCCCCACCAGCGCCTGCGCCCACTGCTGCTGTCCCGCAAACTAATCAGGACATCAGTGAAAAGTACAGGAAGTTGAAAAGGCGGTTTTTTGAGCTCGAAGAGGTTTGTCTTGATGTTTACTCTTTTTCTCGCTCAAGAGAGAAAGAGTCCTGACGACATATTGACGCATGTTAGAAACATAAGGAAACGAGCACGGAACTTCAACGCTCAGGAGAACGTAACGTCAAGATGAGAGAAGAGCGAAAGTGTGTCATTCTCCCTTTCGTTTGAATCATCTCTCACCTTTTGTTCTTCTGTTTTGTTTAGTATTCTACTTGATCGCATCATCGAGCTAGAAAACGAATACTCGCTCAAGTCAAATGGCCGCTCAAGTTTATCACCGCCTCTCTCTTCGGCTTTGGCCCAACCCGGTTCAAGTGCACTGCCACGCACTCTGCTGGGAGCCCGAGCTCGTGCGTCGTTTGTCGCAAATCTCCGTGAAGCCGTGGATGATCCAGATGACGATGCGGACCCCATCCTTACGTCGCGTCATGTCGGGCCTGAAGCTCGCAGGCGTTATGAGGAAGAATCGCGAGACCGCTTTGATGAAGAACCACGGGAACTAAGGAAGAGTGCACGAAGAACTCGGTCTTCTCTTACGCAGGTGGCAGAGCAAGAACCTAACACAAGTGCGCATAGACATCCTTTTACGCCATATTCAACGTCGTCTCACTATATGGCACCAGGTGAAGGTGGTTCTCCACAACATAACGCGTCCGGATCGTGTTCGGCCCCCCCAATAGCTTCATCTTCTCGAGGTCATTCGCACTATTCCCCGTTGCCAAGCACCCAGTCTCACCCCCACTTATATACACATCCTCCTCCACTGCCACCACCCCATTTCCAGGACCAGCACCACCTTAACTCGCGACAACACTCGCTTAGTCCAGAGCAAGATGATTACCACTCCCCTGGAAGTGGTATAGGCACCAAAACACGCGACGACTCGCCTTCGGACATGTTTGACTACACACCCTCGCCATCGAACTCGCGCCCCACACGTAGTGCTATCACCAGTATTCAAGATCATGACGCCAATGACCAAGATCATGGTAGCAACGGACATGCCGATCCTACCGTGCACGATGCAGCCACTATCAACCCGAATTTCCCTCTACGCACCGAAAATGCTAGTAACTCCGTTTCTGTTTCACGTAATCCTGATTCCGGTGGGTCGTCTTCAGCTCCTCGAAGAGGGACCACGAGGACTCGCCGAAGCAATAGAGTTGAACATGCAGCATCTCATCATGTGGATGACGAGTTCGATCAACCTGAACCTGCTCGTCGTACTCGTGCGACATCAAAACGAGGAAATACTTCTGCTTCCCCCGCAGTTAGAACTCGTACTACAAGGCGCGGAAATGCTACTGCCGCTGCCGCAGACGCAGAAGCCAAAGCTACTGAGTCACGCGAACTCACGCTTCAGCATGATTCTTCTCCCAGTAGTCGTGCTCGTGCTGCGCCTCCTTTGGCGTCTTCATCAGGCGTTCCTCCATCTGAAACTGATCCTCAACTTCAAGATGTTCAAATGCACGATGCCTCACGTGTCGATGAGGCACCCAACGTTGTTCCCACGTCATCAGTCGGCCCGGCCTCGTCACATCCGCCTTATCTTGATCCTGCACTAGCGTCCGAATCCACGGCCCAGGTGTCCTCCCCTACTGCGCAGGAAACAGTTGCGTCGAATCCGGCGGCAGCGAAATCATTTGAGACACCTGTAATTCAATCCTCACCTATGGATAGCATTGTCCGAGTTGCAGAAGCAGCTGTTGCAGCGCAAAACGCTGCTAATGCTGCGATGAACCAGACCAGCTCCAGTGCTACTTCTGCTGCTGCTGCCCCTCAGCCTACGACAAACGTTTTTCAGAACGAAGGCACATCCAGGGCCCCGACCTCGGCAACAACTCCCAGCTCAGCGACTTTTAACCCGTACATGATGCCGGGTACCGGGACAGCCGTGAAGCCGACGGTCAACACAATGGGTCCAGGTATGCCTGTCGCTCACCCAATGGCTCTAGCCATGAATCCGTACGCGATATACTATCCCCCTGGGATGCCGATGTCACCCAACACCCCAACTTATCCGTATGCGAACCCTTATTACTACATGGCGGCTATGCCTGGCCCGAATGGGATGTATCCAACAAGTCCAACCTTCGCGCCCCCTAGTGCTCAACGTCCGCAGTCGGAGGTCCAGCGTCATGCTAAGCCGAAGCGGCTGAAGGCACACACTGTAACCAGTAAGAACTTTAGTATCCCAATGGTACCGAGGGATAAGTCCGGAAAGCCCATGTTGCCGCTGAATGTGGGAATCATGACGGTAATCAAGTTGGGAGATGTTTGTACGAGGGAACATTTCCACACCGAAAGGTATATCTTCCCCGTTGGATACGAAGTTTCAAGGTCCGAGCCTCTTAACTGTCCTTCTCGTGTCCCGATGCTGATCTGGTCCTTTAGGCGATATCTATCGACTGTCGATCCCAATGTCGAAGTTGTCTACCATTGCACAATCTTGGATGGCGGTGATGGACCCAAGTTTCAGATCATACCTTCAGATGTGCCTGATCGGCCTGTGATCGCAGGTACAGCGACTGGTGCATGGTCTAGCATTGTGAAGCAGGCCAACGCCATCCGAAACAGGCAGCACTCGAATTCAGTCTCAGGCCCTGATTTCTTTGGTCTTGGGCAGAATACGATTAAGCACCTGATCCAAGAATTACCGAATGCGGACCGCCTGCGAGATTATGTCTGGCAGCGTTTCGTCGAGGGAGGGTACGTGCTACGATTACATCTCTATGTATGATCAAGATCTGACAAGGTGCTATTGTTAGACCTCTGGGTGGACGTCATGCAGCTGTCATCCCTGCACTACCTGAGGAATTCGATGCTTCCCATTCTGTTGGGGCTCTGCATTACGACAAGCAGAAAGACGCGAATGCTGTTGCATCAACACCATCCCCGAAAGGCATATATCACTATCCACAGCACATCCAACAGCAGGCTCTGCAGCAGGCACAACAGCAAGGTCGACAGCAACAAGCGAGTGGCTCCCAGGGACCGCCGGCAAGCGCTTCTGGGCCGAGCGGAAGTTATTATTCGGAACATCAAAACCACTACCCAGAACATCAGTCTTCGGGGAGGACGGCTCGCAGTGCTGCTACAAGTGGCAGCGGCGATATTTCTCCAGGGTCTGCACGTAGTACCCGTTCTAGCACTCGTTCACAAACCCAGCAATCGCAACACTCCAATGCCTCTGCTGAATCAAGTTCTCACAACACGATTCCTGCGACGATTGCTACCCTGTTGAATGCGTATCCTCCTAGCGGGCCTGGTCATCACAAGTAACAGCCGCTCATAGGTCTTCCTATTTGTCACCTGCTTTTTTTTTTTCGTTTTACACCATCTTTCGCCCTCGTCTCGCTTTGCATTCACGCTTTTATGTTTCTCTTTTTTATCCTTTTTTTCTCACTGTCTGGTGTCTTTGGGGTTGCGTCATTGTTGTGCTTGCATTCACGTTATGTCCGTGTCTCTTTGATTCTCACAAGCTTACCAACTTGCTCCCTCCTGTGAATACAGATCACTCCAAAGTCATATCATGTACAATGACATCGCATATTTCAGATTCAGTCATACTGTGAACATCTCAGTCCCGCATCCCTCACAGCATTCATATTACGCCTCGTACACCTGCTCTGGCCGGATGCGCCTCTTCCTGGCATTTCACATCCAAGTGGAGTACGGTGGACACCCGTCCGGAACTGGTATGAAACATAGACGAGTTCACCCTAGCTTCCTCTGAACAAGCAGTGGTCGGCAAAGACTCTTGTGGACTAGTTCGGCGGTTGTTGTTCTTGTCAAGAGGCAATAATAACAAAACGTAGAGTGGTATTTACGGGCCTCTGTGGGGACTCCTTCCGTTGCAAGGCTAGTGCCGGATAATATGGGGTAGTATGTGGGGCATACAATTGCCTTTTCTTTATTCATCTGACATAGTTGCGTACTATGTAGGCCTAATTATGGCGAATTGCGAATTGCTTGTCAGCAGTTTCGATACTCCTTTGCACCATGACATGCTCCAATTACGCTTGGGAACATGATGAACAAATTGTCACCTCATGCAAGGATGCATGTGTGGACCTGTAACGTCCACATTAATGTATATTTTCAATGTCACACGGTGATGCGCGAAATATCTTCATTGGTTTGTTGCCAAACTCACAAGAATATAACGTTACACAATAAAACACTGTTATGATGTTATGGATTCATTATTGATCGCACAAATCCCTGAGGTGTGTAGATACAAACTGAAGAATTGCAAGGATCCACGTGATCTAACGCGTAAACTGCCAAAATTTGGATAACTGGCCTAGGTTAGCTTGGAGGTCGAATCTGAAAACATTGTGGACATGAGTAACAATTGTTAGAAGAACTTCGCGGATGAGGAATAACCCGATCATTCGCGCTGACCCTGTCTTCGATTTTTTTAATTCTCCGGTGGCGAGTCGCATAACTTCGGGGTATATAAACCCCCCAGCCAGGTCACCATGGCAATTCTGTTTACCATCTTCTACCATCTCACCTTCAACCATCATGACCAACGCTGAGCTTTGGCTGACCTACCAGTTCGTCTCCCGCGCCCTTCTCAAGGCTCCTTCGACCACACAGCTCATCGAGCTCGAGTTCCAGAACCACAAGCTCTCTGACCTGGAGGATGTTCTTGACCATGGTAAGTCTCCTTCCGAGTGAGTGCTGTGTCCGCTCACTGACTACAGCCGTTGTCATTGTAGTCTTCCGCCAGGGCTTTGTCGAAGCTAAACACCGCCCTGCAACGTGGTGGGAGAAAAAGGACGGGCAGAAAGTGAAAGGCAGCCACTCTGTTGACGACCTTCTTCAGCAAGGAATTGGCAAGTGCGCGGAGACTGCGTTACAGCTCATCGTCCGTGAGAATTTTTCTCGAAGTCCTAGGAAGCCTTCCTTCTCATTGCAACATTACCTTAGAGGACGTTCCGTCGGCGTTATGGTTCACATACGTCTACCGTAACGACGCTGGGACCCAGCATGTCACTCAGCGTATCAAGCTCACCCCTGGGCCTGGTGTTCCAAAGTTGGAGAGGCTTGCGAATGTGACAAACCACATCTTCCACCAGGGATTTCTCGCTGCCAACTTGAGGCCTGTCGTCCACTGGCAAGAGTCTTGCGGGAAAAAAATCGAGGAAAGCGTTCTCGTGCAAGAAGTGTTGTCTTGGGGTGAGGGAACCTGTGAGGAGAAGCCTCTCCGTCTCTTTATTGGTGTGTTTGGATTAAAGTTCAGGGTATGAGTGGCAGCTGATGTTGGAATATGACAGATAACCTGCCTGCACACACCTGCCCCTGCCCTCCCGTATACGAGGTCCCCCGTCAAGACCATAGCTGTGCCCCCATCCACCACCACCGCGGATGTCATCCTACGGTACCAGTCTGCGGCCACCATTAGGACGGACCACAGCCCTAGTACACAGCATTGCTTTCATCATTTTGTCATGTCTATATTAGTCGTTGCTGGACTTGTAGCGTAGAATTGACTGCAATTGATGATGTCCTGTGCATGCAAGGGACGGCCCAGACGTTCAACGTTCAGGGCCGGCAGCTTCGCGCAGGCGGTGACTTGATTAATAGCCGCGCGTATTGGACATTCCAGTGAACCACGCCATTCTGTGTCCGCACCGCCTCCTCTCCACCACTGACGATCAGCAGATATGCCTCGTCGCCCGCGATACTATTCAATATTCTCACCTCCGAGCCTCTCGATGTCTGAACTTGTCAAAACTACCCTCGACCACGACTCTACAGATATGCTAATTGACAAATGGCTTGAACATCGCAACAACTCGCATGATGCATATCATGAGTGGTTTATGGATGTACGAGAACGAAAACATGCACTTTCGCAGAAGAAACAGATTATTGCATGGAATAAGGGCGAATTTGTCCCGGAGAATATCTTTTGTCGTACAGTGGATACCGGCCGCTTGATTCCTCTTGATAGGACATGGACAACCCATGTCTATCATCACAAATCGATGCAAGAACGAAAATTATCTATGATGCCCGTTGTTTTCACGATGGTACGCGATCACTCATTTTCTTAGGCGCGCTTCCTGATCTTTGTTCCAAAGCTACCTGAATTGATGCTGTTAAGAGGCATGCATGATTCAGGATGCGATGAGATTTTCATCATAGTTACCGACTTGAAAAGGCAGGAAATGGACGATGTGACCGAGTATTTTAAAGTCGTATGTCGCCATTCATTTGGGCGTTCATGCAAGCCAAGCATGGAGAGAAGAATACAGTATGAACGTGAGTGGCACATTCTCCTCTGTCTCTATTCATAATGCTAATCGATTGCCCTCTCAGATATGCGGCTGAGCCATACACTAGTGCGACAGAGACGGACACCTTGCTTTCCGCAAATTGATCTGACTTTCCGCGCCATCTTGCACGAGAAACGACCACGTTTTCTCGTGCTTTTCTCCCACCAAACGACATCCTATTCCCAAATCTTCTTCACACACTCGTCTTTCGTCCCCGATGAGGACATCTTCTATGATTACCCCACCGGTTGCCCCAATCCATGCTGCACTGACGACTGTGAGATGATCCGGTTTCCGCGGCGCGGTCAGGAGACCGCATCGGTGCTTGAGATAAAGCGGAAGAGGAGGTTTAAACGGGTCAAGCAGAAGCAGATGTGCAACTGGATTGACTGTGATGTGTGTTTCAGTCAGGAAACCACAGCCAGTATGTCTGGGAGCAGTGAGGGCTCAGAGATCAGTATGGACTCTCAGGGAAGCGGGGAAGGGAAGATGGTGGGGCAGACATGCAGCAAGTGCAAGCTCGTCAAGTATTGCTCCCCGGAGCATCAGAGGAAGGACTGGGACGAGCACCGGAGGGTCTGTGTCAAGCCGTTAGCATGAGCTGGTGACAATCTTTTCTCGCTTTTCGTTTCTACTCTTGTTTGTTGTATTTTCTCTTCCTTTTATTATCCTTTTGGTCCTTCTTGCACCGTTCCCTCATGCTTATCCATTAAAGCATCTGTACTGATCTTTATGTGCGACATTACTGTTATGCATATACGCTCGATAGCCGAGTTTGCTTTTATGATTGTCCTATTCATATCCAATCACCCCAGTTGATCGTAATCTTGATGCATTATTAGCAGTCAAATACGACGATTAAACGACGGCAATTCAGCGGCGATTCGTGCTGTTGAATCGTTAGACCGCGATTCACTCATGCACGATTCAGCCTCTCACATACTTTAATAAACTAGTTCAGATTCACTTGTAACTAGTTTTCTAATAACTCGTTGGCGAACCCAAGATTTCTGCCCAAGAATCATCACTTTCACTTTCTTCATCATCCACGCTGGCAGAGTCTTCACTGCTTGAAGAGGAGTCACTGGAAGATAGGGATGATAGCGAGCTCAACGACAGACCACACTTTGAGGCTACTTTGACCAGACAATATCATCGTTTGAGCTTCGAGTGACACTCTCGAGGCTCAACATCGTGCTCTGGGAGGTTCACGCAGTATCCCTCCAACAACCGCCTTGCAATAAAGTGGAAGACGAATGTCTTAACATCCATAGAAGACCAGAATTCCCGCAAGTTTTCTGGGGACTTGACAAGGTAATTAAGCTTCGCGTACCGCTTCCTCCTGTTCCTCCTGTTCCTGATCGGAACTCGCAGGAATTTTCATCTCCTTGCGAAGTTGTTTGCCAAAAGTTAGATATGCCGTGCTAGGGTTTCAAGGAGAAATTATCCGTCAGTCTCGTCAGGTAAGTCTTGAATGCCGTGGAGGAGATGACAACAGGAGATGACAACAAGACAACTCCGTCCCGCTGTGGTGCCATAGTACACCTGGGCCTTAACTTGAAGCTCTAGTTCAAGTTTTGTGTGCGACTCCGGTCCGCCAACAACTTCTTCTCCGGGAGTACTGCAGGGCCACTGGTAAGAACCCAGGCAATAGTGATGCTAGGCTTGTCTTCAACAGCACGCAGGCAAGAGGAGGTGGCCTATCAACCTGAATTAGTCTCCCTGCCACTTCCGATCAATGATGAGTCCGACGACGGTGCTTAGGTTGCTCGTATTCTCGCCAGCCTGGCGTCGAGGGGGCATGGCCATGACAGAGTACTAGAGCAATTAGATATATCAGATTACACTGCATACCGAGCAGAATCGACGGGATGAATCGTGTATGAATCGTGCTCAAAAACTTGACTGTCAGAGTAGCAATTCATGGACGATTCACAGCCCTAAATCAGACTTGAATCACCAACCTGAATCGTCGTTGAATCGTCGCTACTATTGATGCTTGAATGACGTCGAGGGTTCAAAGTCAAACATCAACTTCATACCACACCATGGCCGCTATTCGCTATCTCACCGCCGGACTCTGTCAGCAAGTGAGCCAACAGGACAGTTTTTCACTATAGGTGAACTGCAATGACGAGGATCTGCTCAGATCGACGAAGAGCTCATGAACGCCGCTGCTGGTGCGTTCACCCTAGATCAGGTGTGTCTCACGCTGCGATTCGAGGCATTAGCTAGTATTCGACTGACGCTGGGGCACAGTTAATGGAGCTCGCTGGTCTCGCATGTGCACAGACCCTTGCGAAGGTGTACGCCAAGGAGACGTACCCTCGTGTTCTCGTTTGTTGTGGTACTGGAAACCAAGGTGATGTTCTTTACTGCGTGAGCTTCTGGCTCTGCAGCGTGCTGAACCTCTTGGATGTTTTATTTCATCAGGTGGGGACGGGTTAGTTGCTGCCAGACATCTAGGCTAGTTATTCTGTCTTGGCTGTTTCTGGTTCAGTGTCTGATGATGGGCCGACAGGCATGTTTGGCTACAGACCAACCATTTATATGCCCAAGGTATCCTAGCCTCAAGTATTGCTCTTGTCGCTCTTTTCAAACACAAATTCCCATAGCCTGGTTCGAAAGACCACTACGAGGTTCATTTCATTTTGTGCATCTGTTACCGACGTCTGACCAGCACCTCCACTGGTAGCGCCTTAAAATTCAATGTGACAACATGAATATCCGGACCTTACCACCTTCCAATGACATTGAGCCTCTCCGCACGGTCCTGCGTTCCTCCGACGTCATCCTCGATGCTATCTTCGGCTTTTCCTTCAAGCCCCCCATACGAGCCCCGTTTGACGCCGTTCTGCCGCTCCTCGCCGACTCTGGCCTTCCGATTGTCTCTGTGGACATACCTTCCGGGTGGGATGTGGAGAAAGGAAATACGGAGGGCGTGGGGCTGAACCCGGATGTGCTTATTAGCTTGACTGCGCCGAAAGAAGGTGTGAGGGGATTCGCTGGGAGGCATTTCCTTGGTGGGAGGTTTGTGCCGAAGTATGCACGTTTCTTGCTGATGATGCAGGGCACTAACAAATATCTTGACAGGGCAATGGAAGAGAAATATAAACTCAACCTTCCGGCCTATCCTGGGTTTGATCAGATTGTAGAGTTGCCACGTTCAGAATCTCAGAAGCTGTAGGGCGCTCACTTGTATATTTATTGGGGAGCAAGCCTTTTGTCCTGCTACCGATCGAAAATGCAGATGCTTATGGTGCCAATCACTTAGTCACCACTACTTTTGGGCAGATGCAAAATCACTTTGGAGGTCAAAAAATATACACTCTTGCTATATATGGGCATGGATAGGGCTATAAGAAGCAAGGATTTTGGTGCAATGTAGCCCCATAGGACTATAAGATAACTATTGTGACTTATGTCACAATAGTTATATGGGAAAGAGGGAGAAGTCATCCTCAGACAAATAACTTGGGTTGTGGAGGACCTGGTGGTTTTGCCCTTTCAAGTCTGATCTGTTGGAAGATGACATCGGCCTTCCTGCGACATGTCACCGTGGTGACTCCCTTCCTGTGCCATCACCATCTCAGCCTTACCTATCTTGACATCCATGAAAGCATTACATACTTCTTGATGCTGCTGCATATGTTTTACATATTTTTTGCTTTACCCCTTGCCCCATTGTTCTCTATTCTCTCATTCTTTCCAAATGTGGATATTATATAATATTTGTTGGTACCTATCTGTTCATGTGACAATGGACCACATCCACAAATATTCTCAGGATTTTACTATTTTTATTTCCCATGTTATAAACCAATCTTTGAAAATCTGTAAAACATTTGAAGAGTTTCTGTAAGCCCGCACTGTGTGGCATGGGTATCACTTAATAGCAGGACTAAACAGACAAGTTCAGGGCATGTGTATTGAGCAGAAGATGAGATCTAGGTCGAGAATGGGGGAAAGGGATGATGATGGTATGAATAAGAGGTTCCTCTTGTTGTACATGTTTGGAATGAGATGATGATGCAAGATGATGTACAGTGACTCAAAAAATTGATTCAATGTTTGTCATATTTTGACTATTTGTTAAATCACATTTCAGCCAGTACAGATACTGCCAAAGTGTTGGTGTACATAAGAAAGCTGTTGATCAGGGCTACAATAAAGATCTCACAATGTCATTGGTGGGATCAGTTTCCATGGAGATATATGTGATTTAATTCAGGGACTCATTGAATCAATTTAGTATATACAGTGACTCACAAAACTGAGTCAATGTTTTGGACTTTTTGATTCATTGTTGAATAGCTTCCCATAAACAACAAAACCAAACAAGGTATTGGTGTACCGAATAACATACATGATCAGGGCTACCAAACAAACAAAGAATTATGTAATTTTAATCATCCCTCATGGAGATATGATCATTTTAATTCAGGGACTCATTGACTCAGTTTTGTGAGGGGTAGTCAGAAATATTAGAATCTGATGCTCCACCAACTGTATAATGTCAAAAACTTGACAGATGGTTTCTAAGGTGATGTGACCCTTGATGGGACCTTAAATTATAGTATTTAATTAGGACTAGCATTCCTTATACTTCAATATTCTCCAATGCATCCCATCTCCTCTGCTCAGAAGGAAAACATTCTTTCCCTGGCCTCCAATCATTATTCTACCCACAATATTGCCTCTAAACTCAACCTCAGCCAGTCTAGTGTATCCAGAACACTCAGGGCTCTCCATCCAAACCTGGATTCCCCCTCTGGTGGTCGTCCTTCTAAGCTCTCATCTACCTCTCAGAGAGCCATCCTTACCCAAATCACCACTGGCAAGGCTGCAAATGCTGTTCAGGCCACCCATTACATCAACAGCATTATCCCCACTCCAGTCTCCTCAGAAACAGTCAGAAGAGTTCTCAGAAAAAACTCATTCAAGGCTGTGGTGAAGAAGAAAAGGCCCTTGCTTAGTATAAGGCATAGGAAAGCAAGATTGGCTTTTGCTCAGAAGTATAGAGAGTGGACTGTGGAGGACTGGAGGAGGGTTATTTGGTCAGATGAGACTAAAATCAACAGGTTTGGGTCAGATGGGAGAGAGTGGGTCTGGAAACAGAAGGGAGAGGGGCTGATTGAGAGAGAGGTGCAGGGAACTGTCAAATTTGGGGGAGGAAACATTATGGTATGGGGGTGTATGGGATGGAATGGAGTTGGGTATCTTGCAGAGGTTGAGGGGAGAATAAATGCTGACCAGTATGTGTCCATTTTGAAGGACCATATGCTGCCTAGCTTGGAGGAGAGTGGAATTTCTGGAGAAGAGGTGATTTTTCAACAAGACAATGACCCCAAGCATACCTCAAAAAAGGCCAGGAAATGGATGGAGAACAACAATATTACTCTTCTGGATTGGCCTGCCCAATCTCCAGACCTCAGCCCTATTGAACATCAATGGGTTCACCTCAAGAACCAGTTAGACAAGTATCCAACAGCACCAAAAGGAATTTGGGAGTTATGGGAAAGAGTAGTGGAAGAGTGGAATAATATTCCATCAGAGGTGTGTCAGAATTTGATTGAAAGCATGCCTAGAAGGTTGGGAGCAGTTATTAAGGCCAAGGGAGGTCATACAAAATACTAGAATTACAATTTATCATAATATTGATACCACCTCACAAAACTGAGTCAATGAGTCCCTGAATTAAAATGATCATATCTCCATGAGGAATGATTAAAATTACATAATTCTTTGTTTGTTTGGTAGCCCTGATCATGTATGTTATTTGGTACACCAATACCTTGTTTGGTTTTGTTGTTTATGGGAAGTTATTCAACAATAAATTAAAAAGTGCAAAACATTGACTCAGTTTTGTGAGTCACTGTATTAGAAATTAATATATAATGATTTTAGTACTTTGTATGACCTCCTTTGGCCTTTATTACAGCTTCTATCCTTCTAGGCATGCTTTTAATCAAATTCTGACACACCTCTGGTTCTATATCCCCCCATGCTTCAGCTACTCTTTCCCAAATCTCCCAAACTCCATGTCAGAATTCAAACACTGCTACAAAAATGGAACTTGGAGCAGGGAAAACACTGGACCCAGTCGCCAGTGGTCAGAGGGTTCAGGAGTTCCAGGGCAGAATCCACCAGGCTGTAGCATGCCAGGTGAAAGGGGCCAGAGAGGACTTGGTTTCAACTTGTAAGAAGTTGCACCCTTCTCCTTGTCAGTTGTCCTATTTCAGGGCAGAGGAAGTTTGGATGTCCAGGGGGTATCTGGATGGAAAGCAAGGATAGGAATAAGCAGAGGTTTGTGATAGCTTCAAAGATTAAGACTTTGGAGGGAATGAAGGAGTTGGTTGGCTAAGTCAAGATTATGTTGAGGTTGGATAAGGCTGGGACAAGACTTAATAATTGACTGATATGTGATTAAACACAGACATATAGACACACACACAATTTGCAAACTGAAATACAAGGCTAAACTATGGGTGCTTAAATCACAAAGGCTAGAAGAATAACAGAAAATGCAGAAGATCTTTTTAAGTGTCCATGATCATAATTGGTAAGATTGTATTAGGAATAAAGTGAGTAAGCAAATGATTACTAAAGCACATGAGGACCCATCTGATGACTAAAAAGCACTGCAGCCAGAATGCCAGGGAGATTATCAGAAAAAAGTCAGAAAGGGTTAGGAATTATTGGGAATCTGATCAGAAGAGTTGGGTCTTGACACTTCTCCCAGCTGTATCAATCCTAGCTGAAATCAGCTGCTTTGTCATTGACTACCACCAACCTCAACAACCTGCTGAAATCAATGCTCATCAATGTGGAACTACTCCAAATCCCTTCCCCAAACCAGCCAAGGATCTAAGCAATGCTGAAGCCCAACAGTGGGGTGAAACTTTTTTCACAGCAGCAGAAGACTGGTAAACAAAGTATACAGTGCTTACCCTTGCCAGAAACAATCTCAACCCTACCCTGTATCACCCTGAGTTCACTCCCACCCAATCTCCCCTCCATCCACACTGCCTTGCACATGAGTGGATCTGACTGTGGAAGCCACATTCCCCCCATTCAACATGTGGCCAAACTGTCAACATGTCAGAGGAGAACCTTAAATGCATTGGAGATGTCATAAGACAAACCTATGGAACAGGCCTCCTCCTTACCTACCACATCTTCTGCAACAAAAAACAAATTCCTGAGCCTCAATGGACTCCAGCAGACCTCATTCTGATTTTAGCTTTTGTGGAAAATCTGGCAGGCTCATATTCTGGAAAAGCCATAGCAAACTATCTCTACAGTGTACATGCATGGCATATTCTACATGGTCTACTGTGGTGCCCTAATGAAGCTGAAATGAAAGCCCTGCTAAGAGCCACCTCAAACATCACACCACAGTCTCCAAAACAAAAGAAATGGTGCCAATACACCATCGAGGTCATCACCAAACTCAAAGAACACCTCAAAGTAAATGAACCTCTAGATGCAGCTGTTTTTGCCTGCCTTACAACGTGCTTCTATGTGATGGGCCACATCAGAGAGTTCTGTTGGTATCAGCCACCTGCAGTCAGCCTAGCTTGATCCAAGAAATGCTATTAATAGAACACAGTCTATTTATATATTGTAATCTATACAGACTGTAGTATAGGAGAATGCAAGACATTTCTTTCTGTGCCAAACTTCCACTACCTCTCAGCTTATTATCTCACCTCTAGTTCTATCTTCCTGCCATAATCCTAAGATGTTATTGGCCCTGCTGTGGACCCTGACACTGGCAATGATTTTATACAAGAAGACCTTTTCTCAGATGACAGTGACCAAGGGAGGTTAACCCCTAAAAAACCATCCATGGTCTATCAAAGCAAGAAAAATTGAACAATGGATAATGATCCCAAACCCTTTATTGATTTGATTCATACCAAAGAATATTCAAATGTAAACAAGATTGCTGATCATGATTACTTGACAGATGAGAACTGGCATGAATGGAAAGAGAGGATGAAGAGAGTATTTATCAACTGCAATATAACTGGGTACATCACTAGAGAGATTTACTGACCAGATGAATTTATGGATCCCATTGGTGCACACAATTGGGATAAGAATGATACTTGGGCACAGCAAGTAATCATTCATAATGTCACTTCTTTGCAAATGAGTCATGTCGAATCAAAATCAACTGCTGAAGCTATGTACTTGGCACTCTTGGTTACTCATGAAAATAAGGCACATCAAACAGTCAATCACATTCAGTGTTTATTATACGAGACCAAACTCCATGATGAAGACAATCTCCTAAAGCATCTCGACACCCTCAAATCATATTGTGATTGCATCAACAAATTTTCTAATGCCAAATTTCATATTTTGGATACACAATTCAAGGCTATCATTTCAGCATCCTTACCTTCCTCCTGGCAAAATTACATTGAACCTACAATGGGAATGCTAACAATCCTGATGATCCCAATCCCAAGAGACAACTATCATCTAATGCATCTATTGGTCTTTTATGAGAGGAATACAAGATACAGTTGATGAGATCTAATAATGGAAATAATAAAAACAGTACTATGGGGAGCATAAATCTGGTGAAAACCCAGAATGCTAACAGTGCTAGTAAATCCCTGGAAGATGGGATCACTGATTGGAAATCCTCCTTATGGCCTTATTGCAATCATTGCAAACATGCTGGACATTGGTCAACTAAATGCTGTAAATTTGATGGCAACAAATGTCACAATTGTGGGAAGATCAGACATCAAGCAAAGAATTGCTAGAGTAGGAAGAAGGTTAAGGACAAGCCAAATGGAAAGAAGAAAGGTGCAGAAGAAACAAATACTGGGGAAGAATTTATTACATTCCAGGTGGATGAAGAGTAGTACAATTTTGACACATTTGATGCCTGTAATGCTGATGAAAATGACAACTAATTGATCTATTATGATTGGTTAGCCGATACTGCAACAACATCACATGTAACACATCAGTGTGAAGCTTTTGTCGATTACATGCCTATGGGAAATTGTTTCATAACAGGTGTAGGTGGAAAAGAAGCTGATACTGCAGGCTGTGGAACTGTTGAATTATATTCAACATGCAATGGTATCATATATACACTTCGCTTGGAAAATGTGCTCCACATGCCAGCTGGAGAAACCTATTCTGGTGGAAATGGTGAAATTACACTCATCACAAGAGATGGAAAACCAGTAGTGCAAGGGAGTAAATTTCAAAACCATTTATACAAGATGGAAGATGACCATATAGAATTCACCATCCACACATCAAATTAACACCTCACTTAATCAAACATTTGTCAGGAACAATTTGCCACCTACTTGGGAAACATGGCACAGACATTTTGGACATGTTGGATATACCAGGCTTCAAAAATTACTTGATGGAAATAAGGTTGATGGATTTAATGTTGATCAACAATCACCCAAACCTGATTGCATTGCATGCACTGAGGTGAGCAACATGTCAAACCTTTTCCCAAATTGTCAAAGAGAAATACCAAACCCAGTGAATTAATGCATATTGACTTATGGGGAAAATACTTGATCAGATTAATCAATGGCCATCAATATTAGTTGCTATTTGTGGACGATGCCAAGAGATATGCTACTGTCAAATAAGTCAAGCAGAAATTGGATGTGACACAAACAGTCATAAATTATTTGGCTTATTCTTATTTGAAAACCCATGGCAAGAATCTGAAGGGAATTCAAATTGATTGTGAGAAGGAATTCGTAAATGAGAAATAGGAAAGTTGGTGCAAGGAATGCAGTATTGCAATATGTTACACCACACCATACTCACCTTCACAGAATAGCATTGCTGAACAGATAAACTGCACTCTTGTCAAACTATCCTGAGCAATGATCATTGCCAATCAACTTCCAGAATTTCTTTGGAAACATGCAGTCTTGCACACCACTGATAGGTCCACTATGCACTATAAGCTCTGGAGAAGCTTTCCACTCATATCGACACATTACAACATGCACTCTGAAGTACTATGAATGCCATGAAATCAACTTTGAACTATTTTTGCACTATTTTGCACTATTTTGGATGACTTTGAGACACTTCGAGCGACTTCGAACTATTTCGCAACACTTTGAATGACTTTGGCTGCTGTATAGCTGTCTTGAAACACTTTCGATACATGCTGCACATCTGGAATCAGTTATTCTGTCACATATTGAGCACTACCAGACACGAGGAGAGAGTATAAGAGAGTTAGAATGCGATAAGTGCATTTTTGTGTTTCATTGAAGTACTTTTACTATATGGGAACACTATATGTTTCATCATTTATTATTTCTCATTTGTTTCATGATCTACAAGTCCTCACTGCTTGATATATTTGCCTCATGTTTTACACATGTTCTTATTTCCTTTTTAGTACTATCTCTTCATTTTGTATATAGACTTGTATTAGTTAGTTAGAAGGAATAATATAGCAATGGGGAACAGCACAAGTTACCCTCACACTTAATGTCTGACTTAAGAGCCATTCTCTTGAGTCTTAGTTCATGTTGTATCTCTAAGTTCTGCGAAATATCGCGAACTTCTTTGAAACTATCATATTCGCTCTTTATTTTATTGCCCATTGCCTATTGCCATTCGACAAACACTTCGCATTCATTAAACTCACTCTTTGACTTACCTCGAACCTCTTCAAACTCATTTCGAACTTATTCGGACTACTTCATACAACTTTGAACCTCTTCGAACCTTTTTCCAACCTCTTTGCACATATTCAAAGCTCTTTTGAACTCTTTTGAACACCTTTGTATGCCTATACAGACTATTCACCACAGCCCTTACCATTTCGTGTTACTAAACATTACATTTTGGTCTCAGCAGTGATATTTAGTACCAACTCGCACCCTTCCTCTGACTCGTGTTATACCATCTGAAGCCATTTAGTAGGTTTTGTTTGGGTTTCCAGGTTGAGTATCATTACTGCTTATCTCCAAAATTGATCATACACCAAGCACTTGCCAAAATTGACACCTTATGAAGGCTGGCACAATAAAAAACCAGATGTTTCTCACTTATGTATGTGAATTTGGAGCACCAGTTTGGATTTTACTACAAGGTCAAAAGATTGATCGCAAGATGCAACCCAAATCAAAATGACAGGTTTACATTGGCTTTTATAATGGCATGAGAGCTGTTGTATATTACAATGCCCAAATGTGCAATATTCTTACCTCATGCAATTTCAAGCAAATCATTCCTCCCCTACAAACTCCAATCCCTGAAAACATTGAACTCACACCCGACAGTCATCTCGACGGGGAGTCTGCAGAAGACATGCTGCTATGGGTGTAACAGGTTTGGATAATTTAACTCCAACTCTTGAGCCCAATAAAAAGCATAAACAAAATATATTTGAGGAAGACATTGATGTAAATGAACTGCGGAAGACACATGAAACTCATATCAACTTTAAAACCTTCACAATCCTTATCCAGATGAGGAAGATGAGGAAAATTTCTTGACAATGGAAGAAGTCTATGCAATTATAGCTGGAGACGAACTCACTAGCCTTGAAGATGTTGAGAATTCCCCCAACTAGCCTGAATGGAAAATTGCCATACAAAATGAGCTAGACTTATTAAAAGGAAAAGGAACTTGGGAACTTGTTGAAAAACTGCCTGATGCAGTACCAATTGTGAATAAATGGGTCTTCATCAAGAAGCATGATAAAGAACAACAAGTAATCGTGCAATACTAGCTTTATGTAAGGGCAACCTCAAGCCTCACTTAATAGTAAGCTAACAGAGGGGAATTCCAAGTTAACATTATACTACAAAATTCAAACACTTCAGGTGCACCTAACAGAGGAGAATCCAAAGAGAAAACTGTAAGGACCCATCTGTCAATGCCCAGTATATGTGATAGACCCAAAATCAAATAGTAGGCTAAAAATAGTGAAAAGGTGGAATAGGCAGATCAAGCTATAAAATGATGTCACCTTGATGGGTAAACATCCAAAAGGGGTCCCACCCCTAAGAATAGTACTGTCAACATGTACCAACATGTAAAAAGCCGAAATATAATCATAAAATAGGAATAAAATCATAGAAAATCATAGAAAAGGCAGAATAGAGTGAAAATAAAATATAAAAAATATGGGATGAGTGCAGAAAATTTCCCAGATGCCTGGGGTGCCTTCCTTTCCCCTTACATCACCCCCCTTCTATGATGTGTCACCCTGATGCATTTAAAACCATATTTGCCTGAAGTCGGACACTTGGATGTGCTGAGACGCAGAGGAATGTCACCAGTGGAACTCCCTGACCAGTCATGGGGCATTCACATTGGACTCTGCAACCCAAAAATTCTCCTTGTACCCATAACCCTTCCAGTGCACCAGGTATTCAAGTTAAATATCAAATTTGATACCAAATCCCAACAACAATGAATCAAATCAAAGCAATTCATTTGCTAAATTATGAGGATGTCTACAATTCATAGCAAATTCAACAAGACCAGATATCAGCTTTGCAGTGAATACACTGGCTGCTTACACTGCTAACCCAGGCTTACAACACCACAGTGTAATAAAGCAGTTACTCAGGTACCTAGCAGATATGAAAACTCTTGGAATAACTTATAAAAAATGCCTTGATGAGACTGAAACCAACAACCTCTTCCATGGCTATGTGGATGCTACTTTTGCAAATGTGGATGATCATAAATCTACTACTGGATACATTTTCCTGGGATCAGGGGGAGCAATCACATGGAAATCAAAGAAACAAACTGTGATCACACTTTCATCCACAGAAGCAGCACTATCTGAAGCTGGATGCAAGGCAACATGGCTTAGAAACTTATACAGTGAACTCAGATTTCCACAACTGGAATTAAAGGCAACAACAAAGGGTCTGTCACTTTGACCCACAATCCTCAATTACGTCAGCAATCAAAACATATTGCATTATGCCATCACTGGATCCGAGATCTAGTAACTGACAAAATAATTAATATACAAAACTGTCATGACCCAGAACAAACAGTGGACATATTAAAAAGGCTTTTCTGAGGCCTAAATTTACACAAAATAGGGCAGAGATGGGAATTCAGTCAATTCGATAACTCAGTAGCTTTCCTCACATGTGAGTTGGTTTTTCCCACTGGGTTTTCCACCACATAGAGGTTTTGATGCACCTGAATGAACTTTATCTTTAAATTTAACTCTTCTATTTATTTAACCATTTTCCCATACTCAGATCATGCAAGGCTTGAGGGGGAGTGTTGAGATCAGTCACCTGCAGTCAGCCTAGTTTGATCTGAGAAATGCTATCAATAGAACACAGTCTATTTATATATTGTAATCTATACAGATTGTAGTATAGGAGAATGCAAGATGTTCCTCTCTGTGCCAAACTTCCACTACCTCTCAGCTTATTATCTCACCTCTAGTTCTATCTTCCTGCCATAATCTTAAGAAGTTCACAGTCCCTTGGCTGAACACCTTTGATTCCAGTATCTATATCACTCAAGCTAATCTAACCTGGGGCCATGATTGAAATGGTTTACCTTTCACTGAATTATTCATTCTGCACACTAAGGCAGCACTCCAGGGTGAGAAACTGCAATGGAGCCAGCAAAATGGAATGACAGACCCAGAAGAGGATCATAAAAGGGGGGTGGAGGAAAATACAAATGTTACCCTACTCAAACCCAAATACTTTCACATTTGCATTATGCATCAAGGGCATCTATTAATAGACAGCTCAAAAATGGAAATGCTGTCTAAAATTAGACAATGTTTAGAGATGGATGATGAAGTAGTGGAAGCCACGAAAGCTCTAAAGAGAGACAAGAAAGGTAATATTAAAGGAGATGAATAGGTGGAGGAGCAAGAGTTGGTGTTGTTCAGAGGAAAAGTATATGTACTGAAAGATCAAGATTTATGAAGAGAGATCATCTGGTGATAGGTCTCTAGCACAGTTTGAGCACTGATATATCAGTTTTTGCACTTTCAATCGACTTCAAATGCTTCATACAGCTCAGCATATACACTTGGAACATCTTCGATGAGTTTCAAACTAGTTTTGAGCAATATTGCAGTGATATCGGCCTTTGAACAAGTATGAAGATACTTCGAAAATCTTCGAAAAATCTTGAACCTTGAAAAACATCTTTGGATACAGTATTTCCTATTTGGATGATATTTGGAGGCATGCTGGACACATGGGATACTATCTCAAGTATATTGAACATATTTTGACTGCATGTGCATGTATACAATTGGCTCAAAGCAGTTTCCAATGTTTTATGCAATTTATAACAAGGACAGTCCATTTGGGTGTTTCAATGATATATTGAAACATTAGGATAAGTACTTTTGATATACTGTGACTCTGTATGTTTCATTTATTATCATTTCTTATTTGTTTTATGATTTGTTCTTTATTACTGTGCACATTGCCTCATGTTCTACATATGTTATATTTTTTTTTTAGTACTATCTCTTCAAAAATGTATATAGACTTGTACTAGTTACTTAGAACAAGAGAGAAGAAGTCACCCTCTCCATTATCATCTGATTTAAGAGCCATCCTCTTGAGACCAAGTCTTGCTTTATATTTCTAAGTTCTGTGAATTATCACAAACTTCTTTGAACTTTTGTATCAACTTCTCGACTTATTGCATATCACCTATCATCTCTTGAAAACTCTCTCAATTTGCTATATTCGCTGTCCAATATCCCTCAACACCAGTCTGATTCCTTCGAACCTCTTTGAACCTCCTCAAACCTTTCTTGAACTACTTTGAACCTCTTTGAACTTCTTCCGACATCTTCGCACACTCCTAAAAGACTATTCGCAACATGTCTTACCATTTCATGCCTCTAACTACAACCTTTGCATATCAGTGGTGATATTTAGTACCAACTCACACCCTTCCTCTAGCCTGTGTTACACTTCTTAGGCCTTTTAACAGGTTTTTGTTAGGTTTCTAGGTCAAGTATTAACACTGGTTACATCATAATACACCAACTGCTGGACATCCAAAAAGGTGGAAGATGTTGGAGTTAGTAATGAGAAATTATTAGTGGCTCAGAATTTCAAAATATGTGTTGGGGTACATGGATGGATGTAATATGTGCATGAGGGGGAAGAAATTTCCAGAAAAGCCTGCAGGGAAATTAATGCCAAACCCTATACCTAAAGCACCATGGTGAGATATATCTGTGGACTTTATCACTGGATCATCTGAAGCTCAAGGATATGATGCAATATTTGTAGTATGTGACCACTTCACAAAGGAAGTCCATATTATTCCTACTGCTACAGAAACCACATCATTGGGCTTGGTGTGCCTCTATCTAAATCAGGTATGGCAGCTACAGTGACTCACAAAACTGAGTCAATGTTTTGCACTTTTTAATTTATTGTTGAATAACTTCCCATAAACAACAAAACCAAACAAGGTATTGGTGTACCGAATAACATACATGATCAGGGCTACCAAACAAATAAAGAATTATGTAATTTTAATCATCCCTCATGGAGATATGATCATTTTAATTCAGGGACTCATTGACTCAGTTTTGTGAGGTGGTATCAATATTATGATAAATTGTAATTCTAGTATTTTGTATGACCTCCCTTGGCCTTAATAACTGCTCCCAACCTTCTAGGCATGCTTTCAATCAAATTCTGACACACCTCTGATGGAATATTATTCCACTCTTCCACTACTCTTTCCCATAACTCCCAAATTCCTTTTGGTGCTGTTGGATACTTGTCTAACTGGTTCTTGAGGTGAACCCAGTGATGTTCAATAGGGCTGAGGTCTGGAGATTGGGCAGGCCAATCCAGAAGAGTAATATTGTTGTTCTCCATCCATTTCTTGGCCTTTTTTGAGGTATGCTTGGGGTCATTGTCTTGTTGAAAAATCACCTCTTCTCCAGAAATTCCACTCTCCTCCAAGCTAGGCAGCATATGGTCCTTTAAAATGGACACATACTGGTCAGCATTCATCCTCCCCTCAACCTCTGCAAGATGCCCCACTCCATTCCATCCCATACACCCCCATACCATAATGTTTCCTCCCCCAAATTTGACAGTTCCCTGCACCTCTCTCTCAATCAGCCCCTCTCCCTTCTGTTTCCAAACCCACTCTCTCCCATCTGACCCAAACCTGTTGATTTTAGTCTCATCTGACCAAATAACCCTCCTCCAGTCCTCCACAGTCCACTCTCTATACTTCTGAGCAAAAGCCAATCTTGCTTTCCTATGCCTTATACTAAGCAAGGGCCTTTTCTTCTTCACCACAGCCTTGAATGAGTTTTTTCTGAGAACTCTTCTGACTGTTTCTGAGGAGACTGGAGTGGGGATAATGCTGTTGATGTAATGGGTGGCCTGAACAGCATTTGCAGCCTTGCCAGTGGTGATTTGGGTAAGGATGGCTCTCTGAGAGGTAGATGAGAGCTTAGAAGGACGACCACCAGAGGGGGAATCCAGGTTTGGATGGAGAGCCCTGAGTATTCTGGATACACTAGACTGGCTGAGGTTGAGTTTAGAGGCAATATTGTGGGTAGAATAATGATTGGAGGCCAGAGAAAGAATGTTTTCCTTCTGAGCAGAGGAGATGGGATGCATTGGAGAATATTGAAGTATGAAGAATGCTAGTCCTGATTAAATACTATAATTTAAGGTCCCATCAAGGGTCACATCACCTTAGAAACCATCTGTCAAGTTTTTGACATTATACAGTTGGTGGAGCATCAGATTCTAATATTTCTGACTACCCCTCACAAAACTGAGTCAATGAGTCCCTGAATTAAAATGATCATCTACTACATATGTTACGACCGTTTTGTGGGAGTGATGGCGAGCTAAATGGGGGAGTTTTTCGGCTGAGATCGGTGATTGATCGGCGATGATTGATGGGACGATGCACACAACATATGGTATGACCGTTTTGTGGGAATGATGGGAGTGATGGTTGATGGGATTATCTAAAATTTGTCAGGCTTGGTCAGAGCTGTGCAAAATTGGTCAGAGCTGTGCAAAATTTGTCAGAAATGATGGCATTAGTCAGAGCTGACTAAAATTTGTCAGCTCTGACTAATATAACTGGGCTTCAAAATGTGGTCGTAGCATATGTAGAGGTGAGCTGCAGCTGAGTTTGAAGTGGAGTTTGAAACTTTGCAAGTGAGCTGAGTGTGGAGAGGAGTGTGAAGGAGTGTGAGGGGAGTGTAAGGGTGGGGAGGGGGTGTGAGGGGGTGGGCAAGAGGGGGATGGAGGAGAGGTATGAGGGGTGGGGAGGGGGTATGAGAGGGTGTAGAGGGGGGAGGGGGACATGGGAAAGTGAGAGGGGGATGGGGAGGGGGAAGAGGGAGGTGGAGAAGGAGGAGATGGAGATGGGTAAGGGGGAGATGGAGATGGGGGAGATGGGGATAGAGATGGGGGAGATGAGGAAGGGGGAGGGGGAGATGAGGAAAGGGGAGGGGGAGATGAGGAAGAGAGAGGTGGGGATGAGGGTGGGGATGGGTATGGGTATGAGTATGGGTATGGGAAAGAGAAAGGGAAAGGGAGAGATGGAGATAGAGAGAGAGTTAGAGATTGGAATAGGGATAAACACCACAACCCCCCCACGTTGACTTGGGGCCAAGGGTCCCAAGTCAACTGAAGAGTTGTGTACTACTGTATCTAAAAGTCAAATAAAGAGTTGTGTGACCACAAACCCCCAAACGTTGACTTTGGGCCGAAGGTCCAAAGGCAACTGAAGAGTTGAGTAACTGTAGTGGGATTAAGCATTGTGTTACATATACATGAGCTGGCCCATGCCGGTGTCAGGCTGAGCGAGCAAAGCGAGCGAATGCCATGACAAAGGCATGGGTCATAAGCTCGTATCTCCATGAGGGATGATTAAAATTACATAATTCTTTGTTTGTTTGGTAGCCCTGATCATGTATGTTATTTGGTACACCAATACCTTGTTTGGTTTTGTTGTTTATGGGAAGCTATTCAACAATGAATCAAAAAGTGCAAAACATTGACTCAGTTTTGTGAGTCACTGTACATGGATTACCTGATACTGTTATCTCTGATCATGGAACCCAATTTGCTTCTGCATTTATGCAAGAATCAAACAATATATTGGAAATCCAAACCAAATTATCTACAGCATATCACCTGCAAACTGATGGGCAGACAGAGAGAATGAACCAGGAGTTGGAGCAGTACCTATGCATGTTTGTCAATTCCCAACAAACTGACTGGCCCAATGATAATACTCAACCTGGAAACCAAACAAAAACCTGCTAAAAGGTCAAAGAAGTGTTACACAGGCTAGAGGAAGGGTGTGAGTTGGTACTAAATATCACCACTGATATGCAAAGGTTGTAGTTAGAGGCATGAAATGGTAAGACATGTTGCAAATAGTCTTTTAGGAGTGTACAAAGATGTTCAGAAGAAGTTCAAAGAGGTTCAAAGTAGTTCAAGGAAGGTTTGAGGAGGTTCAAAGAGGTTCGAAGGAATCAGACTGGTGTCGAGGAATATTGGACAGCGAATATAGCAAATTGAGAGAGTTTTCAAGAGATGATAGGTGATATGCGATTGGTCGAGAGGCTAGTATGAGAATTTAAAGAAGTTTGCAATGATTCGCAGATTTTAGAAATATGATGTGAGGCTCAGACTCAAGAGGACAGCTCTTAAATCAGATGGTAAATGGGAGAGGGTGACTTCTTCTCTCTTGTTCTAAGTAACTAGTACCAGTCTATATACATTTTGAAGAGATGGTACTTAAAAAGGAAATACAACATGTGGAGAACATGAGGCAATATGCACAGCAATAAAGGACTTTGCAAATCATAAAACAAATGAGAAATGATGATAAATGAAATGTACAGAGATGCAGTATAGCAAAAGTACCTGTCCTATTGTTTCAATCTATCATTGAAACACCAAAGACACCACAATTGAGTCCCAAAAGTTGTATGTCATATCTCCTCATGTCCGGTAGTGCTCGATATGCAATGCTCTAACTCATGCCAGATGTGCTGTGTGTATCAGAAGGATAGTGGGATAGCCATATGGCGGCCAACATTGTTCAAAGTGTTGCGAAGTTATTCAAAGTCATTCAAAGTGTTGTGAAGTTGTTTGAAGTAGTTTGAAATCAATTTTGTGAGGTTTGTAGGGGTTGGGATCATGAGTTGTAATGTGTCGATACATTTGGAAATCTCCCCAGACCTTAGAGCACAAAGTGGACCTATCATTGAATGGTTGGCAATTGCTGAATTTTCCCACAATAATAAATTCCATTCAGCTACTCACATGTCACCCTTCTTCACTAATTATGGGTATCATCCCCATATGGGAATAGAACTCCAAAGGGAAATCAAGGTACAATTGGCAGAAGACTTTGTATATCTAAGATGCAAAAGGTACAGGAAGAAGGGGAGATGGCATTGATGAAGGCATGTGATGATATGATGCAACACATGGATCATACTCAAGCCATTGCTCCAGAGTACAAAGTTGGTGACTTGGTATGGCTAAGTACCAAGGATCTAAATATTCCATCACCTTCAAGGAAATTGATGGAGAAACAAGTTGGCCCATATGCAATTTCTAAAGTAATTTCACCCAATGTGGTAGTGCTAAAATTACCTCGATCATTCAAATTGATCCTGAGATTAACATTTCCCACCTACACCCTTACTGCCCACCCACTATATCCAGTCAACAAACTACTCTGCAACCTCCAATAATGGTAGAAGGTGCTCCAGAATATATAGTTGAAGAGGTTTTAGACTCATGTCTTTGACGAAATAAATTGAGTTCTTAATAAAGTGGAACTACACCAACAAAAATAGCTCATGGGAACCCAAGGAGAATTGTAAGCGAGCACATAATGCAATTGCCCAATTCTTTAAACTTAATCCAAATGCTCCACATTGCATTGTGAGAATGGTATATGAGGGGATGAATTTCTGGCCTTACCAAAATTTCACAGAGGGGACAGATACAATATTTTCTCACCTGGAAGTTGAGGCATAAAAGGGGGTAATGTTAGAAAACAGCCCCAATATTTTATTTTATTTTATTATGTCAAATTATGCTACCCTACACTGAAGAACACTACACTTTGTTAGGATGAGAATTTTATTTTGCATGCATCAATATGTATGTGCATGTATGAGCACATCAGTAACAACATAGTACAATATATGTAACATAGTATATAAACCTAAAATATACACCAGGGGAACATTAGTTGTGTTCTCTTAGGTATTCCATCGGTGGAAAAAGCCTTTCTTAACCAACTCACCTATTAATAACCCCTCCCATCAAAACCATCAAAATTCTCATCACGTGCATGGATCCCACCCCCTTCTTGTAGAGAGAACCCACACAGTTGAGCTAGCAGATAAGTGGGTGTCGCCCTAATGCCCATCATGTTTTAGGTTAGCTCTTCAGGTCAGGAGGTGCTATGCACCTTTGCCCACCCAGCTTAGTTCTACTTCATGCAATCCAGTACCTTACACTTTGTCTAATGTAGACATTCCAATGGATACCCCTAGCTTCACTATAGCAGCACCTAAGTGAACACTCAAAGAGGATGGATCTTACTGAATATGTATTTAATGAATATGTACTTTTTTACTCAGATGAGCATTGTGTGAAAGACTTGGAAAAAACAAGCTCCCCAATACGTAGGTGAGGAAAACATATTCAGCTGCCTACCGTATTCTCATTGAGTGCACATGTTCGTTACCTGACCTTACGTCGATTTTCCCACGCCCTAAAAGCGTTTCCGAGCGCCTTCTGCGAGATCTCACCGCGCTTGTATTTCCGATTCCATTTTTTCATATACTTCCACCATTCCAGATCTTCCTCTGGTGTTTCATCCATCTCTCCCGGGTCAACTTCAATGTCCACAAGAGGGGATGTCCAGGTCCCATATTCTCGCTTACGAAGCGTGATACCGATGCCCATACAGCTGTTAATAGACCACTTCATCACTAGATCCTTCTCGGGTGCAGTGCACCTCCGCCCTGCGATAGTCTCCATGAATTCACAAATCGTTTTGGAGTCATCACTCTGGAATACACTAGCACTATTTTTTACGGCACGGTGCAGTGCGTCATTGCGTAGGAAGGAGAATCGTTGACGAATTTTAAAGAGGTCAGGAGCGTTACGCATCAGATTTCGGTCTCGAAAGAATGCTGGCGCATAAGACATCGGAGGCAAAAATTCGAATCCATAAGGCTCCAAGCGCACCACAAAACAGAAATTGAACGTAAACATCCCCAGGTCGAGAATGAATTCCTGTCCGCGGATCGTTGTGAAGTACAGCAAGTAGTGATCATCAGGATCCTGGCCTTTTTCAAAGGTGTTGTCTGAGAAATTGAAGTACGCAAGTTTGTCCTGGTCCTTCACGTCTGCGATGGCCTTGGCGATGCCAAAATCTGAGATGGGGGAACCATTATACTGCAAGCGCACCCGCCGTCGCATTTCTCCGTCTGGAGAATCGGACGCAGATACTGCGGTGCTCGTATACATTTCCGCAAGCAATCCGATGCACAGAGAAGTCATTATCGGGAGGAGGTATCCCTCGCGTCCAATCCGTCGAAAAAGTTTCATGCATACAGATGGTGATGATGCGGTGGGCCACCATTTTTGGCTGTTCCTCGCGACCTCGGCTATGGAGATTGGTTCACCCAGAAGGATAAGTTTGGCAGCAGACTTGTCGGAGAACACTGTCGCGGGTACGCCAGGGTTGGGAGTGTTCACAATGACGTGGGTTTGTGCTGGATGTATGGGCTTATCAGGGTGCAACCGGGCGGCTTCTGCAAGACCTGCAAGAAGAGGATAGAAGTTGACCAGGTCAATGCGATCGGTTTTGCCTGGTGACAAGAGGTCTTGAGTGCAATTGATCATACCGACAAGACAACTTGACATACCACAATTTTTTTTATGTTCAGGCCAATCCTTTTTCTGACATGCTGGAGAGCAATATATTTGCTGTTAGGGGCCCAGGACAATTAGTGAGCTGGTGTAAGACACAAGAGATTATGATAACCATACCTCCCCGCAAGAAGAGCACAATCGAAGTGTTGTGGTTTTCCCGCAAGTAGAGCACTTATCAAGGTTCTTCAGAGGAAGATACACAGTCCTTGGTTCATAGTTCTCTGCAGAGCTTGACATGTAGGCTCTGGGTAACTCCTGCGAAGGTTTGTCCGGAAAAGTGGCTGTTTTCGGCCCTCAAATATGCAAAGTTTCACGCTCAGATATACCAGGGATATCACTTGTCACGGAATGTGACTCTGCCAGAAAAGCGTGACAAATCGCCGAAAGAAATCAAAGCCATAGGAGAAGGTCACAAGAAAGGTGCGATTAGCATTTTAAACCTATTGTGCTGATCTGTATGTCGCAAATGATGCGAACATGTATCCATGGAACAGTTTGTTGAAATTAAATCCTGATGCATGCTGCATACATGAGGCCAAGCATGCAGCACACACATGTTACTGTGCTTACTGCGCATACATGTGGTAAACACATTCCTGAGTCATGTGACATCCTTACTATTATGTATATAAGGAGAACCTGTACTATAGAAGATATACAGTGTTCTTACCTCTGCTAAACCCTAGCTCTAAGACTAACTAAACCTCAGGTAGGTTATAAGGAACGTGTCGTCTCTTCCTCTGTGCAGTGTATGTAGTCTGCTCCAACAGGTTATGGGCCCTGCTGGGCACATCGCCAACGTGCCTTAACTGGCTGCGAACGACGTTGACTTTATTGTCTCCAAATTGTAACCTTGCGCTCTTCGTGAGCTGCATTGCGCTCTCTGCGAGCTGCATTTAAAAACCCAGGTTGACTAGGGTTAACCACTCTGAAGGAGTGTTTTTGCCTGAGATTATGGAATGTGTTTTCTTGAATAAGAGGACTGATTGAGTGCTTTTACCAGCTGCCACTATAACATCATGTCTTCAACTCTTGAAAAACTCGTACAAACTTTCGATGGCTCTAACTACATTCAATGGGCTGACTCAATGAAGGCGTGGCTCAGGTCTCAGGGCCTCTGGCAAATAACTAGCGGGATGGAACTAAAACCACCCCTGGCGCCTCCTTTGACGGCGACAAACGCTGCACTAGTAGCGGAAGCTAATGCCAAGCTCCAGACCTGGAACAATAAGAATGACCAGGCAATTGGTAGCCTAGTGCTCTGCCTGGCCCCCTCTATTCGGCAGCGTGCCAACACCAAGGACACTGCTGAGGAGGTATGGGATCTCATCCACACCGACTATGGTGTCGATGGCCCCTCCCAAGTCTTTGCGGACTTTAGGTCTGCAATCGCAATCAAAATTCCGGCTACAAATCCTGCGCCAGAGATTGCCAAAATGGCTGATAAATTCGAGCGCCTTACGGCTGCCAATGTCGCCATCCCCGAATTAGTACAGGCAATGATTCTACTTGCTGCGATGCCGCGCGAGTACGATTCTCTATCTGCCACGGTCCTTAACACGACCGCTACTAGAGCCTTGACGTTTAAACATGTCAAGGACTCCATTATCGCTGAAGCCTCACGGCGCACAGCAGTTGGAAAGCCCATTGGCCCACCTCAGGCCACCAAGCTTTCTGCTGTCAAGCGCAAAGGGGGAAACCCCAAATGGCAATCTCAAGGCAACAATGGAGAATCGTCCTGAAAACGTGGACGACGTGGGGACAAAAAGACTAAAGAGGAAAAACCTAAAGAGAAACATTCCCACCTCGCCTCACAAGCCTTTACTACTATAAATGGTAATGGCACCATCATACCGCCGATGCCGCTCATCCAGCGCATCGAGAAGCGTGAACATACTCCCACAAAGGATCCTCGCCGCCGACCGCCTGCACAGGCATACACGGGTGCGGCCTCTACCTCTCATTCGGTCTATACCGAATATCAGCAGGCTCGAGACACCCTCGAGCAAATGAATCTCCCATGCAGCGCGAAAAATCTGCGACCGCTGGAAGAGCACCTAACAGTGTGAGAAGGTAAGAGGAGGAGGATTGAACCAGAACCAAGGATCGTAGAGGTAGAAGATGATAGCGTCTCCCTTGGATCGGAACCTGCCATTTCTGATGAAGAGGTATGGAAAGCCATCGACGAAATGCTTGTCGATGAACCGCTTGAAACAGGTACATATGATGAAAAGTCAGTCCTTTTCCTTGCCACAAGCACAAGAATTAACATTCCACTGATCACAGCAAACTTTTCATGTGAAATTTTACCGCTACTAAATGTATCATGGAACAATTTACATCTTAATATATGTGTTACGTGTGCAAATGGAAATTGTAAGAAAGGTGCCGACTGGATCATGGATTCAGGCGCATCAAAACACTTCACTGGTGAAATTAAAGATTTTGCTTCTTACGAGCCTTTACTGAGAAAGGACTCTACCCTGGTTCAAACAGCCACGGGTACTACTCATATAGTAGGGAAAGGAGCAGTCTTCATTAGACATCAGGTAGTATGTCATGGGAAGTCAGAGATGCGTGAAACGCGATTATACCCCGTCTACTACATACCCGACTGTAATGCTCGATTACTGTCAATGGGCATCTTCTTACAAGACGGAAGTGATGTGCGTGGTTCCTCCGCACACATTTCATTTTTCAAGCAAGGAAACCCAATTATGGATTGCGTCCCTCTTATGAAACGTGACACTATTTATTGGACTCGGACTCATATATTGAGCACCAAGGGAATCAATGTCGAGACAATGTATGTTGCAGACTACTCGACTTGGCATAAGCGACTTGGACACCCATCCAAAGAGGCGCTAGGGAAGATGCCTAATAGCACCATAAAATTCCCAAGGAATTTAATTATTCCTAAAGACAAAATTATATGTCCAGGGTGCACTGAAGGGAAAATGACCTCAAAATCTTTTCCTGAATCAAATTCACGTGCTGAAAGACCCTTTGAATTAATACATTCCGATCTGAAGGAACTCCCAGTACTATCGTACCATAAACATAAATACTTTATTGTATTTCTGGATGACAAAACGTCACATATCTGGGTCCAATGCCTTAAAAAGAAATCTGATGCTGCTGCGGCCATCAGACAATTTCAGGCAGTGGCTTTGACACAGTATGGCGCTACAATCAAGCGCTGGCGTGTTGATCCAGGAGGGGAGTTCAAAGATCGTGAGCTACAAAATGTGCTCAAGGACTTTGGCATCAAAATAGAGATGTCTGCACCCCACATTCACCAACAGAATGGGCACGCAGAGCGTGCCATAAGGACAATAATGGAAAAGTCGCAAACCCTGCGATTTACCGCATGTCTACCACAATCATGGTGGGAATTTTGCATTGAACATGCAACACACCTATACAACTGAACCCCGATAAGGCGCCTGAAATGGCTGACACCGGTTGAGGACCTGACAAAGGTCCGCCCAGATCTAAACGATCTGAAGGTTTTTGGTTGTGGTGCTTACGTCTACCTACCCAAGGAGAAGCGTCCAAACACATTGGCTCCTCGATCGGAGTTGATGACGTACCTTGGATTAGAAGATGGCATTAAAGCATACCGTTTCATGCGACCTAGTGGCGCAATATTCATTGGTGCTACAGCACTATTTGATGAAACGTTGTTCCCATGCTGTCCCGGAGCTAAGACTCCTGCCAATACAGACCTTGGTGATTTTCCACCTCCAGAACCAGAAGATGATGACCACTCATCTGGAATGGATGGCGATGATTCTATACCGCCACAAGATCCGCCCCTTCCTCCATCATCAGAAAATGATGATGATGATGTACCAAGTGAGCAAAAGGCACATGACGATGTGACAAATGCTTCTCCTCTGCCGCCTCCAGTAACCACTGAGGACTTTCGTCCAAGACGTGATGATTAACAGGAATGGCAGCAATTGCCCCATCGATCAGGCAGGCAGAGGAACATCCCAAACTGTCCTGGCAATACCTATGGAGAGAAGCGACTCCCCTCTGACATAGAGAGAGACATTGCACGTGATCGATATTGGAAGAGATCTGTGGGTCAAGATTCAGATCATAACCGAACACGACCACAAACTCAACAGAAAGAACCGGTTGCTGGACCGAGTTTGGCACCCCACGAGAGTGTGCCCGATTCCAATGATCAAGAACATGATCACCCAATGGGGGAACCAGACGAAGCAGGTTATATTAAAAAGATAACCAAGGAAGGAGGAGATAAGCTTATTCGCTGGCTGTTGTCAAAAGCAGTCAAACCATCAAGCGAAATAAGCCAAGTTCCAAACCAATTTCGCAATATTGCGTGCCTACCACGGCAGCAGCAATGTGAGTGGAAACAAGCTTGTCATGAAGAATTAGAGGCTCTTCGTAAGTGACAAGTCTATGACATCGTCGATCTTCCACATGATCAAAAAATGATCAAAAATAGATGGGTTTTCTCCGTAAAATCGGATGGAAGAAAACGAGCCAGACTCGTGGCCAAAGGCTTTTCACAAGTCGAAGGCGTTGACTTTGATGAGATTTTCTCACCGGTAGTCCGCTACGAGACCGTACGCCTCATGTTTGCACTTGCATCTCTAGAAGGCATGTATATGACTGGCCTAGATGTAAAAACTGCATTTTTATATGGCAAACTAGATGAGGAGATCTATATGGATCAACCCGAGGGTTTCAGACTCGAGGGAAAAGAGCGCAAAGTATTGCGCTTACGCCGAGCATTGTATGGCCTTAAACAAGCCTCACTTGCATGGTGGAAAGAGCTAGAGGCATTTATGCGCACCATTGGGTTCGTGCGCGCCAGTTCCGATGCCAGCATTTTCATACACAAGGATCCTAAAACAGGCAGCATTGTTATTGCACTCGTCTATGTTGATGATGGCTTGTTCATGGGGAAGAACAAGAAACTTGTGGATGAAAAGAAAAATGCTTGTCTAAAGCATTGGGAGTGCCGTAGTACTGAAAAAGTCACGGAATTCTTAGGCATGCGCATCACCCAGACTGCAAGCAAAGTCAAACTTGATCAAACTGAATATCTCGCCAAAGTGCTTGAGAGATTCGAGATGACAAATGCCAAAGCGACCCCCACTCCACTTCCGACTGGTTACAAACCATCGGAAAACACAGCAACGCCCAATGCGATGCTTAGATCAAAATATCAGTCTGTGATCGGATCTTTATTGTATCTGATGCTCGGAACGCGACCTGATATTGCTTATGCGGTAATCAAGATGTCGCAATTCTCGGCTAATCCTAGTCAAGAACATCTAGACAAAGTGATGTACATCATGCGCTATCTGGTGGGAACCCAGAAATATAACATTGTCTATGATGGTGAGAAGTCCGAGGGGCTACAGGCCTTCACAGATTCTGATTGGGCAGCTGACACTGTCAAACGCTGATCTACAACGGGTTACTTTGCTACTCTAGCAAGTGGCATTGTGTGCTGGCAGTCCCGTTTACAAAAAACTGTAGCACTGTCATCCACAGAAGCCGAATATATGGCTCTCTCCGACACTTGTCGACAGATAGTGTGGATAGAGTCCTTATTCCAGGAACTTGGATATGTACTGAAGCGCGTACCAATCTGCGCTGATAATCAGGGATCCATCTTTATCGGATCAAATCCAGTTCAGGAAAGAAGGACCAAACATATAGACATTCGCTACCACTATACCCGTGAATGCATAGAAAATGACAAAGTCACAGTCGTTTTCATTCCTGGAAATGATAATCCAGCTGACATGTTCACAAAGAACCTTGGCGCTGTCTTATTCAGGAAATTTAGAGACTCTCTTGGAATTACTTTCAAGATTCAAACTTAGCTGCTTAGAGCGCTGTACAGTTTGAGGGGGGGTGTTGAAATTAAATCCTGATGCATGCTGCATACATGAGGCCAAGCATGCAGCACACACATGTTACTGTGCTTACTGCGCATACATGTGGTAAACACATTCCTGAGTCATGTGACATCCTTACTATTATGTATATAAGGAGAACCTGTACTATAGAAGATATACAGTGTTCTTACCTCTGCTAAACCCTAGCTCTAAGACTAACTAAACCCCAGGTAGGTTATAAGGAACGTGTCGTCTCTTCCTCTGTGCAGTGTATGTAGTCTGCTCCAACACAGTTGGCACGTCAACGTCAACGCGTAATGGGAAATTTTATTCCATATCTACAGACATCTACATCAGAGCATCAAGTCGGCCTGTGCACAGGAGTAGGCTGTATGTAGCTATTGTAGGTGGCAATTGCCAGCAGGGTGCCACATGTCATTTTCACTTCAGGTGGAATGGTAAATTGTATGATTGCAAATATAATAGTAAATACAAATCGAAAGCGAGGACGGCGGCGAGAAGAATAAATGGATAGGTGAGGGAAAAGGGGAAGTGCGTTTTATCTGTACAACAAACATGAAACACGCATAGCACATACACATACAATTCGAAGCCTATATCAGATCAAATCTTCATCCTTGTCTTCTATCTGGCTGGGCTTCAGCATTCCAGGAATCTTCATCACCGCCTGGCGTTCCTCCTCGGTCTTTCTCAGCGTCTCCGCTTCCTTTTCCTCCAGGAAGAGCTCCGCGTTGTCCCCAGCCGAGAATTCCTTCAGCTGAATGAGGAAATCTCGTAGTGCCAATTTGAAGCGGTTGATGTCATTTTGATTCTCGCCTAGAGCACTAACGAACGTCTGAACCTCCAACCTAAAACGAACAATGATGATATTAGGATTAGGGCGTTAGGAAGGTCAACGACATACGGTTGAACGTGAGGGAAAGCACCCTTGAGCAGGTTCGCACAGTACTCCCTCAACCCAACTGCGTTCGACTGGGATGGATCGAACAATGGGGCCTGTATCATGTTCAGCTCTACGAGCTGGAACATGCGTGCTAGGAGCACGCTCTGCAATTTGAAGCCACTCTTGTGGTCGGCATCCGTTAAGACGAAGAAGATATCCTGTATGATACTCCAGTAATATTGTTGGAAGAAGGCGTTGCTGACCGCAGGATCGGCTACGCCTGCAAAGTTGTTGACAACCTCTAAGCATACTAATAGGTAGGTTAAGTTGTTTGTAAGAATGGAAAAAAGCTGAGGGTGAGCATACAATTCAAGCCGGTGTCGGCAATGTCACGCATCGTATGCTTTATAGCCCAGATGATGCTATCCATGAATAGTTTGAATTGATTTGGAGGGATACTCAATAACGCTACAGATCGACCGTTATTAAGTGTTATCGAAGAGAGCGGGATACTACGGACCGGGGAAACAATTTAGATTGATAGCACGCAAGAGCTTGAAGAAGCCGACACGATGTTCGGGAAATTCGGTGAAATCTTGATTGATCATGGTCAGGGTGGGCTCAAAGACCGCATCCAGTATAGCCGGTACTTGCGGCGTGAGTAAGTGCTACATTGGAATTACCTCAGAAACTCACTGGAAGTTAGATATAAAAAACACTCACTCCGAGACGAGAAGTAATGGTCGCCATCACATTCAAGACCTCCGCATCTCTAGCGGTGGCCACATTACGGTTGTAATCACCCAAGATCGCATCAAGGAGTGGCGGTATAAAGTTGCTATTTACGATCTCAAGATCTTCTGCTTTCTTGATGTAAGTCTCCATGAGCTTCAGGATCTCCTTCTTCACTGTTCGCAGTTGCCGAACATTTGGCGTTTTGGTAGCAATTAAGCCTGCATATGATGAACATGTCAAATCATCTCGAAGAGCCAAAATGAAAAGACAAAACCTTCTTTGGTGATAGTCTCGCTGATAATGCCACTGACAGCTTTGTACAGACCAAGCATGTCTAGGAATATGCGTCCAAGTTGAGGTAGGTAGAAGCTACCAATGGATGTACACGCAGAGACATTGGTCTTCAACACGTTCGACAAGATCTTGATATTATCAGTACTTGATAGCACATCCATGTTTTGTGCTGCTTGTGCCATGAGAGAGTCCCACTATCGCGGAAACAATGAGCGCCACGTATATACATGTTGTTGTGTAGGGCAAGTGACACACAGCATTATTCGGTAGTTCCATGAGTTTGGCTATCAATTTCTCCTGCTGGGGTTTATTGGGCTGGGCTGAGATCATATACCCAACAGCCTCGTAGAACGTGTGGACCTGCGAAGAAGTCATTTGTATGAAAGCTGAGAAGTGCGAAGCAAATACCTGCTGGGGAGACAGATCCACAGTTATTCTGTGGAGCAAACGCAAGATCTCGTCGACGAACGGTTCATGCTCGCCGGATTGCTGCATGACGAAATGTCGGCGACATTTCTGCGCAATTTTGATGAAGGTATCACAGGCCATATCTTGCACCCCTGTTGAACAAACACACGGATCAGGTAGTGGAATGTAGGAATAAACAACGCAGCCAACCTTCGTGTGTCTCGTGCATAAATTCGAACAGTTTGTTGACAACAGTCTTCAGGAATTTCCAGTGCGCCTTGAGGAATCGTGGATATTGCCCAACAATGTACATGATATCGGACGCAACGACGGCTTTATTGTCTTTTCCCCTCTTTGTTTCTACGAGGCCGAGTAAGTCTTTAATCACAGTGACCAGGAAGCGCTTCTCTGTCTCCTCATCTATAGCGAAGTAAGGACAAGGGACGCAGCAAGGCGAATGCAAACACACTCATGGCGCCAGATATGGAGCCGATAGCCCAGCAAAGCGTGTTCACGTTGTTCCATGACCACTCTGAGCCGTCGACCTGCTTCGCGAGCTTCTCCGTCAGTATCGTCTCCGTGTCTATCACGTCAAGATGCGTAAGATAGACAAGCAGCTCGCGCATAGACTTGTATAGCACTATTGTGTCGCTCTCTTTCATGAATTCTCGAACGATCTCTCCTTCTTCGTTCTCTACAATGAGCACCTATATGAAATGATTAGAAGAAAGACAAAGGCAGGTAAGTTTCATCTCCGATGACATAAACCCAGCACACACCTCTTCGGGTTTAACCATTCGCTCAATGACAACGAGCCGTAAATTCGACAGCACGTCGCTGTAGGCATTCTTCCTTAGCGACATCCCATTTAGAGCATTCTGTGCCCCGCCATTTCCTAAACTAAGCCCCATAAGTAGTCCAGACTCACCGATGGGCAAACTTTGTATCTCCTCATAGAGCTCTGCAACCAGCTTCAACCAGTACTCCATGCAGATCTTGAAAATCTCTCGCTCATCCACTTGAGATACTTTCACCATGTATAGATGCGCATTGAGTAGCACGTCGCGATTTTCCTCGCTTTCGACGGTGCGCAGGTGATTCGAGAGGAAATTGGCTAGGAAAAGGGCGAGGTTTAGGACCAATTCTTGACCTGCGTCTCCTGCGTTAGCGTAAGCTTGCGCAATGTTGGTGCTGGGGGGTATCATGCGGTTGATGGACGTCATCACCATGGCGAAGAGGATGACAAATTTCGGATCGTATTCAGGACCAACGTTAAGGGCGGCAATTTCAGCGAGACATTTGAGAGTGACGTTGCGAAAATCAGGTGCTTCGAGGAACTAGAGCGGAAATTGTGTCCATCAGTGGGACGGAAAAACTAAATACAGGCAAGGCTCACGCGATGTAACAGGAGGTCAATGATTGTGGTCTCGAAAATGTATCCCAGTGGTATCCAGTTCAAAAATCGCAGCAGAGTTTCTAAAGTTGCCTTGATCAATGTCGACTTTTGCGCTTCTTCTAAAACTTCAGAGCAAAGTTTGAAGATCTCCGAAAACTCGCCACACATTTGGTTTTTCAGATTCTTAATCTTTGTTTGCGTCATTTGCTCTGCTGAGAAATCGAAGATCTCTTCCGAAAGGAGTTTCAAGATGACCATATTGTTTTCACAAAGTGAGAGATTGGTTTTGGATGACTCCACAAGTTCAGTAATGAAGTTCGGCCAATTGTGCGGCCACTCTTGTTTCAGAATCTGGATGGATGTTAAACCGCAATGCAAAATCAAAATTGGGTATAGGTCTACCTGGACAAGGGCGAGATTGAGCTTGTTTATATAGGTCTTCTCCTTCCGTATTGCAACCTCGTCTGAGGCTACTTTGACGTTCACACCAACGATAAAGTTTCTGATGCCTGTATAGCAGCGCATTAGCTGTTAAATACAAATGTCGGAGAAAGAGATAGGGAGATGACCTTGTCGCTGGCCTTCTGGGAGTGTCTTCCAGCGCGTGATAATCAACTTCTCCAGAATTTGCAAGCCGATGTACTGGACAGATGTCAGTTTGCAAAGAAAATGGAAGTGGCGGCGTAATATGAAAAGATCATCGCACCTTCGACTGGGGAAAGGTTGATCGCTCCAGGATATCTGGTACTCTTGTCCACGCATCTGGATGCTCCTCCAACTGAGTCAAAATCTGTTGTGCCATTTGCCGCTGTGCATTCGACAATCGCATTAGTAATCGCCCACAACATCACGCTCTGGCGTACTTCCTGTCCAGCACCAGTGTAAAACACGGTGACGATCCTGTCCATCAGAGCGACATCAAAATCCCTCGAAAAATCAAGCAAACCCTGATAAGATAGTTCAAGAATCGTCCAAAGCCGAAACCAAGTACTGACCTCCATGTTTGCGGCACGGATAAGAATTAATTATCGAGTAGAATCTGTGAATGACTATTGGGCTTCAAAAAAAGTGCTGCACATTAATGAAGACAACGACAACGCGTGGTAACAGTCGAAGACACTTGGGCGAAGGGTCTTCGATTCAGGACATGCCGTGACCAGCACAGCTTGCCAAATAAATCACGCATCCCACTTTCCAGAGGTGCAATCGTTCGAGGACCGTGAATCGAGGATGACCATTCCAGTCCCTCACAATCGGAAGCCTTATCACCTCGATTCGTCCGAGTACGAACCGCCCGTCTTCTATCAAGGCCCATGCTTGCTGGGGTATACTTTTTGGTTCAAGTTCCTTCACTACAAGTTGTTACACATTTCTATTGCCACATGTGTTCAAGATCGATCGGAACCCGAACCTATACGTTTCTAATCTTGACGGCCCTAGCATAGTAGCGGGGATCTATGATTAATTTTGCAACACCAGCAGGATTATGATGCGCACTGGCAGTCGCATCTTAATATTTTGTAGTTGAAGCTCGAGCTGCAATAACTTGCACAATGCTTGGTCCTTCAAAACAGTTGTCATTTGAGGTAATGACCTGTACTAGATGCAGATGCGCAATAGTACTATGTACCTCGGCTAGAATCTATGTAGATCGTCGAGTCCGATCAGGAACCGATCACTTTTTGTCGAAACCATTGCCAAACAAAGTTCCCACTGACTGTTACTACACCTACTCACATACTACCATTTCTTATTCTTGTTATATGTCTACGAGCGAGCATATGGGAAACATATCAAATCAGGAACAGATACCACTAGACCACACTGCTCTCCAGATCCCGGAGTCAAGGGACGGTTTCTTCGGATATCCAGAGGAGAAAACTCTCCAACAGGTGCGCGTTAAGTAACCAATCGGATTGGATGATGAACTATGCTCATAACTTTCTTATATGTCGGGTCATTCTCTTAGATCGAGGAGAAGTACTGGGCTCATCGAAGAGGATCTGATGCATTATCAGACGCGTCCTTCGCTGCTAGTTTCAAGGCCCCCGTTCAAGGAGAACCGACAAGTCTCCCCAGTATTGCGTTTCAGGAGGAAGAGGCATTATTGGAATCTGATATCTCCGTACCTGGTGCACTACATTGCGGTCAAGTGTGGTTTCTTTCTGATCTCTCACAGAATCGGCTATCAACACTGAATATGCCAATCTGTTGCAATCATTGCAAAAGTGTCTAGACTTGCGCGACAAATATATGTTTAGGTCTCGCCAAAGGTTAGGCGATGATCCACGGCATCACGATGGCTATTTCCCCGGATTGGATGACGAGCGATCAGATGTTTCTGGCGTACGACCTGATGCCGATTTTGCTGAAAATAAACCACCTCCCAATTCATTCAAACCATGGAAAATATTCCCGCGGCCTCCCCCGCCTCATTGGCATTGGACAGATAAAGAGAAAGTCGTCAGCAGTGATGGTACATATAGATCTCCAAAAGACGAGGTCCACTTTGAGGAATATGAGATTCCTGGTCCACATTTGTGGACTTATGAACTTGATGACACGGGGGTGTATCAGGTCTACGACAATCCTCAAGGTAAATATTCCATTCTTTTTCTTGGAACACGCGGCTTATAGTATACAGTTGCGGATAAAAAACCTGCTTTCGATGTTCCAAGCATTCGGGAATATTTTGTGGATCTGGATTATGTATTGAGCATAATCTCGGATGGACCTACAAAAAGTTTCGCATTCCGCAGGCTCAAATATCTAGCTAGCAAGTTTGATATGTATGTTCTTCTCCACGAGTTTCAAGAACTAGCGGATATGAAGGTTCGTGTACCTAATATGCTGCCCCCGCTATACATAGGCTAATCAAAATTTGGCAGCGTGTTCCTCATCGGTGCGATTGAAGCAAAATCTTGTTTTGTCACGTCTAATAGAATCTCTAGTGACTTTTATAACGTCCGAAAGGTCGATACCCACGTCCATCATTCCAGTAGTATGAACCAGAAGCATCTCCTGCGTTTTATCAAGTCGAAAATGAAACGTAGTCCAAACGTAACAATTTTCCATCTTGTATTGTTCTCATCTTCTTGATAATTTATACTCTAGGATGTTGTTATTTTTCGTGATGGTGCTGCCCTAACACTAGAACAAGTTTTCCAATCTCTCAAACTGACAGCGTATGATCTATCAATTGATACCCTCGACATGCATGCCCATTCGGATTCTTTCCATCGCTTCGACAAGTTCAACCTAAAATATAACCCAATAGGCGAATCAAGGCTGCGTGAGATTTTCCTCAAGACGGACAATTATATTCAAGGCCGTTACCTTGCAGAGCTTACTAAGGGTAAGCTCCTTGTCTACATATTAATGTTGATGTTTGACTTGTGGCGGCAGAGGTGATGACAGATTTAGAACAGAGCAAATATCAAGTGCGTGTAGTTTCCCCAAAAGCATCGTGAAGAATCCTTACCAACTTCCAGAACTGCGAATGGCGTATCAGCATATATGGACGAGCACCCGGCGAATGGGACAAGCTTGCGAAGTGGATTGTTAACAACAAGCTATATTCTCATAATGTCCGCTGGCTTATCCAGGTTCCTCGGCTGTACGAAGTATACAAGGCAAACGGATCGGTCGAAACCTTCCAAGACATTGTCGTTAGTGAGTTAGTCTATGCGATGATATTTATGTCTCCTGATCGCATCTTCGTTAGATGTGTTCCGTCCGTTATTTGAAGTAACCGAAGACCCATCCAGTCATCCAGAGTTGCATGTCTTTCTCCAACGTGTCGTTGGTTTCGATACTGTCGATGATGAATCAAAAATTGAGCGCAGAATTCATAAGAAATTCCCATACCCTCGACTCTGGGATTATAAACAGTCACCCCCTTACTCATACTGGTGCGGAAATCAAAGGTTGACAAGCGGTTGATTTAATTCACGGTTGATCTTCCCAGGGTTTACTATATGTATGCCAACATAGCCAGTCTGAACAACTGGCGTCAAATCAGAGGCTTCAGTATGTCAATAATATGCATCGACATCTTAGTTTCTCAATTGACCGTTTTCGCAGATACATTTGTTTTCCGGCCTCACTGTGGTGAAGCTGGAGATACAGACCACCTAACGTCCGCCTTTCTGACTGCTCATTCCATTTCTCACGGAATTCTACTGCGTAAAGTTCCAGCATTGCAGTATCTGTTCTATCTAAAACAGATCGGCATCGCGATGAGTCCCCTGAGCAATAACGCTCTTTTCCTTACCTACGAACGTAATCCGCTACCGGATTTCTTCAAGACGGGTCTTAATGTCAGTTTGAGCACCGACGACCCTCTTCAGTTTCATTTCACAAAGGTAGGACGAAGTTTATGGCTATCCTGATACTTTTCCTCATCATGCTTCTTAGGAACCGCTTTTAGAAGAATACAGTGTTGCAGCTCACGTAGGTATCCTTGTGCTGATAAGATCTCGCAAGGCTGAGTATTCAATAGATATATAAGTTGCCGCAGAGCTCACTGGCCGAGCTCGCTAGAAACTCAGTCACGCAGAGTGGGTTTGAAATGGAGGTAAAACGTCACTGGCTTGGTCATCACTGGTATCTTCCTGGCGCTGCAGGGAACGATATAAACAAGGTTTGTTCCCCTCATGTTTTTATCGGTTTGTTGCTGAAACTTTCCTGCACTATCCAGACAAACGTCCCGGATAGCCGCTTAGCATTCCGCCATCAAACGTTGGTGGGAGAGCTGGACTTGATTCGAGGAAACACCAGAAATACGTAACACAATGTTACCCACTGTAGATGTTGTCGCCGCTCGGGCGATGGCGAAGCATGCTTAATCTAAGGCTTCTCTTTCGGTGAACTCTATTGATCAGTTTCTTGTTTGACACTGACAGAGAATTTCAACATGCTTTGAATGCCAGGCACGCTGCATGTTTGTCAACACGAGTGTCGTCAAATAATGTAGGCGTTCTAATAAATGCCCGGCGATTGGTTTTATTGATTTTACGTCTTGTTAGTTTGTCGAGAGAGCCATATACACCTGTGACTTGTATTCCGTTTCCTGACGGAGAACAAGGCCGCATTGTGATGCCCGTGGCTAAGCAGACTCAGAATGTCCTCGGATTTTGCCGGCTTCAGTGAGTGAGTGACGCATTTCATTATAGTGCAGAACGGTTACAATGAGGACTCGTCGGTTCCTTCGGCCAAGACAGACCGTCGTTTGTCGGTGTTCCAAAACGGATGAGAAAGAAGTAGCTTAAGTGTAGCGAAATTTCTGCCACCCTTCATCTGTTCGAGTTTGGACTCCATAATTTCCCTGGATAGTAGTATCTTACTCTTCCATCAACTGCTGTATGAAGTCGATGACATGTTGGGCGAGTTCGTTGGGGTCTATGACCGACACCGAGGACTTAGAACGTGAGTCCTCATTCTGCTTCTGGGATCCTCAGATTCGTGAAGTCAGACAGAGTGTGTATGATAGCGAGAACTCCCTGCTGCATCTTGACGAGCCTCGGCTCACTCAATACAGCCATCACAACTCAAATGGTAGTAATCCAAATCTTCAATTTGTTGCCCCATTGAATGCTATTTCCTCGAAGCCCTAATGTCGATGCGGGACTTAGGGGTTGTGCATGGGTAGCGTGTCTTCTCATCTATTGACCCACATGAAACAGTCGTGGTGTGTTTTGAGGAGTCGCACGTTTTTCATCCGCCCTCTCAGTTAATACATGTACGTACTTGTCCTCCCTGTGACTTTTTACGTGGTTTTCTTGCTTAATGATCCATTCCCGTCATAGAGACTCAAATCCCTAAGCTCAGACGACCCGTTTTCTATACAGAACAACACCTTCTCGAATAGGAGGATGCTTCCTCGAGGCAAGGGCGTCAGATCGCTGCAAACCCTTTCGCTTGACTGATACTCTGGTCAAACAGAATCAGGACAATCGTGATATTAAAAGCGTTCTACATAACCAAAAGATTGTCATCGAAAGGCACAACCCTTGCAGAGGTCTTCTGATTGCTTATTCTAAATTGGACAATACGATGCCATGTGCCCGCCATGTCAAGTCATCGAGGAGAAATTCCGACGGATACCTGTTTTGCAAGTGGAGTGGCGTAGCAGTGATCATGATTACACCACGTTTGATCATTCACTGTGCGAGCGTCAGAAGCTGTTGTCCGAAAGACTAGGACGCTGTTGTTTCCGGCCACGTTGATGATCGAGACCATCATCGCGGGAACTGGTTTGATCAGATACAGTGGTTCCCTGAGGCCTTCTGCAAAAAATAGTTGTCTGCAGATGCGATGTGACGTCCGTCAGCAAAGCCCTGCTACATATTCAGTCTGAGCGCGGATCTTGGGGTAGGTGTGATGTGTTGATTCGGATACCAATCGCAATTTGAACGAGTTAGTCGTCAATATCAACTCGAGTGACCACATCGCGGTAGTGTCTACCCGTGTCATTGCCGGGAAGGCGAGATCGTTAGTGGATCGGAAGGGGGAATCGATCGAATCACCGGAAATAGCTGTTCCGAATACGAAGACGAGGACTTATCCATATTTCATAAGCACTACGTTCACAGAGACTGGCACTTTCACCTGAAGAACTGTAAGCATCCCCGTCATAACGACAACTTTCTGACAGCAATATGTTCCAAAGAAATGGCTTGATCCGATGTTATGCTGAGACGCCAAGGAAGTTGCTTTTTTAACATCTCCAGGAACGACGAGATGCTTCTTGGCGAGCTCCTCGGGGTAGTTCTTTAACTCCATAGAACAAGAGTACGTGTTCAGTGGCCTAGCTGAAGGCAAGAAGTATTCTGACAAGTCTTATATCTGGAAGAAAAGTACACAGCAGGCGCAATGAGTGATCCGCCCGACAAACTACACATGGGGCTCGATCAACCTAACAGCAAAGGGATTAGTAAATTTTCTACTCTCGGATTCACTGCGGAACCAACAGAAGTTAGAGGAACCTGCAACGCTGCTCACACCACCGTATAATAGTTCGCGGTAACGAGAAGCCGGATTGACGCTGCCGACCGTCGTCAGTATCCGAATAACGCGGTGAGCTTGAGGAACAAGGAATTACATGACCGTGCGTTGATTGGCGGAGTATCAACGTGCAGTACTATATCACCTTTTATGGCTTATTAGTGACCATGTTAAGCTATGTATGCCACTTGTGTTCAGATCAAGTATGACCTCAAGTAATGGACATGGCACAAGATCATGACTGTTGCCGGCTAAACCTTTGATCTTGCCCCCCAACGTTGTTCTTTTTAATATGCTTTCCAGGTGTCCATATTGTTCCCAAGGTTAAAAGGACCAGATCTTTGAGGGTGGAATGGCACTACCCCCTCCCTCTATAGACCAAGCACATTTCTCTAGTCCGATCACAGCACTTGACCACATGGAAAGAGACACGGAGCTATCAGTGTGAGGATACTCTATCTGCACCTCTGCACTGGCACGGTTTGTGTTTGACTCATTGGGCTGCAAATTCTCGCAGTACAAAGCATGTCATGCCACTCACTTCGTATGTATAATTTTTGAGGTTGACTTATCTACTAAGCGCTCATATCGTGGGCCAGGAATTCTCTCAAAAGAAAGAAGCCAGATGATCGAACGGAGACGTCTTCATCCCCAACAAGTGATGCCCCACCCCAAAGGGGAGAATATCAAACTGGCCGCGTTATTTGCGAGGTATGTGGGAAGGGAATCTCATTTCGCAATGGGAGTACAGGCGGCTTCACGGTCGAGCATTGGAATTCCCACCGCATAGCTTGGTAACCTTCTGTTGTGTGTTATATACCTTGCCTCGCTAATAGGTGGTCTTACATATTTTAGTGTTGCACCTGGAGCTCCGCCGAGCAAGTCACCAAGCTCTACTTCCAATGTAACATCTCTGTCCCTTCCTCTTGCCAAACGTCGCCGCGCTAAGCGCACCGAAGAAGAGCGAATTGAGTATCTGCGAGCGGACCCATACGTTGCTAAATTTGAAGCATATCGTGTCCTCTGCGCTTCTTGTGACAAGTGGATACGGCTTCGTCCAAATTCAACCTACTGTTCCATTCCATGGGATGCCCATCGAAAGAGTTGCCTCGCAAGGCAAATGTATGTCCTTTCTCGCTTACCACCTGATTGCGCTCGTGTTCACTGTTTTTAAGCAACAGTAAGAACATTTACGCTTTGGAGGAACGCAATAAGATTTTATCGAGCGACCCTTATGTGCGTAAATACGATGCGGAGCGCGTGTTATGCAGTATCTGTGATGTATGGCTTTCATTGAATGCCGATGACCACCTCCAGGCAATTGAAACCTGGAATAATCATCGAGCCTCATGCTGCAAAACGTCATCTACTAGCTCTCCGTATGACCTGTCATAATTTTATGTCATTGATGCTTGATTGACAAGGTTTCCTTAGAACTTCCCCTCGCGACACAAGCATAAACTCCGCAACGAGAAAGCGCCTGCTGCCACCTTCCGCTCCGTCCCATGAGGGTCCTACCCTCCCCGAAGTCCCCACTATTTCTCAGCAGAGCTTCGACCCTCAACCACAACTCATAGCCCCGCCTACTTTTTATGCCCTCCATCCGGTGGATTACTCCGCGGTCAATGATTCTCGTAAACGTAACGCTGAACACCGTGCTCAGGCACTTCGTGCTGATCCCTTGATTGGCAAGGTTGAGCCTAACCGAGTTTTCTGTACAATGTGCCAGAAGTGGGTACAACTCCGTCAAGACAGCTCATATTGTGCGTACCCCTGGCTCCAACATCGAGGCAAATGTATGGCGAGACAGTACGTCGCTATCTCCTATTTCTACGAACATCCTCGTTTACTTATCTTACGGGTAGACAACGCCGATCTGAAAAAGCCGCGGAGCTTGCCCAAAGGAAGGCGAAGAAGTTTATTCGTCGGAACGATGAAGAACACATTTCGGATGGCTATAGAGGTTCAGAACGTCCTGAATCGGAAGATGAAATGGAGTTCCGAGTTGAGGAAAGGCATATCCGAAGGAACCGTGTGACAAACATGGAATCCCCTCAGGAGATTGAGGCTATGGGGATACAACGATCGAGGTTTGCTTTTAACTCGTGCGCCACCGTGACTAGAGATAGGCAGAATGACAGTAAGTTGGTTGGCCATATTTATTCTCGTGGGCCCTCCACGTTTGGTCCTTCAAGAGCCCTTCAAATCCACGATCAGGATGCTGGGATAGATACAGACAGTAGTTCGTTTACCGAAATCGGGCAAATCAGACGTCAGTGGTCTGTTGGGGTGACTGACCTAGATTCTGGCGCAGGGCGGTAAGCACCCCGTAACAATCTTGTCTAGTCTTATCAGCTCTGCGGTGCGGTTTTAGGAAACGATTTATTCTCGCATCAATCAGGCATTTATTTTCAACGACATTCGAGTCCACGGATGACTTGTCAATTTCTACTCTTGTGGGTTACTTGAATATTGCCATACCCCAGGATAAATATGAGGATTTCGGCACCTCAGAAGTGATCAAGATGGCAGCAGCTCTGCAGAATGACGGATATATTGTCTTTGAAGGTGATATGTTGCGATTGGCGGAGTCAGGGTCCTGATTTTATATCTTTTATGTACTTATTCTTTCATTCATTGACCATTTTCCACTAGTAGCTAGTACTATCTTGCAAAACAACTATCTAGTAGAACACAGACTGTATGCATACTGGCGTCTAGGCTAGAAGGCCATTTTGCAATACTTATATACTTCTTACTAGAATGCCTCTTATTACTCTTATTAGATGCAAAACTCTACGAAATACCAAATTCTCACTACCGCTTAGGGTTATTGTACCTATTTCCAAAATAGTGATAGATTCCCACACTGCTGGAACCCCCCCAATGAGGCCCCTTCGGGGCCCGGCTTGTCATCAAAGGCTTTAGTGTGCCGACCTGAGTGACCCCCCGAGCGCAGCGAGGGTGGGGCTGGGTGGGGAGGTCATCGTGCGCGATGGCGATATTAGATAAGCGTGTTGATTGTTTATCAATCAACGTTCGATGACACGTCATGCGTTCACGCGTCACCTGCCCGCCCTTGTATTACATATATAGTAATGTGGCGGTGGGAAAAATTGATAACTCCATCAGTTTTGCTCCAATTGACAACTTATCAGTCTGGCCGATCAGTTCCGTTCATCAATCTGAGCATTTTGGCTAGACGAAAGAAAAAGGCTGATGTAATAAACTTTGGTGGTGAGTACGCACAACAGTATGCTTATACTACATAGTTATATTAGGCCGTAATGCATAGATCGGTCAAACTTACGCATGGCACTCAAGCAAAATCCGGTTTATCCAAAGTTCCAGAAATGTCATGATAGTTCAGTTCGTTGTAGCCTGTGTAAACTGAGTAGTTGCAAGACCAACCCGACTATTCGTCGTGTCATAAACACTGTAGAAACGTTGCAAGAACACGAAACCATCTATTCCAAGATAAATCTTACTGAAACACGAGCAAAAAAAGGCAAAAAAGATACAGACCAATGAAATCGAGTCCAGACCCGCTCGGGCTACCCAGATCCGAGACGATGAGATAGATCTTACCAGCAACTCCCCCAATCACGGAGTTAAGAAACCTGGGCCAGATTTGTGCATTTGGGGTGAGCTCATATGTTTCCTGGGAAAAAATCAATTGAGTGGTCGAACATCTAGCAGGGTAAAGCTGAACAGACGGAGCCGATCTGGAAGAACAGACTATGCATGTTCCGGTATTGAACATCAGTGACGGTTAAAAGTCCGGTCGCTCTAAAGATAATCATAACCGCGAGTCAATTAAGCTGCTCGTTATTGTATGCAAATTGTTACTTACCGATCCATCACTGCACCAGTCGCTCGTTGGTACGCCTGAAATCCATCAGTGGCAATGAGGAGCATGGTTGTGCCGGTATCCACGATTCCAGCGCTGTTTTTCAAAAGCAGCGTTGATGTCCCGTAAGTCAGGGTCTGGTCAATCCCCCAGTACTTGTTTGCTGGCGACCTTCGTGTGATGGGAACATAGTTGATTGAGCCTGTATACCTGACATCCAAATATTCAGAAAGACAACCGGAACCAGACAAGAATGAATATACTTCGCTCGATCGGTTGTACCAAATGTCAGTTCGCCGTTAGCGACATTCGATGCGGAAGTGGATGGGGTGTATGAAATGCCGATCGTCTCAACCGTGATGACACCTTCACTGAGAAGGTTGTCAGTGACGGTGGGGACACTAGACGTCCTCGCCACAGTGCCTAGGTGACTTTAGAAACGATAGTACAATTTGGGAAGACATAACGCTTACCGGTTGTAAGGTCTACAGGGCCGATACTATAGTTATTTGTTAATAACAAAAAGTAGAATAATTGGAGATAGATGAACACACCCAAGAATCCCGTCTACCCCCTGAAATCCAGTTGCCCCAGATGCAATGCCAATAGATTGGTTGTGGATGACAAGGTTTCCACCCAGCGAAACTCGGTCGGCGTCTGTAAAGTGGAAAACAACTTAGAAATGACGCAAGTAAAACGAAGCAGGCCTTACATTCAGTTCCCGTAAAGGAGCCCGATCCATAACTGACATTCTATATTGAAATTAGATAAACTGTAAAAATCATTCTGTATACCTACCACTCTCTTGTGCGTGTTTACACTAGTAGATGTGGGCGTATACTTTTGCGCCGCCCCGACCCATCTATATGACATCAACATTGACTTCGACGAGCGTGGCAGGTCATTACGTACGTATTCGAGCTACCTTTCGTGTTGGGAAATCATTACTGGCGGGGTTGTACGTAAACGTCCACGACGCACCCGTGTCGATTAGAAGTTTATAAGTGGTAGGGGGTTGTCCAATCGCCACAGGCATCGTATAGGTAACACCTGAAGGAACATGTGTGAGGGCATAAAACAAGCACATGTAAGCGTCGAAAATTCAACAAGCGAACCAGCATCATTCACGTGAATTGAGTTCTGTGGTGCAGGTTGACTGAGTGCAGATTGACCGCCCCCATGATGCACTGGGTGAGCATGACCTGAACAACCGCGTTGTTTCCTCGCGTGTAAGGCAACTGGTCCATGGGCGTGGAATCCGGCGAGAAGCCTCTGTGCGCGAGCCTTATCACGGGCGAGCATGTGCGTCGTACCATTCGTCGCACCATGAGAAACGCGAGTATGGAATGGAATGGAGTGAAATACGAAGTGGGGCATGCTGAGAGAAGATAGATAAGTGGCAGTGCTGGGTTATGGAATGGAAGTCAAGAATCAACACCATCCTATCAGGCTCTTATGTGATGAAAGACCATGCACATGGCTCAAAACCTCTCTCTGACACTGGCCGTGGAGACCATAGCGGTACATGAGAGCGCTATAAATGGACTCCGCGGTCTAAGCAGCAGTCAGAGCATTGTCGGCACACCAAACTCTATTGCCTCATTTCCTATAGCATGCTCATGCGCATAATCTCCGCATGTTGAGACAGGCGATCCAGAGGGATCCAAATGTACTTGTGCACCCCACGACGACGTATATACGTTGTAGTAGGTTGATGGTTACAGCGCCATTGGGGGCGGCTGTGCCAGGGTTGTAAGATGTTTAGCACGAACAAAAGATGTGTGAAGGATGAGTCACTGTGGACAATAGCCGGAACAACAAAACCATCCTGCGCATCATATGCATATAAATTTTCTGCATAAGTTTTAAAAACTTCAACTCTTCCACCATAGTAGCCTTGTTTTATTTCTTCATATTGTTTATATTTAAGTATATGGATAGGTGTTTTTTCTGGATTATAATAATTAGTTAGAAAAATATTTAAAGATCCACTACTAATAGAAGAAATTTTTGTAACATTAATATTTTCTACTTCAAATTTTTTTTTGCCTTCCGAGTTGTTACCCTTTTTCTTCTTAATAATTTAATTTTTTTAAACCATTAAGAGTAAACTTTAAAAAGGTTAAAAAAGGACTTTCCCCATTTTTCTTTACTTTTGTCTTCAAGATACTTTGAGTCCCTTACAATAAAGTACAAACAATTGGTACACTAGAGAAACACAGCCTATTGCCAGGTCGATGGTCATTTGTTAGTAAATTGTTACTATCGATACTTGCTTGATATCCGCCTATGGACCCTCTGTTTTATTAGGCTCCCTATTAGGTTCACTTACTCAGGGCTTGTATATCAAAATTCGTGCGTGCTGGGTGCAGTAGCCGATTTGCTCCAACTCTCCCATGAGTGAGATCTTACCCACTTTGATTTGGACCTAGTTTAACTTGATGTCCCCATAAGTATTGGATCCTGTCACCGGATGAGTTTGGATGACTCGAACGCTGATGGTTGTGCCACAGTTGCTCAATATGGCCGCATTGAACCCGAGACGCGTTCATACAACCAAACAAACGCGAACGCGGGTTTCTGTTGATTCACGTTCAACGATCAAATGAGCGCGTCTAACCCTAACCCTACATTCGGGAAAATCAGCCATATCGAACAGCAGGAAGCGGATATTCTATTAAAAAAATTCTTATTCTGTCTCTGTCTATGAATACTATGCGTCCTACTTACATTTCTGGACTCCTCTCTGTGTCCCTCCTCATTGAATGAATTTCAATCGATGAATGGAAACAACACGGACAAATAATCCGGCAGCTTAGTCAGTGATGAATTTATAAAACGGCGCGTTTGTTTTCTTTTCCTCAATTCTTCTTCCATCTCCAACTCTTCTTTGTCTCGTACTTCCCCTCAGATGGCTTTTGTTTTCAAAAGAGGTGAGCATTCCAACCATGTCTAGGCTTTGACATACACTCAATGCACCTGGTTTCAGATGGGTAAGTTCATGGTAAACGTCTCGCGACGCGTTGAAACTCATGAATCGTATATAGACGCAAGGAACGTGTTCAGTTTGATAAGGTCTGTCTCCTTCCAAATTCATGTCGCGTCAGAATCTTTTGAGCTGTCGCGGTTAGATCACCACAAGAATAGACAAGCTCTGTTATGGGCTGGATATGAACCATGTGAATCCCATTGAGTGCGTTCCACGTTTCTCACGGCGTTCCGCTGTTCATATCGCGCTTTAGGGTCACACAGAAGGTGGTTGCAGGTGTCTACCAAGGTGTGACGACAGTCGAACTCGATGTATGTTTTGCACCGTCATTACCACTATTGCTTGCGTCTCATCGGCATCAGAACCTTGCTTCAGAGACGGCGGCGTACCTTACAACAAAACATCCTGACTACGCTGTGCTTGCGGCCCGCATAGCCATCTCCAATCTGCATAAAGAGACCAAGAAGAACTTCTCTCAGGTCATCAAGGACCTCTATAACTATGGTACGCCGTGTTGCAATGAACTATTTTGAAAAGTCGCTTACCTCCTAGTAGTTAATCCCAAGAATGGTCGCCCCGCAGGCATGATTTCCAAGGAAATTTATGAGATAGTTTGTGAAAATGCGGAGCTGCTTGACTCAGCAATCATCTACAATCGTGACTTCAATTATAACTTGTCAGTACCTGCACCTATTCCACAGGGTTGTAACTGATTGAATACCTCGAATAGCTTCGGATTCAAGACTCTTGAGCGCTCTTACCTCCTTCGCATCAACGGACGTGTCGCCGAGCGTCCACAGCACATGATTATGCGTGTTGCTGTAGGAATACATGGCAGGGACGTCGACCGGGTCATCGAGACGTACAATCTTATGTCTGAACGATACTTCACTCATGCTTCGCCCACTCTTTTCAATGCTGGTACCCCTAATCCTCAACTCAGTTCCTGCTTCCTCGTCTGCATGAAGGACGATTCGATAGAGGGAATTTACGATACCCTGAAAAGCTGCGCAATGATCAGTAAAACTGCAGGAGGAATCGGGCTGAATATTCACTGCATCCGAGCCACTGGGTATGTCATTTGCTCTATCATAACCCACTTCGATCCCTCACATCCTGACATCCAGTTCATACATTGCTGGCACCAATGGATACTCAAATGGCATTGTGCCCATGCTTCGTGCTTATGATGCTACTGCTCGGTATGTTGATCAAGGTGGTAACAAACGACCTGGCGCCTTCGCGATCTATATCGAACCGTGGCATGCGGACATCTTCGATTTCATTGACCTGAGGAAGAACCACGGAAAAGAGGAAGCTCGCGCAAGAGATCTGTTTTATGCACTCTGGATACCAGACCTTTTGTATGTTCCGATATTCTATCATGATTCGTTTCTTATTTAGTTATTCCTTAGTATGAAGCGCGTTGAGGCAAATGCTGATTGGCCATTGTTTTGCCCCAACGAAGCCCCTGGTCTTCATGAGGTCTATGGTGAGGAGTTTGAAGCTTTGTTCGAGAAGTATGAACGAGAAGATCGCCAACGAAAGTTTGTCCCTGCACAAAAGCTTTGGTATGCGATTCTGGAAGCCCAAATCGAGACTGGCGGTCCATTCATGTTGTACAAGGATGCTGCGAACTGTACGTTCTGGTCTTGCCCTATGGTAGCACAGTGTTGAGCGATCCATTAGCCAAATCAAATCAAAAGAACCTCGGTACGATCAAGTCCTCGAATCTCTGCACTGAGATCATCGAGTACTCTTCGCCGGAAGAGACTGCTGTTTGCAACCTTGCTTCGATCGCTCTTCCCACTTTCATCACCAGCGGCAAATACGATTTCCAAAAGCTTCATGACGTTACCAGGGTTGTTGCATTCAACCTCAATCGCATCATCGACATCAATTATTATCCCGTCCCTGAAGCCCGACGATCGAACATGCGCAACCGTCCCATTGGTATCGGTGTGCAAGGCCTCGCTGACACCTTCATGGCTCTACGGATGCCATTCGATTCCCCAGCGGCGAAGCAGCTCAACATTCAGATCTTCGAGACCATCTACCATGCTGCACTCGAGGCCAGTGTTGAGATGGCAGAGAAGGATGGTCCGTACGAGAGCTGGGTTGGAAGCCCTGCACAGCAGGGACAGCTTCAGTACGACCTATGGGGCGTGACACCGACAGATCTGTGGGATTGGGCAGCGCTGAAGGAGAAGATTGCTCGAACAGGACTGAGGAACTCTCTTGTCACTGCACCTATGCCTACTGCGTCAACAAGTCAGATTCTGGGTTTCAATGAGTGCTTCGAGGCATACACAAGGTATGTATGTCGAATTGCAGCTGTGTTCTGTCATTGACGATGTCTTTCTCGCAGTAACATCTACACTCGTCGAGTCCTTGCCGGCGAATTCCAAGTTGTATGCCCCTGGCTTTTGCGTGAGCTTGTCGACCTCGGTCTTTGGGATGACAACATGAAGAACATGATCATTGCTCACAACGGCTCGATCCAGAACATCCCCACCATCCCCGATGATGTCAAGGCGATCTATAAGACCGTCTGGGAGATCAGTCAAAAGAAGGTCATTGACCTAGCTGCAGACCGCGGAGCCTTCATTTGCCAGAGTCAGAGCCTGAACATCCATCTGCAAGCACCAACATTAGGACAGCTGACGAGCATGCATTTTTATGGATGGAAGAAAGGTTTGAAGACGGGCATGTACTATCTGAGAACGAGACCTGCTGCTCAAGCTATCCAGTTCACTATAGACCAAAGTGTACTCAAGAGTGCGAAGGCACAGAACGCGAACGCCGCCAATACAAAGGCGCTGAACGCAGCCGCTGCAGCCAGTGCTTTGCAGAAGAGTCCTAGTCTACCGACACCCTCATCATCGCCCGCACCCTCTCCTGTTCTCACGCCCAAAACGGTTCTGACTGTTACCCCTGTTTTCGTGTCTGCAAAGAAGGAATCCGTAGCGCCAACCCCTCTCTCATCCTCATCGCTGCCCATGCCCTCAGCCTCTGAAGACGCACTCTCTGGCTTGTCGAGTGATGAAAGAACCAGGCAGGCTGCAGAGGCCGATCCGGAGTTCGCTGCTGCTTTGAGAAGACAGAAGGACCGCGAGTTGGAAGAAGCGAAGCTAATGTGTTCGCTGGAGAACAAGGATGCATGTCTGATGTGCTCTGGGTGAGTGTTTGTAGATAATATAGATTTATTCCGATCTGCTATGTAGACATTGTTGTGATACCAGTCTTCCTAGTTTACTTTTTGCATTATATCACATGTGTACTATGTATTAACATGAATACTATGTTTCCGTTTCCCCTTCTTGGTGTCGCCGCACCTGAGTTATAACTGAGGAGCTTGCTCCCTGTGGTTTCCGAGAATCCGGCTGTCCGTCTGTCGGGGTGTCCGTCCGCTTATTAGTTAGTTTACTAGGGGATTGTGATGTTGTAAATTCATCAGATACACATGTTTTCACTGTTGAACTCCGGACTGTAGCCCATAACCTTTACTGTGGAAACCTACTTATTTGACATCTTGTTGTGCAGTGATCACAACAAACACATCCACTGCGATGGGAGACTGGGTGCTGTCAATTGAATCAGATTGCTGAGGTGTTGATGAGGCACATTCCTCTGTGATCAAGGGCCTTGGTTCATTGCAGAGTTCACCCATGAGCTGTACTGGGATCAAAGTTCTGGCCTTGACCACTTGCCAACCACAGTGTAAGGCGAAAGGAAGGTGTCCCAGGCATCTGGGCAATTTTCTGTGTTTGTCTTATATTTCTATATATTTTATTTCATGCTATTCTGCCTTTTCTATGATTTTATTCCTATTTTATGATTATATTTTGGCTTTTTCCATGTTGGTACATGTTGACAGTTCTATTCTTAGAGGTGGGACCCCTTCTGGATGTTTACCCATCAAGGTGACATCATTCCAGAGCTTGATCTGCCTATTTCCACCTTTTTGCTATTTTTAGCCTACTATTTGATTTTTGGGTCTGTCACATATACTGGGCATCGAAAGATGGGTCCTTAGAGTTTTCTCTTTGGATTCCCCTCTGTTAGGTGCACCTGAAGTGTCTGTATTATGTAGTATAATATTAACTTTGGATTCCCCTCTGTTAGCTCACTGTTAAGTGAGGCTTTGAGGTTGCCCTTACAGTAGAAAACTCTCACCCTAGGCCTGGAATCGAAGCGCACTGCAGATATAATGCCTCCTACACGTACAGGATGTCACCCACCCATCTCTAGTGTGTCCTTATCTCTGCTCGATGCACTGCCATGTGCCATGGATGCTCAAAAATGTGTCGAAGTGCTTGAAGGCACTGTTACCAGATTGCATGCACAAATTGAATCACTTAAATTGTGTATTGAAAGCTTTGTTAATATCATACAGCTTAGTCCCTCACCTAATATTCCATTTATTCCAACCCCAACTGCTTTCAGCATCAATACTCTACCTAATATCACTGGCACACAGATTAAACTGTCCCCCCCTGCTGACTTTAATGGTGCACACCCTCATGGATGTTCTTTCCTTAACTCCTATAAGTTATACATCAGTCTTTGTCCTAATGAGTTCCTAGATGACACCACAAAAATTTATTGGGCCTTCACATACATGAAGTCTGAGTGCACTTACCTCTACGTCAACCACATTTTGCACCAAGCCCAGAAACTTGGTTCCCTCCCTTTCTCCTCTTGGGACGACTTTAAAGAGGAGTTTGTATGACATTTCTGCCCTCTCCACAAACACCAACAAGCTGCAATGTGCCTCAAGTTGTCCTTGTATTACTAAGCACACCAATCTGTGGATGACTATATCAATGAGTTTAGGGATTTAGTGGACATGGTGAGATATGGGAGTGGGCTACCAGTGGTGGTGGTTAAGTTTTGTCATGGTCTCAATTGAGAGGTTCTGCACAGATGTTGAAGGAGTGCCCAGCTGATGACAATATTGATGCTTGGTATAAAGCTGCTTCTCTCTGCAATGAGAGCCAACTCATGTTATGCTTGGAAGTCTGGTTCAGTCCCAGTTTTTAGACACTATGTCAATGAACTGGGACCATAACCGGTCCTACCACACATGAGAATTGAGAATAACCGAACCTGTTATGGTCAATACTCCTAAATCAAAAGTAGGTCGACACTCGTAAGTGGCGGCATTCAACAGTGGTTCAGATCGCCGAAGCTCGTGAGCAACGGTTTGAGCAAGAGACTTAGATCGCACCGGTTAGGAGTGTAGAAAAGACTAGGTCAAGCTGAGTTGACCAGTCCTGCATTCATAGTTTAAATAGTACAAACACGGATCGTAGATATGAGTCGTGCTAGGAGAACAATAGAGACAATAAGGATGAAAAGACAATAGGAAAAGGGGCATCTGCAGTATGCTACAATAAGGTGGGAATGTAGGGATGTAGATCAAGGGTGCGTGTTGGGCAAGACAAAAGGGAAGAGACAATAACGTGAGATGCATGTTGGCAGAACAATAAGAACAAAAGAAAATTGAATCCCCCGTGCCTCTTCGTAACACTAGCTCCTCCCCAAGGTTTCGAGTTCCATCCAAAACTAAGCCCTCATTGTCCACATCGGGTCAAAAGACGGCGCATCGCTGGTTGTCGCAGAGAATGTGGAGAAGGACGTAAGGGTCGGGGTTTCGTGGGCGTAAACCCGAGTCGGCAGTTCAATGTTTTCTTCCCCAGCGAAGCGCACTGAGGTGCCGGTGACGAAAGTAGTGAGTTGTGGGAGGCGAGGGGCAGAGACGATTTTGAACAGAATCAGCATATAGCACAGTATCATAATAAAAATGAATGTGCCAAAGATGGCGCCAAGAGCGATGACAACATAGAGGTTGTAGGTCATTGTGGTCGGCTTCAGGTGGTGCGATGACGTGGTGGAATGTCACGTGTCAGGTTACTTGGGCAGAAGAGCACAGAGTGCTCGGGTCGCCATCGTCGACAGTGCGGACATTAGTATTCGGGGCAGTGTGACGAAAAGTGCCCTATCTGCATGCAGATGAAACAGACCGAGTTCCTCATCCATGCTGGTGCGGGCGCGTGCTCGGGGGCGGCGGTGTGGGTGGGGTAAGGTGTGGGGGCTCGTCTTGGTGGAGATTGCGAGACGTATGGTGGGAGTGGAGGGTGTGGGGATGTCGTCAGCAGCATTTGTTCGTCTTCCTCGTCACTAAGTGGTTCTATAATGAAAATTTGTTGCGGCGTGGGGACCCGCTCTCCGGGTCTGTAACGGAGTGCCTGCTCGTCTAGGCTCCTCATGAGTGGGAGCAGGTCAAGATAATAAGCTTCTTCTGTTAGTCATCGGAATACTCGCTGGAGGCGGGAGATGGCTCTGTATGTCTCAAAAAGATTCTGTGTAGTGCTGTGGAGGAGGGCGCGGTCTTGGGTTACGGACAGTAGTCTTTCTTCGTTTCGGATGTTGTCCGTGTCTCGGACGAAGCTGAGGATGAGTTCAAAAGTCCTGACGGGGTCAGGGTCGGGTGTAACATTCATGAAAAAGTGGAGAGGGCAGCTCATATTTAGGAGAGGTTGTGGGTAGATCTGTATTCACCTAATATTTCAGCAGCATTCTTTAAGTGAGTTGCTGGCTCCCAGGTGTTTTCTGCCGTGCCGTATCCCTTCCACTTTACCAAGAATCGAATTCTCTTGCCTGTCCCCCTATGTGCCAAAATAGCTTCAACCTCGTGTTCAAGTTCTCCTTCGATCAGATCGGGTGGTGGAGGAAGGAGGTTTGGTCCGTGAGTTTCATTCTCTCTGAAGCATGAGAGAAGTGAAGCATGAAATACAGGGTGAATTCTCCACTGAGGGGGGAGCTTCAATTCATAGGCGTGGGACGAGATTACCCGTGTGATGGGGAAGGGTCCCTCGTGTCTAGGGGTGAGCTTTTTGGTTGGGTATCCTAGCTTCAAATTTTTGGAGTCAAGCCAGACCTTTTCCCCCACTGTGAATGGATGGAATCCTCATCCGTTTCGCCCGATCATCACTTGTCGGGAGAGTTCGTGAGCCACTAGGGCTTCCTGCCATATGTTTTCTAGTTCGGCTATCCGCTGTTTGGTGGCCGGCACGTTAGTTTTTTGGTAAGTCATGGGGATAGCCCTAGGGTGTGCTCCCATCATTACATAAAACGGGGTGTTTTTGATAGCCGAATGATGTTTCTGGTTGTGTGTGAATTTGGCGGTGGTGAGGTGGCTTTTCCACTGCGAAGGTTTGTTCGTACAGAAGATCCGGAGGTAGATTTCGAGTTCTTGATTTACCCTCTCAGTTTCCCCATCGGTCTGTGGGTGGTAAGCTGTGCTCATTGCTAGCCTTATTCCCAGGAGTCTCCCTAGTTCTTGAAAGACGTTTGAGGCGAAGCGCGGATCTCAGTGAGATATGATCTTATCTGGGAGGCCAAATCTCCTGAATACGTTATGTAGATAGAGGTCAGCCGCCCCTAGCACGTCGACGCTCTTGTTGCAGGGGATGAAAATTACCCCCTTAGTAAGACCATGGTCTACCACGACCATGATGGTGTCAGATCCGTCACTTATCGGGAGATCAGTGATGAAGTCCATGGTCACTAGTGCGAATGGTCGAGTGGCACTAGATTTGATCAGAGATAATCCCAGTGTTGTTGGGTGAGTGTTCACCTTCATCTGCTGGCAGGTGGTGCAGCCATCGATGTAATTCCGAATGAAAATGGTCATCCCTGGCCACCAGTAGTCCCTTCGTACTAGTTCTAGGGTTTGAAATCGGCCGGGGTGTCCTGTAAGTATGTTGTCGTGGTATTTTTCCATGATTTTTCTTCTTAATTCTTTGTCATCTAGGACATAGCATCGATCTTTGAAAAAGACTGTCCCATCATCTTCCATCTTCCAGTCTTCTACCGCCGACTTGATCGGTGGCGTTCCTCCTTCTTTGATGGCTCTTACTATTTCCTTTAGTAAGTCATCTCTCATCATGCTTTCTGCTAGTACTTCTTTCAGCTCGGTATCGATCGTCCGTGTGAAGATCTCATCCTTTAGTAAGGTGATATCATCGTTATCATTGTCGATATTGGGTATGTGATCTCCTCTCCATGATAGGGCGTCTGATTGGATCATCATTTTTCCTGGGATGTGTACCAATTGAAGGTTGAATTGTGACAGGAAGAGGCTCCACCTAGCCTGTCGCCGATTTAATTTCCATGCTGTTCTGAAGTACATCAGATTTTTGTGATCCGATAGGATCGTCATTGCGTGTTTGGATCCTTGGAGATAGTGTCTCCAGGTTTCCAGTGCTCGTATTATTCCTAACAGCTCCCAATCGTAGATCTCGTAGTTTCATTCGGTTGCTGTCAGGGAGTGGGAGATATACCCGCAAGGGTGCCAGTCTCTGTTGGTATCGGTTTGTTTTAAGATGGCGCCTGTCGCATACTTTGAGGCGTCGCTTTCGATTACAAATGGTTTCTCTGCATCGGGCATCAGCAATACTGGCGCCTCAGAGAATTTCTTCTTTAGGGAGTCGAATGCCCCTTGGCACTCATCTGTCCAGCTAAAGGGTTGGTCTTTTCTCATTAAGTCGTTGAGTGGCTTAGTAATTGCGGCAAAGTTCCCTATGAATCTCCTGTAGAAGTTCCCGAAGCCCAGGAATGATCTAACCCCCTTTACGTTGGTTGGGGCTGGCCAGTCCCTTATTCCGCTTAGCTTAATGGGATCCATAGCCAGTTGGTTTGGTCGCAGGATCAAACCGAGGAATTTGACTTCCTGTACATCAAATCTAGATTTTTCAGGTTTTAGGTACAGGTCGTTCTCAGTGAGCCTTGCCAGGACTCTTTTCGTTCTCTCCTTGTGTTCTTTCTTGTCTTTGGAGAAGATGAGAATGTCATCCATGTAAATTACTAGCCATCCCTCATTCAGCATGTCTCGGAAGATGTCGTTCATCATTGCCTGGAAGGTTGCTGGGGAGTTGCAGAGGCTGAAAAACATGACCTTGGGCTCAAACAGCCCCTTATTGGTCTTAAATGCTGCCTTCCATTCGTCTCCCTTTTTAATCCTGACGTTGTGGTACCCCCATCTGATGTCTAATTTGGTGAACCATTTCGCCCCCTTCAGCTTATCGAGCAGATTGGCGATCAATGGAAGTGGGTACGAGTTTTTGATGGTTCCCTTGTTTAGATACCGGTAGTCTTGGCATGGTCTGAGCGCGTCAGAGTCTTTCTTTGCTACGAAGAAAAATGGTGATGCCATAGGGGACTTGGATGGAGTAATGTATCCTTTCCTCAGGTTATCGTCGATGAATTCGTCCAACTTCTTCTGTTCCAAAGGGGTAATTGGGTAGACCTTGCAGTCCTTCGGAATGAAGTCGGGTTTGAGCTCAATCGCGTGGTCCCACGGTCTCAATTCAGGAAACCTCTCCGATGCCACTTTTTTGAATACGCTTCGATACTCCTTATATTTATCGGGGAGCAGGTCATCGAGCGATAATTTTTCCTTGGCGCTTTCCTTCTCATGAGCAAGCCTCTGCGAGACAGAGGTCTTTGCTCGGATATGAGTAGTGTGGGAGAATGCAAATCTGCCAGTTAATCGAGATCGAGTGATGCATGAGATGTGCCTGAGTGCCTGGTAATTTGGGGGAACGTAGTCATGTTCGATCGTGAGGGGGGATTCTTCGGTTCTGAATACCCCGATCATTGGTTCCCCTCGGATGTAGGCGAATAGTGCATCAGTCCCATTGTTACTTCCTTCGGTGCCAAGTGATAAGCCGTTATTGGAGTCGTCCGGTGTAGAGATCCATGGATCAATCTCGGGATGAGTTTCCATTTCCGTGTCCGTTGCCAGGTGTGATCCATTTCCATTAAGTTCGTCTGCAGTGCAAAGCCCTCTTGCGAGATGAACCGCCCTGAGCCTACTCTTCACGTACTTGGTGGCGGCAAGGTGGGTTTCCCCGAAGGTCTCCCCAGCACTCCTTATAGGTAGCCTCCCGAGAGTCGGACTCAACGTTACTCTCGGTTCGAATGGCCCCTTGTCATCTATAGTAAGGCTTTGCTTACCGATTGTGGTCCGTGTCCGTTCAATCATGGTCCAGATCTTCCTCATAAGGGACCTTTCGGTCTGTCTATCTGTGAGAGTCCCCTTTTCCCAATCAATGGCAGGGTTGCGCTTCTGGAGCCACGTGTACCCCAAGATCATCATCTCCTTTCCTAGCCCCGTTATCAGCATCATGATCTCCTCCTCTTTTCCCCTGATCTCGGTGTCAATTCGGACGTAGTGTGAGATTGTCCCATTTTTGTTTAGGGTCCCATCGATGTTTTTGGCGAGGATTTTCCGGGTAAGTGGGAGTTTTTTCAATCCGAGTTTTTGGACGACTCGGTGGTCGATAAAGGTTTCGCCCACCCCTGAGTCGATCAGGGCAGGGATCTCAGCTTTTCCATTGTCTAGCAAGCAGTGAACAGGGACGCGCATAGATTGGTTGCTTACATCTGCTACAAGTACACTTGAGACAATGATTCTGGCGGGCTCTGCTGCCGATGCAGGCCGCCGTTTTAAAAACCCTCTTCTACCATCAGATCGAGCACTTCTTCCTTCTGCTTTTCCTCCAGTTCATTGATGAGGGTTCGAATCTTCATGTAGTGATCGCGGAAGGTCTTCTTTGTCTCTTTCTTCTCTTCTTTAGCGGGAGGTTCTTTCCCTCCTCTGTGTTCGTTTGCCCTGTGTCCTGTTTTGTGGCAAATAAAACATCTTTTTTCTTTCATATGCTTCACCCTCTCTGCATAGGAGAGGCACGTCGTGTCAATTTCCATGGCGTTAGGATCTTTGGAGGAGCTGCTCGCTCCCCCTCCTCCTACCTTGCTGTAGGTTCTCTCTTTAATTGCTTTCACTCTCCTCAAATGCCCCTCGGCCCTTGCTGCGTGGGTGTACCATCCTTCGATGGTGTCGGGCGGGTTCTCCATTCCAAATACCTTGTCCAGGACTCGATTGTTGAGTCCATCCACGAAGTATTCAATGAGCGCTGCATCTTCTTTAATCTTCATTCAATAAGCCAGTGTCTTAAACTGGGCTATGTATTCATCTACCCCCTTTGCTCCCTGAGAGAGCACACGGAGTTGGGTGCATGCATTCCCTGCATCGTCAATCGGCAAAAAGGCTGCACGTACTTTCGCTATGAATTCCTGGAACGTGTCCCAGGGCTTCAATTCTATGTACCTCTCCTCCAAGTACGCTTGCTTCCAGGGTCCAGCTGTCCCTCCATTCATATAGGAGAGCATGAATAGAATCTTGTGGCGGTCATCAGGGAAAGTGGTAGAGTTGGCGTCGACATACACTCTGCACTCTAGGAGAAAGAGCATTGTTTTTGCTCGGTCTCTGGAGTAATCAGTAGGTGCCCTCATCTTTATTTCAGCGGGTCGCGGGTTAAGAGTGTTGGGTGCAGTGGGAGCAGTGGGAGTGGATGGAGCCACCATGTCTCTTCATCGGGTGGGGTAGGGTCAGATTGTTCTTGTAAGAATGGTGTCGAAGTGGTGGGTGCTGCCTGGACTGAGGTTAGTCGGCAGAGTTTAGAACAGCTTGACCTTTTGTTACGGTCAATACTCCTAAATCAAAAGTAGGTCGACACTTGTAAGTGGCGGTGTTCAACAGTGGTTCGGATTGCCGAAGCTCATGAGCAACGGTTTGAGCAAGAGACTTAGATCGCACCGGTTAGGAGTGTAGAAAAGACTAGGTCAAGCTGAGTTGACCAGTCCTGCATTCATAGTTTAAATAGTACAAACACGGATCATAGATATGAGTCATGCTAGGAGAACAATAGAGACAATAAGGATGAAAAGACAATAGGGAAAGGGGCGTCCGCAGTATGCTACAATAAGGTGGGAATGTAGGGATGTAGATCAAGGGTGCGTGTTGGGCAAGACAAAAGGGAAGAGACAATAATGTGAGATGCACATTGGCAGAACAATAAGAACAAAAGAAAATTGAATCCCCCGTGCCTCTTCATAACAGAACCAGACCCACTGAGACCAGTTTCATCAGTATGGTTATGGTCCATAGACCAGTCAGTACCAGTTTGAAAGTGAACTGGAATGTAACCAGTCAGGATCAGTTGACTGCCAGTTATGACTGGTCTTTTGCTCAAAACTATCTCTACCATATAAATAGAAACTAAGATTTTGCCCCAAACATATGTTGTTCAAGTTGATGGTAAGGGGAATATACTTCATAGCACAGTGGATAACAATTATAGCACAGATGAGCTTGAGAAGTAGTAGAATGTATCAATGTTCCTACATATTAGTCAGTAAAGTTGCATTTGGATTGGGTAGAACAGACCTATGTAATGAGATCCTGAACCCTAAATGAACCTCAACCAACAAGTAGTGACCATGCAATACATTGAAGATTGTTTAGGAATGTGGGGCTGAGGCTTGTCCATAGTTGAAGACCAGTGTCATAAGAAGAGGAATTCATTCCATCCCTGTGAGATACTACATCAACATGCTAGTAAACAGTATTTGACGATGTAATGGAAACCTACTTGCCATGCCAACAACTCATGGCATGAGATCTCTGGGGTTGCAAGATACTCTTCAAGCTTTGAACTCATGAGTGAATCAAAGGGCGCTTTGAAAAGAGTGCTCTCAGATTCAGAGATGGTCAATGAAGGGCCAGTCAGGAATGAGATAGACCCATCATCAGGATTGTGGGAAGCTGCAACACAGTGCTCCAGCTGAATGATCATTGAGGAAAAGCGAATTGACATTTAATGACTAACCCAACTGTAAGTTGAAAGTGAAAGAGTAAGAGAATAACTGCCATGTAATGTACATATGATGTGGGCAGCCAACAGCTCCGACTCAAAGTTTTATCTCATCTAATCTGAGTTGAGTCACAGGTGAGAGGACAAATAGTCGAGAAGAATGTAGGCAAAAATGGATCCAGATGGTTGTGGTTATTATGCAGTTGTCTGAGTCATGGTAATAAATGTTTGAGATGTTGCAATGTTGGAGGTGAGTAGATTACTAACAATTCTGTGTGGGTATGAATGAATGGTCGTCTACAATGATATTACTGATGTTGGACTGTACTCTAGTATGTACTTAATAGTGGGGTCAATGTAGATAGTTCTAATCAGATTCTTCCATAATGAATTCATCCTTGGGCTTGTCAAAGTCATTCGCCAATTCATCTGCTTTGAGCATCTCACAATATTCATCCAGATATATCTCTTCAATTTACTCCGAGTTCCAAGCTGCAACTCCAGAATGTTGCTGCACCATGCAAATTTCATAATTTGCAACTCCTCAAATTGCTTCATGCCAAGAGAAGCTCTGTGAGTGTCAGCTGTCTGTTTACTTGAAGAGAAGAGCCATTCACAGGGGACTGAGGATGCCTGGCATGGGAGGGCATCGAGGGTGATGCGTGCAAGTATCGGATAGAGTTGGGCATTATCCTGTAACAAATTTAAATGAAAATGATTGAAAAAGGGGGTAACTATGCACCTGCCACCATCGAACAATATCAGTCTCCTTTGAAACATCTACTGGCCTGTCCTTCAAATAGCATCTCAATTCAGATGCCCACCCTTCATCATCATCCATGTCCACAAGTGTTTGGCAATATCAATCATATTTATAAATGAGGGCCTTCTCTGCACCAGCATTGTTGGCAGTTGAAGAATTAGCTGTGTTGCATCATGGCTGGCACTTGAAGTACATTTCCATCTATGAATTTTGAGTGAGCAAGTTCATTAGTCCAGATTAACATATAAGAATACTCACGTGAATTTCTATGATTTTGTGTGCCTCATCTTGCCAGTTTTTCACATTGAGATTGCCAGATGCATGTTCCTTCACCTGTTCCTCTGCATCTCCCCATGTCATCTTTATATAGTCAAGTTTGTACTAAGGGTGGAGAACTGTATAAAATCAATGACAGCTGATAAATGAAAGAGAAGTAGAAATGAACCAAGTGTGAGTACAAACATGGGCTTGCTATCAATGTGAGAGTAGTACTTCTGAAGTTTTCCTAATCCATCCTCAATGGCATCCTTGTACAGAGCAAAGTTACCAGAGTCTCACTTCTCCTCCCATGTGGTCTACAGCTGCTCAAGTGTGGAAAGTGCACACCAGAGTGTGGGTAGTCATTCAGACAAAAAGTATTGTTGAATATCATTTGAGTCCTGAAGACAGAGATTATGAGTAAGTAGAGTTTTTGCTGCAATCAACCCACTTACCTTCAAAAGATTGCATGCATCTTTCATGTATTCCCAGTCTCTGTCTGTGAGCATAAATGTGGCCCATGGGATTTTCTTCTTGATTTGACCATTATGACGAATGGTGGTGATAGGCCCATAAAGAATGTTGGTGGATTTCAAAAAATGATTGATTGGCTAACTGCATGACCATGTCAGTGCCAATATCCATAGAAACCATGCATTTCCAACTCACCTGACGTAGCTTGTATGAACGATCAAGCATCAAATATGCTGATCCCCATTGAATGTTGCTGTGTAGTGGAATCTTAAGTGGATCGGTTATCTTGCATTGTATCTGGAGTTTCTCAAAATATTCAATATGTTGTCCAGATGCTTGGATCTATGTAATTGAGAGGTTAGAAAATACAAGAAAATTAGAACAATCCAAAAAATACCTTGATAGTGACAGTATGTACAGATGTGATGATATAAAGTGACCCTCCAAGCATGTGGTTGTTGGGTAACAATGGATCATACTCCCATATGGCAGTTGCAGTCTCAATCACTGCAATTTTGGTGATATGGCTCATCATGGCAATGTTTGCAATGTTGACCACATGCCCGAAGCATCTTAATGGAATTAGTGTGCGGTAGAAGATAACAAGCATTGAGAAGGGGAATGTACCAAAGCTGATTCTTGTCTGCATCCCATGAATCATACAATCTTTGTGTATGCACAGACTCAATCATTGTGCAAATTGTGTTGTTACTTGAAGTATTGTCGAGTGTAACCATGTACAGCTGTATCTAATCGATTAACTATCTTACCTCTAGATCAGATGACTCACCTTGGATCCATCTTTGTCACAGATGCCCATGTGGTTACATAAACCCATGAAGTATCACCCCAGATTCCAGCCACTGTGATTTTCAAAGACTGACTTGAAACCAATGACTTCTGACCACAACTTCCATTCCCCTTCCTTCACTTCGATCCAGTGTGTGGTCATACCAAGGAATGATGCCTTGGTAGTATCAGCAGCTCACCTGTCAGCTGTCAATGAGATTTTGCCAGGAGCATTCTGTTATCTTTCATAAGTGGCTTATTTTATGGTACATTCTATTTAACTCACCTGGATTTCATCCTTCAGCTGTTTGTGCCACTTGACAAACTCATTGTAAATATAAGAAGTTACAATGTTGTGAGTATTGGGTATATCTTGCTGTCCTGCCTTTGGCCTCATGGCAACCAAACAGTTATGGAACACAGCCTTATCCACAACTGCCAGTGCCTTCAACTGAGCATCAGCCCATAGCAACCCAAAAACTTATTAGGGCCATACCTGATCATCACAAGCTACAAACTTTGCAACTGCTTCTGTCACACCATCATGGGTAAATTCCTGTGGCTTCTTTTTAAGCATCTCATCTAGCTTTACCTGCTGCTTCCTCTTGGACTTTATTTTCCCTGCCTTCATTTGTCTCCAGATCTCTTGAGGGATGGCATGGTGATTTTTAGGTATGTTCTACTCTTTGCAACATTGTTGATACAAAGGATAATGAGAACAAATATATACTCAGCAGCTCAAATTTCCACCAGTAAAAAATGCCTTTCTCTGTTGGCCCTTCATATTCTTATTTTTCCTATATCATCATGAGTTTATTTCTATTTACTTGATGCTATTCATTACTCATCTGCAGGCCAGGCACCATCATCTCTTTATGGTCTCGCTACTCTCACCTTTCTTGAATTTGACATCTATGTAGTCTGAAAATATTGTCAACAGGTCTTTTGTGGAGTCCCTTTTTACAGTCAGCATCTCTGGGATCTCTGCATAATGTTGCACCTCAAGGTCACTCGCTTCCTATCCAGCAGTGTAAGCATTGTTATATCTGCATCATTGTAATGTTACCTTATCTCCTTCAGTTTCATCAGTTACATTACCTGTCTTGTCATTACCATCATTGGTAACTTCTTCAACCTCCACTTCCTGTTCATCTACCTCTTCAATCTCCTCAGCTGCTTTCTTGGCCCTTTTACGAGCTCTGACATGAGGTTCCTGGGGTTCCTCATCAGAACTCAAATCATTGTCACTTTTAGATGCAACCCATTTTCAGCTGTTACCAGTCTTTTTTGGTAGTGCCCCACAAGACTTGTTGTTACCCTTTGGCTTAGCTGATTGGATGGCTGCCTTGCCACATTGCTTTGTGGTAGCTTTCCCTTTGGCCATGGGTAGAATAGTACAGTGTTTATGTTATGTTGTGAACTTTCAAAATATCCTGATTGTATTTGGTTGATATTTGTCTGATGTCATGGCCATGTACCACTCTTGATTCTATATCTATATTACTCTCAGTTTTGGTACCCATATTCATAGTATTGTAGTGTAGTATCCTACAGCAGTAAGCGGACTAATAGTTCAGTCTTAGACTGGTTAGAACTGGTTTCTGTCAGTTCTAATCAGTAGCTTGTTCGGGCAGGACCATAACTAATGGTTACTTGACAGAGGCCATAACTGAGACCAAAAGTTTGGTCCTATTAGTCCAAGTTTGGTTCAGTCTTGGTTAATTTTCAGTTCTTGTAACCAGACCTTCATGCACTAGACTCATGAATGCAGCTTTTAACATTACACTTCATGCCACTGACCACACATGCCCCCAATCCCTCCAACTGTCTGCCCCTGCTGCCCACCAGTAACTGCTTCAATGCCCTGGTCGTCAACCCACTAGAGGAAAAACTTCACTCCATGACCAACCCCCCCCCTAAAATTCCTCAGCTCAATGGAAGTCACACCCGCTCCACTTACACCTGTTCCTCCTCTTCCCAGATTAAAATTTTGGGAGTGCAAGCTACCACGCAAGTACATTGTGGCATCCACCCCCTCCCTGCAATCACTAGAATTGAACATTGAGCTGCAGACTACAGATACAGGGCAAGTACTCAGTATTCCTGCTCTCCTGGACTCAGGTGCCATGGGCCTTTTCATTGATTTGCACCTGTTTCAACAAAAACAACTCAATACCCACTTACTATCTTGACCCATACCTGTCTTCAATGTGGATGGTTCCCCAAATAAAGTGGGGTGATTTTGGAGGTTGTTGACCTAGTCCTCTAGTACAAGGACCATAGTAAACAGGCTCTTTTTGCTGTGATTCAACTGAGGAAGCACGAGGCAATTTTGGGCTACCTGTGGCTTCATGACCATAATCCTGAGGTCAACTGGGTGACAGGTGAAGTCATAATGAGTCATTGTCCCTCTCTTTGCCATACTTGCTTTACTGAAGGCAGACAGGAACATCAAGGGTGAAAGGTACTCTTACAATGCACTCAAAAGTGTCATGCTGGTCCAATGCCTATGGCCAATGTGGACTTGGAAGACATTCCAGATCTTGCACCTGATTCTGACTATGATGAAAAGGAGGTGGAGGAGATTGAGGAAGGTGACTTAATTTTCTACACTGCTATTAACTCTTTGCATAAGGTGCATGCCACTTTGAACATCTCCTAGTGCCTTGCAGAGGCCTTCCACAAGAACAGTGCACCCAAATCCTTCACTGAATCCATACTTCCTCACCTGCATAACTTCGAGGATGTCTTTTCCAAGGAATCTTTTGACTCACTTCCTAATTGTTGTTGAAGAGGATTTGGAATCCCGATGGTTCATTGAACCAGGTCATCCTGTCATGGCAAACAGGGTAAGTGTAAATGGAGAAAATGCATCAGAAATGTGCAAAAACATCATAGATAGCAAATCCAAATGAAACAGAGAGTTTCTGCATGAGACAGAAACTGAGAAATTGGTCATCAAAAATTAATGCACTCATGAATAGTCCATGCGATCAAATCTGATAAGGATTATGGTGCATGAGAAAAGAGTGAAAAAGAGTCAACAAAAGAGAAAGGTTGAGCTCATTGGTGTCAAAGTGAAAATATGTGTGTTGGTGTGAAACAGATGTAAACAGATTCATTGATCTGGACAGCAGTAACATAACAAATGGGCCTATTTGACCTGTATCCCAGGAAACTAGAAAACTTAACAGTATTCTGCACTCGTCAGTACAAGGGTCTTGAGAGAACTTGAGTCATTGGGAGAAGTCCTATGTGATTGCATGCATACTCTTGTGCCAATCACACCATGAGAAATTGTTGAAATTAAATTCCCATGCATGCTGCATACATGAGGCAATGCATGCAGCACACACATGTTACTGCGCTTACTGCGCATACATGTGGTAAACACATTCCTGAGTCATGTGACATCCTTACTATTATGTATATAAGGAGAACCTGTACTGTAGTAGATATACAGTGTTCTTACCTCTGCTAAACCCTAGCTCTAAGACTAACTAAACCCCAGGTAGGTTATAAAGAACGTGTCATCTCTTCCTCTGTGCAGCATATGTAGTCTGCTCCAACAGGTTATGGGCTTTGCTGAGCACATCATGAATGCACCTTAACTGGCTGTGAATGACATTGACTTCATTGTCTCCAAATTGTAACCTTGCGCTCCCTGCGAGCTGCATTTAAAAACCCAGGTTGACTAGGGTTAACCACTCTGAATGAGTGTTTTTGCCTGAGATTATGGAATGTGTTTTCTTGAATAGAGGACTGATTGAGTGCTTTTACCAGCTGCCACTATAACATCATGTCTTCAACTCTTGAAAAACTCATACAAACTTTCGATGGCTCTAACTACATTCAATGGGCTGACTCAATGAAGACATGGCTCAGATCTCAGGGCCTCTGGCAAATAACTAGCGGGATGGAACTAAAACCACTCCTGGTGCCTCCTTTGATGGTGACAAACGCTGCACTAGTAGTGGAAGCTAATTCCAAGCTCCAGACCTGGAACAATAAGAATGACCAGGCTATTGGTAGCCTAGTGCTCTGCCTGGCCCCCTCTATTCGGCAGTGTGCCAACACCAAGGACACTGCTGAGGAGGTGTGGGATCTCATCTGCACCAACTATGGTGTCGATGGCCCCTCCCAAGTCTTTGTGGACTTTAGGTCTGCAATCGCAATCAAAATTCTGGCTGTGAATCCCATGCCAGAGATTGCCAAAATGGCTAATAAATTCAAGCGCCTTATGGCTGCCAATGTTGCCATCCCCAAATTAGTACAGGCAATGATTCTACTTGCTGTGATGCTGCGCGAGTATGATTCTCTATCTGCCACGGTCCTTAACATGACCACTACTAGAGCCTTGACATTTAAACATGTCAAGGACTCCATTGTCGCTGAGGCCTCATGGCACATAGCAGTTAAAAAGCCCATCAGCCCACCTCAGGCCACCAAGCTTTCTGCTGTCAAGCGCAAAGGGGGAAACCCCAAATGGCAATCTCAGGGCAACAATGGAGATTTGTTCCGAAAGCGTGGACGATGATATCAGCAGGCTCGAGACACCCTCGAGCAAATGAATCTCCCGTGCAGCGTGAAAAATCTGCGACCGCTGGAAGAGCACCTAACAGTGTGAGAAGGTAAGAGGAGGAGGATTGAACCAGAACCAAGGATCGTAGAGGTAGAAGATGATAGTGTCTCCTTTGGATCGGAACCTGTGGTTTCTGATGAGGAAGTATGGAAAGCCATCAATGAAATGCTCATTGATGAACTGCTTGAAACAGGTACATATGATGAAAGGTCAGTCCTTTTCCCTGCCACAAGCACAATAATTAACATTCCACTGATCACAGCGAACTTTTCATGTGAAATTTTACTGCTACTAAATGTATCATGGAACAATTTACATCTTAATATATGTGTTATGTATGCAAATGGAAATTGTAAGAAAGGTGCCAACTGGATCATGGATTCAGGTGCATCAAAACACTTCACTGGTGAAATTAAAGATTTTGCTTCTTACGAGCCTTTACCAAGAAAGGACTCTACCCTGGTTCAAACAGCCATGGGTACTACTCATATAGTAGGGAAAGGAGCAGTCTTCATTAGACATCAGGTAGTATGTCATGGGAAGTCAGAGACGTGATATGCGATTATACCCCATCTACTACATACCCTACTGTAATGCTCGATTACTGTAAATGGGCATCTTCTTGCAAGATGGAAGTGACATGCGTGGTTCCTCCACACACATTTCATTTTTCAAGCAAGGAAACCCAATTATGGATTGTGTCCCTCTTATGAAATGTGACACTATTTATTGGGCTCGGACTCATATATTGAGCACCAAGGGAATCAATGTCACGACGATGTATGTCGCAGACTACTTGACTTGGCATAAGCAACTTGGACACCCATCCAAAGAGGCACTAGGGAAGATGCCTAATAGCACCATAAAATTCCTGAGGAATTTAATTATTCCTAAAGACAAAATTATATGTCCAGGGTGCACTGAAGGGAAAATGACCTCAAATCTTTTCCTGAATCAGATTCACGTGCAGAAAGACCCTTTGAATTAATACATTCTGATCTGAAGGAACTCCCAGTACTATCGTACCATAAACATAAATACTTTATTGTATTTCTGGATGACAAGATGTCACATATCTGGGTCCAATACCTTAAAAAGAAATCTGATGCTGCTGCGGCCATCAGACAATTTCGGGCAGTGGCTTTGATACAGTATGGTGCTACAATCAAGTGCTAGCATGTTGATCCAGGGGGGGAGTTCAAAGATCGTGAGCTACAAAATGTGCTCAAGGACTTTAGCATCAAAATAGAGATGTCTGCACCCTACGTTCACCAACAGAACGGGCGCGCAGAGCATGCCATAAGGACAATAATGGAAAAGTCGCAAACCCTGTGATTTACTGCATGTCTACCACAATCATGGTGGGAATTTTACATTGAACATGCAACACACCTATACAACTGAACCTCGATAAGGCACCTGAAATGGCTGACACCAGTTGAGGACCTGACAAAGGTCCACCCAGATCTAAACGATCTGAAGGTTTTTGGTTGTAGTGCTTACATCTACCTACCCAAGGAGAAGTGTCCAAACACATTGGCTCCTCGATCGGAGTTGATGACATACCTTGGATTAGAAGATGGCATTAAAGCATACCATTTCATGTGACCTAGTGGTGCAATATTCATTGGTGCTACAGCACTATTTGATGAAACGTTGTTCCCATGCTGTCCCAGAGCTAAAACTCCTGCCAATATGGACCTTGGTGATTTTCCACCTCCAGAACCAGAAGATGATGACCACTCATCTGGAATGGATGGCGATGATTCTATACCGCCACAAGATCCACCCCTTCCTCCATCATCAGAAAATGATGATGATGATGTACCAAGTGAGCAAAAGGCACATGATGATGTGACTGATGCTCCTCCTCTGCCGCCTCCAGTAACCACTGAGGACTTTCATCCAAGACATGATGATCAACAGGAATGGCAGCAATTGCCCCATTGATCAGGCAGGCAGAGGAACATCCCAAACTGTTCTGGCAATACCTATGGAGAGAAGCGACTCCCCTCTGACATAGAGAGAGACATTGCATGTGATCGATATTGGAAGAGATCTGTAGGTCAAGATTCGGATCATAACTGAACACGACCACAATCTCAACAGAAAAAACCAGTTGCTGGACCGAGTTTGGCACCCCACGAGAGTGTGCCCAATTCCAATAATCAAGAACATAATCACCCAATGGGGGAACTGGACGAAGCAGGTTATATTAAAAAGATAACCAAGGAAGGAGGAGATAAGCTTATTCGCTGGCTGTTGTCAAAAGCAGTCAAACCATCGAGCAAAATAAGCCAAGTTCCAAACCAATTTCGCGATATTGCATGCCTACCACAGCAGCAGCAATGTGAGTGGAAACAAGCTTGTCATGAAGAATTAGAGGCTCTTCATAAGTGACAAGTCTATGACATTATCGATCTTCCACATGATCAAAAAACGATTAAAAATAAATGGGTTTTCTCTATAAAATTGGATGGAAAAAAACAAGCCAGACTCATGGCCAAAGGCTTTTCACAAGTCAAAAGTGTTGACTTTAATAAGATTTTCTCACCAGTAGTCCGCTACGAGACCATATGCCTCATGTTTGCACTTGCATCTCTAGAGGGCATGTATATGACTGGCCTAGATGTAAAAACCGCATTTTTATATGGCAAACTAGATGAGGAGATCTATATGGATCAACCCGAGGGTTTCAGACTTGAGGAAAAAGAGCGCAAAGTAATGTGCTTACACCGAGCATTGTATGGCCTTAAACAAGCCTCACTTGCATGGTGGAAAGAGCTAGAGGCATTTATGCTCACCATTGGGTTTGTGCACACCAGCTCTGATGCCAGCATCTTCATACACAAGGATCCTAAGACAGGTAGCATTGTTATTGCACTCATCTATGTTGATGATGGCTTGTTCATGGGGAAGAACAAGAAACTTGTGAATGAAAAGAAAAATGCTTGTCTAAAGCAATGGGAGTGCCGTAGTACTGAAAAAGTCATGGAATTCTTAGGCATGCACATCACCCAGACTGCAAGCAAAGTCAAACTTGATCAAACTGAATATCTTGCCAAAGTGCTTAAGAGATTCGAGATGACAAATGCCAAAGTGACCCCCACTCCACTCCTGACTGGTTACAGACCATTGGAAAACACAGCAATGCCCAACGCAATGCTTAGATCAAAATATCAGTCTGTGATCAGATCTTTATTGTATCTGATGCTTGGAATGCGACCTGATATTGCTTATGCAGTAATCAAGATGTCACAATTCTTGGCTAATCCTAGCCAAGAACATCTAGACAAAGCGATGTACATCATGTGCTATCTGGTGGGAACCCAGAAATATAACATTGTCTACGATGGTGAGAAGTCCGAGGGGCTACAGGCCTTCACAGATTCTGATTGGGCAGCTGACACTGTCAAACACTGATCTACAATGGGTTACTTTGCTACTCTAGCGAGTGGCATTGTGTGCTGGCAGTCCCGTTTACAAAAAACTGTAGCACTGTCATCCACAGAAGCCGAATATATGGCTCTCTCTGACACTTGTCAACAGATAGTGTGGATAGAGTCCTTATTCCAAAAACTTGGATATGTACTGAAGTGCGTACCAATCTGTGCTGACAATCAGGGATCCATCTTTATCAGATCAAATCCAGTTCAGGAAAAAAGGACCAAACATATAGACATTCACTACCACTATACCTACGAATGCATAGAAAATGACAAAGTCACAGTCGTTTTCATTTCTGGAAGTGATAATCCGGCTGACATGTTCACAAAAAACCTTGGCGCCATCCTATTCAGGAAATTTAGAGACTCTCTCGGAATTACTTTCGAGATTCAAACTTAGCTGCTTAGAGCGCTGTACAGTTTGAGGGGGGGTGTTGAAATTAAATCCTGATACATGCTGCATACATGAGGCAATGCATGCAGCACACACATATTACTGTGCTTACTGCACATACATGTGGTAAACACATTCCTGAGTCATGTGACATCCTTACTATTATGTATATAAGGAGAACCTGTACTGTAGTAGATATACAGTGTTCTTACCTCTGCTAAACCCTAGCTCTAAGACTAACTAAACCCCAGGTAGGTTATAAGGAATGTGTCGTCTCTTTCTCTGTGCAGCATATGTAGTCTGCTCCAACAGAAATGAAAGTGAAAGTAAAGAAGAAGCAAAAATGAACAAGTTGAGAAGTAGGATTAAAAATAGAATTATTGGTAATATGGTGCATTGAATGATTGTCAGTCTAGTGTCATCAAGTCCTCATCTTCAGGCATTAGTATATAGGTATGACTCAGGGAGCAGCCTACCATTGGGGTGCTCTATTGACAGAATGCAACTCGGACTCCCAACAAGTGTGGAGCACTCCCAAAAGTAAACACTCAGCCCTACCATCTGTATGATCAGTCCATCAAATTGGATGTTAACTAACCAAGGAAAAAGAAAGTGTTGAAATATTGGTTCTTGAGAAAGTTTGAGAGAATAAGAATAAAATAAAAATAACTTGAAAAGAAAGACCCATCCCCCATATGAATTCATTGAGGCAAATGTTGAGTTTGTTGGTAAGATAAGGAAATGATGACAAAAGGAGGGAAAAATGTGTTTTGAGTGCATTGAGCCAGTTTGAGAGGATTCGAGTCTTGTTTTTTTATTTTCCATAGGTCTGTTTCAACAAAAGAAGAGATCAGTCACATAGAATAAAGGGAGAATGTTACAGAACAGAAATCATGCAAGGAAAAAGAAGAAGGAAAGGTCACCAAAGTAATGCATCAGGAGGGGAAGGTCGATGGGTGTGTCTACCTTCCCTTCCACAGTGCACAGGACTTCAAATAATGCCCCCATCATTCAGGAGACCAACAAAGCCTGTAAATGTGAAAGATTAGTGGTAGTTCAGGTGCAATGCCACCATCTTGTTAGTCCACTTAGCGATGTTCTTAATGTTGACTTTCATGCATTCTTGGATCTGTTGCCAGTCTGGTCCCCATCATAGCTGGTGTTTTACCCATACCTCCTCCATGCCATTCTGAAACAAGTTGTCGAGATTGTCAAACATAGGGTGGCTGTACTTCCACCTGGGATGTCTGGTGATAGAAGTTGTCAAGAAGGGTTCATATACCAGTAGCTCATTGATAGGATCTTCCCATGTGAGATGAATGAGTTCTGAATCATTCAAGCCATGAATGAACATAATGGGGAGACTCTGTATAGTGTGCCCAACATCAAGGATGGGAATCATGGACTCGAAAAGAGGAAGTATGTCAGAAACATATGAAAGAGAATGCATCTGAGTTAGAGTGACACTACATAGATATGTGTTGGCATGGAGCAGAAAGGTAGGGTCTGGAAATTCATGTTGCAATTGAGCATATAGCTCAGTCTTGTACATGTGGATCGTCTCGTGATCAGGCCTGTAATAAAAAATCTTGATGCAATCAAGAACAACAGTGTTTCTCTGAATGTTACCATCCAACTCATGCAAATGGTATCCTTTCAGCTCTCCATTGATACAGCTCCCTATCATCCTGCACTCATACTATGGCATTTTTCGTGATTGTATGCACTGCTTGGACACCTTCTACTCACTTTGCACAGCATACTTTTGCATGCCTTCATGCGCTTTTGTGCACCCAAGTGCACTCCTGTGTGCCTTTGTGTGCTTTTGTGTGCTCAGGTGCACTTTCATGCACTCCAGTGTGCTTTCGTGCACTCCAGTGTGCTTTCGTGCACTCCAGTGTGCTTTCGTGCACTCCAGTGTGCTTTCGTGCACTCCAGTGTGCTTTCATGCACTCCAGTGTGCTTTCGTGCACTCCAGTGTGCTTTCGTGCACTCCAGTGTGCTTTGGTGTGCTTTTACGTGCCTTTGACTGCTAGGTGTGCTTTGGTGTGCCTTTTACATTTCCACTGCACCTTTGGATCCCCTTAGCTGCCTCCAAGCATGCACCTTAAGTGCACCTTGTTACACTTTAAACTGCCTTTGTGCACCTCCCACACTCCTTATCTGCCTTTCACAGTTACTGTGCACTCCATGCATCTTTATGTGCTTCTTTTATGCTTTGCCAGCAACTCACATTCCTCACTGCGCACTCATTGCACTATTCATTTATCACACACAACAATCCTTCACCACACCTATTGTGCTGCGCATCATGGCTTCCAGCTTACTGGGGTGCTTATTTGAGGTGCACTGCGATTGCAGCATGAGGCACTTTCACATAATCCAGGTGCTTTGGCACTATTTGGCCTCACACAGCATCTCCTCATAGTTCTTCCACATTTCCAATTGGCATTGCCCTATCTGGTAACTGGCACAGGTCGATCACATTACTATTACTAAGGCATAGCATACAACACATAATACCAAAGCAGATTAATTGGGAAGAGTGCACGGGATCTAAAGTGCACCAAAAATAGAACATCACACTGGAACAGTTGGGTATTGGGCTATAGCATGTTCAAATCTTATTGGCTAAGGCAGCGGCATCATGTGGTCAGGTTTAGATGGACCAATGGATGGAATTGTGGGTAGCACATGGTGCTTTCTATTTTTATACTTTATTTTGCTGCTTTTATCACATAAGCCATTTGTACATAGTAGGCAGACAGATTGAGAATCCAGAGAATCTTTTCCCCCACATAGTTCATAGCTCATTCAGCATTGCACATAATCAGTGCACTATCATCCAGTCCATGCACCTTTGTAGTATGCCCTTCATATAGCTGCATTTGCATATTGTTTGCATCTCTCATCATATTGCCACATTTCATCTCTTCGTTGTGCCCCTTCATCTTCATTTGTACACTCTTGCAGTGCACCCCTCATATAGCCATGTTTGCACATCATTTGCATCCCTCATTGTATAGCTGCATTTTGTGCACCATTTGTGCATTTTCCCACCAGTTGTGCTTACATCCCATTTGTGCCCCTAGCCTGTGCTACTCCTTTGACACACTCTAGTACAGTCCTTGTCCCGCTGATGATACTCAACCCGGAAACCCAAACAAAACCTACTAATGGCTTCGGATAGTATAACACAGGCCAGAGGAAGGGTGCAAGGTGGTACTAAATATCACCGCTGAGACCAAAGCGTAATGTTTAGTGATGTGAAATGGTAAGGGCTGTGGATAATAGTCTGTATAGGCATACGAAGGTGTTTGAAATAGTTCGAAAGAGGTTCGAAGATGTGTGAAATAGGTTCGAAAAAGGTTCAAAGAGGTTCGAGGTCATGCAAAGTAGTCCAAAGAAGTTCAAATAAGTTCGAAAAGGTTCGAGATATATCGAAGAGCGAGTTTAACGAATGTGAAGTGTTTGTCGAATGGCAGTAGGCGATAGGTGATAAAACGGAGAGCGAATACAATAGTTTCGAGGAAGTTCGCGATATTTCGCAGAACTTTAGAGATATGATGTGAAGATAAGACTAAAGAGAACAATTTTTAAATCTGATGATAGCAAGAGGGTAACTTGTGCTATTCCCTGTTATTCTCCTCTGTTTTTATTCTAACTAATACAAGTCTATATACAATCTGAAGGAATAGTACTAAAAAGGAAATAATAACAATTGTAGAACATGAGGCAATGTGCACAGCAAATAAAGGTATTGTAAAACATGAAACAAAATGAAAGATGATAATAAGTGAAATGTACATTGTCCAAGTATAGTAAAAGTTCTTGTTCTATTGCTTTAATATATCAATAAAACACAAAAATGCACTTATTGCATTCTAACTCTGTTGTAATCCCTCCTTGTGTCCGGTAGTGCTCGATATGCAGTGAGTTGGGTTGTTCCGGATATGCAACATGTATCGAAACTGTTTGAGGACAACTATACAGCAGCCGAAGTCATTTGAAGTACTGCGAAGTCATTTGAAGTGTTGTGAAATGGTTTAAAAGCATTTGAAATAGTTCAAAGTTGTCCAAAATAGTGCGAAATAAGTCGAAAATAGTTTGGAGTCGATTTTGTAATGTTCATAGTAGTTCGGAAGGTCTGTCGTAGTGTGTTAATACGATTGGAAACTTTTCTCAGACCTTAGAGTGCGCAGTGGACCTATCACCACTAAACCTCCTACTTTCCACCCCCATCATCATTGCACATTTTTGTGCTCTCATTGCAAATTTTTCCACACTGCACATTTTTGCCCCTTTGCATTGCACACTTTTTTGCCATTGTGCATACCTTTCTTTTTGTGTACACAACTAGTGTGCACATTGAAAACCATTGTACCAGCCTCTGTAGTCTCTGTGCCTTGAAGGACAATCTGAGGTCCTCTAAGCGAACCCCCTCACCCTGAGCATGCCTGCAGCTGTAGGTTTAGTGTTCACCCCTTCTGTTGAGACTCTGCACTGAGTACCAACTGAACACATCACCATTGATAATGCTCGACCTGGAAACCTAACAAAAACTTGTTAAAAGGTCTAAGGAGTATAACACAGGCTAGAGGAAGAGTGAGAGTTGGTACTAAATATTACTGCTGATATCCAAGGTTGTGTTTAGGAATGCAAAATAATAAGAGATGTTGCCAATAGTTTTTTGGAGCATACAAAAAGGTTTGAAAGAGTTCGAAATAAATTTGAAGATGTGCAAAATAGTTCAAAAAAGGTTCAAAGAGGTTCAAAAAGGTTCAAAGTAGTTTCAAGAAGAGTCAAAGATGTTGGACTGGTGTTGAGGTATATCAAGGAATGCGTTTAGCAAACAGAAAGTGTTTTTTGAGAGACAATAGGTGATATGCAATAAGTCGAAGGCAAATACAAAAGTTTGAGGAAGTTCATGATATTTTGCAGAACTTAGAGATACAACATGAGGTTAAGACTCAAGAGAATGGCTCTTAAAATGAATGATAATGGAGAGGGTAACTTCTTCTCTGTTCCCTTTTTCTATCCTTCTAAGTAACTAATACAAGTCTATATACAATTTGAAGAGATAGTACTAAAAAGGAAACAATAACATGTGGAAAATATGAGGCAGTATGCACAGCAAATAAAGGTATAGTAAAACATAAAACAAATGAGAAATAATAATAAATGAATAATAAATAAAATGTACATTGTCCCAATATAGTAAAAGTACTTGTTCTACTGCTTTAATATATCATTAAAACACAAAACTGCACTTATCACATTCTAGATCTTTTGTTGTCTCTCTTTGTGTCTGGTGGTGCTCGATATGTGACAAAATGGCTCATTCCAGATGTGCCATGTAAGTTGAAAGGGTTTCAAAACAACTTTATGGTGGCCAATGTCATTCAAAGTAGTGTGAAGTTGTTTGAAAGCATTTGAAGTGTCCCAAAATCATTCAAAGTCATTTGAAGTCATTCAAAGTTGTTCAAAGTTTAAAATAGTTTGAAATTAGTTCGAAATTAAGTTTGTGGCATTTGTAGCAATTCGGAGCATGTGTCATAATGTGTCAATATAATTAGAAGCATTCTCCAGACCTTAAAGTGCACAATGGACCTATCACCATCATGTATCACATGTTTATGGATGATGCAGGGTCCCATCCAACATAAAGCACCTTTGCTCCCCCTCTGTGTATTGAGCCAAGTTTCATGCATGAGCACCCAAATGCTGACCTCAAAATCATTTTTGACAAGGATCTTCTCATATTTCTTGTTGAAGTCATCCATGGCACATTGTTAGTTCTTCCATTGATTTTTGTGAGCTTGTAATAATTTCTTGTCACATCGAATGATCTGTTCTGTGCAAATAGCAATCAAATCCTTAGTGCTGTGTACAGTATGCCAGTCAAGTGTCTCCCAAGGATGATTAGCAATGTCAAAAGTTAGAATAGGATGATGGCTGTAAAGAAAGAAATATAGGGTGTAACCAGTCATTCAGCAGATGGTGCACCACATGGCCAGGAGAGCTGCATCAACATAGAGAGGCCACTTGCTCAAATCTTTCCACATGCCTGATGAATTGAGTTCCCTAGAGTCTGATGCAAATGTTCAACAGTAGCATTCCCTTGTGGATGATAAGGGGAGGAGATAATGATTATAATATCATACTGCTTGAAAAGGATCTCTGCTGCTCCATGGAATTCAGAACTTCTATCAGTAATACAAAAGGGTATACACCCAAACTAGCAAATCAGCTCTTCATAGATGAATCATGCCCAAGCTTTGGAGTCATTCTTCACTGATGCATAAGCTTTTGGCCAATCGATGGCAGGCTTAGCAGCCTGGAGAAGGAAGTGCTTGCTACCATAACCATCCTCCATGTGAACTGTGTCCAGGTCAAAATGTCGAAGGATTGCCATGTTCCATGTAGCTGAAAAATGAATTCAGGATCAGAATTTTGAGTGAAGTTGACAGGTGTAACATGATTGAATAAAGTAGGCAACAGAATCATAGAGGTCAGGCCAGTAGTACTGATTAGATAGTAGCTTGTATGTGCTGTCACATCCTCAGTGTCCAACTTCATTATATACCTGTGCAATCAGTGACTTTCATCAATCAAGGTCAGTGATAACCAGTCAGGAATTTTTCCCCTTACTCTCCATCTTCCAAAGGTGGCCATCATGTACAATAAAATTGTGGGCATATGTCAAAAAAGATCCATGTTCTGAGGAGGTCTTGAATATGGAAAGAATGTCATCCTTTAGATAATGTAACAAGTCCTCTCAAAATCCTAGAACTTCTCCCTCTTGTCGCCCATGCACATGTGAGATCGTTGCAATGCTAGCAATATCCACATCTTTGTACAGTACATCTTCAAACTTTTGACATGAAGTAGGATGATTGGGTGAGTACAAAACACCAGGGTGCATGTAAGGATTATGAGGAATAGGCATCAACTCACCTTCCTGGAGATTGGTCATATACTCATAACCATACAACTTGATTTCCACTTGTCTAATTTTGCCTCTGAGCAATATTTTAGCCCAAGCCCAGGAAGGTGTATGCCAATTTTTGAACTTGTGCCCTGTGTAAGTGGTGGAATCCATAGACTTAAAAGACTGTGATCAAGAAGAGAACCAGCCAGTTTGTCTGGGTTGTGAAAGGCAGAGTCAAAAGCAAAACTATTGTACTTGCAAATCCAGGAGACTAAGTCATTATGTTGTGCATCTTTGTCATCAAGTCCCATGGCACAAATGGTGGACATAGAGGTCAGTGAATCATAGGAGGCAAAGGGAGCCTCAGGAATGCATTGTAGCGATGACATGAGTGAGTAAAGCAAATCAGTCATGAAAGTTGCTAAAGGGGCAAGAGAAATGGAAAAATGAGCAAAGAGAGAGAGTATCCATCTGTCATACCCTAAAAAGAGAACAGCCAAACCATAGATGATGTGGCCTACATGGTTCTCTGCAAAGTCATCAACATGAGGTGGAAGTGCAGCATCTCAAATAGTGATCTTGTTGAGTTTTTGGACATCATGAACAATGTGGTGATAGGTCCATGATGCACTCCAGTGTCTGGGAAGTGTTTCAAACATATCAACACACTATGATTCATGATTCCAACCCCTACAAATGCCACAAATTCAATTTTGAATCTATTTCAAACTATTTCAGATGACTTTGAATGATTTTGTGACACTTCGAACATTTTCAAATAACTTTGCACCACTTTGAACAACATCGGCCACCATATATCTATCCCAAAACCCTTTCAATACACATGGCACATCCAGTACAACCTACTGCACTGCATATTGAGCACCACCAGACACAAGGAGAGACGACAAAAGACTTAGGATGCAATAATGGTGGTTTTGGGTTTCAATGATATATTGAAACAATAGAATAAGTACTCTTACTATATGGTGACACTGTACATTTCATTTATTATCATTTCTCATTTTTTTTATGTTTTACAATACCTTTATTGCTGTGCATACCACCTCATGTTCTACACATGTTATATTTCCTTTTTAGTACTATCTCTTCAAAATGTATATAGACTTGTACTAGTTACTTAGAACAAAAGAGAAAAAGTTACCTTTTCTATTATCATCTGATTTAAGAGCCATTCTCTTAAGTCCAAGTCTCACCTCATATCTCTAAGTTCTGCAAAATATTATGAACTTCTCTGAACTTTCATATTAACTTCTCGACTTATCACATATCACATATTGTCTCTTGAAAACACTTCTAATTCACTATATCCATTCTTCAATATATCTCAACACCAGTCCAACTCCTTCAAAACATCTTGAACCCCTTTGAACCCCTTTGAACCTTCTTTAAACAATTTCAAACATCTTTGAACCTATTTCAAACATCTTCAAACATCTTTGTACACTCCCACAGATTATTCACAACACATCTTACATCTCTTACAATCTTTGGATATCAGCAGTGACATTTAGTACCAACTCACACACTTCCTCTAGCCTGTGTTATACTTCTTAGGCCTTTTAACAGGTTTTTGTTAGGTTTCCAGGTTGAGTATTATCATTTTGGAGCCCACCATGAGGGGTTCTGGATTATTCCATCATTGAACCTTCCCTTCCTTTCTACTGTTTATTTCACCTAAGGGGGCTCAATGATTTTAATTTCACATTGAACTTTAATGCCTCCAACCCTTTTGAACAACCAGGAGATCTCAATACAGTATTTCAATCATTGATAATATTTCTTTCACTCTCTTTCACCCTTTGTTTTTGCTATCTGGCTACCATCTTCAACTTCAAAACCCAATATTGCATGAATTTTGACCTCATGATGATGTGTTCAGTTGGTACTCAGTGCAGAGTCTCAACGGAACCAGTGAACACTAAACCTACAACTGCAGGTATGCTTGGGGTGAGGGGTGTTCGCTTAGAGGGCCTCAGATCATCCTTCGGAGTGCAGAGACTACAAAGAGGCTGGTACAGCGGTTTTCAATATGCACACTAGTTGTGTACGCTAAAGGGAAGATATGTGGAGTGGCAGAAAAGTGAGCAATGCAAAGGGGCAAAAACATGCAGTGTGGAAAAATGCGCAATGGGAGTGCAAAAGTGCACAATGACAAGGATGATGGAAGTGGGAGGTGCAGTGGGATGAAGATGGCACTGGGATGTGCTGGGAGGGCTACACACAGGTTGGGGATGCAAACGGAATGAGAGTGCAATGAGTGGAAAAAGGCGCAAATGGTGTGCAAATGTGGCTATATGAATAAATATGCAAACAGTGTGCAAATGTGGCTATATGAAGGGCACACTGCAATAGTGCACAAATGAGGATGAAGGACACAACACAGGGACGAAATGCAGCAATACAATGAGGGGATGCAAATGATATGCAAACATGGCTATATGAAGGGTGAACTACAAGGGTGCACAGACTGAATGCTGGTACACAGACTATGTGTGACACTGACTGAGCTATGAACTGTGAGGAGGGGAAAGATCCTCTGGATTCTCTATCTGTCCACCTACTATGTACAAATGGCTTATGTGATAAAAATGGTAAAATAAAGTGTAAAAATAGAAAGTGCCATGTGCTACCCACAAGTGCACCCATTTGCCCATCTAAACCTGACTGCACTATGCTGCTGCCTCAGCCAATAAGATTTGTGCATGCTATAGCCCAATACCCAACTGTTCTGGTGTGATGTGCTATTTTTGGTGTGCTCTAGGTCCTGTGCACTCTTCCCAATTAATCTGCTTTGGTGTTATGTGTCACATGCTGTGCCTTAGTAATAATGATGTGATCAACCTGTGCCAGTTACCAGATAGGGCGATGCTGATTGGAAATGTGGAAGAACTATAAGGAGATGCTGTGTGAGGCCAAATAGTGCCAAAGTGCCAGGATTATGTGAAAGCGCCCAAGTGTGCACAGTCCAATGCAAAATAGGTGTAAAGTGCCCAGATTATATGAGAATGTGCAGTTCACTCATGTTGGAATCATGGTGCACCTTGAGTAAATGTGCCAGTAAGCTGGAAGCCATGATGCGCAGTGCAACTGGTGTGGTAGATTGTTGTGTGTGTGATAGAGATTGTGCAATGAGTGTGCAGCAGAGAATGTGAGTTGCAGGTAAAGCATAAAAAGAGTGCGTAAAGGCGCATCAAGCATGCAATAACTGTGAAAGGCAGGTAAGGAGTGTGGGGGGGGCACACGGAGGCAGTTTGAAGCATAACAGGGCACATTTAGAGCACATGACAGCAGGCAGCTAAACAGTCAAAGGCGTGCAAAAGTGCATGAAGGCATGCAAAAGTGTGCTGCACAAAGTGTGTGGAAGCCATCTAGGAGGTGCACACAATCACAAAAAATGCCATAGTATGCATGCAGGGTGATAGGGAGCCATATCATCTCCTCCCAACTAAAGTACTGACTGTCCTCAGGCAGCATGCGATTGGTCAGTGCAAAATTTTCTTTGCTCACATAAGTGGCCATTTTCTCCTTATCTATCTCTGACCACCATCTATCCTCTACAACTCTTTCCACAACCCATTTCTACGTGATCCGATGGCTTCAGCATTCACCTTAGCCCTCAGGCAAACAATCCTGGCCCTCAATGAGACCCTTCCTGCTGCTGGCAGTGAGCAGACGACTATGCAAGCTTGGGGTGAAGGGTTTTGCAGTAAACTAGTGTGCTTTTTGCATTTCTATAACCAGCATAGATTGCTAAGAATCAGGGCATGTAGAACATGTATGAAAGTTGCACAGACACTGTTAAGGACAACACGGAACTCAACGCGCTCCTTGCAAAGGCATGCAGTGCATTCAGTGGGATCCTGGTAGAAGAGTGGCTTACTTGGGGTAAGGAGCTGATGCCCAATATGCATAAGATGATTGAGGAGAAAGAGCAGTCCGAAGAATTTGAGCATAGGGTGCATGAACTGGCGGGGCAGCTGGAGGTGCACGTGGAGTGCACCGAAGTGTGCAAGGCATGCCGTGTGCTCTTGACAGATGAATTGCAGGTGCCCAAGGTCAACTTGGAGTGTCTGGAAGGTGAGTTCAGGGCTATTGATGAAGCAAGTGATATAGATACCACCAAAGTGCAGGAGGATGAAAAAGGCACACATCACACTGGTGCGCTCTTTGTGCGCACTTTCTGGAGTGACTGATACTGAGATAGTAGGCAAAGGAACTGGGGAGTCTTGGGAGAGTGGGGTGATGAGCAAAGGGGAGAGTGAGCTGAGCAACAAGAGCGCTAATGTGGACAAAGGTGCAAGTGCATGCCCAGTGTGTGCATACGTCAAAGTACCACTACTGAGTGGCATTGGTGCCACATCTGATGCTAATAGTGGACCAGTAAGTTTCTTTTGATATGCTTCAGACTCACTAAATGGCTTCCCCTCCTACTCTAGTGCAATAACTGCCGCTGCATGGGCCAGCCTGCTAGGTGCATCTCGGTTAATGGAAAGCAGTGTGCTCCATGTGCAAAGGGTAAGCAAAAGTGTGAGTGGACGAAGTGCACTCTTGCACAGCTACGCGCCACTTCTAGAGGCAGGAAAGTGGCTGCTGGGTGCCCTGGTATGTCTTTTCCTCATCCTCCTCCCACACTTCGCTAACTATGCCAAAGGCATGTCACAAATTGACAAGGGCGATGAGAGCAATGTGGGGTTCATCAGCCCCTCAAAAGAGCACATGTCAAAGCACTGCAAAGTCAAGAACGTGCCCCCTGTGCCATTGCAAGTGCACCCAAGGCCGCACCGCCTTACTGTTTGACAGGCAAGTGCGCACACTCAATCCTCATGCCAGGCCAGGTTGGGAAACACCTTGGGGGATGCGGTCTATCAAGGCCAAGACATCGAAGTGCTTGACTTAGTGCAATGCTGCTCAGTGGTCGCTGTCTTGGGCACCACACATAATCACCTTAAAGAGGACATCCAAAGGTCACTCGTCGAGTTGGAAGTCGCCAAGACGCCAGTTGCACAGCGCAGAGCAAGCGGAGGCAGACACAAAGGCAAAACTGGATGTGGCCACAGAGCACTTGGACTTCCTGGAGTCGATCGAGTAGCTGCTTGCCTGTGTAAATTAATAGATAGTTCAATAATTGATTTTTTTTTTGCACCTGTGATAAATGCATGATGCACTCCAAAGCAGTGCAATGCATGTGCATGCACTTCCATGGTGTCATAAAATGAAATTTGTAAGTCCAAATAATATGTGTGAGGGAAAAGAGATAAGATAGGCAATGTTCAAGCAAGGAATATCAAGCGCACAAAAAATGTGCACCAGCGCAAAAATGCACAAATGCAAAGAAGTGCGGAAAAATTGTCCAACCATCACTTTCCTCCTCCCAACTGAGATATTGACCATGTTCAAACGATAAAAGAGTAAGAGATAAAAGGAAGTGCATGCCATATGACAAAGTTTAAAAAAATGGGAAAGGCTCAGTAGATCATCATGGCCAGTAAAACCCATGGGTTGTGCAATCATGGAATGTGTCCAGATGCGGCTTTGCAAATAGAAGAAGGGTAATGTAAAAAAATGAAAGAAAGCAAAGCATATGTATAAAAAGGTGAAATATCCATAGCAGTGCACATGGAGTGCTAGTTGCATGCCTCATTGGCGCTTTCTTCATCCTCAGTGCTATCTCCTTGCGCTTCTTCTTCGTCAACTGCTTCTTCATCTTCTGTGTCCACTACTATGGACTCTTCCATCTCTCTCAACCATGTTGTGGTAATATTGAGCGCTATGTCTGGAAGCGCAATGGACTTGCATGCATGGTATGGCAGTAGGCAAAATGCAGCTACTGGCCTATCAAATACTGTCCCATTGAGTTTGCAAATGATATACATGCTGCCTTGATTGCACGACACTATAATTAGAGGACCAAGATAATACGCATGCATTTTGCAGTTAAGGCTCTTCTTGATCGCTATGTTGCACATAAGGACTAAATCGCTGTGCTGGAAGTCAAAATTGCGAATGGTTTTTGGATGCACCTTCTTAAAATGGAGTGCCACTTTGCATCTCTCTGCATAGATGCGGGAATGAATGTGTGCTAAGTCTTCTAAACGCTTTTGTAATGCATGCATGCACCATGCAATCAAGTCTGTAGGGAAGAGTATAGAATCTGGGGGTGAATTAAGGTATGTCGCTTCAATGATATCGAGAGGGATTAGAGGCTGTGCACCTGTAAGAATGAAGTATGGCAAAATGCCAAGGTGCTTCCAAACTGTGATGCGCTCCACCCAAAAGACTGAGTACAGTGAACTGAACCATTTTGACTCTACTCCATCTGCAGCTTTAATAAGTGCTTGATGCACATCAAAATGTGTGCCCTCAACAATTCCATTAGCACACGAATTATAGCCAGATATGCAGATGTGATTGATATGGTAGTGCTTACTGAGATAGGCTAGTGCTTTGATGAATGGCTTGCCATTATCAGTGACTATCTTGTACAATGCACCCCATCTGCAGATGACGTCTTGGAACATCCAATCGCCGAGTGCACTTGTGTTTTCTTTAGGAAGTCCATGGAATTCTGGCCAAGTCACAAGCAAGCAACACCCTTGGACGATATAGTGCTGCCCTGCTGATACTGGTAAGTGCATCATATCAATATAAACTTTACTGAAGAGAGGCGCAGGCATTGCGACAACTAGTGGTATTAGAACCTTCTGTGTTTGCTGGATCTGGCAAATATGACAAGTGTGCATAAACCAAATGATGTTGTCCATAACGTGCGGCCACCAAAAGTGCTCAAGTAATGTGGAGCACGTTGTGTAAAAGTGCTTGTGTCCAATGTTGTTGTGGATGGTGCACAATATTGGTAGGTGTCTTGACTGCCAAATAACAAGCTGGTGAGCACCATGTGCATTGTGCTTCCATAAGTGCGTCTTGTCTTTGAAAAAGGCGCTCACGTAGCACACGAGCATGCTGTACTTGGAATCCATGAAATTGCTAGGGCATGTTGATACAGCTCTTTATCACCCTGCACTCATACTACAGCATTTTTCACAATTGTGCACACTGCTTGGACATCTTCTACTCACTTTGCACAGTGCGCTTTTGTGCACCTTCATGCACTTTTGCATGCCCAAGTGCACTCCCATCCACTCCAGTGTGCTCCATTGCACTCCCATGTGCTCCATTGCGCTCCTGTGTGCTCCATTGCACTCCCATGTGCTCCATTGCACTCCCATGTGCTCCATTGCACTCCCGTGTGCTCTATTGCACTCTATTGCACTCCTGTGTGCTCCATTGCACTCCCATCACTCTATTGCACTCCTGTGTGCTCCAGTGCGCCTCTGTGCGCTTCCATGCACATTTGTGCACATTTGCATGCCTTTGACCATTTAGCTGCCTGCTGTTGTGTGCCCTAAATGCGCCCTGTTACACTTCAAACTGCCTCCGCATGCCCCCCCACACTCCTTACCTGCCTTTCACAGTTATTGCACGCTCGATGCGCCTTTGCATGCTCCTTTTATGCTTTACCTGCAACTCTCATTCTCTGCTGCACACTCATTGCACAATCCCCACCACACACACAACAATCCACCACATCAGTTGCACTGTGCATCATGGCTTCCAGCTTACTGGCACATTTATTCGAGGTGCACCACAGTTCCAACATGAGCAAACTGTGCATTCTCACATAATCGGGGCACTTTGCACCTATTTGGCATTGGACTGTGTGCACTTGGGCACTTTCACATAATCCTGGTGCTTTGGTGCTATTTGGCCTTTCACAGCATCTCCTTATAGTTCTTCCACATTTTCAATCAGCATCGCCTTATCTGGTAACCAGCACAGGTTGATCATGTCATTATTACTAAGGTGCAGCATGCAACACATAACACCAAAGCAGATTAATTGGAAAGAGTGCACGAGACCTAGAGTGCACCAAAAATAGCACATCGCACCGGAACAGTTGGGTATTGGGCAATAGGTGTGCAAATCTTATTGGCTGAGGCAGTGGCATAGTGCAGTTGGGTTTAGATGGGTGAATGAATGCGCTTGTGGGTAGCACATGGTGCTTTCTATTTTTACACTTTATTTTACTGTTTTTATCACATAAGCCATTTGTACATAGTAGGTGGACAGATAGAGAATCCAGAAGATCTTTCCCCCCCTCATAGTTCATAGCTCAGTCAGCGTCGCACATAGTCAGTGCACCAGTGTCCAGTCTGTGCACCTTGGTAGTGCACCCTTCATATAGCCACATTCACATATCGTTTGCATCCCCTTGTCATATTGTTGCATTTCATCCCTGTGTTGCATCCTTCATCCTTGTTTGTGCACTATTGTAGTGCACCCTTTGTATAGCTGCATTTGCACACCATTTGCACACTTATTTGCATAGCCACATTTTGCACACCATTTGGGCCTTTTTCCACCCCTTGCACTTTCACCCTGTTTGCATCCCCAAACCTGCACACCACCTTCACAGCACATCCCAGCATTGTCTTCATCCCACTACACCTCCTGCTTTCATCGCCCTTGTTATTGTGCACTTTTGCACTCCCATTGCACATTTTTCTGCACTGCGCATTTTTGCTATTGGAGCAGACTACATACGCTGCACAGAGGAAGAGACGACATGTTTCTTATAACCTACCTGGGGTTTAGTTAGTCTTAGAGCTAGGGTTTAGCAGAGGTAAGAACACTGTATATCTACTACAGTACAGGTTCTCCTTATATACATAATAGTAAGGATGTCACATGACTCAGGAATGTGTTTACCACATGTATGTGCAGTAAGCGCAGTAACATGTGTGTGCTGCATGCATTGCCTCATGTATGCAGCATGTATCAGGATTTAATTTCAACACCCCCCCTCAAACTGTACAGCGCTCTAAGCAGCTAAGTTTGAATCTCGAAAGTAATTCTGAGAGAGTCTCTAAATTTCCTGAATAAGACAGTGCCAAGGTTCTTTGTGAACATGTCAGCTGGATTATCACTTCCAGGAATGAAAACGACCATGACTTTGTCATTTTCTATGCATTCGCGGGTATAGTGGTAGCGAATGTCTATATGTTTGGTCCTTTTTTCCTGAACTGGATTTGATCTGATAAAGATGGATCCCTGATTATCAGCACAGATTGGTATGCACTTCAGTACATATCCAAGTTCATGGAATAAGGACTCTATCCACACTATCTGTCGACAAGTGTTAGAGAGAGCCATATACTCGGCTTCTGTGGATGACAGTGCTACAGTTTTTTGTAAATGGGACTGCCAGCACACAATGCCACTCGCTAGAGTAGCAAAGTAACCCATTGTAGATTGGCGTTTGACAGTGTCAGCTGCACAATCAGAATCTGTGAAGGCCTGTAGCCCCTCGGACTTCTTACCATCATAGACAATGTTATATTTCTGGGTTCCCACCAGATAGTGCATGATGTACATCACTTTGTCTAGATGTTTTTGGCTAGGATTAGCCAAGAATTGCGACATCTTGATTACTGCATAAGCGATATCAGGTCGCATTCCGAGTATCAGATACAATAAAGATCCGATCACAGACTGATATTTTGATCTAAGTGTCACGTTGGGCATTGCTGTGTTTTCCGATGGTCTGTAACCAGTCGGGAGTGGAGTGGGGGTTGCTTTGGCATTTGTCATCTTGAATCTCTCAAGCACTTTGGCGAGATATTCAGTTTGATCGAGTTTGACTTTGCTTGCAGTCTGGGTGATGCGCATGCCTAAGAATTCTGTGACTTTTTCAGTACTATGGCACTTCCAATGCTTTAGACAAGCATTTTTCTTTTCATCCACAAGTTTCTTGTTCTTCCCCATGAACAAGCCATCATCAACATAGATGAGTGCAATAACAATGCTGCCTGTCTTAGGATCCTTGTGTATGAAAATGCCGGCATTGGAGCTGGCACACACGAACCCAATGGTGCGCATAAATGCCTCTAGCTTCTTCCACCATGCAAGTGAGGCTTGTTTAAGGCCATACAATGCTTGGCGTAAGCACAATACTTTGCGCTCTTTTCCCTCGAGTCTGAAACCCTCAGGTTGATCCATATAGATCTCCTCATCTAGTTTGCCATATAAAAATGCGGTTTTTACATCTAGGCTGGTCATATACATGCCCTCTAGAGATGCAAGTGCAAACATTAGGTGTACAGTCTTGTAGCAGACTACCAGTGAGAAAATCTCATCAAAGTCAATGCCTTCGACTTGTGAAATGCCTTTGGCCACGAGTCTGGCTTGTTTTTTTCCATCCAATTTTATGGAGAAAACCCATCTATTTTTGATCATTTTTCGATCATGTGGAAGATCGACGATGTCATAGACTTGTCACTTATGAAGAGCCTCTAATTCTTCATGACAAGCTTGTTTCCATTCATGTTGCTGCTGCCGTGGTAGGCATGCAATATCACGAAATTGGTTTGGAACTTGGCTTATTTCGCTCGATGGTTTGACTGCTTTTGACAACAGCCAGCAAATAAGCTTATCTCCTCCTTCCTTGGTTATCTTTTTAATATAACCTGCTTCATCCGGTTCCCCCATTGGGTGATCATGTTCTTGATCATTGGAATCGGGCACACTCTCGTGGGGTGCCAAACTCGGTCCAGCAACCGGTTCTTTCTGTTGAGATTGTGGTCGTGTTCAGTTATGATCTGAATCTTGACCTACAGATCTCTTCCAATATTGATCATGTGCAATGTCTCTCTCTATGTCAGAGGGGAGTCGCTTCTCTCCATAGGTATTGCCAGGACAGTTTGGGATGTTCCTCTGCCTGCCTGATCGACGGGGCAATTGCTGCCATTCCTGTTGATCATCACATCTTGGACAAAAGTCCTCAGTGGTTACTGGAGGTGGCGGAGGAGGAGCATCTGTCACATCGTCATGCACCTTTTGCTCACTTGGTACATCATCATCATCATTTTCTGATGATGGAGGAAGGGGCAGATCTTGTGGCAGTATAGAATCATCGCCATCCGTTCCAGATGAGTAGTCATCATCTTCTGGTTCTGGAGGTGGAAAATCACCAAGGTCTGTATTGGCAGGAGTTTTAGTTCCAGGACAGCATGGGAACAATGTTTCATCAAATAGTGCCATAGCACCAATGAATATTGTGCCACTAGGTCGCATGAAACGGTATGCTTTAATGCCATCTTCTAATCCAAGGTATGTCATCAACTCCGATCGAGGAGCCAATGTGTTTGGACACTTCTCCTTGGGTAGGTACGTAGATGTAAGCACCACAACCGAAAACCTTCAGATTGTTTAGATCTGGGTGGACCTTTGTCAGGTCCTCAACCAGTGTCAGCCATTTCAGGCGCCTTATCAGGGTTTGGTTGTATAGGTGTGTTGCATGTTCAATGCAAAATTCCCACCATGATTGTGGTAGACATGCAGTAAATTGCAGGGTTTGCGACTTTTCCATTATTGTCCTTATGGCATGCTCTGTGCGCCCATTCTGTTGGTGAATGTAGGGTGCAGACATCTCTACTTTGATGCCAAAGTCCTTGAGCACATTTTGTAGCTCACGATCTTTGAACTCCCCCCCTGGATCAACACGCCAGTGCTTGATTGTAGCGCCATACTGTGTCGAAGCCACTGCCCGAAATTGTCTGATGGCCACAGCAGCGTCAGATTTCTTTTTAAGGCATTGGACCCAGATATGTGACATCTTGTCATCCAGAAATACAATAAAGTATTTATGTTTATGGTACAATAGTACTGGAAGTTCCTTCAGATCAGAATGTATTAATTCAAAGGGTCTTTCTGTGCATGAATCTGATTCAGGAAAAGATTTTGAGGTCATTTTCCCTTCAGTGCACCCTGGACATATAATTTTGTCTTTAGGAATAATTAAATTCCTCAGGAATTTTATGGTGCTATTAGGCATCTTCTCTAGTGCCTCTTTGGATGGGTGTCCAAGTTGCTTATGCCAAGTCGAGTAGTCTGCGACGTACATTGTCATGACATTGATTCCCTTGGTGCTCAATATATGAGTCCAAGCCCAATAAATAGTGTCACGTTTCATAAGAGGGACGCAATCCATAATTGGGTTTCCTTGCTTGAAAAATGAAATGTGTGCAGAGGACCCATGCACATCACTTCTGTCTTGCAAGAAGATGCCCATTGACAGTAATCGAGCATTACAGTAGGGTATGTAGTAGATGGGGTATAATCGCATATCACGTGTCTCTGACTTCCCATGACATACTACCTGATGTCTAATGAAGACTGCTCCTTTCCCTACTATATGAGTAGTACCCATGGCTGTTTGAACCAGGGTAGAGTCCTTTCTCGGTAAAGGTTCGTAAGAAGCAAAATCTTTCATTTCACCAGTGAAGTGTTTTGATGCACCTGAATCCATGATCCAGTCAGCACCTTTCTTACAATTTCCATTTGCACACATAACACATATATTAAGATGTAAATTGTTCCATGATACATTTAGTAGTGGTAAAATTTCACATGAAAAGTTTGCTGTGATCAGTGGAATGTTAATTCTTGTGCTTGTGGCAGGGAAAAGGACTGACCTTTCATCATATGTACCTGTTTCAAGCGGTTCATCGACGAGCATTTTGTCAACGGCTTTCCATACTTCCTCATCAGAAACTGCAGGCTCCGATCCAAGGGAGACGCTATCGTCTTCTACCTCTACGATCCTTGGTTCTGGTTCAATCCTCCTCCTCTTACCTTCTCGCACTGTTAGGTGCTCTTCCAGTGGTCGCAGATTTTTCACACTGCGTGGGAGATTCATTTGCTCGAGGGTGTCTCGAGCCTGCTGATATTCATTATAGACTGAATGAGAGGTAGAGGCCGCGCCCATGTATGCCTGTGCAGGCGGTTGGTGGCGAGAATCCCTTGTGAAAGTATGTTCACGCTTCTCGATGCGCTGGATGAGCGGCATCAGTGGTATGATGGTGCCATTACCATTTATAGTAGTAAAGGCTTGTGAGGCGAGGTGGGAATGTTTCTCTTTAGGTTTTTCCTCTTTAGTCTTTTTGTCCCCACGTCGTCCACACTTTTGGGATGAATCTCCATTGTTGCCCTGAGATTGCCATTTGGGGTTTCCCCCTTTGCGCTTGACAGCAGAAAGCTTGGTGGCCTGAGGTGGGCTGATGGGCTTTCCAACTGCTGTGTGCCATGAGGCCTTAGCGACAATGGAGTCCTTGACATGTTTAAATGTCAAAGCTCTAGTAGCGGTCGTGTTAAGGACCATGGCAGATAGAGAATCATACTCGTGTGGCATCGTAGCAAGTAGAATCATTGCCTGTACTAATTCGGGGATGGCGACATTGGCAGCCATAAGGCACTCAAATTTATCAGCCATTTTGGCAATCTCTGGCATGGCATTCACAGCTGGAATTTTGATTGCGATTGCAGACCTAAAGTCCACAAAGACTTGGGAGGGGCCATCGACACCATAGTTGGTGTGGATGAGATCCCACACCTCCTCAGCAGTGTCCTTGGTGTTGGCATGCTGCCGAATAGAGGGGGCCAGGTGGAGCACTAGGCTACCAATAGCCTGGTCATTCTTATTGTTCCAGGTCTGGAGCTTGGCATTAGTTTCCGCTACTAGTGCAGCATTTGTCGCCATCAAAGGAGGTGCCAGGGGTGGTTTTAGTTCCATCCTGCTAGTTATTTGCCAGAGGCCCTGAGACCTGAGCCATGCCTTCATTGAGTTGGCCCATTGAATGTAGTTAGAGCCATCAAAAGTTTGTACGAGTTTTTCAAGAGTTGAAGACATGATGTTATAGTGGCAGCTGGTAAAAGTGCTCAATCAGTCCTTCATTCAAGAAAACATGTTCCATAATCTCAGGCAAAAACACTCGTTCAGAGTGGTTAACCCTAGTCAACCTGGGTTTTTAAATGCAGCTCGCAGGGAGCACAATGCAGCTCACAAAGAGTGCAAGGTTACAATTTGGAGACAATGAAGTCAACATCGTTTGCAGCCAGTTAAGGTGCGTTCGCGACATGCCCAGCAGGGCCCATAACCTGTTGGAGCAGACTACATATGCTGCACAGAGGAAGAGACGACATGTTCCTTATAACCTACCTGGGGTTTAGTTAGTCTTAGAGCTAGGGTTTAGCAGAGGTAAGAACACTGTATATCTACTACAGTACAGGTTCTCCTTATATACATAATAGTAAGGATGTCACATGACTCAGGAATGTGTTTACCACATGTATGCGCAGTAAGTGCAGTAACATGTGTGTGCTGCATGCATTGCCTCATGTATGCAGCATGTATCAGGATTTAATTTCAACATTTGCCTCTTTGCATTGTGCACTTTCCCACCACTGCACATATCTTCCCTTTAGCATACACAACTAGTGCGCACATTAAACACCGCTATTACAGCCTCCTCATAGTCTCTGAGACCTGAAGGACGATCTGAGGCCCTCTAAGCGAACTCTCCCCCTCACCCCAAGCACGCCTGCAGTTGTAGGTTAAGTGTTTACCCCTTCCGTTGAGACTCTGCACCAAGTACCAACTGAACACATCAGTGTTAGGGTATCCATCCAAATCCACACCAAATCTAACTTCTCATCCTCTGCATCTGCTGCTGCACTCCTCGGAACTTGGCTATAGTCATCATCATAAATAAGCACACTATTGCATGCATTTTGCACATTTTTGCTTGGCTTTGGTTGTGTCAGTGCAAGTGCTTGCACATCAAAGGACTGTGAAATGGGACATATCACATGCATAAAGCCATGTAGCACATCAATCCAATCCTCAAACTCTTCATCTTCTTCTCCTTCTAAGTCTTCTGGCTGCTTTGGCTGATGCGAAAGCCCATCTTGACCATGCACTGCTCCCCTAACATGTATGAGCATAAAATGGAATGTAAGGATTGAGACGATCCACCAGTTAATGCTGGTGGATGGTTGGATATTGGAGTTTTGTAGCATGCCCTTGATATAGTGTGTGTCAGTCTTGACAATTAAATTGTGCACACCTATAATATAAAGGTGAAAACTGCGCAGCATGTGGTAAAGCCCATAGATCTCTAGCTTTGGTTGCGAAAAGCATGCTTCTCTGTTGTTGAGCATAATCGAGCTGAACCAGTTGTAAATGTGTGTCTTTGCATTTGCACTTTTTTGCTGGCAAAGGTAAAAGCTGATTGCTATCTGGGAAGTGTCGACTGCAAGGATAATGGGGAATTCTGAGGAATAATCAATCGGTTGTAGTGCAGGGCACTCTAGTACTGCTTGCTTGATGTTGTTTTGCACCACTATCTGCTATGAGCCCCATTCAAATGGAGCATCCTTGCATGTAAGCCTTGTGAGTGTGTTAATGCAGTGCACATAATTGCAGATATAAATGCACATTAAACCAACTGTTCCCAAGAATGCGCGTACCTCTGACAGCATGTGGCATGCGCCCCAATTGCAGATAACATCTACCTTGTCGCATTCAGGTTTTCTACCTTCTGGCATGCAATAATGGCCAAGAATGGTGAAGTTCTCAGTGCACAATGTGGATTTCGTCCCAGAAAAAGTGCCACCACTATATTTCATGCACTGCACAATGTGGTTCACATTCTGGAAGTGCTCCCACACAAAGTGCCTAATGCCAGGGTTTGCAGTGAGTGCTTCACATGAGCCATCTAGTAAAATGTAGCGCTTTGAAGGCCCCTTGACTGGAATGTCATCGATATAGGGAATGGTGTAATCTGGTATCTCTGGCTGCAGAATATAGCACACATCATTGTGGAAGATTGGTACTGAGTTTGTCCAACCCATTGGCAATGTAACAAGGTGCATTGTACCATAAGGCATCTGGAATGTTGTAAGGTTGCATGATGATTCTTTGATTAAGTGCTTGTCATATCCCACATATAGATCAAGGACAGTGCTGCATGCATGCCCTGCAAACTGCTCTGCAAGGTGTTCAGGTGTAGGGGTTACACTGGAGTGTATAATGGTAATGCAATTAAGTGGTTCAAGGCTATGTATGATGCACAGCACTTTTCTGTCTTTCTTGAGTGTGCAGAACCAGCGTGATCTATACACTGAATTTGAGTGCTCATAAACACCTGAGTCTATCTTCTTCTGGATAATAGTGCAAACTTCTTTGTATATGCCTGATGGAATGGGGATGTTGCACTCTATCCAAGGAGTGTGCAGAATAACTGGAATTTTGACTGGGGGAAAGAACACAGTCTTGAAGCTGCCATGCTCCTCGTCGCTCCATGCAAGGGCTTCATTCTGCAAAGACATCAAGTGGTATAAAACCTTCATCTCCTCTGGTAATAGGAAATCAGTGTGACACTTTTGGAGCACTTGCATGTGCTCTTCAGTATAGCCCCCAGTCAGGGTAAATGGTGGTGGGTTTGGTAAAAGCGCAGGAAGCGCTGCTAGCAGATCACCTATAATGTTGCACTCAATGCAGAATTCGTTTGGGATGGGCACAATAACTGGTTTGACTTTTCTAGCAACCAGTTTATACTTCTTCTTGGTTACTACACCCTTTTGTGGTGCACACGCTGCTAAATTGATAAAAGTTGTGCATGCATGTGCACTTTTCAGAAACACAGCTAGAATAAGCACCACAGGGTCAATTGAATTTAAGAGCACCTGCACATAACTGTTGGTACACTGGGATAGGTAGAGTTGAGAGATAATAGAGGTCAATGGAATGGAAGTGGAAAATGGAATAAGCACAAATGCAGAAATGTCACAAGATTGGGTATCAGAGTCGAATGTCATGATAGAAGCAGCTTCTCCTTGGTCTGCGATCAATTCCTCGAAGCCTGGCAAAATTTTCTGTGTGGGTTATTCTGAATAGTGAAGTGCAGTGTCACTGCAGCTGGTAAGAAGTGGTGCAGCTTTTCCCTAGGCTTTGTTGGAATGGTGGAGATGGCACCTGTGTTCAGATCACAGATAGTAATTGTTTGATCGTCTGCAAAATTGCACATGACAGAGCACATTAACATGTCAAAGAGGCACTCTAACAGAATATTGTAAGTGAGTGAATGGATAACATGAACTTGCACATAGACAATGATATCTCTGATGCACATGGAAACATTGTGCACAAGCCCAAGCAATTCATCTACCTCTCCATTGGCCAATTGCATGTATAAATAAATGCATGGGTCATACTGAAGTCCAAAATGATGGCAGACCACTTCTGACATTGCAATAATTTGTGAACCTGGATCTAAGATAGCTTCGAAGTATTCTTGGTTGTCAATTAATAAATCAATGGAGCGAGCGCATGCAACTCTTTTGCAACCTTCAAAATGTTAGGGTTTTCAATTTTGCCTGGCTGGAGATGGGTGAGATACTGTTCAAATAGATCCTGCAAAATGATAGGAAGAGGCGCTGCAATTGCTGCACTAACTGGAGGTGTCGCATTCAGTGCTTTATTTTCTGCAACACTTCACAGTGTGCAAATGGCATAATGCTTGCAAGGTTGGTAGCTACCACTTCTGTGCTGGTAGCTGCAATGCGCTTTGGAGTAACTTGTTCTCTATGGCACTGTCTGAGATTGGGCAAAAGCAAAAGGAGCTCTTTATGTGAAACTGTAACGGAGGGCACCTTCATGGCATGCACATGTATGTCATTGACAATCTGTGGATTCTGGATAGGAACAACAGTGCAATATGATGGCTCTTTGCCTTTGGAAGTGGTAATTGGAGCATCTGGTTTATCTGCTGCTGCAGGGATGAAATGTGCTTCAGGAATATTGGAATAGGGATGTATGGGCATCTCATCAGGTGCTTCGGTTGCACTCGCAGCAGGTTGCAAAGCTGGTGACTCGATACTGTCAGCGGGTGCAATGTCTATGGTTATAGAATGTGCGCTCTCTTGATTGGATGTATTGCATGGTGCACACTGCAGAATTTCAATGCCATTGATACAGCTCCCTATCACCCTGCACTCGTACTACACCATTTTTCATGATTGTGTGCACACTGCTTGGACATCTTCTACTCACTTTGCACAGCACGCTTTTGTGCACCCAAGTGTGCTCCTGTGCACCCAAGTGCGCTCCTGTGCACTTCCATGCACCTTTGTCTGCTTCCTGCACTTCCATTGTGCTCCTATGCACACCTGTGCACTCTCATGCACTCCATTGTGCTTCAGTGCACCTCTGTGTGCTTCTGTGCGCACTTGTGCACATTTGTGTGCTTTCGTGCGCATTTGTGCACTTCCATGCGCTTTCGTGTGCCTTTGACCATTTAGGTGCACCTTTGTGCACCTTTTGTATTTCTACTGTGCTTTTGGCTCCCCCATAGCTGCCTGCTGTTGTGTGCCCTAAATGTGCCTCGTTGCCCTTCAAACTGCCTCCGCGCACCCCCCCACACTCCTTATCTGCCTTCCACATTTATTGCGCACTTGATGTGCCTTTGCATACTCTTTTTATGCTTTACCTGCAACTCACATTCCCTGCTGCGCACTCATTGCACAATCCCTATCACACACACAACAATCCACTGCACCAGTGCGCTGTGCATCATGGCTCCCATCTTACTGGTGCATTTATTTGAGGTGCACCACAATTCCAACATGAGCAAACTGCACATTCTCACATAATCAAGGCACTTTGCACCTATTTGGCATTGGACTGTGCACACTTGGGTGCCTTCACATAATGCTGGCGCTTTGGCAGTATTTGGCCTTTCACAGCATCTCCTTATAGTTCTTCTGCATTTCCAATCGGCATCACCTTATCTGGTAACCGGCACAGGCTGATCATACCATTATTACTAAGGCACAGCATGCGACACATAACACCAAAGCAGATTAATTGGGAAGAGTGCACGAGACCCAGGGTGCACCAAAAATAGTGCATCGCACTGGAGCAGTTGGGTAGTGGGCTATAGGTGCACAAATCTTATTAGCTGAGGCAGTGGCATAGCGCAGTTGGGTTTAGATGGGTGGATGGATGTGCTTGTGGGTAGTGCATGGCACTTTCTATTTTTACATTTTATTTTACTGTTTTTATCACATAAGCCATTTGTACATAGTAGGTGGACAGATAGAGAATCCAGAGGATCTTTCCCCCCCTCAGAGTTCATAGCTCAGTCAGCATCGCACATAGTCTGTGCACCAGCATCCAGTCCATGCGCCTTTGTAGTGCGCCCTTTGTATAGCCGTGTTTGTGTATTGTTTGCATCCCCTCATTGTATTGTTGCATTTTGTCCCTGTGTTGCATCCTTCGTCCTCATTCGAGCACTCATACAGTGCGCCCTTCGTATAGCCGCATTTGCACACCATTTGTGCACTTATTTGTATAGCCACGTTTTATGCACCGTTTGCACCTTTTTCCACCCCTTGCGCTTCCACCCCATTTGTGTCCCCAACCTATGCACCACCTTCACAGCACACCCCAGTGTTGTCTCCATCCCCCTACACCTCTCGTCTTCATCACCCTCATCGTTGTGCACTTTTGTGCTCCCACTGCGCATTTTTCCGCACTGCGCATTTTTGCCCCTTTGCATTGCACACTTTCCTGCCACTGCGCATATCTCCCCTTTAGCATACACAGCTAGTGCACACATTGAAAACTGCCATACCAGCCTCCCTATAGTCTTTGCGCCCTGAAGGATGATCCAAGGCCCTCTAAATGAACTGCCCCCTCACCCTGAGCATGCCTGCAGTTGTAGGTTAAGTGGTCACCCCTTCCATTGAGACTCTGCACCGAGTACCAACTGAACACATCATTTCTGGAGCCCACCGCAAGGGGTTTCTGTTTATTAGACCATATTTTAGACCTCCATCAGCTCGCCCTTCACTTCAACATTAACCACCTTTGCACTCTACATTCTGAGCTGTTAGCAACTGCGCTCCAGCTTGGGGAAATACCAGTATTTGAATCACTCTTCCTAAACAACACGCATCACTCGTCTGCACTGTCTTTACCTCCACCTTCACCTGAACTATCCCTACCTACCTTAACTCCATCGGCATCACTGCATCCTTCTCCGCCTTTGCATTTCGCTGCGCTTTTACCAGATTTTAACTCTACACACCTTATTCTACCTACTATGGCTACCATGCATATGCCATCTGCATCTAACCAAAATGCGCTGCGTTTCAACCCCGCAAAACTGCGCAAACTCCAGAAGTACTTTGAGGAGCTTGCGCAACTCCTCTGCAATTGTAACGTTACTGATGAGACCAATAAGAAGTTCCACACTGTGCGCTATTTGGACAGCAACACTGCAGACACTTGGGAACTGCTACTGGAGTATAGCACGATGCACAACTATGGCGCATTCAAAGATGCTGTCCTAAAGCTTTATCCCAGTTCTAGGGATGGCAGTAAATGGAGTATTAGCGACCTGGACAAGCTTATTGGTGAGACCGCATGCATTGGCCTTGTAACTGCAGAAGAAATTGTATGTTATTACCATGCATTTCTCAACATTAGTGAATACTTAGTTGCGCAAGGCATATTGGCACACTACGACCAAAGCCGCATGTTCATTAGGGTGTTTCAACCAGACCAGCTCAAGTGCATTTTGAGCCACCTTGCGATTGCGGTACCAAATCAGCCTGCAAATGTGCCATACTCACTAGATGCAATTTGCGATGTGATCGACTTTATCTTTGAAGGCCTAGTGCACTATTTCCAGCCACTTACTGGGCTCACAGTGCAAACCCCCGATATGTATGCGCCCTACTCAGCACCCAGCGCACCCATTTCCCACCCACAACCCAGCGCACCCACAGTCAAAGCAGAAGACATCTCAGTCCTATTCAAGCACATGACACAGACGATAGTTACTGCATTGAGTGCATCATGCAGAGATGGCGGAAATGGTGTGCCTCACTTGAACAATGACAAGTGCAATGGTTGTGGTTAGACAGGGCATTATATCCCTGAGTGCGCCTCAATTGAGCACCTTATTAGCAAAGGAAAGTGTAGGTGAAATGCGGAAGGGCGCATCGTACTCCCAGGTGGTGCATTCATGCCGCGTTCTATTCCAGGCAACTTCTTGGGCGAGTGCATCAAGGAATGGCATAAGCACAACCCAGGGCAGATTGCCACTGGTCGACATTCATCTAATACCAATTCACAGCTCATCTACAATATAGCACCTTGTCCAGCTCCAGCAGCACCTTTACAGTCAACATATGTTGCCGCTTCAGTGCCTACAGCAGATTATATGCAAAGTGCACCAAATGCACAACTAACGAAGGAAGAGCACATCGATGCACTCGAGCAGGAGTTGATGGCGCTTCAGAAGAGGCAAGTCTTTGACGGCATTGAAATTCTGCAGCACACACCATGCAATACATCCAATCAAGAGAGCACGCATTCTACAACCACAGACATTGCACCTGCTGACAGTATCGAGTCCCCAGCTTCGCAACCCGCTGTGAGTGCAACTGAAGCGCCTGGCGAAATGCCCATACATCCCTATTCCAACATTCCTGAAGTGCATTTTGTGCCCACAGCAGCAGATAAACCAGATGTACCAGCTAACACTTCCAAAGGCAAAGAGCCATCATACCCCACTGTCGTTCCCATCCAGAACCCACAGATTGTTGATGATGTATATGTGCATGCCATGAAGGCGCCCTCTGTTATGGTTTCACATGAAGAACTCCTTTCACTTTCACCCAATCTCAGACAGCGCCATAGAGAACAGGTTACTCCAAAGCGCATTGCAGCTACTAATGCAGAAGTGGTAGCTACCAACCTTGCGAGCGTTATGCCATTTGCATACTGCAAAGCATGCATGCCTTTTGTGGATGATAAAGCACTTAATGCAACACCTCCAGTTAGCGCAGCAATTGAAGTGCCTCTTCCTATTGTCGCAGACCAAGGAGAAGCAGCTACTATCATAACATTCGACTCTGATACCCAAGCTTGCAATGTTTCCACATTTGTGCTTATTCCATTTTCTGCTTCCATTCCACTGACCTCTCTTACCCCTCAGCTCTACTTATCCCAATGTACCAACAGTAATGCGCAGGTGCTCTTAAATTCGATTGACCCCATTGTGCTTATTCCAGCCGAGTTTCCGAAAAGCACACATGCGCATGCAACTTTTATCAATTTAGTGGCGCACGCACTGCAAAATGGCATAGTAACCAAGAAGAAGTATAAACCAGTTGCTAGAAAAGTCAAACCAGTTATTGCGCACATCCCAAATGAATTCTGCATTGAGCGCAACATTGTAGGCGATTTGCTAGCAGCGCTTCCTGTGCTTTTACCAAACCTGCCACTGTTTACTCCAGAAGATGATGAAGAAGAAGACGATGAAGAACTTGGGGATTGGACCGATGCACTACATGGCTTTATGCATGCGATATGTCCCATTTCACAGCCCTTTGATGTGCAAGCACCTGCACTAATGTAGCCAGAGCCAAGTGCAAACATGCAAAATGTGCACAATAGTGCACTTATTTATGACAATGACTATAGCCAAGTTCTGAGAAGCACAACAGCAGATGCAGAGGATGAGAAGTTAGATTTGGTATGGATTTGGATGGATACCCTAACGTGCCCTAACGATTTCATGGATTCCGAGTATGGTGTGCTCGTGCGCTATGTGAGTGCATTTTCAAACACTAGAAGTGGTTATGGAAGCGCAATGTGCATGGTGCTCACCAGCTTGTTATTTGGCAGTCCAGACGCTTACCAATATTGCACACCAGCCACAACAACATTGTGCACAAGTGCTTTTATGCGATGCAATCCGCTTTGCTTGATCACTTTTGGCAGTACTATACAATAGCCACATTTCACCTAGTAATGCTCGATATTACCACAACATGGTTGAGGGAGATGGAAGAGTCCATAGTAGTGGACACAGAAGATGAAGAAGCAGTTGATGAAGAAGAAGCACAAGGAGATAGCGCTGAGGATGGAGAAAGCACTGATGAGGTGCACAATTAGCACTCCATGCACACTGCTATGGACCCTTCACCTTTTATACAATTTGTCATATGGTGTGCGCTTCCTTTTATCTCTCATACTTTCACCATTTGGACAGAGTCAAAATTCTAGTTGAGAGGAGGAGAGTGATGGTTGGACAATTTTTCCACATTTTGTTTGTGCTTGCACACTTTGCTTCACACATTTTTGTGCACTCTTCAAATATCCCAAACATTCACTTCTACCACTCACCCGCTTTCTTGGTGCTCACGCTTCGCACTTCAATAGCTGACAAGGATGCTGCCTGGGGACAGTTAGTATTTCAGTTGGGAGGAAATGATACAGCTCCCTATCACCCTGTGCTCATACTACACCATTTTTCATGATTGTGTGCACTGCTTGGACATCTTCTACTCACTTTGCACAGCATGCTTTTGTGCACCCAAGTGCGCTCCTGTGCACTCCATTGTGCACTCTATTGCACTCCTATGTGCTCCAGTGCGCCTCTGTGTGCTTCCATGTGCACTTGTGTGCATTTGTGCACTTTCATGTGCATTTGTGTGCTTTCATGTGCATTTGTGCACTTCCATGCGCTTTCATGCGCCTTTGACCATTTAGATGCACCTTTGTGCACCTTTTGTATTTCTACTGTGCTTTTGGTTCCCCCATAGCTGCCTGCTGTCATGCACCCTAAATGTGCCTCGTTGCACTTCAAACTGCCTCCGCACACCCCCCCACACTTCTTATCTGCCTTCCACATTTATTGTGCACTCAATGCGCCTTTGCACACTCCTTTTATGCTTTACCTGCAACTCACATTCCCTGCTGCGCACTCATTGCACAATCCCTATCACACACACAACAATCCACTGCACCAGTGCACTGTGCATTGTGGCTCCCATCTTACTGGTGCATTTATTTGAGGCGCACTGCAATTCCAACACGAGCGAACTGTGCATTCTCACATAATTGGGGCACTTTGCACCTATTTGGCATTGGACTGTGCACACTTGGGTGCCTTCACATAATGCTGGTGCTTTGGCAGTATTTGGCCTTTCACAGCATCTCCTTATAGCTCTTCCACATTTCCAATCAGCATTGCCTTATCTGGTAACTGGCACAGGCTGATCACGCCATTATTACTAAGGCACAGCATGCAACACATAACACTGAAGTGGATTAATTGGGAAGAGTGCACGAGACCTAGGGCATACCAAAAATAGTGCATTACACTGGAGCAGTTGGGTAGTGGGCTATAGGTGTGCAAATCTTATTGGCTGAGGCAGTGGCATAGCGCAGTCGGGTTTAGATGGGCAGATGGATGCGCTTGTGGGTAGTGCATGGCACTTTCTATTTTTACACTTTATTTTACCGTTTTTATCACATAAGCCATTTGTACATAGTAGGCGGACAGATAGAGAATCCAGAGGATCTTTCCCCCCCCTCATAGTTTATAGCTCAGTCAGCGCCACACATAGTCTGTGCACCAGCATCCAGTCCATGCGCCTTTGTAGTGCACCCTTTGTATAGCCACATTTGTGTATTGTTTGCATCCCCTCATCATATTGTTGCATTTTATCCCTGCATTGCATCCTTCATCCTCATTCGAGCACTCATACAGTGCACCCTTCGTATAGCCACATTTGCACACCATTTGTGCACTTATTTGTATAGCCGCATTTTATGCACCGTTTGCACCTTTTTCCACCCCTTGCGCTTCCACCCCATTTGTGTCCCCAACCTATGCACCACCTTCACAGCACATCCCAGTGTTGTCTCCATCCCCCTACACCTCTCGTCTTCATCACCCTCATCGTTGCGCACTTTTGCACTCCCATTGCATGTTTTTCTGCACTGCGCGTTTTTGCCCCTTTGCGTTGCGCACTTTCCTGCCACTGCGCATATCTCCCCTTTAGTGTACACAGCTAGTGCGCACATTGAAAAACACTGTACCAGCCTCCCTATAGTCTTTGCACCCTGAAGGACGATCTGAGGCCCTCTAAGTGAACTCCCCCCTCACCCCGAGCACGCCTGCAGTTGTAGGTTAAGTGTTTACCCCTTCCATTGAGACTCTGCACTGAGTACCAACTGAACACATCACCGTCGAAGACTTGGCTCTTCCGAAGTGCCATCAACTCCCTCTTGAGCACATTGATGCACTCTTCCTTCATTAGTTGCATATTTGGTGTGCTTTGCATATAGTCTGCTACAGGTGCTGAAGCAGCAATGTACATCAACTGTAAAGGTGCTGCTGGAGCTGGACGAGGTGCTATATTGTAGATGAGTTGCGAATTGGTATTAGATGAAAGTTGACCAGTGGCTATCTGCTCTGGGTTGCACTTATGCCATTCCTCGATGCGCTCGCCCAAGAAGTTGCCTGGAATAGAATGCAGCACGAATGTGCTACCTGGGAGTACGATGCACCCTTCTGCATTTCGCCTACACTTTCCTTTGCTAATAAGGCGCTCAATTGAAGCGCACTCAGGGATATAATGCCCTGTTTGACCACAACCATTGCAAGTGTCACTTTGGAATGAGGCACACCATTTCTACCATCTCTGCATGATGCGCTCAATGTGGTAACTATCATCTGTGTCATGCACTTGAATAGGACTGAGATGTCTTCTGCTTTGACTGTGGGCATGCTAGGTTGTGGCTGGGAAATGGGTGTGCTGGGTGCTGAGTAAGGTGCATACATATTGGGGTTTTGCACTGTGAGCCCAGTAAGTGGCTGGAAGTAGTGCACTGGGCCTTCAAAGATAAAGTCAATCACATCACATATTGTGTCTAATGAGTATGGCACATTTGCAGGCTGATTTGGTACTGCAATCACAAGGCAGCTCAAAATGCGCTCGAGCTGGTCTGGTTGAAACACCCTAACAAACATGCAGCTTTGGTCGTAGCATGCTAATATGCCTTGCACAACTAAGTATTCGCTAATGTTGAAAAATGCATGATAATAGTGTGTGATTTCTTCTGCGGTTACGAGGCCAATGTGTGCAGTTTTGCCAATAAGCTTGTCCAGGTCGCTAATACTCCATTTACTGCCATTCCTAGAGCTGGGATAAAGCTTTAGGACAGCGTCTTTGAATGGGCCATAGTTGTGCATCGTGCTATACTCTGGTAGCAGTTTCCAAGTGTCTGCAGTGTCGCTGTCCAAATAGCGCATGGTGTGGAACTTCTTATCAGTCTCATCAGTGACATTACAATCATGGAGAAGTTGCACAAGCTCCTCGAAGTACTTCTGGAGTTTGCACAGTTTTGCGTGGTCAAAACATGGTGCATTTTGGTTAGATGTGGATGGCATGTGCATGGTAGCCATGGTAAGTGAAATAAGGTGTATAGAGTTAAGATCTGGTAAAAGCACAGTGAAATTCGAAGGCAGGGAAGAATGTGGTGATGCAGATGGAGTTAGGGTAGGTAGGGATGATTCAGGTGAAGGTGGAGGTAAAGACAGCACGGACGAGTGATGCATGTTGTTCAGGAAGAGTGATTCAAATACTGGTATTTCCCCAAGCTGGAGCACAGTTGCTAACAGCTTGGAATGGAGAGTGCAAAGGTGGTTAATGTTGAAGCGAAGGGCGAGCTGATGGAGTTCTAAATAAGATCTGATAAACAGAAACCCCTCATGGTAGGCTCCAGAAATGATGTGTTCAGTTGGTACTCAGTGCAGAGTCTCAATGGAAGGGGTGAACACTAAACCTACAACTGCAGGCATGCTTGGGGTGAGGGGGGTTTGCTTAGAGGGCCTTGGATCATCCTTTGGGTCATGGAGACTATGAAGAGGCTGGTATGGCAGTTTTCAATGTGTGCACTAGTTGTGTATGCTAAAGGGAAGATATGCAGAGTGGCGGAAAAGTGCACAATGCAAAGGGGCAAAAATGCACAGTGTGGAAAAATGCACAATGGGAGTGCAAAAGTGCGCAAAGACAAGGATGATGGAAGTGGGAGGTGCAGTGGGATGAAGACGGCACTGGAATGTGCTGGGAGGGCTACACACAGGTTGGGGATGCAAACAGAATGAGAGCACAATGAGCAGAAAAAGGTGCAAACAGTGTGCAAATGTGCAAATGGTGTGCAAACATGGCTATATGAAGGGCACACTGCAATAGTGCACAAACAAGGATGAAGGATGCAACACAGGGATGAAATGCAGCAATATGATAAGGGGATGCAAACGATATGCAAATGCAGCTATATGAAGGGTGCACTACAAGGGTGCACAGACTGAACACTGGTACACAGACTATGTGCGATGCTGACTGAGCTATGAACTGTGAGGGGGGGAAAGATCCTCTGGATTCTCTATCTGTCCACCTACTATGTACAAATGGCTTATGTGATAAAAATGGTAAAATAAAGTGTAAAAATAGAAAGTGCCATGTGCTACCCACAAGCACATCCATTCACCCATCTAAATCCAACTGCACTATGCCGCTGCCTCAGCCAATAAGATTTGCACATGCTATAGCCCAATACCCAACTGTTCTGGTGCGATGTGCTATTTTTGGTGTGCTCTAGGTCCTGTGCACTCTTTCCAATTAATCTGCTTCAGTGTTATGTGTCGTGTGCTGCGCCTTAGTAATAATGATGTGATCAACCTGTGCTGGTTACCAGATAGGGTGATGCCAATTGGAAATGCAGAAGAATTATAAGGAGATGCTGTGTGAGGCCAAATAGCACCAAAGTGCCAGGATTACATGAAAGCACCCAAGTGTGCACAGTCCAATGCAAAATAGATGCAAAGCACCCAGATTATATGAGAATGCACAGTTCACTCATGTTGGAATCATGGTGTGCCTTGAGTAAATGTGCCAGTAAGCTGGAAGCCACGATGTGCAGCGCAACTGGTGTAGTGGATTGTTGTGTGTGTGATAGGGATTGTGCAATGAGTGCGCAGCAGGGAATGTGAGTTGCAGGTAAAGCATAAAAGGAGTGTGCAAAGGCACATTGAGTGCACAATAAATGTGGAAGGCAGATAAGGAGTGTGAGGGGGTGCACGGAGGTGGTTTGAAGTGCAACGAAGCACATTTAGGGCACATGACAGCAGGCAGCTAAATGGTCAAAGGTGCACAAAAGTGCATGGAAGCATGCAAAGGCACACAAAAGTGCATGAAGGCATGCAAAAGTGCACTGTGCAAAGTGTGTGGAAGCCATCTAGGAGGTGCGCACAATCACCAAAAATGCCATAATATATGTGCAGGACGATAGGAAGCTGTATCAGCAACCTCTGAAATCCACTTCAAACATGTCGATGTCCTTTATGCCAGCTCCTGGTCATTCAACATCTCTGAAATTCAATTTGAAACATTCTCGAGAACTCTGAAAATATTTTGAAGAGTTTAAATTTCTATTTCTGACTTGTGGTATTACAGATCAGGACCTAAAGAAGAAGTACACTTGCAGATACATCAACATCAATTCTTATGAACTCTGGGAATCGCTTCCAGAGTACCAGCCTGGCACCTCGTTTAACACATTTTGCATCGCAGCATACAAGTTCTATCCCAAATCAGAAGACAAATGCAAATACAGCATTTTGGATGTGGATACACTCATTGGTGAACAGCTTCGCATCAGTATTTTTGACTCAAACAATTTAGGAGCTTATTACAGGTCATTCTACAATGTTATGAACTTCCTTTGCTCAAAACACAGACTTTCAGAAGCCAAACAGAGTTGAGCTTTCATCCAAGGTTTTCAAATGGACTTATGGAATTGAACTGTGGATCATCTCAAAGTGAAGTTTCCTGATCATTATCCTGATGACACATACACTCTGAATGACATCCATGACACTGCAAAATTTGTTATAGCATCCTCGAACTCATACTCCATTCCCCAGCAATCAACTTCAACCTCTAATTCATTGTAGTCTAGCACATTGATCAACTCCAAAGATGCTTCGCACATTTTTGAACATTTTGCATCAAACCTTGCATCAGTTCTTGCAGCTTCGAATTTGACCAGATCAGTGCCTGAAATTTCTGTCCCAACCTCATTCCTCACCAACATAGCACTTTCTATAGCATCAAACCAACTATTTGATGGTACAAATCACAGTTCAAACATTTTGGATGACTTAAAAGCTCATATAGTAGCACTCAAACAGAAATTAGCCTTCAAAAAAGAGTTTGCACTTGAATGAGAAAATGTCACACTTTGAAATCACAATGTTGCACCTCCTGATATTTATCACACCAGCATTATCAATAGAGGGCATTATTTGGGCAAAGATTGTTGAGGATTCATTTACAAAACCACTCTTTCAGGAATTTATTCCAGAACTCCTTTAAATGATGCAGCCATTTCCAGAAAGAAATTCAGTCATTGTCATGGACAATGCATGGATTCATAAAAATCAAGAAATTGTCAACATGATTCATGCAAGGTGATTCAAAAAAAAACATATTTACTGCATTGTTTGGATAACAAATTTGTCTTTCAAGCATCAAACCCTTTGTTCGGTGACTAGGTGTTCTTGGTCACAAAGACATTGATCAGGATGTGGATGACACTTATGTATATCTTCACCTTCTTGATGCTGCATTTTCAATCAATCATAAGCAGGCAATTGGCTATTTTCATCATTGTGGTTATGTATAATAGACTCAAAATATACAGTGACTTACAAAACTGAGTCAATGTTTTGGACTTTTTGATTCATTGTTGAATAGCTTCCCATAGACAACAAAACCAAACAAGGTATTGGTGTACTGAATAACATACATGATCAGGGCTACCAAACAAACAAAGAATTATGTAATTTTAATTATCCCTCATGGAGATATGATTATTTTAATTCAGGGACTTATTGACTCAGTTTTGTGAGGTGGTATCAATATTATGATAAATTGTAATTCTAGTATTTTGTATGACCTCCCTTGGCCTTAATAACTGCTCCCAACCTTCTAGGCATGCTTTTAATCAAATTCTGACACACCTCTGATGGAATATTATTCCACTCTTCCACTACTCTTTCCCATAACTCCCAAATTCCTTTTGGTGCTGTTGGATACTTGTCTAACTGGTTCTGAGGTGAACCCAATGATGTTCAATAGGACTGAGGTCTGGAGATTGGGCAGGACAATCCAGAAGAGTAATATTGTTGTTCTCCACCCATTTCTTGGCCTTTTTTGAGGTATGCTTGGGGTCATTGTCTTGTTGAAAAATCACCTCTTCTCCAGAAATTCCACTCTCCTCCAAGCTAGGCAGCATATGGTCCTTCAAAATGGACACATACTGGTCAGCATTTATCCTCCCCTCAACCTCTGCAAGATACCCAACTCCATTCCATCCCATACACCTCCATACCATAATGTTTCCTCCCCCAAATTTGACAGTTCCCTGCACCTCTCTCTCAATCAGCCCCTCTCCCTTCTGTTTCCAGACCCACTCTCTCCCATCTGACCCAAACCTGTTGATTTTAGTCTCATCTGACCAAATAACCCTCCTCCAGTCTTCCACAGTCCACTCTCTATACTTCTGAGCAAAAGCCAATCTTGCTTTCCTATGCCTTATACTAAGCAAGGGCCTTTTCTTCTTCACCACAGCCTTGGATGAGTTTTTTCTGAGAACTCTTCTGACTGTTTCTGAGGAGACTGGAGTGGGGATGATGCTGTTGATGTAATGGGTGGCCTGAACAGCATTTGCAGCCTTGCCAGTGGTGATTTGGGTAAGGATGGCTCTCTGAGAGGTAGATGAGAGCTTAGAAGGACAACCACCAGAGGGGGAATCCAGGTTTGGATGGAGAGCCCTGAGTGTTCTGGATACACTAGACTGGCTGAGGTTGAGTTTAGAGGCAATATTGTGGGTAGAATAATGATTGGAGGCCAGGAAAGGAATGTTTTCCTTTTGAGCAGAGGAGATGGGATGCATTGGAGAATATTGAAGTATGAAGAATGCTAGTCCTGATTAAATACTATAATTTAAGGTCCCATCAAGGGTCACATCACCTTAGAAACCATCTGTCAAGATTTTGACATTATACAGTTGGTGGAGCATCAGATTCTAATATTTCTGACTACCCCTCACAAAACTGAGTCAATGAGTCCCTGAATTAAAATAATCATATCTCCATGAGGGATAATTAAAATTACATAATTCTTTGTTTGTTTGGTAGCCCTGATCATGTTTGTTATTCGGTACACCAATACCTTGTTTGGTTTTGTTGTTTATGGGAAGCTATTCAACAATGAATTAAAAAGTGCAAAACATTGACTCAGTTTTGTGAGTCACTGTAATGTGTGTTGGGTATGACTAGTGATAAAAACTATATACACAGTAAATAATTAGCACAGACAATAGAAAAAATTATTTATCAAATAGCAATGCAGTATGTTGAATAAACTTGTAAAACTAGCAAGTTTCAAATATATATGAGATGATTAAAGAATTATTCAAGGTGAGGGAATTTATCCTGGTGAAGAGTAGCAATGTCAGCCTCTGCATACCAAAGAATTTGCTTTGCGAGCGCAATTGTTATGCCTGTAATTTTAACAAGCTCCATATCAGAGAAAGAAAGCAGGCCATGAAGGTCATCAATGTAAGGGGAAAGGAAGGCATTCCAGATATCTGGGCAATTTTCAGTGTTCATCCCATATTTTTATATATTTTATTTCACCCTATTCTGCCTTTTCTATGATTTTCTATGCTTAGAGGCAGGACCCCTTCTGGATGTTTACCCATCAAGGTGATGTCATTCCATAGCTTGATCCACCTATTTCCATCTTTTTGCTATTTTTAGCTTACTATTTGATTTTTTAGCTCTATCACATATACTAGGCATCAACAGATGGGTCCTTAGAGTTTTCTTTTTGGATTCCCCTCTGTTAGGTGTACCTGAAGTGTTTATGTTATGTAGAATAATGTTAACTTTGGATTCCCCTCTGTTAGCTCACTATTAAGTGAGGCTTTGAGGTTACCCTTACAGTCAATTCCATTCTCCATCAAAATGCCAATTAAATCAGAAAAGTTGAAAGATTTTCAGGAAGTGCTTAGCACAAGAACAAAAGCCCAATTGTTAAGGGAGGGTGAATTAATAGGTAGTGCTGAGCACTTCATGGCTGATGACATAGTGGGACCCATTGAGCTGGATGAGGCAAGGTTTCTTGTGTTCCTGACACATATGATGCACCTCAATCCTCTTCAGTGCCTCCAGCTGGTGCAACTCTGTGTTTGAAAGTGCAGCTATGTGATTGGAACTATTGGACTTCTTTTTTGATGCAGCAGACTGCAATACCAATATCAGTGAGTGATTGACACAAAAGAAAATAATGCTAATAAAAATAACCTTTGTTTCCCTTTCTTTTTCTTTTTCAGGCCCACGCATGTCAATGTATTGATGAATGGTTTCACAGTCTTTGCTGCTCCTTTCTTGGTTGCAAATGATGCAATATATTGGTAAACATTGTTGACCAGCTTTGCCCATGCTTTGGCATCCTCCAAAAGTTTTGGAATGGGCTTTGGGTTCTTGGGTTTGTACAATGGGATATACCCGATAGCAGCCATTTGAGAGGGGCCAGCATCCATTTTATCTGCAAGTTGTCGCATGATATGCTTGAACAAAGTCGAAGAGCTGATGCCAGTGACATCACAAGTCACATTTTTGTATGGAACCTCAATGGGGATGTCAAATGGAGTACTCGAGATGCCACACCAAACCTGGACTCGAGTGGGGATTCCAAGGGAATATCGAACACTGAAATGAGAAATTGAAAGGAAAGTAGAGGTGGACTGACACTCAGAGTCTGAGTCATGTGCGAGTTCATCTACCTCCTCTACCTCCTCTTCGACCCCACTACCAGTGCTGTCTTCATCCTCTTCACCGCTGTACATGGTGTAAATGGAAGGCTCAACTTCTGCCTTTGCTGGTTGAGGTTTTTGCAATGACACCAGCGCCATTGCTGCATTCTCTGTCTCGTCATCGAATTAGACACATCTCTTAAATGCTTTGACTCTGGTTTAAGTGGGCACGGGGTAGGGGTAGCCCTTGGGGTGTTAATAATGTTGATATATGACGTATACAATGTAGGGTGATTGTGCAAATAATAGTATGCAGGAATAATTAGACAGCTTCTGGCACTGAGGGAGTAGGCATGCAAGAGGATTCTTTTTATTATGTTTCAACCTCAATTTATATACAATATGAAATGTCTCATATTACGAGGTGCTCCACTTGTCACTGCACGGACAGTACCCTCAACAAATAATGCTGTCATGAAGGTCATTCTGGTCAGAGACAGGTTTTGCAGCTTTGCAGCATCCAGTACCTGATTTATATGTGTTCTTGTGCTTAGATAGAGTCATAGAGGTAAATTATAGTAAGTAATTAGAAGAAAAGAGCGGTGGTATGGTGGTGGTAAACAGAAGAGAAAGTGGTGAAGTCACGTACACAGTGATGTGCATGCAGGTCATTTCATGGCCATTTTTTCAATGTGGTCACACACTGATACATGTATTTGTACAGTTATCTGAGTTCAAAATGTCAAATTTCTCAATACTCGTAGCAGCAGAGCATAGATACTCCCCACAAGGCTGCCAAAATGCCAAATTTGTATTACTTATTTTTGCATGATAAAAAAGCAGGGGCGCAAGAGAGCTCAATGAGACAATTACAACGCATATAAAATCATAGTATTCGGACGGTTCGTTGTGGAGACATAGTCGTTGTAAGGTTGCACCCTCGGAAGGTTTTATCAAATTCACACGAGTGCCATCTTTGCTGCAAACGGCAATGATGAACTTATCTGATCGCGCTTCCGGTTCAGCCTTGGTTCAGCCGTAGCACGTTTTGACTCTTCGGTGCCAGTGATTCTCACAATCTTACGGTAGGTCTGTCCAAGTCAGCGATGTTGCTGAAGGCGTCTTTCTCAGGCACTTAGCAGAATCCCCACCATGCTGATTGTCCATATGCACGCATTCACACTGGCATCCGGCCTTTCGCACATGACGCGTGCACCGCTTCTCCATATCTGTGCCTCAGAATAGCGTGTATTTTAGTGTGTAACCACCGACTGGCCCTCACTTCATGTCCACTGCTAGTCCCCCGTCGTATGTTGTGCCATCGCTCACCACTCCGTCGTATTCGGCTGAGCCACATGAGTTCGAGCAGCGTATCGCTTTAGCTGAGCGTTCATACCCGAGGCCTTCCGGGATCTTTGTGAAGAGTTCTAAGAAAGGAGATGCTCGTCTTCGGCTGAATGCACAGGAAGATAACATTGATCTTCCCGTTTATGGCTCACAAGGATGCGTCGAAGGTACGATCGAGTTGTCAAAGACGGAACATATCACCAGCGTAGAAGCGAAGGTCCGTAGTCACGGTGCAGGATGTTTTCACATTCTGGTTTAACATCTCGATGTAGATTGAAGGTAGACTTCGCCTCAATGAAATTGCAGAGGGGGGTACGACGTCCGCGAAGCTCTGTCAGTGCACAACGGTATTGTGGACACGCGAAAATAACCATTCCGTGTGCCCCACTTCATTTGCCTTTGCTTTCCGTCTTCCCACTACTTTCACCAATGAGGGCAAGACTTATGTCAGTCGTCGGTTATCAATTTGGTTTCATGTTTATTGACTTAACGATAAACAGCCTCTCCCTCCAACGTTCAGAGTAAAACTTTCAGGGCTTCCCGGTTTCACGGCGTCGGTAGAAGTACGTGCTACTTCGAAGGTCACTCCCATATCTTTATGGCTAAATCATTTATAGTACTCTGTGAGCGCTATCATCGGCAAGCCTCACCGTGTCCCATTGGTCAAGCCCAGTGTTCTGGCAATTCCCAGTCGTCCACAGTATAATTTTCTTTCATATCGTCGCGAAAAGTGTTAACACATGATATAGTGTAGTCACAACTCCATTCATCTATTATCCACGAACTCGGCCAGCTGCTCCCATCCCGGCCTCCCTATTTCCTGCCTGCCGCGGCTTCTTGGCAAACGAGGAATGGCAATTATACGAATCGAAAATCCGTGCAAGGGATCCGGCGGTCCCAGATATCACCTCAACGCTTTATATTCCTGCAACTCGTATCTTCTGTATCTCTCAACCGATCCCATTTTATCTTTCACTGAAGTCACCGGCGCTTTCTCTTGCTTCTTTTCTCCTACCAACGCCGACTTCAAGCCCTTCGAAAGGAAAACAGGCTATACGCATCCAGTTAATGAGGCAATCGACAGTGGATGTAAGGTAGGAAATGGGTTTTGCTGTCTTGACGCAGAATTGACCATCTATTCCAGAAATACAATAATAGCAGGCACGAAGACAGATATCTGGAGGGTGGACGGTATTGGGGAAGCGTTGCTTAAACATGTGGTTCGTTGACGAGGACCCTCGCTCGTTACATTATGAGCAATGACCATTTGAATCTAGCATGACGGACCAAGCTGGGTCTCGTATTCTGGAGAAATAAATATCCATAAGAGTGTCAAGGTTGCAGGGTTCAGAGCAGCTGGATTGAGTGTGAAGGTTGCTGGAGCATTTTACTGTCTTACTGAGCTATTAATTACCGTCGCTGGCAGGACTGGATACTTTTCTCGATGACGCCGCCTGATCTCAAAAGGTCTCCATTCGCCGACCTTCGCCAAACCATTCCTGTCCGGCTTACGACAGATCCATGGACGACTGATGGTACGGGTATCAGAGTTCCAGGTAGCCGGTCGGTGTCATGGTATTCTGTCCCTTCCCTCCCGGATGACTCTCTGTCGTATTGCGATCGTGCATGACGTAGGTTAATATGACGTATGTTACATGTGTGACGTCATGCCTTGTAACTCTATATAACCTCTAAAATTTTTGGAACACGGCCATATTCAGTAATGTCTAGTGTTCCACGTGAAGTACCTCCCGCTATGGACTGCGACACAATCGATCAAGCGCAGAGGACACAACTGCCATCTGAAGCTGTGCAACCTGCTAGAACCGATTCTGTTCCACAGCAAGGTGAGTGCTCACAACATTACTATTAGTTGAAGAGTTTGACATGTGCATAGCATCTACTCAGCCGGGAGATGGCACCGAGGTTCATGCCAGCCAACAGCCCGAGCCTAACATTGTCGAAATTCCGAGTGACCATTCGCAGAAGAGCCCCAAAGTTCCATTCAAAGAGCAGGTTGTAGGTGTGTACTTTTCAAGCTATTCGCAACAGATTCAGTGTTGATGAACGGTCACTGTCTGACACTGGTAGGTGTGGCGAAGGTATGTCTTTTTGTGTGAGTGTCTGTCCCAGATCGTCGCTTACCAAAATTGCGTAGAAAACTCGCGGAACGGCAAGTTCTCATTATCTCTGCCTCGGTACCTTACTCATATCGATGTCTCAAACTCTTCAGATCTTGGGCAAGGTAAGAGCGAACAAGTGGGAAATAAAATGCTGATGCTTGACTCCGAGCCGGACGTTTCATAGCCGGGACTCAAACACGAAGGGGAGCGGATTCTCGAGGGAAAGACGTCAGCATTTACGGACGACCCTCAGAGCATATAGGAAAGCTATTCCATTGGTGAGATTTTTTCGCCTTCTACTTTGACGGCTTTTAATCAACTGCTTATACTACTATAGTAACGGTAATGTAATGTTGCGGTCTCAAGCAATATTCCAAGTTTGATGGCCGTTTGTCTCAATAATAGCTGCTTATTCTCTGTTGTGTTTTCTTCGATCATCATTGTTGTACTGTGTACTGCATGTTGCTTGCTGTCTTTGTTACTAACGTTGAAATTGGATAAAATATTTTCGGTAAACAAACGGTAAGTGATCGACCGTCGCGTCCCTTGCCGGCAACTAAGTTTCATATGAATTACCACATTTGAAATTTTCACTTCGAGGTTCCAGCTTAACTGTTCCACAACGTGTCATCTATTTCTCTACACTGATTCTGCTCCGATAAGTAGGGGCAGGTCGCAAGTCGGTATCACCGTAATATTATATCAATGTCTTTAGCTCAGCTTCTACAACAACTTGTCGGTCCCATCGACGAGAAAGCAGATCTCCATGTTGACAGCGTCGTTGACACAGAAAATCCAGTGATCGCCAGTTCAGAGTTCGCTTACAAGGTGAGAGGATATAGCTCAGATTTTTTTAGTCTAACCCCCCGAAAAGACCACCAATTTGGTACGCATCAACGATGAAGGTTTAAAAGTAGCCGCGAAATACGTCAGTCTAGATCTGCTGTTTTTGCTTCCTTTCCAGCATTGAATAACTTTGCAGATTCGAAAGAAAATTGCGGCGGAATCGTACACCCCTCGGACGTGGCGGACGCATTCTCTTCACATCTCTCCTGCAGACCCCTATGATGTCGCGGACCCCATGAACAAATCAGTATTGAACTGGATATTCCTCATATCTGCTCTTAATTTCAGTTTTTGGTCGGAGAAGGAAGGTCAACCTGATTGTTACGGGGTCAAATGGCAAAACGGATGGGACTCCACGGAGAGAAAGGTCTGGACTGGTTACTGGAGCCTTATTGCTGCGCTGAATAGAGGTACGTAGCGGGTTTTCACGCGCAATCAATGTTCCTTGAACTTCCTTTTTAGCAATGGCCGATGATAACATCCCGATAACTGATCCGAACTTTTACTCTTCGGAGTCTTTGTGCCCTGACTCGTTGATCGAATACATATTTCGCCCCGTTGATCAGTCGAGCGAAACACTTCCACTCCTTCAGCAGCGTATCGCAATCATGAGGGAAGTCGGGTTCGTCCTTTGCAATGTAAGCTTTCAAGTACGTCGTGTCCGAGCACCAAACAACTTGACTTTCCAGAGTTTTGGGGGTTCGTTTCAAGGTTTCATAGACCAATTCCATTGTCGCTACAATGGAGAAGGAACAGCTCTGGAACTCGTACAAATGGTCACTGACATGTTCCCATCCTTCCGCGATGAGGTACTATACGAAGGCCAGAGAAGTGCGGAATTTTGTATTCCGAATTCTCCTGTTGCTGACCATCATGCGGATTTATTCAGTTTGTATCTGGAAACGTGCTCAAATATTAGTTGCCGAAACCTGGGCAGCGTTCTTCCCCGCATCACCTTCCTCTACACACCCCATCTTCCCAAGCGTGCGTGGACCTCAAATACACAAGCTCACCATGTTCGCCGATTATCGCGTTCCTCAGGTCTTGCATCATCTGTGCATCCTCAACTACCCCCCACATCTGGTACGCATGCTTCGTGCGAGAACCCACTTGGAGTACGGCTGCAGGGAGGAGCTGAGTCTGCGCTCTGCGAGCATTATTGCCGTCGAGAGACTGAGGGACGAAATTTTGAAGCTCAGGGCTGAGGAAATAGAGGCAGAAGATGGGCAAAGGGAACTGAACAGTGTGTTGATCGATTTTTTCCTATGGGATCTGGCCAAGAGAGTGGAGAGTGGTCAAGAGAAGATTGAGGACATAGAGACGGCTGAGCTGGTGCCCACCCATCGAACGAGGAGTATCTGGTATTAATCTTGGGGTGTTTCGGCAGAGATCATTATTCATTACTTATCTAGATCTTTCACTGAGGAAGCAATAGAACTTCCGCATACATATCATACACGTAGAGCGTCGCTTACCACATGTCCGTATAGATCATTAGATTGCGGATGAATATAGAAATCCATAGATTGATTCAGGGCGATCCGTCTTCGTCTTCGTTGTCATCGCTGCTGTCTTCTTCTTCAGATGAATCCGGTACCCACCGCCGCGTGCCGAAAACATCTACCTCACCTTCCCCCCGGAGAATGCTGATAATGGCTTCAATATTCACGGAGAAGATGTGCTATAGAATAGAGCTTACTGATCAAACATCGTGATCGTCGTCCGCTCAGGATCTTCGTCATCATCTAGTGCTTCTGGTCCGTGGTGTCCCGCAAGAGCTCGTAAGTACACCATCCGATCTGCCTCTTCATCGTCGCCGAGCTGTCGTACATCTGTGTTCGTCAGCTCCATGTCTCTGGAACAGGGCGAGGTTGGAGTTGGGCTATGGAGACGAATATCCTTTTCAATGCCTGCTGTGACGATGTGAAGGAAGTGGGGATGAATGAGTGTTGCGTTGACAATAGAACTGTGGCCTAGACAGACTGCGTAAAAATGCGACGTTACTTGTGACGGGTTTGCCTACCTGTCAGCCTAAATAGCGGCGTCGAGAGGTCAACTGGAATGTACCGTGGTGTCTTGGTTCCATCGGAGAAAGCTGTAGACCGTAACTGAGCTTTATCTAATAACGCGTCCAAAACTACATACCAATAACATCCGCCCATTCTTGGGTAGACCAGTCAAGTGAGCTGATTTCGATCCTTCGTTCGGCTAATTTTGAAAGTTCTGGCACTTTCCATACATAAGCACGAAAGTCTTCTGAACCCGCGCAATAGAATTGATCGCTGTCAAGTCCAGGGCCCCCGAAGGATCCGTGCTGTTCGACAAAAGTTAGACTTAGCCTGGCAGATACGTAACAAAGCATCTACCTTGATCGTGCAAGAATTGGCGTACGCGCCCCTGGGTGACGTAACGGGAGTGCCGCCAGGAAGGTATTTCCCACTGCACACAGCAAGAGGGTGAGAATCTGATAAGGCATATACGGTGGGAAAATGATGCTACAAAGCAATAAGTGTCAAATGGGCCTCAGTCTGAGTTTATACGAACGCACCAGCATTGTAACGGCCAGCTTTTCTCCTAAGAGATAGACGTGAATTTTCAGTAAACGGCAAAGAAGTGAATTCCGCCTACCATCCTTATCAAAAGTTACGCTACTTGCTTCCGGATTGCACAAGCGATTAGGAGACTTCTTGCAAAGCTTCGTGTTATACTGACCCATGGTTAAAAACGCGTCAAGGACATTGATTTAAAATTCCTTACGACTTGAACAATGCCTTCTCGAGTTCGATTTGTCGAAGGACCAAAAGCCATCCGAGCGTCTCGAAGACAGACATTGCCACGACTATCACTCGAGACAAATATGTGCTCCATGATGGGGTGGTATTCAACACCCGTCACTTCTGACTCTATTTGTATAGTATCTTGAGCTCGTGCGGAGCGACCGTTAGCACGTCCATCATGTTGCAAAATACGACCGTCCTGGCTAAAACGCAACTCATATTTGCAAAACTAGCAATGCTCAATGTAGGCTCACCCAGCGCTCAGAAATATCTCATCTTGATAAGGATGACAGGTGATTCCTCTGATTGTATCCTGAGAGTCAAAAACGATTCAGGTCGTCTGCAGCCTAGGCCTGAATTGGACGCACGAAATGTTCATGAAACGTCTGATCAGGAAGGTCTCTGGATATAGTATTCAGATGAGAACCGAAATTATTTAGTATGTCGTATTTGAAAATGTTCTCATCCGTGCCTCCTCTTTGACGAGTTATTAGAACATGCATAGGTTTAGCGAGAGCACAAACTAACGAATACAGATGGCGATTTGTTGCAGAGAATGCCAAACAGAATATGTTTCCCTATACCAGCTGTACTTAACAGGCATTGCATAGAATGTGATCACGGTCAAAAAGTACTTTTGGACCTCGGAATGAAAATGCTGGTGTTTTGACATCGTCTTGATGGAAGTCCCATAAGTGTATGGCCAGGTCTACATAAAGATATCTGTCACCTTTGTAAGTTGTACGTATATTGACACATACCATCGCCACCGCTGGCCAGAAACCGCCCGTCCCTCGAGGAAAACGCAAGGGCGTTCACACAAGACTTATGTCCTCGGAGTTTACTGGCATGCTCGCTTCAGCAGATATAAGACCAGTTGACCGAAAGCAGTTACGATGAGTAAGGAAAGCCATTCGCAAAGATCGAGGTAAGAGTGTCGTTCCTGATTCGAGAGTGGTTTGTGCCTGGTATAGAGGCTAACGATGAACGTTTTGAAGGATGGAACATGCTCCAGTGGTGGTCTGTATAATGACCATATCCCTTGTATCACTGTCGTTTCATGCGTGAGTTGACTGGCATTACATATGTCGTGCTGATGTAATCTGCCATACTAGCAACCAATTTCGTACTCATGTGCTTATGCCCTGTCCAGAGTTTCATCCGACATAGAAAACTGTTTTGCTTCAATCGTTCATTCCACTCTACAGCGTTCCGAGGAAAAGAAGTTGAACCTCTACAAATCGACACAGAAGGCCCAGATGAGAAGCGAGAATTGCGTCTTCTCAGTCGGCCATTGGGGGTGCGCGAACGACCCACTCCCCTTGTGAAAACAAGAACACAGAGAATGAAAGAATTGCTGGACTCCGAGAAGGTTATGGAGCAACGGAGACATCTGTACGTCCCGCGCAAGCCTTTTCAAAGGATGTATTCGGATATGTGCCTTGCAGAATTAAAGAAGCGAGCAAGGGATACTTCCATGATATAAATATGACGCGGAAACATGGTGGAAAGACCTGGATTGCCCCAAAAGTACTGATTAGAGAAGACGTACGTTTTGAATATCATCATTTGTGCCACCCACCTTACATAGAGACCAGAAAGCCCTATACCTCCCTAATATAAGCGGAAAATCTCTCGACGAAGGCAAACCAAAAAATACAACCATAATGTGCTTCGGACGCATAACAGTACTCGCCATGCTCGGAACCAAAATATCCCAGGTATCACCCCCGTGATACTCATTTTTCCTGCACTTAATAGTCTGGTTAGGTTCACGCACAAGGCTTTATCGAGCCTACACATGCCCGCTTCTCCTCCAACCCGCTATACCAATACATTCAAATCAACCTACAAGAAAACCTCCTGAAGTCCTTTCTCGTCAACCTCTTTATTAGCTCCATCCGCTCAGCAGTTCCTCCGGAATTACAACCCAACTACCTTGTCTCGAGCCAGAACATGGAATATGTGCGGGAGCAGCTAGGGATGACAAATAGCAAGGTTGGGTATGTCTACTTGATTGACGAGAGTCTAAAAGTTAGGTGGGGCGGGTGCGCTGACGCGATGGTGGAGGAGACCCAGGCTCTCGAGAGCTGTACAGGTGTACTGTTGCATAGGCTGGAGAAGAAACCAAAAAAGAGAGACCCGAACGTCATGCCATCAATAGTTACTGCGAGTTGACAAGGTGTCTTTACGTACGTGAAAGAAGATGTGTCTAATTCATTTTATTTCTATACGTCCAGCTATCTTTGGCCCCGAAATAATCTTTATGCGATGTCGCTTGTAAGGTACCAAAATCCATGGTTCCGAACACTTGTCCGAGTTCTAAGCGTAGCCCATCACTTTCAAACGGACTTCAGATTAGTTTATGGTTTATGTGATGTTCGAAACGATCCTTGCAATGGGAGGATCCGAGAAGCGAGGTCGACACATCATTTTATTGGTATACACTCTGAATATCTGCAGAGAAAGTTAAGCGTATCGAGAAGGTGTGCGTCATTAGATCCCTATAGGATGAACAAGAAAACTTTTATGAATTATGTATGCTATGACTGCTTCAGTTTTTCTTGCGTCTTTTTTTCGCATTCCATTTCACCGAAATAAAAACTTTCGGATACGGGGAATCGAACCCCGAGCTGCCGCGTTCCAGTGAGAGGCGGCAATGTTAGCCGTTACACCATATCCGAACATATGTTAATGGGAAGAACACAGGGCTTTAGGCTCGGTTATGATGTCACAACGTCAATCAAACGTGCTGGGCCTTGCTGGGCCCATCACCGCCGGACTTCCTCTTGTCGAACTGGCGAAGTGCAAAGTGCTACTTTCTACTCTCTCTCTCTCATTGTCTCACGTTCTAATCATGTTCGCTATACTGATACCATCTCGACGAGACAACTGGATCGAGTCTCAAGGTCATGACTTCTAGTCCGTCAAACGTCCAAAGACGGCAAGTTCGAGATCGTGACCCTGCCCGGCTATACGAAGGCTGACACTCAACTGAGACAATAGAACACTTCAGCAACCGGTCAGAACCTTATTTTCGGTCGACGAGCTGTTCTCATTTGTTCGGTTCGTGCTTTAATGTATGCGCACACAGATTCCAGTCATCTCACAATCAAGATATTTGATCGTGGCTGGACGTTGCATGGTACCACCCCCTGAACTTCCTTCAAAAGTGGTTTTATAGATCGCGACTCCGTTTGCCGACTTTTATTCCACTCGTCAATATAGTCTCCCCTGTGCCTCTCTCATACCGCGACTCATATCCGTTCATAGACCAAGGGCCGTTGGTGATATTGGTGACAAGATGACGATTCGGTTGCGAACCGACGGTGGTGTGTTGAGATGTGACCATCATACTCTGCATGAGAGCATCGATATCAGTTGTACTCGGCTGTCGCTCTAGGGCGGCCTGAGAGCCACGTAATAACATTTGTTCGAACAGTTTATTTTCCTCTAGTTGTTGTACTTCACTCCTCAGGGACGTTATTATGTGATCGTACATCACTAGTAATACACCTATTCAGCACAGACGACGAAAGTGCATTGTGCGGATCCACTTACATTTCTCCTCGGACGAGCCAGAGGGTGGACGTGGGATCAAAGGGCTTATATTCGCCATTTCTTCCTCCTGCCGTGCCTTTCCCAGTTCCAAACGCTCCTCCCATTTCTTCTCGAACGCGGTCTGACTCGACTGATGCTCAGAGTCGGAGATCGATGTTTGATCTTCCGCGTATGCATTCAAGGGTATGTCAGAAAAATAATTAAGCATACCGGGTAGATTCTTTTCTTAAGGCGTCGAGGTCAGGACTAACTAACTAGGTGTGGGAACTAAACCATATTAGGAAGGAGCTAAATCGGACCTCTTGCCCATCAGCACATGATAACATTCTCACCTCGCAATATCTCATTCTCCATAACCCCCAAGCTACGGAAGATGAATGGCCAATCCCTGTACAGATGGATCCTTGCTAATTTGGAAATCGGAGGCACGTCCGTCATATACACCCGAGGTCATGCACAAGCCAACGACATACCTTTGCAAATCAATGGAGAAGTGGATCATTATGCGACAAAAGCTCAAAGACACAAGCCAATGTTGCTTATGGCCCCAAATGCAACATTCTTCATGGATGAGTTCACACTTTATACTAATACTGATGGCTGGATAGAGGCAAATCCTTGAGAATACACTGATGCACCCACGACCGAGCATTCATAATCTCTTCATCTTCATTTCCAACATATCTGTGCACCATCTGTGAAAGATGTGCCTTTAATGTCGGTCCATCGAGGCTTGTCCTTAGCTCTAGTTAGCATAGGTGGATATCAAGCAAGTAACAAGTAACAAAAGTCTTTGCAGTTGTCTAGAATCCAGGCTTGTAACTTGGTGGGCAGAACATACTGAGTGAAGACTGCATAGATGCTCAACAAGTTGTCAGCTGCTGACAGAAAAGATGGGGTCTGAAATCCTGTCATTGATTTGTTTGAGGAATAGACTGATGCCTAGTTAGCATATGCTTTCTGGGTATAGATTATGGGGTACCTTTCTTTCACAAATGAGGGTAAGTCCTTTTGCCAGATGATACCTTGAACACTTAAAATCGCTTCTTCCAGGGTTTCATCTTCACCCTTGAATGCGAGATGCCATCACTGAGGATTGATTTCTTCTACAGCGCCATAATGAGATAACCAATCTGGATTTTGTAAGTATTATGTGTTAGGTTGGGAGTAACACAGAGGAACACTGAACTTGACTTCATAAGTTCAGATAACTGGGCACCAGCATAAGCATCGCCCACTCTGGTTTGGGTGATAGCCTCCAGAGCATCAGCTATGTGTGCTCATTTGATTCAGTGCTATGAGTTATATTTGTTAATGCTCACCAGCAGCCTTGGTATTGTAGTGGAGATTTATATTTTGGCACTAGGAAGGTTCATTGTGGGAGCAGGTTGGTGGTACAGGTAATTTTCTAGCCCTTCCCATGATTGTTGTACTGTTTGCACAACTGGGTTAGACCCACAGGCCAATTTGTTACATCGCAGGAACACATTGGTGCAGCTAAATTATCAAAATCTTTCTGTGATCATTGTGTTTCAGGTTGCTAGATCCACCAGCTAAAAGTTTGTTTGGTGGGGGGAAGTACCTGACCTTCTTTTTTGCCCTCAAGTGTGATTACCAATGGTTTGTACTGTTTGTGTGTCCCCTATTGAGAACTGGTGCCTGCTCAAATGTTAGGTTGTATTTATCTGAGATGATTTATGTATATTTATTGATACACTCATGATATTTGTCTATTTCTTTCTGTCTTGCAGGAGTCAAAGTTCTTGACTTGTCACATAAGTACCGAACTCCCTGTCAAAGTTTATCTGAATATCTCTATTCGGTTAGAATTCTTGACTGGACCTGATGGCCCATAATATCGTCACAGCCCTGCCTGGTCTTTGTCAACAGCAATATATTATCAGGCATAGAGCATAGGTTTCTAATAATTATATGATAGCCTTTGCCTTGTGTGAGCATGGATTAGATGTTTTCATAAAAGCCACACAGCCAACTTGTCTGTCATTGGTCTATGATGGGTAAGTAGGTTGAAGACCTTTCATCTTGTGTCTGCTTCTCCTGGCTACACCTGCTCTTTTGCAGAGTTTATTGATCCCTGTTCTGACAGATGCCCAATCCATTTCTGTTCATTGACTGAGATATTCTCATTCCAATCTGCTATAAAGTTGCTGCAACTTTTGTTACCCACAGACAAATTGTATCTTGTACAACTATCTACTTTCACTATCACTTTGCATTCTCATATTTTGAAATGGTTCGCACCAAAAAAATTGTTCAGTACAATGTCCATGTTTTCTCTCTCTTGTCATTGCTAACCCAGAAACAGATCGGCACCTTCCTCAGAAGTGACTGACAATAACAGAGCATCATCGTACATCCTTTCTATTTAACTAGCTCCTGGATGATTCATCTTTTTGTGTATCGGCTGCAGAAATTCTCTTCCAGCTGTTGAAAATATCCCCTGGTTAGTACTTAGGTATTTATTGTTCTGATGATGACATTCTGACTTGCAGTCTATAGCCCCAAGTCACACAAATGGAAAGTAGACAAACAGAATTCTTCAAGTGAAGAGTAACAGTCTAGTGTTATATGTGATAGTGGGCTAACATCTTGTGTCACAGAGAATTAGAATTGGCTCGGTGCAGCCCCAAGAAGAGCCATTTTGCCACTCCTGGTATCCCAGAGTATGATGACATGCCTGCTGTGTCATCCAAAAGCCAAGATATACCTTTTTTACTGTACCATCACTCCCTGATTATTTGTTATAATCATACAGGGCATCCACCTTGAGTTCTGTTTCAAAGTGACTCAAGTTTGGTAACATGGACATTTCTGAGTATGTTTCTTTTGTTATATATGTTCATATCTTCCAGCTTCATCCTAGTTTTTTGGGCAGCCAGCTCCTCTAAGTTGCCTTTGAAGCCTGTTTTGGTGCTTGAAAAAAAGAATGTTGCTACCCCACCTCCTGCTGTCAAGCATGGCAGAAGGTGTGACAAAAGCTGAACTCCCATGGATGATGCTATAACTATAAAGTATGTCTGTCAAGATGAATTAAGTTGATACAGTTTCTGATACCTTTTTTCTTCTGGGGTAGGCAGGAACTTGGAGTCCTGCCTGTCATAGCTGAAAGAAAAAAGTCTTCTTTGACTGTTTGGCATGGCCAAAAGCACCCTTGTAGCCAAACACCAATAGAACAAGCAGACAATGCAAAGTATGTCTGCTCTGCTATAAATTTTTCTCTACTCTAAAGTTTGCTACCAGTAATACTAGGGATTCTACTTCAACTCCCACTTGTCCCCAGTGCCTGAAGCAGCTTACAGAGAAAGGCATTGATATGGCTCCCTATCGCCCTGCACGCATACTATGGCATTTTTTTGTGATTGTGCGCACCTCCTAGATGGCTTCTGCACACTTTGTGCACCTTTGACCATTTAGGTGCACCTTTGTGTGCCTTTTGCATTTCTACTGCACTTTTGGTTCCCCATAGCTGCCAATCATTGTGCGCCCTAAATGCGCCTCATTGCACTTCAAACTGCCTCCGTGCGCCCCCCCCACACTCCTTATCTGCCTTCTACATTTATTGTGCACTCGATGCGCCTTTGCACACTCCTTTTATGCTTTACCTGCACTCACATTCCCTGCTGCGCACTCATTGCACAATCCTTATCACACACACAACAGTCCCCCACACCGGTGCGCTGCGCATCACAGCTCCCATCTTACTGGCACATTTATTTGAGGTGCACCGCAATTCCGACATGAGCAGACTGTGCATTCTCACATAATCAGGGCGCTTTGCACCTATTTGGCATTGGACTGTGCACACTTGGGCGCCTTCACGTAATCCTGGCGCTTTGGCAGTATTTGGCCTTTCACAGCATCTCCTTATAGTTCTTCCACATTTCCAATCGGCATTGCCTTATCTGGTAATTGGCACAGGCTGATCATGCCATTATTACAAAGGCGCAGCATGCGATACATAACACCAAAGCGGATTAATTGGGAAGAGTGCATGAGACCTAGGGCACACCAAAAATAGTGCATCGCACTGGAACAGTTGGGTAGTGGGCTATAGGTGCACAAATCTTATTGGCTGAGGTAGCAGCATAGCACGGTCAGGTTTAGATGGGCGCATGGATGCACTGATGATACTTGACCTGGAAACCTGGCAAAAACCTGTTAAAAGCCTTTTGTAGTATAACTCAGGCTAGAGGAAGGGTGCGAGGTGGTACTAAATATCACCACTGAGACCAAAATGTTGTGTTTAGCGACACAAAATAATAAGTGATGGTTTGAATAATCTGTAAGAGCGTACGAGATCATTCAAAAGAGTTCGAAAGAGGTTCGAAGATGTGTGAAATAGGTTTGAAAAAGGTTCGAAGAGGTTTGAGGTATATCGAAGAGCAAGTTTAATGAATGTGAAGTGTTTGTCAAATGGCGGTAGGTGATGGGGAATAAAACGGAGAGCAAATATGATAGTTTTGAAACAGTTCATGATATTTCGCAGAACTTAGAGATGTGATGCCAAGATAAGACTAAAGAGAATGATTCTTAAATCTGACGATAGCAAGAGGGTAACTTGTGCTGTTCCCCGTTGTTCTCTTCTATTATTCTAACTAATACAAGTCTATATACAATCTGAAGGAATAGTACTAAAAAGGAAATAATAACAATTGTAGAACATGAGGCAATGTGCACAGCAAATAAAGGTATTGTAAAACATGAAACAAAATGAAAGATGATAATAAGTGAAATGTACATTGTCCAAGTATAGTAAAAGTTCTTGTTCTATTGCTTTAATATATCAATAAAATACAAAAATGCACTTATCGCATTCTAACTCTGTTGTAGTCTCTCCTCGTGTCCAGTAGTGCTCGATATGTGGCAAGTTGGCTTGTTCCGGATGTGCAACGTGTATCGAAATTGTTTGAGGACAACTATACAGCAGCCAAAGTCATTCGAAGTACTGCAAAGTCATTTGAAGTATCGCAAAATGGTTCAAAAGCATTCGAAATAGTTCGGAGTCAATTTCATAATGTTTGTAGTGGTTCAGAGTGCATGTCGTAATGTTTTGATACAAGTGGGATCCTTTTCCAGACCTTAAAGTGCACAGTGGACCTATCAGCGCTTGTGGGTAGCACATGGCGCTTTCTATTTTTACACTTTATTTTACCATTTTTATTACATAAGCCATTTGTACATAGTAGGTGGACAGATAGAGAATCCAGAGGATCTTTCCCCCCCTCATAGTTCATAGCTCAGTCAGCATCGCACATAGTCTGTGCACCAGCATCCAGTCCATGCGCCTTTGTAGTGCGCCCTTTGTATAGCCACGTTTGTGTATCGTTTGCATCCCCTCATCGTATTGTTGCATTTCATCCCTGCGTTGCGTCCTTTGTCCTCATTTGAGCACTCATACAGTGCACCCTTTGTATAGTCGCGTTTGCACACTGTTTGTGCACTTATTTGTATAGCTGCATTTTGCACACCATTTGCGCCTTTTTCCACCCCTTGTGCTTCCACCCTGTTTGTGTCCCCAACCTACGCACCACCTTCACAGCACACCCCAGTGTTGTCTCCACCCCACTACACCTCTCGTCTTCATCACCCTCATCATTGCACACTTTTGTGCTCCTGTTGCGTGTTTTTCCGCACTGTGCATTTTTGCCCCTTTGCATTGCACACTTTCCCGCCACTGCGCATATCTCCCCTTTAGCATGCACAACTAGTGCGCACATTGAAAACCACCATACCAGCCTCCCCATAGTCTTTGCACCCTGAAGGACGATCCAAGGCCCTCTAAGTGAACTCCCCCCTCACCCCAAGCATGCCTGCAGTTGTAGGTTAAGTGTTCACCCCTTCCATTGAGACTCTACACTGAGTACCAACTGAACACATCATTTCTGGAGCCCACCATGAGGGGTTTCTGTTTATCAGACCATATTTTAGACCTCCATTGGCTCGCCCTTCACTTCAACATTAACCACCTTTGCACTCTCCATTCTGAGCTGTTAGCAATTGTGCTCCAGCTTGGGGAAATACCAGTATTTGAATCACTCTTCCTAAACAACACACATCACTCGTCCACACTGTCTTTACCTCCACCTTCACCTGAATCATCCCTACCTACCCTAACTCCATCCGCATCACCGCATCCTTCTCTGCCTTTGCATTTTGCTGCGCTTTTACCAGATTTTAACTCTACACACCTTATTCCACCTACTATGGCTACCATGCATATGCCATCCACATCTGACCAAAATGCGCCACGTTTCGACCCCACAAAACTGCGCGAACTCCAGAAGTACTTTGAGGAGCTTGCGCAACTCCTCTGTGATTGTAACATCACTGATGAGACTGATAAGAAGTTCCACACTGTGCGCTATTTGGACAGTGACACTGCAGACACTTGGAAACTGCTACCGGAGTATAGCGCGATGCACAACTATGGCGCATTCAAAGTCGCTGTCCTAAAGCTTTATCCTGGCTCTAGGGATGGCAGTAAATGGAGTATTAGCGACCTGGACAAGCTTATTGGTGAGACCGCACACATTGGCCTTGTAACTGCAGAAGAAATTGTGCATTATTACTGTGCATTTTTCAACATTAGTGAATACTTAGTTGCACAAGGCATATTGGCATGCTATGACCAAAGCCACATGTTCATTAGGGTGTTTCGACCAGACCAGCTCAAGTGCATTTTGAGCCGCCTTGCAATTGCAGTACTGAATCAGCCTGCAAATGTGCCATACTTACTAGATGCAATTCGCGATGTGATCGACTTTATCTTTGAAGGCCCAGTGCGCTATTTCCAGCCACTTACTGGGCTCACAGTGCAAACCCCCGATATGTATGTGCCCTACTCAGCACCCAGTGCACCTGTTTCCTAGCCACAACCTAGCGCACCCACAGTCAAAGCAGAAGACATCTCAGTCCTATTTGAGTGCATGACACAGATGATAGTTACCACATTGAGTGCATCGTGCAGAGATGGTGGAAATGGCACGCCTCACTTGAACAATGACAAGTGCAATGGTTGCGGTCAGACAGGGCATTATATCCCTGAGTGCACCTCAATTGAGCACCTTATTAGCAAAGGAAAGTGTAGGCAAAATGCGGAAGGGCGCATCATACTCCCAGGTGGTGCATTCATGCTGCGTTCTATTCCAGGCAACTTCTTGGGCGAGTGCATCAAGGAATGGCATAAGCGCAACCCAGGGCAGATTGCCACTGGTCGACATTCATCTAATACCAATTCACAGCTCATCTACAATATAGCACCTTGTCCAGCTCCAGCAGCACCTTTACAGTCAACATATGTTGCCGCTTCAGTGCCTACAGCAGATTATATGCAAAGTGCACCAAATGTGCAACTAACGAAGGAAGAGCACATCGATGCACTCGAGCAGGAGTTGATGGCGCTTCAGAAGAGGCAAGTCTTTGATGGCATTGAAATTCTGCAGCACACACCATGCAATACATCCAATCAAGAGAGCACGCATTCTACAACCACAGACATTGCACCCGCTGACAGTATCGAGTCCCCAGCTTCGCAACCCGCTGTGAGCGCAACTGAAGTGCCCGGCGAAACGCCCATACATCCCTATTCCAACATTCCTGAAGTGCATTTTGTGCCCACAGCAGCAGATAAACCAGATGTACCAGCTAACACTTCCAAAGGCAAAGAGCCATCATACCCCACTGTCGTTCCCATCCAGAACCCACAGATTGTTGATGATGTATATGTGCATGCCATGAAGGCGCCCTCTGTTATGGTTTCACATGAAGAACTCCTTTCACTTTCACCCAATCTCAGACAGCGCCATAGAGAACAGGTTACTCCAAAGCGCATTGCAGCTACTAATGCAGAAGTGGTAGCTACCAACCTTGCGAGCGTTATGCCACTTGGGCTTGCATGCAACATTTCTGCATGCATTGGAGATATCATTGTCTATGTGCAAGTTCACGTTATCCATTCACCTGCTTACGATATTCTGTTAGGGTGCCCCTTTGATGTGTTAATGCGCTCCGTCATGCACAACTTTGTGGACAAAGCGCAAACAATTATGATCTGTGATCTGAACACAGGTGCCATCTCCACCATTCCAACAAAGCCTAGAGGAAAGCTGCACCACTTCTTACCAGCTCCAGCAACACTGCACTTTGCTATTCAGCATAACCCACAAAGAAATTTTTGCCAGGCTTCAAGGAATTGATCGCAGACCAAGGAGAAGCCACCACTATCATAACATTTGACTCTGATACCCAATCTTGTGACGTTTCCGTGTTTGCGCTTATTCCATTTTCTGCTTCCATTCCTTCGACCTCTATTATCTCTCAACTCTACCTATCTCAGTGTACCAACAGTCATGCGCAGGCACTCTTAAACTCGATTGACACCGTGGCATTTATTCCAGCTGTGTTTCTGAAAAGCGCACATGCGTGCACAACTTTTATCGATTTAGTGGCATGCATGCTGCAAAAGGGCGTAGTAACCAAGAAGAAGTATAAACCGGTTGCTAGAAAAGTCAAACCAGTTATTGCACCCATCCCAAACAAATTCTGCATTGAGTGCAACATTATAGGCGATCCACTAGCGGCACTTCCTGCACTTTTACCAAACCCGCCACCATTTACCCCAACTGGGCACTATACTGAAGAGCGCATGCAAGTGCTCCAAAAGTGCCACACCAATTTCTTATTACCAGAGGAGATGAAGGTTTTGCACCACTTGATGTCTTTGCAGAATGAAGCCTTTGCATGGAGTGATGAGGAGCACGGCAGCTTCAAGACCACGTTCTTCCCCCCAGTAGAAATCCCAGTTATTCTGCACACCCCTTGAATAGAGCACAACATCCCCATTCCACCAGGCATATACAATGAAGTTTGCACTATTATCCGGAAGAAGATAGACTCAGGCATTTATGAGTGCTCAAATTTGGTGTATAGATTGCGCTGGTTCTGCACACTCAAGAAAGATGGGAAAATACTGTGCATTGTACATAGCCTCGAGCCGCTTAATCGCATTACCATTAAACACTCCAGCGTCACCCCTACACCTGAGCACCTCGCAGAGCAGTTTGCAGGGCATGCATGCGGTGCCATCCTTGATCTATATGTAGGATATGACGAGCACTTAATCAATGAATCGTCGCATGACCTTACGACATTCCAGATGCCGTATGGCACAATGCACCTCATTACATTGCCAATGGGTTGGACAAACTCAGTACCAATCTTCCACGACAATGTGTGCTATATTCTGCAGCCAGAGATTCCAGATTACACCGTTCTCTATATCGATGATGTCTCAGTCAAGGGGCCTTCAAAGCGCTACATTTTACTGGATGGATCGTGTGAAGCACGCACTGCAAACCCTGGCATAAGGCACTTTGTATGGGAGCACTTCCAGAATGTGAACTGCATTGTGCAGTGCATGAAATATAGTGGCGGCACTTTCTCTGGGATGAAATCCACACTGTGCACTGAGAACTTTGTCATCCTTGGCCATTACTGCACACCAGAAGGTAGAAAACCCAAACGCAACAAGGTAGATGTTATCCACAATTGGGGCGCATGCCACACGCTTTTGGAAGTGCGCGCATTCTTGGGAACAGTCAGTTTAATGCACATTTATATCCACAATTATGTGCACCATGTTAACATGCTCACAAAGCTTACATGCAAGAATACTCCATTCGAATGGGGCCCAGAGCAGATAGCGGCACAAAACGATATCAAGCAAGCGGTACTAGAGTGTCCTGCACTACAACTGATCGACTATTCCTCAGAACTCCCTGTTATCCTTGCAGTCAACACTTCCCAGATAGTGGTCAGCTTTTACCTTTGCCAGCAAAAGGGCACAGATGAGGGCTCCAGAAATGATGTGTTCAGTTGGTACTCAGTGCAGAGTCTCAACGGAAGGGGTGAACACTTAACCTACAACTGCAGGTGTGCTCGGGGTGAGGGGGGAGTTCACTTAGAGGGCCTCGGATCGTCCTTCAGGGCACAAAGACTATGGGGAGGCTGGTACAGTGGTTTTCAATGTGTGCACTAGTTGTATATGCTAAAGGGGGGATATGCGCAGTGGTGGAAAAGTGCACAATGCAAAGGGGCAAAAATGCGCAATGGGAGCACAAAAGTGCACAATGACAAGGGTGATGAAGACGAGAGGTGTAGTGGGATGGGGACAACACTGGGATGTGCTGTGAAGGTGGTGCGTAGGATGGGGACACAAACGGGGTGGAAGTGCAAGGGGCAGAAAAAGGTGCAAATGGTGCACAAAATGCGGCTATACAAATAAGTGCACAAACAGTGTGCAAATGCAGCTATATGAAGGGTGCACTGTATGAGTGCTCAAATGAGGACGAAGGATGCAATGCAGGGATGAAATGCAACAATACGATGAGGGGATGCAAATGATACACAAATACAGCTATACGAAGGGCACACTACAAAGGCGCATGGACTGGATGCTGGTGCACAGACTACGTGCGACACTGACTGAGCTATGAACTATGAGGGGGGGGAAAGATCCTGATCAACATCTGGTAGATCAAACTGCAGGAAGGTTGGGGAATGATAAGGCAAAGGAATAGGTGCAATGAGGGGAGCATTGCAGACAACATGGATAGACTGTGGAGAGGAAGCAGGGAATGCTGATGAAATGTCTATGCATGATGAAGATGAGAGACCTGATGGCGAAGGTGAGGATTGGAAGTCAAATAGTGTGGTATTGTCTGTGCTATCCTGGTAATGTCCTGCATTGACTAGCTGGGGAAAAGAGGTTTGCAGATATGTCATGTGGTGCATGGCTGGATAACTACAGTGTGCTAGAAGATAATCTGCTGCAAGTACTGATAGATGATAATGGAAAACAAGGATGAGACCGCCTGGGTATGTATGAAGCCTTTTGAATGGAAAATGGAGTCTCCCAAAGAAATTTGAGGCCAAACCAGGGCGATTGGGACAAGTTGTCAATGTGCAATTACAATCAATTTGGGTCGATTATGCTCAATGGCAGAGATGCATGCTTTTCGCAACTGAAGCTAGAGATCTATGGGCTTTGCCATGTGCTGCGCAGTTTGCACCTTTATATTATAGGTGTGTGCAACCTAATGGTGGAGACTGATGTGCGCTATATCAAGGGCATGCTACAAAACCCCAATATCCAACCATCTGCTAGCATTAACTGGTGGATTGTCTCAATCCTTACATTCCACTTTACACTCGTACATGTTAGGGGAGCAGTGCATGGTCCAGATGGGCTTTCACATTGGCCAAAGCAGCCAGAGGACTTAGAAGGAGAAGAGGATGAAGAGTTTGAGGATTGGATTGATGTGCTACATGGCTCTATGCATGCAATATGTCCCATTTCACAGTCCCTTGATGTGCAAGCACTCGCGCTAATGCAGCCAGAGCCAAGCACAAACACGCAAAATGTGTGCAATAGTGCGCTTATTTATGATGATGACTATAGCCAAGTTCCGAGGAGTGCAATAGCAGATGCAGAGGATGAGAAGTTAGATTTGGTGTGGATTTGGATGGATACCCTAACACGCCCTAGCAACTTCACAGATTCCAAGTACAGTGTGCTCGTGCGCTATGTGAGCACATTTTTCAAAGACAAGATGCGCATGGTGCTCACCAGCTTGTTATTTGGCAGTCTAGATGCTTACCAATATTGCACGCTGATGAGTTCGGTTGGTACTCAGTGCAGAGTCTCAACAGAAGGGGTGAACACTTAACCTACAACTGCAGGCGTGCTCGGGGTGAGGGGGGAGTTCGCTTAGATGGCCTCGGATCGTCCTTCAGGGCGCGGAGACTATAGAGAGGCTGGTACAGCGATTTTCAGTGTGTGCACTAGTAGTGTACATGAAAGGGGAGATATGCGCAGTGGCGGAAAAGTGCGCAACGCAAAGAGGCAAAAATGCACAGTGCGGAAAAACGCGCAACGAGAGCGCAAAAGTGCACAACGATGAGGATGATGAAGGCGGGAGGTGTAACAGGACAAAGATGACACTGGGATGTACTGTGAAGGTGGTGCACAGTTTGGGGGTGCAAACAGAGTGAAAGCGCAAGGAGCGGAAAAAGGCGCAGACGGTGCGCAAAATGCAGCTATGCAAAAGGGTGTGCAAAGGGTGCACAAACGTGGCTATACGAAGGGCACACTACGATAGTGCACAGACAAGGACGAAGGACGCAACGCAAGGGACGCAACGCAACAATACGACGAGGGGACGCAAACGATAACGCAAACACGGCTATATGAAGGGCGCACTACGAAGGCGCACGGACTGGACGCTGGTGCACAGACTATGTGCGACGCTGACTGAGCTAATAACTATGAGGGGGGGAGGGAAAGATCCTCTGGATTCTCTATCTGTCTGCTACTATGTACAAATGGCTTATGTGATAAAATGGTGAAATAAAGTATAAAAATAGGAAGCGCCATGCGCTACCCACAAGCACGTCCATTCGCCCATCTAAACCTGACCGCACTATGCCGCTGCCTCAGCCAATAAGATTTGCGCACCTATAGCTCAATATCCAACTGTTCCGGTGCGATGCGCTATTATTGGTGTGCGCTAAGTCTCGTGCGCTCTTCCCAATTAATCCGCTTAGGTGTTATATGTCGCATGCTGCACCTTAGTAATAATGGTGTGATCGACCTGTGCCAGTTACCAGATAAGGCGATGCCGATTGGAAATGTGGAAGAACTAAAAGGGGATGCTGTGCGAGACCAAATACTGCCAAAGCACCTGGGTTACGTGAAAGTGCCCAAGTGCACACAGTCCAATGCCAAATAGGCGCAAAGCGGCCCAGTTATGTAAGAATGCACAGTTCGCTCGTGCTGGAATCGTGGTGTGCCTCAAGTAAATGTGCCAGTAAGATGGGAGCTGCGATGCGCAGTGCACCGGTGCAGTGGATTGTTGTGTGTGATAGAGATTGTGCAAAGAGTGCGCAGCAGGGAATGTGAGTTGCAGGTAAAGTGTAAAAGGAGTGCGCAAAGGCACATCGAGCGCGCAATAAATGTAGAAGGCAGATAAGGAGCGTGGGGGGGGGCGCATGGAGGCGGCTTGAAGCGCGATGAGGCGCATTTAGGGCGCACAATGATTGGCGGCTATGGGGAAACAAAGGCGCAGTAGAAATGCAAAAGGCGCACAAAGGCGCACCTAAACGGTCAAAGGCGCACAAAAGCGCACGGAGGCACGCGAAGGCGCACGAAAGCACACGAAGGCGCGCAAAAGCGCGCTACGCAAAGTGTGCGGAAGCCATCTAGGAGGTGCACACAATCGCAAAAAATGCCGTAGTATGCGTGCAGGGCGATAGGGAGCCGTATCATCTCCTCCCAACTGAAGTACTGACTGTCCTCAGGCAGCATGCGATTGGTCAGCGCAAAATTTTCTTCGCTCACATAAGCGGCCATCCTCTCCTTATCCATCTCTGACCACCATCTATCCTCTATAACTCTTTCCACAACCCATCTCTACCCGATCCGATGGCTTCAGCATTTACCTTAGCCCTCAGACAAACGATCCTGGCCCTCAATGAGACCCTCCCTGCTGCTGGGAGTGAGCAGACGACGATGCAAGCTTGGGGTGAAGGGTTTTGTAGTAAACTGGTGCGCTTTTTGTGTTTCTATAACTGGCGCAGGTTGCTAAGGGTCAGGTCATGTAGAACATGTATAAAAGCCGTGCGGACTGTGTCCAAGATGACGCAGAACTCGACGCGCTCCTCATGAAGGCGCGTAGCGCATTCAGCGGAATCATGGTGGAGGAGTGGCTTGCTTGGGGCGAAGAGCTGATGCCCGATATGCATAAGATGATTGAGGAGAAAGAGAGGTCTGAGGAATTTGAGCGTAGGGTGCACGAGCTGGTGGAGCGGCTGGAAGCGCGCGCGGAGCGCACCGAAGCGCGCAGGGCGCGCCGCGCACTCTTGACCGCAGAATTGCAGGCACCAGATGTTAACTTGGAGCGGCTGGAAGGTGAGTTCAGAGCCATTGACGAGGCGAGCGATATAGATACCGCCGAGGCGCAGGAGGACGAAAAGGCGCGCGTTGCACTGGTGCGCTCTTTGCGCGCGCTTTCTGCCGCTACCGATGCTGAGGTTGTAGGCGAAGGAACTGGGGAGTCTTGGGAGAGTGGGGTGACGAGCGAGGGGGAGAACGAGCATAGCGATGAGAGCGCCAGTGCGGACGAAGGCGCAAGTGTGCGCCCGGTGCGTGCAATGCGGCAACGCGCGTATGTCGAAGTGCCGCCACTGAGTGGGGTTGGCGCCACCTTAAACCATTCCCTTTCTCTACGCTAGTGTGATAACTGCCGCCGCATCGGCCAACCAGCTAGGTGCACCTCTGTCAATGGAAAACGGTGCGCCCCATGCACAAAGGGTAAGAGAAAGTGCGAATGGACGAAGCGCACCCTCGCACAGCTGCGCGCAACCCCTAGAGGCAGGAAAGTGGCTACTGGGCGCTCTGGTCTGTCTTTTTCTCATCCTACTTCCATGCTGCGCTAAACTTTCCAAAGGCACGCCGCAAATTGACAAGGGCAATGAGAGCGATGTGGGGCTCATCAGCCCCTCGAAAGAGCGCACATCCAAGCGCCGCAAAGTCGAAAATGTGCCCCCTCCACCATCGCAAGTGCGCCCAAGGCTGCGCCGCCTTACCGTTCGCCAGGCAAGTGTGCACACGCAATCCTCGCGCCAAACCAGATCGGGAAACACCTCGGGGGATGCGGTTTATCAAGGTCAAGATGTTGAGGCGCTCGACTTAGTGCAATGCCGCGCGTTAGTTGCAGTCTTGGGCGCCACGCACGATCGCCTTCAAGAAGATGTCCAAAGGTCGCTCATCGAGTTAGAGGTCGCTAAGAGCCGGTTGCGCAGTGCGGAGCAAGCGGAGGCGGACGCAAAGGTGAAACTGGGTGCAGCCATGGAGCGCCTGGAGTTCCTGGAGTCCATTGAATAGCTGCACGATGGTATAAGTTTTAGATAGTAGGTTAATCAATCTCTTTGTTGCACCTGTGATACGCGTGGTGTGCTCTGAAGCAGAGAAGTGTGCGCACGCGCGCGAATGTGCGCACTTTGCGCCAACCTGCACGCGCACTTCCATGGTGCCATAAAACGAAATTTGTAAGCCCAAATAATATGTGCGAGAGAAAAGAGATAATATAAGCAATGTTCGAGCAAGAAGTGTCAAGCGCACAAAAAACGCGCACCATGCAAAGATGCACAAATGCAAAGGGGAGCGGAAAAATTGTCCAACCATCACTTTCCTCCTCCCAACTGAGATATTGACCATGTCCATCAATAAAAAAAGTAAGAGATAAAATGAAGCGCACACGATATCACAAAGTCTAAAAAAATGGGAAAGGCTCAGTAGATCATCACGGCCGGTAAAACCCAGGGGTTGCGCAATCACAGAACGTGTCCAGATGCGACTTCGCGAATAGGAAAAGGTAATGTAAAAAAATGAAAGAAAGCAAAGCGTACGTATAAAATGGTGAAGTATCCATAGCGGTGCACACGGAGCGCTAGTTGCGCGCCTCATTGGCGCTTTCTTCTTCCTCAGCGCTATCTCCTTGCGCTTCTTCTTCGTCAACTGCTTCTTCGTCTTCTGTGTCCAGTACTATGGACTCTTCCATCTCTCTTAACCGCGTTGTGGTGATATCGAGCACTATGTCAGGAAGCGCAATGGACTTGCGCGCGTGGTATGGCAATAGGTGGAATGCGGCTACTGGCCTGTCAAATACTGTCCCGTTGAGCTCGCAGACTATGTATGCGCCACCCTGATTGCGCGACACTATAACTAGAGGACCGAGATAACGCGCGCGCATTTTGCGGTTAAGGCTCTTTTCAATTGCCATGTTGCGCATAAGGACTAAGTCGCCGCGCTGGAAGTCGAAGCTGCGGATGGTTTTTGAGTGCGCTTTCTCGAAACGGAGTGCTGCCTTGCGCCTCTCTGCATAGACGCGGGAATGGATGCGCGCTAAGTCTGCTGGACGCTTTTGTAATGCGCGTGCGCGCCGCGCGATTAAGTCTGTCATGGAGAGTATAGAATCTGGGGGTGGGTTAAGGTATGTCGCTTCAATGATATCGAGAGGGATTAGAGGCTGCGCACCTGTAACAATGAAGTATGGCAAAACACCGAGGCGCTTCCGAACTGTGATGCGCTCTGCCCAAAAGACTGAGTACAGTGCACTGAACCACTTTGATTCTACTCCATCTGCTGCTTTGATAAGTGCTTGACGCACATCAAAATGTGCGCGCTCAACAATTCCATTAGCGCGCGAATTATAGCCAGATATGCGGATATGATTGATATGGTAGCGCTTACTGAGATAGGCTAGCACTTACTGAGATAGGCTAGCGCTTTGATGAATGGCTTGCCATTATCAGTGACTATCTCGCACAATGCACCCCATCTGCAGATGAGGTCTTGGAACATCCAATCGCCAAGTGCGCTCGCATTTTCTTTAGGGAGCCCGCGGAATTCCAGCCAAGTCGCAAGTGAGCAACGCCCTTGGACGATATAGCGCCGCCCTGCTGATACTGGTAAGTGCATCGTATCAATACAAACTTTACTGAACAGGGGCGCAGGCATTGCGACGACTGGCGGTATTAGAACCTTCTGTGTTTGCTGGATCTGGCAAATATGACAAGTGCGCACGAACCAAACGATGTCATCCATAACATGCGGCCACCAAAAGCGCTCGAGCAATGCGGAGCGTGTCACATAAAAGCGCTTGTGTCCAATGTTGTCATGGATGGCGCGCAATATCGGTAAGCGTCTAGACTGCCAAATAACAAGCTGGTGCGCACCATGCGCATTGCGCTTCCATAGGCGCGTCTTGTCTTTGAAAAACGCGCTCGTGTGGCGCACCAGCGCACTGTACTCGGAATCTGTGAAGTCGCTAGGGCACGTTAGGGTATCCATCCAAATCCAGACCAAATCTAACTTCTCATCCTCTGCATCTGCTGTTGCACTCCTTGGAACTTGGCTATAGTCATCGTCATAAATAAGCGCACTATTGCGCGCATTTTGTGTGTTTTTGTTTGGCTCTGGCTGCGTTAGCGCAAGGGCTTGCGCATTCAAAGACTGTGAAATGGGACGTATCGCATGCATAAATCCATGTAGCGCATCAATCCAGTCCTCAAACTCTTCCTCCTCTTCTCCCTCTAAGTCCTCTGGCTGCTTCAGCCGACGCGAAAGCCCATCTGGACCATGCACCGCTCCCCTAACATGCACGAGTGTAAAGTGGAATGTAAGGATTGAGACAATCCACCGGTTAATGCTAGCGGATGGTTGGATATCGGGGTTTTGTAGCATGCCCTTGATATAGCGCGCGTCAGTCTCCACAATTAAGTTGCGCACACCTATAATATAAAGGCGCAAACTGCGCAGCGCGCGGTAAAGCTCATAGATCTCTAGCTTCGGTTGTGAAAAGCGCGCTTCTCTGTCGTTGAGCGTAATCGAGCCGAACCGGTTGTAAATGCGCGTTTTTGCATCTGCGCTCTTTTGCTGGCAAAGGTAAAAGCCGACCGCTATCTGGGAAGAGTTGACTGCAAGGATAACAGGGAGTTCTGAGGAATAATCGATCGGTTGTAGTGCAGGACACTCTAGCACTGCTTGCTTGATGTCATTTTGCGCCGCTATCTGCTCTGGGCCCCATTCAAATGGAGCGTCCTTGCGCGTAAGCCTTGTGAGCGCGTTAACGTGGTGCGCATAATTGCGGATATAAATGCGCATTAAACTGACTGTTCCCAAGAATGCGTGCACTTCTGACAGCGTGTGGCATGCGCCCCAATTGCGGATAACATCTACCTTGCCGCGTTCGGGTTTTCTACCTTCTGGGGTGCAATAATGGCCAAGAATGACAAAGTTTTCAGTGCACAAGGTGGATTTCGTCCCAGAGAAAGTGCCGCCGCTATATTTCATGCGCTGCACAATGCGGTTCACATTCTGAAAGTGCTCCCACACAAAGCGCCTTACACCAGGGTTCGCAGTGAGCGCTTCGCACGAGCCATCCGGTAAAATGTAGCGCTTCGAAGGCCCCTTGACTGGAACATCGTCAATATAGGGAACGGTGTAATCTGGTATCTCTGGCTGCAGAATATAGCACACATCATCGTGGAAGATTGGTACTGAGTTTGTCCAACCCATTGGCAATGTAACGAGGCGCATTGCACCATATGGTGTCTGGAATGTTGTAAGATCGCGCGACAATTCTTTGATTAAGCGCTCGTCGTATCCCACATATAGATCAAGGACGGCGCCGCATGCGCGCCCCGCAAATTGCTCTGCAAGGTGCTCAGGTGTAGGGGTGACGCCGGAGTGTTTAATGGTAACGCGATTAAGCGGTTCGAGGCTATGTACAATGCGCAGTGCTTTTCCATCTTTCTTGAGTGTGCAGAACCAGTGCGATCTATATGCCGAATTTGAGTGCTCATAAACACCAGAGTCTATTTTCTTCCGGATAATGGCGCAAACTTCGTCGTATATGCCTGGTGGAATGGGGATGTTGCGCTCTATCCAAGGAGTGTGCGGAATAACTGGGATTTCTACTGGGGGAAAGAATGCGGTCTTGAAGCTACCGCGCTCCTCATCGCTCCATGCAAAGGCTTCATTCTGCAAAGACATCAAGTGGTGTAAAACCTTCATCTCCTCTGGTAATAGGAAATCAGTGTGGCGCTCCTGGAGCGCTTGCATGCGCTCTTCAGTATAGCGCCCGGTCGGGGTAAATGGTGGCGGATTTGGTAAAAGCACAGGAAGCGCTGCTAGTGGATCACCTATAATGTTGCGCTCGATGCGGAATTCGTTTGGGACGGGCGCAATAACTGGCTTGACTTTTCTAGCAACCGGTTTATACTTCTTCTTGGTCACTACGCCCTTTTGCGGTGCGCGCACCGCTAAATCGATAAAAGTTGCGCGCGCATGTGCGCTTTTCGGAAACGCGGCAGGAATAAGCGCCACAGGGTCGATCGAATTTAAGAGCGCCTGCGCATGACTGTTGGTATACTGGGATAGGTAGAGTTGAGAGATAATAGAGGTGGAAGGAACAGAAGCGGAAAATGGAATAAGCGCAAACGCGGAAATGTCACAAGATTGGGTATCAGAGTCAAATGTTATGATAGTGGCAGCCTCTCCTTGGTCTGAGATCAATTCCTCGAAGCCTTGCAAAAATTTCTTTGCAGGTTATGCTGAATAGCAAAGTGCGGTGTTGCTGGAGCTGGTAAGAAGTGGCGCGGCTTCCCCCTAGGCTTTGTTGGAATGGTGGAGATGGCGCCAGTATTCGGATCGCAGATTGTAATTGTTTGCGCTTTGTCCGCAAAGTTGCGCATGATGGAGCGTGTTAACACGTCGAAGGGGCGCCCTAACAGAATATCGTAAGCAGGTGAACGGATAACGTGAACTTGCACATAGACAACGATATCCCCAATGCACGCAGAAACATTGCGCGCAAGCCCAAGCGACTCATCTACCTCTCCATTGGCTGATTGCATGTATAAACAAATGCGCGGGTCGTACTGAAGCCCAAGACGATGGCAGACTGCTTCTGACATTGCGATAATTTGTGAACCCGGATCTAAGATAGCTTCAAAGTACTCTTGGTTGTCGATCAATAAATCAATGGAGCGAAGCGCATGCGACTCTTTAGCAATTTTCAAAACATCGGGGTTTTCAATTTCGCCTGGTTGGAGATGGGTAAGGTACTGTTCAAATGGATCCTGCAAAACAATAGGAAGCAGCCCTGCAATTGCCGCGCTAGCTGGAGGTGTCACATTAAGCACTTTATCTCCCGCAAAAGGCGCGCGCGCTTCGCAGTGCGCAAATGGCATAATGCTCGCAAGGTTTGTAGCTACCACTTCCGCACTGGTAGCTGCAATGCGCTTTGGGGTGACTTGTTCTCTATGGCACTGCCTGAGATCGGGCGAAAGGGATAGAAGCTCTTCATGCGAAACCGTAACAGAGGGCGCCTTCATGGCACGCGCATATATGTCGTCGACAATCTGCGGGTTCTGGATGGGAATGACAGTGCGGTATGATGGCTCTTTGCCTTTGGAAGAGTTAGCTGGTATGTCTGGTTTATCTGCTGCTGCGGGTGCAAAACGCGCCTCAGGAATGTTGGAATAGGGATGTATGGGTGTCTCGTCGGGCGCATCAGTTGCGCTCGCAGCGGATTGCGAAGCTGGGGACTCAATACTGTCGGTGGGTGCCATGTCTGTGGTTGTAGAATGCACACCCTCTTGGTTGGATGTATTGCGCGGTGCGCGCCGCAGAATTTCAATGCCGTCGAAGACTTGCCTCTTGCGAAGCGCCATCAACTCCCTCTCGAGCGCATCAATGCGCTCTTCCTTTGTTAGTTGCGCATTTGGTGCGCTTTGCATATAATCTGCTGCAGGAGCTGAAGCGGCAACGTACGTCGACTGTAGAGATGCAGCTGGAGCTGGACGAGGCGCTATATTGTAGATGAGCTGCGAATTGGTATTAGATGAAAGTCGACCTGTGGCAATCTGCCCTGGGTTGCGCTTATGCCATTCCTCGATGCGCTCGCCTAGGAAATTGCCTGGAATAGAACGCGGCACGAATGCGCCACCTGGGAGTACGATGCGCCCTTCCGCATTTCGCCTACACTTTCCTTTGCTAATAAGGCGCTCAATTGAAGCGCACTCAGGGATATAGTGCCCTGTCTGACCGCAACCATTGCACTTGTCGTTGTTCGAGCGAGGCGCACCATTTCCGCCATCTCTGCGTGATGCGCTCAATGCAGTAACTATCGTCTGTGTCATGCGCTCGAATAAGACTGAAATGTCTTCTGCTTTGACTGCGGGTGCGCTAGGTTGTGGCTGGGAAATGGGTGCGCTGGGTGCTGAGTAGGGCGCATACATATCAGGGTTTTGCGCTGTGAGCCCAGTAAGTGGCTGGAAATAGCGCGCTGGGCCTTCAAAGATAAAGTCGATCGCATCGCGTATTGCATCTAATGAGTATGGCACATTTGCAGGCTGATTAGGTACCGCAATCGCAAGGTGGCTCAAAATGCGCTCTAGCTGGTCTGGTCGAAACACCCTAACGAACATGCGGCTTCGGTCGTAGCGCGCCAATATGCCTTGCGCAACTAAGTATTCGCTAATGTTGAAAAATGCGCAATAATAGCGCGCGATTTCTTCTGCAGTTACGAGGCCAATGCGTGCGGTCTCACCAATAAGCTTGTCCAGGTCACTAATACTCCATTTACTGCCATCCCTAGAGCCAGGATAAAGCTTTAGGACAGCGTCTTTGAATGCACCATAGTTGTGCGTCGCGCTATACTCTGGTAGCAGTTTCCAAGTGTCTGCAGTGTCGCTGTCCAAATAGCGCACTGTGTGGAACTTCTTATCGGTCTCGTCGGTGACGTTACAATCACGGAGGAGTTGCGCAAGCTCCTCAAAGTACTTCTGGAGTTCGCGCGGTTTTGCAGGGTCAAAGCGCGGCGCGTTTTGGTTAGATGCAGATGGCATGTGCATGGTAGCCATGGTAGGTGGAATAAGGTGTGTAGAGTTACGATCTGGTAAAAGCGCAGCGAAATTCGGAGGTGGGGAAAAATGCGGTGATGCGGACGGAGTTAGGGTAGGTAGGGATGATTCAGGTGAAGGTGGAGGTAAAGACAGCGCGGACGAGTGATGTGTGTTGTTTAGGAAGAGTGATTCAAATACTGGTATTTCCCCAAGCTGGAGCGCAGTTGCTAGCAGCTCGGAATGGAGAGTGCGAAGGTGGTTAATGTTGAAGCGAAGGGTGAGCCGATGGAGGTCTAAAATATGGTCTGATAAACAGAAACCCCTTGCGGTGGGCTCCAGAAAATGATGAGTTCGGTTGGTACTCAGTGCAGAGTCTCAACAGAAGGGGTGAACACTTAACCTACAACTGCAGGCGTGCTCGGGGTGAGGGGGGAGTTCGCTTAGATGGCCTCGGATCGTCCTTCAGGGCGCGGAGACTATAGAGAGGCTGGTACAGCGATTTTCAGTGTGTGCACTAGTAGTGTACACGAAAGGGGAGATATGCGCAGTGGCAGAAAAGTGCGCAACGCAAAGAGGCAAAAATGCGCAGTGCGGAAAAACGTGCAATGAGAGCGCAAAAGTGCGCAACGATGAGGATGATGAAGGCGGGAGGTGTAACAGGACAAAGACGACACTGGGATGTACTGTGAAGGTGGTGCACAGTTTGGGGGTGCAAACAGAGTGAAAGCGCAAGGAGCGGAAAAAGGCGCAGATGGTGCGCAAAATGCGGCTATGCAAAAGGGTGCGCAAAGGGTGCGCAAACGTGGCTATACGAAGGGCGCACTACGATAGTGCACAGACAAGGATGAAGGACGCAATGCAAGGGACGCAACGCAACAATACGACGAGGGGACGCAAACGATAATGCAAACACGGCTATACGAAGGGCGCACTACGAAGGCGCACGGACTGGATGCTGGTGCACAGACTATGTGCGATGCTGACTGAGCTAATAACTATGAGGGGGGGAGGGAAAGCTCCTCTGGATTCTCTATCTGTCCGCTACTATGTACAAATGGCTTATGTGATAAAATGGTGAAATAAAGTATAAAAATAGGAAGCGCCATGCGCTACCCACAAGCGCGTCCATTTGCCCATCTAAACCTGACCGCACTATGCCGCTGCCTCAGCCAATAAGATTTGCGCACCTATAGCTCAATATCCAACTGTTCCGGTGCGATGCGCTATTATTGGTGCGCGCTAAGTCTCGTGCGCTCTTCCCAATTAATCCGCTTAGGTGTTATATGTCACATGCTGCACCTTAGTAATAATGGCATGATCGACCTGTGCCAGTTACCAGATAAGGCGATGCCGATTGGAAATGTGGAAGAACTAAAAGGGGATGCTGTGCGAGACCAAATACTGCCAAAGCGCCTGGGTTACATGAAAGCGCCCAAGTGCGCACAGTCCCATGCCAAATAGGCGCAAAGCGGCCCAGTTATGTAAGAATGCACAGTTCGCTCGTGCTGGAATCGTGGTGTGCCTCAAGTAAATGTGCCATTAAGATGGGAGCTGCGATGCGCAGTGCACCGGTGCAGTGGATTGTTGTGTGTGATAGAGATTGTGCAAAGAGTGCGCAGCAGGGAATGTGAGTTGCAGGTAAAGTGTAAAAGGAGTGCGCAAAGGCGCATCGAGCGCGCAATAAATGTAGAAGGCAGATAAGGAGCGTGGGGGGGGGCGCATGGAGGCCGCTTGAAGCGCGATGAGGCGCATTTAGGGCACACAATGATTGGCAGCTATGGGGAAACAAAGGCGCAGTAGAAATGCAAAACGCGCACAAAGGCGCACCTAAATGGTCAAAGGTGCACAAAAGCGCACGGAGGCGCACGAAAGCGCATGAAGGCGCGCAAAAGCGCGCTACACAAAGTGTGCGGAAGCCATCTAGGAGGTGCACACAATCGCAAAAAATGCCGTAGTATGCGCGCAGGGCGATAGGGAGCCGTATCAACGCCATCCACGACAACATTGGACACAAGTGCTTTTATGCAATGCGGTCCGCATTGCTCGAGCACTTTGGTGGCCGCAAGTCATGGACAACATTGTTTGGTTCGTGCACACTTGTCATATTTGTCAGATCCAGCAAATGCAGAAGGTTCTAATACCACCAGTCGTCGCAATGCCTGCGCCTCTCTTCAGTAAAGTTTATATTGATATGATGCACTTACCAGTATCAGCAGGGCAGCACTATATCGTCCAAGGGCGTTGCTCACTTGCAACTTGGCCAGAATTCTGCGGGCTCCCTAGAGAAAATGCAAGCACACTTGGCGATTGGATGTTTCAAGACCTCATCTGCAGATGGGGCATGTTGTGCAAGATAGTTACTGATAATGGCAAGCCATTCATCAAAGTGCTAGCCTATCTCAGTAAGTGCTACCATATCAATCACATCTGCATATCTGGCTATAACTCGTGCGCTAATGGAATTGTTGAGTGCACACATTTCGATGTGCATCAAGCACTTATCAAAGCCACAGATGGAGTAGAATCAAAGTGGTTCAGTGCACTGTACTCAGTATTTTGGGTGGAGTGCATCACAGTTCAGAAGCACCTTGGCGTCTCACCATACTTCATTGTGACAGGCACACAGCCTCTAATCCCTTTTGATATCATTGAAGCGACATACCTTAACCCACCCCCAGACTCTATACTTTCCACTACAGACTTGATCGCGTAGCGCACGCACACATTGCAAAAGCATCCAGAAGACTTAGTGCACATTCATTCTCGCATCTATGCAGAAAGGTGCAAAGCGGCACTCCATTTCGAGAAAGCGCACTCAAGAACCATCCACAATTTTGACTTCCAGCGCAGTGATTTAGTCCTTATGCACAACACAGCGATCAAGAAGAGCCTTAACCGCAAAATGTGTGTGCATTATCTTGATCCTCTAGTTATAGTGTCATGCAATCAGGGCGGCACATATATTGTTTGTAAGCTCAATGGGACAGTATTCAACAGGCCAGTAGCCACATTCCACCTACTGCCATACCACATGCACAAGTCCATTGCGCTTCCTGACATAGCGCTCGATATCACTACAACGTGGTTGAGGAAGATGGAAGAGTCCATAGTAGTGGACACAAAAGATGAAGAAGCAGTTGACAAAGAAGAAGTGCAAGGAGATAGCGCTGAGGATGAAGAAAGCACCAATGAGGTGTGCAACTAGTGCTCCGCATGCACTGCTATGGATACTTCACCTTTTTATATGTACGCTTTGCTTTCTTTCATTTTTTTTAATTACCTTTTTCCTATTCATGAAGTTGCATTTGGACATGTTCCGTGATTGCGCAACCCATGGGTTTTACTGGCCATGATGATCTACTGAACCTTTCCCATTTTTTAGACTTTGTCATATGGTGTGTGCTTCATGTTATCTCTTACTCTTTTATTGTTGGACATGGTCAATATCTCAGTTGGGAGGAGGAAAGTGATGGTTGGATGATTTTTCTGCACCCCTTTGCATTTGCACATTTTTGCGCTGGTGCACATTTTTTTTCATTTTATGGCACCATCGAAGCGCGTGCACAGGTTGGCGCAAAGTGCGCACAGTTGCGCACATGCATGCATTGCACTGCTTCAGAGCACATCATGCATATCACAGGCACAACAGAGAGATTGATTGGCACACTATCTAAAATTTATACAAGCGAGCAGCTATTCAATGGACTCCAGGAACTCCAAGCGCTCTGAGGCCACAGCCAATTTCGCCTTTGCATCCGCCTCCGCATGCTCCACACTGCGCAACCAGCTCTTAGCAACCTCTAACTCAACAAGTGACCTTTGGATGTCTTCTCTAAGGTGATTGTGTGTGGCGCCCAAGACTGCGACCACTGAGCAGCATTGTGCTAAGTCGAGTGCCTCGACATCCTGGCCTTGGTAGACCATGTCCCCTGAGGTGTTTCCCAATCTGGTTTGGCACGAGGATTGCATGTGTGCACTTGCCTGGTGAACGGTAAGGCAGTGCGGCCTTGGGTGCACTTGCAATGGGGGAGGGGGCGCATTTTCGACTTTGCAGTGCTTCAATGTGCACTCTTTCGACTTGTCAGTTTGCGACATGCCTTTGAAATAGTTAGTGCAGCATGGAAGGAGGATGAGAAAAAGACACACCAGAGTGCCCAGTAGCCGCTTTCCTGCCTCTAGAAGTTGTGTGCAGCTGTGCGAGGGTGCGCTTCATCCACTTGCACTTTCTCTTACCCTTTGCGCATGGGGCACACCATTTTTCATTGACAGAGATGCACCTAGCCGGTTGGCCCATGCGGCGACAGTTATCACACTAGAGTAGAAAAGGGGAACCGTTTAGTGAGTTTGAAGCATATCCAAAGAAACTTACTGGTCCACTATTAGCATCGGAGGTGGCGCCAATGCCACTCAGTGGTGGCACTTTGACATATGCGCATTGCCGCATTGTGCGCACCGGGCACGCACTTGCACCTTCGTCTGCACTGGCACTCTCATCACTTTGCTCACTCTCCCCTTCGCTCATCACTCCACTCTCCCAAGACTCCCCAGTTCCTTCGCCTATGACCTCAGCATCGGTAGCTCCAGAAAGCGCGTACAGAGAGTGCACCAGCGCAACATGCACCTTTTCATCCTCCTGTGCCTCAGTGGTATCTATATCACTTGCCTCATCAATTGCTCTGAACTCACCTTCCAGATGCTCCAAGTTAACCTCAGGTGCCTGCAATTCAGCGGTCAAGAGTGCGCAGCACACCTTGCACACTTCGGTGCGCTCCGCGCGCACTTCCAGCCACCCTGCCAGCTCGTGTGCCCTATGCTCAAATTCCTCAGACCACTCTTTCTCCTCAATCATCTTATGCATATCGGGCATCAGCTCCTTGCCCCAAGTAAGCCACTCCTCCACCATGATCCCACTGAATGTGCTGCATGCCTTCGCAAGGAGCACATTGAGTTCTGCATCGTCTTTAATGGTGTCCACATGGCTTTTATACATGTTCTACATGCCCCGACCCTTAGCAACCTGCACCGGTTATAGAAACACAAGAAGCGCACCAGTTTACTACAAAACCCTTCACCCCAAGCTTGCATTGTCGTCTGCTCACTCCCAGCAGCAGGGAGGGTCTCATTGAGGGCCAGGATTGTTTGTCTGAGGGCTAAGGTAAATGCTGAGGCCATCGGATCAGGTAGAGTTGGGTTGTGGAAAGAGTTATAGGGGATAGATGGTGGTCAGAGATAGATAAGGAGAGGATGGCTGCTTATGCAAGCAAAGAAAATTTTATGCTGACCAATCACATGCTGTCTGAGGACAGTCAGTACTTCAGTTGGGAGGAGATGATATGGCTCCCTATTGCCCTGCGCGCATACTACGGCATTTTTTGTGATTGTGCACACCTCCTAGATGGCTTCTGCACACTTTGTGAAGCGCACTTTTGCACGCCTTCATTCACTTTTGTGTGCCTTTGTGTGCCTTTGACCATTTAGGTGCACCTTTGTGTGCCTTTTGCATTTCTACTGCGCTTTTGGTTCCCCATAGCTGCCAATCGTTGTGCGCCCTAAATGCACCTTGTTGCACTTCAAACTGCCTCTGCACACCCCCCCCACACTCCTTATCTGCCTTCTACATTTATTGTGCACTCGATGCACCTTTGCACACTCCTTTTATGCTTTACCTGCACTCACATTCCCTGCTGCACACTCATTGCACAATCCCTATCACACACACAACAGTCCCCCGCACTGGTGCACTGCGCATCGCAGCTTCCATCTTACTAGTGCATTTATTCAAGGTGCACCGTGATTCTGACATGAGCAGACTGTGCATTCTCACATAATCAGGGCGCTTTGCACCTATTTGGCATTGGACTGTGTGCACTTGGGCGCCTTCATGTAATCCTGGCACTTTGGCAGTATTTGGCCTTTCACAGCATCTCCTTATAGTTCTTCCACATTTCCAATTGGCATCGCCTTATCTGGTAACTGGCACAGGCTGATCACGCCATTATTACTAAGGTGCAGCATGCAACACATAACACTGAAGCAGATTAATTGGGAAGAGTGCATGAGATTTAGGGTGCACCCAAAATAGCACATCGCACTGGAACAGTTGGGTAGTGGGCTATAGGTGCACAAATCTTATTGGCTGAGGTAGCGGCATAGCGCAGTCAGGTTTAGATGGGTGCATGGATGTGCTTGTGGGTAGCACATGGCGCTTTCTATTTTTACACTTTATTTTACCATTTTTATCACATAAGCCATTTGTACATAGTAGGTGGACAGATAGAGAATCCAGAGGATCTTTCTCCCCCTCATAGTTCATAGCTCAGTCAGCGTCACACATAGTCTGTGCACCAGCATCCAGTCTGTGCGCCTTTGTAGTGTGCCCTTCATATAGCCACATTTGTGTATCATTTGCATCCCCTCATCGTATTGTTGCATTTCATCCCTGCGTTGCATCCTTCATCCTCGTTCGAGCACTCATACAGTGCGCCCTTCATATAGTCATATTTGCACACCATTTGCGCACTTATTTGTATAGCCACATTTTGTGCACCATTTGCACCTTTTTCTGCCCCTTGCACTTCCACCCCGTTTGTGTCCCCAACCTATGCACCACCTTCACAGCACACCCCAGTGTTGTCTCCACCCCACTACACCTCTTGTCTTCATCACCCTCGTTGTTGCACACTTTTGTGCTCCCATTGCATGTTTTTCTGCACTGCACATTTTTGCCCCTTTGCATTGCACACTTTCCTGCCACTGTGCATATCTCCCCTTTAGCATACACAACTAGTGCGCACATTGAAAACTACTGTACCAGCCTCCCCATAGTCTTTGTGCCCTGAAGGACGATCCGAGGCCCTCTAAGTGAACTCCCCCCTCACCCCAAGCATGCCTGCAGTTGTAGGTTAAGTGTTCACCCCTTCCGTTGAGACTCTACACTGAGTACCAACTGAACACATCAGCATACAACAGTTTCTATGGTTTGAACTTTTTGTTTTTCCTATAATTGTACAGCCTTCATCTGGATGACAATAATATTTTGGAAAATAAATCACCATAAGTTGTATTACAAAACCTTGATTTACTTAATGTTCATCGGACAGTAAACACAATAGACATGAAACCTCTGGGATTACCATGAAAGCTATGAATGTTTCCAATGAGCCAGAATTCTTATTAGTAAGTTCTGGCTCAGAAGACAATGCAGGAAATGATCCTAGAGATTTGCAGAGACATAAGATGCATGTAGCATCTTACTCTTCCTGGTTTCTTCTCATTTTATCTTTAGTAGGTACAGACCACAGAAAGAGAAAAGGTATGTATCTGAGTATTCTATGTTCTTGTCTCGAATTTTTTCTTGACATATTCTTAGTTGTCCCAGAGAGCCTACACCCTTGTCCAAAGAAGATATGAGTGATGGCACTGTGGATTCTACAAAAGACAAGGGGTATGTTTTGATTCGCATGTCCTGTTTTCTTTGCACTGATTTTCAGACTGACAACAGATAAAGAAAGGATGGGCTTTTAATTTTTAATTTTTTGCATTGTTATTCCTGCTTGGGTTAACTGTTTTTAGATGTGCCAGGGAATGATCCCTATACTCTGAAGAGGAACATAGCAAAGCTATGCCATATGTGTATGTGCTATTTTATTTGTCATGGGGTCTTACAATTGTCTTTTAATAGGGGCAAACAGCAGAAAGCTAGTCATCCACAAGAACCATCAGTGATATCTGTATCATCTGATTCTGAGATAGGGAATGTAAAACAGCCTTCTCATCTGGTAGTGGAGCACTTCAAGAAAAGGGGTGCAGTTGTGAAGAAGTCCAAAATTTCCTCCAGATCAATATACAAAGAAGATTCTAATGATTGGGACTTCATTGATGACTCTGAGTTGATGGACAATGAGTCTGACCAAAGGTCAGAGCTGCTTTATTATTGTTTAGAAGTTTTCTCACCTTATGTGGACACAAAGGTCTCAACATGGAAAGCCTGCCAGGAAAAGGGCACAGAAGGGAAAAATGTATTAAATACAATTTATTCTCATTACTTTGAGTTTAATGCAGAACCTTTCATTTCTAGCATTGATGATAGACCTATGGCACCTAAGGAAGAAAAATCTCTGATCCCTGAAGAAATATCAGAAGGTCTCCAAAAGGATAAAGCAATGGTCAAAGATGAAACTGGTGATGCGGCTCCCTATCGCCCTGCGCGCATACTACGGCATTTTTTGTGATTGTGTGCACCTCCTAGATGGCTTCCGCACACTTTGCGCAGCGCGCTTTTGCGCGCCTTAGTGCGCTTTCGTGTGCCTTTGCACGCCTCCATGCACTTTTGCACGCCTTTGACCGTTTAGGTGCGCCTTTGTGTGCCTTTTGCATTTCTACTGCGCTTTTGTTTCCCCATAGCCGCCAATCATTGTGCGCCCTAAATGCGCCTCGTTGCGCTTCAAGCCGCCTCCGTGCGCCCCCCCCCACGCTCCTTATCTGCCTTCTACATTTATTGCGCGCTTGATGCGCCTTTGCGCACTCCTTTTACACTTTACCTGCAACTCACATTCCCTGCTGCACACTCTTTGCACAATCTCTATCACACACAACAATCCCCTGCACCGGTGCACTGCGCATCACAGCTCCCATCTTACTGGCGCATTTACTTGAGGCGCATCATGATTCCGGCATGAGCGAACTGCGCATTCTTACATAACTGGGCTGCTTTGCGCCTATTTGGCATTGGACTGTGCGCACTTGGGCGCTTTCATGTAATCCAGGCGCTTTGGCAGTATTTGGCCTCACACAGCATTTCCTTATAGTTCTTCCACATTTCCAATCGGCATTGCCTTATCTGGTAACCGGCACAGGTCAATCACGCCATTATTACTAAGGCGCAGCATGCGACATATAACACCTAAGCGGATTAATTGGGAAGAGCGCACGAGACTTAGCGCGCACCAATAATAGCGCATCGCACCGGAACAGTTGGATATTGAGCTATAGGTGCGCAAATCTTATTGGCTGAGGCAGCGGCATAGTGCGGTCAGGTTTAGATGGGCAAATGGACGCGCTTGTGGGTAGCGCATGGCGCTTCCTATTTTTATACTTTATTTCACCATTTTATCACATAAGCCATTTGTACATAGTAGCAGACAGATAGAGAATCCACAGGATCTTTCCCCCCCCTCATAGTTCATAGCTCAGTCAGCGTCGCACATAGTCTGTGCACCAGCGTCCAGTCCGTGCGCCTTCGTAGTGCGCCCTTCGTATAGCCGTGTTTGCATTATCGTTTGCATCCCCTCATCGTATTGTTGCGTTGCATCCCTTGCGTTGCGTCCTTCGTCCTTGTCTGTGCACTATCGTAGTGCGCCCTTCGTATAGCCGCGTTTGCACACCCTTTGCGCACCCTTTTGCATAGCCGCATTTTGCGCACCGCCTGCGCCTTTTTCCGCTCCTTGCGCTTTCACTCTGTTTGCACCCCCAAACTGTGCACCACCTTCACAGTACATTCCAGTGTCGTCTTTGTCCTGTTACACCTCCCACCTTCATCATCCTCATCATTGCGCACTTTTGCGCTCTCGTTGCGCGTTTTTCCGCACTGCGCGTTTTTGCCTCTTTGCGTTGCGCACTTTTCCGCCACTGCGCATATCTCCCCTTTCGTGTACACTACTAGTGCGCACACTGAAAATCGCTGTACCAGTCTCTCTATAGTCTCCGCGCCCTGAAGGACGATCCGAGGCCATCTAAGCGAACTCCCCCCTCACCCCGAGCACGCCTGCAGTTGTAGGTTAAGTGTTCACCCCTTCTGTTGAGACTCTGCACTGAGTACCAACTGAACACATCATTTTCTGGAGCCCACCGCGAGGGGTTTCTGTTTATCAGACCATATTTTAGACCTCCATCAGCTCGCCCTTCGCTTCAACATTAACCACCTTTGCACTCTCCATTCCGAGCTGCTAGCAACTGCGCTCCAGCTTGGGGAAATACCAGTATTTGAATCACTCTTCCTAAACAACACACATCACTCGTCCGCGCTGTCTTTACCTCCACCTTCACCTGAATCATCCCTACCTACCCTAACTCCGTCCGCATCACCGCATTTTTCCCCACCTCCGAATTTCGCTGTGCTTTTACCAGATCTTAACTCTACACACCTTATTCCACCTACCATGGCTACCATGCACATGCCATCTGCATCTAACCAAAACGCGCCGCGCTTTGACCCTGCAAAACCGCACGAACTCCAGAGGTACTTTGAGGAGCTTGCGCAACTCCTCCGCAATTGTAACGTCACTGATGAGACCGATAAGAAGTTCCACACAGTGCACTATTTGGACAGCGACACTGCAGACACTTGGAAACTGCTACCAGAGTATAGCGCGATGCACAACTATGGTGCATTCAAAGACGCTGTCCTAAAGCTTTATCCTGGCTCTAGGGATGGCAGTAAATGGAGTATTAGCGACCTGGACAAGCTCATTGGTGAGACTGCATGCATTGGCCTCGTAACTGCAGAAGAAATCGCACGCTATTATCGTGCATTTTTCAACATTAGCGAATACTTAGTTGCGCAAGGCATATTGGCACGCTACGACCAAAGCTGCATGTTCGTTAGGGTGTTTCGATCAGACCAGCTGGAGCGCATTTTGAGCCGCCTTGCGATTGCGGTACCGAATCAGCCTGCAAATGTGCCATACTCATTAGATGCAATACGCGATGCGATCGACTTTATCTTTGAAGGCCCAGTGCGCTATTTCCAGCCACTTACTGGGCTCACAGTGCAAAACCCCGATATGTATGCGCCCTACTCAGCACCCAGTGCACCCATTTCCCAGCCACAACCTAGCGCACCCACAGTCAAAGCAGAAGACATTTCAGTCTTATTCGAGCGCATGACACAGACGATAGTTACTGCATTGAGCGCGTCACGCAGAGATGGCGGAAATGGTGCGCCTCGCTCGAACAACGACAAGTGCAATGGTTGCGGTCAGACAGGGCACTATATTCCTGAGTGCGCTTCAATTGAGCGCCTTATTAGCGAAGGGAAGTGTAGGCGAAATGCGGAAGGGCGCATCGTACTCCCAGGTGGCGCATTCGTGCCGTGTTCTATTCCAGGCAATTTCCTAGGTGAGCGCATCAAGGAATGGCATAAGCGCAACCCAGGGCAGATTGCCATGGGTCGACTTTCATCTAATACCAATTCGCAGCTCATCTACAATATAGCGCCTCGTCCAGCTCCAGCTGCACCTCTACAGTCGACATACGTTGCCGCCTCAGCTCCTGCAGCAGATTATATGCAAAGTGCACCAAATGCGCAACTAACGAAGGAAGAGCGCATTGATGCGCTTGAGAGGGAGTTGATGGCGCTTCGCAAGAGGCAAGTCTTCGACGGTGTTGAAATTCTGCGGTGCGCACCGCGCAATACAGCCAATCAAGAGGGTGTGCATTCTACAACCACAGACATGGCACCCGCCGACAGTATTGAGTCCCCAGCTTCGCAATCCGCTGCGAGCGCAACTGATGCGCCCGACGAGACACCCATACATCCCTATTCCAACATTCCTGAGGCGCGTTTTGCGCCCGCAGCAGCAGATAAACCAGACATACCAGCTAACTCTTCCAAAGGCAAAGAGCCATCATACCACACTGTCATTCCCATCCAGAACCCGCAGATTGTCAACGACGTATATGCGCGCGCCATGAAGGCGCCCTCTGTTACGGTTTCGCATGAAGAGCTTCTATCCCTTTCGCCCGATCTCAGGCAGCACCATAGAGAACAAGTCACCCCAAAGCGCATTGCAGCTACCAGTGCGGAAGTGGTAGCTACAAACCTTGCGAGCGTTATGCCATTTGCGGACTGCGAAGCGCGCACGCCTTTTGCAGGAGATAAAATGCTTAATGTGACACCACCAGTTAGCACGGCAATTGCAGGGCTGCTTCCTATTGTTTTGCAGGATCCATTTGAACAGTACCTTACCCATCTCCAGCCAGGCGAAATTGAAAACCCCGATGTTTTGAAGGTCGCTAAAGAGTCGCATGCGCTTCGCTCCATTGATTTATTGATCGACAACCAAGAGTACTTTGAAGCTATCTTAGATCCAGGTTCACAAATTATCGCAATGTCAGAAGCGGTCTGCCATCGTCTTGGGCTTCAGTATGACCCGCGCATTCGTTTATACATGCAATCAGCCAATGGAGAGGTAGATGAGTCGCTTGGGCTTGCGCGCAATGTTTCTGCGCGCATTGGGGATATCATTGTCTATGTGCAAGTTCACGTTATCCGTTCACCTGCTTACGATATTCTGTTAGGGTGCCCCTTCGACATCTTAACGCACTCCATCGTGCGCAACTTTGCGGACGAAGCGCAAACAATTACAATCTGCGATCCGAACACCGGCGCCATCTCCACCATTCCAACAAAGCCTAGGGGGAAGCTGCGCCACTTCTTACCAGCTCCAGCAACACCGCACTTTGCTATTCAGCATAACCCGCAAAGAAATTTTTGCAAGGCTTCGAGGAATTGATCTCAGACCAAGGAGAAGCCGCCACTATCATAACATTTGACTCTGATACCCAATCTTGTGTGTTTCCGCGTTTGCGCTTATTCCATTTTCCGCTTCCATTCCACCGACCTCTCTTACCTCTCAGCTCTACTTATCCCAACGTACCAACAGTAATGTGCAGGCACTCTTAAATTTGATTGACCCTGTGGCGCTTATTCCTGCCGCGTTTCCGAAAAGCGCACATGTGTGCGCAACTTTTATCGATTTAGCGGTGCGCGCACTGCAAAATGGCATAGTAACCAAGAAGAAGTATAAACCGGTTGCTAGAAAAGTCAAGCCAGTTATTGGGCCTGTCCCAAACGAATTCTGCATCGAGCGCAACATTATAGGTGATCCGCTAGCAGTGCTTCCTGCACTTTTACCAAACCCGCCACTGTTTACTCCAGAAGATGATGAAGAAGAAGACGATGAAGAATTTGGGGATCGGACCGATGTGCTACATGGCTTTATGCATGCGATACATCCCATTTCACAGTCTTTGGATGTGCAAGCACTCGCGCTGATGCAACCAGAGCCAAGTGCAAATGTGCAAAATGCACATGATAGTGCGCTTATTTACAACGATGACTATAGCCAAGTTCCAAGGAGCGCGACAGCAGATGCAGAGGACGAGAAGTTAGATTTGGTGTGGATTTGGATGGATACCCTAACGCGCCCTAACGATTTCATGGATTCTGAGTATGGTGCACTCGTGCGCTATGCGAGTGCATTTTTCAAACACAAGGAGCAGTTATGGAAGCGCAATGTGCATGGCACTCACCAGCTTGCTATTTGGCAGTCCAGATGCTTACCGATATTGCGCACCAGCCACAACAACGTTGCACACAAGTGCTTTTATGCAATGCAATCCGCTTTGCTTGGTCACTTTTGGTGGTGCTATACAATGGGCGCAGTTCACCTAGTGCTGTACTGCGTGCGCAAGTCCATCGCGCTTCCAGACATAGCGCTCGATATCACCACAACGCGGTTGAGAGAGATGGAAGAGTCCATAGTAGTGGACACAGAAGACGAAGAAGCAGTTGACGAAGAAGAAGTGCAAGGAGATAGCGCAGAGGATGAAGAAAGTGCCGATGGGTGCACAATTAGTGCTCCCTGCACACCGCTATGGATCCTTCACCTTTTATACAACTTGTCATATGGCGTGCGCTTCCTTTTATCTCGCATACTTTCACTGTTTGGACAGAGTCAAAATTTCAGTTGAGAGGAGGAGAGTGATGGTTGGACAATTTTTCCGCATTTCGTTTGCGCTTGCGCACTTTGCTATGCGCATTTTTGTGCGCTTTACTTGGCCTCTTCAAATATCCCAAACATTCACTTCTACCACTCACCCACTTTCTTGGTGCTCACGCTTTGCACTTCAATAGCTGACAAGGATGCTGCCTGGGGACAGTCAGTATTTCAGTTGGGAGGAGATGATGCAGCTCCCTATCACCCTGCACGCATACTACGGCATTTTTTGCGATTGTGTGCACCTCCTAGATGGCTTCTGCACACTTTGCACAGCGCGCTTTTGCGCGCCTTAGTGCACTTTCGTGCGCCTTTGCGCGCCTCCATGCGCTTTTGTGTGCCTTTGACCGTTTAGGTGTGCCTTTGTGCGCCTTTTGCATTTCTACTGCGCTTTTGTTTCCCCATAGCCGCCAATCATTGTGCGCCCTAAATGTGCCTCATTGTGCTTCAAGCCGCCTCCATGCGCCCCCCCCCATGCTCCTTATCTGCCTTCTACATTTATTGCGCGCTCGATGCGCCTTTGCGCACTCCTTTTACACTTTACCTGCAACTCACATTCCCTGCTGCACACTCTTTGCACAATCTCTATCACACACAACAATCCCCCGCACTGGTGCACTGCGCATCACAGCTCCCATCTTACTGGCGCATTTACTTGAGGCGCACCATGATTCCGGCATGAGCGAACTGCGCATTCTTACATAACTGGGCCACTTTGCACCTATTTGGCATTGGACTGTGCGCACTTGGGCGCTTTCACGTAATCCAGGCACTTTGGCAGTATTTGGCCTCACACAGCATTTCCTTATAGTTCTTCCACATTTCCAATCGGCATTGCCTTATCTGGTAACCAGCACAGGTCAATCACGCCATTATTACTAAGGCGCAGCACGCGACATATAACACCAAAGCGGATTAATTGGGAAGAGTGCACGAGACTTAGCGTGCACCAATAATAGCGCATCACACCGGAACAGTTGGATATTGAGCTATAGGTGCGCAAATCTTATTGGCTGAGGCAGCGGCATAGTGCGGTCAGGTTTAGATGGGCGAATGGATGCGCTTGTGGGTAGCGCATGGCGCTTCCTATTTTTATACTTTATTTCACCATTTTATCACATAAGCCATTTGTACATAGTAGCAGACAGATAGAGAATCCACAGGATCTTTCCCCCCCCCCTCATAGTTCATAGCTCAGTCAGCGTCGCACATAGTCTGTGCACCAGTGTCCAGTCCGTGCGCCTTCGTAGTGCGCCCTTCGTATAGCCGTGTTTGCATTATCGTTTGCGTCCCCTCATCGTATTGTTGCATTGCGTCCTTCGTCCTTGTCTGTGCACTATCGTAGTGCGCCCTTCATATAGCCACGTTTGCACACCGTTTGCGCACCCTTTTGCATAGCCACATTTTGCGCACCGCCTGCGCCTTTTTCCGCTCCTTGCACTTTCACTCTGTTTGCACCCCCAAACTGTGCACCACCTTCACAGTACATTCCAGTGTCGTCTTTGTCCTGTTACACCTCCCGCCTTCATCATCCTCATCGTTGCGCACTTTTGCGCTCTCGTTGCGCGTTTTTCCACACTGCGCATTTTTGCCTCTTTGCGTTGCGCACTTTTCCACCACTGTGCATATCTCCCCTTTCGTGTACACTACTAGTGCGCACACTGAAAATCGCTGTACCAGTCTCTCTATAGTCTCCACGCCCTGAAGGACGATCCGAGGCCATCTAAGCGAACTCCCCCCTCACCCCAAGCACGCCTGCAGTTGTAGGTTAAGTGTTCACCCCTTCTGTTGAGACTCTGCACTGAGTACCAACTGAACACATCACCGGGCTCAATGAAAGCCTTCAAGATGAGGTGCTCAGGGATGTCTACAAGTCCTTGAAACTGTTACCATAGGAGAATTGCATTTTTTGGTTCAATTTTAAGACTTGATGCTATTTCAGATAGGTCTACATGTCACCTCATAGTTCCAAGGATGTGGTTGACCCTGATAAGTATATAAAATATTCCCTAATTGCACTGGACTTGTACGGGGTGCAAAAGAGTATGTTATTAAAAATTATCAGGCCTAGTTTTGCTGCTGTTTTGCTCATGGTCCATGGCAGGAACTTGGATGCTGCCCTGGCATTCAAACATTATGGATGTACCTTAAATCCTGCTTGCCAAAGCCTGTTGTTTGTCAGGGCAAAGGATTCCAGGCTGGTAACCTCTGACACAGGGGAGAATACAGCATTTTTGATTACAGGCTGTGTTGAGGACACCTATCTCAGGTCCCCATACAGCACAGGCTATGATTTGGACCAATCAGTCCACCATCTTCATTTGGTCCCCCTCAGCCAGGAATTTCAGTTAGTGGTGGCATATTTAGGCAATGCATTTGGGGTACATGACCTTGTGGGTCCTGTTTTGAAGCCCACATTTGCACTCTCTATGCAAAAAGAGGGTGCCAATTCCAGCTGTAAGTTTTTCATGAAAAATTATGGATGCTTTGAGTAGTACTGATTATAACTTAGCTCTAAAAAAGTTTTCAGGGGCTCACTTGTTCAAATATTCCTCTCCTATGAAAAGTTCTTCTAAAATGAACACAGATAATTATCCCAGTTTTCTTGATTCTGATCAGCCCAGCATGAGTCACAAACTTTTGGAATTGCTTTGGTAGTGCTGACTTGGTTGTATAGTCCCTATTTTTGATGCAACACAAAAGAGATTTCAGTTTGATCAGACCAGCTTTGACAAACTGAATGATCTGCCCCTATGGGAAGGTGGTAAATAGGACCTGGTTGACAACTCTGTGGTGACCATGGGTTTTGCTGCTGGTTCCTTCAAACCCACTGTAGAACAGCATGCAAATGGGAAGGCATTGGCTCTTATGCCTAATATTCTATTCATGATCATTCTTGGCATCTTAGCTTAGTTTATATTCAGTTTGTCCTGCCATCATTTCAAAGTTGCCCTTCATAGTAGTATTGCAATATGCTACAGTACAAGTCCAACAGATGCACAGGCTTGTCAGTCAAATCAAGCTTCTATACACATTTTTGGACCATCCACACCAGCGCATTACTGTTCCTCACAATCACAGCCGAACCCAAGAGGAATGTAAGGCAAAGACCATGGCTGCTTTGCTCTCACATGTTCAAGAAAACACTGATAAAAAGTTCCCATTCTGCAATTACATGCCCTCTCATCTATGCATCCTGGAGCCTGGAGGGCCATTCAGTCCAGACCCAATATCCACCCAGGAAGGACTATTTAGTGCATTGATTTTCCAAGGCATTACACATCATGCAGATTTCCTACACTAGCAAGAGCAAATGTTTCAACATCTGTCTGATTGGCAGGAGTTGTACAAGATGTTATTGTTAGTTCATCCACCAATTTATTTCTGTAATAAAAATGCCTATGGACAATGCATGGATGCACAGGACATCCACCACATTCCTGCATTTTGGGAGGCATCAGGAAATTTGGAATTGGGAGGATGGGTAAAGGATACAACACCAATCCAATTTGAAACATTATACAACACATTTCTCAAGGGGACTCTTGGTAAGCAAAAGGCATTTCTTGGATTTGGAACCCTGAAATCATTTTTGCTGGTGTTAGACTATGCAATAGCTGGGAAGGCAATGATGCCATTACACACTTCAGTGGGAAAGATAATATATGAAATTGGTCATGGGAGTATGAAGGGACTGTCACATTTTGGATTTGCTTGCACCAACATCAAGTCAACTGTCTAGGCCTTTACAATTGTATTTTACAATTTTTCATACACATTTCTGAATATAATGGTGTCAAGACAGCCAGACTTGCAGAAAGCATACTCAACAAATATTATCCCAAACCCCATCTGTTGATGATGACAATCTGGGATAATGTGCATGAGATAATCATGGGTCACAGTCAAAGTGACCCAGATTTTTGACATGATTTTTGATTTTACATTGACCACTATTGTTTCGTGGCATGCACCTTTGTCTGGGAGCACTAATGCATTTCAAGGTGAGTGAGATATGAGAGCATGTGACCTTGAAGATTTAAACTCATTAATGACCCAAGAAGACAAAGCCATCTCTCCAGGACACAGCTTTCTGAAGTGACACCCAATTTGGCTCAAAATCTCCCTCAATTTGCTGCTGGTCTGGGCCAAGGCAAGGTGTCAGAGTTTGCTCAAAACCCACCTTCAGAGATCACTTTGAGTAGGATTTCAGGGGATATTCTTGAACAAAACATAAGAAACCAATGATGCTATTTGCCATACAGGCTGAAGAAACAAAGTGTTGCAACCTTGTTAGGGCAACACCCACTTATCTGCTAGCTTGATATGGGGGTTCTCTCTACAAGAAGGGGGTGGGATCTGCCCACATGATGGGGGAATTGATGGTTTGATAGGAGGGGTTATTAATAGGTGAGTTGGTTAAGAAAGGCTTGTCACACCACAAGTGTGGATGGAATACCTAAGAGAACACAACTGGGGTCCCCTAAATGTATATTTACAGTTTATATACTAGGTTACATGTATTGTACAATGTTGCTAGTGATGTGCTCATACATGCACATACATATTGATGCATGCAAAATAAAATTTTCATGCTAACAAAGTGTAGCATTCTTTAGCATAGGATAGCATAATTTGATGTAATAAAATAAAATAAAAGTTTATTATGTAATAGGGCTGTTTCATAACATTACCACCCTTTTATGCCTTGACTTCCAGGCAAGAAAATATTGTATCTGTCCCCTCTGTGAAATTTTGGTAAGGCTGGTAATTCTTTCCCTCATATATCATTCTTGCAATGCGATGCAGAGCATTTGAATTAAGTCTAAAGAATTGGACAATTGGATTACATGCTCACTTACAATTCTCCTTGGGTTCCAATGAGTTATTTTCATTGGTGTAGTTCTTTCACTTTATTAAGAACTTTAATTTATTTCATCAAAGATGTGAGTCTGTCAAAGTTCAAGATCGCTACTACCAAGGCTGGGATGGTCAGGAATACACCAGACTTCTGGTCAGAGGTGGTCAGAGGTGTTCAGGGGTTCCAGGCAGAATCCACCAGGCTGTAGCATGCCAGGTGAAAAGGGGCCAGAGAGGACTTGGCTTCAACTTATAAGAAGTAGTGCCCTTCTCCTCATCAGTTGTCCAATTTCAGATGGGAAACATGTGGATGTCCAGTGGGTTTCTGGATGGAGGGTGAAGGCAGAGTGAAGCAGAGGTTATGAAGTGATTAAGATGAGAGGAGTCAAAAGATTAAAGGTTTGGTTCAGGAATGAGTCGAGGATGATTAAGGGTTGATATTAGGCAAAACACAAGCAATAGACAATGTAATGCACAATTACAAGTACAAATCATTTGCAAACTGCTGACTAAGGCTAAGCTACAGGCACTTAAATAATGAGGGCCAGAAGAATAATGGGTAATGCAGGAGTTTACTAATGGGTCTTGGTAAGTATCCATGACCAGAATTGGTAAGACTCTATTAGGCATAAAGTGAGTAAGCAAATAATTACTAAGGCATGTGATGACTTGTCTGATGACTAAAAGATGTTGCAGCCAGGATGCTGATGGACAAGATTGGAAAGAAATCAGAAAAGAGTTCAGGAATTATCAGGAATCTGATCGGGTGAATCAGGTCTTGACAGAGTCTAGAATTTCTTCAACTACATATTCTGGAGCACCTTCTACCATTATTGGAGGTTGCAGAGTAGTTTGTTGACTGGGAATAGTGGGTGGGCAGTAAGGGCATAGGTGGGAAACATTAATCTCAGGATCAATTTTGAATGATTGAGGTAATTTTAGCACTACCACATTGGGCAAAATTACTTTAGAAATTGTATATGGGCCAACTTGTTTCTCCATCAATTTCCTTGAAGGTCATGGAATATTTAGATCCTTGGTACTTAGCCATACCAAGTCACCAACTTTGTACTCTGGAGCAACAGCTTGAGTACAATCCATCTGTCACATTATATCATCACATGCTTTCATCAATGCTGCCTCTGCTTCTTCTTGTACCTTTTGCATTTTAGATACAAAGTCTTCTACTGATTGTACTTTGATTTCCCTTTGGGGTTCTATTCCCATACAGGGATGATACCCATAAGTAGCAAAGAAGGGTGACATGCAAGTAGCTGAACAGAATTCATTATTGTGGGAAGATTTGGCAATTGCCAACCACTCAGGCCAGTCGGTTTGTCAGTACTTAACAAACATGTGTAGGTACTGCTCCAACTCCTGATTCATTCTCTCTGTCTGCCCATCAGTTTGCAGGTGATATGCCATAGATAACTTGGTTTGAATTCCCATTATATTGTTTAATTCTCACATAAACATGGAAGCAAATTGGGTTCCATGATCAGAGATAACAGTATCAGGAAATCCATGTAACCATCATACCTGATGTAGATAGAGGCATGCCAAGCCTAATGATGAGGTTTCTTGAGCATTAGGAATAATATGGACCTCCTTTGTGAAGCGGTTGCATACTATGAATATTGCATCATATCCTTGAGCTTCAGGTAATTCAGTGATAAAGTCCACGAATATATCTCACCATGGCACTTTAGGTATAGGGTTTGGCATTAATTTCCCTGCAAGTTTTTCTGGAAATTTCTTTCCCCTCATGCACATGTCACAACCATCCACATACCCCAACACATATTTTGAATTCTGGGCCACCAATAATTCCTCATTACTAACTCCAATGTCTTCCACCTTCCTGAATGTCTAGCAGTTGGCATATTATAATGTAATTGGATGAACTCCCTTTGCAATTCTTGATTTTTTGGTACATACACCTTTCCTCAGAATAATACCAACCCTTGCTCCTCAATCCATTCATCTCCATTAATATTACCTTTCTTCTCTCCCTTCAGAGCTTTCATGGCTTCCACTACTTCATCATCCATCTCCAAACACCATCTAATTTTAGACAACATTTCCATTTCTAAGCTATCTATTAATATATGCCCTTGATACATAGTACAAATACAAAAGTATTCAGGTTTGAGTAAGGTAATGTTTTTATTATCCTCCTCCATCCCCCTTTTGTGATCTGTATATCTATGTAGATAATGCATCTGCTTTCCTCATCAAGCTTCCCACTTTGTGGACTAAGTGAAAATTAAATGTGACAGGAATAATGCCCAATGTGCTTGCTGATGGTTAAGCTTTTTAGCAGACATGAAGTATTGCAGATTTTGGTGATCCATCCAGATTTCAATCTGATGCATACATTCTTCCAAGTAATGTCTCTATGCCTCCAATGTTTACATTATTCCCAACATCTCTTTGCCATGCACATCATAATTTCTTTCCACATCATTCAACCCTCAGGACAAATATGCAGAAGGATGCCATTTGTCATCTTCACATAGCATTAATAATACTGCTCCAGTAGCAAAGTCGGATGCATCTGATTCCACTCGTAAGGGATGCATGAAATCTACTGGGACTAATATTGGTTCCTCCATGAACTTCCTCTTCAATTTCTCAAATGCTGTCTGCTGTTGTTTCCCCCATCTCCACACTACTCCTTTTTGTGTAAGGTTGTGTAAGGGTGCAGCAATTTTGGAAAAATTATGTATGGACAAAGCGACAATAATGATTTGTAATTTCTAAGAAGGCTTGAACCTCCTTGATATGGATGGGTGCAGGCCAATCAATAATTGCCTGTACCTTGATAGGATCCATTTTGATTCTGTCAGGACCAATCATTAATCCCAAGAACTCGATCTCATTTGCTCCAAACATACATTTTTCTGGTTTCACAAATAGATCATTCTCTGCCAATCATCATAGTACCTTCTGTACTATCGCTTCATAATTTTCTTCATCCTCCATGAATATCAGAATATTGTCAATAAATATTATTACCATGCCTTTGTCTATTACGTCCTTAAAAATGTTGTTCATTATATTTTAGAAAGTCGGGGGACTATTGGTCATCTCAAAAAACATGACAAGTGGCTCAAAAGATCCTTAACACATGGCAAATGCAGCTTTCCACTCATCTCCTTTTCTTATTCATACATTATTGTACCCCCATCATAAATCCAGTTTTGTAAAGACCTTGGCTTTTTCCACCTTGTTAATTATTTCTGAGATCAACAGCAAAGGGTATGCATTCTTTACTGTCCACTCATTCAGATACCTATAATCTGTACACATTCGCTTCCTCTAATCTTTTTTTGATACAAAGAATATTGGTAATGTCTGTGGAAATTTCAAAGGTCATACAGTGACTCACAAAACTGAGTCAATGTTTTGCACTTTTTGATTCATTGTTGAATAGCTTCCCATAAACAACAAAACCAAACAAGGTATTGGTGTACCGAATAACATACATGATCAGGGCTACCAAACAAACAAATAATTATGTAATTTTAATCATCCCTCATGGAGATATGATTATTTTAATTCAGGGACTCATTGACTCAGTTTTGTGAGGGGTAGTCAGAAATATTAGAATCTGATGCTCCACCAACTGTATAATGTCAAAAACTTGACAGATGGTTTCTAAGGTGATGTGACCCTTGATGGGACCTTAAATTATAGTATTTAATTAGGACTAGCATTCTTCATACTTCAATATTCTCCAATGCATCCCATCTCCTCTGCTCAGAAGGAAAACATTCTTTCCCTGGCCTCCAATCATTATTCTACCCACAATATTGCCTCTAAACTCAACCTCAGCCAGTCTAGTGTATCCAGAACACTCAGGGCTCTTCATCCAAACCTGGATTCCCCCTCTGGTGGTCGTCCTTCTAAGCTCTCATCTACCTCTCAGAGAGCCATCCTTACCCAAATCACCACTGGCAAGGCTGCAAATGCTGTTCAGGCCACCCATTACATCAACAGCATCATCCCCACTCCAGTCTCCTCAGAAACAGTCAGAAGAGTTCTCAGAAAAAACTCATTCAAGGCTGTGGTGAAGAAGAAAAAGCCTTTGCTTAGTATAAGGCATAGGAAAGCAAGATTGGCTTTTGCTCAGAAGTATAGAGAGTGGACTGTGGAGGACTGGAGAAGGGTTATTTGGTCAGATGAGACTAAAATTAACAGGTTTGGGTCAGATGGGAGAGAGTGGGTTTGGAAACAGAAGGGAGAGGGGCTGATTGAGAGAGAGGTGCAGGGAACTGTCAAATTTGGGGGAGGAAACATTATGGTATGGGGGTGTATGGGATGGAATGGAGTGGGGCATCTTGCAGAGGTTGAGGGGAGGATAAATGCTGACCAGTATGTGTCCATTTTGAAGGACCATATGCTGCCTAGCTTGGAGGAGAGTGGAATTTCTGGAGAAGAGGTGATTTTTCAACAAGACAATGACCCCAAGCATACCTCAAAAAAGGCCAAGAAATGGATGGAGAACAACAATATTACTCTTCTGGATTGTTCTGCCCAATCTCCAGACCTCAGCCCTATTGAACATCAATGGGTTCACCTCAAGAACCAGTTAGACAAGTATCCAACAGCGCCAAAAGGAATTTGGGAGTTATGGGAAAGAGTAGTGGAAGAGTGGAATAATATTCCATCAGAGGTGTGTCAGAATTTGATTGAAAGCATGCCTAGAAGGTTGGGAGCAGTTATTAAGGCCAAGGGAGGTCATACAAAATACTAGAATTACAATTTATCATAATATTGATACCACCTCACAAAACTGAGTCAATGAGTCCCTGAATTAAAATGACCGTATCTCCATGAGGGATGATTAAAATTACATAATTCTTTGTTTGTTTGGTAGCCCTGATCATGTATGTTATTCGGTACACCAATACCTTGTTTGGTTTTGTTGTTTATGGGAAGTTATTCAACAATAAATTAAAAAGTGCAAAACATTGACTCAGTTTTGTGAGTCACTGTATGTATCCCTTGTGCAATTGTTCATTTAGGAATGCATTTACTTCTTCTTGCTTGTTTGGAGATAATGGGTAGATTTTTGACTTCTTCAGCACAAATCCTGGCTTCATCTCAATGGCATGATCCCATGGCTTTCACACCATTATTTGCTCAGACTCTTTCTTCTGAAAGACTGATAAATATTCAAGATAGGCTTTTGGTACCCACTCCTCCACTGGTTTAATGTTAGGAAACAGTCTCCTAACATGCCTATTACATAATACTATTTTTATTTTATTTTATTTTATTTTATTTTATTTCACCAAAATATGCTACCAAATGCATATACATGCATTATTTGTCAGTGTGGGAATTTTCTATTTACATGCATCAATATGTATGCGCATCCGTAGCAACATAGTACAACATATGTAACATAGTATATAGTTGTAAAATAAATACTAAGAGACCTCAGTTGAGTTCTCTTAGGTATTCCATCTACAATTGTGGTGCAAAAAGCCTATTTCAGCCAACTACTCTATTTTTAACCCCTCACATCAAAACCATCAAACCCCCCATCATGCGTGTGCACCCCACCGCCTTCTTGTAGGAGAGCCCGCACAGTCCAGCTAGCAGATTAGTGGGTGTCACCCTAACAGAAGAACTCAACTACCCTATCAGTGCACCTTCTCTTACATGCGCATATGTCATTTGTCTCAGCATGCCACATCCACTTATGCATCATTTCAGCAAGAGCTGGAATTAATTGTATATACATATTTACCTTGCTTTTGTAAGCTGATGCCAGGCCTCGCCTTACATTGCGACCACCAGTGATTAAAAGGCAGCGCTCATCATTAGAACAGCTGCAACCAGACAACCGATCAGATCTGGTTTAGCCAAGATTTACATTACTCAATTTGGATGACTAATTTAGGTAGTTACTAGCCAAATTTAGTAATAACCCCAAGATCAGGCACTGTTGGAAGGGTTATTGATCTGAAGTGCCCAATTGTTGACAAATAGCCGAAATCATGTGTTTTGCCATGTTTGGTACCCGAAATAGCTGGGTCACATGACTCGAAATTTTGCAAAAAATTCTGCAGCTGAATCTTTACACAGCCAAAGAAGTGACTCATCACAGATTACATCATCATGACAGAACAAGCAACTTCGAATCCTGGACACAATTCTGTTCCCATGCCTGTTCTAGAAGCCAAAATTGATGCTCTAACAGCACAAATGTCCCAATTAGTATCAGTATTAGCAGCCTCACAGCCCACACAAGCAGAAACAAAAGCAGAGACAGTAGAAGATAAAGATGATGAGATGGAGGAGATGGTAGAGTAGATGTCTCAGGAGGGTGAGCATGCAGAGGAGAGATCTGAGAGTGGAAAAATGCATTTACCTAAATATGTGCCCCTGCAAATATTTGATGGTACCATGGAGAACACAAAATCCTTCATCAGCTCTATAGTCTTGTATATTCATGGGAGAAAGCCTGAATTTTGTACAACTGAGTCGAGGATTATGTTTGCTCTCTCATACATCCAGAGAGGGAAAGCACAGTTCTGGAGAAATGAAGCCATTAATCAAATTGCTGCAGGATATAAACCATTTGCAACTTTCAGGGAATTTTTGGAGAGATTGAAGGCACAGTTTGGAGACCCTAACCCAAAGGCAACAGCAAATGCTAAATCAAAAACCATGCGCCAAGGTTCTCTGACTGCAGATGAATTTATTTTGCAGTTCAAAGCAGAAGCATCACAAACCGATATGGGAAAAGCTGTGTTGGTAGAATATTTATAGGCAGGATTAAATCCCTCATTATTCAAGTCTATCTATCAACTACCTTCTATGCCAGAGAGGTTGGATGAGTGGTATAAGTGGGCAATGCATCTTGATCAGCAATATCGACAGGAACAGGCAGAATCAAAATTGATGTATGGAAATTCCAGATTTGGAAAGCCATCAGGAGGAAAGTCCGAGAAAGGAAGGACACCTCAGGTACAAACTCCGAGGGCACAGCCACCAGCCATGGCAGTGACACCTATTTATAAAGAGTCAGCAGCACTGATGGATGCAATGGATGTTGATCGAATAGGGAGACGAGCTCCACTTAAATGTTTTAACTGTGAACAATTAGAGCATATGGCTCAAAATTGTGGGCAGAAAAGGAAGATTAGGGAAGCAATAATCGAGGAAGTAAAGTTGGTGAAAGATAAGCAGAAGAATTTTGTGGAAGAGTCCCAGTGAAGGTTTCCCCATCGGTGATCCAGAATCAATATAATGTATTAGTATCTGAGGAAACCCAAAGTGAACCCAAAAGAGAAATTGAGGAGTACAACCATCATCATTTATCTGACAAAGAAAAATGCCCAGCCTTATTTTTGAAGACCTCTAAATTTTTTATTTGCTCAGTGTGGATAAAACCCAAAAAATCAGCTTGACAGTAGGATTGAAGACAGTGGACATGAATGTAGCAATTAATGTGGAGGCATTGCTTGACAGCAGTGCTACCAGATTATTTATTAATTAATCCCTAATTACCAGAAATGGTATTCACACACATAAACTGCCACAACCTATAATAGTGTACAATGTTGACAGTACGATCAATTGTGGAGGAACTATTAAGGAGGAGGTGACGATGATATTAAAGTATCAGGATCATCAGGAATGAGCCATATTTGAGGTGTGCGACCTTGGGAAAACCAATCTGATAATTAGATGTCCATGGTTACAAAAGCATAATCCAGAAATTGATTGGAAAACTGGGAAGGTACACATGACTCATTGTCCTAAAGAATGTAATGTGTATGGGAGAAAAGTAAAAAAGGAGAAGAAGGAAGAGAAAGAGAAAGAATGTCTGAGGAAGTATTCTGTTATGATGGAGGAAGTGGAGGATGAAGATATGCCAAACAGGGAAGTTCCAATCATGAACAGTAAGAAAAAACAGAAACAAACCTTTAGGTAAATTCATGGAGGACAGTCATGGGATAAAAATGTGGAGAAAGTGGAGAAGCCAGTAGAGGAGTGGGTGCCAAAAGCCTACCATAAATATTTGTCAGTTTTTTAGAAGAAGGAACTGGAGTGGATGCCAGTGCGAAAGCCATGGGATCATGCTATTGAAATGAAGCCGGGATTTGTGCTGAAGAAGTCAAAACTCTATCTGTCATCTCTAAAGGAACAAGAAGAAGTGGATGCATTCCTTAATGAACAGTTGTGCAAGGGATACATACGACCTTCAAAATCACTGCAGACATCATCAGTATTCTTTGTACCAAAAAAAGATCAGAGGAAGAGGATGTGTACAGACTATAGGTATTTGAATGAGTGGACAGTGAAAAATGCATACTCTTTGCTGTTGATCTCAGAGATAATTGACAAGGTGGGAAAGGCCAAGGTCTTTACAAAATTGAATTTATGCTGGGGGTACAACAATGTATGAATAAAGAAAGGAGATGAGTAGAAGGCAGCATTTGCCACATGTCGAGGATCCTTCGAGCTCCTAGTCATGTTTTTTGGGATGACCAATAGTCCCCCAACCTTCCAAAATATGATGAACGACATTTTCAAGGATGTGATAGACAAAGGTGTGGTGATAATATTTATTGATGACATTTTGATATTCACAGAGAATGAAGAAAATCATGAGGCGATAGTGCAGGAGGTGTTGAAGAGATTGGCAGAGAATGATTTATTCGTTAAACTGGAGAAGTGTGTATTTGGAGCAAGCGAGATCAAGTTCTTGGGATTAAAGATTGGTCCTGATGGAATCAAGATGGATTTTATCAAGGTACAGGCAATTGTTGATTGGCCCATGCCTACCTGTATCAAGGAAGTTCAGGCTTTCTTGGGACTCACCAATTTTTATCGTTGCTTTGTTCATAATTTTTCCAAAATTGCTGCACCATTACACAACCTTATGTGAAAGGAAGTAGTGTGGAGATGGGGAGAACAACAGCAGACAGCATTTGAGGAGTTGAAGAGGAAGTTTGTGGAAGAGCCAATATTGGTCCCAGTAGATTTCACATGTCTCTTACGAATGGAATTAGATGCATCAGACTTTGCTACTGGAGCAGTATTATCAATGCTATGTGAAGATGACAAATGGCATCCTTGTGCATATTTGTCTCGAGGGTTGAATGATGTGGAGAGGAATTATGATGTGCATGATAAAGAGATGTTGGGAATAATATGAGCATTGGAAGCATGGAGACATTATTTGGAGGGATGTATGCATCAGATCAAAATCTGGACAGACCATCAAAATCTGCAGTACATCATGTCCACTAAAAAGCTTAACCATCAACAAGCATGTTGGGCATTATTTCTATCACACTTTAATTTTCACTTGGTCCACAAAGCAGGAAGTTTGATGAAGAAAGCAGATGCATTATCCAGATGTACAGATCATAAAAGGGGGGTGGAGGAGGACAATAAAAATAGTACCCTACTCAAACCTGAATACTTTCGTATTTGTGCTATGCATCAAGGGCATCTATTGGTGGATAGCTCAGAGATGGAAATGTTGTCTAAAATTAGGCAATGTTCAGAGATGGATGATGAAGTGGTGGAAGCTGTGAAAGCTTTGAGGGGAGAGAAGCAAGGTAATATTAAAGGAGATGAATGGGTTGAAGAACAAGGGTTAGTGTTGTTCAGAGGAAAGGTCTATGTACCAAAGGATCAAGATTTACAAAGGGAGATCGTACAGTTACATCATAACACGCCAGCTGCTGGATATTTAGGAAGGTGGAAGATGTTGGAGTTAATGATGAGAAATTATTGGTGGCCTGGAATTTCAAAATATGTGTTGGGGTATGTAGATGGATGTGATATGTGCATAAAGAAATTTCCAGAAAAACCTGCAGGGAAATTAATGCCAAACCCTATACCTAAAGTGCCATGGTGAGATATATCTGTGGACTCTATCACAGAATTACCTGAAGCTCAAGGATACGATGCAATATTCATAGTATGTGACTGCTTCACAAAGGAGGTCCATATTATTCCTACTACTGCAGAAACCTCATCATTAGGCTTGGCATGCCTCTATCTAAATCAGGTATGTGTAAGGGCAACCTCAAGCCTCACTTAATAGTGAGCTAACAGAGAGGAATCCAAAGTTAACATTATACTATATAATACAGACACTTCAGGTGCACATAACAGAGGGGAATCCAAAGAGAAAACTCTAAGGACCCATCTGTCGATGCCCAGTATATGTGACAGACCCAAAAATCAAATAGTAGGCTAAAAATAGCAAAAAAATGGAAATAGATGGATCAAGCTATGGAATGATGTCACCTTGATGGGTAAACATCCAGAAGGGGTCCTGCCTCTAAGAATAGAATTGTCAACATATACCAACATGGAAAAAGCTGAAATATAATTATAAAATAGGAATAAAATCATAGAAAATCATAGAAAGGGCAGAATAGGGTGAAATAAAATATATAAAAATATGGGACGAACACAGAAGATTGCCCAGACACCTGGGACACCTTCCTTTCCCCTTACAGTATGGTGGTTACATGGATTACCGGATACCATTATCTCCGATCATGGACTCCAATTTGCTTCCACATTTACATGAGAGTTAAATAATATTTTGGGAATTCAAACCAAATTATCTACAATGTATTACCCTCAAACTGATGGGCAGACAGAGAGAATGAACCAGGAGTTGGAGCAGTATCTACACATGTTTGTTAAGTACTAACAAACCAACTGCCTGAGTGGTTGGCAATTGCCAAATCTTCCCACAATAATAAATTCCATTCAGCTACTCACATGTCACCCTTCTTCACTAATTATGGGTATCATCCCTATATGGGAATAGAATCCTGAAGGAAAATCAAGGTACAGCCAGTAGAGGACTTTGTATCCAAGATGCAAAAGGTACAGAAAGAAGTGGAGGTGGCATTGATGAAAGCATGTGATGATATGATGCAACCCATGGATTGTACTTGAGCCATTGATAATACTCAACCTGGAAACCTAACAAAAATTTGTTAAAAGGTCTAAAAAGTGTAACACAGACTAGGGAAAGGGTGCGAGTTGGTACTAAATATCACCGCTGTTACTCAAATGTTGTAGTTAGAGGTGCCAAATAGTGAGAGACATTGCAAATAGTCTTTAGAAGACAAAGATGTTTGAATGAGGTCTGAAAGATGTTTGAAGTAGGTTCAAAGATGTTCAAGGAGGTTTGAGGAATTTTGAAAAAGTTCAAAGAGTTTGAAAAGAATAGAAATGGCTTCAAGGAATATTGAGAGAGTAATATAGCAAATTGAAAGCATTTTCGAGTGACAATAGGCAATATGCAATAAGTCAAGAGGCTAGTATGAAAGTTTGAAGAAGTTTGTGATAATTCACAGAACTTAGAAATATGAAGTGAAGCTTGGACTCAAGAGGACAGCTCTTAAATCAGTTAATAATAGAGAGGGTAACTTCTTCTCTCTTCTTCTCTATTGCTCTAAGTAACTAGTACAAGTCTATATACATTTTGAAGAGATAGTACTAAAAAGGAAATATAACATGTGTGGAACATGAGGCGGTATGCACAGCAATAAAGGACTTCATAAATCATAAAACAAATGAGAAATAATAATAATTGAAATGTACAGTGTCCCTGTATAGTAAAAGTACTTATCTTATTGCTTCAATATATTATTGAAACCCAAAAGCACTCTTATTGCATCCTAAATCTTTTGTCATCTCTCCTTGTGTCCAGTAGTGCTCGATATGCAATGCAGTAGCTTATGCCGGTTGCACTGTGTGTATCAAAAGGGTTTTGGGATAGCCCTATGGTGGCTGACTTCATTCGAAGTGCTGTGAAGTTGTTCGAAGGCATTCAAAATGTTGTGAAGCCATGCAAAGTTATTCAAAATAGTTTGGAATTGGTTCAAAATTGAATTCGTAGAGTTTGTAGGGGTTGGGATCATAAGTTGTAATATGTTGATACATTTAGAACCCTTTCCAGATCCTAAAGTGCACCATGGACCTATCACTGTCACTCCAGAGTACATAGTTGGGCACTTGATATGGCTAAGTACCAAGGATCTAAATATTCCATGACCTTCAAGAAAACTTATGGAGAAACAAGTTGGGCCATATGTGATCTCCAAAGGGATTTTGCCCAATGCAGTGGTAGTGCTAAAATTACCTCAATCATTCAAGATTGATTCTGAGATTAATGTTTCCCACCTATGCCTTTACTGCCTGCCCACTATTCCCAGTCAACCAACTACTCTGCAACCTCCAATAATGGTAGAAGGTGCTCCAGAATATGTAGTTGAAGAAATTCTAGACCCACATCTTTAACAAAACAAATTGGAGTTCCTAATAAAGTGGAAGAACTACACCAACAAAAATAATTCATAGGAACCTGAAGAGAATTGTAAGTGAGTATGTAATGCAATCACCCAATTCTTTAAGCTTAATCCAAATGCTCTGCATCACATTGTGAGAATGGGATATGAGGGGATGAATAAGGCTACCAAAATTTTACAGAGGGGATGGATACAATATTTTCTTACCTGGAAGTCAAGGCATAAAAGGGGGGTAATGTCAGGAAACAGCCCCATTATCTAATTAAATTTTATTTTATTTTATCATGTCAAATTACACTACCCTATGCTGAAGAACACCACACTTTGTTAGCATGAGAATTTTATTTGCATGCATCAATATGTATGTGCATGTACAAGCACATCACTAGCAACATTGTACAATATGTGTAACATAGTATATAAACTGTAAATATATACCTAGGGGACCCCAGTTGTGTTCTCTTAGGTATTCCATCCACACTTGTGGTGCAAAAAGCCTTTCTTAACCAACTCATCTGATAATAACCCTATCCATCAAAACCATCAAAACCTCCATCATGCACATGGATTCTGCCCCTTTCTTGTAGAGAGAACCTGCACAGTCAAGCTAGCAGATAGTAGGTGTCGCCTTAACAGAAAGGATGGTATATGCAATGGCGAAAAAGTGTGCAACACAAAAGATCAAAAGGGCACAGTGCAGAAAAATGCATAATGACAATGGAGGGTACAAGTGGAAGGGGTAACAAGGTGGGGACAATGCTAGAGTGTGTCAAAGGGGTGACACATGGACTAGGAACACTGATGGGATATGAATACAACTAAGGGGAAAATGCGCAAATGGTGCACAAAATGTGGCTGTATGACCAAAATGCACAAATGTTAGAAAACAGCCCCATTACATAATAATATTTTATTTCACTTTTATTACATCAAATTATGCTACCCTATGCTGAAGAATGCTACACTTTGTTAGTTGTTAGGAAACAGTCTCCTAACATGCCTATTACATAATACTATTTTTATTTTATTTTATTTCATCTTATTTCACCAAAATATGCTACAAAATGCCTATACATGCATTATTTGTCAGTGTGGGAATTTTCTATTTACACGCTGATACAGCTTCCTATCATCCTGCGCTCATACTACAGCATTTTTCACAATTGTGCACACCACTTGGACATCTTCTACTCACTTTGCACAGCGCGCTTTTGTGCACCTTCATGCGCTTTCGCGTGCCCAAGTGTGCTCCTGTGCACTTCCATGTGCCTTTGTCTGCTTTCTGTGCTCCAGTATGCTCCAGTGTGCTCCAGTGTGCTCCATTGCACTCCAGTGCACCTCTGTGCACTTTTATGTGCTTTTGTGTACATTTGTGCACCTTTGACCATTTAATTGCACTTTTGTGCACCTTTTACATTTTTACTGCACTTTTGGTTTCCCCATAGCTGCCTGCTGTCATGTGCCCTAAATGTGCCCTGTTACGCTTCAAACCACCTCCATGCACCCCCCCCACACTCCTTATCTGCCTGTCACAGTTATTGCACGCTCGATGCGCCTTTGCATGCTCCTTTTATGCTTTACCTGCAACTCACATTCTCTGCTGCACACCCATTGCACAATCCCTATCACACACACAACAATCCACCACACCAGTTGTGCTGTGCATCGCAGCTTCCAGCTTACTTGTGCATTTATTTGAGGTGCACCACGATTCCAACATGAGCAGACTGCACATTCTCACATAATCTGGGTGCATTGCACCTATTTGGCATTGGACTATGCACACTTGGGCGCTTTCACATAATCCTGGCACTTTGGCACTATTTGGCCTTGCACAGCATCTCCTTATAGTTCTTCCACATTTCTAATTGGCATTGCCTTATCTGGTAACTGGCATAGGTTGATCACATCATTATTACTAAGGCACAGCACGTGACATATAACACCAAAGTGGATTAATTGGGAAGAGTGCACGAGACCTAGAGTGCACCAAAAATAGTGCATCACACTGGAACAGTTGGGTATTGGGTTATAGCATGCGCAAATCTTATTGGCTGAGGCAGCGGCATAGTGCAGTCGGGTTTAGATGGGCGAATGGGTGCACTTGTGGGTAGCGCATGGCACTTTCTATTTTTACATTTTATTTTACTGTTTTTATCACATAAGCCATTTGTACATAGTAGGCAGACAGATAGAGAATCCAGAGGATCTTTCCCCCCCTCAGAGTTCATAGCTCAGTCAGCATCACACATAGTCTGTGCACCAGCATCCAGTCCATGCACCTTTGTATTGCGCCCTTCATATAGCCATGTTTGCATATTGTTTGCATTCCCTCGTTGTATTGCTGCATTTCGTCTCTGCATTGCATTCTTTATCCTCATTTGTGCACTCTTGCAGTGCGCCCTTCATATAGCCACAATTGCGCACCATTTGCACCTTTTTCATATAGCTGCATTTTGTGCACCATTTGCACCTTTTTCTGCTCGTTGCACTCTCATCCCATTCTCATCTTTAACCTGTGCACCTCCCTCCCAGCACATCCCAGTGTTATCTTCGTCTCACTACACCTCCTGCTTTCATCTTCCTCATCATTGCGCACTTTTGTGCTCCCATTGTGTGTTTTTCCACACTGTGTGTTTTTGCCCCTTTGCATCGCACACTTTCCTGTTATTGCGCATATCTTCCCTTGAGCATACACAACTAGTGCGCACATTAAAAACTGCCATTCCAGCCTCCTCATAGTCTCCATGCCCTGGAGGACAATCCGAGGCCCTCTAGGCAAACCCCCCCCTCACCCCGAGCATGCCTGCAGTTGTAGGTCAAGTGTTCACCCCTTCCATTGAGACTCTGCACCAAGTACCAACTGAACACATCATTTCTGGAGCCCACCACGAGGGGTTTCTATTTACCAGACCTTATTTAGACCTCCATCAGCTCGCCCTTCACTTCAACATTAACCACCTTTGCACTCTCCATTCCGAGCTGTTAGCAACTGCACTCTAGCTTGGGGAAATACCAGTATTCAAATCACTTTTCCTGAACAACACACATCACTCATCCGCACTGTCTTTACCTCCACCTTCACCTGAATTATCCCTACCTACCCTAAGTCCATCTGCATCACCGCATTTTTCCCCACCTTTGCATTTCACTGCGCTTTTACCAGATCTTAACTCTATGCACCTTATTCCACCTACCATGGCTACCATGAACATGCCATCTGCATCTAACCAAAACGTGCTGCGTTTTGACCCTGCAAAACCATGCAAACTCCAGAAGTACTTCAAGGAGCTTGTGCAACTCCTCCATGATTGTAACATCACTGATGAGACCAATAAGAAGTTCCACACTGTGCACTATTTGGACAGCGACACTGCAGACACCTGGAAACTGCTACTGGAGTATAGCGCAATGCACAACTATGGTGCATTCAAAGATGCTGTCCTAAAGCTTTATCCTGGCTCTAGGGATGGTAGCAAATGGAGTATTAGTGACCTGGACAAGCTATTGGTGCACTATGACCAAAGCCGCATGTTTGTTAGAGTGTTTCAACCAGACCAGCTTGAGCACATTTTGAGCCACCTTGCAATTGCGGTACCTAATCAGCCTGCAAATGTGCCATACTCATTAGATGCAATACGCGATGCGATCGACTTTATCTTTGAAGGCCCAGCATGCTACTTCCAGCCACTTACTGAGCTCACAGCACAAAACCCCGATATGTATGTGCCCTACTCAGCACCCAGTGCACCCATTTCCCAGCCTCAATCTAGTGCACCCACAGTCAAAGCAGAAGACATCTCAGTCTTATTCGAGCACATGACACAGATAATAGTTACCACATTGAGTGCATCATGCAGAGATGGTGGAAATGGTGCGCCTCATTCGAACAGCGATACTTGCAATGGTTGCGGTCAAACAGGGCATTATATCCCTAAGTGCACTTCAATTAAGCGCCTTATTAGCAAAGGAAAATGTAGGCAAAATGCAGAAGGGCGCATTGTACTCCCAGGTGGCGCATTCGTGCTACGTTCTATTCCAGGCAACTTCTTGGGTGAGCGCATTGAGGAATGGCATAAGCACAACCCAGGGCAGATAGCCACTGGTCAACTTTCATCTAATACCAATTCACAGCTCATCTACAATATAGCACCTCGTCCAGCTCCAGCAGCACCTTTACAGTCAATGTACATTGCCGCTTCAGTGCCTGCAGCAGATTATATGCAAAGTGCACCAAATGCGCAACTATCGAAGAAAGAGTGCATTAATGCACTCGAGTGGGAGTTGATGGCGCTTCAGAAGAGGCAAATCTTCAACAGCATTGAAATTCTGCAGTGTGCACTGCGCAATACATCCAATCAAGAGAGTGTGCATGCTACAACCACAGACATTGTGCCCGCCAACAGTATTGAGTCACCAGCTTTGCAACCCGGCATGAGTGCAACTGAGGCACCCAACGAGATGCCCATACATCCCTATTCCAATATTCCTGAGGCATGTTTTGTCCCCACAGCAGCAGATAAACCAGACGCTCCAGTTAACACTTCCAAGGGCAAAGAGCCATCATATTGCACTGTCATTCCTATCCAGAATCCACAGATTGTCGATGACATATATGCACATGCCATGAAGGCGCCCTCCATTACAGTTTTGCATGAAGAGCTCCTTTCGCTTTTGCCTGATCTCAGACAGTGCCATAGAGAACAAGTTACTCTAAAGTGTGTTGCAGCTACTGGCACAGAAGTGGTAACTACCAACCTTGCGAGCATTATGCCATTTGCACAGTGCGAAGTGTGCATGCCTTTTGTGGATGATAAAGTGCTTAATGCAACACCTCCAGTTAGCGCAGCAATTGAAGTGCCTCTTTCTATTGTCGCAGACCAAGGAGAAGCAGCCACTATCATAACATTCGACTCTGATATCCAAGCTTGCGATGTTTCCGTGTTTGCGCTTACTCCATTTTCCACTTCTATTCTACCAATCTCTCTTATCTCTTAGCTCTACTTGTCCCAATGTACCAACAGTACTGTGCATGTGCCTTTAAATTCTGTCAACCCTATGGTGATTATTCCAGCCACATTTCCAAAAAGTGCACATGCATACACAACTCTTAGCAGTTTAGCAGTGCGGAAGCTGCAAAAGGGCATAGTAACCAAGAAGAAGTATAAACCAGTTGCTCAAAAGGTCAAACCAGTCATTGCACCTGTCCCAAATGAATTCTGCATCGAGCACAACATTGTAGGCAATCTGCTAGTGGCGCTTCCTGCGCTTTTACCAAACCCACCACCATTTACTCCAGAAGATGATGATGAAGATGATGATGATGAAGAAGACGATGAAGAAGAAGATGATGAAAAATTTGGGGATTGGACCGATGCGCTACATGGCTTTATGCATGTGATACATCCCATTTCACAGCCCTTTGATGTGCAAGCACTCATGCTAACGCAGCCAGAGCCAAGTGCAAATGCACAAAATGTGCACAATAGTGTGCTTATTTATGATGATGACTATAGCCAAGTTCCGAGAAGCACAACAGCAGATGCAGAGGATGAGAAGTTAGATTTGGTGTGGATTTGGATGGATACCCTAATGTGCTCTAATGATTTCATGGATTCTGAGTATGGTGCACTTGTGTGCTATGCAAGCACATCTTTCAAACACAAGGAGTGGTTATGGAAGTGCAATGTGCATGGCACTCACCAGCTTGTTATTTGGCAGTCCAGACACTTACAAATATTGCGTGCCAGCCACAACAACATTGTGCACAAGTGCTGTTTTTTTTTTTTTTTTTTTTTTTTTTTTTTTATGCGACATGACCCACTTTGCTTGAGTGCTTTTGGCAGCACTATACAATAGCCACATTTCACCTAGTGCTGTACCATGTGCACAAGTCCATTGCACTTCCTGACATAGCACACGATATCATCACAATGCAGTTGAGAGAGATGGAAGAGTCCATAGTAGTGGACACAGAAGATGAAGAAGAAGTGCAAGGAGATAGTGCAGAGGATGAAGAAAATGCCGATGAGGTGCACAATTAGCTCTCCACATGTGGACCGCTATGGATACTTCACCTTTTATACAATTTGTCATATGGTGTGCGCTTCCTTTTATCTCTCATACTTTCACCATTTGGACAGAGTCAAAATTTCAGTTGAGAGGAGGAGAGTGATGGTTGGACAATTTTTCTGCATTTTGTTTGCACTTGCACACTTTGCTTCATGCATTTTCGTGCACTTTACTTGGCCTCTTCAAATATCCCAAACATTCACTTCTACCACTCACCCACTTTCTTGGCACTCATGCTTCACACTTCAATAGCTGACAAGGATGCTGCCTGGGGACAGTCAGTATTTCAGTTGGGAGGAGATGATACAGCTCTCTATCACCCTGCGCTTGTACTACAGCATTTTTCACAATTGTGCGCACTGCTTGGACATCTTCTACTCACTTTGCACAGCATGCTTTTGTGCACCTTCATGCGCTTTCATGTGCCAAAGTGCGCTCCTGTGCACTTCCATGCACCTTTGTCTGCTTTCTGCGCTCCAGTGCACTCCAGTGCATTCCATTGTGCTCCATTGTGCTCCAGTGCACTCCCATGTGCTCCAGTGCACTCCCATGTGCTCCAGTGCACTCCCATGTGCTCTAGTGTGCTCCCATGTGCTCCAGTACACTCCTATGTGCTCCAGTGTGCACTTGTGCACATTTGTGTGCTTTCGTGCACTTCCATGCACATTTGTGCACCTTTGATCATTTAGGTGCGCTTTTGTGCACCTTTTACATTTCTACTGTGCTTTTGGTTCCCCCATAGCTGCCTGCTGTCGTGCACCCTAAATGCACCCTGTTATGCTTCAAACCACCTCCACATGCCCCCCCCACACTTCTTATCTGCCTTTCACAGTTATTGTGTACTCAATGCGCCTTTGCATGCTCCTTTTATGCTTTACCTGCAACTCACATTCTCTGCTGCACACCCATTGCACAATCCCTATCACACACACAACAATCCACCACACCAGTTGCGCTGTGCATCACAGCTTCCAGCTTACTTGCACATTTATTTGAGGTGCACCATGATTCCAACATGAGTGGACTGCACATTCTCACATAATCTGGGCACATTGTGCCTATTTGGCATTGGACTGTGTGCACTTGGGCACTTTCACATAATCCTGGTGTTTTGGTGCTATTTGGCCTTGCACAGCATCTCCTTATAGTTCTTCTGCATTTCCAATCAGCATTGCCTTATCTGGTAACCAGCATAGGTTGATCACATCATTATTACTAAGGTGCAGCATGCGACACATAACACTGAAATGGATTAATTGGGAAGAGCGCATGAGACCTAGAGTGCACCAAAAATAGCACATTGCACCGGAACAGTTGGGTATTGGGTTATAGCATGCGCAAATCCTATTTTCTGAGGCAGTGGCATAGTGCAGTTGGGTTTAGATTGGTGAATGGGTGCGCTTGTGGGTAGTGCATGGCACTTTCTATTTTTACATTTTATTTTACCATTTTTATCACATAAGCCATTTGTACATAGTAGGCAGACAGATAGAGAATCCAGAGGATCTTTCCCCCCCTCATAGTTCATAGCTCAGTCAGCATTGCACATAGTCTGTGCACCAGCGTCCAGTCCATGCGCCTTTGTAGTGCACCCTTCATATAGCCATGTTTGCATATCATTTGCATTCCCTCATCGTATTGCTGCATTTTGTCCCTGCATTGCATTCTTCATCCTCATTTGTGCACTCTTGCAGTGCGCCCTTCATATAGCTGTGTTTGTGCACCATTTGCACCTTTTTCATGTAGCCACGTTTTGTGCACTGTTTGCACCTTTTTCCACTCATTGTGCTCTCATCCTGTTCTCGCCTTTAACCTGTGTGCCTCCCTCCCAGCACATCCCAGTGTCATCTTTGTCTCACTACACCTCCCACTTTCATCTTCCTCATCATTGTGCACTTTTGCGCTCCCATTGTGCATTTTTCCACACTGCGCATTTTTGCCCCTTTGCATTGTGCACTTTCCTGTTATTGCACATATCTTCCCTTGAGCGTACACAACTAGTGTGCACATTGAAAACCACCATTCTAGCCTCCTCATAGTCTCCATGCCCCGAAGGATGATTCAAGGCCCTCTAAGTGAACCCCCCCCTCACCCTGAGCATGCCTGCAGTTGTAGGTTAAGTGTTCACCCCTTCCATTGAGACTCTGCACCGAGTACCAACTGAACACATCAACACATCAATATGTATGTGCATGTGCAAGCATGTGCACGTGCATCTGTAACAACATACTACAATATATGTAACTATATAATCCTAAAATAAATACTAGGAGACCTCAGTTGAGTTCTCTTAGGTATTCCATCCACAATAGTGGTGCAAAAAGCCTAATTCAGCCAACCAATCTATTTTTAACCTGTTGCATCAAAGCCATCAAATCCTCCATCACGTGCGCATGCCTCGCCACCTTCTTGTAGGAGAGCCTGCACAGTCCAGCTAACAGAACCATGGGTGTTACCCTAACATTAGTATGAGAATCTTATTTCACAAGCATCAATATGTAGATGCATGTACAAGTGCATTGGTAGCAACATTGTACAATATGTGTAACATAGTATATAAACTGTAAATATATACCTAGGGGACCCCAGTTGTGTTCTCTTAGGTATTCCATCCACACTTGGGGTGCAAAAAGCCTTTCTCAACCAACTCATCTATTAATAACCCCTCACATCAAAACTATCAATTTTCCTATCACATGCACAGATCCCAGCCCCTTCTTGTAGAGAGAACTCATACAGTCAAGCTAGCAGATAGTGGGTGTCACCCTAACAACAAATGGTGTGCAAACACAGCTCTATGAAGGACATACTGCAAAAGTGCACAAACAAAGACCATGGATGCAAACAAAGGATAAAATGCAGCTATATGATGAGGGGCACAAACACAGCTATATGAAGGGCACACTACAAAGGCACATGAACTGGACAATAATGCACAGACTATGTGCAAAGCTGAATGAAACTGGTGAACTGTGGGGGGAAAAGATCCTCTTTATTCTCTATGTACCTTGGTATGATGTACAAATGGAAAATGATAAAATAAAGTATAAAAATAGAAAGTGCTATGTGCTACCCACGAGTCCATTCATTGGCTCATATGAACCTGACTGCATGATGCTGCTACCTTAGCCAATAAGATTTGCACACACTATAGCCCAATACCCAACTGTTCCAGTGTGATGTTCTATTTTTGGTGCACTTTAGGTCCCAAGCACTCTGCCCAATTAGTCCACTTTGGTATTATGTGTCATGTGCTGCACCTTAGTAATAGTGATGTGATTGACCTGTGCCAGTTACCAGATAAAGCAATGCCATTTGGAAATGCGGAAGAACTATAAGGAGATGCTGTGCAATGCCAAATAGTGCCAAAGCACCCAAATTATGTGAAAGCGCTCAAGTGCATGCAGCACTGTGCCAAATAGGTGCAAAGCATCCAGATTATGTGAGAATGCACAGTTGGCTCATGATGTGATTGTGGTGTGCCTCGAATAAGTTGCCTAGTAAGCTGGAAGCCACGATGTGCAGTGCAACAGATGAGGTGAAAGGTTGTTGTGTGTGATAAATGAATAGTGCAAGGAGTGCACAGTGAAGAATGTGAATTGCTGGTAAAACATAAGAGAGTGCATAAAGGTGCATCGAGTGTGCAGTAACTGTGAAAGGCAGATGATGAGTGCAGGGGTGCACAAAGGCAGTTCAAAGTGTAACAAAGCACATTTAAGGTGCATGATGGAAAGCAGCTAAAGGTGATCCAAAGGCACAGTAGAAATGTAAAAGGTGGTTAAAGGCATGTGAAAGTGCATGGAAGTGCACTGCACAAAGTGAGTAAAAGTCATCCAAGAGGTGTGCACAATCACAAAAAATGCCATAGTATGAGCACAGGGCAATAGGGAGCTGTATCAATGTGTCAACAGTACTCAGAAAGTTTCGCAACATCACAACATTATGGGGCAATCATTTATATCAAGTGTCTGGAAAGCAGTTCTTGAGATAAGCTTGAGCCATCACTAAAACTGCCCCCATTCCAGGATGGATGATAGCATTGACAACAAGTGTAGAGGTGCTTAGTTTTGCAGTGCAAACTTGTTGAGCTTGAAAAATCTCTGCTGATGCTCTCTCATCCGGATCATTCAAGGAGACTACCCATCAGTAGCCATCAGTGCTAGATTGACACAAGTTTTGGGGCCCGAAGTTTGTTTGAATGTAAATGACTCCGAATACACGAGCCAAAGGACCAACAATTTTTTTGGGCGGGATCTATAATGCCACAGTTAAGATCAAGAAACAGTCATATGAGTCCTCAGTCGTCGATCGACAACTTACGGCTCATCTGGTCCTGATGAGAAGTTATCATATTAACAGAACCTAAAACAGAAAAAGATTGTTTTACGGCCGTATATCAACGAAGCAGGTATTGACACAATGTGCTTGTATATTCCACGAAGTTTAAGGTATGAATATATGATTATATGACCCTCCAATCTCCACAGTTTGATTGCCTGATAAGTATATGTTCGGAGACCGGACCGGAACCATAGAGCTGTGTCGGCGAAGATAATGTTTCAGGGACATTCAGAACCTTGAAACTAAGAACAGAGAACAACCTCTTCCAGAAATCAGATCAGATGGAACCAATGGAAGAGCATTAGCGAAGTCCCTTAAATGTTTGTAATATCCAAGTAATATCTTCAAATCGCTGCCGAGATCCTGTCGGGACATTCAATATATGAAGCAATTGAATGCACTCAGCACCCGTCTTCATGAAATTTAGGGTAAGGCCATTAGACACGAAAATGTGAGCTGGCTGGCCCTCGGGGCTTATTTCACCTGTGAAGGTCGATGACCTGGGTACAACGATAAGGGATCTGACCGGATATAATCTAAGGCAGGGACACAAGTCCTATTTTTGAGGGCTCGAAAACACCAAACCGAACATACCTTTTGAGCAAAAGTTGAACAAAGCATGACACTGCCGAAAGAGTAGATATCTACTCATCGACCACGGGACTCCCTCCGGATTGATTCGGTATGGCAACTTGCCAACACGCTGATACTTGATATGAAATATGTAAATTCGATAACTGTATCTGACAAGTCGAAATCACATAGACAAGCTTTGTCTTTGTCGGCAATCATAGTTCTGAAGCAAAGGAACTTTTACATAAAATAAAAATATGTACAATGTTAACTCACATGAATGAAGTGCTCTGCTTTGATCGCGCCCTGCTAATGGGCTGGACAATAGTCTAGGCACCGTGAGTACCAGGAATCAAAACCAGCCAGCCAACAAAAAGAAACTCTATAATAGGCCAGCCCATGACCCACCTCGTAAAGCTATAGTATACATCATACATACAAAAGTAGTAAACAAGGGACCAGATCATTTACAAGTGCCATGCGATGAGTCAGTTGTTGACATGATGTCCGAGCTCCACATCCCTGCCAATGCTCTAGTCCTCCATCGATGAAAAAACCGTGGAGCTGTAGTCTAGAACGAAAATCTGATTGATAGGAGAATGATCCAAATTCCTGCAGACATGTACATAGGCACAAGCTCTTTATCAAATCACTACTAAACAAGGAGACGGCACCCTATATTATATTACCCTCGCTTCCGTGCATGATCCATGTACCTTCACTGTTTGTTACTGTAACCTCAAAGCAACATCTCAAAGACGCCCAAAGATAGTTCTAAGACCCACAGCCTATTTACTCCGTCGTGCCTGCTTCTCACCGTTGCGAATAATCCTTCACACGATCGGCAATCATCTGTAGAAGGGGTTTCAATGTAGGTAGAACATTCCAGACTTAGACTTCAACCTTCGGGATTCGGGCCGACTGCCCAGGGCGAAGTAACCTTGGAGACATCGCTCATCCTGGAAACAGCTTCACGTGGAGAATCATACGAGCCATTGATGGGATGACTCTGAGTGGAAATGGTGGTATCGGGGGAAGTGCAGTAGCAACCAGGAGGTCCTAAACCAGAAGGATCAGTGTTTGTAATGAGAAATGTGCAATGGAGAACCTGAAGAGTGTCGTAGACGCGATGAAGGGATATATAAATTTTTTGATGGAATGATCTGAGCATATTATTTTGGAAAAAAAGTTGAAAAACACATATGTAAGAGGAACAAAGTATGAGTCACCCTGTTTTCCAGAAAATCGACGGTCTAGATCGGCGACTTAAAGGAATTTGTATATACACCAAAAACACTTGTTCATCAATGAGGGAGGTAGATTGCAGATTGTCCTCATCAAGTCAAAGAGTGAGAGTGGTACTCCATTGAGGTTTTTCCTTTTACAAGTTTGGAGCGTGTTAAATTATTTGACAAGTGCAGCGTCCAAAACTGGAAGTGTCTGGACTCTGGGGTGCTTGGACCAAGCCTGGACCTACTTACATTATATAACTCTGCCAGTGGACAAGCGAGCGCACTCCGTGTTACTAGGTTTTCCCACGCATGACATGTGTCCCCGTACAACATCAAACCAAGTCGTGGGATGTTTCTGGCAAACATACGAGAAGTGATCATTCATCGGTCTGTCCAGAAGGGTATATCAGTCACTAAAACGATACCCATCACTAGCCAAGACATATCTTTGCAAAGGAAGCACCGGTCATTCAAAGACTCCTTTCCAACCCTGTACCTCCGGCATCCATGCGAATGACGCTCAAGAACCACACCTTCCGTTTCTCAGTCGAGGTGCAAAAGGCATTAACATTCATCCAGGTGAGCCGCGAAGGATCAGCAACCGATAGTGCACCGAACAAGAAGCAGCGCCATAAGAGAGCATGAGGGGTCCGAAATGGGCGCCAACTTTTTGCCCTGCCACGAACGTAAAGTCACATGCATTCCAGCCACGGGATTGACTTTCTCATAATGCATGGCAAAATAATGCGTAATTCTCATCCTGCATGGGATACTGCATCTAGTGGTGGTATTGATATGCGGTATGAGAACCCCTTGCAAGACCAAATCTGTGAGCAATCATGGTTTGAATCGGACACTGATAGTCGGTGATTCGGGCATGCTCAGAATCACAATATTTTAAAATGATAAGTGTTCCTAAATATGGTAATAGCATGCCAGCAGATTCATCTCATCTCAAATGCAATGTGTCGCTTCATAAGAAATTTTATGTGTTTGAAAAAATGCCCCTGGAACCTACTCATCATGATCATAAACCTTGAAAAAAGCCCAGCTAAAGCCCAAGGTTCCTGTGGGGATGGAAAATTCTGCCAGAATAGTGTTTGAGCTCAATTGGCTCAAATGACGGCATTGATGACAGCCTAGTCGACAGATGACAGGTAAGGAGATCTCGACTTTAACCCTTCAGTTGCAACATAATTTGCACAGGTATAGAGTACTGCTACCGCGCGACAATCTTCTAAACTCTACTCAATTATCATTAGATGGCTATTTAAAACTGAACTGTAACTCGGACTATGTCACGCTCTACGGCCGGGTGACAATAGTCACACATTGTGACATCAGTATTGCATATATATATCTCTTAATGCATAGGGCCGAGGCTATGCAGTATGACTGTGGTCTAGGTAGGGCTGTAGCGGATGCATGGATAATACCACCGACGAGGTTTAAGTTTCATGAATATCCGGGCCCGATCTGTGTCCCCAAATAAGTTCAGCTGCTGCTTTGACTCAGGGTCGTGATCAGTAGTGGTAGCGACGTCCATCAGTTGATCACTTCACCCAGAAAAAGTAAACATTGGAATGTAGGATGGCCGAGATGCTCGTTGTCGACACTCTTGTTTGGATATGTATATTATTGCGGACGACGTCGGTATACTGACTGTGCTTCTTCTGCTTCTGCTTCAGATTACGATTACTTACATTGTCCTGGAAACCATGTGAGAATTGAGCAGACCCCGCATTCTGGCGCAGAGATCCTTTTCGGGTACCACAACGTTATATTACCAGTGATTGACCTCATTCGGAGTCATGGAGAATTTCGCGAATCGGAGGATGTATGAGTTGATTGCAAGCGTGTTTTGGATGTGGCCCCGTACAACGAACGGGACGTTGTCCCGAACGGGTTTGTAAAACGATAGTTGGTAAATGTAGGAGTAGTTATCAAGTACCTGTAGAGAAATAGAAATGCAGAGTTGTGAATTGACAGTACAACCTGACCCTGAGTCAGACAGGGAGGGAATTGATTCATTGCACCAGAGTATTCTTTGAGGGAGTTGCATATGTTACTATTACATTACCAGGTCTGGCGACATTTGCATGCACATGTGGGACACACGTTGCAATGACATGTCGTTATCCCGCCCCTGCCTGAAGATACTAGCGGCGGTAGTGCACGAAGAGACGTGAACCACATGTCTGAAGGGTCGGGAGTGACGTAAAACCACGTCTCGAGTCCACTTATGTAGCTATTCATAAGCGACTAAAAATATGCTGTTAACATGACAGGTTGACAGAAACTTCAAACGTCAGTGGTTGCCTCGGGCTAGATGGAGGAGAACGATCATGGACGGAACCGGCTATCGGAGTTATTTCGCGATCGATAGAAGGCAGTAGGGGGTTTTTGGATTTTTGGGCGGACTTGATGAGTTCTTTGTCCGAGGTGTGCCGGGCGGACCTACGACGATAAGATAAATACAAGCACGCGGGTTGGTGAAGAAACAGTTTGGGTTGCTTTGGGATTGACACCAACGCCATTCGAGATGATCAACATTGAAAATTATCCGAGAACAACGATGTGCGTGTTATCGGGGGAAAGGGTGTAGACAGAAGGGCGGAAGAATGCAATAAAGGCCAGTCAAGTAGCCGAAATTTCATTCCGAGGATATGGGATTGCGCCATATCATTAGAAGTAGGTAACATAGTCGAGTCGCAGACGAAAGCACACCCTTAGACCAGAGTGAGATGTCCGAGGACCGAGTGTATATAGAGCCCAGAAAACAAAAGGCATAGGTCAGGATCCACAGCGTGAGGAAGCTGGTACGTTGAGGATGTCGCTTCTGGTGGTCACCAAGGAGCAGGCATGTGCGACTGTGCGCCCGGTAGTTAAGCGATAACGTTAGCATGACGAAGCTCCCCGTTTCAAAAGGACTAGCACGCATCCGGGCCGAAGATGCCACGAACAATGGTCGAAGAAAGAGTATAACGATTGTAGGACATCCGTATTGAGAGGGTGCAGAGGGATAACTTGGGAGGATGACCGGTTATGGTTTCAGGCGGAGAGTGAAAAAAGGATGAGCACGTTTGCAGAGAATACTTAGCAGACAAGAACGTTGCGCAAACCCGGACGGCCGATGGCTGAGCTGATGTGGGGTACAGATCAGGTGATGAGAGGATAACCGTGCTGATCGAGGCAACGGTGCGGAACCGTTTAAGCGGGATGATCGGCGAAATGTGACATGTGCCTTGTGATTCTCGTGGGTGGGGGGGCGACTCTGGGGGAGGAGGACGAATAAGGAAGGACGCGCCGGAGTCTGTTCTGCCTTGCCGGAACACCCTCTCGGTCCTTCCCCGGACTTGGCCACCCTTGCCCCCCTAAGTATGTTATAAACTCCCGCTTTCTGTAATGTTCCCCTTCCCATGGCCATATCGCTGCTAACCTCACCTTCGCAGCCCACCATCATGCTCGACGACACACAGCCTGCCCCTGCCCCCGAAAAATCCATCCCTCGTCCTTACAAGTGTGCTCTTTGTGGAAGGGCCTTTAGTCGTCTCGAACATCAGGTCTGTCTCCCTTGTCCTCTTCTCCATCCCCCCTCCTCATCTATCCACAGACCCGTCATATCCGTACTCATACTGGCGAAAAACCTTTTCATTGCTCCTTCCCCTCTTGCGAGAAGCGATTCTCTCGTTCAGATGAGCTCACTCGTCATTCCAGGATACATGGGAACGAACACGTTTTACAAGCTGCCGATTCAACCAAGAAGGGTGCCCGCAAAGGCCGCTCTAAAAGGCTCAATGGTGCCAAACCTCTTGGTCCTGCCGGAAGTGGGGATGACGATGATGATCCAACCCTCGAACCGAAACGGGAGGCCCCAAGAGAGGAAAGAAGTCTGAGAGTGAAGAAAAAGGCAAAGAGTCGAGCAAATAGTGACGACGAGGCAAGTTTCGTTTCTCTCTATCCATCCTTTGCCGTACTGACTGCATCATAGGATAATTCATATGCTCGCCCAACTTCCGTAGCAGCCTATGACACTCATTTCTCCCGTCGCAGTCATTCCTCATCTGCCCTTGCCCATCACTACCAACAACCTCAACTGCCCCTACGCGATAGTTATCCCTCTGCCCCTTCCTCGGCGTATCCCACTCCCTCCGCTTCCGCATTCACCACCCTCTCCACCGTCGCCATGGATGAGCTCTACGAGCTCGAGCGCGAGGAAGCCCACCGCCGTGCTGAGTACGAGGCTCGACATGCTGAGGCTCTCCGCCGCGCCGAATTTGGGGTACGGTTTGATCCGGAACACATGTCGCATGCAGGGTGGGCCAGACTAACCAAAAGTGCCTCCACCAGCCCGGTGATCACTCCTGCTGGGAGCAGCAGTGCCATCGAATCTATCAGGTTTTCCGGCGCGTCAAATGACCGGGGCCCTCGTGATGCTGACGATGATTGTCTTCCGCGCCAAACAGAAGTAGAGAGAACCAGGAGGCGATTGAGCGGACCTGCTATGGCGATGACATCTGCTGCGCCTCATACTCTGTCCTTGACAAGTCCAATTACGTACAATGCGGGCTTGACACATTCCCGTTCATCGGGGCACTTGCCTCTCCATCCACAGCCTTTGGGGCATCTTGTCGATCCTTTAGCCCGTGGGTCTGGTGGTCTCCACCATGGTCCCCCATGGGTTCATCCTTACCATAGCGCTGCTCACCATCGACATCGCAGTCATGGAGGCGGCCTGCCATCAACAGGGGCGCCCGACGATTCCCCGTCCCCAATAAGTTCTGACTCAGAATCAGTGCCCATCTACATGCAGACGAATAAGAAAGACGCCCATCCAAATCTACATCCACACCATCGCCACGAGCACGAGTTCTCACTGCCCCACCATGCACACTACACGCCCTCCACGAGTCCATTCCTCGGTCCTTTCCGCACACTCAACATCCACTCCACAAACCCTTCTCGCGCCCCCTCGCCATTCCTCCTCCCGCCTCCTCACGTCGCCGATGGCACTGCCTCCGGAGCCACCACTATCATGGCCAGTCCAATAGGCGATGATACCTCTCCCTCAACCACGTCCTTTCCTCGTTCTGGTTCCAGCAATGGTGCTCTATTTGTGGTCTCACACCACACTTCTGATAGGAGCCTCCCCCCTTTATCAAGTAGAGACAGCAGTCCGGTAAGCTTCCAATATCGTGGGTCCGCAGGCGGGGCCGGGACGGCAAGCACACCAAGTTCAAGGGCGCCGTCGCCCTCGTCTTTGCACTGGTCCACGTCGAGGCCTTCGACCGCCGCTTCTTCTGGTCCCAGTCCCGCAAACCATTATTCGCATCATCATTCGCCGGACAACGTTGGATCGAACCACCTCCTCACACATTCCCTCCGCGTCGCGTTTGGTATGACGCCTATTCACGGCCGCTCACCAACTCGGAATTCCTTAATCTCTTCCAATATCACCTACTCGCACTCACATGCTTACAGCACTTCCCACACACACTTTGGCTCAACAACCACAATGCACTTCCCTTCCATGACTATGGCCTACCCCGTATCCATGTCAATGCCTGGATCGAGGTCGGGATCTCCCCCTATCACTCTGCCTCCATTGAAGCAGGCGTTTGGAGATGTGAGCCAAGATGGTACTCGGAAGAGCAGAGGACAAAGTGAGGGATTGACAGAGGAAAGAGTAGAGTTGCCGGGGTTCAGCCAGTTTGAGGCCGCCGCAAGAGCGAAGGGAGTGCCGTCGTCGAGGTTTTGAGTTTCCTGCATTTCATCTCTGCTGTCTTCTCTAGCTTGCTCGGTGTGCCTTGCCTGCTCTTTTTTTTTTTTTTCTCTGTCTTCTGTTTTGGGTCGAAATCACCTCTGCTCCCTCATTTACTTTTGCCTCTCGGGTCTCCAAAAAGCATGGACACTGGACACAGGTATCGGACCTAGTTCCATTCCGATTTCTCTCTAAGATTGAAAACATATTTTAGAATAATAGACATATTCTGCTAGACACTTAGACGGCGGCCATACAGTGATTGTTCCTTCATTAGATATCCCCTTTGCTTTAGATGACCCCCGTGCATGTGCACTTACCTTACATTCGTACGGTTATTCGGTTGGTTTGTGGTGTATCATAATATCTATGTAACTGTAGCTTTCGATTCCCTTGCTCCTTCATGCACTATTATATATGAGCGTCGTCCATTCACCTTGACCAAAAGATGAGAAATCTGTGCCCCCGGCTATGGGACATTACTTGGTTCCAGAATTCCAAGTGCGCCCTGACAATGTGATCCCTCTTTGTCGCCGATCACACACCACATGATGTCTTTGTACCCTCAACCGAGTCTTGACCAGGTGGTTCCATACATACAGCTCTTAACCCACGCTTAATAGGCATGATCTACTACATCACAAAACCGCTCGCGAACTTTTGAAAGTTAGAACCTTCCAATCGGCCTCATTCGTCGGCACCTCGGCAGAAAACGCGATTGTCGGTGGAACTAGACCTACACTGAGTCCCTGGTTAGACCAAACTATGGCGACTTAACCCTACGGCATCCTGTCAACAGTCTACTCCCGCTCTCGATTGGGGCGATTTCGCATGTTGCGAACTATCGGGCCCTACTATGACATTCTGCATCACCCGTTATCTTTCATGGCGTAAGCCTTCACAGTCGCTTTGGTTTCCCCAATGAGAAGGGATGGATAGCAGGCCCAGCGTATCGGCTTTCCCGTCTTCTTGAGATTTGACATCTCCATCTCTCCGTCCGATGGAAAAGATCTTGATGAACCGAAAACTCTTCTCCGTAGAATTTGGGAACGACAGAGGAACGACTAGGATTCCCGACTTGGGAAGAGGTCCGATTGTTCTTTTTCGGCACTTCCAAAATTGATCTCTTGACCGTGGATCATATGGTGCGTCTCTACCATTCCTTGTCAGTCGGCTTGGCGAATTCGTCCACGGCAATGGTGTTAGGGAGGTATTATCACTTGGTGCTATCCAACACGTTTCAATTTCTCTTCTTTTCCCCCGAGTCACCTGTGCAGTACCTTCGTTGGGGTAAACCTAAGAACCCTCCCCCCCAGCTTGTTTTAGAAACCCTAGGTAGTCAGAGAAGCCTTTCCTCGGAAATTTGATGGCGCACGCGATGCAACATGCTGCTGATGGGATGTGTCGACGTGGCCAGAGTTTATTTTCTGGGACACTGTATGGGCTGACTGCGATGACATTAGCTCCAAAACAAGAGAGCTCCATGGGTGTATATATGTTATTTTTATCTCTTATGACATACATGTTGGCTTACAGTATTGTGACTCTGCCAGAAGACACCGCACCAGTTCGGGTGACCCGTGTTTTGCAACTTGCTAACTCCAAGCCCTATGACCGCCGTTTCCAGCCACCTCGCGCGTACGGACCCACTAGCTGCTGAGGTTGAAAGTAGGGCTCGTGTAGAGCTTCCCAGTAGCTTTCATTCAATGCATTCTCTATAGGGTACTTATGCTTCTTGAAGGATGGAGCATGCAATTACTCTTGCGTCCGCACCCCGGATAGGAGTGACCGCATCGCTCCTTACGTTGAACACTCTGTGCTGCCACAGTCTGGGTTACAAATGTGAAGGATTTTTTTTATCGAGTCTTTGGGTTACTGGCCAGGGCGAGATCAAAGGTCCTGGCAGGGGTCCTGGGAGAGTTGCAGGCGATTTTGGGATGGCGCGAGCATCTTGGACATGAAGTAGCAGAGAGGTCCAAGTGAGGATCTTGATACGATGAGTAGCCCTTGGTATGTTTCACGAGACAATGTGAAACTAGAGCCCCTTCGCTTTCACAACAACGGTCAGAGCCTGAAAATAGCGGCGGCAGGGTATACAAATAACTATCGACGGTACTAATGTATCGGGAGCAGTGTGATGATGACCGATTGCGTGCATATTAGGCGCGGGGGTGGGGGGGGGTTGGTTGTTGGTTCTCAAAACACCCTGGGTTTCTGAATAGCGTAGCTTTACTTGTGGATCATTTGGTAGTGGCCCGCAAATCAAACTTCGCACCCCAAATCCCGTTCCGGATATCTTTGTGGAGGCTCTCCAAAATAAGGGATGATACCTAATCCTGGCCTCCCGCACGCTCGCACTTCAGTGTCAAATGGAGAACGACAAGAACTGAAAGCCTAAAGATAAAAACTGTATATCCCTGACCGCAACATCTCCACCCTGTCGTCGGGGAGAATGGACCGTAAACCGAGCCTGGTGCCTGCATACTGTTGCCCAGTGGCATTGCAAGCGGAAAGGGTCGAATTCAACACACCGTTTTCCCAATATGTCATGTCTTCGTGATCGGACAATTCGCAGTAACGAGTTTTTATGTTCCACAACGGATTTACAAAAAGGTTGATTTGGGTGAATCTTGTGATTATTCCTTTGAGGAACTTGTTGGAATCTAGGCCTCGACTTCCCGACTGGGTCTGGGCTTAGTTTAGTTATCGCGGCCCACGAAACTGGCGTCTTCCTTTTGGTTCCCCAGCAAGTACACGGTCAAATATGTATGTTATTTTCGGTTCTGCGGACCCGTCATTCCGCCTGTTCCTCAAATCTCGCATGTGCAGCTGAAGACGGTCAACCGGTTTATATTATATGAACTATATGATGGTATACTTTTCCTCTTCATCGCATCCCCTTCGTCGTCGTCTTCTTCTGCGCAGGGACTACACCTTTACTTAAAAACGCAAAATTCCGCCTAGTAGGCTCGATAAAGTCGAAGCCCAGCTCCTCAAAGATTTCTTCTTCCGTCCTCGCTTGCGTTAGCTGCCAGTAACCGCTCGGTCGCTTTCCTTCGTCACCCTCTTCTGCTGTTTCCGTGTCGGGTTCAGCTTCTTCTACTGCCACAGTGTCGGCTTTAGCCCCTTTCTCTTCTGCATGCGGAGGCGTATTCGGAACCCATTTCCAAAGCCCAAATTCGTTGAGGTGCATTCCCATTTTGATAGCTTTGAGGCGCAGGTGTCGATTGAGATGCGCGTCGCCTGTTAGAGATAACATCGCAGCTCCGCGTGATTTCATTGGAACTACACTGTTATACCCGTTGATCAACTAGGATTTCACTAAATTGGCACGCAAAAGCACACCTGATATCGAGACGCTTAAACGCCCCCTTTTTCCCCTCAATTCCTTGTAAACGCTCGCGGACACTAACCCATACACCTTTCTCATCCCTCTCCGGTACGCGCACAATTCCTCGCCATTTTCTCGGCCCTTTCGTCAGGAACGCGGCGACGAGGCCCCGATTTTCCAGTGTTGGCACGACGTCAGTGTGGAGAGGGGACATTTTATCCTCACCCTTGATAAATTTAAAGAGGAGTACACTCGTTCCGATGCGTGGTGGTGGTTTGAGCGAGGGTTTAGGTGGGGAGATGTCGGGTACTGGGACATGAACGTGGTTTGGGTGGAGGATGATGATGTCGATGTCGGAGGATGTGGCAGCCCCTCGCCGGCTCGTATAAACTTATTGATAAGGGATATCTCAGAAGTATGTAAGCACTCACTAGCTACCCGCGAGAATGACTTCGTACTTTGACGAGATACACGCGCGAATAAAGTCCTGGTGGGATGGTTATACAGTGATGTCAATGAAGGGGAGGGGGGTGACTTACTGCAACTGTCTCCGCTTCCTCACGCAATACTGGCTTCTCCAAGTATTGCAAGTATTGGAGGCTGATTTTCTGAGCGTTATTCAACATTGCCAAATATTTAGGTTTCCGAAGGTCTGCAACTTTTTCGAGTCCTGCATCGACGAGCTGTTGCGCCTTCACGGCCCTTAAGCACAAACTAAGATTAGTTTGCAAGCATTCCATCAGCATGGAAGCTCTACCCTATGTGGGAAATATTTTGCAGTTCATACTTGAACATCTTGCGTATGGAAGCGCTCCGTGTCTTGGATTCTTCATCTGAAGCGTCCTGTTAAGGGTCCCAGAGTTGCGCTGGGGGGTTTTATCGCGGGTAGACACGTACCGTCTTGTTCTGCCTCTTAGTCAAGAATTCGTTAATTCTTCTGGCTATTCCTGGGCCTATACCTTTCAACTGTAACGTTTCATTGAGTAATGTTATGATATAGTGAGGAAGACGACATACTATAAGTGCCTCGCCCGCGGATTCTAACGGGTGATCGAGGTTATTCAAATACTTGATTGCATTGTCAAAAGCTCGAACTTTGTAGGCATTTCGGTTTGGGCTGTTGTGCTCCTCTTCCCTGTCTGAGTCGAGGTCGATTCTGGTCTATCGAGCACATTTCACGAAAGACCTACGCTCCCTCAGCATATTCACAATTGCATTGTTACGGAAGATTTGCTTCGAGGCATAGCGTCGAACTGATATCGAAATTTGGGGAGAGTGTAGGTAACGACATGAGTGGGCGAACGAAAGCATTCGTCGATGGAAAGAAGAAAGAAAGAAAAAAAAAGCGTTTCCGCGTAACGACTTTAGTCACGAACACGTGTGACAATTGTGACAGTCGCGTTTCATTTCTGACCGCGATGGAAAGCCAAGCAGCGTCCGGGTCTTCGTTCCCAGCATCCTCTGCTTTCAATACAATGTCAGACTTGCAGCTACGACAAACAATTTCCCAGCTTTCATCTTATGCTTCACCCACACCGCAACCCGCACATGCAAAAAGTTTGGACTTTTTATCATCGTCTCTTTCATTTCCTTTCTAATTTCTTTCAACTCTAGCTTATATGAAAAATCTGCAGACTTGGAGTACGACCGCAACTCCTCCTCCGAAGAACCCAGCAATGGCTGCACGTAGTACTCGGGCACGCAACACACGAAGTGCTCTTGCCGGCACACCCACACCATACACCCCTCCAGTGTATCAAACCCCATTACCAGCTGTACCTCTTGCCCCTCCGGTGGCCCCTAACCCACCTCGACCTCCAATACCCACCGCCGTCCAGGCCCTACAATCCACATATGCTTCACGTCTCCGAACAGGTGCTACCCTTCTCATGCAACCCATCATCGCATCCACTTCAACTGCAGGTGCTCGCACGGCTACAAGACGCGGTGGTGTCGTCAACTATGCAGATCCCGGATCCGGGGATGAACTTCCAGATGCAGGAGCGCTTGATTCTGATGATTCCGACTTTGTTGCAAGTGGCGGGACGAGGACCTCGGTACGTCAAGGCAGGAATCGTCAGTCAGCTGGAATGTCTGTTTTCAACTCTACTACTGGAACGACAACAATACCACACCAACCTGTGCCTCCAAAAAATGAAAAAGCAGAATTAGACCAAAGTTACCTCGGAATGGTGCCTCCTGCAAAGTTCGTAAAGCCGAGATGGATTCATCCAACAGTGCATGTGTATCCGTGCGTTTATTCACTTTTTACATCATCTACTCTTTATCTACATTCATATTGGAACAGGACACAAGAGGTCATGGAGCAACACGCAGAGAAAAGATCATCCCTTGTCCCTATTCGCGTCGAATTTGAGACGGAAACACATCGGGTGCGAGACTGTTTCGTGTGGAACTTGAACGAGGCGCTCATCAAGCCCGAAACTTTCGCAAAAACATTTTGCAACGATCTTGACCTTCCTCTTGCACCTTGGGCGGACACAGTAGCCAATCAGATCCGTGCACAGCTAGAGGAATATGAGGGCGTAGCATCAATGAATATCGGGATTGATGGTGCTATGGATGTAGACACGACCCCGAAGAACGGAGACGAGATTCCCGAGTGTCGTGTGATACTGAGTGTTGGTGGAACTTTCCCCCCGCACCTTAGTCTCCTAACGCTTTCACCCCTTAGATTGACGTCCAGATAGCCGACCACCATCTCATGGACCACATCGAGTGGGACCTGCTTTCTCCTCTAACCCCAGAAGCCTTTTCGAAGAAGCTGTGTTTGGAGATCGGCTTGTCAGGTGAAGCTGTCCCGCTCATCGCGCATGCGGTGCACGAGGAGCTCATGAAGCACAAAAAGGACGCGATGGAGTGGGGCGTGATCGGTGCCGATGCGGGAGAAGATAGGGATCGGGGACTGCTGAAGGACAAGACGGGGTTAGGTCACGGATGGGGTCGGACGCCAAGAGACGGACGGGGCCCAAAGACGCTGAAGAGTGTGTGGCGAGATTGGGTAGAAGCCGAAGAGTTCAGGACGAAATTTGAGGTGCTGACTGCGGAGGAGGTAGAGAGGCGGGAGATCGAGAGAGAGAGAGCTAGCAGGTGTGTTCCGTCCTCAATCTGTCTGTCCTGATTCCTGATTTTACCTTTCTCCAGACGCTTGAGAAGAGAGACATCCAAGTTCCAGAGCTCGACAAGGAGTAGAAGGAGATTATAACGAGTCTTTCCTCGTTATGATTTGGTCCGCGCTTCTGTCAAGTGCAAATATGTAATACATAAATTTAAATTTGCTGGTAAGGAATTCAAATTGCATCTGAAGTCATTCCTTCAATAGCCACTAGGTATATTACAAGTGATTGATTGATTCATTATTTCTGGCCATTCCTCATTTCCCGATTCCTCGCGGTCTCGACACTATTTCGGGATATCATACGCGACCCGGGCGCCAACCCAGGGGTAAGGATATTTGCGTTGGTACCAGTTCCTAACCGACTTCCTCTCCGCAATGCGGGGTATCGTGGCGTGAGATCCGCCAATCTACATAATTCAAATCGCCATGAGTGACGTGAAGCAGGCAAGGGAAGAAAGAAAATAAATATGTACCACGACTTGGTGAGCATCATCAAAGAAATCCATAGAATATCTGAGAGGAGGGTTCTTAGTCTCACACACCATAAAACACGAGACGGCATACCCGGGATACAAAGTCGACGGGACGAACCCGTCGTATTTACCAAATATAGTCGATGTCCATTCCCACACACCGCCGTTACTCCCTTTCCCACCGCTACGCTCCCCGCCCGTCGTGGCCCTGCAATGATCATCAGTCCAGAAATAGAACAACAACAATGAATGAATGAACCCACGGAACAGGGTGCCAGTTTCTGAAGCCCAAGTTTGCACCACCTTCGTAGCCTGAATGAAATTTATCATAGAACAAGCGGAGCTCAGGCTCAGTCGGGATACGACCACCCTTCACGATAGCATAGGTCGACAGATTGTTATACGAAGTCATGACGGGCCAGTTCTGAGCAATCTTCATTGGAACAGGGCCATACAACGTGCGAACCTTCGTATGTACACAGTTAGTCAACCTAATCTCTAATGAGAAAGAAAATAATCTAAGACGAGACATACCTGAATCTCGCCGTTTACCTCAACCCAACTGGCCGGAAGGCTAACTTTCCCTTTTCCCGCCCCAACATAAAACTCATGGAACTGCGCATTCGTCACGGGCCTCCAATCAACCCTAAATTTCTCAACATGCAGCTCCCTCTTCGGATGCTCGTTATCCCACCCAAACTCATGCCCAGCGACTTCAGACGCGGTCGCATTATCTAAATCGTCCTCCTCGGAATCATCATGGCCGATGGTGACGGTTTCCGGCCCCAGTGTGACAGTCTCCGTTTTTGGGAGGGGGGCAGAATCCCAAGTCGTAGCGAGGGAGGACCAGGGTGGTGGAGTAAAGCCAGGAGGGGGCAATGTGCCGCTTCCCGCACGTTGCAACAGCATGTACAGGAGCGTCTCGGCGTGCAGTCCTTCGTGCTCGAATGTCATGAAGAGGACACGAGCAATCTTCCTATTCATGGTGCGCGTTCCGTTGTCGATGTCTTCGTATAGATTGAGGAGTCTGGTGCGGACACGAGATTGAAATTGAAGGATTGAAGTAAGGGAGGGCCAGTCTTCATCCTTCTGGGGTACCTCTGAATGTGGCTGGAATTATAGAAATCAGGTAAGCAAACGAAAATACAGGTAGGATGGCACGAACGTGACATTCGGATGGATCATCGACATTCGGGTCGATTCCACGCTTCACTACCAGTCAATTCTTCTGCAGATAAAAATTAAAACTAGAAACTAACCTCAAAAATGTACTATGATTACATGACCTATTAGCTGAATCGCAAATGAGTGAACAAAGCATACCATGAACTCTTTAGGTTCGGTATTCGGTTCGTTGAGTAGCCTGGACAAGTGAATGTCGAGGAAGACTGGGATGTGCCCAAGGTAGAATAAACAGATGTGACGCAAATCGATAGGTTTCTGGAAGAGCATCGAAGGTGGAATCATGTGCCGCGTGACGCAATCCCAGACGCGCCACATAGTTCCCCAATCCTCGATAGACGGCACACCAAAGGGCGTAGAGTTCGCCGTTGGTGCCTTTAAGAGAGGAAAGAGGAAAGGGGGACGTTCAAGCAGCCAGAGTGAATATTGGCCGGCACTATCGGTCCAACGCTGGATGGGCCGCAAGTTGCTCTCTGTGAAAAGAGTAAAGGCATCGGTCTCGGAAAACTAGGAAGTGGATAAACATCAGGAAAGATAGATAGAATTCGGAACATACTTTGAACGATTCTTCAATCTTGAGCATTTCATCTTGAAGGAAAACAAAGGTATTCTTGCTCGACGGATCCTGTACAGCTTGAGTGAGTTTCGATCTGTAAAAAGCCTCGTGTTGACCTATATGCCCGTTGAATATCTGCCATTGCAAATAACAAGACGAATGAGGAATCTTACGCTTCTCCTGTAGAAGGGAGTTAAAAGCATAATTTTCGGCGCAAAGAAGACCACATACAGTGTTATAGTTATTGACATACTCCCACTTGTCTTCATCGAACATATTCTCATCACCCAAGGCTCTACCAGCAGCCTTAAGCCCATTCATGATGAATACTTTGGTGTGACCAGCAGGATCATTGTAGGCCTTCTCAATGACTTGCTTGTCATTATCATGGTCGAGTCCAAGCAATAAAGTATCACCTGACCCAGGGCGTAGAGGAAGGGACCGAAGAAAATCAGCCGATGCTGTGCGGTTGAAGTTACCCAATGTGGAACCCAAGAAGAGGATATGCAAGGGTGGCTGGACATCATCAGGTGACGAAGGAGGGGAAGTGTCTGAATCAGTTATGCTGCTCGCAGACGACGTAACAGATGTGGGGGAAGGCGATAAAGCGCGAAGGCCCCTGAGTGCTGCAGATGAGGATTTGTTGGGATCAAGTCCGGTATATAATCCTCCCTCCTGGACGAACTTCAAGCCATCGTCGTAGGTACCCAACATGCCCTTCGTTTCGACCTTGCCTTTCAATAATAAGCCAATATCAGAGGTGGCAATTTCGCCCAGCGTGCGAACAAGTTCATGTTCTTCCAGGTCCAGTGCATAATAAGTAACTGGAGGAAGCGTGGTCGTGTTTGGGACAAGCCGAGATAGTCCAAGCAGAATGTGAGAGGTTTTCCTTAGAGCACTGACATCACATGATCCCATTAGACATATGGAGAGATTAGGGGAGAGGCTCACCCTGCACCTAGTTCTAAGACGACCTCGTGCTCGAAGATCTCATTACCGCGATGCATTGTACGTACAATGTCATCCGCGTGGGTTTTCAATATTTCTTCCTCCGCCCCAAAGAGGTAGTACTCAGGCGCTTTTGTTGTGATGTCATCGTACAATCTTAAGCCTCGCTCGTCGTAAAGGAGCATTGTCGGGAGGCGCTTCTCACCAGCTGGTCGTGTTAGACCGCTGACAATTTCGCTGGAAATATCATTTCCGCCGGCGCCAGAGTGGAGGTGGACGATTTGAGACATTTCCACCGCTAACTTGGGGGTTAAGAAAGAGGAGGCGTTGGGGATTATATGCAAAACGCCGTGCCGCATTTGAGTCTATATGGGGAGGAGGGGAAATGGAGTGATCTCTCCCGAATGACATCAGGTTGCTAGACAAAGCGGCCGCGGCTATGAAGGATGTAATTTAGATCCGCATCAGCATCCATTTGGCGACCACGCTTTGCAACGTTTGAGTCGGGCGCTGGCCGACCACCAAATGCCCCTGAGAGCTATCAACCCTATCAAGCCAAGCGACGCTGCTGCGTGATGTGCATATTCTGAGAACTCGGACCGGTCTTTCTCACCAGGAGGCGATGAACTAATAAGTCTAACGCCGATCGCAACAAGCCTTGCACGAGCTCGGCGAGAACGCGTTCAACTATAACCGGTGAGTTACACCTTGAGGGAGCGTCGCTATGTATGTAGTACACCGACACGCCTTCAATTGCTCCTGTCTGCCTTTACAAGCTCCAATGCCAGTCTCGCCAACATCTCCTCTGCCCGTGGATTTCGCGGGAAATGTTTGCCATCACCTGCCCTACAACGCCATGACACAGTGGTCAAATATACACACAAGTTACCCACAGAAGGCACTTACGAAGCACCTCCGCACCACAGGTGGTATAGCCAGCCGAACTTTCGGTTCTGCCCGAAGACCTGGACCCAGTTTTTTCTCCAGCCCACATCATACAAGAGTACGTGCCCGTGAGCATCCTTTACTAGCCGTCTTTGCGCAGAAGATAATTCGGGTTCCAGCGGAGGATCGGATAGAGAATGCCCCGTGCGAGGCAAGGGTGGTAATTGGCGTAGAAGAAAGAAAGGAGATATGTTTTCAAACGTAGTTTGATTGCTTCTAGACTCACATATGGACGTTAACATCAAGGACCAAAGATGGCTAGGGTGCACCAACAAGACGAGGTATACATGGTAGCCAAAAAATGATCCAATAACAAGTGCGAAAATTATGCCAGCAAAGGCTAGTATTAGTTCATGGACAGGCGTGGCCTCGTGCTATAATTGGAAGATCAGGCTATCGGCACGAAGGTGGAGAAAATTAAACGTAACATACGATGGTAAAAGGGTTGCAGAAGGCATACCATAGAGCAGAAATAGACATTACAGCGACATATGTCGCTAACAGAGTGATGGAACAAAGAAAATGGAGGAATGCGGGGTATGTTCTATGTCCCTGCAACTACATAGGCCAGATTTGATAGGCATTTTCAAATGACTGACTCACGATACATCTGGACCCTAGCCATGGGATTAAGCACCACATTATTCAACCACCGAACGAAGGCTATTTCCGAATCACTCACCCATTTTTAGTACACATCGACCACATTGAGAACAGTGATGTGTCCGTTCAGGTTTGGGGGCCTGTGGCATATATTGTCAGCCTGTGGTCGAAGATTACTAGAGGGGCTCGGACCGGTGTAACTCACCCAGCATTTGCGACACCACCTCCCAGGAGGAGAGAAATCGTTGTCAGACATTAAAGCTTCCGTGATGCCCACCTCTTCGTGGCTCGAAGACGGTGTAACACTAACAGGACCTGGATCACGAACGACACATACGATCAGAGAAGAAAATGCCATGAAAGTGAGGGAGTAGGTGACTAGGAGGTGAGTGACGAAAAGGAATGGTTGGCGTAGAGTCTTGAGGTGATAGTCGACTAGTACAAAGAGGAGAGAAGGATGTGGTGCGATGATCAGACCGACAGTTCCTTTGAAGCAGGATAAGCTGGAATTGCTATTGACTATGAAAAGCACTTGCCACAAAGCGGTAAGTTATGATACCAATGCCGTCTAGGAGGCGATGGAGTGGTAGTTGTTGGCAATGCTGCCAAGTCTAAAGCTACAAGTGAAGGCATGCTGTAGAGAAACTCGTCCGCCGTTGCACTATGGCAACATACGTCACGTGCATCGTTTGCCCTATGTAACGTCGACGTCGTCGCGACTCGTAACGATGACTCCAACCGTGCTTTATCACTGTTCATGTCTTTCCAGTTCTCCACTACCCCCACCTCCTCATCTTCCTTCATCTTCTTACAGTTTCCATCCTCTCCACACACTCTTTTTTTGCGAAGAATGCGACGCTGTACGCTGTAATCGCTGTGTTACGGTTGAAGTTAGCACGTACTACTGCCCAAACTGTCTTTTTGAAGTTCCAAGCGCCAGCGTTCGTGCAGAAAAAAATAGGTGGGTGTCGGACGCGTTTGACGGGATCCTTTTACAACCATGCGCCAGATGTGCGAGAAATTGCTTCATGTGTCCAACTTGTCGAAATACACTATCCGTTGTACCATCGGATCCACCAGATGCAGGTGATGGTCGTCTCTCAGTTCCCATAAATTCCGTCGGTGAACCACCTTTCATCCTTTACTGCAACCATTGTCGATGGGACTCTGCCGAAGTGGGTATAACATTCGAGAAGCCTACTGGTCTTGCGGGTAAACCATTCTCATCCTTGTTTATTAAGCAAAATCTCACAGATTTCAAGGCCAGCTTCAGAAATTCGAAGACTCTGCACCGGACTCGTTGGAGTTTGATCGTCTGAAGGAGCATTTTGAGCCTTTCTTACGTGCATCGTCGCTTTCTTCTTCTGTTTCTACACCTTCCGCCGCTGCTCCCAGCAGCGCCGCGCACTCACATCATCTTAAATCTTCCTCCATCACAGCCGCTGCCTCCGCTGCCTTAGCGCGCGATGTTCCCGGGGTGAGCAAGTACAATCCCCTCGCGCGAAGTACATCCGGGAGAAGTGCTAGAGACAGAAGTGTCAATAAGGACGAAATGACCGAATACAGGAGTCGGATGGATATATCTACGGCAAGTAAGCTGGGTGGTGGGGGTGGTGACGTGGATGTTGAGTATATGCGCCACCTGGAGACGGTGGGGGAGGTCGCAAGCTTGGAACAGCGATGGACTAACAGCTGGGCGACGCCCCTGCAGACTCAGTGCGTAAACCCTCCGTGTCACGCCTTCACAGTCGATTTATATAAATGCCAGGGACCTTAAACCACTACGCATCCCACTCCATTCAAAACGGTCAAAACGTTGTCCAGAATGCACGCATATCCTCATCAAACCCGAACAAAAGGCCCAATCCGTGCGTTACAAAATCAAACTCGTCGCCGCCAACTACCTCCCCGCAATCACCGTCGCCCTCCCTCACACTCGGCAAGCACAACTCGACATCGCCAAGCGGACACTCGGCAAGTCGACCTCAGAACCCGATCGCGGGGCCGTTGCGCCCGTACAGATGCATGCGGGGAAAACCTACCCGTTCCACTTGGCACTGACTAACCCGTTGTATGACCCCATTCAGGTGCGGTTGTCGGTGCAGCGCATGCACGTGTCCAGCGTTACCCCGTCGACGGAGGGTGGGCCACCGGAAAAGGCGCGTCGTCCGCCGTTTGCGGTTTCCTTGCTGACGTCGTCTTTCCCGATCGCGGCTTTTGCGGAGGCGTGGGAGTATGAAGATGATGAAGATATGTTTGGGGTTGAGGATGGTGATGGGGATGAGTTTAGGGCGGGGACGGCAGGAAGAGGGGGAAGGGAGAACGATGGGAAGGGGAAGACGAAGACGGTGGGGGTTTTGGAGAAGAGGGCGAATGTGACTGTGGTGGGTGGGGAAGTGGTTATCGGCAAGGAAGCGCGCGGGGCGGTTAAGGTGAGCGATATTGACGTTCTTGTTGTTTGCTGAACTACTTATATGATCTGGATAGTTCAATATGCTCGTGTCGTATACGTACCGCTCTGACGATCCTGCACCATCGGAGGGGAACGAGGGAGGCTCCTCCAAAGCCACCCAGAAGCCGCCAGAAACGAAGACGTTTGCTTTCTACACCGTCGTTGACCTCGGACCAATCATTCCAAAGGAAGAGCCTAGAGCTGATTTGGACCTTTGATATGGTTCGTGCTCCGTTGGTGTGACCACCTCTATGTTCTTTATCATCAGGCACTTGGAACTATGGAATTTAATGTGCAGACAGCATGCCTACCCCCAACACAATAATAACCAAAATCAGCAATAAGGCGAAGCAAGCAACTATCGTCGGCTAGAATCAGGCGATCGAATGCCCGATCGCTAAGGAAACATGCTGGAGCCCTACGGCTTACTTGACGCAGGTTTCCGGGCGAAGGTCGTTGTGCATGATGTATACATTAGCTGTAGCGTTGACAGAAGGGCGCCAAAACTGCAACTGAGGCGGCTGCTGCTTTGCCTTGCATTCTCGCTGCCCCTAGGCAGACTGCTGTACTTGGGAGAAGTTGATACCATGGTTGTAAATTATGTAAGACGGTTGACAACGGCATTGCTACTTGTATCGTCAGGCGTGAAGACCCTTCTTTCTTTCCTCATCCATCTTGCCTGGGGCAAGTCCTTTCTCTTCCAGTCAATCCATTAGGAGCCGGCTCCATCTCCAAGCCACTATGGCATTGACCACTTCAAATGGCCAGGCATCGGTAGTCCCCTTACCATCGAAGCGTGGGGAAATCGGGTATGTGGAGGGCATACATAGGCAAGAGAGGAGGCATAGCCTAGAAATCGTTCTGCCAGCCAGGCATCCCGCCGACAGAGATGCACCTCCCGTTGTGGAGGCTGTACCTGCGAATTCTACACCCAACTCTAGCAACACACTCGTCTCACGTTCATCTTCCACGCTCCTTTCTACCACCGAGTCTATTGCGAAGAAGAATCACATCCTCGGTTTCCTACAGCCACAGACAGTCCCTACGTTGGGTGGTGTACGCCTGACGACACTTCTGGTATTCACATGCCAGACTCTGTTAATTGCTGCAACCATTGCCGGATGGGTGCTCTCCACGCGTCAAATGTCCGAAAACCACATCAAGGTTGTTGGCCCACCTGTAATAGCAGTCCATGTACTATTCGTACTGTTGCTCGTGGCCCAGATTCTATTCCTCGAACGCCGTATCTTCCGCCTTCGGGCGGAACGATACAACTTCCTCCATGGCGAAATACTTCCCACGTCACAGAACGCAGGGATGACAGATCCGAACACCGCGTTCTCACCGTGGAATCGCCCCCCGCTTCCTACGTATGCTGCTGCCCTCGCTCAGAGTGGTGTAGGCACTGGGGACGTCGAAGACCATCTGGTGGCAGCGCCGCCACCTCCTGCGTATGGAAACACGAGGGGAAGTACGTTAATACTGGCGGGGCATCTCCCCAGCAACTTGAGAGCCCAGCGACCTATAGCCGAACATAGCCAGGCGATCGTCAGGGACGGGAGACCTGTGAGCTATGTCAGTGAGGACGAACAATGGGAAGAAATTCAGAACGCGGAGAGGGCGCAGCGGCTTGAGGAAACATTATCTCATTTGGATAGACCGAGGCTGCGTTCGTGAAATTGTACTTTGTGTTGTGTTGTGTGTAAGCGCTTTCCTACCTTTTTTTTTTGCAGACGTCCACGTTTGTTTTGGTAACAGTTGGCTCTCCTTCCTTGCTGCGATTCTTGTAGTGTTGTAGCAAACGTCATGTCTTTGAATCTGATGCGTCTCTCCTGCCACAGGCTCTTACATTACCTGCTGTCCGACATATCGACAATCGGAGACATTGCGTACCTGGGTCAACGACTTCTGTTCTGTGTGAGTTAGAACTTGGATTAGGATTAACGAACTTCACGGAAGCGAGGTTGGGTCATCAACAAGAAGAGATTTCCAGCGTGAGGCGCGGCCGGATGCGTTGAAAACACCTTATCTCTTTTAGAGTTCCAAGTTCCACGCTCAAAGCTTGGCATTTTTCGTTGGTTCGGTTCCACTTCGACCGGGATTTCGGGATTTCTGAATCGCTCTTTTCTCCGACCAATCACGGAAGGGATGATGCACAGCCGTTTAAACCCCGGGTATGCAGTAATCATGACTCACAACCATGTTACAGGTTATAACAAGTTATAACAGGTTAGACTGTTTTTCATAGCCTGGCGATGTTCTAGGAATGTTACAGATGTGTCTAGATCTTTGCTCCGATCGATTACGGATGCCACTGTCTTAGTGTCCGATCATGACTCACAGGGAGGTTTAGAAAGAGTGGCCACATTCCACTAGACTGCGCTATTATGTCTGCATTCGGTGAATGTTCAACGTTGCCACTCTATACACCTTCCGCGCCCTGCCCCAAATATTCATGCAACCCAGCTTGTGACGAGGAGACGCTACAGCAGACGCCTAGGATCACTGGTCCCCGACCAACAGGCACATATACCACAAAATCGGGAGGGGTAATAGTCACTCTATTTGATCAGGCCAATCACCCGGAGCTACCTACTTATGGTCGATGCGGAGTTGTCAATGGGACCATCTATCTCGAGAATCATGAATTAGTTTCTCAAGTAGTAGTGAAGGTATGCAATCGCTGCCTACATTGGGTGGGATGGAAGCTCACATATCTACAGATTGAAGGCAAAATGGCATTCACGTCTACCGAAGGGGGCGCTGATTATGTTGGACTCCTAAACGATTGCCGCAAAGTATGGAGTGGCAAACCAAAGGGTAGCCCTTGCCCCATACTTATTCCTTTCTCTTGCGTTTTGCCCTCGACATTTAACCACGGCAATACCAAGCAGCCTCTTCCGCCCTCTTATATTTCCCATCACCCTGATGTTTCCACTGTCTCTGTAAGATCCTATTACACTATACACGTATACGTGGAGCGAGCGCGTCACCGTAAAGTAGGGTTCTTAAGAAAGAGAAAACAGTTGAGTCAATCACGATTTCGTAGCGATGTATGTTTCTCACAACATTATAAATTTACAGCATCAGGATTCCATTCAATTACTATCCGCGTACTCGTGCACACCATCCTATTGTTCCTAGCCCAGGCTTCTTCTCTACTATCAAAACTTCCCCCGAAGAGTGGTATCAAGCTACTTCTCTCATGAGAATTCAGTCACACTCGCAGTTGGAGCCTATACACGCTCATGTAAGTAGCGAGTTTGTTTATTGAGTTTTCCTGATTTCATGAAAGCGCAGCTCTTCATTCCTGCAGCTCGCGTATATAGTGTGACAGATAATATTCCTTTCCACTTGCAACTCAGCGGTTCGCTACCCTCTTTCCAAGTCTTTCTTGATCCCCCTTCCAAGGAAAACACTGTCATCAGAGTGAATTTGGTGCGGCAAGTGGTGGTCGAAACAAGATATAAAACTGCCTCGCGGTATATCTTACTTGCACGAGGGGAACTTTCCGAGATTCCGCCCCTCGCCTCTTCGCCCTCCGAACCTCAAGATATTATACATCTGGATTGGGAGGGAGAGGTAAGGTGTAATAGCGACACTTCTGTTGGTGGCTTTATTGCTGGAAACATCTCTGTGAAGGTCAGTGATCTGCCGGAGATACTTGTAAACTCTAAATGCAATCTATTTAATTTTGTAGGACTTTATTGTCCTCGACATAAAGCCTCATAGACATGGCCTTTTCGGTACATCCCCGTTTCTGCCGCATCAAGTACTGGTGCCAATTAGGCTGGTGACGGATTCCTATCTACAAGAGATAAATTATCACGATCTGATATCATGAACCGTCTTTGTTTATGAATTGTACGGCCTTCAGAATGACAGCCTAATTCATCACACGCTCGATTATGTCTGTGATCATCATGCCACCGCAGGAATGTTGCTATGCGTCGCGTGCATTGCCCTTATTATGCCTTTCCATATGACACTTGACTGGCAGAATGTATAAGCAGCATCTGACAGCATTGTTACAGCAATTTTACCTGTTGCACAAACTCAAAGTTTTCTCAGTACCAGTACAGTTGACAATCTACCTCTCGATTAGCTACATGGAGTGACTATGCAAACCCAGTAGGAAGTCCCTTGTTCAACAAAGATTTGTATCTATCAGAAGTCCCTTGTTCACCAAAAATTGGTATCTATTAGAAGTCCCTTGTTCACCAAAGATTTGTATCTATTAGTAGCTAAGACCAAATTGTTCCTACTGTCGACGATGATGTGATTGATGACCAGAATCCAGATAGAGAGACCTCACTTTACATCATCAACCTGATTGATGCTCCTGATCACCATCCTGAAGTTGAATGTGATCCCAATTAATGTCCCAACACTGATCAGGAATCTTTTTGACCACCCACATTAGAATCAGATGAAGGCAAACCAGACACTGAAATATACATACCTGCCCTCCAGATCACAATTGTAAGGGGACTAGGAGGTACCCCAAGGGTCTCAGCAAATTTCTGCATTTGTCCCATTTATTCTGCATTTTCTATGATTTTATCTCTATTTTATGAATATTTTTCTGTTTCCCCCATATTTGTACATATTGACAGTTTTATTTCCAGAGGTGGAGCCTGCTTAGTGTTAAGAGAGGACCTCTTCAGATGCCTACCTATTGATATGATATCACTCCACTTCAATTGCCTCTTTCTATTTTTAGACTATTATTTGATTTTTGGGTCCATCACATAAACTGGGCATCAACAGATGGGTCCTTAAAGTTTTGTTTTCTCTTTGGATTCCCCTCTGTTAGGTACACCTGAGGTGACTGTATTATGTAGTAAAATTCTCCAAATGAAGCTTGGGAATTCAAGAGGTTGTAGACTTGGTTCTCCATTACAAGGATCATAGTGAGTGTGCTTTTTTTGCTGTGACTCAATTAGGGAAGCAGGAGGCAATTTTGGGCTACCCATGGCTTTGGGATCAAGATCCAGAAGTTAACTGGGTGACAGGTGAAGTCAGTATGAGTTGATGTTCCTCCCATTGTCATACCTGCTTTGTAAGGGCAACCTCAAGCCTCACTTAATGGTGAGTTAACAGAGGGGAATCCAAAGAGAAAACTCTAAGGACCCATCAATTGATGCCCAGTATATGTGATAGACCCAAAAATCAAATAATAGGCTAAAAATAGAAAAAAGGTAGAAATAGGCATATCAAGCCATGGAATGACATCACCTTGATAGGTAAGCATCCAGAAGGGGTCCTGCCTCTAAGAATAGAACTGTCAACATGTACCAACATGGAAACAACTGAAAAATAATCATAAAATAGAAATAAAATTATAGAAAATCATAGTAAGGGCAAAATAGGGTGAAATAAATATAAAAAAATGTGGGACAAATGCAGAAAATTGCCCAGACACTTGGGATGCCTCCCTTTCCCCTTACATCACCCCCCTTCTATGATGCATTGCCCCGATGCATTCAAAATTGTATTTGGCCAAAGTCAGATGCTTGGATGCATTGAGATGCTGAGGCATGTTGATGGTGTAACTCTTTGACCAGCCATGGGGCATTCACATCAGACTCTGCAACCCAAGGATTTTCTTTGTACCCATAACCCTTCTGGCACACCAGGTATTTGAGTTTGCCTCAGCATAAGTGGCTGTCTAGAATGGACTCGACCTTGTACTGAGGTTTGCCTTTGAGGACTGTAAGTGGTGGAGGAGGTCATGTAGTATGTCCTTAGAATGGATCCATGGGAGCTGGTAGCAGTTTGATGATATGGAAGACAGGATGTAATCTGGACATTGACTGTGGTAGCCATAGGCAATAGGGATGCGATCCAATGCATTTAGTGATGAGGAAAGGTCCAAGGAAGTGGTGGGCGAGTTTCTTAAATGGTCATACAGTGGAAATGTCACCAGAGTTGAGGTAGACATGCTCACCAACCTTATATATGGGTGTGGGTGAATGATGTTGATTGTAGAAGCATGCCATGTCATTCTTTGCCTTAGTCAGAGTTGCCTTTGTCTCCTCCAGGGTGTTCTTCATCTGCTCTGTAAACTTGTTCACCATCTCCAAGTGTGATGGAGCTTCACCATGCTCAAAGCCCATGCATGGGTGTTGTCCTGTGTTGAGGAGGAAGGAAGTTTGTTGGGTGGAGGAGTGGATGTGATTGTTGTACCCAAACTTGGCCATGGGGAGCAGGTCCTCCCAATCATCCTGTCACTTATTGATGAAGATGCAGATGTACTGTTCTAGTTCAGGGTTGATATGCTCCATCTGTCCATCTATCTGTGGGTGGTAGGCAGTTGAGGCCAGGAGTTTGATCTTTAGCAGGTGGTATATGTAGCTCTTGAGTGAACTCTGCAATGAACTGAGGCCCTTGATCACAGAGGAATGCACCCAGCAATCCATAGAGCTTCCGCATGTGGTGCAAATAAAGTCAAGCTGCTCCAAGTGCAGTGACAGTCATATGAGTGGGGGTGAAGTGAGCTCACTTTCCAGCAGGATCAACTGTACACATTACTGCATCAAACCCATTGGATTCTGGTAGTTCCACCACAAAGTCTATACTGACAATGTTCCAATAATTCTCTGAAACTGGGAGAGGGTGTAACTTACCCATGGGTTTGCATCATGGAGTTTTGGTGCATAAGCAGAGGGACAGTCCTGACCAATGAGTTGAGACATCTGGGGCCACCAATAATCCCATGGTATGAGCTCCAATATCTTCCAATGCCCAGGGTGGCCAGTAATTAGTGAGTCATGGTGCTGGAATATGAATTATCATTGAAGCTGGGGGTCATTAGGGACATAGATATGATCATGGAAGTATAAGATATTGTCTTTTTCTGTCCACTCTGCTCCACAAAGCAAAAGAATAAATCCCTTCCTTCCTCAGCTTCTTCATCCCTAGAGCCACAGTCTCCTCATGTAAACTGCTACAGTTTGCATGACAAATGTCACATAGGATACTGTGCTCCTTGCCTTCCAAGGTAACACCTTCCAATGCACAGACTGTAAACAGATCTGGTTGCAGCAGCACAATACATTGATTGTCATTGCTTCCATCCCTGTGATTCAGATGATGAGAGAGGGAATCAGTCTTCCTGCTGCAACCCAGGCAATGATACAGAGAGAAATTGAATCTGGAGAGATAGAGGGACCAGTGGACTTGATGGCAATTAAGTTTCTGGCAGTCATGAAGTGCTCAAGGTTCTTGTGGTCCATCCAGATCTCAACCTTGTGCTGAGCACCCTCCAAAACATGTTGCTACTCCTCCAGCACCCACATTATGGCCAGCATCTCCTTGTCATGGATCTCATAATTGTGTTCCACAGCACTGAGGCTCTTTGAGTAGAAGGTGATGGGATTTCTCTGGAGATTGTTGGGACAATACAGCACCCATTGCAAAGTCAGAATAATTGGATTCTATACAGAAGGGATGTGGGTCATCAGCAAAGGTAAGAATGGGAGTGAAAGTGATTATTTCTTTGAGCTTCTCAAATGTCTTCTGTTATGCATTGTCCCACCTCCATGCATCCTTGCCAGTGAGATCGAAAAATATGCATGCATGGTGTGAGAAGCCTTTAATAAAGCACTGATAAAAATTGATGAAGCCCAGAAAAGACTGCACCTCCTTCTTGTTCATGGGCATGGGCCAGATTGTAACACCAGTAACCTTGACCAGGTCCATCTCCACCTGTCCATCCAAAATAATCAAGCCCAAGTATTTGATTCATATCTTCTCAAACTTGAACTTGTCCTGATGAAGGTAGAGCTTGTGCCATTGAAGTTGCTACCAGTACCAGGCATGTAATTTGACAATGCTCATGGAGGTCTTGGGTGAAGATGAGGATGTCATCGAGGTAGACACAGACAACACCTTTTAGTATGAGGTCATGGAAGCTGTCATTTATCATGGTCTGAAAGGTGGCAGAGCTGTTAGTGAGACTAAAGACTATAACAAGCAGCTCAAAAAGACCACGATTCATGTAAAATGCTGCCTTCCACTCATCCCATTCCTTTATCCATACATTGTTATAACTCCAGCAGACATCGAGCTTGGTGAAGTAGCACACCCCACAGAGCTGGTTCACAAGTTTAGATATGAGGGGTAGTGGATAATTATTCTTGACCATGATGTCATTGAGTTGTCAGTAGTCTTGGACTGGTCGAAGGGAGCCATCATTTTTTCTGATGAAAAAGAAGGGCAAGGCTATGGGTGACTTAAAAGGGTGGATATGACCAGAAGCCACATGCTCATTGATGAACTTGTCAAGTTGTCATTGTTCTTTAGGGAAGAGAGGATAGACCTTGCAGGAGAAAGGTGTAGCACTTGAGGTGATCTCAATTGCATGATCTCACAGCTTATGGTTAGAAAGTGAGTCAAAGGATTCCTTGGAGAAGATATTTTCGAGGTCATGCAAGTGAGGAAGCACACAGTCAGTGAAGATTTGGGTGCACTGTTCTTGTGGAAGGCCTCCACGAGGCATTGGGAGACATTCGAGGTGGCACACATCTCATGCAAAGGGTTTAGAAAATTTAGTCACTTTACTCAATCTGTTCCACCTCCTTTTCATCATGATGACATCAGAATTGGGTGCAAGATATGGAACATCTTTTAAGTCCACATCAGGCATGGGCATTGGCCCAACATAACATTTTTGAGTGCATTGTAGGAGTACCTTCTACCCTCAATGTTTCTATCTGCCTTCAGTGATGCAAGTATGACAACAAGAGGGACAACGACTTATAATGACTTCCCCTGTCACCCAATCAACCTCAGGATTGTGGTCACAAAGCCATGGGTATCCCAGAATTGCCTCCTGCTTTCCTCGTTGGGTCATAGTGAAAAGAGCCCATTCATTATAGTTTTTGTAGTAGAGGACTAGGTACACAACCTCCCAAATTTCCCCAGCTTCATTTGGGGAGCCATTCACATTGTAGACAGGTATGGGTTAAGATAGTGAGTGGGTATTAAGCTGCTTTTGTTGGACCAGGTAAGAATCAATAAAGAGGCCCATGGCATCTGAGTCCAAGAGAGCAGAGACACCCAGTATTTGCCCCATATCCATAGTCTGCAGCTCAATTTTTAGTTCTAGTGATCATTGGGAGGGTGTGGATGCCACAATGTACTTGTGTAGTACCTTGCACTTCCAAGATTTTAATTTGGGTAGAGGAGGGGAAGGGGTAATGGGGTAGGTATGTCTTTAGCTACTTCAAGAGAGTCCAGAGAAGGGATGGTCACAGAATGAGATTCATCCTCTAGTGAATCAACAGACAAAACTTCAAAGTGGTTATGGACAGGCAACAAGGGTGTGCTGTTCACTCATCACAGATGAAAAAATTCTGCTCCTCCACTTCTTCTGTTTTAATCTCCTCATCCCCCTTCTCCTTTAAGTGCCAACAGGTCTTGGAGGAGTTCATCTTGTCCCTCAGGTGTAAGCTTGCAGATGTCCTGATGGTGGGGACAGTTTTGAGCCATGTGTCCTGTTTCTCCACAGCAGTAGCAGAGATCCAGCCTGTGGGCTCAACTCTGGGCTGCATCGACATACATTTGAGCTGAGGCACTAGGGGTCAGTGCTAATGTGTGGTGCATAGGGATGGGGTTGGGAAAAGGAGGTGCTCAATTGAAGGTGTGGGGAATGTGGATGGTAGTGGGATTGTAGAATGCTGCAGTGAATGCCACATTTGTGAGTCAATTCTCATCACAGAGGGAGGCAGCTTCATACCATGCATTTGTATCATTGTCTGCCAGACATCCCTCCAGCATCTGTGGAATCTGATTTTAAGTTTTCCAGTTCAGACCTTGATGAAACTTCACCACTACTGGTAATCCACTTCTATACCTTGCCATGTCCACCAGATCTCAAAATTCATCAATGTAATTGTCTATGAATCAGTGTGCTTGATAGTAGGAAATGGATTCAAGTCATGTCACAGCTCATTGATGTTCATTGAGGGGGCAGGAATGTCATATGAACTCATCTTGAAAGTATCCCAGGATGAGAAGGTAAGAGAGCCACATTCCTTGGTTTGGCATAGTATGTGGTGATATGTCAAGTTGGTACTCAGTGCAGAGTCTCAACTGAAGATGTGAACACAAATCCTACAGCTGCAGGTATGCTTGGGGTGTAAGGGTTTATTGAGGGGGCCTTGGATCACCCTTCAAGGTGAGAAGACTGCTAAGGATGCTGGTTCGATGAGTTCTGATATGTGCACTAGGTTGTGTACACAGAAAAGAAGGTATGCACAGTGGTGAAAAAGTGTGCAACACAAAAGAGCAAAAATGTGCTGTGTAGAAAAATGTGCAATGAGAGCACAAAAGTGCACAATGACAGTGGGTGGTAAAAGCAGGAGGTGCAACAGGACAGGGACAATGCTAGAGTGAATTGAAGGGGCAATGCACGAGCAAAAGTGCCAATGGGATGCAAATGCAACTGTAGGGCACAAAGGCACAAATAATGTGCAAAATGTGACTATACAATGAAAGATGCAAACAATGTGAAAATGTGACTATATGAAGGACACACTACAAAGGTGCACAGATTAAGGTGATGGATGCAAATGAAGGACAAAATGCAGCTATACGATGAGGGGTGCAAACATGACTATATGAAGGGCACACTATGAAAGTGCACAAACTAAGATGATAATGCACAGACTATGTTCAATGCTGAATGAGACTGGTGAACTGTGGGAAGAAAGATCCTCTGGATTCTCTATGTACCTGGGTACTATGTACAAATGACTTATGTGATGAAAACAGTAAAATAAAATAGACAGCACCATGCACTACCCACAAGTCCATCCATTAGCCCATATGAACCTGACCACATGATTCTGCTACCTTAGCCAATAAGATTTGCACATGCTATAGCCCAGTGTCTAACTGTCCCAGTGTGATGTTCTATTTTTGATGCACTTTAGGTCTCATGCACTTTGCCTAATTGGTCCACTTCAGTGTTATGTGTCATGTGCTGCTCATTAGTAATGGAGATGTGATTGACCTGTGCCAGTTACCAGATAAACCAATGCCAATTGGAAATGCAGAAGAACTATAAGGAGATGCTGTGTGATGCCAAATAGTGCCAAAGTGCCTGAATTATGTGAAAGAACCTAAGTGTGCACAGTGCAGCACCAAATAGATGCAAAGCATCCAGATTACATGAGAATGTGTGGCTGGCTCATGATGTGATCACAGTGCACCTCAAATAAGTTGCCTAGTAAGCTGGAAGCCATGATGCACAGTGCAACAGATGAAGTTGAAAGGTGAGTGTTGTCAAGGTTCAAGATCACTACTACCAAGGTCAGAACTCGGTCAAGAAAACACCGGACTTCTGGTTGGACCTAGTTGTCAGTGGTTGGAGGGTTTCAGAGGTTTCCAGGCAGAATCCACCAGGCTGTAGTGGGCTAAGTGAAAAGGAGCCAGAGAGGACGTGGCTTCAACTTATAAGAAGTTGTGCCCTTCTCCTCATCAGTTGTCCAATTTCAGGCAGAGGAGTTCAGATATCCAGTGGATTTCCAGATGGAGGGCAAGGATAGATCAAGCAGAGGTTTTAGAGTGACTTGAAGTCAAGAAGAGTCAAAGGATTAAGTCAAGATTAAGTCAAGAATGGTTAAGGATTGATATTAGACTGGAAATGATTGAGCACAAGTGACATATACATGCAATGCACAATAATTTGCAAACTGATGACTAAGGCTAAGCTATAGGCACTTCAATATCGAAGGCCAGAAGAATAACAAAAAAGGCAGAAGTTTACTAATGGGTCTTGGTAAGTGTCCATGACCAAAATTGGTAAGACTGTATTAAAAATAAAGTAAGTAAGCAAATGATTACTAAAGCATATGACAACTTGTCTGATGACTAAAAAGTGCTGTGGCCAGGATGCCGGTGGAGAAGGTCAGAAAAGAGTCAGAAAAGAGTCAGGTGTTATTGGGAATCTGGTTGGGTAAAATGGGTCTTGACAGTATTTCCTCCTTAGTGCCAAGCCTATGAGGCACATGAGGGTTAGAGGGACTGATTTAAAAGCTGGGTCTGTGGTTGAGAATTTTTCAAGTTCCTAACTCCTACTATCACCATGAACCCACCCCCACAATCTACTGCAGAAAGGTTGGCTGCCCTCAAGGCCCAACAAGAAGAGCTCATCCATGAGGGACTCCAGCTGGAGGAGAAAGTGTGATGAGAGGAGGAGGAATGATGGGCAGAGGCTGCATGGGTAGAAGCAGTAAGGAAGGAGGAAGTGGAGAGGAGTGAGCTGGAGTGAGGGAGAGGTGGAAGCAGAGCTAGCTGGCTAGCTAAGGAGGTGACTGGAGTCTGGGTGGAACCAGTGGAGGAGGACAATGTGGAGGTGTAGGGGCCCAGTCAGGGCCTGACAAAAATATTTTTGTTTAGTTTTTTTCCTTTTTTGAATCAGAATGCCTCATACTGCTGTCTTTTACTGAGTGAGTTAAGTTTGAAGTGGTCTGGGTTTTCTCAGATAATGGATTGAAAGTTCGCAACCAACTCCTGAGCATGATCCAGCTCTGTGGCTGGGAGCCAAGAGTTTTCTTCATCAGTCCCCTGGTAATCTTCCCAATAGACAAACTATAGCAACTTGCAACAATGACAGTTATCAATCTTTGAGTCCAGGATTTCCATGATTTTATATTCAAGTTCATTTGTTGATAATAACCAGAGGAGGCAGGGGCTGAGTGCAATTAGGAATGGTGTTCAGGGTGTCTTCTTCCAGCTGTGAGACATGGAATACAGGGTGAACTGCCCAGAGGGTAACAGAGTGAGTACCTGGGTGGGCAATGATTTTGAATGGACCATAGTATTTCTCTGAGAGTTTCTTGGAGGGTCAAGTAGTGCATAGGGTTCTCCTTTGATGTATGCATAGTCCCTGATATTGAAGTCAGGAGTGGGAATCCAGTGGTTGTCTGCTGGACCCTGATAGTGCTTCTGGGCTTCAGAGAGCTGCTTTTGAAGTTTCTGATGGAGGTCATCGAGGTCCACCATGAAGTTATGAGCATATTGGGAGGCTAGCTTGCATTCAGGGAAGATAGTGATGTTCGAGTGGTAACTCTTGTTGATGAAGAAGTGTGAAACCCTGGTAGAAGCCGATGGAGCATTGTTGTAACCAAATTCTCCTAAGGGCAACAGCTGGGACCAGTTGTCCCATTGGTAATTGCAGAGGATTTATAAGTATTATTCAAGGGTCTGATTAAAGTGTTCAGTTTGTTTGTCACCTTCCAGGTGGTAACCCAAAGTAAAGTGAATCTTCATGTCCAAAGCTTGACCAAGAGACCAGAAAAAGTGGGAGATGAACTTGGATCCCCAGTCACAAGTGATGTGTAATTGAACTTCATGCTTGGAAAAGATGTGTATGATAAACAGCTTGGCAAGTTCTTGGACTGTGATTTCATTGACTGTGGAAATAAAGATGCCTTGCTTGGAGAGTTGGTCTATGATGACTAGAATAGCAGTGTGACTATTAGAGTCTGGTAGCTGTTTGATAAAGTACATTGAGATTGAGTCCCAAGGCCATTCTGGGACTGGGAGTTGCTTCAGGAATCTGTAGAGTTTATGTTGAGATGACTTGGAGCATTTGCATGTAGTACAGGATTTGCAGAAGTCTTGTATGAAGGTCCATAAGTTGGGCCAAACATAATCATGTCGGACAAGTTGAAGGGTCTTGTTCTGATAAAAGTAGCACTGCAGGACTTTGAGGCAAAGATCTGCTACATTTGGGACATAAATCTGGTCAAAGTAGTAGAAGAGTCCACTGTCATCTATAGTCCAGTTGGAAGCAGAAGGGGTCGGAAGGTGTGCAGATGAGATGGGGTTGGGGGTCAGGGAGCATTGAATGTCATTGTGGAGTTTCTTGATGTCCATAAGGACTGCTTATTGGATAACTGGGGTGGCAAGGTAAGTGGCTCGGAGTGATGAGGTGAGTTGTTCTTGGGTAAATACAGGTCAGAAGTTGTTCAGGTTTGCTGAGACAAAGTCACTATTCTCCCCTTTGTGGTAGACATCCCAATGTCTAGTGAGCATGTCAGGTTTCACCCCCAATTTCCTGGGGCAGAAGCAGATGACTAAGTTGAACTGAGAGAGGTACTCAGACCATCTGGCTTGGTGGCAGGTGAGGAGCTTAGTGGTGCTGAAGTACTCTAGATTTTTGTGATCAGTGACCACATCAATCACATTTCTGGAGCCTTCCAGATATTGCCACCAGTGTTTGAAGGCTTCAAAGATGGCTAGAAGTTCTTTGTTATGAGTGTTGTAGTTTAGCTCCATGGAATTGAAGGAGCAAGAGTAGAACACAACAGGGTGAATGTTGCCATCAGGAGTGTGGAAGGATTGCCACTAGGGCATAGTCAGAGGTGTCCAGTTCAAGGACCATGTGGAAATCTGGTACCCACTGAGAGAGAACTGAAGCATGAGTGAGTTTATCCTTCAGCCTGTCAAAAGCTTCTTGGCACTTGTTGAAGTCCCAGGGAAAGTTCTTCTGCATCAAGTGGGTAAGGAGAGCAATGATGTCAGAGTATCTATGAATAAACCTGCAGTAAAAATTGCAGAATCTGAGGAAAGACTGGATATCCTTGACTTTCTACCAGCCTGTCCAGGATGGTCTTTACTTTGTCTTCGGACATCTGGAGTCCATTTGGTGACAGGATGAACCCAAGATATTCAACTGTATCTTTGTAGAACTTACATTTCTGTGGGGAGGCATAGAGTCCATGTTTCTGGAGTTTCCAGAAGACTTCTAAATCAGACCACACATTTTTTTTAGTTTGGTGTTTCATCATACTATCAGATGGCATGGCCCATCTACTCAACAGCTGCCAGATGGAAGACATAGTCACAATGTGTGAGAAGTATGACATACTCCCCACAAACCATTTTGGAGCCAGACCTGGATGCACCACAACAGACTCTGTATGCCTACCCACAAAGACAGTAAAAGATGGATGGTAGAAAGGTCAAGTAGCATATTCACTCTTCCTAGATGTTAAAGGTGCTTTACCCAGTGTTGATATTTGACAACTCATTCACAACATGAGGAAATGGGGGATACTCAAGGAATACATGGAATGGATCAAAAGACACCTAAATGGCAGAGACACAATCCTCACTTTTGATAACTTTTAAATGGAGATGTTCTCAGTACTGAACAACCTAGATCAGGGAGATCCCTTTTCAGGGATTCTATACCTTCTATACAAAATAGGAGAATGGATACTACTCTTTGTAGACAACATGGCGGTCATTGTCACTAGCAAAGACTTCACAGAAACCCATGAGAAACTGTGAAAAAAAAAAAAAAAAAAAAAATCATGAAACAACCAAAGGAAATCTTCAAATGGGCTGAATTACACAATTGTGGATTTGGTGTCGAAAAGTTCCAAGTTCTCAATATTACAAAGAAACTTGCCCTGTATCCAGTTAACCCCAGACAAAAAATCCTGACCCTGAGGAGGGCATTAGTACTCATAAACCAGCACATTCCCACAAAGGAGACAGAAAGATTCCTTGGCATAATCATGGACAACAAGCTGAACTGGAAAGGACAGTGTGCTGCTGCCCTAGCAAAGGGCCAGGACTGGCTAATGCAATTTAGCAGAATCATTCGCACATTTCAAGGAATACATGCTAAGTATTTACAGCAATTATATCTCTCTATTGCAGTCCCTCACATGCTATACACCACTGATGTCTTCCTCACACTGCAGCAGAATATTGGTAAAAGGTCGAAGGATGGTAAGATGAAACAAGTGATACTGAACAAACTAGCATCCATACAGTGGAAAGCCGCAATCATGATCACTGGAGCCATGAGAACCACTGCCACAGACATCATTGAGGCTATGGCAAACTTGATGCCATTCCACCTCCTGGTAGACAAACACCACTATCAAGCAGCCATCCAACTGGGAACATTACCAAAATCACACCCGCTGCACAAACTGATTGCAAATGCCATAATCAGACTAGTGCCCAGCATGCCAACAGAATGAGGAAACTATATCACACTTCATGCTACACTGCCCTGCTCACCAAACAGCCAGACAAACCTTACATGATAGCATGGGAGGGAGAGACATAGACCTGATGAAACTTTTTACAACAACCGAGACACTCCGCACACTATTCATATATGTCGCAACAACTGGAAGATGGCACAGCACATTGGGGTACTACCCACCCCAGAAGAGGAACAGATGGAGGGGAGAAACAGATGAGGAGAGCATAACTCATGGTGGATGCAATTATTACCTTACTCATGGCCCAGCACCACTTATTACAGTGCCCACAGTGCTTGAGAACCACAGTGTGGTATCTCCAAGCAGATGACAAAGAACACTCATACAGATGGTGCAACTACAAGCACTCACATTACCATACTTATTTAATCTCTCACATATGGCATGCCACAAAAGAGAATAAATGGGATTAAAAAAATAAAAAAATAAAAAAAGACATAATTGACTCAAAGCGCATATCATTGAGGCTCTACAATTTCTTAAGTGCATCTATCACCATGATCTCTTCTTTTGTGAAGAGCCTAGCACTGATCTTAAATTAGATGTAGAGGATTGTGAACAAGTTCAGCAGTATGCTATTGAGAGCAATGCATGACCTGGTGGGTTGGGATGCAACGGTTGGTGATCTGTGTGATGACAAGGGATTTGTGGATCATGATGATGATGATGTATTTGTACAAGATGTGTAGATGAACTGTATAGATATTTAAATGCAATTTATGGTTGCGAGCCCGGGCCTAGGCCCAAACCGAGCCCAAGCCTGAGCCTGGTCAAGCCAAGCCGGGCCCTGCACATCACTAGCCATGTTCAAAGTTGAGCCGCGACTTTCACGGTTGTGGTCGTGGGTCATCACATAAGCAAAATTTAAGACTCCGATAGTCACGTCGGACAATCAGATCGTAACCACAGCCATGGAAACTTCAGAGACTCGACAAGAAATTATTCATACCTTTCTAATACTTTCATGGAACATATTCATGCCACTCCAGTTGATTTGAGGGACATGTGTTGGAATTTCACTACGGCTGGTACAATGGACGTTAGTCCCTTTGGTGAATAACTGATGGGACTACAAAGTATGTACATAGAATTTATATACTATTATATTAGGCTATGCCGCAGCGTGGCACAGCAAGCACAGCGATGTGCAGCACTGCCCCCCGAATAGTGGATGTGCCGACCACACAACAACATGTGATTTATATTTAGCCATTATAATGAATAGATGAAGACAATAAACGAGTGGCGATAATTCGTCGAGAGTTAATTAATTGTAAACGAGCGTTGTGCTGTAATTATGAAGACGCGTCGAAAACGCGGTGGCATGTCACAAACAGTCACAGAGCGGACTATCAAAATATGGCTTATGTGATGACCCACGACCGCGACCGTGAAAGTCGCGGCTCAACTTTGAACGTGGCTACTAAAGAAGATGTTTGCAATTACCATTGCGGGAAAAATGCACCAAAAAGTAGTAAGATTCGGACAAGTATTGTCATCCGCCGCCTTCTCTCATAGTGTATAACAATCATTTACAAGCCTCACAGAGTTGAAGCCACCCTCGTCGCACCTAAATTTTAATTAGCCTTCAATCTAGATCGGGTTCATTTTCAGCCTCAAACGTAAATATCCCGTAACTGACCTTGACTACGACTTGGGAAACTAATTCATCTGTCTCGAGATGAACCATGCCATTGATACGACCTTGTTTGCTTATTTGCCTAAGTGGGGATTTCTTACATCGTTCTCCTGGCCGAAGAGGGGACTCCGCGTGACATTATCTGATTCCATCGTATGTGTGCTCGTTGGCAAACAGAGACTTCGGCTAGGAGTGTGTTGGAGAGTTTGCTCGCCAACGCTTGGTTCGTAGGTGTAGTTCGGTGAAGGTGCTGAAGCCGCATACCTGGGAAGTAATGAGGCATCACTCATGGACGCAGACATACGATCGACCACTTGTCGATCGTATGTCTGCGTGTGGTGTCAGAGTGTACCGCTCCTGAAAACCCTCTTCTAGAGGAAATATGAGTCAGGGTTTTACATTGTCATTGTAAAATAGATTGGTAGGCATCATATTCATTAGGTTTCCAGATTGGCATCACGGTACTCACGTCTACTGCGGAACTATGATGCTTAATGACTCAAGTACCAGGCACATGTGATCACAGGCGTTGAGTCACAGCTGGGTTCAACTATTGGCATATGGATATATGAGCGGTTAGAAATTCAGATTTCGTGTACTACTCTTGGAAATTGTCTTCTTGGTGTCAGAGAACGTTCTTGAATTCAGCCTCACGGCACCCCGAGGTCTCCCCACAGGTATACAGGTATTTATGGTAAGTAACAATTTCAATTACTTGGATATTGATACGGACTTGCCGGCATTTTTTTTTCTGTTTTTCTCGCGTTCTGCAAGAGATGCCAGGTGTAAAACGTGGGCGGAGAGCGCCATCACCCCGGTCAATTGATCGTTGTTGGGAAAATCCGCGATAAATTTATGCATCGGCACAATGCTTGCCTTGTGCAGATTCCTGAAATATCCACTCCTGAATTGGTTTTTTTGCCCTGGTCGTTGAAAAATCATAATTTGAGCTTAAGCATCATCATTCAAAGCGCTACTGCCAATGATTGCGTAGTCTTCAAGGTGTCCAAAAATTCCGCTGTCTCCGCAAAAGTCGAACGGTATTGCTGCTTCCCTGGGTCCGAACTAGACAGGCAACGACCTCAAGAGGTGAGTCTACAACAAACTGCAATACCATCACAAAGAACCGGAAATACTACGCCAAGCGAATTTTTGCAAAAGGAGTGGTCATGTCCTATCGTAGTCCGTGACCTCCACGTAAGGGTCAGTTACCAGCCTGATCGGCACGCTCATTTGAAGTTCCAGAAATTGGGATGCCTCATGCTCGCGTGCAGGGGACTTTATTGTAATACCAATGAAATCCTAAAACGAGAAAGCAATGTGAGTCCGGCATCGACAGCGTCTGGTTGCACCTTACCTTCACGACAATATCGCTAGCTGCAAAACTGCCGACACAAATATCGTGACCACACTTCACTTCACCCTCCCAGTCAAGATGCATTGCGTCTTCGGATTCACAGTGGGAGTGAGCTGGAGGGATTTCGCGAAGTCGTCCTTCTGCAATAATTGTATTCCGCGATGTTTTACATCCTCGCGTTTCAATGCTCACGTGCCTCAACAAGTAAACCCTGACTATCGGACCTGAATGGGAGGAAGGTTGTAGCGAAGGCCCGTGGAATGTATCAATATCCAATACGGGGTGGTCAGATTGAGGAAGCATGAGAAAACTTTTAACTGAGCTCAAACGGCCGCTCAGCTGCACATGGAAAGGAATCGTATCCCTTAGACCATACACGCGCGCTGCAGGGATGAAAAGCTAGTATAAAACAATCAAACCGCTCCAATTTGATCGTGATGAAGTGCCTACATGGCAAGATATAGGTTCCAATTGCGAGTCTGGCCGTGTCTTTATCTCGGACAGAGCCTGGAACCATTCCTCCGGAAATATCTTCACGGCGGACAAGAAATTTGTATTAGCAAGGATGTGGCGGTGCGGACGGGTACGCGGGCAGTATCTGAAGGGGATCGCAATACTAGGGAATTTGAACTGTGGTCAGCGAACGTCGGTAGTGCGACGAGCGTATGTTTCGTACTGTTGTGTTGTGGTCAAGAATCTTCCTACCATGTGATGTAGTCCTCGCTCCACGCGGACATTGACAGAGTAGTGAGAACTGACGAACAAGGTGTAGGCACCAGAGTAGCTGTATGTATACGAAGGAGGAAGAGGATGTTGATAGTCACCATCCTCGTATGATGAGGGCAGGATGCAAGAGAAGGGAATAAGATTCGGACATGTGCTATCCTCTCCGTAGTTCCATAGGGTGTGGCAAATGCTTGTGAGCTTTGTGGATTGGTATCCTCCTTCAGAGCTAGTCGAATCCAAAATACCTTCGATCTAAAGAAAACATAACTCAAATGTCACACAGTTAACTTGTGCCCCACCTTGAGGTCAATCTGGAAGACACGCTGAACGTTCTCAAGGTAGACAGTCCCGCTTATAAGTGCGCGGCGGCCATAAGAAGGGATCTCTACGTCCTTCTCCTGCTCGAAGAGAGTCACTACTACCTTCTCTGACTCCTTGGTGTAAGTGCCAGTGGGAGGAGGGCTGATCAACATAGGTGTATTTTGGAGAGTTTGTTCATCATCGGCTGGCTCATAGGTATAGCTTGGGGAAGGCGCCGAGGGCTCATATACAGGCGGTGATGAAAGATTGTTTTCGAGCGGAGTCATGATAAGCCTCGTGAAGACGACGCAAAGGACTCATGCCAATGGCATTTTGTAACCGAAAAATGAGTCATTAAAGGGTCGCTCTGTGAATAAATTGGTGAACGATAGGATAGGAGGCTTTGTCAATGTGATCATGAGGTCTTGTAGCGCACTACCACGTAGTGGGGGGCCGTGACTCAGACTCGCATTGCTGTGCTGTTTCAAGTTCAGGTTCATACGTACCCATTTTCAGTTAAGCATGGCAGTAATGGTTTATTTGGTAAGGACGTACATTCAAGCTGCGTCAAAGAACACCCACACAGATGAAGACTGTCAAGATGTCTCACGACGGGCACAATGCTCGTTCTATTCAAACACCTCAGGGCTCAACACCCCTATTTACGCCACGGCCTGACAACGGCCCAGTTAACTCCACTGTCAGAGGCATAGAAAAAGCGAACACAGCCTCTCCCCACTATGACATTTCCAAAAAAAGAATGATTACAAATCTAAACAATCTGAGCAAACAACACGTCTACAAACACACACTACGTGACATGGACATTCCCCAGCCTCGACAATGTTGACAAACTGTACTAAACCCTGGTGCAAGAAGAAGGTGCCTACCTCGATGGCAAATATAAAGCTTGTGAGTCCTGTCGCGACCACGACAGGTTTAACCAGAAGGCAAGACGTGTCGCAATCAAGTCCAAAGGAGCCCCAAAATATGGAAACAAGAGGAAAAGGACAACAAGCACAAGCAGCATTGAAGATAGACCTTCCACGCGACATTAATCAGACAGGACAGAGGAGGGGAGTAATGAAGGATCAGAATCTGATAGCTCAGACAGTGACAGCTATAAGCCCCATATAGTCAGTTACCAATTTCGTACTGTCTGAAAAAACTAACATGTTGAAATAGCCCATCAAGAAGTTTACTGGCGCACAAGATCTATATGAGGACCTATGTGTCAAGTTTAAAGCAGAAACAGGTGTCAGTTTTTATGGGTCATATAAAATCCCAGAAGTGTCAGAGAAGGAGCATGTTCAGATGTTTGCAAGGGAGATATGGCATATCATAGGATATAGATTTATGTGTTCTAATTAAGGTCCACTTACCAAAATCATGTAGGATAAAGGACAACAAAAAGCTTAAATATGGTCACAGGACCCATTTTTGGTGCAGCCAGGATGGTCATAAGAAGAAGTCAAAGCATTCAACAGACCCAAATGCTAAGAATGGCAAGAACCCTAGAATGAAGTGATTTCTGTGCCACAGTAAACTGGGCATTTCTTGTCACAGTGTCAATGATGGAGATGGAACTATGCTTGTCACAATATGACTGGAGCATCATCTCCAACATGTCAATTAGATTGATGTTTCCATGCCACCTGAATCTTTGCAGATGATTCATGACAACCTGGAATGGCTGACACTCACAGCCATGGTCACAAAAATCCAGGCAACATTTCCCAATGTGACCTGATGGCAGATCCATACAGTGTGGTCAGAGATGAGTAAGGTGTTTCGGCGTTGCGACAAGGAACAGCTTCCATCTGCAACTTGAAGAGTTCAGTAAAGAGGTAGATATTTTTGCAATAGCTGACCCAGACAGCATGGAAATGCTCTGTTGGGGTCTGAAAAAGATAATTGGGCCATTATATGGGAAAATTGTTGAGATCGGAGTTGATGCAACCTGTAAGTGAAATGATCAGTGACAAAGATGTAAAATGATGGTTCATGCACCAGATAACACAAACTCCAAGCATCTTAAGCTGTATAGTGTGATGGGTGAGTAGGACAATGCAGGCTTCCCAGTCTCATATTGTCTACTATCAACATCATCAGCAATTGACCAAGGAAAATGTATGCAGGCCCTTACAGCCTGGGCAAATTGTCTACACAAGAAGTATGGATTAGAGCCAGTATTTACCCATGTTGACCAGGACATGGCCAAGATTGGATCCCTGAAGTCAGTATGGGATGTGAAGGTCAGTATTTGCTGGTGACATCTCCAATGAGTGGTATGGGCATGATTAGCAAAAAGAAAGTTAGTGACAACACCATACAACCCTGAGTGTGCCCATGCAGAATTCAGATTCATCAACATTTCATTTGCCCCACAGGGGAAAATTGACCAGAAAGATTATGAGGGCAGCTTGCACAATGTTGGACCACCTGTTGCAAAGCAGACTACCATGGTAACTGTAAGGGGAAAGGAAGGTGCCCCAGGCATCCTATTCTGCCTTTCATAAGGGAAAAGGAAGGTGTCCCAGGTGTCTGGGCAATTTTCTGCATTCATCCCATATTTTTTTATATTTTATTTCACCCTATTCTGCATTTTCTATGATTTTCTATGATTTATTCCTATTTTTATATTTCAGCTTTTTTCCATGTTGGTACATGTTGACAGTTCTATTCTTAGAGGCAAGGCCCCTTCTGTATGTTTACCCATCAAGGTGATGTCATTCCACAGCTTGATCTGCCTATTTCCACCTTTTTTGCTATTTTTAGCTTACTATTTGATTTTTGGCTTTATCACATATACTGGGCATCAACAGATAGGTCCTTATGGTTTTCTCTTTGAATTCTCCGCTGTTAGGTGTGCCTGATGTGTCTGTATTATATAGTATAATATTAACTTTGGATTTCCCTCTGTTAGCTCACTCCTGAGTGAGGCTTTGAGGTTGCCCTTATAGTAACCCTTCCAACTGGTCTCCACATAAGAATACCAGCATGGCCACTCGTGTCTATCACACAAAATGCCCTTCCTGCTGCCAGCAAAGCAACATCTCAGCCAAGCCACCAGATGCAAAGCGAGCGCATATGAGTGCAGGCAAGATTCAGATACCCCCACTAGCCATGAAACCCTCCATGGACATTCCAATCAAAACAGTGGAAGCCATAACACAGGATATGGAACCATCTGTTGGAGCAGACTACATACGCTGCACAGAGGAAGAGACGACACGTTCCTTATAACCTACCTGGGGTATAGTTAGTCTTAGAGCTAGGGTTTAGCAGAGGTAAGAACACTGTATATCTACTACGGTACAGGTTCTCCTTATATACATAATAGTAAGGATGTCACATGACTCAGGAATGTGTTTACCACATGTATGCGCAGTAAGCGCAGTAACATGTGTGTGCTGCATGGTTTGCCTCATGTATGCATGTATCAGAATTTAACTTCAACACCATCTAACAATAATTCAGATGATGACGATGATGATGATGGTGCAACATGATGCACATTCTGCCTCAAAATATTGTGAGCTTATCATCAACATGATGGAGAAACACTACTGCATCCATCCATTAATTCCTGGCTATGCACATCCCAGCCCTGATGGCATTATGAAGTGGGCAGTGCAACAAATATACAACTTCTGTGTTCTGACTGTATTCTGAACAATTTACAAGAGGTATGGGCATACCTCTGGAAGAACAGGTACCATAAAATGTGATGGGAACTTTGGGCACATTTGACCCATCCTACAATCCCAGTCCTGAAGACAACAATGATCTTGGAAAGCCAGTAAGTCAAACATTAGTTATATTGTATTCCAAACTCACATTGCATTGGTTGAAGCTGGCATTATATCAAATGCAACTTCCTGTATGACTTCCAGATGCCATGTTGTGACTTTCTCATTTGGGTTTTGATTGTCAAATTTGTGCCATGCTATGTATTATCAAAAGCTTGACTGACTGCTGATGGATACAGAACACTATTGTGGACCTCTCTCTTGGTGAAAATACTTCAAATGGACATGGACAAAGTTAGAAAGGACATCAATCACACTACCATTAAATGATGGATACAAACCAGATGTTGTCAAGTGGGTATGCAGTTGCCCCTCTTTTGCCACAAGCAGATTCCTCCTCTGCAATTACCTCATGCAAGAAGTCCATTGTGTGCCCATCATCTTCTTTTGAGGTAAAGTGCTGATGGATGATGCTATTTTGGAGACACCAGACCCTGAAGCCATTAGGTGGGGAGGTGCCAAGGTCAACAATTGAGAGCAACAACCTCAGGGGGGGAGGGCAATGAAGGATCTGATAATAATTTTAATTTTCATGATGATTTTGTGGACACACAATGGGGAGATAGAGGAAGCCACACCTTTGAAGAAGCCATGAACAACCACATCAGCACCATCCTCCAATTTGTAGAAGGCCTCTGCTATCAGATCCAGTTCTGGGATGAGCAAATGTTACAGGCATTAGAGCACAAGGGAGCATCATTCCTTTGGTTGGCAAGAGCATGCACAAGCAAGGCCAGGAAAAAGACAGCAAGAAGAAGGCAAGACAAATCAGTAGGCAGTGCCATATTTTACTGCATGAGGCCTTCCTTTTCTGATAGAAAAAATGTCTGATGATCAAACATTGTGAAGTGACTAATTTAGCACTGGCAATGGATCATTGTGGGAAGTTATTGAGATGAATGGAAACTCATGTTTAACAATGCCTGAAGAGCATTGATGCAGAAGAGACAGGTTATCAAAGTTGAACTTGGAATCTTATCATTTATCTGATTGTATTTGTAATACCTACCATTTTGGGAATGTCATAGTGGGGGAGTCCAGTAGTACTCCATGGAAAATGCTTGCTCAACCCACTCCATACATCATGTGACCTCAGCAACTTCCACACCTTGCAACTACTGTAGTAGTTTAATAGTTATAAAGTTGTAGTATATCACAAGTATATCACTTTAAAACTTATAGCTCTGTTAATTCATAGGAATGTTATTCTAAGCATCTGAATAACAAAGTGAAAGCCTGTATGTCAAAGAGACCACATCAAAGGCATGTTAATAATAGCATGCACACTAAACACCAAACTATCTGCCTGCAGTGCAGATCTGCATTCACAAGTAGCAAGCAAGAGTCAACATCAGAGTCAACTAATAGTATCTACTTGTGATGTAATGAGTATGCTACAGGGCAGCAAAGTGAGAGATTACATAATAAGCACTCCTACCATGACAGAACTTGGCAGCTTGAGAGCCAAAAGTGAAAGTACAAAATATTGAGCAGCAACTGTAATCTGAGAAACAAAACCTATGATTGCAAGATGTGATCTCAAAAAAATTGCAGAAAAAAAGTGAATTTGTCCTGTGAAGCTTGAACCAGGGCCTGTAGCAAACACAGCAACAAACACAATAGTATAATACCAATTACACTACCAGACCATTTCTAACCATACTTAGTTACTAACTTTTACTGCAAAACCTCTATACAAAGCCCCAAAGCATGAACACCAGCAGGTTGGTGCATGTGATGTGTCTAGGCTGCTATGTATCATCAAACTGTTTGGTAATGAGCATCTCAGCTCAATGAACTCTGGCATAAACAGATGATCATCATGCTGGAGCTTTGTGAGGTCTACAACAAGTCTACGAGTATACACAATGGTTGGTAGATAAACCCAACTCACCCATAGATCCTCAAGGAGCTATGAACTGGACAAAGAATGACAACTATGCTAAACACCTTACATCCAACATAAGTACTACCAAAATGATGAATCTCAGATGACCTAGCACTTTATCAGAATGTTGGTCTCAGCAGGTTGCTCTGTATGAAAACTAAACTCACAACTCAATTATTATTTTTACATGTCAATACTACCTCCATATCAACCTCACTGCCAACCCCAAGTTCAAAATCTCCAATGCTTGGTTCAAAGTTATCATTTCCTCTTCACTACCTCCATCTTAGGATACCTTTGCTGAGGATTATGTGGGATGAAGGACTGATGTCGAGAAAACCAACCCAAAGAAACTAATGCCATTTCAGCAATTAATCAGGATCATTCATGAGGAATATCTTCAGCACACTGGATGGGCTAACAATGAGTCAATCAATTTTGTGACTCAGAAACCCCATTACACAACTCCTAAACCTTGCTTTGCTCAGCACATTAGTAATGGCAACAAGTGGTGCTCCCACTGCAGACACCCAAACCACAATGATGCTGACTGTCTGTTTTTAAACAATGCCCCACTGTGCAACTTTTGCAAACATAAGAGGCACCTTGAGAAGAATTGTAGGAAGAAGAAGAGGAAGCAGATGAAGCAGAATGATGGGGAACAGAGGAAGGCAGAACCACAGAGGGGAGGTGATGCTAAGAAGCAGAAGAAAGATGGTGTAGATATGGTACAGGAATCAATAATTCATGGCTGATGATGATGGTGAACAGTCATTCAATTATGACACATTTATTGTTACAGATAGCATGGCAATTGATGAGTGCATTTCCTATTATAAGTGGATAGTGGACATTGGGACAGCTTCTGACATATCCAACTGATGTGATGCCTTGTAACCTGCCTGTTAGAAAACAGTCTCATTACATAATAGTATTTTATTTTATTTTATTACCATGATTTATGCTAACTTACACTAAATGTGCTATGCATGCAAGGCATGATAATTTTATTTAACATGTGTTGATATATACATGCATGTATGTGTGCATCAACAATAACAATGTACAATATATGTAACTGTATGGGGAATGAAATGTGTCCCAAGCATCTTGGCAATTTCTATGTTTGTCCCATATTTTTCTATATTTCATTTCACTCTATTCTGCATTTTCTATGATTTTCTATGATTTTCTATGATTTTATAGCTATTTTATGACTATTTTTCAGTTTCTCTACATGTGTACATATTGACAGCCCCTTTCAGATGCTTACTCATTGGGGTGACATCATTCCACAGCCTTGATCCACCTATTTCTACCTTTTTCTATTTTTAGGTTAATATTTGATATTCAGGTTTTTCACATATACTCAGCATCTTTAGGGTGATGTCCACTATCTGCTAGCTCAGACTGTGTGGGTTCTCTCTACAAGAAGGGGGCAAGATGCACACATGTGATAGGGGAATTGATGGTTTTGATGTGAGGGGTTATTAATAGATGAGTTGATTGAGAAAGGCATTTCACACCACAAGTGTAGGTGGAATACCTAAGAGAACATGACTGGGGCTCCTAGGTGTATATTTAGGGTTTATATACTATGTTACATATATTGTACAGTGTTGTCACCAATGTGCTTGTACATGCATGTACATATTGATGCATGTGAAATAAAATTCTCATGCTATCAAAGTGTAGCATCATTTGGCATAATGTAGTGTAATTCGATGTAATAAAATAAAATAAAATTTTATTAGGTCATGGGGCTGTTTTCTAACATTACTCCCCTGTTATGCCTTGACTGCCAAGTGAGAAAATATTGAGTCTGTCCCCTCTGTGAAATTTTGGTAAAGCTGGAAGTTCATCTCCTCATATACCATTCTCACAATGCAATGCGGAGCATTTGGATTATGTTCAAAGAATTGGGCCATCACATTATGTGCTCACTTACAATTCTCTTCAGGTTCTCACAAATTATTTTTGTCAGTATGGTTCTTCCACTTTATTAAGAACTACAATTTATTTCATCAAAGACATGAGTCTAGAGTTTCTTCAACTACATATTCTGGAGCACCTTCTACCATTATGGGAGGTTGCAGAGTAGCTTGTTGACCAGGAATAGTGGGTGGGCAGTAAGGGTGTAGGTGGGAAACATTAATCTTGGGATCAATTTTGAATGATCGAGATAATTTTGCACTACTGCATTAGGCAAAATTACTTTGGAAATCACATATGGGCCAACTTGTTTCTCTGTCAATTTTCTTGAAGGTCATGGAATATTTAGATCCTTGGTACTTAGCCATACCAAGTCACCAACCTTGTACTTTGGAGCAATGGCTCGAGTATGATCTGCATGTCGCATCATATCATCACATACTTTCATCAATGCTGCCTCTGCTTCTTCCTATACATGTTGCATCTTAGATATAAAGTCTTCTACTGACTGTACCTTGATTTCCCTTTGGAGTTCCATTCCCATAATTATTGAAGAAGAATGACATGTGAATAGCCAAATGGAATTTGTTATTGTGAGAAAATTTGGCAATCGCCAACCATTTGGGCCAGTCAGTTTGTTGGTAGTGGACAAACATGTGTAGGTACTGCTCCAACTCCTGGTTCATTCTCTCTGTCTGCCCATCAGTTTGCAGGTGATATGCTGTAGATAATTTAGTTTGAATCCCCAATATGTTGTTTAACTCTCACATAAATGCAGAAGCAAATTGTGGTCCACAATTGGATAACAGTATCAGGTAATCCATGTAACTACCATACCTGATTCAGATAGAGGTGTGCCAAGCCTAATGATGAGGTTTCTGTAGTAGTAGGAATAATATGGACCTCCTTTTTGCAGCAGTCACATACTATAAATATTGCATCATATCCTTGAGCCTCAGGTAATCCAGTGATAAAGTCCACAGATATATCTTGCTATGGCACTTTAGGTATAGTGCTCAGCATTAATTTCCCTGCAGGTTTCTCTGGAAATTTCTTTCCCCTCATGCATGTATCACATCCATCCACATACCCCCAACACATATTTTGAAATTCTGGGCCACCAATAATTTCACATCACTAACTTCAACATCTTCTACCTTCCTGGATGTCTAGCAGTCAGTGTATTATGATGTAACCAGATGATCTCTTTTCGCAAATCCTGATCCTCTCCCTTCAGAGCTTTTATGGCTTCCACTACTTCATTGCCCATTTCTGAACATCACCTAATTTTAGACAACATTTCCATTTCCAAGCTATCTATTAATAGATGCCCTTGATGCATAGCACAAATGTGAAAGTATTTGGGTTTGAGTAAGGTAACATTCTTATTGTCCTCCTCCACTTCCCCTTAGTGATAAAATACATCTGGATAATGCATCTGCTTTCCTCATTAGGCTTTTCACTTTATGAACTAAGTGAAAATTAAAATGTGATAGGAATAACACCCAATGTGCTTTCCAGTGGTTAAGTTTTTTAGTGGACATGAAGTATTGCAGATTTTGATGATCTGTCCAGATCTCAATCTGATGCATACATTTCTCCAAATAATGTCTCCACACCTCCAACACTCATATTATTCCCAACATCTCTTTATCATGCACATCATAATTCTTTTCCACATCATTCAACCCTTGGGACAAATATGCACAAGGATGCCATTTGTGATCTTTGCACAGCATTAATAATACTGCTCCAGTAGCAAAGTTGGATGCATCTGATTCCAGTCATAAGGGATGCATGAAATCTACTGGGGCTAATATTGGTTCCTCCACAAACTTCCTCTTCAACTCCTAAAATGCTGTCTGCTGCTGTTTCCCCTACCTCCACACTACTCCTTTTTGTGTAAGGTTGTGTAAGGGTGTGGCAATTTTGGAAAAATTATGCACAAAGCAATGATAGTAATTTGTGAGTCCCAAGAAGGCTTGAACCTCCTTGATATGGGTGGGCACAGGCCAGTCCATAATTGCCTGTACTTTGATCAGATCCATTTTGATCCCATCAGGGTCAATCAATAATCCTAGGAACTCAATCTTGCTTGCCCTGAACCCACACTTCTCCAGTTTAAAAAATAGATCATTCTCTGCTAATCTCCATAGCACCTCCTGCACTATTGCTTCATGGTTTTCTTCATTCTCCATAAATATCAGAATGTCATCAATAAATACTATTACCATGCCTTTGTCTATTATGTCCTTGAAAATATTGTTCATCATATTTTGGAAAGTCAGGGGACTATTGGTCATCCCAAAATGACAAGCAGCTTGAAGGATCTTTGTTGCATGGCATATGCAGCCTTCCACTAATCTCCCTTCTCTATTTGTACATTATTATTTTTTTTTTTTTTTTTTTATCTCCTTGTTTATTCTCCATTGTGGCAGACCATATGCCAGAGAATGTACAAACACGTGTAGTCTACTTAATAAAACTTCTGTTCCTCCTTCTCTCCTTTACATCTGCTGAGAGGGTCATCCCTCAAAGTGCTCAAGGCGCTGTTAACCGAGGATTCTCGGTATGTGGTGTTTCTCCTTCTTCTCATCCTCTTGACTCTTGTGTGTCTTGCTGCGTGAGGTTGTGGAGCCGTCCTGTTTTTGCTATGAATCGGAAGAGGTGTGGTAGGGTGCTTTTTGTGGTGAGCATGTGTGCTATGTCGAAGCTGATCCTTCCCATTTTTTGTTGCAGCTTGTCGTGGTGTTGTTGGTGTGCTGGGCAGTGTACTAGTAGGTGAATGACTGTTTCTTCTGCCTCTCCACATGCTGGGCATAGTGGCGATTCTGCTTTCTTTATGCAGTGTAGGTGTTTGGCTAGTGGTGCATGGCCTGTGCATAGTTGTGTGAGCAGGCTTGTCTGGCTGCGTGATAGGGTTGTGATGAGGCATAGGTACATTTTTGGTGGCGCGGTTGGATCTGTGTGTCGAAGCTGGTTGTATCATGGTGATTTTGTCCATAGCTTCACTGTCCTCTGCTTTAGTTTTTCTATATATGCTTGTTTGGTGGTGGATTTGCTTATGGGTAAGGGGTTTCATAGAAGTGGGGGTAGGTCTTGTCACTGGTTGTCTGCCCCTTGTTCTGCTGCTCTCTTTGCCTGTTCATCAGCTGCTTCATTTCCCTCTATTCCCTCATGTCCTGGTGTCCATCGTATCCATAGTTTGATCCCTATATGTTTTCTTCTTAGCTTTGTGAGCTCATCATGTAGCACGTCAAAGATGTAGTGTCTGGGTAGTGGTTTCATGCTAGCTGCTGCTGTGATCGCTGCTTGGTTGTCAACACATACTGTTGCGGATTGGACATTCCATTCATTGGCAATTAGCTTGATGCCTAGAAGTATCCCCATGCCCTCTCCCTCGTACACAGTGTGCTTCCCACTTGTCCCCAGCCTGAATCCCATTCTCCTCTTTTCTGTTCCTGCTCGGTATAAGACTGCTGCCACCCCGATCATCCCTTCTGTTCCAGATCCGTTGGTGTATACTTTTACATCTGTGTGGTCTTCCTCTTCCATTTCTCTCGCTTCTTCTCAGTCATTTGCAATCTGCGTTTTGATCTTGGGTGTCCATTTCGAGTCATATCTTGTGGCTGCTATTGTTTCGACTTTTGTTGGATTTATGCCATATGTGTCCATGAGTTCATGGAGTGGTGTGGGGTGTCGTTTTACTCGTCTGCGTGCTGCATTAGTGACTGCCTTTTGTAGGGGGTGGCCCACTGGTAGTGTGGCTAGCCGTAGGGCTGCACGGTGTCTATGTTGGTCAACTAGCAGCCAGAACGGGAGGAGGTTGGCCATCAGATCTAATATGTTTGTTGCTGTTGTTCTCATTGTGCCTGTAATCATAAGGGCCGCTTTTCATTGGACACCTGCTAGCTTGTTGATGATGGCCCTCCCACTTTTGTATGTTTTTGTTTGCTTTGCAGTGCATCTCTGTGGAGTGAGAAATAGGTCAGCGCCATATAGCATTTGTGGTACGGCAATGGAAAGGTATAGCCTTCGAATGTATTGTGCTGCCGTCCCTCGTGTTGTTTTTGTGAGCCGTGAATTGTATCATCCAGTCTTGTCCTTTGGCTAAAGCTACCGCGCTGTGTGCTTTCCAGTCTAGTCTGCGGTCAATGGTAATTCCTAGGAATTTTGCTGTTTCTGCAGATGGTATTCGGTGGTTTCTTAGCTTGAGTGCTCTTCGCGGCATTGGGATGCGTCTCCGCAGTGTGATTGGGGTCGGTATTGTTCTTCTTGTTAGGTCGAGTAGTTGGAATTTTTTGATGCTGAACTTGCAGTTGTGGTCTCTTGCCCACTCAAAGATGCCTCCCGTTCGCTCCATGATGTTGTTTAGTTTTTCATGTGTTTCTATGAAGTCTTTCCCTGTGGTGATTATTGCCATGTCATCAACGAAGAGTAGTATCACCTCGCCTGTTTTTCTCTCTGGTATGCCAAGCAGGTCTCCATTGTATATCAGGTAGCAGATCCCTGAGAAGGGGTCACCTTGATCGAGCCCATTTTCTACCTGGAAGTGGTCAGTTTCATAGTCATCAAATTTCATGTTCATTTGGCGGTTTTGCATTCTGCATCATATCCATTCTGTGTACTCTCTTGGTATTCCCCGTTGTCGCATGTCATGTATTAGTCTGTCAAGGTTGACACTGGGGAAGGCCCCCTTTACATCGAGGAAGAGGACTGAGGCTACTAAACCTTTGCACCATGTGTCTTTGACCATTTTTGCTAGCAGGTGGACTGAGTCTGTGGTCGTTCGACCAGGCCATGCTCCAAAGTGGTTGGCTGGGAGTATGCCATGTTTTTCGCACATCGTTACTACATCGTCTGTTTGGCAGCTATTGAGGAGCTGAGTGAAGCCATCTGATAGTACGATTGGTCTCCATGCTTTTGGGCTGGTGTAGTCCTTCTTTCCTGTTTTTTTCATCACCAGTGTTTCCGTTGTGGCCCATTCCGGCGGGTAGTATTTTAGCGTGTGTGTGGCACAGAATAGGGGTCCAAGGTGGGGTACCAGTGCTGTGCGCACGTGTACTAGTATGCAGTTCAGTGCCGTACCTTTTTTGGTTGCTTTGTAGGGCTTCATCTTTTTTATCGCTCGATGTATTTATTCATCTGTGATGTTAGTGAATTCCCATTTTGGTTCTGGGTATTCTGTATCGGCTGGTGCCGGTGGGGCGTTAGGGTTTGGTGGTGGGAAGAATGTTTTGAAGAAGAGTTGGCCCTTGCTTGTGTTGTCTATTGCTTCCCTCTCTACCTGTTTTGTTGTTGGGTTTTTTACCTGTAGCGATGGTACCCTGGTCCTACTTGCGTCTGTTGCAGGTCCAGTCACTAACCTGCTTGCATTCCATAGCATGGTGTTGTCGAGACTCTCCAGCCACTCTACCCAGTGTTGTGCCTTGGCTTCCTTGATCTTCTCTGCATACCAGTTTCTCTGCTGTCGGTATTCCTCATGTATTGGGTGGTGCATTATGAGTCGGAATTGTTTTGATTTTGTACCTAGTTTTATCATGTTTCTTTTCTCCTGCGCTAGTTCCTTCGTCCACCATCGTTTTGCGTATGGGCTGGGTTTGGTGTCAGGCACATGTTTGTCGATGGTGTCTTGTACGATTTGGTTTAGTTTCTTTAACTGTGTCTTGAAGGTTCTGATGTCTTGAATCTTTGTCGACGGTTCAGTTGCTAGGGCTTCGGTTAGGTCTTTTACCATCTTGTTCCAGTCTGTCATGCAGAAATTTTTTTGGGGTTCGGTGTTTGCAGTGCATGGTTGTATGTCGATCTTGGTGATTATGGGAAAGTGGTCTGTTCTGGCTGGGTGGGTTTCGTCTTCTGCATGGCATTTGATGATTACATCGTGGATTTGTTCCATGCAGAAGACGTTGTCTACCCTTGTGAAGTTGCCTGTGCTGTGGGATTTGAGCGTCGGGATGAGTGGGGGGAGGGCCATTTTCATTTCATATCTGGCTATCATGTTGAGTAGCGGCTGGGCTAATTCTAGATTGGTGGTCATGAAGAGGTGATTGTTCTGTGGTTCATCCCACAATGGGTGGTGTCAGTTAAAGTCTCCTCCCCACATAGTGTGGATCGGGCATCGCCAGTGTGGTGGGGTTGGCTGTCGCAGGTGCATTGCAAGTTTTTTGAGGGTTTCATTATTATTGCAGTTGTTATATATGTTGGCTATTCGTAAGGTTCTGAAGTCACCTTGTATGATCATCACCACCATGTCGGGGCTTTCGATCGGGATCTGTGTCCATGTATCAGATAGTATCCTGCTGTTGATTAGTGTTACCATTCTCATTGCATCTGGGTGTGCTGCATGTGTCATTGGGTATAGTGCTGTCCAGTTGGCATTAGCTCGTGTCATACCCTTGAAGTCGATGTAGGGTTCTTGTATTAGGCATATGTCGTAGTCTGTCCTTCTGAGCAACGTCAGGAGGTCTAATTGGCTGAATAGTGACTTGTTTGTATTTTGCTGCCTGATGCATATTGTCTGTCTGTTGTCATTTATTGTGTGGGTGTGTTCATGTAGCTTAACGGTGTTTCAGCTCTTGGCTCCTTGGGTTCTGGGTACTGTTCTCCGCATTGCTCTATGTGCCCCAGACCGTGTTCATCATTGTATTCATCTCCCCATCCCCTTCTTTCTTCCTCTCTTCATCGAGTATTTTCTTGTTGATGGTTGCTCATGGTCCCTGGTCCGAAGTAGTGGTCTAGGGTTGTTGGTGTGCTGCATGGTTCACGTGATCTCCGCCATCTGTTATCTGTTGCTCCAATGCTAGCCCCTGATCGGAAGTCTCTGTCTCTCTCGTGTTCGTTTCTTTGTCCTCGTCTCCTGTTTCTGATGATGGCCCACTGTTCTTCAAATCTTTCATCGCTCCATCTTTGCGTTGGTTCCAGTTGTTGCTCTTGAGGTGGTTCCTGGTAATAGTTCTGGGCTTGCGCATTCTCTGTGTCTTCGTTCATGGGTCTCCATGTGTGGGGGTCGTTCGTGGGGAAGAACCTGTACTTCATTTCAGGGATTCTTGCTTGCAACCTTTTGGTTTCCATCAGGAAGGTTAGGCATTGCCTATCTGCTGTTCCATGTCCTTTTGCTTTACTGGGAACACAGTTAGCACATTTGAAGCTCTTTGGGTCAGTTACCATGCATGTGTCCGTGCAGTGCTCCTCTCCGCATCTGGCACAAATGTCCATGTGGCTGCTGCAGTCTTTCGCTATGTGGCTGAACTTTTGGCATCTAAGGCATCATTTTGGTTCTGGTAGTAGTTTGCAGGCAACGCATCTTTTTCCTTCGATGAATAATCCTCTTTCAATTGCCTGGTTCGCTGCTTCTCTTGTTAGGTAGCCCATGATTATGTGTGCTGTACATTGTCTCATGCTGCAGAGGTGTGGGGGTCTGACATATTTCGCATAAATGATGGTGCCTTCCTGTATTTCATGTCTCTTGCGATTTTGTCTCATACTGTTTGCATGGTGGGATCGAAAGTGGTTGGTACGAATTTGACCAGCATGTATAGTAACTTTGTGTGCACATTTGTGGTTCTGCCATAGAATCTTAAGAAGGCAGTTTGGACGTCTCTCCTTTTCATCCAGTCAACTGCCACTTTTGAGTTTAACTGGTATGTCACATTGCCATTCCTTATTTTTTTCACTGCTATGAAGCTCATTCCCCTCGGTGCATCCGACGATTCCATGCCCATCAACTTGAGTGTTAGATTCGCTTTTTGTACTAGCTCCTTCTCTGTTAATTTTTCGAAGGTTTTGTCTCTGGTTGCTGCATCTCGCTGTACTACCACTTGTCGGTCATTGGTTTCTCCTCGTGCAACCGCTGCCATGTGCGCAGGTGGAATGTTCCATTGCACTATTGCTGCATAGGTTGTCACATTCGGGGCTGGGGCAGGTATTGGTGCTGCAAGGGCTTCAGCCAGGTTGGGTTGTTGCATCTGCTGGGGTGCCAAGTCAGCTATTTCTTGTGTTATGCAGCTTACCATGCTCTCTAGTTCTTCTTGGGTGGTCTGTACCATAGCTTCGAAGTCTTTCATCGCCGTTCTTACATGCTCCACCACTTCTCTGAGATCCTCGACATTTGCTGCTGCCTGCATTATCCATTCCTGTATCTGCTCTCCGATTTCAGTTGATACCATCGTGGCCATTCATATTACTGATTCTTGTTCGACTAGGAAGGCCATCACTCTGATCATGTCACTGTAGGCCTTGGGCATTTTGGGGAGTGCATGTGCTGCTTGGAAGAGCATGTACGATATGTTGCTCAGATTCAATTCCTCTCTGACGGGTAGGTACTGTTTGTTGTGCAGGAGCTCTATGGCTTGCTCAGCATTGGTGACATCAGTTGCGATTCCCACTCCTTTCTCTAGTGCCTCTCTGCTCCATTGATCAGTGCCTGTCGTTTCCGCTACTCGAGCTGTCTGCCTTGTGTTTTTTGTTGGTGGTGGCCCAGGTGGGCCTGGACTCATGTTCAGCATTTTTGGTTGTGTGGTTTGTTCAGTTATTAGAGGGCTATGTACGCTATTCTAGTTCTGCTCTCGTCGTCTGTCCCAATATCCTGTGGGCGAACTGTGGGAAAATTCGAGATGATGATGGAGTGAGATCAAGATGCATTCTATCTTGTACATTATTGTGCCCCCATTGTAAATCCAAATTTGTAAAGACCTTGGCTTTTCCCACCTTGTCAAGTATTTCTGAGGTCAACAGCAGAGGGTATGCATTTTTCACTGTCCACTCATTCAGATACCTATAATCTGTACACATCCTCTTCCTCTGATCTTTCTTTGGCATGAAGAATATTGGTGATGTCTGTGGTGATTTCGAAAGTCATATGTATCCCTTGCACAATTGCTCATGTAGGAATGCATCCACTTCTTCTTGTTCCATTGGAGATAATGAATATACCTTTGATTTCTTCAGCACAAATCCTGACTTTATCTCAATTGCATGATCCCATGGCTTTTGCACTGGCATTCACTCAGACTCCTTCTGAAAGACTGGCAAATATTTATGATATGCTTTTGGTACACACTCCTCCACTGGCTTCTCCACCTTTCCTCCACTGGCTTCTCCACCTTTCCTCCACTGGCTTCTCCACCTTTCCTCCACTGGCTTCTCCACCTTTCCTCCACTGGCTTCTCCACCTTTCCTCCACTGGCTTCTCCACCTTCACAATATTTTCATCCCATGACTGTCCTCCACAAATTTCTCTAAAGGTTTGTTTCTGCTCCTCCTTTTCAATCATGATTGGAATTGCCCCATTTGGGATTTCCTCATCCTCCACTTTAACAGAATACTTCCTCAGACATTCTTTCTCTTCTCTTTTCTTTCTCTCCTTCTTTATATTCCTCTCATACACATTACATTTTCTAGGACAATGAGTCATGTGTACTTTCTAGTGTTTGAATGTCCAGCTCAGTCCAATTTTTTTTTTTTTTTTTCATTTTAGTAGACAACCAGAACTGGAACTGGTTCCCTCGTCCCTAAAAGCTTCCAAGAACTGGACTGAACCTTATAAGACTGGTTCATAGCAATTCTCAGTCAACTCAAGACCAGTTTAGACCAGTTTGGTCCAAACTGGTTGCCCACTAGGGTAGTCAGTCAAAACTGACCCTACATGCTACATGTGTGAACTTTGCAATGACAAACTAGTAGGTAGTGGTATGTAAACTATCTAGGAGTTCAATACAGGGAAGTGTCATCAATAGTGAACTACAACTCCAATAAATAGCTGCTGCATTGAGATGTCAGATGCATAATATTGTGGAGCGATATGATGGCAATATACCAGAAAGATATGACAACTCATTGAAGTTTTGGGGATGGAGTAGGGAGCCTGTGTTGATGGACCACAAGTGAAGCAAAGATAGGAAATTTGGCCTCGTGTTGCTATAATCACATTAATAAAGAATATCAAAGAGCACAATTGTAACACAACTTATATACCACTATGATGCCATGCAGACACTCAGCTTGTCCAAGTCACTTGAGAGATACTTCAGAAACTCACTGGATAGGCCAGTAGAAGAGTCACAGGAGGCCACTGATGTTGAGAGGAAAGCAACAGAATGATTATCAGATAAGGAGCATGGCCCAGGGGAACAACAATGGCACAGCACTAGCAGCCATGGAGGAACAACATCATCATTGGAAATGCCATGTAAATAAGCATCTGGCACTGCCTCAAATTATGATCTCTGAGTCATCTTATCTTTCACATGAAATGAGCAAGAAAGTTGTTTGTGGAATCATTGAGATTAGAGGCTTGAATTGAGGACTTTGCAGTTTAACCATTAGATTTTGATGTATGTAAATCTATCTATCTAGGTCTACATAAATAGTATAATATCTATTCTTTGATGATCACATCTGAGTTATAATCACCATCTAAATCTTTGTTGAAGTCATCCTGCCAGTTATCAGCCCCCAATAGATCTTTGTATTCACCAATGTAGATCTCCTCGAGCTCACTAGAATTCCATGCACCAAATTGGAAATAGTATTGCACCAAGTGAACTTCATTATTTGCAGCTGTTCAAATTTCTGACCCAAGGTGAGATCACCAATCATCCACAACTTCTTTCGCCATTGAAAAGAGCTGTTCGCATGGGACTGAGGATGCAGGGATGGGGAGGACATCCAGTGCAATTCTTGCAAGAGTAGAATACATGTTGCAGTGATTTTATTAAGAATTCAGAAGGTATCTGTTGTGTAGAATTATAATGAGACATGCCTGCCACCATTCTACAATATCAGTCTCTGGAGAAACATCAGCAGGCATATCCTTCAAATAGCATCGCAACTCTGTTTCCCATCTGTCACATTCTGTAGTACCAAGAAGTGTACAGCGGTACCAATCATAATCAGAAAAGACTGATGCCGATGACTCAGTGTTGCTAGTTGTTGCATCCGATGTTGTCAGCAAAACTATGGGTGGTACCTGAGGCTGACTCTTCCAGTATTTTTCCATCTGAAGCACTTTAGTCAATATTGCATTCTAAGTAAGTAAAATTTATTATTCACCTCGCATTTGACAACCTTTCTCACTTCATCCTGCCTACTTTTTGCATGTTGGTGATAATACTCAACCCAGAAACCCAAACAAAACCTACTAAATGGCTTCATATGGTGTAACACAAGTCAGAGAAAGGGTGTGAGTTGGTACTAGATATCACTGTTAATATCCAAGGTTGTGTTTAGGGATGCAAAATGGTAAGAGATGTTATGAATAGTTTGTGGGAGTGTACGAAGTTGTTTGAAGTGGGTTCAAAGATGTGCAAAATAGTTCAAAGGGTTCAAAGAGGTTTGAAGTAGTTTTGAGGAAGTTTAAAGATGTCAGACTAATGTCAAGGTATGTCGAGGAGTGAATATAATAAATAAAAAGTGTTTTTTAAAAGACGATGGGCGATGTGCAATAAGTCGAGGAGTGAATGCAAAAGTTCAAAGAAGTTTGCGATATTTTGCAGAACTTAGAGATGCGATGTGAGGTTAAGACTCAAGAGAATGGCTCTTAAATTGAACGATAATGGAGAGGGTAACTCTTCTCTGTTCCCTTTTGCTTTTGTTCTAAATAACTAGTACAAGTCTATATACAATTTAAAGAGATAGTACTAAAAAGGAAACAATAACATATGGAAAACATGAGGCAATATATACAACAATGAGGACTTTGTAAATCATAAAACAAATGAGAAATGATAGTAAATGCAATGTATATTGTTCCAGTATAATAAAAGTACCTCTCTTATTGCTTCAATATATCATTGAAATACAAAATTGCACTTATCACATTCTAGATCTTTTGTTGTCTCTCTTCGTGTCTGGTGGTGCTCAACATGTGATGAAATGGCTCATTCCAGATGTGCCATGTAAGTTGAAAGGGTTTCAAAACAACTATATGGCAGCCAATGTCATTCAAAGTAGTGCAAAGTTGTTTGAAAGCATTCAAAGTGTCGCGAATTTGTTCAAAGTCATTCAAAATTGTGTGAAGTCATCCAAAATAGCTTAAAGGGTTAAAAATCAATTTTGTGGTGTTCGTAAGGGTTGGATGCATCTGTCATAATGTGTTGATATGATTGGGACCCATTCCAGACCTTAGAGTGTGCAATGGACCTATCATTGGTTGCCTGTAGCGCATTCTGCAGCCTGTTCTTCTTCTCCTCCCCATGTTAGCTTGATGTACACGAGTTTGTAATATGGATAAAAGACTAGAGTTCTCATTATCAGTATTCATCCCAAAAGAAACAACTTGAAAGCTGAGACTTACTAAGTGCAAGAATAAAACACAGCTTCTGATCAAAATGAGAATAATATTTGTTGAGTTTGTCTAGCCCATTGTTAATCACATTGTAATACAATGCATATTTTGGACTGTCACACTTGGCTTCCCATGCTGTCTCAAGTTCTTCTATCACTGGTCATGCATGCCACAGTGTTGGTCATTTCTCAGCTGAGAAGTGGTGTAGCATGCAAGCTGAGTCCTATAAAAAATCTAGTTCATCAGCAACCTTATCAATTTATCAGGTGGGAGCATGCACTGCAAGAATATTCTGAGCATCCATTGTTGATCTGTGTAATAATAGTGCAGTGGTCAGTCTTAACTAGTCATGAAGCCTTGTCTATGGTGCATTTAATTATTGCATCCAAAAGATTCCTGCTGCAGAAGACATTATCCATCCTGGTATGATTATCTGTGCTGAGGGATCATAGCATTGGGATAGAAGATGGTAGGGCCATCTTTATGTTTTGTCGGCCTAGCATGCTCAACAAGGGCTGTGTCAATTTGAGGTTCTCCCAAGTGAATAAGTGTGCATTTTGGGCTTTATTCCATAGCAGGTGGTGTTGGTTGAAGTCCCCCAGCCACATGGTATGTAGTGGTCCTATCCTGTATTTCTGACAGTCTTGATCTCACATGTATGTGGATATATGCACCAGCGCTCCATTGTTCTTGCAGTCATTGTATACATTGATGATGGGCAACATGCCAAATCCACCTGTAATTTTGATTGTGGTGATGTCCAGGTGTAGAAATGGGACTTGTATCTATGTATCTGTTAAAAGGAGTGTTCACCAGGATCATTGATCTCATTGATTTTGGGTATTTTTCATGGGTGTTGGGATATACTGCAATCCATTGTCTGTTAGCGTGGGTCTTACCTAAATGGTCTATGTATGGCTCTTGTATGGTGCATATGTCATAGTCATCATGCTTGAGACTTATTAAGAGGTTTTGTTGCCCTGTTGGGAATTTGTTGAGGTTTTGCTGCCAGATCTGGAAGGATCTTCACATCGTCTCTGTCTGTTGGTTTTTAGGCATATTTGAGGGGCGTGGGGCTCCTTCCTGATAATGCATCTCATGGCATTGGTCCTGGTCCTCATTCATTTGGGTCCTCATTCATTTGGGTCCTCATTCATTTGGGTCCTCATTCATTTGGGTCCTCATTCATTTGGGTCGTGATCTACCCATGGACAGTGTGGCATTGGGTCATTTGTAACATATCCAAAAGCATCTAAGGTTGTTTGTGCTGGTCTCACGGGCTAGCCATTGTGTATTGCACCATGTTAGCTCCTGTGTGAATGTCATGTGGTATACCTTGCATGTGTTGTTGTGGAGCATAATAGTTGCCTTGCTGTCAATGAATCTCTTGCCAATCTTCTGGGAATCGTTGTTGGTGTTGTATGTCCATGTAGTGGGTGCTACCATTCATGCCTTGCTGAGGTCCCTGGTAGTGTTGCTGGCTGTGTGGGTCAAGTTCATTCAGTAGCTTTCAAGTTCTGGGATGATGCATAGAGAAATACTTGTACTTATTCTCCAGTGCTTGAGAATGGGTCATTTCCCGTTTGGCTTTGAATTTTGGGCAATTTCTGTCTGCTGTGCCATGGCCCTTCACAGTCTCCCCTGTACAGTTAGTGCATGCAAATGATGTGGTGTCTGTGATTGTGCACTGTGAGGTTTGGTGATGGGATGTGCAATGTGCACAGGTATTTTTATCTGATTTGCAGTCTGGTGCATAGTGGCCAAAGTTTTGACACGTAAGGCATCTTCTCAGTTCTGCTAGTGTTTTGCAAACTGTAACATGCTTTCCATTAATGATTAGTCTGTTTTGGATGGTGTAATTGGCAGCTTCACATTGGTTGAAACCAATGGTGATGTGTGCAACTTTTTGGTTTGCTGATCGTAGATGCCAGTGGTTTGATGTACTCAAGAAAGTTAGTGCTCTGTCAGATATCAGGTTGTTGTCTTCTAGTTTTGTGTGTGCATAGCTGCTTCCTGCATCAGAAGTGATCAGTACAAACTCTGCAATAACATAGTGTAATTTGTTCCATATGGTGGATGTTCCATTGTAGTGGTTCCTGAAGGCTTTCTGGACTTCTTCATTGCTCATCCATGCTGCAGCTTCTGCTGAGTTCATGTGGTACAAAATGCACCTGCTCCATAACTTTTTAGCTGTTATGAATGTCATGTTTTGGGATTTGTCTGAGTTTTCCCACCCCATGAGGTCCAAGGCAGTGTTTGCCTTAGTTACTAAGTCCAGCTCTGATAAGCTAGCTAGTGTGTTGTCAGTGGTATTTTTATGCTTTTGGATGAGAATTTGCTTATCCATGGTTTCTGTTCTAGTGACAATTTCTGCATGATCTGGGTTTGTCTGTTGAATGATTGTCACATAGTTTGTAGGAGCCTGTGCAGGGATCATTGGTGTCATCCTCATTTCTGCTGTCTCTGTTGTTTTTTCTGTGAGCTCATGTGTGGCTTGGGCTAGTTGATCTGCGAATTCTTGGAAGCCATCAGTGAATTTGTCCATTTTACCTGTGATTTTCTTAGCTGGTTCAGTGATGTGTTCAACTGTGTTATGCATGGTTTCTACATTTTCTGTGAACAAGTTCAATTGTTCTTCTATCTTTGCATTGACTATGCAGGCAATGCTGTCAGTGATTTGGTGGGCATACACATTCTCTATAAGAAAAGTGACTGCTCTAATTCCATCCATCACTGGTATTGGCATTTTGTTGGAGACACTGAACTGTAATAGAACGTGAGACAAAATGTTCAAGTTAACAGACTTACCTGGTAGTATGTAATCTCCCATTGTAAGGTAATCCATGGCTTGTCCCCTAGATTTGATATCTGTGTTTGTCTCCTCTGCTTCCTCAAGGTCCTTTCTGGTCTTTTTTGCTGTTGCTGCTATAGTTTTTGGTCTGGTTGTTAGAGCTGTGTTTCTAGGTGACACGGATGAAGACATAGTAGTAAGAGATGAAAGTATGGGCATGGTATGTGGTGGTTTATGATGTTATTTTCAATTATGTCATTTAAGGAACTTGGATATTTTTCACCCACAGACCCAGCTTTTAATTCAAACCCTTGAACCCTCACATGCCTTGTAGGCTCAGCACTAAGAAGGAAATACTGTCAAGACCCATTTCACCCAATTGGATTCCCAATAACTCCCAACTTTTTTCTGGCTCTTTTCTGACCTTCTCCATTGGCATTCTGGTTGCAGCACTTTTTAGTCATCAGACAAGTCATCACATGCCTTAGTAATCATTTGCTTACTCACTTTATTCCTAATACTGTCCTACCAATTCTGGTCATGGACACTTACAAAGACCCATTAGTAAACTTCTGCCTTTTCCATTATTCTTCTGGCCTTCATTATTTATGCACCATAGCTTAGCCTTGGACTCTAGTTTGCAAATTATATATTTATTTACATGTTGTAATTCACCTGTGTATAATCACCTCCAGTCTAATATCAATCCTTCATCATCCTTGACTTAATCTTGACTCAATCTCTCAATCCCTTGACTCTTCTTGACTTCAAATAAACTCTAAACCTCTGCTTAATCTATCCTCGCCCTCCATCTGGAAACCCTTTGGAATTCTGACCTACCTCTACCCTGAAATTAGACAACTGATGAGGAAAAGGGTGCAACTTTTCACAAGTTGAAGCAAATCCTCTTTGGCCCCTTTTCACCTGGCCTGCTATAGCCCAGTGGATTCTGCTTGGAAATCTTTGAACCCTCCAACCACCAATGATTGGGTCCAACCAGAAGTCTGGGGTTTTCCTGACCAAGTCCCAACCTTGGTAGTAGTGACTCTGAACTCTGACAGAAATGACTCCTTGATGACCATCTCAAGGTAGGCCATCAATGACAATCCTTCTCAGAATATGCCTCACCAGCATTCTGTGTACCAAGTACCATGCTGTAAGGGAAAGGGAAGCATTCCAGGCATCTGTGCAATTTTCTGTGTTCATCCCATATTTTTTCATATTTTATTTCACTCTATTCTGCCATTCCTATGATTTTGTATAATTTTCTTCCTATCTTATGATTATTTCTCAGTTTTTTCCATGTTGGTACATGTTGACAGTTCTATTCTTAGAGGTGGGACTCCTTCTGGATGCCTACCCATCAAGCTGACATCATTCCATAGCTTGTTTTTTTCTATTTTTAGCCTACTATTTGATTTTCAGGTCTATCACATATACTGGGCATCGACAGATTGGTTCTTAGAGTTTTCTCTTTGGATTGTTCCAGGCGCATTTGTGAAGTCATCTTGAACAGCGATGAGACATTTTCTATTTGACAACAGAAATACAAGGTCTCAGAGGCGCTAAAGACTGGAGAGGCAACAGTTTTATTTGGTCCATTCTTCAGAAAGACTGGAGACTGGAGAGCAGTTGATAAAGTCCTGTGTTGTCTGTGATAGACTATCTCACTGACTCAGTTGATGCATTTCTTACCACTCATGCCACTTCTGCATATGTGATGCCTAATGCAGACACCAGTAAAACTCCAGACGTCATTCACCTGGGTCTTACATTTTCCTTCCTGGTTGAGCAAACTGCTCTTGGTTCTGGGAAGATTTTGACATGGACCAAAGGCTTCTCCACAAAGAATGCCATCAGACATGATGTTGTCAAATTTCTTCAAGATGCATTCGATAGAAAACATATGCATGTCAACTCTGTTATGTGCACCTGAAGTATTTTTATTATGTAGTACAATATTAACTCTGGATTCACCTCTGTTAGCTCACTGTTAAGTGATGCTTGAGGTTGCCCTTATGCATGCCAGGATACCCAACTTAAGTGTCAACCCCTGCTGGGTGAATGGCTACCGAGTGCTGAACTCTAACACAGTGCATGACAATTTTCCCCTACCTTGCATCAATGACATACTCACCAATTGTGGGAAGGGTAAAATATTTGGGAAGATGGACATGACTGACTCCTTCTTCCAAAACTCAAGTACATCCAGATGACATTCACCTCTCTTCTGTATGAACCCCATGGGGTCTCTATGAATGGACCTTTAATAATACTTGACCTGGAAACCTAACAAAAACCTGTTAAAATGCTTAGGAAGTATAACACAGGCTAGAGGAAGGGTGCAAGTTGGTACTAAATATCACTGTTGATATCCAAAAGGTTGTGTTTAGAGATGTGAAATAGTAAGAAATGTTGCGAATAGTTGGTGGGAGCATATGAAGTTGTTTGAAAGTTGTTCAAAGTAGGTTCGAAAATGTGCGAAATAGTTTGAAGAAGGTTTAAAAAGGCTCAAAGATATTCAAAGTATTTTGAGAGAGTTGGATTGGTGTTGAGGTATATTAAAGAGCATATATAGCAAATAAAAAGAGCTTTTTGAGAGACGATAGGCGATATGTGATAAGTCCAAGACAAATACAAAAGTTTGAGGAAGTTTGCGATATTTTGCAGAACTTAGAGATACGATGTGAGGCTAAGACTCAAGAGAATGGCTTTTAAATCAAATGATAATGGAGAGGGTAACTTCTTCTTTGTTTCCTTTTTATTGTCTGTCATTCTAAGTAACTAATACAAGTCTATATACCATTTGAAGAGATAGTACTTAAAAAGGAAATAAAACATGTGTAGTACATGAGGCAATATATACAACAATGAGGACTTTGTAAATTATATAACAAATAAGAAATGATAAATAATTGAAATGTACAGTGTCCCAATATAGTAAAAGTACTTATCTCTTTGCTTCAATGTATTATTGAAGCCTCTAAGTGCTATTATCGCATCCTAAGTCCTTTGTCATCTCTCCTCATGTCCAGTAATTGTTATGAGAGGCTGGAGGAGAGGGCATGTTTTTCTTTTGTTCTTACTTTCTTCTCTCATGCTATTGTTCTCCCTCTTATTGTCATGTTTACCAACATTCTTATTGTATTGCTCAGCAATTCACCCATGCACTCATAATCTTGCCCCATCTTCTTCTCACACTATTGTATTAACCATGGGACACCCTTATTGTTTGTACTACCTCATTCCTTGCTTATTGTTCACAACTTGTCCATATGCATAGATATGCTCTCACATTTGTAGTATTTAATCTGTAATGGAAAGACTAGTCAAGCCTCAGCTTGACCTGGTCATCTTAACCTCTTTTCTATAAGACTAAGACAGTCATCCTCAACTATCGCTTACAAGTGATAGTGATCTCTGACCTGATAAACAGAAGTAGAAGAGCTATTGATCTTAACAAAAGATCAAGCTGTTCAAACTCTGCTGACTAATCTGAGTCTAAGCAGCTACCACCAATTAACAACAAATGTGACTCTTATGAGAATTAGACACTATGCACAATGGCAGCACTCGCCACCCCCATTGTCCCCAAAGCACCCACTGCACCTGTCTGAACAGTGGAGATAAAGATGAGAGCACCCACCGACTTCTCGGGTGATTAATTGAAGACCATGCTCTTCCTCTTAGAATGTAGAGCATATGTAGATGCCAACCCTCAGGCATTCAAAGATGATTGACAGAAGATTCTTTTCATGGTTTCATACATGAATGGAGGAATAGCTGGGCCAATACATCGAATTGAAGCCCTGGGATACATTCCAGGAATTCATTGCGAAGGTGCAAGCAGCCTTCTCACCAATGGATGATGCAGAAAATGCATGAACACAACTCAGAGTGCTTGCACAAGAAGCAAAAGGAGGGGACGAATATATTTCCCAATTTAAAACACTGGCATACTGCACCAAGATTAAGGAAGACGCTGCCCTTATAGAATATTTTGTAGATGGACTCAACAACTGAGTCCTTGACAAGGTCTTCAGAATGGAAAACCTACTGGACATGATCGAGGGATGGTATACCCATGCAGCAAGAGTAGAAGGGCACCTGAGGAGAGTGAAAGCGATTAAGGAAAGAACCTACAGCAAGGAAAGTGGAGGAGCAGGAGGAGGCTCTTCCAAAGACCTGAGTGCAATGGACATTGACATGACATGCCTCTCCTACACAGAGAGGCTCGAACACATCAAGAAAGAGAAGTGCTTCATTTGTCACAAAGCAGGGCACAGAGCGAATGACCACAAGGGAGGAAAAGAGCCTCCTGCAAAAGAAGAAAAGAAATCTGAGGCAAAGAAGCCTGAGATGAAGAAAACCTTGAGAGACCACTACCAGACGATCCATACCCTCATCAATAAACTGGAGGAGAAGAAGAATGAAGAGGTCTTAGATTTAATGGTTACAGAGGGTTTTTAAAGTGGCAGCCCACATTGGCAGTGGACCTTGCCTGGATAATAGTCTCAAGTATATTGGTAGCACAAGTAAGCCACCAATCTATGCGCATTCCAATTTACTGTGTGCTAGAAGATGAAAGAGCTGAACTCCCCACCCTGATCGACTCCAGGACAGGAGAAACATTCATCGATCATCAAGTAGTTAAAAAACTCGGACTGAAGAAAGTACCACTTGCCAGAAGGATACTCACCAAAAACATTGACAGAACACTCAACAAGAATGGGATGATTACCCACTACGTCTACATCGACACAGAGATTTGGGGGAGAAGAAGAGAAGATCAGAATGCTGATAACTGGGCTGGGGAAGAAGAGGGTAATTCTGGGTTACTCCTGGCTTCAGAGGCGCAATCCCACCATCGACTGGAAAAAGGGGACTCTCACCATCAAGCTGACTGAGAGACTCCTAATCGGGAAAATCCAAATCATGATCGAATGAGCGTGCACTATCTATGGTAAGCAAAGTTTCACTAAAGATGACAAGGGGCCGCTTGAACCAAGAGTAACATTGAGCCTGACTCTTGGGAGGCTACCTATAAGGAGTACTGGGGAGACCTTCAGGGAAACCCACCTCACCGCCACTGAGCACATGAAGATTAGGCTTGGGATGGTTCATCTCGCAAAAGGACTTTGCACCAGGGATGAACCAGACTACAATGGACCAAACCCAGCAACAGACACAGACCCTGAGAATGACCTGCAGATACTGGTGCTAGATGCTGCAGGTGTTAACATATCACTCTGCACTGAGGGAAATCAGGATGGCACAGAAGCGCTATTTGCCTACATTCGGGGGAAACCCATGATCAGAGTGTTCAAAACTGAAAAATCACCCCTCATGATTGAACATGACTACATCCCACCAAATTACCAGAAGCTCAGGCAGATCTCCTGCACCACTTGATCTTGGCTAATGCAGGATAACCTATTCGAACACTACCTACATCTGAGTGAAGACCTCCATCTCACAGGAGCTCACTCATGGGAACAAAAACAAGGAAAAGAAGCAGTCACTTGATGATTTACTCCCCAACAAATACAAGGAGTACCGAAAGGTGTTCGAAAAGGCAGCATCAGAGAGGTTTCCTGAATTGAGACTATGGAACCACATGATCAAGCTGAAACCAGACTTCATCCCAAAAGACTCCAAGGTCTACCCCATCATTCTGGCTGAACAAAAGAAGTTTGATGAGTTCATAGATGAGAACCTGAAGAAGGGGTACATCATCCTATCCAAATTGCCTATGGCATCCCCATTCTTTTTTGTCACCAAAAAGGACTCTGATGTGCTGCAACCCTGCCAAGATTATTGGTATCTAAATGAAGGAACCGTCAAGAACTCCTACCCTCTTCCATTGATCAACGATCTACTCAACAAACTAAAAGGGGCTAGATGGTTCACGAAACTGGATATCAGATGGGATACCACATTGTCAGAATTAAGAAGGGGGACGAATGGAAGGCCATGTTCAAAACCAACAAGGGGCTATTTGAGCCCAAGGTCATGTTCTTTGGACTCTGCAACTCCTCGGCCACCTTCCAGGCCATGATGAATGACACCTTCTGGGACATGCTAAATGAGGGATGGCTAGTAATCTACATGGATGACATCCTGATCTTCTCAAAAGATCAAAAAGAACACGAGGAAAGAATGAAGAGGGTTCTGGCAAGATTGAGAGAGAATGATCTTTTCCTAAAGCCTGAAAAGTCCAAATTTGATGTACAAGAAGTTGAATTCCTTGGATTAATGTTACAGCTGAGTCAACTGGCATTGGACCTGACTAAGCTTAGTGGGATAAGAGATTGGCCACCCCCAACCAATGTCAAGGGAGTCCAATCATTCCTTGGCTTTAGCAACTTCTATCGAAGATTCATCAGTAACTTTGCAGTGATCACAAAGCCGCTAAATGACCTGATGAGGAAGGACCAGCCATTCAACTAGACAAATGAATGCCAAAGCACATTTGAAATGCTGAAACAAAAATTCTCCGAAGCACCTTCTGTTTATGCCACACACTGGAAAACTGTTCATAGTAAAAAGTGATGCATTAAAATATGCAACTGGAGCTGTTCTGAAACAGATGGATGCTAATGGGGACTGGCACCCCTGTGGCTACATTTCCCACTCATTCACTGAACAAAACTATGAGATTTACAATCGCGAACTGCTCAGAATAATATGGGCCCTAGAGACCTAGAGACATTATCTTCAGGGATCTGATCACCTGACCACCATCTTATCTGATCATAAGAACCTGATGTACTTCAGGATGGCATGGAAGCTGAACTGGTGGCAGGCCAGATGGAGTCTGTTCCTGTCACAGTTCAATCTACAATTGGTACACATACCCAGAAAAATGATGGTTCAATCCAACACACTATCTTGACAAGGAGATCATATACCTGAGATTGACAATGACAATGACGATGTCACCCTACTTAGGGATGAGATCTTCATGTAAATGATTGACATGGAATTAAAAGACCTACTAGCAGAAAGAATGATGGGAGATGATCTGCTAAAGGGGATAGTAAGGGCCATTAAAGAAGGAGGAACACTGCTGATCAAGTCAGCTGTAAAAGACTGGAGGATGGAGGACGATGGGATGGTCTTCTTTAAAGACCGATGTTATGTCCCAAATGACTGGCAACTACGAAAAAGGATCATGGAAAAATACCACGATAATGTACTTACCGGACACCCTGGCTGATTCCAAATGCTGGAGTTGGTTCAAAGAGATTACTGGTGGCCCACAATGACTATCTTTATCAGAAACTATGTTGATGGGTGCACCACCTGTCAACAAATGAAAGTCAACACTTACCTGACAACACCCCTGCTACTCCCAATTAAGTCTGAAGCGATGTGACCATTCACATTGATAACAATGGACTTCATTACTGACTTGCCAACCAATGGCAGATCGGACACCATCATGGTTGTGGTAGACCATGGACTTACTAAAGGGGTAATTTTCATCCCTTGCAACATGCTGGGGGCAGCAGACCTTTATCTCTACAATGTGTTCAAGAGGTTTGGTCTGCCCAATAAAATTATATCTGATTGTAACCCCAGATTTGCTTCTAATGCATTCCGAGAGCTGGGAATCAAACTGGCCATGAGTACAGCCTACCACCCACAGACTGATGGGAAAATGGAACAAGTTAACCAGGAGCTAGAGATCTATCTCTGAATCTTCTGTGCAAATGAATCTTCGCAGTGGAAGAAACACCTCACTACTGCCAAATTTACCCACAACCAGAAGCATCACTCAGTGATCAAAAATACCCCTTTTTACATAATGATGGGAGCTCACCCTAGGGCCATCCCCACAACCTATGAAAAGATGAATGTACTAGCTACTGAGCAAAGAATAGCTGAATTGGGAAATGCACGATGAGAAGCCTGGGCTGCACATGAACTATCTCGACAAGCAATGATCAGGTGAACCAGTCAAAATTTCCACCCATTCATGGCAGGAGAAATAGTTTGGTTGGACTCTAGGAATCTGAAACTGGGATACCCAACTAAGAAACTCACCCCAAAACATGTAGGGCTGTTCCCCATCACATGAGTAATTTCCTCCCATGCCTACAAACTGAGGCTACCCTCACAATGGAAGATTCACCCTGTCTTCCATGCATCTCTTCTCTCACATTTTAAAGAGAATGAGATGCATGGACCCAACCTTCTTCTGCCACCCCCCAAGCTGATCAAGAGAGAGTTGGAACATGAGGTTGAGGCAATTATAGCTCACAAGAAAAGAGGCTGAGGAACCCAATTCTTGGTGAAATGGAAAGGTTATGGCATGGCCAAAAACACCTGGGAACCAGAGACACATTTAAAGAATGCCTCAGAAGTACTAGTGAAATAAAAATTCACCCACAATCTTTGTTAAACATGAGTGGCCCTCTGCACCTTGTCATGAGTGTCACCCCCAACTCCAACCCAGAGGAAACCTTCGACATAGTTTTATAATACATCTGCGACTTGAACGACACCCAGAATGAGAAAGATTGTATTTCATAACTCGTGACTGAGCCCTGCTTAATGGAACCATACAAAACCTGTTCAAAACCTATCGAGCCATTTCTGCCCTAGAATGAATGTTTTGATGCCTCTCTCAGGAGGCATATCATCTCAACTTACTCCCCCTCATCAGAAACTTGAACAAGCAAGTGAGGCATTACAGGCCAGGGGAATGGGTGCCAACACCCTACCAGGTATTTGTTGTCGAAAGCGTCTCTGACAATGAAGAAGAAGAATGTTTTGGCATGGCATTGGAATTGCCACCACCACTGTGTGCACCAACACCATACATGAGACCACCTATGTATGCCCATACACTCACCTGCATCCAGGTGGATGCAGAACTCGATATGTTTCACTTGTGCCCAGATCGGGCACTTTTCGTCACACTGCCCACACTATCAGTGCCCCCACTGCCAAGTTTGGCAACCCAGACACTCGGCATTATTATGTCCACAAAACCTGACATGTGATGACCCACCTCAGCACAGCACAACTTAGATGCACATTACCATGATTCCAAATCAACATCTCATCGTCTCACTCGGTGCCATATTCAGTGCCACAATTTTTATAATGCTTATATTTTACCTTCTCATATTGTTCAAAATCCTCACCACCGCTCCTCTACCCCATGCCACGACACTCATAACTGGCACTTCCATGCGATTCATCAGTGCACCAGCAGAAGAAATCAAACTGCCTACAGCAGTCTACTCTCAGAGCACACCCACACCTACAACAATCAGTACCTTCACTGCAACTACTGATGATGATGTGCTGGCATTTGATCCCATGCACACAATCCATGCCTAGATTTAGATGGTACTCGAAACCTTGAGACAGAGCTGATGTTATGAGAGGCTGGAGGAGAGGGCATGTTTTTCTTTTGTTTTTACTTTCTTCTCTCACACTATTGTTCTCCCTCTTATTGTCTTATACATGTTTACCAACATTCTTATTGTCTTGCTCAGCAATTCACCCATGCACTCATAATCTTGCCCCATCTTCTTCTTGTGCTATTGTATTAACCGTGGGATGCCCTTATTGTTTGTACTACCTCATTCCTTGCTTACTGTTCATGACTCATCCATATGCATAGATATGCTCTCACATTTGTACTATTTAATCTGTAATGGAAAGACCAGTCAAGCCTCAGCTTGACCTGGTCATCTTAACCTCTCTTCTATGAGACTAAGACAATCATCCTCAACTATCACTTACAAGTAATAGTGATCTCTGACCCAATAAACAGAAGTAGAAGAGCTATTGATCTTAACAGTAATGCTCAATATGCAATGAAATGGCTCATTTCAATTGTGCAGCATGTATCCAAAGGGTTTCAAAACTGTTATGTGGCAGCTGACTTCTTTTGAGGTGCTGTAAAGTTGTTCAAAAGCATTCAAAATGTTGCAAAATGGTTCGAAATGATTTGAAGTCATTCTAAATCGTGCGAAGTTGTTCGAAAAGGGTTCAAAGTCAATTTTATGGTGTTTATAGAGGTTGGAATTGTGAATTGTGATGTGTCAATATGTTTAGAAGTATTCTCCAGAGCCTAGAGCATGAAATGGACCTATCACTGTCATGCCACAAGGTAGCTGCAATGCCCCTGCCACTCACCAGCACTGAATGACTGATGCACTATGAGATCACATTGGCAAGATTTGTCATGTATATCTCGATGACATTATTATCTGGTTACAAAACATGGAAGAACACAAACAGAACTGCACCACAGTTCTTGAGGCCCTTTGCAAAGCCAGTATTTACTGCAACCAAGCCAAATCCAACCTCTTTGCCACCAAACTGTATTTCCTTGGACACATCATCTCAGACACAGGGATTAAGCCTGACCTCCAAAAAACTGACTGTATTGCTGCCTGGCCATGACCCACAATGGCCACCAGTGTTTGAGGATTCCTAGGACTCACCAGATACATTGCCACCTTCCTACCAGCACTTGCTGAGTACACAAGCATGCTCAACCCCCCCACCAATAAAGATGTGACAAGGTCTTTCCTCCATGGACTGCTGATCACTGGGCCACATTTAAAAACATTAAACACCTGGTCCTTCAGGCTGACTGTCTCGCTGTAATTATGAATAAAGAGAAAGCATCAAACATCTGTGTCACCACTGATGTGAGTGACCACCCCACTGGCACAACTTGGGAAACAGCCCACCCAGTTGCTTATGATTCCTACCAACTCCATGATGCAGAAAAAAATTATTTCATCCATGAGAAGGAACTCCTCACTATCGTCAAGGTGCTAAAAAAATGGAGATCATACCTCCTTGGCACCCACTTTGAGGTCTTTACCAACCACTGAACTCTCAAGTATTTTCAATCACAGAAGAAGATGTCAAGACAACAGATGAGATGGTAATGTACCTTGCAAACTTTGATTACTCTATCACCTACATCCATGGTGAAGACAACACTGCTGCAGATAATTTATTACTGCTTTCCCACATGCCAGATGCCACCCCAGATGCCTGTCTTGCAGCCTGCACAATTGCCTATACTTGCAATGCACCACCCACACCAGCTGCTGGCATACTGAATATTGCCACTGACCATTCCCTTCTCAATCCCATCACCAGTGGCTACACAAGTGATGATTTTGCCAGAAAGCTCATGAAGGACATCAACATGGGGAGCATTGAAGGGGCAACCCTCACTGATAATCTCCTCTATGTTGGTCACTGGCTTGTGATCCCACAGGATCTCAAGGTCCAGGAACTGCTTCACAACTTGGCACATAATACCCTCAGACATTTTGGCTTTGACAAGAGCTATGAGTCACTCCAAGGATCTTACTATTGGCCCAACATGTGTTGAGATCTCAAAAATGCATACATTTTCTCCTGCACTGAGTGTCAGTGAAATAAAAACTGCACCTCAAAACCTAATAGCCCTCTATCCCCCCTACCAGTACCTAATGACTGCTTTGACACTGTTGCCCTGGTTTACTGCCAGAAGAGAATGGGAAGGACACCATTCTCACCATGACTGACCTTCTTGGTGCTGACATACATATTGCTAGCACCCACTCCACTTATATTGCTGCCCAAATTGCTGTAGTTCTCTTTAATGAATGGTACTGTGTAAATGGCCTAATGCTCCACCTTGTCTCTGACCAAGACAGCCTCTTCACTACTGAATTCTGGACTGCCGTTTACAAACTTACTGGCATAAAACTAAAGATGTCAACCTCCTACCACTCTGAAACTGATGGCAGTAGTGAATGGACAAACAAAACTGTGAACCAAGCCATTAGATACCATATTGACAATAATCAGAAGGGATGGCTAGCCAAACTCCCCTGCATATGGTCTACCATGGTGAACAATGTAAATACATCCACTAGTTTCTCTGGTTTTCAACTGAAGACCAGGAGATCCCCATGCCTCATCCCCCCAATTGTCCCCATACCCAGAAATGCCTCTGTGGAACAAACCAATGCCCATGACATTATCATACACATCACACTCGATGTGCAGGAAGCTCAGGACAATTTAACAGCTGCAAAGATATATTGGGCATACCATGCCAATGAATACTGGGCACCTGAAAATGTAAGGGCAACCTTAAGCCTCACTTGACAGTGAGCTAACAAAGGGAAATCCAGAGTTGACCTTATACTACATATGTAATACAGACACTTCAGGCACACATAACAGAGGGGAATCCAAAGAGAAAACTCTAAGAACTCATCTGTCAATGCCTAGTATATGTGATAGACCCAAAAATCAAATAGTAGGCTAAAAATAGAAAAAAGGTAGAAGTAGGCAGATCAAGCTATGGAATGATGTCACCTTGATGGGTAACCATTCAGAAAAAGTTCTGCCTCTAGGAATAGAACTGTCAACATGTACCAACAAGAGAAAAACCAAAAAATAATCATAAAATAGGAATAAAATTATAGGAAAGACAGAATAGGGTGAAATAAAATATAAAAAAATATGGGATGTGCACAGAAAATTGCCCAGATGCCTGAGATGCCTCCCTTTCCCCTTACAGACAATGTTTATGAGATAGGTGACCTCATCATGCTATCCACTGAAAACTGCTGCTGCAACTACAATTGCAAAGGCAAATCATGGGTCACCAAATTCATGCCATGACAAGATGGCCCCTACACCATCACACATGCCTTCCCTGAATGCTCTGAATACACCCTAAAATTATCCAACAACCTGAACACCTTCCCTGTGTTCCATGCACAGCTACTCAAACAATATGTCCCCATGATCCACTTCTTTTCCTAACTGGGAACTAGCTCACCCATGCCCTATTATCACTGAAGATGGGACTGAAGAGTGGTACATTGACAAAATTGTAGATGCATGCCAACATGGCCAAGGGGTACAATACCTTATTTATTATGAAGGATATGTAAAGATCATAATGAGTGGCACCCTGGTTCAGAAATGGCTGACACAGATGGTCTCATCAGATGGGAAGATGAGAATGGGACAGAGGTTTGAGACCCACACATTTTTTCCAAGTGGGGAGGAGTGTACCTGACCACACAGACTTACTACAACATATAATACACTACCATATTACAGCTGCCTGCACTCGCCTGCAGTTGCTTAGTCATCACATGACTAAATTTCCATCATCTGCCTGTGATCACTTAGTAATCACATGACTTTTACTTATTTATCCAACATATGACTAATATTCTCATCACCTGCCTGTGGTCATCTGGGGTCACTTCACATGACTAAATTCCCATCACCTGCCTGCATTTGCTTAGTCAGCACATGATTTATACTCATACACCACTAGCACACTGACAACACATACATTGATGACATCACTAGTGCTGATTACTGATACAGCATCTCCCTATTGCAGGAGGAGCTTGTCTAGGAGGGTTTTCAACTAGAGGAGGAGGCTGCACAGAAGGCTGAAGAGGAGGAGTGGAGGAAAGCAGCAACAGCCAAGCAGGCAGGCAAGAGGAAAGTGGTGGATGAGGTAGAGGCAGAAGGGAGCAGGTCGCCTGTGAAGAGGGTGAAGGGAAAGGCATGGGTGAATGCAAAGTCTGAGGGGGTTGTGCAGATGGAGGCCATGCAGCCCTATAAAAGGTGAATAGTAGTATCTCATCATTGTTGAGTACAATACTGACACTTTACCCCTAGATGTTTAAACCAAAAATTGGCATGATTCTGGATGGGCACTTGGGGCCAGGTGTGTGAGCCCTGTACCAGGGCAAAACACAAATGCAAGGAGGTAGTGTGGACAGGACAGGAGGCCCAGAAAGAAAAAGCAGCAGTGAGGGCTGAGATGGTGGAGCTCATGAGGAAGCTAGTGGTGGCAGTGAAGGGGCTGAAGCAGGAGGTCTGGGACCTCATGTAGGAGCAGGGGGGAGCACAGGAGGTGCTCGTCAGGAGCCAGGCAGTGCATGTGAGGGCATGTGAGGAGATTGCAGATTTTCACAACCTCTTCAATTTGGAGTGTGCATGGGTGGGGGCAGCAGAGGAGGAGGACGAGAGCTGGAGTGAGAGAGAGGTAGAAGTGGAGCTATCTGGGTTGACTAAAAAAGCTATGGGAGTCCTCCAGGTGGAGCTGGTGGAGGATGATGGGGAGGTGTAGGGGTTCAGTTGGGGCCTCCCCAAAAATTACTTTGTTTAGTTTTTTCTTTTTCTTTCTTGAAATCAAAAATGCTTTGTACTGAGTGAATTAAGTCTAAAACAGTCTGAGTTTTTCTGGATAATGAGTGTGGAAGTCCACAACTAGTTCCTGAGCATGGTCAAGTTCAGTGGCTGGGAGCCAAGAGTTTTCTTCATCAGTCCCCTGATAATCTTCCCAACAGAGTAACTTGCAACAATGATGATTGTTAATATTTGAGTCCAGGATTTCCATGATTTCATATTCAAGTTCATCATCAATAATAACTGGAGGAGGCAGGGGCTGAGAGCAATTAGAAATTGTGTTCTGGGTGTCTTCTTCCAGTTGTGAGATGTAGAATACAGGGTGAACAGCCCAGAGATGGTCCAGAAGCTGGAGGGTAACTGAGTGGGTGCCCAGTTGGGCCATGATTTCAAATTGACCATAGTATTTTTCTGAGAGTTTCTTGGAGGGTCGAGTAGTGCATAAGTGGTCTCCTTTGATGTAGGCATAGTCCCTGATATTGAAGTTGGGAGCAGGAATCCAGTGCTTGTCTGCTGGACCCTGATAGCACTTCTGTGCTTTGGAGAGCTGTTTCTGAAGTTCCTGGTGGAGGTCATCAAGGTCCACCATAAAGTTATGAGCACACTGGGAGGCTAGCTCACATTCATGGAAGATGGTGATGTTTGGGTGGTAGCCCTTGTTGGTGAAGAAGGGTGAAACTCTGGTGGAAGCTGATGGGGCATTGTTGTAAGCAAATTTTTTTAAGGGCAACAGCTGGGACCAGTTGTTCTGTTGGTAATTGGAGAAGATCTGTAAGTATTGTTCAAGAGTCTGATTAAGGTATTCAGTTTGTCTGTCACCTTCTGGATGGTAACCCAAAGTAAAGTGAAGCTTCATGTCCAATGCTTGTCTGAGAGACTAAAAAAAGTGGGAGATGAACTTGGATCCCTGGTTGCAAGTGACATGTGATGGAACTCCATGCTTGGAAAAGACATGTATGATGAACAGGTTGGTGAGTTCTTGGGCTGTAATTTTATTGACTGTGGAAATAAAGATGCCTTGCTTGGAGAATTGGTCTACAATGGCTAGAATGGCAGTGTGACTATTGGAATCCAGTAGTTGTTCAATAAAGTCCATCGAGATCAAGTCCTAAGGCCATTCTGGGACCAAGAGTTGCTTCAGGAATCCATAGGGTTTGTGTCAAGGTGACTTGGAATGTTTGCACATAGTGCAGAATTTGCAGAAGTCTTGTATGAAGGTCTATAGGTTGGGCCAAACATAATCATGTTAAACAAGTTAAAGGATCTTGTTCTGACTGAAATGGCCAGAGAGGATATGGTTGTGCTAGTACTGCAGGACTTTGAGGCAGAGATCCATGATGTCTGGGACATAAATCTAGTCAAAGTGGCAGAGGAGTCCACTGTTGTCTACAGTCCAATTGGGAGTGGAAGGGGTTGGAAGGTGTGTGGATGAGATGGGGTCAAGGGTAGGAAGAATCAGATGGCATTGTGAAGTTTCTCAATGTCCATGAGGACTGCTTGTTGGATGACTGGGGTGGTGAGGTAAGTGGCTTGAAGTGATGAGGTGAGTTGTTCTTGGGTGAATATGGGTCAGAAGTTGCTCAGGTTTGCCAAGATAAAGTGCTATTTCCCTTTTTGTGGTAGACATCCCATCATCTAGTGAGCACATTTGGACCGATTATGGTGTCAATGGCCCCTGTTTCACCCCTAATTTCCCAGGGCAGAAGCAGATGACTAAATTGAACTGTGAGAGGTACTTGGACCATCTGGCTTGGTGGCAGGTAAGGAGCTTTGTGGTGCTGAAGTGCTCCAGATTCTTGTGATCAGTGACCACATCAATCAGGTTTCTGGAGCCTTCCAGATACTGCCGCCAGTGTTTGAAGGCTTCAAAGATGGCCAGAAGTTCTTTGTCATGAGTGTCATAGTTTAGCCCCCTGGAATTAAAAGAGCAGGAGTGGAATGCAACAGGGTGAATGTCACTATTGGTAGTGTGGACAGCAAGGATTGCCACTAGAGCATAGTTGGAAGCATTTGTATCAAGGACCATTCAGGAATGCAGTACCCATTGAGAGAGAACTGGAGCATGAGTGAATTCTTCCTTAAGCCTGTCAAAAGCTTCTCGGCACTTCTTGTTGAAGTCCCAGGGAAAGTTCTTCTGCATCAAGCAGGTGAGAAGAATGACAATGTCAGAATATCCATGAATGAACCTGCAGTAGAAATTGCAGAATTTGAGGAAAGACTGGATATCCTTGACTTTTTGGGGTATCAGCTAGTCCAGGATGGTCTTTACTTTGTCTTTGGACATCCGGAGTTTATCTGGTGACAGGATGAACCCAAGATATTCAACTGCATCTTTGTGGAAATTTGTCAAAATTCAAGATCACTACTACCAAGGTCAGGATTTAGTCAGGAATACACCAGACTTCCAGTTGGACCCAGTCATCAGTGGTCGGAGGTGTTCAGAGTTTCCAGGCAGAATCCACCAGGCTGTAGTGTGCTAGGTAAAAAGGGGCCAGAGAGGACTTGGCTTCAACTTATAAGAAGTTCCACCCTTCTCCTTGTCAGTTGTCCAATTTCAGGTGGAAGGCATGTGGATGTCCAATGGGTTTCCAGACAGAGGGTGAAGGTAGAATGAAGCAGAGATTATGAGGTGAATGAAGTCTAGAGGAATCAAAGATTAGAGGTTAAGTTCAGGATTAAGTTAAGGGTGAGTGAAGGGTTGATATTAGGCAGAGGATAGGAATACAAGCAAGTCACAACCAATTCACAAATAATGCACAAGGACAAGTAATTTGCAAACTGGAGACTAAGGCTAAGCTACAGGTGCTTAAATAACAAAGGCCAGAAGAATAATAGAAAATGTGGAAGTTTACTAATGGGTCTTGGTAAGTGTCCATGAACAGAATTGGTAAGACTGTATTAGAAATAAAGTAAGTAAGCAAATGATTACTAAAGCATGTGACAACTTGTCTGATGACTAAAAGATGCTGCAGCTGGAATGCCGACAGACAAGATTGGAAAAGAATCAGGAGTTATCAGAAATCTGATTGGGTAAAACAGGTCTTGACAGTATCTTCCCCCTAGGGCCAAGCCTACGAGGCACATGAGGGTTCAAGGGTCCAATGTAAAAGCCAGGTCTGTGGTTGGAAAAACTCCAATTTCCTGCCTGACTCCAAAACATGACCCTGCCCTCTCAAACAACAGCACAATGGTTGGCTGCCCTCAAGGCCCAACAAGAAGAGCTAGTCCAGGAGGGACTACAGCTCAAGGAAGAGATGCAATGTGAGAAGGAGGAGTGATGGGCAGAGGAGCAGCAGCAGGCAGAGGCAGCATGGAAGACTGAGGAGGAGCAAAAGAAGGCAGTGGCTCCAAAGTGAGTTGCCAAGAGGAAGGCGGCAGAAGAGGAGGGAGAGGTGGAGAGAAGCGGGTCGCCCACTAAAAGGGAGAAGGGCAAGGGGCAGGCAGATGTAGAGTCCAAGAGGGTTGTGCAGGTGGAGGCTGCATGGCCCTGCAAGAGGTAAGTGATAATAATATTGCTGCTGAATACAAGCTGACAATCCTCCCCTAGATGTTCTCGACAGCACTTAACATGCTTCTGGATGGGCACCCAGGGCCGGGTATGTGAGCCCTGTACCAGGGAAAAGCACAAGTGCAAGGTGGTGGTGTGGGAGGGGCAGGAGGCCCTGACAGAGAAGGCAGGGGGTGAGATGATGGAGCTCCGGAAGGAGCTGACATTAGCCATCATAGGGCTGAAGTGGGAGATGCAGGAGCTGCAGTTGGTTCAGGAGGATATCTAGGATCTGTATGATCTGGAATGGGCTTGGGTGGGGGAAGCAGAGGAGAATGAGGAGAATGATGAGGAAGAGGAAGAGGAAAGTTGGAGTGAAGAAGAGGTGGAGGCAGAGCTAGCGGGGCTAGCTGAGGAGGTGGCAGGAATAATCCAGGTGGAGCTTATGGAAGGGGACAATGAGGAGGTTTAGGGGCCCAGTCAGGGCCCACCAAAAAATATTTTGTTTAGTTTTATTTCTCTTTTGAATCAAAAATATGTCTTGTACTGCCATCCAATGAGTGAATTAAGTTTAAGGTGGTCCAGGTTTGTCCAGGTAGTGGGTGGTAGGAAGCCAAGAGTTTTCTTCATCAGTTTCCTTGTAATCCTCCCAATGGATAAAGTAGAGTAACTTTCAATGATGGCAGTTATCAATCTTTGAGTCCAGGGTTTCCACAATTTCATATTCAAGTTCATCATCAATGATGACCAGAGGGGGCAGAGGCTGAGTGCAATTAGGAATGATGTTCAGAGTGTCTTCTTCCAGCTGTAAGATGTGGAACACAGGATGAACTGCCTAGAGATGGTCTGGAAGCTGCAGGGTAACCAAGTGGGTGTCTGGGCAGGTAATGATTTCAAATGGGCTATAGAATGTCTCTGAGAGTTTCTTGGAAGGTCAAGTAGTGCATAAGTGTTCTCCTTTGACATAGGTGTAGTCCCTGATATTGAAGTCAGACTGGGATTCCAGTGTTTGTCTGCTGGACCTTGATAATGCTTTTGTGCTTTGGAGAGCTGCTTCCGAAGTTCCTGGTGGAGTTCATCGAGGTCCACCACAAAGTTATGAGCACCCTGGGAAGCTAGCTCACATTCAGGGAAGATAGTGATGTTCAGGTGGTAGCCCTTATTGGCAAAAAAGGGTGAAACTCCAGTGGAAGCTGATGGGGCATTGTTGTAAGCGAGTTCACCTAAGGGCAACAGCTGGGACCAGTTGTTCTGTTGGTAATTGCAGAAGATCCAGAGGTATTGTTCAAGTGTTTGATTAAGGTGTTCAGTTTGTCCGTCACCTTCTGGGTGATAACCTGAGGTGAAGTAAATCTTCATGTCCAAAGCTTGATCAAGGGACCAGAAAAAGTGGGAGATGAACTTGGATCCCTGGTCACAAGTGACTTGTGATGGAACTCCATGCTTGGAGAAGATGTGCATGATGAACAAGTTGGCAAATTCTTGGGCTGTGATTTCATTGTGGAATGAAGATGCCTTGCTTAGAGAGTTGTCTATGATGACCAGGATGGTGGTGTGGCCATCAGAATCTGGTAGCTGTTTGATGAAGTCCATTGAGATTAAGTTCCAGGGGTGTTCCAGGACTGGGAGTTGCTTCAGGAACCCATAGGGTTTGTGTTGGGATGACTTGGAGCATTTGCATGTAGTGCATGATTTGCAGAAGTCTTGAACAAAGGTCCATAGGTTGGGCCAAATGTAATCATATTGGACAAGTTGTAGAGTCTTGTTTTGTCCAGAATGACCAGAAAGGATATGGTCATGCTTGTACTGCAGAACCTTGAGGCAGAGATCTGCTACATCCAAGACATAAATCTGGTTGAAGTAGTGGAGGAATACACTGTTGTCTACAGTCCAATTGGGAGCAGAGGGGATTGGGAGATGAGTGGATGAGATGGGGTTGATAGTAAGGGAGAATCAGATGTCATTGTGGACCTTCTCGACATTGATAGTACTTGACCTGGAAACCTAACAAAAACCTGTTAAAAGGTCTAAAAAATATAACACAGGCTAGAGGAAGGGTGCAAGTTGGTACTAAATATCACCGCTGATACCCAAAGGTTGTAGTGAGTGATGCAAAATGATGAGGCATGTTGTGAATAGTCTTTAGAGGTGTACAAAGAAGTTTGAAAGAGTTTGAAATAGGTTCAAAGATAGTTCAAAAAAGGTTCAAAGGGGTTCAAAGAAGTTTAAAGTAGTTTTGAGGAAGGTACAAGATGTTGGACTGGTGTCGAGGTATGTTGGAAAATGATTATAGCGAATGGGAAGTGTTTTTTTCAGAGATGATGGGCAATATGTGATAAGTCAAAGAGCAAATATGAAAGTTCAAAGAAGTTCGCAATATTTCACAGAACTTAGAGATACAATGCAAGACTAAGACTCAAGAGAATGGCTCTTAAATCAAATGATAAGGGAGAGGATGACTTTTTCTCTGTTCCCTTGTCTGCTGTTGTTCTAAGTAACTAATACAAGTCTATATACAACTTGAAGAGATAGTACTTAAAAAGGAAAATAGTACTTAAAAAGGAAAATAGTACTTAAAAAGGAAATAAAACATGTGGAAAACATGAGGCAGTATGCACAGCAAATAAAGGTATTGTAAAACATAAAACAAATGAGAAATGATAATAAATGAAACATACATTGTCCCAGTATAGTAAAAGTACTTGTCCTATTGCTTCAATATATCATTAAAACATAAAACTGCATTTATCACATTCTAGATCTTTTGTCATCTCTCCTTGTGTCCAGTGGCACTCGATATGCAATGAAATGGCTCATTCTGGTTGTGCAGCATGTATCGAAAGGGTTTTAGAATAGATATATGATGTCCTTTGATGATACTCAACCCAGAAACCCAAACAAAACCTATTAAATGGCTTCGGATGGTATAACACAAGTCAGAGGAAGGGTGCGAGTTGGTCCTAAATATCACCGCTGATTTCCAAACATTGTTTTTAGTGAGGAGAATTGATGAGGGATGGTTGGAATAGTCTGTAAGAGCATACTAAGAAGTTTGAAATAGTTTGAAATAGGTTCAAAGATGTGCAAAATAGTTCAAATAAATTCAAAGATGCATGAAGTAGTTCGAATAAGTTCGAAGAGGTTTGAGGTATATCAAGGAACAAGTTTAGCAAATGTGATGTGTTTTTCGCATGGAGATAGCCAATAGGTGATGAGTTGAGAGACTAATATGAAAGTTCGAAGAAATTCATGATATTCACAGAACTTAGAGATATGACGCGAAGATAAGACCCAAGAGAACAGCTCTTAAGTCAGATGATAAGTGAGAGGGTAACTTGTGCTCTGTTCCCCATTGCTTTTCTTATTCTCAGTAACTAATACAAGTCTATATACAAATTGAAGAGATAGTACTAAAAAGGAAATAATAACATGTGTAAAACATGAGGCAATATATCAAACAATGAGGACTTGTAGATCATGAAACAAATGAAAAATGATAAATAATGAAACATATAGTGTTCCCATATAGTAAAAGTACTTATCTTTTGCTTTAATACATCAATGAAACATAAAAATGCACTTATCGCATTCTAAGTCTCTCATAGTCTCTCCTCATGTCCAGTAGTGCTCAATATGCAGCAAATTGGCTCACTCCAGGTGTGTAGCATGTATCGAAAGTTTTTTAAAAGAGCTATATGGTGGCCAATATTGTTTAAAATGCTGCGAAGTCATTCAAAGTGTCGTGAAATAGTTTGAAAGCATTTGAAATGTCTCTAAGTCCTCCAAAATAGTGCGAAATAGTTCAAAAAGAATTTGAAGTTGATTTCGTGGTGTTTGTAGTAATTCAGAGTGTGTGTCATAATGTCTCAATATGGTTAGATTCTTCTTCCAATTTTAGTGCATGCAGTGGACCTATTACCGTCATTGTTCGAAGTAGTGTGAAGGCATTCGAAAGCATTTGAAGTGTTGCAAAATTGTTCAAAGTTGTTCAAAGTCATCTGAAATAGTTCAAAAAGGGTTCTAAATCAATTTTTTGGCATTTGTAGTGATTTGGAGCACATGTCATAATGTGTCAATATGATTAGAACCATTTCCAGACCTTAGAGCATGCAATGGACCTATCACTGGAGCCATCAGGACCACTAGGTTTGTCAGGTCCACCAGGAAGTCCATCCTCTTCACCTGTAGCTCCCTTATTAGTAGGTTTGGGTTGCCTGTCATCCCCCATGTAGTCGAGTGGAGTCAGAATCCAAGGGGGTTCCAAAGGCAAGTGCATAGACATGACATTGGTGCTAACAGATGGTGCATTAGAGCTGACTCATCAAAATATGTTTGATGGTCAGACTGAGGCAATGAAAGTAGAATTGGGTCTCAGAGCTGGGAGTACTGATTGTCGTACAGCTGATAAGCCTGGAAGAGTGCCTGCATAATGGGAGTTTTTTGTTGTCCACTGAGAATGTGATTCTGTGCAGGACATAGAATAAGGTTTAGAATGGTATGGGTTGATGAGAGAAGTGTGAGTTTGCAAATACTGTCAGGATTCAAGATCACTACTACCAAGGTCGGGACTTGGTCAGGAATACACTGGACTTCCAGTTGGACCCAGTCATTGGTGGTCAGAGGTGTTCAGGGTTTCCAGGCAGAATCCATCAGGCTGTAGTGTGCCAAGTGAAAAGGGGCCAGAGAGGACTTGGCTTCAACTTATAAGAAGTTGCACCCTTCTCCTTATCAGTTGTCCACTTTCAGGTGGAAGGCATGTGGATGTCCAGCAGGTTTTTGGACAGAGGGTGAAGGTAGAATGAAGCAGAGATTAGGAGGTGAATAAAGTCAAGAGGAGTTAAAGATTAGAGGTTTAGTTCAGGAATGAGTTGAGGATGATTGAGCTCTTTACTCTAAGCCATGTATTCCATGCAGATTCCACACAGAATTGGCAGAATCTGTGTGGAATCTGAGTTAGTCTGCACAGAATCATGAACAAACAAATTATTGATTTTACTTGTGGAATACAAGGTCAGATTCTGTGCAGAATCCTAGCCAGTCATGCAGAATCCATGCTCTTTGCTCAGAATAAGCAGATTCTGAGCATCCTAGTCCAAGCAAATGATCATCAGCACAGACTCAGACTGTTCCTGGGTCCTCTAAGAGTCCATATGGACTCACATGGACTGTCTGTGTTCTATTTTAGGCAGTAGAAAATAGGACTCTGAGGAGGCTCAAACCCCAGACCCACTGATAACAATAGAAATGTGAGAACATTGGGTGCTTAACCACTACACCACATGGTGTTGTATTAATTGGGAATACTATTCCTACATGACACCTGGACACTTGACCAGGGTTACAGGTTAGTTCTATTATTACCCATCAAACACAGCCATGTTATCAAATGCACCAGCTCATCACTCATCACCACCACCACCACCACCATCAATGCTGCCTCCCTCCCTCCTCTCTGCTCTACTACCACCACTGCATGGACACCCCCTGTGCCCACTCCCATGCCCAATCTGCCATCACCACCACCCACAAATGAGCTGACTGGGCCTAAATGAATGCAGACCCAAATGATGTGATTTCTGTTGTTTGGGCCCTATGTAATTTTTTTTGTTTGCTTCTTGTAGATGGAACACGGGCCCAAATGACACGATCTGCATCATTTGGGCCCTACATAAGTTTTTTTTTTGTTTGCTTTTTGTTTTTATAAACTAACTAATTTGTTTCTTTTGTTTTCTAGGTTATAATCTACTGGTAACAATGCCACCACCCACAAACAAGCTGACTGGGCCTAAACAACATGATCTGCATCGTTTGGGCCCTACATAAGTGTTTTTTTTGTTTGCTTTTTGTTTTTATAAACTAACTAACTTGTTTCTTTTGTTTTCTAGGTTATAATCTACTTGTAACAACGAAATGAGCTGACTGGGCCCAAACAATGCAGATTGCATCATTTGGGCCCTATGTAAGTTTTTTTTATTTGCTTTTTGTTTTTATAAACTAACTAACTCTTTTCTTTTCTTTTATAGGTTTTAATCTACTGATAACAGCCAGATGCAAGACAACCCAACACCCCCACCCCACACCTGTGAGCCCCTGCTCATAGGGTGGATGATGGGTGTGGCTTGCTATGGCGACAAATGCATGCGAGGAGGGGTGGGCATTGTCACCCACCCCAGACTGCATCTCCCAACCCCTCCTCCCCTGCATTTTGCATGGGGAGGGGTCTTCATTATTTTTAATTTATCTCTGTCCCCCCCTTGCCCTGAATGTGAGGGGTATATATATTGTAGTACTGATGGATCCCCCCCTTGCGCTGAATGCGAGGGGTTTAGTTTTTAATGTACTTAGTAGTAATCCCCCCCCTCTTGCAAGATGCAAGAAAGTTTTTTTTTTGTTTATTATTATATCATACCCACTCTCTCGTGTAGGACATGAGGGATCTGTTTAATTAAAATTTTTTGATTTTAATTGTTTGAAAAATGCCTGCTCGAAGAATATGACAAGTTGAGTCATACATAAACTTGATAATGAATCTTAATAATTCCCCTGTGGCTCAAGTGGTTGAGCACACTTATCTGGTTTGTCATGTGACTGCTCACTGTGAGGTCTTCAGTTCAATTCCTGCACTATGCAAACTTATTTTGTGGGTACTCTATAAAATTCACCAAGTCTGAAGTCCCTTACTTGGACTCCACATGGCATTGCTTACAAATCCCCCTTTGGGGTACCCTATGTGTGGACTTAGCATGAAATCTGAGTAATTCCACACAGAATGAGTGGACTCAGTATGGAATCCAAGTAATTCTATGCAGAATGAGTGGACTCAGCATGGAATCTGAGTAATTTCACATGGAGTCCACAAGGACACATGGGTGAGTGTAAATTACAGGATTTGCCTTTGCTTTGCTTTTATTACTCATCTAGTTCCTCAATCGTGCATCTGAACATATTTGTGCACTCCGAATTCATTGATCTAGCTATGAAATTCTCTGAAATTCCATGAAACACATTCTTCTAGCTTTGAATTGCTTTGACAGGCAGTCCTTTTATAACTATTTGATGGTTAGTCTAACAGGTGACATATAGAGAGTCTTGCATCCTTCCTCTAACTCATGTTATACCATCTGAAGCCATTTAGTAGGTTTTGTTTGGGTTTCTGGGTTGAGCATCATCACCAGAAGAATAATGGAAAAGACAGAAGTTTATTAATGGGTCTTGGTAATTGTCCATGACCAGAATGGGTAAGATTGTATTAGGAATAAAGTAAGTAATTAAATGATTACTAAGGCACATGATGACTTGTCTGATGACTAAAAAGTGCTGCAGCCAGAATGCCAATGGAGAAGGTCAGAAAAGATTCAAAAAAGAGTTGGGAGTTATTGGGAATCCAATCAGGAGAAATGGGTCTTGACAATTTCCAAGACTCCTGATATTTCTTAGGAACTCTCTATCCCTTGCCATTGCTCTACACATTGTAATTCACTTGTGACTATTCATCTCCAGTCTAATATCAATCCTTAATCATCCTCCAACTCTTCTTGACTTTGAATTACTCTAAAACCTCTGCTTAATCTATCCTCACCCTCCATCTGGAAACCCTCCAGATATTCAAACCACCTCCACCTGAAATTGGACTGTCATTTACTGCCTTTGCTAGTGCTGTTCCGGCCCGGCTTGGCTTCAGGTGGCTTTGGCTTCCTCAACACACAGGCCAGGCCAAAGCTGTCAACCATGGGTTGGCTTTGGCTTGGCCCGGCCTAGGCCCCAGCTTTTATATGTAAAATGTATTTTTTTTTTGCTATAGATCAATTAGCATACAGGAGAGCTAATCGGAGCAATACATAGTCTCATCATCCTTATCTTCAATCAGTAGCTCATTCCACTAGAACCTTTCAATGTCTGATTCATCATCAGAACCCACTAAGTCCTCTCCAGTGTTCGTATTCTCCCACTTGCTGTCACTAGTCTCCTCTGCTTCTAATATTGAAGATGGGGCGGGTTCTTGAAAGAGTAAATTGTGGTGGATAGCACACTTGATACACTGTAGGGCCTCCACAATGTCACCCTTGAGACAATTGCGGCGTTTTGATATTGTGATCCCACCCTGCAAGAATGCGTGCTCACTTGACACAGATGATGACATGATTGCCAGGTAGTCTTGTGCAAGGGAGCCCCAGGCGGGATGATAGCATTGTGAATCGTACTACAAATTATCTTAGTTTTGCACCACAATATTGAAACTGAAGTACTTACACCCCACCACTGGATTGCAGTCCAGCCTTCTGGCACCTGCTCAGGAACATCCATATATGCATGGTAATCACAAATCCATGGCCACTGAGAGTCATTGGGTACATTCAATCCAGTGTCCATTGTTGTATCTTCTTCGACATCACTGAGCTCTCGAAGCAGTGCATTCAATCCCTTGTCCTTTCTCGATTGCACAGATGGCCTCGCTATAAAGCTGCCATTCAACAATAACCATCGCTCCTTAAACTAAATCAAATCAGCACCTGAAATCAGGAGAGAGGAACTTGCACATACCACCTTCTCAGCGCATTTCACAACATCTTCCTGAAGATCCGATGACCAGTGCTTCTTGAAATAACTCAACTTCTCCTTTGGATTGAGAACTAAAAACATGTCAATAATGTGCCAGGTATAGGATTCATACTCATTGCCATGATATACACAGGAGACTCTGTGGTCTTCTCATAGTACTCATCAATTTTCTCACATGCAGCATGAAGGGCAGGGGCAAATGGCAAATACTTTGCATGGTCAGCCCAACTAGACCATGCCCGGTAAAGGGCTTCAAGTGCTGGGATGGCCAGATAAAGAGTCGAGACATTGTCAGATAAAAAGGCCTGTTGAGCATTATCTGCATGCTAAGGAGCATCAGTATTTGATACCATAGACAAGGATGAAAGAGTAAACAATGAACATACACTTAGCAAACCGAGGAAGGTGTTCTGAACACCCGCACCCACTCCTCACTCGTGAGCTTGAGTTCATGAATCTTATTGTGTTTAGTAGAGTCTTGTTCTTCCCATCGAAGCTCATCAACAAAAGCATCGATGCACTGCAGAAAAAAAATGAATACCAATCTTTTGTGTAAAATGTGTTATGCTGCTATGCACATCCTTTTTTCGCTCAGCCCGATCAAGCATCAGATATGTTGAAGACCACCGCACCTTCATGTCAAGAATGAGTTGAACCGACTGCCGAATATTTGCCCTAATTTGAATAGTCTTCCACATTTCTTTTTGCTTTGAAGATGAGCGTCCCTGAACAGTGGTGAGTGATATTACATTCAGGACAAGGATGTGATCTGTACCTTGACTACAATCACTCTTACTAACCCGACCTCATTATGCGATGTAGGTATGTGTGCGTCCAGTTGCTTTGGGTCAAAATGTGGTGACTTGCTGTATATTGAGATGAGCATTTGTGTCACCAGGTTGATTACATGTGCAAGACAGCTGTTGTTTATGAGTAACTGAAGTGAGGAACTTAAAGATGAACATACTTGACTTTCCACTTCCTCCAGTGATATTTCTTGCCCATACTAATCTTTAAATGTGCAGCTAGCTCTTTCATCATAGTCGAATTGTTGCTTGCATTATCACATGTGATATGGCCAACCTTTGTAGCAAATGATAAATGGAGTAGGATGTTGATAGTATAGAACACTCTTACCTTATGCTCAATTGCAACATGTTCAATAATCTTGAATAAAGCTTGGCCGAGCCATTCACCATTGTGTGCATTGTTGAGCCGAGTGAAGCCAATCAGAGCACTCTTCAGCTCCCACTTTGCAGGTGTCAGCTCCTCAATCCAGTGTGCTGTGACTGCAAAATATCCATCCATGTTACTAGCTTGCCACACATCACATGTTAGACTAACTTCCCCTTTGATAGTTGGACCCTATAAAGCAATGAGCAAAGAATGAGAGACCCGAGCATTGAATATTTACATTCAGTTGCACCTTCAGTTTTGTAAGATGGTCCTTAAAGAGCCATTTGATCTCTCCACAGGTTGCCTTCCGACCTGGAATCTTGACTCCATTTGTTGCATGAGAAGCAATGTCAATCAACTCCTTGAACTTAGGATGTTTGAGAGCTTGGATGGGCTGTGAAGAATATAAAACAGGAGATGAGTTGCAGAATAGAATTACCTACCTGGTCTGTGGCCACAAGCCACTCAACTGCCACATGATGGAAAATTTTGTGTGAGTAAGGGACAACCTTCTCAGATATCTTTTTCTCCCTAAAATCGCAGTCCAGAGTACATGTTACCTCTTCCATAGCCTCCTTGCACTTTTTGATGTCTCTGGGTAGCTTCAACAAGAAATTGACACTCTTTGCCCAATTGCAATACTTCCCCTAGCAAGTGGGAGTGTTCAAGCACAGAATAAGAGGATAGACAAATCACTTACCGAATGATTCACCTCAAGATGGCATCACAAGGTTGTGACTTCATCGACAAGAATCTTGTTGCTTTTGGGCCAGGGAGTCCCATGTCAATGCACACCACCAATTAGACAGGCTAAAAACTCACATGCATAGTTTACAGCCACAATATTTCTTCAACTTCCCATTTGCATCTTTGATGATGGGAGCACGAAAAAAATGATCAACATCTTGCCGTTTATCTTCACGAGTAAGTGGAATGTCATCGATTGACTAGACATCCACATCCATGAGTAGGCCATTTGCATCAATGGCTACTGGATTACCAAGGGTAGCATGTTTCGTCTTACCTGGAAAAACATCAGAACAAAGATCAGTGCATGTTAATGATATCAGACAATCCATACCTTTTTCGCATATATTGTTGGTGTCCTCCAAATCCAAGTTGTCAATCACAACTGAGGTTGTGTGTTTTCCTTTGGCCTGCAATGAGGTTGCTGTGGCAGACTGTTTTCGGGCTGTATATGAAAGCAGAGCAAGTCAAAAACAAGCTCACGCTTGCAGACTCTGAAAACATACGTTGCTCCAGGTAATCTTCAGTGTCGCTGTCTGAGTCACTGGTGATGGAAGAGAAGGTGTGCTTATTTTGTGTAGTTGACATGGTATCAGTGGAGTGGGGCGCATGCAGGGGAGATTCGAGTGGCAATGCAAGAGGAAGACCATTATTTTCTGCTTGCTGAGATGGCCAAGAACCTTCTGTTTGGTGAGAGTAGTAATCTTGGACAGCTTTGCATTGGAAGGAAAGCTCAGGTGCTGAAGTGTTGGCCATATCCTTGAGCTTTGCGGTAAGATTGAGGAGGTGTACAGGTCAAGGTATATCCAGTCATCTAATAATTTATGAATATGGATGGTAAATAACTGAATCTGGTACGTACTAGAGAACTTTCAGCTCTGTGACGAGACGTTGCAATTTAAGCTCTACAAGATCCAATGGAAAGCCTATCGTCCAGTTGATTTTTGAGATGTATGACACTACAAGACCCATGCCAAGTTTGCCCTGGCAGACAAAATGCAAGTGGCCATCAGAATCGCGACAATCCTCTGCAAATAATGCATCAAATCGTTGGTTGAATGTCTCGTGTGGAGTATCACATTTCTCAGTGTTCATCACAGACCAGATTTTGTCGTCCTTGGTTCCTTTTGGCACAGAATCTGACAGCGAGTTTGAGAAAGTGCTGATATCCTTGACAAGTAGTTTGATGGTTGCGAGAGCAGACATTTTGCGTACAGAAAAATCAAGAGGACAGCAGAGTTGAGGGGGGGAAATTATCAAGCATTGAGCATTAGAAAAGATGATAAATAGTTTGAGGACAACCATATATGGATAAATTACATGGTACATGCATTGCAGAAAGAATGAAGAACTATGGCTGGAGGATCATATGAGGAAGAGCCACAGGCAGAGAAAGAGGAAATGAGATCAGTATACAGATAGATAATGAAAATTTACAGCTGGAAGTGAACAAGTACATGATTGTCAGGCACAGGAATTGCCCAATGCTGTCATCAATAATCGATGATGTTGTGTGCTAGTGTGTATACTGCTATGTACTGTATATCTTCAAGTTTAAAGTTTGATGTTCACACGTTTTCGCATTCACATGTTATAGTGCTGTCAAAAAAAATGAATTGATTATAGGAGTTGAATCGATTATAGTATTACTATTACCTAGTAAATGACATATAGCTCACTGAAAAGCCGTGGCCTGATAGCCTGGCTTTGGCTTTTCAAGGATGCAAGCCAGGCCAAAGCTGCCATGAAGCCATCATCATGGCCTGGCTTGGCTTGGCCTATTTGGGCCCGGCTTGGCTTGGCTCATGGCCTCAGGCTGGGCCAGGCACAGCACTAGCCTTTGCATTGCCATCCCTGCATCATCATGCATCATCCCCTCCCTGTCATTTGCTGCCAACCTCTCCCTTTCATTATCATTCATGGTGTTCTCTGATATTCATTGGCCCCTCCCTGCATGCATTGTCATTTACATATCATGTCACTGGGGCTAGGTTGACATGGCATCATTCATCATCAGCATCTCCATTGGCCCCTATCAGCAGTGGATCACAGGTGGGGTGGTGGTGCTGTGTGATGTGGCACCCATTGGCACCCTGCAAGCAGAGGCTCACAGTGGCAGCAGAGGGCAGGTGGTGTCAGCTGTGGTCATTGTCATTGTCCAGAAAAGGGCCCATTACCACTCTGTGAGCAGAGACTCACAGTGGCAGTGTATGGTACAGAGGTGGTATTTGGATGACACTAGGTATGTTACTATAAAATAGATCAAATGGTTTAGTATAGAAAAAAGAAATCAATGATAGATAGCTCAAAACATACCTGTGGGCCTGGTATCCTCTCACTTCTGGTGCAGGTGTTTCTGAGGTAGGTACCATGGAAGTTATGGGTGGGTGAAGAGAGTGGGTGGAAGTGGCATTGTTGATTAGTGGTGGTCATGGGAACCATTTGGCAAAGTGGTGCCACTTTGTTTTTTTGGCAACACAAGTGTGGCCAAAAGGTCCATGTGCAGCCACAGGCTATATAAAGCCTCACCAACTGAAGAATTTTTTCCTGGTCATGTCCCATTTCATTCAATAATAGTATAAGTAGTATATTCAGTAGTATTTACAGTAGTTTATTGTCTTATAGTGTATGTAGTTTCATGTACTTATGTGATATTTTATATACTGTGATAAGACTGGTTGCAATCGGTTCTTTGAACAATTTTCAAATATTTCCCAGATGAGGCAACCAGCAACCAGACTCACCCCAAATGTGGGCAATTGCAACCAAAAAAAAGACTAGACCACAGTTTGGTCTAGTTTAGTCCTATGGGCATTTTTGGCCCTATGAACTGGACCTTTAAACACTAATTTCCACATCTTTCACCTTGAGGACCTCTTGGAATGATGAGGCCTCAATGTGGTCCTGTACAGCTGCCATGACAGGGCCAGGGAATAGACAGCTGGCCAGGGCAGGAGGCCCAGTGTTTTCAAGAGGGGGTGGTATTGGTACCTGTATTTTCTTCAAAGTTGGTGGAGGTGTGGCCCATGGGACACTTTGGGCTTGTGACTTGAGAGGGAGAGGGTTGAAAAGGTTATAGCCAGACTGTTTGTCAATGCCTGTTCACCCATTACTGTATATAGTTTAAGCAGGTCCCACTCAATGCCAGTGAGAGCAGGGAGCTGTTTATGCTCAATTTTCAGTGTTTTATTTCTTCCAGTGGAGATGGAAGCAGAGGGGGAAGAGGTAGTTGGTGCATCTGTGAGTCTGGAGAGAAAGTCTTTATTCTCTCCTCAGCATGTGGCATGAGCAGCTTGGATGGAGTCAATTAGTCTCTGAGTACATGCATCTGATCATCATGCTCCTTAACCTTGAAGGCCCAAGCAGCAAGGTCTGTGGCCAAAATGGGTTTGAGGTTGAGACTGAGTCTCAGGTCAGGGTGGAGATCTGATTGGAGTTGGTCTCTGAGTTGGTCTATGGTGAGTGCTTTAAGCAGCATGGAGGTGGTGAGTATAACATTGAGGTTCTCAAGCTCAATTTTCCAGTCCATGAAGATTTGAGTGTCTTGGGATGAGGAGAGGATGGTTTCCAGGATGTCATGTGCTCAGTTTTTCTTTAGTACCAGAAGTGCTAACTCTGTGAGGTACTGGTTGAGAGTGAGAGCATAATTCAGTTTTGATCAGCTTGATACCATGTGATAAGGCATGGTTTAAACATGCCCTCAGAAACATAGCTGATGATGTCAGCAGTGGTATGGCCACCATGCTTCAGGTAGCACTTGCACACAAAGGTCCACAATTGCATAATGAGGGGAGTGATTTTCCCAGCAGTAGCATTGGGCACTCCTTCATTTTACTAATTTTAACCTCAGCCAAAGTTTGTGTGGACAGGGACATGGTGGTTGGAGTGGTGCAACATATAGTCTGGCTGTGGTGTGGAAGGGAAAGGGTAGGTATGGTAGTGACTGGTGTATTGTCATTGCTAGTAGACAAGTCAGAGTCAGTGGTAGAAGATGGCAATGGTGATGGTGGAGCTGGACATGTGGGCACACAGGTTTGACACATGATCGGTAGAGTCTCAAAGGGTGTGGTGGTGCCTGGGTCCTGCAAGCATCTTCTCACACTCCAAGTGAGGAGTGGTGGGAGGGTAGAGGGTCGCTGAGACATGGTGGGTTCATCAAGTGTGAAAAACCTTGCCTATGTCAAAAAAAAGTGGAAGGCTACCATGTTTGGCAGCCTACACTAAGTAGACAAATGGCCCAGAAATGCAGGATCAAGTTACATACAATATCTTCATTGCACAGAAGTAGGAACCTGTAAGCTACTACAGGTAAAGAAATAAAATATGTTACTATACCTTCATTGCACAGAAGTGGGAACAAAGGTAGAATTAAAAGGAAGGTCAATTAAATATGTGTGTGAAAGATTGACTGCGGAAGTAAAGGGCTGCATCAAGTGTAGTGTGTGATTTAGGAAGGCCACATAAAGCATAGTCACACAATAGGGAGATGCCATATCAGTAATCAGCACCAGTGATGTCATCAATGTATGTGTTGTCAGTGTGTGTATAGTTCCAGTGGTGTATGAGTATAAATCATACTTGATTCTTGTTCATTTATCTGTCATTTGAAGGGCTCCATTAGATGAGAGGCTTACAATCTGCTGTTCATTTTTATTTTGATGTTTTTACTAGTAGTGGCTACCAATTGGGTTTGGCAGAACTTGGTAAGTTCTGTTTTGTTTCTTATCATTTTATACTTGATTCTTATCCATTTATATGTTGTTCGAAGGGCCCAGTTAGATGAGAGGCCTCCCATCTGCTGGTCTTTTGCATTTTGATGTTTTCACTAGGAGTGGCTACCAACTGGATGTGGCAGAACTCAGTGAGTTCTGCTTTGTTTCTTATCATTTTATGCATAAACCACATGTATCATTGTTTGGTATTTTTTCTCTTCTTTTCTTTGTTTTATCCACTAACAGTAAGTTTTTCTTCAGGATGTAAACTATTGACCACCCCCACCTAATGATGCCCATCTCCACAAGCCACTCATAGAATGGTGGATTCCCTGTCCACCTCCTACAAGATGATGCCCATGCCCATGAGCAACTGCTTGCAGGGTGGATCCTCTGCTATGTCACTGGGCACAAGAGATGCCACTGGCCCCACCTGCTATGACACCACCACATGTGCCACATCATCTGGCACAGGGCCACAACAATGCAGTGTGGTCATCATCATTAGCTCCTGTACTCAAAGGAGCCCACAATTGCAAGTCTTCTCAGATGCAGGAGCTGTTGGTGAATGATGTGACAGGAGACAGTGGGTCTACACATACCTGAGGTTGACAGGTTACTCAAAAGAGATTTGCCATTAAAGAATATGTGGTCAAACTTGGAACCTCTCACCACCAATATTCAGGCCTAACCACCTCCAGATAACACCAAGGGCTCAAGTCACCAAGCAGTGACCCAGCTCTTGAACTTGCTTATCAATGAATGATTACTCATCCCAATGCAAGGCTGTTAAGGCTATTGGATCATGTACATTAACATGCTGTGTTCATCCTAGAAACCCTCTCTGATAAGCAGACATTGCCACATTAATCGGGCAAAAGAGTGCTGTGAACTTGGTTTGGTTGCATATCCTGGAGATACCACTTTGTATTCAGTAAGACCTGATAGCTCAGTTGGTAGAGCATCTGGTATATCTCATGTTGGTCATGGGTTCAATCTACAGTTTGGTCATCTTTTCTGTCTTAATAAAGGCAGATTTTGGCTACTTCTGAAGGAATGTAGGCTTGTTTTCAGGTATTGCCTCTGGCTTTTACTTTGTGAGGTTGGATGACATTTATGCATGTAAGTCCCAAGTTTACAGTAATTACTGTAGCTTGAATTCCATAGCTTATCTTTTCATGCTACTATTCATGTGTTACAGTGTGTCATGCTTCAAAGTCAGAGATGTGAAGACTTCATGAATGTTGCCAGGAAGGAAAATAAAGCTCAAACATGGGAAAAGCATAGAGAGAATGGTATATGTATGTAGGAGAAAATTAATGTATTAGATGTGATGCTTTGCTAGTGGAACACAGGAGGCATGCTACTGCATAACTATGGAAGTACTTGCTGGACACAATGATGTCAAAGTGGGTCATAACAAAGCCACTGGATCTTGTTGCAATCCTCCAAGCATCCATTGCACCCACACACACTGAGCAAGTCCCAGTGCAACTCACTCAGCACACAATCATCAACACAATGAGCAGGGCGATTGATGTAACTACACATGCTTCCTATAGAAAAATGTCATTTGTTTCCTCAATGTCAGTGATCTGTGTTTCCACTACATAAACAATAAAATCTATTCAGACACATGGATAGATACATGATACATTTAATTCTTGGAAACATGGTAGCAAAAAGATAACAAATTTTCAGAGAAAACAATATGGAAAGATTTTCTATTTTTCCCACCTGTTTCTCCAAGAAACACTCTGTTTTATTTCTCTCATTGAAATGAACCACAGACATGATTCATTTTGTTAACATTTTACCTGTGAGTATTCTTTGCATATTTCTCATGGAAACATGGATCCAAAACCTTAAAACATGTATCCTGATCTTCATTTCTGGAAGAAACAGCACCCAGCGCCAGCAGTGTAATATGGTACCCATGTTATTCCCTAGCACTGTGATAGTTGTTGTTTACGAGGCAAGCACAAGAAGTTGGCTTGTGACTGAACGTGAAATTACCTTTTTCGTCCAAAATCCACGTGTCGGTAAAACCCGCTGGGTTTCAAATATTCCATACGACTGACTTCGAAATGCAATCCGGCAAAATTTAAACTCCTGTTTCTGCCGAGCAGCCGCGTCTCTTAACTCTTCGCTGGATGGTCAGGTTAAAAGAACGAGATTTATAGATCTAATTATCACGAGTTATTCTAATACTGGAATTAATATTGATTTTGATGATGATAATTTGAGGTACGAGGACTCGTAATAGGTTCGTCTTTGCCACAGCAGAGGAACGGCATACCTGACCTCATTTGAAGTCTGAGGAGAGAATAATGGTGCTAGTAATCCCTTGCCAATTCCCCTTTGATTCTACCCCATTCCTTGAGCACATGACGAAATTGTTTGAGGTTTTGAATTTCGTTAATCAGACCACCGATACCATGAAACCGAATGAAAAGAGTAACAGTTGTCGCGGTAAGAGGCTGGTCACTGCGAAGCATCGATATTGTAATGAACGAAGCGATCTATGTATTCAAGAATTACAGCAACACGTTAGCACCATACTGGAAATATTGATATCCCTGTCTTGCACAGATTTCTTCGTAGTTCCTGGCTGCGCTCCTCAAACATGGTATTTAGTGGTGTTGAACTAAACACACAACTTACGGATATTGATTAACCACCTGCGTTAACGGACACAGGCGACGGTCGTTCTCAGGACAGCAAGGAAGCCAGCAAAGATGGTGAGCACCGTTTACATTTGGCCGCGCCTCATTAAGTTTCGCCTTACATGCTTTCGTACTCCACCCGCAGCGACCTCCGGACCTCTCCCCCATTGCAGGTATGGCACCTTCCCCTGCTCCAAGCCCGCTACACCATCAGCTACATCCACACGATGGTCAAGCCATCCCCACACCGGCAGCTCCATCTCGCCCTTCACGATTACATTCGCCTGCGCAAGGTACGGAGTGGGAAGCGGGGTCAGGATGTGCATCAGGAACTTGGTTCGCTGGCCCAGAGACGAAGCGCTTGCAGAAGAATCGGCAGAAAGAGAAGCAGACGTTGATCGGACCAGTGCAATACCTAAACAGTTCGACATTGCAGGTGAGGGGGGTCCTCTTCCCTGTATGTATGGTATTCCTGTGTGCATCTTTTCGTTGCTCGCTGTTTTCAGAGGAACACTACCCAAATCTAATTCAGAGTCGAACTGAGATGCTACAAGCCCTACCACAGCGGCATTCAGCACCGTCCCCACTTCCGTAGGGACGACATCCTCACTGCCGGCGCCGCTTAGAACCAGGCTACGGAAAAAGTGCGAGTCCACCTCATAAGGAAGTCGTGCAAGTAGGGGAAGGGACGTGTCCCAAGTGAGTGCTGTTAGGTTGGGGTTTGACAAGGCAAGGGTTAGTGAAGTGTCAGTCTGAAAATGTGGCGTGAAATGGGAGGGCGAAGGGAACACAGCGTAGAAGTACGATAGGATGGAAAGAGCTCTATAGTCTGCGGCGGTGTAGTTCGTAGGAAGTAAGGTTGGAGGGATCGCTGTGAGAAGATGGGATTTAATTTCACGGCCTAGGCACGGATGTGAATTGTGTGTCGTATTCATAACAGGAGGGGGGGACGACGCCTGGCCCTCAAACATCAAATTGTCTCCTTGGAGCTCGTAAACATGTGTCGGCTGGACAATGTCTTCGATTTTTTTATTCAGGTCTGCACCAAGTCCCTTCGTCCAGCCCATAGTATTGATTACCAGAGGGATGAAGTCATGTATCCTCTCATCCTCGTCCATGCAATCAGGATCCTCATCGAAACTGGCTGAAGGCACCTGTACATCGAGACGGTAGGCCTCGAGCGTCGCTTGGATAGCGGTAAGATAGAGCGAAGGCGAGGAGCGCGGTGAGGTGGCACCAATGTAGTGTGCCGTTACAGGGAGGGTGGGGTGAGTGAAGGGGGGCCCTTGATGAGGTTTAGGACGGCGCATACGCATGGGGAGGAAGCTCACCAAAGATGGGATTTCGAACAACATTAAGCGCAACCATTCCTCCAGGAGTGAATTCAGATTGTCCGGGATCACATTCGATAAATGCGACACGTTGGTATCTGGAAATCGGATGGTTATCATCTTTGGTAAACAAACGAGGGCTTACTGAGTTAGCAGTTTGTTGATCAATGTTCGAGCAAAAGTGCTTTTCCCGGATTTTTTGGGCCCCGTGATGAGATGTATGCTGCCGCTGTTGCTGGCGCCCTCTTGAAGTTCTATTGACGTAGATGAGAGTGCGGTTTCCCAGGACGGAGGAAGCCTGAAGGCTTGTACATCCTTAGTTTGGTGTGTTATCTACACATCAATGTCATGAGAGTTAGAACTATTTTCAAACCAGCAGTACGTACCGTATGGATGCCAGGAATCTGCAACGATGTCCCCACAATACCATTATTCTGCGACCTAGAAGGTTCAAACACGCCATCGAACGTCCGACACACGCGTCCTAGGCCTTCTACACCAGTCCACAACTCTTGCAGCAATACCAACGCTACATGGGCACCAAACACGGAGCAAAGTGGCTCCAGAAAGTTATGTTTTATGCCATCAATTGTGTCGCTCCCCGATACACCCTCTAAAATAGGTAATGGAGACGACCGGGGTGCAAAGACGCGATGTACTCTCCGGGAGGCAGCAATGGTCACGCCACATAGAGAAATGGAGCCCTGGACCACACAAAAAGTGTACGCACCAAGAAGGCAGAGCGTCTCTCCGGGTTCAAGGGCAAGCACTGTCGCAGGACTATTAGAAGATGAGACGTGCAAATTATGTACCTGGTCAGGGGTGAGGAAGAACACGTTCTGGTTGAGTGTGGACTGGAAGGTTGAGAGTACTTGCGCTGTGAGGGCCGCTGCTCCGCACGGCATGTCCGAGTTCCCTTGTGGGGGACGAAAAAGTAACGAGGTTCACAAATGTCACGGTATTCACTTATTGAAGTCTCCCAGGCTACCCTTGTAAAAAAAAAATTACAATGTATAGAATGCCATGATTGCGCCATCGGTACTGATCGATGCTACATGCTGAGATTCATACATTAACGATACCTGTCAGCATTCCGTCGTGAAACCAGATCATACCGGTGCTGGTAATTACACGCGATGTGAAATGCTCATTTTCGAGGTAAACAACACCTCTGAGGGTGTAACGAACGCGTGCAGTTCCACAGGTAATGTAAAGATCAGGAGATAGAGATGGTACGCTGGTTCCCAAGTCGAAGACCAGCACTGGCAGGGTCTGAACAAAAAAAAGTTTTCCTCAGCAAATGAGCATCGCAAGGGCGTGTAATTAGTAGCGGTCAAAGTAGGACGATTATCCACGGATTATGTCCACGATTTTTGGGACACGGATAATCGCAGAATCGTCGAATCGCCTCCAGAAGGCGATTATTTGACGTGCTTACATTCTTGCTAGTCTCTCCTAGACAGGCCACGATATAAGTGATGCTCACGTTATATGTGCATTCTTGCTTACAACACGCAGAAGATCATAGATCTGTCAAAATAATTGTGTCCCATAATCGCCCCGTAATCGCTTTCAATAATCCTCACGGTCAAGGTGACTCGGATTATTGACACGATTTTTGATTCATAATCATCCAATAATCGCCCTACTTCGACCGCCACTATTGGCCTGTCACCTATTCATGACTCTGTCTTCCGGCCAGCTGAATTTCACTCCATGTGTCTATACAACTGGATCTCCAGACATCAATGTGAAAAGAAAAGTCCAACTAAAAGCAGAAAGGTTCCAACACAGGATGACTCAGTGCATGATGCTCAGATTGATTGCAGTTCTGTTGACAGTGATAATGAATGCTCTAACATGCAACTGCCTGTTAGTACTTTACAACCAAAGTCAAAATCAGAACTTCATACATTCATGAGTGACCATCCACTTGTCGACACCCATGGATCACATTGGTCAAAGAGAATATGAATCCCAAACTTCATTGGAGGAACCCTGCTGCATTGTGATCAAGGAGATAATACTACTGTTCACTATGCTCACATTATTCAGGCTGTGGAGAAGCAGTTTGGATTTAAAGACTGAGGGAAGTTCCTGGGATGAGACCTTTCTATCATACCAATTTTCACCTTGTCAGCCTGATCTTATGAAAAACATGAACCTACAATATGAGTGCCTAGATGCCAAGCTGATGCCCAAAGGCACAAAGGTGCCATTGCTACACCTGGTTGGGCAGAGCAAGGCTCTGGAATATTCCAAGATCTTGATCAGACAGCTGGTGAAGATGCAATAAATGGGCATGCTGATAAGAGTACTACACTTGATGAATTCTCTATATCCATGCCCATCGGAAAATAGGATAAAGCATGCACTGAACCAATGACCAAGATGAGGCAGATGTTGTCAATGCTTGGACACTAGTAGCTAGCACTATCTTGCAAAACAACTATCTAGTAGAACCCAGACTGTATGCATACTGGGGTCTAGTCTAGAAGGCTATATACTTCTTACTAGAATGCCTCTTATTACTCTTATCAGATGTTCATTTTGCAGAATTCTAAGAAATACCAAATTCTCATGGCATACTGGTTAGGGTTATTGTACCTATTTCTAGAGAATGGTAGGGGTAACCCTGGGGTATTCTGAGGCTACCCTTACTCCTACCCTCCAAAACCCCTTACCCCTTGAAAGGGTCAGGGTTTTGAGGGGTATGGGTAAGGGTATGGAGGGGTATGGAGGGTACACAATAGCCTCAGGGTAGTGCACCAGGGTATTGTCACAAGATGACTCAAATCACTTTTACTATGAATTGTTTCAAAAAAAAGGACTTCTGCCCACTTTCTTAAGTTGGTGGTGTAAGAGTGCTGTGTAGTAACTGTTATAAACCAGACTGGCACTAGGAAATGGCCAATCCTAGGAACAGAAATCCAATAGCAGCAACACTGGCATGTGCAGCTACAAGCCACAGACAGACAGTGGACAGAATTTGACAGAAATGGGGGGACACGGCAGGGAACAGATATTAGAATTGTTGATTGTCAGCATGGGCATGTTGGGATCATAGCAGTAACACATTCTCAGTTGGCAGTGGTGAGGCACCATTTGTAAACCATATAACATCAAAACATTAATCTAAGGTAAATGGAATGTATATTATCTAAATTTAGCATAACCTCTGCATAAGTCTTAATGCAAATTATCTTAATTGTATGCCCCCCATCCAGAAATTCTACCTAGCCTCAGACCCCTCCCAAGGGTAAGGGTTGGCTGAGGGTATAAAATTCTGTACCCTCACCCCTACCCTCACCTACCCTTGACAAATACCCTCAAGGTTTTGCATACCCCTGCCATTTACTACCTATTTCCAAAATAGTGATAGATTCCCACACTGCTGGAACCCTCCAATGAGGCCCTGGGGCCCAGCTTGTCATCAATGCACGAATGAGGCTTTAGTGTGCTGACCTGAGATGACCTGGTTTGGGGGACCCCTCAAGTGCAGTGAGGGTGGAGAGGGTCATCAAATGGTCAGCCCTCTTCATGCACAGTGGTAATATTAGATAAGCATCTTGATTGTTTATCAATCAATGTTCAATAACACATCATGCATTCATGTGTCACCTGCTCAGTTGCCATGGCCCTTGTACTATAGGATTGTTTTGATTTGAGGCACAAAAATAAATGTTTTGAGAGTCAGAAATGATTCCAACATACAAAGGTTTTCCTTGCCAAATGGTATTACATATTTGGATGTAGGAGTGTTTTGCAAAATAAAGGCTCTTCTAATTACACTGGAATATGCATACACTATTTGTTCTTATTAGAAGGCTGTCTTGCAAGCTAATGACATATATGCCTACAAACTACAAGCCAATGGAATACTACAGTAGCTGCTGCATGTGCAGAAATTTTGAAAGAGCAAGCATGACACATGCCTCTCTGCACTGCTGGCACCTTGGGTTTGAACTTGTCCTGAGGACATGTTCTGTTTTATGTCTCTGCTAACAACTGCAGGACCATTAAGTGGTCTAACAGGTCATTTATTGTGACTACTCTACTCTATTTTCATGTGGGTTTCATAAAATAGAAGAATAGGTATGCAAGTAAGTGACAACCTCTCCCCCTCCTCATACAGGTGCATTGACTTAAAAATTCTCACTTACAGGTGTCACAGCTTCATTCCCCATTCATAGATACATTTATATACCCCCTCATCATGAGTATTTATGGATTAAGAGGATGCACAAGTCCAGTAGATAGTACCTTGTTTCCACACCCCTCTCTTCTCCCTACCAGTCTCCTTTTCTACCCATGAAGCATCATCTCCAGTCATATATATAGCCATATATATAATTTTATATCCATGTATAATAGATCCCATCAAAACAGAGAAGAGACTCTCCTCCTCCCCTCATCAAGGGAGAATTTTTACTACAGGCTGAGCATAGTAAAAGGGAAAGTAACTGTATATCAACACTCTGTATACTTATGTATATAAGTGTCATCTAGCAAAAAAAGTGAAGGAGAAAGGTGAAACATGAGTAGAATAGTCTGCCTGTCCTCAGAAATCATGGTGGGAAGGTATTCAAAGTGATGTTTATATAAGAATACATTCATGCTGATTGCCTCCTGTCTGTTAGGAAACAGCCCCATTACATAATAATATTTTATTTTATTTTATTACATTAAATTATGCTACCCTATGCTAAAGAACACTACACTTTGTTAGCATGAGAATTTTACTTTGCATGCATCAATATGTACATGCATGTACAATGATGATACTTGACCTGAAAACCTAACAAAAACCTGTTAAAAGGCTTAGGAAGTATAACACAGGCTAGAGGAAGGGTGCGAGTTGGTACTAAATATCACTGCTGATACCCAGAAGTCATAGTGAGTGATGTAAAAGGATGAATCGTGTTGCGAATACTCTCTAAATGCGTATGAAGAGGTTCAAAAGAGGTTGAAATGGGTTTGAATATGTGCGAAAGAGTTTGAAAAATGTTTGAAGAGGTTCAAAGTTGTGCAAAGTAGTTTTGAGGAATGTTGAAGTGGTTTGAAGTGGTTCGAGGTATATTGAGAAGCAAGTATAGTGAATGTGAAGTGTTTTTCAAATGGTGATAGGCAATGGGTGATGAGTCGAGAGACTAATATGAAAGTTTGAAGAAGTTCACAATATTTTGCAGAACTTAGAGATATGACTAAAGATAAGACTCAAGAGAATGGCTCTTAAGTCAGATGATGAGTGAGAGGGTAACTTATTCTCTGTTCCCCATTGCTTTTTTTCGTTATAAGTAACTAATACAAGTCTATATACAATTTGAAGAAATATTACTAAACAGGAAACAAGAACATGCGGAAAACATGAGGCAATATGCACAGCAATAAAGGTATTGTAAAACAAATAAAAAATGATAATAAGTGAAATGTGCAGTGTTGCCATATAGTAAGAGTACTTGTTCTATTGCTTTAATATATCATTGAAACATAAAATCCACACTTATCACGTTCTAAGTCTCTTGTAGTCTCTCTTTGTGTCCAGTGGCACTTGATATGTGATGAAATGGCTCACTCCAGTTGAGCAGTGCAAGTCAAAATGGTTTTGAAACAGCTATATGGTGGCCGATATCATTTGAAGTAGTATGAAGTCCTTTGAAAGCATTCAAAGTGTCACAAAATTATTTGAAGTCATTGAAGTTGTTTGAAATAGTGCGAAATAATTTGAAATAGTTTGAAAAGGGTTTGTGGTCAATTTCATGGTATTTGTAGTGATTCAGAGTGTGTGTCGTAATGTGTAGATACAATTAGATCCTTCTCCAGACCTTATAGTGCATAGTGGACCTATCAACAAGCATGTTGGTAGCAACATTGTACAATATGTGTAACATAGTATATAAACTGTAAATACACCTAGGGGACCCTAGTTGTGTTCTCTTAGGTATTCTATCCACACTTGTGGTGTGAAAAGCCTCCTTCAACCAAATAACCTATTAATAACCCCTCACATCAAAACCATCAATTCCTCCATCATGCACATGAATCCCACCCCCTTCCTGTAGAGAGAACCTGCACAGTTGAGCTAGCAGATAAGTGAGTGTCACCCTAACAGAAGAACACAACTTTTTCAATCAGTGTCACATGCCTTCTCTTACTTGCACATATGTTGATCATACTCAATCCAGAAACCCAAACAAAACCTACTAAATGGCTTTGGATAGTATAACACGAGTCAGAGGATGGGTGCGAGTTGGTACTAAATATCACCGCTGAGACCAATACATTGTGTTTAGTGATGCAAAATAATAAGGGAAGATGCAAATAGTCTGTAAGTGCATACAAAGTTGTTCAAATGAGTTTGAAATAGGTTCGAAGATGTGTGAAATAGTTCGAATAAGAAATAAGTTCAAAGATGCACAAAGTGGTTTGAAAAAGTTCAAAAAAGTTTGAGGTATATTGAAGGACGAGTTTAGGGAATGTGAAGTGTTTGTCGAAAGGCGATAAAACATGGAGTGAATACAATAGTTTCAAAGAAGTTCATGATATTTTGCAGAAATTAGAGATACGACACGAAGATAAGACTCAAGAGAATGGCTCTTAAATCTGGCGATAGCGAGAGGGTAACTTGTGCTCTGTTCCCCGTTGGTTTTCTTTTTTCTAACTAACTAATACAAGTCTATATACAAAATAAAGAGATAGTACTAAAAAGGAAATAAGAACATGTGTAAAACATGAGGCAAATATATCAAACAATGAGGACTTGTAGATCATGAAACAAATGAAAAATGATAAATGATAAAATGTATAGTGTTTCCATATAGTAAAAGTACTTATCTTGTGCTTCAATATATCAATGAAACATAAAAACTACACTTATCGCATTCTAACTCTCTTGTAATCTCTCCTCGTGTCCAGTAGTGCTCGATATGCAACTAAATGGTTTGTTCTGGATGTGCAGCATGTGTTGAAAGTGTTTTAAAACAACTATATTGTGGCCAATGTCAATCAAAATGCTGTGAAGTCATTTTGAAGTGTTGTGAAATAGTTTGAAGTCATTCGACATCATCTGAAATAGTGCAAAATAGTTCTAAAATGATTTGATGTCGATTTTGTGGCATTTGTAGAGATTCGGAGTGCATGTCATAATGTCTCGATGCAAGTGGGAATGTTCTCCAGACCTTAAAGCACGTAGTGGACCTATCAACGTCATTGTTTTACTGCGCCACATCTAATTACTCATCCTTTTGGCACAAGCCAGAAGTACTTGCATATATGTATCTACCTTTTCTTTTGTAAGCTGATGATAGATCCATTGTGTGCTCTAGGGTCTGGAAAGGATTCCAAACATATCAACACATTATGACTTATTATTCCAACCACTATCAACCCCACAAAATTGACTTTGAATGACTTTGAACAATTTTGAATGACTTTGAATGACTTTGAATGACTTCGTGACAGTTCGAACAACTTTGAATAACTTTGCAGCACTTCAAATGATGTTGGCCACCATATGGCTATCCCAAAACCCTTTCGATACACACAGCACATCTGCCATGCGCTATTTCATTGCATAGTGAGCACTACCAGACATGAGGAGACATGACAAAAAACTTTTAGGACTCAATTGTAGTGTTTTGGCATTCTAATGATATATTGAAACAATAGGATGAGTACTTTTACTATACTGTAACACTGTACATTTCATTCATTATCATTTCTCATTTGTTTTATGATTTACAAAGTCCTTTATTGCTGTGCATATTGCCTCATGTTCTATACATGTCATATTTCCTTTTTAAGTACTATCTCTTCAAAATGTATATAGACTTGTACTAGTTACTTAGAACAACAGAGAAGAAGTCACCCTCTCCCATTATCATCTGATTTAAGAGCCATCCTCTTGAGTCCTAGCCTCATGTTGTATTTCTAAGTTCTGTGAATTATTGTGAACTTCTTTGAACTCTCATACTAAGTCTCTCAACTTATTGCATATTGCCTATCATCACTCAAAAACTTCTCTTATTTGGTATATTCATTCCCCAATATCCCTCAAAACCATTCCAAATTTTCCCAAACTTCTCAAAAGTCCTCGAATCTTTTCAAACCATCTTTAAGGCATGACAGGGGTTACCCCTGGGTATTTTATTCTCAACCCTTACCCATACCCATCAACACTGTACCCATATGGGGAAGAATATGGGTTTATCATGGAGATGCAAGAATATATATATGAAACCCATGGTTTGCAACGGTGTTTGCAAAACCATGGGTTTCTTCAGCAAAGGATACAAACCAGATCATGCTACTACAAAATATGAAAGAGCACTACATATTCTTCTTGGTCACAGCAGTTACCACATCATCAAAGACCACGAGACCACAATGCATCCACGACCCAAAGCAGAGAAAGGCTCAAATTGAGGATGGTGAGAGGGAGTTGTGATTGAAGGGGAGAAGATGACAACCTTGAAAAAATAATATGATGAAGCTTTGGATAGACATATTTATTGTCCACCCACCACTTCAAGGGATTCTTATTGTTTTCGACAGCATGGCTGAGGAATTCCTGGATCTCACTCCCATGGGGACAGCTGGTAACTGGAATGTTACCAAATGATGCAAATCTGTCATATTTCTTCATGGTTGAATCCTTGGGGGAGGTGTTCAACTTTTCACTCGCCTCCTCACTTGCCTTCCTGTACCTTGCAGCATACTCCTCTCGAACAAGAGTTTCTGCTAGCTCAATCCATTCTTCCTCCCACTTCTGATTGCAGAAATATTCAAGCTTCATGCCTGGGTGCAGGAACATGGTGATGTGGTATAATGAGAAAAGTTAGTGAGTGAGTAGTAATGGTCCATCTTCTTGTGCACGAGCTTCATAGCTGCCATGAGGGAGGGATGGTACACTTTCCCAGTCTGATGGTTAAGGTGATGCTGGCAGAATCCTAAGAGAAAAAGAGTGTTGCATTCTTATATTGCTATAATAGGAAGTTAGGATATGGGTTGATAACATTTATGAATACGTACAAGTAAGACTGCAATGAGATCTTCAGCAATGGTCCACTCTTCCATTTCCAGCTCAAACCTCCAAAGCTTGAGGTTCCTGTCAGCAGTCATGGTGTCAATGGCACTACAATATTTAACCACAAAGCTGAGCATGTAGTATGTAGAGTTTCAATGAGTAAAGACATCATGAGAGAGGATACATGACTTTAGCTTGAGTTCTGTGCAGTAGCGATGCCATGCAGAAAGGGCAATAGTTGTCAATCATACAATGGCAAAGGCAAGATGGCGAAGCTTTGCTATTGTTTCATGAATGGCAACTGTATCAGCTATGATGCCTTCACATGCTTCCACATCAAGCACATCCAGCTCATCAATCCCATCATCAACATCGTCAATGTCAGGAACATCTGGGAGGTCATCATTATCATCATCATCATTGTCTTTATCTTCCTGGCCCAGGAGGTCATCTACATCACCATTGTCCCCAACCTTGGTTGTCTTGCCTAGCCCAGCATTGAAAGGATGAAGGAGGGTTTTTGCAGAGAGTTGCAGGGTGTGGTTGAAGCAATGCACATGGTTCTCCAGCTAAAAAGAGTTGGGCATATCAGCAAGAGTTTCCCCTTGAGTATCATTTGATGTCACATTGTCTGCATTCATGGCAAGGATCTGTCAAGATGATGAGTTTGGAAGTACAACACTAGACTATAAGCATGCCTGGTCCTGGAGCCCAAATGCCTTAAGCATTTGCTGAAAAGCCTTTGCCAATGCCACACCAGTGTGAGACTCAGGAACCTCAAGAATATCCAATAAAAAGGCCAACATTGCTCCATTGTGCTCAAGGTGCACAGTCCAAGCAATGAACGCATGGTAGTTGGTCGATGTCTATGCATCAGTCATGAAATGGATATGCCCTGGATGATCTTGAAGGAGTTTGGTTATATGTTGATGGCATTTCTCATAAGCCATCTTGACATCACATCAAACAGTGTTTGGAGATGGAACTTTGAGGTATGGGTGTCCAGTCATGAGGAGGTCAATGAGTTTGGGATCGGAGATGATGGTTGCAGGGTGATTGCTTTCAGCTACCCACTTTGCAATGTGGGCACTGATATATATGAGTTAAAGAAAAGTAATATAACAATCATACTTACTGGAGCTCAGGGGTTGTATGTGCATGATGAGAATACGTGACAGGGCATTGTCCTTGGTGGACAAAACTACTGAAAATATCACCACTCCAGCTAATGCCAGGCTCGCCCTTTATGACTGCATTGACAGCATCTTCACCCCAGCAGAAAACTGCATGATGCCAGAGGTTTGCAATGGATGACTTGTCAGCTTTGTCTTGAAGATGTTGAACACCTCCAGCCTCACTCCTGCATTTTGCTGCAGAGCAAGTAAAGAAGTGGGTGACATGGCCATTGTGTACCTGAATAGTTACCTTGTGCTTGAAGAATGAATACAATGGGGACCTCCAAGTTTTCTGGCAGCTGCTGCAAATTGAAACAAGTGAGATAGTGAGAAAAGAATGACAAGTGCAACATACTGAGTTCCTCCTTGAGAGAATCCTGTTCCTTGCCATCAGAATCAACCTCGATAACCTCCGGCAGCTCATTGGTTGTGGTGCTGGCATTATCTTCAGCTGCTGTGGGGTCATCTTCTGCATCACTGATGACTGGAGTTGATGATAATACTCAACCCGGAAACCCAAACAAAACCTACTAAATGGCTTCGGATGGTATAACACGAGTCAGAGGAAGGGTGCGAGTTGGTACTAAATATCACTGCTGAGACCAAAACATTGTGTTTAGTAACAAAAAATGGTAAGGGTTGTGGTGAATAGTCTTTATAGGTGTATGAAGAAGTTCGAAATGGTTTGAAAGAGGTTCAAATATGTGCAAAGAGGTTCGAAAAAGGTTCGAAGAGGTTCGAAGTCATGCAAAGTAGTCTGAATAAGTTCGAATAAATTCAAAGAGGTTTGAGGTATACCGAAGAGTGAGTTTAACAAACATGAAGTGTTTGTCAAATGGCGATAGGCGATGGGCAATAAAACAAGAAGTGAATATGATAGTTTCAAAGAAGTTTGTAATATTTCGCAGAACTTGGAGATACGACGTGAACTAAGACTCAAGAGAACGATTCTTAAATCTGACGATAAGTGAGAGAGTAACTTGTCCCATGTTCCCTGTTGCTATGTTGTCCATTCTAACTAACTAATGCAAGTCTATATACAATTTGAAGAAATAGTACTAAAAAGGAAATAATATCAATTGTAGAACATGAGGCAATGTGCACAGCAAATAAAGGTATTGTAAAACATGAAACAAAATGAAAAATGATAATAAGTGAAATGTACATTGTCCCAATATAGTAAGTGTTCTTGTTCTATTGCTTTAATATATCAATAAGACATAAAACCGCACTTATTGCATTCTAACTCTGTTGTAGTCTCTCCTCGTGTCCAGTAGTGCTTGATATGTGACAAATAGTTTGTTCTGAATGTGCAGCATGCATAAAAAGTGTTTCAAGACAGTTATATGGTAGCCAATGTCATTTGAAATACTTTAAAGTCACTCAAAGCATTGCAAAATAGTTTGAAGTCATTTGAAGTAGTGCAAAGTTGTTTGAAGTAGTGTGAAATAAGTCGAAAATAGTTCGAAGTCAATTTCATAATGTTCATAGCAGTTCGGAGGGTCTGTCGTAGTGTGTCAATATGGTTGGAAACTTTTCCCAGACCTTAGAGCATGCAGTGGATCTATCATCGAGATGTTCAATAGTGCATGTTTGGCATATTTGAGAGGCTGAATGATTGCATTGGCACCTTTCTTGATAGTATGCTTGATGCTGTGCTTGAGAGCCTTGGCACCAGATCTGTTGCTGGAAATAGAGGATGTGGATATGGATGATCAGAGTGAAGAATGCAATGATTTTGTTGAAGACTTTGTGGACATCAGGAGGGTGAAAAAAAATAGAAGAATTCTGCTCACCTTTAAATGATCCAGCCAGATCTTGATGGAATTTTATTTTCATCAACCTCAATAAAATTGGACAGCCCCATGAGGCTAGAATGCTTGAAGCCATAGTGGTGTTCACATCCACAATGGAGGGATCAATTAAGTGGGAGGGCACCCAAATTAACTTCTCATGAGGTGATAAACAAATGACTTGAATCATGACACATGCATTTTCAACAAGTCAGTTAGATATCAACATAGTAACATAGTAACAAGTCAGTCCAAGATTTTAAAGAATAAATATATTGAGTAATATATGTATACTCATAAAACCATGAGTAAGGATATGGTGTTGCTCAGGTATGACCATCCCAAACCCCTACCCTTACCCAAGCATACCCATGACCATATTATCACAGTGTTACCCATACCTGTGTCATGCCTTAACCATCTTCAACCCTTCTTTGAACTATTTTGAACATCTTTGTAGCCCTTTCAAACAACTTTGTATGCTCTTAAAAACTATTCACAACACATTTTACCATTTCACACCTCTAACTACAACCTTTGGGTAACAGTGGTGATATTTAGTACCAACTTGCACCCTTCCTCTAGCCTGTTTTACACTTCTTAGGCCTTTTAACAGGTTTTTGTTTGGTTTCCAGGTCGAGTATTATCACCAATGCCAGGCCTCACCCTACATTGTAACCACCAGTGATCGAGAGGCAGTGCTCATTATTAGGACAGCTGCAACCAGACAACTGCTCAGATCTGGTTTAGTCGAGATTTACCTTACTCTATTTGGATGACTATTTTAAGTAGTTACAAGCTGAATTAAGTACTACCCCAAGATCAGGCACTGTCAGAAGGAATATTGATCTGAAGTGCTTCATGAGCCCAAACAGTTGAAAAGTTATCAAATCATGGGTTTTGCTGAGTTTGGTACCTGAGTTATTGAATCACATGACTCATAGACATTTGGAGAGGTCCCAAAAACCAAGTTTTGAATCTGTCACAGAAGTGACTCATCGCAGCTCGAAATCATTATGTCTGAACCTTCAACTTCAAATCCTGGTCCTAACCCCATTTCCATGCCAGTGCTAGAAGCAAAAATTGATGTGCTTATGGCACAAATGTTGCAATTAGTGTCAGTATTGGCAGCATTGCAGCCCAGACAAGCAGAAAGAAAACCAGAGATGATGGAAGGTTAAGATGATGAGATGGAGGAGATGGTGGAGTGGATGTCCCAGGAAGATGTGCAGGCAGCAGAGAAATCCAAAAATGAAAAAGCACACTTACCTAAGTATGCACCCCCACAAATCTTTGACAGTACCATGGAGAATACAAAATCATTCATCAGCTCTATAGTATTGTATATTTATGGGAGGAAGCCAGAATTTCATACAACTGAGTCAAGAATTATGTTTGCTCTCTCATACATTCAGGGAGGAAAAGCACAGTTCTGGAGAAATGAGGCTATTAATCAAATTGCTGTGGGATATAAACCATTTGCAACTTTCAAGGAATTTTGGAGTGACTGAAGGCACAGTTTGGAGACTCTAATCCAAAGGTGACAGCCAATGCTAAATTAAAAACCATGTGCCAAGGTTCCTTAACAGTAGATGAATTTATTTTGCAGTTCAAAGCAGAAGCTTCACAGATGGATATGGGAGAAGCAGCATTGGTAGAATTTTTGAAAGCAGGATTAAATCCCTCTTTATTCAAGTCTATCTACTGACTACCTTCTATGCCAGAGAGGTTGGCTGAGTGGTATAATTGGGGAATGGGCCTTGATCAGCAATATTGGCAGGAATAGGCAGAGTCAAAGTTGATGTATGGAAATGCTAAAGTCATCAGAAGGAAAGTCTGAGAAAGGAAGAGCACCTCAGATACAAACTCCGAGGGCAGAGCCACTGGCTATGGCAGTGACACCTAAAGTTATGGAGTCAGCAGCATCTGCAGATGCAATGGACATTGATCAAGCAGGGAGATGAGCCCCACTTAAACAGGCAACTAGGGCATATTGCTATGAATTGTAAGCAGAAGAGGAAGATTAGGGAAGCTACAATTGAGGAAGTGAAGTCAGAAGAAGACAAGCAGAGGAGTCCCAGTGAAGGTTTCCTTATTGGTGACCCAGAATCATTATAATGTATTAGTATCTGAGGAAACTCAGAATGAACCACAAAAGGAAATTGAGGAAAAGTACAACTATTGTCAATCACATGATAAAGAGAATTGTCAAGCATTAGTTCTGAAAACTTTTAAATTCCTCATTTGCTCTGTGCAAATAGAATTTGAAATCACCTTGACTGTAGGATTGAAGACAGTGGACACACATACAGCTATTGATGTGATTACTCGATAGCAGTGCTACAGGATTATTCATTAATCAGTCCTTAATTACTGGAAATGGTATTAGCATGTGCAAACTGTCACAACCTATAATGGTGTATAATGTTGATGGAACAATTAATCATGGAGCAACCATCAAGGAGGAAGTGACGATGCTACTGAAGGATCATGATCATCAGGAATGAGCCATATTTGAAGTGTGTGATCCTGGAAAGACCAATCTTATAATTGGATGTCCACACATAGGTAAGCTACAATGTGTTGAATGATACAGTCTATTGAACATATACAGTGTATTGAATGATATGGGTTCGGTGGACACTGCTGAACACTCTAATCTATATATGTGTACCTACTATAGTAACAAATGAATACACTATTACAATGGTTGCTAGACTGAAGAGTAATACATTTAATAGAGACATCAGTAGCCTATAAAATAGTTTCAGTCAGTGGCAATGGCAATGGGGATGTCAGTGGCAGTGGCCTTACCAGGATCGGGATCAAGATCGGCACTAAACAGCCCAGATTGGTGCCATGCATGTGATCTGTGTGATGAGCAGGAGTGGGAGTGGGACTCACCATATCGAACCAGGACCTCAGCAGGTATACTCACCTGAACAGTTTTTAGGCAGACCTATTACCTGGCCCCACACCTCACCCACATATGAAAATGCTGAGAGAATTTTATTGCACATAGATACTCTCCAGAGATGTCATCCTGTTGGGCGATGCTGGCTCATGACCAATGCCAGCTACTCACCTGAACATTTTTTAGGCAGACCTGTCACCCAGCCCACCACCTTACCCACATATGAAGATGCTGAGGGAAGTCCATTGAGCATAGATACTCTCCAGAGATGTTGTCCTGTTGGGTGATGCATTGGTACCATTTGAGGCCTGATGCACATGTCTACTCATAGCATTCTCATCAGCTTTGACACATTGAGTGAGTGTGCATCGTTGGCACAACTATGCAACAATAAAACATAATCAGATTGGCAGAGGATTGTGAGGCTATTCAACATACATGGGCATGGTTGGTGGCCATGTGAAATATATTTTTACTGAATAGAAAATGGTTGGTTGGTTGAAAATATTGTCGCACAACTGTAGAATGATAGAATGCAGTCAAAAAGAAACAGATAGATACTCTCCGGAGATGTCATCCTGTTGGGTGATGCTGCCTCATGAATGACGCTGCCTTGTGGCCGATGCCAGTTCATGACTGATGCTGCCTACACACTTGAACATTTTTCAGGCAGACCTGTCACCCAGCCTGCCACCTCACCCACATATGAAGATGCTGAATCAAGTCCATTGAACATAGATACTCTTCAGAGATGTCGTCCTGTTGGCCAATGCCAGCTTGTGACCGATGCCACCTAGGCACCTGAACATTTTTCAGGCAGACCTGTCACCTGGCCTACCACCTCACCCGCATATGAAGATGCTGAGAGAATTCCATTGTGCATAGATACTCTCCAGAGACAACATCCTGTTGACTGATGCCAGCTTATGACCGATGCCACCTAGGCACCTGAATGTTTTTCAGGCAGACCTGTCACCTGGCCCCCCACCTCACCCACATATGAAGATGCTGAGAGAATTCCATTGAGGATAGATACTCTCCAGAGATGTTGTCCTGTTGGCCAACACCAGCGCGAGACCAATGCAAGCTCATGACCATTGCCAGCTCGTGACTGATGCCACCTACTCACCTGAACATTTTTCAGGCAGATCTGTCACCTGGCCTGCCACCTCACCCACATATGAAGATACTGAGGGAAGTTCATTGCACATAGATACTCTCCAGAGACATCGTCCTGTTGGGTGACACTGGCTCATGACACTTGCTGCCTACTCACCTGAACATTTTTCAGACAGACCTGTCACCCAGCCTGCCACCTCACCCACATATGAAGATGCTGAGAGAATTTCATGTTCCATCACACTGTTCTCGACAGGACCACCCAGGACCTGAGCACAGATGCTCTCCAGCACTTGATTCCTTCTGCAAATCTTACTATTGTTAATCTTTGTCTTCTACTGAGACACATATAGTGAATTTACTGTGCAAAGTTTGCTCTTCTTCTCTCAACAACCTGCATAGAGACAGCTTTTTGCTGAGCAAGCTGATCAGCTGTTCTGCAGGCACATTGGGCTGATGTCTGTCCCTGATTCTTGCTTTGAGATGATGGGGGGGTCATCTGTTGAAATGTATTCTTCACAGGTGGGGTCTGGCAATCACCAAATAATCCTACCACTGCCGATTCTCTGTCTGCTGATCCTACCACTGCCAATTCTCTGTCTGCTGATCCTACCATTGCTGATCCTGATGCCAATCCCACTGATGACAGTTTTAATGCCTTTGTCCTTGGCCTTGCAATAGAATCCTCTGTCCAAGTTCACCCAGACAGGTGGCAAGGTTTAGGTCAGTTCAATCTTTCTTGAGTTGATGTGGTGTTGCCTTCCAACAGTGATGGATCAAGTGGGCATGGGGCATCATTTACATCATCATTTAAAGGTGATATGGGTGTGATGGACTTCTTGTAAATGTGTTGAGGAATGACATACTCTGGTTCACCATCACCCAGACCATTAATTGGCTGTGGTCAAGTCACACCAGCTGTGCAGAGTATGTCCATTGTCATTTGATTGACTTGCACATAGCTCAACTGAGCTGGATCTGTGAGTTGCAAGAAATCTGGGGGTTCAGAGATGGGTGCCTGTTCTGCTCTCAATCGTCGGCAAGGTTTTTTTTGCTGTTGTTTCACTTTCACCCCTTTTCTGCTCCTTGATTGACCTTGGGGCTCAGCATCAGCATTGGCATTGGGAACAGCATTGGCATCGGAATGCAGGCCAGTGCCTGTGATGAACTTGGCATTGGGTATTGCATCACCATTCCATTGTCCACTGCATTTGGAAATGCATTGGGAAGGTGAAGGGTTATTTAAATTATGAGGATAGTGTGCAGGAGACACACTCCCAACACTCACTTTGATTCCTTTGAACCTGAATGCTCTTTCAGGGCCCTGCACTGTTTGATGCTGCAGAATGTGGTCAAAGAAGTTTTCTATGATGCTCTTGTGCATGTTCTGTGGGTCTCTGAATTTGAACCTTCCTGGGAGATATTCAGGATTGATGAATAAAGAGGTTTGGTCAGCAATTTCTTTGATGGGATATGGCGACTATAATTATTGTTGGCTAATTCTGCATGGAGATAAGTAATGGTTTGGAGCATGAGAAGTTGTCATGCTGTAATGCTGCCCAACATACAGCATAAACCATTGCTCCAGCTCTTTTTTCTTGTATTGTGATCCTTTCCATGTGGGCAGGATGTGGAACCCATCCTGATCATCAGAAGTCAGATTTGTGGTGTGGTTGTGTTAGGTTGCATTGCCAACCTTGAGGCAACGTCTGATGCATGTAATGCCTTGACATAACTCACAAGGTTCCACTTGAGCTCTGTGATATGATCATGATAGGTGTCCAGAAATGATTGTGCAGGAGTAGCCATTAAAGAGGTGACATTGCCATGACTGTAATTGGCATCAGCATTGCAATTGGCATCGGCATCGGCATCACAATTAAAGAAAGATTCCACTCATGCATCAACAATCATCAAACCATTAGGTGCAGTATGGGCTGTAAATGTCACAGACAGCACTCCCATTTCTAACCAGTGTTGTCAGGCACTCTCCTCTACATGCTTACACAGGTTTTTCTCTGCTAGTCTGTGAGATGTCAGTCACCATCGGCATCGGCAATGGCAATGGCATTGAATTACCTTCACTTTGTCTGCTCAGGATAACCTTCCTGCATCATTTTATCCTGCTCAATCTCAAGGATTACCTTTTCCTCTGCAGTCATGTTGCTAAAAACACTCTTGATGGCTGGCAGTCACATCTGGAACCATCCAGGTGTGCTTGTGGTGACATTCTCAATACCTAGCAGGTTTCTTATCTCTTTCAAAACTCGATCCTGGTATAAAGCCCAAATGGCTTCTTATCGCTTGACTTTAAAGTTGTTTGATTTGCATGAGTAGCCCTTCATCATCCACCAGTTGTTTGAAAGCCAGGTTGTTAGTTCCTGGTGATGTGATCAAAAATAGAACCTTCACATGCTTCAAGTTGATGGTTCACTTTGGCACATAGGTGACTCTCCTCCTTATCCATTGGGGCTTATTTGATTGACATCCAGTAATTGAATATGGCAGGGAGAATGTCACACTTGAGTATTTGCAACTGGCCAGCTTTGGATTCCTGTGATCGGAATGCATCTCTATAAGGCTCGATGATCCTCCGCTCTTTGACCATTGATGTGTTTAGTTGGTACTCAGGGCAGAGTCTCAACAGAAGGGGTGAACACTAAACCTACTGCTGCAGGCATGCTCAGGGTGAGAGGGTTCACTTAGAGGGCCTTGGATGATCCTTCGGGACACAGAGACTACAAAGAGGCTGGTATGGTGGTTTTCAATGTGTGCACTAGTTGTGTACACAAAAGGGAAGGTATGCACAATGGCAAAAAAGTGCACAATGCAAAGGGTCAACAATGCACAGAGCAGAAAAACATGCAATGGGAGCACAAAAATGCACAACAATGAGGGAGATGAAAGCAGGAGGTTTGGCAGGACAAGTACAACACTGGGATGTGCTGCAAGGGTAACACACAGGCTAGGGATGCAAATGGGGTGTGAGTGCAACTGGTGGGAAAATGTGCAAATGGTGCACAAAGTGCAGCTATACAAATCAATGTGCAAACGGTGCACAAACATGGCTATATGAAGGTTGCACTACAAGAGTGCACAAACAAAGATAAAGAATGCAATGAAGGGATGAAATGCAGCAATATGATGAGGAGACACAAGCAATACACAAATGCAGCTATATGAAGAGTGCACTACAAAGGCGCATGGACTGGATGCTGGTGCACAGACTACATGTGACACTGGATGAGCTATGAACTATGAGGGGGGGAAAGATTCTCTGGATTCTCTATCTGTCTGCCTACTATGTACAAATGGCTTATGTGATAAAAAAACAGTAAAATAAAGTATAAAAATAGAAAGTGCCATGTGCATCCCACAAGCACATCCATTTGCCCATCTAAACCTGACCACAATATGCCACTACCTTAGCCAATAAGATTTGTGCACGATATAGCCCAATACCCAACTTTCCAGTGTGATGCTCTATTTTTATTGCACTCTAGGTCCCATGCACTCTTCCAAATTAATCTGCTTCAGTGTTATGCATTGCATGCTGCACCTTAGTAATAATGATGTGATTGACCTGTGCCAGTTACCAGATAAGGCAATGCTGATTGGAAATGTGGAAGAACTATAAGGAGATGCTGTGCAAGGCCAAATAGCACCAAAGTGCCAGGATTACATGAAAGTGCCCAAGTGTACACAGTCCAATGCCAAATAGGTGCAAAGCACCTAGCTTATGTGAGAATGTGCAGTTCACTCATGCTGGAATCATGGTGCACCTCAAATAAATGTGCCAGTAAGCCAGAAGCCATGATGTGCAGCACAATTGGTGTGGTGGATTGTTGTGTGTGTGATAAGGATTATGCAATGAGTTCACAGCAGATAATGTGAGTTGTGGGTAAAACATAAAAGGAGCACATAAAGGTGCATCGAGCACAATAACTGTGAAAGGCAGATAAGGAGTGTGGGGGGTGCATGGAGGCAGTTTGAAGTGTAACAAGGTGCATTTAGAGCGCACAACAGAAGGCAGCTATGGGGGATCCAAAGGCGCAGTAGAAATGTAAAAGGTGCACAAAAGCACTGTATATCTCCCCTTGCAATACTGTCTCCCACCAAGGTTCTCTGATGGCTCAGGCAGCATTGGAGGGGGATTGATGTGGAGGAAAGAATAATTCTTGTCATCATTAGGCATAACATATTATTGGCATGAGGATAACATGAGGATCACATGAGGTCAATAGTACAATAAATAGTCCATCACTGCAATCGATTCCTCCCAATCATCATGAGCCTGACAAGAGGGACACATGTAGAGGTTGAGGTCAACACAAGACATGGACGAAAAACAAAGTGTATCAAGGTTCCCTTGCCTCTGGTTACAGAAGAACATGGTGAATTGAGTTCAGCTGGTATCCACAACAATCCAGGTCTTGCTCCAAAATGGGATATGCAAGAACCTCAGGTGGCTGATGAGCTAGTTTGGCCATGGTCAGCATGGTCAGTTTCTGACACGGATTGACTTATTGAGGCTCATATACAACTGATAGAGACAGAAGGACTATGTATTGCAGTTTGTGGGATAAGTGGATGAATTGCTGCAAGCATCCCTGGCTTGGCAGGCATGGTCCATCAACAAACAAGTTTGCAACCACTGTCAACTGAATAAAGGGGCAATTTAGAAATGTGTTGATTGTTCACTAGGAAGCACACTTTGCTGGACATGTATGCACATAACACACAGGCAGAACCCCTTCCATCAGATTGAATGCTGGACTGGCACACACTTCTGCTGCACTGAGCTATGGGAGGTTGGCACATACCTTTTGGTCCAGCATCAAACAGATCAGCCAATTTGCAATGCTCTTAACTTTCAAATGAAATATCTGAAGACATTTGAAGAGATGAAGGATAAAGCTGAGGCAGAGTCAGCCAATGATTACTCAGCAATGCACAGCACTGGCAATGGCAATGGCTCAACATCATGAGTTGGCATTGGGAATGACAGAGAGTACAGCAGACAATGAGACCAGGGCCAATGCTGCCTTTTTTGATCACCTTGATGCCCTTTGGCTTCAAGAAAAGGGTAATAATGATGTCAATGACAGCTTACAAGACTTCTTTGATGGCAATGATGAACATGAAGTTGAACATGCTGATGAAGACATCCATGGGTTTCAACCATATTTGCCTGAATGATGCATGAGGACCAATGCCCAGGCAACAACCATACTAGCAACTGCTGATCCTGAGCTGACCACCGCACTGCCGACTGCCGATGCCTTGAACAACAGCTATATCTGTGTGGTGCATACAAATGGAATACATCATTTAGCAATGGTTACCTGCCAGTGTCAGGGAGAACACCAAATTCCCTTGGACCTAGTAACCAGTAACTTGCTCCCGACCAGCTTCACCACAATACACACTCTTTTTACTGTGCAGGTTCTAGACCATTTTCAACTCTTTAATCTGGAATTAAAGACATTGGCCTATTAGTTTTACCAGCTGATTCAGCACATAACATTGCCAATGAGGCCTGCCAAAGTGGTCAACCTCTACCATGAGCTTTGGTGCATGTTCCACTTATGGCATTGGATGAAAAGATTGAAGTGGGCAGGGTATGGTCACAATCAAAAAGATCCATTGAATCCTAAACCAGGATTACTTGCCAATTACTGTCCAGCCTGCCCCCAAGCAGGCATAAATATACCAGAAAATTGGAAGGACAATGTGAACTGGAGGGTAACTATATACTTTGATTGTACATGTTGCATCTGAAATGATACTATGGCTCTATTTGTAGCTGACAGCAATTTCACAGCTGACCATGTCTGGCAGAAAAAACTTCAATGCTGATGTATGGCTATGGGATGGAGCTGGAATGGCCCCAAATCAGGCTGAATATGAGCAATTCCTCCAAGCTGCCATAGAATGATTCATGGTAGGTACACTTTACTTTGTGGTGGCCGATGCTGTAACTGCTGCTGGTGCCACTCCCAATGCTTGTTCTGATTGGGATACATGGGTTTTTAGAAGGCTCCATGTGAAAATAAATTCCGAGCCATTGCAAATGCATCCAATGCACTGGTGGACTTGTTTCAGGGAGAACAGCAAAAGAATGTCGACTTTGCTTTCCTCCAAGCCCTGAAAACCACAAGGGTTAACCATCAACAGGAAGTGATGCTCATTTACAAGCTTGTCTGCCAATACATCATCTGCATTCGGGGCGTATTGGTGTACATCTGCCAGCCAGCTTGAGCATTGACCAGGCCATTGTGCTTTTGCATGTTCATGGCCACAAGGATGAATGCTTTTTTTGCTATGCTCCATCTTTCATTCCAGGGTCTGGCATTGTAGCAGGGGAAATACTTGAGTCTTTGTGGTCATCACTGAATTCCATTTTTCCAACAGTCAGAACAGCAACATTGCCACATCAGGCTGAAATGCTTGATGATCATGCTACAGATTCAAATCACAAGAAAATGCTCAGCATGATAGTAACACTGTGTTCAAAATCTCAAGAAGCCCTTGAGATATCTACACAGCTTGGCAAGCACCATGCAGAACTGACATCAGCTTTCAGTCAACAAGCAGTCAAATGATGGGAGGATAAAGTCACCACAGCAGAAATGCTAAGGCTAACAGATGTCAGGGTAATGGATATGTATGCCACTCAGGGATTGCAACTAGCATCAGGAATGGGAATGGTCACAGCATTGACACTCATTCAATTAGCGGTTGAGCAGTGGATTGATTTTGCTATTGTTTTTGAACAAATGCAGTGGATCATACTTCCTACCAAGATTGATGTATCACAATCCCTCATTGATCTGCACCAGAATTCAATTACAAGACAAAGTCCATCAACTTGGTAAAGCACCTCATGCTTCTGACATGCAAGCTGTTGAATGGGAAAGAGAAGTTCTCACATCTCATATGGCAACCTTAACACATTTACAAAATGCTGCCAACATTGCCAAGCATGACATTGTTCCCTCCCAAATCACCCATGACAATGAACCTGAATTTGAGAACTTTGATGACATATGTATGTGCAGTAAGCGCAGTAACATGTGTATGCTGCATGCATTGCCTCATGTATGCAGCATGCATCTCAGAGTTTAATTTCAACATTCCCCCTCAAACTGTACAGTGCTCTAAGCAGCTAAGTTTGAATCTCGAAAGTAATTCCAAGAGAGTCTCTAAATTTCCTGAATAGAATGGCACCAAGGTTCTTTGTGAACATGTCAGCTGGATTCTCACTTCCAGGAATGAAAATGACACTGTGACTTTGATTTGATCTGATAAAGATTGATCCCTGATTATCAGCACAGATTGGTACACACTTCAGTATATATCCTAGTTCCTGGAATAAGGACTCTATCCACACTATCTGCCGACAAGTGTCAGAGAGAGCCATGTATTTGGCTTCTGTGGATGACAGTGCTACAGTTTTTTGTAAATGGGACTGCCAGCACACAATGCCACTTGCTCGAGTAGCAAAGTAACCCATTGCAGATTGGCATTTGACAGTGTCAGCTGCCCAATCAGAATCTGTGAAGGCCTGTAGCCCTTTGGATTTCTCTCCATCGTAGACTATGTTATATTTCTGGGTTCCCACCAGATAGTGCATGATGTACATCACTTTGTCTAGATGTTTTTGGCTAGGATTAGCCAAGAATTGTGACATCCTAATTACCACATAAGCAATATCAGGCCACATTCTGAGCATCAGATATAATAAAGATCATTTGGCATCACTGTGTTTTCCAATGGTTTGTAACCAGTTGGGAGTGGAGTGGGGGCAGCTTTGGCATTTGTCATCTCAAGCCTCTCAAGCACTTTGGCGAGATATTCAGTTTGATCAAGTTTGACTTTGCTTGCAGTCTGGGTGATGCACATGCCTAAGAATTCTGTGACTTTTTCAGTACTATGGCACTCCTAATGCTTCAGACAAGCATTCTTCTTTTTATCCACAAGTTTCTTGTTCTTCCCCATGAACAAGCCATCATCAACATAGACCAGTGCAATAACAATGCTGCTTGTCTTAGGATCCTTGTGTATGAAAATGCTGGCATTGGAGCTGGTGCGCACAAACCCAATGGTGCACATAAATGCCTCTAGCTCTTTCCACCATGCTAGTGAGGCCTGTTTAAGGCCATACAATTCTCGGCATAAGCACATTACTTTGCTCTCTTTTCCCTCGAGTCTGAAATCCTCAGGTTGATCCATATAGATCTCCTCTTCTAGTTTGCCATATAAAAATGCGGTTTTTACATCTAGACCAGTGATGTACATGCCTTCTAGAGATGCAAGTGCAAACATGAGGCGTACGGTCTCATAGCTGACTACTGGTGAGAAAATCTCATCAAAGTCAACACCTTCAACTTGTGGAAAGCATTTTGCCATAGTCTGGGCCATTTTCTTCTGTCCAATTTCATGGAGAAAACCCATCTGTTTTTGATGATTTTTCAATCATGTGGAAGATTGATGATGTCATAGACTTGTTGCTTGCAAAGAGCCTCTAATTCTTCATGACAAGCTTGTTTCCACTCATGTTGCTGCTGCCATGGTAGGCATGCAATATCGCAAAATTGGTTTGGAACTTGGCTTATTTCGCTTGGTGGTTTAATTGCTGTTGACAACAGCCAGCAAATAAGCTTATCTCCTCCTTCCTTGGTTATCTTTGCAATATAACCTGCTTTGTCCAGTTCCCCCATTGGGTGATCATGTTCTTGATCATTGGAATCAGGCACACTCTCATGGGGTGCCAAACTTGGTCTAGCAACTGGTTCTTTCTGTTGAGATTGTGGTCATGTTCAGTTATGATCTGAATCTTAACCCACAGATCTCTTCCAATATCGATCATGTGCAATGTCTCTCTCTATGTCAGAGGGGAGTCGCTTGTCTCCATAGGTATTGCTGGGATGGTTTGGGATGTTCCTCTGCCTGCCTGATCAATGGGGCAATTGCTGCCATTCCTGTTGATTATCACGTCTTGGACAAAACTCCTCAGTGATTACTGGAGGCAGCAGAGGAGGAGTGTCAGTCACATCGTCATGTGCCTTTTGCTTGCTTAGTACATCATCATCATCATTATTTTCTGATGATGGAGGAAGGGGCAGTTTTTGTGGCAGTATAGAATCATCGCCATCTGTTCCAGATGAGTGGTCATCATCTTCTGGTTCTGGAGGTGGAAAATCACCAAGATCTGTTTTGGCAGGAGTTTTAGCTCCAGGACAGCACAGGAACAATGTCTCATTAAATAGTGCTGTAGCACCAATGAATATTGCACCACTAAGTCACATGAAATGGTATGCTTTAATGCCATCTTCTAATCCAAGGTACATCATTAACTCTGATCGAGGAGCTAATGTGGTTGGACGTTTCTTCTTAGGTAGATAGATGTAAGCACCACAACTGAAAACCTTCAGATCGTTTAGATCTGGGTGGACCTTTGTCAGGTCCTCAACTGGTGTCAGCTATTTCAGGTGCCTTATCGGGGTTCAGTTGTATAGGTGTGTTGCATGTTCAATGCAAAACTCCCACCATGATTGTGGTAGACAAGCAGTAAATTGCAGGGTTTGCGACTTTTCCATTATTGTCCTTATGGTATGCTCTGTGTGCCCATTTTGTTGGTAAACGTGGGGTGCAGACATCTCTATTTTGATGCCAAAATCCTTGAGCACATTTTGTAGCTCATGATCTTTGAACTCCCCCCTGGATCGACATGCCAGTGCTTGATTGTAGTGCCATACTGGGTCAAAGCCATTGCCTGAAATTGTCTAATCGCTGCAGCAGTGTCAGACTTTTTTCTAAGGCACTGGACCCAGATATGTGACATCTTGTCATCCAGAAATACAATAAAGTATTTATGTTTGTAGTACGATAGTACTGGGAGGTCCTTTAGATTGGAATGTATTAATTCAAAGGGTTTCTCTGCATGTGAATCTGATTCGGAAAAAGATTTTGAGGTCATTTTCCCTTCAGCGCACCCTGGACATATAATTTTGTCTTCAGGAATAATTAAATTCCTTGGGAATTTTATGGTGCTATTAGGCATTCTCCTTAGCGCTTCTTTGGATGGGTGTCCAAGTCGCCTATGCCAAGTCAAGTAGTCTGCAATGTACATCGTCATGACATTGATTCTTTTGGTGCTCAATATATGAGTCCAAGCCCAATAAATCGTGTCATGTTTCATAAGAGGGATGCAATCCATAATTGGGTTTCCTTGCTTGAAAAATAAAATGTGTGTGAAGGAACCATGCACATCACTTCCATCTTGTAAGAAGACACCCATTGACAGTAATTGACCATTACAGTCAGGTATGTAGTAGATGGGGTATAATCGTGTTTCATGTGTTTTTGACTTCCTATGACATACTACCTGATGTCTAATGAAGACTGCTCCTTTTCCTACTATATGAGTAGTATCCATGGCCATTTGAACCAGAGTAGAGTCCTTTCTTGGTAAAGGCTCATAAGAAGCGAAATCTTTCATTTCACCAGTGAAGTGTTTTGATGCACCTGAATCCATGATCCAGTCAGCACCTTTCTTACAATTTTCATTTGCACACATAATACATTCATTAAGATGTAAATAGTTCAATAATACATTTAGTAGCAGTAAAAATTCACATGAAAAGTTCGCTGTGATCATTGGAATATTAATCTTTGTGCTTGTAGCAGAGAAAAGGACTGATTTTTCATCATATGCTCCTATTTCAAGCAGTTCATTTGATGAGCATTTCATCAATGGCTTTCCATACTTCCTCATCAGAAACTGCAGGTTCTGATCTGAGGGAGATGCTATCGTCTTCTACCTCCACAATTCTTGGTTCTGGTTCGATGCTCCTCCTCTTACCTTCTCACACTGTTAGGTGCTCTTCCAGCAGTCGCAGATTTTTTGGGTTGCATGGGAGATTCATTTGCTTGAGGGTGTCTCGAGCTTGCTGATATTTGGTGTAGACCAAATGAGAGGTAGAGGCTGCACCCATATATGCCTGTGCAGGCGGTCAGCGGCGAGGATCCCTTGTGGAAGTATGTTCACACTTCTCAATGCATTGAATGAGCAGCATTGGCGGTATGATGATACCATTACCATTTATGGTAGTAAAGGCATTGGAGGCGAGGTGGGTATGTTTCTCCTTTGGCTTTTCCTCTTTAGTCTTTCTGTCCCTGTGTCATCCATGTTTTTGGGACAAATCTCCATTGTTGTTTTGAGGTTGCCATTTGGGGTTTCCCCCTTTGTGTTTGACAGCGGAAAGCTTGGTGGCCTGAGGTGGGCCAGTGGGCTTCCCAACTGCTGTGCGCCATGAGGCTTCAGCAACAATGGAGTCCATGACATGTTTAAACATCAAGGCTCTAGTTAGCAGTCGTGTTAAGGACTGTGGTAGACAGAGAATTGTACTCGCATGGCATTTCAGGAAGTAGAATCATTGCCTGAACTAGTTTGGAGATGGCGATGTTGGCAGCTGTAAGGCACTCAAATTTGTCAGCCATCTTAGCAATCTCCGGCATGGGATTCACAACTGGAATTTTGTTTGCTATTGCAGATCTAAAGTCTGCAAAAACTTGGGAGGGGCCATCAACACCATAACCAGTGCAAATGAGATCCCACACCTCCTCAGCAGTGTCCTTGGTATTGACATGCTGCTGAATAGAGGGGGCCAGGCAGAGCACTAGGCTACCAATGGCCTGGTCATTTTTGTTGCCCCAGGTCTGGAGCTTGGCAGTAGCATCTGCTACAAGTGCAGCATTCATCGCCATCAAAGGAGGCACCAGAGGCGGTTTTAGTTCCATCCCACTAGTTATTTGCCAGAGGCCCTGAGACCTGAGCCACACCTTTATGAAGTTGGCCCATTGAATGTAATTGGAGCTGTCGAAAGTTTGTATGAGTTTTTCAAGGGTTGAAGACATGATTCTGTGGTGGTAGCTGGTAAAAGTGCTCAATCAGTCTTCTATCCAAGAAAACACATTCCATAATCTCAGGCAAAAACACTCCTTCAGAGTGGTTAACCCTAGTCAATCCAGGTTTTTACGTGCAGCTTGCAGGGAGTGCAATGCAGCTCATGAAGAGCGCAAGATTATAATTTGGAGACAATGAAGTCAACATTATTTGCAGCCAGTTAAGGTGCATTCATGACGTGCCCAGTAGGGCCCATAACCTGTTGGAGCAGACTATATATGCTGCACAGAGGAAAAGACAACATGTTCCTTATAACCTACCTGGGGTTTAGTAAGTCTTAGAACTAGGGTTTAGCAGAGGTAAGAACACTGTATATCTACTATGGTACAGGTTTTCCTTATATACATAATAATAAGGATGTCACATGACTCAGAAATGTGTTTACCACATGTATGCACAGTAAGCACAGTAACATGTGTATGCTGCATGCATCTTGGAGTTTAATTTCAATAGAAGTGACTCATCACAGCTTACATCATTATGATAGAACAATCAACTTCAAATCCTGGTCACAATCCTGTTCCCATGCCAGCTCTAGAAGCCAAAATTGATGTGCTTACAGCACAAATGTCCCAGTTAGTGACAGTATTGGCAGCATCCCAGCCCAAACAAGCAGAAACAAAAGCAGAGACAGTGGAAGATAAAGATGATGAGATGGAGGAGATGGTAGAGTGGATGTCTTAGGAGGATGTGCATGCAGAGGAGAGATCTGAGAGTCGAAAAACATGTTTACCTAAATATGCACCCCCACAAATATTTGACAGCACCATGGAGAATACAAAATCCTTCATCAGCTCTATAGTATTGTATATTCATGGGAGAAAGCCCAAATTTTGTATGACTTAGTCTAGGATTATGTTTGCTCTCTCATACATCCAGGGAGGGAAAGCACAGTTCTGGAGAAATGAAGCCATTAATCAAATTGCCATGGGATATAAAACCATTTGCAACCTTCAGAGAATTTTTGGAGAGATTGATTGGAGGCACAGTTTGGAGACCCTAATCCAAAGGCAACAGCTAACGCTAAATTAAAAACCATGCACCAAGGTTCTCTGACAGCAGACAAATTCATTTTGCAGTTCAAGGCAGAAGCTTCACAGATGGATATGGGAAAAGCTGCATTGGTAGAATTTTTGAAGGCAGGATTAAATTTCTCATTATTCAAGTCTATCTATTGACTATCTTCTATGCCAGAGAGGTTGGACAAGTGGTATAATTAGGCAATGCACCTCAATTGGCAATATCAACAGGAACAGGCAGAGTCAAAATTGATGTATGGAAATGCCAGATTTGAAAAGTCATCAGGAAAAAAGTTCGAGAAAGGGAGGATGCCTCAGATACAAACTCCGAGGGCACAGCCTCCAGCCAGGCAGTGACACCTATCGTTAAGGAGTCAGCAGCATTGGCAAATGCAATGGATGTTGATCAAGTAGGGAGATGAGCCCCACTTATATGTTTTAATTGTGGGCAATTAGGGCATATTGCTAGGAATTGTAGGCAGAAAAGGAAGATTAGGGAAGTGACAATCGAGGAAGTGAAGTTGGAGGGAGATAAGCAGAAGAATTTTGTGGAAGAGTCCCAGTGAAGGTTTCTCCATTAGTGATCCAGAATCAATATAATGTATTAGTATCTGAGGAAACCCAGAGTGAACCCAAAAGAGAAATTGAAGAGTACAACCATCATCACTTATGTGACAAAGAAAAATGTCCAGCCTTATTTCTGAAGACCACTAAATTATTTATTCACTCAGCTTGGATAGAACCCAAAATCAGCTTGACAGTAGATTTGAAGACAGTGGACATGCATGCAGCAATTAATGTGGAGGCATTGCTTGACCATGGTACTACTGGATTATTCATTAATCAATCCTTAATTACCAGAAATGGTATTTGCATGCATAAACTGCCACAACCTATAATGGTGTACAATATTGACAGTATGATCAATTGTGGAGGAACTATTAAGGAGGAGGTGATGATGATACTGAAGTATCAGGATCATCAGGAATGAGCCATATTTGAGGTGTGCGACCTTGGGAAAACCAATCTGATAATTGGATGTTTATGGTTATAAAAGCATAAGTGAGAAATTGATTGGAAAACTGGGAAGGTACACATGACTCATTGTCCTAAAGAATGTAATGTGTATGGGAGGGAAATAAAAAAGGAGAAGAAGGAAAATAAAGAGAAAAAATGTCCGAGAAAGTATTCTGTTACAATGGAGGAAGTGAAAGATGAGGATATGCCAAATGGGGAAGTTCCAATCATGACCAGTAAAGAAGAACAGAAGCAAACCTTCAGGGAAATTTGTGGAGGACAGTCATGGGATAAAAATGTTGTGAAAGTGGAGAAGCCAGTGGAGGAGTCGGTTCCAAAAACCTACCATAAATATTTGTCAGTTTTTCAGAAGAAGGTATCAGAGCAGATGCCAGTGCCAAAGCCTTGGAATCATGCAATTGAGATGAAGCTGGGATTTGTGCTGAAGAAGTCGAAAGTCTACCCATTATCTCCAAAGGAACAAGAAGAAGTGGATGCATTCCTTAATGAACAATTGCACAAGGGATACATATGACCTTCAAAATCACTGCAGACACAATATTCTTTGTACCAAAAAGGAATCAGACAAAGAGGAAGTGTACAGATTATAGGTATTTGAATGAGTGGACAGTGAAAAATGTGTTTCTTTGTACCAAAAAAAAATCAGAGGAAGAGGATGTGTACAGATTATAGGTATTTGAATGACTGGACAGTGAAAAATGCGTACCCTTTGCTGTTGATCTCAGAGATAATTGACAAGGTGAAAAAGGCCAAGGTCTTTACAAAATTGGATTTATGCTGGGGGTACAACAATGTACAAATAAAGAAAGGAGATGAGTGGAAGGCTGCATTTGCCATGCATTGAGGATCCTTTGAGCTGCTTGTCATGTTTGTTGGGATGACCAATAGTCTCCCAACTTTCCAAAATATAATGAACAACATTTTCAAGAATCTAATAGACAAAGGCATGGTAATAATATTCAATGACAACATTTTGATATTCACAGAGGATAAAGAAAATCATGAGGCAATAGTGCAGGAGGGGTTGAGAAGATTGGCAGAGAATAATTTATTCTTTAAACCAGAGAAGTGTGTGTTTGGGGCAAGCAAGATCGAGCTCTTGGGATTAATGATTGGTCCTGATGGAGTCAAGATGGATCCTATCAAGGTACAGGCAATTGTTGATTGGCCTGTGCCTACCCATATCAAGGAAGTGCAGGCTTTCTTGGGACTCGCAAATTTTTATCGTTGCTTTGTTCATAATTTTTCCAAAATTGCTGCACCCTTACATGACCTTACGTGAAAGGGAGTAGTGTGCAGATGGGGGAAACAACAGAAAACATCATTTGAGGAATTGAAGAGGAAGTTCATGGAGGAACCAATATTAGCCCCAGTAGATTTCATGTGTCCCTTATGAGTGTAATCAGATGCATCTGACTTTGCTACTGGAGCAATATTATCAATGCTATGTGATGATGACAAATGGCATCCTTGTGCATATTTGTCCTGAGGGTTGAATGATGTGGAAAAGAATTATGATGTGCATGACAAAGAGATGTTGGAAATAATATGAGTGTTGGAGGGATGGAGTCATTATTTGGAGGGATGTATGCATCAGATTGAAATCTGGATGGATCATCAAAATCTGCAATACTTTATGTCTGCCAAGAAGCTTAACTATCAACAAGTGCATTGGGCATTATTCCTGTCATGTTCTAATTTTCACTTGATCCATAAAGTGGGAAGCTTAATGAGGTAAGCAGATGCATTATTCAGATGTACAGATTATAAAAGGGGGGTAGAGGAGGACAATAAAAATGTTACCTTACTCAAACCTGAATACTTTCACATTTGGGCTATGCACCAAGGGCATCTATTAATAGATAGCTCAGAAACAGAAATGTTGTCTAAAATTAGACAATGTTCAAAGATGGATAATGAAGTAGTGGAAGCTGTGAAAGCTCTGAAGGGAGAAAAGAAAGGTAATATTAAAGGAGATGAATGGGTAGAGGAGCAAGTGTTGGTGTTATTCTGAGGGAAAGTATATGTCCCAAAGGATCAAGATTTGTGAAGGGAGATTGTCTGATTACATCATAATACACCAACTGCTGGACATCTAGGAAGGTGGAAGATGTTGGAGTTAGTAATGAGAAATTACTGGTGGCCCAGAATTTCAAAATATGTATTGGAGTATGTGGATGGATGTGATACATGCATGAGGGGGAAGAAATTTCCAGAAAAACCTGCAGGGAAATTAATGCCAATCCCTATATCTGAAGTGCCATAGTGAGATATATCTGTGGACTTAATCACAGGATTATCTGAAGTTCAAGGATATGATGCAATATTCATAGTATGTGACCACTTCACAAAGGAGGTCCATATTATTCCTACTCCTACAGGAACCTCATTATTATGCTTGGCACTGATAATACTTGATTTGGAAATCTACCAAAAACCTGTTAAAAGGCTTAGGAAATATGACACAGGCTAGAGGAAGGGTGCAAGTTGGTACTAAATATCACTTCTGATACCCAAAAGGTTGTGTTTAGAGATGCAAAATGGTAAGAAATGTTGTGAATAGTCAGTGGGAACATATGAAGTTGTTCAAAAGTTGTTCGAAGTAGGTTCAAAGATGTGCAAAATAGTTCGAAGTGGGTTCAAAAATGTGCAAAATAGTTTGAAGGGGCTCAAAGATATTCAAAGAGTTTCAAGAGAGTTGGACCAGTGTTGAGGTATATTAAAGAGCAAATATAGCAAATAAGAAGAGTTTTTTGAGAGACAATAGGCGATATGCGATAGGTCGAAGATGAATATGAAAGTTTGAGGAAGTTCACAATATTTTGCAGAACTTAGAGATATGATGCGAGGTTGAGACCCAAGAGAATGGCTTTTAAATTGAACAATAATGGAGAGGGTAACTTCTTCTCTGTTCCCTGTGCTTGTCCATTATTCCAAGTAACTAGTACAAGTCTCTTTACAATTTGAAGAGGTAGTACTTAAAAAGGAAATAAAACATGTGTAGTACACGAGGCAATATATACAACAATGAGACCTTTGTGAATCATTAAACAAATGAAAAATGAGAAATGATAAATAATTGAAATGTACAATGACCCTGTATAGTAAAAGTCCTTATCTTTTTGCTTCAACATATCATTGATTATCACATCCTAGGTCTCTTGTCATCTCTCCTCATGTCTGGTAGTGCTCGATTGGTGACAAAATTGTTTATTCTGGATGTGCCATTAATGATACTCAACCTGGAAACCTAACAAAAACCTGTTAAAAGGCTTAGGAAGTATAACACAGGCTAGAGGAAGGGTGCAAGTTGGTACTAAATATCACCGCTGATACCCAAAGGTTATAGTGAAAGACTGGAATGACAAGGAGTGTTGTGAATAGTCTTTAAAGGCATATGAAGAAGTTTGAAAGAGGTTGAAATAAGTCCAAGGCGAATACAATAGTTTGAAGAAGTTCACGATATTTCACAGCACTTAGAGATATGATGCGACCTAAGACTCAAGAGAACTGCTCTTAAATCTGATGATAGTGGAGAGGGTAACTTATTCTCCTCTTTCTTTGCTTCTAAGTAGCTAATACAAGTCTATATACAATCTAAAAAAATATTACTAAAAAGAAAACAATAACATGTGGAAAACATGAGGCAATGTTCACAGCAAATAAAGGTATTGTAAAACACAAAACAAATGAGAAATGATAAATATTTGAAATGTACATTGTCCCAGTATAGTAAGAGTTCTTGTCCTATTGCTTTAATATATCATTGAAACATAAAAACTGCATGTATCATATTCTAAATCTCTTGTCTTCTCTCTTCATGTCCAGTGGTGCTTGATATGTGACAAAAAGGCTCATTCTAAATGTGCAGCATGTATCGAAAGAGTTTCAAAACAGTTATGTAGCAGCCAATGTTGTTCAAAGTGTTGCAAAGTCATTCAAAAGCATTTGTAATGTCGTGAAGTCATTCAAAAGCATTCAAAATGTTGCAAAGTTGTTCAAAATCATGCGAAGTTGTTCAAAAAGTGTTTGAAATCGATTTCATGGCATTCATAGTAATTTGGAGCATCTGTCATAATGTATCGATACAATTGGAAATTTTCTTCAGATCTTAAAGCGTGTAGTGGACCTATCACTGTGTAAGTCGAAAGGGTTTCAAGACAGCTATATGGCAGCCAATGTTATTTAAAGTGGTGCGAAGTTATTCGAAAGTGTTCAAAGTGTTGCAAAATTATTCAAAATTATTTGAAGTCATTTGAAGTCATCTGAAATAGCTCAAAAAGGGTTCAAGATTGATTTCATGGTGTTTGTAGAGGTTGGAATTGTGAATTGTGATGTGTTGATACATTTAGAAGCATTCTACAGGGCCTAGAGCATGAAATGGACCTATCAGCATGCCTCTATCTAAATCAGGTATGGCAGTTACATGGATTATCTGATACCATTATCTTCAATCATGGAACCCAATTTGCTTCCATGTTTATGTGAGAATTAAACCATATATTGGGAATCCAAACCAAATTATCTATGGAATATTACCCGCAAACTGATGGGCAGACAGAGAGAATGAATCAGGAGTTGGAGCAGTACCTACACATGTTTGTCAATGATCCACAAACTGACTGGTCTGAATAGTTGGCAATTGCCAAATTTTCCCACAGTAATAAATTTCATTCAGCCATTTGCATATCATTCTTCTTCACTAATTATGGGTATTATCCTTATATGGGAATAGAACCACAAGGGGAAATCAAAGTACAATCAGTAGAAGACTTTGTATTTAAGATGCAAAGGGTATGGAAAGAAGCAGAGGCAGCTGCATCAGTTGTGGGAGCTCATTGCTGACAAATCATTTTAATATTCACACATTATCTGAGCAGCGTCCAGGAAGGGAGTTTGCACCTGAGCATGAGCCATTGTCCAGGATGTGGTTACCAAACTTGCCTTACATGCCCAAATGTATAACCATTGCCAAAGCTGACTGGTGGCACTAAATTGTGATGCTGAGACATGAAGTATGTTTCAGCAGTTAATGAAGGCAGTTGAGGAGCAACAAGTATACCTCCCACATATTGGAGAACTTGCTAATGTGGAGATTAATGAGCACATTACACTCTGCCACCTATTCCTAGTCCGATCCGATTGGAGTCTGAGTTGTCTGACTAGGAATCCTAGGAATCTGATCAGACTGAACTCGGACTGCTGAATCACAGTTTTAGCTTGCAATTCACCAATTCATCCAATTTCCAGTCTGAGTCCAGTCTGAGTCCAGTCCAAGTTGGACAACTTGGAAACTGGGAATTTTCTAGGAGTCTGAGTAGAGCTGGGAAATAACTCAGACAACTCAGACAACTCGGACACTTTGGAGCATTTTAGGACTCTCCAAGACCGGCTTTTGGGACTATCCATTGATAGGTCCACTGCGCACTCTAAGGTTTGGAGAAAGTTTCCAATTGTTGATGATACTCAACCTGGAAACCTAACAAAAACCTGTTTAAAAGGCTTAAGAAGTATAACTCAGGCGGGTGCGAATCGGTACTAAATATCACCGCTAATACCAAAACATTGTTTTAGTGATGCGAAATGGTAAGGATGTGATGAATAGGCTTTTTAAAGCATACGAAGATGTTCGAAATTGGTTCAAAGACGTGGCGAAGTAGTTTGAAATAAATTCGAATGAGTTCGAGGTTGTTTGGGTAAGTTCGAGGGGGCTTTGAAGGTGTGAGCTGGGTTTTTAGTGATGGTAGGCGATGATGAATTGAGAATGAATACGAAAGTTTGAGGAAGTTCACAATACTTCACAGGACTTCAGAGATATGATGCAAGGTAAGACTCAAGAGAACTGCTCTTAAATCCGACTATAGTGGAGAGGGTAACTGGTTCTCTGTTGTTCTAAGTAACTAGTACAAGTTTATATACATTTTTGAAGAGATAGTACTGAAAAGGGAAGTAAAACATGTGTAAAACATGTAGCAATATACATATCATACAATGAGGACTTCGTAGATCAAAAATAAATGAGAAATAATAAATAATTGAAACATACATGTCCCCATATGGTAAAAGTACTTATCTTTCACTGTAATATATCATCAAAACATAAAAAACCCTATTATCACATCCTAAATCTCTTGTCGTCTCTCCTTGTGTCCAGTAGTGCTTGGTATGTGATGGAATAGTTTGTTCCGGATGTGCAGCATGTATTGAATGTTACAAAGAGGCGTGGGGAAACTCATTTTCTTTTGTTCTTATTGTTCTAATGACATATGTCTCACACTATTGTCTTTTCTCTTTTGTCTTGCGAACGTGCGCCATAACCTTACACCTTCATATTCCCACCTTATTGTAGTGTACTGTGGATGCCCCTTATACTATTGTCTTTTCACTCTTATTGTCTCTATTGTTCTCTCGACATGACTCATCTATCTACGATCCATGCTTGTACTATTTAAATGATGAATACAGGACTGGTCAGCTTAGCTTGACCTAGTCTTTCCTACACTCCTAATGAGTTGCGATCTAAGTCTCTTGCTCAACCGTTGCTCATGAGCTTCGGCGATCTGAACCTCTGCTGAACGTCATCACTTACGAGTGTTGACTTACATTTGATTTAGGAGTATTGACCATAACAAAAGGTCAAGCTGTTCTAAAACTCTGCCGACTAACCTCAGTCTAGGCAGTACCCACCCTATGACACCATTCTTACAAGAACCACCTGACCCTACCCCACTCGACAAAGAAACATGGCAGCTCCATCCACTCCCACTGCTCCCACTGCACCCATCACCCTTAACCCGTGACCTGCCGAAATAAAGATGAGGGCACCGACTGATTACTCTGGAGATCAAGCAAAAACAATGCTCTTCCTCCTGGAGTGCGGAGCGTATGTCGATGCCAACTCCACTGCATTCCCTGATGACCGCCATAAAATTCTATTCATGCTCTCCTATATGAACGGAGGAACGGCTGGGCCTTGGAAGCAAGCCTATTTAGAAGAAAGATACATCGAATCGAAGCCCTGGGACACGTTCCAGGAGTTCATTGCGAAAGTACGTGCAGCGTTCTCACTGATTGACGATGCAGGAAATGCATGCACCCAACTCCGTGCACTCTCTCAGGGAGCAAAGGGGGTAGACGAATATATAGCCCAGTTTAAAATGCTGGCATATCAAACCAAGATTAAAGAAGACGCAGCGCTCATCGAATACTTCGTAGACAGACTCAACAATCGAGTCCTGGACAAGGTATTTGGAATGGAAAACCCGCCTGACACCATCGAAGGATGGTACACTCATGCAGCAAGGGCCGAGGGGCATTTGAGGAGAGTGAAAGCGATTAAAGAGAGAACCTACAGCAAGGTAGGAGGGGGGGGAGCGAGCAGCTCCTTTAAAGATCCAAACGCCATGGAAATTAACACGACATGTCTCTCCTATGCAGAGAGGGTGAAACACATGAAAGAAGGTAGATGCTTTATTTGTCACAGAACAGGGCATAGGGTGAGCGAGCACAAAGGAGGGAAAGAGCCTCCCGCTAAAGAAGAAAAGAAGGAGATGAAGAAGACCTCCCGCGACCACTACATGAAAATTCAAGCTCTTATCAACGAGCTAGAAGAGAACCAGAAAGAGGAGGTACTCGACCTCATGGTGGAGGAGGGTTTTTGAAGCGGCAGCCTGCATCGGCAGCAGAGCCCGCCAGAGTTATCGTCTCAAGTGTACTAGTAGCAGACGTAAGCAATCAATCCATGCATGTCCCAGTTCACTGTCTGGTAGATGACAAAAAAGCCGAAATTCCCACCCTGATCGACTCAGGGGCGGGCGAAACCTTTATTGATCACCGAGTTGTCCAGAAACTCGGACTGAAGAAAATCCCACTCGCCAGGAAGATCCTCGCTAAAAACGTCGATGGAACCCTGAACAAAAATGGGACGATCTCACACTATGTCTGTATAGACACCGAAATCGGGGGAAAAGAGGAGAAGATCAAAATGCTGATAATGGGGCTGGGGAAGGAAATGATGATCCTGGGGTACACATGGCTCCGGAAGCGTAACCCCACCATTGATTGGGAAAGGGGGACTCTCATCGACAGGCAGACCGAGAGGTTTCTTATGGGAAAGATCCGGACCATGATCGAACGAACACGACCCACGATCGGTAAGCAAAGCCTCACTATAGATGACAAGGGGCTGCTCGCACTGAGAGTAATGTTGAGTCCGACTCTCGGGAGGCTACCTATAAGGAGTGCTGGGGAGACCTTTGGGGAAACCCACCTCGCCGCCGCCGAGCATGTGAAGAGTAGGCTCGGGATGGTTCATCTCACAAAAGGGCTTTGCACCATGGACGAACTCAATGGAAACGGATCACATCTGGCAATGGACATGGCAATGGACAATCACCCCGAGATCAATCAACAGATCTCCACACCGGACAACTCTGATGTCGGCTTATCACTCAACACTGAAGGGAACAACGATGGGACAGATGCACTGTTTGCCTACATCCGAGGGGAACCAATGATCGGAGTATTCAGGACCGAAGAATCCCCTCTCACGGTTGAGCATGACTATATTCCCCCAGATTACCAGAGACTCAGGCACATCTCACGCATCACCTGATCCCGATTGACTGGCAGATTCACCTTCTCCCACACAACTCACATCTGAGCAAAGACCTCCGTCTCGCAGAGGCTTGCTCACGAGAAGGAAAACGTCAAGGAGAAACAATCACTCGATGACCTGCTCCCCAATAAATATAAGGAATATCGAAGCGTGTTCGAAAAAGCGGCATCAGAAAGATTTCCCGAATCGAGACCATGGGACCACATGATCGAGCTTAAACCGGACTTCATCCCGAAAGACTGCAAGGTCTACCCAATCATCCCGGCGGAACAGAAAAAGTTGGACGAGTTCATCGATGATAACCTGAGGAAGGGATATATCACTCCATCCAAGTCCCTCATGGCATCGCCATTTTTCTTCGTGGCGGAAAAGGACTCTGATGCGCTCAGACCATGCCAAGACTACCGGTATTTAAACGAAGGAACCATCAAGAACTCCTACCCACTTCCATTGATTGGCGATCTACTCGATAAGCTGAAAGGGGCAAGATGGTTCACTAAGTTGGATATCAGATGGGGATACCACAACGTCCGAATAAAGAAGGGAGATGAGTGGAAGGTGGCCTTCAAAACCAACAAAGGGCTGTCCGAGCCCAAAGTCATGTTTTTCGGCATCTGTAATTCCCCGGCAACTTTCCAGGCAATGATGAACAACATCTTCCGAGATATGCTGAATGAGGGGTGGCTAGTAATTTACATGGACGATATTCTCATCTTCTCCAAAGACAAGAAAGAACATGAGGAGAGGACAAAGAGGGTCCTAGCAAGGCTAAGGGAAAACGACCTGTACCTGAAACCCGAGAAGTCTAGGTTCGACGTATAGGAGGTCGAGTTCCTCGGACTAATTCTGCGACCAGACCAGCTAGCCATGGACCCGACTAAGCTAAGCAGAATAAAGGACTGGCCACCCCCAACTAATGTAAAAGGGGTTAGATCATTCCTGGGCTTCGGGAATTTCTACAGGAAATTCATCGGCAACTTTGCCGCAATCACTAAGCCACTCAACAACTTAACAAGGAAGGACCAGCCCTTCAGCTGGACAGACGAGTGCCAAGGGGCATTCGACTCACTAAAGAAGAAATTCTCTGAGGCACCAGTATTACTGATGCCTGACGCAGGGAAACCATTTGTAATCGAAAGCGACGCCTCCAAATATGTGACAGGTGCCATTTTAAAACAAACCGACACTAATGGAGATTGGCACCCTTGCGGATATATCTCCCACTCCCTGACAGCGACCGAACGAAACTAAGAAATCTACGATCGAGAGCTGTTAGGAATAATATGAGCGCTGGAAACCTGGAGACACTATCTCCAGGGATCCGAACACCCAACAACGATCCTATTGGATCACAAGAACCTGATGTACTTTAGGGTAGCATGGAAATTAAATCGGCGACAGGCTAGGTGGAGCCTCTTTCTGTCGCAATTTAACCTACAATTGGTACACATCCCAGGAGAAATGATGATCCAATCTGACGCCTTATCATGGAGGGGAGATCACATACCTGATATCGACAATGATAACAACGACATCACCTTACTAAAGGACGAGATCTTCACATGGACAATTGATACCGAGCTAAAGGAAGTACTGGCAGAGAGCATGATGCAAGATGACTTACTAAAGGAAATAGTAAGAGCCATCAAGGAAGGAGGAACACCACCGATCAAGTCAGCGGTAGAAGACTGGAAAATGGAAGATGATGGGATGGTCTTTTTCAAAGATCGATGCTATGTCCCAGATGACAAAGAACTAAGGAGAAAGATCGTGGAGAAGTACCACAATAACATACTTACAGGACACCCCGGCCGATTTCAAACCCTAGAATTAGTATGGAGGGACTACTGGTGGCCAGAGATGACCATTTTCGTGTGAAATTATGTTGATGGCTGCGCCATCTGCCAACAGATGAAGGTGAATACACACCCGACAACACCGGGATTATCTCCGATCAAATCTAGCACCACTCGACCATTCGCACTGGTAACAATGGACTTTATCATGGATCTCCCGATAAGCGATGGATGTGACACCATCATGGTCATGGTAGACCATGGTCTTACTAAGGGGGTAATTTTCATCCCCTGTAACAAAAGCATCGACGCATTAGGGGCGGCTGATCTCTATCTGCACAACATGTTCAGGAGATTTGGCCTCCCAGATAAGATTATATCTGACCGAGACCCACGCTTCGCCTCAAATGCCTTTCAAGAACTGGGGAGACTCCTGGGAATAAGGCTAGCAATGAGCGCGGCTTACCACCCACAGACCGATGGGGAAACGGAGAGAGTAAATCAAGAACTCGAAATCTACCTCCGGATCTTTTGTGCGAACAAACCTTTGCAATGGAAAAGCCACCTCACCACCGCCGAATTCATGCACAACCAGAAGCATCACTCAGCTATTAAAAATACCCCATTTTATGTAATGATGGGAGCACACCCTAGGGCTATCCCTATGACTTATCAAAAAACTAACATGCCGGCTACCAAACAGCGGATAGCCGAACTAGGAAACATATGGTGGGAAGCCCTGGTGGCCCACGAACTCTCCCGACAAGTAATGATCGGGTGAAATGGATGGGGGTTTCTCCCATTCACGGTGGGAGAAAAGGTCTGGCTCGACTCCAAGAATTTGAAGCTAGGGTACCCAATGAAAAAGCTCACCCCTAGATGCGAGGGACCTTTCCCCATCACACGGGTAATCTCATCCCATGCCTATAAATTGAGGCTCCCCTCTCAGTGGAAAATTCACCCCGTATTCCATGCCTCACTTCTCTCACGTTTCAAGGAAAATGAAACTCACGGACCAAACTTCCTTCCTCCACCACCCGATCTGATCGAAGGAGAACTGGAACACGAGGTTGAAGCTATTTTGGCACATAGGGGGACAGGCAAAAGAATTCGATTCTTGGTAAAGTGGAAGGGATACAGCATGGCAGAAAACACCTGGGAGCCAGCAACTCACTTAAAAAATGCTGCTGAAATATTGGGTGAATATAGATCTACATACAACCTCTCTTGAATATGAGCCGCCCTCTCCACTTTTTCATGAATGTCACACCTGACCCTGACCCCGTTAGAACCTTCGAGCTCATCCTCAGCTTCGTCCGAGATATGGACAACATCAGAAATGAAGAAAGATTGCTGTCGGTGACCCAAGACTGCGCGCTCCTGCACAGCACTGCGCAAAATCTCTTCGAAACCTACAGAGCCATCTCGTGCCTCCAGCACGTATTCTGACGACTGACAGAAGAAGCGTATTATCTGGATCTGCTCCCGCTCATGAGGAGCCTAGATGAGCAGGCACTCCATTACGGACCCGGAGAGTGGGTCCCCACACCGCAACAGATTTTTATCATAGAACTGCTAAGTGACAAAGAAAATGGAGAGACACCACTAATTACTTCTCCACACCCGCCACTCCCGCCATACGTTTCACAATCCCCACCAAGATGAGCGCCCACCCCTTATCCTACCCAGACCACTGCCGAGCATGCCCCCGCACCATCGTGGATGCGGAATTCAGTCTGCTTCACCTGCACGCAGATAGGACACTTTTCTTCACACTGCCCCGAGCACCAGTGTCCGCACTGTCGGCGGTGGCGACCCGAGCACTCTGTGCTCTTCTGTCCGAATAATCTGTCACGAGATGTTCCACCACGACATCGCACTACCTGAAGCCAACCACCATGATCTACAACCTTTACATCATCATCGCTCTTGGCGTCGTCCTTGGTGCATCCATTTTCATTATGTCACTCTATTATATGCTCATTTTATTTAAAATCGTCTCTGCCCCTCCTCTCCCACAACTCACCGCCTTTATCACCGGCACCTCGGTGCACTTCACTGGGGAAATTGACATTGAGCTACTGACCCGGGTCTACGCTCACGACACCCCGACTCCTACATCTTTCAGCACCTTCACCGCAACAAGCAATGATGCGGCATCCTTCGACCCCATGCAGATGATTAGGACCTAGTTTCGGTTGGAACTCGAAACATTGAGAAGGAGCTAATGTTACGAAGAGGCATGGGGAAACTCATTTTCTTTTGTTCTTATTGTTCTAACGACGTACGTCTCACACTATTGTCTTTTCTCTTTTGTCTTGCGAATGTGCACCCATAACCTTACACCTTCATATTCCCACCTTATTGTAGTGTACTGCGGATGCCCCTTATACTATTGTCTTTTCACTCTTATTGTCTCTATTGTTCTCTCGACATGACTCATCTATCTATGATCCATGCTTGTACTATTTAAACGATGAATACAGGACTGGTCAGCTTAGCTTGACCTAGTCTTTTCTACACTCCTAATGAGTTGTGATCTAAGTCTCTTGCTCAACCATTGCTCATGAGCTTCGGCGATCTGAACCTCTGCTGAACGTCATCACTTACGAGTGTCGACTTACATTTGATTTAGGAGTATTGACCATAACATTGAAAGTATTTTAACACAGCTATACAGTGGCCGATGTTGTTTGAAGTGTTGCAAAATGTCGCGAAGTGGTTCAAAATAGTTCGAAGTCATCCGAAGTAGTGCGAAATAATTCAAAAATGTTCGAAGTCAATTTTGTGATGTTCATAGTGATTCGGAGCATCTGATGTAATGTGTCAACACGAGTGGGAATGCTTCTCCAGACTGTAAAGTGCGCAGTGGACCTATCATCATATTGACACACTAGGACAGACCCTTTGAACTGCTATGAACACTACAAAATCGACTTCGAATTCTTTTCGACTTATTTTGCACTACTTTGAATGACTTCGAACGACTTCAAATGACTTTGAAAGATTTTGTGACACTTTGAATGACTTTGTAGTATTTTGAACAATATCAGCTGCCATATAGCTATCTTGAAACAGTTTCGATACATGCTGCACATCCAGAACAAACTATTCTGTCACATATCAAGCACTACTGGACATGAGGAGAGACTACAAGAGATTTAGGATGTGATAATAGTGTTTTTATGTTTCGATGATATATTAAAGCACAAGATAAGTACTTTTACCATATGGGGACACGTATGTTTCAATTATTTATTATTTCTCATTCATTTTATGATCTACAAAGTCCTCGTTGTACAATATATTGCCTCATGTTTTACACATGTTTTATTTCCCTTTTCAGTACTATCTCTTCAAAAATGTATATAAACTTGTACTAGTTACTTGAAAAAACAGAGAATTAGTTACCTTCTCCACTATAGTCAGATTTAAGAGCAGTTCTCTTGAGTCTTACCTTGCATCGTATCTCTGAAGTTCTGTGAAATATCATGGACTTCCTCAAACTTTTGTATTCATTCTCAACTCATCATCACCTATCATCACTCAAAACCCACTTTGTAATTGCTATATTCATTTGTCAAACATATCTCGACATCAGTCGAACAACTTCAAACCCATTCGAATCTATTTCAAACTACTTTGCACATCTTCGGACCAATTTTGAACTTCTTTGAACATCTTTGTATGCTTTAAAAAGACTATTTGTCATATCCTTTACCATTTTGCATAATTAAAAACAGTGTTCTGGTATTAGCAGTGATATTTAGTACCAACTCACATCCTTCCTCTAGCCTGAGTTATACTTCATAAGCCTTTTAACAGGTTTTTGCTAGGTTTCCAAGTCGAGTATCATCACTGTTACTTATGTAATACAAGGAAAAATAAAATGTCAACTGGCAGATTCAAACCCACACCCTTATGATTAGTCATGTTATTAAGAGCTGTGCATACCACTAAGCTAAACCATCTTATTACTTAGGCCATACTCAAGGCACTATTAGCCACCTATGCAACCAAATAAGGGTTTGGGGCTAGTACTGCCTCTTACCCTCCTTACTACCATGCTGCCACTCCCTACCACATTACTACAATGACCTACCCTATCACCTCAATGAACTGCCAGCAAGATGCCGCAAACCCAGTTAACAGCAACTGCCACACATAGTGGTGCCACTTACATGGCCCCCAAGTCCCAAGCAAAGCCATGCAGCAGCAGGAAGCATGCCACATCATCCATCAACGTCAGTGCTCAACAGGTAAAAAAGAAGAAAACTGCTGATCCTAAACCAGCAGAAGAGGAGAAAAAAGAGAAAAAGGGGAGGGGGAAGGCTCCCAGGTAGCCCGTTTTGTTGCCACGTCACTCACTGCTCTCCATATCACCAGGAAAACTTCGGCTAAGTGCACCCAGGAGGATGCAGCCACTCCATCACCCCAAAAACTCACCAGGTGAGTTTTTTCACCTTTTTCTTTATTGTATCACTAAATACATGTGTTTCCTAGGACTGAACAGGTGCTGGAGGAAAGCAGCATCGCGATCGCCCCTCTAGAATGTGCTTGCTCAGCAACGATGAGTTTCATGCCATCCCAACCAACCCTCCCTCCCAGCGGATGCCAACACTGTCCAGATACCCTGCCCATGACCCCCAATGATGACTGCAAGGAAATTGGCTACAAAGGAAAGCAAGGCACCAATGGAAGCAGCCCAGGCAACACAGGAAAAAGTGATGATGCCCCAGGTAGAACCAATGACAATGAGGAGGGTGGAAATGACAGCGAGGAGGATGGAAATTACAGCGAGAACGAGGAGGGTGGAAATGACAGCGAGGAGGATGGAAATTACAGCGAGAACGAGGAGGGTGGAAATGACAGCGAGGAGGATGGAAATTACAGCGAGAACGAGGAGGGTGGAAACGGCAGCAAGGAGAACAGAAACGGCAGTGAGGAGGGGGGGAAAGGTGAGGATAATGAAGATGAGAAAGGATGAGTTTCAGACTTTGACAACTGCACCAACAAACACATTGGCAACAAGGGCAAGGGTTGGGACCATGCCACCAGCAACAGAGAGGAGGACAATGATGGTGATGATGAGGAAGAACAACAAGAGGATGACAACGATGATGCCCAGGCTGAATACAATGGAGAAGGCTCAGGGAGGACTGGGGAGGGCTTGGGTAAGGCTAACAATGATGGAATCAGCTCAGGTGCAGTTGACAAGGACAAGGACAAGGATGGAACTGATAAGAAGGACATGGATGGCACCAACAATGATGGGAACAGCACCAACAATGATGGGAGTGGCACCAACAATGGGAGTGGCACCAATAATGATGGGAATGGCACCAACAATGATGGGAACAGGAATGAGAAGATGAACATGAATGGCATCAAGAAAAACAACAAGGACTGCACCAGCTCAAATGACAATGCGAAGGGTGCTGACAACACCAACCACCACCCAAAGGGCTCAACCAGGGCCAACGACAGCAGAACTCACTCTAACACCACCAACCACACAGGCCAAAATGTGAATGCCCTTGACAAGACAAACTCTCTTGCTGAGGGTAAGTATTATTTTTCTCATGGTCTGTGCATAACCATATGATTAAATTCATTAGATATCCCCATGCTCAGTCCACAGGGTAGTCCTGTTCCATGCAATTCCCCCAACAGTATGTCATGACCTCACTATTTTTTTTTTGCTTTTATTGAATAAATATTATAATCAGGTAGCCCAACTCAGAACCTTCAGGGTGCATCACACATCGTGGGGAACTTTGCTCGTGGCCATGCTCATGGCAATGTTTTTAATTTTGCAGACTCAGTCGACATGCCATCTGATAATGCATCTGAAATATATTGCAAGGGGAAAGTTCTCTTATATACCTCAAGTGGTGATGTGAGCGCTGTGAAACCCAAGTTTTCCCTCAAACATGATGTTATGCCTACACTCAGTCTGATTCTCTCATCCCTCAAGAAACAGTGTACTTGAATTTATGGTGCATTTCAATTATATAATATTCTGATCCGTTTCTAATGAAGTTTATTAGACCAAAATGCTTCAGTTTGCATCTATGAGAAAGATATGTGAGATCTGAGGGGGGAGTTTGATGGGGCTCTCAAGAACGATGAAAAAGTTGTATGGGAGTTTAAGAATGACAGCTATCTCCTTCACATTTCAGTAGTAAGTTCAACATGACTCACATGTATACTTGTTGGTAACTGCTCTTTGGCTAGGAGACTGACAATACTGCTGCTCAAGCCATGTCTATGACTGATTCAGGATTGGCATCTTGTAGATATGTGCCCATTATGGAAACTGCTGGCTCACCTCCCCCTTATTCCAATTGTGCTACCCCAACTGTTACCAGCAATGCTCTGTCTTCTACCACTGATTCTTCCTCAATTACACCTTTCAAAAATCATCTCATGAATATTCTTGGAATACCTGATCATTTATTTAACCATGCTGATCGAAACCTTCATTTCACTTATCAAAAATACAAGGCATATATACAAGCTTGCCAGACCCTCTCAAAGCACATTTCGGATGGTACCTGGCCTGGCAAGAAACTGTCTGGTACCGATCTCATCGAGATTTTTCTGTCAAAGTCGATGTGGTTCTCCCATTACAAGCCAGCATTTTTGAAGGTCTCGAACTATCCTTTGATGGTGGAGTGGTTGGAGAATGAGGAAGAGAAGCCATCTGACTTAGAGGCATGGGGTGTTGAAAAGGCAGTGTATACCTTGATGGATTTATGGAAGTTTGTGGATAATGGTACTTTGGCTGAGGAACCAGTAAAGAAGAACAAGGTGGAGAAGGGCAAGGGAACGAAGAATGTGAAGGATGTGTGTTTGACTGAGGAGTTTAGAAAGGGGAGTAAGGTTGCTGACAAAGGAAAAGGATGTGGGCGATGAAGGTGGGGTGATGCGATGAAGACCAGGAGGTGCGACATAATGATTTCAAAGTGCAACATTTTCTTGTTCGAGTGCAAGCTGTTTTTCGAGGGCCAGTTCCTGTTTGAGTGCCACAATACGAGCATCGAAGTCATTCGGATTGTTTGAGCTGTGAGGTATACTGTCAGATGCTGGGTTTGATGTAGTTGAAGGTGCGATATCGGTGATGAACGAGGTTGAGACAGATACTTTGGGTGCTGATTTGCTCGAATTCGAAATTGCGATAACTGATGCGAAGTTTGATGCGAAATTTTTGAGGATGTGCGAAACGTCTTTGGAATTGATCAATGTGCTAGACTGCGATATATTCAAGGTCGAAATCAATTGCTGGGGCATAGAATACAAGTTCGAGGATGCTATAGCAAATTTCGCAGCATTGTAGATGTCGTTCAGCATGTATGGGTCATCAGGATACTGATCAGGGAACTTTACTTCGAGACAATCTGCAATTCGATTCCATAACTTTGTTTGAAAGCCTCGAGCAAAAGCTCAACTTTGTTCAGGTTCTGAGAGTCTACATTTTGAGCAAAGGAAGCTGGTGACCTTGTAGAATGACCTGTAATAAGCTCCTAAATCATTTTTGTCCAAAATACTGGTGATAATGCTTGACCTGGAAACCTAACAAAAACCTGTTAATAGGCTTATGTAGTATAATGCAGGCTAGAGGAAGGGTGTGAGTTGGTCCTAAATATCACCTCTAATACCAGAACGTTGTTTTGAGTGATGCAAAATGGTAACAATGTGACCAATAGCATTTAAAAGTGTATGAAGATGTTTGAAATGGTTCGAAATATGTTTGAAGACATCCGAAGTAGTTCAAAATAGATTCGAATAAATTCGAAGTAACTTGGGTAAGTTCAAAAAGGTTTGAAGGTGTAAGCTGGATTTGTAGTGACAGTAGACAATAACGATTTGAGAATGAATACAAAAGTTCAAGGAAGTTCGCAATATTTTGCAGGACTTCAGAGATATGACGTGAGGTAAGACTCAAGAGAACTGCTCTTAAATCCAACTATAGTGGAGAGGGTAACTGGTTCTCTGTTGTTCTAAGTAACTAGTACAAGTTTATATACATTTTGAAGAGGTAAGTACTGAAAAGGAAATATAACAGGTGTAGAACACAAGGCAGTATGCACAGCAATAAAGGGATTGTAAAACATAAAAACAAATGAGGAACAATGATAATTGAAATGTTCGGTGTCGCCATATAGTAAGAATACTTCTCTTGTTGTTTCAATAGATCATTGAAACCCCAAAACTGCCATTATTGTACCCTAATTCTTTTATCATCTTTCCTTTCATCTGGTAGTGCTTGATATGCAACTAAATAGTTTACTCCGGTTGAGCATCATGTATCAAAAGTGTTTTAAGACAACTATACAGTGGCTGAAGTTGTTTGAAGTGTCGCAAAATGGTTCAAAGGCATTCGAAGTGTTTTGAAGTCATCCAAAATAGTGCGAAATAAATCAAAAAGTGTTCAAAGTCGGTTTCGTGGCATTTGTAGTAATTCGGAGTGCATGTCGTGATGTGTTGATATGAGTGGGAGTCTTCTCCAGACCTTAAAGCATGTAGTGGACCTATCATCCTCTCCCTTACTGAAATCCTGACTGTCCCAGTCAGCTGATTGAAGTCATGTGTGAAATGCATGATCATGTTGAAAACTTAGCGATGTTCGAAATACTTCTCGTTCTTCTTCTATCCATCTCTATATCATCCAGCTCTAGCTTTTGTAATGTCTCTCTTGGCCGAGCTTAACGTTGAAGTCATCGAGTATGCGAAGTCGATGCCTGATCGAGGTGTCACAGAAGATGCCGACTTTGAGGTTTGGGGGCGAGGTTTTTGTGTGAAAATGGTATGTCTTGTCTTTGTTTATTCATGGTCAAAGGCACTAAAATGTTTCATATAGGCAGAATATGATGAACTCACCAATGATCTTGGCAAAGAGTGCGACATGGCCGTGCAAAAGGTCATGGATGAAGTTTTCGAGTTGTATAAACCGATGGCACAGCACGAATGGATTTTGTGGGGCAGGGGGCTGCTATTTGTCGATTTAGCAGCAGAGGTAGAACGAGAACAAAGGGAAGAGGAGGAACGACATGTTCAGGAGGAGGCAGAATTGGTGAAGAAGGCAGAGATCGAGGGTCAGAGAAGAGCATTGGCAGACGCTCAAAATGCAGCTCTTGCTGCATTTTGTGCGAAGACAATTTCGAAGGAGGAGTTGCAACAGCGAAATGTCGAGTTCGAGGCAGAGGCCAGCGGTATCGAGAGGGCAGAGGGTGGCAAAGGCAAGGATGACAAGGGGGAGGATGATGACAAGGGTGAAGATGAGCTGCCCGTGGTGTGGGTGGCGAAGCGAAAAATAGTAGAGGTCGACGAGGAGGAAGATGCAGAGGAGGAGGTTGAGGGGGTAGGGTTGGCAAAGTGAGCCAGGGTCAAAATGAGCAGGCTCCTCAATTTCAAGGGCCCGGTAAGTCTTTTACTTATTTTCAAAAGATGTTCGAGCTACTAAATGTTTCTTAGTGCAATAGATGTGCTGGGTTCCATTCCTCTGGCCATAGAAAATCGCCAAGATGATTCTTGTCGATGATAGCTTTACATTTGAGTGAATATTGCAAAGTGGGGATAAATGATGGTGGATGAGGATTTAATTTTGGTATGTTTTCGAGAGGGTCACCAGTAATTGTTCGAATAATGCGAAACCGATCGGGTAGCTCAGTAATAACTGGGTGAATTTTTTGTGCAACAGGTTTGTATTTCTTTTTCGATGCCATGAAAGTTGGATATGAGGAGTCAATAATAGGCGTAGAAGGCGTAGACATTGCCATCAAGGTCGATAAATATGTTTCGTATTGGTGACTGGCTGTTAAATATAAATTTGCAAGGATCAAAGAATAAGAAATGGCTTTTGAGCAGTTCGAGGACTCCATATCAGGAATATTCGCAGTGCATTTGATATTGATAGGTAAATTAGAGGGATTGAATGAGATAATAAAAGTGCACTGGTCAATGTCTGAAATTTCATCCTCTAGTTGGGAAAATCCTTTCGACAGTGATTAGAACAGGGAATTGTGGGGATAGCACACGATCATGTTGAATTAGGATCATATATTGTAATTGTCTGGGCTTTGTTCCTGTAGTTTTTGATGGTGCTTTCGGTGAGTACATTGAATGGTTGACCAAGTAAGATATCGTAGGCTGGGTCACAAATTATGTGAATTTGCATGAACAGTGTGATACTCCCCACTTTGCAAGGCACATTTCATGCTAAACCCAAACTTTCATCAATGCCTCTGTCAGCCGATTGGAGTGGGATGTGGATTGAAGGATCGTAAGCAAGGCCAAGTTCGTGGCAAACGTCTTCGGACATTGCAATAATCGAAGAACCGGGGTCTACAACACTTTCGACTGGATTCCTTCCGTTGATATTTATAATAATCGACCTAATTGAATGGGATTCCTTTGCTGCGATAAAGGGTTCTGGAATATCACCAGGTTGAAGACTGTTAATATAAGTTTCGAATGGGTCATCAATTATGAAAATCTCATTGTTAAACAGATTTATGGCATTATTCCCTTCAGACTGCTGAATTTGACGTGGAGTGACCTGTTCCTTCCATTTTGTATGAACTTCGGGCGATAGAGCCAACAATTCCTCGGGCATTAGTGTAATAATCGGCGTGTTCATCGAACGAGCAAAAACATCTTCCATGATTTTATTTTTTTGAATTGGTGCTTGGGTATGGTATTTTCTTTTGTAGCGGCATAAGGATGAATAACAGGCTGCGAAGTTATTTCTGAAGTTGAAGATGATGCCAAAGTCGAGGTTGGTAGGTTTGTTGCCGTGGACGAGATGGATGATGCTGGTACATGTGGAGTTGATTGTTTGACTGCTGCAGTGCTTGGGGAAACTGAAGGTCGAGAGACAGGGACTGTTGGTGTGCTCGGATTAGCTTTAGCAAAAGTCCTACCACTTCACAAAGCATATATCTCTTGTTTGAGTTTTGCAATGCGATCTTCGGGTGTCGCAGATTGTTCGGAAACCTGGTAGATGCCCCTAGGCGGTGTCGAAGTAGCCATTGAGGATGCGATGTTGTACATGAGCGATGATGCAGTTGTGTTCGAAGGATTTTGTCAAGTCCATTCATCAATTCTGTCTTTGATAAAGCGACCAGGAATGTTTCGAGGGGTGAACCATCCATTTGAAAGCACAATTTTTTCTTTGTTGTTCTTTTTACACTTTCCTTCATTAATATAGGCTTGGCAAACCAAGCAGTCACTAATGAAATGACCGGTGAGTCCACAAAAGACACAAGCTAAGTTTTTGAGCTGGTCTGAGCGAAATGCACTGTTAGTTCAAGGAGGATTAGTGGATTTCGAACCTGCTAAAGCCATGATGAGTGTGATTGCGAATTTTTCGAGGATCGCTGATAAGTCTTCCAATTTGATCTGTGTCGAAGATGTCAAAGTTGGTGCCAATGTTTCTGAAGACTGTAATGATGCCAAATTTGAGCTAATTGACCCTGCTAAAACAAATTTCGCTGCTGCGTGAATGTTGTCAAGTGGGTAGGAGTCATCCAGATAGTGGTCGGGAAATTTAAGTTTGAGTCGTCGTGCAATTCGTGACCATAAACCCGGTTGAAAACCTCAAATGAATGCTCTACTTTGTTCTGCCTCCAAAATTCGGCCTTTAGAGAGTAGGAACTTCGTAATGTTGTAGAAAGACCTGTAATATAATCCTAAATTGCTCGCGTTATAGATACCCATCCGAAGTTGTTCGCCAACGAGTTTGTCCATGTCCGAAATCGACCATTTTTGATCGTCTTCAGAACCAGGATATAGTCTGTGGATTGCGATGTGAAAATCATGAAACGAAGTCCCAGTTTCATATTTGGGAATTGATTCCCAGAGTTCGGATGTATCAATATCGACATATTGACAGGCATGCTTCTTCATAAGTTCGGGATCTGTAACATTACAGTCGATGAAAAGTATTTCGAGCTCGTTAAAGTATCGACGTAGCTCTCGAGGTTGAGTGGGGTCGAATTTGGGTGCTGTGGAATGTCCTCGAGCTGGCATTGTTGCTTGGGTGGCCATAGATATACCAATTCGAGGAGTTAGAACCTGAGTGAAGGATGGTAGGTGTGTCGAAGTAGCTGGAATAATGAATGATGTAGTAGAGGATGAGGAAGAAGAGGAAGATGAAGTTGTAGACGAGGAAATAGGTCAAGGAAACAGACAATGATGTGTAGATTCGGTGTCAGAGACAGGTATTAGGATATCCCCCAATTGTTTGAGAGATTCAAAGGCCTGACGAGCCTCGACTCTAAGGTTTCGAGCTTGTGTTGGCCTAAGCCGAGAGATTCGAGGTAAATTAGGCAATGAAATGATTTAGAAACCCCTCGTGGTGGGCTCCAAAATGATAATGCTCAACCTGGAAACCTAACAAAAACCTGTTCATAGGCTTATGTAGTATAATACAGGTTAGAGGAAGGGTGCGAGTTGGTCCTAAATATCACCTCTAATACCAGAACATTGTTTTTAGTGATGCAAAATGGTAACAATGTGACCAATAGTGTTTAAAAGCATACAAAGATGTTCGAAATGGTTCGAAATATGTTTGAAGATGTCCAAAGTAGTTCGAAATAGATTCAAATAAATTTGAAGTAATTTGGGTAAGTTCGAAAAGGTTCGAAGGTGTAAGCTGGGTTTGTAGTGACAGTAGGCAATAACAATTTCAGAATGAATACAAAAGTTCAAGGAAGTTCGCAATATTTTGCAGGACTTCAGAGATATGACGTGAGGTAAGACTCAAGAGAACTGCTCTTAAATCCAACTATAGTGGAGAGGGTAACTGGTTCTCTGTTGTTCTAAGTAACTAGTACAAGTTTATATACATTTTGAAGAGGTAAGTACTGAAAAGGAAATATAACAGGTGTAGAACACAAGGCAGTATGCACAGCAATAAAGGGATTGTAAAACATAAAAACAAATGAGGAACAATGATAATTGAAATGTTTGGTGTCACCATATAGTAAGAATACTTCTCTTGTTGTTTCAATAGATCGTTGAAACCCCAAAACCACCATTATTGTACCCTAATTGTTTTATCATCTCTCCTTTCATCTGGTAGTGCTTGATATGCAACTAAATAGTTTACTCCGGTTGAGCATTGTGTATCGAAAGTGTTTTAAGACAACTATACAGTGGCTGAAGTTGTTTGAAGTGTCATGAAATGGTTCGAAGGCATTCAAAGTGTTTCGAAGTCATCCGAAATAGTGCAAAATAAATCGAAAAGTGTTCGAAGTCAGTTTCATGGCATTTGTAGTAATTTGGAGTGCATGTCGTGATGTGTTGATACGAGTGGGAGTCTTCTCCAGACCTTAAAGCATGTAGTGGACCTATCACCGGTGCGAAGCTGTTCATTAAAAAGTGAATCCATGTCCAAAATGCTGTATTTTCATTTTTCTTCTATTTTGGGGTAGAACTTGAATACTGCGATGTGAAATTCATCAAATGATGTGCTGGGTTCATACATTGGAAGTGATTCCCAGAGATCATAAGAGTCAAAGTCGATGTATCTGCAAGCATGTTACTTCTTCAAGTCATGTTCTGTGATACCGCAAGTTATAAACAAAAATTCGAGATCTTCGAAATAATTTCACAGTTCTTTAGGTCATCTTGAATCGAATTTTGAAGATGTCAAATGACTGGAAGCTGGCATAAAGGACGTTGACATATTCGAGGTAGAGTTTGAAGGTTGCGAGGTTAAAATTTGTGCAGTGTTGTAGTTCATATGTTTTTGAGGTCGAAGATAGTAGCGATGACATAAGTGCAAAGGGCGAAAGAGTGCGAAATAATAGTATTGAGGGGCAAGATGCTATATCAAGATTTCCTGGTTGTTCAGGAGGGTTGGAGGCAATACGAGTTCAATACAAAGTCAAAATCATTGAGCCACCTTTAGGTAAAATGAGTGGTGGAAAGAGTGGAGGTTCAACCATGAAATGAGCTAGAAACCCCTTGCGGTGGGCTCCAAAATGATGATACTCAACCTGGAAACCCAAACAAAACCTACTAAATGGCTTCGGATGGTATAACACGAGTCAGAGGAAGGGTGTGAGTTGGTACTAAATATCACCGTTGAGACCAAAACATAATGTTTAGTAATGTGCAATGGTAAGGGCTGTGGCAAATAGTCTGTATAGGCATATGAAAGTGTTCAAAAGAGTTTGAAATAGGTTTGAAAATGTGTGAAAGAGTTCGAAGTAAATTCGAAGACATGTGAAATAGTTCAAAGAAGTTCAAAGAGGTTCAAGGTATATTGAGCAATGAGTTTAATGAATGTAAAGTGTTTGTCGAATGGCAATAGGCGATGGGTGATAAAACATGGAGCGAATACAATAATTTCGAGGAAGTGCATGATATTCTGCAGAACTTAGAGATATGATGTGAGCTAAGACTCAAGAGAATGACTCTTAAATCTGATGATAGTGAGAGGACAACTTCTGCTGTTCCCCATTGGTTATATTGTTGTTCTAACTAACTAATACAAGTCTATATACAAAATGAAGAGATAGTACTAAAAAGGAAATAAGAGCATGTGTAAAACATGAGGCAAATATATCAAACAATGAGGACTTGTAGATCATGAAACAAATGAGAAATAATAAATGATAAAACATATAGTGTTCCCATATAGTAAAAGTACTTTAATATATCAATGAAACACAAAAATGCACTTATTGCATTCTAAGTCTTTTGTACTCTCTCCTCGTGTCCAGTAGTGCTCTATATGCAACGGAATAACTTGTTCCAGATGTGCAGCGTTTGTTGAAAAAGTTTTAAAACAACTATATGGCAGCCAATGTCATTTGAAATGCTGCGAAGTTGTTGCAAAGTGTCATGAAATAGTTTGAAGTCATTTGAAGTTGTCCGAAATAGTGCGAAATAGTGTGAAAATGATTCAACGTCAATTTCGTGGCATTCATAGCGATTCGGAGTGCATGTCATAATGTTTCGATATGAGTGGGAATGTTCTCCAGACCTTAAAGCACATAGTGGACCTATCACCATATGCCATGGCAACAAACTCTGGCAACAAATAATCAGCCTCATGATGAACCTGCTGAAGAAATATGCAGAAGTCACTATTTTTCTCCATCCCAGTTCTACTGTATTAAAACAATCTGTGCACCTTGTGGAGTTGTTATTGCATGGGCAAAGTTTGCAAAAGCTGAATCCCCCACCAATATTTTGTGTTTCTTGGAATCAGTCTATCCCACAGAGATATCAAGACCTAATTATGTCTGTATTGACAAGGCCTGTGCTGTTCTTCGCACCTGTATCACCAATGGAAGCTGGCAAACTTGGAAAAACACAACTCGTTTTATAGTGGACTCTTACCACTATATCAACCATCGCACTACTGATTACTTGTGCCAAAAATGGTGCAATCCTGCACCCTTGAATAGATTAGCACCTAATTTGGTCGCTGTTGCACAAGACAAGGAGAGTCAGCCTTATCTCAAATGTGCATTCAATACACAAGCCTGTGAGCAGCTAAATGCCTGGCTTGTGGGATTTAAATCTATCATCAAGTGAATAACAACTGGAAACTTCAACTGGTATTTACATACCATGTTGTTTTATTACACAGCATTTGTTCTAAAAAAACAGGCAAGAAAGGCAGAAAGAAGGCAAAAGTGATAGTAATAGTGATGATATTGATGATAGTGATAGTGACAGTGACAATGATAATTGATGTATGTTACAAAAAATATATACTATTAGCCCAAGACATATACCAAGTTGAACTAAATATCATCAGAATATACTTGAAATATACTTGAAATATACCCAGACTTTTATCGGAATCTACTCGGAATTTACTCGGAATTTACTAGGAATTTACTTGGAATCTACTCGGAATTTACTAGGAATTTACTCAGAATTTACTCAGAATTTTCCGAGCTCTCTCAAAATTCTGAAATTCCACCTTGAAGTAGGAGTCCAATAACAGTCTGATTGGACTCCTAAGACTTTCCTTGTTGTCTGATCAGACTGTTATCGGACTGTTGGACAGTCCTAGTAGTTCAGTTGGAATCAAGTTGGACAACTCGGAGTTTAGTCAGAGTCCAGTTGGAATAGGTGGGGGAGTGCAAAGTTCAGAGATTAACCTCAGGAAGAACCAGACAAGTCGACTGCTGCATCAGTTGCAGGAGCTCATTGCTGACAAATCATTTCAATATTTACACATAATCCAAGCGGTGCCGAGAAAGGGAGTCCACACCCAAGCATGAGCCATTGTCCAGGATGTGGTTAACAAAATTGCCCTGCATGCCAAAATGTATAACCATTGCCAAAGCTGACTGGTGGCACTAAATTGTGATGCTGAGACATCAAGTATGTTTCAGCAGTTAACAAAGGATGACCTCAATGCTAGCACAGCTATTTTGAAGCCAAATGCACCAGGCTCCACTAATCTTCGCCTGTTCTGGATTTGGAATAATGCCCACAATCGAACTGGTGTCATTACCGAACAGTACAGCAATGCCAATGCTACTCGATTCTGGAAATGTAAATGTATTTTGTGGCTATCTGTATTCATTACACTAACAGTTTTATTAGTCAGGAAAGTACACTGGCTTTGATCACAGGCTCAGAGAAATAGATGGAGGGAGGAATTTCTACTGGTCACATATGAAATGCAGTGGACTGTGCAATATTTCATCTATCACAACCAATGGTTGCAGTGAACCTCGCAGTCCAAGAATACCCTTCCTGGCCTACTAGCCTATGCTATTCGCCAGCAGGCTTTCTGGCAAGAATTAGCATTGAGGGCTGACAATGCATTTAGATCAGAAAATGCCGATTATATCTCTCTTACATGACCAAAATATCCTGTATTATGTAAACACAATTATCTTAATCACAATCCACCATCTTGCAAGGGCAAGGGCAAGGGCAAAAAACATTAGCAGTGGGATAAGCAACAGTGGGATCAGCAACAGTGTGATCAGCAATGGGGGGATCAGCAACAGTGGAATCAGCAACAGTGAGATTGGCAATGGGGGCCAAATATTGCCAAATAAATAATTTCTCATTGATAGATCTCTGATTACTGATTAAATACGATAGTGTTATCATCTCCCTTGCTACATACATCCCTCTACAATGAGCAATCAGGAAGAAAGCCAGACAGATATTTCTGATGGCTATGTCTCTATCCAAAGTGACAATGGGCAGCACTATCTTGCACTTCATTTTATGATTACAGTTACCCACCAGGCGATGGAGGTCTATTGAAAGAAAGTAGAATTCAAAGTGCATATGGCACATGGGGGGGTAAGATTTCCTTCAGTTCAGTGTCATTGCCAGTGTCTGATGCTGTGCCTTTGGCTGATGTTATGTCTCTGGCTGATGCTGTGTCTCTGGCCGATGCCATATTTGCTTCCAATGCTTTATGATCTCACTAATCATCATTTTGCAGTCTGAAAACATGACTGATCAACTATACTATCTGTTGGCCCAAAACCAGCTCATGCTACCCAATCCAGTAAGTGTCATGGTCCTCATTTGTGGGACTATAGTTGATCCTGTTGCAGACATTGACAGACAGGGAGCTGTTTAACTGCCATGCTGAAGTGAAAGCCCTGCAAAACCAGCTCAGCACATCATATAAGGATGCCAGTCATTGTCTCTACATGGCCAAGGTTGAAAAGTTGGAACAGCAGAATGTCACCTTAAAGACATATGCAATTTTGAAGGAAAGGATGGAGTTTAATTTGGAATCATTCAAACACAGGTTCTCAGAGATTCCAATTAGACTGTTGTCCCGTGAGCATGACAATGATGCCATGGCCAATCCCCCTGCTGATTCTCACTGATGTAATGCCAAGTCCATGACATTCTTATTGTATCTATGTTGAACATTGCTTTGTGTGCTGTATCTAATGATTAAATATTTGCCAGTATTCATTTCTGTCTTGTTTGCCAATGCTGAAATGCTCAATGCTGACCCTGGCCCTGATGTTTTCTGATGCCAATGCACTTTTTGTGCTAATGCCCTGTTCAAGGCTGATGCCTATTCTGATGCCCACTGCCACTGATGCCTATGCCATTGACCAATGCTGATGCCTGTGTTGGCCAATCAATTCATTGGTTAAGATGTCTGTACAACAACTTACCTGTTGTATTGATGAAATAGTGCAATCCCAGGTGCCTGTTAGGGCGACACCCACTAATCTGCTAGCTGGACCGTGCAGGCTCTCCTACAAGAAGGCAGCAGGGCATGCGCACATGATGGGGGGGTTTGATGGATTTGATGCGAGGGGTTAAAAGTAGAACAGTTGGCTGAAATAGGCCTTTCGCACCACTATTGTGGATGGAATACCTAAGAGAACACAACTGATCCTGGATGTCCAGCAGCTGGCATGTTATGATGTAACCATACGATCTCCCTTCGTAAATCTTGATCCTTCAGTACATAGACCTTTCCTCTGAACAACACTAACCCTTGTTCTTCAACCCATTTATCTCCTTTAATATTACCTTTCTTCTCTCCCCTCAAAGCTTTCACAGCTTCCACCACTTCATCATCCATCTCTGAACATTGCCTGATTTTAGACAACATTTCTGTCTCTGAGCTATCCACCAATAAATGTCCTTGATGCATAGTGCAAATACGAAAGTATTCAGGTTTGAGTAGGGTAGTATTTTTATTGTCCTCCTCCACTCCCCTTTTATGATCTGTACATCTGGATAATGCATCTGCCTTCCTCCTCAAGCTTCCCGCTTTGTGGACGAAGTGAAAATTAAAGCATGATAGGAATAATGCCCAACGTGCTTGTCGATGGTTAAGCTTTTTAGCAAACATGAAGTACTGCAGATTTTGATGGTCTGTCCAGATTTCGATCTGATGTGTACATCCTTCCAAATAATGTCTCCATGCCTCCAATGCTCATATTATTCCCAACATCTCTTTATCATGCACATCATAATCCCTCTCCACATCATTCAACCCTTTAGACAAATATGCACAAGGATGCCATTTGTCATCTTCACATAGCATTGATAATACTGCTCCAGTAGCAACATCCGATGCATCTGATTCACTCGTAAGGGACGTGTAAAATTTACTGGGACCAATATTGGCTCTTCTACAAACTTCCTCTTCAACTCCTCAAATGCTGTCTGCTGTTGTTCTCCCCATCTCCACACTACTCCCTTTTGTGTAAGGTTGTGTAATGGTGCGGCAATTTTATGAACAAAGCGACGATAAAAATTGGTGAGTCCGAAGAAAGCCTGAACTTCCTTGATACAGATAGGCATGGGCCCATCAACAATTGCCTGTACTTTGATAGGATCCATCTTGATTCCATCAGGACCAATCTTTAATTCCAAGAACTCGATCTCCCTTGCTCCAAATACACACTTCTCCAGTTTAACGAATAAATCATTCTCTGCCAATCTCTTCAACACCTCCTGCACTATCGCCTCATGATTTTCTTCATTCTCCATGAATATCAACATGTCATCAATAAATATTATCACCATGCCTTTGTCTATCACGTCCTTGAAAATGGTGTTCATCATATTTTGGAAAGTTGGAGGACTATTGATCATCCCAAAAAATGTAACTAGTGGCTCGAAGGATCCTTGCTTTATTTGTACATTGTTGTACCCCCAGCATAAATCCAATTTTGTAAAAACCTTGGCCTTTCCTACTTTGTCAATTATCTCTGAGATCAACGGCAAAAGGTATGCATTCTTCACTGTCCACTCATTCAAATACCTGTAATCTGTACACATCCTCTTCCTGTGATCTTTTTTTGGTACAAAGAATACTGGTGATGTCTGTGGTGACTTCGAAGGTTATATGTATCCCGTGTGCAACTATTCATTAAGAAATGCATCTACTCTTCTTGTTCCTTTGGAGATAATGGATAGACTTTTGACTTCTTTGGCACAAATCCCAGCTTCATCTCAATAGCATAATCCCATGGCTTTTACACTGGCATCTGCTCTAATTTCTTTTTCTGAAAAACTGACAAATATATATGGTAGGCATTTGGCACCCACTCCTCCACTAGCTTCTCCACTTTCTCCACATTTTTATCCCATGACTGTCCTCCACGAATTTCCCTAAAGGTCTGCTTCTGTTCTTCTTTACTTGTCATAATTGGAACTTCCCCATTTGGCATATCCTCATCTTCCACTTCCTCCATCATAACAGAATACTTCCTCAAATGTTCTTTCTCTTTCTTTTCCTTCTTCTCCTTTTGTACTTTTCTCCCATACACATTACATTCTTTAGGACAATGAGTCATGTGTATGTCATGTGTAACTTCCCAGTTTTCCAATCAATTTCTGGATTATGTTTTCGTAACCATGGACATCCCATTATTAGATTGGTTTTCCCAAGGTTGCACACTTCAAATATGGCTCACTCCTGATGATCCTGATACTTCAATATCATCGTCACTTCCTCCTTAATAGTTCCTCCATGGTTGATCATACTGTCAATATTGTATACCATTATAGGTTGTGGCAGTTTACACATGCAAATACCATTTCCAGTAATTAGGGATCGATTAATAAATAATCTGGTAGCACCACTGTCAAGCAATGCCTCCACATTAATTGCTGCATGCGTGTCCACTGTCTTCAATCCTACTGTCAAGCTGATTTCAGGTTCTATTCATGCTGAGTGAATAAAAAATTTAGGGGTCTTGGGAAATAAGGCTGGGCATTTTTCTTTGTCAGATAAATGATGATGGTCATACTCCTCAATTTCTCTTTCTGGTTAACTCTCGGTTTCCTTGGATACTAATATATTATATTAATTCTGGGTCACCAATGGGGAAACCTTCACTGGGACTCTTCCACAAAATTCTTCTGCTTATCTTCCTCCAACTTCACTTCCTCAATAGTCGCTTCCCTAATCTTCCTTTTCTGCCTACAATTTTGAGCCATATGCCCTGATTGCCAACAATTAAAACATTTAACTGGAGCTCATCTCCCTACTCGATCAACATCCATTGCATCCATCGATGCTGCTGACTCCTTAACAATAGGTGTCACTGCCATGGCCAGTGGCTGTGCCCTCGGAGCTTGTACCTGAGGTGTCCTTCCTTTCTCAGACTTTCCTCCCAATGACTTTCCAAATCTGGAATTCCCATACATCAATCTCGATTCTGCCTGTTCCTGTCGATATTGCTGATCAAGATGCATTGCCCAATTATACCACTCGTCCAACCTCTCCAGCATAGAAGATAGTCAATAGATAGACTTGAATAATGAGGGATTTAATCCTGCCTTCAAATATTCCACCAACGCTGCTTCTCCCATATCGGTCTGTGATGCTGCTGCTTTGAACTGCAAAAGAAATTCGTCTGCAGTCAGAGAACCTTGGTGCATGGTTTTTAATTTAGCATTTGCTGTCGCCTTTGGGTTAGGGTCTCCAAACTGTGCCTCCAATCTCTCCAAAAATTCCCTGAAGCTCGCAAACAGTTTATATCCTGTGGCAATTTGATTAATGGCTTCATTTCTCCAGAACTGTGCTTTCCCTCCCTGGATGTATGAGAGAGCAAACATAATTCTAGACTTGGTCATATGAAATTTGGGCTTTCTCCCATGAATATACAATACTATAGAGCTAATGAAGGATTTTGTGTTCTCCATGGTACCATCAAATATTTGTGGGGGTGCATATTTAGGTAAACACATTTCTCCACTCTCAGATCTCTCCTCTGCATGCTCACCCTCCTGAGACATCCACTCCACCATCTCCTCCATCTCATCATCTTTATCTTCTACGATGCCATAAAAAAGACCCTCAGTCTTAGGAAAGCAGAAGACACTAAAATCATAGACCCACTTGACAGCTGGAGAGATGTCATGGTGCTCCCATATATCCACAGTAGCATCGGCTACTTTGCCCTGAAGGCCAGAGGCAGGTGCAAGACTGAATGGGACATTGTGATCCATGTAAAAAAGACCCTCAAAATGCACCATGAGGTACCATTTGTGATTGGGTTTAACAGGGATTGTGCAATAGGCACCTTACACATCCAACATGGCAGCCTGGGCTCCTGGAGGAGCAGCAGCCACCTTAGGAGAGACTTGTCAGATTACAAGGTCATGACAAGAGGAGAGAGAAGAATGTTTGAGAGTAATGGAGAGTCCCCAATCTCAATGAAGGTGTCCTTCAAACAAATCATGGGTATGGGCCCACGTTATGCAAATAACTTGCTTCACAAGATTAGAGAAGAGAAAATGATTATCATCATTATGAGAACAATAGAAATTACATGATAAGGAGATCACGGGGAACCTTTTTTGAACCTATTTCACACATCTTCGAACCTCTTTCAAACTCTTTCGAACAGCTTCATACACTCTTACAGATTATTTGAACTATCACTTATTATTTCGTGTCATTAAACACATTGTTTGGTCTCAGTGGTGATATTTAGTACCACCTCGCACCCTTCCTCTGACTTGTGTTATACCATCCGAAGCCATTTAGTAGGTTTTGTTTGGGTTTCCAGGTTGAGTATCATCACTGCTTCGGTGTTATGTGTTGCATGCTGCACCTTAGTAATAATGACATGATCAACCTGTGCCAGTTACCAGATAAGGAGATGCCAATTGGAAATGTGGAAGAACTATAAGGAGAAGCTGTGCAAGGCCAAATACTGCCAAAGCACCAGGATTACATAAAAGCGCCCCAGTGTGCACAGTCCAATGCCAAATAGGTGCAAGGCACCCCAATTATGTGAGAATGCACAGTTTGCTCGTATTGGAATCAGAGTGTGCCTCGAGTAAATGCACCAGTAAACTGGAAGCCACGGTGCACAGCGCAACTGGTATGGTGGATTGTGGAGTGTGTGATAGGGATTGCGCAATGAGTGCACAGCAGAGAATGTGAGTTGCAGGTAAAGTATAAAAGGAGCATGCAAAGGTGCATCGAGCGCACAATAATGGTGAAAGGCAGATAAGGAGTGTGAGGGGGGTGCACGGAGGCAGTTTGAAGCATAACAGGGCACAATTAGGGCACATGAAGGCAGGCAGCTATGGGGGAACCAAAAGTGCAGTAGGAATGTAAAAGGCACACAAAAGTGCACAAATATGCATGGAAGTGCACAAAAGGTGCACAAGAGTGCATGGGAGCATAATGGACTGCAATGGACCACATGGGAGTGCACTGGAGTGCAGAAAGTGGACAAAGGCACACAGAAGTGTGCAGGAGTGCACTTGGGCATGCGAAAGTGCATCAAGGCACACAAAAGCGCACTGTGCAAAGTGAGTAGAAGATGTCCAAGTGGTGTGCACAATCATGAAAAATGCCATAGTACAAGCGCAGGGTGATAGGGAGCTGTATCAATGCTATAGCCCAATACCCAACTTTCTGGTGCAATGCTCTATTTTTGGTGTGCTCTAGGTCCCATGCACTCTTCCTAATTAATCCACTTCAGTATTATGCATCACATGCTGTGCCTTAGTAATAATGACATGATCAACTTGTGCCAGTAACCAGATAAGGGAATGCTGATTGGAAATGTAGAAGAACTATAAGGAGATGCTGTGCAAGGCCAAATAGCACCAAAGCACCAGGATTATGTGAAAGCGCCCAAGTGTGCACAGTCTAATGCCAAATAGGTGCAAAGCATCCAGATTATGTGAGAATGTGCAGTTTGCTCATGCTGGAATCACAGTGTGCCTTGAATAAATGTGCAAGTAAGCTGGAAGCTGTGATGCACAGCACAATTGGTGCAGTGGATTGTTGTGTGTGTGATAAGAATAGTGCAATGAGTGTGCAGCAAAGAATGTGAGTTGCAGATAAAGCATAAAAGGAGTGCATAAAGGCACATCAAGCATGCAATAACTGTGAAAGGCAGATAAGGAGTGTGGGGGGAACGCACGGGAGGCAGTTTGAGGTGTAACAAGGTGCATTTAGAGCGCACAACAGAAGGCAGCTAAGGGGGATCCAAAGGCACAGTAGAAATATAGAAGATGCACAAAGGTGCACCTAAGCAGTCAAAGGCATGCAAAAGTGCACTTGGGTGCACAAAAGCACATGAAGGCACACAAAGTGAGCAGAAGCTGTCTAGGAGGTGCACACAATTGTGAAAAATACCATAGTATGTGTGCAGGGCGATAGGGAGCCATATCACTGGAGTGATAAGCGCCGATGCTCCAACTTTATGATGACCTCTCAATTCATTACTCTGATAAAGTATACTCTGATGTGGGCATCTCTGTCACACTCATTTATGTAGATACTGTTGACAATCTTGCAGACCCTATCTCCTGTGGCATTCTTCCCCCATCCTCACAAGCATTCCCACTATCCATCCCAATCCCCATCCCTCTCCTTTCCTTCATGTCCCATGTTACAATCTGACCATTTTACTGCATTTCTCAATAGTGTAGATGTTTCAGCACAGGCTGCTACCTTCTATGCCACTGCACCTCCTCTAGATCTTTGTTGGGTGGCATCTCTACTTGTTGATAGTTGTATCCATATATCACGAATGTGCAAGGATGCTCGCATTACCCCCTCTTCTCATCGACCTAATGCTCTTATGAGCAAGTGAGTTCTTTGCTGGATGACTCCTCACTCCAATAAATTCCAAACCTCACTAGAAGCCCAACTCCCATCCTCAGCTATCCTTAAGTTATTTCAAGTAATGCTCTTTTCTCTTGATGAGAATACTCATAGCAATTATGGTGGTGGCCTTCTTTGGTTTACCCAATACTGTGGTTCTCACTCCATTCCAGAACACAGTTGTATGCCAGCATCCGAAATTCTACTATCTGCATTCTCTGCTTCTGCAGCTGGTTCTGCTTCTGAAAACACACTCAACAACTGGCTGGCAGGGCTCCAGTATTGGCATGTGGTCAATGGTGATCCATGGCATGGCACTGACATGCTCCATCATGTTCATCACGGATTTGCAAAGCCCCTTCTCAATTTGTTTACTCATCTAATTTTTAGGCTAGGTGAACTCCTCATCCATAGTCCAAATTTCTTCAACCCTGCAAAGCATATTTCTCATAACGCTGCTCCCACAAGTATCTCTTGAGTTCACAATGGTACAGAGCATGCTACCTTCCATGTTCCATGGACAAAAACTACTGTGGAGTTAGGGACTGACATCTCTGTAACAGCCTGTAAACATGTTACCTGCCCACTTTTTGCTCTTTGTCACCACCTCTCTGCCAATTCACTTGTCCCTGATTCCATGGCTCTATTTGCTTTTGAAACTGCTGACAGCAGTCGGGCACCAATGTCAAAACTGTGGTTCATTGATCGCTGTAATGCTGTCTGGGTTGTGGCAGGCTTTCCTCAGATGCCAGGGCATGCCTTTTGAATAGGTGGTACTACAGAACTTCTTCTTCAAGGCACTGATCCAAATGTCATAGCAACATGGGGATGCTGGTTGTCCTGAGCCTTTCTCAAATATTGGTGCCAGATTGAATCCATCCTTCCCCTCTTTATTTCTAATGCTGCTAACTCTCATCATGCTCAGGACTTAGAGGCTACTATGGACACATATGCTTATTATCATTGTCTACCTACATCATCTCATTAGTGCCATTAGTATTTGCTACATGCCTTGCCCAATTTACTCTCAATACTTTGACTGTTGTTAGATTGCTCCATAAATTTATATATGTTCTCGTGCTCAGCTCTAATTTGGGGTGCCTAGTCTGAAGAGACTTGTCTGTTGTGAGCTGTGCTTCCTTCATGGTGTAGGCTCATTTTTTCCCTTCAGACTTTTTGTCCATTTGTGGAACTAATGGGGCACACTCCGAAGATTCTGATCGCGATCTCTGCTTTCCACTTTAAAGCATCATGCTTATTGCATTTTATAGATGCACCTGTCACATGACTAGCATCATGTGCTGCAAGCAGACAGGTTTTCCAGAATCTTTCCCCAAACCTTGGAAAATCTTATTTGGAATGTGTTAACAAATAATACCTTACATTGAACTCAAACTCAGATATAACAAGTGCATCTATACAAAGCCCTGACAGTTTTGCCTTGATGGGTAAATGACTATCGACAACTGAATGCAAACACTGTATGGGATTCACATCCACCGGCACGAGTCAATAACATCTTGAGTGATTCCATGAAAGGGAAGATCTGGGCAGTGATTGACATGACAGATAGCTTCTTTTGAATGAAAATGCATCCTGATGTGCTCCGCACCCCATTCATCTCCTTTTATATCACCTTTCTTCTCTCCCTTCAAAGCTTTCACAGCTTCCACTACTTCATCATCCATTTTTGAACATTGTCTAATTTTAGACAACATTTCCATTTTTAAGCTATCTATCAATAGATGCCCTTGATGTATAGCACAAATGTAAAAGTATCCAGCTTTGAGTAAGGTAACATTCTTATTGTCCTCCTCCACCCCTTTTTTGTGATTAATACATCTGACTAATGCATCTGCTTTCCTCATTAAGCTTCCCACTTTATGGACTAAGTGAAAGTTAAAACACAATAGAAATAATGTCCAACACGCTTGCTGGTAATTAAGCTTTTTAGTGGACATGAAATATTGCAGATTTTGATGATCTATTGAGATCTCAATCTGATGCATACATCCTTCCAAATACTGTTTCCATGCCTCCAATGCTCATATTATTTCCAACATCTCTTTGTCCTCATAATTCCTTTCCACATCATTCAACCCTCAGAACAAATATGCACAAGGATGCCCATTTGTCATCTTTGCACAGCATTGATGATACTGCTCCAGTAGCAAAGTCAGATGCATCTGATTCTACTCATAAGGGACATGTGAAGTCTACTGGGGCTAATATTGGTCCCTTTACAAACTTACTCTTCAACTCCTCAAACACTGTCTGCTGCTATTCCCCCCACCTCCACACTACTCCTTTTTGCATAAGGTTGTGTAAGGGTGCAGCAATTTTGGAAAAATTATGCACAAAGTGATGATAGTAATTTACATAGGTAAGCTACAATGTATTGAATGATATGGTCTATCAAACGCATACATTGTATCAAATGATATGGGTTTGATGGACACTGTTGAAGTCACTATATTAAGTCACTATATTAACCAATGACTACATTGCACACTGATTATTATACCTTACAATAGACATGCATTAGGAATGTAATACAGACATTAGTAATGTTTGAAATGCAATAGGGATGGCCACAGGGATGGCCACAGCACCATGTTAACCTACCAATGACTACATTGTACACTGATTATTATACCTTACAATAGACATGCATTAGGAATGTAATACAGACATTAGGAATGTAATACAGACATTAGGAATGTAATACAGACATTAGGAATGTAATACAGACATTAGGAATGTAATACAGACATTAGGAATGTAATACAGACATTAGGAATGTAATACAGACATTAGGAATGTAATACAGACATTAGGAATGTAATACAGACATTAGGAATGTAATACAGACATTAGAAACGTAATACAGACATTAGTAATGTTTGAAATGCAACAGGGATGGACACAGTGATGGCCACAGCATCAGCATTGGATACGGACATGGGGACGGCCACAGCATCAGCATTGGGGATGGACATGGGGACCAGCATGGCATTGGCATCAGGCATGAACACAATGTTGACCTACCAATGACTACATTGCACACTGATTATTATACCTTACAATAAACATGCATTAGGAATGTAATACAGACATTATTAACATTTGAAATGCAACAGGGATAGACATGGGGATGGCCATGGCATTGGCATCGGGCATGGACATCGGAATGGCCACAGCATCAGCATTGGGCATGGACACTGGGACAGCCACAGCATCAGCATCAGGCATGAACACAATGTTAACCTACCAATGACTACGTTGTACACTGATTATTATACCTTACAATAGACATGCATTAGGAATGTAATACAGACATTAGTAACATTTGAAATGCAATGGGGATGGACATGGCCACGGCCATGGCATCGGCATTGGGCATGGACACAATGTTAACCTACCAATGACTTGTACACTGCCACTATTCGCACTCCTGATTAATACCCAATCACTACCTCCCATGGTTCATCATATATATCCTTTCAACCATTTAGTATAGTCCATTACCCCATAGAAATAGCCTAGATACAATCCTGAAAGTCAAAACTTCGTCCTGCAAGGTAGAATTTTAACCTACTCACCTATTCTCCTTGTCACTCTATGCCAGCTCATATAACCCATTAGTGACAGTGTAGACAGGTATACCAAGGTATTATAAGCAATATTAACACCCTCAGAATGGTCCATGAGCCTGTAAAAGAGAGGTGAAGAGTCAATGTAAGGAGGTAGGTTACAGTCACTCACCCAAGGTCCATAGTACTGCAATTCCTTGGTGTAGCTGTATATATTAGGATACAATATTACAGTAAATAAGGTTCCCTCATGTTAGAGAACATCCAGATAGTGGTTGAGGGTGTAGAACATGCCAGAGAGTGTGTTGAACCAGGAGTTCCCAAAAAGGCAATAATTTGAGCATAGCTCAAGAATGACATGGCGCACTTGTAATCAGAGAGCAAGAATGGATAGAGGCAAGTTGAGTCCATAGAATGCAAAAGAACTAAAGGGAATCTGTGGAGAAATGGAGGCAGGGTGCTTGAAAGAGTACTGATGGATGGTCCAATGGAGTGATCAGGCAAGGGTATGACATTCGTGATTGGATGAACCTCGATCAACCAGCCTTGAAACTATTGTATTGCTTGTATCTTACTTGTTCCTCCTCGGTCCTTTTGCATTCTATGGAATCAACTTGCCTCTATCCATTCTTGCTCTCTGATTACAAGTGCGCCATGTCATTCTTGAGCTATGCTCGAATTATTGCCTTTTTGGGAACTCCTGGTTCAACACACTCTCTGGCATGTTCTACACCCTCAACCACTATCTGGATGTTCTCTAACATCCCCATGTCCATGCCCAATGCTGATGCTGTGGTTGTCCCCATGTCCATGCCTGATGCTGATGCTGTAGCCATCCCCGTGTCCATCCCTGTTGCATTTCAAACATTACTAATGTCTGTATTACGTTTCTAATGTCTGTATTACATTCCTAATGTCTGTATTACATTCCTAATGTCTGTATTACATTCCTAATGTCTGTATTACATTCCTAATGTCTGTATTACATTCCTAATGTCTGTATTACATTCCTAATGTCTGTATTACATTCCTAATGTCTGTATTACATTCCTAATGTCTGTATTACATTCCTAACGTCTGTATTACATTCCTAATGTCTGTATTACATTCCTAACGTCTGTATTACATTCCTAATGCATGTCTATTGTAAGGTATAATAATCAGTGTACAATGTAGTCATTGGTAGGTTAACATGGTGTCTGTTGATACAGCTCCCTATCACCCTGTGCTTGTACTATGGCATTTTTTGCGATTGTGCACACCTCCTAGATGGCTTCCACACACTTTGTGCAGTGCGCTTTCACGCGCCTTTGACTGCTTTTGTGCACTTTTGTGTGCCTTTTACATTTCTACTGCACTTTTGGTTCCCCCATAGCTGCCAATCATTGTGGGCCCTAAATGTGCCTCGTTGCGCTTCAAACTGCCTCCGTGTGCCCCCCCCACACTCCTTATCTGCCTTTCACAGTTATTGCATACTTGATGCGCCTTTGTGTGCTCCTTTTATGCTTTACCTGCAACTCAAATTCTCTGCTGCACACTCATTGCACAATCCCTACCACATGCACAACAATCCACCACACCAATTGCGCTGTGCATCATGGCTTCCAGCTTACTTGCACATTTATTTGAGGTGCACCACAATTCCAACATGAGTGGACTGTGCATTCTCACATAATCTGGGCGCTTTGTGCATATTTGGCATTGGACTGTGCACACTTGGGTGCTTTCACATAATCCTGGTGCTTTAACACTATTTGGCCTCTTTTTTTCACAGCATCTCCTTATAGTTCTTCTGCTGATGTGTTCAGTTGGTACTCAGTGCAGAGTCCCAACAGAAGAGGTGAATACTTAACCTACAACTGCAGGCATGCTCGGGGGTGAGGGGGGAGTTCACTTAGAGGGCCTCAGATCGTCCTTCAGGGCGCAAAGACTATGGGGAGGCTGGTACAGCAGTTTTCAATGTGTGCATTAGTTATGTATGCTAAAGGGGAGATATGCGCAGTGGCGGGAAAGTGCACAATGCAAAGGGGCAAAAACGCGCAGTGTGGAAAAACACACAATGGGAGAGCAAAAGTGCGCAATGATGAGGGTCATGAAGACAAGAGGTATAGTGGGATGGAGACAACACTGGGTTGTGCTGTGAAGGTGGTGCGTAGATTGGGGACACAAATGCAGTGGAAGTGCAAGGGGTGGAAAAAGGCGCAAACAGTGCACAAAACATGGCTATACAAATAAGTGTGCAATGGTGCACAAATGCGGCTAAACGAAGGGCGCACTGTATGAGTGCTCGAATGAGGACGAAGGATGCAATGCAGGGATGAAATGCAACAATACGATGAGGGGATGCAAACAATACACAAACGCAGCTATATGAAGGGTGCACTACACAGGCGCACAGACTGGATGCTGGTGCATGGACTATGTGCGACACTGACTGAGCTATGAACTATGAGGGGGGAAAGATCCTCTGTATTCTCTATCTGTCCACCTACTATGTACAAATGGCTTATGTGATAAAAATGGTAAAATAAAGTGTAAAAATAGAAAGCACCATGTGCTACCCACAAGTGCATCCATTCGCCCATCTAAACCCAACTGCGCTATGCCACTGCCTCAGCCAATAAGATTTGTGCACCTATAGCCCACTACCCAACTGTTCTGGTGTGATGCACTATTTTTGGTGTGCTCTAGGTCTCGTGCACTCTTCCCAATTAATCTGCTTCAGTGTTATGTGTCATGTGCTGCACCTTAGTAATAATGGCATGATCGACCTGTGCTGGTTACCAAATAAGGCAATGCTGATTGGAAATGTGGAAGAACTATAAGGAGATGCCGTGAAAGGCCAATACTGCCAAAGCACCAGAATTACATGAAGGTGCCCAAGTGCACACAGTCCAATACCAAATAGGTGCAAAGCACCCCAATTATGTGAGAATGCACAGTTTGCTCATGTCGGAATCGTGGTGCACCTCGAATAAATGTGCCAGTAAGATGGGAGCTGCAATGCGCAGCACACTGGTGATAGGTCCACTATGCGCTTTAAGGTCTGGAGAAGACTCCCACTCATATCAACACATTACGACACATGCTCCGAACCACTACGAATGCCACTAAATCGACTTCGAACCATTTTCGCACAATTTTGCACTATTTCAAACAACTTCACACTACTTCGAACCTTTTTAAACACTTTCGAACCATTTCGCGACACTTCGAATGACTTCGGCTGCCGTATAGTTGTCCTCAAACAATTTCGATACACGTTGCACATTCGGAACAACCCAACTCGCCGCATATCGAGTACTACCAGACAAAAGGAGGGATTACAAGAGACTTAGGATGCGATAAGTGCGTTTTTGTGTTTCATTGATATATTAAAAGCAATAGAACAAGATCTATTACCATACTGGGACAATGTACGTTTTACTTATTATCATTTTCATTTGTTTTGTGTTTTACAATACCTTTATTGCTGTGTACATTCCCTCATGTTTTACAATTGTTCTTATTTCCTTTTTAGTACTATCTCTTCATTTTGTATATAGACTTGTGTTAGATACTTAGAACAGGGAAATAGAACAACGGGGAACAGCACAAGTTACCCTCACAGTTATCGTCAGACTTAAGAGTCGTTCTCTTGAGTCTTAGCTCATGTCGTATCTCTAAAAGTTCTGCGAAATATCGCGAACTTCCTCGAAACTATTGGATTCGCTCTCTGTTTTATCGCCCATTGCCTGTCTCTATTTGACAAACACCTCACATTCGTTAAACCCGCTGTTCAATATACTTCGAACCTCTTCGAACTTATTCAAACTATTTCGCACATCTTCGAACTTATTCGAACTGCTTCGCATGCCTTCGAACTACTTTTGAACTCTTCCGAACAACTTCGTATGCCTATACAGACTTTTATCCACAGCCCTTACCATTTCGCGTTACTAAAAACATTACGTTTTGGTCTCAGCGGTGATATTTAGTACCACCTCGCACCCTTCCTCTGGCCTGTGTTATACCATCCGAAGCCATTAGTAGGTTTTGTTTGGGTTTCCGGGTTGAGTATCATCACCGGTGCAGTGGATTGTTGTGTGTGTGATAGGGATTGTGCAATGAGTCAGCAGCAGGGAATGTGAGTTGCAGGTAAAGCATAAAAGGAGTGTGCAAAGGTGCATCGAGCATGCAATAAATGTGGAAGGCAGATAAGGAGTGTGGGGGGGGCACATGGAGGTGGTTTGAAGCACAATGAGGTGCATTTAGGGCGCACAATGATTGGCAGCTATGGGGGTACCAAAAGTGCAGTAGAAATGCAAAAGGCACACAAAGGCGCACCTAAACGGTCAAAGGTGTGCAAAGGCGCACGAAAGTGCGCTGGGCAAAGTGTGCAGAAGCCATCTAGGAGGTGTGCACAATCACAAAAAATGCCATAGTATGTGCGCAGGGTGATAGGGAGCCATATCATCTCCTCCCAACTGAAGTACTGACTGTCCTCAGGCAGCATGTGATTGGTCAGCATAAAATTTTCTTGGCTCACATAAGCAGCCATCCTCTCCTTATCTATCTCTGACCACCATCTATCCCCTATAACTCTTTCCACAACCCATCTCTACCCAATCCGATGGCCTCAGCATTTACCTTAGCCCTCAGACAAACAATCCTGGCCCTCAATGAGACCCTCCCTGCTGCTGGGAGTGAGCAGATGACGATGCAAGCTTGGGGTGAAGGGTTTTGTAGTAAACTGGTGCGCTTTTTGTGTTTCTATAACTGGTGCAGGCTGCTAAGGGTCAAGGCATGTAGAACATGGATAAAAGCCATGTGGACACTGTTAAAGACAATGCAGAACTCGATGCGCTCCTCGCGAAGGCACGCAGTGCATTCAGTGGAATCATGGTGGAGGAGTGGTTTACTTGGGGCGAGGAGCTGATGCCCGATATGTGTAAGATGATTGAGGAGAAAGAGCAGTCTGAGGAATTTGAACGTAGGGTGCACGAGCTGGCAGGGTGGCTGGAAGCGCACGCAAGGCATGCTGCACACTCTTGACCGCAGAATAGCAAGTGCCCAAGGTTAACTTGGAGCATCTGGAAGGTGAGTTCAGAGCAATTGATGAGGCGAGCGATATACATACTGCTGAGGCACAGGAGGATGAAAAGGTGTGCGTCGCGCTGGTGCACTCTCTGCGCGCACTTTCTGGAGCTACCGATGCTGAGGTTGTAAGCAAAGGAACTGGTGAGTCTTGGGAGAGTGGGGTGACGAGCGAAGGGGAGAGTGAGCAGAGTGACAAGAGCACCAGTGCAGATGAAGGTGCACGCAATGTGGCAACACGCATATGTCAAAGTGCCACCACTGAGTGGTGTTGGCGCCACCTCCGATGCTAATAGCAGACCAGTAAGTCTCTTTGGATATGCTTCGAACTCACTAAACAGTTCCCCTTTTCTACTCTAGTGTGATAACTGCCACTGCATGGGCCAACTGGCTAGGTGCACCTCTGTCAATGGAAAACAGTGTGCCCCATGCACAAAGGGTAAGAGAAAGTGTGAATGGATGAAGCGCACCCTCACACAGCTGTGCATGACTTCTAGAGGCAGAAAAGCAGCTACTGGGCACTCTGGTGTGTCTTTTTCTCATCCTCCTTCCATGCTGCACTAACTATTTCAAAGGTGCATCACAAACTGACAAGGGCAATGAGAGCGATGTGGGGCTCATCAGCCCCTCAAAAGAGCGCACACCGAAGCGCTGCAAAGTCGAAAACGCGCCCCCTCCCCCGTTGCAAGTGCACCCGAGGCCACGCCACCTTACCATTTGCCAGGCAAGTGCGCACATGCAATCCTCGCACCAAACCAGATCGGGAAACACCTCGGGGAGCATGGTTTACCAAGGCCAGGATGTCGAGGCACTCGACTTAGTGCAATGCCACTCAGTGGTCGCAGTCTTGGGTGCCACGCATGATCGCCTTAAAGAAGATGTCCAAAGGTCGCTCGTCGAGTTAGAGGTCACTAAGAGCCAGTTGCACAGCGTGGAGCAAGCGAAGACAGATGCAAAGGTAAAACTGGATGTGGCCTTGGAGCACTTGGAGTTCCTGGAGTCCATTGAATAGCCGCTCGCCTGTATAAGTTTTAGATAGTGTGTCAATCAATCTCTCTGTTGTGCCTGTGATATGCATGATGCGCTCCGAAGCAGTGCAATGTGCATGCACATGCAAATGTGCGCACTTTGCGCCAACCTGCGTGCATGCTTCCATGGTGCCATAAAATGAAAATTGTAAGTCCAAATAATATATGTGAGGGAAAAGAGATAGGATAAGCAACATTCGAGGAAGAAATGTCAAGTGCACAAAAATGCGCAAATGCAAAGGAGTGTGGAAAAATCATCCAACCATCACTTTCCTCCTCCCAACTGAGATATTGACCATGTCCATCGATAAAAGAGTAAGAGATAAAATGAAGCGCATGCCATAGGACAAAGTCTAAAAAATGGGAAAGGCTCAGTAGATCATCATGGCCATTAAAACCCATGGGTTGTGCAATCACAGAACATGTCCAGATGCGACTTCATGAATAGGAAAAAGGTAACGTAAAAAAAAATGAAAGAAAGCAAAGCATACATATAAAAAGGTGAAGTATCCATAGTGGTGCACGCAGAGCGCTAGTTGCATGCCTCATTGGTGCTTTCTTCATCCTCAGTGCTATCTCCTTGTGCTTCTTCTTCATCAACTGCTTCTTCGTCTTCTATGTCCACTACTATGGACTCTTCCATCTCCCTCAACCACGTTGTAGTGATATCAAGCGCTATGTCAGGAAGTGCAATGGACTTGCATGTGTGGTACGGCAGTAGATGGAATGCAGCTACTAGCCTATTGAATACCGTCCCATTGAGTTCACAAACAATATATATATATATATGCATTGCCCTGATTGTGCGACACTATAACTAGAGGATGGAGATAACGCGTGCGCATTTTGCAGTTAAGGCTCTTCTCGATCGCTGTGTTGTGCATAAGGACTAAATCGCCATGCTGGAAGTCAAAACTGCGGATGGTTTTTGAGTGCACTTTCTCGAAATGGAGCGCCGCTTTGTGCCTTTCTGCATAGACATGGGAATGGATGCGCGCTAAGTCTTCTGGATGCTTTTGCAATGCGCATGCGCACCATGTGATCAAGTCTGTAGTGGAGAGTATAGAATCTGGGGGTGGGTTAAGGTATGTCACTTCAATGATATCAAGAGGGATTAGAGGCTGTGTGCCCATCACAATGAAGTATGGTGAGATGCCAAGGTGCTTCCGAACTGTGATGCGCTCCACCCAAAAGACTGAGTACAGTGCACTGAACCACTTTGATTCTACTCCATCTGTGGCTTTGATAAGTGCTTGACACACGCTGAAATGTGCGCACTCAACAATTCCATTAGCACGTGAGTTATAGCCAGATATGCAGATGTGATTGATATGGTAGCGCTTACTGAGATAGGCTAGTGCTTTGATGAATGGCTTGCCATTATCAGTAACTATCTCACACAATGTGCCCCATCTGCAGATGAGGTCTTGAAACATCCAATCGCCAAGTGCGCTCACATTTTCTTTAGGGAGCCTGCAGAATTCTGGCCAAGTCACAAGTGAGCAATGCCCTTGGATGATATAGCACCACCCTGCTGATACTGGTAAGTGCATCGTATCAATATAAACTTTACTGAAGAGAGGTGCAGGCATTGCGATGACTGGCGGTATTAGAACCTTCTGCATTTGCTGGATCTGGCTAATATGACAAGTGCACATGAACCAAATGATGTCATCCATAATGTGCAGCTACCAAAAGTGCTCAAGCAATGTGGAGCACGTCGCATAAAAGCACTTGTGTCCAATGTTGTCATCGATGGCATGCAATATTGGTAAGCATCTAGACTGCCAAATAACAAGCTGGTGAGCACCATGCACATTGTGCTTCCATAGGCATGTCTTGTCTTTGAAAAACGCGCTCGCATAGCACATGAGCACACTGTACTCGGAATCTGTGAAGTCGCTAGGGCGCATTAGGGTATCCATCCAAATCCACACCAAATCTAACTTCTCATCCTCTGCATCTGTGGTTGCACTTCTCAGAACTTGGCTATAGTCATCATCATAAATAAGCACACTATTGCGTGCATTTTGCACCTTTGCACTTGGCTCTGGCTGCGTTAGCGCGAGTGCTTGCACATTAAAGGACTGTGAAATGGGATGTATCGCATGCATAAAGCCATGTAGGGCATCAATCCAATCCTCAAACTCTTCATCCTCTTCTCCTTCTAAGTCCTCTGGCTGCTTTGGCCGATGCGAAAGCCCATTTGGACCATGCACTGCTTCCTTAACATGTACAAGTGTAAAGTGGAATGTAAGGATTGAGACAATCCACTGGTTAATGTTAGCGGATGGTTGGATATCAGGGTTTTGTAGCATGCCTTTGATATAGCGCATGTCAGTTTCCACAATTAAGTTGCGCACACCTATAATATAAAGGCGCAAACTGTGCAGCACGCGGTAAAGCCCATAGATCTCTAGCTTTGGTTGCAAAAGGCATGCTTCCATGTCATTGAGCATAATTGAGCCAAACTGATTGTAATTGCGCGTTTTTGCATCTGCGCCCTTTTGCTGGCAAAGGTAAATGCTGGCAAAGGTAAAAGCTGACCGCTATCTGGGAAGTGTCGACTGCAAGGATAACAGGGAGTTCTGAGGAATAATTGACTGGTTGTAGCACAGGACACTCTAGTACCGCTTGCTTGATGTTGTTTTGTGCCACTATCTGCTCTGGGCCCCATTCAAATGGAGCATCCTTGCGTGTAAGCCTTGTGAGTGCGTTAACGTGGTGCACATAATTGCAAATATAAATGTGCATTAAACTGACTGTTCCCAAGAATGCGTGCACTTCCAAAAGCATGTGGCATGCGCCCCAATTGTGGATAACATCTACCTTGTCATGTTCGGGTTTTCTACCTTCTGGTGTGCAGTAATGGCCAAGGATGACGAAGTTCTCAGTGCACAGTGTGGATTTCATCCCAGAGAAAGTGCCGCCGCTATATTTCATGCACTGCACAATGCAGTTCACATTCTGGAAGTGCTCCCACACAAAGCGCCTTATGCCAGGGTTGGCAGTGAGTGCTTCGCATGATCTGTCCAGTAAGATGTAGCGCTTTGAAGGCCCCTTGACTGGGACGTTGTCGATATAGGGAATGGTGTAATCCAGAATCTCTGGCTGCCAAATATAGCACACATCATTGTGGAAAATTGGTACCGAGTTTGTCCAACCCATTGGCAATGTAATGAGGTGCATTGCGCCATACGGCATCTGGAATGTCATAAGGTCACATGACAATTCTTCAATTAAGCGCTCATCGTATCCCACATATAGATCAAGGATGGCGCCACATGCATGCCCTGCAAACTGCTCTGCAAGGTGCTCAGGTGTAGGGGTGACGCTGGAGTGTTTAATGGTAACGTGATTAAGCAGCTCAAGGCTATGTACGATGCGCAGCACTTTCCCATCTTTCTTGAGTATGCAGAACCAGCATGATCTATACACCGAATTTGAGTGCTCATAAATGCCTGAGTCTATCTTCTTCTGGATAATAGTGCAAACTTCATCGTATATGCCTGGTGGAATGGGGATGTTGCACTCTATCCAAGGGGGGTGTGGAATAACCGGGATTTCTACTGGGGGGAAGAACGTGGTCTTGAAGCTGCCATGCTCCTCATTGCTCCATGCAAAGGCTTTATTCTGCAAAGACATCAAGTGGTGCAAAACCCTCATCTCCTCTGGTAATAAGAAATCGGTGTGGCGCTTTTAGAGCGCTTGCATGCGCTCTTCAGTATAGCGCCCAGTCGGGGTAAATGGTGGTGGTGATAGGTCCACTACATGCTTTAAGGTCTGGAGAAGACTCCCACTCATATCAGCACATCACGACATGTACTCCAAAGTACTAATAATGCCACGAAATTAACTTCGAATCATTTTCGCATTATTTCGCACTATTTCGGACGACTTCGAGACACTTTGAACGCTTTCGAACTATTTTGCAACACTTCGAACAACTTCGCAGCACTTTGAACGACTTCAGCTGCTGTATAGTTGTCCTCAAACAATTTTGATACACGCTGCACATCCGGAACAAGTTATTTCATCGCATATCGAGCACTACCAGACATGAGGAGAGAGTACAAGAGAGTTAGAATGCGATAAGTGCGTTTTTGTGTCTCATTGATATATTAAAGCAATAGAACAAGATCTATTACCATACTGGGACAATGTACGTTTTACTTATTATCATTTTTCATTTGTTTTGTGTTTTACAATACCTTTATTGCTGTGTACATTGCCTCATGTTTTACAATTGTTCTTATTTCCTTTTAGTACTATCTCTTCATTTTGTATATAGACTTGTGTTAGATACTTAGAATAAAAAAAAACAGAACCACGGGGAACAGCACAAGTTACCCTCACAGTTATCGTCTGACTTAAGAGCCATTCTCTTGAGTCTTAGTTTGCATCGTATCTCTAAGTTCTGCAAAATATCGCGAACTTCTTCTAAAAACTATCGTATTCGCTCTCCATTTTATCACCCATCGCCTACCGCCATTCGACAAACACTTCGCATTTGTTAAACTCACTCTTCGATATACCTCGAATCTTTTCGAACTTATTTGAACTTCTTCGGACTACTTTGCACGACTTTGAACCTCTTTTGAACTATTTCGAACACCTTCATATGCCTATACAGACTATTATCCACAGCCCTTACCATTTCACATCACTAAACATTACGCTTTGGTCTCAGCAGTGATATTTAGTACCACCTCGCACCCTTCCTCTAGCCTGAGTTATACTACAAAAGGCTTTTAACAGGTTTTTCTAGGTTTCCAGGTTGAGTATCATCAGCGGGTTTGGTAAAAGCACAGGAAGTGCCACTAGCAGATCACCTATAATGTTGCGCTCGATGCGGAATTCGTTTGGGATGGGCACAATAACTGGTTTGACTTTTCTAGCAACTGGTTTATACTTCTTTTTGGTTACTACGCCCTTTTGTGGTGCGCGCGCCGCTAAATCGATAAAAGTTGCATGTGCATGTGCACTTTTCGGAAATGCAGCTGGAATAAGTGCCACAGGATCAATTGAATTTAAGAGCGCCTGCACATGACTGTTGGTACACTGGGATAGGTAGAGTTGAGAGATAATAGAGGTCGAAGGAATGGAAGCAGAAAATGGAATAAGCGCAAACATGGAAATGTCACAAGATTGAGTATCAGAGTTGAATGTTATGATAGTGGCGGCTTCTCCTTGGTCTGTGATCAATTCCTCGAAGCCTGGCGAAAATTTCTTTGTGGGTTATGCTGAATAGCAAAGTGCAGTGTTGCTGGAGCTGGTAAGAAGTGGCACAGTTTTACTGTAGGCTTTGTTGGAATGGTGGAGATGGCGCCTGTGTTCGGATCGCAGATCATAATTGTTTGCACCTCGTCCGCAAAGTTGTGCGCGATGGAGCATGTTAACACGTCAAAGGGGCGCCCTAACAGAATATCATAAGCAGGTGAATGGATAACGTGAAATTGCACATAGACAATGATATCTCCAATGTGTGCAGAAACATTGTGCACAAGCCCAAGTGATTCATCTACCTCTCCATTGGCCAATTGCATGTATAAGTGAATGCGTGGGTCATACTGAAGCCCAAGACAATGGCAGACCGCTTCTGACATTGCGATAATTTGTGAACCCGGATCTAAGATAGCCTCAAAGTATTCTTGGATGTCGATCAATAAATTAATGCAATGAAGTGCATGCGACTCTTTTGCAACCTTCAAAATGTCGGGGTTTTCAATTTCACCTGGCTGGAGATGGGTGAGGTACTGTTTAAATGGATCCTGCAAAACAATAGGAAGTGGCACTGCAATTGTCGCGCTAACTGGAGGTGTCACATTAAGTGCTTTATTTTCTGCAAAAGATGCATGTGCTTCACCGTGCACAAATGGCGTAATGCCGACAAGATTGGTAGCTACCACTTCTGTGCCGGTAGCTGCAATGCGCTTTGGAGTAACTTGTTCTCTATGGTGCTGCCTGAGATCAGGTGAAAGGGACAGGAGCTCTTCATGCAAAACTGTAATGGAGGGTGCCTTCATGGCGTGCACATATACATCATCAACAATCTGCAGATTCTGGATGGGAATGACAGTGCGGTATGATGGCTCTTTGCCTTTGGAAGTGTTAACTGGTGCATCTGATTTATCTGCTGCTGTGGGCACAAAACGCACGCACTTCAGGAATGTTGGAATAGGGATGTATGGGCGTCTCGTTGGGCGCTTCAGTTGCACTCACAGTGGGTTGCAAAGCTGGTGACTCGATACCGTTGGCAGGTGCAATGTCTGTGGTTGTAGAATGCGTGCTCTCTTGATTGGATGTTTTGCATGGTGCACGCTGCAGAATTTTAATGCCGTCAAAGACTTGCCTCTTCCAAAGTGCCATCAACTCCCGCTTGAGCACATCAATGTGCTCTTCATTCATTAGTTGTGCATTTGGTGCACTTTGCATATAATCTGCTGCAGGCGCTGAAGCAGCAAAGTACATTGACTGTAAAGGTGCTGCTGGAGCTAGACGAGGCGCTATATTGTAGATGAGCTGCGAATTGGTATTAGATGAAAGTCGACCAGTGGCAATCTGCCCTGGGTTGCGCTTATGCCATTCCTCGATGCGCTCACCCAAGAAGTTGCCTGGAATAGAACACGGCATGAATGCACCACCTGGGAGTATGATGCGCCCGTCTGCATTTTGCCTACACTTTCCTTCGCTAATAAGGCACTCAATTGAAGTGCACTCAGGGATATAATGCCCTGTCTGACCGCAACCATTGCACTTGTCATTGTTCAAGTGAGGCGTGCCATTTCCGCCATCTCTGCATGATGCACTTAATGCAGTAACTATCATCTGTGTCATGTGTTTGAATAAGACTGAAATGTCTTCTGCTTTGACTGCAGGCACGCTAGGTTGTGGCTGGGAAATGGGTGCGCTGGGTGTTGAGTAGGGTGCATACATATCGGGGTTTTGCACTGTGAGCCCAGTAAGTGGCTGGAAATAGTGCACTGGGCCCTCAAAGATAAAGTTGATCGCATTGCATATTGCATCTAATGAGTATGGCACATTTGCAGGCTGATTCAGTACTGCAATCACAAGGCAGCTAAAAATGCGCTCAAGCTGGTCTGGTTGGAACACCCTAATGAACATGCGGCTTTGGTCGTAGCACGCCAATATGCTTTGCACAACTAAGTATTTGCTAATGTTGAAAAATGCGCGGTAATAACATGCAATTTCTTCTGCAGTTACAAGGCCAACCCATGTGGTCTCACCAATAAGCTTGTCCAGGTCACTAATACTCCATTTACTGCCATCCCTAGAGCCGGGATAAAGCTTTAGGACAGCGTCTTTGAACGTGCCATAGTTGTGCATCATGCTATACTCCGGTAGCAGTTTCCAAGTGTCTGCAGTGTCGCTGTCCAAATAGCGCACAGTGTGGAACTTCTTATCGGTCTCATCAGTGACGTTACAATCGTGGAGGAGTTGTGCAAGCTCCTCAAAGTACTTCTGGAGTTCGCGCAGTTTTGCAGGGTCGAAACGCCATGCATTTTGGTTGGATGCAGATGGCATATGCATGGTAGCCATAGTAGGTGGAATAAGGTGTGTAGAGTTAAGATCTGGTAAAAGCGCAGCAAAATGCAAAGGCTGAGAAGGATGTGGTGATGCAGACAGAGTTAAGGTAGGTAGGGATGATTCAGGTGAAGGTGGAGGTAAAGACAGCACAGACGAGTGATGCATGTTGTTTAGGAAGAGTGATTCAAATACTGGTATTTCCCCAAGCTGGAGCGCAGTTGCTAACAGCTCGGAATGGAGAGTGCGAAGGTGGTTAATGTTGAAATGAAGGGCAAGCCAATGGAGGTCTAAAATATGGTCTGATAAACAGAAACCCCTCGTGGTGGGCTCTAGAAATGATGTGTTCAGTTGGTACTTGGTGCAGAGTCTCAATGGAAGGGGTGAACACTTAACCTACAACTGCAGGCATGCTCAGGGTGAGGGGGGAGTTTGCTTAGAGGGCCTCGGATTATCCTTCAGGGTGCAAAGACTATGGGGAGGCTGGTACGGTGGTTTTCAATGTGCACACTAGTTGTGTACGCTAAAGGAGAGATATGTGCAGTGGCAGGAAAGTGTGCAATGCAAAGGGGCAAAAACACACAGTGCGGAAAAATGCGCAATGGGAGCGCAAAGTATGCAATGATGAGGGTGATGAAGATGAGAGGTGTAGTGGGATGGAGACAACACTGGGGTGTGCTGTGAAGGTGGTGTGTAGGTTGGGGACACAAATGGGGTGGAAGCGCAAGGGGTGGAAAAAGGCGCAAACGGTGCAGAAAATGCAGCTATACAAATAAGTGCACAATGGTGCACAAATGCAGCTAAATGAAGGGTGCACTGTATGAGTGCTCAAATGAAGATGAAGGACACAATGCAGGGACGAAACACAACAATATGATGAGGGGATGCAAACAATACACAAATGTGGCTATACGAAGGGTGCACTACACAGGCGCATGGACTGGACACTGGTGCACAAAGTATGTGCAACGCTGACTGAGCTATGAACTATGAGGGGGAAAAGATCCTCTGGATTCTCTATCTGTCCGCCTACTATGTACAAATGGCTTATGTGATAAAAACAATAAAATAAAGTGTAAAAATAGAAAGTGCCATGCGCTACCCACAAGCCCATCCATTTGCCCATCTAAACCTGACTGCGCTATGCTGCTGCCTCAGCCAATAAGATTTGCGCACCTATAGCCCACTACCCAACTGTTCTGGTGTGATGCACTATTTTTGGTGCACTCTAGGTCTCGTGTGCTCTTCCCAATTAATCTGCTTTGGTGTTATGTGTCGCATGCTGTGCCTTAGTAATAATGGTGTGATTGACCTGTGCCAGTTACCAGATAAGGCGATGTTGATTGGAAATGTGGAAGAACTATAAGGAGATGTTGTGAAAGGCCAAATACTGCCAAAGCACCAGGATTACATGAAGGTGCCCAAGTGCGCACAGTCCAATGCCAAATAGGTGCAAAGCGCCCCGATTATGTGAGAATGCACAGTTTGCTCATGTTGGAATGGTGGTGCACCTCGAATAAATGTGCCAGTAAGATGGGAGCTGTGATGCGCAGCACACCGGTGCAGTGAATTGTTGTGTGTGTGATAGGGATTGTGCAATGAGTGAGCAGCAGGGAATGTGAGTTGCATGTAAAGCATAAAAGGAGTGTGCAAAGGTGCATCGAGCATGCAATAAATGTGGAAGGCAGATAAGGAGTGTGGGGGGGGCACGCGGAGGCGGTTTGAAGTGCAACGAGGCACATTTAGGGTGCACAATGATTGGCAGCTATGGGGGTACCAAAAGTGCAGTAGAAATGCAAAAGGTGCACAAAGGTGCACCTAAATGGTCAAAGGCACGCAAAAGTGCACAGAAGCATGCAAAGGTGCATGAAAGCACATGAAGGTGCGCAAAGTGTGTGGAAGCCATCTAGGAGGTGCGCACAATCGCAAAAAATGCCATAGTATGGGTGCAGGGCAATAGGGAGCCATATCACTGCATTTCCAATCAGCATTGCCTTCTCTGGTAACTGGTACAGGTCGATCACATCATTATTACTAAGGCGCAGCATGCGACACATAACACTGAAGTGGATTACAATCCAGCACATCGATTAGCTCTGAAGACATTTCGCACATCCTCAAAAATTTCACATTAAACTTCGCATCAGTTATTGCAGCTTCGAATTCGACTAAATCAGCACCCAAAGTATTTGTCTTGACCTCGTTCATCGCCAAAATCGCACCTTTGACTACATCAAACCCAGCATCTGACAGTATATCTCGCAGCTCAAACAATTCAAATGACTTTGAAGCTCGTATCATGGCACTCGAACAGGAACTAGCCCTCGAAAAACAGCTTGTGCTTGAATGAGAAAACGTCGCACTTCAAAATCATCATGTCGTGCCTCCTGGTCTTCATCACATCATCCCAGCTTTGTTGCCCACATCCATTCCAATTCCATCATCTTTGCCTTCGGTAATTCCATCCCAGTCCACTTCAATAATTGCACTTTCATCAACCTCAAACTTGATCTTGCCCCCGATATCTTTGTCGCATTCTCCCCCACCATTACCTATTTTGACCTCGACTTGCTGCTCGCCACTACCAGTATTTTCGTCCTCGATCTCGTCATCTGCACCTTCTTCCGATTCAACACCTATTTCAATATCACCTTTGCCCTTGACACTAGATTCATGTTTGAATTCACCTTCAAAGTCTAGTAAAATGCTCGAAACTCTATCCCCATTGAAAATATACAATTATCGCCTTGAAATTCATCTACCCCTTATCTTCGAAACTTTTATCACATCCATTGCCCACAAATACTTCTCCAACTTCATTTTCGCCCCCTCAATTTTGTGTCAGATTTTGATTCAACCAGTTGCTCGATTCCATTATTACGACCATGGCTAGTACCATCGACATGGATTAAATTTGCCTCTTTTTCTTCCTCATTTTTATATTTCAATCTCATTCTATTTATCAAAAACATTCTACTATGCTCGACATTCTTCGCAATAGCTTCAACAGCTTTTATTTTTATTCACTCACATATACCTTCACTCACCTCAATCTCAACTCCGAACTCTCTCGAAAATACCCTATGACCAATTACACTTTGCCGAATCTCTTCGAAATTGACTTTGAACATCTCAAAAAGCCTTGAATACCCTCAAACCTCAATGATTATACTTTCGAAGAGTTTTGGGACTTCGAAAACAAATAACTATATCTTTCCTTATTTTCTTATTCACTTTTCTTATCACTATTCAAGACTTAGAAAATTCGAACTTCAATTTAAAAGATACAAAACAAAAAACAAAAAAAAAGGGGGGGCTCCTATTCCTCCAACATCTGCTCTAACAACTCGATTTCCCTCCCCAGCACCTCCATCTCCACCTTCATCTCAGCCAATTTCCTGGCCAGCACTCGACACTGAGTGTTGCCCTCATCTGAATCCCCAGCCTCCTCCACCCTCCAAACTTCCTTCGCTTTACCCTTTCCCTTTGATGACTTTCTCCTAGTCTTCGATGCCTTCAATGGCCCTGCTGCCAGCTCAGCATCTTTGAACAGACCCACTATGCAAATTCAAGGTACTAAAAAATTCGAAAACAAGTTAGTAAATGCTTCAAAACAATTTCGAATACAATTCATACCTGGTCTTGTGTGCAAATCTTTTTTTGTGCTTCCAAAACCATTCGCTTCACCTTTGCGAAGCCCTTGCCTTGATACCCCACCCCAATAACACCCTTGCACATCCTGGGTGCACTTTGAGCATTTCGCTGCACCTTCTTTAACAATGCAGCATGGCTGGGACTTAAACCCAGTGCATCTATCACACTACGAAAGTATTAGAACTTCAAAAAATCTTCGAAAATAAGTAAACAGCTTACCGGGCCCTCAAAATCGAGCAGCCTGCTTGTGTCTAGTTGAGGCCACTTTGCCACTTCTACCCCCTTGACTTTCTGTTCATCATCCTCATTGTTTTCCACCTCGAATCGTTTGAAATACTGCGAAGTCATTTGAAGTGTTTCAAAGTCATCCGAAATAGTGCGAAATAGTGTGAAATAGATTCGAAGTCGATTTTGTGGTGTTCATAGTGATTTGGAGTGCCTGTCATAATGTGTCGATATGAGTGGAAAGCTTCTTCAGACCTTAGCGTGCGCAGTGGACCCATCAATGCTTCTAACCACAACCTTTGGGTAACAGTGGTGACATTTAGTACCAACTTGCTGATGATATTTGACCTGGAAACCTAACAAAAACCTGTTAAAAAGGATTAGGAAGTATAACACAGGCTAGAGGAAGGGTGCGAGTTGGTACTAAATATCACCGCTGATACCCAAATGTTGTGTTTAGTGATGGAAAATGGTAAGGGCTGTGGCAAATAGTCTTTATAGGCATACAAAGGTGTTCGAAAGAGTTTGAAATAGGTTCAAAGATGTGCAAAATAGTTCGAAGTAGGCTCGAAGAAGTTCAAAGAGGTTCGAAGTGAGTTTGAAGAAGTTCATAGATGTCAGACTAATGTCAAGGTATGTCAAAAAGTGAGTATAACAAATAAGGAGAGTTTGTTGAGAGGTGATAGATGGTGTGCAATAAAATGAGGAGTGAATACAATAGTTTCAAGGAAGTTCACAATATTTTGCAGAACTTAGAGATACGATGCAAAGATAAGACTCAAGAGAACAACTCTTAAATCTGACAATAGTGAGAGGGTAACTTCTTCTGTGTTGCCCATTGCTTTGCTTCTGATTCTAAGTAACTAACACAAGTCTATATACAAATTGAAGAGATAGTACTAAAAAGGAAATAATAACATGTGTAAAACATGATGCAATATATCAAACAATGAGGACTTGTAGATCATGAAACAAATGAAAAATGATAAATAATGAAATGTGTAGTGTTCCCATATAGTAAAAGTACTTATCTTTTGCTTTAATATATCAATGAAACATAAAAACACACTTATTGCATTCTAAGTCTCTTGTAGTCTCTCCTTGTGTCCAGTGGTGCTTGATATGTGACAAAATGGTTTGTTCTGAATGTGCAGCATGTATCGAAAGTGTTTCAAGACAGCTATATGGCAGTCGATATTGTTTGAAATGCTGCAAAGTCATTCGAAGTGTCACAAAATGTCGTGAAATGGTTTGAAGTAGTTTAAAGTCATCCGAAATAGTGTAAAATAGTTTGAAAATGTTCAAAAAGGTCAATTTTGTGGTGTTCATAGTGATTCAGAGTGCATGTCATAAGGTGTAGATATAATTAGATCCTTCTCCAGACCTTATGGTGCATAGTGGACCTATCATTGCACCCTTTCTCTAGCCTGTGTTATACTTCTTAGACCTTTTAACAGGTTTTTGTTAGGTTTCCAGGTCAAGCATTATCATTTTACCCATTTTGGCAGTGTCATGGATATTGAGGGATTGGTTGAATTGCCAGATCTGGCCATTGCCGAACACTGATCGACATGAATTTTCCTGCTCGACAATGGTAACATCAGTAAGTTATTGGCTACTTTCAATTAACTAACTATTCTTTTTTTTTAGATTGCAGTGTTTTGTGGATCTTAACAATGGAGATGGTGGATGAAAGTGACAATGGGGAGGATGATGAAGAGGACCTCATTCCCACACTGTTCCACCAAGAGGCATGGCTGCAACATTGCCACATCATGAGGATATTAGGATGTCAACAACTGTCATCCACCACTGTAAGCAACTGCTCACAGGGTGGAAATAGGAGGCAATGGGCAGGGGGAGGGGAGGGATAGGATGCTGGTAGCCAAGGATTTGAATGGAATAAGTGGGTACCACAACATGGGGGAGGAATGCTGGCACAAGGAGTGCTGCCCATAAGGGGCAGGGGCATTGTTACAATGGCGGGGGGTGATGAGTGGGAAGGGCACCACCATGCCAACTTCATGCTTGTTTTCTCTTTTTGTAGTATTGTATAGAATTATTAAGTAAATAAATCCCTCCATCACTCATCTTGAGTGACAAAGATATTTGCATGTACATGCTATAGAATTGTTAAATAAAATCCCAATGCTCATTTTTTTGGCATGAGATTTATCATGTCACAGTGGATGTAAATCAATAAGTAATAGAAGATTTGTGTTATTTAATTTTTTTTGGAAAACTTTAGCTTAGGTATTGTGTACAGGGTGTAGTTAAGTTAGTTAAGGGCTTATACGATACAAATACAGGATGTTTAATATCAAATACAAGGCAAAAAGTTTACAGTGTATATATGTGGTGTTCATGACAGACCATGGAAAAAACCTATCACCACAGTTGTGGTGTTAGAATGGGTGTGGTGTTGGCAGGTGCAGGTGCAGTGTGTAAAACTTTACCCATGGTGTGACCCATGCTACACCATATCAGGGCCCCCTCTTTGACAATGCAGCATGGCTGTGACTTAAATCCAGCACAACAATCACACTATAAAGGAGTTCCAGCAAATTTTGGACTCAAAATTACAATTTGAAGCTTACTGGGCCTTCGAAATTGAGCAGTCCACTGCTTGCAAACCTGGTTTGTTTTATTTCTATTTCATTCCTGCCCTCCTCACCTTCTCTGTCCTCATCAGCATCCCTTCCCACTGCCTTTTGTTTGCCCAGCATGACCATTGGAAGCATCCTTTCTATTTCCTCCTCATCCCCAGCCTCAGCCCTCTCAATAGCCTTCACCTCAGCAGCAAGTTGTGAGTTTCATTGCTGCAGCTCCTTACTGGAGTCATGGGAGTCATCTGGCAATGGTGCCACTTTTCTTGGTTTTTTCAGGAGCACATGACCACATGGTCTGTGCATGGTTACAGGGTATATAAGCATCCAGCAAACAACTACTTTTCCCTGGGCTTGTCCCACTGAGCATGAATTTAGTATGAATAGTATTAATTAGTACTTTCTTTAATTATTTTATCTTGCTTTCTATGTAACTATTGGTATATTACCAATGCATGTAGAATATTATCTATACTATAAAAGACTGGTTGCAACCAATTGCAACTGGTATGGTCCAGTTGTATATGGTTGGGTTCAGTTGGGTTGCAGTCATAGTTTTAGTCCACCCAACCAGACCTTTAAACACTAAGTAAAGTAAGTGAAGTTGAGCACAGAGTGGCACAGCAACATTGGAGGTAGCTGAGTTGCTCATCACATTGATGTGTATTGATGTGTGCCATTGTGCTGAGAATGATCTCTCTTATCAGTTCATTACCTATTTCTTACATGAGATGTATGGACACATTGAGTGGGCTAGGGCTACCTTACAGAGTTGGGAGTCAATGATATTGAAGGGATATATTCATGGGTGAGGGAAATAAGCAGATTTACTACAGATCAGTGAATGTGACATGATGGGATCATGTCCACTAATATGTATGTGGCAGACTGTGGGAAGGTTAGGTGTATGATGCAACATGTCATTTAGAACCAAATAGTAATACAGTAAATATTGACTTGTTTATAATACCTGCTTCCACAAGCCTCCCTTTCCTCTGGGGTATTGCCTGGTGTTGCTTCTCCAATAAATTATATGTTAAATAAGTTATTTAGTACCCATATCTAATATATATATAAGTAAATAAATAGTTTGTTGCACTCATCTGAGTGCCAAAACCACACACCTGTGATCTACCCCATGCCTATGAGTGCCTGCTCATAAGGTGGTTTGATAACTGTCACTAAGTATGTAATAAAATAAATGTGTTTTTTAAATGTAACCACTGATGAAACCCATACCCACCATGACCTGTGTGACTTGTGACCCATGGGTTGACAGGTATGGGTATGGACAGGTATGCTCAAAAGTACCCATGGAATACTCATGCAAATCCCTAGCCCTGCACATGCACTGTATTGAGCTGTTCACTTAGGCACTGCTACTTTTGTGCAACCACCAATTTGAGCCAAAAAAAATAATTTCAACCCTAACACTAAGTTATGGCTGTGAACAGTAGTACATTTCTGGTTTAAGGCAGGAGTTAAATTTTTTCCCTTGTACATAGCAGTCATTCAAATATTACCACCATCAATTGCTAAAGGATATTACAAAAATAACATTTCTGCATTCCTTTGCTAAAGTGAGCTGAACTTGATTGAGTTTCATTGAGTAGCCATCAAGAAATATTTTCTTGACAATTTTGATTACACTTTTGACAGTTTGAAGGAGAACAAGCCAAAAAGCCTTGAAGTCTGTGCAGTTGCAAACTCTCCAGTGGTGGGCACACTGATTGTGTCAATGGATGGATGTTTACAGGTATAGGGACAACAGATGCTCAGAAACAGGTGAAGAAGTTCAGCTCTAAAAAGTGCAAATCACATAGGCATATTCCAGATAATGTCACTGACTCACTCAAGCTTTTGATGGATATGTACATAACTTTGCACAACAATTGATACCATTCTTCACCCAATTTTTTATGTTTTTTTTTCATCAATATAATGTATTCAGAAGGCAAAAAGGAGTGTGTTTACTGAAGGAATAAGAACCAGAACTTTTTTGGCTTGCTATGGAGCCCAACATGTCTGCACCCACCAATTTGGCCTATGCTTAAGAAATTTTCTCAATCAATTTTGAAGCTATAGAAAATCCATCTGTAGAATACCTTCATATCACTGGAAGGAGTGTTTTTATGGAGTGAATAAGAAATCAGCCATCATTTGAAGGGCAAGGAACCATTGCACAAAAGTTGTGGTGCTCAACACAGCTCTATAGACAGACTATGTGAATGTGTTGAAGCAGACTCTACCTGTGCTACAACCCTCAGTACTTCCCTACATGGTGTGTTGATATTTAGTCTTATAGCTAGGCTTAGTGAGGTGAACAGCACATTATTCTTTACCACAATACAGGTTCTTCTAATTAGTGATTTGCAAGGCTCAGCTCAAAGCCCTGAATCCCAGGTTGCCAAGCAGTGGGCTTGGTAGGACTCATAGCTCAGCTCAGACTTTTTGAAGCCCAAGCTGAGCCCTAAAGCCATGGCTTTGACAAATCACACTGATGGATTTCCAGTTGTTAATAAGTGGTTGGTGCATCATGGTGTAACTATACTTTGCACATTTTTATATCATTATCCTACTGAGTGCTATTTAGTAGAATGCTGCTTGATATGATATCTGGGCATTCCTTGCATGTGATATCCTCCCTATCATAGCATCATCAGTCTCAAGTGAACATGCATTCTCATCTGCAGGGATCACCATCAGTAAATGATATAATTGACTCAAACCAGATATTATTGAGGCTCTACAATTTCTTAAGTGCATCTATCACCATGACCTCTTGTTCTGTGAAGAGCCTACCACTGATCTCTAATTAGATGTAGAGGATTGTGATAAAGTTTAGCAGTATGCTATTCAGAGCAATGCAGGCCTGGTGGATGCAATGGTTGGTGATCTGTGTGATGATGAGGGATTTGCAGATCATGATGATATATTTGGACAAGATGTTGTGTAGATGAACTGTATAGATATTTAAATGCAATTTATGGTTGCAAGCTTGGGCCTAGGCCCAAGCTGAGCCTGAACCCTCAACAGGGCTCAACTCAGCTCCTTCCAAAGCCTGAGCCTGGTAAAGCTGAGCCCCAAGCCTGGGTTTTTGAGCCAAGCTGGGCCCTGCACATTACTACTCCTAATATAAGGTAGTCACATGCTCAGAGAATGTGTTTTCCTCATGTATTCTCAGTAATGCACAGTATGCACATGTATGCAGCATGTCTCATCATCTGATTAGGTAATAATATGATCCATTCAGCAATGGAATGGCCAGAATGTCACCATTCTGGTCTGAAATGAGGGAAGATGGTAACCTGGTCAACACATGAGGTTCTGGGAGAACTTTCTGATCAGACTTTTAGGCTTGGCTACTGGTGTCTTCTAGGAGTCCTACTCTACCCTCTGTTGATTTTGCATCATACATGAATCCTGGCAATGGAGCTATGTATTGAACCATTTGTTATGTCTTCAAGTTCTACACCAGCAAAGATTTGGCTGCCAACACCAATTTACTTGAGTGCCTATTGGTGTTCCAAAAAAGCATTGTACATTGTACTAATCCACAGGAGACCCTTATACACCTTTTGGAGTTTCTGGGAAGCCCTGATGTACCTAGGCAGTGGCACGGGTAACCCACAGGTAGTTTTGAGCTTACCCATACCCATACCCATTGCTACCCACACCCACAACCCATGGGTTATGAGCTATGGCTTGTGTGGGTATGGGTCCACATAGATTGGTCGACTCTCAATAAATTAAAAATAAATTAAACTAATATATGGTCCCAGCCATCCTCAAGCTCAGGCTCCTCATCCCCTTCAACCTCCTGGAGGACTGCAACTGCCAAAACCTCACTGTCCTTGACCAGACCCAGCAGACTTTACAAGCCTAAGTACAGAAGTGCCCAAGTGGATTGTGATGACAGCTGACAGACATGGGATAATACAAGATGGCCACAGCTGAAAATATACTCGATGTCAACTGATGTAGCTAAAATAGATGGTTGAGTTGGCATTAATGTATCAAAAGAAAATGATGGCCTACCAGAGATCATCAAGTAATCCAATGCCATACACAAGATCAGAGAGGCAGGGATACATCCCCTGGTCCTTGTGCCACCACATCAAGACTTCCTCCACCATTTCTGGGTCAGTGCTGAGGTATTGGTCAAGCTGATCACACAACTCCTTCTGCATGGGCATGCTGAGTGACAGAAGGTTATCAAACATGTTTTTAGGCTTTCAGGATGCCTGCCCAAAGATGTTAGCTTTATTCTTGGGGGAACAATGATCATACACCTTCAACACTGTCTTTGACATTGCTGGATTCAGTCCTTCTTCCTCACAAGCCTGTTCCTATTTGTAAGATTGTGCCAACACATCATATGCCATTTCTTTTGCTGTTTTAATCCACTCCTCTTCACAGCTGGCTGTTCTAAAGTACGAGAGCTTATCCATTCTTGCAGCCCCTGCAAAGCAATAGACCACTCATTGGGTGGTGGTAAGGATCCACAGTGGCAGTGATTTGCAGTAACATGTTATAGAATTTGAGTGTGGGACCATAAGAGATGAATGACAAGTATTCATGTTTGTATTGAGCTCATGACAAACATGTAAAGAGATATGAATAAATGAACTACTGTAATTGTAACTATTTGAAAATACCCAGTATCATCATACTATGTAGTCCAAAATAAGTCCAACATGGCAGGAATGCACAGTGCTGGTTTTTTTTGTTTCAATCATTATTCACTTTGTGCCCTCTGCTTTGTGCTCCTCACTTCATGTGAGAGAGGTTAATTAGCTCAATAAGAACCTCAAACACTTTCATCAATTTGAGATCAAATGCTAATATTTTAAACTGTGTATATACCATTTATTAAATGGTATATAAATGGTTATACTGTTTATGTATACTTGACCTTCTTCATGTAAACATAAATGATTGGAGCCTTACGAGGTGTTGACCTATGGAACTTGAAATTCTCGCTAAGCATAAGCATTGTTGGCATCATGGCATCTAGCTTTCTGCATTTGAAGATGCTTGCAGACACTGTGGGAAGTCATTCAGTAGCTCATAATCAACTAAGATTCAAACCAATGATCTGACTTGCTGGTAACAGTGGGAATACTTGACTTGGGTTACAAAGCCAAGTCTATCTTTTTAGATGGATGTTGTATCCAGTCCATTGTGTGAGATATTCGGACTTGGGCAGCAGTCTCGGCATATACGATAATGAGCTTATGACCCCATGTCTTTGTCATGGCATTGATAGATCCATTGTGCACTCTAAGGTCTGGAAATGGCTCTAATCATATCAACCCATTATGACATGTGCTCCAAATCACTACAAATGCCATGAAATTGATTTTGAATTCTTTTTAAACATTTTTAAACTATTTCGCAGACCAGACATGAGGAGATGACAAAAGACTTTAGGATGTGATAATAGCATTTTTGGGTTTTAATGATATATTGAAGCAATAAGACAAGTACTTTTACTATACTGGGACACTGTATGTTTCAGTTATTATTATTTCTCATGTGTTTTATAGTTTACAAAGTCCTTTATTGCTATGATGGGAGATGGGATCTTCCATACCTATATGCAATTAGGTAGGTAGTGTTAATGTAGTACTGTACTAATAATAAATCTATTTACAATGTATTTTAATTCCGAAACCACCACCGCAGTAAGGCCACTTGGCTTGGCTTGGCTGCAAAACACAATCACATGGGTTTGCCTTGTTTGTCACATTGCACATCTCCAAATTGTTTTGTAATTTGACTACTATGCCAAAAGCAGTGTTGGAGGGAAATATCCTACTGGGAGTCCATTGACTATGGTTATCATGTCATAAAGAATGGGGTAAGTGGAGGCATGCGGATGGGTGAAGAAGAAGGGCATGCAGGGGGAGTGACTTGACATATGTTGTGCAGTTTGATTATCTGGTTCCAAACCAGAGAGTTGATAAAACAAGAACTATAAAACTAACAGTGAACAACACCAACATGTCCTACAGAGTCACATGCAGCATGTGTCAAAAGCACAAGCCATTGTATGCAAAACACAACAAGCCATTAAACAGTAAGTAAACCCAAATATATAAGTTCAACTATGCTATGTATGTAAGAAATTAGACTGCTACTTGAGAGAGGGGCCAGACAAACCCATACAGCTTGGGAACTTGGGAAACTTAACTTGGTTATTGCACCTTGGTGTGAAGTAGACTTAGGAGACAGGAAAATCTTTGAGAGAGGAGCATAAAAGTGGAGGATCAGAAAAGTTGCTCCATTCGAAAGGTGGGAGGTCACCTATATACAAGCAAATTAGCTATGAAGGAGAAACTGATCGCACATGTTCTATCATGCCGACAGTCTGAACAACCAGATAATGTAAACTAAAAGGGTAAAAAAGTTAATGGGTCCGAAACACAATGCAAAAGTCAAAAATAAACCATTATTCTTATGAGAAGCAGTTAAGGCATTGCATCTTCAATCTTCATCTTGGGGCTCTCACAACTGGGAATACCTTGGGGAGGAGCTATCATCAGGTGCCTCTATTGATGATATGTCACCTGTGCCCCTAGCAAGCATGGAGGATGCCCAGATGCAACCCCTTGACCCAACCGTCCAGTGATCCAACCTGTTGATTCAGATTTTAGCTAGCCATAGTGTTGACACTTGACATCGCAGATCATTGAAGCAAGAAGGCACGAAATGTGTAGCTATGAAAGGCAAATGGAAATGAAATGAATATACTGGTACTGTTTCTTCAAATCAGGTGCTGCTGACAACATGGAGTCCGATGAAGCAGAAGAATGTGACCACAATGTGTGACTGACACATCACATTGATGAAGCATCATTCTAAAAATGAAACAGAAAATATAAGAAATAAAAATGTCAGATAATAAATCGATGAGATAGAATATCAAGGAATCTGAAATGCTTCAAGGATGTACCATGGCACTGAGACATCATAGCACAACAAAGGATCTCGTGGGCAATTCCAGAAATGATGGGGTTGATGAGTGAAACTCATTACCCTACCACAGCAGCTTGGATGACTCCTGAGCAGCATGCCTGGCTTCTACAACCTGCTTGCAGGGTTTCACAAAGCACAGAATAGTAAAACAGTTCCCACCTTTCTTGCTAAAGTTTACAAAGACTTTTATGACAAATGGCCTGCCAATGCCCCATCTGCTAAGGAGATAGAGTTTACAAAAGGAAATGAGGAGCATGCAAAACTCCTCAAACTCAAGTCAAGCAAAAAGGTAAGTTGTCCAACACTTATATACTTTTGTTCAGCATATAATAATACTGGGCAGCGAATTCATGATTGGATTTATAATAAGAGTCGTGGTTCAAGTTCAGGTTCTGGCACTCGAAATGTGCTAAATCTCAAGAGCACTTCATGACTATTACATCACTGGCAAGCATTTGCAAAGTTATATGGACAAGAGTTTAAACCAAAGTTTGACACTGAGTGGAAAGCACATAAAGAAGCCGATCCAACTTAGGAGTTTACACATCATGATCACTTTACCTTTCATAACCAGAAGATGCACGAATGGTACAATTCAGCTGATGAAACCACTAAGGAAAAGATAGAAGAGTTTTAGCAGGAGTATAAGTCTATGGATAGTGAAGGCGATATTCCCAATCGCATACTACAAAAGTAAGTGTTGCAAATCTGGGCCATCATGACTTGATTTATATTCTAATCTGCAATAGCCATATTGACATGCTCCCTCATACAATTGAAGATGCTGCCAAGAATATTGCCAGGCAAACAGGTTGGGCTTGTACAATCATTGTGGGAGGACTGATGCCTCAAGAAGGAGGTTCCATTCAAACTCTTATGTAAGTGACTTGACCCATCATTTCTCATGAATCCAATCTTCAAATTGATAACTCAAATAAAGGAACTACATTAAAGGCTCAATCATTGGCATTCCTGAGCATTGGAAGGTTTCTCACATGAAGCCACTCCTGCACCTGCTGATGTCGATACTACCCCTTCTGCACCTGCTGATGTCAACACTACCTCTCCTGCATCTACTGTGAAACTTTCTGATTATGAGAAGGAATGAGCAAGTAATATTGCAAGAAATTTTCAACTATTACATGAACTGGAATTGGGTAAAGGGGCTTTGAATTTGATTAACAAATCATCAAAAAATGGAAAGGCCAAGAAAATAAAGTAAGCAATATTTATTTTCTTTGACTATGAGGCTAATGCAAATGAAGAGCTGCTTGCTGGAGACATGACAAGGGCACTATCGCCTAAGTTTCCACCAACTTCTTATGGTGTGGATTCAACCCAATCAACTGTTATGAAGGCAACTGAAACCATTTCAAATGCAGCATCAGCGATACCATCCTCTGCTTCCACACCTTCTAGTGGTGATATCATTGTACCCCAACTTCCTACAGCCAACAAAGCAGACAGTGCTGTCATTGCTATTCTACCTTTTTTGAAGAAGATTTTGGATGAAGAGTTTTGGGTCAATCTATTGGAAAACTGGGTTTTGTTTAAGACTAAAAATCCACCAAAAACTGTAAGTGCTAGCTAGTTACTAATTTACAATCTAATAGTAGCAATGTCTAGCATTTGCCTACCAAGAATCGACCTGGTGAGATTGGAGTATGGCTGAAGAATGGCCAGCAGTTACAAGCCGATCAAATGCCACAGTTGAAGAATATCAAAGATTTTGGCAATCACTGCTTTGCATGATGGAAGGCTATCCAGCCAGGCTGGCAGAGTGATGAACTCTCACAACTTATATCTTCTGACCATTCATGGTCACAGCTGTTATGTGGTGGAGTGAATGGCTTTCTTGTTGTTATTCTTGCTTGGCATGGTGGATGCAAGGTAATACTTCCGATAATGATTCTAATTTGCCTCACCTTAAAACAGTAGTGGTAGATGTTAGTTGGACTTTGGTCCAGCTATAGACTGCCCTGGATGTGAAAGAGGACCAGGGGAAAAAGCGAGGGATCAATGACACTGAAAATAGGGAATTGCCTGCCACAAAAAGGTATGTGGTGTCCTTTTTTTTAGATCAAACTAACATTTATCAGATTTTGAACTACACATCCACATTAATTATATTTTGTAGTATCCAATAGACTAGAATTATATTCATATTTTTTTGGCAATGTTTTCCACTATGACTTAAAATAGAGTGAAATGCTATTTATTCATTAGCAATGGTTTACAATAGTTCAAATATTATTTACAAGCATTAACAATAAGTCCCAGTACCATTTACAATGATCAACAATGGATTACAATGGATGCCAGTACCATCTACAATGATTAACAATGTATTACAATGGATGCCAGTACTATTTACAATGATTAACAATGCATTACAATAGATGCCAGAATGATCAACAACATATTACAATGGGCCCCAATACCATTAACGATGTATTACAGTTGGTTGTAGTACCATCTACAATTATTAACAATCATTAACAATCCCATCTACTACATATATTGGATATTTATTACAATGTCATTGTAATAAAACCATTGGTACTGTGCACAATGGCCTATTGACTAGCACTGATAGATTGTTAACAATAATGCCAGCTACTATTGTAACCCCATAGTTTGTATCGGATGTGCCATGTGTATTGAAAGGGTTTTAGGATAGATATATGGCAGCCAACATCACTTGAAGTGGTGTGGAAGTGGTGCGAAGTGGCGCCAAGAAAGGGAATTTGCACCCAAGCATGAGCCGTTGACCAGGATGTGGTTAACAAATTTTGGGAATGTAAATGTATTTTGTGGCCATCTGCATTCATTACACTAAGAGTTTTTTAGTCAGGAGAGTACACTGGCTTTGATCACAGGCTCAGAGAAATAGATGGAGGGAGGAATTTCTACTGGTCACATATAAAATGCAGTGGACTGTGTGATATTTCATCTATTACAGCCACTGGTGGCAGTCAGCCTCGTGGTCCAAGAATATCCTTCCTGGCCCACTAGCCTATGCTAATCACCAGCAGGCTTTCTGGCAAGAATTAGCATTGAGGGCTGACAATGTTTTATATCAGCAAATGCCAATTATATCTCCCCTATATGACCAAAACATTATGTAAACACAATTATCTTGATCACAATCTACTATCTTGCAAGGGCAAGGGGAAATGCATTAGTGGTGGGATTGGCAACAGGAGGATCAGCAACAGCAGAATCAGCAACATGGAAATTGACAATGGGGGGATCAGCAATAGGGGGATCAGCAACAGTGAGATTGGCAATGGGGGCCAAATATTGCCAAATAAATAATTTCTCATTGATAGATCTCTGATCACTGATTAAACATGATAGTGTTATCATCTCTCCTGCTACATTCATCCCTCTACAATGAGCAATCAGAAAGAAAGTTGGGCAGATATTCCTGATGGCTATGTTTCTATTCAAAGTGACAATGGGCAGCACCATCTTGTGTCCCATTTTATGATTCTGGCCACTCACCAGGCAATGGGGGCCTATTGAAAGAAAGTAGAATTCAAAGTGCATATGGCACAGGGGGGGATAATATTTCCTTCAGTTCAAATGTCATTGCCAGTGGCTGATGCTGTGCCTTTGGCTGATGCCATGCCTTTGACTGATGCCATGCCTTTGGCTGATGCCATGTCTCTGGCCAATGCCATATTTTCTTCTGATGCTCTATCATCTCACTAATCATCATTCTGCATTCTGAAAACATAACTAATCAACCATACTACCTGTTGGCCCAAAACCAGCTCATGCTACTGGCTGACCCAGTAAGTGTCATGGTCCTCATTTGTGTGACTATAGTTGATCCTGTTGCAGACATTGACAGCCAGGGAGCTGTTGAACTGCCATGCTGAAATGAAAGCCCTGCAAAACCAGCTTAGCACATCATATAAGGATGCCAGTCATCGTCTCTACATGGCCAAGGTCAAAAACCTGGAACAGCAGGATGTCACCTTGAAGACATATGAAACCTTGAAGGAAAGGATGGAGTTTAATCTGGAATTATTCAAATGCAGGTTCTCCAAGATTCCAATCAGACTGTTGATAATACTTGACCTGGAAACCTAACAAAAACCTGTTAAAAGGCTTAGAAAGTGTAGCACAGGCTAGAGGAAGGGTACGAGTTGGTACTAAATATCACCACTGATACCCCAAAGGTTGTAGTGAGAGATGTGGAATAACAAGGAGTGTTGCGAATAGTCTTCCAAGGCATATGAAGAAGTTCAAAAGAGTTCAAAATAGGTTTGAAGACATGCAAAATAGTTCAAAAAAGGTTCAGAGGGATGCGAAATAGTTCAAAGAAGTTTCAGGGAAGGTCAAAGGTATTGGACTAATGTCGAGGTATATCAAGGAATGATTATAATGAATGAGAAGTGTTTTTTAAGGGACAATGTGTGATATGCACTGAGTCAAGGGACGAATACAAAAGTTTGAAGAAGTTTGCAATATTTTGCAGAATTTAGAGATACAATGCGAAGATAAGACTCAAGAAAATGGCTCTTAAATTAAACGATAAAGGAGAGGGTACCTTTGTCTATGTTCTGTTTTCTTTCTGTCTTCTGAGTAACTAATACAAGTCTATATACAATTTGAAGGAATAGTACTAAAAAGGAAACAATAACATGTGAAAAACACGAGGCAGTATGCACAGCAAATAAAGGTATTGTAAAATATAAAACAAATGAGAAATGATAATAAATGAAATGTACAATGTCCCAGCATAGTGAAAGTCCTATTGCTTCAATATGTCTTTTTCTTTTTTTCTTTTTTTCTTATCCCATTTAGTCTCCATTGTGGTGAACCATATGTAAGAGATTAAATATACATTTGAGTGCAGTCCTATCCAATCCTTTCCCTGTTCCCTGTGAGTCTTCTTTGTCAACTGCTTGGAGAGAGTAGCTAGTAGCTCTCGAGGTGCCAGTCACACCCAATTAAGTGGTTTTGAGCTGATGAATAAAGTAAAAGTATCAGTGCTATGTCTTTCAATCCTGCCTCCTGTCTCCCCTCTCCTGCTGTTCTTCATCAAGTATTGGTAAGTCACCAAAGGTGCTGTAGGATTGCCCGGTTGCAGCAACATATCTGAAGAGTGCTCATAGTGTGTTGGTGTTAGGAAACAGTCTCCTAACATGCCTATTACATAATACTATTTTTACTTTCTTTTATTTGATTTTATTTGATTTTATTTCATCAAAATATGCTATAAAATGCCTATACACACATTATTTGTCAGCATGGGAATTCTCTATTTACACACATCAATATGTACATGCATGTGCGTGCGCATCCGTAATAACATACTACAATATATGTAACATAGTATATAACCCTAAAATAAATACTGGGAGACCTCAGTTGTGTTCTCTTAGGTATTCCATCCACATTAGTGGTGCGAAAAGCCTATTTCAGCCAACTGTTCTATTTTTAAACCCTCACATCAAAACTATCAAACCCCCCATCCCATGTGCGCATGCCACCACCTTCTTGTAGGAGAGCCCGCACAGTCCAGCTAGCAGATTAGTGGGTGTCGCCCTAACAGAAGAACTCAACTACCCCATCAGTGCACCTTCTCTTACATGCACATATGTCATTTGTCTCAGCATGCCACATCTGCTTACTCATCATTTTGGCAAGAGCTGGAATTAATTGTATATATGTATTTACCTTGCTTTCGTAAGCTGATGCCAGGCCTTGCCTTACATTGCGACTGCCAGTGATCGAAAGGCAGTGCTCATCATTAGGACAGCTGCAACCAGACAACCAATTGGATCTGGTTTAGCTAAGATTTACATTACTCAATTTGGATGACTATTTTAGGTAGTTACTAGCCAAATCCAGTAATAGCCCTGAGATCAGGCACTGTTGGAAGGGTTATTGATCCGAAGTGCCCAATAGCCAAAATCATGTGTTTTGCCATGTTTGGTAGCCGAAATAGCCAGGTCACGTGACTCGAAATTTTGCGAAAAAATTCTACAGCCAAATCTTTACTCAGCCAAAGTGACTCATCACAGATTACATAATCATGTCAGAACAAGCAGCTTCAAATCCTGGACACAATCCTGTTCCTATGCCCATTCTTGAAGCCAAAATTGATGCTCTAACAGCACAAATGTCCCAATTAGTGTCAGTATTAGCAGCATCCTAGCCCAAACAAGCACAAACAAATGCAGAGACAGTAGAAGATAAAGATGATGAGATGGAGGAAATGGTAGAGTGGATGTCTCAGGAGGGTGAGCATGCAGAGGAGAGATCTGAGAGTGGAAAAATTCATTTGCCTAAATACACACCCCCACAAATATTTGATGGTACCATGGAGAACACAAAATCCTTTATCAGCTCTATAGTGTTGTATATTCATGGGAGAAAGCCCAAATTTCATACAACTGAGTCTAGGATTATGTTTGCTCTCTCATACATCCAGGGAGGGAAAGCACAGTTCTGGAGAAATGAAGCCATTAATCAAATTGCCATGGGATATAAACCATGTGCAAGCTTCAGGGAATTTTTGGAGAGATTGGAGGCACAGTTTGGAGACCCTAATCCAAAGGTGACAGCAAATGCTAAATTAAGAACCATGCACCAAGGTTCTCTCACTGCAGATGAATTTATTTTGCAGTTCAAAGCAGAAGCATCACAGACCGATATGGCAGAAGCAGCATTGGTAGATTATTTGAAGGCAGGATTAAATCCCTCATTATTCAAGTCTATCTATTGACTACCTTCTATGCTGGAGAGGTTGGACGAGTGGTATAATTGGGCAATGCGTCTTGATCAGCAATATCGACAGGAACAGGCAGAATTGAAATTGATGTATGGAAATGCCAGATTTGGAAAGTCATCAGAAGGAAAGTCTGAGAAAGGAAGGACACCTCAGGTACAAGCTCTGAGGGCATAGCCACTGGCCATGGCAGTGACACCTATTGTTAAGGAGTCAGCAGCATCGATGGATGTGATGGATGTTGATCGAGTAGGGAGACGAGCTCCAGTTAAATGTTTTAACTGTGGACAATTAGGGCATATGGCTTAAAATTGTAGGCAGAAAAGGAAGATTAGGGAAGTGACAATCGAGGAAGTGAAGTTGGAGGAAGATAAGCAGAAGAATTTTGTGGAAGAGTCCCAGTGAAGGTTTCCCCATTGGTGACCCAGAATCAATATAATGTATTAGTATCCGAGGAAACCGAGAGTGAACCAGAAAGAGAAATTGAGGAGTATGACTATCATCATTTATCTGACAAAGAAAAATGCCCAGCCTTATTTCCAAAGACCCCAAAATTTTTTATTCATTCAGTGTGGATAGAACCTGAAATCAGCTTAACAGTAGGATTGAAGACAGTGGACATGCATGCAGCAATTAATGTGGAGGCATTGCTTGACAGTGGTGCTACCGGATTATTTATTAATTGATTCTTAATTACTGGAAACGGTATTCACATGCGTAAACTGCCACAACCTATAATGGTGTACAATATTGACAGTATGATCAATCATGGAGGAACCATTAAGGAGGAAGTGACAATGATATTGAAGTATCAGGATCATCAGAAATGAGCTGTATTGGAGGTGTGCAACCTTGGGAAAACCAATCTGATAATTGGATGTCCGTGGTTACAAAAACATAATCTGGAAATTGATTGGAAAACTGGGAAGGTACACATGACTCATTGTCTAAAGAATGTAATGTGTATGGGAGAAAAGTAAGAAAGGAGAAGAAGGAAAAGAAAGAGAAAGAATGTCCAAGGAAGTATTCTGTTACGATGGAGGAAGTGGAAAATGAAGATATGACAAACGGGGAAGTTCCAATTATGACAAGTAAAGAAGAACAGAAGCAGACTTTTAGGGAAATTCGTGGAGGACAGTCATGAGATAAAAATGTGGAGAAAGTGGAGAAGCCAGTGGAGGAATGGGTGCCAAAAGCCTACCATAAATATTTGTCAGTTTTTCAGAAGAAGGAATCAGAGCGGATGCCAGTGCAAAAGCCATGGGATCATGCTATTGAGATGAAGCTGGGATTTGTGCTGAAGAAGTCAAAAGTTTATCCATTATCTCCAAAGGAACAAGAAGAAGTGGATGCATTTCTTAATAAACAGTTGTGCAAGGGATACATATGACCTTTGAAATCACCACAGACATCACCAGTATTCTTTGTACCAAAAAAGGATCAGAGGAAGAGGATGTGTACAGATTATAGGTATTCGAATGAGTGGACAGTAAAAAATGCATACCCTTTGCCGTTGATCTCAGAGATAATTGACAAAGTGGGAAAGGCCAAGGTCTTTACAAAATTGAATTTATGCTGGGGGTACAACAATGTATGAATAAAGAAAGGAGATAAGTGGAAGGCAGCATTTGCCACGCGTCGAGGATCCTTCGAGCCACTAGTCATTTTTTTGGGATCACCAATAGTCCCCCAACTTTCCAAAATATGATGAATGACATTTTCAAGGATGTGATAGACAAAGGCATGGTGATAATATTTATTGACGACATTTTGATATTCATGGAGGATAAAAAAAACCATGAGGCGATAGTGCAGGAGGTGTTGAAAAGATTGGCGGAGAATGATTTATTTATTAAACTGGAGAAGTGTGTGTTTGGGGCAAGCAAGATTGAGTTCTTGGGATTAAAGATTGGTCCTGATGGAATCAAGATGGATCCTATCAAAGTACAGGCAATTGTTAATTGGCCCATGCCTACCCATATCAAGGAAGTTCAGGCTTTCTTGGGACTCACCAATTTTTATCGTCACTTTGTTCATAATTTTTCCAAAATTTCCACACCATTACACAACCTTACACGAAAGGGAGTAGTGTGGAGATGGGGAGAACAACAGCAGACAGCATTTGAGGAGTTGAAGAGGAAGTTTGTGGAAGAACCAATATTGGTCCCAGTAGATTTCACACATCCCTTACGAGTGGAATCAGATGCATCAGACTTTGCTACTGGAGCAGTATTATCAATGCTATGTGAAGATGACAAATGGCATCCTTGTGCATATTTGTCTCGAGGGTTGAATGATGTGGAGGAGGACAATAAAAATATTACCCTACTCAAACCTGAATACTTTTGTATTTGCGCTATGCATCAAGGGCATTTATTGGTGGATAGCTCAGAAATGGAAATGTTGTCTAAAATTAGGCAATGTTCAGAGATGGATGATGAAGTGGTGGAAGCTGTGAAAGCTTTGAGGGGAGAGAAGAAAGGTAATATTAAAGGAGACGAATGAGTTGAAGAACAAGGGTTAGTGTTGTTCAGAGGAAAGGTGTATGTACCAAAGGATTAAGATTTACAAAGGGAGATCATATGGTTACATCATAACACACCAGCTGCTGGACATCCAGGAAGGTGGAAGATGTTAGAGTTGATGATGAGAAATTATTGGTGGCCTGGAATTTCAAAGTATGTGTTGGGGTATGTGGATGGGTGTAATACATGCATGAGGGGGAAGAAATTTTTAGAAAAGCCTGCTGGAAAATTAATGCCGAACCCTATACCCAAAGTGCCATGGCGAGATATATCTGTGGACTTTATCACAGGACTACCTGAAGCTCAAGGATATGATGCAATATTTGTAGTATGTGACCGCTTCACAAAGAAAGTCCATATCATTCCTACTACTGCAGAAACCTCATCATTGGGCTTGGCATGCCTCTATCTAAATCAGGTATGGCAGTTACATGGATTACCTGATATGGTTATCTCTGATTGCAGATCACAATTTGCTTCTGCATTTATGCGAGAATTAAATAACATATTGGGAATTCAAACCAAATTATCTATGGCATATCACCCACAAACTGATGGGCAGACAGAGAGAATAAATCAGGAGTTGGTGCAGTACCTATGCTTGTTTGTCAATCACTGACAAACTGACTGGCCTAAATGGTTGGCAATTGCAGAATTTTTCCACAATAATAAATTCCATTCAGCTACTCACATATCACCCTTCTTCACTAATTATGGGTATCATCCCAGAATGAGAGTAAAACCTCGAAGGGAAGTCAAGGTACAATCAGTGGAGGACTTTGTATCAAAAATGTGAAAGGTGCAGGAGGAAGCAGAGGCAGCATTGATGAAAGCACGTGATGATATGATGTGACACGTGGATCATTCTCGAGCTGTTGCTCCAGAGTATAAAGTTGGTGACTTGGTATGGCTAAGTACCAAGGATCTGAATATTCCATGACCTTCAAGAAAACTTACAGAGAAGCAAGTTGGCCCATATCCGATTTCTAAAATAATTTCACCCAATGCAGTAGTGTTAAAATTACCTCAGTCATTCAAGATTGATCCTGAAATTAACATTTCCCGTTTATGCCCTTACTGCCCACCCACTATTCCTGGTCAACAAACTACTCTACAGCCTCCAATAATGGTAGAAGATGCTCCAGAATATATTGTGGAAGAGGTTTTGGACTCCCATCTTTGACGAAATAAATTGGAGTTCTTAATCAAGTGGAAGAACTACACTGATGAAAATAATTCATGGGAGCCAGAAGAGAATTGTAAGTGAGTATGTAAAGCAATCACCCAATTCTTTAAACATAATCCAAATGCTCCATGTCACATTGCTAGAATGGTGTATGAGGGGATGAATCTCTGGCCTTACCAGAATTTCACAGAGGGGACAGATGCAATATTTTCTCACCTTGGAAGTCGAGGCATAAAAGGGGGGTAATGCTAGGAAACAGTCTCCTAACATGCCTATTATGTAATACTATTTTTATTTTATTTTATTTTATTTTATTTCACCAAAATATGCTATAAAATGCCTATACATGCATTATTTGTCAGTGTGGGAATTCTCTATTTACATGCATCAATATGTACACGCATGTGTGTGCACGTCCATAATAACATACTACAATATATGTAACATAATATATAACCCTAAAATAAATACTGGGAGACCTCAGTTGTGTTCTCTTAGGTATTCTATCCACATTAGTGGTGTGAAAAGCCTATTTTAGCCAACTGTTCTATTTTTAACCCCTTGCATCAAAACCATCAAACCCCCCATCATGCGTACGCATGCCACTGCCTTCTTGTAGGAGAGCCCACATGGTCCAGCTAGCAGATTAGTGTGTGTCGCCCTAACAGTTGGGCATTGTGAAGAGTTTTGCGATGTCTATGTTTCTGCCACCTATGCTATTGCATAGGGCTTGTCTGGCTTCTCAGTGTGCTGTGCAGTGCAGCAGGAAATGTTGTATCATTTATTCACCTTGCTGACATTCTGGGCAAATTGGTGAGTCTACTTTCCCAATACGGTGCAAATGCTTAGCTAGGGGTGTGTGGCCTGTCCTTAACTGCAACAGTATGCTTGCTAGTTTCCATGGTAGGCCCAAGATCAGTTTGATGTACTTGTTTGAAGGTGCTGCAGAATCAGTCTTCTTTATTCTATTATACCATGGTGATTTTTGCCAAAGTTTCTGTGCATTATGCTTCAGTATTTCTCCAAAGGCCCACTTTGCTGTGGATCTGCTGTGTGGTAGCATTTTCTTGAGGAGCTTTAGCAGTCGACTGTTGCTGCTTCCTTCCATTATTGCTTTCTTAGCCTGTTTGTCAGCTTGTTCATTCCTATCCACTCCCTTATGACCTGGTACCCATTGAACTGTGACATGTATATTGTGTTTTTTCTTCAGGGTTTCGATGTCTTCGTAAAGCACATCAAAGATGTAGTGACCTGCAGTGGGTTTTGTAAGTTGCATGGCTAAGATGGAAGCTCGGTTGTCAATATATATGGTGGCCAACCATACACCCCACTCATTGGAGATTAGCTTGGTGCCCAATAGTGCACCTACTCCCTCCCCTTCATAGACTGTGTGCTGTTGTTGTGTGCCCAGCTTGTACCACATCTCCGTCTTTACCCTCCCATTTCTGTATAAGATAGCCACTGTGCCTATCTTGCCTTCCATCCCTGAGCTGTCCATAAATACTTTGACATCCAAGTTGTCTTGGTTTACACTCATGATCACTTTGTCCTTGTTGTTTGCAATCTTAATTGCCACCTTTGGTGTCCATCTCATGTCAAAGCATATAGCCTTGATGGTTTCCATGTTCTGTGGCTGGATCTTGTATCTGTGCATGAGGCCATGTAGTGGAGTTGGGTGGCATTTTACTAGTTTATTTGCTACATTCATGACCAGTTTGTGGAGGGGGTGTGATGGGGGTAATGTTGCAAGTCTGGTGGCTGCTCATTGTCAGTACTTGTCAACCAGTAGGCTAAATGGTATGAGATTTGCCATGACTTCTGTGATGTCCATTGCAGTGATTTTCATTGCCCCTGTGATCATAAGTGCTGCTCGTCTCTGTACCAATGCTAGCTTGTTCATTGCAGTTTGCTTTGCCTGTCCGTTCTTTATCACTTTGCCTATGTTCTGTCATGGTGTGAGAAAGATGTCAGCTGCATATAACATTCAGGGTACTGCAATAGAGAGGTATAGTTGTGATATGTGTCTCACATTGTTTCCTCGGGATGATCAGGCTAGCCATACAAATTGGATTAGCCAATCCTGTCCCTTTGCGATCACTGCTGCACATTGTCCTTTCCAGTTTAATTTGTTGTCCACTATGACACCCAGGAATTTTGCTGTTTCTTTTGAGGGTATACATTGGTTTCCCAGTATTAAGGCTCATCTTGGCATTGGTATTCTCTTCCTGGGATTCAACAGGTGTGGGATGATTCTCTGTGTGATGTCCAGTAGTTGGAACTTCTTAATGCCAAACTCGCAGTTGTGGTCCTTGGCCCATTTGAATATTCCCCCAACTCGGTTCATGATGTTCTGTAACTTCTCATGGGTTTTGAAGAGGTCCTTTCCCATGATGATGACCACTGCATTGTCCACTAATAGCAGTATCTATTCGCCCATTCTAAGAACTGGGATTTTTAGCGGATCAGCATTGTAAATCAAATAACATATTCTTGAAAAAGGATTTCCTTGGTCTAGCCCATTCGGTACGACAAATGCTTCTGTTTGATAGTTGTCAAAGGAGAGTGTGGTATGTCATCCAGTCTGTATATTCTTCTGGTATCCCCCTTTTCCTCATGTTGTGGATGAGTCAGTTGACATCTACACTGGGGAAGGCACCTTTAACATCAAGAAATAGAGTTGAGACTACTTGCCCTTTGCACCAGCATCTTTTACCATCTTCATCAGCATGTCTATTGAGTCTGTTGTTGTGCATCCTAGTCTTGGATTAAAGTGATTTGCTGGGAGTATGTCATATTTCTCGCACATGGTGACGATATCTTCCATTTGACAGCTGTTGAGAAGTCTTGCCATCCCATCCGAGAGGACTATGGGACGCCATGCTGATGGAGATGTGTAGTCAGGTTTGCCTGGTTTTTTTGAAATAAGCATTTTAGTGAGCGCCCATTTTTGTGGGTAATATGTTAGTGTGTTTGTAGCTCAAAAAAGTGGACCTAAGTGTGGGAATAGTTCTTCTCTGGCATGTATGAGCACCAAATTTGGTACTGTTCCACTTCTACTAACTTTGTACAGTTTCATCCTCTTGATTGCACAGTGTATCTGTTCATCCGACATGTTTGTGAATGTCCATTGTGGTGGTGGGTGCTAGTAGTTTTGTGTGATTGGTGACATTGTAGGATTCAGTGGCGGGAAAAAAGTTTCATAGAACAGCTTGCCTTTACCTTCATTGTCTGCTTCTTTCCTTATCACCCATTTCATTTCTGGGTCTGATTTGGAGTGTTGGGATCCTTGCCATTCCTGCATCCATCATGGGTGCTATCACCAGTCTGCTTGCATCCCATTTGTTGGACCCATCCAGCCCCTCTAGCCAGTCTATCCAGTGTTCAGCCTTTGCTTTCCATATTGCCTCTGTGTACCAATTATGCTGCTGTTGATATTCTTTGTGTACTGGATGTTGACTGTTTTGGTGGTGGTATTTTGACTGTCCTCTGAGTTGCTGCATTTTCTTCTTTTCGTCTGCGAGTTCTGGAGTCCACCATCTCTTCAAATATGGGCATGGTGTCATTAGCTTGACATGCTTTTTGATGGCGTCTTGTATCTTCTCATTCAGATTTTCAAGTCTTTCATCAAAGTCTTGTATGCTGTCTATTTCTGTGGGCAGGGGGATGTTAGCGAGGTTAGCTTTTAATGTTTTTACTAGTTCTGGCCAATCAGCCTTCCTAAAATCATGCCTTGGTTTCCATGCTATCTTTGGTGTGTATATGTTGATTTGTGTGATGATTGGGTAGTGATCTGTCTTCACTGGTCTTGCTGCATCTTCCGTATTGCACTTGATGATTGCATCAGTGACATTTTCCATGCAGAATACATTGTTGACTCTGGTGTGGTTGCCTGTGCTGTGTGATCACAAAGTTGGAATTTGTGGGGGTAGAACCATCTTCATGTTGTGCCGTCCCAGCATATTTAGTAGCAGTTGTGTCAGATCGAGATTCTGAGGTGTAAAGAGGTGTGAATTCTAGGCTTTGTCCCATAGCAGATGGTGACAGTTGAAATCTCCTAGCCATATGGTGTGTAGAGGGCCTGCTGTGTGTTGTTGTCTCTCTCAATCTTGCATATATGCAGATACATGTGTTAGCGCAATGTTATTGTTACAGTCATTGTAGACGTTGATGATGCATAGTGTGCCAAACTGATTTTGGATCTCTATCGCCATGATGTCCAAATGTTCAAAGTTGATTTGTTTCCATGCATCTGTGAGTAGGTTAGCATTGACGAGTATTACTGACCTCATTTTGTCTGGGTGTTCCTGATGCATGTTGGGGTATACTGTTGTCCAGTTGCAATTGGCAGGGTTTTACCTTTAAAGTCAATGTAGGGTTCTTGTATTGTGCATATGTCATAATTGTTTCTTCATAGGCTTTCTAATAGATCAAGTTGGCTCTCTAGCAATTTGTTGACATTTTGCTGCCACATTTGAAATGGTTGCTGGGTTTGTTCTTGCTCTTGGTTTTTAGGCATATTTGAGGGGTGAGGGTTCTCTGCATGGTGGTATTGCTGGTGGTGGACCTAAACCTAGGCTCTCATCACATTCAGTTGGTTGGTAACCCCATCAGTTGCTATGTTGCATTGGGTTGTTGCATGGTTGTTGTTGATCATTCATCTGCATATTCCTGACATAGTTGTCAAGCATTGTTTGCACCGGCTTCATGGGCCATCTGTTATCTGTTGATCCCACATTAGCACCTGTTCGGTGGTTTCTGTGCCTGCTCTGTGCCCATTCGTGTGGGGGAGGAGGCCTTTCACATCATCAGAAGGTTTGCCATTCCTCCATGAAAGCTTGATTGTATCCCTCTCCTCCATGGTGGTCATTTCAGCCTGGGTTTGGTTGTGATTGTTGTGTCTGTTCATTACCTATAAATGGTTTAGGTTCATTCAGTAATCTCATTCTCCAGGATTCGCTCCTGTATTTTGTCTTTTGCCACTTTGAAGGCTGGGCAATTTCTGTCTGCCACTCCATGTCCTTTGGCTCCCGGATCTTTGCAGTTAGTGCATCTGAATGAAGCCATCTCTGTAGCATTGCACTGTGCTGTTTTGTGTTGCTCACCACATCATGCACAGGTGCTGCCTTGCAGTTGGGGATGTAGTGTCTGAACTTCTGACATTTCAGATATCTCTGTGGTTCTGTGAGCATTTTCTGAACGTTCAAGTGTTTGCCTTTGATGAACATGCCAGATTCAATCACCATGTTAGCTCCCCATTAACTGTTGAAACCAAATATGATGTGGGCCACCTTTTGACTGCTTGCATGCAGATGTGGGGGTTTGATGTATTTTGAATATGCAATGGCATCCATGCAGAACATGCTATCTTCCTCGACCTTTGCATGTGCATAGCTGGAACCTGCATCAAAGGTGGTCAGTATGAACTCTGCTATGATGTAGAAGAGTTTGTTCCATATGTTGGATGTGCCACCATAGTTTGCCATGAATGCTTTTTGCATCTCTGGTTGTTTTATCCAGTCTGCTGCATATTTGCTATTTAGCTGATAGAGTACATTACCATTGCACAGTTTCCTTGCTCTGATGAATATTGTCCCTTCTGGTTTATCTGCAGCTTCCATACTCATGAGGTCCAGGATTGTGTTCGCCTTCGCTACTAGGTCTTTTTCTGATAGGATTCCTAAAGCATTGTTAGTGGTATTGGGGTCCTTTTAAATCAATATTTGCTTATCGGTGATTTTGCCTCCCATTATGACTGACATGGCATGCACTGGGGGGCCCTATTGTTGTGCTACCATTGTGTATGTCAATTGGTGATTTTGGGTGGAAGGCACCAGTGTGGCCACATTTGCATTTTCAGTGGTTATCTCCATCAGTTTGTGGGTTGTTTGTGCTAGCTGGTCAGCTGTCTCCTGGAAGCCCTCATTGAAGTCTTCTATCTTTTCCTTGATGTCTTTTGCAGCCACCGTGACATGTTTGACTGCATCTCTCATGTTTTCCACCTCGGCCATGAATGTCTTGATGCATTCTTGAAGCTGGGACTTGATGGTTGCAGTGATCATATCAGCCATTTGCTGTGTGCTTGCATCTGCCAAAAGGAATGCAACTGCTCTTATTCCATCCGTCAGCATTTTCGGCATTCTGATCGCAGGGTTTCCAAACTGAAATAGAATCTGAGAAAGAGTTTGTAGATCAGCAGGTTTACCATGTGTTAGGTATTCTTTTGCTATGAGGAATTCCATCACCTGTTCTTTAAATCTGACATTAGTGTTTAGACTGTCAGCATTTTCTAGTTCTTTCTGCATCTTTTTCATTGTTGTCACAGCCATTTTTTGTCTCATTTGTGGTGTTGTAGATGTAGGAGTTTGAGACATCCACCCCAATATATCATTGCAATACAAAGCCACCATTATCACATTCTAAATCCCTTGTCATCTCTCCTCGTGTCCAGTAGTGCTCAATATGTGATGCAATGGTTTGTTCCAGATGTGCAGTGCAAGTCAAAATGGTTTTGAAACAGCTATATGGCAGCCGATGTTGTTCGAAGTAGTACAAAGTCATTCAAAGTGTCATGAAATCATTCAAAGTCATTCAAAGTCATTCAAAGTAGTGTAAAATAGTTCAAAAAGGATTGGAAGTCAATTGCATGGTGTTTGTAGCAATTCAGAGCATCTGTCATAATGTCTCAATACAATTGGAAGCATTTTCCAGACCTTAAAGTGTGCAATGGACCTATCACCCAATGATGCCAATCCCTCTGCTGACTCTCACTGATGTGATGCCAAGGCCATGACATTCTTATTGTATCTACATTGAACATTGTTTTGTGTGCTGTATCTGATGATTAAATATTGCCAGTACCTGTTTGCCAATGCTGGAATGCTCAATGCCAACCCTGGCCCACTGATGCCGATGCACTTTTGTGCTAATGCCCTGTTCAAGGCCAATGCTTATTCTGATGCCCAATGCCACCGATGCTGATGCCATCGACCAACAATGATGCCTGTGTTTGCTAATCAATTCATTGGTTAAGATGTCTGTACAACAACTTACCTTTTGTATTGATGAAATAGTGCAGTCCAAGGTGCCTAATGCCAATGCTGCTGCCACTGCTTTATGCTGATGCTGCTGCAGCCCTATTAGGTTGCTGACCAAATTTTTCAGGCCTGCACACTGCAATAAATGAATTATTGCATAAACATGGCTTTTACTGAATTTATCATACACCAATTTGCATGCAGAATCCATGCAGACTACACATGAATTACTACATAAATGAAATTAATTTCCAATTGGCCATACCTGTAATGCTGATCTTGATCCCGATCCTGGTAAGGCTGCTGCCACTGCCATTCCTGTTGCCATTGCTGCTGCCTGAAACTATTTCATAGGCTACTGATGTCTGTATTAAATGTATTACTCTTCGGTCTAGCAACAATTGTAATAGTATATTCATTTGTTACTATAGTAGGTACACATATATAGATTAGAGCATTCGACAGCATCCACTGAACCTGTATCATTCAATACACTGTATATGTTTGATAGACCATATCATTCCATAAACTGTAGCTTACCTATGTGGTTTCATCTTGCGATTGAGGGATTTCTTGATTTGCATGTTTTTAAGTAGCACTAAATCTCCTTTTGCAAAGTTGTAGTCACACATCATCTGTTTGTGAATGAGTTCAAAGCATTTTGCGGCTTCAATTTAAGAGGCATAGACCTTTGAATATAAAAACTTAGAGGTCATTCAATTGTTTTTGTAGTGCTATGGCTCATCAAGCTATGAGATTGATTGTCGATAAGATAAAATTGGGTGGCAGTTGTAAGTATGTTGCTTCAGAGATGTCGAGGGGGATTAGAGGATGCGATCCTGTAACTGCAAAGTAAGGAGAACAACCCATGTGTCTATGAACCATGACACATTCTGCACAAAATACTGAGTGTGCTCCTGCTGACCATTTTGCTTGTTCTCCATCAACAGCTTTGAATAGGGATTGTTGAACATTGAAGTGGGCTCATTCGATGAGTCCATTGGCACACAAATTATAACTGCCAATCTGAACATGGTTAATATGATATTGTAGTGAGCCCCATCGACAAATGATGTCTTCAAAGATCCAGTCACTGAGAGACATAGCATTTTCACATTGAAGTTCTCACTATTCTGAATAAGTCATTAGTGAGCATCGACCTTGTACAATGTATTTGAATTCATTCAATAATGGCATTTGCATTGTATCAATATAGACTTTGCCAAAAAGAGGTGCTGGAGTGGCAACTGTGGGCAGAATTAGAACATTTTACATTTGTTGAATTTGACATAGGTGGCATGTTCGAATAAACCATGCAATGTTAGCTTTCATGTTCAGCCACCAAAATTGAAGACCGATAACCAATTTTATAGCGAAAACCATCTTGTGTCTGATATCTTTGTGAGCTATGCAAATAATTTTGAGACAATGTTCTGGAGTTGCAATAATTTTGTGAGCTCTGTGGGAGTCCTTTCTCCATAGTTTGCCTGAGTCTACAAAGAATTCAGTACAATATCAAATAAAAGTAGCATATTCAGCATCTGATAGATCGGGGGGTCACATCAGATCATGTAACCATTTTCAAATGCAAAGCAATCTTTCATTGGTCATTTTTGTGTTATTTGTTCATGGGACATTGTTATAAATAGGGTCCTCCCCCTTACTGAGATCTGAAGAGAGGGAAAGGGTCAAGTCATAATTGGGTTGATTTAATGTATGAATCCAGGAAGATGGTCAATTCAGTCTCCAAAATCATTTTTGTTGTCGAGCTAATCATCTTCATTTTGTGGGGGGCATCTTGAAAGTCTGTCTGGACCATGGTGTGTCCCTGCAACATGGACTAATGTAAAGTAAAATGTTAGGATGGATACTATCTATCGATTGACAGTAGCACTATGCCTTTGATATATCTTGTGTCAACTTCAATGATAAGCCTTTGAACCCCTATTAAGTACAATTGTAGTGCTCCAAGAGTGCAATATAGACCATAAAGTTTGAGTTTTGGCTGCAAAAAATTGAGATTCACAATCATTAAGCATAATCAATCCAAATCGATTGTAATATCATTTTTCAGGGTTGTCAGGATCACATTGAGCAAGAAAGAAACCAAAAGCAATCTGTGAAGTGTTGACTAATAGAATAACTGGGGTGGGAGATGAGTAGTCAATAGCTCAAATTGCTGGGGAGTTGATTAGAGCTTCTTTAAAATCTTCTTGCACTGCTATTTGTTTCAGTCCAAATTCGAAAGGAACATCTTTGCAAGTGAGTTGAATCAGCTCTGCAGCCTGTTGAGCAAAATTTCAAATGAAGATATGACAAACTCCAATAGTTCCTAGGAATGCTTTGACTTTGGTAAGGCTTTGACAAGGTCCCTATTTGCTAACAGCCGTGATGCAAGTAGGATTGGCCACATGACCTTTGATGTTGCATCGATGCCCTAAAACAATTATTTTTGGGATACAAAGATAGAGTATGGGACCAGAGAATGTTTCTCCACAGTACTTCATGTGTTAAACTATCCAATTTAAGTTTTTGAAGTGCTCCCAGATGAAGCATCGAATAGCTGGATTATCAGGAAGCATTTCATAGGATCGGCTGATTGTTTGATATTCTGGTTTTAGGCCCTTAACTGGTGTGTCATATGTAAGGGATAGTGATATGAGGGATTTTGGGCTGTAAAATGAATGTGAAGTCGTCATGTAAGATAGGAACTGAATTCATTTAGCCCATAGGTAGGGTAATGATGTGAAGCACTCCAAACAGTGTCTGAAATGTTCTTAAATTATGAGATGATTCTGCTACTTTCCTTTTGTTGAATGCCACATAAAGATCTAACATTCCTCGCCAAGAGCATCCACTGAATTGTTCTGCTAAATGTTTGGGTATCAGTATGACACCTGAGTGCTGGATCATTACTTGATTAAGTAGTTCAAGACTGTGGATGATTTGAAGCGATTTTGCATTTTTCTTTGCAATGCAAAATCATCATGATTAATATGAAGAGTGCAATGGCTCATATACTCCTGCTTCTATCTTCTTTTTCAGCATTTTGCAGATCTGTTCATACAAACCTGGAGGTATAGGAATGTTTCATTTGACCCAAGGAGTATGAGGAATGACAGTGAATTCTATAGGAGGTAAAAAGTCAGGGCAAAAACTTCCTCACTCTTGTTCTGTCCATGCAAAAGCTCTTTTGTGATTTGAATAAAATTGTGCATAAGCTTCCATTCCTCTGGCCATAGGAAATTGCCAGGATAATTTTTGTTGATAATAGCTTTACATTCGAGTAAATATCAGAAAGAAGGGATGAACAATGGTGGATGAGGATTCAGTTTCAGCATATTTTTGAGGGGGTCTCCAGTGATTGTTTGAATAATGCAAAATCAATCAGGAAGTTCAGTGATAACCGGTCAAATGTTCTGCGTGACTGGTTTGTATTTCTTTTTCGATGCTGCAAAGGTTGGATGTAGGGAGTCAATAATAGGGATAGAGGGTGTAGATGTTGCCATCAAGGTCAATGAATATGATGACTGGTTGTTAAATATAAATTGGCAAGAATTGAAGAATAAGAAATAGTTTTTGAGGAATTCGAGGAGTTCATATTGGAAATATTCGCAGTGCATTCAATAGTAATAGATAAATTAGGAGAATCAAAAGAGATAATGAGAGCACACTGGTTCGTGTCTGAAATTTCATCCTCTAGTTGCAAAAATCCTCACTGACTACCTTTTGATGCTGATTAGAATGGGATATTGTGGAGATGGCACACAATCATGTCAAATTAGGGTTGTATATTATAATTGTCTGAGCTTTGTTTCTGTAATTTTTGACAGTGCTTTTAGTGAGCCCATCAAATGGATGACCGAGTAGAATATCGTAGGTGGGGTCGCAAATTATGTGGATCTGCATGAATAGTGTGATGCTCCCAACTTTACAAGGCACATTTCATGCTAGACCTAAACTTTTGTCAATGCCTCTATTCACCTATTGAAGTGAGATATGGATTGAAGATTGTAGGAAAGCCTGAGTTCATGACAAATTTCTTTGGACATTGTGATAATTGAGGAACTTGGATCGATGACACTTTTGACAAGATTTCTTCCATTGACATTCATAATAATTGACCTAATCTAGTGAGATTGCTTTCCAGCGATGAAGGGTTCCGGAATATCACCAGGTCAAAGACTGTTAATGTAAGTTTTGAAAGGATCATCAATCATGAAAATATCATCATTAAGGAGATTTGTGGCATTATTTCCTTTGGGCTGCTGGATGCAATGTGGAGTAACCTGTTCCTTCCATTTTGTATGAACTTCTGGTGATAGAGACAGCAATTCTTTGGGGGTTAACATGATAATTGGGGTCTTCATTGAGTGAGCGAAAACATTATTTTATCCTTTTGTATCAGGGCTTGGATATGATGTGAAGAACCATCTTTGGCTTTACCATTTGCAGTTGATCTGAAGTTTTATTCATGAGGGGGCAAGTATGAGTTTTCTTTTGTAGCAGAGTAAGGGTGAATGATGGGCTGCGAAGTTGTTTCTGAAGTCAAAGATGGTGCTGAAGTCAAGGTTGGTAGATTAGTTGCCATAGATGAGATGGATAATGCTGGTACTTGTGGAGTCGATTGTTCTACTGTTGCAGTGTTTTGAGGAATCAAAGGCTGAGATATAGGAACTGTTGGTGTGTCCGAATATATATCTCCTGTTCAAGCTTTGCGATGCAGTCTTCAGCTGCTGTGGATAGTTTGAAAACTTGATAAATGCCTTGGGATGGTGTCGAAGTACTCATTGAAAGTCCAATGTTATACATTAGCAATGGTGTAGCTGTAGTCGGAGGGTTTTGTTGAGTCCATTAGTCAATTCTGTCCTTGATAAAATAACCATGGATGTTTCAAAGAGTAAACCATCTATTTGTGAGAATGATTTTTCCTTTAGTGTTCTTTTTACACTTGCCTTCATTGATATAAGACTGGCAGACCAAGCAGTTGCTAATGAAATGACCAGTGAGTCCACAGAAGACAAAAACTAGATTTTTGAGCTGGTTTGAACAAGATCCACTGTTAGGTCTGGGAATAATAGTGGGTTTGGAACTTGCTAAAGCTGTGATGAGTGTAGTTGCAAATTTTTTGAAGATTGCCAATAAGTCTTCCAATTTAATTTGTGTTGAAGATAATGAGGTCAATGCCAAAGTGCCTGAAGATTGAGAACCATGTAACAATGTTGAGTCTGAACTAATTGATTCTGCTAAAATGAACTTCGCTGCTGCATGAATATTGTCAAGTGAATAAGCATCATCTGGATAGTGGTTAGAAAATTTAAGTTTGAGTCATCATGCAATTCATGACCATAAGCCTGGCTGGAAACCTCGAACAAATGCTCTGCTCTGTTCTGCTTCCAAAATTCAGCCTTTAGAGAGTAGAAACTTCATGATGTTGTAGAATGATTGGTAGTAAAATCCTAAATTAATTGCATTAAAGATCTCCATATGAAGTTGTTTGCCAATGAGCTTGTCCATGTCCAAAATTAACCATTTGATCATCTTCAGTGATAGGTCTATTGCATGCTCTAGGGTCTGGAGAAGGGTTCCAAATGTATTGACACATCATGACACATGGTCCCAACCCCTACAAATGCCATGAATTCAGCTTCAAACTCATTTTGTACCATTTTGAACACTTTTGGATGATTTTGAACAACTTCAAATAACTTTGAACAACTTTGTGACACTTCAAACACCTTTGAACTGCTTCACAGCACTTCAAACAATGTCAGCCACCATATAGCTGTTTTTAAACCCTTTCAACTTACACGGCACATCTGGAATGGACCATTTCGTTGCATATCGAGCACTACCACACACAAGGAGAGACAACAAAAGATTTAGAATATGATAATGGTGGTTTTGGGTTTCAATGACATATTGAAACAATAGGATGAGTACTCTTACTATATGGCAACACCATACATTTCATTTATTATTATTTCTCATTTGGTTTTATGTTTTACAATACCTTTATTGCTGTGCATACTGCCTTGTGTTCTACACTTGTTATATTTTCTTTTTAGTACTTATCTCTTCAAGATGTATATATACTTGTACTAGTTATTTAGAACAACAGAGAAGAAGTCACCCTCTCCACTATCGTGTAATTTAAGAGCAGTTCTCTTGAGTTTTAGCCTCACATCGTATCACTAAGTTCTGTGAAATATTGTGAACTTCTTCAAACTTTCCTATTCATTCCTAGACTTATCATATATTGCCCATTGTCTCTCGAAAAACACTTCCCATTTGCTATATTTGCTCCTCGATATACCTCAACACCAGTCCAACATCTTTGACATTCCTCAAAACTCCTTTGAATCTCTTCGAACCTTTCTGAACTATTTTGCACATCTTCAAACCTATTTCAAGCTCTTTCAAACTTCTTTACATGCCTATGAAGACTATTCACAACACACCTTGTCATTTCACATCTCTAACTACAACTTTTGGGTATCAGTGGTGATATTTAGTACCAACTCACACCCATCCTCTAGCCTGTGTTATACTCCTTAGACCTTTTAACAGGTTTTTGTTAGGTTTCCAGATCGAGCATTATCATCAGAACCAGGGTATAGTCTGTGAATGGCAATGTGAAAATCTTGAAATGAAGTGCCAGTTTCATATTCTGAAATTGATTCCCAGAGTTCGGAGGTGTCAATGTTGATGTGTTGGCAGGCATGCCTCTGCATGACCTCTGAATCCATAATATTGCAGTCTATGAAGAGTATTTTGAGCTCATTAAAATATCAACGAACCTCTTGAGGTTGGGTAGGGTCAAATTTTGGCACTGTGGAATGACCATGAGCTGGCATAGTTGCTATGGATGTGATGATTCTTGGGATAGGAGTTAGAACTTGAGTGAAGGATAGTAGATATGTCAAAGTCATTAGAAGAATGAATTAAGCAGTAGATGATGAGGACAAAGAAGAGGATGAGGTTGAACATGAGGATATATTGTAGATGAAGGAAACAGTCATCAATGTGTAGACTCTGCTTCAGAAACTGGAATTAGAATATCTCCCAATTGTTTGAGAGATTTTAAGGTGTGGTGGGTCTCGATTCTAAGATTTTGAACTTGAGTTGGCCAAAGCCAGGAGAGTTGAGATGGATTAGTTGATGAAATGATTTAGAAATCCCTCACAATGGGCTCCAAAATGATAATACTCAACCCAAAAACCTAACAAAAACCTGTTCAAAGGCCTAAGAAGCATAACACAGGTTAGAGGAAGGGTCTGAGTTGGTACTAAATATCACTGCTGTTACCCAAAGGTTGTAGATAGAGGTGTAGAATGGTGAGATGTGTTGCGAATAGTTTTTAGGAGTGTACAAAGATGTTTGAAGTGGTTTAAAGGGTTTGTGTTAGGATCAAAGCTCTTAGTCTGTAAACTTTGCTGAAGCTCGTAAGTGACAACCTTCAAGTAAGATGTTCAAGATCTGTTGAGGCTCATAAGCAACAATGTGAGGATGACTTATTGCTAGTTCGTTAAGACATAGAGATGACCAGTTCAAGCTGAGCTTGACTGGTCCTTGCATTGCAGTTTATATATTACAAGTACAAGATCGCAGATACATAAGCACGTAGCAAGAACAATAAGAGTATTAGAACAATAGTGTGAGAATGTCCACAGTCTACTACAATAGCGCGAGAACATGAAGGTGGGTGATTAGAGGAGTGTGGTTGCAACACAATAAGAATGATAAGAATAATAAGAACAATAGAGGTGTAAGCAAAGACAATAGGAACAATAGAGACATGCCAAAAGAAAATTGATTCCCTTGTTTCTCGTATCATCTCGTAACATCAGCTCCCCCCCAATGTTTCGAGTCCCATCCAAAACTAGGTTCTAATCATCTGCATCAGGTCGAATGTCATTGTCTGTTCCTCGTCAGTTGTCACGGTGAATGTGCTGATCATTGTTGTGGTGGGTGCATCATAGGTGTAAACTCTGGTGGGTAGTTCGATGTCATTCATCTGAGTTTCTGTGAATCGCACCGAAGTGCCAGTTATGAATGTGGTGATACAAGGTAGGGGTGCAGTGGTCAGGATTTTGAGCAAGATGAGGGCATAAAGGAATAGCATAATAGTAATGGTGGCGCTGAATACAGCACTGAGGACGATAACGAGGGTGAGATTTCTGATCATGATGGTTCAGGTTTTAGATTGTGTAGTGATGGGGTGGATTGTCACATGATGGATTACTCAGACAGAAAAGCACCAAATGTTCAGGGCGCCACCGTCGGCAGTGGGGGCATTGGTATTCAGGGCAGTGAGAAGAGAAGTGGCCGATCTGGGCACATGTAAAGCAGACAGAGTTCTGCATCCATGGAGGTGTGGGCAGGTATTCAGGTGTTGGTTGTCTAGGATAGGGCATAGGCACATGTAGTGGTGGGGCTGGTGATGATGGATGCAGGGGTGGTTGTGGAGGCGGCGAAGATGGTGATGTTGGCTGTTCTGGTGCTGTCCCGAATTCCTCATCCTCCTCTTCATCAGAAGTCTCTATAATGAATACATGCTAGGGTGTTGGGACTTGTTCTCCAGGTCTGTATTTTAGTGACTGCTCATCGAGTTCCCTCATCAGGGGGAGTAGTTCTAAATGGTAGGCTTCTTCAGAGAGGCATTGGAACACCTGTTCGAGAGTGGAGATTGCTCAGTATGTTTTGAACAGATTGTGTACGGTTCCATCGAGCAGCACTCGGTCGCGAGTGACAAAAAGCAATCTCTCTTCATTTTGTGAGTCGTCCACATCTTGGACGAAGCTCAGGATCAGCTCGAAGGTCTGTATGGGGTCGGGGTTGGGAGTGACATTCATGACAAAATAGAGAGGGCAACTCATGACGATAGTAGATTATGGGTGGTCTTGTATTCTCCTAGGATTTCTGAAGCATTTTTTAAATGAATTTCTGGTTCCCAAGTATTCTCTGCCATGCCATAGCCTTTCCATTTTACTAAGAATCGGGTTCTTTGGCCCATCTTTTTGTGTGCTAAAATTGCTTTGACCTCGTGCTCTAGTTCTCCCTCAATTAGCTTGGGGGGTGGAGGAAGAAGGTTGGGTCCATGTGTCTCATTCTCCTTGAAACGCAAAAGAAGAGAGGTGTGGAAGATGGGGTGAATCCTCCATTGTGAAGGAAGCTTCAGTTTGTAAGCATGGGAGGAGATTACCCGGGTGACAGGGAATGGCCCCTCATGTTTTGGGGCAAGTTTCCTGGTGGGGTATCCTAATTTCAGGTTCCTAGAGTCCAGCCATACTCTCTCTCCCACCATGAATGGGCGGAAGCCTTGTCTGTTTCATCTGATCATAACCTGTTGAGACAGTTCATGTGCTGCCAAGGCTTCTCATCATACATTCCCTAATTCAGCTAACCTTTGTTTAGTAGCCAGCATGTTTGTCTTTTCATAGGTCGTGGGGATGGCCTTGGGGTGTGCTCCCATCATTATGTAAAACGGGGTATTTTTGATCACTGAATGGTGTTTCTGGTTGTGTGTGAATTCGGCGGTGGTAAGGTGCCCCTTCCATCATAAGGATCTGTTTGTGCAAAAGATCTGGAGATAGATCTCCAGTTCTTGATTGACCTGTTCAGTTTCTCCATCAGTTTGCAGGTGATAGGCCATACTCATGGCCAGTTTTATCCCCAGGAGTCTTCCTAATTCTCGGAATGCATTGGAGGCAAATCATGGGTTGCGATCAGATATGATTTTGTCAGGGAGGCCGAATCTTCTAAACACATTATGAAGATAGAGGTCTGCTGCCCCTAGCATGTCGACGGTCTTGTTGCAAGGAATGAAAATTACCCTCTTAGTAAGCCCATGGTCTACCACGACCATGATGGTGTCACATCCATCACTGGTGGCTAGATCGGTGATGAAATCCATGGTTACCAGCACAAATGGTCATGTTGCTTCAGATTTGATTGGCAGTAGAGGCAGTGTCATGGGGTTTGTGTTCACCTTCATCTGCTGACATGTGGCACATCCATCAATGTAGTTCCAGATCAAGATGGTCATTCCTGGCCACCAGTAGTCTCTTCGCACCAATTCCAGCATCTGGAATTGGCTGGGGTGCCCTGTAAGTATATTATCGTGGTACTTCTCCATGATTTTCCTCCGCAGCTCCTTGTCATCTGGGACGTAACATCGGTCTTTAAAAAAGACCATCCTGTCATTCTCCATTCTCTAGTCTTCTACCGCCAACTTGATTGGTGGTGTTCCTCCTTCTTTGATGGCCCTTACTATTTCCTTTAGTAGGTCATCATGTGTCATGCTTTCCACCAGCACGTCCTTTAATTCAGTGTCAATCGTTCATGCGAAGATCTCATCTTTTAACAGTGTAATGTCATGATTGTCATTGTCAATTTCTGGTATGTGATCTCCCTGTCACGATAGTGCATCAGACTGTATCATCATCTTCCCTGGCATGTGTACTAGTTGAAGGTTGAACTGCAACAGGAAGAGGCTCCATCTGGCCTGTCATCAGTTCAGTTTTCATGCTGATCTGAAGTACATGAGATTTTTGTGATCTGATAGGATCATGGTTGGGTGTTCGGATCCCTGGAGGTAGTGTCTCCAGGTTTCCAGGGCCCGTATTATCCCCAGCAGTTTCTGATCATAAATCTGATAGTTTTGTTCAGTAGCTGTCAAGGAGTGGGAAATGTAGCCACAGGGGTGCCAGTCTCCATTTGTGTCTGTCTGTTTTAGGACAGCCCCCCTTGCATACTTCGAAGCATTGCTTTCTACCACAAATGGCTTTTTGGTGTTCAACATTAGCAGAACCGGTGCCTCAGAGAATTTTTGTTTTAGCATTTTGAATGCACTTTGGCATTCGCTCATCCAGTTGAAGGCCTGATCCTTCTTTGTCAGGTCGTTCAGTGGCTTCATGATCACAGTGAAGTTGCCGATGAATCTTCAATAGAAGTTTCTGAAGCCCAGGAATGATCTAACTCCTTTGACATTGGTTGGGGATGGCCAGTCCCTAATTCTGCTAAGTTTAGTTGGGTCCATGGCCAATTGGTTCGGTCACAGGATCAGTCCAAAAAGTTCGACCTCCTGTACATCAAATTTGGATTTTTCAGGTTTTAGGTAGAGGTCGTTTTCCCTCAGCCTTGCCAGAACCCTTCTTGTTCTCTCCTCATGTTCTTTCCGGTCCTTTAAAAAGATTAGGATATCGTCCATGTAGATTACTAGCCATACCTCGTTTAGCATGTCTCAGAAGGTGTTGTTCATCATTGCCTGGAAGGTGGCTGGGGAATTACAGAGCCCGAAGAACATGACCCTGGGTTTGAATAGACCCTTGTTGGTCTTAAATGCAGTTTTCCATTCATCTCCCTTTTTGATCCTGACGTTATGGTAACCCCATCTGATGTCTAGTTTTGTGAACCATTTCACCCCTTTCAGTTTATTGAGTAGATCGCCAATCAATGGGAGGGGATAAGAATTCTTGATGGTTCCTTCATTCAGATATCGATAGTTTTGGCAGGGTCATAGCACGTCAGAGTCCTTTTTTGCAATGAAGAAGAATGGAGATGCCATCGGTGACTTAGATGGGACAATGTACCCTTTCCTCAGGTTCTCATTGATGAGCTCATCTAGCTTCTTTTGTTCTGCTGGGGTGATGGGATAGACTTTGCAGTCTTTTAGGATAAAGTCCAGTTTTAACTCGATCGCATGATCCCATGGTCTCGACTCAGGGAACCTTTCCGATGCTGCCTTTTCAAACACACTTTGGTACTCCTTATATTTGTCTGGGAGTAGGTCATCGAGCGATTGCTTTTCCTCCTTTCCCTCATCTTTATGAGCAAGTTTTTGTGAGATGGAGGTCTTTGCTCAAATGTATGTGGTATTAGAGTAGGTGATCCTGCCAGTTAATCGAGATCGAGTGATGCATGCAATGTGCCTGAGTTTTTGGTAATTCAGGGACATGTAGTCATGTTCGATCATCAGGGAGGATTCCTCGGTTCTAAATCCCCCGATCATCAGTTCCCCTCAAACATAGGCAAATAGCGCATTTGTTCCGTCATGATCTTCCTCCATGTAGAGTGATATGTCGATGCCTTCAGCATCTAGTACTTGCATCTGTGGGTCGATCTCAGGGTGGGTATCCATTACTGTGTCTGTTGCCAGGTGTGATTCATTACCATCGGGTTCATCCTCAATGCAAAGTCCTCTTGCAAGATGAACCATCCTGAGCCTACTCTTCATGTGCTCAGCGGCAGCGAGGTAGGTTTCCCCAAAGGTCTCCCCAGCACTCCTTATAGGTAGCCTCTCGAGAGTTGGGCTCAACATTACTCTCGATACAAACGGCCCCTTGTCATCTAGAGTGGGACTTTGCTTACTGATGATAGTGCATGACCATTCGATCATGGTTCAGATTTTCTTCATGAGGAGACCCTCAGTTAGCTTGTCAGTGAGAGTCCCCAATTTCCAGTCGATAATTGGGTTGCACCTTTGGAGCCAGGAGTAGCCTAAGATGATTCTCTCCTTCCCCAGCCCTGTTATCAGCATTCTCATCTTTGCCCCTTTCCCTCCAATTTCTGTGTCGATATGAATGTAGTGGGAGATCATACCATTCTTGTTCAGGGTTCTGTCGACGTTTTTTGCGAGGATCTTTCTCGCAAGTGGGATCTTCTTCAATCCGAGTTTTTCAATGATGCGATGGTCAATGAACATTTCTTCTGCCCCTGAGTCGATCAGGGCAGGTAATTCGGCTTTCGTGTCTCCTAATATGCAGTGAACGGGAATGTGCATAGATTGATGGCTCACTTGCGCTATCATTACAGTTGAGACAATTATTCTGGTGGTGATACAGCTCCCTATCACCCTGCGCTCATACTACACCATTTTTCATGATTGTGCGCACTGCTTGGACATCTTCTACTCACTTTGCACAGCATGCTTTTGTGCGCCTTCATGCACTTTTGTGTGCCCAAGTGCACTCCTGTGCACTTCTGTGCACCTTTGTCTACTTCCTGCACTTCCTATGTGCTCCCGTGCACTCCAGTGCGCCTCTGTGCGCTTCCATGTGCACTTTCATGTGCTTTCGCATGCCTTTGACTGTTTAGGTGCGCCTTTGTGTGCCTTTTGCATTTCTACTGCACTTTTAATTCCCCCATAGCTGCCAATCATTGTGTGCCCTAGATGTGCCTCATTGCGCTTCAAACTGCCTCCATGCACCCCCCCACACTCCTTATCTGCCTTCCACATTTATTGTGCACTCGATGCGCCTTTGCGCACTCCTTTTATGCTTGACCTGCAACTCACATTCCCTGCTGTGCACTCATTGCACAATCCCTATCACACACACCACAATCCACCGCACTGGTGTGCTGTGCATTGCGGCTCCCATCTTACTGGCACATTTATTCGAGGCGCACCATGATTCTGACATGAGCAAATTGCGCATTCTCACATAATTGGGGCACTTTGCACCTATTTGGCATTGGACTGTGTGCCTGGGGTGCCTTCATGTAATCCTGGTGCTTTGGCAGTATTTGGGCTTTCACAGCATCTCCTTATAGTTCTTCTGCATTTCCAATTAGCATTGCCTTATCTGGTAACTGGCACAGGTCGATCACACCATTATTACTAAGGCACAGCACATGACACATAACACCAAAGCAGATTAATTGGGAAGAGTGCATGAAACCTAGAGTGCACTAAAAATAGTGCATCACACCAGAACAGTTGGGTAGTGGGCTATAGGTGTGCAAATCTTATTGGGTGAGGCAGTGGCATAGCACAGTGGGGTTTAGATGGGCAAATGGATGCGCTTGTGGGTAGCACATGGCACTTTCTATTTTTACACTTTATTTTACCATTTTTATCACATAAGCCATTTGTACATAGGAGGCAGACAGATAGAGAATCCAGAGGATCTTTCCCCCCCTCATAGTTCATAGCTCAGTCAGCATCGCATGTAGTCTGTGCACCAGCGTCCAGTCCGTGCACCTTTGTAGTGTGCCCTTTGTATAGCCACATTTGTGTATTGTTTGCATCCCCTCATCATATTGTTGCATTTCATCCCTGCATTGCATCCTTCATCCTTGTTCGAGCACTCATACAGTGCACCCTTCATATAGCTGCATTTGCACACCATTTGCACACTTATTTGTATAGCCATGTTTTGTGCACCATTTGCACCTTTTTCCACCCCTTGCGCTTCCACCCCGTTTGTGTCCCCAACCTACGCACCACCTTCACAGCACATCCCAGTGTTGTCTCCATCCCACTAAACCTCTTGTCTTCATCACTCTCATCATTGCGCACTTTTGTGCTCCCGTTGCACATTTTTCCGTACTGCGCATTTTTGCCCCTTTGCATTGTGCACTTTCCCGCCACTGTGCATATCTCCCCTTTAGCGTACACAACTAGTGTGCACATTGAAAACTGCTGTACCAGCCTCCCCATCATCTTTGCACCCTGAAGGATGATCCGAGGCCCTCTAAGCGAACTCCCCCCTCACCCCGAGCATGCCTGCAGTTGTAGATTAAGTGTTCACCCCTTCCATTAAGACTTTGCATTGAGTACCAACTGAACACATCAGCGGGCTCTGCTGCCGATGTGGGCTGCCACTTTAAAAACCCTCAGCCACCATAAGATCCAATACCTCTTCCTTCTCCTTCTCTTCCAACTCATTGATGAGGGCGCAGATCTCTGTGTAGTGGTCGCGGGGCATTTTCTTTGCTTCTATCTTCTTTTCTTCTTTTGCAGGTGGCTCTTTCCCTCCCTTGTGGTCGCTTCCCCTGTGTCCTGCTTTGTGACAGATGAAACACTTTCCTTTTTTAATATGTTCGAGCCTCTCTGCATAAGAGAGGCATGTTGCATTGATGTCCATAGTGTTTGGGTCTTTTGAAGAACTTCCTGTTGCTCCTCCTCCTCCCACCTTGCTATAAGTCCTTTCTTTTATTGCTTTCACCCTTCTCAGGTGCCCCTCTGCCCTTGCTGCATGAGTGTACCATCCTTTGATGGTGTCTGGCGGATTCTCCATCCCAAATACTTTATCTAGGACTCAATTGCTGAGTCCATCTATGAAATATTCAATCAGTGCAGCATCTTCCTTAATCTTAGTTCGATAGGCCAGTGTTTTGAACTGGGCAATGCATTTGTCTACTCCCTTTGCTCCCTGTGAGAGCACTTGTAGTTGAGTGCACACATTTCCTGTGTCGTCGATTGGTGAAAACGCCGCTCGTACTTTCGTGATGAATTCCTGGAATGTGTCACAGGGCTTTGATTCAATATACCTTTGCTCCAAGTAGGCCTGCTTCCATGGCCCAGCCATCCCTCTGTTCATGTAGGAGAGCATGAATAAAATTTTGTGGTGGTCGTCAGGGAATGCGGTGGAATTGGCATCAACATATGCTCTGCACTCCAGGAGGAAGAGCATTGTCTTTGTCCAATCTCTGGAATAGTCAGTTGGTGCCCTCATCTTTATCTCAGTGGATCAGGCAGGGGCGGTGGGTGCTGTGGGAATGGTAGGAGTTGGTGCTGCCATAGCTCTTTTTTTTGGTTGTGGTCGGGTAGTTCTCATAAGAATCTTGTCGTATGATGGGTGCTGCCTAGACTAGGGTTAGTCAGCAGAGTATAGATCAGCTTGACCTTTTGTTAGGATCAAAGCTCTTAGTCTGTAAACTCTGCTGAAGCTCACAAGTGACAACCTTCAAGTAAGACATTCAAGATCTGTTGAGGCTCGTAAGTGACAATGTGAGGATGACTTATCGCTAGTTCGTTAAGAGTGTAGAGAGGACATGACCAGGTCAAGCTGAGCTTGACTGGTCCTTGCATTGCAGTTTAAATATTACAAGTACAAGATCACAGATACATAAGCACATAGCAAGAACAATAAGAGTATTAGAACAATAGTGTGAGAATGTCCACAGTCTACTACAATAGTGTGAGAATGTAAAGGTGGGTGATTAGAGGAGTGTGGTCACAACACAATAAGAATGATGAAAATAATAAGAACAATAGAGGCATAAGCAAAGACAATAGGAACAATAGAGACAAGCCAAAAGAAAATTGATTCCCCCGTTTCTCGTATCATCTCGTAACAGTTTGGAAGAAATCAGACTGGTGTTGAGGGATGCTGAGAAATGAATATAGCCAATTGTAAGTGTTTTCGAGTGACAATACGTGCTATGTGATAAGTCAAGAAGCTAGTACAAAAGTTTGAAGAAGTTTGCAATAATTTGCAGAAATTAGAAATATGAAGCAAGGCTTGGACTGAAGAGGATGGCTCTTAAATCAGATGATAATGGAGAGGGCGACTTCTTCTCTGTTGTTCTAAGTAACTAGTACAAGTCTATATACATTTTGAAGAGATAGTACTTAAAAAGAAAATATAACATGAGTAGAACATGAGGCAATGTGCACAGCAGTAAAGGACTTTGTAAATCATAAAACAAATCAGAAATGATAATAAATGAAATGTACAGTGTTACAGTATAGTGAAATTACTCATCCTATTGTTTCAACATATCATTGAAATGCCAAGATGCCACAATTGAGTCCTAAAAGTCTTTTGTCATGTCTCCTCATGCCCGGCAGTGCTCAATATGTGATGCAGTGGCTCATACCAAATGTGCTATGTGTATTGAAAGGGTTTTGGGATAGCCATATGGCAGCCGACATTGTTCAAAGTGGTGCAAAGTTATTCAAAGTTGTTCAAAGTATTGCGAAGTCATTCAAAGTCAATTTTGTGAAGTTCATAGGGGTTGGGATCATGAATTGTAATGTCACAATATGTTTGAAAACCTTCCCAGACCCTAGAGCGCACAGTGGACCTATCACTGTCAAAAAAGAATGTCCAATCCATCTGTACATGTTATTGTAATCAACTCAAATATTGTATGATGTGCTTACCATTAATATCCCATGTTCACATTTTATAGTAAATACAAAGGCCATCAAATGCATGGTGTACCCCACCTTACCAATCACTTTCCACATGCTCATCAAACTTTCATGCACATTTAATGCAACCAAGGAGAGCACAGATTCAAAGATGGTCACTCTGATGTATGACCCTCATGTGAAGCCAGTTTATGGTGCTTTCAAAAGTGCATTGTTTGATTAGCTGGATGAGTCTATCCTCAGTGACACAACTTCAGTTGTCATCAAGCAGTGTTGGTACAAACCCAATGGCACAGGAAATTGTATTGTCCTTGACAACCACACACAAATAGTTAAACTGACAGCTGAAATCAATTGCCTCCATTGGGCATCAGCATTAATGGGGCTTGTGCATGATTTTATCACCTCATTTACAAGGGAACATGGCCCTCCAACATTCTCAATCCCTAATATGTGATTTGTAAACAGTACTCTTGCAATTGCCAATAAAATGCATGACACATATCTTCTAGAGGAAGTCATCAATAATTCTACCCATGGCTTCATCAAGTACATTGGAAATGGTTCAGTTCAGCATTTGAATTTTCTCGAGGGAGAAGAAGTTCACCAAGCAAAGTTTCTCCGCTTTTGCCAACATGTGCAATATCTGAAGACAAAATCTCTTGCATTTGTTGGTGACCTCCAGGGTAGGACAAGAACACTAATATCTAATTGCAATTCATCTGGTTTTTCATCTCGAAAACTGGTCGAAAGATTTTATTAACAGATCCCCAGATCATAACATCACCATATGTCCCCAAATTACAATCTTCCAATTTCTCAAGTTTAAACCTTATCACAGAGAGACTGGTCTGGTATTTGCAGATGGCAATCTCTCTTCCACTCTTTTATTCTTCACAATGCAATGCACATGCAATTACTTTTGCAAGTTTTTTCGACTGCAGGCTTTCACTGATCAGACCAGTCACTGCTCCAAGAGCCTCGATGGTGAAGTGATTGAAGTTTAGCTCAATCTGTTGCTTGATACTGATTATGTGGTTCACATGACTTTTATTTTCCTCCATACTTTACATCTCCATTACCCTTGTTTACACTAATTTTTAAAAAATTTGAATATCAATCAGCACTCATTTAATTTGCCAATCTTTTGCATTTCCTTGTTTTAATAACTTAATAAAAGTTTGTTAATGTCACCCAGCATCGTTGAATTGAGTGCCAAGTATATCAGGAGTAAGAGCACACTACATTCCAGTCTAGTCATTATCTTTGCCCTCACCATCATTCCCATCTTCATCCACCCCATGCCCCCCATCCCCTTCTTCATCCTCCTCATCCATGGCAAAATCAGCATACTCGATACCCAATTGTTGAACAATGCTTGCAAGAGAAGATTCATCTAAACTACCCATATATGATCCATGTCATCTAGGTCGCAATGGCTGCCCTAAATAGAAGGCATCCATGCCAGGTAAAAGTGGCATTTCATTGGAATCTTGATTAAGAGTTTCTTGATGTGAAGTGAGCATACCAGTCAGCTGTTCATCACATCCCTCATGAATCCATCTGAGAAGATTGAAATAAATGTCCCAAAAAGTGTAAACATTGACTTCAGATTGACTGATCGCTATGTAGAGTTGGCTAACATGCTTGTGAAAGGCTGGTGGTACCAATTCAAAAACTGCATGGTCAGGAGGTGTGTACAGTGCTTCCGTTTTATCCAAAAGCTCGCAATTGACAAGAATCTGATACACACATAAGTTGGTGATCAACATAGAAGTAACATACTAACCATAAAATCCAAAACATTGAAAAGAGATGGAGATGTATATATCAGGGTAGGAACACTATGAACCAAGATCTTGTGTCAGACAGCACGAAGGGCAGTCTTGTTCTTGAAATTGACCCACTTGTCAATCTCAACCTGCAGCCATGGAATTGCAACCCAGTGGAAGAAGAGGCTAAAAAAATAATGGAAAATGTACATGGAATGGATAGAGTTGTAGCCCACTTCTCTAACATGTCATTTACATCATACCAACCATTATCGACACCTTTCTGCAATATATCCTCAAAACCAGGTACAAAATTTTATAAGATGGACCACTTGACTTCCAAAAGGATATTGTTATGGCCTGGCATAAAGCGATGCTGAAGTGTATTGGCGAGGCTTAAATCAAGATGATGGCAAATCATGGTATGCATATTCATGGTACCATAATTTTTGGTCCCAGGATCACTTTGCCTTATGATAGGAACACCTAGATTGTTCAACAGATAGGCTATTCAATGACAAAATAGGACACATATTACCAATTTGCTGGCAAGTGTCAAGATAGTATTTTGCGATGAGCCTTGGATTCCTATTTGTCCACAAAATTTTGAGCCAATTAATTTCACCTGAGAATGCTTCCAATCTGGCATGCAGCCATCCAATATGGCACAGAGCCATAGAACAAAATGACCCCATTTGTTATGTTGATCCTGAGGCCATACATTGCTTACACCTGCCACCCAAAAATGTCTTCTTCTAAATCCCTACTTACAGCGATGAATGACTTCATCATTCTCTACAGTTTTGAGAAGACTGGTAATGACTGTTCTAAGTGAGAATGTTAATTCTACTCAGTTGTAGAAGTTGTGCAGTTCTTGCTTACCAAGGGACACAAATACCATAATCTATTTGAAGGGTCTTTTGGATACCCTCTGCCCCATGCATCAGAAAGTGCTTCCAAATTTTGTAGACCAAGTGGTAAATGAATTCTTGTGTATGCTTTTGTTGGTGGTTGATAAGATATCCCACTCTTTCCACAGTTTTTGAACAGTAAAAACACTGGTGACTGTAAGAAATACTCATAATCAAAGACATAAATACATACCTTAGTCCATATCTATCGGTATTATAGTGTTGCTTGAGTGCCTTGGTGACGTTCACATCTGTTAGACCAAGCTCATAGTAGCACCTAAGATGTTCTTGGATGTCTTTGTCAGGTGCTATATGAAGTGCATGTGAATAGAAATGCATGAGCACACCAAGTACAGGCTTACATCAAGCCTTATACTGAATTTTTTCCCATCTTAGTGGTTGGTGTTGAGACTCAGGCAGAACTTAGAAGAACAACATCACCATCGTGTGACTCTGTGATGTAATGGGTCATGTTCTCTTACAACACCTTCAACATCGTCAGGCCCGAGCCCCTACCACTGACTGGATCTTTAATGTATTTCCTCAGCCAATCTTGTACATGCTTCTGTCACCTCTGAGGAGCCAGCCAGTGCTCCATCTCAAAATCTCAACTTGCAATCAACAGGAAGCTGGCTCGCATTCTGCCTCCACACTCATCCACAACTAGCAAGACCACCACTATCCAAAATTACCAAGACTACCATACAATCCCAGAAATGTTGGAGACCATGTTTTGATGATCTTGGTGTGTTTCTGAAGTATCTGTTCTGAATTGTGTGTTTGACTTTGGCTTTTCTCATTACAGGAGGATCTTACAAGATTAGAAGATTCTGACTATGAAAGCGATGGTGAGGAGTGGCTCTGAATTGGAAGGCACTGAAGAGCACAAGGAAGTGCTGAAGATTCAAGATGCACATGGGTGGCTTAGGTATGGAAGAGCGAGTCACTGGCCAACAAATACTTGTTGTGCTAGGATTAGTAAACTCCGTGCTTTCTGATGTTCAACTCACCACTGTTCAACCCAGATTTTCTTCTTGGTAGTTTTAGACACAAGGATTCATACAACATTTATGACTGACCATTGTTCTGTAGTTCCATTGCTGCTGCTGCTATTTATAAGGAAGAAGAGGGTAACAATTCATTAACATCCTCGTGAATCGATAATAGGTGCCACTACAACTGCAAGCTCCAAGAACTCTCCCCCTGCTCTCCCAATGTCATAATGTCACTTGCCTGCCTCATGCACCTGGCCAAAATATGCATCTTTCTTTGTCCTTGGGAACACTGCCTCACCCACCAGCTGAACAGAGGTGAACCATTGGTGTCCTCTCGACTCCTACCACTGCAGTGGCTCCCTATCCAATCAATGACACCACCATAGTACTCTCCTACCTGAAAGTAGCAATCTTGTAGCCCCTCTCCATGCCATGTAGTTAGTGAATGTGAGTGTTGAAATTAAACTCCAATGCATGCTGCATACATGAGGCAATGCATGCAGCACACACATGTTACTGCGCTTACTGTGCATACATGTAGTAAACACATTCCTGAGTCATGTGACATCCTTACTATTGTGTATATAAGGAGAACCTGTACCATATTAGATATATAGTGTTCTTACCTCTGCTAAACCCTAGCACTAAGACTTACTAAACCCCAGGTAGGTTATAAGGAATGTGTTGTCTCTTCCTCTGTGCAGCATATATAGTCTGCTCCAACAGTGAGAACGAAGGCAACTTATCCTATTAAATTTGCCAAATACACTTGTTACTGTATTGCCTCCAAAACATACTTTCCTGCTCCCCCTCCTCAAATCCTTTGATGCAATTCAAGACATTCACTATATGGTGTACGGGTTCACAATAGCTGGATGTACACGGGGTCCTGCCAGGTACTGATTTCGGGGCTCCACAATCGGAGTATAAAACGGAGGAAAAAAAAAAAATGCCACTTCGATGCTACGCGTCATAACACCTTGATAACACCGCCTTCGGAGCTACTTAATCGTCTGCGTACAGTGCCGGTTGCTATGGCTTATGCCCACCTTCTAAATTTGAGGAGCAGCAAAGCTAACCATTTTGGGACATCACGTGCACCAGGATAAAAGTCGCCAACTTGTACCCACTGCCCTAGGTTTTGCCCATGGTGACAAACAGGTTCTGTGTGGTACCATGATGGAATGTCCACTGGACATTGGATGGAACATGAAGGCAACATCAGCAATAATATACCTGGGTTTGGGATGTGTAGGTCATGCATCACAATGTGTGCCATTTATGTAATACACTCTGTGCTGAAATTGTGCTGAAAGCAACGGCCCGCTCAAAGCCAGTTGGCTTCTACTCACACAGTGGAGTGGTGGTAAGGCTTCCTAGATTATTGTTTTTTTTCAACCGGGTTCCTACTGTGCTTTTCCACGAGTGGGACATCAATATATGATATTCATTGGATTCCTGAGGGATACGTACTTAGTCCCGGAGTTTGCTACCACCCTCTACCACCCCGAGTTTCCTAATAGCCCTTATTTTTATTTAAAAGCGAATCCTTCACCCTCTTCACCGAACTACTCCCGTTGAACCGTCATACTTAAGCCACTGCTTAGGCCCCTCACCAATCGGCGTATATATCGGCGATTGATGGGAGGCAAAGGTTAAGTGAACTGTGAAACCGCTGCACCGCCATATGTATAAAGTGAAGAGACTACATGAGGAACTGGCGAGATGATCAATGATCATCTCGCCGATAGGCCCCACTAGAGAAAGATATGAATCCTCCGGTACAAATCATACCGGCTTATGGTGCACCAGACACTGTTGTTGCACTTCTGTAAACTGGCTGGAGCAAGAATTTTTTCGGACGTCCCCCAAATGACAGATATTTATATTTTGACCAGTTTTGAGTATTTGTCCAAACGCTCACCTCACAAAATAGACCATTTCAAAAGAATAATTTCTCGGTCGGCTACTATTTCCGTTGTACAAAAATTTATAATGGTTCTTATGTAATTCTGTAACCATCCAAATTGTACTTATTTAGACTTGCGCGAATATCCTGCTGTATCGATCTGCCACGCTCGTTACATTACGGTTCATGACGTCCTCAGGTTGAGCTGACATTCACCTCATATTATTCACGCTGACATCTACACTTCATAGTTTCAAGTTTAGCATACGCATGCTACCCAGCAGGAAATGAAAAAATTGCCATTCGCGCACAGACACCGGCTCTCCCACCATCGTATGAGAAAGCTGCAGCAGACAAAGCACCTCCCTTCGGCTCCAACGAGTCATCCATTCACGGGTCTGATATCGTGTACGATTCGGAGGGTGACTCGGATACATATGAAGATCTAGATCATGCTTGGGGTCCACCAAGACCGCATCGTCACTCATCGACTTCACGGAAGCCCGCAGTCCACAGGACAGCATCACTCGTAATGAAAGTGATGGTGAAAGGCGTACGAGGATTGAAAAATATCGTAAAGTTGAAGAGCGTAAGTGGTGCTCCGCGAATTTTAGCACCGCCTGCCTACTTATGTTGTGGAAACATACAGGAAGGTGAGAAAGATTGTTCTTTGTCGAGAAGACAGAACAGTTGATGCTCGCACCAGACGTCCACCTCTATACCAATAGGAGGGATTATAAGGAATTGAAATGATACTAGCTTGTTTCCACCAGCTGGCAGTCGACTGATGACCTCTATACAGGGAACACGCATGGTCAATTTCACTCGAGGACAATTTGACTGTGAGTCGACGACCTCCATACGAATAGAAACGATAAAGGACATTTTGACTCGGTGTTGAAGGATAATTAGTAGTAGTCGACGACCTCTGTACGAAAAGGAACGATTCATAGACTTCAGGAGTTGGATAGGACAAGATGTACGTATATCTATTACATATGCTATCTATTACATCTATTATCTATTATCTATCTATTACATTACATCTATCTATTACATTACATCTATCTATTACATTACATCTATCTATCTATCTATCTACTACATATCTATTATATATGGTACAGACATTTTGTGAGAGTGATGGTGTGATGGGATCAGCTAAAGGGGGGAATTTTTTGGGTAAGATCGGTGATTGACCAGCTGGATTGATGGGATGATGTGCACAACATATGCTATGGTTGTTTTGTGGGAATGATGGGAGTGATGGTTGATGGGATTATCTAAAATTTGTCAGAGCTGTGCAAAATTGGTCAGTGCTGTGCAACATTAGTCAGAAACAAGCTTATGACCCATGCCTTTGTCATGGCATTTGCTTGCTTTGCTTGCTCAGCCTGACACCGGCATGGGCCAGCTTGCATATATGTAACACAATGCTTAATCCCACTACAGTTACTCAATGACCAAAATGGTCATAGCATATGTAATGAATTACACTCCTCTGCTTTCAGCTACTCCAGACACTCTTTTTATACAAAACCATGTCCATTTTGAACCGAACTTGCCCTGCTTTTATTTCTTCCTTGTCTTCAAAGAGAGATTCTTTTGATCTTCTTGATTGACTTGGTATTGACTTGTATTAAGGTGTTATTGACATTATTACAAAGTTGTATTGACTTGTTATATCGACTTTACTACAAACTTGTTGCTAATATCATTACAAACTTTTATTGACTTGTTATTGACTTTATTACAAATTTGTATTCACTTGTTATTGACTTGTTATTGACATCATTAGAAACTTGTATTGATCTGTTATTGACATTATTACAAACTTTTATTGACTTGTTATTGAATACACACCAAAGGTTTACTAACCTGCCCTAAAGTTTTCTCACAATAAATTTTTCAACCACTTGATTCAATCCCAGTACAATCCAAATCTAATTCTAATTCTAAATCTAAATCTAAATTTAAATCCAAGTCTATCTTGATATCTATATTAGTTTCCAATTCCTGTAAATAATCTTTCAAGTTACTCACCTTCGCTAAACAACTCCATTCAACACTTCCTTGTATACCACATTGGCAGTTCTGTTATTTCCATTGTTTTCATTCAACAGCACCTTGATCCTTTCTCCAGATGTACCCTTGACAGTGCAACATATAACTGCCCATGTGAGAACACTGGTGTCTGCAAGTCCAAGCCAACATGGGATACTGATTGGCCTTGTGACTTGTTGATAGTCATGGCAAATGCCAAGTGAACTGGAAATTGATGTCAACAGAGTGGTAATGGCAAGGTCTCTGCTGAAGGCTCCAATGTGATCCGAGGAATGAAAACAATATTTTCTGCAAACTGTGCATCTCCACTGATGATCCTGCACTTCAATACATGTGATCTGGCTTCAAGAAGGATAAGTCAAGTTCCATTGCAAAGACCCATGGTGACATCCAGATTGCATAGAAGCATGAGAGGACAGCCTATCTTAAGTGCCAGCCTGCAGAGAGGAAGGCCACTTGCTTTGATAGAGTTTAGATACTCTGCGGGATGTGGCTGGTAGTTGTTTAACTCCTGCTCTCTGAATGAAACTGTATCAGCACTGTTGAAGACATGCTCTGGTCCAGGAAATCTGGCAAGGAGAAGAGAGTTGATGACATCGACATTGTCATTTGTGCAGGAGAGAATGGTATCCAAATAGTACTGATCTGGCTTGTTCCCCTGCTCTATGCCTGGATATGTGGAGTTGATAAGGTGATCCATGGTATTTCCATGGCAGAGCATGTTGTGTGGAATCTGGATAGTGTCTGCAGCATCGACTGTTGTGCCTGCACCAATGTGCAAGAGCCAGGCAGCATGTGCAGTGTTCTCTGAAGTTCTGTCGAGTTGCATATTCTCAGTCAAGTGATAGACAGTAATGCATTGCCAGAGAGTGCTTCTTTTGATGGATGAAGCTATGATCTGTTCTCTAGTGCCCCTAGGAATAACAGGTAGGGTCTGTCTAAAGTCACCTCCAAACAAAACAGTGATTCCACTAAATAAAACATTCTTCTTCTTGAGATCATGCAAAGTGCAGTCTACTGCATCTGTGGCACTCAAAGTATTCTGCAAGTAGAGGTGTCATCGATTTCGATTGGGATTTTGAACATGGAATGTGCTGTGCAACCCCCTTCTAGAAGCAATGCAGTGATTACAGATGATGCCACACAGAGAGTGATTTTTCCTTGAGCATGAACAGCAGCTGTGATGGTGTTGCAGACAAAGGTCTTTCCACAATCTCTAGCACTATGCAAGTGTTGGAGCAGACTACATACATTGCACAGAGGAAGAGACAACATGTTTCTTATAACCTACCTGGGGTTTAGTTAGTCTTAGAGCTAGGGTTTAGCAGAGGTAAGAACACACTGTATATCTACTATAGTACAGGTTCTCCTTATATACATAATAGTAAGGATGTCACATGACTCGGGAATGTGTTTACCACATGTATGCACAGTAAGCACAGTAACATGTGTGTGCTGCATGCATGGCCTCATGTATGCAGCATGTATGAGGATTTAATTTCAACAGAAAGAACATGAGCTTTCCCTTGTTATTGTTGACAGAATCCATTGCAACATCAAAAACCTGTCTCTGCCTGTGATTGAAAAGCTGGAGATTGTGAGCAACAGTGATGGCCAACTCTTCAACGTTGTAATCCCTCTGTTCCTGCAAAAGCATATTGGCAGGAACATCAATGTGCCAGTTTTCTTCAATGGCAGGCATCTCTGGATAATCAGAAAGTTGTTTGCCTGATCTGATAAGGATCTGATTGATGAGATGCAAGCCATACATGTAGACTTGATCATCTGTGAAGTCTGTATCTGGATAGATGGAAAGAAGTTTGACTCTGAAGTCATCACAAATGTGATGTTTGAACTGGTTCCACAGGATGTCAGATGATGTTGGATTGCAATGAAGAAGAATGGTGGCAAAGAGCAATCTGAGAGAGGAACCGAGCTGCATCTGGGATGCCTCTGTAAGACACTGGACCCATTCCTGGTCATCCTGCAAAAGACCCAATGCAACACAGGCCTGCTTGAATGTGTTATGGATGACACCATTGACAGTGCACAAGTGCTAGAATGATGTTGCCCCTGTGACAACAGTAAGGAGCAGCCTGAGGTAGAATCTTTCCCCCTGAGCAGGAAAAGCAAAGTACATTCTGCCAATGGCAGCCTCGCCATGTCTTCTTGGATTCCACTGCTTCTTGGTTGGATTGTAGACCCATGCTTGAGGAAAGTTCTGGTAGGTGACAGTACGTGCTGCTTCATATCTTCTGTTAACTTCGAACCAAGCAGTGAGACATGTGGTCTTGGCAGCAGGCCTTTCCAAAACCTCATCAATGTTGTCATCTGCATTGAAGTAGACCATTTGCTGGTCCTCCAGAGGGACAGGCAGATGATAAACATGAGGAGACTCTGCATGCATCCCAAATTCATTCATGTGCCAGCAACTTTCCACAGATCCAATGTAACATGCATCCAGATACTCCTTGACCTCATCTCTGTCTTGGTCAAGAATCTCAATCATGATTGTGTCATGGCCTTTGTATATGTACTTGTGGATGTACTTGACAGCCTCTACTGAAGAACAGATCTCAACATTGATGTGACAGTTGTATCTGACAAATGAACCAAGTTGTTAACTGATAAGCATGTTCTGAAATAAGTGCTCCTTACTTTGCAGCCAAATAAGGATTGTGTGGGACAACATGTCTGTTATCATAGACATAATTATGCTTCCTCACTGTTCTACCATTGTTGGGTCTGGCATAATCAAGATAATTGTTTGCAGTAAAGGAAGTTTGTTCTCTGAACTCTTTGGGATACCTCTTTCTGCACCTATTGTCGACCATGCATGAAGCCTTGGGTTTGTCATGACCACAAGGACCATGAAGCATGCAGGTAGTTATAGTGTGATAGAGCATTGGCTGTGTGACAGGGTCAGGAATCTGAGCAGACACAATGGAATCAACATCATGTGCATCACAGATTTTGTCAGCTGGATCGAGAAATATAAAGATTTCTACCCCAAAACAATGGTGGCTGCTCTCCTGGCCTTGGATGCAACTGATAAGCATGGTAGCATCTCTGACTGACATTGGGAACTCTTCTGGCTCCATATGCACCTTGGTGTGCAGGTATATCTGGGTGCCATCCATCTTCACCATGAGGAAAGAGCAAGACATAGTGCAGAGGTGAATAGGATGGATGCAACTGGCTGATACGCCTAAGCCCTCCTCCTCTCAGCCTGAGAACAATAGCTCTGTGATTAGACTGTTCCTCACAGCCATCACCTGGAATCATAGCTGCCACTTCATCATTGGCTGTAGGGAGATTATAGCGACATAAATCCTGGGTTCTATCTGATCACAGCCATATGAAGACATTGTCCTGCTCTTCTGGAGGCTTTTCCCTCATGATCTGAAATGCCTGCTTGAATAAAGGCACATAAGGATGGGTATTATTTAGCATAGCCTGCAGCTCTGTCATGATAACTGAGTTGAGATTGTTGTTTTGCCGCTCATGAATATTGAGCTGTGCGATAGGATCATGAATATAGAGCTGTGCATAGGCTGCAGGCTGTCCAGGAGGTGGCAGAAGTGCTCCAGAAAGATGATGAAGATCACCATGAATGCGAAAGCTGTATACACCTGATGTACCTGTAACAGAATGGTCCACCTTGACATGTAAAGAAGTGAATGCAAATGCAGCATTGTACTGTCAGATATTTGTTTTAAACTCCTTAGAAAGAGGACTTTTGCCACACAACAGATCTTGCAATGTGGCAGGAGCAGATTGGAAAGATGGCAGATGAATTTGTCCCTGCAAGCAGCAACTTCCAAACTTTGGTACAGCTCTGTGAGGGGGTGGGCAGGAGGGGGATGGATGCAAGAATTCAAAAGTCCTCTCAAGAAGATCGGCGATATTGTGTTGGCGGTGAGTAGAGTCAATGCAAATGAGAGGAAGGGGAAAAACTGAATCTAGGAGAGAGCATTCATCAGCATCTTTGGTTCCAAGAATGTCGTCAAGCTCACCAATCATAGACTGTGTATACTCTTTGGAATTACCTATGAGGAATATCGGGTACTTGACAAGGTTGACATTGTGAGGCACCATCCACATTCCATGATCTGGGCCATCCAGTGGTACTTCAGCCACAGTGTATGGGAAGCCGTCATGTATAGGCATTGGCCCCAAGCTGAAGATGGGAAAGCTTGATGAGACAGACTTGATGGTTTGACATTCCTTCCTGTAATAGAACAGCTTTAGTCGATCTTTCGACACCTTACCTCGTTTGATGGTTCCATCAATCTCCTTGATCTGGTAAGTCATGTCACTGAGTTTGCGATGTATCGCGAATGGGCCAGTCCACCGTGGTGCTAACTTATGGCCTTTTTGGTTGTCGAGCCATGTTTCATGAACAAGTACCCAAGTACCTATATCGAAATCATTAGTAACGAGATACTTCTCATACCTGTTGTTGAAGTCATCCATGGCGCATTGGCATTCACACCACTGCTTCTCGAGAGCCTCTTCAAGGATATTGTCTCAACGCACAATCTGCTGGGCTCGGATAGTGATTAAGTCCTCAGTTGTAATTACCTTATCCCAATCAAGGGATTCCCAAGTTTGGTCTGCAATGTCAAAGGTGAGAAGGGGTTGTCGTCCAAGGAGTAAATAATAAGGTGAGTGACCTGTCATGTGTGAGGCAGTACAACGAATAGCAAGAAGAATGGCATGAAGATAAAGGGGCCACCACGATGGGTGGTCACCGCAAACACGCATGAGTGCATTGACGAGAACTTGATGTGCACGTTCGACGACAGCATTACCCTGTGGATGATAAGGGGAAGAGAGAATAACAGTAACTCCATACCGTGCAAAAAGAATCCTTGCAGTGCCTTTGAATTCTGGCCCGCCGTCAACAATGCAATAAGGTATGCACCCAAACCGGCAAATAATGTCTTGATAAATAAAATCAGCCCATACTTCAGAAGTGTTTCGTCGGGCAGCACGAGCTTCTGGCCATTTAATTGCAGGTTCCTATGCATGTAGTAAGTACTGCATCCCACCACAACCTCTATCCATGTGGAGAGTGTCGAGATGGAAGCAGCGAAGGATTGCCGAATTCCATGTTGGGGAGAAGGGGATCTTCGGGCGCATTTTCGAGCATAATTGGCAGCTGTAACATGATCACACAAAGTAGGCGACGACGTCGTAGAGATTGGGCCAGTAGTAGCGCTCTGAGAGGAGCTTGTAGGTACCATCGCGTCCACAGTGGCCAACTTCATTGTGTACCTGCACTAGGAGAGATTTTCGCTTTTTGAGATCAGTAATGACTAGGCGGGGACTTTTTCCACCCTTCTGTAACTTCCAGAGGCGGCCATCATGAAACACAAAGGCATGCGCCCGTAACAAGAATTTTTTTCGCTCTCGCAAACTGTCACAATGCACAGGTATAACACCATCCTTCAGATAGGCAAGGATATCCTGCCAGAGCTCTGGTGACTCGAAGTCAGCTGTCCTATAAGCATGAGAAATGCACGCGATGTACCCATCTGGGTCCACATTCTCATAGTTCAGTCTGGTGTCTGTACGCTCTTGGGTGTCGACAAGACCAGCCCCACTGTAGGAATTGAAAGGAGCAACTGAGGGCGCACCTTCGCGAAGAGTGGACATGTACTCATAGCTGTAGGTCGTCACCTCAAGGGCAACCAATTCTTCACCAAGTAAAAACTCGACCGCAGCAGAAGATTGCATGTGGCAATTTTCGAATTCATGGCCCGTGTAGGTAAGGGAATCTGTACTCTTTAGAAGTGACTACATTAACAAATTACCTTTGCGCTGCACCAAGTCAAGACATGAAGGGTCGAAACCAAACCCATCGTAACTCCTGATAGCACCAACATTGGAGTCATGGAGGTTGTCCTCTTCATCAAACTGGAGAGACGAAACTGTCGCCAAAACCGCGGGTGAGCAAAAGTCAGCATATGGAACGCATAGCCAGGGATGGTAAGAATTCATGACTAGATCAAAGCAATTAGCAGCCAAAGCTGTGAGCAAAGAACAAGGGAATAAAGGGCAAAAGTGCAAGCCATCTGTGGACCCAATGAATTTATCTAGGTACCCTTCGGCATCTTCATCATCAGAGTCCTGGTCAGATCGCTTTCTTCTTGAGAGTCCATCAGGTGCCTGGTGCTTATCCGCGGCAACGTGGTTAACTTCAAAATCAAAGAGGGAGAGATACATTACCCATCATGTCATAGGTGCATTTGGGAGGTCAGGTGACTTGATCATTTCTACTAAGAACTTAGCATCGACATCAAGATGAAAATGTATACCCTATATTCGGTGATGCAAATCCTTGAGTGCATGGAACACACCGAAAAGCTCACACTTCGGTTGGGAATAGCGAGATTCCGTTTCGCTAAAGGTACAAGACCCATACATGACCGGGTGCTTCTCTTCTTCGACGTATTGGTAGACCACCCAGCCAGCACCATTCGAACATGAGTCGATGGCCACGACCATGAGGCCATCATCAGAAGATCTGGGTAACACAGTAATCAGCTTAGCGGTATTGTAATTGAGGCGCACCAAGATGGGAGCTGTTGATACTAATTCTTTAAGCTTGTCGAATGCCTCATGGGCAGCATCGTCGAAGTAAAACTCAAGGCCAGTCTGCCTTGTGAGAATTGTTAGTGGCTTTGCGATGAGAGAGAAACTCTTTATCCATTTTTGGCCGACGCCAGCCATTCCCAAAAATCCGCAGACGTCAGAGACGTTTTGCGGCTCAGGCCAGTTGAGGATCTTCGTTACTAAGCCATGGCTGAGGTGCCAGCCTTCTCGAGAGATGGTCGTGCCCACCACATTGAGTTTTGGTGTTGCAAGGACGAACTTCCAGCCTGAAGCAGTGATGCCTGCGGCGATAAACCGTACTAGAAATTGGTCAACTGTAGTTGCGTATTTATAAACAAACCTTCAAATCCCTGGTGTGACTTCTTCATCGTCATATGTGGAAGTTCCTCCTGTGAAACTGACATCATCAATAAATACGTCACCATTTTCTGGGATGTCCTCTCGAAGTGCATGCCGGATGCACCGCTGAAATTCTGGTACTGAGTTCGTTGCTCCTTGAGGGAGCACTGTGAGTCTGTGTGAACCGATAATGGAGTTAAAAGTGGTAAGGGGGCGTGAGGAGACTGCGAGAATGCGGCCATCGTAGCCTGCAAACAGGTCCGCCAAGCCATAAATAACCCTGCTGACTAGTCCTTCAGCAAAGTCATCCACACGCGGCGGAAGGGCAGAATCTCTGACTGTAACCTTGTTGAGTTCTTGTATGTCATGAACGATCTGGAGGCCCAGTTTCTTGAGGACTGTAAAAATCCTAGAATGGTAAGATGCAGCCAAATACTCATACTTGCCAGTGGCTTTTTGATCCAATAACATTTTTCGAACCATCTCTTCAATGGCCTTGGGGACCCGGATTGGTGGTTAAACCCATGGTATGTGTTCTATCACAGGGATTTCGTAGTCAGGATGAAATTCATGGGAAAATGTACCCCGTTCGGCATCTGTGAATGCCAGGGCCAGGTCTCGAGATCTAAGTACGAAAACTAATAAGTCAATTTCGCGTGGAGAGAGAAAATCTTCTGGAAAGGTTGCAAGAATAAAGTTGAGGCACTCTTGAGTAAGCCGTGTCATCGGTTCAAAATCTTCAAGAAAAGGGGGATCGAGGGACAAAGGCAGAAGTTCTGGAATATCAATAGGCTTAAAGACCTGACCAGCCTGGTTGGGCATGTATGTTGGAACAGGGTGGACTTTGCAGTCGACAGGCTTATATTTCCTTGCTGCACACGCGTACCACGTAGAATCTTCCATTAATGCTCGATGTATCCAAGAAGTATGTTGAGGCACTGAGGAAGAAGGCGCTACATAAGCAAAAATTCTAAGAAGAGAATCGTAAGTCTCAGGAGGTGAAAGGGAACAGAATAAGGAAACATCTTCGTCATAGCATTCTCCTACCAAGCATCGTAAAGTTCGCCCAACGGAGGGTATAGGCACGTCCTGATGTTCGTCAGGCCTGGACTGCATGCCCAACCTCAGTTTTCCGAATCCGAAGCATCTTCGACTCTCGTGCGTCTTCCCTGAAATGTTAACTTGTCAGTATTACGAGGAGCATTAGCAGCTACAAGCTGGATTGCAACTGTGGGAGCTTGCCCTTTATCCCTATCGCCATCAGTCCACAAGCACATTTCAATGGTGCCAGAGCAAGAATAACAGAGCATGGCCGAGTACCATTGAAGCCAAGGTTGTCCAAGGATTACGTCCTGTCATCCTGTGCCTTCTCTACTGACAAAAAAGTGGTGGTCGAAGCAGTGACCACTGCAGGATACATGAACATCGCAACAGCGCCGACTAGAGGGACTGCACCCCCATTAATCCCTTTGAGGGACCAACATGCACCGTCAAGATCAAGTGTGAGATTAGTTTGTCTAAAAAGCACATCAACTATCAAATTAAGTTCAGAACCTGTGTCGATCATGAAAGAGATGTAATGGCCTGCCAGAGTCCCTTCAAAATGACCTGTTGTCATCACAAAAAGTGGATTAGTATGAATTTTGACTGCCAAGGAATACCGTATAAGAATCTCTTCGACGTTCTCTGTTCCCTCATCAAACGAAACATGAAGTTCTGAATGCTCAAAGGGGTTGGAGATGGCTTCATTCAAAGCTCTCATTTCTGGCGAGTATATTTCCTGTGAACCATCAGAGTCATCATCATTACAGGTAGCAATTACCGGTTTCGACGTGTATTCACGCTGTGTCTTCATAAGGCCTGAAAAGCGCTTCTGCATATCTGGCGAAATACCTAAAATTTCCTTAAGAGGCAGCATAATCAGTGTATCAAGGATTTTCTACTGGACAACATCACCGTCTATCATTTCTTGAATGGATGACGTGAAATGATAGCCACTTGTTGACTTCATGCCGGTCTTGTTTGGATCTTGAGCATCAGCCTCTACAGGCACTTGCGTATTTGTAGTCTTTGGGATGGTCTTTCGTTGATGCCATGCCTCTTCTGTATTTGCTGGATGAGGTTGTTGCATCGGGGTTGATTGAGGTCGAGGAACTGAGGGTACTTGAGGCTTGGGGAGATTTGTTGTTGTAGCCTTGGGAATCGGCTCTGCATTCTTGTCAGTAGTATTACCTTTCTTCGCCTCTTTTGCTTGAGAACGTGTGGCTGGAAACACTTCGCGCCAGGCTGGATGGGAAAAGGAAGACACCCCATATATGGTGCCCCCAAGGACATCTTTGCCATTGGACTGGAGACCCACTATAGTGGCCATGTGGGGAGGTAGGTTGCATTCCTCCCGGCCTTTACCTTTTAAAGAACTAGTGGATGCGACGGTTGTGGCTCGCTCATCTCTTAATGCTTTGGCCATGCCACCCCCTGGTACGCCACGGGGAAGTGGTGCACCACCTGGACGCATGAGTTTCCCTTCAGGCATAAAGGCAGCTAATCCTTCGTTGATGAGGGCAGGAACCTCCGGGCAGTTGTGTACACCTAATCTATGCATGTCAGATTCACCGCAGATAAAACAACACTTAAGATTGGCAGGCGCTGCGTTGGTCCCAGCGGTGCGTGCTGCAGTGAGCTCTCGGAGAATGTTTGCTTGGCTCTGTTGTAATTCTTGAATTTGTCATGTTTGGCCAAGCTGAAGCTCCTGCATTTGCTTAGTGAGGACTTCAATTGCGGTAGGAGTTGCCGATTCCATGACTGGCACTGATGAGGTCTTCTTCTCGCTGAAATGTACCTTCTTTTTTGTCTTGCGAGTCTTCTTGGCGGGCTTTTCATCTTCAGAGTCAGAGTCATCTGAACTCCTGTCTGATTCAAGATGCGAGTCGTCTGAATCTGAGGAAGATTCAAGAGTGTCAGTATCCTCAACAATGTCATCTTCATCAAACTGTTTTTGTAGGAGTGCTAAAACGTCATCCCTGGGTGGAGGAGACTGAATCTTCGTCTGGGCTGCTGGGAGCTTGCATCGTATCATCTTTTGTTGTGACTTTGGTATACCTCTGAAAAATAGTAGATTAGCCTCGTCTTCGGTAAGTTGATTACTTGCACGAAGACGCAAAGCCTGTGCTGTGAATTCGTGGTAGTAGCGGTCCACGTCTTGTAAACGAGAGAAAGCTTTCTTTTCTGAATGTTTCTTGGCCCATTTGCGCAGCTTGTCAGGGGTTGTATGTCATTTCTTGTCATTTGACCCATAGAGCTTGATGAGATAAGTCCATGCCGCCACCCAGTCATTTTGCGTCCATACGGTGGCTGACTCTATTACATACCTGACACGGCGGTTGCAGTAGCGGAGTACATAGGCCAGTAGATTGTTGAGGTTGATTTGAGCTGAGTTCGCGAAAACTTCTAGTGAGTCTAAAAAATCAGTAACACGTTTGCCTTTGAAAAGAGGAGCGTGCGGAGAGCCTGGAGTTGGCATAGGCGTGATGAAATGCGTGGTGAGCTGAGGTTGGGGCTGCACTCCCATTTGTGCTTGGACGTTAGCCGGTACTTGAGTGGTAGTTGACGCTTGAGGTTGAGTCATTGCTGATGTTGAAGCAGATACTTGGTTTGGTGGGGCTTGTATTGCAGAATTTTGTTGTGCGGCTCTTTTTCGGGTTAGGAGTGGTGGTCCAGTCGGCCTACGAGAAGACAGCTTGACCAAAGTGAATGGGGCAGCTGGATTTGACAGCCAATGGCTCTACAATTGATGCACAGAATGAAAAGATGTCAAAGTGTCAAATAAAGAGGTTAATGTTTGGGGCTAGCCCAGAACAGTGATGGATGCGAATCAGGAGATAATTTGGTGGGTTGTGCGAGTTTTGAGGTTCAGCAGTTCTGTAACTGATGAATTAGTGAGGGTGGGGTGTTATGGGCTTACCTGAGTTACATATATGACGGATACACAGAAAACTGATGTCCCCTGTCTTTGTCACCACTTGTTGTAGGGGAATTGATCTACTGGGGGTCCGTTGATGATGGTCATCATGTCGTGAGAAATGAGGTAAGCGGTGGCATGCGGATGGGTAAAGAAAAGAGAACAAGGAAGAAATGACCCATCGTATGATAAGTAGTTAAGTACCACAGTCCCAAACCGTGGGGTTGACGAAACGAGAGTTACGAGATTAACAATTAACAACATGAACACGTTCAACAGAGTCACGTGAAGCGCGTGTTGAAAACATGGGCTGTCAAATGCAAAGTGCACCGAGGTCATTAAACAGTAGGGAAAACCAAAGGAAACGAGTTGAGTCACGTAATGTATGTAGAAAAAAAGGCTTTGACTTGAGTAAAAGGCCAAACGAGCCTGTGAAACTGGGAACTAGTGTACTTAGCTTGATTACTGCACCTTGGTGTGCAGTAGACTTGAGAGACAGGGAAAACTTAGAGAGGAGAGCATAAAAAAATGAGTGATCAGGAATGTTCTCCATTCGAGAGGTGGGAGTTCACCTATATACAAACAAACTGTCTATGAAGCAAAATCTGATTGTGCACATCCTCTTGTGCCGACAGTCTGAGCAACCAAACAAAGAAAACTAACTAAGTAGAGAAGTCAACGAATCAGGAACGCAATGCAAAAGTCAAAAATAAATGATTATTCCCGTGAGAAGCTTTTGAGGCATGGCTTCTTGGATCTTCATCTCGAGGTTTTCACAACTGGGAATGTCTCGGGGAGAGGCTACTGTTGGGTTCCTCTATTGACGGTACATTGCCTGTGCCCCCAGCAAGCGCAGAGGACACCCAAGTGGCACCCCTCAACCCTACCGTCCAGTTGTTCAACCCGTCGATTCGGATTTTAGCCGGTCATGGTGTTGACAATTGACATTGCAGATCATAGCAGAAAATAGGCACAACTAACGTAGAACGTAGCTACAGAAAGCAAATGAAAATAAAATGAAAACGCCGCACCACACCTTCGAACCAGATGATGCTGTCGACGCAGATGCCGAGGAAGCAGGAAAACGTGCACAAAATGCGTGACTGACGTGTCACATAGATGAAACGTCGTCCTAAAAATAAAATAGAAAATCTAGAAAATAAAAATGTCAGATCATAAGTCAGTAAAATGAAATATAAAAGAATCTAAAAAATATCGAGAAAGTGCTATGGCACTGAGCCGTTGTGGCACAACAAAAGACTCTGTGGGAAAATCCAGAAATGGTTGGGTTGACGAGTGGAACTCGTCACCCTACCACACCATGACTGCCAATCCACAGTGGCCAGAAATCCAGGAAGCCCTATTGCAGGAGGAATCACCCAATCGATGTTTTACTACACAAAGGAAAAAGCAGGAAGCCTATGACATGCCAGACATTGTTGCACGTGTTTTTGAACAGAAAAAGAAAGCATTGATATGGCTCCCTATCGCCCTGCTCGCATACTACAGCATTTTTTGCCATTGTGTGCACCTCCTAGATGGCTTCCACACACTTTGCACAGCGCACTTTTGCATGCCTTCATGCACTTTCATGCACCTTTGCGTGCTTCCATGCACTTTTGCGCACCTTTGACTGCTTAGGTGCGCTTTTGTGCGCCTTGTGCATTTCTACTGCACTTTTGGTTCCCCCATAGCTGCCTACTGTCATGTGCCCTGAATGCACCCTGTTGCACTTCAAACTGCCTCCGCGCCCCCCCCCCCCACACTCCTTATTTGCCTTTCACATTTATTGCATGCTTGATGCGCCTTTGCATGCTCCTTTTATGCTTTACCTGCAACTCACATTCTCTGCTGTGCACTCATTGCACAATCCCTATCACACACACAACAATCCACCACACCAGTTGCACTGCGCATCGTGGCTTCCATCTTACTGGTGCATTTACTTGAGGTGCACTGCAATTTCAACCTGAGTGAACTGCACATTCTCACATAATTGGGGCGCTTTGCACCTATTTGGCATTGGACTGTGCACACTTGGGTGCTTTCACATAATCCTGGTGCTTTGGCAGTATTTGGCCTTTCACAGCATCTCCTTATAGTTCTTCTGCATTTCCAATTGGCATTGCCTTATCTGGTAACTGGCACAGGTTGATCATGCCATTATTACTAAGGCGCAGCACATGACACATAACACCAAAGTGGATTTATTTGGAAGAGCACACGAGACCTAGAGCACACCAAAAATAGTGCATTGCACCAGAACAGTTGGGTATTGGGCTATAGGTGCACAAATCTTATTGGCTGAGGCAGCAGCATAGTGCAGTCAGGTTTAGATGGGTGAATGGGTGCACTTGTGGGCAGCGCATGGCGCTTTCTATTTTTCCACTTTATTTTACCATTTTTATCACATAAGCCATTTGTACATAGTAGGCAGACAGATAGAGAATCCACAGGATCTTTCTTCCCCTCATAATTCATAGCTCAGTCAGCATTGCACAAAGTCTGTGCACCAGCATCCAGTCCATGTGCCTTTGTAGTACGCCCTTCATATAGCCACATTTGTGTATCATTTGTGTCCCCTCATTGTATTGCTGTGTTTTGTCCCTGCATTGCATCCTTCGCCCTTGTTTGTGCACTATTGCACTGCACCCTTCATATAGCCGCATTTGCACATTTATTTGTATAGCTGCATTTTGTGCACTGTTTGTGCCTTTTTCTGCCCATTGCACTCCCATCCCGTTTGTGCCCCCAACCTGCGCACCATCTTCACAGCACAACCCAGTGTCGTCTTCATCCCACTCTACCACCCACCTTCATCATCCCCATTGTTGTGCATTTTTGCACTCCCATTGCGCATTTTTTGCCCCTTTGCATTGCGCACTTTCCTGCGACTGTGCATACCTTTCCTTTAGTGTACACAACTAGTGTGCACATTGAAAACCATTGTACCAGCCTCTCCATAGTCTTCCTGCCCTGAAGGACGATCCGAGGCCCTCTAAGCGAACCCCCCTCACCCCAAGCATGCCTGCAGTTGTAGGTTAAGTGTTCACCCCTTCTGTTGAGACTCTGCACTGAGTACCAACTGAACACATCATTTCTGGAGCCCACTGCGATGGGTTTCTGTTTACCAGACCTTATTTAGACCTCCATTGGCTTGCCCTTCACTTCAACATTAACCACCTTCACACTCTCCATTCTGAGGTGTTAGCAACTGCGCTCCAGCTTGGGGAAATACCAGTATTCAAATCACTATTCCTGAACAACACGCACCACTCATCCATGCTGTCTTTACCTCCACCTTCACCTGAATCATCTCTAGCTACCCTAACTCTGTCCGCATCACCGCATTCTTCCCCGCCTTCACATTTCGCTTTTTTTTTTTTTGTTCACATTTCACTGCACTTTTACCAGATCTTAACTCTACACACCTTATTCCACCTACCATGGCTACCATGCACATGCCATCCACATCTAACCAAAACATGCCATGTTTTGACCCCGCAAAACTGCATGAACTCCAGAAGTACTTTGAGGAGCTTGTGCAACTCATCCACGATTGTAACATCACCGATGAGACCAATAAGAAGTTCCACACCATGCGCTATTTGGACAGTGACACTGCAGACACTTGGAAACTGCTACTGGAGTATAGCGCAATGCACAACTATGGCACATTCAAAGACGCTGTCCTAAAGCTTTATCCTGGCTCTAGGGATGGCAGTAAATAAAGTATTAGCGACCTGGACAAGCTTATTGGTGAGACCACACATGTTGACCTTGTAACTGCAGAAGAAATCGCACGCTATTATCGCGCATTTTTCAACATTAGCAAATACTTAGTTGTGCAAGGCATATTGGCATGCTATGACCAAAGCCACATGTTCATTAGGGTGTTTCAACCAGACCAGCTAGAGCGCATTTTGAGCCGCCTTGCGATTGCAGTACTGAATCAGCCTGCAAATGTGCCATACTCATTAGATGCAATATGCGATGCAATCGACTTTATCCTTGAAGGCCCAGCATGCTATTTCCAGCCACTTACTGGGCTCACAGTGCAAAACCCCAATATGTATGTGCCCTACTCAACACCCAGTGCACCCATTTCCCAGCCACAACCTAGCACACCTGCAGTCAAAGCAGAAGACATCTCAGTCTTTTTTGAGTGCATGACACAGACAATGATTACCATGTTGAGCGCATCATGCAGAGATGGCGGAAATGGCGCACCTCACTCAAACAATGACAAGTGCAATGGTTACAGTCAGACGGGGCATTATATCCCTGAGTGCGCTTCAATTGAGTGCCTTATTAGCGAAGGAAAGTGTAGGCAAAATGCAGAAGGGCGCATCATACTCCCAGGTGGTGCATTCATGCCATGTTCTATTCCAGGCAACTTCTTGGGTGAGCACATCGAGGAATGGCATAAGCGCAACCCAGGGCAGATTGCCACTGGTCGACTTTTATCTAATACCAATTCACAGCTCATCTACAATATAGTGCCTCGTCCAGCTCCAGCAGCACCTTTACAGTCAATGTACGTTGCTGCTTCAGTGCCTGCAGCAGATTATATGCAAAGTGCACCAAATGCACAACTAATGAAGGAAGAGCACATTGATGCACTCGAGCGGGAGTCGATGGCGCTTTGGAAGAGGCAAGTCTTTGGCGGCGTTGAAATTCTTTGGTGTGCACCACGCAAAACATCCAATCAAGAGAGCATGCATTCTACAACCACAGACATTGCACCCGTCGACAGTATCGAGTCACCAGCTTTGCAACCCGCTGTGAGCGCAACTGAAGCGCCCGACGAGACGCCCATACATCCCTATTCCAACATTCCTGAAGCGTGTTTTGTGCCCGCAGCAGCAGATAAATCAGATGCACCAGTTAACACTTCCAAAGGCAAAGAGCCATCATACCGCACTGTCGTTCCCATCCAGAATCTGCAGATTGTTGATGATGTATATGTGCATGCCTTGAAGGCACCCTCCATTACGGTTTCGCACGAAGAGCTCCTGTCCCTTTTGCCCGATCTCAGGCAGTGCCATAGAGAACAAGTTACTCCAAAGCACATTGCAGCTACTGGCACAGAAGTGGTAGCTACCAACCTTGCAGGCATTATGCCATTTGCACACTGTGAAGGGCGTGCACCTTTTGCAGAAAATAAAGCACTTAATGCAACACCTCCAGTTAGCGTGGCAATTGCAGTGCCACTTCCTATTGTTTTGCAGGATCCATTTGAACAGTACCTCACCCATCTCCAGCCAGGTGAAATTGAAAACCCTGACATTTTGAAGGTTGCAAAAGAGTTGCATGCACTTCATTGCATTAATTTATTGATTGACATCCAAGAATACTTCCAGGCTATCTTAGATCTGGGTTCACAAATTATCGCAATGTCAGAAGCGGTCTGCCATTGTCTTGGGCTTCAGTATGACCCACGCATTCACTTATACATGCAATCAGCCAATGGAGAGGTAGATGAATCACTTGGGCTTGCACGCAATGTTTCTGCACACATTGGAGATATCATTGTCTATGTGCAATTTCATGTTATCTGTTCGCCTGCTTATGATATTCTGTTATGGTGCCCCTTTGATGTGTTAACATGCTCCATCATGCGCAACTTTGCGGATGAAGTGCAAATGATTACTATCTGCAATCTGAACACAGGCACCATCTCCAGCATTCCAACAAAGCCTAGCGGGAAGCTGCGCCACTTCTTACCAGCTCCAGCAACACTGCACTTTGTTATTCAGCATAACCCACAAAGAAATTTTCGCTAGGCTTCGAGGAATTGATCGCAGACCAATGAGAAGCCACTACTATCATAACATTCGACTCTGATACCCAATCTTGTGACATTTCCACATTCCATTTTCTGCTTCCGTTCCTTCAACCTCTATTATCTCTCAACTCTACCTATCCCAGTGTACCAACAGTCATGTGCAGGCACTCTTAAATTTGATTGACCCTGTGGCACTTATTCCAGCTGCATTCCTAAAAAGTGCACATGCACGTGCAACTTTTATCAATTTAGCGGCATGCATGCTACAAAAGGGCATAGTAACCAAGAAGAAGTATAAACCAGTTGCTAGAAAAGTCAAACCAGTTATTGTGCCCATTCCAAACAAATTCTGCATTGAGCGCAACATTGTAGGTGATCCGCTAGTGGCACTTCCTGTGCTTTTACCAAGCCTGCCACCATTTACCCTGACCAGGCGCTATACTGAAGAGTGCATGCAAGCCCTCCAAAAGCGCCACACTGATTTCTTATTACCAGAGGAGATGAAGGTTTTACACCACTTGATGTCATTGCAGAATGAAGCCTGTGCTTGGAGTGATGAGGAGTGCAGCAGCTTCAAGACTGCATTCTTTCCCCCAGTAGAAATCCCAGTTATTCTGCACACCCCTTGGATAGAGTGCAACATCCCCATTCCACCAGGCATATACAACGAAGTTTGCGCTATTATCTGGAAGAAGATAGACTCAGGCATTTATGAGCACTCAAATTTGGCATATAGATTGTGCTGGTTCTGTATGCTCAAGAAAGATGGAAAAGCACTGCACATTGTACATAGCCTTGAGCTGCTTAATCGCATTACCATTAAACACTCCGGCATCACCCCTACACCTGAGCACCTCGCAGAGCAGTTTGCAGGGCATGCATGTGGTGCTATCCTTGATCTATATGTGGGATATGACAAGCGCTTGATCAAAGAATTGTCATGTGACCTTACAACATTCCAGATGCCGTATGGTGCAATGCGCCTCATTACATTGCCAATGGGTTGGACAAACTCAGTACCAATCTTCCACGACAATGTGTGCTATATTCTGCAGCCAGAGATTCCAGATTACACTGTTCCCTATATTGATGACATCCCAGTCAAGGGGCCTTTGAAGCGCTACATTTTACTGGACAGCTCATGTGCAGTGCTCACTGCGAACCCTGGAATAAGGTGCTTTGTGTGGGAGCACTTCCAGAATGTGAACCGCATTGTGCAGCACATGAAACATAGTGGCAGCATGGCATGCAGTAATGGCCAAGAATGATAAAGTTCTCAGTGCACAATGTGGATTTCATCCCAGAGAACCCGAATGCAACAAGGTAGATGTTATCCACAATTGGGGCACATGCCACACACTGTCAGAAGTGCGCGCATTCTTGGGAACAGTTGGTTTAATGCACATTTATATCCGCAATTATGTGCACCACATTAACGTGCTGACAAGGCTTATGTGCAAGGACACTCCATTTGAATGGGCCCAGAGCAGATAGTGGCACAAAATGACATCAAGCAAGCAGTACTAGATTGCCCTGCACTACAACTGATCAATTATTCCTCAAAACTCCCTGTTATCCTTGTGGTCGACACTTCCCAGATAGTGGTCGGCTTTTATCTTTGCCAGCAAAAGAGCGCAAATGCAAAAGCATGCATTTACAATTGGTTCGGCTCAGTTATGCTCAATGACAGAGAAGTGCACTTTTCACAACCGAAGCTAGAGATCTATGGGCTTTACTGCATGCTGTGCAGTTTGCGCCTTTATATTATAGGTGTGCGCAACTTAATTGTTGAGACTGATGCGTGCTATATCAAGGGCATGCTACAAAACCCCAATATCCAACCATCTGCTAGCATTAACCAGTGGATTGTCTCAATCCTTACATTCCACTTTATGCTCATACATGTTAGGGGAGCAGTGCATAGTCCAGATGGGCTTTTGCATTGGCCGAAGCAGCCAGAGGACTTAGAAGGAGAAGAAGATGAAGTGTTTGAGGATTGGATTGATGTGCTACATGGCTTTATGCATGTGATACATCCCATTTCACAGTCCTTTGATGTGCAAGAACTTGTGCTAATGCAGCCAGAGCCAAGTGCAAACATGCAAAATGCACAAAATGTGTGCAATAGTGTGCTTATTTATAACGATGACTATAGCCAAGTTCCGAGGAGTGCAATAGCAGATGCAGAGGATGAGAAGTTAGATTTGGTGTGGATTTGGATGGATACCCTAACAGGCCCTAGCGACTTCACAGATTCCAAATACAGCGAGCACCTTTTTTAAAGACAAGATGCGCTTATGGAAGTGCAATGCACATGGTACTCACCAGCTTGTTATTTGGCAGTCCAGATGCTTACTGATATTGGGTGACATCCACGACAACATTGGACACAATCACTTTTATGGGATGCACTCCGCATTGCTCGAGCACTTTTGGTGGCTGCACGTTATGGATGACATCATTTGGTTCATGTGCACTTGTCATATTTGCCAGATCCAGCAAACGCAGAAGGTTCTAATACCGCCAGTCATCGCAACACCTGCACCTCTCTTCAGTAAAGTTTTTATTGATACAATGCACTTACCAGTATCAGCAGGGCAGTGCTATATTGTCCAAGAGCATTGCTCACTTGCAACTTGGCCAGAGTTCTGCGGGCTTCCTAAAGAAAATGCGAGTGCACTTGGCGATTGGATGTTTCAAGACCTCATCTGCAGATGGGGTGTGTTGTATGAGATAGTCACTGATAACGGCAAGCCATTCATCAAAGCGCTAGCCTATCTCAGTAAGCACTACCATATCAATCACATTCACATATCTGGCTATAACTCGCTGATAGGTCCACTGCGCGCTTTAAAGTCTGGAGAAGTATTCCCACTCATATTGACACATTACGACACATGCTCCAAACTACTACGAATGCCACTAAATCGACTTCTAACCATTTTCGCATGATTTTGCACTATTTTGCACAACTTTGCACAACTTCAAACCTTTTCGAACGCTTTGGAACCATTTCGCGACACTTCGAACAACTTCACAGTACTTCGAACAACTTTAATGGCCATATAGCTGTCCTCAAACACTTTCGATACACGATGCTTAACCGGAGTAAGCTATTTAGTTGCATATTGAGCACTACTGGACACGAGGAGGGATTACAAGAGAGTTAGAATGCGATAAGTGCAGTTTTTATGTTTCATGATATATTAAATCAATAGGACAAGAACTCTTACTATACTGGGACAAAGTATGTTTCAATTATCATCATTTCTCATTTGTTTTTACAATTTACAAAGTCCTTTATTGTTGCACATATTGCCCTTTATTGTATTCCCCTTTTTGGTACTATCTCTTCAAAATGTATATAAACTTGTACTATTTACATAGAACAACAGAGAACCAGTTACCCTCTCCACTATAGTCAGATTTAAGAGCAATTCTCTTGAGTCTTACCTCACGTTGTATCACTAAGTTCTGCGAAATATCGCGAACTTCCTCGAACTTTCATATTCGTTCTCAACTCGTCATTGCCTATCGTCACTAAAAAACCCAGCTTGTAATGGCTATATTCGTTTGTCAAAACATATATTGACACCAGTCAAATACCTTCGAACCCCCTCAAACTCACCCAAACAATTTCGAACACATTCGAACTTATTTCGAGCTACTTTGCACATCTTCAAACCAATTTCGAACATTTTCAAACATCTTCCGGTGACATTTAGTACCACCTCGCACCCTTCCTCTGGCCTGTGTTATACCATCCGAAGCCATTAGTAGGTTTTGTTTGGGTTTCCAGGTTGAGTATTATCATTTTGGAGCCCACCACGAGGGGTTTCTAAATCATTTCATCGCCTAATCCACCTCGAATCTCTCGGCTTAGGCCAACACAAGCTCAAAATCTTAGAATCAAGACTCACCAGGCCTTCGAATCTCTCAAACAATCGGGAGATATTTTAATACCTGTCTCTGATGCCAAATCCACACATCGTCGTCTGTTCCCTTCACCTATTTCCTTGTCTATAACTTCATCTTCCTCTTCTTCTTCATCCTCTACTACATCATTCATTATTCCAGCTACTTCAACACATCTACCATCTTTCGCTCAGGTTCTAACTCCTCGAATCAGTACATCTATGGCCACCCCAGCAATAATGCCAGCTCGAGGACATTCCACAGCACCAAAATTCAACCCCACTCAACCTCGAGAGCTACATCGATACTTTAACGGGCTCGAAATACTTTTCATCGACTGTAATGTTACGGATCCCGAACTTATGAAGAAGCACGCCTGTCGATATGTTGATATCGATACGTCCGAACTCTGGGAATCAATTCCCGAATATGAAACTGGGACTTCGTTTCACGATTTTCATGTCGCAATCCACAGACTATATCCTGGTTCCGAAGACAATCGAAAATGGTCGATTTCAGACATGGACAAACTCGTTGGTGAACAACTTCAGATGGGTATCTATAACGCAAGCGATTTAGGATTATATTACAGGTCTTTCTACAACATTACGAAGTTCCTATTCTCTAAAGGCCGAATTTCAGAGGCAGAACAAAGTAGAGCGTTCGTTCGAGGTTTTCAACCGGGTTTATGGTCAAGAATTGCACGACGACTCGAACTTAAATTTCCCGACCACTATCTGGATGACGCCTACCCACTTGACGACATTCATGCAGCAGCGAAATTTGTTTTAGCAGGGTCAATTAGCTCGAATTCGGCATCATTACAGTCTTCAGAAACATCGGTATCGACTTCGACATCTTCGACACAGATTAAATCGGAAGACTTATTGGTGATCCTCGAAAAATTCGCAACCACACTCGTCATGGCTTTAGCAGGCTCGAAATCCACTAACCCTCCTTGAACTAACAGTGGATTTCGCTCAGACCAGCTCAAAAACTTAGCTTGTGTCTTTTTTTCATTAGCGACTGCTTGGTTTGCCAAGCCTATATCAATGAAGGAAAGTGTAAAAAGAACAACAAAGGAAAAATTGTGCTTCCAAATGGATGGTTCACCCCTCAAAACATTCCTGGTCGCTTTATCAAAGACAGAATCGACGAATGGACTTGACAAAATCCTTCGAACACAACTGCATCGTCGCTCATGTACAACATTGCATCCTCAACAGCTACTTTGACACCACCTAGGGGCATTTACCATGTTTCCGAACAATCTGCGACACCCGAAGATCACATCGCAAAACTCAAACAAGAGATATACACTTTGCGAAGTGGTAGGACTTTTGCTAAAACTAATTCGGGCATACCAACAGTCCCCATCTCTCGACCTTTGGTTTCGCCAAACACTGCGGCAGTTGAACAATCAGCGCCACATGTACCAGCGTCATCCATCTCATCTACGGCAACAAACCTACCAACCTCGACTTCGGCATCATCATTGATTTCGGAAACAACTTCGCAGCCTGTTATTCATCCTTACGCTGCTACAAAAGAAAATTCATACCTACCACCACACGAATGAAACTTCGGATCCACTGTGAAAGGTAAAGGCAAAGATGGTCCTTCGCACCATACCCAAGCACCAATTCAAAAAGATAAAATCACAGAAGATGTTTTCGCTCGTTCGATGAAGACGCCAATTATTACACTAATGCCCAAAGAATTGTTGGCTCTATCACCCAAAGTTCGTACAAAATGGAAGGAACAGGTCACTCCATGTCAAATTCAGCAGTCCGAAGGGAATAACGCCACAAATCTGCTTAATGATGAGATTTTCGTGATTGATGACCCATTTGAAACTTATATTAACAGTCTTTGACCTGGCGATATTCCAGAACCTTTTATCGCAGCAAAGGAATCCCATTCAATTAGGTCAATTATTATGAATGTCAATGGAAGGAATCCAGTGGAAAGTGTGTTAGACCCCGGTTCTTCGATTATCGCAATGTCTGAAGAAGTTTGCTATGAACTTGGCCTTGCTTATGATCCTTCAATCCACATCCCACTCCAATCAGCTAACAGAGGCATTGACGAAAGTTTGGGTTTAGCACGAAATGTGCCTTGCAAAGTGGGGAGTATCACGCTGTTCATGCAAATTCACATAATTCGTGACCCAGCCTATGATATCTTACTCGGTCGACCATTCGATGTACTCACCGAAAGCACCGTCAAAAACTACAGGAATGAAGCCCAGACAATTACGATATATGATCCTAATTCGACATGATCGTGTGCTATCCCCACGATTCCCCGTTCTAATCACCGTCGAAAGGATTTTCGCAACTAGAGGACAAAATTTCGGACATTGACCAGTGCGCTTTTGTTATCTTATTCGATCCCTCTAATTTATCTATCAATATCGAATGCACTGTGAATATTCCCGATATGGAGTCCTCGAACTCCTCGAAATCCATTTCTTATTCTTCGATCCTTGTGAATTTATATTTAACAGCCAGTCACCAATATGAAACATATTTATCGACCTTGAAGGCAATGTCTACACCTTCTAAGCCTATTATTGACTCCTCATATCCAACTTTCGTGGCATCAAAAAAGAAATACAAACCTGTCGCACAAAAAATTCGCCCAGTTATTACTGAGCTACCCGACTGATTTCACATTATTCGAACAATTACTGGCGACCCTCTCGAAAACATGCCAAAATTAAATCCTTATCCACTGTCGTTTATCCCCACTTCGCGATATACACTCGAACGTAAAGCTATTATTGACAAGAATCATCCTGGTGATTTCCTATGGCCAGAGGAACGAAATCTTATGCACGATTTTATTCGAAATCAGGAAACAGCTTTTGCGTGGACAGAACAAGAGCGAGGAAGTTTTCGCTCTGACTTTTTTCCTCCTATAGAGTTCCCTGTCGTTCCTCACACTCCATGGGTTGAGCAAAACATTCCCATACCTCCAGGTTTGTATGAACAGATATGCGAAATGCTGAAAAAGAAGATAGAGGCAGGAGTATACGAACCATCGAACTCTTCATACCGATCACGATAGTTTTGCGTTGCAAAAAAGGATGCGAAATCACTTCGAATTGTCCACAGTCTCAAACCGCTTAACCAAGTAACGATCCAGCACTCAGGAGTCATACCAATACCCGAACATTTAGCAGAACAATTTGGGGGACGATCATGTGGAGGAATATTGGATCTCTATGTGGCATTCGATGAAAGGAAAGTCACAGAATCATCTCGCGATCTGACAACGTTTCAGACACCATTCGGAGCACTTCGCATCGTTACCCTACCCATGGGTTGGACAAATTCTGTCCCTATCTTACATGACGACGTGACATTTATTCTATAGCCCGAAATTCCTCATATCATCATTTCTTACATCAACAACACACCAGTTAAGGGTCCGAAATCAGAATATAGAATGATCGGTGGATCCTACAAAATGATTCCCGAGAATCCAGCTATTTGATGCTTTGTCTGGGAGCATTTCGAAAATTTAAATCGGATAGTCCAGTGTATGAAGTATTGCGGAGGAACATTTTCAGGTCCAAAGCTCTATCTTTGCATCCCCGAAATAATTGTTTTAGGGCATCGATGCAATATCGAAGGTCGTATGGCTGACCCTACTCGAATCGCTGCTGTTAGCAAGTGGGGACCATGTCGAAGCCTCACCGAAGTCAAAGCATTCCTAGGAACCATTGGAGTTTGTTGTATATTTATCCGAAATTTTGCTCAACGAGCTGCAGCACTGATACAACTCACTTGAAAAGATGTTCCTTTCAAATTCGGAGCGGAACAAATAGCAGCCCAACAAGATTTGAAAGCAGCTCTAATCAATTCCCCAGCAATTCGAGCAATCAATTACTCATCTCCAGCCCCAGTTATTCTATCAGTCGACACTTCGAACATTGCTATTGGTTTCTTTCTCGCTCAGTGTAATCCCAAAAACCCTCGAAAATGATATTATAGTCGATTCAGATCGATTACACTTAACGACTGCGAATCCAGATTTTCGCAACCCAAACTCGAACTTTACGGTCTATATCGCACTCTCGGAGCACTACGATTGTACCTAATAGGAGTTTGAAGGCTTATCGTCGAAGTTGACGCACGATATATTAAAGGCATGCTTTCGAATCCTGATATTGCACCTAGTGCTAGCGTCAATCAATGGATAGTATCCATCCTAACCTTTCACTTTACATTAGTCCACGTCGCAGGAACACACCATGGTCCTGATGGACTTTCGAGACGACCCCCACAAGATGAAGATGTTCAGCTCGACAACAAAAATAATTTCGGAGACTGGATCGACTGCCTTCATGGTTTCGTACATCAAATAAATCCTATTACAACCTGACCATTTACTTCACATAAAATGTTGATCTTCTCCCTCTCTTCGAATCTTAGTAAGGGGGAGGATCTCACCTATAACGATGTCCTATGATCAAATAACACAAAAATGAATGATGAGAGGTTACTTCACATTCGAAATTGGTTACATGACTTGGTGCGACCCCCTGAACTATCATATGCAGAATACACAACCTTTATTCAATATTGCACCGGATTCTTTTTAGACTCGGGCAAACTGTGGAGAAAAGACTCCCAAGGAGCTCACAAAATTGTCACTCCTCCAGAACGTCGTCTCGAAATCATTTGCGCAGCTCACGACGACATAGGACACAAAATGGTTTTCGCTACTAAATCAGTTATTGCCCTTCGATTCTGGTGGCTGAACATGAAATTCGACATTGCATGGTATATTTGAACCTGCCACCTATGCCAAATTCGACAAATGCGAAATGTTCTAATTCCGCCCACAGTCGCCACTCCAGCACCCCTTTTCGGCAAAGCCTATATCGACACAATGCAAATGCCACCTTCGAATGGATTTAAATACATTGTACAAGGTCGATGCTCACTAACAACCTATCCAGAATGGCGAAAACTTCGACGCGAAAATGCCACGTCTCTGGGCGATTGAATCTTCGAAGACATTATTTGTCGATGGGGCTCGCTATACGAAATCGTAACTGACAATGGCGCTGTGTTTATTGCAGCCATGGAATATCTTGTGAAGCGATATCATATTAACCATATTCGAATTAGTGGTTATAATTCGCACACCAACGGACTCATCGAACGAGCCCATTTCGATGTTCGACAATCATTATTTAAAGCAGTTGATGGAGAACAAGCGAAATGGTCAGCAGGGGCGCACTCAGTGTTTTGGGCAGAGCAAGTCATGGTTCATAAATGCATGGGTTGTTCTTTCTACTTCGCAGTTACAGGAGCACACCCTCTAATACCCCTTGACATCTCCAAAGCAACATACTTACAACTGCCACCCGATTCAATTTTATCGACAACCGATCTTATAGCTCAACGAGCCATAGCACTACAAAAATGATCTACCGACCTCGAATTGTTATATTCGAAGGTCTACACATCCCGAATCGAAGCTGCGAAACACTTCAAACTTGCTCACGAACATACTATGCACGACTACAACTTTGCGAAAGGAGATTTAGTGCTACTTCAAAACACGCAAATCGAGAAGTCCCTTAATCGCAAGATGAAACCCCGATATGTCGGCCCTCTTATCATTATCGAACGAAACTACAGAGGGGCTTATATTCTCTGCAAACTCGATGGGTCAGTACTACATAGACCTATTGCCGCATTTCGTTTGCTACCATATCTCGCTCGAAAATCAATTTCCCTACCACCGAATTTCCTCGATATCAACTCCGAGCACTTTGAACAACTTTGAACAAGTTCGAACTTCGACGAAGATACCTTCGAAGATTTTCAGGATTTCGAAAACGAATAATTATCCTTTCTTTCCTTTTTGCAATTACTTACAAAAAATTCAATTACTTTTAGTGTATGATACAAGTCGTGATATCACATCATAGCATGGTCATGCAAACTCCAAAGGGTTTTTCAGCTATGATGAACTACTGAGCCTTTCCCTAAAAAGTCATATTCTTTGTTCGTTAAATTATATTTATCTTTTTCTTTACTTTACTTTCCAAAGACATTTAATGAAAATTTCAAAAACGAACAGATATACAACAAAAGAAAAACCCCTCTACTCCTCCAACATCTACTCCAATACCTTTATCTCCCTACCCAATACCTCCATCTCGACCCTCTTCTTCGCTAGTTTTCTAGCGATAATCCATCGCCATACCCCCCATTCTTCCTCGACTTCCTCGACTCCCTGTGACTCCCTCGCCTTCACCTTTCCCTTCCCCTTCAACAACATTTTCTTCTTTTTCAACGGCTTGGAAGGCCCTGCTATCAGCTCGACATCCTCGACAGGGCCCACGAGACAGATTTGACAAACTACAAAATTCGAAAACTAGTTAGCAATCACCTTCAAATGAGTTCGAATGACAGTCATACCTTTTCTTGGGCGCGAATCGTGTTTCATGCCCCCAAACTTTTTCGCCTCGCCCTTGCGAAGCCCTCACCTCGACAATCCAGCCCAATAGCACCCCTGTGCCTCCTGGGTACACTTCATGCACTTTGCAGCCCCATCCTTGATGATACAGCGTGGCTGGGACTTGAACCCAGCACATCTATCGCACTACAAAACATTTAGTAGCTTGAAAGTCTTTCGAAAATAAGTAAAAAACTCACCGGACCCTCAAAATCGAGGAGCCCACTCAATTCAACCCGTGCCCACTTTGCACCCCCTTCGTCACCATCCGCCTCTTCTTCGACCTCCTCAACCTCTACCGCTTTTCGCTTCACCACCCTTACTACAGGTAGCTCTTCCTCGTCCTTGCCCTCACCCTCATCTTCATCTCCAGCCTCTGCCCTTTTTATAGCCTTCGACTCATCCTCGAACTCCGCATTCCGTCGTTGCAATATTTCCTTCGAGATCGTCTTCATGTGAAATTCGGCCAGAACGACATTGCGACCTTCCTGTAACGCAACTTTTCGGGCCTCGAGCCGCGCCCTTTTCGCCTCCTCCTTCTCCTCTCGGACACATTTTGCTTCTTCCTCTCTAGTCTTGCATTGGATCTCTTCCGCTAAATCCATGAATAATAATTCTCCGCCCCACGAAATCCACTCGCGTCGAGCCATCGGTTTGTAAAGTTCAAAAACCTCATCAACGACCTTTTGAACAGCCACATCATGCTCTTCGCCAAGATCTTCGGCAAGTTCATCGTATTCCGCCTACACAAAACATTTTAGCACCTTTGACCACGAATAGACGAGCAGCAGACATACCATTTTCGCACAGAAACCCCACCCTCAGACTTCGAAATCCCAGTCTTCTGCGATGCCATGCTCAGGCATTGACTTCGCATAATCGAGTACTTCAGAATTAAGCTCGGCCAAGAGAGACATTCCAAAAGCTAGAATTTGGATGTAGGAGGTGAAAGAAGAAGAACAAGAAGTATTTCGAACCTCGCTAAGTTTTCAACATGATCACGCATTCCGCACGTGACTTCGATCGGCTGACTGGGACAGTCAGGATTTCAGTAAGGGGGAGGATGATAGGTCCACTGCACACTTTAAAGTCTGGAGAAGTATTCCCACTTGTATTGACACATTACGACACATGCTCCAAACTACTATGAATGCCACTAAATCGACTTCTAACCATTTTCGCATGATTTCGCACTATTTCGCACAACTTCGCACTACTTCGAACCTTTTCGAATGCTTTCGAACCATTTCGCGACACTTCGAATGACTTCGCAGTACTTCGAATGACTTCGGCGGCCGTATAGCTGTCCTCAAACACTTTTGATACATGATGCTTAACCGGAGTAAGCTATTTAGTCACATATTGAGCACTACCGGACACGAGGAGGGATTACAAGAGAGTTAGAATGTGATAAGTGCAGTTTTTATGTTTCATGATATATTAAATCAATAGGACAAGAACTCTTACTATACTGGGACAAAGTACGTTCAATTATCATCATTTCTAATTTGTTTTTACAATTTACAAAGTCCTTTATTGTTGCACATATTGCCCTTTATTGTATTCCCCTTTTTGGTACTATCTCTTCAAAATGTATATAAACTTGTACTATTTACATAGAACAACAGAGAACCAGTTACCCTCTCCACTATAGTCGGATTTAAGAGCAATTCTCTTGAGTCTTACCTCGCGTCGTATCACTAAGTTCTGCGAAATATCGCGAACTTCCTCGAACTTTCATATTCGTTCTCAACTCATCATCGCCTATCGTCACTAAAAAACCCAGCTTGTAATGGCTATATTCGTTTGTCAAAACATATATCGACACCAGTCAAATACCTTCGAACCCCCTCAAACTCACCCAAACAATTTCGAACACATTCGAACTTATTTCGAGCTACTTCGCACATCTTCGAACCAATTTTGAACATTTTCGAACATCTTCCAGTGATATTTAGTACCACCTCACACCCTTCCTCTGGCCTGTGTTATACCATCCGAAGCCATTAGTAGGTTTTGTTTGGGTTTCCAGGTTGAGTATTATCGCACGCTAATGGAATTGTTGAGTGTGCACATTTTGATGTGCATCAAGCACTTATCAAAGCCACAGATGGAGGAGAGTCAAAATGGTTCAGTGCACTGTACTCAGTCTTTTGGGCAGAGTGCATCACAGTTCGGAAGTGCCTTGGTGTTTCACCATACTTCATTGTTACAGGCATGCAGCCTCTAATCCCTCTCAATATCATTGAAGTGACATACCTTAACCCACCCCCAGATTCTATACTCTCCACTACAGACTTGATCGTGCAGCGCACGCACACACTACAAAAGCATCCAGAAGACTTAGCGTGCATCTGTTCCCACATCTATGCAGAAAGGTGCAAAGAGGCACTCCGTTTCGAGAAGGTGCACTCAAAAACCATCCACAATTTTGACTTCCAGCATGGTGATTTAGTCCTTATGCGCAACACAGCAATCGAGAAGAGCCTTAACTGCAAAATGCGTGTGCGTTATCTCAGTCCTCTAGTTATAGTGTCATGCAATCAAGGTGGCACATATATCATTTGCGAACTCAATGGGATGGTATTCAACAGGCCAGTAGCTGTGTTTCACCTACTGCCATACCATGTGCACAAGTCCATTGCACTTCCAGACATAGTGCTCGATATCACCACAACACAGTTGAGAGAGAGGGAAGAGTCCATAGTAGTGGACACAGAAGACGAAGAAGCAGTTGACGAAGAAGAAGTGCAAGGAGATAGTGCTGAGGATGAAGAAAATGCCAATGAGGTGCACAACTAGTGCTCCACACACACCGCTATGGATATTTCACCTTTTCATACGTACGCTTTGCTTTCTTCCATTTTTTACATTACCTTTTTTCTATTTGTGAAGTCGCATCTGCACACATTCCGTGATTGCACAACCCATGGGTTTTACCAGCCATGATGATCTACTGAGCCTTTCCCATTTTTTTAGACTTTGTCATATGGCATGCACTTCCTTTTATCTCTTACTCTTTTATCATTTGGACATGGTCAATATCTCAGTTGGGAGGAGGAAAGTGATGGTTGGACAATTTTTCCACACTCCTTTGCATTTGCACATTTTTGCACTGGTGCACATTTTTTGTGCGCTTGACATTTTCTGCTCAAACATTGCCTATCTTATCTCTTTTCCCTCACATATATTATTTGGACTTACAAATTTCGTTTTATGGCACCATGGAAGCATGCACGCATTGCACCGCTTCAGAGTGCATCACACGTTTATCACAGGTGCAACAAGAAAACCAATTATGGGCTATCTATTGGTTAATACAGTCAAGCAGCTACTCAATGGACTCCAGGAACTCCAAGTGCTCCATGGCCAAATCCAGTTTCACCTTTACGTCTGCCTCCGCTTGCTCCGCACTGTGCAACCAGCTCTTGGTGACTTCTAACTTGACAAGTGACCTTTGGACATCCTCTCTAAGGTGATCGTGCATGGCACCCAAGACCACAACCACTGAGCAGCATTGCACTAAGTCGAGTGCTTTGGCATCCTGTCCTTGGTAGACCGCATCCCCCAAGGTGTTTCCCAATCTGGTTTGGCATGAGGATTGCATGTGTGCATTTGCCTGGTGAACGGTAAGGTGGCGCAGCTTTGGGCGTACTTGTGATGGTGCAGGGGGTGTGTTTTCGACTTTGCAGTGCTTCAATGTGTGCTCTTTCGAGGGGCTGATGAGCCCCACATCACTCTCATTGCCCTTGTCAATTTATGATGTGCCTTTGGAATAGTTAGCACAGTGTGGAAGGAGGAAGAGAAAAAGACACACCAGGGTGCCCAGTAGCTGCTTTCCTGCCTCTAAAAGTTGCGCACAGCTGTGCGAGGGTGCGCTTTGTCCATTCGCACTTTCACTTACCCTTTGCACATGGAGCGCATTGCTTTCCATTGACAGAGATGTACCTAGCCGGTTGGCCCATGCAGCGGCAGTTATCACACTAGAGTAGAAGGGAAACCATTTAGTGAGTTTGAAGCATATCCAAAGAAACTTACCAGTCCGCTATTAGCATCGGAGGTGGTGCCAACACCACTCAGTGGTGGTACCTCGATGTATGCATGCTGCCACATTGTGCACACTGGGTGCACACTTGCGCCTTCATCCACACTAGCACTCTCATTGCTCGGCTCACTCTCCCCTTCGCTCATCACCCCACTCTCCCAAGATTCACCAGTTCCTTTGCCTACGACCTCAGTATTGGTCACTCCAGAAAGTGCACACAGAGAGTGCACCAGCATGACACACACCTTTTCATCCTCCACTTTGGCGGTATCTATATCGCTTGCTTCATTAATTGCCCTAAACTCACCTTCCAGATGCTCCAAGTTGACTTCGGGTGCCTGCAATTCAGCCGTCAAGAGCGTGCTTCCAGCCACCCTGCCAGTTCATGTGCCCTAGGCTCAAATTCCTCAAACTGCTCTTTCTCCTCAATCATCTTATGCATATCAGGTATCAGCTCCTCATCCCATGTAAGCTACTCTTCTACCAGAATACCACTAAATGCGCTGCATGCCTTTGCAAGGAGTGCATCGAGTTCCGCATCATCTTTAACAGTGTCTGCACAGCTTTTATACATGTTCTACATGCCCTGATCCTTAGCAACCTATGCCAGTTATAGAAATGTGAAAAGCGCACCAGTTTACTGCAAAAACCCTCGCCCCAAGCTTGCATGGTGGTCTGCTCGCTCCCAGCAGCTAAGGCACAGCACGTGACACATAACACCAAAGCAGATTTATTGGGAAGAGCGCATGAGACCTAGAGCACACCAAAAATAGTGCATCATACTGGAACAGTTGGGTATTGGGCTATAGGTGCACAAATCTTATTGGCTGAGGCAGTGGCATAGTGCAGTCAGGTTTAGATGGGCGAATGGGTGTGCTTGTGGGTAGCGCATGGCACTTTCTATTTTTCTACTTTATTTTACCATTTTTATTACATAAGCCATTTGTACATGGTAGGTGGACAGATAGAGAATCCACAGAATTTTTCCCCCCCTCATAGTTCATAGCTCAGTCAGTGTTGCACATAGTCTGTGCACCAGCATCCAGTCCATGCACCTTTGTAGTGCACCCTTTGTATAGCCACATTTGCATATCATTTGCGTCCCCTCATCATATTGCTGTGTTTTATCCCTGCATTGCATCCTTCACCCTTGTTTGTGCACTATTGCAGTGCACCCTTCATATAGCTGCATTTGTGCACCGTTTCCATATTTATTTGTATAGCCGCATTTTGTGCACCATTTGTGCCTTTTTCTGCCCATTGTGCTCCCATCCCATTTGCACCCCCAACCTGTGCACCATTTTCACAGCACAACCCAATGTCATCTTTGTCCCACTGTACCACCTGCCTTCATCATCCCCATCATTGTGCATTTTTGCACTCCTGTTGCATGTTTTTCTGCACTGTGCATTTTTGCCCCTTTGCATTACACACTTTCTAGGCACTGTGCATACCTTCCCTTTAGCGTACACAACTAGTGCGCATATTGAAAACCATTGTACCAGCCTCTCCATAGTCTCCATGCCCCGAAGGATGATCCGAGGCTGTCTAAGCAAACCCCCCTCACCCCAAGCACGTCTGCAGTTGTAGGTTAAGTGTTCACCCCTTCTGTTGAGACTCTGCATGGAGTACCAACCGAACACATCAGTGTTGCTCAAGGATATCAAGGATGGTGTTTTTGGGTAAAGTGGTGGCACACATCCATACCATTGAGTTTCAGAAGAGAGGCCTTCCACATATGCACCTCCTCATATTTCTTGATCCAGCCGACAAAATCTGTGATGCCCATGATGTTGATTCCATTGTATCAGCACAGATTCATGACCCTGTCACACAGCCAATGCTCTATCACACTATAACTACCTGCATGCTTCATGGTCCTTGTGGTCATGACAAACCCAAGGCTTCATGCATGGTCGACAATAGGTGCAGCAAGAGGTATCCCAAGGAATTCAGACAACAAACTTCCTTTACTGCAAATAATTATCCTGATTATGCCAGACCCAACAATGGTAGAACAGTGAGGAAGCATAATTATGTCTATGATAACAGACATGTCGTCCCACACAATCCTTATCTGGCTGCAAAGTAAGGAACATCTATCTGACACCATATTTATTGGTTAACAATTTGGTTCATTTGTCAGATATGACTGTCACATCAATGTTGAGATCTGTTCTTTAGTCGAGGCTGTTAAGTACATCCACAAGTACATATACAAAGGCCATGACAGAACCATGATTGAGATTCTCAACCAAGACAGAGACGAGGTCAAGGAGTATCTGAATGCACATTACATTGGATCGGTGGAAAGCTGCTGGCATATAAATGAATTTGGAATGCATGCAAAGTCTCCTCATGTTTATCGTCTGCCTGTCCATCTGTAGGACCAGCAAACTGTCTACTTCAATGCAGATGACAATATCAATGAGGTTTTGGAAAGGCCTGCTGCCAAGACCACACATCTCACTGCTTGGTTTAATGCCAACAGAAGATATGAAGCAGCACGTACTGTCACCTACCAGAACTTTCCTCAAGCATGGGTCTACAATCCAACCAAGAAGCAGTGGAACCCAAGGAAGCAGCATGACCCTGCTATTGGCAGAATGTACTTTGCTTCTCCTGCTCAGGGGGAAAGGTTCTACCTTAGGCTGCTCCTTACTGTTGTCACAGGGGCAACATCATTCCAGCACTTGTGCACTGTCAATGGTGTTGTCCATAACACATTCAAGCAGGCCTGTTTGCATTGGGTCTTTTGCAGGATGACCAGGAATGGGTCCAGTGTCTTACAGAGGCATCCCAGATGCAGCTCGGTTCCTCTCTCAGATTGCTCTTTGCCACCATTCTTCTTCATTGCAATCCAACATCACCTGACATCCTGTGGAACCAGTTCAAACATCACATTTATGATGACCTCAGAGTCAAACTTCTTTCCATCTATCCAGATACAGACTTTACAGATGATCAGGTGTACATGTATGGCTTGCATCTCATCAATCAGATTCTTATCAGATCAGGCAAACAACTTTCTGATTATCCAGAGATGCCCACCATTGAAGGAAAGTGGCACATTGATGTTCCTGCCAATAGGCTTTTGCAGGAACAGAGGGATTACAATGTTGAAGAGTTGGCCATCACTGTTGCTCACAATCTCCAGCTTTTCAATCACAGGCAGAGACAGGTTTTTGATGCTGCAATGGATTCTGTCAACAATAACAAGGAAAAGCTCATGTTCTTACATAGTGCTGGAGGTTGTGGAAAGACCTTTGTCTGCAACACCATTGCAGCTGCTGTTTGTGCTCAAGGAAAAATTGATCTCTGTGTGGCATCATCTGGAATCACTGCATTGCTTCTAGAAGGTGGTCACACAGCACATTCCATGTTCAAAATCCCAATTGAAATCGATGAGGCCTCTACTTCCAAAATACTTTGAGGTTCAGATTTGCACCAGGTCCTTGATCAAACTTCCATCATCATCTGGGATGAAGTTCCTGTGCAGCACAAATATGCCACAGATGCAGTCGATCACACCTTGCATGATCTCAAGAAGAAGAATGTTCCATTTGGTGGTATCACTGTTTTGTTTGGAGGTGAATTTAGACAGACCCTACCTGTTATTCCTAGAGGCACTAGAGAACAGATCATAGCTTCATCCATCAAAAGGAGCACTCTCTGGCAATGCATTACTGTCTATCACTTGACTGAGAATATGCAACTCGACAGAACTCCAGAGAACACTGCACATGCTGCCTGGCTCTTGCACATCGGTGCAGGCACAACAGTCGATGCTGCAGACACTATCCAGATTCCACACAACATGCTCTGCCATGGAAATACCATGGATCACCTTATCAACTCCACATATCCAGGCATAGAGCAGGGGAACAAGCCAGATCAGTACTATCTGGATAGGACCATTCTCTCCTGCACAAATGACAATGTTGATGTCATCAACTCTCTTCTCCTTGCGAGATTTCCTGGACCAGAGCATGTCTTCAACAGTGCTGATACAGTCTCATTCAGAGAGTAGGAGTTAAACAACTACCAGCCATATCCTGCAGAGTACCTAAACTCTATCAAAGCAAGTGGCCTTCCTCTCTGCAGGCTGGCACTTAAGATAGGCTGTCCTCTCATGCTTCTACGCAATCTGGATGTCACCATGGGTCTTTGCAATGGAACTTGACTTATCCTTCTTGAAGCCAGATCACGTGTATTGAAGTGCAGGATCATCAGTGGAGATGCACAGTTTGCAGAAAATATCGTTTTCATTCCTCGGATCACATTGGAGCCTTCAGCAGAGACCTTGCCATTACCACTCTGTTGACATCAATTTCCAGTTCACTTGGCATTTGCCATGACTATCAACAAGTCACAAGGCCAATCAGTATCCCATGTTGGCTTGGACTTGCAGACACCAGTGTTCTCACATGGGCAGTTATATGTTGCACTGTCAAGGGTACATCTGGAGAAAGGATCAAGGTGCTGTTGAATGAAAACAATGGAAATAACAGAACTGCCAATGTGGTATACAAGGAAGTGTTGAATGGAGTTGTTTAGCAAAGGTGAGTAACTTGAAAGATTATTTACAGGAATTGGAAACTAATATAGATATCAAGATAGACTTGGATTTAGATTTAGATTTAGATTTAGATTTAGATTTAGATTTGGATTGTACTTGGATTGAATCAAATGGTTGAAAAATTTATTGTGAGAAGACTTTAGGGCAGGTTAGTAAACCTCAGTGTGTATTCAATAACAAGTCAATAAAAGTTTGTAATAATGTCAATAACAAGTTTGTAGTAAACTCGATATAACAAGTCAATACAAGTTTGTAATAATGTCAATAACAAGTCAATAACAAGTCAATACACATTTGTAATAAAGTCAATGACAAGTCAATAAAAGTTTGTAATGATGTCAGTAACAAGTTTGTAGTAAAGTCAATATAACAAGTCAAAGTAACTGTAGTGGGATTAAGCATTGTGTTATGTACATGCAAGCTGGCCGATGCCAGTGTCAGGCTGAGCAAGCAAAGTGAGCGAATGCCATGACAAAGGCATGGGTTATAAGCTCGTCTATTACATATGGTACAGTCATTTTGTGGGAGTGATGGTGGATTAAATGGGGGAATTTTTCAGCTAAGAATGGTGATGATTTGCATGACATATGCTACACTCATTTTGTGGGAATGATGGGAGTGATGGTTGATGGGATTATCTAAAATTTGTCAGAGCTGTGCAAAATTGGTCAGCGCTGTGCAACATTAGTCAGAAATGATGGCATTAGTCAAAGCTGACTAACAATTAGTCTGAAATGTGGCTATCCCATATGTAATAGTACTGGTCAGTAACAAGTCAATACAAATTTGTGATTTGTAATGAAGTCAGTAACATGACAATACAAATTTGTAATGAGGTCAGTAAAAAGTCTGAAGTCAGTAACAGGTCAATACAAATTTAATGAAGTCAGTAACATGTCAATAGAAATGGGTAATGAGGTCAGGAACAAGTCAAATACCAAAAAAGGCAGATCTACATGCATAAAATTTCGGTTGCGATATAGTGGACACCTACTTTCACGCCTCTTCCAGAACATGCACCATATGGCCAAACAGCTGACATTTCCTTACATGTAGAGAGACAGTGCATGACAATCAATTGTGTACCTCTCTTCACACAACATTTGGGGCTATAATAGTGATACTATTGCAATTGCTATCTATTATCAAATAGCAAATTTGTGATTGTTATTACAAAAGTGCTGGAACTGGCTATTGAAACTTGAAAACAGTTGGATTACAGTGAGTGTTGTGACAACTGACTGTTAAAGGAAGTTGTTGCTGACCTTACTTCAGCTGTGCTGCATTGTTGGCTATTGAACAAAATTATTGTTTGGCTTTACCATTACTAAATATGTGAGTGGTGGTGGCATATGTTGCAATAATGATGGCTGATTAGAGTGTTTGCAGGAATCAAAGTAGACCTTCTGCACCAGAAGTGGAAAGGGCTAGAATTAGATATGCAGACCATCTAGAAAGGTTGCAGATGACCAATCCTGATGAGAGGAGAAGCAGAGTCAGAGTGACTGCCCCTGCTGAAGGAATTGTTCCACTGAACTATGGAGCTGCATTGGCAGCTCAGATACCACAGGTGCAAATGCCTGCTGATTGGGATGCTCCAAGGCAGTTTGAATTGCCTGTTGTACCTCCTGCTCCTGTATTACATAGGAGAGGGGCTCCTGGGATGCCATCTGGACCTGTTTTGGCAAACCATGGAATAGGGGCAAATATAGCTTCTACTATACCACAGGTTCAACTGCCAGCAGGGTGGAATGCACCTTTGACCAATCCTATTCCTGTAATTCCACCTGCACCTCAGGTACAAACAAGAAGGGGGAGAGGGAGAGGGAGAGGCAGGGGACTGGGACCATTGCATAATATTTCAGGTGGTCAACCAGATCCTGCACTCAATAATCTGCATAGGGGACATATTGCATTGAGGGAAAGGACTGCAGATTATGAGGCACATATTCAGGAATTGCAATAAGAAACAGCTAAATGGTATCAGCATCAGCAGGAGCTATTACAGAAGATTGCTGAGAAAAGAAGAATTGCTGAAGCTACTGCTGCCAGAGAAAGGATATCACAGCAAGTGGCTGAAGTAAGTAGACAGCATAATCTGCAATTGCAGGAGGTGAATGAACAGAGGCAAGCTGCTGAAGTGGAAGCAGCTAGGTGGCACAATTGGCAATTGCAGCAGTTGGCTGAACAAGAGCAGCACAGGCAGGCTGCTGCAGTTGAGGAGCATGCACAAAGACAAGCTGCTGAAGCTGAAGCAGCTAGGCAGTGCAATCAACAATTGCAGCAGCTGGCTGAACAGGAGTTGGAGAGGCAGGCAGCTGCCCAGCAAGCTGCTTTAGCTGCTGAGCCATGATATCATGATCCACTTAGACATATTAATATAGAGGCTGCATTGCAAGAACATAACAGGCACAATCAGAAATGGGCTTTCAGGATGCATCAGATGTGGAGAAATGAACAGCTTGCAGATGAGCAGGCACAGATGGATGAGGCTGAGGAGCTCCAACATCTATCCATTGCAGACAGGAACTTGCATCAATGAATGATGAGGTTGGATCAATTGGCAAACAATATGCCTGGAGATTGGATTGATCAATATCAAGCTCAAGTGGATGCACAAGCAGAACAAATTCAGATGGATAGGGAAATGGCTGCATTGGTGGCTGCTGAGTATGAAGAACTGAGGAATAATGAGATTGCTTTGAGGAGGGAAATGGAGAATGAGGAATCTGATGATGATGATGGGAGCGAGTCTTCTTTGCAATTTCCACCTTCTCCCCTGCCATCAGATTATTATGATGAATTTGGAAGGATGACCACTTTGCAATTTCCACCATCTCCTATGCCATCAGATTATTATGATGAGTTTGGAAGGGTATCTCCTCTACAATTTCCATCTTCTCCTCCACAATCTTCATCACCACTGCTGCCTGACCCAATATTCCTTAAGTTCCATCATTGCCACCTTCTCCCATGCAATCTCCTTCACCACTGCCACCTGCTTCATTCTTGAATCCCCCAATGTTGCCACCTTTGCCTCCACCTATGCCTGTTCCTCTACCTCCACATTGACCTGCAAGGCCATTACCACTTGGTTGTGCACCTTATCAGGAGCCAATTCCCAGACATTCACTTAAACCCATGAATGTGGAGTGTCCACACTGCCATGCCTTGCATTTTGATTGTGAAAAGTTGGCTAGGTCTACCCAAGCTGTACCAAAGTTGGAAGTTGCTGCTTGCAGGGACAAATTTGTCTGCCATCTTTCCGACCTGCTCCTGCCACATTGTAAGATTTGTTGTGTGGAAAAAGTCCTCTTTCTAAGGAATTTAAAACAAATATCTGACAGTACAATGCTGCATTTGCATTCACTTCTTTGGGTGTCAAGGTGGTCCATTCTGTTACAGGTACATCAGGTGTATACAGCTTTTGTATTTATGGTGATCTTCATCATCTTTCTGGAGCACTCCTGCCACCTCCTGGATGGCCTGCAGCCTATGCACAGCTCTATATTCATGATCCTATCACACAGCTTAATATTCGTGAGCAGCAAAACAATAATTTCAATTCAGTTATCATGACAGAGCTGCAGGCCATGCTGAATAACACCCATCCTTATGTGCCTTTATTCAAGCAGGCATTTCAAATAATGAGGAAAAAGCCTCCAGAAGAGCAGGACAATGTCTCCATATGGCTGTGATCAGATAGAACCCAGGATTTATGTCGCTATAATCTCCCTACAGCCAATGATGAAGTGGCAGCCATTATTCCAGGTGATGGCTCCAAGGAACGGTCTAATCACAGAGATATTGTTCTCAGTCTACGAGGCGGAGGGCTTAGGCATATCAGCCAGTTGCATCCATCCTATTCAACTCTGCACTATGTTTTGCTCTTTCCTCATGGTGAAGATGGATGGCACCCAGATCCACCCTCCATGCCCTGAAGGATGTTCTGAGGCCCTCTAAGCAAACCCCCCTCACCCCAAGCATGCCTGCAGTTGTAGGTTTAGTGTTCACCTCTTCCATTGAGACTCTGCACTGAGTACCAACTGAATACATCATTTCTGGAGCCCACTGCATGCGCTCTCATCCCATTTGTGCCTTTAACCTGTGTGCCTCCCTCACAGCACATCCCAGTGCCATCTTCGTCCCACTGCACCTCACGCTTTCATTACCCTCATCGTTGTGCACTTTTGCACATTTTTCTGCACTGTGCATTTTGCCCCTTTGCATTGTGCATTTTTCCACTATTGTGCATATCTTCCCTTTTAGCATACACAACTAGTGTGCACATTGAAAACCACCATACCAGCCTCTTCATAGTCTCTGCGCACCCCTCACCCCAAGCATGCCTGCAGTTGTAGGTTTAGTGTTCACTCCTTCCATTGAGACTCTGCACCAAGTACCAACTGAACACCTCACCATGCCTGATGCTGGTGCCATGGCCATCCGCATGTCCATGCCCGATGCCGATGCCATGGCTGTCCCCATGTCCATTCCCATTGCCCAATGCTGATGCTGTGGCCATCCCCGTGTCCATCCCCATTGCATTTCAAACGTTACTAATGTCTGATGTCTGTATTACATTCCTAATGCATGTCTATTGTAAGGTATAATAATCAGTGTGCAATGTAGTTATTGGTTAATATAGTGACTTTATATAGTAACTTCAACAGTGTCCATCGAATCCATATCATTCGATACAATGTATGTGTTCAATAGACTGTATCATTCAATACATTATAGCTTACCTATGTGAGTAATTTGCCAGTCCCAAGAAGGCTTGAACCTCCTTGACATGGGTGGGTGCAGGCCAGTCAGTACCTTGATCAGATCCATTTTGATTCCATCAGGACTGATCAATAATCTTAGGAACTCGATCTTGCTTGCCCCAAACATATACTTCTCTGGTTTCAAAAATAGATCATTCTCTGCTAATCTTTGTAGCACCTCCTGCACTATTGCTTCATGGTTTTTTTCATCCTCCATGAATATCAGAATGTTGTCAATAAATATTATTACCATGCTTTTGTCTATTACATCCTTGAAAATGACATTCATCAGATTTTTGGAAAGTCAGGGAACTGTCAAGACCCGACTCACCCGATCAGATTTCTGGTCTTCTCTGAATACTTTTCCAATTCCTTTCTGACCTTGTCCATTGGCATCCTGGTTGCAGTACCTTTTAGTCATCAGACAAGTCATCATGTGCTTTAGTAATCATTTGCTTACTCACTTTATTCCTAATACAGTCTTACCAATTCTGGTCCCAGACACTTACCAAGACCCATTAGTAAACTTTTGCATTACCCATTATTCTTCTGGCCCTAGTTATTTAAGTGCCCATAGCTTAGCCTTAGTCTCCAGTTTGCAAATTACTTGTACTTGTACTTGTACTCATGCTTATACTTGTAATTGCAATTATCCTTGTATCTTCCTCACCTAATAACATCCTCTTAATCATCCTCGACTCATTCCTGAACCAAGCCTTAAATCCTTTGACTCCTTTTGACTTAATCTCTCCATAAACCTCTGCTTCATTCTACCTTTACCCTCCATCCAGAAACCTGCTGGACACCTGCATGCTTCCCACTTGAAATTGGACAACCGATGAGGAGAAGGGCACAACTTCTTATAAGTCGAAGACAAGTCCTCTCTGGCCCTTTTCATCTGGCATGCTACAGCCAGGTGGATTCTGCCTGGAACCCCTGAACACCTCCGAACACTGATGACCAGGTCTGACTGGAAGTCCTGAGTATTTCTAACCAAGTCCCAACCTTGGTAGTAGTGATCTTGAATCTTGACAGTATTTGCAAACTCACACTTCTCTCATCAACCTACACCATTCTGAACCTTATTCTATGTTCTGCACAGAATCACATTCTCAGTGGACAACAAGGAACTCACAATGCAGGCACTCTTCCAGGCTTATCAGCTATCTGATAATAAGTACTCCCAGCTCCTAAACCCACTTCTACTTTTGGTGCCTCAGTCTGACCATCAAACATATTTTGACGAGTCGGCTCAGGCACACCATCTGCTAGCATTAACACCATGTCTACACACTTGCCTTCAGAACCCCCTCAGATTCTGACTCCACTTGACTATTGGGGAATGACAGGCAATCCAACCCTACCAACAAGGAAGCTAGAGGTGAAGAGGATGGACTTTCTGGTGGACCCAACAACCCTAGTAGACCCAACAACCCTGGTGGTCCTGATAGCCTTAAGGATGACCCCAATCCGGATGACTCTGGAGACCAACCTCCTTTAGGTGGTAACCCAGATCCAGACAACAGATTTGTTGATGCACTGTTCGACCTTTTGGACAGTCTCTGCACTCTCTGCCAGAACCAAGCCCTGAAGCTTAAGAAGATCAAAGTCAGGGAACCCGACATGTTTGACAGTTCCAACCCTTGGAAACTTTGGGACTTCCTAGTCACTTGCAACCTCCATTTCTGAGATTGCCCTTATGTCTTTGCTTCTGATTAAAGGAAGATCTTGTTTATTATCTCTTATCTAAAGGGATCAGCACTTAGCTGGTTTGAACTTGGCCTCAACAACCCGATGGATTTTGCCACTGGATGTGGAACTTTGAGGTATTCCTTGGGGAGCTAGAGAGCAATTTTGGCCCTCATGACCCTTTGGGGGATGCTGAGAAGGCTCTTTCCGAGCTCACTATAAAGAAAGGAGGCTTTATAGTCAAGAATAACATGGACTTTTGGAAACTAGCCTCCCAGTTTGATTGGAACAAAGCTGCTCTTTGTGACTGGTACTTCAACAGACTTATGCTCCATCTCTGCATAGAAGATTTGCAGGGCAGAAAGCCTGACACCCTTGCAGCCTTGCAGGTCAAGGCCCAAAATGCTGACAACATTTACTGGATGCAGAAAGAAGAGAATTACCTTGATGCCAAGACCTCCAGAACTTCCACAAATTCCAGAAAGGACTCCAAGAGTTTCCCAAACTCCAATTCCAATTCTGGCTTTAACTCTAATAATCAGAGCAAACCCCAGAATCTGTCCAACTCTAATCACACCAATCAACCCTCAACCGGTGCCTCCTCCAAATCCAAGAGCAACAAGCTGAAGGACTCCATTTCTGACAAGTTGGGAAAGAATGGCAAACTAACTGGAGAAGAATGGGAGTGCCAATGAAGGAAGGTCTTTGCCTCTATTGTGGTGAAGAAGGACACCTAGCTGGCAATTGTGGCAAGTACAAAGCCGCAAAAGCCCATGCAGCTGCAGTCTCTGAATCCACACTGGATTCCATGGACTCATGAAAATAGTCTGCAACCCCCCTCAGGAAAATGCCAATGGGGCTGAGGGTTGCATTGACCTTTCCCAGCTGGCTGCCTATGTTTGCCTCAACACATCCACTCTTTCTGACCCTGATTCTCTGACCATCCTCCTATCCATTTCTGGCAACTCCATACCAACTTGAACCCTTATCGACTCTGGCTTTTCCCACTGTTTTCTCGACTCTGCTTTCACACTGAAAAATTATTTCAGCATGGAAACTATTCTGCCAATCAGACTCTGACTGTTTGATGGAGCTTGCAATTCTGTCATCACGCAAGTCACGAAGCTCCCAGTCACTTTTCCATCTGGTGAAGTGTTCAATCTGACATTTTATATAACCCTGCTCGACTCTTCCTGTTCTGCAGTCCTTGGACACAACTGGCTGAAGCAATACAATCCATTGATTGACTGGTCTTACAGTCAAATAACCTTCCACTCCATAGATTATAGAGGTCTGGCACCTTTGACATCTTCTGACCCACTGACTTCCGAGTCACCTCTGAGCCTTCCAGTGGATACCTGTACACCTCCTGCAATCTCATTCATTAATGCTGCTGCATACATGCATGCTAAAGCTTTCTGGAGCTATTGCCTTTCAGATGATCTTTTCCCTGGAAGGTCTCACAGCCAAATCCTCAGCTGTCACTGGAAATTTGGTGGACCTTTTGGATATCCCTGAAGAATATCATGAGTTCATTGATGTCTTCAACAAACAGAAGGTGGACACCCTTCCTCCACACTGCCCTTATGACCTAAAGATAGAGATGGAAGATAATGCACCCCCACCTCTGGGTCATATGTACTCCCTCTCCCCATCCGAACTTGAGGCCCTGTGAGTGTTCATCAAAGAGAATATTTGTTCCAGCTTTATCCAACCCTCCAAGTCTCCTCATGGTGCTCCTATACTCTTTGTCAAGAAGAAGGATAGTATGCTCCAGCTTTGTGTTGTCTACTGGGGCCTTAACTGCATCTCACAGAAGGACCACTACCTGCTCCTGCTAATTTCTGACCTCCTTGATGTGCCCCACAAATTGTACATCTTTACTAAAATCGACCTCTGATCCACATACCACTTGGTACACATCGTCGATGGTGATGAATGGAAGACAACATTCTGGACCCACTACGTGTCATTTGAGTGGCTGGTGGTTCCCTTCAGCCTTACCAATGCATCTGTGGCCTTCCAACACCTCATGAATGACATCTTCAGCAACATGCTCGATGTCTGCATCATCATCTATCTCGAAAACATCCTCATTTTTTCCGACAACATGTTAAAACACAAGGCTTACATTAAAGAAGTCCTTCAGAGACTCCAGAAACATGGACTTTATACCTCTCCACAGAAATGTGAGTTCCACAAAAACACAGTTGAATATCTTGGGTTCATCTTGTCACCGGATGGACTCCAGATGTCCAAGGACAAAGTAAAGACCATTCTGGACTGACTGGTATGCCAGAAAGTCAAGGATATCCAGTCTTTCCTCAGATTCTGCAACTTTTACCGCAGGTTCATTCATGGTTACTCTGACATCATCATCCCTCTTACCCACTTGACATGCAAGAACTTTCCCTGGGACTTCAACATGAAGTGCCAAGAAGCCTTTGTCAGGCTTAAGGAAGAATTTACCCACACTCCAGTCCTCTCTCAGTGGGTACCAGATTCCTGCCTAGTCCTTGAAATGGATGCCTCTGACTATGCCCTGGAGGCAATCCTTTCTGCCCACACCCCTGATGGTGATATTCACCCTATTGCCTTCCACTCCCACAAGTCATCCAAGAGGTGCACACAATCATGAAAAATGCCATAGTATGAGTGCAGGGCAATAGAGAGCTGTATCATTGTGTATGAGGTGGTGTTGCATGTCAATGTGTTTGGTGAAGCCATGATTGATGGCATTGATTGAGTAATTGATCACACCTTTATTATTGACATTGATTTTGGTGGGTCCAGAGTATGGAATGCTGAGTTCAGAAGTACCAGATTGCAGCCATATGACTTGGTGCATTGCCAGGCCCCTTGCTTAATTGGATGCATATTGGGGTGCAAACATTAATGATCAAAAATCTATTTCTGGATACATCTTCCAGGTGGCCAGCGCACTGATCTCTTGGCAATCCAAAAAGCAACTTATGGTGGCATTATCTTCTATGGAAGCCAAGTACATGGCAGAGAGTTTGACTTCTCCCCCTTTCATGTAGATAATCCCCAAGTCCCTTGATCCATTTAGATACTGAAAAACACACTTGATGGCAGTGCAGTGAGCAGGGCCAGGGTTGCTCAAAAATTGACTGAGTGTCTGCACTGCAAACAAGATATCCGGTCGCATGCTGACTGATGCATACATAAGCGATCCAATAGTACTACGGTAGTCAGAGATGCTATAATGCTCATCATCCAGGGTTTTTATGAGTTTGATGTTTGGGTCTAATGGGGTGCTGACAGGGTGCAAGACTGCCATCCTGAATTTTTGCAGAATCCTCTTGATGTATTGGGACTGCTTGATCTTGAGGGTAGCTGCCTCTACATCCCTCTCCAATTCCAATCCCACAATCTGCCTTGCCTCCCCAAAATCTGTGATTGTGAAGTGCTCCTTCAACTCCACTTTCACTCTCATGATGGCTTCAGTATCCAATCCAAAACAGTCATATCATCAATGTGAATGGATGCAATTAGAAGATCATAATTGGTTACCCTGATGTAAACACATTGATCTAAAAAGAGCCATGTAAAGTTCATATTGTGAAATGCTTTATTGAGCTCATCGTTCCATGCATGTCCTGCCTGTTTTGGACCATAGAGCACAGCTTCAACAATTGCCAGACACTCATATTTCCAAGGTTGTACCATAAAAATTTCTTTCTCTAAAGTCCCATTCAGGTATGCACTCATGACATCGACCATGTGAATCACAAGTCCCAGTTTGGTAGCAAGTGCTAACAATAGCTGTGATGTTTTCAATTGCATGACTGGTGTAAATGTTTCCACAAAATTTACCCTGGATCTGGGAACAGCCCTTGGCAGCAAGTCTTGCCTTGTATTTTGTGATTTTTCTGATGTGATCGCATTTGATGCAGTATACCCATTTGCATGCAATTGCTTTGTGATCCACAGGTAGGTTGACAAGTCTGTAAATCCCCCACTTGGTCAGGTCCACCTCAGCATCCATTGCCACCTTCCACTTTGGTCAATCAAATTGCTCCTTTGCTTCCCTCAGTGATAGCAGATCATCCTCCAGTCCTCCAGTGTTGCGCTGATCATTGTGTAATCCACTGTGATGTGGCCTAATTCCTCCATGATTGGCACATGGTGTCTCTATCCTATTGGTCTCCGAGAATTTGGGTTATCAAGTAGCCAGTAATTAATCAGTAATTGTAAGAGAATATAAGCTAACTTTTTCTGAAGAACTGACTGGAATCCATGATGGGCTTTCTGATGTGATCGCTGTTTCCCCTTTTGGCACCTGGTTGCCTTTTTCACCTGAAGGCTGCTTGCCATCCATTCCACTCCCCCCCTCAAGCTGCGTAGGTTGAGTGACCTCCACTTCCTCAGACTTTTTCTCCTCTGCCATAAATACCACATTTGAAGAGGTGAAAATTTGATGAGTTTTGGTGTTGTAGTACCTGTACCCCTTTGTACCATCAGCAATGCCAACAAAAATAAACTTGCATGATTTTGGATCGAGTTTTGAGAGATTTTTATCTTGCTGTAAAACCCAGCAAGTTCTCCTGAATTCCTGCGAGTATGACACATCTGACTTCTTTCCCCAGAAAACTTCATCAGATACCTTGTACTCCTTGATTGTGCATGTTGGTGATCTATTTTTAAGATGTATTGCATAAATGACTGCTTCTTTCCAGAGTGAGTAAGGAAGGCCATGTTGATGCAACATTGCCCATGTGTGCTCCACCATTGTCCTGTTCAGGTGCTCAGCTATTCCATTTGGGGAAGGTGAGTAAGATGCTGTGATTTTCAATTGAATACTGTTGTCCAGAAAATATTTCCTAAATTCTTTGCTAAGAAATTCCCCTTCCCCATCGACACAAAGTTTCTTCAATCTTTGGCCAGTTTGTGTTTCCATGAAACTTTTGTACTGTTTGAATTTTGAGAATGTGTCCAATTTATTTTTCATGAAGTACATCATTGTGTGTCAAGCCTTGCCATTTGTGAATGTAGCAAAATAGATGTCTCCCCCTGGAGCTTGAGTGTGTGCTGGTCCCCACAGATTACTAACTGTCAGATCTCCTATTTCCTTGATCTCTGTTTTGCTATTTTTAGGAAAAGGTTGGATGTGTTGCTTTGCGATGATGCAGGCCTTGCATTCAGCAGTTGGTTCAACTGTCCCATCCACCTCCATTTCTAAAACCATTCCTTTTTGCTTCAGCATCCTGACCGAAGCCATGTTCAAATGCCCAAAAATTTTATGCCATTGATCTCACATTCTCCTGTGCTTGGCAGGGCATGCTTGGTCTTGTTTGCCAACTCCTTTGACATTCATTTTAAAAAGCTGGTTAGCCACCTGACCTTCCATGATGATCATGCTATTAGGCATGCAAAATTTGACTCCAGGTAATGAAAATATAATGGTTACCCCTGCTTCAATTGCCTGTGAAATCATGGTCAGATTGAATGGTGCATCATGTGTGTGTACCATGTTCTTAAGTGTGATGGTTGAGGTTTTTCCTTTCACAGTGCTTTCTAGCTTTATGGTGCCTCTTCCAAGTCCAGAAGCTTTTCCAAATCTGGAAATGTGATGTCCAGGAGTAGGGGTGTAGTCGACGAAATTTTCCCAGTCCCATGCTATATGAGAAGTGCATGCTGAGTCAGCCAACCATGAATCTGGTGAACCAGCCAGTGCAACATCATCCCTGCAATCTCTGCAAAATGCAAATTCCTTGTCTACTGCTGCATTTGCCTCTGTTGTCTCTTTTTGCTTTCCTCCCTCCTTCTCCTTTCCATTTTTGGACTTCTTCTTACATTGCTGACTGATGTGCCCCTTTTCCCCACATTTGTAACATGTAATGTTGTGGTTGATCTTTTTTTCATGCTTGCCTGCCAAGGCCATGTCATCCGAATTTTGATGCTAAGCTGACAATTGTGTTCCAGAATGCATGCAATAAGCTTTGGGGTGTCTTTTAGTGCTGTAGTATTGATAGATGCAATGTAATTGTTCCAGCTTCTAGGAAGTGAGGTTAGCAAGATAATGGCAAACTCTTCTCCATCAATTTTTTTGCTCTAAATTGTGCAGCTCTTCCTGATAGACACACAATGTCCAAAAGTGCTCCTCAATGGGCATTCCATTGGTGCATTGTAACTAAAATAGCTTCTGCCTTGCTAAAACAATCCTGAGTGCCCCCTGGGTTTCCAATAATGATTTCAGTGTATCCCACGCCTCTTTCAATGTGGTCAAAGTTGCGATGTATACCAAAATTTTGTCTGCCACCCATAATCAGATCATAGATAGCGCCATTCTATCCTTTTTCACTTAAGTCACTTGTCCAAGTGCCTGATCTGATGACTGAGTAAATATACCCCCATAAATCTTGTCCCATTGATAGGTCCACTGCGTGCTCTAAGGTCTGAGGAAAGTTTTCAATTATATTAACACACTACAACAGACCTTCCAAACCACTACGAATGCCACTACATTGACTTTGAATCATTTTCGAACTATTTCACATGATTTCGCACTACTTCAAACCTTTTCGAACTATTTTGCAACATTTTGTAACATTTCAAATGACTTTGCAGCACTTCTAATGACTTCGGCCACCATATAGTTGTCTTAAAACACTTTCGATACATGATGCTCAACCGGAGTGAACTATTTAGTCACATATCAAGCACTACTGGACATGCAAGGAGAGACAATAAAAGAATTAGGGTACAATAATGGCAGTTTTGGGGTTTCAATGATCTATTGAAACAACAAAGAGAAGTACTCTTACTATATGGTGACACCGAATGTTTCAATTATCATCGTTCCTCATTTGTTTTACATTTTACAATACCTTTATTGCTGTGCATACTGCCTTGTGTTCTACACCTGTTATATTTCCTTTTTGGTACTTACCTCTTCGAAATGTATATAGACTTGTACTAGTTACTTAGAACGAGGGAGAACCAGTTACCCTCTCCACTATAGTCAGATTTAAAGAGCAGTTCTCTTGAGTCTTACCTCGCACCATATCTCTGAAGTTCTGCAAAATATCGTGAACTTCTTCGAACTTTCGTATTCATTCTCAACTCATCATCGCCTATCATCACTAAAAACACAGCTCGTAACTGCTATATTCATTTGTCAAAATGTATATCGATGCCAGTCAAACACCCTTGAACCCCTTCAAACTCACCTGAACAACTTCGAACCAATTTGAACTTACTCCGAACTACTTCGCATGTCTTCGATCCTCTTTGAACATTTTCGTACGCTTTAAAAAGGCTATTCGTCACATCCTTACCATTTCGCATCACTAAAAACAATGTTTTGGTATTAGCAGTGATATTTAGTGCCACCTTGCACCCTTCCTCTAGCCTGAGTTATACTACCCAAGCCTTTTAACAGGTTTTTGTTAGGTTTCCAGGTCGAGCATCATCACCATTAAGATATCTATCATTTTGATCTTCCATAAAGCATAATTCTTGGTAGTGTTTGAGGGTCCAGTCCATAGGACCAGAAAAAGACCAGACCCTTAACTGAACTTAACCACGAGAGACCAAACCATTGGTCTTGGTCCATCCAAAACAGCCTGTGGTCCAGTTACCAGTTGATACTTATTTAAAAGTCACAAAAACTGATCAAAGACTAGTCTCAACTGGTCTTAACCAGTCTTTTTGTACCCACAAATAACTAAGTATTCATGTACCTAACTACTAAATTTACTTATACATATAATGATGAGTAGGGAGATACCCCAAGAATAAGTGGGGGGGTTTGAGTTTATGTATCTTCAAAGTCATTGTACATGTTTGTCTTAGTTGTACATATTTGTTTGCAGTAAATGAACATGCATCAATGTGTTTGTTTGTAATTACAAACAATCACACAAAACCATCAACTAGTGCCATATCACCACCAACCATGACCATGCAAACTAATGAACACAAAGCAGGAGGCCCAAATGAATGCCTAGCATTGTTTGGGCCCCCTAAGGTATGTTTTTATAGTTTACTTCTTTCTTTTACTAACTATCTGTTTTCATTTTTTGATTTTTGCAATTTGATAATGACACCAAATGATGCACAAACCCTGCACTGCTGCTGTGAGCCTCTGCTCACAGGGTAACAATAGGCCTGTTTCTGGTCCATGACAACCACAGCTGACATCAGCATGTGATGCTGTCACTGTGAGCCTCTGCTTTCAGGGTGGCAATGGGCTTTTTCCTGGACAATGACAATGACTGCTGATACTATGTTGATAGGTCCATTGCACACTCTAAGGTCTGGAGAAGGTTTCCAATCATATCGACACATTACAACAGACACTCCAAATTGCTACAAACCCTACCAACTCAATTTCGAACTAATTTTGAACATTTTGGACAACTTCAAACAATTTTGAACAGTTTCAAATGACTTCATGACACTTCAAATGCTTTCGAACAACTTTGCACTACTTCAAATGACATTGGCCACCATATAGCTGTTTCAAAACTCTTTTGACTTACACGGTACATCCAGAATAAACCATTGCATTGCATATTGAGCACTACCAGACACGAGGAGAGACAACAAAAGATTTAGAATGCAATAAGTGCAGTTTTGTGTTTCAATGATATATTGAAGCAATAAGATAAGCATTTTTACTATACTGGGACAATGTACATCTCAATTATTATCATTTCTCATTTGTTTATGATTTACAAAGTCCTCATTGTTGTGTATATTGCCTCATGTTTTTCACATGGTATATTTCCTTTTTAGTACTATCACTTCAAAATGTATATAGACTTGTACTAGTTACTTGGAATGGAAAGCAAAATGGAACAGAGAAGAATTTACCCTCTCCATTATTGTTCGATTTAAGAGCCATTCTCTTGAGTCTTAGCTTTGCATTGTATCTCTAAGTTCTGTGAAATATCATGAACTTCCTCAAACTTTTGTATTCATCCCTTGACTTATCACATATCACCCATCGCCTCTCGAAAAATACTTCCCATTGGCTATACTCATTCCTCAATATACCTCAATACCAGTCCGACCTCTTCAACTTTTCTCAAAACTACTTCAAACCTCTTTGAACCCCTTTGAATCTTTTTTGAACTATTTCACATGTCTCTGAACCTATTTTGAACCCTTTTGAACTTCTTTGTATGCCTCTAAAGACTACTTGCAACATGCCTCGTCATTTTGCATCTCTAACCACAACTTTTGGGTATTAGCAGTGATATTTAGTATCAACTCACACCCTTCCTCTAGCCTGTGTTATTATAGACCTTTAACAGGTTTTTATTAGGTTTCCAGGTTGAGCATTATCAATGTCACACAGCACCACCACCCTGCCTGTGAGCCACTGCTTGTAGGGGGAAATGGAGGTGCTGATGACGGTGCATTAGAGGACAACAAAAGGCAATGAGAATAAACAACAAACACCAGGGACAATGAGCATTAGGGGCAACAAATGCTGGGGACAATGAATACTGAAGACAATGAATGCCAGAGACAATGAACACTGGGGAAAATGAACACCAGAGATGACAAACAGTGGAGCAATGACTCACAGGGACAATGAATGGCAGCAAACAGTGGGGATGACAATGACAACAAATTAAGGGGCCGACAAATAGTGGAACCAATGAATTGTGGGAACAACGAACAGCAGGGAAAGGAATGATGGTAAGCATGAACAGCAGGAACAGGACAATGACCCCCACTACAAAAGTGAGATGGTGGGGCTATTTTTACTATCTCATTCTTTTTCTTTCAGTCTTTTAGCAACACTGCTGTGAGCAACTGCTCACAGGGTGTAAATAGAATGAGTTTTATTTACTATATAATATGATTTAGTTTGACTCAAGAAAACAGCCAAAAGACTGGTTTTGACTGGTCTTTTGGGGTCAATTGAACTGAATAGGACCAGTCCTATTTGGTTTGGTTGCAGTCTTGCTACTTTAGGGATCAGTTTAGACCAGTTTCAGTCCATGGTTGACCCCCCTTGGGGTCAAAAAACTGTACCAAACTGGACCCTTAAACACTAATTTTCAGCACCTGATAAGGGTCCAATCCAGTGGACGTTCATGTGTGATGAGGTGGTGGTGGTGTCAGCCATTACATAAAATAATTGTGTTCAGTTTTATGCAAAGATTCACCTGTTAAGAAAATAGAGGACTCATAATGTATAACAAATGAATAACAGTTGGATTGATTTTCCAAAAACTATGTACAACTGTTAAATGCTATTTTTGGGCTGTGCCCAACTAATTACCAGTAAACAAGTGGCGATGTATTCCTGTGCGCTTAGCATGCATCACCTCATTGTCCTTATTCAGCTGTGCCATGTGATGGTGGGGGAGTCACCTTATTTTGCTCAGTAATTCCAACAGTATCATTGCTAGCACTTGACACACTCCTCTGATAATGTCAAAAATTGTGGGAATAGTGATGCTGAAGTGATCAGAAAATTTTGTCTGAATTTTTATTTGAAATTTGTTTCTTCTTATGTTTGTAGATTTTAATAACTTGTGTAAAAAAGCGAAAACATGAAATGTATTCTGGACAATGTCTTCAAAATGTAAATAAATACAACTTTTCTCTGCAAAACTAGTCTGTGGGTTTTGTGTGTGAAACTGTATTGGCAATTTAAGTCATATACCATGGTCTCAGCCACATTATGTTTACATAAGCTGGACAGAGTTTGGCAGGCATTGCCAGTATCCATACCCATGCCCTCTGAAAGAGTCTGTGATCACTCACTGTAGTTTTCATTCTCAGCTTTCCCACAGTTTGATTGTCTGAAACTTTCTTTTGTATAACTACAAGGTTTGGAATGTGCCTCTGGCATGTATTAACATGTTTAATAGTATGTACTTCAGTTCTATATACATAGTTCATATCTTTATTTCTATATATATTACATGTATTCTAATAGTACTTCATTATAAACAATATTGCACTTCCACTCAAGGGGGGTTCAGAGTTTGAAATTACCATATCAGGATGGTTAGTTAGTTCCCCAACCAACCTTGTTAAAAATTTCTTGGAAGTCACATGATATCAGCCTCAGAGTCCCATATGGCAGTGGTTGCAACCACAGCTGATGTGCAGAAACCTTATGACAACCCCCTATTTGGAAGGCAAGTCCCAAAAGATTGGAGGAGGCACAACCTCAATGCAACATGGACCAGAAAATAAGTGATAAGATTGTTGAAATGGGATCAAGATACTTATGTATGATATGGAAGACACTTGTGGTGGATGAGGGTGGTTGCATACTTTGCCCTGATTGTAAAACCCAGGTAAGAACTGCAAATGGTGGTGTACAGAATTTGATTCAGTGATATCATGGCACAGCACAGTGCATGGTGAACAAAAAAAAAAGACAGGCACAGGAGAGCATTGAAAGAACAAAGGAGAATGCAATGAAGTGGTTTTGACCTTGAGCACCTGCAATACCACCCACTGTAAGGGCACCAGCCCTTGTGAATGCTGCACTCCAGCCCTCAGCTGTACCACCTGCTTTGTCTGGACACCCAGTTGGAATTGCACTTCTGATATGTGTAGGTGAAGCCGACAAGGATCATCCACTTGCAGCATTTGCAAAAGACCCTGTGGGATGTGTTGGGGAGGACAAGGATGCATGGGAGAAATTTGATGGACCACTGAATGCCCTGCTTCAAAGATCACATGGTGAGCTCCAACAGCTGGTTTGAGTAGGAAAAAGAGGCCTTATAGGACTCTGCTGCTTGCTGGAATATCTTGTCACATCTCACCAAATCACTGTATATCTATTTGAAGGAAAGCTGAAATGGTTAATGCATGCAATTGATGAAGTGTGAGTCATCATCAAGGGTCAATCATGTCTCTAAATTAGCTAATATGTTTTAGGCCCCCACCTCAAATCCTACCCTTATAGGTGACAAAACTCAGTGCTGACAATGGACATAGTAATATAGCCATTGATGTGAATGCACTTGATGATCCACCATCCCCTCCACCACTGCTGAGCAAATCCCAACTGCAGCAATGTTGCAGAATCCGTGTTGACTTTCCACCTGGAAAAAGTCTTCACTCATCATACCCATATAGTGTCCACGATGAGCTTGGAGATCCTTGGGATTACACTGTCACCAGAGGTGTCATGGTACTACATGCAAAAGGATGTATAATCACAGCACTATGAGTTGGAGATGGTGGATGTTGCAAGCACTCCACGATGCTTACAGAAAATGGAAACCTTCAGGGAGTCCTTCAGCAAATTGAAACAGGTGTACATAAGAATGTGCACTTAGTATATCATAGTGTTGGAGGTCTTGTGATGTTGGTCAAGAAAAAGATGGGAGAGGTGAGGACCTTGCATTTGAGGAGACTAAATGATGCACAAAAGCAGTAGCATTGGATGACATGAAATGTTGGCTGTTGGCTGTTGGAAGCAGCAAGGTGGAATGGGTTGATTCCCTTGTCAGGATAAATCTTGCAAGGAAGGGTGGTATTCAAAATCTCCTTGATCTGTACAATTATGCTGCCCAACAGGTGTATCACCCATGAAACTATACAGAGGAGAATGACTTGTGGGAACTGCTGCTATAAAGGCTTGGTGGTGCAAGAGTTGCAGCAATCACTCACAATGCATTGCATCTTCCGTCCCTCAGCACCCTCCACCACTGCACACTCATCCCTCAACTCCTGGTATCCCTGCTTGCACCAACCAGGTTTGAAGTCGAGACAAACATTGTCAGCAACTTTGAAAGTATATACAAGCCAGCAAGATCTTCATGCTTGATGAAATCAAGATGGAGGAAAGATTATGGCATGATCAAGAGGATCTTGGGTCCCTGTCATGAGCATGGGCATAAAACAAGCCTAGAGACAATTCTGAGCAGGAGGTTGACCTCTTGCTGGAAAGTACTCATAATGGCGAGGTGCACATTGCAGTTGAGGTTTGTGATGGTGATTGAATGCTGTTGACATGTTTTTCATGGATTTCAATCAACTTTAGGCAACTGTCAGCACACTTGGCATGTTAAGTGGTGATACTGTACATGCATATATAGTGCCCACCCTATTCTGATCTCGGGTTTTTGCAAACATAAGACAGGGATTCAACATGCTGCTCTGATCAATACTGGATATGTCACCAGCCACAAATTAAAGCTCAGGACCATCAGCATTGCATCAGATAGTGAATCTCAGTGTGGTGAAGCACTGGTACACATGTCATTTAAACATTGACTTGATCCCAACATGCTACATGTTCTTTCACTAATGAACCTTGAAGTTGGTGATGACAATCTCACCACTGATACAGCTCCCTATTGCCCTGTGCTCATACTATGGCATTTTTTGCAATTGTATGCACCTCTTGGACAACTTCTACTCACTTCTTTGCTTTTGCACATGGAAGCACACAAAGGCATGCAAAAGTGCACTGCGCAAAGTGAGTGGAAGCCTTCTAGGAGGTGCACACAATCGCAAAAAATGCCATAGTATGCGCACAGGGCAATAAGGAGCCATATCACCAGATGAGCTGTAGACTGTGTTCTATTTGAGTGAAGTTGCTTCTGTATGCAGCCTTCTGGTAGCATTGGAGGTAAAAAGTGTCAATGGGATGTGAACCTTGTTCTTCGCTAAAGTAACAAAGAAAGAATGGAAGTTTTTTCTTCTTGCCCTTCTTGACCTTCATCATGCACAGACCCCCAAGGACACTAGATGTCAAACACATTGGGGAAATGTCAAAATCATGACATGCTTACAAAGCCCAGACACAACTTTTCCGGCCAAGCTTGCAAGCCTGCCTAGCATATTGTTGAGTCACCATCTGCCTTAGGAATGATAAATGCAGGAGATGCTGAAGAAGAAATTAATGGCCTAATCTGCCCAGCATCCAGGTGTTTCTGCAACAAGGTATGCCATGCCTCCATTGATAATACTCAACCTGGAAACCTAACAAAAACCTGTTACAAGGCTTAAAAAGTATAACACAGGCTAGGGGAGGGGTGCGAGTTAATACTAAATATTACTGCTGATATCCAAAGGTTGTAGTAAGTAATGCAAAATGATGAGGTGTGTTGTGAATAAACTTTAGAGGCATATGAAGAGGTTTAAAAGAGTTCAAAATAGGTTTGAAGTTGTTTGAAGTGAGTTCGAGGAGGTTTGAAGATGTCAAACTAATGTCAAGGTATGTCGAGGAGTGAATATAACAAATAAGAAGTGTTTGTTGAGAGGTGATAGGCAATGTGCGATAAAACAAGGAGTGAATACGATAGTTCAAAGAAGTTCACAATATTTTGCAGAACTTAGAGATACGACATGAGCTAAGACTCAAAAGAATGGCTCTTAAATCAGACGATGAGTGAGAGGGTAATTTTGTCCATGTTCCCTGTGCTTATTTTGTCTTTCTAATTAACTTATATACAATTTGAAGAGATAGTATACTAAAAAAGAAATAATAACATGTGGAAAACATGAGGCAATATATACAAGAATGAGGACTTTGTAAATCATAAAACAAATGAGAAATGATAAATAATTGAAATGTACAGTGTCCCCATATAGTAAAAGTACTTATCTTTTTGCTTTAATATATCATTGAAACATAAAAACTGCACTTATCGCATTCTAAATCTTTTGTCATCCCTCCTCATGTCCAGTAGTGCTAGATATGCCACAAAATGGCTCACTCCAGTTGTGCAGGAGCATATATCAAAAGGGTTTCAAGACAGTTATATGGTGGCTGACATTGTTCAAAGTGGTATGAAGTTCTTCAAAAGCATTTGAAGTGTCACAAAATCATTCGAAGCTATTCAAAATCATGTGAAGTTGTTCAAAAAGTGTTCAAAATCGATTTTGTGGCTTTCATAGTGGTACGGAGTGTTTGTCATAATGTGTCAATATGATTGGGGATCTTCTCCAGACCTTAAAGTGTGCAATGGACCTATCACCATATATTTTCTTGGGCATTGGTAAGAGTGGGTTTTGATAGTCTGTTCATCATCCTTCAATTTAATCTGAGTGACTATGTCATCCGGCAGCTTATCCACATGCAGGATGGGCTCAAAAATCTCATGGTATTCTGCCTTCAACATGTCTTCACAGTGTAGCAATTCTGCTATCCCTTCCAGCTGTTCTACACAAGACTTAACTGCAGCCAGTACATCAACCAGTTTTACAACCTTGAACTCCAATCATTTATGCCATTCAGCCAGCACAAATTTTAGTTCCACAATCATCAATTCTCTTGCATCCTTCAACATCTTCCTAGCCTCCTTTGGCTTCAACTTAGGCCCAGAAAATGGTTGTAGAGGCAGTGGGTTCAGCAAATCATAACTTGACACTTTATTTATACATGTATGAGCCCCACAGTCTATCACAATATTGTTCTTCTCAAGCCAAGACATACCAAGGATAACAGCAGTACAAAGTTTAGGTGCGATCAAGGTGTACATAGAGTGAGATGTCCATCAGGCATCAACAGAAGAGATAGTCAATTTCACATATTCGGTCAACAAGGTTTTTCTGTGTGAGCCAGACTGATCAATGGCAACATCAACAGCTTCCTGTTGGTGTAAATGGCAAGGATGTAGACCTAACTTGTCTGCTAGTTCTGGTAAGATCAGTACAAGGTGTGAGCCACAGTCCAAAAGCATCAACAGTGTAAGTGGCGCATCAACAGCAGGCCCATCCACAGCACCCTTCCACCACGAATGGCGAGAGGAAAAAGATTTGCTTACCTCATCACTCTCATCAGCATCAGTATCCAAACTATTGCCCAGAATGGATGAAGCAACTGCAGAGAACCCAGCTGCAGATTCATCACCCCATGATCCCACTGCAGCAACCAGGTGACTTGCACACTTATTCTTGCCATTATTAGTGCTGGTTGACAATGCGCCACTGGTAGCGATGTTTGAACTTGTCAAGGGTACATTCAGGGAAATCAGAGCAGGAGACTTCAGGTCAGAGTGGTTAATCAAGCTGGTGTAAGAAGCAGCGTTGGGGAACTGGCAAGGGCAGTTAGTTGAGATGTGCCTGACATAGATTCAGCGACATTTTTGGCATCCATCCTTGGTGTTCAATTCAGTGTGCTCAGCATTGGTCAGTGAAGGAAGCATTAATCTAGGCATGTTCTGGTTTGCATGACCACCCTGAGCACTTGACCCAGTGTTTTAGACTGCATGGGACAGTTAGCATACCCTGACAGAGCCATGTTCATCTGGCGCTGACACTTGTTGATATATGCTTCCATCATGTCCATCATTCATTTTAGCTCAGCCTGTCGATCCTTATCTATGTGTTTCATCTCTCAAGACCACTTGCACAAGTCATCCTCCTTATTGACCTTCCCATCTCAGCATCGGCAGGTCAATTCACTAGGCAGGGAGGCCTCCAGCTTGTTGCACAGCGCCTTGTCTGTCAAATGTGACATAGTACTGTGGAGCAGGGCATTCTGGGCGTGCAAGTGTGAGAACCAATCCCAAAAAATGCTGTCCTCCTTCAACATAGCAGTGAGGATTTCATGTCGGATAGAATACTCCCAGTCTGGTTCCAGATAGTTCTTTCATAACTCCATAGTGAACTCAGTGAATAATAATCCCAGTAAGTGGTCATGGTCACCATGAATCCAGTCACAAATCCTCTCATCTCTAAAGCATCCCAAGATCTTTCAAACTTGGTCTTTAGCATCCACTTTCTTGTGATTGAAGTAATATTTGCATCTGCGCTTGAAGTCTCTCATGACAGCATGGTTGATATCGCCCACATACAAGATCAGAGCCTTCGATAGGGAGCTCTGTTAAACATGAGCAACAGTAGTGGCAGGGTATGACATCTTGACATCTTCTTCTGAGTAGCAATATAGGGTCGCAGGCATGTTGGAGATGAAGTGGGTGAGGAACTGGAATCAGAGGATGAAGTACTTTCAGCATCCAAGATGGTTTGGGTGACTGTATGCATGGTTGTCAGTGACCTTGGTGGTGGTGTCAACAGTGATTCTAAAACCTTTCATAAGTGGGGGGCAGTTGATACACCGCGAGGTGCCTGGCTTGAAGTGGACAAGCCCTGTGGCCTTGCAGGTGTTGACAGTGCAGAGACTATACCACTATGCAGTCGTGTAGAGGAACACATTGATGGTCTCTCATTAGACAGCTTGGTGGTACTTGACAGGTGGTGAGATAGTACAGCAACAGCAAAAAAAAATGGCAACAGCAAGGGACAGCTATGTCAGACAGCATGTTTAGCACAATCGGTATTCTGGTGGATATTCAAAAAAAAATGTAAGCTTACTGACAGTAAGCTTATCGAACAGACAGCATGGAATAGGACCAGGATATATTACTGGACAGTCATAGGGAAAAGGTACAGGAAAGTAAGGGGAATGTGGTATGGGGATAAGATGATCTATCAAAGAATCCATATCTGTTAGTATATATGAGTATCACTCAGCCACTGTCCAAATATGTACAATCAGTTAGTAAGCACCACACTTACAGTATGGTATCTTAGTTCTTTCCTCCAAATATACTAAGTTTATAACATGTCTCAATTCTCTTGAGTGTTGGAAGCTCCAGCTTCCTTCCAATAAGTAGTATATTATATATACTGTACAAGACTAATTGCAACCAGTTTTGTAATGGTTTTCAAATATTTTTGGAAGTAACAATCTAACTGACCTCAAAAGAGGGCAAGCACAACCGATGGTCCGGTTGCATTTACTTGGGTTTGGTTGTATTGTGGTCATTTTTTTGGTTCACTCAACCAGACCTTTAAACACTATGCAAAACTCCTACCCCCTGACTGTTGAGGATACAGTCTGTGCAGTGGCAAGTAGAGGACCTTGTAATATGAGACATTGCATATTGTATATAAATTGAGGTTAAAACTTAATAATTAGAATCCTCCTACATGCCTACTCCCTCAGTGCAAGATGCCATTTAATAACTACTCCCGCATACTACCACCTGCACAATCAGTGACCTACATTGTAAATGTCATATCTCAACACTGACATCTCTTTTATTGATGCTGCCACTTACAGTACATGCTGCAACATGCATGCTAGCAAGCTTCCTGGGGCTGTTGCCTTTCAGATGACATTTTCTCTGGAAGACACATTAACATGTCTCAATCAACTGAGAAGTGCAGTGCAGCTACAAGCGCTTGTATTTTGCTTCTAAATAATATGGTTTTGCCTCGAAAAAGGTATGGGTTATTGGGTATCAGAGAGCTATGGGTTATAAGTTCCATAATGTCCTTGGTGGCTCAAAAATCCTATGTGGTACTTAGAGAGTATGGTTACCAGGAGTATGGGTCAAGAGGTAGTCGACTGTATCCACGCCAGCAAATACTTTGTTTTGGCAACTACCTCTATCTGGGCTCTTGTGAAATCGACTCCACAACTATACGTCGAATATGCTTGGCAATCCTGATGCGAAAGATCAAATCGAGTAACAAAAATGGACAGAGGAACTGCTTACGAAGCCCAACATGTGCCAGCATCTTGTTCACAAGTGGAAGGAAAACGACGCAACTACAGGCCACAACTGTAGGAATCCACACAGCTTTAGGCTGACTTGCGATGGATAAACAAACGATTGATGCCATGAAGTCTAGGACGCCAAAAAACATGGAAGCCCCTGCAGCATCTCCAATAACTCGAATTTTATCAATATCGGTGCAGCATTTGATGACTTGTTGTGCATTCTCTTCGGGGTCAAAGATACGTTCCGTGTCAGTAGTAGGCGTGGTCTCATACGGGGTTTCAACGGTTTGCCGTGCTATCACAGAAAGCCGCTTCAACAGGGGCCCAGCGATATCTCGTAGCATTGCACGGACAAATTTTGTGTTTCGTGCACTCTCCTTTCCCATGCTACCAAGAAACGCAGCCAACTGATCGTGGTTCACTTTTTCAATGTTACTAATGATACGGTCGATAACAGACACCCGTGTCTGCATGACGGTGGACGAGAGTAGCGCAAGAAGAGCAGCAATGACGTCAAACATAATGCCCATGAATCCAAATGTGTTGGTGGCAGTTGCAATGATAGTCGAGTTATCCGAGAAAGATATGGCAATGGTCTGGGCTTGTACTGCTGCGAGGAACGTTGCCTGAACAGATACGGATCTATAAAGATCTCAGAAAGAACGAAAAATAGAGCGTACTATTGTGGCTTCCGATTTCAAGTTGTTAATCCATCCTTTGATATCCTCCCATTGTACTGGCGTACTGGCGGCTGCGACTATGGCGAGTATAATCCCAACAAGAGACTTAACGGCAGGTAGGGGAACTAGGTTCACGACGGTGTATAGAGTACGTAAGGAGTCTTTGCCTTCAGAATCGGTGGTCCTGGACCTAACGTTCGAATAGTGAAAGGACTGCATGGAAAGTGACAGGAACGATCAAAGATTGGCGAAGTTATTTAATAAGGGTTGACAGGGGTTGACCCAGACAACGGCAATAATGTACTTGCGGTCACGGAGGACCCCCGATAGTAGGTGGGGAGGCCTGATCTAGAAAAAAAAAACCGGGCCACATGTTCGGACAAAATTTTTGAAAATAGGACATTTTGGTTCGGATAAAACCAGTCAAAATTCGTTCGGACTACCGATCAAGCCTCAAAAATCCAAATTTTCGTTCGGACTGGTTGCGCAGGTCTCTAGAATAGCAAGTAAAGTGTCTATGTCAGGTGCTCTATCTTTTAGTGTGTGGAACAGTGAGGCATTGAGCAGTGTTCCTCTTGTTAGTTAGTATAATCACCGATCAGGAATGTACTACTTTCGTCAAACGAAGCCTTAGCCACAATATATATAAAAAGTACCACCCGCAAGTTTCGAACCCAAAAACTTAATATTTATGATAGTTCGCACCATCAAATGTACCGCTGGACTACGTGAACTCAATAATGTTGGGACTAAGATTAGGCATTCATATCAGACAAAAATCTGGTTCGGACCATAGATCAGGCTTGTACCTAAATTTTCAAGATTTCGTTCGGATAAAATCATGCATAGACACTTTTTTCAGCCAAAAATTATGGTTGGCGGGAACTCCACGGTTCATTTCGACTTTGCACATGTGATGTTTACGCTAACACAATCAATCACCGGAGGTTGCCAACATCTTGAGCAACGTGGATGGATGCGTGTTCGTCCTTCCTTCGTTCCTTCAACTTCGAGAGCCCATGTTTCGTTGTTCTGCAAAAATTTCTGATTTTCATCTGCTTTCTTCTAGTGTCTGTCCCATTTACGTTTCATGGAACTGTGGCTTTGCAGAACACTGCCGGAATTCTGTTGTGGATTATTCCAACTCTTCCACAAGGCCTGTCCTTATTGTTGTGAAGTTGTCTAATTACATGTTGCAGTTTCACTGTTCTGGAAAGTGAAGTCATGTTTGATGCTTGCGAACGGACGAGGGCTCCTGTGGAAGTCACTGTGTGTCCTCACTGGTGAATCCAAGGCCTGGGGCTGACCTAGAAACAGATTCTCGAATCAAGCAACGTGTTTTGCTTCGCATGTTGCATTCGGAGGGGGGCAGGAATGCCTTAAAGGCAATGGAGGTTAGGCTATGCTGTCGACTCAAGATTTTGTCTCTGTGTCATTATGAGTCTTCATCTTTGCCATTCTGATGATGGTGATGGATGCAGCGGCATGTTCGTCAACAAGACCGCACCAGGACTCTGTGCGAAGTGTACCAAGCTGGCAGCTCTGAACGACAGTCCCACTGAGCTAGAAAAATGGAAGGTGTGCGCACTTAATCAATATTCTTGTTCTCGTTCAATGACCCAGATCGATATTCCAGACATATCCGCAGTGCCAGAAGTGTGGTGTTGCCTGGAAGAACCTGTCGACATCGGTCTGCGGTGCTTGTGCACAAACAGTTATGGCTACCCCTACCGTCAGCAGTGAGTCAACTAGATCTGTAAATTGGCTGCCTCTGATGTGCTTCGCAAGCTGTCGAAAATCCAACTCTGGACCAAATACGTGCAACGGCAGTTGACTCCAGCCGCATTGCTCGGGCCCATGCGATGGACTTCCGCATAAATAAGCATACAGATGCAACGCTTGCTGCTGCAAAAGCAACCAGCATCTCATGCCATGAAAACAAGATATTAATAACTGTTGAATGCCGTATCAAGAGCTTGTCGAAATGCGATCAAAAGCAGACAGATCCAGACTTGGGGAAATGGGCAAAGCCATGGAACAAGGATCGCTATTTATCTGGTATGTGTCCCAAACTCAAATGATTAATTCATCAAGTGATATGTTGCCCTACAGAAGTTCTCGATGACGCGCTTACCACCGTCAACTGTAGTTGGGAAAAAATGGAGGGGATGAGTCTTTTGTGGTATGTTCCTTGTATGCGTAGACTGTGCATTGCTCATAACATACTCCTCAGTGATGAAGTTGAACTGCGATGGTCCGGAAATAAAATGTTTCATCCCAGTACTCGAAACGAGACAATTGGAGCGGTCTACAAAGAATATATGACTGGCGACATGGCACTTTTCTATGGTGCAAAATCCCGAGATCCCAAGGCGCGTAAAAACCAACAAGAAATGGCTCTTGAGCTGTACATAGACTGTTATGAGAAGGCATGGGAACTTAATTTTCTTTTGTTTCTATTGTTCTGCTACTACATATCTCACGCTTATTGTCTCCTTTCCTTGTCTTGTACAACACGCGCCGACTTACTTTCTCATACTATTGTGACGTACTTCGGACGCCCGCTCTCTTATTGTCTTTCTATTCTTACTCTCTCTATTGTTCTAATAGCACCACTCATATCCTCGATCTACTCCTGTAGTATTTATACGATGAATGCACAACTGGTCAACCTAGCTTGACCTAGTCCTTTCTACACTCTCAACTGGTGCGATCTAAGTCTTCTGCTCAAACCGTCACTTACGAGCTTCGGTGATCTGAGTCGCTATTGAACATCGTCACTTACGAGTATCGACCTACTTTTGATCTAGAGAGTATTGACCCTAACAAAAGGTCAAGCTGTTCTAAACCTCTGCCAACTAACCACAGTCCAGGCAGCTCACTCACACTATGACACCATTCTCACGAGAATCATTTGACCGCTTCCCACCAAGAGAATAATGGCAGCCCCATCCACTCCTACCGCTCCCACTGCACCCGCTGCTCTCACTGCTAGACCCGCCGAGATCAAGATGAGGGCGCCGACCGATTACTCGGGAGACAGAGCTAAGACCATGCTCTTCTTACTCGAGTGCAGAGCATATGTAGATGCCAATGCAGCCACTTTCCCCAATGACTGCCACAAAATTTTATTCATGCTATCTTACATGAACGGGGGGACAGCAGGGCCGTGGAAGCAGGCGTACCTAGAAGAGAGGTACATTGAATCAAAACCCTGGGATATGTTCCAGGAGTTCATCGCTAAAGTACGTGCGGCATTTTTGCCCATTGACGATGCAGGAAACGCGTGAACCCAACTCAGAGCACTCTCACAAGGAGCGAAAGGAGTAGACGAATACATCGCCCAGTTCAAAACACTGGCCTACCGAACAAAGATTAAAGAAGATGCAGCCCTAATCGAATATTTCGTCGACAGACTCAACAACCGAGTCCTCGACAAGGTCTTTGGCATGGAGAACCCGCCCGACACGATCGAGGGGTGGTACACCCATGCAGCTAGGGCCGAGGGGCATCTCAGAAGGGCGAGGGCGATAAAAGAAAGAACTTATAGTAAGGTAGGAGGGGGTGGAGCGAGCAGCTCTAAAGACCCCAACGCTATGGAAATCGACGCGACGCGCCTCTCTTACGCAGAGAGGGTAAAGCACATGAAAGAAGGGAGATGTTTCATTTGTCACAGAACAGGACACAGGGTGAACGAGCACAAGGGCGGGAAAGAGCCACCCGCCAAAGAAGAAAAGAAGACCGAAATGAAAAAGATGTCTCGAGAACACTATGCTAAAATCCGAGTGCTCGTCAACGAGCTGGAAGAGAAGCAGAAAGAAGAGGTGTTAGACTTAATGGTGGAAGAGGGTTTTTAAAACGGCAGCCTGCATCGGCAGCAGAGCCCGCCAGGATAGTCGTCTCAAGTGTACTGGTAGCTGACATAAGCAAACAATCTATGCAGGTCCCAGTTTACTGCTTGCTAGACGACAAGAGAGCCGAAATACCCGCCCTGATCGACTCGGGGGCGGGAGAAACCTTCATTGACCACTGAGTGGTCCAAAAACTCGGACTACAGAAACACCCACTCAGCAGGAAGATCCTCACCAAAAATGTTGATGGGACGCTAAACAAAAACAGAACGATCTCACATTATGTCATTATCGACACCGAGATTGGAGGAAAAGAAGAGAAGATCAGAATGTTGATAACGGGGCTAGGAAATGAAATGATGATCCTAGGATATACATGGTTACAACGACGCAACCCCGCCATCGATTGGGAGAAGGGGACTCTCACAGACAGATGGACCAAAAGGTCCATTATGGGAAAAATCCAGACGATGATCGAACGAACTTGGACCACAATCGGTAAGCAGAGTCTTACTATAGATGACAAGGGGCCGCTTGTATCGAGAGTAACGTTGAGCCCGACTCTCGAGAGGCTACCTAAAAGGAGTGCTGGGGAGACCTTCGGGAAAACCCACCTTGCCGTCGCCGAGCACGTGAAGAGTAGGCTCGGGGCAGTTCATCTCGCAAGGGGACTCTGCGCTACGAACAAACCCGAGGAAAATGGATCACACCCGGCAACGGACATGGACATGGCAAAGGACACAGTAACAGATGCCCAACCCAAAACCGACCCTCAGATCTCACCTTCGAATGAATCTGACTTCGGCTCATCGCTTAAAGGGAATGATGATGGAACGGATGCTCTATTCGCTTACATCCAGGGGGAACCGATGATCAGGGTATTCAGAACTGAGGAATCCCCCCTCACTATCGAACATGACTACATCCCCCCGAATTACCAGAAGCTTAGGCACATCGCACGCACCACTCAATCTTGATCGACCGGTAGATTCGCCTTCTCTCATACTACCCACATCCGAGCCAAAACCTCCATCTCGCAAAGGCTTGCTCACGAGAAGGAGGATGTCAGAGAGAAGCAATCACTTGATGACCTACTCCCCGAGAAGTACAGGGAATATCGGAGCATATTCGAAAAAGCAGCATCAGAAAGATTTCCTGAATCGAGACCATGGGACCATGCAATCGAACTTAAGCTGGATTTCATCCCGAAGGATTGCAAAGTCTACCCCATCACCCCGGCGGAACAAAAGAAGTTGGACGAATTCATCGATGATAACCTAAGAAAGGGATATATTACTCCATCCAAATCTCCTATGGCATCACCGTTCTTCTTTGTAGCAAAGAAAGATTCCGACGCACTCAGACCATGCCAAGACTACCGGTACCTAAATGAAGGAACCATCAAAAACTCATACCCACTTCCACTGATCGGCGATCTGCTCGATAAGCTGAAAGGGGCAAAATGGTTCACCAAGCTAGACATCAGATGGGGGTACCATAACGTCAGAATTAGGAAAGGAGATGAGTGGAAGGGGGCATTTAAAACCAATAAGGGGCTGTTCAAGCCCAAGGTCATGTTCTTCAGCCTCTGCAACTCTCCGGCAACCTTCCAAGCCATGATGAACGACATCTTCTGGGACATGCTGGACGAGGGATGGTTAGTAATATACATGGATGATATTCTCATCTTCTCCAAAGATAAAAAGGAACACGAGGAGAGAACGAAGAGAGTCTTAGCAAGGCTTAGGGAGAACGATCTGTACCTAAAGCCAGAAAAATCTAGATTTGATGTACAGGAAGTCGAATTCCTCGGTTTGATCCTGCGACCGAACCAGCTAGCCATGGACCCCACTAAGCTAAGCGGAATAAGGGATTGGCCAGCCCCAACCAACGTAAAGGGGGTCAGATCGTTCCTGGGCTTCAGGAATTTCTACAGGAGATTCATTGGCAACTTTGCCGCAATTACTAAGCCACTTAACGACTTGACGAGGAAGGACCAACCCTTCTACTGGACGAACGAATGCCAAAGGGCATTCGACTCTCTAAAGAAAAAGTTCTCTGAAGCGCCAGTACTGCTGATGCCCGATGCAGAGAAACCATTCGTAATCGAGAGCGACGCCTCAAAATACGCGACAGGCGCCGTTCTGAAACAAACTGATACCAACGGAGACTGGCACCCTTGCGGGTATATCTCCCACTCCCTGACAGCAACCAAATGAAACTATGAGATCTACGATCAGGAGCTGTTAGGAATTATACGAGCACTAGAAACCTGGAGACACTATCTCCAGGGATCGGAACACGCAATGACGATCCTATCGGATCACAAGAATCTGATGTACTTCAGAATGGCATGGAAATTGAATCGACGACAGGCTAGATGGAGCCTCTTCCTGTCACAATTCAACCTACTATTAGTACACGTCCTGGGGAAAATGATGATCCAATTAGATGCCCTATCATGAAGGGGAGACCACATACCGGATATCGACAATGATAACAACGATATCACCTTACTGAAAGATGAGATCTTTGCACAGATGATTGATACCGAGCTAAAGGAAATGCTAGCGGAAAGCATGATGAGAGACAATTTACTAAAGGAAATAGTAAGAGCGATCAAAGAAGGAGGAATGCCACCGATCAAGTCGGCGGTAGAAGATTGGAAGATGGAAGATGATGGGACGGTCTTCTTCAAAGACCGATGCTACGTCCCAGACGACAAAGAATTAAGAAGAAAAATCGTGGAAAAATACCATGACAACATACTTACTGGACACCCCGGTCGATTTCAAATGCTAGAACTAGTACGGAGGGACTACTGGTGGCCAGGGATGACCATTTTCATTCGGAATTACATCGATGGCTGTGCCACCTGCCAGCAGATGAAGGTGAACACTCACCCGACAACACCGGGATTATCTCCGATCAAATCTAACGCCACTCGACCATTCGCACTAGTGACTATGGACTTCATCACTGATCTCCCGATAAGCGATGGATCTGACACCATCATGGTCATGGTAGACCATGGTCTTACTAAGGGGGTAATTTTCATCCCCTGCAACAAAAGCATCGACGCACTGGGGGCGGCTGATTTCTATCTGCACAACGTGTTCAGGAGATTTGGCCTCCCAGACAAGATTATATCTGACCGAGACCCACGTTTCACCTCAAACGCCTTTCAAGAACTAGGGAGGCTCCTGGGAATAAGGCTAGCAATGAGCATGGCTTACCACCCACAGACCGATGGGGAAACTGAGAGAGTAAATCAAGAACTCGAGATCTACCTCCGGATCTTCTGTGCGAACAAACCCTCACAGTGGAAAAGCCACCTCACCACCGCCGAATTCACACACAACCAGAAACATCATTTGGCTATCAAAAACACCCCGTTTTATGTAATGATGGGAGCACACCCTAGGGCTATCCCCATGACTTACCTGAAAACGAACGTGCCGGCTACCGAACAGTGGATAGCCAAACTGGGAAACATACGGCGGGAAGCCCTGGCGGCTCACGAACTCTCCCGACAAGTGATGATCGGGCGAAATGGACGAGGGTTCCGTCCATTCACAGTAGGGGAAAAGGTCTGGCTCAACTCCAAAAACTTGAAGTTAGGGTACCCGACCAAAAAGCTCGCCCCTAAATGTGAGGGACCCTTCCTTATCACGCAGGTAATATCACCCCATGCCTATGAATTGAGGCTCCCCTCCCAGTGGAAAATTCACCCAGTATTCCATGCCTCACTCCTCTCACGCTTCAAAGAAAACGAGACCTACGGACCAAATTTCCTTCCTCCGCCACCCGATCTGATCGAAGGAGAACAGGAACACGAGGTCGAGGCTATCTTGGCACATAGGGGGGCAGGCAAAAGGATTCGATTCCTGGTAAAGTGGAAGGGATACAGCACGGCTGAAAACACCTGGGAACCAGCAACTCATTTAAAAAATGCTGCTGAACTGCTAGGCGAATACAAGACTGCACACAACCTCCTTTGAATATGAGCTGCCCCCTCCATTTCTTTATGAACGTCACACCCGACCCTGACCCTGTCAGGACCTTTGAACTTATCCTCAGCTTCGTCCGAGACACGGAGAACATCAGAAATGAAGAAAGACTGCTATCGGTAACCCAAGACCGCGCGCTGCTACACAGCACCATGCAAAACCTCTTCGAAACATATAGAGCCATCTCATGCCTGCAGTGCGTATTCCGACGACTAACCGAAGAAGTGTATTACCTCGATCTGCTCCCACTCATGAGGAGCCTCTATGAGCAGGTGCTCTGCTATGGACCTGGAGAGCAGGTCCCGACACCACAACAAATTTTCATCATAGAACCACTGAGTGACGAGGAAGAAGAAGAGACACCGCTGACCGCTTCCCCACACCCACCTCTTCCACCATATGTGCCACAATCTCCACCTAGACGAGCACCTACCCCCTATCCAACCGAGACTACCACCGAACATGCACCCGCACCACCTTGGATGCGGAATTCGGTCTGTTTCACCTGCGCCCGAGTAGGTCATTTTTCCTCTCACTGTCCTGAATATCAATGCCCCCATTGCCGACGATGGTGACCCGAGCACTCAGTGCTCTTCTGCCCGAATAACCCGACACGTGACATTCCGCCATGTCATCGTACAACTTGAAGCCAACTACAATGACCTACAATCTCTATGTCGTCATCGCTCTTGGTGCCCTTTTTGGCGCATGCATTTTTATTATGCTACTTTACTATATGCTCATTTCATTCAAAATCATCTCCGCCCCCCCCCACATCCCACAACTCGTTACTTTCGTCACCGGCATGTCTGTGCGCTTCGCCAGAGAAGAAAACATCAATTTGCCCACTCGGGTTTATGCTCATGACACCCCGACCCCGACGTCGTTTTCCACGTTCTCCGCAACGACCAGCGATGCGCCGTCCTTTGACCCAATGCGAACGATGAGGTCTTAGTTTCGGATGGAACTCGAAACCATGGGGAGAAGCTAGTGTTATGAGAAGGCATGGGAACTTAATTTTCTTTTGTTTCTATTGTTCTGCTACTACATATCTCATGCTTATTGTCTCCTTTCCTTTTGTCTTGTACAACATGCGCCGACTTACTTTCTCATACTATTGTGATGTACTTCGGACGCCCGCTCTCTTATTGTCTTTCTATTCTTACTCTCTCTATTGTTCTAATAGCACAACTCGTATCCTCGATCTACTCCTGTAGTATTTATACGATGAATGCACAACTGGTCAACCTAGCTTGACCTAGTCCTTTCTACACTCTCAACTGGTGCGATCTAAGTCTTCTGCTCAAACCGTCGCTTACGAACTTCGGTGATCTGAGTCGCTATTGAACGTCGTCACTTACGAGTATCGACCTACTTTTGATCTAGAGAGTATTGACCCTAACATAGACAAAATTGCAGTATGTGTATTCATGGAGTCCGGCTCCTGGGTAATTAATAATGACTGCACTTAGTTTACAGAGCGGAAAGACCTATCACGCCAATCCGGAGCCAACTCGATTGCCGCCACTTCACGAAAGCGCAGTGGGACCATTACAACGATCACAAGGGATGTTGCTACAAAGCGTCAAGCTCGCCCCAGCGCTACAGGTATGATTCTGGTCGCTCTGGGGCTAGATAGCTGATGAAAACATACATTAGGCATATTGTCTTCTTTTGTACCATTCTCTGGTGCCGCATATTCAAGAGTTGGCATGGAAAATACTTCGACGAAGATCTGTTTCATTAAGTGCCACACTGTCTGTGACAAAATCACGGGCATAACATCCATAACCTGGGTGTCAGATCCTGATGCACTGGAGGGAGTATTAGGGGACCAGGTTCTTGCAGCGGGCAAGACAAAGAAGGTTTACACAGTAAATATTCGATATTCTTTTGAATCCTGATTCTCGTTGATGAGATAATTCTAGCTCTCCACCGAAAACCAACTGTTTGTTGCAAAACAATTCTATAACATTGGAACAGGGACTGATGTCTCCATGGATGACAATGCGGCATTTTTAACCCAAGAACTGATTCGCCTCAAAACTGTTGGTTGGTTCTTATCTGAATTTAAACTCCTTTGCAATTGTAAGGGTGTGGAGATGTCGACAGGTACCAGTTCTTATCTTCCAATCGCACATCCCTCTAAGCCTTCCATTCCTCAGATATCCTTGTCACAGATGGCTTCCTAATCCATGAAATTGGCAATCCTTCTCCCGCATCGGGTCAGACATCTGGTGATGATGAATCCAATTCGGTTACTTGGCTTGTTGAACCTCGATGCACGACATCTGTGGAAAAATATAGTGGGACCTTGGCTCACCCCATGCGCCGGGATAAGCTGGGCATTACCCTCATGGCATTTGCACATTATGTCTTCGAAGCAAGCCACAAGCAGCTAGTGCTTGCGGATATCCAAGGTATGCCCTTTATTGCAATGCCAACTCCATTCTACATCCACATCGCGTTTCACAAGGCTCGCCAATGACCGTAGATGGGCATGATATGATAATCTTGTTTGACTTGATGACTCATTCCGAGGAACAGTACGTTGGATTACCCTTTACAAACCTGACTACTAAATCTTTATACACGCAACAGAGATTCAGGAATTGGAGATCATGGAAGGGAGGGTATGGAGTCATTCAAAGACCAACATTCCTGCGACTACATCTGTGTTGCATTAGGGCTGAAAGCACTTACCATCCACTCTAATCCCTCATCCCGTGGAGATAGCAACTCACTGTATGGCAGCAAAGCTTAAGTGTACATTATTATGCTTCTCCAATGTACAATTCCATTTCTTCTCCGATGTGGGTTTCATGTTCCATTCCATCAGCTGGTATGACCCTCCTAGGATGCATGCAACCGCTTTCATTCAATGTGATGCCCCCCCGTCTTATCTATGCTCCATGTATTCTTTCTGCCTCGAGGCTACATGTATAAATTCACCATTAAAGGCCTTGCAATTGGACCATTTGAGAATCATGAGCTTGTTCACCCACAACCAATCTGGCATCAATGGGTATGGTGTCAAAAACTGTACGTATTGCATTACATGTACAGGGTTCAATCTCTATCAACCTTGTCTCTAGATCCACCCGATGATAAACTACGTGAGGCACTTTATCAGTATGCTAAGGAATGGCTTAGCATGCAAGCCCACCTGGATCATCTGAAGAAGGAGTTTAACCTTAGTATAAAGTAAGTCTAATTCTTTCAACATACCGGCTCCACAAATTAAATCTTTATCATGGCAGGGATTCGAAACTGTATAGTTTGAACAATAAATTCAATGTTCCAAGCGTTCGAAAACCTCCGCCTCTTGAGATTGCAACTCAGGCTATCTTGGAGGAAGTCGCTGCAGACACATCACAACTGAACGGCGTCGGTACAATTGGCATGAATCTGAGCAACAAAGGAATGTCATTGCCTCAGTTTGTGACCAATTAATATGATACACATACCTGTCTGATTTTTACAATTATCCCAGCGATATGATTTGCAAGGTGTTAGCTCTTCACACACCAGATGGACTGGCAAAGCGATTCCCTGGGGCAAAACAAATTCCATGCTCAACTCTGGCTGCTATAGGGCCCAACCATCAGCATCATGCCGATGGTCACGAGAAGCTCAGCGCGCAGGCGCTTATGATGGGCAGCGTCGGACTGCCTCTCTACGGGATCAAGGACCAATGGGGAGCTTTTGTTCTTTATCTCATTGTTGTTCCAAACAATCGGCTAGCAACGTCAATTGGACATGTGCATCTGGATTGTGTTGAAAAGTTTGGCTGTAAGTCAGCGCTGCGAAAATTCCATTGTCTGAATTGTTTGCATTTACTGTAAATTGACCGAAAACAGTTATACCGATTACATTTATTGTTGACAAAGGTTCCGAGATGGGATATGTGTATGCTCAACAAACAGGCCTTCGGTATGTTGGTAATTAAATTAATAACGGACACAATCGTGGTTGACCTACTCATGGCAGTGCAGCGTACACCCCTGACGTTGACGTTGAGAAATATCCACCAGTTCTTCAGCTGAAAAGCGTACATAACACACCCATTGAGGGTCTCTGGCATTGGTTCCAAAAGACGACTGGCCAGAACATCAAAGACCTCATTCGAAGTGGGTATCTAGAGGGGATTTACAATCCAAATCATCTGATCCATCCATAAGTTGCCACACTCCAAATTCTCATAAAGTATATTAATTCTGATGATCGATGTCAAAGTGATTTATTCAACCGGCTATGGCTGAAGATTCTCCAAATCCAACTTGACAAATTTGTGGAATATTGGAACAACCACAAAATCTGCTCGCAGCCGAAGAAAGCGAACATGTCTGGTCATACACCACGTCACGCCTTCACAGTTCCTGAGACACTAGGCGCACCAGATAGCTGGATAGAAGTCGACCTTGAAGTCATCCATGCCCTGCGTGCTCAGATACCTGTCTCTTGAGAAGAGTCCATGCAATGGATGAGCACAGAATTTGATCAAATTGCATCGAGAGCATATAGGGATCTGGGGGCACCAGAACTTCTACTCTCATCAGGCTGGAGTATTTTTATGGAGCTTGTGCCATTGGTCCAAGAAGCATTACATACAAATGTCTGATTTTGTTCCCATCTTGAATGTTCAACGATGTTCACATATCATATATCTTTCAAGTTCCTCCTGTTGCGCCCGTGGACATTATGTACTATTAGTCATGTGGGAAGTGTGACCAATCAATTGATGAACTCATATCGCAAAATGAACCGTGGAGTTCCCGCCAACCATAAAAAATCGTTTGGATGCCGATCAGGCCCTGCCACCTATTATCGGGGGTCCTGGTCATGGTGGAGCGCTATAGCTAATTATAAAACAGCTGAAACTGGTGGCCGCCACCATACTCCACTACTCCATGGTAACTACAGTCGACTCTCTCTTTACATACCTCAGTGGACTGGCTATGGGTTATGAAGGTCTATGGGGTTTGAGGAAAGTGCTAAAAATAGGTCCCAACATTCCATCAACATTTAAAATTCGGTATACAATATTTTTGAGTCATTTTTGAACCACGTTGTGCTGTTTTCACCAGTAAATATAACTAAGTACAATAATACACTAGATAAAACTGATGAGATTTCCCTGGTACTCATCATGTTCTAATGTAGAGGACTCATAGAGTAAAAAACACTTCGTTATTATAATAAACTATATCTATGCTAAACGTTGGGGTACTCACTGCCTGGTAAACTAAGTCGGTGACTAAGAGTCAGTATTATAAATAACTGTGGCGATGCGCCACTGCCATTCAAGGGGGTGTCAGAAAAGAAATTAAGGATACTGGGTTGATTTTTTTACATATAAGCCATGAAGTGAGGAACTAACTCACTCACTGTGGGAACTAATGTCCTAATAAGCCAATTAGCTTACAAATCATTGCTGACTGAGAGAAAAAATGTTTGCATCTTGTGTCACAGCTGCTTTCACAGTGACTTTCTGGCTTAGCTTTAAGTGAAGGAAATGTAGATAAAGTATCTCAGAGGACCAGTGTCTGGAAAATAATAATAATAGCTCCCTCTTTGCTGTGTCGCATGCATAATTCTGAGCAATTTCTTGAAATCCATCTATTACAAGTTGAAAACTAGTTCAGATTCCCATCTGAATACAAAAGGAAATTCATCCACCATTTTAGACAATTTCTCCACCAAAAAGAAATGCCAAGGGTGGTGTAAAAGTCAGAAATCAGGGAGGACACAAGTGGCAGGTGTGCAGATGCTACAATCCCTTCCACAGGACATTTCAAACCTCATTTTTGGTAACAGAATATGATGCTACACATTTAAAATTGATCACCTGATGATTCCAGCTTGTATATGATTTAAATATTGGCATTGTTATACTTCTTCAGAGTACAATACCCTGGGAAACATGTAAAATAATATGTTTACCTGATAATCATCTTCTGGAAACATTTATCTACAAGACATTCACCCAACAGTAAGCTAGAAAGTCAGCAGCTTCTTGACCTTGACCCATCACCACCTCATATTTTCCCATGGTTATTCCACAGGGCAGTGAGGAGGGCAATGAACATAGGACTAGCATAGCATATTGATCTCTCTAATTACCAGCCAGAGCAGCACTCTGGCATGTTGGAACAAAATTCTAGAAAGACCAGACAAACAACTCTCCTCTCACTGCAATCAGTAACCAACCCCAAATCAGCAAATCCAGCTCCACCCATGGTGCAGGAGACCAACACCGCCTGTTGAAATTAAACCCCAAGATACATGCTGCATACATGAGGCAATACATGCAGCATACACATGTTACTGCACTTACTGTGCATACATGTGGAAAACACATTCCTAAGTCATGTGACATCCTTATTATTATGTATATAAGGAACACCTGTACCATAGTAGGAATACAGTGTTCTTACCTCTGCTAACCCTAGCTGTAAGTCTAACTAAACCCCAGGTAGGTTGTAAGGAGTGTGTTGTTTCTTCCCCTTCCCCTGTGCAGCATATATAGTCTGCTCCAACAGGTTATGGGCCCTGCTGGGCACATCACGAACACACCTTAACTGGCTGTAAATGATGTTGACTTCATAATCTCCAAATTATAACCTTGCACTCTTTGTGAGCTGCATCGCACTCCCTGCAAGCTGCACTTAAAAACCTAGGTTGACTAGGGTTAACCACTCTAAAGGAGTGTTTTTTTCTGAGATTGTAAAACATGTTTTCTTAGATAAAAGACTGATTGAGCACTTCTAACAGCTGCCACCACAAATCATGTCTTCAACCCTTGAAAAACTTGTACAAACTTTTGATGGCTCAAATTACATTCAATGGGCTGACTCCATGAAGATGTGGCTCAGGTCTCAGGGCCTCTGGCAGATAACTAGTGGGGCAGAAATTAAACTGCCTCTGGCACCTCCTTTGATGGCAATGAATGCTGCTCTTGTAGCGGATGCTACTGTCAAGCTCCAGAACACCAAGGACACTGCTGAGGAGGTGTGGGACCTTATTTGCACTGATTATGGTGTCAATGGCCCCTCCCAAGTCTTTGCAGACTTTAGGTCTGCAATAGCAATCAAGATTCCAGCTGCGAATCCCATGCCGGAGATTGCTAAGATGGCTGACAAGTTTGAGCGCCTCATGGCTGCCAACATTGCCATCCCTGAACTAGTACAGGTGATGATCCTACTTGCTGTGATGCTGCATGAGTACGATTCTTTGTCCGCCATGGTCCTTAACATGACCGCTATTAGTGCCTTGACATTTAAACATGTCAAAGACTCCATTGTCACTGAAGCCTCAAGGTGCATGGCAGTTGGGAAGCCTACTAACCCACCTTAGGCCACCAAGCTTTCCGCTGTCAAATGCAAAGGGGAAAACCCCAAATGGCAGCCTCAAAACAACAATGGAGATTCATCCTGAAAACATGAACAATGTGGGAACAAAAAGACTAAGGAGGAAAAGCCTAAAGAGAAGCATACCCCCCACCTTGCCTCCAGTGCCTTTACTACCATAAATGGTAATGACACTATCATACCACTGATGCCACTCATTCAGTGCATTGAAAAGCATGACCACACTCCCAGAAGGGATCCTTGCTGCCGACTGCTTGCACAGGCATATACAGGCACAGCCTCTACCTCTCGTTCAGTTTATGCTGAATATTAGCAAGCTCGAGACACCCTCGAGCAAATGCATCTTCTGTGCAGCACAAAAAATCTGTGACCGCTGGATGAGCACCTAATGGTGTGAGAAGGTAAGAGGAGGAGGATCGAACCAGAACTGAGGATCATGGAGGTAGAAGATGACATTGTCTCCCTTAGATCGGAACCTCTGGTTTCTGATGAGGAAGTATGGAAAGCCATCGACAAGATGCTCATCGATGAACCGCTTAAAACAGAAGGATATGATGATAGGTCAGTCCTTTTCCCTGCCACAAGCACTAAGATCAATATTCCAATGATTACAGCAAACTTTTTATGTGAATTTTACTACTATTAAATGTATCATGGAACAATTTACATCTTAATATGTGTTATGTGTGCAAATGGAAATTGTAAGAAAGGTGCTGATTGGATCATGGATTCAGGCACATCAAAACACTTCAATAGTGAAATGAAAGATTTTGCTTCTTATGAACCTTTACTGAGAAAGAACTCTACTCTGGTTCAAACAGCCATGGGTACTACTCATATGGTAGAAAAAGGAGCAGTCTTCATTAGACATCAGGTAGTATGTCACAGGAAGTCAGAGACACGTGAAATGCAATTATACCCCATCTACTACATACCAGATTGTAATGCTCGACTACTGTCAATGGGCATCTTCTTACAAGATGGAAGTGATGTGCATGGTTCCTCTGCACACATTTCATTTTTCAAGCAAGGAAACCCAATTATAGATTGTGTTTCTCTTAGGAGATGTGACATGATTTATTGGGCTTGGACTCATATATTGAGCACCAAGAGGATCAATGTTGCAACCATGTATGTTGCAGACTACTTGACTTGGCATGGGTGACTTGGACACCCATCCAAAGAGGCACTAGGGAAAATACCTAATAGCACCATAAAATTCCCAAGGAATTTAATTATTCCTAAAGACAAAATTATATGTCTAGGGTGCACTGAAGGGAAAATGACCTCAAAATCTTTTCCAGAATCAGATTCATGCACAGAGAAACCCTTTGAATTAATATATTCTGATCTAAAGGAACTCCCAGTACTATCATACCACAAACATAAATACTTTATTGTATTTCTGGATGACAAGATGTCACATATCTGGGTCCAGTGCCTTAGAAAGAAGTCTGATGCTGCTGCAGTGATTAGACAATTTCAGGCAATGGCTTTGACCCAGTATGGTGCTACAATCAAGTGCTGGCATGTTGATCCAGGGGGGAAGTTCAAAGATCGTGAGCTGCAAAATATGCTCAAGGATTTTGGCATCAAAATAGAGATGTCTGCACCCCACATTCACCAACAGAATGGGCACACAGAATGCACCATAAGGACAATAATGGAAAAGTCGCAAATCCTGTGATTTACCGCTTGTCTACCACAATCATGGTGGGAATTTTGCATTGAACATGCAACACACCTATACAACCGAACCCTGATAAGGCGCTTAAAATGGCTGACACTGGTTGAGGACCTGACAAAGGTCCGCCCAGATCTAAACAATCTGAAGGTTTTCAGTTGTGGTGCTTATGTCTACCTACCCAAGGAGAAGTGTCCAAACACATTAGCTCCTCGATCAGAGTTAATGATGTACCTTGGATTAGAAGATGGCATTAAAGCATATCATTTCATGCGACCTAGTGGTGCAATATTCATTGGTGCTATGGCACTATCTGATGAAACATTGTTCCCATGCTGTCCTGGAGCTAAAACTCCTGCCAATACAGACCTTGGTGATTTTCCACCTCCAGAACCAGAAGATGATGACCACTCATCTGGAATGGATGGCGATGATTCTATACTGCCACAAGATCTGCCCCTTCCTCCATCATCAGAAAATGATGATGATGATGTACCAAGTGAGCAAAAGGTGCATGACAATGTGACAGATGCTCCTCCTCCACCGCCTCCAGTAACTGCTGAGGACTTTCATCCAAGATGTGATGATCAACAGGAATGGCAGCAATTGCCCCATCAATCATGCAGGCAGAGGAACATCCCAAACCGTCCTGGCAATACCTATGGAGAAAGTGACTCTCCTCTGACATAGAGAGAGACATTGCATGTGATTGATATTGGAAGAGATCTGTGGGTCAAGATTTGGATCATAACCAAACATGACCACAATCTCAACAGCAAGAACCAGTTGCTAGACCAAGTTTGGCACCCCCTGAGAGTGTGCCTGATTCCAATAATCAAGAACGTGCTCAATCAACATCCATTGCATCAAACTACCTGATTAATTTCGCATTATTTTTATTGACTTTATTACAAATTTGTATTGACTTGTTATTGACTTTATTACAAACTTGTATTAACTTGTTACCGACTTGTATAATGGAGGAACTGGATGAAGCAGGTTATATTCAAAAGATAACCAAGGAAGGTGGAGATAAGCTTATTCGCTGGCTGTTGTCAAAAGCAGTCAAACCATCAAGCAAAATAAGCCAAGTTCCAAACCAATTTCATGATATTGCACGCCTACCACAGCAGCAGCAACTTGAGTGGAAACAAGCTTGTCATAAAGAATTAGAGGCTCTTTGCAAGCAACAAGTCTATGACATTGTCGATCTTCCACATGATCAAAAAATGATCAAAAATAGATGGGTTTTCTCCATGAAATCAGACAGAAGAAAACAGGGCAGACTCATGGCAAAAGGCTTTCCACAAGTTGAAGGTGTTGACTTTCATGAGATTTTCTCACCAGTAGTCCGCTATGAGACCGTACGCCTCATGTTTGCACTTGCATCTCTAGAAGGCATGTACATGACTGGTCTAGATGTTAAAACTGCATTTTTATATGGCAAACTAGAAGAGGAGATCTATATGGATCAACCTGAGGATTTCAGACTCGAGGGAAAAGAGCACAAAGTAATGTGCTTATGCCGAGCATTGTATGGCCTTAAACAGGCCTCACTAGCATGGTGGAAAGAGCTAGAGGCATTTAGTGCACCATTGGGTTTGTGTGCACCAGCTCCAATGCCAGCATTTTTATACACAAGGATCCTAAGACAGGCAGCATTGTTATTGCACTGGTCGATGTTGATGATGGCTTGTTCATGGGGAAAAACAAGAAACTTGTGGATAAAAAGAAGAATGCTTGTCTGAAGCATTGGGAGTGCCATAGTACTGAAAAAGTCACAGAATTCTTAGGCATGTGCATCGCCCAGACTGCAAGGAAAGTCAAACTTGATCAAACTGAATATCTTGCCAAAGTGCTTGAAAGGCTCGAGATGACAAATGCCAAAGCTGCCCCCACTCCACTCCTGACTGGTTACAAACCATCGGAAAACACAGCGATGCCAAATGCAGTGCTTAGATTAAAATATCAGTCTGTGATCAGTTGGATCTTTATTATATCTGATGCTCAGAATGTGGCCTGATATTGCTTATGTGGTAATTAGGATGTCACAATTCTTGGCTAATCCTAGCCAAAAACATCTAGACAAAGCAATGTACATCGTGCACTATCTGGTGGGAACCCAGGAATAGAACATAGTCTACAATGGAGAGAAATCCGAAGGGCTACAGGCCTTCACAGATTCTGATTGGGCAGCTGACACTGTCAAATGCCAATCTGCAATGGGTTACTTTGCTACTCGAGCAAGTGGCATTGTGTGCTGGCAGTCCCATTTACAAAAAAACTATAGCACTGTCATCCACAGAAGCCGAATACATGGCTCTCTCTGACACTTGTCAGCAGATAGTGTGGATAGAGTCCTTATTCCAAGAACTAGGATATATACTGAAGTGTGTACCAATCTGTGCTGATAATCAGGGATCAATCTTTATCAGATCAAATCCAGTTCAGGAAAGAAGGACCAAACATATAGACATTCGCTACCACTATACTCACGAATGCATAGAAAATGACAAAGTCACAGTCGTTTTCATTCCTGGAAATGATAATCTGGCTGACATGTTCACAAAGAACCTTGGTGCCATCCTATTCAGGAAATTTAGAGACTCTCTTGGAATTACTTTTGAGATTCAAACTTAGCTGCTTATAGCACTGTACAGTTTGAGGGGGGGTGTTGAAATTAAACCCCAAGATACATGCTGCATACATGAGGCAATACATGCAGCATACACATGTTACTGTGCATACATGTGGAAAACACATTCCTGAGTCATGTGACATCCTTATTATTATATATATAAGGAGAACCTGTACTGTAGTAGGAATACAGTGTTCTTACCTCTGCTAACCCTAGCTGTAAGTCTAACTAAGCCCCAGGTAGGTTGTAAAAAATGTGTTGTCTCTTCCCCTGTGCAGTGTATATAGTCTGCTCCAAAACTGCTCATTCACCTGGTGAAGATACTGAGAAAACTTGCCCATGCTGAGGGGCTAACATCACCACACAGCCAGGGCAACTCTACAAAATCCAAGATGCAAAAGCTAGATGCAATACCTAGAAAAGATATGTCTGCTTGCACCATCTGGAATGGAACCCACTTTTGAAGATCTCGTGAGTACCCTGTTCCAAGTGGGAGCTTTACCTGGAACTTTTTTTCAAATGTTGAATGGCATATGGGCTGTAACATTCTTACTCAAGGCAGCTAATCTACAAGCAAACACCAACAACATTGCCTCCGCAGTTACTAAATTAGTACAACCAGCACTCAAAAAGCTAGCAAGTGGCCTGGATAGGAAAACAACAGATCTCTCCAAATTACTCCAGAATGCATCAGAAGACTTCACAACTTGAGCCAAGACAGCCACAGACAACATTGAAAAACTTGCCTCCAAACTCAGTGACTCATCTGAACAACTCAACAAAATCAGCTCCACTGATTACAGAGATGCCCTACTGCAGTCCTCTGACACAACATGGTGGGTCAACCCCCGCCTCCAAGCCAAAGAAGGCATACAGTCTAAGCAATTCCTCCTGGAGCCCAAAGGTGACTCTACAGCACTAAAACCTCTCTTAGTGCAAACCCTGTTACAGAAAGTGAATGACTTGCTCTCTAAAAGCATCTGGCAATGACAAATGCACCCTATGGTCTGCAATGTGGATGTGGAACACAGTTCTGCTGGAAGCTAAAGATGACAAATCTGCAGAATGGCTATGGCAGGACTCAAATATCGAAGCTTTCAAGAATGAGATGGGATTTGATGTCATCATACACCCCCAGCCCTACAATGTCATCACCTTCTTTGTACCCCTGACCTTCGACCCAAATGACGAGGAACACAGAAACAAAATGGCTGAAGCCAATAATGTCCCAGTCAAGGCTCTTGTCAAACTCCAATGGGCTAAATCCCTGGGTCAACATTCTCCAACTCGACCTCAACATTACATTCCAAAATCCCAATATTGCAAACAACATGATTCTTAATGGTCTGATTATCTGCAACAAAAAGGTATCCATTGCCAGAAGCAGAAAGGAACCAGTATGCTGTCTCAAATGCCAAGCCTACAATCATGTCACAGCCAAGTGCATCATCAATAGTGACATCTGTGTGCGATGTGGGGATTGAGGCCATAGGATTGCTGACTGCTACTCTGACCAGGAAAGATGCACCACTTGCAGCATGGATGGACATGCCAGCAACAATAGAAACTGCCCAATGCTTATGCACAAATGCCAGGCTTTCAACAGCAAATACCCAGAAAATGCCCTTTCCTTCTTCTCCTCAACAGAACCCTGGACGTGGGATTCGTCTTTCCCAGATAATTGCCCACAGCAAGACAGATCTCTCCCACACCACCCATGCCAAAGCACTCATGTATTGCACCAAATGCAGCTTCCATATCCCCTAGTCAATGATCTCACCCCATATGGCCAACCATTACAATGACAGTTGTGGGACTGCCCAACTAGCCTTGGACAGGGCACACTGCTAAGTTTCCCCATACCATTGCCTCTTACATTCCCAGTTCCACATTACTCACAGCACCCAGCAAACTCCCCACCCCTTCGATTAGCATGAAATGCTTAATGTATGCAACAACGGAACACAAAGGCTAACCCTACTACAAATTAACCTGAACAAATTGGAGAAAGCCCACCTTGACATAATCAACTCTTCCCAGCTAAAAAACTGGGGCCTCATTTTTATATAAGAACCTCATCTAATTTCCCTAGAAAACATTCAAACCCCAAACTGGTACACATCTGTAGCCCTGTCCAGCCGACATTCGCTCGACTGATGATAGGTCCATTGCATGCTCTAAGGTCTGGAATAGCTCCCAATCATATCAAAACATTATCACAGATGCTCTGAATCACTATGAACATCACTAAATCAACTTTGAACCATTTCCGAGCAACTGCGCATGATTTCACACTACTTCAAATGACTTTGAACAATTTTGCGACACTTTGAATGACTTCGTACTACTTTGAATGACATTGGCCACTGTATAGCTGGTTTGAAACCATTTCTACTTGCACTGCACATCCAGAATAAACCATTTCATTGCATATCAAGCACTATTGGACATGAGGAGAGATGACAAAGGAATTAGGATGTGATAATAGCACTTAGAGGTTTCAATGATATATTGAAGCAAAAGATAAGTACTTTTACTATATGGAGACACTGTACATTTCAATTATTTGTCATTTCTCATTTGTTTTCTAGTTTACAAAGTCCTCATTGTTGTATATATTGCCTCATGTTTTCCACATGTTATTATTTTGGTTTGAGTATACTATCTCTTTAAATTGTATATAGACTTGTATTAGTTACTTAGAACGACAGCAAAGCAAAGGGAAACAGAGAAGAAGTGACCCTCTCCCTCATTGCCTGATTTAAAAGCAGTTCTCTTGAGCCTTAGCCTCCTGTCATATCTCTAAGTTCTGCAAAATATCGTGAACTTCTTCAAACTTTTGTATTCGCTCTCAACTCGTTGCCTATTGCCTATTGCCACTCAAAAACCACTTCTCATTCACTATATTCATTTCTCGACATATCTCACCACCAGTCTGACATTTCCAAACTTCTTCAAAATTACTTCGAACCTCTTTGAACCTCTCTGAACTTTCTTTGAACCTCTTTGAACCTCTCCAAACTTTCTTCCAACTATTTTGCATGTCTTCAAACCTATTTTGAACCTCATTCCAACAACTTTGTATGCTCTCACAGTCTATTCGCACCATCCTTTATTATTTTGCATCACTAAAAACAATGTTTGAATATTTACAGTGATATTTAGTACCAACTCGCACCTTTCCTCTAGCTTGTGTTGTACTTCCTAAGCCTTTTAACAGGTTTTTTTTAGGTTTCTAGGTCAAGTATCATCACCAACAAGTCCATTTGGTCACATGGGTTAACACCTCCCTGTCCACAAAGTCATGGAAGATCCTTGACTTCCCTAACTCCAATGACATCACAGTGATACAGTTGACAGGCACATATGGCTGCCTCATGATCTTCAACATCTACAATGATTGCAGCCACTCTCAAACACTGGACCAAATCTGACAATTCATACAAGATAACTGAACTGACATTTTTAGCACACCTGATGACTACATGCTGTGGGCAGGGGACTTTAACTGACATCACCCACTATGGGACAATGATGAAGACACATAGCTCTTTACACCTCAAGTGCTAACAGATGCTAAACAGCTCATCTCTCTCACATCAGATCTAGATATGCATATGGTGCTTCTAAAAGGTGTCCCCATATGGTGATGAAAAACCTCTCTTGGTCTGATGACATCTTCTGCTCTAACAACTTCAGAAACATGGTGGTTCTCTGTGATGTAGATGCATCTCTCCAGCCACCCAAAACTGATCATTTCCCCATAGTAACCACAATTGAGATCCCCCAGGAGCAAACTACTGCCCAGTCATCCCACAACTTCTGAAATATGGACTGGGAAGATTTTAAAAAAGATCTTAACAGTTGTCTCACCCTGCTTCCACCACCATGAGCTATCTCCACAGAAAGGGAATTCCAGGAGATGGTGAGTAAGCTAAGCCTCACTCCTACTCCAAGCACTGGTGGACCAAAGACCTCTACAAAATGAAGAAATCAGTCAACCACCTTAATGCCTCTGCATTCAAGTACCATACCATCCAAGACCATCTGATCCACGAAGACCTTCATCAAGCAAAAAAGAAATATGCCAAAGCCATCATGGAAGCCAAAGCTGATCACTGGAAGGAGTTCCTCAAAAATGTGGGAGAAAGTCAGGTATGGTTAGCAAAGGATACCTAAACAATCCAATCAGGAATGGTGGAAAGGCTTATATCCCAACCCTAAAAGTACCAGATGCTGACAGTTTGGTGCAAGAGGTAAACACCAACAAGGACAAAGCTGAGGTGCTAGCAAAAGCATCCTTATCCCCAAGACCCACAGCCCCAAGTGCACCACTAAACTATCCTTATCCCCAGCAGCTCCCAAATTCCCCTCCCATCATGGTGATGATACTCAACCTGGAAACCTAACAAAAACCTGTTAAAGGCTTAAGAAGTATAACACAGGCTAGAGGAAGAGTGCGAGTTGGTACCAAATATCACTGCTGATACCCAAAAGTTGTAGTGAGTGATGTCATGTGATGAGGCACATTGCAAAAAGTCTTTAGGGGTGTACAAAGAGGTTTGAAATAGGTTCAAAGATGTACGAAATAGTTCAAAGAAGGTTTGGAGAGGTTTGAAGAGGTTCGAAGTAATTTCGAAGAACTTTGGAGATGTTGGACTGGTAACAAGATATGTCAAGAAATGAATATAGCAAATAAGAAGTGTTTTTGAGTGGCAATAGGTGATGTGCAATAAAACAAGGAGCGAATATAATAGTTCAAAGAAGTTCACAATATTTTGCAGAACTTAGAGATACGATGCGAGCTAAGACTCAAGAGAACTGCTCTTAAATCTGATGATAGTGGAGAGGGTAACTTATTCTCTTTCCCCCTGTGCTTTGCTTTCATTCTAAGTAACTAATACAAGTCTATATACAAATTGAAGAGATAGTACTAAAAAGGGAAATAAAACATGTGCAAAACATGAGGCAATATATCCAACAATGAGGACTTTGTAAATCATAAAACAAATGAGAAATGATAAATAATTGAAATGTACAGTGTTTCCATATAGTAAAAGTACTTATCTTTTGCTTCAATATATCATTGAAACATTTAAGTGCTATTATCACATTCTAAGTCTCTCATAGTCTGTCCTCGTGTCTGGTGGTGCTTGATATTTCTGGCTGTGCAGCATGTATCAAAAGGGTTTTAGGATAGGTATATGGTGGCCAATGTCATCCAAAGTGGTGCAAAGTCATTCAAAAGTGTTCAAAATGTCATGAAATAGTTTGAAATTGTTTGAAGTAGCGCAAAATAGTTTGAAAGTGTTCGAAATCAATTTCATGGCATTCGTAGTGGTTTGGAGCATCTGTTGTAATGTCTCAATACTGTTGAAAACCTTCTCCAGACCTTAGAGCATACAGTGGAACTATCAATGGCACAGCTGATATACAACTACATTCGAAAAACCTCCCCACACAAGGCACCAGATCCTAATGGCATCCCCAACATCATACTTCAAAAGGCAGCAGAACTTCTAGTGCCTCACCTCCTTTTTATTTATAAAGCAGTATGTGATTTCAAGACATACTACAGGGGTTGGCAGGAGTCCATCACATGCATCCTCCACAAACCAGGCAAAGCTCGATATGATATTCCAAAATCTTACCAATCTATTGCCCTGCTGTGTACTATGGCAAAGGTACTCACCTCTATGGTAGCTGAAGACCTTAGCCACCTCACCAAAAATCTTCAACTCATCCTGGCTACCCATTTTGGGGAAGACTGGGAAGGACAACAACAGACACCATTCATCTACTGGTACATCAAGTGAAAGAAGCATGGTGGAAAGGAAAGGTAGTATCCATACTCTTTCTGGACATTGAAGGTGCATTCCCAAATGCTGTTACTGATCACTTACTCCACAATATGCAGAAAAGAAGAATTCCACAGTCCATCATCTCCTTTATGGAAAAACTGCTAACATCAGAACCCCTTCCGATCAACAATGGAGTAGGACAAGGAGACCCTGTCTCATTAGGCTCCTTCATGTTCTACAACTCTGCATATCCTAGGGACTGTAAGAGTGTCAGGAGGTCAAGTAAGTGATGCACATAATTTCACAACTTGGACGACACTCACATACTTTAGAAACAACTGTTCTCTTGGCAAAAGGGAATTGAAATGGCTGAAATTCAAGCCATCTTTCTTTAAAACATCTTTTTATAGGGATTCATTGTGGCATGGGGAAACTCGGAGAAGACTGAGGACCAGGGGTTTATCGAAAGTCAGTGGAAAGCCATGAGTAAATGGGATGAGAAACATGGGGTAGTGGCAATGGCAGTCAGGGTAAGATCAGAGAATCGGGATAAGATGAAATCGGCAGTGGCACCAGCATCGGGAGCAGCTGGACCATCAACATCAGGAGCAGGTGTTAGCAAGATCAGCAGTGGCACTGGCATCGGGAGTGGGTGAACCATCAACATCAGGAGCAGCTGTGGGAATGACATCAGGAGCAGTGTCAGCATCGGGAGTGGCATCAGCACCGGTATCCTCACACGCAGTGCCGGCACCAAAAGTGACACTGGCCCTCAAACCAGCCAACACACAAAAAATGGTCATCAAACCAGTTGAACCATTGCCCAGACCAGTGGTGGTGCATGCCAAACCAGAAGCTTCAGGATCCAAGCCCCCAGTGCAAACCTGCACCATCCGGGACCAATCATCCCCATGATCACAGTAACAGGTCCTGGGCTAGTAGTCCAGAGTAACTCAGATGCATTCAAGCCTGATGAGGAGGGGGAAGATGAGATAGAGAGCAAGGACAATCCTGAGCCCCCGAAGAAGCAGAAGTGGGAGAATGCCCAGAAGGCAGAGGCACGAGGAGCACCCTGGCCCAGAGGTCACCACCCAATGCCATGTGAGCGATGCACCAGCATGCTACAACTGTGGGAAGAGCAAGGTGCACTGCAACACAGAGAAGATGGATCAAGTGGCAAGACCGAAGAAAGCAAAAGGATCAGCCAAAAGCAAAGGAAGAAAGTTCCTGCTTCCAGGTGAAAGAAAGAATCGCCCAGGCAGTTCACTCAAGCAGAAAAGGGGAAATCCAAAGGTAAGTGTTCTATATCGTGACAAATACAACCACTAACTCATATACTTATTTATAGCCACACATGGTGATATATAGATGGCTGACCCCAACCCTGCTTTCACTGCCGCTCCTACTTTTGCTCCTGCTCCCACTCCTGCTGATCCCTCTGCTGAAGCCCACTATGCTGATCAGTACAATACCCTTGCAAATCGCTTGGAGGACCTCAAGCATGGTATAAATCAACAAAAGTATGACCAGGCATGGTGGGTCAAAGAAACAATCCGGGACACCTTGCTCAAGGTACAGGGACTATGGGACATGGTCAATGAGTTTATGAGGAGGATGAATGACATTGAACAGTACCTTGGGTGGCAGTCTCAGCCCATCGCCTTGTATGATGGCCAGTCTTTCTGGCAGGTGAATCACATCAAGAGGGTTGGAAGCAGGATGGAAGAAGAGACGGGCAACATGAGAAAGGACAAAGTGAATCCCATTGCTGCTGCCACTCCCAATGCTGCTGCTGGTGCTCTTTACAATCACATCGAGGTTATGGAACCAATGGAGGGGATTATTGCTGTGGTAATTGCTGCTGATGCCAATCTGAGAACAGGCAGAGAAATGGAGGTTGGGAGTGGTGCCGATGGCGAGCTGGTGGAATGTGAAGTCCAGCCAGGCAAGCACAAACACTTCGAGCCTGACCATATCCAGCATGCACTGGTTGCACCCGATCTTTCTCAACCTGTTGCAGAGGAAGTAGGAGAGACGTCTTTGCCCACTGCTCCCCCCATCCAAATAATTCTGGCCACACCACAGGAATGTTAAGAAATGGTGCAGCAACAAACATCAATGCACTCCCTCCACTGTTCACCCTGACTGCACTCAATGAGCCTGAGGCACGCTCACCAGAATCGGCAGCAGCATCAGCAGTCGACAGTATTGCCTTGCCTCACCCCTCCCTTGCTCCTCTGCAGTTGTGCAAGTCCCCATGGCTACTGTTACCTGGTCCATCTGGACTATCACATTGATAGGTCCACTACATGCTATAAGGTCTGGAAAAGAGTCTAATTGTATCTACACATTACGACACACACTATGAATGCCATGAAATCGACTTGAACACTTCTCGAACCATTTCACACTATTTCGGACGACTCCGAATGACTTCAAACAATTTCATGACACTTTGAACACTTTCAAATGACTTCGCACTACTTAGAAGGACATCAGCTGCCATAGGAATATTTTAAAGCCCTTTTGGCACACACAAAACATCCAGCATAAGCCACTGCATTGCTTATCGAACACTACCGGATGCAAGGAGAGACGATAAAAGAATTAGGGTACAGTAATGGCAGTTTTGGGGTTTTAATGATCTATTGAAACAACAAGAGAAGTACTCTTACTATATGGTGACACTGAACATTTTATTATCATTGTTCCTCATTTGTTTTTATATTTTACAATATCTTTATTGCTGTGCATACTGCCTCGTGTTCTACACCTGTTATATTTCCTTTTTGGTACTTACCTCTTCGAAATGTATATAGACTTGTACCAGTTACTTAGAACAACAGAAAATCAGTTACCCTCTCCACTATAGTCGGATTTAAGACCAGTTCTGTTGAGTCTTACCTCGCATTGTACCTCTGAAGTTCTGCAAAATATTGCAAACTTCATCAAACTCTTGTATTCATTCTCAACTCGTTGTCGCCTGTCGCCACTAGAAACCCACTTCTTAATTTCTATATTCATTTGTCAAACATATCTTGACACCAGTTGAATGCCTTCAAACCTCCTCAAACTTACCCGAACAACTTCGAACCCATTCAAATTTATTTTGAACTACTTTGGACATCTTCGAACATATTTTAAACTACTTCGAACATCTTCATACACTTTTAAAAACTATTCGTCACATTTTTACCATTTTGCATCACTAAAAATGATGTTCTGGTATTAGAGGTGATATTTAGGACCAACTCACACCCTTCCTCTAGCCTGAGCTATACTTTATAACCCTTTTAACAGGTTTTTGTTAGGTTTCCAGGTCAAGCATCATCAATGTACCACTCCTCCACCTGAAAGAGGCCTGTCACCCTCGCCCCGTGCCTCTCCTCCAGCTGCACAGTTGTGCCGATCCCCTCGCAGCCATACACCTCAGCCATCTGGACTATGTTCCAGGAGTACCACTCCTCAGCCAAACCTGAAGAAGAGATTGGGAACTTCTGAGAACTGAGATGATGCCAAATGGGGCAGAAAAGAATAGAGGGGCATTTTTTTTGTGTTACTTGACATGTAAATAAAAGTTGAACTTTTGTAACTGTATTTAGAAATTGGTAAATCTACTATGCAAATTTCACTTTTTGAATTCTCCATCTTCTCCCAACAGTCTAGGTTAAGATGGCTTCCTGCTGTGCAAAGTCATCAGCTGTCCTTTGGATGCATCAGGTGTCTGATTGAGTGTTTTGAGAGGATGGCGGGGTGATTTGTTGAAATGTGTCTACTGCCAATACTGCTGTTGCCAATCCCACTGTTGCCAATCCACCCATTGCTGACCCACCCATTGCCGATCCTAGTGTTGCTGATTCTACTGTTGTTGATCCCATTGTTGTTGCCGATCCCACTGTTGGTGATCCCATTGCCAATCCTACTGTTGCTGATCCTACTGTTGCCGATCCCACTGTTGTTGCTGATCCTACTGTTGTCATTGCTGACCCACCCATTGCCGATTCTACTGTTGCCGATTCTACTAATGCCAATCCTACTGTTGCTGATCCTACTGTTGATAATCCTAATGCTGCTAATGCCCTTGCCCTTGCAAGTGGGTCCTCAATCCATTTTTTCCCCACAAGTCATTGAGGCTTTGGACGTCCTGAGCTTTCTTGGAATGGAGTGGTCCCAGTGTCCATTTTTTTCAACAGAGATGGATCAATTGTGCATTTGTTTCCATTGGAATTTGCAACTGCTGTGGGTGTTGTGATGTACCTCACATAGATGAGTCAAGGCACAAGATGCTCTGGTTCACCGTCACCAGGACCATTAATTGCCTGTGGTTGAGTGACACCAGCTGTGGAGAGCATGTCCATTGTCCTTTGATTGACTTGGATATAGTTCGACTCAGTATCTATAATTTGCAAGGACTCAGGCAGACCAGAGTTGGGGGCCTGATCTGCTGTAGTTGTATCCATAATTTGCGAGGATTTGGGGGGGGGTCAGAGTGGGGGACCTGAGCTGCTGTTGATCATCGGAGAGCTTGCTTTCCCTTGCTTTTGCCTTTTCCAACTTTCCTGCTCCTTGATTGGGTGGCATTGGACTCATGTTTGGCAGTTGGCTCAGCATTGGCAGTCGGCTCTTGGCCACGGTGTTTGGAAATGCATCAGGAAGAAGGGTTGTTCAATTCGTCTAGATAGTGTGTAGGCAACATTCCATCACTGGCTTTGATGGCTTTGAACTGGAATGCTCTTTCAGGACCCTGGGCTGTTTGTCGCTGGTGAACATGGTCAAAGAAGTCTTCTATGACCCCCTTGTGCAAGTTTCATGGGTCTCTGAATTTAAACCTAGCTGAGAGATATTCTGGATTGATGAATGAAGAGGTACAATTGGCAATTGCTTTGAATGGGATACGGCGGTGATGTGTTCAGTTGGTACTCAGTGCAGAGTCTCAATGGAAGGGGTGAACACTAAACCTACAACTGCAGGCATGCTCAGGGTGAGGGGGTTCACTTAGAGGGCCTCAGATTGTTCTTCGGGGTGTGGAGACTATGAAGAGGCTGGTATGGCAGTTTTCAATGTGCGCACTAGTTGTATACGCTAAGGGGAAGATATGCGCAATAGCAGAAAAGTGCACAATGCAAAGGGGCAAAAATGTGCAGTGTGGAAAAATGCGCAATGGGAGCACAAAAGTGTGCAATGACGAGGGAGATGAAAGCAGGAGGTGCAGTGGAATGAAGACAGCACTGGGATGTGCTGGAAGGGGGATGCACAGATTAGGGGCACAAATGGGATGAGAGTGCAATGGGCAGAAAAAGGCACAAACAGTGTGCAAAATGCAGCTATACAAATAAATGTGCAAATGGTGCACAAAATGCAGCTATATGAAGGTCACACTGCAATAGTGCACAAATGAGGATGAAGGATGCAACACAGGGAAGAAATGCAACAATATGACAAGGGGATGCAAACGATATGCAGACACAGCTACACGAAGGGTGCACTACAAAGGCACATGGACTGGATGCTGGTGCACAGACTATGTGCAATGCTGACTGAGCTATGAACTATGAGGGGAAAAAAGATCCTTTGAAGTCTCTATCTGTCCACCTACTATGTACAAATGGCTTATGTGATAAAAACAGTAAAATAAAGTGTAAACCCAACCACACTATGCCGCTGCCTCAGCCAATAAGATGTGTGCATGCTATAGCCCAATACCCAACTGTTCCAATGTGATGTGCTATTTTTGGAGCACTCCAGGTCCTGTGCACTCTTCCCAATTAATCTGCTTTGGTGTTATGTGTTGCATGCTGCACCTTAGTAATAATGATGTGATCAACCTGTGCCGGTTACCAGATAAGGTGATGCTGATTGGAAATGTGGGAGAACTATAAGGAGATGCTGTGTGAGGCCAAATAGTGCCAAAGCACCAGGATTACATGAAAGCACCCAAGTGCACACAGTCCAATGCCAAATAGGTGCAAAGTGCCCAGATTATGTGAGAATGCACAGTTCGCTCATGTTGGAATCATGGTGCACCTCGAGTAAATGCACCAGTAAGCTGGAAGCTGTGATGCACAGTGCAATTGGTGTGGTGGATTGTTGTGTGTGTGATAGGGATTGTGCAATGAGTGTGCAGCAGAGAATGTGAGTTGCAGGTAAAGCATAAAAGGAGCATGCAAAGGCGCATCGAGTGTGCAATAACTGTGAAAGGCAGATAAGGAGTGTGGGGGGGGGGCATGCAGAGGCAGTTTAAAGCATAACAGGGCGCATTTAGGGTGCACAACAGCAGGCAGCTATGGGGGAACCAAAAGCACAGTAGAAATGTAAAAGGTGCACAAAAGCGCACCTAAACAGTCAAAGGCATGTGAAAGTGCATGGAAGTGCACAAAGGCACACAAAAGCACATGAAGGCATGCAAAAGTGCGCTGCGCAAAGTGTGCAGAAGCCATCTAGGAGGTGTGCACAATCACAAAAAATGCCATAGTATGCACGCAGGGCGATAGGGAGCCATATCATCTTCTCCCAACTAAAGTACTGACTGTCCTCAGGCAGCATGCGATTGGTCAGCACAAAGTTTTCTTCACTCACGTAAGTGGCCATCCTCTCCTTATCTATCACTGACCACCATCTATCCTCTACAACTCTTTCCATAACCCATTTCTATGTGATCTGATGGCTTCAGCATTCACCTTAGTCCTCAGGCAAATGATCCTGGCCCTCAATGAGACCCTTCCTGCTGCTGGGAGCAAGCAGATGACTATGCAAGCTTGGGGTAAAGGGTTTTGCAGTAAACTGGTGCGCTTTTTGTGTTTCTATAACTGGCGTAGGTTGCTAAGGATCAGGGCATGTAGAACATGTATAAAAGCCATGTGGACACTGTTAAGGACGATGCAGAACTCGATGTGCTCCTTGCAAAGGCATGCAGCACATTCAGTGGGATCCTGGTCAAAGAGTGGCTTACTTGGGGTGAGGAGCTGATGCCTGATATGTGTAAGATGATCGAGGAGAAGGAGCAGTCCGAAGAATTTGAGCATAGGGTGCACGAGCTGGCAGGGCAGCTGGAAGTGTGCAAGGTGCACCGTGCACTCTTGATGGCTAAATTGCAGGCACCTGAGGTCAACTTGGAGCATCTGGAAAGTGAGTTCAGGGCTATTGACGAAGTGAGTGATATAGATACCACTGAAGTGCAGGAGGATGAAAAGGTGTGCATCACATTGGTATGCTCTTTGCACGTGCTTTCTGGAGCAACCAATATTGAGGTAGTAGGCGAAGGAACTGGGGAATCTTGGGAGAGTGGGGTGATGAGCAAAGGGGAGAGTGAGCCAAGCAATGAGAGTGCTAGTGTGGACGAAGGTGCAAGTGCATGCCCAGTGCGCACAATGCGGCAGCATGTGTACATCGAAGTACCACCACTGAGTGGCATTGGCACTACATCTGATGCTAATAGCAGATCAGTAAGTTTCTTTTGATATGCTTCAGACTCACCCAATGGCTTTCCCTCCTACTCTAGTGCAGTAACTGCTGCCACATGGGCCAGCCTGCTAGGTGAGTCTCTGGTAATGGGAAGTGGTGCACTCCATGTGCAAAGGGTAAGCAAAAGTGTGAGTGGATGAAGTGCACTCTTGCACAGCTGCGCTGATGATACTCAACCCGGAAACCCAAACAAAACCTACTAAATGGCTTCAGATGGTATAACACGAGTCAGAGGAAGGGTGCAAGGTAGTACTAAATATTACCACTGAGACCAAAACAATGTGTTTAGCGACACGAAATGATAAGTGATGGTTTGAATAATATGTAAGAGCATACGAGGTCGTTCAAAAGAGTTTGAAAGAGGTTCGAAGATGTGCAAAATAGGTTCGAAAAAGGTTCAAAGAGGTTCAAAGTCATGCAAAGTAGTCCGAAGAAGTTTGAATAAGTTCGAAGAGGTTTGAGATATATTGAAGAGCAAGTTTAACAAATGTGAAGTGTTTGTCGAATGGCGGTAGGTGATGGGCGGTAAAATGGAGAGCGAATACAATAGTTTCAAAACAGTTCACGATATTTCACAGAACTTAGAGATGTGATGCCAAGATAAGACTAAAGAGAACGTTCTTAAATCTGATGATAGCAAAAGGGTAACTTGTGCTGTTCCCTGTTGTTCTGTTGTTTTTATTCTAACTAATACAAGTCTATATACAATCTGAAGGAATAGTACTAAAAAGGAAATAATAACAATTGTAGAACATGAGGCAATGTGCACAGCAAATAAAGGTATTGTAAAACATGAAACAAATGAAAGATGATAATAAGTGAAACATACATTGTCCAAGTATAGTAAAAGTTCTTGTTCTATTGCTTTAATATATCAATAAAACACAAAAATGCACTTATCGCATTCTAACTCTGTTGTAGTCTCTCCTCATGTCTGGTAGTGCTCGATATGTGGGGAGTTGGCTTGTTCCGGATGTGCAACATGTATCGAAATTGTTTGAGGACAACTATATGGCAGCTGAAGTCATTCGAAGTGTTGCAAAATGGTTCAAAAGTGTTCGAAATAGTTTGAAGTCGTTCGAAATAGTGCGAAATAAGTTGAAAATAGTTCGGAGTCAATTTTGTAATGTTCGTAGTGGTTCGGAGTGCATGTCATAATGTTTCAATACAAGTGGGATCCTTTTCCAGACCTTAAAGCGTGCAGTGGACCTATCAGCATGCCACTTCTAGAGGCAGGAAAGCGGCTGCTGGGTGCCCTGGTGTGTCTTTTCCTCATCCTCCTCCCACACTTTGCTAACTATGCCAAAGGTGCATCACAAATCGACAAGGGCAACGAGAGTGATGTGGGGCTCATCAGCCCCTTGAAGAGCACATGTTGAAGCGCCGCAAAGTCAAGGATGCACCCCCTGTGCCATCACAAGTGCGCCCAAGGCCATGCTGCCTTACCATCTGACAGGCAAGTGCGCACACTCAATCCTCGCACCAAACCAAGTTGGGGAACACCTCAGGGGATGTGGTCTATCAAGGCCAAGACATTGAAGTGCTCGACTTAGTGCAATGCCACTCGGTGGTCGCTGTCTTGGGTGCCATGCATGATCACCTTAAAGAGGATGTCCAAAGGTCGCTGGTCAAGTTAGAAGTCACCAAGAGCCAGTTGCACAGCATGGAGCAAGCGGAGGCAGATGCAAAGGTGAAACTGGATGTGGCCACAGAGCGCTTGGAGTTCCTGGAGTCCATTGAGTAGTCGCTTGACTGTATTAACCAATAGATAGCCCATAATTGATTTTCTTGTTGTGCCTGTGATAAACGCATGATGTGCTCTGAAGTGGTGCAATGCGTGCACACTTCCATGGTGCCATAAAACAAAATTTGTAAGTCCAAATAATATATGTGAGGGAAAAGAGATAAGATAGGCAATGTTCGAGCAGAAAATGTCAAGTGCACAAAAAATGTCCACTAGTGCAAAAATGCACAAATGCAAAGGAGTGCAGAAAAATCATCCAACCATCACTTTCCTCCTCCCAACTGAGATATTGACCATGTCCAAACGATAAAAGAGTAAGAGATAAAAGGAAGTACATGCCATATGACAAAGTCTAAAAAAATGGGAAAGGCTTAGTAGATCATCATGGCTGGTAAAACCCATGGGTTGCACAATCACGGAATGTGTCCAGATGCGGCTTTGCAAATAGAAGAAAGGTAACATAAAAAAATAAAAGAAAGCAAAGTGTATGTATAAAAAGGTGAAATATCCATAGCAGTGCACACGGAGTGATAGTTGCATTCCTCATCAGCACTTTCTTCATCCTCAGTGCTATATCCTTGCACTTCTTCTTTGTCAACTGCTTCTTTGTCTTCTATGTCCACTACTATGGACTCTTCCATCTCTCTCAACTGCGTTGTGGTGATATCGAGCACTATGTCTGGAAGTGCAATGGACTTGCTCACATGGTACGGCAGTAGGCGAAATGTGGCTACTGGCCTGTCAAATACCATCTCATTGAGTTCACAAATGATATATGCGCCACCTTGATTGTGCAACACTATAACTAGAGGGCAGAGATAACACATGCACATTTTGCGGTTAAGGCTCTTCTCGATTGCTGTGTTGCACATAAGGACTAAATCGCCATGCTGGAAGTCAAAATTGCAGATGGTTTTTGAGTGCACCTTCTCGAAATGGAGCACCGCTTTGCACCTTTTTGCATAGATGTAGGAATGAATGCATGCAAAGTCTTCTGGACACTTTTGTAATGCACGTGTGTGCCACATGATCAAGTCTGTAGTGGAGAGTATAGAATCTGGGGGTGGGTTAAGGTATGTCACTTCAATGATATCGAGAGGGATTAGAGGCTGCATGCCTGTAACAATGAAGTATGGTGAACTGCCAAGGCACTTCTGAACCATGATGTGCTCTGCCCAAAAGACTGAGTACAGCACACTGAACCATTTTGACTCTACTCCATCTGTGGCTTTGATAAGTGCTTGACACACAGAGAAATGTGCATGCTCAACAATTCCATTAGCACACAAATTATAGCCAGATATGTGGATGTGATTAATATGGTAGTGCTTACTGAGATAGGCTATCACTTGGATGAATGGCTTGCCGTTATCAGTGACTATCTCATACAACACACCCCATCTGCAGATGAGGTCTTGGAACATCCAATCACCGAGTGTGCTCACATTTTCTTTAGGAAGCCCGTGGAATTCTGGCCAAGTCGCAAGTGAGCAATGCTCTTGGACAATATAGTACCACCCTGCTGATACTGGTAAGTGCATCATATCAATATAAACTTTACTGAAGAGAGGCGCAGGCATTGTAATGACTGGCAGTATTAGAACCTTCTGCATTTGCTGGATCTGGCAAATATGACAAGTGTGCATGAACCAAACAATGTCATCCATAATGTGCAGCCACCAAAAGTACTCGAGTAATGTGGAGCACATCATGTAAAAGTGCTTGTGTCCAATGTTGTCAACAAGCTGGTGAGCACCATGCGCATTGTGCTTCCATAAGTGTGTCTTGTCTTTGAAAAAGGTGCTCACGTAGTGCATGAGCGTGCCATACTTGGAATCCATGAAATTGCTAGGGTGCATTAGGGTATCCATCCAAATCCATACCAAATCTAACTTCTCATCCTCTGCATCCGCTGCTGTGCTCCACAGAACTTGGCTATAGTCATCATTGTAAATAAGCGCACTATTGCATGCATTTTGCATGTTTGCGCTTGGCTCTGGCTGCATTAGCGTGATTGCTTGCACATCAAAGGACTGTGAAATGGGATGTATCACATGCATAAAGCCATGTAGCACATCAATCCAATCCTCAAACACTTCATCTTTTTTTCCTTCTAAGTCTTCTGGCTGCTTCGGCCAATGCAAAAGCCCATCTGGACCATGCACTGCTCCCCTAACATGTATGAGTGTAAAGTGGAATGTAAGGATTGAGACAATTTATTGGTTAATGCTGGCAGATGGTTGGATATCAGGGTTTTGTAGCATGCCCTTGATATAGCATGCATCAGTCTTGACAATTAATTTGCGCACACCTATAATATAAAGGCGCAAACTGTGCAGCATGCAGTAAAGCCCATAGATCTCTAGCTTTGGCTGTGAAAAGCATGCTTCTCTGTCGTTGAGCATAATTGAGCCAAACTGGTTGTAAATGCACATTTTCGCATTTGCGCTTTTGTGCTGGCAAAGGTAAAAGCTGACCACTATCTGGGAAGTGTCGACCGCAAGGATAACAGGGAATTCTGAGGAATAATCGATCAGTCGTAGTGTAGGGCACTCTAGTATTGCTTGCTTGATGTCATTTTGTGCTGCTATCTGCTCTGGGCCCCATTCAAATGGAGCATCCTTGCATGTAAGCCTTGTGAGCGCATTAACATGGTGCGTATAATTGCGGATATAAATGCACATTAAACCAATGGTTCCCAAGAATGCACACACTTCTGACAGCATGTGGCATGTGCCCCAATTGCAGATAACGTCTACCTTGTCATGTTTGGGTTTTCTACCTTCTGGCATGCAATAATGGCCAAGAATGACGAAGTTCTCAGTGCACAATATGGATTTAGTCCCAGAGCAAGTGCTGCTACTCTATTTCATGCACTGCACAATGTGGTTCACGTTCTGGAAGTGCTCCCACACAAAGTGCCTTATGCCAGGGTTTGCAGTGAGCGCTTTGCATGAGCTGTCCAGTAAAATGTAGCACTTCGAAGGCCCCTTGACTGGGACATCGTCAATATAGGGAACAGTGTAATCTGGTATCTCTGGCTGCAGAATATAGCACACATCATTGTGGAAGATAAGTACTGAGTTTGTCCAACCCATTGGCAATGTAACGAGATGCATTGCGCCATAATGCATCTTGGATGTTGCAAGGTCACGTGACAATTTTTTGATTAAGTGCTTGTCATATCCCACATATAGATCAAGGACGGTGCCACATGCGCACCCTGCAAACTGCTCTGTGAGGTGCTCAGGTGTTGGGGTGATGCTGGAGTGTTTAATGGTAACACGATTAAGCGGTTCGAGGCTATGTATGATGCACAGCACTTTTCCATCTTTCTTAAGTGTGCAGAACCACTGCGATCTATATGCCGAATTTGAGTGCTTGTAAGTGCCTGAGTCTATCTTCTTCCATATAATAGCACAAACTTCTTTGTATATGCCTGGCAGAATGGGAATGTTGTGCTCTATCCAAGGAGTGTGCAGAATAACCGGGATTTCAACTGGGGGAAAGAACACGGTCTTGAAGCTGTCACACTCCTCATTGCTCCATGCAAAGGCTTCATTCTGCAAAGACATCAAGTGATGTAAAACCTTTATCTCCTCTGGTAATAAGAAATCAGTGTGGCACTTTTGGAGTGCTTGCATGTGCTCTTCAGTATAGCATGGTCGGGGTAAATGGTGGCGGGTTTGGTAAAAGCGCATGAAGCGCCACTAGTGAATCACCTATAATGTTGCGCTCAATGCGGAATTCATTTGGGATGGGTGCAATAACTGGTTTAACTTTTCTAGCAACCAGTTTATACTTCTTCTTGATTACTATGCCCTTTTGCAGTGTGCATGCCACTAAACCAATAAAAGTTGTGCATGCATGTGTGCTTCTCGGAAATGCGGCTGGAATAAGCACCATGGGGTCAATCAAATTTAAGAGCACCTGTGCATGACTGTTGGTACACTGGGATAGGTAGAGTTGAGAGATGATAGAGGTTGATGGAATGGAAGCAGAAAATGGAATAAGCGCAAATGTGGAAACATCACAAGATTGGGTATCAGAGTCGAATGTTATGATAGTAGTGGCTTCTCCTTGGTCTGAAATCAATTCCTCGAAGCCTGGCAAAAATTTCTGTGTGGGTTATTCTGAATAGTGAAGTGCAGTGTTGCTGCAACTGGTAAGAAGTGGCACGGCTTTCCCCTAGGCTTTGTTGGAATAGTGGAGATGGTGCCTGTGTTCAGATCACAAATAGTAATCATTTGCACTTTGTCTGCAAAATTGTGCATGATGGAGCACGTTAACACGTCGAAGGGGTACCCTAACAGAATATTGTAAGCAGGTGAATGGATAATGTGAACTTGCACATAGACAATAATATCTCCAATGTGCATGGAAATGTTGCGTGCAAGCCCAAGCGACTCATCTACCTCTCCATTGGCTGATTGCATGTATAAGCAAATGCACAGGTCATACTGAAGTCCAAGACAATGGCAGACCACTTCTGACATTACGATAATTTGTGAACCCGGATCTAAGATAGCTTCAAAATATTCTTGGTTGTCAATCAATAAATCAATGGAGCGAAGTGCATGCGATTCTTTTGCAACCTTCAAAATGTCAGGGTTTTTAATTTCGCTTGGCTGGAGATGGGTGAGGTACTATTCAAATAGATCCTGCAAAATGATAGGAAGAGGCACTGCAATTGCTGCACTAACTGGAGGTGTTGCATTCAGCACTTTATTTTCTGCAAAAGACATGCGCGCCTCGCAGTGTGCAAATGGCATAATGCTCGCAAGGTTGGTAGCTACCACTTCTGCACCGGTAGCTGCAATGCGCTTTGGAGTAACTTGTTCACTATGGCACTGCCTGAGATTGGGTGAAAGCAAAAGGAGCTCTTCATGCAAAACCGTAATGGAGGGCACCTTCATGGCATGTGCATATATGTCATCAACAATCTGCAAATTCTGGATAGGAATAACAGTGCAATATAATGGCTCCTTGCCTTTGGAAGTGTTAACTGGAGCATCTGGTTTATCTGCTGCTGCGGGGACAAAATTCACCTCAGGAATATTGGAATAGGGGTGTATGGGCATCTCGTCAGGCGCTTCAGTTGCGCTTGCAGCAGGTTGCAAAGCTGGTGAATTGATACTGTTGGCGGGTGCAATGTCTGTGGTTGTAGAATGCATGCTCTCTTGATTGGATGCATTGCGCAGTGCACACCACAGAATTTTAATGCCATTGAAGACTTGCCTCTTCCAAAGCACCATCAACTCCTGCTTGAGCGCATTGATGCACTCTTTCTTTGTTAGTTGTGTATTTGGTGCATTTTGCCTCTACTCTGCTGTAGGAGCTGAAGCGGCAATGTACATCAACTGTAAAGGTGCTGCTGGAGCTGGATGAGGCGCTATGTTGTAGATGAGCTGCAAATTGGTATTAGATGAAAGTCAACCAGTGGCAATCTGCCCTGGGTTGCGCTTATGCCATTCCTCAATGCGCTCACCCAAGAAGTTGCCTGGAATAGAATGTGGCCTGAATGCACCACTGGGGAGTACAATGCACCCTTCTGCATTTTGCCTACACTTTTCTTTGCTAATAAGGCACTCAATTGAAGCGCACTCAGGGATATAATGCCCTGTTTGACTGCAACCATTTCAAGTGTCATTGTTTGAGTGAGGTGTGCCATTTCCACCTTCTCTATGTGATGTGCTCAATGTGGTAACTATCATCTGTGTTATGCACTCAAATAGGACTGAGATGTCTTCTGCTTTGACTGTGGGTGTGCTAGGTTGTGGCTGGAAAATGGGTGCACTGGGTGTTGAGTAGGGCACATACATGTTGGGGTTTTGCACTGTGAGCCCAGTAAGTGTTTGGAAATAGTGTGCTAGGCCTTCAAAGATAAAGTTGATCGCATCACATATTGCATCTAATGAGTATGGCACATTTTCAGGCTGATTTGGTACCACAATCGCAAGGCAGCTCAAAATGCGCTCGAGCTGGTCTGGTTGGAACACCCTAATGAACATGCAGCTTTGGTCATAGCACGCCAATATGCCTTGCACAACTAAGTATTCACTAATGTTGAAAAATGCGCAATAATAGCATGCAATTTTCTGTGGTTATGAGGCCAATGCATGCAGTTTCTCCAATAACCTTGTCCAGGTCGCTAATACTCCATTTACTGCCATCCCTAGAGCCAGGATAAAGCTTTAGGACAGCATCTTTGAATGTGCCATAGTTGTGCATCATGCTATACTCTGGTAGCAGTTTCCAAGTGTCTGCAATGTCACTGTCCAAATAGCACACAGTGTGGAATTTCTTAATGGTCTCATCAGTGACATTACAATCACAGAGAAGTTGCACAAGCTCCTCGAAGTACTTCTGGAGTTCGCACAGTTTTGCAGGGTCAAAATGCGGCATGTTTTGGTTAGATGCAGATGGCATGTACATGGTAGCCATGGTAGGTGAAATAAGGTGTGTAGAGGTAAGATCTGGTAAAAGCACAGCAAAATGCGAAGGTGGGGAAGAATGCAGTGATGCAAATGGAGTTAGGGAGGGTAGGGATGATTCAGGTGAAGGTGGAGGTAGAGACAGCATGGATGGGTGATGCATGTTGTTTAAGAAGAGTGATTTGAACACTGGTATTTCCCCAAGCTGGAGCACAGTTGCTAACAGCTCGGAATGAAGAGTGCAAAGGTGGTTAATGTTGAAGCAAAGGGCGAGCCAATGGAGGTCTAAATAAGGTCTGATAAACAGAAACCCCTCATGGTGGGCTCCAGAAATGATGTGTTCAGTTGGTACTCAGTGCAGAGTCTCAATGGAAGGGGTGAACACTAAACCTACAACTGCAGGCATGCTAGGGGTGAGGGGGTTCACTTAGAGGGCCTCAGATTGTGCTTCTGGGTGTGGAGACTATGAAGAGGCTGGTATGGCAGTTTTCAATGTGCGCACTAGTTGTGTACACTAAGGGGAAGATATGCGCAATAGCAGAAAAGTGCACAATGCAAAGGGGCAAGAATGCACAATGCAAAGGGGCAAAAATGTACAGTGCAGAAAAATGTGCAATGGGAGTGCAAAAGTGCGCAACGATGAGGGAGATGAAAGTGGGAGGTGCAGTGGAATGAAGACAGCACTGGGATGTGCCAGAAGGGGGACGCACAGGTTAGGGGCACAAATGGGATGAGAGTGCAATGGGCGGAAAAAGGCACAAATGGTGCACAAAATGTGGCTATACAAATAAATGTGCAAATGGTGCACAAAATGTAGCTATACAAAGGTCGCACTGTGATAGTACACAAACGAGGATGAAGGATGCAATGCAGGGAAGAAATGCAACAATACAACGAGGGGATGCAAATGATATGCAGATGTGGCTATATGAAGGGCACACTACAAAGGCGCATGGACTGGATGCTGGTGCACAGACTATGTGTGACGCTGACTAAGCTATGAACTATGAGGGGGGGAAAGATCCTCTGGATTGTCTATCTGTCTGCCTACTATGTACAAATGGCTTATGTGATAAAAACAGTAAAATAAAGTGTAAAAATAGAAAGCACCATGCACTACCCACAAGTGCATCCATTCACCCATCTAAACCTGACCGTACTATGCTGCTGCCTCAGCCAATAAGATGTGTGCATGCTATAGCCCAATACCCAACTGTTCCAGTGCAATGTGCTATTTTTGGTGTGCTCTAGGTCCCATGTGCTCTTCCCAATTAATCTGCTTTGGTGTTATGTGTTGCATGCTGTGCTTTAGTAATAATGATGTGATTGACCTGTGCTGGTTACCAGATAAGGCAATGCTGATTGGAAATGCGGGAGAACTATAAGGAGATGCTGTGCAAGGCCAAATAGTGCCAAAGTGCCAGGATTACATGAAGGCGCCCAAGTGCATACAGTCCAATGCCAAATAGGTGCAAAGTGCCCAGATTATGTGAGAATGCACAGTTTGCTCATGTTGAAATCATGATGTGCCTCGAGTAAATGCACCAGTAAGCTGGAAGCCGTGATGTGCAGCACAACTGGTGTGGTGGATTGTTGTGTGTGTGATAGGGATTGTGCAATGAGTGTGCAGCAGAGAATGTGAGTTGCAGGTAAAGCATAAAAGGAGCATGCAAAGGCACATTGAGCACACAATAACTGTGAAAGGCAGATAAGAAGTGTGGGGGGGCATGCAGAGGCAGTTTGAAGTGTAACAGGGCGCATTTAGGGTGCATGACAGCAGGCAGCTATGGGGGAACCAAAAGCACAGTAGAAATGTAAAAGGTGCACAAAAGCACACCTAAATGGTCAAAGGTGCACAAAAGCACATGGAAGTGTGCAAAGGCACATGAAAGTGCACAAATGCACACAAAAGCGCACTGTGCAAAGTGTGCGGAAGCCATCTAGGAGGTGTGCACAATCACAAAAAAATGTTGTAGTATGCGCAGAGGGCGATAGGGAGCCATATCAGCAGCGATGACCACCATTTGCTAGTTCTGCAGGGAGATAAGTAATGGTTTGTGGAATAGGAGGTCATCATACTGTAATGCTGCCCAACATACAAGACAAACCACTCTTCAAGCTCTTTTTCCTTGTATTCTGATCCTTTCCATGGTGTGGGAAGGAGCAGGAACCCATCTGTAGTCATCAGTAGTCGGGTTACTGTGGTGTTAGGTTTCCTTGAAATCAGGTCCAGTGTGCATAAATTCTTCAGATAGATCATGAACTTTGCTTCAGGTCCCAGACCTGAGCATTGTACATATCGAGAAATGATTGTCCAGGGGTGCCCATCAGAGAGGCAACATGTTCATGACTGGAGTCAGCATTGGCATATCATTGGCAGTAAACAATTCGGACACTCATGCATCGACAATGATCAATCCATTAGATGCAGTATAAGCTGTGAAGGTCATGGACAGCACACCCATTTCTAGCCAGTGTTGTTGTGCACTCTCCTCCACACGCTTAAGCAGATTTTCCTCTGCAAGACTGTGAAATATTAGTTATCTCTGGCATTGGCATTGGCATCGGCCTCCGTGTCAGCATTCACTTACCTTCACTTCATCTGCTCGGGATATCCTTCCTGCATCATTTTCTCCCACTTGGTGTCAAGGACTGCTTTCTCCTCTGCAGTCATGTTGTCAAAAACATGCTTGATAGCTGGCAGTCACATCTGGAACTATCGAGGTGTACTTGTGGTAGCATTCTCAATACCTAGCAGGTTTCCGATCTCTTTCAAAACTTGATCCTGGTATAAGACCCAAATGCCTTTTGATCACTTGACTTTGAAGTTGTTTGATTTGTGCAATTAGCCCTTCATCATTTGCCAGTTGTTTGAAAGCCAGGTTGTTAGTTCCTGGTTATTTGATTAAAAATAAAACCTTCACATGCTTCAAGTTGATGGCTTACCTTAGCACATATGTGACTCTCATCCTCATCTACTGGGGCCCTCTCAATTGACACCCAGTAATTGAATATCACAGGGAGAATGTTACTTTTGAGTATTTGCAATCAGCCAGCTTTTGATTCCTGTGATCAGAATGCATCTTTATAAGGCTTGATGATCCTCCACTCTTTGACCATATATCTCCTCTTGTGTACTGTCTCACACCAAGGCTCTCTGATGGCTCAGGCAGCATTGGAGGGGGTTTAATGTGGAGGAAAGAATCATCCTTGTCATCATCAGGCATAACATAGTATTGGCATGAGGATCACATGAGGATAACATGAGGATCACACGAGACTGATCGGGAGAAACTTCTACAAGAGGCTGCAGACTTTGAAAAGGCAGCACAAATCCTGCATAGCCAGATTCCACATGGTAACCCAATTTGGATGAAGTTCATTGTTGATTGAAAAATTAGGGATGGTGTCACTGACTTCATTTCATATTTCTTGGCAGGCAGACCAGAGTGACACTGAAGAATTGTCATGATAGTAGATAGTATCGATGCCAACAATCTTCTGTCATCAGGAAAACCTGAATTTGGCTGTAGCTGGTTATTTATGTAGTTGATGTTGGTTCAGTAGACCCCTGTAGATCATGAGCAAAGCTTTGTTGGTTATCATAGGCCTCATTGGCTACAATGAATGGCTGCACATCTTTGTATCCCACAGTAGCTATGGTGAGGCCATCATTACATTTAGCTACTAAATACATGACATTCGTGTTCATACCAGGTGCTAATATCAATGTACCTGTTCAATGTAAATGATGGACAATCCTCGAGTGCCATATCATGAGTCCATGCACCAGTTGAGCCGAAACGAGTCCCATATTTGGGTGTAAGGTGACATGTCACAACAATATCTGTAAGAGGGATGATGGTGGCAATGGGCGAGTGCTGTAGGATGGAGCGCAAGATGGAATAAAGTCTCGAGATTGGGTCAGGGGCCCAAAATGCACTGAACCACTCGATATAGACAAGTTTTTTTGGTAGCTGAGAGGTATTGAGGTGGTCAGGAAGGGTGAAAATCATACGAATTTGCACGACATGAAGTCCTATGAGATGGTCAGGTTGGCAACAAAAAACGGCAAATATGATACATACCATCCAGATAAGTGCCTGTCATATGCTCATTCCCATGCTCATCCTCCACTCGTACTAGAACTGTATTAAAATGTCCTGCTACTGCCTTGCGACCAATGGTTGGAGGTGTGGCACGAACACAGTAGCTGAAGTTTTCCCGGCTAGTTGCCAATAGATCAGGCTGATGGATCGAAGCATTCCTGTACAGGTCAAAGCAGTCGACAGTATTCGGAATGGTGGGGGTTTCAGGGGGAGGATGAACTCTGTGAATAAATGTTGTAAGCGCTTCAAGAAACTTGCTTGCTTTGAAATCATTGGTCATCATTGCAATGGTGGTATGTGGGAAACCCAGTTTCTTGGATGTTGAATGGACATCGGCAGTAGATTGGGGCTGGTTGGTCATGGTGGCATCATCATGGAGATCATCCTCCGGGTCTTTGTTGGGGTCACTGTTAGAAATTTCATCGAGTCCAGGGTCATCATTGAGGTACTCACCAGATACCCAGTGAAGATATGCCATAAACTGTGCAATGGCCTCTTGACGACCAAGCCAGACTGTCATTTGCATAATGTAGTCACGTTTGTTGCTTGCGTGATAAGCCTCCTTGGCGTAGTCGATGTGCAACCATTCCGGTGATTCTGAGTTGTATCTATCAGCTGATCCACGCGACTTAATGGCAGCAATGTAGTGCATCATTTGGTGAAGCTTTAAAATATTGAAGTGCTCACGGATCCCTTCCTGAATGAAGATATCCTTGTTGTCATGAAAGGTCTTCAGTGCATTGTCGAGGCTGGCAAGGGTCTTCGACGTATGAATGTGAAGTTGAGCATAGTATATGAAGTCGATAGCTGCAGCAGCCATTTGGATTACTGCTGGTTGGACTGCACCAGTGAGAATACTGACGAAGATGCGCTGCATCTCCTTATGTTCACGACCAGTCCATTAACTCACAAATGAGATACCTTTTTTGAAATGTCGAAGGCCTGGATAATCCAACATGTTGCAAAAACATGCATCGATTTCTTCTGCACTAGCAATCGCAATGCACCAGTTCACGAGATGATCCTTGAAAACACCCTTGTGAAGCTGATGGAGGATATCAGGGTTGATGCACGTGAAGATATCGGTGTGTGGGAGATCAGCCCAAAATGGTTCATACACCTCTCAAATCCCTTCATCATTGAATGCTGCAAAATGCCGCCCACTTTTCCTGTGCTCCAACATCACCTTCATCCTTCCTGGGTCTTGTAGAAGTGACTTAACATGCATTCCCCACTCCTCTGGACGAACTCAGCATTTCGGACAACAGCTTTCTCTGCAGCAAGCTACAAGACACTGTTCTGGAAAGTCTGCCACATATGCCATGAGGATGGGAAACACGTGCCAGATGAATCCATCAGCGCAGGTAATATCTAGTCCATCATTCCCTGCTGCAATGATTGGCTCAAGAAGCTTTTGCATGCAGTAGTGGAACAGCTGATAGCCCTCAACCGAGCAATCATCATCTATAATGTTATCAAGCTTCACAACTGGCAGATAGCCAACGAGGACCATCGTGTGGGCTCTGGGTTTTCAACAGGTTGCTTTGTTGATATTGCCAAGAGTCAAATACATGGGCCATGCACTTTTATCACCATGAAATTGAGATAGCTGGGTCTTGTCTGATGACAGGATCAACGGTGCAATTGTTGACCCAATTGGCAGTTTTCCCTGATCCTAACAATAAATATATTTTGACAGGCGAGAGTAATGTGATCCTGTACCTGAGTATCCCACCACCAATCTCCACTATTCATCTCATCAAGCACATGGATGTTTGCCTCTTCATCCTCATACACGTGCTCTGGGGCAAACCTCAATGTGCTCTGGGGCAAACCTCAACTCTTGAGCCAATGTTGGGTTTCACAGCAGCTCTTTGATGCAGTCCACTGGATTTCGGCACCATAGCTCGAGCTCCTCAGCCACCATAAGTTCATTGTCATCATTTGTATGATTGCCATTGGCAGTGATTATGTCGCAGGTCCAGTCCAGTCCGAAGGTTGGTAATGCATCGATTTTGCACAGAAATTGCTTATTGTTGTTGTATGAAGGTCCTATTCATTTTTTGGTCTGAGGACATAGCTTGTTCAGAAGATCTATGACACCAAAGAGCTCACTCACAATCGGCAATTTGAGGTATGCATCGGTTTGTTTCTGGCCAACATTCTTGATTAACCACTCTGCCAGTTCCCACTCATCCTGATTGTCAAAAGGTCCCCATTCACTTCTGCCTGTGAGTCCTGCCTTGATTCTCTCGAAGTCGGGAATGTCTTTTCCCCATGCAGCACCAGCTTTCTGTTCTTCAGGATAGGGCTCAAAGTAGTAACCATTCCTATCGCTCCCTGGTGCTCGCACCCGCATAGGGTCATCCCTGTCAGGGACCTTCTCACATGTGGCTCGCCTTTGCTGAGTGTCAGCCATTGCTGGTGCCTCCTCATCCTCGATAGGCTGCAGAGCGAAGTCGATCGTGGCATTGTCAAGATCATGGGTGAGGTTGACATCTAGGGTCGCCCCTAATGGTGCAGTTTCAACTGCAGTTTTGTGTATTGGATGATCAGTATTCCATATATTGGTGCTATATTTGCCAAACTCCATCTTTGAAGCTTGATGACAGGACACAGATTGTTGTATATGTCGCATCAACTCAGGGATGCTTGGAAAGGGACCTTTGCCACAGAATCTGCAGCTTGTTGACATTGTTGTGAGAGTTTTATTGACAGCATCTCATTTCCCAGTGAAAAGTTCCCGACTGCTCCGATGCCCATAACACGCTGATGTTTTATAGGAACATGTGTCATGTTGCTGATGTGTACTGCTTGAATGGTGCCATCTGCAGGCTTGTTGATTATTGTATATGGCACAATCGCAACATTGAAAAATCAGCACCGCCACCTGTTCCTGGTACTTAACGACCACCATGTCAATCCTCTCTCACAAAATCCCCCCTTTCCAATGGCCACACCCCATACTTGAAAAGCCGCTACAACCACCAGTACTGCATCCATCCTGGTAACAGCCTGTGGCCATCAACGTGCTCTTTTATCAAAACAGCAAGAACTTGGTTTGTCAATCTTTCTTAAAAGCTACCCCATCCATTCATTCCTCCCATCAGTCACCAATGCTGCTCAGAAGGAGGCTGCTACCAAAAAGAAGGCTTACACAGCAGCACTCCGTGTGCATCAGAAAAATGAAGAAGCCCTGGGGTTTGTCCAACAGGCTGTGAACATTCCTGAGATTGACAGGGAATATGAAGGTGTGTGGTTGGTTTGAGATAAAGCCATTGATAACATCGTGATGACATATTCCTCAGAGGATCCACTCACAGCTGAATCTGAAGATGAGTATGGGGATAAACCTGCCAACGAGTTAATGGTGAGTGACTACGATCATGGCCGATCTTTTCTAACACATTTTTTCCTGTCTAGTTCACAAGTATCACGATGCCTCCAGCAATCAAGACTACCACTCGTGGCAGACGCATGCTTGTCCATCGAGTCCCATCAGCAAAGGAAAATCATGCACCAGAGATATCTATGGTGCTGCAGGTTTTTTTTCTAATCACACGTGTATCACTGATGCACTCCATAGGGAGCTCAACACGGAAAGCCAACTCAGCCCCTCGTTCAATGTGTAACAGGGTCTCAGAACATTTCCCCATTGATGATGGTGCCTTCTCATGGGAATCAAGCTCAACACCAAGAGAGAGTGGTCCCTCGCCCAGGATCATACTCACCATGTATCTGTGCACATTATGGATGTGCAGATGGGACATACTATTCATCCCTGCCTGTTATCCCAGATGTGGAAGGTATGTCTTTCAGTCTTCCTTTGGACTGTCTGAAACTCATGTCCCATTCAACAGAGAGCGAAGATGAGTTTGGGACTGGTGTGCAGATGGGGGTTCAGTTCTGTGGACCTATGGAGTATTACTACCCGGAGGCCCACAGTGAGCTCGAGCATTTCCCCCGCTCCACCGCTAGTGCCCCACAGCTTGCTCAGCCTCTGGCACCCATCACCATTCGGCCTGCTGGAAGCCACCACACCCAAATGGACCCAGACAATGGCTCAGACATTGTCCTTCTCAGTACTTGCAAAGCAGCTTCCACCACTCCATCATCACTTGGCATTCACAAAGCAGTTCCCATCACCCCATCTGCTGCAACAACCATCATCACAAAAAGAGCCAAGGTTGATCCCAAAGGTTCCCGAGGCCATGCCCGTGCTAGTGACTTTGACGATGTGTTGAAGGCTGTCTTAGAGGATGCAATAATTAATTTCTGGGCACTGATTTCTACAGATAAACCCTACCTTGACAAGCTTGAGGAGCGAGACTGGGCTGCTAATTGTTGGGTAAGGTCCTGTGAGGCACAGAACTTGCGGATTGAATTTGATGAAGATATCCTCAAATTGGTATGGTTTAATAGTTTGTGAAGTGTATCAACTGATAACGAGTGACTTGCATCATAGATCACTGCACATGCTTCCCAAGTTCGGGGGCAACTGAAAACCTTGGCAAAACCACTTGTTGAAATGTATTACGGCCTTGGTGCTGACATCGACAAGAAGGACAATCGCGACAAGACAGAGCATCTGCTTGATCGGCTTGCCTTCATATACAAGGTCAGTCTGTTTTCTCTCATTTGCTTTCCCCAGTCTCATCATCTGCACAAGGATCCTGAGGCATGGACTGGGCTGTTTCTTCACCCAATCTTCCAAGCTGTCCTCAACAAGATGTATTTCAAGCACAAGAATGACGAGGGTGTACTCTGCCCAGAGTTCTCGAACGACAGAATCCCCTTGGTCACGATCGCAATCATCGCGACTGCAGTACATCATATTTCCTGCCTAGAGATTCATATGTTTACTCAGCCCTTGTAGATTGAATGTTGCCTTGATGAATGGGTGACTGGTGACCACGTTGATGTGCAGTTCACAGCAAGTGTCTACAAGGGAAGATTCAATGCGCACCTCAAGACCCTTGAAGATTTCCACAACAAAACTAAGGACGTCAATATTGTTCCACGTCTCCATAAGCACATGCTTTCCAAAGCACGGTACGCACCTGCACTTGAACTGTATGGTCCCACTGCTGATCTGGTAGACTGGTACAACAGGAAGCATGCACAGGTCGATGATGCACTGACTACCCGCCCCACTCAGCTGGAATCCGCGGACTTTGAGGCAGCCAAAAAGGAGTGGGAGACTCTAGTATTATCTGATGACGAGGATACAGCTTGTCTGGGGACATCGGCGTAGTACAACTATCAGTGTTTGTATCATGGTTCTAAAAATATGATGTCGTTATCCAATCACATGTGCTAAGTTTACAATGAATAAGACGGTCTACAATGCTTATATTGCCTACCCAGCTAACGGTCTAACTGCCTACAGTCTCCTATGACGACCTTTATAATAACATGTCAACCTACACTGAGCTACAAAGGGGGGACTTGCCTACCCACCAACAATGTCTATGTAGGGTATGTAGGCCTACATAGGTTTTGACGGCTTTCCTGATGGTGTCACTCCGGTCCGCATCCCACAATCAAGACCCCCAGCCTCACACGATAAATAGCCACCACCAATGGCCTTATTCCTTATCAGCGGTTAGCCGCAATTCCGCGTTCGGGGATGTCACCTGGTATGCAGGACAAATGTAGCATGTGCACCTACAGTGACATCTGATGCAGGTTAGGCTCCAACAGCCTTGCGGCCCTTTGCTACCATACATGCAATACAACTCAAAATCCACCATGCTACTTATCATGATTTTAATGTCGATATTTCCCACAAATGGATCGAAGTAGCAGAAAGATCTTAGATGAGGCAGGTAGAATTCGAAGCTTCATCTCCTGATGGTCCTAATTAGACCGGCCTCAATATGAGGCCTATCTTGTTATTTCTGAGGTAAAGGTATTTTCCACGAGATGGTTATTTCCCAAGTCATTTCTCGTTCTTTTTTGGTCCAGTTATGAGTATAAAACTAACAAATACTCCTTCTCAGCTTAAACTAGGGTTTCCATCGGTCTCCCAACGAGTTCTTTCAAAATGCGGTCTTTGACTTATGTCACAGCCTGGTTTGCTATGGTTGTCCTGACGAAGTCCAAGTCTACCTCACCTGCTATGTCTAATACGACATGCATAGACTCACCCTCCAATTCGTCGGTTTGGGGGAATGGATTTAATTAGTGAATATACCGATCTTCGTGTTCGCTGACTAACTTCCCGCCATTAACTTCAAAAGCTGGATCCAGACCTCGTCTGGCATAGACCTGACGCGCTCTCAACTTTACGGCTCCAGCGCGAACACAACCAGGGTCATCCCCGTCAATGGTAATGATCGTCATATTATCATGGACACCCGACGAACCATGCTTGTCATCATTGATATGCAAAGTGAATATATGCACAGTCTTCGGTGCACCGTTGAACTCACCGTGTCTGGCTTAGATTTCTTCCTGCACCCTGCTGTACAGCTATCACCCGTTGGTCGAAATATCGTGCCCGCAACCATCAACACGATCCAAGCATTCCGTAAGAACGGAATCAAAGTTGCGTGGACTAACGTGAGTGTACCAATATTGTAAATGAGCTGATCGACGCTGACCACGTCTACAAAACACAAGTGGGGTCTTGACAGTTCTGATCTCCGTACAATGCCACCTGCCTTCCTTCGTGGTTTCGGCAACACACCGCAGAGTAAGGCTTCTCACCCCCGAACTTGCTACCTTGCAGCTGATGAAACTTCTTAAAAGCGACTTTCGGTTCCGAGATGGGCATCATCAACGGCACGGACTGGGGCCGTCTACTCATGCGTGGATCGTACAATGCACAGCCGTGGGGGGCCCTTTATCCACTACAGGTTAATGGTGTGAAAGCCGGCACAGATCTGTACTTCCACAAGAGTCAGCGTCTGCTAAGGCATGTCGTAACCAGAAAGCTGATGCCGATACAGATCGCTTGAGTGGTCTGTGGGGAGTCATGACTCCACTGGAGCTTTACTTACGAGAGAACGACATCACGACGTTATTCTTCGGTGGTGTCAATGCAGACCAGTGTGTGGTAAGTAGATGTCCTAGTTCGAATGCATCCGGTCACCTTGATTATCTTCTCGTAGTTCGGCACTATGATAGATGCATACTTTAAGGCAGGTTATAATGTGCGAGTTGTTTGATCAGCTAATTCCAAATCACAGGCATTCGACGTCATCTACGTTGAAGACATCGCAGCGACCAGCAGCCCATACTAGTGAGTGTTGTCCGAGAAGACCTTGCTTCCCTTGCCGTTCTAACAAACCATCTCTACCAGTGCCAGTCAAATGGTTGGTTACAACATCGGAGGTATGGCTACTCAACTGTTATTTATTCATCATGATCTGAATGGTATACTAGGCGATGGATGGACCACTAACAGCACTTTAATTGTGCCTGCCCTGCAAGGTCCATAATTGTTGGGCTGAGTCCTTCGAAGGTCTTGCTTCAGCCTTCGAGTTTCTTTTCCTTTAGGGCAGAGTGACTCTGAGTGAGTTAGGGGATGATACTACTGGCACCTTTCTTGTCATAGACATTGAATGGTCCGAACATTGTTTCATTGTTCACAGACATTTTGGCTGACCTCGCCAATAATCCTTTCTTGAATCGGGTGACTTTCCACAGGATTAAAATAAAAATATTCAAGAATCAAACCTTATTTGACAGGGTGCCACTATTTTATGGTAGATAACCTTGACTGTAATGCACCTCCAGTAAACAATTCTTCCATAGTACAACGAGTTACGAGATCCCACTGGCAGTCCAACAGAAGTACAAGTATGGATGATCTTGCACTCATACAGCACTGGAAAGAGAAATGGAATTGCAGGAAAATTATAAACTCAGATCACTGCAATAGGGTCCTAGGGGCGTTCAATTAAAAAGTTCAGAAAGTTCATTCAAATAGTTCATCAATAAATTACCATTTTTGGGATAATATTTGATCTCCGCTGAAATGCAAACAATTCGAGATCGCCCAGTGCTCTCCTCATACAAAATGGGGAGGATAACAAAGGTGCAACACCAAGCCGAATATCTAGGTTATTCTCAGAGCATATGCCATTGCCATTGAAGAGGATGAGAATGACAACATCCTGCTTGATGATGAAGATTTCAAGGCAGATGATCAAGTAAGTGAAATTATCGAGCTCTCTGCACTTCACTGGGCACAACTGGAACTTTAAATGTCAGGCGATGGGACCCGTGGTCCATACAACCAATTTCCAAAGTCAACTGATTTTTTTTCTACATCTCTTCAAGCACCAGACTGATATTTTCGTCAGATGTTTCGGTAAGCTCTAATCTAAGTGGCAGTCTCATTTCTCAATGTTGCTTGTATTCTTGGCAAGGACATGTTTGATTGTCTCGTTTATCTACTTGCTCCAAATTCTATTTTTTATTCACCCATAAAAAGCAGCACCATGTAAAATTCCAACTTGCAGCTTTTCTTGTTCAATATGTCAGCGGGGATCGGATACACTTGATGTTGCAGCCAAGCTCTCAATTGGTCACGGAACTGTGCACAATTATTGCAAGAGGGTTAGTTGAGCAATACAGGAGCTTGGACCTTGATACCTTCAGTGGGGCAATCAAGACTGCAACACTGTTGTTTCCACTACAATTGAAGCAAAGTCAGGGTTCCTCAAGTGCCTGGGTAGTGGAGATGGTTCTCAAATATGTGTTGGGGAGGAACCAATGGTGGGTGGTGAGCAATTTCGATGCCGGAAGAAATTTATAAGTGTTAGCATTCATTACAATTCTTTATCCTGAGTAACACTGATATAAACAACATTGTAAGACAAACATTCAAGCAACTGTTGACCACGAAAAAAAATTTACATCACATGAGCTTGGTTGGCCAGGTGCAGTCACAGACCTCAAGATCTTCAAAAACTCTTACCTTTGGATGAATTCCCAGGACTATTTCAAGGATGGGCAATACATCCTTGTTGCCAAAGGTAAGTTCATTTATAATCTTATGATAAAAATTGTAAACTGAAGTTTTTCAGGGTATATCTCTTGCCCATATACTATCTGGCCATTTGATGAAACAGAAATCAAGTCTGTTGACAAACCAACACAAAAGCAGATGAGAGCATTCAACAAGCATCTTTCAGGGGTCCAAATTGGAGTTGAGCATGCATTTGGGATGCTTAAGGGTCATTTTTGATCATTGAAGGAGATGAAGCCTCATGCAGATGTTTGGGAGATGTACAAAGCAATTGCAGTCCTCCTTATTCTCCACAATGTTGAAATTAAATCCTGATACATGCTGCATACATGAGGCCATGCATGCAGCACACACATGTTACTGCGCTTACTGCGCATACATGTGGTAAACACATTCCTGAGTCATGTGACATCCTTACTATTATGTATATAAGGAGAACCTGTACTATAGTAGATATACAGTGTTCTTACCTCTGCTAAACCCTAGCTCTAAGACTGACTAAACCCCAGGTAGGTTATAAGGAACATGTCATCTCTTCCTCTGTGCAGCGTATGTAGTCTGCTCCAACACACAACATGTGTATTGAGTATGGTGACAAATCAGAGGATATCTGGGGATACAACCCAAAGGATGATTCTGATGATGAGGAAGTTGAAGATCTAGAGAATGGAGGTGGGATAATACTTGACAGCGTGGAGGGCATTCCAGCCATGGAAATTGATGAATGGCTGAAGAGACAAGAATGTGCAAAATGAAATGATTATATTTAATGACTTTTTTCCTACTATGTAGCCTGGGTATATGGATATATAAGTAGAATTAGTAGCTGTGTAGGACAGGTATGTTATTGAATCAAGACATCAACTGAAGCAAGATATCATTTGCTTTTGCCTTCACCTTTACTCGGCCCCATTGCCTTGTCCTTGCCCCAGTCCATGCTCCTCAGACAGCATGCCCTAGGCAATTGCTCCCCCTGAGGACCAGTTCATCGAACTGTTTAGGACTGCAGGACTTACTTCAACCTCTTCTATTGCTTTCCTGGTGTGATGCCATTTGCTTGTGTTATATGACTATTAAGAGCCTGGCCATGGAATGGCAGGCACAGATTGGACAGAGTGAGTGTGGAGTTCTGCTGTTCTTGTGACTTCATTCTGGGTGTGCCTCATTAATTATTGGTAGTCCTTTGTGTTGCAGATGGTTGAGTAGTTTGTGCATGTATGTATGCCCAATCCATAGAAAGTTTTGTCTTGGAGTGTGCTTTTGCAAGTCAGAGTTTTTTACGAGATCACATATTCACCTTTCCTTTTCCCTGAGTGCAGACATCCTGTTTTGATTAGTGAATGACACAGGTAACCCTGGGGTAAAAAAATCTGACCCATACCCTTACCCATGCATACCCGTACCCATGAATGAAGGGTAAGAGTAAGGGCGGATAAGGGTCAAGGGTAAAGCTAGTGGTCGTCACGGGTAACCCACAGCTGACTCAACCTCTACCCGCACCCATACCTGCATGAAACCCATGCCCGCACTCACAGGAATGGGTATGGCTACTTGCAGGTAGCGTATATGGCAGGTTTTTTCTTTTTTTACTTACACGTCGCTAGTGTTTATTTACTGGTTTTGGCACTCAGATAAGTGCCGCAAACCCTTTATTTACTTATCTAGATTCTACTGTGTTTAGGTACTAATATACTTATTTTATTTGGGGGGAAGCAATGCCCCAAAGAAGGGGTAGCTTGTGGAAGCAGCATCTTATATATTGGTTGATGTTTATCACTGGAACCAAACAGTAATAAACATCAACCAAAATATAAGATGCTGCTTCCACAAGCTACTTCAGGGCATTGCTTCCCCCCAAATAAAATAAGTATATTAGTACCTAAACACAGTACATAAGTAAATAAAGGGTTTGCAGCACTCATCTGAGTGCCGAAACCAGTAAATCATTAAACACTAGCAACATGTAAGTAGACAAAGAAAAACCTGCTGTACCCGTCTGAGGGGTACAGATTTTCCAGGGGTACAATAATTTGTACCCATACCCATACCCTCACATACCCATCATACTTACCCATGCAGGTCTGGATACCCATGTCATTCACTAGTTTTGATCACAAAATTAACTAGTGCTTTGACTCCTTTCTCCATGCCCAGCAGAGCTGCAAAATCCCTTGAGTCTCTTCTCATCTGATGATCCAGCTTGTGTCGCTCTCTGTTATAGGCTTCGCATTCGAAAAGAAAGTGATTCAAGGTTTCTTTTACCAGTGGTCCCAGCCCCTTGCACGCTGAGCAGTTGCTCGTCTCTGACTTCTTAATGCAGTGTAAGTAGAAGTTTAGCAGGATATGCTCTGTGCATATTTGCATCAGTATGCTGATCTGTTGCCTCCTGAGTTTGGACTGTAGTTTAGCATAGCATTTGTATGTAAAGTATGGGTCAAGGTGGCTTAGCTTCAGTTGATGCAGTGAGGCCAGCCACATGTCTCTCCACCTGACAGTCAGCACTTTGTGGAATTCCTGTTTTACCACTGGCACACTTATTGGTAGCTCTCCTCAAAGCAGAGGTGGGAGTACATGTTGAGGGCTTGAATCACCCTGAGCTGCCCTTTTTGCCTCTTCATCTACTTTTTTGTTGCCTTGTACCCTGCTATGGCCTAAGATTTAGGCTAGTTTAAACTGCTTTGAGTTGGGGATTGTGTTAGTGATGTTGATACCATCTGTAAAGGTTAGAAAATTTCTGATCAGGTACTGGATGGTGGCTGCTCTGCATGACCTGATTCTCTTAATGAAGGCCTGGCTGTCCATTAGTACTGATATTGGGAGCCGACCTGCTATGTGTTCTGTTCTGATCATCCATACACCCCACCTTGAAAGATGTGAACTTTTGAGAGCTACCCAGGTGATACCATGGGATCTTGGCTGGTGTGGTCTACCTTTCCTGTACATGACTGCTGCCGCTCCAACTCTGCATTCCATTCCCAATCAATCAGTGAAGACTTTGATTTCCAGTTCACTCATTGCCTCGTTGTGCATGGAGTCCTCTCAATCCTTGGCTATCTCTATGTCCAAAAGTAGGCTAGCATATGGGGGATGTTGTGGGTTAGGAGTTATAATCTTTAGTTTGTCTGGGTGTATCTCGGGGAACAGATCCATTAGTTTGTGGAGCAGTGTGCGGTGTTTTCTTGTGTGTACTGTGTGATACTCACATATCACGTGATGAAGTGGGTGTTGCTCAGGGAGAGTGCACAGTCATACTAGTGCTCTGTGACAGACTTTCAGCATCATACACTCAAGTGGCATGATACCTGCATGTACATCTAGTATGTCTGTTGGTGTGGTGCGAAGTGCTCCATTTATCACTAGGGTGGCCATCCACTGTACTTTCATTACATGGCATAAGACTCTCACTGAACCTGTCTTGTGTTTTATGCCTGGGATTTTCTGTGGTGGGTTGTATCATATCTCAGCTCCATATGTCATCTTTGGTACTGCTACAGCCATGTATAGCTGATGCATGAGTTTTGGCAAGAGCCCCACGTTAGTTTGAGCAAGTCATTGACACTGCATTACCCATTTGGTTGCATTCTCTATGACTTTGTCTTCATGTTTCCTCCATGTTAGTTTGTCATTGATGGCTATCCACAGGTATTTATAACATTCTATCATGTTGACCTCTTTGCCTCGGAGCAGCAGCTTCAGTTTGTGTAGGGGATGGGGAGTGCCTGCTAGAGATCTATACTTTTTGTGTCCCATATGCATGATGGACAGCTTGTTGATTTTGAACTTTGAGTTGTGGTCTGCAGACCATTTAAACCCACTGTTTTTCCCTTCCATATATTCCTATATGGACCGAATGGTTTCTTTAAAGTCTACTCCAACTGCCATTACCATTGTGTCATCCACATATCCAAGAGCCGGTAAGACAGAGCTTAGTTTTAGTAAGTCTGCATTGTAGTAGTTAAATGATGGCAATGACACTGGGTCTCCTTGGCCTACTCCATTGTTGATGGGTATTCAATCCGATACATAGTCATCAAATTTTAGTTGCATCAACCTTCCCCTCAGCAGATGTTCAAGGAATTGGACTATTTTCTCTGGCACCCATCTCTTCTTCATGTTGGGTAGCAGTCAATCCATCACTGCATTGGGGAAGGCACCTTCTATGTCTAGGAATAGAATTAACACCACCTTCTTTTTTTTCCATGCTTCTTTGACTCGATGGACCAGCAAATGTACCACATCAGTTGTACTCCTGCATGGTCTTCCCACAAAATGAGTGTCTGTTAGCAGTTGATGGCATTCTGTTAGTGTGATGAGGTTTTTCAGATACTATGGATGTGAGAACTTTCACCATAGTACAGAGCAATGCAATGGGATGGTACCCTTTGGGAACTTCATAGCTTGGTTTTCCCAGTTTTGTCAATATGCATGTTGTGGATTCCTGCCAGCTAGCATAGTAGACTCCAAACCTTATTATCAATCTATAGATTTGAAGTAAGTATGGAACTAAAAGATTTGCCCACTTCTGTAGAATTATGTTTAGTATCTGTTAGGAAACAGTCTCCTAACATGCCTATTACCTAATACTATTTTTATTTTATTTTATTTTATTTTATTTTATTTCACCAAAATACACTACAAAACACCTATATACACATTATTTGTTGGCGTGGGAATTCTTTCTTTACACGCATCAATATGTATGTGCATGTACGTGCATGTGTGCGCATGTGTGCACGCATCCGTAATAACATACTACAATATGTGTAACATAGTATATAACCTTAAAATAAATACTAGGAGGCCTCAGTTGAGTTCTCTTAGGTATTCCATCCACATTAGTGGTGCGAAAGGCCTAATTCAGCCAACTGTTCTATTTTTAACCCCTCGCATCAAATCCATCAAATTCCCCCATCATGCACGCACCCCCCGCCACCTTCTTGTAGGAGAACCCGCACGGTCCAGCTAGCAGATTAGTGGGTGTCACCCTAACAGAAGAACTCAACTCCCCTATCAGTGCGCCTTCTCTTACTCACGTGCATACATCATTTGTCTCAGCGCACCACATCCGCTTATGCATCATTTTGGCAAGAGCCAGAATTAATTGTATATACATATTTACCTTTGCTTTCATAAGCTGATGCCAGGCCTTGCCATACATTGCGACTGCCAGTGATCGAAAGGCAGCGCTCGTCATTAGGACAGCTGCAACCAGACAACCAATCAGATCTGGTTTAGCTAAGATTTACATTACTCTATTTGGACAACTATTTTAGGTAGTTACTAGCCAAATTCAGTAATAGCCCCAAGATCAGGCACTGTTGGAAGGGTTATTGATCCGAAGTGCCCAATAGCCGAAATCACGTGTTTTGCTGTGTTTGGTAGCTGAAATAGCCAGATCACATGACTCGAAATTTTGTAAAAAAATTCTACAGCCGAATCTCTACACAGCCAAAGAAGTGACTCATCACAGATTATGTAATTATGACAGAACAAGCAGCTTCGAATCCTGGACACAATCCTGTTCCCATGCCTGTTCTTGAAGCCAAAATTGATGCTCTAACAGCACAAATGTCCTGATTAGTGTCAGTATTAGCATCATCCCAGCCCAAACAAGTACAAACAAATGCAGAAACAGTGGAAGATAAAGATGATGAGATGGAGGAGATGGTAGAGTGGATGTCTCAGGAGGGTAAGCATGCAGAGGAGAGATCTGAGAGTGGAAAAATGTGTTTACCTAAATATGCACCCCCACAAATATTTGATGGTACCATGGAGAACACAAAATCCTTCATCAGCTCTATAGTGTTGTATATTCATGGGAGAAAGCCTGAATTTCATATGACCAAGTCTAGAATTATGTTTGCTTTCTCATACATCCAGGGAGGGAAAGCACAGTTCTGGAGAAATGAAGCCATTAATCAAATTGCCATGGGATATAAACCATTTGTGAGCTTCAGGGAATTTTTGGAGAGATTGGAGGCACAGTTTGGAGACCCTAACCCAAAGGCGACAGCGAATGCTAAATTAAAAACCATGCACCGAGGTTCTCTGACTGCAGATGAATTTATTTTGCAGTTCAAAGCAGAAGCATCACAGACCGATATGGGAGAAGCAGCATTGGTAGAATATTTGAAGGCAGGATTAAATCCCTCATTATTCAAGTCTATCTATTGACTACCTTCTATGCTGGAGAGGTTGGACAAGTGGTATAATTGGGCAATGCATCTTGATTGGCAATATCAACAGGAACAGGCAGAATCGAAATTGATGTATGGGAATTCCAGATTTGGAAAGTCATTAAGAGGAAAGTCCAAGAAAGGAAGGACACCTCAGGTACAAACTTCGAGGGCACAGCCACCGGCCATGGCAGTGACACCTATTGTTAAGGAGTCAGCAGCATCGACGGATGCGATGGATGTTGATCAAGTAGGGAGACGAGTTCCAGTTAAATGTTTTAACTGTGGGCAATTATGGCATATGGCTCGAAACTGTAGGCAGAAAAGGAAGATTAGGGAAGCGACAATTGAGGAAGTGAAGTTGGAGGAAGATAAGCAGAAGAATTTTGTGGAAGAGTCCCAGTGAAGGTTTCCCCATTGGTGACCCAGAATCAATACAATGTTTTAGTATCCAAAGAAACCGAGAGTGAACCCGAAAGAGAAATTGAAGAGTACGACCATCATCATTTATCCGACAAAGAAAAATGCCCAGCCTTATTTCCCAAGACCTCTAAATTTTTTATTCGCTCAGCGCGGATAGAACCCGAAATCAGCTTGACAGTAGGATTGAAGACAGTGGACACGCATGCAGCAATTAATGTGGAGGCATTGCTTGACAGTGGTGATACCAGATTATTTATTAATCAATCCCTAATTACTGGAAACAGTATTTGCACACGTAAACTGCCACAACCTATAATGGTGTACAATATTGCTGGTATGATCAATCGTGGAGGAACTATTAAGGAGGAAGTGACAATGATATTGAAGTATCAGGATCATCAGGAGCAAGCCGTATTTGAAGTGTGCAACCTTGGGAAAACCAATCTGATAATTGGATGTCCATGGTTACAAAAATATAATCCAGAAATTGATTGGAAAACTGGGAAGGTACACATGACTCATTGTCCTAAAGAATGTAATGTGTATGGGAGAAAAGTAAAAAAGGAGAAGAAGGAAAATAAAGAGAAAGAATGTCCGAGGAAGTATTCTGTTACGATGGAGGAAGTGGAGGATGAAGATATGCCAAACAGGGAAGTTCCAATTATGACAAGTAAAGAAGAACGGAAGCAGACCTTTAGGGAAATTTGTGGAGGACAGTCATGGGATAAAAATGTGGAGAAAGTGGAGAGGTTAGTGGAGGAGTGGGTGCCAAAAGCCTACCATAAATATTTGTCAGTTTTTCAGAAGAAGGAATTGGAGCGGATGCCAGTGCAAAAGCCATGGGATCATGCTATTGAAATGAAGCCAGGATTTGTGCTGAAGAAGTCAAAAGTCTATCCATTATCTCCGAAGAAACAAGAAGAAGTGGATGCATTCCTTGATGAACAGTTGCACAAGGGATACATACGACCTTTGAAATCACCACAGACATCACCAGTATTCTTTGTACCAAAAAAAGATCACAGGAAGAGGATGTGTACAGATTATAGGTATTTGAATGATTGGACAGTGAAGAATGCATACCCATTGCCGTTGATCTCAGAGATAATTGACAAGGTGGGAAAGGCCAAGGTCTTTACAAAATTGGATTTATGCTGGGGGTACAACAATGTACGAGAGTGGAAAGCAGCATTTGCCACGCGTCGAGGATTCTTCGAGCCGCTAGTCATGTTTTTTGTGATGACCAATAGTCCCCCAACTTTCCAAAATATGATGAACAATATTTTCAAGGATGTGATAGACAAAGGCGTGGTGATAATATTTATTGACGACATTTTGATATTCATGGAGGATGAAGAAAATCATGAGGCAATAGTGCAGGAGGTGTTGAAGAGGTTGGCAGAGAATGATTTATTCATTAAACCAGAGAAGTGTGTACTTGGAGCAAGCGAGATTGAGTTCTTGGGATTAAAGATTGGTCCTGATGGAATCAAGATGGATCCTATCAAGGTACAGGCAATTTTTGATGGGCCCGTGCCTACCCGTATCAAGGAAGTTTAGGCTTTCTTGGGACTTGCCAATTTTTATCGTCGCTTTGTGCATAATTTTCCAAAATTGCTGCACCATTACACAACCTTATGTGAAAGGGAGTAGTGTGGAGATGGGGAAAACAACAGCAGACAGCATTTGAGGAGTTAAAGAGGAAGTTTGTGGAAGAGCCAATATTGGTCCCAGTAGATTTCACATGTCCCTTACAAGTGGAATCAGATGCATCAGACTTTGCTACTGGAGCAGTATTATCAATGCTATGTGAAGATGACAAATGGCATCCTTGTGCATATTTGTCTGAAAGGTTGAATGATGTGGAGAGGAATTATGATGTGCATGATAAAGAGATGTTGGGAATAATACGAGCTTTGGAGGCATGGAGACATTATTTGGAGGGATGTACGCATCAGATCGAGATCTGGACAGACCATCAAAATCTGCAGTATTTCATGTCCGCTAAAAAGCTTAACCGTCGACAAGCATGTTGGGCATTATTCCTATCACACTTTAATTTTCACTTGGTCCACAAAGCAGGAAGCTTGATGAGGAAAGCAGATGCATTATCCAGTGTACAGATCATAAAAGGGGAGTGGAGGAGGACAATAAAAATACTACCCTACTCAAACCTGAATACTTTTGTATTTGTGCTATGCATCAAGGACATTTATTGGTGGATAGCTCAGAGACAGAAATGTTGTCTTAAATCAGGCAATGTTCAGAGATGGATGATGAAGTGGTGGAAGCTGTGAAAGCTCTGAGGGGAGAGAAGAAAAGTAATATTAAAGGAGATGAATGGGTTGAAGAACAAGGGTTACTATTATTCAGAGGAAAGGTCTATGTACCGAAAGATCAAGATTTTCAAAGGGAGATCGTACGGTTACATCATAACATGCCAGCTGCTGGACATCCAGGAAGGTGGAATACATTGGAGTTGGTGATGAGAAATTATTGGTGGCCCAGAATTTCAAAGTATGTGTTGGGGTATGTGGATGGGTGTGACACGTGCATGAGGGGAAAGAAATTTCCAGAAAAGCCTGCTGGGAAATTAATGCTGAACCCTATATCTAAAGTGCCATTGCGAGATATATCTGTGGACTTTATCACAGGATTACCTGAAGCTCAAGGATATGATGCAATATTTGTAGTATGCGACCGCTTCACAAAGGAAGTCCATATCATTCCTACTACTGCAGAAACCTCATCATTAAGCTTGGCATGCCTCTATCTAAATCAGGTATGGCGGTTACATGGATTACCTGATACAGTTATCTCCGATCGTGGATCACAATTTGCTTCTGCATTTATGCGAGAGTTAAATAACATATTGGGGATTCAAACCAAATTGTCTATGGCATATCACCCACAAACCGATGGGCAGAACAGAGAGAATGAATCAGAAGTTGGAGCAGTACCTATGCATGTTTGTCAATCACTGACAAACCGACTGGCCTGAATGGTTGGCAATTGCAGAATTTTCCCACAATAATAAATTCCATTCGGCTACTCGCATGTCACCCTTCTTCACTAATTATAGTTATCATCCCAGAATGGGAGTAGAACCACGAAGGGAAGTCAAGGTACAATCAGTGGAGGACTTTGTGTCAAAAATGCGAAAGGTGCAGGAGGAAGCAGAGGCAGCATTGATGAAAGCACGTGATGATATGATGTGACACGCAGATCGTCCTCGAGCTGTTGCTCCAGAGTATAAAGTTGGTGACTTGGTATGGCTAAGTACCAAGGATCTGAATATTCCACGACCTTCAAGAAAGCTTACAGAGAAGCAAGTTGGCCCATATCTGATTTCTAAAATAATTTCACCCAATGCAGTAGTGTTAAAATTACCTCAGTCATTCAAGATTGATCCTGAGATTAACATTTCCCGTTTATGCCCTTACCACCTACCCACTATTCCTGGTCAACAAACTATTCCACAGCCTCCAATAATGGTAGAAGGTGCTCCAGAATATATTGTGGAAGAGGTTTTGGACTCACATCTTCGACGAAACAAATTGGAGTTCTTAATCAAGTGGAAGAACTACACTGACAAAAATAATTTGTGGGAGCCAGAAGAGAATTGTAAGCGAGCGTGCAAGGCAATCGCCCAATTTTTTAAATGTAATCCAAATGCTCTGCATTGCATTGCTAGAATGGTATATGAGGGGATGAATTTCCAGCCTTACCAAAATTTCACAGAGGGGACAGATACGATATTTTCTTGCCTGGAAGTCAAGGCCTAAAACGGGGGTAATGTTAGGAAACGGTCTCCTAACATGCCTATTACATAATACTATTTTTATTTTATTTTATTTCATTTATTTGATTTTATTTCACTAAAATACACTACAAAATGCCTATATACACATTATTTGTCAGTGTGGTAATTCTTACACGCATCAATATGTACGCGCATGTGCGCACATGTGTGCATGCATCCATAATAACATACTACAATATGTGTAACATAGTATATAACCTTAAAATAAATACTAGGAGGCCTCAGTTGAGTTCTCTTAGGTATTCCATCCACATTAGTGGTGCGAAAGGCCTAATTCAGCCAACTGTTCTATTTTTAACCCTCGCATCAAATCCATCAAATTCCCCCATCATGCGCGCGCCCCCCACTGCCTTCTTGTAGGAGAACCTGCACAGTCCAGCTAGCAGATTATTGGGTGTCGCCCTAACAGTATCCCATCTGGGCCTGGTGCTTTGTATGGTGATATAGCTCCCTATTGCCCTGTGTGCATACTATGGCATTTTTGCGATTGTGCGCACCTCCTAGATGGCTTCCACACACTTTGTGCAGCATGCTTTTGTGTGCCTTCATGCACTTTTGTGCACTTCCATGTGCTTTCGCGTGCCTTTGACCACTTAGGTGCACTGATGATACTCGACCTGGAAACCTAACAAAAACCTGTTAAAAGGCTTAGGAAGTATAACACAGGCTAGAGGAAAGGTGCAAGTTGGTACTAAATATCACCGCTGATACTCAAACATTGTGTTTAGTGATGCGAAATGGTAAGGAACATTGTGAATAGTCTTTAAAGGTGTTCGAAATAGTTCGAAATAGGTTCGAAGATGTGCAAAATAGTTCGAATAAGTTTGAAGATGTGCAAAGTAGTTCAGATAAGTTTGAAGAGGTTCGAGGTATATCGAGGAACAAGTTTAGCAAATGTGAAGTGTTTTTTCGAACAGTGATAGGTGATGGGCAATAAAATGAGGAGCAAATACGATAGTTTCAAAGAAGTTTGTGATACTTTGCAGAACTTAGAGATACAATGTGAAGATAAGACTCAAGAGAATGACTCTTAAAACTGACAATATTGAGAGGGTAACTTCTTCTGTGTTCCCCATTGCTCTTTTGTTCTAAGTAACTAATACAAGTTATACAATTTGAGATATATTACTAAAAAGGAAATAATAACATGTGGAAAACATGAGGCAATGTGCACAGCAATAAAGGTATTGTAAAACATAAAACAAATGAAAAATGATAATAAGTGAAATGTACATTGTCCCAGTATGGTAAGAGTTCTTGTTCTATTGCTTTAATATATCAATGAAACATAAAACTGCACTTATTGTATTCTAAATCTCTTGTAGTCTCTCCTCGTGTCCGGTAGTGCTCAATATGCAATGAAATGGTTTGTTCCAGATGTGCAGCATGTATTGAAAGTGTTTCAAGACAGCTATATGGCAGCCAATATTGTTCAAAATGCTGCGAAGTTGTTCGAAGTGTCGTGAAATGTCACAAAATAGTTCGAAATGGTTCATAAAGTCATTCAAAATAGTGTGAAATAGTTCAAAATAGTTCAAAAAGGGTGTTGTAATGTGTCAATATGAGTGGGAATCTTACCCAGACCTTATAGTGCATAGTGGACCTATCAGTGCTTTTGTGCACCTTTTACATTTCTACTGCACCTTTGGATCCCCCATAGCTGCCTTCTGTCATGTGCTCTAAATGCACCTTGTTATGCTTCAAACTGCCTCCATGTGCTCCCCCCACACTCTTTATCTGCCTTTCACAGTTATTGCATGCTCAATGTGCCTTTATGCACTACTTTTATGCTTTACCCACAACTCACATTCTTTGCTGCATGCTCATTGCACTATTCTTACCACACACACAACAATCCACCACACCAATTGCACTGTGCATCGCAGCTTCCAGCTTACTGGCACATTTATTTGAGGCGCACCACAATTCCAACATGAGTGAACTGTGCATTTTCACATAATCTGGGTGCTTTGTGCCTATTTGGCATTGGACTGTGTGCACTTGGGCACTTTTATGCAATCCTGGCGCTTTGGTGCTCTTTGGCCTCGCACAGCATCTCCTTATAGTTCTTCTGCATTTCCAATTGGCATTGCCTTATCTGGTAACTGGTACAGGCTGATCACATCATTATTACTAAGGCACAGCATGCGACGCATAACACCAAAGCAGATTAATTGGGAAGAGCACACGAAACCTAGAGTGCACCAAAAATAGCACATCGCACTGGGAAAGTTGGGTATTGGGCTATAGCATGCACAAATCTTATTGGCTGAGGCAGTAGCATAGTGCAGTCAGGTTTAAATGGGCAAATGGATGTGCTTGTGGGTAGTGCATGGTGCGTTTTATTTTTACACTTTATTTTACTGTTTTTATCACATAAGCCATTTGTACATAGTAGGCAGACAGATAGAGAATCCAGAGGATCTTTCACCCCCTCATAGTTCATAGCTCAGTCAGCATCACACATAGTCTGTGGACCAGCATCCAGTCCATGCACCTTTGTAGTGCACCCTTTGTATAACTGCATTTGCATATCGTTTGCATCCCCTCATCGTATTGCTGCATTTTGTCTCTGCATTGGATCCTTCATCTTTATTTGTGTACTCTTGTAGTGCACCCTTTGTATATCTGCATTTGTGCACCATTTGTGCATTATATTGTATAGCTGTGTTTTGTGCACCATTTGTGCATTTTTCTGCCCATTGCGCTCGCATCTCTTTTTTACCCCTAACCTGTGTGCCACCCTTTCAGCACATCCCAGTGCTGTCCTCATCCCACTACACCTCCCACTTTCATCTCCCTCATCATTGCGCATTTTTGCACTCCTGTTGTGCATTTTTCCACACTGTGCATTTTTGCCCCTTTGCATTGTGCACTTGTTCACCATTCTGCATACCTTCCTTTTCACATACACAACTAATGTGCACCTCGAGAACTACCATACCAGCCTCTTTGTAGTTCCTGGCCCTGAAGGATGATCTGAGGCCCTCTAATCGAACCCCCTCACCCAGAGCACACCTGTAGTTGTAGGTTTAGTATTTACCCCTTCTGTTGAGACTCTGCACCAAGGACCAACTGAACACATCAACGTTGATAATTTTGAGATATGCATCTGGATTTTCTCCTCTGTGATTGGCAGTGGTGATGGTTGTGGATCTGGGTAGCTAAACTCTTGCGGTACTGATGAAGCCAAGAATTTTGGAGGGAATAATACCTCTGCCAAAGCTTTGGCCTTTTCCTCATTCATGTTTACCTCTTCTATGGTGCCGTCGCTTCCCTTTACCTTTAAAGTGGGGATTCTTGACTGACCCCCATCCTCTACAGGGTTTGTGAGATACTTGTTTACTGTCCAGATGGTCGCGCTATCAGCAAATTCTAGGTAGTCATTCCAGTGGTCCATTTTGGCTTTGACTATGTCTGCTGCATACTTTTGCCAGACCTGTCTGAGATCTTGGTGACTTGAATGGTCTTCCACCACTATGTTCTTGTAAGATTTGGCATGTATACAATTAACCATTTTCTTCATTTTGGATAACTCTTTCATCCACCACCTTTTGGAGGGCAGGCAGGGGTTATTCACCAGCACTGTGTGTTTGATTGCTCTCTGGATTTGTGTTGTTAGCTGCCTGATTTCCCTGGCCAAATCTTCATCAGTTTGGATCTCAGTCAGAATTGGAATTACTACTAATTCTTTCCCCAAGAAGTTGTTGAATGCATCCCAGTATGTTTCCCTAAAGTTTGGTGATGGTTGCATTGACACACTCTCTTGTGTCATCTCTAGTATTGTCACTATCAGATAGTGATCAGTTTTGCCTGGTTGTTGCTCAGGCATTACATCGCATTTCACTATGCATCTAGTGAAACCAGCTGTGCAAAACACATTGTCCAGCCTGGAGTGCCATTTCATCACCATGTGTTTGAGTATTGGGATGCCCTTTGGTAGGGGCATGGACATTCCTTGGTCCACCAATAGGTTGATCAACTCTCCCACATTGTCAAGTGCTTTGGCTGTAAACAAGTGCATGTCTTCATCCTTGTCCCACATGGGGTGATGTCAATTGAAGTCACCGCCCCACAGGACATGGCAGTTCTGCTGCCCTTAAGATCCATTCTATAGGCCTTGCATATGCTGCCTTAGTACCGTCAGCAAGTCCAAGTGCTCACCCACTTATATTAATCAATCTGGAAACCCAAACCAAACCTACTAAATGGCTTCGGATGGTTTAACACGAGACAGAGGAAGGATGTGAGGCCCTCTAGATGTCACCTGTCAAACCAATCATCAAATAGTTATAAAAGGACTGCCTATCAAAGGAATTCAAAGCTAAAAGAATGTGTTTCATGGAATTTCGGAGAAGTTTGTGGCTAGATTGATGAATTTGGAGTGAGAAAATATGTTCAAATGCCAGATCAAGGGACTAGACAAATAATAGAGGATTTTCGAAGAATTTCGAAGAAATTTAGTGTAGACGCAAGACTTTGGACTGAATAAGAGTAAACTGAACTCTCAAATCACTGTGATCTGGGAGGAAGACAATTGCTTGTCTGTTTTAGTAACTAGTACAGGTCTATATACATTTTGAAGGGATGGTACTAAAAAGGAAATACAACATGTGTAGAACATGAGGCAATATGCACAGCAATAAAGAACAAATCATAAAACAAATAAGAAATAATAATAAATGAAATGTCCAGAGTCGCAGTATATCAAAAGTACTTGTTCTAATGTTTTAATACATCATTGAAACACCAAAATGGACTGTCCTTGTTATAAATTGCATAAAACATTGGAAACTGCTTCGCACTGATTGTATGCATGCACATGCAGTCAAAATGTGTTTGATATACTCAAAATAGTGCTCCATGTGTCTAGCATGCATCTGAAGATTGTTCGAATAGGAAATACTGTGTCTGAAGATGTTTTTTGAACTTCACTGTTTTTTGAAGTTCAATGTTTTTTGAAGATTTTTGAAGTTCCTTTGGACTTGTTCTAAGGCTGATATAGCTGCAATATTGCTTGAAATTGGTTCAGAAGTCATCTAAGGTGTTCCAAGTGTATATTCTGAGCTGTATGAAGCATTCTAAGTCGATTGAAAATGCGAAAACAGATGTATCGGTGCTTGAACTGTGCTGGGGACCTATCACCACATTGTAGAGGCTGTATATTTTTTTGTAGTCTGCCATAAGCTCCACTTAGTTTAATCACAACCACATCATTTGGTCAGGGATGTCTAATATTTTTTAGCTGTTAGTAGATAAAGCAGAGTTTATCCAGTTTGTAGATTGCACTGGGGAGTCTAGCACTCCCTGTGAAGTGGGTGATACTGATATGAAGCAGTTTGGTGTTCTAATGCTGCTGAAAAAGGTTATGTATGGTTCTTGGATTAGTATGATATCCCAGTGAGCTGCTAGTGAGTCATTAATAAGTTTTACATGAGCAGTAACTGATTTGTTCAGATTTAATTGTAAGATTCTTAGCTTTGTTGTCCTATTCATTTCATCATTCATTGGCCACATCTGATTCGTGTCTGTCCCATGAGTGTCGCTTGAGTTCCCATCCATTTGGGGCTATTTGTCTTGGTTGAAAGGGAGCTGGATTTTGTGCATTCTCCCCTTCTTGTCAGGTTGCAAGTAATCTGCTAGTCCTACTGAGATGGCCATCCTATGCCCAGTTGGCAGTGCTGACTCCCATGTCCAGGGCTCTGCGGATGGATAAAAGGAAAGCTGGTTCTCTGGGTTCTTGGTGTCACACTCCACACACTTCCTGAGGAACATGGGGCATGTTCAATCATTGCTTGCATGGCCACTTGTGCCACATGGGGTGCATAATAGTGTCGACTTGGTGCATTTATTTGTTCTATGACCTCCCCCACATTTTGTGCAAATGTCCCTTCAAATTATGCATTCATTCACCATGTGGTTGTAGCCCTGGCACTTGAGGCATCTGACCAGATTGTGTTTGCACTTGGTTACCAAAACTTTCTTGTTGCATATGACAATGATAGGTCCATTGTGTGCTCTAGGATCCGAAAAAGGTTCCAAACATATCAACACATTATGACTTATGATCCCAATCCCTATGAACACCATGAATTTGATTTTGAACCAATTTCAAACTATTTTGAATGACTTCAAATGACTTCATGACATTTTGAACACCTTTGAACAACTTTGCAGCACTTCGAACAAAGTCGGCTGCCATATGGCTATCCCAAAACCCTTTCAATACCCACAGTACATCTGATATGAGCTACTGCATCACATATTGAGCACTACTGAACATGAGGAGACATGACAAAAGACCTTAGGATGCAGTAATAGTGCTTTTGTGTTTCAATGATATATTGATGCAATAGAATAAGTACTTTTACTATACTGGGACACTGTACATTTCAATTATTATCATTTTTCATTTGTTTTATAATTAACAATGTCCTTTATTGTTGTGCATACTGCCTCATGTTCTACACATGTTATATTTCCTTTTTAGTACTATCTCTTCAAAATGTATATAGACTTGTACTAGTTACTTAGAACAAGAGAGAAGAAGGGAAGAAGTCACCCTCTCCATTATTGTCTGATTTAAGAGCCATCCTCTTGAGTCCAAGTCTTGCTTCATATTTCTAAGTTCTGTGAATTATTGTGAACTTCTTCGAACTTTCATACTAGCCCCTCGACTTATTGCATATCACTTATTATCTCTCAAAAATGCATTCAATTCGCTATATTCCTCTCTCAATATTTCCTGAAGCCATCCTATTCTCTCCATACTCTTTGAACTTCTTCGAAATTCCTTGAACCTCTTTGAATGTCTTTGAACCTACTTGAATGTCTTTGAACCTACTTTGAATCTCTTTTGAACCTCTTTTGAACATCTTTATTTCTTAGGCCTTTTAACAGGTTTTTGTTAGGTTTACAGGTTGAGTATTATCAATGAGGCCATTGAGGATATTTTTGTTTGCACTATCTGGGTCCGAGAAAGTGATAAACACATGGCCTGCTGTTTGATTTGGGTTTTGTCTCTCAGGGGCCTTGGCCCATCTGTACTTACTGATGGATCTGTTGAGCAAGTCATTTGTCTCAGTTACCTTTCCAAATTGAGACTTTTTGGTTGCGCTGAATGTCAGTGGGATGAAGTATGCCATGCAGGACTCAGCTAGGATTGTGGTACCCAGCTTGCATTCCATGTGAAAAATGTTCATTTCACTATGTAACCATTCCACCAATTTGCTGTCACTCATCTCAATGAGTAGTCTCCTGTTTTTGAGCCACATTGCTGATTGGAGCTTACACCCTTCATTTATTGTCTTTGCAGCTTTGGCTAGTTTTTCATTTATTTGTTTCAGCAGCTGTGGGGCTAGTAGGGATTTTAGTTTGCGTGTTCCTTTAGAGAGAGCCCATAGGAATTGCCTTGCTCTTATACTTTCCTTTACTCTTACCCTTGGGTCAACTTGTACTGGTGGGCCCATTAGTCCGTGGTTCAGAGCATCCCTATAAGGTGTGGCCATATTCTCCCTTTCTACCATGCTGATCATCTTGTCCATTACTTTACCTAATTCTTTGACAGATGTCTTAGTCTGCATTACCAGTTCAGCTGCTTTTTCATGTAGCTTGGTCAGGATTTATCTGATTTTCCCCTGAGATTGGACTGAAGCCCTTCTGCGATGGGAGTGAGTTCCTTTGATACCAGATTAAATATTTCTTTTACTGTGGACATTAGTTCTAGTTCTTGTAGTAAGAGAGCTACTGTGTGAATTCCATTGAGAGTCTGTAGTGGAGTGCTCAGAAGTGCCCCAACTTGGAAAAGAGTTTTGGCTAGAGATGCGAGTTGTTCTCTTGTATATAGTGTTGTTTGCTGCAGTCCCATTGTGATGTGCGATGGTTGGTGGTCCAGCATGTTGGAGATCGCACTTTAAGTAGGGGTTGATCCTTTGTCTTAGGAGTGTAGTTATGCTATTCCATGAGCCTGGTATGTGTCATTCCTTCATTTCTGCCCTCTTGAACCAAAGAAATATTTGAGGTAGATGGTAGATCTGGATCAAGAAGTGTTTGCCATATGCTGTATCTTAATTTCCTCAGCATGAGCCTTAAGATCCACCAGTCAATCAAGAGATGAGATTGACTTGCATGAGTCTTCTTGAGATCCATTTGCAGACTGGTGCTTAACTTCAGAGAACTACCCTTTGACTTCCCTTTAAAAGTTTTCTGTCAAGACCCATTTCACCTGATCAGATTTCTGATAATCCCCAATTCCTTTCTGACACTTTTCCAATCTTTTCCATCAGCATTTGGGCTGCAGCACCTTTTATTCATCAGACAAGTTGTCACATGCCTTAGTAATCATTTGCTTACTCACTTTATTCCTAACACAGCTTACCAATTCTGGTCATGGACACTTACCAAGACCTGTTGGTAAACTTCTGTACTTTCCATTATTCTTTTGGCCTTCAATATTTAAATGCCCATAGTTTAGCAATTTTGAATCCTGACAGGATTTGCAAACTCACACTTCTCTTGTCAACCCACACCATTCTGAACCTTATTCTATGTCCTACACAGAATCACAATCTCAGTGGACAACAAGAAACTCCTATTGCACAGGCACTCTTCCAGGCTTATCAGCTGTCTGACAATCAGTACTCCCAGCTCCTAAACCCACTTCTACCTTCAGTGCCTCAGTCCAACCATCCAACATATTTTGATAAGTCAGCTCTGGCACACCATCCATTAGCACCAATGTCATGTCTATGCACTTGCCTTTGGAACCCCCTCAAATTCTGACTCCACTTGACTACATATGTAGGGAATGACAGGCAATGCAATCCTACCAATAAGGAAGCTACAGGTAAAGAGGACAGACTTCCTGGTGGACCTGATGACCCTAGCAGTCCTGATAGCCCCAGGGATCACTCCAATCCTGATGACCCTGGAGATCAACCTTCTTTAGGTAAAACCCAGATCTGGACAACAGATTTGTTGATGCCTTGTTCGACCATTTGGACAATCTCCATACTCTCCACCAGAACTAAGCCTCAAAGCCCAAGAAGATCAAAGTTAGAGAACCTGACACATTCAATGGTTCTAACCCCCAGAAACTTTGAAACTTCCTAGTCACATGCAACCTCCATTTCTAAGATCTGTAAGGGAAAATGGTGCCCCAGGCATCTGGGCAATTTTCTGCATTTGTTCCATATTTCTTTATATTTTATTTTACCTTTTTCTATGATTTTCTATGATTTATTCCTATTTTCTACTCGCATGTCACCCTTCTTCACTAATTATGGGTATCATCCCAGAATGGGAGTAGAACCTCGAAGGGAAGTCAAGGTACAATTAGTAGAGGACTTTGTGTCAAAAATGCGAAAGGTGCAGGAAGAAGCAGAGGCAGTATTGATGAAAGCATGTGATGATATGATGTGACACATGGATCGTACTCGAGCTGTTGCTCCAGAGTATAAAGTTGGTGACTTGGTATGGCTAAGTACCAAGGATCTAAATATTCCACAACCTTCAAGAAAGCTTACAGAGAAGCAAGTTGGCCCATATCTGATTTCTAAAATAATTTCACCCAATGCAGTAGTGTTAAAATTACCTCAGTCATTCAAGATTGATCCTGAGATTAACATTTCCCGTTTATGCCCTTACCACCTACCCACTATTCCTGGTCAACAAACTATTCCACAGCCTCCAATAATGGTAGAAGGTTTTCCAGAATATATTGTGGAAGAGGTTTTGGACTCTTGTCTTCAACGAAATAAATTGGAGTTCTTAATCAAGTGGAAGAACTACACTAACGAAAATAATTCATGGGAGCCAGGAGAGAATTGTAAGCAAGCACGTAAAGCAATCGCGCAATTCTTTAAACATAATTCAAATGCTCTGCGTCGCATTGCTAGGATGGTGTATGAAGGGATGAAGTTCTGGCCTTACCAGAATTTCACAGAGGGGACAGATACAATATTTTCTTGCTTGGAAGTCGAGGCCTAAAAGGGGGGTAATGTTAGGAAACAGTCTCCTAACATGCCTATTACATAATACTATTTTTATTTTATTTTATTTCACCAAAATATGCTACAAAACACCTATATATGCATTATTTGTCAGAGTGGGAATTCTTTATTTACACGCATCAATATGTATGCGCATGTGTGCGCATGTCTGTAATAACATACTACAATATGTGTAACATAGTATATAACTCTAAAATAAATACTAGGAGACCTGAGTTGTGTTTTCTTAGGTATTCCATCCACATTAGTGGTGCAAACGGCCTAATTCAGCCAACTGTTCTATTTTAACCCCTCACATGAAATCCATCAAATCCCCCCATCACGTGCGCACCCCCCCCCCTGCCTTCTTGTAGGAGAACCCACATGGTCCAGCTAGCAGATTAGTAGGTGTCACTCTAACAAGTCTCCAGAGGACTTCTTTAATGTGAGCCTTGTGTTTTGACATGTTGTCAGAAAAAATGAGAATATTGTTGAGATAGATGATGACACAGACATTGAGCATGTTGCTGAAGATGTCATTCATGAGGCGCTGGAAGGCCACGGGTGTATTGGTGAGGCTGAAGAGAACCAAGTCTGCAGCAGTACTGGTTGCAAAGAGCGGCTTCATTCCAATTGATCTGGGAGGCTAGTTTCCAAAAGTCCACATTATACTTGACTATATTGTCTTCTTTCTTCATGGGCTGAAATTGCTCTCTAGCTCCCCAAGGAATACCTTATAGGTCTACATCCAGTGGGCAGAATTCATCAGGTTATTAAGGCTGGGTTTGAACCAGCTGAGTCCCTTTAGGTAAGAGATGATGAATAAGATTTTCTTCTCATTGGAATCAAAGACGTGAGGGTGATCTTGTAAGGGCAACCTCAAAGCCTCACTTAATAGTGAGCTAACACCAAATGGAATTTATTATTGTGAGAAAATTCTGCAATTGCCAACCATTCAGGCCAGTCGGTTTGTCAGTGATTGACAAACATGCATAGGTACTGCTCCAACTCCTGATTCATTCTCTCTGTCTGCCCATTGGTTTGTGGGTGATATGCCATAGACAATTTGGTTTGAATCCCCAATATGTTATTTAACTCTCGCATAAATGCAGAAGCAAATTGTGATCCATGATCGGAGATAACCATATCAGGTAATCCATGTAATTACCATACCTGATTTAGATTAGAGGTGCACCAAGCCCAACGATGAGGTTTCTGCAGTAGTAGGAATGATATGGACTTCTTTTGTGAAGCAGTCGCATACTACAAATATTGCATCATATCCTTGAGCTTCAGGTAATCCTGTGATAAAGTCCACAGATATGTCTCGCCAGGGCGCTTTAGATATAGGGTTCAGCATTAATTTTCCAGCAAGCTTTTCTGGAAATTTCTTTCCCCTCATGCACATGTCACACCCATCCATATACCCCAACACATACTTTGAAATTCTGGGCCACCAATAATTTCTCATCACCAACTCCAATGTCTTCCACCTTCCTGGATGTCCAGCAGCTGGCATGTTATGATGTAACCATACGATCTCCCTTCATAAATCTTGATCCTTTGGTACATAGGCCTTTCCTCTGAACAACACTAACCCTTGTTCTTCAACCCATTCATCTCCTTTAATATTGCCTTTCTTCTCTCCCCTCAAAGCTTTCATAGCTTCCACCACTTCATTATCCATCTCTGAACATTGCCTCATTTTAGACAACATTTCCGTCTCTGAGCTATCCACCAATAAATTTCCTTGATGCATAGCACAAATACGAAAGTATTCAGGTTTGAGTAGGGTAGTATTTTTATTGTCCTCCTCCACTCCCCTTTTATGATCTGTACATCTGGATAATGCATCTGCCTTCCTCATCAAGCTTCCCGCTTTGTGGACCAAGTGAAAATTAAAGCGTGATAGGAATAATGCCCAATGTGCTTGTCGATGGTTAAGCTTTTTAGCAAACATGAAGTACTGCAGATTTTGATGGTCTGTCCAGATTTCTATCTGATGCGTACATCCTTCCAAATAATGTCTCCATGCCTCCAATGCTCATATTATTCCCAACATCTCTTTATCATGCACATCATAATTTCTCTCCATATCATTCAACTCTTTAGACAAATATGCACAAGGATGCCATTTGTCACCTTCACATAGTATTGATAATACTGCTCCAGTAGCAAAGTCTGATGCATCTGATTCCACTTGTAAGGGATGTGTAAAATTTACTGGGACCAATATTGGCTCTTCTACAAACTTCCTCTTCAACTCCTCAAATGCTGTCTGCTGTTGTTCTCCCCATCTCCACACTACTCCCTTTCATGTAAGGTTGTGTAATAGTGCAGCAATTTTGGAAAAATTATGAACAAAGCGACGATAAAAATTGGCAAGTCCCAAGAAAGCCTGAACTTCCTTGATACGGGTAGGCATGGGCCCATCAAAAATTGCCTGTACCTTGATAGGATCCATCAGGACCAATCTTTAATCCCAAGAACTCGATCTCGCTTGCTCCAAATACACACTTCTCCAGATTAATGAATAAATCATTCTCTGCCAATCTCTTCAACACCTCCTGCACTATCGCCTCATGATTTTCTTCATTCTCCATGAATATCAAAATGTCATCAATAAATATTATCACCATGCCTTTGTCTATCAGATCCTTGAAAATGACATTCATGATATTTTGGAAAGTTGGGGGACTATTGATTATCCCAAAAAACATGACTAGTGGCTCGAAGGATCCTTGCTTTATTCATACATTGTTGTACCCCCAGCATAAATCCAATTTTGTAAAAACCTTGGCCTTTCCTACTTTGTCAATTATCTCTGAGATCAACGGCAAAGGGTATGCATTCTTCACTGTCCAATCATTCAAATACCTATAATCTGTACACATCCTCTTCCTGTGATCTTTTTTTGGTACAAAGAATACCGGTGATGTCTGCAGTGATTTCGAAGGTCGTATGTATCCCTTGTGCAACTGTTCATCAAGGAATGCATCCACTTCTTCTTGTTCCTTCGGAGATAATGGATAGACTTTTGACTTCTTCGGCACAAATCCTGGCTTCATTTCAATAGCATGATCCCATGGCTTTTGCACTGGCATCCACTCCAATTCCTTCTTCTGAAAAACTGACAAATATTTATGGTAGGCTTTTGGCACCCACTCCTCCACTAACCTCTCCACTTTCTCCACATTTTTATCCCATGACTGTCCTCCACAAATTTCCCTAAAGGTCTGCTTCCGTTCTTCTTTACTTGTCATAATTGGAACTTCCCCGTTTGGCATATCTTCATCCTCCACTTCCTCTATCGTAACAGAATACTTCCTTGGACATTCTTTCTCTTTCTTTTCCTTCTTCTCCTTTTTTACTTTTCTCCCATACACATTACATTCTTTAGGACAATGAGTCATGTGTACCTTCCCAGTTTTCCAATCAATTTCTGGATTATGTTTTTGTAACCACAGACATCCCATTATTAGATTGGTTTTCCCAAGGTTGCACCCTTCAAATATGGCTCACTCCTGATGATCCTGATACTTCAATATCATCATCACTTCCTCCTTAATAGTTCCTCCACAATTGATCGTACCGTCAATATTGTACACCATTATAGGTTGTGGCAGTTTATGCATGCGAATACCATTTCCAGTAATTAAGGATCAATTAATAAATAATCTGGTAGCACCACTGTCAAGCAATGCCTCTACATTAATTGCTGCATGCGTTGATGATACTCAACCCGGAAACCCAAACAAAACCTACTAATGGCTTCGGATGGTATAACACAGGCCAGAGGAAGGGTGCGAGGTGGTACTAAATATCACCGGAAGTTGTTCGAAAGAGTTCGAAAGTAGTTCGAAGGTGTGCGAAGTGGTTCGAATAAGTTCGAAGATGCGCAAAATAGTTCGAATAAGTTCGAAGAGGTTCGAAGTATGTCGAACAGCGGGTTTAACGAGTGTGAGGTGTTTGTCAAATGGAGACAGGTGATGGGCGATAAAACGGAGAGCGAATACAATAGTTTCGAGGAAGTTCGCGATATTTCGCAGAACTTTTAGAGATACAACGTGAGCTAAGACTCAAGAGAACAACTCTTAAGTCAGACGATAACTGTGAGGGTAACTTGTGGTGTTCCCCCATTGTTCTATGTTTCTGTTATTCTAACTAATACAAGTCTATATACAATCTGAAGAAATAGTACTAAAAGGAAATAATAACAGGTGTAGAACACGAGGCAGTATGCACAGCAAATAAAGGTATTGTGAAACATAAAACAAAATGAAATATGATAATAAGTAAAATGTACATTGTCCCAATATAGTAAGAGTTCTTGTTCTATTGCTTTAATATATCAATAAAACACAAAAACGCACTTATCGTATCCTAAGTCTCTTGTAATCCCTCCTTTTGTCCAGTAGTACTCGATATGCGGCGAGTTGGGTTGTTCCGAATGTGCAACGTGTATCGAAATTGTTTGAGGACAACTATACGGCAGCCGAAGTCGTTCAAAGTGTCGCGAAATGGTTCGAAAGTGTTTGCAAAGGTTCGAAGTAGTGCAAAGTTGTTCGAAATAGTGCGAAATAGTGCGAAAATGGTTCGAAGTCGATTTACTGGCATTCGTAGTGGTTCGGAGCGTGTGTCGTAATGTGTTGATATGAGTGGGAGTCTTCTCCAGACCTTAAAGCGTGTAGTGGACCTATCAGCGTGTCCACTGTCTTCAATCCTACTGTCAAGCTGATTTCAGGTTCTATTCACACTGAGTGAATCAAAAATTTAGGGGTCTTGGGAAATAAGGCTGGGCATTTTTCTTTGTCAGATAAATAATGAGGGTCATACTCCTCAATTTCTCTTTCGGGTTCACTCTCAGTTTCCTCGGATACTAATACATTATATTGATTCTGGGTCACCAATAGGGAAACCTTCACTGGGACTCTTCCATAAAATTCTTCTGCTTATCTTCCTCCAACTTCACTTCCTCAATAGTCGCTTCCCTAATCTTCCTTTTCTGCCTACCATTTTGAGCCATATGCCCTAATTGCCCACAATTAAAACATTTAACTGGAGCTTGTCTCCCTACTCGATCAACATCCATCGCATCCGTTGACGCTGCTGACTCCTTAACAATAGGTGTCACTGCCATGGCCAGTGGCTGTGCCCTCGGAGTTTGTACCTGAGGTGTCCTTCCTTTCTCAGACTTTCCTCCCAATGACTTTCCAAATCTGGAATTCCCATACATCAATTTCGATTCTGCCTGTTCCTGTCAATATTGCCAATCAAGATGCATTGCCCAATTATACCACTTGTCCAACCTCTCCAGCATAGAAGGTAGTCAATAGATAGACTTGAATAATGAGGGATTTAATCCTGCCTTCAAATATTCTACCAACGCTGCTTCTCCCATATCGGTCTGTGATGCTTCTGCTTTGAACTGCAAAATAAATTCGTCTGCAGTCAGAGAACCTTGGCACATGGTTTTTAATTTAGCATTTGCTGTCGCCTTTGGGTTAGGGTCTCCAAACTGTGCCTCCAATCTCTCCAAAAATTTCCTGAAGCTTGCAAACAGTTTATATCCTGTGGCAATTTGATTAATGGCTTTGTTTCTCCAGAACTGTGCTTTTCCTCCCTGGATGTATGAGAGAGCAAACATAATTCTAGACTTGGTCATATAAAATTTGGGCTTTCTCCCATGAATATACAATACTATAGAGCTGATGAAGGATTTTGTGTTCTCCATGGTACCATCAAATATTTGTGGGGGCATGTATTTAGGTAAACACATTTTTCCACTCTCAGATCTCTCCTCTGCATGCTCACCCTCCTGAGACATCCACTCTACCATCTCCTCCATCTCATCATCTTTATCTTCTACTGTCTCTGCATTTGTTTGTACTTGTTTGGGCTGGGATGCTGCTAATACTGACACTAATTGGGACATTTGTGCTGTTAGAGCATCAATTTTGGCTTCAAGAATGGGCATGGGAACAGGATTGTGTCCAGGATTCGAAGCTGCTTGTTCTGTCATGATGACGTAATCTGTGATGAGTCACTTCTTTGGCTGTGTAGAGATTCGGCTGGAGAATTTTTTTGCAAAATTTCGAGTCATGTGATCTGGCTATTTCAGCTACCAAACACGGCAAAACATGTGATTTTGGCTATTGGGCACAATTAGGCACTTCAGATCAATAACCCTTCCAACAGTGCCTAATTTCATGACTATTACTGAATTTGGCTAGTAACTACCTAAAATAGTCATCCAAATAGAGTAATGTAAATCTTAGCTAAACCAGATCTGATCGGTTGTCTAGTTGCAGCTGTCCTAATGATGAGCGCTGCCTCTTGATCACTGGCAGTTGCAATGTATGGCGAGGCCTGGCATCAGCTTATGAAAGCAAAGGTAAATACATATATACAATTAATTCTGGCTCTTGCTGAAATGATGAGTAAGCAGATGTGGTGCGCTGAGACAAATGATGTATGCACATGAGTAAGAGAAGGTGCACTGATAGGGTAGTTGTGTTCTTCTGTTAGGGCGACACCCACTAATCTGCTAGCTGGACTGTGTGGGTTCTCCTACAAGAAGGTGGTGGGGGGCATGTGCATGATAGGGGGATTTGATGGATTTGATGGGAGGGGTTAAAGATAGAACAGTTGGCTGAATTAGGCCTTTCACACCCAGCTCCACAATGACATCCAATCCTCTCTTACCCTCGATCCCATCTCATTCATTCATCTCCACTTCTGATTGGACTGTAGATGACAGCAAATGTCTCTGCCACCTTGACTGGATTTATGTCCTGTATGTAGTGGATCTCTGCTCAAGGTTCTGCAGTACAAGCATGACCATATCCTTTCTGGTCATTTCGGACAAAACAAGACCCTACAACTTGTCTGACATGAATATCTCTGGCCCAACCCATGGACCTTTGTTCAAGACTTTTGCAAATCATGCACTATGTGCAAACACTCCAAGTCACCCCAACACAAACCCTACAGGTTCCTGAAGCAACTCTTGGTCCTGGAATGCCCTTGGGACTTGATCTCAATGGACTTCATTGAACAGCTACCAGATTCCAACAGCCACACCACCATCCTGGTCATCATAGACTGACTCTCCAAGCAAGGCATCTTCATTCCACAATGAAATCACAGCCTAAGAACTTGCCAACTTGTTCATCATTCACGTCTTCTCCAAGCATGGAGTTCCATCACACATCACTTGCAACCAGGGATCCGAGTTCATCTCCCACTTTTTCTGGTCTCTTGGTCAAGCTTTGGACATAAAGATTCACTTCACTTTGGGTTATCACCTGGAAGGTGACAGATAAACTGAATGCCTTAATCAGACCCTCAAACAATATCTATGGATCTTCTGCAATTACCAAAAGGACAACTGGTCTCAGCTGTTGCCCTTAGGGGAATTCACTTACAACAACACTCCATCAGCCTTGACCAGAGTTTCACCCTTCTTTGCCAATAAGGGCTACCACCCAAACATCACTCTTTTCCCTAAACATGAGCTAGTTTTCCAGCACACTCATAACTTTGTGGTGAATTTCAATGAACTCCATCAGGAACTTTGTAAGCAGCTCTCTGAAGCACAGAAGCATTATCAAGGTCCAGCAGACAAGCACCAAATTCCTGCTCCTGACTTCAATATCGGAGACTACACCTAAGTCAAAGGAGACCACTTACGCACTACTCAATTTTCCAAGAAACTCTCAAAGAAATTCTATGGTCCATTTGAAATCATTGCCCATCTGGGCACCCACTCAGTTACCCTCCAGCTTCTGGACCATCTCTGGGCAGTTCATCCTGTGTTCCACATCTCACAGCTGGAAGAAGACACTCCAAACACCATCCCTAATCATACTCAGCCTCTGCCCCCTATGGTTATTATTGACAACAGACTTGAACATGAAATCGTGGAGATCCTGAACTCAAAAATCAATAACTGCTGTCATTGCAAGTTACTCTACTTCATCCATTGGAAAGGATACCAGGGGACAGATGAAGAAAACTCTTGGCTTCCTGCCACAGAGCTTGATCATGCTCAGGAGTTGGTTATGGATTTCCACACCTGTTACCTGGACAAACCTAGGCCGCTTCAAACTTAACTCACATGGTGAACAGCAGTACGAGGCATTTTTGATTCAAAGAAAAAGATAAGAAAAAACTAAACAAAAAATCATTTTTTGGCAAACCCTAACCAGGCCCCTAGACCTCCCCATCATCCCCTTCCATAGGCTCCACCCAGACTACTCCTGCTGCCTCCTCAGCTATCCCTGCTAGCTCTGCCTTCACCTCTTCTTCACTCCAATCTTCCTCTTCCTCTCCCTCATCCTCCTTGTCCTCCTCTGCTTCCCCTACCCAAGCACACTCTAAATCATATAGATCAGGTATTTCTTCCTGCACTCCCCTGTGCTCCCTCACCTCCCACTTTAACCCTCTGATGGCAGATGCCAGCTCCCTCAGGAGCGCTGCCATCTCAGCCCCTGCCTTTTCCATCGGGGCCTCCTGCCCCTTCCACATCACCTCTTTGCATGCCCAGCCCTGGGTGCCCATCTTGAAGCCTGCTGAATTTTTATGAGAACATCTAGGGGGAGGGGAATTGTCAGCAATGTTTTGACAGCAAAGACACTATTACTCACCTCTTGCAGAGCCACATGGCCTCCACCTGCATGACCACATTGGACAGTGCGTCTGCCTGCCCCTTGCTTGCTGTTCACCCTCTTAGCAGGCAACCTGCAACCTTCTTCCTCTCCCTCCTCATCTACTGCCTTCCTCTTGCCTGTTCACTTTGTGGCTGCCATCTTCTTCTGCTCCTCCTCCTCAGCCTTCTGCACTGCCTTTGCCCATTGCTCCTCCTCCTTGCATCATGCTTCCTCCTTGAGCCTTAGTCCCTCTTGGACTAGCTATTCTTGCCAGGCCTTGAGGGTGGCCAACTGTTGCATGGCATATTGTAAGGGTGGGGTCATATTGTTAGAGGGAGGTAAGGAAATTGAAATTTTTCTGACCACAGACCCACCTTTTAAGTTGGACCTTCAAACTTTCACATGCCTCATATGCTTGGCTCTAAGGAGGAAATACTGTCAAGATCCATTTCCTCCCATCAGATTTCTGATAATCCCCAATTCCTTTCTGACCCTTTTCCAATCTTGTCCATCGGCATTCTGACCACAGCACCTTTTAGTCATCAGACAAGTTATCACATGCCCTAGTAATTATTTGCTTACTCACTTTATTCCTAACACAGCTTACCAATTCTGGTCATGGACACTTACCAAGACCTGTTGGTAAACTTCTGTACTTTCTGTTATTCTTTTGCCTTCAATATTTAAATGCCCATAGCTTAGACATAGTCTCCAGTTTGCAAATTACTTGTAAATTACTTTGTCCCTTGCATTATATCTCACCATGTCAATCCTCTGCTTAATATTAACCCTTTATTCACCCTTGACTTGTTCTTGACCTAATCCAATAATCTCTCAGCTCCTCTTAACTCCATTTAACTCCATAACCTCCTGCTTTATTCTATCCTTGCCCTCTGTCTGGAAACTTTCTATACATCTACATGCAATCCACCTAAAATTGGACAACTGACAAGGAGAAGGGCACAACTTCTTATAAATTGAAGCTAAGTCCTCTCTGGCCCCTTTCACCTGGCATGTTACTGCCCGGTGGATTCTGCCTGGAACCCCTGAGCACCTCTGACCACTGATGACTGGGTTCAACTGGAGGTCCAATGTATCCCTGACCAAGCTCTGACCTTGGTAGTAGTGATTTTGAATCCTGACATTTTCAAAGGCTGCGAGGACTTCACAAGCTTTGGATTTGGGGAATCTGACTTTGAAGGAGAATGTGAGGGTTTTTTATCAGCACTGGAGTGAGAATCAATTGGGGTGCTCTCAATATCAGAAAGTGATGTAGCCAAATTTCAAATGACAGGATGGGTCACTTTTGAGCTTTTTCCCAACCTGTGTACACAGATATTGGTGTCTCACATCAAACAGGTGGTGGACTCAGAGAACTTACCAATTGAAGAATAAATCATACCAACCATTGTTCTGCCACTTGTCATACTTCTTTGAGGTCAAGCTTCCTAATGCAACACCATGCTCCCAAGCAAGTGAAATCCTCCTCAAAGTCAAATCTTTCTCAGACTCAGACTCAGAATTATCAGCATTCTCAACAGCATCACCCTCCACCTCCCGTGATCCCTTGAGTGCTAAAATGAATGTGAACATATCATAGGCATGTGTGTACTGACCCTTTATTGCCTCTGCAGTGTGTTTTTTTCCAAAGACAGTTCTCACAGCCTGAAATACTTTGTTAGATACAAGTAGCAACATATCATATTTACACTACCTTTTTGTGAGCATGAGTGGCATTACTCTTCAGTTTATCAAACACATCGTCAGCCTCCATTCACAAATAGTACTCAAACAATACTGATCACTCATCATCAGTCCATCTTGTGTTGGTAAACACATCATCATTCTCAATAGTTTCAATCTCATCCTCATTCTCACCCTCTGTCAACCTCCAGACTCCTTCTGATCACCACTTCTTGTAGAAATTCCTTGAGAACCTCATCAGCCACAACTTCCCTATCCACCACCACTTCCTGGCCCACCACCCCAACCATGCTTCTTTGGCTTTTCGGGAGAAAGCAAAATTTTGCATTTGCTGCTATTTGGTTGTGCTGGTGGCATTACAATGCATGTGGGAGGTGCAAATGGCAGGGGTGGTTGATGTCGATGTAAACCTTGCTGAGCTGTGTATCCAGTAAGAGGAGACCATTGATTCCCATAGTTGACAGGTGCTGATGCCATATATTGTAGATGTGCAAAGTGCTGTGCAAATGAAAGTTGTTGGTAAGGAGTAGGAGGGTGGTAGCCATATGGAGGTGGTGGTTGATGCCTTGCATTTGTTGGAGCAGACTATATATGCTGCACAGGGGAAGAGACAACACATTCCTTACAACCTCCCTGGGGTTTAGTTAGACTTACAGCTAGGGTTAGCAGAGGTAAGAACACTGTATTTCTACTACAATACAAGTTCTCCTTACAGTGGCTCAAAAAACTGTCCCAATGTTTTGCTATTTTAAAGAGGTTGGCTCACAACACAACACCATCATTCTATTTTATTTTGTAAAAAATATATGTAATAGTGTATCATCATAGCTTTCAGAATATGTAAGAATTATGTGATTCTAATCAAAACTGATGAAATAATAAATAGAACAAAATAATTAATTATTGGAACACTTTTTTAAGCCTTAATTCTTTTATCCATAACCATGCTGTAGTCATCTGAATCTCAGTGGGATTACTTATAATGACAATAAACAATGTCATGTAAGCTTGTTTATTATAGTTTGACATGTTGAAACTGGTTTAACCATCTTCTTTCCTTTCAACCACCACATGAAGCCCTTATCCTCTCCCCAACACTTTACTATCATTTCTCTTCTCCAGGAGGGGTATTCCTTGCATCAGATCCAATCAAAAACCAATGTTGGAAAGTCAACAATTGGCAGAATCAAAGAGGAGATGGATTGGAACAAGGAAAACAACATGGGAGGTTGTCCTTCCAAGCTCTCTTCTCATAACAAGCAATCCATCATTTAACAAATCACTACTGGAAAGCTTGACAATGCTATCCAGGCCACCAATTTTATCAACAACATCATTCCCAGTCCTGTCACTCCTCAGACTGTCAGACATGCACTAAAGAAGAATGATTTTAGCATTACTAAGAAGAAATGTGCCCTTCTCAAAAAAGCCCATCGAAAGGCTCATCTCAAGTTTGCCAGATACCATAAAAATTGGACTTTATAGGATTGGGAAAGGGTCTCATGGTTAGATGAGACTAAAATTAACATGATTGGGTCAGATGGGAAGGTTTACACTTGGAAAAAAAGAGGGGAACTACTTTCAGATAGAACCACCACACCTACTGTCAAGCATGGAGGGGGGAATAACCTTATGGTGTGGGGTTGTATGGGGTGGAATGAAGTAGGGAAGCTTACAGAGGTTCAGGAAATTATGGATTCACAACAATACTGTGACATTTTGGAGGATGGAGTGGTAGAAAGCTTTGAAAAGCTGGAGATGGCAGAAGGGGAGAGGATCTTCCAGCAGGACCATGACCCCAAGCACACCTCCTACAAGGCTACAAAATGGTTTAAAGACAATGTCATTTAAGTGCTTGTCTGGCCTGCACAATCCCCTGACATTAACCCCATAGAACACCTGTGGGTCAACCTCAAGCATGCCATGCAGCAATACCCAAGACCACCAACTGGAGTGCATGAGTTGTGGGATAGAGAAGTTGAGGAGTGAAACAAAATTCCACCAGAAGCATGCCAAAGGCTTATATAAAGCATGCCCAGGAGGATAGAAGCAGTTATCAAGGCAAAAGGAGGCATACCAAGTATTAATTAGTTAGAAAATTGAGAGTCAAAAAACTATCCCAATGATTGATTATTTTGTTCTATTTATTATTCTATCAGTTTTAATTAGAATCACATAATTCTTGCATATTCTGAAAGCTATGATGATACACTATTACATATATTTTTTACAGAATAAAATAGAATGATGGTGTTGTGTTGTAAGCCAACCTCTTTAAAATAGCAAAACATTGGGACAGTTTTTTGAGCCACTGTATCCATAATAAAGTGAGATCGGTCACGTGAATGTGGCGTGGGAATGATGACAAACTCAGAAGGGGTGGGAACAGCATCACGCCGTGAGACTCTAGAGAGAGGTGAGAAATGATGACAAATATAACAAGGTGTGGGAAGTAAATTCTCGGCTAATTTTTCACCACCTCGAACTTTTTTTTTTGGCTCTGGGCTCATTGGCTACGTAGAATAATGTCTGCATGGCATGTAAGGTGCTATATTGCAGTGTTTGCTAAATAAAATTTGACTGAGGAGCAACCGTCGTTCCATTTACTATGCTGTGAAAGCTGACTAAGCAAACCTCGCAGGCTGAACAAAATGCAAAAACCTGATCATGACCTTGGCACATGACCCAAAAAAGATGATTTAGACACATCTCTGTATTAGTCAGTAACAAGTGGATCAATAAAATGTCATTTGCAATTCTATAAGTGAGGTCATTACAAAGTTAGGTCTGTATTGAAATAAGTTTGAATTGAAAATTGAGTTCAGAGTTACAATTGAGTTCATTATGAAGTAAAGGAAATAAAAATTACTTGAATACAGTAAGTTTAAAAATTGAGTTCGTTACAAAGTAAAGTCAGTAAAATAACAGTTACAAATGAGCTCATTATGAAGTAAAGTCTATGAAAATTAGTCTAGAAATGAGTCAAGTTTGAAAATGAGTCAGTAAAAAATAAGTCTGTAAAATGATCTTCGAAATAAGGCATTTGATATAAAATAAAATTACAGTTACCATTATGAAGTCAAGTCAATAACAATTAGTTCAATACAAAGTCATTATGCAGACTTACTAACAAGTTATAATTTGAGTTCGTTATAATGTAAAGTCAATAAATATTACTTTAATACTGACAAAGTGAAGTTGGAGATTTTTTACAAAATTTAAAGAGAGGAGAGGGAGGAGAGCAGGGGTGAGGGGGTGAAGTAGTGAGAGGGTGAGGGGGTGAAGTAGTGAGAGGGTGAGGGGGTGAAGTAGTGAGGGGGTGAGGGAGTAGGGGAGGGGGGAGAGGGGAGGAGGAGGATGGATAGAGAGGGGGGAGGGGGTGAAGTAGTGAGGGGGGGAGGGAGTGAGGGGGTGAGGGAGAGAGGGAGAGAGGAGGGGAGGGAGTGAAGGGGGGAATGGGAAATGAGAGGAAAAGTGGAGAGTGGGAGAGGATAAGAGAGTGGGAGAAGGTGAGAGGGGGGGTGAGAGGAGGGGGTGAGGAAGAAGGGGGAGAGAGATGAGAGAGAGGAGGGGGGGAGAATGGAGGGTGCATAAGGGGGTGAGGGGGGAGGGTGCATAAGGGGGTGAGGGGAGAGGGGAGGGGGGAGGGGAGGGGGGGGAGGAGGGGAGAGGAAAGGGATGGGGGAGAGGGGAGAGGAGGGAGGGGAGGGGGGGAAAGGGGAGGAGAGAAAGGGGATGGGGGAGAGGGGGATGAGGGAGATGGGGGAGGGGATGGGGGAGATGGAGGAGGGGATGGGGGAGATGGGGGAGAGGATGGGGTAGGTAGGCATGGGATGGGGGAGGGGATGGGGTAGGTGGACATGTGATGGGGATGGGGTAGATGGGCATGGGAACAGGAATGGAGTAGGTGGGCATGGGTATGGGGAAGGGGATGGGGATGGGGACAGGGATGGAGTAGGTGGGCATGGGCATGGGGAAGGGGAAGGGGAAGGAGATGGAGATGGAGATGGGGTAGGTGGAGATGGGGATGGGGATGGGGATGGGGATAAACACCACAATCCCCCCACGTTGACTTGGGGCCAACGGTCCCAAGTCAACTGAAGAGTTGCGTACCATCTAAAAGTCAAATAAAAAGCTGTGCATCCATGAATAAAATGCAGTGAGGTGTTCATAATGAACACAGTGAACCACGTGTGCCGAAGGCACATTTAAAAACCTTGTATACATAATAATAAGGATGTCACATGACTCAGGAATGTGTTTACCACATGTATGTGTAGTAAGCATAGTAACATGTGTATGCTGCATGTATTGCCTCATGTATGCAGCATATATCTCAGAGTTTAATTTCAACAGCATTAGCCTGAGGTGTCAGTGGCTGAGGTGTGTGGACTGGAGTAAAAGTGTTGTTGGCATTGTCCATGAAAAGATTCTTCTCATCTTCAAAGAAGACAAATAAGTGTGGTGCCACATTTATAGCCAGATTAGCCAAATCCATCTGAGATTGTTATTACAATTTGTCCCCAGTCCACCACACGATCAAAGACTCACCAAATTTTGATTATTATGATTAGCAGGCCAGCCATTACATTGTAAGGAGTGTGTGGATTGTGATTATTAGTATGCCTGGAGATACTGTAATCATAAATGAACCCACTAACAACAGAAAGCATATACATTTTATATTTTATGATGATCATCATTGAGCCATCCAAAATGATGACTTTTCAGTGATTCCAATGCTAAGGGCACAGCAGAGATCAAACCTTATTTCAAAAATGGTAATTTATTGATGAATTATTTGAATGAACTTTCTGAACTTCTTAATTGAGCACCCCTATTGGCAGGATTGATTTTCATTAGAGTGAAGGAGGCAAGGCTCTCCCATAAATCCAATTCAGCTCTATCTTTGAGGTGCTCAGCTACTTCTGAATCCTCATGCAGACACTCCTTGGACAGTACTGAAAGGAGGTCAGTTTGGAGGGAGTTTTGACATAGTCTGAAAAAAAGTGGAGAAGTGATGTCTAGAGTAAAGGAGCAACTAAGTAATTTGATGTCAAACCCATCCTGTCTGAGCCCCTTTATACCTAAAAATCATTAGTCTCATTTAGAAGGTGCAATCTTAGTGGCTCAAATGGATGTTGTGTGGATTCTTGACTCCAAATTCCATTGACTGAACCAAGACTTTAAGGAAGGCACACAGTCAGCTTGTTGAAATCAATCCATACTTTCAATCTACCTATATTGATATATGTATGACACACCTCAAACCTATATTAATATATGACACACCTCATTGCACTTATATTGACATGTGATGTGTCTCATGGCACTCATATTGATGCATGTGTTTTTCCCTCTGATCATGTGACCACATAGCTTTAGGAGTATATAAACCAGCTGTATTCCTCAGTAGCAATACAGAGAGTGTTCTACTCCTCTGACCCTACTTACTAGCAAGCTAACCCAAGAAACAAAGTAAGTGGTAAGTGAACCTATGTACACTACCACTGTGTGGCTATGCTGCTGCAACACAGCTGACATATCAGAAAAGGTAAGGATATTTTGGTGTGCCCAGATGAACCATGCTGCCCTTTTAGAGTAGCAAAACATTGCTCTATTGAGGATTCAGAAAAGCTCAGCATTTGGAACATAGTTGAAGAATGGAGATGGTGTGGTATGGTGACAAGGCCTACTCATCAATCCCATCCCTTATAGTTCTTCCACATATTGTTACTGACATTTTTCATTGTATACGAGAGTCTGGAAATGAGGCCAGGTCAGACTGAAGACCTGTCTCATAGATTGGATTCATTATATAGTACATTCAGGTGAGAGTTCCATAAAGATATTGACAATAGAGTGTGAACAAAGTGAGAGTATCGGCCAGCCATATGGTAATGAGAACAATAGAAACAATAAGAGGATGAAGATAATAGCAGGAGAGAAAGAGATGGAAAACAATAGAAATGCATGATTCAAACATGTTGGACACCCCAGAGGTACCTTATAGCAATGGCAAGGCGACAAGATGGTATCACAATGCTAAGCTATGACAATGTGGCTATGCTACTCTATCAACAAGGTCATGTGATTGCCTGGAGTAGGTGACCACTCACCTACTCCATCTGCCCCTCTCCAAGATGGCAATGCCCCCATCACCTCAAAAAAAAAAAAACCAAAAGTAAGAGAAAGATAGGTATATGAAAGAATAAAAAATAAAAAATAAATTAATGCAATAAAAAATTTATATGTGATATAAAAAAATAAAGACAACTCAACATGGTGCCCATCCCAAAGCTCGAAGCACTTTACTCAGATCCACTAGTTGAGGGTTGCTATCCCAATCAAGTTTTTTTGGGGGGGGGGACATGTAGTGTTGGATTTGGAACTATTACCTTTGGATTTACAGGGCCTGAACTGAGGGGGTAACAGTGGGTGATTATGGGACCTGTGCTTCAAACTTGCTGACCTTGTTGAGTGAATGTGTGGATCAAGGGGTTCCTCATTTGATTATGATGGCACATTTGCCTTTGTATAGAGGCAAATGGTTAGGGGGCATTCAAACATAGTACCAAAAGGTCTCATGGCAGCAGTGACTGGGAGGTGATGGGTAATGATTCCACATCCTCTGCCCAGTCAAAACATGGAGTGTGGTCAAGCATGGATGGTGGCATGGGGGTAGGCTGTCATTCTGGGGGTTCGACCAACTTGTCATGCAGGAGGGCAGAACAGGAGACCTGGGGCTTGAGCTGGGGGTCTATGACAATAGCTGGGTTTAGTTCCATTGAAATCTCGATGCCTTTCAGCAAACAGGGCTGACCATCATCTAGGGGTTCTGTTTGTATTCTGGCTACTCTCTGTCTGGGGCAGTGCATCATCTGGGTGCTGATCTTGGCATTGGAGGTGGTGGTATTGTCAATCTGGTTATGAGAGTCAGCATGGGCAGCAGGTGTCAATGATGTGGGTAGGGCAGTTGTTGCCATGTTTTTTTGTAACCTTCAGTGTTCATCTGTTGTGAGTAGCAAAGCAGCACATTTTTGGGCTTGCTGTGGTTGACTGGGGTGCTTGGGTAGTGGACAAGCCATAGGCAATGAACGGGGGATGTCCCCTGGTGTAGATGATGTTGTTGGTGACATGGTGGATATGTGAGGTGTAGGCAGTGTTGAGGGTGACATAGCAGCAGTGGCAGGGGAGTGGGGGCTGGCAATGAGTGTAGATGATTCATTTTCAGTTTGATTAGTGGCCTCTGTGTTGGAGCAGACTACATACACTGCACAGAGAAAGAGACGACACATTCCTTATAACCTACCTGGGGTTTAGTTAGTCTTAGAGCTAGGGTTTAGCAGAGGTAAGAACACTGTATATCTTCTACAGTACAGGTTCTCCTTATATACGTAATAGTAAGGATGTCACATGACTCAGGAATGTGTTTACCACATGTATGTGCAGTAAGCACAGTAACATGTGTGTGCTACATGCATTGCCTCATGTATGCAGCATGCATGGGAATTTAATTTTAACACCTCCCCTCAAACTGTACAGTGCTCTAAGCAGCTAAGTTTGAATCTCGAAAGTAATTCCAAGAGAGTCTCTAAATTTCCTGAATAAGACAGTGCCAAGGTTCTTTGTGAACATGTCAGCTGGATTATCACTTCCAGGAATGAAAATGACCATGACTTTGTCATTTTCTATGCATTTGTGGATATAGTGGTAGCAAATGTCTATATGTTTGGTCCTTCTTTACTGAACTGGATTTGATCCAATAAAGATGGATCCCTGATTATCAGCGCAGATTGGTACGCGCTTCAGTACATATCCAAGTTCCTGGAATAAGGACTCTATCCATACTATCTGTCGACAAGTGTCAGAGAGAGCCATATATTCGGCTTCTGTGGATGACAGTGCTATAGTTTTTTGTAAACGGGACTGCCAGCACACAATGCCACTCGCTAGAGTAGCAACGTAATCCGTTGTAGATCGGCGTTTGACAGTGTCAGCTGCCCAATCAGAATCTGTGAAGGCCTGTAGTCCCTCGGACTTCTCACCATCGTAGACAATGTTATATTTCTGGGTTCCCACCAGATAGCACATGATGTACATCACTTTGTCTAAATGTTCTTGGCTAGGATTAGCTGAGAATTGCGACATCTTGATTACCACATAAGTGATATCAGGTCGCATTCCGAGCATCAGATACAATAAAGATCCGATCACAGACTGATATTTTGATCTAAGCATCACGTTGGGCATTGCTGGCGAGATATTCAGTTTGATCGAGTTTGACTTTGCTTGCAGTCTGGGTGATGCGCATGCCTAAGAATTCTGTGACTTTTTCAGTACTATGGCACTCCCAATGCTTTTGACAAGCATTTTTCTTTTCATCCACAAGTTTCTTGTTCTTCCCCATGAACAAGCCATCATCAATGTAGACAAGTGCAATAACAATGCTGCCTGTCTTAGGATCCTTGTGTATGAAAATGCTGGCATCGGAGCTGGCATGCACAAACCCAATGGTGCACATAAATGCCTCTAGCTCTTTCCACCATGCAAGTGAGGCTTGTTTAAGGACATACAATGCTTGGCATAAGTGCATTACTTTGCACTCTTTTCCCTTGAGTCTGAAACCCTTGGGTTGATCCATATAAATCTCCTCATCTAGTTTGCCATATAAAAATGCGGTTTTTACATCTAGGCTGGTCATGTACATGCCCTCTAGAGATGCAAGTGCAAACATGAGGTGTATGGTCTCGTAGCGGACTACTGGTGAGAAAATCTCATCAAAGTCAACACCTTCGACTTGTGAAAAGCCTTTGGCCATGAGTCTGGCTCATTTTCTTCCATCCAATTTTATGGAGAAAACCCATCTATTTTTGATTGTTTTTTGATCATGTGGAAGATCGACGATGTCATAGACTTGTCGCTTACGAAGAGCCTCTAATTCTTCATGACAAGCTTGTTTCCACTCACATTGCTGCTGCCGTGGTAGGCGCGCAATATTGCGAAATTGGTTTGGAACTTGGCTTATTTCACTTGATGGTTTGACTGCTTTTGACAATAGCCAGCGAATAAGCTTATCTCCTCCTTCCTTGGTTATCTTTTTAATATAACCTGCTTTGGCCAGTTCCCCCATTGGGTGATCATGTTCTTGATCATTGGAATTGGGCACACTCTCATGGGGTGCCGAACTTGGTCCAGCAACCAGTTCTTTCTGTTGAGGTTGTAGTCGTGTTCGGTTATGATCTGAATCTTGACCTACAGATTTCTTCCAATATTGATCATGTGCAATGTCTCTCTCTATGTCAGAGGGGAGTCATTTCTCTCCATAGGTATTGCCAGGACGGTTTGGGATGTTCCTCTGCCTGTCTGATTGATGGGGCAATTGCTGCCATTCCTGTTGATCATCATGTCTTGGATGAAAGTCCTCAGCAGTTACTGGAGGCAGTGGAGGAGGAGCATCTGTCACATTGTCATGCACCTTTTGCTCACTTGGTACATCATCATCATCATTTTCTGATGATGGAGGAAGGGGCAGATCTTGTGGCAGTATAGAATCATCGCCATCCATTCCAGATGAGTGGTCATCATCTTCTGGTTCTGGAGGTGGAAAATCACCAAGGTCTGTATTGGCAGGAGTTTTAGCTCCAGGACAGCATGGGAACAATGTTTCATCAGATAGTGCCGTAGCACCAATGAATATTGCACCACTAGGTCACATGAAATGATATGCTTTAATGCCATCTTCTAATCCAAGATACATCATTAACTCTGATCGAGCAGCTAATGTGTTTGGACACTTCTCCTTGGGTAGGTAGACATAAGCACCACAACTGAAAACCTTCAGATTGTTTAGATCTGGGCGGACCTTTGTCAGGTCCTCAACCGGTGTCAGCCATTTCAGGCACCTTATTGGGGTTCGGTTGTATAGGTGTGTTGCATGTTCAATGCAAAATTTCCACCATGATTGTGGTAGACATGCGGTAAATCACAGGGTTTGCGACTTTTCCATTATTGTCCTTATGGCATGCTCTGCATGCCCATTCTGTTGGTGAATGTGGGGTGCAGACATCTCTATTTTGATGCCAAAGTCCTTGAGCACATTTTGTAGCTCATGATCTTTGAACTCCCCCCCTGGATCAATATGCCAGCACTTGATTGTAGCGCTATACTGTATCGAAGCCACTGCCCGAAATTGTCTGATGGCCGCAGCAGCATCAGATTTTTTTTTATGGCATTGGACCCAGATATGTGATGTTTTGTCATCCAGAAATACAATAAAGTATTTATGTTTATGGTACGATAGTACTGGGAGTTCCTTCAAATCGGAATGTATTAATTCAAAGGGTCTTTCTGTGCATGAATCTGATTCGGGAAAAGATTTTGAGGTCATTTTCCCTTCAGCACACCCTGGACATATAATTTTGTCTTTAGGAATAATTAAATTCCTCAGGAATTTTATGGTGCTATTAGGCATCTTCTCTAGCACCTCTTTGGATGGGTGTCCAAGTTGCTTATGCCAAGTCGAGTAGTCTGCGACATACATCGTTGCGACATTGATTCCCTTGGTGCTCAATATATGAGTCCGAGCCCAATAAATAGTGTCACATTTCATAAGAAGAATGCAATCCATAATTGGGTTTCCTTGCTTGAAAAATGAAATGTGTGCAGAGGAACCATGCACATCACTTCTGTCTTGCAAGAAGACACCCATTGACAGTAATTGAGCATTACAGTCAGTTATGTAGTAGATGGGGTATAATTGCATTTCATGCATCTCTGACTTCCCATGACATACTACCTGATGTCTAATGAAGACTGCTCCTTTCTCTACTATATGAGTAGTACCCATGGCTGTTTGAACCAGGGTAGAGTCCTTTCTTGGTAAAGGCTCGTAAGAAGCAAAATCTTTAATTTTACCAGTGAAGTGTTTTGATGCGCCTGAATCCATGATCCAGTTGGCACCTTTCTTACAATTTCCATTTGCACACATAACACATATATTAAGATGTAAATTGTTCCATGATACATTTAGTAGCGGTAAAATTTCACATGAAAAGTTTGCTGTGATCAGTGGAATGTTAATTCTTGTGCTTGTGGCAGGGAAAAGGACTGACCTTTCATCATATGTACCTGTTTCAAGCGGTTCATCGATGAGCATTTTGTCGATGGCTTTCCATACTTCTTCATCAGAAACTGCAGGTTCTGATCCAAGGGAGATGCTATCATCTTCTACCTCTACGATCCTTGGTTCTGGTTCAATCCTCCTCCTCTTACCTTCTCGCACTGTTAGGTGCTCTTCCAGCAGTTGCAGATTTTTTGCGCTGTGTGGGAGATTCATTTGCTCAAGAATGTCTTGAGCCTGCTGATATTCGCTATAGACCGAATGAGAGGTAGAGGCCATGCCCGTGTATGCCTGTGCAGGTGGTCAGTGGCGAGGATCCCTTGTGGAAGTATGTTCATGCTTCTCGATGTGCTGGATGAGCGGCATCAGTGGTATGATGGTTCCATTACCATTTATAGTAGTAAAGGCTTTTGAGGTGAGGTGGGTATGTTTCTCTTTAGGCTTTTCCTCTTTAGTCTTTTTGTCCCCACATCATCTACACTTTTGGGACGAATCTCCATTGTTGCCCTGAGATTGCCATTTGGGGTTTCCCCCTTTGCACTTGACAGCGGAAAGCTTGGTGGCCTGAGGTGGGCTGATGGGCTTTCCAACTGCTGTGCGCTATGAGGCCTCAGCAACAATGGAGTCCTTGACATGTTTAAATGTCAAGGCTCTAGTAGCGGTCATGTTAAGGACTGTGGTGGATAGAGAATCATACTCGCGCAGCATCGCAGCAAGTAGAATCATTGCCTGTACTAATTCAGGGATGGCAACATTGGCAGCCATAAGGCGCTTGAATTTATCAGCCATTTTGGCAATCTCTGGCATGGGATTTGCAGCCAGAATTTTGATTGCGATTGCAGACCTAAAGTCCGCAAAGACTTGGAAGGGGCCATTGACACCATAGTCAGTGCGGATGAGATCCCACACCTCCTCAGCAGTGTCCTTGGTGTTGGCATGCTGCCAAATAGAGGGGGCCAGGTGGAGCACTAGGCTACCAATAGCCTGGTCATTCTTGTTGTTCCAGGTCTGGAGCTTGGCATTAGCTTCTGCTACTAGTGCAGTGTTTGTCGCCGTCAAAGGAGGCACCAGGGGTGGTTTTAGTTCTATCCCACTAGTCATTTGCCAGAGGCCCTGAGACCTGAGCCATGCCTTTATTGAGTCGGCCCATTGAATGTAGTTAGAGCCGTCGAAAGTTTGTCAAGAGTTGAAGACATGATGTTATAGTGGCAGCTGGTAAAAGCACTCAATCAGTCCTCCATTCAAGAAAACACATTCCATAATCTCAGGCAAAAACACTCCTTCAGAGTGGTTAACCCTAGTCAACCTGGGTTTTTAAATGCAGCTTGCAGGGAGCACAATGCAGCTCACAAAGAGCGCAAGGTTACAATTTGGAGACAATGAAGTCAACATTGTTCACAGCCAGTTAAGGCATGTTCGCGATGTGCCCAGCAGGGCCCATAACCTGTTGGAGCAGACTACATATGCTGCATAGAGGAAGAGATGACATGTTCCTTATAACCTACCTGGGTTTAGTTAGTCTTAGAGCTAGGGTTTAGCAGAGGTAAGAACACTGTATATCTTCTACAGTACAGGTTCTCCTTATATACATAATAGTAAGGATGTCACATGACTCAGGAATGTGTTTACCACATGTATGCACAGTAAGCATAGTAACATGTGTGTGCTGCATGCATTGCCTCATGTATGCAGCATGCATGAGAATTTAATTTCAACACTCTGTAGTTTTCATAGTGGTTTGCATACTGAACTCAATGCAGAGTGTCATCTGCATGTTTTTCAGTGAGTTGGGGTCTTCTTCATCAGGCAGCTCCATTTGAAGGGTGGCACACCAATGTTCTGGGGATTTCTTCATTTGCAAGGCTATTTTGTCAGTTCTGGGAACTACCTGGGTGTTAGTGTCACTCTAGATGGTCATTTCAGTCTGTACCTTGGCGTCATCAAGGAGGACGGTGATGATACTCGACCTGGAAACCTAACAAAAACCTGTTAAAAGGCTTAGGAAGTATAACACAGGCTAGAGAAAGGGTGCAAGTTGGTACTAAATATCACTGCTGATACCCAAACATTATTTTTAGTGATTCAAAATGGTAAGGGCTGTGGTGAATAGTCTTTAAAGGCATATGAAGAGGTTCAAAAGAGGTCGAAATAGGTTCAAATAGGTTCAAAAGAGTTCAAAAAAGGTTTGAAGATGTGCAAAGTAGTTCAAATAAGTTCAAAGAGGTTCAAGGTATATCGAGGAATGAGTTTAGCAAATGTGATGTGTTTTTTGAATGCTGATAAGCAATGGGCAATAAAACAAGGAGCGAATACAAAAGTTCGAAGAAGTTCGCAATATTTTGCAGAACTTAATGATATGATGCGAAGATAAGACCCAAGAGAATGGCTCTTAAGTCAGACAATAAGTGAGAGGGTAACTTGTACTCTGTTCTCCATTGCTCTTTGCTTTCTTATTCTAAGTAACTAATACAAGTCTATATACAAATTAAAGAGATAGTACTAAAAAGGGAATAATAACATGTGTAAAACATGAGGCAATGTGCACAGCAATAAAGGTATTGTAAAACATAAAACAAATCTTTACCTCTTCATTTGCTAACCTCACCTCCTTCTACCCTTCCTCTCTTCCTTCTCTATGGCTCTGTATCTTTGCATCCTCCAAGTACTCTTTACCATCCTTGAGCCCATTTTCAAACCCATCTCCATATCCAATTTTTTTTCCTTCTTCCCATCCTTCTAGTCAAGCTTCATCCAAGAGCACTCAAACTTCTTCGTGCATGTAGGTGAACTGCAGTGATTGCAAAGTTGCATCGTCTGATAATGTGGCAGTGGCTGTGTTGACATGTGTTGCATTGTTGGCAACGTTGGCATCCATTGTGTTTGCTGTAGTAGCTGTAGTAGTTTTAGTATATAGTGGAGCTGTGTGTAAGACAACAACCAACACACAAATGACAAGTTTTAAATCTTCCAAAGCCTCATAGTGATTGCTCAACTACCAAGAGTGTATTCTCAATTACATTACCTCAAAGGGGTTAAAGAGGCATCTCTTAGGTACTCAACAAAATCCAGTTGAACTTAGGGAACAGAATGGATTATTTTACAAGGGAATGATCCCTGATCCTTTGACTGAAGAAGAGATTGAGGAGCATGATAGAGAGGAAGATAAGTATGAACAACAGCAAGCAACTGTCCATGAGGTCATTTACTGTACCATCCACAAGTCCACATTCCTGCAGGTCAAGAATGAGACTACTGCTGCTGCCATATAGAAGAAGGTCATCTCTATCCATGCAGATAAGGGCTCACTGTATAAAACAAACCTCCTCACCCAACTTCAAACTCTTCAACTCACAGACAATGGAGACATGTGGGAACACCTAATAAAAATGTGTGAGATCAAGGAGTGACTTGCAGAAATGAACTGTCTAGTTACCAACAAATTCTTCATATCCTATATCCACACATCTCTCTCACTTGTCCCAAAATACTGAACCCTCCTCACCACCCTCAATGCTACTGCTCACAAGACTGGGAAGAAGCTGACCAGTACCAATCTATCTTATCTGGCATCTCACTGAAGAAGTGAACTCACTTACACTCAAGGACTCAATCAATAAGTCCAATGCAGCAGTGATGGCAGCCACGAACTCCAAAGATTGCAAGGGGAAGGGTAGATTCAAGGGAAAGGAAAAAGTGCATTGCTCAAACCCTAAGGTTGGTCACATGATTGATTAGTGTTATGCAAAAGGGGAGGAAAAGAAAAAAAAAAAGGCACTGGAATGGCTCAAGAAATTGGCTGCAAGGAAAACAGCATCAGTAAGTGCACACATCACCAAAGATGGGAAAGATAATGATAAAACTATGCAATGCTTACCTATAGCCTGCCTGAAAATTTTACCACCCTCATTGTTACCTCCAAGTTCAAGCAGAAGCCCATGCTGTCTCCACAGTCCTTGATAGTAACACTAGTTGACACTTCTAACCTGACCATTCAAAATTCATAGACTACAGGAAAATTAGTCCTGAACACATCACAGCTGCAGATGGATGGGATCCCTTCAGTGCACTGGGACAGGGCAATCTAAAAACTAAACTACCTAATTGGGATGAGAAACTGACCCCAATAACACTCAAGAACATATACATACTACTCACCCCACTTGGCATTCACCCTCATGTCAGTCACCTGCATTAACAAAGCTGGATTCTCACTCTCCATCAAAGGTGGAAGTTGCATCATCTGTAGCCCAAAATTAAACATCATGGGTTATATTCCTCTCATTCAGAAGCTTTACCATGTCAGTGGCTCATTCAATCAATCTCCCACACCCTCAGCACATGCTCAGATTGAAAATCATGTTGATAAATGAGCTCCACCATAAAATGGGGCATATTAACCATGACACCTTATGCAGGATGGTGAACAAGGGGATGGTTACAGGGATTGAACACATAGGTAAGCTACAATGTATCGAATGATACAGTCTATTGAACATATACAATGTATCAAATGATATGGGTTTGGTGGATGCTGTCAAATGCTCTAATATATATATATGTACCTACTATAGTAACAAATGAATACACTATTACAATGGTTGCTAGACTGAGGAGTGATACATATAATACAAACATGAGTAACCTATGAAATAGTTTCAGGCAGCAGCAATGGCAATGGGGATGGCAGCAGCAGCAGCCTTACCAGGATCAGGATCAAGATCGGTATTACAGGTATGGCTGATTGGAAATTAATCTCATTTATGTAGTAATTCATGTGTAGTCTGCATGGATTCTGCATGCAAATTGGTGTATGATAAATTTGGTAAAATTTATGTTTATGCAATAATTCATTTATTGCAGTGTGCAGGCCTACAAAATTGGATTAGCATGCCAGTCAGCAACCCCATAGGGCAGCAGCAGCATTGGCATAAAGCAGCAGCAGCAGCATCAGCATTAGGCACTGTTAGGAAACAGTCTCCTAACATGCCTATTACATAATACTATTTTTATTTTATTTTATTTTATTTGATTTTATTTCACCAAAATATGCTACAAAATGCCTATATATGCATTATTTGTCAGCGTGGGAATTCTTTATTTACACACATCAATATGTATGTGCATGTACGCACATGTGTGTGCGCATCTGTAATAACATACTACAATATGTGTAACATAGTATATAACCCTAAAATAAATACTAGGAGACCTCAGTTGTGTTCTCTTAGGTATCCCATCCACAATAGTGGTGCAAAAGGCCTATTTCAGCCAACTGTTCTATTTTTAACCCCTCGCATCAAATCCATCAAATCCCTCCATCATGCACGCGCCCCCCGCTGCCTTCTTGTAGGAGAGCCCACACAGTCAAGCTAGCAAATTAGTGGGTGTCGCCCTAACAGAAGAACTCAACTACTTTTATCAGTGCGCCTTCTCTTACTCACGTGCATATGTCATTTGTCTCAGCACGCCACATCCACTTACTCATCATTTCGGCAAGAGCTGGAATTAATTGTATATATGTACATATTTACCTTTGCTTTCATAAGCCGACGCCACCTCACCTTACATTGTGACCGCCAGTGATCGAGAGGCAGCGCTCGTCATTAGGACAGCTGCAACCAGACAACCAATCAGATCTGGTTTAGCTAAGATTTACATTACTCTATTTGGACAACTATTTTAGGTAGTTACTAGCCAAATTCAGTAATAGTCCCAAAATCAGGCACTGTTGGAAGAGTTATTGATCTGAAGTGCCTAATTGTGCCCAATAGCTGAAATCACGTGTTTTCCCATGTTTGGTAGCCGAAATAGCCAGATCACATGACTCGAAATTTTGCGAAAAAATTCTCCAGCTGAATGTCTACACAGCCAAAGAAGTGACTCATCACAGATTATGTCATCATGACAGACCAAGCAGCTTCGAATCCTGGACACAATCCTGTTCCCACGCCTGTTCTTGAAGCCAAAATTGATGCTCTAACAGCACAAATGTCCCAATTAGTGTCAGTATTAGCAGCATCCCATCCCAAACATGTACAAACAAATCAGCAACAGTGTCAGATATGCATATGGTTACGATCTTACCTCCGTTAAACTTGTGATAGCCCCACTGGATATCCCTTGGCACAAGGACAAGGGTCAGGAGTTCTCCAACACGTTCACATATTTGGGCTTCAACTGGGATCTCCCCAACAAATCTGTCTCCCTCCCCAACCTCATGAAAAATATTTACGCAAACTTTCTCTCCTCATCTCAACATCTGAGCATATGCAAGTGCTCAAAGCACATGCTGAGAGTGTTATCAGCATGCTTTCACAAATCACCTTCATATATCAACATGGTCATTCTTACATGTCCAACCTCTACAAATGGCTCACTTCCTTTCATGGCAACTTCATTCCTTGTTGGATCACTTCCTCTGCCCTCACAGATCTCTGGTGGTGGTTTGCCCTACTCTCACAAAATTATACTCCATGTTCTCTGGCTCCAGGTGGTTGCACTCATGATTATAATATCTGGGTCGATGTGTCTACTGAATGGGGCATTGGACTGATCTGGGGTTTTCACTGGGCTGCATAGAAGCTACTTGACAGATGGAGAGGTCCAAGTAGGGACATTGGATGGCTCGAATTCAAACTTGCCATCCTGGCAATGAGGGCCATGCAGATGTGCTTATCTGGTGATGTGTTCAGTTGGTACTCAGTGCAGAGTCTCAACAGAAGGGGTGAACACTAAACCTACAGCTGCAGGTGTGCTCAGGGTAAGGGGATTCAATTAGAGGGCCTCGGATCATCCTTCAGGGCACAGAGACTACAAAGAGGCTGGTACAGTGATTTTCAATGTATGCACTAGTTGTGTACACAAAAAGAAAGGTATGCACAATGGCAAAAAAGTGTGCAATACAAAGGGGCAAAAATGCACAGTGCAGAAAAATGTGCAACAGGAGCACAAAAATGTGCAATGATGAGGGAGATGAAAGTGGGAGGTTTGGCAGGACAAGTACAGCACTGGGATGTGCTGCAAGTGTAATGCACAAGCTAGGGACACAAATGGGATGTGAGTGCAACTGGTGAAAATGCACAAATGGTGTGCAAAATGCGGCTATACAATAAAATGTGCAAATGGTGCACAAACACAGCTATATAAAGGGTGCACTGCAAGAGTGCACAAACAAGACAAAGAATGCAATGAAGGGAGAAACCCAGCAATATGACAAGGGGATGCAAACAATATGCAAACACAGCTATATGAAGGGCACACTACAAAGGTGCATGGGCTGGACGCTGGTGCACAGACTATGTGTGATGCTAGATGAGCTATGAACTATGAGGGGGGGAAAGATTCTCTAGATCCTCTATCTGTCCACCTACTATGTACAAATGGCTGATGTGATAAAAAAAGGTAAAATAAAGTATAAAAATAGAAAGCACCATGCACTACCCACAAGTGCATCCATTTGCCCATCTAAACCTGACTGCATGATGCTGCTGCCTTAGCCAATAAGATTTGTGCACGCTATAGCCCAATACCCAACTGTTCCAGCATGATGCTCTATTTTTGGTGCACTTTAGGTCCCGTGCACTCTTCCCAATTAATCTGCTTCAGTATTATGCATTGCATGCTGCACCTTAGTAATAATGACATGATCGACCTGTGCCGGTTACCAGATAAGGCAATGCTGATTGGAAATGCAGAAGAACTATAGAAGATGCTGTGCGAGGCCAAATAACACCAAAGCACCAGGATTATGTGAAAGTGCCCAAGTGTGCACAGTCTAATGCCAAATAGGTGCAAAGCATCCAGATTATGTGAGAATGCACAGTTTGCTCATGCTGAAATTGTGGTGCACCTTGAATAAATGCACCAGTAAGCTGGAAGCTGTGATGCACAGTGCATTTATTGTAGTGGATTGTTGTGTGTGATAAAGATAGTGCAATGAGTGTGCAGCAAAGAATGTGAGTTGCAGGTAAAGCATAAAAGGAGCATGTAAAGGCACATCGAGTGCACAATAACTGTGAAAGGCAGATAATGAGGGGGGGGGGGCACACAGAGGCAGTTTGTAACAAGGTGCATTTAGAGCGCACAACAAAAGGCAGCTAAGGGGGATTCAAAGGCACAGTAGAAATGTAAAAGGCTCACAAAAGCACACCTAAGCAGTCAAAGGCATGTGCAGCATGCTTTTGCACACTTTTGTGCACCCAAGTGTGCTTTTGTGTGCTTCCATGCACCTTTGTGTGCTTTCATGCACTTCTGTGTGCTCTCATGTGCTTTGGTGTGCTTCCATGCACTCTCATGCACTTTTGCATGCCTTTGACTGCTTAGGTGTGCTTTTGCCTTTTACATTTCTACTGCACCTTTGGATCCCCTATAGCTGTCTTCTACCATGCACTTTAAATGCACCTTGTTATGCTTCGACTTGCCTTCATGTGCCCTACACTCATTATCTGCCTTTCACAGTTACCATGCACTCAATGCACCTTTATGCACTCTCTTACGCTTTACCAGCAACTCACATTCTCTGCTGCACACTCATTGCACTATTCATTTATCACACACAACAATCCTTCACCACACCTATTGTGCTGCACATTGATAGGTCTATTGCACGCTCTAGGGTTTGGAATGGCTTCCAATCATATCGACACACTATGACAGACGCTCTGAACCACTATGAATGCCATGAAATTGATTTCAAACACTTTTCGAACTATTTTGAATTTTTTGAATGACTTCGCATGATTTTGAACAACTTTGAACAACTTTGAACCATTTCACAACATTTCGAATGCTTTTGAAGAACTTTGCATTACTTCAAATGATGTTGGCCACCATATACCTATCCTAAAACCCTTTCAATATACGCTGCACAACTGGAATGAGTTATTCCATTGCATATCAAGCACTACTGGACACGAGGAGAGACAACAAAGGATTTAGAATGTGATGATAGCACTTAGAGGCTTCAATGATATATTGAAGCAAAAAGATAAGTATTTTTACTATATGGGGATACTGTACATTTCAATTATTTATCATTTCTCATTTGTTTTTTTGATTTACAAAGTCCTCATTGCTGAACATATTGCCTTGTGTACTACACATGTTAAATTTCCTTTTTAGTAATATCTCTTCAAAAATGTATATAGACTTGTACTAGTTACTTAGAAAAACAGAGAAGAGTTACCCTCTCCACTATCATCAGATTTAAGAGCAGTTCTCTTGAGTCTTAGCCTCTCATCGTACCTTTAAGTTCTGCAAAATATCACGAGCTTCTTTGAACTATTGTATTCCCTCTCAACTCATTGCCTATTGCCTATCGCCACTCGACAAACACTTCTTATTTGCTATATTCATTTCTCAACATATCTCACCACCAGTCTGACATCTCCGAACTTCTTTGAAATTACTTCGAACCTTCTTTGAACTATTTTGCACATCTTCAAACCTATTTCAAACCTCATTCAAACAACTTTGTATGCTCTCACAGACTATTCGCACCATCCCTTATCATTTTGCCTCACTAAAAGCAATGTTTGGATATCAGCGGTGATATTTAGTACCAACTCGCACCATTCCTCTAGCCTGAGTTATACTTCCTAAGCCTTTTAACAGGTTTTTGTTAGGTTTCCAGGTCAAGTATCATCAGCATCATGGCTTCTAGCTTACTAGGGCACTTATTTGAGGTGCACTGTGATTGCATCATGAGCCAACTGCACATTCTCATGTAATCTGAGCACTTTCCACCTATTTGGCATTGGACTGTGTGCACTTGGGCACTTTCACATAGTTCAAGCCCTTTGGTGCTATTTGGCATTGCACAGCATCTCCTCATAGTTCTTCTGCATTTCCAATCAGCATTGCTTTATCTGGTAACTGGCACAGGTAAATCATGTCACTATTACTAAGGTGCAGCATGCAAGACATAACACCGAAGCAGATCAATTGGGAAGAGTGCACAGGATCTAAACCACACCAAAAATAGAACATCATACCAGAACAGTTGGGTATTGGGCTATAGCATGCACAAATCTTATTGGCTAAGGCAGCGGCATCATGTGGTCAGGTTTAGATGGGTCATTGGATGGACTTGTGGGTAGTGCATAGTGCTTTCTATTTTTATACTTTATTTTACTGCTTTATCACATAATCCATTTGTACATAGTACCAAGGTACATAGAGAATCCAGAGGATCTTTCTGTCAAGACCTGACTCACCCAATTGGATTCCCAATATTTCCTGAACTCTTTTCTTATTTCTTTTTTCTGATCTTGTCTATTGGCATCCTGGCTGCAGCACCTTTTAGTCATCAGACAAGTCATCATGTGCCTTAGTAATCATTTGCTTACTCACTTTATTCCTAATACAGTCTTACCAAGTCTGGTCATGGACACTTACCAAGACCCATTAGTAAACTTCCGCATTACCCATTATTCTTCTGGCCCTCATTATTTAAGCACCCATAGCTTAGCCTTAGTCTCCAGTTTGCAAATTACTTGTGCTTATACTTGTACTTGCAATTATCCTTGTATCATCTTTGCCTAATAACATCCTCTTAATCATACTCAACTCATTCCTGAACCAAACCTTCAATCTTTTGACCCCTCTCTTCATAAACCTCTGCTGCATTCTACTTTTGCCCTCTGTCCAAAAACCCGCCAGACATCCACACACTTCCCACCTGAAATTAGACAACTGATGAGGAGAAGGGTGCAACTTCTTATAAGTTGAAGCCAAGTCCTCTCTGGCCCTTTTTACCTCGCACACTACAGCCTGGTGGATTCTGCCCAGAACCCCTGAACACCTCCAACCACTGATGACCAGGTCTGACTGGAAGTCCTGAGTATTCCTGACCAAGTCCTGACCTTGGTAGTAGCAATCTTGAATCTTGACAGTATTTGCAAACTCACACTTCTCTCATCAACCTACACCATTTTGAACCTTATTCTATGTCCCACACAGAATCACATTTTCAGTGGACAACAAGAAACTCCTGCCATGCAGACACTCTTCCAGGCTTATCAGCTATCTGACAATCAGAAATCCTAGCTCCTAGACCCACTTCTACTTTTGGTGCCTCAGTCTGACCATCAAACACATTTTGATGAGTCAGCTCCAGCACACCATCTGCTAGCACCAATGCCATGTCTACACACTTGCCTTTGGAACTCCCTCAGATTCTGACTTTACTCGACTATGTGGGGAACAACAGGCAACCCAACCCTACTGACAAGGAAGCTACAGGTGAAGAGAATGGACTTCCTGGTAAACCCAATGACCCTAGTGGTCCTGACAGCCCCAGGGGTAACCCTAATTCTGATGACCCTGGAGATCAATTTTTTTTAGGTGGACAGGTTTGACAGTTCCAACCCTTGGAAACTTCAGGACTTCCTAGTCACTTGCAACCTCCATTTCCAAGATCACCCTCACATCTTTGCTTCCGATGAAAGGAAGATCTTGTTTATCATCTCTTATCTAAAGGAATCAGTGCTCAGCTGGTTTGAACCCAGCCTCAATGACCCAATGGATTCCATCTACTGGATGTGGAACTTTGAGATATTCCTCGGGGAGCTAGAGAGCAATTTTGGCCCTCATGATCCTTTGGGGGATGCGGAGAAGGCTCTTTCCAGGCTCACTATAAAGAAAGGAGGCTGTATAGTCAAGTATAACATGGACTTTTGGAAACTAGCCTCCTGGTTAGTTACATCCTTTACCATTTTGCATCACTAAAAACAACAATCTGGTATTAGTGGTGATATTTAGTACCAACTTGCATTCTTCCTCTAGCCTGAGTTATACTTCATAAGCCTTTTAACAGGTTTTTGCTAGGTTTCCAGGTCGAGTATCATCATTTTGGAGCCTACTGCAAGGGGTTTCTAAATCATTTTATCACCTCATCCACCTTGAATCTCCCAGCTTAGGCCAACCCAAGCTCAAAACCTTAGAATCGAGACTCACCACACCTTCGAACCTCTTGAACAATTGGGGGATATTCTAATTCCTGTCTCTGATGCCGAATCTACACATCACTGTCTGTTTCCTTCACCTATTTCCTCATCTCTGACCTCGTCTTCCTCTTCTTCCTCATCGTCTACTACATCATTCATTATTCCAGCCATTTTGACATATCTACCATCTTTTGCTCAGGTTCTAACTCCTAGAATTGGTACATCTATTGCCACCCAAGCGACAATGCCAGCTCGTGGACATTCCACAGCACCTAAATTCAACCCTACTCAACCTCGAGAGCTACATCGATACTTTAATGAGCTTAAAATACTTTTTATCAACTGTAATATTATGGATCCAGAACTTATGAAGAAGCATGCCTGTCGATATGTCGATATTGATATGTCCAAACTCTGGGAATCAATTCCTGAATATGAAACTGGCACTTTGTTTCAAGATTTTTGTGTTGCAATCCACAGACTATATCCTGGTTCCAAAGATCATCAAAAATGGTCAATTTTGGACATGGACAAACTCGTTGGCAAACAACTTTGAATGGGTATCTTTAACTTGAGCAATTTAGAATTATATTACAGGTCATTCTACAACATTATGAAGTTCCTACTCTCTAAAGGCCAAATTTCGGAGGCAGAACAAAGTAGAGCATTTGTTCGAGGTTTTCAGCTGGGTTTATGGTCATGAATTGCATGATGACTCGAACTAAAATTCCTGACCATCATCCGGATGATGCCTACCCACTCAACGACATTCATGTGGCAGCAAAATTTGTTTTAGCAGGGTCAATTAGTTCAAATTCGGCATTGTTACAGTCTTCAGAAACCTCGGCATTGACTTCGACATCTTCGACACAGATCAAATTGGAAGACTTATCAGCAATTCTCAAAAAATTTGCAACCACACTCATCACAGCTCTAGCAGGTTCGAAACCCACTAATCCTCCTCAAACTAACAGTGGATTTCGCTTGGACCAGCTCGAAAATTTAGCTTGTGTCTTTTGTGGACTCACCAGTCATTTCATTAGCAACTGCTTGGTTTGCCAGTCCTATATTAATGAAGGAAAGTGTAAAAAGAACAACAGAGGAAAAATTGTTTTTCCAAGTGGATGGTGATAGGTCCACTGCACACTTTACAGTCTGGAGAAGCATTCCCACTTGTATCGACACATCACGTCAGATGCTCCAAATCACTACGAATGCCATAAAATTGACTTTGAACATTTTTGAATTATTTCACACTATTTTGGATGACTTTGAACTATTTCGAACCACTTCGTGACATTTTGCAACACTTCGAACAACATCGGCCATCATATAGCTGTGTTAAAATACTTTCGATACATGCTGCACATCCAGAACAAACTATTCCATTGCATACCAAGCACTACCAGACACGAGGAGAGATGACAAGAGATAATAGCGTTTTTTATGTTTCGATGATATATTACAGTGAAAGATAAGTGCTTTTACCATATGGGGACATGTATGTTTCAATTACTTATCATTTCTCATTTATTTTTGATCTACCAAGTCCACATTGTATGATATATTGCCACATGTTTTACACATGTTTTACTTCCCTTTTCAGTACTATCTCTTCAAAAATGTATATAAACTTGTACTAGTTACTTAGAACAACAGAGAACCAGTTACCCTCTCCACTATAGTCAGATTTAAGAGCAGTTCTCTTGAGTCTTACCTCGCATCGTATCTCTGAAGTCCTGTGAAATATTGCGAACTTCCTCGAACTTTCGTATTCATTCTCAATTCATCATTGCCTACCGTCACTAAAAACCCAGCTCACACCTTCGAACCCCCTCGAACTTACCTGAACAACCTCAAACTCATTCAAATTTATTTCGAACTACTTTGCACGTCTTCAAACCAATTTTGAACATCTTCGAACATCTTTGTACTCTTTAAAAAAAGCCTATTCCTCACATTCTTACAATTTCGCATCACTAAAAACAAAGTTTTGGTATTAGTGGTGATATTTAGTACCAATTCGCACCCTTCCTCTAGCCTGAGTTATACTTCTTAAGCCTTTTAACAGGTTTTTTTTAGGTTTTTGGATTGAGTATCATCAATGGTTCACCCCTCGAAACATTCCTGGTCACTTTATCAACGATGAGAGGAGAACATCAGCTGCATCAGATGCAGTGAAAGCAGTTGAAAAGGGAGGTGCAGGGGGAGATGGGAAATAGACTAATATATGACTCACAGGAGAGTCAAAGTCCAAGGGGGTTCAAGGCAAGTTCCTATGATGACCAAGAGCTGTAGCGACGAGTGCATGGTTTTTAATTTTGCATGACAAATGGACTCGATGAAACCCTTCAACTACAACTGCATCATCACTCATGTATAACATCGCATTCTCAATAACTACTTTGATTCCCAATATGGAGTCCTCAAACTTCTCAAAATCTGTTTCTTATTTTTCAATCCTTGCAAATTTATATTTAACAGCCAGTCATCAATACAAAACATATTTATCAACCTTGATGGCGATGTCTATGCCTTCTATGCCTATTATTGACTCCTCATATCCGATTTTCGTGGCGTCGGAAAAGAAATACAAACCTGTTGCACAAAAAATTTGCCCAGTTATTACTGAGCTACCCGACTGATTTCGCATTATTTGAACCATTACTGGTGGCTCTCTCAAAAACATGCCAAAATTAAATCCTCATCCACCATCGTTCATTCCCACTTTGCGATATTTACTCGAACGTAAAGCTATCATCGACAAGAATCATTCTGGTGATTTTCTATGGCCAGAGGAATGAAATCTTATGCACAATTTTATTCAAAATCAGAAAATAGCTTTTGGATGGATAGAACAAGAGCGAGGAAGTTTTTGCTCTAACTTTTTTCCTCCTATAGAGTTTCCTGTCATTCCTCACACTCCATGGGTTGAGCAAAACATTCCTATACCTCCAGGTTTGTATGAACAGATATGCAAAATGCTGAAAAAGAAGATAGAAGCAGGAGTATACGAACCATTGAACCCTTTTGTACTGATCACGATGGTTTTGCATTGCAAAAAAGGATGCAAAATCACTTCAAATCGTCCACAGTCTCAAACTGCTTAATCAAGTAATGATCTAGCACTCAGGCATCATACCGATACCTGAACATTTAGCAGAACAATTTGGGCGATGATCATGCAGAGGAATGTTGGATCTTTACATGGCATTCGACAAAAGGAAAGTCGCAGAATCATCTTGCGATCTGACAATGTTTCAGACACCATTCAAAGCACTTCGCATCATTACCCTACCCATGGGTTAAACAAATTCTGTTTCTATCTTACATGATGATGTGACATTTATTCTACAGCCTGAAATTCCTCATATCACAATCTCTTACATTGACGATGCACCAGTTAAGGGTCCGAAATTGGAATATAGAACAATCAGTGGATCCTACAAAACAATTCCTGACAATCCAGCTATTTAATGCTTCATCTGGGAACACTTCGAAAATTTAAATCAGATAGTTCAGTGCATGAAGCATTGCGGAGGAACATTTTCAGGTCTGAAACTCTATCTCTGCATCCCCCAAATAATTGTTTTAAAACATTATGTTATACCATCCGAAGCCATTTAGTAGGTTTTGTTTGGGTTTCTGGGTTGAGTATCATTACCGCCTACTCGCCTGAACATTTTTCAGGCAGACCTGTCATCCGGCCCACCACCTCACCCACATATGAAGATGCTGAGGGAAGTCCATTGAATATAGATACTCTCCAGAGACATCGTCCTGTTGGGTGATGCCAGCTCATGACCAATGCTGGTTCCTGGCTGATGCCAGTTCATGACCAATGCTGCCTACTCACCTGAATATTTTTCAGGCAGACCTGTCATCTGGCCTGCCACCTCACTGCATATGAGGATGCTAAGGGAAGTCCATTGAACATAGATACTTTTCAGAGACATTGTCCTGTTGGGTGATGCCAGCTCATGACTGACACTGGTTCATGACCGATGCCACCTATGCACCTGAATGTTTTTCAGGCAGACCTGTTATGCAGCCTCCACCTCACCCACATATGAAGATGCTGAGAGAATTTCACATTCCATCACACCATTCTCGACAGGACTGCCCAGGACCTGAGCACAAATACTCTCCAGCACTTGATTCCTTCTGCAAATCTTACTATTGTCAATCTTTGTCTTCTACTGAGACACATATAGTAAATTTACTGTGCAAAGTTTGCTCTTCTTCTCCCAACAACCTGCATAGAGATAGCTTCTTGCTGAGCAAGGTGATCAGCTGTTCTGCAGGCACATCAGGCCGATGTCTGTCCCTGATTCTTGCTTTGAGATGATGGGGGGGTCATCTGTTGAAATGTATTCTTCACAGGTGGAGTCTGGCAATTACCAAATGATCCTACTGCTGCCAATTCTCTGTCTGCCAATCCTACCACTGCCAGTGCTCTGTCTGCCCATCCTACTGCTGCTGATTCTCTGTCTGCCAATTCTACCACTGCCAGTTCTCTGTCTGCCGATTCTACTGCTGCTGGTTCTCTGTCTGCCGATCCTACCACTGCTGATCCTGATGCCAATCCCACTGTTGACAGTTTTAATGCCTTTGCCCTTGCCCTTGCAATAGAATCCTCTGTCCGAGTTCACCTGGACAGGCAGTGAGGTCTAGGTCAGTTCAATCTTTCTTGAGTTGATGTGGTGTTGCCTTCCAACAGTGATCGATCAAGTGCGCATGGGGCATCGTTTACATTATTATTTAAAGGTGATATGGGTGTGATGGACTTCTCATAAATGTGTCGAGGAATGACATACTCTGGTTCACCATCACCTGGATCATTAATTGGCTGTGGTCAAGTCACACCAGCTGTGCAGAGTATGTCCATTGTCGTTTAATTGACTTGCACATAGCTCAACTGATGGAAATGCATCGGGAAGGTGGAGGGTTATTTAAATTATGAGAATAGTGTGCAGGAGACACACTCCCATTGCTTGCTTTGATTCCTTTGAACCTGAATGCTTTTTCAGGGCCCTGCCCTGTTTGACACTGCAGAACGTGGTCAAAGAAGTCTTCTATGATGCTCTTGTGCATGTTCCATAAGTCTCTGAATTTTAACCTTCCTGGGAGATATTCGGGATTGTTGAATCAAGAGGTTTGGTCAGCAATTGCTTTAAATGGGATATGGCAACTATGACCATTGTTGGCTAGTTCTGCATGGAGATAAGTAATGGTTTGTAGCATGAGAAGTTGTCATACTGTAATGCTGCCCAACATACAACATAAACCATTGCTCCAGCTCTTTTTTCTTGTATTGTGATTCTTTCCATAGTGTGGGCAGGATGGGGAACCCATCCTGAGTCATCAGAAGCTGAATTTGTGGTGTGGTGGTGTTAGGTTGCATTGCCAACCTTGAGGCAATGTCCGATGCACATAACACCTTGACATAACTCACGAGGTTCCACTTGAGCTCTGTGATATGATCATGATAGGTGTCCAGAAATGATCATGCAGGGGTAGCCATTAAAGAGGCGACATTGTCATAACTGTAATCGGCATCAGCATTGGCATTGGCATCACAATTAAAGATTCTGCTCACACATCAACAACCATCAAACCATTAGGTGCAGTATGGGCTGTAAATGTCACAGACAGCACTCCCATTTCTAACCAGTGTTGTTGGACATTCTCCTCTACATGCTTACACAGGTTTTTCTCTGCTAGTCTGTGAGATGTCAGTCACCATCGGCATCGGCATCGGCAGTGGCAATGGCATTAAATTACCTTTACTTTGTCTGCTTGGGATAACCTTCCTGCATCATTTTTTGCTCAATCTCAAGGATTACCTTTTTCTCTGCAGTCATGTTGTTAAAAACACTCTTGATGGCTGGCAATCGCATCTAGAACCATCCAGGTGTGCTTGTGGTGGCATTCTCAATACCTAGCAGGTTTCTGATCTCTTTCAAAACTCAATCCTGGTATAAGGCCCAAATGGCTTCTGATTACTTGACTTTAAAGTTGTTTGATTTGCGCAAGTAGCCCTTTATCATTCGCCAGTTGTTTGAAAGCCAGGTTGTTAGTTCCTGGTGATGTGATCAAAAATATAACCTTCACATGCTTCAAGTTGATGGTTCACCTTGGCACATAGGCAACTCTCCTCCTCATCATTGAGGCCTTCTCGATTGACACCCAGTAATTGAATATGGCAGGGAAAATGTCACACTTGAGTATTTGCAACCAGCCAGCTTTGGATTCCGGTGATCGGAATGCATCTCTATAAGGCTCAATGATCCTCTGCTCTTCGACTGTATATCTCCCTTTGTGATACTGTCTCCCACTGACATTCTCTGATGGTGCAAGCAGCATTGGAGGGGGATTGATGTGGAGAAAAGAATGATTCTTGTCATCATCAGGCATAACATATTATTGGCATGAGGATAACATGAGGATCACATGAGGCCAATAGTACAATAAATAGTCCATCACTGTAGTCAATTCCCCCCAATCATCATGAGCCTGACAAGAGCTCCATACAAGAGAAAGAGAAGATCAAATTTTGAAAAATGCACCCCTGCATGAGGACCATGATGATGCAGTCGATACTGTTACACATGTAGAAGTTGAGGTCAACACAAGATATGGACCAAAAACAAAGTGTATCAAGGTTCCCTTGCCTCTGGTTACAGAAGAACATGGTGAATCGAGTTCAGCTGGTATCCACAACAATCCAGGTCTTGCTCCAGAATGGGATATGCAAGAACCTCAGGTGGCTGATGAGCCAGTTCATCCATGGATCGGCATGGTCAGTTTCTGACATGGATTGACTTATTAAGGCTCATATACAACTGATAGAGACAGAAGGACTATCTATTGCAGTTTGTGGGACAAGTGGATAAATTGCTGCAAGCATCCCTGGCTTGGAAGGCATGGTCCATCGACAAACAAGTTTGCAACCACTGTCAACTGAATAAATGGGCAATTTGGAGATGTGTTGATTGTTCACTAGGAAGCACACTTTGCCAGACATGTATGTGCATAACACACTGGCAGAACCCCTTGTATTGCATTGAATGCTGGACTGGCACACACTTCCACCATGCTGAGCTATGGGAGGTTGGCATGTACCTTTTGGTCCAGCACCAAACAGATCAGCTGATTTGCAATGCTCTTAAGTTTTAAATGAAATATCTGGAGACATTTGAAGAGATGAAGGATAAAACTGAGGCAGAGTCAGCCAATAATTACTTGGCAATGGCCACAGCACTGGCAATGGCAACAGCTCAACATCATGAGTTGGCATTGGGAATGACAGAGAGTACAGCAGACGATGAGACCGGGGCCAATGCAGCCTTTTTTGATTACCTTGATGCCCTTTGGCTTCAAGAAAAGGGCAATAATAATGTCAACAACAGCTTACAAGACTTCTTTGATGGCAATGATGAACATGAAGTTGAACATGCTAATGAAGACATCCATGGGTTTCAACCATATTTGCCTGAACAATGCATGAGGACCGATGCCCAGGCAACAACCATACTAGCAACTACCAATTCCGAGCTGACCACTGCACTGCCGACTGCCAATGCCTTGAATAACAGCTATATCCGTGTGGTGCATATGAATGGAATACATTATTTAGCAATGGTTACCTGCCAGTGTCAGAGAGAACACCAAATTCCCTTGGACCTAGTAACCAGTAACTTGCTCCTGACCAGCTTCACCACAATATGCACTCTTTTCACTGTGCAGGTTCTAGACCATTTTTGGCTCTGTAATCTGGAATTAAAGACATTGGCCTATCAGTTTTACCAGCTGATTTGTCACATAAGATTGCCAATGAGGCCTTCTGAAGTGGTCAACCTCTACCATGAGCTTCAGTGCATGTCCCACTTATGGCATTGGATAAAAAGATTGAAGTGGGCAGGGTATGGATACAATCAAAAAGATCCATTGAATTCCGAACCAGGATCACTTGCCAATTACTGTCCAGCCTGTCCTCAAGCAGGCATAAACATACCAGAAAATTGGAAGGACGACGTGAACCAGTGGGTGACTATATATCCTGATTGTACAAGTTGCATCTGAAATAATACTATGGCTCTCAGATTTGTTTTTAAACACATATTCATGGCTGATGGCAATTTCAAAGCTGACCATGTCTGGCAGAAAAACTCCAATGCTAATGTATGGCTATGGGATGGAGCTGGGATGGCCCCAAATCAGGCTGAATATGAGCAATTCCTGCAAGCTGCCATAGAATGATTCACAGTAGGTATGGTGGCCGATGCCATAACTGCTGCTGGTGCTGCTCCTGATGCTCATTCTGATTGGGATACACAGGTTTTTAGAAGGCTCCATGTGAAAATAAATTCCAAGCCATTGCAAATGCTTTTTTAGCATTGAAAAAAATAGCATCAAAGGCATGTGATAGGACTGGAGAAGCAGCCATTGCATGCGCATGGCATGGCTGTTATGCATCCAATGCACTGGTAGACTTGTTTCAGGGAGAACAGCAAAAGAATGTCAACTTTGCTTTTCTCCAAGCTCTGAAAACCACCAGGGTTGACCATCAATAGGGAGTGATGCTCATTTATGACATTGTCTGCCAATACATCATCCACATTCAGGAGCATATTGGTGCACATCTGCTGGCTGGCTTGAGCATTGACCAGGCCATTGGGCTTTTGCATGTTCATGGCCACAAGAATAAATGCTTTTTTTTGCTATGCTCCATCTTTCATTCCAGGGTCTGGCATTGTAGCAGGGGAAATACTCGAGTCTTTGTGGTCATTGCTGAATTCCATTTTCCCAACAGTCAGAACAGCAACATTGCCACATCAGGCTGAAATTCTTGATGATCATGCTACAGATTCAAATCTCAAGAAAATGCTTAGCATGACAGTCACACTGTGTTCAAAATCTCAAGAAGCCCTTGAGATATCCACACAGCTCAGCAAGCATTATGCAGAACTAACTGCAGCTTTTGGTCAACAGGCAGTCGAATGATGGGAGGATGAAGTCACCACAGCAGAAATGCTAAGGCTAACAAATGTCAGGGTAATGGATATGTATGCCACTCAGGAATCACAACTGGCATTGGGAATGGGAATGAGACTGGGACCAGGACTGGCATTGGGAATGGTCACAGCATCGACACTCATTCAATCAGTGGTTGAGCAGTGGAGTAATTTTGCTATTGTTTTTGAACAAATGCAGTGGGTCATACTTCCTACCAAGATTGATGTATCACAATCCCTCATTGATCCACACCAGGATTTAATTATGAGACAAAGTCCATCGACTTGGTAAAGCACCTCATGCTTCTGACATGCAAGCTGTTGAACAGGAAAGAGAAGTTCTCACATCTCATATGGCAACCTTAACACATTTACAAAATGCTGCCAACAATGCTGAGCATGACATTGTTCCCTCCTGAATCACCTGTGACAATGAACCTGAATCTGAGAACTTTGATGACATAGAACCCTTTGACGAAGAGACTTTTGCTTCATCTCTTCTGGCTGACACACACACTATTCCAGTTGAGGAGCAACAAGTATACCTCCCACATGATGGAGAACTTGCTAATGTAAAGATTAACCTCAGAAAGAACCAGGCAAGTTGACTGCTGCATCAGTTGTGAGAGCTTGTTGCTGACAAATCATTTCAATATTCACACATCATCCAAGCAGTGCTGATGATAGGTCCACTGCATGCACTAAGGTCTGGAGAAAATTCCCACTTGTATCAACACATTACAACAGACATTCCTAACTGCTACGAATGCCACAAAATCAACTTCAAACACTTTTCAAACTATTTTGCACTATTTCAGATGACTTCGAACTATTTCGAACCATTTTGCAACATTTCGTGACACTTTGAATGACTTCACAGCATTTCGAATGACATCGGCCACTGTATAGCTGTCTTGAAACACTTTCGATACATGCTGCACACTCAGAACAAGCCAATTCGCTGAATATCGAGCACTACTGGACACAAGGAGAGACTACAAGAGACTTAAACTATGGTAAGTGTGGTTTTATGTTTCATTGATATATTGAAGCAATAGAACAAGAACTCTTATTATACTGGGACAATGTACATTTCACTTATTATCATTTTTCATTTGTTTTATGTTTTACAATACCTTTATTGCTGTGCATATTGCCTCATGTTTTCCACATGTTCTTGTTTCCTTTTTAGTAATATCTCTTCAATTTGTATATAGACTTGTATTAGTTACTTAGAATAAAAAGAATACCAATGGGGAGCACAAGTTACCCTCTCACTATTGTCAGATTTAAGAGTCGTTCTCTTGAGTCTTATCTTCACATAGTATCTCTAAGTTCTGTGAAATATTGCGAACTTCTTTGAAACTATCATATTCGCTCCTCATTTTATTGCACATCACCTATTGCCATTTGAAAAACACTTTACATTCATTATACTAGCTCCTCAATATACCTTGAACAACTTAGAATCACTTCGACATTCCTCGAAACTACTTCGAACTATTTTGCACATCTTTGAACTCATTCAAACTATTTTGCACATCTTTGAACTATTTCAAACTATTTCAAACTTCTTTGTATGCTCTTACAGACTATTTGCATGATCCCTCATCCATTCGCTCACTAAAAACAACATTTGGAAATCAGCAGTGATATTTAGTACCAACTTGCACCCTTCTTCTGACTCATGTTATACCATCTGAAGCCATTTAGTAGGTTTTGTTTGGGTTTCTGGGTTGAGTATCATCACCGAGAAAGGGAGTTTGCATCCAAGCATGAGCCGTTGTCCAGGATGTGGTTAACAAAATTGCCTTGCATGCCCAAATGTATAACCATTGCTGAACCCAACTGGTGGCACTAAATTGTGATGCTGAGACATCGAGTATGTTTCAGCGGTTAATGAAGGATGACCTCAATGCTAGCACAGCTATTCTAAAGCCAAATGCACCAGGCTCCACTAATCTTTGCCTGTCCTGGATTTGGCATAATGCCCACAATTGACCTGGTGTCATTACTGAACAGCACAGCAATGCCAATGCCACTCAATTCTGGGAATGTAAATGTATTTTGTGGCCATCTGTATTCATTACACTAACAGTTGTATTAGTCAGGAGAGTACACTGGCTTTGATCACAGGCTCAGAGAAATAGATGGAGGGAGGAATTTCTACTGGTCACATATGAAATGCAGTGGACTGTGTAATATTTCATCTATCACAGCCAATGGTGGCAGTCAGCCTCATGGTCTGAGAATACCCTTCTTGGCCCACTAGCCTATGCTAATCACCAGCAGGCTTTCTGGCAAGAATTAGCATTGAGAGCTGACAATGCATTTAGATCAGAAAATGCTGATTATATCTCCCCTATATGATCAAAACATTCTGTATTATGTAAACACAGTTATTTTGATCACAATCCACCATCTTGCAAGGGCAAGAGAAAAAGCATTAGCAGTGGGATTGGCAACAGTGGGATAAGCATTAGCGGTGGGATCAGCAACAGTGGAATTGACAACAGTGGAATTGGCAACAGTGGGATCGGCAACAGTGAGATTGGCAATGGGGACCAAATAAGGCCAACTAAATAATTCCTCATCTATAGATCTCTGATCACTGATCAAACATGATAGTGTTATCATCTATCTTCCTACATCCATCCCTCTACAATGAGCAATCAGGAAGAAAGCCAGGCAGATATTCCTGATGGCTATGTCCCAATCTGAAGCGACAATGGGCAGCACTATCTTGTGCCCCATTTTATGATTCCAGCGACCCACCAGGCAATGGAGGCCTATCGAAGGAAAGTAGAATTCAAAGTGCATATGGGCACACAGTGATACAGCTCCCTATCCCCCTGCGCTCATACTATGGCATTTTTTGTGATTGTGCACACCGCTTGGACATCTTCTACTCACTTTGCACAATGCGCTTTTGTGCACCTTCCTGCGCTTTTGCATGCCCAAGTGTGCCCCCATGCACTTCCATGTGCCTTTGTCTGCTTTCATGCACCTTTGTCTCCTTTCATGCACCTTTGTCTGCTTTCATGCGCCTATGTCTGCTTTCATGCGCCTTTGTCCACTTTCTGTGCTCCAGTGTGCTCCCATGCGCTCCAGTGCACTCCTGTTGATGTGTTCAGTTGGTACTCGGTGCAGAGTCTCAACAGAAAGGGTGAACACTTAACCTACAACTGCAGGTGTGCTCGGGGTGAGGGGGGAGTTCACTTAGAGGGCCTCGGATCATCCTTCAGGGTGCAAAGGCTATGGAGAGGCTGGTACAGTGGTTTTCAATGTGCACACTAGTTGTGTACACAAAAGGGGAGATATGTGCAGTGGCAGAAAAGTGCGCAATGCAAAGGGGCAAAAATGCGCAGTGTGGAAAAATGCGCAATGGGAGCGCAAAGTGCACAACGACAAGGGTGATGAAGACGAGAGGTGTAGTGGGATGGAGACAACACTGGGGTGTGCTGTGAAGGTGGTGCATAGGTTGGGGACACAAATGGGGTGGAAACACAAGGGGTGGAAATGCAAGGGGTGGAAAAAGGCACAAATGGTGCGCAAAACACGGCTATATGAATAAGTGTGCAAATGGTGTGCAAATGCAGCTATATGAAGGGCACACTGTGTGAGTGCTCGAACGAGGATGAAGGATGCAATGCAGGGATGAAACACAACAATACAATGAGGGGACGCTGATGATACTCAACCCAGAAACCCAAACAAAACCTACTAATGGCTTTGGATGGTATAACACAGGCCAGAGGAAGGGTGCGAGGTGGTACTAAATATCACTGCTGAGACCAAAATGATGTTTTTAGCAACGCGAAATAATAAGGGATGCTGCGAATAGTCTTTATAGGCATATGAATATGTCCGAAAGAGTTCGAAAAAGGTTCGAAGGTGTGCAAAGTGGTTCGAATAAGTTCGAATAAGTTTGGAGGGGTTCGAGGTGTATCGAAAGGCAAGTTTAATGAATGTGAAATGTTTGTTGAATAGCAATAGGTGATGGGCAATAAAACGGAGAGCAAATACGATAGTTTTTAGAAGAAGTTCGCGATATTTTGCAGAACTTAGAGATACGACGTGAACTAAGACTCAAGAGAATGGCTCTTAAGTCAGATGATAACTGTGAGGGTAACTTGTGCTGTTCCACATTGTTCTATTTTCTGTTCTTCTAACTAACTAATACAAGTCTATATACAAAATGAAGAGATAGTACTAAAAAGGAAATAAGAACATGTGTAAAACATGAGGCAAATATATCATACAATGAAGACTTTGTAGATCAAAAATAAATGAGAAATGATAAATGATGAAATATACAGTGTTCCCATATAGTAAAAGTACTTCAATGAAACACAAAAATGCACTTATCGCATTCTAACTCTCTTGTACTCTCTCCTCATGTCCGGTAGTGCTCGATATGCAGTGAGTTGGCTTATTCCGAATGTACAACATGTATCAAAAGTGTTTGAGGACAACTATATGGCTGCCGAAGTTGTTTGAAGTACTGCGAAGTCATTCTAAATGTCGCGAAATAATTCGAAGTAGCTCGAAGTTGTCCGAAATAGTGCGAAATCGTGCGAAAATGGTTTGAAGTCGATTTCGTGGCATTCTTAGTACTTCGGAGTGCATGTTGTAATGTCTCCATACGAGTGGAAATGCTTCTCCAGGCTTTAAAGAGCGTAGTGGACCTATCAATGCAAATGATACACAAATGCGGCTATACAAAGGGCACACTACAAAGGTGCACGGACTGGATGCTGGTGCACAGACTATGTGTGATGCTGACTGAGCTATGAACTATGAGTGGGGGAAAGATCCTCTGGATTCTCTATCTGTCTGCCTACTATGTACAAATGGCTTATGTGATAAAAACAGTAAAATAAAGTGTAAAAATAGAAAGTGCCATGTGCTACCCACAAGCGCATCCATTCGCCCATCTAAACCCGACTGCGCTATGCCACTGCCTCAGCCAATAAGATTTGCACACCTATAGCCCACTACCCAACTGTTCCAGTGTGATGCACTATTTTTGGTGCGCTCTAGGTCTCGTGCGCTCTTCCCAATTAATCTGCTTTGGTGTTATGTGTTGCATGCTGCGCCTTAGTAATAATGGCATGATTGACCTGTGCTGGTTACCAGATAAGGTGATGCTGATTGGAAATGTGGAAGAACTATAAGGAGATGCTGTCAAAGGCCAAATAGTGCCAAAGCACCAGGATTACGTGAAGGCACCCAAGTGCGCACAGTCCAATGCCAAATAGGTGCAAAGCGCCCCAATTATGTGAGAATGCACAGTTTACTCATGTTGGAATCGTGGTGCACCTCAAATAAATGTGCCAGTAAGATGGGAGCCATGATGCACAGTGCACCAGTGTGGTGGATTGTTGTGTGTGTGATAGGGATTGTGCAATGAGTGCACAGCAGGGAATGTGAGTTGCAGGTAAAGCATGAAAGGAGTGTGCAAAGGCGCATTGAGCATGCAATAAATGTGGAAGGCAGATAAGGAGTGTGGGGGGGTGCATGGAGGCAGTTTGAAGCATAACAGGGCGCCTTTAGGGCACACAACAGCAGGCAGCTATGGGGGAACCAAAAGTGCAGTAGAAATGCAAAAGGTGCACAAAGGCGCATCTAAATGGTCAAAGGTGTGCAAAAGTGCACAGAAGCGCACAGAGGCACACTGGAGCGCATAGGAGTGCAATGGAGCGCACTGGAGCGCAATGGAGCACACTGGAGTGCATAGGAGCGCATGGGAGCACATGAAGGCACACAAAAGCACGCTGTGCAAAGTGAGTAGAAGATGTCCAAGCAGTGCACACAATCATGAAAAATGGTGTAGTACAAGTGCAGGGTGATAGGGAGCTGTATCATCTCCTCCCAACTGAAATACTGACTGTCCCCAGGCAGCATCCTTGTCAGCTATTGAAGTGCGAAGCGTGAGCATCAAGAAAGCGGGTGAGTGGTAGAAGTGAATGTTTGGGATATTTGAAGAGGCCAAGTAAAGCACACAAAAATGCATGAAGCAAAGTGCACAAGCACAAATGAAATGCAGAAAAATTGTCCAACCATCACTCTCCTCCTCTCAACTGGAATTTTGACTCTGTCCAAACAGTGAAAGTATGAGAGATAAAAGGAAGCACACGCCATATGACAAATTGTATAAAAGGTGAAGGGTCCATAGCGGTGCATGTGGAGCACTAATTGCATGCCTCATCAGTGCTTTCTTTATCCTCAATGCTATCTCCTTGCGCTTCTTCTTCATCAACTGCTTCTTCGTCTTCTGTGTCCACTACTATGGACTCTTCCATCTCCCTCAACCATGTTGTGGTAATATCGAGCACTATGTCTGGAAGCGCGATGGACTTGCACACGTGGTACAGCACTAGGTGAAATGCAGCTATTGTATAGTGCCACCAAAAGTGATCAAGCAAAGCAGATTGCGTCGTGTAAAAGCACTTGTGTGCAATGTTGTTGTGGCTGGTGTGCAATATCGGTAAGCATCTGGACTGCCAAATAACAAGCTGGTGAGCGCTGTGCACATTGCACCTCCATAACCACTCCTTGTGTTTGAAAAATGTGCTCGCATAGTGCACGAGCGCATTATACTTGGAATCCATGAAATCGTTAGGGCGCATTAGGGTATCCATCCAAATCCACACCAAATCTAACTTCTCATCCTCTGCATCTGTGGTTGCACTCCTCGGAACTTGGCTATAGTCATTGTCATAAATAAGCACACTATTGTGCACATTTTGCATGTTTGCACTTGGCTCTGGCTGCATTAGTGCGAGTGCTTGCACATCAAAGGGCTGTGAAATGGGACATATCGCATGCATAAAGCCATGTAGCGCATTGGTCCAATCCCCAAGTTCTTCAACATCTTCTTCTTCATCATCTTCTGGAGTAAACGGTGGCAGGTTTGGTAAAAGCACAGGAAGCGCCGCTAGTGGATCACCTACAATGTTGCGCTCGATGCGGAATTCATTTGGGACATGTGCAATAACTGGTTTGACTTTTCTAGCAACTGGTTTATACTGCTTCTTGGTTACTATGCCCTTTTGCGGCACATGCATCGCTAAATCGATAAAAGTTGCATGCACATGTGCACTTTTCGGAAACGCAGCTGGAATAAGTGCAATGGGGTCAATTGAATTTAAGAGTGCCTGCGCATTACTGTTGGTACATTGGGATAAGTAGAGCTGAGGGGTAAGAGAGGTCAGTGGAATGGAAGTGGAAAATGGAATAAGTGCAAATGCGGAAACATTGCAAGCTTGGGTATCAGAGTCGAATGTTATGATAGTGGCTGCTTCTCCTTGGTCTGCAACAATAGGAAGAGGCGCTTCAATTGCTGCACTAACTGGAGGTGCTGCATTAAGCACTTTACTGTCTGCAAAAGGCGTGCACGCATCACAGTGCACAAATGGCATAATGCTCGCAAGGTTGGTAGCTACCACTTCTGCACCAGTAGCTGCAATGTGCTTTGGAGTAACTTGTTCTCTATGGTGCTGTCTGAGATCGGGTAAAAGGGATAGGAGCTCTTCATGTGAAACTGTAATGGAGGGCGCCTTCATGGCACACGCATATATGTCATCAACAACCTGCGGGTTCTGGATGGGAATGACAGTGCGGTATGATGGCTCTTTGCCTTTGGAAGTGTTAGCTGGTATGCCTGGTTTATCTGCTGCTGTGGGCACAAAATGTGCTGCAGGAATGTTGGAATAGGGATGTATGGGTGTCTCGTCGGGTGCTTCAGTTGCACTCACAGCGGGTTGCAAAGCTGGGGACTCGATACTGTTGGCGGGCACAATGTCTGTGGTTGTAGAATGCATGCTCTCTTGGCTGGATGTATTGCGTGGTGTGCACCACAGAATTTTGATGCCATCGAAGACTTGCCTCTTCCGAAGCACCATCAACTCCTGCTTGAGTGCATCGATGCGCTCTTCCTTCATTAATTGTGCCTTTGGTGCACTTTGCATATAATCTGCTGCAGGCGCTGAAGCAGCAATGTACATCAACTGTAAAGGTGCTGCTGGAGCTAGACGAGGTGCTATATTGTAGATGAGCTGTGAATTGGTATTAGATGAAAGTCGACCAGTGGCAATCTGCCCTGTGTTGCGCTTATGCCATTCCTCAATGCGCTCACCCAAGAAGTTGCCTGGAATAGAACGTGGCATGAATGTGCCACCTGGGAGTACGATGCACCCTTCCACATTTCACCTACACTTTTCTTCACTAATAAGGTGCTCAATTGAAGCACACTCAGGGATATAATGCCCTGTCTGACCGCAACCATTGCACTTGTCATTGTTCGAGCAAGGCGTGCCATTTCCACCATCTCTGCATGATGCGCTCAATGTGGTAACTATTGTCTGTGTCATGCGTTTGAATAAGACTGAGATGTCTTCTGCTTTGACTGTGGGCGCGCTAGGTTGTGGCTGGGAAATGGGTGCGCTGGGTGCTGAGTAGGGTGCATACATATCGGGGTTTTGCACTGTGAGCCCAGTAAATGGCTGGAAATAGCACGCTGGGCCTCAAAGATAAAGTCAATCACATCGCGTATTGCATCTAATGAGTATGGCACATTTGCAGGCTGATTCGGTACTGCAATCGCAAGGCAGCTCAAAATGTGCTTGAGCTGGTCTGGTCAAAACACCCTAATGAACATGCGGCTTTGGTCGTAGTGCGCCAATATGCCTTGTGCAACTAAGTATTTGCTAATGTTGAAAAATGCGCAGTAATAACATGCAATTTCTTCTGCAGTTACAAGGCCAACGCATGCGGTCTCACCAATAAGCTTGTCCAGGTCGCTAATACTCCATTTACTGCCATCCCTAGAGCCGGAATAAAGCTTTAGGACAGCAGCTTTGAATGCACCATAGTTGTGCATCGTGCTATACTCTGGTAGCAGTTTCCAAGTGTCTGCAGTGTCGCTGTCCAAATAGCACACAGTGTGGAACTTCTTATCAGTCTCGTTGGTGACGTTACAATCACGGAGGAGTAGCGCAAGCTCCTCAAAGTACTTCTGGAGCTCACACAGTTTTGCGGGGTCAAAACGTGGTGCATGTTGGTTGGATGCAGATGGCATATGCATGGTAGCCATAGTAGGTGGAATAAGGTGTGTAGAGTTAAGATCTGGTAAAAGTGCAGCAAAATGCAAAGGCAGAGAAGGATGCGGTGATGTGGAGGGAGTTAAGGTAGGTAGGGATGATTCAGGTGAAGGTGGAGGTAAAGACAGCGTGGACAAGTGATGCATGTTGTTTAGAAAGAGTGATTCGAATACTGGTATTTCCCCAAGCTGGAGCACAGTTGCTAACAGCTCAGAATGGAGAGTGCAAAGGTGGTTAATGTTGAAGCAAAGGGTGAGCCAATGGAGGTCTAAAATATGGTCTGATAAGCAGAAACCCCTCGCGGTGGGCTCCAGAAATGATGTGTTCAGTTGGTACTCGGTGCAGAGTCTCAACAGAAAGGGTGAACACTTAACCTACAACTGCAGGCATGCTCGGGGTGAGGGGGGAGTTTGCTTAGAGGGCCTCAGATCGTCCTTCAGGGTGCAAAGACTATGGAGAGGCTGGTACGGTGGTTTTCAATGTGTGCACTAGTTGTGTGTGCAAAAGGGGAGATATGCGCAGTGGCAGGAAAGTGCACAATGCAAAGGGGCAAAAATGCGCAGTGCGGAAAAACGTGCAATGGGAGCGCAAAGTGCACAATGACGAGGGTGATGAAGACGAGAGGTGTAGTGGGATGGAGACAACACTGGGGTGTGCTGTGAAGGTGGTGCATAGGTTGGGGACACAAATGGGGTGGAAACGTTAGGGGTGGAAAAAGGTGCAAATGGTGTGCAAAATGCAGCTATATGAATAAGTGCACAAACAGTGCGCAAACACAGCTATACGAAGGGTGCACTGTGTGAGTGCTCGAACGAGGATGAAGGACGCAATGCAGAAATGAAACGCAACAATACGATGAGGGGATGCAAACGATACACAAACGCGGCTATATGAAGGGTGCACTACAAAGGCGCATGGACTGGACACTGGTGCACAGACTATGTGCAACGCTGACTGAGCTATGAACTATGAGGGGGGGAAAGATCCTCTGGATTCTCTATCTGTCCGCCTACTATGTACAAATGGCTTATGTGGTAAAAACAGTAAAATAAAGTGTAAAAATAGAAAGCGCCATGTGCTACCCACAAGTGCATCCATTCGCCCATCTAAACCTGACCACGCTATGCCGCTGCCTCAGCCAATAAGATTTGTGCACTTATAGCCCACTACCCAACTGTTCCGGTGTGATGCACTATTTTTGGTGCGCTCTAGGTCTCGTGTGCTCTTCCCAATTAATCAGCTTCAGTGTTATGTGTCGTGTGCTGCACCTTAGTAATAATGGTGTGATTGACCTGTGCCAGTTACCAGATAAGGTGATGCTGATTGGAAATGTGGAAGAACTATAAGGAGATGCTGTCAAAGGCCAAATACTGCCAAAGCGCCAGGATTATGTGAAGGCACCAAAGTGCACACAGTCCAATGGCAAATAGGTGCAAAGTGCCCCGATTATGTGAGAATGCGCAGTTCACTCGTGTTGGAATCATGGTGCACCTCAAATAAATGTGCCAGTAAGATGGGAGCCACGATGCGCAGTGCACTGGTGCAGTGGATTGTTGTGTGTGTGATAGGGATTGTGCAATGAGTGCGCAGCAGGGAATGGGAGTTGCAGGTAAAGCATAAAAGGAGCACGCAAAGGCACATCGAGCACACAATAAATGTGCAAGGCAGATAAGGAGTGTGGGGGGGTGCACAGAGGCGGTTTAAAGCATAACAGGGTGCCTTTAGGGTGCACGACAGCAGGCAGCTATGGGGGAACCAAAAGTGCAGTAGAAATGCAAAGGCACACAAAGGTGCACCTAAATGGTCAAAGGTGCACGAAAGTGCACAGAAGTGCACAAATGTGCATGGAAGCACACAGAGGTGCACTGGAGCACATAGGAGTGCATAGGAGTGCAATGGAGCGCACGGGAGTGCAATGGAGCACAATGGAGTGAATGGGAGCGCACTGGAGCGCACTGGAGTGCATAGGAGTGCATGGGAGTGCATGAAGGTACACAAAAGTGTGCTGTGCAAAGTGAGTAGAAGATGTCCAAGCAGTGTGCACAATCATGAAAAATGGTGTAGTACAAGTGCAGGGTGATAGGGAGCTGTATCACTGTGCACTTCCATGCACTCCAGTGTGCCTTTGTGTGCTTTGTGCACTTTTCATGCACTTTTGTGTGCTTTTGACTGCTTAGGTGTGCTTTTGTGCACCTTTACATTTCTACTGTGCCTTTGGATCCCCCTTAGCTGCCTTCTGTCGTGCACTCTAAATGCGCCTTGTTACACTTCAAACCACCTCTGTGTGCCCCCTCCCACACTCCTTATCTGCCTTTCACAGTTATTGCGTGCTTGATGCACCTTTACGTGCTCCTTTTCTGCTTTACCTGCAACTCACACTCTCTGCTGCACACCCATTGCACAATCCCTATTACACACATGACAATCCACCACACCAATTGCACTGTGCATTGTGGCTTCCAGCTTAATTGCGCATTTATTCAAGGTGCACCATGATTCCAACATGAGTGAACTGCACATTCTCACATAATTGGGGCACTTTGCACCTATTTGGCATTGGACCATGCACACTTGGGCGCTTTCACATAATCCTGGTGCTTTGGCACTATTTGGCCTTGCACAGCATCTCCTTATAGTTCTTCCACATCTCCAATCGGCATCGTCTTATCTGGTAACTGGCACAGATCGATCACATCATTATTACTAAGGCACAGCATGCAATGCATAACACCAAAGCAGATTAATTGGGAAGAGTACACGGGACCTAGAACACACCAAAAATAGTGCATCACACTGGAACAGTTGGGTATTGGGCTATAGCATGCGCAAATCTTATTGGCTGAGGCAGCGGCATAGTGTGGTTGGGTTTAGATGGGCAAATGGATGCGCTTGTGGGTAGCACATGGCACTTTCTATTTTTACACTTTATTTTCCCATTTTTATCACATAAGCCATTTGTACATAGTAGGGGGACAGATAGAGAATCCAGAAAATCTTTCCCCCCCCTCATAGTTCATAGCTCAGTCAGCATCGCACATAGTCTGTGCACCAGCATCCAGTCCATGCGCCTTTGTAGTGCATCCTTTGTATAGCCATGTTTGCATATCATTTGCATCCCCTTGTCATATTGCTGCATTTTGTCCCTGCATTGCATCCTTCATCCTCATTTGTGCACTTAAACAGTGTGCCCTTCATATAGCTGCATTTTGTCCACCATTTGTGCATTTATTTGTATAGCCATGTTTTGTGCACCATTTGCACCTTTTTCCACCCATTGCACTGATACAGCTCCCTATCACCCTGCGCTCATACTACAGCATTTTTCACAATTGTGCACACCACTTGGACATCTTCTACTCACTTTGCACAGTGCACTTTTGTGCGCCCAAGTGCACTCCTGTGTGCTTCTGTGTGCCTTTGTCTGCTTTCTGCACTCCCATGCACTGCCATGCACTCCACTGTGCTCCAGTGCACTCCAGTGCACTCCCATGCACTTCCATGCGCTCCAGTGCACCTCTGTGCACTTTTGCATGCCTTTGACCATTTAGGTGCACTTTTGTGCGCCTTTTACATTTCTACTGTACTTTTGGTTCCCCCATAGCTGCCTGCTGTCGTGCACCCTAAATGCACCCTGTTACACTTCAAACTGCCTCCATGCACCCCCCCACGCTCCTTATCTGCCTTTCACAGTTATTGTGCACTTGATGCACCTTTGCGTGCTCCTTTTATGCTTTACCTGTGACTCACATTCTCTGCTGCGCACTCATTGCACAATCCCTATCACACACACAACAATCCACCACACCAGTTGTGCTGCGCATCATGGCTTCCATCTTACTGGCGCATTTACTTGAGGTGCACTGCAACTCCAACACAAGCAAACTGCGCATTCTCACATAATCAGGGCACTTTGCACCTATTTGGCATTGGACTGTATGCACTTGGGCGCTTTCACATAATCCTGGCGCTTTGGCAGTATTTGGCCTTTGACAGCATCTCCTTATAGTTCTTCTGCATTTCCAATTGGCATTGCCTTATCTGGTAACTGGCACAGGTCGATCATGTCATTATTACTAAGGCGCAGCACATGACACATAACACTGAAGCAGATTAATTGGGAAGAGTGCACGAGACCTAGAGCACACCAAAAATAGTGCATCGCACCAGAACAGTTGGGTATTGGGCTATAGGTGTGCAAATCTTATTGGCTGAGGCAGGAGCATAGTGCAGTCGGGTTTAGATGGGCGAATGGGTGTGCTTGTGGGTAGTGCATGGCACTTTCTATTTTTACATTTTATTTTACCGTTTTTATCACATAAGCCATTTGTACATAGTAGGTGGACAGATAGAGAATCCAGAGGATCTTTCCCCCCCCTCATAGTTCATAGCTCAGTCAGCATTGCACATAGTCTGTGCACCAGCGTCCAGTCCATGCGCCTTTGTAGTGCACCCTTCATATAGCTGCATTTGCATATTATTTGCATTCCCTCATCGTATTGCTGCATTTCATCCCTGCATTGCATTCTTCATCTTCATTTGTGCACTCTTGCAGTGGGCCCTTCATATAGCTGCATTTGCACACTGTTTGTGCCTTTTTTTGTATAGCTGCATTTTGTGCACCATTTGTGCCTTTTTCCACTCGTTGTGCCCTCATCCTGTTTGTGCCTTTAACCTGTGTGCCTCCCTCGCAGCACATCCCAGTGCCATCTTCATCCCACTGCACCTCCCACTTCCATCTTCCTCATCGTTGCGCACTTTTGCACTCCCATTGCACATTTTTCTGCACTGTACATTTTTGCCCCTTTGCATTGTGCACTTTCCTGCTATTGTGCATATCTTCCTTTGAGTGTACATGACTAGTGCGCACATTAAAAACCACCATTACAGCCTCCTCATAGTCTCCACAACCTGAAGGACAATCCGAGGCCCTCTAAGTGAACCCCCCCCTCACCCCGAGCATGCCTGCAGTTGTAGGTTAAGTGTTCACCCCTTCCATTGAGACTCTGCACCGAGTACCAACAGAACACATCAGCACTTTCATCCCATTTGCACCCTTAACCTGTGCATTCCCCTTTTAGCACATCCCAGTGCCATCTTCATCCCACTGCACCTCCCACTTTCATCATCCTCATCATTGCGTACTTTTGTGCTCCCATTGCACATTTTTCTGCACTGCACATTTTTGCCCCCTTGCATTGCCTACTTTTCTGCCATTGCACATATCTTCCCTTTAGTGTACACAACTAGTGCACACATTGAAAATTGCTGTACCAGCCTCTTCATAGTCTCCACGCCCCGAAGGATGATCCGAGGCCCTCTAAGTGAACCCCCTCACCCTGAGCATGCCTGAAGTTGTAGGTTTAGTGTTCACCCCTTCTGTTGAGACTCTGCACTGAGTACCAACTGAACACATCAATGGGGGGGTAAGATTTCCTTCAGTTCAAATGTCATTGACAGTGGCCAATGCCATGCCTCTGGCTGATGCCATGTTGTTGGCCAATGCTGTGTCTCTGGCCAATGCTGTATTTGCTTCTGATGCCATATCATCTCACTAATCATCATTTTGCAGTCTGAAAACATGACTGATCAACTGTACTATCTGTTGGCCCGAAACCAGCTTATGCTACCAGCTGACCCAGTAGGTGTCATGGTCCTCATTTGTGTGACTATAGTTGATCTTGTTGCAGTCATTGACAGCCAGGGAGCTGTTGAACTGCCATGCTAAAGTGAAAGCCCTGCAAAACCAGCTCAGCACATCATATATGGATGCCAGTCATTGTCTCTACATGGCTGAGGTCAAAAGGCTGGAACAGCAGGATGTCACCTTAAAGACATATGTAACCTTGAAGGAAAGGATGGAGTTAAATCTGGAATCATTCAAATGCAGGTTCTCTGAGATTCCAATCAGACCATCATCCCATGAGCATGACAATAATGCTGATCCCCCTGCCGATTCTCACTGATGTTATGCCAAGGCCATGACATTCTTATTGTATCTACATTGAACATTGCTGTGCTGTATCTAATGATGAAATATTGCTGGTTTTTGAATGGCCACAGTCAAGACATGGCAGCAGCAAGACATGGCATCTGCCAAAGGCATGGCATCAGCCAAGATGCGGCATCGGCCAACAGGACGATGTTGGCCCAAGGATGGCATCAGGGCTAGATTGCTGGCAATGAGACTTTGAAAAGAAGGAAATTTTACTTCCCCATGTGCCATGTGCACATTGAATTCAATCTTCTTGGAATAAGCCTCCATTGCCTGGTGGGTAACTGGAATCATAACTGTTTAATCAGGGATCAATCACACATTGAAAATGAATAAAAAACACTATTACATCACATCAACCTCCTCAACAAGAAGAGCCAACCCAGCTTAAGGCTACCCGACTACCAAATTTTGGCATACTCAAAAAGCTGAGTTTGAGTTTCAAAATGGGAATGCTGCTTTGTTTGTATATATTGATTGTATAAGGATCAACAACCCGTGATTGTTGATCTTCAGCATTTCACTGTTTTTCATATCAATATTGACCCCACTGCCACAGCCAACCTATCATCCATCATGAACATTACATGCGACCAAGTCCTCAGCCAGATCAGTGAGATTGAACAGGCCATCTGCAATGGACTTCAGGATGGAAGTATCGCTGTGGTGATGAAGGAAAGAAGATTTGTGCTTGTGAGTGGATCAGTATGCTATCAGACCAACTATGCACTTATAAAATATAGAACACATTATTTGGGTGGCAAAGAGAGGTCCTCACAGAAGATGTGCAGGCTGTGTTCTGGGCTGATGCCTTCTTGTGGGGATTTGTGGTAGCATGGTCAAAGTCAGACAGGACAGGGGACCAAAGGTTTATTGAAGGTCAACAGAAGGCAATGAAGACCTTTGATGAGAAAAAGGGCATCACAGGTGCTGCATCCACAGCAACTGGACCAACCAACTTGACAATGGCAGCGGTGATGGGAGCTGGACCAGCAATGGCTACTGTAGCAGCAGTGGCAGTGGGAACAGCATCACCTGCTGGAATGGCCACAGCAGTGGGAATAGGAATGGCCATGGCTAAGAAGGCATCCATGGCAGTGGCCAAGAAAGAAGGGATGGCAGTGGCCAAAAAATGAGGAACAGGAGCAGCAAAGGCAAAAGCACTTTGAGCATCAGCAGCAGTGGCACCAGGAGTGGCAGTGGCAAAGGTGCAGCAGTGGCAATGCCAACAAGGAGAGAAGCGGCAGTGGCACAGGCCAAGATGTGGACCCAACCAGAAGCATCAGGATCAAGAATTCCTGCCCCTGCCCAGCATTCAATACTGCCAGTCATCACAGTGACATGCAGGTTGTGACAGGTGGAGAGTAGCAAGGGATCGGATGAGGAGATGGATGAGGAGATGGAGAGCGATGCCAGTGCCAATCCCAGGATGGAGTGGAAGTGGCACAACACAGAAAGGAAGGAATGAGCACCACTCCAGCAAGGGAGTTTGCAAACGATGCCCTGTGCACAATGTGTCAAGCTTAGGCATCAGTGTTGGGATCAGGTGAATGGCAAAACTGCATGCTACTTCTGTGAGAAAGAGAAAGTTCAGTGCGGTCCAGAGGATGTAGATCGAGTGCCAAAAATGAAGAAAGCAAAAGGATTGGCAAGACGAAAAGCAAATAAGGCACAATTTTCCAGTGAAGACAGTGGAGAGGAATCATCTAGGCAGTGTTGGGGCAGACTACATATGCTGCACAGAGGAAGAGACAACACATTCCTTATAACCTACCTGGGGTTTAGTTAGTCTTAGAGCTAGGGTTTAGCAGAGGTAAGAACACTGTATATCTTCTACAGTACAGGTTCTCCTTATATACATAATAATAAGGATGTCACATGACTCAGGAATGTGTTTACCACATGTATGCACAGTAAGTGCAGTAACATGTGTGTGCTGCATGCATTGCCTCATGTATGCAGCATGCATCAGAATTTAATTTCAACACCCCCCCTCAAACTGTACAGCGCTCTAAGCAGCTAAGTTTGAATCTCAAAAGTAATTCCAAAAGAGTCTCTAAATTTCCTGAATGGGATGGTGCCAAGGTTCTTTGTGAACATGTCAGCCGGATTATCACTTCCAGGAATGAAAACAACTGTGACTTTGTCATTTTCTATGCATTCACGGGTATAGTGGTAGCAAATGTCTATATGTTTGGTCCTCCTTTCCTGAACTGGATTTGATCTGATAAAGATGGATCCCTGATTATCAGCACAGATTGGTATGCACTTCAGTACATATCCAAGTTTCTGGAATAAGGACTCTATCCACACTATCTGTCAACAAGTGTCGGATAGAGCCATATATTCAGCTTCTGTGGATGACAGTGCTACAGTTTTTTGTAAACAGGACTGCCAGCACACAATGCCACTCGCTAGAGTAGCAAAGTAACCCGTTGTAGATCAGCGTTTGACAGTGTCAGCTGCCCAATCAGAATCTGTGAAGGCCTGTAGCTTCTTGGACTTCTCACCATCATAGACAATGTTATATTTCTGGGTTTCCACCAGATAGCACATGATGTACATCGCTTTGTCTGGATGTTCTTGGCTAGGATTAGCCAAGAATTGCGACATCTTGATTACCACATAAGCGATATCAGGTTGTGTTCCAAGCATCAGATACAATAAAGATCCGATCACAGACTGATATTTTGATCTAAGTGCCACGTTGGGCATTGCTGTGTTTTCTGATGGTCTGTAACCAGTCGGGAGTGGAGTGGGGTCGCTTTGGCATTTGTCATCTCGAATCTCTCAAGCACTTTGGTGAGATGTTCAGTTTGATCGAGTTTGACTTTGCTTGCAGTCTGGGTGATGTGCATGCCTAAGAATTCCATGACTTTTTCAGTACTATGGTACTCCCATTGCTTTAGACAAGCATTTTTCTTTTCATCCACAAGTTTCTTGTTCTTCCCCATGAACAAGCCATCATCAACATAAATGAGTGCAATAACAATGCTGCCTGTCTTAGGATCCTTGTGTACGAAAATGCCGGCATCGGAGCTGGCGCACACAAACCCAATGGTGTGCATAAATGCCTCTAGCTCTTTCCACCATGCAAGTGAGGCTTGTTTAAGGCCATACAATGCTCAGCATAAGCGCATTACTTTGTGCTCTTTTTCCTTGAGTCTGAAACCCTTGGGTTGATCCATATAGATCTCCTTATTTAGTTTGCCATATAAAAATGCAGTTTTTACATCTAGGCCGGTCATATACATGCCCTCTAGAGATGCAAGTGCAAACATGAGGCATGCAGTCTTGTAGTGGACTACTGGTGAGAAAATCTCATCAAAGTCAACACCTTCGACTTGTGAAAAGCCTTTGGCCATGAGTCTGGCTCATTTTCTTCCATCCAATTTTATGGAGAAAACTCATCTATTTTTGATCATTTTTTGATCATGTGGAAGATCGACAATGTCATAGACTTGTCTCTTATGAAGAGCCTCTAATTCTTCATGACAAGCTTGTTTCCACTCATGTTGCTGCTGCTGTGGTAGGCATGCAATATTGTGAAATTGGTTTGGAACTTGGCTTATTTCGCTCGATGGTTTGACTGCTTTTGACAATAGCCAGCGAATAAGCTTATCTCCTCCTTCCTTGGTTATCTTTTTAATATAACCTGCTTCGTCCGGTGATGATACTCAACCCAGAAACCCAAACAAAACCTACTAATGGCTTCGGATGGTATAACACAGGCCAAAGGAAGGGTGTGAGGTGGTACTAAATATCACTGCTGAGACCAAAGCGTAATGTTTAGTGATGTGAAATCGTAAGGGCTGTGGATAATAGTCTGTATAGGCATATGAAGGTGTTCGAAATAGTTCGAAAGAGGTTCGAAGATGTGCGAAATAGGTTCGAAAAAGGTTTGAAGAGGTTTGAAGTCATGCGAAGTAGTCCGAAGAAGTTCGAATAAGTTCGAAAAGGTTCGAGGTATATCGAAGAGCGAGTTTAACAAATGTGAAGTGTTTGTCGAATGGCGGTAGGCGATGGGCGATAAAACGGAGAGCAAATATGATAGTTTCGAGGAAGTTCACGATATTTCGCAGAACTTTTAGAGATATGACGTGAAGATAAGACTAAAGAGAATGATTTTTAAATCTGATGATAGCGAGAGGGTAACTTGTTCTCCTTCGTTCTATGTAAATAGTACAAGTTTATATACATTTTGAAGAGATAGTACCAAAAAGGGGAATACAATAAAGGGCAATATGTGCAACAATAAAGGACTTTGTAAATTGTAAAAACAAATGAGAAATGACAATAATTGAAACATACTTTGTCCCAGTATAGTAAGAGTTCTTGTCCTATTGATTTAATATATCATGAAACATAAAAACCGCACTTATCGCATTCTAACTCTCTTGTAATCCCTCCTTGTGTCTGGTAGTGCTCGATATGCGATGATGGGTTCAGTTGGTACTCAGTGCAGAGTCTCAACAGAAGGGGTGAACACTTAACCTACAACTGCAGGCATGCTCGGGGTGAGGGGGGAGTTCGCTTAGAGGGCCTCGGATCGTCCTTCAGGGCATGGAGACTATAGAGAGGCTGGTACAGCGATTTTCAATGTGCGCACTAGTAGTGTACACGAAAGGGGAGATATGCACAGTGGCGGAAAAGTGTGCAACACAAAGAGGCAAAAACGCGCAGTGCGGAAAAATGTGCAACGAGAGTGCAAAAGTGCGCAACGATGAGGATGATGAAGGCGGGAGGTGTAACAGGACAAAGACAATACTGGGATGTACTGTGAAGGTGGTGCACAGTTTGGGGGTGCAAACAGAGTGAAAGCGCAAGGAGTGGAAAAAGGTGCAGACGGTGCACAAAACGCGGCTATGCAAAAAGGTGCGCAAACGGTGCGCAAATGTGGCTATACGAAGGGCGCACTACGATAGTGCGCAGACAAGGATGAAGGATGCAATGCAAGGGACGAAATGCAACAATACGATGAGGGGACGCAAATGATAATGCAAACATGGCTATATGAAGGGCGCACTACGAAGGCACACGGACTGGACGCTGGTGCACAGACTATGTGCGACGCTGACTGAGCTATGAACTATGAGGGGGGGGAAAGATCCTCTGGATTCTCTATCTGTCCGCTACTATGTACAAATGGCTTATGTGATAAAATGGTGAAATAAAGTATAAAAATAGGAAGCACCATGTGCTACCCACAAGCACGTCCATTCGCCCATCTAAACCTGACCGCACTATGCCGCTGCCTCAGCCAATAAGATTTGTGCACCTATAGCTCAATATCCAACTGTTCCGGTGCAATGCACTATTATTGGTGTGCGCTAAGTCTCGTGCGGCCTTCCCAATTAATCCACTTCGGTGTTATGTGTCGCATGCTGCACCTTAGTAATAATGATGTGATCGACCTGTGCTGGTTACCAGACAAGGCGATGCCGATTGGAAATGCAGAAGAACAATAAGGAGATGCTGTGCGAGGCCAAATACTGCCAAAGTGCCAGGGTTACATGAAAGCGCCCAAGTGTGCACAGTCCAATGCCAAATAGGCGCAAAGCAGCCCAGTTATGTAAGAATGTGCAGTTCGCTCGTGTTGGAATCGCGGTGCGCCTCAAGTAAATGCACCAGTAAGATGGAAGCCGCGATGTGCAGCACATTTGAAGTGGTGAATTGTTGTGTGATGGTAAGAATAGTGCAGTGAGTGTGCAGCAAGGAACGTGAGTTGCGAGTAAAGCATAAAAGGAGTGCATAAAGGCGCATTGAGTGCGCAATAATGGAAAACGGCAGGTAAGGAGTGTGGGGGGGGCACACGGAGGTGGCTTGAAGTGCAACGAGGTGCATTTAGGGCGCACAATGATTGGCGGCTATGGGGAACCAAAAGCGCAGTAGAAATGCAAAAGGCACACAAAGGCGCACCTAAACGGTCAAAGGCGCGCAAAAGCGCACAAAGGCGCACAAAAGTGCGCTGCGCAAAGTGTGTGGAAGCCATCTAGAAGGTGCACACAATCGCAAAAAAATGCTGTAGTATGCGTGCAGGGCGATAGGGAGCCGTATCAGCGACTAAATAGCTTACTCCGGTTAAGCATTGTGTATCGAAAGTGTTTGAGGACAGCTATATGGCTGCCGAAGTTGTTCGAAGTATTGCAAAGTTGTTCGAAATGTCGCGAAATGGTTCGAAAGCATTCGAAATAGTTCGAAGTTGTCCGAAATAGTGCGAAATAAGTCGAAAATAGTTCGAAGTCGGTTTTGTAATGTGCGTAGTGGTTTGGAAGGTCTGTCGTAGTGTGTCAATATGATTGGAAACTTTGCTCAGACCTTAGAGCATGCAGTGGACCTATCACCGGTTCCCCCATTGGGTGATCATGTTCTTGATCATTGGAATTGGGCACACTCTCATGGGGTGCTGAACTTGGTCCAGCAACTGGTTCTTTCTGTTGAGATTGTGGTCATGTTCGGTTATGATCCAAATCTTGACCTACAGATCTCTTCCAATATCGATCATGTGCAATGTCTCTCTCTATGTCAGAGGGGAGTCACTTCTCTCCATAGGTATTGCCAGGACAGTTTGGGATGTTCCTCTGCCTGCCTGATTGATGGGGCAATTGCTGCCATTCCTGTTGATCATCACGTCTTGGATGAAAGTCCTCAGTGGTTACTGGAGGCAGTGGAGGAGGAGCATCTGTCACATCGTCATGCACCTTTTGCTCACTTGGTACATCATCATCATCATTTTCTGATGATGGAGGAAGGGGCAGATTTTGTGGCGGTATAAAATCATCACCATCCATTCCAGATGAGTGGTCATTATCTTCTGGTTCTGGAGGTGGAAAATCACCAAGGTCTGTATTGGCAGGAGTTTTAGCTCTGGGACAGCATGGGAACAATCTTACATCAAATAGTGCCATAGCACCAATGAATATTGCACCACTAGGTCGCATAAAACGATATGCTTTAATGCCATCTTCTAATCCAAGGTACATCATTAACTCTGATCAAGGAGCTAATGTGTTTGGACGCTTCTCCTTGGGTAGGTAGACGTAAGCACCACAACCGAAAACCTTCAGATCATTTAGATCTGGGTGGACCTTTGTCAGGTCCTCAACCGGTGTCAGCCATTTCAGGCACCTTATTGGGGTTCGGTTGTATAGGTGTGTTGCATGTTCAATGCAAAATTCCCACCATGATTGTGGTAGACATGCAGTAAATCACAGGGTTTGCGACTTTTCCATTATTGTCCTTTTGGCATGCTCTGCACACCCATTCTGTTGGTGAACGTGGAGTGCAGACATCTCTATTTTGATGCCAAAGTCCTTGAGCACTTTTTGTAGCTCACGATCTTTGAACTCCCCCCTTGGATCAACATGCCAGCGCTTGATTGTAGCACCATACTGTGTCGAAGCCACTGCCCGAAATTGTCTGATGGCTGCAGCAGCATCAGATTTCTTTTTAAGGCATTGGACCCAGATATGTGATGTTTTGTCATCCAGAAATACAATAAAGTATTTATGTTTATGGTACGATAGTACTGGGAGTTCCTTCAGATCAGAATGTATTAATTCAAAGGGTCTTTCTGCGCATGAATCTGATTCGGGAAAAGATTTTGAGGTCATTTTCCCTTCAACGCACCCTGGACATATAATTTTGTCTTTAGGAATAATTAAATTCCTTGGGAATTTTATGGTGCTATTAGGCATCTTTTCTAGCACCTCTTTGAATGGGTGTCCAAGTCGCTTATGCCAAGTTGAGTAGTCTGCGACATACATCATCGCAACATTGATTCCCTTGGTGCTCAATATATGAGTCCGAGCCCAATAAATAGTGTCACGTTTCATAAGAGGGACGCAATCCATAATTGGGTTTCCTTGCTTGAAAAATGAAATGTGTGCAGAGGAACCATGCACATCACTTCTGTCTTGCAAGAAGATGCCCATTGACAGTAATTGAGCATTACAGTTGGGTATGTAGTAAACGGGGTATAATCGCATTTCACGTGTCTCTGACTTCCCATGACATACTACCTGATGTCTAATGAAGACTGCTCCTTTCCCTACTATATGAGTAGTACCCGTGGCTGTTTGAACCAGGGTAGAGTCCTTTCTCGGTAAAGGCTCGTAAGAAGCAAAATCTTTAATTTTACCAGTGAAGTGTTTTGATGCACCTGAATCCATGATCCAGTTGGCACCTTTCTTACAATTTCCATTTGCACACATAACACATATATTAAGATGTAAATTGTTCCATGATACATTTAGTAGCGGTAAAATTTCACATGAAAAGTTCGCTGTGATCAGTGGAATGTTAATTCTTGTGCTTGTGGCAGAGAAAAGGACTGACCTTTCATTATATATACCTGTTTCAAGCAGTTCATCGACGAGCATTTTGTCGACAGCTTTCCATACTTCTTCATCAGAAACCGCAGGTTCCGATCTAAGGGAGACGCTATCATCTTCTAACTCTACAATCCTTGGTTCTGGTTCAATCCTCCTCCTCTTTCCTTCTCACACCATTAGGTGCTCTTCCAGTGGTCGCAGATTTTTCGCGCTGCATGGGAGATTCATTTGCTCAAGGGTGTCTCAAGCCTGCTGATATTTGGTATAGACCGAATGAGAGGTAGAGGCTGCACCCGTGTATGCCTGTGCAGGCAGTCGGCAGTGAGGATCCCTTGTGGGAGTATGTTCACACTTCTCGATGCGCTGGATGAGTGGCATTGGCAGTATGATGGTGCCATTACCATTTATAGTAGTAAAGACTTTTGAGGCAAGGTGGGTATATTTCTCTTTAGGCTTTTCCTCTTTAGTCTTTTTGTCCCCATGTCATCCATGCTTTCGGGACGAATCTCCATTGTTGCCCTGAGATTGCCATTTGGAATTTCCTCCTTTGCACTTGACAGTGGAAAGCTTGGTGGCCTGAGGTGGGCTGATGGGCTTTCCAACTGCCATGCGCCATGAGGCCTCAGCGACAATGGAGTCCTTGACATGTTTAAATGTCAAGGCTCTAGTAGCAGTCGTGTTAAGGACCGTGGCAGATAGAGAATCATACTCGCACAGCATCGCAGCAAGTAGAATCATTGCCTGTACTAATTCGGGGATGGCAACATTGGCAGCCATAAGGCACTCGAATTTATCAGCCATTTTGGCAATCTCTGGAATGGGATTCACAGCTGGAATTTTAATTGCGATTGCAGACCTAAAGTCCACAAAGACTTGGGAGGGGCCATCGACACCATAGTCAGTGCAGATGAGATCCCACACCTCCTCAGCAGTGTCCTTGGTGTTGGCATGCTGCCGAATAGAGGGGGCCAGGCGGAGCACTAGGCTACCAATAGCCTGGTAGCCTGGTCATTCTTGTTGTTCCAGGTCTGGAGCTTGGCATTAGCTTCCGCTACTAGTGCAGCATTTGTCGCCGTCAAAGGAGGCACCAGGGGTGGTTTTAGTTCCATCCCACTAGTTATTTGCCAGAGGCCCTGAGACCTGAGCCATGCCTTCATTGAGTCGGCCCATTGAATGTACTTAGAGCCATCGAAAGTTTGTATGAGTTTTTCAAGAGTTGAAGACATAATGTTGTAGTGGCAGCTGGTAAAAGCGCTCAATCAGTCCTCTATTCAAGAAAACACGTTCCATAATTTCAGGCAAAAAACACTTCTTCAGAGTGGTTAACCCTAGTCAACCTGGGTTTTTAAATGCAGCTCGCAGGGAGCACAATGCAGCTCATGAAGAGCGCAAGGTTACAATTTGGAGACAATGAAGTCAACATCGTTCGCAGCCAGTTAAGGCGCATTCGCGACGTGCCCAGCAGGGCCCATAACCTGTTGGAGCAGACTACATACACTGCACAGAGGAAGAGATGACACGTTCCTTATAACCTACCTGGGGTTTAGTTAGTCTTAGAGCTAGGGTTTAGCAGAGGTAAGAACACTCTGTATATCTACTATGGTACAGGTTCTCCTTATATACATAATAGTAAGGATGTCACGTGACTCAGGAATGTGTTTACCACATGTATGTGCAGTAAGCGCAGTAACATGTGTGTGCTGCATGCATTGCCTCATGTATGCAGCATGTGTTGGAGATTTAATTTCAACAGTGGGGGCAGCTTTGGCATTTGTCATCTCGAACCTCTTGAGCACTTTGGCAAGATATTCAGTTTGATCGAGTTTGACTTTGCTTGCAGTCTGGGTGATGTGCATGCCTAAGAATTCCATGACTTTTTCAGTACTATGGCACTCCCAATGCTTCAGACAAGCATTCTTCTTTTCATCCACAAGGTTCTTGTTCTTCCTCATAAACAAGCCATCATCAACATAGACCAGTGCAATAACAATGCTGCCTGTCTTAGAAACCTTGTGTATGAAAATGCTGGCATTGGAGCTGGCATGCACAAACCCACTGGTGCGCATAAATGCCTCTAGCTCTTTCCACCATGCTAGTGAGGCCTGTTTAAGGCCATACAATGCTTGGCATAAGTGCATTAATGTGCACTCTTTTCTCTTGAGTCTGAAACCCTTGGGTTGATCCATATAGATCTCCTCTTCTAGTTTGCCATATAAAAATGCAGTTTTTACATCTAGACTGGTCATATACATGCCTTCTAGAGATGCAGGTGCAAACATGAGGCATACAGTCTCATAGCGGATTACTGGTGAGAAAATCTCATCAAAGTCAACACCTTTGACTTGTGAAAAGCCTTTTTCCATGAGTCTGGCTCATTTTCTTCTGTCCAATGTCACAGAGAAAACCCCTCTATTTTTGATCATTTTTTGATCATGTGGAAGATCGATAATGTCATAGACTTGTTGCTTGCAAAGAGCCTCTAATTCTTCAAGACAAGCCTGTTTCCACTCAAGTTGCTGCAGCCATGGTAGGCATGCAATATCGTGAAATTGGTTTGGAACTTGGCAGATTTTGCTTGATAGTCTGACTGCTTTTAACAGCCAGTGAATAAGCTTATATCCACCTTCCTTGGTTATCTTTTGAATATAACCTGCTTCATCCAGTTCCCCCATTGTGTGATCATGTTCTTGATTATTGAAATCAGTGATGTGTTCTGTTGGTACTCAGTGCAGAGTCTCAATGGAAGGGGTGAACACTTAACCTACTACTGCAGGCATGCTCGGGGTGAGGGGGAAGTTCACTTAGAGGGCCTCGGATCATCCTTCAGGGTGCAGAGACTATGGAGAGGCTGGTATGGCAGTTTTCAATGTGTGCACTAATTGTGTATGCTAAAGGGGAGATATGTGCAGTGGTGGGAAAGTGCGCAATGCAAAGGGGCAAAAATGCACAATGGGAGTGCAAAAGTGTGCAACGACGAGGATGATGAAGGTGGGAGGTGTAGTGGGATGAAGACAACACTGGAACGTGCTGTGAAGGTAGTGCACAGGTTGGGGACACAAACAGGATGAAAGTGCAAGGGGCGGAAAAAGGCACAAATGGTGCACAAAATGTGACTATGCAAATAAGTGTGCAAACAGTGCACAAATGTGGCTATATGAAGGGTGCACTGTAAGAGTGCACAAACGAGGATGAAGGATGCAAAGCAGGGATGAAATGCAACAATACAATGAGGGGATGCAAATGATATGCAAATGTGGCTATACAAAGGGCACACTACAAAGGTGCATGGACTGGACGCTGGTGCACAGACTATGTGCGACGCTGACTGAACTATGAACTATGAGGGGGGGAAAGATCCTCTGGATTCTCTATCTGTCTGCCTACTATGTACAAATGGCTTATGTGATAAAAACAGTAAAATAAAGTGTAAAAATAGAAAGTGCCATGTGCTACCCACAAGTGCATCCATTTGCCCATCTAAACCCGACCGTGCTATGCCACTGCCTCAGCCAATAAGATTTGCACACCATTAGCCCAATACCCAACTGTCCCAGTGCGATGCACTATTTTTGGTGCACTCTAGGTCTCGTGCGCTCTTCTCAATTAATCTGCTTCAGTGTTATGTCTCGCATGCTGCGCCTTAGTAATAATGATGTGATCAACCTGTGCCAGTTACCAGATAAGGCGATGCCAATTGGAAATGCAGAAGAACTGTAAGGAGATGCTGTGAAAGGCCAAATACCACCAAAGCACCAGGATTACATGAAAGTGCCCAAGTGTGCACAGTCCAATGCCAAATAGGTGCAAAGCACCCCAGTTATGTAAGAATGTGCAGTTTGCTCATGTTGGAATTGCACTGCACCTCAAGTAAATGTGCCAGTAAGATGGAAGCTGCAATGTGCAGTGCAACTGATGTGGTGGATTGTTGTGTGTATGATAGGGATTGTGCAATGAGTGTGCAGTAGAAAATGTGAGTTGCAGGTAAAGTGTAAAAGGAGCGCACAAAGGTGCATCGAGCTGCAACAAATGTAAAAGGCAGGTAAGGAGTGTGGGGGGGGTGCGTGGAGATGGTTTGAAGTGCAACAGAGTGCATTTAGAGTGCACGACAGCAGGCAGCTATGGGGAACCAAGAGCGCAGTAGAAATGTAAAAGGCACACAAAAGTGCACCTAAGTGGTCAAAGGCATGTGAAAGTGCATGGAAGCATGCAAAAGGTGCATGAAAGTGCACGAAGGCATGCAAAAGCGCGCTGCACAAAGTGTACAGAAGCCATCTAGAGGGTGCGCACAATTGCAAAAAATGCCGTAGTATGCATGCAGGGCGATAGGGAGCCATATCATCTCCTCCCAACTGAAGTACTGACTGTCCTCAGGCAGCATGCGATTGGTCAGTGCAAAATTTTCTTTGCTCACATAAGCAGCCATCCTCTCATTATCTATCTCTGACCACCATCTATCCTCTATAACTCTTTCCACAACCCATCTCTATCCAATCTGATGGCCTCAGCATTTACCTTGGCCCTCAGACAAACGATCCTGGCCCTCAATGAGACCCTCCCTGCTGCTGGGAGTGAGCAGATGACAATGCAAGCTTGGAGTGAAGGGTTTTGTAGTAAACTGGTGCGCTTTTTGTGTTTCTATAACTGGCACAGGTTGCTAAGGGTCAGGGCATGTAGAACATGTATAAAAGCCATGTGGACACTGTTAAAGATGACACAGAACTCGATGCGCTCCTCGTGAAGGTGCGCAGTGCATTCAGTGGGATCATGGTGGAGGAGTGGCTTACTTGAGGTGAGGAGCTGATGCCTGATATGCATAAGATGATTGAGGAAAAAGAGCGGTCTGAGGAATTTGAGCATAGGGTGCATGAGCTGGTGGGGCAGCTGGAAGCATGTGCGGAGTGCACCGAAGCATGCAAGGTGTGCCACACACTCTTGACTGCTGAATTGCAGGTGCCCGAGGTTAACTTGGAGCATCTGGAAGGTGAGTTCAGGGCAAGTGATGAGGCAAGCAATATAGATACTGCCAAGGTGCAGGAGGATAAAAAGGCATGCATCGTGCTGGTGCGCTCTCTGCACATGCTTTCTGGAGCGACCGATGCTGAGGTCATAGGCGAAGGAACTGGGGAGTCTTGGGAGAGTGGGGTGATGAGCGAAGGGGAGAGTGAGCAGAGCGATGAGAGCACTAGTGTGGATGAAGGCGCAAGTGTGCGCAATGTGGCAATGCGTATATGTCGAAGTACCACCACTGAGTGGTGTTGGTGCCACCTCCGATGCTAATAGTGGACTGGTAAGTTTCTTTGGATATGCTTCAAACTCACTAAATGGTTTTCCTTTCTACTCTAGTGTGATAACTGCCGCCACATGGGCCAACTGGCTAGATGCATCTCTGTCAATGGAAAGCAGTGCGCCCCATGTGCAAAGGGTAAGAGAAAGTGCGAATGGACAAAGCACACCCTCACACAGCTGCACACAACTTCTAGAGGCAGGAAAGCAGCTACTGGGTGCCCTGGTGTGTCTTTTTCTCCTCCTCCTTCCACACTGCGCTAACTATTCCAAAGGCACATCGCAAACTGACAAGGGCAATGAGAGCGATGTGGGGCTCATCAGCCCTCAAAAGAGTGCACATCAAAGTGCCACAAAGTCGAAAACGTGCCCCCTCCCCCATCGCAAGTGCACCCAAGACTGCACTGCCTTACCATTTGCCAGGCAAGTGTGCACATGCAATCCTCGCGCCAAACCAGATCAGGAAACATCTTGGGGGATGCAGTCTACCAAGGCCAGGACATCGAGGTGCTCGACTTAGTGCAATGCTGCTCGGTGGTCACAGTCTTGGGCACCATGCATGATTGCCTTAAAGAAGATGTCCAAAGGTCGCTCGTCGAGCTAGAAGTTACCAAGAGCTGGATGTGCAGCATGGAGCAAGTGGAGGCGGATGCAAAAGCGAAACTGGATGTGGTCACGGAGTGCTTGGAATTCCTGGAGTCCATTGAGTAGCCGTTTGCCTGTATAAGTAATAGATAGTCTGTCAGTCCATCTCTCTGTTGCACCTGTGATATGTGTGATGCCCTCTGAAGCGGTGTAATGTGCGCACTTTGCGCCAACCTGCATGCGCGCTTCCATGGTGCCATAAAACGAAATTTGTAAGTCCAAATAATATATGTGAGGGAAAAGAGATAAGATAGGCAATGTTCGAGCAGGAAATGTCAAGTGCACAAAAAACGCGCACCAGCACAAAATGTGCAAATGCAAAGGAGTGCAGAAAAACTGTCCAACCATCACTTTCCTCCTCCCAACTGAGATATTGACCATGTCCAAACGATAAAAGAGTAAGAGATAAAATGAAGTGCACGCCATATGACAAAGTCTAAAAAAATGGGAAAGGCTCAGTAGATCGAATGCATCCAGATGCAACTTTGCAAATAGGAAAAAGGTAACGTAAAAAAATGAAAGAAAGCAAAGCGTATGTATAAAAAGGTGAAATATCCATAGCGGTGCACGTGGAGCACTAGTTGCATGCCTCATTGGCGCTTTCTTCATCCTCAGCGCTATCTCCTTGCACTTCTTCTTCATCAACTGCTTCTTCGTCTTCTGTGTCCACTACTATGAACTCTTCCATCTCCCTCAACCGTGTTGTGGTGATATAGAGTGCTATGTCAGGAAGTGCAATGGACTTGCATGCGTGGTATGGCAGTAGGCAGAACATGGCTACTGGCCTGTTGAATACCATCCCATTGAGCTTGCAAACAATATATGCACTGCCTTGATTGCGTGACACTATAACTAGAGGACCAAGATAACGCATGCGCATTTTGTGGTTAAGGCTCTTCTCGATCGCTGTGTTGCACATAAGGACTAAATCGCCGTGCTGGAAGTCAAAATTGCGGATGGCTTTTGAGTGCACTTTCTCAAAATGGAGCACCGCTTTGTGCCTTTCTGCATAGACATGGGAATGGATGCACGCTAAGTCTTCTGGATGCTTTTGCAATGCGTGCATGCGCCGCATGATCAAGTCTGTAGTGGAGAGTATAGAATCTGGGGGTGGGTTAAGGTATGTTGCTTCAATGATATTGAGAGGGATTAGAGGCTGTGTGCCTGTCACAATGAAGTATGGCAAAATGCCAAGGCACTTTTGAACTGTGATGTGCTCCGCCCAAAAGACTGAGTACAGTGCACTGAACCATTTTGACCCTACTCCATCTGCAGCTTTGATAAGTGCTCGATGCACATCAAAATGTGTGTGCTCAAAAATTCCATTAGCACGCGAGTTATAGCTGGATATGCAGATGTGATTGATATGGTAGTGCTTAGATAGAGAATCCAGAGGATCTTTCCCCCCCTTATAGTTCATAGTTCAGTCAGTGTCGCACATAGTCTGTGCACCAGCATCCAATCCATGCACCTTTGTAGTGTGCCCTTTGTATAGCCACATTTGCATATCGTTTGCATCCCCTCATCATATTGTTGCGTTTCATCCCTGCATTGTCCTTTGTCCTTGTTTGTGCACTCTTACAGTGCGCCCTTCATATAGCCACATTTGCACACTGTTTGCACACTTATTTGCATAGCCGCATTTTGCGCACCATTTGCACCTTTTTCCACCCCTTGCACTTTCATCCTGTTTGTGTCCCCAACCTGTGCACCACCTTCACAGCATGTCCCAGTGTTGTCTTCATCCCACTACACCTCCCACCTTCATCATCCTCATCATTGCACACTTTTGCGCTCCCATTGCGCGTTTTTTTGCACTGTGCATTTTTGCCCCTTTGCATTGTGTACTTTCCTGCCACTGCGCATATCTCCCCTTTAGCATACACAATTAGTGTGCACATTGAAAACTGCCATACCAGCCTCTCTATAGTCTCTGCTGAAGGATGATCCAAGGCCCTCTCAGCGAACTCCCCCACTGCACAGGATAATGGGGAGTTCTGAGGAATAATCAATCGGTTGTAGCACAGGACACTCTAGTACTGCTTGCTTGATGTCATTTTGCGCCGCTATCTGCTCTGGGCCCCATTCGAATGGAGTGTCCTTGTGCATAAGCCTTGTGAGCACGTTAACATGGTGCGCATAATTGCAGATATAAATGCACATTAAACCAACTGTTCCCAAGAACGCACACATTTCTGAAAGCGTGTGGCATGTGCCCCAATTGCGGATAACATCTACCTTGTTGTGTTCAGGTTTTCTACCTTCTGGTGTGCAATAATGGCCAAGAATGATGAAGTTCTCAGTGCACAATGTGGATTTTGTCTCAGAGAAAGTGCTGCTGCTATATTTCATGCACTGCACAATGCGGTTCATGTTCTGGAAGTGCTCCCACACAAAGCGCCTTATGCCAGGGTTCGCAGTGAGCACTTTGCACAAGCCCTCCAGTAAAAGGTAGCACTTTGAAGGCCCCTTGACTGGGACGTCATCGATATAGAAAACAGTGTAATCCGGAATCTCTGGCTGCAGAATATAGCACACATCGTTGTGGAAGATTGGTACTGAGTTTGTCCAACCCATTGGCAATGTAACGAGGCACATTGCACCATACAGCATCTGGAATGTTGTAAGGTTGTGCGACAATTCTTTGATTAAGTGCTCATCATATCCCATATATAGATCAAGGATGGCGCCACATGCGTGCCCCACAAACTGCTCTGTGAGGTGCTCAGGTGTAGGGGTGATGCCAGAGTGTTTAATGGTAATGTGATTAAGCGGCTCAAGGCTATGTATGATGCGCAGTGCTTTCCCATCTTTCTTGAGTGTACAGAACCAGTGCAATCTATACACTGAATTTGAGCACTCATAAATGCCTGAGTCTATCTTCTTCCGGATAATAGCACAAACTTTGTCATATATGCCTGGTGGAATGGGGATGTTGCGCTCTATCTAAGGGGTGTGTGGAATAACTGGGATTTCTACTGGGGGAAAAAACGTGGTCTTGAAGCTGCTGTGCTCCTCATTGCTCCATGCAAAGGCTTCATTCTGCAAAGACATCAAGTAGTGTAAAACCCTCATCTCCTCTGGTAATAAGAAATCAGTGTGGCACTTTTGGAGCGCTTGCATGTGCTCTTCAGTATAGCGCCTGGTTGGGGTAAATGGTGGTGGGTTTGGTAAAAGCACTGGAAGCACCGCTAGTGGATCACCTATAATGTTGTGCTTGATGCGGAATTCATTTGGGACAGGCACAATGACTGGTTTGACCCTCCATGCAACTGGTTTATACTTAATCTTGGTTACTATGCCCTTTTGTGGTGTGTGCACTGCTAAACCACTAAAAGTTGCATGCGCATGTGTGCTTTTTGGAAATGCAGCTGGAATAAGTGCCATAGGGTTGATAAGATTTAAGAGCGCCTGCACATTACTGTTGGTATGTGGGGATAAGTAGAGCTGAGAGGTAAGAGAGGTCAGTGGAATGGAAGTGGAAAATGGAATAAGCGCAAATGTGGAAACATCACATGCTTGGGTATCAGAGTCGAATGTTATGATAGTGGCTGCTTCTCCTTGGTCTGTGACAATAGAAAAAGGCGCTTCAATTGCTGCACTAACTGGAGGTGTCGCATTAAGTGCTTTATTGTCTGCAAAAGGTGCATGCACTTCGCAGTGCACAAATGGCATAATGCTCACAAGGTTGGTAGCTACCACTTCTGTGCCAGTAGCTGCAATGCGCTTTGGGGTAACTTGTTCTCTATGGCGCTGCCTGAGATTGGGCGAAAGCGAAAGGAGCTCTTCATGTGAAACTGTAATGGAGGGCGCCTTCATGGCATGCACATATACATCATCGACGATCTGTGGGTTCTGGATGGGAATGACAGTGCAGTATGATGGCTCTTTGCCTTTGGAAGTGTTAGCTGGTACGTCTGGTTTATCTGCTGCTGCGGGCACAAAACATGCTTCAGGAATGTTGGAATAGGGATGTATGGGCATCTCATCGGGCGCTTCAGTTGCGCTCACAGCGGGTTGCAAAGCTGGGGACTCGATACTGTCAGCGGGTGCAATGTCTGTGGTTGTAGAATGCGCGCTCTCTTGATTGGATGTATTGTGCAGTGTGCACCACAGAATTTCAATGCTGTCGAAGACTTGCCTCTTCTGAAGCACCATCAACTCCCACTCGAGCACATTAATGCGCTCTTCCTTCGTTAGTTGTGCCTTTGGTGCACTTTGCATATAATCTGCTGCAGGCGCTGAAGCAGCAATGTACATCAACTGTAAAGGTGCTGCTGGAGCTGGATGAGGCGCTATATTGTAGATGAGCTGCGAATTGGTATTATATGAAAGTCAATCAGTGGCTATCTGCCCTGGGTTGCGCTTATGCCATTCCTCAATGTGCTTGCCCAAGAAGTTGCCTGGAATAGAATGCGGCATGAATGTGCCACCTGGGAGTACGATGTGCCCTTCCGCATTTTGCCTACACTTTCCTTTGCTAATAAGGTGCTCAATTGAAGCACACTCAGGGATATAATGCCCTGTCTGACCACAACCATTGCACTTGTCATTGTTCGAGCAAGGCGTGCCATTTCCACCATCTCTGCACAATGTGCTCAATGTGGTAACTATTGTCTGTATCATGCATTCAAATAAGACTGAGATGTCTTCTGCTTTGACTGTGGGCGCGCTAGGTTGTGGCTGGGAAATGGGTGTGCTGGGTGCTGAGTAGGGCACATACATATCGGGGTTTTGTGCTGTGAGCCCAGTAAGTGGCTGGAAATAGCGTGCTGGGCCTTCAAAGATAAAGTCGATCGCATCATGTATTGCATCTAATGAGTATGGCACATTTGCAGGCTGATTCGGTACTGCAATCACAAGGTGGCTCAAAATGCACTCGAGCTGGTCTGATCGAAACACCCTAATGAACATGCGGCTTTGGTTGTAGCATGCCAATATGCCTTGCGCAACTAAGTATTCGCTAATGTTGAAAAATGCACGATAATAGTGTGCAATTTCTTCTGCATGTACAAGGCCAATGCATGCGGTCTCACCAATAAGCTTGTCCAGATCGCTAATACTCTATTTACTGCCATCCCTAGAGCCGGGATAAAGCTTTAGGACAGCATCTTTGAATGCACCATAGTTGTGTGTCGTGCTATACTCCGGTAGCAGTTTTCAAGTGTCTGCAGTGTCGCTGTCCAAATAGCGCACAGTGTGGAACTTCTTATTGGTCTCATCAGTGATGTTACAATTGTGGAGGAGTTGCACAAGCTCCTCAAAGTACTTCTGGAGTTTGCACAGTTTTGTGGGGTCGAAACACGGCGCGTTTTGGTTAGATGCAGATGGCATATGCATGGTAGCCATAGTAGGTGGAATAAGGTGTGTAGAGTTAAGATCTGGTAAAAGCACTGTGAAATGCAAAGGCGGAGAAGAATGCGGTGATGTGGACAGAGTTAAGGTAGGTAGGGATGATTCAGGTGAAGGTGGAGGTAAAGACAGTGTGAACGAGTGATGCATGTTATTTAGGAAGAGTGATTCAAATACTGGTATTTCCCCAAGCTGGAGTGCAGTTGCTAACAGCTTGGAATGGAGAGTGCAAAGGTGGTTAATGTTGAGATGAAGGGCAAGCCAATGGAGGTCTAAAATATGGTCTGATAAACAGAAAACTCCTCATGGTGGGCTCCAGAAATGATGTGTTCTGTTGGTACTCAGTGCAGAGTCTCAACAGAAGGGGTGAACACTTAACCTACTACTGCAGGTGTGCTTGGGGTGAGGGGGGAGTTCACTTAGAGGGCCTCAGATCATCCTTCAGGGTGCAGAGACTATGGAGAGGCTGGTATGGTGGTTTTTAATGTGCGCACTAATTGTGTACACTAAAGGGGAGATATGTGCAGTGGCAGGAAAGTGTGCAACACAAAGGGGCAAAAACATGCAACAGGAGTGCAAAAGTGCACAATGACACGGATAATGAAGGCGGGAGGTGTAGTGGGATGAAGACAACACTGGGACGTGCTGTGAAGGTGGTGTGCAGGTTGGGGACACAAATGGGATGAAAGTGCAAGGGGTGGAAAAAGGCGCAAATAAGTGTGCAAACAGTGCACAAACATGGCTATATGAAGGGCGCACTGTAAGAGTGCATGAACGAGGATGAAGGATGCAATGCAGGGATGAAATGCAACAATATGATGAGGGGACGCAAACGATATGCAAATGCAGTGATATGGCTCCCTATCACCCTGCATGCATACTATGGCATTTTTTGCAATTGTGTGCACCTCCTAGATGGCTTCCACACACTTTGCACACCTTCATGCACTTTCGTGTGCCTTTGACTGTTTAGGTGCGCCTTTGTGCACCTTTTGCATTTCTACTGCACTTTTGGTTCCCCCATAGCTGCCAATCATCGTGTGCCATAAATGCGCCTCGTTGCACTTCAAACTGCCTCCGCGCGCCCCCCTCACACTCCTTATCTGCCTTCTACATTTATTGCATGCTCGATGTGCCTTTGCATGCTCCTTTTATGCTTTACCTGCAACTCACATTCCCTGCTGCACACTCATTGCACAATCCCTATCACACACACAACAATCCACCACACCAGTGCACTGCACATCGTGGCTCCCATCTTACTGGCACATTTATTCGAGGCACACTATGATTCCAACATGAGCGAACTGTGTGTTCTCACATAATTGGGGCACTTTGCACCTATTTGGCATTGGACCATGTGCACTTGGCGCTTTCACATAATCCTGGCGCTTTGGTGGTATTTGGCCTTTCACAGCATCTCCTTATAGTTCTTCCACATTTCCAATCAGTATCGCCTTATCTGGTAACCAGCACAGGTCAATCATGTCATTATTACTAAGGCGCAGCATGTGACACATAACACTGAAGTGGATTAATTGGGAAGAGTGCACGAGACCTAGAGTGCACCAAAAATAGTGCATTGCACTGGGACAGTTGGGTATTGGGCTAATGGTGCACAAATCTTATTAGCTGAGGCAGCAGCATAGTGCGGTTGGGTTTAGATGGGCAAATGGGTGCACTTGTGGGTAGTGCATGGCACTTTCTATTTTTACACTTTATTTTACCGTTTTTATCACATAAGCCATTTGTACATAGTAGGCAGACAGATAGAGAATCCAGAGGATCTTTCCCCCCCTCATAGTTCATAGCTCAGTCAGCATCACACATAGTCTGTGCAGCAGTGTCCAGTTCATGCACCGTCATAGTGCACCCTTCATATAGCGGTGTTTGCATATTGTTTGCATCCCCTCATCATATTGTTGCATTTCATCCCTGCATTGCGTCCTTCATCCTCATTCATGCACTCATACAGTGTGCCCTTTGTATAGCCGCATTTGTGCACTGTTTGCACACCATTTGCGCCTTTTTCTGCCCCTTGTGCTTTCATCCCATTTGTGTCCCCAACCTATGCACCACCTTCACAGCACATCCCAGTGTTGTCTTCATCCCACTACACCTTCCACCTTCATTATCCTCATTGTTGTGCACTTTTGTGCTCCCGTTGTGTGTTTTTCCACACGGCACATTTTTGCCCCTTTGCATTGCACACTTTCCCGCCACTGCACATATCTCCCCTTTAGCATACACAATTAGTGTGCACATTGAAAACCACTGTACCAGCCTCTCCATAGTCTCTGCGCCCCAAAGGACGATCCGAGGCCCTCTAAGTGAACTCCCCCCTCACCCCGAGCATGCCCACAGTAGTAGGTTAAGTGTTCACCCCTTCTGTTGAGACTCTGCACTGAGTACCAACTGAACACATCAGCGGCTATATGAAGGGTGCACTACAAAGGCGCATGGACTGGATGCTGGTGCACAGACTATGTGCGATGCTGACTGAACTATGAACTATGAGGGGGGGAAAGATCCTCTGGATTCTCTATCTGTCTGCCTACTATGTACAAATGGCTTATGTGATAAAAACAGTAAAATAAAGTGTAAAAATAGAAAGTGCCATGCACTACCCACAAGTGCACCCATTTGCCCATCTAAACCCAACTGCACTATGCTGCTGCCTCAGCTAATAAGATTTGTGCACCATTAGCCCAATACCCAACTGTCCCAGTGCAATGCACTATTTTTGGTGCACTCTAGGTCTCGTGCACTCTTCCCAATTAATCCACTTCAGTGTTATGTGTCGCATGCTGCGCCTTAGTAATAATGATGTAATCAACCTGTGCCGGTTACCAGATAAGGTGATGCTGATTGGAAATGCAGAAGAACTATAAGGAGATGCTGTCAAAGGCCAAATACCACCAAAGCGCCAGGATTATGTGAAGGCGCCCAAGTGTGCACAGTCCAATTCCAAATAGGCACAAAGTGCCCCAGTTATGTAAGAATGCACAGTTCGCTCGTGTTGGAATTGTGGGGTGCCTCAAGTAAATGCACCAGTAAGATGGAAGCTGCGATGCATAGCACAACTGATGTGGTGGATTGTTGTGTATGTGATAGAGATTGCACAATGAGTGCACAGTAGAGAATGTGAGTTGCAGGTAAAGCATAAAAAAAGCACGCAAAGGTGCATCGAGCTGCAACAAATGTAAAAGGCAGGTAAGGAGTGTGGGGGGGTGCGTGGAGGCGGTTTGAAGCACAACGGGGTGCATTTAGAGTGCACGACAGCAGGCAGCTATGGGGAACCAAGAGCGCAGTAGAAATGTAAAAGGCACACAAAAGCTCACCTAAGCAGTCAAAGGCACACAAAAGCACATGAAAGTGCACAAAAGGTGCATGAAAGCACACTGCACAAAGTGTGCAGAAGCTATCTAAGGAGTGTGCACAATCACAAAAAATGCTGTAGTATGCATGCAGGACGATAGGGAGCCGTATCATTGGGCACACTCTTGTGGGGTGCCAAACTCAGTCCAGCAACTGGTTCTTGCTGTCGATGCTATTGAGATTGTGGTCATGTTTGGTTATGATCCAAATCTTGACCCACAGATCTCTTCCAATATCGATCACATGCAATGTCTCTCTCTATGTCAGAGGGGAGTCACTTCTCTCCATAGGTATTGCTGGGACAGTTTGGAATGTTCCTCTGCCTGCCTGATCAATGGGGCAATTGCTGCCATTTCTGTTGATCATCACGTCTTGGATGAAAGTCCTCAGTGGTTACTAGAGGCAGCAGAGGAGGAGCATCAGTCACATCATCATGCACCTTTTGCTTGCTTGGTACATCATCATCATCATCATTTTCTGATGATGGAGGAAGGGGCAGATTTTGTGGTGGTATAGAATCATCGCCATCCATTCCAGATGAGTGGTTATCATCTTTTGGTTCTGGAGGTGGAAAATCACCAAGGTCTGTCTTGGCAGGAGTTTTAGCTCTGGGATAGCATGGGAACAACATTTCATCAAATAGTGCCATAGCACCAATGAATATTGTGCCACTAAGTCGCATGAAATGGTATGCTTTAATGCTGTTGATAGGTCCACTATGTGCTTTAAGGTCTGGAGAAGGATCCCACTTGTATTGAAACATTACGACATGCACTCCGAAGTACTACGAACGCCACGAAATCAACTTTGAACCATTTTCACATTATTTCACACTATTTCAGATGACTCCGAGACTCTTTGAGCAACTTCAGACAATTTTGCGACACTTCAAAATGACTTCGCAGCACTTCGAATAACATCGGCTGCCATATAGTTGTCTTAAAACACTTTCGACACACACTGCACATCCAGAACAAATGATTTACTCACATATCGAACACTACCAGACACGAGGAGAGAGTACAAAAGACTTAGAATGCAATAAGTGTGGTTTTTATGTTTCATTGATATATTGAAGCACAAGATAAGTACTTTTACTATATGGGAACACTATATGTTTTATCATTTATCATTTTTCATTTGTTTCATGATCTACAAGTCCTCATTGTATGATATATTTTACACATGTTTTACTTCCTTTTTCAGTACTATCTCTTCAAAACTGTATATAAACTTGTACTAGTTACTTGGAAAAAGAGAGAACCAGTTACCCTCTCCACTACACTCAGATTTAAGAGCAGTTCTCTTGAGTCTTACTTTGCATCATATCTCAAACTTCTTCGAAACTATCGTATTTGCTTCTCGTTTTATTGCCCATTGCCTATCGCCATTCGACAAACACTTCACATTCGTTAAACTCGCTTTTCGATATAATTTGAACCTATTTTGAACTTCCTTGAACCTCTTCAAACTTCTTCAGGCCTACTTTGAACTATTTTGCACATTTTCGAACCTCTTTTGAGCTCTTTCAAACAACTTCGTACACTCTTACAGATTATTCGAACTGTCACTTATTATTTTGCATTGCTAAACACATCATATTGGTCTCAGCAGTGATATTTAGTACCAACTCGCACCCTTCCTCTGACTTGTGTTATACCATCCGAAGCCATTTAGTAGGTTTTGTTTGGGTTTCTGGGTTGAGTATCATCACCGTCTTCTAATCCAAGGTATGTCATCAACTCTGATTGAGGAGCTAATGTGGTTGGACGTTTCTCCTTGGTAGATAGACATAAGCACTGCAACCGAAGACCTTCAGATTGTTTAGATCAGGGTGGACCTTTATCAGGTCCTCAAAAGGTGTCAGCCATTTAAGGCACCTTATTGGGGTTCAGTTGTATAGGTGTGTTGCATGTTCAATGCAAGATTCCCACCATGATTGTGGTAGACAAGCAGTAAATCACAGGGTTTGTGACTTTTCCATTATTGTCCTTATGGCATGCTCTGCGCACCCATTCTGTTGGTGAACATGGGGTGTGGACATTTCTATTTTGATGCCAAAATCCTTGAGCATATTTTGTAGCTCATGATCTTTGAACTCCCCCCCTGGATCAACATGCTAGTGCTTGATTGTAGTGCTATACTAAGTCAAAGCTATTGCCTGAAATTGTCTAATCACTGCAGCAGTGTCGGACTTCTTTCTAAGGCACTGGACCCAGATATGTGATGTCTTGTCATCCAGAAATACAATAAAGTATTTATGTTTGTGGTATGATAGTACTGAGAGTTCCTTTAGATTGGAATATATTAATTCAAAGGGTTTCTCTGCACATGAATTTAATTCAGGAAAACATTTTGAGGTCATTTTCCTTTCAGCACACCCTGGACACATAATTTTGTCTTTAGAAATAATTAAATTCCTTGGGAATTTTATGGTGCTATTAGGCATTTTCTCTAGCGCCTCTTTAGATGGGTGTCTAAGTCACCTATGCCAAGTCAAGTAGTCTGCAACATATATGGTTGTGACATTGATCCTCTTGGTGCTCAATATATGAGTCTGAGCCTAATAAATCGTGTCACATCTCCTAAAAGAGACACAATCCATAATTGGGTTTCCTTTCTTGAAAAATGAAATGTGTGCAGAGGAACCACACACATCACTTCCATCTTGTAAGAAGATGTCCATTGACAGTAATTGAGTATTACAGTCGGGTATGTAGTAGATGGAGTATAATTGTGTTTCACATGTCTCTGACTTCCTGTGACATACTACCTGATGTCTAATAAAGACTGCTCCTTTTTCTACTATATGAGTAGTACTCATGGCTGTTTGAACCAGGGTAGAGTCCTTTCTTGGTAAAGGCTCATAAGAAGTGAAATCTTTCATTTCACCAGTGAAGTGTTTTGATGTGCCTGAATCCATGATCCAGTCGGCACCCTTCTTACAATTTCCATTTGCACATATAACACATATATTAAGATCTAAATTGTTTCATGATACCTTTAATAGCAGTAAAATTTCACATGAAAAGTTTGCTGTAATCATTGGAATATTGATCTTAGTGCTTGCGGCAGGGAAAAGGACTGACCTATCATTATATCCTCTCATGTCAAGCAGTTCATCGATGAGCATCTTGTCAATGGCTTTCCATACTTTCTCATCAGAAAACAGAGGTTCCGATCTGAGGGAGATGATGTCATCTTTTACCTCCACAATCCTCGGTTCTGGTTCGATCCTCCTCCTCTTACCTTTTCACACTATTAGGGGCTCTTCCAGTGGTCACAGATTTTTTGTGCTGCATAAAAGATGCATTTGCTTGAGGGTGTCTCGAGCTTGCTAATATTCAGCGTAAACTGAATAAGAGGTAGAGGCTATGCCTGTATATGCCTGTGCAGGTGGTCAGTGGTAAGAATCCCTTGTGGGAGTATGGTCACACTTTTTAATGCGCTGAATGAGTGGCATCGGCGGTATGATGGTGTCATTACCATTTATGGTGGTAAAGGTACTGGAGGCAAGATGGGTATGTTTCTCTTTAAACTTTTCCTCCTTAGTCTTTTTATCTGTTATCCACATTTTTGGGATGAATCTCCATTGTTGTTTTGCCCTTCTTTGGGCTGCCATTTGGGGTTTCCCTCTTTGCATTTGACAGTGGAAAGCTTGGTGGCCTGAGGTGGGCTAGTAGGCTTTCCAACTGCCATGCACCTTGAGGCTTCAGCAACAATGGAGTCTTTGACATGTTTAAATGTCAAGGCACTAGTAGCAGTCATGTTAAGGACTGTGGTGGACAAAGAATTGTACTTATGTGGCATTGCAGCAAGTAGGATCATTGCCTGAACTAGTTTGGGGATAGCAATGTTGGCAGCTGTGAGGCACTCAAACTTGTCAGCCATCTTAGCAATCTCTGGCACAGGATTCACAGCCAGAATTTTGATTGCTATTGCAGATATAAAGTCCACAAAGACTTGGGAGGGGCCATGGATACTATAATTGGTGCGAATGAGGTCCCACACCTCTTTAGCAGTGTCCTTGGTATTGGCACGCTGCTGAATGGAGGGGGCCAGGTGGAGCACTAGTCTACCAATAGCCTGGTCATTTTTGTTGCTTCAGGTCTGGACCTTGGCAGTAGCATCTGCTAAGAGAGCAGTGTTCATTGCCATCAAAGGAGGTGCCAGAGGCAGTTTGATTTCCACCCACTAGTTATCTGCCAGAGGCCCTGAGACCTGAGCCATGCCTTCATGAAGTTGGCCCATTGAATGTAATTTGAGCCATCAAAAGTTTGTACAAGTTTTTCAAGGGTTGAAGACATGATTTTGTGGTGGCGGCTGGTATAAGTGCTCAATCAGTCTTTTATTTAAGAAAATACATTTTACAATCTCAGGAAAAAACACTCCTTTAGAGTGGTTAACCCTAGTCAACCTAGGTTTTTAAGTGCAGCTCACAGGGAGCACAATGCAGCTTACAAAGAGTGCAAGGTTATAATTTGGAGACTATGAAGTCAACATCGTTCACAGCCAGTTAAGGTGCATTCACAATGTGCCCAGCAGGGCCCATAACCTGTTGGAGCAGACTATATATGCTGCACAGAGGAAGAGACTTACAACTTACCTGGGGTTTAGTTAGACTTACAGCTAGGGTTAGCAGAGGTAAAAACACTGTATTTCTACTACAGTACAGGTTCTCCTTATATACATAATAATAAGGATGTCACATGACTCAGGAATGTGTTTACCATATGTATGTGCAGTAAGCATAGTAACATGTGTATGCTGCATGTATTGCCTCATGTATGCAGCATGTACATATCTCAGGGTTGAATTTCAACAGTATTTGTATAGATCAGTTTGTAAAATAGGAAATAAAATTTTAGAATTCTTAAAAATATTATGGAGCATACCTCAATATCACTAGAGATTGCCTGAAAGGTCTCAGGATTATGTGACATTATTTTGTTAAGTTAAATAAACCATTTAATTCAGTCACTTATTGTAACAGTTTTGTTGCACTGATTTTTTAGTCAGAAATATAGACAAATCACATGATTTTGTTAATTATTATAGACAGTTACAAACAATATCATGTGACTAGGTATATATAAGAGCTCTCCACCAGTTGACATCTCATTCCAACCCCCCACCAATCATGCACAAGCTCCCTTCTGCTCAAACACTTCATATTCCTGAACTTCTTGATGCTGGCCTTTCATTATGTCCAATAGCTCATCAAACTGGTCTCAGCACTGCTAATATTGATCGCATCCACTCTGAGTACTATTCTGACCAACCAAAGTCATCTGGTGGTTGACTTACTAAGCTTACTACTACTAATATTGACTATGCCAGGCAGATTATTCATATGGGAAAGGTGGATAATGCCACTGAAGCAGCACATACACTACAGAATATCACCAATGCCCCCTTCTCTTCCCAAACACTTTGTCACTGCTTTGAGATTTCTCCAAGTTTGGTGCTACCTTTGAAACTTGTGCTTCTCTGTGTCTTTCTATGGCCCCTGGATCTTTGGTGGAGTTATTGGATTCAAAATCCCCCACAGAAGACTGGATTCATGGCCAAAACCTGTAGTCAAGCAAAAATGCCCTCTACTCAAGCCTCACTACTGCCATGCATGATTGGAGTTTGCTGAGAGGCATACTGAGTAGACACTGGAGGATTGGAAAAGGATATTATGGTCAGATGAAACTAAAATTAACCAGTTGGAGTCAGATAGAAGGAAATATGTAGAAAGATAGTGATGAAGGTCTGAGTGATAGATTGGTTGAGGGAACAGTCAAGTTTGGAGGTGGAAATTTGATGATAGGGGATGCATAGGATGGTATGGTATTGGATATGCTATCAGGATTGAAAGAAGGATGGATGCTGACATTTATATAAACATAATGGAGGATGAACTTCAGAAAACACTAGAGTATTGGAGTAAAACTACTGATGATATTATTCTTCAACAGGAAAATGACCCCAAGCATACCAGTAAGAAGGCCAAGAAATGGTTTGAGAACAATGATATTACTGTCCTCAAGTGGCCTGCACAGTTTTCTGATCTAAATCCTATAAAATATCTATAGAATCACCTCAAAAAAAGGCTTGCAAAATATGAGGAGCCTGCTACAGAGCTTTGGGAGAGGATTCAGAAGGAATGAAAGGAGATCTCAAAGGAGGAATGTCAAAAATTAATTGAAAGCCTACCTAGAAGACTTGCAGCAGTAGTTAGAGCAAAAGGAGGCTATACCAAGTACTAATTTATATCTAAAAAATCAGTGCAACAAAACTGTTATAATGAGTGACTGAATTAAATGGTTTATTTAACTTGTAAAATAATGTCACATGACCCTGAGACTTTTTAGGCAACTCCTTGCGATATTGAGGTATGCTCCATAATATTTTTAAGAATTCTGAAATTTTATTTTCTATTTTACAGACTGATCTATACAAATATGCAAAATATTGTAACAGTTGTTTCCTAACATTACCCCCCTTTTATGCCTCAACTTCCAGGCAAGAAAATATTGTATCTGTCCCCTCTGTGAAATGAATTTTGATAAGGCTAGAAGTTCATCTCCTCATATACCATTCTCGCAATGTGACATTGAGCATTTGGATTATGTTTAAAGAATTGGATGATCACATTACATGCTCACTTACAATTCTCTTTGGGTTCCCATAAATTATTTTTGTCAGTATAGTTCTTCCACTTTATTAAGAACTCCAATTTATTTCATTGAAGACATGAGTCTAGAATTTTTTCAACTACATATTCTGGAGCACATTCTACTGTTATGGGAGGTTGTGGAGTAGTTTGTTGACCAGGAATAGTGGGTAGGCAGTAAGGGCATAGGTGGAAAATGTTAATCTCAAGATCAATTTTGAATGATCGAGGTAATTTTAGCACCACTGCATTAGGCAAAATTACTTTAGAGATTGCATATGGGCCAACTCATTTCTTTGTAAGTTTTCTTGAAGGTCATAGAATATTTAGATTCTTGGTACTTAACCATACCAAGTCTCCAACTATGTACTCTGGAGTGATGGCTCACTCGAGTACGATCCATGTGTCACATCATATCATCACATGCTTTCATCAATGCCATCTCTGCCTCTTCCTGTATCTTTTGCATCTTAGATACAAAGCCTTCTACCAATTGTACCTTAACTTCTCTTCAAGGTTCTATTCTCATATGGGGATGATACCCATAATTAGCAAAGAAGGGTGACATGCAAGTAGTGGAATGGAATTTGTTATTGTAGAAAATTTGGCAATTGCCAACCATTCGGGCCAGTCAGTTTATTGGTAGTTGACAAACATACATAGGTACTGCTCCAACTCCTGGTCCATTCTCTCTGTCTGCCCATCAGTTTGTAGGTGATATGCCATAGATAATTTAGTTTGAATCCCCAATATGTTGTTTAATTTTTGCACAAATGCAGAAGCAAATTGTGGTCTGCAATCTGTTGAGCAGCGTGCTATGCGCAGTGTAGAGTGCTCACAGATCTTACTACTTACCTGTTGAGTTGGTTAGTGTGCTAAGTAACTTAGGTTAGAGGGCGTAGAACTCTCTGTATTGCTAGGTAGAGGTACAGCATACTTATATACCTAGAGAGCCCACATGGTCACATGAGGCTCAGGTCACATGAGGCTCAGTGGGGTGGAGAAAAGGGTGGTGTACCGCATGGTTCCTGTCCACATGTTGTTATGACATATTTGTATACATGTATTTACATATATATGTGTTTACACCAAGGCACAGAATAGGTGCCACATGCAGATTTAATTCAACACCCCCCCACAAACTGTACTGGCATCGACCTGGAGGGGCTTTACAATCCAAGGTGCCATGTATAGGTGCTAAGTTTGAACCTCGAATTTAATTCCGAGGGAGCTTCTAAATTTCTCAAAGAGCTGCCTCCCGAGATTTTTAGTAAACATACATATCTGCCAGGTTTTCAGTTCCTGGGATGAAGATGACTGTGACTTTGCTGTCTTTGATACATTCGCATATATAATGATAGCAAATGTCAATATGTTTAGTCCTTCTTTCCTGAATGGGGTTAGATCTGATGAAGATCAACCCCTGATTATTGGCGCAGATAGGCACTTTACTCAAGGGATATCCCAATTCAGAAAATAAGGATGTGATCCACACTATCTGCCGATAAGTGTCAGAGGGAGCCATGTATTCAGCTTCTGTGGAACTAAGTGCTACAGTTTTTTGCATATGGGACTGCCAGCACATGATGCCTCCTGCTAAGGTGGCAAAGTAACCCGTTGTGGACTTGCATTTCATGACATCGGATGCCTAGTCCAAATCAGTAAAGGCTTGGAGGCCCTGTTTGCTGCAGCCATCATAGATAAGCTCATATGATTGAGTACTGACTAGGTAGTGCATTATGTAACATGCCTTATCGAGATGTTCTTTACTTGGATTAGCTGAGAATTGTGACATCTTTATCACCGTGAAGGCGATATCGGGGCAAGTTCTGAGCATCAGGTACAATAAAGACCCAATCACTGATTGAAACTCAGTTCTGAGAGCTGGATTAGGCTCATCAGGGTTTTCTATAGGGACATATCCCATGGGAAGTGGAGTGGGGGATGCCTTGGCATTCATCATTCCGAACCGAGCTAGCACAGTGGCTAGGTAGGTTGTTTGGTTCAGAGTGATTCTTGATGTGCCTTGTATTATGCACATACCAAGGAATTCAGTAACATGACCAGTGTCCTGACACTCCCAATGCTTGAGACATGCATTTTTCTTTTCCTCTACAAGGTGTTTGTTCTTCCCCAAGAACATGCCATCATCGACATAGATTATTGTGATGACAATGTCTTTACCATTTTTGTAGATGAAAATGCCAGTGTCTGAGCTGGCACATTCAAATCCAATGGATCACATGAACACCTCTAGCTCTCTCCACCATGCTAGGGCAGCCTGTTTAAGGCCATACAATGCTCGGCATAAGCACATGACTTTGCACTCTTTACCTGGGATGACAAATCCCTTGGGTTGATGCATGTAAATTTCCTCATCTAGTTTGCCATACAGAAACGTGGTTTTTACGTCGAGTCCTGTCATGTACATGCCTTCCAGGGCATTCAGGGCAAACATGAGGTGCACCATCTCGTAGTGGACCACTGGAGAGAATATCTCATTGTAATTGATGCCTTCGACTTGCGAGAAGCCTTTGGCCATGAGTCTGGCCTGTTTTCATCCATCGGATTTTATGGAGAAAACCCATCTATTTTTGATGGCCTTTTGGCCAGCAGGGAGATTTACGATGTCATAGACATGCCATTTACAGAGGGCCTCTAGTTCCTCCAGGCATGCACTTCTCCACTCTGATTGTGCAGGCTTGGGTAAGCATGCAATGTCACGATACTGGATCGGGGCCCCAATATGATGGAGTATCTGAATTGGGTAACCACCATCCTCGCTCCTCATTGGGATTCTGGTGCCAAATCCATGGCACCTCAGACTCCTGAGGTTGAGGAGGTGTCACGTACTCTAATCCCAAATTATCTGGGGTCTGTGCAGGAGGAGTTCTACTTGCCACTGATGATTGAGAGGGCCCAGCTAACACTTCTTCTTCAATCTGAGGGAGGGCTGGAGCGCAACTCCTGCCTTGTCCCACTGGTTCCTACCATTGGCGCTCCCACACAATGTCTTGTTCGATTTGAACAGGATCACGATTTTCACCATAGACATTGCCCAGATGAGTTGGGACTCATCGCTGCCTGTTTGATCGCCTTAGTGGAGGTATGGGGGCCTCTACTGCTGGCGGTGCTGGACTAAGCTGGGACGATGGACCCAGTGCACCTGCTGGCACAAACAGATCAGCATCCTGAGGCAGATCACCAAAGGAGCCAAACAGCGGGTCTTTAGAGATTTTAGAGGTTCCAGACCCTGATTGTGAAGGTGGTGGGGATGGAGCTCATGGAGGAGGATTCGGCGCTGGTGGAGCATAATGCCTGCAGCCCAGATAAAAGCTGTCATCACTTTCTCCATTGCTATCATCCCCTGATCCCCCAGACTGGTCATCATCTCCAGAAGGGGGTATATCCCTGAGATCAGTTTTTGCCAGGGTCTTGGCCCCGGGACAATGAGGGAACAGAATCTTATTGAAGAGTGCTGTAGCACCAATAAATATTGACTCTGATGGGCGCATAAAGCGCCAACCCTTGATGCCATCTGCCAGGCTGATGTACATCATAAGCTCTGATCTTGCAGCTAACTTATTAGAACGCTTCTCTTTCGGCAGGTAAACATAGGCACTGCATCCGAATACCTTCTCATCACTCAGATCGGGCTTCTCACCATCGAGATCTTTGATCAGAGTTCACCATTTTAGGTGGTTTATTGGTGTTCAGTTGTAGAGATACGTAGCATGCTCTACACAAAATTCCCACCATGATTGTAGTAGGCAGGTAGTAAAGTGCAATGTTTGTGCTTTCTCCATTAGTGTCCTGATCGCGTGTTCAGCACAACCATTTTGTTGGTGGACGTGGGGTGCCGACATCTCAATTTTAATTCCAGCCTCTTTGAGCTGGGTTATGAGTTTCCGATCATGGAATTCCCCTCCAGGATCGAAACACCAACACTTGATTTTTGCATCATATTGCATTTTGGCTATCACCTCGAACTGTCTGATTGACTCAGCAGCATCGGACTTTTTTCTCAGGCACTGACTCCATATGTGTGAAGTTCGATCATCAACAAATACGATAAAATATTTGTACTTGTGATAACTGAGTGTTGGTAATTCCTTCAGATCAGAATAGATCAGCTCAAAGGCCTATTCGGCCTGAGACTCAGATCCAGGGAATGACTTTGACGTCATTTTTCCCTTGGTGCACCCTGGACAAATGTGCCTGTCCCTTGGAATTTTTAGATCCTTGGGAAACTTATGGGTGTGTTTTGGCATCTGTTGCATGGCAGCTTCGCTCAGGTGGCCAAGCCACTTGTGCCAAATGTCATAGTCAGCAACATAGATAGTCGCGACTTCTAATCTCTTAGTGCTCTGAATGTGCGAATCACACACATAGATGGTTTCACCATATATTATTGGTGTTGCATTAAGCTGGGGTTTTCTCTTTTTGTCGACAAAGGAAATTATTTTACTGTTTCCTTTTACAGTATATTCCTCAGCAATGAGGAATACTCCCATTGACATAAGCCGACTTGTCAAATCTAGAAGATAGAAAATGGGGGATAAACACGTGATACACGACTCTGTCTTTCCATTAACTTTTACCTGATGATGAATCAGGACAGCACCTTTGCCTTTGATTGAAGTCACGCTGGTAGCAGTCTTGACCTGTCATTTCTCAGACATAGGCAAATCCTCATAGGAGGTGAAGTCTTTCATCTCACCAGTGAAGTGCAATGATGCACCTGAATCCAAGATCCAAGGGGCACCATGTTTGCATTCCTTTCTGGCACACATCACACACAGCCTGATTAGGGCCTTTGCATCACAAGTGACAATATAATTTATTAAAAATTCTATAGGATGCTCAATATTATGGGAATGGCCCGAATAGTTCGTCTCTGTCAAGCTATTGTTAGCAATGATGCGATGGTCAGGGAAAAGGACTGACATTTCATCATAAGCCCCCGTAAAAGGGGCTATTGGCTCATCTATGAGCATGTTATCCACACTTTCCCAGATCGATTGATCCAGGACCGTCATTTCAGAGCCAAGGGAGACTTCATCATCATTATCCTCAGGCTCAGGTTCTATTTCAGGAACCTCCTCAATCTGAGCTGATGGCTCGGGGGTTTCCACCTGGCAGCGCTTACCTTCCCGCTTACTCATCTGATCTTCTTTGATGATTCAAAGATTCTTGGCCATTTTAGGCACTTCAATGTCTGTGAGCAGGTCCCAGGCTGCCCGGTAGTCGTTGTACACAGAGGGGCCGGGAGAGAAGGTTCCGGTGACCTTTGACTCAGGCTGATTAGGCCGCTTTCTTGGGTCAGTGGTGCGGAAATACATGGATTTCCCATGTAGCCATGATATTCGAACACTTTGGTCAAACATCAGTGGGAGGCGAGAGGGGCTGGCCTGCGCCAGTCCATTTGAAATGACGCCTTGACCATTAATGGTCGTGGCAGCATGGGCAGAGCATACTGCACCCGCATAAGGTGTGCTAGGCACCATGAAGGGCTCCACCATACTGGTGGAGGTGAGGTGGCTGTGAGATTCCTTTTTCTTATGTTTTTCTCTGGCAGCCTTGCCAGATTTACGCTTCTTCTTCGAGTCAGAGCCCAAAGGCTCGGATGACTTCTCACCAGATTTCTTCAATCCCTTCCCTTTCCACTTAGAGTCACTGCTCTTTCTCTTGACAGCTGACAGCTTCTTCGCCATTTCCCTGGATTGTGCAAAAGCAGCTTGATGGGAGGCTTCTGCCATCACATGGTCCCTCACTACAGTGTAGGAGAGACCAGTCGTACCGGTTGTGGATAAGATAGTGGAAGATAAAGAATCGTACTCCTTTGGCAATGCCAAAAGGAGTAATAAGGCCTAAACTATCTCAGGGATTTCAACACCATTGGCAGTTAGCCACTGGTATCTCTCAGAGATCTGAGCCATTGTCAGCACAGGGTTTTGCACTGGGACTCTGATCAAGATCGCAGATTTAAAGTCTGCAAATATCTGAGAAGGCTCTTCTTAGCTGAAATCGGCCTGCAGGGCTTGCCACAGGGCACTAGCAAGTCCTGTTGCAGATCCAGATCTGGATCTGATGGAAGAAGATAGGTGGAGCGAGATAGCTCCATATGCCTGATCATTCTCCCAATTCCACACCTTACGTGTGGCAACATTGGCTGCCACTGGCACTGTTTCAGCGCTGGAGGCAACTTGCCAAAGGCCTTGTGACATAAGCCACGCCTTCATACTTTCAGCCCAGGCCTTGTAGCCAGAGCCATCAAACAAAGAGACGAGTTTATTGAGCGAGGAGAACATTTTTAAAATTTGAGCTAATAAAAGCACCAAATCAGTCACTTGCTCTTAAATTAGAAATGCCAGATGCAAAACTTAGCACTCCGTCAGAGTCCTTTGGTTAGCACATGATGAGTGCCAAAAGAGTGCATCATCGCTCCATGATGTCATATCAGAGGGAGGCTAACCCCGTCACAAAAGCAACAAGGTGCTCAGTGCAGTGAAGCACATCGGTAGTAAGACCTGTGCACAACATATGAGTTGGAGCTCCGAGGGGCTACAGTACAACTCCTTCCAACTAGAGCTCCGAGGAGCTCATAGCTGTGCAACGTCGCCCACAGGGCCCATAACCTGTTGAGCAGCGCACTATGCGCAGTGTAGAGTGCTCACAAATCTTACTACTTACCTGTTGAGTTGGTTAGTGTGCTAAGTAACTTAGGTTAGAGGGCATAGAACTCTCTGTATTGCTAGGTAGAGGTACAGTGTACTTATATACCTAGAGAGCCCACATGGTCACATGAGGCTCAGGTCACATGAGGCTCAGTGGGGTAGAGAAAAGGGCAGTGTATTGCATGGTTCTTGTCCACATGTCATCATGACATATTTGTATACATGTATTTCCATATATATGTATTTACACTGAGGCACAGAATAGGTGCCACATGCAGATTTAATTCAACACAATCAGAGATAACAGTATCAGGTAATCCATGTAACCACCATACCTGATTTAGATAGAGGCACATTAAGCCTAATGATGAGGTTTCTGTAGTAGTTGAAATAATATGGACCTCCTTTGTGAACCAGTCACGTATTACAAATATTGCATTGTATCCTTGAGGCTCAGATAATCCAATGATAAAGTCCACAGATATTTCTCACCATGGCGCTTTAGGTATAAAGTTCAGCATTAATTTCTCTGCAGGTTTCTCTAGAAATTTCTTCCCCCTCATGCACATATCACATCCATCCATATACCCCAACACATATTTTAAAATTCTGGGCCACCAGTAATTTCTCATCACTAACTCCAATGTCTTCCACCTTCCTGAATGTCCAGCAGTTGGTGTATTATGATGTAACTGGACAATCTCTTTTTGCAAATCCTGATCCTTTGGTACATACACCTTTCCTCAGAATAACACCAACCTTAATTGTCATTTTGATGGGACCAAATAGAAGCAAATAGGACAGAATTTGGCAGGCACTGCCATTGGATCCACAATGAAGTCGCCATAATTTACGACCATATAAACGTTGCGCACTTATATTTGTCACATGAGCAACAGTAGGAAGGCCAAGATAGGATAAGGTTTACATGCAGAAAGCCATTCCCTGGAGCAGATCCCATCTTAAATGAAACGGGTTGGAACAAGGGATTACGGGGGTCACTTGTCGATTATCAAACGCTCAAAAACATCACATACGGTACCCATAGAGTTTGACCTCGGGAGTTTGTCGGATTGGAGATCCCAACGAAAGATGGATCGCTAAAACAAGACAATGAGGATATGGCGGCGAAATACGTACAAGATTTATGCTCACAGACTTAGGTCCAGTGGGTGAATCGGGTAACAAACTTAAATGTGATATTTACTTCTGGCTGCAGGGCAAAATCCATACTAGTCCGATAGTCTGGATATTGCGCCGGGGAACCTGCTGTAAATAGCATTTGCCGCAGATCTATAGCCGCTCAACGGTTAGAATACCTTTGAATGTAATTCCAGCAGGCATAAAAGCACGGCTTACTCGGGGATCTGAAGCACAGAGAATCAGTATCGAAAACTACTGTAGCTTGGCGTTGAAGTGATGTTCGTGTGTATAGGGATGGGTTGCTCATCAGGTCCAATCAAACCATCCTGATCTAACAGCACCTGAAAGTGCTGATCTATCCCTAGCAGTCCAACCACCGGCAGCTGCGGTTGTTCACGTCACCAATTGCAATGCTACCGGGAAAAGGATGACTGGTATCATACAACATAAAATGGTGGTAGTGATTCCTACAATTGAGCTTACCGTCTAAACGACCCAGAAGCACAGTTACAAAGTTTGGGGTGGATGTATTCTTGAAAATGCGGTCGGCGACAGCTGCAACGGACCCAACGGTTGCATAGATATTTGAACCAGAATTTGATCGAAGCCCTACGCTAGTCAGTACAAAAGCTCGAGCATTGAATAGAGAGCGAACAACAAGTCGACAAGCTTGGGGCTAAAAACACAGCCATCTGAGTTGATTGAGATGTTAGATAAAGCCGGCATCACTTCCGTTGTCGCAGCAACCTTGTTCCCATTCCTTTCCTTCCTTCAAACCATTCTTTTGCTGTCTTAACTACGTAGATGAATTTCATCATTCCTCTGTCCTTACTTCTCGCAGTACTCAATCTATGCCTATCCGCATTCGCCACTATAGTCCCCTTCGAAATCCGTGCTCAGTCTAGGAGCTTGGCACGCCGAGCAAATGACTCTATACTCATATCCAACACTGGAAATGCTCAATACATAGCCAATATTACTGTAGGGGGCGTCCCCCTCAGAGTTATGCTTGATACTGGAAGGTGCGTCGCAAAATATCAAGCAAACATCGTAAAACTGAAGACCCTATTAGCTCTGATATGTGGGTCGCATTTCCGGAGAACCAACCTTTATCCAATAACTTGGGAAAGTCAATAAGCCTGGCGTACGCCGTCGGAACAGCCTCAGGTCGGTGGGTTCCTTGATAAGCTTGCGGGCTACGACTGAGGGGATGCTCTTCATGTAGGTAGTGTACACTTGGGGTCGGTAGAATTTGCTGGGTTTCAAGTGCAAAACCAGGCATTTCGTGCGTATATGAATAATTTTTCTTCAGAGCCATTCCAGTCTAACAGCCTGTTAAGTTCTTGTAACGGACACCAGTACATTCTCCACCGACATCCATGCACAGGGATACGATGGTCTTTTGGGTCTCGGGCCCAACAAAGCGAGTGTCATTTACAAGAAACTGAGTGGTAATACCGGCGACACCACTCTCCAGCACATCTTCGCATCCAATTCAAGTTCTCAAAACTACATTTCATTTTTGCTTGACAGAAAAAATGACCCCGGTAACTCGTTCACTGGACAACTCACCATCTCCGAAGTGATACCTGGCCTTGAAAACATTACAAGCATGCCGAAGCTGGATGTCAATACAGTCAACCGACTTTTGCAAGCAGGTATGCCGCAATCTCGTATCGTCTATCAACCAACTCACGTGAATATCAGATCAACATTGGCAGGCACTCACGGATACGAACGTTGGCATTATCGGGCCAGACGGCCAACCCATCGTCGTCGATTCGATTGTCCCTAATGTCCCCAACGGCCAATTCGTTGCCGTATTTGACTCCGGATTTACATTCAGGTGTGCAAGCCCCTCAGATTATCGATTAATCTGACTGACATTTGTTCCCGTGTGCTAGTCAGGTTCCCCGACAAGTCTCCGATGCAATCTATGGTCGTGTTCAGGGAGCGAGCTTCGACACCCAGAATCAATACTGGACTATACCATGTGGTCAATATCTTAACATCTCATTCGGTTTCGGTGGTCTCCAATACGCCATTCATCCGCTTGACACTGTTGATGACAACTTTTATAAGGTGGACGCAAATGGGAACCATGTCTGCATAGGCGCTGTAGGCTTTCCATCCTAGTTGATCCTACGCAATATGTTAAACAATTGTTCTACAGTTCCAACCCATTACTTCTGCCTTCAGCATACTGGGAAACTACGATATGATCATGGGAATGAGCTTTTGTAAGAACCTTGCTTTGCAACGCCTCGGTCCACCACTCATACATCCGATAGTACGGAACGCCTATACCCTACTCGACTTCGGGGACTGGACCCAGGGCGCTGGTACTGGTAACCCGTACATTCAACTCTCCTCTATCACCAATTCCATCCAAGCACAGAACGACTTTGTGCAGGTCCGGTTCGGGGGCAACAACTCCCTCGGTGACCCAAAATGGACCCTCCTACCCCCAAGTGAGATGCAGCACTCCCCAGTATCTGCGGCAGAAAAGAAGAAATTGTATCAGGAGATGATCCTGAGTCGCTGGCCATACATCCTCGTCGGCTGCCTGGTGTTCCTGCTTCTCGTCATCGGCCTCTGTATCTGGAGGTGCTGCTGCAGAAAGGGTGCGAAGGGCCCACGCGCCAATAAGTTCAAGAAAACTAACAAACTCAAGAACGGGCTGTTTGATGGCGAGCCTGCGAGCACATCGTATTTGCATTTGCAGGAACCAGACCACTCCAAGGGCGGGTACTCGTCGGATACTCGTCATGATTCTTCATTGTACCTGTCGTCCCAATATTCGCTAGATGCCACGTACCCTGCCAACCCGCATTATTCGCATTATGCCCCGCCGCCGCAATATAGTGGACCATCGTCTCCGCATTATGGTGGGCATCATGAGCATGTGTAGTCGAATGATGAGCAGTTGTAATCTTGTTATGCAAATGCGGACTTTATTCCTAGGTACTAACCACTTTGCAGTCGCTGCGCGATGCTTCAATTATCACTATCAAGACAGCTTGCTGTATTATCATTCAACATTATTGAATTGCTAGAATGGATATTTGATCCAGCTACATAAAACTAATAGCAATACATGAGTGCAGAAATTTAAACAATTCATCAGGTAATATATGGAATGCGAGTACTTGTAAATGCTGATTGATGTCCACATCATCCTAAGAGTGAAGAAACCGAGTTCTCGAGGGCCAGGAGCCCCCAACAACCCTCGGCTCCCGTGAATCCGCTCCCGATGACAAGTACAAAATGGGCCAAAAAGACTGCAAACCGTCAAAATGTGAAGCAGTGAGAGATCTGAGGATACGTACGTGCTACTATAGCAGTTATGATTTGAGAGACATTTGTCTTCTTGGGCGAGACTTCCTTGGAAATTTCAAGCACTTCAGTGACAATCGGAGTAGTTTGGACGACGGTAAAGATGCCAATATTCAAATCATATGCATTGTGCGCCTCTTCCACAACAGATGCTGTGTGATATTTGAGTAGATTGATACTGGAAACGTCGCTGTTCGCCCCTCTCACCTTTGACGTCTGTACCCAAGTTGCCGGCGGTATTCATTCCTTCCCTGAACCACTCCTTGATTCGCTTCATCTCACCCTGATTCGCGCGCTTTTGGGACGTTAAGGACTTGAACGCATAAAATGACAGACCCAAGCCTGCGTTCTCGTCTAACCCGTAAGCCTTACTGAGCGCGTGCCTGGCGATCTGGCCCCCACTCAAATCTCCGAGATACCGCACGTAGGAGTGGGCAAGGAGAGGAGTGGGGTCCCCGGCATTTGTAAGCTCTTCTATCCGCGAAATATAAGCAGTGAGAGGAGCAGGCTTCGAGGTCATTAGTTCCAGATGGAGAGGGTGAGACTTCCATGAAGACTCGGGGACTTGAAGCAGGAAGGATATGTCAGCAGACAGAGATGGTGCCCGTGCAAGTAGTGTAGGGTTGTAACTGGGTTCTAGGCAAGGGTGTGTGGAGTGGCGTTCAAGACCGCGTTCCAACGTACTTTCAATGCAACGGAGTTGGGTGAGACCCGATATCAATCGAAAAGGTTGCTTACTCGTAGATGTGCCAGAGCATCATCAAATACCTTACGAATTCATTCAGACTCAGTCTTCCGGTGAGCAAGGCAGCAGCCCCAGGGCTGTTCTGGACTGTCTCATGGGCATGATGGGTGCTTTCACGGATGAGTTTGGCTAGAGATTGTGAATAGTCGATAGGGGACATGTTGAAGCTTGAAGGGCTGTAACAGAGTTTGAGTCCGTTCTTAAAGCTCTGTTACGGCCCCCGGGGTTCGGCCACAGCTCGGAACAGAACTTGACTCAAACAGAGAGGTGGGGCACGTGCTTTGCCTGGCCGGCACGGGCAAGTGCGTGGAGTTTGAAACTTTTGATGGTGCCACACTCACGCGGTACCAGGCTTTATATAGAGATTTTGGCTAGTGGGTATCAGGTGCGCCGAGTCTCGTGGCCTACCAACTGAGCATGGTGCAGGAACACCCTGTTATCACCGGAACTTGTCATTTAGGCATTTTTTGACATCCATCGCGATGCAACCAGCGTTGTCAGAGCGGCGTAATTCAACTCACCAGTCGTCAACTTTTGCTTTTGCCCATACATTTTCAATATGCGTTTCCTCCTTGCGTTGTGGCACACTTCACTGTCATTTGCTACCTTGATATCTCCAGCGAATTTCACGGTTCCCGGTGCGTTTCCGACGTCGGCGTTCCGTAAATACTACAATGAACCAACTGGCACGTCTGTTCAACCCCAACCTGTTGTTTCCGATCCGGTTTCTGTTGCGTGTTCCCATTTATATTGTCCATTCTACACCCTGACAGCGAATAACAAGCATAACACATACCCGTTTTCTTTGACCAACCCGGACACCATCCCACAAAATAACACAGACCCCCACCCTTTGCCTCCCAAAGCTTCTCCTACTAGGCTGTTTGACCAAGCTTTGGTACAAGTCCAATCCATCATCACGAATCCTGTCTTCGGAAGTGGTACATGTGCTCAGTGCCAAGCCTTGCTGGAGGTCTTGAAGTTCATTTCACTTGCAGCGCCTGAGCGAGGGCCAGATCTAGTTGTTGTACTTTGTAGGGTTTTAAAGCTTTCTTCCACTTGTGAGGTGACGTTCCGTAGGTCTGGGCTTGCGGCTGTGATTACACAGGTCATTGCAAATGCCGATGTAGGTGGCTACGATGGTCAGGTGCGTAATCAACGTATTTCCACCATTTCTCTGGATTATGTCGCATGCAGGCCTTCTGTCAAAATTTCCTTCACTCGTGCTCCGTCCCCCCGACCTCTCCCTTGAACCTGACAGGGTGGTTTTCGAAGCCGAAACCAAGCCCACTTCCTCCACCGAAACGCGCCAGTGGCAAGAGGGTCAAAGTGCTCCACATTTCTGACTTTCACCTTGATCCAAGTTCGTTGCTGATGTACGCTAAAATTGTTCTGAACAATATATTTATTCGTTACAGGATATGCGACCGGGTCAGAGGCTAATTGTACATCATCACTTTGTTGCCGCGCAAATAATTTCAATGTACTCCACCCCAATTCAAGTTTGATTCCGGCCCCCAGATTCGGAGCTTTTCGCTGGTATGATATCCTTCCTGAGTTGTCTGATATGTTCGCATTTTTTGGTCTTTAGCGATACCCCTCTGGCTCTTGGCATGGCTGCGCTGGAAGCTATCCCGGTTCTGACAGGGACAAACGGAACTGGATTTGCGTGGACGTTATACACTGGCGATTTGGTTTCTCACGATAATGACAATCAGTTGTCAAAGTATGTGCCTATGTTGCTCATTCATTGTAAGTCATAAAGTGACACTTATTATCGTAATCAGGGCATACGTAGAATATACAGAGGTAAAATGAGGATTAATTGGTTCGACATAAAGCTTTTTAATCTCTGATCTTTCTGCCTGGTAGACAATCGTGTACAATTTGTTCAGGCGTATGCTAGGAAGTGGACCAGTCTATGCAGCGTTGGGAAATCATGACACTTTTAATCAGTTTGTGTTCCCTCTACTCTGTGATTCCGATTGAAAATAGATCATTGCAGGGCACAGGACGCGCCTGACTCTTTGGGCGGAGCCCTTGCTAAACAATTTAGCTGGTAAGCATGCTAAGTTAACCTTCCGATGAAGCTATATATTCTGGACTAGGAACTATAATCATGTCGCTTCCCTTTGGGAGCACGAAGAATGGCTTCCTGAAGCCGCGGTCCAGCTGGCAAGGTCACATTATGCTGCATACATGGTGAAACGTTTCGATGGACTTCGGATTATTACTCTCAATACGGATTTCTGTAAGTCTAAGCTGATGAAGCATCCATCTCTCTATGCTTACTCAAAGACTGCTAGGGTATCGGTACGCGCAGCACCTTGTAGCCAATTTCAACTCGACCAATTGATCGATTTTAGAGCAAATTATTTTAATTACATGAACATGACCAACCCAGACACGTCTGGCATGTTGCGATTCTTGACAGATCAATTACAGGATGCTGAAGACGCAGGAGACCGAGGTTCTCTTATTTCATGATTCGAAGCTCTTCTTCTGACCACCGTTACATAGTGTGGATCATCGGTCATGTCCCTAGTGGCTGGGATGGTTCTAACCCACTTGTGAATCCTACCAACTTATGTGAGCATTCCTGTGTTTTCTTGGTTATTGCAAGGCCTGACATCTTTTCAGTCTATCAGATGTATGTCTTTGTGACTGTTCGGCAACCTGGCTCATAGTGCTTACTTATAGCGTTGACCGTTTCTCACCACATGTGATAGCAAGTACGCACCTTGGATTCTAGAAATTCCTTCGTTCTCTGATTATATTTCAGATATACTTTTTGGCCAGTGAGCTGTAAAAAGCGTTCACCATTTGCTTCAAAACTGACTTATCCTTATTACCAAGCACGCACGAAGATCAGATATCCGTAAGTAGGATTTTTAGGTGCATAGTTTGATGTGGAACTAATACTCATTAGATCTTCTACAAAAATAATGCCACTGTCGTCGATGCAACTACTGCACAAACGTTAGCTTGGGTAGACGGATCTCACTTCCTTAGCGTTATTGTCTGAAACTCATGGGAGTTTGTGTAGATAGGACCGTCCATCACCCCCCTAACCAATCTGAATTCTGGCTTTCGAATGTATGAAGTCGATTCGGCGGTATAGCATTTCCTCGTATACATACTGTGCGACGGTCGCTGACGGTGACTAACCATAGACATTTGAAGTTATGAATGCACACACGTTAGTACTCTTCTATACCCTGATATACAATGCTCATTGCATACATTGTTACAGATGGAAAAGTGATGTCTCAATATACCCAATTCTTGACCACCAAATTGAAATGGGTCCCGTTTACTCATATGAATATAATACCCGTGAAACGTATGGCGGTAAAGTTCCGAACTGGTCGGTGAACGACCCCTTGAACGCGACTTGGTGGCATCACGTAACTGAAGGTGTGTGGACTTATTTGTGCTTTGTGATACATGACGACTGAAGTACCCATGTTCTGTCGGAAGCCATGGAAGCTGATGCATCGTTGGTCGCTGTAAGTTCGACTCATGTACATCTGACAACACCGTCGTGATCCAGAATATATTTCTAGACTTTCAACACGTTTCAGGGGAAAGACTCGGTCATGACTCGACCATGCACAGGTGATTGTGTTGGTGCCAAGATCTGCTACATGCGAAGCGGATCCGCGAGCATTGGACGGAAATGCAAGCAGGGGTATGGCTCTGTACAGTCATAGCAATACCAGCCAACCATTTGTAGGTCAGACTGCTTGACACTGTACATATACTTGGGAGCATTTCGTCGAAGTCTTCTATGCTGTTGTCCATGACAGTCCCTTCCTACAAATATTATCTTCCTGGCTAGTGATCAGGCGCTATTGCAAGCACATGATTGCATGGCTACATTCCAAACCCACATTCATCCATCAGTGAGAATAATTACCCTGGGACTGGTCGCGACCCTAACATATAGAGGGAGACTGTCATTTCATTGTCCTGTATTGCCGGATTACAAGGTACATGCACAGCAGCTGGGCTGATGATTAAGTTGAATTTCTGCAAGATGGTCAACAAAATTCAATGAGCGGAAGCGAAACATTCACTAAAGGGAAATGCGAAATAAAACTATGTCATCTTGTGGCTTGAACTTGGAGCCATGTTCAATATCCGTCGAGTCAGGGAAACCAATCAAAAGCATTGCAGATGTAGCAGGTAGGAGAACGCGGGGAACCATTGAATATACTACTCCACACTCTACATCCTCAACTTCTGGCCAATGCTGTTATTCTCTCGTGCATCATTCAGGGGACAATAAGAAACTGTTGTATTAGTCCTCATTCAATAAATGTCCACTATCGTCCAAATTGAACATCACTATCAGCTCGTAAGTAATATCGTAAGATACCAAGCGTCTGATCAACGACACGAACACACGCAGTATCTCCAACTCCAAACCAACCAGCACTCACATAACTCAAGCGGTCAGATCACAAGCACCCGGGCGTAGAGCACACCACAACGGCTGGAGCGGAATCGTCTTGATACCGCGCTGCGAAAACCTAAAAGAGATATCGTGCAGCCGTGGTAACGCCGTATCACCATTACCCCCAGGTCCCGTCCAGAACACCTGAAAAATGGAATCAGTAACGCTTTGAAGAAACTACACAAGGAGGAGGAAGGGATAACGGACCTCGGCAGACGATGCTGCGCGGGGCCAGACGATAGAGTCGAGGTTGAACGGGCCAGATTGTTCTGACCACAAGAGATGCTGCCCTGTAGAGGGATGATTGAGTCTCGGTGATTCCTGAATTGATTAGGTGGACTGAGAACGTACCGCCAAGAACCAAACTACTCTGCTTGCTTGTCAAGTTCGCAGTCGGGTCGAACGAGTAGGCCTGTAGGACTATTAGTGTACATGACGACAGCGGAAGAAGAGAGGAATATCGCCTTTTGCCAGGTCTTGAATGGATCACACCAACTTGCGGTGTTGGTATAATTCCCAACCCACCCGCCAGCGCCGCAGTCGAGGTAGAAGTAATCTGACGCAGCGTGGACGATCTTGAATCCTTTCCGCACGACGGACTCCGCGTTGGCGGAGGAAATCCAGACCCTGATTTTTAGAGTTAGGGTGTGATGTTAGAAATTGTTTTATAACGGGCCATACATGACGATTGTGTCGTTTGCTAACGTCACATTGTGCGCCAACACCATCTCTAAAAACCATATTACGATCTGGTTAATATCAGAAGGGGGGATGAACACACCCTCCCAGACGACAGCCCGCTTTCCGACAGACCTCAGTGCAGCATGTGAAGCCTGTGTGAAAGTATCCAGCGCCTGCTCAAGCGTCTTTCCCTCTGCACTAAGCTCTGCCTGTGTCAGGTTGTCATTTTGCCAGCAGTTCAAGTTGAGCTCGTCACCGCCTGTGCTGAAGATTTTCGATGGGAACATTGACGCTGCGGATTTGAGGAGCGACGCTGTGAAGTTGGAGGTTGCGGATGATGCGATCCGGAGTTGGCCTGCTGGTGGTTCTGGAGGAAAGTTAGTAAAATGAATGGTGGGTGAGGTTTAGTGCTGACCGTTAGCGAAGGATGCCCATGGTGTGGACTCGAAGCATGCGATGTGCTCTGGGTGGGATCTACCGATGATGGAGGTGTGACCTGGTGTGTCAATTTCGGCAAGGACGTCAATCCCACGCTGTGTGACGTATGTTGGTATTGTGAAGTGCTATGCTTTTGGGAGAAGAACATACCGCGGCGGCATAGCTGACAATGGCTGCCACGTCACTTGGCTTATAAACTTGGGAGCTGGAGTATGCGCCTTGGCCGGCAATTCCCTCAAAGTCAGGAACAATTAAGGGGAAGGATTGGGAGTCGACGACATGCCAGTGGAAGGCACTCATCTGTGGAAATGGAATTGAGCTTGCTGTGTGAGGAGATAAGATAAAAAGATGCGACAAACCTTAACCCAGCTCATAGCATCGAGAGTGCGTTTGATATCACCAACGGGGTAGCTACTGGGAGTCAAGCGACACGTGGAAAAGCCAGATGAAATAGGCTCACTAGTTCCTGGAAGTGTCCAACGTTAATCCACGATACGGCTATCGCGGAGCATGAGAAAAAGATATAGGAGATATTCAGGATGGACACACATAAGCAGGCGTGTCGGAGATGTGAAGCGGTACTTTGCTGGTATATTTTGTGCCTTGCCAATCATACCACAGCTGTCCAAAGGTTGTCAAACCACGGAACAGCCCCAGAGTCGAGTTGGCTTCCAAAGTCGCACCAGAGCCATCCGCGAGCACGGTGAGCATGTAACTCTCCACTCTCAACTCGAGGTCATCAAACGTCTCGGCCGCGATGCTCCTGGTACTAGTGTTTTGAGAGTTCAAATTGAGAGTGAGCGACGGAAGTGATTTCGCGCTTCTGATGGCATTTGCAGAAGAGGCGCCGCGACCGATGACGAGTGCTTCGAGATTGTCATTGTTGAGGTAGAAGGAAGTTCGCGAAACAGCATCGCAGAGGTCCTGTGGAGGATTTTTTACACCCCGCAGACTGATTTGGAAGGACCGAGAGAGCTTGAGAAAGTTGTTGCCACTGGAGATGTGTGTTGGGAGTGGCCAGATGGCTGTCACCGCAGATGGTGCGAGGATGAGCAGGGCGGAAAGGGTTGTGGAAAAGAACATCTCGACGAGGAATGAAGGAACTTGCTGCTGGGTGGTATTTATGCCATCGGATCAGGGTGCAGTGTGCACGCATGACTTGCATATCATGAGACGACGCTGAGCGCGTGTTAGATTCATATCTGAGGTCACGAGAACTCGACCTTGCTGTATCTGCGGTAGTGTTCAGGGAATTAGACAAAGCTAATTAGCCAACAGTTAATTAGCCTAGGTAAATTAGCGACAATTTCACAAACCTAGGTCAATTAGAGAAAATTAGCATTTTGGGTATGAGCAACTTGGAGACAACTCGGAAGTTGTTGTTCACGTCCAGCCCCAGAATTTCATACAAAATTAGCTGAAATGAGCTAATTAGCACTGAAATACATGGGTGAATTAGGTGCCACCTAGCTCAAGAGCTAATTTACTGGGTCAGTTAGGTCTCGTGTGAAATTCCCTGAACGGATCGTGGCTGGAATTTTGTTTGGCAATCAATCTGGTGGCAAACAAACCACACTTTTTGCCTCCAACGGTAATGCCAATGGGTATTCATGACCCTCTCACCCTCAATCTACGGCGTCAAACCACAGCCCTATTATCGACAATCCCTACTTCGTCGCAATATGCGATTGACATACAAAATGCGTCTTCTACGGCCCACCTCTTGGCTATATTGTCAAAAATTCTTGCCGCACCAGCGCTCACCCTCACCATAGCAGCACTCTATCGACCCATTCTATACGATCTCTGCGCAAGATGGCTGGAAGAGCAAGAAAATATTGAAGAGCAGTTGGTGGCACTGTCTCTTCTCATAGAAGTTCACGAGGAACTTTTTCCGTCCGTCTTTTCTTTTCTCCACTTAGTTTGCCTACTAACCTTGTTGCAGAATACTACATCGTTTATTGCTTACACCTGCTTTCAAAGAGGGTCCACTTGCCTTAATAATTGGAGAACCCTCTCCACTATCTATTGATATCTCCCGTCTCCATCGGCTTCTACTCGCTTACTACCGAATTCTCCAAGCAAGTCGCGAGTTACCTTACCATATGATCTGGCCATTAACACCTTTGTTTCTTCTTATCTGGACTCCTGATCTGGATAATGGTGCACGTCTCCTTGCTATACGCTGCTATGCTCTCCAGAGTGGCATGGGTGAAGCCGAGCGCGAAAAATTGGAACGTAAGGTACTTGGCGAGATCTGTGGTGTGGATTGTCAACTAGACTACGGACAACATATTGATGGGAGTCGGAAGGAGGTAGATGGATGGATACTGCCCGTGATTGAGTTGGAGCGAGTGAGGGACATGCGGCAGGACATGATTACTACAAAATACGACTATTTTACCATCGAGGAAGGAAACCCTTCTGCCCCCATCAATCCGTCAGACCTATGGTATGCTCACCTTCTCCTTACAATCATAGCCTACTGATAAATTTTAATAGTCCCCTTGTCGCGAACGTTCACGGCATCTTCCTACTCCGGTCGCATGCTCCACAACAGGATCCCCCATCCTATCTAATAACAACTCCGACAACACTCGATGCCCTTCAATCAACCGCCGCCCACCTCTCCCTTCGGCTCCCTATCCTTCTTACCTCCCCACCCTCCTCTGGTAAGTCTCTTTTTCTCTCTCATCTCGCGCACCAGCTTTTCCCCGGCACCAAAAACCATGTCATCACCATCCACCTCGCCGACACCTCCCTTGACCCGCGTGCACTACTCGGCTCATACGCCTCATCGCCGACGCGCCCAGGGATTTTTGAGTGGAAGGAAGGCGTCCTCATTCGCTCCATGCGCGAGGGCAAGTGGGTCGTGTTTGAGGACATCGACCGCGGTACCAATGAGGTACTTGGTGTCATCAAGCCCTTGGTCGAGTCCCTGCGTCTCGGAAGGTGGATTGGTGGGCGTGCGTCGCTGGACGTTCCTAGCCGTGGACGTGTCGTTGCGCATGATAATTTCGCGTTGTTTGCGACCAGATCAATCAACCCCTCGCGTACGGGGACGTTCCCGCCTCCCGTGTTCTTTGGGGCGCATAAATTTTATGAGGTGCTTATTCCGGCGCCGTCCACTGAGGAGTTGAGGACGATCTTGAATGCACGTTTTGAGAAGTTGGCTGGAGGTGCAATACTGGCTATCATTCGTCTCTGGGAGTCCATCAGCGCACTCGGACCAGCTGTTTCCGTCAGGAACATTGGTCTCCGTGAGCTAGAAAAATTCTGTACACGCATAGAGAGACTTCTTCCTGTGTCTTACCAACCCATGGACATGGACGTTGACCCTTCCGATTCGGGTGAACCCCTGGGTTTCCCTTCTATCTTCCCGAATCCAACACTACGAGAAGACATGTACCTCGAAGCACGGGATGTGTTTTTCGGTGCTGGTACTCCGACGGTTGCAGCACGTGCCCACATCGACGCAGTAGTATACACTATCGGCGAACACCTCGGTCTCGACGCCGACCGTCGTCAATGGGTTCTACATGGCCGTACCCCTGAATTCGATCTTGAGAAGGACGTCAACGGGAATATCCTCGCCACGCACATCGGGCGTACACGTCTTCCCGCCCGTCCCACCAAGCTTCAAATCGCTGCACAGGTCATGCGCCCATTTGCCATGCACAAACCGGCAATTTTGTTACTATCTCGGATTGCCACTGCCCTCTCGTTCGGGGAACCCGTTCTGTTGACTGGCGAGACGGGGACGGGAAAAACGAGCGCCGTCACGCATTTGGCAGGACTCCTGCGTCGGCCGCTCGTGTCGTTGAATTTGTCGCACCAGACGGAGTCGAGTGATTTGTTGGGTGGGTTCAAGCCGATCGATGCGAGGATCCCGGGGGCGGTGCTGCAGCAGCGGTTTTTGGAGCTGTTTGGGGGGACATTCAGTCGGAGGAAGAATGAGAAGTTTGAAGGAGAGGTGAGGAGGGCGGTTGTGGAGGGGAGATGGAAGAGGGCTGTGGAGCTGTGGAAGGAGAGTGGGAGGATGGCCCTGGAGAGGATAAGGGGTAAGGAGAAGGAGAAGGAGAATGCCGGGGATGAACTGAGGTGCGTTTTTTTGAGCGGCGTTTGGGGATGTCACTGATGGATGGTTTTAGGGATGCAGCGATGAAAAATCCTAGGAAGAGGAGGAAGGTTGAGGAAAGTGGGCTTAGGATATCTGAGGAAGATTGGGTGTCGTTAATGCGTGATGTAGAGGAGTTTGAAGTACAGCATGTGCAGGGCAAGGGAAAGTTTGCATTCGGCTTTGTCGAGGGGCCGCTTGTCAAGGCTTTGAGGTCAGGCGATTGGTGAGTTCGATCCTTTGGATACCCAGAACGATCATCTGACATAAATTCCAGGGTCCTACTTGACGAAATCAACCTCGCAAGTCCAGAAACCTTGGAGTGCATCTCGGGCTTGCTACATAGCCCTACTGCTTCAATCACCTTGACCGAACAAGGTTCGCTGGAACCCGTCCAACGGCACCCTGATTTCCGCTTGTTCGCATGCATGAACCCAGCTACTGACGTTGGGAAGAAAGATCTCCCTCCCAACATCCGATCACGGTTTACGGAGATCGACGTTCCGCCTCCAGATGCAGACAAGGACACTTTGTTGAGCATCGTCGCGCAGTACATCGGTGCAAGCGCTGTTGGAGACAAAGGTGCCATTATGAACATCGCAGAGTTTTATGCCGCGGTGAAGGATCTGGCGGAGAAGCGGCATATCGCAGATGGCTCGAACCATAGACCACACTTCAGCATGCGCACACTTGCCCGTGCACTGACGTTCGCCTCGGATACGACTGGTATGTTTGGGCTCAGGCGGGCAATCTGGGAAGGTTGTTTGATGGCTTTTACGATGGCATTGGATACCCCTAGTATGGAACTTGTGGTGTCTTTGGCGCAAAAGCATCTTTTGGTGGGTGTACGCAACCCGAGGTCGATGTTGATGAAGGAGCCTTCTGCACCGCAAGGCCGTTCTTTGGACGAGTTTATCAAGTTCGGCTCGTTCTACCTCGAGAAGGGACCGCTTCCAGAGGATCCTGTGGAAGATTATATCATGACACCCTCCGTCCAGACTAAACTCGTCGATCTCGCGAGAATTATCCTTACTCGACGTTTTCCTATTCTGATTGAAGGTCCCACCTCCAGTGGTAAGACTAGTTCCGTCGAGTACCTCGCGAAGCGGACAGGGCATCGGTACATCCGCATCAACAACCACGAGCACACGGATATCCAGGAGTATATCGGCTCGTATGTTTCAGATCCACTAACTGGAAAGCTTGTGTTCAAAGATGGGCTTCTTGTCCGTGCTCTCCGACATGGAGATTGGATTGTGCTCGATGAGCTCAATTTAGCGCCCACCGATGTCCTCGAGGCACTCAACCGGCTGCTGGATGATAACCGCGAGTTGATCATTCCCGAGACGCAAGAGGTTGTCCAACCGCATCCTCACTTCATGTTGTTTGCCACTCAGAACCCGTCTGGTTTGTATGCTGGCAGGAAAGTGCTCTCTCGGGCCTTCCGTAATCGTTTTCTCGAAGTCCACTTTGAGGACGTTCCGCAGGTGGAGCTTGAGACCATTTTGTGTCAGAGATGTCAGATTGCACCATCTTATGGAAAGAAGATCGTCAGCGTCTTCCATGAGCTTCAGAAACGACGTCAGTCGAGTAGGGTCTTTGAGAGTAAGCAGGGCTTTGCAACATTACGTGATCTGTTCCGTTGGGCTGGGCGAGACGCGATTGGGTACCAAGAGCTAGCGGATAATGGTTATATGCTGCTGGCAGAACGTGCACGGCGTGCAGATGATAAGGCAGCCGTGAAGGAAGTGATCGAGTCTGTGATGAATGTCAGGATTGACGAGAGGGTTATGTACAATCTTCAGAACCCTGGGATCGATTTTTCCTCGTTCCTGGGATGTCCTCCACCGAGTTCATCAGATGTTGTCTGGACCAGCGCGATGCAACGGTTATTCATTCTTGTGGCTCGAGCACTGCGGTTCAATGAGCCTGTTCTTCTCGTTGGTGAGACCGGTTCCGGAAAGACTTCTGTTTGCCAAGTGTTTGCGCAAGCAACTTCCCAATATCTTCATGGCTTGAACTGTCATCAAAACACAGAGACTGCGGATCTTATCGGTGGATTACGGCCTGTGCGCAATCGCAGTACGAGGGAAGCTGAAGTGTTTCGGGAAGCTGCTGACGTTCTGCAGGCAGCGGGCGTACACGATGTGCCACTTACCTTTGATGCTCTTGCGTCTGCCTTGAACAATGCACTCAAGTCTGGCGGCGCACTGCCTGTTCAAGATCGGTCCCATCTTGCAGCCGTTCAAACCAAACTGCTATGCCTCCAATCGATCTTCCAATGGTATGACGGTCCTTTGGTCGAAGCCATGCGCAATGGCGATGTTTTCTTGTTGGACGAGATTTCCCTAGCGGATGACTCTGTTCTCGAGCGTCTCAATAGTGTACTCGAACCTGCCAGGACTATAGTTCTCGCTGAACGTGGAGGCGATGACCTTGAGTATCCCGCCGTTCAAGCTGTTGATAATTTCAAGCTTGTGGCCACCATGAATCCTGGTGGTGATTATGGCAAGAAGGAGCTTTCTCCTGCATTGCGTAATCGATTCACGGAGATTTGGGTTCCTCCTGTAGATGATCGGCTTGATTTGGAGTTGATTGTCAGCAATTCGTGGAAATATGAAGCCTTGAAACCGTATACTTCATACATCCTAGACTTTACGGAGTGGCTTTGCGCTCGGGTTGGCGATCGTTCGATATCAGGCTTGCGGGATATTCTTGTAGGATCGTACTCATTCTTCAATGCCATCAAAGCTAACGACTCTTTAGGCTTGGGTAGTTTTCATGAACTCTGCCTACGAACCTGGAAACCAAGAATGTATACCTCCAATGGAGCTCTTCGTAAGCGTCTTTGATCATGTATGATGATGATATACTCGACGTACGGTTTCAGCATCACGCTGCACATATGACATTCCTTGATGGCCTAGGATCACTTCCTCAACTGTCGACCTACTCACGAGACGCCCTGCAACGACTCAAGGACGACGCATCGTCCAAACTGTTGGACTTAGTTCCCCTTCATGACCGTGACACCTTGTTTGCATTTGTTCCGGTATATAACCCAGTCACTTCCGTTCAATTGGGATCCTTCGCAATTACCAAAGGTCTACGAAGCACCATCAGTCACACTTTTAATCTTCAAGCTCCCACCACTAGAGACAACGCTATGCGTGTTGTCAGGGCCTGTCAAGTGCAGAAGCCTATTCTTCTCGAGGGAAGCCCTGGAGTCGGCAAAACGAGCCTCATTACCGCCCTTGCAAACATTTCAGGCCACCAATTATGTCGCATAAATTTATCTGATCAGACGGATCTCATAGATTTATTTGGATCTGATCTTCCCGTCGAGGGTGGGGGTCCAGGGGAGTTTGCTTGGAAAGATGCTGAATTTCTTAAAGCTCTGCAAGAGGGCCATTGGGTTCTTCTGGATGAAATGAACCTTGCTCCGCAGGCCGTTCTTGAAGGACTGAATGCAGTACTTGATCATCGTGGAACCGTCTACATACCTGAACTTGGGCGATCATTTACCCGACACTCTTCTTTTCGTATCTTCGCTGCGCAGAATCCTTTAAATCAAGGTGGTGGACGTAAAGGTCTTCCGAAATCTTTTGTGAATCGGTTTACGAAGGTCTACATCGAGGAGCTGTCGCCGAGTGATCTGCTTATGGTTTGCCAACACATCTTTCCCGACTTGGATGAAGACATCGTCAAGGCTATGATATCTTTCAACATGCACCTTCATCATGAAGTTGGCATTCAACACAGCTTTGCTAGGGAAGGAACTCCTTGGGAGTTCAACCTTCGCGATGTTATCCGTTGGGGAACTCTTCTTCGCACTCATGATCGACCTCTTCATCCTGTCCACCATCTTCGTACTGTTTACCTTGATCGTTTTCGTACGGAAAATGACCGAAGTCGGGCTCGTCTATTGTTCGACAAGGTCTTCTCGATGTCTGTGCCATCAGCAAATACAAATCCTTATGCCTCAATCTCGCAGTCCCACGTGCAAATCGGTCATTTTGTGACGACCCGCAAAAATCTAGTGTCCTTTCCGCGCGCGGGTCGCATTCTGAAGATGCATCTATCCACGTTAGAATCCATTGGTCACTGCATCTTGCATTCCTGGCTTTCCATTCTAACAGGTCAACGGAACAGTGGAAAAACGGAAGCAGTCAGGCTGTTGGCCCACTTCACAGGAAACAAACTTCAGGAGATACCCATGAACAGCGCTACTGACACCATGGACATCTTAGGCAGTTTTGAACAGGCCGATATGCATAGGCAAGCATTAAATTTGGTTGATGAAGTACTTTCTGTGGCCGAAGACCAGCTTCGCTCGTTATCAGGTTCTCACCAATATCCAGAACATACTCACAACTTGCGGCGAGCTCGGAATGCCTCGGTTCCTCCTCAATCTTTGCTTCGAATGGCATCACAAATTCTTGCCAACATGCAACCTCCTTCGGAAATAACTGTGGCTCTATTGGGCAAGATAAATGTTTTGCTCGACTCCCCCGAGGCTGTTGGTCGTTTCGAATGGGTCGACGGGCCGTTGGTGCAAGCTATGAAGCTCGGCCACTGGCTACTACTAGACGGTGCCAATTTGTGCAATCCCTCTGTCCTTGATCGTCTAAACCCACTCTGTGAGCCTGATGGATTTCTAACACTCAGCGAGCGCGGATATGTTGATGGCAAGCTGCAAGTTTTGAAGCCACATTCCAGTTTCCGTCTTTTTATGACTGTGGACCCGCAGCATGGCGAACTTTCGCGAGCGATGCGAAACAGAGGAATAGAGATTGCTTTTGCCACCAAGCCGCGTGCTGACGACCTTGATATTATTTCAGATTTCTGCCGGCTTCCCTCTCTGCCTAGGCATGTCAGATCTCCGTATATTGCATTCGATGCCGTAAGAAGGGGAATACTTTCTCATGCTGACGAAGAATCGCACTCCAAATCTTCTACTGGACGGTCTCTGGATCAAGAATCGGGCTTGTCGACTTTAGTAGATCAAGCACCGATGATCGTTGTCTCTTCGTCAAAGACCACCGGAATAACAGACGCCCATCTCTTCTTCTTTGCTCGCACAATGGCGCCAGCGTATCTTCCGCAGCTCAATCGGTTTTTAACCAGTATATTGCCAACCTCGGATTCGAGTTTTCATCGTCTGCAAGCTTTTCTCAATAACTCCCTGGCTCCATCTCTAGTCGCCGGGTTAAAGCACTTCTGGGAAGCCCGGTCTGCATCGCTTGGGTCGTCGTTTGAACTTGTCTGTACCCAGGTCAGCTGACTTTACTTTCGTTGACCACTGCCTTGTTGATTTCCGGTTCTATCTGCATGTATTCGTCGAAATAATGAAAATAGCCAATGTACTTTTCTCTTACAGGCCTTCCGACTCTCAGGGAAAGGCTTAGTAATGGTATTTCTACAACACATTGTATGCTGCTTCAAGAGCTGGACCTGGCTGTCATGATATTTTTGGATGAAGAAGACAAAGACCGTATGCTTTCTTCAGCTGTAGGAAAGCATAACGAGAAGGACAACAGCGGTCAAGCACTACAGCAGGTCGCTGCTGTACTGGCAGCTGTGAACTCCCTGGGCCGTAAGATGCTGGATTCTCTGGATTCACACGAATGGGCAACCAAGCTGGTAAGAGATGATTCCATGTAGAATCATCTCGTCGTCTTTGATGTGTTTCTTTATCCTTTTGTCTTTAGGAGGACATCAAGCTGATGCTAACGCTCTTGCAAGACGGTCGACACCTACGCAGGACGATGACGAGTGATACGTTCAATTTTTCCGCAGTTCAAGCGATAACCCGATGGATTACTGACTCTCTCGAAAATTGTTCTTCTGCTTTTATATCACTTGCGACGCAAGCCCGTGCCCTGAGCGAGACTGTATCTCTTTCGTCCGGCCTCGGATTGACTGAAATTTGGTCAGCATTTTTCATTGATGAACTGCCAACATCAGTGGTAACAGAACTGGGAGACCTGGAGAAATTTACTTCGGCCTTACAACGAAGTGCGGATATATCGCGTAGGCATGATACTTATTTGTTGTATATGTTGCTAATTTGCCGTAGTTCGACGGCAATCATTTGATTTTATGGCTCTGCGCAGTCTTCCCCCGAGTATTTCGGAAGCCGCCGATTCAACACTATTGAAACTAGGATCAGAGCTTGGACGTGTACGTTGTTTGAAGTAATTGTTCCAGTCTTGACTTACACTCATACACAGCGCTTACTGCAACACCAAGCCAGCACCTCTCTAGAAGGTTTAATAGTCGATCCGACCTTTCTTGCTGCAGAACTTACCGCATATGAGAAACTCACCATCCCCGAGGTATGATCGTCGTCATCTCTTCTGCAGGGCACCTAATTAATTGTTCCTCAGGTTTTTATTAAATTTCTGGAAAATATCATCGACTTGGCATGCACCATCCCTGGTCCTATGCTCCGTCTTATCTCCTATCAGCATCTTATCTGGACGATCCAAGCGGGAAAAAGTAAGCCCTTGGTTCACTCCGATCTTGCATATCTGAAGTGCTTGAAGATTCGGTTCCCATCATGGCAAAGACCCAAACACAATGGCTTCGTGCTTTGTGGAACCTGTCGTCAGATCATGTAGGTAGCTTCCTTTTTTTAGGTTTATTGGTCTCATCTTTTTTTAAGCTCTACAATGGGCCATCCATACTTCTTCAGCCCATCGAACTCGACGCTACGTTTAAAGCCTGGTATGGCTTTGTCTCTATCTTAAAGTTTTGCCGTGATAATTGCGAAATCACAGTGATTGGAAGCAGAACTCATTGGGGTCGTTCCAGGCCTACGAGGAACGCATATACCGTCGCTCACGTCTGGCGCTACTGCAATGCGAACACGAAATGGAACGCATCGACCAGCTTTCCGCTGTTCTCCATCAATCCATATCATTGGTAACGTTTTTTCTTCTTCTTTATGGTAACAGCTGATGCCTCGATTCGATAGATTGCAGCCTGCTTTGCCCCTTCTGTTGAGACGTCCTTCCTGTCCAACTTACGTACTCTAAAATTCTACGCAACGGAAACGTCTATGGTTGAGCTTTTGGTGCTTCTTCAGAAAAACACGAATACCTCGTTTAAGCTCATGGTTGAGAAAAACTTACGCCCTTTGTGCGGTCGTTTAAAGGATTTGGACACTCGTCCAAAACGCATTGCAGGTTTGGGTGTAAGTTGGATTGCTATCGCCAATCTGATTATTGACCTTTTTGTTCCCGATGCTCCCATCGACCCTGTTGTCATTCAAAACTCCACGATTGAGCGATGGCGTTTCGATCGGGAGATGCTATCAGCTCAGCTTAGCCTTCATCGCCAACTCGAAGAAATCCTGACTGGTGATTCAGATAGCGACTTCCTTAATTATCTATCAAGTAAGCAACACGGCGTTGCCAAAAAGCTTTCTGCTGCACCTCGTCTTCCAGCCAGAAAGGATGTACCCCGCCTTCATATGTTCTGGTCAGAAGTAACGCAATTCTACAATCATATACTTTTGCCATCAAAGATCGAAGGACTGGTTATGGTGTTGCTGCGTGGCGAGGAAAGCGCGATTCACCGGGAACAGGTGCTCCAACAGTCAATGGCGGGATTCTGTCAACGGTTAGACACCGTTTATTCAGAATATGCGGATCTCACCGCTCCACTTCATCTTGCTATTCTTCACATGCGAGTAGGCCTTCGGCTCGTAGCACATTCGAGCAATTCAGGTACAGATGCCACCTCACGAACTGCATCTGCATTGGTCGCTTTTCCGTCTGTCCGCAGCTCCGCCATTTTATGCACGGATGCTTCAACAGCGGGTCCATCAAGTGTTGCTGCGTTTAGTCGTTTGCTACTCACTTTGGCCGCCATCGATTCAGAATCCTCGTCAGGCATCAGCATTGGATCACGGATGGATCTACTCCACGAGACTTATGAGCAAGCTCTTCGCCTGTGGCTCGTTGATCGGGCGAAAGAAAAAGAGATGAATGAGGCTTCTCAGTCATTATATCGCCGTAAGAATTTGGACCACGACGCTCTCAGTGAAGCTCAAATAGAAGAACAAGAGCTTCGTGCTCTGTTCCCTTCTTTTGATGAAGACTTGGATCCAATCTCCCAGACACCTGCGCAACCAGAATCTCACCGTCCTCTCGTACATACCATGGAAATGCAGCAACTTGTCACTATTCACAACAGACTGTTCGCTCCTTTAAAAGTGGATGATGGGGTTTCCACTGACTTTGCCAGCTTCGGGAGTATTCGCAGATCAGCATTAGAGTTGCTCGTATCCTCAAATTTGCAGTCCCTTCCTGATACTCTGGACACTGAGAGTCTGTCGCTTCAGTTATCCCTTCTCCACGATAGTCTGTCCGAGCTGCAGTCTGCACCCAGGATCAACGGAAAGCCTTATGACTTTTACACTGATGTCAATGTCCTTGAAGCCAAAAAAGCAGCCTCGATGGCGATTGCCCTGAAAGACCGTCTTGAGTCACTGATAGAAGAATGGCCAGACCAGATGGTGCTCCATCATGTTCGCAGTCGTTGCGACGCCGTCCTCGATCTCGATCTCCACAGTCCTGTTGCCAAAATACTTGCTGCACTTGAACAACTACTATTGAAAACAGAAGATTGGGAGACTTACGCGAACAGAGATAACTCGCTCAAATCATATCAGCGAGAGTTGATCGGATTGATCGTGGAGTGGCGGCGTATGGAACTGTCTTGTTGGCAAGTTCTTTTGGACTCGCAAGCCCGTATATTTGTAGGCGGAGCATCTGAATGGTGGTTCAGGTTATACGACGCGGCAGTTCGGGGTCCCCTAGACGCTTGTGTCCGAGAGACAGAAGGTGTTCCAGAGAGTCTAACACAATACCTCAATGCCTTAATCCCACTTCTCGACGATTTCGTTCGCTCTAGTTCTCTTGGCCAGTTCCATACAAGGATACGACTCCTTCAAAGCTTCGATATATATCTGCAATATCTGGTCGGTGTCAAGTCCGGAAATGAGCGAATAGCCCTACATCGTGTTAGACGTGTTCTACACGCAACGAAGCAGTATTATGAGTTATTCTCAACCCAGCTCTCTACACACTTGTCAGCCCAGCGGGAAACGTTGGAACAAGAGATTCGTGATTTAATCAAACTGGCAAGCTGGAGAGACGTCAATGTCCAGGCCCTGAAACAGAGTGCTCAACGCACTCATCACCAACTGTACAAAATTATCCGGAAATTTCGCGATCTTTTAAGGCAGCCCATTGCAGAACGATTGCGTCCTGAACTAGCCAACGCTCAGGAAATGAAGGAGCTGCCATTCCATCCCTACTTTCCGAAAACTGTGAACCTACGTCCATTATCTCCAGATAGCAACCCTGACGCGAAGCCATCGTCTCACCAGCTCAATTTAAGACAGACTTTAGCAAGATTTGCTTCACTCCTTACAACTCGTGTCCAACCCTTTATAAATTCGGGATCTGCGTATTCCGTGGACAATTTAGCTGTGGATATCATTGTTACAGCAAAGGAGCTGGCGGCCATTGCTATTACCTCCAATCTTCCGAAAGAGCGACGAGAGAAGCAGCACAAGGCGGTCCTAGTGCGAAAGAGGAAGGCATGGAGTGATCTCCTGAAAGAATTGAAACGAGCCGGTCTTTCCCCCAGCATCAAGCCAGAGGTCTTGCACCAACAAACGGATCCACGTTGGCTCAGAGAACAGCCTGTCATGTCGAAGATATCGGAACTGGCCCCATTGTTAGAAAGGAGCGAGAACTATTTCACGCGACTGTGCGGCTGTCTTCCGGAAGTACGCTCATCAGTGTCAAATCATCATTCAGACCTCACAACTCGTGAACTCCAAAGGGGAATCATGCTGCTGGAGTCCGGTTTTTCTATGGCCATAGACCTGCGATCACGGTTCGTACTTCTCAGTCCCCCATTCTTCAAAACTCTGATATTCGTCGCAGATTGGCAGATGCATTGTCGAAATTTAGCAAATTGGAGCAGACCGTGACAAGACTGCACATGCTATCGTCCAGTCCAAAGCTATTGGTGTGTGGTTCCCATGCGCGAGAACAAGTGATACGCACGAAGGATTTCTTGTGTCGGCTTTCTAGTTCAATTCAACAAATCCAGGACGGCACGAAAGTTTTCAATGGACTCCAACCAAAACAAGCAATCCCCCATTCTGTCATTGAAGAAATCAGAGCTCTGTGTGCTTCGACGAAGGTTTTACAAGATCGTTTTTCCGTAGTCGTGCAGAACGTCGAACTGAGCCCTTTGCCATTCCTTTTGGAAAGTACGTGTCGATGTTGTTCAACGTTGAAATATGTAATGATCACTTCCCATGCTAGATGAATGTGGCCTCATCTTCGACGTGCGTCAACATGTTAACCAGACATCGGCCAGTTTGCGACATTGGTCGCAAACTGATCCTCGACTGGACTACCTTTTGCGCCCAGTTGAACAGTGGCTTTGCATGCAGGATCTTCCACTGTCACTCCCGCAAGAGTCAAATAAAGCCCCATCACCAAGCATCAACGAAGACTTACTTATCAACTCTTTGCTTGTCACTGTACAGACCTTGATTTCAAAATGTCCTGAGCCTAAACCAACTGAGATGGAAGGAGAAAACAATGACCAGTACATCCTCCAAGGTTATCGGGTTGTTCGTGACTTCACACATCTCCTGAACATTGACGCTATCACGTCGGGTCTGGATGGCGCCATGCTTCGCTTTGCTTCTCACGGAACGGAGTTAGATCAACATCTAAGGAGAATCTTACCATTCCTTGATAACTACCTTGATCTGATTAAAGATCAACTTACCACGCATAGCCAATGGACCAAGGCTCTTTTCAAGTTGGATATTGTTATATGTTCTGTGTTACATACCCTCTCAACACAAGGGTTCTGCAAGCCGCCAGACCTCGATGATTTTAAAAATGGAGAAGATGTTGCGGAAGGCGTGGAGGGCGTTGGACTGGGCGAAGGATCAGGATCCCAGAATGTGAGCAAAGATATTGAGGATGAGAGTCAAGTTGAGGGTCTTCAGGGTGAGGAGGAGCAGGATCCGACGGACAATAAAGACAAATGTGACAACGACGCTATCGAAATGAGTGATGATTTCGGTGGAGATATGGAAGATGTTCCGGATAGTGGATCTCAGGATGGCGAGGGTTCAGATCAGGAGAGCGAAGCAGATCCTGAAGAGCGGCTGGGTAACCTTGACGCAACGGATCCCTCCGCAATCGACGAAAAACTCTGGGATAACGAACATGGTCCCGATGATGATCACCCTCAGGAAAAAACGAACCAGGATCATTCGAAAAAGCAATCAGGAAACTCTGAGGTCACTGCGAAAGAGGGAAATGAACGACCTAAATCAAAAGAACAGCCCAATGATGGGAACGAAGCCAACGACGAAAGGACTTCAGATGTTGAAGGTGAACCTATAGCAGAAAATACTGGAGATGACGACGACTCGAATGATCCTGAGGTTAGTGGAGCACCCATAGATGACTACGTTCCAGACGCGAACACGTTAGACCTTCCTGACGATATGAATCTGGACAAGGATGATAAGGAACTGGGAGGAGACTTGCCAGAAGACATAGAAGTAGATGAGGAGGAGCCCGTCGATGATGCTATGGAAGATGGCGGACCGGAGTCTAACACCGACGATGCTGCACCTGAACAGCAGATGGAAGTACCGCTTCCTGGCAACACGCCAGAGCATGAGCAGGATACAGAAACGCCTGGTCAATTACAAAAAATAGAAGATAATCCCGAAGCAGAGGCTACTGCAGAAGAGAATGCCATTTCTCGACCAGATGTCTCCACTGGGGATGGGTCACCGTCAGATCCTTCTATATCTGATGGCAGAGAAAGCGCATCGGGGGGTCAAGCAGGACCATCCGTGGGAGCTGCAGCCGAAGATGTACCATCAGATGATAAGCAGAAGGATAAGTGAGTACAACATGCTTTGCATGCCCTCCATACTCCCATGGCTCATTACTCTCCAGGCCTGCATCTCATAAACCAAATGATGAAGTTGAACACCAAAGTGCTATCGAGTCGCTGAACGCCGGATCTGCTGCTGCTGGCTCTCAGGATGGCCAAGCTCGTTCTCAGTCCGATAGTCAACCATCTACAAACCCTTTTCGTAGCCTGGGGGACGCCTTGACAGAGATACAACGGAAGTTTGGTGACATTCTGAGTGGGGAAAAAAGAGATGCACCACGTGAACACACTGGTGATACCAGCATCCCCTCTCAGGTTGAATACCTGCATCCGGAAGACGCTGACTATGACATACAAGCACTGGGTCCTGCTGGTGACGAACAAGTTGCGAAACTCGACGATTTGAACATCGTTGATGAAGGTGACCAAGTTGGTGAAATTGCACCCATGGATGTGGACCCTCCTTCGGAACCTGAGACCCACGAACTGCCCTCCCGCGACGTGGCATCTCAACTGGAGCCCAGATCGGTAGAGCGACGTGAGGACACTGAAGGCGCAATCCTTCAAACTGCGCGGTCTGAAACGACACACCATCTCCCTGTGTCCTATGATCCCTCGACAGATAAAATCAACCTGGATATAGAAGAAAATTTAGAACAGACCGTCGAAGCACAGTTGCGGGAGTGGCAGACACTCGGTTTTCCTGATGCGGGCGGTGAGAACATTTGGAGACTGTACGAATCTCTGACGCACGATCTCGCATACGCTCTATGTGAGCAGTTGCTGCTGATCCTGGAACCAACCCTCGCTACCCGGTTGAAAGGAGACTATCGTACAGGAAAGCGACTGAACATGAAGAAGATCATATCCTATATTGCCAGTGATTACACGAAGGACAAAATTTGGTTGCGCAGAACCAAGCCAAGCCAGCGGGAGTACCAGGTGCTCATTGCCATCGACGATTCACGCTCAATGGCAGAATCACACTCTATTCACCTGGCCTATGAGACCCTTGCCCTTGTATCAAAGGCACTTAGCCGACTAGAGTCAGGAGAAATCGCCGTTGCCAAATTCGGGGAGAGTGTAGATATTCTGCACGGTCTTGATGACGGGCCGTTTACAGATCAGTCAGGCACCAAAGTCGTCAGCTCCTTCCGTTTCAACCAAAAAGCGACCAATGTTCTGTCGCTCGTTGATACAAGTCTGAAGGTTTTGGAGAACGCCAGGGAGCGTCGTTCCATGAGCTCCGCTACGGCCGCTGATCTGTGGCAACTGGAGATCATCATATCCGATGGCATGTGCCAGGACCACGATCGTCTTCGGACTGTGCTCAGGAAGGCAGAGGAGCAGAGAGTTATGATTGTCTTCATTATTATAGACTCTCTCCATGCCGTGCCAGGTAACTCCTCGAAGTCACAGGCAGGGCCCGACCAGGGATCAATATTAACGATGGACAAGGCGGAATTCAAGAATGTAGATGGTCGAATGGAGTTGCAATTGCAGAAGTACCTCGACTCATTCCCTTTCGAATATTACGTGGTATTGAGGAACGTGGAGGCGTTGCCAGAGGTTTTGGCAGGAACTCTGAAGCAATTTTTTGAACGTATTTCGGAACAGTGACTACGGTGTATATATCATAAAATGCGAGAACTCTTCCCACTGGAAATCATTCTTAGCGATCGCTACTAAACTCCAACACATTGCCAAGACAGTAATATTCTATCATGGCTCTTTTAACCTAGTATGCCGCCGTCATAAAAACGTACATGTGCGTCTCTGTTAAAATGGGTATCATTGATTCGAACACAAATCACAGCAGTGTCAATACCCCAATAGAAAATTGACTAGAATTGAGCACTTTGGTAAATATATGATCGTCAGCAAATGCAATTTCGGGGAGCTCGAAGGCAAACAAAGAAACGGTGTCGAAGTCCATGCCCGATATGTCCGAAACTCGAAAGATAAGGTGTCAATAATCAACCTCAAGTTGGCCCAATGATATCCGAATGCGAAAAACGCGATACCTCTGGCGCGTACGAGATACACAAAGTGAGTCATGCTCACAATCAACTTCATCGCGAGCAGATTTGGCTCAAGTTGCATGGAAGTTTAAAGAAGTGAAATATTATCACTAGATTATCTTCGGTGAGGAGCGATCAAATTGCGGGCGAACTGCTACTGTATGGTGGAGGAGTGCGTGCGTCAAAACTTCTGCTCTGCCCAAAAAAACTCTTTGGGAAGAAAAAGAGCTGAGCGTGAGGAAAGCTGCCACGGTTGAGGGTGGTATAGAAAGCTACAAATACGAGAGTCAAGAATAATGGAGCGACAAGATAAATGAGGAGAAAATTCACCAAAGAATAAGGGAAGCCCGACTCTGACAGACAGATCAGCCTGGGCACTGACGCGAGGGAAGCTCAGGAAAGGTCATACGGCGAGATGCTGAGCTCAAGTTTGATTGTATCTGTTTGTTTCACAAATTGGCTCAGCTTCTGAGTACTCACACTGAATCCTAGAGGTTCGATATGCCTTCCGTTGACCCCTTTGGCACCAAATTCAAGTATAATCTGCGCCACACGCAAGATGTTACCGAGGAAGAAGGTCTTCTATCTGGCGTGGTAGACGGCTCTTCGAAACATTCAGAAGACGAACAACCGCCATGGTCGAGGAAGAGGATCATTGGGACTGCAGCTTTCTTCGTCATGCTCCTGATATCTGGAGCATTCCTACGAAGACTCGTTTGGGGCCCAGTTTCGCGACCTAGCCACAGCCTTTGGTTTTCCGGCGGAGGTGAATTGCGTTCGAACGGAACCCATGACTTCAAGCGGACCGTCCTGATTGTCTCCATTGACGGATTACGGTGCGCGCGCACCGTATCTTTTGCCCCGTACTCCATGCTTATATGTTACGGTAGAGCAGACTATCTGGACCGTGGTCTTACGCCCAACCTACTTAATATTAGCAAGAATGGACTACGCGCTAAATCCATGAAGTCTGTCTTTCCAGCCAGTGGTATTTTTAATACTTGGATTGATTATTGACTGACATGATGATTGCAGACACTAACATTTCCGTAAGCACCATCTTAATGTTCGCAGACTCTTATCTCAACTTGTCACTTCAGTAATCATTGGGCCATCATGTGTGTTATGGCCTTTGTCATTTCTGAACGTTTTATTGACAATTTTCTAGGACTGGACTTTATGCCGAGTCTCACGGCATTATTGGAAACGTGGGCCTTTTCTTCGGAGTGCTGGCACTCATTGATTTGGCGAACTTTTTAGAATTTTTGGGATCCTGTGATGAAAACGGAGTTCCATTACAATAGGATAGAATCTTGTTGGAATCCTGCTTGGTGGTCTGGAGAGCCGGTTCGTAAACTTCTAAATCTTATATGGTCGCCACGTCTTAATCAGTCCTTCAGATGTGGGAAACAGCTGGAAAAGCTGGACTGATTACAGCGAACTTGATGTGGTTAGTCGACCCATAATCCAATTCTTGTGATATCTAACAAGATTCAGGCCTGGTCCTCCCAAGACACAAACAGGGGCTAGCTCGACGTACTTCGTACCGTGGAAAGTGAGTTCACTGACGTTTCCATTGTTATTTTTATGAAACCTTGTATTGCTCAAGGATCATGTACCCCTATCGAAGAAACTTGACCAAATCCTCTCTTGGGTCGACTTCCCCCTTGAAATGCGACCACAATTAATAATGGGTGCGTTGTCATCCTCCTGCTTGTGAGCCATTTTAACTGTATGGTTAACAGTATACGAGCCCTCCTTGGATCAAGCAGGACATGCGTCCGGACCGATGTCTGCCCTGGTCAATGTAAGAGACTAAGTCTATATATGCTGATAGTAGAATCCTTCTGATGTCGTTCTGTAGAAAACGTTGGGACAAGTCGATACCTTCGCGGAAGACCTGCAGAGAGCTTTGAGGGCAAGAAATCTCACTGACATAATGGACGTTATCTTCGTTAGCGACCACGGTATGACGGACACAAGCCACCCGGAGCTCGTGTACATGGACGACATATTGGGTGAAGACGGGCTAAAGGCCATTGAACACGAAGACGGGTGGCCTGCCATGGGCCTGAGGTTTTACGAGAACGCAAACGTCTCGCACTACCTCGACGCGCTACTAAAGGCAGCGGACGCGAACCCAGAAAAGTTCCATGTATATACGCATGAAACTATGCCGGAGAGATACCACTTTATGAGACACGAACGTATTGCACCTATATATGTTGTTCCGGAGATAGGTTACGTCCTGACAACCAGAGCTGAGGGAAACGTTGGTATGACGAAGGGTGTACGTTTTTTTCCCTTTTTGAATCGCTTGACAATGTGGCTTATTGTCTCTTCAGAATCATGGGTATGATAATGATGCTCTGCAGATGCAGGCGATCTTCGTTGCTCATGGGCCGTTTTCTGTTGATGTGAAAGCTCAGCACAAAAGTCAAAAGAAGGGTTCGAGCAACAAAGACTGGCATTCTGCATCCGGCGACACCTATATCATGGAACGCTTCGAGAACGTCCAGATTTACAATCTTGTCATGAGGCTCCTTGGCATTGAGAGCTACGCCGCTCATACCAATGGCACAGTTGGCTTCTGGGACAAATATGTGCTCTCGTGCAGTGTTCAGGACAATCCAGGACTAGATTTGGCTTTATGATGGATATAACTGCTATTGTATTTATAAGTTATTCAGTGTATGTCCACATACATGTCTCAAATCCTCCCAGTGCCAACAGGCAGCAACACCAGATGGTCGCAATATGCCTGTACCGGCAACGAGAGCACGTCGTCGACGAGGCCACTGTATGGTTCCAAGTGCTGCAATGTGATGCGACAGAGTGACTGGGAGGAATAGTATGCCTGGCAGTCAAACTGCAACTTGAATGCGATGTTGAAGCAGGGTAGGAATGTGCCGAGAACGACGCCGAAAGGGGTTCAGTTTCCACTCGACTAGGATACTTCTTAAATCTGCTGTCACTTCCCATGCAGTCCTTTCACTATTCGAAGGTCCAGGGACCACCGATTCTGAAGGCAAAGACTCCTTATACTATTGTATACTATTATGCATCGAGCCCTGGACAGAAAACTCGATACAAGATACGTTGAGGCAGCGGTTTGTGAAATAGCCTGGTGCTGCTTAGTGCCATTGAAATCGTTTTCATTTACTTGAGACTCGCGACCAGTCAGCTGTATCAGCGCGTCTATCTCAGGCATGTGGAAGATAAGTGGTTTGTAGCTGAACAGGGAGGAATGAGAAAAAGGCATTCAATTCATTAGTTAACGTTGATAGAAGAATTGGAAGGAATAGTTTAATGACCGTCGGCATCAAAAACCATCTGACTTGCATTCCGACCCTTTGTCATATTGTTACCCGCAGTCGTTGGGACATACGCATGCTCAGGAAGTCCGCTCTCATCGAGCCCTTCAGCAGCTTCAATAATTTCATACAATCTTGATGCAACTTCAGGAGGCGGGACTCGACCACCTAGGATATCCTTCGCAGGAACAGGCGATCCATAGAACTCGCGGTTGGTATCTTTTCGTTCAATGAGAGCTGTCCCCTCCAACGACACACCCGCGAAAAGACCTTTCATAGCACGTCAAGATGCATAAACACCACGACGTGAAACGAAAGCCAACGCACCCTTCGACTTGGAATATGAGAACATAGGGGCCGGATGAGCAAGGGATGCTTGCACGCTCCCTCCTGTGCCAACCGGGCCAGCAGTCGCGCTGATGTTGCCTCCGATGGTCACATTCCCACCTAAAGAGAATGCTTTGACGGCATCCTCACTGTTGAGGACGACGACAAAATCTGTGATGTCTGCGCCGATCTGAAGGCCCCACCCGAGGCCACCTGTTGCAATACATGAAGGAGCAGACCAAGAGCCGTCAGGCAAGCGTGCGACAACTATGCCGGAGCCTGCTTTGCCAGAAAACACGAATCCAGCTTTCAGCACTTGGAAAACGGCAAGACCTGGAAAATTCGGGGCAGTTATACAGTTATGCAAGGGACAATACACACCTCGTGCTCTCTGTAGAACAGCTTTAGGTATTGAGTTGAGGGCTGATTCCGGTCGCTCGGGATTGGCTGTAGATGCGATTTAGAGTCTAGAGCCCTGAGAGAAGTCTTTCATATGACGTACCAAGGAAACTATCCAAAATGTTGGCCGCTTTCTCTGCTTCTCCTGGTAGACTGAATCCCTGGACGAAATCTCGAGAACCACTAGCGACCTTGGTCGACCCTGCTTGGACAAAGGCAGACGCCTGCATGCTCGCTTTCTGAGCACCCTTCTTGAACTTGTCCAACATCGACATGATGGTCACAAGTCGTATATAGCAGAGGTATATGGATTCTGAATGAAAGTATCTTAAGCTGTTCAAGTCTCGGTTACGTCAGTAACACGTGCCAATCGAACTAATTGGCACACTCCCCATTCAATACAGACTTACAGTACACTTCCCATCGGGACTGCTGGTTGGAAAATATACACAACCCGCACATTTGGCATTGCGGAGAGTGTATTCAAATGCGCACGAGACATACAACAACCCGCTGAGCCGCAAATTGGCCGCAAACACTAAAAGCATTTCCATTCATCATCGAATTCTGTGGTGCCTGTAGCTGGAGTCGTAGTACGGGACCGTCACCCCAACTCACCACACCATGATGTTTGCAGATGTACTTGAATTCGATAACTGTGCTGGAGATATCGAGACCGACTGTGATGAGAGGAAGTCGATGATGATCATTTAGTGAAACGAGTAATGTGTACCACTCCAGGGAGTGGAGAGGAGAGGGGGTAAGTACTGTGTAATTACTCTAGAAATGTTATTGTACCTCTAAATGAGTAGCAAATGATATAAATCGTAAGCCTTAAGTCTTCTTCTTCGGACTCTTGGTCATCGCCATTCTCTTCTTCGGGTCTAACACAACCTTCCTCAACCTCACACTGCCGGGGGTGATCTCAATAATCTCGTCGTCGGCCATATAACTCAAGAACTCCTCCAAATTCATTATCCGCGGAGAAGAAAGAACAATCTTCTCATCCGCAGCTGCCGCACGAATGTTGGTGAGTTGTTTTTTGACACATGGGTTGATGTAGAGATCTTGCGATTTTGAGGATTCACCAATGACCATGCCTGGGTACACTGGATTCGATGTCAGTTGGGATCGGAGTATATTGGTACTATTATGAGACCTACCGGTAGTAGAAGGATGAATGAACATTGTACCCCTGGCTTGAAGAGGCGCGATGGCATATCCAGACGACTCGCCAGCCGCCATTGAGATCAAGGAACCATTTCGCCCTGTCTCTATGGCCCCCTTGTAAGGCTCGTACGCTTTGAAAATGTGATTAATTGTTCTGGCGATCATAGCGTCAGTCTATCTCAAACAGGACAGAAAGGCTGCGCACCCCTCGCCGTGAACATCATTCTTGAATTCTCCAGACAAATACCCGATTAGCCCTCGGGCGGGAACATCCATAATGACCTTGACCCATCCATCTTCGTCCGCATCATAGCTGATCATGTCACCTTTTCTCATTGTCAGCTTTTGAACGACGCTTCCAGCGTATTCCTCCTTGACAATGACCGTGCACTCTTCTATGGGTTCTAGCATCTGCCCTTTCGGCGCATTAGGGTCTGGATTCGGAATCATGACAGCCTTTGGGGACCCCACGCCTAGCTCAAATCCCTCCCGACGCAGAGTTTCCAGGAGCACGCCGAGATGCAACACTCCACGTCCGCGCAATTCAAGAGACTCAGAAGTGGGTCCAGGTAGGACTGTCAAAGCTACGTTCGTTTCGGCTTCTTTATAAATTCGTTCCCGGATGAGTTGAGAAGTTAATTTCGTTCCTTCTTGCCCAGCGAGGGGCGAGTCATTAGCATATACAAAAATTGATATTGTCGGAGGATCGATGGGCGTCGACTATTTTCAACTCGGTAAGTGGAGAGAGAATAGGATAAACCTCACAACGCACAGGCAAAGCTTGTGGGCCTTCTTCGCCCCAACCCTCGGGATGAACAAGTGTAACATTGATGCCACCATTCTTGATCCCAGCAATGCTGACAATTTCTCCAGCCCCAGCAACCTCCTTTTCAACTCTTTCCAATCCTTTCCGGCCAAAAATCTTCTTCACTTTTCCATCTCCCACCTTGTTTCCGTTAGAGTCCAAAGCCCATACAGAGTCACCCAGCCGAAGGACGCCGGTATGAATGCGACCGAGGTATAAGGTACCAACGTAAGGATCACCTTCGATTTGTACCGTCAACATGGAAAAAGGTTGTATCCTGTCAAGATGAACTGGAGGAGGAACGTGGGACATAATAAGGTCGAATAGAGGAGTCATGTTAGTTTGTGATGGGTTTTGCGCTGCCACGTTTGGTGGAGAATCCAGTGCCCAGCCCTGCTTGGCTGATGCATAGAGGATAGGATATTCCACTTGTTCATCTGTTGCTCCGAGAGTTGCAAAGAGGTCGAAAAGATCGCTTTCAACTTGGGCAGGACGTGCAGTTGGCCGGTCGGATTTGTTGAGGACCACAAGCGGCCTAGCAGACATAATGAGGATCGTGTATGAACCTGAAAAGAAGAACCAACTTCAAGCCACGACTAAGGGCTTTTGAGAGGACGAATCGCGTTTGAGTCATGGGGCCTTCTGTGGCATCAACAACAAGAGCAACGCCATCCACCATACTCAAGACCCTTTCCACCTCCCCTCCAAAATCTGCGTGTCCGGGAGTATCGACGATGTTAATTAAGTTGCCTTGATAGTTGATACTTGTGCATTTCGACAAGATAGTAATACCACGCTCCCGTTCTAGATCATTAGAGTCCATGACTCGGGTGATGAAACCATCTTCGATTGAGGAGTCGGCCGTTGTAGTAGTAGTGGAAACTAAGGCGAACTGAGCCTGCTCAGCTTCCGTGAGTTGTTTGACGGTTCCAGATTGGCGTAGGAGCTGATCAACAAGAGTGGTCTTGCCATGATCAACTACCAAGCACATGAAGAACGAACCCCACCTGCACAGAAGTGGTAGAACTTACCATGAGCTATTATGGCAATATTCCGGATCTTTTCTGTTGGAAAAATCTTTTCCTCAATCACGTCTGCAAAGACCTTCGACGTAGACGAAAACGACCTTGTAAACCTCCATCGACAGTTGTCTATACTGGAGACTACCACCCCATGATGCGAACGTTTCCGAAGTAGAAAAAGATTTGCCCTTCGTACACTCACGCGAAGTACAGATGTGAGCATGAGCAGCAGCTCACTTGAACTTGCTGGCGAAGCTGAAGCAACGGAGTTAAATAACGAACGAATTGCTTCAGAGAAAATTTACGCACGTGATGAGAAGACGTGACTTCTGTATTCGGCAGTGCTAGTGGAAAGCACTTGCACACCCATGCTATCAGGTAGAGATGTAGTGTACAATAGTAGATATAACTAGTACCTAACGTAAGGTCTGACTAGGCAATTCACCCATCGATTCGAGTCCTTTATCGCCCCATGTACTCTACCGCGTCGGTTCGCAAAGATGCTATGTAAGACTATCAGAACTGCATCTGTATGCATGGAGATTTTACAGACATTGAGACGCGATGCATGGTGCACACTGTGGGTTTGAGTTCTGCAGTTATAGCCATACCTGTTCTTGCTATCAGAACAATGCGACGACCATCATTCCAATACTCACCAACAATCTTCTGGTATTGTTTGGCCGGCTAGAGCAAATTATATGTGTTGTTTATGAGATATAAATATGTAGTGAGCCTACCTTGTCTCTTGCGCTCCAGTAGCCAGAGGTGGAGGTGTGATCGAAGAATCACCCGGATACACTGCAAACACAGCCAGTCTTGTTGGTCCCATATGTCAAACTCGGAGGTTCGAATATCATGAATCTCTTGCATAAAGGCTGTGTATGTAAACCCTGGAGCGTACAGTCGGTTGTGAAGCAGCGAAACTTCTGTGATATTGGTGGATAAATTTCCCTTGAAATGTGTGAGGAGCCTGTCAACACTCGTTTCGGACAAGCCTTTCAGATAATTCCAGTCTAAATATCATCGGTCTTTGACTTTCCATTGATAAGCTGGCACGACGTACTTGTTTCATTCCAAAGATCGAAGCCATGGATCGAGTTGCACCTGTGACCTAGGGCAGATGTGAGGAACACATAAACAACGGAGAGGTATAAAACGTGCATGTGTCATGTTCTCCGTGAATGACGTCTAGAATAGACTTCCAATGTGATGCATCGTCAGGCGGAGGTTTCATCTTACGCTGTTCCCAGATCTTGTTGAGTGGATGGGCAACATAATCGATGCTGGTATCATCGATGAAAATACCTGGATAGTTTTGGATGATGTCTTCCATGCTTTCGGCCTGGTATGCGGCCAGAATGGCTGCTGGACCTTCAGACAGAGAGAAATCTGCAAAGGAACGGTCTGCAAACGGTCCATCTGCGATGCGAACGAAATTTCGTCTTCAGATCATGACCGCGGCAACGAATGGAATAACGAACGTGGGCGAGAACTTCCCGCGGTGTCTGTCCACTCAACAAGCTCTGCCAGAAATAGAGAAACACTGCGCATTGATAGTAACTCATAATTAGGAAATTCTTCCAATAACCGTTTCCGTTCAAGTCTTTTTATTGCCACTGCGTCAGCATCCTCTTCTTTGATTTCGTCTTGAGAAAGAGGAACAGCTTGCGAAAACAACATTAACCGATACACGCCACAGCGAAAGCGTTCAGATTCTGCAGAATCCAGCTTGCTAGTCTGGGACGTTCGATCTTTGTGTCTAATGAACGAACGGTTGATGTCTCGTGATTATGCAATGGCGAAATTGAATAACGTGCCTCGAACTGAACACATCTTCCAGAGCAGCGACAATGGCTGCGTTCTCCGTCAGTCTATACGCCTCTTCACCGGTGATCGGAGATATAGGATCGGTTTCAGCCCAGGGTCTAAGAGGCGGAGTATTACTCAGAGAGTCTTGCTCAGAATCAAGTTGCTTGGGAGAGTAGCGGATGACCCTCATGGCTTGAGGCAAGGCAGGTCCAGTTACATTGTATGCGACGCTGCGTAAAACTGAATGTGGGTGCGTCTTGAAAACGGTGTGAAACTGCTTTGAAGCCAATATGGTGGCGCCCAATGCAAAGAAACTTGGCGAGAAAGTCAAAATCCTGTCTATTATATCGTCGTCGAGAGGTAATGAGCTGAGTGCTCGCATAGCTTAAGTCAATAGCGGTGATGAAACTGAAACTGTCTGTGACAAGGTCTCGGTGCCGCGTGACCTGACGACATCACGACACATGGCATAGCAACTTTGTCCTGTACTGATCACTGCGAGGACGTTCACGTTGAACTCTACTGCGCTGGCCCTACGATGCCTCCCAGATGGCTCTGGGCACTTGGGTTAACCCTGGTTTGCTGGGTGAGCCCTCACCCAGTCGGGTCCGATCTTTCGCTGTCCACTGTTTCTTTCACAGCAAAGTCGGAGAGGAGTTGGTTGTGGGGTTGGGCTTGGGGAGCCGAAAGCACCGTCTCCATCGTTGATCGCGAGCCAGTTCTTTCCTTTCCTTCCAGGCCAGGTATGCTTGAGCAACATCTAAGATCAACAAAAAAACTCACTGTATGTATTGTAGCCGCCTTTGGTGCGGAGATCCATGATCCTATTTTGGGCTATGTCATTCCGCTGTCTTCTTTTACATCTCCATGTGTTTCGAATAGCTCCCTGCTTTTCCCAGAACAGAATTCTGGTTGTCCACTTCTTTGTATAAATGGCCAGAATCAACCAACGGAGCCTTGGATAGCTCTGGTCCAGAGAGGGAACTGCGAATTCGTGAAGAAGGTGCGAGAAGCTCAGCGATTAGGCGCCAGGGCTGTCGTCGTTGGAGGGGAAAATCCAGATGTATCTGGATATCCTGATACCCTTGTGAATATGTACAGCCCAGGTACGTATGTGATATTCTGGTTCCTGGTTTATGATGACATGTCACTTGGAACAGAAGATTCTTCAGACGTCACGATAGCGGCAACATACATCAAGTATTCAGATTATGTTCGCCTCTCTCATCTCATAGAAACTTCAAAAACGTCCCATTCTGGATTGAAGACACTATCCCTGCTTATCACCGCTGAGTATTCAGCTTGGGAATGGTATTCGTGAGTGTTGTAAAATGTTTCTTTCACATGCCAACCCACCTGAACCTTAGACCGATAATCACATTCGTTATTATTCTCCTCCTCCCTTCTGCATTGACGTTCATAACTCTTCTGATACATCGCATTCGAGCCGCTCGTGCCGCCCGACGTGACCGAGCTCCAGAGGATGTTGTCCGAAATCTCCCATGGCTTGTTTGGACTGGAACTGGCTGGGAGAAACATGAAGGAGGGGAACCAATAACTGATGGCGCACGACCATCTTCAGATGCTAGCCTGGAAGAAGGCATTGTGCGCCTCGAGTCTCCTCCAGCCCATGATAGAGACTTGGACGGCGCCAGCAACAATCCTTCCACATCCCATCCTGATACAAATCCTGCTCTCCGACCCTGGTTCGAGGCCCAACTCGAATGTGCTATATGCCTGTCAGATTTTGTTAAAGGTGACAAAGTACGGGTATTGCCGTGCTGCCATATATTCCACCTTGATGAGGTTGATGAATGGTTGATACAGCGGAAGAAGCTGGTAAGAGTCATTGTACTCTATATGATGCATGGATGTTTGATGTTTATCCCTTTACAGTGTCCTGTCTGCAAAGCAGACGTCACGCAGCCTCCTCATCCACCTGAACATCAGGAATCACCTGTTCCGACTGAGACGCCTGCTAACGATGCTCGAGAATCCTCCTCTCCAGAAAATGCGACAGAACAAACACCCCTCCTTCGTAACGAAAACGGAACGCCGTCGTAATTGTACGACATACATTATTTTTCTTTTGTCTTCTTTCTGTGCCACATACTTTCCTATTCATAAAATCAGTGTAAAGTATACCAGGTTGTGTTTCGTGGTTCGCATATCTATCACTTCTATATCCACTGTTATGGTCATCGCAGCTAATATCCAATCCAGTCGTCTAACCAGTTTCTTCATATATCTTTAGGCACCTAACGATGATTTCCACGAGTTCCTACATATAGGCCATTCAGTCGCACACATTCCTGACATATCACCTTAAGACCGACCATGCGCAATCTGCAAACAGAATTTCAAGCTATAGGCAGTTTACATGCATGGTCACCGTGGGTTGTGTCAAATTCGGAAAACATGACGTACTTAGTCCGCTCAAGCTCGCATCGCAGTTTCCATACCACAGACAAAGTTTGGCATCAACGTGTGAATAATCAGCTTCTCGGTCTTCTCAAAAGGATATTTCCTTCAGACGGTGATATATTGATAGCCTACTCACAATCTATGTTGTTCACTTGTGCTTTCTTGTTCGGCCTTCTTGTTCCAGTTCCTAGATCCCAGAAACATTTTAAGCAAGACATAAAGATTCCCACACAATCCTACAAGTACTGAAAAGTCCTCAGTCCGTCTTACCTGATTCGGAAAGGTGTCGGTGGGCAAAGACAATAAGAATCAGGTACGCTCCAAATGGGATCTTACCTTTTTCGTCCATGCGCCCCCATAACAATAAAACCACCTGAATCATAGGACAAATCATTTACGAATGGGAATAGGCCAATCACGACTTTTCTTATTGTCTTGCATCTATGCCCGTGCCTTCTTCGCCAACCCTGGAATGAAGTAGGCTACCCGGGAAGTTATCCCGATACGCGATGGTACAGCGGCCTCGTGTGCGGAAACTTTATCGCTCGAGCGCACATCAACCTGGCAGTGGACTTGTACTTGAGCGCCTCAAATATCTCGGATCGGGGGACCCATTGTTTACTATACACGGTGGCCGATTATACCTCTTGTCCATTATTCCGGAGACTTAAAGTGTTTGGTGGTTCTCTGTGTGCCTGTCTTCCGTCCGGGAACTACTATTCCTGCCTGATAGGCAACATTTGCCCTCCCACCGCAGTACAGAGTTTGGCACGATGTTGGCAAAGCATTTATCCACTAAACGACACTGTGAATATCTATCTACCTTGCTTATCAACTCGCCTCGTGTGCTAACTGGGATTTGTTATCAGCCAAACCATGCAAGTTTTTCCAGACATCGCGATGCCCTCTTTCTGCGCAGGAATGTGATTTTGCGCACATCTTAGCGGAAGAAGTCACTCAACGACAGAACACGATTTGTCGCTATTACGCTGCCGGGAATTGTGGTAATGGGCCAAATTGTCGATATAGGCATGATGTTGAACAACCGGAAGGTAAGATCCCTTCATTTTACGATAGGAGTGACTACATGAGTGAATTGGATCAGCACGAGGGGCCAATCGGCTAACTGGCATAAGGACTGTTGACCTACCTGATAGCCAAAATTCATCCAGTAAATTCACTCATTTCTTCCAATTGCAACAGCCTGATTCCGTTTGTTCTCAGGCCTCTCCAATGTGGTTGGGTTGAATATTTCCCCACCCTCCATTCCACTCTACCGTTCGCCTTACAACACAATGTATCCAGCTTCTCCCCCGGGTGCTTGGGTGCCCTACCGCGATGCTTATTCACCACCCGTGTACTCGACGCCCGATATCGTGCCAGTTTCCCAATTCATCAAGCCAGGCGTCGTCTCACCCTCTTATTCGGGCGATTCCAGTGGATCTGCTTCAACGTCGACGCGCAGCTCTGTATCGGAGGATGTTACGTTCGTCACTGAAGATCCGAAGTATAAGGAGCATTCCCACCGGCATCAATCCCAGATTTGCATCGCCGACGAGAGGCCAGTCGTTCATGTCCCTCCATTCTATGTCTCTAAAAATGCGCCTGGTTCTATATCGCCTGCATCACCTGTCGACGGGCCTCATAATGTTCATCCTAGCAAGCACGCTTCACCAATTTTAAATTACTCTACATTTACAGCGCATGCGCCGCGAACACGACCGCGGTCTAATTCTCGTTACAAAACCTCTAACTACAAAAGTACGTTCAATTTCAGTTCCATCACAATGGCTGTTTTTGCGTTTTAATGAATACTCTTTAGCGAAATTGTGTAAGTATTTCAGTGCACACGGCGCCTGTCCAAACGGAAGTGAATGTACATTGTAAATGAATTTCCTTCTCAGTGGGGTGTTTGATTTTAGACTTCCCTTCAGCATTCACGAAGAGCCTGTACCAAAAATTGCTGCTTCGTCCACCCAAAATGTGAAACTACCTCCTGGGCTGCCGGCGAAACCAATTTCACAGCAAGAGGAAAATCATAAGCGGAATTACTTCCCAGTCTCGTGGCGGGTGATTGGCGGAGGTGTTTTGATAGGAGATCCAAGTCGTACACGTAATCCCGCTGCGCTATCGTGTCACTCATCATTTCTTTAGATGCCTCCTCGTCAAAGGGCAAGAGTTCGCATGCTAATGCTAAAGACGATAATAACACGCAGAATGAAAACGAATCTTCCAACGACCATCCTGGTGCAGTCGACGAGAACGTGGATTCTACTCGTTTTCCTTCCGGAGCAGCACACCCTGCCCCCAAGTCTACCAGACGACCTCGTTCATCGTCCATTCCTTCTTCTACACGACCAGTTGAGATGAACATCAAATCGGTGAGCTTCGCCAGGTCCCCAACTTGACTTTTACCAGCGGTGACTGACATGGAAGCGTGATTGTAGCTATTCTCCGCCGAATCTCCAGGAAGCCTCTGAACTTTTTTAGATGACAATGCCCAAAATTCGGGTGACTCATGTGTACATTGATGGTCTTGCAAGTTCTTCTGTTTATGTATTGCCTTTTGCGTGTGTCCATAGGACACTCACGATAATGAAATGACGACAGTTACTGAGTCTGTGCCTAGGGGTAGAATGATAGCCTCGTTGCCGTCTGTGTTTAAACACACTTAAGTACTCATCGTCTTTGGTTTATTGAAGACTCGGTCCTCGGAGTGAACAGTCCAGGCGAGCGAAAGCATAAGCATACCTTAATCATTGTATGATATGGATAAGCCTTCAGAGAACGTTCGGCCTACACCACTGCTACTACGAGTCACCGGACTTGTCGACAGAGGCATCCCAGGCCAGCGGCGGTAGTCTTGAAAGTGTCAACTCCAAACTGGATCAACATATCGAGATTTACTGCGCTTATTATTGATTCCGACAGTTTAACAATATACCACGTTCTTCGTCCAGATATGCAATGCTTTCACAAGCCCTTGCTACTATCGAGTCCATATCTCACAGCCTCGCCAGGTAGTGTTAGGAAGAATATTTAACAGCGATCGATCTGTCTTCGATCCCGGTGACACCAATACATTCAAGTACTAGCCAGCACGAAAACACGTACTATCGATCGATTGACCTTGGGTCTCCTCGTTGCATGCCAGTACGCGAAGACCAATTTGATCGACCGATAGGCTCCCTCAAGAACAGAAGTCAAATATGAAATTCAAACAAGTGGCACCAAACTATCCAGGAGAAATACGTAAAAAAAAAACTTCAACCTCCACCACTCAATCTACAATAACAGATCATCGCTGCCCCCGGAAGTGGAATTACCAAAGGAGCCAAACGCACCGGCGCCAGCACCTCCAGCAGGCTTCTGGCCTCCCCACAAACCGGACATAGCCTTCTCCCTTTCCAGGTCCTTTATTGACTTCCCAGCACCAGTGTCTGGTATCGTTCCAGAAGGCTTTGCGGAGGGTGCACCGAGGGACATCGACCACAAATCACCGAAATTGGCACTCGACCCAGTAGTCGATTTCGTCTGCGTGCTGGCTATGGTATTGTTACGGTTCAACGAAGCAGGCTTCATAGGGGCTCCCCCACCGAAAAGATTTGGTGGCTGGGCTTGGATCTGAGGAGCCATCGGGGATGAGAATTGGGAAGACGATGAGAGCGACTGAGAAGAGCGATGCATCCCTCCCATTCCCACACCCCCTGCCATGTTCATACCAAGCGGTGTAGGCTGCGCTTGCCCAAATAAGGATCCAGTTTGGTTGTTGGGTGGCCGAGCGGGTGTTGAGTTCAGCATCTCCATCAACGTTGGTTTGGCGCCCGTTGCTGGTGCGTTGTTGGCGGTGGTCGGGACAGGCTGCACAGGAGCAGCTTGGAAGTCCGCAAAATCGTCATCTAATAAATTTTATGAACAGCATGCCTGAAACGTAGTCAACAACACGAACCATCGATTGCAACCACGGTATTGCTAGAAACTGATGGCAAATTCTTGTCCATCGATAATCCGCTGAGCCCATTATTGTTGGTGGTCGAGTCCTCGTCATCAAATCCGCCTAGCAAGTCTTGCACAGGTGCAGACTGCACCTGTGGTTGCGACGCACTCGTCTTCCTCGTCGGCGTCCGCACTGAGTCTTGTGTCCGTGGTTGGACGGTGGTCTGTGTCGTGATCTCATCATCACCGGCATTATACTCTTCGTACCCTCGTCTATCGTCACGGAACGAGGAGCTGCCCAGTCCTCCACTACTACCGGCACCGTAAGACCCTGAATCTGGCAAACAGGTTAGAGCCACATCCACCGACAGTATTACCAGCAGTACCATAACTTCCGCCACCGTTATAGGTGTCATTCCCGAACCCGCCAAAACGACTGCCGCCGCTATTAAACGACAATCCGAACCCATCATGGCCTGTACCCGTAAACTTATGCTTGTTCGCCTTGGCCTTCCGCCGCTCTGTCCGTATCTTCTCAACATCTGAGAGCAGTTCTACGAGTTCTCGGGAACGGTTGCGGACTATCGTTGCCTTAGTTGCTGACAAAGCATTGCCAAGATAGGAAACACACCATTGATACCCTCGTCTTTGCCCTTGTCGTCAATATAATGAAAATTTCTAAGCATTTTAAGGGTTGAGATGTGTGAACGCGAATCATCCACTACGCGCTCTGAACCGTGCTTTATCAGGTACTCCAGGAGTTGAAGAGCCTGCAGCACAGTAGGATCATGAAGAGGAACTGAAGGAAATAGATATTACAAACTTTATAAATTTGCCTCCATTGCCTGGCTTCCTTTTCCATGAATCGTGCATAGATACTAGGCATGATTTCGTTAAAGTGTTGGCTAGTAATCGATTAGTTTCGATAACCTTGGATTCGATCTGCAAGTCGGTCCTCACAAGCTAAATGTCCTGAAAGGCCAAGAAAACATTGAACCTACTTCGGAAGATTTCGATACGCGTAAATGGTACGTACCCCTGAGCAATCTCCTGCATTAGTGTCGAGCTCGCACCCCTTGTGAAATCAACTTTTAGTCTGATTCTGTGCTCAACCAAAACAACATTCTTCACCAGGGTTCGTCGTTCGTGGCCTCCCGAACCTTCGCCTCCATTTCACTGACATTAAGAACAACGTTTTTTGCCTGAGTTGAAGAGATATGAGAATCAGGTAGGTTGAGGTGGCGAACGTATTTTACCTGGTTGTACATAGTCTTGATATCGTACAACGTGATTTGGGAAAGGGTATTCCCTAGAGCTTCAAGTCGGTCCATTTTTGCGGGCAAGCTAGTAGTGACAGTTAACAGTAGTGAAGATGCAAGAGGTGGCAATATGACGCAGCCAAATAGATCCAAATAATCGGAGTCGTCCAGGATACATAAGTCATGAATTGAAAACACCCTCCCAACCTGAACTAGTATAAAACGTCTGGGAATAACCATCGCAGATTATACATCGAAGCGCGTAGAAATGAGGTGATGGCAGGCAGCATTGACTACGGCTCTGTGAGCATCCACTTAAAAAAAATTATGAGTGGAGATTCCCACGAGGTCCCGCCCTGCGATGCGACTGCAATTCGATCCCTGCCTGGTACTTTGAATCCCTGCAGCATGCTAGGTTATCCAATACACTGCGTTGAAGCCCACAGTATGCTCGGGCAGTCATGTGACTCACAGCTACCCCACAATTAATTCTGACCTGTGTCGTAGCACTCCATGTAGAGGTATGACGCCCCCTAATACTTGTTACACCTACTCACGAGTATGACGGGCATCACAAATACGCATTCTAACTCATTTAGTGCCTGGCTTTACGCTAATGTACACATAATATATCATTGTTCTGCTCATAAGGTGGAGGATGGGCGGGACTGATCTGGAATCTCCAATACCCAGATCCGCCCGCCAGTCGAACACGATCGAAATGATATATACAGCACTTGACAGACGCGACTCAGCTTCAGGAACTTGAACTCATCCTTTCTTCAAGAAACCCGTTCAGCAAAAGAGAAATTCAACTTCAAAAAGACTTTCCACTTGCGCTTGACTAGGCTGGCCAGAAAACTTTAAGTGCATCCCAGCCATCTCAGGACTGTTGTCGAATGTCGACGCTTATTGCACGGCTAAGAAGGAGATCAACATATTCACCATCACCTAGCCGACACTCGCAAAACAATGCGCCTCCTGCGACCCCCATCCGACATCCCATGCCAGGAGCATGGTCCGAAATGTCACCGTTCGAGCGAAAAATCCATCCAAACCTCAATTCTCTGATAATTGAAGACACCACACCTATTCTAGATATTGGTCCCATTCCATCGGTCGCACAGGACGACACCGCTTCAAATTTAGGATTTGTTCCATTACCTCCAAGCACTCGGAAACGTTCGGCCAGTCTCCGAATTCAAGATTCAGGCAATGTCATTGAGAGAAATAGAGCCATAGAACAGGTGTCGCAAGACGTCAGTGGTCGAGCTGATAATACCATGCAAATCGATGATCAAGAGGTTATCCCTAACACACCCACATCCACTTTTCCTGAAGCAACTTCACCACTCGTCAATGCGTCCTTTCCCAATACCTCGGGAGAAACATTCGGTCAAACAGAAAAAATAAGCTCCTCGCATGGTCAAGGCTCCAGTTATGTCGGTCTTGATATACAACGCATGACACCAGTTACGCCAGATTCTCAGGCTGGGAATGGGGAGACGATCGCTCACACGCCCAACCTCTCTTCCGCGGGATTCCGTTCGAATTTGTCCCATAAACTTGAAAGCACAACGTCGACGCCGCATACATTTGGGATCCCCACACCGCCATCATCTGAGTTCATCTTCAATCCGGGTCGCCGTCGCATTCATGCATCTAGCGAAACACCACCTCCCTTGCCGCCCCTTGACCATCCTGCATTTCAATCGTCCTCAGTCTCAAACAATGTGAATAATCCACAAGTGATGCGTATTTTCACTATGCCGGGTTTGCTACTAAAGAAAGATGATCAACAGTCAAAGCCTCCTCGTCATGCGTTGTCTCTCCCTTCGATGTCGCGCTCCAGAACAAAGAGTCCAAAACATAGCAGAGAACGGGCAAGAACACAGTCACGGGTCAAAACTCAAGAAATATTTCCGTACACCTCTCCATTGCACAGTACTCCTCGTCGAAGTTTTCGGCATTCAAGAACCCAGAGCAAGGATAGCACCACCAGTAGTAGACGAGCTAGTGCCGAATTCAGCGCAGTACAAGCAACTCTGATTGGGGATGGTAATACTACAGGGAGCTGGGAGGCGCAAGTATCGAGAGAAATGGTTCGAATGTCATTAGGTAAGAAACCCCGGCCGGGATCCCAAAATAACGCCGGAATGGCCGAGGGACAAAGTCACCACGTGCGGACTGCAGTCATTCTTCTCCTTGTATTTTGCTCACTTCACCTCCATATACCATTCATTTCACTCTCCTTTATTCATATTCTGCCATACGATAAAAGTCGATTGAAGCTGCAGCTTCCGCCCTTGGCTCGCCTTTTTTTCTACAATGTGAGCCTCTTTCCTTAGCTCTCACCTGAGGCTGACCTGCCGACAGATACGCATAATTCTTCAGGTACAACCCCCGGCATAGGATCAAATTTATTAACCCCTGGCAATAAGGAAGAGAGCGACATACCCACGATGTCCAGAGACGCTGGCTCCAGTCTCTTCTCCCATACCACTGCAGGCCCAGCCTTAGCACAGGGATCAAGACCTATTGAACGATCCGGCACACCTTCACCGCCCCCTAAAATCAGTACGATCCCTCACCCTGGCCCACCAGCGCCATCCACGTCCCATTTGATGCCCCCTTCTCTCTCATTTACTGCCCCTACTCCTGAAGCATCTCCTGTCACCCCGATCAAACGCACTGGCCATCAGGAAGCAACAACAGACACCCCTCAATCAGTGTTAAAACCGAACATAACTCCGATAGGGAGATCGGCCAACACTGGTCACAAGGGGAAGAGGAAGGCTGACGAGGCTGAGGCTGATGTTGAGGGCGGCAACACGCCGCCTAAGGATCAACCACGGGCGACATTCGCTCCTGGACCCAGACGTACGTAGCGCCCACTGCCGTTGTCATTGATATCATAACCTATGTTTAGCGCATCGTGCCTCTGGTAACTCGGGCTCCTCACGTGCCACCAACTCAGGTTCGTCCCGTGCTCCCTCATCATACCATCGAAAACGTGCCAAGCTATCAACGACGCCGGAGTCGCGCCCTGGTTCTAGGGCTTCTGCGGATGTACAAAATGCGACCAACACTGGCTCATGGTCAAGCAAGGCAAGCAGCCGTCATACTTCACAACCACCCCGGCCGTCACCTGGTATCTCTCAACAATCTCACCGTGAGCCTTCACGCCGAAGTATTTCTTCGGTATCTATCCATGGTTCCATCCCTATGTCTGCTTTAATTTCTCCGCATGCGCCGTCCATTCAAGGATCATCCGTTTTTCACATGCGTGATCCCAGAAAGCCTCGACCTATACAACCGACCCCTTGGTCACTGTCAATGCCTTCCAGTGGCGATGGAAGCTGGCTCGAACGTGGAGGGAGCCCTCTTCATGCATGGTTGTTTTTCGTTGGTTTCTTGATCTTCCCTATTTGGTGGGTTGCGGTTTGCGTGGGCATTCCTAGAACACGAAGACTTGGAGGTAATGAGGTTGAAAAAGGTGTTGTGCTCGATGATCCTCAGCTTGAATTTGGTGAGCGCTTACTTCGAGTGCGTAAGGCGAGCAAACGTTTATATGCCATCTCCTTGGCTTTAGATGCAAACTCTTGGCGAAAGCGCTGTCGAATCATGGCTGTTGTCTCGCTTTTCACCTATATCCCTTTTGTTATCCTTGTTGCAATTTTTGTTCGGTGAAGCTCTCGATCGCACTTGACGTTATCGTCTTCTTCGCAGTATGCCATGGCTTATAGATCCCTGCAATCCAGACCACATCAGCTCTTCGTCACATCACGTCAGCACCCACATACCACACTTCCGGGCACGTATACTACAAAATACATTATTTCCTAGCCTCGCTTTTGAACTCGACAGAACATTCCCTTGCCATCACTCCTTGAGTAAGACATGTAACTTGTTCTTCCAAGTCACATACGTTATTCCATGTTTTTCTTGTACAAATGTAACATGAACCAACGCATGTCGTAACTGATGGAGCGCCTTCCATTTTCAGTTACAACATAGTTCGGTATACGGGAGCAACAAAGCGGCAAAGCATCTATGTCTTGTTGCGTGCAGCTATCCGCCTTGCTTTCCCTGGTCGTTGGTTGGCTCTACCTCGCAAACCGCCTCTCGCACCACCTCGTCCACCTCGTCGTCCGCCCCTCGAATCAGTACCGAAATTGTCTGTCGACTCCTTCGTGTTTTGTTTAGATCGCCGCCCTGCTCCGCCAAAGCCATATTTTCGATTTCGTACTTCGCGAGTAATGCCTCGTCCTCCACCTCGTCCTCCACCTCTTCCCCGTTTTGCAGGCCGGTCTGAAATGGCATCTTCGACTGCAATGTCGAAGGCATCGTCTTCTCCTTGCATGTTGTCCAAGACATCTTTTCGTTCTGGGTTATCAGGACATTAGTGACGTAGAATCAGCCGATTGCGAGAAATCAGACACACTTCGTTTGAGAGATTTTAGTCTCTCTTCCATGTCCTTCTTTGACTTTTCCCTCTCCTTGAGTTTCTCCACTTGCACCTGCTTACCAAATTTCTTCCCTTCCCTCTCTTTCCGTTTGAGTTCACTTTGTTGGATGGTAGCACTTTCATCCAACAGACGCTGTCGTATACGCTCCATGTGGGAGTCAGATTTGACCATCTCAGCAAAGTAATCCGCTGGTCGTGTGAATGGAAATTTTAGTTTTGCCGCAAGAGCGCGGGCTTCGTTCGCGCCGTGTAGAGCTTGCTTGTAGCTGGAAGAAGTGGTTAGTGTGGACTATCAGTTAGTTTGCATATTGCGTACAAGGAAAGTTCGCGGTTGAGATCATCTTCGACGTCGACATCTATTGTTTGAGGGTATGACAGGGTCAAGGTTTCTGTCCAGGGTAAAGAAGGATCGAGCTGGATAGTTTCACGAATTCGCTCTAGAGCGACCTAAAATCTCAAGTTTGAACACCTATGTGCACGTAGGAAAAAAAAGACACGTACTTTGTTGTCAATTTCAATTTTTTGCCGAGGGACCGCGTCCTCGTCTACGGATTCGACGTCTTCTAGCGCGATGTCTTCTTGTTCATCTCCTCGCTCAACATTTTCGTTCACAGTTCCCGACTCCTCGCCTTCTTCATCGTCAGTTTCCTGGTCTTCGCCTGAAAATGGCCCTCCTTGGACGGCTTCCTCACTGGCCTCATCGTCACCGTCACCCTCGTCATCGGTCACCCAGTCGCCCTCGCCTCCCAGTGCGAGGTCAAGCTGAGCTTTATCGAACTCATCTAACCCGTCGTCTCCCAGTGCTTTCATCAACCTTTCCATGCCTTCTTCGTCAATGCCTTCATTGTCGCCATCAGAGTCATCATGGTCCGAAGACGAAGGCGGCTTGGTGGGTTTTACAGATGTTCTTGTGGTGGGGATTGTATTATTTGCGGGTTTGCTGGCCTTGAGCATAGCAGGCATGGTACAGTGAAGGAAGCAGGATAAACAAGAACAAATATTCTGGAGCAACGCTGTTTCGTACTTCGACGTATTCATGTATCAGCGGTCAGTGAGTGCAGGAGCCATTCCATTATAATATCCCAATTCCATGCCCTTACTTCATTACAATGCGATATCTAAAGCGTGGATGGGGTTGTTTCATAAGACGCTTACATAATATGGCGGACTGCAAACAAAGGATCAACAGAGAAGAGCTAGCTCTCATTTGCTCTGTCGATAGCATCCAGGAATCTGCGCAACCAGGTAATGTCTTGATTTTCGTTCTTTTATTCTGTATTTCATACAAACACTCAATCTTCTTTCTAGTTATTTCTAAAAACCATGAATCGTCCAGGTATATCGCATGACCGTTGTACACTTGCGCCCAATGTCCATTGTGCTAATTGGTTTTAGGGCAACCGCAACAGCGACCCACATCCCTTGCTCCGAATCCTGCGCTTGGTAGCCAGTTTCGACCATCATTTCCAACCTATGGCATGCCACCCAGGAACGTTAATGCCCTCCAAGGCGTCGGCTATGGCCCTGGGCTTCAAACCACCAACCATCGAACGTCGACGCAACCGTCTGGGGTGCAAAATATGGTTTCTCAGTCCACTCCCAGCTTTATTCAGCAGAGAGCGCAGAGTGCTTTTGGCTTTGGCGGTGGACTTGGGCAATCGACCACTCCGTTGCAGCAGCAGCAACAGCAACAGCAACTACAGCAACAACAATCTTCGTCGCATCAACAGCAAGCGAACGGCACCTCTACATCTCTTCCTCTACACTTAACTCAAACACCCAATCTCGGCACGGGAACCGCTCCATCAGTCTCGTCTGCAAGCGACGTGGGCTTGGACCCAAACGATTTTCCAGCACTTGGATCCACACCTGCAAATAACAATTCAGCCAGCAGTAATGGCACCGCTGTCGGTGGTTCTACCACAACAAGTTATGCAAGCCAAGCAGGGACAGGGGTATCGTTAGCAGGTGCAGTAGGAACGATCGGTGGAGGTGTAGTGGGTGTTGCACCTACTAGGGACTTTACGCCCGACGACTTCCCGGCTCTAGGAGGACATTCACAAGCACAAGGTCAAAACCCACAGAATCAAAACGCGAGCCAAGACAACCAGTCGCATCCCCCAGGGCTCAATGGGTTTGCAGATCCCTCACAACAGCATCGGCAGAATTTGCTGGGAAGTTTGCAGCCTGGGACACCAGGAATGCTGCACTTGGGACAGTCGAGAAATGTGCATCCGGGATTCCAACAGGGACAGACGGAAGCCGAGAAGCAGCAACAACGGGTACGTTTTTGTGCTATCGATTTTAGTTGGGTCTCCTCGTGTCCATCTATTTTCTTTCGCACGAACACGTTCCTTCTTCATGTACAGCCGTTTATACGACAAATCGCTGACATGAGGCCCAATGTAGAACAACTATGCGCTCAAACTGAATCTGGCGTCGCATGCTGCATGGAATTCTCCAAATGTCAATCCCACTTCGCAATTACAAGGAGGTAATGGGGTTGGACTGGGGCTAGCGTTCTCAAGTCCTTCACAAGCGTCACCGGCCCAACCACAGCAAAATGGATCACACGCGAATCCAGCGGCGTCAACAACACACTTGAACGCACCTCCAGGCGTACCACCTCCATCAGGGCCTTATACACAACTGCAACCAGGGGCAAATTCCTCCGCACCACTTCAGTATCCACCGAACGGCTCGTCGACAGAGCCAAATTCTAATCCTCCTCCAAACGCCAATCCGACCAATCCGTCCTCACATCAAAATCCTCCATCCCTGCAATCGACATCATTACCACACCCGCAACATCCACAAACACCTGCACAGCAAGTGCTTGTGAGTGCGGCAGACAGATGGGGCCTGCTGGGGCTGCTTGCGATGCTCAAGAATGCTGGAACAGATCTAGATCAAGGTCTGAGTGGCATTGGGACGGATTTGGGCACGATGGGTCTAGATATGGCGTTTTCGGGGTGAGTCTAGGAATTACTCTCGCCCCTTCCGATCTTCACACCCGAAACCCATATAGAAATCTGTATTCGACATTTATTACGCCATGGGCAGATCAATCGGCCGCACGGATAGTGGAGCCAGATTTTCACTTACCGACCTGCTATATTAATGTGCAGGCACCACCACCTGGCCCGGCCAAGGCATCGGCGTTCAGCGATGAGACCCTATTTTTCATGTTCTATTCAAGTCCGAGGGATGCGTTGCAGGAAGTCGCTGCGCAGGAACTGTGCGTGTTTTTATTTCTATGCATTCATTTTCCGTCTCTGTTACCTCAATCCTCGTGCTGGATATTAAACACCATATTGATTTCATTTTATCATGCATTTTATATAGTTGGAACCGTAATTGGCGATATCACAAAGACCTTCGGCAATGGATCACGAAAGAAACGGGCACGACCCCTTCGCAGAAGGTGCCAGGCGGCGAACAAGGACAGTACACGTTTTGGGATCCAGAAAACTGGGCCAAAGAACGGAAGGAAATGACAGTAATGTATGCTGACCTGGAAGAGAAGAATGTGCCGGCATTTGTCCATGGCCTAGGGCTAGTACCAACACAATCCGCAGGGCAAATAGGGCAGCCAACGCAGGCGGGCAACGGGCAGCAGCAGGGTCAAGTGCAGCAACCGACTCAAAGAGGGCCATTCCAGATGGGCATGGCTGGGCTATGAATTCTTGTCTGGCAGATCACAGACATGCCGTTTATTCCTTTCTTTTTGTTTCGTTCTCGTTATCTCCCCGGTGTTGCTCCGATATTTGTACGTCTACCTCATCCTCCACACATCGTTTGTTATCCCGCGATCCTGCATTTTTGGTGTGCCATTATGTCCGGTCGTCGTATCTGAGTTTGTTTCGATCGTCAAATTTGACACGTTGCTAGAAGCTAGGAGCCTGGTGACTTCAGAAAATTTAATGGGGACAACAACTTGGTTCCCGATCCTCACCCGTGAATGACTTGTTCCAATGTTTAGCTTACTGTCTATCGACAAAGTAGACTTCAATCATTCCAACTCAGTACTCCGCGTGAACTTCGGCGGGCGATGATCGCGTTCTGCAGTTCATCTCTGTCTCGCACCGGTTGTAGACATGTTCCTTATCTCCATATAACGGGGTTTCTTGCGTTTCCTTCTCCAACTCGCCATTGGAACTTGCTGCTTTGTACATAAGTATTTTCGATACACAGCGCTATACTAGTATGTCCACTCCGCCGCAAACCCTAGACCTCCCGCCTCTCGCTCGAGCTGCACACGCAGGTCATTGCAACCGATGTCTGTCAGGTACGGATCTAATGTTGTAGTTAATCTCCTCCTAAACGTTTACACAGGTCTTCCGAACTCTCAGGTCGATACTGACGCGTCTAGGTTGGCGGTGTTGTGTCATGTCTTCCGTCGCCCGAATCTGATCGTAATGATTCTCTCAGATTGGCCGTCGGATTCTATTGCATCGGCTCCTTAGACATCCTTGGGCTCCTTGAAGAAAAGACTGCTGTGACCGATCGCGAATCGTGGAGGGAGTGGGTATGGGAGCAACAAACTAGTTCGTTACCTGCACTGTCTTCTCAGCCAAATCTTGACATTGTAATAGACGGACGATACGGCTCTGGTTTTAGGCCAGGCCCTTACATGACAACTTCTGAGCGACCCAGTGTAGGTCGACTCTGTTTGATCCCTACATTTCTTGACCGAATCTCGATCAGGAGAATTACACAAATTATGATACCCCACATATTATCATGACCTATACTGCTTTACTCTCCCTCGCTATCCTGCGAGACGATTTCTCGCGATTGAACCGTTCTGGTCTCGTGAACTTCATACGCACCTGTCAGAGAGACGACGGAAGGTGAAAATCTTTGCACATTGACTGTCGACTTATCTTTTTGACTTTGCTCATCGTGCATTAGCTTCTCTACTGTTCCCGGGAGCAACGAATCCGACCTTCGCACCCTTTATTGTGCATTCGCTATAAGTTTCATGCTCAATGACTGGTCAGGGGTAGATATACCCCGCGCGATTGCCTTTGTCTCATCCTGCAGGGTACGTTGCTTCTTTTCCTTGTGAAACTTTGTCTATGTTCAACCCTTTGCAGACATATGAAGGGGGATACGGACAGGCACCATTCTGCGAGGCACAAGGTTCGTTCCTGCTTTCTTTTTCTTTTTTTGTTATTTTCTGATCGCCATCGAGACAGGTGGCACGACGTACACGGCCATTGCTTCCTTGTATCTTGCGCCTCGTATCTCTCAGTCTTCGCCTCTTACACTTGCAGAGCGTCAAGCAACCATACACTGGCTCTTACAGAACCAAGACAAATCTGGTGGTTTCTGTGGCCGGACAAATAAAGAGGCGGACGCATGTTATTGCTTTTGGTGCGGCGCATCGCTCCAGGTCTGATTAAACTAAAGATTATTGTTTTCTCGTCTTTGACGAGTATTAAATTATCAAGATCCTTGGCGCAAAAGAGTACGTTAATGGCATTGAAATGGCAAAGTTTCTCGCCAAGTGCCAGTTCAAGTACGGAGGTATCGCCAAAGCTCCTGGCAAGCATCCAGGTAGGTATCTTACACTGACCGCGTGATCTACCGATGGTCTGACCGTGCGTGTCAATTTATAGACCCCTATCACACCTATCTCTCCCTTGCCGCCTTGTCGATGTACTCGCCGGGTTCGAACTCTACACACCCTAATCTCGCGTCGTGGAAGTTTGAGCCATTGGATCCATTGTTGAATTCGAAAGAGGGAACTGCTGAATGGGCGATGAAGTATATCCCGGTGCACCGGATCTAGGTTCCTTGTTATTAAGTGTCCCAATTTTCGAACTTTTTTTTTTTTTTTTTTCCTTTCCCCCAGAGAGCGAGGATCTCGAATTTTGATCGTTTCATTTAATCGAACATCCTGCATGCAATGCGACGACCTCGAGGCCCGATAACGGGAATGAATCTAGCTCCAATTACGTCCTTGCTATGTCTTCTTTTTTTCTCTCGATAAGTCGATCATGGCCTGAGCGCTGATGTGAGATGCTTATAACGAACCTTGGAGTACTTAACCAACAAGGAAAAGGTTAGAATCTAAAACATATGCGCCACTCATCAGCGTTAACCCTTTTCGGCGAAATTCATCCAGACAGCGGGAGTAGCACTGCCTAGTAAGAGAATTACCTGTGACTGAGTGATCCCATCAAATTCATGCATGTTCCTACATCATACATCAGTAATCTGCATGTGGTTGTGAGGTTCAAATCAAGGTTCGTCTTGTTCATCAGCCTCGGTGGCAATGTTTAGAATGACCATAGCCTTCACCTCAGATGGCGAAAGTCAAGTATGTCGCATGTGGGGTTTGTTTCTTGATCTCTGCTAGGCTATTTCAACCACGTCCGACCGTCGATACTGATGGATCAGCGAAGATGCTACGTTTCTCTGCACCTGTGAAGCAGAAGATGCATTCCGCGGATCGTGTCGGAGATTTTGGAGTTTGAATCACATATGTTGAAACTTGACGCGGAACCAGTAGTTCCGAGTCACCGACAGCCTTGAGACTCATTCACCGTCTGTGGGACAAGCAAGGTCCGCATCGGCGATCATGTATCGTACACAGTGACAGGCAGTTGTCATCCGACCTGTCGTCTAGTAGATAACGACGTGTCCTCCTATGGAATCAGATTAGCCCAGAACTAATCCACTACTTAGCGATGTGCACCGGTACCGGTTGAAACCAGCTCAGAGAAAACGGCGCTAACTGCCGTGGGAAATTGGATACTGCATTGAACTGCATTGAGCTTTCGCATATAAGGAACGATTGTCTTCCGCTGCCTACGGGAGACTCGGTTTCAATCCTTTCGCTGGCAAACAGCACAAATGTATGTCCCATCTCTTTGCCTTCTAATCTCTTCGTTAGACAGCTTTTTATTTCAGGGGCTTTGCCACTGTACACAAGACTGCAAGGTCGACCTTCGCGCGCCATCGGCTGCAGTTCATAATCGCATTCGTCATCTCCTTCTCCCTCTTTCTCATTTTTCTAAATCCTACCCACGCATATCAGCGGTTTTGGGCTCAAGTGCCAGAGATCTATGAAGACAACGCTGCTTCAGGTCCACTGCCTCCTCCACCGAAGTACGAGAAGCTACGGCAGTGGGAAGCTAATCTTCCTCAACACAGTCTCGACCTCCCATTCCCTGAAGGTCGAACAGGTCGTTATGTTAGATTCTCCAATCAAATTGCCATGCTTGGATGGAATAACGTGTTCAACGAAGTGTTGGTCTCTCTGTCAATACCTGCACGGTTTAAAGCTGATTTTAGTGCCAGACTCATGAATGCACATCTCGCATATGCCTCTAATCGATCTTACGTATTTCAAGATTATGTCTGGAAACCAGAATACGTCCCTTTTGTGAGAAGCGAATGGTTGGAGGACCCACCCCGTACGCCGCTTAATGCCCTCATTGCTGGCAGCGTGGTAGGGGGGCCCTGGGGCGAAGGTGATAATGCTCCTCGTTCTATCTCGGCCAAGTGGTTCGACGTAGTATGTCCGCACAACGAGCGTCGGATATTCAGGACCGGAGATATCAAGCCTGGCCTCGCGTGGAAAGAAGGCATCGAAATTTTCGACGCTTGGGTGAAACTTTTGGGTGATGCTCCTGAACGTTGCGTAGAGGTACAGGCATCTGGAGATGACAAATTCCCGCAAACATTCGACCTGTGGCTCTGGGGCAGCGATCGCGTTTTGTCACTGTGGGACAGCTTCTCCAAGTCTCCTACATCTCAGCTTCTTCGCACGTCACCTATCGTGAGTGCTGCAGTCATGCGCAACGAGTATTTATTCCTACCGCGTGGCCCTCGTCCTCCCTATCCTGTTTCTCCGGATCCTTATGACCGTATGCTTGCCATGCACATTCGTCGTGGCGACTTCAAAGGCGCTTGCCTTCATCTAGCATACTGGAACTCAACATTCTACAGCTGGAACCTCCTTCCCTCTCTCCCCGACAAGTTGGCCTTCCCTGAGCACATCATCTGGAACTCGACTGAATACCTGGAAGCACATCTTGAGCGCTGCTTGCCTGAGCCCGATCGGATTATCCGAAAGGCGCGCGTTGCGCGAGACGATTACACGTCCGCGTTACCTGGCAAGCGACGGACGTTGGACGTCATGTACTTGCTGACGAACGAGAAGGGAGAGTGGTTGGACACAATGAAGGACGCATTGCGTAGGGATGGGTGGAATACCATCGTCACTAGCAATGATTTAGAGCTGGACAGCGAGGGGATCGACACTGCTATGGCTATTGACATGGACATTGCACGGAAAGCAGCCGTTTTCATTGGTAATGGGGTGAGTCTCAATCTTCTCTGTTAGCACGCCTGACTGACAGCTTGTATTCCAAGTGGTCTTCATTCACGAGTAATATAGTTCACAGACGCTTAGTCGATGGGAAAGAATGGATCAGTATTCGGTTTTGGTAATATTTGTCTCCTGCTGCTCTGTACCATGCTGTTACTATATGTTGTAGATTTGGGGGTATTCATAATGATTACGTACTAGTCGATGGGTATTTATAATGATTACGTACGTGACGTATGCAGCAGCATCACATGACTGCGTATGTTTAAAAATAGCCGGTACCGTATATTCGATTTCGTATAGAAACCGAAATTGCAGACGTGGCTGTCGCAGCCCCTGTGGTCAGTTTGCCGTGACATGTCTTCACTACAGCTTCTCCCAGCTGCTCTTGTGGCTCTAATGTTTGCTTCACCAACGCTTTCCGCGGCCATGTCCAAGAATGACCCTTTCAGAGCCATTGCTCTCCAGGTTCTCCCCAAACCCGACCTCCCAATATGCTGTCTGAGGCCATTATCGACACTGCAACCAGTAGAGGATGATGTCCTGCTGTCATTTGAGGAGTGGAAGGTGAAGCAGTCGGCGATACAGGATCAGGCGAGGACGAAGCACCAGGAGATCTTCAATAGTTCTACTCATGCTTCTCCCAGTCAAGTTGGAAATGAAGGTAATGGAAGTGAACCATTTAATGCAGTGGTGTCCGAAACAGCGACACCCAATGTCGGCGATACTATCAAATTCCCCAGCGTAGCAGTATCTCCACACTTCAGGGTGCCATTGACCGACCGGTTTAACTATGCAAATCTGGACTGCTCTGCACGCGTTCACCTTGCTCATCGTTCTGCCAAGTCCTCTTCTTCCATATTATCGTCCAAACGTGACCGGTACATGCTCAGTCCTTGCAATCCCCCCAATAAAGAGCAGCAATTTGTCGTGGTGGAATTGTGTGAGGATATTCGGATAGACACGGTGCAGCTTGCGAACTTTGAATTCTTCAGCGGAGTATTCAAAGACTTCAGAGTCAGCGTAGCGAAGACTTATACGGCGGACGGTGAAGGGTGGACAACAGCGGGCACATACAAAGCTAAGAACATTCGTGGAGTACAGGTACCTAGTACGAACAGCTTCCGCAGTTCTCCTGGGGTTGACTTTTTGTGTTAACAGTCATTTCATACGCCTACGTCCCTTCGCGACTTTTACCGTTATATCCGCATTGACTTTCTTTCCCATTATGGGAACGAATTTTACTGTCCTGTATCCCTTCTTCGTGTTTACGGTCTCACACATCTCGAAGAATGGAAATGGGAAACCTGGGAGGCAGAAAGCAAGGCGAAACTTGACGGTTCGGCCAAGGCAGATATACAGAGTCTTGCGACGCATGCGATCGTTGTTGCCGACTCGACTGCCGACCATACACCTTTATCGGAGGTAGTTATTGAAGGGAACAGTATCCCCACCACATCTACCACAGTAATGTCCGACAACATAGGCTCTAGTACCTCAACTTCCACTACCAATCTATCAACTACGGATTCTGTATCAGTTGCAGCCATACCCACGTCTAGCAAGATGAGTTCTGCCACCAAATTGTCCATTTCAATTGTTGAAACGACGGAAGGTCGAGCCTCGGCATCCGAAACTATTGTAATTCCTAAAGACACCCCCGATCTTTCAAGCTTGATTCCTGAAGCCTCCGCTCCCACCGACGTATCCTCAGCATCGTCGACGTACATACACACACGGACTGTGACTGATAAACCTAGTGTTGTGTATTTATCCGATATTGTCCAGGCTTCAGTATCATCTTCGCCGGACGTAGTTGCATCCAACGGCGGCAGCTCACGTACAGGATCTCGCTCTACAACGTCACACACTTCTTCCTTCGTCTCAAATTCTGCAGCCATCGCGTTCACAACCACAATAGGTGCCACACCAATAGGAGCACCTGTGTTTGCCTCCGTACCTATGGTCCCTCCCCCAGCTGCCATTACAACTGGGGGAGAATCGATATACCGGACAATCATGAATAGATTAACGGCACTGGAGGTAAACCATACACTGTACGCCCGGTACGTAGAACAGCAGACCGGTGCGGTCCGCGAGATGCTCAGGCGGCTAGGGGAGGATGTCGGGCGGCTAGAAGGCATTGTCAGTCTTTCGTTTCACTACGCATTTGCAATATCCATTGAGTCTGCAAGCAGGGAAGAGCGCAGGCGCAGACGTATCAGCGCACTGTTCACGAGTGGGAGAAGCGACAACATCGGTTGCAGGTGGAGTATGGAGAACTGATGTCTCGCGTCGAATATCTCACAGATGAAGTGGGTTGATTTTTGTTCTTCTGCTCCTTGCTACATCGCTCACACATCCGTCTCTCGCTCGTTTACTCAGATCGTTCTCGAAAAACGTCTCGGCGCTGCTCAACTATGTTTGCTCCTCGCCGTCTTAGTGTTCATGGGCCTCACCCGGGGGTCACGAGGAGAATCCTTCATGGAACATGCTCCAGGGCAATTCAATAGGTCCATGAGGGAGTGGGGCAAGCGTCATCTCAATTTCAGTGGCGATTGGACGAATCGCTTCAAGAGTAAAGGCAGAAGCGGGAGTGTCACTCCTAATTCCAACATGCAGCGTCCGCTATCTTCAAAGCCGTTGCTTCAAATGCTGGATACAGACGGTAAGCCGTCGTCTATAAGCTATTTACATGGTGCCAATTTCCACGTCTTCTGACAGACGGCAACAATGGATTTCTATCTAAGGAACCCCCGAAAAAAGAGCTTCTCATAGCCCACCATATCACTACCGCGCTAAACGATCAATCCCTCCATACACACCAAAATGACACTTCCTCTTATTCTCCTTCACAGCGTACAGGTAGGGGACGCCACCAGCAGCACTACACGCGCCCCGCGATGCCAACCTCAGCGATCCGAGCCCGGCCAGGTCTACAGCGATCAAGCTCCCAAGGAGGTATGTACTATTCAAGGCACGAGAATCCATCACAAGTTGCAGCGCCAAGAAGCGCCAGGTGGTGGGCAAGGACGGCGCATCTGCATGAAGTCAAACTAGATGCCCGGACTCGAAGTCCGACGCATAAGAGAGACGAGGATATGGACATCTTTTCGACGCCTAACATGATTCCACGGGCTCGCCGTGGGCGTTGGAAGCGAGACCTGTCTGTCGTAGTGGGTGACAGGAAGGGCATTCAACCTTTTATTTCCGTACCGTTGAAGAACAAGGAGGGAGATGGAGACCCATGGGAAGACACAGACTTAGATGTGGGAGAATCAGAGGAGGACGAGCTTAAGGTGGACCCTGTGCGGTCTAATTTGGTGTCGGACAAGGATCATTGATGTCGGACAAGGATCATTGATGATCATACACAAGGTTCCGTCTTTCTGATCTCTCATTCATACTTGCATGCACATGAACATATCCCAAAAGTTCATACCAGCCTTAGGGCAAACAACATTATTTCACTTAACTTATCGCATATCCCTTTGGAATTTATTTCCTCACCGCGTGACATTACCAGAATAACTGCAAACGTTTCCGCTACGCGGAGCCCAGCAGAAATGATATTCAAAGTTTAAAGGTCGATCAGTGCTGGGTCGTTACCTGGATGCAATCGAGGACGAATGGGGGAACACTTTTCACACACGGCCTTCTGGTGCAGTAATTTGTAATACAGAAGCCCTAGCTATTGAGACGCCAGGCAAAGTCAATCGGAACACCGAAAGCTGGATATCGACATCCAACCGGTATCGGAAGGTACATGCGGGACTCCATACTTACTCGAAAAGTCTTGATATAAGTGAACAATTGTCTTCACTAGGCTATGCTACAAGCTGGGCTTGCCAGGCTACCAGAAGTCGTTATCTAACTAAAGGACACGTAAATCCCAGTATGTCGAACCAGATGAAAACCAGCACTGACACGGTAGAGAGGATTGAGTAGGATCATTTAAAATCGTTCTCGAGGTATCTGTTTAAGACCAAAACGACACTCATTCAGCAGGGATGATGTTTGTGTACAATTTACCACCTGTCACGGTTTTCGGGATGATCGAATTTGGAGTCGTGGCCATTTCCATCTCTGGAACGAGGAAGGGACTTATAATGAATATCACTGCATCCTAGTGTGTTTCCCCTCGTCGTCAAGCGGAAGATGAACAACCCATTCGCTTAATACCAGAATGGGTCGGATTATCAGGAGTGTGACACTACTAAAGGCGGCCTAGGCGTGGCATGCGAGTGAACCAAAGCATATATGATACAGTGAACTGAAGCATACCTTACAGAATTTGGTTATGGGTGGACCCTTCCATTCATAGCAAATATGAGTTTTCTGTGAGACGTGCTTTGATTATCCCCTCTCCCTGTCGTAATCCAATGATCTTGGGAAGACAACGAGACAAAAGTACATGGGAAGGGAGTTGTGCATTATAGTTCTCTTTATCCTACTCTTGATGGTGGAAAGAACCTGAAGACTTCCCATCCTCGATTATTTGATGGAACTCTGAGGAAGCAAGTTCATGTCCTCGCTCGAAAACCTTTCGCGTCGTCCTTATTTGATACAAGCCCTTCGACATAGATGGTGAGGTAGGGCTCATCCATCGAATGGGTATTTGAGAATCCGAGGCGACGATAAAAGGAAAACCGTATTGAGCCAAAGGATCTAATCCGACTGTTTTCCTCTCGACTCGGCGAAGTTTTCTTGTACACTATGCTGTACGATGAGAGTTGCTGGAAAATGTCACCTTGAACTTGTCTCCATGTGCCGTACTTGAAAGAGTCGATTGCGCATGTACTTCCATGTGTGTCTTCGGTTTCCGGAGTCAAAATGGAATTAAACCGGAAACCGAGACTTGAAAAGACATTCTGAGAGCAAGGAGTAAGTATTTCCAGCCGGTATCATGTCGATAGGCCCCCTCCAGACAACTTTGTTTAGTTCTTTGTTTGATTCCATCAGTGATGGAACCCCAAAGCGATCTGCTGAGTTTTGGTCGGCCGTTACCTTGAAACGATCAACCAACGACCGGTGGAGAGTGGGAAAAAAAATTCGGGTCATATATGTTCGGACGAAATTGGTTCGGAGAATAAAAGCGAAAATGACCATTTTTTGCAAAAGCGAGCGAAGGGTTTCGATTTTTGCATTTTTGAAAAATGAGATTCGAAACGAAATCAAAAATGAGCCAGAAATGGCCCTAAAATGGCTACTGTGGACAACCCCAGTGTAAGAACTCCTACTAAGGAGAAGCAGTACTTCACTCTTAAGTTGAAAAAAAGCTACGTCTTGACAAGTTGATGCCCAAGATAATCAAGATGAGAATGACAAGGAATAGGGTCCACTTGTCTGTGTTCCCTCGATTGAATTGTTATGCGTGTGCATCAAAGCATATGTCGGTTGCCGTCCTAGTGCTATTCGATCCTTCCGAATATAGCATGGTTTGTCAATGGTAACATGTGTACCATGACTTTTGTGTTTCACATGTCTAATCCTGCCAGCGACCATCCAATCTCCAACACAGAAGTCTGGAAACATCCATCTTTAGTATGGGGAGAAAAGATATGAGCCAAGTGTTTTCATTTCTGGCCTTCTAGGAAGTTTCCTCTCCCTTGGGCATTGTTACATTGGCCTGCGAGCACTAGGACTTGTTGGTCTCAAAATCTTTTGGCGCATTCACAAATCTAATTTCATAACAATTGCATCTCCTTTGCCCTGGACTTCACTCAAGGTCTTATATCCAGACAAGCCGAGAGTGGTGTCCAGATCAGCCATCGTATGTTGAATAACTTGTTCGGCTCCGGCTTGGCCTCCGACAATCAATCCGTACAACCATGGCCTGCCAACTGTACCGCCGTCTAAGTTTCGTTTAGTTCAAGAGGTCATCGGAACTCACGCAAGATAGCCTGGGCACCCAGCGCCAATGCTTTGATAATGTCACTTCCAGTGCGAACGCCCGAGTCGAAGAGGATGGTAAATTTGCCAGAGTGTTGTGCTTCCTTGATCTTGGCTGATTTCATGATATTCTCAAGAGCATACAGTGACGGAATAGCTCCATCCACCTGCCGGCCGCCTAAGAAAACGCGTCAGGTCGGGGGCAACAAATTTCGCGATGAATCTACCGTGGTTAGAGACAATTATGCCATCAACGCCATATTCCAAGGCTTTCTCTGCATCCTGTTTTATCCTTCAACGACTGAAGTAAAATTAATTTAAGACTAAACGTACGTGGACGCTTTGTATCCCCTTCAGCATCAATGGCCCTTCCCAGTTATCCCGCAAGAATTTCAGGTCTTCCCAATCATGATGCTGCCCCGAGTTGCATTCCTGGAGCCATTGGGAGCCGAAGAACACGGCATCTTTTGTCTTCTCATCTCCATCTGCATACCGCTGGTCGATCTCCACAGGATCGTAAGGGAATTCTGGACGCTCGTGGATCGGCTGGCGATTGTAACGGCCCATAAAGACCGGGTCAGACCTCCCCACTTGATTACCCATACCATGTGCAAAGGGAATAAATGCTCTGGTAAGGTCGTGGGGTCGCCATCCGATCGACATCGTATCCAGGGTGATCACCAAGGCCGTAAACCCGTTGTTCTTCGCTCTACTTAGCAGTGACAGGTTGACATCGTTGGTTCGAGCCCTGAATGGAAAATGACTTTTATGGTAATACGATCAAAAGCGTGATGGAAGTACCAGTATAATTGGTACCATCTGTGGCCATTACCATTGGCCTGCGCTACCTCTTCTATGCTGCGAGAGGACGCAGTGCTCATAATGAAGGGGATACCTTGATTCTTCGCTGCACGTGCAGTTGCGAGCTCAGCGTCACCATGGAATATGCCCTGCACTCCAATAGGAGCGATGAAGATTGGGGCAGGGTGCTTGACACCGAATATTGTCGTCTTTCTTTTCAATCAGTAAGGTGTTGACGCATACATAGGGCGATCGTACTTCAAGATTTCGTGTGGTTGCATTTACAAGCATCCGCGGTATAATCCCATACTTTTCAAATGCTCGAAGATTAGCCCGGTAGGTGGAGTTGGTACCCGCGCTCCCACCCGCATACAGGAAAGAACCTGCAGATACGACGGATTCATTGTGATATGCCGCACGGATCGTGTTAGGCCTCACCAGGGTAGTTTTTCAACGTTTCTTGCGCTCTAGCCTCAATCTCTTCGAATGATACTGTCCCCAGAGGTTGAGGAGGCTTCCGACTGCGGTAGATATCTGTCAAGTAGGTCGCCCATTTGTTCGATCCCGGGATGTGTGCGGTGGACATGCTTTTGAGTGGGAACGAAGAGGGCGAATGAGAAAGGCTTTAAGGCTGTGGGATTCTATTTTATGACCGCATTAGTGGCAGTCAAATATGACGATTCACATGTGGACAGCTGTACAGCCGATCATGATATCATATCCATCTGGAAGGCGAGAGCGAGAGTGCTGAGTTTTGGTCGGCCGTTGAAACGATTCCGAGCTGATCAGCCGTCGTTGCGTTTTTTATTGTTGGGTCACGTGACTGTGTAAAAAATTTCAAAAAGTTTTTTTTAAGAATACTGATGTGGCAACAACCCACACTGCCAAGGAAGCACTCTGGCTCCAGTCTTTGATCATAGAAATCTTTGGGGAATTTTCCAGTCTGACAACACTCCATGGAGATAACCAGGCCGAAATCACATTCACTCACAATCACCAATACCATGCATGCACAAAGCATATCAACATTTATTTCCACTTCATCTGCTGAATCATTGCTGATTAAAAACTCAAACTTGTCTATTGTCCCATGGAAAATATGATTGCCAACACCCTTACAAAGGCCCTCCCAAGCACAAAAGTCAAGCATTTTGCCTACTCACTCAGACTACACAATAATTGAGGAGGAGTGTTGGAACAGACAATCATACATAGTATGCTTGTTTACTCATTACTCTATTTATAGGACTCAGGAGTCCAGGTTCCTTTTGTCCCATTACTGTACCCATTCTGACACAGCCTGTGTTTCACTTATAGTTAGCATAGTTACAGTTGACTCCCTCAGATTTTGCCACTACATTGAGTAGGCTGAGCTGAGGTAAGTATCCTTTACTTACTTTACCTACAGATTTACTTACACCATTACCTATAGTCTTGTACTTTACAGGTAATATATAGATTTCACTATGTTGAGTGGGCTGAGCTGAGTCTTGTACTTTACAGGCTTTATTCACTCTTTCAAAAGGGTTCTTTGTAAGGTTCACAGATTTGTATATTCACATCTGATTAGTTTCATATAGAGAGGGGTTTTCTATCAACACAATTGCAATATCAACAGCAGTATGTGATCACCTCATGACTGACTCACACTTATCAATGCCTACAGAGCCTGTATCATATTCCCAACCCATCCCTGGCCCTTCCTTGATGCCATCAATAGCCTTATGCCCAACCCTCCACCTAAATTGGTTGCCACAGCAGAAAAGACTGCCCCCTCCACTGGATAATGCTGTGATTCTATGGAGCTCATGAAGGACATCTCTTATTTCACCTCAGATTGCTCGTAATTAGTCAGTATGTAGTCATTTAAAACATAATGCAGCACTTATATGACCCAAAAAATGGTCCTAGGACGAGCTCTGCCAAAACCCATACTCTGTAATATTAATGCGAGGCAGGACCACAAGCTTTCTCGCTGAAGGTACTCCTCTGATTCATTTCCGGATGTTTTTGAGCCCCAACTTGTAGACCCGAACAGGCGGTCAAAAATGCGTGGAATGCTTGAATGGAAGTCCAATGGCAGATCTACATAACGAAAAGAAGCTTCATTTTCTGGAACCTGAAACCAAGGCAACAAAACTTGACATCGATTGAGGTAAGTACGAACTTTGTGATCATTTTACCCATTCAAATTTTATACACGTAGAAATGGTAGTAACATGCACAGATGGCGCATCAAACAATGTTTTGTGGTTCAAATGAAGGCCTCGTTCTCGTGACTAAGTTCAGGTGTCATGTTCATTGTTCAACACAATTCGTGTACAATGGCGGACGCAATCGTCATTTGTGAGTATTTGCTATATCGTACTGTGGCTTGATCGTGTTACTTGTTAGCGAGCACACGGATTGTTGCCGTCATTCACGCTGAATCAAGGCAAATCATCAGCTGGCAAATCAGCTGGCAAATCGAAGCGCCCAAAATGGATCCCGGTGAGAATTATCCCGGCTACGACTCACGCGATCATCTTCAGAAGTCGGACACGTCTGCTCCGATGCAAAATGTCGATGTCTTGCCATTTACTTTTAATCCGCTTGAACTGACATCGATTGTGTAACGGAACCCGTTCGTGCCCAGCATCATTATGCTGATCCCAGTCACCTTTGCTACTCTCGCGTGTCTGCTGCACTTCAGTTTCGCTCAGTCGACCTCGACTTCCCCCGTCCCAACTGCTACTCCAAGCCCGACTGCCTCCCTAGCCAGCTTGTTGCCTTCGCAAGCTGCCCTTCCTCCTAAGCAAAGTTGGTGCCCATCTGAAATTTTCTGTGCTGGCACTGTAGGTTGCTTCATTTTGGCATTGTGCATACTGTTGAAGTTGAAATCCAATTCAGCTATTACAAACAGTAAACGTTGCAAACCTATACCCGGATGACAAGACGTTCGTTGACAAAGTGTGTACATCAACTATACATATCTAAATTAAATTTCTTACCCTGAGTTCACAGCCAACCAGCAAGAACTCAAGCGTTGTACTGTCAGATTTCCAAAAAATAGGATCAACAGCAACGTATGGCCAAATGGTAAACTTTGTCGACAATGATTTCCGAGGAGAAGGACAAGAACTCGAGGCTCTTACGCTCTCCAACCTCAATCAAAATCCCAATTTTCTGAACAACGTTACTTCTGCGCCCGTTCTGAAGGCATTTGCGCAAACTGTCCATACATTCTGGTCTCGTTTAATTCGAGGGACGAACGAGTCGCTTGTTTGTCCAGCAGGAGCACGGGGCCCATGCGAGAGTTCTTTCATTGCCCTAAATCATACCTTCGTCGTACCTGGTAAAGCGTCTGCCAACCTCTGAGCGCATTAAAATATTTCTAATATTTTCTATCAAGGCGGACGTTTCCGTGAACAATACTACTGGGATAGTTTCTGGATTATGGAAGGCTTAATCGAGTCTGGATTGTTTGATATCGTTAATGCCACACTTCAAAACTTCATGGATGAACTTGAGACCTTCGGGTTCATCCCGAATGGAGGACGAATTTATTGTATGGTTAATCGTCTGTCACGGCTGCTTTACATTGTTGTTTTTCATAGACTTGAACCGATCTCAGCCTCCGGTGTTCGTACAGGTGATCAATCACAGTTTCCGTAGTTGGGATGGTGCTCAAACGTAGTTTCTTAGATGCTGTCTAGATATGTTGCCGCGAGCGGTGACAATAACATTCTTGCCCGTGCTCTGCCTTTGGCTGAGGTATTACCCGACATCGTTTACCTTGCCCCATTCTTATTAACTGTATGCTGCGTGCAGAAAGAGCTTACATGGTGGAGTGACAACCGCGCTGTTACGGTCACAAGTCCTTTCACAAACAGGACACATACGGTGTACCGTTACTCAGTGACCAATACTGCTCCCCGACCTGAGTCATATCTCGTCGGTAAGGAAAGGTTCTGACAGCATTTTGTTCATTGTTGTACTATTACTTCAGATTACCTGACGGCGAATGGGCCTGGAATCAACCCCCCCTTGAATGACACTCAAAAGGCTGCATTGTATGCCGAGCTTGCCAGTGGCGCGGAGACCGGTATGCATATGCAGCCACATGTCCGTGCTACGGGTCTCGTTTAATACATCACCTAGGATGGGACTATACTGTCCGTTGGTTCACACCAACAACGAATGGTAGTAACAATGGCCTGAGAAGTTTGAATGTCAGGAATACCGTCGGGATTGACCTAAACAGTATTCTTTGTAAGTTGCGTCATCGTCTCGAGCCATAGCTGGTACGCTCACAAATTTCTGGCTGAAGACAAGGATCACATCCTCATGGCCAGCCTATACGGCTCGTCCAATAGTTCCGCAGCGAGCAGACACAGTACTGCTGCTCAGGCACTCCGAGATGCCATCATCGATCTTATGTGGGACCCTTCCAAGGTCTTGTTTGTTTGCTCCGTTGATCTTGCGTCCTAACCCTTCCACATTAGCTTGCGTTCTACGACTTCAACCTCGGGATCAATGCTCGAAACACGATTTTCTCGGCCGCCACGTTCTATCCCCTCTGGAGTGGCATCATCCCCGACGAAGTCCTTAGCGGTCAAGACAAGGCCTTTGCCTTCTTCTCATCTGTCAACCTCGTCATGAACCGGTACAACGGAACATTCCCGTCCACCTTTATCCAATCCGGACTGCAATGGTGACTATCCTTTACCTAATCCTCCTACACCCACTGACAGCCTATAATCTCAAAGGGACGCCCCTAACTGTTGGCCCCCGCACACTTACATCATCCTGCAAGCCCTACGGGCGCTTCCCACGAACATCACCGGTGGAGTGCTCCCCACGCCCACTGGCAACCAATCAACCTTCAATCTCATCCCCGCCGGCCAAATCGCTCTCAATGAATCGCAACTTCCTGGACAGCCACTTCGTGCCGGCAATAATGCGACTGTCACTGGTGCGAAGGCGGATATCAATAGACTGAATGGGACGGTGTTTAATGGTGGGAATGCGACGAGTGCAGAGGGGTGGGCGTTAGCGCTGCAGAGGGAGGTGGCGAATAGGTATTTGGCGAGCGCATTTTGTAGCTGGCGCGCGACTGGGGGATCGATACCAGGTATTGTGCCGAGGCTGTCGGATCCGGAGTTGAACGTTACTGGGAGTATTGGGAATAGTGGGCATGTGAGTTGGTTTCACCATTCTGTTGACACTGCCTGTTCAACGGTTCTAGATGTATGAAAAATTCTCCGTCCTGGAAACCGACTCAGCAGGAGGTGGTGGAGAGTATATCGTCCAGGTGGCTTTTCTCGGGTCCACTTCTCTTGCAAGTGTAGAGTTGACATGGTTACTTTGTTTTAGGATGGATTTGGATGGACAAACGGAGTCGTGCTCTGGATCACGAGCAACTATGGCCCTAACTTGTCAGACCCTCAGTGCCCATCTCTGCTGGGTGCTGCGACGGGTGCAAAATCAAGTGGTGCTGCTAGTGTCGGGCTCCCGTATGCTGCGGTAGTGCTGACTGTCGTGTTAGTGGTTCTGGCACAGTAGTAGTAGTAGTATGAGGACCACGGATGTAGTTGGGAGAAGTTGTACGTAGAACGAACACTGTTGTAGCCTGTGATGAGAGGGGCGCATTCGTTCGTGTGAAGACTTATTTGTTCAATAGCGTATTGCATGACAGAGGATGTCCAAAGGCTAAGCGCTGAGGTGTCTGCCAGTACCAACAACTTGAATGAACAACAGAGCTTAGACAACAAGTCTAGAATTATTATTTTCTAAGTCTACTACAGACAGAATATAAAATTCGTATATTCTTTACTAGTGAGTCAAGAAAAGAGCCAATATGTAACTTGCGGCAAGCCCTGCGGAAAAACTTGTCAATCAGTACTATGCCGCACGTAGTACATACCAAATAGACGCAACGCATTCAACAGTCGTTGCCAGTCGCATCACGCAGGCCGCCCTCCAGACAGATTCGCTTTGAAGATATATTCTCTGTAAGCTTTCTCATCTGTCTGAAGCTAAGGTTCCCCGATGCCAATGAATTAACCCTGTAAAAGCCATTGTGCTCCTCAATTTTCTAGAAACCATACCCAGACTAGTTTCAAGTTTATTCGCCCGTGGATCCACTGCACCTTTCCCGCGCATTTCAGTTGGGTACCACATAGTCCTACCCGATGACAACCCTTGCTTCAGATATAACGGTAACGTCATCGTAGAGCGGCCTATCGAACTGGGAGCTGTCTATCGAACTGAGAGCTCCGTCGTCTACGTCAGCATGAATCACCGGCCACTATGACTCATCTAAATAACAAAGTCTGAACAGAAAGCTTATCCAGTTTTTCTGGTATATATGTGCACGGTTGCATCTGGAAGACATCCTTTACCTTTAAATCAGGTTTTGGGTTTCTGGCAAGCGAGGAAGTCAAGAAAGGTGGAGTGGGTAATCTCGAACTGCATAATCGTCAGGCGCCACATCTAGTAAGAGTAATTTTACCAGAACGCGAGGCATTGATATGGATTAAGAAATGCATAGTAGTTAGGTCCCGTATTTGACCATCTTGGAAGCAATCAAGCGAAATATTATTACAGGTTTATCCAATAACATACCGAAAACGTGAATAATGTAGTCTAGTCGGCCGTGCCAGATTAATGGACTATGCGGCAAGTTCGTCGTCCGTTGAGGGTAAATGGCTTGTCCCGTCGTGGAGAAAAAAATCCTCAACAGTTAGAGGTCGTAGATGGAAGCCCTGATACCGTGTATACATCAGCCCTCCGACCCGAAAAATAAAAGGTAGTAGCATACCTCCAGCTGTCCCTTCTCTAAAAATCCCCCTGCGTCACGCATGTACTCACGCACCGGAACCATGGCTGCATTCCGACACATCTCCCGAAGGTCCGACCCTGAGTATCCTTCTGATAGCTCTGCTAGCGATGTCAGAGGGAACTCGGGTGCGAGTTTCGTGTCCTTCAACATCTAAGAAGAGCAGTCAATGTCGCGCAACAATTCATCTAATGATAAAGAGATCAGACCAGAGAAAGTATTTTTAGCCGTTGGTCGACATTCGGGAGTTGTACCACGAATCGTTTGGGCATGCGCCGGAGAATAGCGGCATCGATGTCATTTGGTCTATTTGTGGCGCCGAGAACAAGTATCCTATCAGAGGCGGACAGGAGGCCATCCCATAATCTACAACAGCACATCAGCTCATGCAGACAACGTTGCAAGAATTCATACTCACGTCATGAACTCGGCCTTCATCATGCCTGTGACTTCATGGTCGCCCTTGGTCCTATCTCTCAGAAACGAGTCGATTTCGTCAATAAAGATGATACTCGGCTGAGTCTTCCGTGCGAGGCTGAACAGACCAGCGACCAGCTTATTCGATTCCCCATACCACTTGTTCGTCAGCACTGAAGCGGCGATGTTGATGAATGTTGCGCCAGATTCCTTGGCGAGTGCTTTTGCAAGCATTGTTTTCCCACACCCTGGTGGGCCGAAGAGGAGGACACCCTTGGGAGCGCTGAGAAGCGATGAAGAAGAGGTGAAGAGGTCAGGATATAGCAGTGGATATATTATAGATTCGCGGAGCGAAGTGATGATGGATTCGAGTCCCCCGATGTCTACGTGTGCAAAATGAATCCGGAGAGGCAAGTGATGAAGTCCGTACGTACCGCTGAAGTTGACATGTATATCATCTGGATGTATTACTTCGTTCGCAACTTTCCCTGTCAATCAAGTTAATGGTGCCTTCCCGTGATAGATGATGCTGCGTACTTTCATGTTCATTAAGCTTCAGATCCGCATGTCCCAGCCGCTTTAATGCCTCTAGCTGCTTCGCCTTCACAGTCTCTTTTTTTTCTTGCGAGACGGTGTCTAAGACCCACTGGTTCCATGGGTTGTCAATGGGATATGGGACTCTTTACCGCAGCTCACCCGCATGGTATAGAACAAAGCTGCCTTGCATGCACGTTTAGCGAAGTAAAAAGAGGCTAAAGATTGAACACACTTGAGAAGCTATAAAAAGGGCGACTGCGTAACATTGTATATCAGGAGCAGCTGTGTGGAATTAGTGGGACGTACCGTCTAACATGGCTCGTTTCGTGCCTGCGGTGACCATGGTTGCGAGATTTGGGTCGAGAATATAGGGCAGAGTTTGGAATGTTGAAGATATACGGAGGTTGCTTGAAATGCAGACGTCGTCTACGCCCTTCGAAGGCAACGTGATGCTATTAGTAACACTCGCACGCCTATCGAGTTTGAAGTCCGTTTACCTCGAAGTCACTACAAAATATGAAGACACTCACGGCACTGCGTGCCATTTTTTCAGTATCTTTGCACCACGTGCATTATATGTTCACGCTGAACATCGCGTCTCCTATTCCTCGGAAGAGAGAAGTGAGCTTTCTAAGACAACCCCTTTTTTAGGGCTCTCTCTGCTTCTCACTTATCTCCTGGGTAAAAATTTACTTAGTTTCTCTCTGTTTCTCATTCTCTCGCAGTCTTGTAATGATTCATTGATTTTTTCATTATACATCGTTCCTCATATGTCAGACGATGCACATACGTTCTACTTTGGGACAATCAATGCCCCACGTTCTCTCAGACAATGGATCACAACCAGAGACAGACCAAGGAGTTACAAGAGCGTCAGACAGGAATGGAATGAACAACACAGACACAGAGCGGTCAGGAACCGACAAATGGAAATGAGCCAACGCCGACGACCCCTATTGTCCTGATCGACAGATCGAGTCCTCAAAGTGAACTGTGGATCAATTGACACCCAGAGATGAGAAGATATGTGCAAATTCAGGGCCGAATTCATCACAAAGATGGATGAACTCTGCCCAGGGTTTTAGAAAATGAAACAGTTTCAAGGTTGAAGCCTTATTCCATATTCTTCGGATCATCAGACAGGAAGAAGTCAGTGAGTTGGTTGGTCCAACTGCTCTCAAACAATACACCATCCATATTGAGCTTATTGGGCATCAACACCAACTGGCAGAACAACAAGGAGATTATGCATCCAGAGGGACAGGTCATGGAGACCGACAGAGAATCAGAACTCAGAGATACACAGACAAGATGCCAGACATTTCATATTACGAAAGGAGCTCGTCGCCAAATGGAAGAGGAGAAGTAGAGTCGAGTGATGAATCAGAGAATGAACAAGGAGAGGGAGAGAACAACAGGAAGAAGAGGGTTTATCGGTCCCAACTGCCATGGTACACAGCAGAGATGGAGGACAGCAAAGATGGAGGCGCAGGGAAAGGAGGTCGCAAGAAGACAAGAGAAATCTTCGGAGTCTTCACAGGAATTTCCAAAGTTAGAATGGTGACATATCTTCAAAGGAGAAGCAGTCAATCTTGATGTCATCTTCAGTAACCTCCACCACATTGCCCCTCCCAAGGAGAACATCAGGAAAATCCTAAACGGTTAAAATTTACATCAACGAAATGAACCAAAAAAGTAGTTTATTTTGATCACAATAGGTTTATTCGGGGAGATTCGCCGATTTCGACCGAACGCGACCAATTCTTGAATTCAGACCGAGGCATGTGACCACGTGAGGATGACTCAGCCCCGCCGACGCGATCAACCTTTTGCCCACACCAGTCCTGCCACCATCCCATACCCCTCTCGTCTCGACAGTTTGGACATTATATTCAAGACATTGACTTGTTCTATTCCCTATTTACACCCTTTAATTTATAATAGCTGAGGCATGCATAAATGTGTTGGGGACCATTACTAGTGGATCTCTTGCTCTTGGAGAGAAAGAATCTTTGTACCATGTCTAAATCCAACCCAACTCAAATTAATATTAGGGTCCGTTCGGGAACAGAATATGGCGAGAATATGATATTTTGATGCCTATATTATTACCATATCAAGTCCACTAGGGAAGTGCATCTGTGGATGCAGAAACCTTGCTTGAGTTTAACAAGTGACAAATCAATAAATTTTGTTGAAATTAAATCCTGATGCATGCTGCATACATGAGGCAATGCATGCAGCACACACATGTTACTGCACTTACTGCGCATACATGTGGTAAACACATTTCTGAGTCATGTGACATCCTTACTATTATGTATATAAGGAGAACCTGTACTGTAGTAGATATACAGTGTTCTTACCTCTGCTAAACCCTAGCTCTAAGACTAACTAAACCCCAGGTAGGTTATAAGGAACATGTCGTCTCTTCCTCTGTGCAGCGTATGTAGTCTGCTCCAACAGGTTATGGGCCCTGCTGGGCACGTCGTGAACGTGCCTTAACTGGCTGTGAACGATGTTGACTTCATTGTCTCCAAATTGTAACCTTGCGCTCTTCATGAGCTGCATTGTGCTCCCTGTGAGCTGCATTTAAAAACCCAGGTTGACTAGGGTTAACCACTCTGAAGGAGTGTTTTTGCCTGAGATTATGGAATGTGTTTTCTTGAATAGAGGACTGATTGAGGGCTTGTACCAGCTGCCACTATAACATCATGTCTTCAACTCTCGAAAAACTCGTACAAACTTTCGACGGCTCTAACTACATTCAATGGGCTGACTCAATGAAGGCATGGCTCAGGTCTCAGAGCCTCTGGCAAATAACTAGCGGGATGGAACTAAAACCACCCCTGGTGCCTCCTTTGACAGTGACAAATGCTGCATTGGTAGTGGAAGCTAATGCCAAGCTCCAGACCTGGAACAATAAGAATGACCAGGCTATTGGTAGCCTAGTGCTCTGCCTGGCCCCCTCTATTCGGCAGCATGCCAACACCAAGGACACTGCTGAGGAGGTGTGGGATCTCATCCACACTGACTATGGTGTTGATGGCCCCTCCCAAGTCTTTGCAGACTTTAGGTCTGCAATCACAATGAAAATTCCGGCTGCGAATCCCATGCCAGAGATTGCCAAAATGGCTGATAAATTCGAGCGCCTTACAGCTGCCAATGTTGCCATCCCCGAATTAGTACAGGCAATGATTCTACTTGCTGCAATGCCATGCGAGTACGATTCTCTATCCGCTACAGCCCTTAACACGACCGCTACAAGAGCCTTGACATTTAAACATGTCAAGGACTCCACTGTCACTGAAGCCTCATGGTGCACAGCAGTTGGAAAGCCCATTGGCCCACCTCAGGCCACCAAGCTTTCTGCTGTCAAGCACAAAGGGGGAAACCCCAAATGGCAATCTCAGGGCAACAATGGAGATTCGTCCCGAAAGCGTGGATGACGTGGGGACAAAAAGACTAAAGAGGAAAAACCTAAAGAGAAATATTCCCACCTCACCTCACAAGTCTTTACTACTATAAATGGTAATGGCACCATCATACCGCTGATGCCGCTCATCCAATGCATCGAGAAGTGTGAACATACTCCCACAAGGGATCCTCGCCACCGACCGCCTGCACAGGCATACACAGGTGTGGCCTCTACCTCTCATTCAGTCTATACCAAATATCAGCAGGCTCGAGACACCCTCGAGCAAATGAATCTCCCATGCAGCACGAAAAATCTGCGACCACTGGAAGAGCACCTAACAGTGCGAGAAGGTAAGAGGAGGAGGATTGAACCAGAACCAAGGATCGTAGAGGTAGAAGACGATAGCGTCTCCCTTGGATCAGAACCTGCGGTTTCTGATGAAGAAGTATGGAAAGTTGTCGACGAAATGCTCATCGATGAACTGCTTGAAACAGGTACATATGATGAAAGGTCAGTCCTTTTCCCTGCCACAAGCACAAGAATTAACATTCCACTGATCACAGCGAACTTTTCATGTGAAATTTTACTGCTACTAAATGTATCATGGAACAATTTACATCTTAATATATGTGTTATGTGTGCAAATGGAAATTGTAAGAAAGGTGCCAACTGGATCATGGATTCAAGCACATCAAAACACTTCACTGGTGAAATTAAAGATTTTGCTTCTTATGAGCCTTTACCGAGAAAGGACTCTACCCTGGTTCAAACAGCCATGGGTACTACTCATATAGTAGGGAAAGGAGCAGTCTTCATTAGACATCAGGTAGTATGTCACGGGAAGTCAGAGACACGTGAAACATGATTATACCCCATCTACTACATACCTGACTGTAATGCTCGATTACTGTCAATGGGCATCTTCTTACAAGACAGAAGTGATGTGCGTGGTTCCTCTGCACACATTTCATTTTTCAAGCAAGGAAACCCAATTATGGATTGCGTCCCTCTTATGAAACATGACACTATTTATTGGGCTCGGACTCATATATTGAGCACCAAGGGAATCAATGTTGCGACGATGTATGTCGCAGACTACTCAACTTGGCATAAGTGACTTGGACACCCATTCAAAGAGGTGCTAGGGAAGATGCCTAATAGCACCATAAAATTCCCGAGGAATTTAATTATTCCTAAAGACAAAATTATATGTCCAGGGTGCGTTGAAGGGAAAATGACCTCAAAATCTTTTCCTGAATCAGATTCATGCGCAGAAAGACCCTTTGAATTAATACATTCTGATCTGAAGGAACTCCCAGTACTATCGTACCATAAACATAAATACTTTATTGTATGTCTGGATGACAAAACATCACATATCCGGGTCCAATGCCTTAAAAAGAAATTTGATGCTGCTGCGGCCATCAGACAATTTTGGGCAGTGGCTTCGACACAGTATGGCGCTACAATCAAGCGCTGGTGTGTTGATCCAGGGGGAAGTTCAAAGATTGTGAGCTACAAAATGTGCTCAAGGACTTTGGCATCAAAATAGAGATGTTTGCACCCCATGTTCACCAACAGAATGGGCGCGCAGAGCGTGCCATAAGGACAATAATGGAAAAGTCACAAACCCTGCGATTTACCGCATGTCTACCACAATCATGGTGGGAATTTTGCATTGAACATGCAACACACCTATACAACTGAACCCCGATAAGGTGCCTGAAATGGCTAACACTGGTTGAGGACCTGACAAAGGTCCGCCCAGATCTAAACAATCTGAAGGTTTTTGGTTGTGGTGCTTACGTCTACCTACCCAAGGAGAAGCGTCCAAACACATTGGCTCCTCGATCGGAGTTAATGACGTACCTTGGATTAGAAGATGGCATTAAAGCATACTGTTTCATGCGACCTAGTGGCACAATATTCATTGGTGCTATGGTACTATTTGATGAAACATTGTTCCCATGCTGTCCCAGAGCTAAAACTCCTGCCAATACGGACCTTGGTGATTTTCCACCTCCAGAACCAGAAGATGATGACCACTCATCTGGAATGGATGGCAATAATTCTATACCGCTGATGAGTTCAGTTGGTACTCAGTGCAGAGTCTCAACAGAAGGGGTGAACACTTAACCTACAACTGCAGGCGTGCTTGGGGTAAGGGGGGAGTTCGCTTAGAGGGCCTCGGATCATCCTTCAGGGCGCAGAGACTATAGAGAGGCTGGTACAGCGATTTTCAATGTGCGCACTAGTAGTGTACGCAAAAGGGAAGATATGCACAGTGGCGGAAAAGTGTGCAACGCAAAGAGGCAAAAATGCGCAGTGCGGAAAAACGCGCAACGAGAGCACAAAAGTGTGCAACGATGAGGATGATGAAGGCGGGAGGTGTAACAGGACAAAGACGACACTGGGATGTACTGTGAAGGTGGTGCACAGGTTGGGGGTGCAAACGGAGTGAAAGCGCAAGGAGTGGGAAAAGGCGCAAATGGTGCGCAAAATGTGGCTATGCAAATAAGTGCACAAACGGTGTGCAAACGCAGCTATACGAAGGGCACACTACGATAGTGCACAGACAAGGATGAAGGATGCAACGCAAGGGACGAAACGCAACAATACGATGAGGGGATGCAAACGATAATGCAAATGCGGCTATATGAAGGGCGCACTACGAAGGTGCACAGACTGGATGCTGGTGCACAGACTATGTGCGACGCTGACTGAGCTATGAACTATGAGGGGGGGGAAAGATCCTCTGGATTCTCTATCTGTCCGCTACTATGTACAAATGGCTTATGTGATAAAATGGTGAAATAAAGTATAAAAATAGGAAGCGCCATGCGCTACCCACAAGTGCATCCATTCGCCCATCTAAACCTGACCGCACTATGCCGCTGCCTCAGCCAATAAGATTTGCGCACCTATAGCTCAATATCTAACTGTTCTGGTGCGATGCACTATTATTGGTGCACGCTAAGTCTCGTGTGGCCTTCCCAATTAATCCACTTCGGTGTTATGTGTCGCATGCTGCGCCTTAGTAATAATGATGTGATCAACCTGTGCCAGTTACCAGACAAGGCAATGCCGATTGGAAATGCGGAAGAACAATAAGGAGATGCTGTGTGAGGCCAAATACTGCCAAAGTGCCAGGGTTATGCGAAAGCGCCCAAGTGCGCACAGTCCAATGCCAAATAGGTGCAAAGCAGCCCAGTTATGTAAGAATGTGCAGTTCGCTCGTGTTGGAATCATGGTGCGCCTCAAGTAAATGCACCAGTAAGATGGAAGCCGTGATGCGCAGCATGTTTGAAGTGGTGAATTGTTGTGTGATGGTAAGAATAGTGCAGTGAGTGTGCAGCAAGGAATGTGAGTTGCGAGTAAAGCATAAAAGGAGCGCATAAAGGCACATCGAGCACGCAATAATGGAAAACGGCAGGTAAGGAGTGTGGGGGGGGCGCACAGAGGTGGCTTGAAGTGCAACGAGATGCATTTAGGGCACACAATGATTGGCAGCTATGGGGAACCAAAAGCGCAGTAGAAATGCAAAAGGTGCACAAGGGTGCACCTAAACGGTCAAAGGCGCACAAAAGCACATGGAAGCGCACAAAGGCGCGCTGCACAAAGTGTGCGGAAGCCATCTAGAAGGTGCACACAATCGCAAAAAATGCCATAGTATGCGCGCAGGGCGATAGGGAGCCATATCATCTCCTCCCAACTGAAGTACTGACTGTCCTCAGGCAGCATGCGATTGGTCAGTGCAAAATTTTCTTTGCTCACATAAGCGGCCATCCTCTTCTTATCCATCTCTGACCACCATCTATCCTCTATAACTCTTCGCACAACCCATCTCTACCCGATCCAATGGCTTCAGCATTTACCTTAGCCCTCAGACAAATGATCCTGGCCCTCAATGAGACCCTCCCTGCTGCTGGGAGTGAGCAGACAACAATGCAAGCTTGGGGTGAAGGGTTTTATAGTAAACTGGTGCACTTTTTGTGTTTCTATAACTGGCGCAGGTTGCTAAGGGTCGGGGCATATAGAACATGTATAAAAGCCGTGCAGACCCTGTCCAAGATGACGCAGAACTCGACGCGCTCCTCACAAAGGCATGTAGCGCATTCAGTGGGATCATGGTGGAGGAGTGGCTTGCTTGGGGCGAGGAGAGCGTACGAGCTGGCGGGGTGGCTGGAAGTGCACGCCACGCACTCTTGACCGCTGAATTGCAGGCGCCCGAGGTTAACTTGGAGCATCTGGAAGGTGAGTTCAGAGCAATTGATGAGGCGAGCGATATAGATACCGCCGAGGCGCAGGAGGATGAAAAGGCGCGCGTCGCGCTGGTGCGCTCTTTGCACGCGCTTTCTGGAGCTACTGATGCTGAGGTTGTAGGCGAAGGAACTGGGGAGTCTTGGGAGAGTGGGGTAATGAGCGAGGGGGAGAGCGAGCAGAGCGATGAGAGCGCCAGTGCGGATGAAGGCGCAAGTGCGTGCCCAGTGCGCGCAATGCGGCAACGTGCATATGTCGAAGTGCCACCACTGAGTGGGGTTGGCGCCACCTCCAACGCTAATAGTGGACCAGTAAGTTTCTTTGGATATGCTTCAAACTCACTAAACCATTCCCCTTTTCTACACTAGTGTGATAACTGCCGCCGCATGGGCCAACTGGCTAGGTGCGCCTCTGTCAATGGAAAATGGTGCGCCCCATGCGCAAAGGGTAAGAGAAAGTGCGAATGGATGAAGCGCACCCTCGCACAGCTGCGCGCAACTCCTAGAGGCAGGAAAGTGGCTACTGGGCGCTCTGGTGTGTCTTTTTTTTTTTTTTTTTATCCTCCTTCCATGCTGCACTAACTATTCCAAAGGCATGTTGCAAATTGACAAGGGCAATGAGAGCGATGTGGGGCTCATCAGCCCCTTGAAAGAGCGCACATCCAAGCACTGCAAAGTTGAAAACGCGCCCCCTCCACTGTCACAAGTGCACCCAAGGCCGCGCCGCCTTACCGTTCGCCAGGCAAGTGTGCACACGCAATCCTCATGCCAAACCAGATCGGGAAACACCTCGGGGGATGTGGTTTATCAAGGTCAAGATGTTGAGGCGCTCGACTTAGCGCAATGCCGCTCAGTGGTTGCAGTCTTGGGCGCCATGCACGATCGCCTTCAGGAGATGTCCAAAGGTCGCTCGTCGAGTTAGAGGTCACTAAGAGCCGGTTGCACAGCACGGAGCAAGCGGAGGCGGACGCAAAGGCGAAACTGGGTGTGGCCACGGAGCGCCTGGAGTTCCTGGAGTCCATTGAATAGCTGCACAATTGTATAAGTTTTAGATAGTGTGTTAATCAATCTCTTTGTTGCGCCTGTGATATGCATAGTGCACTCCGAAGCAGTGAAGTGCGCGCACGCGCGCGAATGTGCGCACTTTGCACCAACCTGTGCGCGCACTTCCATGGTGCCATAAAACGAAATTTGTAAGCCCAAATAATATGTGTGAGAGAAAAGAGATAATATAAGCAACGTTCGAGCAAGAAATGTCAAGCACACAAAAAACGCGCACCATGCAAAGATGTGCAAATGCAAAGGGGTGCGGAAAAATTGTTTAACCATCACTTTCCTCCTCCCAACTGAGATATTGACCATGTCCATTGATAAAAGAGTAAGAGATAAAATGAAGCGCACGCGATATCACAAAGTCTAAAAAAAATGGGAAAGGCTCAGTAGATCATCACGGCTGGTAAAACCCATGGGTTGCACAATCACGGAACGCGTCCAGATGCGACTTCGCGAATAGGAAAAGGTAACATAAAAAAAATGAAAGAAAGCAAAGCATACGTATAAAATGGTGAAGTATCCATAGCAGTGCACATGGAGCGCTAGTTGCGTGCCTCATTGGCGCTTTCTTCTTCCTCAGCGCTATCTCCTTGCACTTCTTCTTTGTCAACTGCTTCTTCGTCTTCCGTGTCCACTACTATGGACTCTTCCATCTCTCTCAACCGCGTTGTGGTGATATCGAGCGCTATGTCAGGAAGCGCAATGGACTTGCGCACATGGTATGGCAGTAGGCGGAACGCGGCTACTGGCCTGTCAAATACCATCCCATTGAGCTCGCAAATGATGTATGCGCCGCCCTGATTGTGCGACACTATAACTAGAGGACCGAGATAACGTGCGCGCATTTTGCGGTTAAGGCTCTTTTCAATTGCTGTGTTGCACATAAGGGCTAAATCACTGCGCTGGAAGTCGAAACTGCGGATGGTTTTTGAGTGCGCTTTCTCGAAACGGAGCGCCGCTTTGCACCTCTCTGCATAGATGCAGGAATGGATGCATGCTAAGTTTTCTGGACGCTTTTGTAATGCACGCGCGCGCCGCGCGATCAAGTCTGTCATGGAGAGTATAGAATCTGGGGGTGGGTTAAGGTATGTCGCTTCAATGATATCGAGAGGGATTAGAGGCTGTGCGCCTGTAACAATGAAGTATGGCGAAACACCGAGGCGCTTCCGAACTGTGATGTGCTCTGCCCAAAAGACTGAGTACAGTGCACTGAACCACTTTGATTCTACTCCATCTGCTGCTTTGATAAGTGCTTGACGCACATCAAAATGTGCACGCTCAACAATTCCATTAGCGCGCGAATTATAGCCAGATATGCGGATGTGATTGATATGGTAGCGCTTACTGAGATAGGCTAGCGCTTTGATGAATGGCTTGCCGTTATCAGTGACTATCTCGCACAATGCACCCCATCTGCAGATGAGGTCTTGGAACATCCAATCGCCAAGTGCGCTTGCATTTTCTTTAGGGAGCCTGCGGAATTCTGGCCAAGTCGCAAGTGAGCAACGCCCTTGGATGATATAGCGCCGCCCTGCTAATACTGGTAAGTGCATCGTATCAATATAAACTTTACTGAAGAGAGGTGCAGGCATTGCGACGACTGGCGGTATTAGGACCTTCTGTGTTTGCTGGATCTGGCAAATATGACAAGTGCGCACAAACCAAACGATGTCATCCATAACGTGCGGCCACCAAAAGCGCTCGAGCAATGCGGAGCATGTCGCGTAAAAGCGCTTGTGTCCAATGTTGTCATGGATAGCGCGCAATATCGGTAAGCATCTAGACTGCCAAATAACAAGCTGGTGAGCACCATGCGCATTGCGCTTCCATAGACGCATCTTGTCTTTGAAAAATGCGCTCGCGTAGTGCACGAGCGCGCTGTACTCGGAATCTGTAAAGTCACTAGGGCACGTTAGGGTATCCATCCAAATCCACACCAAATCTAACTTCTCATCCTCTGCATCTGCTGTCGCACTCCTTGGAACTTGGCTATAGTCATCGTCATAAATAAGCGCACTATTGCGTGCATTTTGCGCATTTTTGTTTGGCTCTGGCTGCATCAGCGCAAGTGCTTGCGCATCCAAAGACTGTGAAATGGGACGTATCGCATGCATAAAGCCATGTAGCGCATCAATCCAGTCCTCAAACTCTTCATCCTCTTCTCCCTCTAAGTCCTCTGGCTGCTTCGGCCAATGCGAAAGCCCATCTGGACCATGCACTGCTCCCCTAACATGCACGAGTGTAAAGTGGAATGTAAGGATTGATACAATCCACCGGTTAATGCTAGCGGATGGTTGGATATCGGGGTTTTGTAGCATGCCCTTAATATAGTGCACGTCAGTCTCCACAATTAAGTTGCGCACACCTATAATATAAAGACACAAATTGTGCAGTGCACGGTAAAGCCCATAGATCTCTAGCTTCGGTTGTGAAAAGCATGCTTCTCTGTTGTTGAGCGTAATCGAGCCGAACTGGTTGTAAATGCACATTTTTGCATCTGCGCTCTTTTGCTGGCAAAGGTAAAAGCCGACCGCTATCTGGGAAGAGTCGACCGCAAGGATAACAGGGAGTTCTGAGGAATAATCGATCGGTTGTAGTGCAGGACACTCTAGCACTGCTTGCTTGATGTCATTTTGCGCCGCTATCTGCTCTGGGCCCCATTCAAATGGAGCATCCTTGCGTGTAAGCCTTGTGAGCACGTTAACGCGGTGTGCATAATTGCAGATATAAATGCACATTAAACCGACTATTCCCAAGAATGCGCGCACTTCTGACAGTGTGTGGCATGTGCCCCAATTGCAGATAACATCTACCTTGCCGTGTTCGGGTTTTCTACCTTCTGGGGTGCAATAATGGCCAAGAATGACAAAGTTTTCAGTGCACAATGTGGATTTCATCCCAGAGAAAGTGCCGCCACTATATTTCATGCGCTGCACAATGCAGTTCATGTTCTGAAAGTGCTCCCACACAAAGCGCCTTACGCCAGGGTTCACAGTGAGCGCTTCGCACGAGCCATCCGGTAAAATGTAGCGCTTCGAAGGCCCCTTGACTGGAACATCGTCAATACAGGGAACGGTGTAATCTGGTATTTCTGGCTGCAGAATATAGCACACATCATCGTGGAAGATTGGTACTGAGTTTGTCCAACCCATTGGCAATATAACGAGGCGCATTGCACCATATGGCATCTGGAATGTTGTAAGGTCGCACGATGATTCTTTGATTAAGCGCTTGTCGCATCCCACATATAGATCAAGGACGGCGCCGCATGCACGCCCCGCAAATTGCTCTGAAAGGTGCTCAGGTGTAGGGGTGATGCCGGAGTGTTTAATAGTAATGTGATTAAGCAGTTCGAGGCTATGTATGATGCACAGTGCTTTTCCATCTTTCTTGAGTGTGCAGAACCAGCATGATCTATATGCCGATGATAGGTCCACTACGTGCTTTAAGGTCTGGAGAAGACTCCCACTCATATCAACACATTACGACACATGCTCCGAACTACTACGAATGCCACTAAATCGACTTCGAACCATTTTCGCACAATTTCGCACTATTTCGAACAACTTTGCACTACTTCGAACCTTTTCGAACGCTTTCGAACCATTTCGCGACACTTCGAACAACTTCGGCTGCCGTATAGCTGTGTTAAAATACTTTTGATACACGCTGCACATCCGGAACAAGCTATTTAGTCGCATATCGAGCACTACTGGACACGAGGAGGGATTACAAGAGAGTTAGAATGCGATAAGTGCGTTTTTGTGTCTCATTGATATATTAAAGCAATAGAACAAGAACTCTTACTATATTGGGACAATGTACATTTCACTTATTATCATATTTCATTTTGTTTTATGTTTCACAATACCTTTATTTGCTGTGCATACTGCCTTGTGTTCTACACTTGTTATTATTTCCTTTTTAGTACTATCTCTTCATTTTGTATATAGACTTGTGTTAGATACTTAGAACATATATACAGAACATAGAACAATGGGGAACAGCACAAGTTACCCTCACAATTATCGTCTGACTTAAGAGTCGTTCTCTTGAGTCTTAGCTCGCATCGTATCTCTAAAAGTTCTGTGAAATATCGCGAACTTCCTCGAAACTATTGTATTCGCTCTCCGTTTTATCGCCCATTGCCTGTCTCCATTTGACAAACACCTCACATTCGTTAAACCCGCTGTTCGATATACTTCGAACCTCTTTGAACTTATCCGAACTATTTCGCGCATCTTCGAACTTATTCGAACCGCTTCGCACGCCTTCGAACTACTTTCGAACTCTTTCGAACAACTTCGTACACCTATACAGACTTTTATCCACAGCCCTTACCATTTCGCGTTACTAAACATTACGTTTTGGTCTCAGCAGTGATATTTAGTACCACCTCGCACCCTTCCTCTGGCCTGTGTTATACCATCCAAAGCCATTAGTAGGTTTTGTTTGGGTTTTTGGGTTGAGTATCATCATTTTGGAGCCCACCACGAGGGGTTTCTAGATCATTTCATCGTTGAACCTCCACTCTTTCTACCACTCATTTCACCACAGGGGGCTCAATGATCTCGACTTCAAATTGAACTCATTGTGCCTCCAACCCTCCTGAACAATCAGGAAATCTCGATATAGCATCTCGCCCCTCGATACTATTATTTCGCACTTTTTGCCCTTTGCACTTACGACCTCGCTACTATCCTCGACTTCGAAGCATACGAACTACGACATCGCACGAATTTCGACCTCGCGACCTCTGAAATCTACCTCGAACATGTTGACCTCTTTGATGCCAGCTCCTGGACATTCGACAGCTCCGAAATTCGACTCGAGACGTCCTAAAGAACTTCGAAATTACTTCGAAGACCTCGAATTTTTGTTTATAGCTTGTGGTATCACAGATCACAACCTAAAGAAACGACACACTTGCAGATACATCGACTTCGACTCTTACGACCTCTGGGAATCACTTCCAGAGTATGAACCCGGCACCTTATTCGACGCATTTCGCATCGCAGTATTCAAATTCTATCCCGAAATAGAGGATAAATAAAGATACAGCATTTCAGACATGGATTCACTCGTTGACAAGCAACTTCGCACCAATATTTTTGACGAAACCAATTTAGCAGCTTATTACAGGTCATTCTACAAGGTCACCAGCTTCCTTCGCTCGAAACGTAGACTTTCGGAAGCTGAACAGAGTCGAGCTTTTGCTCGAGGCTTTCAAACAAAGTTATGGACTAGAATTATGGATCGCCTCGAAGTGAAGTTTCCTGATCATTATCCTGATGACCCATACATGCTGAACGACATCTACAATGCCACGAAATTTGCTATAGCATCTTCGAATTTGTACCCCATCCCCCAGCAATCGATTTCGACCTCAAATATATCGCAGTCTAGCACATCGATCGATTCCGAAGACATTTCGCACATCCTCGAAAATTTCGCATCCAACTTTGCATCAGTTATCACAGCTTCGAATTTGACCAAATCAGCATCCGAAGTATCTGTTTCGACCTCGTTCATCACCAATATCGCACCTTCGACTACATCGAACCCGGCATCTGACAATATACCGCACAGCTCGAACAATTTGGATGACTTCGAAGCTCGTATTGCGGCTCTCGAACAGGAACTAGCCCTCGAAAAACAGCTCGCACTCAAACGAGAAAATGTCGCAGCTCGAAATCCTCATGTTGCGCCTCCTGGTCTTCATCGCAGTGTCCCAGCCTCATCTCCCATGTCCATTCCAGTCCCATCGGCATTGCCTTCGGTAGTTCCACCCCAGTCCACTTTGATAATTGCACCTTCGTCAGCTTCGAACTCGATCTTGCCCCCGATATCTTTGTCGCATTCGCCCCCAGCATTACCTATTTCGACCTCGACTTGTCATTTGCCACTACCGATATTTTCGTCTTCGATCTCATCATCTGTGCCCTCTTCCGAATTTCCATCTATTTTGATATTGCCTTTGCCCTCGCCACTCGATTCGCATTCGAATTTACCTTCGAAGTCTAATATAGCACTCAAAACTACATTCACATCACATATCTCCAATCATCGCTTCGACATTCACCTCCCTCTCATCGCCAGAAAATTTATCACAACTATCGCCAGCACATATCTTCTAGACCTCCTTTTCGCCCCCTCGATTTCACGTCCGAATTCGATTCGACCAGTCGCTCGACTCGAATATTACGATCATGGTTAGAACTGTCGACATCAATTAAAGTCTCCTATTTCGCTTCTCATTTTCGCATCTCGATCTCGTTCTATTTATTAAAAACATTTTATTATCCTCGACATTCCTAGAAACAGCCTCAACAGCTTTCACTTCTATTCACCCATCCCCACAACTATTTCGCTTCTGCCAAATGCTCTCAACATCGACTTCGAAAGTCTCGAAAAACCTCGAATACTCTCGAACCTTGGCGATTATACTTTCAAAGGCTTTCGGGACTTTGAAAACGAATAACTATATTTTCCCTTATTTTTTTATTCCTTCACTTTGCTTATCGCTACCACTCAAGACTCAGAAAATTCGAATTTCAAATTTAAAAGGATATTTCTACTCTTCTAGCATCTCTTCTAAAGTTTCTATCTCCCTCCCCAATATCTCCATCTCGACCTTTTTCTGTGCCAGTTTTCCAGCAATAATCCCACGACGCACCGCCCATTCTCCCTCGACATCCTCGACCCCCTGTGACTCCCTCGCCTTCGCCTTTCCCTTCCCCTTCGACGACGTTTTTGTCTCCTTCGACAGCTTTGAAGGACCCGCTGTCGGCTCGATGCTCTCTACAGGGCCTACGAGATGAATTCGATGCACTAACAAATTTGAAAACAAGTTAGCAATCACCTTCAAACAATTTCGAATGACAGTCATACCTTTTCTTGGGCACGAATCGCGTTTCGTGCCCCCAAACTTTTTCGCCTCGCCCTTGCGAAGCCCTCGCCTCGACAATCCAGCCCAATAGCACCCCTGCGCCTCCTGGGTGCATTTCAAACACTTTGGGGCGCCATCCTTGATGATACAGTGCGGCTGGGACTTGAACCCAGTGCATCTATCGCACTACGAAACATTTAGTACCTCAAAAACTCCTTGAAGATCAGTCAAACACTCACAGGGCCCTCGAAATCGAGGAGCCTGCTTGTTTCGACTCTCGCCCGCTTTGCTAATTTTACCCCCTCAACCTCCTCCTCTCCATCTTCTTCCTCGTTGACCGCTACTGCTTTTCACTTTGCCACCCACACTATGGGCAGGTCCTCATCGCCCTCCTCATGGCCTTCGCCAGCTTCAGCCCTCTCGATAGCTTTCGCCTCTGCTGCAAGCTGTGCATTTTTTTGCTGCAGCTCATCCTTCGATAATGATTTTGCATGAAATGCAGCAAGAGCCACGTTTCGTGCCTCGGCCAGAGCGGTCCTTCGAACCTCGAGATTCGCCTTCTGCGCTTTGTCCTTCGCCTGCCAAACTGCCTCCTCCTCCTCTCGAACCTGCCTTTCCTCTGCCTCCCTTCGTTCCTGTTCAACCTCTTCCGCTAAATCCACAAACAGCAGCTCTCCACCCCACGAAATCCATTCACGCTGGGCCATCGGGCTAAAAATGTCGAAAACCTTGTCCATGACCTTCTGAACGGTCGCATCATGCTCCTCGCCGAGATCTTCGGCAAGTTCATCATACTCCGCCTACGAAATGTGAATTTAGAAAACATAAAACAAAACGAAGACGACACATACCATTTTCTTGCAAAAACCCTGCCCCCAGACTTCGAAGTCAGCATCCTCGGCGATGCCTCGTTCGGGCATCGATTTCGCATATTCAAGTACTTCGACATTAAGCTTGGCTAAGAGAGACATTACAAAAGCTAGAATTTGGATGTAGGAGGTGAAAGAAGAAGAATGAGAGGTATTTCGAACCTCGCTAAGTTTTCAACACGATCACGCATTCCACACGTGACTTTGATTGGCTGACTGGGACAGTCAGGATTTCAGTAAGGGGGAGGATGATAGGTCCACTATGCACTTTAAGGTCTGGAGAAGACTCCCACTCATATCAACACATTACGACACATGCTCCGAACCACTACGAATGCCACTAAATCGACTTCGAACCATTTTCGCACAATTTCGCACTATTTCGAACAACTTTGCACTACTTTGAACCTTTTCGAACACTTTCGAACCATTTTGCGACACTTCGAACGACTTCAGCCACCGTATAGCTGTGTTAAAATACTTTTGATACACGCTGCACATCCGGAACAAGCTATTTAGTCGCATATCGAGCACTACTGGACACGAGGAGGGATTACAAGAGAGTTAGAATGCGATAAGTGCGTTTTTGTGTCTCATTGATATATTAAAGCAATAGAACAAGAACTCTTACTATATTGGGACAATGTACATTTCACTTATTATCATATTTCATTTTGTTTTATGTTTCACAATACCTTTATTTGCTGTGCATACTGCCTTGTGTTCTACACTTGTTATTATTTCCTTTTTAGTACTATCTCTTCATTTTGTATATAGACTTGTGTTAGATACTTAGAACATATATACAGAACATAGAACAATGGGGAACAGCACAAGTTACCCTCACAGTTATCATCTGACTTAAGAGTCGTTCTCTTGAGTCTTAGCTTGCGTCATATCTCTAAAAGTTCTGTGAAATATCGCAAACTTCCTCGAAACTATTGTATTTGCTCTCCGTTTTATCGCCCATTGCCTGTCTCCATTTGACAAACACCTCACATTCGTTAAACCTGCTGTTCGATATACTTCGAACCTCTTTGAACTTATCCAAACTATTTCGCGCATCTTCGAACTTATTCGAACCGCTTTGCACGCCTTCGAACTACTTTCGAACTCTTTCGAACAACTTTGTATGCCTATACAGACTTTTATCCATAGCCCTTACCATTTCGCGTTACTAAACATTACGTTTTGGTCTCAGCGGTGATATTTAGTACCACCTCGCACCCTTCCTCTGGCCTGTGTTATACCATCTGAAGCCATTAGTAGGTTTTGTTTGGGTTTCTGGGTTGAGTATCATCACCAAATTTGAGTGCTCATAAACACCTGAGTCTATCTTCTTCTGGATAATAGCGCAAACTTTGTCGTATATGCCTGGTGGAATGGGGATGTTGCGCTCTATCCAAGGAGTGTGCGGAATAACTGGGATTTCTACTGGGGGAAAGAACGTGGTCTTGAAGCTACTGCACTCCTCGTCGCTCCATGCAAAGGCTTCATTCTGCAAAGACATCAAGTGGTGTAAAACCTTCATCTCCTCTGGTAATAGGAAATCAGTGTGGTGCTCCTGGAGCGCTTGCATGCGCTCTTCAGTATAGCGCCCAGTCGGGGTAAAGGGTGGCGGATTTGGTAAAAGCACAGGAAGTGCCGCTAGTGGATTGCCTATAATGTTGTGCTCAATGCGGAATTCATTTGGGACGGGCGCAATAACTGGCTTGACTTTTCTAGCAACCAGTTTATACTTCTTCTTGGTCACTATGCCCTTTTGCGGTGCACGCACCGCTAAATCGATAAAAGTTGCGCATGCATGTGTGCTTTTCGGAAACACGGCAGGAATAAGCGCCACAGGGTCGATCGAATTTAAGAGCGCCTGCGCATGACTGTTGGTACACTGGGATAGGTAGAGTTGAGAGATAATAGAGGTGGAAGGAACGGAAGCGGAGAATGGAATAAGTGCAAACGTGGAAACGTCACAAGATTGGGTATCAGAGTCAAATGTTATGATAGTGGCGGCTTCTCCTTGGTCTGAGATCAATTCCTCGAAGCCTGGCAAAAATTTCTTTGTGGGTTATGCTGAATAGCAAAGTGCGGTGTTGCTGGAGCTGGTAAGAAGTGGTGCGGCTTCCCCCTAGGCTTTGTTGGAATGGTGGAGATGGCGCCGGTGTTCGGATCACAGATTGTAATTGTTTGCGCTTTGTCTGCAAAGTTGCGCATGATGGAGCGCGTTAACACGTCGAAGGGGTGCCCTAACAGAATATTGTAAGCAGGTGAATGGATAATGTGAACTTGCACATAGACAATGATATCCCCAATGCGCGCAGAAATGTTGCGCGCAAGCCCAAGTGACTCATCTACCTCTCCATTGGCCGATTGCATGTATAAATGAATGCGCGGGTCGTACTGAAGCCCAAGACGATGGCAGACTGCTTCTGACATTGCGATAATTTGTGAACCCGGATCTAAGATAGCTTCAAAGTACTCTTGGTTGTCGATCAATAAATCAATGGAGCAAAGCACATGCGACTCTTTAGCAACCTTCAAAACACCGGGGTTTTCAATTTCGCCTGGCTGGAGATGGGTAAGGTACTGTTCAAATGGATCCTGCAAAACAATAGGAAGCGGCGCTGCAATTGCTGTGCTAACTGGAGGTGTTGCATTAAGCACTTTATTTCCCACAAAAGGTGCGCGCGCTTCGCAGTGCGCAAATGGCATAATGCTTGCAAGGTTTGTAGCTACCACTTCTGCACCGGTAGCTGCAATGCGCTTTGGGGTGACTTGTTCTCTATGGCGCTGCCTGAGATCGGGTGAGAGGGATAGAAGCTCTTCATGCGAAACCATAATGGAGGGCGCCTTCATGGCGCGCGCATATACATCGTTGACAATCTGCGGGTTCTGGATGGGAATGACAGTGTGGTATGATGGCTCTTTGCCTTTGGAAGAGTTAGCTGGTACGTCTGGTTTATCTGCTGCTGCGGACACAAAACGCACTTCAGGAATGTTGGAATAGGGATGTATGGGTGTCTCGTCGGGTGCATCAGTTGTGCTCGCAGCGGATTGCGAAGCTGGGGACTCAATACTGTCGGCGGGTGCCATGTCTGTGGTTGTAGAATGCGCGCCCTCTTGATTGGATGTATTGCGTGGTGCGCGCTGCAGAATTTCAACGCCGTTGAAGACTTGCCTCTTCCGAAGTGCCATCAACTCCCTCTCGAGTGCATCAATGCGCTCTTCCTTCGTTAGTTGTGCATTTGGTGCGCTTTGCATATAATCTGCTGCAGGAGCTGAAGCGGCAACGTACATCGACTGTAAGGGTGCAGCTGGAGCTGGACGAGGCGCTATATTGTAGATGAGCTGCGAATTGGTATTAGATGAAAGTCGACCCGTGGCAATCTGCCCTGGGTTGCGCTTATGCCATTCCTTGATGTGCTCACCTAGGAAATTGCCTGGAATAGAATGCGGCATGAATGCGCCACCTGGGAGTACGATGCGCCCTTCCGCATTTCACCTACACTTTCCTTCGCTAATAAGGCGCTCAATTGAAGTGCACTCAGGGATATAGTGCCCTGTCTGACTGCAACCATTGCACTTGTCATTGTTCGAGTGAGGCACACCATTTCCACCATCTCTGTGCGATGTGCTCAATGTGGTAACTATCATCTGTGTCATGTGCTCGAATAAGACTGAAATGTCTTCTGCTTTGACTGCGGGTGCGCTAGGTTGTGGCTGGGAAATGGGTGCGCTGGGTGCTGAGTAGGGCGCATACATATCGGGGTTTTGTGCTGTGAGCCCAGTAAGTGGCTGGAAATAGCGCACTGGGCCTTCAAAGATAAAGTCGATTGCATCGCGTATTGCATCTAATGAGTATGGCACATTTGCAGGCTGATTTGGTACTGCAATCGCAAGGCAGCTCAAAATGTGCTCTAGCTGGTCTGGTCGAAACACCCTAACGAACATGCGGCTTTGGTCGTAGCATGCCAATATGCCTTGCGCAACTAAGTATTCGCTAATGTTGAAAAATGCGCGATAATAGCGCGCGATTTCTTCTGCAGTTACGAGGCCAACATGTGCAGTCTCACCAATAAGCTTGTCCAGGTCACTAATACTCCATTTACTGCCATCCCTAGAGCCAGGATAAAGCTTTAGGACAGCGTCTTTGAATGCACCATAGTTGTGCGTTGCGCTATACTCTGGTAGCAGTTTCCAAGTGTCTGCAGTGTCACTATCCAAATAGCGCACTGTGTGGAACTTCTTATCGGTCTCGTCAGTGATGTTACAATCATGGAGGAGTTGCGCAAGCTCCTCAAAGTACTTCTGGAGTTCACGCGGTTTTGTGGGGTCGAAGCGCGTCACGTTTTGGTTAGATGCAGATGGCATGTGCATGGTAGCCATGGTAGGTGGAATAAGGTGTGTAGAGTTAAGATCTGGTAAAAGTGCAGCGAAATTCGAAGGTGGGGAAAAATGCGGTGATGCGGATGGAGTTAGGGTAGGTAGGGATGATTCAGGTGAAGGTGGAGGTAAAGACAGTGTGGACGAGTGATGCGTGTTGTTTAGGAAGAGTGATTCAAATACTGGTATTTCCCCAAGCTGGAGCGCAGTTGGTAGCAGCTCGGAATGGAGAGTGCGAAGGTGGTTAATGTTGAAGCGAAGGGCGAGCTGATGGAGGTCTAAAATATGGTCTGATAAACAGAAACCCCTCGTGGTGGGCTCCAGAAAATGATGAGTTCAGTTGGTACTCAGTGCAGAGTCTCAACAGAAGGGGTGAACACTTAACCTACAACTGCAGGCATGCTTGGGGTGAGGGGGGAGTTCACTTAGAGGGCCTCGGATCGTCCTTCAGGGCGCGGAGACTATAGAGAGGCTGGTACAGTGATTTTCAATGTGTGCACTAGTAGTGTACGCAAAAGGGAAGATATGCACAGTGGCAGAAAAGTGCGCAATGCAAAGAGGCAAAAATGCACAGTGCGGAAAAATGCGCAACGAGAGCGCAAAAGTGCGCAACGATGAGGATGATGAAGGCGGGAGGTGTAACAGGACAAAGACGACACTGGAATGTACTGTGAAGGTGGTGCACAGGTTGGGGGTGCAAACGGAGTGAAAGCACAAGGAGCGGGAAAAGGCGCAAACAGTGTGCAAAACATGGCTATGCAAATAAGTGCGCAAACGGTGTGCAAACGCGGCTATATGAAGGGCGCACTATGATAGTGCACAGACAAGGACGAAGGATGCAACGCAAGGGACGAAACGCAACAATACGATGAGGGGACGCAAACAATAACGCAAACACGGCTATACGAAGGGCGCACTATGAAGGCGCACAGACTAGACGCTGGTGCACAGACTATGTGCGACGCTGACTGAGCTATGAACTATGAGGGGGGGGAAAGATCCTCTGGATTCTCTATCTGTCCGCTACTATGTACAAATGGCTTATGTGATAAAATGGTGAAATAAAGTATAAAAATAGGAAGCGCCATGCGCTACCCACAAGCACGTCCATTCGCCCATCTAAACCTGACTGCACTATGCCGCTGCCTCAGCCAATAAGATTTGCACACCTATAGCTCAATATCCAACTGTTCCGGTGCGATGCGCTATTATTGGTGCGCGCTAAGTCTCGTGCGGCCTTCCCAATTAATCCACTTTGGTGTTATGTGTTGCATGCTGCACCTTAGTAATAATGATGTGATCGACCTGTGCCGGTTACCAGACAAGGTGATGCCGATTGGAAATGCAGAAGAACAATAAGGAGATGCTGTGCAAGGCCAAATACCGCCAAAGTGCCAGGGTTACACAAAAGCGCCCAAGTGTGCACAGTCCAATGCCAAATAGGCGCAAAGCAGCCCAGTTATGTAAGAATGTGCAGTTCGCTCGTGTTGGAATCACGGTGCACCTCAAGTAAATGCGCCAGTAAGATGGAAGCCGCGATGCACAGCACGTTTGAAGTGGTGAATTGTTGTGTGATGGTAAGAATAGTGCAGTGAGTGTGCAGCAAGGAATGTGAGTTGCGAGTAAAGCATAAAAGGAGCGCATAAAGGCGCATCGAGCATGCAATAACGGAAAATGGCAGGTAAGGAGTGTAGGGGGGGCGCACGGAGGTGGCTTGAAGCGCAACGAGGCGCATTTAGGGCGCACAATGATTGGCAGCTATGGGGAACCAAAAGCGCAGTAGAAATGCAAAAGGTGCACAAGGGCGCACCTAAACGGTCAAAGGCACGCAAAAGCGCGCTGTGCAAAGTGTGTGGAAGCCATCTAGAAGGTGCACACAATCCCACCCCTTCCTCCATCATCAGAAAATGATGATGATGATGTACCAAGTGAGCAAAAGGCGCATGATGATGTGACAGATGCTCCTCCTCCACCGCCTCCAGTAACCACTGAGGACTTTCGTTGATATGGCTCCCTATCGCCCTGCGCGCATACTACGGCATTTTTTGTGATTGTGTGCACCTCCTAGATGGCTTCCGCACACTTTGCGTAGCGCGCTTTTGCGCGCCTTTGTGCGCTTTCGTGCGCCTTCGCGCGCCTCATCGCGCTTCAAGCCGCCTCCATGCGCCCCCCCCCATGCTCCTTATCTGCCTTCTACATTTATTGCGCGCTCGATGCGCCTTTGCGCACTCCTTTTACACTTTACCTGCAACTCACATTCCCTGCTGTGCACTCTTTGCACAATCTCTATCACACACAACAATCCACTGCACCAGTGCACTGCGCATCACAGCTCCCATCTTACTGGCACATTTACTTGATGCATACCATGATTCTGGCATGAGCGAACTGCGCATTCTTACATAACTGGGCCGCTTTGCACCTATTTGGCATTGGACTGTGCGCACTTGGGCGCTTTCACGTAACCCAGGCACTTTGGCAGTATTTGGTCTTGCACAGCATCCCCTTTTAGTTCTTCCACATTTCCAATCGGCATCGCCTTATCTGGTAACTGGCACAGGTCGATCACGCCATTATTACTAAGGTGCAGCACACGACATATAACACCTAAGTGGATTAATCAGGAAGAGCGCACGAGACTTAGCGCGCACCAATAATAGTGCATCGCACCGGAACAGTTGGATATTGAGCTATAGGTGCACAAATCTTATTGGCTGAGGCAGCGGCATAGTGCGGTCAGGTTTAGATGGGCGAATGGACGCGCTTGTGGGTAGCACATGGCGCTTCCTATTTTTATACTTTATTTCACCATTTTATCACATAAGCCATTTGTACATAGTAGCGGACAGATAGAGAATCCACAGGATCTTTCCCTCCCCCCCTCATAGTTATTAGCTCAGTCAGCGTCGCACATAGTCTGTGCACCAGTGTCCAGTCCGTGCGCCTTCGTAGTGCGCCCTTCGTATAGCTGTGTTTGCATTATCATTTGCGTCCCCTCCTCGTATTGTTGCGTTTCTTCCCTTGCATTGCGTCCTTCGTCCTTGTTTGTGCACTATTGTAGTGCGCCCTTCGTATAGCTGCATTTGCACACCCTTTTGCATAGCCGCATTTTGCGCACCGCCTGCGCCTTTTTCCGCTTCTTGCGCTTTCACTCAGTTTGCACCCCCAAACTGTGCACCACCTTCACAGTACATTCCAGTGTCGTCTTTGTCCTGTTACACCTCCCGCCTTCATCATCCTCATTGTTGCGCACTTTTGCGCTCTTGTTGCGCATTTTTCTGCACTGCGGGTTTTTGCCTCTTTGCGTTGCGCACTTTTCCGCCACTGCACATATCTCCCCTTTCATGTACACTACTAGTGCGCACACTGAAAATCGCTGTACCAGCCTCTCTATAGTCTCCGTGCCCTGAAGGACAATCCGAGGCCATCTAAGCAAACTCCCCCCTCACCCCGAGCACGCCTGCAGTTGTAGGATAAGTGTTCACCCCTTCTGTTGAGACTCTGCACTGAGTACCAACCGAACGCATCATCGTCCAAGACATGATGATCAATAGGAATGGCAGCAATTGCCCCATTGATCAGGCAGGCAGAGGAATATCCCAAACCATCCTGGCAATACCTATGGAGAGAAGTGACTCCCCTCTGACATAGAGAGAGACATTGCATATGATCGATATTGGAAGAGATCTGTGGGTCAAGATTCAGATCATAACTGAACACGACCACAATCTCAACAGAAAGAACTGGTTGCTGGACCGAGTTTGGCACCCCATGAGAGTGTGCCCGATTCCAATGATCAAGAACATGATCACCCAATGGGGGAACCGGATGAAGCAGGTTATATTAAAAAGATAACCAAGGAAGGAGGAGATAAGCTTATTCACTGGCTGTTGTCAAAAGCAGTCAAACCATCAAGTGAAATAAGCCAAGTTCCAAACCAATTTCACGATATTGCGTGCCTACCACAGCAGCAGCAATGTGAGTCGAAACAAGCTTGTCATGAAGAATTAGAGGCTCTTCATAAGCGACAAGTCTATGACATCGTCGATCTTCCATATGATTGAAAAACGATCAAAAATAGATGGGTTTTCTCTGTAAAATCGGATGGAAGAAAACGAGCCAGACTCATGGCCAAAGGCTTTTCACAAGTCAAAGGTGTTGACTTTGATGAGATTTTCTCACCAGTAGTCCGCTACGAGACCGTACGCCTCATGTTTGCACTTGCATCTCTAGAGGGCATGTATATGACCGGCCTAGATGTAAAAACTGCATTTTTATATGGCAAACTAGATGAGGAGATCTATATGGATCAACCCGAGGGTTTCAGACTCGAGGGAAAAGAGCGCAAAGTAATGTGCTTACACTGAGCATTGTATGGCCTTAAACAAGCCTCACTTGCATGGTGGAAAGAGCTAGAGGCATTCATGCACACCATTGGGTTTGTGCACGCCAGCTCCAATGCCAGCATTTTCATATACAAGGATCCTAAGACAGGCAGCATTGTTATTGCACTCGTCTATGTTGATGATGGCTTGTTCATGGGAAAGAACAAGAAACTTGTGGATAAAAAGAAAAATGCTTGTCTGAAGCATTGGGAGTGCCATAGTACTGAAAAAGTCACAGAATTCTTAGGCATGTGCATCACCCAGACTGCAAGCAAAGTCAAACTCGATCAAACTGAATATCTCGCCAAAGTGCTTGAGAGATTTAAGATGACAAATGCCAAAGTGACCCCCACTCCACTCCCGACTGGTTACAGACCATCAGAAAACACAGCAATGCCCAACGCGATGCTTAGATCAAAATATCAGTCTGTGATCAGATCTTTATTGTATCTGATGCTCAGAATGTGACCTGATATCACTTATGCAGTAATCAAAATGTCGCAATTCTCGGCTAATCCTAGCCAAGAACATCTAGACAAAGTGATGTACATCATGCACTATCTGGTGGGAACCCAGAAATATAATATTGTCTATGATGGCAAGAAGTCCGAGGGGCTACAGGCCTTCACAGATTCTGATTGGGCAGCTGATACTGTCAAACGCCGATCTACAATGGGTTACTTTGCTACTCTAGCGAGTGGCATTGTGTGCTGGCAGTCCCGTTTACAAAAAACTGTAGCACTGTCATCCACAGAAGCCGAATATATGGCTCCCTCCGACACTTGTCGACAGATAGTGTGGATAGAGTCCTTATTCCAGGAACTTGGATATGTACTGAAGCACATACCAATCTGCGCTGATAATCAGGGATCCATCTTTATCAGATCAAATCCAGTTCAGGAAAGAAGGACCAAACATATAGACATTCGCTACCATTATACCCGTGAATGCATAGAAAATGACAAAGTCACAGTTGTTTTCATTCCTGGAAGTGATAATCCAGCTGACATGTTCACAAAGAACCTTGGCACTGTCTTATTCAGGAAATTTAGAGACTCTCTCAGAATTACTTTTGAGATTCAAACTTAGCTGCTCAGAGCGCTGTACAGTTTGAGGGGGGGTGTTGAAATTAAATCCTGATGCATGCTACATACATGAGGCAATGCATGCAGCACACACATGTTACTGCACTTACTGCGCATACATGTGGTAAACACATTTCTGAGTCATGTGACATCCTTACTATTATGTATACAAGGTTGGGAATGTGCCTCCGGCACATGTTAACATGTTTAATAAGTAATATATTCAATATTTTTGGTTTTTGCACTTCCACTGTCATGACTTCATTTCTATGTTAGTCTGATAGTACTTCATTATTTTGGTTTTTGCACTTCCACTGTCATGTGTTAACATGTTTAATAAGTATGGACTTCATTTCTATATACATAGTACTTCATTTCTATGTTACACTAATAGTACTTCATTATATACAATATTTTTGATTTTTGCACTTCCACTGTCACTTAGCCATATAGCCTTGATGTTGTGCACAGACCTTACTCATGATATTGCTACACAGAACCACTCATGAGTGAAGTATGGCTTATGTTGGTCACTGTGTTTATTAACTTTGTCAACATCTCATTGCATTTTTTGACTTCAGTGCACATTGTTCACTTCATTGCATTTTTTGACTCGGTCTGTGAATGTGTGAGTGGTGGTTTATTTTCATGGGCCAGCTTGCATATACATAATACAATGCTTAATTCCACTACAGTTACTCAACTCCTTAGTTGCCTTTGGACTTGGGGTGTCATGGTTACACAACTCTTTAGTTGACTTTTAGATAGTACACAACTCTTCAGTTGACTTGAAACCATTGGCCCCAAGTCAACGTGGGTGGATTGTAGTGTTTATCCCCTTCCACATCTCTCCCATCCCTATTTCCTCCATCTCCTTCCTCTTCTCCTCCATCACCTTCCCCATCCCCATCTCCCCCATCACCTTCCTCTTCTCCCTCTTCCCCATCCCTATCTCCCCTATCCCCACCTCTCCCATTCCCATCCCCTTCTCCACCTACCCCATCCCCATCCCCTTCTCTACTTACCTCACCCCCATCCCCTTCCCATCCCCACCTCCCCATTCCCATCCCCCATACCCATCTCCCCCATAACCATCTCCTCCATTTCCATCCTCTTCTCCCCCTTCCCCATCCCCATCTCCGCTATCCCAACCTCTCCCATTCCCATCCCCTTCTCCACTTACCTCACCCCCATCCCCTTCCCATCCCCACCTCCCCATTCCCATCCCCCATACCCATCTCCCCCATCCCCATCCCCTTCTCCCCCATCCCCCATCCCCATCTCCCCCATCCCCATCCACCTCTCCCTCTCCCTCTCCCTCTCCCTCTCCCTCTTCCTCTCTCTCTCCCTCTCCCTCTCTCTCTCCCTTATCCCCTTCTCCACCTACCCCATCCCCATCCCCTTCTCCACCTACTTCACCCCCATCCCCTTCTCCACCTACTTCACCCCCATCCCCTTCCCATCCCTACCTCCCCCTTCCCTCTCTCCCTCTCCATCCACCCTCCTTCTCCCCTCTCCCCCCCTCCCCTTCCCCCTCACCTCCTCATGCACCCTCCCCCTCCTCCCTCTCCCCTCTCTCCTCTCTCTCCCCCTTCTTCCTCACTCCCCCTCTCACCCCCCCCTCTCATGTTCTCCCACTCTCATATCCTCATCCCCTCAATACTTCACCCCCATCACCCCCTCACTCACTCCCTCCCCCCCTCACTCACTCTCCCCCTCCTCATCTCCTCCCCCCTCCTTCCCCCTCACCCCTTTACCCCCCTCCTCCCTTCACCTCCTCTCCCCTCTCCCCTACTCCCCTCCCTCTCCCCCCTCTCCCTCCCTCTGCATCCATCCTCCTCCTCCTCTCTCCCCCCTCCCCTACTCACTCCCCCCCCTCCCCCATCACCCCCTCACCCACTCCCACCTCCCATTCCCCCCTTCACCCCCTCCCCCTCTCTCTCCCTCACTACTTCACCCCCTCACCCTCTCACCCCTGCTCTCCTCCCTCTCCTCTCTTTTGAATGTTGTAAAAAATCTCCAACTTCACTTTGTCATTAAACTCAATTTTTACACTCTATATAGAAAAAGTGCCCAGACCCAAAAAAAAAAAAAAGATAGAGGTGGCGAAAATTAGCTGAGAAAAAGGTTCCCACCATTGAGTTATATTTGTCATCATGTCTCACGACTCTCAAAGTTGGTCATCACTTTCCCATCCACTCAGAGCAACTCCCACAGCCTCTTCACTTCCCACGGCCTAGTCACCTGACCATCCTCCTTTTATTATTGACAAGGTTTTTAAATGTGCCTTCGGCACACATGGTTCACTGTGTTCATTAATTTTATCAACATCTCATTGCATTTTTTGACTCAGTCTGTGAATGTGGTTCATTTTCTAATGAACACCTCACTGCATTTTATTCATGGATGCACAACTTTTTATTTCACTTTTAGATGGTATGCAACTCTTCAGTTGACTTGGGACCATTGGCCCCAAGTCAACATGGGGGGGTTGTGGTGTTTATCCCCTTCCCCATCCCCATCCCCAACATGCCCACCTACCCCATCCCCATCCCATGCCCACCTACCCCATCTCTATCCCATGCCCACCTACCCCATTCCTATCCCATGCCCACCTACCCCATTCCTATCCCATGCCCACCTACCCCATCCCCATCACATGCCCACCTACCCCATCTCTATCCCATGCCCACCTACCCCATTCCTATCCCATGCCCACCTACCCCATCCCCATCACATGTCCACCTACCCCATCCCCTCCCCCATCCCCTCCCCCATCTCCCCCATCCCCTCCCCTATCTCCCCCATTCCCTCCCCCATCTCCCCCATCCCCTCCCCTATCTCCCCCATTCCCTCCCCCATCTCCCTCATCTCCCTCTCCCCCATCCCCTTCCTCTCCCCCCCTCCCCCCCCCTCCCCTCCCCCCTCCCCTCTCCCCTCACCCCCTTATGCACCCTCCCCCCTCACTCCCTTATGCACCCTCCATTCTCCCCCCCCTCCTCTCTCTCATCTCTCTCCCCCTTCTTCCTCACCCCCCCTCTCACCCCCCCCCCTCACCTTCTCCCACTCTCTTATCCTCACCCACTCTCCCACTTTCTCTCTCATTTCCCATTTCCCCCTTCACTCCCTCCCCCTCACTCCTGATCACCTCCCTCTCCTCTCTTTAAATTTTGTAAAAAATCTCCAACTTCACTTTGTCAGTATTAAAGTAATATTTATTGACTTTACATTATAACGAACTCAATTTATAACTTGTTAGTAAGTGTGCATAATGATTTTGTATTGAACTAATTTTTATTGACTTGACTTCATAATGATAGCTGTAATTTTATTTTATTGATGCCTTATTTCAAAGATCTATATATTTTACTGACCTATCTTTTACTGACTCATTTTCAAACTTGACTCATTTCTAGACTAATTTTCATAGACTTTACTTCATAATGAACTCATTTGTAACTGTTATTTTACTGACTTTACTTTGTAACAAACTCAATTTTTAAACTTACTGTATTCAAGTAATTTTTATTTCCTTTACTTCATAATGAACTCAATTGTAACTCTTATATTTTATTGATTTAACTTTGTCCTGAACTCAATTTTCAATTCAAACTTATTTCAATACTGACCTGACTTTGTAATGACCTCACTTATAGAATTGCAAATAACATTTTATTGATCCACTTGTTACTGACTAATACAATGATGTGTCTAAATCATCTTCTTTGGGTCATGTGCCAAGGTCATGATCAGGTTTTTGCATTTTGTTCAGCCCACGAGGTTCGCTTAGTCAGCTTTCACAGCATAGTAAATGGAATGACAGTTGCTCCTCAGTCAAATTTTATTTAGCAAACACTGCAATATAGCACCTTATATGCCATGCAGACATTATTCTACATAGCCAATGAGCCCAGAGCCAAAAAAAAAGCTTGAGGTGGTGAAAAATTAGCCGAGAATTTCATTTCCCACCTATGACTTATATTTGTCATCATTTTCTCACAGTGGAGGGTTAGTCATGGATCTCCCACCCCTTCAGAGTTAGTCAGAATTCCCACAACCCCTTCACATGACCATGCTCGCTTTATTATGGACAAGGTTTTTAAATGTGCCTCCGGCACACGTTGTTCACTGTGTTCATTGATTTTCTATGAGTAGTAGTTACATATGTACAATATATATTTTAATCTAATAACACTTCATCATATACAATATTTTTTGTCTTTGCACTATCCTCTGAGCTTGGCCATATTGCCTTGATATTGTGGACAGACTTGACCCTGGATATTGCCACATAGAACTGCCCATGTGTAAAGACAGGACTCCTGAAATCCAAACCTTCACTGACTGCCCTTGTGACTTGTTGATCGACATTGAAAAGCAAAGACGAACAGCAAACTGCAGTCGAGAGAGTGTGAAGGGGAGTTGACCTTCAATGGGCCAAAGTCGCATCCATGGAATGAAAACAGTCTCTCCTGCATTATCTCCAGTGATCAACCGAATCTCCAAAACCCTATTCCTGATCCGAGTCAATATCCCCCGACTTCCATTGCAGACCCCTCCAGCAATGTTGAGATTGCGAAGTATCATGACAGGGACACCGACCTTGAGTGCCAAATGCACCAAAGGTAGACCTGAGCAGTTGATGGAGTTAAGATATTCTTGGGGATATAGAAGTTCAGCATTCTCATCATTTGCAATCGAGTCAGCACTGTGAAAGATGTGCTCCTGCCCAGGAAAATTGTGAAGAATGTGATGGTTCAAATCGTCGACATCATCATTCTTGCTCGCCAGGATGACCCGCTCTGAAAAGTATTGATCTGAATGCTGAGCCTGATCATAGATGCCAGGATAGATGGTGTGGATGAGAGAAGCGATGGTGTTCTGAGGACATTTGAGATGATCAGGAAGATTGATAGTGCCACCTTCATCTGTATGACCACCCTTTCCAACCTCCAACTGCCACTTTGCAAAGTTGCGCTCCTGAAGATCATCTGTGTTCAAATGCATGTTGATTTTGAGATGAAGGATTTTGATGTGTTGCCAGAGAACAGAGCGTTGCAAAGAAGCACCAACGATTTGAGGTCGAGAACCCTTCTCAATGACAGGCAGGATCTGATGAAAGTCGCCCCCAAAGACCACAGGCACACCCCCAAAGGGTTTGTCACATTGGAGAATGTCTTTCAGCGTGCGGTTGACAGCTTCATGGAGATGACAATGCTGCATGAGTGCCTCATCCCAAATGATCAAGTCGGTCTGCTGCAGGAGCTGTGCCTGTGTTGAACCTCTGGAAATGGTGCAGGTGGATGACTTGTTTATGATGATTGGGATCTGAAAGCAGGAATGGGAAGTATGACCGCCTTTGAGCAAAAGAGCAGCTATTCCAGACGATGCAGCACAGAGGACGATCTTGCCTTGAGAGCGAAGCTGATGGCAGAGGGTGTTGTAAACATAGGTTTTGCCAGTGCCACCTGGACCATGGAGGAAAAAGGTCTGGCCAGTCTTGTTGTTGACTGCATGCATGATCTCATCAAAGACAGCCCTCTGATCGTGATTGAAAGTGTCCAGATTGTGTGCAGCCAACTCGGCCTGCTCCACAACATCGTATCTGCGCTGCTCTGCGATCAACCGGTTCTGAATGTTGGCATCCCAATTCTGAGTGATCTGAGGCATGTATGGCCAATCCTTCTTGAGAGATTTCCCAGAGACCATGAGAAGCTGATTGATAAGATAAAGGCCATAATCATGGACATCGTCATTGGTGGGGTTGATACGAATGTTGGTGTGCTAGAGCTGATATCTCAAGTCATTGCAAATGTGAGGCCAATATGTATTCCAGAGGTGGACAGGATCAGAGGGAGCACAGTCACGAAGGATGGTGACAAAAAGATTGTGAAGCTGATGACCGGTTGCCATGGACTTTGCTTCCTCCAGACACTGCTGCCACTCTTGGTCATCCTCCAAAAGGCCACGGGCGAGGCAGGCCTCTCTGAATGAGGGAGCGACGATGCCCTGAAAGTGCGAAGGTCTTCGTATGATGTAGCCCCTTTCACAGCAGTGAGAAGCAGCCTGAGGTAAAAGCGTTCACCGGCACTGGGTGGAGCATAGAACATCCTTCCAATGGCGAATCCCCTCTGCCTAGGCTTCCACTTGTGAGCCCTTTGATCCCACACAAATTTGGAAGGAAAGTCCTGGTAAAGAACGACCTGTGCAAGCTCTGGATACTCCTGATTGGCCTTGAAGAAGGCAGTGAGGGTGGTGTCACGCTGTGCAGCATGCTGGATGATTTCCTGGATAGACTGTGGACCGTTCTGATTCCAAGTGACATACTGCTGGCCAGGAAGGTGGACCTGAAGGCGGACGACGTTGGGAGAAGCACCATGCATGGTGAAGTGGAAGAGGCGCCAGATGCTTTTGCATGCAGATATGTAGCGAGCGTCGAGGTACTGCCTGACTTCATTGTTGCAAGTTCCAAACTCCATGGTGATGCGATCGTGGCCTTTGTAGACATATTTGTAGATGTACTTGATGGCCTTGATAGAGCTGATGGACTCAATATTGATGTGGCAATGGTACTTCCAGATGAGATAGGCAGAGTAAGTGACCACCCAACAATTGTCGACCTGCTTTCCCCGAACGTGATATGTCTTTCCAGTGTTATGACGCTTGGTAGAGGCATAGGCATCCTCAGAGATGGTGGTCTGATCCCTGAATGGCTTGGGGAAACCTTTGGAGCACTGTCCATTCACCATGCAAGGAGCTGCAGGGTTCTCTGCACCACAGGGTTTATGGACCATGAACTTTTTGATGAGGTCGAGGAGCTCAGAATCATTGTCAGGAAACTCTGAAGACAGAAGGCTGTCTATCTGCTCGGGGGTGCGAAGCTTGGATTGCTCATCGAGAAAGATAATGCAGTGCATGTGAGGAAGGCCACGCTTCTGAAACTCGATGGTGAAAAGATAAGCCACAGCCTTTCCGAATATGCCAGCCTCAATATCCTTGATCATCTCCTTCTGCTTTGCATAGAATGCACGAACAACCAAATCAGGGCGATCTGCTGCAGTCTGCCCTGGACGAAGAGCATCCCGTATTTCTGGCCAGGCAGGGTTGGCAGTGATGGTGAGAAAGAGATCGCCTCCATTGCAGTGACGATTGATGGCGAATGCATCCTGAAGAAGCTGCTGCATGTGACATGTGCTTCCTGCAAAGGACGAAGGAAGAATGATTCTTTGACCCAGAGACTCTGTGTCCACATCGATGTTTGCAGCCACAGCATCTGCCAGGCCAACATAGACTTCACCTCGAATGGTGTCCTGATTCATCAAAATCCAGTGCAACCGATCCTGCTCAGCAGTGGCCCATTCATCACACACAAACGCCTGAAAGAGCTGTCCGGTCAGAAAGATATGCTGGGGCTCAACAGCAGGTGGTCGAAGGTGGAGGCGATAGCAGTAGAATTCGGATTTGGAGACATGTTTGTGAACTCTGGCACCACCTCGGTTGTTGGCATCGACAGCTGCATACTCGATTTGAGGGTGCCATTGGAGCTGGCCAGTAGGAAACAGCAAAACATAGTGAAGGGCAGGATAGAGGGGATGGATGTCACTGATGCGCTGAAGGGGAGGGCCATGCCTGCGGTAGAGAACGATGTCACGTGTGCTCTCTGGCTGATCGCCATCACCTGGAAGAATGACAGCAATCTCATTGTTGGCAGCATTGGGCAGATTGTAGCGGCGACAGTCACAGGATTGATCAAAACGCAAAGCTATCTTGCACTGCTGGTGTGAAGGCAAGTTCCTGGTGAGCTCATGAGCCTGCTTGTACATCTGAACTGCTGGATGGTGACGGTGGAGCATGTCCTGGAGAGTGAGCAAAGTGTGGTGATGGAGATGAGTATTCCAGGCGTTGGCCATGCGAAAGTTGACAGCATCAGCTGGATCATAAATATATAGCTGAGCATAAACAGGAGGTTCACCCTCTGGTGGAAGAAGAGATCCAATTTTGTGGGACAGCTCGCCATGGAGTTTGTAGACATAGGGACCGACACCATCATTCACTGCCTCTTCACCCTCATTGACCGACTCATCAATCTTGCAACCGATAGAAGTCATGGCGAGTGCATTATTGTAAGTGCGGATGTGATCACGAAATGATTTTCCAATGTCATCTTGAGCAGTGAGCAATTGGATAAGCTCAGGTGGGACTGGGTGAAGAGGGGGCAAAGCGATCTTTCCACTCAGATAGCACATGCCGAATCTGGGATTTATATTGGAGGTGGTGGTAAGACATTCAGCCATCCAGTGCAAAGCATGGCAATTGGGACACTGAACATCCATTCTTCCGAGATCATGAATAGGCCAAAGTGGGCTAAATGGGCGGCGTGCAGGAGGCAGCAGAACATGTGGAAGAGGGGCAGGATCAATCTTGGATGATCAAGTCAGTCACCACATTCATCAAAACAATAACAGACTGCTTACATGTGGAGGTACATTGGCAACAGGAACAGCAGGAGCAGGAACATCAGGAACAGCAGGAACAGCCACAGGTGGGGGAGGTAGAGGGGGAGGTAGAGGTGGCTACATCATTATTCAGTCATACCATTGCACATCATGTAAAATATAATTCGACATACAGCAGCCAGAGGTGGAAGTGCTGCATGCCAGGCAGCAAGCTCAGCCCATGCCATTGCAGGAGCAGCAACAGGAGGAATAGAAGCAGCAACGGGAGGAATAGGAGCAGCAACAGGAGGAACAGGAGCAGCAACAGGAGGAACAGGAGCAGCAACAGGAGAAACAGGAGCAGCAACAGGAAGAACAGGAGCAGCAACAGGAAGAACAGGTCCAGCAACAGGAATGGCAGGTCCAGCAACAGGAGGAACAGGAACAGGAGGGTAAAAAACAGGAGGAGGAGGCTATAAAATTTATTGTCAGTTGAATGTCTGTCACCTGCAAGAATAATTCAACTTACAGCTACAGCCGGAAAAAGAGGTGGAAGTGCAGCATGCCAGGTAGCGAGTTCAGCCAAGGTCAATCTAGGAGCAATGGGTTGAGGGACAGCAGGAGGGACAATCATCGGAGGCACTGGAGTAGGAGGAAGAGGCTACATCAATATGCTGTTAGTCACAATCTATCACCTGACAGAACAATTCAACATACAGGAGGAGCCACAGGAATGGGAGGTGCAGGAATTGGAGGTGCAGGAACAGGAGGATCAAAAACAGGAGGTGCAGGAGGGGCATGTAAAAAATATGGGAGAGCTGGATTGTGTAAAGGAGCAATGACAGGCTGAGGTGGAGCTGCATGACTTGAGCCTCTTTCCCTCCCTCTTTCCCTCCCTCTGCCCCTGCCTCTTGGAATCTGTGGAAGAGGAGGAAGTGCCGCCAATTGCTGTGCCAAATGAGGAGGAAGGTGATTGTATTGAGGAGGTGGTGGAGGAGCAGCAATAAAAGGATCGGCATTCAGCAAGGCAATATTATGGGCTGGCGGCAATGGCAGCAGTGGCTGGGCAATGTGCATAGTGCGAACGTGGTGTGGAGTCCAGTGGTGAGTAGGGCTATCCAAGGTCCGTTGGTCTCGTTCAGTTTGCTGCGCGGCTGTTCGGACATGTCGAGGAGTGTTGGGCGGAGTAGGGTCCATGGGAATCGGGGAGCTCTCTTACAGTAGTGGAGGATGTGACAATCTTGCAGGAGGCTGTGAAATCGGTGCAAACAGTGGCAGTTGATAGTGGAGTGACTTCCAAAAATGGAAGGGGAGGCAACTGCAAACCCGCCAGCCCAATCTTCCTGCACACTGTGCCCTGAGAGAGGTCCAAAAAACAACTGGCAGACACTCCTTTTGTTGAAAAAAGAGAAGCCAGGGAGGTAGGACTTCACAGAGCTTCACCTTGGTCTACAGATACCCCAAGAATGCAAAAACAACCCCACTGGAAAAGAGCCCAGAGCCAGAAAGAGAGCAGAAAAGCTAGAAGTGGCCAAAACTCAGCCAAAAATTTGGTTTCTACACCCAGCAAGCCAAAAATTAGCCAAAAAACCCAGTTATGATCTTTGTCATCGATGACAAATGGGAAAATTAGTTTGTCATCATGGGAACACCTTAAAAAAACAATTAGCTGAAAATTTTGATCCCACACTGTTGTTGCTAATTAAATTTGTCATCATGGCAAGACCCACTAATTATATTTGTCATCAGGCCCAAAAAAAAAACAATAGCCGAAAATTTTGATCCAACACTGTAGCCGAAATTGTTGTTGCTAATTAAATTTGTCATCATGACAACATCCAGCAATTATCTTTGTCATCAGGCCAAAAAAAAAAAACAATAGCCAAAAATTTTGATTCAACACTGTAGCCGAAAATGTTGTTGCTAATTAAATTAGTCATCATGGCAACACCCCTTAATTATATTTGTCATCAGGCCCAAAAACACATGCCTACATTATATTATAGTAGCCAAAAAAGCACCCTGTTATTAGTTATTATGCTTCTGATCCAGCCCCAATTTAGCTGAAATTTGTTTTTCAGCTAATCAAAAACTTTTCGGCAAAATTTTGAAATGATGGAAACACCCAGTTATTGTCATTTCCCACCTATGACTTATATTTGTCATCATTTTCTCACAGTGGAGGGTTAGTCATGGATCTCCCACCCCTTCAGAGTTAGTCAGAATTCCCACGACCCCTTCACGTGACCATGCTCGCTTTATTATGGACAAGGTTTTTAAATGTGCCTTCGGCACACGTGGTTCACTGTGTTCATTAATTTTATTAATATCTCATTGCATTTTTTGACTCAATCTGTGAATGTGTAGGTGGTGGTTTAATGAACACCTCACTGCATTTTATTCATGGATGCACAACTTTTTATTTGACTTTTAGATGGTACACAACTCTTCAGTTGACTTGGGACCTTTGGCCCCAAGTCAACGTGGGGGGGTTGTAGTATTTATCCCCATCCCCATCCCCATCCCCATCTCCACCTACCCCATCTCCATCTCCATCTCCTTCCCCTTCCCCTTCCCCATGCCCATGCCCACCTACTCCATCCCCATCCCCATCACATGTCCACCTACCCCATCCCCTCCCCCATCCCATGCCTACCTACCCCATCCTCTCCCCCATCTCCCCCATCCCCTCCTCCATCTCCCCCATCCCCTCCCCCATCTCCCTCATCCCCCTCTCCCCCATCCCCTTTCTCTCCTCCCCTTTCCCCCCTCCCCTCCCTCCTCTCGCCTCTCCCCCATCCCTTTCCTCTCCCCCCCTCTCCCCCCCTCCCCTCCCCCCTCCCCTCTCCCCTCACCCCCTTATGCACCCTCCCCCCTCACCCCCTTATGCACCCTCCATTCTCCCCCCCTCCTCTCTCTCATCTCTCTCCCCCTTCTTCCTCACCCCCTCCTCTCACCCCCCCCCTCTCACCTTCTCCCACTCTCTTATCCTCACCTACTCTCCACTTTCTCACTCCCTCCCCTCCTCTCTCCCTCACTCCCTCACCCCCTCACTCCCTCCCCCCCTCACTACTTCACCCCCTCCCCCCTCTCTATCCATCCTCCTCCTCCCCTCCCCCCCTCCCCTACTCCCTCACCCCCTCACTACTTCACCCCCTCACCCCCTCACTACTTCACCCCCTCACCCCTCTCCATCATCCTCCTCCTCTCCTCTCCTCCCTCCCTTACTCCCTCACCCCCTCACTACTTCACCCCCTCACCCCTGCTCACCTTCCTCTCCTCTCTTTAAATTTTGTAAAAAATCTCCAACTTCACTTTGTCAGTGAGTATTAAAGTAATATTTATTGACTTTACATTATAACAAACTCAATGTATAACTTGTTAGTAAGTCTGCATAATGACTTTGTATTGAACTAATTGTTATTGACTTGACTTCATAATGGTAACTGTAATTTTATTTTATATCAAATGCCTTATTTCGAAGATCATTTTATAGACTTATTTTTTACTGACTCATTTTCAAACTTGACTCATTTCTAGACTAATTTTCATAGACTTTACTTCATAATGAGCTCATTTGTAACTGTTATTTTACAGACTTTACTTTGTAACAAACTCAATTTTTAAACTTACTGTATTCAAGTAATTTTTATTTCCTTTACTTCAAAATGAACTCAATTGTAACTCTTATATTTTACTGATTTAACTTTGTCCTGAACTCAATTTTCAATTCAAACTTATTTCAATACTGACCTGACTTTGTAATGACCTCACTTATAGAATTGCAAATGACATGACATTTTATTGATCCACTTGTTACTGACTAATACAGAGATGTGTCTAAATCACTTTATTTGGGTCATGTGCCGAGGTCATGATCAGGTTTTTGCATTTTGTTCAGCCCGCGAGGTTCGCTTAGTCAGCTTTCACAGCATAGTAAATGGAATGACGGTTGCTCCTCAGTCAAATTTTATTTAGCAAACACTGCAATATAGCACCTTACATGCCATGCAGACATTATTCTACATAGCCAATGAGCCCAGAGCCAAAAAAAAAAGTTCGAGGTGGCGAAAAATTAGCCAGAAAAAAAGTTCCCACCTTTGAGTTATATTTGTCATACTTTCTCACCATTTTCACTTTCCCACACCTCTGCAGAGTCTCACGGCATGATGCCATTCCCACCCCTGTGGAGTTTGTCATCCATTTTCCCATGCCACCTTCATTATCATGGGAACCATTATTACAATTTTGATCTGGCCTAAAAATAGCCGAAATTTTTTTTCGGCTAATTTTTGAAATGTGTAATGTAATAGAATTAGCCAAAAAGTTCATTTCCTACCTATAACTTATATTTGTCATCATTTTCTCACAGTAGAGGGTTAGTCATGGAACTCCCACCCCTTCTGAGTTTGTCATCCATTTACCCATGCCACAGTCACGTGACCGATCTCGCTTTATTATTGACAAGGTTTTTAAATGTGCCTTCGGCACACGTGGTTCACTGTGTTCATTATGAACACCTCACTGCATTTTGTTCATGGATGCACAACTTTTTATTTGACTCTTAGATGGTACGCAACTCTTCAGTTGACTTGGGACCATTGGCCCCAAGTCAACGTGGGGGGGTTGTGGTGTTTATCCCCTTCCACATCCCTATCCCCATTTCCACCTACCCCATCTCCATCTCCATCCCCATCTCCATCCCCTTCCCCATGCCCATGCCCACGTACTCCATCCCTGTCCCCATCCCCTTCCCCTTCCCCATACCCATGCCCACCTACTCCATCCCCGTTCCCATGCCCACCTACCCCATCCCCTCCCCCATCTCCCCCATCCCCTTCCTCTCCTCCCCTCTCCCCCCCTCCCCTACTCCCTCACCCCCTCACTACTTCACCCCCTCACCCTCTCACTACTTCACCCCCTCATCCCTGCTCTCCTCCCTCTCCTCTCTTTAAATTTTGTAAAAAATCTCTAACTTCACTTTGTCTCCCTTCTCCCACTCTCTTATCCTCACCCACTCTCCACTTTTCCTCTCATTTCTTATTCCCCCCTTCACTCCCTCCCCTCCTCTCTCCCTCACTCCCTCACCCCCTCACTCCCTCCCCCCCTCACTACTTCACCCCCTCCCCCCTCTCTATCCATCCTCCTCCTCCCCTCCCCCCCTCCCCTACTCCCTCACCCCCTCACTACTTCACCCCCTCACCCCCTCACTACTTCACCCCCTCACCCCTCTCCATCATCCTCCTCCTCTCCTCTCCTCCCTCCCTTACTCCCTCACCCCCTCACTACTTCACCCCCTCACCCCTGCTCACCTTCCTCTCCTCTCTTTAAATTTTGTAAAAAATCTCCAACTTCACTTTGTCAGTGAGTATTAAAGTAATATTTATTGACTTTACATTATAACGAACTCAATGTATAACTTGTTAGTAAGTCTGCATAATGACTTTGTATTGAACTAATTGTTATTGACTTGACTTCATAATGGTAACTGTAATTTTATTTTATATCAAATGCTTTATTTCGAAGATCATTTTACAGACTTATTTTTTACTGACTCATTTTCAAACTTGACTTATTTCTAGACTAATTTTCATAGACTTTACTTCATAATGAGGTTATTTGTAACTGTTATTTTGCTGACTTTACTTTGTAATGAACTCAATTTTTAAACATACTGTATTCAAGTAATTTTTATTTCCTTGACTTTACTTCATAATGAACTCAATTGTAACTCTTATATTTTACTGATTTAACTTTGTCCTGAACTCAATTTTCAATTCAAACTTATCTCAATACTGACCTGACTTTGTAATGTCATCACTTATACAATTGTAATAACACTTTATTGATCCAACTTGTTACTGACTAATACAGTGATGTGTCTAACTCATTTTATTTGGGTCATGTGCTGAGGCCATGATCAGGTTTTTGCATTTTGTTCAGCCTGTGAGGTTTGCTTAGTCAGCTTTCACAGCATAGGAAAAGAATGACGGTTGACCTACTTTGTCAAATTTTATTCAGCAACACTGCAATATAGCTCCTTATATGCCATGCAGACATTATTCTACATAGCCAATGAGCCCAGAGCCAAAAAAAAAGCTCGAGGTGGTGAAAAATTAGCCGAGAATTTCATTTCCCACCTATGACTTATATTTGTCATCATTTTCTCACAGTGGAGGGTTAGTCATGGATCTCCCACCCCTTCAGAGTTAGTCATCATTCCCACGACCCCTTCACGTGACCATGCTCGCTTTATTATGGACAAGGTTTTTAAATGTGCCTCCGGCACACGTTGTTCACTGTGTTCATTGATTTTTATTTTAATCTAATAACACTTCATCATATACAATATTTTTTGTCTTTGCACTATCCTCTGAGCTTGGCCAAATTGCCTTGATATTGTGGACAGACTTGACCCTGGATATTGCCACATAGAACTGCCCATGTGTAAAGACAGGACTCCTGAAATCCAAACCCACATGCTTCACTGACTGCCCTTGTGACTTGTTGATCGACATTGAAAAGCAAAGACGAACAGCAAACTGCAGTCGAGAGAGTGTGAAGGGGAGTTGACCTTCAATAGGCCGAAGTCGCATCCGTGGAATGAAAACAGTCTCTCCTGCATTATCTCCAGTGATCAACCGAATCTCCAAAACCCTATTCCTGATCCGAGTCAATATCCCCCGACTTCCATTGCAGACCCCTCCAGCAATGTTGAGATTGCGAAGTATCATGACAGGGACGCCGACCTTGAGTGCCAAATGTGCCAAAGGTAGACCTGAGCAGTTGATGGAGTTAAGATATTCTTGGGGATATAGAAGTTCAGCATTCTCATCATTTGCAATCGAGTCAGCACTGTGAAAGACGTGCTCCTGCCCAGGAAAATTATGAAGAATGTGATGGTTCAAATCGTCGACATCATCGTTCTTGCTCGCCAGGATGACCCGCTCTGAAAAGTATTGATCTGAATGCTGAGCCTGATCATAGATGCCAGGATAGATGGTGTGGATGAGAGAAGCGATGGTGTTCTGAGGACATTTGAGATGATCAGGAAGATTGATAGTGCCACCTTCATCTGTATGACCACCCTTTCCAACCTCCAACTGCCACTTTGCAAAGTTGCGCTCCTGAAGATCGTCTGTGTTCAAACGCATGTTGATTTTGAGATGAAGGATTTTGATGTGTTGCCAGAGAACAGAGCGTTGCAAAGAAGCACCAACGATTTGAGGTCGAGAACCCTTCTCAATGACAGGCAGGATCTGATGAAAGTCGCCCCCAAAGACCACAGGCACACCCCCAAAGGGTTTGTCACATTGGAGAATGTCTTTCAGAGTGCGGTTGACAGCTTCATGGAGATGACGATGCTGCATGAGTGCCTCATCCCAAATGATCAAGTCGGTCTGCTGCAGGAGCTGTGCCCGTGTTGAACCTCTGGAAATGGTGCAGGTGGATGACTCGTTTATGATGATTGGGATCTGAAAGCAGGAATGGGAAGTACGACCGCCTTTGAGCAAAAGAGCAGCTATTCCAGACGATGCAGCACAGAGGACGATCTTGCCTTGAGAGCGAAGCTGATGGCAGAGGGTGTTGTAAACATAGGTTTTGCCAGTGCCACCTGGACCATGGAGGAAAAAGGTCTGGCCAGTCTTGTTGTTGACTGCATGCATGATCTCATCAAAGACAGCCCTCTGATCGTGATTGAAAGTGTCCAGATTGTGTGCAGCCAACTCGGCCTGCTCCACAACATCGTATCTGCGCTGCTCTGCGATCAACCGGTTCTGAATGTTGGCATCCCAATTCTGAGTGATCTGAGGCATGTATGGCCAATCCTTCTCGAGAGATTTCCCAGAGACCATGAGAAGCTGATTGATAAGATAAAGGCCATAATCATGGACATCGTCATCGGTGGGGTTGATACGAATGTTGGTGTGCTGGAGCTGATATCTCAAGTCATCACAAATGTGAGGCCAATATGTATTCCAGAGGTGGACAGGATCAGAGGGAGCACAGTCACGAAGGATGGTGACAAAAAGATTGCGAAGCTGACGACCGGTTGCCATGGACTTTGCTTCCTCCAGACACTGCTGCCACTCTTGGTCATCCTCCAAAAGGCCACGGGCGAGGCAGGCTTCTCTGAATGAGGGAGCGACGATGCCCTGAAAAGTGCGAAGGTCTTCATATGATGTAGCCCCTTTCACAGCAGTGAGAAGCAGCCTGAGGTAAAAGCGTTCACCGGCACTGGGTGGAGCATAGAACATCCTTCCAATGGCGAATCCCCTCTGCCTGGGCTTCCACTTGTGAGCCCTTTGATCCCACACAAATTTGGAAGGAAAGTCTTGGTAAAGAACGACCTGTGCAAGCTCTGGATACTCCTGATTGGCCTTGAAGAAGGCAGTGAGGGTGGTGTCACGCTGTGCAGCATGCTGGACGATTTCCTGGATAGACTGTGGACCGTTCTGATTCCAAGTGACATACTGCTGGCCAGGAAGGTGGACCTGAAGATGGACGACGTTGGGAGAAGCACCATGCATGGTGAAGTGGAAGAGGCGCCAGATGCTTTCGCATGCAGATATGTAGCGAGCGTCGAGGTACTGCCTGACTTCATCGTTGCAAGTTCCAAACTCCATGGTGATGCGATCGTGGCCTTTGTAAACATATTTGTAGATGTACTTGATGGCCTTGATGGAGCTGATGGACTCGATATTGATGTGGCAACGGTACTTCCAGATGAGATAGGCAGAGTAAGTGACCACCCAACGATTGTCGACCTGCTTTCCCCGAACCTGATATGTGTGTCCAGTGTCCCGACGCTTGGTAGAGGCATAGGCATCCTCAGAGATGGTGGTCTGATCCCTGAATGGCTTGGGGAAACCTTTGGAGCACTGTCCATTCACCATGCAAGGAGCTGCAGGGTTCTCTGCACCACAGGGTTTATGGACCATAAACTTTTTGATGAGGTCGAGGAGCTCAGGATCATCGTCAGGAAACTCTGAAGACAGAAGGCTGTCTATCTGCTCGGGGGTGCGAAGCTTGGATTGCTCATCGAGAAAGATAATGCAGTGCATGTGAGGAAGGCCACGCTTCTGAAACTCGATGGTGAAAAGATAAGCCACAGCCTTTCCAAATATGCCAGCCTCGATATCCTTGATCATCTCCTTCTGCTTTGCATAGAATGCACGAACGACCAAATCTGGGCGATCTGCTGCAGTCTGCCCTGGACGAAGAGCATCCCGTATTTCTGGCCAGGCAGGGTTGGCAGTGATGGTGAGAAAGAGATCCCCTCCATTGCAGTGACGATTGATGGCGAATGCATCCTGAAGAAGCTGCTGCATGTGACGTGTGCTTCCTGCAAAGGACGAAGGAAGAATGATTCTTTGACCCAGAGACTCTGTGTCTACATCGATGTTTGCAGCCACAGCATCTGCCAGGCCAACATAGACTTCGCCTCGAATGGTGTCCTGATTCATGAAAATCCAGCGCAATCGATCCTGCTCAGCAGTGGCCCATCCATCACACACAAACTCCTGAAAGAGCTTTCCGGTCAGAAAGATATGCTGGGGCTCGACAGCAGGTGGTCGAAGGTGGAGGCGATAGCAGTAGAATTTGGATTTGGAGACATGTTTGTGAACTCTGGCACCAACTCGGTTATTGGCATTGACAGCTGCATACTCGATTTGAGGGTGCCATTGGAGCTGGCCAGTAGGAAACAGCAAAACATAGTGAAGGGCAGGATAGAGGGGATGGACGTCACTGATGCGCTGAAGGGGAGGGCCATGCCTGCGGTAGAGAACAATGTCGCGTGTGCTCTCTGGCTGATCGCCATCACCTGGAAGAATGACAGCAATCTCATTGTTGGTAGCATCGGGCAGATTGTAGCGGCGACGGTCACAGGATTGATCAAAACGCAAAGCTATCTTGCACTGCTGGTGTGGAGGCAAGTTCCTGGTGAGCTCATGAGCCTGCTTGTACATCTGAACTGCTGGATGGTGACGGTGGAGCATGTCCTGAAGAGTGAGCAAAGTGTGGTGATGGAGGTGAGTGTTCCAGGCATTGGCCATGCGAAAGTTGACAGCGTCAGCTGGATCGTAAATATATAGCTGAGCATAAACAGGAGGTTCACCCTCTGGTGGAAGAAGAGATCCAATTTTGTGGGACAGCTCGCCATGGAGTTTGTAGACATAGGGACCGACACCATCATTCACTGCCTCTTCCCCCTCATTGACCGACTCGTCAATCTTGCGACCGATAGAAGTCATGGCGAGTGCATTATTGTAAGTGCGGATGTGATCACGAAATGATTTTCCAATGTCGTCCTGAGCAGTGAGCAATTGTATAAGCTCAGGTGGGACTGGGTGAAGAGGTGGCAAAGCGATCTTTCCACTCAGACAGCACATGCCGAATCTGGGATTTATATTGGAGGAGGTGGTAAGACGTTCGGCCATCCAGTGCAAAGCATGGCAATTGGGACACTGAACATCCATTCTTCCGAGATCATGAATAGGCCAAAGTGGGCTAAATGGGCGGCGTGCAGGAGGCAGCAGAACATGTAGAAGAGGGGCGGGATCAATCTTGGATGATCAAGTCAGTCACCACATTCATCAAAACAATAACAGCCTGCTTACATGTGGAGGTACATTGGCAACAGGAACAGCAGGAGCAGGAACAGCAGGAAAAGCAGGAAAAGCAGGAACAGCCACAGGTGGGGGAGGTAGAGGGGGAGGTAGAGGTGGCTACATCATTATTCAGTCAGACCATTGCACATCATGTAAAATATAATTCGACATACAGCAGCCAGAGGTGGAAGTGCTGCATTCCAGGCAGCAAGCTCAGCCCACGCCATTGCAGGAGCAGCAACAGGAGGAATAGAAGCAGCAACAGAAGGAATAGGAGCAGCAACAGGAGGAACAGGAGCAGCAACAGGAGGAACAGGAGCAGCAACAGGAGAAACAGGAGCAGCAACAGGAGAAACAGGAGCAGCAACAGGAAGAACAGGAGGAGCAACAGGAAGAACAGGTCCAGCAACAGGAATGGCAGGTCCAGCAATAGGAGGAACAGGAACAGGAGGGTAAAAAACAGGAGGAGGAGGCTATACAATTTATTGTCAGTTGAATGTCTGTCACCTGCAAGAATAATTCAACTTACAGCTACAGCCGGAAAAAGAGGTGGAAGTGCAGCATGCCAGGCAGCGAGTTCAGCCAAGGTCAATCTAGGAGCAATGGGTTGAGGGACAGCAGGAGGGACAATCATCGGAGGCACTAGAGTAGGAGGAAGAGGCTACATCAATATGCTGTTAGTCACAATCTATCACCTGACAGAACAATTCAACATACAGGAGGAGCCACAGGAATGGGAGGTGCAGGAATTGGAGGTGCAGGAACAGGAGGATCAAAAACAGGAGGTGCAGGAGGGGCATGTAAAAAATATGGGAGAGCTGGATTGTGTAAAGGAGCAACGACAGGCTGTGGTAGAGCTGCATGACTTGAGCCTCTTCCCCTCCCTCTTCCCCTCCCTCTGCCCCTGCCTCTTGGAATCTGTGGAAGAGGAGGAAGTGCTGCCAACTGCTGTGCCAAATGAGGAGGAAGGTGATTGTATTGAGGAGGTGGTGGAGGAGCAGCAATAAAAGGATCGGCATTCAGCAAGGCAATATTATGGGCAGGCGGCAATGGCAGCAGTGGCTGGGCAATGTGCATAGTGCGAACGTGGTGTGGAGTCCGGTGGCGAGTAGGGCTATCCAAGGTCCGTTGGTCTCGTTCAGTTTGCTGTGCGGCCATTCGGACACGTCGAGGAGTGTTGGGCGGAGTAGGGTCCATGGGAATCGGGGAGCTCTCTTACAGCAGTGGAGGATGTGACAATCTTGCAGGAGGCTGTGAAATCGGTGCAAACAGTGGCAGTTGATAGTGGAGCGACTTCCAAAAATGGAAGGGGAGGCAACTGCAAACCCGCCAGCCCAATCTCCCTGCACACTGTGCCCTGAGAGAGGTCCAAAAAACAACTGGCAGACACTCCTTTTGTTGAAAAAAGAGAAGCCAGGGAGGTAGGACTTCACAGAGCTTCACCTTGGTCTACAGATACCCCAAGAATGCAAAAACAACCCCACTGGAAAAGAGCCCAGAGCCAGAAAGAGAGCAGAAAAGCTAGAAGTGGCCAAAACTCAGCCAAAAATTTGGTTTCTACACCCAGCAAGCCAAAAATTAGCCGAAAAACCCAGTTATGATCTTTGTCATTGATGACAAATGGGAAAATTAGTTTGTCATCATGGGAACACCTTAAAAAAACAATTAGCTGAAAATTTTGATCCCACACTGTTGTTGCTAATTAAATTTGTCATCATGGCAAGACCCACTAATTATATTTGTCATCAGGCCCAAAAAAAAAACAATAGCCGAAAATTTTGATCCAACACTGTAGCCGAAATTGTTGTTGCTAATTAAATTTGTCATCATGACAACATCCAGTAATTATCTTTGTCATCAGGCCAAAAAAAAAAAAACAATAGCCGAAAATTTTGATTCAACACTGTAGCCGAAAATGTTGTTGCTAATTAAATTAGTCATCATGGCAACACCCCCCTAATTATATTTGTCATCAGGCCCAAAAACACATGCCTACATTATATTATAGTAGCCGAAAAAGCACCCTGTTATTAGTTATTATGTTTGTGATCCAGCCCCAATTTAGCCATAGTAGCCGAAAAAGCACCCTGTTATTACTTATTATGTTTGTGATCCAGCCCCAATTTAGCCGAAATTTTTTTTTCGGCTAATCAAAAACTTTTCGGCTAAATTTTTTGAAATGATGGAAACACCCAGTTATTGTCATTTCCCACCTATCACTTATATTTGTCATCATTTTCTCACAGTGGAGGGTTAGTCATGGATCTCCCACCCCTTCAGAGTTAGTCATCATTCCCACGACCCCTTCACGTGACCATGCTCGCTTTATTATGGACAAGGTTTTTAAATGTGCCTTCGGCACACGTGGTTCACTGTGTTCATTATGAACACCTCACTGCATTTTATTCATGGATGCACAGCTTTTTATTTGACTTTTAGATGGTATGCAACTCTTCAGTTGACTTGGGACCGTTGGCCCCAAGTCAACGTGGGGGGGTTGTGGTGTTTATCCCCTTCCCCATCCCCATCCCCATCTCCACCTACCCCATCTCCATCTCCATCTCCTTCCCCTTCCCCTTCCCCATGCCCATGCCCACCTACTCCATCCCCATGCCCATGCCCACCTACCCCATCCCCATCACATGTCCACCTACCCCATCCCCTCCCCCATCCCATGCCTACCTACCCCATCCTCTCCCCCATCTCCCCCATCCCCTCCTCCATCTCCCCCATCCCCTCCCCCATCTCCCTCATCCCCCTCTCCCCCACCCCCTTTCTCTCCTCCCCTTTCCCCCCCTCCCCTCCCTCCTCTCCCCTCTCCCCCATCCCTTTCCTCTCCCCCCCTCTCCCCCCTCCCCTCCCCCCTCCCCTCTCCCCTCACCCCCTTATGCACCCTCCCCCCTCACCCCCTTATGCACCCTCCATTCTCCCCCCCTCCTCTCTCTCATCTCTCTCCCCCTTCTTCCTCACCCCCTCCTCTCACCCCCCCCCTCTCACCTTCTCCCACTCTCTTATCCTCACCTACTCTCCACTTTCTCACTCCCTCCCCTCCTCTCTCCCTCACTCCCTCACCCCCTCACTCCCTCCCCCCCTCACTACTTCACCCACTCCCCCCTCTCCATCCATCCTCCTCCTCCCCTCCCCCCCTCCCCTACTCCCTCACCCCCTCACTACTTCACCCCCTCACCCCCTCACTACTTCACCCCCTCACCCCTCTCCATCATCCTCCTCCTCTCCTCTCCTCCCTCCCTTACTCCCTCACCCCCTCACTACTTCACCCCCTCACCCCTGCTCACCTCCCTCTCCTCTCTTTAAATTTTGTAAAAAATCTCCAACTTCACTTTGTCAGTAAGTATTAAAGTAATATTTATTGACTTTACATTATAACGAACTCAATGTATAACTTGTTAGTAAGTCTGCATAATGACTTTGTATTGAACTAATTGTTATTGACTTGACTTCATAATGGTAACTGTAATTTTATTTTATATCAAATGCCTTATTTCGAAGACCATTTTACAGACTTATTTTTACTGACTCATTTTCAAACTTGACTCATTTCTAGACTAATTTTCATAGACTTTACTTCATAATGAGCAAATTTGTAACTGTTATTATTTTACTGACTTTACTTTGTAACGAACTCAATTTTTAAACTTACTGTATTCAAGTAATTTTTATTTCCTTGACTTTACTTCATAATGAACTCAATTGTAACTCTTATATTTTACTGATTTAACTTTGTCCTGAACTCAATTTTCAATTCAAACTTATTTCAATACTGACCTGACTTTGTAATGACCTCACTTATAGAATTGCCAATAATATTTTATTGATCCAACTTGTTACTGACTAATACAGAGATGTGTCTAACACATTTTATTTGGGTCATGTGCCGAGGTCATGATCAGGTTTTTGCATTTTGTTCAGCCCGCGAGGTTTGCTTAGTCAGCTTTCACAGCATAGGAAAAGGATGACAGTTGCCCCTCAGTCAAATTTTATTCAGAAAACACTGCAATACAGCTGCTTACATGTCATCCAGACATTATTCTACATAGAAAATGAGCCCAGATCCAAAAAAAAAAGCTCGAGGTGGTGAAAAATTAGCCGAGAATTTCATTTCCCACCTATGACTTATATTTGTCATCATTTTCTCACAGTGGAGGGTTAGTCATGGATCTCCCACCCCTTCAGAGTTAGTCAGAATTCCCACGACCCCTTCACATGACCATGCTCGCTTTATTATGGACAAGGTTGGGAATGTGCCTCCGGCACGTGTTAACATGTTTAATAAGTAATATATTCAATATTTTTGGTTTTTGCACTTCCACTATCATGACTTCATTTCTATGTTAGTCTGATAGTACTTCATTATTTTGGTATTTGCACTTCCACTGTCATGTGTTAACATGTTTAATAAGTATGGACTTCATTTCTATGTTACTCTAATAGTACTTCATTATATACAATATTTTTGGTTTTTGCACTTCCACTGTCACTTGGCCATATAGCCTTGATGTTGTGCACAGACCTTACTCATGATATTGCTACACAGAACCACTCATGAGTGAAGTATGGCTTATGTTGGTTACTGTGTTCATTAATTTTATCAACATCTCATTGCATTTTTTGACTTCAGTGCACATTGTTCACTTCATTGCATTTTTTGACTCGGTCTGTGAATGTGTAAGTGGTGGTTTATTTTCATGGGCCAGCTTGCATATACATAATACAATGCTTAATTCCACTACAGTTACTCAACTCCTTAGTTGCCTTTGGACTTGGGGTGTCATGGTTACACAACTCTTTAGTTGACTTTTAGATAGTACACAACTCTTCAGTTGACTTGGGACCATTGGCCCCAAGTCAACGTGGGTGGATTGTAGTATTTATCCCCTTCCACATCTCTCCCATCCCCATTTCCTCCATCTCCTTCCTCTTCTCCCCCATCACCTTCCCCATCCCCATCTCCCCCATCACCTTCCTCTTCTCCCTCTTCCCCATTCCTATCTCCCCTATCCCCACCTCTCCCATCCCCATCCCCTTCTCCACCTACCCCATCCCCATCCCCTTCTCCACTTACCTCACCCCCATCCCCTTCCCATCCCCACCTCCCCATTCCCATCCCCCATTCCCATCTCCCCTATACCCATCTCCCCCATAACCATCTCCCCCATTTCCATCCTCTTCTCCCCCTTCCCCATTCCCATCTCCACTATCCCAACCTCTCCCATTCTCATCCCCTTCTCCACTTACCTTACCCCCATCCCCTTCCCATCCCCACCTCCCCATTCCCATCCCCCATACCCATCTCCCCCATCCCCATCCCCACCTCCCCATTCCCATCCCCCATACCCATCTCCCCCATCCCCATCTCCCCCATCCCCATCCACCTCTCCCTCTTCCTCTCCCTCTCCCTCTCCCTCTCCCTCTCCCTCTCCCTTATCCCCTTCTCCACCTACCCCATCCCCATCTCCCCCATCCCCCATCCCCATCTCCCCCATCCCCATCCACCTCTCCCTCTCCCTCTCCCTCTCCCTCTCCCTCTTCCTCTCCCTCTCCCTCTCCCTCTCCCTCTCCCTTATCCCCTTCTCCACCTACCCCATCCCCATCCCCTTCTCCACCTACTTCACCCCCATCCCCTTCCCATCCCTACCTCCCCCTTCCCTCTCTCCCTCTCCATCCACCCTCCTTCTCCCCTCTCCCCCCCTCCCCTCCCCCCTCACCTCCTCATGCATCCTCCCCCTCCTCCCTCTCCCCTCTCTCCTCTCTCTCCCCCTTCTTCCTCACTCCCCCTCTCACCCCCCCCTCTCATGTTCTCCCACTCTCATATCCTCATCCCCTCAATACTTCACCCCCATCACCCCCTCACTCACTCCCTCCCCCCCTCACTCACTCTCCCCCTCCTCATCTCCTCCCCCCTCCTTCCCCCTCACCCCTTCACCCCCCTCCTCCCTTCGCCCCCTCTCCCCTCTCCCCTACTCCCCTCCCTCTCCCCCCTCTCCCCCCCTCTCCATCCATCCTCCTCCTCCTCTCTCCCCCCTCCCCTACTCACTCCCCCCCCTCCCCCATCACCCCCTCACCCACTCCCACCTCCCATTCCCCCCTTCACCCCCTCCCCCCCTCTCTCCCTCACTACTTCACCCCCTCACCCTCTCACCCCTGCTCTCCTCCCTCTCCTCTCTTTTGAATGTTGTAAAAAATCTCCAACTTCACTTTGTCATTAAACTCAAATTTTACACTCTATATAGAAAAAGTGCCCAGACCCAAAAAAAAAAAAAGATAGAGGTGGCAAAAATTAGCTGAGAAAAAGGTTCCCACCATTGAGTTATATTTGTCATCATGTCTCACGACTCTCAAAGTAGGTCATCACTTTCCCATCCACTCAGAGCAACTCCCACGGCCTCTTCACTTCCCACGGCCTAGTCACCTGACCATCCTCCTTTTATTATTGATAAGGAGAACCTGTACTGTAGTAGATATACAGTGTTCTTACCTCTGCTAAACCCTAGCTCTAAGACTAACTAAACCCCAGGTAGGTTATAAGGAACGTGTCATCTCTTCCTCTGTGCAGCATATGTAGTCTGCTCCAACAGCCATGTTTTGCGCACTGTTTGCACCTTTTTCTGCTCCTTGCACTTCCATCCTGTTTGTGTCCCCAACCTATGCACCACCTTCACAGCACATCCCAGTGTTGTCTTCATCCCACTACACCTCTCGTCTTCATCACCCTCATCGTTGCGCACTTTTGCACTCCCATTGCGCATTTTTCTGCACTGCGCATTTTTGCCCCTTCACATTGTGCACTTTCCCACCAATGCACATATCTCCCCTTTAGTGTACACAACTAGTGCACACATTGAAAACCACTGTACCAGCCTCCCCATAGTCTTTGCATCCTGAAGGACGATCCGAGGCCCTCTAAGTGAACTCCCCCCTCATCCTGAGCATGCCTGCAGTTGTAGGTTAAGTGTTCACCCCTTCCATTGAGACTCTGCACTGAGTACCAACTGAACACATCACCATCATAGAGGGTCCTCTGCTAATGAAAGGGCTCGTTGAGCAGGAACTCAGCATCCAATGACCTGTTGCTTTGGTGAAGGGCAAGATGATTTCTTTTGTCCAGTCTTCATAATTGAGGGCTGGTTCTGTGCAAGGATACTCAACATCAAAAGTGAATGACCTTGCCCTGCCTCATGATGGTATTCAGTCTTCCAGGTGACCAACTTGCCACAATTACATGCACAGAGACATTTAGCAGTCATGACTGAGGAGTGGATGTTAGTGGGAATGCTCATAGGGACATGAGGATCAGCTTACAACCCTCATAACCAGATACCTGAGGATTGAACATTCCAAACAATATCAACATTCATTTGCTGGCTTTTGCATGCTTTCTCGCTTTTATCCTGACCACCACCTTCAACTTTTCTTGGTGCTCCTACCATGCTCCTCATCACCCCCCTTGAGTAAGTATCTGATACATTTCATCTAGTCAGTAAAATAGATACATGGTACATGTCAAATGAATGATAATACAAAAAAAATTATTATAAGTCTTCAATAAAATCAATACAAAAGCTGATATTTGCTCATAGGAAACTTAGGAACATTGCTGAAGCCATGATGAACAATGTCCCAGATGCAGTCCACCATTTCCTTGACATTGAGGCTCAAGTGGGTGATGAAGAGGACAGTAATGGGTATGGAGATAGACCTCTTGGTAAGTTGACTCCAGCACTCCCTATGAGTGCTGTTGATCTGTTTACATTCTAGATGACTTCATTGATGATCAGGATGGTGGACATCTGAAAGATGTGCCAGGGCTCCTGGAGAACAAGCTGCCTGACTGAGGCAAGGAGGATCTGAATGACTTCTTGTCGAGAATCTTGGAACAGTCACATAATCTCAATGCACAGCAGCCAAGATATGATGATGATGTCGATTCTGATGACTCAGATACCCCAGCTGCCATCACTTCATGCATACCAACTAATGCAGACTATCCATTACTGAGGGTCTGCTGTGCCATGAGCCTCAATCATTACAACTTTGTGATAGCCTACTGACTTATTATATCTAGCCAGAAAAGGAGAGGGATGCTATAGCCTACCTGTTTAGGGTTGCACAATGGGAACACAAGTTGAGGTCTGCATTTTCATGGGATTCAGTTTATGGGTGGTTTTATATCAAGGCCCTCATGAACCCCATGTTGTCTAAGCTGCTACATTCTAACCCACAACTTACACAAGAGGGTTTTGGGGTGATTGATATGGCAGAGTGGACAATGCTATTGGATATGGATGATGAAGGTACCCCTCTGTTGGAGATTGTGTTACCATCCACCATGTTTTGTACAAAGGGGATGTAGGCTATGTTTGGTTCGCTGAGAACTGGGGTCAAATTACCCTTCTTCTAGTTCCTCACCTCCCTTTCCCTCCTGTGGTTGGTTCTTCTTCTGGAAAAAGGAAATAATGTGGTACCCATGCTGACTCCTGCCTGTTTACCAAGGACATGGTGATGAACTTCATGAGAAAGCATAACATCACACAATTCTGGAAAGGGGAGGACAATTCACGGTGGACCATCTTGGGTCATAAGTTTCAGCATGCTCTTGAAGTTAGGACATTCCACTGCCATTCAATCTTGTCTACCTCTGTCTCCATGCCTAGTAGTACATTTTATGAGTTTAAAAAGGCCCCTCACTCAGACATCATGAATGTGACATTTTCTTGCCCTTCAGAATGGAAAATTTCTGAAGGTGAATGTGTGGTAGCCATTAAGCCCTCAGAAAAGCAAGGCATTATTAAAGCCATGCATCCTCATTCAGTGGAGGTGGATCTTGAGGATGGTGAGGGCATAGTAAATGTCCCTTGGTCCAATTTGAGAAAGTATGTTGCCATCAGTGACTTTGCTGAAGTGATAAGTGGAGCTCTCTGTGGAGAAAAAGGATGGGTAGTAGAAATTAGTGGTGATGAATTTGAAAGTGTTTAGATCACTGAATGGTTCAAACACCAAGAAATAAGGGGTGGCATAACAGCTGTTGGAAGGGGCACCATACATGGCAGAGTGCTTCACAACATCCTAATGGTAGGTATACAACTGAACTTTTGCAACCAACCACTAATCAACCTTTACCAGGGACACCATGTCCATATAAATTGAGTCAACCACTCACATTTGCAATGCAACAGTCTATGTCAAGCAATACATCAGCAGATCCACCCACTGCCCACCCAACCTGTCCATTCACATCAGAGTGCATGCCATGGATCAAAATGGAAGTTGTTGTCTGCAAGGTCAAGCATCCAATGAAGGGTTATCATGCAATCATCAAGGATGTTCTGCCTCTGCAGGACAATTTAAGTGGCCTCAGAATAACTGCTCAGTTCACCCACATTAACTCTGCCCATCTATTCAAAACTGAGATTTTGTACTATGACAACGTTGTGGAAGTATCATATGTTACTCTAATTTCTGTTGGCGGGCATTGTGACTAATTTCCTTTGAGTTCTGGTCTCTACTTATATGATTTTGCCCCATCTCTGAGTGACCTCTTCAAACCTCTTCTGAGTCATCCTGTGAGGGCTCCAGCACCCCAGCGAACCCCAGCTGATGGTGGTAGTTATACCCCCATGCCGAATTACATTCTCTCATCACCCACTTGGAATCCATCATCACAGACTCCACTCCCTGATTTCCCAGAGATCAAGTTGGCTTCCTCTTCTCATCAGCTGCCTATCTCCCCACAGCAGCGATGTCCAGCACACCCTCTACTAGACTTGTGACTTACTGGTGCAAAAATGAAGGTATCAGTTACAGGTGGAGAACATAAAGATAAGGAAGTGGCTGTTACAATTATGCAAGTATCTGGGCAGCTATCCATCCAGTTCTCACACTACAAGACATCAGAATTCTTGCCTCCAGAACAGGTTTCTCCCAAGCACCCTCACCCGATGTGCAACAACAGGCCACTTGTTGTGATTGACAGTGAGCACTGTGCCAAAAATATTTGCCAAATCCACCATTGATACAAAGATGGTCGACCAATTGTCATGGTGGCTGTTATCCATCAGATGGAGGATGGTCAAGGAAGTCTCTCAGAGGAATGCTTGGAGTTCAGTCCTGATGAACTGTGTGTCGGCCATGAGACAAAGGAGGAAAACAATGGAATGATGGACTGGTGTCTGGTCTTTGCAAAGAGGCAAGGAAGACGCATGCAAATAAGTAATCAAGTTTTTATGAAGCATAGAATATTTAGATACTTTATAATTTATCCTATGTGTCTGTTATAATTACTTTCTGCCACTTATTCTGCCCACTGTCATCATCTTTCTTTCTCTTGTCCCCTTGCTTTCTGCCCTGCTTCTTTACTTGTTGGACATTCATGTTGAAGACTGGGTTCACTAGATGGCTATTATCAATGTAGATCTGGATTGTGATGTTCTCCTGTATTTCTGATGGTATGTCATGGCAACCTATTAAGTAAGTATCTTTGCATACCTTTTGTTCTGATGGTTGGATACTGACATCTACATCCCTGCTAGGGACTGGGCTGGCTTGTCTGGTATCTATCTGGAGTCTTCAGCTTCTATTTGCCTGCAGACAAACCAGTGCTTACTGCTTGCCTCCAAGATATTGGAGACATCAGGATGGTCAACCCACACCCCATTCTCTAGTAGGCCAAGTTGATTCTCCACTATATAACTCTCTATGTCTGGTTCTGTCAGGCTTTTCTCAATGTCGGAGGTGCTATCACTGATGCTAATAATGCTCCCAACATAATGGTGAATAGCAGAGTGAATGCGGGGGAATTTCTGGTTTGTGGACATTTTATTGTGCTATAGATTTCTGACCTGTAATCTACTTTATATATTGCAGGTTTCATTAGTCTACCCATGCGACCACCCACACCAAGTTCAAGATCCAGAATGCTAGCAATGTAATGTCTCCCTGTGCATTTACATTATTTGCATCCCTTAGCTGATAATATCATCAACTAACATTGTTCGCCCAAGGTTTAGCCTAGAGCAATAAGAGGCCACATACTTTGAGCCCAAATCCAGTCTAGCAAAATGCATCCCCTGAACATGTTAACTGCATCCCTGGCTTTGCATCCACTCCCTTATCCAATGCCCAAGCTCTGGCCCCAAACAATGAGTATGATTTTCACGTGTACATTAGTTAAGTCTAGTCTATATAAATTCATTCCCCTGAGCATGTTAATTGCATCCCTGTCTTTGCAGTGCCTTCTGCTCCCAACACACAAGCTCCAGCCTTGAGCAATGAGCTGCCATGTACGTTAAGTCCAGTCTACATGAAATGTGTCCCCCTAAACACATTGATCACATCCTGTCTTTCTATACATTATTTCCAGGAACATTCAAGTTGTCCTCTGTGCAAAACTTGATCCTCAACTTCTAGTTTTTCTGACCCTTGCACCAGAAGACTTATCTTGTGGTTCGCCTTTGCAGTGCATAGACTATACACAGATCTTATCCTTTGTTGAGTCCTTAAGAGTGCATCATTACCTACCAATCCTCATGGCAAAAACTTCAGCATCTAAGAAATCTAAGCAAGGTGGTAAGGTGAAGTCAGTGTTGTCCTCTCTTGCAAAGAAAGTGGGAGGTTAGTGTTTCACTATTTTGTATTGAGATGTTATCACTTACCATGTTGCACTTGACTAGGAACAGCAGCAAAAACTTTGGAGGCTCAATTGAAGAAACTAAAGGGTGCAGTCACCATTTTTCTCCTTTGTACATTCCTGACACCATCATAAGCTGAGAATGATGCCTTGTGCAAGGCTGCAGCTGCTAAAGAAAACACCACAATGGTGATACCATGGCCACCCAGAGGAAGCAGCATTGCTGGTAATGGATTCAACTTACAAACTGCGATGTGCCTTGAGAATGATACTGACCTGTACACTGCCCTTCACATAAGTTGATCTCTTGTGCACATAGCCTTTCTGAGGATTGGTAGTGTTGTGTCTGGGACTTAACTGCTGCAGCCAGGCTTGACTGTTCTGTTATGTGGCACTGCCAACCAAAGCTGGTCATTGCCAAAATCATTGCAATGGTATGTTCTTATCTACTTTCTTTCCTCATTCTTAGATGGATCTCCTGGGCTCAAGAGTGCCACCACTATTTCAAGTGTTTCCCACATGGCTGGGCAGTTGAAGAATTTATTAAGTCCAGTCTGAAGAACAAGCATGCCTATGCCTGTAAAATGCAGATATCTTACTGTAATGACAAACCTGGATGATGTAGTGAGTAATAAGGATAAGGACAATGCAGACAATGCAGAGGACAATGCAGACAATGTGGAGGACAATGTGGACAATGCGCATCGTGCAGAGGATGGTGACATGGGCAAGGGACTGGAAGAGGATGGGGGTAGCTCAGATATGGATGATGCTTGAAATGTGATCATGCTCTGTATGTATGGCCTGAATTTCAGCCAATAACAAATTATTTCCAATACTACCCATAACAGTTGAATAGTCACTGCTAGCAGTATGAAACCTGTTGATAAAACTACTACATAAAGTGGATGAATTCTTCCACTCTCGAATAACCTGGAAAGTTAATGAAATTCAACCTGGGTAGAGGTTGTTATTATCGCCCATATAAAGATGAAAACAACCCATGGAATGGATTTGGTACAGTATGAATTAGGACAAATTTGGTGAGGAATTCATCCCTTTGACACCCTTAAATTGGGGGGGGGGAAATTCCTTCTTTCATTCCCCTTACAGTTGATGAAATTCAGCCCATGTAGAGGAGTGTTATTTTTGCCCATATGAAGATGAAAACCATCCTATGGGATGAATTTGGCAAGGGATGAACTCAGGACAAAATTTGGGAGGTTTTCATCCCATTGACTCATCCCTTGCATATAGAAAAAACCTCCATTTTCACTCCTCTTAGGGGTAGACTTTCATTCCAACTCCTGATGAAACTTATTCCATTCTGGGGTTTATCAATACATGAAAACTATACCATAAATATATCAATTTACACTATTTAAAGGTGTGAAATGTGGGATGGGTTTCCTACTCTGCAGGCCCCATATTGAAGTTCAGCAAAAAGTGCCAAGAACCAGACTGGCAACCCTTGTCTTAAACAATTTCTTTGGTAACCTTATTTGGGGTAATTTATGCATTATATTATCTAAATAGGTTTGTGCTGGGTATAAACCCAGAGGTTCAAACATGGGGTTAAGTCCTAGTCAAAATTGATCTGGAACTGAGCAAGATCAATCAAGGTAGATCACACACATTGGTGGTTCTCCTAACAACACAAAATTTGACCCACTAGATAGCACCAATACAAGATATGTACATAGGATACCATCTATGTTTTCTCAATTTCTCTGCATCTCCTTAGTTCTCACAAATATCAGTCATAATGAGGTCCTTCAATTATCACGGTTGCAGATAACAAATACATATATCATAAAATTGTGACAGATGGAAACAATCCATGCCACCATTCTACAACTGTAAGTGCCACCCAATTTTGCTGCCATTTTCTATTAGTGTGTCCAAGTCAGTCAATGTACCAGCAAAGCACATTCTGCACTCATGTGTTCCAAGGTGAATTTGTTTTAGTGCTAGTCAGGTGGCATTATAATGGTACACCACATATGAAAAGATATACACACCGGGATTTCTTCCCTTGACAAGCCATCAAAATATGCCTTGAATTCTGCTGTGGTGCCTTGGTGTTTCCAAGAACCCATTGAGCAGTGCACAGATTTCTATGCAGATCAAAACACCAACCAGTAGAAAGTAAAGGCAACATTGCTCACCATGCACTAAGTGTTTTGGTAGGATGCATCTTCAATGGTTTTAACTTCCTTAGAGGTACTGCCATGATGGCTGGCTTCCCTGAATTGTGTGCCATAGGCAGGAGAGTGGAGCTGCAGGGCAATGCTGAACCATTTGTACAGCTCATGTTCAAATGGTTTGGACAGTGGAATCTGTTGAAATTAAATTCCCATGCATGCTGCATACATGAGGCAATGCATGCAGCACACACATGTTACTGCGCTTACTGTGCATACATGTGGTAAACACATTCCTGAGTCATGTGACATCCTTACTATTATGTATATAAGGAGAACCTGTACTGTAGTAGATATACAGTGTTCTTACCTCTGCTAAACCCTAGCTCTAAGACTAACTAAACCCTAGGTAGGTTATAAGGAATGTGTTGTCTCTTCCTCTGTGCAGCGTATGTAGTCTGCTCCAACAGAATCTAACATATTTGAACTGTTCAGTGCATTAGGAGGATCAGCTGCAACATTTGCTATGGGGCCATGGTATGAAAGATTGTAGAGGCAGAACCTAATGTACCTGCACCATCCAGCATGTTAGGAAGAACAGGATGGGTGGCCATACTATTCAGAGGAACCATGGGGCCAGGGTTCACTGTTGAATTGTACAAGGTGGGTATATTCAAAGCATCTTTGTGGCCTTTACCCTGGCTGACTGTTTCCATAACTTTTTCAAAACATGAGGCCTCAAACCTTCTGGAGACACCTGTGTCTACATCAGGAAGTGGATGAAGAATTGGATGTGGGGTCAGGCAGTTCAGGCCATTCAGGGTGTCATCTTCATTTGGGATGTACAGGAGCAGCTCATTGCATGGAGAATTGGAACAGGCTCTCCTGGGAGGCATGGGTTTGACCAAAAGATATCATATGGAGGGAGGGTGACAAGCCACAGCACAAACTTTTCCAGTCTGCATATCAAGGATGGGCATATGGAAGATGGAAGATGTGATGTAGCAATATATAACAATGCTGGTGAACACTGCATCAAGCACTGTGACAGACATGTACATATGTACTAGAGGTTGGGATCAAGGGAAATCAAGCTCATAAGTAATATGAATGGATGCATAATTGAATTGAAGGTGTGTGCTCATGTGAAGGAAAACATGAAAGTACCTTCTCTCGGTCATCCTAGGTAAACAAAACCAATCATCGGACATCTTTTAATCTCGCTCAGTTCCAGATCGATTTTGACTGGGGTTAAGTGATATAAGTGGGGACAAACATATGCAAATATAAGTTATAGAAGAACCCATTGCCAATGCCCATGAGTCCTACCTTATTTCATTCAGCCCTGAGCTTTGGTTACAATCCGACGGCTCTATTCCAACTCATGTTTGGTTCCTACGGTGACTTCACTGATATTTTCCTGACGATGTTGGTGGACACTCTATGCGAGCTGGTGGAGCAACTGCTCACGCAGAAGCTGGCTTACCTCCCAACAGCATCCAAGTAATTGACCCGTGATTGCGTGCTTCCATCACTTCTTTCACTTATCTTTTTCATCTGTATTTGTATCACCTCGTTCCCCTACTGTACTTGTCTCAAACGGCCGTTTACGCTATTTTTACTTCCCCAACCAACAAAAAAAAAACCTCTTCACTCCAACTTCACTCAATGTTAACCCTATTACTAGGCTCTTTAGCTATACACGCGCAATTCACGATTGGTCGCGCTACTGGTGGTCGGGGCGCATGGCTAAATCGTCTTTCACTTGAATGCTGAGCGTGCGCTTAGATAATATTTATTATTATGATTCTGAAGGTCGCGGCGCGGGCAAGGCACAACGGCATTGTTTTTTGTGAGAATTTTTGAAACTCCGAGTCTGCATGAGTGCATCTTTTGATCGAGGAGGGAAGACCTGGGAAGACACATTCTATAATTATGTGGGCAATAGACGTTTGGATTTTGCTCCAGACCAGATCACACAGACATACACAGCCTTGAAAACGCATACTGCAGCGAATGTGGCTCAAAGAAGTTGAGTCCTGGCCCGTCGGGTAACTTCCTCTCCGAGATGACAGGTGACAGAACACAAACGCTCAGAGTCCACAGCACGGCCCATCGAACACACAAGGAAACAATCAGGGCAAGAGAATGGCAGACTCGCTGGATTGCCCTGACGGCATTATATGTTCTTGATGATGAAACTGAACGACGGAATCGACACATCTTTCGCTATCTTTCGTCCAGCCTCAGAACTTCGCTCAATCCCGTGCTTTTTATGTGCTGGTATACTTAGAACCTAACCTGGTGTCTCGCTCGTACTACATGTTGGTATACTTTTGATCAAACTTCCACCTTACTCCTACACTCGGTGATCTTCTGCGGGGATTTTGAACTCTGGCAAATACTGATAGCTGTTTAAATGTTACTTGGCGACACTTACTTTCTGTATGGCTGAATGTTTGTCCCATCTGTTACAAGAGTCTTGGGGTGCCGGGGTCATCTTGATAGGCAACGGCTGCAAGATCGCCCAGACTAAACTCTTTGAGTTTTCCCTTTATAAACGTGTCATAGCTTGGTGCTTAGCCTTCTGATGTTGTCCGAACATTTTTCCAGCTGTCTGATCATGGCCCAATCAAACAATCCAAATTATGTTCTACCCATACTCCTCGACTCACCATAACATCATAATATCTACCACCTGAAACTCACCAATGGCACATACTGCTTATGTGCTCTTGCGGGTTTTTCCCTACACAGAGACCACTCAGTATATCGAGATCGCCATCAAGCTATTGACAATGTGCTCGAAATGATTGACGAATGTCAACAAGTTTGAACGTTGGATTCTGCTCCAACCTCGGGTGGAAACGGTTCTAGTGCGTTCCTCTTTCCTTAAATTTGCTTCTGCCCTTGGCCTGGCTATAGCAGCAAGTCCACATTCTTTCTGGGAATCTCATTCTTCACTCACAGACAGTCCAATCATACTTTTATTTAATTAACGATTTCTTCTACCCAGCACAAGAGAATCGACTAGTTCTACAAAGATATAACATGAAAGCAAACAAAATACGTGATGCGAAAACAGGTTGGACAGTCCGTCTATGTTCTACCCCAGTAAAATATACAACCAGACCCTGTTACCAGTTTCTGATCAATAATACGTGATGCGAAAATAGGTTAGACAGTCCGTCTATGTTCTACCCCAGTAAAATATACAACCAGACCCTGTTACCAGTTTCTGATCAATGGACCTATGGTACGGTGCTGCAGAGTCATTCCCGTGCTTCCAGCGTTATCACCGGACGATGTATGCATCACGAGTCGCTATCCTAGGCTGCGCCTTGGAAGGACACTGCACCTCCGTCTTGACCGTGGGTGCCGAAGAGGGAGTAAGGGTGATCGAAGAGTCACTGGTGACGACTCGATCAAGGTGTGCAATAGGGATGTCAACATGATCGCGTCGGTCGTCACGCGTAACGGAGGCCGAAGAAGAGGTGCAGCAGAACATCCATCTGAGATGTTCACCAAAGGTGTCCCATTTGCGGAAGATATGCAGAACCAGGAGGAAGAAGATACCCAGTACTGCATGCCGAGATATCAGAGGAGTTTGAGACGCAAGATAGTCAAGACGTACTGAGGGCAACGATGATAGAGGTCTCCACTACATGAGATACACCCCCAGAATCAATCGGGTTGATGGTGGTGTTGGTGTCATTGCGAGGCACAATGAGGGCTACAGCTTGTGAAGGGTAGACCATAAAAGTACTCATGAAAATGGAGACGAATGGTAAAAGTGAAAGCTGTGAAGCCGGAAGAATCCAGGTGTTCATTACGTCGAAAGGTCAAGGTGGATCAAGGGGTTGGGATTCCACCGTAGAGAAGACGAACAATCGAATAGGCTTCGACAGCGGGGTGCTGAGCGGGTGACGGTGACAAGTTGAAGGTGGAAGGATGCAATAAGTTGCTCAAGAGGCCCGCAGCTTTATAAGGGAGACAGACCGACAGGAACTCAATCTGAGATCGGAACACCGATCCAGCGGTGTAGGGGGGTAAGAGATTGCCAAGGAACGAACTGTGATGAGTCGTCGGTTAACACGCTCCTGAGTCGAGGCCAACAAGGCTCGTACTTACGAACGAACATTCACATTCGAATCCAGTCTGCAAATAGATCGGACTCTGGGAACCGCGAAAGGTGGAATGCATGTGAACCACAAATATCAAAACGAGCTTTGTTGTGCAACTCCTGTGCAGCCCTAAGCCCAAGCTTCAAATGTTGATCAAATCGGGGAAAGAGGCTAATAGAGGTACCAAGTCAATATTGTCCCACGGATCCATGAACATCCCTCTGCTCCTAGGTTGCGTTTTCCTGCTTCCTTGGCTATTGATTCGCCTCTATGCCCATCGGTTACGCGCTGCTGATCACCTCCGACGCTCCATCATTTTCTCAGCTCTCGGCATTTCGAACACGGAGCACAAGCGGTTAGTTGGTTTCTTTCATCCATACTGGTCTGTCCCACGTTTTTCTTTTCGTGTTATCTTCTTTTCTGATTCTACTCAGATGACTTAAGCAATGCAGGCGGTGGAGGAGAACGTGTCCTTTGGACAGCTATAGCTGCCCTCCAGCGCCACGAATCCGACATCGTTAACGTCGTCTATACCGGGGACGTGGACTCCTCTAAACAGGCTATCATTGATAGAGTAAAGGTGCCTGATCGATCCGTTTGTAGCTCTCTTGTTCCACCGTTCATCGATATTATGTTCTTAGTCCCGCTTTGACATACTTCTGGACCCTTCCACGCTTCACTTTGTCTTCTTGAAGTCGCGGAATATGGTCGAAGATACAGCTTGGCCTCGTTTCACCCTCTTAGGGCAAAGCTTGGGATCGATGTATCTGGCTTGGGAAGCCGTATCTTTGCTTATGCCGGACCTCTACATCGGTAACGGATTATTAACAAGTTCGTTGACAGGCGGTTGATATATTGTTTTGTCGCAGACACAATGGGTTACGCCTTCACATTCCATGTGATTTCGACGTTATGCCAGATCCCCATCGGGGCATATATTCATTATCCTACTATCAGCACTAACATGATTGCGAGAGTTAAGACGCGGGAAAGGGGGCACACAAATACCGATGCCATCTCCACATCGGCTGTGCTTAGTTGGGGCAAACTCTTGTATTTTCCTGCTCCCTTATCATGTGCCATTCGATCCTCACACCATCTACCAGGTATTATCGCATATTCATGTATTATTATGCCGTCTCTGTCCGGTCCGCCTCCTTTATTATGGTCAACTCGTCTTGGACCAAAAACCACATCGACGCAATACTCCAGCACTCAGATCCCCTTTTAGACGCTATACACTTCTTACCGCCTTTTTCCCTCATCCATCTCTTCAAAAATACACGCGGGCTTACAACGGCACGGACTGTGTACCCGCCATGTGATACACGAGAAATGGCAAAGTTCCCACTCGAGGATCGAGACCTTGTCATATTGAGTGTAGCCCAGTTTCGGTTTGTTCCTTGGCGCGCCGTTATGTTCTGGTCACATTTATACTTTTAACAATTAGGCCTGAAAAGGACCATGCTGTGCAACTAATGGCATTTCATCGACTTCTTAGTGCATACCCACAACATCGGGAGCAAAATGTCAAACTTGTATTGCTTGGAGGAAGTCGTAATGCACATGACGCCGCTCGCGTCGAGGGCCTTCGTCAGCTCGCCAAGGATCTCGATATCGAAGTACGCCGTCTTCCGTTTAATGTTCCTCTCACTTATTCCGGATGGGCACACGAAATACAGAGGCAAGTTGAGTTTGTTGTCAATGCGTCCTATCCGGATATGCTCGGATGGCTATCAAAAGCCGCTATCGGGCTTAGCACTATGATTGACGAACATTTCGGAATTAATGTTGTAGAGTTCATGGTATGCCCTTCACTTCCTGTTTAATTCCGACCTACGTCAAATTCGTAACTGATTTCTATTATTCTTTTTTCTCATGTGACGGATAGGCCGCTGGAGCAATACCGGTGACGCACGCATCTGGTGGTCCACTAGAGGATATTGTCGTGCCGTTCAACGGCGAGCCTACAGGTGCCATTCACTACCACTACACCGGAATTTTCCCAGTTCACTCATCTGTATGCTTTGTTTGCTTGAAACTCTCAGGTTATCACGCAGATGATCCAGACTCATTCGCGGACGCACTGCACACTGTGCTGATCCTCCCGGCAGAAGGGCAGCTGGCCATGAGACGGCGAGCTCGTGCATGGGCTGTGCAACGGTTTTCTGAAGAGGAGTTTGAAAGAAGCTGGAATGCAAGTGGGTGGCACACGTGGCTTTCCTAGGTGGTTCAGTCTTGTTAAGTGCACAGCCCGGGGTGCAATGCAATAGCTGTGCTTGGCTGTTTGGTTCGTTCAGTAAATGCATTGTTCACTTCTGAATTGAATTCATACGGAGGTGTTGGGGCTAACGATCCCGAAACAATCACATCGGACAATAATACATCCGGTTGCAGCACGCCCCATCTCGTCCCCTTGTATCCCAGAAGCCGCGGCCCAATCGAGCCACGAGATTGGCATCGTAAGTATTGTATAGGTACCATCGGGTTGCACGCGTGCGAGGTGGCAGTATCTTTCAACGATACTTACTTCATGAAGGCTTGGGTAGCTGGCGGCGAGTGTCGAAACGAAAGCCCAAAATCTAAACCCATTCAGTTCAGGTGATGAGACCCACCACATCCTTGCTTTCAACAGCTTTCAGCGGTTTCTACGTTATCTGACTCCCGGAATCTTGCGACGGCGCATAGAAATGGTAAACGATGATCCCTACTCCATTCCCGCGAGAGCTTAATGAATTTCTTATAAGCTTGCTATACTTAGTTATATAATATACTATTCCTGGCGCTGGGTTCGAAAGTGGGTAAGTGTTTGAAAACTCCAATATTAGACCTTGTTCCCGTGGGATCGGGACCTCAAGAGTCTCGGAATAGGTGCACATAGTATCCATTAGTATGCCTATAGACTTTATTTGAAAGAAATCGGCCGAGTTTTGGTGAAACTACAGGAACTGTAAGTGAAAATACTCCTGATTGGGAGGAAACAGCATCGGGATGGTCTCTATAGATCTCGAACATGTAAATTTTATTGCATACATGAACCTTATGTAGAAGACAAGCTCTCTGCAAATTCCTGTGACCAACCATGGATTATAACATGCTGGACAGAGAGTTTGAAAGGAGCGTGACAAGTCCTGCTGAGCGGAGTTTGAAATACGCGTTGCGCGCGTCGCGTCTTCAGTTGTTTGTTGATTGCTGCCAAACAATCAGCAAAGTCCTTTTCTTGAGAATCATCAACTTACATACCACGGCGCCAACTCATCGTCCAGGGTTGTATTGGCCATCAGGATCAATGCCACCCGGCTGTGTTGCCCATATTCCATCCTATCATAATGTTAATACCAGTACATAGTTCTTACATTACTGAACTTCTATTGTCCATATTGTATTATCCATCTTGAACACGAGGGAGGGTAGCAAGCAAGTAGCAAGTCGATGTGCGCGTAAACGCTGTGCGATGTTTTTGTTAATGCCGTCGGGAACTGAATCGGCAGGCCTGGAAACGTGACTGATGTGACTGTTTTTTTTCAAACACCCACCTTTGGGCAACTCGCGACACCGGCAAGGTGCTTTCCACTGCTAAATACATGGATGCAGTAGAACCATATGTACCTCCCACAAAAATTCCGAGAACAAAATTCGCGGGAAAGCACAAGTCCGAGACGAATTTTCAAAAGTTTTCAAACACCTACCCAACGATAGTATAGTTGCTTACGAAACTTCACATATGGATAAGTATGCCGTGGCCAAAAAACTTTTCTTGTTTGCTCGGCTCCGAAGCTCGGGACCACTGGAGTCAGAAGTCATCAAGTTCAGGGTCGAATTGCGCATCGCGTGGCAACCTTGGCTATACTTACAGATACATATCACTCGGATTTTTTGCCCGATCTTTTTTCGATCATCTAGATTTCAAAGGCCATTCCCTGCCATACCCCCTCAAGGCCTCATAGCCCGGGTGTGTCCCGAGAAGAGGGTGACGACTGTTATTTACGACTAAAATAACTTGTGATGAGTTGGTTGCATAGATTTTGAATGTTCTATATGTAAATTATACCTGAATGAGCATCTAAAAGAGGATCAGAATCAAGGTCAATGTACTTCTCAACGATGTGAGAATCTCACGATGGGTTGAGATAGGCTCTGGTGAATAATCATTAATCATCATCAGCATCATCATCCCATTAATCAGTGCCTGTTCCTGTGCGTTTCGCGGATCCATTACGGCTTGATATAAGGTAGGCGTCACCCGTTATCAGCACGTGTTATGTAAGCAAAACACACTTTTGCGACGGCTATAGCCTTCACCGCCTTATATATTTCATAATTCTAAACCCTGAAAACAGTAGATAGGATGCCTATGAAAAGGTCTCCAAGAACAATTTTTGAAGTGTTAATTAGAGGTGCAATTTTCAAATCATAATTTGTTTCCAAACACTTTATCTATCGTTTTGAACGATATTGAGACCAAGTTGCCAGATCACATGATCAAACACATGATATTCCACTGCAAAGGAAAGCAAAAAACTGGATGCCCAAAGCTACAGAGCTCTGTATCATGGGACAGAAGTCTAAAGCTATCAAGACACGTGTTCAGAACCTCTCCAGGAAGCCTACTGTTGAAATTAAATCCTGATACATGCTGCATACATGAGGCCATGCATGCAGCACACACATGTTACTGCGCTTACTGTGCATACATGTGGTAAACACATTCCTGAGTCATGTGACATCCTTACTATTATGTATATAAGGAGAACCTGTACTATAGAAGATATACAGTGTTCTTACCTCTGCTAAACCCTAGCTCTAAGACTAACTAAACCCCAGGTAGGTTATAAGGAACGTGTCGTCTCTTCCTCTGTGCAGCATATGTAGTCTGCTCCAACAGGTTATGGGCCCTGCTGGGCATGTCGCAAACGCGCCTTAACCGGCTGCGAACGACGTTGACTTCATTGTCTCCAAATTGTAACCTTGCGCTCTTCGTGAGCTGCATTGCGCTCCCTGCGAGCTGCATTTAAAAACCCAGGTTGACTAGGGTTAACCACTCTGAAGGAGTGTTTTTGCCTGAGATTATGGAACATGTTTTCTTGAATAGAGGACTGATTGAGCGCTTTTACCAGCTGCCACTATAACATCATGTCTTCAACTCTTGAAAAACTCGTACAAACTTTCGACGGCTCTAACTACATTCAATGGGCCGACTCAATGAAGGCGTGGCTCAGGTCTCAGGGCCTCTGGCAAATAACTAGCGGGATGGAACTAAAACCACCCCTGGCGCCTCCTTTGATGGCAACAAATGCTGCACTAGTAGCAGAAGCTGATGCCAAGCTCCAGACCTGGAACAATAAGAATGACCAGGCTATTGGTAGCCTAGTGCTCTGCCTGGCCCCCTCTATTCGGCAGCATGCCAACACCAAGGACACTGCTGAGGAGGTGTGGGATCTCATCCGCACCAACTATGGTGTCGATGGCCCCTCCCAAGTCTTTGCGGACTTTAGATCTGCAATCACAATCAAAATTCCAGCTGCGAATCCTGTGCCAGAGATTGCCAAAATGGCTGATAAATTTGAGCGTCTTACAGCTGCCAATGTCGCCATCCCTGAATTAGTACAGGCAATGATTTTACTTGCTGCGATGCCACGCGAGTATGATTCTCTATCTGCCACGGTCCTTAACACGACCGCTACTAGAGCCTTGACATTTAAACATGTCAAGGACTCCATTGTTGCTGAGGCCTCATGGCACACAGCAGTTGGAAAGCCCATCAGCCTGCCTCAGGCCACTAAGCTTTCTGCTGTCAAGCGCAAAGGGGGAAACCCCAAATGGCAATCTCAAGGCAACAATGGAGATTTGTCCCGAAAGCGTGGACGACATGGGGACAAAAAGACTAAAGAGGAAAAACCTGAAGAGAAACATTCCCACCTCGCCTCACAAGCCTTTACTACTATAAATAATAATGGCACCATCATACTGCCGATGCCGCTCATCCAGCACATCGAGAAGCGTGAACATACTCCTACAAGGGATCCTCGCCGCCGACTGCCTGCACAGGCATACATGGGCATGGCCTCTACCTCTCATTCGGTCTATACCGAATATCAGCAGGCTCGAGATACCCTCGAGCAAATGAATCTCCCATGCAGTGTGAAAAATCTGCGACCGCTGGAAGAGCACTTAACAGTGCGAGAAGGTAAGAGGAGGAGGATTGAACCAGAACCAAGGATCATAGAGGTAGAAGACGATAGCATCTCCCTTGGATCGGAACCCGCGGTTTCTGATGAAGAAGTATGGAAAGCCATCGACGAAATGCTCATCGATGAACCGCTTGAAACAGGTACATATGATGAAAGGTCAGTCCTTTTCCCTGCTACAAGCACAAGAATTAACATTCCACTGATCACAGCGAACTTTTCATGTGAAATTTTACCGCTACTAAATGTATCATGGAATAATTTACATCTTAATACAGTGACTCACAAAACTGAGTCAATGTTTTGCACTTTTTAATTTATTGTTGAATAACTTCCCATAAACAACAAAACCAAACAAGGTATTGGTGTACTGAATAACATACATGATCAGGGCTACCAAACAAACAAAGAATTATGTAATTTTAATCATCCCTCATGGAGATATGATCATTTTAATTCAGGGACTCATTGACTCAGTTGTGTGAGGTGGTATCAATATTATGATAAATTGTAATTCTAGTATTTTGTATGACCTCCCTTGGCCTTAATAACTGCTCCCAACCTTCTAGGCATGCTTTCAATCAAATTCTGACACACCTCTGATGGAATATTATTCCACTCTTCCACTACTCTTTCCCATAACTCCCAAATTCCTTTTGGCGCTGTTGGATACTTGTCTAACTGGTTCTTGAGGTGAACCCATTGATGTTCAATAGGGCTGAGGTCTGGAGATTGGGCAGGACAATCCAGAAGAGTAATATTGTTGTTCTCCATCCATTTCTTGGCCTTTTTTGAGGTATGCTTGGGGTCATTGTCTTGTTGAAAAATCACCTCTTCTCCAGAAATTCCACTCTCCTCCAAGCTAGGCAGCATATGGTCCTTCAAAATGGACACATACTGGTCAGCATTCATCCTCCCCTCAACCTCTGCAAGATGCCCCACTCCATTCCATCTCATACACCCCCATACCATAATGTTTCCTCCCCCAAATTTGACAGTTCCCTGCACCTCTCTCTCAATCAGCCCCTCTCCCTTCTGTTTCCAAACCCACTCTCTCCCATCTGACCCAAACCTGTTAATTTTAGTCTCATCTGACCAAATAACCCTTCTCCAGTCCTCCACAGTCCACTCTCTATACTTCTGAGCAAAAGCCAATCTTGCTTTCCTATGCCTTATACTAAGCAAAGGCTTCTTCTTCTTCACCACAGCCTTGAATGAGTTTTTTCTGAGAACTCTTCTGACTGTTTCTGAGGAGACTGGAGTGGGGATGATGCTGTTGATGTAATGGGTGGCCTGAACAGCATTTGCAGCCTTGCCAGTGGTGATTTGGGTAAGGATGGCTCTCTGAGAAGTAGATGAGAGCTTAGAAGGACGACCACCAGAGGGGGAATCCAGGTTTGGATGGAGAGCCATGAGTGTTCTGGATACACTAGACTGGCTGAGGTTGAGTTTAGAGGCAATATTGTGGGTAGAATAATGATTGGAGGCCAGGGAAAGAATGTTTTCCTTCTGAGCAGAGGAGATGGGATGCATTGGAGAATATTGAAGTATGAAGAATGCTAGTCCTAATTAAATACTATAATTTAAGGTCCCATCAAGGGTCACATCACCTTAGAAACCATCTGTCAAGTTTTTGACATTATACAGTTGGTGGAGCATCAGATTCTAATATTTCTGACTACCCCTCACAAAACTGAGTCAATGAGTCCCTGAATTAAAATAATCATATCTCCATGAGGGATGATTAAAATTACATAATTCTTTGTTTGTTTGGTAGCCCTGATCATGTATGTTATTTGGTACACCAATACCTTGTTTGGTTTTGTTGTTTATGGGAAGCTATTCAACAATGAATCAAAAAGTCCAAAACATTGACTCAGTTTTGTGAGTCACTGTATATGTGTTATGTGTGCAAATGGAAATTGTAAGAAAGGTGCTGACTGGATCATGGATTCAGGTGCATCAAAACACTTCACTGGTGAAATGAAAGATTTTGCTTCTTATGAACATTTACTGAGAAAGGACTCTACCCTGGTTCAAACAGCCACGGGTACTACTCATATAGTAGGGAAAGGAGCAGTCTTCATTAGACATCAGGTAGTATGTCATGGGAAGTCAGAGATGCATGAAACGTGATTATACCCCGTCTACTACATACCCGACTGTAATGCTCGATTACTGTCAATAGGCGTCTTTTTGCAAGACAGAAGTGATGTGCATGGTTCCTCCGCACACATTTCATTTTTCAAGCAAGGAAACCCAATTATGGATTGCGTCTCTCTTATGAAATGTGACACTATTTATTGGGCTCGGACTCATATATTGAGCACCAAGGGAATCAATGTCGCGACAATGTATGTTGCAGACTACTTGACTTGGCATAAGCGACTTGGACACCCATCCAAAGAGGCACTAGAGAAGATGCCTAATAGCACCATAAAATTCCTGAGGAATTTAATTGTTCCTAAAGACAAAATTATATGTCCAGGGTGCACTGAAGGGAAAATGACCTCAAAATCTTTTTCCGAATCAGATTCATGCGCAGAAAGACCCTTTGAATTAATACATTCCGATCTGAAGGAACTCCCAGTACTATCGTACCATAAACATAAATACTTTATTGTATTTCTGGATGACAAGATGTCACATATCTGGGTCCAATGCCTTGAAAAGAAATCTGATGCTGCTGCAGCCATCAGACAATTTCAGGCAGTGGCTTTGACACAGTATGGCGCTACAATCAAGCACTGGCATGTTGATCCAGGGGGGGAGTTCAAAGATTGTGAGCTACAAAATGTGCTCAAGGACTTTGGCATCAAAATAGAGATGTCTGCACCCCATGTTCACCAACAGAATGGGCGCGCAGAGCATGCCATAAGGACAATAATGGAAAAGTCGCAAACTCTGCGATTTACCGCATGTCTACCACAATCATGGTGGGAATTTTGCATTGAACATGCAACACACCTATACAACTGAACCCCGATAAGGCGCCTGAAATGGCTGACACCGGTTGAGGACCTGACAAAGGTCCACCCAGATCTAAACAATCTGAAGGTTTTTGGTTGTGGTGCTTATTTCTACCTACCCAAGGAGAAGCATCCAAACACATTGGCTCCTCGATCGGAGTTGATGACATACCTTGGATTAGAAGATGGCATTAAAGCATACCATTTCATGTGACCTAGTGGCACAATATTCATTGGTGCTACGGCATCATTTGATGAAACATTGTTCCCATGCTGTCCCGGAGCTAAAACTCCTGCCAATACGGACCTTGGTGATTTTCCACCTCCAGAACCAGAAGATGATGACCACTCATCTGGAATGGATGGCGATGATTCTATACCACCACAAGATCTGCCCCTTCCTCCATCATCAGAAAATAATGATGATGATGTACCAAGTGAGCAAAAGGCGCATGATGATGTGACAGATGCTCCTCCTCCACTGCCTCCAGTAACCACTGAGGACTTTCATCCAAGACGTGATGATCAACAGGAATGGCAGCAATTGCCCCGTCAATCAGGCAGGCAGAGGAACATCCCAAACTGTCCTGGCAATAACTATGGAGAGAAGCAACTCCCCTCTGACATAGAGAGAGACATTGCATGTGATCGATATTGGAAGAGATCTGTAGGTCAAGATTCAGATCATCACTGAACATGACCACAAACTCAACAGAAAGAACCAGTTGCTGGACCGAGTTCGGCACCCCACAAGAGTGTGCCTGATTTCAATGATCAAGAACATGATCACCCAATGGGGGAACCAGACGAAGCAGGTTATATTAAAAAGATAACCAAAGAAGGAGGAGATAAGCTTATTCGCTGGCTGTTGTCAAAAGCAGTCAAACCATCGAGCGAAATAAGCCAAGTTCCAAACCAATTTCGCGATATTGTGCATCTACCACGGCAGCAGCAACGTGAGTGGAAACAAGCTTGTCATGAAGAATTAGAGGCTCTTCGTAAGCAACAAGTCTATGACATCGTCGATCTTCCACATGATCGAAAAATGATCAAAAATAGATGGGTTTTCTCCGTAAAATCGGATGGAAGAAAACGAGCCAGACTCGTAGCCAAAGGCTTTTCACAAGTCAAAGGCATTGACTTTGATGAGATTTTCTCACCGGTAGTCCACTACGAGACTGTACGCCTCATGTTTGCACTTGCATCTCTAGAGGACATGTATATGACCAGCCTAGATGTAAAAACTGCATTTTTATATGGCAAACTAGATGAGGAGATCTATATGGATCAACCCGAGGGTTTCAGACTCGAGGGAAAAGAGCGCAAAGTATTGCGCTTACGCCGAGCATTGTATGGCCTTAAGCAAGCCTCACTTGCATGGTGGAAAGAGCTAGAGGCATTTATGCGCACCATTGGGTTCATGCGCACCAGCTCCGATGCTGGCATTTTCATACACAAGGATCCTAAGACAGGCAGCATTGTTATTGCACTCGTCTATGTTGATGATGGCTTGTTCATGGGGAAGAACAAGAAACTTGTGGATGAAAAGAAAAATGCTTGTCTAAAGCATTGGGAGTGCCATAGTACTGAAAAAGTCATGGAATTCTTAGGCATGTGCGTCACCCAGACTGCAAGCAAAGTCAAACTTGATCAAACTGAATATCTCGCCAAAGTGCTTGAGAGATTCGAGATGACAAATGCCAAAAGCGACCCCCACTCCACTCCCGACTGGTTACAGACCATCGGAAAACACAGCAATGCCCAACGCGATGCTTAGATCAAAATATCAGTCTGTGATCGGATCTTTATTGTATCTGATGCTCAGAACGCGACCTGATATCGCTTATGCGGTAATCAAGATGTCGCAATTCTCAACTAATCCTAGCCAAGAACATCTAGACAAAGTGATGTACATAATGCGCTATCTGGTGGGAACCCAGAAATATAACATTGTCTATGATGGTGAGAAGTCTGAGGGGCTACAAGCCTTCACAGATTCTGATTGGGCAGCTGACACTCTCAAACGCCGATCTACAATGGGTTACTTTGCTACTCTAGCGAGTGGCATTGTGTGCTGGCAGTTCCATTTACAAAAAACTGTAGCACTGTCATCCACAGAAGCCAAATATATGGCTCTCTCTGACACTTGTTGACAGATAGTGTGGATAGAGTCCTTATTCCAGGAACTTGGATATGTACTGAAGCACGTACCAATCTGCGCTGATAATCAGGGATCCATCTTTATTGGATCAAATCCAGTTCAGGAAAGAAGGACCAAACATATAGACATTCGCTACCACTATACCCACGAATGCATAGAAAATGACAAAGTCATGGTCGTTTTCATTCCTGGAAATGATAATCCAGCTGACATGTTCACAAAGAACCTTGGCGCTGTCTTATTCAGGAAATTTAGAGACTCTCTTGGAATTACTTTCAAGATTCAAACTTAGCTGCTTAGAGCACTATACAGTTTGAGGGGGGGTGTTGAAATTAAATCCTGATACATGCTGCATACATGAGGCCATGCATGCAGCACACACATGTTACTGCACTTACTGCGCATACATGTGGTAAACACATTCCCAAGTCATGTGACATCCTTACTATTATGTATATAAGGAGAACTTGCACTATAGTAGATATACAGTGTTCTTACCTCTGCTAAACCCTAGCTCTAAGACTAACTAAACCCCAGGTAGGTTATAAGGAATGTGTCGTCTCTTCCTCTGTGCAGCATATGTAGTCTGCTCCAACATGGTGGTGCTTGATATGTGACAGAATGGCTCATTCCAGTTGTGCAGCATGTATCGAAAGGGTTTTAGGATAGGTATATGGTGGCCAATGTCATTCAAAGTGGTGCGAAGTAGTTTGAAAGCATTCAAAATGTCGCAAAATAGTTCAAAATTATTTAAAGTCATCCGAAATAGTGCGAAATGGTTTGAAAAGGATTTGAAGTCAATTTTGTGGCATTCATAGTGGTTCAGAGCATCTGTCATGATGTCTCGATACAGTTGGAAGCATTCTCCAGACCTTAAAGTGTGCAGTGGACCTATCAACAAGTGTTAGAGACTTGGAGGCACTATCTGCAGGGATCCAGGCACCCAACAACCATCCTGTCGGATCACAAAAACCTGATGTACTTCAGGATGGTGCAAAAACTAAACCAATGGCAAGCTAGATGGAGCCTGTTCCTCTCACAATTCAACCTGCAGCTCGTACACGTCTCTGGAAAGATGATGGTGCAGTCTGATGCACTCTCCCAATGAGGAGATCATGTACCAGAGGTGGATAATGACAATGATGACATCACCCTACTTAGGAACAAGATCTTTGCATGAATGATTGACACAGATCTAAGGGATCTACTAGCTGAAAGGATGATGGGAGATGACCTACTAAAAGAAATAGTAAGGGCAATCAAAGAAGGAGGAATGCTGCTGATCAAGTCAGCTGTGAAAGACTGTAGGATGAAAGATGATGGGACAGTTTTCTTCAAGGAATGGTGCTACATGCCAAATGACAAGGATCTATAAAAATAAATCATGGAAAAATACCATGACAATGTCCTCACTGGACACCCCAGCTGATTCCAAACACTGGAACTGGTTTGAAGAGATTACTGGTGGCCAGGCATGACCATCTTTATTAGAAACTATATTGACGGGTGTGCCACCTGCCAGAAAATAAAGGTTAATACCCACCCTACAATGCCCCCCCCTACTACCAATAAAATCAGAAGCAACACAACCATTTGCTTTGGTCACCATGGACTTCATCACAGATCTCCTGACCGATGACAGATTGGATACCATCATGGTCATGGTAGACTATGGGCTTACTAAGGGGGTAATTTTTATCCCCTGTAACAAGATGATTGACACTCTAGGGGCAGCCAACTTCTACCTCCACAACATGTTCAAGAGATTTGGCCCACCTGATAAAATTATATCTGATCATGACCCCAGATTTGCATCTAACACTTTCCAGAAACTGGGAAGATTGCTGGGCATCAAACTGGCAATGAGCACAGCCTACCACCCACAAATTGATGGGGAAACTGAACAGGTAAATCAAGAATTAGAGGTCTATCTCCAAATCTTTTGTGTGAACAACCCCTCGCAGTAGAAAGGTCACCTCACCACTGCTGAGTTCACCCACAACCAGAAGCACCACTCAGCAATCAAGAACACCCCCTTTTACATAATGATGGGAGCCCATCCAAAGGCCATTCCCATGACCTATGAAAAAACTAACATACCTGCCACTGAACAGAGGATAGCCAAATTGGCAAAGGCATGATGGGAGGCCCTGTGTTATGGTCAAATAACTCCTAGATCAAAAAGATAATCGATGCTCGTGAGCGATCGTCGTTCAAAGAGTTTTCAAGAGTCACCGAGGCTCGTAAGCGACGGTCGAGCTAAGGCTTAGATCGCAATCCGTTAGGAGTTGTAAAAGAGACTAGGTCAAGCTAGTTGACCAGTCGTATATTCGTCACATTAAATAGTACAAGCGGGATAGAGAACAATAAGACGGTAAAGACAATAGAGACAATAGCAACGATAGGCGTCCGCAGTGTACACTACAATAGCATGGGAAGGTATGTAGAGAACGCGTTGCCGAGACAAAAGGGTGAGGATAATAACATGGGACGTACATGATACAGGACAATAGAAACAATAGAAAAATTGAGTTCCCCTTGCGCAACTCTGTCGTAACATTAGCTCCCCTTCAACGTTTCGAGTCCCATCCGAAACTAGGGTCTCATCGTCCGCATTGGGTCGAAAGACGCTCCGTTGTTGGTTGTCGCGGTGAATGTAGAGAAGGAAGTGGGAGTGGGGGCGTCGTGACCATAAACCCGGGTCGGCAGCTCAATGTCTCCTCCTCCAGCGAAGCGAACTGAGGTCCCCGTGAGGATAGAAGTGAGTCGAGGGAGTTGTGGAGCGGTGACAATTTTGCATAAAATGAGTATATAACACGCGAATATAATGAGAATAGATGTGCCGAAGATGGCGCTGAGGGCGATGATGACGTATAAATTATAGAGCATTGTAGTTAGCTGTCAAGTAGTTCGATGATGTGGTGGCACGTCACGTGTAGGGTTTTCGGGGCAAAAGAGTACCGAGTGTTCCGGTCGCCAGCGGTGGCAGTGGGGGCACTGATATTCCGAGCAGTGAGAGGAAAAGTGTCCCACCCATGCGCAGGTGAAACAGACGGAGTTTCTCATCCAGGGTGGTGCTGGTGTCTCGGTAGGGGCTTGGGTCGGGAATGGTGTTGGCGCTCGTCGGGGTGGAGGTTGTGTAGGTCGTTGGGGAAGTGGTGGATGTGGAGGTAGAGGCATCTGTCTGGGCGCTTCGTCTTCTTCGTCGCTCGTCGGTTCTATAATAAAGATTCGCTGTGGAGTAGGGACCCGCTCTCCGGGTGCGTAGCGCAGAGCCTGTTCATCCAAGCCTCTCATGAGTTGGAGTATGTCCAGATAATATGCTTCCTCTGTCAACTGCTGAAACACCCGTTCCAGGCTGGAGATAGCCCGGTAGGTCTCGAAAAGATTCCGCACCGTTCCATATTGTAGAGGTCGGTCTTGAGTTACGGAGAGCAGCCTCTCCTCGTTTCGGATATCATCTGTATCCCGGACGAAGCTTAGGATTAATTCGAAAGTCCTGACTGGGTCAGGGTCGGGCGTGGCAGTCAGGAAGAGGTGGAGAGGGTGGCTCATGCTGGGGAGAGGTTGTGGGTTGATCTGTATTCGTCTAGTATTTCAGCGGCGTTTTTTAAGTGTGCTAGCGGTTCCCAAGTATTCTCCGCCGTATTGTATCCTTTCCATTTCACCAGGAATCGGATTCTTTTCCCTGCCCCCCTGTGAGCCAAAATAGCTTCTACCTCGTGTTCGAGTTCTCCTTCGATCAGATCGGGTGGAGGAGGAAGGCAGTTTGGTCCGTGTGTTTCATTTTCCTTGAAACGTGAGAGGAGAGAAGCGTGAAATACCGGGTGGATTTTCCATTGAGGGGGGAGTTTCAGCTCGTAGGCGTGGGACGATATTACTCGTGTGATAAGGAAAGGTCCTTCGCGTTTAGGGGCGAGCTTCCTAGTCGGGTATCCTAGCTTCAAGTTCTTGGAGTCAAGCCAGACCTTTTCCCCTACTGTGAACGGACGGAATCCTCGTCCATTTCGTCCAATCATTACTTGTTGGGAGAGCTCATGGGCCGCTAGGGCCTCTCGCCGTACATTTCCTAGTTCGGCTATCCGCTGCTCGGTAGCTGGTACGTTGGTCTTCAGATAGGTTGTGGGAATGGCTTTAGGATGTGCTCCCATCATCATGAAAAATGGGGTGTTTTTGATGGCCGAGTGATGTTTCTGATTATGTGTGAACTCGGCGGTGGTGAGATGGCTCTTCCATTGGGAAGGTTTGTTGGCACAGAAGATTCGGAGGTAGATTTCGAGTTCCTGGTTTACCCTCTCAGTCTCCCCATCGGTCTGTGGGTGGTAGGCTGTGCTCATTGCTAGCTTTATTCCCAGGAGTCTTCCCAGTTCTAGAAAAGCCTTTGAGGCAAAGCGAGGATCTCGGTCGGATATGATCTTGTCCGGGAGGCCGAATCTCTTAAATACGTTGTGTAAATAAAGGTCGGCTGCCCCTAGCGCGTCGATGCTCTTGTTGCAGGGGATGAAAATTACCCCTTTAGTAAGGCCATGGTCTACCACGACCATGATTGTGTCAGATCCGTCGCTTATCGGGAGATCGGTTATGAAATCCATTGTTACCAGGGCGAATGGTCGTGTGGCGTTAGATTTGATCAGCGATAGTCCGGGTGCTGTTGGGTGAGTGTTCACCTTCATTTGTTGGCAGGTTGCACAGCCGTCGACGTAGTTACGGATGAAGGTGGTCATTCCTGGCCACCAGTAATCCCTCCGTATCAGTTCAAGAGTTTGGAATCGTCCGGGGTGCCCTGTAAGTAAGTTATCGTGGTATTTTTCCACGATCCTTTTTCGTAATTCCCTGTCATTTGGCACGTAGCATCGGTCTTTGAAGAAGACCGTCCCGTCATTTTCCATCCTCCAGTCTTCTACCGCCGACTTTATCGGTGGCGTCCCTCCTTCTTTTATTGCTCGTACTATCTCCTTAAGCAAATCGTCTTTCATCATGCTTTCAGCGAGCACTTCCTTTAGCTCGGTATCAATGGTCCGTGCAAAGATCTCGTCCTTTAGCAGAGTGATGTCGTCGTTATCATTGTCGATATCGGGGATGTGATCTCCCCTCCGTGATAAGGCGTCAGACTGGACCATCATTTTCCCGGGGACGTGTACTAATTTTAGGTTGAATTGTGACAGGAACAGGCTCCACCTGGCCTGTCGCCGATTCAACTTTTGTGCTGTCCTGAAATACATTAAGTTTTTATGATCTGATAAGATTGTAGTCGCGTGTTTTGATCCCTGGAGATAGTGTCTCCAGGTCTCGAGTGCCCGTATAATTCCCAACAATTCCCGATCGTATATTTCATAGTTTCGTTCGGTTGCCGTGAGGGAGTGGGAGATATACCCACAAGGGTGCCAATCTCCGTTCGAGTCAGTTTGCTTTAATACGGCGCCCATTGCGTATTTCGAAGCGTTGCTTTCGACTACGAATGGTTTCTCTGTGTCGGGCATTAGCAATACTGGTGCCTCGGAGAATTTCTTTTTTAATAGGTCGAACGCCCTTTGGCATTCGTCAGTCCAGTGGAACGGCTGGTCTTTTCTTGTTAAGTCATTCAATGGTTTGGTGATCGCGGCGAAATTGCCGATGAATCTTCTATAGAAGTTCCCGAAGCCCAGGAACGATCTAACTCCTTTCACGTTGGTCGGGGCTGGCCAGTCCCTTATTCCGCTCAGCTTGGTCGGGTCCATAGCTAATTGGTTCGGTCGCAGGATTAGGCCAAGGAATTCAACCTCCTGTACGTCGAACCTAGACTTTTCCGGTTTTAGATATAGATCGTTTTCCCTGAGCCTTGCCAAGACTCTTTTCGTTCTCTCCTCGTGTTCTTTTTTGTCTTTGGAGAAGATGAGAATGTCATCCATGTATATCACCAGCCAGCCTTCGTTCAGCATGTCCCTGAAGATGTCATTCATCATGGCCTGGAAAGTCGCCGGGGAGTTGCAGAGACCGAAAAACATAACCTTGGGTTCGTACAGCCCCTTGTTAGTCTTGAACGCTGCTTTCCATTCATCTCCCTTTTTGATCCTGACGTTGTGATAACCCCATCTAATGTCCAACTTAGTGAACCACTTTGCCCCTTTCAGCTTATCTAGCAGATCGCCGATTAATGGCAGCGGGTATGAGTTTTTGATGGTCCCTTCATTCAGATACCGATAGTCTTGGCACGGTCTGAGGGCGTCGGAGTCTTTTTTTGCCACAAAGAAAAATGGCGATGCCATCGGAGATTTGGATGGGGTGATGTACCCCTTTCTCAGATTATCATCGATGAATTCGTCTAGCTTCCTTTGTTCCGCTGGGGTAATCGGGTAAACCTTGCAGTCTTTGGGGATGAAGTCCGGCTTGAGTTCAATCGCGTGATCCCACGGTCTAGATTCGGGAAACCTTTCCGACGCTGCCTTTTCGAATACGCTTCGATACTCTCTGTACTTATCGGGGAGCAGATCGTCGAGTGACTGTTTCTCTTTGCCATCCTCCTTCTCGTGAGCGAGCCTCTGCGAGACGGAGGTTTTGGCTCGGATGTGGGTGGTGTGAGAGAAGACGAATCTGCCTGTTGATCGTGATCGAGTGATGTGTGCAATGTGCCTGAGTTTTTGATAGTTCGGGGGAATGTAGTCGTGTTCGATGGTAAGGGGGGATTCTTCGGTCCTGAATATCCCAATCATCGGTTCCCCTCGGATGTAGGCGAATAGGGCATCCGTTCCGTCGTTGTTTCCGTTAGTTGATAAGCCGTAGTTAGATTCGTCCGGTGTGGAGATCGGTGGATCGATCTCGGCGCAGGTGTCCGTAGTCGTGTTATTTTCCGTGTATGATCCGTTTCCGTCCAGTTTGTCTGCGGTGCAAAGCCCTCTTGCGAGATGAACCGCCCCGAGTCTACTCTTCACGTACTCGGCAGCGGCGAGGTGGGTTTCTCCGAAGATCTCCCCAGCACTCCTTATAGGTAGCCTCCCGAGAGTCGGGCTCAATGTTACTCTCGGTTCTAACGGCCCCTTGTCATCTATAGTAAGGCTTTGCTTACCGATAGTGGTCCGGGTTCGCTCGATCATAGTCCGGATCTTCTTCATGAGGGATTTTTCGGTCCGTCGGTCCGTGAGAGTCCCCTTTTCCCAATCGATGTCAGGGTTGCGTTTTTGAAGCCACGTGTACCCTAAGATCATCATCTCCTTCCCCAGCCCAGTTATCAGCATTCTGATCTTCTCTTCTTTCCCTCCGATCTCGGTGTTGATGGTGACGTAGTGGGAGATCGTTCCATTTTTGTTCAAGGTCCCATCAACGTTTTTGGTGAGGATCCTTCTGGCGAGTGGTAGTTTCCTCAGCCCGAGCTTTTGGACGACTCGGTGATCTATAAAAGTCTCGCCTGCTCCTGAGTCGATCAAGGCAGGGATTTCGGCTTTCTTATCGTCTAGCAAACAGTGAACTTGAACGCGCATGGATTGGTTACTTACATGCGCTACTAGTACACTCGAGACGACTACTCTGGCGGGCTCTGTTGCCGAAGCAGGCTGCCGCTTTAAAAACCCTCCTCGACCATAAGGTCGAGTACTTCTTCCTTCTCCTTCTCTTCTAGCTCATTGACGAGAGCTCGTATCTTCATGAAGTGGTCTCGAGGGGTCTTCTTCGTCTCGGTTTTCTTCTCGTCTTTTGAGGGTGGCTCTTTCCCTCCTTTATGGTCGCTTGCTCTGTGTCCCGTTTTATGACAAACAAAGCATCTTCCTTCCTTCATATGCTTTACCCTCTCAGCGTATGAGAGGCGTGTTGCGTCGATATCCATAGCGTTGGGGTCCCTTGAAGAGCTACCAGCTCCTCCTCCCCCTACCTTGCTATATGTCCTCTCTTTTATCGCCCTTGCTCTCCTTAGATGTCCTTCCGCCCTCGCTGCATGGGTGTACCACCCTTCAATTGTGTCAGGTGTGTTCTCCATTCCGAAGACCTTGTCGAGGACTTTATTGTTCAGTCCGTCGACGAAATATTCAATCAGAGCAGCATCTTCTTTAATTTTGGTTCGGTAAGCGAGGGTCTTAAATTGGGCGATATACTCATCGACTCCCTTTCCCTCTTGAGACAGTGCTCTCAACTGCGTTCACGCGTTTTCCGCGTCATCGATTGGCGAAAATGCAGAGCGTACTTTTGCAATGAATTCCTGGAACGTGTCCCAGGGCTTCGATTCAATATACCTTTCCTCCAGATAGGCCTGCTTCCACGGCCCTGCTGTCCCTCCGTTCATATATGAGAGCATGAACAAGATTTTGTGTCGATCGTCGGGGAAGGCGGTTGCGTTAGCATCGACATATGCTCCGCATTCGAGTAGAAAGAGCATAGTTTTGGTTCTATCCCCCGAGTAATCAGTGGGCGCTCTCATCTTGATCTCGGCTGTGCGAGCGGGGAGAGCGATAGGTGCGGTGGGAGCGGTGGGAGTAGATGGGGCTGCCATTGTACGTCTGGTGGGGAGTGGTCGGATATTTCTCGTAAGAATGTCGTCGAATGATGTGTGCTGCCTAGACTGTAGTTTAGTCGGCAGAGTGAAGGACTAGCTTGACCTTTTGTTATGGTCAAATAACTCCTAGATCAAAAAGATAATCGATGCTCGTGAGCGATCGTCGTTCAAAGAGTTTTCAAGAGTCACCGAGGCTCGTAAGCGACGGTCGAGCTAAGGCTTAGATCGCAATCCGTTAGGAGTTGTAAAAGAGACTAGGTCAAGCTAGTTGACCAGTCGTATATTCGTCACATTAAATAGTACAAGCGGGATAGAGAACAATAAGACAGTAAAGACAATAGAGACAATAGCAACGATAGGCGTCCGCAGTGTACACTACAATAGCGTGGGAAGGTATGTAGAGAACGCGTTGCCGAGACAAAAGGGTGAGGATAATAACGTGGGACGTACATGATACAGGACAATAGAAACAATAGAAAAATTGAGTTCCCCCTGCGCAACTCTGTCGTAACACCCTGGCAGCACACGAGTTGTCCTGACAGGTTATGATAAGACAGACTGGCTGAACCTTCTGCCCATTTGTGGTGGGAGACAAGGTTTAGCTAAACTTGAAAAACCTAAAAGTCAGATATCTAACCAGGAAATTCACCCCAAAATGAGAAGGGCCATTCCTCATCACACGCATCATCTCCTCCTATGCCTATGAACTAAAGCTTCCAGCACAATGGAGAATCCACCCAGTATTCCATGCATCACTTCTCTCATGTTTTAAGGAGAATGAAATGCATGGGCCAAGCCTTCTGCCTCCACCCCCCGAGCTGATCAAGGGAGAATTGGAACATGAGGTCAAAGCAATTATAGCTCACAGGAAAAAGGGATGAGGAACTCAATACTTGGTAAAGTGGAATGGGTACAGCATGTCTGAAAACACCTGGGAACCCGAAGCACATTTAAAGAATACTTCAGAAACCCTAGCACAATACAAATCCACCAACAATCTCTCTTCATCATGAGTCCCCCCCTCCACTTCATTGCATACAGCACACCTGATCCAAATTCCAAAAGAACATTCGACATAATATTAGACTATGTCTGCAACCTCCATAACAATCGCAATAAAGAATGACTCTTATTTTAGACTCATAATCAAGCCTTGCTGTATGATACCATTCAAAATCTATTTGACACTTATAGGGCTATTTTGACTCTGGAACAAATGTTTTGATGCCTCACCATAGAGGCATACCACCTCAGTGCATTAGCACTTATTGAAGACTTGAATGAACAAGCCTGCCCTTTCATTCCACCATGCGAAAGAACACCATACCCCACTTTCATTCCTGAAAGCATCTCTGACAATGCAGAAGACCACTTTAACACAGCACCAGAATCCCCACCATGCACACCTATGCCTACCTACTTGCCTGCATCAAGATGAATGCAGAATTCTGTCTGTTTCACCTGTGCTGAAATTGGGCATTTCTCCTCACACTGTCCACAATACTAATGCCTACACTGCCACATTTGGTGCTTTTGTGTCCACAAGTGCCACCATGTGATGCCCCACCCTGGCATAGAACAACCTGATCAGCAACCACTATGATCTCCAACTTTCACCTCATCGTCTCTCTCCATGCCATATTCAGCACTGCAATCCTAATTATGCTCATTATTTGGGCCATTATGCTATTTAAAATGACCACCCCTCAATCACACCCACACATCTGCACATTCCTGACTGGAACCTCTGTGCAGTTCGCCAACCCCCAGCCAGAAGAAATTGAACTTCCAACTGCCATGTACTCTCATGGCTTGCCTACTGCCATATCTATCATCACTTTCACCACTATGGCTGATGAGTCCAGTGCATCGATGTTTGACCCAATGTGCATGATTCAGCCTTAGTTTCAGATGGAACTTAAAACCTTGAGGGGAAGCTAATGTTATAGAAAGGGGGGCAACATGTTTATCACCCTGTGCTCGTACTATGGCATTTTTCGCGATTGTGTGCACCACTTGGACACCTTCTACTCACTTTGCACAGCATGCTTTTGTGTGCCTTTGTGTGCTCCCATGTGCTTTCAAGAAATGAATATGGTGAATAAAAAGTGGTTTTCAAGTGGTGATAGGCAATAGGCAATGAGTTGAGAGCAAATACGAAAGTTCGAAGAAGTTCATGGTATTTCTGTTAGGGCGACACCCACTAATCTGCTAGCTGGACCGTGTGGGTTCTCCTACAAGAAGGCAGCGGGGGCACGCGCGTGATGGGGGGATTTGATGGATTTGATGTGAGGGTTAAAAATAGAACAGTTGGCTGAAATAGGCCTTTTGCACCACTAATGTGGATGGAATACCTAAGAGAACTCAACTGAGGTCTCCTAGTATTTATTTTCGGGTTATATACTATGTTACACATATTGTAGTATGTTATTATGGATGTGCGTACATATTGATGCATGTAAATAAAGAATTCCCATGCTGACAAATAATGTGTATATAGGCATTTTGTAGTGTATTTTGGTGAAATAAAATCAAATAAAATAAAATAAAATAAAATAAAAATAGTATTAGGTAATAGGCATGTTAGGAGACTGTTTCCTAACATTACCCCCCTTTTATGCCTCGACTTCCAGGTGAGAAAATATCGTATCTGTCCCCTCTGTGAAATTGTGGTAAGGCCGGAAATTTATCCCCTCATACACCATTCTAGCAATGCGATGCGGAGCATTTGGATTACATTTAAAGAATTGGGCGATTGCCTTGCATGCTCGCTTACAATTCTCTTCTGGCTCCCACGAATTATTTTCATCAGTGTAGTTCTTCCACTTGATTAAGAACTCCAATTTGTTTTATCGAAGACGTGAGTCCAAAACCTCTTCCACAATATATTCTGGAGCACCTTCTACCATTATTGGAGGCTGTGGAGTAGTTTGTTGACCAGAAATAGTGGGTGGGCAGTAAGGGTGTAAACAGGAAATGTTAATCTCAGGATCAATCTTGAATGACTGAGGTAATTTTAACACTACCGCATTGGGTGAAATTATTTTAGAAATCGGATATAGGCCAACTTGCTTCTCCGTAAGCTTCTTGAAGGTTGTGGAATATTCAGATCCTTGGTACTTAGCCATACCAAGTCACCAACTTCATACTCTGGAGCAACAGCTCGAGTACGATCTGCATGTCGCATCATATCATCACATGCTTTCATCAATGCTGCCTCTGCTTCCTCCTGCACCTTTTGCATTTTTGACACAAAGTCCTCCACTGATTGTTCCTTGACTTCCCTTCATGGTTCTACTCCCATTCTGGGATGATAACCATAATTAGCAAAGAAGGGTGACATGTGAGTAGCTGAATGGAATTTATTATTGTGGGAAAATTCTGCAATTGCCAACCATTCGGGCCAGTCAGTTTGTTGGTGATTGACAAACATGCATAGGTACTGCTCCAACTCCTGATTCATTCTCTCTGTCTGCCCATCGGTTTGTGGGTGATATGCCATAGACAATTTGGTTTGAATCCCCAATATGTTATTTAACTCTCGCATAAATGCAGAAGCAAATTGTGATCCACGATTGGAGATAATCGTATCAGGTAATCCATGTAACCGCCATACCTGATTTAGATAGAGGTGCGCCAAGCCCAATGATGAGGTTTCTGCAGTAGTAGGAATGATATGGACTTCCTTTGTGAAGTGGTCACATACTACAAATATTGCATCATATCCTTGAGCTTCAGGTAATCCTGTGATAAAGTCCACAGATATATCTCACCATGGCGCTTTAGGTATAGGGTTCGGCATTAATTTCCCAACAGGCTTTTCTGGAAATTTCTTTCCCCTCATGCACATGTCACACCCATCCACATACCCCAACACATACTTTGAAATTCTAGGCCACCAATAATTTCTCATCACCAACTCCAATGTCTTCCACCTTCCTGGATGTCCAGCAGCTGGCATGTTATGATGTAACCATACGATCTCCCTTCGTAAATCTTGATCTTTCAGTACATAGACCTTTCCTCTGAATAACACTAACCCTTGTTCTTCAACTCATTTATCTCCTTTAATATTACTTTTCTTCTCTCCCCTCAAAGCTTTCACAGCTGCCACCACTTCATCATCCATCTCTGAACATTGCCTGATTTTAGACAACATTTCCGTCTCTGAGCTATCCACCAATAAATGTCCTTGATGCATAGCACAAATACGAAAGTATTCAGGTTTGAGTAGGATAGTATTTTTATTGTCCTCCTCCACTCCCCTTTTATGATCTGTACGTCTGGATAATGCATCTGCTTTCCTCATCAAGCTTCCCACTTTGTGGACCAAGTGAAAATTAAAGTGCGATAGGAATAATGCCCAATGTGCTTGTTGATGGTTAAGCTTTTTAGTGGACATGAAATACTGCAGATTTTGATGGTCTGTCCAGATCTCGATCTGATGCATACATCCCTCCAAATAATGTCTCCATGCCTCCAAAGCTCATATTATTCCCAACATCTCTTTATCATGCACATCATAATTCCTCTCCACATCATTCAACCCTTTAGACAAATATGCACAAGGATGCCATTTGTCATCTTCACATAGCATTGATAATACTGCTCCAGTAGCAAAGTCTGATGCATCTGATTCCACTCGTAAGGGAGGTGTGAAATCTACTGGGACCAATATTGGCTCTTCCACAAACTTCCTCTTTAACTCCTCAAATGCTGTCTGCTGTTGTTCTCCCCATCTCCATGTTACTCACTTTCGCGTAAGGTTGTGTAATGGTGCAGCAATTTTGGAAAAATTATGCACAAAGCGACGATAAAAATTGGCAAGTCCCAAGAAAGCCTGAACTTCCTTGATATGGGTAGGCATGGGCCAATCAACAATTGCCTGTACCTTGATAGGATCCATCTTGATTCCATCAGGACCAATCTTTAGAACTCAATCTCGCTTGCTCCAAATACACATTTCTCTGGTTTAATGAATAAATCATTCTCTGCCAACCTCTTCAACACCTCCTGTACTATCGCCTCATGATTTTCTTCATCCTCTGTGAATATCAAAATGTCATCAATAAATATTATCACCATGCCTTTGTCTATCACATCCTTGAAAATATTGTTCATCATATTTTGGAAAGTTGGGGGACTATTGGTCATCCCAAAAAACATGACTAGTGGCTCGAAGGATCCTCAATGCATGGCAAATGCTGCTTTCCACTCATCTCCTTTCTTTATTCATACATTGTTGTACCCCCAGTGTAAATCCAATTTTGTAAAGACCTTGGCCTTTCCCACCTTGTCAATTATCTCTGAGATCAATGGCAAAGGGTACGCATTCTTCACTGTCCAATCGTTCAAATACCTATAATCTGTACACATCCTCTTCCTGTGATCTTTTTTTGGTACAAAGAATACTGGTAATGTCTGCAGTGATTTCGAAGGTCGTATGTATCCCTTGCGCAACTGTTCATTAAGGAATGCATCCACTTCTTCTTGTTCCTTCGGAGATAATGGATAGACTTTTGACTTCTTCGGCACAAATCCTGGCTTTATTTCAATAGCATGATCCCATGGCTTTCACACTGGCATCCACTCTGATTCCTTCTTCTGAAAAACTGACAAATATTTATGGTAGGCTTTTGGCACCCACTCCTCCACTGGCTTCTCCACTTTCTCCACATTTTTATCCCATGACTGTCCTCCACGAATTTCCCTAAAGGTCTGCTTCTGTTCTTCTTTACTTGTCATAATTGGAAGTTCCCCATTTGGCATATCCTCATCCTCCACTTCCTCCATCGTAACAGAATACTTCCTCGGATGTTCTTTCTCTTTCTTTTCCTTCTTCTCCTTTTTTACTTTTCTCCCATACACATTACATTCTTTAGGACAACGAGTCATGTGTACCTTCCCAGTTTTCCAATCAATTTCCAGATTATGTTTTCATAACCATGGACATCCAATTATCAGATTGGTTTTCCCAAGGTCACACACTTCAAATATGGCTCGCTCCTGATGATCCTGATACTTCAATATCATCATCACTTCCTCCTTAATAGTTCCTCCACAATTGATCATACTGTCAATATTGTACACCATTATAGGTTGTGGCAGTTTACACATGCAAATACCATTTCCGGTAATTAGGGATCAATTAATAAATAATCTGGTAGCACCACTGTCAAGCAATGCCTCCACATTAATTGCTGCATGCGTGTCCACTGTCTTCAATCCTACTGTCAAGCTGATTTCGGGTTCTATCCATGCTGAGCGAATAAAAAATTTAGGGGTCTTTGGAAATAAGGCTGGGCATTTTTCTTTGTTGGATAAATGATGATGGTCATACTCTTCAATTTCTCTTTCAGGTTCACTCTCAGTTTCCTTGGATACTAATACATTATATTGATTCTGGGTCACCAATGGGGAAACCTTCACTGGGACTCTTCTACAAAATTCTTCTGCTTATCTTCCTCCAACTTCACTTCCTCAATTGTCGCTTCCCTAATCTTCCTTTTCTCCCTACAATTTTGAGCCATATGCCCTAATTGCCCACAGTTAAAACATTTAACTGGAGCTCATCTCCCTACTTGATCAACATCCATCACATCCATTGATGCTGCTGACTCCTTAACAATAGGTGTCACTGCCATGGCTGGTGGCTGTGCCCTCGGAGTTTGTACCTGAGGTGTCCTTCCTTTCTCGGACTTTCCTTCCGATGACTTTCCAAATCTGGAATTCCCATACATCAATTTCAATTCTGCCTGTTCCTGTCGATACTGCTGATCAAGATGCATTGCCCAATTATACCACTCATCCAACCTCTCCGGCATAGAAGGTAGTCAATAGATAGACTTGAATAATGAGGGATTTAATCCTGCCTTCAAATATTCCACCAAAGCTGCTTCTCCCATATCGGTTTGTGATGCTTCTGCTTTAAACTGCAAAATAAATTCGTCTGCAGTCAGAGAACCTTAGTGCATGGTTTTTAATTTAGCATTCACTGTTGCCTTTGGGTTAGGGTCTCCAAACTGTGCCTCCAACCTCTCCAAAAATTCCCTGAAGCTTGCAAATGGTTTATATCCTGCGGCAATTTGATTAATGGCTTCGTTTCTCCAGAACTGTGCTTTCCCTCCCTGGATGTATGAGAGAGCAAACATAATTCTAGACTCGGTCATATGAAATTTGGGCTTTCTTCCATGAATATACAATACTATAGAGCTGATGAAGGATTTTGTGTTCTCCATGGTACTGTCAAATATTTGCGGGGGTGCATATTTAGGTAAATGCATTTTTCCACTCTCAGATCTCTCCTCTGCATGCTCACCCACCTGAGACATCCACTCCACCATCTCCTCCATCTCATCATCTTTATCTTCTACTGTTTCTGCATTTGTTTGTACTTGTTTGGGCAGGGATGCTGCTAATACTGACACTAATTGGGACATTTGTGCTGTTAGAGCATCAATTTTGGCTTCAAGAACAGACATGGGAACAGGATTGTATCCAGAATTCGAAGCTGCTTGTTCTGTCATAATTATGTAATCTGTGATGAGTCACTTCTTTGGCTGTGTAGAGATTCGGCTGTAGAATTTTTTCGCAAAATTTCGAGTCATGTGATCCAGCTATTTCAGGTACCAAACATGGCAAAACACATGATTTCGGCTATTGGGCACTTCGGATCAATAACCCTTCCAACAGTGCCTGATCTCGGGGCTATTACTGAATTTGGCTAGTAACTACCTAAAATAGTTGTCCAAATAAAGTAATGTAAATCTTAGCTAAACCAGATCCGATCGGTTGTCTGGTTGCAGCTGTCCTAATGATGAGCGCTGCCTTTCGATCACTGGCAGTCGCAATGTAAGGTGAGGCCTGGCATCAGCTTACAAAAGCAAAGGTAAATATGTATATACAATTAATTCCGGCTCTTGCTGAAATGATGCATAAGTGGATGTGGTGCACTGAGACAAATGATGTATGCGCGTGAGTAAGAGAAGGCGCACTGATAGGGTAGTTGAGTTCTTCTGTTAGGGTGACACCCACTAATCTGCTAGCTGGACCGTGCAGATTCTCCTACAAGAAGGCAGCGGGGGCATGCACATGATGGGGGGATTTGATGGATTTGATGCAAGGGTTAAAAATAGAACAGTTGGCTGAAATAGGCCTTTCGCACCACTAATGTGGATGGAATACCTAAGAGAACTCAACTGAGGTCTCCTAGTATTTATTTTAGGGTTATATACTATGTTACACATATTGTAGTATGTTATTATGGATGTGCACATACATGCGCATACATATTGATGCGTGTAAATAAAGAATTTCCACGCTGACAAATAATGTGTATATAGGCATTTTGTAGTGTATTTTGGTGAAATAAAATAAAATAAAATAAAATAAAAATAGTATTAGGTAATAGGCATGTTAGGAGACTGTTTCCTAACAATTTCACAGAACTTAGAGATACAATGGAAGGCTAAGACTCAAGAAAACTGCTCTTAAATTAGACGATGAGGGAGAGGGTCACTTCTTCTCTGATTTTCTAAGTAACTAGTACAAGTCTATATACATTTTGAAGAGATAGTGCTAAAAAGGAAATAAAACATGTGTTGTACATGAGGCAAAAGATATGAGTTAAGGCACAAGGCCAAAAAGGAGACTGGAATCTGAAGAAGAAAGAGATGTATCATATGATGGAGGAGTTATAAAGGGAAAGAACTAAAAATAGACTGTCCTTTGTATATAAACTATGCTAAGTCTCACAATAATCCATCCAGTGGGTTCTGTACATAATAGGGACTTGGAACAAGGCTGACCAATGATCAGCAGGTTTGGGCATGAGTTGGAATCCTTCCTGGTGCAGGTGCATGGTATTCCACCATATAGATAACAAATGCAGTGCCCGATGTCATTCGAAGTAATGCAAAGTCATCTGAAAGCATTCAAAGTGTTGCGAAATAGTTTGAAATTGTGTGAAGTTGTAATGGTTCAAAGTCAATTTAATGGCATTCGTAGTGGTTCAGAGCATCTGTCATAATGTGTCAATATGATTGGGAGCTATTCCAGACCTTAGAGCGTGCAGTAGACCTATCAGCACCTTTGTGCGCTTTAGTGTGCTTCCATGCACTCCAGTGTGCTTTTGTGTGCTTTGGTGCACTTTTGTGCACTTTCACGCACCTTTAACCACTTAGATGCACTTTTGTGTGCCTTTTACATTTCTACTGCACCTTTGGATCCCTCTTAGCTGCCTTCTATTGTGCACCCTAAATGCACCTTGTTATGCTTCAAACTGCCTCCATGCACCTTCCACACTCCTTATCTGCCTTTCACAGTTACTGCACGCTCGATGTGCCTTTATGTGCTCCTTTTATGCTTTGCCAGCAACTGACATTCCTTGCTGTGCACTCATTGCACTATCCATTTATCACACACAACAATCCACTACCATTTATTGTGCTGTATGTCATGGCTTCCAGCTTACTGGGGCACTTATTTGAGGTGCACCATGATTGCAGCATGAGCCAACTGTGCATTCTCACATAATCTGGGCACTTTGCACCTATTTGGCATTGGACTGTGCACACTTGAGTGCTTTCATATAATCCAGGCACTTTGGTGCTATTTGGCCTTGCACAGCATCTCCTTATAGTTCTTCCACATTTTCAATTGGCATTGCCTTATCTGGTAACTGATATAGGTTGATCACATCACTATTACTAAGGCACAGCACATGACACATAATACTAAAGTGGATTAATTGGGAAGAGCGCACAAGACCTACTCTAAGGTCTGTAGAAGGATTCCCAATCATATCAACACATTATGACAGATGCTCCGAACCACTACAAATGCCACAAAATTGATCTCAAACACTTTTTGAACTATTTCAAACTTTTCAAACTATTTTGCACTACTTTGAATGACTTCATGACACTTCAAATGACTTCATACTACTCCGAATGACATTGGCTGCCATATAGCTGTTCCAAAACCCTTTCAATACATGCTGCACAACTGGAACAAGCCATTTCATTGCAAACAAGTACTACCAGACACGAGGAGAGACAACAAGAGACTTAGGACATGGTAATAGCGCTTGGATGTTTCAATGATATATTGAAGCAAAAGATAAGTACTTTTACCATATGGGAACACTGTACATTTCAATTATTTATCATTTCTCATTTGTTTTATGATTTACAAAGTCCTCATTGTTGGATATATTGCCTTGTGTACTACACATGTTTTATTTCCTTTTTAAGTACTATCTCTTCAATTTGTATATAGACCTGTATTAGTTACTTAGAACAGGAGCCAAGAAAAGACAGGGGAACAGAGAAGAAGTGAACAAGTTACCCTCTCCCTCATCGTTTGATTTAAGAGCTGTTCTCTTGAGTCTTAGCCTCACGTCAAATCTCTAAGTTCTGCGAAATATTGTGAACTTCTTTGAACTATTGTATTCGCTCCTCGATTTATTGCACATCGCTCATAGCCTCTCAAAAACACTTCATATTTGCTGTATTCACTCCTCAACACCAGTGCAACACCCTCGACTTCCTTCAAAACTACCTCAAACCTCTTTGAACCTCTTTGAACTACTTCGTGCATTCTTCAAACTTTTTAAAACCTTTTTTGAACATTTTTTGTAACAGCAGTAATATTTAGTACCAACTCGCACCCTTCCTCTGACTCATGTTATACCATCTGAAGCCATTTAGTAGGTTTTGTTTGGGTTTCAGAGTTGAGTATCATCAGCAGACCAAAAATAGAATATCACACTGGAACAGTTGGGTATTGGGCTATAGTGTGTGCAAATCTTATTGGCTAAGGCAGTGGCATCATGCAGTTAGGTTTAGATGGGCCAATGGATGGACTTGTGGGTAGCACATGGCACTTCCTATTTTTATACTTTATTTTGCTGCTTTTATCACATAAGCCATTTGTACATAGTAGGTGGACAGATAGAGAATCCAGAGGATCTTTCCCTCCCCCCATGTAGTTCATAGCTCATTCAGCATTGCACATAGTCTGTGCACCAGTGTCCAGTCTGTGTGCCTTTGTAGTGCATCCTTCATATAGCCACATTTGCATATTGTTTGCATCCCCCATTGTATTGCTGCATTTCATTCCTTCATTGCATTCTTCATCTTCATTTGTGCACTCTTGCAGTGCACCCTTCATATAGCCACATTTGCGCATCATTTGCACCCCTCATTGTATAGCTGCATTTTGTGCACTGTTTGTGCATTTTCCCACCAGTTGCACTTGCATCCTGCTTGCATCCCTAGCCTGTGTGTCATCCTTGCAGCACACTCCAGTGCTGTCCTTGTCCCACTACACCTCCTGCTTTTGTCTTCCTTGTCATTGTGCATTTTTGCACTCCCATTGCATATTTTTCCACACTGCACATTTTTGCCCCTTTGCATTGCACACTTTTTTGCCATTGTGCATACCTTCCTTTTTGTGTACACAACTAGTGTGCACATCAAAAACCATCATACCAGCCTCTTTGTAGTCTCTGTGCCTTGAAGGACGACCCAAGGCCCTCTAAGCGAACCCCCTCACCCCAAGCACGTCTGCAGCTGTAGGTTTAGTGTTCACCCTTTCTGTTGAGACTCTGCACTGAGTACCAACTGAACACATCAACGTGCACCTAAATTTTCTCACATTATTGTCTCTGTTCACTTATTGTACTATTGTCTTACAATGTTATTGTCTTTCATTTTCCTTTTGTCTCATGCAGAGCCTCAGCCATGCATCTCTAATCTTACACAACCATTCTCTCATGCTATTGTATTACTCTGTGGAACGCTCACTTACTTTCTCTTGCTATTGTTCTTTCACTTGACTACCTATGTAGATACTCTCTCATGTTTGTACTATTTAAGTCTGCAATACAACACCAGGAAAGCTCAGCTTGACCTGGTCATTTCTATGCTCTCAACATGTTCTAAGTCATCCTCAACCGTTGCTTACGAGCAACAGCAAACTCGATTTGATAAATGACTTCAGAGAGCTTTTGACTTTAACATCCAATTTGGAGATTTCCATAATGTCAGCATCATCTTCTGTGTCCTTGGTCAGGCCTTCATCATCCTCTTCATCCTCATCCAGATCTGGAAATGTTTCAGTATCAAGCTGTGCTATGATGTCATCCAGATCCAAATCAGCAGTGGGAACCATCACCTGCACCTGGTTGCAACATGTTGGTGGTTCCTTGTCATCAACTTCTTCAACAGTAGGTGTTGGAGCAGACTACATACGCTGCACAGAGGAAGAGATGACACATTCCTTATAACCTACCTGGGGTTTAGTTAGTCTTAGAGCTAGGGTTTAGCAGAGGTAAGAACACTGTATATCTTCTATAGTACAGGTTCTCCTTATATACATAATAGTAAGGATGTCACATGACTTGGGAATGTGTTTACCACATGTATGCGCAGTAAGTGCAGTAACATGTGTGTGCTGCATGCATGGCCTCATGTATGCAGCATGTATCAGGATTTAATTTCAACACCCCCCCTCAAACTGTACAGTGCTCTAAGCAGCTAAGTTTGAATCTTGAAAGTAATTCCAAGAGAGTCTCTAAATTTCCTGAATAAGACAGCGCCAAGGTTCTTTGTGAACATGTCAGCTGGATTATCATTTCCAGGAATGAAAACGACCATGACTTTGTCATTTTCTATGTATTCGTGGGTATAGTGGTAGCGAATGTCTATATGTTTGGTCCTTCTTTCCTGAACTGGATTTGATCCAATAAAGATGGATCCCTGATTATCAGCGCAGATTGGTACGTGCTTCAGTACATATCCAAGTTCCTGGAATAAGGACTCTATCCACACTATCTGTCAACAAGTGTCAGAGAGAGCCATATATTCGGCTTCTGTGGATGACAGTGCTACAGTTTTTTGTAAATGGAACTGCCAGCACACAATGCCACTCGCTAGAGTAGCAAAGTAACCCATTGTAGATCGGCGTTTGAGAGTGTCAGCTGCCCAATCAGAATCTGTGAAGGCTTGTAGCCCCTCAGACTTCTCACCATCATAGACAATGTTATATTTCTGGGTTCCCACCAGATAGCGCATGATGTACATCACTTTGTCTAGATGTTCTTGGCTAGGATTAGCTGAGAATTGCGACATCTTGATTACCGCATAAGCGATATCAGGTCGCGTTCTGAGCATCAGATACAATAAAGATCCGATCACAGACTGATATTTTGATCTAAGCATCGCGTTGGGCATTGCTGTGTTTTCCGATGGTCTGTAACCAGTCGGGAGTGGAGTGGGGGTCGCTTTTGGCATTTGTCATCTCGAATCTCTCAAGCACTTTGGCGAGATATTCAGTTTGATCAAGTTTGACTTTGCTTGCAGTCTGGGTAACGCACATGCCTAAGAATTCCATGACTTTTTCAGTACTATGGCACTCCCAATGCTTTAGACAAGCATTTTTCTTTTCATCCACAAGTTTCTTGTTCTTCCCCATGAACAAGCCATCATCAACATAGACGAGTGCAATAACAATGCTGCCTGTCTTAGGATCCTTGTGTATGAAAATGCCAGCATCGGAGCTGGTGCACATGAACCCAATGGTGCGCATAAATGCCTCTAGCTCTTTCCACCATGCAAGTGAGGCTTGCTTAAGGCCATACAATGCTCGGCGTAAGCGCAATACTTTGCGCTCTTTTCCCTCGAGTCTGAAACCCTCGGGTTGATCCATATAGATCTCCTCATCTAGTTTGCCATATAAAAATGCGGTTTTTACATCTAGGCTGGTCATATACATGTCCTCTAGAGATGCAAGTGCAAATATGAGGCGTACAGTCTCGTAGTGGACTACCGGTGAGAAAATCTCATCAAAGTCAATGCCTTTGACTTGTGAAAAGCCTTTGGCTACGAGTCTGGCTCGTTTTCTTCCATCCGATTTTACGGAGAAAACCCATCTATTTTTGATCATTTTTCGATCATGTGGAAGATCGACGATGTCATAGACTTGTTGCTTACGAAGAGCCTCTAATTCTTCATGACAAGCTTGTTTCCACTCACGTTGCTGCTGCCGTGGTAGGTGCGCAATATCGCAAAATTGGTTTGGAACTTGGCTTATTTCGCTCGATGGTTTGACTGCTTTTGACAACAGCCAGCGAATAAGCTTATCTCCTCCTTCTTTGGTTATCTTTTTAATATAACCTGCTTCGTCTGGTTCCCCCATTGGGTGATCATGTTCTTGATCATTGAAATCAGGCACACTCTTGTGGGGTGCTGAACTCGGTCCAGCAACCGGTTCTTTCTGTTGAGTTTGTGGTCATGTTTGGTGATGATCTGAATCTTGACCTACAGATCTCTTCCAATATCGATCACATGCAATGTCTCTCTCTATGTCAGAGGGGAGTCGCTTCTCTCCATAGTTATTGCCAGGACGGTTTGGGATGTTCCTCTGCCTGCCTGATCGATGGGGCAATTGCTGCCATTCCTGTTGATCATCACGTCTTGGATGAAAGTCCTCAGTGGTTACTGGAGGCAGTGGAGGAGGAGCATCTGTCACATCATCATGCGCCTTTTGCTCACTTGGTACATCATCATCATCATTTTCTGATGATGGAGGAAGAGGCAGATCTTGTGGCGGTATAGGATCATCGCCATCCGTTCCAGATGAGTGGTCATCATCTTCTGGTTCTGGAGGTGGAAAATCACCAAGGTCCATATTGGCAGGAGTTTTAGCTCCGGGACAGCATGGGAACAACGTTTCATCAAATAGTGCCATAGCACCAATGAATATTGTGCCACTAGGTCGCATGAAACGGTATGCTTTAATGCCATCTTCTAATCCAAGGTATGTCATCAACTCCGATTGAGGAGCCAATGTGTTTGGACGCTTCTCCTTGGGTAGGTAGATGTAAGCACCACAACCAAAAACCTTCAGATTGTTTAGATCTGAGCGGACCTTTGTCAGGTCCTCAACTGGTGTCAGCCATTTCAGGTGCCTTATTGGGGTTCAGTTGTATAGGTGTGTTGCATGTTCAATGCAAAATTCCCACCATGATTGTGGTAGACATGCGGTAAATCGCAGGGTTTGCGACTTTTCCATTATTGTCCTTATGGCACACTCTGCACGCCCATTCTGTTGGTGAACGTGGGGTGCAGACATCTCTATTTTGATGCCAAAGTCCTTGAGCACTTTTTGTAGCTCATGATCTTTGAACTCCCCCCCTGGATCAACATGCCAGCGCTTGATTGTAGCGCCATACTGTGTCAAAGCCACTGCCTGAAATTGTCTGATGGCCGCAGCAGCATTAGATTTCTTTTTAAGGCATTGGACCCAGATATGTGATGTCTTGTCATCCAGAAATACAATAAAGTATTTATGTTTATGGTACGATAGTACTGGGAGTTTCTTCAGATCGGAATGTATTAATTCAAAGGGTCTTTCTGCACATGAATCTGCTTCAGGAAAAGATTTTGAGGTCATTTTCCCTTCAGCGCACCCTGGACATATAATTTTGTCTTTAGGAATAATTAAATTCCTCGGGAATTTTATGGTGCTATTAGGCATCTTCCCTAGCGCTGATAGGTCCACTGCGCGCTCTAAGGTTTGAGCAAAGTTTCCAATCATATTGACACACTACGACAGACCTTCCGAACCACTACGAACATTATGAAATCGACTTCAAACTATTTTCGACTTATTTTGCACTATTTCAGACGACTTCGAACTATTTCGAACACTTTCGAACCATTTCGCGACCTTTCAAACGACTTCGCAATACTTCGAACAACTTTGGCAGCCATATAGCTGTCCTCAAACACTTTTGATACATGATGCTTAACCAGAGTAAGCTATTTAGTCGCATATCGAGCACTACCAGACACGAGGAGGGATTACAAGAGAGTTAGAATGCAATAAGTGCAGTTTTTATGTTTCATGATATATTAAATCAATAGGACAAGAACTCTTACTATACTGGGACAAAGTACGTTTCAATTATTGTCATTTCTCATTTGTTTTTACAATTTACAATGTCCTTTATTGTTCATATATTGCCCTTTATTGTATTCCCCTTTTTGGTACTATCTCTTCAAAATGTATATAAACTTGTACTATTTACATAGAACAACAGAGAACCAGTTACCCTCTCCACTATAGTCGAACTTAAGAGCAATTCTCTTGAGTTTTACCTCGCATCGTACCACTAAGTTCTGCAAAATATCGCAAACTTCCTCGAACCTTCCTCGTAACGGCTATATTCGTCTGTCAAAACATATATCGACACCAGTAAAAAACCTTTGAACCCCCTCAAACTCACCCAAACAACTTCGAACACATTTGAGCATATTTCGAACTACTTTGCACGTCTTCGAACCAATTTCAAACATTTTCGAACACCTTTGTAAGCTTTAAAAAGGCTATTCGTCATGTCTTTACCACTTCGCATCACTAAAACAATGTTTTGGTATTAGTGGTGATATTTAGTACCACCTCGCACCCTTCCTCTAGCCTGAGTTATACTACAAAAGGCTTTCGACAGGTTTTTTCTAGGTTTCCAGGTCGAGTATCATCATTTTTGGAGCCCACTGCGAGGGGTTTCTAAATCATTTCATCGCCTAATCCACCTCGAATCTCTCAGCTTAGGCCAACACAAGCTCAAAACCTTAGAATTGAGACTCGCCAGGCCTTCGAATCTCTCGAACAATCAGGGGATATTTTAATACCTGTCTCTGACGCTGAATCCACACATCGTCGTCTGTTCCCTTCACCTATTTCCTCGTCTATAACTTTGTCTTCCTCTTCTTCTTCATCCTCTACTACATCATTCATTATTCCAGCTACTTCAAGACATCTACCATCCTTCGCTCAGGTTCTAACTCCTCAAATCGGTATATCTATGGCCACCCAAGCAACAATGCCAGCTAGAGGACATTCTACAGCACCCAAATTCGACCCCACTCAACCTCGAGAGCTACGTCGATACTTTAACGAGCTCGAAATACTTTTCATCAACTGTAATGTTACAGATCCCAAACTTATGAAGAAGCATGCCTGTCGATATGTTGATATCGATACATCCAAACTCTGGGAATCAATTCCTGAATATGAAACCGGGACTTTGTTTCACGATTTTTGCGTCGCAATCCACAGACTGTATCCTGGTTTTGAAGACGATCGAAAATGGTCAATTTCAGACATGGACAAACTCGTTGGCGAACAGCTTTGGATGGGTATCTATAATGCGAGCGATTTAGGATTATATTACAGGTCTTTCTACAACATTACAAAGTTTCTACTCTCTAAAGGCCGAATTTCGGTGGCAGAACAAAGTAGAGCATTTGTTCGAGGTTTTCAACCAGGTTTATGGTCATGAATTGCACGACGACTCGAACTTAAATTTCCCGACCACTATCCGGATGACACCTACCCACTTGACAACATTCATGCAGCAGCGAAATTTGTTTTAGCAGGGTCAATTAGCTTGAATTCGGCATCGTTACAGTCTTCAGAAACATCGGTATCGACTTCGGCATCTTCGACACAGATTAAATTGGAAGACTTATCAGCGATCCTCAAAAAATTTGCAACCACACTCATCATGGCTTTAGCAGGCTCAAAATCCACTAACCCCCCTTGAACTAACAGTGGATTTCGCTCAGACCAGCTCGAAAACTTAGCTTGTGTCTTTTGTGGACTCACAGGTCATTTCATTAGCGACTGCTTGGTTTGCCAAGCCTATATCAATGAAGGAAAGTGTAAAAAGAACAACGAAGGAAAAATTGTGCTTCCAAATAGACGGTTCACCCCTCGAAACATTCCTGGTCGCTTTATCAAAGACAGAATCGATGAATGGACTCGACGAAATCCTTCGAACACAACTGCATCGTCGCTCATGTACAACATCGCATCCTCAACGGCTACTTCGACACCGCCTAGAGGCATTTACCAGGTTTCCGAACAATCTGCGACACCTGAAGATCACATCGCAAAACTCAAACAAGAAATATATGCTTTGCGAAGTGGTAGGACTTTTGCTAAAACTAATTCGGGCATACCAACAGTTTCCATCTCTCGACCTTCAGTTTCGCCAAACACTGCAGCAGTCGAACAATTGGCTCCACATGTACCAGCGTCATCCATCTCATCTACGGCAACAAACCTACCAACCTCGACTTCGGCATCATCTTCGATTTTGGAAACAACTTCGCAGCCTGTTATTCATCCTTACACTGCTACAAAAGAAAATTCGTACCTACCACCACACGAACGAAACTTCGGATCCACTGCGAAAGGTAAAGGCAAAGATGGTCCTTCGCACCATACCCAAGCACCAATTCAAAAAGATAAAATCACAGAAGATGTTTTTGCTCATTCAATGAAGATGCCAATTATTACACTAACGCCCGAGGAATTGTTGGCTCTATCGCCCGAAGTTCATACAAAATGGAAGGAACAGGTCACTCCACATTGAATTCAGCAGTCCGAAGGGAATAACGCCACAAATCTGCTTAACAATGAGATTTTCATCATTGATGACCCATTTGAAACTTATATTAACAGTCTTTGACCCGGCAATATTCCAGAACCCTTTATTGCAGCAAAGGAATCCCATTCAATTAGGTCGATTATTATGAATGTCAATGGAAGGAATCCAGTGGAAAGTGTGGTAGACCCCAGTTCTTCGATTATTGCAATGTCTGAAGAAGTTTGCCACAAACTTGGCCTTGCTTACGATCCTTCAATCCACATCCCACTCCAATCGGCTAATGGAGGCATTGATGAAAGTTTGGGTTTAGCACGAAATGTACCTTGCGAAGTGGGGAGTATCACGCTGTTCATGCAAATTCACATAATTCATGACCCAGCCTATGATATCTTACTCGGTCGACCATTCGATGTACTCACCGAAAGTACCATCAAAAACTACAGGAATGAAGCCCAGACAATTACAATATATGATCCTAATTCGACACGATCATGCGCTATCCCCATGATTCCCCATTCTAATCCCCGTCGAAAGGATTTTCGCAACTAGAGGACAAAATTTCGGACATTGACCAGTGCGCTTTTATTATCTTATTCGATCCCTCTAATTTATCTATCAATATCGAATGCACTGTGAATATTCCCGATATGGAGTCCTCGAACTCCTCGAAATCTGTTTCTTATTCTTTGATCCTTGCGAATTTATATTTAACAGCCAGTCACCAATATGAAACATATTTATCGACCTTGAAGGCAACACCTACGCCTTCTAAGCCTATTATCGACTCCTCATATCCAACTTTCACGGCATCGAAAAAGAGATACAAACCTGTCGCACAAAAAATTTGCCCAGTTATTACCGAGCTACCTGACCGATTTCGCATTATTCAAACAATTACTGGTGACCCTCTCGAAAACATGCCAAAATTAAATCCTTATCCACCGTCGTTTATCCCCACTTCGCGATATACACTCGAACGTAAAGCTATTATCAACAAGAATCATCCTGGTGATTTCCTATGGCCAGAGGAATGAAAACTTATGCATGATTTTATTCGAAATCAGGAAACAGCTTTTGTGTGGACAGAACAAGAGCGAGGAAGTTTTCGCTCTGACTTTTTTCCTCCTATAGAGTTCCCTGTCGTTCCTCACACTCCATGGGTTGAGCGAAACATTCCCATACCTCCAGGTTTGTACAAACAGATATGCGAAATGCTGAAAAAGAAGATAGAGGCAGGAGTATACAAACCATCAAACTCTTCGTACCAATCACGATGGTTTTGCATTGTGAAAAAGGACGCGAAATCACTTCGAATTGTCCACAGTCTCGAACTGCTTAACCAAGTAATGATCCAGCACTCAGGAGTCATACCAATACCCGAACATTTAGCAGAACAATTTGGGGGACGATCATGTGGAGGAATGTTGGATCTCTATGTGGCATTCGACGAAAGGAAAGTCACAGAATTATCTCGCGATCTGACAACGTTTCAGACACCGTTTGGAGCACTTCGCATCGTTACCCTACCCATGGGTTGGACAAATTTTGTCCCTATCTTACACGATGACGTGACATTTATTCTACAGCCCAAAATTCCTCATATCACCATTCCTTACATCAACGACACACTGGTTAAGGGTCCAAAATCAGAATATAGAACGATCGGTGGATCCTACGAAATGATTCCTGACAGTCTAGCTATTCGATGCTTTGTCTGGGAGTATTTCGAAAATTTAAATTGGATAGTCCAGCATATGAAGTATTGCAGAGGAACATTTTCAGGTCCGAAGCTCTATCTTTGCATCCCCGAAATAATTGTTTTAGGGCATCGATGCAATATCGAAGGTCGTATGGCCGACCCTACTCGAATCGCCGCTGTTAGCAAGTGGGGACCATGTCGAAGCCTCACCGAAGTCAAAGCATTCCTAGGAACCATTGGAGTTTGTCATATATTTATCTGAAATTTTGCTCAGCAAGCTGTAGCACTGATACAACTCACTCAACAAGATGTTCCTTTCAAATTTGGAGTGGAACAAATAGCAGCCCAACAAGATTTGAAAGCAGCTCTAATCAATTCCCCAGCGATTCGAGCAATCGATTACTCATCTCTAGCCCCGGTTATTCTATCGGTCGACACTTCGAACATTGCTATTGGTTTCTTTCTCGCTCAGTGCGATCCTGAAAACCCTTGAAAATGATATTATAGTCGATTTGGATCAATTACACTTAACGACTGCGAATCCAGATTTTCGCAACCCAAACTCGAACTTTACAATCTATATCGTGCTCTCGGAGCACTATGATTGTACCTAATAGGAGTTCGAAGGCTTATCGTCGAAGTCGACACACGATATATTAAAGGCATGCTTTCGAATCCTGATATTGCACCTAGCGCTAGCATCAATCGATGGATAGTATCCACCCTAACCTTTCACTTTACATTAGTCCACGTCGCAGGGACACACCATGGTCCTGACGGACTTTCGAGATGACCCCCACAAGATGAAGATGTTCAGCTCGACAACAAAAATAATTTTGGAGACTGGATCGACCGCCTTCACAGTTTCGTACATCAAATAAATCCTATTACAACCCAACCATTTACTTCGCATCAAATTTCGACCTTCTCCCTCTCTTTGAATCTCAGTAAGGAGGAGGATCTCACCTATAATGATGTCCCACGATCAAATAACGCAAAAACGAACGACGAGAGGTTACTTCACATTCAAAAATGGTTACATGACCTGGTGCGACCCCCTGAACTATCAGACGCAGAATACACTACCTTTATTCGATATTGCACTGGATTTTTTTTAGACTCGGGCAAACTGTGGAGAAAAGACTACCAAGGAGCTCACAAAATTGTCGCTCCTCCAGAATGTCATCTCAAAATCATTCGCATAGCTCACGACGACATCGGACACAAAATGGTTTTCGCTACTAAATCAGTTATCGCCCTTCGATTCTGGTGGCCGAACATGAAATTCGACATTGCATGGTATATTCGAACCTGCTACCTATGCCAAATTCGACAAATGCGAAGTGTTCTAATTCCACCCACAGTCACCACTCCAGCACCCCTTTTTGGCAAAGCCTATATCGACACAATGCAAATGCCACCTTCAAACGGATTTAAATACATTGTACAAGGTCGATGCTCACTAACGACCTATCCAGAATGGCGAAAACTTCGACGCAAAAATGCCACGTCTCTGGGCAATTGGATCTTCAAAGACATTATTTGTCGATGGGGCTCGCTATACGAAATCGTAACCGACAATGGCGCTGTGTTTATCACAGCCATGGAATATCTTGTAAAGCAATATCATATTAACCATATTCAAATTAGTGGTTATAATTCACGCACCAATGGACTCATTGAATGAGCCCATTTCGATGTTCAACAATCACTATTTAAAGCTGTCGATGGAGAACAAGCGAAATGGTCAGCAGGGGCGCACTCAGTGTTTTGGGCAGAACGAGTCACGGTTTGTAAACGCATGGGTTGTTCTCCCTACTTTGCAGTTACAGGAGCACATCCTCTAATACCCCTCGACATCTCCGAAGCAACATACTTACAACCACCACCCGATTCAATTTTATCGACAACCGATCTTATAGCTCGACGAGCCATAGCCCTACAAAAATGATCTAACGACCTCGAACTATGTACATTGTCGCGACATTGATTCCCTTGGTGCTCAATATATGAGTCTGAGCCCAATAAATAGTGTCACGTTTCATAAGAGGGATGCAATCCATAATTGGGTTTCCTTGCTTGAAAAATGAAATGTGTGCAGAGGAACCATGCACATCACTTCCGTCTTGCAAAAAGATGCCCATTGACAGTAATCAAGCATTACAGTCGGGTATGTAGTAGACGGGGTATAATCGCGTTTCACACATCTCTGACTTCTCGTGACATACTACCTGATGTCTAATGAAGACTGCTCCTTTCCCTACTATATGAGTAGTACCCGTGGCTGTTTGAACCAGGGTAGAGTTCTTTCTTGGTAAAGGTTCGTAAGAAGCAAAATCTTTTATTTCACCAGTGAAGTGTTTTGATGTGCCTGAATCCATGATCCAGTTGGCACCTTTCTTACAATTTCCATTTGCACACATAACACATATATTAAGATGTAAATTGTTCCATGATACATTTAGTAGCAGTAAAATTTCACATGAAAAGTTCACTGTGATCAATAGAATGTTAATTCTTGTGCTTGTGGCAGGGAAAAGGACTGACCTTTCATCATATGTACCTGTTTCAAGTGGTTCATCGATGAGCATTTCATCGACGGCTTTCCATACTTCTTCATCAGAAACCGCGGGTTCCGATCCAAGGGAGACGCTATCGTCTTCTACCTCTATGATCCTTGGTTCTGGTTCAATCCTCCTCCTCTTACCTTCTTGCACTGTTAGGTGCTCTTCCAGCAGTCGCAGATTTTTCGTGCTGCATGAGAGATTCATTTGCTCAAGAGTGTCTCGAGCCTGCTGATATTCAGTATAGACCGAATGAGAGGTAGAGGCCGCGCCCGTGTATGCTTGTGCAGGTGGTCGGCAGCGAGGATCCCTTGTGGGAGTATGTTCACGCTTCTCGATGCGCTGGATGAGCAGCATCGGCGGTATGATGGTGCCATTATTATTTATAGTAGTAAAGGCTTGTGAGGTGAGGTGGGAATGTTTATCTTTAGGTTTTTCCTCTTTAGTCTTTTTGTCCCCATGTTGTCCACGCTTTCGGGACGAATCTCCATTGTTGCCCTGGGATTGCCATTTGGGGTTTCCCCCTTTGCGCTTGACAGCAGAAAGCTTGGTGGGCTGAGGTGGGCTGATGGGCTTTCCAACTGCTATGTGCCGTGAGGCCTCAGCAACAATGGAGTCCTTGACATGTTTAAATGTCAAGGCTCTAGTAGCGGTCATGTTAAGGACTGTGGCGGATAGAGAATCGTACTCGCATGGCATCGCAGCAAGTAGAATCATTGCCTGTACTAATTCGGGGATGGCGATATTGGCAGCCATAAGGCACTCGAATTTATCAGCCATTTTGGCAATCTCTGGTGCAGGATTTGCAGCCGGAATTTTGATTGCGATTGCAGACCTAAAGTCTGCAAAGACTTGGGAGGGGCCATCGACATTATAGTCGGTGTGGATGAGATCCCACACCTCCTCAGCAGTGTCCTTGGTGTTGGCACACTGCCAAATAGAGGGGGCCAGGTGGAGCACTAGGCTACCAATCGCCTGGTCATTCTTATTGTTCCAGGTCTGGAGCTTGGCATTAGCTTCCGCTACTAGTGCAGCATTTGTCGCCATCAAAGGAGGCACCAGGGGTGGTTTTAGTTCCATCCTGCTAGTTATTTGCCAGAGGCCCTGAGACCTGAGCCACGCCTTCATTGAGTCAGCCCATTGAATGCAGTTAGAGCCATCGAAAGTTTGTACGAGTTTTTCAAGAGTTGAAGACATGATGTTATAGTGGCAGCTGGTAAAAGCACTCAATCAGTCCTCTATTCAAGAAAACACATTCCATAATCTCAGGCAAAAACACTCCTTCAGAGTGGTTAACCCTAGTCAACCTGAGTTTTTAAATGCAGCTCGCAGGGAGCGCAATGCAGCTCACGAAGAGTGCAAGGTTACAATTTGGAGACAATGAAGTCAACGTCGTTCGCAGCCAGTTAAGGTGCATTTGCGATGTGCCCACCAGGGCCCATAACCTGTTGGAGCAGACTACATACGCTGCACAGAGGAAGAGACGACACGTTCCTTATAACCTATCTGGGGTTTAGTTAGTCTTAGAGCTAGGGTTTAGCAGAGGTAAGAACACTGTATATCTTCTATAGTACAGGTTCTCCTTATATACATAATAGTAAGGATGTCACATGACTCGGGAATGTGTTTACCACATGTATGTGCAGTAAGCACAGTAACATGTGTGTGCTGCATGCATGGCCTCATGTATGCAGCATGTATCAGGATTTAATTTCAACACACCAGACACAAGGAGAGACTATGAGAGACTTAGGACATGATAATAGCACTTAGATGTTTCAATGATATATTGAAGCAAAAGATAAGTACTTTTACTATATGGGAACACTGTACATTTCAATTATTTATCATTTCTCATTTGTTTTATGATCTACAAAGTCCTCATTGTTGGACATATTGTCTTATGTTTTACACATGTTTTATTTCCCTTTTTAGTACTATCTCTTCAATTTATATATAGACTTGTATTAGTTACTTAGAATGACAGCAAAGCAATAGGGAACAGAGAATAAGTCACCCTCTCCACTATCCTCAGATTTGAGAGCAGTTCTCCTGAGTCTTAGCTTGCATCGTATCTCTGAGTTCTGCAAAATATCGTGAACTTCTTCAAACTTTGTATTTATCCCTCGACTCATTGCATATCACCCATTGTCTCTCGAAAAACACTTCCCATTCATTATAATTATTCCTCTATATATCTCAGCACTATTCTGACACCTTCAACGTTCCTTGAAACTTCTTCGAACTATTTCGCACAACTTCAAACCTCTTTGAACCTTTTTCGAACTATTTTACACATCTTTGAACCTATTTCGAACTCTTTTGAACATTTTCGTATGCCTCTAAAGACTATTTGCAATGTGCCTCATTATTTCACATCACTCACTATAACTTCTGGGTATCAGCAGTGATATTTAGTACCAACTCGCACCCTTCCTCTAGCCTGTGTTATACTTCTTAAGCCTTTTAACAGGTTTTTGTTAGGTTTCCAGATCGAGTATCATCATCATATTATTTCAAGCAGCTCCTGATTGTAAATCTCGTAGTTCTGCTCTGTCAGTGTGAAAGAATGGGAGATGTAGCCACATGGGTGCCAGTCTCCATTAGCATGAGTTTGCTTAAGGACTGCTTTGGTAGCGTACTTCAATGCTGATGATACTCAACCCAGAAACCCAAACAAAACCTACTAAATGGCTTCGGATGGTTTAACACGAGTCAGAGGAAGGATGTGAGGCCCTCTAGATGTCACCTGTCAGACCAACCATCAAATACTTATAAAAGGACTGCCTGTCAAAGAAATTTGGAGCTAAAAGAATGTGTTTTGTGGAATTTTGGAGAATTTCATGGCTAGATCAATGAATTCGGAGTGCAAAAATGCATTCAGATGCAAGATCGAGGGACTAGATGAGTAATAATAGTAAGGAAAAGGTGAATCGAGGGAAATGAAAGTGAAAATGGCATAATGCAAGGATTTTTGAGGATTTTTGAAGAGATTTAGTGTAGATGCAAGACTTCAAACTGAAGAAGAGTAAGCTGAACTCTCAAATCACTTCCATCTGGGAGGAATATGGTTGCTTGTCTGTTTTAGTAACTAGTACAAGTCTATATACATTTTGAAGGGATGGTACTGAAAAGGAAATACAACATGTGTAGAACATGAGGCAATATGCACAGCAATAAAGAACAAATCATAAAACAAATAATAAATGATAATAAATAAAATGTACAGGGTCACAGTATATCAAAAGTACTTGTTCTAATGTTTCAATATATTATTGAAACACCAAAATGGACTGTCCTTGTTATAAATTGCATAAAACATCAGAAACTGCTTCACACCAATTGTATGCATGCACATGCAGTTGAAATGTGTTCGATATACTTGGAATAGTGCTCCATGTGTCCAGCATGCATCCGAAGATTGTTCGAATAGGAAATACTGTGTCCGAAGATGTTTTTTGAAGTTCGATGTTTTTCAAAGATTTTTGAAGTTTCTTCACACTTGTTTTAAGGCTGATATAGCTGCGATATTGCTCGAAATTGGTTCAGAAGTCATCAAAGATGTTCCAAGTGTATATTGTGAGCTGTACGAAGTGTTTGAAGTCGATTGAAAATGTGAAAACTGATGTATCGGTGCTTGAACTGTGTTGGGGACCTATCAATGCATCACTTTCTACTATGAATGGTTTCTCTGTGTCCAGCATGAGTAGTCCCAGTGCCTCTGAACATTTTCATTTTAATGTTTCAAATGTGCTTTGGCATTTATTTGTCTAGTCAAAGAGTTGGTCCTTCCTTGTTAGGTCGTTCAGTGGTTTCGTGATTACAATGAAGTTCCCAATGAATCTTTGATAAAAATTGCTGAAACCAAGGAACGATCAGACCCCCTTGACATTGGTTGGGGATGGCCAGTCCTTTATTCCACTAAGTTTAGTTGGGTCCATTGCCAACTGATTTGGCCATAAGATTAGTCTGAGGAATTCCACCTCTTGTACATCAAATTTGGACTTCTCAGGTTTGAGGAACAGATTGTTCTCCCTCAATCTTGCTAAAACCCTTTTTGTCCTTTCCTTGTGTTCCTTCTGATCTTTCAAGAAGATCAAGATGTTTTCCATATAAATTACCAACCATCCCTCATTTAGCATGTCTTGGAAGACATTGTTCATCATGGCTTGGAAGGTAGCTGGGAAGTTGCAGATGCCGAAAAACATAACCTTGGGCTTGAACAGCCCCTTGTTGGTTTTAAATGTGGCCTTCCATTGGTCTCCCTTCTTAATTCTGACATTGTGGTATCCTCACCTGATGTCTAACTTTGTAAACCATTTAGCCCCTTTCAGCTTGTCAAGCAGATCTCTGATCAGAGGAAGGGGGTAGGAGTTCTTAACAGCAGATACCAGTAATCTTGGTGGGCTATGGATAATTTGGATGGGACAATGTACCCCTTTCACAGGTTCTCATCTATGAATTCATCCAATTTTTTCTGTTCAGCTGGAGTGATGGGGTAGACCTTGCAATCTTTTGAGATGAAGTCCAGTTTTAGCTTGATCATGTGGTCCCACAGTCTTGACTCAGGGAATCTTTCCAATGCTACTTTTTTGAACACCTTCTGATACTCCTTATACTTGTCTGGGAGTAGAGCATTTTTCCATTTTTGCTCTTGTGGGCAAGCTTCTGTGAGATGGATGTTTTTACTCGAATGTGCATGGTGTTAGAGTATGTGATCCTGCTGGTTAATCAAGATTGGGTGAGCTGGAATATCTGCCTGAGTTTTTGATAGTTTGGCAGGATATAGTCATGTTTGACAGTGAGGGGTGCTTTGCTGGTCTTGAATACCCCAATCATGGGTTCTCCCTGAATGTATGCAAATAGAGCATCTGTGCCTTCCTGACTTCTCTCAGTGCAGAGTGATACCTTGATGCCTGTGGCATCTAATACTGGCATCTGCAGGTTGTCATCAGGGTTAATGTCCATTGCTGAAGGTGATAGTTATTCTCAGTGCAAAGCTCTTTTGCAAGATGAACCATCCCGAGCCTACTCCTCATGTGCTTGGCAGTGGTGAGGTGGGTTTCCTCAAAGGTCTCCCCAGCACTCCTTATAGGTAGTCTCCTAAGAGTTGGGCTCAATGTTACTCTCAATGCAAGTGACCCCTTGTCAACTATAGTGGAGCTTTGCTTACCGTCAGTTTTGCCTTGTTGCATTTGTTCAATCATGCTTTGGATTTTTTTAATTAGAAGCTTCTCCATAGGTTTGATGAAGAGAGTCCCCTTTTTCCAGTTGATCATAGGGTTTCTTTTTCATAGCCAGGGAAATCCCAAAATAATCCTTTTTTTTCCCAGGCCAGTTATTAAAAGCTGGATCTTTTCCACTTCTCCTCCTATCTCCATGTTTATGTCAATGAAGTGGGTGATCATGCCATTCTTGTTCGGTGTTCCATTGACATTCTTCATGAGAATCTTCTTTAAAAGTGTTGTCTTTTTTAGTTTGAGCTTCTCCACTACCTGATGATCAATAAAGGTTCCTCCTGCCCTGGAGCTGATCAGGGCAGGTAATTTAGCTTTTTCATCTTCTAGCACAATGTGAATGTGAATGTGTATACATTGGTTGCTTACTTCTGCTACCAATATACTAGAGACAACTATCCTGATGGGATCCATTGCCGATATGATCTGCCACTTTAAAAACCCTCTGCCACCATCAAGTTGAGGACCTTTTCCTTCTCCTCTTCTTCCACCTTGTTGATCAGGGTTCTGATCCTCTGATAGTGGTCTCTTGGTGTTTTCTTTGCTTCTGGCTTCTTTGCCTTGGGTTTCTTAAGTTCTTCTTTCGCAGGAGGCTCTTTTCCTCCCTTGTGGTCACTGGCCCTGTGCCCTGCCTTATGACAAATAAAGCATTTTCCTTTTCTGATGTGGTTGAGTCTCTCTGCATAGGAGAGATGCATTGTGTTGATGTTCATGGTGTTCAGGTCTTTGGAGGGACTCCCAGCTCCTCCTCCTCCCTTGCTGTAGGTTCTCTTCTTTAGCACCTTTGCCCTTCTTAAGTGTCCTTCCACCCTAGCTGCATGTGTGTACCATCCTTCAATTGTGTCTGGAGGGTTTTTCATGCTGAATACCTTGTCAAGGACCCTGTTGTTTAGTCCATCTATGAAGTATTTGATCAAGGCATTATTTTCCTTAATCTTTGTTTGGTATGCCAGCATTTTGAACTGGGCTATATATTCATTGACCCCCTTCATCCCTTGCAAGAGAGTCCTCAGCTGTGTTCATGCATTTTCTGCATCATCAATCAGTGAGAAGGCATTTCAGACTTTCGTGCCAAACTCTTGGAATGTGTCCCAAGGTTTCGATTCCACATATCTTTCCTCCAAATAGGCCTGCTTCCATGGCCCTGCAGTTCCCCCATTCATGTATGACAGCATGAATAAAATCTTGTGTCAATCGTCTTTGAAGGCTTGGGCATTGGCATCGATATAGGCACTGCATTCCAGGATGAAGAGCATGGTTCTGGAGCAGTCACCCATGAAGTCAGTCGGGGCTTACATTTTGATTTCAGCTGGTCACTCAGGTGTCATGGGTGGTAGTGGGGTGGTGGGAGAAGTGTTGGTGGAGGGTGCTGCTATTGTTCTTTTAGTAATTGGCTTATGGATGGACTTTCATAAGAATCATTTGTCTGTTATGTGTGATGACTGCCTGGACTGAGGTTAGTTGGCAGAGTTCAGAACAGCTTGACCTTTTGTTAAAGTCAAAAGCTCTCTGAAGTTGTTTATCAAATCAAGTTTGCTGTTGCTTATAAGCAACAGTTGAGAATGACTTAGAACATGTTGAGAGCATAGAAATGACCAGGTCAAGCTGAGCTTTCCTGGTGTTGTATTGCAGACTTAAATAGTACAAACATGAGAGAGTATCTACATAGATAGTCAAGCAAAAGAACAATAGCAAGAGAAAGTAAGTGAGCATTCCATGGGGCAATACAATAGTGTGAGAGAATGGTTGTGTAAGATTAGAGATGCATGCTGAGGCTCTGCATGAGACAAAAGGAAAATGAAAGACAATAACATTGTAAAACAATAGTACAATAAGCAAACAGAGACAATAGTGTGAGAAAATTTAGGTGCACATGTTGCCCCCCTTTCTGTAACATTGGAAGTGTTTGCAGCAGCTCTAGAATAAGCACAGGCTGTTGCAACTGCTGCTGAGAGAGAGAAAAAGGAAACAAGAGACCAAAGTGGTATGCTAGAAACTCAGCCTGAACCAAGAAGCGGCGTGTCCAGAAAGCAAGGGAATTTGCAAAGAATGGTTACCCCTCAATTTCCAGATGGCTCAGGTCGAGAAAAGGTCTTGGAATGGAAACCATACCAAAGAGGGCCATACAATCTGACTCAGAGGTCAACACAACTGATGACAAAGTCTCAAGTGACACAGACTCAGAAGGAAGTGAACCTGAGGATCACACACCTGTCTCTGACCCTTGCAGCATATTCCAAGAGCTTTTGCAAAAGCTTTGAGATGGCCAGAAACTACAGGATAATAGTCCTGCAATAGCATCAGATGCAGTACTTAATCAGCTACACTATAAAAACTTTCCCACACTTCAATGAGCATGCTGATGATACTCGACCTGGAAACCAAACTAAAACCTGCTAAAAAGGTCTAATAAGTGTTACACAGGCTAGAGGAAGGGTGCAAGGTGGTACTAAAGATCACCGCTGTTACCCTAGAATTGTAGAGAGAGGTACAAAATAGTAAGAAAGGTTGTGAATGGTTTTAGAGGCATACAAAGGTTTTTGAAGGGCTATGAACAAGGTTCAAGGGTGTTTGAAGACATTTGAGGGCATTAGAGGGGTTTGTAAGGAAGGTAGATGGGTTTGTAGGATATAAAGAAATGACTATAGTGAATTGGGGAGGTTTTTAAGAGATAACAGATGATAGGCGATAATTTTGAGAGGCTAGTTCAAGAGTTTGAGGAAGTTTGCGATGATTTGCAGAACTTAGAATTATAATGCAAAGCTTGGACTTAAGAGAATGGCTTTTAAATCACATAATGAATGGGATAGGATGACTTCTTCTCTGTTGTTCTAAGTAACTAGTACAAGTCTATATACATTTTGAAGAGATGGTACTTAAAAAGGAAATACAAAATGTGGAGAACATGAGGCAATATGCACAGCAATAAAGAATTTTGCAAATCATAAACAAATAAGAAATAATGATAAGTGAAATGTACAGAGTTGCAGTATAGCAAAAATACTTATCTTATTGCTTCAATATATCATTGAAACACAAAACCTCATTTATCGCATTTTAAATCTTTTGTTGTCTCTCCTCATGTCTGGTAGTGCTCGATATGCAATGCACTAACTCATGCTGGATGTGCTGTGTGTATCCAAAGGGTGGTGGGATAGGCATATGGTGGCCAATGTCATTCAAAGTGCTGCAAAGTTATTCAAACTTGTTTGAAGTGTTGCAAAGTAGTTCAAAGTAGTTCAAAATAGTTCAAAATTGGTTTTGTGAGGTTCATAAGAGTTCGTGAAAGTTGGGAGTGTGTGTTGTGATATGTTGATGCATTTGGAAGTTTTCCCAGACCTTAGAGTGCAAAGTGGACCTATCAACATGCCAAACTCATGATCAAAAGTAAAGACAAGAAGATTGACATTGTTTTCTGAGCATGCATCACAGGAATGGTCAGCACACTCAATCTATACTTAAATCCAGAGCTCTTGTATACATGGCAAGAAACATTGCTTGTTGTTTCAAAGTCTCAAAGACATGGAATAAATCATGCAAGAAATCTATGCATCTGGATTCACCAATTCCTCAGTCAAGAAAAGCTTTCATTTCATCGATACAGCCAACTTTGGACATCCATCCTGGAAGACAAAGATTTTTTGCAGGCAATCCAGCTCCAGCTGCAACCAATTGCCAAGGATGGGCACAAGACATTGTTGAATTTGTTTCTCAGCCTGAGATGCAATCAAAACTTGAAGCATTTGGCACCAAGAAGAGAAGTATATCAATGTGAACAGCACAACATTGGTTACACAAAATGGGTTGGCAGTATGGTAAAAAGAGGAATGAGATGTATGTTGATGGACATAAGCGAGATGATGTCATAGAGTATCGTGACACTTTTATTGCATGGTGGAATGGCTATAAAAAACAAATGGTCACATATGATAAGGATGGTAATGCTGACAACAAACTTTTAGGCTTCACAATACCTCCAGGCCAGGCATTCAAACTAATCTTGGTCACACATGATGAATCAACATTCTATGAAAATGACCAGCAATGGAACTGCTGGTCACACAAGAATGACAAGGCAATACCACAACAGAAAGGGGAAGGCATTTCACTGATAATATCAGATTTTTTGATAACTGAATGGGGGAGACTAACCCATGGTGATGAGTGAGCAATATTTTTTAATAGCAGTTCCCATTAATGTTCATTGCTGTACAGAGAGGCTTGGATCATCTTCAAAGCTGGGAAGAATCATGATGGATACTTTACAGCTGACAATCTAATCAAGCAAGTTGATCCAGCAATTGATATCTTCGAAGGTCCCACAAATGGGTTTGCAATAGGCCTGTGGTGCTTTGATAATGTGCTGAGCCACCAGAAGCATGCCAATGATGCACTGTCTGCATGAAAGATGCCAAAGAATCCAAATCAAGGCTGGACAAACTGAAAAGGTGGCATGCACATGTGAAATGCAACATTTGCGGATGGCCAATTTCAAAAATTATACTGGGATCTCAATCATTCAACAATGCTTGAATGGTTCAAAGGGATGGAGCAAATTATCAGTGAGCATGGACTGTTACCTGATGTCGGGCTCTTGGCATAATGTGAACCCAGCCACACAGATTGTTGTTGTTGAAGGCTATTATTTATGCAGCCTAATTTTGTTTTACAGAAATCTCAACTTGAAGAATTTGTGGTATCTTGAGGACACATATGTGACTTCTATCCAAGATATCACTGTGAGCTCAATTTTATTGAACAATACTGGGGGGCTGCAAAACTCCGATATTGAACATCTACATGTACATCAAATGTCATTGAGATGGAAAAGAACATGCTTGCATGCCTCAATGATGTTCCTCTTTTCCAAATGAGGCAGTTTGTTCCTCTTCTATATTTGTTGCCTAATTCCATGCTAATACAAGCCTATATATTACAGATATGCAAACCATTTTGCCTGCTTCATATCTGCTTATAACCAAGGCTTGTCTGATGCCAAAGCTGCATGGGCCAATTATAGATATTATGGTCATCAGACCTTTCCACCTGTAATAGCTGTGAGAGCATGGCACACTAATCCAGATCCACAATCCCACCTGTAGATGACATTCTATGATAGCAGGACACCTCCTTTCCTACTCTCCACCAATAAATCTTTGAAATTTTTTTTGCCAGACATTTGGCTGCTTAGTAATATGCTTACATATGGGTGCTGGTAACAGGGACACCTACCTTATCTCTGTAAGGGCAACCTCAAAGCCTCACTTAATAGTGAGCTAACAGAGGGGAATCCAAAGTTAATATTATACTACATAATATAGACACTCCAGGTGTACCTAAAAGAGGGGAATCCAAAGAGAAAACTTTCAGGACCCATCTGTTGATGCCCAGTATATGTGATAGAGCTGAACACTAGGTCAAAAATAGCAAAAAGGCAGAGATAGGCAGATCAAGCTGTGGGATGACATCACCTTGATGGGTAAACATCCAGAAGGGGTCCCACCTTTAAGAATAGAACTGTCAACATGTACCAACATGGAAAAAACCGAAATATAATAATAAAATAGGAATAAATCATAGAAAATTATAGAAAAGGCAGAATAGGGTGAAATAAAATATAAAAAAAATATGGGACAAATGCAGAAAATTGCCCAGATGCCTGGGGTGCCTTCCTTTTCCCTTACAATCTCTGCATCCATACATAGCATTGTCAATGATCATCAATTTGTCAGCAGAATTCAGAAGGCCTTCAATATCCATCTGATTTGCATTCTGAAGGCAACTGGTGCTTTGCAAAAAAGGTTTGTGAATTTCCTAAGTCATCAAAGTTGATTTTCTGCATGCAAAACTGGGTCCGTCTGAGGATTGGCATTGTGGATGAGTGATGAGATGGAAATGGATGGGTTAATGGCTTCTGTGGCTATAGTTGAAGACAGTGGGAGAATGCCAGTCTTCATCCAATAGCACTGAATTGTCATGGTATCGGCCTCTTGCCAGGCAGCATCAGTGAGCCACATGGCCTCAAGCTGGTCAATATCATATATTTCACCTGGCATCATTCCAAAACCATAATGGGAAATGGCATGCTTGATGTATCATGATTGATAATGAGCTTTAAAGCAATGAATAATGCCTTGATCTGCTGGCTGGATATGAGATGTGAGGTTTGGTTTGAAATAGATGACTTCAATGTTCTTGAGGCTATCAAGAGTAACATGGCCAGAGAAATTGTTAACAATCAAAAGAATCTTCTGGCCTTTTGGCACTGGTAGATGTCTGTCATCATCCAGGTGCATTGTTCCAGTAATAGAAGTGGTTTTTGAGCACCTGACTTGTTTTTGAAAGGGCATGGCTTTTTTGCTTTGCTGATCATGAGTGGCTGCAGCTTCTCTGATCAGTCAGTCAAATATTTCTTCCTTTCAACACCAGAATTCTTTTTGCCCACTAGCCCATGGTCAGAAGGCATTTTGTATGTAATGAGATGAAGGGTGAGATATCTTGGCAGTTTGGGAGGGACTAAAGGTGTGTGTACACATACATAATGTTGAATTTTTAGAGGACTTGATTGTCTATTAAGTTAATAAACTATTTACAATGAATATTTATACTAGCATTGATGTGTTCTGTTGGTACTTGGTGCAGAGTCTCAATGGAAGGGGTGAACACTTAACCTACTACTGCAGGCATGCTCAGGGTGAGGGGGGGAGTTTGCTTAGAGGGCCTCGGATCATCCTTTGGGATGCAGAGACTATGGGGAGGCTGGTATGGCAGTTCTCAGTGTGCGCACTAGTTGTGTACGCTAAAGGGGAGATATGTGCAGTGGCAGGAAAGTGCGCAATGCAAAGGGACAAAAACATGCAGTGCAGAAAAACGCACAATGAGAGCACAAAAGTGCGCAACAATGAGGATGATGAAGGTGGGAGGTGTAGTGGGATGAAGACAACACTGGGATGTGCTGTGAAGGTGGTGTGCAGGTTGGGGACACAAACGGGATGAAAGTGCAAGGGGCAGAAAAAGGTGCAAATGGTGTGCAAAACACGGCTATGCAAATAGTGCACAAATGGTGCGCAAAACGCAGCTATATGAAGGGTGCACTGTATGAGTGCTCAAACGAGGATGAAGGATGCAATGCAGGAACGAAACGCAACAATACGATGAGGGGATGCAAACAATACACAAACACAGCTATATGAAGGGCACACTACAAAGGTGCATGGACTGGACGCCAGTGCACAGACTATGTGCGATGCTGACTGAGCTATGAACTATGAGTGGGGAAAAGATCCTTTGGATTCTCTATCTGTCCGCCTACTACAGTGACTCACAAAACTGAGTCAATGTTTTGGACTTTTTGATTCATTGTTAAATAGCTTCCCATAGACAACAAAACCAAACAAGGTATTGGTGTACCGAATAACATACATGATCAGGGCTACCAAACAAACAAAGAATTATGTAATTTTAATCATCCCTCATGGAGATATGATTATTTTAATTCAGGGACTTATTGACTCAGTTTTGTGAGGTGGTATCAATATTATGATAAATTGTAATTCTAGTATTTTGTATGACCTCCCTTGGCCTTAATAACTGCTCCCAACCTTCTAGGCATGCTTTTAATCAAATTCTGACACACCTCTGATGGAATATTATTCCACTCTTCTACTACTCTTTCCCATAACTCCCAAATTCCTTTTGGTGCTGTTGGATACTTGTCTAACTGGTTCTTGAGGTGAACCCAATGATGTTCAATAGGACTGAGGCCGGGAGATTGGGCAGGACAATCCAGAAGAGTAATATTGTTGTTCTCCATCCATTTCTTGGCCTTTTTGGAGGTATGCTTGGGGTCATTGTCTTGTTGAAAAATCACCTCTTCTCCAGAAATTCCATTCTCCTCCAAGCTAGGCAGCATATGGTCCTTCAAAATGGACACATACTGGTCAGCATTTATCCTCCCCTCAACCTCTGCAAGATACCCAACTCCATTCCATCCCATACACCCCCATACCATAATGTTTCCTCCCCCAAATTTGACAGTTCCCTGCACCTCTCTCTCAATCAGCCCCTCTCCCTTCTGTTTCCAGACCCACTCTCTCACATCTGACCCAAACCTGTTGATTTTAGTCTCATCTGACCAAATAACCCTCCTCCAGTCTTTTACAGTCCACTCTCTATACTTCTGAGCAAAAGCCAATCTTGCTTTTCTATGCCTTATACTAAGCAAGGGCCTTTTCTTCTTCACCACAGCCTTGAATGAGTTTTTTCTGAGAACTCTTCTGACTGTTTCTGAGGAGACTGGAGTGGGGATGATGCTGTTGATGTAATGGGTGGCCTGAACAGCATTTGCAGCCTTGCCAGTGGTGATTTGGGTAAGGATGGCTCTCTGAGAGGTAGATGAGAGCTTAGAAGGACAACCACCAGAGGGGGAATCCAGGTTTGGATGGAGAGCCCTGAGTGTTCTGGATACACTAGACTGGCTGAGGTTGAGTTTAGAGGCAATATTGTGGGTAGAATAATGATTGGAGGCCAGGGAAAGAATGTTTTCCTTCTGAGCAAAGGAGATGGGATGCATTGGAGAATATTGAAGTATGAAGAATGCTAGTCCTAATTAAATACTATAATTTAAGGTCCCATCAAGGGTCACATCACCTTAGAAACCATCTGTCAAGTTTTTGACATTATACCATTGGTGGAGCATCAGATTCTAATATTTCTGACTACCCCTCACAAAACTGAGTCAATGAGTCCCTGAATTAAAATAATCATATTTCCATGAGGGATGATTAAAATTACATAATTCTTTGTTTGTTTGGTAGCCCTGATCATGTATGTTATTCGGTACACCAATACCTTGTTTGGTTTTGTTGTTTATGGGAAGATATTCAACAATGAATCAAAAAGTCCAAAACATTGACTCAGTTTTGTAAGTCACTGTATGTACAAATGGCTTATGTGATAAAAATGGTAAAATAAAGTGTAAAAATAGAAAGCACCATATGCTACCCACAAGCGCATCCATTCGCCCATCTAAACCCAACTGCACTATGCTGCTGCCTCAGCCAATAAGATTTGTGCACCTATAGCCCACTACCCAACTGTTCTGGTGCGATGCACTATTTTTGGTGTGCTCTAGGTCTCGTGCACTCTTTCCAATTAATCTGCTTCAGTGTTATGTGTTGCATGCTGCACCTTAGTAATAATGGCATGATCGACCTGTGCTGTTACCAGATAAGGCAATGCCAATTGGAAATGCGGAAGAACTATAAGGAGATGCTGTGTAAGGCCAAATACTGCCAAAGGGCTAGGATTACATGAAGGCACCCAAGTGCACACAGTCCAATGCCAAATAGGTGCAAAGTGCCCTGATTATATGAGAATGCGCAGTTTGCTCATGTTGGAATCACAGTGTGCCTCAAATAAATGTGCCAGTAAGATGGAAGCCACGATGTGCAGCACAACTGGTGTGGTGGATTGTTGTGTGTGTGATAGGGATTGTGCAATGAGTTTGCAGCAGAGAATGTGAGTTTCAGGTAAAGCATAAAAGGAGCACGCAAAGGCACATCGAGCATGCAATAAATGTGGAAGGCAGATAAGAAGTGTGGGGGGGGGGGATGCACGGAGGCAGTTTAAAGCGTAACAGGATGCCTTTAGGGTGCATGACAGCAGGCAGCTATGGGGGAACCAAAAGTGCAGTAGAGATGCAAAAGGCACACAAAGGCATGTAAAAGCACATGGAAGTGCACAAATGTGCACAGAGGTGCACGGGAGCACAATGGAGCGCACTAGAGCACAATGGAGTGCATGGGAGTGCATAGGAGTGCATAGGAGTGCACGGGAGTGCACTGGAAGTGCAGGAAGCAGACAAAGGCACATGGAAGTGCACAGGAGCGCACTTGGGCACACGAAAGCGCATGAAGGTGCACAAAAGTGTGCTGTGCAAAGTGAGTAGAAGATGTCCAAGCGGTGTGCACAATCATGAAAAATGGTGTAGTATGAGCGCAGGGTGATAGGGAGCTGTATCAGCATGGGACACTGCCCTGTAATTAAATCTAAAACAAACAGGCGGTGTTACTAATGACTGTGGCTGTACACCACAGCTGTTACGGGAGGACTGCGCAGCAGAGAGGGAACTTTATTTTCTTATTGTTCTTATTGTCTTGTACCACATACGTCTCACGCTTCGTTCTTCACTCTTTTGTTTAAGACGACGCGTGCCCATATCCTACGACCTTCATCTTTCCACACTATTGTAGTGTGTCATTCTTGCTATTGTCCTTATTGTTCTTAGCGTTCTTATTGTTCTCAATCTCATCTGTACTATTTAATCTAGCGAATATACGACGGGTCAACCAGCTTGACCTAGTCTTCTTTACACTCCTAACCTGGTGCGACCTAAGTCCTCGCTCAACCATCGCTTACGAGCCTTGGTGATTTGAACCTCTATCTCGACATCGTTACTCACGAGTCTCGACAGTCTTTGATTTAGGAGTATCAACCTTAACAAAAGGTCAAGCTGGTCTATATCCTGCCGACTAATCTCAGTCTAGGCAGACTATACTTTACGACACAATTCCTACAAGAAGCATCCGACCGCTCCCCACCAGATACATCATGGCAGCATCAACCACCCCCACCATCCCTACCGCACCCATCGCCCCCCCTGCTCGCGCAGAAATAAAGATGAGAGCGCCCACCGATTATTCTGGAGATAGGACCAAGACGATGCTCTTCTTACTCGAATGCGGAGCGTACGTCGACGCTAACGCAACCGCCTTCCCAGATGATCGACACAAGATTCTGTTCATGCTTTCTTATATGAACGGAGGGACAGCGGGACCATGGAAGCAGGCTTACTTGGAGGAAAGGTACATTGAAACAAAGCCTTGGGACACGTTCCAAGAATTTATCGCGAAGGTACGCTCGGCGTTCTCGCCGATCGATGACGCAGGAAATGCGCGGACACAGCTGAGAGCGCTGTCACAAGGAGGAAAGGGAGTCGATGAGTACATCGCCCAGTTTAAAACGCTCGCTTACCGCACAAAGATCAAAGAAGATGCCGCTTTGATAGAATACTTTGTCGACGGCCTTAACAGTAAGGTCCTCGACAAGGTTTTCGGTATGGAGAACCCCCCCGATACGATCGAAGGGTGGTACACCCACGTGGCGAGAGCAGAAGGGCACCTAAAGAGGGCCAGAGCGATCAAAGACAGGACTTATAGCAAGGTAGGGGGAGGGGGAGCAAGCAACTCCCCAAAGGACCCCAGTGCAATGGACATCGACACCACGCGCCTCTCCTACGCAGAAAGAATCAAACATATGAGGGAAGGAAAGTGCTTTGTCTGTCACAAGACAGGGCACAGAGCCAGCGATCACAAGGGCGGGAGGCAGCCACCCGCGAAAGAAGAAAAGAAAACTGAGACGAAGAAAACCCCGCAGGACCACTTCGCGAAGATACGAGCCCTCATCAATGAGCTAGAGGAGAAGGAGAAAGAGGAAGTGCTCGACCTCATGGTCGAGGAGGGTTTTTAAAGAGGCGGCCTGCATCGGCAGCAGAGCCTGCCAGAGTAGTTGTTTCAAGTGTACTTGTAGCGCACGTAAGTAATCTATCCATGCGCGTTAAAGTTCACTGTCTGCTAGACAACGAAAAAGCCGAAATTCCCGCCCTGATCGACTCAGGGGCGGGCGAAACTTTTATTGATCATCGGGTCGTCCAGAAACTCGGCCTAAGAAAACTCCCACTCGCACGGAAGATCCTCGCCAAAAACGTCGACGGCACCCTAAACAAGAATGGGACGATCTCACACTACGTCCGAATCAACACAGAGATCGGGGAAAAAGAGGAGGAAATCGTGATGCTGATCACGGGGCTGGGGAGAGAAATGATGATCTTAGGCTACTCGTGGCTCCAAAGACGTAACCCGATCATTGATTGGGAAAAAGGGACCCTCACGGACCGACATACCGAGCGGTCCCTCATGAAAAAGATCCGGACCATGATCGAGCGAACGCGGACCACTATTGGTAAGCAAAGCCTCACTATAGATGACAAGGGGCCGCTTGAACCGAGAGTAACGTTGAGTCCGACTCTCGGGAGGCTTCCTATAAGGAGTGCTGGGGAGATCTTCGGAGAAACCCACCTCGCCGCCGCCGAGTACGTGAAGAGTAGACTCGGGGCGGTTCATCTCGCAAAAGGGCTTTGCACCACGGACGGACCTGATGACAATGGATCACACACGGTAAACAACACGGCAACGGACACCCGATCTGAGATCGATCCACCGATCTCTACACCGGATGAATTCAATTACGGCTTAGCTCTTGACGGCAACGACGACGGAACAGATGCTTTATTCGCCTACGTTCGAGGGGAACCAATGATCGGGGTATTCAGAACCAAGGAACCCCCCCTTACCATTGAAAACGACTACGTCCCCCCGAACTATCAGAAACTCAGATATATTGCACGCATCACTCGATCTCGATCGACGGGCAGATTCGTCTTCTCTCACACTACCCATATCCGGGCTAAGACCTCTGTTTCACAGAGGCTCGCTCACGAGAAAGAAGATGACAAAGAGAAACTATCGATCGATGATCTGCTCCCCGACAAGTATAAGGAGTATCGAAGCGTATTTGAGAAGGCAGCGTCGGAAAGGTTTCCCGAGTCAAGGCCATGGGATCACGCGATCGAACTCAAGCCGGACTTCGTCCCCAAAGATTGTAAGGTTTACCCGATCACCCCGGCGGAACAAAGGAAGCTGGACGAATTCATCGACGATAACCTGAGGAAGGGGTACATCACCCCGTCGAAATCTCCGATGGCGTCACCATTCTTCTTTGTGGCAAAGAAGGACTCCGATGCCCTCAGGCCGTGCCAAGACTATCAGTACCTGAACGAGGGAACCATCAAGAACTCTTACCCGCTACCGCTAATCGGCGATCTGCTGGACAAATTGAAAGGGGCAAAATGGTTCACCAAGTTGGACATCAGGTGGGGCTATCACAACGTCAGGATCAAGAAGGGAGATGAATGGAAGGCAGCATTCAAAACTAACAAGGGGCTGTTCGAGCCCAAGGTTATGTTTTTCGGTCTCTGCAACTCCCCGGCGACGTTCCAAGCCATGATGAACGATATTTTCAGAGACATGCTGAACGAAGGCTGGCTGGTGATCTACATGGATGATATTCTCATTTTCTCCAAGGACAGAAAAGAACACGAGGAGAGAACGAGAAGAGTCCTGGCAAGGCTCAGGGAACACGACCTATACCTAAAACCTGAGAAATCCAAATTCGACGCACAGGAAGTCGAGTTCCTTGGCTTGATCCTGCGACCCGATCAGCTAGCTATGGACCCTACCAAGCTAAGCGGAATCAGAGATTGGCCGGCCCCAACCAACGTGAAGGGGGTCAGATCGTTCCTGGGCTTCGGAAACTTTTATAGAAGGTTCATTGGCAACTTTGCCGCAATCACCAAACCGTTAAATGACCTGACAAGAAAAGACCAGCCATTCGATTGGACTGACGAATGCCGAACGGCGTTCGAACTACTAAAAAAGAAGTTCTCTGAAGCACCAGTATTGCTGATGCCCGACGCAGAAAAACCATTCGTGATCGAAAGTGACGCCTCGAAATACGCAACGGGCGCCGTACTAAAACAGACCGACTCTAACGGAGACTGGCACCCCTGCGGGTATATCTCCCACTCCCTAACTCCCACCGAACGAAACTATGAGATCTACGATCGGGAACTACTGGGAATCATACGAGCACTCGAGACCTGGAGGCACTATCTCCAGGGATCGGAACACGCAACAACGATCTTATCTGATCATAAGAACCTGATGTATTTCAGGACGGCACGAAAGTTGAATCGGCGACAGGCCAGGTGGAGCCTTTTCCTATCACAATTCAACCTCAAACTAGTACACGTCCCTGGGAAAATGATGGTCCAGTCTGACGCCCTGTCACGGAGAGGAGATCACATCCCCGATATCGATAACGATAACGATGATATCACCCTACTTAAAGACGAGATCTTCACATGGACGATCGACACCGAACTAAAAGAAGTCCTCACCACAAGTATGATGAGAGATGACCTATTAAAAGAGATCGTGAGAGCAATCAAAGAAGGAGGAACGCCACCGATCAAGTCGGCGGTAGAAGACTGGAGGATGGAAGATGATGGGACGGTCTTCTTCAAAGACCGATGCTACGTCCCCGACGACAAGGAATTGAGAAGGAAAATCGTGGAGAAATACCACGACAATATGCTTACAGGGCACCCCGGACGGTTTCAGACTCTAGAACTGGTGCGGAGAGACTACTGGTGGCCAGGGATGACTATATTCATCCGAAACTACGTCGATGGCTGTGCAACATGCCAACAGATGAAAGTAAACACTCACCCGACTACACCCGGACTATCTCTAATCAAATCTGATGCCACACGACCGTTCGCTTTAGTAACAATGGATTTCATTACCGATCTCCCGACGAGCGACGGAGCTGACACAATCATGGTCGTGGTAGACCATGGACTTACTAAGGGGGTAATTTTCATCCCCTGTAACAAGAACGTAGATGCATTGGGAGCGGCCGACCTCTATCTCCACAACGTATTCAAGAGATTCGGCCTCCCAGATAAGATTATCTCGGATCGAGACCCACGTTTCGCATCGAACGCCTTCCAAGAACTGGGAAGACTTTTGGGGATAAGATTAGCGATGAGCACGGCCTACCACCCTCAGACGGACGGGGAAACCGAAAGGGTAAATCAAGAACTAGAAATCTACCTCCGGATCTTCTGTGCGAACAAACCTTCGCAATGGAAGAATCACCTCACCACCGCCGAATTCACGCACAACCAAAAACACCACTCGGCCATCAAGAACACCCCATTTTACGTGATGATGGGAGCACATCCTAAAGCCATTCCCACCACCTATCTGAAAACGAACGTACCCGCCACCGAGCAGCGACTGGCCGAATTAGGAAATGTACGACGAGAAGCTTTGGCGGCCCACGAACTCTCCCGACAGGTAATGATCGGGCGAAACGGACGGGGATTCCGCCCATTCACGGTGGGGGAAAGGGTCTGGCTCGACTCTAAGAATCTAAAACTAGGCTACCCAACCAGAAAACTCGCACCTAGACGAGAGGGACCATTCCCCATCACGCGGGTAATTTCGTCCCATGCCTACGAACTAAAACTCCCTCCTCAATGGAAGATCCACCCCGTATTTCATGCTTCTCTACTCTCACATTTCAAGGAGAATGACACCCACGGGCCAAACCCACTTCCTCCGACACCCGATCTGATCGAAGGAGAGCTTGAACACGAGGTGGAGGCTATCCTAGCGCATAGGGGAACGGGTAGAAGGATGCGATTCTTAGTGAAGTGGAAAGGGTACGGCTCAGCAGAAAATACCTGGGAACCACAGGTTCACCTAAAAAACGCGGCTGAAATACTGGGAGAGTACAGAAGCACCCACAACCTCTCTTAATATGAGTCGCCCTCTCCATTTCTTCATGAACGTCACTCCCGATCCTGACCCCATCAGGACGTTCAAGCTCATCCTCAGTTTCGTCCAAGATACGGACGGCATTAGAAACGAAGAGAGACTGTTATCCATAACCCAAGACCGGGCTCTCCTCCACAGCACCACCCAGAACCTTTTTGAAACCTACAGAGCTATCTCCCGACTCCAACGGGTATTTCGACGACTAACCGAGGAAGCTTATTACCTCGATTTACTCCCGCTGATGAGAAGTTTAGACAAACAGGCGCTCCGATACGAACCAGGAGAACGGGTCCCCACACCCCAACAGATCTTCATTTTAGAACCACTCGACGACGAAGAAGAAGAAGAAACGCCGATGTCTGCATCACCACATCCTCCTCTCCCCGCCTACTCACAATCTGCATCCCCGAGTCCTCCTCTCCCCACCTACTCACATTCTCCGCCGAGACGAGCACCCACGCCACACCCCGCCCAAACCACCACCACCACCGATCCCACGCCTGCACCCCCGTGGATGAGAAATTCTGTCTGCTTCACCTGCGCTCAGGTGGGCCACTTTTCATCGCACTGTCCTGAGTACCAGTGCCCTCACTGCCGACGGTGGCGACCGGAGCATTCGGCACTTTTCTGTCCGAATAACGCCTCACGTGACGTCCCGCCACGTCACCGCACAACTTAGAGCTAACCGCCATGCTCTACAACCTATATGTCGTCATCACTCTCGGCGCGATATTCAGCGCGTCGATTTTCTTTATATTTGCGTGTTATATGCTTATCCTATTCAAAATCGTCAATGCTCCACGACTCCCTCGACTCACGACTCTCCTCACGGGGACTTCGGTTCGTTTCGCTGGAGGGGAGGACGTCGAGCTACCAACTCGGGTGTACGGCCACAGAACCCCGACGCCTGCCTCCTTCTCCACGTTCACCGCGTCAACCACTAACGAGACGTCCTTCGACCCGATGAGGACGATCCGGCCTTAGTTTCGAGTGGGACTCGAAACGTTGGAAGGGAGCTGATGTTACGGGAGGACTGCGCAGCAGAGAGGGAACTTTATTTTCTTATTGTTCTTATTGTCTTGTACCACATACGTCTCACGCTTCGTTCTTCACTCTTTTGTTTAAGACGACGCGTGCCCATATCCTACGACCTTCATCTTCCCACACTATTGTAGTGTGTCATTCTTCCTATTGTCCTTATTGTTCTTAGCGTTCTTATTGTTCTCAATCTCATCTGTACTATTTAATCTAGCGAATATACGACGGGTCAACCAGCTTGACCTAGTCTTCTTTACACTCCTAACCTGGTGCGACCTAAGTCCTCGCTCAACCATCGCTTACGAGCCTTGGTGATTTGAACCTCTATCTCGACATCGTTACTCACGAGTCTCGACAGTCTTTGATTTAGGAGTATCGACCTTAACAACAGCCATTTGGTGTTGGTGTTGGTGTCACCTAAAGTGCATACCACCACCCAATTTCAACACTCCTCCTCAACACCTATGCCATCCTTAAGCAATTAACAAGGTCATTGTGTTTTAGCTTTGGTAATGCTTTAGTAAGCAAATCAGCTAAGTTGTCATCCATTGCGCAGTACTGAATGCGTATCTTGTTGGAGATGAGTTTCTCACATATGAAATAGTGTTGGATGTCAATGTGTTTGGTGTGGCCATGATTGATGGCATTGTGAGAATAAGTGATTGCACCTTGGTTATCCACCTTGAGGACAGTGGGTTCAGAGTAGGGAATGCCAAGCTCAGCAGTAAGGGTTCTTAACCAGATTGCTTGGCATGTTGCTAGACTTTCTGCCATGTACTTGGCTTCCATAGATGATAACACGATTGTTGGCTGCTTCTTTGATTGCCAAGAAATTGGACTGCCAGTCATCTTGAAGCCATATCCAGAGATAGATTTTTGATCATTTACATTTAATCCCCAATCAGCATCCAAATAAGTGAGGGGTTTGACTTCTCCCCCTTGTCTCAAGTTCACGAGTGCCATTGAGATACTGGAAAACGCGCTTGACAGCAGTCCAATGGGTGGGTCTGGGGTTGCTCATGAATTGATTAAGCATTTGGACTGCAAATGAGATGTCAGGTCGCATTCCTATCACCATGTACATGAGTGATCTGATTGTACTCTGATACTCTGGGATATCGTGATGCTCATTATCAGGGGCCAGACATAATCATATCGGACAAGTTGTAGGGTCTTGTTTTGTCCAAAATGATCAGGAAGGATATGGTTTTGCTTGTACTGTAAGGAGAAAGAAAGGCACCCCAGGCATCTGGGCAATTTTCTGTGTTCGTCCCATATTTTTTTATATTTTATTTCACCCTATTCTGCCTTTTCTATGATTTTCTATGATTTATTTCTATTTTATTATTATATTTCGGTTTTTTCTATGTTGGTACATGTTGACAGTTCGATTCTTAGAGGCAGGACCCCTTCTGGATGTTTACCCATCAAGGTGACATCATCCTGCAGCTTGATCCACCTATCTCTGCCTTTTTGCTTTTTTAGCTTACTATTTGATTTTTGGCTCTATCACATATACTGGGCATCAACAGATAGGTCCTTAGAGTTTTCTCTTTGAATTCCCCTCTGTTAGGTGCACCTGGAGTGTCTGTATTATGTAGTATAATATTAACTTTGGATTCCCCTCTGTTAGCTCACTATTAAGTGAGGCTTTGAAGTTGCCCTTACAGTAGAAAACTCTTTCCCTAGGCCTGGAATCAAAGCACACTGCAGATATAACATGTCCTACACCTACAGGACATTGCCCAGAATGTAATCAACACCCCTGCCTTAAGTGCGTGCTTATCTCCGCTCCATGCACTGCCATGCACCATGAATGCCCATAAATGCATTGAAGCACTCGAAGGCACCATTACCGGATTGTGCACACAAATTGAATCACTTAAATCATGCATCAAAAGCTCTGTTAATACCCTACAGCTTAGTCCCTCACCTAATATCCCATTTATTCCAACTCCAACCGCTTCCAGCATTGATGCTCTACCTAATACCACTGGCACACAGATTAAACTGTCCCCCCAGCCGACTTTGATGGTGCATGCTCTCATGGACATTCTTTCCTCAACTCCTGTGAGTTATACATCAGTCTTCACCCTAATCAATTTCTAGATGATACTGCAAAAATTTATTGGGCCTTTACATACATGAAGTCTGAGCATGCCTACCTCTATGTTGACTGCATTTTGCACCAAGCCCAGAAACTCGGTTCCCTCCCTTTTTCCTCTTGGGATGACTTTAGGGAGAAGTTCATATGACACTTCTGCCCTCTCCACAAATGCCAGCAAGCTGCAATGCACCTCAAGTCATCCTTATATTACCAAGTGCACCAATCTGTGGATGACTATATTAATGAGTTTATGGATTTAGCAGACATGGTGGGATATGAGGATGGGCTACCAGTGGTGGTTAAATTTTGTTGTGGTCTCAATCAAAAGGTTTAGGACCAGATTGCACAGATGTTGAAGGGATGCCCAGCTGATGACAATATTGATGCTTGGTACAAAGCTGCTTCTCTCTGTGATGAGAACTGACTCATGAATGCGGCTTTTAACACTACACTCCATGCCACTATGACCACATGTACCCCCAATCCCTCTAACTATCCATCCCCACTGCCCACCAGTAACCACTTTGACACTCTGCTGGTTGATCCACTTGAGGAAAAACTTCACTCCATGACCAACTTCCCCCCTGAGTCCCCCAGCTCAATAGAAGTCACACCCACTCCACTCACACCTGTTCCTCCTCTTCTCAGATTAAAATCTTGGGAGCGCAAGCTACCATGCAAATACATTGTAGTGTCCACCCCCTCCCAGCAATCGCTAGAATTGAAGATTGAGCTGCAGACTATGTATATGGGGCAAATACTTGGTGTCTCTGCTTTCCTGGACTTGGGTGCCACAGGCCTTTTTATTGATTCACACCTGGTTCAACAAAAACAACTCAATACCTGCTCACTATCTTGACCCATGCCTGTCTACAATGTGGATGGCTCTCCAAATGAAGCTGGGGCAATTTGGGAGGTTGTCAACCTAGTCCTCCATTACAAGGACCACAGTGAATGGGCTCTCTTCGCTATGATCCAACTGGGGAAGCAGGAGGTGATTTTGGGCTACCCATGGCTTTGTGACCATAATCCTGAGGTTGACTGGGTGACAGGTGAAGTTATGATAAGTCATTGTCCCTCTCATTGCCATGCTTGCTTCACTGAAGGCAGACAGAAATGTCAAGGGCGAAAGGTCCTCTTACAGCGCACTCAAAAGTGTCATGCTGGTCCAATGCCTATAGCTGATGTGGACTTAAAAAACATTCCAGATTTCACACCTAATTCTGATGATGATGTGGAGGAAGTGGAGGAGATTGAGGAAGGTGACCAAAATTTCTACACTACTATTAACCCTTCACATGAGATGTGTGCCACCTCAAATGTCTCCCAGCACCTCGCAGAGGCCTTCCACAAGAACAGTGCATCCAAATCCTTCACTGAGTCAGTACTTCCTCACCTGCATGACTTCAAGGATGTCTTCTCCAAGGAATCCTTCAACTTACTTTCTAGCGTAAGCAGTGGGATCATGCAATTGAGCTCACGCCGGGTGCCACACCCTTCTCCTGCAAGGTCTATCCTCTCTCCCCTGAAGAACAATGACAACTCAACAAGTTCATCAATGAACACTTGGTTTCTGGTATATCTGCCTTTTAAAGTTGCCCATGGCCTTGCCTTTCTTCTTTGCCAAAAATAAGGATGAGTTTCTTTGACCAGTTCAATACCATCAATGCCTCAACAACATCACAGTCAAGAACTGCTATCCACTACTCCTCATATCCAAACTCATCAACCAACTCCATGGGGCATGTTACTTCACTAAGCTCGATGTCCATTGGGGTTACAACAATGTGCAGATAAAGGAAGGGGATGAGTAGAGGCCACCTTTTTGCACAAACCATGGTCTTTTTGAACCACTTGTCATGTTCTTTGGTCTCACTAATAGTCCTGCCACCTTTCAGACCATGATGAATGACATCTTCCATGATCTCATATTGGAAGGTGTGGTCTGTGTCTACCTCGACAAATTCTCATTTTCACTCGCGACCTCAATGAACATCATCAAATCACATGCCTGGTGCTAGAGCAACTTTGGCAGCACAAACTCTACCTTCATCATGACAAGTGCAAGTTTTAGAAGACATGGATCAAGTACTTGGGCTTGATTATCTCAGATGGACAGGTGGAGATGGACCTGGTCAAGGTTGCTGGCATTACAACTTGGTCCATGCCCACAAACAAGAAAGAGGTGCAGTCTTTTCTGGGCTTCATCAATTTTTATCAGTGCTTTATTAAAGATTTTTCCCACCATGCATGCCCATTATTCGACCCCACTGGCAAGGAGGGGTGGAAGTGGGAAAATGCACAGCAGGAAGCATTTGAGAAGCTCAAAGAGATGGTCACTTCCACTCCAATCCTTACCTTTGCTGATGACTCGCATCCCTTCCATGTAGAAGCTGACAGTTCAGACTTTGCAATGGATGCAGTGTTGTCCCAACAATCTCCCAAGGACCAGAAGTGGCACCCCATTGCCTTCTACTCAAAGAGTCTTAGTGCTGTGGAATGCAATTGTGAGATCCATGACAAGGAGATGCTGGCAATAATGTAGGCATTGGGGGAGTGGTGACATTTCCTGGAGGGTGCTCAACACAAGGTTGAGATCTGGATAGACCACAAGAACCTCGAGTACTTCATGACCACCAAGAAACTTAATTGTTGCCAAGCCTGCTGGTCCCTTTATCTCTCCAGATTCAATTTTTCCCTGCATCATCACCCAGGTCGCAGCATGGGGAAGACTGATGCCCTCTCCCACCATCCAGATCACAGGGATGGGAGCAATGACAGTCAAGGTATCATGTTGTAATCTGATCTGTTCACAGTCTGTGCACTAGAAGGTGCTACCTTGGAGGGTGAGGAGCACAGTATCCTATGTGACATTTGTCATGTGAACCATAGCAATTTACATGAGGATGCTGTGGCTCTGGCAGTAAAGGAGCTGAGAAAGGGATCCACCTCTTGACTTCATGCAGCAGATTGGACAGAAAAAGATGACATCCTATACTTCTGTGACTGCATCTAGGTCCCTAACGATCTCCAGCTTCAATGACAATGATAGGTTCAATATGCACTTTAAGGTCTGGAGAACATTCCCACTCGTATTGAGACACTACGACAGATGTTCCGAACTACTATGAACCCTATGAAATCCTTTTCGAACTACTTCGAACTATTTCACACTATTTTGGACAACTTCGAGACATTTTAAATGCTTTCGAGCTATTTCACAACACTTCGAACGACTTTGCAGCATTTCAAAGAACATCAGCCGCCATATAGCTGTCTTGAAACACTTTTGATACATACTGCACATTTGGAACAAGCCAATTCGCTGCATATCAAGCACTACTGGACATGAGGAGAGACTACAAGAGACTTAGAATGTGATAAGTGTGGTTTTATGTTTCATTGATATATTAAAGCAATAGAACAAGAACTCTTACCATACTGGGACAATGTACATTTCACTTATTATCACTTTTTCATTTGTTTTATGTTTTACAATACCTTTATTGCTGTGCATATTGCCTCATGTTTTCCACATGTTCTTGTTTCCTTTTTAGTAATATTTCTTCAAATTGTATATAGACTTGCATTAGTTACTTAGAATAGAAGAATACCTATGGGGAACAGAGCACAAGTTACCCTCTCACTTATTGTCTGACTTAAGAGCCGTTCTATTAGGTCTTATCTTCATGTCGTATCTCTAAGTTCTGTAAAATATTGCAAACTTCTTCAAACTTATTGTATTCACTCCTCAGGTTATTGTCTATAGCCTATCACCATTCAAAAAACACATTACATTCACTAAACTCATTCCTCGATATACAAACCCCTTCGAACTTATTCGAACTACTTCACACATCTTCAAACTTATTCGAACTATTTTGCACATCTTTGAACCAATTTCGAACTCATTTAAATGACTTTGTATGCTCTTACAAACTATTTGCACCATCCCTTATTATTTCGCATCACTAAACACAATGTTTTGGTCTTAGTGGTGATATTTAGTACCAACTCACACCCTTCCTCTGACTCGTGTTATACCATCCAAAGCCATTTAGTAGGTTTTGTTTGGGTTTTCAGGTTGAGTATTATCATTTTGGAGCCCATCATGAGGGGTTTCTAGATCATTTCATTGTTGAACCTCCACTCTCTTCTACCACTCATTTCACCAAAGGGTGCTTAATGATTTTGACTTCACATTGAACTCATTTTGCCTCCAACCCTCCTGAACAACCAGGAGATTTCAATACAGTATTTTAACCTCAATAATATTATTTCGCACTCTTTCACCATTCAAACTTATGACCTCACTACCATCTTCGACTTTAAAAACATACGAAACATGACACTGCACGAATTTCAACCTCACAACCTTCAAAATCTACCTCGAACATGTTGACATCCTTTATGCCAGCTCCCAGTCATTCTACATCTCTGAAGTTCGATGTGAGATGACCTAAAGACCTTCGAAAATACTTTGAAGATCTCGAATTTTTGTTCATAACTTGTGGTATTACCGATCATGACTTGAAGAAGCGACACACTTGCAGGCAGATACATCGACTTCAACTCTTACGATCTCTGGGAATCACTTCCAGAGTATGAACACAGCACATCATTTGATGAATTTTGCATTGCAGTATTCAAGTTCTATCCCAAAATAGAAAACAAATGAAGATACAGCATTTTGGACATGGATACACTCATTAATGAACAGCTTTGCACCAATATTTTCAATGAAAATGATTTAGGAGCTTATTACAGGTCACTCTACAAGGTCACGAGCTTCCTTCGCTCAAAATGTAGACTCTCAGAACCCAAACAAAGTCGAGTTTTCTTTGAAGCTTTTAAATGTACTTATGGACTCAAATTGTGAACTGTCTCGAAGTGAAGTTCCCTGATCACTATCCCAATGACCCATATATGCTGAACGACATCCACGATGCTGCAAAATTTGCTATAGCATCCTTGAATTTGTATTCTATTTTCCAGCAATCGATTTTGACCTCAAATTTATTGCAGTCTAGCACATTAATTGATTCCGAAGACATTTCGCACATTCTTGAAAATTTCATATCAAACTTCGCATCAGTTATTGCAGCTTCGAATTCAACCAGATCAGCACCCAAAGTTTCCATCTTGACCTCGTTCACCACTGATATCACACCATCGAACCCAGCATCTGAAAGTATACCTCACAGCTCGAACAATTCAGATAACTTCGAAGCTTGTATCACAGCCCTCGAACAGGAACTGACCCTCAAAAAACAGCTTGTGTTCGAACGAGAAAATGTCGCACTTTGAAATTGTCATTTCGCACCTCCTGGTCTTTATCACATCGTCCCAGCTTCATTGCCCACGTCCATTCCAATCCCATTGTCTTCGCCTTCAGTAATTCCACCCCAGTCCACTCCAATAGTTGCACCTTTGCCAGCTTCAAACTCAATCTCACCTCCAATATCTTTGTCGCATTTGTTCCCTCCATTGCCTATTTCAACCTTGACTTGCTGTTCACCACTACCAGTATTTTCATCCTCAATCTCATTGCCTGCGCCCTCTTCCAATTTAATATCTATTTCAATATCGCCTTCGCCCTCGACACTCGATTCACATTCACATTCACCTTCGAAGTCCAGTATAGCGCTCGAAACTCCATTCCCATTGTATATCTACAGTCATCTCCTCAAAATTTGCCTTCCCCTTATTGCCAAAATTTTTATTACATCCATCGCACACAAGTATTTCTCTGACCTCATTTTTGACCCCCCAATTTCTCATCCAATTTTGATTCCCCCAGTCACTCGACTCGAATATTATGACCATGGCTAGTACCATCAACATCAATCGAATTCGCCTCTTTTCTTTCTCTTTTTCATATTTTAACCTCATTCTATTTATCGATCACGTTTGATTATGCTTGACATTCTTCAAAATAGCTTCAACAGCTTTCCCTTCTATTCACCCACATATGCCTTCGCTCACCTCGATCTCAACTCCAAACTTCCTTGACAATGTCCTATGACCATTTCCCTTCCACCAAATCTTCTCCCTATCAACTTTGAACATCTCAAAAAGCTTCAAACAACCTCACTAAGTTTTCAACACAATCATGCATTCTGCATGTGACTTCGATCGGCTGACTGGAACAGTCAGGATTTCAGTAAGGGGGAGGATGAGAGGTTCAATACATGCTTTAAGGTCTGGAGAACATTCCCACTTGTATCAAGACACTATGACAGATGTTCCGAACTGATACAAACCCTACAAAATCCTTTTTGAACTACTTCAAACTATTTTGCACTATTTCAGATGACTTCAAGACATTTCAAACACTTTTGAACTATTTCACGACACTTCGAACAACTTTGCAGCATTTCAAACAACATTGGCCACTGTATAGCTGTCTTAAAACACTTTCGATACATGCTGCACATTTGGAACAAGCCAATTCACTGCATATCAAGCACTACCAGACACAAGGAGAGACTATAAGAGACTTAGAATGCGATAAGTGTGGTTTTATGTTTCATTGATATATTAAAGCAATAGAACAAGAACTCTTATCATACTGGGACAATGTATATTTCACTTATTATCATTTTTCATTTGTTTTATGTTTTACAATACCTTTATTGCTGTGCATATTGCCTCATGTTTTCCACATGTTCTTGTTTCCTTTTTAGTAATATCTCTTCAAATTGTATATAGACTTGCATTAGTTACTTAGAATAGAAGAATACCAATGGGAAACAGAGCACAAGTTACCCTCTCACTTATCATCTGACTTAAGAGCCATTCTCTTGGGTCTTATCTTCATGTTGTATCTCTAAGTTCTGTGAAATATCACGAACTTGAACTTATTGTATTCGCTCCTCATTTTATCGCCATTTGAAAAACACATTACATTCACTAAATTCATTTCTTGATATACCTCAAATCCCTTCGAACTTATTTGAACTATTTTGCACATCTTCGAACCAATTTCAAACTCATTTGAATGACTTCATATACTCTTACAAACTATTCGCACCATCCCTTATTATTTTGCATCACTAAACACAATGTTTTGGTTTCAGCAGTGATATTTAGTACCAACTCACACCCTTCCTCTGACTCGTATTATACCATCTGAAGCCATTTAGTAGGTTTTGTTTGGGTTTCTGGGTTGAGTATCATCAATGACTCATCTCTCAGCACCACAACTCACTCATTGCTAGCTACCCCAGGTGTTGAAAGACATTGGAACTCATATCATGGAATTATTGGTGGCCCCAGATGTCTCGACTCATTGGTCAGTACTGCCATACCTGTGATCTCTGCTTATGCACCAAGACTCCATGGCACAAGCCCATTGGTGAGTTACACCCCCTTTCTGTCCCAGCATTGGGATGTTGTCAGTGTGTACTTTGTAGTAGAACTACCAGAGTCCAATGGGTTTGATGTGGTAATGTGCACAGTCGACTCTGCTGGGAAGCGAGCTCATTTTATCCCCACTCATATGACTGTCACCACACTTGGAGCAGATTGACTCTATTTGTGCCATGTGTGGAAGCTCTATGGACTGCCTGGTGCATTCCTCTGTAACCAAGGACTGTGGACAATTTGTTGCAGAACTCATCTGAGAGCTGTACTGCCTGCTGGGGATCAAGCTCCTGGCCTTGACTGCCTACTACCCACAGACAGATGGACAGACAGAATGAGTCAACCAAGAACTGGAGCAGTACATCTGTATCTTCGTCAATGAGCAACAGGACAATTGGGAAGATCTCCTTCCCATGGCTGAGTTTGGATACAATAATCATATCCACTCTTCCACCCAACAAACTCCCTTCCTCTTCAACACAGGGCAACACCCATGCATGGGCTTGAGCCTCGACAAGCACCCTCGCACTTGGAGATGGTAAATGAGTTCACAGAGTGGATGAAGGACACCTTGGAAGAGGTGAAGTCAGCTTTGGCCAAGGCAAAGGATGACATGGCATGCTTCTACAACCAGCATCACTCACCCACAAAGGTTGGTGATCAACTCTAGTGACATTTCCACCACACGTCCATCCAAGAAACTTGCCCACTGCTTTCTTGGACCATTCCTCATCACTAGACGTATCGGGTCACATGCCTATCATCTATGGCTACCACAGTCCATGTCCAGACTCCACCCTGTCTTCCATGTCATAAAGCTGCTGCTTGCACCCACAGATCCATTTCCTGGACACATGACATGACCTCCCCCAATGCCTACAGTTATTGAAAGCAAACCTCAGTATGAGGTTGAGTCCATCTTAGACAGCCAGTTACATTGAGGTAAATCTAAATACCAGGTATGCTGGAAGGGTTATGGGTACAAGGAGAACTCCTGGGTCACAGAGTCCGATGTGAATGTCCCACGACTGGTCAGGGAGTTCCACTAGCGACATTCCTCTGTGCCTCAGCACATTCAAGCATCTGACTTTGGGCAAATATCTTTTTAAATGCATCAGGGTAATGCATCATAAAAGGGGGGTGATGTAAGGGTAAAGGAAGGCACCTCAAGCATTTGAACAATTTTCTGTGTTCATCCCATATTTTTTTATATTTTATTTCACTCTATTCTGCCTTTTCTATGATTTTCTATGATTTATTCCTATTTTATTATTATATTTCGGTTTTTTTTATGTTGGTACATGTTGACAGTTCTATTCTTAGAGGCAGGACCCCTTCTAAATGTTTACCCATCAAGGTGACATCATCCTGCAGCTTGATCCACCTATCTCTGCCTTTTTGCTATTTTTAGCTTACTATTTGATTTTTGGCTCTATCACATATACTGGGCATGGACAGATGGATCCTTAGAGTTTTCTCTTTGGATTCCCCTCTGTTAGGTGCACCTGCAGTGTCTGTATTATGTAGTATAATATTAACTTTGGATTCCCCTCTGTTAGCTCACTATTAAGTGAGGCTTTGAGGTTGCCCTTACATGTACTGCAGAACCTTGAGGTGGAGATCCACTACATTCAGGACATAAATCCAGTCAAAGTGGCAAAAAAGTCCACTGTCATCTATAGTCCAATCAGAAGCAGAGGGGGTTGGGAGATGAGCAGATGAGATGGGGTTGAGGATAAGAGAGGATCAGATGTCGTTGTGGAGCTTCTCAACATCCATAAGGACTGCTTGTCGGATGACTGGGGTGACAAAGTATGTGGCTCAAAGTGAAGAGGTGAGCTGTTCTTGGGTGAAGACAGATCAGAAATTGCTTGGATTTGCTGAAATGAAGTCATCATTTTCCCCTTTGCAGTAGACATCCCAACGTCTAGTGAGTGCATCAGGTTTCACCTCTAGTTTCCTGGGGCAGAAGCAGATGACTAAGTTGAACTGTGAGAGGTACTCGGACTATCTGGTTTAGCAGCAGGTGAGCAGCTTGGTGGTGCTGAAGTACTCCAGATTTTTGTGATCAGTGACCACATCGATCGGGTTTCTGGAGCCTTCTAGATAATGTCGCCAATGCTTGAATGCCTCAAAGATGGCCAGAAATTCTTTGTCATGGGTGTTATAGTTTAGCTCAGTGAAATTGAAAGAGCAGGAGTGGAAGGCAACAGGGTGAATATCGCCATCAGGAGTGTGGGCAGAAAGGATTGCTGCTAGGGCATAGTTGGAGGTGTCCATATCAAGGACCAAGTGGAAATCTGGTACCCACTGAGAGAGGACTGGAGCATGGGTGAATTCTTCCTTAAGCCTGTCAAAGGCTTCTTGGCACTTTGTGTTGAAGTCTCAGGGAAAGTTTTTCTGCATCAAGCAGATCAGAGGCACAACGATGTCATAATATCCATGAATGAACCTGCAGTAAAAGTTGCAGAATCTGAGGAAGGACTGTATGCTCAACGTCTGAAACTGGAGGGGATGACCTGGGAGGTCTTGAGTGCATGAAACCCGACCTGGTGGGTTTACTTTCTGGGGTACTGGCCAGTCCAGAATGGTCTTTACTTTGTCTTCAGACATCCAGAGTCCATTCAGTGACAAGATAAACCCAAGATATTCAACTGTATCTTTGTGGAACTCACATTTCTGTGGAGAGGCATAAAGTCTGTGTTTCTGGAGTCTCTAAAGGACTTCTTTAATGTGAGCCTTGTGTTTTGACATTTCATCAGAAAAAATGAGGATATCATTGAGATAGATGATGTTGCAGACATCAAGCATATTGCTGAAAATGTTGTTCATGAGGTGCTGGAAAGCTGTGGGTGCATTGGTGAGTCCGAAGGGCACCACCAGCCACTCAAAGGACCCATAGTGGGTCTGGAATGTCATTTTCTATTTATCACCATCAGCAATGTGAACCAAATGGTAAGCATGTCAGAGGATGATTTTTGTAAAGATGCAGGACTTGTGGGGTGTGTCAAGGAGGTCAGAGATTAGTGGGAGCAGATAGCGATTCTTCTTTGAGATGCAGTTGAGGCCCCAGTAGTCTACACATAACCAGAGTGTACCATCCTTCTTCTTGACAAAAAGTATAGGAGCACCATGAGGTGATTTGTAGGGTTGAATGAAGCTGCAACAAATGTTCTCTTCAATGAACACTTGCAGAGCTTCGAGTTCAGATGGGGAGAGGGAGTACATATGGCCCAGAGGTGGGGGCATATTATCCTCTGTCTCTATCTTTAGGTCATAATGGCAGTGTAGAGGAAGGGTGTCCACCTTCTGTTTATTGAAGACATCAGCAAACTCATGATATTCTTCAGAGATATTCAAAAGGTCCACTGGGTTTCTGGTGACAGCTGAGGATTTGGCTGTAAGGCCTTCCAGAGAAAAAATTATCTGAAAGGCACTAGCCACAGGAAGTTTGCTAGCATGCATGTATGCAGCAGCATTGATGAACAAGATTGCAGGAGGTGCATGGGTCTCTGCTGGAAGGTTCAGAGGTGACTTGGAAGTTGGAGGGTCAGAAGATGTCAGGGGTGCCAGACCTCTATGATCTGTGGAACGGAAAGGTATTTGGCCAGAAGACCAGTCAATTGATGGATTGTATTGCTTCAGCCAGTTGTGACGAAGGACTGCAGAACAGGAAGAGTCAAGTGGAGTTACATAAAATGTCAGATTGAACACTTCACCAGACAGAAAAGTGACTGGGAGCTTCATGACTTGCATGATGATAGAGTTGCAAGTTCTATCGAACAGTCGGAGTCTGATCAGCAGAATAATTTCCATGCTGAAATGATTTTCCAGCATGAAGGCAAAGTTGAGAAAACAATGGGATGAGCCAAAAGTCAATAAGGGTTCATGTTGGTATGGAGTTGTCAGAAACAGATAGGAGGATGGTCAGGGAATCAGGGTCAGAAAGAGCAGATGCATTGAGATGAACATAGGCAGCCAGCTGGAAAAGGTCAATGCAATCCTCAGCCCCATTGGCATAATCCTGAGGGTTGCAGACTATTTTTTTGAGTCCATGGAATCCAGCATGGACTCAGAGACTGTGGCTGCACAGGCTTTTGTGGCTTTGGACTTGCCACAATTGCCAGCTAGGTGTCCTTCTTCATTGTAATAGAGGCAAAGACCTTCCTTCATCTGGTACTCCAGTTCTTCTCTGATTAGTTTGCCATGCTTCCTCAACTTGTCAGAGATGGAGTCCTTCAGCTTGTTACTCTTGGATCTGGAGGAGCCGCCGGTCAAGGGTTGGTTACTGTGATTAGAGTTGGACAGGTTCTGGGGCTTGGACTGATTATTAGAGCTTGTTAGAGTCAAAGCTCTTAGTTTGTGAAACGAGTTGAGGCTCGTAAGTGTCAATCTTCAATAAAGAGTTCTGGATTGCCGAAGCTCGTAAGTGACAGTTTGAGGATGACTTAGATCGCTAAGATCGTAAGAGCATAAAAGAGACCAGGTCAAGCTGAGCTTGACTGGTTATTGTATTACTGCTTAAATACTACACAGAGTTGTGTACAGAAAAGTGAGAACAATAGAAAGAGACAATAGTGTGAGAGCGTTCGTAGCTATCACAATAGTGAGAGAAACAAGGATAACAAAGACAATAGTAAGTAGGCGCTGTCATACGTAGGTAAGATGTCTGGAGATAATAACATGAGAGTGCGCTCATAGAAGACAATAGAAAAAGAATTTGATTCCCCCGTCCGTAACATCAGCTCCTTCTCAAGATTTCAAGTCCTATCCGAAATCAGCCCCTCACTGTTCTCATAGGATCAAATGCAACTACCCCCCCATCAGTTGTTGCCGTGAACATGCTAAAGATCATGGCAGTTGGAGCATCATGGGCGTAGACCCTAGCCAGTAGTTCGATCTCGTTCGTCTGCACGAACCATACAGAGGTGCCGGTTATGAGTGTCATGATGGGAGGAAGGGGTGGCACAGTCAGGATTCTGAGCCAGATAAGAATGTAGAATGTTAACGTAAAGAGAATTGCGATGCTGAAGATGGCGCTGAGAGCGATAGCAACGTTTAAGTTAGAGATCATCATAGTTCAGATTTAAGTTGTCTGGTGACGTGGTGGGTTGTCACGTGATGGGTTGCTTGGACAAAAGAGAGCAGAATGCTCGGGTCGCCACTGTCAGCAGTGCGGGCACTGGTACTCTGGGCAGTGTGATGAGAAATGGCTGATTCATGTGCACATGAAACATATGGAGTTCTGCATCCACGATAGTGTGGGTGCATATTCGGGGGTGGTCAGTCTGGGATAGGGGGTGGGCACTCATGGTGGTGGAGGTGGTGATGGTCGTGGGCCCAGGTGGGTGTTAGGCAGGGGTGACGATGTCAGTTGTTCAGGTGCAGTTTCAAAATCGTCGCCTTCTTCATCATCCAACAGTTCTATAATAAAAATTTGTTGTGGGGTGGGTATCCATTCTCCGGGCCTGTAGTTTAGGGCTTGTTCGTCTAAGCTCCTCATCAGCGGGAGCAGGTCGAGATGGTATGCTTCCTCAGTCAGATGCTGAAACACCCATTCGAGGGCAGAGATGGCATGGTATGTTTTGAAGAGGTTTTGTGTTGTTCTGTGCAGCAGCACCCGGTCTTGAGTCACGGACATTAGCCTTTCTTCATTATGTGAGTCATCGATGTCGCGGATGAAACTAAGGATCAGTTTGAAAGTTCTGGTGGGGTCGGGGTCAGGTGTGACATTCATGTAGAAATGGAGAGGTCAGCTCATGTTGTTATCAGGTTGTGGGTGGCTTTGTATTCCCCCAATATTTCTGCAGCATTTTTTAAATGAGCTTCAGGCTCCCAGGTATTTTTTGCCGTGCTGTAGCCTTTCCACTTTACTAGAAATCGGGTTCTCCGGCCCATCCTTTTGTGAGCCAAAATAGCCTTGACCTCATGCTCCAATTCTCCTTCGATCAGATCGGGAGGTGGAGAAAGAAGATTTGGTCTGTGGGTTTCATTCTCTTTGAAACATGAGAGAAGGGAAGCATGGAAAATGGGGTGTATTCTCCACTGCAAAGGGAGTTTCAACTCATAGGCATGTGAAGAGATTACTTGCATGATAGGGAATGGCCCTTTGCATTAAGGTGCGAGCTTCCTGGTCGGGTATCCCAACTTCAAGTTCCTAGAGTCGAGCCAAACCCTTTCTCCCACCATGAATGGGCAGAAGCCTCGTCCATTTCATCCGATCATCACCTGTCAGGATAGTTCATGTGCCACCAAGGCTTCCCGCTGTACATTTCCTAGTTTGGCTATCCTTTGCTTGGTAGCCAGCACGTTCATCTTCTCATAAGTGGTGAGGATGGCCTTAAAGTATGTTCCCATCATTACATAAAATGGAGTGTTCTTAATCGCCGAGTGGTGCTTTTGATTGTGTGTGAACTCAGCGGTAGTAAGGTGTCCCTTCCACTGCGATGGCCTGTTTGTGCAGAAGATCCAGAGATAGATTTCAAGCTCCTGATTTACTCGTTCCATTTCCCCATCAGTCTGTGGGTGATAGGCCATGCTCATCGCTAGTTTTATTCCTAGGAGCCTTCCTAGTTCCTGGAATGCTTTTGAGGTGAAGCATGGGTCGTGATCTGATATGATTTTGTCTGGGAGGCCAAATCTCTTGAATACGTTGTGCAGATAAAGGTCTGCTGCTCCTAGTGCATCGACGGTCTTGTTGCAAGGGATAAAAATCACCCCCTTAGTAAGACCATGGTCTACCATGACCATGATGGTATCACATCCATCATTCATCAGTAGATCTGTGATGAAGTCCATTGTGACGAGTGCAAATGGTCATGTGGCTTCCAACTTGATCGGTGATAGTGGCAGTGTTGTTGGATGTGTGTTTACCTTCATCTGTTAACATGTGGCGCAACCATCAACGTAATTCCAGGTGAAAATTGTCATTCCCGGCCATCAGTAGTCTCTTCGTACCAGTTCCAGAGTTTGGAATTGGCTGGGATGTCCCATAAGTATGTTGTCATGGTATTTTTCCATGATTTTCCTCCTTAATTCCCTGTCATCTGGGACGTAACATCGGTCTTTAAAAAAGATCGTCCCATCATTCTCCATCCTCCAATCTTCTACTGCCGACTCGATCAATGGTGTCCCTCCTTCTTTGATGGCCCTCACTATTTCTTTTAGCAGGTCATCGTGCATCATACTTTCTGCCAGTGCTTCCTTCAATTCGGTGTCAATTGTTCATGTGAAGATCTCATCTTTTAATAGTGTAATGTCATCATTATCATCATCGACATCAGGTATGTGATCTCCTCACCGCGATAAGGCATCAGATTGTATCATCATTCTCCCTGGCACGTGTACTAATTGGAGATTAAATTGCGACAGGAAAAGGCTCCATCTAGCCTGTCATTGGTTCAGTTTCTGTGCCATCCTAAAGTACATGAGATTCTTGTGATCCGATAGGATCATTGTTGGGTGTTCGGATCCCTGGAGGTAGTGTCTCCAGGTCTCCAGCGCTGGTATTATTCCTAGCAGCTCCTGATCGTAGATCTCATAATTTTGTTCAGTTACTGTTAGGGAATGGAAGATGTAGCCACAAGGGTGCCAGTCTCCATTAGTGTCCATTTGCTTTAGGACAGCCCCCGTCACATATTTAGAGGTGTCACTTTCAATTATGAATGGTTTCTCGGTGTTAGGCATCAGCAGCACTGGTGCTTCAGAAAATTTCCTTTTTAGTGTATCAAATGCCCCTTGGCATTCATTCGTCCAATTGAAGGGCTGATCCTTCTTTGTCAGGTCGTTGAGCGGCTTCATAATTGTGGCGAAGTTGCCAATGAATCTCCAATAGAAATTCCCAAAGCCCAGGAACGATCTAACCCCTTTGATGTTGGTTGGGGGTGGCCAGTCCTTAATCCCGCTTAATTTAGTTGGGTCCATGGCTAGCTGGTTTGGTCACAGAATCAGTCCAAGAAACTCGACTTCTTGTATGTCAAATCTAGACTTCTCAGGTTTTAGGTAGAGGTCATTCTCTCTAAGCCTTGCTAGGACCCTCCTCGTTCTCTCTTTGTATTCCCCCTTGTCTTTAGAGAAGATAAGAATGTCATCCATATAGATTACCAGCCACCCCTCGTTTAACATGTCTCAGAAGATATTGTTCATCATTGCCTGGAAAGTCACCGGGGAGTTACAGAGGCCGAAAAACATGACCTTGGGCTCGAATAGCCCCTTATTGGTCTTGAATGCCACTTTCCACTAGTCTCCCTTCTTGATCCTGACGTTGTGATATCCCCATCTGATGTCTAATTTTGTGAACCATCTTGCCCCTTTCAGCTTGTCAAGCAGATCACCGATCAGCAGAAGGGGGTAAGAGTTCTTGATGGTTCCTTCATTCAGATGCCGGTAGTCTTGGCAGGGCTGAAGTGCATCAGAGTCCTTTTTCGCTATGAAGAAGAATGGTGATGCCATGGGTGACTTGGATGGGATGATGTATCCCTTCCTCAGGTTATCATCGATGAATTCGTCCAATTTTTTTTGTTCTGCTGGGGTAATGGGATAGACCTTGCAGTTTTTCGGGATGAAGTCCAGCTTGAGTTCGATCGTGTGGTCCCATGGTCTAGATTCGGGGAATCTCTCCAATGCTGCCTTCTCAAACACACTTTGATACTTCTTGTATTTATCAGAGAGCAACTCGTCGAGTGACTGTGCTTCCTTGACATCCTCTTTTTCGTGGGCGAGCCTCTGTGAGACAGAGGTCTTTGCTCGAATATGGGTCGTGTTGGAGTAAGCAATTCTGCTGGTCAACTGAGATCGAGTAAGATGCAAGATCTGTTGGAGTTTCTGGTAGTTCGGTGGTAGATAGTCATTTTCGATGGTGAGGGGTGACTCCTCAGCCCTGAATATTCCTATCATTGGTTCTCCCCAAACATAAGCAAATAGTGCATCAGTTCCACCATGATCTCCTCCCAAGTCAAGTGATAAGCTGGTGTCTGAGTCATCCAGTACAGAGATCTGTGGGTCGATCCCGGGATGGATGTCCATAGCCAGGTGTAATCTGTCCTTATCGAGTTTGTCTGTAGTGCAAAGTCCTTTTGCAAGATGAACCGTCCCAAGCCTACTCTTCACGTGCTCAGCGGTGGCGAGGTGGGTTTCCTTGAAGGTCTCCCCAGCACTCCTTTTAGGTAGCCTCCCAAGAGTTGGGCTCAATGTTACTCTCGGTACAATCGGCCCCTTGTCATCTATAGTGAGACTTTGCTTACCAATTGTGGTCCATGTCTGCTCGATCATGGTTCGGATTTTCCCCATAAGGGACCTTTCGGTCTGCCTGTCAGTAAGAGTTGGGCCGCCGTTTTAAAAACCCTCCGCCACCATAAGATCCAGCACCTCCTCCTTTTCCTTCTCTTCCAACTCGTTGATAAGTGCGTGGATCTTGGTGTAGTGGTCGCATGGCATTTTCTTCATCTCAACTCTCTTCTCTTCTTTCATATCTTTTGTGGGAGGTTCCTTTCCTCCCTTGTGATCGTTTGCTCTGTGCCCTGACTTGTGACAGATGAAACACTTCCCTTTTTTAATGTGTTCAAGCCTCTCTGCATAGGAGAGGCATGTTGCATCTATATCCATGGTGTTAGGGTCTTTGGAAGAGCTGCTTGCTCCCCCTCCTCCTCCCGCCTTACTGTAAGTTCTTTCCTTGATTGCTTTTGCTCATCTTAAATGCCCTTCTGCCCTTGCTGTGTGGGTGTACCACCCCTCGATCGTGTCTTCTCCATGCCAAAGACTTTGTCCAGCACTTTGTTGTTGAGCCCATTGATGAAGTATTCGAGGAGCGTGGCATCTTTCTTGATTTTCATGTGATAAGCAAGCATTTTGAATTGTGCAATATATTTGTCCACCCCCCTCCCTCCCTGTGAGAGTGCTCGGAGTTGGGTGTGCGCATTCCCTGCATCGTCGATTGGTGAAAATGCCACGCATACCTTTGCAATAAATTCTTGGAACGTATCCCAAGGTTTGAATTTGATGTATCTCTCCTCTAGATAAGCCTGCTTCCATGGCCCCGCCATCCCTCCGTTCATGTAAGAGAGCATAAACAGAATCTTATGACAGTCATCCAGGAATGCAGTTGCATTTGCATTGACATAGGCCCTGCATTCGAGGAGGAAGAGCATAGTTTTTGCTCTATCCCCAGAGTAGTCAGTCGGCGCTCTCATCTTGATTTCAACAGGATGAGTGGCAGGGGCAGTGGGTGGTGTGGAAGTTATGGGAGTGGATGGGGCTGCCATGATTCGCTTCATAGGGAGTGGTCGAATGTTTCTCATAAGAATCTTTTTATGTAAATGGGTTCTGCCTAGACTAGGGTTAGTTGGCAGAGTATCAAGCAGCTTGACCTTTTGTTAGATCAAAGCTCTTAGTTTGTGAAATGAGTTGAGGCTTGTAAGCGTCAATCTTCAATAAAGAGTTCTGGATCACTGAAGCTCGTAAGCGACAGTTTGAGGATGACTTAGATCGCTAAGAGCATAAGAGCATAAAAGAGACCAGGTCAAGCTGAGCTTGACTGGTCATTGTATTACTGCTTAAATACTACACAGAGTTGTGTACAGAAAAGTGAGAACAATAGAAAGAGACAATAGTGTGAGAGTGTTCATAGCTATCACAATAGCGAGAGAAATGAGGATAACAAAGACAATAGTAAGTAGGTGCTGTCATACATAGGTAAGATGTCTGGAGATAATAACATGAGAGTGTGCTCATAGAAGACAATAGAAAAAGAATTTGATTCCCCCGTCCGTAACAGAGCTAGAGTTGGAATTGGAATTGGAGTTGGAATTGGAGTTTGGGGAACCCTTGGAGTCCTTCTTTCCAGAGTTTCCAAAAGTTCTGGTGGTCTTGGCATCGAGGCAATTCTCTTCTTCCTGCATCCAGTAAATGTTGTCAGTATCTTGGGCCTTGAGCTGCAAGGCTGCCAGAGTGCCAGGCTTTTTGCTCTGCAAAACTTCTATACAGAGGCAGAGCAGAATTCTGAGGAAGTACCAGTTGCAAAGAGTGGCTTCATTCCAATTGACCCAGGAGGCTAGTTCCCAAAAGTCCACATTATATGGCCACCTTTCTTCATAGTGAGCTTGAAAAGAGCCTTCTTGTCATTCCCCAAAGGGTAGTGAGGGTCAAAATTGCTCTCTAGCTCCCCAAGGAATACCTCATAGTTCCACATCCAGTAGGCGGAATTTATCAGGTTGTAGAGGCTGTGTTTGAACCAGCTGAGTACTGATCCCTTTAGGTAAGAGATGATGAATAAAATCTTCCTTTCATCAGAAGCAAAGACATGAGGGCGATCTCAGAAATGGAGGTTGCATGCAACTAGGAAGTCCCAAAGTTTCTAGAGGTTAGAACTGTTGAATGTGTCAGGTTCCCTAACTTTGATCTTCTTGGGCTTCGGGGCTTGGTTCTGGCAGAGAGCATGGAGACTGTCCAAAAGGTTGAACAGGGCATTGACAAATCTGTTGTCCAGATCTGGGTTTTTACCTAAAGGAGGTTGATCTCCAGGATTATCAGGATCAGGGTCATCCCTGGGGCCATCAGGACTGCTAGGGTCATTGGGTCCACCAGGAAGTCCATACTCTTCACCTGTAGCTTCCTTATCAGTAGGGTTGTATTGTCTGTCATCCCCCATGTAGTCAAGTGGAGTCGGTGATATGGCTCCCTATCACCCTGCACTTGTACTATGGCATTTTTTGTGATTGTATGCACTGCTTGGACATCTTCTACTCACTTTGCACAGCATGCTTTTGTGTGCCTTCATGCGCTTTCACGTGCCCAAGTGCGCTCCTGTGTGCTTCCATGCACCTTTGTCCACTTTCTGCACTCCAGTGCACTCCCATGCACTCCCATGTGCTCCATTGTGCTGCAGTGCGCTCCCATGCACTCCAATGCGCTCCATTGTGCTCCCATGCACTTCCATGCACTCCCGTGCGCCTCTGTGCACTTTTGACCATTTAGGTGCACTTTTGTGCACCTTTTACATTTCTACTGCACTTTTGGTTCCCCCATAGTTGCCTGCTGTCATGTGCCCTAAATGTGCCCTGTTACACTTCAAACCGCCTCCCCCCCACACTCCTTATCTGCCTTTCACATTTATTGCACACTCGATGTGCCTTTGCGCACTCCTTTTACGCTTTACCTGCAACTCACATTCTCTACTGCACACTCATTGCACAATCCCTATCACACACACAACAATCCACTACACCAGTTGCGCTGTGCATTGCGGCTTCCATCTTACTGGCGCATTTACTTGAGGTGCACCATGATTCCAACATGAGCAAACTGTGCATTCTTACATAACTGGGGCACTTTGCACCTATTTGGCATTGGACTGTGTGCACTTGGGTGCTTTCATGTAATCCTGGTGCTTTGGCAGTATTTGGCCTTTCACAGCATCTCCTTATAGTTCTTCTGCATTTCCAATCGGCATCACCTTATCTGGTAACTGGCACAGGTCGATATTACTAGGGCGCAGCACATGACACATAACACTGAAGCAGACTAATTGGGAAGAGCACACCAAAAATAGTGCATCACACCAGAACAGTTGGATATTGGGCTATAGGTGTGCAAATCTTATTGGCTGAGGCAGCGGCATAGTGCAGTCAGGTTTAGATGGGTGAATGGATGCGCTTGTGGGTAGCACATGGCACTTTCTATTTTTACACTTTATTTTACTGTTTTTATCACATAAGCCATTTGTACATAGTAGGCAGACAGATAGAGAATCCAGAGGATCTTTCCCCCCCTCATAGTTCATAGCTCAGTCAGCATCACACATAGTCTGTGCACCAGCATCCAGTCCATGCACCTTTGTAGTGTGCCCTTCGTATAGCCACATTTGCATATTGTTTGCATCCCCTCGTCATATTGTTGTGTTTTGTCCCTGCATTGCATTCTTCATCCTAGTTTGTGCACTATTGTAGTGTGCCCTTCATATAGCTGCATTTGTGCACTGTTTGCACACTTATTTGCATAGCCATGTTTTGCACACTGTTTGTGCCTTTTTTCGCCCCTTGCACTTTCATCCCATTTGTGTCCCCAACCTGCGCACTACCTTCACAGCACATCCCAGTGTTGCCTTCATCCCACTACACCTCCCACTTTCATCACCCTCATCATTGCACACTTTCATGCTCTTGTTGCACATTTTTCTGCACTGTGCATTTTTGCCCCTTTGCATTGTGCACTTTCCCGCCACTGTGCATATCTTCTCTTTAGCATTCACAACTAGTGTGCACATTGAAAACCATTGTACCAGCCTCTCTATAGTCTCTGCATCCCAAAGGACAATCTGAGGCCCTCTAAGTGAACTCTCCCCTCACCCCGAGCATGCCTGCAGTTGTAGGTTAAGTGTTCACCCCTTCCGTTGAGACTCTGCACCGAGTACCAACTGAACACATCATTGGAATACGAGGGGGTTCCAAAGGCAAGTGCATAGACATGATGTTGGTGCTAACAGATGGTGTGCTGGAGCTGACTCATCAAAATATGTTTGATGGTCAGACTGAGCCACCAAAGGTAGAAGTGGGTCTAGGAGCTGGGAGTACTGATTGTCAGACAGCTGATAAGCCTGGAAGAGTGCCTGTGTGATGGGAGTTTCTTGTTGTCTGCTGAAATTGTGATTCTGTGTGGGACATACCATAAGGTTCAGAATGTGTGGGTTGATGAGAGAAGTGTGAGTTTGCAAATACTGTCAAAGTTCAAGATCACTACTACCAAGGTCGGAACTTGGTCAGGAATACACTGGACTTCTGGTTGGACCCAGTTGGAGGTGGTCGGAGGTGTTCAGGGGTTCTAGGCAGAATCCACCAGGTGAAAGGGGCCAGAAAGGACTTGGCTTCAACTTATAAGAAGTTGCACCCTTTTCCTCCTCAGTTGTCTAATTTCAGGTGGATAGCATGGGGATGTCTGGCAGGTTTGCAGATGGAGAGCGAGGATAGATTAAAGCGGAGGTTATAAAGTTAAGAGGAGCTGAGAGATTAATGGATTAGGTCAAGAAATAAGTCAAGGGTGAATGAAGGGTTGATATTAAGCAGAGGATTGATAAGGCAAGATATAATGCAAGGGACAAGGTAATTCACAAGTAATTGGTTACAAGTAATTTGCAAACTGGAGACTAAGGCTAAGCTATGGGCACTTAAATAATGAAGGCCAGAAGAATAATGGAAAGTACAGAAGTTTACTAATGGGTCTTGGTAAGTGTCCATGACCAGAATTGGTAAGACTGTATTAGGAATAAAGTGAGTAAGCAAATGATTACTAAGGCATGTGACAACTTGTCTGATGACTAAAAGGTGCTGTGGCCGGAATGCCAATGGGCAAGGTCAGAAAAGTGGCAGAAAGGAACTATTGGAAATCTGATCAGGTGAGACAGGTCTTGACAGGATGGAAGCAATGACAATCAAGGTATTGTGTTGTTGCAACCTGACCTGTTTACAGTCTGTGCACTGGAAGAGGTTACCTTGGAGGGTGAGGAGAGCAGTATCCTACATGACATTCATCATGCAAACCATAGTGGTTTACATGAGAATGTTGTGGCTCTAGCAGTAGGGTGTAGCACAGGTACAGGTTAACCTGTGGTATTTTGCCTGCAGGTAGCACAGGTGCAGGTATGGGTTGGTATATCTGTACCTGTAGCAACACCACACCTGTACTCATGGTGTTGCAGGTTGTGACAGGTTTGAGTTGTGATGCATCTCATATCATGTTCAATTCTTCTAAGCTCTTTGGCTATGAGTTGACAGCATTTTTATCAACTTTTATGAGAATCCATTTGTTGTTATACTCTGTGAAAAACATGTATCTGACTGGTGCTGTAGTATTTTATGACATACAATGATCTAATTAAGTAAAGTGGATGTTATTTTGCATGGTTATCTGGAGTGTTCATTCTTAAAGTTCCTTTTGTGCCAAAAATTACTATGCCCACATTAAATACAGTGAATTACAAGTTTCTTTGCATTCTTTATGATGGATAAGTCTGACAGGTGATTGGTGAAAGAATTGAACACTATATCATAATTTATATGTGGATTCAAGTGTTGAAGCAGTATAAGAGAGTTAAATAATTTTCTACTATAGCTGTTTCTCATCTTTGTCTTAGCTACACATAGTTTATTCAAGTGCCACTGTAGTTTTTAAACACCATACAAAACCTGTGCTTATAACCTGTACCTGCAGGTATGGTGTTTGTACAGGTATGGTGTCACAGGTGACAGGTGTGGTATTGCCAGTGAAACCCATGGTGTCACCTGTGCTACACCCTATCTAGCAGTGAAGGAGCTGAGGATGGGATCCACTCTTTCACTTTGTGCAGCAGAGTGGACAGAAAAGGACAACATCCATACTTCCATGACTGTATCTACATCCCAAATGACCCCCAGCTCCTGATGACAACTCATCTCCCAGCACCATGACTCACTCATTGCTGGCCACCCTGGGCACTGGAAGACATTGGAGCTCATATTGTGGAATTATTGGTGGCCCCAAATGTCTCGACTCATTGGTCAGTACTGTTGCACCTGTGACCTCTGCTTATGCACCAAGACTCCATGACAGAAACCCATGGGTGAGTTACATCCCCTCCCAATCCCAGAGAATCATTGGGATGTCATCAGTGTGAGCTTCGTGGTGGAACTGGAGTTCAATGGGTTTGATGTGGTAATGTGCACAGTTGACTCTGCTGGGAAGCGAGTTCACTTCAATCCTACTCATATGACTGTCACTGCACTTGGAGTGGCTCGACTCTATCTGTGCCATGTGTGGAAGCTCCATGGATTGCTGGGCACATTCCTCTGTGATACTCATTTGAACAACTTCGTATGCTCTTACAGACTATCAGCACCATTCCTCGTCAATTTGCCTCACTCCATGTTGTCCTTTGCCTGAGCTAACACTGCCTGCACTTCCTCCAGGGTGTCCCTCATCTGCACTGTGAACTCATTCACCATTCCAGCTCTACTTCTACATACAACCAACACCATTCACCCACACCCATGTACAAGGTTGGTGATCATGATTTCAACTCCAGTGACATTTCCACTACATGACCATCCAAGAAACTCACCCACTGCTTCCTTGGACCCTTTCTCATCACCAAACACGTTGGGTTGCATGCCTTCCACCTACAGCTACCACCATCAATGTCCAGACTACACCCTGTCTTCCATGTCCTCACGCTGCTGCCAGCCCCCACAGTTATAGCTAGGACTGATGGGCAAGTTGCACAACAATAATGATACATCATGTATAAAGGCTCATAACAGAATGACTCGGACGACATGCCTATTGTTAGACGAAGGTTAGTGTAGAACACCATCCGATGACCCCCCGAGCAACTCGCTTGTTTCACCATCATTTTGATACATGGCACCATTAACTAATGCGTATTACTAACACTGGCTCTTCATACAGTCTCCCTGTATTTTTAGTAACAACCTTCCCCTCACCCCTCACCCCTCTCCCTCTATCCATAACACAACCTAATGTCAATGGGCGCGTGCAAACGCCCATAGATTCCACCCAATAAAGAGTGAAGAAAATACAGTAGCGGGTCATGCGGCGCTAGCGCGCTTCGGTCCTTAATGAACTAAGGTGGTGTTAGTCACACAAAAGAAAATCGTACAGCAGGATATATGAAATATCAGAAGGAAGGCAACGGAGCAATCCACATGGGGTTTATGCGCTCTTGGACTAGTGAGTCTTGAGACTCTTTACATCCGTAATGAATTCATCATGACAGATAGTGCGTAGAACATGATACAGGTGACCCACCTGGCATTTGAAAATCTGCAAAACTCGATTGAATGGGACCATCGCATTGCACTTGGATCTACAAAAGTACCGAGATCATAAGATTTTGGTTAGCTATAGCAGGAAGAATAAAAATCCAGAAGTGGGTTCAGAAGGAAGGCAACGGAGTAATCCACATGGGGTTTTGCGCTCTCGGAAAGACGAGTGCTGAGACCCTTTACATCCGTAATGGGTTTCATCCCAAGAGAAGTGAAAATATCTGACCCGAAAGCTCACCTAAAACATGAAAGGACGGTTTAAGGTGGTCACAAAATCTGTGCCATGCTATTCACTACATATCCCAATCGTGCGACTACGCAAAGATCACTTGCAATACATAGCTTTTTGCATGCGTGGCATTATTGCGCGTGGAAGGGGGGAAAAGATCAGAAGATCAAACCACTGGGTAAAAAAAATGAGCCCAGAACGCAAAGCCAATGTGGAGGAATCTCACACGTATATCACTGCTGAGATCTGTACCGTCATCAACAAACAAGGAGAAAGCAGTCGTCGTCAAAAAACAAAAACAAAAAAAAGGAAGAAAGGGATTTATGGTTATTTAAATTGATTACATAAGATTGTATCTAATAGGGGTGTTTCACGTTGTGATTTTTTCGGAGTGGGAAGTTTTTGGTTTTTTTTTAACCAAAAAGCAAGCGAAAAAATGTCTCCTTTGTGAAACCAGGTCTCCTTTTCATCAAATACCTGATTTTTTCTGCCAACATTCAAGTACTTATCTACAACCACTCAATTTAGCATAAAATGGAGAGGGCTGGACTGTTTTTATGTTTCTCCATATGTCTTTGCCTCGGAAACATGAAAAACTAATGAGAACTCACTGGAAAATGAGTAAACTGAGTGGAGCTGACTTGAGAATTGTGGAGGGCTAGCTATGAACTTCTTTTAATGTCAAAAGATGTACTTATAGTTGCTATATAACAAGATTAATTGGAGGGCCTATAATCATTCATTATGAAATGGATGATGGGCGAGAAAACAAAAAAAAACGATACAAAAACAACTCGGGAGCTCCTTTCAAATTTCATTTTGGACACCGAGAAACCATTGAAATAAACACATCAAAGACACTGAAAAACGGCAAACGTGTAAACACCCTATTGATTCGTCACTCACTCCCAGTCACCACCAGTAGTCTCCTAATATATCAATATAACAGATGATAGTTTTGATATATAAGAATCACCGGTTCACCGTCTCGGAATCGCGCGATATACATATACCAATCCACGGTTCAAAAGAATGGATCTGCGAAGTTCACTGGTACTACGCAAAGTCTGTGATTGCCAACAATGGTTGGGTATGCGGTGCTGATAAGCATCACTGTACATATACGTTGCGGATAGTGGATGAAGGGAGAGAAGGCGACAAAAAATATGGATGAGGAATGGATGTGGGGAAAGTTATGTATGCAAGTGATAACTTAGCGGTTGTGAAGAAACAAAGGAATGGCAATGGATGTCTATCATCGACAACAAGAACTGTACACAACCAAAGAACGAGAAGCTTACAACACTGTTGAGGCTACACCGAGAACAGCGATCCCTGCGGCTCCTACCACAGCTGCTTTCCAGCGGTGTAAATCGACGGCACTATTAGCATTCACTGAGGCAATTGTCCCATTGTAATTCCCCAGCAGCTGCGTTGGCAGCATAATAGGCGTAGTCGAAACTTGGAACTGAGGTGCAAGTGGAATGCCATCGTATTCGAAAAGGTGTAGTTTATACCCTTGAATGGGATCCGTGAAAATACGCCATGAGAGATACAGCTCCGTCTGGTTGTATATTTGTAGCACTTTCGAGTTGGCGGCGCATGGGTCTTGAACCTGCTGGTAACCTTCTATAGGCACCATATAAAGTGAACCATTCGGGAGTATATTGAAAAACCCATGAACCCAGATAACAGTGCCGACTATACATGAGGGGCGTGAGCCTAAAAAACCCGCGATTGAATAACGCTCAAGAGGAAACAGAGAGCAAGATATATCTACCATTGCCAGTAAACCTGTATCGGGCAATTTCGTAGTACCCATCGTCGGAGCTTTGGTAGCTTGGATCAGCTTCTCTTATTTTCGAGTTGGCAATTATAACTCACAAGGAGTATGAGATTCCCGTGTTTTTTGGGTAGGTAAAAGAGTGGTTGCCAGGATTTGCAAAGCCCTTTGCGACGAGGCGAGGAGGTTACGATCAATTCCTGCTGTAGAAACACCAAGCTACTAAGAAACTCACAGATCCCGTCACTACTGACTTGCTGCCTGAGCTCCAGGTGCCGGTAATGGGAGTGGCATTATGTGCCGTGTCAAAGACGATCTGCTGCTGCGAGAACACAGAGGGTGCTAGATATGCTAGCCATAGCCCGATAATAGATGTAAGGAGCATATCGTTTCTATAGGGTTCTTGGTAACAGAAGGTGCAGACACTATGTTGAAAGTCTGAATGGTGGAAGGAGGACTGTTGGAAACGGTGATGACGACGGCGAGTATGTTTAGCGTTGTTTGTTACAATTGTTACAATTATAGGAATTATTTAATCTAACAATCGTCGCAGCTTACTTATATTTGAGAACGGATAGTTCTTCATGAAAGTATATGCCAGTGCTTTTTGCCATTTCCGTCTGTTGCACATAGACATCCAAAATGCCCATTAGGTGAAGGGAGTCGGTGTTCGAAACCGTTTGGTGGGAGATGGTGAGCTGAGGAGAGGGATAGGTTTTAGTATGGTGCAGGCGAGTGATGGTCATCAACTTGATGGGCGCTAGGCACCACATAGCAGCACATTGACGACACTTCTGCCGCGCAGCGTGTCTACAACGACTAAACGTGTATATATTAGTATACTGTATACTAAACGAACGGATTGCGAACGGACGACTATCAGGAGGGTTGGTAAGATAGCGGCGAAGACAGTTACAAAGTGGTAAGTTCGCCAGTTACTTTGCTAAATGATGAATAGCAACGTTAGCTTACTATAGCCCTCAGCATATTGGTATTACAGCCTGCGCTTTGGCGTTTGCATTGACAAGAGGATAAAAAGAAACACCTAGCAAAATGGTACATTACAACACTACGTAAGAACCTATATACGAGCCAGCACTGAAGGAAGATGGAGGATACAGCGAGCGTCTCGTCACGTTCGTCGTCCAAATCTTCGTCCAATTCTGTGTAGGAAAAAAATGATTCTAAATGAACGATCCATTCCCCGTCAATCTTTCTTCAAGTCCCGTCTTACAACGAAGACCCTCTCGCCGTCGGTTGTGGCAGTCACCTCTCGGGCTTCCAAAACATTTTCTAGAGTTTGAACAGATGTGCTGTCCTTCGCCAAAACAATGTATATTTCCAAACCATCCCCTACCTTTTAATGGTGCATTTAATGGCGCTGCATGGGATGATGCGTAATAGAATGAATCTGCTTACCTCAATGTGCCGCTCTGTAGCACTTGTGAATGAGTCGACCACGAGGGATAATACAGTTGACAAGGGCAAATGAGATGGGTGCTTTGTTCCTGGGGTAGGTGTTTGGTTCTTGAAATAGATCTAGATCAGAAACAATCAAATGTTAGAATCAAGACGAAAGGTAGGACGCGGACACGGAGATAGATCGGCAAATCTTCGGATTCTGTTGGATAGGACAGTCGATCCCCAAAACCAATCCGAGTATCCAGTAATGTCGAATGGACAGGCGTGTGATAACTGACGTTCAAACTTACTTGATTATCCAGGAAGGGCTGCACAAGCGATTGTGCCGCGCCTGCGGCACGACATGCCTCACGTTCATATGAGCCCACGGGGTCAAATGAGTATATCGCGCCTGTACCTGTAAAAATACCACAAAAAAGTCAGCGTTATGTGATCGTCGGTATAAGGAGAGGATGTTTTAAGACGGATTATCTTCCTCATGCGAGGATGGAGATCACATTGTCAGAATAACGTACCGTCCTCCTCGATCCCACCGAGAATATTATACACATAGTACGGGAAAAATCTGCGCGCATAGAGCATAGTCTGAATGAGACGTGCAATAGCTCGGAGTGGCATATCTTTTGCATGAGCATGACGAAACCACTGCGATCGAAGTCAGCGACGAGAATGAACGGCACCAAGATAATCACCTCGAGCCGTTGCCTCACTTTCTTCACGAACATATTACCGTCCGCCGCAAAGCCGTTCACGGCAAGCACTGCTTTATCCGTTCTATCGCCGATGAATGGCTATTGTTTCGAACAAGAACACAGACTGCTCACAATCTAAAGACCTTCGGGGCATAGCGCGTCTGAATGCTGTATCCTTCACTCTGTCTGGTATCTCCAGCTATGACGCTGAAGTCCGCGCCTGCGATTGCCAATATGGTACCACCATTAGAAGAGTATGGGTTGAACTCGCGCTGTTGTGGAGTAATCATGTCAGGCATGTATACCACCAAACGAACTAGAGGGTAGCAAGATGGAAAGTGGAAAGGCCGCGTAATGGAAAGGCCGCGTAATGGAATGGCGCGTCCCCGTGGGAATTTGATGGAATACACTTTCCTCATTACTCCGAACTTTTGCCTGATCTGCCTCAGAGATTAGATGTCCTTCGAAAGACAAGACTTGAGATCCCCGGTCAGAGAAGCATGGTCGGAAGCGATGCCACTCTACAGGACATGTCAGGACTCCTATATCACCTGGCGTGCTGCACATGTACGGCGCTTTTATAACCTCGTAGCCGCATCTTGAAACGATGGCGCTTGCGACAGGAACCCGACACGTATACTGTCCTTTTGGGGACTGGAGAATCATCCACATCATCTGTAATACTACCGCAAGGTTACTCGCAATGAAGCCACCCCCAGCATCAGCCGCATATCCCGGACTTGTTTTCCTGGCAATCGCTAAAGCCTGTCTCCAGCATTTGTATGTACACTGGCTCTCATCGTCAACGCGAAGATGGGAAAATACATCAACCTTATCACGTTCCATTCCCACCCTGATTACGCCGATCCACTGGTCGCTATCTCACCCTGGCTCCAGTTTTTTAACATTTGCAGATCCAGAAGGGCTCATGATGCCTAGGAATTTTCCCAGATACCCTTTATCTTTACCCATCATATGTATACATCGTGCAACGCAGATTCCGCTGCTTTCAAATGAAATTGTCTTTCTTTCCGTAAGTTTCGATGCTACCAGTCACTTTTACTCTGTTTCATGCTTTGTCGTATTACAATGGCAGGTGTAACCTTTCAGCTACCACCGTACTCCTTTCGTGAACTTTGACTGTCTATTTTTTTTTCTATTTCTCCGCGACTAAGGGACCCCTGTCATGAGATCGACGGCCGTAGGTGCTCATATCGAATTGCTGTACCCTGGAATCCACACACCCTACCTTTGTTGATTAACCTTCTCCTAGTCGGTCCAATCTCTTTCCGCCATATATCCGCTGATCAGGTTTTAGCTCCCTCGTCGCTCCTCGTCTCCCTGTTCTGCATCACATTATCAGTCTAAAACCAAACAATTGTTGACATCATTCATATCCGCCCATATCTGCCAAGCTTCCCGGATCTTATCAACCTGACCAGCCAACGCTCTCATGCGACGATGTTCTTCACTGTGTGATTTCCCATACTTCAAGCTTCATTCCCGAACACTTTTGACGTCAGGAGCTTCTTCACCTTCACAGGATTCTATTCCATGAATAGGCACCATTTATGAGACGGACCTTTAGGGAATCAATGACCGATAGGATTAGAGTCGCAGCTTCCGAGCTTTGTACTGAGCGAGATTAGTGTGCCTGCCAATCAGACGATGGAAACGCGACATTCATCGCCAAAGATGTATATCTCACTTGAGTATCAACGATATTGAAAAGACAGATGACATTGGTGTAAGAAAGAAGAGATGCCCTGGACACGCAGGGACATAGATGATGACTTGATACTGTCCGTGGTTTATCAAACTCCCGGCCACCCATCTGATTGGTACTTGAAGCAGACGATGCTCTATTGATTAGGAAAAAAGAGGATCAAGTGTATGTTGCGCGTCGTTTCTTGATGCTGTTTTCGAAACACTTGCTACGTCAATATATGTCTATCATTGCATGAATGTTAACGCGCTCAAGTGTCCACTGACTAGTCAACTACATCGAACTCGAAAGGGCGTTGACAATGTATAATGGCCTGTCGAGAAACAAACCCATAACTATCCTCGCTATGATGATTGTAGCGTTCTAAAGATTTCCTCTCATCATGGCATGCCGCTCCACCGTGCAAGCTCATACCTAGTGAGCGTCTGGCTTTGGGAGCCACCAGCTCTTCGCATATGTTAAGTGTGGTTCCAGTTACTTAAGAACTGATATTATGCGGTGCGGAAGTCTTAACATGTTATTATACACTCAATCACAAAACGTATCTGAAATCACGATTCTGGCGATCAGTTAGGTCAAGAAATTCCTGTGGTGTACACAGTCAATCAGGGGTGAAAGTCAAAGAAGGACCCGACATGCCTTGTCGACTCTGACTTTCTCAATTACACCGTCGTTCATCCTCTCAAGATAGACATTGTCATAGGTGTGATCAAGGGGTTCCCTATCACGACGTTTATTCTCCATAGAGAGGACCAATCGAATCGTTAAGTTCAAGACGATACAGGCCGCATAGCATACGCCGATAACAATCCAAGGTACATGATTTCTAAGTGAACAAAGAACATGAGACGAAGGGGCAACATCGCAGAGAAAACAGAGGTTTACCTGGGCTTATACCGCTGCAGCCACATGAAGGGACCCGCAGAGTTGCCAATGCAGTATGCCGAAAGCATTATAGCATTGACCGTCACTCTCTTTGTATGGCCGGCGGTCACAGCCGAAAGCCAGGCTAACGAAAGCACGAAGTTGGTGGTCCCCACACCTATAAAATTTGAAGTAGGATCAAGGGGAGCCATTCTGAACAGTCTCACCAGTGAGCCATTGGCCAAATAGAAGGCCCACCTTGTTGTGCCAAGGTAAGAAGTTGATCAAAAAGACGCCGAGGAGATTGGGTACAGTGTAGAGTGCGGCAACATACGCGCGGCTGTTTGGAATTCGGGACACAATCGTAACTCCAGTCCATATGGTTACGATCTCCACGACACCATCAACACATCCCAGAAGAGTTGTTTGGAGTGTAGTAAAACCGAATGACGCCACAATAATTTGTCGTTGGTTCGTAAGGGAGTTCGGGACGTTGTTAAAAGCGGAAAAGAGCGCAAAAAGCCAGGTCTTTGGATCCAAGAGAGCTTCGATCATTCTTTCAAGAAATTAATGTTGACAATAGGTTAGAAAAACTAGCACCTACTGTTCTTTCTTGAAATGCTTGTTTTCAACACCTGTTTGGTTTTCCTAGCGACAATATCAGCAAAATAACAGCAGACGGGGCTATATCCACCTTGATACGTTGAACAGCGATTGCTCGTTCGGCAGGCGTGAGAAACCATGCGGTTGTTGGGGAATCAGGGAAAAGGAACCTGACGATCATGAAATAATGAAAATTTACATGACACTATTAATGACGACATACCAAAATGACAAAGCAGTGATAAACGTCAAGATGCCAGTGATAATCATGAGCCTTGATGTTCTCGATAGAGCATTGCTTATTAGACCGACCAGGCTTTGTACTCACCATTGCCATGGCTCAAATCCCTTCGTCTTTGTGTGCAAAGACCCAAAACTAATAAATCCAGTGATGATCTGGGCTGGTACCGCACATGAGAAGGTTGAAAGATGGCGACAGGGGAAGCCTTACCTGTGCCATTCATCAAGACTGTCTTGCTATTGTCAAACATTATAAGGGAGACAGAAAAAATGCCTACGCACACCAGTAACCAACTCTCAAGGTCTGCTCATTTCTTGTGTAGAACATCGAGGTGACAATCATGAAACCAGCTGTAATTGATCCTTCGCACATTCCCAGGACCAGTCGGACTACAAACAAACCCGCAAAGTTTGTGCATGCTGCATGACAGCACAGGGCGATGGCCCATACAAAAATGTTTAAACTAAAAGATTTCAGCCTTAGATTTTTTTTGAACCAAGAACTTATAAGCACACCTCATCCATTTCCCAACAGGAAAACGTTGCAAACATAGATTCTGGGGAAACTCAAAGACAAGATAGCTGATGTAAAAAATTGTTCCCAGCCTGTTTTACAGGATTAGCGCATGTACAGGGTGCTAAGAGATAACTCGCCAATTGTATCTTGAGCATGGCCACGCGTTATTATATTTCGGAACGCATGATAGTTGTTAACTTACTGGGTGGTACTCAGATGGGTTGCTTCCCTGTTCCACATAAACAATGAGCCTACGCCCCGTACAGGGTACGGACGGATCCAGACCTTATACCGAGTATTGCAGCAGCGCCTAGAGTTGTCTTATCCATGAACTGTATCCTGTTGCCCGTTGAGATGAGCCAGGAAAAAACTACGTAGAAAGAGCTGCATACCAATAGAGGACTGAAACCATTGCACAAATAATAATTAGTCACTTGAAGCTTAGGGCAGCAACACAATAGTACGCACTGCACATCAGAGGAATGATGTGCAAATCAATCTTCCACCTGAGTTGTCAAGGGAATTTGAATGGCAGCAAATAACAGGGCCAGTGGATGGAAATACTGACCGTATACGTCTCGCCTCCACTGGATCAAGCTCGGCATAATCGCCTGAGACAAGTTCAACGGCCGTATCCACTACCCTGGTGGAAACCGCCATGATACCATCCTTATCGAGTGAACGTTTCTCCGTAGAGCGATTATCGTCAAAGTCTGCATCTGGAGTGCCCATCGTTCACCTTCGAACAGAACAGGTCCACAGTGTGCGTGGTAGAGATAATTATGTACATTAGTACTCGCTATCTCCACTGGGATCCTAATTAGGATGATTGGCTGTGGCCGTGGATAATGCGTATCATTCATGTAGGTGGGTGTACGTGTCAACCTTATCATATTCAACAACCGTCACATGATCAGCGAATTCTTTTACTTTCATTGTTTTGGTACAGAATCTGAGATATGTAGTCAATTTTATGCAAGAATGTGCAGTGAAATCAGTTTTATCAAAACAAGCTTCTCGAATGTGCTTTCGGCACGCGTATGTGTGCTTATATTTATGTACATATGTAACTTACACTAAGATATATACACATCCTTTACACATGCTATGATTAGATTATATCTACCCATGCATGATATAACCACTACGTCCATATTGAAGGGTGGAACAGACTGGGACTAAATACCAGAGGGGGTCAAAAGAGAGGCGCCATATCTAATATTAGTCTGTATTTTTTCGCCATGGACAAACCGTAGTAGAGCGTATCTGCAAATCGTTTTTTCTGATGTAAAAGGAAATTTCTTCATCATCGTGGTAAGCTGATTGGCTGACAGCTTAGTAAAAACGGTTGCAGATACGCTCTAGTGCAGCATTTTGTTGATCCCATCAATCACATACGCACGAACACATTCTGGATCCAACATCTGACAAGGCGATCGCGTCAATCTAAGCGCTTGATAGTTGATAAGGCGGCGTAGAAATCGGATGACCCCGACCAAAACCTTAAACGCGTCAACAGAGGTTCGACATCTTGTGCGAAAAATCCTTATCGACGCTCTCCCTTTCGAACCGCATGATGATCAGGTCACTGGCGTCTCCAAAAATTTGGATGGAGTCGATATCTTGATCGTCAGCGCCACGGGTAGCAGGAATACAGGCTATTTCTTTATGGTACTCATAGTTATCATTGCAATCAACAAGGACCCTCAACTCTGCCCCTCCATGAAGTTGAAAAAGGACCCTGCGATGATTGTGTTATGTCCCACCAATGCTCTTGAAGTTGACATGGTTAGTAAGTTTCCTTAATGAATGATTGTGATTGAGCTAACCTGTTTAGCAGAAAGATAAGATGATCAAATTTGGTCTTACTGCAGTTGCACTCATCCATGACACAATCAAAGAAGTGCAACATCTCCAGCAGGAAGACTTGTGGGAAACTGCCTGTGTAGGCATTGCAGTCATCCTGACCAACACAGAACAACTGTCGTTGAGGGGGTTTGCCAAGCTTATGGATGACAAAATGTTTGTGGTGCATCTGTGTGCACTTGGAGTTGATGAAAACATCTGCTGTCCACCTGGGGCACTGCTCTTCGCCCTTCACTTCAACAAATTGGACATGTTTGTGCCCATTTGCCAGCTGTTCCCCTTATTGCCCTCGACACTGACAGAAAGAGTGTCTGTGGCAATGACCACCTGAAAATCATGCTTATTATGAAGTGGTATGCACATCTTGTCATTATTTTTTTTTTTTCTTTTTTTTTTTTGTCATGTTTTGGACCTCTCAGGGTGTGCCCTATAATGGTCATTACATGCTAGAGTATCTACTCAAGGCCCCATTACTTTTCCCTTGCCCCAGTCCTTGCACCTCAGACAGCATGCCCAAGGCAATCACTCCCCCTGGGGCCCAATTCATCGGCTCATTTAGGACTGTGGGACCTACTTCAACCTCTTCACTTGATTGCTTGATGAAGCTGCTAATTGTTGGGTTATATGACTGGTAAGCACCTGGCCACTTGGTGGCAGGCACAAGTTGAGCAGTGTAGGCATATGTGGTCTGTCTGATTCCGGTACGTCTTGATTAGGAGCTTCATGTATCTTTCCATAGTCTTCCGTGTTGCAGGTGAGATTTATAGATGACATTGTTGTTACAGTGACTCACAAAACTGAGTCAATGTTTTGGACTTTTTGATTCATTGTTGAATAGCTTCCCATAAACAACAAAACCAAACAAGGTATTGGTGTACCGAATAACATACATGATCAGGGCTACCAAACAAACAAAGAATTATGTAATTTTAATCATCCCTCATGGAGATATGATCATTTTAATTCAGGGACTCATTGACTCAGTTTTGTGAGGGGTAGTCAGAAATATTAGAATCTGATGCTCCACCAACTGTATAATGTCAAAAACTTGACAGATGGTTTCTAAGGTGATGTGACCCTTGATGGGACCTTAAATTATAGTATTTAATTAGGACTAACATTCTTCATACTTCAATATTCTCCAATGCATCCCATCTCCTCTGCTCAGAAGAAAAACATTCTTTCCCTGGCCTCCAATCATTATTCTACCCACAATATTGCCTCTAAACTCAACCTCAGCCAGTCTAGTGTATCCAGAACACTCAGGGCTCTCCATCCAAACCTGGATTCCCCCTCTGGTGGTTGTCCTTCTAAGCTCTCATCTACCTCTCAGAGAGCCATCCTTACTCAAATCACCACTGGCAAGGCTGCAAATGCTGTTCAGGCCACCCATTACATCAACAGCATCATCCCCACTCCAGTCTCCTCAGAAACAGTCAGAAGAGTTCTCAGAAAAAACTCATTCAAGGCTGTGGTGAAGAAGAAAAGGCCCTTGCTTAGTATAAGGCATAGGAAAGCAAGATTGGCTTTTGCTCAGAAGTATAGAGAGTGGACTGTGGAAGACTAGAGGAGGGTTATTTGGTCAGATGAGACTAAAATCAACAGGTTTGGGTCAGATGTGAGAGAGTGGGTTTGGAAACAGAAGGGAGAGGGGCTGATTGAGAGAGAAGTGCAGGGAACTGTCAAATTTGGGGGAGGAAACATTATGGTATGGGGGTGTATGGGATGGAATGGAGTTGGGTATCTTGCAGAGGTTGAGGGGAGGATAAATGCTGACCAGTATTTGTCTATTTTGAAGAACCATATGCTGCCTAGCTTGGAGGAGAGTGGAATTTCTGGAGAAGAGGTGATTTTTCAACAAGACAATGACCCCAAGCATACCACAAAAAAGGCCAAGAAATGGATGGAGAACAACAATATTACTCTTCTGGATTGTCCTGCCCAATCTCCAGACCTCAGTCCTATTGAACATCATTGGGTTCACCTCAAGAACCAGTTAGACAAGTATCCAACAGCACCAAAAGGAATTTGGGAGTTATGGGAAAGAGTAGTAGAAAAGTGGAATAATATTCCATCAGAGGTGTGTCAGAATTTGATTAAAAGCATGCCTAGAAGGTTGGGAGCAGTTATTAAGGCCAAGGGAGGTCATACAAACTACTAGAATTACATTTTATCATAATATTGATACCACCTCACAAAACTGAGTCAATGAGTCCCTGAATTAAAATAATCATATCTCCATGAAGGATGATTAAAATTGCATAATTCTTTGTTTGTTTGGTAGCCCTGATCATATATGTTATTCGGTACACCAATACCTTGTTTGGTTTTATTGTTTATGGGAAGTTATTCAACAATAAATTAAAAAGTGCAAAACATTGACTCAGTTTTGTGAGTCACTGTATGTTGTTACATTGTGTTGTGGATTAGAGTTAGGTGGGCATTGCTCATCGGGCGATTGCAAAGTCACATTGGGACCTGTGGAGACTAGAGCATGAATTCATTAGGAGTTTGGATGTTCACCTTTGGTTGGGTGTAGATGTCCTGTTTTTTCTACATATTTGACTAGTGCCTTGACCCCTTTTTCTGAGCTTAGTAGTGCTGTTAGGTCTCTCGACCCTCTCCTCATTTCCTTGTCCAGTTCATGACACTCCCTATTATAGGCTGCACACTTGAAGAGAAAGTGAACAATGGTTTCTTTAGATGGTGGTCCTCTCCCCTGGCATGCGCTGCAGTTGCTTGACTCCGCTTTCTTGATTTGTTGAAGGTAGTAGTTTAGTGGAACGTGCACTATATGTATTTGCATGAGCAAACTGATTTAGTGCCTTTTGAGATCTAGTTGAATTTTAGCATATTGTTTGTATGAAAAATTCAGGTCAAGTTGTCTTATTCTGGGTTGACGTGGTGAGTCTAGCCACCATAACCTTTATCATTTCATTAGTTCATCCTAGTATCCTTGCTTTATTGCTGCTATGCTTGTTGGCAACTCCTTTTATAGAATAGGTAGTAGCATGTGTCTTGGACTTGAGTTGCCTTAGGCTGCTCTCTTTGCTTCCTCATCCACTTTTTCATTGCCCTGTACCCCACGATGTCCTGAGATTTATGCCAGGTGAAATTGCTTTGAGTTAGGATTTGCGTTAATGTGTTTAGTTGGTACTCAGTACAGAGTCTCAATGGAAGGGATAAACACTAAACCTACAACTGCAGGCATGCTCAGGGTGAGGGGGGTTCACTTAGAGGGCCTCGGATCATCCTTCAGGGCATGGAGACTATGAAGGGGCTGGTACAACAGTTTTCAATGTGCACACTAGTTGTGTATGCTAAAAGGAAGGTATGTGCAATAGCAGAAAAGTGCGCAATGCAAAGGGGCAAAAATGCACAGTGCAGAAAAACATGCAATGGGAGTGCAAAAGTGCGCAACAATGAAGGTGATGAAAGTGGAAGGTGCAGTGGGATAAAGATGACACTGGGATGTGCTGTGAAGGTGGTGCACAGGTTGGGGACACAAATGGGATGAGAGCACAACGAGCAGAAAAAGGCGCAAATAGTGTACAAACACAGCTATACAAATAAATGCGCAAACAGTGCACAAACACAGCTATATGAAGGGTGCACTGCAATAGTGCACAAATGAGGACAAAGGATGCAATGCAGGGACAAAACACAGCAATATGACGAGGGGATGCAAACAATATGCAGACATGGCTATACGAAGGGTGCACTACAAACATGCATGGACTGGATGCTGGTGCACAGACTATGTGCGACGCTAACTGAGCTATGAACTGCGAGGGGGGGAAAAATCCTCTGGATTCTCTATCTGTCCATGTACTATATACAAATGGCTTATGTGATAAAAACAGTAAAATAAAGTGTAAAAATAGAAAGCACCATGCGCTACCCACAAGCACATCCATTTGCCCATCTAAACCCAACCACACTATGCCACTGCCTTAGCCAATAAGATTTGTGCATGCTATAGCCCAATACCCAACTGTTCCAGTGTGATGCACTATTTTTGGTGTGCTCTAGGTCCTGTGTGCTCTTTCCAATTAATCTGCTTCAGTGTTATGTGTCATGTGCTATGCCTTAGTAATAATGATGTGATCAACCTGTGCCAGTTACCAGATAAGGCAATGCTGATTGGAAATGTGGGAGAACTATAAGAAGATGCTGTGCGAGGCCAAATAGCACCAAAGTGCCAGGATTATGTGAAAGCACCCAAGTGTGCACAGTCCAATGCCAAATAGGTGCAAAGTGCCCAGATTATGTGAGAATGTGCAGTTCGCTTGTGTTGGAATCATGGTGTGCCTCAAGTAAATGTGCCAGTAAGCTGGAAGCCACAATGCGCAGCGCAACTGATGTGGTAGATTGTTGTGTGTGTGATAGGGATTGTGCAATGAGTGCACAGCAGAGAATGTGAGTTGCAGGTAAAGCATAAAAGGAGTGTGCAAAGGCACATCAAGCACGCAATAATTGTGAAAGGCAGATAAGGAGTGTGGGGGGGGGCACATGGAGGTGGTTTGAAGCATAACAGGGTGCATTTAGGGCACACAACAGCAGGCAGCTATGGGGGAACCAAAAGTACAGTAGAAATGTAAAAGGTGCATAAAAGCGCACCTAAACAGTCAAAGGCACACAAAAGCACATGAAGGCATGCAAAAGCATGCTGTGCAAAGTGTGCGGAAGCCATTTAGGAGGTGTATACAATTGCAAAAAATGCCATAGTATGCATGCAGGGTGATAGGGAGCCATATCAGCATTGTCCCTGTTAACACCATCTGCTATGGTCAGTAGGTTTTCAATGACATCATCTCATCCTATTGACCATTGTTCTCAGCTGTTAGATTCACCTTGCAAGCAGTGGCTCACAAGGCTGGGGTGGGTGCTGGGTTGTTGGTCGGTGGTTTGGTCGAACTGGTGTCCACCCTGTGAAGTGGACAGTCCTAGGTGTGCTGTCTCAGGGGGTTTCATATGTTACCTAAAAAACAAAAGAAAAGTTTATTTAGTAAAGAATAACATGAAAGAAACAAAATAGATAACTTATCTAGAGCCCAGACGACATTTGTAGTCATCTGGGCCCACTTGCAGTCATCGGCATTATCGATGGTGGTAGTAAACAAAAGAAAAGTTTATTTAGTAAAGAATGACATGAAAGGAACAAAATAAATAACTTACCTAAGGCCCAGATGATGTTTGTAGTCATCTGGGCCCGCTTGCAGTCATCAGCATCATCAATGGTAGGTGGTGGTGGTAGCCCAAGGTTGATGAGCTGGCATGCAGCTGTGTGCTTTGTCATGCACAGCCACAACAACAGTATCTAATGCAAATAGATATACTATAAATGCAAGCCACTGGTGTGCAACAGTTATGTTGTGACTTGCTTATACAAGCATGTATGCAATGTTCTGGGTTCAATCCCCTCTCTTACACACTTTTTTCAGTGGACTCCCAGTAAACTCCCATTGGACTCACTCCAGTGGACTCCAGTCGGAGTCCACTAGGAAAGGTAGGGGAGTGTAAAGACCTCATATTCCAGCAGTATCATTGATTATGCATATGAAGAGACATAACACAATTGTTCCATGTCAAATGTGTGAAATTCGAGGGATCTGCAAACCTGGCACAAAACTACATTATGTGCCATTGGATCTTTCTTTTTTTTCAGACTCTCAGGATTTGCACAGTCCATCTGCTCTTCCACTCTGCAATCATGCATCATTCCTCGAACAAGCAGAGATAGTTCAATCTGCTGATATGACTCCCTATCGCCCTGCACTCATACATACTACAGCATTTTTCATGATTGTGTGCATCTCTTGGACAACTTCTATTCACTTTGCGCAGCATGCTCTTGTGCACTTCCATGCACTTTCACATGCCTTTTGACTGCTTAGGTGCACTTTCATGCACCTTTTACATTTCTACTGCACCTTTGGGTTTTCCTTAGCTGCCTTCTATCATGCACCTTAAATGCACCTTGTTATGTTTCAAACCACTGATGTGTTCAGTTGGTACTCAGTGCAGAGTCTCAACAGAAGGGGTAAACACTAAACCTACAGCTGCAGGTGTGCTCAGGGTGAGGGGGTTCGCTTAGAGGGCCTCGGTGATACGGCTCCCTATTGCCCTGCGTGCATACTACGGCATTTTTTTGCGATTGTGTGCACCTCCTAGATGGCTTCCGCACACTTTGCATAGCGCGCTTTTGTGCGCCTTCGTGTGCTTTCGTGCGCCTTTGCGCGCCTTTGGCCATTTAGGTGCGCCTTTGTGCGCCTTTTGCATTTCTACTGCACTTTTGTTTCCCCATAGCCGCCAATCATTGTGCGCCCTAAATGCGCCTCGTTGCGCTTCAAGCCGCCTCTGTGCGCCCCCCCCCCCCACGCTCCTTATCTGCCTTCTACATTTATTGCGCGCTCGATGCGCCTTTGCGCACTCCTTTTACACTTTACCTGCAACTCACATTCCCTGCTACACACTCTTTGCACAATCTCTATCACACACAACAATCCCCCGCACCGGTGCACTGCGCATCGCAGCTCCCATCTTACTGGCGCATTTACTTGAGGCGCACCATGATTCCGGCATGAGTGAACTGTGCATTCTTACATAACTGGGCTGCTTTGCGCCTATTTGGCATTGGACTGTGCGCACTTGGGCGCTTTCACGTAATCCAGGTGCTTTGGCAGTATTTGGCCTCACACAGCATTTCCTTTTAGTTCTTCCACATTTCCAATCGGCATCGCGTTATCTGGTAACTGGCACAGGTCGATCACGCCATTATTACTAAGGTGCAGCATGTGACATATAACACCAAAGCGGATTAATTGGGAAGAGCGCACGAGACTTAGCGCGCACCAATAATAGCACATTGCACCGGAACAGTTGGATATTGAGCTATAGGTGCGCAAATCTTATTGGCTGAGGCAGCGGCATAGTGCAGTCAGGTTTAGATGGGCGAATGGATGCGCTTGTGGGTAGCGCATGGCGCTTCCTATTTTTATACTTTATTTCACCATTTTATCACATAAGCCATTTGTACATAGTAGCGGACAGATAGAGAATCCACAGGATCTTTCCCCCCCCCCCTCATAGTTCATAGCTCAGTCAGCGTCGCACATAGTCTGTGCACCAGCGTCCAGTCCATGCGCCTTCATAGTGTGCCCTTCGTATAGCCGTGTTTGCATTATCATTTGCATCCCCTCATCGTATTGTTGCGTTTCGTCCCTTGCGTTGCATCCTTCGTCCTTGTCTGTGCACTATCATAGTGCGCCCTTTGTATAGCCGCGTTTGCGCACCGTTTGCACACCCTTTTGCATAGCCGCATTTTGCGCACCGCCTGCGCCTTTTTCCGCTCCTTGCGCTTTCACTCTGTTTGCACCCCCAAACTGTGCACCACCTTCACAGTACATCCCAGTGTCATCTTTGTCCCGTTACACCTCCCGCCTTCATCATCCTCATTGTTGCGCACTTTTGCGCTCTCGTTGCGCGTTTTTGCCTCTTTGCGTTGCGCACTTTTCCGCCACCGCGCATATCTCCCCTTTCATGTACACTACTAGTGCGCACACTGAAAATCGCTGTACCAGCCTCTCTATAGTCTCTGCGCCCTGAAGGACGATCCGAGGCCATCTAAGCGAACTCCCCCCTCACCCCGAGCATGCCTGCAGTTGTAGGTTAAGTGTTCACCCCTTCTGTTGAGACTCTGCACTGAGTACCAACTGAACTCATCATCGGATTGTCCTTTGGGGTGCAGAGACTATGGAGAGGCTGGCACAGTGGTTTTCAAGGTGCACACTAGTTGTGTATGCAAAAAGGAAGGTATGCACAATGGCAAAAAAGTGTGCAATGCAAAGGGGCAAAAATGCACAATGGGAGCACAAAAATGTGCAATGACAAGGGAGATGAAAGTGGGGGGTTTGGCAGGACAAGTACAGCACTGGGATGTGCTGCAAGGGTGACACACAGGCTAGGGACACAAATGGGGTGTGAGCACAACTGGTGGGAAGATGCACAACTAGTGCGCAAAACACAGCTATACAAATAAATGCACAAATGGTGTGCAAATGCGGCTATATGAAGGGTGCACTACAAGAGTGCACAAATGAAGATGAAGATGCAATGAAGAGATGAAATGCAGCAATATGATGAGGGGATGCAAAAGCCACTGGTCGACTTTCATCAAATACCAATTCCCAGCTCATCTACCTTGTCCAGCTCCAGCAGCACCTTTACAGTCGATGTATGTTGCCACTTTAGCTCCTACAGCAGAGTATATGCAAAGTGCACCAAACATGCAACTAACAAAGGAAGAGCACATCGATGCACTCGAGAGGGAGTTGATGGCATTCTGAAAGAGGCAAGTCTTCAATGGCATTGAAATTCTGCGGTGTGCACCACACAATACATCAAATCAAGAAAGCATGCCTTCTACAACTACAGATATTGCACCCACTGACAGTATTGAGTCACCAGCTTTGCAACCTACTGCAAGCACAACTGAAGCGCCAGACGAGATGCCCATACATCCCTATTCCAATATTTCTAAAGTGCATTTTGTCTCCACAGCAGCAGATAAACCAGACGTACCAGCTAACACTTCCAAAGGCAAAGAGCCATCATACCGCACTGTCGTTCCCATCCAGAACCTGCAGATTGTCGATGACATATATGCATGCGCCATGAAGGCGCCCTCTGTTACAGTTTTGCATGAAGAGCTCCTGTCCCTTTTGCCCGATCTCAGACAGTGCCATAGAGAACAAGTTACCCCAAAGCGCATTGCAGCTACCAGTGCAGAAGTGGTAGCTACCAACCTTGTGAGTGTTATGCCATTTGCGCACTGTGAAGCACGCATGCCTTTTGCAAAAAATAAAGCACTTAATGTGACACCTCCAGTTAGCGTGGCAATTGCAGCACCGCTTCCTATTGTTTTGCAGGATCCATTTGAACAGTACCTCACCCACCTCCAGCCAGGCGAAATTGAAAACCCGGACATTTTGAAGGTTGCAAAAGAGTCGCATGCACTTCATTCCATTGATTTATTAATTGACAACCAAGAATAATTTGAAGCTATCTTAGATCTGGGTTTGCAAATTATCACAATATCAGAAGCGGTCTGCCATTGTCTTGGGCTTCAGTACGACCCGCACATTCACTTATACATGCAATCGGCCAATGGAGAGGTAGATGAGTCGCTTGGGCTTGCATGCAACATTTCTGCATGCATTGGAGATATCATTGTCTATGTGCAAGTTCACGTTATCTGTTCACCTGCTTACGATATTCTGTTAGGGCGCCCCTTCAATGTGTTAACGTGCTCCATTGTGCGCAACTTTGCGGACAAAGTGCAAATGATTACAATCTGCAATCTGAACACAGGTGCCATCTCCACCATTCCAACAAAGCCTAGGGGGAAGCCACACCACTTCTTACCAGCTCCAGCAATGCTGCACTTTGCTATTCAGCATAACCCACAAAGAAATTTTTGCCAGGCTTCGAGGAATTGATCGCAGACCAAGGAGAAGCCGCCACTATCATAACATTTGACTCTGATACCCAATCTTGTGACATTTCCACATTTGCGCTTATTCCATTTTCCGCTTCTGTTTCTTCGACCTCTATTATCTCTCAACTCTACCTATCCCAGTGTACCAACAGTCGTGCACAGGCGCTCTTAAATTCGATTGACCCTGTGGTGCTTATTCCAGCCGCATTTCCGAAAAGTGCACATGCATGCACAACTTTTATCAATTTAGTGGCACGCGCACTGCAAAAGCGCGTAGTAACCAAGAAGAAGTATAAACCAGTTGCTAGAAAAATCAAATCAGTTATTGCGCCCATCCCAAACAAATTCCGCATCGAGCACAACATTATAGGTGATCCGCTAGCAGCGCTTCCTGTGCTTTTACCAAGCCCACCACCATTTACCCTGACTGGGCACTATACTGAAGAGCACATGCAAATGCTCCAAAAGTGCCACACCGATTTCTTATTACCAGAGGAGATGAGGGTTTTACACCACTTGATGTCTTTGCAGAATGAAGCCTTTGCATAGAGCGATGAGGAGCGTGGCAGCTTCAAGACCGTGTTCTTTTCCCCAGTAGAAATCCCGGTTATTCTGCACACCCCTTGGATAGAGTGCAACATCCCCATTCCACCAGGCATATACAATAAAGTTTGCGCTATTATCTGGAAGAAGATAGACTCAGGCATTTACGAGTGCTCAAATTCGGCATATAGATTGCACTGGTTCTGCACACTCAAGAAAGATGGAAAAGTGCTGTGCATCATACATAGCCTTGAGCTGCTTAATTGTGTTACCATTAAACACTCCGGCATCACCCCTACACCTGAGCACCTCACAGAGCAGTTTGCAGGGTGCACATGTGGCGCTGTCCTTGATCTATATGTGGGATACGATGAGCGCTTAATCAAAGAATTGTCGTGCGATCTTATGACATTCCAGACACCGTATGGCACAATGCGCCTTGTTACATTGCCAATGGGTTGGACAAACTCAGTACCAATCTTCCATGATGATGTGTGCTATATTCTGCAGCCAGAGATTCTGTATTACACTATTTTCTATATCAATGATGTCCCAGTCAAGGGGCCTTCGAAGCGCTACATTTTACCAGATGGCTCATGTGAAGCACTCACTGTGAACCCTGGCGTAAGGTGCTTTGTGTGGGAGAACTTCCAGAATGTGAACCACATTGTGCAGTGCATGAAATATAGTGGCGGCACTTTCTCTGGGACAAAATCCACATTGTGCACTGAGAACTTCATCATTCTTGGCCATTATTGCACACCAGAAGGTAGAAAACCTGAACGCGACAAGGTAGACATTATCCACAATTGGGGAGCATGCTACACACTGTCAGAAGTGCGCACATTCTTGGGAACAGTCAGTTTAATGCGCATTTATATCTGCAATTATGCACACTGTGTTAACGTGCTCACAAGGCTTACATGCAAGGATGCTCCATTCGAATGGGGCCTAGAGCAGATAGTGGCCCAAAACAACATCAAGCAAGCAGTACTAGAGTGTTCTGCACTACAACTGATCGATTATTCCTCAGAACTCCCCATTATCCTTGCGGTCGACACTTCCCAGATAGCGGTCAGCTTTTACCTTTGCCAGCAAAAGAGCGCAGGTGCAAAAATGCGCATGTACAACTGGTTCGGCTTGATTATGCTCAACGACAGAGAAGCACGCTTTTTGCAACCAAAGCTAGAGATCTATGGGCTTTACCATGCACTGCACAGTTTGCACCTTTATATTATAGGTGTGCGCAACTTAATTGTTGAGACTGATGCACGCTATATCAAGGGCATGCTACAAAACCCCGATATCCAACCATCTGCTAGCATTAACCGGTGGATCATCTCAATCCTTACATTCCACTTTACACTCATACATGTTAGGGGAGTGGTGCATGGTCCAGATGGGCTTTCGCATTGGCCAAAGCAGCCAGAGGACTTAGAAGGAGAAGAAGATGAAGAGTTTGAGGATTGGATTGATGCGCTACATGGCTTTATGCATGCAATACGTCCCATTTCACAGTCCTTTGATGTGCAAGCACTCGTGCTAACACAGCCAGAGCCAAGTGCAAACACACAAAATGTGCAAAATGTGCACAATAGTGCACTTATTTACGATGATGACTATAGCCAAGTTCTGAGGAGCACAACAGCAGATGCAGAGGATGAGAAGTTAGATTTGGTGTGGATTTGGATGGATACCCTAACACGCCCTAGTGACTTCACAGATTTCGAGTACAGCACGCTCGTGCGCTACGCGAGCGCATTTTTCAAAGACAAGATGCGCTTATGGAAGTGCAATGTGCATGGCACTCACCAGCTTGTTATTTGGCAGTCTAGATGCTTACCGATATTGTGTGCCATCCATGACAACATTGGACACAAGCACTTTTACACAATGTGCTCCACATTGCTTGAGTGCTTTTGGTGGCCACACATTATGGATGACATCATTTGGTTCATGCGCACTTGTCATATTTGCCAGACCCAGCAAATGCAGAAGGTTCTAATACTGCCAGTTGTCGCAATGCCTGCACCTCTCTTCAGTAAAGTTTATATTGATATGATGCACTTACCAGTATCAGCAGGGTAGTGCTATATCATCCAAGGGCATTGCTTGCTTGCGACTTGGCCAGAATTCTGTGGGCTTCCTAAAGAAAATGTGAGCGCACTTGGTGATTGGATGTTTCAAGGCCTCATCTGCAGATGGGGTGCATTGTATGAGATAGTCACTGATAACAGCAAGCCATTCATCAAAGTGCTAGCTTATCTCAGTAAGCACTACCATATCAATCACATCTGCATATCTGGCTATAACTCGCATGCTAATGGAATTGTTGAGCATGCACATTTCGACATGTGCCAAGCACTTATCAAAGCCACAGATGGAGTAGAGTTAAAGTGGTTCAGTTTGCTGTACTCAGTCTTTTGGGTGGAGGATATCATGGTTTGGAAGCGCCTTGGCATTTCACCATACTTCATTGTTACAGGTGCACAGCCTCTGATCCCTCTTGATATCATTGAAGCGACATACCTTAACCCACCCCCAGATTCTATACTCTCCACTACAGACTTGATCATGCAGCAAGCATGCACATTACAAAAGTGGCCAGAAGACTTAGCATGCATTATTCCCACATCTATGCAGAAAGGTGCAAAGTGGTGCTCTGTTTTGAGAAAGTGCACTCAAAAACCATCCACAATTTTGACTTCCAGCATGGCGATTTAGTCCTTATGCACAACACAGTGATCAAGAAGAGCCTTAACTGCAAAATGCATGCATGTTATCTTGGTCCTCTAGTTATAGTTTCGTGCAATCAAGGCAGCATGTATATTGTTTGCAAACTCAATGGGATGGTATTTGACAGGCCAGTAATTGCATTTCACCTGCCATATCACGTGTGCAAGTCCATTGTGCTTCCCAATATAGTGCTCAATATTACCACAACACAGTTGAGAGAGATGAAAGAGTCCATAGTAGTGGACAAAGAAGATATAGAAGCAGTTGATGAAGAAGAAGCACAGGGAGATAGCGCTGAGGATGAAGAAAGTGCCAATGAGGTGCGCAATTAGTGCTCCATGCACACTGCTATGGATATTTCACCTTTTTATATGTATGCTTTGCTTTCTTTCATTTTTTTATGTTACTTTTCTTCTATTCACAAAGTTGCATCTGGGCACCTTCCATGATTGCACAACCCATGGGTTTTACCAGCCATGATGATCTACTGAGCCTTTCCCATTTTTTTAGAATTTGTCATATGGTGTGCACCTCCTTTTATCTCTTACTCTTTTATCGTTTGGACAGAGTCAATGTCTCAGTTGGGAGGAGGAAAGTAATGGTTAAACAATTTTTTCCACACTACTTTGCATTTGCACATTTTTTTTGTGCTTGACATTTCTTGTTCAAATGTTGCCTATCTTATCTCTTCTCCTTCACACATATTATCTGGGCTTACAATTTGCATTTTACAACACCATGGAAGTGTGCGTGCAGGTTGGCATAAAACACACACTGCAGTGCTTTGGAGTGCATCATGCATTTATCACAGGTGCAACAAACAACTCAATTTACAGACTATCAATGGGTTTACACAAGTGAGCAACTATTCGACTGACTCCAGGAACTCCAAGTGCTCTGCAGCCACATCCAGCTTCACCTTCACATCCACCTCCACTTGTTCTGCACTGTGCAGCTGGCTCTTGGCGACTTCCAACTCAACCAGCAACCTTTGTATGTCCTCTTTGAGGTGATCGTGAGTAGTGCCCAAGACAGCAACCACTGAGTGGCACTGCGCTAAGTTGAGCACTTCGACATCTTGGCCTTGATAGATTATGTCACCAGAGGTGTTCCCTGACCTGGTCTGGCATGAGGATTGGGTGTGCATGCTCGCTTGTCGAACAGTAAGGCAGCATGGCCTTGGGCAACCTTGCAATGGCATGGGGGGCATGTTCTCAACCTTGCAGTGCTTCGATGCTTTTGAGGCGCTGATGAGCCCTGCATCACTCTCATCACTCTTGTCAGTATGCAATGTGCCTTTGGCAGGAACTGGTTAGGGAAGTGTGGGAGGAGGATGAGGAAAAGTACATACCAGGGCACCCAGCAGCTGCTTTCCTACCTCTAGAGGTGGTGTGCAGCTGTGTGAGAGTGTGCTTTGTCTACTTGCACTTTCGCTTCCCCTTTGCATATGGAATGCACCACTTTCCATTAACAGAGATGCACCTGGCCGACTTGCCCATGCAGTGGCAGTTATTGCACTAGAGTAGGAGGAAAGCCACTTAGTGGGTCTGAAGCATATCAAAAGAAGCTTACTGGTCCACTATTAGCATCAGATGTAGTGCCAATGCCACTCAGTGGTGGTACTTCAACCTATGCACATTGCTGTGTTGCATACACTGGGTGCGTTTTGCGCCTTCATCCGCACTGGTGCTCTCATCGCTTGGCTCACTCTCCCCTTCATTTGTGACCCCACTCTCCCAAGATTCACCTGTCACTTCACCCACTACCTCGACATTGGTTGCTGCAGAAAGCACATGCAAAGAGTGCACCAGCATGATGCACACCTTTTTGTCTTCCTGCACTTCAGTAGTATCGATGTCACTTACTTTGTTGATTGCCCTGAACTCACCTTCTTACCACTCCAGTTTACCTCAGGCACCTGCAATTTGGCCATCAAGAGCACATGCTTCCAGCCGACCCACCAGTTCATGCACTCTATGCTCAAATTCTGCAGACCTCTCTTTCTCCTCAATGATCTTATGCATATCTGGCATCAGTTCCTCACCCCAAGTAAGCCACTCTTCAACCAAGATTCCACTGAATGTGCTGTGCACCTTTTCAAGGAGCGTGTCAAGTTCTGCATTGTCCTTGACAGCATCCACTCAGCTTTTATACATGTTCTACACACCCTCATCCTTAGCCAACTACACCAGTTATAGAAACAGAAAAAGTGCACCAGTTTGCTGCAGAATCCTTCGCCTTAAGCCTTCATAGCTGCCTGCTCACTTCCACCAGCAGGGAGGGTCTCACTGAGCACTGAGTTCATTTGCCTGAGGGCTAGGGTAAATGCCAAAGACATTGGATCATTTAGATATGGGTTGTGGAAAGAGCTGTTGAGAATAGATGGTGGTCAGAGATAGATAAGGAAAGGATGGCTGCTTATGTGAGCAAAGACCATTTTGTGCTGACCAATCGTATGCTGCCTGAGGACAGTCAGTACTTCAGTTGGGAGAAGATGATAAAGCTCCCTATCACTCTGCGTGCATACTATGGCATTTTTCACGATTGTGCATACCTCCTAGATGGCTTCCACATACTTTGCACACCTTCATGCACTTTTGTGTGCCCAAGTGTAATGCAGCCTGTTATGCTTCAAACTGCCTCCACGTGCCCCCCCACACTCCTTATCTGCCTTTCACAGTTATTGCGTGCTCAATGCACCTTTATGCACTCCTTTTATGCTTTACCCACAACTCACATTCTCTGCTGCACACTCATTGCACAATTCTTATCACATACACAACAATCCACCACACCAATTGCGCTGTGCATCACAGCTTCCAGTTTACTGGTGCATTTATTCAAAACACACCATGATTCCAGCATGAGTGAACTGTGCATTCTTACATAATCTAAGTGCTTTGTGCCTATTTGGCATTGGACTGTGCGCACTTGGGCACTTTTACATAATCCTGGCACTTTGGCACTATTTGGCCTCGCACAGCATCTCCTTATAGTTCTTTCACATTTCTAATGGGCATTGCCTTATCTGGTAACCAGCATAGGTCGATTATGTCATTATTACTAAGGCACAGCATGTGACACATAACACTGAAGCAGATTAATTGGGAAGAGTGCATGAGACCTAAAGTGCACCAAAAATAGAGCATCATGCCGGAACAGTTGGGTATTGGGCTATAGCATGCACAAATCTTATTGGCTAAGGCAGTGGCATAGTGCAGTCAGGTTTAGATGAGCCAATGGATGCACTTGCAGGTAGTGCATGGCACTTTCTGCTTTTATACTTTATTTTACCATTTTTATCACATAAGCCATTTGTACATAGTAGGCAGACAGATAGAGAATCCAGAAAATCTTTCCCCCCCTCATAGTTCATAGCTCAGTCAGCATCACACATAGTCTGTGCACCAGTGTCCAGTTCATGCGCCTTTGTAGTGCACCCTTCATATAGCTGCATTTGTGTACAATGGCAATCTGCCCTGGGTTGTGCTTATGCCATTCCTAAATGTGCTCGCCTAAGAAATTGCCTGGAATAGAATGTGGCATGAATGTGCCACCTGGGAGTACAATGCACCCTTCTGCATTTTGCCTACACTTTCCTTTGCTAATAAGGTGCTCAATTGAAGCGCACTCAGGGATATAATGCCCTGTTTGACCACAACCATTGCAAGTGTTGTTGTTTGAATGGGGCATGCTATTTCTACCATCTCTGTGCAATGTGCTCAACGTGATAACTATCATCTGTGTCATGTGCTTGAATTGCATCTAATGAGTATGGCACATTTGCAGGCTGGTTTGGTACCGCAACCGCAAGGCAGCTCAAAATGTGCTCAAGCTGGTCTGGTCAAAACACCCTAATGAACATGTGTCTTTGGTCATAGTGCACCAATATGCCTTGCGCAACTAAGTATTTGCTGATGTTGAAAAACATGTGATAATAGCACACAATTTCTTCTGCAGTTATGAGGCCAACATGTGCAGTTTTGCCAATAAGCTTGTCTAGATTGCTAATACTCCATTTACTGCCATCTCTGAAACCAGGGTAAAGCTTTAGAACAGTGTCTCTGAATGCCCCATAGTTATGCATTGCACTATACTCCAGTAGCAGTTTCCAAGTGTCTGCAGTGTCTCTGACCAAATAGTGCACAGTGTGGAATTTCTTATCGGTCTCATCACAATGACATTACAATCGCAGAGAAGTTGTGCAAGCTCCTCAAAGTACTTCTGGAGTTTGCATGGTTTTGCAGGGTCGAAGTGCAGCACATTTTGGTTAGATGTGGATGGCATGTGCATGGTAGCCATGGTAGGTGAAATAAGGTGTGTAGAGTTAAGATCTGGTAAAAGCACAGCAAAATTTGAAGGTGGGGAAAAATGCAGTGATGCAGATGGAGTTAGGGTAGGTAGGAATGATTCAGGTGAAGGTGGAGGTAAAGACAGCACAGATGAGTAATGTGTGTTGTTTAGGAAGAGTGATTCAAATACTGGTATTTCCCCAAGCTGGAGCGCAGTTGCTAACAGCTCAGAATGGAGAGTGTGAAGGTGGTTAATGTTGAAGCAAAGGGCGAGCTGATGGAGGTCTAAATAAGGTCTGGTAACCTGAAACCCCTCACGGTGGGCTCCAGAAATGATGTGTTCAGTTGGTACTCAGTGCAGAGTCTCAACAGAAGGGGTGAACACTAAACCTACAACTGCAGGTGTGCTCGGGGTGAGGGGTTTGCTTAGAGGGCCTTGGATTGTCTTTTGGGGTGCAGAGACTATGGAGAGGCTGGCACAGTGGTTTTTGAGGTGCACACTAGTTGTGTATGCAAAAAGGAAGGTATGCACAATGGTTGAAAAGTGCACAACACAAAGGGGCAAAAATGTGCAGTGCAGAAAAATGCACAATGGGAGCACAAAAATGCACAATGATGAGGGAGATGCAAGCAAAAGGTTTGGTGGGACAAGTACAGCACTGGGATGTGCTGCAAGGGTGACACACAGGCTAGAGATGCAAACAGGGTGCAAGCGCAACTGGTGGAAAAATGTGCAAATGGTGTGCAAAACATGGCTATACAAATAAATGCACAAACAGTGCACAAACACAGCTATATGAAGGGTGCATTACAAGAGTACACAAATGAAGATGAATGATGCAATGAAGAGACAAAATGCAGCAATACAATGAGGGGATGCAAATGATACACAAATGCAGCTAGCTATATGAAGGATGCACTACAAAGGTGCATGAACTGGATGCTGGTGCACAGACTATGTGTGACACTGACTGAGCTATAAACTATGAGGGGGGAAAGATCCTCTGAATTCTCTATGTATCTGCCTACTATATACAAATGGCTTAGGTGATAAAAAAATGGTAAAATCAAGTATAAAAATAGAAAGCACCATGTGCTACCCACAAGTGCATCCATTGGCCCATCTAAACCTGACCGCACTATGCTGCTGCCTTAGCCAATAAGATTTGCACACACTATAGCCCAATACCCAACTGCTCTAGTGTGACACTCTATTTTCAGTGTGCATTGGGTCCCGTGCACTCTTCCCAATTAATCTGCTTCAGTGTTATGTGATGCATGCTGTGCCTTAGTAATAATGATGTGATCAACCTGTGCCAGTTACCAGATAAGGTGATGCCAATTGGAAATGCAGAAGAACTATAAGAAGATGCTGTGTGAGGCCAAATAGCACCAAAGTGCCAGGATTACATGAAAGTGCCCAAGTGCATACAGTCCAATGCCAAACAGGTGCAAAGTACCCAGATTATGTGAGAATGTGCAGTTTGCTCATGCTGGAATCATGGTGCACCTCGAATAAATGTGCCAGTAAGCTGGAAGCCCTGATGTGCAGCACAATTGGTGTAGTGGATTGTTGTGTGTGTGATAAGGATTGTGCAATGAGTGCACAGCAGAGAATGTGAGTTGCAGGTAAAGCATAAAAGGAGCACGTAAAGGCACATTGAGTGCACAATAACTGTGAAAGGGAGATAAGGAGTGTGGGGGGGTGCATGGAGGTGGTTTGAAGTGTAACAAGGTGCATTTAGAGTGCACAACAGAAGGCAGCTAAGGGGGATCCAAATGCACAGTAGAAATGTAAAAGGTGCATGAAAGCACACGGAAGTGCACTTGGGCACACGAAAGGGCATGAAGGCATGCAAAAGTGCATAGCACAAAGTGTGCAGAAGTTGTTGATGATACTCAACCCGGAAACCCAAACAAAACCTACTAATGGCTTTGGATGGTATAACACAGGCCAGAGGAAGGGTGCGAGGTGGTACTAAATATCACCGCTGAGACCAAAGCATAATGTTTAGTGATGTGAAATGGTAAGGGCTATGGATAATAGTCTGTATAGGCGTACGAAGGTGTTTGAAATAGTTCGAAAGAGGTTCGAAGATGTGCAAAATAGGTTCAAAAAAGGTTCAAAGAGGTTCAAAGTCGTGCGAAGTAGTCCGAAGTAAGTTCGAATATGTTCGAAGTTGTTCAGGTGAGTTCGAGGGGGTTTGAAGGTATTTGACTAGCATCGATATATGTTTTGACAAATGAATATAGCTGTTACGAGCTGGGTTTTTAGTGACGATAGGTGATGATGAGTTGAGAACGAATACAAAAGTTTGAAGAAGTTTGCAATATTTTGCAGAACTTAGTGATATGACGCGAGGTAAGACTCAAGAGAATTGCTCTTAAATCTGACTATAGTGGAGAGGGTAACTGGTTCTCTTCCCCATTATTCTGTTATTTTTATTCTAACTAATACAAGTCTATATACAATCTGAAGAAATAGTACTAAAAAGGAAATAATAACAGGTGTAGAACACGAGGCAGTATGCACAGCAAATAAAGGTATTGTGAAACATAAAACAAAATGAAATATGATAATAAGTGAAACATACATTGTCCCAATATAGTAAGAGTTCTTGTCCTATTGATTTAATATATCATGAAACATAAAAACTGCACATATTGCATTCTAACTCTCTCGTAATCTCTCCTTGTGTCCGGTAGTGCTCGATATGCAACTAAATAGCTTACTCTGGTTAAGCATCATGTATCGAAAGTGTTTGAGGACAGCTATACAGCTGCTGAAGTCATTCAAAGTATTGCGAAGTCATTCAAAATGTCGCAAAATAGTTCGAAAGCGTTCGAAATAGTTCGAAGTCGTCCGAAATAGTGTGAAATAAGTCGAAAATAGTTCAAAGTCGATTTCATAATGTTCGTAGTGGTTCGGAAGGTCTGTCATAGTGTGTCAATATGATTGGAAACTTTGCTCAGACCTTAGAGTGCGCAGTGGACCTATCACCATCTAGGAGGTGCGCACAATTGCAAAAATTGCCATAGTATGCACGCAGGGCAATAGGAAGCCATATCACTGCCTTCATGCGCCTCCCACACTCATCATCTGCCTTTCACTGTTACTGCATGCTTGATGCACCTTTTGTTACGAAAAGGCACGGGGATTTAATTTTTCTTTTGTTCCTATTGTTCTGCTGACATACGTCTCACGTTATTGTCCCTTCTCTTTTGTCTTGTCAATGCGTGCCCTCAATTTACACCTCTACATTCCCACCCTATTGTAGTGTACTGCGGACACCCCTTTTTCTATTGTCTTTTCGTCCTTATTGTCTCTATTGTTCTATTAGCATGACTCGTATCTACAATCTACGCCTGTACTATTTAAATGACAAATGCACGACTGGTCAACTTAGCTTGACCTAGTCTTTCCTACACTCCTAACAAGTGCGATCTAAGTCTCTTGCTCAAACCGTTGCTCACGAGCTCCAGCGATCTGAACCTCTGTCGAACGTTGTCACTTACGAGTATCGACTTACATTTGATTTAGGAGTATTGACCATAACAAAAGGTCAAGCTATATCTAAAGCTCTGCCGACTAACCTCAGTCTAGGCAGCACCCACCCTACGACACCATTCTTACGAGAACCACCCGACCCTACCCCACTCGACGAAGAAACATGGCAGCCCCATCCACTCCCACTGCTCCCACTGCACCCACCACCCTCCTCCCGCGACCTGCTGAAATAAAGATGAGGGCACCAACAGATTACTCCAGAGATCGAGCAAAAATGATGCTCTTCCTCCTGGAGTGCGGAGCGTACGTTGATGCCAACTCTACTGCATTCCCTGATGACCGCCATAAAATTCTATTCATGCTCTCCTATATGAATGGGGGAACAGCGGGGCCTTGGAAACAGGCGTACTTAGAGGAGAGATATATCGAATCGAAACCTTGGGACACGTTCCAAGAGTTCATTGCTAAAGTACATGTGGTGTTCTCACCAATAGACGATGCAGGAAATGCACGCACCCAACTCCGGGTGCTCTCGCAGGGAGGAAGGGGAGTAGACGAGTATATCACGCAGTTCAAGACACTCGCTTACTGCACGAAGATCAAGGAAGATGCTGCCCTTATCGAATATTTCATTGACGGGCTCAACAACAAAGTGCTCGACAAGGTCTTCAGTATGGAAAACCCACCCGATACGATCGAAGGCTGGTACACCCACACAGCGAGGGCAGAAGGGCACTTAAGGAGGGCCAAGGCAATAAAAGAAAGAACGTATAGTAAAGCAGGGGGAGGGGGAGCGAGTAGCTCCTCAAGGGACCCCAACGCAATGGAAATCGACACGACGCGCCTCTCCTATGCAGAGAGGGTGAAACACATGAAGGAAGGTAGATGCTTTATTTGTCACAAGACAGGACATAGGGCGAGTGACCACAAGGGAGGGAAAGAGCTACCCTCGAAAGACGAAAAGAAGACCGAGATGAAAAAGACCTCCCACGACCACTACATGAAGATCCGAGCTCTTATCAACGAGCTGGAAGAAAACCAGAAAGAGGAGGTACTTGACCTCATGGTGGAGGAGGGTTTTTGAAGCAGCGGCCTGCATCAGCAGCAGAGCCCGCCAGAGTTATCGTCTCAAGTGTACTAGTAGCAGACATAAGCAATCAATCCATGCGCATCCCAGTTCACTGTCTGCTAGACGACAAGAAAGCCAAAATTCTTGCCCTGATCGACTCAGGGGCGGGCAAAACCTTTATCGATCACCGAGTCGTCCAGAAACTCGGACTGAAGAAACTCCCACTCGCCAGGAAGATCCTCGCTAAAAATGTCGATGGAACCCTGAACAAAAACGGGATGATCTCACACTATGTCTGTATAGACACCGAAATCGGGGGAAAAGAAGAGAAGATCAGGATGCTGATAATGGGGCTGGGAAAGGAAATGATGATCCTGGGGTACACGTGGCTCTGGAAGCGCAACCCCGCCATTGATTGGGAAAGGGGGACTATCACCGACAGGCAGACCGAGAGGTCTCTTATGGGAAAGATCCGAACTATGATTGAACAAACGTGAACCACGATCGGTAAGCAAAGCCTCACTATAGATGACAAGGGGCCGCTCACAACGAGAGTAACGTTGAGTCTGACTCTCGGGAGGCTACCTATAAGGAGTGCTGGGGAGACCTTTGGGGAAACCCACCTCGCCGCCGCCGAGCACGTGAAGAGTAGGCTCGGGGCGGTTCATCTCGCAAGAGGGCTTTGCACCACGGACAGAAACAGATCACACCAGGCAATGGACACGGCAATGGACACTCACCCCAAGATCAATCCACGGATCTCTACACCGGACAAACCCAATGTCAGCTTATCACTCGACACTGAGGGGAACAACGATGGGACAGATGCACTGTTCACCTACATCCGAGGGGAACCAATGATCGGGGTATTCAGGACCGAAGAATCCCCCCTCACGATCGAGCATGACTATATCCCCCTGGATTACCAGAGACTCAGGCACATCTCACGCATCACCTGATCCCGATTGACCGGCAGATTCACCTTCTCCCACACAACTCACATCCGAGCAAAGACCTCTGTCTCGCAGAGGTTGCTCACGAGAAGAAAAACGTCAAGGAGAAACAATCGCTCGATGACCTGCTCCCCGATAAGTATAAGGAGTATCGAAGCATATTCGAAAAAGCGGCATTGGAAAGATTTCCCAAATCGAGACCGTGGGACCATGCGATCGAGCTTAAGCCGGACTTCATCCCGAAAGACTGCAAGGTTTACCCAATCACCCCGGCAGAACAGAAAAAGTTGGACGAGTTCATCGATGACAACCTAAGGAAGGGATATATCACTCCATCCAAGTCCCCTATGGCATCGCCATTTTTCTTCATAGCAAAGAAGGACTCTGACATGCTCAGACCATGCCAAGACTACCGGTATCTAAATGAAGGAACCATCAAAAACTCGTACCCACTTCCATTGATCGGCGATCTACTCGATAAGCTGAAAGGGGCGAAATGGTTTACTAAGCTGGACATCAGATGGGGATACCACAACGTCCAAATAAAGAAAGGAGGCGAGTGGAAGGCGGCCTTCAAAACCAACAAAGGGCTGTTCGAGCCCAAAGTTATGTTTTTCGGCCTCTGTAATTCCCCGGCAACTTTTCAGGCAATGATGAACGACATCTTCCGAGACATGCTGAACGAGGGGTGGCTAGTAATTTACATGGACGATATTCTCATCTTCTCCAAAGACAAGAAAGAACATGAGGAGAGAATGAAAAGAGTCCTAGCAAGGCTAAGAGAAAACGACCTGTACCTGAAACCCAAGAAATCCAGGTTCGATGTACAGGAAGTCGAGTTCCTCAGACTGATTCTGCGACCAAACCAGCTAGCCATGGACCCAACTAAGCTGAGCAGAATAAGGGATTGGCCAGCCCCAACCAACGTAAAAGGGGTTAGATTGTTCCTGGGCTTCGGGAACTTCTACAGGAGATTCATCGGCAACTTTGCCACAATTACCAAGCCACTCAACGACTTAACGAGAAAGGACCAGCCCTTTAGCTGGACGGATGAGTGCCAAGGGGCATTCGACTCCCTAAAGAAGAAATTCTCTGAGGCGCCAGTATTGCTGATGCCCGATGCAGAGAAACCATTTGTAATCAAAAGCGACACCTCAAAGTACGCAACAGGCACCGTCTTAAAACAAACCGATACCAATGGAGACTGGCACCCTTGCGGATATATCTCCCACTCCCTGACAGCGACCGAACGGAATTATGAGATCTACGATCGGGAGCTGTTAGGAATAATACGAGCACTGGAAACCTGGAGACACTATCTCCAGGGATCTGAACATGCAACGATGATCCTATCGGATCACAAGAATCTGATGTATTTCAGAACAGCACAGAAATTAAATTGGCGACAGGCTAGGTGGAGCCTCTTTCTGTCGCAATTTAACCTACAATTGGTACACGTCCCGGGAAAGATGATGATCCAATCTGACGCCTTATCACGAAGAGGAGATCACATACCCAATATCGACAATGATAACGACGATATCACCTTACTGATGGACGAGATCTTCACATGGACGATTGACACCGAGCTGAAAGAAGTACTGGCAGAAAGCATGATGAGAGACGACTTACTAAAGGAGATAGTAAGAGCCATCAAGGAAGGAGGAACACCACCGATCAAGTCGGCGGTAGAAGACTGGAAAATGGAAGATGATGGGACGGTCTTTTTCAAAGACCGATGCTATGTCCCAGACGACAAAGAACTAAGGAGAAAGATCGTGGAGAAATACCACAACAACATACTTACAGGACACCCTGGCCGATTTCAAACCCTAGAACTAGTACAGAGGGACTATTGGTGGCTAGAAATGACCATTTTTGTCCAAAATTATGTCGATGGCTGCACCACCTGTCAACAGATGAAGGTGAATACACACCCGACAACACCAGAACTATCTCCGATCAAATCTAGCGCCACTCGACCATTCGCACTAGTTACTATGGACTTTATCATGGATCTCCTGATGAGCGACGGATCTGACACCATCATGGTCGTGGTAGACCATGGTCTTACTAAGGGGATAATTTTCATCCCCTGTAACAAAAGCATCGACGCACTAGGGGCAGCCGATCTCTATCTGCACAACGTGTTCAGGAGATTTGGCCTCCCAGATAAGATTATATCTGACCGAGACCTGCGCTTCGCCTCAAATGCCTTTCAAGAACTAGGGAGACTCCTGGGAATAAGGCTAACAATGAGCACGGCTTACCACCCACAGACCGATGGAGAAACAGAGAGGGTAAATCAAGAACTCGAAATCTACCTCCGGATCTTCTGTGCGAACAAACCTTCGCAATGGAAAAGCCACCTCACCACCGCCGAATTCACACACAACCAGAAGCATCACTCGGCTATTAAAAATACCCCATTTTATGTAATGATGGGAGCCCACCCTAGGGCTATCCCCATGACCTATCTGAAAACGAACGTGCCAGCCACCGAACAGAGGATAGCCGAACTGGGAAACATACGGCGGGAAGCCCTGGTGGCCCACGAACTCTCCCGACAAGTAATGATTGGGCGAAACAGACAAGGATTCCGTCCATTCATGGTGGGGGAAAGGGTCTGGCTCGACTCCAATAATTTGAAGCTAGGATATCCAACGAAAAAGCTCACCCCTAGACGCAAGGGACCTTTCTCCATCACACGGGTAATCTCGTCCCACGCCTATGAACTGAAGCTCCCCTCTCAGTGGAAAATTCACCCCGTATTCCATGCCTCACTTCTCTCACGTTTCAAAGAGAACAAAACTCACAGACCGAACTTCCTTCCTCTACCACCCGATCTGATCAAAGGAGAACTGGAACACGAGGTTGAAGCTATTTTGGCACATAGGGGGACAGGCAAAAGAATTTGATTCCTGGTAAAGTGGAAGGGATACAGCACGGCAGAAAACACCTGGGAGCCAGCAACTCACTTAAAAAATGCTGCTGAAATATTGGGTGAATACAGATCTACACACAACCTCTCTTGAATATGAGCCGCCCTCTCCACTTTTCCATGAACGTCACACCCGACCCTGACCCCGTTAGAACCTTTGAGCTCATCCTCAGCTTCGTCCGAGACACGGACGACATCAGAAATGAAGAAAGACTACTGTCGGTGACCCAAGACCGCGCACTCCTGCACAGCACCGCGCAGAATCTCTTTGAAACCTACAGAGCCATCTCACGCCTTCAGCGCGTATTCCGACGATTGACAGAAGAAGCTTACTATCTCAATCTACTCCTGCTCATGAGGAGCCTGGATGAGCAGGCGCTCCGTTATGGATCTGGAGAGCGGGTCCCCACACCACAACAAATTTTTATCATAGAACCACTAAGTGACGAAAAAAACGAGGAGATGCCACTAACCACTTCTCCACACCCACCACTTCCACCATATGTTTCACAGTCCCCACCAAGATGAGCGCCCACCCCTTATCCTACCCAGACCGCCACCGAGCACGCGCCCACACCATCGTGGATGCAGAATTCAGTCTGCTTCACCTGTGCACAGATAGGACACTTTTCATCACACTGCCCCAAGTACCAGTGTCCGCACTGTCGACGATGGTGACCCAAGCACTCCATGCTCTTCTGCCCGAATAACCTGACACGTGATGTTCCACCATGTCATCACACCACCTGAAGCCAACCACAATGACCTATAACCTCTATGTCATCGTTGCTCTCGGCGCCATCTTTGGCGCATCCATTTTTATTATGTTACTCTGCTATATGCTCATTCTATTCAAAATCGTTTCTGCCCCTTGCCTCCCACAACTCACTACTTTTGTCACCGGCACCTCATTGCGCTTCACTGGGGAAGAGAACATTGAACTGCTGACTCGGGTTTATGCCCACGACACCCCGACCCCTACATCCTTCTCCACGTTCTCTGCGATGACCAGCGATATGCCATCTTTTGACCCGATGTGGACGATTAGGGCTTAGTTTCGGATGGGACTCGAAACCTTGGGAAGGAGCTAGTGTTATGAAAAGGCACGGGGATTCAATTTTTCTTTTGTTCCTATTGTTCTGCCGACGTACGTCTCATGTTATTGTCCCTTCTCTTTTGTCTTGTCAATGCACACCCTCAATTTACACCTCTACGTTCCCACCCTATTGTAGCGTACTGCGGACGCCCCTTTTTCTATTGTCTTTTCGTCCTTATTGTCTCTATTGTTCTATTAGCATGACTCGTATCTACAATCTATGCCTGTACTATTTAAACGACAAATGCACGACTGGTCAACTTAGCTTGACCTAGTCTTTCCTACACTCCTAACAAGTGCGATCTAAGTCTCTTGCTCAAACCGTTGCTCACGAGCTCCAGCGATCTGAACCTCTGTCGAATGTCATCACTTACGAGTATCAACTTACATTTGATTTAGGAGTATTGACCATAACACCTTTATGCACTCTTTTATGCTTTGCCAGCAACTAACACTCCTCACTGCACACTCATTGCACTATCCATTTATCACACACAACAATCCTTCACCACATCTATTGAGCTGTGCATCATGGCTTCCAACTTCCTAGGGTACTTGTTTGAGGCACACTGCAATGGCATCACCACTCAACTGTGCATTCTCACATAATCTGAGTGCTTTGCACCTATTTGGCATTGGACTGTGCACACTTGGGTGCTTTTGCATAATTTGGGCACTTGGCACTATTTGGCATTGCAAAGAATCTCCTTATAGTTCTTCTGCATTTCCAATTGGCATTGCCTTATCTGGTAACCAGCACAGGTTGATCACATCACTATTACTAAGGTGCAGCACATGACACATAACACTGAAGCAGATTAATTGGGAAGAGTGCACAAGACCTAGAGTGCACCAAAAATAGAACATTGCACTGGAACAGTTGGGTATTGGGCTATAGCATGCACAAATCTTATTGGCTAAGGCAGCAGCATCATGTGGTCAGGTTTAGATGGGCCAATGGATGCACTTGTGGGTAGCACATGGTACTTTCTATTTTTATACTTTATTTTACTGCTTTTATCACATAAGCCATTTGTACATAGTAGGCAGATACATAGAGAATCCAGAGGATCTTCCCCTCCCCCCCCCCCATAGTTCATAGCTCATTCAGCATTGCAAATAGTCTGTGCACCAGCATCCAGTTCATGCACCTTTGTAGTGCACCCTTCATATAGCCATGTTTGCATATTGTTTGCATCCCTTATCATATTGCCATGTTTCATCCCTTTGTTTGCATCCTTCATTTTTGTTTGTGCACCTTGGCAGTGTGCCCTTCATATAGCCATGTTTTGTGCATCATTTGTGCCCCTCATATATAGCTGCATTCTGCAGACCATTTGCACATTTTCCCACCAGTTGCACTCGCATCCCACTTGCATCCCTAGCCCATGCATCTGCCTTTCAGCACACTCCAGTGCTGTCCTTGTCCCACCAAACTTCCTGCTTTCACCTTCCTGACCGTTGCACATTTTTGCGCTCTCATTGCATGTTTTTCTGTATTGCGCATTTTTGCCCCTTTGCATTGCACACTTTTTCACCTTTGTGCATACCTTCCTTTTTGTGTACACAATGTAGTGTGCACATTTTGAACCATTATACCAGCCTCTTTGTCTTTGTGCCTTGAAGGACAATCTGAGGCCCTCTAAGCAAAATCCCTCACACTGAGCATGCCTGCAGCTGTAGGTTTAGTGTTCATCCCTTCTGTTGAGACTCTTCACTGAGTTCCAACTGAACACATCACCGCTTCAACTAGCAAAAATTTTCCATGAAGTTTGGCATCAAAGATGTGCCATTGCTCAGTGCATTAAGCTTCCTCTTGTTTTCAACTTCATTCCCCTATGACTTCATGTATCTCATCTGGGTGAACCTGATTCCTAATCTGGTTCTCTTTTGGACTGGGAAATTCAATAACCTGGATCACAATGGGCAGGACTATGTCATTATGAAAACTGTCTGGGAAGCACTCAGAGAGGCAACCTTTTGAGTTGGGGAAATGATTCCTGCTGCATTTGGGTGCCATGTCCCTAATATTGCATTAGAGAAGGCACATATGATTGCTGAAACCTATTCAATCTGGACATTATACCTTGCACCTGTGCTTCTTACAGGCCACTTCCTGGATGAGCACTATTACAACCATTTTGTGAAACTCATTCAACTGCTTACATGTTGCATTGACCTTAAAATCATGCATGAAGAAATTGACCACCTGGACCAAAATTTTCAGAAGTGGGTTCAAGACTATAAGCAGTATGTGTTTCAACCTCTCACTTTAATGGAATTTTGTGTAATGGCTTGCCAGGTTCTACTGTCAAGATGATCCAGATCATGTTTCATGCTGCCCACTCACTGTTCATGCCTTGCTGCATATTGCTCCAACCATTAGAGATATGAACCCAGTCTGGGCCTATTGGGTGTTCCCAATGGAATGCTATTGTGGTGACATCCTTTGCAACATCTGGAGTCAACAGTTCCCCTACTCAAGCATCAACAGATATGTTATGTCATGTGCACAGTTAACCCACATCACCCTCTTATACAATTTGGATGAGAAATTATGCCTTCAACCACCTGCATCTCATGACCAGAATTTGACACTGCCTTTATATATGTCTTCCATCTTTCAACAAATCCACCAATTTACATTGGTTTTAGATCTGCTATATGTTCTTACTCCTCCAACATGATCCACTGAATCTATCAACTGCTCTCTATGGATGAAACTTACTGTGTTGCTTGCAACTTGCTTCAATGTAACTGTCCAAACAATTCATCAGCTCATCCCAAAGGATTCCCAATTTATTCAGTATGGCTGAGTATGCCAGCTTGAGGGTGGGGATGTTATGCATGCTCATGAGCTTAACCCACCTCAATCTGATAGCCAAGACATGTCATTTGTCTGGGTATGTATTGATGTATCTGATACAGTACACATTGACAAGTATTTATTTTAGTATCAACTTTTGGTTGATAAATTTGCTCATCAACAATGCCAAGCATCCAAGTTTGAACTGCACAACTTCTATGGCCAACTACTTCACCTGTTTATCATCAGCATTCCTGAGTCGCAAAATGACCAAGTGCAGCCCCAAACACTTGTCTATGCACTTATCAAGTCAGTTAAACTAATCAACTCCACTGTGGATGGGATCAAATATTATGAAAACTTTGGATCCATGGAATTTGTCGACCTCAACCAAGTGAAATTTGTCATTGGATGGATCATGGATCATGGGAGGTGAACTATTGTTGATCACAGCACATCTTCTGCACAACCACATGTTACATAGTTACTCTGCATTGTATTTGTATAGCTGTCTTAAATAAAGTTTCTTAGTTGTTTCTCAATGCATTGAAAACATGCTGCTGAGCTTAAATTAGCCAAAATTTGATGTAAGGCCTCATAAGAAATTCACATTGTTGAGCTAGCCCAAAAGTGGTTGAAATTCCTATTGTTGTCAAAGTGGAAAATCATCCCATCCATTTCAGCTACTCATGGTATGTTATTCCTCCTCACCAATTTGACATAAAAAGTAGAAATATACTGCATGTAAAATTCATACCTTGAATGTGTTGAAATCCACACTGTCCTCTTGGATGAAAATCATTCTAGACCAACTGTATGAAATTCCTATCATTGTCAAAGGTGAAAAAACATATTTCAGCTGCTCATGGTATGATATTCCACCACACCAACTTGGCATAAAAAGAATATACTATATATGAAATCAATACCTTAAGTGTTTGGAACATTGCAGTCAGAAAGTCATTCCAAATTCATCCACCCTTAATTCATACATATATATTAGAGCATATTTGCAACGGCCAAAAAACGGCTTTCAAATTTTCATTGAAAGGCATGGAAATTTCTGTTGACCGTTTTTGGATAGGTCACAGTCCAGATTTGGATAGCATGACTTCTCTCGCTCAACCGCGACCACCCGCGACCCCCTCTTCCATCTCTCGCTAGTTTATCGTAAAAATGCAGCCGTTCGAGGGCGTAATTGACTTCTCGGGGACCAACTCCTCAGCCACTCCTTTACCTCAGTCTTTACCTCAGATTTCGCTCCCCCCTACCCCAGATGATGATGATCTACCACACCCCTCTGAAATCGCCTCTCTCGGCCCTTTCGCTCCCAAAGATAACACATTGCAGCCACAGGTGATATTTTCCATTGATTCTACGTGCACAGAGCTGATTCGACGTGTCCGGAACGCGATTCCACGGCCATGCAGTCCACATCCAAGCCACCGGGCTCGGTGGCGCGACACACTGCACCGTTCACAGCCCATGAGCTCTTTGAGATCGCTCAAGCTGCCATACATGTCAAGTTCTTCGAGGCGGGGCATGGTCAGAAAGGGGCGAAAGAGTCCGAGCTGGGGGACAGGCTGCGAAAGCTGGGGGTTTCTGGCAGTAACGCAGTCCTCAAGGTGCGTCTACTGGATCTCATGGCGTGGCATGTGGTATGATTGCTTTTCACATCATAGACTTTGCAGCTCAATCTTTCAGCGATTTTCCGTTATAAATGGGTCTGGAATATCCAATTCCTCTGCCATCTCGATAATCTCCCCTGCTGTCATGCTGACCGCCTAGCATGTCAATTCACGGAAGAATCTAAGAGTAGAAGTATGTAACTCACCGAAAGCGCCACCTGCAATCCTCAGCTGGCAGTGTCTTGAGCCAATCTTCAGTAATCCGTTGGCCACCTTGTACGGGGCGAGGAGGACGAGAGGCTGATTCGTCGGCTTGAGTTTGCATCCATGCTATAACCTGGTCGTGAGCTCCGTCATTCCCGAGTGCAGCTGCCAATAGAGTCGTGTTCAACATGGGAGGAGGCGGCGGAGGCTGTGCGAGTAATGGTACTGCCGCCAGTAACATTGTAAAGAGGTCCATCATATACGCGTCGCACGACGCGGAAAGCAATGCAAGCGATGATGATGACGGTGCTTGGACGGTGCTATCGCCAGAGGGTGACAGATAGTCACACTTGACCAAATCCGGACGAACCAAATTTTCGTTCAACAACCATCAAATTTTTGTTAAAAGAGTGTATTTGCACTGCGTTTCAAAATTTTGTTAGAAGCATGGAAATTTTCCTTGACCGCTTTTGGTAGGGTCACGTTCCAGATTTGGACACACGTGACTCTGTTTAATCCTCAACGCGACATCTCTCCTTCGTCTTGCATCTCCCTCTATACTCTACATTTCGCGTAATGACGCGTATTTCTCAGCACACACTCGCTTTCTCCCAGTCCAACTCCTCTGCCACTCCTTTCCCGCACCCTTTGACTCCATTTTCGGACCACAACGATGTGGATGATTCCGATCCCCCCTACCCCTCTGTCGCGACACTCACAGCTTCCAATCCTCGGATGGCTGACCACAACTCGGCGGCGGGACTTCATGCTACACCCCCCCTCGATCCTGCACGTGCGACAGTGCCTTCTCAGTCCACAGAGCCATCCCAGCCCAAGACCACTAGTTCACGACGCGTCGCGCCTTTCACCGCGAAAGAGTTGTACCAGCTCGCGCAGGCCGCCGTCACGGTTTCGTTCTACGAGGCCGAGCACAGTCAGAAGAAGCACAAGGACGAAGCACTACTCAAGGCAATGCGAGGCTTGGAGATCCAGGGGAGCATTGGTTTGTTCAAAACTCGGCTCTCTGAGCTTCTACTTTGGCATACAGTGAGCTTCATTTCTTCTTCTGCATCGTTTATATTAAATAAATGCTCTCAGGACCCAGCAACCGCTCCAAAGGCGATTTCGGACACCATCGACAACCATTACATTTGTTTGACGAACTTCTTCTGATTGATAACTCACCGAAAGCGCCACAGGCATTCCTCGTCGGTCAAGGAAACCAACCAATCCCCCGTGATCCTTTCGCCGTTTTGAGAAGGACATGGAACACGGCGTTTTAACGGAGTTTCGAGCTGGATCTGCATCAAGGCAGTCACTTGATCATGAGCAGCATCGTGACCTAGAATAGCAGCGAGAAGTCCCGGATCAGGGTCAGGAGGTGGCGGGACAGGTTCTAGAAGAATCGGAGCCGCCATGAGGGCCAGCTTTAGCGTGTCCATCGTGGACGGATCGCGGGCGGGACGTCGACGATGGTGGGCGCTCGGTGGACGCGCCTTATCGCGACCGTGAGAAGAGTGACAAGGCGTCACATTTGCTCAAACGGGAAGGATCAAATTTTCGCTAAATTTTCGTTAGCAGCCATCAAATTTTTGTTAGATTTGGCGTTTGGGTGGTTGCAAATATACTCTAAAATCAGTGATTTGGCGGTTGCAAATATGCTCTATTATGAAATCAGGGTGTCCTGAACTAAATAAATGAAAACAGGCACCGCTAGGTTCACAGTGTAGCGTACATATGTACATAAATACCACCAATATAAGCACACACACGCGTGCCGAAAGCACATTTGAAAAGCTTGTTTTGATAAAACTGATTTCACTGCACATTCTTGCATAAAATTGACTATCTCAGATTCTGTACCAAAACAATGAAAGTAAAAGAATTCGTTTTGGACATTGTCACGCTGATCATGTGACGGTTGTTGAATATGATACGTTAGGCTGACACGGTACACCTACAATGATATGCATTACCCACGGCCATAGCCAATCATCCTAATTAGGATCCCAGTGGAGATAGCGAGTACTAATGTACATAATTCTCTCTACCACGCACACTGTGGACCTGTTCTGTTCGAAGGTGAACGATGGGCACTCCAGATGCAGACTTTGACGATAATCGCTCTACGGAGAAACGTTCACTCGATAAGGATGGTATCATGGCGGTTTCCACCAGGGTAGTGGATACGGCCGTTGAACTTGTCTCAGGCGATTATGCCGAGCTTGATCCAGTGGAGGCGAGACGTATACGGTCAGTATTTCCATCCACTGGCCCTGTTATTTGCTGCCATTCAAATTCCCTTGACAACTCAGGTGGAAGATTGATTTGCACATCATTCCTCTGATGTGCAGTGCGTACTATTGTGTTGCTGCCCTAAGCTTCAAGTGACTAATTATTATTTGTGCAATGGTTTCAGTCCTCTATTGGTATGCAGCTCTTTCTACGTAGTTTTTTCCTGGCTCATCTCAACGGGCAACAGGATACAGTTCATGGATAAGACAACTCTAGGCGCTGCTGCAATACTCGGTATAAGGTCTGGATCCGTCCGTACCCTGTACGGGGCGTAGGCTCATTGTTTATGTGGAACAGGGAAGCAACCCATCTGAGTACCACCCAGTAAGTTAACAACTATCATGCGTTCCGAAATATAATAACGCGTGGCCATGCTCAAGATACAATTGGCGAGTTATCTCTTAGCACCCTGTACATGCGCTAATCCTGTAAAACAGGCTGGGAACAATTTTTTACATCAGCTATCTTGTCTTTGAGTTTCCCCAGAATCTATGTTTGCAACGTTTTCCTGTTGGGAAATGGATGAGGTGTGCTTATAAGTTCTTGGTTCAAAAAAAATCTAAGGCTGAAATCTTTTAGTTTAAACATTTTTGTATGGGCCATCGCCCTGTGCTGTCATGCAGCATGCACAAACTTTGCGGGTTTGTTTGTAGTCCGACTGGTCCTGGGAATGTGCGAAGGATCAATTACAGCTGGTTTCATGATTGTCACCTCGATGTTCTACACAAGAAATGAGCAGACCTTGAGAGTTGGTTACTGGTGTGCGTAGGCATTTTTTCTGTCTCCCTTATAATGTTTGACAATAGCAAGACAGTCTTGATGAATGGCACAGGTAAGGCTTCCCCTGTCGCCATCTTTCAACCTTCTCATGTGCGGTACCAGCCCAGATCATCACTGGATTTATTAGTTTTGGGTCTTTGCACACAAAGACGAAGGGATTTGAGCCATGGCAATGGTGAGTACAAAGCCTGGTCGGTCTAATAAGCAATGCTCTATCGAGAACATCAAGGCTCATGATTATCACTGGCATCTTGACGTTTATCACTGCTTTGTCATTTTGGTATGTCGTCATTAATAGTGTCATGTAAATTTTCATTATTTCATGATCGTCAGGTTCCTTTTCCCTGATTCCCCAACAACCGCATGGTTTCTCACGCCTGCCGAACGAGCAATCGCTGTTCAACGTATCAAGGTGGATATAGCCCCGTCTGCTGTTATTTTGCTGATATTGTCGCTAGGAAAACCAAACAGGTGTTGAAAACAAGCATTTCAAGAAAGAACAGTAGGTGCTAGTTTTTCTAACCTATTGTCAACATTAATTTCTTGAAAGAATGATCGAAGCTCTCTTGGATCCAAAGACCTGGCTTTTTGCGCTCTTTTCCGCTTTTAACAACGTCCCGAACTCCCTTACGAACCAACGACAAATTATTGTGGCGTCATTCGGTTTTACTACACTCCAAACAACTCTTCTGGGATGTGTTGATGGTGTCGTGGAGATCGTAACCATATGGACTGGAGTTACGATTGTGTCCCGAATTCCAAACAGCCGCGCGTATGTTGCCGCACTCTACACTGTACCCAATCTCCTCGGCGTCTTTTTGATCAACTTCTTACCTTGGCACAACAAGGTGGGCCTTCTATTTGGCCAATGGCTCACTGGTGAGACTGTTCAGAATGGCTCCCCTTGATCCTACTTCAAATTTTATAGGTGTGGGGACCACCAACTTCGTGCTTTCGTTAGCCTGGCTTTCGGCTGTGACCGCCGGCCATACAAAGAGAGTGACGGTCAATGCTATAATGCTTTCGGCATACTGCATTGGCAACTCTGCGGGTCCCTTCATGTGGCTGCAGCGGTATAAGCCCAGGTAAACCTCTGTTTTCTCTGCGATGTTGCCCCTTCGTCTCATGTTCTTTGTTCACTTAGAAATCATGTACCTTGGATTGTTATCGGCGTATGCTATGCGGCCTGTATCGTCTTGAACTTAACGATTCGATTGGTCCTCTCTATGGAGAATAAACGTCGCGATAGGGAACCCCTTGATCACACTTATGACAATGTCTATCTTGAGAGGATGAACGACGGTGTAATTGAGAAAGTCAGAGTCGACAAGGCATGTTGGGTCCTTCTTTGACTTTCACCCCTGATTGACTGTACACCACAGGAATTTCTTGACCTAACTGATCGCCAGAATCGTGATTTTAGATACGTTTTGTAATTGAATGTATAATAACATCTTAAGATTTCCGAACCGCATGATATCAGTTCTTAAGTGACTGGAACTACACTTAACATATGTGAACGGCTGGTGGCTTCCAAAGTCAGACGCTCACTAGGTGTGAGCTTGCACAGCGGAGGGGCATACCATGATGAGAGGAAATCTTCAGAACGCGAAGGAATGAAGAAAACACCCTGTCTCATGCTTCAAGCAAGGGTGGTGGTGGTCTTAATCATCCTGTCTACCAGTGTCTACCCTTTGTCAGCCTCATTCATTGTTTGTCATCCCTGCTTGTCATTTGTTGTTGTCCCTGACTGTCATTTGTTGTTGTCCCTGACTGTCATTTGTTGTTGTCCTGATCTCCTTCATTTGTCATCCCCCTTCAGTCATCATCCTGAATCATTTGTTGTCCTTCCATCTGTTATCCTCTGTCATTCAGCATCCACTCAAGATGGGGGGCTTCTAGCTTTGACTTCACCTCCACCTCTGCAGGCTCTGTGCTCCATAAGCAGCTTTTTATGACTTCGAGTTTGACCAGCAACCTTTCTACCAACTCTGCCAAGTGACTGTGAGTTGCATTGAGTACAGCAACCAGTGAGCAACATTGTGCGATATCAAGCACCTTGACTGATTGACATTTATCCATCAAGGTGACATCATCCTGCAGCTTGATCCACCTATCTGTGCCTTTTTGCTATTTTTAGCTTACTATTTGATTTTCAGCTCTATCACATATACTGGGCATTGACAGATGGGTCCTTAGAGTTTTCTCTTGGGATTCTCCTCTGTTAGGTGCACCTGGAGTGTCTGTATTATGTAGTATAATATTAACTTTGGATTCCCCTCTGTTAGCTCACTATTAAGTGAGGCTTTGAGGTTGCCCTTACAGTAGAAAACTCTCTCCCTAGGCCTGGAATTGAAGTGCACTGTGGATATAATGCCTTCTACACATGCAGGACACTGCCCAGGATGCAATTGACACCCCCGCCTTAAGTGCACCCTTATCTCTGCTCGATGCACCACCACGCACCATGGATGCCCAAAAACACATTGATGTTATGGGAAGGGGGCAATGTGTGCACCTAAACTTTCTCACACTATTGTTTCTACTCACTTATTGTACTATTGTCTTACAACGCTATTGTCTTTCGTTTTCCTTTTTGTCTGATGCACTTACCATGCACCACTAATCTTACACGACCATATTTCCCATGTTATTGTACTTACTCATGGACGCTCACTCATCTTTCCCTTACTATTGTTCTTGCTCGAGTATCTATGTACTTATTCTCTCACACCTGTAGTTTTTAACTTGTAAATGTGACACCAGGCAAGCTCAGCTTGACCTAGTCATTTCTATGCTCTCAACGCATTCTTGAGTCATCCTCAAACTGTTGCTTATGAGTGACAGCGATCTCAACCTAATAAACAGACTAAGAGAGCTTTTGACTTTAACAAAAGATCAAGCTGCTCTAAACTCTGCTGACTAACCTGAGTTTAGGCAGTCACCACTTTCACAACATAACCAATTCTTACGAGAGTCCAGAAGAACCCACTACAGACCACAATGGCAGCACCATCCACAGACATTCCTCCCACTGCCCCTGCACTATCCACAGCACCTGGTCAACCAGCTGAGATCAAGATGCGAGCCCCAAGCAACTTCACAGGTGATCACTCCAAAACCATGCTCTTCATTCTAGAGTGTGGAGCCTACATCGATGCCAATGCTCAGGCCTTCGAGGATGGGTGACACAAAATTCTGTTCATGCTGTCATACATGAATGGGGGAACTGTGGGGCCATGGAAGGAGGCCTACCTAGAGGAGAGATATGTGGAATCCAAACCCTGGGGCACATTCCAGGAATTTGTCACAAAAATTTGGAATGCCTTCTCACCTATAGATGATGCAGAAAGTGTGCAGACCCAATTGAGAACCCTCTTGCAAGGGATGAAGGGAGCCAATGAATATATAGCCCAGTTCAAGACACTGGCATGCCAAACAAAGATTAAAGAAGATAATGCCCCAATTGAATACTTTGTAGATGGACTAAACAACAGGGTTCTTGACAAGGTATTTGGCATGGAGAACCCACTGGACACAATTGAAGGATGGTACACACATGTAGTGAGGGCAGAAGAACATTTAAGAAGGAAAAAGGTGATAAAGGAAAGAATTTACAGCAAGGGAGGAGGAGGAGTAGGAAGTTCCTCAAAAGATCTGAATGCCATGGACATCAATGCAATGTGTCTCTCTTATGCAGAGAGGCTCGATCATATCAGAAAAGGAAAGTGCTTCATTTGTCACAGGACAGGGCACAGGGCTGGCAACCACAAAGGAGGGAAAGAGCCTCCTGTGAAGGAAGAGCTGAAGAAACCCGAGGCGAAGAAGCCAGAAGAAAAGAAAATGCTGAGAGACCACTACCAGAGGATCAGGACCCTGATCAATGAACTAGAGGAAGAAGAAAAGGAGAAGGTCCTCAATTTAATGATAGCAGAGGGTTTTTAAGGGGTGGACCATATTGGCAATGGACCCTGCCAGGATAATTGTCTCTAGTATATTGATAGCAGATGTAAGCAGCCAATCTATGTGCATTCCCATTCACTATGTGCTAGGAGATAAAAAAGCTGAATTACCTGCCCTGATTGACTCCAGGGTGGGAGGGACCTTTATCAATCATTGGATGGTGGAGAAGCTTAAACTAAAAAAGACACCACTCCCAAAAAAGATCTCATGAAGAATGTTGATGGAACTCTGAACAAAAATTGCATGATCACCCACTTCATTGACATGAACATGGAAATAGGAGGGGAAGTGGAGATGATCCAGCTTTTAGTAACCAGCCTGGGAAAGGAAAGGATCATTTTGGAATTTCCCTGGCTGCAAAAAAGGAACCCCATGATCAACTCAAAAAAAGGGACTCTTTCCATCAAACCTATGGAGAAACTTCTAATTGGAAAAAGATCCAAACCATGATTAAGCAGATGCAGCAAGGCAAAACCAATGGTGAGCAGAGCTCCACTATAGATAACAAGGGGTCACTTGCACTGAGAGTAATGTTGAGCCTGACTCTCAGGAAACTTCTTATAAGGAGTGCTGGGGAGACCTTTGGGGAAACCTACCTTGCCACCACCGAGCACATGAAGAGTAGGCTCAGGATGGTTCATCTTGCAAGAGGGCTCTGCACCAAGAACAAACAGAATAACTGTGGACCACCTTTGGCAATGGACACTAACCCTAACGATGACCTGCAGACATCGGTATTGGATGCCACAGGCATCAAGGTATCACTCTGCACTAAGGGAAGTCAGGAAGGCATGGACACTCTATTTGCATACATTTGGGGGGAACCCATGATCAGAATATTCAAGACCAGTGAACCTCCCCTCACTGTCAAACATGACTATATCCTGCCAAACTATCAAAAACTCAGGCAAATATCCCAGCTCACCTGATCTCGATTAACCAGCAGGATTGCATACTCTAACACCACACACATCCAAGCAAAAATGACCATCTCGCAGAAGCTTGCCCATGGGAGCGAGAGTGGAGAGAAGGAACAGTCCTTAGATGATTTACTCCTAGACAAGTATAAGGAGTATCAGGTGGTGTTCAAAAAAGTGGCATTGGAGAGATTCCCCGAGTCGAGACTGTGGGACTACATGATTGAGCTAAAACTGAACTTTGTCCCAAAAGATTGCAAAGTCTACCCTATCACCCCAGCTGAACAGAAGAAATTGGATGAATTCATAGATGAGAACCTGCAAAAGGGGTACACCATCCTGTCCAAATCACTCATGGCATCCCCATTTTTCTTCGTTGCAAAGAAGGACACCAATGCCCTGTGACCCTGCCAAGATTACTGGTATCTAAACAATGGAACTATGAAAAACTCCTATTTCCTTCCTCTGATCAGAGATCTGCTTGACAAGCTGAAAGGGCCTAGATGGTTTACAAAGTTAGACATTAGGTGGGGATACCACAACATCAGGATTAAGGAGGGAGATGAATGGAAGGCCACATTCAAAACCAACAAGAGGCTATTTGAGCCCAAGGTTATGTTTTTCGGCCTCTGCAACTCCCCAGCCACCTTCCAAGCCATGATGAACGATATCTTCCAGGACATGCTGAATGAGGAGTAGTTAGTAATCTACATGGATGACATCTTGATCTTCTCCAAGGATCAGAAGGAACATGAGGAAAGAACAAAAAGGGTTCTAGCAAGATTGAGGGAAAATGATCTATTTCTCAAGCCCAAAAAGTCCAAATTTGATATACAAGAGGTGGAGTTTTTTGGACCAATCTTATGACTGAACCAGCTGGCAATGGACCCAACTAAACTTAGCGGAATAAGGGACTGGCCACCCCCAACTAACATCAAGGGAGTCCAGTTATTTCTTGGTTTCAGCAACTTTTATGAGAGATTCATTGGAACTTTGCCATGATCACCAAGCTGTTGAATGACCTGATAAGGAAGGACTAGCCTTTTAACTGGACTAAGGAGTGCCAATGAGCATTCAAAACACTAAAACAGAAATTTTTGAAAGCACCAGTACTAATCATGGCCAGACACGGAGAAACCATTTGTAATAAAAAGTGATGTGTCGAAGTATGCCACTAGAGCAATTTTCAAGCAAACTGATGCTAATGGGGACTGCACCCATGTGGCTACATTTCTCACTCTCACACACTGACAGAGCGGAACTACGAGATCTATGATCAGGAGCTGCTCAGAATAATATGAGCCCTAGAGACCTGGAGGCACTACTTACAGGGATCCAAACACCCAATGACCATTCTGTCAGATTACAAAAACCTCATGTACTTCAGGACAGTGCAAAAACTAAACTGATGGCAAGTGAGGTGGAGCCTATTCCTCTCACAATTTAACTTACAACTCATACATGTACCCAGAAAAATGATGGTACAATCTGACACACTTTTCAATGGAGAGATCACATACCAGAAATCGATAATGACAATAATAATATCACCCTGCTTGGGAACAAGATCTTTGCATGAACAGTTGACACAGATCTAAAAGATCTACTGGCTGAAAGAATGATGGGAGATGATTTACTAAAAGAGATAGTGAGGGCAATCAAAGAGGGTGAAACACTGTTGATCAAGTTGGATGTAGAAACCTCCATGGAGGATGGAAGATGATGGGACAGTCTTTTTCAAAGAATGTTACTACATACCTGATGATAAGGATCTACAGAAGAAGATCATGGAAAAATACCACAATAATGTTCTCACTGGACATCCTGGCTGATTCCAGACACTGGAACTAGTTCAAAGAGATTACTGGTGGCCAGGCATGACCATCTTCATCAGAAACTATGTTGATGGGTGCACCACCTGCCAACAAATGAAAGTGAACACTCACCCCATGATGCCCCCTCTGCTACCCATTAAGTTGAAAGTGACACAACCATTCGCCTTAGTAATCATGGACTTCATCACTGATCTCCCAACCGATGATGGATCAGATACCATCATGGTCATGGTAGACCATGATCTTACTAAGGGGATAATTTTTATACTTTGTAATAAGACAATCGATGCTCTAGGGGCAGCAGACCTCTACCTCCACAACATTTTCAAGAGATTCAGCCTCCCAGATAAAATTATATTTGATTGCAACCCCAGATTTGCCTCTGGCACCTTCCAGGAGCTAGGAAGACTGCTGGGCATCAAACTGGCAATGAGCACTGCTTACCACCCACAAACTGATGGGGAAACTGAACAGATCAATCAGGAATTGGAGGTATATCTCTGGATCTTCTGTGTGAACAATCCCTCGTGGTGGAAAAGTCACCTCACCACTGCCAAATTTACCAACAACCAGAAGCATCACTCAGAAATCAAGAACACCCCCTTTTATGTGATGATGGGAGCCCACCCGAAGGCCATTCCCATGACCTACAAAAAAACTAATGTACCTGCCACTGAACAGAGGATAGCTGAATTGGGAAAGGTGTGATGGGAGGCCCTGGCAGTGCACGAGTTGCCCTGATGGGTCATGATCGCATGGACTGGCCAAACCTTCCACCCATTTGTGGTGGGAGACAAGGTCTGGCTAGACTTAAAAAACCTAAAACTTGGATATCCAACCAAAAAACTTGCCCCAACATGAGAAGGGCCATTCCCCATCACATGTGTCATCTCCTCTCATGCCTATGAACTAAAGCTTCTGGGACAATGGAGAATCCACCCAGTATTCCATGCATCACTTCTCTCACATTTCAAGGAGGATGAAATGCATGGGCCAAACCTTCTGCCTCCACCCCCTGAGCTGATCGAGTGAGAATTAGAACATGAGGTCGAAGCAATAATAGCTCACAGGAAAAGGGGCCAAGGAACTTAATATCTGGTAAAGTGGAAAGGGTACAGCACATCTGAAAATACCTGGGAAGCTGAAGTGCATTTAAAGAATGCTTCAGAAACTCTAGTGCAATACAAATTCACCAACAATCTCCCTTTATCATGAGTCACCCCCTCCACTTCATCGCATACAGCACACCTGACCCAAATCCCAAAAGAACATTTGACATAATACTAGACTATGTCCATGACCTCCATGACAATTGTAATGAAGCATGACTGCTATTTCAGACTCATAATTGAGCCTTGCTGTATGATACCGTTCAAAATCTATTCGATACTTATAGGGCTATTTTGACTCTAAAATGAACATTTTGATGCCTCACCAGAGAGGCATACCACCTCTATGCATTAGCACTTATTGAAGACTTGAATGAACAAGCCCATCCTTTTATCCTACCCCCACACAAAAGAACACCATACCCCACCTTCATTTCCAAAAGCATCTCTGACAATGCAGAAGACCACTTTAACACAGCACCGGAATTCCCACCACGTGTGCCTATGCCCATGAGGCCCCCTATGCCTACCTATTTGCCTGCACCCAGATGGATGCAGAACTCCATCTGTTTTACCTGTGCTGAGATCAGGCATTTCTCCTCACACTGTCTGTGATACCAATGCCTGCACTGCTGTGTTTGGCAACCAGAACATTTAGCGCTTTTGTGTCCACAAGTGCCACCACATGATGCCCCATTCTGGCACAGAACAACTTAATCAGCAATCACCATGATCTCCAACTTTCATCTTGTCATCTCTCTTAGTGCTATATTCGGCGCTGCAATCCTGATTATGCTCATCATTTGGACCATTATGCTATTTAAAATGACCACCCCATGCTTACACCCATGCATCCACATGTTCCTGACTAGAACCTCTGTGTGGCTCACCAATCCTCAGCCAGAGGAAATTGAGCTTCTAACTGCCATGTACTCTCATGGCTTGCCTACTGCCATTTCCATCAGCACCTTCACCACCATGGCTGATGAATCTAACACATCGATGTTCAACCCAATGCACATGATTCGACCCTAGTTTCAGATGGAACTTGAAACCATGAGGGGAAGCTAATGTTATGGGAAGGGGGCAATGTGTGTGCCTAGATTTTCTCACACTATTGTTTCTACTCACTTATTCTACTATTGTCTTACAATGCTATTGTCTTACAATGCTATTGTCTTTCATTTTCCTTTTTGTTTTATGCAAAGCCCTTACTATGCACCACTAATCTTACATGACCACATTTTCCACATTATTGTACTTACTCATGGATGCTCACTCATCTTTCCCTTACTATTGTTCTTGCTTGAGTATCTATGTACTTATTCTCTCATGCCTGTAGTATTTAACTTGTAAATGTGACACCAGACAAGCTCAGCTTGATCTGGTCATTTCTATGCTCTCAATGCATTATTGAGTCATCCTCAAACTATTGCTTATGAGTAACAGTGATCTTTACCTAATAAACAGACTAAGAGAGCTTTTGACTCTAACAGTTGAAACTTAAATCATGTATCAAAAGGTTTGTTAATACCCTACAGCTTAGTCCCTCACCTAATATCCCTTTTATTCCAACCCCAACCACTTCCAGTATTGATGCTCTATCTAATACCACTGGCACACAGATTAAACTGTCCCCCCCCCACCAACTTTAATGGTGCATGCTCTCATGGATGTTCTTTCCTCAACTCCTGTGAGTTATACATCAGTCTTCACCCTAATCGGTTCCTAGACAATAATAGATCCCCAGTGCAGTTTGAGCACCGATATATCAGTTTTTGCACTTTCAATCAACTTTGAATACTTCATACAGCTCAGAATATACACTTGGAACATTGTTGATTAGTTCTAAACTAGTTTCTGCTGGAGCAGACTATTTATGCTGCATAGGGAAAAAGACAACATGTTCCTTACAACCTACCTGGGGTTTAGTTAGACTTACAGCTAGGGTTAGCAGAGGTAAAAACACTGTATTCCTACTACGGTACAGGTTCTCCTTATATACATAATAATAAGGATGTCACATGACTCAGGAATGTGTTTACCACATGTGTGTGCAGTAAGCATAGTAACATGTGTATGCTGCATGTATTGCCTCATGTATGCAGCATGTATCTCAGGGTTTAATTTCAACACCCCCCCTCAAACTGTACAGCACTCTAGGCAGCTAAATTTGAATCTCAAAAGTAATTTTAAGAGAGTCTCTAAATTTCCTGAATAGGATGGCACCAAGGTTCTTTGTGAACATGTCAGCCAGATTATCACTTCCAGAAATGAAAATGACTGTGACTTTGTCATTTTCTATGCATTCGCAGGTATAGTGGTAGTGAATGTCTATATGTTTGGTCCTTCTTTCCTGAACTGGATTTGATCTGATAAAGATCAATCCCTGATTATCAGCACAGATTGGTATGTGCTTCAGTATATATCTGAGTTCCTGGAATAAGGACTCTATCCACACTATCTGCTGACAAGTGTCAGAGAGAGCCATATATTTGGCTTCTGTGGATGACAGTGCTACAGTTTTTTGTAAATGGGACTGCCAGCACACAATGCCACTCGCTAGAGTAGCAAAGTAATTCATTGTAGATTGGGGTTTGATAGTGTCAGGTGCCCAATCAAAATCTGTGAAGGCCTGTAGCCCTTCAGATTTCTCTCCATCATAGACTATTTTATATTTCTGGGTTCCCATCAGATAGCACACAATGTACATCACTTTGTCTAGATGTTCTTGGCTAGGATTAGCTGAGAATTGTGACATTCTGATTACTGCATAAGTGATATCAGGTCACATTCTGAGCATCAGATATAATAAAGATCTGATCACAGACTGATATTTTGATCTAAGCGCCGCATTTGGTGTTGCTGTGTTTTCCAATGGTTTGTAACCAGTCAAAAGCAGAGTGGGGGCAGCTTTGGCATTTGTCATCTCAAACCTCTTGAGCACTTTGGCAAGATATTCAGTTTGATCAAGTTTGACTTTGCTTGCAGTCTGGGTGACGCACTGATAGGTCCCCAGTACAGTTCAAGCACCAATACATCAGTTTCTGCATTTTCAATTGACTTTGAATGCTTTGTACAGCTCAAAATATACACTTGGAACATCTTCGATAACTTCCGAACCAATTTCGAGCAATATTGTAGTTATATCAGCCTTTGAACAAGTCTGAAGAAATTTTAAAAATCTTCAAAAAACATCGAACTTCAAAAAACATCTTTGGACACAGTATTTCCTATTTGAACAATCTTCAGATGCATGCTAAACACATGGAGCACTATTCTGAGTACTGTATATCGAACACATTTCAACTGCATGTGCACGCATACAATCGGTGTGAAGCAGTTTCCAATGTTTTATGCAATTTATAACAAGAACAGTCCATTTTGGTGTTTTAATGATATATTGAAACATTAGAACAAGTACTTTTGATATACTGTGATCCTGTACATTTCATTTATCATCATTTCTTATTTGTTTTATGATTTGTTCTTTATTGCTGTGCATATTGCCTCATGTTCTAAACATGTTGTATTTCCTTTTTGGTATCATCCCTTCAAAATGTATATAGACTTGTACTAGTTACTAAAAAAAAAACAAGTAATCATATTCCTCCCAGATGGCAGTGATTTGAGAGTTCAGCTTACTCTTTTTCAGTCCAAAGTCTTGCATCTACACTAAATTTCTTTGAAATTCTTCAAAATCCTCAAAAATCCTTGCTTTACACTATTTTCACTTTCATTTTCCTCAATCCACCTTTGCTTCACTATTATTACTTGTCTAGTGCCTTGATCTTGCATTCAAATATATTTTTGCACTCCAAATTCATTGATCTAGCCATGAAATTCTCTAAAATTCTATGAAACACATTCTTTAGCTTCGAATTTCTTTGACAGGCAGTCTTTTTATAACTATTTGATGGTCGGTCTGACAGGTGACATCTGGAGGGCCTCGCATTCTTCCTCTGACTTGTGTTAAACCATCTGAAGCCATTTAGTAGGTTTTGTTTGGGTTTCCAGGTTGAGTATCATCAGCGCATGCCTAAGAATTCTGTGACTTTTTTAGTACTATGGCACTCCCAATGCTTCAGACAAGCATTCTTCTTTTCATCCACAAGTTTCTTGTTCTTCCCCATGAACAAGCCATCATCAACATAGACCAGTGCAATAACAATGCTGCCTGTCTTAGGATCCTTGTGTATGAAAATGCTGGCATCAGAGCTGATGCGCACAAACCCAATGGTGCACATAAATGCCTCTAGCTCTTTCCACCATGCTAGTGAGGCCTGCGTAAGGCCATACAATGCTCAGCATAAGCACATTACTTTGCACTCTTTTCCCTCTAGTCTGAAACCCTCGGGTTAATCCATATAGATCTCCTCTTCTAATTTGCTGTATAAAAATGTGGTTTTTACATCTAGACCAGTCATATATATGCCTTTTAGAGATGCAAGTGCAAACATGAGGTGTATGGTCTCATAGAGGACTACTGGTGAGAAAATCTCATCAAAGTCAACACCTTCAACTTGTGAAAAGCCTTTTGCCACAAGTCTGGCTCATTTTCTTCCATCCGATTTCATGGAGAAAACCCATCTATTTTTGATCATTTTTTGATCATGTGGAAGATCAACAATGTCATAGACTTGTTGCTTGCAAAGAGCCTCTAATTCTTCATGACAAGCCTGTTTCCACTCAAGTTGCTGCTGCCATGGTAGGCATGCAATATCACAAAATTGGTTTGGAACTTGGCTTATTTCACTTGATGGTACAGTGACTCACAAAACTGAGTCAATGTTTTGCACTTTTTAATTTATTGTTGAATAACTTCTTATTAACAACAAATACAAACAACATATTGTTGTACCAAATAAAGTACATTATCAGGGCTATCAAACAAACAAAGAATTACGTAATTTTAATTACAGTGCATGAAGATATGATAATTTTAAATCAGGGACTCATTGACTCAGTTTTGTGAGGTGGTATTAATATTATGATAAACAAGATTGGGAATGTGCCTCTGGCACACGTTACCATGTTTAATAAGTATGGACTTCATTTCTATGTTAGTCTAATAGTACTTCATTATATACAATATGTTTGGTTTTTGCACTTCCACTGTCACTTGGCCACATAGCCTTGATGTTGTGCACAGACCTTACTCATGATATTGCCACATAGAACCACCCATGAGTGAAGTATGGCCTATGTTGTTCACTGTGTTCATTAATTTTATCAACATCTCATTGCATTTTTTGACTTCAGCACACATTGTTCACTTCATTGCATTTCTTGACTCAGTCTGTGAATGTGTGAGTAGTGGTTCATTTTCATGGGCCAGCTCGCATATACATAATACAATGCTTAATTCCACTACAGTTACTCAACTCCTTAGTTGCCTTTGGACTTGGGGGGGTCGTGGTCACACAACTCTTTAGTTGACTTTTAGATAGTACACAACTCTTTAGTTGACTCCCCACCTCCCCATTCCCATTCCCCATCCCCATCTCCCCCATACCCATCTCCCCCATCCCCATCCCCATCTCTCTCTTCCCCCTCTTCCACCTCTCCCTCTCCCTCTCCCTCTCCCTCTCCCTCTCCCTCTCCCTCTCCCTCTCCCTCTCCCTCTCCCTCTCCCTCTCCCTCTCCCTCTCCCTCTCCCTCTCCCTCTCCCTCTCCCTCTCCCTCTCCCTCTCCCTCTCCCTCTCCCTCTCCCTCTCCCTCTCCCTCTCCCTCTCCCTCTCCCTCTCCCTCTCCCTCTCCCTCTCCCTCTCCCTCTCCCTCTCCCTCTCCCTCTCCCTCTCCCTCTCCCTCTCCCTCTCCCTCTCCCTCTCCCTCTCCCTCTCCCTCTCCCTCTCCCTCTCCCTCTCCCTCTCCCTCTCCCTCTCCCTCTCCCTCTCCCTCTCCCTCTCCCTCTCCCTCTCCCTCTCCCTCTCCCTCTCCCTCTCCCTCTCCCTCTCCCTCTCCCTCTCCCTCTCCCTCTCCCTCTCCCTCTCCCTCTCCCTCTCCCTCTCCCTCTCCCTCTCCCTCTCCCTCTCCCTCTCCCTCTCCCTCTCCCTTATCCCCTTCTCCACCTACCCCATCCCCATCCCCTTCTCCACCTACTTCACCCCCATCCCCTTCTCCACCTACTTCACCCCCATCCCCTTCCCATCCCTACCTCCCCCTTCCCTCTCTCCCTCTCCATCCACCCTCCTTCTCCCTTCTCCCCCCCTCCCCTCCCCCCTCACCTCCTCATGCACCCTCCCCCTCCTCCCTCTCCCCTCTCTCCTCTCTCTCCCCCTTCTTCCTCACTCCCCCTCTCACCCTCCCCTCTCATGTTCTCCCACTCTCATATCCTCATCCCCTCAATACTTCACCCCCATCACCCCCTCACTCACTCCCTCCCCCCCTCACTCACTCTCCCCTCCATCACCCCCTCACTACTTCACCCCCTCACCCCTGCTCTCCTCCATCTCCTCTCTTTAAATTTTGCAAAAAATCTCTAACTTCACTTTGTCAATATTAAAGTAATATTTATTGACTTTCTGGACTAATTTTCATAGACTTTACTTCATAATGAACTCATTTGTAACTGTTATTTTACTGACTTTACTTTGTAATGAACTCAATTTTTAAACTTACTGTATTCAAGTAATTTTTATTTCCTTGGACTTATCCATTGACTTTACTTCATAATGAACTCAATTGTAACTCTTATATTTTACTGATTTGAGTTTGTCATGAACTCAATTTTCAATTCAAAGTTATTCAATACTGACCTGACTTTGTAATGCCATCACTTATACAATTGTAATAACACTTTATTGATCCAACTTGTTACTGACTAATACAGAGATGTGTCTAAATTATCTATTACATATGCTATGACGATTTTTGTGGGAGTGATGGTGTGATGGGATCAGGACTAAAAATAGATGATGAGCTGCATAACATAGGCTACAGTCATTTTATGGGAATGATGGGAGTGATGGTTGATGTGATTATCTAAAATTTGTCAGGCTTGGTCAGAAATGATGGCATTAGTCAGAGCTGACTAAAACTGGTCAGCTCTGACAAATACAACTGGGTTTGAAATGCGGTCATCCCATATGTAATAGTACCAGTCAGTAACAAGTCAATACAACTGTGTAGTGAGGTCAGTAACAAGTCAATACAAATTTGTGATTTGTAATGAGGTCAGTAACATGACAATACAAATTTGTAATAACATGTCAATACAAATTTGTAACGAGGTCAGTAAAAAGTCTGAAGTCAGTAACAGGTCAATTCAAATTTAATGAAGTAATAACATGTCAATATAAATATGTAATGAGGTCAGTAACAAGTCAAATACCAAAAAGGGAGATTTGGGTGCATAAAATTTCAGTCGCGGTATAGTGGACACCTACTTTCATGCCTCTTCCGGAACACACACAACATGACCAAACAGCTGACAATTCCTTATATGTGGAGAGAGAGTGCACGACAATCAGTTGAGTACCTCTCTTCACACAACATTTGGGGCTATAATAGTGACACTATTGCAATTGCTATCAATTATCAAATAGCAAAATTGGGATTGTCATTACATAAGTGTTGGAATTGGCTATTGAAACTTGAAAACAGTTGAATTACAGTGAGTGTTGTGACAACTGGCTTTTAAAGGAAGTTGTTGCTGACCTTACTTCAGCTGTGCTACATTGTTGGCTATTGAACCAAATTATTATTGGGCTTTACCATTACTAAATATGTGAGTGGTGTTGGCATATGTTGCAATAATAATGGCTTATGAGACTATTTGCAGGAATCAAAGTAGACCTTCTACACCAGAAGTGGAAAGGGCTAGAATTAGAGATGCAGACCATCTGGAAAGGTTGCAGATGACCAATCCTGATGAGAGGAGAAGCAGAGTCAGAGTGACTGCCCCTGCTGAGGGAATTGTTCCACTGAACTATGGAGCTGCATTGGCAGCTCAGATACCACAGGTGCAGATGCCTGCTAATTGGGATGCTCCAAGGCAGTTTGAATTGCCTGTTGTACCTCCTGCTCCTGTATTACATAGGAGAGGGGCTCCTGTGATGCCATCTGGACCTGTTTTGGCAAACCATGGAATAGGGGCAAATATAGCTTCTACTATACCACAGGTTCAACTGCCAGCAGGGTGGAATGCACCTTTGGCCAATTCTATTCCTGTAGTTCCACCTGCACCTCAGTTACAAACAAGAAAGGGGAGAAGGAGAGGGAGAGGGAGGGGACTGGGACCATTGCATAATATTTCAGGTGGTCAAGCATATCCTGCACTCAATAATCTGCATAGGGGACATATTGCATTGAGGGAAAGAACTGCAGATTATGATGCACATGTTCAGGAGTTACAACAAGCTGAGGCAGCTAAGCAATATCAGCATCAGCAGGAAGTATTACAGAACATTGCAGAGGAAAGGAGAACTGCTGAGGCTGTTGCTGCCAGAGAGAGGATATTACAGCAGAAGGCTGAAGTGAGTAGGGAGCGTAATCTACAACTGCAGCATGTGAATGCACAAAGACAAGCTGCTGAAGCTGAAACAGCTAGACAGCATAATTGGCAAATGCAGCAGCTGGCTGAACAGGAAAGGAACAGGCAGGCTGCTGAAGATGAAGCAGCCAATCAACAATTGCAGCAGCTGGCTGAACAGGAGTTGGAGAGGCAGGCAGCTGCCCAGCAAGCTGCTTTAGCTGCTGAGCCACGATATCATGACCTACCCAGACATATTAATATAGAGGCTGCATTGCAAGAACGTAACAGGCGTGATCAGGAATGGGCTCTCAGGATGCATCAGATGTGGAGAAACGAACAGCGTGCAGATGAGCAGGCACAGATGGATGAGGCTGAGGAGCTCCAACGTCTATCCATTGCAGACAGAAACTTGCATCAACAAATGATGAGGTTGGACCAATTGGCTAACAATATGTCTGGTGATCGGATTGATCAATATCGAGCTCAAGTGGATGCACAGGCAGAACAAATTCAGATGGATAGGGAAATGGCTGCATTGTTGGCTGCTGAGTATGAAGAACAGAGGAATAATGAGATTGCTTTGAGGAGAGAAATGGAGAATGAGGAATCTGATGATGATGATGGGAGCCAGTCTTCTTTGCAATTTCCACCTTCTCCCCTGCCATCAGATTATTATGATGGATTTGGAAGGGTGACTGCTTTGCAATTTCCACCATCTCCTATGCCATCAGATTATTATGATGAGTTTGGCAGAGTGTCTCCTCTACAATTTCCATCTTCTCCTTTACAATCTTCATCACCACTGCTGCCTGACCCAATATTCCAAGTTCCATCATTGCCACCTTCTCCCACCCAATCTCCTTCACCATTGCTGCCTGCTTCATTTCTGAATCCTCCAATGTTGCCAGCTTTGCCTCCACCTATGCCTGTACCTCTACCTCCACATCAACCTGCAAGGCCATTACCACTCAGTCGTGCACCTTATCAGGAGCCAATTCCCAGACATTTACTTGGACCCATGAATGTGGAGTGTCCACACTGCCATGTCTTGCATTTTGACTGTGAAAAGCTGTCCAGGTCTACCCGAGCTGTACTAAAGTTTGGAAGTTGCTGCTTGCAGGGACAAATTCATCTGCCATCTTTCCGACCTGCTCCTGCTACATTGCGAGATCTGTTGTGTGGGAAAAGCTTTCTTTCTAAGAAATTTAAAACAAACATCTGACAGTATAATGCTGCATTTGCATTCACTTCTTTGGGTGTCAAGGTGGACCGTTCTGTCACAGGTACATCAGGTGTATACAGCTTTCGTATTCATGGCGATCTTCATCATCTTTCTGGAGCACTTTTGCCACCTCCTGGACAACCTGTAGCCTATGCACAGCTCTATATCCATGATCCTATCGCACAGCTTGATCTTCATGAGCAATGGAATAATAACCTCAACTCAGTCATCATGACCGAGCTGCAGGCTATGCTAAATAATACCCATCCTTATGTGCCTTTATTCAAGCAGGCATTCCAGATCATGAGGGAAAAGCCTCCAGAAGAGCAGGATAATGTCTCCATATGGCTGCGATCAGATAGAACCCAAGATTTACGTCGGTATAATCTCCCTACAGCTAATGATGAGGTAGCAGCTATTATTCCAGGTGATGGCTCTGAGGAACGGTCTAACCACAGAGATATTGTTCTCAGGCTACGAGGGGGAGGGCTCAAGCGCATCAGCCAGTTGCATCCATCCTATTCAACTCTGCACTATGTCTTGCTTTTCCCTCATGGTGAAGATGGATGGCACCCAGATATACCTGCACACCAAGGTGCAAATGGAGCCAGAAGGGCACCCAATGTCAGTCAGAGATGCTACCATGCTTATCTATTGCACCCAAGGCCAGGAGAGCAGCCACCATTGTTGTGGGGAGGAAATCTTTTGCAGCAGTATGTTGTAGATGCTTGGGCATCTATTGAACAGAATATGTTGAATTGGGTCCGACATCACCAGAAGGAGCTTAGGGCTGATGTGTATGCTGAATTGAGAGATGCTGCCATGGGTGACCAGGATCAAAATATCAATCTAGATAATCGTGGGAGTCGCATCATTCTTCCTTCAACCCATATAGGCAGTAAAAGGCATATGAATCAGCTTTTCCAGGATTCCATGGCCATTTGTCACTTTTTTGGCAAGCCAGATCTCTTTCTCACCATGACTGCCAATCCACAGTGGCCAGAGATTCAGGAAGCTCTGTTGCAGGAGGAATCACCCAATCCACATTTTACCACAAATAGAAAAAAGCAGGAAGCCTATGACAGGCCAGACATTGTTGCACGTGTCTTTGAACAGAAAAAGAATGCATTGCTCAAGGATATCAAGGATGGTGTTTTAGGTAAAGTAGTGGCACACATCCATACCATCGAGTTTCAAAAGAGAGGCCTTTTACATATGCACCTCCTTATATTTCTCGATCCAGCCGACAAAATCCATGATGCCCATGATGTTGATTCCATTGTATCAGCACAGATTCCTGATCCTGTCACACAGCCAATGCTCTATCACACTATAACTACCTGCATGCTTCATGGTTCTTGCGGTCATGACAAACCCAAGGCTTCATGCATGGTTGACAACAAGTGCAGCAAGAGATATCCCAAGGAGTTCAGAGAACAAACCTCTTTTACTGTAAACAATTATCCTGATTATGCCAGACCCAACAATGGTAGAACAGTGAGAAAGCGTAATTATGTCTATGATAACAGACATGTGGTCCCACACAATCCTTATTTGGCTGCAAAGTAAGGAACATTTATCTGACATCATGTTTATTGGTTAACAATTTGGTTCATTTGTCAGATACAACTGTCACATCAATGTTGAGATCTGTTCTTCAATCGAGGCTGTCAAGTACATCCACAAGTACATATACAAAGGCCATGACAGAACCATGATTGAGATTCTTGACCAAGACAGAGACGAGGTCAAGGAGTATCTGGATGCACGTTACATTGGATCTGTGGAAAGCTGCTGGCACATAAATGAATTTGGAATGCACTCAGAGTCTCCTCATGTTTATCGTCTGCCCGTCCATCTGGAGGACCAGTAAACAGTCTACTTCAATGCAGATGACAGCATTGATGAGGTTTTGGAAAGGCCTGCTACCAAGACCACACGTCTTACTGCTTGGTTTGAAGCCAACAGAACATATAAAGCAGCACGTACTGTCACCTACCAGAACTTTCCTCAAACATGGGTCTACAATGCAACCAAGAAGCAGTGGAACCCAAGAAGGTGTGGCGAGCCTGTTATTGGCAGAATATACTTTGCTTCTCCTGCCCAGGGGGAAAGGTTCTACCTCAGGCTGCTTCTTACTGTTGTTACAGGGGCAACATCATTCCAGCACTTGTGCACTATCAATGGTGTCATCTATAATACATTCAAGCAGGCCTGTGTTGCATTGGGTCTTTTGCAGGATGACCAGGAATGGGTCCAGTGTCTTACAGAGGCAGCCCAGATGCAGCTTGGTTCCTCTCTCAGATTGCTCTTTGCCACCATTCTTCTTCATTGCAATCCAACATCACCTGACATCCTGTGGAACCTGTTCAAACATCACATTTGTGATGACCTCAGAGTCAAGCTTCTTTCCATCTATCCAGATACAGACTTTATAGATGATCAGGTGTACATGTATGGCTTGCATCTCATCAATCAGATTCTTATCAGATCTGGCAAACAACTTTCTGATTATCCAGAGATGCCCGCCATTGAAGGAAACTGGCACATTGATGTTCCTGCTAATAGGCTTTTGCAGGAACAAAGGGATTACAATGTTGAAGAGTTGGCCATCACTGTCGCTCACAATCTTTAGCTTTTCAATCATAGGCAGAGACAGGTTTTTGATGCTGCAATGGATTCTGTCAACAATAACAAGGGAAAGCTCATGTTCTTGCATAGTGCTGGAGGTTGTGGAAAGACCTTTGTCTGCAACACCATTGCAGCTGCTGTTCGTGCTCAAGGAAAAATTGCTCTCTGTGTGGCATCATCCGGAATCGCTGCATTGCTTCTAGAAGGGGGTCGCACAGCACATTCCATGTTCAAAATCCCAATCGAAATCGATGAGGCCTCTACTTGCAGAATACTTTGAGGTTCAGATCTGCACCAGGTCCTTGATCAAACTTCCATCATCATTTGGGATGAAGTTCCTATGCAGCACAAATATGCCACAGATGCAGTAGACCACACTTTGCGTGATCTTAAGAAGAAGAATGTTCCATTTGGTGGAATCACTGTTTTGTTTGGAGGTGACTTTAGACAGACCCTACCTGTCATTCCTAGGGGCACTAGAGAACAGATCATAGCTTCATCCATCAAAAGGAGCACTCTCTGGCAACGTATTACTGTCTATCACTTGACTGAGAATATGCAACTCGACAGAACTCCAGAGAACACTGCACATGCTGCCTGGCTCTTGCACATCGGTGCAGGCACAACAGTGGATGCTGCAAACACTATACAGATTCCACAGAACATGCTCTCCCATGGAAATACCATGGATCACCTTATCAACTCTACATATCCAGGCATAGAGCAGGGGAACAAGCCAGATTAGTACTATCTAGATAGGACCATTCTCTCCTGCACAAATGACAATGTCGATGTCATCAACTCTCTTCTCCTTGCCAGATTTCCTGGACCAGAGCATGTCTTTAACAGTGCTGATACAGTTTCATTCAGAGAGCAGGAGCTTAACAACTACCAGCCATATCCTGCAGAGTATCTAAACTCTATCAAAGCAAGTGGCCTTCCTCTCTCCAGGCTGGCACTTAAGATAGGCTGTCCTCTCTTGCTTTTACGCAATCTGGATGTCACCATGGGTCTTTGCAATGGAACTCGACTTATCCTTCTTGAAGCCAGACCACGTGTATTGAAGTGCAGGATCATCAGTGGAGATGCACAGTTTGCAGGAAATATCATTTTCATTCCTCGGATCACATTGGAGCCTTCAGCAGAGACCTTGCCATTACCACTTCGTCGACATCAATTTCCAGTTCGCTTGGCATTTGCCATGACTATCAACAAGTCACAAGGCCAATCAGTATCCCATGTTGGCTTGGACTTGCAGACACCAGTGTTCTCACATGGGCAGCTATATGTGGCACTATCAAGGTGTACATCTGGAGAAAGGATCAAGGTGCTGTTGAATAAAAACAATGGAAATAACAGAACTGCCAATGTGGTATACAAGGAAGTGTTGAATGGAGTTGTTTAGCAAAGGTGAGTAACTTGAAAGATTATTTACAGGAATTGAAAACTAATATAGATATCAAGATAGACTTGGATGTAGATTTAGATTTAGATTTAGATTTATAATTAGATTTGGATTGTACTTGGATTGAATCAAATGGTTGAAAAATTTATTGTGAGAAGACTTTAGGGCAGGTTACTAAACCTTGGTGTGTATTCAATAACAAGTCAATAAAAGTTTGTAATAATGTCAATAACAGGTCAATACAAGTTTCTAATGATGTCAATAACAAGTCAATACAAGTTTGTAATAATGTCGATAACATCTTAATACAAGTCAGTAACAAGTTAATATGGGTTTGTAATAAAGTCAATAACAAGTCAATAACAAGTCAATACAAATTTGTAATAAAGTCAATAACAAGTCAAGAAAAGTTTGTAATGATGTCAGTGACAAGTTTGTAGTAAATCAAGGTAGACTTGAGTAACTGTAGTGGGATTAAGCATTGTGTTACATATACGCGAGCTGGCCCATGCCGGTGTCAGGCTGAGTGAGCAAAACGAGCAAACGCCATGACAAAGGCATGGGTCATAAGCTCGTCTATTACATATGCTATGACGATTTTTGTGGAAGTGATGGCATGATGGGATCAGGACTAAAAATAGATGATGAGCTGCATAATATAGGCTACAGTTGTTTTATGGGAATGATGGGAGTGATGATTGATGTGATTATCTAAAATTTGTCAGGCTTAGTCAGAAATGATGGCATTAGTCAGAGCTGACTAAAATTTGTCAGCTCTGACTAATATAGCTGGGCTTCAAAATGTGGTCATCGCATATGTAAGAGGTGAGCTGCATTGAGCATGGCTGAGTTTGAAGTGGAGTTTGAAACTTCACAAGTGAGCTGAGTGTGGAGAGGAGTGTGAAGGAGTGTGAGAGGAGTGTGAGGAGTGGGGTGGGGTGTGAGGGGGTGTGAGGGGGTGGGCAAGAGGGGGATGGAGGAGAGGTATGAGGGGTGGGGTGGGGGTATGAGAGGGTGTAGAGGGGGGAGGGGGACATGGGAAAGTGAGAGGGGGATGGGGAGGGGGAAGGGGGAGGTGGAGATAGAGGAGATGGAGATGGGGAAGGGGGAGATAGAGATGGGGAAGATGGGAATAGAGATGGGGGAGATGGGGGAGATGAGGAAGGGGGAGGGGGAGATGAGGAATAGGGAGGGGGAGATGAGGAAGAGAGAGGTGGGGATGAGGGTGGGGATGGGTATGGGTATGGGTATGGGTATGGGAAAGAGAAAGGGAAAGGGAGAGATGGAGATAGAGAGAGAGATAGAGATTGGAATGGGGATAAACACCACAACCCCCCCACATTGACTTGGGGCCAACGGTCCCAAGTGAACTGAAGAGTTGTGTACTATTGTATCTAAAAGTCAAATAAAGAGTTGTGTACTACTGTATCTAAAAGTCAAATAAGGAGTTGTGTCACCACAAACCCTCAAATGTTGACTTTGGGCTGAAGGTCCAAAGGCAACTGAAGAGTTGAGTAACTGTAGTGGGATTAAGCATTGTGTCACATATATGCGAGCTGGCCCATGCCAGTGTCAGGCTGAGCGAGCAAAGCGAGTGAATGCCATGACAAAGGGATGGGTCATAAGCTCATTTTATTTGGGTCATGTGCCGAGGTCATGATCAGGTTTTTGCATTTTGTTCAGCCCATGAGGTTTGCTTAGTCAGCTTTCACAGCATAGTAAAAGGATGACAGTTGCCCCTCAGTCAAGTTTTATTCAGAAAACACTGCAATACAGCTGCTTACATGTCATCCAGACATTATTCTACATAGAAAATGAGCCCAGATCCAAAAACAAAAGTTTGAGGTGGCAAAAAATTAGCCGAGAAAAAAGCTCCCACCTTTGAGTTATATTTGTCATCATTTCTCACCATTCTCACATTCCCACACCTCTGCAGAGCCTCATGGCATGATGCTATTCCCACCTCTTTGGAGTTTGTCAGCATTCCCATGACCCCTTCATGTGACCATGCTCACTTTATTATGGACAAGGTTGGGAATGTGCCTACGGCATGTGTTAACATGTTTAATAAGTAATATATTCAATATTTTTGGTTTTTGCACTTCCACTGTCATGACTTCATTTCTATGTTAGTCTGATAGTACTTCATTATATACAATATTTTTGGTTTTTGCACTTCCACTGTCACTTGGCCATATAGCCTTGATGTTGTGCACAGACCTTACTCATGATATTGCTACACAGAACTACTCATGAGTGAAGTATGGCTTATGTTGGTCACTGTGTTCATTAATTTTATCAACATCTCATTGCATTTTTTGACTTCAGTGCACATTGTTCACTTCATTGCATTTTTTGACTCGGTCTGTGAATGTGTGAGTGGTGGTTTATTTTCATGGGCCAGCTTGCATATACATAATACAATGCTTAATTCCACTACAGTTACTCAACTCCTTAGTTGCCTTTGGACTTGGGGTGTCATGGTTACACAACTCTTTAGTTGACTTTTAGATAGTACACAACTCTTCAGTTGACTTGGGACTATTGGCCCCAAGTCAACGTGGGTGGATTGTAGTGTTTATCCCCTTCCACATCTCTCCCATCCCCATCTCCCCCATCACCTTCCTCTTCTCCCTCTTCCCCATCCCTATCTCCCCTATCCCCACCTCTCCCATCCCCATCCCCTTCTCCACCTACCCTATCCCCATCCCCTTCTCCACCTACTTCACCCCCATCCCCTTCTCCACCTACTTCACCCCCATCCCCTTCCCATCCCTACCTCCCCCTTCTCTCTCTCCCTCTCCATCCACCCTCCTTCTCCCCTCTCCCCCCCTCCCCTCCCCCCTCACCTCGTCATGCACCCTCCCCCTCCTCCCTCTCCCCTCTCTCCTCTCTCTCCCCCTTCTTCCTCACTCCCCCTCTCACCCCCCCCTCTCATGTTCTCCCACTCTCATATCCTCATCCCCTCAATACTTCACCCCCATCACCCCCTCACTCACTCCCTCCCCCCCTCACTCACTCTCCCCCTCCTCATCTCCTCCCCCCTCCTTCCCCCTCACCCCTTCACCCCCCTCCTCCCTTCACCCCCTGTCCCCTGTCCCCTACTCCCCTCCCTCTCCCCCCTCTCCCCCCTCTCCATCCATCCTCCTCCTCCTCTCTCCCCCCTCCCCTACTCACTCCCCCCCCTTCCCCATCACCCCCTTACCCACTCCCACCTCCCATTCCCCCCTTCACCCCCTCCCCCCCTCTCTCCCTCACTACTTCACCCCCTTACCCTCTCACCCCTGCTCTCCTCCCTCTCCTCTCTTTTGATTGTTGTAAAAAATCTCCAACTTCACTTTGTCATTAAACTCAATTTTTACACTCTATATAGAAAAAGTGCCCAGACCCAAAAAAAAAAAAAAGATAGAGGTGGCGAAAATTAGCTGAGAAAAAGGTTCCCACCATTGAGTTATATTTGTCATCATGTCTCATGACCCTCAAAGTTGGTCATCACTTTCCCATCCACTCAGAGCAACTCCCACGGCCTCTTCACTTCCCACAGCCTAGTCACCTGACCATCCTCCTTTTATTATTGACAAGGTTTTTAAATGTGCCTTCGGCACACGTGGTTCACTGTGTTCATTATGAACACCTCACTGCATTTTATTCATGGATGCACAGCTTTTTATTTGACTTTTAGATGGTACGCAACTCTTCAGTTGACTTGGGACCGTTGGCCCCAAGTCAATGTGGGGGGGTTGTGGTGTTTATCCCCTTCCCCATCCCCATCCCCATCTCCACCTTCCCCATCTCCATCTCCATCTCCTTCCCCTTCCCCTTCCCCATGCTCATGCCCACCTACTCCATCCCCATCCCCATCTCCACCTTCCCCATCTCCATCTCCATCTCCTTCCCCTTCCCCTTCCCCATGCCCATGCCCACCTACTCCATCCCCGTCCCCATGCCCACCTACCCCATCCCCATCACATGTCCACCTACCCCATCCCCTCCCCCATCCCATGCCTACCTACCCCATCCTCTCCCCCATCTCCCCCATCCCCTCCTCCATCTCCCCCATCCCCTCCCCCATCTCCCTCATCCCCCTCTCCCCCATCCCCTTTCTCTCCTCCCCTTTCCCCCCCTCCCCTCCCTCCTCTCCCCTCTCCCCCATCTCTTTCCTCTCCCCCCCTCTCCCCCCCTCCCCTCCCCCCTCCCTTCTCCCCTCACCCCCTTATGCACCCTCCCCCCTCACCCCCTTATGCACCCTCCATTCTCCCCCCCTCCTCTCTCTCATCTCTCTCCCCCTTCTTCCTCACCCCCTCCTCTCACCCCCCCCCTCTCACCTTCTCCCACTCTCTTATCCTCACCTACTCTCCACTTTCTCACTCCCTCCCCTCCTCTCTCCCTCACTCCCTCACCCCCTCACTCCCTCCCCCCCTCACTACTTCACCCCCTCCCCCCTCTCCATCCATCCTCCTCCTCTCTTCTCCTCCCTCCCTTACTCCCTCACCCCCTCACTACTTCACCCCCTCACCCCTGCTCACCTCCCTCTCCTCTCTTTAAATTTTGTAAAAAATCTCCAACTTCACTTTGTCAGTAAGTATTAAAGTAATATTTATTGACTTTACATTATAACGAACTCAATGTATAACTTGTTAGTAAGTCTGCATAATGACTTTGTATTGAACTAATTGTTATTGACTTGACTTCATAATGGTAACTGTAATTTTATATCAAATGCCTTATTTCGAAGATCATTTTACAGACTTATTTTTTACTGACTCATTTTCAAACTTGACTCATTTCTAGACTAATTTTCATAGACTTTACTTCATAATGAACTCATTTGTAACTGTTATTTTACTGACTTTACTTTGTAACGAACTCAATTTTTAAACTTACTGTATTCAAGTAATTTTTATTTCCTTTACTTCATAATGAACTCAATTGTAACTCTTATATTTTGTTGATTTAACTTTGTCCTGAACTCAATTTTCAATTCAAACTTATTTCAATACTGACCTGACTTTGTAATGACCTCACTTATAGAATTGCAAATAACATTTTATTGATCCACTTGTTACTGACTAATACAATGATGTTTCTAAATCATCTTCTTTGGGTCATGTGCCAAGGTCATGATCAGGTTTTTGCATTTTGTTCAGCCTGCGAGGTTCGCTTAGTCAGCTTTCACAGCATAGTAAATGGAATGACGGTTGCTCCTCAGTCAAATTTTATTTAGCAAACACTGCAATATAGCACCTTACATGCCATGCAGACATTATTCTACATAGCCAATGAGCCCAGAGCCAAAAAAAAAAGTTCGAGGTGGCGAAAAATTAGCCAGAAAAAAAGTTCCCACCTTTGAGTTATATTTGTCATACTTTCTCACCATTTTCACTTTCCCACACCTCTGCAGAGTCTCACGGCGTGATGCCATTCCCACCCCTTCGGAGTTTGTCATCATTCCCATGACCCCTTCACGTGACCATGCTCGCTTTATTATGGATTGTAATTCTAGTATTCTGTATGACCTCCCTTGGCCTTAATAACTGCTCCCAACCTTTTAGGCATGCTTTCAATCAAATTCTGACACACCTCTGATGGAATATTATTCCACTCTTCCACTCCTCTTTCCCATAACTCCCAAATTCTTTTTGGTGCTATTGGATACTTGTCTAACTGGTTCTTGAGGTGAACCCAATGATGTTCAATAGGGCTGAGGTCTGGAGATTGGGCAGGCCAATCCAAAAGAGTAATATTGTTGTTCTCCATCCATTTCTTGGCCTTTTTTGAGGTATGCTTGGGGTCGTTGTCTTGTTGAAAAATCACCTCTTCTCCAGAAATTCCACTTTCCTCCAAGCTAGGCAGCATATGGTCCTTCAAAATGGACAAATACTGGTCAGCATTCATCCTCCCCTCAACCTCTGCAAGATGCCCCACTCCATTCCATCCCATATACCCCCATAATGTTTCCTCCCCCAAATTTGACAGTTCCCTGCACCTCTCTCTCAATCAGCCCCTCTCCCTTCTGTTTCCAAACCTACACTCTCCCATCTGACCCAAACCTGTTAATTTTAGTCTCATCTGACCAAATAACCCTCCTCCAGTCCTCCACAGTCCACTCTCTATACTTCTGAGCAAAAGCCAATCTTGCTTTCCTATGCCTTATACTAAGCAAGGGCTTTTTCTTCTTCACCACAGCCTTCAATGAGTTTAAGCTTATCTCCACCTTCCTTGGTTATCTTTTGAATATAACCTGCTTTGTCCAGTTCCCCCATTGGGTGATCATGTCCTTGATTATTGGAATTGGGCACACTCTCACAGTATGCCGAACTCAGTCCAGCAACTGGTTCTTGCTGTTGAGATCATGGTTGTGTTTGGTTATGATCTGAATCTTGACCCACAGATCTCTTCCAATATTGATCATGTGCAATGTCTCTCTTTATGTCAGAGGGGAGTTGATTCTCTCCATAGGTATTGCTGGGATGGTTTGGGATGTTCCTCTGCCTGCCTGATCAATGGGGCAATTGCTGCCATTCCTGTTGATCATCATGTCTTGGATGAAAGTCCTCAGTGGTTACTGGAGGTGGCAGAGGAGGAGCATCAGTCACATCATCATATGCCTTTTGCTCACTTGGTTCATCATCATCATCATCATCATCATCATTTTCTGATGATGGAGGAAGGGGCAGATTTTGTGGCAGTATAGAATCATCACCATCCATTCCAGATGAGTGGTCATCATCTTCTAATTCTGGAGGTGGAAAATCACCAAGGTCTGTCTTGGCAGGAGTTTTAGCTCCAGGACAGCATGGGAACAATGTTTCATCAAATAGTGCTGTAGCACCAATGAATATTGCACCACTAAGTTGCATGAAATGGTATGCTTTAATGCCATCTTTTAATCCAAGGTACATCATTAACTCTGATTGAGGAGCTAATTTAGTTGGATGTTTCTTCTTGGGTAGATAGATGTAAGCACTGCAACCAAAGACCTTCAGATTGTTTAAATCTGGGCAGACCTTCGTCAGGTCCTCAACAGGTGTCAGCCATTTTAGACACCTTATTGGGGTTCAGTTGTATAGGTGTGTTGCATGTTCAATGCAAAATTCCCACCATGATTGTGGTAGACAAGCAGTAAATTGCAGGGTTTGCAACTTTTCCATTATTATCCTTATGGCATGCAGAGTGCACCTATTCTGCTGGTGAACATTGGGTGCGGACATCTCTATTTTGGTGCCAAAATCCTTGAGCATATTTTGTACCTCATGATCTTTAAACTTCCCCCCTGGATCAACATGCCAGCACTTGATTGTAGTGCCATACTGGGTCAAAGACATTGCCTGAAATTGTCTAATTGCTGCAGCAGTGTCAGACTTTTTTCTAAGGCACTGGACCCAGATATGTGACATCTTGTCATCCAGAAATACAATAAAGTATTTATGTTTGTGGTATGATAGTACTGGGAGTTCCTTTAGATCAGAATGTATTAATTCAAAGGGTTTCTCTGTGCATAAATTTAATTTGGGAAAAGATTTTGAGGTCATTTTCCTTCAGTGCACCCTGGACATATAATTTTGTCTTTAGGAATAATTAAATTCCTTGGGAATTTTATGGTGCTATTAGGCATTTTTCCTAGTGCCTCTTTGGATGGGTGTCCAAGTCGCCTATGCCAAGTCAAGTAGTCTGTGACATACATGGTTGTGATATTAATCCTCTTGGTGCTCAATATATAAGTCTGAGCCCAATAAATCATGTCATGTCTCCTAAGAGGGACACAATCCATAATTGGGTTTCCTTTCTCAAAAAATGAAATGTGTGCAGAGGAACCATGCACATCACTTCCATCTTGTAAGAAGATGCTCATTGACAGTAATCGAGCATTACAGTTAGGTATGTAGTAGATGGGGTATAATCGTGTTCTATGCATCTCTGACTTCCTGTGACATACTACCTGATGTCTAATGAAGACTGCTCCTTTTCCTACTATATGAGTAGTACCCATGGCTGTTTGAACCAGGGTAGAGTCCTTTCTTAGTAAAGGTTTGTAAGAAGTGAAATCTTTCATTTCACCAGTGAAGTGTTTTGATGTGCCTGAATCTATGATCCAGTCAGCACCTTTCTTACAACTTCCATTTGCACACATAACACATATATTACGATGTAAATTGTTCCATGATACATTTAATAGCAGTAAAATTTCACATAAAAAGTTTGCTGTAATCATTGGAATATTAATCTTAGTGCTTGCAGCAGGGAAAAGGACTGACCCATCATCATATCCTCCTGTTTCAAGCAGTTCATTGATGAGCATCTCATCAATGGCTTTCCATACTTTCTCATCAGAAACCAGAGGTTCCGATCTGAGGGAGATGATGTTATCTTCTACCTCCATGATCCTCAATTCTGGTTTGATCCTCCTCCTCTTCCCTTCTCACACTGTTATGTGCTCTTTCAGCAGTCACAGATTTTTTGCACTGCATGGAAGATGCATTTGCTTGAGGGTGTCTCGAGCTTGCTAATATTTGGTGTAAACCGAATGAGAGGTAGAGGCCGCACCTGTATATGCCTGTGCAGGCAGTCGGCAGTGAGAATCCCTTGTGGGAGTGTGGTCACACTTTTCAATGTGCTGAATGAGGGGCATGAGTGGTATGATGGTGTCATTACCATTTATAGTGGTAAAGGTACTGGAGGCAAGGTGGGTATGTTTTTCTTTAGGTTTTTCCTTCTTACTCTTTTTGTCCCTACATCATCTACATTTTTGGGATGAATCTCCATTGTTGTTTTGAGGCTACCATTTGGGGTTTCCCCCTTTGCATTTGACAGCGGAAAGCTTGGTGGTCTGAGGTGGGCTAGTAGGCTTCCCAACTGCCGTGCACCTTGAGGCTTTAGCAACAATAGAGTCCTTGACATGTTTAAATGTTAAGGCACTAGTAGCGGTCATATTAAAGACTGTGGCAGACAAAGAATCATACTTGCGTGGCATCGCAGCAAGTAGGATCATTGCCTGAACTAGTTTGGGGATGGCAATGTTGGCAGCTGTGAGGCACTCAAACTTGTCAGCCATCTTAACAATCTCTGGTGCAGGATTCGCAGCCAGAATTTTGATTGCTATTGCAGACCTAAAGTCCGCAAAGACTTTGGAGGGGCCATCAACACCATAATTGGTGTGAATGAGGTCCCACACCTCCTCAGCAGTGTCCTTGGTGTTGGCACGCTGCTGAATGGAGGGGGCCAGGCAGAGCACTAGGCTACCAATAGCCTGGTCATTTTTGTTGCTCCAGGTCTGAAGCCTGGCAGTAGCATCTGCTATGAGAGCAGTGTTTGTTGCCATCAAAGGAGGTGCCAGAGGCAGTTTAATTTCCACCCTGCTAGTTATCTGCCAAAGGCCCTGAGACCTGAGCCATGCCTTCATGGAGTCAGCCCATTGAATGTAATTTGAGCCATCGAAAGTTTGTATGAGTTTTTCAAGGGTTGAAGACATGATTTTGTGGTGGCAGTTGTTATAAGTGCTCAATCAGTCTTTTATCCAAGAAAACACATTTCACAATCTTAGGAAAAAACACTCCTTCGGAGTGGTTAACCCTAGTCAACCTAGGTTTTTAAGTGCAGCTCACAGAGAGCATGATGCAGCTCATGAAGAGTGCAAGGTTATAATTTGGAGACTATAAAGTCAATGTCATTCACAGCCAGTTAAGGTGCATTTGCAATGTGCCCAGCAGGGCCCATAACCTGTTGGAGCAGACTATATATGCTGCACAGGGGAAGAGACAACATGTTTCTTACAACTTACCTGGAGTTTAGTTAGACTTACAGCTAGAGTTAGCAGAGGTAAGAATACTGTATTCCTACTACAGTACAGGTTCTCCTTATATACATAATAATGTTACATGACTTGGGAATGTGTTTACCACATGTATGCACAGTAAGCATAGTAATATGTGTATGCTGCATGTATTGCCTCATGTATACAGCATGTATCTCAGGGTAACATGTGTATGCTGCATGTATTGCCTCATGTATGCAGCATGTATCTCAGGGTAACATGTGTATGCTGCATGTATTGCCTCAGGTATGCAGCATGTATCTTAGGATTTAATTTCAACAGTTTTTAGCAATATTGGCCTTTGAACAAGTCTGAAAATCTTCGACAAACCTTGAACTTCAAAAAACATCTTCGGACACAGTATTTCCTATTTGAATGATCTTTGGATGCATGCTGGATGCATGGGACACTATCTTGAGTATATTGAATACATTTCGACTGCATGTGCATGCATCCAATAGGTTTGAAGCAGTTTCCGATGCTTTATGCTATTTATAACAAGGACAGTCCACTTTTAGCTATTCTTTCTTACTATTTCTTCATCATGCATCATGTGTTATATTCACCCATTCCAGTCTCACTTTATTGTTCTGATATACTTCTATTGTCTTTTGCCTCAAGCTTTTCATATGTTTGCCTCATGTTCTCTAGCCTTTTTAGATAGTTTCTTTATTTATATAAAAAGATGTACTAGATACAAAGAAAAACAAGAAAGTCATGGTCTTCCTCCCAGATTGCAGTAATTTGAGAGTTCATCTTTTGATCTTATATCTGAACATATTTGCACACTCTGAATTTGTCAACTTAGCCACAAAATTCTCTGAAATTCCATGAAACACATTTTTTTAGCTTTGAATTGCTTTGACAGGCAGTCCTTTTATAACTATTTGATGGTTGGTCTGACAGGTGACATGTAGAGGGCCTCGCATTCTTCCTCTGACTCGTGTTATACCATCCGAAGCCATTTAGTAGGTTTTGTTTGGGTTTCCAGGTTGGGCATCATCAATGACATTGCAAAAATTTATTGGGCCTTTACATACATGAAGTCTAAGCATGCCTACCTTTATGTCAACTGCATTTTGTGCCAAGCCCAGAAACTTGTTTCTTTTCCTTTTTCCTCTTGGAATGACTTTAGGGAGGGGCTTGTATGACATTTCTGCCCTCTCCATGAATGCCAATAAGCTGCAACGTGCCTTGAGTCATCCTTGTATTACCAAGCACATCAATCTGTGGATGACTATATTGATGAGTTTAGGAATTTAGTAGACATGGTGGGATATGGGAGTGGGCTACCCATGGTGGTTAAATTTCATCATGATCTCAATTGAGAGGTTCAGGATCACATTGCACAGATGTTAAAGGGATGCCCAGCTGATGACAATATTGATGCTTGGTATGAAGCTGCTTCTCTCTGTGATGAGAACTGACTTATGAATGCAGCTTTTAACACTACACTCCATGCCACTATGACCACACATGCCCCCAATCCCTCCAACTATCCATCCCTAACTGCCCACCAGTAACTACTTTGATGCCCTGCTGGTCAATCCACAGAAGGAAGAACTTCACTCCACAACCCATGTCCCCCCTAAATCCCTCAGCTCAATGGAAGTCACACCCGCTCCACTCACACCTGTTCCTTCTCCTCCCAGATTAAAATCTTGGGAGTGCAAGCTATCATGCAAGTACATTGTAGTGTCCATTCCCTTTCAGTGACCACTAGAACTGAAGATCAAGCTGCAGACTATGGATATGGGGCAAGTACTTGGTGCCTCTGCTCTCCTGAACTCAGGTGCCATGGGCCTTTTTATCGATTCACACTTGGTTCAACAAAAACAACTCAATAATCAATCACCGATCTCAGCCAAAAAACTACCCCATTTAGCTCGCCATCACTCCCACAAAACGGTCGTAACATATGTAGTAGATGATGTGGAGGAAGTGGAGGAGATCAAGAAAGGTGACCAAATTTTCTACACTGCTATTAACCCTTTGCATGAGGTGGGTGTCACCTCAAATGTTTCCCAGTGCCCTGTGGAGGCCTTCTACAAGAACAGTGCACCCAAATCCTTCACTGACTTGGTACTTCCTCATCTGCATGACTTTGAGGATGTCTTCTCTAAGGAATCTTTTAACTCCCTTCCTAACTATAAGCCATGGGATCATGCAATTGAGCTCACGTTAAGTGTTATGCCCTTCTCCTGCAAGGTCTATCCTCTCTCCCCCCTGAAGAACAATGACAACTCAACAAGTTCATCAATAAACACCTGGCTTCTGGTCATATCCACCCTTCAAAGTCACCCATGGCCTCACCATTCTTCTTTGTTAAAAAGAAGGATGGGTCCTTTCAACCAGTTCAAGACTATGACGCCTCAATGACATCACAGTCAAGAATTGCTATCCACTACCCCTCATATCTGAACTCATCAACCAACTCCACAATGCACATTGATAGGTCCACTACACACTTTAAGGTCTGGAAAAGGTTCCAACCATATCGACATATTATGACAGATGCTCCAAACCACTGTGAACACCACAAAATTGACTTTGAATGCTTTTTGAACCTTTTTGAACTATTTTGCACTACTTTGAACGACTTCACAACATTTTAAATGCTTTCAAATGACTTTGCAGCACTTCATACAAAGTCAGCTGCCACATAACTGTCTTAAAACCCCTTCGATACATGCTGCACATTCAGAATAAGCCATTTTATATCATATCAAGTGCCACTGGACACAAAGAGAGAAGACAAGAGATTTAGAATATGATAAGTGCAGTTTTATGTTTCAATGATATATTGAAGCAATAGAACAAGAACTTTTACTATAATGGGACAATATATGTTTCATTTATTATCGCTTCTCATTTGTTTTATGTTTTACAATACCTTTATTGCTGTGCATATTGCCTCATGTTTTCCACATGTTCTTGTTTCCTTTTTAGTAATATTTCTTCAAATTGTATATATACTTGTATTAGTTACTTAGAATGAGAGCCAAGCAATGGGAAACAGAGAATAAGTTACTCTCTCACTCACCGTCTGATTTAAAAGCTACTCTTTTAAGTCTTAGCTCACATCGTATCTCTAAGTTCTGTGAAATATCATGAATTTCTTTGAACTATCATATTAGTCTCTCGACTCATCATCTATCACCTATTGCCCTTTGAAAAACACTTTACATTTGTTATACTCACTTCTCAATATACCTTGAACCACTTTGAACCACTTTGACATTCCTTAAAACTTCTTCAAACTATTTTGCACATCTTCAAACCTATTTCAAACTCTTTTGAACCTCTTCATGCACCTCTAAAGCCTATTTGCAACATGCTCCATCATTTCACATCGCTCACTACAACTTTTGGGTATCAGCAGTGATATTTAGTACCAACTTGCACCCTTCCTCTAGCCTGTGTTATACTTCTTAAGCTTTTTAACAGGTTTTTGTTAGGTTTCCAGGTTGAGTATCATCAGTGTTACTTCACCAAGCTCAATGTCTGTTGGGGTAACAACAATGCATAGATAAAGGAAGGGGATGAGTGAAAGGCAGCTTTTCATATGAACCATGGTCTTTTTGAACTGCTTGTCATGTTTTTTGGTCTCACTAATAGTCCTGCCACCTTTCAGACCATGATGAACGACATCTTCCATGATCTCATACTGGAAGGCATTGTCTGTGTCTACCTCAATGACATCCTCATCTTCACTCAGGACCTCAATGAACATTGTCAAATCACTTGCCTAGTACTGGAGCAACTTCAGCAGCACAAACTCTACTTTTATCATGACAAGTGTGAGTTTGAGAAGACACAAATTGTGTACTTGGGCCTGATTATCTTGAATGGACAGGTGGAGATGGATCCCATCAAGGTTGCTGGTGTTACAACCTAGCCTACACCCACAAACAAGATTAAAGATTTTTCCCACCATGCCTGCCCACTATTCGACCTCACTGGCAAGGAGGGATAGAAGTGGAGAAATATGCAGCAGGAGGCATTTAAGAAGCTCAAAGAGATGTCCAATCCTCACCTTTGCTGATGACTTATGTCCCCTTCCATGTAGAAGCTGACAGTTCAGACTTTGCAACAGGCACAGTACTGTCCCAACAATCTCCCAAGGACCAGAAGTGGCACTCCATCACCTTCTACTCAAAGAATCTCAGTGCTGTAGAATGCAATTATGAGATCCATGACAAGGAGATGCTGGCAATAATACAGGTGTTGGAGGAGTGGCAGCATTTCCTGGAGGGTGCTCAACACAAGATCAAGATCTGGATGGACCACAAGAATCTTGAGTACTTATGACTGCCAAGAAACTTAATTGTCACTAAGCCCCCTGGTTCCTCTACCTCTCCAGGTTTAATTTCTCCCTTCATCATCGCCTGGGCTGCAGCATGGAGAAGACTAATGCCCTTTCTCATCATCTGGACCATGGGATGGAAGCAATGACAATCAAGGTACTGTGTTGTTGCAACCTGATCTGTTTACAGTCCATGCATTAGAGGGTGTTACTTTGGAGGGTGAGGAGCACAGTATCCTATGTGACATTCATCATATGAACCATAGCAGTTTACACAAGGATGCTGTGGCTCTGGCAGTGAAGGAGCTGAGAAAGGGATCCACAACTTCACTTCGTGCATCAGAGTGGACAGAAAAGGATGACATTCTATACTTCTATGACCACATCTATGTCCCTAATGATTCCCAGCTTTCATGATAACTCATCTCTCAGCACCATGACTCACTCATTGCCAGCCACCCTGGGCATTGGAAGATGTTGGAACTCATATCATGGAATTATTGGTGGCCCCAGATGTCTTGACTCATTGGTTAGTACTGTCATATCTGTAATCTCTGCTTATGCACAAAGACTCCATGGTGCAAGCCCATGAATGAGTTACACCCTCTCCCAGTCTCAGAGAATCATTGGGACATCATTAGTGTGGACTTTGTGGTGGAACTACCAGTGTCCAATGGGTTTGATGCAGTAATGTTCACAGTCGACTCTGCTGGGAAGTGAGCTCATTTTATCCCCACTCATACAACTGTCACTGTGCTTGGAGTGGCTCAACTCTATCTGTGCCATGTGCAGAAGCTTCATGGATTGCCAGCTGCATTCCTCTGCAATCAAGGACCACAGTTTGTTGCAGAGTTCACTCAAGAGCTGTACCACCTATTGGGCATCAAACTCTTTGCCTCAACTGCCTACCACCCACATACAGATGGACAGATGGAGCATGTCAACCAAGAACTGGAGCAGTATATCTGCATCTTTATCAATGAGCGATAGGATGATTGGGAAGACCTCCTCCCCATAGCTGAGTTTGAGTACAACAATCATGTCCACTCCTCCACCCAACAAACTCCCTTTCTCCTCAATACAGGGTGACACCCACACATGGGTTTTGAGCCTCGAGAAGCACCTTCACACTTGGAGATGGTGAGCAAGTTCATGGAGTAGATGAAGGACACTCTGGAGGAGGCAAAGTCAGCTTTGGCTAAGGTGAAGGACGACATCGCATGCTTCTACAACCAGCATCACTCACCCATGCCCACATACAAGGTTGGTGATTGTGTCTATCTCAACTCTAGTGACATTTCCACCATGCATCCATCCAAGAAACTCACCCGCCTCTTTCTTGGACTGTTCCTCATCAGTAGATGCATCGGATCACATGCCTACCACCTATGGCTACCACAGTCAATGTCCAGACTCCACCCTGTCTTCCATGTCATAAAACTGCTGCCTGCCCACACAAATCCATTCTCTGGACACGTGACATGACCTCCTTCACTGCCTACAGTCATCGAGGGTGAACCTCAGTATAAGGTTGAGTCCATCCTAGACAGCTGCTTACGTCGAGCTAAACTTGAATACCTGGTGCACTGGAAGGGTTATGGGTATGAAGAGAACTCCTGAGTTGCAAAGTCCAATGTGAATGCCCCATGACTGGTTAGGGAGTTCTACTGGTGACATTCCTCTGCACCTCAGCACATCCAAGCATCCAACTTTGGGCAAATACAGCTTTGTATGCATCAGGGAAATGCATCATAGAAGGGGAGTGATGTATGGGGAAAAGAAGGTACCTTAGGTGTCTGTGCAATTTTCTGCATTGGTCCCATATTTTTTTATATTTTATTTCACTCTATTCTGCCTTTTCTATGATTTATTCCTATTTTATGATTATATTTCAGCTTTTTCCATATTGGTACATGTTGACAGTTCTATTCTTGGAGGCAGGGTTTCTCCTGGATGTTTTTTTTTTTTGTCATTTTTTGGACCTCTCAGGGTGTGCCCTATAAGTGTCGTTACATGCTAGAGTATCTACTCAAGGCCCCATTGCCTTTCTCTTGCCCCAGTCCTTGCACCTCAGATGGCATGCCCAAGGCAATCGCTCCCCCTGAGGCCTGATTCATCAGCTCATTTAGGACTGTGGGACCTACTTCAACCTCTTCGCTTGATTGCCTGATGAAGCTGCTAATTGTTGTTGTTGGGTTATATGACTGGTAAGCACCTGGCCACTTGGTGGCAGGCACAGGTTGAGCAGTGTAGGCATGTGTGGTCCATCTGATTCCAGTACACCTTGATTAGGTGCTTCATGTATCTTTCCATAGCCTTCCATGTTGCAGGCAAGATTTATAGATGACATTGTTGTTATGTTGTTACATTGTGTTGTGGATTAGAGTTAGGTGGGCATTTCGTCAGGTAATTGCAAAGTCATGTTGGGACCTGTGGAGAGTAGAGCATGAATTCATTAGAAGTTTGGATGTTCACCTTTGGTTGGGCATAGATGTCCTATTTTTTCTATATATTTGACTAGCACCTTGACCCCTTTTTCTGAGCTTAGTAGTGCCGTTAGGTCTCTCAACCCTCTCCTCATCTCCTTGTCTAGTTCGTGATGCTCCCTATTATAGGCTTTACACTCAAAGAGAAAGTGAACAATGGTTTCTTTAGATGGTGGTCCTCTTCCCTGGCATGCGCTGCAGTTGCTTGACTCTGCTTTCTTGATTTGTTGAAGGTAGTGGTTTAGTGGAACGTGCCTAGTATGTATTTGTGTGAGCAAACTGATTTGGTGCCTTTTAAGATCTAGTTGAATTTTAGCATATCAGTTGTATGAAAAATTTGGGTCAAGTTGTCTTATTCTGGGTTGACACGGTGAGTCTAGCCACTATAATCTCCATCGTTTTGTCAGTTCATCCCGGTATCCTTGCTTTATTGCTGCTATGCTCATTGGCAACTCCTTTTATAGAATAGGTGGTAGCATGTATCTTGGACTTGAGTCACCTTGGGCTGCTCTCTTTGCTTCCTCATCCACTTTTTCATTATCCTGTACCCTACTATGTCCTGAGATCCATGCCAGGTGAAATTGCTTCGAGTTAGGGTTTGTGTTGTCCTTGTTAACACCATCTGCTATGGTCAGTAGGTTTTTGATGAGGTGTTGTGCAGTAGATGCTTTGCATGCTTTGATTCTTTGTATGAGAGCTTGGCTATCTGTCAGCACCAATATAGGAAGGTGGCCTGCTACATGCTCTGATCTTATCATCCATACACCCATTAGCGCTCCCACCACTTTGGCATCAAAGGAGGTGTATTTCATCATGCTCCCCAGGTGGTACCTCAGGACTTCAGATGGTGCAGCCCTTCCCTCCTGTACATTACCACTGCTGCTCCTATGTTGCCATCTATACCTGACCCATTGGTGAAAACCTTAATTTCTGGCATACTTTCTGCTTCATTATGAATGGAGGCTTCCCTGTCCTGTGCTATCTCTGTGGTGAACGGCATCATAATGTATGATGGGAGGCATGCATTGGATGCTATATTTCCTAGTTTGTGTTTGGGTTTACCTCTGGAAATTGGAGCAATAAGTTGTGTAGTGGTGTGCGATGTCTCTTTGTATAGATTGCATGGTACTCCCATACTATTTTGTGTAGGGGATAAGTCTCAGGTAGGGTGCAGATTTGTACCAGTGACCTGTGGCATACTTTTAGCATTGTGAGCTCAAGTGGTAATATACCTGCATGTATGTCCAGTGTGTCTGTTGGGGTAGTGCAGAGGGCTCTGTTAACTGCTAGGGTGGTTATCTGCTGTACTTTGGTTAGCTGTCACAAGATTCTTACTGACCCTGTCCTTCAATTTGTGCCTGGGGTTTTCCGTGGTGGGCTGTACCAGATCTCAGCTCTATACGTCATCTTTGGCATGGCCACCGCAGTGTATAGTTGTCGCATTGTCCTAGGTAAAAGTCCAGTGTCAGTTTTTGTGAGTTGTTGACATTGCAATACCCATTTGGTGGCATTGTCTATGGCCCTTTCTTCATGTTTTCTCCATGTTAGTCTATTGTCGATGACTATTCCCAGATACTTATAACTGTTCACCACATTTACTTTCTTCCCCTGAAGTAGTAGTGTTGGTTTGTTTATTGGGTGTGGGTTGCCTGCCAGTGACTTGGTTTTTTTGTGTCCTAAGTGCATGATCACTAGTTTGCTTATTTCAAATTTTGAGTTGTGGTCTGAAAACCACTCAAAACTGCCACCTTCCCCCTCCATGTAATTATGAATCACCTGTGTGGTCTCTCTGAAATCCTTCCCTGTAGCCATTACTATTGCATCATCGATGTATCCTAGAGCCTGCAAAGTGTTGCTTAGTTCAAGCAGGTCAGCATTATAAAAGTTGAAGGCCAGTAGAATATTGGGTCTCCTTGTCCTACTCTATTATCGATAAGGATTCTTCCTGATAGGTAGTCATCAAACTTTAGGCAGGTTGTTCAGCCTTGCAGTAGCCATTCTATGAACTTTACCAGTGGCATCGGAACTTGTCTCTTTTTCATGTTGTGTAATAGTTGGCCAGTGACTGCATTGGGGAATGCTCCTTCAATATCCAAGAATAGGATTGATACTACCTTTTTCTTTCTCCATGCTTTTTTGACCTGGTGTACCAACAGGTGAACTATGTTGATAGGTCTATTGCATGCTCTAAGGTCTGGGAGGAGGTTTCTAATCATATTGACACATTATGACAGATGCTTTGAACTGCTACAAATACTACAAAATTGATTTTGAACCATTTTTGAACTATTTTGCACTACTTTGAATGACTTCAAATGACTTTGAACAATTTCGAATGATTTTGCAACACTTCGAATGCTTTCAAACAACTTTGCACCACTTTGACTGATGTTGGTCACCACATAATGTAGCTGTTCCAAAACCTTTTTGATACATACTGCACATCCAGAATGAGCCATTCCATTGCGTATTGAGTGCCACTGGACACGAGGAGAGATGACAAAAGATCTAGAATGCAATAAATGTGGTTTTATATTTCAATGATATATTGAAGCAATAGGACCAGAACTTTTATTATACTGGGACAATGTATATTTTATTTATTATCAGTTCTCATTTGTTTTATGTTTTACAATACCTTTATTTGCTGTGCATACTGCCTCATGTTTTCCACATGTTATTGTTTCCTTTTTAGTATTATTCCTTCAAATTTTATATAGACTTGTATTAGTTACTTAGGACAAAAGAGAAGCAAAGGGGAACAGAGAAGAAGTACTCTCTCCACTATCATCAGATTTAAGAGCAGTTCTCTTGAGTCTTAGCTTGCATCATATTTATAAGTTCTGTGAAATATCATGATCTTCTTTGAACTTTTGTATTCATCTCTTGACTTATCACATATTGCCCATCATCTTTCACAATACACTTCCTATTTGTTATAATCATTCCTCGATATACCTTGACACTAGTCCGACACCTTTGACCTTCCTGAAGACTTCTTCAAACTATTTCACACACCTTTGAACCTTCTTCAAACTATTTCACACATCTTCAAACCTATTTTGAACTCTTTCAGATAACTTTATATGCTCCCACAGACTATTCACAACATTTCTTACCATTTTGTGTCTCTAAACACAACCTTGGGTGTTAGCGGTGATATTTAGTACCAACTTGCACCCTTCCTCTAGTCTGTGTTATACTTCCTAAGCCGTTTAACAGGTTTTTGTTAGGTTTCCAGGTCAAGTATTATCAGCGTCTGTTGTGCTCCTGCAGGGCCTCCTGTCAACATGCATGTCCAGCAGTAGCTGGTATCATTCAGTTACCAATATGAGGTCTTCAGAGGCTATATATGTAAGAACTTTTGCCATGGTGCATAGTAGGGCTATAGATTGATATGCTTTGGGTACTTTATAACTCAGTTTTCCTGGCTTTCTTAATATGCTGATACAGCTCCCTATTGCCCTGCATGCATACTATGGCATTTTTTGCAATTATGTGTGCCTCCTAGATGGCTTCTGCTCACTTTGTGTGCCTTTGACTGCTTAGGTGCACTTTTGTGCACCTTTTACATTTCTACTGTGCCTTTGGATCCCCCTTAGCTGCCTTCTGTCATGTGCTCTAAACGCACCTTGTTACACTTCAAACCACCTTCATGCACCCCCCCACACTCCTTATCTGCCTTTCACAGTTATTGCACACTTGATGCACCTTTACGTGCTCCTTTTATGCTTTACCTGCAACTCACATTCTTTGCTGCACACTCATTGCACTATCCTTACCACACACACAACAATCCACCACACCAATTACGCTACACATCATGGCTTCCAACTTACTGGCACATTTATTCGAGGCACACCATGATTCCAGCATGAGCGAACTGCGCATTCTCACATAATCTGGGCACTTTGCACCTATTTGGCATTGGACTGTGTGCACTTGGGTGCTTTCACGTAATTCTGGTGCTTTGGTGCTATTTGGCCTCACACAGCATCTCCTTATAGTTCTTCCACATTTCCAATTGGCATTGCCTTATCTGGTAATTGGCACAGGTCAATCACATCATTATTACTAAGGCACAGCACACAATGCATAACATCAAAGCAGATTAATTGGGAAGAGCACACGGGACCTAGAGCACACCAAAAATAGAGCATCATGCCGGAAAGTCAGGTATTGGGCTATATCATGCACAAATCTTATTGGCTAAGGCAGCAGCATAGTGCAGTCGGGTTTAGATGGGCAAATGGATGCACTTCTGGGTAGCACATGGCACTTTCTATTTTTATACTTTATTTTACTGTTTGTTATCACATAAGCCATTTGTACATAGTAGGCAGACAGATAGAGAATCCAGAGGATCTTTTCCCCCTGAATAGTTCATAGCTCATTCAGTGCCACACATAGTCTGTGCACCAGCATCCAGTCCATGCGCCTTTGTAGTGCACCCTTCATATAACCACATTTGTGTATTGTTTGCATCCCCTCATCGTATTGCTGTGTTTCATCTCTGCATTGCATCCTTCATCTTTGTTTGTGCACTCTTGTAATGCACCCCTCGTATAGCTGCATTTGCACACTGTTTGTGCATTTTTATTGTATAGCCACATTTTGCGCACCATTTGCACATTTTTCTGCCCATTGTGCTCACATCCCATTTCTGCCCCTAACCTGTGTTGCACCCTTGCAGCACATTCCAGTGCTGTCCTTGTCCCACTACACCTCCTGCTTTAATCTCCCTTATTGTTGCACATTTTTGCACTCCCATTGCACGTTTTTTCCACACTGCACATTTTTGCCCCTTTGCATTGCACACCATTGTGTATACCTTCCTTTTTGCATACACAACTAGTGCACACCTTGAGAACCACCGTATCAGCCTCTTCATAGTCCCTGCACCCCAAAGGACAGTCCGAGGCCCTCTAATTGAACCCCCTCACCCTGAGCACACCTGCAGTTGTAGGTTTAGTGTTCACCCCTTCTGTTGAGACTCTGCACCGAGTACCAACTGAACACATCAATGCATGTTGTGGACTCCTGCCAGCCATGGTAATACACCCCATGTTTTAATATCGATCTGTATGTGGATAGTAAGTATGGGACTAGCAGTTTCATTGACTTCTGTAAAACAACATTAGGTATTCCATCTGGTTCTGGCACTTTGTATGGGGAGAGCTTCAATATGTGTGCATTTATCTGTTCGTCTGTAACTGTCATCTCCAATGCTACTGGGGCTGGATATTGGTATCCTTGTGGGGATGTTGACATTGCCAGTTTGGGTGTGAAGAAGGATTCTGCTAGCAGCTTGGCCTTGCCCTCATTTGTGTTTACCTCTCTGGTCGTGCCATCGCCCTCTTTTGCTTTTAGCATAAAGATCCTGGTTTGTCCACCATCTCCTACAAAGTTCAATAGGTATCTATTGACTGCCCAGATGTCTGATCTGATCATATTTTCCAGGTAGTCATTCCAGTGGTCTAGTTTGGCTTTGACTATGTCAGTTGCATACCTTTTTTGGGCCTGTCATAGCTCTTGATGACTTGGGTGAACCTCTACCGCTCAGTTCCTGTAGGATTTGGCACATTTGCAGTTCATCTCCTTTTTTTCCTTTGTCAGCTCCTTTGTCCACCACCTTTTGGATAGAAGGCAGGGTTTGTTTTCTGGAACTTTGGCTGTGATCGCTTTCTGAATCAGTTTTCCTAGATATTCATCAGTTTGGGTTTCTGAGGGTATTGGGATTACTGTGAGTTCTTTTTCTAAGAATGCATTGAACTCCTCCCAATCCATTTCCCTGAAGTTTCATAATGTTCTCATCTTCGTCCTTTTCTGAGTTAGTTCTAGAATGGTTGCTATTGGATAGTGATTTGTTTTGCCTGGTTGCCTCTCCAGCATGACATTGCACTTCACTATGTGGTTAGTGAGGCTGCTAGTACAGAATACATTGTCTGGCCTAGAATGCCACTTTGTCACCATGTGTTTGAGTGTGGGGATGCCCTTCAGTAGTGTCATGTACATTTCTTGTTCTGCTATTACCTCGATTAGCTCTCCTGCATCTGCAAGGGCCTTTGTCATAAACAGGTGCATATCCTCATCCCTATCCCACATGGGGTGGTGGCGATTGAAGTCTCCTCCCCATAGCACATGGCAGTTTTGCTGATCTTGAGGTCCATTTTGGTTGTTATGTATGTATCTTCTCAGTATCACTAGCAATTGTGCATTCTCACCTGTGTTATAAATGCTAAATATTTGGAGTCGTCCATATGTGCCACTTAGGTCAATTGCCACTATATCATTCATGCCAGTGGTATCTAGTATCTTCCAGTTGTTGGTGGATAGGGCCATGTTTACCCATATCATGAACCGTATGGTCATGGCCAGTGTTTCTCGTGAGGTGGGAGTTACTGATATAAAATGATTTGGTGTTCTGATGCTCTTGAAGAAAGTAATATATGGTTTTCTGTATTAGTACAATGTCCCATTGTGTCACTAGCGAGTCATTGATTAGTTCCAGATGTGCCAATGAGTGATTTGTTTAAATTCATTTGAAGGATTCTTAGCTTTGTTATCCTGTTTGTCTCGTTATTCATTGGTTGCCTCAGGTTTCTGTCTATCCCATGCATGGTGCTCTAGTTCTCATCCATTTGGTGCTATTTGTCTTGGTTGAGGCAGGAACAAGAGTTGAGTTTGATGTAGGTTGCCATTCCTGCCTGGGCACATGAAGTCTGCTAGTCCTACTTGTATCGCAGTCCTTTGGCCACCTAGTGGTGCAGATTCCCATGTCCAGGATTCCGTGGAAGGGTAAAAGGGAAGCAGGTTTTCTGGGTTCCTCATGTCGTGTTCTGCACATTTCCTAAGGAAGGTAGGGCATGTCCTGTCATTGCTGGCATGTCTGCGTGTGCCACATGGGGTGCATAGTAGAGCTGATATCTTACAATCCCTAGCCCTGTGGTCTTCTCCACATTTTGCACAGATGTCCCTTCAGATAATACATTCTATTGCGACATGGTTGTAGCCCTGGCACTTGAGGCATCTGACTGGTTTGCGCTTGCATTTGGTAATGGATACCTTTTTGTTACAGATGACAAGACTGTTGAGAATAGCCTTGTTCACGCTATCCAGATCTGTGAAAGTAATGATCATATGCCCTACTAGTTGGTTTGGATTTCATCACTCTGGGGCCTTAGCCCACCTGCACTTGCTGATGGAACCCTTGGGGAGACCGTTCGACTCTGACAGCTCTTCAACATGTGATTTGTCTAGCGCATTGAAAGTTAGTGGAATGAAATATGCCTTGACATTATAGTTGCGAGACTCTGTGATAATGGTGGTGCCTAGTTCACATTCCATGTGTAGTATGCTTGCCTCACTGCATAGCCATGTCGCTGATTTATTGTCCCCTGCTTCTATGAGTAGGTTTCCATTCTTGAGCCATATTGCTGAACGAAGTTTGCACTCCTCGTTGGTCATGCCTGCTGCTTTAGCCAGTTTTTCGTTTAGCTGCTTTAGTAACTGTGGGACCAACATGGATTTGAGGCTTTGCATATCCATTGACAATGTCCATAGGAACTGTCTGGCCCATATGCTTTCCCTTGCTCTGACCCTTGGGGCTACTTGAACTGGTGGGCCAGCTGTGCCATTACATAGTGCATCTCGATATGATGTAGCTGCTGCTTTCTCTTTCTCTGCAGTATTGGTCATTTTTGTTGTTACTTTGCCTAGCTCCTCTATGGAGTCCTTAACCTGGTTTATTAGGTCACTCGTCGTTTCATATGGCTTTCTAGTGGCATCCTCCAATTTCTCTCTGAAAGTGTTTTGCAGTCCATCAATGAAGGGAGGTAGTTCTCTTGATATGACAATGGAGACCTCTCATGCTGTATTTGCTAGTTCTAGTTCATGCAGTAGGAATGCCACCACACATATGCCATTGAGGGTCTGTATTGGGGTATTTGGGAGAGCTCCAACCTGGAAGAGAGTCTTGGTTAGTGAAGCTAGCATTGGTGTTGCTCCTGATGGAGCTATTAATCCTTTTGCGGCCAGCCAGGAAAGACCCGTCTCTGCATCGGGGATGTCTCCTGTGTTATCGTTTACGTTCGCATGTATTGCACCTGTTCGCCTGGTGCTCCTTCCCTTCTCAGTTTGTGAGGAGGCCACGTGCTTCTCTCTGGCTGGTTGTTCCGAGTTCGTTGCTGTGGGGTTTGGCCTTTTTTGGGCTGCTAACGTGTTCTCTTGTAACGTGGTTTGACGTAAACCTGACGCGCCGGATGACGGTGTGTTGTCCAGCATGTAGGTGTTAGCTGAGGTATTTGCTTTCGATCGCGTCTTATGTGGTTGGGTCTCTTGTCTCTGGGGTAAGTACTCTTCTACTTTACGGCCCTAGTGTAGAGTCCTCCTTCGATCTGCCCTTTCGAACCGTGGGAATTTTCGAAGCAGATGGCTGTACCAGATCAAGTTTGTCCCTCGTCATTATAGTCAGGCCAGTTGAGTGAGCTGTACAGTCCAAGAACCAGAGGTACAATGTGACATGGAATCAGTATTTATCCTAGATTTGTAGTAAATGAAACTTTTCCTGATCCAAGATAACACTCAGTAATGGCCGCGTCCTCGTTTGCACTTTCTCGGGATCAGGAAGTTGTAAGTGACCATCACTGAACATATTAGCCCAGCACCGACAACAATAATGCCTGAGAGCTGAAATTACACGGGTGACATACACAGATTCCTTCTTTGTTCTTTGTAATCACAGTACTTTCATTCGATTTGTCCATTTAACTTCAATTTGAGTGTAATTTCCTCAAAAGCTTTCTGCAATTCGGCTTTCTCCACTTCGTCCTCCTTCCATGTCAGCATCAACCCTACTTCAGCTGATGGCTTGGGAATGACATGGAAATGGACATGATTGACTGCCTGCTGCATCATCAGAGAAGACTGTAAATCACTGTAGAATTAGCTCACCTGATGAGCTATCTGTCCGTTATTCTGAAGAATGTTGTAATCCCCGACGCCCTGTGCGATGGCGATCTTCTTCGCCATGGGTATTAAGTCCCTAAGATATTCATCCGGGACGTCGTGCACCTTCTGCGCATGATCTGTATCCATGCTCAGTAAAACAAGAACATAGGTTTGATTCATGACCGACATTTGGGAATGATAAGTGCATGGCCTCTGGACAGTGGTCCGATACTCAGGAAGGAGAACCTGAGGATAGTTTCCGCTTAGTAGGTTCATACAGTTTCAAAGTTGAATTCACAAACAACTCAGGTGATTCAAGTAACTTGTAGCTCGGCAATTGGCCTGATGACGTTTCAGCCCCACAAAGATCGATGTCCCAAGTTGTTCGTTCGCACACCTTGGATGATTTTGCAGAAGATACAATCAGCAGCAGTCCTGGATTATAATAGTCAATAGAGAATTTCACGCTTGTTTGATGGAACCACTACCTCAATGCGGCCATTCTGCTGAAGATTGTGATAACTTAAGTGTATGAGTCCGGCCCGATCGCTGGCCGAAGCAACCGTCAACTCACCGATGTCTCTCATAGAAGACGATAATTCGAGCTTAGCCTTCAGATCCATTCCCATTATGTGTGTTGTGAAATTTGGAGGCTTGGAGAACTGATCTGATATAGGTCATTTTTACTAACAACAGAGACTTGGCCGCCCTAAGGTCAAGCGATAACGATGCACGACGGGCATTGGCTGATGAAATAAAAAATGCATGCATGAATGTAGGATTCTTTTATGGTAAGTGTCGGCTTGGACGACCAATCAACCGATAATTGACACGACAGTCAAAAACCATGGAATAACGGAGGACATCATACAAGGAGTCTATGAGGAGGCAAAGCATTTCTTTTCGCTTCCGCTTGCTTTTAAGATGAAGGTGCATTCCTCTCCTGGCGAATCCCCAATTCTTATTCTGATCCATTCCCGCTTAGATCGAGAATAGAAATACACCAACCTTCAGGGGTTACTCCCCGCTTCTGAGCGGGAACAATAATCCTGAAAATGCTGGAGACGTGCAAGAGGGGTTTGAGTTTGGCTGGGAAGCGCTCGATGAACAAGAAGTTGACAAACAGAGGATTCCTCGCTCTAGTGTCATGGACGACACCAACCAGTGGCCACCCGGGCTTCCTAACTTCCGCAACAAAGTCCTAAATTACTAGTATGTCCACCAACCCCATCGTACGATAGTCATCTCATCAGTAAACGCCAGCCATTCAGCAATACTGCTCGGGAAAATATTATTTCCCCTCTTTGCGCTTGCCTTGAACCTGCCAGAGACCTTCTTCGATGACAAAGTTTGGCATCCCCATTTCTATTTGCCTTAGTTTTCCAATTCAATTACATCAGACCCGAAACTCAGCAGCATTGATGAAGCTCTTGCATTATCCGCCTCAAACTGGTCCGTTAGATGACCGCGTCATTGGCATTGGTGCTCACACAGAGTAAGTTATTGTCTGCGTCGTTTACATCCTTCATTGAATGATGATTCAGCTGGGAGGTGATCAGTCCTTATGCCTCGTCTGTTTATTGCAATATAAAGTTTTCTGCAGTGCTTCACCATACTATGGCAAGAACCTGGAATACAGGCACTGCAAGTTTCGAATGCTAAGAAAGAATGGATCAATGCACCGCCTATTCCTGGAACTTTGGTAATCAAGTATGAGGACTTCGTATTCTTCCTCCCGTAGCAGTGCTTACATTGCTTACCTCGTGTTGAAGTCTAGGAGATCAATTTGCACGCTGGACCAGTAGGTGCCTTCTGTTGGCACCGTACATCTGATTTTACCATTCAATATCGAGATGATATCTTCAAATCCACTGTCCATCGAGCCATCAACCGTAGTGGCAATCACCGTTACTCCATTCCGCTATTCTTTGGGACGGATTATGACGTCAAACTGGAGGTGCGGTCATTGTTCCTCAAATGTCTTGCGATAGATCAACTGATCCCTTCGCAGCCAATTCCGAGCTGTATTTCGCCTGATCAGCCGCTGAAGTATGAGATTGTCACAGCAGGAGAATATGTCAAGTCACGCCTGCACGCAACGTGGGATCATTAGATTCAAGATATATCAGTTACATTTCAAGTTGTGTCCTTCAGCAAGTCACATTGATGCCTGTAGATATATATGTTTTTGAGGGGCTCGTTTATCGTACTTTGTACATTTGTACAACGGTATGGCTTGCGGCTGCTTCTGGATCTTGCTTCGCGGCATAATGAATTTCCACATAGAGCTCTCTGGAATTGGAATCACTCTTGCGGCAGTAGAAGGTCCCATTCACGACTGATCCTGTCAGATCAACAGATTAGACCGATGAATTCACGTTATAACGCTTGAAAATATTGACCTTCCGCGACACCAATTGGTTCCCGAAGCAGAAATAGTGTCTGCTTCCAGTGCGTTGGTATGCTCTGAGGCCCGGTGCTAAAGCTGGTGATGGTATCCTTATCGGATCCCTGGCTCTGCCGTCGCTTGGGCGCTGGCTTGCCTCCGACAGGCCAAACTTCGGCGAGAATGGCATCACCTTCCTTGATCACTTTAACATCTGCGCTTGCGGGTATAGGATGACCGGTTACAGTAAAGAATGTGTCGAAATAGAGAATAAAAGCGTTGACTTTTGTGCGTCGCTCTGCGGTCGACTGAAGTGCGAAGGTGGAGGAAAAATCAAGTTGACGAGGTGTTGCTTCACTGAGAAGGAAATCCTGTGCAATGTTAAGAATGAGAACGGCAGCGAATAATAGCTGCATACCTTGATTACGTACGGCGCACTAAGTATGGTGTTTGGTCCCACTACGTCTACAATGGCTTCATCGTAAAGATTTTCTGCCATCGTAGAGAGATCAAAGCCTGAAGAAGTCCAGAGTAAGGCTTGGTGAGATTTAATAATACTACATACCGTAAACATCGCTCCAGAATCCGATGCGGTCCTTATAGATCTCGTGGGCGTCACAAAGGCCAAGCATCATTTTGCACTGACTCGGTACCATTACACCGCCAGGTCGTAAAAATCGATCTCGCGCACGAAGGACAGAATCGAGCATGGATTCGTATAAAAGTCCGTAACCCATCCATTCTGAGACAATGATATCCACGTATGTGAGATCATCTGGAAGCGCAATCTCCTCTATTTTTCCTTTGATGACAGTGATGATATCATCAAAGCCATTGGCCTTTACGATATGTTCAGCCTTCTCGGCGATGGCACTAGCGTCTACAGAGATTACACGTTTGGCCCCGCTCCTCGCAGCAAATAGGGAAAGGATGCCTGTCCCACAACCCACATCCAGAACGACGGCATCACGGAACAATCCAGGATTTGTTAAGATAAACTGTGCATATGTTGAGGTTCTTACTTTGTCCTGAATCATAACCGCATGGATATCTGACAGAAAAGAATTAGACGAGTGGTATTGACCATAATTCACGAACCGTTTTCGTCGTAGCTCTGAAAGTAATGTGTGTCGTCGTCGCGGGCAGGGCCGTACGCATCGTTCGAACCAGGATCAACAGTTGCATCCAACAACGTTGCTACACTCAGCTTCTGGCTGATCAGGGAGCGATAATCAGCGAAATCTTGCTTCACGGCAGCTAGCTTCATTCCCAAAGCTTGAATTCGTCGAGCGGGATCTTTCGTTGTTTCATCTGCATCCTCGGAATCTGACCATTCGTTTTCCTGGAATTCTGGGTACATACCTCGTTAGGTTCAAACAGATATGCCACATAGAGGTGGTGCTCACGAAGCATTGGGTCATCTTCCATGGCGGGAAGGAGGTATTCGTCTGACGTGAAAAGGGATTCACTTCCCTGTAAAGTAGCTAAGTCGCTCGGCGACGGTTTCTAAGCTGCAGTTAATTATCGGTCTAATATAATTAGATTAATAATACCATTCTACGTATGTAGTTGATCAAGCGAACGCGCCCATGGAAGTCGAGTGCTAGATGAGCATACATATAATGTCAATGATAGTGATCGTCTGCAATGGAGAAAAATGCGGACATAACCTGCAGGAGATATCGCTCAAGTCAAAGGCATGATTTGCTTTGTCGTATAGCAAAGCATCCTCGACCGATGGGAATGTTTTTTCATCGAAAAGCGACTTGCAGGGCTGTTTGGCAAAAGAGTCAGATACCCAATCGTCCCAGTTTTGGTCATCATCATCCTGATCTGAGGAGCATGAACCACTTTCTGTGTCCTGTACTCTGTCGTAAACGTTGAGAGGGGGTAGATGGATACTCATCGTCTGAGAAATAATTGGCAGTAGGATCGCTTCGGCCCGTGCTTCCGCCAACCGTGACTCCACCTCATGGGTCAGACTTAAGTTGACTCACATATACGCGTGCGGTTCCGCGCGGTCAGCGGTCAGCGCCCACAAGGTGTTTCGAGTTTGGAATCTTGAATGGGATTAGCTACTCATTGATATAAATGTAGATTCCTTTTGAATGAGTTTTCCAAGCACTAAAACCACTTAAAATCTTTGCAGTCGTAATATGTCTGGAAATCGCTCATACCTTTCGACAACTTCCTTTCAGCCTGACATGACTGCCCCTTCGACGACGTCTCTGAGTGCTCCTACGACAACGCAGAAAGATTATTCTGCCGCATTTGCAACTTTACAGTCTAAATATGGCTTGTCAGGGAATATTCCTACCCACAGGTCGGCAGATCTGCCATCATCTATATCACCTTGTTCCTCGCAGTCCACCCTTGTTTCTTCCTTTACTTCTAATCAGGCCCAAGCTGGTAAACAGCCAGAAACAAAATCAAAAGCTAGGAGAGGACTCGGATTGTTCCAAAGGATGAAAGGTGTGCTACCCCGAAGTTCTTTTAGCATCTGGTGTTGACATACAAGCATCCTAAGGGAGAACGGGTACTTAGTGGGCGCACGCGAAGGCTTATGAGATTTCGTGAATTTGTGTAAACGTATTGTGGAAATATATAGGGAAGCAACCACTACCCAGGACCCAGGACCCAGGGCTCCACTAAAACTTAAACAAGCACACGTGTATAGGTACAAGTTTTTACGCGCCCGCTACCTGCGGGCACATTAATCATAATTCTGAGACGCATGTTACCCCACTGACGCATCGGTACCGTAACCCTTTCGAATTCATTTAAAGGGTCCAGGATGCTTGAGATAGGTTTAGTACTCGATTGTAGCGCGTCCATAACCCCCCCAGTTTTCAAATTCGATGTCGGATAAATTATCCGCTGCTAGCAGGACTACGTCTCTCAGTCCCTCTGACAACGGCTCTCTACAGCCAAAGAAAGGGGGTTTGCTGGGTTTGCTATCATCTTTGAAATATAACCAGGTGTGTCCTATTAATTGCGCGGTTCGCGAGGTCTGACGGCCTGCCACTGGACAGCATGAGACCACACACCAACTGCTGCCAGGCAGTGCGTCAAATGGGAACAACCCATGGAGCGATTCCAAATTCGCGGAAATGTCTTCCAGAGAGGGATGGGCGGCATCAACCCCAACACAGCCATCGTTTTAAATTGCGTGCGAGAGGTGATTGCACTGACTTGCATATCAATTTTTTGCTGATGCATTCTACGCGTTGTCCTAAGTTCTATCGTTCTTGCGTCAGGGGACCTCGGGCATTGGACCGGAGATAGAAATTTGTCGTCAGAGGGGTGTGTCGATAGTCTTGTACACCAACTATTAGTCTGCTCGAATATTCGAGACACTTGAATCTTGTGTCTGCGAGGCCACCGAGCGACATCAAAACGCCTAAGTGGATACCATGCAGAAATTTCTTATTTTGAAAGCAAGAGTGCTCTGGGATTGAAGACATGATACAATGGATACTAAGTAAATGCGAGGCCACTTGGAAAATCATGATGGATGGCTTAGTCTTCAGCAAACAAGTCGACTTAAAAGATTCCCAGGCTGGAATGAAACTGGGATTTCACCTTCACATGCAATGGTTGGATTAGAACAAGGCGGAGGAGACGAGGCACAACGCACAATTATTTTCATGAACTGAATTTACCAAAGATCGGCGAATAATAATACGTGACATTTCACATTCTGCCACATGTAAATCACAAATCGCGAGTCATAGAATGTTATATGAAATCCTCTTCCAATGCTCGCCCTGTCTTTGGAGGCTCGTCTTCCTCGACGTTGAAGAGGGTATCGTAAGAACGTGCCGCTTTCTCGGCTTCGCGTGCTCGAGCCAACTCGAGGTCGGCTTTTGCCTGTATGATTTAAGACCGTGGCGGCGTCGGAGGGTTTTGAAGTGACTATACCTTCTCCGTAGCCGCTGCTCTACGAATAGCAGACTCTGTCTTGATACGGTCGACTCTTTCTTGTTCGTGGTCGACCGCTTGTTCGACTTTAGTCTTGTTTAGACGATTGACAATCAGGTTCTCGCGCTTGGCAACATGGACTGGAACAGGATATCAACATATCACTTTAGACAGAAATATCACCATACCTCTCTTGACCTGTGCTGTATCTTATCAGTGAAAGGTGGGTAAACATCGATTACACCGTACTCGTTTATCACTATGGAATGAAACTTGGCCGACAGCCATGTCCCCCGTTTTCTAGGGACATCGATCTGAAATTCTTGGAGATCAGATACGAACATCAAACGCACTTTCAAGTTGTCTCCAGGGGTGTATATGATGGTCAGATTATCCCTCTTATTGCCTACATTGTGGCTATGAGCCCATCGACACGAGCATGGGTAGGAAACAAACCTTCGATTGAGTTTGCTTTTACGAGTTGTGCGCAATCCGTGAGCAAAGCGTCGGATATGCTCTCCCAAACCATCCCATCAGGCATTCGAAGGTAGACATGAGCGGAGGATAGCTTGTCGACGTGAAACCAGACGTCTTGTGGCCAAGCGTATCGTATCAGTTCTTCATCTGGAAAGGCAGCTATGTCATGGGGTAACTCATTACCACAGACGATCAAACGAACTTTCCACCTTGTCTCGACCCATGTAAAGCGTGGCTGGAGGATCCACGGCTAGTGTTCATGAGAAACAGCTCTAAAAGTCCATTGGGACATCGTACCTGTAGATTTAAAGAACAGCACCATGAATGAAAGGGTCGAGATAAAACCGTGGGAAAGGTAAGATGCTGCGTAAGGGAACCTAAGCGCTGTCACTGAGGCGACCAACTACTTCCATCTCTTCGTCTCCATTCTGATACAGAGCGCTGCTGGTTTCCCTTTGCAAGTCTTTTTCAGCGCTTTATAAAGTTGAAAATGCTAAACTTATTGCCAGAAATACACATTCAACTTCCACACTCAAGGCTAAAATGCAACCGGCGCCCAATCGGTTAGGACTTGGTCTGCGTCCACCTTTGCCGTCTTACGGCCAGGGTCCCTCAATATCGGCTCTCGCACAGCAGCAACAAATGCATTTCATTCCTTCGCAAGCACAAAAGCAAACTACGCTTTTTGTCGGTTCAATATCCGGCGGTATCACTGATGCATTTCTCAACCAGCTGCTACTGGTTCGTTCATTATATTTCTTAAGCAGAACATTCACATCTGACTCATGTGTACCAGGCATGTGGCCCTATCAAGTCATTCAAGCGCCTAATCACGCCTGCGAACAAGCCGCAAGGCTTCGGCTTTGCAGAGTTTGAAGAGCCTGATGGTGCGCTGCGTGCACTCGTACTGATGAATGGTATAGAGCTGCCAGCATTGGAGGATGGGTGTGCGAACAAGAAGTTATTGGTGCGTTGAATTCAGTCTCGTTATCCACGTTCAAACCCACGTCGGTAACGACAGGTGAAAGCGGATGAGAAAACGAAAGCTTTTTTAGACGCTTATAAGTCGCAGCGCATGCTCACGGATGTACGAAGCCATTGCACTTTTGCATACACGTCCCCTTATCTGATCAATCTCCTTATCAGGCGGATGAAGCTCAAATGAAACAATCTAAGCAAAAGTTGGATGAGCTGGTCGCTGACATCAATCGCATGTCGCAAGACGCTGCTAACAATGGTCTCATTGACAAAGAAAAATACGTGATTCCGCCCCATCTACATGATCTTCACGAAGCCGATCTGCCCGAGACACAACGTGGTTTGGTGATCTCTGAAATAGCTCAGTTCCGCGAACGTGCCGCGAAACGGGAGCGGGAGAAGTTACGTGACGTTCGGGATAGTATCCCGATGGCCGTGGCTCCCAGTGGGCCCAAGGCTCGCGAGTGGGGGAAGCCACAGCCCCAACCAGCCCAACAACAACAGTCGGCTCAGCCAGCCGTGAGCTCTTCGCAACCACCTAAACAGCAAGGATTTGGTAAGGGCGCTCAGGGGTACATTAAACCTGTTGGGTTCGTGAAAGCGGAGGACCGTGGGGTAGGAGATGGCGGTGGCCGCCAAGCGTCTACGAAGACTGCCAAAACGGACGAGGAGCTGGAGGCAGACAGGAAAGAGAGCCGCCGTCGCGATGAGGAGGTTTCGTTCCGAGATGTGAGTTAGTTTGGAATTTTGTCGTTGGTGACATATTCACCTCTTGCAGCGCGAACGTCGGTACGAGCCACGAGAGCGAACACGTATCCAGGCTCTTGAACGGGCAATTGCTCGCGATCGTGCGACCAAAGAGGCGGAGGAGCGTCAGCGTATCGAGATGCGGTCACGCTTGGATATTTGGGATGATGATGAGAGTGACGAAATGTTTTATGTTGATCGGTATGTCTTTTTAAAAAAAGTTAAGACTTGAAATCGATCTTAGAGTCTCCATGTCACATATTACTTTCAACCAGAGCACGATGGCGCCATCTCAGAGCTCGGCGACTGGAAGCAGAGGAAGCGGCAGATGCCAAATCCAGACGCTTTGAAGAGCAAGAAGCGGAAAATCTGAGGCGAGAATCAGAGGACTTTTTGGCTCGTCAAATGGATGAGATGCAGGCACTAGCAGATGAACAAAGAAAGGCTGGCCTTCTGCTGGATGATGGTGCTCCTGTTAGGCTTAACGTCTCCATTGCGCCTGCACCGGCAAAGGAGACTGGGAATAAGGAGAAGGCGACAGTCTTTGGACAGGAAGATGAGGAGGAGGATGGGATCAAGAAGCGTAAAGTCCCGCTTGTCAAGCTTGACTTCAGTGTGGCGGAAAGTGGGGAGAAGACAAGAGAGAGGGTGGAGCGGATTAAGGTTTCAGTCCCGCACGACAAGGATACGTTGTTCAAGGCGAAAGTCAGATGGGATGGTTTATCCGATGTGAGTCATCTGACATCTCTATTTCCCTACTCGCTGTGACTAAAATCACGTTTCCAGGCAATCATCGACCGGAAGTTCGAACCTTTGGTGAAGCGATTGATGATGAAATATCTTGGAGAGATGGAGGAGGAGGACTTGATCATGTTCGTACTGGAGCATCTCAAGGACCACAAAGGGCCGCAGAAACTAGTAGAGGGCTTGGCACCCGTGCGTGGAGTTCGTGATCACACTCATCGCGTTCTCATTTTTTTTTCCAGGTGCTAGAGGAAGAAGCAGTCGAGTTCACCCTCGGCGTTTGGCGGCAAGTGATCTTTGAAAGTATGGCGTATGGTGAAGGCCTCTTGACAGAGAAAACGCTTGTGGATTAATGTTCGTGCTGGTGGGAGTGGGGCCGTAGTGAGTACTTTTTTCGCTGCTCTTCCGGCAGGCCCCGGTGCGCTGGGTTATTCGTTTCTACCGAGGTGCACCCGCGGCCTTTCGTGAGTTACTAGTATTATGACTTAAGCGCATTTGGGGTTGAGGATGAGATGAGGGGTGAGATGTGTCTGGGGGCGTGAGGAGATGTTTATGTTTGAAGATGTGACGTGAGTTCACCACATTCGATCCTTCAGAAATGTAAATGATATTGCCCTTCTTCTCCCTTCGGAACATCGATGAGTTCGTATTCAAATTGTCGTAACGTTAATGGAAGTGTTGAGTTGCTGATAGATGCATCGATATGCGAGGTGAGTGTTGAATAGCCTCGTGGTTACGCAACTGTTTTTAGCAGGACCGAGTGTTCATCGTCGAGGGTGGAATACACCGTAGCTTTTCCGGAATCGATATTGTCGTGTATGGCCAGATTATTAACTCACTGTGCATTCCATTACTGTAAAGGGTCACGAGACATTTAGTAGCAGTCAGAGTGGGTGATTCAATGGCGATTCAATGGCGATTCAATTTAAATTTTCAACAACGATTCAAGCAAGTTGAATCGACACTACGAGCCGAGTCATCGTTTCTCCCAAACCTTGTGCATCCTACGAAGCGCAAAGTTTATCATCGTACTGATCCTTTGGATCGAAGTTTGTACCACTTGTATCTAATATTATATCCGTATACATTCCTATGCGATTGATGTCTTTACCATGCCGTTCATAGCTCCCAAATTTGGATCTCACCGTGATTTTCTCTTATGCAAGCAACCGACGCAGGCGATTCCAAGATCAGGAGGGCGAGCCGTTCTAATTACGTAACATTACCAAGCTGTGTCGCGTACACCGAGGATGAGCGCTTCATTGTGCTCTACAAACTGCACCCAACCTCGATGCGATGTCCGAACGCAATTCAGCCATAATCGGTTCTGTTTTCGAACGTAAACCTAGTTTTGCTCCTACGGCTCCTCAAGTCTTTGCGTCGAGAAAAACTGGCTTTCCTGTGGTCCAACACCGTTCCAAGAGCGCCTTCGCCCGTAACAGGGAAAAAATCAGTTCACCAAGGCCACAAGATGTTCCCACTATCATTCATACTGTTAGAAAACCGGAAGCTGTCGACTCGGACGAATGGAGGAAACAAGTGAGCCTTGAAAACCAGGAAAGAGTGGAAAGCATGAGTGAGGATGAGAGGGAGGAGCAAAGGCAGGAAATAATTGCGCGCTTCGGAGCAGGGGTAGGTGATTTGTTAAAGCGAGTCCAGCAGGCAAGGGTTCGAGAGGTGGCAAAGCCAGACGAGATCTTGATCGTAGACCGCAACCAACTTGTTGTTAATGAAGATCGCTCACTGGATGAAGGTCCGAGCGTATCATCTTCATATATGTTATAATAACTCACTTCTACCGCTCGGTATATTAGTCCCGATCACGTCCAACCATCACCAGGTCTCATCTAACCGAGGTGAGTTGCAGCTTGTTTTTCATGTTTTCAAGGGGCGTTCCACGCTACTTGACTTGTGGATGTAGCTGTGCTACACTAGACATTGATCTATTTATATGTTGCATCCGAAGGCTGTTTTCTGAATGCCTATCTCATTCAGTGTCTTCTCCACTGCCCGCATTATCAACGAGCAGCACACGTCCATCTAGTCGTGCTGATCGCCGTCTTCGGTTCGCGGAGCTGTCACCACAGGATGTTCACGTATATGAATCTGCTCCCCCGTCGCCCCGAAGAAAACCTCTGTCTTTACCACCACCTCCGGACGATGGCTCCGCTGTCTCCCTTGGTCGGTGGGGAGGCACATTAAAACCAGAGACGCCTGCCCCATCAAAAGACACAATAATGATTGAGCCTGAAGAGGGCACTGCAGAATATATTCGTCGTCGCTATTTCCCAGATGCCCCTGCGAACGATCCCAATCTTGCTTGGATGGATAAATCCTTGGCATACCCAGGATTGGATACACCATGTTCCCCTCGTTTCGATCTGACAGGCAAGCCGGTGCCTCCTTCTTTGTCCTCAGAACTTCCAACGCACCTTGGTCTACACCATCATGCCGAAGGTGAACACGCGGGATATACCCTCGACGACGTGTTTTTACTCTCGCGTTCCAGCGTGCCAGCACAGCGGGCTACCATGCTTGGTGTTCTTGCCAGAATAGCACAAAGGATCGCGTGGTTGAAGCACGGGGAGGTGGAAGGGATGGGTGACTTTCTTGGAAAAGAAGAGGAGCTGCGAAAAAGAATTGTAGCTGCTGGAGTCGAAGCGATGTCTGAACGAGGAAGTGTAGGCGCCCGAGCTATTGAAGTCATCTGGCAATGTGTTGTAGGATGGGATGAAGAAGTTATGGATATTGAAGGGGTAGAATCAGAGGTTGCCGACGACGCTGCAATCAATTCATTACCTTTGGATCTTATCCTTTCGCAGATCGCCGTGTTTTTTGCTCAGGGAGAGCTACCTCGGGAAACCATGTCTCGCCTCTTGGATGTCCTCCGTCGACTAGCTCTACACAGTAATGACGTTGCTACCTTCATAACGACAACCCCAAAACTCGTCCCTAACATGGTGCAGGCTTTCCTTCTGACATCTATACCTGAAACTGGCGGTTCTACCCCGCCGGATCCTTCAGCGTTGCAACTCCTCACTGTCCTTGCGAAATCCTCACGATCAAATGCCGTCTCCCTTCGAGACCATGCTGACGCCCTTCTACGCTTCGTCACCATGCTACCGCCAACTTCGCCGTACCCTCCACAGCTTGCTACAGTTCTCCTCATATCAACGCTTCGCTTCTACACTACCTTGGCGTCATACGGACTTTACTCCCATATCGCCTCTACTGCCATGATGCCCCTGACGCAATTAGCACAATACATCATCTCTGATGTCTGCACGTCTCAACGATTGAGAGCATCCTGGACAGAATTGTTGGAGGCATGGATAGTTTGTGCAATCAATCCGCATCGGACTACCCCTAGTCATGACATTCTGTGGAGCCAGATTGTTGGGTGGGACTGGCATGCAAACGTGAGAGAGCTGTCGAGTCGAGTAGGAGTTGAAGAGGAGCAATGGGATGTATGGGCGGGCGTGTGGTGTGTCCAGTCTGCTTGGTTGGAAGGGGCGAGGATCAATGCAGTCAGAGCTGGGTCGTCTGAGAGGGCAGAGTGCATCGAGTTTCTAAAGAGCGGCTTTGAGGGTGGGAAGGAGAAAGAAGTTGTACACGGTGCTGTTAGTGCCATCCAGTGCAAGCTGTCACAACTTGGATCGACCCCCGTTGGGCAAGATCATATGCATCTTCGAGCCCTGGCTGGATATGCGAATACGTTGGCAGCAGCAATAAGGCTATGGCTAGCATGCCTTCCGCCTCTCTCCTATGGTCCACTTGCCTCTCCTCCCTTTGCTCTTCCTTTCCATCAGATTTCGGAACTGTGCGCCAAAATAACAGTCCATCCTCTTTGGTCATTACTAAAAAATGACCCGCGTACATATGTGTTTTGTCGACCACTGCCGGGACTGCTTTCCTCTTATCTTCGACTATCCAGACGATTACCGGGTATCTCGCAAGAATTATGGATGGCGCAGTCTCTGGCAATTGTGTGCAAATTACTCCCCGGCGATGAGGAGTTCGCCATCCAGATAATACAAGACTTAACAGATCTATTGACCGGTGACTGGACAACCTCCAGAGGCATTCAGTTACCCCCGGTGGTGTGGGAGAGAGGTGGTATGTCAGTGATCGAGCCATTCCTATCTCACACACTGCGACCTCAGGAGGATATTTATATCGGCCCTTTGCATTCAACCCCTCAGTCTATTATGCTTGCAACCACACAACGTCTCCCATCAGCATCTGCTATCCGTGAATTTGGACTTCCTGCTGACCGCGATTGGACGCTATCGCCACTGGATCATCTACTTCGATCAGGAAGCTCTGCAGTCTTCAAATCCTTGCCTGCATCTTGGGATGCTTCTGAAGCCGAAATAACCCGAGCCTCCCTGTTACTCACGAAGATTGCTCGAGAGGTCCTTAATCGCTTCTCGCTGACTGATTTCGTTCCAACCCGCGAAGAGGCTACATTTGGGTGTATGAAGGTGTTCATGCTCGAGCATGGTCAGCCGCAAAACGATTCTGCGGAAGAGGTGTTTCGCGACAGAACCGTTGGGCAACTTATGGACGATCTCTTACAGCCATATACTGTAGCGGCTTCCCGTGCCTCGCCTGCTATGCCAGTCGTGCCTGCAGCAACTGCCAGTGATTTGGAGGAAGTTGCTACCCGATTTTTGGGGAAGACACCGTTCTATCAGTACTACACTGATTTTGTTGCCCTATACGATGCGATATCATTTTCCCATCCACTTTTTGCTCGCCTGCTTCTCATACCAACGTCAATGCGATATGCTGTTGATTATCGGAAATATTTGTGGAACGACTATGCCCATTTATTGAAGACCATCCGGATTCCGGTTGATCAAGTTATCTGTCAGGATATTAGAGAATACTTGTGGCCAATTGAGTCGGATGCACAAATGATTGGGCATTATCTCCGGTCACTACTCAAGGATGCGCTTCAAGGTTTTCTTCACTTGGTGGCGTTGCATCATGTGGCGTCGAATATTTGGCAGGATATTTATAGCGACGCTGGCTGGAACGAAGACAGGGCTAGTAAGTTGTTGGCGGCGGTTGTGGATCAAGGGAGCCCAGACGTGGTTGGGCAAGTGGTGAGGTATCAACAGCGCATGACTGGGGAGTGTCTGCTGCAACCCCGTTGTTTTGATGCTGTGGGTGAAGAGGTAAGGGTGTTACGTCTTCGGTGCTTGGATCGATGGGGTGGCCAGGTTTTAGTAGAACGACTGTACGGACTCTTCGAGTAAATGATACTATACTACTTATCAGAATACGCAACTGTAACCGTGTACTGTCAGTACGGCGCTATATCTGACTAGCCCTGAAGTGAGATAGGATTATGTTGAGTCCAACTTTGCTGCTCACTATGACCTCGAACACTGTATTTTCCGAATGGCCTCCTGCACTGTCAGCAGTTCAACTGGAAGATCTAACCTTACAAGCAACTACGTATGCGTTCTCTACTGGATTACTGTATCTGCCCCCAACTCAACCGCAGCCTGCTCCTCCGACAACCTCTATCCACGCTCCATTGTCCTTGTTCCCGTCACCCATCCCTCGGAATCTCTTTCAGCTTGCCAAGAGGTTACAGAGAACGTATAATATCTTGTATGCCAGGATCGCCATGGATGAAGAGTTCTTGGATCGGGTAATGGGTGCTGATCAAGGCGTAGGCAAAGTAGATGATTTCATCGGTCAACTCTGGAATGGGTGGAAGCGGCTGAGAGGTGAACGTCTAGTACAGGTTTGCGCGAAGCACCAGTCGCCGTGAATCGCATGCTTATAGTTGTAGCCTCTCCATTTGGGCTTATTTAGGTCAGATTATCTGCTACATGTACCGCCAAACGACACCATGTCTCTGAAGCAAGTCGAATTCAATACAATATCGGTTTCTTTTGGGTGTCTTTCACAATGTATAGCATCTCTACACCGGTATGTTGTTGTTCCCTCTACTTCTATCCTTTAATCCGAAAGATGAAATGCATGTAGATATCTCTACTCGTCTACTCAATATTATAATACTTCGCCTTATCTACAGGCAGAACACTTTCCGGAGAATGACACGATTGCTGGACTGGCGGAAGGGCTGGCGACAGCACATAAAGCGTACAACGTTGAAGGGTAAATTTCATAATTGGTAGTAGGTCAACCTGAGCTCAACTTGCGATCAGCACTCGCATTCTTTTCGTCGTCCAACCCGGAGAGCGCAACATCTTCGATCAACGGCTACTAGAGTACAGGCTTTTAGAAGGGTGTGTAACATACTTAGCCGTCACTGCGTAGTTTAATGGTTTCAATACAGACACTCCATCCATGTCATTCGCCAAACATTTGACGAACTTGGTCATTCTGCTACAGTCGACCCCCAAACTTCTGTCTTACGGGTAGCCTGTTCACGCGAGCTCAATCCAAATGGTTTTGTCGAGATCTCCACTGTCTACTTCCGCTCCGGCTATGTGCCATCAGAGTACCCAACGCCCACCCATTACTCAACACGCTTCCTTCTTGAACGATCAAGAGCAATCAAATGTCCTTCCATTGCCCTACAGCTCGCGGGGGGGAAAAAAGTGCAAGAAGTGTTAACTCAGCCTGGGGTTCTGGAGCACTTTCTCTGTGACGAGAAGAAGTGGGGAAAAGATGTCTTCGATGCGCAACACTTGCGTGATCTGCGGCAGAGTTTCATGGGTATGTGGGGGTTAGACGTAGGCGAGGATATGTTGACGCCCGACGACGAGGCAATCAAATCAGGAAAGGAAGAGTTCGGGACACGGAAAGCACGTGAACACGCGCATACTCTTGTGCTTAAACCGCAACGGGAAGGTGGCGGTAACAATGTCTACAAAGACTCTATTCCTGTTTTCCTAGACAAACTGCCACCGGACGAACGCCAAGCATGGATTGCTATGGAGTTGATCATTCCACCAGAAGGCACGGGCAACTATCTTGTGCGAGCGGGTGGAGCGGACAAGGCTGCTGTCAAGGCCGATGTGGTCAGCGAGCTGGGAATCTTTGGTTGGGCTCTGTTCGGAGGTCCCGGGCAAGTTTTGGAGAAGGAAGCCGGGTGGTTGTTGAGGACGAAGGGGAGAGAGAGTGATGAGGGTGGTGTGGCATCTGGATTTTCGGTTTTAGACTCTATACTATTGGTGGATGAATGAGTGGGCAGGGATTTTATTTTTATTTGGTCTTCGATCTGACCCTTTTCCCCTCTAGATTTCGTCAAAGTATCTATGAAGATAATCAAAAACATATTGATCACAAAATCAAGTTTATTCACAACTTCACTCTGGTCTTGCATAATGAACATGGAGATGATGTGCTGGCTAGTTCTTTGCTTGGTCTTTCTCGGCTATAGAATTCTCCGAGAGCAACGGCCCCCAGCTGTCAAACAATCTCAAGCAGCAACGAGCAGCGATCTTTGTACAACAAGTTGCTTAGCTTAACAATCAGTGACCAGGCTATCTTCTTCCCGCATCGTCCAGCAACAAGCACTGGTCGTTCAATATTGTGCTTCAGGTCGGTGCTATCACATGATGAGTCGCTAAGGTTGCATTCTCTGAAAGTTTTCTGGTCATCGATCGGGCCGGCCCCTATGCGATCGCTTCAGGAGCCTAATACCGAGCTTCCGCCGATGCTTTTCCTACATAAATGCGACCAGAGAACAAGCCACATTACATGTAACATGGCCATGATGACCTTCCTGCTGTTGTCGCTTATGTTGATTTCTACTGTCGTTGGAAAGCCTACCATCTATGATGGCCGTGCTCCCTTCACGCTCAAGAACGATTCGCTGGATACTTTTTTAAGCCCCTACTTGACGTGAGTTATCGAGCTGTTGAACATTTGTCTGAGTTGTGGACCTTTCTATCTGGCTAGGGTTGTCAAAGGAAGCCGGGAGGCGTCGTACGTGCGTTAACTCCCCATCGTTTTCTGTACAACCGGAAAATGACCCCCACAATCCAGTATACTAAACTGCTAGGCAACATAACACCTACCCCCCTTTGGAATCCATATATGGCAGAGGAACAGATTATTTCTGTCACGATCGACAATACCTCCATTTTTGTTCCGGCATCAAACGTACCTCAAACGGGATTTCGTCGGACTGAATTAATTGCTCAGAAAAATGGGAGCAATACAGTATTGGACGCAGAAATGGAAGTTGGAGTTACTGCTTTCCATTTTTCTATCAAGATGGATGAACAGAAGCCACTCAACTACGATCATGAATATCAGATCGTTTTCATTGAGCCCGGCGATGGAACCCACGTTTTTGGAATTCAACTTGGTTCGATTGTGTTAGCCATGATTCTCGTCGTGTCTGGACTGAGCATAAATAGGTTCACCGTTCACCATTCCTAAAGGACCACTTCCTGCGGGCGCTGCCCATTCTTTCAAAGTCCTTGATCATGCTCTAAATGTTCTTTTCACTACCTCATTTTCAGCTGAAGTCTGGCATAATTTTGCGATCCAGATTTACTGGGATGATCGAGCGCTGTCCGTCTTCTATTCAAAGGATAAGGACCAGCTTCGAGCCGTAACCGGTAAAGTACCAAACACCACTGCAGCTTCCGGGTCAGCGGGTCAAGGCGATTTCCATTTCGGCGTTCTGAAGGTAGGTGGAAGCGGCACTGTAGCAATCGGTCACTGATGCGAAGCTTGCTCGATATAGCTTCCACTGGTCAATAGCCAAGATACCCTTGCAAATCAACAGGATGTTCTACATTATGGCCTTCAAGAAGGAACAACAGAGGGTCTCTTATTCTCAGGAATCTTTGTTGAGAAAGCCATCGATGGTGTTAGCATAGGCGGTAGGGCGGGCATGATGATTAGATCTTATGCCTAGGTTTCAAACTTCGTTTGACTGGAAACTGATGCGCTTCTCTCTTGAGCATCAGGGTTGTTCACGGTAGCCATTTTCGGGCCATTTTCGGGTCATTTTGATGTCATTTTTTATCTCATTTTTCAAAAACGGACCTGAGAATGAGATGACAATGAACCTAAAAAATCGAACTCCAAGATGAGTAATGAGAGATTGCTCATCTTGAGGATAAGATAATTGTGAGCGGAACAATATCTATACCTAGCGTAGCGTATTTGGCAATATCATAACACATATATCATAATACATATGTACAAATATGCCAACAGAGAAGAGGGACTCGAAGTCCTCTTCTCTGGGATCTGGTTTCTGCCGTGAGCACATCCTGAACCGTCGTCCTCATTTTTCTTCGTGTTTTCTGGCCTGGCCCTACTGAAAACTTCTGATCTGCCGAAATTGACAATCAAACCTACCTATTCCCACCGGTAACAGTGGAAACGGGCCTCCCAATCAGACCTCAAATCCGGCCTCTGCCTCCCGTACTCCTCGCACTCACTGTAATCCAACAATTATCCAGAAGCTTATGTAAGGATCTCCCTCTCTTCAACAAACTCCAAAAGAACAAAGAAATCGAAACCGAAAATCTGGCCAGATCACTCAGGGACCTCAACCACAGCATGGACCCCACGAAATACCCCGACCCTGGATCCGAACAAGCCTCGCTCATCACCATCGAAACAGCCAACAAGCATAGGCTCAAACTCCCTTCCTTCTCTGCGCTCTTCCAGGCTGTAAAACATACCGCTGGCCGACGAGGAGGGCAAAGAACGGTCGGAAAAAGACAAAAGAAAAAGGGACGACACCTCGAGGACACACGAGGACGCACGCATTGCCAAGAGGCGGTGCATGGATGGATCAAGTCAAACAGCCAGGGTCATTGGACAAACTCCCACCATCAAACACTCTTCGATACCGAACTGTGTGTTGCCGTCCCGCTCCCTTTCTTCCTTAACAAAAAACTTCGCATCATCACTGACGAGGCCGCTACTCTCCCCACTGTTAAATCTAACCCTCTTCCTGGCGAAACTAAGGGCACTGTGATCATCGATGTTGATAAGTTATCTGTTAAACTGGAGAGAGAAAAACAGTTAACTTGCAGCCAATGGACTGAAGCTGCATTCAACTACTTCCGGTTCCAGCAAGAATGCGACTCCGAAGGCGATAATCATTGGGATCAACACTTCACCTTCTTCCACACCCAGATCGACAGGGATGAGCACTACAACGCGTGGAAATCTGTTGAATTCGACCTTCGTCAGGAATATCGAAGCCAATCCACTAACTTTGATGCCGACTATTACATGGCCAAGTATGACCTTGCCAAGTCAGAACTGAAGACCCTTGCACTCGTGAAAGAAATGATGGCATGTAAACCAGACACCCAGCCCAGGGACTGTCCTACATGAGGTTATGGTGGATTCAGCAGAAGTGTCAACCTTCTCATGTGCTCCTGCACAGATTGCAACCCTTTGTTGCCCTTTCCTTCAGGTAGTACCAGGTCCCCCTCCTCTGCATGCTACATCTTGTGCACTGAGAGGGGCCACACAGTCTTCTTGCATGAACAGGACACCTTTCCACCCAAGTTCAATGATGGGAAACTGGTCTGGGCCAAATTCACCAACAAATTGCTGTGCTCCCCTGATGATGGTGACATCTGCATCAACTGGAATATCAGGGGTGATCATGCAAACTGCAACCATCTCAAGAGTGACTGCCTTCATGTCTGCTCCTTCTGTAGAAAAACCCACTTGGCACTATAATGGACCTGCTGCAGTTGCCCCACTGATGCTTGAAGACTTCCTCCTTGCTACTCAACCCTCTTGCCTCCAGTATTCCAATTTTAGTGATTCAATAGTGCCATATCCTTCTTTTGACCCTTCAATACACTTGTACCAAGACATTTTTGACAGAATCTACCACCCATATAACACTGATGCATTTGAGTCCTCTTTCCTGAAGTTCAACCTAACAGATAGATACCCTCACCTCATTCAGAACCTCTATTATGGCTTCCCACTCAGTGATATGGCTCCCTATCGCCCTGTGCTCATACTATGGCAGTTTTTGCAATTGTGTGCACCTCTTGAACAACTTTTATTCACTTTGCATGCCTTTGTGTGCTTTTGTATGCCCTAGTGCACTTTTATGCACCTTTACATTTCCACTGCGCCTTCGGACCACCTTTAGCTGCCTTCTACCATGCACCTTAAATGTGCCTTGTTATGCTTCAAACTGCCTTTGTGTGTCCCTGCATTTGTTATCTGCCTTTCACAGTTTACCACATGCTTGATATGCCTTTATGTGCTCTCTTATGCTTTGTCAGCAATTCACATTCTCACTGCACACTTCTTGTACTATTCATTTATTCCACACAACAATCTTTCAACCTCATCTGTTGTGCTGTGCATTCATGGCTTCTAGCTTACTAGGCAACTTATTTGAGGTGCACCACAATCACATCATGAGCCAACTGTACATTCTCATGTAATCTGGGTGCTTTGCATCTGTTTGGCACTGCATTATGCACACTTGGGTGCTTTCACATAATTTAAGCACTTTGGCACTATTTGGCATTGCACAGCATCACCTTATATGTAGTTCTTCTGCATTTTCAATTGGCATTGCTTTATCTGGTAACTGGCACAGGTTGATCACATCACTATTACTAAGGTGCAGCATGCGACACATAACACCAAAGTGGACTAATTGGGCAGAGCGCACAGAACCTAAAGCATATCAAAAATAGAACATCATACCAGGACAGTTAGGCATTGGGCTATAGCATGCACAAATCTTATTAACTAAGGTAGTGGCATCATGTGGTTGGGTTTATATGGGCCAATGGATGGACTTGTGGGTAGCACATAGCACTTTCTATTTTTATATTTTATTTTACTATTTTCATCACATAAGTCATTTGTACATAGTACCCAAGGACATAGAGAATCCAGAGGATCTTTCCCCTCCCAGTTCACTGGTTTCATTTAGCATTGCACATAGTCTGTGCATTATTGTCTAGTTCATGCACCTTTGTAGTGTGCCCCTCATATAGCCATGTTTTCACATTATTTGCACCCTTATCATATAGCTGTGTTTTGTCTTTCATATGCATTCATCATCTTAGTTTGTGCATTCACATAGCTGTATTTGCACATCATTTGCGCCACTCATCATATAGCCATGTTTTGCACATCATTTGTGCCCCTTTTGCCCTATAGTTGCATTTGCGTCCCATCAGTACTTTTGTTCGTCCATTGCCCCCTCAACACACTCCAGTACCATCCTTGCTTTGCTACACCTTCCGCTCTTACTACCCATCATCATTGCGTATTTTTCTGCACTACATCTTTTTGCTCTTTTATGTTGCACACTTTCTCACCACTGGGCTTGTGTTTCTCTCTGTGTACACAACTTAGTGCGCACATCACAACTCATTGGACCAGTGTCTTTAGCAGTCACTGCACCTTGAAGGATGATCTGAGGCCTCTAAATGAACCCCTGCACCCCGAACATGCCTGCAGCTGTAGGTTTTGTGTTCACATCTTCTGTTGAGACTCTGCACCGAGTACCAACTTGACATGCCATCAGTACCATGCCTCCCATTCTTGTTACTGTCATTCTGCCCAATCACCTCTCATGCCTGGAGTACTCACAGGCTATTGATGAATACTTAGCATCTGAAGTAGCCTCACAAATAATGTCTGGCCCATTCTCTCATGAAGAAATCAGGTGTATCTTGCATGGCCCTTTCTAGTCCTCTCTACTTATTGTCTTGGTACAACCTCAACATTCAGGTGCACCTGACAAGGTCTGTATCTGCCAACATCTCTCGAAAGCCTCATGATCCCATGCCTCCATCAACTCACACATCAAGAAGAAGGATTTTCCAACCTGCTTTGACACTGCTGTAAGGGTTGCTGACTTGGTAAGTCCCTTACCCCAGTGGTTTACCCTGTTCTTTTCTCCTTCTACACATTGGGTTCTTTGTATTTTATGTGTGAACCTGCTTCAATGTCGCTGCCACTGCAGTTAGAGTATTTGCATGCATACACTACCTGGGCTTGCTCATCATCCACAAATGATAGGGCTCTCTATTGCCTTGCACTTGTACTATAGCTGTAAGAGGAAGAGAAGGTGTTCCAGGCATCTGGGCAATTTTCTGCATTCATTCTATTTTTTTTATATCTTGGGAACAATGCTGGAGTGTGTCAAAGGTGTGATGCATGAACAAAAAGCACAGATGAGATGCAAACACAACTATAGAACAAAAAGTTCAAACGGTGCATGAAACACAGTTATACAATGAGTGGCACAAATGATGCACAAATGCAGCTTTATGAAGGGCACACAAACTAAGACAATAATATACAAATGGTGTGCAGTGCTGACTGAGACTGCTGAACTAGGAGAGAGAAAGCTTCTCTAGTTTTGCTATATATCTCAGTACTGTGCACAAATGACTTATGTGATGAAAATGGTAAAATGAAGTATAAAATAGAAAGTGCCATGTGCTACACACAAGTCCATCCATTAGTCTGCATGAATCCAACCACATAATGCTGCTACCTTGACCAATAATATTTGTGGATACTATAGCCCAATGCCTAACTTGTTAGGGGAAAGAAAGGCATCCCAGGTGTCTGGGCAATTTTCTGCATTTGTTGCATATTTTTATATATTTTATTTTATCCTATTCTGCCTTTTCTATGATTTTCTATGATTTTATTCCTATTTTATGATTATATTTGGGATTTTCCACATTGGTACATGTTGACAGTTCTATTCTTAGAGGCGGGACCCCTTCTGGATGTTTACCCATCAAGGTGATATCATTCCATGGCTTGATCTGCTTATTTCCACCTTTTTGCTATTTTTAGCCTGTTATTTGATTTTTAAGTCTATCACATATACTGGGCATCAACAGATGGGTCCTTAGAGTTTTCTCTTTGGATTCCTTTCTGTTAGGTGTGCCTGAAGTGTTTGTATTATGTAGTATAATGTTAACTTTGGATTCCTCTCTGTTAGCTCATTATTAAGTGAGGCTTGAGATTGCCCTTATGGTAGAAAACTCTTTCTCTAGGCCCAGAATCGCAGCATACTGCAGATATAATGCCTCCTACACATACAGGATGTCACCCAGAATGCAATCAACACCTCCAACTTAAGTGCACACTTATCTCCACTTGATGCGCCATGGATGCCTAAAAATGTATCAAAGCACTTGAAGGCACCATCATCAGATTGCGTGCTGATAGATCCACTCCATGCTCTAAGGTTTGGAAAGACTTTCAAATGCATCAACACATCATAATACATGCTTCCAACCCCTACAAATCCCTATAAACCCCATGAAACCATTCCAAAATGATTTTGCAACACTTTGAACAGGTTCAAATGACTTCGCAGCACTTCGAATGACTTTGGCCACCATATGCCTATCACCCCACTATTCAGACACATGCAGCACACTTTGCACAAGTTAGAGTATTGCAGATCAAGCACCACTAGACATGAGGAGATACAACAGAGGGCTTTTGGAATGTGATTGTGGTGCTTTGGTATTTCAATGATATATTGGAACAATAGGGCAAGTACCTTTGATACATTGTGACTCCATTTCACTTATCATCATTTCTCATTTGTTTTATGATTTGCAAAGTTCTTTATTGCTGTGTATATTGCCTCATGTTCTCCATGTGTTTAATTTCCTTTTTAGTACTATCTCTTCAAAATATATATAGACTTATACTAGTTACTAGGAACAACAGAGAAGAAGTTATCCTCTGACATTTATCATCTGATTTAAGAACCGTTCTCTTAAGTCCAAGCCTTGCATCATAACTCTAAATTCTGTGAATTATCACAAACTTCTTCAAACTTTTGTACTAGCTTCTCAAAACTATCGTCTATCATCTCTTGAAACCTTTCCCATTCTCTATAGTCATTTTCCAGTATCCCTCGAAAGCATTCCCATTCTCTACAAACTCCTCGAGGTACTCGAACTTTCTCAAATATCCTCGAACATTCTTCAGAGCACTTTACAAACCTTTATATGCTCTCAAACTTTATCCAATATCATTTGAACCCCTTGAACTTAGCTTCCCCATTCTTGGGTAACAGCGGTGATATTTAGTACCACCTCACACCCTTCCTCTAACTTGTGTTATACTATCTGAGGCCTTTTGAATAAATTCTGCTTGGGTTTCCAGGTCAGGTATAATCACTTTTGGAGCTCACCATTGATGTGGTTCTGTTGGTACTCGGTGCAGAGTCTCAACAGAAGGGGTGAACACTTAACCTACTACTGCAGGCGTGCTCGGGGTGAGGGGAGGAGTTCACTGAGAGGGCCTCGGATTGTTCTTCAGGGCGCAGAGACTATGGAGAGGCTGGTATGGTGGTTTTCAATGTGTGCACTAATTGTGTATGCTAAAGGGGAGATATGCGCAGTGGTAGGAAAGTGCACAATGCAAAGGGGCAAGAATGTGCAGTGTGGAAAAATGTGCAAAAGTGTGCAATGATGAGGATGATGAAAGCGGGAGGTGTAGTGCGATGAAGACAACACTGGGATGTGCTGTGAAGGTGGTGCACAGGTTGGGGGTGCAAATGGGATGAGAGTGCAACGAGCAGAAAAAGGCACAAATGGTGTGCAAACATGGCTATACAAAGGGTGCACTGCAAGAGTGCACAAATGAGGATGAAGGATGCAATGCAGGGACAAAATGCAGCAATATGACAGGGAAATGCAAATGATATGCAAACGTGGCTATATAAAGGGTGCACTACAAAGGCGCATGGACTGAATGCGGTATACAGACTATGTGTGACACTGGCTGAGCTATGAACTATGAGGGGGGGAAAGATCCTCTGGATTCTCTATCTGTCTGCCTACTATATACAAATGGCTTATGTGATAAAAATGGTAAAATAAAGTGTAAAAATAGAAAGTGCCATGCGCTACCCACAAGCGCATCCATTTGCCCATCTAAACCCAACTGCACTATGCCACTGCCTCAGCCAATAAGATTTGCACATGCTATAACCCAATACCCAACTGTTCTAGTGTAATGTGCTATTTTTGGTGTGCTCTAGGTCTTGTGTGCTCTTCCCAATTAATCCACTTTGGTGTTATGTGTTGTGTGCTGCACCCTAGTAATAATGACATGATTGACCTGTGCTGGTTACCAGATAAGGTGATGCTGATTGGAAATGCAGAAGAACTATAAGGAGATGCTGTGCAAGGCCAAATAGTGCCAAAGTGCCAGGATTACATGAAAGCACCCAAGTGCACACAGTTCAATGCCAAATAGGTGCAAAGTGCCCAGATTATGTGAGAATGTGCAGTTCACTCATGTTGGAATCACAGTGTGCCTCGAGTAAATGCACCAGTAAGCTGGAAGTCATGATGCACAGCGCAACTGATGTGGATTGTTGTGTGTGTGATAGGGATTGTGCAATAAGTGCACAGCAAAGAATGTGAGTTGCAGGTAAAGCATAAAGGAGCATGCAAAGGTGCATCGAGTGCACAATAACTATAAATAACTGTGAAAGGCAGATAAGAAGTGTGGGGGGGGCACGCAAAGGCAGTTTGAAGCATAACAGGGCACATTTAGGGTGCATGACAGCAGGCAGCTATGGGGGAACCAAAAGTGCAGTAGAAATGTAAAAGGTGCACAAAAGCACACCTAAATGGTCAAAGGCACATGAAAGAGCACAGAAGCACACAAAGGCACATGAAAGCACATGAAGGTGCACAAAAGTGCCCTGTGCAAAGTGTGTGGAAGCCATCTAGGAGGTGCACACAAGCACAAAAAATGCCTTAGTATGTGCACAGGGTGATTGGAAGCTGTATCATCTCCTCTCAACTGAAGTACTGACTGTCCTCAAGCAGCATATGATTGGTCAGCACAAAAATTTTCTTCACTCACATAAGTGCCCATTCTCTCCTTATCTATCTCTGACCATCATCTATCCTCAACAACTCTTTCCACAACCCATTTCTACATGATCTGATGGCTTCAGCATTCACCTTAGCCCTCAGGCAAACGATCCTGGCTCTCAATGAGACCCTTTCTGCTGCTAGGAGTGAGCAGATGACTATGCAAGCTTGGGGTGAAGGGTTTTGCAGTAAACTGGTGTGCTTTTCGCATTTCTATAACCAGCATATGTTGCTAAGGATCAGGGCATGTAGAACATGTATAAAAGCTGCATGGACACTGTTAAGGATGACATGGAACTTGACGTGCTCCTTGCAAAGGTGTGCAGCACATTCAGTGGGATCTTGGTGAAAGACTGGCTTACTTGGGGTGAGGAGCTGATGCCCGATATGCATAAGATGATTGAGGAGAAAGAGTGGTCCGAAGAATTTGAGCATAGGGCACATGAACTGGTGGGGTGGCTGGAAGTGTGTGCGGAGTGCACCAAAGTGCACAAGGTGCACCGCGCACTCTTGATGCTGAATTCCAGGCACCTGAGGTCAACTTGGAGCATCTGGAAGGTGAGTTCAGGGCTATTGATGAAGCAAGTGATATAGATACCACCGAAGTGCAGGAGGATGAAAAGGTGTGCATCACACTGGTGCACTCTCTGTGCACGAGTTCTGGAGTGACTGATACTGAGGTAGTAGGTGAAGGAACTGGAGAATCTTGGGAGAGTGGGGTGATGAGCGAAGGGGAGAGTGAGCTGAGTGATGAGAGCACTAGTGCAGATGAAGGTGCAAGTGTGCGCCCAGTGCACGCAACACGGCAGTGCACATATGTCGAAGTACCACCACTGAGTGGCATTGGTGCCACATCCAATGCTAATAGTGGACTGGTAAGTTTCTTTTGATATGATTCAGACTCACTAAATGGCTTCCCCTCCTACTCTAGTGTGATAACTGCCACTGCATGGGCCAGTCTGCTAGGTGCATCTCGGTTAATGGAAAGAGGTGTGCTCCATGCGCAAAGGGTAAGCAAAAGTGCAAGTGGATGAAGCACACTCTTGCACAGCTGTGCGCCACTTCCAGAGGCAGAAAAGTGGCTGCTGGGCACCCTGGTATGTCTTTTCCTCATTCTCCTCCCACACTTCGCTAACTATGCCAAAAGTGCATTGCAAATTGACAAGGGCAATGAGAGCGATGTGGGGCTCATCAGCCCCTCGAAAGAGTGCACATCAAAGCACCACAAAGTTGAAAATGCGCCTCCTGTGCCAGTGCAAGTATGCCCAAGGCTGCACCGCCTTACCGTTCAACAGGCAAGTGTGCACACTCAATCCTCATGCCAAACCAGGTTGGGAAACACCTTAAGGGATGCAGTTTATCAAGGCCAAGATGTCAAAGTGCTCGACTTAGTGCAATGCCGCTCGGTGGTTGCTGTCTTGGGCACCATGCACGATTGCCTTAAAGAGGATGTCCAAAGGTCACTCGTCGAGTTAGAAGTCACCAAGAGCTGGTTGTGCAGCGCAGAGCAAGCGGAGGCAGATGCGAAGGAAAAACTGGATGTGGCCACAGAGTGCTTGGAGTTCCTGGAGTCAATCAAGTAGCCGCTTGCCTGTGTAAACCAATAGATAGTTCAATAATTGATTTTCTTGTTGCACCTGTAATAAATGCATAATGCGCTCCGAAGTGGTGCAATGCACGTGCACATGCAAATGTGCACACTTTGTGCCAACCTGCGTGCACACTTCCATGGTGTCATAAAATGAAATTTGTAAGTCCAAATAATATGTGTGAGGGAAAAGAGATAAGATAGGCAATGTTCGAGCAAAAAATGTCAAGTGCGCAAAAAACATGCACCAGTGCAAAAATGCACAAACACAAAGAAGTGCAGAAAAATCATTTAACCATCACTTTCCTCCTCCCAACTGAGATATTGACCATGTCCACACAATAAAAGAGTAAGAGATAAAAGGAAGTGCATGCCATATGACAAAGTTTAAAAAATGGAAAAGGCTTAGTAGATCATCATGGCCAGTAAAACCCATGGGTTGCACAATCACAGAACACGTCCAGATGCGACTTCACGAATAGAAAAAAGGTAATGTAAAAAAATGAAAGAAAGCAAAGCATTGATGTGTTCAGCTGGTACTCGGTGTAGAGTCTCAACAGAAAGGGTGAACACTTAACCTACAACTGCAGGCATGCTCAGGGTGAGGGGGGAGTTCGCTTAGAGGGCCTCGGATCGTCCTTCAGGGTGCAAAGACTATGGGGAGGCTAGTACAGTGGTTTTCAATGTGCGCACTAGTTGTGTACACTAAAGGGGAGATATGCACAGTGGCGGGAAAGTGTGCAATGCAAAGAGGCAAAAACGTGCAGTGCGGAAAAATGCACAATGAGAGTGCAAAAGTGTGCAACGATGAGGGTGATGAAGACGGGAGGTGTAGTGGGACAAAGAAGGCACTGAGATGTGCTGGGAAGGTGACACAAAGGGTGGGGACACTAATGGGATGAAAGCACAAGGGGCAGAAAAAGGCGCAAATGGTGCGCAAAACATGGCTATGCGAATAAGTGCACAAATGGTGTGCAAACATGGCTATATGAAGGGCGCACTGTATGAGTGCACGAACGAGGACAAAGGACACAATGCAGGGACGAAATGCAACAATACGATGAGGGGATGCAAATGATATGCAAACATGGCTATATGAAGGGCGCACTACAAAGGCGCATGGACTGGACACTGATGCACAGACTATGTGCAACGCTGACTGAACTATGGACTATGAGGGGGGGAAAGATCCTCTTGATTCTCTATCTGTCTGCCTACTATGTACAAATGGCTTATGTGATAAAAACAGTAAAATAAAGTGTAAAAATAGAAAGCGCCATGTGCTACCCACAAGCGCTTTCATTCGCCCATCTAAACCCAACCGCGCTATGCTGCTGCCTCAGCCAATAAGATTTGTGCATCTATAACCCACTACCCAACTGTTCTAGTGTGATGCACTATTTTTGGTGCACTCTAGGTCTTGTGTGCTCTTTCCAATTAATCTGCTTCAGTGTTATGTATCGCATGCTGTGCCTTAGTAATAATGGCATGATTGACCTGTGCTAGTTACTGGATAAGGTGATGCCAATTGGAAATGCAGAAGAACTATAAAGAGATGCTGTGAAAGGCCAAATACTGCCAAAGCACCAGGATTACGTGAAGGCACCCAAGTGTGCACAGTCCAATGCCAAATAGGTGCAAAGTGCCCAGATTATGTGAGAATGCGCAGTTCGCTCATGTTGGAATTGTGGTGCGCCTCAAATAAATGCGCCAGTAAGATGGGAGCTGTGATGCGCAGCACACCAGTGTGGTGGACTGTTGTGTGTGTGATAGGGATTGTGCAATAAGTGCGCAGCAGGAAATGTGAGTTGCAGGTAAAGCATAAAAGGAGTGTGCAAAGGTGCATCGAGCATGCAATAAATGTGGAAGGCAGATAAGGACTGTGGGGGGGGCACACGGAGGTGGCTTGAAGTGCACTGAGGTGCATTTAGGGTGCACAATGATGGGCAGCTATGGGGAACCAAAAGCGCAGTAGAAATGCAAAAGGCGCACAAAGGTGCATCTAAACAGTCAAAGGCATGCGAAAGTGCACAGAAGCATGCAAAGGCGCACAAAAGTGCACAAAGGTGCACAAAAGCGTGCTGTGCAAAGTGTGTGGAAGGCATCTAGGAGGTGCGCACAATCACAAAAAATGCCATAGTATGCATGCAGGGCAATTGGGAGCTGTATCATCCCCTCCCAACTAAAGTACTGACTGTCCTCAGGCAGCATGCAATTGGTCAGCGCAAAATTTTCTTCACTCACATAAGCAGCCATCCTCTCCTTATCTATCTCTGACCACCATCTATCCTCTATAACTCTTTCCACAACCCATCTCTACCCAATCCGATGGCTTCAGCATTTACCTTAGCCCTCAGACAAACGATCCTGGCCCTCAATGAGACCCTCCCTGCTGCTGGGAGCGAGCAGATGACAATGCAAGCTTGGGGTGAAGGGTTTTGTAGTAAACTGGTGTGCTTTTTGTGTTTCTATAACTGGTGCAGGTTGCTAAGGGTCGGGGCATGTAGAACATATATAAAAGCTGTGCAGACACTGTTAAAGACAATGCAGAACTCGACGCGCTCCTCGCGAAGGTGCGCAGTGCATTCAGTGGGATCATGGTGGAGGAGTGGCTTGCTTGGGGTGAGGAGCTGATGCCCAATATGCATAAGATGATTGAGGAGAAAGAGAGGTCTGAGGAATTTGAGCATAGGGTGCATGAGCTGGTGGGGCAGCTGGAAGCACGCAAGGCGCGCCGCGCACTCTTGACTGCTGAACTGCAGGTGCCCGAGGTTAACTTGGAGCGTCTGGAAGGTGAGTTCAGAGCAATTGACAATGCAAGCAATATAGATACTGCTGAGGCGCAGGAGGATGAAAAGGCGCATGTCACACTGGTGCGCTCTCTGCACACGCTTTCTGGAGCTACTGATGCTGAGGTTGTAGGTGAAGGAACTGGGGAGTCTTAGAAGAGTGGGATGACGAGCGAAGGGGAGAGTGAGCAGAGCGACGAGAGTGCCAGTGTGGACGAAGGCGCAAGTGTGTGCCCGGTGCATGCAATGCAGCAACGCGTTGATATGGCTCCCTATCGCCCTGCGTGCATACTATGGCATTTTTTGCAATTGTGTGCACCTCCTAGATGGCTTCCACACACTTTGCGCAGCACGCTTTTGCATGCCTTTGACCGTTTAGGTGCGCCTTTATGTGCCTTTTGCATTTCTACTGTGCTTTTGTTTCCCCATAGCCGCCAATCATTGTGCGCCCTAAATGTGCCTCATTGCACTTCAAGCTGCCTCTGTGTGCCCCCCTCCCCACGCTCCTTATCTGCCTTCTACATTTATTGCGCGCTTGATGCGCCTTTGCGCACTCCTTTTACACTTTACCTGCAACTCACATTCCCTGCTGCACACTCTTTGCACAATCTCTATCACACACAACAATCCACTGCACCGGTGCACTGCGCATCACAGCTCCCATCTTACTGGCACATTTACTTGAGGCACACCACGATTCCGGCATGAGCGAACTGCGCATTCTTACAGAACTGGGCTGCTTTGCACCTATTTGGCAGTGGACTGTGCACACTTGGGCGCTTTCACGTAACCCAGGTGCTTTGGCAGTATTTGACCTCACACAGCATCCCCTTATAGTTCTTCCACATTTCCAATCAGCATCGCCTTATCTGGTAACTGGCACAGGTCGATCACGCCATTATTACTAAGGCACAGCACACGACATATAACACCAAAGTGGATTAATTGGGAAGAGCGCACGAGACTTAGCGTGCACCAATAATAGCGCATCGCACCGGAACAGTTGGATATTGAGCTATAGGTGCACAAATCTTATTGGCTGAGGCAGTGGCATAGTGCAGTCAGGTTTAGATGGGCGAATGGACGCGCTTGTGGGTAGCGCATGGCGCTTCCTATTTTTATACTTTATTTCACCATTTTATCACATAAGCTATTTGTACATAGTAGCGGACAGATAGAGAATCCAGAGGATCTTTCCCCCCCCTCATAGTTCATAGCTCAGTCAGCGTCGCACATAGTCTGTGCACCAGCATCCAGTCTGTGCGCCTTCGTAGTGCGCCCTTCGTATAGCCGTGTTTGCATTATTGTTTGCGTCCCCTCATCGTATTGTTGCGTTTCGTCCCTTGCATTGCGTCCTTTGTCCTTGTCTGTGCACTATCGTAGTGCGCCCTTCATATAGCCGCGTTTGCGCACTGTTTGCACACCCTTTTGCATAGCCGCATTTTGCGCACCGCCTGCGCCTTTTTCCGCTCCTTGCACTTTCACTCTGTTTGCACCCCCAAACTGTGCACTACCTTCACAGTACATTCCAGTGTCGTCTTTGTCCTGTTACACCTCCCGCCTTCATCATCCTCATCGTTGCACACTTTTGCGCTCTCGTTGCGCGTTTTTCCGCACTGTGTGTTTTTGCCTCTTTGCATTGTGCACTTTTCCACCACTGCGCATATCTCCCCTTTCGTGTACACTACTAGTGCGCACACTAAAAATCGCTGTACCAGCCTCTCTATAGTCTCTGCGCCCTGAAGGATGATCCGAGGCCCTCTAAGCGAACTCCCTCCTCACCCCGAGCACGCCTGCAGTTGTAGGTTAAGTGTTCACCCCTTCTGTTGAGACTCTGCACTGAGTACCAACTGAACTCATCATTTTCTGGAGCCCACCGCGAGGGGTTTCTGTTTATCAGACCATATTTTAGACCTCCATCGGCTCGCCCTTCGCTTCAACATTAACCACCTACGCACTCTCCATTCTGAGCTGCTAGCAACTGCGCTCCAGCTTGGGGAAATACCAGTATTTGAATCACTCTTCCTAAACAACACGCATCACTCGTCCGTGCTGTCTTTACCTCCACCTTCACCTGAATCATCCCTACCTACCCTACCTCCGTCCGCATCACCGCATTTTTCCCCACCTCCGAATTTCACTGCGCTTTTACCAGATCTTAACTCTACACACCTTATTCCACCTACCATGGCTACCATGCACATGCCATCTGCATCTAACCAAAACGCGCTGCGCTTTGACCCTGCAAAACCGCGCGAACTCCAGAAGTACTTTGAGGAGCTTGCGCAACTCCTCCGCGATTGTAATGTCACCGACGAGACTGATAAGAAGTTCCACACAGTGCGCTATTTGGACAGCGACACTGCAGACACTTGGAAACTGCTACCAGAGTATAGCGCGACGCACAACTATGGTGCATTCAAAGACGCTGTCCTAAAGCTTTATCCTGGCTCTAGGGATGGCAGTAAATGGAGTATTAGCAACCTGGACAAGCTTATTGGTGAGACCGCACACATTGGCCTCGTAACTGCAGAAGAAATCGCGCGCTATTATCGCGCATTTTTCAACATTAGCGAATACTTAGTTGCGCAAGGCATATTGGCACGCTACGACCAAAGCCACATGTTCGTTAGGGTGTTTCGACCAGACCAGCTAGAACGCATTTTGAGCTGCCTTGCGATTGCAGTACCGAATCAGCCTGCAAATGTGCCATACTCATTAGATGCAATACGCAATGCGATCGACTTTATCTTTGAAGGCCCAGTGCGTTATTTCCAGCCACTTACTGGGCTCACAGCGCAAAACCCCGATATGTATGTGCCCTACTCAGCACCCAGTGCACCCATTTCCCAGCCACAACCTAGCGCACCCGCAGTCAAAGCAGAAGACATTTCAGTCTTATTCGAGCACATGACACAGACGATAGTTACCGCGTTGAGCGCATCGCACAGAGATGGCGGAAATGGTGCTCCTCGCTCGAACAACGACAAGTGCAATGGTTGCGGTCAGACAGGGCACTATATCTCTGAGTGCACTTCAATTGAGCACCTTATTAGTGAAGGAAAGTGTAGGCGAAATGCGGAAGGGCACATCGTACTCCCAGGTGGCGCATTCATGCCGCGTTCTATTCCAGGCAATTTCCTAGGCGAGCGCATTGAGGAATGGCATAAGCGCAACCCAGGGCAGATTGCCACGAGTTGACTTTCATCTAATACCAATTCGCAGCTCATCTACAATATAGCGCCTCGTCCAGCTCCAGCTGCACCTCTACAGTCGACGTACATTGCCGCTTCAGCTCCTGCAGCAGACTATATGCAAAGCGCACCAAATGCACAACTAACGAAGGAAGAGCGCATTGATGCGCTCGAGAGGGAGTTGATGGCGCTTCGCAAGAGGCAAGTCTTCGACGGCGTCGAAATTCTGCGGTGCGCACTGCGCAATACATCCAATCAAAAGGGTGCACATTCTACAACCACAGACATGGCACCCGCCGACAGTATTGAATCCCCAGCTTCGCAATCCACTGCGAGCGCAACTGATGCACCCAACGAGACACCCATACATCCCTATTCCAACATTCCTGAGGCGCGTTTTGCACCCGCAGCAGCAGATAAACCAGACGTACCAGCTAACTCTTCCAAAGGCAAAGAGCCATTATACTGCACTGTCATTCCCATCCAGAACCCGCAGATTGTCGACGACGTATATGCGCGCGCCATGAAGGCACCCTCTGTTATGGTTTCGCATGAAGAGCTTCTATCCCTTTCACCCGATCTCAGGCAGCGCCATAGAGAATAAGTCACCCCAAAGCGCATTGCAGCTACCGGTGTGGAAGTGGTAGCTACAAACCTTGCGAGTGTTATGCCATTTGCGCACTGCGAAGCGCACGCGCCTTTTGCGGGAGATAAAGTGCTTAATGCGACACCTCCAGTTAGCGTGGCAATTGCAGCGCCGCTTCCTATTGTTTTGCAGGATCCATTTGAACAGTACCTTACCCATCTCCAGCCAGGCGAAATTGAAAACCCCAATGTTTTGAAGGTTGCTAAAGAGTCGCATGCGCTTTGCTCCATTGATTTATTGATTGACAACCAAGAGTACTTTGAAGCTATCTTAGATCCGGGTTTGCAAATTATCACAATGTCAGAAGCAGTCTGCCATCGTCTTGGGCTTCAGTACGACCCACGCATTTGTTTATACATGCAATCAGCCAATGGAGAGGTAGATGAGTCGCTTGGGCTTGCGCGCAACATTTCTGCATGCATTGGAGATATCATTGTCTATGTGCAAGTTCACGTTATCCGTTCACCTGCTTACGATATTTTGTTAGGGCGCCCCTTCGACATGTTAACGCGCTCCATCATGCGCAACTTTGTGGATGAAGTGCAAACAATTACAATCTGCAATCCGAACACCGGCGCCATCTCCACCATTCCAACCAAGCCTAGGGGGAAGCCGTGCCACTTCTTACCAGCTCCAGCAACACTGCACTTTGCTATTCAGCATAACCTGCAAAGAAATTTTTGCCAGGCTTCGAGGAATTGATCTCAGACCAAGGAGAAGCCGCCACTATCATAACATTTGACTCTGATACCCAATCTTGTGACGTTTCCGCATTTGTGCTTATTCCATTTTCCGCTTCCGTTCCTTCCACCTCTATTATCTCTCAACTCTACCTATCCCAGTGTACCAACAGTCATGCACAGGTGCTCTTAAATTCGATCGACCCTGTGGCGCTTATTCCTGCCGCGTTTCCGAAAAGTGCACATGCGCACGCACCGCAAAAGGGCATAGTGACCAAGAAGAAGTATAAACCGGTTGCTAGAAAAGTCAAGCCAGTTATTGTGCCCGTCCCAAACGAATTCTGCATCGAGCACAACATTATAGGTGATCCGCTAGCGGCGCTTCCTGTGCTTTTACCAAATCCGCCACCATTTACCCCGACCGGGCGCTATACTGAAGAGCGCCACACCGATTTCCTATTACCAGAGGAGATGAAGGTTTTACACCACTTGATGTCTTTGCAGAATGAAGCCTTTGCATGGAGCGATGAGGAGCGCGGTAGCTTCAAGACTGCGTTCTTTCCCCCAGTAGAAATCCCAGTTATTCCGCACACTCCTTGGATAGAGCGCAACATCCCCATTCCACCAGGCATATATGACGAAGTTTGCGCCATTATCTGGAAGAAGATAGACTCAGGTGTTTATGAGCACTCAAATTCGGCATATAGATCGTGCTGGTTCTGCACACTCAAGAAAGATGGAAAAGCACTGCGCATCATACATAGCCTCGAACCGCTTAATCGCATTACCATTAAACACTCCGGCATCACCCCTACACCTGAGCACCTTGCAGAGCAATTTGCGGGGCGCGCATGCGGCACCATCTTTGATCTATATGTGGGATATGATGAGCGCTTAATCAAAGAATCGTCGCGCGACCTTACAACATTCCAGACGCCATATGGCACAATGCGCCTTGTTACATTGCCAATGGGTTGGACAAACTCAGTACCAATCTTCCATGATGATGTGTGCTATATTCTGCAGCCAGAGATACCAGATTACACCATTCCCTATATTGACGATGTTCCAGTCAAGGGGCCTTCGAAGCACTACATTTTACTGGATGGCTCGTGCGAAGCGCTCACTGTGAACCCTGGCGTAAGGCGCTTTGTGTGGGAGCACTTTCAGAATGTGAACCGCATTGTGCAGCGCATGAAATATAGCAGCAGCACTTTCTCTGGGACGAAATCCACATTGTGCACTGAAAACTTTGTCATTCTTGGCCATTATTGCACTCCAGAAGGTAGAAAACCCGAACACGGCAAGGTAGATGTTATCTGCAATTGGGGCGCATGCCACACGCTGTCAGAAGTGCACGCATTCTTGGGAACAGTCAGTTTAATGTGCATTTATATCCGCAATTATGTGCACCGCGTTAACGCACTCACAAGGCTTACGCGCAAGGATGCTCCATTTGAATGGGGTCCAGAGCAGATAGCGGCGCAAAATGACATCAAGCAAGCAGTGCTAGAGTGTCCTGCACTACAGCCGATTGATTATTCCTCAGAACTCCCTGTTATCCTTGCAGTCGACTCTTTCCAGATAGCGGTCGGCTTTTACCTTTGCCAGCAAAAGAGCACAGATGCAAAAATGCGCATTTACAACTGGTTTGGCTCGATTACGCTCAACGACAGAGAAGCACGCTTTTCACAACCGAAGCTAGAGATCTATGGGCTTTACCGCGCGCTGCGCAATTTGCGCCTTTATATTATAGGTGTGCGCAACTTAATTGTGGAGACTGATGCGCGCTATATCAAGGGCATGCTACAAAACCCCGATATCCAACCATCCGCTAGCATTAACTGGTGGATTGTATCAATCCTTACATTCCACTTTACACTTGTGCATGTTAGGGGAGCGGTGCATGGTCCAGATGGGCTTTCGCATCGGCCGAAGCAGCCAGAGGACTTAGAGGGAGAAGAGGATGAAGAGTTTGAGGACTGGATTGATGCGCTACATGGATTTATGCATGCAATACGTCCCATTTCAAAGTCTTTGGATGCACAAGCACTTGCGCTGACGCAGCCAGAGCCAAACAAAAATGCGCAAAATGCGCGCAATAGTGCGCTGATTTACGACGATGACTATAGCCAAGTTCCAAGGAGTCCAACAGCAGATGCAGAGGATGAGAAGTTAGATTTGGTGTGGATTTGGATGGATACCCTAATGCGCCCTAGTGACTTCACAGATTCCGAGTACAGTGCGCTCGTGCACTATGCGAGCGCATTTTTCAAAGACAAGATGCGCCTATGGAAGCGCAATGCGCATGGTGCTCACCAGCTTGTTATTTGGCAGTCTAGATGCTTACCGATATTGTGCACAATCCATGACAACATTGGACACAAGTGCTTTTACGCAACATGCTCCGCATTGCTCGAGCGCTTTTGGTGGCCGCATGTTATGGACAACATCGTTTGGTTCATGCGCACTTGTCATATTTGCCAGATCCAGCAAACACAGAAGGTTCTAATACTGCCAGTCGCCACAATGCCTGCGCCCCTGTTCAGTAAAGTTTATATTGATACGATGCACTTACCAGTATCAGCAGGGCGGCGCTATATCGTCCAAGGGCATTGCTCACTTGTGACTTGGCCAGAATTCTGCAGGCTCCCTAAAGAAAATGCGAGCGCACTTGGCGATTGGATGTTCCAAGACCTCATCTGCAGATGGGGTGCATTGTGTGAGATAGTCACTGATAATGGCAAGCCATTCATCAAAGCGCTAGCCTATCTCAGTAAGCGCTACCATATCAATCACATCCGCATATCTGGCTATAATTTGCATGCTAATAGAATTGTTGAGCATGCACATTTTGACGTGCGTCAAGCACTTATCAAAGCAGCAGATGGAGTAGAATCAAAGTGGTTCAGTGCACTGTACTCAGTCTTTTGGGCGGAGCACATCACAGTTTGGAAGTGCCTCGGTGTTTCGCCATACTTCATTGTTACAGGCGCGCAGCCTCTAATCCCTCTCGATATCATTGAAGCGACATACCTTAACCCACCCCCAGATTCTATACTCTCCACGACAGACTTGATTGCGCGGCGCGCGCGTGCATTACAAAAGCGTCCAGCAGACTTAGCATGCATCCATTCCTGCGTCTATGCAGAGAGGCACAAAGCGGCACTCCGTTTCGAGAAAGCGCACTCAAAAACCATCCGCAGTTTCGACTTCCAGCGTGGCGACTTAGTCCTTATGCGCAACACAGCAATCAAAAAGAGCCTTAACCGCAAAATGCACGCATGTTATCTCAGTCCTCTAGTTATAGTGTCGCGCAATCAGGGCGGCGCATACATAGTTTGCGAGCTCAACGGGACGGTATTTGACAGGCCAGTAGCCACGTTCCGCCTACTGCCATACCACACGCGCAAGTCCATTGCGCTTCCTGACATAGCGCTCGATATCACCACAACGCGGTTGAGAGAAATGGAAGAGTCCATAATAGTGGACACGGAAGATGAAGAAGCAGTTGACGAAGAAGAAGCGCAAGGAGATAGTGCTGAGGAAGAAGAAAGCGCCAATGAGGCATGCAACTAGCGCTCCGTGCGCACCGCTATGGATACTTCACCATTTTATATGTACACTTTGCTTTCTTTCATTTTTTTTATGTTACCTTTTCCTATTCGCGAAGTCGCATCTGGACACGTTCCGTGATTGTGCAACCCATGGGTTTTACCAGCCGTGATGATCTACTGAGCCTTTCCCATTTTTTTAGACTTTGTGATATCGCGTGTGCTTCATCTTATCTCTTACTTTTTTATCGATGGACATGGTCAATATCTCAGTTGGGAGGAGGAAAGTGATGGTTGGACAATTTTTCCGCACCCCTTTGCATTTGTGCATCTTTGCGTGGTGCGCATTTTTTGTGCGCTTGACATGTCTTGCTCGAACGTTGCTTATATTATCTCTTTTCTCTCTCACATATTATTTGGGCTTACAAAGTTCATTTTATGGCACCATGGAAGTGCGCGCGCAGGTTGGTGCAAAGTGTGCACATTCGCGCGCGTGCGCACACTTCACTGCTTCGGAGTGCACCATGCGTATCACAGGCGCAACAAAGAGATTGATTAACACACTATCTAAAACTTATACAATTGTGCAGCTATTCAATGGACTCCAGGAACTCCAGGCGCTCCGTGGCTGTACCCAGTTTCACCTTTGCGTCCGCCTCCGCTTGCTCCACACTGCGCAACCGGCTCTTAGTGACCTCTAACTCGATGAGCGACCTTTGGACATCTTCTTGAAGGCGATCGTGCGTGGCGCCCAAGACTGCAACCACTGAGTGGCATTGCACTAAGTCGAGCACCTCAACATCTTGACCTTGATAAACCACATCCCCCGAGGTGTTTCCCGATCTGGTTTGGCGTGAGGATTGCGTGTGCACACTTGCCTGGCGAACGGTAAGGCGGCACAGCCTTGGGCACACTTGCGACGGTGGAGGGGGCGCGTTTTCGACTTTGCGGCGCTTGGATGTGTGCTCTTTCGAGGGGCTGATGAGCCCCACATCGCTCTCATTGCCCTTGTCAATTTGCAATGCGCCTTTGGAAAGTTAGCGCAGCATGGAAGGAGGATGAGAAAAAGACAGACCAGAGCGCCCAGTAGCCACTTTCCTGCCTCTAGGAGTTGCGTGCAGCTGTGCGAGGGTGCGCTTCATCCATTTGCACTTTCTATTACCCTTTGCACATGGGGCGCACCATTTTCCATTGACAGAGGCGCACCTAGCTGGTTGGCCCATGCGGCGGCAGTTATCACACTAGTGTAGAGAAGGGGAATGGTTTAGTGAGTTTGAAGCATATCCAACGAAACTTACTGGTCCGCTATTAGTGCTGGAGGTGGCGCCAACCCCACTCAGTGGTGGCACTTTGACATACGTGCGTTGCCGCGTTGCGCGCACCGGGCGCGCACTTGCGCCTTTGTCCGCACTGGCGCTCTCATCGCTATGCTCGTTCTCCCCCTCGCTCATCACCCCACTCTCCCAAGACTCCCCAGTTCCTTCGCCTACAACCTCAGCATCGGTAGCTCCAGAAAGCGCACACAAAGAGCGCACCAGTGCGACGCGCACCTTTTCGTCCTCCTGCGCCTCGGCGGTATCTATATCGCTCGCCTCATCAATGGCTCTGAACTCACCTTCCAGCTGCTCCAAGTTAACCTCTGGCGCCTGCAATTCAGCAGTCAAGAGTGCACGGCGCGCCTTGCGCGCTTCCAGCCGCTCCGCCAGCTCATGCGCCCTACGCTCAAATTCCTCAGACCTCTCTTTCTCCTCAATCATCTTATGCATATCGGGCATCAGCTCTTCGCCCCAAGCAAGCCACTCCTCCACCATGATTCCGCTGAATGCACTACGCGCCTTCGTGAGGAGTGCATCGAGTTCTGCGTCATCTTGGACAGAGTCCGCACGGCTTTTATACATGTTCTACATGCCCCGACCCTTAGCAACCTGTGCCAGTTATAGAAACACAAAAAGCGCACCAGTTTACTACAAAACCCTTCACCCCAAGCTTGCATCATCGTCTGCTCACTCCCAGCAGCAGGGAGGGTCTCATTGAGGGCCAGGATCGTTTCTCTGAGGGCTAAGGTAAATGCCGAAGCCATTGGATCAGGTAGAGATGGGTTGTGGAAAGGGTTATAGAGGATAGATGGTGGTCAGAGATGGATAAGGAGAGGATGGCCGCTTATGTGAGCGAAGAAAATTTTGCGCTGACCAATCGCATGCTGCCTGAGGACAGTCAGTACTTCAGTTGGGAGGAGATGATACAGCTCCCTATCGCCCTGCGCGCATACTATGGCATTTTTTGCGATTGTGTGCACCTCCTAGATGGCTTCCGCACACTTTGCGCAGCGCGCTTTTGCACACCTTAGTGCGCTTTCGTGTGCCTTTGCACGCTTCCGTGTGCTTTTGCGCGCCTTTGACCGTTTAGGTGTGCCTTTGTGCGCCTTTTGCATTTCTACTGCGCTTTTGTTTCCCCATAGCCGCCAATCATTGTGCGCCCTAAATGCACCTCATTGCACTTCAAGCCACCTCCGTGCGCCCCCCTCCCCACGCTCCTTATCTGCCTTCTACATTTATTGCGTGCTCGATGCACCTTTGCGCACTCCTTTTACACTTTACCTGCAACTCACATTCCCTGCTGTGCACTCTTTGCACAATCTCTATCACACACAACAATCCACTGCACTGATGCACTGCGCATCGCAGCTCCCATCTTACTGGCACATTTACTTGAGGCACACCACGATTCCGGCACGAGCGAACTGCGCATTCTTACATAACTGGGCCGCTTTGCACCTATTTGGCAGTGGACTGTGTGCACTTGGGCGCTTTCACGTAACCCAGGCGCTTTGGCAGTATTTGACCTCGCACAGCATCCCCTTATAGTTCTTCCACATTTCCAATCAGCATCACCTTATCTGGTAACCAGCACAGGTCGATCACGCCATTATTACTAAGGTGCAGCACGCAACATATAACACCAAAGTGGATTAATTGGGAAGAGTGCACGAGACTCAGCGTGCACTAATAATAGTGCATCGCACCGGAACAGTTGGATATTGAGCTATAGGTGCGCAAATCTTATTGGCTGAGGCAGCGGCATAGTGCGGTCAGGTTTAGATGGGCGAATGGATGCGCTTGTGGGTAGCACATGGCGCTTCCTATTTTTATACTTTATTTCACCATTTTATCACATAAGCCATTTGTACATAGTAGCGGACAGATAGAGAATCCAGAGGATCTTTCCCCCCCCTCATAGTTCATAGCTCAGTCAGCGTCACACATAGTCTGTGCACCAGCGTCCAGTCCGTGCGCCTTCATAGTGCGCCCTTCGTATAGCCGTGTTTGCATTATCGTTTGCATCCCCTCATCGTATTGTTGCGTTTTGTCCCTTGCATTGCGTCCTTCGTCCTTGTCTGTGCACTATCGTAGTGCGCCCTTCATATAGCCGCATTTGCACACTGTTTGCACACCCTTTTGCATAGCCGCATTTTGTGCACCATCTGCGCCTTTTTCCGCTCCTTGCGCTTTCACTCTGTTTGCACCCCCAAACTGTGCACCACCTTCACAGTACATTCCAATGTCGTCTTTGTCCTGTTACACCTCCTGCCTTCATCATCCTCATCGTTGCGCACTTTTGCGCTCTCGTTGCGCGTTTTTCCGCACTGTGCATTTTTGCCTCTTTGCATTGCACACTTTTCTGCCACTGCGCATATCTCCCCTTTTGTGTACACTACTAGTGTGCACACTGAAAATCGCTGTACCAGCCTCTCTATAGTCTCCGTGCCCTGAAGGATGATCCAAGGCCCTCTAAGCGAACTCCCCCCTCACCCCGAGCACACCTGCAGTTGTAGGTTAAGTGTTCACCCCTTCTGTTGAGACTCTGCACTGAGGACCAACTGAACTCATCAGCGTGTATGTCGAAGTGCCACCACTGAGTGGCATTGGTGCCACCTCTGATGCTAATAGCAGACCAGTAAGTTTCTTTGGATATGCTTCCAAACTCACTAAACGGTTCCCCTTTTCTACTCTAGTGTGATAACTGCTGCTGCATGGGCCAACTGGCTAGGTGTGTCTCTGTCAATGGAAAATGGTGTGCCCCATGCGCAAAGGGTAAGAAAATGTGCGAATGGATGAAGCACACCCTCGCACAGCTGCGCACGACTTCTAGAGGCAGAAAAGCGGCTACTGGGTGCTCTGGTGTGTCTTTTTCTCATCCTCCTTCCACACTGCACTAACTATTTCAAAGGCGCATCGCAAACTGACAAGGGCCATGAAAGTGATGCGGGGCTCATCAACCCCTCGAAAGAGCGCACATCGAAGCACCGCAAAGTTGAAAATGTGCCCCCTGCCCCGTCGCAAGTGCGCCCAAGGCTGCACTGCCTTACTGTTTGCCAGGCAAGTGCACACACACAATCCTCATGCCAAACCAGATTGGGAAACACCTCGGGGGATGCAGTCTACCAAGGCCAGGATGTCAAGGTGCTCGACTTAGCGCAATGCCGCTCGGTGGTCGCAGTCTTGGGCACCACACATGATTGCCTTAAGGAAGATGTCCAAAGGTTGCTCGTCAAGTTAGAGGTCACTAAGAGCCGGTTGCGCAGCATGGAGCAAGCGGAGGCAGATGCAAAGGCAAAACTGGATGCAGTCTCAGAGCGCTTGGAGTTCCTGGAGTCCATTGAATAGCTGCTTGACTGTATAAGTTTTACATAGTGTGTCAATCAATCTCTTTGTTGCACCTGTGATACGAGTGATGCACTCCGAAGTGGTGAAGTGTGCGCATGCACGCAAATGTGTGCACTTTGCGCCAACCTGCATGCGTGCTTCCATGGTGCCATAAAACAAAATTTGTAAGTCCAAATAATATATGTGAGAGAAAAGAGATAATATAAGCAATGTTCGAGCAAGAAATGTCAAGCACACAAAAAAATGCGCACCAGCGCAAAAACGTGCAAATGCAAAGGGGTGCAGAAAAATTGTCCAACCATCACTTTCCTCCTCCCAACTGAGATATTGACCATGTCCATTGATAAAAGAGTAAGAGATAAAATGAAGCGCACGCCATATGACAAAGTCTAAAAAAATGGGAAAGGCTCAGTAGATCATCATGGCCAGTAAAACCCATGGGTTGCACAATCATGGAACATGTCCAGATGCCACTTTACGAATAGGAAAAAGGTAACATAAAAAAAATGAAAGAAAGCAAAGCGTACATATAAAAAGGTGAAGTTTCTATAATGGTGCATATGGAGCGCTAGTTGTGCACCTCATTGGCGCTTTCTTCATCCTCAGTGCTATCTCCTTGTGCTTCTTCTTCGTCAACTGCTTCTTCATCTTCTGTGTCCACTACTATGGACTCTTCCATCTCCCTCAACCACATTGTAATGATATTGAGCGCTATGTCAGGAAGCGCAATGAACTTGCGCGCGTGGTATGGCAGTAGGCAGAATGTGGCTACTGGCCTGTCAAATACTGTCCCATTGAGCTTGCAAACGATATATGCACCGCCTCGATTGCGTGACACTATAACTAGAGGACTGAGATAATGCATGCACATTTTGTGGTTAAGGCTCTTCTCAATCACTGTGTTGCACATAAGGACTAAATCACCACACTGGAAGTCAAAACTGCGGATGGTTTTTGAGTGCGCTTTCTCGAAATGGAGTGCCGCTTTGCACCTTTCTGCATAGACGTGGGAATGGATGTGCACTAAGTCTTCTGGATGCTTTTGCAATGTGCGCGCGTGCCGTGCAATCAAGTCTGTACTGGAGAGTATAGAATTTGGGGGTGGGTCAAGGTATGTCGCTTCAATAATATCGAGAGGGATTAGAGGTTGCATGCCTGTAACAATGAAGTATGGTGAGATTCCAAGGCGTTTCCGAACTGTGATGCACTCCACCCAAAAGACTGAGTACAGTGCACTGAACCACTTTGTTTCTACTCCATCTGCAGCTTTGATAAGTGCTTGACGCACATTGAAATGTGTATGCTCAACAATTCCATTAGTGCATGAGTTATAGCCAGATATGCAGATGTGATTGATATGGTAGCGCTTACTGAGATAGGCTAGCGCTTTGATGAATAGCTTGCCGTTATCGGTAACTATCTCACACAACATGCCCCATCTGCAGATGAGGTCTTGAAACATCCAATCACCAAGTGCGCTCACATTTTCTTTAGGGAGCCTGCGGAATTCTGGCCAAGTCACAAGTGAGCAATGCCCTTGGACGATATAGCGCCGCCCTGCTGATACTGGTAAGTGCATCGTATCAATATAAACTTTACTGAAGAGAGGTGCAGGCATTGCGACGACTGGTGGTATTAGAACCTTCTGTGTTTGCTAGATCTGGCAAATATGACAAGTGCACATGAACCAAATGATATTATCCATAATGTGCAGCCACCAAAAGTGCTCGAGCAATGCAGAGCACATTGCATAAAAGCGCTTGTGTCCAATGTTGTCATGGATGGCGTGCAATATCGGTAAGCATCTAGACTGCCAAATAACAAGCTGGTGAGTGCCATGTGCATTGCGCTTCCATAGGCGCATCTTGTCTTTGAAAAATGCGCTCACGTAGCACATGAGTGCACTGTACTCAGAATCTGTGAAGTCACTAGGGCACGTTAGGGTATCCATCCAAATCCACACCAAATCTAATTTCTCATCCTCTGCATCTGCAGTTGCACTCCTTGGAACTTGGCTATAGTCATCGTCGTAAATAAGTGCACTATTGCGCGCATTTTGCACGTTTGCGCTTGGCTCTGGCTGAATTAGCGCGAGTGCTTGCATGTCAAAGGACTGTGAAATGGGACGTATCACATGCATAAAGCCATGTAGTGCATCAATCCAATCCTCAAACTCTTCATCCTCTTCTCCTTCTAAGTTCTCTGGCTGCTTTGGCCGATGTGAGAGCCCATCTGGACCATGCACCGCTCCCCTAACATGCACAAGTGTAAAGTAGAATGTAAGAATTGAGACAATCCACCAGTTAATGCTAGCAGATGGTTGGATATTGGGGTTTTGTAGCATGCCCTTGATATAGCGCACGTCAGTCTCCACAATTAAGTTGTGCACACCTATAATATAAAGGCGCAAACTGCGCAGCATGCAGTAAAGCCCATAGATTTCTAGCTTTGGTTGCAAAAAGCGTGCTTCTCTGTCATTGAGCATAATTGAGCTGAACCAGTTGTAAATGCATGTTTTTGCATCTGTGCTCTTTTGCTGGCAAAGGTAAAAGCCGACTGCTATCTGGGAAGTGTCGACTGCAAGGATAACAGGAAGTTCTGAAGAATAATCAATCAGTTGTAGTGCAGGACACTCTAGTACCGCTTGCTTGATGTCGTTTTGCACCGCTATCTGCTCTGGGCCCCATTCAAATGGAGCATCCTTGCGTGTAAGCCTTGTGAGTGCATTAACATGGCACGCATAATTGCGGATATAAATGCGCATTAAACCAACTGTTCCCAAGAATGCACACACTTCCGAAAGTGTATGGCATGCGCCCCAATTGTGGATAACATCTACCTTGTCACGTTCGGGTTTTCTATCTTCTGGTGTGCAGTAATGGCCAAGGATGACAAAGTTCTCAGTGCACAGTGTGGATTTCGTCTCAGAGAAAGTCCTGCCACTATATTTCATGCACTGCACAATGCGGTTCACATTCTGGAAGTGCTCCCACACAAAGCACCTTATGCCAGGGTTTGCAGTGAGCGCTTTGTATGATCTGTCTGGTAAAATGTAGCGCTTCAAAGGCCCCTTAACTGGGACATTGTCAATATAGGGAACGGTGTAATCCAGAATCTCTGGCTGCAGAATATAGCACACATTGTCATGGAAGATTGGTACCGAGTTTGTCCAACCCATTGGCAATGTAATGAGGCGCATTGCGCCATACGGCATCTGAAATGTTGTAAGGTTGCGCAATGATTCTTTGATTAAGCACTCGTCATATCCCACATATAGATCAAGGACGGCGCCACATGCGCGCCCCACAAACTGCTCTGCAAGGTGCTCAGGTGTAGGGGTGACACCAGAGTGTTTAATGGTAATGCTAAAATGTAGCACTTCAAAGGCCCCTTGACTAGGACATTGTTGATATAGGGAACGGTGTAATCCAGAATCTCTGGCTGCAGAATATAGCACACATCATCGTGAAAGATTGGTACTGAGTTTGTCCAACCCATTGGCAATGTAATGAGGTGCATTGCGCCATATGGCGTCTGAAATGTCGTAAGGTTGCGCAATGATTCTTTGATTAAGCGCTCATCGTATCCCACATATAGATCAAGGACAGCGCCGCATGCATGCCTTGCAAACTGCTCTGTGAGGTGCTCAGGTGTAGGGGTGATGCTGGAGTGTTTAATGGTAACGCGATTAAGTGGCTCGAGGCTATGTACGATGCACAGTGCTTTCCCATCTTTCTTGAGTGTGCAGAACCAGCATGATCTATATGCTGAATTTGAGCACTCATAAATGCCTGAGTCTATCTTCTTCTGGATAATAGCACAAACTTCATTGTACAGTATATGCCTGGAGGAATGAGGATGTTGCACTCTATCCAAGGAGTGTGCGGAATAACCGGGATTTCTACTGGGGGAAAGAATGCAGTCTTGAAGCTGCCACACTCCTCATCGCTCCATGTGAAGGCTTCATTCTGCAAAGACATCAAGTGGTGCAAAACCCTCATCTCCTCTGGCAATAAGAAATCAGTGTGGCACTTTTGGAGCACTTGCATGTGCTCCTCAGTATAGTGCCTGGTCGGGGTAAATGGTGGCGGGTTTGGTCAAAGTGCAGGAAGCACCGCTAGTGGATCACCTATAATGTTGCAATCAATGCAGAATTCATTTGGGACGGGCACAATAACTGGTTTGACTTTTCTAGCAACCGGTTTATATTTCTTCTTGGTTACTATGCCCTTTTGTGGTGCGCACGCTGCTAAATCGATAAAAGTTGCGTGCACATGTGCGCTTTCTGAAAATGTGGCTGGAATAAATGCCACAGTGTCAATCAAGTTTAAGAGTGCCTGTGCATGACTGTTGGTACACTGAGATAGGTAGAGTTGAGAGATAATAGAGGTCGAAGGAATGGAAGCGGAAAATGGAATAAGCACAAATGCAGAAATGTCACAAGATTGGGCATCAGAGTCAAATGTTATGATAGTAACGGCTTCTCCTTGGTCTGCAATCAATTCCTTGAAGCCTGGCGAAAATTTCTTTGTGGGTTATGCTGAATAGCAAAGTGCGGTGTTGCTGGAGCTGGTAAGAAGTGACGTGGCTTTCCTCTAGGCTTTGTTGGAATGGTGGAGATGGCACCTGTGTTCGGATCACAGATCGTAATTGTTTGCACCTCATCCGCAAAGTTGCGCATGATGGAGCATGTTAACACATCGAAGGGGCACCCTAACAGAATATCATAAGCAGGTGAATGGATAATGTGAACTTGCACATAGACAATAATGTCCCCAATGCACGCGGTAATGTTGCATGCAAGCCCAAGCAACTCATCTACCTCTCCATTGGCTGATTGCATGTATAAACAAATGCGCGGGTCATACTGAAGCCCAAGATGATGGCAGACTGCTTCTGACATTGCAATAATTTGCAAACCCGGATCTAAGATAGCTTCAAAGTATTCTTGGTTGTCGATCAATAAATCAATGGAATGAAGCACATGCGACTCTTTTGCAACCTTCAAAATGTTTGGGTTTTCAATTTCACCTGGCTGGAGGTGGGTGAGGTACTGTTCAAATGGATCCTGCAAAACAATAGGAAGCAGCGCTGCAATTGCCATGCTAACTGGAGGTGTCGCATTAAGCGCTTTATTTTCCACAAAAGGCATGCATGCATCACAGCGCACAAATGGCATAACACTCACAAGGTTGGTAGCTACCACTTCTGCACTGGTAGATGCAATGCGCTTTGGGGTAACTTGTTCTCTATGGTGCTGTCTGAGATCGGGCAAAAGGGATAGGAGCTCTTCATGTGAAACCATAATGGAGGGTGCCTTCATGGCACATGCATATACGTCATCAACAATCTGCAGGTTCCAGATGGGAACGACAGTGCAGTATAATGGCTCTTTGCCTTTGGAAGTGTTAGCTGGTATGTCTGGTTTATCTGCTGCTGCAGGCGCAAAACGCACTTCAAGAATGTTGGAATAGGGATGTATGGGCATCTCGTCGGGCACTTCAGTTGCGCTCACAGCGGGTTGCAAGGCTGGGGACTCGATACTGTTGGCAGACGCAATGTCTGTGGTTGTAAAATGCGTGCTCTCTTGATTGAAGGTATTGTGTGGTGTGCACCACAGAATTTTGATGCCATCAAAGACTTGCCTTTTCTGAAGCGCCATCAACTCCTGCTCAAGCGCATCAATGTGCTCTTCCTTCGTTAGTTGTGCATTTGGTGTGCTTTGCATATATTCTGCTGCAGGCGCTGAAGCAGCAACGTACATCGACTGTAAAGGTGCTGCTGGAGCTGGACGAGGTGCTATATTGTAGATGAGCTGTGAATTGGTATTCAATAAAAGTCGACCAGTGGCAATCTGCCCTGGGTTGCGCTTATGCTATTCCTCGATGCGCTCACCCAAGAAGTTGCCTGGAATAGAATGCAGCACGAATGCACCACCTGGGAGTATGATGTGCCCTTCTGCATTTCATCTACACTTCCCTTCACTATTAAGGTGCTCAATTGAAGTGCACTCAGGGATATAATTCCCTGTCTGACCACAACCATTGCAAGTGTCATTGTTCGAGCAAGGTGTGCCATTTCCGCCATCTGTATGTGATGCACTCAATACAGTAACTATCATCTGTGTCATGCACTCAAATAGGACTGAGATGTCTTCTGCTTTGACTGCAGGCATGCTAGGTTGTGGCTGGGAAACAGGTGTGCTGAATGCTGAGTAGAGTGCATACATATCGGGGTTTTGCGCTGTGAGCCCAGTAAGTGGCTGGAAATAGTGTGCTGGGCCTTCAAAAATAAAGTCGATCACATCGCATATTGCATCTAATGAGTATGGCACATTTGCAGGCTGATTTGGTACTGCAATCGCAAGGCAGCTCAAAATGCACTCAAGCTGGTCTGGTCAAAACACCCTAATGAACATGCAGCTTTGGTCATAGCATGCCAATATGCCTTGTGCAACTAAGTATTCGCTGATGTTGAAAAATGCGTGATAATAGCATGTGATTTCTTCTGCAGTTACAAGGCCAACATGTGCAGTCTCACCAATAAGCTTATCTAGATTGCTAATACTCCATTTACTGCCATCTCTAGAGCTGGGATAAAGCTTTAGGACAGCGTCTTTGAATGCACCATAGTTGTGCATCACGCTATACTCCGGTAGCAGTTTCCAGGTGTCTGCAGTGTCGCTGTCCAAATAGCACATGGTGTGGAACTTCTTATCGGTCTCATCGGTGACATTACAATCACAGAGAAGTTGCGCAAGCTCCTCAAAATACTTCTGGAGTTTGCACAGTTTTGCAGGGTCGAAACGCGGCATGTTTTGGTTAGATGCAGATGGCATGTGCATGGTAGCCATGGTAGGTGAAATAAGGTGTATAGAGTTAAGATCTGGTAAAAGCGCAGCAAAATTTGAAGGCAGGGAAGAATGCAGTGATGTGGATGGAGTTAAGGTAGGTAGGGATGGTGAAGGTGAAGGTGGAGGTAAAGACAGTGCGAACAAGTGATGCATGTTGTTTAGGAAGAGTGATTCGAATACTGGTATTTCCCCAAGCTGGAGCGCAGTTGCTAACAGCTTGGAATGGAGAGTGCAAAGGTGGTTAATGTTGAAGTGAAGGGTGAGCCAATGGAGGTCTAAATAAGGTCTGATAAATAGAAACCCCTCATGGTGGGCTCCAGAAATGATGTGTTCAGTTGGTACTCAGTGCAGAGTCTCAACAGAAGGGGTGAACACTAAACCTACAACTGCAGGCATGCTCAGGGTGAGGGGGGTTCACTTAGAGGGCCTCAGATCATCCTTCGGGGTGTGGAGACTATGAGGAGGCTGAAATGGTGGTTTTAAATGTGCTTGCTAGTTGTGTACGCTCAAGGGAAGATATGCACAATAGCAGGAAAGTGCACAATGCAAAGGGGCAAAAATGCGCAATAGGAGCACAAAAGTGTGCAACAACGAGGAAGATGAAAGCAGGAGGTGTAGTGGGACAAAGACAACACTGGGATGTGCTGTGAAGGTGGTGCGCAGGTTGGGGGTGCAAATGGGATGAGAGTGCAACGAGCAGAAAAAGGTGCAAATGGTGTGCAAACATGGCTATACAAAGGGTGCACTGCAAGAGTGCACAAATGAGGATGAAGGATGCAATGCAGGGACAAAATGCAGCAATATGACAGGGGGATGCAAACGATATGCAAACGTGGCTATATAAAGGGTGCACTACAAAGGCGCATGGACTGAATGCTGGTATACAGACTATGTGTGACACTGGCTGAGCTATGAACTATGAGGGGGGGAAAGATCCTCTGGATTCTCTATCTGTCTGCCTACTATATACAAATGGCTTATGTGATAAAAATGGTAAAATAAAGTGTAAAAATAGAAAGTGCCATGCGCTACCCACAAGCGCATCCATTTGCCCATCTAAACCCAACTGCACTATGCCACTGCCTCAGCCAATAAGATTTGTGCACGCTATAACCCAATATCCAACTGTTCTGGTGTGATGTGCTATTTTTGGTGCACTCTAGGTCTTATGTGTTCTTCCCAATTAATCCATTTCAGTGTTATGTGTCGCGTGCTGCACCCTAGTAATAATGATGTGATCAACCTGTGCTGATTACCAGATAAGGTGATGCTGATTGGAAATGCAGAAGAACTATAAGGAGATGCTGTGTGAGGCCAAATAGTGCCAAAGCACCAGGATTATGTGAAAGCACCCAAGTGTGCACAGTCCAATGCCAAATAGGTGCAAAGTGCCCAGATTATGTGAGAATGTGCAGTTCACTCATGTTGGAATTGCAGTGCACCTCGAGTAAATGCACCAGTAAGCTGGAAGCCACGATGGGCAGCACAACTGATGTGGTGGATTGTTGTGTGTGTGATAGAGATTGTGCAATGAGTGCGCAGCAGAGAATGTGGGTTGCAGGTAAAGCATAAAGGAGTGCACAAAGGCACATCGAGTGCACAATAACTGTGAATAACTGTGAAAGGCAGATAAGGAGTGTGGGGGGGGGTGTGTGGAGGCAGTTTGAAATGTAACAGAGCGCATTTAGGGCATACAACAGCAGGTGGCTATGGGGGAACCAAAAGTGCCGTAGAAATGTAAAAGACACACAAAAGCACACCTAAATGGTCAAAGGCATGCGAAAGCGCATGGAAGCACGTAAAGGTGCACAAAAGCACATGAAGGTGCAAAGTGTGTGGAAGCCATCTAGGAGGTGCACACAATCACAAAAAATGCCGTAGTATGTGCACAGGGCGATAGGGAGCCATATCAGTGTGTCAAAGGGGCAATGCACAGACTAGGAATGCAGGTGAGATGCAAGCACAACTAAGTAGGGGGAAAATGCACAAATGATGCACAAAACATGGCTATATGATGGGGGGCACAAACAGTGCACAAATGCAGCTATATGAAGGGTGCATTGCAAAAGTGCACAAATGAGAATGATGGATGCAAATGAAGGATAAAACACAGCTATACGATGAGGGGTGCAAATGATATGCAAGCATAGCTATACAAAGGGTGCACTTCCAAGGTGCATGGACTGGATGATAATGCACAGACTATGTGCAACACTGAATGAACTGTGAACTATGTAAAGGGAAAGATCCTCTGGATTCTCTATGTACCTCAGTACTATGTACAAATAGCTTATGTGATAAAACAGTAAAATAAAGTATAAAAATAGAAAGCACCATGCACTACCCACAAGCCTATCCATTGGCCCATCTAAACCCAACTGCACGATGCTGCTGCCTTAGCTGATAAGATTTGTGCATGCTATAGCCCAATACCCAACTGTTCTGGCACAATGATATGGCTTCCTATCGCTCTGTACTCATACTACAGCATTTTTCATGATTGTGTGCACATCTTGGATAACTTCTACTCACTTTGCACAGTGCACTTTTGTGTTCCTTCATGCACTTTTGTGCACTCAAGTGCACTTCTGTGTGCTTCCATGCACTCTTGTCCACTTTTGCATGCCTTTAATCGCTTAGGCATGCTTTTATGCACCTTTTACATTTATACTGCACCTTTGGATCCCCTATAGCTGTCTTCTACCATGTGCCTTAAATGCACCTTGTTATGCTTTGACCCACCTTTGTGTGCCCCTACACTCATTATCCACCTTTTGCAGTTACTGTGCACTCAATGCACCTTTATGTGTTCTCTTACACTTTACCAGCAACTCACATTTTTTGCTGTGCACTCATTGCACTATTCATTTACCACACACAACAATCCTTCACTACATCTATTGTGCTGCACATATGTTAGGAAACAGTCTCCTAACAGTCCTATTACATAATAATATTTTATTACATCAAATTATGCTACCAAATGCCTACAAATGCTACATTTGTTAGCATGGGAATTTTATATTTACATGCATCAATATGTATGTGCATGTACACAGGCATCGGCAACAACATAGTACAATATATATAACATAGTATATAAACCTTCAATATACACCTAGAGGACCTCAGTTGAGTTCTCATAAGTATTCCATCCACAATTGTGGTGCGAAAAGCCTATTTCAGCCAGCTCATCTATTAATAACCCATCACATCAAACCCATCAAACCCCCCCATCACATGTGTGTGTCCTGCCCCCTCCTTATAGGAGAACCTGCATGGTCCAGCTAGCAGATTAGTGGGTGTCACCCTAACAGAAGAACTTAACTACCCTATCAGTGCGCCTTCTCTTACATGCGCATATGTCATTGTTTCATCATGCCACAACCGCTTACTTATCCTTTCAGCACAAGCCAGAAGTACTTGTATATACATATTTACTACTTTCATAAGCCAATGCCAGGCCTCACCTTACATTGCGACCACCAGTGATCGAGAGGCAGTGCTCATCATTAGGACAGCTGCAACCAGACAACTAATTGGATCTGGTTTAATCAAGATTTACTATACTCTATTCAGATGACTATTTTAGTTACATACTTACTAGCTGAATTCAGTATTAACCCCAAGATCAGGCACTGTTGGAAGGGATATTGATCCAAAGTGTCTCATGCACCCAACTATTGACAAATAGCTGAATCATGAGTTTTGCCAAGTTTGGTACCCAAATCACTGGATCACATAACTCGAAAATTTGTAAAAAAATTCTGAAGCCAAATCTTGACTCAGCCAAAGAAGTGACTCATCACAGCTTACATCATTATGTCAGAACAATTAACTTTGAATCCTGGTCACAATCCTGTTCCCACACCAGTGTTAGAAGCCAAAATTGATGCGCTTACAGCACAAATGTTCCAATTAGTGTCAGTATTGGCAGCATCACAGCCCAAACTAGCAGAAATAAAACCAAAGATGGTGGAAGATAAGGGTGATGAGATGGAGGAGATAGTGGAATGGATGCCTCAGGATGATGTGCATGCAGAGGAGAGATCTGAGAGTGGAAAAATGCATTTACCTAAATATGTGCCCCCACAAATCTTTGATGGTACCATGGAGAATACAAAATCCTTCATCAGCTCTATAGTATTGTACATCCATGGGAGAAAGCCCAAGTTTTATACAACCAAGTCTAGAATTATGTTTGCTCTCTCATACATTCAGGAGGGGAAAGTACAGTTCTGGTGAAATGAAGCTATTAATCAAATTGCTGCAGGATATAAACCATCTGCAACCTTCATGGAATTTCTGGAGAGATTAGAGGCACAGTTTGGAGACCCTAACCCAAAGGTGACAGCTAATGCAAAATTAAAAACTATGCGCCAAGGTTCTCTGATGGCAGACAAATTTATTTTGCAGTTCAAGGCAGAAGCATCACAGACAGATATGGAAGAAGCTGCATTGGTAGAATTTTTGAAAGCAGAATTAAATTTCTCTTTATTCAAATCTATCTATTGACTACCTTCTATGCCAGAGAGGTTGGATGAGTGGTACAATTGGGCAATGCACCTTGATTGGCAATACTGACAGGAACAGGCAGAGTTGAAATTGATGTATGGAAACATCAGATTTGGAAAGTTATCAGGAGGAAAGTCTGAGAAAGGAAGGATGCCTCAGGTACAGGCTCCGAGGGCACATCCACCAGCCATGGCAGTGACACCTATTGTTAAGGAGTCAGCAGCATCGGCAGATGCAATGGATGTTGATCAAGAAGGGAGATGAGCTCCACTTAAATGTTTTAACTGTGGGCAATTAGGGCATATTGCTAGGAATTGTAGGCAGAAAAAGAAGATTAGGGAAGCGACAATCAAGGAAGTGAAGTTGGAGGAAGATAAGCAGAAGAATTTTGTGGAAGAGTCCCAGTGAAGGTTTCTCTATTGGTGACTCAGAATCAATATAATGTATTAGTATCTGAGGAAACCCAGAGTGAACCCAAAAGAGAAATTGAAGAGTACAACCATCATCACTTATGCGACAAAGAAAAATGCCCAGCCTTATTTCTGAAAACCTTTAAATTCTTTATTTGTTCTGTGCAAATAGAACCTGAAATCAGCTTAACAGTAGGATTGAAGACAGTGGACATGCATGCAGCAATGATGTGGAGGCATTGCTTGACAGCGGTGCTACCAGATTATTCATTAATTGATCCTTAATTACCAGAAATGGTATTCACATGCATAAACTGCCACAACCTATAATGGTATACAATATTGATGGTACGATTAATCGTGGAGGAACTATTAAGGAGTAGGTGACAATGATACTGAAGTATCAGGATCATCAGAAAAGAGCTGTATTTGAGGTGTGCAACCTTGGGGAAACCAATCTAATAATTGGATGTCCATGGTTATGAAAACATAACCCAGAAATTGATTGGAAAATGGGGAAGGTACACATGACTCATTATCCTAAAGAATGTAATGTATATGGGAGGAAAGTAAAAAAGGAGAAGAAAGAAAGGAAAGAGCAAGAGCATCTAAGGAAGTATGCTGTTATGATGGAGAAAGTGGAAGATAAGGATATGCCAAACGGGGAAGTTCCAATCATGACCAATAAGGAAGAACAGAAGCAAACCTTTAGGGAAATTTGTGGAGGACAGTCATGGGATAAAAATGCTGTGAAAGTGGAGAAGCCAGTGGAGGAGTGGGTGCTGAAAGCCTACCATAAATATTTGTCAGTCTTTCAGAAGAAGGAATCGGAGCAGATGCCAGTGCAAAAGCCATGGGATCATGCAATTGAGATGAAGCCAGGATATGTGCCGAAGAAGTCAAAAGTCTATTCATTATCACCGATGGAACAAGAAGAAGTGGATGCATTTTTTAATGAACAATTGTGCAAGGGATATATACAGCCTTCAAAATCACTGCAGACATCACCAATATTCTTTGTACCAAAAAAGGATCAGAGAAAGAGGATGTGTACAGATTATAAGTATTTGAATGAGTGGAAAGTGAAGAATGTGTACCCTTTGGCGTTGATCTCAGAGATTGACAAGGTGAAAAAGGCCAAGGTCTTTACAGAATTGGATTTATGCTGGGGGTACAATAATGTACAAATAAAGAAAGGAGATGAGTGGAAGGCTGCATTTGCCATGCGTCGAGGATTCTTTGAGCTGCTTGTCATGTTTTTTGGAATGACCAATAGTCCCCCAACTTTCAAAATATGATAAACAACATTTTCAAGGATGTAATAGACAAAAGTGTGGTAATAATATTCATTGACGACATTTTGGTATTCATGGAACCATGAGGTGATAGTGCAGGAGGTACTACAAAGATTGGCAGAGAATGATTTATTTGTCAAACTGGAGAAATGTGTGTTTGGGACAAGCGAGATTGAGTTCTTGGGATTAATAATTGGTCCTGATGGAATCAAGATGGATCCTATCAAGGTACAAGCAATTGTTGATTGGCAGGTGCCCACCCATATCAAGGAGGTTCTGCACCTTCTTAGGACTCGCAAATTATTATCGTTGCTTTGTCCATAATTTTTCCAAAATTGCTGCACCCATACACAACCTTATGCAAAAAGGAGTAGTGTGGAGATGGGGAGAACAACAGCAGACAGCATTTCAAGAGTTGAAGAGGAAGTTTGTGGAAGAACCAATATTAGCCCCAGTAGATTTCATGCATCCCTTACAAGTGAAATCAGATGCATCCGACTTTGCTACTGGAGCAGTATTATCAATGTTATGTGAAGATGACAAATGGCATCCTTGTGCATATTTGTCATGAGGGTTGAAAAAGAAATTATGATGTGCATGACAAAGAGATGTTGGGAATAATATGAGCATTGGAAGCATGGAGACATTATTTGGAGGGATGTACACATCAAATCAAAATCTGCAGTACTTCATGTCTGCTAAAAAGCTTAACTGTCAGTAAGCGCATTGGGCATTATTCCTATCACATTTTAATTTTAACTTAGTCCACAAAGTGGGAAGCTTGATGAGGAAAGCCAATGCATTATCCAGATGAACCGATCACAAAAGGGGGGTAGAGGAGGAAAATAAAAATATTACCCTACTCCAACCTGAATACTTTCGCATTTGCACTATGCATCAAGGGCATCTATTGGTGGATAGCTCAGAGCCAGAAATGTTGTCTAAAATTAGACAATGTTCAGAGATGGATGATGAAGTAGTGAAAGCTATGAAAGCTCTGAGGGGAAAGAAGAAAGGTAATATTAAAGAAGATGAATAGGTTGAGGAACAATGGTTAGTGTTGTTCAGAGGAAAGGTATATGTACCAAAAGATCAAGATTTATTATCTGGTTACATCATAATATGCCAGCTGCTGGACATCCAGGAAAATGGAAGACATTGGAATTGGTGATGAGAAGTTATTGGTGGCCCAGAATTTCAAAATATGTGTTGGGGTATGTGGATGTATGTGATACATGCATGAGGGGGAAGAAATTTCCAGAAAAGCCTGCAGGGAAATTAATGCCAAACCCTATACCTAAAGTGCCATGGCGAAATATATCTGTGGACTTCATCACCAGATTACCTGAAGCTCAAGGATATGATGCAATATTTGTAGTATGCGACCGCTTCACAAAGGAAGTCCATATTATACCTACTACCTCATTGTTAGGCTTGGCACGCCTCTATCTAAATCAGGTACGGCAGTTACATGGATTGCCTGATATGGTAACATGTTCTTCCAAGTTTAAGGTTTGAATTTGTCATTGTTTGGCACCTGGCCTTGGAACGAACCCTGGTTATTTAGGAGTCTGATAGTGTCCATTACTTTAATACTCGACTACTGAAAAATGGATTGTCGCTCATTAGACGCAGAAGGACTTAATGGCCGCTTGTTATTTGCTATACCCAAGAAGGGTATGTGCGTCATCACCATCGTTGCGTTTGATTCTGACCTTTGCCAAGGCAGGCTCTATGACAAATGTATATCTATTCTTGCAGGTCAGGTCTTGGTCATACCGATCTTCGATAAGCCATCTCAATCAACTCACAGGCGCCGATATACAGTTCCAAAGACACAACCGGTTAGATGTTTGCCTAGTGTTGAATCATCATGTTGCGCTGTAAGTCTTCTGGAGTCTTAATTCCTATCCGGATCTGATATTCCTCAGTGTCTTCCTGCCCGCTGCAGATATCCCATCTTTTGTCGGCAAAGGCGCCGTCGATCTGGGAATCACAGGGCATGATGTGGTTCTAGAATCAGAAATGAATGGCCTTGTCACTGAGGTGCTACGATTGGGTTATGGAAAGTGTCTACTTCAAGTCCAAGTTCCCGAGGCAAGCCCAATCAAGACGGTGGACGAATTAGCCGGAAAACGCGTTGTGTCCAGTTTTCAAGTCCTGTCAAGGGATTACTTCGATAAAGTGGACGATCGATTGCAACTCGCGGGAGAAAAGCGGACGAAGATACAATATGTTGGAGGGAGCGTAGAAGCTGCATGTGCCCTCGGGCTTGCTGATGGAATCGGTAGGTGACTGTCCGTCATCTATCCTTATAATTCATTAATCATAAATCAGTCGATCTCGTTGGCAAGCTGAGCTTCACTGTTTGCCCAACTTTACTGCTGATCAATGTTTTTAGAATCCGGGGAGACAATGCGTGCTGCCGGTTTACACGCCATCGCAACTGTTCTGCAAACTGAAGCCGTACTCATCAAATCAAATCCTCCAAAACACCCATACCTAACGCCCCTCATTGACATGATAACGAATCGCATCGCCGGTGTCATTGCCGCCAACAAATACACGGTTTGTCAATATAACGTTCCTAGAGACAAACTTGCCGCTGCCACAAGGATAACTCCTGGTAGGAAGGCGCCGACGATAAGTCCCCTTGAAGAGGAGAACTGGGTTGCAGTTAGCAGCATGGTGGAGAAACACAAGGTCGCGTCAATAATGGATGAGCTGGTGAAGGTTGGAGCCGAAGATGTGCTAGTTTTCAACCTTGACAACTGTAGAGTTTAGACATAGCAAGATAGAGGTTGATAGATCTGTATACTATTGAATCGTTGTAGAAGTGACTATGTATTCTCATGTGGGCTAGTGCAAGCCCTGTCCATCCAGATTTCACGATCAGGTACAGATTCACATCAATCACCCCGAAACGGCCACACTCAAAATCCAGCATGCACGAGGTCTATACATGCTGGGTCAACCTCAGTGAAATGCAAACGGTAGCTTAGTAGTGGGGAAAAGGCAAGTATACAGTTGATCTATGGTGTACAAGTGACCGGTGTAACACTGTACACAATGACAGAAGACCTAATAGCTGGTCTGATCATATTCATTTAGTTTCAAATACTGAACATCCAGGCAGTTGTCTTGCAAATTGTCCAGTGTTTATAAGAATATAGGTCTTCTGGGCAAGGTGAAATAAGTTGGCGATGAAGGAGACGTATGTCCGATCCGAAAATCGCCACTTTTTGGATCATGACCCCATCCGTCACCATTTCGTCTCGAACCTCGGGATTTTTTCGATCTGTACGCAATGCAGGACCCCGGATTATTTTGGGCATGAACGTTGTGTTATGTTCTGGTTCCCGAAGCTTGGGCAATCGGACATTGCTCACGAACCCTTTCGTACGCAGTATGGATCGGAGATCCATTTGTGCCAATCCGATCGAACATATACACCGGTGCTCCTCTTAAAATTTTACAAGTTCACTACAACAGTCAATCAAGTGTGCGTCTTGAGTGCCAGCGGACCTATCAGGTCCCTACTGCTTCCTAAACCATGACTACTTACTCCTCTGACACTTTCAAGCCGCTCTTGAACAGGCTGGTTCAGACTCCAGAGTATTTCAGCTCAAATGATTTGAGAGTGTCATTGGACCATCTTTTTACTCCGAATGCTCTCCATCCAGCCCAGATAGGCGCCTTCTTGACAGCTCTGCATGTACATCGCGTCGAGAGGCGGCCAGACTATCTTGCAACTGCGGCTGATGTTCTGCGAGAGAGAGCACTGAAAGCTAATGTCGAACATGCGGGTGATTTCGTTGTCGATATCGTTGGAACTGGAGGAGATGGATATAATTTATTCAACGTCAGTACAACTGCAGCCGTTGTTGCTGCCGGCGCAGGTGCGCGAGTTATCAAGGTGGTGACAACTCATCCATTCGTTGTCTGATATCCAATCACTAATGTCCTATTCCAGCATGGCAGCCGAGCTTCTACATCGTCTTCGGGAGCGGCTGATCTTCTAGAAGCTCTTGATTGTCTTTTTACTCCACCAACTGCGGGGACAACAGCGCCCATCTCTCGGATTCCCTTTACCTTTATCATGGCACCGCACTATCACCCCTCCCTAGCTTTTATCGCGCCATACCGGAAAGCACTTCCGTTTCGCACCATGTTCAACGTTCTAGGGCCGTTAATTAATCCCGCGCGCCCGCGTGGTATGGTCCTAGGCGTTGCAGAGCGTGAGATCGGCTACACCTTCGCGCAATCGGTTCGCGATGGTGGCGTCGAACGTGCGTTAGTGGTTTGTGGCTGCGAGGGCTTGGATGAGATTAGTTGCGCAGGCCCTACGTGGGCATGGGAACTCAAGGACGGAAATATCACAGAGAAGACCCTTCATCCCGAACAGTTTGGACTCGAGGTGCATCCTCTTGCTTCCGTTGCAGGTGGAAGTCCTGCAGACAACGCTGCGACTTTCAAAAAATTGCTCACGTCGGGAGTGCAAATTCCGGAGGAATTGACACCAGTACTTCATTTTGTGCTAATGAACTCGTCCGCACTTCTTGTGGTAGCTGGGTTGGCCGATGATTATATTCAAGGCACAAAGATAGCTATGGAAAGCATCACTTCTGGGACAGCTTGGAAGGCTCTCGAGCATTTCCGGGATGCAGGCATGCGAACTTGGAAAACATGGCAAGCAGAACAAGGAAATGTTAAATGCTAAGCAGCCAATGTACTTCTAGCGAGCAATCAGATCACTCCACAGGTCTTAGACATATCAATCATTGCCATTGATAATTTCCTACTTAGTTGACAATCGTGAATTATGACAACAATCATGCTAGCGAAGGGCCTGGGTTATTTGATTTGAGGGTACCAGGGTCCATCCATAAACACACAAGTATTCATAGATTGACACCCAGCCAAAGTATGATCAGCATCGGTATACGACACAGATCATCCATGTTAATCCAATGGATAAGCATGGCGAGCCACCTACTTATATGCCAATGTAAGCCCTCTGGCAATATGAGCAGGGGAAAGGTACTACATACAGAAAGCCAGCCCATGGGAGGATGAACTTTCAGCCTCTAACAGCAACTCATACAGATGATTGCCGTGTGCCAGCACACAATATGATCCCAGCAGTGGGAAACGTTTGGACTGGTTACATGTGAAGCATCAGGGTGTCATTCAACTAACAGTAATATCAGCTTACCGGCTTCCCAAAAATATCAGCATCAATACTGCAACGTGCGACATACAAATCCAGCTGCAGGGACAATTCAGCAAGATAGTCCAGAAAGAATCAAAGCGTACGAACCAACGCTGGCGCAACCAACGAGCAAGTTGGGGAACTTCTCCAAAGAGCGTGGGAGAAGAATGGAAGTATACTTTAAACGGCTGCGTGAGGGCCGGTCTAGCAGCGACTGTTGGATTACAACGCCTTTGGTAAACAAAGCACCTGAATACTATGACATCGGCATTCCAACAAGCTCAAGCAGAAGGTCTATGCCTTCGATATCCAGAGAATCTCGGTCTTCATAGAGACATAAATTATGACTCTGCCGTCAACATGCTCCTCCGAGCAACCTCTATGGCACAAGCTGTTCCCTTCGCTTGGGGTTTTATAGACAAACCTCCCGGTTCGTGACGCGTATCTCATTAAGCAACTTGCAGGAAGCTGAATTTGTCGCATCTTGTAGAAGGTCAAATTTTTCTTCTGTTCCTACCCCCTCAATCCCCATTTCCGATCGACGGAATCCGGTTCCAGGATCAGGACGTCAAGTATACAATACCCATTGGAAATACTCGTGTGAGTAGTCTTTCCGTAGCGCTGGGCGATATATCGGTGGCTGACGTCAAGGTAGGAGTTGGAGGTTCACGAAACGAAGTACGGTTTCGTTCCCGGCGCAGATACGAACGCTTGGCGGTGTAGACGGCGTTATCGGTTAAGCAAAGGAGGACATCATTCACTCTTCCTTGTGCACTACACGCAGGGTCCGCAAACACGTAGGGCACCTGCGACTCATGGCTTTCGTTTGTAGTGACCTCTTGCATAGAAATTTTGCCGGCGCTGAACCAACCTGTGCGCACGTACCCTCTACGTGTCGTTAACGAGCCATCGGTGTATATTTCCGGTGACAAGATGGGACAAAAGGTATATCCATCTGGCACAGGTGCAATGCATGGCGTAGCCCCTTCCGTTCCACCGATGCAGCAACCCGGTATGCCTATGAATTTCAGCCAGCAACAGGCCATGGTTGCACAACAAAATAGCAACATGGAGATGTTAGAACGTAGGCGAGAGCAGGAACGTGCACGGAATAGAAGTGGCAGCACCGGAGCAGTGAGTTCAACTGTTCCTTTTTTGGTCGCTCTGTGCTGACGCCCTTGAAGCGCCCGCCACGTTTAGAGGATGACGACTCCAGCGGTACGAGCGTTCTCCCTAGATCCATACCAATGATTAATCAGTGTAGACGAGACTGACCAATTATCTGTCCGAACCCTCTCCCTTAATCGCTACAAACGGAATCATGATTTAATGAATGAGGTATTCAAGCATGCAGCATTCGGTTTGTCTACAATCCTCCTTCCAAACTAGCTCCCTTCTTAATCCATTCCTAGGTGACAAAAAGCCGCAGTCACAGCCAAGTCCATATCATATTTTTAACAAATCTGAAATAGAGAACAAAACAGTATGTTGAGATATTTATCACAGCAATTTTTGTTGTTCATTGAATTTCCAAGGCAGGGCTTCGAGCTGAAATTGAAGTTCTGAAAGTAAAAAGTGAAGAAATGAGAGCGGCTCGATCCATCGCAGAACAAGTGCCTATCGTGCCTCATCCCGATGTTCCCATGGAAGTGACCGGAGAATCCATCCCGCTATAGATATAGCACATTGTAATAATTGTATTCTATTCATCGTCCAGTACAAATACTGCATCACTAATAATTTACTAAGACAACGTTACAACAGAACTATTGGTAAGTGGAGTAAGTTTCTTTATCAGTTATACAGTAAAGATATCAATGTGGAGCAGGGGTGACCAGAGAGGAAACTGTGATACAAAGAACGATAGACACTGTGGTATACAGCCCAAAGAAACAACCAATGATACAACACGGAATGACACGGATGAAAGAAAGCACTAGAAATTCAAAGTGACTAAGGCGTTCGAACCACGATTATTTGTGGTCTCCCTTGATCCTAAATCATGTCTCAAGCACGATAAGATTCAACTGACTGGCGAAGGTACAATTCTTCGCCATTCTTCGTGTATTGGACACTCTTGCTCCTCGTCAGCGCAGACTCGAGACGGTCAAAGAAACCTCTCCACCTGATGTTTGAGGACCACTACGGCTGCGGGGAATTGGGATGAATATACCCAAGCCATTCTCGCTGGTCAACGATGACCATGTCGAATGAGATGAAGGAGGCATGCTTCCAACCCTCTTTTCTACCCTCTTTTCTTGGTAAACCCAGCGATCACACGAGTGACCACGCGAATCTCGGAGTGCACCTGTCATACGCTCCCGTCGCCAAGGAGCGGAACAAGATCGTTTGCTGGAAATCCTTTGCTCCCTCCAACCAGCCATCTCGTCTAAAACGTCGAACTCGGCTGTCGCATCTACTCCCGGAGAATATGGCTGATCAGAACGAAGCATGCCTACCCCTCGGCTATGTTTTTTACGTCCTCTCGGCACCTCGTGTTCGAGGTCATCTGAACGAGCTTCGTCCATATCTACAGAAGCAGAAAGCCGACTATCTGTCGGCGTCGCGGGCACTGGGCTAGGAGACCGAGATGGTGAACCACTGCGCCGCATTTTGAGTCTACGCCCACGGTGACCGTAGGGAGAGATTGCGAGTGCAGAACCGTAGAACGGTGAAGCGCGAGAAGAGGAACTCTTGTTGGTGCCATTACTGAAAATGGCACTGCTAAGCGCCGACAACGACGGAGAGCGCGGTGGGGAATGCCGCGAGGTGCTACGTCCAAGCATACTCCCTTTCGACGAAGATCGACTGGGAGTCACTGGTGCTCGGGATAAGGAACGTTGGACACGAAACGTCGATCGACGTGATGCAACCTCAAGTGAAGGCCTGGCGCGCTGTTCTTCTTGTTGCCACGCAGGACTTCCTGGGAAATTTGGTTCTGGTAGACGTGAGCGGGGTAGAGAGGCTAACGATGCCAACGACGAATGGCATGACTCAAACTCGTCGGAATCAGCGGACGTGACTTCGTCGCCTTCGCTTCCCCACCCGATGCCCCACGCCATCTCATCAACCATGGATATGGTCCACCTATTAGGGACAGAACGATCAAGACAACCTTTAAGAACTCTTTCCGCACCATGACCGATGCCGGGAGGGACGTCGTAGACACCTACAGAGACAGTGAGTTGGGATAGTTGTACAATGAAGTGCTTACCGTTCAAGATTTTCATCTGTAGTCGAGGCTCGAATGAATCTGTGAATGGCAAACGTCCTGTTAAAAGGCCATATAACAAGACACCGAGTGCCCATATGTCTTGTGAAGGGTGAGGACGAAGACCGCCTGGTGTATGCGGAATAAGGAGTTCCGGGGACGCGTACGGAAGCGAACCAGGGCCGAATGCTGTAGCGGCTGACGGAGAATGAGTCGAGTTCGTGGAATTACGGTGACGCGTGGTATTGTGACGAGCCAACTGAACATGAAGACTACTTCTCGGTTTTCGTGAGGAAGATACTGCGAGTGATACAGCACGGTGAACAGAGACACCACCTTCTTGGGCTGGCTCTTGTGACAAATCATCATCTTCCTCATCCATTTCACCTATTTTCCTAGTCATGCCAAAATCTCCAATTCTGCATACACCCATTTCGTCCACAAGCACATTCTCTAACTTGATGTCCCTATGGACATAAAGTGCAATTTCATGCAAATATCGCAACCCCCTCACAACCTGCCTAAACATCATCCCAGCATCATCCTGCGGTAATGCTGGACGGCCGTCTCTCTTGAGAATATCGAAAAGCGATCCAGCAGGACAAAGGAGAGTGAAGAAATAATGTGCATGGGCTGTGTGCTCAACCGAAAAGAGCGGAAGTATGTGTTCATGGCAAAGTGTCGACCACACAGCAGCTTCGCGCTGAACGAGTTTACGGGCCAGCGGTGCATTGCCTTGCTTGAAAAGATCAGAGCGGCGAATTATCTTTACAGCAACAACACCGCCAGAATTTGAGTAGGCACGCCGTATCGTCGAAAAGGCACCGTAACCAATGACACTGCCAAATGTGTAGCCGGACACAACTTGCCCTTCGCCATCCGGTGTTGGTGAAGAAGCGGCCGAACTGAAGGCAGTCAAGAACATTGCGGCGGGAGAAACAGATACGGCATCCGAAACGAAAGGAGCAGAGGTAGATTTGGGTATGAGGGGGGCGTCAAAATCATCATAATCGTGGTCGTCATCAGCAAGGGTATTATTGTCTGGAGTTGCGTGAGCAAGAAGGGTAGCAGTAGCCATTTGATCAACGTCTAGATCCTCAGTAAGAGTTGCGCTGGGGTGAATTCGTAGCGCGGAGTCATGATGATTGTATGAAAAGCTGTTGGAAAGGTGGTTGGATGTGGTTGATGAGATACCAGTTTGCATGAAACGACGAGCGGAGGGATGTTGAATGGAATATGATAGAGGTGACGGTAGAAAGGGAGAAGGATGGTCGGAGCCGTTCCCTATGTCACGCTAATATGTGACCATTGCCAAGCAGCACCAAGCACTCAGCCAAGTATATTAATAGAACATATGGACTCTGTTTGACCTCACTGCAAGATCCTGCCGACAGGGTTGAACCCAGAGTGGCTAGTCTTCGCGAAGAACGACCCTAGAATAAAACAGGACTAAGCTTTAGAATTGATCGTATTGCATAGAAGTCACGGAACTTCGCGGCCTTCCGTAACACACACGCGTGGTACTTTGTGCCAAGGCAACCGGTGGGAAGCTCAAGTATTACCATATCCAAAAATAGGGGGAAAAATATAAATTTCTTTTCTGGGCGTTTTAGATCATTCTTGTCAAAAGAAAAAGTTTTCGCCTGACTGCCCCCCAAATAAGGCAAGTGGCTCACCATTTTAAGCAATGAATGGTGTACTCACATGACTAGAAAATATTGAGAAATTGCCAGAATGTACATATTTTGTGATACCACCAACCTCGGAAATCATGATGTCATGTAGCAACATTGTGAAAACAGCCTACAACTATGAAGGCCATCCAAAAACCGCAAGCATCGGCCATCATCGTGCACAAGAGCCACTGCCGATGTGGCTGTATGCAATAGTTATACAATTCGGATATGTATATCGGGCGCCGTGACCTCTGCGACGGAGATCTAAGATACATGACTATGACTATAGGTCGATGGCGCCCGTGCGCGCGCGCGCTCTGTTTTCTGTTCAACATACTTGTACTCTTCTTGTCACAGCCGACGTTGTGTCTCTTGGCCAATTAGCCGTGTAAAAATGTGAGAACTTGGTTTGACTGATGAGACGCTTTGTGTCATATCTAGTAAACTGTGTAGGCTCTGTCGTCGTGTCGCTTTTCTAAAAACCAAACCTTGCACAAAAATCCCCTTAATGGCGGGTTCTCGATATGACGTTCGTACGCGCGTTCCTTTTGCATCATAGTGATTGATGCTGTCAAGTCCGTTCGATGGGGCTCCACCAGAATTTTGGTCGTTCGGGCTTCCTTGCTGAGAGGATCTGAAGCCCTTCATCGAGACATTGGCTCCACGAGGTCTTTATGATGCAACAATGACCAAAAGGGGCCCTCAAGGTGATGCTTGCGATGAAAAGGTTGAGGAGACCCCGTCCCTGACCCCTAACCCCTAACACCGCAACAGTATTCTCATTAGTAAAGTACTTGTGAACCGCTTCGTGAGCCTAGACCTGGCCCCGGGTGACCTCCGGTATGCGCCGCTATGGAAAGAAATATGTCATCCGACATGCTTACAGCAAGAACTGGCTCCATATGAGTTGTGCTACATAGTCCGGTATGCGCCGCTATGGAAAGAAACAAACATTACAGCAAGAATGTGATTTGTCCAGGCCAAGTTAGGGTTAGGGCTACACGTCACGACACGCTAAACTATTCCGGTGTTCGTCCTTTCATAATCGCGTATTCATACAAATTCACGGCGTTTTGTATTCTTTCTGGACTTCACAAGATTATATCCTTATAGACAACTCTCATCATGACCCTTGTTAGGTGTGTTTCGTTCCATGTTTCCTTGATGGCAGACTGTAAAATTCCGCGATTCTAGACTCGTTTTTTGTGTGGCTGGAGTGTATTCTATGTTCCTTGTGTGTTGCTTCCTTACTTCCTCCGGTGACCTCCTAATTTCCCGTCATGTAGGCTTGGGCGGTTGCGCAAGAAAGACGTCAGGGAATTTTCCAGTTGCACCAATCAATCCCTCGCTGATCTGCTTTTTTCAGTATCGGTGCCATTTAAATCCATAGACAAAATATCCTCCGAGAAGTTCAAGTCACCATTATTTATGGGCACTTGTCAGAGTGCGCTTAGTTCTATATCTGCCCTTATTTATATCCTTTTACGACGGAAGTCAACGGACACGCTCTCACAATCTCTGGGCCTGGAATCCTCACAAGCTTCCACCACTTCTATCTCAAAGTCAAATGGAAGTGCCACTGCTGATGGGAGTAGAAAGATCTACACGAATGGCGTGGTCAATCACCCATTAAAAACGCCACAGTACTCTCGAGGACAGCTTTTGAGGCGCTACCTCCAATGTTCGGCATTTATCACATGCGCTGCACCATTCGGATTTGCAGCCCTGTCCTACATATCCTACCCCGCGATGGTGCTCGGCAAGTCTTGCAAACTGGTTCCGGTCATGATCATGAACATTCTTCTCTACCGCCGACGATTCGCACCTCACAAATATCTTGTCGTGTTCATGGTCACGACTGGCATCACTATTTTCATGGGATTCGGAAATGACAACGCCAAGTCTTCTAAGACGCATAGCTCCACATCCCAAACGCAAACGCCGTATGCCAACGTCATTGGAATCACGTACCTCCTGATCAATCTTATACTAGACGGCGCCATCAACTCTACACAGGACGAGATCTTTGTGAGATATAAAGTAACTGGCCAGCAGATGATGTTCTGGATCAATCTATTCTGCACGGTCATTACGTCAATGATGACCGTGCTTCCCCTGCCTCACATTCCAGTCATTCATCCCTCAACCGGAGGAAAGGCTGAATTCACGGATGCGCTTGCATTTATTCGAGATCATCCTTCCATCATCCAGCCGTTGGCATTATTCGCATTAACTGGTGCGCTGGGCCAGTTGTTCATCTTTGAGACGCTGCAACATTTCGGTTCACTAACCCTTGTGTATGTATTATACACCTTTCGTCGTAAATGAGATCGCGGCTTACCTTGAATGTAGAACCATCACGCTGACCCGCAAATTATTCACAATGCTGTTATCTGTGGTTGTATACAAGCACAGGCTGACGTCAGGTCAATGGTTAGGTGCTGCAGTAGTGTTCGCTGGTATATCAGTGGAAGCTTTTGTCAAGAGAAAAGGTCAACTGTCTGTCTGGCTATAGTCAACCACTCTCAGAGCTGATTGCCTTAACAGATGTTCACGCGAAGCGTGTTATCCAGGAGAAGGAAAAGGCCGAGATAAAATCCTTGTAGGCTTTGAAAGCAATCAAAGGCAAGCAACAAGTCATAGACCAGACGATATTGAGTTAACAAACAACACTAAGCATGGAGAGCAACGTAATCCAAAAGAGAGAAAGAGGACTTGAATCATGGGATGGATGCGTGTGGGTAGTGCTATGTCTCCATTGCGTTAGGATCACCGGTGGGTTCTGGCTCATTGACAACCAATACTCTCTTTCGGTCATCCTCCCTGAATGGTTGAATTTGTTGGCATTGTCACTAAGAACAGTGGGTGGAACATTACCTATTGGAATCCTCTTCGTCGTCTTCATCGCTTCTCTTCCGCCTTGAGACTGCACGATGAGCAACCGGATATGCAGCGACAGCAATGCTCGCTTTATATATTGCCTCGTATTCCTGCAGCTGGTTGGTTGGAAGGATATCAGCAATAGCAACGGATGCACCTTTATTTGTGTCAAAAATCCGCCGTTTGGGGATATGCAATATCTTCGATTCTGTACGAGGTGCAATGCATCTTCCCATGATATCTGATAATACTGCATGGCGAACATCACGACGAAAGCGGGTGAAAGACTGATTCCGCCTAGCGGTTAGGTTGATACTCACTCCAGCCCATCATGAGACATCGAGAGACAACTCACCATTGCAGTGGACAAGCACGCGTCCACCTTGCAGAATCGCGTTGTCGATGAAAGCCTTTGCCCTAATCTCCCATGTCAAATACTGTGGGCCGTTAGACGCGACAAAGAAGCGCACTGCGGAAAGAGACGGATCAGGTTTTGTTCCTCATTGTCCTCGACATCTAGCGTCATGTAGTGAAAATGTTCCTGGAAGCGGGGTCGCACTGAAAACGCCTCCTTCGCATCTCGGATGCAGACACTATGGATACGGGTAGGACAAATAATAAGTCGCGTCGTGGTAGGGCAGGAGGTAATTAAGCACATTACATATGGGTGATATTCAGGGAATGGAGTGTCTCCAGTGATTTGGACGCCACGAAAGGGCCCAGCAATAAACCTGGAAGAATTTCTTGGCACTCCCTGCGCATCTCATACCTAACCAATGTAGTGAACCATGGCACCCTGACGAGAACCCTAGTATATACCATACCTCCACTCAATGTCTCCTGGCCCTTGAATCACTGACTTGATTTGTTCACTGTTCAAAGGAGGTGGGTTCATGGTCATCCAAAGAGCAATCGCTGATAGTTTAGCCAAGAGGAACCCGTTAGCACGTTGCAAGATTGCCTCGGAAAGGGGTGAGAATGCTGATTGTAACTTACACAGCTTGGAAGTTTATGTTGGCGGAAACCCAAAATAATATTACATCAGCAGGACCGCAATCCTTTGGCATCCACATCCGTCGAACTGGTGGACAAGTTGTGCGATGGATTCCGACGACGAGATACCGTAAGTCTCCTGCGACCTAGTACAGACCACTAAAGAGCTCATGGATGTTCTCAGGACGCTTATAGAACATGGAATGCCTCTGGCTGGATCGTCTGCTCGTGTACCTCTCACCGTCATATGTGGTTTTCTCGGTGCAGGGAAATCGACATTGCTCAAGTATGCTTTACTTTTGGGCAGAGATCCGACACGGGGGTAATCTAACCTTTTCCAAAGGCGCATTTTGACCGAACGGCACGGATACCGTATAGCCGTTATCATGAATGAATTTGGGGACACCGCGGTAATTCTTCCATGAACGACACCAGAACCATCTTTGATACATATTCAGGATATTGAATGTACGCACTTTCATTACACTCCTGATTCATGTGATCTCATCCGCAACTTAGCTAAAACGGTTAATGTCTCTTCACCTGATGATCCAACTGCGGAACAATCTGAGGAAATACTTGAATTAGCCAACGGGTGCCTCTGTTGCAGTATCAAAGACTCCGGCGCGGCTGCCATCGAGAAGCTGATGCAGCGTAAAGGGGCCTTTGACCATATTCTTTTGGAAACGACTGGTTTAGCGGACCCAGGTAGGTCAATATTCAACTGCTTCTCGTCCACCTAAGCAAACGGCCGGATTTCAAGGACCTATCGCAGCGATGTTTTGGCACAACGAAGAATTTGCAACGGGGCTCGGGAATGATATTACGCTTGATGCTGTTGTTTGTGTTGTTGACGCGGTTTTTGCCAAGCAGGTGCGTGGTTTGTTGCCCTGATATGTAATAATCTTCACCAGTTGCAGCAAATGGAAGATGACCAAACAACGGACACTATTGGAGAAAGTCTTCGGTGAGTAGGAAGCCCATCACTTGGAATAGGCACTGTATGGTTTTTTGTGGTAGACAAATCGCAGGATCCGATGTGATCCTCTTAAACAAAGCTGACCTCGTAACCCCAGATGCACTAGCACATACCGAGGCACTAATTCGTCTTGTGAATCCTGTTGCTCCCATCCACAGGACCGTTAGAGCCGATGTTGACCTGGGGTTCATCATGGAGATCTCTGCTTACGCTTCACCTCCACGAATCCAGCCACACACAGCTGTTACGGATATTAACCATGAAAACTGTGAAGAGCATGATATCCACCACCATGCAAGAGAACCTACCCACTATGAGCTTCGTGGGATTTCCAGTCTGCAAGTATCATGCCCTGTGCTCAGCCAAGTTTCTTTCGACCTACTAGATGAGTGGATCCGCTCTGTCCTGTGGGAGAATCGTTTACCAGGCATTGCTGAAAACCCGAGCTTGCAAGTTCTGCGCTGCAAGGGCTTGGTTACAATGGAATCCGGCGAGCAATACATGTTACAAGGCGTGCGAAGTATGTATGAGATGGTGAAGATGGGGGAACAAGTGGATATAGGAGTTCCAGAACCTGGGAAGATAGTTCTCATTGGCAAGGGTTTGGATGATACCGTTAGACACAGCCTGGAAAGTATTCTTCGATGATCATTCTCAACTTGTCAAGAACACAGAAGCAATATTCATAAGGTATCATGGCGCCATCTGTGTGCAATTACTTATGGTGGTATCAGGATATCGGAAGAGCGGTCTGGTTACGGTGCACACTGGTATTTACAAGTCCTGTTAGCTTTATTACACGAGATCGTGAACATCAGCAACTGATGATAGAGCTAGCCCAAGCTGAAATGGGGATTGCCCTGCAAACGTTGAGAACGTTGGACTCCGAGAAAGAGTCGGCGTGAGAAATTTGCACGATTGATATATGTACCAGTGCTAGTCATTGCTACGAAAACCGCGGTCACTTTTATCCACTATTTCAAAAATACTCCTTCTATGCCACGAAATTCACAGTCTCCTCCGCGGAACCGGGCGCGATACGATGACGATATGAGCAGCCAGACAAACGGACGAAGTTATCACGACAGGCGCTACGGTTGGCGAAAATACGAGGACGAACCATGGGGGCGGAGAGAAGGGGATGGAAGTAGATCAAGGAGAGATGATCGTCACGAATACGGGGAGCGTGAACGTGAACGCGAACGCGAACGCGACCGAGAACGATACGACTCCGGCAGATACAGGGATCGGGATAGGGACAACGACAGGAGAGGCTATGGGGCCACGGGTCCCTCATCGCGACGATCTGCGTCTCCGGGGTCTCGTCCTTCACGTCCACACTCTGAACGACCTCGTTCTTCTTCTCTGTCTGGGTCTCGGTCCGCGTCGCCTGCCAACAAGGCCAAGCCAAATTTTGCGCCGTCGGGTCTGCTTGCGGCGGAAACGAATACTGTGAAGGGCGCCAACGGAGATAGCACCGTTTTGAAGTACAATGAACCACCAGAAGCGCGCAAGCCGTTGCTAGGCTGGCGACTGTATGTTTTCAAAGGGTCTGAACAAGTCGGTGTGTATACTATGGTTTACGGTGCTTTAGAGGTTGATTTCCTATGTTCCTCTTGTGGATTAGAGCTGTTGCATATACACAGACAAAGTGCATATCTGATTGGAAGAGATCGTCTAGTAGCGGACATCGCTGTGGATCATCCCTCATGTTCAAAGCAACATGCAGCCATCCAATGTATGAGAATTCTCATCTTTCGCCACATGCAAGCTCATTTATCAGTAACTCAGACCGCCACATACAGGAGAAGGATGAACTTGGCTCTGTAAAAGCTGTCATTAAGTCCGTGATTAAACGACCATGGAGTGGAAATTTGTTGACATCCTGTTGGCAGACCATTTATTATAGATCTAGAATCCACAAACCAAACGCATGTGAACGGCGAAGCTATCCCAACGTCACGATATTACGAGCTAAAAGCCGGGGATGGTATGAGCTCACTTGGCTTTCATCTTGCTCTTGCTGAATTTCCACTCAAGTCATCAAATTCGGCCTGTCTACGAGAGAATACGTTCTCCTTCATGACGAAGCCACCTGATCCGACACTTTTGCCCCCTCGGCAGACACGCTTTTGTGTGTATGGAATCGACAGGCCAGAACTATTAGTGTGTAGTTTAATGCAGGTGCTTTATATCTGACCTACTCCTGAGATAAACTCTGTTCGTGATGCCGACGCTTTCCTCAATACGATTTCATCTTAACCTTTAGGCGTTGAGTTGACGTAATATTAGTGGGACATGAGGGGTCGTTTCTGTGTCACCTCGGCTAGTATCCCATTGCAGCCTCCATTGCCAAAGCATCCACCTCTCTGCTCCGACTTGATTACATAATAGCGTATACCTCTGCCTTAACATCCAAGACGATTTTTTTGACTCCTTCTTCACCCTCGGCTTCTAGGATCCTCAGAACCCCATCTTCTCCACCGACACGATCTCTCACAGCATCCATGATGATTTTCACGCCCTTCCAATGTTTGCCCAAATCTGTCCAATCTCTAACCTTAGAACCGCTGAAAACCTCCTTCACGCGCATTCTGAGAAAGCGCTCCCGTTCTAGAGCATGGAATGCCTCTTTCTGCTTGAAATGAATCAGTGCTTCGTCCCTGAGTCTCAACTCTCGTTCTTGTCGCATCTCTTTTGATTCTTGTACGGCTTCTTCTCCTGAAGACGCTGCTACCGCTTTTCCCATCGCCCACTCGACAAACTCAGCATACATCTTCCTCTCGGGCTTGACTTTCCGGATACCATCACCATGAAAACGGAATTTCGTTGGGTCGAAAAATCTACAAGTCCCGGCCCATTGAAATACATCACGTTTCGTCTTGAATCCTGCTTTCCAAGCCGCCATCGACAAACCCATGTATTCCATGATTTCGTCAAATGACTGACTCAGTTCGACTGGCGGATGGGGAGGGTTTGGTAGCTGCATTTTTTCATCATGAGCCATGTCAAAACACGTCAAAACACGACGTTACCTTGAGGCCCTTTGCACCAAGTGTTAGACCAGCATTTTTGGCAATCAGACCTAATATCATTCCAAGGTCCCCATAGCCATGGAAAAGGACAACTCTCTCCCATTCAGCTCTATCCGTACAGACATTAACATCGACCTGATTATCAGATCACTGTCAGATCTCTGCAAGTCATAACGATCAACAAACGCACTTGGTAGAAAATTTCGTTTCCTTCTGCCTCACGGCGTTTCTCCTCTTCATCTAGCTGGTGACCCAGCGGACCCCATTCACCCTGAGCAACTGGGACTGCGAAGTTTGACGTTCTATTTCCATCTACGGGATTCAGGAATTGTGCACCAATCCTTTGCTGTACGACCTCATGAGGGACGTTGATGAGAACATTGTTGCTCGCAATGACATTGGTTTTTGGACAAGCAACGACGAAGTCAAGATCGCCATAATCAGACTTCTCGGGTGCCTCGACAGGAACCGCAACGAATGAGTACAAGCTTTGTATTTTGGGTAGTAGACGTAATTTAAGCGCAGAGTAAACGTTTGGAGGCAACCGAGGGAACGACGAGGCCGCCAAAACTGCACCGAACGCGTTTCCGCCCATTGATGACGCGAAAGATATGATATGTAAAATCAGCTGATGTGCATCAGTCTTCGAAGCGGTTGAGTCATATGGTCGAAGTCTATTCAAGTTGTTTCCATCATGCTATGGGCTATGGTGCACAACGCATACACTATGTTGAACGTCCAACAGCGGAAGCGAAAAAGTGTCCTGAAATGATCTCAATCCGGTGTTGAATATTACCCAAGCAGCATAGACATGCTGTCTTGCTGTGATCAAGGGGATGTCAGAAAAAAAAATACCGGGCCGAATTTTTTTTTTTAAGCAATGAAGTGAGAAACTAACCGATAACCGACCGACCGCGGAACCACTTTCCCAATAAGGGAATTCAGCTTACAAATCATTCATCGAAAAAAACTGTTTGCGCACCTTTAGCACTATTTTGGTGGACGAGTGGCTTGTCTGGGGTGAGCAGCTGATGCCTGAATGATTGAGGTGAACAAGAGGCAAGTGGAATCTGAATGTACATCCTTAGAAGGCTGGATGCACAAAAAGTGCACTGTTCTCTCAGCAGTGGAAATGCAGGTGCCCAATGTGGATTTAGAGCACCTCGCAGAGGAATTCAAGATAATTGATGAGGCTAGTGATTTAGATGCCATGGAGGCCAAGAAGGACAAAAAGGCATGCATCATTCTGATCTGCTTGCCTGCAAGACAAATCTGAGGCAACTGATATCGAAATGGTGGACAAAGGAACTGGGGAATCCAAGGAGAGTGCTATGACAACTGATGGGTAGAGCGAACAGAGTGATGATGGTGCCAATACATACGAGGATGACAACATGCATCCCATGTGCCTTATTGCTCAGATGATGCCAGAGTGCTTGGTGGCAACATGATTAAGCAGCTCAAGGCTATGTATGATGCATAGTGCTTTTCCATCTTTCTTGAGTGTGCAAAACCATTGCAATCTGTATGCCAAATTTGAGTGGTTATAAATGCCTGAATTGAACTTCTTCTGAATAATAGCACAAACTTGATCATATATGCCTGGCAGAATTGGGATGTTGCACTCACTGTGGAGCAAAATTACAAGATTCATGACAAGGGGAGGTTGGCAATAACATGTGCACTTGAGGAGTGGCAACATTTCCTAGAGGGTGCCCAGCACAAGGTGGAGATTTGGATGGACCACAAGAACCTTGAGTACTTCATGTCAGCCAAGAAATTGAACTGTCACCAAGCTCATTGGTCCTTGCATCTTTCCAGGTTTGATTTCTCCTTGCATCACCATTCAGGTCATAGCATGGAAAAGACTGATGCTCATTCTTGTCGTCCAGATCATGGGGATGGGAGCAATGACAATGAAGAAATTTTACTGTTGCAACCAGACCTGTTCATGCTTTGGGCATTGGATGGTGTTGCCCTCAAGGATGGAAGAGAGTGCTAACTCTCAACACTGAGATTGGGCTTGAGAACAGGAATGTAATATATAGTAAAGAGTAAAGAAACATGTACAACACGATCATATGATAAGTAGAACAGTCACATGATATCATTATGTAAGGGAATACCTTACACCCGCCCTTCCCCTAAAAAATTAAATCACTCCCCATTTTTCTTTTCTCAATCCTCTAGCGCTTTAGAATCTACCAGTTCGCATCTTGGTAACCACAAGTCTGACTCTTCCCCATATCCCAGCCATTGTACTAGGTATTGTTTACCTTGTCCTTGCTTCCTTTCATCCAATATTCTTTCAATGTAGTACTCTGTCGATCCTTCATCTGTAACAATAGGACCTGGCTGTTCTAACACCCTGCCAGAAAATTGCGTGTCATCATTTTTCTTATGAGCCTTGAGATGTGAAATGTGAAAGGTAGTCATTTTGTCACCCTTGTGATTTGGAATAAGAAGTGTGTGGTTAAGATTCCGGGTGAGTTCCAGTAACTTTGTAAGGCCCATCAAACCTTGGCATAAATTTTGTGACACGTCCACTTTTTCCTTGCATGTATTCTCTTCATCTGTTCTTGGTTGCCAACATGACCTTCTCACCCACCTTAAATATTGGGTCAGGATCTCGGTTGATATTTGCATAGTGACTTTGTGAAATTTTAGCAGCTGTTAATGAGTCCTTCACTTCTTGGATATCCATTTCCAGGTGTTCAATCATTGCTCATGCTGCTGACTCCTCTGGTGTCATTTCAGGTGGCGTCACAATGATGTGAGGAACTCTGTTGCCATGTAATAATGGGGGAATGAGCCGAGGCAAGTTTTCCAATTTCAAGTTGAATGGTGAGAAGCCTGTGGATGCATTAACCATATTCATGATGTCGAACCTTACTTTTGGTAGAGACCTCACCCATCCCATTTGTTTTCGGTGATGAGTTCGGTTGGTACTCAGTGCAGAGTCTCAACAGAAGGGGTGAACACTTAACCTACAACTGCAGGCATGCTCGGGGTGAGGGGGGAGTTCGCTTAGATGGCCTCGGATTGTCCTTCAGGGCGCGGAGACTATAGAGAGGCTGGTACAGCGATTTTCAGTGTGCACACTAGTAGTGTACACGAAAGGGGAGATATGCGCAGTGGCGGAAAAGTGCGCAACGCAAAGAGGCAAAAACACGCAGTGTGGAAAAATGCGCAACAAGAGCGCAAAAGTGCGCAACAATGAGGATGATGAAGGCGGGAGGTGTAACAGGACAAAGACGACACTGGAATGTACTGTGAAGGTGGTGCACAGTTTGGGGGTGCAAACTGAGTGAAAGCGCAAGAAGCGGAAAAAGGCGCAGGCGGTGCGCAAAATGCGGCTATGCAAAAGGGTGCGCAAACGGTGCGCAAACGCAGCTATATGAAGGGCGCACTACGATAGTGCACAGACAAGGACGAAGGATGCAACGCAAGGGAAGAAACGCAACAATACGAGGAGGGGACGCAAACGATAACGCAAACACGGCTATACGAAGGGCGCACTACGAAGGCGCACGGACTGGACGCTGGTGCACAGACTATGTGCGACGCTGACTGAGCTAATAACTATGAGGGGGAGAGGGAAAGATCCTCTGGATTCTCTATCTGTCCGCTACTATGTACAAATGGCTTATGTGATAAAATAGTGAAATAAAGTATAAAAATAGGAAGCGCCATGCGCTACCCACAAGCGCATCCATTCGCCCATCTAAACCTGACTGCACTATGCCGCTGCCTCAGCCAATAAGATTTGTGCACCTATAGCTCAATATCCAACTGTTCCGGTGCGATGCGCTATTATTGGTGCGCACTAAGTCTCGTGCGCTCTTCCCAATTAATCTGCTTAGGTGTTATATGTCGCGTGCTGTGCCTTAGTAATAATGGCGTGATCGACCTGTGCCAGTTACCAGATAAGGCGATGCCGATTGGAAATGTGGAAGAACTAAAAGGGGATGCTGTGCGAGACCAAATACTGCCAAAGCGCCTGGGTTACGTGAAAGCGCCCAAGTGCGCACAGTCCAATGCCAAATAGGTGCAAAGCAGCCCAGTTATATAAGAATGCGCAGTTCGCTCATGCCGGAATCGTGGTATGCATCAAGTAAATGTGCCAGTAAGATGGGAGCTGCGATGCGCAGTGCACCGGTGCAGTGGATTGTTGTGTGTGATAGAGATTGTGCAAAGAGTGCGCAGCAGGGAATGTGAGTTGCAGGTAAAGTGTAAAAGGAGTGCGCAAAGGCGCATCGAGCGCGCAATAAATGTAGAAGGCAGATAAGGAGCGTGGGGGGGGGCGCATGGAGGCGGCTTGAAGCGCAATGAGGTGCATTTAGGGTGCACAATGATTGGCGGCTATGGGGAAACAAAGGCGCAGTAGAAATGCAAAAGGCACACAAAGGCGCACCTAAACGGTCAAAGGCGCGCAAAAGCGCACTACGCAAAGTGTGCGGAAGCCATCTAGGAGGTGCACACAATCACAAAAAATGCCATAGTATGCGCGCAGGGCGATAGGGAGCCATATCATCTCCTCCCAACTGAAGTACTGACTGTCCTCAGGCAGCATGCGATTGGTCAGCGCAAAATTTTCTTCGCTCACATAAGCGGCCATCCTCTCCTTATCTATCTCTGACCACCATCTATCCTCTATAACTCTTTCCACAACCCATCTCTACCCGATCCGATGGCTTCAGCATTTACCTTAGCTCTCAGACAAACGATCCTGGCCCTCAATGAGACCCTCCCTGCTGCTGGGAGTGAGCAGACGACGATGCAAGCTTGGGGTGAAGGGTTTTGTAGTAAACTGGTGCGCTTTTTGTGTTTTTATAACTGGCGCAGGTTGCTAAGGGTCAGGTCATGTAGAACATGTATAAAAGCCGTGCGGACTGTATCCAAGATGACGCAGAACTCGACGCGCTCCTCACGAAGGCGCGTAGCGCATTCAGCGGAATCATGGTGGAGGAGTGGCTTGCTTGGGGCGAAGAGCTGATGCCCGATATGCGTAAGATGATTGAGGAGAAAGAGAGGTCTGAGGAATTTGAGCGTAGGGCGCATGAGCTGGCAGAGTGGCTGGAAGCACGCGCCGCGCACTCTTGACCGCAGAATTGCAGGCGCCAGAGGTTAACTTGGAGCGGCTGGAAGGTGAGTTCAGAGTCATTGACGAGGCGAGCGATATAGATACCACTGAGGCACAGGAGGACGAAAAGGCGCGCGTCGCACTGGTGTGCTCTTTGTGCGCGCTTTCTGCTGCTACCGATGCTGAGGTTGTAGGCAAAGGAACTGGAGAGTCTTGGGAGAGTGGGGTGACGAGCGAGGGGGAGAACGAGCATAGCGATGAGAGCGCCAGTGCGGACGAAGGCGCAAGTGCACGCCCGGTGCGCGCAACACGGCAATGCGCATATGTCGAAGTGCCGCCACTGAGTGGGGTTGGCGCCACCTCTAACGCTAATAGCGGACCAGTAAGTTTCTTTGGATATGCTTCAAACTCACTAAACCATTCCCTTTCTCTACGCTAGTGTGATAACTGCCGCCGCATTGGCCAACCAGCTAGGTGCGCCTCTGTCAATGGAAAACGGTGCGCCCCATGTGCAAAGGGTAAGAGAAAGTGCGAATGGACGAAGCGCACCCTCGCACAGCTGCGCGCAACTCCTAGAGGCAGGAAAGCAGCTACTGGCGCTCTGGTCTGTCTTTTTCTCATCCTCCTTCCATGCTGCGCTAAACTTTCCAAAGGCGCATCGCAAATTGACAAGGGCAATGAGAGCGATGTGGGGCTCATCAGCCCCTCGAAAGAGCGCACATCCAAGCGCCGCAAAGTCGAAAACGCGCCCCCTCCACCATCGCAAGTGCGCCCAAGGCCGCACCGCCTTACCGTTCGCCAGGCAAGTGTGCACATGCAATCCTCGCACCAAACCAGATCGGGAAACACCTCAGGGGACGCGGTTTATCAAGGTCAAGATGTTGAGGCGCTCGACTTAGCGCAATGCCACTCAGCGGTTGCAGTCTTGGGCGCCACGCACGATCGCCTTCAAGACGATGTCCAAAGGTCGCTCATCGAGTTAGAGGTCGCTAAGAGCCGGTTGCACAGTGTGGAGCAAGCGGAGGCGGACGCAAAGGCGAAACTGGGTGCAGCCACGGAGCGCCTGGAGTTCCTGGAGTCCATTGAATAGCTGCACAATGGTATAAGTTTTAGATAGTATGTTAATCAATCTCTTTGTTGCGCCTGTGATACGCATGGTGCGCTCCGAAGCAGTGAAGTGTGCGCATGCGCGCAAATGTGCGCACTTTGCGCCAACCTGCGCACGCACTTTCATGGTGCCATAAAACGAAATTTGTAAGCCCAAATCATATGTGCGAGAGAAAAGAAATAATATAAGCAACGTTCAAGCAAGAAGTGTCAAGCGCACAAAGAACGCGCACCACGCAAAGATGCGCAAATGCAAAGGGGTGCGGAAAAATTGTCCAACCATCACTTTCCTCCTCCCAACTGAGATATTGACCATGTCCAGCGATAAAAAAAAGTAAGAGATAAAATGAAGCGCACGCGATATCACAAAGTCTAAAAAAAATGGGAAAGGCTCAGTAGATCATCACGGCCGGTAAAACCCATGGGTTGTGCAATCACAGAACGTGTCCAGATGCGACTTCGCGAATAGGAAAAGGTAACGTAAAAAAATGAAAGAAAGCAAAGCGTACATATAAAATGGTGAAGTATCCATAGCGGTGCGCACGGAGCGCTAGTTGCGCGCCTCATTGGCGCTTTCTTCTTCCTCAGCGCTATCTCCTTGTGCTTCTTCCTCGTCAACTGCTTCTTCGTCTTCCGTGTCCAGTACTATCGACTCTTCCATCTCTCTTAACTGCGTTGTGGTGATATCGAGCGCTATGTCAGGAAGTGCAATGGACTTGCGCGCGTGGTATGGCAATAGGCGGAATGCGGCTACTGGCCTGTCAAATACCGTCCCGTTGAGCTCGCAGACTATGTATGCACCACCCTGATTGCGCGACACTATAACTAGAGGACCGAGATAACGCGCGCATATTTTGCGGTTAAGGCTCTTTTCAATTGCTGTGTTGCGCATAAGGACTAAGTCGCTGCACTGGAAGTCGAAACTGCATATGGTTTTTGAGTGCGCTTTCTCGAAACGGAGCGCCGCTTTGCGCCTCTCTGCATAGACGCGGGAATGGATGCGTGCTAAGTCTGCTGGACGCTTTTGTAATGCGCGCGCGCGCCGCGCGATTAAGTCTGTCGTGGAGAGTATAGAATCTGGGGGTGGGTTAAGGTATGTCGCTTCAATGATATCAAGAGGGATTAGAGGCTGCGTGCCTGTAACAATGAAGTATGGCGAAACACCAAGGCGCTTCCGAACTGTGATGCGCTCCGCCCAAAAGACTGAGTACAGTGCACTGAACCACTTTGATTCTACTCCATCTGCTGCTTTGATAAGTGCTTGATGCACGTCAAAATGTGCGCGCTCAACAATTCCATTAGCGCGCGAATTATAGCCAGATATGCGGATGTGATTGATATGGTAGCGCTTACTGAGATAGGCTAGCGCTTTGATGAATGGCTTGCCATTATCAGTGACTATCTCGTACAATGCACCCCATCTGCAGATGAGGTCTTGGAACATCCAGTCGCCAAGTGCGCTCACATTTTCTTTAGGGAGCCCACGGAATTCCGGCCAAGTCGCAAGTGAGCAATGCCCTTGGACGATATAGCGCCGCCCTGCTGATACTGGTAAGTGCATCGTATCAATATAAACTTTACTGAACAGGGGCGCAGGCATTGCGACGACTGGCGGTATTAGAACCTTCTGTGTTTGCTGGATCTGGCAAATATGACAAGTGCGCACGAACCAAACGATGTCGTCCATAACATGCGGCCACCAAAAGCACTCGAGCAATGCGGAGCGTGTCGTGTAAAAGCGCTTGTGTCCAATGTTGTCATGGATGGTGCGCAATATCGGTAAGCGTCTAGACTGCCAAATAACAAGCTGGTGAGCACCATGCGCATTGCGCTTCCATAGGTGCGTCTTGTCTTTGAAAAACGCGCTCGCATAGCGCACGAGCGCGCTGTACTCGGAATCTGTGAAGTCACTAGGGCGCGTTAGGGTATCCATCCAAATCCACACCAAATCTAACTTCTCATCCTCTGCATCTGCTGTTGCACTCCTTGGAACTTGGCTATAGTCGTCGTCGTAAATAAGCGCACTATTGCACGCATTTTGCGCATTTTTGTTTGGCTCTGGCTGCGTCAGCACCAGTGCTTGCGCATCCAAAGACTGTGAAATAGGACGTATCGCATGCATAAATCCATGTAGCGCATCAATCCAGTCCTCAAACTCTTCATCCTCTTCTCCCTCTAAGTCCTCTGGCTGCTTCGGCCAACGTGAAGGCCCATCTGGACCATGCACCGCTCCCCTAACATGCACGAGTGTAAAGTGGAATGTAAGGATTGAGACAATCCACCGGTTAATGCTAGCGGATGGTTGGATATCGGGGTTTTGTAGCATGCCCTTGATATAGTGCGCGTCAGTCTCCACAATTAAGTTGCGCACACCTATAATATAAAGGCGCAAACTGCGCAGCGCGCGGTAAAGCCCATAGATCTCTAGCTTCGGTTGTGAAAAGCACGCTTCTCTGTCGTTGAGCGTAATCGAGCCAAACCGGTTGTAAATGCGCGTTTTTGCATCTGCGCTCTTTTGCTGGCAAAGGTAAAAGCCGACCGCTATCTGGGAAGAGTCGACTGCAAGGATAACAGGGAGTTCTGAGGAATAATCGATCGGTTGTAGTGCAGGACACTCTAGCACTGCTTGCTTAATGTCATTTTGCACCGCTATCTGCTCTGGGCCCCATTCAAATGGAGCGTCCTTGCGTGTAAGCTTTGTGAGCGCGTTAACGCGGTGCGCATAATTGCGGATATAAATGCGCATTAAACCGACTGTTCCCAAGAATGCGCGCACTTCTGACAGCGTGTGGCATGCGCCCCAATTGCGGATAACATCTACCTTGCCGCGTTCGGGTTTTCTACCTTCTGGGGTGCAATAATGGCCAAGAATGACAAAGTTTTCAGTGCACAAGGTGGATTTCATCCCTGAGAAAGTGCCGCCGCTATATTTCATGCGCTGCACAATGCGGTTCACGTTCTGAAAGTGCTCCCACACAAAGCGCCTTACACCAGGGTTCGCAGTGAGTGCTTCGCACGAGCCATCCGGTAAAATGTAGCGCTTCGAAGGCCCCTTGACTGGAACATCGTCAATATAGGGAACGGTGTAATCTGGTATCTCTGGCTGCAGAATATAGCACACGTCATCGTGGAAGATTGGTACTGAGTTTGTCCAACCCATTGGCAATGTAACGAGGCGCATTGTGCCATATGGTGTCTGGAATGTTGTAAGGTCGCACGACGATTCTTTGATTAAGCGCTCGTCGTATCCCACATATAGATCAAGGACGGCGCCGCATGCGCGCCCCGCAAATTGCTCTGCAAGGTGCTCAGGTGTAGGGGTGACGCCGGAGTGTTTAATGGTAACACGATTAAGCGGTTCGAGGCTATGTACGATGCGCAGTGCTTTTCCATCTTTCTTGAGTGTGCAGAACCAGCGTGATCTATATGCCGAATTTGAGTGCTCATAAACACCTGAGTCTATCTTCTTCCGGATAATGGTGCAAACTTCGTCGTATATGCCTGGTGGAATGGGGATGTTGCGCTCTATCCAAGGAGTGTGCGGAATAACTGGGATTTCTACTGGGGGAAAGAACGCGGTCTTGAAGCTACCGCGCTCCTCATCGCTCCATGCAAAGGCTTCATTCTGCAAAGACATCAAGTGGTGTAAAACCTTCATCTCCTCCGGTAATAGGAAATCGGTGTGGCACTTTTGGAGCGCTTGCATGCGCTCTTCAGTATAGCACCCAGTTGGGGTAAATGGTGGCGGGTTTGGTAAAAGCACAGGAAGTGCCGCTAGCGGATCGCCTATAATGTTGCGCTCGATGCGGAATTCGTTTGGGACGGGCGCAATAACTGGCTTGACCTTTCTAGCAACCGGTTTATACTTCTTCTTGGTCACTACGCCCTTTTGCGGTGCGCGCACCGCTAAATCGATAAAAGTTGCGCGCGCATGTGCGCTTTTCGGAAACGCGGCAGGAATAAGCGCCACAGGGTCGATCAAATTTAAGAGCGCCTGCGCATGACTGTTGGTACACTGGGATAGGTAGAGTTGAGAGATAATAGAGGTGGAAGGAACGGAAGCAAAAAATGGAATAAGCGCAAACGCGGAAACGTCACAAGATTGGGTATCAGAGTCAAATGTTATGATAGTGGTGGCTTCTCCTTGGTCTGGGATCAATTCCTCGAAGCCTGGCAAAAATTTCTTTGCAGGTTATGCTGAATAGCAAAGTGCGGTGTTGCTGGAGCTGGTAAGAAGTGGCGCGGCTTCCCCCTAGGCTTTGTTGGAATGGTGGAGATGGCGCCAGTGTTCGGATCGCAGATTGTAATTGTTTGCACTTCGTCCGCAAAGTTGCGCACAATGGAGCGCGTTAACACGTCGAAGGGGCGCCCTAACAGAATATCGTAAGCAGGTGAACGGATAACGTGAACTTGCACATAGACAATGATATCCCCAATGCGCGCAGAAACGTTGCGCGCAAGCCCAAGCGACTCATCTACCTCTCCATTGGCTGATTGCATGTATAAACGAATGCGCGGGTCGTACTGAAGCCCAAGACGATGGCAGACTGCTTCTGACATTGCGATAATTTGTGAACCCAGATCTAAGATAGCTTCAAAGTACTCTTGGTTGTCGATCAATAAATCAATGGAGCGAAGCGCATGCGACTCTTTAGCAACCTTCAAAACATCGGGGTTTTCAATTTCGCCTGGTTGGAGATGGGTAAGGTACTGTTCAAATGGATCCTGCAAAACAATAGGAAGCGGCCCTGCAATTGCCGCGCTAGCTGGAGGTGTCACATTAAGCACTTTATCTCCCACAAAAGGCGCGTGCGCTTCGCAGTGCGCAAATGGCATAACGCTCGCAAGGTTTGTAGCTACCACTTCCGCACTGGTAGCTGCAATATGCTTTGGGGTGACTTGTTCTCTATGGCGCTGCCTGAGATCGGGCGAAAGGGATAGAAGCTCTTCATGCGAAACCGTAACAGAGGGCGCCTTCATGGCACGCGCATATACGTCGTCGACAATCTGCGGGTTCTGGATGGGAATGACAGTGCGGTATGATGGCTCTTTGCCTTTGGAAGAGTTAGCTGGTATGTCTGGTTTATCTGCTGCTGCGGGCGCAAAACGCGCCTCAGGAATGTTGGAATAGGGATGTATGGGTGTCTCGTCGGGCGCATCAGTTGCGCTCACAGCGGATTGCGAAGCTGGGGACTCAATACTGTCGGCGGGTGCCATGTCTGTGGTTGTAGAATGCATACCCTCTTGGTTGGATGTATTGCGCGGTGCGCGCCGCAGAATTTCAACGCCGTTGAAGACTTGCCTCTTGCGAAGTGCTATCAACTCCCTCTCGAGCGCATCAATGCGCTCTTCCTTCGTTAGTTGCGCATTTGGTGCGCTTTGCATATAATCTGCTGCAGGAGCTGAAGCGGCAACGTACGTCGACTGTAGAGATGCAGCTGGAGCTGGACGAGGCGCTATATTGTAGATGAGCTGCGAATTGGTATTAGATGAAAGTCGACCCGTGGCAATCTGCCCTGGGTTGCGCTTATGCCATTCCTCGATGCGCTCGCCTAGGAAATTGCCTGGAATAGAACACGGCACGAATGCGCCACCTGGGAGTACGATGCGCCCTTCCACATTTCACCTACACTTTCCTTCGCTAATAAGGCGCTCAATTGAAGCGCACTCAGGGATATAGTGCCCTGTCTGACCGCAACCATTGCACCTGTCATTGTTCGAGCGAGGCGCACCATTTCTGCCATCTCTGCGTGATGCGCTCAATGCAGTGACTATCGTCTGTGTCATGCACTCGAATAAGACTGAAATGTCTTCTGCTTTGACTGCGGGTGCGCTAGGTTGTGGCTGGGAAATGGGTGTGCTGGGTGCTGAGTAGGGCGCATACATATCGGGGTTTTGCGCTGTGAGCCCAGTAAGTGGCTGGAAATAGCGCGCTGGGCCTTCAAAGATAAAGTCGATCGCATCGCGTATTGCATCTAATGAGTATGGCACATTTGCAGGCTGATTCGGTACCGCAATCGCAAGGCGGCTCAAAATGCGCTCTAGCTGGTCTGGTCGAAACACCCTAACGAACATGCGGCTTTGGTCGTAGCATGCCAATATGCCTTGCACAACTAAGTATTCGCTAATGTTGAAAAATGCGCGATAATAGCGCGCGATTTCTTCTGCAGTTACGAGGCCAATGCGTGCGGTCTCACCAATAAGCTTGTCCAGGTCACTAATACTCCATTTACTGCCATCCCTAGAGCCAGGATAAAGCTTTAGGACAGCGTCTTTGAATGCACCATAGTTGTGCGTCGCGCTATACTCTGGTAGCAGTTTCCAAGTGTCTGCAGTGTCGCTGTCCAAATAGCGCACTGTGTGGAACTTCTTATTGGTCTCATCGGTGACATTACAATCACGGAGGAGTTGCGCAAGCTCCTCAAAGTACTTCTGGAGTTCGCGCGGTTTTGCAGGGTCAAAGCGCGGTGCGTTTTGGTTAGATGCAGATGGCATGTGCATGGTAGCCATGGTAGGTGGAATAAGGTGTGTAGAGTTACGATCTGGTAAAAGCGCAGCGAAATTCGGAGGTGGGGAAAAATGCGGTGATGCGGACGGAGTTAGGGTAGGTAGGGATGATTCAGGTGAAGGTGGAGGTAAAGACAGCGCGGACGAGTGATGTGTGTTGTTTAGGAAGAGTGATTCAAATACTGGTATTTCCCCAAGCTGGAGCGCAGTTGCTAGCAGCTCGGAATGGAGAGTGCGAAGGTGGTTAATGTTGAAGCGAAGGGCGAGCCGATGGAGGTCTAAAATATGGTCTGATAAACAGAAACCCCTCGCGGTGGGCTCCAGAAAATGATGAGTTCGGTTGGTACTCAGTGCAGAGTCTCAACAAAAGGGGTGAACACTTAACCTACAACTGCAGGCGTGCTCGGGGTGAGGGGGGAGTTCGCTTAGATGGCCTCGGATCGTCCTTCAGGGCGTGGAGACTATAGAGAGGCTGGTACAGCGATATTCAGTGTGCGCACTAGTAGTGTACACGAAAGGGGAGATATGCGCAGTGGCGGAAAAGTGCGCAATGCAAAGAGGCAAAAACACGCAGTGCGGAAAAATGCGCAACAAGAGCGCAAAAGTGCGCAACAATGAGGATGATGAAGGCGGGAGGTGTAACAGGACAAAGACGACACTGGAATGTACTGTGAAGGTGGTGCACAGTTTGGGGGTGCAAACTGAGTGAAAGCGCAAGAAGCAGAAAAAGGCGCAGGCGGTGCGCAAAATGCGGCTATGCAAAAGGGTGCGCAAACGGTGCACAAACGCAGCTATACGAAGGGCGCACTATGATAGTGCACAGACAAGGACGAAGGACGCAACGCAAGGGAAGAAACGCAACAATACGAGGAGGGGACGCAAACGATAACGCAAACACGGCTATACGAAGGGCGCACTACGAAGGCGCACGGACTGGATGCTGGTGCACAGACTATGTGCGACGCTGACTGAGCTAATAACTATGAGGGGGGGAGGGAAAGATCCTCTGGATTCTCTATCTGTCCGCTACTATGTACAAATGGCTTATGTGATAAAATAGTGAAATAAAGTATAAAAATAGGAAGCGCCATGCGCTACCCACAAGCGCGTCCATTCGCCCATCTAAACCTGACCGCACTATGCCGCTGCCTCAGCCAATAAGATTTGCGCACCTATAGCTCAATATCCAACTGTTCCGGTGCGATGCGCTATTATTGGTGCGCACTAAGTCTCGTGCGCTCTTCCCAATTAATCTGCTTAGGTGTTATATGTCGCGTGCTGTGCCTTAGTAATAATGGCGTGATCGACCTGTGCCAGTTACCAGATAAGGCGATGCCGATTGGAAATGTGGAAGAACTAAAAGGGGATGCTGTGCGAGACCAAATACTGCCAAAGCGCCTGGGTTACGTGAAAGCGCCCAAGTGCGCACAGTCCAATGCCAAATAGGTGCAAAGCAGCCCAGTTATGTAAGAATGCACAGTTCGCTCATGCCGGAATCATGGTATGCATCAAGTAAATGTGCCAGTAAGATGGGAGCTGCGATGCGCAGTGCACCGGTGCAGTGGATTGTTGTGTGTGATAGAGATTGTGCAAAGAGTGCGCAGCAGGGAATGTGAGTTGCAGGTAAAGTGTAAAAGGAGTGCGCAAAGGCGCATCGAGCGCGCAATAAATGTAGAAGGCAGATAAGGAGCGTGGGGGGGGGCGCATGGAGGCGGCTTGAAGCGCGATGAGGCGCATTTAGGGCGCACAATGATTGGCGGCTATGGGGAAACAAAGGCGCAGTAGAAATGCAAAAGGCGCACAAAGGCGCACCTAAACGGTCAAAGGCGCGCGAAGGCGCATGAAAGCGCACGAAGGCATGCAAAAGCGCGCTACGCAAAGTGTGTGGAAGCCATCTAGGAGGTGCACACAATCACAAAAAAATGCCATAGTATGCGCGCAGGGCGATAGGGAGCCATATCATCGGTCCACATGGTAACATAGACATTGGACCACCATCTTGTTAGTGCATTCAGAAGCCCCATCTGTTTGAGGGTGGTATGCCATTGACAATTTGTGATTGATCCCTGCCAAGTGCATCAATGCTTTCCAGAATTTAGATATGAATAGTTTGTCCCAGTCTGTAATTAGTTCACATGGACATCCATTTTTGCAATACCATTTATCGAAGAATATGTTTGTGAACTCATCTGTGGACATGTCCATTCAGCATGGTGCCAGCTGGAAATTGGTGCCCATTCTGTCGGTCATCATCACAATCTTGTCAAACCCTTCATCTTTTTGCAAAGGCCCCACAAAATTGATTGCCACTGATTCAAATCTCTCATTTGGGACCATCAATGGGTGTAGTGGGCCAGCTGGTCATGTAGTTCAGCTTTTATTTCTTTGACAATCCACGCATGATGGCATGTATGCGTTTAACAGGTCCCTTCACATTTCTGGCCAATAGAAATCTTGACAAAGTACACCGTATTTTTTCTTACCACCAAAGTGCTCCAAATTATCGTGAGCCAGCTGATACAGATTTTCTCGTACATCACCTCCTGATGGAACCACCAAGTGTTTGCTGATGAATAGCAGTCTGTCCACAAATCTAATCCCCAGTTTTTTGTCCATCATTCCCACCTTAAGGTTTTTGATGATTCCTGTGCACCATTCATCATTTTGGTATCCCTCCTTAATTGCCTTTACCATTGATTCGTCTGATTTGATCTCAAAAATACCACCCACCAGTTCTGGTTTCTTTTCAATGTCCACTGATTTGGGTAGTCTTGATAATGCGTCTGCCATAGTATTGTCCACTCCATTAATATATTTGATGGTGTACTTGTATTGAGACATGTATTCCATCCACCTCACTTGTCGTCGAGATAGATCCTTCTGGACATCAAAATTTTCCAATGTTTTATGGTCCATGTATATGAAGATCCATGATCCAAGCAAATCCACATGCCACTTTTGCAATGCCCTGATGATTGTGAGCATTTCTTGTTCATGCACAGGATAGTTTAATTCTGCCCCTTTCAACGCCCTGCTTTCGAAGGCACATGTTCATGCAGTTTCCCAGGTCGGTCCAAAAGAAAGTACTACCCCAGTGTGTCATTTGCTTGCATTGCAGGTTACAAAAATCTTGTTATCTTCTGGATTATTGTGGTCAATCATCATTAAACAGTCACAAGATAAGACCAGTTTTTTGATTGCCTCGAACACATCCTGATGTTTAGCTGTCCACACAGGGAAGTTTGAGTTACACTCCTTTTTCATCAATGGTGTCAAGATTGAGGTATGTTCCACCAAGGCCAGCAGGAAGGCTGCAAGGTATCATACTAGGCCAAGGAAGCACTGCACCTCCTTCACATTTTTCAGAGCTGGCCAGTTCAAAATTTGCTCAATTTTTGATCCATCCACCTCGATTCCTCTCTCAGAGATGCGGTGACCCAGGAAGTTAATCTCCAACATGAAAAGCATAGACTTCTTCAATGAGCAGAACAGACCCACCACTCTTAAGGCTTCCAGTATTAATTTCACATTTTTCTTGTGTTCCTCCACTGAGTTAGACCAGATCATGATGTTGTCCAGGTATACATGGCATATATGACCAATGTACTTCGCTAATGCCAGGGTTACTTGCCATTGATGTGTAGCAAAAGTGTTTTGTAGCCCCATAGGCATTACCACCGATTCCCATAGACCATAGGGTGTTAATGTAGCCATGTATTTTATGTGTTCAGGTTTTACCAGCATCTAAAAAAACGAATTTGTCATGTCAATAATTCCCCAGACTTTACCTTTGGCACAATCTGCCAGTATGTCATCTACCCATGGTAGGGGGTAGTGGTCCAGGATTGTCATGCTATTAAGGGCCCAATAGTCATTTGTAGCACAGTCATATCTGCCTTTGGAATAATGAAGGATGGGGATGCAAATTCTGATGAGGAGGGTCAGATACACCTTGCTGCCCAATGTTGTTCAATGAGAGTTTTCCAAGCAGCCCTGTATTTATGTGGGCATGTATATGCACGTGCTGTTCTCACTGCTGCCCCTGATTTTAGTTCAATGTGATGGTAGATGTCAGTAGGTAATTTATCCACATGTGGAATGTCTTTTGAAAATCGGTCCTTAAAATCCTCCTTCAATTTCTTGTCCAGGGCCAGCAATTCATTCAGTCGAGCCAGTTGTTCAATCCTTGTCTTGACTAATGCGACAACATCTGGACCTTCTGATGTATGTTGACTGAAGTCAAACTTTCCAGGGTAGTCATCAATATATTTTTTTCCAAGTTGGTCATTAATATCGCCCACTTAAATTTGTGTTCAGTATGGCCCTCCTCCATAAGCTTTCATTCTATTTCTCATTTTTGTTTTGGAGATAAAGTCAGTTTAAATATCTTTCACTCAATCTTTGGAGGATTAAGAAGGTCATAATTTGAGTCTTTATTCACAGCTGTATGCAGTTCTGCATCAACAACAATTTTGTTTCTAGCCAGAAAGTGTAGTCTTAAAATAATGTTCGTTTGTAGTCCAGGGCAGATGAGTGCATTTATAGTACAAGATTGCCAGATATTGTCAGGCGACACAAAGGAAAGCCTGCAGTATTCATCTAGTTCCAGATCTGAGCCTTGTTTCTTCTTCGTCATGACACTTGATATTTTGTAAGGTGATTTCAGTCTTTTGAGCGGATATCCTTGAGCGATTGCAAACTCCCTAGACATCAGAACTGGGGGGGCATCCATAGTCAAGAAGGGTATCAATGGGTGATGAGGAACATCTGTTCGCAGCCTCCATGTAACAGCTCCACCAGAGATGGGAGGGGAGATGGAAGGGGGAAACATACTCATCATTATCACCCAGTCCAAACTCTTCAGACTCTGTATCACTTCCCTCAGTGTTGAATATTGCTGCCACCATTGCATTTTTCTTCTTCTTGAATGTTGCTTTTGCCTTCGCCATGTTTGCTGCTGTAACATTCCTGCATGCTTCTAAGGAGGGGCGATCACAGGTGCAGTTCCATGCAAAATGCCCCCACATAGAAGCAGCGACATTTGTAACACCCTTGGTGTTTATCAAGCAATTTTCTCTCATCATCGGTGATGTGTTCAGTTGGTACTTGGTGCAGAGTCTCAATGGAAGGGGTGAACACTTAACCTACAACTGCAGGCATGCTCGGGGTGAGGGGGGAGTTCGCTTGGAGGGCCTCGGATCATCCTTCAGGGTGCAAAGACTATGGGGAGGCTGGTACGGCAGTTTTCAATGTGCGCACTAGCTGTGTACACTAAAGGGGAGATATGTGCAGTGGCAGGAAAGTGCGCAATGCAAAGGGGCAAAAATGCACAGTGCGGAAAAACATGCAATGGGAGTGCAAAAGTGCACAACAATGAGGGTGATGAAGACGAGAGGTGTAGTGGGATGGAGACAACACTGGGGTGTGCTGTGAAGGTGGTGCATAAGTTGGGGAAACAAATGGGGTGGAAGTGCAAGGGGCAGAGAAAGGCACAAACAGTGCACAAAATGCAGCTATACAAATAAGTGCACAAATGGTGCGCAAACACAGCTATACGAAGGGCACACTGTATGAGTGCTCAAACGAGGATGAAGGATGCAACACAGGGATGAAATGCAACGATATGATGAGGGGACACAAACGATACGCAAATGCGGCTATACGAAGGGTGCACTACACAGGCACATGGACTGGACACTGGTGCACAGACTATGTGCGATGCTGACTGAGCTATGAACTATGAGGGGGGGAAAGATCCTTTCGATTCTCTATCTGTCCACCTACTATGTACAAATGGCTTATGTGATAAAAATGGTAAAATAAAGTGTAAAAATAGAAAGCACCATGTGCTACCCACAAGCACATCCATTCGCCCATCTAAACCTGACTGCACTATGCTGCTGCCTCAGCCAATAAGATTTGTGCACCTATAGCTCACTACCCAACTGTTCTAGTGTGATGCACTATTTTTGGTGCACTCTAGGTCTCGTGTGCTCTTCCCAATTAATCCGCTTTAGTGTTATGTGTCGCATGCTGCACCTTGGTAATAATGGCATGATCGACCTGTGCTGGTTACCAGATAAGGTGATGCCAATTGGAAATGCAGAAGAACTATAAGGAGATGCTGTGAAAGGCCAAATACTGCCAAAGCACCAGGATTATGTGAAGGTGCCCAAGGCGCACAGCCCAATGCCAAATAGGTGCAAAGCACCCCGATTATGTGAGAACATGCAGTTCACTCATGTCAGAATCATGGTGTGCCTCGAATAAATGTGCCAGTAAGATGGGAGCTGTGATGCACAGTGCACTGGTGTGGTGGATTGTTCTGTGTGTGATAGGGATTGTGCAATGAGTGCACAGCAGGGAATGTGAGTTGCAGGTAAAGCATAAAAGGAGTGCGCAATAAATGTGGAAGGCAGATAAGGAGTGTGGGGGGGGTGCGCAGAGGTGGTTTGAAGTGCAATGAGGTGCATTTAGGGCATACAATGATTGGCAGCTATGGGGGAACCAAAAGTGCAGTAGAAATGCAAAAGGTGCACAAAGGCGCACCTAAATGGTCAAAGGCATGCAAAAGCGCACTGTGCAAAGTGTGCAGAAGCCATCTAGGAGGTGCACACAATCACAAAAAATGCCGTAGTATGTGCGCAGGGCAATAGGGAGCCGTATCATCTCCTCCCAACTGAAGTACTGACTGTCCTCAGGCAGCATGCGATTGGTCAGCATAAAATTTTCTTCGCTCACATAAGCAGCCATCCTCTCCTTATCTATCTCTGACCACCATCTATCCCCTATAACTCTTTCCACAACCCATCTCTACCTGATCCGATGGCCTCAGCATTTACCTTAGCCCTCAGACAAATGATCCTGGCCCTCAATGAGACCCTCCCTGCTGCTGGGAGGGAGCAGATGATGCAAACTTGGGGTGAAGGGTTTTGTAGTAAACTGGTGTGCTTTTTGTGTTTCTATAACTGGTGTAGGTTGCTAAGGGTCGGGGCATGTAGAACATGTATAAAAGCTGTGCAGACACTGTTAAAGACGATGCAGAACTCGACGCGCTCCTCGCGAAGGCATGCAGCGTGTTCAGTGGGATCATGGTGGAGGAGTGGCTTACTTGGGGCAAGGAGCTGATGCCCAATATGCATAAGATGATTGAGGAGAAAGAGCGGTCTGAGGAATTTGAGCGTAGGGTGCACAAGCTGGCAGGGCAGCTGGAAGTGTGCACTGCGCATTCTTGTCCACTGAATTGCAGGCGCCCAAGGTTAACTTGGAGCATCTGGAAGGTGAGTTCAGAGCAATTGACGAGGCAAGCGATATAGATATCACTGAGGCACAGGAGGATGAAAAGGCACTTTCTGGAGCTACCGATGCTGAGGTTATAGGCAAAGGAACTGGGGAGTCATGGGAGAGTGGGGTGACAAGCGAAGGGGAGAGTGAGCAGAGCGACGAGAGCACCAGTGCGGACAAAGGTGCAAGTGCATGCCTGGTGCGTGCAATGCAGCAACATGCATATGTCAAAGTGCCACCACTGAGTGGCATTGGCACCACCTCCGATGCTAATAGCAGACCGGTAAGTTTCTTTGGATATGCTTCAAACTCACTAAATGGTTCCCCTTTTCTACTCTAGTGTGATAACTGCCGCCGCATGGGCCAACCGGCTAGGTGCATCTCTGTCAATGGAAAATGGTGTGCCCTATGTGCAAAGGGTAAGAGAAAGTGTGAATGGATGAAGCGCACCCTTGCACAGCTGTGCACAACTTCCAGAGGCAGGAAAGAGGCTACTGGGCACTCTGGTGTGTCTTTTTTCTCATCCTCCTTCCATGCTGCACTAACTATTTCAAAGGTGCATTGCAAACTGACAAGGGCAATGAGAGCGATGCAGGGCTCATCAGCCCCTTGAAAGAGTGCACATCGAAGTGCCACAAAGTCAAAAATGTCGCAAGTGCACCCAAGGCCACGCTGCCTTACCATTTGCCAGGCAAGTGCACACACACAATCCTCATGCCAAACCAGATTGGGAAACACCTCGGGGGATGTGGTCTACCAAGGCCAGGATGTCGAGGTGCTCGACTTAGCGCAATGCCACTCGGTGGTCACAGTCTTGGGTGCCACACACAATTGCCTTAAAGAAGACGTCCAAAGGTCGCTCGTCGAGTTAGAGGTTGCTAAGAGCCGGTTGCACAGCATGGAGCAAGCGGAGGCAGATACAAAGGTGAAACTGGATGCGGCCTTAGAACACTTGGAGTTCCTGGAGTCCATTGAATAGCTGCTCGCCTTTATAAGTTTTAGATAGTGTGTCAATCAATCTCTCTGTTGCACCTGTGATATGCGTGATGCGCTCTGAAGTGGTGCAATGCACACACGCGCACAAATGTGCACACTTTGTGCCAACCTGCGCACGCGCTTCCATGGTGCCATAAAATGAAATTTGTAAGTCCAAATAATATATGTGAGGAAAAAGAGATAAGATAAGCAATGTTCGAGCAAGAAATGTCAAGCGCACAAAAATGCGCACCAGTGCAAAAATGCACAAATGCAAAGGAGTGCGGAAAAATCGTCCAACCATCACTTTCCTCCTCCCAACTGAGATATTGACCATGTCCAACGATAAAAGAGTAAGAGATAAAATGAAGCGCATGCCATAGGACAAAGTCTAAAAAATGGGAAAGGCTCAGTAGATCATCATGGCCAGTAAAACCCATGGGTTGCGCAATCACGGAATGTGTCCAGATGCGACTTCGTGGATAGGAAAAAGGTAACGTAAAAAAAATGAAAGAAAGCAAAGCATACATATAAAAAGGTGAAGTATCCATAGCAGTGCACGTTGAGTGCTAGTTGTGCACCTTATCAGCACTTTCTTCATCCTCAGTGCCATCTCCTTGTGCTTCTTCTTCGTCAACTGCTTCTTTGTCTTCTGTGTCCACTACTATGGACTCTTTCATCTCCCTCAACCATGTTGTAGTGATATCGAGCGCTATGTCAGGAAGCGCAATGGACTTGCATGCATGGTATGGCAGTAGGCAAAATGTGGCTACTGGCCTGTCGAATACCATCCCATTGAGCTCGCAAACAATATATGTGCTGCCTTGATTGCATGACATTATAACTAGAGGACCAAGATAACACATGCACATTTTGTGGTTAAGGCTCTTCTCGACCGCTGTGTTGTGCATAAGGACTAAATCGCTGTGCTGGAAATCAAAACTGTGGATGGTTTTTGAGTGCACTTTCTCAAAATGGAGCGCCACTTTGCACCTTTCTGCATAGACGTGGGAATGGATGTGTGCTAAGTCTTCTGGATGCTTTTGCAATGCACGGGCATGCCACGTGATCAAGTCTGTAGTGGAGAGTATAGAATCTGGGGGTGGGTTAAGGTATGTCACTTCAATGATATCGAGAGGGATTAGAGGCTGCATGCCTGTCACGATGAAGTATGGTGAAACACCAAGGCGCTTCCGAACTGTGATGTGCTCTGCCCAAAAGACTGAGTACAGTGCACTGAACACTTTGATTCTACTCCATCTGTGGCTTTGATAAGTGCTTGATGCATGTTGAAATGTGCATGCTCAACAATTCCATTAGCATGCAAGTTATAGCCAGATATGTGGATGTGATTGATATGGTAGCACTTACTGAGATAGGCTAGCGCTTTGATGAATGGCTTGCTGTTATCAGTAACTATCTCGCACAATGTGCCCCATCTGCAGATGAGGTCTTAAAACATCCAATCGCCAAGTGTGCTCACATTTTCTTTAGGGAGCCCATGGAATTCTGGCCAAGTCGCAAGTGAGCAATGCCCTTGGACGATATAGTGCCACCCTGCTGATACTGGTAAGTGCATCGTATCAATATAAACTTTACTGAAGAGAGGCGCAGGCATTGTGATGACTGGCAGTATTAGAACCTTCTGCGTTTGCTGGATTTGGCAAATATGGCAAGTGCGCACAAACCAAATGATGTCATTCATAATGTGCGGCCACCAAAAGTGCTTGAGCAATGTGGAGCATGTCACATAAAAGCGCTTGTGTCCAATGTTGTTGTGGATGGCACGCAATATCGGTAAGCATCTAGACTGCCAAATAACAAGCTGGTGAGTGCCATGCATGTTGTGCTTCCATAGCTGTGTCTTGTCTTTGAAAAATGCGCTCGCATAGCACACTAGCACGCTGTACTCAGAATCTGTGAAGTCACTAGAGTGCGTTAGGGTATCCATCCAAATCCACACCAAATCTAACTTCTCATCCTCTGCATCTGCTGTTGCACTCCTCAGAACTTGGCTATAGTCATCGTCATAAATAAGTGCACTATTCCGCACATTTTGCGCATTTGCACTTGGCTCTGGCTGCATTAGCACGAGCGCTTGCACATCAAAGGACTGTGAAATGGGACGTATCACATGCATAAAGCCATGTAGCGCATCAATCCAATCCTCAAACTCTTCATCCTCTTCTCCTTCTAAGTCCTGTGGCTGCTTTGGCCAATGCGAAAGCCTATCTGGACCATGCACTGCTCCCCTAACATGTATGAGTGTAAAGTGGAATGTAAGGATTGAGACAATCCACCAGTTAATGCTAGCGGATGGTTGGATATTGGGGTTTTGTAGCATGCCCTTGATATAGCACGCGTCAGTCTCCACAATTAAGTTGCACACACCTATAATATAAAGGTGCAAACTGTGCAGTGCATGGTAAAGCCCATAGATCTCTAGCTTCAGTTGTGAAAAATGTGCTTCTTTGTTGTTGAGCGTAATCGAGCCAAACCGATTGTAATTGCATGTTTTTGCATCTGCGCCCTTTTGCTGGCAAAGGTAAAAGCCGACCACTATCTGGGAAGTGTCGACTGCAAGGATAATGGGGAGTTCTGAGGAATAATCGATCGGTTGTAGTGCAGGACACTGTAGTACTGCTTGCTTGATGTCGTTTTGCACTGCTATCTGCTCTGGGCCCCATTTGAATGGAGCGTCCTTGTGCATAAGCCTTGTGAGCGTGTTAATGCAGTGCGCATAATTGCGGATATAAATGCACATTAAACTGACTGTTCCCAAGAATGCGCGCACTTCTGACAGCGTGTGGCATGCGCCCCAATTGCGGATAACATCTACCTTGCCGCGTTCGGGTTTTCTACCTTCTGGGGTGCAATAATGGCCAAGAATGACAAAGTTTTCAGTGCACAATGTGGATTTCGTCCCAGAGAAAGTGCCGCCATTATATTTCATGTGCTGCACAATGTGGTTCACATTCTGGAAGTGCTCCCACACAAAGTGCCTTATGCCAGGGTTTGCAGTGAGCACTTCACATGATCCATCCGGTAAAATGTAGCACTTCGAAGGCCCCTTGACTGGGACATCATTGATATAGGGAACAGTGTAATCCAGAATCTTTGGCTGCAGAATATAGCACACATCATCATGGAAGATTGGTACCAAGTTTGTCCAATCCATTGGCAATGTAACAAGGTGCATTGTGCCATATGACATCTGGAATATTGTAAGGTCACGTGACAACTCTTTGATTAAGCACTCATCGTATCCCACATATAGATCAAGGATGGCGCCGCATGCACACCCCGCAAACTGCTCTGCGAGGTGCTCAGGTGTAGGAGTGACGCCGGAGTGTTTAATGGTAACACGATTAAGCAGCTTGAGGCTATGTATGATGCACAGCACTTTCCCATCTTTCTTGAGTGTGCAGAACCAGCGCAATCTATATGCCAAATTTGAGCACTCATAAATGCCTGAGTCTATCTTCTTCTGGATAATAGTGCAAACTTTGTCGTATATGCCTGGTGGAATGGGGATGTTGCGCTCTATCCAAGGGGTGTGCAGAATAACCAGGATTTCTACTGGGGGGAAGTACATGGTCTTGAAGCTGCTGCGCTCCTCATCGCTCCATGCAAAGGCTTCATTCTGAAAAGACATCAAGTGGTGCAAAATTCTCATCTCCTCTGGTAATAAGAAATCGGTGTGGCACTTTTGGAGCGCTAGCATGCACTCTTCAGTATAGCACCTGGTCAGGGTAAATGGTGGCAGGTTTGGTAAAAGCGCAGGAAGCACCACTAGTGGATTGCCTATAATGTTGTGCTCAATGTGGAATTTATTTGGGATGGGCACAATAACTGGTTTGACTTTTCTAGCAATCGGTTTATACTTCTTCTTGGTTACTATGCCCTTTTGCAGCATGCGTGCCACTAAATCGATAAAAGTTGTGTGTGCATGCACACTTTTCAGAAACATGGCTGGAATAAGGGCCACAGGGTCAATTGAATTTAAGAGCACCTGCACATGACTGTTGGTACACTGGGATAGGTAGAGTTGAGAGATAATAGAGGTCGAAGGAATGGAAGTGGAAAATGGAATAAGTGCAAATGTGGAAACATCACAAGATTGGGTATCAGAGTCGAATGTTATGATAGTGGCGGCTTCTCCTTGGTCTGCAATCAATTCCTCGAAGCCTGGCAAAAGTTTCTTTGTGGGTTATGCTGAATAGCAAAGTGCAGTGTCATTGGAGCTGGTAAGAAGTGGTGTGGTTTTCCTCTAGGCTTTGTTGGAATGGTGGAGATGGCGCCTGTGTTCGGATTGCAGATCATAATCGTTTGCACCTCATCTGCAAAGTTGTGCACAATGGAGCGTGTTAACACATCAAAGGGGCACCCTAACAGAATATCGTAAGCAGGTGAATAGATAACGTGAATTGCACATGGACAATGATATCCCCAATGCATGCAGAAATGTTGCGCGCAAGCCCAAGTGACTCATCTACCTCTCCATTGGCCGATTGCATGTATAAGTGAATGCGCAGGTCGTACTGAAGCCCAAGACGATGGCAGACTGCTTCTGACATTGCGATAATTTGCAAACCTGGATCTAAGATAGCTTCAAAGTATTTTTGGTTGTCGATCAATAAATCAATGGAACAAAGTGCATGCGACTCTTTTGCAACCTTCAAAACATCCGGGTTTTCAATTTCGCCTGGCTGGAGATGGGTGAGGTACTGTTCAAATGGATCCTGCAAAACAATAGGAAGTGGCACTGCAATTGCTGCACTAACTGGAGGTGTTGCATTAAGCACTTTATTTTCCACAAAAGGCATGCACACATCGCAGTGTGCAAATGGCATAATGCTCCCAAGGTTGGTAGCTACCACTTCTGCGCCGGTAGCTGCAATGCGCTTTGGGGTAACTTGTTCTCTATGGTGCTGTCTGAGATTGGGCAAAAGGGATAGGAGCTCTTCATGCGAAACCATAACAGAGGGTGCCTTCATGGCATGCACATATACATCATCAACAATCTGTGGGTTCTGGATTGGAACAACAGTGCAGTATGATGGCTCTTTGCCTTTGGAAGTGTTAGGTGGTATGTCTGGCTTATCTGCTGCTGCGGGCACAAAATGCGCTTCAGGAATGTTGGAATAGGGATGTATGGGCATCTCGTCAGGTGCTTCAGTTGCGCTCACAGCGGGTTGCAAGACTGGGGACTCGATACTGTCGGCGGGTGCAATGTCTGTGGTTGTAGAATGTGCGCTCTCTTGATTGGATGTATTGCATGGTGCGTGCTGCAGAATTTCGACACCATCAAAGACTTGCCTCTTCCAAAGTGCCATCAACTCCCGCTCGAGCACATCAATGTGCTCTTCCTTCGTTAGTTGCGCATTTGGTGTGCTTTGCATATAATCTGCTGCAGGCGCTAAAGTGGCAATGTATGTCGACTGTAAAGGTGCTGCTGGAGCTGGACGAGGCGCTATATTGTAGATGAGCTGTGAATTGGTATTAAATGAAAGTCGACCAGTGGCTATCTGTCCTGGGTTGCACTTATGCCATTCCTCGATGCGCTCACCCAAGAAGTTGCCTGGAATAGAATGCGGCATGAATGTGCCACCTGGGAGTACGATGCGCCCTTCTGCATTTTGCCTACACTTTCCTTCACTAATAAGGCACTCAATTGAAATGCACTCAGAAATATAATGCCCTGTCTGACCGCAACCATTACACTTGTTGTTGTTTGAGTGAGGTGCGCCATTTCCGCCATCTCTGCATGATGCGCTCAATGTGGTAACTATCATCTGTGTCATGTGCTCGAATAGGACTAAGATGTCTTCTGCTTTGACTGTGGGTGCACTAGGTTGTGGCTGGGAAACGGGTGTGCTGGGTGCTGAGTAGGGTGCATACATATTGGGGGTTTGCACTGTGAGCCCAGTAAGTGGCTGGAAATAGTGCACTGGGCCTTCAAAGATAAAGTTGATCGCATCGCGAATTGCATCTAATGAGTATGGCACATTTGCAGGCTGATTCGGTACCGCAATTGCAAGGTGGCTCAAAATGTGCTCGAGCTGGTCTGGTCGAAACACCCTAATGAACATGCGGCTTTAGTCATAGCATGCCAATATGCCTTGCGCAACTAAGTATTTGCTAATGTTGAAAAATGCGCACTATTACTTCTGCAGTTACAAGGCCAATGCATGCGGTCTCACCAATAAGCTTGTCCAGGTCGCTAATACTCCATTTACTGCCATCCCTAGAGCCAGAATAAAGCTTTAGGACAGCATCTTTGAATGCACCATAGTTGTGTGTCGCGCTATACTCCAGTAGCAGTTTCCAAGTGTCTGCAGTGTCGCTGTCCAAATAGCGCACAGTGTGGAACTTCTTATCGGTCTTGTCGGTGACATTACAATCGCAGAGGAGTTGTGCAAGCTCCTCAAAGTACTTCTGGAGTTCATGTGGTTTTGCGGGGTCAAAATGCGGCACATTTTGGTTGGATGCGGATGGCATATGCATGGTAGCCATAGTAGGTGGAATAAGGTGTGTAGAGTTAAGTTCTGGTAAAAGCGCAGCGAAATGCAAAGGTGGAGAAGGATGCGGTGATGCGGACGGAGTTAAAGTAGGTAGGGATGATTCAGGTGAAGGTGGAGGTAAACACAGCATGGACAAGTGATGCGTGTTGTTTAGGAAGAGTGATTCGAATACTGGTATTTCCCCAAGCTGGAGCACAGTTGCTAACAGCTTGGAATGGAGAGTGCAAAGGTGGTTAATGTTAAAGTGAAGGGCGAGCCGATGGAGGTCTAAAATATGGTCTGATAAACAGAAACCCCTCACGGTGGGCTCCAGAAATGATGTGTTCAGTTGGTACTCAGTGCAGAGTCTCAATGGAAGGGGTGAACACTTAACCTACAACTGCAGGTGTGCTCGGGGTGAGGGGGGGAGTTCACTTAGAGGGCCTCGGATCATCCTTCAGGGGGCAAAGACTATGGGGAGGGTGGTACAGCAGTTTTCAATGTGCGCACTAGCTGTGTATGCTAAAGGGGAGATATGTGCAGTGGCGGGAAAGTGCGCAATGCAAAGGGGCAAAAACATGCAGTGTGGAAAAATGCGCAATGGAAGCACAAAAGTGTGCAATGATGAGGGTGATAAAGATGGGAGGTGTAGTGGGATGAAGACAGCACTGAGATGTGCTGGGAAGGTGACACAAAGGTTGGGGGCACTAACGGGATGAAAGCACAAGGGGCAGAAAAAGGTGCAAATGGTGTGCAAAATGCGGCTATGCAAATAGCTGTGCAAATGGTGCGCAAATGCAGCTATATGAAGGGCGCACTGCAAGAGTGCACAAATGAGAATGAAGGATGCAATGCAGGGATGAAATGCAACAATATGATGAGGGAATGCAAACGATACACAAATGCGGCTATACAAAGGGTGCACTACACAGGTGCATGGACTGGACACTGGTGCACAGACTATGTGCGATGCTGACTGAGCTATGAACTATGAGGGGGGGAAAGATCCTTTCGATTCTCTATCTGTCCGCCTACTATGTACAAATGGCTTATGTGATAAAAATGGTAAAATAAAGTGTAAAAATAGAAAGCACCATGTGCTACCCACAAGCACATCCATTCGCCCATCTAAACCCAACCACACTATGCCGCTGCCTCAGCCAATAAGATTTGTGCACCTATAGCCCACTACCCAACTGTTCCAGTGTGATGCGCTATTTTTGGTGCACCCTAGGTCTTGTGCACTCTTCCCAATTAATCTGCTTCAGTGTTATGTGTCGCATGCTGCACCTTGGTAATAATGGCATGATCGACCTGTGCCAGTTACCAGATAAGGTGATGCCAATTGGAAATGCAGAAGAACTATAAGGAGATGCTGTGAAAGGCCAAATACTGCCAAAGCGCCAGGATTATGTGAAGGCACCCAAGTGCACACAGTCCAATGCCAAATAGGTGCAAAGCACCCCGATTATGTGAGAATGCACAGTTTGCTCATGTCGGAATCATGGTGCACCTTGAATAAATGCGCCAGTAAGATGGGAGCTGCGATGCGCAGTGCACCGGTGTGGTGAATTGTTGTGTGTGTGATAGGGATTGTGCAATGAGTGTGCAGCAGGGAATGTGAGTTGCAGGTAAAGCATAAAAGGAGTGCACAAAGGTGCATTGAGCATGCAATAAATGTGGAAGGCAGATAAGGACTGTGGGGGGGGCATGTGGAGGCAGCTTGAAGCGCACTGAGGCGCATTTAGGGCACACAACGATGGGCAGCTATGAGGAACCAAAAGTGCAGTAGAAATGCAAAAGGCGCACAAAGGCACACCTAAACAGTCAAAGGCATGTGAAAGTGCACAGAAGCATGCAAAGGCACACAAAAGTGCACAAAGGTGCACAAAAGCATGCTGCGCAAAGTGTGTGGAAGGCATCTAGGAGGTGCACACAATCACAAAAAATGCTGTAGTATGCATGCAGGGCAATAGGGAGCCATATCAGCATACATATAAAAAGGTGAAATATCCATAGTGGTGCATGCGGAGTGCTAGTTGCGCACCTCATTGGTGCTTTCTTCATCCTCAGCACTATCTCCTTGCACTTCTTCTTCATCAACTGCTTCTTCGTCTTCTGTGTCCACTACTACAGACTCTTCCATCTCTCTCAACCATGTTGTGGTGATATCGAGCGCTATGTCAGGAAGTGCAATGGACTTGCATGCATGGTACAGCAGTAGGCGAAACGTGGCTACTGGCCTGTCAAACACTGTCCCACTGAGTTCGCAAACGATATATGTGCCACCTTGATTGCGAGACACTCTAACTAGAGGACTGAGATAATGCATGTGCATTTTGTGGTTAAGGCTCTTCTCAATTGCTGTGTTGCACATAAGGACTAAATTGCCATGCTGGAAGTCAAAATTGCGAATGGTTTTTGAGTGCGCCTTCTCAAAACAGAGCATTGCTTTGCACCTTTCTGCATAGACACAGGAATGAATGCATGCGCACGCCATGCGATCAAGTCTGTAATGGAGAGTATAGAATCTGGGGGTGGGTTAAGGTATGTCGCTTCAATGATATTGAGAGGGATTAGAGGCTGTGCGCCTGTGACGATGAAGTATGGCAAAATGCCAAGGTGCTTCTGAACCATGATGTGCTCTGCCCAAAAGACTGAGTACAGTGCACTGAACCATTTTGACTCTACTCCATCTGCGGCTTTGATAAGTGCTTGATGCACATCAAAATGTGCATGCTCAACAATTCCATTAGCATGTGAGTTATAGCCAGATATGCAGATGTGATTGATATGGTAGCACTTACTGAGATAGGCTAGCACTTTGATGAATGGCTTGCTGTTATCAGTGACTATTTCATACAATGCACCCCATCTGCAGATGAGGTCTTGGAACATCCAATTGCCAAGTGTGCTTGCATTTTCTTTAGGAAGTCCACAGAATCACTCCCCTTGAAGTTGTAAATAATTTTCCCAACCTGGTCTGCTGCATCTATGCTCTTCATCAAGAAGAATCTCCAGCATCCATTCTGGAATGCCCAGAGGACCGAGGTTGTCAGATGTCCTGCCAATACAATGGGCACATGAGAGGGTGACAATTGGACAACTTCTGCCTTTGTGTATTGGTCATTAGATGCCATTACGTGTTGATATTTGGTTTTACTATCTGTAGAGTCTGAGTTGGAGCTGGGCACATGGTAATTATGTCTTTGCAAGTTTTGGTTTCATTGGGGTTGGTTCGGGGTCAGTCATGATGTCATCAGGCAGTGGTTGACTGCCTGTTAGGTCAATGTTGGTCATGCAGGGGGTGATGGGGTCAGAGGCGATAAGGGCAATAGCGGTGGTGTACTGGGTTCATGGTCATTGTTACATGCAGGGGTGACAAGTGATACATTGTCCAATTGTATGTGCACTTGCGCATTTGGTATTGGTGACAAGGGGTTCTAAGATGTTTGAATCAAGAGTTGTGTGGCATTTCGTGTCCTACTCCACGTTTCTGGGCCTTTACTGGATGACTCAATTCCTCATGATGTGTTTTTCAGCAGTTTGTAAGCATGTTGTGTGCTGCTCTGGGTTCATTGTTGATTGGGTCAAATTAGGTCTTGTGTGAAGCTACATTCATGTTCAAAAAAAGTGGAAGAGAGTGCTAACTCTCAACACTGAGATTGGGCTCGAGAACAGGAATGTAATATATAGTAAAGAGTAAAGAAACATGTACAACACGATTGTATGATAAGTAGAACAGTCACATGATATTGTTAGAGTCAAAGCCTTTAGTTCATGAAATGAGTTGAGGCTTGTAAGTGACAACTTTCAATAAAGTGTTCAGGATCGTCAAAGCTTGTAAGCAATGACTTGAGGATGACTCAAGCTATCAGATCGTAAAGGCATAGAAATGACCAGGTCAAGCTGAGCTTGACTGGTCCTGTATTCACAGTTTAAATACTACAAGCACAAGATCATAAATAAAATGAGTCATGCTACAAGAACAATAAGAACAATAGAAATGAAAAGACAATAGCGTGTGGACGTCCACAGACTACTACAATAGAGTGGAATTGTGATGATGCATGATTAAAGGTGTGTGGTCGCAAGACAATAGGAAGAGGAACAATAGTGTGGGATGTACACAAGTAAGACAATAAGAACAATCATGAAGAAAATTGATTTCCCCATCCGTAACACCTCTGTTGATGAGTTCAGTTGGTACTCAGTGCAGAGTCTCAACAGAAGGGGTGAACACTTAACCTACAACTGCAGGCGTGCTCGGGGTGAGGGGGGAGTTCGCTTAGAGGGCCTCGGATCGTCCTTCAGGGCGTGGAGACTATAGAGAGGCTGGTACAGCGATTTTCAATGTGCGCACTAGTAGTGTACGCGAAAGGGGAGATATGCGCAGTGGCGGAAAAGTGCGCAATGCAAAGAGGCAAAAATGCGCAGTGCAGAAAAATGCGCAATGAGAGCGCAAAAGTGCGCAACGATGAGGATGATGAAGGCGGGAGGTGTAACAGGACAAAGATGACACTGGGATGTACTGTGAAGGTGGTGCACAGTTTGGGGGTCCAAACAGAGTGAAAGCGCAAGGAGCGGAAAAAGGCGCAGACGGTGCGCAAAATGTGGCTATGCAAAAAGGTGCACAAACGGTGCGCAAACACGGCTATACAAAGGGCGCACTACGATAGTGCACAGACAAGGATGAAGGATGCAATGCAAGGGATGAAACGCAACAATATGATGAGGGGATGCAAACGATAATGCAAACATGGCTATACAAAGGGCGCACTATGAAGGCGCACGGACTGGATGCTGGTGCACAGACTATGTGCGATGCTGACTGAGCTATGAACTATGAGGGGGGGGAAAGATCCTCTGGATTCTCTATCTGTCCGCTACTATGTACAAATGGCTTATGTGATAAAATGGTGAAATAAAGTATAAAAATAGGAAGCACCATGCGCTACCCACAAGCGCGTCCATTCGCCCATCTAAACCTGACCGCACTATGCCGCTGCCTCAGCCAATAAGATTTGCGCACCTATAGCTCAATATCCAACTGTTCCGGTGCGATGTGCTATTATTGGTGCGCGCTAAGTCTCGTGCACTCTTCCCAATTAATCTGCTTCAGTGTTATATGTCGCGTGCTGCGCCTTAGTAATAATGGCGTGATTGACCTGTGCCAGTTACCAGATAAGGCAATGCCGATTGGAAATGTGGAAGAACTATAAGGAGATGCTGTGCAAGGCCAAATACTGCCAAAGTGCCTGGATTATGTGAAAGCGCCCAAGTGCGCACAGTCCAATGCCAAATAGGCGCAAAGCGGCCCAGTTATGTAAGAATGTGCAGTTCGCTCATGCCGGAATCGTGGTGTGCCTCAAGTAAATGTGCCAGTAAGATGGGAGCTGCGATGCACAGTGCACCGGTGTGGTGGATTGTTGTGTGTGATAGAGATTGTGCAAAGAGTGCACAGCAGGGAATGTGAGTTGCAGGTAAAGTGTAAAAGGAGTGCGCAAAGGCGCATCGAGCGCACAATAAATGTAGAAGGCAGATAAGGAGTGTGGGGGCACGCATGGAGGCAGCTTGAAGCACAATGAGGCGCATTTAGGGCGCACAATGATTGGCGGCTATGGGGAAACAAAAGCGCAGTAGAAATGCAAAAGGTGCACAAAGGCGCACCTAAACGGTCAAAGGTGTGCAAAAGCGCATGGAAGCATGCAAAGGCACATGAAAGCACACGAAGGCGCGCAAAAGCGCGCTGCGCAAAGTGTGCGGAAGCCATCTAGGAGGTGCACACAATCACAAAAAATGCCATAGTATGCGCGCAGGGCAATAGGGAGCCGTATCACCGTAACATTAGCTCCTCCTCAACATTTTGAGTCCCATCTGAAACTAGCCCCTGACCATCTGCATCGGGCCGAATGGCATAGGCTGTTCTTCGTCACTCATCGTGGAGAATGTGTCGATCGTTGTTGCAGTGGGTGTGCCATGCATGTAGACTCTGGTAGGTAACTCGATGCCGTCCATCCCCGCAAATTGCACTGAGGTGCCAGTTATGAGCATTGTGATTCGAGGTAGAGGTGGGGCAGTCATAATTTTGAGTGTGATAAGAAAGTAAAAGATCATCATAATTAAAATGGCCGCGCCAAGTATGGTGCCGAGAATGATAACGAGGTGGAGATTTTTGATCATGGTTGGTCAGGTTTAGGTGGTTCAGTGACGAGGAGGGTTGTCACATGTCGGGTTGTTGGGACAGAAGAGTGCAGAATGTTCCAGGTGCCACCGTCGACAGTGGGGGCATTGATACTCCGGGCAGTGTGAGGAAAAATGCCCAATCCGGGCACATGTAAAACAAATGGAGTTCCGCATCCACGGTGGTGCAGGCAGATATTCTGGTGTGGGTTGTCTGGGATGGAGTGTAGATGCGCGTAGTGGTGGAGGTGGTGACAACAGATATAGGGGTGGGGGTGAAGGAGATGGTGATGTTGGCTGTTCTTCATCTCCTTCATCATCAAGAGGTTCTATGATGAATATCTGTTGAGGTGTGGGGACTCGCTCTCCAGGTCTGTAATTAAGAGCTTGCTCGTCTAAGCTCCTCATGAGGGAAAGCAAATTTAGGTGGTAGGCTTCCTCGGTCAGATGCTGGAACACCCGTTTGAGGGAAGAGATTGCTCAGTATGTCTGGAATAAGTTGTGCACTGTCCCATTGAGCAGTGCTCGGTCCTGGGTCACAGAAAGCAATCTCTCTTCATTTCAGGAGTCGTCAGTATTGCAGATGAAGCTTAAGATCAATTTGAAGGTTCTAATTGGGTCGGGGTTGGGTGTGGCATTCATAAAGAAGTGTAGAGGGCGGCTCATGATGGGAGTAGGTTGTGAGTGGACTTGTAATTACCCAGAATTTCTGGGGCATTTTTTAAGTGAGCTTCAGGTTCCTAGGTACTTTCTGCTGTGCTGTAGCCCTTCCACTTCACTAGGAATCGGGTTCTTCAGCCCATCTTTCTGTGGGCCAAAATACCCTCGACCTCGTGTTCGAGTTCCCCTCCGATCAGCTTGGGGGGTGGAGGAAGAAGATTTGGCCTGTGTCTCATTCTCCTTGAAACGCGAAAGGAGAGAGGCATGGAAAATGGGGTGTATTTTCCACTGTGAAGGGAGCCTCAATTCGTAGGCATGAGAGGAAATCACCCAGATGATAGGAAATGGCCCTTCACATTTAGGGGCGAGTTTCCTGGTCGGGTATCCCAATTTCAAGTTCTTAGAATCTAGCCAAACCCTCTCCCCCACCATAAATGGGTGGAAGCCTCGTCTGCCTCGTCTGATCATCACTTGTCAGGACAGTTCATGCGCTGCCAGGGCTTCTTGTTGCATGTTCCTAATTCAGCTATCCTTTGTTCGGTAGCCGGTACATTTGTTTTTTTGTAGGTCATGGGAATGGCCTTGGGGTGGGTTCCCATCATCAAGTAAAATGGAGTATTTTTGATTGCCGAGTGGTGCTTCTGATTGTGAGTGAACTCAGCAGTGGTGAGGTGCCCCTTCCATTGTGATGGCTTGTTCACGCAGAAGATCCGGAGATAGATTTCCAGTTCTTGATTAACTTGCTCTGTTTCCCCATCAGTCTGTGGATGATAGGCCGTACTCATGGCCAGCTTTATTCCCAGGAGTCTTCCTAATTCTTGGAATGCATTGGAGGAAAATCATGGGTCACAATCTGATATGATCTTGTCGGGGAGGCCAAATCTTTTAAACACATTTTGCAGATAAAGGTCTGCTGCCCCCAGTGCATCAACAGTCTTGTTGCAGGGAATGAAAATTACCCCCTAAGTAAGCCCATGGTCTACCACGACCATGATGGTGTCACATCCCTCACTGATCAGTAAGTCGGTGATGAAATCCATTGTTACCAGCGTAAATGGTCATGTTGCTTCTGATTTGATTGGCGATAGTGGTGGAGTCATGGGGTGCATGTTTACCTTCATTTGTTGGCATGTGGCACATCCGTCAACATAGTTCCAGATGAAGATCATCATTCCCGGCCACCAGTAGTCCCTCTGTACCAGTTTGAGAGTCTGGAATCGGCCAGGGTGACCAGTAAGTATGTTATCGTGGTAATTTTTCTCTGCAACTCCTTGTTGTCTGGGATGTAGCATCAGTCTTTAAAAAAGACTGTCCCATCATTCTCCATTCTCCAGTCTTCTACCGCCGACTTGATCGGTGGGGTTCCTCCTTCTTTGATGGCCCTTACTATCTCCTTTAGTAGGTCATCTTGCATCATACTTTCTGCCAGTATGTCCTTCAATTCAGTGTCGATCGTTCATGCAAATATCTCGTCCTTTAATAGTGTGATGTCATCATTGTTATTATCGACCTCAGGTATGTGATCCCCTCATTGTGATAGTGCATCAGACTGTATCATCAATTTTCCTGGTATGTATATGAGTTGAAGGTTGAACTGTGACAGGAAGAGGCTCCATCTAGCCTATCGTCTGTTTAGTTTCTGTGCGGTTCTAAAGTACATGAGATTTTTATGATCTGATAGGATCATGGTTGGGTGTTCAGATCCCTGGAGGTAGTGTCTCCAGGTTTCCAGCGCTCGAATTATTCCCAGTAGTTCCCGATCGTAGATCTCATAATTCCATTCGGTTGCAGTCAGGGAGTGGGAGATATAGCCACAGGGGTGCCAATCTCTGTTTGTGTCAGTTTGCTTTAGGACAGCCCCTGTCGCATATTTAGAGGCATCGCTTTCAATTACAAATGGCTTCTCAGTGTTCGGCATCAGTAGCACCAGTGCCTCAGAGAATCTTTGCTTCAATGTATCGAATGCACTTTGGCATTCATTAGTCCAGTTAAAGGGTTGATCTTTCCTTGTTAGGTCATTAAGTGGCTTCATGATCATGGCGAAGTTGCCAATGAATCTTTGATAGAAGTTTCTGAAACCCAGGAATGATCTAACTCCTTTGACATTTGTCGGGGGTGGCCAGTCTTTAATCCCACTCAGTTTAGTTGGATCCATGGCCAGTTGGTTTGGTCGCAGGATTAGCCCAAGAAATTCGACCTCTTGTACATCGAACCTAGACTTTTCAGGTTTCAGGTAGAGGTCGTTCTCCCTCAGCCTTGCCAGGACCCTCTTCATTCTCTCCTCATGTTCTTTTCTGTCTTTCGAGAAGATTAAGATGTTGTCCATGTAGATTACTAGCCATCCCTCGTTTAACATGTCTCGGAAGATGTCATTCATCATCGCCTGGAAAGTCGCTGGGGAGTTACAGAGACCAAAGAACATGACCTTGGGCTCGAACAGCCCTTTGTTGGTCTTAAACGCCACCTTCCACTCGTCCCCCTCTTTGATCCTGATGTTATGGTATCCCCATCTGATGTCTAATTTTGTGAACCATCTCGCCCCTTTCGCTTATCAAGCAGATCACCAATCAACAGAAGGAAATAAGAGTTATTGATGGTTCCTTCATTTAGATACCGGTAGTCTTGGCAGGGCCAGAGCATGTCAGAGTCCTTTTTCACAACGAAGAAGAATGGGGACACCATCGGTGATTTAGACGGGATGATATACCCCTTTCTCAGATTCTCATCGATGAATTCATCCAATTTCTTTTGTTCTGCTGGGGTGATGGGGTAGACCTTACAGTCTTTCAGGATGAAATCTGGCTTAAGCTCGATTGCATGGTCCCACAGTCTTGACTCAGGAAATCTTTCTGATGCTGCCTTTTCAAACATGCTCTAATACTCTTTGTATTTGTCGGGGAGTAAATCGTCGAGCGACTGCGACTCCTTGTTGCCCCCATTCTTGTGGGTGAGCCTTTGCGAGATGGAGATCTTTGCTCAGATATAGGTTGTGTTTGAGTAAGCAATTCTTCCGGTTAGTTGAGATCGGGTAAGGCGAGAGATCCACTGAAGTCCATGGTAGTTTGGCAGGATGTAGTCGCTTTCGATGGTGAGGGGTGACTCCTCGGCCCTGAATATCCCAATCATAGGTTCTCCCCAAACATAAGCAAATAGTGCATCTGTTTCATCGTGATCTCCCTCAGCGCTGGGTAGTACGTTGGTGCCCGCAGCGTCTAGTACAGGGATCTGTAGATTAATTTCTGGATGGGTGTCCATTGCCATGTCTGTTGCCAGGTTTGATCCATCATGATCGGGTTCATCTCCAGTGCAAAGTCCTGTTGCGAGATGAACTGTCCTGAGCCTACTCTTCATGTGCTCGGCGGTGGCGAGGTGGGTTTCCCTGAAGGTCTCCCCAGCACTCCTTATAGGTAGCCTCCCAAGAGTCAGGCTCAACGTTACTCTCGGTACAAGCGGCCCCTTGTCATCTATAGTGGGACTTTGCTTACCAAAAGTAGTGCGCATCTGCTCAATCATGGTTTGGATCTTCTTCATGAGAAACTTCTCGGTTTCCCTGTCAGTGAGGGTTCCTTTTTCCCAATCAATGATCGGGTTATGTTTCTGGAGCCATGAATACCCCAAGATCATTCTTTCCTTTCCCAGCCCCATTATCAGCATTCTGATCCTCTCCTCCTTCCCTCCAATCTCCGTGTCGATGTGGACATAGTGTGAGATCGTTCTATTCTTGTTAAGGGTCCCATTGACATTTTTGGTGAGGATTTTTCTGATGAGTGAGATTTTCTTTAGCCTGAGTTTCTCGACAACTCGGTGGTCGATAAATGTCTCTCCCACTCCTGAGTCGATCAGGGTGGGTACTTCAGCTTTTTTGTCTCCTAGCAAGTAGTGAACCGGAATATGCATTGACTGGTGGCTTATGTTTGCTACCATTACAGTTGGGACAACTAATCTGGTGGGCTCCATTGCCGATGTGGGCTGCCATTTTAAAAACCCTCCACCACTATAAGATCTAACACTTCTTCTTTTTCTTTTTCTTCCAACTCATTGATGAGGGCATGGATCTTCGTATAATGGTCGCGAGGTGTCTTCTTCGTCTCTTTCTTTTCTTCTTTCACAGGCAGCTCTTTCCCTCCCTTGTGGTTGCTAGCCCTGTGTCCTGCTTTGTGACATATAAAGCACTTTCCTTTCTTGATATGTTCGAGCCTCTCTGTATAGGAGAGGCATGTTGTATCTATATCCATGGCATTAGGGTCTTTGGAGGAGCTTCCTGCTCCTCCTCCTCCTGTCTTACTGTATGTTCTTTCTTTAATTGCCTTCACCCTCCTTAGATGCCCCTCAGCTCTCGCTGCATGGGTGTACCACCCCTCGATCATGTCGGGCAGATTCTCCATGCTGAAGACTTTGTCGAGGACTCAGTTGTTGAGTCCGTCGATGAAGTACTCGATTAGGGCGGCATTTTCTTTGATTTTAGTGCAATAAGTGAGAGTCTTGAACTGAGCAATATACTCATCTACCCCCTTTGCTCCTTGTGAGAGGGCTCTAAGCTGCATTCGTGCATTCCCTGCATCGTCGATCAGCGAGAACACTGCACATACTTTTGCTATGAACTCCTGGAATGTATCCCAGGGTTTTGACTTGATGTACCTCTTCTCCAGATATGCCTGCTTCCATGGCCCTGCTGTTCCTCCATTTATATAAGAAAGCATGAATAAAATTTTGTGGCAGTCATCCGGAAAAGTGGCAGTATTGGCATTGACATACGCTCTGCATTCCAGAAGAAAGAGCATTGTCTTCACCCTGTCTCCAGAATAGTCGGTCAGCACCCTCATCTTGATTTCAGCAGGATGAGCAGGGGCAGTGGGTGCAATGGGGATGGTGGGAGTGGATGGAGCAGCCATGTTTCTTCTTTGTCGGGTAGGGTAAGGTCAGGTGGTTCTTGTAAGAATTGTGTCATAGTGTAAGTGCTGCCTAGACTGAGGTTAGTCGGCAGAGTTTGAATCAGTTTGACCTTTTGTTAGAGTCAAAGCCTTTAGTTCATGAAATGAGTTGAGGCTCGTAAGCGACAACTTTCAATAAAGTGTTCAGGATCGTCGAAGCTTGTAAGCAACGACTTGAGGATGACTCAAGCTATCAGATCGTAAAGGCGTAGAAATGACCAGGTCAAGCTGAGCTTGACTGGTCCTGTATTTGCAGTTTAAATACTACAAGCACAAGATCGTAAATAAAACGAGTCGTGCTACAAGAACAATAAGAACAATAGAAATGAAAAGACAATAGCGTGTGGATGTCCACAGACTACTACAATAGAGTGGAATTGTGATGATGCATGATTAAAGGTGTGCGGTCGCAAGACAATAGGAAGAGGAACAATAGTGTGGGATGTACACAAGTAAGACAATAAGAACAATCGTAAAGAAAATTGATTTCCCCATCTGTAACACCTCTGTAACAGATATTGTTATATAAGGGAATACCTTACAAAGGGTGAGGAATGGAGCATCCTATGTGACATTCATCATGCACACCACAGCAGTTTACATGGGGATGCTGTCACTCTAGCTGTAAAGGAACTGAGAAAGAAATTCACCCTTTTACTTCAGACTGCAGAGCGGGTAGAAAAGGATGACCTCTTGTACTTCTGTGATCACATCTATGTCTCCAACAACCCTCAGCTTTGACAATGAATCATCTTCCAACACCACAATTCACTGATCATTGACCACCTCAGATGCTGAAAGACATTGGAACTTATATCACATCCATTAACCCATATGAACCTGACCGCATGATGCCTGTAAGGGCAACCTCAAGCCTCACTTAATAGTGAGCTAACAGAGGGGAATCCAAAGTTAATATTATACTACATAATACAGACACTTCAGGTGCACATAACAGAGGGGAATCCAAAGAGAAAACTTCAAGGACCCATCTGTCGATGCCCAGTATATGTGATAGACCCAAAAATCAAATAGTAGGCTAAAAATAGCAAAAGGGTGGAGATAGGCAGATCAAGCTATGGAATGACATCACCTTGATGAGTAAACATCCAGAACCCACCTCTAAGAATAGAACTGTCAACATGTACCAACATGGAAAAAACCAAAAATAGTAAAAAATCATAGAAAATCATAGAAAAGGCAGAATAGGGTGAAATAAAATATAAAAAAATATGGGATAAATGCAGAAAATTGCTTAAACACCTGGGATGCCTTCCTTTTCTCTTACATCACCCCCCTTCTATGATGCATCACCCCAATGCATTTGAAACTGTATTCACCCAAAGTTGGATGCTTGGATGCACTGAGGCACTGAGGAATGTTGGCAGTGAAACTCCTTGACCAGTCGTGGGGCATTCACATCGGACTCTGTGATCCAAGAGTTCTCCTCATACCCATAATCCTTCCAGTGCACTAGGTATTTGAGTTTGCCTCAGTGCAAGCAGCTGTCCAGGATGGACTTGACCTCATACTGAGGTTTGCCCTCAATTACTGTCGGTGGTGGAGGAGGCCATGTTATCTGTCCCAGAAATGGATCTGTGGAAGTGGGCAGCAGTTTTACAACATGGAATATGGAGTGGAGTCTGATTGACTGTGGTAGCCATAGGTGGTAGGCATGTGATCTGATGCATCTAGTGATGAGGAACAATCCAAGAAAATGGTGGGTGAGTTTCTTGGATGGGCACATGGTGGAGATGTCACTAGAGTCAAGGTAGACATGATCACCAACCTTATATGTGGGTGTGGGTAAGTGACACTGGTTGTAGAAGTGTGCCATGTCATCCTTTGCCTTAGCCAAAGCTGACTTTGCCTCCTCCAAGGTGTCTCTCATCTGCTCTGTAAATTCATTCATCATCTCCAAGTGTGAGGGTGCTTGCTGAGGTTCAAAACCCATGTGTGGGTGTCATCCTGTGTCAAGGGGTAAGGCAGTTTGTTGGGTGGAGGAGTGGATGTGATTGTTGTATCCAAACTCAGCCATAAGAAGGAGGTCTTCCCAATTGTCCTGTTACTCATTGATAAAGATATGGGTGTACTGCTCCAGCTCTTGGTTGACTTGCTCCATCTGTCCATCTGTCTGTGGGTGGTAGGTGGTTGAGGCAAGGAGTTTGATCCTTAGCAGGCAGTACAGCTCTCGGGTAAACTCTGCAATAAACTGTGGCCCTCAATTGCAGAGGAATGCACTAGGCAATCCATGGAGCTTTCACACATGGTGCAGGTAGAGTTGAGCTGCTCCAAGTGCAGTGACAATCATATGAGTGGAGATGAAATAAGCTTGCTTTCTAGCAGAGTTGACTGTGCATATTACTGCATCAAACCCATTGGACTCCAGTAGTTCCACCATGGAGTCCACACTAACAACATCCCAATGATTCTCTGGAACTGGGAGGGGGTGTAACTCACCCATCGGTTTGCGTCATGGAGTCTTGGTGCATAAGCAGAGATCACAGGTGCAATAGTACTGACCAATGAGTTGAGACATCTGGGACCACCAATAATTCTGTGATATGAGCTCCAATGTCTTCCAATACCTGGGATGGCTGGCAATGAACGAGTCATGGTGCTGAAAAATGAGTCATCATCAAAGCTTGGAATCATCAGGGACATAGATACGATCATGAAAGTATAGGATGTTGTCCTTTTCTGTCCACTCTGCTGCATGAAGCGAACAAGTGAATACCTTTCCCAGCTCCTTCACTGTCAGAGCCATAGCATCATTGTGTAAACTGCTACAGTTTGCATAACAAATGTCATGTAGGATACTGCACTCCTCATCCTCCAAAGTAACATCCTCTAATGCATGGACTGTAAACAGATCAGGTTGCAACAACACAATACCTTGATTGTCATTGCTTCCATCCCTGTGGTCTGGACAATGAGAAAGGGCAGCAGTTTTCTCCATGCTGCAGACTGGGCAATGATGCAGTGAGAAATTGAACCTGGAGAGGTAGAGGGACCAGTGGGCTGGGCAACTATTAAGCTTCTTGGCAGTTATGAAGAACTTGAGGTTCTTGTGGTCCATCCAAATCTCGACCTTGTATTGAGCACCCTTCAGAAAATATTGCCACTCCTCCAATGGCTGCATTATTGCCAGCATCTCCTTGTCATAGACCTCATAATTGCATTTCACAGCACTGAGACTCTTCGAGTAGAAGGCAATGAAGTGCCACTTCTGGTCCTTGGGAGACTATTGGAACAACACTGCACCCATTGCAAAGTCCAAAGTGTCAGCTTCTACATGGAAGGGATGTGAATTGTCAGCAAAGGTAAGGATGGGAGTGGAAGTAACCATCTCTTTGAGCTTCTCAAATGCCTTCTGCTATGCATTTTCCCATCTCCATGCCTCCTTGCCAGTGAGATCAAATAACAGGCATGCATGGTGTGAGAAATCTTTAATAAAGCACCAATAGAAATTGAGATAATCAAGCCAAGTACTCAATTTGCATCTTCTCAAACTCACACTTGCCATGAAGAAGCTAGAGTTTGTGCCACTGAAGTCGCTCCAGCACCAGGTGTGTGATTTGGTGATGTTCATCAAGGTTTCAAGTGAAAATGAGAATATCGTTGAGGTAGACACAGACAACACCTTCCAATATGAGATCATGGAAGATGTCATTCATCATGGTCTGAAAGGTGGCAGGACTATTAGTGAGACCAAAAAACATAACAAGCAGTTCAAAAAGACCATGTTTCATGTGAAAAGCTGCCTTCCACTCATCCCCTTTCTTTATCCATACATTGTTGTAACCCTAACAGACATTGAGCTTGGTGAATATCACTCACCTCTTGCAGGGCCATGCAGCCTCCACCTGCACAACCCCTGCAGACTCCACATCTGCCTGCCTCTTGCCTTTCATCCTCTTAGTCAGTGACCTGCTCCATTCTGCCTCTCCCTCCTCGTCCACTGCCTTCCTCTTGCCCACCCACTTGGTGGCTGCCACCTTCTTCTGCTCCTCCTCAGCATGGAATGCCCATCACTCCTCCTCCACCCATCACTCCTCCTTCTCACATTGTGCTTCCTCCTTGAGCCTTAATCCCTCCCAGACTAGCTCCTCTTGCTGGGCCTTGAGGGTGGCCAACCATTGCACAGCAGATTGTGTAGCAGGTCCAGAATGTCATTTTCCATTTATCACCATTGGCGATGCAAACCAAGTGGTAAGCATGTCAGAGGTCAATCTTTGTGAAAATGTGGGACTTATGGGGCATGTCAAGGATGTCAGAGATTAGTGGGAGCAGATAGCAATCCTTCTTTGAGATGCAGTTGAGGCCCCAGTAGTTGACACATAACGGGAGCGTACTGTCCTTCCTCTTGACAAAAAGTATAGGAGCACCATGAGGTGATTTGGAGGGTCAGATGAAGCCAGAACAAATGTTCTCTTCAATGAACACTTGCAGGGCTTAAAGTTTGGATGGGGAGAGGGAGTGCATACAGCCCAGAGGGGCACATTATCCTCTGTTTCTATTTTTAAATTATATGGGCAGTGTAGAGGAAGGGTGTCCACCTTCTGTTTATTGAAGATGTTGCTGAACAGCCCCAGGAAGTTTGCTAGCATGCATGTTTGTGGCAGCATTTATGAACAAGATTGCAGGAGGTGAGCAGGTCTTCACTGGAAGGTTTGGAGGTGACTCAGAAGTCAGGGGGTCAGAAGATGTCAGAGGTGCCAGACCTCTATGATCTGCAGAATGGAAAGTTATTCAGCCAGAAGACCAGTCAATCAATGGATTGTATTGCTTCAGCCATTTGTGACCAAGAACTGCAGAACAGGAAGAGTCGAGCAGGGTTTATGAAAGGATTTTTCACAAAATAATACTTGGCAAAGTCATAGCAGGTGGTTTTGAGTGTTTTGGAGAGCAAGGATTTTGGTCACATGTCCTTATCAAGATCATGATCATTGGTCATGGTCATGGTCATGGTCAAAGTCACAGTCACAGTTATTTATTTTCATGACATTGATAAACAAATGACTGCGCTGACTTGAGTCATGTTCAACACAATGTCCATAATGTCTGAAAAAGATGCTGTGGGAATTTCTGTATATAACTATATTGATTTATATTGTTGATTTATATATTTTATATATATAGGTTGTGTCTATCTCACCTCACCAAGCAGACAAACAGCCCCAAGGGATGTCAAAGTTGTCTCTTGGGCTGCCAAGTAAGTTTTTTTCTTCTTTTCATTTCTTATTTCATTTCTTCACTACTAACTAAAAATTTCAGGTCCTAATTCAACAACGATGGCTAATGACAACAACAGCAATGGCATGGCTTTAATGAAGAGAGGGACAATGATGATGATGGGGATGACACAGGGACAGGAATGGAGATGGAGGGTGACAACATGAGAAAAATAGAGGCTGCAGTGGACAACAAGGAGGTGCAGGTGAAGGATGTAGCACTGGTATAACAAAAATGGTCCAAGAGACGTTGTCAACATCTCTTGGGCTGTGAGTAAGTTTTCATCTTATTCATTTCATTTTTTGGTGCTAACAAAGTTTCCAGATATTAACGATGGATGATGATGACTACCCTGACCCAGCACAAACCAGGATGACAGGACAACAGTGAGGACAGCAGGAAACATAGGAGGGACAATGATGATGATAACGATGAAGGCACTGCAATAACAGGGAAAAGGACAACAATGATGCCAAGGATGACAACAGGGGGTCAACATGATTAAAATGAAAATGGTGAGATGACAATGGACAGGAGACAGAGACCCATATGATGAGGAAACAGGCCCAAGAGATGTCTCTTGGGCCCGTAGTGTGTTTTTTTTTTTCTTTTGTTTCATTTTCTTATTACCAACAATGTCTCTTGGGCCCATAGTGTGCTTCTTTTTTCTTTCATTTCATTTTCTTATTACTAACACAAATTTTTAGGTACTAACTCAAACTACTGACAACAAGACACTGACTGGAACCCCAAAACCCACTCCCACCACCACTTCCACCACCGAGGGACCAACAATGGTAAGGACAACAACAAGCATAACAGATGGGCAAACACAATGACCATAAGGACTATGGGGACAATGGCAACAACAATAATGATGAGGAGGACAGCTAGGACAGCAACAATGGAACAATGGCGGGGATGAAGACCAGACCAGACTACAGGACAACCAGGGTGCAGGGATGGCAATAGCGAGAGACCAAAAGAAGAAGAAGATCACAGTAGCTACCACCACAGCACCCCCAGTTGCTACAGGGACAATGAGAGGAAGGGTGGCCCATGAACATGATGCCAAGCATGAGGACAACAACCATGAAGGGGACAACTGGGCAGGGATGGCGAGGAAGGGGACAACTGGACAGGGATGGTGAAAGGGACAGTGAGGAAGGGGATGGCAGCCAGGGATGACAGGAGCTAGACCCATGCACTCAGGATGATGTACCCACATTAACACGGCAAGACAACACATGCACAAGGCCGATGCACTGGCACCAATACACAGGGCTGCATCTCCTCTCTCCTTCATTTTGTGGGGGCAGGGATGTTTTTATTTTTGTTTTAATCTAATGTAGTACCTCTCCCCCCTGATAGGTCCATGGTGCACTCTAAGGTTTGGAAAGGTCTCCAACTGTATTGAGACTTTAAAATTCATGCTCCCAACCCATATAAATGCCACAAATTTGATTTCAAACCTATTTCAAACTATTTCAGACAACTTTGAATGATTTTGAATAATTTTGTGACACTTCAAATGCCTTCAAACAACTTTGCACTATTTCGAATGATGTGGGCCACCACATAGCTGTTCCAAAACCCTTTTGATACACACAGCACAACCAGAATGAGCCATTGCATTGAATATTGAGCACCACCAGACATGAGGAGACACGACAAAAGACTTTAGGATGCGATAATAGCAGTTTTGTGTTTCAATGATATATTGAAGCAATAGGATGAGTACTCTTACTATATAGTGACACCATACATTTTATTTATTATTATTTCTCATTTGTTTTATGTTTCACAATACCTTTATCGCTGTGCATACTGCCTCATGTTGTACACATGTTATATTTCCTTTTTAGTACTATCCCTTCAAAATGTATATAGACTTGTACTAGTTACTTAGAACAGAAAAAAAGTTATCCTCTCCATTGTCATTCAATTTAAGAGCCATTCTCTTGAGTCCAAGTCTCACTCCATATCTCTAAGTTCTGCAAAATATTGCGAACTTCTTCAAAGCCTTGTATTCACTTCTTGACTTATCATGTATTGCCTATTGTCCTTTAAAAACACTTCTAATTTGCTATATCCATTTTTTGATATACCTCTACACCAGTCTGACTCTCTCAAAACTCCTTGAATCTCTTTGAATATCTTCAAACCTTCTTTGAACTTTTTTGAACATCTTTGAACATCTTTCAAACCTTTTCATACAAAAGACTATTCGTAACATGTCTGACCATTCCACACCTCTAACCACGACCCTTGGGTGACAGTGGTGACATCTAGTACCAACTTGCACCATTCCTCTAGCCTGTGTTATACTTCTTAGACCTTTTAACAGGTTTTTGTTAGGTTTCCAGGTTGAGCATTACCATTTTGGAGCCCACTGCAAGGGGTTTCTTAGAATCAAGACTCACCACACCTTTGAATCTCTCAAACAACCAGGAGATATTCTAATTCCAGTTTCTGAAGCAGAATCTACACATTGTTGACTGTTTCCCTCGCCTATTTCCTTGTCTCCAACTTCATTCTTCCAACCACTTCAACATATCTACCATCTTTCATTCAGGTTCTAACTCCTACCCCAAGAATCATCACATCCATGGCCACACAAGCAACTATTCCAGCTCATGGACATTTCACAGCACCAAATTTGACCCTACTCAACCTCAAGAGCTTTGTCAATATTTTAACAAGCTCAAAATACTCTTTATAGACTGCAATGTTATGGATTCAGAGGTTATGAAGAAGCATGCCTGCCGATATGTCAATATTGACACCTCTGAGCTCTGGGAATCAATTCCAGAGTATGAAACCAGCACTTTGTTTCAAGAATTTTGCATTGCAATTCACAGATTATACCCTGATTCTGAAGACGATCAAAAATGGTCAATTTTGGACATGGACAAGCTTGTTGGCAAACCACTTCATATGTGTATCTTTAATGTGAGCAATTTAGGATTATCATTCTACAACATCACAAAGTTTCTACTTTCTAAAGGCCAAATTTTGGAAGCAGAACAGAGCAGAGCATTCATTTGAGGTTTTCAGTCAGGCTTATGGTCACAAATTGTGCGACGACTTGAGCTAAAATTTCCTGACCACTATCCAGATGATGCTTATTCACTTGACGATATTTATGCAGCAGCAAAATTTGTTTTAGAAGGGTCAATTAATTCAGATTTGACATCATTATGGTCTTCAGGCACTTCGGTATTACCATTGACTTCGACATCTTTGACACAAATAAAATCAGAAGACTTATTGGCAATCCTCAAAAAATTTGCAACTTTGCTCATCACAGCTCTAGCAGGTTTGAAACCCACTAATACTCCTTGACCTAACAGTGAATTTTATTTGGACCAGCTCGAAAATTTAGTTTGTGTCTTCTGTGGACTCACTGGTCATTTCATTAGTGACTGCTTGGTTTGTTAGTCCTATATCAATGAAAAAAAGTGTAAAAAGAACACTGAGAAAAAAATTGTTCTTCCAAATAGATGGTTTACCCCTCAAAACATCCCTGGTCACTTTATCAAAGACAAAATCGATGAATGGACTCGATGAAACCCTCCTACTACAGCTACTCCATTGCTAATGTACAACATTGCACCTTCGATAACTAATTCAATACCATCTAAAGGTGTCTACCAAGTTTCCAAATTATCTACAGCAGCTGAAGATCACATTGCAAAGCTCAAACAGGAGATATATGCTTTGCGAAGTGGTAGGCCCTTTGCTAGAACTAATTTGAACACATTAACAGTTCCAATATCTTGGTCTTCAATTCCTCTGAACACTGCAGCAGTCAAACAATCAATTCCACAAGTACCACTGTCATCCATATCATCTAGGGCAACTGATTTACCAACCTTGACTTCAACACCCTCTTTGACTTCAGAAATGACTTTGCAGCCTATGATTCACCCTTATGCCACTGCGAAAGGAAATTCACACTTACTGCCACACAAACAAAACTTTGGATCAACTACAAAAGGTAAAGCCAAAGATGGTTCTTTGTATCATACCCAAGCCCTGATACAAAAGGATAAAATAATGGAAGACATTTTTACTCATTCAATGAAGACACCGATTATCACAGTAACCCCCAAAGAGTTGTTGTCTCTATCACTTGAAGTTCATACGAAATAGAAGGAACAGGTTACTCCACATCATATGCAGCAGCCCAAAGGAAATAACACCACAAATTTGCTTAACGACAATATTTTCATAATTGACAATCCCTTTAAAACTTATATTAACAGTCTTCGACCTGGTGATATTCCAGAACCTTTCATCACTGCAAAGGAATCTCACTCAATTAGGTCAATTATCATGAATGTCAATGGAAGAAACCCGGTCAAAAGTGTTGTAGACCCCAGTTCCTTGATTATCGCAATGTCCAAAGAAATTTGCCACAAACTTGGGCTCACCTACGATCCTTTGATCCATATCCTACTACAATCAGCTAATAGAGGTATCAATGAAAATTTGGATTTAGCATGAAATGTGCCCTGCAAAGTTGGGAGTATCATGCTATTCATGCAGATCCACATAATTCACGACCCTGCCTATGATATTTTACTTGGTCGTCCATTCAATGTGCTCACCAAAAGCACTGTTAAAAATTACAGAAATGAAGCTCAGACAATCATGATATACGACCTTAATTTGACATGATTGTGTGCCATCCCCATGATATCCTGTTCTACTCAGTGCCAAAAGGATTTTTGCAACTAGATACCGAAATTTTGGACATAGACCAGTGTGCTCTCATTATCTCTTTCAATCCTTCTAATTTTTCTATCACTATCGAACACACTGCAAATATTCCCGATATGGAGTCCTCAAACCCCTTAAAAACCATTTCTTATTCTTCGATTCTTGCAAATTTATATTTAACAGCCAGTCATCAATACAAAACATATTTATCGACCTCGATGGCGACATCTACACCTTCTATGCCTATTATCGACTCCCTACACCCAACTTTCACAGCATCAAAAAAGAAATACAAACCAGTTGCATAGAAAATTTGACCAGTTATTACAGAACTACCTGATTGATTTTGCATTATTTGAACAATCACTGGTGACCCCCTCAAAAATATGCTGAAGCTGAATCCTCATCCACCATCATTCATCCCTTCTCCCCGAGATTCACTCGAATGCAAAACTATCATTGACAAGAATCATCCTGTTGATTTTCTATGGCCAGAGGAATGGAAGCCCTTGCACAATTTTATTCAAAATCATGAAACAGCTTTTGCATGGACAGAACAAGAGTGAGGAAGTTTTCACTTTGACTTTTTTCCTCCTATAGAATTTTCCATTGTTCCTCATACTCATTGGATTGAGCAAAACATTCCTATACCTCCAGGTTTGTGTGAACAAATTTGCAAAATGCTGAAGAAGAAGATAGAAGCAGGAGTATACAAGCCATCAAACTCTTTGTATTGGTCATGATGGTTTTGTGTCATGAAGAAGGACATGAAATTGCTTCGAATCATCCACAGTCTTGAACCACTTAATCAAGTAATGATCCAGTACTCAGGCTTCATACTGATACCCGAACATTTAGCAGAACAATTCAGTGGACAATCTTGTGGAGAAATGTTGGATCTTTATGTAGCATTCAATGAAAGGAAAGTAGCAGAGTCATCTCACGATCTGACAACCTTTCAAACACCATTTGGAGCACTTCATATCATTATCCTACCTATGGACTGCATGAATTTGGTTCCTATCTTACACGATGACATAACATTTATTCTACAGCCTGAAATTTCTCATATCACCATCCATTACATCAATGACACACCAGTTAAAGGTTCAGAATCAGAATATCAAATGATTGGTGGATCATATATGTAAAATGATTCTCGATAATCCAGCTATTTGACACTTCATCTGGGAACACTTCAAAAACTTAAATCAGATAGTTCAGCTCATGAAGTATTGCAGAGGAACATTCTCTGGTCTGAAACTTTATCTTTGCATCCCTGAAATAATTGTCTTAGGGCATTGATGCAACATTGAAGGTCATATGGCTGATCCTACTCAAATCACAGCTGTTAGCAAATGGGGACCCTGTCAAAGCCTCACCGAAGTCAAAGTGTTCCTAGAAACCATTGGAGTTTGTTGTATCTTCATTCGAAATTTTGCTCAATGAGCTGCAGTGCTGATCCAACTCACTTGTAAAAATGTTGCTTTTGAATTCAGACTAGAACAAATAGCAGCCCAAGAAGATTTGAAAGAAGCTCTAATCAGTTCTCCAGCAATTCAAGCTATTGACTACACATCTCCAGCCCCAGTTATCCTATCAGTCAACATTTCCAGATAGCTATTGGCTTCTTTCTTGCTCAATGTGATCCCAAAAACCCTCAAAAACAATATTACAGTCGATTCAGATTGATTATGCTTAACAACTGCAAATCTCAATTTTTGCAGCCAAAACTCGAACTTTATGGTCTATATCATGCTCTTGGAGCACTGTGATTGTACCTAATAGGAGTTCGAAGGCTTATAGTTGAAGTTGACATGAGGTATATCAAAGGCATGCTTTCAAATCCTGATATTGCATCTAGTGCTAGCGTCAATCGATGGATAGTATCCATCCTAACATTTCACTTTACATTAGTCCACATTGCAGGAACACACCATGGTCCTGACGGACTTTTGAAATGCCCTCCACAAGATGAAGATGCCCAGCTCGACAATGAAAATGATTTTGGAGACTGGATCGACCATCTTCATGGATTCATACACCAAATTAACCTATTACGACTTGACCTTTTACTTCACATCAAATTTTGACCCTCTCCCTCTCTTTAAATCTCAGTAAGGGGGAGGACCTTACCTACAATGATGTCCCACAAATGAATAATGAAAATGAATAACAAAAGATTACTTCACGTTTGAAAATGGTTACATGATCTGGTGTGACCCCCTGATCTATCAGATGCCAAATATGCTACCTTTATTCAATACTGTCCTGAATTCTTTTTAGACTCAGGCAGACTATGGAGAAAAGACTCCCATGGAGCTCACAAAATTGTTGCAACTCCAGAATGTTGCCTCAAAATTATTCACACAGCTCACAATGATATCGGACACAAAATGGTTTTTGCTACAAAATTGGTCATTGCCTTTTGATTTTGGTGGCCAAACATGAAAGCTGACATTGCATGGTTCATTTGAACTTGCCACCTATGTAAAATTTGACAAATGTGCAATGTTTTAATTCTGCCCACAGTTGCCACTCCAGCACCCCTTTTTAGCAAAATCTATATCAATACAATGCAAATGCCACCATTGAATGGATTCGAATACATTGTACAAGGTTGATGCTCACTAATGACTTACCCAGAATGGGAAAAACTTCGATGTGAAAATGCCACATTTCTTGGTGATTGGATCTTTGAAGATATTATTTGTTGATGAAATTCATTATACAAAATCATAACTGACAATGATGCTGCATTTATTGCAGCTATGGAGTATCTTGTGAAACAATATCATATTAACCACATCTGAATTAGCAGTTACAATTTACATGCCAATGGACTCATTGAATGAGCCCACTTCAATGTTCGACAATCTCTATTCAAAGCTGTCAATGGAAAACAAGTGAAATAGTCAGCAGGAGCACACTCAGTATTTTGGGCAGAATGAGTCACAATTCATAAATGCATGGGTTGTTCTCCTTACTTCACAGTTATAGGACTGCATCCTCTGATCCCCCTCAACATCTCCAAAGTGACATACTTACAACCACCATCCGATTCCATCTTATCGACAACAGACCTCATAGCTCGACGAGCCATAGCACTGCAAAAATGATTGATATTTGAAGGTCTATGCATCTTAAATTGAAGCTGCAAAATGCTTCAAACTTTTTACAAACATATGATGCATGACTACAACTTCGCAAAAGGAGATTTAGTGCTACTTTGAAATATGCAAATCAAGAAATTCCTCAATCACAAGATGAAACCACAATATTTTGGCCCTCTTATCATTATTGAATGAACCTATGGAGGAGCTTATATTCTCTGTGAACTTGACAAATCAGTACTACATCAACCTATTGCTGCATTTCGTTTGTTACCATTTCTCACTCGAAAATCCATCCCCTTTCCACTGAACTTCCTGGATATTAACTCTGAATGTCTCGAACAACTTTGAACAACTTTGAACTTTGATGAAGATACTTCTGAAGACTTTTGAAACTTCAAAAATAAATAATTATTCTTCTTTTCTTTTTTGTGATTCCTTACAAAAGATTTTGATTGCCTTTAGTATACAATACAAGTCATGATATCACATCATAGCATGGTCATGCAAACTCCAAAGGGTTTTTTGGCTATGATGAATACTGAGCATTTCTCTAAATTTTAATTTTCATTCGTTATACCTTCATTTTCTTTTTAACTTACTTTCCAAAGACATTTAACAAAAATTTTGAAATTTGAAATAGACAAAAGAAATACAACAAAGTTTGTTTTTACCCTACTCCTCCAACATCTCCTCTACCACTTCTATCTGCTGGGAGAGGATCTCCAACTTCACTTTCATCCCTGCCAATTTCTTCACAAGGATTTCCTAATGCATTGCCCTCTCTTCATCTATGCTCACACCCTCCTTGAAATCTTGTGGCTCATGCACCCTTCGTTTTGCCCTTTCCTTTTGATGACCTCCTTTTCTCCTTCAATGATTTCAAAGATCTCGCTACTGGCTCTATGTCTTTGAAAGGGCCCATGAGATGAATTTGAGGCCCTTTGCAATTCAAAAAATAGGTTAGTACATACTATAAATCAATTCAAACAATTTTCATATCTGGTTTTGGATGCGAAGACCATTTTGCCAGCATACTCTTCACCACTCCAAATTTCTTCACTTTGCTTGCAAAGCCCCCTCTTTAAAAGTCCCTCCCAGTAGCAACCTTGTGCTTCTTGAGTACACTTTGTACACTTTGCTGCACCCTCCTTGACAATACAATGGGGCTGGAATTTGAACCCAGCACATCTATCACACTATGAAAGAATTAGTAGCTTAAAAATCCTTTACAAATAAGAAAACACTTACCAAACCCTCAAAATCAAGCTGTCTGCTTGATTTGAGCCTCACCCACTTTGTCGTCCCTGCATCCTCGATCTCAGCTTCATCTCCCTCCCCATCCCCCTCCTCTTCGACCTCTGAAACTTTTTGCTTTGCCACCTGCACTACAGGCAGCTCGACTTTCTCCTCATCCTCGTTGCCTTCCCCAGCCTCTGCCCTGTCAATAGCACTTGACTCTGCTGTGAGCTCTGCATTCTTCCTTTGCAAGTCCTCCTTCGAAATCATCTTCACATGAAAAGCAGCATCCACCAATGCCCTCCTCTTACTCTCAATTTCTACCTTCTTTGCTGCCTCCCTCCTCCTCTTAAACTTGCCTTTCTTCCTCCTCCCTTCATTCTCTCTCAACCTCTTCAGCTAAATCCACAAACAACAAACCTCTGCCCCATGAAATCCACTTCTGATGAGCCAAAGGTTGGTATACTTCAAACACTTCATTAACTATGGTTTGCACTGCAGCATCCTGCTCCTCGCCTAAATCGTCTGCGAGCTCATCATATTCAGTCTAGATCAAACACTTCAAGTGGCCCATACAGCAAAATGAATATGAAACTCACCATTTTTTCACAAAACCCCTTGCCCCACACCTCAAAGTCGATGTCTTCGGCAATGCCATGCCTGGGCATTGATTTTGCATAGTCAAGGATTTCGGAGTTGAGTTCAACAAGAAGAGACATTATGAGAGGTAGAGTTGGAGGATGTAAGAGGTGAAGAAGAAGAACGAGAGGTATTTTGAACTTCGCTAACCTTTTTAACATAATCATGCATTTTGCATATGACTTCAATCAGCTGACTGAGACAGTTAGGATTTCAGTAAGGGGGAGGATGATAGGTCCATAGTGCGCTCTAAGGTTTGGAAAGGTCTTTAAACATATCGAGACTTTACAATTCATGCTCCCAACCCCTATGAATGCCACAAATTCGATTTCAAACCTATTTCAAACTATTTCAGATGACTTCGAATGATTTCAAATGATTCTGCAACACTTAAAATGCCTTCAAACAACCTCACACTACTTTGAACAATGTGGGCTACCACATAGCTGTTCCCAAACCCTTTTGATACACACAGCACAACCAGAATGAGCTATTGCATTGAATATTGAGCACCACTGGACACGAGGAGACATGACAAAAGACTTTAGGATGTGATAATGGTGGTTTTGTGTTTCAATAATATATTGAAGCAATAGGATGAGTACTCTTACTATATGGCAACACTGTACATTTCATTTATTATTATTTCTCATTTGTTTTATGTTTTACAATACCTTTATTGCTGTGCATACTGCCTCATGTTGTACACATGTTATATTTCCTTTTTAGTACTATCCCTTCAAAATGTATATAGACTTGTACTAGCTACTTAGAACAGGAAAAAAGTTATCCTCTCCATTAAATATTGTGAACTTCTTCGAATCCTTGTATTCACTTCTTGACTTATCATGTATTGCCTATCATCCTTTGAAAACACTTCTAATTCACTATATCCATTCTTCCATATACCTCTACACCAGTCTGACTTTCTCAAAACTCGTTGAATCTTTTCAAACACCTTCAAACCTTCTTTGAACATCTTTCAAACATTTTTTGAACCTTTTCATATGCCTCAAAAGACTATTCATAACACATCTGACCATTCCACACCTCTAACCATGACCCTTAAGTGACAGCAGTGATATTTAGTACCAACTTGCACCCTTCCTCTAGCCTGTGTTATACTTCTTAGACCTTTTAACAGGTTTTTGTTAGGTTTTTTTGTTAGGTTTCCAGGTTGAGCATTATCAACACATCATTGAAATGTGTGTCACATATCACATTCCTGGGTATACCTGCAGCCAATTAGGTTACCAGATCCATGGTGTGGCCAGAGTATTCTTTGGTATTTGGGTAATTATATTTACTGACCAGTTGAACCTCAGAGAAATACTAGTAACAAGTATAAGGTTACCAGTGTATGTAGCATTATAATATATAGATAAAGTCATTGCATATGATACTTTACTTACATGGAGCTCATTAACAAAATCTAATAAAGAATGTGTAAAAACACTTCAGAATGTCGGTGTTTTGTCATCGCAGTGTTTTCACTGATAAGCTTAACTCTACTAACCATCACCTCTATCAATGAACAAGGGTAAAAAACAGAACAAAAAGAATGGTGCAAGTATGTTGACAGCTTATTTCTGATTGTCTTTTGAGGTAATTCCCTTCTAATGCTCAACCTTAGTTTGGTTGCTGTTAGATCAGCCTAGCATGATTACAGTTCTCCAAAAAGCTGATCCTGGTAATCTTGGTATCACAGATATCATCCAGCAGGTTAAACAGATTGATCCAAATATCAGCACTGTAAGTCATTTTCAGTCTCTGGTACATACTGATCTCATTGGTACACTGTCCTACATCTTGTCAGATTGAGGAGTTACTTAACATTGGCCTAGGACTAGCAAAAGATCATTGGATAAAACCACTATACATCGCTCTGAAAATCTTCTCGAACGAACTCAAGAACCTTTGAAAGATAGCACAAGCAGATGCTTCCCATCATGACAAGCGAAGCTTTGTGAGTTACTATGACTGCATCTCTATATCAGCTGCTGAGCAGTTTTCTGTGTAAGATATATTCCTTTGGATTGAACCAGAAACCTCTCTCACTACAGGCTCTTCTAGATTCTAACTCAGAGGTTAATATCAAAATAGTGTGGCAAAAGTGGAGTGACACCAGTTCAAGGATGCTGTTGTGAATGCAGAGGCTGGGTTTTACATTGTTGCACCTGATGAATCAGTTATTTTTATTTCATCCCCTGCCAAGAGTAAGTTGGACAGGTCATACTGGGACAACATTCATGATATTGTTTCTGCAGGATCAGTTAAAGTGGAGCTTGTTGTTTTCCATGGCATTGCACACTCTTCTGAGCACTCTGGAGCTTTGTATGAATGGGCATCTGGAGTTGTTGCACAGGCCTGCTATGATAGGCACAATGTTTGAGTATGTTCCACCCATATTTTATAAAATTATTTCTTACCAGTCCAGTAGCCAAACCATGATGGTTCAATGATGCAGCTTGGCTGGAATGCAGGTCCATGACATGCCAGAGTATGGGGATTGGTGAAAAATTTTAACCAGAAGATTGATAAGGCTATGATGATTGAGCAAGATGAGGATGCAATTGCTCTCATGACTCTTTGCTGGTCACTGGCCAAAGCATCAATGCCAAATGAAGTTATGGATGATCTTGAAGATTCATTAAAGAAAAGTGGTATGCCAAGGATTGCTACAAAAATGTTTCTGAAGGTAAGATCTATACTTGTCTGCAGGGCATCTGGTTACTTATAAACTTAGGGTGTGGATATCGTCTAGATCTAGAGGAAAAGACATATTCATTTCCTACTTTTGAGAGAGCTTTACCTGAGGGTTATTTCTCTCAAGATTATGTAGCATATTGGGTATTTTCCTACATACTATTTATGTTACAGTTTTCTGACCTATTTTCACATTTCAGATTGGCTCATACTGACAAGTGCTGGGCAGGCTATGGACTGTCATATTGTGTAGGTCAGGTTGTAGTTGGGAAACAGGGTGCCTCTTGCTCTCATATCAACAGTTCTGGAGAGAATAGAGCTGCTTGGCCAGTTGAAGGTGGGGGAAATTTTGTTGATATTACTCTCAGTGTTGTGGTGCAGCAGGCTACTGGCACACTTACGGCATTCCAGCCTGAGTATCCTCATGGAACTACCTGTCTTTGTGGTGCACATAACCACATGTGTACAATCACCTTCTCAAGTCACATCACTGAAGCATTCAAGATTGCTGTAGAGTGTATAAAGGCTGAGTCAGGGGCAGGGGCTAGTGAGGGTACTGTTACAGACTGATACATAAAATTAATTTTTTGGTATTCATCCTCATGAAAGCTTTATCAGCCATTTCAAGCATCTATTAGTGAAAATCTGGTTGCAGGCTATAATATGCATGCATTATAATTAAAAGTTATTACCATAAATCTGCCTTTCAAGTGCTAGACTATATACCCATAGTGACTCAGCTGTTGAATTACCACCAGCTATACCAATCCACTGTTCAAGAAAATTCTAAAACAGCTGAAGCTGATCTGCAGACATATCTACATTTGGAGCATCAAGTGGAACCTCATTGAGATGGGCTGGTGGTCCAGTCTGGCCAACCCATGAAGTTGCTTTTTTTTGGGCTGAGGCATTTTCCTGTAAAGATTAAAGTAACTGCTTCTCTCTGAAAGCAGGCCAGTCAATACCAAAAACCTCTAGCTCTTCCACAGTCATATTATCTGCAGGTGGAAGCTGCACCCCTTATATGTCATGCACAAACATGTCAAATCCAAACATATCTGCAGGTGAGTGGTTGAGACCATTCCAAATCTGTATGCAGTGTTGATTCCATGATTCAGCAAAAAATAATGGCTGCTGGTCAATTGTTGGCAGGAATAGAAAGTGGAGAAGCCAGATGTGGTAGAAGTTGTTAATATTAAGCCCATGATGAATCTCCAATGCAGTAAAAACTTCTGCCCATGATGACCCAAGCTATGCTGTGATATCTACCTATACCTGTTCTATGCGAATATTGTGGACACTTCTGCAAACAATTGGTCTGTATTGGATATTTGGACACTTCTGCAAACAATTGGTCTGTATTGTTTAGTTGCTTTGTTATATTACACATCTGCCCCAAATATATGAACCTCTCTGAACTCCACTATATGCCTCCATCCATGCTGCAATCAGAATATTTTCAACACCATGATCACTCTGGAGCTGAGAAGGAATGCCATACACAGCAGCAGCACACAAAAAGAGATCAAGGACAGTCTGGCCTGTATTATTGTTGCTTGCCTGTAATCCAGTAATTAACCAGGAATAGCCATCAATAAAGCCATGGATGACAATTCCCCAGCAAATGAGGCCTAAAAATGATATTAATTGTTAGAAACCAAATAAATCAATACTGCTTTTCTTTACCATGCTGCCCATTATTATGTCACAGAGAATTGGGTCCTGGAACTGAATATATGTGGTGTCAGATCCAGATTCTTTCAAATACCCACTGAACAGGATCAATTCTCAGTAATGACTAATGTATCCACTCCTGTGGAATGCGGTGTCCCAGACATAGTAGCATTCCATGAAGCATTGTTACTCCTGCCCTGCAGTAATGTCTCTGCAAGTACAAGATAATTTTATTTAGCTCAGTATTAGAGAGAATAGACATGGGTGCAGTAAATGATACTGTGTGCTGTCTAGCTGGTGCAGGAATGTCTAGTGGAAAGGCTGGTGGCAGAGGAAGATCAGGATTAAGCAGGCTATCTGCTGTAACTGTCTGAGCTGTGCTATCTGCTCTGATATCATCAGTACCATTGGGCTCCTCCCTGTTATGTAAAAATGGATCTGCCTGTGGAACTGCAATTCCATGCTCTGATAGTACACTGTGGACTCTCTGCCTGCTGACATGGAGAAACCTGCTGATACTAGAGGTTGAACGGAGTGAATATGCCCATCGAAGACAATCTGGGTCAATGCAAATTGCTGGCCTTCCTCTTCTTCCAGTATAAACCTGTTCAGTAAGTACAGGATGCCCACGGTATAGAGAATCCAGAGCATGCTCATGCTGCTGGTGTATATCACTCCTCATGACTATGAGATTTGCCTGCAGTATGGCAAGCTCTGCAGGATCAAAAATGGCTGCATGCTGAAGTAGACTAAGAAAAATCTGAGTAGAATATAGCAGTACAGCTGCACATACCTGGGTTACAAGATTAGAGTACTCATCCAAGTCATCACCTAAGTGAGCCAACACATTTAAATTTGCCAAAACTGTTGTTTCTTCAAGTACAGCCTGCTCGAATTGGTAGTAATGTGTATGAAATGCTAATAAGAGCGCCAAGTCATTCTGGTGTGGTTCAGGCTCTGATCCAGAGAGTGCAGACATACAGATACAAAGCAGGCTATAGCAGGGGGTGGATGGGAATAAACATCTTAGAGCTATTCGGGATAAGTATATTAAGCATGCCACCGCCACACAGCATTACATGTGACTCTACACAGCAGTTCTATCTCAGATGAATAGTGGTTATGAAGACTTATATTTGCATATACTAAATTGTCTCTTAGTCTAGTGGTTCTTAGTTGGTTAACACTGTTCAAGATTAACATCTGTTGGGCATTACTGTCAGGATTCAAGATCGCTACTACCAAGGTTGGGGCTTGGTCAGGAATACACCGGACTTCTGGTCAGACCCAGTCAGAGGTGGTTGGAGGTGTTCAGAGATTCTGGGCAAAATCCACTGGGCTGTAGTGTGCCAGGTGAAAAGGGCCAGAGAGGACTTGGCTTTAACTTATAAGAAGTTGTGCCCTTCTCCTCATCAGTTGTCCCATTTCAGGTGGGAAGGGGCAGATGTCCAGCAAGTTTCTGGACAGAGGGCAAAGGTAGAATGCAGCAGAGGTTTATGAAGAGATTAAGTCAAGAGGAGTCAAAAGATTAAAGGATTGGTTCAGAAATGGGTCAAGGATGATTAAGAGGATGTTATTAGGCAAGGATGATACAAGGACAATTGCAAGTGCAAGTATAAGCACAAGTACAAGTACAAGTAATTTGCAAACTGGAGATTAAGGCTAAGCTTTGGGCACTTAAATAATGAGGGCCAGAAGAATAATGGGTAATGTGGAAGTTTACTAATGGGTCTTGGTAAGTGGCCATGATCAAAATTGATAAGACTGTATTAGGAATAAAGTGAGTAAGCAAATGATTACTAAGGCATGTGATGACTTGTCTGATGACTAAAAGGTGCTGCGGCCAGGATGCCAATGGACAAGGTTGGAAAGGAATCAGAAAAGAGTTCAGGAATTATCAGGAATCTGATCAGATGAGTTAGGTCTTGACAATTACACTAGATACAAAGTTTGATCCTTGCTACTGGCAAAATTGTGAAAAGTCTGTAAAACTGAAATCTGTAAAACAAGTCTGTAATACCATGGTAAGTGGCTGTTTTCCTGCAGTATATCATGTTTCACTACTCATATCATTTTGCAAATTCAGCAGCAAGGTTTTATTATCATAATTTGATAAGTATAATGAAAGCCAGAGAAACTGTACTATTAAACAAGATAAACTATAGAAGGAGGGAGTAGCTAGAGGAAGAAAAAGCAGGAAAAAAAAACTTGGATATAGGCAGTGAATGGAATGAGATAGCCAGAAATACTACCCAATAGAGTAATGTGGGCTAAAGACTTGAAGTGTATATCAGAGTATCAAGTGGCCACCAATAGCATTCAGCAACTCACATAGCAGCCAGTGGTCAAAAGCATCATCAAACGAGGCAGGTTTTTCCTCTGGTGTAGGTGGGTATGATGCTTATGCAAGCCCAGTAATATATTTTGCAGGAAACCTGGCAGTGTGAGAGCAGGTTCAAAAGCTAATTCTTTCCTGGTTCATCATGATCCTTGCATGGTTGCTGCTTGTTAAGACAGAAAGATGACCAGACTGGGGATTGAACCCAGGACCAACTGGACATATACCAGATGCTCTACCAACTGAGCTATCAGGTCTTACTAGGTTCAATACAACAATGTGATATGAACCAGACACTATTGATGTAACCACCACTTGACCACTGTCAATATTACAGCAGGGGGGGATTAACTGCATCCAGTTTGTCTGTTAAGGAGCAAAGTCTCCATATTACATAATCACCAAACAATGTGTCAGATTACACAATCCAACACAGCCCCCATAATCTGATACATCAAATCTGCTTAGATAAGCTAGATGACTAAGCCATCAAATACTGACTAATTTAGTCAGCTGACTCAGTGCACCAGGGCCCATAACCTGTTAAGACAGAAAGATGACCAGACTGGGGATTGAACCCAGGACCAACTGGACATATACCAGATGCTCTACCAACTGAGCTATCAGGTCTTACTAGGTTCAATACAACAATGTGATATGAACCAGATACTATTGATGTAACCACCACTTGACCACTGTCAATATTACAGCAGGGGGGGATTAACTGCATCCAGTTTGTCTGTTAAGGAGCAAAGCCTCTATATTACATAATCACCAAACAATGTGTCAGATTACACAATCCAACACTGCTTTCAGCATAATAAAAGTTGTTTTCCTCTGAAATAATAATCTGGATTGTAAGAGTATTCATTAGTGGTATAAAGAGTAAATTGCTAGTGACTTACACTAATCCTATCATCAGCTCCTGGATCAATGAAAGGTGAGCCTGTGATTGCCCAAACAAATACCCTAGCCTGAAAAGAAGCAACTGATACCTGTGAAAGATCGATGGTAGAACTGAAACCCCCCTGGGCAGCTTTAAAAAGCATTGGGCAGGGAAGACCAGAGCCCTGCAGAAATTTTTCCAGTTGCTGAAGAATTGTCATATTATTTCTTCCTGCAATAGTCATAGTTTTGGAAAATGAAAGTGATGGTAGAGTTACCAAGAGATATGGCTCAACAGAGTCATAGCCTCTGATGCTTGAGGTCCACCTTATACTGAAGAATGTCTCATAGCCACCTGTGAATCCTCTCAGAACCTGGATTACAGTATAAGAGAGGTAATAAAAAGTGCTTCAATCCTTACCAAAAGAAAACTAAAGCCATCACAACAAGATAACAAAAATCCTTTGTAAAATGCCTTCCACTCAGGGTGGTAAGGGGGTTCAAGGCCAAAAATCATGTGATATAACATGTCAGCAGCAAAAACCCTGTGTGCTCCCTCATCTCAAATCTGGAGTGATGATATCTATAGCAACCAGAACAATTAGAAATATAAACAGAGAGCTTACAGCAATAAATAGGCTTACTTCTAGAGCATTATATGCTGTGAGATGGTTCTGAAATGGGGTGATATCGCCAATGGAGCCAATATCAAGCCACTGGACAACTTTAGTCCTTGTTTCTGGATGCCATTCACCAACAAATGCTGGATGAAGAGAATGAATATTCATGCCATGAACAGCATACTGGAGAATGCAGGGATTGAGAGGAGAGGGATACTGTCCAATGATAAGAAGAAGAGCACAGAGTGCACTGAGCTTGGTTAATGAAAGTAATCGCTGCTGTGGAATGAAATGGGATGCAGACATAGGGTAAACAATCTTACCAATGCCATACCATCCTTACAAATTTCAAACCACTGTGAATGCTCATGCCAATAAGATTCAAAGGCTGTGAAAATGACTTCACATTGAATTCCAGGGCCAGTCAAAAGGAGTGTTCCATTTTCACCCATACTATTAATATATGTAGAAGTCAGAATTATACATTTTCAAAATAAAGAATAAAACTTACATCTGGAAATCTCATGCAGGAGATAGCACCTCACTGAAATCATTCTGACCAACAGCTACAGCTAGTTTTGCATCAAGAATAGATGCCATTTCAGTGACATTCCTCCCATGAACTCGCAGCCTTGCAGAGAAATTTGGTCTGGCTGCTTCATGATAAACCTTTGAATCAAAGTTGTCCACTGTGTGCAAATTTGCATTGGGTGCTAGTGGAGCTGACCAAGATGTTAACCAGATTTCTGGTGGAAGAAAACTCATAATATCAGTGATACAGCTCCCTATCACCCTGCGCTCGTACTACACCATTTTTTATGATTGTGTGCACTGCTTGGACATCTTCTACTCACTTTGCACAGTGCACTTTTGTGCACCTTCATGCGCTCCCATGCACTCCATTGCACTCCTATGTGCTCCCATGTGCTTCCAGTGCACTCCTATGCACTCCAGTGCGCTCCTGTGTGCTCCATTGTGCTCCAGTGCACTCCCGTGCACTTCATTGCACTCCAATGTGCTCCTATGCACTCCAGTGCACCTCTGTGCACTTCTGTGTGCTTCCATGCACTTTCACGTGCCTTTGACTGTTTAGGTGCACCTTTGTGTGCCTTTTGCATTTCTACTGTGCTTTTGGTTCCCCCATAGCTGTCTGCTGTCGTGCACCCTAAAGGCGCCCTGTTATGCTTCAAACCACCTCCATGCATCCCCCCCCCCACACTCCTTATCTGCCTTCCACATTTATTGCATGCTTGATGCACCTTTGCGCACTCCTTTTATGCTTTACCTGCAACTCACATTCCCCGCTGTGCACTCATTGCACAATCCCTATCACACACACAACAATCCACCACACCAGTGCACTGCGCATCGCAGCTCCCATTTTACTGGCACATTTATTTGAGGTGCACTGCGATTCTGACATGAGCGAACTGCGCATTCTCACATAATCAGGGTGCTTTGCACCTATTTGGCATTGGACTGTGCACCTTGGGCACCTTCACATAACCCTGGCACTTTGGCAGTATTTGGCCTTTCACAGCATCTCCTTATAGTTCTTCTGCATTTCCAATCAGCATCACCTTATCTGGTAACCAGCACAGGTCGATCATGCCATTATTACTAAGGCACAGCATACAACACATAACACCAAAGTGGATTAATTGGGAAGAGCACATGAGACCTAGAGTGCACCAAAAATAGTGCATCGCACCGGAACAGTTGGGTAGTGGGCTATAGGTGCGCAAATCTTATTGGCTGAGGCAGCGGCATAGTGCGGTTGGGTTTAGATGGGCGAATGGATGTGCTTGTGGGTAGCACATGGCGCTTTCTATTTTTACACTTTATTTTACCGTTTTATCACATAAGCCATTTGTACATAGTAGGCGGTGATGAGTTCGGTTGGTACTCAGTGCAGAGTCTCAACAGAAGGGGTGAACACTTAACCTACAACTGCAGGCATGCTCGGGGTGAGGGGGGAGTTCGCTTAGATGGCCTCGGATCGTCCTTCAGGGCGCGGAGACTATAGAGAGGCTGGTACAGCGATTTTCAGTGTGCGCACTAGTAGTGTACATGAAAGGGGAGATATGCGCAGTGGCGGAAAAGTGCGCAATGCAAAGAGGCAAAAACGCGCAGTGTGGAAAAATGCGCAACAAGAGCGCAAAAGTGCGCAACAATGAGGATGATGAAGGCGGGAGGTGTAACAGGACAAAGACGACACTGGAATGTACTGTGAAGGTGGTGCACAGTTTGGGGGTGCAAACTGAGTGAAAGCGCAAGAAGTGGAAAAAGGCGCAGGCGGTGCGCAAAATGCGGCTATGCAAAAGGGTGCACAAACGGTGCGCAAACGCAGCTATACGAAGGGCGCACTACGATAGTACACAGACAAGGACGAAGGACGCAACGCAAGGGAAGAAACGCAACAATACGAGGAGGGGATGCAAACGATAACGCAAACACGGCTATACGAAGGGCACACTACGAAGGCGCACAGACTGGACGCTGGTGCACAGACTATGTGCGACGCTGACTGAGCTAATAACTATGAGGGGGGGAGGGAAAGATCCTGTGGATTCTCTATCTGTCCGCTACTATGTACAAATGGCTTATGTGATAAAATGGTGAAATAAAGTATAAAATAGGAATCGCCATGCGCTACCCACAAGTGCGTCCATTCGCCCATCTAAACCTGACCGCACTATGCCGCTGCCTCAGCCAATAAGATTTGCGCACCTATAGCTCAATATCCAACTGTTCCGGTGCGATGCGCTATTATTGGTGCGCGCTAAGTCTCGTGCGCTCTTCCCAATTAATCCGCTTAGGTGTTATATGTTGCGTGCTGCACCTTAGTAATAATGGCGTGATCGACCTGTGCCAGTTACCAGATAAGGCAATGCCGATTGGAAATGTGGAAGAACTAAAAGGGGATGCTGTGCAAGACCAAATACTGCCAAAGCGCCTGGGTTACGTGAAAGCGCCCAAGTGCGCACAGTCCAATGCCAAATAGGCGCAAAGCGGCCCAGTTATGTAAGAATGCGCAGTTCGCTCATGCCGGAATCATGGTATGCATCAAGTAAATGTGCCAGTAAGATGGGAGCTGCGATGCGCAGTGCACCGGTGCAGTGGATTGTTGTGTGTGATAGAGATTGTGCAAAGAGTGCGCAGCAGGGAATGTGAGTTGCAGGTAAAGTGTAAAAGGAGTGCGCAAAGGCGCATCGAGCGTGCAATAAATGTAGAAGGCAGATAAGGAGCGTGGGGGGGGGCGCATGGAGGCGGCTTGAAGCGTGATGAGGCGCATTTAGGGCGCACAATGATTGGCGGCTATGGGGAAACAAAGGCGCAGTAGAAATGCAAAAGGCGCACAAAGGCGCACCTAAACAGTCAAAGGCGCGCAAAAGCGCACGGAGGCGCGCGAAGGTGCATGAAAGCACACGAAGGCGCGCAAAAACGCGCTACGCAAAGTGTGTGGAAGCCATCTAGGAGGTGCACACAATCGCAAAAAATGCCGTAGTATGCGCGCAGAGCGATAGGGAGCCGTATCAGTGGACAGATAGAGAATCCAGAGGACCTTTTCCCCCCTCATAGTTCATAGCTCAGTCAGCATCGCATGTAGTCAGTGCATCAGTGTCCAGTCTGTGTGCCTTTGTTTCATATAGCCACATTTGTGTATCATTTGCATCCCCTCATCATATTGTTGCATTTCGTCCCTGCGTTGCATCCTTCATCCTCATTTGAGCACTCATACAGTGCGCCCTTCGTATAGCTGCATTGATAGGTCCACTATGCTCTTTAAAGCCTGCAGAAGCATTTCCACTTGTATGGAGACATTACGACAGACCTTCCGAACCACTATGAACATTACAAAATCGACTTCGAACTATTTTCAACTTATTTCGCACTATTTCAGATGACTTCGAACTATTTCGAGCACTTTCGAACCATTTCACGACATTTTGAATGACTTCGCAATACTTCGAATGACTTCAGCGGCCGTATAGCTGTCCTCAAACACTTTCGATACACGATGCTTAACCGGAGTAAGCTATTTAGTTGCATATCGAGCACTACCGGACACAAGGAGGGATTACAAGAGAGTTAGAATGCGATAAGTGCGTTTTTGTGTTTCATTGATATATTAAAGCAATAGAACAAGATCTATTACCATACTGGGACAATGTACATTTTACTTATTATCATTTTTCATTTGTTTTGTGTTTTACAATACCTTTATTGCTGTGTACATTCCCTCATGTTTTACAATTGTTCTTATTTCCTTTTTAGTACTATCTCTTCATTTTGTATATAGACTTGTGTTAGATACTTAGAATAAAAAAAATAGAACAACGGAGAACAGCACAAGTTACCCTCACAGTTATCGTCTGACTTAAGAGTCGTTCTCTTGAGTCTTAGCTCACGTCGTATCTCTAAAGTTCTGCAAAATATTGCGAACTTCCTCGAAACTATTGTATTCGCTCTCTGTTTTATCGCCCATCGCCTGTCTCCATTCGACAAACACCTCACATTCGTTAAACTCGCTGTTCGATATACTTCGAACCTCTTCGAACTTATTCGAACTATTTTGCGCATCTTCGAACTTATTCGAACCACTTCGCACGCCTTCAAACTTCTTTCAAACTCTTTCGAACAACTTCGTACGCCTATACAGAATATTTGCCACAGCCCTTACCATTTCGCATTACTAAACATTACATTTTGGTCTCAGTGGTGATATTTAGTACAACCTCGCACCCTTCCTCTGGCCTGTGTTATACCATCCGAAGCCATTAGTAGGTTTTGTTTGGGTTTCCGGGTTGAGTATCATCAGCGTTTGCACACCATTTGCACCTTTTTTGTATAGCTGCATTTTGCGCACCATTTGCACCTTTTTCCGCCCCTTGCGCTTCCACCCCATTTGTGTCCCCAACCTATGCACCACCTTCACAGCACACCCCAGTGTTGTCTCCATCCCACTACACCTCTCATCTTCATCACCCTCATCATTGTGCACTTTTGCGCTCCCATTGCACATTTTTCTGCACTGTGCATTTTTGCCCCTTTGCATTGCACACTTTCCCGCCACTGCGCATATCTCCCCTTTAGCGTACACAACTAGTGCGCACATTGAAACCCACAGTACCAGCCTCCCCATAGTCTTTGCACTCTGAAGAACGATCCAAGGCCCTCTAAGCAAACTCCCCCCTCACTCCGAGCATGCCTGCAGTTGTAGGTTAAGTGTTCACCCTTTCCGTTGAGACTCTGCACTGAGTACCAACTGAACACATCATTGGTTAGCAATTGATCTCAGGGCACCACTTGAAGTGATGAGGGTTCAGCAGTTGCAACAGCATTTATAGTGGAGATTACAAATGCAGGAGGAAGTGACTATATATCAGAGAACGATAAGTTGTATTCAATAGTAAAAAGCAGAATCTTACTGTAGCAGGTTCATTACCCATAGCATTGTAAATCCTTTGCTCAATTCGAGTACTTTAAATAGAGGTGAGAAGAGACTGTACTTCCTCTGAATTATCGCTATCATCATCATCATTGCCAGACAGAATACCACCATTGGACTGACAGTTATCCTCAAAGCTGTCTGGGTCTGCAGCCATTGATTAACTGTTATGAGGAAATGTTGCTACTAGCCTCCTTTCAAGGCACTGGTGCTGATAGTTATTTGTAAGAACTGTGAGAGGATGGAGTGAGACAGCTGGAACACCAATATTATGTTAGAATGAATGCCAGTTACTTGAATGCTAACATACCAAAATAAAGAATAATTCAATCACTATTAATACAGGACTGTGGAGTGAAATGATGTCTATCAGCAAAAGCTGTGCGATGGCAGCATTGCGATCCAAAAAATGTGGCCTCATATAAACCTGATTTGCACTGCCAGAAGGCTGCCCTCGGTTCAACACCCCAAGTACCTCCAATGGTAGTCCTTCCTGGCCAGATAAACAGTGAACAGATGCAAACCTGTATGAAGAAGGGCCTGATTCTATCCCATCCTTAACTTGTAGAAGCAACAAACAAATGAGTGTGCTAGTAGCAACATCCCACCAATATGAAAGATTATACCTTTCCAGCCAGGCACCAAATGACTCTTTCAGGAATCGGAAGAGAATATATTGATTACCATGTTCCTAGAGTTATATCAGCTGCTGCATGAGACAAATAGAATAATAGAAAACACACTGCAGGGGGATATACATACTTTGACAGTCAGTTGAACAACAGGTTCTGGAGTGTGACACAAAACACAATCAGAGGTGTAAAGCAGAACCTGGAGCAAGCTCGACAGGAATTGAAGGAGGCTGTATAGCAGGGCCCCAAGTTTGAGTAGAGTGACTGGTATGATGGCTCAAAATAGGCTGTCAAGGTAGGATAGTAGCAGCTGATGCAAGCCAGGCCTGGTTGGCATGTCCTGCAACAAGACCAATTCCAATGCTACTGATTCCAAGGAATGGCTAGAACAAGAATGGTGCACTCGGGTGACCTGGAGAGGGATGTCCAGATGCAAAATGTTGATGGCTCTGATATAACTGTGTAATTGGGTGGGGTATAGTTGCTACAGCTGTTTGAGTCATTAAGAAGCCTAGATCCAGAAAATGAATAGACTGCTGCTGTGGTACTGTTGCAGGAGCCTGTGAGGAGGTAGCGATGGGGAGAATGGAGATGGAGCAGAAGTCACATTGCTTTTTCTTGTCCATCTAAGTAACTAGTACAAGTCTATATACGATTTGAAGAGATAGTACTAAAAAGGAAATAATAACATGTGGAAAACATGAGGCAATATATACAACAATGAGGACTTTGTAAATGAGAAATGATAAATAATTGAAACATACAGTGTCCACATATAGTAAAAGTACTTATCTTTTGCTTCAATATATCATTGAAACCTCTAAGTGCTATTATCACATTCTAATTCTCTTTGTCATCTCTCCTCGCGTCCAGTAGTGCTTGATATGCAATGCAATAGTTTATTCTGAATGTGCAGTGCAAGTCAAAATGGTTTTAGGATAGGTATATGGCAGCTGACTTCATTTGAAATGTCGCTAAATAGTTCAAAATCATTCAAAGTAGTGCAAAATAGTTCAAAAGTGTTCAAAAGAATTTTGTAGTGTTCGTAGCAGTTCAGAGCATCTGTCATAGTGTGTCAATACAATTGAAAACCTTCTCCAGCCCTTAGAGCATGCAATGGACCTATCATCGGGGCTTGGTTCTGGCAGAGAGTATAGAGACTGTCCAAAAAAGATCAAACAGGGTGTCGACAAATCTGTTGTCCAGATCTGGGTTTCCACCTAAAGGAGGTTGATCTCCAGGGTCATCAGGTCTACCAGGAAGTCTGTCCTCTTCACCTGTAGCTTCCTTATCAGTAGGGTTGAATTGCCTGTCATCCTCTAAATAGTTGAGTGGAGTCAAAATCTGAGGAGGTTTCAAAGGCAAGTGCATAGACATGACATTGGTGCTAATGGATGGTGCACTGGAGCCAACTCATCAAAATATGTTTGATAGTTGGACTGAGGCACTGAAGGTAGAAGTGGGTTTAGGAGCTGGGAGTACTGATTGTCAGACAGCTGATAAGCCTGGAAGAGTGCCTGCACAGCAGGAGTTTCTTTTTGTCTGCTGAGATTGTGATTCTGTGTGGGACATAGAATAAGGTTCAGAATAGTGTGTGGGTTGATGAGAGAAGTGTGAGTTTGCAAATACTGTCAGGTTTCAAGATCGCTACTACCAAGGTCAGAACTTGGTCAGGGATACACCAGACTTCTGGTTGGACCTGATCAGAGGTGTTCAGGGGTTCCAGGCAGAATCCACTGGGCTGTAGCATGCCAGGTGAAAGAGGCCAGAGAGGACTTGGCTTCAACTTATAAGAAGTTGTGCCCTTCTCCTCATCAGTTGTCCAATTTCAGGTGGATTGTGTGCGGATGTCTGATGGGTTTCCAGACTGAGGGCGAGGATAGAATAAAGCAGAGGTTATGGGGTGAAATAAAGTTAAGAGGAGCTGAGAGATTATTAGATTAGGTTGAGGAACAAGTCAAGGGTGAATGAATGGTTAATATTAAGCAGAGGATTGACAAGGCAAGATATAATGCAAGGAACAAAGTAATTTGCAAGTAATTTGCAAACTGGAGACTAAGGCTAAGTTACGGTGATGTGTTCAGTTGGTACTCAGTGCAGAGTCTCAATGGAAGGGGTGAACACTTAACCTACAACTGCAGGCATGCTCGGAGTGAGGGGGGAGTTTGCTTAGAGGGCCTCAGATCATCCTTCAAGGTGCAAAGACTATGGGGAGGCTGGTACTGTGGGTTTCAATGTGCGCACTAGTTGTGTACGCTAAAGGGGAGATATGCACAGTGGCAGGAAAGTGTGCAATGCAAAGGGGCAAAAATGTGCAGTGTGGAAAAACGCGCAATGGGAGCGCAAAAGTGTGCAATGACGAGGGTGATGAAGACGAGAGGTGTAGTGGGATGGAGACAACACTGGGGCATGCTGTGAAGGTGATGCATAGGTTGGGAACACAAATGGGGTGGAAGCGCAAGAGGCAGAAAAAGGCACAAACAGTGCACAAAATGCAGCTATACAAAAAGGTGCAAACGTTGCACAAATGTGGCTATATGAAGGGTGCACTGTATAAGTGCTCGAACGAGGATGAAGGATGCAATGCAGGGATAAAACACAACAATATGATGAGGGGATGCAAATGATACACAAATGCGGCTATATGAAGGGCGCACTACAAAGGCGCACGGACTGGACGCTGGTGCACTGACTACGTGCGACGCTGACTGAGCTATAAACTATCAGGGGGGAAAAGGTCCTCTGGATTCTCTATCTGTCCACCTACTATGTACAAATGGCTTATGTGATAAAACAGTAAAATAAAGTGTAAAAATAGAAAGTGCCATGCGCTACCCACAAGCACATACATTCGCCCATCTAAACCTGACCGCACTATGCTGCTGCCTTAGCCAATAAGATTTGTGCACCTATAGCCCACTACCCAACTGTTCCAGTGTGATGTGCTATTTTTGGTGTGCTCTAGGTCTCGTGCACTCTTCCCAATTAATCCGCTTCAGTGTTATGTGTCGCATGCTGTGCCTTAGTAATAATGGCATGATTGACCTGTGCCAGTTACCAGATAAGGTGATGCTGATTGGAAATGTGGAAGAACTATAAGGAGATGCTGTAAAAGGCCAAATACTGCCAAAGCGCCAGGGTTATGTGAAGGCACCCAAGGTGCACAGTCCAATGCCAAATAGGTGCAAAGCGCCCTGATTATGTGAGAATGCACAGTTCGCTCATGTTGGAATCATGGTGTGCCTCGAATAAATGTGCCAGTAAGATGGGAGCTGCAATGCGCAGTGCACTGGTGTGGTGGATTGTTGTGTGTGTGATAGGGATTGTGCAATGAGTGCGCAGCAGGGAATGTGAGTTGCAGGTAAAGCATAAAAGGAGTGTGCAAAGGTGCATCAAGCGTGCAATAAATGTGGAAGGCAGATAAGGAGTGTGTGGGGGGGGGGACGCACAGAGGCGGTTTGAAGCATAACAGGGTGCCTTTAGGGCACATGACAGCAGGCAGCTATGAGGGAACCAAAAGCGCAGTAGAAATGCAAAAGGCGCACAAAGGCACACCTAAATGGTCAAAGGCGCATGGAAGCACACAAATGTGCACAAGTGTGCATGGAAGCACACAGAGGCACACTGGAGTGCATAGGAGCACATTGGAGTGCAATGGAGCACACAGGAGTGCAATGGAGCACACGGGAGTGCAATGGAGTGCAATGGAGCACACGGGAGTGCAATGGAGCACAATGGAGCACACAGGAGTGCAATGGAGCGCATGGGAGTGCAATAGAGCGCAATGGAGTGCATGGGAGCACACTGGAAGTGCATGGGAGCGCATAGGAGCACAATGGAGCGCACTGAAGCGCAAGGGAGTGCATGAAGGTGCACAAAAGTGCGCTGTGCAAAGTGAGTAGAAGATGTCCAAGCAGTGCACAAAATCATAAAAAATGATGTAGTATGAGCACAGGGTGATAGGGAGCTGTATCATCTCCTCCCAACTGAAATACTGACTGTCCTCAGGCAGCATCCTTGTCAGCCATTGAAGTGCAAACTGTGAGCGCCAAGAAAGTGGGTGAGTGGTAGAAGTGAATGTTTGGGATATTTGAAGAGGCCAAGTAAAGTGCACAAAAATGTGTGAAGCAAAGTGCGCAAGCACAAATGAAATGCAGAAAAATTGTCCAACCATCACTCTCCTCCTCTCAACTGGAATTTTGACTCTGTCCAAATGGTAAAAGTATGAGAGATAAAAGGAAGCACACGCCATATGACAAATTGTATAAAAGGTGAAGGGTCCATAGCAGTGTGCATGGAGCGCTAATTGCATGCCTCATCGGCACTTTCTTCATCCTCAGCGCTGTCTCCTTGCGCTTCTTCTTCATCAACTGCTTCTTCGTCTTTTGTGTCCACTACTATGGACTCTTCCATCTCCCTCAACTGCGTTGCAGTAATATCGAGCACTATGTCTGAAAGTGCGATGGACTTGTGCATGCGGTACAGCACTAGGTGAAATGTGGCTATTGTATAACGCTGCCAAAAGTGATCAAGCAAAGCAGATCACATCGCATAAAAGCACTTGTGCGCAACATTGTTGTGGCTGGTGTGCAATATTGGTAAGTGTCTGGACTGCCAAATAACAAGCTGGTGAGCGCTGTGCACATTGCGCTTCCATAATTGCTCCTTGTGTTTGAAAAATGTGCTCGCATAGCACATGAGCACACCATACTCAGAATCCATGAAATCATTAGGGCGCGTTAGGGTATCCATCCAAATCCACACAAAATCTAACTTCTCATCCTCTGCATCTGCTGTTGTGCTTCTTGGAACTTGGCTATAGTCATCGTCATAAATAAGTGCACTATTGTGCACATTTTGTGCATTTGCACTTGGCTCTGGCTGCATTAGTGCGAGTGCTTGCACATCAAAGGGCTGTGAAATGGGATGTATTGCATGCATAAAGCCATGTAGTGCATTGGTTCAATCCCCAAGTTCTTCATTGTCTTCTTCTTCATCATCTTCTGGAGTAAATGGTGGCAGGTTTGGTAAAAGCACAGGAAGCGCCACTAGTGGATCGCCTACAATGTTGTGCTTGATGTGGAATTCATTTGGGACCGGTGCAATAACTGGTTTGACTTTTCTAGCAACCGGTTTATACTTCTTCTTGGTTACTACACCCTTTTGTGGTGCGTGCGCTGCTAAATCGATAAAAGTTGCATGTGCATGTGTGCTTTTCGGAAACGCGGCTGGAATAAGTGCAACGGGGTCAATCGAATTTAAGAACGCCTGCACATTACTGTTGGTACATTGGGATAAGTAGAGCTGAGGGATAAGAGAGGTTGGTGGAATGGAAGTGGAAAATGGAATAAGCACAAATGTGGAAACATTGCAAGCTTGGGTATCAGAGTCGAATGTTATGATAGTGGCTGCTTCTCCTTGGTCTGCGACAATAGAAAGAGGTGCTTCAATTGCTGTGCTAACTGGAGGTGTTGCATTAAGCACTTTATTGTCTGCAAAAGGCATGCATGCTTCACAGTGCGCAAATGGCATAATGCTCGCAAGATTGGTAGCTACCACTTCTGCACCAGTAGCTGCAATGCACTTTGGAGTAACTTGTTCTCTATGGCGCTGTCTGAGATCGGGCAAAAGCGAAAGGAGTTCTTCATGCAAAACCATAATGGAGGGTGCTTTCATGGCACGCACATATATGTCATCAACAATCTGCGGGTTCTGGATGGGAACGACAGTGCGGTATGATGGCTCTTTGCCTTTGGAAGTGTTAGCTGGTATGTCTGGTTTATCTGCTGCTGCAGGCACAAAATGTGCTTCAGGAATGTTGGAATTGGGATGTATGGGTGTCTCGTCGGGCGCTTCAGTTGTGCTCACAGCAGGTTGCAAGGCTAGGGACTCGATACTGTCAGCGGGTGCAATGTCTGTGGTTGTAGAATGCGCACTCTCTTGATTGAATGTATTGCACAGTGCGCACCACAGAATGTCGATGCCGTCAAAAACTTGCCTCTTCCAAAGTGCCATCAACTCCCGCTCAAGCGCATCGATGCGCTCTTCCTTCATTAGTTGCGCATTTGGTGTGCTTTGCATATAATCTGCTGCAGGTGCTGAAGCGGCAACATACGTTGACTGTAAAGGTGCTGCTGGAGCTGGACAAGGCACTATATTGTAGATGAGCTGCAAATTGGTATTCAATGAAAGTCGACCAGTGGCAATCTGCCCTGGGTTGCGCTTATGCCATTCCTCGATGCGCTCACCCAAGAAGTTGCCTGGAATAGAATGCAGCATGAATGCACCACCTGGAAGTACAATGCGCCCTTCTGCATTTCGCCTACACTTTCCTTCGCTAATAAGGCACTCAATTGAGGTGCACTCAGGGATATAATGCCCTGTCTGACTGCAACCATTGCACTTGTCATTGTTTGAGCGAGGTGCACCATTTCCGCCATCTCTGCATGATGCGCTTAATGCAGTAACTATTGTCTGTGTCATGCATTCGAATAAGACTGAAATGTCTTCTGCTTTGACTGTGGGCATGCTAGGTTGTGGCTGGGAAATGGGTGCGCTGGGTGCTGAGTAGGGCGCATACATATCGGGGTTTTGTGCTGTGAGCCCAGTAAGTGGCTGGAAATAGCGCGCTGGGCCCTTAAAGATAAAGTCAATTGCATTGCATATTGCATTTAATGAGTATGGCACATTTACAGGCTGATTCGGTACTGCAATTGCAAGGTGGCTCAAAATGTGCTCAAGCTGGTCTGGTCAAAACACCCTAATGAACATGCAGCTTTGGTCGTAGCGCGCCAATATGCCTTGTGCAACTAAGTATTTGCTAATGTTGAAAAATGCGCAGTAATAACATGCAATTTCTTCTGCAGTTATAAGGCCAATGTGTGCAGTCTCACCAATAAGCTTGTCCAGGTTGCTAATACTCCATTTACTGCCATCCCTAGAGCCAGGATAAAGCTTTAGGACAGCGTCTTTGAATGCGCCATGGTTGTGCATTGCGCTATACTCCGATAGCAGTTTCCAAGTGTCTGCAGTGTCGCTGTCCAAATAGCGCACAGTGTGGAACTTCTTATTGGTCTCATCAGTGACGTTACAATCATGGAGGAGTTGTGCAAGCTCCTCAAAGTACTTCTGGAGTTCGCGCAGTTTTGCGGGGTCAAAACATGGTGCATTTTGGTTGGATGCAGATGGCATATGCATGGTAGCCATAGTAGGTGGAATAAGGTGTGTAGAGTTAAAAGCGCAGCGAAATGCAAAGGTGGAGAAGGATGCGGTGATGTGGACAGAGTTAAGGTAGGTAGGGATGATTCAGGTGAAGGTGGAGGTAAAGACAGCGCAGACGAGTGATGTGTGTTGTTTAGGAAGAGTAATTCAAATACTGGTATTTCCCCAAGCTGGAGCGCAGTTGCTAACAGCTTGGAATGGAGAGTGCAAAGGTGGTTAATGTTGAAGCGAAGGGCAAGCTGATGGAGGTCTAAAATACAGTCTGATAAACAGAAACCCCTCACAGTGGGCTCCAGAAATGATGTGTTCAGTTGGTACTCGGTGCAGAGTTCCAACGGAAGGGGTGAACACTTAACCTACAACTGCAGGCGTGCTCAGAGTAAGGGGGGAGTTTGCTTACAGGGCCTCAGATTGTCCTTCAGGGCACAAAGACTATGGGGAGGCTGGTACTGTGGTTTTCAATGTGTGCACTAGTTGTGTATGCTAAAGGGGAGATATGCGCAGTGGTGGGAAAGTGCGCAATGCAAAGGGGCAAAAATGCACAACGGGAGTGCAAAAGTGCACAATGATGAGGGTGATGAAGACGAGAGGTGTAGTGGGATGGAGACAACACTGGGGCATGCTGTGAAGGTGATGCATAGGTTGGGGACACAAATGGGGTGGAAGTGCAAGAGGTGGAAAAAGGCACAAACGATGCACAAAATGTGGCTATACAAAAAAGGTGCAAACAGTGTGCAAATGCAGCTATACAAAGGGCACTGTATGAGTGCTCGAATGAGGATGAAGGACACAATGCAGGAACGAAATGCAACAATATGATGAGGGGATGCAAACAATACACAAATGCGGCTATACGAAGGGTGCACTACAAAGGCGCATGGACTGGACGCTGGTGCACTGACTATGTGCAACGCTGACTGAGCTATAAACTATCAGGGGGGGAAAGGTCCTCTGGATTCTCTATCTGTCCACCTACTATGTACAAATGGCTTATGTGATAAAACGGTAAAATAAAGTGTAAAAATAGAAAGCGCCATGCGCTACCCACAAGTGCATCCATTCGCCCATCTAAAGACTGCACTATGCCACTGCCTCAGCCAATAAGATTTGTGCACCTATAGCCCACTACCCAACTGTTCCGGTGCGATGCGCTATTTTTGGTGTGCTCTAGGTCTCGTGCGCTCTTCCCAATTAATCTGCTTCAGTGTTATGTGTCGCATGCTGCACCTTAGTAATAATGGCATGATCAACCTGTGCTGGTTACCAGATAAGGCGATGCTGATTGGAAATGCAGAAGAACTATAAGGAGATGCTGTGAAAGGCCAAATACTGCCAAAGTGCCAGGATTATGTGAAGGCACCCAAGGTGCACAGTCCAATGCCAAATAGGTGAAAAGCGCCCTGATTATGTGAGAATGTGCAATTCGCTCATGTCAGAATCGTGGTGCGCCTCAAATAAATGCACCAGTAAGATGGGAGCTGCGATGCGCAGTGCACTGGTGTGGTGGATTGTTGTGTGTGTGATAGGGATTGTGCAATGAGTGCGCAGCAGGGAATGTGAGTTGCAGGTAAAGCATAAAAGGAGTGCAATGGAGCACACGGGAGCACACGGGAGCGCACTGAAGCACATGGGAGTGCACTGGAGCACATGGGAGCACACTGGAGCACACAGGAGCACACAGGAGTGCACTGGAGCACACTGGAGCACACAGGAGTGCACTGGAGCACATGGGAGTGCACGGGAGTGCATGGGAGCACACTGGAGTGCATGGGAGCACACTGGAGTGCATGGGAGCACACTGGAGTGCATGGGAGCACACTGGAGTGCATGGGAGCACACTGGAGTGCATGGGAGCACACTGGAGTGCATGGAAGCATACTGGAGTGCATAGGAGTGCACTGGAAGCATATGGGAGTGCAATGGAGCGCACAGGAGCACATAAAGGCACACAAAAGTGCACTGTGCAAAGTGAGTAGAAGATGTCCAAGCAGTGCACACAATCATAAAAAATGGTGTAGTAAGAGCACAGGGTGATAGGGAGCTGTATCAACGGGCACTTAAATATTGAAGGCCAGAAGAAGTATGGAAGTTTAGTAATGGGTCTTGGTAAGTATCCATGACCAGAATTGGTAAGACTGTATTAGGAATAAAGTGAGTAAGCAAATGATTACTAAGGCACATGACAACTTGTCTGATGACTAAAAGGTGCTGCAGCCAGAATGCCAATGGACAATGTCAGAAAAGTGTCAGAAAGGAATCAGGAATTATCAGAAATCTGATCAGGTGAAATGGGTCTTGACACATATCTTGTCAATGGTGTTGTCACCACTGGTGCTGGTGCCTTTCATGCTGGAGAAACCCCTCAGTCTAGTCTGACTCCTGATCAAGAAACAGAACCTAATGATTCAACTCAAGATCCTGCCAGCAGTGTCCCATCCACCATTCCTTCTGTGGCTTCCTCCTTGCAGCCTTCTGCATCATTCCATAGCTTGCTAGATCAAGATGTTGCAAAGGAAACTGAGGTTTGCAACTTTTCATTTTGCTTGCTACCATGTATAATGTTTGGTGCAGACACCCACCCTGTCTCAAACAACATCCAAAAAATGAATTAGTGCAGATTCTGAGTCACCTCCACAGTCATTGAGGATGCGTCATCATTGGGATAATCCTGAACAATCACTAGTTGCCACAGCCATTCAAGACATGGAATTGGCAATGAATGGTGGTCCATCAACTCCACAGTGCTGAAACAAGGCAATTCAACTTTTTATTGATGATGGAAAGTTTTCGGAGGAGGAAGAAGAAAATATATTGTACATATCTTTTCTCACCACAGATCAATTTCACTGACACATATGCTGGCATTGTGGACTCTGCCAAATGTAAGTGATATTTGAGGGCTGTTCTATCTTGACACAAGTTTTAAGTGTACCACAGATTGTACATAGCTTATAGCATACAATATTATAACTCCCCTCATCATTGTAATTCTGCCTAATAATCCTCCCACATAGCATTTGCAATTGCATCCCAACGTGTTCCAGCCTGACATCTTTCTTCTGCTGTAATATCAGCCCCTAACACCTCTGAGTCTGGTGTTACATTCTGAGGATCTCATGGCCATGAACTGAATGTAGAATTGTTGTTCCTGGAGTCATGTGAGAAGTAATCTGTTGGATCATGAATGCTAATGAAGTTATGAATAACCCCAAGTGCCAGAATAAGCATGGTCTGCATCTCAATTGGATACTCAGGGGCTGTATCTGTGACACCAAAGCATCGTTTGAATACTCCAAAAAGATGCTCAATGGCATTGCGAGCTTGAGTATGACAGAGATTAAATAGTTCCTGGGGATTTTGTGGCCTTAAGCAATGTCAAAAAAAAGAAATGCAGCACAAAAAAAGCCTTACCACTGATTTCCTCGGTGCCATTCCTGAAGATGGTAATGTACTGCATGATAAGATGTCATCAGCATGTCACAAAGAGGAAACCAGCATCTGCAAGAAAATAGCAGCTCAGAGGCAGATGTAAATCCCGTCTTTGAGCATACTCAAAGACACAAGAATCTGCTGCACTCCCCTCCCAGCAACTGAGAATATATATTTGAACAGCAATTCAAAGTCACAAGCAGCAAGGACATTTTGTGAGATATGTATCTCCCTTGCAGCTGTGATAACAAAGAGATGCCTCTTCGTCAATGCATGAAAGAAAGCTGGAGCCATCAATTGACTCTCGACAGTCTTTGAAGTATGGATATAGCTTTGGGTTGTCTAGAATGTGTTTAGGAGTTTCATTGGGAGGCATTGGCTTGACATATTTGTGATAGAATAATCCAAGAAGGATTTTGGTAATTCAATGGATGTATCTATACAAATCAGCAGCAAGAACTTGGATGAGAGAAGGAATGTGACTCACTTGCTAATGGTGTCACCACTTCATTGAAACCGCTCTTGTAGCATGCATGAACTTAATAGTGCGAGCAAAGTGGAGAAAAATTGCAAGTTGTTCATCAGCAGATACATATCTGCTATTTCGAAGGCCATGACTTTCCTGCAACTCTTGTGACAGCCTCCGAAAGACATGACGTGCAAGTCAAGCTGCTCCTAAAAGTGTTCAGGATGTCCCTTTAGAAGCTCCTCCAACCACAATTGGCCTGTGAGAAGTGAAGTGTGTTTTGGCTCTGGACTTTTGTGGCTATTCAGAACTGTGGCTGCAAAAGCTGCCATGGCAGCAGCGCAAGCAACCTTTTTTTGCTTCTTCATCAACTTTTTGTTCTTCATCAACTTTTCGTTCTTATGTCGTGCCATGTGTTGTTCCGGACATCTAATCGCGCTATGACATACTGTGACAAAATAGCTTAGAACGTGCAACTTTCGCTTTCGGCACCTCTGAGTTTCATCAAGCCGTTCATCAAACTTAGGTCTCGGGACAAAGCGAGGTACCCGAACAGGCTCTTATGAGTGCCTGGGTCGGAGGCTGGTGGGGGAGTTACTGAGCTTGAGGCTTTGGACTAACACTAACCATCCCTATATGGTAATTTGACCACGTGACAGACACCTTGGCCTAAATCTTTCAGTTTTGTCGGGTTTAAAGTCCGTTTATGCAAGTCCAATGGCGAAGGTTTCCGACGATGCGAGACGGATGCACCGCGTGCTCTCTGCAACGCTTTGCAATCTCATTTGACAGCACCGCGTGCTCACCGTAACGCTTTGCGGCCATTGACAGTTCTCGCAGAAATGCTTTCTTACTTTGCACTATCTTACTGCTATTCACTAGTAGGATAATGTCTCTACCAGTAAGACAACCCCTTTTCTTGGGGTTTCCTCTTGTCGTCTCGCTCGTATTACGCTCTCATAGCTTTTCGTTCTGGGTCGCCGAACAGCTCTTTCTCCCTACCTCGTGCCCACTTTGCAAACCCTCGCACATTGAAGTATTTCGATAAACGCTCTAGCCATTTTGTTCAAAAAAGATTTTTTTTAGAGGAATAAGAAAAAGAAATTCTGCTCTGCCATTTTTGTCGATCTAAAGTAGTGGTGTTTAGGTGTTTGTGCACCATAGTGTCAAGAATTTCTCACGGCTTCTTCACTTGAAATAACAATGTCCAAGTTCGCCCCACATCGTCGTTCTGCAAACCAGCCTCGAGCAACTTCCTCCACGATCTGCCAGAAATGTCTAGGAACGGGTAAATCTATCCATCCTATCTATATTTAATGTGCTCATTTTTTTGGACAGGCCACTTCATCTATGAATGCAAGTCTACACGACCATACATTAGTAGGCCATCCCGCACACAACAGCTAGAAAATCCACGAGTTTTTGCAAAGCTAAAGTTCGAGGGAAAGCCCTCTGTGGAGGTTCCAGAAGAGTTCTTGAAGAAGTACGTGTATCCATGCTGACAATTGTTCTCATGATCAACCTGTAAACGTAGGAGTGGCACTGCCAATAAGATACTAGAGGCTAAGGAGAGGGAGAGGCTGAAACTGACAAAAGACACGGAGGAAGGTTCATCTAAGAAACGAGCCAGAAAGTGTGTTTCATCTGTCCTTCGATTATGCTAGCGTTACTAAACTATGAGCGCTAGGCCATCAATATCTTCGGGCTCGGATTCCTCTGATTCAGAAAGTGACTCTGAATCTGAATCTGCATCAGATTCGGATTCGGATTCGAGTTCTAGCTCTTCACGATCCAGAGAACGCGACCATAAGCGTCACAAACCAACAAGACAATATTCTAGGTCTCCGTCAAGTGGTTCAGACATTTCCCGAGGGCGGCGATCTTGACAATGTACTGTAATGTGCTTGTCTCGTTCTGTACCATAGTACACCAATTCCGTGGTGCTATATCCAATGTTTCCTGATTGGAAAGCAGTGAAAATGGGAAAGCAGTAATATATGGAAGTAATGGGATATACAGGTAGGTTTAACAGACATTTTCGCTTATGGCTTTTGTATTCATGATAAGAGCAACGATGAGTCTGCAGAGGAGCCATTAGTTGAAATACTACTTGATGAATAGCATGACAAAAATGCACCCGTATAGACCGAGAACCTCCGCAAAGATGAGTATGAGAACCATCGAGACAAAAACTTTCGTTTCCTGGACATAAGCGCGTACACACTACCATCGAACCCGTCAGAATGTCAATGTACAAACTTCGGTCAAGGCTTACCGAGTCTCCAACGAACCCAACTGCATACCCTGCAGATAACCCTGTGAATCCGCAGGCAAGGCCCGCACCAAGATGTATAAATCCAGCAAACAATGAGTAATCCGTTGGTTTAACTTGTGTAAAGAGGATCCGCATGAGTGATTCAAGAGGTGTTGTCAAGCGACGTACGTGCTCCTGCAATGAGGACTGACACTACAAGACCGTACACAGCAATGATACCGGCCATGACGACAGGAACCAAAGACTGGAATATGTGTCAGTCTTTAACCGGAGGAGTATTCGAACAGTAAGATTCACCTTCATAATCCGTTCTGGCTTGAACGACCCAAGGCCTGCGATACCAATTCCGGCTTTCGACGTTCCAAAAGCAGCACCCGCCGCTTTAATCAGACACAGGATGACTTGAATTTAGGCATTGCGCGCTCTGTCGCAGAAGACTTACTGCTCATTATCATCTGAACAGCATGAATAGCACGTTAGCTGATGTTGCCATTGTTCTAGTGCCAGCAAGAGAACTAACAGCTGAAGCAACTCCTGCAAACCCGAAGAAGGGTGCGTACGGTGGACAAAAAGACATGGTTTTGCAAGGAATCAACGAAGGAGCGAAGAACGTCAAAAGTCGGGATGGTGGTTGAACGAAGTGGCACTCGAACTTGTTACGTTGGAGATTCTAAATGCGGATATGTAACCGCAACCCAATCAGATCTTTCAAGTGCATGCTATGTATCTACGAGACTAAAATTCTTCATGGATGGGGCTCTACGTCGCAGTCTATCAATGAAATTTTACGGCGAATCGAGATTTACTTCCGTGCTGCCTAGCCGTAAACTGACGAGTCGAACTATGATGTGAAGAGTAGAAAGTCGCGCTTCTCTTGACCACGCGAGACTAAGTAGTTGAGGACATCGAGGATGACATGCAGAATGGTTCAAGGCCGACACATATATTACTTCTTTTTGACACTTTTTATTCGTATTTGCTCGTCTCCGACAAATATCCCCTGCGGGGGCAAATCGTCATCACACCATGCTTGACCGATAAATGGAAATCAACAGCTAACCTTGCCCTTGTATGGCTCGGGTTTTCTATAACCTCTAACCTTCGCTGCGAAAAGTCCAAGTTGATGTTTATCTGTGCAGCTGAGCACAATTTTTGTTGGCAAAGGCACTTCTGCCTTTATATGTGAAGGTATGGGCACATAGACCGAATGTGAATAGCCCACTTTCATGTTGAAGCGCTGTCCATTGCCGCCGTCAGACTTTCCGCGTGGATCTTCTTCCAATACTACCCTAAAACCGACACCAACAAGATAGAGTGGCACAGAAAAACCTTCCGACATGCCAATTATCGCGTTGTTTATCAACGTCCGTGTGGTCCCCCACATTTGCCTCTGCACTTTTATCTCTGCATTTTCCACCACCACTGTCATCACATGAGGTTCTGGAAAGTCGATTTTCATATATGGTTGGAGAGGGACAGATGTAGTTCCTAAGGGCCCTGCAACCGATATTGATGTTGGAGACGGGGTGAGGGTAACACTAGGTGGGTATTTGATGGGCTCGCGTCCGATATGGGAGACATGAGCATGAACTCGCGTAGTCGAGGAAAAACAGCGGATTGCTTTGCCCAGTTGCGACCGAACTATCATGGCGTGAAGCAACTTTGATTATGTAACCAAAAACCACTGCTAAGTAACGAAAATGCTTCTTACACAGCAAAAAGCCACGGAATATTACCTGAGCGTATTTGTCAATATTTTTTAAATACTCTGAGAATACACAATCAATACCTTGAGTGAATTCGCTGTGATGATATTGCTGGGAATTCTTAGACTTCCAAAGGATACTCTGAACAAGCACTTTCACCACCATGGCTGACGAATCTAACACATCGATGTTCGATCCAATGCACACGATTCATCCTTAGTTCCAGATGGAACTTGAAACCATGAGGGGAAGCTAATGTTATGGAAAGGGGGGCAATGCATGCACCTAAATTTTCTCACATTATTGTTTCTACTTAGGGTGTAGCACAGGTACAGGTTAACCTGTGGTATTTTGCCTGCAGGTAGCACAGGTGCAGGTATGGGTTGGTATATCTGTACCTGTAGCAACACCACACCTGTACTCATGGTGTTGCAGGTTGTGACAGGTTTGAGTTGTGATGCATCTCATATCATGTTCAATTCTTCTAAGCTCTTTGGCTATGAGTTGACAGCATTTTTATCAACTTTTATGAGAATCCATTTGTTGTTATACTCTGTGAAAAACATGTATCTGACTGGTGCTGTAGTATTTTATGACATACAATGATCTAATTAAGTAAAGTGGATGTTATTTTGCATGGTTATCTGGAGTGTTCATTCTTAAAGTTCCTTTTGTGCCAAAAATTACTATGCCCACATTAAATACAGTGAATTACAAGTTTCTTTGCATTCTTTATGATGGATAAGTCTGACAGGTGATTGGTGAAAGAATTGAACACTATATCATAATTTATATGTGGATTCAAGTGTTGAAGCAGTATAAGAGAGTTAAATAATTTTCTACTATAGCTGTTTCTCATCTTTGTCTTAGCTACACATAGTTTATTCAAGTGCCACTGTAGTTTTTAAACACCATACAAAACCTGTGCTTATAACCTGTACCTGCAGGTATGGTGTTTGTACAGGTATGGTGTCACAGGTGACAGGTGTGGTATTGCCAGTGAAACCCATGGTGTCACCTGTGCTACACTCTATTTCTACTCGCTGATGTGTTCAGTTGGTACTCAATGCAGAGTCTCAACAGAAGGGGTGAACACTAAACCTACAGCTGCAGGCGTGCTCAGGGTGAGGGGGTTCACTTAGAGGGCCTCAGATCATTTTTTGGGGTGCAGGGACTACAAAGAGGCTGGTATGGTGGTTTTCAAGGTGCACACTAGTTGTGTACACAAAAAGGAAGGTATGCACAATGGCGAAAAAGTGTGCAATGCAAAGGGGCAAAAATGCACAATGGGAGTGCAAAAATGTGCAATGGCAAGGGAGATGAAAGTGGGAGGTTTGGCAGGTCAAGTACAGCACTGGGATGTGCTGCAAGGGTGATGCACTGTTGGAGCAGACTACATACGCTGCACAGAGGAAGAGACGACATGTTCCTTATAACCTACCTGGGGTTTAGTTAGTCTTAGAGCTAGGGTTTAGCAGAGGTAAGCACACTGTATATCTACTACAGTACAGGTTCTCCTTATATACATAATAGTAAGGATGTCACATGACTCAGGAATGTGTTTACCACATGTATGCGCAGTAACATGTGTGTGCTGCATGCATTGCCTCATGTATGCAGCATGCATCAGAATTTAATTTCAACATGCACAGGCTAGGGACACAAACAGTGTGTGAGTGCAACTGGTGGGAAAATGTGCAAACGGTGCATGAAATGTGGCTATACAAATAAATGTGCAAATGTGGCTATATGAAGGGTGCACTACAAGAGTGCACAAATGAAGACAAAGGACACAATGAAGGGATGAAACGCAGCAATATGATGAGGGGATGCAAATGATATGCAAATGTGGCTATACAAAGGGCACACTACAAAGGCACATGGACTAGATGCTGGTGCACAGACTATGTGCAACGCTGAATGAGCTATGAGGGGAGAAAAGATCCTCTGGATTCTCTATCTGTCTGCCTACTATGTACAAATGGCTTATGTAATAAAAATGGTAAAATAAAGTATAAAAATAGAAAGCGCCATGTGCTACCCACAAGCGCATCCATTCACCCATCTAAACCCAACTGCACTATGCCGCTGCCTTAGCCAATACCATTTGTGCACGATATAGTCCAATACCCAACTTTCTGGTGCAATGATAGGTCCATTGCATGCTATAAGGTCTGGAGAAGGATTTAACCATATCGAGACATTACGACACACACTCCGAATTACTATGAATGCCATGAAATCAACATCGAATCCTTTTCAAACTATTTTGCACTATTTTGGATGACTTCGAGACATTTTGAATGCTTTCGAACTATTTTGTGACACTTCAAATGACTTCGCAGCTTTTTGAATAAGATCAGCCACTGTATAGCTGTCTTGAAACACTTTTGATACATGCTGCACATCCAGAACAACTGGAAGAACTCAAGCACTTGGTGATCAGTAATGACATGAATGTGTCTAACAATCAGTTTGTCTTCCCACTTGAGGAGTGCCTCAAGTATGGCAATCATTTCATGCCCAAAGATACAGTAGTTCCTTTGAGCATCAGAGAATTTCTTGGACAGGAACCCAGCAGGGCCACAGGTTTGCCACTCAGGTCCCTGACCATACATCACTCCAGTCCCAAAGACTGAGGTGTCACAGATCATCCATATTGGCTCAGGTGAGTCTGGGTCAATCAGCTTCAGCATGGGCATCATGCAACAGATGTGTTTAATCATCTGGAAGCAATGATGCATGCAGCAGTCACCATAAAAAGGCTTGACCATTTTTAGTCATTGCTGAAAGTGGACTAGTGAAAGCACTTATATCTGGCAGGAAATGTGCCAGATACTGCATGAGTCCCAGAAAATGCTGGACTTCATGATAATTACAAGGAGCTTTTTACTTTTGTATATGAGCCATTTTGTCTCTATCTGCATGTAGGCCATGCTCATCAATCATATGACCAAGACACTCTACCCTTTCAGTGTAGAGTTTACATTTCTCTGCATGGAGGTACAGAGAATGCTCACGTAGTTTGGTAAATATGAGCTCCAGATGCTTCTGGTGTTCTTCAATTGTGTCGCTGAACACAAAGATATCATTCAGGTAGGCATGGACAAAGATTCTGATGTAATCTTGGAATATAGAGTTCATCAACCTTTGGAAGGTTGAGGGTGCATTGTAGTCACCTTGTTGCATAACAAGACTCTCATAGACACCTTGAACCGTTGAGAAGGCAGTTTTCCAGATGTCTTCTGGGGCAACTCAGACCTGCTCATAGGCATCAGAGAGGTTGATTTTTGAGCAGTACTTAGCTTGAGCGACATCAAGACAAATCAAGTCTTGATCAGGAAATGGTGTAACATCTTTCACTGTGTTAGTGTTACATTTCACTGCATTGATCACAATGCAAAGTTTCCCAGTTTTCTTGGGAACTACTAGTATCAGAGTGGCTTGCTCCATGCAGGCAGGATGCCACTAGCCTGCTTTGCAGTACTTGACTATTGTCTCAGCAAGGGGTTTCCTCATTGAGTCAGGACACTTCAGAAGATAGTAGTTATACTTCTTCTTCTCATCCACCAATGGGATGTGGTGGTTTATGTCTCTTGAAAAAGGTAGTTTGTTAGGAACTCCATTGAGGATGTCCTGACAAGATTGCTTCCACTCCTCCCAGAGGTGTGGAAGGTCCTTTTTTGAAAGGGGTTCTTTGCTTTTAGCTTTATCAGCCAGCTCTTTGCAAATTGCAAAGAGTATGTCATTCAGGTCATCGACCTGATCTGGTGGAAGTATCGCAGGAATAGAGGGGTCAAATTCAGGAGGTTTGAAATTGGATCCCTCAGGGAATCTATCCCAAGTGAATTCCTGGACAATCTCTTCTAGATTGTCTTTTTCATCACTCATGGGTTCCTCTTTGGGTCCTAAAAGGACAGGGTACAAAGGTTTCAGTGTAGACTGACAATGTTTGTCAACATCATCTACTTCTTCCATTTCAACATTCCTATGTCTGACAGATGGAGGTTGCACCTTCATGGAACTCAGATCAGGCTTGTCCGGGTCCTTTTTCTTTCATGTGGCCAAGTGGCCACTCTCATGTCACTCATCCTTGGGAGGTTGAGCATGCATAGCATGCTGATGGGCTTGCTTGAAAGTGTTAGGGCCCTTGATAATGGTATAGAGGCATTTGCCCTTGATGCATACTTTGTCACATTTGAAGTCTAGAACTATACTGTGTTTCCTCATGAAGATGGTGCCCAGAATGGCATCATATCTATCGATGTTGACAGCATCAAAATAATGGGTGTTTTTTATTTTACCGATTTCAAAATCAGTAAATATTCTTAAGTTGATCTTTTAACAGCTTCCAATGGTGCCTAATTGCAAGGGCACTGGCTCTTCCAATTTGTGGGCTTTAAAATTTGCTGACATGGAGAACTCTGAAGAGATTGTCCTTCTCTGAGTGAGGGGGACAGGTTATTTTCTTTGAGAATTTCCTCAAAGTGGTCATGCCTCTAAAGTGCAGCTTGTCCTTGAATAGGTTGTCCATAATGATGCCTAATCTTTTAGAAAATGACAGAGATTGTTTCTCCATTTCATCCTCAGAGTCTTCCTCTGAGTTGGACACCAACTGGGTGGATGGGCAACTATCGGAGTCATACTTCAAGGATTTCATAGATCGCACCAAAGTGCTCTGATCCAGAATATTCACTGGTGTTACCTCCAGTGTCAGATTCCAAGTTGCACAGTTCACCTTCTGAACTGTATTGAGAACCATCAGGGTCCATGTCTGACAAGGCAGATCCATACTCAGAGTGAGAGTTATTTTCTGAGTCATTGTATGCTGCGGCAAGTCTCTCATTCATTGCAGAATGTGAATCTGAGTCCCGGGTAGAACTCGAATGGTGCTCACCACTTGGTTGAGCACAGAAGGTTTGGGGATCAGTCATAGATGCTGATCCTTCTCGAGTAGCATATATCTTAGCTGATGGTTTGGGCTGTCCATATTTAGAGCAGCCCTTATCTGTGGAGTAGTGTGGACCTCCACAGCTGTAACAAATCAGGGTCTTCTTGTCATTATACCTTTTGTCTGATTTGAATCTGGAGTGTCTGGATGGTTTTCCTCTAGATGCACAATGTCAAGTATTATGGCAATCTTTGTTATGGCAATTACTATTACTGTGACTTTAAAGCTCCTTGGTAGTATACTTTGGCCCCAGATATTTAGAGCTATCATGATAGTTCTTATTGTGTTTTTGAGAACAATCCTGGGATTGTTCATGAGACTGTTCAGGGGAAGGTTCTTTCATTTTAGAAGTTTTAGTCAAAGAGGATGTGCTCTTTAACTTGGTGGAATCCATTATATGCTTCTTTTCATTGAAGTGTTTTCTCATCTTACCAATTTTCTCTGTCTGGCAGGCAAAGTGTAGGATATCTTGCACTGAGCTTGTCTCAGTGAAGCATCCTTTGTCTAGTACAAAGGATATGATGCCTGTGGGCAACCCAGTGATAATGCTTGATCTGGAAACCTAACAAAACCTGTTAAAAGGCTTAGGAAGTATATACAGTGACTCACAAAACTGAGTCAATGTTTTGGACTTTTTGATTCATTGTTGAATAGCTTCCCATAAACAACAAAACCAAACAAGGTATTGGTGTACCGAATAACATACATGATCAGGGCTACCAAACAAACAAAGAATTATGTAATTTTAATCATCCCTCATGGAGATATGATCATTTTAATTCAGGGACTCATTGACTCAGTTTTGTGAGGGGTAGTCAGAAATATTAGAATCTGATGCTCCACCAACTGTATAATGTCAAAAACTTGACAGATGGTTTCTAAGGTGATGTGACCCTGACCCTTGATGGGACCTTAAATTATAGTATTTAATTAGGACTAGCATTCTTCATACTTCAATATTCTCCAATGCATCCCATCTTCTCTGCTCAGAAGGAAAACATTCTTTCCCTGGCCTCCAATCATTATTCTACCCACAATATTGCCTCTAAACTCAACCTCAGCCAGTCTAGTGTATCCAGAACACTCAGGGCTCTCCATCCAAACCTGGATTCCCCCTCTGGTGGTTGTCCTTCTAAGCTCTCATCTACCTCTCAGAGAGCCATCCTTACCCAAATCACCACTGGCAAGGCTGCAAATGCTGTTCAGGCCACCCATTACATCAACAGCATCATCCCCACTCCAGTCTCCTCAGAAACAGTCAGAAGAGTTCTCAGAAAAAACTCATTCAAGGCTGTGGTGAAGAAGAAAAGGCCCTTGCTTAGTATAAGGCATAGGAAAGCAAGATTGGCTTTTGCTCAGAAGTATAGAGAGTGGACTGTGGAAGACTGGAGGAGGGTTATTTGGTCAGATGAGACTAAAATCAACAGGTTTGGGTCAGATGGGAGAGAGTGGGTCTGGAAACAGAAGGGAGAGGGGCTGATTGAGAGAGAGGTGCAGGGAACTGTCAAATTTGGGGGAGAAAACATTATGGTATGGGGGTGTATGGGATGGAATGGAGTTGGGTATCTTGCAGAGGTTGAGGGGAGGATAAATGCTGACCAGTATGTGTCCATTTTGAAGGACCATATGCTGCCTAGCTTGGAGGAGAGTGGAATTTCTGGAGAAGAGGTGATTTTTCAACAAGACAATAACCCCAAGCATACCTCAAAAAAGGCCAAGAAATGGATGGAGAACAACAATATTACTCTTCTGGATTGTCCTGCCCAATCTCCAGACCTCAGTCCTATTGAACATCATTGGGTTCACCTCAAGAACCAGTTAGACAAGTATCCAACAGCACCAAAAGGAATTTGGGAGTTATGGGAAAGAGTAGTAGAAGAGTGGAATAATATTCCATCAGAGGTGTGTCAGAATTTAATTAAAAGCATGCCTAGAAGGTTGGGAGCAGTTATTAAGGCCAAGGGAGGTCATACAAATACTAGAATTACAATTTATCATAATATTGATACCACCTCACAAAACTGAGTCAATGAGTCCCTGAATTAAAATAATCATATCTCCATGAGAGATGATTAAAATTACATAATTCTTTGTTTGTTTGGTAGCCCTGATAATGTATGTTATTCGGTACACCAATACCTTGTTTGGTTTTGTTGTTTATGGGAAGTTATTCAACAATAAATTAAAAAGTGCAAAACATTGACTCAGTTTTGTGAGTCACTGTACAGGCTAGAGGAAGGGTGTGAGTTGGTACTAAATATTACCACTAATATTCAAAGATTGTGGTTAAAGACACAAAATAGTAAGAAGTGTTACGAATAGTCTTTTGGAGCATACAAAAAGGTTTGAAAGCCATTCAAAATATGTGCGAAGGGGTTTGAAGAAGTTTGAAGTAGTTTAGGAAATTCAAAGATGTCTGAGATGGTTCAAGAGGCTTTGAAAGAGTCAGGATGGTGTCAAGGTATATATAGTAGCTAATATAGCAGATAAGAAGTGTTTTTTGAGAGGTGATGGGTGATGTGCAATAAGTCAAGGAGTGAATATGAAAGTTTGAAAAAGTTTGCAATATTTTGCAGAACTTAGAGATACGACATGAGACTAATACTCAAGAGAATGACTCTTAAATCAAATGATGAGGGAGAGGGTGACTTCTTCTCTGTTCTTCTAAGTAATTAGTACAAGTCTATATACAATTTGAAGAGATAGTACTAAAAAGAAAACAATAACATGTGGAAAACATGAGGCAGTATGCACAGCAAATAAAGGTATTGTAAAACATGAAACAAATGAGAAATGATAATAAATGAAATGTATGGTGTTGCTATATAGTAAGAGTACTTATCCTATTGTTTCAATAGATTGTTGAAATCCAAAACTGCCATTATCATATTCTAAATCTTTTGTTGTCTCTCCTCATGTCTGGTAGTGCTCGATATGCTCAAAATAGTTCAAAAAGGGTTTGAAATGGAGTTCGTGGCATTCGTAGCAATTCAGAGCATTTGTCGTAATGTGTCGATATGATTGGAAACTTTCTCCAGACCTTAGAGCACACAATGGACCTATCACCAGTCACCAATTGCATTTTGAACATAAATGGATTGGGTGCCTGTATCATTCTGGTAGCATAGCACTTCAGTTTGTGGTAATAGCCCATAACACCCTCATCGGTGTTATACTTGACATGCCAGAATTTATCAGTTGCATCATGGGTTGCATTTTCATGCACAAACTGGTCGTATAGGCCAGTGACAACTTTTTTGAAAGTCCAGGCTGATCATTGACAGTATGCACCATCAATGCTGTCTTCAAACCAAGTGAGGGCAGTGTTCTCAAGGAACATCACCATATATTCAATTCAGTCTGAGTCCAGCTCAGGGCCACACACCTTGTTCACCTTCAACCACCAAAGAAGGGCATTCAGCCATCTTTCAAGAGTTTTGGTATCAGGTAATCCGCTATATTTTGACAGATTGGGAATTCAGAGACTGTTCTTGCCTCCAGTGCCAGGAATTTTCATCAAGACAGAGACCTTGTTGTTGATCTGTCTATGTATCTTGGTATGGATGTCCCTCAAATATTTTGAGGGATGGCAAGAGCCTTTATCTTGATAAGAATCAGGATAGGAAGATGTAGACCAGTAAGGGCTACTTGATTCTCGTGGGGTATCAGAACATCCAGATGGGGTATGTCTGAAAGAAGTGTGTGTTTGTGCTCCTTATCAGTAATTTGATGAGTTTCTGTGGGATGCTACCTTTCTCTAATTGGGAAGAATGTTTGGTACTTTCATTGCTCAATGTGCTATACATTGAGTCACTATCACTTTCATTACCATCATCCCCAGATCCATCTCCATCTGGTGGTCCTCCATGGCCTGCATGACTCTGCACAGGCCATCTGGAATTTACAGATAATGGGCTCTCTCATTTTTGATGGTGAGATGAAGGGTCATCCTTATCCCAAGGTTGACCATCTTTGTCGAACAGATCCCCCGATTGGGGATCAAGGTGGGATTTCCATCCTGGATATCGCCATTGCATATCTTTTGAATCCTGTTGTTGTTGATATAGTGTACCTTCTTTTTAGAAGGTAATTCATGAGATAACTTGGGAGTCTGTTTAGTTTTTTTTTTTTTTTTTTTTGAATCAAAAAATGTGTCTCATACTATCGTTCAATGAGTGAACTAAGTTTGAAGTGGTCCAGGTTTGTCTGGGTAGTGGGTGTGGAAGTCTGCAACCAGCTTCTGAGCATGATCAAGCTCTGTGGCAGGAAGCCAAGAGTTTTCTTCATCAGTCCCCTGGTAACCCTCCCAACAGATGAAGTAGAGTAACTTGCAACAGTGGCAGTTATCGATCTTTGAGTCCAGGATTTCTGCAATTTCATATTCAAGTTTGTCATCAATGATGACCAGAGGGGGTGGAGGCTGAGTGTAATTAGGAATGGAGTTTGGAGTGTCTTCTTCCAGCTGTGAGATGTGGAACACAGAATGAACTGCCCGGAGATGGTCTGGAAGCCAGAGGGTAACTGAGTGGGTGTCTGGGTGGGTGATGATTTCAAATGGGCCATAGTATTCCTCTGAGAGTTTCTTGGAAGGTCAAGTGGTGTGTAGGTGTTCTCCTTTGACATAGGCATAGTCCCCGATATTGAAGTTGGGAGCAGGAATCCAGTGTTTGTCCACTGGACCTTGATAATGCTTCTGTGCTTTGAAGAGTTGTTTCTGGAGTTCCAAATGGAGTTTATTGAGGTCCACCACAAAGTTACGAGCATGCTGAGAAGCTAGCTCATGTTCAGGAAAGATGGTGATGTTTAGGTAATAGCCCTTATTGGTGAAGAAGGGTGAAACTCTGGTGGAAGCCGACAGAGCATTGTTGTAAGCGAATTCTCCTAAGGGCATCAGCTGAGACCAGTTGTTTTGATGGTAATTGCAGAAGATCCAGAGGTATTGTTTGAGGGTCTGATTAAGGTGTTCAGTTTGTCCACCACCTTCCAGATGATAACCTGAAGTGAAGTGAATCTTCATGTCCAGGGCTTGACCAAGAGACCAGAAAAAGTGGGAGATGAACTTGGATCCCCAGTCACAAGTCACATGTGATGGAACTCCATGCTTGGAGAAGACATGCATGATGAACAGGTTAGCAAGTTCTTGGGCTGTGATTTTGTTGACTGTGGGAATGAAGATGCCTTGCTTGGAGAGTCAGTCTATGATGACCAGGATAGCGGTGTGGCCATCAGAATTCAGTAGCTGTTCGATGAAGTCCATCAAGATTGAGTCCCAAAGGCATTCTGGGACTGGGAGTTGCTTCAGGAACCTGTAGGATTTGTGTTGGGGTGACTTGGAGCATTTGCACATAGTGCACAATTTGCAGAAGTCTTCAATGAAGGTCCATAGGTTGAACCAAACATAATCATGTTGGACAAGTCATTGGGTCTTGTTTTGTCCAAAATGACTAGAAAGGATATGGTCATGTTTGTACTGCAGGACCTTGAGGCAGAGATCTGCTACATCTGGAATGTAAATCTGGTCAAAGTGGCAGAGGAGTCCACTGTCATCTACAGTCCAATCAGGAGTGGAGGGGGTTGGCAGATGGGCAGATGAGATGAGGTCGAGGGTAAGGGAGGATTGGATGTCATTGTAGAGCTTCTCAACATCCATAAGGACTGCTTGTCAGATGACTGGGGTGGCAAAGTATGTGGCTCAAAGTGATGAGGTGAGCTGTTCTTGGGTGAAGATAGTGATGTGTTCAGTTGGTACTTGGGGCAGAGTCTCAACAAAAGGGGTGAACACTAAACCTACTGCTGCAGGCATGCTCAGAGTGAGGGGGTTCACTTAGAGGGCCTTGTATCATCCTTTAGGGTGCAGAGACTACAAAGAGGCTGGTACAGTGGTTTTCAATGTGTGCACTAGTTGTATACACAAAAGGAAAGGTATGCGCAATGGTGAAAAAGTATGCAATACAAAGGGGCAAAAATGTGCAGTATGGAAAAATGCACGACAAGAGCACAAAAATGCGCAACAATGAGGGAGATGACAGCAGGAGGTTTGGTGGGACAAGTACAGCACTGGGATGTGCTGCAAGGATGATGCACAAGCTAGGGACGCAAATGGGGTGCGAGTGCAACTGGTGGGAAAATGTGCAAATGGTGCACAAAATGTGGCTATACAAATCAATGCGCAAACAGTGCACAAATGTGGCTATATGAAGGGTGCACCACAAGAGTGCACAAACAAAGATGAAGAATGCAATGAAGGGATGAAATGCAGCAATATGAATGAAATGCAGCAATACGATGAGGGGATGCAAATGATATGCAAATGCAGCTATACAAAGGGTGCACTACAAAGGTGCACAGACTGGATGCTGGATGAGCTATGAACTATGAGGGGGGAAAGATCCTTTGGATTCTCTATTTGTCTGCCTACTATATACAAATGGCTTATGTGATAAAAATGGTAAAATAAAGTGTAAAAATAGAAAGTGCCATGTGCTACCCACAAGCACATCCATTAGTCCATCTAAACCCAACTGCACTATGCCGCTACCTTAGCCAATAAGATTTGCATACGATATAGCCCAATACCCAACTTTCCAGTGTGATGCTCTATTTTTGGTGTGCTCTAGATCCCTGCACTCTTCTCAATTAATCTGCTTTGGTGTTATGTATCATGTGCTGTGCCTTAGTAATAATGATGTGATTAACCTGTGCCAGTTACCAGATAAGGCAATGCTGATTGGAAATGCAGAAGAACTATAAGGAGATGCAGTGCAAGGCCAAATAGTGCCAAAGCACCAGGATTATGTGAAAGTGCCCAAGTGCACACAGTTCAATGCCAAATAGGCACAAAGTGTTCAGATTATGTGAGAATGCACAGTTCGCTCATGCTGGAATCATGGTGCACCTCAAATAAACACACCAGTAAGCTGGAAGCCATGATGTGCAGTGCAATTGGTGTGGTGGATTGTTGTGTGTGTGATAAGGATTGTGAAATGAGTGAGCAGCAAAGAATGTGAGTTGCGGGTAAAGCATAAAAGGAGTGCATAAAGGTGCATTGAGCACACAATAATGGTGAAAGGCAGATAAGGAGTGTGGAGGGGGGTGCACAGAGGCAGTTTGAAGTGTAACAAGGCGCATTTAGAGTGCATGACAGAAGGCAGCTAAGGGGGATCCAAAGGCACAGTAGAAATGTAAAAGGTGCACAAAAGTGCAACTAAGCAGTCAAAGGCATGCAAAAGCACACAAAAGCACACAAACACAGATGGAAGCACATAAAAGCACACTGGAGCACATGAAAGCAAGCAAAGGCACACAAAAGCAGACAAAGGCACACAGAAGTGCATGGAAGTGCACAAAAGTGGACAAAGGTGCACAAAAGCACATGGAAGCACATGGGAGCACACTTAAGTGCATGAAAGTGCATGAAGGCACACAAAAGTGCACTGTGCAAAGTGAGTAGAAGGTGTTCAAGTGGTCTACACAATCGCAAAAAATGCCATAGCATGAGCACAGGGAGGGAGCCATATCAATGGATCAGAAATTGCTCAGGTTTGCTGAGACAAAGTCACCATTTCCCCCTTTGTGGTAGACATCTCAATGTCTAGTGAGAGCATCAGGTTTTGCTCCCAGTTTCTCAAGGTGGAACCGGATGACCAAGTTGAACTGTGAGAGGTACTTGGACCATCTGGCTTGGCAGCAGGTGAGGAGCTTGATGGTGCTGAAGTACTCCAGATTTTTGTGATCAGTGATTACATTGATTGGGTTTCCGGAGCCCTCCAGATAATGTCGCCAATGTTTGAATGCCTCGAAGATGGCCAGAAGTTCTTTGTCATGGGTGTCATAGTTTAGCTCAGTGGAATTGAAGGAGCAGGAGTGGAAGGCAATAGGGTGAATGTCGCTATCAGGAGTGTGGGCAGAAAGGATTGCCACCAGGGCATAGTCAGAGGCATCCATTTCAAGGACTAGGCAGGAATCCAGTACCCACCAAGAGAGTACTGAAGCATGGGTGAATTCTTCCTTAAGCCTATCAAAGGCTTCTTGGCACTTCATGTTGAAGTCCCAGGGGAAGTTCTTCTGCATCAAGTGGGTAAGAGGAACAATGATGTTGAAGTATCTGGAAATGAACCTGTGGTAAAAGTTGCAGAATCCGAGGAAAGACTGGATATCCTTGACTTTCCAGGGTACCAGCCAGTCCAGGATGGTCTTTACTTTATCTTAAGACATCTGGAGTCATCTGGTGACAAGATGAACCTGAGATATTCAACTGTAGTTTTGTGGAACTCACATTTCTGTGGAGAGGCATAAAGTCCATGTTTCTGGAGTCTCAGGAGGACTTTTTTAACATGAGCCTTGTGTTTTGACATGTCATCAAGAAAAATGAGGATATCATTGAGATAGGTGATGATGCAGACATTGAGCATGTCGCTGAAGATGTCATTCATGAGGCACTGGAAAGCCACAGGTGCATTGGTGAGGCCAAAGGGAACCACCAGCCACTTGAAGGACCCATAGTGGGTCTGGAATGTCATTTTCCATTTATTACCATTGGCGATGTGCACCAAGTGGTAAGCATGTCAGCAGTTGATCTTAGTGAAGATGTAGTAGGACTTGTGGTGCACATCAAGGAGGTCAGAAATTAGCAGGAGTGAGTAGTGGTCCTTCTTTGAGATGCGCTTGAGGCTCTGGTAGTCAACACAAAGCTGGAGTGTACTGTCCTTCTTCTTAACAAGGAGTATAGGAGTGCCATGAGGTAACTTGGAGAGTCAGATGAAGCTGGAATGAACATTCTCTTTGATGAACACTTGCAGGGCCTCGAGTTTGGATGGGGAGAGGGAGTACATATGGCCCAGAGGTGGGGGCACATTATCTTCCATCTCTATCTTTAAGTTGTAAGGGCTGTGTAGAAAAGGGTTTCCACCTTCTGTTTATTGAAAATGTCAGTGAGCTCATGATATTCTTCAGGGATATCTGAAAGATCCACCAGATTTCCAGTGACAGCCGAGGATTTGGCTGCGAGGCCTTCTGGGGAAAGATCATCTGAAAAGCAATGGCCCCAGGAAGTTTGCTAGCATGCATGTATGCAGCAGCATTGATGAATGAGATTGCAGGAGGTGCATGGGTATCTGCTGGAAGGTTCAGAGGTGACTCAGAAGTTGGAGGGTTGGAAGACATCAGGGGTGCCAGATTTCTATGATCTGCAGAGCAGAAAGTTATTTGGCCAGAAGACCAATCAATCAATGAATTGTATTGCTTCAGCCAGTTGTATTCAAGGACTGCAGAACAGGAAGAGTCAAGCAGAGTTGCATAAAATGTCAGATTGAACACTTCATCGGACAAAAAAGTGACCAGGAGCTTCATGACTTGCGTGATGATGGCAGCAGAGACCTTGCCATTACCACTCTGTCAACATCAATTTCCAGTTCGCTTGGCATTTTCCATGACCATCAATAAGTCACAAGGCCAATCTGTATCCCATGTTGGATTGGACTTACAGACACCAGTGTTCTCACATGGGCAGCTATATGTCGCACTGTCAAGGTGTACATCTGGAGAAAGAATCAAGGTGCTGTTGAATGAAAACAATCCAAATAACAGAACTGCCAATGTGGTATACAAGGAAGTGTTGAATGGAGTTGTTTAGCAAAGGTGAGTAACTTGAAAGATTATTTACAGGAATTGGAAACTAATATAGATATCAAGATAGACTTGGATTTAGAATTAGAATTAGAATTAGAATTAGAATTAGAATTAGAATTAGAATTAGAATTAGAATTAGATTTGGATTGTACTTGGATTGAATCAAATGGTTGAAAAATTTATTGTGAGAAGACTTCAGGGCAGGTTACTAAGCCTTTGGTGTGTAATCAATAACAAGTCAATAAAAGCTTGTAATGAAGTCAATAACAGGTCAATAAAAGTTTGTAATAATGTCAATAACAGGTCAATACAAGTTTGTAATGATGTCAATAACAAGTCAATACAAGTTTGTAATAAAGTCAATAACAAGTCAGTACAAGTTTGTCATGATGTCAATAACAAGTTAATACCAAGTTAATACCAAGTCAATACAAGTTTGTACTAAAGTCAATACAAGTTTGTAATAAAGTCAGTAACAAGTTAATATGAGTTTGTAATGAAGTCAATACATCAATAATGTGTTAGTTTGATAACAAGTTAGACTTGAGTAACCGTAGTGGGATCAAGCATTGTGTCACATATATGCAAGCTGGCCCATGCTAGTGTCAGGCTGAGTGAGCAAAGTGAGTGAACACCATGACAAAGGCATGTGTTATGGTCAATACTCCTAAATCAAATGTAAGTCGACGCTTCATAAGTGATGATGTTCAGCAGAGGTTCAGATCGCCAAAGCTCGTGAGCAACGGTTGAGCGAGAGACTTAGATCGCAACTCGTTAGGAGCGTAGGAAAGACTAGGTCAAGCTAAGTTGACTAGTCCTGTATTCATCGTTTAAATAGTACAAGTGTGGATCATAGATAGATGAGTCACGTCGGGAGAACAATAGGAACAATAAAAGTGAAAAGATAATAGTAGAAAGGGCATCCGCAGTACACTACAATAAGGTGGGAATATGAAGGTGTAAGATTACGGGCGCACGTTCGCAAGACAAAAGAGAAAAGACAATAGTGTGAGACGTACGTCATTAGAACAATAAGAACAAAAGAAAATGATTTTCCCCATGCCTCTTCGTAACATTAGCCCCTCCTCAATGTTTCGAGTTCCAACCGAAACTAGGTCCTAATCGTCTGCATCGGGTCAAAAGACGCCGCGTCGCTGGTCGTCGCAGTGAATGTGCTGAAGGATGTAGGAGTTGGGGTGTCATGGGCGTAGACTCGGGTCGGTAGCTCAATGTCGTCTCTTCCAGTGAAGCATACCGTGGTGCCGGTGACGAAGGTAGAGAGTGGTGGGAGGCGAGGGGTGGAGACAATTTTAAATAAAATGAGTATATAGTAGAGCATCATAAGAAAAATTGACGTGCCAAAGACGGCGCCGAGAGTGATGACGACATAGATGTTGTAGATCATAATGGTTTGCATTCAAGTAGTGCGATGATGTGGTGGGACGTCACATGTCAGATTGTTTGGACAGAAGAGCACAGAGTGCTTGGGTCGCCACCGTTGACAGTGGGGGCATTGGTATTTGGGGCAGTGCGAAGAGAAATGCCCAACTCGTGCACAGGTGAAACAGACTGAGTTATGCATCCACGAGGGTGCGGGCGCATGTTCGGTGGTGGTTTGGGTGGGATAAGGGGTGGGCGCTCATTGTGGTGGAGATTGTGAAATGTACGGTAGAAGTGGTGGGTGTGGAGACATTGTTAGTGGTGTCTCTTCATCTTCTTCATCACTTAGCGGTTCTATGATAAAAATCCATTGTGGTGTGGGGACCCGCTCTCCAGGTCCGTAACAGAGCGCCTGCTCATCCAGGCTCCTCATGAGCGGGAGCAGATCAAGATAGTAGGCTTCTTCTGTCAGTTGTTGGAATACATGCTGGAGGTGGGAGATGGCTCTGTAGGTTTCGAAGAGATTTTGTACAGTGCTGTGCAGGAGCGCCCAGTCTTGGGTCACAGACAGCAGTCTTTCTTCATTTCACATGTCGTCCGTGTCTCGGACGAAGCTGAGGATAAGCTCGAAGGTTCTAACGGGGTCAGGGTCAGGTGTGACATTCATGAAAAAGTGGAGAGGGCGGCTCTTATTCAAGAGAGGTTGTGGGTAGATCTATATTCACCCAATATTTCAGCAGCGTTTTTTAAGTGAGTTGCTGGCTCCCAGGTGTTTTCTGCCATGCTGTATCCCTTCCACTTTACCAGGAATCGAATTCTTTTGCCTATCCCCCTATGAGCCAAAATAGCTTCAATCTCGTGTTCCAGTTCTCCTTCGATCAGATCGGGTGGTGGAGGAAGGAAGTTTGGTCTGTGAGTTTCGTTCTCCTTGAAACGTGAGAGAAGTGAGGCATGGAATATGGGGTGAATTTTCCACTGAGAGGGGAGCCTCAATTCATAGGTGTGGGACGAGATTACCTGTGTGATGGGGAAAGGTCCCTTGCATCTAGGGGCGAGCTTTTTGGTTGGGTATCCTAGCTTCAAATTCTTGGAGTCAAGCCAGACCTTCTCCCCCACCGTGAATGGGTGAAACCCCCGTCCATTTTGCCTGATCATTACTTGTCGGGAGAGTTCGTGGGCTGCCAGGGCTTCCTGCCGTATGTTTCCTAGTTTGGCTATCCGCTGTTTGGTAGCCGGCATGTTTGTTTTCTGATAAGTCATGGGGATAGCCTTAGGGTGTGCTCCCATCATTACATAAAATGGGGTATTTTTAATAGCCAAGTGATGCTTCTGGTTGTGTGTGAATTTGGCGGTGGTGAGGTGGCTTTTCCATTGCGAAGGTTTGTTCACACAGAAGATCTGGAGGTAGATCTCGAGTTCCTGATTTACCCTCTCTGTTTCCCCATCGGTCTGTGGGTGGTAAGCTGTGCTCATTGCTAGCCTTATTCACAGGAGTCTCCCCAGTTCTTGAAAGGCATTTGAGGCAAAGTGCGGGTCTCGGTCGGATATAATTTTATCTGGGAGGCCAAATCTCCTGAACACGTTGTGCAGATAGAGATCAGCTGCCCCTAATGCATCGACGCTTTTGTTACAGGGGATGAAAATTACCCCCTTAGTAAGACCATGGTCTACCATGACCATGATGGTGTCACATCCGTCGCTTATCGGTAGATCCATGATAAAGTCCATTGTCACCAGTGCGAATGGTCGAGTGGCATTAGATTTGATCGGAGATAATCCTGGTGTTGTCGGGTGTGTATTCACCTTCATCTGTTGGCAGGTGGCGCAGCCATCAACATAATTCCGGACGAAAATGGTCATTCCTGGCCACCAGTAGTCCCTCCATACTAATTCTAGGGTTTGAAATTGGCTGGGGTGTCCTGTAAGTATGTTATCGTGGTACTTTTCCACGATCTTTCTCCTTAGTTCTTTGTCATCTGGGACGTAGCATCGATCTTTGAAAAAGACCATCCCATCATCTTCCATTTTCCAGTCTTCTACCGCCGACTTGATCAGTGGCATTCCTCCTTCCTTGATGGCCCTTACTATCTCTTTTAGTAAGTCATCTTGCATCATGCTCTCTGCCAGTACTTCCTTCAGCTCGGTGTCAATTGTTCGTGTGAAGATCTCGTCCTTCAGTAAGGTGATGTCATCGTTATCATTGTCGATATCGGGTATGTGATCTCCCCTCCATGATAAGGCATCTGATTGGATCATCATCTTTCCCGGGACATGTACCAATTGCAGGTTAAATTGCAACAGAAAGAGGCTCCACCTAGCCTGTCGCCGATTTAATTTCCATGCTACCCTGAAGTACATTAGGTTCTTGTGATCCGATAGGATCATTGTTGGGTGTTCGGATCCCTGGAGATAGTGTCTCCAGGTTTCCAGTGCTCGTATTATTCCTAATAGCTCCCGATCATAGATCTCATAGTTTTGTTCGGTCGCTGTCAGGGAATGGGAGATATATCCGCAAGGGTGCCAATCTCCATTAGTGTCAGTTTGTTTTAAGATGGCGCCTGTCGCGTACTTGGAGGCATCGCTTTCGATTACAAATGGTTTCCCTGCATCAGGCATCAGCAATACTGGTGCCTCAGAGAATTTCTTTTTTAGTGAGTCGAATGCTCCTTGGCACTCGTCTGTCCAACTGAAGGGCTGGTCCTTCCTTGTTAAGTCATTGAGTGGCTTAGTAATTGCAGCAAAGTTGCCGATGAATCTCCTATAGAAGTTCCCGAAGCCTAGGAATGATCTAACCCCTTTTACGTTATTTGGGGGTGGCCAGTACTTTATTCCGCTCAGCTTAGTTGGGTCCATGGCTAGCTGGTTTGGTCACAGAATCAGTCTGAGGAACTCGACCTCTTGTATATCGAATCTAGATTTCTCAGGTTTCAGGTACAGGTCATTTTCCCTTAGCCTTGCCAGGACCCTCTTTGTCCTCTCCTCATGTTCTTTCTTGTCTTTGGAGAAGATGAGAATATCGTCCATGTAAATTACTAGCCACCCCTCATTCAGCATATCTCAGAAGATGTCGTTCATCATTGCCTGGAAAGTTGCCGGGGAATTACAGAGGCCAAAAAACATGACTTTGGGCTCGAACAGCCCTTTGTTGGTTTTGAAGGCCGCCTTCCACTCGTCTCCCTTCTTTATTCAGACGTTGTGGTATCCCCATCTGATGTCCAGCTTAGTAAACTATTTCGCCCCTTTCAGCTTATCGAGTAGATCGCTGATCAATGGAAGTGGGTAAGAGTTCTTGATGGTTCCTTTGTTTAGATACCGGTAGTCTTGGCATGGTCTGAGCGTGTCAGAGTCCTTTTTCACTACGAAGAAAAATGGCGATGCCATGGGGGACTTGGATGGAGTGATGTATCCCTTTCTCAGGTTCTCATCGATGAATTCGTCCAACTTTTTCTGTTCCGCCGGGGTGATTGGGTAGACCTTGCAGTCCTTCGGGATGAAATCTGGCTTAAGCTCGATTGCGTGGTCCCATGGTCTTGATTCGGGAAATCTTTCCAATGCCGCTTTTTCGAACACGCTTCGATATTCCTTATATTTATCAAGGAGCAGGTCATCGAGTGATTGTTTCTCCTTGACATTTTCCTTCTCGTGAGCAAGCCTCTGCGAGACGGAGGTCTTTGCTCGGATATGAGTTGTGTGGGAGAAGGTGAATCTGCCGGTCAATCGGGATCAGGTGATGCATGAGATGTGCCTGAGTCTCTGGTAATCCGGGGGAATATAGTCATGCTCAATCGTGAGGGGGGATTCTTTGGTCCTGAATACCCCGATCATTGGTTCCCCTCGGATGTAGGCAAACAATGCATCCGTCCCATCGTTGTTCCCTTCAGTGTCGAGTGATAAGCCGATATCGGAGTTGTCTGGTGTGGAGATCTGTTGATTGATCTCGGGATGATTGTCCATTGCCATGTCTGTTGCCAGGTGTGATCCGTCTCCATTGAGTTTGTCCATGGTGCAAAGCCCTTTTGCGAGATGAACCGTCCTGAGCCTACTCTTCATGTGCTCGGCAGCGGTGAGGTGGGTTTCCCCAAAGGTCTCCCCAGCACTCCTTTTAGGTAGCCTCCCGAGAGTCGGACTCAACGTTACTCTCGGTGCGAGCGGCCCCTTGTCATCTATAGTGAGGCTTTGCTTACCGATCGTGGTTCGTGTTCATTCGATCATGGTTCGGATCTTTCCCATAAGAGACTTCTCAGTCTGCCTGTCGGTGAGAGTCCCCCTTTCCCAATCAATGGCGGGGTTGTGCTTCCGGAGCCACATGTACCCCAGGATCATCATTTTCTTCCCCAGCCCCATTATCAGCATCCTGATCTTCTCCTCTCTTCCCCCAATTTCGGTGTCTATACAGACATAGTGTGAGATCGTCCCATTTTTGTTCAGGGTTCCATCGACGTTGATACGGCTCCCTATCACCCTGCGTGCATACTACAGTATTTTTTGGATGATACGGCTCCCTATCACTCTGCGCGCATACTACGGCATTTTTTGCGATTGTGTGCACCTCCTAGATGGCTTCCGCACACTTTGCATAGCACGCTTTTGCACGCCTTCATGCGCTTTCATGCACCTTTGCGCGCCTTTGACCGTTGATGGGTTCAGTTGGTACTCAGTGCAGAGTCTCAACAGAAGGGGTGAACACTTAACCTACAACTGCAGGCGTGCTCGGGGTGAGGGGGGAGTTCGCTTAGATGGCCTCGGATCGTCCTTCAGGGCGCGGAGACTATAGAGAGGCTGGTACAGCGATTTTCAGTGTGCGCACTAGTAGTGTACATGAAAGGGGAGATATGCGCAGTGGCGGAAAAGTGCACAACGCAAAGAGGCAAAAACGCGCAGTGCGGAAAAATGCGCAACGAGAGCACAAAAGTGCGCAACGATGAGGATGATGAAGGCGGGAGGTGTAACAGAACAAAGACGACACTGGGATGTACTGTGAAGGTGGTGCACAGTTTGGGGGTGCAAACAGAGTGAAAGCGCAAGGAGCGGAAAAAGGCGCAGGCAGTGCGCAAAATGCAGCTATGCAAAAGGGTGCGCAAACGCGGCTATACGAAGGGCGCACTACGATAGTGCACAGACAAGGATGAAGGACGCAACACAAGGGACAAAACGCAACAATACGATGAGGGAACGCAAACGATTATGCAAACACGGCTATACGAAGGGCACACTACGAAGGCGCATGGACTGGACGCTGGTGCACAGACTATGTGCGACGCTGACTGAGCTATGAACTATGAGGGGGGGAGGGAAAGATCCTGTGGATTCTCTATCTGTCCGCTACTATGTACAAATGGCTTATGTGATAAAATGGTGAAATAAGGTATAAAAATAGGAAGTGCCATGCGCTACCTACAAGCGCGTCCATTCGCCCATCTAAACCTGACCGCACTATGCCGCTGCCTCAGCCAATAAGATTTGTGCACCTATAGCTCAATATCCAACTGTTCCGGTGCGATGCACTATTATTGGTGCGCACTAAGTCTCGTGCACTCTTCCCAATTAATCTGCTTTGGTGTTATATGTCGCGTGCTGTGCCTTAGTAATAATGGCGTGATCGACCTGTGCCGGTTACCAGATAAGGCGATGCCGATTGGAAATGTGGAAGAACTATAAGGGAATGCTGTGCAAGACCAAATACTGCCAAAGTGCCTGGGTTACGTGAAAGCGCCCAAGTGCACACAGTCCAATGCCAAATAGGCGCAAAGCGGCCCAGTTATGTAAGAATGCGCAGTTTGCTCGTGCCGGAATCGTGGTGTGCCTCAAGTAGATGTGCCAGTAAGGTGGGAGCTGCGATGCGCAGTGCGCCGGTGCAGTGGATTGTTGTGTGTGATAGAGATTGTGCAAAGAGTGCACAGCAGGGAATGTGAGTTGCAAGTAAAGTGTAAAAGGAGTGCGCAAAGGCGCATCGAGCACGCAATAAATGTAGAAGGCAGATAAAGAGCGTGGGGAGGGGGGGCGCACGGAGGCGGCTTGAAGCGCAATGAGGCGCATTTAGGGCGCACAATGATTGGCGGCCATGGGGAAACAAAAGTGCAGTAGAAATGCAAAAGGTGCGCAGAAGCGCACTAAGGCGCACTGGAGCGCACCGGAGCACACTGGAGCGCACTGGAGCGCATGGGAGCGCACTTGGGCACGCGAAAGCGCACTGTGCAAAGGGAGTAGAAGATGTCCAAGCGGTGTGCACAGTCATGAAAAATGCCGTAGTATGCGCGTGGGGCAATAGGGAGCCATATCACCGTTTAGGTGCACCTTTGTGCACCTTTTGCATTTCTACTGCGCTTTTGTTTCCCCATAGCCGCCAATCATTGTGCGCCCTAAATGCGCCTCGTTGCGCTTCAAGCCGCCTCCATGCGCCCCCCCCACGCTCCTTATCTGCCTTCTACATTTATTGTGTGCTCGATGCGCCTTTACGCACTCCTTTTACACTTTACCTGCAACTCACATTCCCTGCTGCGCACTCTTTGCACAATCTCTATCACACACAACAATCCACTGCACCGGTGCACTGTGCATCGCAGCTCCCATCTTACTGGCACATTTACTTGAGGCATACCACGATTCCGGCACGAGCGAACTGTGCATTCTTACATAACTGGGCCGCTTTGCGCCTATTTGGCATTGGACTGTGTGCACTTGGGCGCTTTCACGTAACCCAGGCGCTTTGGCAGTATTTGGTCTCGCACAGCATCCCCTTTTAGTTCTTCCACATTTCCAATCGGCATCACCTTATCTGGTAACCGGCACAGGTCGATCATACCATTATTACTAAGGCACAGCACGCGACATATAACACCAAAGTGGATTAATTGGAAAGAGCGCACGAGACTTAGCATGCACCAATAATAGCACATCGCACCGGAACAGTTGGATATTGAGCTATAGGTGCGCAAATCTTATTGGGTGAGGCAGCGGCATAGTGCGGTCAGGTTTAGATGGGTGAATGGACGCGCTTGTGGGTAGCGCATGGCGCTTCCTATTTTTATACTTTATTTCACCATTTTATCACATAAGCCATTTGTACATAGTAGCGGACAGATAGAGAATCCACAGGATCTTTCCCTCCCCCCCTCATAGTTCATAGCTCAGTCAGCGTCGCACATAGTCTGTGCACCAGCGTCCAGTCCATGCGCCTTCGTAGTGTGCCCTTCGTATAGCCGTGTTTGCATAATCGTTTGTGTCCCCTCATCGTATTGTTGTGTTTTGTCCCTTGTGTTGCGTCCTTCGTCCTTGTCTGTGCACTATCATAGTGCGCCCTTCGTATAGCCGTGTTTGCGCACTGTTTGCGCACCCTTTTGCATAGCCGCATTTTGCGCACCACCTGCGCCTTTTTCCGCTCCTTGCGCTTTCACTCTGTTTGCACCCCCAAACTGTGCACCACCTTCACAGTACATCCCAGTGTCGTCTTTGTCCTGTTACACCTCCCGCCTTCATCATCCTCATCGTTGCGCACTTTTGCGCTCTCGTTGCGCGTTTTTCTGTACTGCGCATTTTTGCCTCTTTGCATTGTGCACTTTTCCGCCACTGCGCATATCTCCCCTTTCGTGTACACTACTAGTGCGCACACTGAAAATCGCTGTACCAGCCTCTCTATAGTCTCCGCGCCCTGAAGGACGATCCGAGGCCATCTAAGCGAACTCCCCCCTCACCCCGAGCACGCCTGCAGTTGTAGATTAAGTGTTCACCCCTTCTGTTGAGACTCTGCACTGAGTACCAACTGAACTCATCACCGATAAGAAGTTCCACACAGTGCGCTATTTGGACAGCGACACTGCAGACACTTGGAAACTGCTACCAGAGTATAGCGCAATGCACAACTATGGTGCATTCAAAGACGCTGTCCTAAAGCTTTATCCTGGCTCTAGAGATGGCAGTAAATGGAGTATTAGCGACCTGGACAAGCTCATTGGTGAGACCGCATGCGTTGGCCTCGTAACTGCAGAAGAAATTGTGCGCTATTATCACGCATTTTTCAACATTAGCGAATACTTAGTTGCGCAAGGCATATTGGCGCGCTACAACCAAAGCCGCATGTTCGTTAGGGTGTTTTGACCAGCCCAGCTGGAGCGCATTTTGAGCCGCCTTGCGATTGCGGTACCGAATCAGCCTGCAAATGTGCCATACTCATTAGACGCAATACGCGATGCGATCGACTTTATCTTTGAAGGCCCAGCGCACTATTTCCAGCCACTTACTGGGCTCACAGTGCAAAACCCCGATATGTATGCGCCCTACTCAACACCCAGCGCACCCATTTCCCAGCCACAACCTAGCGCACCCGCAGTCAAAGCAGAAGACATTTTAGTCTTATTCGAGCGCATGACACAGACGATAGTTACTGCATTGAGCGCGTCACGCAGAGATGGTGGAAATGGTGCGCCTCGCTCGAACAACGACAAGTGCAATGGTTGTGGTCAGACAGGGCACTATATCCCTGAGTGCGCTTCAATTGAGCGCCTTATTAGCGAAGGGAAGTGTAGGCGAAATGTGGAATGGCACATCGTACTCCCAGGTGGCGCATTCGTGCCGCATTCTATTCCAGGCAATTTCCTAGGCGAGCGCATTGAGGAATGGCATAAGCGCAACCCAGGGCAGATTGCCATGGGTCGACTTTCATCTAATACCAATTCGCAGCTCATCTACAATATAGCGCCTCGTCCAGCTCCAGCTGCACCTCTACAGTCGACATACGTTGCCGCTTCAGCTCCTGCAGCAGATTATATGCAAAGCACACCAAATGTGCAACTAACGAAGGAAGAGCGCATTGATGCGCTCGAGAGGGAGTTGATGGCGCTTCGCAAGAGGCAAGTCTTCGACGGCGTTGAAATTCTGCGGCGCGCACCGCGCAATACATCCAATCAAGAGGGTGTGCATTCTACAACCACAGACATGGCACCCACCGACAGTATTGAGTCCCCAGCTTTGCAATCCGCTGCAAGCGCAACTGATGCGCCCGACGAGACACCCATACATCCCTATTCCAACATTCCTGAGGTGCGTTTTGCGCCCGCAGCAGCAGATAAACCAGACATACCAGCTAACTCTTCCAAAGGCAAAGAGCCATCATACCGCACTGTCATTCCCATCCAGAACCCGCAGATTGTCGACGACGTATATGCGTGCACCATGAAGGCGCCCTCTGTTATGGTTTCACATGAAGAGCTTCTATCCCTTTCGCCCGATCTCAGGCAGCGCCATAGAGAACAAGTTACCCCAAAGCGCATTGTAGCTACCAGTGCGGAAGTGGTAGCTACAAACCTTGCGAGCATTATGCCATTTGCGCACTGCGAAGCGCGTGCGCCTTTTGCAGGAGATAAAATGCTTAATGCGACACCACCAGTTAGCACGGCAATTGCAGGGCCACTTCCTATTGTTTTGCAGGATCCATTTGAACAGTACCTTACCCATCTCCAGCCAGGCGAAATTGAAACCCCTGATGTTTTGAAGGTCGCTAAAGAGTCGCATGCGCTTCGCTCCATTGATTTATTGATCGACAACCAAGAGTACTTTGAAGCTATCTTAGATCCAGGTTCACAAATTATCGCAATGTCAGAAGCGGTCTGCCATCGTCTTGGGCTTCAGTACGACCCGCGCATTCGTTTATACATGCAATCAGCCAATGGAGAGGTAGATGAGTTGCTTGGGCTTGTGCACAACGTTTCTGCGTGCATTGGGGATATCATTGTCTATGTGCAAGTTCACGTTATCCATTCACCTGCTTACAATATTCTGTTAGGGCGCCCCTTCGACGTGTTAACGCGCTCCATCGTGCGCAACTTTGCGGACGAAGCGCAAACAATTACAATCTGCGATCCGAACACCGGCACCATCTCCACCATTCCAACAAAGCCTAGGGGGAAGCCGCGCCACTTCTTACCAGCTCCAGCAACACTGCACTTTGCTATTCAGCATAACCTGCAAAGAAATTTTTGCAAGGCTTCGAGGAATTGATCTCAGACCAAGGAGAAGCCGCCACTATCATAACATTTGACTCTAATACCCAATCTTGTGACATTTCCGCGTTTGCGCTTATTCCATTTTCCGCTTCCGTTCCTTCCACCTCTATTATCTCTCAACTCTACCTATCCCAGTGTACCAACAGTCATGCACAGGCGCTCTTAAATTCGATCGACCCTGTGGCGCTTATTCCTGCCGCGTTTCCGAAAAGTGCACATGCGCGTGCAACTTTTATCGATTTAGCGGTGCGCGCACCGCAAAAGGGCGTAGTGACCAAGAAGAAGTATAAACCGGTTGCTAGAAAAGTCAAGCCAGTTATTGTGCCCGTCCCAAACGAATTCCACATTGAGCGCAACATTATAGGCGATCCGCTAGCAGCGCTTCCTGTGCTTTTACCAAATCCGCCACCATTTACCCCGACCGGGCGCTATACTGAAGAGCGCATGCAAGTGCTCCAGGAGCGCCACACTGATTTCCTATTACCAGAGGAGATGAAGGTTTTACACCACTTGATGTCTTTGCAGAATGAAGCCTTTGCATGGAGCGATGAGGAGCGCGGTAGCTTCAAGACTGCATTCTTTCCCCCAGTAGAAATCCCAGTTATTCCGCACACTCCTTGGATAGAGCGCAACATCCCCATTCCACCAGGCATATACGACGAAGTTTGCACCATTATCCAGAAGAAAATAGACTCAGGTGTTTATGAGCACTCAAATTCGGCATATAGATCGCGCTGGTTCTGCACACTCAAGAAAGATGGAAAAGCACTGCGCATCGTACATAGCCTCGAACCGCTTAATCATGTTACCATTAAACATTCCGGCGTCACCCCTACACCTGAGCACCTTGCAGAGCAATTTGCGGGGCGCGCATGTGGCACCGTCCTTGATCTATATGTGGGATATGACGAGCGCTTAATCAAAGAATCGTCGCACGATCTTACAACATTCCAGACACCATATGGCGCAATGCGCCTCGTTACATTGCCAATGGGTTGGACAAACTCAGTACCAACCTTCCACGATGATGTGTGCTATATTCTGCAGCCAGAGATACCAGATTACACCGTTCCCTATATTGACGATGTTCCAGTCAAGGGGCCTTCGAAGCGCTACATTTTACTGGATGGCTCATGTGAAGCGCTCACTGCGAACCCTGGTGTAAGGCGCTTTGTGTGGGAGCACTTTCAGAACGTGAACCGCATTGTGCAGCGCATGAAATATAGCGGCGGCACTTTCTCTGGGACGAAATCCACCTTGTGCACTGAAAACTTTGTCATTCTTGGCCATTATTGCACCCCAGAAGGTAGAAAACCCAAACGCGGCAAGGTAGATGTTATCCGCAATTGGGGTGCATGCCACACGCTGTCAGAAGTGCGCGCATTCTTGGGAACAGTCGGTTTAATGTGCATTTATATCCGCAATTATGCGCACCACGTTAACGCGCTCACAAGGCTTACACGCAAGGACGCTCCATTTGAATGGGGCCCAGAGCAGATAGCGGCACAAAATGACATCAAGCAAGCAGTGCTAGAGTGTCCTGCACTACAACCGATCGATTATTCCTCAGAGCTCCCTGTTATCCTTGCAGTCGACTCTTCCCAAATAGCGGTCAGCTTTTACCTTTGCCAGCAAAAGAGCGCAGATGCAAAAATGTGCATTTACAACCGGTTCGGCTCGATTATGCTCAACGACAGAGAAGCGCGCTTTTCACAACCGAAGCTAGAGATCTATGGGCTTTACCGCGTGCTGCACAATTTGCGCCTTTATATTATAGGTGTGCGCAACTTAATTGTGGAGACTGACGCGTGCTATATCAAGGGCATGCTACAAAACCCCGATATCCAACCATCTGCTAGCATTAACCAGTGGATTGTCTCAATCCTTACATTCCACTTTACACTCGTGCATGTTAGGGGAGCGGTGCATGGTCCAGATGGGCTTTCGCATCGGCCGAAGCAGCCAGAGGACTTAGAGGGAGAAGAGGATGAAGAGTTTGAGGACTGGATTGATGCGCTACATGGATTTATGCATGCGATACGTCCCATTTCACAGTCTTTGGATGCGCAAGCACTTGCGCTGACGCAGCCAGAGCCAAACAAAAACGCACAAAATGCGCGCAATAGTGCGCTTATTTACGACGATGACTATAGCCAAGTTCCAAGGAGTGCAACAGCAGATGCAGAGGATGAGAAGTTAGATTTGGTGTGGATTTGGATGGATACCCTAACGCGCCCTAGCGACTTCACAGATTCCAAGTACAGCGCGCTCGTGCGCTACACGAGCGCGTTTTTCAAAGACAAGACGTGCCTATGGAAGCGCAATGCGCATGGTGCTCACCAGCTTATTATTTGGCAGTCTAGACGCTTACTGATATTGCGTGCCATCCATGACAACATTGGACACAAGCGCTTTTACGCGACATGCTCCGCATTGCTCGAGCGCTTTTGGTGGCCGCATGTTATGGATGACATCGTTTGGTTCGTGCGCACTTGTCATATTTGCCAGATCCAGCAAACACAGAATGTTCTAATACTGCCAGTCGTCGCAATGCCTGCGCCCCTGTTCAGTAAAGTTTATATTGATACGATGCACTTACCAGTATCAGCAGGGCGGCGCTATATCGTCCAAGGGCGTTGCTCACTTGCAACTTGGCCGGAATTCCGTGGGCTCCCTAAAGAAAATGCAAGCGCACTTGGCGATTGGATGTTCCAAGACCTCATCTGCAGATGGGGTGCATTGTGTGAGATAGTCACTGATAATGGCAAGCCATTCATCAAAGCGCTAGCCTATCTCAGTAAGCGCTACCATATCAATCACATCTGCATATCTGGCTATAATTCGCGCACTAATGGAATTGTTGAGCACACACATTTTGACGTGCGTCAAGCACTTATCAAAGCAGCAGATGGAGTAGAATCAAAGTGGTTCAGTGCACTGTACTCAGTCTTTTGGGCAGAGTGCATCACAGTTCGGAAGCGCCTCGGTGTTTCGCCATACTTCATTGTTACAGGCGCGCAGCCTCTAATCCCTCTCGATATCATTGAAGCGACATACCTTAACCCACCCCCAGATTCTATACTCTCCATGACAGACTTAATCGCGCGGCACGCGCGCGCATTACAAAAGCGTCCAGCAGACTTAGCATGCATCCATTCCCGCGTCTATGCAGAGAGGCGCAAGGCGGTGCTCCGTTTCGAGAAAGCGCACTCAAAAACCATCCGCAGTTTCGACTTCCAGCGTGGCGACTTAGTCCTTATGTGCAACACGGCAATCGAAAAGAGCCTTAACCGCAAAATGCGCGTGCATTATCTCGGTCCTCTAGTTATAGTGTCGTGCAATCAGGGCGGCGCATACATAGTCTGCGAGCTCAATGGGACGGTATTTGACAGGCCAGTAGCTGCATTCCGCCTACTGCCATACCATGCACGCAAGTCCATTGCGCTTCCTGACATAGCGCTCGATATCACCACAACGCGGTTAAGAGAGATGGAAGAGTCCATAGTAGTGGACACGGAAGACGAAGAAGCAGTTGACGAAGAAGAAGTGCAAGGAGATAGCGCTGAGGAAGAAGAAAGCGCCAATGAGGTGTGCAACTAGCGCTCCATGCGCACCGCTATGGATACTTCACCATTTTATACATACGCTTTGCTTTCTTTCATTTTTTTTACATTACCTTTTCCTATTCGCAAAGTCGCATCTGGACGCGTTCCGTGATTGTGCAACCCATGGGTTTTACCGGCCGTGATGATCTACTGAGCCTTTCCCATTTTTTTTAGACTTTGTGATATCGCGTGCACTTCATTTTTATCTCTTACTTTTTTTATTGATGGACATGGTCAATATCTCAGTTGGGAGGAGGAAAGTGATGGTTGGACAATTTTTCCGCACCCCTTTGCATTTGCGCATCTTTGCGTGGTGCGCGTTTTTTGTGCGCTTGACACTTCTTGCTCGAACATTGCTTATATTATCTCTTTTCTCTCGCACATATTATTTGGGCTTCGGAGCGCACCATGCGTATCACAGGAGCAACAAAGAGATTGATTAACATACTATCTAAAACTTATACCATTGTGCAGCTATTCAATGGACTCCAGGAACTCCAGGCGCTCTGTGGCTGCACCCAGTTTCGCCTTTGCGTCCGCCTCTGCTTGCTCCGCACTGTGCAACCGGCTCTTAGCGACCTCTAACTCGATGAGCGACCTTTGGACATCTTCTTGAAGGCGATCGTGCGTGGCGCCCAAGACTGCAACCACCGAGCGGCATTGCGCTAAGTCGAGCACCTCAACATCTTGACCTTGATAAACCGCATCCCCCGAGGTGTTTCCCGATCTGGTTTGGCACGAGGATTGTGTGTGCACACTTGCCTGGCGAACGGTAAGGCGGCGCGGCCTTGGGCGCACTTGCGATGGTGGAGGGGGCGCGTTTTCGACTTTGCGGCACTTGGATGTGCGCTCTTTCGAGGGGCTGATGAGCCCCACATCGCTCTCATTGCCCTTGTCAATTTGCGATGCGCCTTTGGAAAGTTTAGCGCAGCATGGAAGTAGAATGAGAAAAAGACAGACCAGAGTGCCCAGTAGCCGCTTTCCTGCCTCTAGGAGTTGCGCGCAGCTATGCGAGGATGCGCTTCGTCCATTCGCACTTTCTCTTACCCTTTGCGCATGGGGCGCACCGTTTTCCATTGACAGAGGCGCACCTAGCTGGTTGGCCGATGCGGCGGCAGTTATCACACTAGCGTAGAGAAAGGGAATGGTTTAGTGAGTTTGACGCATATCCAAAGAAACTTACTGGTCTGCTATTAGTGTTAGAGGTGGCGCCAACCCCACTCAGTGGCGGCACTTCGACATACGCACGTTGCCGCGTTGCGCGCACCAGGCGTGCACTTGCGCCTTCGTCCGCACTGGCGCTCTCATCGCTATGCTCGTTCTCCCCCTCGCTCGTCACCCCACTCTCCCAAGACTCCCCAGTTCCTTCGCCTACAACCTCAGCATCGGTAGCGGCAGAAAGCGTGTGCAAAGAGCACACCAGTGCGACGCGCACCTTTTCGTCCTCCTGCGCCTTGGCGGTATCTATATCGCTCGCCTCGTCAATGGCTCTGAACTCACCTTCCAGCCGCTCCAAGTTAACCTCTGGCACCTGCAATTCAGCGGTCAGGAGTGCGCGGCGCGCCTTGCATGCTTCGGTGCACTCCGCGCACACCTCCAGCCGCTCCGCCAGCTCGTGTGCCCTACGCTCAAATTCCTCAGACCTCTCTTTCTCCTCAATCATCTTATGCATATCGGGCATCAGCTCTTCGCCCCAAGCAAGCCACTCCTCCACCATGATTCCGCTGAATGCGCTACGCGCCTTTGTGAGGAGCGCGTCGAGTTCTGCGTCATCTTGGACACAGTCCGCACGGCTTTTATACATGTTCTACATGACCTGACCCTTAGCAACCTGTGCCAGTTATAGAAACACAAAAAGTGCACCAGTTTACTACAAAACCCTTCACCCCAAGCTTGCATCGTCGTCTGCTCACTCCCAGCAGCAGGGAGGGTCTCATTGAGGGCCAGGATCGTTTGTCTGAGGGCTAAGGTAAATGCTGAAGCCATTGGATCGGATAGAGATGGGTTGTGGAAAGAGTTATAGAGGATAGATGGTGGTCAGAGATGGATAAGGAGAGAATGGCCGCTTATGTGAGTGAAGAAAATTTTGCGCTGACCAATCGCATGCTGCCTGAGGACAGTCAGTACTTCAGTTGGGAGGAGATGATACGGCTTCCTATCGCCCTGCGCGCATACTACGGTATTTTTTGGATGATATGGCTCCCTATCGCCCTGCGCGCATACTACGGCATTTTTTGCAATTGTGTGCACCTCCCAGATGGCTTCCGCACACTTTGCGTAGTGCGCTTTTGCGCACCTTCATGCGCTTTCATGCGCCTTTGCGCGCCTTTGACCGTTTAGGTGCGCCTTTGTGCGCCTTTTGCATTTCTACTGCGCTTTTGTTTCCCCATAGCCACCAATCATTGTGCGCCCTAAATGCGCCTCGTTGCGCTTCAAGCCGCCTCCATGCGCCCCCCCCACGCTCCTTATCTGCCTTCTACATTTATTGTGCGCTCGATGCGCCTTTGCACACTCCTTTTACACTTTACCTGCAACTCACATTCCCTGCTGCGCACTCTTTGCACAATCTCTATCACACACAACAATCCACTGCACTGGTGCACTGCACATCGCAGCTCCCATCTTACTGGCACATTTACTTGAGGCATACCACGATTCCGGCACGAGCGAACTGCGCATTCTTACATAACTGGGCCGCTTTGCACCTATTTGGCATTGGACTGTGCGCACTTGGGCGCTTTCATGTAACCCAGGTGCTTTGGCAGTATTTGGTCTCGCACAGCATCCCCTTTTAGTTCTTCCACATTTCCAATCGGCATCGCCTTATCTGGTAACTGGCACAGGTCGATCATGCCATTATTACTAAGGTGCAGCACGCGACATATAACACCAAAGCGGATTAATTGGGAAGAGCGCACAAGACTTAGCGCGCACCAATAATAGCGCATCACACCGGAACAGTTGGATATTGAGCTATAGGTGTGCAAATCTTATTGGCTGAGGCAGCGGCATAGTGTGGTCAGGTTTAGATGGGCGAATGGATGCGCTTGTGGGTAGCGCATGGCACTTCCTATTTTTATACTTTATTTCACCATTTTATCACATAAGCCATTTGTACATAGTAGCGGACAGACAGAGAAACCAGAGAATCTTCCCCCCCCCCTCATAGTTCATAGCTCAGTCAGCGTCGCACATAGTCTGTGCACCAGCGTCCAGTCCGTGTGCCTTCATAGTGCGCCCTTCGTATAGCCGTGTTTGTGTTATCGTTTGCATCCCCTCATCGTATTGTTGCGTTGCGTCCCTTGCGTTGCGTCCTTCGTCCTTGTCTGTGCACTATCGTAGTGCGCCCTTCGTATAGCCGCATTTGCGCACCATTTGTGCGCCCTTTTGCATAGCCGCATTTTGCGCACCGCCTGCGCCTTTTTCCGCTCCTTGCGCTTTCACTCTGTTTGCACCCCCAAACTGTGCACCACCTTCACAGTACATTTTAGTGTCGTCTTTGTCCTGTTACACCTCTCGCCTTCATCATCCTCATCGTTGCGCACTTTTGCGCTCTCGTTGCGCATTTTTCCGCACTGCGTGTTTTTGCCTCTTTGCGTTGCGCACTTTTCCGCCACTGCGCATATCTCCCCTTTCGTGTACACTACTGGTGCGCACACTGAAAATCGCTGTACCAGCCTCTCTATAGTCTCCGCGCCCTGAAGGACGATCCGAGGCCATCTAAGCGAACTCCCCCCTCACCCTGAGCACGCCTGCAGTTGTAGGTTAAGTGTTCACCCCTTCTGTTGAGACTCTGCACTGAGTACCAACTGAACACATCAACGTTTTTAGCAAGGATCTTCCTGGCAAGTGGGATTTTCTTCAGTCTGAGTTTCTGGACGACTTGGTGATCAATAAAGGTTTCACCCGCCCCTGAGTCGATCAGGGCGGGGATTTCGGCTTTTTTGTCGTCTAGCAGACAGTGAACTGGGATGTACATGGATTGATTGCTTATGTCTGCTACTAGTACACTTGAGACGATAACTCTGGCGGGCTCTGCTGCCGATGCAGGCCGCTGCTTCAAAAACCCTCCTCCACCATGAGGTCGAGTACCTCTTCTTTCTGGTTCTCTTCTAGCTTGTTGATAAGAGCTCGAATTTTCATGTAGTGGTCACAGGAAGTCTTCTTCGTCTTGGTCTTCTTTTCGTCTTTTGAGGGTGGCTCTTTCCCTCCCTTGTGGTCACTCACCCTATGTCCTGTTTTGTGACAAATAAAGCATCTACCTTCCTTCATGTGTTTCACCCTCTCTGCGTAGGAGAGGTGCGTCGTGTCAATTTCCATTGCATTGGGGTCCTTTGAGGAGCCACTTGCTTCTCCTTCCCCTGCTTTACTATACATTCTTTCTTTTATTGCCTTGGCCCTCCTTAAGTGCCCTTCTGCTCTCGCTGTGTGGGTGTACCAGCCTTCGATCGTATCGGGCGGGTTCTCCATACCAAAGACCTTGTCGAGCACTTTGTTGTTGAGCCCATCGACGAAATACTCAATAAGGGCAGCGTCTTCCTTGATCTTCATGTGGTAGGCGAGGGTCTTGAACTGCGCGATATACTCGTCTACTCCCCTTCCTCCCTGCGAGAGCGCCCGGAGTTGGGTGCGGGCATTCCCTGCATCGTCAATTGGCGAGAACGCCGCACGTACTTTAGCAATGAACTCTTGGAATGTGTCCCAAGGTTTCGATTCAATATATCTCTCCTCCAAGTATGCCTGTTTCCAAGGCCCTGCTGTTCCCCCATTCATGTATGACAGCATAAACAGAATTTTGTGTCGATCGTCCGGGAACACAGCTGCATTCATGTCGACGTAGGCTCCACACTCGAGCAGGAAGAGCATTGTTTTGGCTCTGTCTCCTGAGTAGTCGGTCGGTGCCCTCATCTTGATCTCGGCGGGGTGAGCAGCGAGAGCAGCAGGTGCTGTGGGAGTGGTGGGAGTGGATGGGGCTGCCATGATTCGCTTGGTGGGAAGTGGTCGAATGGTTCTCGTAAGAATCTTGTCGTAGTGTGTGGGCTGCCTAGACTAGGGTTTAGTCGGCAGAGTATAAAATAGCTTGACCTTTTGTTATGGTCAATACTCCTAAATCAAATGTAAGTCGACGCTTCGTAAGTGATGACGTTCAGCAGAGGTTCAGATCGCCGAAGCTCGTGAGCAACGGTTGAGCGAGAGACTTAGATCGCAACTCGTTAGGAGCATAGGAAAGACTAGGTCAAGCTAAGTTGACTAGTCCTGTATTCATCGTTTAAATAGTACAAGTGTGGATCATAGATAGATGAGTCACATCGGGAGAACAATAGGAACAATAAAAGTGAAAAGATAATAGTAGAAGGGGCATCCACAGTACACTACAATAAGGTGGGAATATGAAGGTGTAAGATTACGGGCGCGCATTCGCAAGACAAAAGAGAAAAGACAATAGTGTGAGATGTACATCATTAGAACAATAAGAACAAAAGAAAATGATTTTCCCCATGCCTCTTCATAACAGCATGGGTCATAAGCTCGTAGACAATGTCATGCACAAGTACAAGTAATTTGCAAACTGGAGACTAAGGCTAAGCTATGGCACTTGAATAATGAAGGTCAGAAGAATAATGGATAATGCAGAAGTTTACTAATGGGTCTTGGTAAGTGTCCACGACCAGAATTGGTAAGACTGTATCCATAATAAAGCGAGATTGGTCACGTGAAGGTGGCGTGGGTAAACGGATGACAAACTCCGCAGGGGTGGGAATGGCATCATGCCGTGAGACTCTGCAGAGGTGTGGGAATGTGAGAATGGTGAGAAATGATGACAAATATCAAAATCTGACATTGTGGGAATCTAATCCAATTTTTGGCTAACCTGGGTGTTTCCATCATTTCAAAAATTAGCCGAAGATTTTTTGATTAGCCGAAAAAAAAAATTTAGGCTATTTTTAACTGTTCCCATGATAAGAAAAAATTTCGGCCAAGTTTTGGGGCTGATCACAAATTCAATATAACTGTTCCCATCAGAACAAATATTTTCCTGATGACAAATATAATTAAGTGTTCCTATGATGACAATCTAATAACTTTGTGTAGGAACCAAATTTTCGGCTACTTTTTGGTCTGATGACAAATAAGGTTACCATAATCACAAATCTAATAACTGAGTGTAGTAAACCAAATTTTGGGCTGATGTTTGACCTGCTGACAAATATAATAAGTGTTTCTATTATGACAAAGCTAATGACTGAGTGTAGGATCAATTCTTTCGGCTAATTTTCGGCTTGCTGGGTGTAGGAACCCAATTTTCAGCTGATTTTTGGCCACTTCTAGCTTTTCTGCTCTCTTTCTGGCTCTGGGCTCTTTTCCAGTGGGGTTGTTTTTGCATTCTTGGGGTATCTGTAGACCAAGGTGAAGCTCTGTGAAGTCCTACCTCCCTGGCTTCTCTTTTTTCAACAAAAAGAGTGTCTGCCAGTTGTTTTTTGGACCTCTCTCAGAGCACAGTGTGCAGGGAGATTGGGCTGGCGGGTTTGCAGTTGCCTCCCCTTCCATTTTTGGAAGTCGCTCCACTATCAACTGCCACTGTTTGCACTGATTTCACAGCCTCCTACAAGAATCTCACCTCCTCTGCTGCTGTAAGAGAGCTCTCCGATTCCCATGGACCTGACTCCACCCAATACTCCTCGACGTGTTCAGACGGCCACACAGCAAACTGAATGGGACCAATGGACCTTGGATAGCCCTACTCGCCACCGGACTCCACACCACGCTCACACAATGAACATCGCCCAGCCTTTGCTGCCTGTGCCACCTCCCCATGGTGGTTTGCTGAATGGGAATGACGCCGATCCTTTTCTTGCCCCTCCACCTCCACCTCCTCAATACAACCATCTTCCTCCTCATTTAGCACAACAGCTGGCAGCACTTCCTCCCCTTCCACAGGTGGTGAGAGGCAGAGGCAGAGGAAGATGAAGAGGGAGGGGAAGAGGCTCAATTCATGCAGCTCCACCTCTGCCTGTGGTTGCTCCTTTACACAATGCAGCTTTCCCATATTATTTTAATGCCCCTCCTGCCCCTCCTGCCCCTCCTGTTTTTGACCCTCCTGTTTCAGCACCTCCTATTCTTGCACCTCCCATTCCTGTTGCTCCTGCACCTGCTATTCCTGTTGCACCTGCACCTCCTATTCCTAATACTTATGCAATCGCCCAGGCTGGGCTGCGAGTTCCACCTTTGGGTCCTCCTCCTGTTTTTGACCCTCCAGCTCCTGTTTCTTTGGTTCCTGCACCTCCTATTCCTGTCGCTCCTCCAATGGCCTGGCCTGGACATCAAGTTCCACCAGTTATTCCTGCTGTAGCTGTATGTTGGATTACATATTCTTCTATGTGACACAGGTTAATTAACAATATAATACTGATGCAGCCTTTTCTGCCTCCTGTTTTTGACCCTCTGGCTCCTGTTCCTCCTGTTCCTGCACCTCCTGTTCCTGTCGCTGATATGGCTCCCTATCGCCCTGCGCGCATACTACGGCATTTTTCATGACTGTGCGCACCGCTTGGACATCTTCTACTCCCTTTGCACAGTGCGCTTTCGCGTGCCCAAGTGCGCTCCTATGCGCTCCTGTGCGCCCCCATGCGCTCCCATGCACTCCTGTGCGCTCCAGTGTGCTCCAGTGCGCCTTTTGTGTGCTTCCATGCGCATTTGTGCGCTTCTGCGCGCCTTTTGCATTTCTACTGCGCTTTTGTTTCCCCATAGCCGCCAATCATTGTGCACCCTAAATGCGCCTCATTGCGCTTCAAGCCGCCTCCGTGCGCCCCCCCCATGCTCCTTATCTGCCTTCTACATTTATTGCATGCTTGATGCGCCTTTGCGCACTCCTTTTACACTTTACCTGCAACTCACATTCCCTGCTGCGCACTCTTTGCACAATCTCTATCACACACAACAATCCCCCACACCGGTGCACTGCGCATCGCAGCTCCCATCTTACTGGCGCATTTACTTGAGGCGCACCATGATTCCGGCACGAGCGAACTGTGCATTCTTACATAACTGGGCTGCTTTGCGCCTATTCGGCATTGGACTGTGCGCACTTGGGCGCTTTCACGTAATCCAGGCGCTTTGGCAGTATTTGGCCTCACACAGCATCTCCTTATAGTTCTTCCACATTTCCAATTGGCATCGCCTTATCTGGTAACCAGCACAGGTCAATCACGCCATTATTACTAAGGTGCAGCACGCGACACATAACACTGAAGCAGATTAATTGGGAAGAGCGCACGAGACTTAGTGCACACCAATAATAGTGCATCGCACTGGAACAGTTGGATATTGAGCTATAGGTGCACAAATCTTATTGGCTGAGGCAGCGGCATAGTGCAGTCAGGTTTAGATGGGTGAATGGGTGTGCTTGTGGGTAGCGCATGGTGCTTTCTATTTTTATACTTTATTTCACCATTTTATCACATAAGCCATTTGTACATAGTAGCAGACAGATAGAGAATCCAGAGGATCTTTCCCCCCCCCTCATAGTTCATAGCTCAGTCAGCATCGCACATAGTCTGTGCACCAGTGTCCAGTCCATGCGCCTTCGTAGTGCGCCCTTCGTATAGCCATGTTTGCGTTATTGTTTGTGTCCCCTCATCGTATTGTTGCATTTTGTCCCTTGCATTGCGTCCTTCGTCCTTGTCTGTGCACTATCATAGTGCGCCCTTTGTATAGCCATATTTGCACACCGTTTGCGCACCTTTTTGCATAGCCACATTTTGTGCACCACCTGCGCCTTTTTCCGCTCCTTGCGCTTTCACTCTGTTTGCACCCCCAAACTGTGCACCACCTTCACAGTACATTCCAGTGTCATCTTTGTCCTGTTACACCTCCCGCCTTCATCATCCTCATCGTTGCGCACTTTTGCGCTCTCGTTGCGCATTTTTGCCTCTTTGCGTTGCACACTTTTCCGCCACTGCGCATATCTCCCCTTTCGTGTACACTACTAGTGCGCACACTGAAAATCGCTGTACCAGCCTCTCTATAGTCTCTGCGCCCTGAAGGATGATCCGAGGCCATCTAAGCGAACTCCCCCCTCACCCCGAGCATGCCTGCAGTTGTAGGTTAAGTGTTCACCCCTTCTGTTGAGACTCTGCACTGAGTACCAACTGAACTCATCATCGCACCTGCCATGCCCTGGGATACACAGCAAGTTCCCCTTTTTTTGCCTGCTATATGTTGGAGTTTTCCTTCAGGTGACTAGATGTATGAACTAACAACATATCATTATAGCCTCCTCCTCCTCCTGTTTTTGCCCCTCCTGTTCCTGTTCCTCCTGTGCCTGCACCTCCTCTTCCTGTGGCCAATGCCTCTCCACCGGTTGCTCCTGCAATGAGCAGGGCTGATCTTGCTGCCCAGCATGCTGCACTTCCACCTTTTGAAGCTGTATGTTGCATTATATTTTACATGATGTGAAATGGTCTGACAGTATGATGATGTAGCCTCCTCCACCTCCACCTGTGCCTCCTCCTGTTTTTGAACCTACTGCTGCTGTTTTCCCATTCCTGCTGCTGTTATCCCTGTTGCCAATATTCCTCTACATGTATGCTTATATCTTATTTTGGTATTGTTTTATTTGGTGACTGACCTCATTCTCCAAGGTCACTCAGCTTATCTATCCTGCACCACCACCACCACCTCTGCCTGTTTTGCCTCCTGCCTGCCAGCCATTTAATTTAGATTGGCCTGTTCATCATCTGGGAAATATGGATGTGGAGTGCCCTGATTGCCATGCTTTGCACTGGATGGCTGAACGTTTTATGAAATCCTCAAATATCCATCCTCGATTCGGCATGTGCTGCCTGAGTGGAAAGATCGCTTTGCCACCTCTTCACCCAGTCCCACCTGAGCTTATCCAATTGCTCACTGCTCAGGACGATGTTGGAAAATCATTTCGTGATTACATCTGCACTTACAATAATGCACTCGCCATGACTTCTATTGGTCGCAAGATTGATGAGTCGGTCAATGAGGGTGAAGAGGCAGTGAATGATGGCATTGGTCCCTATGTCTACAAACTCCATGGTGAGCTGTTCCACAAGATCGGATCTCTCCTTCCACCAGAGAGAGAACCTCCTGTTTATGCTCAGCTATATATTTATGATCCAGCCGATGCAGTCAACTTTTGCATGGCAAATGCCTGGAACACTCACCTCCATCACCACACTTTGCTCACTCTTCAGGACATGCTCCACCATCACCATCCAGCAGTTCAGATGTACAAGCAGGCTCATGAGATCACCAGGAACTTGCCTCCACACTAGCAGTGCAAGATAGCTTTCCATTTTGATCAATCCTGTGACCATTGCCGCTACAATCTCCCCAATGCTACCAACAATGAGATTGCTGTTATTCTTCCAGGTGATGGTGATCAGCCAGAGAGCACACGTGACATTGTTCTCTACTGCAGGCATAGCCCTCCCCTTCAGCGCATCAGTGATGTCCATCCTCTCTATCCTGCCCTTCACTATGTTTTGCTATTTTCTACTGGCCAGCTCCAATGGCACCCTCAAATCGAGTATGCAGCTGTCAATGCCAACAACCGAGGTGGTGCCAGAGTTCACAAACATGTCTCTAAGTCTGAGTTCTACTGCTATCGCCTCCACCTTCAACCACCTGCTGTCGAGCCCCAGCATATCTTTCTGACTAGAAAGCTCTTTCAGGAGTTTGTGTGCGATGGATGGGCCACTGCTGAGCAGGATTGGTTGCGCTGGATTTTGATGAATCAGGACACCATTTGTGGCGAAGTCTATGTTGGCCTGGCAGATGCTGTGGCAGCAAACATCGATGTGGACACAGAGTCTCTGGGTCAAAGAATTATTCTTCCTTCGTCCTTTGCAGGAAGCACATGTCATATGCAGCAGCTTCCTCAGGATGCATTTGCCATCAATCATCACTGCAATGGAGGCGATCTCTTTCTCACCATTATTGCCAACCCTGCCTGGCCAGAAATATGGGATGCTCTTCATCCAGGGCAGACTGCAGCAGATCACCCAGATTTGGTTGTTCATGCATTCTATGCAAAGCAGAAGGAATTGATCAAGGATATCAAGGCTGGCATATTTGGAAAGGCTGTGGCTTATCTATTCACCATCAAGTTTCAGAAGCATGGCCTTCTTCACATGCACTGCATCATCTTTCTCAATGAGCAATCCAAGCTTTGCACCTCTGAGCAGATAAATAGCCTTCTGTCTTCAGAGTTTCCTGACAATGATCCTGAGCTCCTCGACCTCATCAAAAAGTTCATGGTCCATAAACCCTGTGGTGCAGAGAACCCTGCAGATCCTTGCATGGTGAATGGACAGTGCTCCAAAAGTTTTCTCAAGCCATTCAGAGATCAGACAACCATCTCTGAGGATGCCTATGCCTCTACCAAGCATTGGGACACTGGACAGACATATCACGTTCAGGGAAAGCAGGTCAACAATCATTGGGTGGTCACTTACTCTGCCTATCTCATCTGGAAGTACTGTTGCCACATGAATATCGAGTCCATCAGCTCTATCAAGGCCATCAAGTACATCTACAAATATGTTTACAAAGGCCACAATCACATTACCATGGAGTTTGGAACTTGCAACAATGAAGTCAGGCAGTACCTCGACGCTCACTACATATCTGCATGCGAAAGCATCTGGTGCTTCTTCCACTTCACCATGCATGGTGCTTCTCCCAACATCGTCCATCTTCAGGTCCACCTTCCTGGCCAGCAGTATGTCACTTGGAATCAGAATGGTCCACAGTCTATCCAGGAAATTGTCCAGCATGCTGCACAGCATGACACCACCCTCACTGCCTTTTTCAAGGCCAATCAGGAGTATCTAGAGCTTGCACAGGTCGTTCTTTACCAAGACTTTCCTTTCAAATTTGTGTGGGATCAACAGGCTCACAAGTGGAAGCCCAGGCAGAGGGAATTTGCTATTGAGAGGATGTTCTATGCTCCACCCAGTGCTGGTAAACACTTCTACCTCAGGCTGCTTCTCACTGCTGTGAAAGGTGCTACATCATATGAAGACCTTCACACTTTTCAGGGCATCATCGCTCCCTCATCCAGAGAGGCCTGCCTCGCCCGTGGCCTTTTAGAGGATGACCAAGAGTGGCAGCAGTGTCTGGAGGAAGCAAAGTCCATGGCAACCGATCATCAGCTTCACAATCTTTTTGTCACCATCCTTCGTGACTGTGCTCCCTCTGATCCTGTCCACCTCTGGAATACATATTGGCCTCACATTTGCAATGACTTGAGATATCAGCTCCAGCACACCAATATTCATATCAACCCTACCAATGACGATGTCCATGATTATGGCCTTTATCTTATCAATCAGCTTCTCATAGTCTCTGGGAAATCTCTCAAGAAGGATTGGCCATACATGCCTCAGATCACTCAGAATTGGGATGCCAACATTCAAAACTGGTTGATCGCAGAGCAGTGCAGATACGATGTTGTGGAGCAGGCCAAGTTGGCTGCACACAATCTGGACACTTTCAATCACAATCAGAGGGCTGTCTTTGATGAGATCATGCATGCAGTCAACAACAAGACTGGCCAGACATTTTTCCTCCATGGTCCAGGTGGCACTGGCAAAACCCATGTTTACAACATCCTCTGCCATCAGCTTTGCTCTCAAGGCAAGATCGTCCTCTGTGCTGCATCGTCTGGAATAGCTGCTCTTTTGCTCAAAGGCAGTTGTACTTTCCATTCCTGCTTTCAGATCCCAATCATCATAAATGAGTCATCCACCTGCACCATTTCCAGAGGTTCAACACAGGCACAGCTCTTGCAGCAGACCGACTTGATCATTTGGGACAAGGCACTCATGCAGCATCGTCATCTTCATGAAGCTGTCAACCGCACTCTTGAAAACATTCTCCAATGTGACAAACCCTTTGGTGGTGTGCCTGTGGTCTTTGGGGGAGACTTTCATCAGATCCTGCCTGTCATTGAGAAGGGTTCTTGACCTCAAATTGTCAGTGCTTCTTTGCAATGCTCTGTTCTCTGGCAACACATTAAAATCCTTCATCTCAAAATCAACATGCATTTGAACACAGATGATCTTCAGGAGCACAACTTTGCAAAGTGGCAATTGGAGGTTGGAAAGGGTGGTCACAGATGAAGGTGGCACTATCAATCTTCCTGATCATCTCAAATGTCCTCAGAACACCATCGCTTCCCTCATCGACACCATCTATCCTAGCATCTATGATCAGGCTGAGCATTCAGATCAATACTTTTTAGAGCAGGTCATCCTGGTGAGCAAGAACGATGATGTCGATGATTTGAACCATCACATTCTTCACAATTTTCCTGGACAGGAGCAGGTCTTTCACAGTGCTGACTTGATTGCAAATGATGAGAATGGCAAACTTCTATATCCCCAAGAATATCTTAATTCCATCAACTGCTCAGGTCTACCTTTGGCACATTTGGCACTCAAGGTTGGCATTCCTGTGATGATACTTTGCAATCTCAATATTGCTGGAGGAGTATGCAATGGAAGTCAGGAGATATTGACTTGGATCAGAAATAGGGTTTTGGAGATTCAGTTGATCACTGGAGATAATGCAGGAGAGACTGTTTTTATTCCACGGATGCGACTTCGGCCCATTGAAGGTCAACTCCCCTTCACACTCTCTCAACTGCAGTTTGCTGTTCATCTTTGCTTTTCAATGTCCATCAACAAGTCACAAGAACAGTTAGTGAAGCATGTGGGTTTGGATTTCAGGAGTCCTGTCTTCACACATGGGCAGTTCTATGTGGCTATATCCAGGGTCAAGTCAGTGCACAATATCAAGGCAATATAGCTAAGCTCAGAGGAAAGTGCAAAGACAAAAAATATTGTATATAATGAAGTGTTATTAGATTAAAATATATATTGTACATATGTAACTACTACTCATAGAAAATTAGATTAAAATATATATTGTACATATGTAACCACTACTCACAGAAAATGTTATTACATTAAAATTTATATTGTGAAAATCAATGAACACAGTGAACAATGTGTGCTGGAGGCACATTTAAAAACCTTGTCCATAGTAAAGTGAGATTGGTCACATAACTGTGGCATGGGTAAATGGATGACAAACTCCACAGGGGTGGGAATGGCATCATGCCATGAGACTCTGGAGAGGTGTGGGAAAGTGAGAATTGTGAGAAATGATGACAAATATAACTCAATAGTGGGAACTTTTTTCTCAGCTAATTTTTCGCCACCTCTATCTTTTTTTTCTGGGTCTGGGCTCATTTTCTATGTAGAATAATATCTGCATGGCATATAAACAGCTGTATTGCAGTATTTGCTGAATAAAATTTGACTGAGGGGCAACCATCATCCTTTTGCTATGCTGTGAAAGCTGACTAAGCAAACCTTGCAGGCTGAACAAAATGCAAAAACCTGATCATGATCTTGGCACATGACACACAGAAAATGAGTTAGACACATCACTGTATTAGTTGGTAACAAATTAATCAATAAAGTGTAATTATAATTTTATAAGTGAGGTCATTACAAAGTTAGGTCAGTATTGAATGAACTCATTTGTGAAGTAAAGTCAACAAATTGAGTTTGCTACAAAATGAAATCAGTAAAAGATAACAGGAAATTGAGTTTGTTACAAAGTAAAGTCAGTAATATAACAGTTACAAATAAGTTCATTATGAAGTAAAGTCTATGAAAATTAGTCTAGAACTAAGTCAAGTTTAAAAATGAGTCAGTAAAAAATAAATCAGTAAAATGATCTTCAAAATAAGGCATTTGATATAAAATACAATTACAGTGACCATTATGAAGTCAAGTCAATAAAAATTAGTTCAATACAAAGTCATTATGCAGACTTACTAACAAGTTATAAATTGAGTTCCTTATAATGTAAAGTCAATAAATATTACTTTAATACTTACTGACAAAGTGAAGTTAGAGATTTTTTACAAAATTTAAAAAGAGGCGAGGGAGGAGAGCAGGGGTGAGGGGATGAGGGGATGAAGTAGTGAGAGGGTGAGGAGGTAGGGGAGGGGGGAAGGGAGGAGGATGGATGGGAAGGGGATGGGGGTGAGGTAGATGGAGAAGAGGATGGGGATGGGGTAGGTGGAAAAGGGGATGGGGGAGAGGAAGAGGGAGAGGGAGAGGTGGGAGAGGGGGAAGAGGCAGATGGGGATGGGGATGGGGGAGGTGGGGATAGGAATGGAGAAGATGGGGATGGGGATGGAGATGGGAATGGGGGAGATGGGGAAGGGGATAAACACCAACAATCCACCCACATTGACTTGGGGCCAACAGAAGAGTTGTACTATCTAAAAGTCAACTAAAGAGTTGTGTGACCATGACCCCCCAAATGTTGACTTTGGGCCGAAGGTCCAAAGGCAACTGAAGAGTTGAGTAACTGTAGTAGAATTAAGCATTGTGTTATGTATATGTGAGCTGGCCCATGAAAATGAACCATTACCCACATATTCACAGACTGAGTCAAAAAATGCAATGAGATGTTGAGAAAATTAATGAACACAGTGAACAATGTGTGCCAAAGGCACATTTAAAAATCTTGTCAATAATAAAAGGAGGATGGTCACGTTGATGTGTTCAGTTGGTACTCAGTGCAGAGTCTCAACGGAAGGGGTGAACACTTAACCTACAACTGCAGGCATGCTCGGGGTGAGGGGGGAGTTCACTTAGAGGGCCTCGGATCATCCTTCAGGGTGCAAAGACTATGGGGAGGCTGGTACGGCGGTTTTCAATGTGCGCACTAGCTGTGTACACTAAAGGGGAGATATGCACAGTGGCGGGAAAGTGCGCAATGCAAAGGGGCAAAAATGCACAGTGTGGAAAAACATGCAACAGGAGCACAAAAGTGCGCAATGATGAGGGTGATGAAGACGAGAGGTGTAGTGGGATGGAGACAACACTGGGGTGTGCTGTGTAGGTGGTGCATAGGTTGGGGACACAAATGGGGTGGAAGCGCAATGGGTGGAAAAAGGCGCAAATGGTGCACAAAACATGGCTATACAAATAAGTGCACAAATGGTATGCAAATGTGGCTATACAAAGGGCGCACTGTATGAGTGCTCGAACGAGGACGAAGGATGCAATGCAGGGACAAAATGCAATGATACAATGAGGGGATGCAAACAATATGCAAACGTGGTGATATGAAGGGCACACTACAAAGGCGCATGGACTGGATGCTGGTGCACAGACTACATGCAACGCTGACTGAGCTATGAACTACCAGGGGGGGGGGAAGATCCTCTCGATTCTCTATATGTCTGCCTACTATGTACAAATGGCTTATGTGATAAAAATGGTAAAATAAAGTGTAAAAATAGAAAGTGCCATGCGCTACCCACAAGCGCATCCATTCGCCCATCTAAACCTGACCATGCTATGCCACTGCCTCAGCCAATAAGATTTGTGCACCTATAGCCCACTACCCAACTGTTCTGGTGCGATGCACTATTTTTGGTGCACCCTAGGTCTCATGCGCTCTTCCCAATTAATCCGCTTTGGTGTTATGTGTCATGTTGATATGGCTCCCTATCGCCCTGCATGCATACTACGGCATTTTTTGCGATTGTGTGCACCTCCTAGATGGCTTCCGCACACTTTGCACAGCACACTTTTGCGCGCCTTTGTGCGCTTTCATGCGCCTTTGCATGCTCCCGTGTGCTTTTGCACACCTTTGACCTTTTAGGTGCACCTTTGTGCGCCTTTTGCATTTCTACTGCGCTTTTGGTTCTCCATAGCCGCCAATCATTGTGCACCCTAAATGTGCCTCATTGTGCTTCAAGCTGCCTCCGTGCACCCCCCCCACGCTCCTTATCTGCCTTCTACATTTATTGCGCGCTCGATGCGCCTTTGCGCACTCCTTTTACACTTTACCTGCAACACAGATTCCCTGCTGTGCACTCTTTGCACAATCTCTATCACACACAACAATCCACCGCACCGGTGCACTGCGCATCACAGCTCCCATCTTACTGGCACATTTACTTGAGGTGCACCATGATTCTGGCATGAGTGAACTGCGCATTCTTACATAACTGGGCCGCTTTATGCCTATTTGGCATTGGACTGTGTGCACTTGGGCGCTTTCACATAATCCAGGCGCTTTGGCAGTATTTGGCCTCGCACAGCATCTCCTTATTGTTCTTCCGCATTTCCAATCAGCATCACCTTGTCTGGTAACCGGCACAGGTCGATCACATCATTATTACTAAGGCACAGCATGCGAGACACAACACCGAAGCAGATTAATTGGGAAGAGTGCACGAGACTTAGCGTGCACCAATAATAGTGCATTGCACTGGAACAATTGGATATTGAGCTATAGGTGCGCAAAATCTTATTGGCTGAGGCAGCGGCATAGTGTGGTCAGGTTTAGATGGGCGAATGGATGCGCTGATACGGCTCCCTATTGCCCCGTGCGCATACTACGGTATTTTTCATGACTGTGCGCACCGCTTGGACATCTTCTACTCCCTTTGCACAGTGCGCTTTCGCGCGCCCAAGTGCGCTCCCATGCACTCCTGTGTGCTCCAGTGCGCTCCTGTGCGCTCCAGTGCGCTCCAGTGCGCTCCAGTGCGCTCCAGTGCGCTCCAGTGCGCTCCAGTGCGCTCCAGTGCGCTCCAGTGCGCTCCTGTGCACTCCAGTGCGCTCCTGTGCGCTCCAGTGCACTCCTGTGCGCTCCTGTGCGCTCCTGTGCGCTCCTGTGCGCTCCTGTGCGCTCCTGTGCGCTCCTGTGCGCTCCAGTGCGCTCCTGTGCGCTCCAGTGCGCTCCTGTGCGCTCCAGTGCGCTCCTGTGCGCTCCAGTGCGCTCCTGTGCGCTCCAGTGCGCTCCTGTGCACTCCAATGCGCTCCTGTGCGCTCCAGTGTGCTCCTGTGCGCTCCAGTGCGCCTTAGTGCGCTTCCATGCGCATTTGTGTGCTTCTGCGCGCCTTTTGCATTTCTACTGCGCTTTTGTTTCCCCATGGCCACCAATCATTATGTGCCCTAAATGCGCCTCATTGCGCTTCAAGCCGCCTCCGTGCGCCCCCCCTCCCCACGCTCTTTATCTGCCTTCTACATTTATTGCGCGCTCGATGCGCCTTTGCGCACTCCTTTTACACTTTACCTGCAACTCACATTTCCTGCTGCGTACTCTTTGCACAATCTCTATCACACACAACAATCCACTGCACCGGTGCACTGCGCATCGCAGCTCCCACCTTACTGGCACATTTACTTGAGGCACACCATGATTCCGGCATGAGCAAACTGTGCATTCTTACATAACTGGGCCGCTTTGCGCCTATTTGGCATTGGACTGTGCGCACTTGGGCGCTTTCACGTAACCCAGGCACTTTGGCAGTATTTGGTCTCACACAGCATCCCCTTATAGTTCTTCTATATTTCCAATCGGCATCGCCTTATCTGGTAACCGGCACAGGTCGATCACGCCATTATTACTAAGGCGCAGCACGCGACATATAACACCAAAGTGGATTAATTGGGAAGAGCACACGAGACTTAGCGTGCACCAATAATAGCGCATCGCACCGGAACAGTTGGATATTGAGCTATAGGTGCGCAAATCTTATTGGCTGAGGCAGCAGCATAGTGTGGTCAGGTTTAGATGGGCGAATGGACGTGCTTGTGGGTAGCGCATGGCACTTCCTATTTTTATACTTTATTTCACCATTTTATCACATAAGCCATTTGTACATAGTAGCGGACAGATAGAGAATCCAGAGGATCTTTCCCCCCCCCCTCATAGTTCATAGCTCAGTCAGCGTCGCACATAGTCTGTGCACCAGCGTCCAGTCCGTGCGCCTTCATAGTGCGCCCTTCGTATAGCCATGTTTGCGTTATCGTTTGCATCCCCTCATCGTATTGTTGCATTTCGTCCATTGCATTGTGTCCTTCGTCCTTGTCTGTGCACTATCGTAGTGCGCCCTTCGTATAGCCGCGTTTGCGCACCGTTTGCGCACCCTTTTGCATAGCCGCATTTTGCGCACTGCCTGCACCTTTTTCCGCTCCTTGCGCTTTCACTCTGTTTGCACCCCCAAACTGTGCACCACCTTCACAGTACATCCCAGTGTCGTCTTTGTTCTGTTACACCTCCCGCCTTCATCATCCTCATCGTTGCGCACTTTTGTGCTCTCGTTGCGCATTTTTCCGCACTGCGCGTTTTTGCCTCTTTGTGTTGCGCACTTTTCCGCCACTGCGCATATCTCCCCTTTCATGTACACTACTAGTGTGCACACTGAAAATCGCTGTACCAGCCTCTCTATAGTCTCCGCACCCTGAAGGACGATCCGAGGCCATCTAAGCGAACTCCCCCCTCACCCCGAGCACGCCTGCAGTTGTAGGTTAAGTGTTCACCCCTTCTGTTGAGACTCTGCACTGAGTACCAACTGAACTCATCAGCACTTGTGGGTAGCGCATGGCGCTTTCTATTTTTATACTTTATTTCACCATTTTATCACATAAGCCATTTGTACATAGTAGTGGACAGATAGAGAATCCGGAGAATCTTTCCCCCCCTCATAGTTCATAGCTCAGTCAGCGTCACACATAGTCTGTGCACCAGCGTCCAGTCCATGCGCCTTTGTAGTGCACCCTTCATATAGCCGCGTTTGCATTATTGTTTGTGTCCCCTCATCGTATTGTTGCATTGCATCCTTCGTCCTTGTCTGTGCACTATCATAGTGTGCCCTTCATATAGCCGCGTTTGCGCACCGTGTGCACACTTATTTGCATAGCCACATTTTGTGCACCATTTGCGCTTTTTTCCGCCCCTTGCGCTTTCACTCTGTTTGCACCCCCAACCTGTGCACCACCTTCACAGTACATTCCAGTGTCGTCTTTGTCCTGTTACACCTCCCGCCTTCATCATCCCCATTGTTGTGCACTTTTGCGCTCCCATTGCGCGTTTTTGCCTCTTTGCATTGCGCACTTTTCCGCCACTGTGCATATCTCCCTTTTTGTGTACACTACTAGTGCGCACATTGAAAAGCACTGTCCCAGCCTCTCTATAGTCTCCACACCCTGAAGGACGATCTGAGGCCCTCTAAGCAAACTCCCCCCTCACCCCAAGCACGCCTGCAGTTGTAGGTTAAGTGTTCACTTCTGTTGAGACTCTGCACTGAGTACCAACTGAACACATCAGTGTGCTGCACCTTAGTAATAATGGCATGATCGACCTGTGCTGGTTACCAGATAAAGCAATGCCGATTGGAAATGCAGAAGAACTATAAGGAGATGCTATGAAAGGCCAAATACTGCCAAAGCGGCAGGATTACATGAAGGCGCCCAAGGTGCACAGTCCAATGCCAAATAGGTGCAAAGCGCCCCGATTATGTGAGAATGCACAGTTTGCTCGTGTTGGAATCGTGGTGCACCTCAAATAAATGCACCAGTAAGATGAGAGCTGTGATGCACAGCACACTGGTGCAGTGGATTGTTGTGTGTGTGATAGGGATTGTGCGATGAGTGTGCAGCAGGGAATGTGAGTTGCAGGTAAAGCATAAAAGGAGCATGCAAAGGCACATCAAGCACGCAATATATGTGGAAGGCAGATAAGGAGTGTGGGGGGGCATGTGGAGGTGGTTTAAAGCACAACAAGGCGTATTTAGGGCACACGATGATTGGCAGCTATGGGGGAACCAACAGCACAGTAGAAATGCAAAAGGTGCACCTAAATGGTCAAAGGCATGTGAAAGCACACGGAAGCACACAAATGTGCACAAGTGCACATGGAAATGCACAGAGGCACACTGGAGTGCATAGGAGCACATAGGAGTGCATAGGAGTGCATAGGAGCACACTGGAAGTGCATGGGAGCACATAGGAGCGCATGGGAGTGCACTGGAAGTGCAGGAAGTGGACAAAGGCACACAGAAGTGCACAGGAGCACACTTGGGTGCACAAAAGTGCATGAAGGCACACAAAAGCATGCTGTGCAAAGTGAGTAGAAGATGTCCAAGCAGTGCACACAATCATGAAAAATGGTGTAGTATGAGTGCAGGGTGATAGGGAGCTGTATCAACGTGACTAGGGCATGGGAGCTAACAAGGCTGTGAGAGAGTGATGACCAACTCCGAGGGTCATGAGACATGATGACAAATATAACTCAATGGTGCAAACTTTTTTCTCAGCTAATTTTTGCTACCTCTATCTTTTTTTTGCGGGGTCTGAGCACTTTTTCTATGTAGAATAATGTCAGGATGGCATGTAAACAGCTGTATTGCAGTGTTTGCTGAATAAAATTTGACTGAGGGGCAACCATCATTCCATTTACTATGCTGTGAAAGCTGACTAAGCAAACCTTGTGAGCTCAATAAAATGCAAAAACCTGATCATGAGCTCGGCACATGACCCAAACAAAATGATTTAGACAAATCACTGTATTAGTCAGTAAGAAGTTGGATTGATAAAGTGTTATTACAATTGTATAAATGAGGGCATTACAAAGGCAGGTCATTATTGAATGAACTCATTTATGAAGCAAAATCAACAAAATTGAGTTTGTTACAAAGTAAAATCAGTAAAATATAAGAGTTATAATTGAGTTTATTATGAAGTAAAGTCAACAAAAATTAGTATTAATACAAAGTCTAGAAATAAGTCCAAGGAAATAAAAATTACTTGAATACAATAAGTTTAAAATTTGAGTTTGTTACAAAGTAAAGTCAGTAAAATAACAGTTACAAATGAGTTCATTATGAAGTACATAGTCAATGAAAATTAGTCTAGACATGAGTCCAAGAAAATAAAATAACAAGTTTAAAAATGAGTCTAAGTTTAATATGGGTCAATTAAAAAAAAAAGGGGTGTTCGAAACAAAGTTAGGTTAACAATACAAGTTGAAAGTTGACATCATCACTTTTGTACCAAGTCAAGTCAGTAAAATATATAGATCTTCAAAATAAGGCATCAATAAAATAAAATTACAGTCATCATTATGAAGTCAAGTCAATAAAAATTAGTTCAATACAAAGTCATTATGCAGATTACTAACAAGTTACAAATTCAGTTCGTTACAATGGATCGAGTTCATTATAATGTAAAGTCAATAAATTTTACTCTAATCATGTGCAGCCAAAAATTGGTCATGCCCTGATACCAGCAGCATGACCTGCATGAATTGCGCGTGGACGAGCTATGTAAAATGACTATCGTAGTTATGTCGAAAGAAGTAATATGGTGCAATCTCTGCATGGGTGCATCAAAACCTCACAGCATGTGAAAAACCCAAAGGGAAAAAACCAAGCACTCAGTGAGGAAAGCTACCAGCATGAGATAACAGGGTGGGTAGAAGAAGGGTGGGTCAACGAAGACTCGAAGACTATCTAAAAACACAAGGGCTGTGAGATGAAGGAAGAGACAACAAGGATGAAAAAATGGCTCACTCAAAGAGGGGGAGAGGGAAGGGGGAGGTAGAGATAGGAAGGGGATGGGGGTGAGGTAGGTGGAGAAGGGGATGGGGATGGGGTAGATGGAGAAGGGAATAAGGGAGAGGGAGAGGAAGAGGAGGAAGAGGAGGAAGAGGGGGAAGAGGGAGATGGGGATGGGGGATGGGAATGGGGAGGTGGGGATGGGGGTGAGGTAAGTGGAGAAGGGGATGGGGATGGGGTAGGTGGAGAAGGGGATGGGGATGGGAGAGGTGGGGATGGGGGAGATGGGGATGGGGGAGAAAGGTGATGGGGGAGATGGGGATGGGGGAGATGGGGAAGGGGATAAACACCACAATCCACCCATGTTGACTTGGGGCCAATGGTCCCAAGTCAACTGAAGAGTTGTGTACTATCTAAAAGTCAACTAAAGAGTTGTGTGACCATGACCCCCCAAGTCGAAAGACAACTAAGGAGTTGAGTAACTGTAGTGGAATTAAGCATTGTGTTATGTATATGCTAGCTGGCCCATGAAAATGAACCACCACTCACACATTCACAGACTGAGTCAAGAAATGCAATGCAGTGAGCAATGTGCACCAACGTCAAAAAATGCAATGAGATGTTGATAAAATCAATGAACACAGTAAACAATGTGTGCCAAACTTCACTCATGGGTGGTTCTATGTGGTGATATCACATGTAAAGTCTGTGCACAACATCAAGGCAATATGGCCAAGTGACAGTGGAAGTGCAAAAACCAAAAATATTGTATATAATGAAGTACTACTATTAGACTAACATAGAAATGAAGTACTATGTATATAGAAATGAAGTCCATACTTATTAAACATGTTAACACGTGCCGGAGGCACATTCCCAACCTTGTTAGGAATAAAGTGAGTAAGCAAATGATTACTAAAGCACATGATGACTTGTCTGATGACTAAAAGATGCTGCAGCTGGGATGCCGATGGACAAGGTCAGAAAAGAATCGGAAGAGAGTCCAGAATTATCGGGAAATCCAATTGGGTGAATCGGGTCTTGACAGTTAAAAAAGATGTTCTTGATAATGTCATGGAAAAAGGTAATGATTTACCAAATTCATTAAGCTTTGCAGGCATCGATCACTTATGGTGGGTAATTTTGTTTTTCCAGTATACAGCCATTACACGAAGTTTCAAGAATCTTTGAGTTAAATAGTTTAACGGGCGTTAGATTTATATGCCCTATATAAACCTTCGAATTTCTTTTCTAAAAGGGTAGGATCATGCGGGAGTCATGCTCGCGCAACGATATCTAAGACAAAGATGCACCAACTAGCGTAGGTGCTAGACAAATTCCGTCCTTAGTACGAATTTTGTGTACACTTTTTGTTGCTGGGTTGATCCATGCTGCCTCCCGCGTGTCTAGAGTGATAAATCCTGGGATGAACGAGAGGGTCAGCCAGCTCTCAATGTAAAATTATGCTGTACAGACCAGGCTGGATAGCTTCAAAGATTTTCTTCTTTGGATTCAGCTGCGCGAGCGGAATGTCATCTATTAGCAAGAATAAAAATGGCTCAGTGTGGAGGCAAAGCGGAATCTACAAGGGTTCTTACTCTCGAATTCGGAACCTTCAAAGTATACCCTATCGCCAGGTTTCGAATTCGGAGGAGGCTGGATGAGTTCGACACCTCCATCCTTACCCTCCTTCGAGGTTGCCTACACATCAATAGCCACTTTAGTCACTAGATGGGTTCAACAAGATATTCGCCTACTGCAAGTACCATAGCAAAGCTCTTTATCCCACGCATGTTTGCGGGTTTTAAATTACACTTGAAACGAAGATACATTATTAACGAATATACCACAAGGACATTCACAGAGATACATACTACGGCAACTAGATATTTGTCGCGCATCTCCTCTATCGGGATATAATTCACAAGTCCAGAAACCACAGTCCTGGGACCTGTTTCCTCTCCAATGTTAATTTGCTAATATGAATTCAGAATAGGTCGATGGAAGGTTTTTAACATCCGTACCTCTACATAAAGACCGTCCGCGTCAGGATGTTTCATCACTATTAATTTGACTGAGCAGATGCATCGAGACGTTTCGGACTGCACTTACCATTGACAATGTGGCCCACACGAAGATCGATCATTGATGGTCTGGGATCTTCATCGACAGGAACAGCTTTACCACCTCCAGCTGCTTTCTTCTTGCTTGACTCATCAACCACATCATTCTTCTTTTCTTTCTTCTTTTCCTTCTTCTGCGTAGGAGATGGTGCAACTTCGTCTGCTGGCATCCCTTCTACAGCGGCAGCCGGTTCACCCACCGCGGGTTTCTTTTCTTTCTTCTTCGTCGCATCTGCTTTCCTTTCAAGCTTCGGCGCGTTATCAAGATCAAACGGAATCAGGTCGAATGCGGGCGCCAGGGAGTCGGCGTATCTTCGGACGGGGGAACAAGATTGAATGTGATCGAAATAACGCGTTAGTGACGGATGAGCGTAGTATTGTGGTGATTTGAATTTGGACTGTTATGGACAACATTTGTCAACCGTGCACAGAAGAGTAAATGGACTAACAAATGTAGGGTGCAAAGCACCGTATATGGCTACATCTGCGGCTGTTAGATAGTTGCTGACAAGGTAGGTTCGCGGGGTAAGTAAGGTGTTGAGGCTCTGGAGGGTGATCGTGTGCTATGAATTCTGACGTACAACTATGGATTTCACATACCTGTAAATTAGCCTCACTAACAAGGTCAGGTTTTACTGCTTCCTCAATCCATTCCGTCACATCTGCTTGGTCTTTCGCCGACTCGCCAATGTGTCGAATTCCATTCTCAGTTACAGCGAGGACGAGTTCCTTTACAGGTGTACTCAGCTTCGCGACGGCGGCCTGGAAAGACATCACAGGAGGCTGGGATCTTGATAATCTAGGAATGAATCGATGAAGTCGAGTCAAGAAACTCATCTTCACCAGATAGTAGAACACGTGATCTTCAATTTTGCGCGTATTATATACACCAAGTTTTATAAGTCTTATTGGACGTGAACGGCAAGCAAACGAGGAACACATAGTCTTATTGAGTTTGGATTATAGGGACCAAATCTTCAATTGTCATACCTTCCCTTTCCTGAGGCAAAATTATTGCCGACCTTCTTCAGCAAGAAGTCGCCATACACAACAGGACTGCGATTGACACCAGGAATAGTCTCCTGACTGGTATCCCCACCCTGAATTCGACGAGCGGCAGCCAATGGCTTGATATGGGCATCAAAGTTCGGCTCAAAGAAGAAAGGAATCCTGAAAATGGACAAGAACATGTAAGTAACATTGGCTGGACGTGGTATCAAACGCACGATATGCTGTTATAAAGTGTTGAGGATTTCCATGGCTCATAAATGATTTAGCAGGCAAATAAATGAAAAGCAATCCATACCGATAATTTGTACCCTGATGCACTACTCGATGAAGGGTAGAACGATACAGACCATTGGACCATATCTCCCACACTGTCAGGGAGCGACTCAGAATTTAGTGGTGAGCCATTCAAAGGTAAGTTGCACTTACTTTCGCCGACATTACATACCACACAACCTGGGATCGGATCTGCGTTTATCCACACACCCTTCGCAACTCCAGGTCTCCTGAGATATACCTGCAGCGCGGATGGCGTTGGGTCGGCATAAAGAAATCTGTGAGCGGAAGCTCTATAGATGATCGATGAGGATATTTGTAGACCAGCGTACGTTAAGCAACCATAATCTCTGCGTCATCTGAGGGTCAGCCAAGAGCACTGACCAGAATTAGTAAATCACTTGTGGGCACCACACGAAATTCCATCATGATCTTCTGGTAAAGGGGGATAGCCTGCAGCACGATCACAATTGGGTCTAAGACAATGAACGAATGGACAGACCAATGACTCGCATTACCCAGAAACTATCGTCTACTTGGTCACGTAGTTCCTGCCACTCCTCGGGCGACATGCGCAAACCATCCGCCATGCTGAAAAAAAAAAATCAGAATTACACTATGCGAGGAGAATGAAAGCGATCTCACGCCCGCATGACAATCAAGCCCAAGGCCTTCATCTTCTCTATCCACCGCTGGTATTTGTCCTTGAAGTCGGGAACACTTGGCCACTGATTCTCACCCCACAGTGGCTTTGCCTTGTCCGGATTCTCTACAGGTTTGTAAAAATCCAAACCCTCATGATTATCCGCTTTCCCATTCGTAACGTTCTCCTTCAATGTAGCGTAGCCTGGAAGAGGGGATTAGAGCATTCGTGTCGTGTGATATATAGATCAGACCTCTCGCATTATCCTCATATTTTAGCGAAAGTTTGTCCTTCTCCTGTTGTGGCAACGAAAAAAATGAACGAGCGAGCTCTGTTAGTTGCTCTGGTTCTGAAGGGTCGACATAGGCAGAGATATCGAGATAGAAAAATCCATATTGTACACATGCATCATGGAGCGCAACAGACGTAGAAGCTCGAAGCTCGGCGTCATCATGTCCACTATCTAGGAGTGGTGCAACATTTATGATCGGAAGAGTGCTTAGGGTGAAGGACGACATGGAAGAACGTAGATAAGATTAGTCCGATCATCCGAAACAGATAAGATTAACAGTTCAATAATTTTGCTAGTCACAACTTACAAGTACAACACAAGCGCCCTCAATGCCTAATCTGTACGATGCTGTTGGGAGTATATCGTACGCCCTGGATTTTGTGCTACACGGCCGAAAGGTCCGCCAGGTCCCTGGAGGAACCCACTCGCTGGGCCAGTATACTGTCCAGTCCAGGATTCTTCCTGAGCAAGCAAAGGTGAATTGGAGGAGTCATGGAAGTGGCGTGGGGGCGAACGACTACCGAAAGCCTCTTCTCGAGATTGAGCAGGTGTGAGCGTGCCAGATCGCGATGGGGCTGTACTATGACCATTTGAAGGTGGTGGCACGTGTGTCGAGACGGAAACTACACCATTAATGTGAGAGGGCCTAGCATGTTCCAAACCATATCTATGTCCATCAGCCCAATCTCCCCAAACACCGTGCCTCCCTCCATCAAACGTCCCATTCATATTTGCATCGTCATGTCCGTGCTGGACTCGGTTCTCGGGCCGCCTCTCGTGGCCGCCCGTTGAGGCACTACCGTTCCTCCTTTCTGGTCCATTGACATTTCGAGTCTTCCCTCTGTTTTTCAGTGCATTCGCAATAGGCGCCGAGGCAGAGGTGGGATGTACAGAGAGCGAAGTCGACATGGCAGGATCATCTTCGAAAAGTTCCCTTTCTTTTGCTTCTCGCATTGCAAGAGCTTCAGCTAGCGGGACTGGTGCTGGGATCGTGTCTGAAAATAAGTGAGGACTTGTCATTGGTCATGGTTGAAGCAAGGCATAAGAATTGTATATACCGTTAAGGAACATGAATTCTTGATATTGTTGAGTTGTTGCAGCTACCGGTATACGAATGAGAAATGAAAGGAAAGAAAGTAGAACTGAGACTCACCCATGTCACGGTAATTGATAGAGGTTCGTCGTTCTGAGCTCGCCTGCAGGTGTCCAGCCTCCACCATTCTCTTAATGAACTCTTCCTTGAGTTTGTTGTTAAACAAGGCAGAACAGTCAGATATGACTCGCTCACCGTGGCGATTGAAAGAATAAATAGGCCCTCCTTGGAAACAGCGAGGTTTCCAGCAACACCTAAAGGCGACTTGAACTACATACATACAAGGTAGATAAGACATAAAGCTTACCATCTGCTTGAATAATGTTCTCCAGTCGCAAAGCTGGGATCAGGCTATGCCCAGACATTCGCTGTCCCCCACTTCCAGTTTCATTTTTCATAGACATGTCAAGCTCTGATACATCCGCGTCCGATTCAGAGTCGAGCTGGTCTACTTCATCGTCTAGCTCAGATTCTATTTCCATATTCTCAATTTGTGACGGGTCCTCGTTAAGAAGGTCGTGAATCGGGTGTGAAGCCATGTTGTGTATCGACTACCAGCTCAGAAGAAAACCTTCCGCGGCTTAGCAGGGCATAGAATGGCCCTAAGGTTGGAAGATTGCCAGCCGAGGTAGGGATTGATGACGGTGAGATTTCTCGACAGGACGCGGTCACGCAGTCGAAAACTGGAATGATTGTATACACGCTCAGGTCAAATTTCAGCTGAATCTTACATAGCGCTAGATGCTGCTGGAACGGTGCGGTACATAACATAATGGATACAAAGGCTGAGTGAGGAGGCTATTAATACATCGTCTATTGATACAACGTCTAACGACTGATGCTACTACTGCACAGGGACGATGACGCTAGCGTTGTCCTCCATTTTGTTAACTGTAATAGTGAGCACGCCATCATGAAGTTTCGCTGCGACGTTGTTGCCGTCGACGGGACGAGGCAACCACACAGTGCGAGTAAACGAAGAATCACGCACGAACAATCGCTCGGTTGAAATCTGGTTTCCAGAATCCTCTGTTTTGGCAACTGGAGCCGATGGGTGTGCGTCCGTCAAAACCATGTTGTACAACCAGTAAAGGTGAAGCAAACTTACTGCCTTCCGAGGACTCCACAGCCTGTGGCTGTTTTCGCCTATCAATAAACTTTCCTTCTATTGTCACGCTACGCCCTGCATCTCCGATGCGAACTTCGAGATTTTCCTTCTTCACCCCAGGAAGATCCGCTTCAAGGACATACTTGTCACCTTCTTCCGTCACATCTACTGCCGGCCGGGCAAGGAAAGGTGAATTGATGATTGGATCATCGAAGACTGAGCGAGAAGGGCCCAAGTAAGCAGGAGAACGTGAAAACGGCTCCTCCAGCATTCGAAAGAGAGGACGGAACTCGTTCAGAAATTGACGTGCGATTGACATGTCTGGTTCAAGTAGCTGTGAAACAAAGTCTCAGCAAGTTTTACCTAATTCTTGCCGGAAAGCTCCGAATGCACATATCACTCCGGATTCCCTGCTCAATCGTTGAAATTACGATCTGAACGATAAGCCTATACTAGTACATATGTTAAAGTTCCAGTCACATGTATTTAAGATCCAAAGATAGATGCCTGAAAGTTCTCCCGAATTCCCATTCAAATATTGGGCCACTCGACTACCCATTGTGCAGCAACAGTATGTTCTTGGTTGTCATCGTCTTCAAACTTTAGCTTGTACATCGGCAGGTGCTTGGACGAAGGAGGAAGCTGGGAATGTCTATTTTATCTAGTGTGGCTCGTGAGGACATGAACACCAACCTCCCCCGAGAGTTGCATATCCTTGGGCGAGGCAATCACCTCTGCCCGATAGAAACAACTTGTATCTGGATAGAGTGCCATGACGACGGAGCCGGCAGAAAATTCTTGATACGCATTCACGTGGGAAGGACTTCCTTGAGGTGCATTCGGGTCTGGTAAAGGTATTATAGCTTTTAAGGTGGTATTGTACAATCTGGTCTGGGAATAAGTACGAAGGAATCGAACAAATCGAACAAATTGAATAAAAACTCACAGGCCTGGTGATCCATCTTCTTGAGGTTCAGGGTCCTGTACTTCATACCTGTGGCTAGAGTGTAAATCGAAAGGCGTAAATGCAACACTAATGTACCTGTTTTTATCGGCATGTATACATTTAGTCACAAGAGCAAGAATCCACGTATTCTCATCATCAGCACCACCATTGGCAGCTTTTCCAGGGGGAGGGTGGAACGCAACCTTCCTACCTTCTTGAAGAGGAAGTTGCTTTGACAATGCCTCTCGCCGTGCTTTAGGGTCACGGGAGAATGGTATGGCAGGAGAAGGGCCTACAGAATTCCTTGCCGGAAGAGTGATAGACATACTACGGCTATTAGTTGTTACAGTCGGAACACCAGAGACGGGTGCTGTTGATGGGGAGGGTACGCGGGGACGTTTACTCCTTTTTTCTATCACATAAATGAGTTATGGATAGGTTGGGTTGACATTTCTGCTCTTTACCTAGTGGCAAGGATTCTGGCGCTGTTCGTAAGGCAATTAAAACACCCACGTGCTCGATAGCATCGTCAATGGCTCTATTGGAATTATTGAGTGCTGTAACATTTGTTTACAAGAAGGTATTCGTACTTGACTTCTTCTTCGGCGGCAAATCTGATGTCATTTAGTCCATGCAATAATTTCTTGTAAATAGTTTTGACGCCTTCGTAACCTTCGGCTGGCAATGTATCATCGGGAGGCCAGGCATTAATTAGCCTGTTTACTCGTTCAATGGTCTCCAACGTAGAGTGACTTGAGTATTTATTGGATAATGCGGTTAACGATTCTGCCGCATGAGACCAGCAGTCGACCTCTGCCAAAGCCACATTGTTTGGCCCTTTCTTTAATTTCAAGAACAACTGAGAAAGACACACCTTCGGATGACGCAGGACGTGATGTAATACCCCTACGCCTTTCCATGAATTGATAGTCAGTAGGAACTGCCTTTGAATATAAGTTCAAAGTTGTTCAAGTTGACGTTTGATCTGCATATTCCAACTCCGCCTCGAGTGGCGATCACGCCGGGATTTCCAATTTGAACCGAGTCGCGGAGTTACGTATAGAAAGGCGGTACAACTGATAAGTACAATTCATGCTACTATGTATTACGTCGTCGATACAAGAGGCTCAGGTTTATGGAACATGAGAATGAATGGGTGGTGAGGCAAGTTTACGAAGGGATACATCGTATACCACTGACAGCGATAGAGTAATTTTAGTAGCGCCAGGGATCTACTAGTAGAACGAAGGAACTTGCCTTCCTCTATCTTCTTCATGTCATATTTGAGACCGTCAAAACGCCGCCGTAGGGTGTCATTTTTGAGATTCAGCTGCCAAAGTAAAATCGATGAGTGTTTGAGGTACCTGGCATGGAATACTTACCATGGAGAATCCAGCAAAAAGATCTTTGACAAAAATAGATATTCTAATGGGTTCCTCGAAGTTTTCCAATGTCACGGCATTGATAGCCAACCGGGACTAGAGATATTTCAAGAATGAGATTATTTCGGAAGAGCAGGTTCTGAGAACGCATGAGACCCATTAAGTGACAATTAGACTCACCAGTTCGTTCACAAGGCTGATCAAACCGTGAAGATAGTCCTCAACGGGCAGCGCAATCCGATCTTTCCACTCTTCTTTAACTAATGAAATAAAGAAGTGATATTATGTCGATATGATCCGTGATATAAACATGCTCACTGCCCAAGATTTCGGCAACACGAGGCAAGGATATCAAAGACCGATTCGAGAGATATTCTATCAGTGAAGCTGCGAAGACCGCAGTCCTTAACGAATTCGACCACATTTCCTTCCATCGCCAAAACTGATTTTCTGGAATAAGGACAGCGAGTGCGCTTGATACGTCCCGACAGGACCATAGAACGGGACGTACGGAATCCAGAAGAGCAGGGACTAGACAAACAGTATTACTTGGGCATTAGTGAGATCAGCAGCGACATAATTGGTCATACTCACTCGAATCGGAGGGAGTCGAGTGTATTTTATTGAGCAACCCAACCATGGTGCGTGCTTTCTTATCAAGCTCGGCTACCTGTTCCTTGATTTTCTACAGACACTTCTCTTTCGGTGCTGATCGAACATAAACGTAAGTATATGAATCACCTCTCGAAGTTCAACGTCACGATCAAGCAGAAGATTGATGCTTCCTAAGTCTTGCAGATCCATGTGCGTCAAGATGAGCCAGTTTACTTGCCGAAATTGAATCGATGTCGAAGTATGACAGTCACAACAGTGCCGGTGATAGTTGGTTGGTACTTATATTGACGTTTGGTTGTATTTCTCTATGGTTATGTGGCAAGTTCACTCAGATCAGGAATTTCAAGCATGGAAAGCGAATGGTGTGATGGTTGTTGTCCTGCTCAAACAATTTCCTTTTGGAGCACACCTCGTGCCTAGTCGCGTCCATTGACTTGGACAACAAATTTATAAAGCCAAGATTGCCACTGTCTAAAGCTTTCCTCAATTTCCTTTCTTCGTCTAGCCTTCATAACCGTCCGACTTCTCGTTTCAGCTCAAATTCAATTCTCTATCAGCCGATCTCGAGCAAGATACCTTTTACCAATTCATGGCAAGCTCCGAGTCGGATGTACAATCGCTGCTTGCCAAGCTTCGAGACTCCCCGATTGACAACGCTGGCGCTTCAGACAAGGTTCTTGGCACAGTGTATAATTACCTGATGGAAATACCCACCAAGCCTCCGGATAACGCCCTTCATTGGTTTTGTCATCTAGCTGGACCTAACACAGTGGCATCCGCCACATTTCTCCTTCGGCTTTTCGCGTACAACAGTCCATTGGTGGAGGACTGGAAAATGAAGCTTCATTTTTGTTTGAGTCTTTGTCCGGCGTGCGTCCAAGGGCTTGAGCAAGTCAAAGCGAGCTCAAGAAAGACGTGAGTGAAGTTGCTAGATATACATATCTGCCATTGTCGAGCCCCCATAGGTATTTCGGTGCATTCCAGGAGGATGTCCTCAACAACTTCTACCAGACATTCGAGCAATGGGAGCTTTCGATGGTTACGAAGGACCTTACCGACGCAAAAATATTGGGTCAGCCGAGCACTAAGACTCTTTCTGACGTACATCCTGCAGTGGTTTATCGCATGGTCTGTAATTGGACCATTTTCAGCGACCCAAAGATACTCTCCGCTATATATGCCTCCTCCTTAACCAACACCCTTCCTGGATGGCCAGGCGACCCTTTACCTTCGGGGATGTTTGTTCTTTTAATGAGCGACAAATCGAGCGTCAGACAATGGGCTAGAGAGCAGGCTTTGAAATGCACAACTGTCCCCATGTCCAGTGACTTGTTCGTTGGGCCTTATCTTCAAGCTATCGAAGTGGTAGCCTACGCTTTGACTCGATCAGGAACCAGTTGCTCACCGGATTCCGCATTGTGCCTTTTTTCCTTTGCTCGTGATCCATCTTATCTTTGGTCTGGATTCTCTGCCGTTCTGCGACACATTCCTGTTGATGCACTAACGTCTGACACGCGGCAGCGAACAGATCTCCGCCGCATCATAACAGGACATTTGCACGATACTGGGCCTCGTTAGTTGTCTCATTTTCTCTTGTGATCATTCGAACTTGACAAATGTTTGCTTTGAATTTGTGCCGTCTGTTCCCATCTACCAGAATTCATGGATATTTTTCAGTGCTTTCTTTTGCTTCTCAAACGCATGGACGACAAATTTTGGATCGGGGAAGGACCTGAATTTCCACAAGTCGTTTTCGATTCTGTTAAAGACAATCCTTCCTTCTCCGAACTACTCCAGAACATTGGCTCTTCCACCGAACGCCCATGGTTTTTAAGTTGGTTCAGGGAGTATCTACATACCGTCCGCGACCTGCCTGTCTATGGGGAAGTGCTTGTAAAGATAGTTGACTTTCTGTGCGAGGAGACGCAACATGAGCGTTTTCAGGATGCACGCCCGTCAATCATGGCATCTGCCTTGCATGTGAGTTTAGTTGCCGCTGTCAAGTTTGTATTTCTTACATTCCGTGTGCCATTTTCACAGCTACTATCGTCTGTCCTGCGAAAGTGTTCGACTGATAACTTCCTCCACCGCAAATCATTGTTTATCGCCATAGACATCCACGGCGAGACTTTTCTGGGAATAGCCTTTTCTCGTTCTTATGACGTCGAGAAATGGAGGTCGAGCCGCAGTTCTGCACGCGCTTTTTTGAAGAATGTGCTAGAAATCGATGTTGAAAGCATAACAGCAACCATCATGGGGCTGTGTAGGCTTCTTTCTCAAGTACACACAGAACGTCCAACTCCGGGCGAAGTCTCAAAACTTACGGTGAGGAAACAAATATGGAAGAAGCTATATGCAGTAATCCAAACCAACGATGCTGATGGAATTGCTATCATCATTGCCATTGTTGCACATACTGCGCACGTGGATATGCTTCATGCAAAAACTTTCACTCCTGCGTTCAAAATTTCTAACGTCGAGGATACTTTGAGTGAGGTAAACCGATCCTTGGCCACAATCAGAGAGGGTTTCATCGGAGCCATGACTCACTACGCTGATGTCAGTACGTCTTCATCAGCTCTCGATGTGTTACGTCGTCCAGGTATTGTCCAGAACATCGTGAAACTGATGTTGTCGCCTGTGGAGGAGATGCAACTTGCCGCGCAGAACCTGGTCGAGCTAGCGTTCGATGTCGATGCACGTCATGATTGTTTCCGTGCACTCCTTGAAAATCTTCCAGATGCAGGTCTTGAAGGCATCTTTGATTTCCTTTCCACTTTCATCGACTATGCCCCTCGACTTCCCGAAGCATGCAGCCTTTCCAGGTCTCTCGTCCGTTGTTTTACGGATATCATTGATGTTCTGTGTACAAAGCCCAATGGCCTTCTGCATTCTCAACACTTCCTGCGGCCGGCAGATGACAAAGGCCCAGCTGCTCAGCTTCCAAAGTTGTGGAATTTAATGGCAAGGTCGCTCACGGTGATATTTAGACGCACCCCGCTATGGTCAACATATTTTGATAGCGAAGATATGATTGTATGGATGAGAGACGCTCTCATCTTTGGGAGAGACATGCTGGCGACGTGGAAAGTAGTCGAATCAGCTGCCAACTCCCGTTCGACAGCGGATGTAACTGCCTCAAAGAAGCTTTCGAATATCGGAAGAAAGATGATAGGTGACTTGCAAGATGTTCTACAGGAGCTAGCGCGATGGCTTCGACTCACGGACGAAGAGCTTCTACACCAATCTTTTTCTCTGCTGAAATCACTTTTAGAGTGTTTTCGAGAAACCGGGGTTACACCTTCAGAAGATGGCCTGATGAAACTTCGGAAGCACATCGACAGCGCTCGGAAGGACGATCTGAGGACTCGAATTCGTCTTGACAAATCTAGCTTATTAATGCTAGAAGCAGCTCTTGACGAATTTGATGAAGTTGTGGTGGTGTCTGGTCCTGCCCCATCGGTTGAGGACTCCGTTAAGGCAAAAGCGCGACCGATGCAGGCCAGCACAATGAAAGCCACCAAACCCTTACCGAAGCCTGTTGCAGACCTACCGACTTCAAAATTTTCGAAGTCCCGATTTTTCACAGACGAGGATCAGCAGAAGCTCGATGCAGCTGTATCTTTACCATCATTTCGTAGAGCTGGCAAATTTCCTGTTAGTGCGAAGCCAGGAGCTTCGATCTCCGTGCAATCCACCCATGCTGGTCCCAAGAACGAGGGTCCGACTAAACCTACACTATCCGACTCATCTAGTTCGAGTGAGTCGGATAGCGAAGAAGAGGGTGTAGATGAAGGGTTGGCAGCTCTTGCAAAACTCCAGCGATCTCCAAAGATCAGGAAAATGGCGGAGCGTCGACAGGTCAAGAGATTAGATATTCCAACGCACAAGAACCCCATGCAAGAAAGGCTCAGTCGCAAAAATGAAGCTCGTAATGCTGCTCTCCGATTGCATCCAGATATCAGCGATCTCCATAGAGCCTTATTATCGTGGGACTTTGAACATACTGGTTCAGAGCCTCCTGGTGATAAACCTAAGCTCGTGCAGATTCCGGACAGATTCAACAATTTCGAGGAGTACAAAGCAGTTTTCGAACCTCTTCTTCTGATGGAATGTTGGGCACAAATTCTACAGGCGAAAGAGGAGGTTCAGGAGTCATTTGAATGCCAGATCAACTCCCGTCAATTTTTGGATTCTTGGCTTGACCTCGATATATCGCTCTTGGGCACTGTAAGGAAGGACTGGTACTTGGCGGAGACAGATGTGGTCCTTCTTAGGCATCCAAATGCCAAAAAAAGTATTATGGCAAAGACGCAGAGCTATCGCTTGACGCCGCAAGGGGGTCAAGCTAGTGTTCGCTGCTATATAAGACATGGAAGTATTGACCCGGGTTTACAAATCAGTACCAAGTGGCAGCTCAGCAAGTTATTCAGGTAAACATTGATTGAATCATGCGAATATCAGATTCTGACCATTTTTAGTCTCAGTACCCTTCATCGTGAATATGCCGCCCTCGTATCCGTAGCATATTACGATCTTTTTGAGATCATACTTCGCCCACGTCTGTATAAAGCTGCCAAAGTCGAGCGAAGAGATATCGAGCAGACCATGACAAAGTATAGTGTTAATGAACCACAAGCAACTGCGATCTTGAGCTCCCTGCAGACGGACGGGTTTGTGTTGATCCAAGGGTGTGCAGTTTTAGTTATGCTCCGCTACCGATTGTTAATTGCGTATCGTTAGGCCTCCAGGTACTGGTAAGACATCGACTATCTGTGGGTTGATCGCAGCCTCGTTGTCGAACCAGCGTCCTCCTCCTGTTCTTGTACAAGCTGGTCGAAATGCTGCTCCTCTGGAGAAGAAATCAACCAGCAAAATCCTCCTTTGTGCCCCGAGTAATGCTGCGATCGATGAAATTGCGAGTCGTATCAGCTTGGGGTTTCGAGGATCAGAAAAAAGGCCAAGCTCCGTAAAGGTTGTCCGCCTTGGGGCCAAAAACGCGATGAGCATTAGTGTTCAGGATATATCTCTCGATGTCTTGGTGGAGAGGAAGCTCGATTCTGGCCCAAACAAGCCAAAGAGCGACTCTAAGGATATTTCGATGGAAATCTCCGCATTGCGACGAGACATCGACTCACTTAAACAAACCATGGCACAAAAGCGGCAAGAAGAGGACAGCATTCATGACAATCTAGTCAGGAAACAGGCTCTCAGTGATGAGATTTCGCAGCTCCGATCCCGCAAGATGTCCCTAAGCAAGCAATTGGATAATCTGATCGACAAGGATAGGTCTGAGACGCGCACTCTGGATGCTCTCCGTAGAAAGACACGAGTCGAGGTTATTCACGAAGCGGACGTCGTGTGCAGTACTTTATCCGGGGCTGGACACGAGCTGTTGGCTCAATTTGACTTTGAGATGGTCATTATCGATGAAGCTGCACAGGCCATTGAGCTCAGCTCCATTATACCTTTGAAGTATCGAACCAATCGGTGTATCATGGTGGGAGATCCCCAACAATTGCCTCCGACTGTCCTTTCTCAAGAGGTGAATGATCTCTCTGCCATGACATTCGCTTCTTAAGGCGTTTCTGTTTTATTTTCCTTAGGCTTGTCGGTTTCATTACAACGAATCGCTCTTTGTACGTCTTCAAAAACAGAGACCTGATGCTGTACATCTACTGAGGTTGGTATCCTTATTTCGGCATCAATGTCTTTCAATGAAGTTTTCTTCAGTATACAATATCGTATGCATCCAGAAATCAGTCGTTTACCCAGTCAGATATTTTATCAAGGCAGGTTGCAAGATGGTCCTGGTATGGAGAAGAAAACTAGGCAACCATGGCATGCACATGCGAAACTTGGAACGTACAGGTTTTTCAATGTCTCCAGAGGTCTGGAGGAGGCAAGTGGCCGCTCTATCAAAAACATGACGGAGTGTCAAGTGGCTGTCGCACTCTATTCCCGTCTTCGTCAGGAGTTCTCCTCTGTTGTATTGAATATCGGCGTAGTGTCCATGTACAAGGCGCAAGTTGTGGAATTGCGACGTCAATTTGAGCAACGCTTTGGCCGTGACATCGTGCAATCGGTCCACTTTAACACTGTCGATGGATTTCAGGGACAGGAGAAAGACGTTATTATTCTCTCATGTGTTCGTGCAGGACCTGGCCTGCAATCAGTTGGTTTCTTGTCAGGTACGTAGCTCAGTATTGGAGTGCGGGTTGACCTACCTTGCACACAGACCTCCGGCGCATGAATGTTGCGCTTACTCGCGCAAAGTCATCCCTTTTCATCCTCGGAAGTGCACCGACCCTGGAGCGGAGCGACGCCGCTTGGAAAGACATCGTTCGTGATGCCAGATCCCGCTCTGCATTATCCGACGTGAGGGCGCCGTGCTTCCATCAACATTATCAAAAATGGCTAACTTTACGCAGGTCGACCCGACGTATTTTACTAGACCGACTGTCGATCAGCCACCGCTTCTCCTTTCACCTACCAAGGAGGCAAAGGTCGTGCCTGTCGTTCCAGGACCTTCAGATCTGGTCACTCCCCGAGACTTTAAGTCGAGAATAGGTCGAAACTCAGAATCTAAACCTCTTCAAGCAACTTCGGATCATAAGCCTGCTACGCCTGTTCCCATCCCTCCCGTCGGAGTCAAGCGACCTGCCGAGAATGACGATCACCCAACGCGACCTCCACCTCCTCCACCGGGGGAAAGAGCCACCAAACCACGAATGCCTTCAGTCAAACGTTTAAAACAACCACCCAATATCTTCATCCCGAAGTCCAGTAAGGTGAGAATTAAGCATCAGCTCTAATTTGTATTTGTTTGACTGCCTGATAGCGGCCTTGAGGTCATTTCCTCTGCATCATCAATTCACCATTAGACCGATACATATTTCCTTGACCATATCATGCGTACGCTCTAAGTTATTCTTGCATGTAGATATACATCAATCACCACTGGAACACTACTTACCTTAAGAAATTACTATTGCTTACAATTATTCTTGTACTTTAACAGCAGGCAGTTCCCATCCTTCTGGCCCAAACTTTGGTATTGCCATCATCCCATCCATGGTTTTCACAGGTTTTGAAAAACAACAAAGTGATGGCTTTCCAAGAGTTGATAACCACACCGGGTTGACAACTGTGAGATCTTGGAGAAATATATGAGAGCACCGCAACTGAAGGACAATCGATAAGTTTATACCTTTAAGCCATACACGCGAAGTCCTAACAATTTCATGAAATATCACGTATTCTGGTGGGGATGAACCCGCAAGGATGGATGATGGATGTATAAATACGTCCTCCTCGACTCCAAGCGCTCTATAAGCCACTCCCTTTGAAGTGGCGAATTCTACGCCCGTTGTCGATGTTTGAATAACACGATCTTTTCGGACGGCGACTTGATCAATGAAACCCGCAGTAAGCAACTGCCTTAGGACCTTCACCTATAAGAGAAATCTTAGCAAGAAGAAGCAACAGTTGAGCTGCACGAAACATACTTGCAAAGCACTGGGTGGGCCCAAGTTCGACACGTAACCAGTATCTACTCCTGGGAAATTAGCTCGGACAATGTTGTTAATCTGGGCTCGCAGTTTGTGTATTTCCTCCATGGCCTTGTAGAAAGTCAATCGACAAGCGACGAATATTCTAATCAACGCACCTTGGGCCTCACAAAATGCTCCGAGCAGAACTTGTGGCCACCCCCCGCGTATTCAAATGCACCCACAACGGAGAGCATTTTCAAAATATCACTTGTGAATTGGCCAAGGGCAGCATGGGTCTAGCAATTAATAACCCTGGTTTAAATTAATATTTGGGAATGCCGGGTGAAAACTTACGTGTTGCGATTCAAAGAAAGCCTTGCGACGTAATCTTCGAGCTTCCTTTGCCTTCACAGTTTCACTGGTTAGATGCGCAAGTCCAGCACCGGTGCTCAAATTGTCTTCGTTCTCATCCTGGAACTCATCGTCATATAAAAAAGGATTTCCCACAGACAACACTGAGACGATTGATATGACATAGGGTAGGCATCCATGCTGTTGCCCGCTGACCAGCATTCTCGAAAATCGTGGTGAGAGGGGAAACAGGGACATGGTCTTCCCGAGTTCCGTGATCTGAGGAACTGCCCCGACACCGGAAGGGCGATTCAGTGAGCCAAGATGGGTCAGAATTGCCTCTGCTTGTCGCAGGGTCGACCGTTCGGGAGGTGTAGGGAAGGGGAAATTGATGACAGCATCAATATGCATGGTCTTCATTTGTAAAACTACGCCTTCAATAGGCATCCGCAGAATTTCTGGGCTAGAGAATTGTTCGAAATGGTTTTCAAACAACGCGGAAGAGTACAGTCGATAACAGTGCCCGGGTCCAGTACGGCCGGCTCGTCCCGCCCGTTGTGCAGCTGATGCTTTTGAAATCCAGTTGACTTGGAATGACTGCATACCATTATTCACGTCGTACCGACGCTAAACAGAAGTTAATATTAGTACAGGAGCATAGAAGAATGTTCCTACTTCTTTTGCTCGCCCACAGTCGACAACGTAGCGAATGCCTGGTATGGTAAGCGACGTCTCTGCAATATTTGTAGAGACGACAACCAGGCGACAACCAATAGGTGGTGCTTGGAACACACGTAATTGCTTGTCGCTGGGCAAAAGAGAGTATAATGGGACAACATGCATAGGCACTGCGACAGATCGACGAGAATGAAGCGACATTAGCATAAAATATAGGCACTTACCACCAGTATCATCAGGATCCAATCCTAATTCTTCATCTACCGGTTCAGTATCGCTGTCCAACGCTTCCATATCCTCTTCGTCCATGTGATCGTCAACATCAAACGCTAGGTCGTCAGGCCGTCCAGCACCGAAGTCAATATCTTCTGCCTCAATATCCGCTAAACCATAATTAACAAAACGAAAGAGGAGCGATAAACCACTGGCATACCTTGAGCGGTAGAGACATTTCTCGGCGTCTCTTCGTATGCCGCTGATTTGTCTAGCCCACTCTGTACCAAGCCTTGTCTCCTTCGCTTCTCCCCGATGGATATTAGTCCAAACTTTCTCTCCAGTTTCCTGCAAACATCCATAATTTCATTTTGGCCAGTTAAAAATACCAGGATGCCACCAGGAGGAAGCCGAGTGTGAATCTTTGTGGTCTTTTTTATGGCCTCCGTGACGTAATCAGACACTGTGCGACGGTTGAAATGAATTGTAACTGGATGTTGACGAGACGCGATATGAATTACGGGAGGCGGGGAGGGGAACAAGGTCTTGTTGTCGGCGAAATCACTAATACGCAGTGTTGCAGACATGATAATAAGCCGTAAAGGCTACCCCGCAAGTATCAGGAAAAAAAGAAAAAGGCAAGACGACAGCATAACCCACTTTTGCTCCTTCCTTCCCTTCCTTCCACATGTCCTCGCGCAGCTTCGATACACGGCTGAGGACGCCAATTAAAATATCCGTGTTTATGCTTCTCTCATGTGCTTCGTCTATGATAATTACAGAGTATCTGGTTAATAAAAAATCAGTCGCGATTTCCCTAAGCAGCACTCCATCAGTCATGAACTTGATGGAGGTTGCAGGAGACACTGTGGCATCATATCGAATTTGATAAGATACCCGAGACGACGTTAGGGAAAGCTCATGAGCAACCCGTGCAGCCATCGAAATCGCAGCAACTCGGCGGGGTTGAGTGACGCCAATCATGCCTGGATTGTCTGCAGTGATGTCAAACGATTCTGCATAGACATCGACAGGTAAAGTAACACACCACTTCCAGGAGTGCCGAAACCAGCCTCATATAAGAACTGCGGTATCTGCGTCGTCTTACCACTACCAGTCTCGCCACAGATAATCACCACGGAATTCAATAGAACAGCTTCCATGATGGGCTGCTCTTCTGTGGCAATTGGCAATAGCATTCTGGCTTCCTCTACTTCAGGGGGTCGGTTTACAGTGACTGACTTGACCATAGGTGTACTTGAGCTTTGCAGACGCTGAGAGAACACAGTAGCAGGCAGTTGTATTTCTTCTCCTAAAGGACCACGCATCTCAACTGGTCGGGAGGGATCGTTCAACTTCTGTTTCTTGTTGGGGTGGGGTGAAGGAAGTACAGTTGTCGGCGCATCATTTGAGTCAGATGAGGTGCTGTAACCTTTGGCTACGCTGATCTGCTTCAGAGCCCAATCCTTAAATCCTAGTTTCTTCTTCGGCACCAAGGTCGGTTTTTCTTCCTGGATCACAATTTGCTCTCGTTCTTCACTTGATGCTCCCGACGCTCCAAGGACCTCCTGTTGTACTTCGTCTGGTACTTCGTCTGGTACTTCTTCTGGTACTTCGTCTAATACTTCGTCTGGTTCTGTGTCTGAAGTATCATATGCAGAATCAGAGCTGTCAAAAGATGTATCCGATTCCTCCTGGGCGGCGAATTTGTTTTCCCTGCGTTTCCACCCACGGAAGACAGACTTAAAGTCTATAAGTCAAACCTTATTCCCGTACAAGAACTGAAAGATGACGTACCTTTTTACTTTCTGTTTTCTGGCGTACTCTCGGCGCGATAACAGTTCCATCAGGGTTTCGCTGCAGCGCACTGCCCACCCTCACCGCAGCTGATGATGGCTGAACAGACGTTAAAGCCACAAACTCAGATATCACAGTCTCCTTCGTAATCGAGTTATTCCCCGCAGACACACAAGCTGTCTCAGATATCTCCAACTCCTCGTCTTGACTGTCCTCGTCTTGAACTGTTACTTCATAAGCATTACTGTGTCGCTTCCGTATCCCTGCACGTCCCTCCATTGCACGACGGATTTCTTTATCCTCTAATTTATCCATAAGTTCCTGATGAGTCGAAACTTTTCCAGTACCAAGAGAAGAAGAGGATTGCAGCGGGAGAGAGGATGGCAATTCAGCCTGAGTTTGACTGAGAAACGTCAAGGAAAATATCTAAGAGGGGGCACCAAGACTTACGCCAGCTTCTGAAATATCAAAACACGCTCTTCCTTCTTGAGCTTTTTATCCTAGATGCGAGATGAGGAAACATTATTGGAAAAAGCACATAAAGGAACATACAATATACTTCTCTAGCCTCTTTTTCTTCTTAGTATTCCAATTTGAATCCGACTGAGCTGCAAGCTAACCACAGTCATGCCGAGGAGTCCAAAATAGTGATCACAACATACCTCCTGCCGTAGCTTCTCTTTACGATCCTGCTCCTTCTGTTCCTTAGTTTTTGAAACTAAGATACTTGAATTTGGATCTTCCTCCTCTATTTGCACCGGATGACCCTCATCTCTCTTTCTTTTGAGTTTGCCCTTTTTCCGGGACCCAGCAGTGGATTGTCGAGCTTTGGCATTGAACTTCTTTGGAAGATGGCTCATAGTGAGCCTCAAGGGCCCACAGGCAGTCTAGAAAGCTGATGATGATGGACGCAATTCGTAGCTAGGCTAGCCTGGTGCTCGAAGTTGTTGACCTTGCTCGAGAATTCAATGAAGAAAACATTTTCATAGCACGTGAGCGAGTGCCATCAATGTGCCGTTATGACTCTAGTACTCATAGAATGAACCTTGACAACAAATATGTCCCTGCTGGATGCCTTATCATACCAGATGAATCCAGGCAAAGGCTGTAGCGTGTTTCTTCCGATATGAGAAAATCAGGTGGTCTACAGGTGTCAAACGTTTAAGCATGGATAGGAAACGATTGGTGGTCAAGTTCAACGTTCGACAACTCATGCCCATATTCCCTATCATGATATATTAAACGAGACACCTCGCTGAGGATGTTGTCGCGAAGACCATAGTAATGCTACAGAGATACAAATCTAGAAGAACAATTCAGATAACAAATAGACAAGTAAATAAAAAGCAACAAGGATAGTCTTGAAGGCACTCAAGGATGGCGTCCAGCAACACCAGTAGAGCGGCTCCTGCCTCTACCGGTAGTAGAGATACTCACATCACTTTTATCACAACGGGTGTTCGAGGATCGCGTGCGGATAGGAGGTCCAGGAGTTTGCGCTCTGCCTCGTCTTGGTATGTCAGGCTCAGGCTCAGGCTCAGGTTCATAACTCGTCTTCATTATGTCTACTCTGACTTTCTCCTTGCCCCGACCCTCGACCTTGTGCACGGCTACTTCAGAGCAGGATGATGCTCGCGATCGATCCCTTTCTCGGGATGTACCTTCTCGCTTGAGACCTGCCGGACTAGAACGGGTTTCGGTAGTATCCACGCACTCCTCCTCTACCCTGAAGGATACCCTCCTCCCTCTTGACCGGCTTCTTTTTACAAGCGACTTACGCCGCCCGCTGCTTCCGTCCGGCACTGCCGGCGATGAGAGTACCTCCGGTGAGTCGGGTGGCAAGGTAGCTCTCGATAGATTGGGATCGTATACATATGGATATGGGTGCGGTCGCTGCGTTGGCGTCGAATGCATTGAGGGGCCTGGGTGATGATGATGGGATGGAGTGTACGGGATTGAACCATGCGTTGGAGGTGTCCATGGCCCTACGACCAACGCAGAAAGTTGGTGCATGGCCTGGGATATGATGTACTGAGCCCGTGGGTCTGCTATTGGGGGGTATGGATGAGGAGGTGGGTGGTGTGGGTGGTGTGGGGTGTATGGCGGTTGATAGGCGTAGTAAGGCAGATCAGAGCGAGGAGCAGGATCGAAGTAAGAGAAAGCGCAGTTGGAATAACGATGCGGTCCGCCGAAGTCCTCTTGCGAGGACGCAGGACTGGAACCACGGTCGTAATTTGAGGGTGGTCTTGACCTGGACCGGGATCGAGTGATAGATGTCGACTTCCTTGTTTGCCTGTGTCTCGTCTCAAGTTCTAGTAGTATCGCAATCTATAAGCAAAAGAAGTCATGTAACCAGAATATAGACACATACCCCCTGGGGAGGTAGATGCAGAGCACTCGCTTCCAACAGAATCGGATCTCGTGTGTGAAACAGATGATTCCTCGGGGCGAGCCGCAGGTTTGCTCAGCGTCTTGGATACAGCCGCCGGCGATTTTTGAACATCAGCAGTTCCGATTTCCGAAGAAGATGATGCAACTCTCTTTCGTTTCCTCGCCCTCATCGATGGTGCAGAGGCTGCCACTCCGCCGTGATTGAGCCCAACAACACCTATCTGCTCTTCCACGGCCAAACGCAGAACAGAGTTGGATGAGCTCTGGAAGTCTTCTGTTCCCGGAGAATGTGACCGCACTTTCCCTTTCCCTGTCCACATGCTGATAGGCGATGAGGATAATATTGCAATAGGATCATCGGCCTCATTGTCAGCTTCGGAGATGCCCTCTTGGGCTTCTTCCACAACGATCTCTCGTCCTTTTCCCTTGGAATCCCTGGCAACTCTCCACCCCTCAAAAGACTTCGTCACTGAGGCAGTTTCCTCCTCAGAAAGCGATTGATCTTTGGAATGAGAATCAGGAACCAGCGTCCTAGTCGAAAACGGTGGCCTTTGCTCTATAACAACTTCCACCTGAGACCTACTTCTTTTTGATACTAATGGTTTGTCTCTGGTACGGGACTGCGGCTCAGGGACTCTATCTTGACGTCCTTGATCCACGACTTTTTCCGGTATTAACGAAGTAGAAGCGAGCTCCGATGCATTTTTCTTTGTATGATGATGTGGCAAAGGTTTGATATTCGTATGAGACTTTGAAGCAGTTCTTCCCTGCGCCATCTTTGCCAAGTCCAAGCGTGGAATGGGAGGGGCCAACACATCGCGACCAACTTGCGATGCAACAGGACGTTGCAACCTGGGATCAGATTTTCGAAGGTGGGACTTACCTTGCTGCGGCTTGGTCGGAGAAGAGTCATCATGAGAGTAGGAAGCTGGGGACGAGGATTGCGGAGCTAGTGAATCGGACGGCGTGGCCGAGGAATTGAAAGAAGATGATTGAGATTGAGGTGGGGTTTCCAATTGTGTCCGAGGAGGCTTGGATGTTTTGGAGGTGGTCGATTTCGACGCTGGCTTCTTTTTTTTCAAAGATTTAGAGGGTGTTTGGGGTTTTGTACGGGGCGGTGAGGGTGAAGGAGGGCGAAGGGTAGGTGCTTCGATAAATTCTATGTCACTATCACGGTCGTCTTGGTTGTTCTCCTTTTTCGGTAGACGATAAACCATGCTTGCTTCATCCATGTCCCAGTTGTCGAGTTCATCGTCGGATGCAGAGTCAATGAAGACAGAAGGTTGCCGTCGAGGAGTTTGATCCGTCTCGACATCCAAGCTATTTTCCTTCTCCACCTCAGGAGGGGCACCTCGTCTAAGAGGTGAAGCATCAGTATCCTCAGAACGGACAGAGTCCCGGACACGTGGATAGACGAGAGCTTCCTCGCTTAGACTCTCCTCTTCAGAACCATCGGTTTCTTCCTCACTCCCACAGGTCTCCCTTCTTCTCTGTTCAGCCTCCAGAAACTGTTTTAGATCCTCAGCATCAGCCGGATCCATCTCTGTCACAGGTGGCACCCTCCGTCCGTCGACAGCCGACGACACGCCGTCTAATTCTTCGACCCCTCTTGGATTTGCGAATGAATCCAATTCATCCACATCTTCTTCTTCCTCATCTTCCTCCTCGTCCTCTTCCACGTCCTTTTCCACATCATCAGCAAAGCAGCCAATATCCCAATTCCTAGAACGTCGCAAGAATCCGCGATCTTTGACAAATTCACCAGTGGAAATATCAATGATATCGTCTTGGTCCAGGGGTCGAGAGTAGCGGTCGGCAAGGCTCGACCAGACATCGAACAATCGCAACGTCGAAGCTTCCCGCGCTTGATGAACATCGATTTGATCAAGGGTTGCAGAAGAAGAAGAAGGGGCAGGGAGGTGCGACTGAAGGTGACTCGAGGTAGATGCTAGACGAGGCCGCTTTGCGGGTGATGGCTTGTGCGGTAACCTGTAAGGGTGAGGGAAGAAAGAGGAGGACGAGGGGGGCGAGGCTGATGGAGTTATCAGAGGCGGTTTGGAGCGTTCCACTGTCATTCGCAGAATAAAGAATGAAACCGATCACATGACCATGTTCAAATGTTCTCGCTCTCAAGATCACTAGCAACAAAAGTACAGCTTGACCGCGACTTCAGACCCCCATGGCTATATACCACCTCTAGATTGCTATCTTATACTTTGATTCCATGTAAAAAAGTTCTCTGCTTCTAGTCCTGATGCTTTGATTTTCTGAAAAATACCAGCTGTTGCAATTTACGGCATATTCTTTCACGACTTTGGGGAGAGGGAACATGTGTTCCAACCAGTACGTTCTTGCCTTCTTTGTTATCGTCCGTTCCTTACTCAGCATCGCAGGCACGCCGTTGGGTGGCCAAGCAAAAGGCAGCCTTCTACACACTCTCACCTGAGGAGCAGAAGATCCTGCAGGTTGATGAAAAACCCCTGCCACCCCCAACGCCTGAGAACTCTTGATTGCCACGGCACCACAGTTAGCAGCTAGTCGATGACGGAGAGCCGGTTTTCCGTGAAGCTTGATGGAGACGGGCCGTTGGATGCAGGAACCAAGTCGCAGGTGATCTTACTAGAATATAACGGTTTCAAAGACACACGTGTATACAGTGGTGCACTCTAACTTGCAATCTCTATCATGGTTTCAAACAATACCCCCAACAATCTCTTCTTTACTCTAGATGTCGCTTCAAAGAATACGGATGTCTTTTTGTATCCTTATCACTCTCCATCTGTCGCCCGTGAGCTCATAGACACAGCCCATGCTCTAGTAAATCCCCGTGGCAAGGGCATCTATGCAACTGACGAGGCCCCTGAGGTCATCGCAGCCATGCTCGGCCAGAGCAAAGACCAGAAGAAGTCAGAAGAGGAACTCAATGATCAGCGGAAGCGATGGAGGGTGGCTTCGTATGAATCACTATCCAGTGGTCAGTCTATCCTTGCACTCCCCATTTCATCACTAATCACCAAACAGAATACATATCCGGCGTGATCCTCTACCCCGATACGCTCCTTGATTTCAAGCTCGCACCACTCCTCTCAGACAAGGGCATCATCCCAGGCGTCCGTGCGAACGGAGAGCTCCGGTCCTTCCCCAACTCTCCATCTGAGTTCATTGTGGAAGGTCTTGACGGGCTGCTCCCCAAGCTGCAGGCCTCGCGCACTGCTGGAGCCAGATTCTCCAAGTTCCGTGTCCCGATTGCTTGTACCAGTGCTGCGGAGGGGCTCCCTACGCAAGCATCGTTGGAGGTGCAGGCGGAGACACTGGCTCAGTTTGCGGCGATCAGCCAGGAGGCGGGGCTCGTCGCGATTGTAGAGCCTGATGTAGAGTTTTCTGCAGATGCGGACTTGGCGAGGAGCACGGAGGTGCATCATAAGGCGATTTCCCTGATCTATGCGCGTTGTCTTGCCCATGGTGTTTTGTTGGAAGGTAAGGCGATGTTGACAACGATCAGATGTTCATTGACATTGTTTGTGTGATAGGTTCTCTCCTTAAACCCTCGTTCCCTCAACCTGGACTCAAGCACCCATCCCGAGCACAAGTGACCTCTGAAGAAATTGCACTAGCCAGTGCGACACTGATTTCTCGCTCTGTACCTTCTGCGGTTCCTGGTGTCGTCTTCCTGTCGGGTATGCAATTCTCTTTCATTGTGTGTGTTCATCTCATATTCTCTAGGTGGATTGTCATCGTCCACTGCTACGGCAAACCTAGCTGCGCTAAATGCGCTCGTTAATTCGTCGTCTCCATCATCGCCATTTTCACGTCTTCCTGCACTATCATTTTCATTCGGTCGAGCATTGCAAGGTGAGGCTCTGACACATTGGGCACGCGGGGATGAGAAAGCGACCAAGGAAGCATTTGAGAAATGGTCAAAAGCATGTTGGAACGCCGCCAAGGGCGTCATCCAGTGAAGTTGTGAATGGCTATGGAGCGGGTCACCCAGTCACCGCTACTTTTGTACAACCACCAATTTTGGACGACCAATTTTTTTTGTCAGTGCACAACGACAGTGCTTATTGCTTGATTTTTGATATATAGAATGGTAAGTTAATATAGTGGCGTTAGCCCCGGTGAAGAGCGGTGAAGAGAAGATGTAAGGCAGGATGCGTTACATGAGCACTTTTTGGTGGTGTAAGTGGAGTGTGAAAGGTGAAAGGTGTTGTAACGACTGGTCGCGACACAGTCAAATCCAAGGCTCCAACCATATAGTTTGTTTACCGTTTACAAACAGTATCTACCCTTTACCATTTATGTTTGATTCGAATCGATGAGGTATTTTCAAACAAACAGTATCAAAGGGTATAGGTGGCTGTCTGGGCCGGGAGGGGAGGGAGTGCCGAAAGAACTTTGAAGCGAGCACGCTGTTTATGGGAGTACAAGGCCATAGAAGACAAATATGCTGATAAAGAATCTGAGATTCATTTCATATATAACATTTAGTCAGTCTCCCTCATATGTAAACTTTAGGGCTAGTTGGTATTAAAATGTGTATGTCCCTCAGTCAACGACCATGAGAGGGTCAGCAAGACACCACCCTTTGCACCATCAGCACCCCTTTGTAATACCATCGGCCATCTAAAATCTTTCCAGGTCAACCCTTGCAGCCACAAAGGGATGTGCAATAGAATTCCTCATGCCCTTACTACAAGAGTCGATAATCACTGTATTGGTGGCAGACATAACCAGCCTGACGAAGGCAGCAGATGAGATTGCAGTATGTTTGCGCTGGAAACCAGTTGATCTGTGGTCACTGGATAGCACTCATTGAGTCAAATGAAGACTTGCCTTGATGAGAATGCTAACCATTCAATAGGTCATCCTCGGTCCTGTGCAGGGATATATCATATGAGATGCCATAGTTACCAAAAGGCAAACCCACAATATTGGGGGGTATCACAGGGAGAGGAACTGCCATGACTCCTATGACAATAGGCTGAATAATCCAAAGTTAATAAAAAAGATCTTCATGTTTGATAAGAAAATTACAATCCCAAGTGTCGTCGAATACAAGCGCTAGCATAGTAATCATTAATCTGAAGAAAATCTGGACAAGATGTTGCATTCTGTACCTGAGTGTCTAATGATGGAATATGAATGAGGTACATCCAGTCACATGATAACTGGAGTTGAAAGTCCATTCCAATTTCATTCAACTTGGCCACTAGTGTGCGGGCAAATAGGCGATGCTAATTAACATCCGCTAATTAACACCTGCTAATTAGCGTCAATTAACAGAGGTCAATCCAGGTCCCAAATTGACAATGTAAATTTGGGTAAATTTGGGGGATCCATCGGTGGCCGAGATAAGGTACTGAGGTACATCGGGTGCTGTTCCTCCTAACCTTTAAGTATTAGCTGTTTAGTGGTCGTCATATCCTGTCAAGCCCATGTGGGGCCACCCCTGTTTGAGGTACATACTAAAATTTATGGAGAACGCAACGCGCTATAATTTTCCGAAATTCGACGAAGGTTCGTCTCCCCCCCCCCCCCCGCCTCAGTACGTGATGGACCCATCTCTACAAGCTGCGCTGAAGATGCTGCGGCTGTACTTAACCCATCTCCCAACAACTTCTCTTCCCTGTCCTGAAAATTCACGTTATGCCTTTTGCAACTTCACCCTCGATCCCGACTGGGTCACAGATATTGGGGAGGAGGGCGCAGTCAACCGACAACTTGAGGTATTGCTTGGATCTCGTGCAAAAGGCCCCGTAATACTGCAAGAACGTGGCCCAAATATCATTGCCCTCGCTGATGTCCTGGAAACGTACCTTCTCAAGGTCCCAAGCTCCGTTATTCTTGCGAAATGGGTCACCGATATGATTGATTCTGTAAAAAATGTATACCTTTCAGCAAATTTGCAAGTAAGTCAAATACGAAGGAGTGAAGGCCGAATAGTAACAGATGGGATGCTTATTCAGATGCCGGAGTCCAACGAGAATGCGACTGAAATAGACGTCGAGATAATCTCTGTGACACAGAGTGCTCAACCCACAAAGAACGCGTTGAAAGCCGGCAAGGGAAAGAAGAAGTCGAAGTCAAAGAAACTCGATTCCAAGCTGATGACCGACTTCCATGATCTGCTTTATATCACAAGTGACGAGAGTGACGATGACCGTGAGAGTGGGGTTAAGATGGACCCGATATTGCTCAAGTTTACGGTCCCTTGCCGTAAGGCAGATGCAGAGGGGCCCGATGCAGAGAAGAAGTATGTGCGTTGCAAAGCAAGCAAGCAATGCAAAGGGAAATGGGCGTGGCCAAGGAACAAAACCCGTCTCTTGGCTCATGCAGGGAAATGTGGCTATTTGCCGGTGGATATTGTGAGTGAGGCATTGCTGAAGATAGCTGGGAAGGCGGTTGGGCCAAGGGCCAGGGTCGAGGGAAGTGATGAAGTGGACAAGAGCAAACTTGAAGATGTTCGGCGAGAAGCTAGTCCATCAGCGCCGAAGAAGAGCAAGACGGTGACAGGGGCATTCAGTGGTTTTCGTATGCAAGGTAGCAAGGCGCTGAAGAATGCAGGCGACCATGCTCTACTCGTTTTCGTCACATGTAATGGTCTTGCTCCCCGTATTGTCGACTCGCCCGAGTTCAAGGTTTTTGCGTCCATGCTCAATTCACATTACAATCCACCCTGTTCTACCACTCTGTCCGATAAACTTATCCCCGCGGAAGCTGCCAACATCTTTCTCGCGACGATTGATTACCTCAAGACACAGAGGGATCTTACGATCACTTACGATGGAGGTAAAACTCGTAGTCCAAAAGGATTCTATTCAGTTCACGTCACGACCACCGACCGCCGAATGTTCTGCCTGGACTTGGATGATGCTTCGGGTTTGGGTCATACAGGAAAGTACGTCAAGGAACTGCTGGATCGTGTAAGCGAGCATATCTGGATAGCCATCATCATTCACTCACGATCGAATAGTTTATCAATATGATTGGGCCATTCAGGTTCTCCGCCGCATGTTCAGACAACACAGGAAACACCGGGAAGGGGCGGAGGCTAAACACCAAGGAGCACCCACATATACTCAATCTGCAGGATGCCTGTCACGAAATCAGTCTAACAATCAATGAAATAGGTAGCATTGAGTACTTCAAACTGGTGAGCCGCCTTGCACTGGCAATTCATTGACAAATGGTTGCTGAATAGAAGTGCAGATTATCGGTGAGCTTAGGTCCCTCCTGACTTATATGAGCAAGTCGACGTACACAATGGAGCATTTCAACTGGCAAAGAGAGAAGATGGGAATCGGAAGAGGATTGGAGTCCATTGGAGAAACCAGATTCGGGACAGTGTACTGGTCGGCTGACTCGGTGTCGCAAGGTCTGCCAGCTTTGAGAGCAATTGTCGATGATGACAAACTACAGATCGAGATGGCAGTGCGTGCAACTTGTTTCATCAATGGCCGTGAGCGTTGACGAAGTCATGTAGGATGGAGTCTACAAGCTTGTCAAGCCAAATACCTCAAGTACAATGTTGTTCGAAATGAATCTGAACAGCATTGTTTCCATCTTTGGACCGTTCGCCAAAGCAATCCAATGTCTTGAGTCGGCGCATTCCACTGTTGCAGATGTGTATCTGTACTGGCTGGCTGCCATTGCTCAAATCGAACAGGTCTTTCATGAGGACACAATCGCTCTTCCCAACATTGTTAAGGAGGATATTCGTGCGATTATTAACCGCCACTTCGATGGGATGATTAACAATGCCCCCAATGATGTCTATATACCAGGCTTCTACCTAGATCCTCGTAGGCGATCAGCATATTTCCTTCGACTAGATACTTACAACATTATTCATCAGGTTATCGCGGTGCTGATGTCTTTGCCAAGATCAACCTGTTGGAGGTGCCTCCAGTCACAATCCATCGTATTGATGGGCAATTCGTCCGAAAGAAGCCCGTACCCTCAGATGAGGCAGTCCTCAAGAGAGTCAGGCTGAGCCTCCAGCAAATCCTCAAGAACGAGTATGGAGATGCATACGAGATGTTACCAGGTGGGGAGAAGAAGGATTCTGTTGGGATAATGAATATGCGCAATCCATGCTTGGCAAATTTGACCCCTGCTCAGGCACTCGTGAGCTTGAAAGATGAGCTCCGAGGTTATGCAAGAGGGGCGGCACCGTTCAACCGCATCTTGAGGCCGGGCGAGACAGTGCTACAATGGTGGCGTGCAGTTCAGAGAGACCCATTTGGATCTGTGCTGGGTGTAAGTACCACCACATTCGACCTGAATGAATACACACCTTATCATACTTCTGTCTCAGGCTCTTGCAATCAAGCTCTACTCGGTTACCGTGGTGTCTATGGCTGATGAACGGACAATGTCAGTGGTAACATGGCTCAATAGTGCGAAACATAACCGACAAGAGGTAAAGACTATCCACAACCATATTATGATTCGGGATTGGCACCGATTTAAACCAGAGGTGCCGAGAAATTCTCTTCGTCGGATTCTTTTTGTTTTGATGCGGTCAATCTTAGAATGTGGCTCCGAAACCAGCACCAGTTGTCAAATGGTGCGATATGCAAAGCACCATTCTTGGGAAACGCAAAGCCGCTGCAACGTCACCTCCGAGTCGGCCTCCCATTCGCCCCCCAATTACTACGTCTGATCAAGATCAGTCATCTGAAATGATTGAGCATACTCTTGGGTCCGAGTTCTTGCACACTCCCTGGCCGGCTTTATGCTCGGATCTGATTGGTGTCGAGCGGCAGGCTTTTGATGTCGGAAAGCACATTGATATCAGATCACCCACTCTTCTAGATATCCTTTCCGATAAACCTACCACTAGTAAAGGTAAAGGAAAGGAGGTTTCTATGACTTCATCTGTACTTCTCCCAGCTGCCACCCCCCACGAGTCTGATTGGAACGAGTGGTAGTGCAACAGTTAATTAGAGTCAATTTGGGCGTAATTTACTGTAATTTACCCGCTAATTAACGCTAATTTCCGCTGACCACTTGCTGTTAATTAGCCTGTAAATTAGGTGGTAAATTTCGACGCGGTGGACCAAGATGCTAATTTGCACATAAATTTGGGCAGAATTCCTATTTGCCCGCACACTAACCACCATGAAAGGGAGCAATGGGTCAGCAATCTCTCCCGTGACCTTTTGGCATGTAATCATGTGACATGACAGAAACTGCATCTTGAATTTCAACGAGCTTATGACCCATGCCTTTGTCATGGCGTTCACTCGCTTTGCTCACTCAGCCTGACACCGGGATGGGCCAGCTCGCGTATATGTAACACAATGCTTAATCCCACTACAGTTACTCAAGTCTACCTTGATTTACTACAAACTTGTTACTGACATCATTACAAACTTTTCTTGACTTCTCATTGACTTTATTACAAATGTGTATTGACTTGTTATTGACATTATTACAAACTTGTTACTGACATCATTACAAACTTTTATTGACTTGTCATTGACTTTATTACAAATTTGTAGTGACTTGTTATTGACTTGTTATTGACTTTATTACAAACCCATGTTAACTTGTTACTGACTTGTATTAAGGTGTTATTGACAATATTACAAACATGTATTAACTTGTTTTGACCTGTTATTGACTTGTTATTGACTTTATTACAAACCCGTATTAACTTGTTATTGACATCATGACAAACTTGTATTGACTTCTTATTGACTTTATTACAAACTTTTATTGACCTGTTATTGACATTATTACAAACTTTTATTAACTTGTTATTGAATATACACCAAGGTTAAGTAACCTGCCCTAAAGTCTTCTCACAATCAATTTTTCAACCATTTGATTCAATCCAAGTACAATCCAAATCTAAATCTAATTCTAATTCTAATTCTAAATCCAAGTCTATCTTGATATCTATATTAGTTTCCAATTCCTGTAAATAATCTTTCAAGTTACTCACCTTTGCTAAACAACTCCATTCAACACTTCCTTGTATACCACATTGGCAGTTCTGTTATTTCCATTGTTTTCATTCAACAGCACCTTGATCCTTTCTCCAGATGTACACCTTGATAGTGCCACATATAGCTGCCCATGTGAGAACACTGGTGTCTGCAAGTCCAAGCCAACATGGGATACTGATTGGCCTTGTGACTTGTTGATAGTCATGGCAAATGCCAAGCGAACTGGAAATTGATGTCGACGAAGTGGTAATGGCAAGGTCTCTGCTGAAGGCTCCAATGTGATCTGAGGAATAAAAACGATATTTCCTGCAAACTGTGCATCTCCACTGATGATCCTGCACTTCAATACATGTGATCTGGCTTCAAGAAGAATAAGTCGAGTTCCATTGCAAAGACCCATGGTGACATCCAGATTGTGTAGAAGCATGAGAGAACAGCCTATCTTAAGTGCCAGCCTGGAGAGAGGAAGGCCACTTGCTTTGATACAGTTTAGATACTCTGCAGGATATGGCTGGTAGTTGTTTAACTCCTGCTCTCTGAATGAGACTGTATCAGCACTGTTGAAGACATGCTCTGGTCCAGGAAATCTGCCAAGGAGAAGAGAGTTGATGACATCGACATTGTCATTTGTGCAGGAGAGAATGGTCCTATCCAAATAGTACTGATCTGGCTTGTTCCCCTGCTCTATGCCTGGATATGTGGAGTTGATAAGGTGATCCATGGTATTTCCATGGCAGAGCATGTTGTGTGGAATCTGTATAGTGTCTGCAGCATCCACTGTTGTGCCTGCACCGATGTGCAAGAGCCAGGCAGCATGTGCAGTATTCTCTGGAGTTCTGTCGAGTCGCATATTCTCAGTCAAGTGATAGACAGTAATGCGTTGCCAGAGAGTGCTCCTTTTGATGGATGAAGCTATGATCTGTTCTCTAGTGCCCCTAGGAATAACAGGTAGGGTCTGTCTAAAGTCACCTCCAAACAAAACAGTGATTCCACCAAATGGAACATTCTTCTTCTTGAGATCACGCAAAGTGCGATCGACTGCATCTGTGGCATATTTGTGCTGCATAGGAACTTCATCCCAGATGATGATGGAAGTTTGATCAAGGACCTGGTGCAAATCTGAACCTCGAAGTATTCTGCAAGTAGAGGCCTCATCGATTTCGATTGGGATTTTGAACATGGAATGTGCTGTGCGACCACCTTCTAGAAGCAATGCAGTGATTCCAGATGATGCCACACAGAGAGTGATTTTTCCTTGAGCATGAATAGCAGCTGCGATGGTGTTGCAGACAAAGGTCTTTCCACAACCTCCAGCACTATGCAAGAACATGAGCTTTCTCTTGTTATTGTTGACAGAATCCATTGCAGTATCAAAAACCCATCTCTGCCTGTGATTGAAAAGCTGGAGATTGTGAGCGACAGTGATGGCCAACTCTTCAACATTGTAATTCCTCTGTTCCTGCAAAAGCCTATTGGCAGGAACATCAATGTGCCAGTTTCCTTTAATGGTAGGCATCTCTGGATAATCAGAAAGTTGTTTGCCTGATCTGATAAGAATCTGATTGATGAGATGCAAGCCATACATGTAGACTTGATCATCTGTAAAGTCTGTATCTGGATAGATGGAAAGAAGCTTGACTCTGAGGTCATCACAAATGTGATGTTTGAACTGGTTCCACAGGATGTCAGGAGATGTTGGATTGCAATGAAGAAGAATGGTGGCAAAGAGCAATCTGAGAGAGGAACCAAGCTGCATCTGGGATGCCTCTGTAAGACACTAGACCCATTCCTGGTCATCCTGCAAAAGACCCAATGCAACACAGGCCTGCTTGAATGTATTATGGACAACACCATTGACAGTGCGCAAGTGCTGGAATGATGTTGCCCCTGTAACAACAGTAAGAAGGAGCCTGAGGTAGAACCTTTCCCCCTGGGCAGGAGAAGCAAAGTACATTCTGCCAATGGCAGCCTCGCCACGTCTTCTTGAGTTCCACTGCTTCTTGGTTGGATTGTAGACCCATGCTTGAGGAAAGTTCTGGTAGATGACAGTACATGCTGCTTCATATCTTCTGTTGGCTTTAAACCAAGCAGTGAGACATGTGGTCTTGGCAGCAGGCCTTTCCAAAACCTCATCAATGTTGTCATCTGCATTGAAGTAGACTGTTTGCTGGTCCTCCAGATGGACAGGCAGACGATAAACATGAGGAGACTCTGCATGCATTCCAAATTCATTCATGTGCCAGCAGCTTTCCACAGATCCAATGTAACGTGCATCCAGATACTCCTTGACCTCATCTCTGTCTTGGTCGAGAATCTCAATCATGGTTCTGTCATGGCCTTCGTATATGTACTTGTGGATATACTTGACAGCCTCTACTGAAGAACAGATCTCGACATTGATGTGACAGTTGTATCTGACAAATAAACCAAGTTGTTAATCAATAAATATAATGTCAGATAAATGTTCCTTACTTTGCAGCCAAATAAGGATTGTGTGGGATGACATGTCTGTTATCATAGACATAATTATGCTTCCTCACTGTTCTACCATTGTTGGGTCTGGCATAATCAGGATAATTGTTTGCAGTAAAGGAAGTTTGTTCTCTGAACTCCTTGGAATACCTCTTGCTGCACCTATTGTCAACCATGCATGAAGCCTTGGGTTTGTCATGACCGCAAGGACCATGAAGCATGCAGGTAGTTATAGTGTGATAGAGCATTGGCTGTGTGACAGGGTCAGGAATCTGAGCAGACACAATGGAATCAACATCATGGGCATCATGGATTTTGTCAGCTGGATTGAGAAATATAAGGAGGTGCATATGTGGAAGGCCTCTCTTTTGAAACTCAATGGTACGGATGTGTGCCACCACTTTACCCAAAACACCATCCTTGACATCCTTGATCAATGCATTCTTTTTCTGTTCAAAGACACGTGCAACAATGTCTGGCCTGTCATAAGCTTCCTGCTTTTTTCCATGGGTGCTAAAATGTGGATTGGGTGATTCCTCCTGCAACAGAGCTTCCTGGATTTCTGGCCACTGTGGATTGGCAGTCATGGTGAGAAAGAGATCTGGCTTGCCAAAAAAGTGACAAATGGCCATGGAATCTTGAAAAAGCTGATTCATTTGCCTTTCACTGCCTATATGGGTTGATGGAAGAATGATGCGACTCCTATGATCCTTTAGATTGATATTTTCATCCCGGTCACCCATGGCAGCATCTCTCAATCCAGCATACACATCGGCCCTAAGCTCCTTCTGGTGATGTCGGACCCAGTTTAATATATTCTGTTTGATAGATGCCCAAGCATCTACAACATACTGCTGCAAAAGATTTCCACCCCAAAACAATGGTGGCTGCTCTCCTGGCCTTGGATGCAACCGATAAGCATGGTAGCACCTCTGACTGACATTGGGAACTCTTCTGGCTCCATATGCACCTTGGTGTGCAGGTATATCTGGGTGCCATCCATCTTCACCATGAGGAAAGAGCAAGACATAGTGCAGAGTTGAATAGGATGGATGCAACTGGCTGATATGCCTAAGCCCTCCCCCTCTCAGCCTGAGAACAATATCTCTGTGATTAGACCATTCCTCAGAGCCATCACCTGGAATAATAGCTGCCACTTCATCATTGGCTGTAGGGAGATTATAGCGATGTAAATCCTGGGTTCTATCTGATCACAGCCATATGGAGACATTGTCCTGCTCTTCTGGAGGCTTTTCCCTCATGATCTGAAATGCCTGCTTGAATAAAGGCACACAAGGATGGGTGTTATTCAGCATGGCCTGCAGGTCTGTCATGATAACTGAGTTGAGATTATTGTTTCGCCCCTTATGAATATTAAGCTGTGCAATAGGATCATGAATATAGAGCTGTGCATAGGCTGCAGGCCATCCAGGAGGTGGCAGAAGTGCTCCAGAAAGATGATGAAGATCACCATGAATATGAAAGCTGTATACACCTGATGTACCTGTAACAGAATGGTCCACCTTGACACCCAAAGAAGTGAATGCAAATGCAGCATTGTACTGTTGGATATTTGTTTTAAACTCCTTAGAAAGAGGACTTTTGCCACACAACAGATCTCGCAATGTGGCAGGAGCAGGTCGGAAAGATGGCAGATGAATTTGTCCCTGCAAGCAGCAACTTCCAAACTTTGGTACAGCTCTGGTAGACCTGGCCAACTTTTCACAATCAAAATGCAAGGCATGGCAGTGTGGACACTCCACATTCATGGATCCAAGTGAATGTCTGGGAATTGGCTCCTGATAAGGTGCATGACCGAGTGGTAATGGCCTTGCAGGTTGATGTGGAGGTAGAGGTACAGGCATAGGTGGAGGCAAAGGTAGCAACATTGGGGGATTCAGAAATGAAGCAGGCAGCAACGGTGAAGGAGATTGGGTGGGAGAAGGTGGAAATGATGGAACATGGAATATTGGGTCAGGCAGCAGTGGTGATGAAGATTGCAGAGGAGAAGATGGAAATTGTAGAGGAGATACCCTTCCAAACTCATCATAATAATCTGATGGCATAGAAGATGGTGGAAATTGCAAAGTGGTCACCCTTCCAAATTCATCATAATAATCTGATGGCAGGGGAGAAGGTGGAAATTGCGAAGAAGACTGGCTCCCATCATCATCATCAGATTCCTCATTCTCCATTTCCCTCCTCAAAGCAATCTCATTATTCCTCTGTTCTTCATACTCAGCAGCCAACAATGCAGCCATTTCCCTATCCATCTGAATTTGTTCTGCTTGTGCATCCACTTGAGCTTGATATTGATCAATCCGATCTCCAGACATATTGTTTGCCAATTGATCCAACCTCATCATTTGTTGATGCAAGTTCCTGTCTGCAATGGATAGATGTTGGAGCTCCTCAGCCTCATCCATCTGTACCTGCTCATCTGCCTGCTGTTCGTTTCTCCACATCTGATGCATCCTGAGAGCCCATTCCTGATTGCGCCTGTTATGTTCTTGCAATGCAGCCTCTATATTAATATGTGTGGGTGGATCATGATATCATGGTTGAGCATCTAAAGCAGCTTGCTGTGCAGCTGCCTGCCTCTCCAGCTCCTGTTCAGCCAGCTGCTGCAATTGTTGATTGTGTTGCCTAGCTGCTTCAGCTTCAGCAGCCTGTCTTTGGGCATACTCCTCAGCTTCAGCAGCTTGCCTGTTTCTTTCCTGTTCAGCCAGCTGCTGCAATTGCCAGGTATGCTGCCTAGCTGCTTCAGCTTCAGCAGCTTGTCTTTGTGCATGCTCTTCAGCTTCAGCAGCTTGTCTTTGTTCATACTCCTCCACTGCAGCAGCTTGCCTGTGCTGCTCTTGTTCAGCCAACTGCTGCAATTGCCAATTGTGCCACCTAGCTGCTTCCACTTCAGCAGCTTGCCTCTGTTCATTCACCTCCTGCAATTGCAGATTATGCTGCCTACTTACTTCAGCCACTTGCTGTGATATCCTTTCTCTGGCAGTAGTAGCCTCAGCAATTCTTCTTTTCTCAGCATGTTGAAATTAATATCATGATACATGCTGCATACATGAGGCCATGCATGCAGCACACACATGTTACTGCGCTTACTGCGCATACATGTGGTAAACACATTCCTGAGTCATGTGACATCCTTACTATTATGTATATAAGGAGAACCTGTACTGTAGTAGATATACAGTGTTCTTACCTCTGCTAAACCCTAGCTCTAAGACTAACTAAACCCCAGGTAGGTTATAAGGAACGTGTCGTCTCTTCCTCTGTGCAGCATATGTAGTCTGCTCCAACACAGCAATCTTCTGTAATAGCTTCTGCTTCTGCTGATACCGTTTAGCTGTTTCTTGTTGCAATTCCTGAATATGAGCCTCATAATCTGCTGTCCTTTCCCTCAATGCAATATGTCTGCTATGCAGATTATTGAGTGCAGGATCTGCTTGACCATCTGAAATATTATGCAATGGTCCCAGTCCCCTCCCTCTCCCTCTCCCCCTTCTTGTTTGTAACTGAGGTGCAGGTGGAACCACAGGAATAGGATTGGCCAAAGGTGCATTCCACCCTGCTGGCAGTTGAACCTGTGGTATGGTAGAAGCTATATTTTTCCCTACTCCATGGTTTGCCAAACAGGTCCAGATGGCATCACAGGAGCACCTCTCCTATGTAATACAGGAGCAGGAGGTGCAACAGGCAATTTAAACTGCCTTGGAGCATCCCAATCAGCAGGCATTTGCACCTGTGGTATCTGAGCTGCCAATGCAGCTCCATAGTTCAGTGGAACAATTCCTTCAGCAGGGGCAGTCACTCTGACTCTGCTTCTCCTCTCATCAGGATTGGTCATCTGCAACCTTTCCAGATGGTCTGCATCTCTAATTCTAGCCCTTTCCACTTCTGGTGTAGAAGGTCTACTTTGATTCCTGCAAACACTCTAATCAGCCATTATTATTGCAACAATGCCAACACCACTCACATATTTAGTAATGGTAAAGCTCAATAATAATTTTGTTCAATAGCCAACAATCCAGCACAGCTGAAGTAAGGTCAGCAACAACTTCCTTTAACAGCCAGTTGTCACAACACTCACTGTAATTCAACTGTTTTCAAGTTTCAATAGCCAATTCCAACACTTATGTAATGACAATCACAATTTTGCTATTTGATAATAGATAGCAATTGCAATAGTATCACTATTATAGCCCCAAATGTTGTGTGAAGAGAGGTACTCAACTGATTGTCATGCACTCTCTCTCCACATGTAAGGAATTGTCAGCTGTTTGGTCATGTTGTGTGTGTTCCAGAAGAGGCGTGAAAGTAGGTGTCCACTATATCGTGACCGAAATTTTATGCACCCAAATCTCCCTTTTTGGTATTTGACTTGTTACTGACCTCATTACACATTTCTATTGATATGTTATTACTTCATTAAATTTGTATTGACCTGTTACTGACTCAGACTTTTTTCTGACCTTGTTACAAATTTGTATTGACCTGTTATTACAAATTTGTATTGTCATGTTACTGACATCGTTACAAATCACAAATTTGTATTGACTTGTTACTGACCTCACTACAAATTTGTATTGACATGTTACTGACCTCATTACAAATTTGTATTGTCATGTTACTGACTTCGTTACAAATCACAAATTTGTATTGACTTGTTATTGACCTCACTACAAATTTGTATTGACTTGTTACTGACCAGTACTATTACATATGGGATGACCACATTTCAAACCCAGTTGTATTTGTCAAAGCTGACAAATTTTAGTCAGCTATTACTAATGCAATCATTTCTGACTCATCTTGCACAGCGCTGACCAATTTTGCACAGCTCTGACCAATTTTGCACAGCGCTGACCAACTTTGCACAGCTCTGACAAATTTTGCACAGCTCTGACAAATTTTAGATAATCCCATCATTTTGTTCCCACAAAACGGTCGTCCCATATGTTGTGCACATCGTCCCATCAATCATCACCGATCAATCACTGATCTCAGCCGAAAAACTCCCCCATTTAGCTCGCCATCACTCCCACAAAACGGTCATAACATATGTAGTAGATGATATGCTCTTGTCAAGGTTGTTGGCACTCCAAAATATGTGTACAAAGGTTATGTACTTTGTTTATGTCAAAATATATGCTATGTGATGTCGAACAACAACGCTGAGTGACTCAGAGGTAATATTACCCTGTGGCACAGGTGCTTTATACCATGTCAGTATCAGTATCATCATTGTGTTCACAGTCCCAATTTCGCCTGCTATGTTCAACAGCCATCTCGACATCTTCTGGACTGTTGTCCTTTCCCCCAGGCTGTGAGCAATCCTCCAATTTATGCCCACTCTCATTGGATCTCACAATTGCTGCATGCAGTATCTCTATTCTGGCCACCTTCAGTCCACATTTAGTCTTCACTGGGATTTCTGATGCTTGTGGACCCCATCTTCGATGCCAGTCAAGCTGAGCATCAATATCTGTGATATTGAGATTTCTTGCACCAATCTCTTCTAGGTTGAGGATGCCTACAAGATTATTCAATGATTCCTCCTGTGCATCTTTCTTCTGCTTTTGAGCTGCATCACCTATATGTTTCTTGTCAATGTGAGCTTGGTCATATGCAATTTGCTTCTGTCGACTTCCCTGTTCTAGCCAGCTTGAGTCGAGTCTGTGTGCTGTGGATCGAATATAGTGCTGTTCAGTAGGAACAAGTGTTTCCATGTACTGCATTGTGTTGTTGCATTTATACATTGTCTTCCCATTATAGTACAGCAAGGACATGTTCCCATCATCCCTTGCTGCCTTGCGAAATCTCCTAAGGGCCCCCTCATTCAAATTATTTGTAGCCTGTATCCATGCCTGGTGATGCTCCAAAGCTGTTGTCACATCAATTTTGCCACCCTCAGCAAATTCTGCACTGAAGTGTATCCATGTTTCAAGCATGCCCTCGAAAAATGCCTGAACTAAAGGATGCAAGTGAGGTAGTTTTGGTGCTAACCGAAGTACACCATACATTGCATCTGGGCATGTCCAGACTGAACTGTCCAAAGAACCTGATGTGTGTGTTGCATCTGGTCCTAGTGTTTTCAGGTCCAATTTGGTCCAGTTTTTGTACCTCAGTTGGCCATAACTGAGACCATAACTGGTCCAGACTGTGGCAACAACTGTAGGAGACCAGACCAAACTACATAGGACTGACTAAAATCAGTTTGGTTATGATAATACTCGACCTGGAAATCTAACAAAAACCTGTTAAAAGGCTTAAGAAGTATAACACAGGCTAGAGGAAGGGTGCGAGTTGGTACTAAATATGCTGAGCATCTGTCATAATGTCTCGATATGATTGGAAACATTCTCCAGACCTTAAAGTGCGCAATGGACCTATCAACAGTTCACAAACCAGTTAGGACCAGTCTGAACTGGTCTTAACACCGGTCCAGACTAGTCTTGCTTTACACCAGGGCCATATGATGTTTATGTTGTCTCTATATTAAAAGCAGGACATGATCTCGTGTGTCGCATCCCATGCAGTTTGCTCCAAATCCACAGCCAACAGGTCTTTAAACTCCTTGATCTCATCATCAACTTTCTCAACATCAGCCGAGTTCCAAGCTGCAAGATCCCCAATGTTGTTGCTCCAGGCAAACTTCATAACTTGGAGCTCTTCAAACAGTGCAGCACCCAATTGAGCCCGTCACTTCATTGCAATCTCACCACCTCTGGAAAATAAATGCTCACATGGGATGGAGGATGCTTGACATGCCAGGAAGTCAATTGCAATTTGATGAAGGGTGGGATATATGTAACTGTCCATTATCCTGTAAACTGTCAGAGATCAACCACATTGCACATGTCAGGGTAATGGACCTGCCACCATTCTACAATGTCAGTCTCCTTTGTGACATTGGAAGGGAGGTCCTTTAGATATCGGTACAGTTTGTTGAATTAAATCTGCACATGGCACCTATTCTGTGCCTCAGTGTAAACACATATACATGTAAATACATGTATACAAATATGTCATAATGACATGTGGACAGGAACCATGTGGTACACCACCCTTTTCTCCACCCCACTGAGCCTCACGTGACCTGAGCCTCATGTGACCATGTGGGCGCTCTAGGTATATAAGTATGCTGTACTTCTACCTAGCAATACAGAGAGTTCTATGCCCTCTAACCTAAGTTACTTAGCACACTAACCAACTCAACAGGTAAGTAGTAAGATCTGTGAGCACTCTACACTGTGCATAGCGTGCTGCTCAACAGGTTATGGGCCCTGTGGGCAACGTTGCACAGCTATGAGCTCCTCAGAGCTCTAGTTGGAAGGAGTTGTATTGTAGCCCCTCGGGGCTCCAACTCACACATTGTGCACAGGTCTTACTACCGACGTGCTTCACTGCGCTGAGCACCTCATTGCTTTTGTAATGGGGTTAGCCTCTTTCTGACATGACGTCATGGAGTGATGATGCGCCCGTTTGGTGCTCATCATGTGCTAAAACAAAAGTTAATGGGAAGACAGAGTCGCGCATCACATGCTTATCCCCCGTTTTCTATCTCCCAGATTTGACAAGTCGGCTTATGTCAATGGGAGTGTTCCTCGTTGCTGAGGAATATACTGTAAAAGGAAACAGTAAAATAATTTCCTTTGTCGACAAAAAAGGGAAAACCCTAGCTCGATGCGATGCCAATAATATGTGGCGAAACCATCTATGTGTGTGATTCGCACATTCAGAGCACTAAGAGATTAGAAGTCGCGACTATCTACATTGCAGACTATGACATTTGGCACAAGCGGCTTGGCCACCCGAGCAAAGCTGCCATGTGACAGATGCCAAAACACACCCATAAGTTTCCCAAAGATCTAAAAATTCCAAGGGACAGGCACATTTGTCCAGAGTGCGCCAAGGGAAAAATGACATCAAAGTCATTCCCTGGATCTGAGTCTCGGGCCGAAGAGGCCTTCGAGCTGATCCATTCTGATCTGAAGGAATTACCAACACTCAGTTATCACAAGTACAAATATTTTATCATATTTGTTGATGATCGAACTTCACACATATGGAGTCAGTGCCTGAGAAAAAAGTCCGATGCTGCTGAGTCAATCAGACAGTTCGAGGCGATGGCTAAAACACAATATGACGCAAAAATCAAGCGTTGGCATTTCGATCCTGGGGGGGAATTCCGTGATCGGGAACTCATAACCCAGCTCAAAGAGGCTGGGATTAAAATTGAGATGTTGGCACCCCATGTCCACCAACAAAATGGTCATGCTGAACATGCGATCAGGACACTAATGGAGAAAGCACAAACATTGCACTTTACTGCCTGCCTACCACAATCATGGTGGGAATCTTGTGTAGAGCATGCTACGTATCTCTACAACCGAACACCAATAAACCGCTTAAAATGGCAAACTCCGATTGAAGATCTTGATGGCAAAAAGCCCGATCTGAGTGATGAGAAGGTATTTGGATGTGGTGCCTATGTTTACCTGCCGAAAGAGAAGCGTCCTAATAAGTTAGCTGCAAGATTAGAGCTCATGACGTACATTGGCCTGGCAGATGGCATCAAAGGTTGGCGCTTTATGCGCCCATCAGGGTCAATATTTGTCAGTGCTACAGCACTCTTCGATGAGATTCTGTTCCCTCATTGTCCCAGGGCCAAGACCCCGGCAAAAACTGATCTCGGGGATATACTTCCTTCTGGAGATGATGACCACTCTGGGGGATCAGGGGATGATAGCAATAGAGGAAGTGATGACAGCTTCTATCTGGGCCATGGGCATTATGCTCCACCGGCGCCGAATCCTCCTCCACGAGCTCCATCCCCACCACCTTCACAATCAGGGTCTGGAACCCCTAAAATCTCTAGAGACCTGCTGTTCAACTCCTTTGGCAATCCGCCTCAGAGTGCTGATCCGTTTGTGCCAGCAGGTGCACCGGGTCCATCGTCCCAGCCTAGTCCAGCACTGCCAGCAGTAGAGGCCCCCATACCTCCACTAAGGCGATCAAACAGGCAGCGACAAGTCCCAACTCGTCCGGGCAATATCTATGGTGAAAATTGTGACCCCATTCAAATCGAACAAGACATTGCGCGGGAGCGCCAATGGTGGGAACCAGTGGGACAAGGCAGGAGTCGTGCTCCAGCCCTCCCTCAGGTTGAAGAAGAGGTGCCAGCTGGGCCCTCTCAACCACCAGTGGCAAGTAGAACTCCTCCTGCACAGACCCCGGATAATTTGGGATTAGAGTACACGACAACCCCTCAACCTCAGGAGTCTGAGGTGCCATGGATTTGGCACCAGAATCCCAATGAGGAGCAAGGATGGTGGTTACCCAATTCAGGTACCCCGTCATATTGGGGCCCTAGAAGGGATAATTATGTTGCCGAAGGTGGAACGGATCTGATGCGCCTTCTGCTTAGCAAAGCAGTTGCACCATCTACAGTGTCAGATCCTGTCCTGATCCAGTATCGCGACATTGCATGCTTACCCAACCTGTGCAATCAGAGTGGAGAAGTGCATGCCTGGAGGAACTAGAGGCCCTCCATAAATGGCATGTCTATGACATCATAGATCTCCCTGCTAGCCAAAAGGCCATCAAAAATAGATGGGTTTTCTCCATAAAATCTGATGGACGAAAACGGGCCAGACTCGTGGCCAAAGGCTTCTCGCAAGTCGAAGGCATCGATTACGATGAGATATTCTCTCCAGTGGTCCGCTACGAGACAGTGCGCCTCATGTTTGCCCTGAGTGCCCTGGAAGGCATGTACATGACGGGACTCGACGTAAAAACTGCATTCCTGTATGGCAAACTAGATGAGGAAATTTACATGCATCAACCCGAGGGATTTGTCATCCCAGGTAAAGAGCGCAAAGTCATGCACTTATGCTGAGCATTGTATGGCCTTAAACAGGCCGCCCTAGCATGGTGGAGAGAGCTAGAGATGTTCATGCGATCCATTGGATTTGAACGTGCCAGCTCAGATGCCGGCATTTTTATCTACAAAAATGGTAAAGACATTGTCATCACAATAATCTATGTCAATGACGGTGTGTTCTTGGGGAAGAACAAATGCCTTGTAGAGGAAAAGAAAAATGCATGTCTCAAGCATTGGGAGTGTCGGGACACTGGTCATATTACTGAATTCCTTGGTATGTGCATAACACAAGGCGCATCAAGAATCACTCTGAACCAAACAACCTACCTAGCCACTGTGCTAGCTCGGTTTGGAATGATAAATGCCAAGGCATCCCCCACTCCACTTCCCATGGGATATGTCCCTATGGAAAACCCTGATGAGCTTAATCCAGCTCTCAGAACTGAGTTTCAATCAGTAATTGGGTCTTTATTGTACCTGATGCTCGGAACTCGCCCTGATATCGCCTTCACAGTGATATGGCTCCCTATCGCCCTGCACGCATACTACGGCATTTTTTGCGATTGTGTGCACCTCCTAGATGGCTTCCGCACACTTTGCGTAGCGTGCTTTTGCACGCCTTCGTGCGCTTTCGTGCGCCTTTGCGCGCCTTTGACCGTTTAGGTGCGCCTTTGTGCGCCTTTTGCATTTCTACTGCGCCTTTGTTTCCCCATAGCCGCCAATCATTGTGCGCCCTAAATGCGCCTCATCGCGCTTCAAGCCGCCTCCATGCGCCCCCCCCCACGCTCCTTATCTGCCTTCTACATTTATTGCGCGCTCGATGCGCCTTTGCGCACTCCTTTTACACTTTACCTGCAACTCACATTCCCTGCTGCGCACTCTTTGCACAATCTCTATCACACACAACAATCCACTGCACCGGTGCACTGCGCATCACAGCTCCCATCTTACTGGCACATTTACTTGATGCATACCATGATTCCGGCATGAGCGAACTGCGCATTCTTACATAACTGGGCCGCTTTGCGCCTATTTGGCATTGGACTGTGCGCACTTGGGCGCTTTCACGTAACCCAGGCGCTTTGGCAGTATTTGGTCTCGCACAGCATCCCCTTTTAGTTCTTCCACATTTCCAATCGGCATTGCCTTATCTGGTAACTGGCACAGGTCGATCACACCATTATTACTAAGGCGCAGCACGCGATATATAACACCTAAGCGGATTAATTGGGAAGAGCGCACGAGACTTAGCGCGCACCAATAATAGTGCATCGCACCGGAACAGTTGGATATTGAGCTATAGGTGCGCAAATCTTATTGGCTGAGGCAGCGGCATAGTGCGGTCAGGTTTAGATGGGCGAATGGACGCACTTGTGGGTAGCGCATGGCACTTCCTATTTTTATACTTTATTTCACCATTTTATCACATAAGCCATTTGTACATAGTAGCGGACAGATAGAGAATCCAGAGGATCTTTCCCTCCCCCCCTCATAGTTATTAGCTCAGTCAGCGTCGCACATAGTCTGTGCACCAGCGTCCAGTCCGTGCGCCTTCGTAGTGCGCCCTTCATATAGCCATATTTGCGTTATCGTTTGCGTCCCCTCCTCGTATTGTTGCGTTTCTTCCCTTGCGTTGCGTCCTTCGTCCTTGTCTGTGCACTATCGTAGTGTGCCCTTTGTATAGCTGCGTTTGCGCACCCTTTTGCATAGCCGCATTTTGCGCACTGCCTGCACCTTTTTCCGCTTCTTGCGCTTTCACTCAGTTTGCACCCCCAAACTGTGCACCACCTTCACAGTACATTCCAGTGTCGTCTTTGTCCTGTTACACCTCCTGCCTTCATCATCCTCATTGTTGCGCACTTTTGCGCTCTTGTTGCGCATTTTTCCGCACTGCGTGTTTTTGTCTCTTTGCGTTGCGCACTTTTCCGCCACTGCGCATATCTCCCCTTTCGTGTACACTACTAGTGTGCACACTGAAAATCGCTGTACCAGCCTCTCTATAGTCTCCGCGCCCTGAAGGACGATCCGAGGCCATCTAAGCGAACTCCCCCCTCACCCCGAGAACGCCTGCAGTTGTAGGTTAAGTGTTCACCCCTTCTGTTGAGACTCTGCACTGAGTACCAACCGAACACATCATTTTCTGGAGCCCACCGCGAGGGGTTTCTGTTTATCAGACTATATTTTAGACCTCCATCGGCTCGCCCTTCACTTCAACATTAACCACCTTCGCACTCTCCATTCCGAGCTGCTAGCAACTGCGCTCCAGCTTGGGGAAATACCAGTATTTGAATCACTCTTCCTAAACAACACACATCACTCGTCCGCGCTGTCTTTACCTCCACCTTCACCTGAATCATCCCTACCTACCCTAACTCCGTCTGCATCACCGCATTTTTCCCCACCTCCGAATTTCGCTGTGCTTTTACCAGATCGTAACTCTACACACCTTATTCCACCTACCATGGCTACCATGCACATGCCATCTGCATCTAACCAAAACGCGCCGCGCTTTGACCCTGCAAAACCGCGCGAACTCCAGAAGTACTTTGAGGAGCTTGCGCAACTCCTCCGTGATTGTAACGTCACCGACGAGACCGATAAGAAGTTCCACACAGTGCGCTATTTGGACAGCGACACTGCAGACACTTGGAAACTGCTACCAGAGTATAGTGCGACGCACAACTATGGTGCATTCAAAGACGCTGTCCTAAAGCTTTATCCTGGCTCTAGGGATGGCAGTAAATGGAGTATTAGTGACCTGGACAAGCTTATTGGTGAGACCGCACACATTGGCCTCGTAACTGCAGAAGAAATCGTGCGCTATTATCGCGCATTTTTCAACATTAGCGAATACTTAGTTGCGCAAGGCATATTGGCGCGCTACGACCAAAGCCACATGTTCGTTAGGGTGTTTCGACCAGACCAGCTAGAGCGCATTTTGAGCCGCCTTGCGATTGCGGTACCGAATCAGCCTGCAAATGTGCCATGCTCATTAGATGCAATACGCGATGCGATCGACTTTATCTTTGAAGGCCCAGCGCGCTATTTCCAGACTTACTGGGCTCACAGCGCAAAACCCCGATATGTATGCGCCCTACTCAGCACCCAGCGCACCCATTTCCCAGCCACAACCTAGTGCACCCGCAGTCAAAGCAGAAGACATTTCAGTCTTATTCGAGCACATGACACAGACGATAGTTACTGCATTGAGCGCATCATGCAGAGATGGCGGAAATGGTGCGCCTCGCTCGAACAACGACAGGTGCAATGGTTGCGGTCAGACAGGGCACTATATCCCTGAGTGCGCTTCAATTGAGCACCTTATTAGCGAAGGAAAGTGTAGGCGAAATGTGGAAGGGCGCATCGTACTCCCAGGTGGCGCATTCGTGCCGCGTTCTATTCCAGGCAATTTCCTAGGCGAGCGCATCGAGGAATGGCATAAGCGCAACCCAGGGCAGATTGCCACGGGTCGACTTTCATCTAATACCAATTCGCAGCTCATCTACAATATAGCGCCTCATCCAGCTCCAGCTGCACCTTTACAGTCGACATACGTTGCCGCTTCAGCTCCTGCAGCAGATTATATGCAAAGCGCACCAAATGCGCAACTAATGAAGGAAGAGCGCATTGATGTGCTCAAGAGGGAGTTGATGGTGCTTTGCAAGAGGCAAGTCTTCGACGGCATTGAAATTCTGCGGCGCGCACCACGCAATACATCCAACCAAGAGGGTGTGCATTCTACAACCACAGACATGGCACCCACCGACAGTATTGAGTCCCCAGCTTCGCAATCCGCTGCGAGCGCAACTGATGCGCCTGACGAGACACCCATACATCCCTATTCCAACATTCCTGAGGTGCGTTTTGCGCCCGCAGCAGCAGATAAACCAGACATACCAGCTAACTCTTCCAAAGGCAAAGAGCCATCATACCGCACTGTCATTCCCATCCAGAACCCACAGATTGTCGACGACGTATATGCGCGTGCCATGAAGGCGCCCTCTGTTACGGTTTCGCATGAAGAGCTTCTATCCCTTTCGCCCGATCTCAGGCAGCGCCATAGAGAACAAGTCACCCCAAAGCGCATTGCAGCTACCAGTGCAGAAGTGGTAGCTACAAACCTTGCGAGCGTTATGCCATTTGCGCACTGCGAAGCGCGCGCGCCTTTTGTGGGAGATAAAGTGCTTAATGCGACACCTCCAGCTAGCGCGGCAATTGCAGGGCCACTTCCTATTGTTTTGCAGGATCCATTTGAACAGTACCTTACCCATCTCCAACCAGGCGAAATTGAAAACCCCGATGTTTTGAAGGTTGCTAAAGAGTCGCATGCGCTTCGCTCCATTGATTTATTGATCGACAACCAAGAGTACTTTGAAGCTATCTTAGATCCGGGTTCACAAATTATCGCAATGTCAGAAGCAGTCTGCCATCGTCTTGGGCTTCAGTACGACCCGCGCATTCGTTTATACATGCAATCAGCCAATGGAGAGGTAGATGAGTCGCTTGGGCTTGTGCGCAATGTTTCTGCGCGCATTGGGGATATCGTTGTCTATGTGCAAGTTCACGTTATCCGTTCACCTGCTTACGATATTCTGTTAGGGCGCCCCTTCGACGTGTTAACGCGCTCCATCGTGCGCAACTTTGCGGACGAAGCGCAAACAATTACAATCTGCGATCCGAACACTGGCGCCATCTCCACCATTCCAACAAAGCCTAGGGGGAAGCCGCGCCACTTCTTACCAGCTCCAGCAACACCGCACTTTGCTATTCAGCATAACCCGCAAAGAAATTTTTGCAAGGCTTCGAGGAATTGATCTCAGACCAAGGAGAAGCCGCCACTATCATAACATTTGACTCTGATATCCAATCTTGTGACATTTCCGCGTTTGCGCTTATTCCATTTTCCACTTCTGTTCCTTCCACCTCTATTATCTCTCAACTCTACCTATCCCAGTGTACCAACAGTCATGCGCAGGCGCTCTTAAATTCGATCGACCCTGTGGCGCTTATTCCTGCGGCGTTTCCGAAAAGCGCACATGCGCGCGCAACTTTTATCGATTTAGTGGTGTGCGCACCACAAAAGGGCGTAGTGACCAAGAAGAAGTATAAACCGGTTGCTAGAAAAGTCAAGCCAGTTATTGCGCCCGTCCCAAACGAATTCCGCATCGAGCGCAACATTATAGGCGATCCGCTAGCAGTGCTTCCTGTGCTTTTACCAAATCCACCACCATTTACCCCGACCAGGCGCTATACTGAAGAGTGCATGCAAGCGCTCCAGGAGCACCACACTGATTTCCTATTACCAGAGGAGATGAAGGTTTTACACCACTTGATGTCTTTGCAGAATGAAGCCTTTGCATGGAGCGATGAGGAGCACGGTAGCTTCAAGACCGCGTTCTTTCCCCCAGTAGAAATCCCAGTTATTCCGCACACTCCTTGGATAGAGCGCAACATCCCCATTCCACCAGGCATATACGACGAAGTTTGCGCCATTATCCGGAAGAAAATAGACTCTGGTGTTTATGTGCACTCAAATTCGGCATATAGATCGCGCTGGTTCTGCACACTCAAGAAAGATGGAAAAGCACTGCGCATCATACATAGCCTCGAACCGCTTAATCGCGTTACCATTAAACACTCCGGTGTCACCCCTACACCTGAGCACCTTGCAGAGCAATTTGCGGGGCGCGCATGCGGCGCCATCCTTGATCTATATGTGGGATACGACGAGCGCTTAATCAAAGAATCGTCGCGTGACCTTACAACATTCCAGACACCATATGGCGCAATGCGCCTCGTTACATTGCCAATGGGTTGGACAAACTCAGTACCAATCTTCCACGATGACGTGTGCTATATTCTGCAGCCAGAGATACCAGATTACACCGTTCCCTATATTGATGATGTTCCAGTCAAGGGGCCTTCGAAGCGCTACATTTTACCGGATGGCTCGTGCGAAGCACTCACTGCGAACCCTGGTGTAAGGCGCTTTGTGTGGGAGCACTTTCAGAATGTGAACTGCATTGTGCAGCGCATGAAATATAGCGGCGGCACTTTCTCAGGGACGAAATCCACCTTGTGCACTGAAAACTTTGTCATTCTTGGCCATTATTGCACCCCAGAAGGTAGAAAACCCGGCAAGGTAGATGTTATCCGCAATTGGGGCGCATGCCACACGCTGTCAGAAGTGCGTGCATTCTTGGGAACAGTCGGTTTAATGCGCATTTATATCCGCAATTATGCGCACCGCGTTAACGCGCTCACAAGGCTTACGCGCAAGGATGCTCCATTTGAATGGGGCCCAGAGCAGATAGCGGCGCAAAATGACATCAAGCAAGCAGTGCTAGAGTGTCCTGCACTACAACCGATCGATTATTCCTCAGAACTCCCTGTTATCCTTGCAGTCGACTCTTCCCAGATAGCGGTCGGCTTTTACCTTTGCCAGCAAAAGAGCGCAGATGCAAAAACGCGCATTTACAACCGGTTCGGCTCGGTTACGCTCAATGACAGAGAAGCGCGCTTTTCACAACCGAAGCTAGAGATCTATGGGCTTTATCGCGCGCTGCGCAGTTTGCGCCTTTATATTATAGGTGTGCGCAACTTAATTGTGGAGACTGACGCGCGCTATATCAAGGGCATGCTACAAAACCCCGATATCCAACCATCCGCTAGCATTAACCGGTGGATTGTCTCAATCCTTACATTCCACTTTACACTCGTGCATGTTAGGGGAGCGGTGCATGGTCCAGATGGGCTTTCGCGTCGGCCGAAGCAGCCAGAGGACTTAGAGGGAGAAGAGGATGAAGAGTTTGAGGACTGGATTGATGCGCTACATGGATTTATGCATGCGATACGTCCTATTTCACAGTCTTTGGATGCGCAAGCACTGGCGCTGATGCAGCCAGAGCCAAACAAAAACGCGCAAAATGCGCGCAATAGTGCGCTTATTTACGACGATGACTATAGCCAAGTTCCAAGGAGTGCAACAGCAGATGCAGAGGATGAGAAGTTAGATTTGGTGTGGATTTGGATGGATACCCTAACGCGCCCTAGTGACTTCACAGATTCCGAGTACAGCGCGCTCGTGCGCTATGCGAGCACGTTTTTCAAAGACAAGACGCACCTATGGAAGCGCAATGCGCATGGTGCTCACCAGCTTGTTATTTGGCAGTCTAGACACTTACCGATATTGCGCGCCATCCATGACAACATTGGACACAAGTGCTTTTACGCGACATGCTCCGCATTGCTCGAGCGCTTTTGGTGGCCGCATGTTATGGACGACATTGTTTGGTTCGTGCGCACTTGTCATATTTGCCAGATCCAGCAAACACAGAAGGTTCTAATACCGCCAGTCGTCGCAATGCCTGCGCCCCTGTTCAGTAAAGTTTATATTGATACGATGCACTTACCAGTATCAGCAGGGCGGCGCTATATCGTCCAAGGGCGTTGCTCACTTGCGACTTGGCCGGAATTCCATGGGCTCCCTAAAGAAAATGCGAGCGCACTTGGCGACTGGATGTTCCAAGACCTCATCTGCAGATGGGGTGCATTGTGCGAGATAGTCACTGATAATGGCAAGCCATTCATCAAAGCGCTAGCCTATCTCAGTAAGCGCTACCATATCAATCACATCCGCATATCTGGCTATAATTTGTGCGCTAATGGAATTGTTGAGCGCGCACATTTTGACGTGCGTCAAGCACTTATCAAAGCAGCAGATGGAGTAGAATCAAAGTGGTTCAGTGCACTGTACTCAGTCTTTTGGGCAGAGCGCATCACAGTTTGGAAGCGCCTCGGTGTTTTGCCATACTTCATTGTTACAGGCGCGCAGCCTCTAATCCCTCTCGATATCATTGAAGCGACATACCTTAACCCACCCCCAGATTCTATACTCTCCACGACAGACTTAATCGCGCGGCGCGCGCGCGCATTACAAAAGCGTCCAGCAGACTTAGCACGCATCCATTCCCGCGTCTATGCAGAGAGGTGCAAAGCGGCGCTCCGTTTTGAGAAAGCGCACTCAAAAACCATACGCAGTTTCGACTTCCAGCGCGGCGACTTAGTCCTTATGCGCAACACAGCAATTGAAAAGAGCCTTAACCGCAAAATGCGCGCGCGTTATCTCGGTCCTCTAGTTATAGTGTCGCGCAATCAGGGCGGTGCATACATAGTCTGCGAGCTCAACGGGACGGTATTTGACAGGCCAGTAACCGCATTCCGCCTATTGCCATACCATGCGCGCAAGTCCATTGCGCTTCCTGACATAGCGCTCGATATCACCACAACGCGGTTAAGAGAGATGGAAGAGTCCATAGTACTGGACACGGAAGACGAAGAAGCAGTTGACGAGGAAGAAGCGCAAGGAGATAGCGCTGAGGAAGAAGAAAGCGCCAATGAGGCGCGCAACTAGCGCTCTGTGCGCACCGCTATGGATACTTCACCATTTTATACGTACGCTTTGCTTTCTTTCATTTTTTTTACGTTACCTTTTCCTATTCGCGAAGTCGCATCTGGACGCGTTCCGTGATTGCGCAACCCATGGGTTTTACCGGCCGTGATGATCTACTGAGCCTTTCCCATTTTTTTTAGACTTTGTGATATCGCGTGCGCTTCATTTTATCTCTTACTTTTTTTTATCGCTGGACATGGTCAATATCTCAGTTGGGAGGAGGAAAGTGATGGTTGGACAATTTTTCCGCACCCCTTTGCATTTGCGCATCTTTGCGTGGTGCGCGTTCTTTGTGCGCTTGACACTTCTTGCTTGAACGTTGCTTATATTATTTCTTTTCTCTCGCACATATGATTTGGGCTTACAAATTTCGTTTTATGGCACCATGAAAGTGCGCGTGCAGGTTGGCGCAAAGTGTGCACATTCGCGCGCGTGTGCACACTTCACTGCTTCGGAGCGCACCATGCATATCACAGGCGCAACAAAGAGATTGATTAACATACTATCTAAAACTTATACCATTGTGCAGCTATTCAATGGACTCCAGGAACTCCAGGCGCTCCGTGGCTGCACCCAGTTTTGCCTTTGCGTCCGCCTCCGCTTGCTCCGCACTGTGCAACCGGCTCTTAGCGACCTCTAACTCGATGAGCGACCTTTGGACATCGTCTTGAAGGCGATCGTGCATGGCGCCCAAGACTGCAACCGCCGAGCGGCATTGCGCTAAGTCGAGCGCCTCAACATCTTGACCTTGATAAACCGCGTCCCCCGAGGTGTTTCCCGATCTGGTTTGGCACGAGGATTGCATGTGCACACTTGCCTGGTGAACAGTAAGGCGGCGCGGCCTTGGGCGCACTTGCGACGGTGGAGGGGGGCACGTTTTCGACTTTGCGGCGCTTGGATGTGCGCTCTTTCGAGGGGCTGATGAGCCCCACATCGCTCTCATTGCCCTTGTCAATTTGCGACGCGCCTTTGGAAAGTTTAGCGCAGCATGGAAGGAAGATGAGAAAAAGACAGACCAGAGTGCCCAGTAGCTGCTTTCCTGCCTCTAGGAGTTGCGCGCAGCTGTGCGAGGGTGCGCTTCGTCCATTCGCACTTTCTCTTACCCTTTGCACATGGGGCGCACCATTTTCCATTGACAGAGGCGCACCTAGCTGGTTGGCCAATGCGGCGGCAGTTATCACACTAGCGTAGAGAAAGGGAATGGTTTAGTGAGTTTGAAGCATATCCAAAGAAACTTACTGGTCCGCTATTAGCGTTAGAGGTGGCGCCAACCCCACTCAGTGGCGGCACTTCGACATACGTGCGTTGCCGTGTTGCGCGCACCGGGCGCGCACTTGCGCCTTCGTCCGCACTGGCGCTCTCATCGCTATGCTCGTTCTCCCCCTCGCTCGTCACCCCACTCTCCCAAGACTCCCCAGTTCCTTCGCCTACAACCTCAGCATCGGTAGCAGCAGAAAGCGCACGCAAAGAGCACACCAGTGCGACGCGCGCCTTTTCGTCCTCCTGTGCCTCAGCGGTATCTATATCGCTCGCCTCGTCAATGACTCTGAACTCACCTTCCAGCCGCTCCAAGTTAACCTCTGGCGCCTGCAATTCTGTGGTCAAGAGTGCGCGGCATGCCTTGCGCGCTTCGGTGCGCTCCGCGCGTGCTTCCAGCCGCTCCGCCAGCTCGTGCGCCCTACGCTCAAATTCCTCAGACCTCTCTTTCTTCTCAATCATCTTACGCATATCGGGTATCAGCTCTTCGCCCCAAGCAAGCCACTCCTCCACCATGATTCCGCTGAATGCGCTACGCGCCTTCGTGAGGAGCGCGTCGAGTTCTGCGTCATCTTGGACACAGTCCGCATGGCTTTTATACATGTTCTACATGACCTGACCCTTAGCAACCTGCGCCAGTTATAGAAACACAAAAAGCGCACCAGTTTACTACAAAACCCTTCACCCCAAGCTTGCATCGTTGCCTGCTCACTCCCAGCAGCAGGGAGGGTCTCATTGAGGGCCAGGATCGTTTGTCTGAGGGCTAAGGTAAATGCTAAAGCCATCGGATCGGGTAGAGATGGGTTGTGGAAAGAGTTATAGAGGATAGATGGTGGTCAGAGATGGATAAGGAGAGGATGGCCGCTTATGTGAGCGAAGAAAATTTTGCGCTGACCAATCACATGCTGCCTGAGGACAGTCAGTACTTCAGTTGGGAGGAGATGATATGGCTCCCTATCGCCCTGCGCGCATACTACAGCATTTTTTGCGATTGTGTGCACCTCCTAGATGGCTTCCGCACACTTTGCGTAGCGCGCTTTTGCGTGCCTTCGTGCACTTTCGTGCGCCTTTGCGCGCCTCCGTGCGCTTTTGCGTGCCTTCGTGTGCTTTCGTGCGCCTTTGCGCGCCTCCGTGCGCTTTTGCGTGCCTTTGACCGTTTAGGTGCGCCTTTGTGTGCCTTTTGCATTTCTACTGCGCCTTTGTTTCCCCATAGCCGCCAATCATTGTGCGCCCTAAATGCGCCTCATCGCGCTTCAAGCCGCCTCCATGCGCCCCCCCCACGCTCCTTATCTGCCTTCTACATTTATTGCGCGCTTGATGCGCCTTTGCGCACTCCTTTTACACTTTACCTGCAACTCACATTCCCTGCTGCGCACTCTTTGCACAATCTCTATCACACACAACAATCCACTGCACCGGTGCACTGCGCATCGCAGCTCCCATCTTACTGGCACATTTACTTGATGCATACCACGATTCCGGCATGAGCGAACTGCGCATTCTTACATAACTGGGCCGCTTTGTGCCTATTTGGCATTGGACTGTGCGCACTTGGGCGCTTTCACGTAACCCAGGCACTTTGGCAGTATTTGGTCTCGCACAGCATCCCCTTTTAGTTCTTCCACATTTCCAATCGGCATTGCCTTATCTGGTAACTGGCACAGGTTGATCACGCCATTATTACTAAGGCGCAGCACGCGATATATAACACCTAAGCGGATTAATTGGGAAGAGCGCACGAGACTTAGCGTGCACCAATAATAGCGCATCGCACCGGAACAGTTGGATATTGAGCTATAGGTGCGCAAATCTTATTGGCTGAGGCAGCGGCATAGTGCGGTCAGGTTTAGATGGGCGAATGGACGCGCTTGTGGGTAGCGCATGGCGCTTCCTATTTTTATACTTTATTTCACCATTTTATCACATAAGCCATTTGTACATAGTAGCGGACAGATAGAGAATCCAGAGGATCTTTCCCTCCCCCCCTCATAGTTATTAGCTCAGTCAGCGTTGCACATAGTCTGTGCACCAGCGTCCAGTCCGTGCGCCTTCGTAGTGTGCCCTTCGTATAGCCATGTTTGCGTTATCGTTTGCGTCCCCTCCTCGTATTGTTGCATTTCTTCCCTTGCATTGCGTCCTTCGTCCTTGTCTGTGCACTATCATAGTGCGCCCTTCGTATAGCTGCATTTGCGCACCGTTTGCGCACCCTTTTGCATAGCCGCATTTTGCGCACCGCCTGCGCCTTTTTCCGCTTCTTGCACTTTCACTCAGTTTGCACCCCCAAACTGTGCACCACCTTCACAGTACATTCCAGTGTCGTCTTTGTCCTGTTACACCTCCGGCCTTCATCATCCTCATTGTTGCGCACTTTTGCGCTCTTGTTGCGCATTTTTCCGCACTGCGCGTTTTTGTCTCTTTGCGTTGCGCACTTTTCCGCCACTGCGCATATCTCCCCTTTCGTGTACACTACTAGTGCGCACACTGAAAATCGCTGTACCAGCCTCTCTATAGTCTCCGCGCCCTGAAGGATGATCCGAGGCCATCTAAGCGAACTCCCCCCTCACCCCGAGCACGCCTGCAGTTGTAGGTTAAGTGTTCACCCCTTCTGTTGAGACTCTGCACTGAGTACCAACCAAACACATCAGCAGTAATAAAGATGTCACAATTCTCGGCTAATCTGAGTAAAGAACATCTCGATAAGGCATGTTACATAATGCACTACCTAGTCGGTACTCAATCATATGAGCTTATCTATGATGGCCACAGCAAACAGGGCCTCCAAGCCTTTACTGATTCAGACTGGGCATCCGACATCGTGAAACGCAAGTCCACAATGGGTTACTTTGCCACCTTAGCAGGAGGCATCATGTGCTGGCAGTCCCGTATGCAAAAAACTGTAGCACTTAGTTCTACAGAAGCCGAATACATGGCTTTCTCTGACACTTGTCGGCAGATAGTGTGGATCACATCCTTATTTTCTGAATTGGGATATCCCTTGAGTAAGGTGCCTATCTGTGCCGATAATCAGGGGTCAATCTTCATTGGATCTAACCCTGTTCAGGAAAGAAGGACTAAACATATCGATATTCGCTATCATTATACACGCGAATGTATCGAAGACGGCAAAGTCACAGTCGTCTTCATCCCGGGAACTGAAAACCCAGCAGATATGTTTACTAAAAATCTCAGGAGGCAGCTCTTCGAGAAATTTAGAAGCTCCCTCGGAATTAAATTTGAGGTTCAAACTTAGTACCTATACATGGCACCTTGGATCGTAAAGCCCCTCCAGGTCGATGCCGGTACAGTTTGTGGGGGGGTGTTGAATTAAATCTGCACATGGCACCTATTCTGTGCCTCAGTGTAAACACATATACATGTAAATACATGTATACAAATATGTCATAATGACATGTGGACAGGAACCATGTGGTACACCACCCTTTTCTCCACCCCACTGAGCCTCATGTGACCTGAGCCTCATGTGACCATGTGGGCGCTCTAGGTATATAAGTATGCTGTACCTCTACCTAGCAATACAGAGAGTTCTATGCCCTCTAACCTAAGTTACTTAGCACACTAACCAACTCAACAGGTAAGTAGTAAGATCTGTGAGCACTCTACACTGCGCATAGCGCGCTGCTCAACACTGTTCTGCTTGCCAGCCTTGGTCTTCTTCCTGGCTCAAAATCAAGATTAGATGGTGATGGTCAAACTCTGATAGAATCGATATGTTATCCATTGGGGTTAAGAGTGGGGTATGTTCTGTTGATGCTGAACTTGCTACAGTCGAATGAGATTTCCAGTATTGCTCCATATACGCATGTTAACGAAGTTCAGTGAGTTGAAGAAGAGACCTGTACCATATTCTTGAGTATCCTGTGTGCCTTGTCTTGCCAGTTCTTCACCAAGAAGTTACTGGCCTCACATTCTTCTTCTTGTTCCTTAGCACCTCCCCATGTGAGCTTGATGTAAGCGAGTTTGAAATATGGATGCAGGGCTATATTATGAGAATCAGAAGGTGAGTCAGGGGGATTCAAGGGGACATACTGAGTGCAAGGATGTAAGCAGGCTTCTCATCGAAATGTGAGTAGTACTTTTGCAATTTGGCTAGTCCATCCTTGATGGCATTGATAGGTCCACTGCATGCTATAAGGTCTGGAGAAGGATCTAACCATATCGAGACATTATGATACATGTTCCGAACTGCTACGAACCCTAAAAAATCCTTTTCAAACTATTTTGAACTATTTTGCACTATTTTGCACTATTTTGCACTATTTTGAACAACTTTGAACCATTTCAAACTATTTCGCGATACTTTGAATAACTTTGCAGCATTTCAAACAACATTGGCCACCATATAGCTATTTTAATACACTTTTGATACATGCTGCACATCTGGAACAAACCAATTCACTGCATATCGAGCACTATCAGACACGAGGAGAGACTAGGAGAGACTTAGGATGCAATAATAGTGTTGAGATGTTTCAATGATATATTGAAGCAAAAGATAAGTACTTTTACTATATGGGAACACTACATGTTTCAATTATTTATCATTTTTTATTTGTTTTATGATCTACAAAGTCCTAATTGTTGGATATATTGCCTCATGTTTTACACATGTTATTATTTCCTTTTAGTACTATCTCTTCAATTTGTATATAGACTTGTATTAGTGTTACAGAAGCATTAACGAATGGGGAAATCAATTTTTCTTCACAATTGTTCTTATTGTCTTACCTGTGTACGTCCATGCTATTGTCTCTTTTCTTATTGTCTTATGACCACACGCCTCTAATCTTACATTGTCACATTCCCACCTTATTGTAGTAGTACTGTGGACGTCCTTTCACTATTGTCTTTTCACTCCTATCATTCTTATTGTTCTCATAGCATGACTCGTTCATCTACGATCTATGCTTGTAGTATTTAGGCTGTGAATATAGGACCGGTCAAGCTCAGCTTGACCTGGTCATTCTTATGTTCCTAATGAACTCCAGCTAAGTCACTCTCAACTGTTGCTTACGAGCTTCAGTGACTCTATGAAGAACTTCTTACTTTACGTCAACACTTAAGAGCCTCGACTGCTAGTAGGAACTTTGACTATAACAAAAGGTCAAGCTGATCTGAACTCTGCCGACTAACCTCAGTCTAGGCAGCACATACACTATGACACGATTCTTACAAGAACCACCCGACCTTACCCCACCCGATGAAGAAAAGACATGGCAGCTCCATCCACTCCCACCGCCCCCACTATTCGTCCCGCTGAAATCATGATGAGGGCTCTGACCGACTACTCTGGGGATAGAGTGAAGACTATGCTCTTCCTCCTTGAGTGCGGGGCCTACATCGACGCGAACATGACCGCATTCCCAGACGATCGCCATAAAATCCTATTCATGCTTTTCTATATAAACAGAGGGACAGCAGGGCCTTGGAAGCAGGCCTACCTGGAAGAAAGATATATTGAATTGAAGCCCTGGAATACGTTCCAGGAACTCATCATGAAAGTACATGCAGCATTCTCACCGATTGATGACACAGGAAATATGCGCACCCAACTCCGAGCACTCTCGCAGGGAGCAAAAGGAGTAGATGAATACATCGCCCAGTTCAAAACACTGTCCTACCGAACCAAGATCAAAGAAGATGCCATGCTAATCAAATATTTCATAGACGGACTCAACAATCGAGTCCTGGACAAGGTATTCGGAATGGAGAACCCACCCGACACCATCGAAGGATGGTATACTCATGCAGCGAGGGCAAAGGGACATCTAAGATGGGCGAAAGCGATAAAAGAAAGAACTTACAGCAAGGCGGGAGGAGGAGGAGGAATAGGAGGCTCCTTGAAGGACCCGAATGCCATGGACATCGACGTGACATGCCTCTCTTACGCAGAGAGGCTCGAACATATGAAGAAAGAGAAGTGCTTTATTTGTCATAAAACAGGACATAGGGCAAGTGATCACAGAGGAGGGAAGGAACCGCCTGTGAAGAAAGAAAAGAAAGAGATGAAGAAGACACCTCACGACCATTATACGAAGATCCATGCCCTCATCAATGAGTTAGAAGAGAAGGAGAAAGAGGAGGTGCTGGATCTTATGGTAGAGGAGGGTTTTTAAAATGGTGGCCCACATCGGCAGTGGAACCCACCAGAGTAATCGTCTCGACTGTAATGATAGTGCAAGTGAGCCACCAATCTATGCGCATTCCCGTTTACTGCATATTAGGAGACACAAAAGCTGAATTACCTGCCCTAATCGACTCTGGGGCAGGAGAAATGTTCATTGATCACCGAGTCGTCGAAAGACTCAGATTAAAGAAAATCCCACTCATGAGAAAAATCCTCACAAAAAATGTTGATGGAACCTTAAACAAGAATGGAATGATCTCCCATTACATTTACATCGACACAGAAATCGGAGGAAAGGTTGAGAAGATGAGGATGCTCATAATGGGGCTGGGAAAGGAGAGGATCATCCTGGGTTACTCCTGGCTTCAAAGACGCAACCTGATTATCAACTGGAAACTGGGGACCCTGACTGACAAACCAACTGAGGGTCTCCTTATGAGGAAAATCTGGACTATAATCGAACGGTCGTGCACCATTACCGGTAAGCAAAGTCCCACTCTAGATGACAAGGGGCTGTCTGTATCGAGAGTAACATTGAGCCCGACTCTCAAGAGGCTACCTAAAAGGAGTGCTGGGGAAACCTTCGGAGAAACCCACCTCGCTGCTGCTGAGCATGTGAAGAGTAGGCTTGGGACAGTTCATCTTGCAAGAGGACTTTGCTCTGAGGATGAACCCAATGGCAATGAACCACACTTGGTGATGAACACCCATTCTGGAATCAACCCACAGACACCGGCACTAGACACTGAGGGCATCAACTTACCGCCCTGCACGAGGGAGGATCAAGATGGAACAGATGCGTTGTTTGCCTACATTTGAGGGGAACCGATGATCGGAGTGTTCAGAACTGAGGAATCCTCCCTTATGATCGAACACGACTACATTCCCCCGAATTACCAAAAACTCAGGCACATCGCATGCATCACGCGATCTCAATCAACTGGCAGGGTAGCTTACTCTAATACCACGTACATCTGAGTAAAGACTTCTGTCTCGCAAAGGCTCACCCATGAGAAAGAGGGTGACAAGGAGACGCAGTCGCTCGATGAGTTACTCCCCGACAAATACAAGGAGTATCGGAGCATGTTTGAAAAGGCAGCATCGGAAAGATTCCCTGAGTCAAGACTGTGGGACCACGCGATCGAGCTCAAACCAGACTTCATCCCGAGAGACTGCAAAGTCTACCCCATTACCCTGGCGGAACAAAAGAAATTGGACAAATTTATCGATGATAACCTGAAAAAAGGATACATCACCCCATCCAAGTCACCCATGGTGTCACCATGCTTCTTCGTAGCAAAAAAGGACTCTGATGCACTTCGACCCTGCCAAGACTACCGGTATCTGAATGAAGGGACCATCAAGAACTCTTACCCCCTTCCATTGATTGGTGATCTACTCGACAAGCTAAAAGGGGCAAGATGGTTCACTAAATTAGACATCAGATGGGGATATCACAATGTCAGAATTAAGAAGGGAGATGAGTGGAAAGTGGTGTTCAAGACCAATAAGGGGCTGTTCGAGCCCAAGGTCATGTTTTTTGGACTCTGTAACTCCCCGGTGACTTTCCAGGCAATGATGAACAATATCTTCTGGGACATGCTAAATGAGGGGTAGCTGGTGATCTACATGGATGACATCTTAATCTTCTCGAAAGACAAAGAGGAACACAAGGAGAGAATGAGGAGGGTCCTGGCTAGACTGAGGGAAAACGACCTCTATCTGAAACCAGAAAAGTCTAGGTTCGACATACAAGAAGTCGAGCTCCTTGGGCTAATCTTGCGACCAAACCAACTGGCCATGGACCCAACTAAACTGAGCAGGATTAAGGACTGGCCGCCCCCAACCAATGTCAAAGGGGTTAGATCATTCCTAGGCTTTGGGAACTTCTATCGGAGATTCATCGGCAACTTCGCCGTGATCACAAAGCCGCTCAATGACTTGACAAATAAGGATCAGCCCTTCAATTGGACAAATGAATGCCAAGGGGCATTCGACACATTAAAAAGGAAATTCTCTGAGGCACCAGTACTGTTAATGCCGAACACTGAGAAGCCATTTGTAATCAAAAGTGATGCCTCAAAATATGCAATTGAGGCTGTCCTGAAACAAACCGACACTAATGGAGACTGGCACCCTTGTGGTTACATCTCCCACTCCCTAATGGCAACCGAACAGAATTATGAGATTCATGATCAGGAGCTCCTGGGAATAATACGAGTGCTAGAGACCTGGAGACACTACCTCCAGGGATCCGAACACCCAACGATGATCCTGTCGGATCACAAAAACCTAATGTACTTTAGAACAGCACGAAAACTCAACTGGTGCCAGGCTAGATGGAGCCTTTTTCTGTCACAATTCAATCTCCAATTGGTACACATGCCGGGGAAAATGATGATACAATCTGATGCCTTATCACGATGAGGAGACCACATACCTGACATCGACAATGACAATGATGACATCACATTATTAAAAGACAAGATCTTCACATGGACTATTGACACCGAATTAAAAGAAGCACTGGCAGGAAGCATGATGCGTGATGACCTACTAAAAGAGATAGTAAGGGCCATCAAAGAAGGAGGAACGCCACCAATCAAGTCAGCAGTAGAAGACTGGAGGATGGAAAATGATGGGATGGTCTTTTTCAAAGATCAATGCTATGTCCCAGATGACAAGGAATTGAGAAGGAAAATTGTGGAAAAGTACCATGACAATGTACTTATGGGACACCCCGGCCAATTCCAGACTCTCGAACTGGTATGGAGGGACTACTGGTGGCCGGGAATGATGATCTTCATCTGGAACTACGTCGACGGATGTGCCACATGCCAACAAATGAAGGTAAACATGCACCCAACAACTCCACCACTATCGCTGATCAAATCTGAGGCAACACGACCATTTGCTTTGGTAACAATGGATTTCATCACCGACTTACCGATCAGCAAGGGATGTGACACCATCATGGTCGTGGTAGACCATGGGCTTACTAAGGGGGTAATTTTCATCCCTTGCAACAAGACCATTGATGCACTGGGGGCAGCAGACCTTTATCTACAAAATGTGTTTAAGAGATTTGGCCTTCCCAACAAAATCATATCTGACCGTGACCCACAATTTGCCTCCAATGCATTCCAGGAGTTGGGAAGACTCCTGGGAATAAGGCTGGCCATGAGTACGGCCTATCACCCACAGACCGATGGAGAAATGGAGCGAGTTAATCAAGAACTGGAAATCTATTTCCAGATCTTTTGCATGAACAAGCTGTCACAATGGAAGGGGCACCTCACCACTGCCGAGTTCACACACAATCAGAAGCACCACTCGGCGATCAAAAATACTCCGTTTTACTTGATGATGGGAACCCACCCCAAGGCCATTCCTACGACGTACGAAAAAACAAATGTACTGGCTACTGAACAGAGGATAGCTGAATTAGGAAATGTGTGACGAGAAGCCTTGGCGGCGCATGAACTGTCCCGACAAGTAATGATCGGATGAGGCGGACGAGGCTTCTGCCCATTTACGGTGGGGGAGAAGGTTTGGCTAGATTCTAGGAACTTGAAGTTGGGATACTCAACCAGGAAGCTTGCCCCTAAATGTGAAGGGCCATTCCCTATCACCTGGGTGATTTCCTCCCACACCTATGAATTAGGGCTCCCTTCACAGGGGAGGATACACCCCGTTTTCCATGCCTCGCTCTTTTCACGTTTCAAGGAGAATGAGATGCACGGGCCAAATCTTCTTTCTCCATCCCCGGAGCTGATCAAGGGAGAACTCGAACATGAGGTTGAGGCTATTTTGGCCCACAAAAAGATGGGCCAAAGAACCTGATTCCTTAAAGTGGAAAGGCTACAGCATGGCGGAAAATACTTGGGAACCAGAAAAACACTTAAAAAATGCCCCAGAAATTCTGGGTAATTACAAGTCCACCCACAACCTACTCCAGTCATGAGCCGCCCTCTACATTTCTTCATGAACACCACGCCCGACCCCGACCCAATTAGAACTTTCGAACTGATCTTAAGCTTTGTCCGCGATACTGATGACTCCAGAAATGAAGAGAGACTGCTCTCTGTCACCCAGGATCGAGTGCTGCTCAACGGGACAGTGCACAACTTGTTCCAGACCTACCGAGCAATCTCTTCCCTCGAACAGGTGTTCCGGCGCCTGACCGAAGAAGCCTACCACCTGGATTTGCTCCCCCTTATGAGGAGCCTGGATGAGCAAGCTCTCAATTACAGACCTGGAGAGCGAGTCCCCACTCCTCAACGAATATTCATTATAGAACCTCTCGATGATGAAGAAGATGAAGGATCCGAGATGACACTAGAACTACCGATGTCACCATCTCCTTCGTCCCCACCCCAGTATCCATCATCGCCACCTCCACCACCACGCATGCCTATGCCTCATCCCAGATGACCCACTCCAGAATATCCACCCGCACTGCCGTGGATGCGGAATTCCATTTGTTTTACATGCGCCCAGATTGGGCATTTTTCCTCACACTGCCCAGAGTATCAATGCCCCCACTGTTGACAGTGGCGACCTGAGCACTCCGCTCTCTTCTGCTCAAGCAACCCATTGTGTGACAACCTGCCACATCACCAGACAACCTAAATCTGTAATGCCAATCCAAACCACTATGACCTCTAACTTAAATGTCACTATCATTCTCAGTGCCGTCTTCGGCATCGCAATTCTCTTTATGTTTACATTCTACATTCTTATCCAGCTCAGAATCCTGACCGCACCACCCCTTCCTCCCATCACGATGTTCATAACTGGCACCTCCATACGGTTCACACAGATGAACGAGATCGAACTACCAGCTAGGGTCTATGCCCATGATGCTCCAACTGCCATGACCTTTAGCACATTGATGTGTTTGGTTGGTACTCGGTTCAGAGTCTCAACAGAAGGGGTGAACACTTAACCTACAACTGCAGGTGTGCTCGGGGTGAGGGGGGAGTTCGCTTAGAGGGCCTCGGATCGTCCTTCAGGGCGCAGAGACTATAGAGAGGCTGGTACGGTGGTTTTCAATGTGTGCACTAGTAGTGTACACTAAAGGGAAGATATATGCAGTGGCAGGAAAGTGCGCAATGCAAAGGGGCAAAAACGTGCAATGCAGAAAAATGTGCAATGGGAGCACAAAAGTGCACAACGACGAGGATGGTGAAGGCGGGAGGTGTAATGGGATGAAGACAGCACTGGGATGTGCTGAAAGGGAGGTGCACAGGTTAGGGGTGCAAACAGAGTGAAATCGCAAAGGGCAGAAAAAGGCGCAACAGTGCGCAAAACGCGGCTATGCAGAAAAAGGCGCAAATGGTGCACAAATGCAGCTATACGAAGGGCACACTGTATGAGTGCTTGAATGAGGATGAAGGACACAATGCAGGGATGAAACACAACAATACGACGAGGGGACACAAATGATATGCAAACGTGGCTATACGAGGGGTGCACTACAAAGGCACATGGACTGGACGCTGGTGCACAGACTATGTGTGACACTGACTGGGCTATGAACTATGAGGGGGGGAAAGGTCCTGTAGATTCTCTATCTGTCTGCTACTATGTACAAATGGCTTATGTGATAAAACGGTGAAATAAAGTATAAAAATAGAAAGCGCCATGTGCTACCAACAAGCACATCCATTCGCCCATCTAAACCTGACTGCACTATGCCGCTGCCTCAACCAATAAGATTTGCACATGCTATAACCCAATACCCAACTGTCCCAGTGCGATGCACTATTTTTGGTGTGCTCTAGGTCTCCTGCACTCTTCCCAATTAATCCACTTCAGTGTTATGTGTCGCATGCTGCGCCTTAGTAATAATGATGTGATCGACCTGTGCTGGTTACCAGATAAGGCAATGCCGATTGGAAATGTGGAAGAACTATAAGGAGATGCTGTGCAAGGCCAAATACTGCCAAAGCACTGGGATTATGTGAAAGCACCCAAGTGCACACAGTCCAATGCCAAATAGGCACAAAGCGCCCCAGTTATGCAAGAATGTGCAGTCCGCTCGTGTTGGAATCGCAGTGTGCCTCAAGTAAATGCACCAATAAGATGGAAGCTGCAATGCGCAGCGCATTTGAAGTGGTGAATTGTGTGATGGTAAGAATAGTGCAGTGAGTGCGCAGCAAGGAATGTGAGTTGCGAGTAAAGCATAAAAGGAGCACATAAAGGTGCATCGAGCATGCAATAACTGAAAACGGCAGATAAGGAGTGGGGGGGCACGTGGAGGCAGTTTGAAGTGCAACAGGGTGCATTTAGGGCGCACAACAGCAGGCAGCTAAGGGGGATCCAAAAGCGCAGTAGAAATGTAAAAGGCACACAAAAGCGCACCTAAGTGGTCAAAGGCGCGCGAAAGCGCATAGGAGCACACTGGAGCACAATGGAGCACACTGGACTGCACGGGTGCACACTGGAGTGCAATGGACTGCACGGGTGTGTACTGGAGTGCATGGGAGGGCACTGGACCACACTGGACCACACTGGAGCGCAATGGAGTGCAATGGTGCGCACTGGAGCACAATGGACTGCATGGGTGCGCATAGGAGCGCAATGGTGCGCACTGGAGCGCAATGGACTGCACAGGTGCGCATAGGAGCGCAATGGAAGTGCAGGAAGCAGACAAAGGCATGTGGAAGTGCACAGGAGCATACTTGGGCACACAAAAGCATGCTGTGCAAAGTGAGTAGAAGATGTCCGAGCAGTGCGCACAACCATGAAAAATGGTATAGTATGGGTGCAGGGTGATAGGGAGCTGTATCATCTCCTCCCAACTGAAATACTGACTGTCCCCAGGCAGCATCCTTGTCTGCTATTGAAGTGCGGAGCATGAGCACCAAGAAAGCGGGTGAGTGGTAGAAGTGAATGTTTGGGATATTTGAAGAGGCCAAGTAAAGCACACAAAAATGTGCGAAGCAAAGTGCACAAGCACAAACAAAATGTGGAAAAATTGTCCAACCATCACTCTCCTCCTCTCAACTGGAATTTTGACTCTGTCCAAACGGTGAAAGTATGAGAGATAAAAGGAAGCGCATGCCATATGACAAATTGTATAAAAGGTGAAGGGTCCATAGCGGTGCGCATGGAGCACTAATTGCATGCCTCATCGGTGCTTTCTTCATCCTCAGCACTATCTCCTTGCACTTCTTCTTCGTCAACTGCTTCTTCGTCTTCTGTGTCCACTACTATGGACTCTTCCATCTCCCTCAACCATGTTGTAGTAATATCGAGTGCTATGTCTAGAAGCGCGATGGACTTGCGCATGCAGTACAGCACTAGGTGAAATGCGGCTATTGTATAGCGCCGCCAAAAGTGATCAAGCAAAGCGGATTGCATCGCGTAAAAGCACTTGTGCACAACGTTGTTGTGGCTGGTGCGCAATATCGGTAACAAGCTGGTGAGTGCCATGTACATTGCACTTCCATAAGCGCTCCTTGTGTTTGAAAAATGCGCTCGCATAGTGCATGAGCGCGCTGTACTCAGAATCTGTGAAGTCGCTAGAGCGCGTTAGGGTATCCATCCAAATCCACACCAAATCTAACTTCTCATCCTCTGCATCTGCTGTTGCACTCCTTGGAACTTGGCTATAGTCATCGTCGTAAATAAGTGCACTATTGCGTGCCTTTTGCATGTTTGCGCTTGGCTCTGGCTGCATTAGCGCGAGTGCTTGCACATCCAAGGACTGTGAAATGGGATGTATCACATGCGTAAAGCCATGTAGTGCATCAATCCAATCTTCAAACTCTTCATCGTCTTCTTCTAAGTCTTCTGGAGTAAACGGTGGTGGGTTTGGAAAAAGCACAGGAAGCGCCGCTAGCGGATTGCCTATAATGTTGCACTCAATGCGGAATTCATTTGGGATGGGCGCAATAACTGGTTTGACCTTTCGAGCAACTGGTTTATACCTCTTCTTGGTTACTATGCCATTTTGCAGTGTGCACACTGCTAAGATGCTAAAAGTTGTGTGCGCATGTGCACTTTTTGGAAACGCAGCTGGAATAAGTGCCATAGGGTCGATAGGATTTAAGGGTGCCTGCGTGTTACTGTTGGTACGTTGGGATAAGTAGAGCTGAGAGGTAAGAGAGGTCGGTGGAATGGAAGCAGAATATGGAATAAGTGCAAATGTGGAAACATCGCAAGCTTGGGTATCAGAGTCGAATGTTATGATAGTGGCTGCTTCTCCTTGGTCTGCAACAATAGGAACAGGCACTTCAATTACTGCACTAACAGGAGGTGTCGCATTTGGTGCTTCATTTTCTGCCAAAGGTGCGCATGCAACACAGTGCACAAATGGCATAACGCTCGCAAGGTTGGTAGCTACCACCTCTGCACCGGTAGCTGCAATGCGCTTTGGGGTGACTTGTTCTCTATGGCGCTGCCTGAGATCGGGTGAAAGGGATAGGAGCTCTTCATGCGAAACCATAACAGAGGGCGCCTTCATGGCATGCACATACACATCATCGACAATCTGCGGGTTCTGGATGGGAACAACAGTGCGGTATGATGGCTCTTTGCCTTTGGAAGTGTTAACTGGTGCACCTAATTTATCTGCTGCTGTGGGCGCAAAATGCGCTTCAGGAATGTTGGAATAGAGGTCTATGGGCATCTCATCGGGTGCCTCGGTTGTGCTCTCAGCGGGTTGCAAAGCTGGGGACTCAATACTGCCAGCGGGTGCAATGTCTGTGGTTGTAGAATGCGCGCTCTCTTGATTGGATGTATTGCGCAGTGCGCGCCGCAGAATCTCGATGCCATTGAAGACTTGCCCCTTCCAAAGCGCCATCAACTCCCACTCGAGCGCATTGATGTGCTCTTTTTTTGTTAGCTGTGCATTTGGTGCGCTTTGCATATACTCTGCTGCAGGCACTGAAGCAGCAACATACATCGACTGTAAAGGTGCTGTTGGAGCTGGATGAGGCACTATATTGTAGATGAGCTGCGAATTGGTATTAGATGAAAGTCGACCAGTGGCTATCTGCCCTGGGTTGCGCTTATGCCATTCCTTGATGCGATCGCCCAAGAAGTTGCCTGGAATAGAACGCGGCATGAATGCGCCACCTGGAAGTACGATGCACCCTTCTGCATTTCGCCTACACTTTCCTTCACTAATAAGGTGCTCAATTGAGGCGCACTCAGGGATATAATGCCCTGTTTGACCGCAACCATTGCACTTGTCATTGTTCGAGCGAGGCGCGCCATTTCTGCCATCTCTGCACGATGTGCTCAACGCGGTAACTATTGTCTGTGTCATGCACTCGAATAGGACTGAGATGTCTTCTGCTTTAACTGCTGGTGCGCTAGCTTGTGGTTGGGAAATGGGTGCGCTGGGTGCTGAGTAGGGTGCATACATATCGGGGTTTTGTGCTGTGAGCCCAGTAAGTGGCTGGAAATAGTGTGCTGGGCCTTCAAAGATAAAGTTGATCACATCGTGTATTGCATCTAATGAGTATGGCACATTTGCAGGCTGATTCGGTACCGCAATCACAAGGCGGCTCAAAATGCGCTCTAGCTGGTCTGGTCAAAACACCCTAATGAACATGCGGCTTTGGTCATAGCGCGCCAATATGCCTTGCACAACCAAGTATTCGCTAATGTTGAAAAATGCGCAATAATAGCGCATGATCTCTTCTGCAGTTATGAGGCCAATGCATGCGGTCTCACCAATAAGCTTGTCCAGGTTGCTAATACTCCATTTACTGCCATCCCTAGAGCCAGGATAAAGCTTTAGGACAGCGTCTTTGAATGCGCCATAGTTGTGCATTGTGCTATACTCCGGTAGCAGTTTCCAAGTGTCTGCAGTGTCGCTGTCCAAATAGCGCACTGTGTGGAACTTCTTATTGGTCTCATTGGTGACATTACAATTGCGGAGGAGTTGCGCAAGCTCCTCAAAATACTTCTGGAGTTTGCGCAGTTTTGCAGGGTCGAAACGTGGCACGTTTTGGTTAGATGTGGATGGCATGTGCATGGTAGCCATGGTAGGTGGAATAAGGTGTGTAGAGTTAAGATCTGGTAAAAGCACAGCAGAATTCGAAGGTGGGGAAAAATGTGGCGATGTGGACAGAGTTAGAGTAGGTAGGGATGATTCAGGTGAAGGTGGAGGTAAAGACAGCGTGGACGAGTGATGCATGTTGTTTAGGAAGAGTGATTCAAATACTGGTATTTCCCCAAGCTGGAGCGCAGTTGCTAACAGCTCGGAATGGAGAGTGCGAAGGTGGTTAATGTTGAAGTGGAGGGCGAGCTGATGGAGGTCTAAATAAGGTCTGATAAACAGAAAACCCTTGTGGTGGGCTCCAGAAATGATGTCTTCAGTTGGTACTCAGTTCAGAGTCTCAACAGAAGGGGTGAACATTTAACCTACAACTGCAGGTGTGCTCAGGGTGAGGGGGGAGTTTGCTTAGAGGGCCTCAGATCGTCCTTCAGAGCACAGAGACTATAGAGAGGCTGGTATGGTGGTTTTCAATGTGTGCACTAGTAGTGTACACTAAAGGGAAGATATATGCAGTGGTGGGAAAGTGCGCAATGCAAAGGGGCAAAAATGCGCAATGCGGAAAAATGTGCAATGGGAGCACAAAAGTGTGCAACGACGAGGATGGTGAAGGCGGGAGGTGTAATAGGATGAAGACAGCACTGGGATGTGCTGAAAGGGAGGTGCACAGGTTAGGGGTGCAAACGGAGTGAAATCGCAAAGGGCAGAAAAAGGCGCAACAGTGCGCAAAACGCGGCTATGCAGAAAAAGGCACAAATGGTGCGCAAATGCAGCTATACGAAGGGCACACTGTATGAGTGCTTGAACGAGGATGAAGGATGCAACGCAGGGATGAAATGCAACAATACGACGAGGGGATGCAAATGATACACAAATGTGGCTATACAAGGGGCGCACTACAAAGGCGCATGGACTGGACGCTGGTGCACAGACTATGTGCGACGCTGACTGGGCTATGAACTATGAGGAGGGGAAAGGTCCTGTAGATTCTCTATCTGTCTGCTACTATGTACAAATGGCTTATGTGATAAAACGGTGAAATAAAGTATAAAAATAGAAAGCGCCATGCGCTACCCACAAGCGCATCCATTCGCCCATCTAAACCTGACTGCACTATGCCGCTGCCTCAACCAATAAGATTTGCGCATGCTATAACCCAATACCCAACTGTCCCAGTGCAATGTGCTATTTTTGGTGTGCTCTACATCTCCTGTGCTCTTCCCCATTAATCCACTTCAGTGTTATGTGTCACATGCTGCGCCTTAGTAATAATGATGTGATCGACCTGTGCCAGTTACCAGATCCAGCGATGCTGATTGGAAATGCGGAAGAACTATAAGGAGATGCTGTGCGAGGCCAAATACTGCCAAAGCGCTGGGATTACATGAAAGCACCCAAGTGCACACAGTCCAATGCCAAATAGGTGCAAAGCACCCCAGTTATGCAAGAATGCACAGTCCGCTCATGTTGGAATCGCAGTGCACCTCAAGTAAATGCACCAATAAGATGGAAGCTGCGATGCACAGCACGTTTGAAGTGGTGAATTGTGTGATGGTAAGAATAGTGCAGTGAGTGCGCAGCAAGGAACATGGGTTGCGAGTAAAGCATAAAAGGTGCACATAAAGGTGCATCGAGCACGCAATAACTGAAAATGGCAGATAAGGAGTGGGGGGGGCATGCGGAGGTGGTTTGAAGTGCAACAGGGCACATTTAGGGCACACAACAGCAGGCAGCTAAGGGGAATCCAAAAGTGCAGTAGAAATGTAAAAGGCGCACAAAAGCGCACAAAAGTGCATAGGAGCACACTGGAGTGCAATAGACCACAATGGACCGCACAGGTGCACACTGGAGCACAATGGACTGCACGAGTGTGCACTAGAGCACAATGGACTGCACTGGACCACACTGGAGCGCAATGGACTGCACGGGTGCGCATAGGAGTGCAATGGAAGTGCAGGAAGCAGACAAAGGCATGTGGAAGTGCATAGGAGCACACTTGGGTGCACAAAAGCGCACTGTGCAAAGTGAGTAGAAGATGTCCGAGCAGTGTGCACAACCATGAAAAATGGTGTAGTATGGGCGCAGGGTGATAGGGAGCTGTATCAATGTTCATGGCAACCACCAAAGGAGGGGTAGTCACATTTGATCCTATGAGGATGGTGAGGGGCTAGTTTTGGATGGGACTCGAAAGGTCGAGGGAGAGCTAATGTTACGGGAGCATTAACGAATGGGGAAATCAATTTTTCTTCACAATTGTTCTTATTGTCTTACCTGCGTACATCCACGCTATTGTCTCTTTTCTTATTGTCTTACGACCGCACGCCTCTAATCTTACATTGTCACATTCCCACCTTATTGTAGTAGTACTGCGGATGTCCTTTCGCTATTGTCTTTTCACTCCTATTGTTCTTATTGTTCTCGTAGCATGACTCGTTCATCTACGATCTATGCTTGTAGTATTTAGGCTGCGAATATAGGACTGGTCAAGCTCAGCTTGACCTGGTCATTCTTACGTTCCTAATGAACTCCAGCTAAGTCGCTCTCAACTGTTGCTTACGAGCTTCAGTGACTCTACAAAGAACTTCTTACTTTACGTCGACGCTTAAGAGCCTCGACTGCTAGTAGGAACTTTGACTATAACAATTAGTTACTTAGAATACCAGAGCAAAGCAATGGGGAGCAGAGAATAAGTTACCCTTTCACTTAACATCTGACTTAAGAGTCGTTCTCTTGAGTCTTATCTTCGCGTTATATCTCTAAGTTCTGTGAAATATTGCGAACTTCTTCAAACTTTTGTATTAGTCTTTTGACTCATCACCTATCACCTATCGCCATTCAAAAAACACTTCACATTCAGTATCCTCGCTCCTTGATATACCTTGAACCACTTTGAATCACTTCGACATTCCTCGAAACTTTTTCAAACTATTTCAACACCTTCAAACATCTTTTGAACTATTTCACACATCTTTGAATCTATTTTGAACTGTTTTGAACATCTTTGTATGCCTTTAAAGACTATTCGCCACAGCCCTTAACATTTTGCATCACTAAACACAACATTTGGGTATCAGCAGTGATATTTAGTACCAACTTGCACCCTTCCTCTAGCCTGTGTTATACTCCCTAAGCCTTTTAACAGGTTTTTGTTAGGTTTCCAGGTCGAGTATCATCAGCATCTTGATATTTCATGAAGTGAATATTATCGCGTATAGCTTCCCAAGATGTTTGAAGCGCTTCAATTGTGGGAAGGGCTCTCCACAGTGTCATACATTTTTCAGCAGAGAAATATTGCTGGATTTTGTTGGAATCCTGTGAGTAGGATGGGTATAAGTCATTAGTTGGAATGCACTAGGTTGCTTTCATGTACTGCTAGGATTTCTGCAGCTTCCTGTACCCTGTCCCAATCTACATCCATGAATTTGAAGGCTGACCAAGGAATGTGTTTAGCAACCTGGCCATCTTGTCGAATGGTAGTGATAGGCCCATACCGATGATCGATGCTGGCAACAAAGAGATTCATGGGCTGCTTATTCAATGTTAGTGGTAGGGATTTAACAGCAACATAACACCTCACCTAATGAAGTTTGTATGCCATGCTAAGCATACAATACACTGTACCCCATCGGACATTGCTGTAAAGGGGGATTGTGAGGGGATGAGAAACCCCACATTCCAATTGAAGGCTTTCAAACACTTTGACATGCTGGATAGATGACTGAATCTGCAGCAACAAAGTTAGATATTGAAGGACAGGTAGGAACAAAGACATGAACCTTGACCACAAGTGTTTAGATGGCTGCAATGATGTCCAAAGATCCATTCAGCACGCGGTTATTGGGCAATGATGGGTCATACTCCCAGATTACGGTGGCGGTTTCTATGGCTGTGATCTTCGTGATGTGGTCTATCACATCGATGTTTGCCAGGTTAACAATGTGACCAAGACAACTAATATCATTTTCAGTGAATGAATCAACAGAATCAGAGTATACTTATGGGAGCTGGTTCTCAGAAGCAAACCATCCCAGCAGATTTCATCATTTGTGGATGGCCTCAATAGCTTCGATGATCCCAATTTGGTCACAAACTTCCACAAAGTATCACACAAGGTTCACCCCACTATGGTCACCTGGGATTGTGCAGAACCCAACAACCTCTGAGCATAACTTCCACATGTCATTCTCCACCTCAATCCAATGTGCTGTTACACCAAAAAAAACCACCTTAGTTGTACTGATGCTCCAACCATCTGCAGTTGTGGAAACCAACCCAGGAGCTGCCTTCAATATCTTATCAGTCCCAGTGTTCCTTTGGTGAATAGTGTCCATTCAAATACCTCAATATCTGCCTTTAACTTTTCTAACCAACATACAAATTTATTATGTAAGTGTTGCACAATGTTGTGAGCAGTTGGCAGATCAAATGACATTGACTTAGGTCTCATCGAAACCAAACAGTTTTAAAATGTTGTCTTGTCTGCAACTGCAAGTGACTGGCTCATAATAGGGTGAGATTTGAAGGAATGTCAAAAGTAAGTCTTACCTGGTCATCAATGGCAACAAACTGGGTCATGGAATGAAGCAGGTTTTCATAGGTGAATACAATTGGTCCCTTCAACTTCCTGACCAAGAGATCCAATGTTCCTTGTCTCAAGGTTTCCATATTCTTACCTCTCTGTTCCTTCTCCATCTTCTTCCAGAGTATATGTGGGATTGCCCAATGTTGTTCCAGTATCTTTTCTTCTTTGCAGCGTGCCTTGTAGAATTCATAATGCTGATGGATGTGGAGATGACAGGATGAGTTTCTGCTAGTGTGGAAAGCTTTTCGCTTTTCTTCTTTGTTGATGAATTCCTTATAATCCCTGTCAAACTTTTCATGAGCTCACTCAAAACCCCTTGATTTGTCTTCGACGACTTACTTGCATACATTACACCACTGACCCACTGGCATTTCGACACATCCATTTTTCAGATTGAAGTGGACCATAACTCTGTCAGAGAAGATAAGCCAAAGATTCTTTGCTTTTTCCTTCTTAGTCTCAACCTTGGAGGGGATGAAGATCTGGTGGTGTGCTGCAAGACCATTACCCTGCATCTCTCCTTGTTAACATTATTCCATGGGATAACTCTAAGCACTTACCTCAGAGTCACTTGATGGATTTTGCTTGTCTATCTCTCTATCTGACACTTATTCAGGTTCATTATCAGGTTCATCACTGACCTCTTCTTCCACCTCACTATCTCTCAATGACTTGGCACATTGCTTGCGGGGCTTTGGAGAGTCATCTGATGATTCTTTATCTGTTGAGGATGTTATGGCTTTCTCTTCCCAGTTGACACATTTTTCTGCAATGAGGCCTGACTTCTTTTGGCTCGTACCTTTGTTGCAGGGACCTTTGAGGGCTGCTTGCCTTTTGTAGCAATGGTTCCTTTTTTAGTCATCTTTTTTGGCATGGCTGTTGTGGTGACAAAACATGGTCATCAAATCCCTTGTGATCAACCATTGTTTGGCAGTCTGTTTTGTCATGCATATGGAATGGTGGCAGGATGTTCCAAACATCCTGCAAAGTCCTTTCTGTTCATAACTCTGATGTAGTAGTCTATTCAAGGTGGATCGATGATGACTTGTGGACACTGAAAAGACCAGTTGAGACTGGTTTAAACCATTTTTTGATGGTCTTTACAAAATCTCTGAAGCTCTGAGACTGCTAACTGTATGAGGTGAAAACCAGCTCAACCATAACTGACAGTCTGGTCTTTTTTGGTCTGGTTTAGCTCAGTTTCAGTCTTTTTTTTGGTTTAGTCAACTGGACCTGAAAATACTATCTGGTCCCACAAAAAGGTCTGGATTGGCTATAATCTTTCGACAGTGGGTGGCCACCTTTTGATGCAGCATGCCAAGGTCAAGGACATTGGTACTGCTGTTTTCTTGAACCTCACATAGGTATGGCATGCTGATAGATTGTGAATAAACTGTCAGGATGCACAATTCATGCATCGTTGGGTTATCTTCAAGTCCTGCTAGAACATTTCACTCCATGTTATCTAAGGTATGTCTGTTCTTCTTGTTCTTGATGAGATAAAAACTGAATGTAGACTTCAGGTTTCACAACAAGCTCAGTAGCAGCAAGGCAGAATGTTTGATATCGAGTGTTGCTGGTGTCTGGAAATGAAATGATGTAGCCGAATATTATTTCCATATAGAATTGGTAAATGTCATGCTGTCCTTTCTTGTCATCTTTGTGATTGAGCAGGCTGCCTACCAGGCTTGTTAATTTGACTGCTCTACCTTGCAACACTTCAGTTGCTCATGTTCTAGCACTACCACCTGCAGTTGCAGTGGCTGACTTATCTCGGTTTATCAGTTTAATTGGACCAATGATTTTGTTTTCTCCCCACCAACCCATCATCCTCACATTCCCTCCCTTTACTGATTTGAGTTCTTTATGCATACAATACCCAGCCCACAAGAATAGATCCACAGACCGTTTCTCTGCCTCTGACAAAGTTTTGAACTGTTTCTGTCCTCATTCACAATACATTTCCTGGTGGCTCTCATCCATTTGCTTATCTTGTTCTTCTTGTGACAATGCATCCCATGCATCCGAACCTCTGGCACATTCTACAGTGCATCACCCAACTTCAATAAGGATTGGCATCAGCTCTATGATGTCTAGTAATTCATTTTTGCCCTGAGCCTCATGCTCATGTGCCTCCTTTAGCGCTTTCACCAAATGCACAAGTTTTTTCTGGTCCTCAGCATGGTCTGTGTGCATGCCTTTCAGAAGTGCTAGAAATTCCTGGAATGTCATGTTGCCTGACACTTGGGCATGAGGGCTAGCATTATAAATTTTGAGGATGAGCTGAATAACCTTAACCCATCCATCAAGTTGTTCTTCACTGGTGTGGTGGGTAGCTGTATTGATGCCAAGGAATCATGTTTGGTGTGACCCATCCTTGTCCATGATATTCATGAATCAGGATTTGTAGTTTATATTCTTTGGGTTGCTCCATCACTACTGATAGTTATGCCTGCTCTAAATCATTTTATATCTTCTTTGATTCAGGAAGCACACTTGCCATGACTGCCCTTCATTTCTTCTGCAATTTGCATCTGCAAAGCAACTCCTCCTTCAACCACTGCTTGATGTGTACTTCAGCTGGTGAATGATCCTTCAACTGTGGTGCCAAGGTGTCTGGCTACACAGCCAATAGCTGCATTGACACTCTCAGCTTTGACTCCCAAGCTAACAAGGTTTCACATCATTGCATGCGAAATCTCTGTGATTACTTCCTTCTTCTGAACATGGAACATGGTCTTCCTCTTCTGTTCAGTCTCCACAGCTTTTCTACAGCTTTTTCTTTCTGATGCGATGCCCATGAGATTTGTGTGCACAGTCCTCCATTGCATTTTTTCAACTGTTCCTTGCTCTCTTTTAGCCATAATACTTCTTCTTCTTTGAGCTCCAACTGAGCCTGAGCTTCATGAAGGCAGTCCTGTATGGTATCCTGTGAGGATATGATGTCTTGCTATTTTTGCTTAGCTGCTTTAAGATGCCTTGACATTCGACCACCTTTCTTTCTCTCATTTTGATAGCCTTTTCTCATATCTTTGAGCTCTCTCTTCTAGTCGGACCATCTCCTCTGCAACATCAACACCTGTATTCTCCTTGTTGGAAGTGGCATTCTCATCATCTTGTGCTAATGCAATCTGGGCCTTTTGGAGACTATGATTCTGTGCAGCAGATCTTCTTTTTTTGGGCTTCCAATGAAATAGATCACCTAGCTTCCCCATGGAGGACCTGTAGGCATGAGTTTTGGAGACCAGTACAAAATTTTTTGCACATCACGACACGTCAACGGAATTATCTGATCCAAAAATGCTCTTTCCCAGACTTGTGAGTTTTATTCCTCCATGCAACACTGTAATCCTCATGCTGCAACACCTTCATATAACTGATTCTGAGATGGTAGAGATTTTTTTTCTGCACATCACATATTAATTAGCTTATGTAATACACATTCAATACTGATTTTGTGATCAGCTTAGTCAGCATCACACACCATGGATTGCCATGGTATGGGTATCTGGTATGTCTAATATTGATTGCAATTGTATTGTTCAAGATGGATTTCAAATTTTTGGGTTCTACATACTTAAACATGTTAGATGAGTATGCAGAAAAGCTATATGGCACTTGAGTTCTTTAATTCTGCTCTGAACAATACATGTAGGATCCCTTTCTGAACATATTACTCCCCATAAACTTACCATGAAAGTGTGTGGTTAAAGCTGCAACAATTCTTGCCACAAAACATGCACATTTTGTGGATGGGAACTTTGGTGTTGGAGTTTAAAATTGGCAGGAGTTGCCTACCACCACTTGAATCAAGCCTGTCAAAATCTGTCCTATTTGGTTTTGTTTGGTCTCCTGCCAAAACATCAATATCAATTGCAGATTATGGTATTCAAGCATTTATCCTTCATTCAAGGCCTCTGCTAGCCAAATTTATATACAGGATACATGTTGCAACATGTTTATCACCAGTACTAGATAAGTAATTACATTAGAAATTATAAAAATCTGGTTAAAATTATAGCTATCCTTTATCCATCTCCCAATCATCATCAGTAAGGTCAGCACCCTCCAAGACAAGCCCGACTTCTGGTAAATCTGTGCTTGGAGGTTCTCTTGAAAGCTTATCTGTATGGAATCGCTTTACAGCCACTGATGTGTTCAGTTGGTACTCAGTGCAGAGTCTCAACAGAAGGGGTGAACACTAAACCTACAGCTGCAGGAGTACTTGGGGTGAAGGGATTTGCTTAGAGAGCCTCGGATTGTCCTTCAAGGTGCAGAGACTACAAAGAGGCTGGTACGATGGTTTTCAATGTGCACACTAGTTATATACACAAAGAGGAAGGCATGCCCAATGGTGAAAAAGTGCACAACAGGAGCACAAAAATGTGCAACGACAATGGGGGTGGAAAGTAGGAGATTTAGCAGAACAAAGACTGTACTAGAGTGTGTCAAAGTAGTAGCACAGACTAGGGACGCAAACAGGATATGAGTGCAACTGGTGGGAAAATGTACAAACAGTGCACAAAATGCAGCTATACAATGAGGGGCACAAATGATGTGCAAATGCAGCTATACAAAGGGTGCACTACAAGAGTGCACAAATGAAGATAGAGGACACAATGAAGGGACAAAATGCAGCAATACGATGGGGAATGCAAACAATATGCAAATGCAGCTATACGAAGGGTGCACTACAAAGGCACATGGACTGGATGCTGGTGCACAGACTATGTGCAACATTGAATGAGCTAGGAACTATGTGGGGGGAAAGATCCTCTGGATTCTCTATCTGTCTGCCTACTATGTACAAATGGCTTATGTGATAAAAGCGGTAAAATAAAATATAAAAATAGAAAGTGCTATGTGCTACCTACAAGTCCATCCATTGGCCCATCTAAATCCAACCACACTATGCCACTGCCTTAGCCAATAAGATTTGTGCATGCTGTAGCCCAATACCCAACTGTTCCAGCATGATGTTCTATTTTTGGTGCACTTTAGGTCCCATGTGCTCTTCCCAATTAATCTGCTTCAGTGTTATGTGTCATGTGCTGCACCTTAGTAATAGTGATGTGATCGACCTGTGCCAGTTACCAGATAAGGCAATGCTGATTGGAAATGCAGAAGAACTATAAGGAGATGGTGTGTGATGCCAAATAGTGCCAAGTACCTGAATTACATGAAAGTGCCCAAGTGCACACAGTCAAATGCCAAATAGGTGCAAAGTGCCCAGATTATTTGAGAATGCACAGTTGGCTCATGCTGCAATTGTGGTGCACCTCAAATAAGCGCCCCAGTAAGCTGGAAGCCATGACACGCAGTGCAATAGGTGTGGTGGTGGATTGTTGTGTGTGATAAATAGATAGTGCAATGAGTGCACAGCAAGGAATGTGAGTTGCTGGCAAAGCATTAAAGGAGCACATAAATGTGCATTGAGTGTGCAGTAACTGTGAAAGGCAGATAAGGAGTGTGGGAGATGCACGGAGGTGGTTTGAAGCATAACAAGGTGCATTTAGGGTGCACGATAGAAGGCAGCTAAGGGGGATCCAAAAGTGCAGTGGAAATGTAAAAGGCATACAAAAGTGCACCTAAGTGGTCAAAGGTGCATGAAAGTGCACTGGAGTGCACAGAAGTGCACAAGAGCACACTTGGGTGCACAAAAGCAGACAAAGGTGCACAAAAGTGCATGGGAGCACACAAAGGCATGCAAAAGTGCACTGTGCAAAGTGAGTAGAAGGTGTCCAAGCAGTGTGCACAATTGCAAAAAATGCCATAGTATGAGCACAGGGTGATAGGGAGCTGTATCACCGCTATTGATGTGGCCAACTTTGGTGAGTTCAGATATGTAAAGTGCAGCCCATACATGGAATGACTGATGTAGTAGCCTTAGATCTGATGATCTAGCATCAGACTGCATTGTCTGTAACTGTTCTTGAAGTGTGCCAACCTTTTTCTGCCCCCATGCAGATCATCTTCATTCATTGTGTAACTGCCATTGAAAATTTTCAGCACACAAACAAGAGGCAATTGCCTGATCCTCAGATGTAATGACTGCATGATTGATGTGAATTATTGTTGGTGGTGGGGAAGTGGGAACACTGTGAAGGAAAGTCATGGTTGACTGGTTTTCCTTGTCAGATGCATGAGGAGGCTGTCTGGATGTGTTTACAGAGTTTATGTGAATTGGATGTATTGCATGGTACGCGCTGCAGAATTTCAATGCCATTGAAGACTTGCCTCTTCCGAAGCACCATCAACTCCCGCTCGAGCGCATCGATGTGCTCTTCCTTCATTAGTTGCACATTTGGTGCACTTTGCATATAATCTGCTGCAGGCGCTGAAGCAGCAATGTACATCAACTGTAAAGGTGCTGCTGGAGCTGGACAAGGCGCTATATTGTAGATGAGCTGCAAATTGGTATTAGATGAAAGTCGACCAGTGGCTATCTGCCTTGGGTTGTGCTTATGCCATTCCTCGATGCACTCACTCAAGAAGTTGCCTGGAATAGAACGCAGCATGAATGCACCACCTGGGAGTATGATGCACCCTTCTGCATTTCACCTACACTTTCCTTCACTAATAAGGCACTCAATTGAAGTGCACTCAGAGATATAATGCCCTGTCTGACCGCAACCATTGCACTTGTCATTGTTTGAGCGAGGCACACCATTTCTGCCATCTCTGTGCAATGCGCTCAATGTGGTAACTATTGTCTGTGTCATGCATTCAAATAAGACTGAGATGTCTTCTGCTTTGACTGCGGGCACGCTAGGTTGTGGCTGGGAAATAGGTGCACTGGGTGCTGAGTAGGGCACATACATATCGGGGGTTTGCACTGTGAGCCCAGTAAGTGGCTGGAAATAGCATGCTGGGCCTTCAAAGATAAAGTCGATTGCATCACATATTGCATCTAATGAGTATGGCACATTTGCAGGCTGATTCAGTACCACAATCGCAAGGCGGCTCAAAATGCACTCTAGCTGGTCTGGTTGAAACATCCTAATGAACATGCAGCTTTGGTTGTAGCATGCCAATATGCCTTGCACAACTAAGTATTTGCTAATATTGAAAAATGTGTGATAGTAGCACGCAATTTCTTCTGCAGTTACAAGGCCAACATGTGCAGTCTCACCAATAAGCTTGTCCAGGTCACTAATACTCCATTTACTGCCATCCCTAGAGCCAGGATAAAGCTTTAGGACAGCGTCTTTGAATGCGCCATAGTTGTGCATCGCGCTATACTCCAGTAGCAGTTTCCAAGTGTCTGCAGTGTCGCTGTCCAAATAGCGCACAGTGTGGAACTTTTTATCAGTCTCATCAGTGACATTACAATCATGGAGGAGTTGCACAAGCTCCTCAAAGTACTTCTGGAGTTTGCGTGGTTTTGCAGGGTCGAAACATGGCACATTTTGGTTAGATGCAGATGGCATATGCATGGTAGCCATAGTAGGTAGAATAAGGTGTGTAGAGTTAAGATCTGGTAAAAGCGCAGTGAAATGCAAAGGTGGAGAAGGATGTGGTGATGCAGATGGAGTTAAGGTAGGTAGGGATGATTCAGGTGAAGGTGGAGGTAAAGACAGCGTGGACGAGTGATGCATGTTGTTTAGGAAGAGTGATTCGAATACTGGTATTTCCCCAAGCTGGAGTGCAGTTGCTAACAGCTTGGAATGGAGAGTGCAAAGGTGGTTAATGTTGAAGTAAAGGGCGACCCAATGGAGGTCTAAAATATGGTCTGATAAACAGAAACCTTTCACGGTGGGCTCCAGAAATGATGTGTTCAGTTGGTACTCAGTGCAGAGTCTCAACAGAAGGGGTGAACACTTAACCTACTACTGCAGGCATGCTCGGGGTGAGGGGGGGAGTTCACTTAGAGGGCCTCGGATCGTCCTTCAGGCCGCAGAGACTATGGAGAGGCTGGTACAGCGGTTTTCAATGTGCGCACTAGTTGTGTATGCTAAAGGGGAGATATGCACAGTGGCGGGAAAGTGTGCAATGCAAAGGGGCAAAAATGTGCAGTGCAGAAAAACATGCAACAGGAGTGCAAAAGTGTGCAATGATGAGGGTGATGAAGGCAGGAGGTGTAGTGGGATGAAGACAACACTGGGATGTGCTGTGAAGGTGGTGCGTAGGTTTGGGACACAAACAGGATGAAAGCGCAAGGGGCAGAAAAAGGCTCAAATGGTGCGCAAAACGCAGCTATGCAAATAAGTGCACAAATGGTGTGTGCAAACGCAGCTATATGAAGGGCACACTGTATGAGTGCATGAACGAGGACAAAGGATGCAATGCAGGGATGAAACACAACAATATGATGAGGGGATGCAAATGATATGCAAATGCAGCTATACGAAGGGCGCACTACAAAGGCGCATGGACTGGACACTGGTGCACAGACTATGTGTGATGCTGACTGAGCTATGAACTATGAGGGAGAGAAAGATCCTCTGGATTCTCTATCTGTCTGCCTACTATGTACAAATGGCTTATGTGATAAAAACAGTAAAATAAAGTGTAAAAATAGAAAGCACCATGCGCTACCCACAAGTGCACCCATTCGCCCATCTAAACCTGACTGCACTATGCTGCTGCCTCAGCCAATAAGATTTGTGCACCTATAGCCCAATACCCAACTGTTCTGGTGCGATGCACTATTTTTGGTGTGCTCTAGATCTCATGTGCTCTTCCCAATTAATCTGCTTCAGTGTTATGTGTCGCGTGCTGCACCTTAGTAATAATGATGTGATCAACCTGTGCCAGTTACCAGATAAGGCAATGCCAATTGGAAATGTGGAAGAACTATATGGAGATGCTGTGAAAGGCCAAATACCGCCAAAGTGCCAGGATTATGTGAAAGTGCCCAAGTGCACACAGTCCAATGCCAAATAGGTGCAAAGCACCCCAGTTATGTAAGAATGCACAGTTCGCTCATGTTGGAATTGTGGTGCACCTCAAGTAAATGCGCCAGTAAGATGGAAGCCATGATGCACAGTGCAGCTGATGTGGTGGATTGTTGTGTGTATGTTAGGGATTGTGCAATGAGTGTGCAGTAGAGAATGTGAGTTGCAGGTAAAGCATGAAAGGAGCATGCAAAGGCACATCGAGCATGCAATAAATGTGAAAGGCAGATAAGCAGAGTGGAGGGGGGCACGGAGGCAGTTTGAAGCACAACGGGGCGCATTTAGAGTGCATGACAGCAGGCAGCTATGGGGAACTAAGAGCGCAGTAGAAATGTAAAAGGCGCACAAAAGCACACCTAAATGGTCAAAGGCATGCGAAAGTGCACAGAGGCGCACTGGAGTGCATGAAAGTGCATGGGAGTGCACTGGAGCACAATGGAGCACAATGGAGCACACTGGAGTGCAATGGAGTGCACGGGAGCACAATGGAGCGCATGGCAGCGCAATGGAGTGCACGGCAGCACAATGAGCGCATGGCAGTGCAATGGGAGTGCACTGGGAGCGCACTTGGGCACGTGAAAGCGCATGAAGGCGCACAAAAGTGCACTGTGCAAAGTGAGTAGAAGATGTCCAAGCAGTGCACACAATCATGAAAAATGCTGTAGTATGAGCGCAGGGTGATAGGGAACTGTATCACCGGAACAGTTGAGTATTGGGCTATAGCATGCGCAAATCTTATTGCTAAGGCAGCAACATTGCATGGTTGGGTTTAGATGGGCCAATAGATGGACTTGTGGGTAGCACATGGCGCTTTCTATTTTTATACTTTATTTTACCATTTTATCACATAAGCCATTTGTACATAGTACCAAGGTACATAGAGAATCCAGAGGATCTTTCCTCTCCCACATAGTTCACAGTTTGTTCAGCATTGCATATAGTCTGTGCATTATCATCTAGTTTGTGTGCCTTTGTAGTGTGCCCCTTGTATAGCTGTGTTTGCATATTGTTTGCACTCCTCATTGTATAGCTGTATTTCATCCTTTGTTTGTGTTCTTCATCTTCATTTGTCATATAATAAATAAAAGGAAAGAATAAAGTTTAAACTGGTGCAGGCTTGTTATATACATATATGTAGTCACATGATATTGTTTGTTCATGTCTATAGTATCAACAAAGTCATGTGATTTATCTACATTGTACATACAAAAATCAGTGCAACAAAACCTTTCCAATGAGTGACTGAATATATTGAAAGAATTGACATCCTAAATAAGGTCACATGATCCTGGGACTGCCAGGGCAATATGAGGTGATGTCTAAGTATACTACATAATATTTTCAGAATTTTCCTAATTTTATTTCCTTTTTTATAACAAGGTTTGTCACAAAGTGCAAAACATTGGAAAGGTTTTGTGGTCCACTGTAATATTAACTTTGGATTCCCCTCTGTTAGCTCTTTATTAAATGCCCTTACAAAGATGATGGTGTTGGTAATGATAAGATATTGTAAGGATGAAGTATGGAGGCCTTTAGTAAATAAGCATAAACAAGAAATATCCTTGTAAAATGCATTTTTGCTTCATTTTTATTGTTTTTACTTTCCAAGGTGTTCACAGTAATCATTTTTAACATCATTTTTGTGTGTTTACTGCCAAAATCATTGAAAATGAACTAAAAATGAGATCGAAAATGAGCCGAAAATGGCTACCATGAACAACCCTTATACATTCAAAATGATGGTTACCACTTACAATAGCCTGTAAGTCCAAGCCTACCTCCCAGTCATACTGTAAACGGTTAAATGATCGAGCGCTTCCTGAGCGCTTCTATCTCTTCCGACGTATATCCCAGCTCCTCCATCACCTAAGCAACAGCCTTCGTCAGTACATAAACTATTTCACATAGTGAGATACCGACCTCTGTAGTATGCTCCGAGAGCCAGGGGGGTGGCATACGAACCTCCATCTTCTTCCCATTGTATGTCACCGGAGGTCCGACCAACTTTATTTTGCCAGCTCGGGGATGCTGCATGACATATTTGTGAAGATCATGATTGTACTACAATTTGGAAACTTACATCGACTTCGACCGTCACTTGACGTGCTTGAGCCTGCATGCAACATCCGAGTCCCTGTCAAAGAGAATAACCAGAACATAATCTACCAATTGCTTACTTGAGGATGCTCAAATGTCTGTTTTATATTGTTGATGGGCCCAAATGGGACTCTACAGGAGTGTCAGAATGGATGATCCTTTGGAAAGTCTTCATGCATAAGTTACCCCAGCCCTGTGAATCGCTTCAGCCAGTAATCCCTATCGTGCTGTGTCAGGACATCAGTGATTATCTGTACGAGCTCTGTCCTGTTCGCTACTCGTGCATTGTTTGTGGCAAATTTGGGATCAGCCGAAAGAGCGGGCATTTCCAATACCTTTTCGGCCAGAATGTTAAACTTCGGGAAAGTTAGCAAGTAACTACATACATATAAATTGGACACACCTGCTTATTGTTGCCAGCACCAATCATGAGGAATCCATCTTTGCAAGGAAACACTTGATATGGCACAATCGATGGATGTGCCGTGCCATGTCTGGAGGCTTCTTGGCCAGCAATCAGGTAGTTGGAGGCTATGTTCGCCAGTCCTGCTATCTAGCAAAATGCATAAACTGATCTGAGATATTCATTAATCTAGAGGGATTTTTCACTTGCGTCTCAAACAAATTACAGTCTATCCAGACGCCCTTGCCAGTTTTCTGGCGAGATAATAGTGCTGCCATGATAGCTCCGTGAGCGTATAATCCTGTGGCAATATCCGTAGCGGCGACCCCGACTTTGGAGGGTGGACGGTCTGCTTCTCCAGTTCTACGATATAAAATATCGAATATCAATTTGTAAACGACAATAAATCCAGAAGAAAACACTGACATATGCATCAACCCAGCTTCCCCTTCGATGATCACATCATACCCCGCCGCTTCCTTGAAAGGTCCCGTCTGGCCATAGCCTGAAGCTCACGTCTGAATTAAACATCATGCCAGACACACGAAGACGCACCTGTGATTGACGCATATATCAGCTGGGGGTTAATCTTCCTACAATCCTCCCATCCGAGCCCCATTGTCGCCAACTTCCCAGAAACAAAATTTTCCACAAGAACATCGGATTGCTTTACGAGCCGGTGCAAGATTTCTAGCCCTTCTGGAGTCTTGAAGTTGACCGTCATCGAACACTTATTCCGATTGACGGCAAGGAAATAGGCAGACTCTGGAGGGAGATGACTGGATGCCTTTGGCGCACTTGCTAGGATTGGCGCTGAAGGTGGATGCCATGATCCTGTACGGATTTTAAGGGCCATATACACTACGATGAAGGATTATGCAAACACGCAACTAGTGTCGTCTCCTTTTGTGACTTCTTCCACTTTCACTACATGTGCCCCAAGGTCTGCCAGCAACATTGTAGCGGTTGGGCCCGCAAGGACACGAGTAAGGTCTAAAACCTTGACGCCCTGTAGAGGAGGAGGTATTCCATCGGTTGGAGACGACGTGGGCCTACTAGCACCTGCCTGGTACTTGCGGATAAACGGAATGCTACAGCAAGAACTTCGGTAATAAGGCAGGGGCCGGCAGACTACGAATCGAAACATGGTATGACACTACAACGACGCGACTGGTGTGCTGCAAGGCTGAGAAATCGGATGGACGGATCATGAATTGTAGATTGTTGATTGTATAATTATAACTTGGAGGGTAGACTAAGTGCGTAATGAAGTGGCTGACAATTGCAATTAATACCAATAATCTAAGGTAACTCGAATGTGAATCAGGATTATGAGTAAAGTATTAGGGGTAAAAGAGGAAGATACAGCAAGATTAAATGGAGATAGGGATGTTGTGTTCCTGCGGGGTTTCATTGAGAGAGGCCACTCCTGCGGCTTGATTGTAAAGAGTCAACCGAGAAACCATCTGTAGGAGTGCTGTCCACCGTGGTTCGCTGGGAAGACGAGGTGAGTGCTGAGTAACTAAGTTACTATGCGGCGACAAACTTACAGAATCCAATGAACTCCGTCTTTCTGGAGATAAACTTATCATAGGAAAGGCAGGGGGTTCTGAGGAAGATTTGGATTCGGAAAGAGGTGTATTCAGCAAAAGGGTGAAGGTATCACGAATATAGGAGATGTAGGTGGTAGGCATTGGTATTAGGTTGGGTATCGTGAAAAGAATGTCGGCAAGGGGCTGGACGACTTCGACTAGGGGCTGCTCAGCTGGAACATTTCGTATTTAAACCAAAGAACCGTGGACGGGACTTGCCGGAAGCTTAACTTGAGGGGCACCCCGAGTAAAATTACGAGTAAAATACATTTGTCTACCATGGCGCGTAACAACGCCGACGTCGGCTGAGGCGGGACTCACGGAATCGCGATTGGCTATTTTTGTACACTGGTGGAACTCCGTGGTGCCTCGCTCTCACATCTTGCTCACATCTCGCATGTCTACTGCCCAGAAAAAGACTGCCATCATCACTGGCGCCTCCGCAGGTCCTTACCGAGTTTGATTTCACAAGTCAATTACTCACGGTCGTCATATCAGGCATTGGACGCCAGTCTGCAATCGCGTTATCAAACGCAGGTTGGAATGTTGTTTTGACAGCGAGGCGACTTAGCGCCCTGGAAGAAACCGCACAATTGCTTCGAGACCCGTCTGCCTGTTTGAAGATTCCAGGTAACATTACGGACGAGGCTTTTGTGAAGGATCTCTTTTCGAGCGCGATCGCTAAATTTGGTGAGCGTCAACGTGCCGCTTGTCTTATTTTTGATGGTCGATGACGTACTTTGGAATATTCAGGACGCTTGGATCTTTTGTTCAATGCAAATGCATTTTGTACCATGTTCTTGATTGGATTTTGACACCTCTCTTCCAGAACGCAGGAATATCCTCACCCGTCGTTCCCATCGAAGAGCTCTCCCTCGATGTATTTCAGAATGTCATTAATGTCAACCTCGTCGGTTCTTTTTTATGTACGCGAGAAGCAGTGAAGATTTTCAAAAGCCAATCGCCTACAGGTGGTGAGCAATGCCTACGATCACAAAATCGATAAACTAATCTGAACTTCATATAGGCCGCATTATCAACAACGGTTCGATATCAGCGCATGTGCCTCGTCCCCATTCCTCTCCCTACACATGTTCGAAGCATGCTGTAACAGGTTTAACCAAATGTACAGCGCTTGACGGACGGGCACACAACATCACCTGTACCCAGATTGACATCGGTATTTTTATTTCATGTTCGTCAATGCCTGCATTTCACAACATTCTTGTAGGGAACGCACATACCGACTTAGGGATAAAACTCACCCATGGCGCTCTTCAGCCCGACGGACGGGTGGTTCCTGAGCCCACGTTTCACGTGCAACATGTAGCAGATGCCATTGTCCACATCGCAGGTCTTCCAAATGATGTGACTGTGCTCGAGTACAATATCATGTTAGTATTCTGATCTTTCTGTGGTCTTGACTGAAGTATCTAAAATCAGGGCGTCGCGCATGCCGTTCCTTGGGAGGGGTTAGTTCCACGTAATCAATGTCTCTGCTGGCAGAGGTGTTTTCAAATTGGTCCGCAACTTCAGGGCACGTTAAGGTAAATCTGATATAGGTTGATGGTGATGTACAATTGAGGTTGAAAGGGGAGAGATAAACATAAAATGAAAGCACCAATGATCAATAATCAACCCAACAGGAACCTTACACCTGCGTGCCACTTGAACCAACCGCCTTGGAATTAGGCATTTTCTTGTCCCCCGTGGCAAGTTGTTCGAGATCGGCAGGTTTGAAGTAATGAGGAGCAACTGCAGAAGAATGATTGCCAGTCAAGAATTGTTTTAAATGCGATCGTGTGAAGTACCTTCAAGTAGCCAAGAGGGTTTAATTTCCATTACTTGCCTGGGGGATAAAGCAAGTTAGAAAAATTCAACACAGACGAAGGTCATCAGACGTACCGCATATATGACTTGGTTGTCATTACAAGTTCGTAATACAGTATTGTTTTGACTGGCGGTTGAAACTGGAATAGACTTGACGAAGGGTGGATGTATACAGTGTGATTTGTTTTGAGAGTGCGGTAGGAGTCCCCGCTCTTCTGAAGTTGTGCCTGAGGACCAAATGTGGAACAACTCGAATAAAACAAGGGTGAAGTAAGAACGTACGGTATTGTAAAAATAACCGGAAGTAATGGCTTTCTGTACAGGCGTGATGTCGTTGGAATTAGGGTTGGATTGGATAACAATTTCCACCCGTTCACACAAGCCAGCAAGCTGATCCCGAATATCTCGTGCCCGGCTTAGACTCTTAAACTGTAGAAATTGTTCGTAGCAAAACTGCTGTGAGTAATTGGTTTCCGCCCACTGTTCCCAGACGTTGAGAAGCGTGAAATGGTCCCCCCCTGGACGGACGAAGTTCTGCCGTGCCTGGTCGGCATGCAATTTCTTGTCCTTCGGTCTGTAAAACAGTGAACCTGACTCCGACAGCATTGAGATAATTGTAAGGACCTAACATATTTGAAAGTTAGTCAAGTTCAATCAGCGTATGATCAAAATAACCTCATCGGTACACGAGTACTTCTCACTCGAGATGATAGCTTTGGACAGCATGGGATCAACAGGAAACTCTGCCATTCTGCGCCCGAGCTTCGTAAGTTCACCTCTGTCATTCAAAGCTCCAAGCGCATAGAGAAGCTCAAGCGCTCGCATGAGCGTCTCCCCCGGTGGAGGAGAAAGGAATTCGAAGCCAATGAGGTCGTTGATACCGAGTGACTTAAGAAGGAGAACGACCATGCCCAGATTCGTGCGCTGAATCTCTGGGACGGTACTCTCTTCTAGTTCATTGGAGAATGCCCATTTAGTATATAACCGGAAAGCTTTGCCAGGGCCAACTCGGCCAGCACGGCCAGCCCTTTGGTTGGCAGAAGCGCGAGAGCACTAGGGGAGAAAAGTCACTATCACCAGAGGTATTCGCGTACGAAGTAAACAAAGTTCATACTAACAGGAACGACGACGAGCGAGGACATCCCAGTTCTGGGATTGTACGAATTCTGCTTGACGAAGCCCGGATCGATTACAAATACAACTCCGTCGATGGTGATAGACGTTTCTGCGATATTGGTAGCCAAGACTACCTTCCGTGCACCCTCTGGAGTGGGTTCGAAAATCTTTGCCTGCATCTCGCTAGGAAGATTGGCATAGATGGGACATATGACGAGCTCTTTGATTTTGTTCCCAAGGGCACGAGCAGTTTCTTGCAAATTTTCGTGGCAAGCTTCGATCTCTTCCTGACCCTGCCATGCATCCTTATCAGAGTGGGTACACACCAGAGATATTAATACGCACAGTCAAAAACACGAGTATATCGCCATTAGGTTGTGTCGTATGGATCTGAAAGACCGTTGTGATAGCGGCGTGAAGGTAGTTTGCTTCTGGCTGAGGGGTATAATGAATGTCCACCGGAAATTGACGACCCGGAACTGCAAATGACGGTCATTCTTTGAAGCAACTGCGAAGATGCAGGGACGCACCGTAGAATGTTGGCGCATTGTCAAAATACTCACTAAATTCTTCCGCATTTAAGGTTGCACTCGAAATCAATAGTCGGAGTTCAGGTCGGAACCGCGCAATGTCCTACAACATCATGGTTAATCGCCTAGAACGACGATCAGAGTTCCAATAACGAACCTTGACAAGAGCAAACAGAATATCCGTACTGAGCGTCCTCTCATGTGCCTCGTCAATGATGAGGGCGGAATACCCTGCAAGATCTGGTTCCGTAAGGAACTCTCGGAGTAACATCCCGTCCGTCATGTATTTCAACACGGTTTTGTCACTGGTACAATCCTCGAAACGGATCGAATAGCCGACTTCATAGCCGACTTTGGTGCCCATTTCCTCAGCGACACGTGCAGCCACCGACATAGCAGCAACACGACGTGGCTGCGTACACCCCACCTTCAGACCACCAGCAGTGAATCCAGCCTCATGAAGATATTGAGGCAATTGGGTCGTCTTTCCCGATCCAGTTTCCGCAACAACTATAAGAACTTGATGTTCTCTAATAGCTTCAATTAGTTGCTCCTTGAATGCGTATATGGGTAGGGATTTCCGTGTTTCTTCTATTGTTTTAGCTGTGAAATAGTTAGGCAAGGAAGGAAGCACACATGAACACGAATAAGCGACGGACCTTTCTTCTCCGCTGCATCGATCTGAGCATGAAGTAACTTCTCGGCCGGGGTCATAGGGCTTTCGAGGGTAACGTCCAAGGCGAACTGAATGGTCTGACTTTCGTCAAAGACATACTCATAATCGTCATGAATTTCTTTCTTGTCAGTCCAGAACGCGCTATGCTGCGTTTGGTGGGCCTCCCATTGATCAATGTCGGTGACAAATTGATCGTCTTTCGGCTTCGCCTCCTCATAACGCTTGTACAGTGCATCTTCCTTCTTCTTCTTGTCGATTTTCCCCTGTTCCGTGATGTAATCTTCTGGCAATTGATATCCATCCCATTTGTCGTTGATCTTTAGACGTTCCTCCACTATTTTTAAAAGTTCTTTCTTGTACTCCAGGTCTCGTCTTTCCCGTTTTGATATTTTCATCCCACGGAAGAGGGCCTCGTCATCTGCAATCTCCTTCCGTAAGAGCTCGACCTGTTGTAGCTCTCGTTTCGTCAAATACTCCTGGCGTGAATGTAACCGCAGAGACGGAAGCGCTTGCACTCGAGCCTCTACGTCTTCTGCTAGCTGCCGTCGCTGAGCTGCTTCAGCCGCAGCGCCGGAGTTTTTGGATGAACGGTCCTCTACAACTTTTTTTGTTTTCTCCCGGTCTCGATCCTTCACCCTCTCCGCAAACGCATCTCGGTCCCTGAGATCCTCCAGTCGCTCTCTTTCTCGTCGTGTATCCTCATCCTCAGGCATTTCAAAATCCTCCACTTCATCATCCCTGCTGCCCGAAGCCTCATCACCTCTCCGCCGTTTTCTTGACTGTTCCTCATCACTTTCCCATTCCTTCCCATCGTAATCACGTTTCCGGATATGTCTGTCTCGTTTGTCTCGTTCTTTCCCCTTCTCTTCCCCCCTTCGCCTTGCATTCTTCAGCGGCACGACATCTTCCTCGGTCCCATCATCCAGTAAAAAATCGAACTTCTGAGAACGCAGGGCCTTGACATCCTTTTCAGCCTGTTTTCGAGCATTTTCGGCAGATGAGCGCTTGTGTTTTCGAGGGACCCTGTTGAAAACTTCAGCGATGAACTCGTGAGCATCTGGTGTGTCCGGCAGCCCCGAAGCGTGTAGTGAAGTAAACAGGCTTTCCGGAGTTTTTGAAGAGGATGCTGTAGGAATACAGTCAGATGAAGACTCCAGGAAAATAGCGACAAACCTGAAGCTACCACATAGTCAATCATACTTCGATCCGCAAGACCGAACCACTAAAAAACATTGTTAGCGAAAGCTAATATAAAATTTGTTTTATAGACTAACACGAAGAGCATTGTCGCTGATGTATCTTTGTAGCTCAGACGACATCAGGAGGGCCTTGCGTCGAGAGATATTATGTATGACTTGTTTCGCAAGTCAGGTAAGTTACGCTGTTTGCCTTAGTTTAACTCTGTTTGATCTCAATGTTGGCTGTGGCTGTGTACCATGTAATCTCAGTAGTGCAGATTGCTGCTCGATGAAATGGAACGGGGGAATTGGGTCCGAGTAAATTATGCCTTTTCCCAAAAACTTTTGGCAAAGGAAAAGCTGCCAGCACTGCAGTGCCACTTTAAAAGGCACAAGTGATTGATATTGGCACCTGGTTAATCATCATCAGGTTACATCAGGTATCTCCAAACCAGCAGCGGTTGCTATCTGGATTGTCTTTTCTGCCTGGAAAAGGACTGAGCATGCCGAAAGAAGGTTGTTATCTCCACGTACTTGTTTCAGCATTGGAGCATCTATCATTTCTCCTTCTAAACCGACTGCTCCTTTCTCGATTGCTTGCGCTTGTTGCATTGCGCGAACAATTTTGGCGGCTCGTAGTATTTCTAAAACGATCTTGTGTGCTTCCCATCAGGATTTATTTTAGCACGCTCACCTTCAGAGGTCGGTACAAAGCTCGATTGTATCATGTCAACCTGAGAAGGATGAATCGCTTGCTACAAATATCACCATGAGTGACGGCATTCACACTAAAGACCTGAAAGTACTTTTCCGGTGAAGCCTAACTGCCTCCCATCAACACATTCCTCTTTCAGATAATTACTGTCCTTATAGTTTACGCACACCTACAGGGATATCATTTTCATGAGTTAAAAGATACAATAATCATCCTCACCATATCAATTGCATCCAATTTAAAGGCTTTGGCAGCAATGACGATTTGAGATCGCGGGTAAAGGAGTTCCCGACGAGAGGGTGACCGAATTACGGATGTGTCTGCACAATCTTCAGAGCAGAGTATTCAACCATACGGAACTACATAAAGAATGAAGATGGCCTACAGTCCTCAGCTGCAAACTTCCAGGTTTCCATTTAGAAGCACAGCACAATAATAAAGTTCGCGTACTAGTAGGGCACTCAGACGCCCTCCCCAAATGTCATATTCGGATTTCCATGCAGCTATGCGTCCGACGTTCCACATCCCTCTGGCACTTTCAATGCTTGGTATAATACTAAGAGGCAAGCTGCGGTGAATGTGTCTAGACAAAATGGATATAGCTCGTGATGCAAAGTGAAGATCTCGTCCGGAGTGAATTTTTGGTAGTACAAGGCTCCCAACAGCCAATGAGGCTACCTGGATGACAAGATTGAGTTCATCACCACCAAAAAGTATCTCAACATTAGCATGTTCACAATTTGCACAATATCTTCATCGAAGAATGGTGTGTTGATACCGTTAACGCGTACCGCGATACGCTGGGGATCGGGAAGGTTTCCTTGCTACCACCGGGTGAGGTTACCCTGTCACGACGACAGTGCAACAGGAACATACGCGCAAAAAATCTGTCAACCTGTTTCGGGCCTTCGTTTTGTCCTGCTGTGATGGCGCTACACTATCCTCTAGGTCGTAGATGATCACATCAGATGTTGAACTGAGTGATTTCTCGAGCATTCGGTCTGACGAGGCAGGGACGTAAAGATATGACCGCCGCAGAAAAGCATTTGTTCCCATCTGTCTGTGCGATACACGAATACATGGGAGTTGATTGAACGTCCTAATGGAATGGAAAATCATCTCGAGTTTGGTCAAACGTTCAGCGTTCAATCGCACTCGAGGTTCGAGCCGAGTACTGCCGAGAATTGCTGGTTAGTCAGCAGGTTGAGGACGGGTTTGTCTGGGCAATGGGTCTGCTATTTGATCGTCCGCTTTCTGTAGAGACCAGTTTCGCGGTGAAAAAAGAAGAAAACAAAGGAGGGCGTGATACAGCGCTGGTCGGGAAAAGGATTTGGGATATAGTTGCTCCAGCAGACGGTGCTGGTCGCGTATGCCTTTCCATACAACCGCTGCACAAAGTTGTCTCAGCTACTCAACCGGCTTTGGGTGCTGTGACCTGCTGGGCAGTCCTTGATGAAGAGGCGCGTAATTTTGTCATGCTATCCAAGTGACTCGCTCATTTTGAACCAGACAGACGATCTGGATGTTCCACCTGAATGGTGCAAAGTCTATGGCGGTATCTTCCCTCAAGCACATCTTAACCAGAGTCCCTCAAGACCATCCTTTTTATTGTCGGTAACTGTGTCGCAGCCAATATTGCTCACGGAAGTCATCGTGATCGCCCTTTCCACCGAAGCTTATCGTTTAGCAACCCGTCGAGAATCGCTATTGGAATCTTGGTTTTCCGAAGAGCGCCCGATTATTCGTTATGGGTCTCTTCATATGTTCAGCTCCGATCAACTTCAACTCACCGGCGACCATACGTCCGATTGTCCGAAAACATTTGCGTATCGATTCGGTATGGTAGAACCTGTCTTACAAGGTTTTGCCCAGAGAGGAATCACTCGCTTTATCATGACCTTGAACAATCTCCCCGATGACGTGATGATTGCGGATACAGCTGCACAAGATGAAAGTGACGACAACGGCATCGAAATTGATGAAGGTTTTCTTGCAAATGCTGCTTTTTCGTCTCCGATCTTCATCTCAGTCGACAACCAACAAATGTCGCGTGACGGTCGTCTACCTGCTAGTGGCTCCGATAGAACCCACGCTGCTGGCTCAGAAATTGCTTTCCGAATTAAGTCATTATCAGAAGCAGTGGACGTGTCTCGGGATCATTGCACCGTTTATCTTCGAACGGCAGACCTTGGTCGTGCTGGTTTCCTGAATGGTGATTGGGTGAGCAGCTTATGATCCGCCGTTGATCAGTGTGATTTATCAATGTTCAAGGCAATGACCTCTTCGTCCAATGCGTTGAAGTACCGGCTAGTTCGCATTATTGCCAATGATGACGTAGTAGACACCATGTAGGTGAATTACGCAGACCGTTCCACCTGCCGCAAGTTTACGATGGTTACAGTGGTACAGCCGCAGGTTCCCCTCTACTGCTATACAATATATGCTCGGATTCTTTCGGCCTCTTTGAAGCAACAACGCTTATAACGCTTCGGCCGAGTCCTTTTGGTTCTCGGCAACCTGCCATTCCCGTTGCGCGGACTGTTACCATTGCCCGAGTAGCTTCCCCGGTTGCAGTGGACCGTGCATATCAGGCCCTCTTCCTGCGTTCTTTGAAGTCATTTTTTGACTCCGCCAAACGTCTTGTCAAAAATGGTGATGTTATTGCTGTTTCCCTTGACACAGATGCCATACGTCACGAAGCTAACGCTGAAAGTGATGTCTTCAACGATTCTGACGAAGCTGAATATAAGTGGGGTGGTCCTTCCTCTGTTCATTGAGGATTTTATTCAAAAGGATGCTTGCAGGATAACATCCCCCGCACGTGCCAATGAAGTGGTTTACTTTCGCATCACCAATATCGAACACGATGTAATGCAAAACGATACAACTACAGACGTGTACGTTGGTTCTATGCTTGGCGAACTCGGATGTTGGGTGGATCCATCTGTCACTCGCATGATCCAAACTGGGGTTCAACACTCCTGGATTCCAGATCTTGCAAAATACATCGAATTGGGTAATTATAAGTCGGTTGAGCGATTACATCGTTAACTTGCCTCATCTAGATATAATGAGCCCACAGCATCATTACTCCACACTGATGGCTAGATCCTTTTCGCACCTACTTGGAACTGGTAGCACGTTTGAAAAACTTATGGCTATCTCGTCCGCGGCGACTACGCAACGTGCTCTAGATTACAAACTCGATTTTTCGGTCTTGCTGAAGGGTGCTCGCGGTGCTGGAAAATTTACCACTGCCTGCTGGGTCGCTCAACGATTAGGGATGCATTTGCTTGAGGCAAGGGATGCGTGTTTCAGATGCCTCCTTAGAGGCTGATTCATCGATAGGTCAATTGCTACGATATTATCGGTGAAGATGAAGTCAAAACAGAAGGAACTCTTCGTGCCAGATTTGACAAAGCTCAGAATTGTTCACCTTGCATTCTTGTCTTGCGCCACATCGATGCGCTGGTTCAGACGACGCAAAGTACAGAGCCAGGGAAAGGTAGAATACTCCCTTCAACGTTTGTTAATCATTGACCTCGACTGACCAACCTGTAGAGTCAGCCCTGGCAAACGCCCTTCGTGAATGTATTAAGGACATGCAGAAAAGCTGGAAGCTCACAAGCTTCCCAATTGTCACGCTTGGAACCACGAGTGAAGCTGGACGAGTGCCTATGAGTATCCATTCTTGTTTCAAACATGAAATCGCGTTTGAGGCAAGTTTGTTCACGCTAAGTTCTTTCACTTATTGACGCGTGTTCAGGCTCCCAGTGAAGGCGCACGGGAAGAGATTCTGAGTTGCTTGCTGGCCAACGCTACCTTAGCCCCCGATGTATCACTAACCGCGCTAGCCCTCCAAACAGCAGCTTTGGTTGCCTCTGATCTTGTCGACTTTGTCGCTCGCACTAAGTCGGCATCAGTTGAGCGTGCAATTCGTCTCACGTAAGTGCAAACCACACCAGAAACGAGCTTGACATATCTAACCTGAGTCTTCAAAGTGAATGTCCTGCAGCATATTTGTACCAAAGCGGGGTCGCGTTGACAGCCGCAGACTTTGATGTTGCTCTTGCTAAGGCCAGGGCATCTTATTCAGAAAGCATCGGGGCTCCTAAGATCCCCAACGTTTCCTGGGATGATGTTGGCGGATTGGCCAATGTCAAGTCAGATATCTTGGATACGATACAGTTACCCTTGGAGTATCCCGAACTGTTCGCTGACGGTCTCAAGAAGCGGTCTGGTACGCTCCTTGATGTCTATTTTATTTGAATCATTTGCAGAGTTGTTCACCAGGTATCCTTCTGTACGGTCCACCAGGGACAGGGAAAACCTTGCTTGCCAAGGCTGTGGCTACGTCCTTTTCCCTTAATTTTTTTTCCGTGAAAGGGCCTGAATTACTCAACATGTATATTGGAGAATCTGAAGCCAACGTGCGAAAGGTTTTCCAGCGTGCCAGAGATGCAAAGCCTTGTGTTATCTTTTTTGATGAATTGGATTCCGTCGCACCTAAACGAGGGAACCTTGGAGACTCGGGGGGTGTTATGGACCGGATTGTCAGCCAACTTCTGGCAGAGCTGGATGGCATGTCAAGCGGCCAAGGCGGCGCTGATGTGTTTGTCATCGGTGCAACAAATCGCCCAGATCTCTTGGATCCTGCCCTTCTCCGACCAGGAAGGCACGTGTTAACATTTGTACCTACTACGCAGTGGCTAACGAATAATCTAGATTTGATCGTATGCTTTACCTTGGAGTTAGCCAGACACATCAGGCGCAGGCCGACATTCTCGAAGCCTTGACTCGAAAATTTCGATTAGATAATGATTTGGACTTGCGACAATTGGCTGAACGATGTCCATTCAACTACACAGGAGCAGATTTTTATGCACTCTGTGCTGATGCGATGCTCAACGCAATGTCTCGCAAGGCTGAAGCGTTGGAGCAAAAAATTGGTTCGTGCCTTGTGTTTTGCTCAGGTCATTCCTGCCTTTCTAAATCTAAACTATCTTCCTCTAACAGCTCGCCTGAATGCGCTGCCGGGACCATACGATTTTCCGTACCCCCTGACACCTCAGTATTTCCTTGCAGAAATGGCTTCAGCAGACGACATGGACGTTTTTGTGACGAAGGAGGATTTCAATCTTGCCTTGGAAAGTCTGGTTCCAAGTGTCAGTCAGTCTGAAATGGAGCATTATGCACGCATTCAAAACAGATTCTCTATGTCCGAAGATGGTTCATAGACTGAAAAGATAATCTGATACTGCAATTTTCTTAGGGCAAGCTTGAGTGATCTGGAGTAAGGCCAAATTACACTGGCGTACCTCGGTCGATATCTGGAATAATATATATGACGGAATGTTTATGGCCCAGGTTCACTCTGAGACCAAGCAATCGATACTGACAGTTACACATATTTGGGATCCTGGCAGAGGGCTCAGGATCAATCATGGCACGGTAAACATTAATCCCTTCCAATCACTCCAGTCCAGTCGAACTTGTCGTATCTCTTCTTGAACTGCGCGACTCGATCCTGATTGCCCCGGAAATCTATTTTCCTGGGTCTTCGCCAGCGACGCGTCTCCAATTCAAGGACGTTGCCAACTATCTCTCCTGCAAAGTAGCTATTGAAATTGTTGTCAGTGCTTCGCCGGAGCAAGGATGATGTGGTATGGACCTCGGAAAGTCACTGCTGCTCTTTTCCCCAGTGTCCTCGTCATCACCCTTATCTGAACCTTCGATAACATGACCATAACCTTTCTCGCCCTTGTGGTCGAACTGGACCATGAAGTAGGGCAGGTTGGGAACCATGGCTCTCCGAAAACCGCCAGGCCGCGCAGAGAAATCAATCAGCTTTTTGTGTTGGGACCATTCTGCCTCTGAAGCCAGGATTGATTCCTATGAAACTGGTCATATAGCTGCAAAGTGTGTAGGGCAAATACTATTACTTTGAAGTATGCTGGAATATCTTCATACTGAGCCCAAGGCAACGGCACACATTCTATGCATGTGTGCTTTTGCCACTTCAGGGAAATGACTGTTTCGTAGAAAATGATCCCTTTGTCCTCTTCTGCATACATGCGAATGAGGCATTTCATGAAGTTCTACAAGTATCGGCAGATGAGAACTGGTGATGGACATTCGAGTAAAACGCATACCCGAACTTCGTCCCAAACGTCGTCGTCTCCTTCAAGCATTGTTAAGTGATGTTGAATCGGGACGATTAGACAATGGCCTTCTACAAGCTCCTCGTTCGTTGTACAAGACAGATATACACGCGTACCCATTGCAATTACAGGTGCCTTGGGTGGCGAATCGTCTTCACCAAAACAAAAATTACATGTCGCCAAAGCTTTCTGAGTACGCTTGTAGTCTGCCTAGTGCATCAGTTCCGCTCACTTCATACACTGTGGTGTGAACAAACTTACCGTGAATGGCAAACTGTCGCTTCATAGCATCAGAACGCATCTTTTGTCGCCCCAACTTCTCAGCATTGTCGTCCAGATATTCTAAATCATTCTGGACAGGAAATTCAGTAACTGAGATGGATCCAGATGCTAACAAGATTACCTCGAACTTTCCATCACCCATAATCGCTCGAGCAAATTGGGCATCAAGATTCTTTTGGTCAGCCATACCTGCACCAAATCGCTCCTGCCGGAGCATCTCCCCCAGCGTAGTATCATCGTCATCGGCATTGTAACGAATGATGTCGCCAGTTTTTGGGTCACGAGTTTCAAACTGTGTGTATTGTAAGTGAGCTGAAAATGGCACGGCTAGCAGCAAGGGCAGGAAAGACCTTGTCCTTCTTCTTGCGGTTACCCGGAAGTGCTTGCCCGTCATCCTTCCCATGGCCAACGTCGTACAGACGTCCTCTGCCGTCCAACGTTGGTAAGACTTCCGTTTTTGTGTGAACACCTGATTGGATACTCTCTCCCCCGTTTGCCACCCTGACTTGCGCATCATACTCGCGCTCTAGCTTATCAGCATCAGGAGCTCCTGTCAATTTGGCACGAAGAACCTTCGCTTGCAGTTTGTTTAGGGATGACGGTGACAATGCTCGTGAACGAGAACCAGCACCAGGTGGTGGGGGTGTCATGACAGAGGGGATTGGTGTATGTGATTGAACCAGAGGAGACCTAGTGCCGGACTGCCCACGAAGTGAGTCGAGCCGTCGGTTTTGCGGTACGCGAACATCTGGTGCTGGGGAAGGGGTCGATGGTGCACTGCCACTAACCCCCCCAGGGCGACGGAAGGAAGAGCTCCGACTTGATCCACCACTTCCCCCAATCTCGGTGAACATGAAGCGTTTCTCTCCAACATCTTTTGCTTTGTTTTGGCTCTGATGATTTGTCGGGCGGCCTCGGTCTGAATATTTTACTTCTCGCTCGTCAAGTATCCGTCGTTCTTCCTTTGCTTCTTCAAAAGCTTTGAGAGACCCAAACCTTTCGATCGCAATCTTCTCTGGATCAACACCTTCCTCTTCCGCAGTTTCGTATACACGTCTGAGACGCATCATTCGCCATTGCGAACCGGGGCCACCGGGAGTGATGGCTTGTGGTGCTGGTGACGCTTCATCATCTATATCTTTACCCAAGTCCACGTTAATTTCTCTGGCGCTAATCACGCGCTATAGTTCGAGTCAGCGGGTAGTTCAACATTGAACAATGTGTACAACTGACCTGGTCAGGATCGGGTCGCTCTTGACGAGGTTTCCTCTGCATGTCAATCCCAAGATTGGAAAAGAAGTCAATACCGCCGCCAAGCGTCCGTTGACCACCAGAAGCCTCTCCATAATCGTCCGTCATGGATTCGTCAGTGACTTGTATATGTTTTCGGATATCGTTTGGAAGACTAGGGGTGGTCGGAGGAAGTGACATCCAATCATCACGCTTGAGGGGTGTTTGGGTGCTGAGAATCGGTGGTTGTTGGGCTGAGGGACCAGCAATAGCAGACGATGTCAACTTCAAACTTTCTGCAGTTGGGATATTGGTGGCGAGTACCTGACAGTATGTCAGAGGAAGAGTGGCATGCATAAAATCAAACTCACTTTTTCGCCGTCCATGTCAATGTTCTTCTCCACCCACATATCATCGTCATTGGGGTCATCATCCACAATTTGAAGTTTACTATCCGATCCCTTTCTTCTATGTTTGTGTTTTCTGCCATCATCCTTGTGTTTCCGTCGTTTTCCGCTCTTGTGTTCCGAATCTTTGTCCCTCGAGTGTTCGAGCGTCGAAGACGCGACCATACCTGATCGTCATGTCACGTGCAACATGGCCAGATTTTCATTTCATTTTATTTTCAGTTTAGCTCGCTCCACAGGCGATTGTCTGCCAGCTTTCATTCATTTCACCAGGTTGTTGGAATCCTTAAATGAGTTGCGAATACACTATTATTATTTTCCTTTTAGTTTCAATGTGAGTCCAATGTGAGTCACAACTTATTTGTGCTTATGTACCTCACTTGTTATAGCATCTGCCGTGTCTCAATTTGTGTTGCAATGGAATCACCAGTGTCTGCAAATGTTCGTATCATAACCACGCTCGGCCATGTTGATCATGGCAAGACCACTCTAATGGATGCTCTCCTTGCTGCCAATAATATCATATCTTCTAGAATGGCGGGAAAGATGCGGTATCTAGACAGCCGAGAAGATGAACAGGAAAGGGGAATAACAATGGAAAGCAGTGCTGTATCTCTCAAATTTCAAGTGATGGAACGGGATGCTACGGGAGGTGTGTCCTTTTTTCGATTGCCACACTCATATTCAGTGACGAGACCAGACCAGAGAGATCACCTAAGACTTATATCGTTAATATGATCGACACGCCTGGTCATGTCGATTTTTCCAGTGAAGTTTCTACGGCGTCGCGGTTATGTGATGGTGCTCTTGTTCTTGTTGATGTTGTTGAAGGAGTCTGCACACAAGTCAGTTCTTTTCACATTCCCCGATGTTCGTTATTTAAACAGAACAAATAGACGATTGCAGTCCTTCGACAAGCCTGGCAAGATCGACTACGACCTATACTTGTCATCAACAAGTTTGATCGTCTCATCACCGAACTGAAATTGGCCCCTGTAGAAGCTCAGCATCATCTTGTGCGTCTTATTGAACAGGTTAACGCTGTCATGGGCAGTTTCTTTGCAGGGGATAGAATGGAGGACGATTTGAGATGGAGAGAGGAGCGGGAGCGTCGTCTTGCCGAAAAGAAAGATCAAAATGCAGATGAGGCTGATGGCACCGTCAACGAATCAGACGAGTTTCAAGAAAAGGATGACGAAGACATTTACTTCGCGCCTGAGCGTGGAAATGTCATTTTTGCTTCCGCTATTGATGGTTGGGGATTTCGTGTTGGCAAGTTCGCTCAGCTCTATGCCGCGAAACTTGGGGTAAAAGAAGTCAATCTCCGACGGGTATTATGGGGGGATTTTTTCCTTGATCCCAAGACGAAGAAGGTGATAAGCTACAAGCATCTCCGAGGACGGGCACTCAAACCGCTCTTTGTGCAATTCGTGTTAGAAAATATATGGGCTGTGTATGATGCTGTGGTTCTCAACCCGTTCGTCTTATCTCGTTTTTAGCAGGTTCGGCGAATTGAAGGATATCTAGAAATCAAGAAAAAGTAGCAAAGATCGTCGGTGCTCTTAACCTCAAAATCCCACCTCGAGACTTGAAGTCGAAGGATGCTCGTCATCTCTTGTCTCTCATATTTTCCCAGTGGTTATCACTGTCTACTTGTGTCACTCAAACTGTCATAGACATCGTCCCCCCTCCTTGCACTGCGCAGGCTACCAGGATTCCCAAAATCTTGTACCCCGACATTTACGAAACGATCCTTGTTCCCAAAAACAAACTCGAGGAAGATCTTTTCGCAGCAAACGCAAGCAGTGACGCTTGCATTACAGCGTATGTCAGTAAAATGTTCGCTGTCTCCGCCAAGGATTTGCCAGAGAACAAGAAAAAACCGATTACCGCGGATGAGATGAGAACGAGAGCACGAGAAGCTAGAATTGCTAAACAAGCTGCTGCGGCGACTGACGATGGAGCTGGTGGACAAACTTCCCCCACTGGTGTGACGGAGCAAGTTGAACCGAAGGCTGAGCTCATCGACAACGGGGAAGTGATCCTAGGCTTTGCTCGGCTCTATTCGGGGACAATACGCACAGGCACTTCCGTGTATGCTGTGCTACCCAAGTATAATGCTACATTACTACCGAATAGTCCCGCAAATATGAAGCATCTCACGAGCGCTCCGGTTGAAAGCTTGTACGTGATGATGGGGCGAGAGCTCGTGCCGGTCGATTTCGTACGCGCTGGAAATACTTTCGCGATCAAAGGCCTGGAGGGCAAAGTATGGAGGAGCGCCACCCTCTGTGCCCCTGGAGAGTCGGGGATTAATGATGAAGGCGATATCGCTGTTTCCTGTTTAATTAATTTGGGAGGTGTTGATCGAACAGTACGTCTACCGACTTGTTCGTAGTCATAATACTGATTTTTTTATCCAGACCCCCCCCATCGTTCGTGTTGCATTAGAACCTGCTTTTCCTGTCGATATGCCAAAGCTGATTAGCGGTTTGAAATTGCTAAGCCAGTCTGATCCGTGTGTAGAAACTTTCCAGCAGCAGACTGGTGAGCATGTCATTTTGACTGCGGGCGAGTTACATTTGGAAGTTTGTATTAGTCTTTGTGTCCTATCGCACGTTAACTGTTTCTGCTGTAGAGATGTCTGAAGGATTTACGGGAGCGGTTCGCACGAGTAGAGATCCAGGCCTCAAAACCCATTGTACCCTTTCGTGAGACGGCCGTTAAGCGAGCAGGTAATATTACAGAGTGTTTGTAGGTGTTGGGCATTTACTCAAATTTCTTCCAGACATGGCACCAACCAAGACTCCTAATGCTTCTCGTGGTACTATCTATGGTTCCAGCTCGCTAAACATCATGCGCTTTACAGTCCGCGCTAGTCCCCTTCCAGGTCCCATCCTGGCTTTTGTTCTAGAAAACATTGCTATTTTGAAGAGGCTTCAGAATGACAGGGAGGCGAGAGATTCGCACACATCAGACAAGGACATAATAGAAGAGGCACTCAACGTTGAAATACACGGGGACATCGTGAGGAAGCCTACCGTGAGCCCAGAACAGTTTTGGGATGCTTTGCAGAAGATTTGTGATGACGTTGGCGGAGAATGGAGGGGAATTGTAGAACGAATTTGGGCCCTTGGACCCCAGAGAGCTGGGGGATGTCTGCTGATTGACGCCAGGAAATCGACCATGACCTCGTTCGTTTGCATATGGTGTTTTTTGCTTTTGACGACGACTGACGTAAGGCAGTTTGAAAGGTCGACTGGAACGAAATAAATTCGAGGATGCAAACCTGGAAGCAGAGAGGGGATTTGGCAATTTTGATAATCACATCGAAACAGGTTTTCAGCTTGCGACCTTCCAAGGACCCCTATGTTCAGAACCTGTGGAGGGGATGGCTTATTTTGTAGAGAGCGTGGACATAGATCGAGAGGTTCTAAGCAAGGAGATCGGTCAGATCCACTCCATTTATTGTGTTTCGGCTACCTGATTCGTCTTTCAGAGCAAAATCGGATGCCTCAAGTGGCGGGCTCTGTGATATCTGCTGTTAGGGACGCGTGTCGCCACGGTCTTCTGGATTGGTCGCCCAGGCTCATGCTTGCCATGTATACATGTGATATCCAAGCCTCTAGTGAGCTGTTAGTTCGTTGACCATTTATGTCAGCTAATGATTTAGGTGACGTGTTGGGGAAGGTTTATGGCGTTGTAGCCAAGCGGCGGGGGCGCATTGTGGCTGAGGAAATGAAGGAAGGCACTTCTCTTTTTAATGTCACGGCTTTGTTACCGGTGGTAGAGAGTTTTGGCTTCGCTGATGGTAGGCCCAATACGCTGCTGATCCATCCATATTCATCTTGTATCATTTCAGATATCCGGAAACGAACATCAGGAGCTGCCAGCCCACAACTGATTTTCAGCGGGTATGAGGATACTCCATTCTAGTCAGTTTTCACAAGTGCTAATATGTTGAATAGGTATGACTTGTTGGACCAGGACCCTTTCTGGGTACCGACGACAGAAGAGGAACTTGAAGACTTGGGTGAAAAGGCTGATAGATCTAATATTGCGAAGGGGTACATGGACGGGGTTCGAGAACGCAAGGGACTGTTTGTGGATAGGAAAATTGTCGAGTATGCAGAGAAGCAGAGAACGCTGAAGAGGTGAAATGTCGATACGGTGCTGTTCAGGGTCGTTGACAGGTGTATTACGTAATCGCCCGGATATTCGCTAGCTTTGCTTTCCGTTTTCTCTCTTTCGCTCTCAAATCTTATGGCCGTTGCGATCATGTCTATGCACTCGAACCATCGTCATTCTTTTCTTCCTCAGATACATTCGGCCTCCACTTCCACCGCTTCTCAACAGCAACCCGTTGCATGGCAACAACAGCAAGACCAGGCACTCCCCGAAGACCAATTTACCACCTTATTTTGTCGTGCCCTCTACGACTACGATGCACAAGATGCTTCAGCTCTTTCCTTCAGACGCAACGATATCATAGAGGTACTTTCACAAGAGCCGTCAGGCTGGTGGGATGGTTTGCTCGGCGATGAACGCGGATGGTTTCCTTCAAACTATGTGGACATCATTTCAGAGGAGGAGCTGAGTTTTTTGGGATCTGAGTTCTCGAGTAGTGAACTTAGGGAGAGTGTGACAGTGGACAGGCAATCTGCTATGGTTGATATCTCGCATGCGATCATGAGAGGAACCAACCAGGCAGAGAACGAAGAGTGGTTAAATGCCGAGATCTCTTTTAGGACTGACGCGCTCAATTCTACTGGTATGCACGTCGATGGTTCGGGACAATCAAGTGACTTCTGGATGCCCCAGATAACCGCTGATTCACAGGTCAGGCAAAATGGAGACTTGCTGTGCTGTTCGTTGCGCTGATCTCGCCGTGATAGATATATTATGTGAATACCCGGACAGGTCAAGAATCTAGGGATCTTCCTCAAGAAGCCAACGACGACATTTCGGACAGCGACCTTGCTGGTTTAGCATCCCAATCCAATTCGCGGTCGGGTACCAACGCTGGACTTGCATTTGGACCTCACGGTACCTCTGAACCCTTTTCTAACGGCCGCGGCATAGCTGGATTTGGCGTTTCGCGTCGCACTGGTACTCCCGAACCGTGGATAAGGAAGCTTGCGGACGACGGAATGTCGTATTTTTACTACAACAAGATAGATGGCCAGGTGCAGTGGACAAGGCCTGAAATCCATACCAGCCAAAACAATACACCATCTCACCTCCCGCCCTTATTGCCACCGACAGCCCAACAGACCAATGGGAGGCGTGATAGTGTATATTCCGACGATTCGGATGTTCAACCTTCTGGCCTCGTACATCGACTAAAGTCACAGCTGCCTGACGGACGTACTCCTGAAACACGAGAGCACTTGTCGAGGTCTATCCAGGACGATGGTACCGCGGTGGATTTCACTTCGGCTGACCGAATAGCACAGTCTCTACAGCAAGCTCTCTCACCTCCTCCGCCAGAGCTTATAACAGAGCTTTCGGCTGCGGCAAAGGGTGCCATCCAAGAGGTTGTGAAAAATATACAGCTACACGGCTTTGCACGCCGACCAGAAGACGATCATGTGTTAGACGACCTTTTAAATGGTGTCGTGTCCGCGGTCCGCAATCTTCTGTATACCTCAGCAATACCCACTGCCCAAATACCAGCCAATGTACTTCCACAGGAAGTACGCGATACTGCAGCACCTTCCGTACAACCCTCACTAAAATCCGCGCATAGAAAGGTTACTGCGACACTCTCCCGACTAGTCTTGTCAGCTCGAGCAATACAGTATGATTCCGGATCCTTAATTGCTGACACACTCAGTCGCATTGAAGTTGACGCAGAAGAACTTGAACGTGCTGTACTTTCTTTCGTCTTGGAGATACAGCGAATGCAGCATACCGAGTTTCTTGGAAAATCCCTGAAAAGGTTGCATGGCGTATTTTTACCTACAAACCTAGGATTGGGACTTGTTGGCGCTGGCGCAGCAGGCCACTGGAAAGGGTTCGGATGGGTCCATCTAGATCAGCCGGCGTCTGAACCACGCAAAGTGTTCAATCCCATGGTAATTTCAGATATGAACTCTCAACTAACGAGTATAGACGAACAGTTCAAGAATCTGGTCCACGTTTTGCAAACGTCGGAAGATTCAGGTTAGTGATTACCATTTCTGGATTCGACCTTCCCTTGACCAGGCAATGGCGCTGTAGTCGAACAATTGCGTCTTCATGGTAGGGAAGCAGTGGCCCGAGTCTCGTCTTTCCTCGGTTTCGCTGCGGATATACATGTTGCTCGTCACGTTGATATCGACGGCATTGGACAGGAAGACCGTGCTTCGTCCACCGACTACATGCACATGGTTGACAACACCAGAGTCCTCGTAAGGACTCTAGAGGCCGTGTTTCAATCCATCTACGATGACTGTTCGGTATTACTCCTTACTGTACAGTCGGTGCGAGACTCCGACGCTAGTCAAGAAAAATCCTATGCCTACGAGTACATCGACGCCTTATCATCGTCATTGAGTTCCAACCTCAGGCTGGTCGTGCAAACCCTTCATAGCCTGCTCTCTATCGGCCATGACCAGGCTGAGATGGCACTGGGTGAATACACGGGGTCCATTGACTGGCGGATGTCTCGCATTAGCATGCGCCATTTAGTAGACTCAGCGGCAATTCACGGGGCTGAAGCTTTCACTGTCGGAGACGCCTTTGGCAATCACAATGGCAAGATGCTTGAAGGCGAATCATCCTATCAGTCCTATAATCGAAGCCTTCCGAACGGGCTAGAAGGGCACAATGCGTCCGGAGAGTTCACAGAAGAGACTCTGGTTGAAGAAAATCAGCCGGACGGTGTAATACGAGATGCTAACTCAAGCCCGTTATTCGAAGATGATCGTAAGTTGATATTTGCATTCCAAGAACATCCTCTCAAAGTTGTTTCTATCTAATAGCAGTCCCGAACAAGACGCCCCCGCGTGGTTCCAAGAAGTTGGCGAGGCTGTTGGGTGAGGAATATGAAGAACAAGTTGTCGCCGCAGACCTTCGACCGTGGTATCTCCGTTCAAACTTCAACCCGTCAGAGATTTTGATTGATACGGACCGCTCTGTGAAAGGGGGAACGCTTCCGGCTCTGGTAGAACGCTTGACTGCCCACGAAGCAGCTGGTGAGACCATCTTCATACTATTCATTTATGTTGTGTCATTTGCTCTGTCCAGATACGACTTATATTGCCTACACCAAAGCCTTCCTCATGACCTATAAGTCGTTCACAACAGTGGACGAGTTATTTGACCTACTGGTTGAGCGCTTCAGGATACAACCTCCTGCCAATATGACAACCAGCGAGCGCGACAATTGGACGAAACATAAACAACATATCATACAGACGCGGTCAATCTCTCGCCCTGCTTATGCATGACATACGTATTGATTTTTATCCCGACAGAGTCCTCAACACGTTCAAGTCAATGGTTACGGATGAAGATATCTTGGAGAAAGATGATCTGCATATCCTCGATCGTATGAAGGCCTTCGTAGCTTCGGAAGAAGTTTCACGCTTTGGAGCAGCGAAGCCTCTGAGTGCACAGATTGAGCGAGCGGTACGCCAGTCGTATCAATACACTTTTTACGTCACTTAGTCTTCTTAAGCAACGGGGCGGTGATCCTACCGTCAAGACGATCACAAGTCTAGGACCTCCGCCACCGCCGATCATGCCGAGAGCAAACAGAAGGCTAAAGTTGACTGATATTGAACCTCTCGAACTAGCGCGGCAACTGACAATTATGGAGAGCAATCTTTATCAGAAAATTAGACCCCTCGAATGTCTTCAACGAGCTAGAGAGCAGAAGACGGAAAGTATGGACAATATTGCTTTTGTTATTCAGACAAGCAATCGGGCAAGTTATGCTTCCTATGACCTGGTTGCCATACCTGAACCCTTGACTTAGATTGCAGACTGGGTTGCCGAGTCGGTCCTTAACAAAGAGGACTCCCGAAAACGAGCTAACATTGTGAAGCATCTGATTGGTGTTGCTGATGTAAGTTTGTTAAATCCCTTTCCCGTTTGCGTACATATCATGAACATTGCTTAGCGTTGTCGTACGATCAACAATTTTTCAACGATGATCGCCATTACCTCTGGACTTAACACTCCTCCAATCCGCAGACTTAAGCGAACCTGGGAGCAGGTCAATCAAAGATGTATGGCACAATTCGGCGCATGCGAAATGACCATCGATAGCAGCAAAACGTATGCCAAATATAGTCAACTGATGGCTTCGGTCACCCCACCTTGTGTACCATTTATAGGTAATTTTATCTGATTCGATATGGAATGATCCTAATAGCAGCCATTTTCAGGTGTCTTCCTTTCAACTCTACAATTCATTCAGGATGGGAATCCTGATATCCTACCGGGAGGGCTTGTTAATTTCCAAAAGCGCCAAATGGCGTCCAAGGTCATTGACGATATCAAGCGATGGCAGGCAACAACTTTCAATTTTCAACCTATTCCAACAATCCAAACTTGGATTGAGGAATCTCTGAACCAATTCAATGATACGCGGGCATCGAGCGAACATTTCTGGGCTCTCAGTTTGGAACGGGAGCCGAGAGAGAGAGAGGATGAAAAGATGGCGCGATTACTTCAGGAGAGTGGCTTTCTCTAGCACCGCATGACTTGGAGTGGATTAAGACGCTCAAGATCTCCATGTATTTTCATTACTGTGGTGTACAATTGCTTAGGCGTGGATTTGTTATATGTTATGTGTTTTCGATGTATGTACTCCATATCATACATATATCATACTTAAATAATAATTGTTGTGATGGTCGCGTCGCGTCACGCGCGCTTTCAACTCAACGACCACCTTGTTATCTTGTCTTTGGATCAATTTGGTACAATACTCTTTAGCATGTCGCAGGCGGACGAAGATACCAGCTTTTTCGACAGAGAGCGCTATCGACTTTCATGTGAGATCACGTCCGTAAGCGCATAGCATTTAGCAACACAAAAGACACTGATTCCTCGTACAGGGTTTTGAAGAGTTGCTTTCATCAACGAACGTGTTGAATCGCAAACTCGAAGAGGTGTTGGGCATGACGAGAGAATATGACACGATTGCTGCGTTATGGCAGAGCTTCTACCAACTCATGCGAGGGCCCATGAGAACTGAAGAAGAGGGTGATGAAAAACTTCAAGGACTTCCCGGCACTGGCGGCCATCTCGTCGCAGTAAAACAAAGTAAAGATAGCTGATGGTGATGAGGAAATAATCTTAGTCTTTTACGTACGAACACAGATATCAAAGTACATGGATGGTGGGGACAGTCACAGCAAGTAAATTACGAACGCCTTGTAAAAAGACAACAATAATGGTCTTTCAGAGACGAAAATAAGTAGATTATACATCTGCCCATCCAGCCACCTGTAAAGTGTCACCTGAATACAAAGTTACATGGGTCAATGCAAATGTACTCACCCAGGAGAATCCGTCGAACTCAGCTTGATCACGAGAGGATAGCTGACCATGCACGGGCGTGAGCGTTGGCTGCTCACGAGTAAATTCTTCGTCGAAGTTGCTCGTGTCAGCACTTCCATTCTAGGGAGACATTAAAAGTAGGTATAAAAAACCTGCCTTGGGACTTACGATCGTCGGGAAATAGGGAGGAGGTATACGCTTGTTCAAGACATCATCAAAGTTTACATCCTTGAAGAAAGGTTGTCGTTTGATCTCTTCTGCGTCTTCCTTTCCTGACCCTAGACGGCGGGCAGGGTCGCGGGTTAAGAGCTATGTAGCGTTTTCTCAGTACTTGAGATATGGACAGAAGACGGGGTATACCTTCTGTAAGATAGAGACTGCATCTCTCGGCATTGTGATAGGGTACAAAGGTTCATCTTCAAGGATAGCGTCGAATATCTCATCCTCATCATCTCCGCGGAACGGTGACTGTCCCAATAGCATTTCATACGTCAGAACGCCGAACGCCCACCAATCGACCGCGCGACTATAGCGCTGCTCTAGTAAAATCTAGGACGACGCTCGATCAAAATCTTAAGCCTGTTGAGGGCAGAGGGAAGCCTGCATACCTCCGGTGCCATAAATTCTGGTGTGCCACAGAATGTGCTTGTAGTTTGGCCATACCACATTTCCTCCTTGCACAAACCGTAGTCGGCAACTTTGACATGGCCGTCCAATGTCAAGAGAATATTATCAAGTTTAAGATCCCTGACCTCGACATCAAAAAACAATTAGCTACAAGGCGAACGATACGAACCGATAAATGATTCCTTGCGAATGGAAATATTCCAATGCAAGAAGAACTTCCGATGCATAAAACTTGGCTTGTCGGAGAGAAAACTGCTTGCGTTGAATGTGCAACATGAGATCTCCTCCACTCACGTACTCCATTACGAAATACACACGAGTTTCCGTCTGGAAACATGAATGTAGTCCGAGTAAAAATGGATGTCGTTCTCTGGCAGCAGCTAAAAATACCCGCTTTTCCGAGCGAGTACTTGTTAAAGTGCGACGTCAGTACTGAGAAGGAGGCAAGCTAAACGCTGCTCACCTCTCGACTTCGTCGTTGTCGATGATGAATTCCTTCTTCAGAACCTTAATGGCGTATAGATTGTTGGACTTCTTTTCCTCAGCCAACATAACTTTCCCGAAATTCCCCTTGCCCAGGACGGCCAGGAAATTGAAGTCCTCAAGGCCGACCTTTCTCATACGAGTTTGTGTCCGCGCCAGTGGTTGTTGAGCCAGTCGCTGAGGTGAAGGGGGAGCAACGTGGGTGGAAGGTACAGCTACACGGTCTGGAGGACGGGTTATCACTGGAGAAGCCATGCCAGGCTGCTTGACCTGGGCCGGGGGTGTTTGAGCCCGAGGTCCCTTGGGAAAGCAATAGATTAGTTCCTTTGGTTATATTTTAGGATTGAGGATGAATCACTGGATAACCTGCAGGAGAGTAACCATCGAGGCTCCCTGGCACGCCGGGATCGTACGCACCGGGGGGCGGACGAGTATCTTGAGGATATCCGGGCGGTACAGGGATACGAGCTCCAGTTGGTGGGCGAACGGGAGGTTGGACATAAGGTTGCTGCTGCTGATAATGTCTGTCAGGTGACGGACTGGGAAGTGGGCGGCCGTAACCATCGACAGCGCCTGCGCCAGGTTCAGCACCAGTTAGCTTGAGCCGGTCGATGGCACCACCCATTTGTGAATCCAGAGACAGTGAAGGAGCATGAGTACCTTCAGGATGCGGACGTCCCGCTGGGCGAGCGGCCTTGTCTCCTTTCAGTCTGTTGATATCACGCACATTGCGCAATAATTCGTTGGCTGTCTCCATTGACATTCCGCAGAAGTCAGGAACAAGATGAGCGCAATTTGCATGACAAGTGATACTGCATTCTGAACATCGTCGAGCATTTTTGCGGCCCAGAGGCAGCATGTAACCACAATGGCAACACCAATTCGCACCGATATTGGTCAATGGTTCGAAACGATGAGGAATGCGATGGTTTATTTTCTCTTCGTCGCCGTCCTATTATAGATTGTTCAGAAAGTTCTCAACATTGATAGGGAACGCGTACTCCAGAGTTGGATTTTGAGATGCACTTCGTGACCACCTTTTCATAACATTTCTTGTGACAGGTATATCGGCAATCCTCGCACTGATATCCAAGAGCGTTGAGTAGAAAATCATTGCAGAACGCGCATAGCATGAGTTGATAAAATTGTTGTTGAATGAATTTATGCCCATTCATTACATGCACTTCGCCTTTGCGTTTGCGCACCGCACCTTGTCGACCGAGGCCACCGCCCAACGGGGCATCTAAAGGGCGTTTGCGCACATTCTCTTTGACTATTAGCCGAATGGTCAGAAAGCCATCCCAAAGGATTGCACAATGCTTACTAAAGTTCAGATGCATAGCAATTGCACCTGCAGGCTCGACAGCGAACCAGGCATCGATTCCTTCCGCAGTAGGAGCCCCCAAAGCCATTGGCGAGCCTCGTGGAGGCCCATCGCCAAGTGGAGCATTCATATCGCTAGTTGGGTGGGGTATCTGCATACCCGCAGGGCTATCGCCTGGCATCGCACCAGCAGGAACCCATCCCCCCTGTCCATTATCCATACCCACCCTCTGCCGACGAAGTGCCTCGACCAAATCGTTGATTCGAATCCATAATAATCCGATGGGGGCAGCATTAGGATCACTGGCCGTTTTGTCTGTCACGACTATTTCCACTTCGTTGGCCTTGTCCACCGTAATTTCGAAATCTTCATTCCAACGATCCGTCCTAGAAGGGTGGGATTTTGCGAGTTGTGTGCCTTCGACTTTGAGGGTTACATAAGACTCGCTGACTTGCTTTGATGAAGAGCGCGCTCGGCCCGACGTGACGACTGGTGCGTGATCAAGCTCTCGGGCGCCCTTGACGGTGACGAGCAGCGTGCCAGACAGGGGCTTGGAGCGCATATTCTCCTTACGCTCGCCGTTAGGGCCTGGTGGGCCATCTTTGTGATCATCAACCGACAGTGACAGTGACAGTAAATATGTGCGACACACCATTTTCCTCGTCATCAGCAAGATCATCCAGAATGTGAAGGTTCTTGTACCGTTTGAGAGCCGTCTGCAGAAGCTGGATTTTCTTTTCACTTTCGACCTTTTTGCTTTCGGCGTCCGCCCTAGACTTCTTATCACCATCCGCTTGATACAATTTAGCCATCTTATCTATTCCTTTCTTGTATTGCATTTCGACCTGGAGTTTGAATTCGAGCTGATGTAACATTCTGGATATTTTGGTCGGGGTAATGGGGGTGTCTGCCTTGATTAAATCGAGATTGGTATAAGGTTTGGCCTTGGATGCGCCTGCCTGAGGCGATCTGTCGGTGGAGTAACCAGTTTCAGACTGGTTGGGTACCCGCCCGCCTCTACTCGAAGGATCATAGTCTTTAGGTGGAATCTGTTTCAGAAAATGTGACCTTGTTAGCGATGTGGGCATTGATTTCAGAACTGGGATAACCTGAGGCGACGAAGAGCCGGCTACTCGTGGATCTTGCTGTGATTGCTGTAATTTGCGAGCTTGAAGTTCGCGAAGTGTATCTTGGAAGTAAGATAGGGAACGCTCTGTCTCCCTGATCTTGGCATCATTGCGCCTGAGGACATCCTGATTTGAGGTAGCCTGCCGCAACAATTGCGACGCTTCTAAGATCTTGCGCTCAGTCTGAATATGCTTGTAGACCTCCTGGATCTTCTGGTCTAACTCGTGACCCTAGATAAGAGGTGATCAAAACAAAATGGAGATCGAGAGATTGACCGCGTGAAGGTCGCCTACCATGGCTACAGAAGGATAGTAAGATCGCTTTCTCGTAGCGAACCGTCGATGGCGTTGAGAGCAACAGCGATAGGCCGAATCTGAAATCAGAATCGGCTCGTGGCTGTTGCAATTGGGGCTGTGGCGGCTTCGTGATTTGGTATTGTTTGACTCGGAATTATTTCTTTTTGGACAATGAGACTCTCCAAGCACTTTACGTCCATGCCCACCATCTCTTGCAGATCAAGAGTCAAAGCTGCGGCCGACCTGTACTCCGTGTCTCTCAATGTGCGACACTGTTTGGCGGTAGGAAACCCATCTGATACTTTATGTCACACAACGCTATTTCCTGAAGGTCTGGATGTATTGGCGTCAAACGTTCCTATCACAATTTCTGGGTCTTTCGACGGATATAGAGTTTCTGCCAAAGACATAGTAGCATCTTCCCTTGCCACGCATATCGCGTCCTACTTTCGAACGGTAAATCCTACAGAATATCATATGGCCAGTTCTCAAACCCAATTAGAACGCGGAAGAATTGCATCTGAGTACCGTCTCAGATGTATATATAGACAACGAGGCGAAAGGTTCGTTTCTATGCTATCCCTAAGCACCTGGATATTTAGAAGATTTACGCAGTCCTCCTAACATTTTCGCGCCAATATCCTCCAGTAAAATCAGAGATCCGCCCGCATGCACTCTTGGTCGCACTTGAGCTCGATTTTTCCTGGAAAATTATCGATTCTTCATGCTCCACCAATAAGGAAAATCAGTTGAACATCACTAGTCATCCATTCGCCCAGAATTTATCCCTTCCTTTCAGAGGTCTTTTGGACAATGTAATAAGACGGTTCATTAAGCAATGTCTCAAGTACCCACTCTTTTCCTGTTGTTATGCATTTGGTAACACGTTCTCCAAAGGCGATACCCTCTTATTTTCGGCTTGTGGTGCCAGGTATGCTCATCAATCAGTCTTCTCACCTAAGTCCGCAGTCCAGCAGCTAAGTAACAGATCTACTCACGTTTTACTCTAATTAGCAACTTGATATCGAAGCATCGCATTTCCCTGCAATCTTTACTTCAATTCTCAGCATCGTGGAAAGATCATCCAACGAATCCTTTCGTGATAGTTGTTATCGGCTTATTAAGGTCTTCTTCACTGAAACTTGTACAATTTAAGGTTGACGATCCTTGTCGTGGTTAGTTGTTACGCCACCAGCACATGACTGCCTTCGCCAAGTCTTCTGCGTATCTCAGAACCTTAGCCGGTTCAAGTGAAGACGACAATTTGACAGTTGCTGAAACTGAGGGGTCTATATTCACCGACGAGGAAGCTCTGCATTTCGCCATGGAACGGCTGTATCGAGATGGCTTGAGACAACCACAGTTTAAGGTTTGCTTAGTTCTTCTGCACAAGAATCATCGCAAAATATATTAACTCCGATCCCACCACAGGGACAGACGCGTGAACCAGCAGTGGACAAGGCTGATGATGAAGAGCTTTCCCACGACCATCTCTGTATTCCTGGTACACGTTTTGACGAACAATTATTCCTGGACGACCCCCATATTAGCGACGCACAAAATCCTTTGTCACGTTCTTTGATGTACCCACACTTACCGGACGACGCCCACTCACCACGCACCCCTTATCTGTTTATGGAACTTGATTGCACCGACGATTTCCCGCCACATGCCAGCAACCTTGATGGTTTGGATTCAAATTGTGAACAAGTGCATCAATATCATGTGTATCAATCAGGACCCTCTTTGTTACAGATGCCTGTCGATTATGATGAACGACAGGATTTGACTTCTGCCATGATTGAGTTTTCGGATTCTGACAGCTCGTACGACCTTCCTTTCGCCTGGCATGTGCAGCAACGGCATCGACACGCGAATCTCAATACAGCGTCTGGATCGGTTCCTCATTACATCGTGCATGATCATGCTACCAACTATGCAGATAAAGACTCTCAGGGCAACTCAAAACAATTAGGGCACGGATCTAAGGCCATGACATCCACTTCTTCACACTCCCCTTCAACGTCTGTGTTTTATCAAGGTTCTTCTTCCGGAACTTCGCAAGAGACAGAAGCATTATCGCCAATCCAGTGTGTTGGTTGGGAATCTATATGCGATGATAGCGAATTCACCACCCAGCGCGCTGACTGGTATGGTCTGGTCGACGACCCTGACGACCTTCTACTGTCCGACCCAGATTCTTGCGTTGAGCTCGGCTTGGAAGATTGGTACAAACTGGAAGAGTTTGACGGCCTGCCGGAAGAACCAAGGGCTAACGACAAGGACGAGTGGGAAGAGGATGGTATGCTTGTGATAGAATTTTGAATCGCCCTAGATACCAGAGTTGTCCCGTGATACAGATTAACTTGAAAGAACCAATAGGAAGCCACAAGCGGGAGCGGCAATGTCAGATATTGGGACTCCGACCAAAGTCCGCAGTCACGGAGGTCTATTGAAATTGAATTTGGCGTTCAGTTGCCTCTTCACTTACGTGTCTCTTGTCCTGCTAGCCAACATGCTCCCGGCTCAGCGTAAGAAGATCGACATCAGTGTGAGTCATTCCAGCTCCTGTCTCTCCTACCACCTCTCCTGATTCCATTGATGTCCCCTAGATGCTGACACAACAGGAGCAGCAGCTCTTCGCTAAGTATGGTACTCTCCCGACGCATAAAAGTGTTCTCAGGAAGATGCAAAAGGTCTGTCCAATGTTGACTTATGATGATCCTCATCCCTCATGTTCCCACAGGACCAGCATCGGAAATTCTTCGACTCTGGCGATTATGCCCTGTCCAAGGCAGGGGTTGCCCCTCAGAATACGGTTGGCACTGCGATCCCGAATCCAGAAAAGTTAGTACTCTATAGGAATTTTGTTCAACAGCAAAGTTCGACGGCTGATGGTTCTACATTACTAGCATCCCCCATGCATCCTCAGGCAATGGCCATAGCAACGGTCATCAGAGTCTTTCCATCTCACCAACCAACACAAGTCCAGTGAACAAAGAAAGTGGTCTAGCACACGATGCTAGCGATACTTCAGATGATCCAATGCCAGCCAATGAGACAACTTCCGATGTACCTGCACCACCCCACGAGCCAGTTACAACTGCCGAGTCAGTTACAACTACCGAGTAGCTGGATTCTTCACTTCGCATTGTCAACTCACATGCATCATACATTACGCCTTATGGTCGGTTCTATGTCGTCCGCCTTATTTTGATGTACTCCGCTCTGACTCCGTTCGCATCTTACCGATTGCTGAAGATGTCGCATCCATCTCTCAAATGGCCGTTGCTTTAACGCTTATGCCATCTCTTGGAATCCGCATGTGTGTGTACTATTATGTCCGTCTTCTTGAGTCTTTTGGAACTGGAAGTAGTTGTGGGCATGGGCTGGATGTTAGCGGCGCTTTACTTCACATTTGCTAGGTCGTACAGTACTACCCATACCCATCGTATATGAGGCCCTGGATCGATTCGTTGATTTCGGCTTGTTTGCAAGTCTCATGTGATTCAGCAGTCATTTTGAATTCAGCAGGTGGTCACATTTTGTAACGCGTCTGTGACTTTCGCGCTATTATCTATGGCGTCGACTCTGCGCGAGCAAACACGGGCTTTGTTCAAGGTTACAGCAGATGAAAAACTGCTGGAAGAAAGTATGTGTTTAAGCTGGGTTGATTTTTCCTACTGACTAGTCACCATAGTAATCTCAATCTGCCATATCTACAACTTGAGTCCTGAAAGCCTCCTTTACAAATGGGAAGCAATCAACTTCAACTCAGCTTCTACACATTCAGAACTATCTCCTTTTTCCATGGACTCTGTTGCAACGCTGAAAGCGCACCTTCAGAGAGAACTTGCCAAAGAGAGTAGTAAGAAGGCGCAGCGAGCGATGCCACCTGGAAGTGCTGCTGTCGTGAATAGGTCCCGCATCCCCGCGAATATGGCTAGAGTAATGAACACTGGAGCAAAAGTTGGCGTTATACAGGTCAAGGAGGAACAAAGTGGACCCGGTTCAAGCAAGGTCGTGTTTAGAGGGCCGAAGATGGATGCATCGTCTCGGAATGACCGCGCCTGTGAGTCTCTGATATATGGCCGTTCTGTCCCCGCCTGAGCAGTCATGTAGATAGATACATGTATGAGAAGATCTCAGAAAGGAGTGAAGGTATGGGTCCAGTCAGTTTTCGACCAGAGAATGCACTCAATCTTGTCATCAAGCGCTCGACGACAGAGTAGACGAGTTTGGAGAACTTGTCAGAGAACATTACAAGATTACCGAGCTAGGGGATCCCTCATCCTCCACGGATGCATGTCGCTTCGCTGTTCTCTTACAACTTACGCTGACAACCCATGCTAGGAAGAAATCACTGTAGTAGGTCGTATAACCTGCGACTCTGATTCTTCATCGCAACTCACAGAGGGCAACATAATGGTTGAGTCATCGCGCATGCTTTCATCAGGCGCACGTGTACAAGTTCGGTTTGATCCCTCTCTCAAAATTCGTGGTGGTGTACAGGGGGCAGGCAGCGTAGGCCTGTTTCCAGGCACGATGGTTGCTCTCAGAGGGAAGAATGGTGGTGGAGGGTGGTTTTTAGCAAACGAGATTCTAGTCGTATGTACCTCATGCCTTTTGTTCACTACTTGGTCATTGCAAACTGAAATGTTATTAGATGCCACCTCTCGGAGCTCCGTCATCTGATCCCAAACTCAAAGTGGATCCAGCGGTGAGCGACGAGCCATTTTCAGTATATGTTGCTTGCGGGCCATACACTCTTGACGCCGACCTCTCTTACAAACCATGGCATGCTTTCCTGAATATTATCAAAACCAGCAAACCTACAGTGGTACTCCTGGTCGGTTCTATTTCCTGGCATGTCTATGAATCACTTATAATCACTTGAGTCTGGGCCTTTTATTGATGTTGCTCATTCCAAAATAAAAAGCGGAGACGTTGATACCTCACCATCAAATCTCTTCCACAAACAGTTTCTTGAGCCGCTTCGTAATTTTCTCGATTCATCCCCAGGAAGCATTGTCCTTATCCTTCCAAGTGTCCGAGACCTCATCAGCCGACAAGCCGTCTTTCCACAAGGCGAGCTTGATCCGGAGTTTCGTGTAGACCCCGTAAGTGTTGATCAACTGCCTACGCTTCCAACAAGATACTTTTTCTCTGACTCATGGAACAACTTAGCGTATACATCTACTACCTAACCCTGCGCTCTTCTCATTGAATGACATCAAATTCGCAATCAGCAGCGTTGATGTTCTGTTTCACCTACGCAAGGAAGAGTTCCTCAAACGTGGAGAGGAGGTGGATTCCATCCCTCCTTTGTCAACCAATGACTCGGGATCCGATTCCATGAGCAATACCTGCCGGCATCTGCTACAACAGCGGAGGTATATATTATGAACGTCTGTATCTACCGCTGAATTCTAACCTGGTGCAGCTTCTATCCTATCTTCCCACCACCCTTGGATGTCTCGCATGAAGTAAATCTGAGTGTCACTCACTGGGATGGACTCAAGTTAAGCGACGACAATGAAGCGCCTGATGTCCTGATTGTGCCGAGTAGGTTAAAACAATTCTCCAAGGTCAGCTTGCCATCACTGCATATCAATATCAATCGTAACATTTGATTTCGATCTTGATAGATTGTATTTTCCACGACCGCTGTGAATCCCTCTTTCTTGACGAAAGGGACATATGCCGTGATAAATATTTCAGGAGGCCCTGAGGCTAAATTGAAAGACCGATTGCACACAGAGATAGCCAAAATCGAGAGATGAACATTTATCTATCATCATATTTGTCGGCTTATTCTGATTTCATGTTTCATATACCAATGTACCTGATATGCATGTACCTTCATAACTTTATGGCCAAGGCTGGTTGCGAGAACAGGTGTACATTCAATCCCAACGCCTCGACATTACGAAGACATACAATTCTTGCATTGCAGATTTCGACGAAGCTCGACAGGAACGTTTTGATAATCCATGGGCTGTGGATCACTGGGAACCACAAGGACTCGGCAGGGAAGAGGGTCCATGAAAGGCGTTTCAAGATCATTTTGGACGGTGCCTGTACATGCGACGCGTATACTTATGGAATTTCGGGGTCACGATATTGTGTGCCAGCCATGATGCATGAGGTGCGACGGAGCATCGGAGTGTGGTTGAGGAATGCACTTGAATTCAAGTCGAACGGAGCTGGTAATCGATTCCTTCAGGTGTAAGATATTATCGCTGCGGACTCACCGTCGATGTCAGTGAAAGTCAGCTAGCTATCAATCCGTACTTTCACTAAACGCACTCAGAAAGAGTAAGCAAGAGCAAAAAAAATATGATGGGCATAACAAACCCGTCATAAATGAGTCGATGTACCAAGGTACAAACAACACTAATTTGTGGCAATGATAGCCTTCAAAAGCAGAACGATAGGGCCCGAGTGATAAGCACTGCCGGGGAAAGACACACGTACGAGCGACAGATCGTAGTACATACTATCATGCATTCCCACTACATATGAGATGGACCTACGCGAGATCACGCCACCTTGTGATCCTCTTCACTCGTTCACTTGTCATAAGGAGCCTATAGCTATTGTTCTGAATTTGGCTAAAACATTTATTGAAGACGATCAGAATTCTTAGTGTATGTAAACTTATGTAAGCTCATTAAAAAATTTCTTTTAGTATGTAATGACGTCATTGAAACGGTCCGCAGTTATCGATCGATCGATCAAATAGCCACGTGAGCGTCCTTAGTAACAAAACTTATATAGGACCCCGGATACTTACTGTTGGTTCCGAAAGGTAATTTTGGTCTTTTGTCCGGACAGATTTTGTCTGGATTTCAGCTGGGCCTGAGGCGGTCCGAGTCCATTTTTGTCTGGACATGGAGATTTGTAGTACAAATTTCAAGCGGCTTCATCTTCCTGAACTCCACTCTACTTATCACACTTACAGAACAATTGCATCGCTTCTGAAGCTTGTCCTGATGTGCCAACAAGCTCTTGAAATGTTTGGAATCTTCTTGACCAAGTTCAATGCCGCTAGTGGAAGTTTTCGGAGGACATGAGAGGCAGAGTTGCAGCCAGACAACGCGAACTGGTTCGTTTGAAAGCGCGATGTCGGGGACAGAACAGAATTGACATGCGTGTATATGCTCAAAGACGTGAACAGCAATATTTTGAGACCGCACAGATAGAAGAATCTGATACAGATTCATGTTTGCTTCCTGCTGCCAGTTTTTGAACTGATACAGTGAAAATGTGCCTCAATTATTGGAATTCGTAATAGCTCTACTGCTTAGCCTAATGTTCGGGTACTGTTTTACCAAGGCTGATCCAGTCTGCTTCAAGACATGGGACAGATGCCAAATTGAGAAAGTTATCGCCCATATGGAGATTGAATGGATGAACTGGTGCCTGAGAATGGGATTGAACTTCTGAAGCGCAGTCGATATTAGCCTGTGAGCAACCTGTGAGACCAAAAAAAAATCAACATTTGCATATTTAAAAATAGGCAAAAAGCCAGGATTGAACTTGAAACTCCACGACCAGCATTACTGGTAGCCTAACATATAACCACTAGTACACAAAACATAAGTCCGAACAGGATCTAGCTATAGGATGGTCAAGAACAGGACCGGTGGAGAAGTCACTTAAATTTGAACAAAAATGTCGCCTTGCATCATCCGGGGTCCTCTTTCCATTTAGTGGCGCACAAAAATTCAAAGTTGAAAAATTGGGCCCAAATTTGTCTCATTGACTGAAACGTTGGGTGGAACCACGAAATTCTCATTTCAGGTGGGCCAAAATTAATGATCAGATGTTACTGAAATCATAAATTTCGGGCTGAAGACCTGAAAAGACTTTTTTTTTTTGTAACTGTACTGCTTTCCTTGTTTGACAGGTTCTGCACTCGGTCACACGAGAATGAAGGCACCAGGGGTTGATATACTGGTTGAAAGCGATTGTTAGGATGAATTGAGGTGTTGTTTCCCATGCAAAGCACGAGGAACTTCGCGATCGCCAATTCAAATTCCCAACTTCGGACATCGATTGATCCTGATCGAGGAACTTTGTCAATTAGCGCGAATTCTAGTTCGACGTGACATACGTTCAAACATGAGAAGGAAAAAAGGATGTTGAACCACGCCCCCAAGGCATTATAGCATATAACGCCTTCATCCAGGCTACCCCCAGTAATGAGACAATTTAGGTAAACTTGATGACCTGATCCGCAAGATCAAAGAGTACCTGATGCATGTTCAAATAAGGAAAGATCTGTCGGCATTCCTGCATTCCGTCACTTGTCGGAATTAGTATTGTTGAATCAAGGCCTACGGAAGGGCGTTCCGTATATGGCGAAGAGTTATTTTTGGACTCGAGTAATCTAACTTCTGCAGGTGGATGTGGGGAGAGTTTTTGTGCACATGTGGTCCCATGATGATCTGAAAGTGGAATGCAAGGTTGCCGACCCGGTGGTGACAGGGGTCGGGACCCATACGAGTACGTACTCTGGTCTCTTTGAAGGATGGAGAGCAGGAGAGGCAAGAAGTCGTTAATGAAGGGACGGGAAAAAGTTGAAGCTGTGGGAGATTTATTTGGTTGCAGCGTGAGGACGCTGTACAACAACTTGACAACAAGGGTCAATAAAAGTGATATGACAAATTTGTTTTACAGTCGTTTATTGCAGCTTCACTTGTTTCTTTTACAAATCCACGTAGATGTCGCTGTGATTTCTCTTTCACCCGCCAATGTTCCCTCAATCCTCCAGATCAAGTCCTGACTCTCTACCCCTTTCCAGTCCTTGTTATACGTCTTTCTCCGGGAACTCAGGGGTTATTACCGAACATGAGGAGATTGCCCCCGTCTCCAATACCCGTACTTATTTTGACAATTCTGGGCGTCGTGAACAACATCACTCCCATCATTTTACCGACGCTTATCCCAATGATCAATACCTGAGTGGAGGGCACGGTACTTCAAATACAGTCTTTTCCCACTCATACAATGGAGGGGAAGCTCATGGTATATATCCTAAACAAATCGACAACCCCATCGTTGCTTCTCATACAAGACGCGGCGAAGTACCTCTCATGATTGATACATATAATATAGGCGTAGGTTACAACCAGTCGTCGCCCGTAACTTCGAGCGTTCCTACCTCAGACCTTCTGAAAAGCGCTGGATATTGGTCCGAGGCTGAGAAAGATATTTCCCCTCAGCCCTCACGTTCTCGCAAACCGCGGCGCGAGAAGCCGCGCATCGATCTGGCACCTGATCAACCACCAACCACCCAGGGGAAGCCTAGAGAAAGAGTATACGTTGCGTGCTTGCAGTGGTATATTGCCTCTTTCAATAGGTCCTTTTCCTTGAATCCAACTCACCTATCCTTTTCCCAGCCGGACTCGAAAAATTCGATGTGACGGTGCCAAACCTGTATGTCACAATTGCGCCCGGCGAACAACTGGCAACAACGAATGTAATTATGATCCCGTTCCTAAGCGCAGAGGTCCAGATAAAACTCCGGGGGCGCGCCAGCGTCTAGCCAGGGATTTGAAAAGTGAACATGCTTCTGGAGGTCCCGTTCGACGACGCCGGCGTCAACGGGAAACTGCCACTTTGAGTGGCACCACAACTGAAGATTATCAAACAGACTCTTCAGCGGCCGAATGTCTTCCCAGAAGCACGGGCGATCTCCTCACCCCATTGGCGACCCTAGAGTCACCAGTCAGTGACAACCTACACTCGCCTGACGGCTTTGTCCACGGTCCGCCTGCAGAGACATCCAGCTCGTTGCCTATGGTTTTGAAAAAGCCACCTGCCGTCTCCTACACAGAAGGATACGATCTATCTATTGTTCCCTTATCCAGCGTGGCACATTCTCGGGAATCAGGTGGCGGCTTCATCACTCAGATCGGGGAAGATGGGGCTGAAGCTGAAGAAGACCCACAGGCAATCTCAAATGAACCATCACTCAATTTTAATCGCAAAGTATGGTGGGATTCTCTCCTATCGTTGTATATATCTCCTGCTTCCAACCACCGACCAAACTTGACACCCTCGCAAAGGGAATCAGCCATTTTGGGCATCACGTCGGACATTCGTTTCGTTTTCCGTGAATCCAACTACTGGTTTTCGTTTTTCCACATTTCGAGTTTCTTCGGAACATACTTCGACCCCGTAAAGCGGGAAAGAATGCAGCCTAGTTTGGTGTTGGCATTGCTTGCAATCTCAACATTCTGGCAAAGCTCTGAAGTTGGCCTAAGCAGCCATGGACGAGAACGTGCCCTTCGGTTCCGCGACGAAGCACAGAGCGCTCTGGATGCTAGCTTCAACGCCGGCTGGATTGATGAGACTCTTGCTGAAGCTGCATGGGTAAGCCCCTTTCTAGATTTTTTTCTATAAACATAATGTGTTTTTGTTCTTTCCCAGCTCCTGGCAATGTTTGAAATTTCTGCACACCCTCGTCATTCGACAGAGCGAGCAACATCCGCGATGATGGTGCTTGATTCCATTGTCCGAAGCCTGTCCTTGACGCTGGTTGATGCCGACGATCCGAAGACGTCCATTTTTACTCCTGGCGCTGTCCCAGCAGTGCCAGAAAGCCCTCGAAGTGATTCTTGGACCTTGGATAACAAACTCGTGGACTTTGAACCAGGCATGCGCTCCAGCCTGCTTCGCAACCGACAGTCACAATCACCAGCCGAACCGCCTTCCAAGGGAGGTTGTCGCTGCCAATTTATGACGTTGAAATCGTCTTGGCCGCAGAGCTTTGAACATGTTCCATTCTGGGCTTTAACGCCTGCATGGAATTGTTCGTCTGAAGCAGAGATACGAAAGGAGTCTTGCCGTAGACTATGCTGGAGTTCCCTGATGCTTGCTGCAGGGCATGCATCGTATCACACCGCAAACCGATCTCCCACTTTCGATTTGTTCATTTCTGACCCAGCAAATGTGGGTATCCTTCTCATCTGATTGACCCCAGCATTGACGTTTCCTTGTTAAAAGTATGCTCTTCTATTCTCTGGAGAATCAGTTGCCTCATCTCCCATGATGTCCTTTTCACATTCCTCGAAAGACACTATATGGGCTCTGCACGATCGTTCAATATTACTGTGGCACGGTTGCGTGCGGATGCGCAATGATACTCGCGCAACAAACGATGTCAAAGCTCAATTTGCAATGAGGGCATGGCTTGAGGGGGACAACCTTGAATGTGCTTTGAACAACCACACTTGTGAGATTGAAAGGGCTTCAATTTTCCAGGCCCGAGAGTATCTTTTTAAGTAAGACTATGCCTTTTATGCTACTTTGTCAACTGAAGATTTCCTATAGCACAAGGATGTTTATATCACACGAGTTCCAACGTTACGTCCCGCTCGTGACAGCGTAAGCAGATTTCTCATCCTGCTGCTTTTGTACTGTCATTCATCTTCCCGCAGGAATGTCAGCGGTCTATTCCATCGTTTCAAAGCTGAAGAGTGGCGTGAGCGATTGTGTCTTCCAGGAAACATGGAATCTGACGTCCTTGCCTTTCGGTTTAGTAAACCATCAATACACCATTGCCAAGCGGTTTATGCATGGTCTGCACACAATTACAGGACATTCGAACAATGTACTGGCTAGGAGACCTTTTTTTGTCTTTTGGTTCATGAGCCAAATTTCTCGGTGCGCAGTTTCGTTTGTTAGGATTTTGCGCATTTGACTCGATGCGGAAACAGAGCGCTGTCATTGTGGGAGTGTGAGAACACGCTAGTAGTCGCAATAGACGTGTGTAAAGCGTTACTACCTGCTCTTGATTAGTAAGTGCTATCACCTTTGCTTCTATGATCAGATCTGACAATGGTAATGATCAGTCTGACGGCTTTGTGGCCATGTCCTGGTGAGACTGTTGTTAAAGTACGATAATTTCTTTGCTGAAATTAGAAAGTGTCAGAGCAAAGATATCAGTATGAAAGCTTGCGGAAACGATTAGACCATGCTTGCTACATCGCAGGAGTCGCCCCGCCTTCTAATCAGACGCTGCCCTCTCCTTTGTCACAAGTGACTTTGGTTTGATTATCCGTTTATCCGTTGCTGTTGTTTCTGTGGTGTATTTAGAGTAACAAGTAGTTTAGCATTCAGGAGAACAATTCATTATCGTGAATCACGATTACCAAATTGGTAACTATATCAGAGACAAAAGTCTGCAAAATGCCTTTGTCTCTGACTACCAACATCTCATACTACTTGTAGCGATGACTGAACAGGACCGCAGTCCGATACCAAGTACGTCCGACACGGTAATATACCCCACAACGTCGTACGAGCCGTCTACTGGGTTTAGTCTCAAGCGAAGGGCATCTCCTCTATTTGAGGGACTAGAAGAGGATAGCCGGAAGAGGATGAAGGAAGAGGATGATCCGGGACAAAGTGAGGAGTCGGGTTCAAACAAGCTCTCCATGAAGCCTAGTCTTGTGGATGAATTGGCCGAGGAACTTCAATGCGGGTGTTGTTCTGAGCTTGTCTACAAGCCTGTGATCGTCGCACCCTGCCAACATTTCTTCTGTGGAAGGTTATTTCTGCGCTAATATTCTTATATGCTACAATGTTGATCTCTCAATATCTATTTAGTTGCTGCGTGCTGTGGATACGTGTGAGTGTTCACATCTGACTTATCATCAGTGACGCACTGGAGCTGTTGTGATACGTGTGGCCCTGCTTTGTCCCATTGCTGTCCATGCTCTCCACGGACAGAAAGAGATTTGACATGTAGATCATACAACTGATGCCGTCGATGTACGCTTTTCAACATTCAGCAAGCTGATTTGTCACCCTACAGAATAACGGAACAAATTGCCCTGCCTGCCGTGGGTTGTCTACGATTGTTACACCTTTTCGTGCCCTACAAGGGATCATTGATACTCTTCTTCGAGCTGCACCACACAAAGCTCGTACGGAAAGAGAACGACAACAAGCTGATGAAATATACCGAGGAGGCCAGTCCATGCGTGTGTGTATCACGATCGTCTTTTTTCTTCTCTAACTCACACACCAATCGCGCACCCAAGATTCCTGCTCCTCGGCAGCCTTCTCCGGAACCAGATATCAACCAAAGTGCGGAATTTGCTCGTCCATGTCCCCACTGTGCATCGAATAACATCTACGGATGGACTTGCCCGCAACCGATTCCTGATCCTCGCACTGATTTCGACCACGCGTGGCATCTGGATGATGGGCTACCGCCTGGTCATGCACAGTGCGGCAACTGGTAAGCTGTCATTGCTTTGTCACTCCAGCATGTCTTCAACTTCCTTAGCGAGAATTTGCTTGCCATTCGCGCCCCCGAAACTTCGAAATGCGATTTATGCCAAGTGTTATTCTGTGGTGTCGGTGTACAAGGTCGTTGTGAAGCTGTACCTCTCCACGCCCAACATCCACACGCGATGTCTGACATTGCTGACCTTGTTCAATCTTCGGATGTTTATGATTGCTTCGATGGTCTTCACGTCGAGGTAAACTTTATGTTTGATTATTTGACTGCACGGAGGAAAAGACCTCAACATATATATCGCGAGGTCTGTTGTGTTGCTTCTAATTATGACTAGTAACTTCATCCTCTAAAAAATTTCAGGTCATCGAGCACATCCAGTCACAGCCTAGAGGGTTTGCTCCACTGATAGAGCAGGATCTTTTCAATGACGTTCACGGTGTTCCGCCTGGGCCAGAACCAAGTCCAGAGGATCCACGTAATTCGATATGTAGGATATGCGCCACGGAGGTCCTGCTCTGGGGCCTTCGAGATTGGTGGATTAGGGAGCGTAAGAAGGGTTTGGTAGAAGACAGTAGAAAGGATTGCCCCGATGGAAGTGCATGTGACCGTCGGAAAGAAAATGGTATTTACCCAGTTTTCCTTTCATACCTTTCTGACTGAAGCCTGAATCACAGAACATGCGTTGGAATGTGAGCAATGTACTGTTTCCTATCTATCTATCATGGGCTGAACAAGCTTTTTTGCTGTCAGTCAACCATCTTTTCCCTCGTCCAGTCTCGGAACCTCCGCTCGCACTCCCTTCTACCACTCTAGTGCGCCCGAGTGTAGAAGATTTCCGTGCTGAATCTTCTCAAGAGCTGTCACCAATTGGTATTATTCGGGATGAAATTTTAGCGGCATTATCGACCTCCGTCCCTCGAGCTTCAGAAGCTGCAGTAACCAACTCACCACCACGCGAAACAATCCGGCGACCACTTTCCGCTCCGCGATTTCTCGATCCTTGATCATTCCAAACGCATGGTATACACAACATAACCTTACGACCTTTGAATGAAAGCACTATAATACAGTAATTAATGTACATTTGACAGCAAAGATCAAACAAGTTAGGATCTAAGGAATAAAGGAGTCAATAAATAAAACAACCATGTGTCAGCGTTCCAAGGATGCGAGAAAAACGAAGAGAGAAAGTAATATTGATCACTGGCCCATAGCGAGCATGGTGCCAAGCACAAGCGGATGCAGTTCGTGAAGATGTCCATTGTTGTATTGCCTTTTTAATTTCTCCTCACGTTTTCGCTTCTCCGTGTTCAATTTTTCTTTTTTTGCTTTTGCCTCCTCTTTTTTCAACAGCTTTTTTAGTCTTTTCTCTTCGATCATGGCTGCTTGCATTTCATCGGAGTGGCTATGCTTCCGACTTCTGGGCAAGAAACGTGTGAAAGAGACAGTGCTTGCGTGGCGAGGTGTCAACGGAGAATGTGAAGAATTGGACTGGTCGGAGTCGAGGGCGCGTATCGTGGGAGATGAGGGGATCTCGAGCTTGAGGGGTTCGAGTGGTTCGGAGACGTCCCAATGGATGTCGGATTTTTGTTGCGGCCAGGCCTCGGGCATGCGCAGTAGCCCGTGAGTGGAATTCAATGCATCAAGATTGTCTGAGCTGAACTTGGGATCATCCGAACATCTTTCGTCGATAATAGCAAGGTCGGAAGGGCCTAATTCAGAGACTGAGGTGAGGGGCGTGAGAGGAACAGAGGGAGCGTGATGATCGGCAGAGAGTGAACTGCGAGAGTTCGACGAAGTCAATGACGGTGGTGAGTGAAGGGAATCGGTGAAAATTCGTGAAGTGCGAGATCGATTGATATAGGAGGAAGGCTCATGATCAGAGTCGGAAAAGGTCGTTGTAGAATGGGGTGCAGAATCCCGTCTCGAAACGAGTTCACTTTTGGATGGCAAGCCAGAGGAAGATGTTTCGGGGCTCCGATGGCTTGTGTCGCCAAGGTCCGCAATATCAGACATGAACTCTGCCAATGCTTGAATTTCAGCTTCGGCGTAAATCGAAATGTTCGTGGGGCGGTTGTTAAGACGTGTTGATTGCCGTCGTCCAACCACGGGCAAGGGGGTTATCTGATCCTCTTCCGCTAGAGGATTTCCCCGCGAGTCTAGGCAATTCAACGTTCATTAGCTCTCTGCGACGAAATCATTCTGGTTCGCGGCTTACTATAACCCGCAGTGCTGGTTCCAGCACTGGACATGTTGCGAAACCGGGCATCCGAAGTTCCTCGAGGTCTTGCAACGTTTTGCGATTCGCTTCCGGAGTTACTGCCTCCGCCGCCATTTGGTGGGCCTCCGTCATTCGCTGGACCTCCTCCGGGACCTCCGCCAGGAGGTTTGTCAGCGCTGGCATTGTCCTTGTCCCCTCGACTCCGCGATGGGCGTTTCTGGGTATAAGACTGCGAAGAATAAATCAATAAAAGAAGGGTATTGCCATGGGGATAAATAGGCTACCATGACAGTCTTTAACGCCCTAGACGTTTCATTCAGTATATTATTGCAAGTGGTAAATAAAAATAGCAGGACATACCGAATCTGCAAACTCCGACAGCTGCATAACGTTGCTACTTCATACACGCCGACCGAAGTCGAGTTGGAGAGGGCGCGGTGCATCGCATGTTTGACGAGCGACTCTAAATGTGTGATTTCATAGTTGGTAGCTAGAACCAAGAGTTGGCTCAGCACAGCTGGCGCATGCTGCAGTGGTGTTATTAAGGCTGTCGTGTAAAAGTACTGCAACAGAGCCAAGGTGATGGGGTACGGTTCGGACAGAAGGAACGAACGTGGGGTGAGCCTTGGGTCTAGACGCGGTCCTTTATCAAGGAGCGTGCCTGGAAGCTCAGGAAGCCCAACGTGCGTGGATGACGAAGGTAGGTTCTCGAGCGTCTTTTTTGCGGTCTGCATGAATCCCGCCCGCTGCTTTTTGAACCACGGCCAACGCTCCTCCAGAATGACGCGAGAGCACGGGAGTTTGCGGCCATCATCGCAGATGATCTCAAAGTCGGTTGCTATGCGTTCTTCCAGTGCCGCAAGGCCAAGCTCTTGCATCATGATATCCAACTTGAGTGACGGAGGTTGGTATATTCCAAAGGCCTCTAGGTCAACGACGGCAACATGGTCCCAGCTGAGAAGACGTCGGTTATAGTCATCAACGAGATTACCGTTGCGGTTCCCAAAGATGAGGAAGCGGTTGCCCTCCGGCCAAAGACATCCCCGGAACCAGGAGCCGCTTTCAACGGCCTTCCCGGGTTCAATTCGTGACCATGCCATCGTCTGCAGATCAAGAACCCACACGGAAAATGACTGGTAGCTATGCGCCAGGTAGGTACCGGCGATAATCAAGTGGGTTCCTAGGATGGCGCCGGTAGGGAAGCGGAGACCGGGAGGAAAATTCGCTCCATTCATGGCAGATGATCGATCCTGTATGGTGAAGTCGGTATCGGGAAGAGGAGAAAATACCTCAAGTTCCCGTTTAACGTCCGTGAACTAGACAAAATGGTCAACGACGGCAGATATCCGAAACAGAGACGCACATTGTAGTTACTGTATAAATAGATGTCGCTCGGATGATCATCAATAGGCGGGGCAGAATATGGCTGGTGAGTTAGAGATTCCGAAGGCGTATACTCCGGGGAAGATGAAAAGTCCATATCTGGTCCAAAACGCTGACCTGGAGGCCCCAGTGTTGACGCAGACTGAGAGTTTCGGATCTCTTCTTGAGGGAAGCGGACGGCTGTTGTAGAGCAGACGGCGACACTACGGTACGTACCGCAATGGCGGGGGTAGTCGCGCCGTTGAACCCAGACTTTGCCGACCAGATCATAGACGCAGACGTCATCAAGCCACGTGTTATTGAAGTCCTGGCCACCGATGATGAAAAGACGATCAGCAGTAACGGAAGAGAGATGAGCATAACGCGCTCGAGGAATAAGTGAATCCGAGGGTGGAACAGGAGATTGCACATCTGGCAACCAGTGTCGTGTGGCAAGGTCGAAAAAGCGCACGTCATTCAAGACGCACAACTCGTCCGGGTTGACGGAGTCCGGTTGATTGCTCATGCCACCAAAAATGATCAGCTGGTTGTTCCCTAAATTAGCGGGTAAGCGCACAACAGAAAATATCACAGGGAACGTAAATTACAGGTATCTGCGCTGTGAAAGTAGCGCGCTCTAGGAACATCGTCTTCCTCGGATATTGATATTTTCTCCCAGTTGAAGGTCTCGAGGTCAAACTCGTACAAGTCGGACACCATCTTTCGCTCTGTAACCAAGCGACCGCCCTGTGAGAGCTGAGCTGGAGGGCGTACGCAACACGATCAAGACGCTCACGAAAAGATACATCTTGGAGCCCACGACAGTCGTTGATGCACCCTACAGAGTTATAAAGTGAGTTGAAGATAAGTATAACCGCCGTAAGTACCACAAGTTTGGCAGGGACATCTCCTGCGGTCTTTCGACAAAAGGTGGTCAAATCGTAGATGGAATGAAGCATGGATGTAGGGAAAGCAAAGCTGAAATTTCAAGCTACCAACTGGAGGGACATGAAGGTCTATTGCGCGTTTATCCGTAGTTATGATGGACGATCGGCAAAATCCTTTGATAACACGAGGGACGCGTCCATGTGACTCTTCCATGTCACGTCACGTCACACGTCACATCTATAGCGATGATGGCCCTGTGATTCCAAACAGAAAAATGCTTCTGGTTTACGATTTCCCGTTTCCTTCGCATGGATCGCAACATTTCCAACAATCTCAATATCACTACTCATCGTCAATATGCGAGCAAAGATAATCTCTCTCCTCACACTGTCGCACCGTCTCCCTTGGATCAGTTTCGTACATGGTTTACAGAAGCGGTAGAGGGCGGGATCGTCCAAGAACCGGAAGCGATGTCCTTATCTACAGCCACGCCAGACGGTATACCCTCTGCTCGCATGGTTCTCTTCAAACATCTCGATTCTCGTGGCTTCGTGTTCTTCACAAACTATACCTCTCGGAAATCCCAGGAACTTATCGCCAATCCCAACGCTGCCCTTGTGTTTTATTGGAAAGAAATACATCGCTCGGTCAGGGTGCTTGGCACAGTAGAAAAGGTGGATAGATTGCAGAGTGAAGAGTATTTCAACAGTAGACCCCTTGGTAGTCGTGTAGGAGCTTGGGCAAGTAGACAGAGTTCCGTCGTTGGGGAAGGGGAAGTGAATGCCCGTTTTCTCCAACTTGAGCAACGGTACGGTGTTCAGATGGGTGGCGATCCGGTCGATATACCCCTACCTGAGTTCTGGGGCGGGTGGAGAGTGGTCCCGAAGTCCGTATTCAATTTTTATCAGATCATAATCAAAAGCTCAATTAACCTAATAGCGAGATAGAGTTTTGGAGTGGGAAACCATCTCGTTTGCACGATCGTGTTCGGTATCTTCGCATACAAGGTTCTCCGGCCGATAAGCCAACATGGAAAATCGACAGACTTGCCCCCTAATGCATGCCCGTTATCTATTTGTCGTTCCCACCGAAGCACGGACTTGTACCTAGTTACCTCTACTTTTGTACTACTTTTGTACAACGGAAACTCGGCCCCCAATTTCGGTCCTTTTTCTTATTCTTTTTGCCAAAATGCTCTCTTTATGAATAGGAAAAGATTAGCCCAAGCTCCCAGTGAACAGGTGCAGGGCAGTAGGGAACCATATCACTGCATCTATGTCCCCAACAACCCCCAGCTTTGATAATAAATCATATTCCAGCACCATGACTCACAGATTGTCAGTCATCCTGGGCACTGGAAGACTTTGGAACTCATCTTGCAGAATTATTAGTGGCTTCAGATGTCATGATTCATTGGTCAGTATTGCCATACTGTATATACCTGTGACCTCTGCTTATGCACCAAGCTCCATGATGCAAGCCCATTGGCAAGTTGCACCCTCTCCCTGTTCCAGAGAACTGCTGGGATGTAATTAGTGTGGATTTCATGGTAGAGCTACCTGAGTCCAATGGGTTTGATGTGGTAATGTTGACTCTGCTGGGAAACAAGCTCATTTCATCCCCACTCACACCACAGTCACTGCACTGGGCACTGCTTGACTCTATCTGTGCCATGTGTAGAAGTTGTATGGACTACCAGGCACCTTCTTCTGCAATCAAGGACCTCAGTTCATTGCTGAGTTGACCTGTGAACTATACCATCTGCTGGGGATCAAACTCCTTGCCTCAACTGCCTACCATCTACAAACTGATGGATAGACAGAATGCATCAATCAAGAGTTGGAGCAGTATATCCACATCTTCATCAATGAGTGCCAGAACAGCTGGGAGGACCTTCTCCCAATGGCCAAGTTTGGATACAACAATCATCTCCATGCCTCTACCCAACAAACCCCCTTTCTCCTGGACACAGAGTAACACCCATGCATGGGCTTTGAGCCTCATCAAGCACCATCTGTAAGGGCAACCTCAAAGCCTCACTTAATAGTGAGCTGAAAGAGGGGAATCCAAAGTTAATATTATACTACATAATACAGACACTTCAGGTGCACCTAACAGAGGGGAATCCAATAAGGACCCTTCTGTTGATGCCCAGTATATGTGATAGACCCAAAAATCAAATAATAGGCTAAAATAGCAAAAAGGTGGAAATATGTGGATCAAGCTATGGAATGATGTCACCTTGATGGGTAAGCATCCAGAAGGGGTCCCACCTCTAAGAATAGAAATGTCAACATGTCCCAACATGGAAAAGCCAAAATATAATCATAAAATAGGAATAAAATCATAGAAAATCATAGAAAAGCAGAATAGTGTGAAATAAAACATAAAAAAATATGGGACGAACACAGAAAATTGCCCAGATGCCTAAGATGCCTTTCTTTCCCCTTACATCACCCCCCTTCTATGATGCATCAATGCATTTGAAACTGTACCTGCCCGAAGTCAGATGCTTGGATACACTGAGGTGCTAAGGGATGTTGGCAGTGGAACTCCTTGACTAGTTGTGGGGCATTCACATTGGACTCTGTGACCCAGGAGTTCTCCTCATACCCATAACCCTTCCAGCACATTAGGTATTCAAGTTTGCCTCAGTGCAAGTGGCTGTCCAGGATGGACTTGACCTTGCACTGAGGTTCACCCTTGATCACTGTAGGTGGTGGAGGAGACTGTGTTATTCATCCTGAAAATGGATCTGTGAGAGCAGGCAGCAATTTTACGACATGGAAGATGGGGTGGAGTCTGGATATTGACTGTGGTAGCTATAGGCAGTAGGCATGCGATCCGATGCATCTAGTGATGAGGAATGGTCCAAGAAAATGGTGGGTGAGTTTCTTGGATGGGTGCATGGTGGAAATGTCACCAGAGTTGAGGTAGACATAATCACCAACCTTATATGTGGGTGTGGGTGAGTGATGCTGGTTGTAGAAGCATGCCATGTTGTCCTTCACCTTAGCCAAAGCTGACTTTGCCTCCTCCAAGGTGTCCTTCATCTGCTCTGTGAACTTGTTCACCATCTCCAAGTGTGAGGGTGCTTGCCAAGGCTCGAAACCTATGCATGGGTGTTGCTTTGTGTCAAGGAGGAAGGGAGTTTGTTGGGTGGAGGAGTGGATATGAATATTGTATCCAAACTCGGCCATGGGGAGGAGGTCTTGCCAATCATCCTGTTGCTCATTGATGAAGATATGGATGTACTGCTTCAGTTCTTGGTTGACTCACTCTGTCTGTCCATCTGTCTGTGGGTGGTAGGCAGTTGAGGCAAGGAGTTTGATCCCCAGCAGGCGGTACAACTCTTAAGTGAACTCTGCGATGAACTGTGGCCCTCGATCACAGAGGAATGCACCAGGCAATCAATGGAGCTTCTACACATGGTGCAGATAAAGTCGAGCTGCTCCAAAAGCAGTGACAGTCATATGAGTGAGGATGAAATGAGCTTACTTCCCAGCAGAGTCAACTGTGCACATTACCACATCAAACCCATTGGACTCTGGCAGTTCCACCACAAAGTCCACACTGATGACATCCCAACAATTTTCCGGGACTGGGAGGGGGTGTAACTTATCCATGGGTGTGCATCATGGAGTCTTGGTGTGTAAGCAGAGATCACAGGTGCGACGGTACTGACCAATGAGTTGAGACATCTGGGGCCACCAATAATTTTGTGATATGAGCTCCAATGTCTTCCAATGCCCAGGGTGGCTGGCAATGAGTGAGTCGTGGTGCTGAGAGATGAGTCATTGTCAAAGCTGGGGATCATTAGAGATGTAGATACAGTCACAGAAGTATAGGATGTCATCATTTTCTGTCCACTCTGCTGCATGAAACAAAAGAGTGGATTCCTTTCTCAGCTCCTTCATTGCCAGAGCTGTAAGGGCAACCTCAAAGCCTCACTTAATAGTGAGCTAACAGAGGGGAATTTAAAGTTAACATTATACTACATAATACAAACACTTCAGGCACACCTAACAGAGGGGAATTCAAAGAGAAAACTCTAAGAACCATCTGTCGATGCCCAGTATATGTGATAGAGCTGAAAATCAAATAGTAAGCTATAAATAGCAAAAAGGCAGAAATGGGCAGATCAAGCTGTGGAACGATGTCACCTTGATGGATAAATGGCCAGAAGGTGTCCTGCCTCTTAGAACTGTCAACATGTACCAACAAGGGAAAAACTGAAAAATAATTATAAAATAGGAATAAAATCATAGAAAATCATAGAAAAGGCAGAATAGAGTGAAATAAAATATGAAAAAATATGGGATGAATGCAGAAAATTGCCCAGATTTCTGGGACACCTCCCCTTCCCCTTACAGAAGGCACAGAGGTGGTACCTAATGGGGCAGTTGGTAACTGATGCAATGTTAGTGTACTAGGAACAGAAGCAGTGGTCTGCAGGCACATGAATACATGTGTCACAGGGGTGGATGTCTTTTTGTGTGACAGTTTGAGAATTGGGAAATGGCAGGCAGCTAGCAGAGATGTATGGTAGTGATGGAGCAATTGGGGGTTCTGATTTGTATTCAAAAAAAAGTGTAAGTTTACCTCTGAGAGAGTTAAGCTTCACTGGATCGAGCGGGACAGAATAGGACCAGAATATATATATCAGAGCAAGAGGATATGATGATATGGCTCCCTATTACCCTGCACTCATACTATGGCATTTTTTGTGATTGTGTGCATCTCTTGGATGACTTCTACTCACTTTATGCAGTGCACTTTTGTGTGCCTTTGTGTGCTTTCATGTGCCTTATGTGCTTCTATGTGCCTTTGTGTGCTTCCATGCACTCTCATGCACTTTGCATGCCTTTAACCACTTAGATGCACTTTTGTGTACCTTTTACATTTCTACTGCACCTTTGGATCCCCTACAGCTGTCTTCTATCATGAACCATAAATGCACCTTGTTATGCTTCAAACCGCCTTTGTGCACCCCCTACACTCATTATCTGCCTTTCACAGTTACCATGCACTCAATGTGCATTTATGTGCTCTCTTATGCTTTACCAGCAACTCACATTCTTTGCTGCACACTCATTGCACTATTCATTTATCACATACAACAACTCTTCACCACATCTATTGCACTGTGCATTATGGCTTCCAGCTTGCTAGGGCACTTATTTGAGGCACACTGCAATCACATCATGAGCCAACTGCACATTCTCACATAATCTGGGTGCTTTGCACCTATTTGGCACTGGACTGTGTGCACTTGGGTACTTTCATGTAATTCAGGTGCTTTGGCACTATTTGGCCTTCACAGCATCTCCTTATAGTTCTTCTGCATTTCCAATTGGCATCACTTTATCTGGTAACTGGCACAGGTCGATCATGTCACACTATTACTAAGGTGCAGCATGCAACATATAACACTGAAACAGACTAATTGGGCAGCATTGGACCTAAAGTGCACCAAAAATAGAACATCACACTGGAACAGTTGGGTATTGGGCTATAGCATGCACAAATCTTATTGGCTAAGGCAGCAGCATCATGTGGTTGGGCTTAGATGGGCCAATGGATGGACTTGTGGGTAGTGCATGGTGCTTTCTATTTTTATACTTTATTTTACCATTTCTATCACATAAGCCATTTGTACATAGTACCCAGGTACATAGAGAATCCAGAGGATCTTTCCCCCCACATAGTTCACAGCTCGTTCAGTGTTGCACATAGTCTGTGCACTATCATCCAGTTCATGTGCCTTTGTAGTGCACCCTTTGTATAGCCATGTTTGCATATCATTTGCACTCCTCATTGATGTGTTCAGTTGGTACTTGGTGCAAAGTCTCAACAGAAGAGGTGAACACTAAACCTACAGCTGCAGGCATGCTCAGGGTGAGGGAATTTACTTAGAGGGCCTCGGCTCATCCTTCAGGGTGCAGAGACTACAAAGAGGCTGGTATGATGGTTTTCAATGTGCACACTAGCTGTGTACACAGAAAGGAAGGTATGTGCAATGGCGAAAAAGTATGCAATGCAAAGGGGCAAAAATGTGCAGTGCAGAAAAATGGCAATGGGACCACAAAAATGTGCAATGATGGGGGAGATGAAAGCAGGAGGTGTAGTGGAACAAGGACAGCACTGGAGTGTGCTGCAAGAGTGACACACAGGCTAGGGATGCAAGCAGGATGTGAGTGCAACTGGTGGAAAATGTGCAAACAGTGCACAAAATGCAGCTATACAATGAAAATGTGCAAATAATGTGCAAATGTGGCTATATGAAGGGTGCGCTGCAAGAGTGCACAAACAAAGATGAAGAATGCAATGAAGGGACGAAATGTAGCAATACGACGAGGGGATGCAAACGATATGCAAGTGCAGCTATATGAAGGGTGCACTACAAAGGTGCATGGACTGGATGCTAGTGCGCAGACTATGTGTGACACTGAATGAGCTATGAACTATGTGGGGGGAAAGATCCTCTGGATTTTCTATCTGTCTGCCTACTATGTATGAATGGCTTATGTTATAAAAACAGTAAAATAAAGTATAAAAATAGAAAGCACCATGTACTACCCACAAGTGCATCCATTTGCCCATCTAAACCTGACTGCACTATGCCACTGCCTTAGCCAATAAGATTTGTGCACACTATAGCCCAATACCCAACTGTTCCAGCGCGATGCTCTATTTTTGGTGTGCATTGGGTCCCGTGCACTCTTCCCAATTAATCCACTTTAGTGTTATGTGCTGCACCTTAGTAATAGTGACATGATCGACCTGTGCTGGTTACCAGATAAGGCAATGCTGATTGGAGATGTGGAAGAACTATAAGGAGATGCTGTGCAAGGCCAAATAGCACCAAAGTGCCTGGATTATGTGAAAGCGCCCAAGTGTGCACAGTCCAATGCCAAACAAAGCACCCAGATTATGTGAGAATGCACAGTTCACTCATGCTGCAGTTGCAGTGCACCTTGAATAAGCAACCCCAGTAAGCTGGAAGCCATGATGCGCAGCGCAATTGGTGTGGTGGTGGATTGTTGTGTGTGTGATAAGTGGATTGTACAATGAGTGCACAGCAAAGAATGTGAGTTGTGGGTAAAGTGTAAAAGGAGTGCATAAAGGCGCATTGAGTGTGCAATAACTGTGAAAGGCAGATAAGGAGTGTGGGAGGCACACAAAGGTGGTTTGAAGCATAACAAGGTGCATTTAGGGTGCATGATAGAAGGCAGCTAAGGGGGATTCAAAGGTGCAGTAGAAATGTAAAAGGCACATGACAGCACACCTAAGTGGTCAAAGGTGTGTGAAAGTGCATGAAGGCATGCAAAGTGAGCGGAAGCCATCTAGGAGGTGTGCACAATCGCAAAAAATGCCATAGTAAATAGTGGAGAGGGTAACTCTCTTTGTTCCCCTTGTACTTTTCTTTTCTTTCTAAGTAACTAATACAAGTCTATATACAATTTGAAGAGATACAGTCGACTTTCTCATAATGCATAACATAATCATGCATAATTCTCTTATTGCATAGCATTTGCATTGGAACCACCATGGGATGCAGGGATATGAGGTGCATAATGCATAGGTCCAGTGGCGGTGATATGCAGTATCAAACACTGCATCTCTGACAGCAATCGTGTACAAAACCCTACTAGCAAAAACCCAAGCTTCCCATCGTAAAGAATGCACCAAAAACTTCTGCAAAAATCATCAAAAAAAAGAGGCATGAGAACTTAACTCTGCATGACTGGATGACCATCTTTGCATTTATTGACCAGCACCCTGAAATGACCCAAGGCAGAATTGTCAAGCACTTTGCTTCCAAGTCTGATGATGCATTGATATTCAACCAGTGCACTCTGTCCCAAAAGCTAAAGTCATGGGAGGAACTTGAGAAGCATGTCACATCACATCCCAATGCACTTTCTTTGAAGTGTTCATGTGTTGTCACAAGACCAGATGTTGAGAGGGCCCTCATTCTGTGGGTGAAGCATATGGAGGAGAAGGGAGAGACTGTTAACAGTCCGATGTTGAAAGTCAAGTGACTCAAGTTTGAAGAACAGTTTGATGTCCCTGAAGTGGAGTGCCTCAGTGGAGATGGTTGGATTGCCCCATTTTGTAAGGCATATGGCTACAAGGAGAGACATCGACATGGGGAGGCAGGGTCAGTTGATATTGAGGCCATGGAAGAAGAGTGCAAACAATGATATGGCTCCCTATCACCCTGTGCACATACTACAGTAATTTTTGCGATTGTGCGCACCTCCTAGATGGCTTCCACACACTTTGCACAGCGCGCTTTTGCATGCCTTCATGTGCTTCCATGTGCCTTTGTGTGCTTCCATGCACTTTTGCATGCCTTTGACCACTTTTGTGCACCTTTTACTTTTCTACTGTGCTTTTGGATCCCCTATAGCTGCCTTCTGTCATGTGCCCCAAATGCGCCCTGTTATGCTTCAAACCGCCTCCGCGTGCCCCCCCCCACACTCCTTATCTGCCTTTCACAGTTATAGCGTGCTCGATGCATCTTTACATGCTCCTTTTATACCTTACCCGCAACTCACATTCTCTGCTGTGCACACATTGCACAATCCCTATCACACACACAACAATCCACCATACCAATTGCACTGTGCATCATGGCTTCCAGCTTACTGGCACATTTATTCGAGGTGCACCATGATTCCAACACAAGCAAACTGCACATTCTCACATAATCTGGGCACTTTGCACCTATTTGGCATTGGACTGTGCACACTTGGGTGATTTCACATAATCCTGGTGCTTTGGTGCTATTTGGCTTTGCACAGCATCTCCTTATAGTTCTTCTGCATTTCTAATCAGCATTGCCTTATCTGGTAACTGGCACAGGTTGATCACATCATTATTACTAAGGCACAGCATGCAACACATAACACTGAAGCAGTTTAATTGGGAAGAGTGCATGGGACCCAGAGTGCACCAAAAATAGTGCATCACACTAGAACAGTTGGGTATTGGGCTATAGCATGCACAAATCTTATTGGCTGAGGCAGTGGCACAGTGCGGTCAGGTTTAGATGGGCGAATGGATGTGCTTGTGGGTAGCGCATGGTGCTTTCTATTTTTACACTTTTTTACCATTTTTATCACATAAGCCATTTGTACATAGTAGGCAGACAGATAGAGAATCCAGAGGATCTTTCCCCCCCTCATAGTTCATAGCTCAGTCAGCATTGCACGTAGTCTGTGCACCAGCATCCAGTCCATGCACCTTTGTAGTGCACCCTTCATATAGCTGCATTTGTGTATTGTTTGCATCCCGTCATCATATTGTTGTATTTCATCCCTGCGTTGTGTCCTTTGTCCTCGTTTGTGCACTCTTGCAGTGCACCCTTCATATAGCTGAGTTTGCACACCATTTGCACATTTATTTGTATAGCCATTGATATGGCTCCCTATTGCCCTGTGCGCATACTACAGCATTTTTTGCGATTGTGCGCACCTCCTAGATGGCTTCCGCATACTTTGTGCAGCACACTTTTGTGTGCCTTTGTGTGCTTTTGTGCGCCTTTGTGTGCTTCCATGCACTTTTGTGCACCTTTGACCACTTAGGTGTGCTTTTGTGCACTTTTACATTTCTATTGCGCTTTTGGTTCCCCCATAGCTGCCTGCTGTCGTGTGCTCTAAATGCACCCTGTTGCGCTTCAAACCGCCTCCGTGCGCCCCTCCCCCACACTCCTTATCTGCTGTTTTCCATTATTGCGCGCTCGATGCGCCTTTATGTGCTCCTTTTATGCTTTACTCACAACTCATGTTCTTTGCTGCACACTCACTGCACTATTCTTACCATCACACAACAATTCACCACTTCAAACATGCTGCACATTGCAGCTTCCATCTTACTGGCACATTTACTTGAGGCGCACTGCGATTCCAACACAAGCGAACTGCACATTCTTATATAACTGGGCCACTTTGCACCTATTTGGCATTGGACTGTGCGCACTTGGGTGCTTTCATGTAATCCCGGCACTTTGGCAGTATTTGGCTTCGCACAGCATCTCCTTATAGTTCTTCCACATTTCCAATTGGCATCGCCTTATCTGGTAACTGGCACAGGTCAATCACATCATTATTACTAAGGCGCAGCACATGACACATAACACTGAAGTGGATTAATTGGGGAGAGTGCACGAGGCATAGAGTGCACCAAAAATAGCACATCGCACCGGAACAGTTGGGTATTGGGTTATAGCGTGCGCAAATCTTATTGGTTGAGGCAGCGGTATAGTGCAGTCAGGTTTAGATGGGTGAATAGGTGTGCTTGTGGGTAGCGCATGGCACTTCCTATTTTTATACTTTATTTCACCATTTTATCACATAAGCCATTTGTACATAGTAGCGGACAGATAGAGGATCCAGAGGATCTTCCCCCCCCTCATAGTTCATAGCCCAGTCAGCATCGTACATAGTCTGTGCACCAGCGTCCAGTCTGTGTGCCTTTGTAGTGCGCCCCTCGTATAGCCGCGTTTGCATATCATTTGCATCCCCTCATCGTATTGTTGCGTTTCATCCCTGCATTGCGTCTTTCGTCCTCGTTCAAGCACTCATACAGTGTGCCCTTTGTATAGCTGCATTTGTGCACCGTTTGCACCTTTTTCTGCATAGCCACATTTTGTGCACCATTGCGCCTTTTTCCACCCTTTGCGCTTTCACTCTGTTTGCACCCCTAACCTGTGCGCCTCCCTTCCAGCACATCCCAGTGCTGTCTTTGTCACATTACATCTCCCGCCTTCATCATCCTCGTCGTTGCACACTTTTGCGCTCCCATTGTGCATTTTTCTGCATTGCGCATTTTTGCCCCTTTGCATTGCGCACTTTCCCGCCACTGCGCATATCTCCCCTTTAGCGTACACAACAAGTGCACACATTGAAAACTGCTGTACCAGCCTCTCCATAGTCTTTGCGCCCCAAAGGACGAGCTGAGGCCCTCTAAGTGAACTCCCCCCTCACCTCGAGCATGCCTGCAGTTGTAGGTTAAGTGTTCACCCCTTCTGTTGAGACTCTGAACTGAGTACCAACTGAACACATCACTGTGTTTTGCACACCATTTGTGCCTTTTTCTGCCCATTGCGCTCTCATCCCATTTTCACCCCCAACCTGTGTGTCACCCTTTCAGCACATCCCAGTGCCGTCCTCATCCCACTACACCTCCCACTTTCATCATCCTCACCATTGTGCATTTTTGCGCCCCCATTGCACATTTTTGCCCCTTTGCATTGTGCACTTTTCCACTATTGTGCATATCTTCCCTTTAGTGTACACAAGAAGTGCGCACATTGAAAACCACCATCCCAGCCTCTTCATAGTCTCCGCACCCGAAGGATGATCCAAGGCCCTCTAAGTAAACCCACTCACCTTGAGCACACCTGCAGTTGTAGGTTTAGTATTCACCCCTTCTGTTGAGACTCTGCACCGAGTACCAACTGAACACATCATTTCTGAAGCCCACCACAAGGGGTTTCTGTTTACCAGACCATATTTAGACCTCCATTAGCTTGCCCTTCACTTTAACATTAACCACCTTCGCACTCTCCATTCTGAGCTGTTAGCAACTGCGCTCCAGCTTGGGGAAATACCAGTATTTGAATCACTCTTTCTAAACAACATGCATCACTTGTCCACGCTGTGTTTACCTCCACCTTCACCTGAATCATCCCTACCTACCTTAACTCCATCTGCATCACCACATTTTTCCCCACCTTCGAATTTTGCTGTGCTTTTACCAGATCTTAAATCTACACACCTTATTTCACCTACCATGGCTACCATGCACATGCCATCCACATCTAACTAAAATGCACCATGTTTCGACTCTGCAAAACTGCGCAAACTCCAGAAGTACTTTGAGGAGCTTGCGCAACTTCTCCACGATTGTAATGTCACCAATGAGACTGATAAGAAATTCCACACTGTGTGCTATTTGGACAGTGACACTGCAGACACTTGGAAACTGCTACCAGAGTTTAGCATGATGCACAACTATGGCACATTCAAAGATGCTGTCCTAAAGCTTTATCCCAGTTCCAGGGATGGCAGCAAATGGAGTATTAGCAATCTAGACAAGCTTATTGGCAAAACCGCATGCATTGGCCTCATAACCACAGAAGAAATCATGCACTATTATTGCACATTTTTCAATGTCAGTGAATACTTAGTTGTGCAAGGCATATTGGTGTGCTACAACCAGAGCCACATGTTCATTCGGGTGTTTCGACCAGACCAGCTCGAGCACATTTTGAGCTGCCCTGCAATTGTGGTGATGTGTTCAGTTGGTACTCGGTGCAGAGTCTCAACGGAAGGGGTGAACACTTGACCTACAACTGCAGGCATGCTCAGGGTGAGGGGGGAGTTCGCTTAGAGGGCCTTGGATCATCCTTCAGGGCACAAAGACTATGGGGAGGCTGGTATGGCAGTTTTCAATGTGCACACTAGTTGTGTATGCTAAAGGGAAGATATGCACAGTGGCGGGAAAGTGCGCAATGCAAAGGGGCAAAAATGTGCAGTGCAGAAAAACATGCAACAGGAGTGCAAAAGTGTGCAATGATGAGGGTGATGAAGGCAGGAGGTGTAGTGGGATGAAGACAACACTGGGATGTGCTGTGAAGGTAGTGCATAGGTTTGGGACACAAACAGGATGAAAGCGCAAGGGGCAGAAAAAGGCTCAAATGGTGCGCAAAATGCAGCTATGCAAATAAGTGCACAAATGGTGTGTGCAAACGCAGCTATATGAAGGGCACACTGTATGAGTGCTCGAACGAGGATGAAGGATGCAACGCAGGGATGAAACACAACAATATGGTGAGGGGATGCAAACAATACACAAATGTGGCTATATGAAGGGTGCACTACAAAGGTGCATGGACTGGATGCTGGTGCACAGACTATGTGCAATGCTGACTGAGCTATAAACTATGAGGGGGGGAAAGATCCTCTGGATTCTCTATCTGTCTGCCTACTATGTACAAATGGCTTATGTGATAAAAATGGTAAAATAAAGTGTAAAAATAGAAAGCACCATGCACTACCCACAAGCACACCTATTTGCCCATCTAAACCTGACCGCGCTATGCCGCTGCCTCAGCCAATAAGATTTGTGCACCTATAGCCCACTACCCAACTGTTCTGGTGCGATGCACTATTTTTGGTGTGCTCTAGGTCTCGTGCACTCTTCCCAATTAATCTGCTTCAGTGTTATGTGTCGCATGCTGCACCTTAGTAATAATGGCGTGATCGACCTGTGCCGGTTACCAGATAAGGCGATGCCAATTGGAAATGTGAAAGAACTATAAGGAGATGCTGTGAAAGGCCAAATACTGCCAAAGTGCCAGGATTATGTGAAGGCGCCCAAGGTGCACAGTCCAATGCCAAATAGGCACAAAGCACCCCAATTATGTGAGAATGCACAGTTCGCTCATGTCAGAATCGTGGTGCACCTTGAATAAATGCGCCAGTAAGATGGGAGCTGTGATGCACAGCGCACCGGTGTGGTGGATTGTTGTGTGTGTGATAGGGATTGTGCAATGAGTGCACAGCAGGGAATGTGAGTTGCAGGTAAAGCATAAAAGGAGTGCGCAAAGGCGCATCGAGCGCGCAATAAATGTGGAAGGCAGATAAGGAGTATGGGGGGGGGGGGGGCACACAGAGGTGGTTTGAAGTGCAACAAGGCCCATTTAGAGTGCACAATGATTGGCAGCTATGGGGGAACCAAAAGCCATCTAGGAGGTGTGCACAATCACAAAAAATACCATAGTATGCATGCAGGGCGATAGGGAGCCATATCAGCGGTACCGAATCAGCCTGCAAATGTGCCATACTCATTAGACACAATACATGATGTGATCAACTTTATCTTTGAAGGCCCAGCGTGCTATTTCCAGCCACTTACTGGGCTCATAGTGCAAAACCCCAATATATATGCACCCTACTCAGCACCCAGCACACCCATTTCCCAGCCACAACCTAGCATGCTTGCAGTCAAAGCAGAAGACATCTCAGTCCTATTCGAGCACATGACACAGACGATAGTTACCATGTTGAGCACATTGTGCAGAGATGGCAGAAATGGTGCATCTTGTTTGAACAGCGATACTTGCAATGGTTGCGGTCAAACAGGGCATTATATCCCTGAGTGCACTTCAATTGAGTGCCTTATTAGTGAAGGAAAGTGTAGGTGAAATGTGGAAGGGCACATTGTACTCCCAGGTGGTGCATTCATGCTGCATTCTATTCCAGGCAACTTCTTGGGTGAGCACATCGAGGAATGGCATAAGCACAACCCGGGGCAGATTGCCACTGGTCGACTTTCATTGAATACTAATTTGCAGCTCATCTACAATATAGCACCTCATCCAGCTCCAGCAGCACCTTTACAGTCGATGTACATTGCCGCTTCAGGTCCTACAGCAGAGTATAGGCAAAGCACACCAAATGTGCAACTAATGAGGGAAGAGTGCATTGATGCACTAGAGCAGGAGTTGATGGTGCTCTGGAAGAGGCAAGTCTTTGATGGCGTTGAAATTCTGTGGTGTGCACCACGAAATGCATCCAATCAAGAGAGCATGCATTCTACAACCACAGACATTGCACCCGCCGACAGTATTGAGTCACCAGCTTTGCAACCCACTGCGAGCGCAACTGAAGCACCTGATGAGATGCCCATACACCCCTATTCCAACATTTATGAAGCCCATTTTGTCCCCACAGCAGCAGATAAACCAGATGCTCAAGTCACCACTTCCAAAGGCAAAGAGCCATCATACCGCACCATTGTTCCTATCCAGAATCTGCAGATTATTGATGATGTATATGTGCACACCATGAAGGCACCCTCCATTACAGTTTTGCATGAAGAGCTCCTTTCACTTTCACCTGATCTCAGGCAGCACCATAGAGAACAAGTTACTCCAAAGCATGTTGCAGCTACTGGTGCAGAAGTGGTAGCTACCAATCTTGCGAGCGTTATGCCATTTGTGCACTGTGAAGCATGCATGCCTTTTGTGGAAAATAAAGTGCTTAATGTGACACCTCCAGTTGGTGTGGCAATTGCAGTGCCTCTTCCTATAGTTCTGCAGGATCCATTTGATCAGTACCTCACCCATCTCCAGCCAGGTGAAATTGAGAATCCCGATGTTTTAAAGGTTGCAAAAGAGTTGCATGCACTCTGCTCCATTGATTTATTGATCGACAACCAAGAATACTTCGAAGCTATCTTAGATCCAGGTTCACAAATTATTGCAATGTCAGAAGCAGTCTGCCATCGCCTTGGACTTCAGTATGACCCGTGCATTCATTTATACATGCAATTGGCCAATAGAGAAGTAGATGAATCACTTGGGCTTGCGTGCAATGTTTCTGCATGCATTGGAGATATCATTGTCTATGTGCAAGTTTATGTTATCCATTTATCCACTTACGATATTCTGTTAGAGTGCCCCTTCGACATGTTAATGCGCTCTGTTGTGCACAATTTTGTGGACGAAGCGCAAACGATTGCTATTTGTGATCTGAACACAGGCCCCATCTCCACCATTCCAACAAAACCTAGGGGAAAGCCATGCCACTTCTTACCAGCTGCAGCAACACTGCACTTTACTATCCAGCATAGCCCACAAAGAAATTTCTGCCAGGCTTTGAGGAATTGATTGCAGATCAAGGAGAAGCTGCCACTATCATAACATTCAACTCTGATACCCAATCTTGTGATGTTTCCACATTTGCGCTTATTCCATTTTCCGCTTCCATTCCATTGACCTCTACTATCTCTCAACTCTACCTATCCAAGTGTACCAACAGTCATGTGCAGGTGCTCTTAAATTTGATTGACTTTGTGGCACTTATTCCAGCCACATTTCCAAAAAGTGCACATGTGCACTGCAACTTTTATCGATTTAGCGGTGCACATGCCACACAAGGGCATAGTAACCAAGAAGAAGTATAAACTGGTTGCTAGAAAAGTCAAACCAGTTATTGCACCTGTCCCAAACGAATTCCGCATCGAGTGCAACATTATAGGTGATCTGCTAGTGGCACTTCCTGTGCTTTTACCAAACCTGCCACCATTTACCCTGACTGGGCACTATACTGAAGAGTGCATGCAAGCACTCCAAAAGTGCCACACCAATTTCTTATTACCAGAGGAGATGAAGGTTTTACACCACTTGATGTCTTTCCAGAATGACACCTTTGCATAGAGCGATGAGGAGCACAGCAGCTTCAAGACCGCATTCTTTCCCTCAGTAGAAATCCTGGTTATTCTGCACACTCCTTGGATAGAGTGCAACATCCACATTCCGCCAGGCATATACAAAGAAGTTTGCACTATTATCTGGAAGAAGATAGACTCAGGCATTTACAAGTGCTCAAATTTGGCATATAGATTGCAGTGGTTCTGCATGCTCAAGAAAGATGGAAAAGTGCTATGCATCATACATAGCCTTGAACCACTTAATCGCATTACCATTAAACACTCCAGCATCACCCTTACACCTGAGCACCTTGCAGAGCAGTTTGTGAGGTGTGCATGCAGTGCCATCCTTGATCTATATGTGGGATATGACAAGTGCTTAATTAGAGAATCATTGTGTGACTTTACAATATTCCAGATGCCTTATGGCGCAATGCGCCTCGTTACATTGCCAATGGGTTGGACAAACTCAGTACCGATCTTCCACAATGATGTGTGCTATATTCTGCAGCCAGAAATACTGGATTACACCATTCCCTATATTGACAACATTCCAGTCAAGGGGCCTTCGAAGTGCTACATTTTACCAGATGGCTCATGTGAAGTGCTCACTGCGAACCCTGGCATAAGACACTTTGTGTGGGAGCACTTCCAGAATGTGAACCACATTGTGCAGCGCATGAAATATAGCAGTGGCACTTTCTCTGGGATGAAATCCACATTGTGCACTGAGAACTTCATCATCCTTGGCCATTATTGCACCCCAGAAGGTAGAAAACCTGAACATGACAAAGTAGACATTATCCGCAATTGGGGCGCATGCCACACGCTGTCAGAAGTGCGTGCATTCTTGGGGACAGTCGGTTTAATGTGCATTTATATCTGCAATTATGCACACCATGTTAACATGCTCACAAAGCTTATGCGCAAGGATGTTTCATTTGAATGGGGTCCAGAGCAGATAGTGGTGCAGAATAACATCAAGCAAGCAGTACCAGATTGCCCTGCACTACAACCGATCAATTATTCCTCAGAATTATCCATTATCCTTGCGGTCAACACTTCCCAGATAGTGGTCAGCTTCTACCTTTGCCAGCAAAAAAGTGCAAATGCAAAAATGCACATTTACAATTGGTTCGGCTAGATTATGCTCAATGACAGAGAAGCACACTTTTTGCAACCAAAGCTAGAGATCTACAGGCTTTACCACGCGCTGCGCAGTTTGCACCTTTATATTATAGGTGTGCACAACTTAATTGTCGAGACTGATGCATGCTATATTAAGGGCATGCTACAAAACCCCGATATCCAACCATCCACCAGCATTAACTGGTGGATCGTCTCAATCCTTACATTCCACTTTACACTCGTACATGTTAGGGGAGTGGTGCATGGTCTAGATGGGCTTTCGTGTCAGCCAAAGCAGCCAGAGGACTTAGAAGGAGAAGAAGATGAAGAGTTTGAGGATTGGATTGATGTGCTACATGGCTTTATGCATGCAATATGTCCCATTTCACAGTCCTTTGATATGCAAGCACTCGCACTAATGCAGCCAGAGCCAAGTGCAAACACACAAAATGCACACAATAGTGCGCTTATCTATGATGATGACTATAGCCAAGTTCCAAGAAGTGCAGCAGCAGATGCAGAGGATGAGAAGTTAGATTTGGTGTGGATTTGGATGGATACCCTAATGCACCCTAGCAATTTCATGGATTCTGAGTATGGCATGCTCGTGCGCTACACAAGCACCTTTTTCAAAGACAAGATGTGCTTATGGAAGCGCAATGCACATGGTGCTCACCAGCTGATTATTTGGCAGTCTAGATGCCTACCAATATTGCATGCCATCCATGACAACATTGGACACAAGTGCTTTTATGTGATGCACTCCACATTACTCGAGCACTTCTGGTGGCCACATGTTATGGATGACATTGTTTGGTTCATGCACACTTGTCATATTTGCCAGATCCAGCAAACACAGAAGGTTCTAATACCATCCAGTTGTCGCAATGCCTGCGCCTCTCTTCAGTAAAGTTTATATTAATACGATGCACTTACCAGTATCAGTAGGGCAGCGCTATATTGTCCAAGGGCATTGCTCACTTGTGACTTGGCCAGAATTCCACAGACTCCCTAAAGAAAATGTGAGTGCACTCAGCGATTGGATGTTCCAAGACTTCATCTGCAGATGGGGCATGTTGTACCAGATAGTCACTGATAATGGCAAGCCATTCATCAAAGTGCTAGCCTATCTCAGTAAGTGCTACCATATCAATCACATCTGCATATCTGGCTATAATTCACATGCTAATGGAATTGTTGAGCATGCACATTTTGATGTGTGCCAAGCACTTATCAAAGCCACAGATGGAGTAGAGTCAAAATGGTTCAGTTTGCTGTACTCAGTCTTTTGGATGGAGCACATCACGGTTCAGGAGCATATCACGGTTCAGAAGCACCTTGGGATTTCACCATACTTCATTGTTACAGGTGCATAGCCTCTAATCCCTCTCGATATCATTGAAGCGACATACCTTAACCCACCCCCAGATTCTATACTCTCCACTACAGACTTGATTGCATGGTGAGCGTGTGCATTACAAAAGCAGCCAGAAGACTTAGCACGCATTCATTTCCATGTCTATGCAGAAAGGTGCAAAGTGGCACTCCGTTTTGAGAAGGTGCACTCAAAGACCATCTGCAATTTTGACTTCCAGCATGGCGATTTAGTCCTTATGTGCAACACAGTGATTGAGAAGAGCCTTAACTGCAAAATGCGCATGCATTATCTTGGTCCCCTAGTTATAGTGTCGTGCAATCAAGGCGGTGCATATATCATTTGCAAACTCAATGGAACAGTATTCGACAGGCCAGTAGCCACATTTCGCCTACTGCTGTACCATGCATGCAAGTCCATTGCACTTTCTGACATAGCACTTGATATTACTACAATGTGGTTGAGAGAGATGGAAGAGTCCATAGTAGTGGACACAGAAGATGAAGAAGCAGTTGACAAAGAAGAAGTGCAAGGAGATAGCGCTGAGGATGAAGAAAGTGCTGATGAGGTGTGCAATTAGCACTCCACATGCACTGCTATGGGTATTTCACCTTTTTATATGTACACTTTGCTTTCTTTCATTTTTTTTATGTTACCTTTCTTCTATTTGCAAAGTCACATCTGGACACATTCTGTGATTGCACAACCCATGGGTTTTACCAGCCATGATGATCTACTGAGCCTTTCCTATTTTTTTAGACTTTGTCATATGGTGTGTGCTACCTTTTATCTTTTACTCTTTTATCATTTGGACACAGTCAATATCTCAGTTGGAAGGAGGAACATGATGGTTGGATGACTTTTCTGCACTTCTTCACATTTGCGCACTTTTGCGCTGGTGCACATTTTTTTTGCACTTGACATTTCTTGTTTGAACATTGCCTATCTTATCTCTTCTCCTTCACACATATTATCTGGGCTTACAACTTGCATTTTACAACACTATGGAAGTGTGCATGTGCATTGTACTGCTTCGGGGCACATCACACATTTATCACAGGTGCAACAGACAAATCGATTGATGGACTATCTATGGGTTTACACAAGTGAGCAGCTATTCGATCAACTCCAGGAACTCCAAGCACTCTGCAGCCACATCCAGCTTTGCCTTTGCATCTGCCTCCACTTGTTTTGTGCTGCGCAACTGGCTCTTGGCGACTTCCAACTCGACCAGCGACCTTTGGACATCCTCTTTAAGGCAATCACGCGTGGCGCCCAAGACAGTGACCACCAAGTGGCATTGCACTAAGTCGAGCACTTCGACATCTTGGCCTTAATAGACTGCATCCCCCGAGGTGTTTCCCAACCTGGTCTGGCACGAGGATTGAGTGTGCATGCATGCTTGTTGAATGGTAAGGTGGTGTGGCCTTGGGCACACTTGCGATGGCGTGGGGGGCACATTCTCGACTTTGCGGTGCTTCAACATGCACTCTTTTGAGGGGCTGATGAGCCCTGCATCGCTCTCATTGCCCTTGTCAGTTTGCAATGTGCCTTTGGCATAGTTAGTGAAGTGTGGGAGGAGGATGAGGAAAAGACATACCAGGGCACCCAGCAGCTGCTTTCCTGCCTCTAGAGGTGGCATGCAGCTGTGCAAGAGTGGGTTTCATCTACTCACACTTTCGCTTCCACTTTGCACACAGAGCACACCACTTTCTATTAACAGAGATGCACCTAGCAGGCTGGCCCATGCGGTGGCAGTTATCGCACTAGAGTGGGAAGGAAGCTGCTTAATGAGTCTGAAGCATATCAAAAGAGACTTACTGGTCTGCTATTAGCATTGGATGTAGCACCAATGCCACTCAGTGGTGGTACTTTGATGTATGCACGTTGCTGCATTGTGCACACTGGGCGTGCATTTGCACCTTCATCTGTGCTAGCACTCTCATCGCTCAGCTCACTCTCCCCTTCGCTTGTCACCCCACTCTCCCAAGATTCCCCAGTCCCTTCACCTACTACCTCAACATTGGTCGTTCTGGAAAGCACATGTAAAGAGCACACTAGCACGATGCATGCCTTTTTGTCCTCCTGTGCTTTGGCAGTATCTGTATTGCTTGCTTCGTCAATCGCCCTGAACTCACCTTCCAACCACTCCAAGTTGACCTCAGGCACCTGCAATTCAGCTGTCAAGAGCACACGGTGCACCTTGCACACTTCGGTGCACTCTGTGTGCGCTTCCAGCTAACCCACCAGTTCGTGCACCCTATGCTCAAATTCTGCAGACCGCTCCTTCTCCTCGATCATCTTATGCATATCAGGCATCAGCTCCTCACCCCAAGTAAGCCACTCTTCGACCAGGATCCCACTGAATGCACTGTGTGCCTTTGCAAGGAGTGTGTCAAGTTCCACATCGTCCTTAACAGTGTCCGCTTGGCTTTTATACATGTTCTACATGCCCCCATCCTTAGCAACCTATGCCAGTTATAGAAACACAAAAAGTGCACCAGTTTGCTGCAAAACCCTTCACCCCAAGCCTGCATAGTCATCTGCTCACTCCCAGCAGCAGGGAGGGTTTCATTTGTTGAAATTAAATTCCGATGCATGCTGCATACATGAGGCAATGCATGCAGCACACACATGTTACTGTGCTTACTGTGCATACATGTGGTAAACACATTCCTGAGTCATGTGACATCCTTACTATTATGTATATAAGGAGAACCTGTACTGTAGTAGATATACAGTGTTCTTACCTCTGCTAAACCCTAGCTCTAAGACTAACTAAACCCCAGATAGGTTATAAGGAATGTGTCGTCTCTTCCTCTGTGCAGCGTATGTAGTCTGCTCCAACAGGTTATGGGCCCTGCTGGGCACGTCGCGAATGCGCCTTAACTGGCTGCGAACGACATTGACTTCATTGTCTCCAAATTGTAACCTTGCGCTCTTCGTGAGCTGCATTGCGCTCTCTGCGAGCTGCATTTAAAAACCTAGGTTGACTAGGGTTAACCACTCTGAAGGAGTGTTTTTGCCTGAGATTATGGAACATGTTTTCTTGAATAAGAGGACTGATTGAGCGCTTTTACCAGCTGCCACTATAACATCATGTCTTCAACTCTTGAAAAACTCATACAAACTTTCGATGGCTCTAACTACATTCAATGGGCCGACTCAATGAAGGCGTGGCTCAGGTCTCAGGGCCTCTGGCAAATAACTAGCGGGATGGAACTAAACCACCCCTGGCGCCTCCTTTGATGGTGACAAATGCTGCACTAGTAGCGGAAGCTAATGCCAAGCTCCAGACCTGGAACAATAAGAATGACCAGGCGATTGGTAGCCTAGTGCTCCGCCTAGCCCCCTCTATTCGGCAGCGTGCCAACACCAAGGACACTGCTGAGGAGGTATGGGATCTCATCCGCACTGACTATGGTGTCGATGGCCCCTCCCAAGTCTTTGCGGACTGTAGGTCTGCAATTGCAATCAAAATTCCGGCTGCAAATCCTGCACCAGAGATTGCCAAAATGGCTGATAAATTCGAGCGCCTTATGGCTGCCAATGTCGCCATCCCCGAATTAGTACAGGCAATGATTCTACTTGCTGCGATGCCACACGAGTACGATTCTCTATCTGCCACAGTCCTTAACACGACCGCTACTAGAGCCTTGACGTTTAAACATGTCAAGGACTCCATTGTCGCTGAAGCCTCACAGCGCACAGCAGTTGGAAAGCCCATTGGCCCACCTCAGGCCACCAAGCTTTCTGCTGTCAAGCGCAAAGGGGGAAACCCCAAATGGCAATCTCAAGGCAACAATGGAGAATCGTCCCGAAAGCGTGGACAACGTGGGGACAAAAAGACTAAAGAGGAAAAACCTAAAGAGAAACATTCCCACCTCACCTCACAAGCCTTTACTACTATAAATGGTAATGGCACCATCATACCGCCGATGCCACTGATATGGCTCCCTATCACCCTGCGCGCATACTACGGCATTTTTTGCGATTGTGTGCACCTCCTAGATGGCTTCCGCACACTTTGCGTAGCACGCTTTTGCGCGCATTCATGCGCTTTCGTGCACCTTTGCGCGCCTCCGTGCGCTTTTGCGTGCCTTTGACCGTTTAGGTGCGCCTTTGTGCACCTTTTGCATTTCTACTGCGCTTTTGTTTCCCCATAGCCGCCAATCATTGTGCGCCCTAAATGCACCCCGTTGTGCTTCAAGCCGCCTCTGTGCGCCCCCCCCACGCTCCTTATCTGCCTTCTACATTTATTGCATGCTCGATGCGCCTTTGCGCACTCCTTTTACACTTGACCTGCAACTCACATTCCCTGCTGCGCACTCTTTGCACAATCTCTATCACACACAACAATCCACTGCACCGGTGCACTGCGCATCGCAGCTCCCATCTTACTGGCACATTTACTTGAGGCACACCACAATTCCGGCATGAGCGAACTGCGCATTCTTACATAACTGGGCCGCTTTACACCTATTTGGCATTGGACTGTGCGCACTTGGGCGCTTTTACGTAATCCAGGTGCTTTGGCAGTATTTGGCCTCACACAGCATTTCCTTTTAGTGTTCTTCCACATTTCCAATCGGCATCGCCTTATCTGGTAACCGGCACAGGTCGATCACGCCATTATTACTAAGGCGCAGCACGCGACATATAACACCAAAGCGGATTAATTGGGAAGAGCGCACGAGACTTAGCATGCACCAATAATAGCGCATCGCACCGGAACAGTTGGATATTGAGCTATAGGTGTGCAAATCTTATTGGCTGAGGCAGCGGCATAGTGCGGTCAGGTTTAGATGGGCGAATGGACACGCTTATGGGTAGCGCATGGCGCTTCCTATTTTTATACTTTATTTCACCATTTTATCACATAAGCCATTTGTACATAGTAGCGGACAGATAGAGAATCCAGAGGATCTTTCCCCCCCCCCCCCCCCCTCATAGTTTATAGCTCAGTCAGCATCGCACATAGTCTGTGCACCAGCATCCAGTCCGTGCGCCTTCGTAGTGTACCCTTCATATAGCCGTGTTTGCGTTATCATTTGCATCCCCTCATCGTATTGTTGCGTTGCGTCCCTTGCATTGCATCCTTCGTCCTTGTCTGTGCACTATCGTAGTGCGCCCTTCATATAGCCACATTTGCGCACCGTTTGCGCACCCTTTTGCATAGCTGCATTTTGCGCACCATCTGCGCCTTTTTCCGCTCCTTGCGCTTTCACTCTGTTTGCACCCCCAAACTGTGCACCACCTTCACAGTACATCCCAGTGTCGTCTTTGTCCTGTTACACCTCCCGCCTTCATCATCCTCATCGTTGCGCACTTTTGTGCTCTCGTTGCGCGTTTTTGCCTCTTTGTGTTGCGCACTTTTCCGCCACTGCGCATATCTCCCCTTTCGTGTACACTACTAGTGCGCACACTGAAAATCGCTGTACCAGCCTCTCTATAGTCTCCGCGCCCTGAAGGACGATCCGAGGCCCTCTAAGCGAACTCCCCCCTCACCCCGAGCACGCCTGCAGTTGTAGGTTAAGTGTTCACCCCTTCTGTTGAGACTCTGCACTGAGTACCAACTGAACTCATCATTTTCTGGAGCCCACCGCGAGGGGTTTCTGTTTATCAGACCATATTTTAGACCTCCATCGGCTCGCCCTTCGCTTCAACATTAACCACCTTCGCACTCTCCATTCCGAGCTGCTAGCAACTGCGCCCCAGCTTGGGGAAATACCAGTATTTGAATCACTCTTCCTAAACAACACACATCACTCGTCCGCGCTGTCTTTACCTCCACCTTCACCTGAATCATCCCTACCTACCCTAACTCTGTCCACATCACCGCATTTTTCCCCACCTCCGAATTTCGCTGTGCTTTTACCAGATCTTAACTCTACACACCTTATTCCACCTACCATGGCTACCATGCACATGCCATCTGCATCTAACCAAAACGTGCTGCGCTTTGACCCTGCAAAGCCACGCGAACTCCAGAAGTACTTTGAGGAGCTTGCGCAACTCCTCCGCGATTGTAACGTCACCGATGAGACCGATAAGAAGTTCCACACAGTGCGCTATTTGGACAGCGACATTGCAGACACTTGGAAACTGCTACCAGAGTATAGTGCGATGCACAACTATGGTGCATTCAAAGACGCTGTCCTAAAGCTTTATCCTGGCTCTAGGGATGGCAGTAAATGGAGTATTAGTGACTTGGACAAGCTTATTGGTGAGACCGCACGTGTTGGCCTCGTAACTGCAGAAGAAATTGCGTGCTATTATTGCGCATTTTTCAACATTAGCGAATACTTAGTTGCGCAAGGCATATTGGCGCGCTACGACCAAAGCCGCATGTTCGTTAGGGTGTTTCGACCAGACCAGCTGGAGCACATTTTGAGCTGCCTTGCGATTGCGGTACCGAATCAGCCTGCAAATATGCCATACTCATTAGACGCAATATGCGATGCGATCGACTTTATCTTTGAAGGCCCAGCGCGCTATTTCCAGCCACTTACTGGGCTCACAGTGCAAAACCCCGATATGTATGCGCCCTATTCAGCACCCAGTGCACCCATTTCCCAGCCACAACCTAGCGCACCCGCAGTCAAAGCAGAAGACATTTCAGTCTTATTCGAGTGCATGACACAGACGATAGTTACTGCATTGAGTGCATCACGCAGAGATGGCAGAAATGGTGCGCCTCGCTCGAACAACGACAAGTGCAATGGTTGCGGTCAGACAGGGCACTATATCCCTGAGTGCGCTTCAATTGAGCGCCTTATTAGCGAAGGGAAGTGTAGGCGAAATGCAGAAGGGCGCATCGTACTCCCAGGTGGCGCATTCGTGCCGCGTTCTATTCCAGGCAATTTCCTAGGTGAGCGCATCGAGGAATGGCATAAGCGCAACCCAGGGCAGATTGCCACGGGTCGACTTTCATCTAATACCAATTCGCAACTCATCTACAATATAGCGCCCCGTCCAGCTCCAGCTGCACCTCTACAGTCGACGTACGTTGCCGCTTCAGCTCCTGCAGCAGATTATATGCAAAGCACACCAAATGCGCAACTAACGAAGGAAGAGTGCATTGATGCACTCGAGAGGGAGTTGATGGCGCTTCGCAAGAGGCAAGTCTTCGACGGCGTTGAAATTCTGCGGCGCGCACCACGCAATACATCCAATCAAGAGGGTGTGCATTCTACAACCACAGACATGGCACCCGCCGACAGTATGGAGTCCCTAGCTTCGCAATCCGCTGCGAGCGCAACTGATGCGCCCAACAAGACACCCATACATCCCTATTCCAACATTCCTGAGGCGCGTTTTGCGCCCGCAGCAGCAGATAAATTAGACATACCAGCTAACTCTTCCAAAGGCAAAGAGCCATCATACCGCACTGTCATTCCCATCCAGAACCCGCAGATTGTCGACGACGTATATGCGCGTGCCATGAAGGCGCCCTCTGTTACGGTTTCGCATGAAGAGCTTCTATCTCTTTCACCCGATCTCAGGCAGCACCATAGAGAACAAGTTACCCCAAAGCGCATTACAGCTACCAGTGCGGAAGTGGTAGCTACAAACCTTGTGAGCGTTATGCCATTTGCGCACTGCGAAGTGCGCATGCCTTTTGCAGGAGATAAAATGCTTAATGCGACGCCACCAGTTAGCGCGGCAATTGCAGGGCCACTTCCTATTGTTTTACAGGATCCATTTGAACAGTACCTTACCCATCTCCAGCCAGGCGAAATTGAAAACCCCGATGTTTTGAAGGTCGCTAAAGAGTCGCATGCACTTCGCTCCATTGATTTATTGATCGACAACCAAGAGTACTTTGAAGCTATCTTAGATCCGGGTTCACAAATTATCGCAATGTCAGAAGCGGTCTGCCATCGTCTTGGGCTTCAGTACGACCCGCGCATTCGTTTATACATGCAATCAGCCAATGGAGAGGTAGATGAGTCGCTTGGGCTTGCGTGCAACATTTCTGCACGCATTGGGGATATCATTGTCTATGTGCAAGTTCACGTTATCTGTTCACCTGCTTACGATAATCTGTTAGGGCACCCCTTCGACATGTTAACGCGCTCCATCGTGCGCAACTTTGCGGACGAAGTGCAAACAATTACAATCTGCGATCCGAACACCGGCGCCATCTCCACCATTCCAACAAAGCCTAGGGGGAAGCCGCGCCACTTCTTACCAGCTCCAGCAACACCGCACTTTGCTATTCAGCATAACCCGCAAAGAAATTTTTGCAAGGCTTCAAGGAATTGATCTCAGACCAAGGAGAAGCCGCCACTATCATAACATTTGACTCTGATACCCAATCTTGTGACATTTCCGGGTTTGCGCTTATTCCATTTTCCGCTTCCGTTCCTTCTACCTCTATTATCTCTCAACTCTACCTATCCCAGTGTACCAACAGTCATGCACAGGCGCTCTTAAATTCGATCGACCCTGTGGCGCTTATTCCTGCCGTGTTTCCGAAAAGCGCACATGTGCACGCAACTTTTATCGATTTAGCAGTGCGCGCACCACAAAAGGACGTAGTGACCAAGAAGAAGTATAAACCGGTTGCTAGAAAAGTCAAGCCAGTTATTGCGCCCGTCCCAAATGAATTCCGCATTGAGCGCAACATTATAGGCGATCCGCTAGCAGTGCTTCCTGTGCTTTTACCAAATCCGCCACCATTTACCCCGACCGGGCGCTATACTGAAGAGCGCATGCAAGCGCTCCAGGAGCGCCACACTGATTTCCTATTACCAGAGGAGATGAAGGTTTTACACCACTTGATGTCTTTGCAGAATGAAGCCTTTGCATGGAGCGATGAGGAGCGCGGTAGCTTCAAGACTGCGTTCTTTCCCCCAGTAGAAATCCCAATTATTCCGCACACTCCTTGGATAGAGTGCAACATCCCCATTCCACCAGGCATATACGATGAAGTTTGCGCCATTATCTGAAAGAAAATAGACTCAGGTGTTTATGAGCACTCAAATTTGGCATATAGATCGCGCTGGTTCTGCACACTCAAGAAAGATGGGAAAGCACTGCGCATCGTACATAGCCTCAAACCGCTTAATCGCGTTACCATTAAACACTCTGGCGTCACCCCTACACCTGAGCACCTTGCAGAGCAATTTGCGGGGCGCGCATGCGGCGCTGTCCTTGATCTATATGTGGGATACGATGAGCGCTTAATCAAAGAATCGTCGCGCGATCTTACAACATTCCAGACACCATATGGCACAATGCGCCTCGTTACATTGCCAATGGGTTGGACAAACTCAGTACCAATCTTCCACGATGATGTGTGCTATATTCTGCAGCCAGAGATACCAGATTACACCGTTCCCTATATTGACGATGTTCCAGTCAAGGGGCCTTCAAAGCGCTACATTTTACCGGATGGCTCGTGCGAAGCGCTCACTGCGAACCCTGGTATAAGGCGCTTTGTGTGGGAGCACTTTCAGAACGTGAACCACATTGTGCAGTGCATGAAATATAGCGGCGGCACTTTCTCTGGGACAAAATCCACCTTGTGCACTGAAAACTTTGTCATTCTTGGCCATTATTGCACCCCAGAAGGTAGAAAACCCGAACACGGCAAGGTAGATGTTATCCGCAATTGGGGCGCATGCCACATGCTGTCAGAAGTGCACGCATTCTTGGGAACAGTCGGTTTAATGCGCATTTATATCCACAATTATGTGCACCACATTAACGCGCTCACAAGGCTTACGCGCAAGGACGCTCCATTTGAATGGGGCTCAGAGCAGATAGTGGCACAAATGACATCAAGCAAGCAGTGCTAGAATGTCCTGCACTACAACCGATCGATTATTCCTCAGAACTCCCTGTTATCCTTGCAGTCGACTCTTCCCAGATAGCGGTCGGCTTTTACCTTTGCCAGCAAAAGAGCGCAGATGCAAAAACGTGCATTTACAACCGGTTCGGCTCGATTACGCTCAACGACAGAGAAGCGCGCCTTTCACAACCGAAGCTAGAGATCTATGGGCTTTACCACACGCTGTGCAATTTGCGCCTTTATATTATAGGTGTGCGCAACTTAATTGTGGAGACTGACGCACGCTATATCAAGGGCATGCTACAAAACCCCGATATCCAACCATCCGCTAGCATTAACCAGTGGATTATCTCAATCCTTACATTCCACTTTACACTCGTGCATGTTAGGGGAGCGGTGCATGGTCCAGATGGGCTTTCGCGTCGGCCGAAGCAGCCAGAGGACTTAGAGGGAGAAGAGGATGAAGAGTTTGAGGACTGGATTGATGCGCTATATGGATTTATGCATGCAATACGTCCCATTTCACAGTCTTTGGATGCGCAAGCACTTGCGCTGACGCAGCCAGAGCCAAACAAAAACACACAAAATGCGTGCAATAGTGCGCTTATTTACAACGATGACTATAGCCAAGTTCCAAGGAGTGCAACAGCAGATGCAGAGGATGAGAAGTTAGATTTGGTCTGGATTTGGATGGATACCCTAACGCGCCCTAGCGACTTCACAGATTCCGAGTACAACGCGCTCGTGCGCTACGCGAGCGCGTTTTTCAAAGACAAGACATGCCTATGGAAGCGCAATGCGCATGGTGCACACCAGCTTGTTATTTGGCAGTCTAGACGCTTACCGATATTGCGTGCCATCCATGACAACATTGGACACAAGCGCTTTTACGCGACACGCTCCGCATTGCTCGAGCGCTTTTGGTGGCCACATGTTATGGACGACATCGTTTGGTTCGTGTGCACTTGTCATATTTGCCAGATCCAGCAAACACAGAAGGTTCTAATACCGCCAGTTGTCGCAATGCCTGCGCCCCTGTTCAGTAAAGTTTATATTGATACGATGCACTTACCAGTATCAGCAGGGCGGCGCTATATCGTCCAAGGGCGTTGCTCACTTGCGACTTGGCCGGAATTCCGCAGGCTCCCTACAGAAAATGCGAGTGCACTTGGTGATTGGATGTTCCAAGACCTCATCTGCAGATGGGGTGCATTGTGCGAGATAGTCACTGATAATGGCAAGCCATTCATCAAAGCGCTAGCCTATCTCAGTAAGCGCTACCATATCAATCACATCCGCATATCTGGCTATAATTCGCGCGCTAATGGAATTGTTGAGCGCGCACATTTTGATGTGCGTCAAGCACTTATCAAAGCAGCAGATGGAGTAGAATCAAAGTGGTTCAGTGCACTGTACTCAGTCTTTTGGGCGGAGCGCATCACAGTTCGGAAGCGCCTCGGTGTTTCGCCATACTTCATTGTTACAGGCATGCAGCCTCTAATCCCTCTCGATATCATTGAAGCGACATACCTTAACCCACCCCAAAATTCTATACTCTCCATGACAGACTTAATCGCGCGGTGCGTGCACGCATTACAAAAGCGTCCAGCAGACTTAGCGTGCATCCATTCTCGCGTCTATGCAGAGAGGCGCAAGGCGGCGCTCCGTTTCGAGAAAGTGCACTCAAAAACCATCCGCAGTTTCGACTTCCAGTGCGGCGACTTAGTCCTTATGCGCAACACGGCAATCGAAAAGAGCCTTAACCGCAAAATGCATGCGCGTTATCTCGGTCCTCTAGTTATAGTGTCGCGCAATCAGGGCGGCGCATACATAGTCTGCGAGCTCAACGGGACGGTATTTGACAGGCCAGTAGCCGCGTTCTGCCTACTGCCATACCACGCACGCAAGTCCATTGCGCTTCCTGACATAGCGCTCGATATCACCACGACGCGGTTAAGAGAGATGGAAGAGTCCATAGTAGTGGACACGGAAGACGAAGAAGCAGTTGATGAAGACGAAGTGCAAGGAGATAGCGCTGAGGAAGAAGAAAGCGCCAATGAGGCACGCAACTAGCGCTCCGTGCGCACCGCTATGGATACTTCACCATTTTATACGTATGCTTTGCTTTCTTTCATTTTTTTTACGTTACCTTTTCCTATTTGCGAAGTCGCATCTGGACGCGTTCCGTGATTGCGCAACCCATGGGTTTTACTGGCCGTGATGATCTACTGAGCCTTTCCCATTTTTTTAGACTTTGTGATATCACGTGCGCTTCATTTTATCTCTTACTTTTTTTATTGATGGACATGGTCAATATCTCAGTTGGGAGGAGGAAAGTGATGGTTGGACAATTTTTCCGCTCCCCTTTGCATTTGCGCATCTTTGCGTGGTGCGCATTTTTTGTGCGCTTGACACTTCTTGCTCGAACATTGCTTATATTATCTCTTTTCTCTCACACATATTATTTGGGCTTACAAATTTCATTTTATGGCACCATGGAAGTGCACACGCAGGTTGGCGCAAAGTGCGCACATTCGCGTGCGTGCGCACACTTCACTGCTTCGGAGCGCACCATGCGTATCACAGGAGCAACAAAGAGGTTGATTAACATACTATCTAAAACTTATACCATTGTGCAGCTATTCAATGGACTCCAGGAACTCCAGGCGCTCCGTGGCTGCACCCAGTTTCGCCTTTGCGTCCGCCTCCGCTTGCTCCGCACTGTGCAACCGGCTCTTGGCGACCTCTAACTCGATGAGCGACCTTTGGACATCTTCTTGAAGGCGATCGTGCGTGGCGCCCAAGACTGCAACCACCGAGCGGCATTGCACTAAGTCGAGAGCCTCAACATCTTGACCTTGATAAACTGCATCCCCCGAGGTGTTTCCCGATCTGGTTTGGCGCGAGGATTGCGTGTGCACACTTGCCTGGCGAACGGTAAGGCGGCGCGGCCTTGGGCGCACTTGCGATGGTGGAGGGGGCGCGTTTTCGACTTTGCGGCGCTTGGATGTGCACTCTTTCGAGGGGCTGATGAGCCCCACATCGCTCTCATTGCCCTTGTCAATTTGCGACACGCCTTTGGAAAGTTTAGCGCAGCATGGAAGTAGGATGAGAAAAAGACAGACCAGAGCACCCAGTAGCCGCTTTCCTGCCTCTAGGAGTTGCGCGCAGCTGTGCGAGGGTGCGCTTCATCCATTCGCACTTTCTCTTACCCTTTGCGCATGGGGCGCACTGTTTTCCATTGACAGAGGCGCACCTAGCTGGTTGGCCGATGCGGCGGCAGTTATCACACTAGCGTAGAGAAAGGGAATGGTTTAGTGAGTTTGACGCATATCCAAAGAAACTTACTGGTCCACTATTAGCGTTAGAGGTGGCGCCAACCCCACTCAGTGGTGGCACTTCGACATACGCGCGTTGCCGCATTGCGCACACCGGGCGCGCACTTGCGCCTTCGTCCGCACTGGCGCTCTCATCGCTATGCTCGTTCTCCCCCTCGCTCGTCACCCCACTCTCCCAAGACTCCCCAGTTCCTTCGCCTACAACCTCAGCATCAGTAGCGGCAGAAAGTGCGCGCAAAGAGCGCACCAGTGCAACGCGCGCCTTTTCGTCCTCCTGCGCCTCGGCGGTATCTATATTGCTCGCCTCGTCAATGGCTCTGAACTCACCTTCCAGCCGCTCCAAGTTAACCTCTGGTGCCTGCAATTCAGCGGTCAGGAGTGCGCGGTGCGCCTTGCGCACTTCCAGCCGCTCCGCCAGCTCGTGCGCCCTATGCTCAAATTCCTCAGACCTCTCTTTCTCCTCAATCATCTTATGCATATCGGGCATCAGCTCTTCGCTCCAAGCAAGCCACTCCTCCACCATGATTCCGCTGAATGCGCTATGCACCTTCGTGAGGAGCACGTCGAGTTCTGCGTCATCTTGGACACAGTCCGCACGGCTTTTATACATGTTCTACGTGACCTGACCCTTAGCAACCTGCGCCAGTTATAGAAACACAAAAAGCGCACCAGTTTACTACAAAACCCTTCACCCCAAGCTTGCATCGTCGTCTGCTCACTCCCAGCAGCAGGGAGGGTCTCATTGAGGGCCAGGATCGTTTGTCTGAGGGCTAAGGTAAATGCTGAAGCCATTGGATCGGGTAGAGATGGGTTGTGGAAAGAGTTATAGAGGATAGGTGGTGGTCAGAGATGGATAAGGAGAGAATGGCCGCTTATGTGAGCGAAGAAAATTTTGCGCTGACCAATCGCATGCTGCCTGAGGACAGTCAGTACTTCAGTTGGGAGGAGATGATACGGCTCCCTATCGCCCTGCGCGCATACTACGGCATTTTTTGCGATTGTATGCACCTCCTAGATGGCTTCCGCACACTTTGCATAGCGCGCTTTTGCGCGCCTTCGTGTGCTTTCATGCGCCTTTGACCGTTTAGGTGCGCCTTTGTGCGCCTTTTGCATTTCTACTGCGCTTTTGTTTCCCCATAGCCGCCAATCATTGTGCGCCCTAAATGCGCCCTGTTGCGCTTCAAGCCGCCTCCGTGCGCCCCCCCCACGCTCCTTATCTGCCTTCTACATTTATTGCATGCTCGATGCACCTTTGCGCACTCCTTTTACACTTTACCTGCAACTCACATTCCCTGCTGCGCACTCTTTGCACAATCTCTATCACACACAACAATCCACTGCACCGGTGCACTGCGCATCGCAGCTCCCATCTTACTGGCACATTTACTTGAGGCACACCACGATTCCGGCATGAGCGAACTGCGCATTCTTACATAACTGGGCTGCTTTGCGCCTATTTGGCATTGGACTGTGCGCACTTGGGCGCTTTCACGTAATCCAGGTGCTTTGGCAGTATTTGGCCTCACACAGCATTTCCTTTTAGTGTTCTTCCACATTTCCAATCAGCATCGCCTTATCTGGTAACCGGCACAGGTCGATCACGCCATTATTACTAAGGCACAGCATGCGACATATAACACCAAAGCGGATTAATTGGGAAGAGCGCACGAGACTTAGCGCACACCAATAATAGCACATTGCACCAGAACAGTTGGATATTGAGCTATAGGTGCGCAAATCTTATTGGCTGAGGCAGCAGCATAGTGTAGTCAGGTTTAGATGGGCGAATGGACGCGCTTGTGGGTAGCGCATGGTGCTTCCTATTTTTATACTTTATTTCACCATTTTATCACATAAGCCATTTGTACATAGTAGCGGACAGATAGAGAATCCAGAGGATCTTTCCCCCCCCCCCCCCCCTCATAGTTCATAGCTCAGTCAGCGTCGCACATAGTCTGTGCACCAGCGTCCAGTCCATGCGCCTTCGTAGTGCGCCCTTCGTATAGCCATGTTTGTGTTATCATTTGCGTCCCCTCATCGTATTGTTGCGTTGCATCCCTTGCGTTGCATCCTTCATCCTTGTCTGTGCACTATCATAGTGCGCCCTTCGTATAGCCGCATTTGCGCACTGTTTGCGCACCCTTTTGCATAGCCGCATTTTGCGCACCATCTGCGCCTTTTTCCGCTCCTTGCGCTTTCACTCTGTTTGCACCCCCAAACTGTGCACCACCTTCACAGTACATCCCAGTGTCGTCTTTGTCCTGTTACACCTCCCGCCTTCATCATCCTCATCATTGCGCACTTTTGCGCTCTCGTTGCACGTTTTTCCGCACTGCGTGTTTTTGCCTCTTTGTGTTGCGCACTTTTCCGCCACTGCGCATATCTCCCCTTTCATGTACACTACTAGTGCGCACACTGAAAATCACTGTACCAGCCTCTCTATAGTCTCCGCGCCCTGAAGGACGATCCGAGGCCCTCTAAGCGAACTCCCCCCTCACCCCGAGCATGCCTGCAGTTGTAGGTTAAGTGTTCACTCCTTCTGTTGAGACTCTGCACTGAGTACCAACTGAACTCATCACCGCTCATCCAGCACATCGAGAAGCGTGAACATACTCCCACAAGGGATTCTCGCCGCCGACCGCCTGCACAGGCATACACGGGTGCGGCCTCTACCTCTCATTCGGTCTATACCGAATATCAGCAGGCTCGAGACACCCTCGAGCAAATGAATCTCCCACGCAGCGTGAAAAATCTGCGACCGCTGGAAGAGCACCTAACAGTGCGAGAAGGTAAGAGGAGGAGGATTGAACCAGAACCAAGGATCGTAGAGGTAGAAGACGATAGCGTCTCCCTTGGATTGGAACCTGCCGTTTCTGATGAAGAAGTATGGAAAGCCGTCGACGAAATGCTTGTCGATGAACCGCTTGAAACAGGTACATATGATGAAAAGTCAGTCCTTTTCCTTGCCACAAACACAAGAATTAACATTCCACTGATCACAGCGAACTTTTCATGTGAAATTTTACTGCTACTAAATGTATCATGGAACAATTTACATCTTAATATATGTGTTACATGTGCAAATGGAAATTGTAAGAAAGGTGTTGACTAGATCATGGATTCAGGCGCATCAAAACACTTCACTGGTGAAATTAAAGATTTTGCTTCTTACGAGCCTTTACCGAGAAAGGACTCTACCCTGGTTCAAATAGCCACGGGTACTACTCATATAGTAGGAAAAGGAGCAGTCTTCATTAGACATCAGGTAGTATGTCATGGGAAGTCAGAGACGTGTGAAATGCGATTATACCCCATCTACTACATACCCAACTGTAATGCTCGATTACTGTCAATGGGTGTCTTCTTACAAGACGGAAGTGATGTGCATGGTTCCTCCGCACACATTTCATTTTTCAAGCAAGGAAACCCAATTATGGATTGCATCCCTCTTATGAAACGTGACACTATTTATTGGGCTCAGACTCATATATTGAGCACCAAGGGAATCAATGTCGCGACAATGTATGTCGCAGACTACTTGACTTGGCATAAGCGACTTGGACACCCATCCAAAGAGGCGCTAGGGAAGATGCCTAATAGCACCATAAAATTCCCAAGGAATTTAATTATTCCTAAAGACAAAATTATATGTCCAGGGTGCGCTGAAGGGAAAATGACCTCAAAATCTTTTCCCGAATCAGATTCACGCGCAGAAAGACCCTTTGAATTAATACATTCCGATCTGAAGGAACTCCCAGTACTATCGTACCATAAACATAAATACTTTATTGTATTTCTGGATGACAAAACGTCACATATCTGGGTCCAATGCCTCAAAAAGAAATCTGATGCTGCTGCGGCCATCAGACAATTTCGGGCAGTGGCTTTGACACAGTATGGCGCTACAATCAAGCGCTGGTGTGTTGATCCAGGGTGGGAGTTCAAAGATCGTGAGCTACAAAATGTGCTCAAGGACTTTGGCATCAAAATAGAGATGTCTGCACCCCACGTTCACCAACAGAATGGGCGTGCAGAGCGTGCCATAAGGACAATAATGGAAAAGTCGCAAACCCTGCAATTTACCGCATGTCTACCACAATCATGGTGGGAATTTTGCATTGAACATGCAACACACCTATATAACCGAACCCCGATAAGGTGCCTGAAATGGCTGACACTGGTTGAGGACCTGACAAAGGTCTGCCCAGATCTAAACGATCTGAAGGTTTTTGGTTGTGGTGCTTATATCTATCTACCCAAGGAGAAGCGTCCAAACACATTGGCTCCTCGATCGGAGTTGATGACGTACCTTGGATTAGAAGATGGCATTAAAGCATACTGTTTCATGCGACCTAGTGGCGCAATATTCATTGGTGCTATGGCACTATTTGATGAAACGTTGTTCCCATGCTGTCCTGGAGCTAAAACTCCTGCCAATACAGACCTTGGTGATTTTCCACCTCCAGAACCAGAAGATGATGACCACTCATCTGGAACGGATGGCGATGATTCTATACCGCCACAAGATCCGCCCCTTCCTCCATCATCAGAAAATGATGATGATGATGTACCAAGTGAGCAAAAGGCACATGACGATGTGACAAATGCTCCTCCTCCACCGCCTCCAGTAACCACTGAGGACTTTCATCCAAGACGTGATGATCAACAGGAATGGCAGCAATTGCCCTGTCGATCAGGCAGGCAGAGAAACATCCCAAACCGTCCTGGCAATACCTATGGAGAGAAGCGACTCCCCTCTGACATAGAGAGAGACATTGCACGTGATCGATATTGGAAGAGATCTGTGGGTCAAGATTCGGATCATAACCGAACACGACCACAAACTCAACAGAAAGAACCGGTTGCTGGACTGAGTTCGGCACCCCACGAGAGTGTGCCCGATTCCAATGATCAAGAACATGATCACCCAATGGGGGAACTGGACGAAGCAGGTTATATTAAAAAGATAACCAAGGAAGGAGGAGATAAGCTTATTTGCTGGCTGTTGTCAAAAGCAGTCAAACCATCGAGCGAAATAAGCCAAGTTCCAAACCAATTTCGCGATATTGCGTGCCTACCACAGCAGCAGCAACGTGAGTGGAAACAAGCTTGTCATAAAGAATTAGAGGCTCTTCATAAGCGACAAGTCTATGACATCGTCGATCTTCCATATGATCGAAAAACGATCAAAAATAGATGGGTTTTCTTTGTAAAATTGGATGGAAGAAAACGAGCCAGACTCGTGGCCAAAGGCTTTTCACAAGTCGAAGGCGTTGACTTTGATGAGATTTTCTCACCAGTAGTCCGCTACGAGACCGTACGCCTCATGTTTGCACTTGCATCTCTAGAAGGCATGTATATGACCGGCCTAGATGTAAAAACCGCATTTTTATATGGCAAACTAGATGAGGAGATCTATATGGATCAACCCGAGGGTTTCAGACTCGAGGGAAAAGAGCGCAAAGTATTGCACTTATGCTGAGCATTGTATGGCCTTAAACAAGCCTCACTTGCATGGTGGAAAGAGCTAGAGGCATTTATGCGCACCATTGGGTTCGTGCGCGCCAGCTCCGATGCCGGCATTTTCATACACAAGGATCCTAAGACAGGCAGCATTGTTATTGCACTCGTCTATGTTGATGATGGCTTGTTCATGGGGAAGAACAAGAAACTTGTGGATGAAAAGAAAAATGCTTGTCTAAAGCATTGGGAGTGCCGTAGTACTGAAAAAGTCACGGAATTCTTAGGCATGCATGTCACCCAGACTGCAAGCAAAGTCAAACTCGATCAAACTGAATATCTCGCCAAAGTGCTTGAGAGATTCGAGATGACAAATGCCAAAGTGACCCCCACTCCACTCCCAACTGGTTACAAACCATCGGAAAACACAGCAATGCCTAATGCGATGCTTAGATCAAAATATCAGTCTGTGATCGGATCTTTATTGTATCTGATGCTCGGAACGTGACCTGATATCGCTTATGCGGTAATCAAGATGTCGCAATTCTCGGCTAATCCTAGCCAAGAACATCTAGACAAAGTGATGTACATCATGCGCTATCTGGTGGGAACCCAGAAATATAACATTGTCTATGATGGTGAGAAGTCCGAGGGGCTACAGGCCTTCACAGATTCTGATTGGGCAGCTGACACTGTCAAACGCCGATCTACAACGGGTTACTTTGCTACTCTAGCAAGTGGCATTGTGTGCTGGCAGTCCCGTTTACAAAAAACTGTAGCACTATCATCCACAGAAGCCGAATATATGGCTCTCTCCGACACTTGTCGACAGATAGTGTGGATAGAGTCCTTATTCCAGGAACTTGGATATGTACTGAAGCGCGTACCAATCTGTGCTGATAATCAGGGATCCATCTTTATCAGATCAAATCCAGTTCAGGAAAGAAGGACCAAATATATAGACATTCGCTACCACTATACCCGCTGATGAGTTCGGTTGGTACTCAGTGCAGAGTCTCAACAGAAGGGGTGAACACTTAACCTACAACTGCAGGCGTGCTCGGGGTGAGGGGGGAGTTCGCTTAGATGGCCTCGGATCGTCCTTCAGGGCGCGGAGACTATAGAGAGGCTGGTACAGCGATTTTCAGTGTGTGCACTAGTAGTGTACACGAAAGGGGAGATATGCGCAGTGGTGGAAAAGTGCGCAACGCAAAGAGGCAAAAACGCGCAGTGCGGAAAAACGCGCAACGAGAGCGCAAAAGTGCGCAACAATGAGGATGATGAAGGTGGGAGATGTAACAGGACAAAGACGACACTGGGATGTACTGTGAAGGTGGTGCACAGTTTGGGGGTGCAAACAGAGTGAAAGCGCAAGGAGCGGAAAAAGGCGCAGACGGTGCGCAAAATGCGGCTATGCAAAAGGGTGCGCAAAGGGTGCGCAAACGCGGCTATACGAAGGGTGCACTACGATAGTGCACAGACAAGGACGAAGGACGCAACGCAAGGGACGCAACGCAACAATATGAGGAGGGGACGCAAACGGTAACGCAAACACGGCTATACGAAGGGCGCACTACGAAGGCGCACGGACTGGACGCTGGTGCACAGACTATGTGCGACACTGACTGAGCTAATAACTATGAGGGGGGGGAGGGAAAGATCCTCTGGATTCTCTATCTGTCCGCTACTATGTACAAATGGCTTATGTGATAAAATGGTGAAATAAAGTATAAAAATAGGAAGCGCCATGCGCTACCCACAAGCGCGTCCATTCACCCATCTAAACCTGACCGCACTATGCCGCTGCCTCAGCCAATAAGATTTGCGCACCTATAGCTCAATATCCAACTGTTCCGGTGTGATGCGCTATTATTGGTGCGCGCTAAGTCTCGTGCGCTCTTCCCAATTAATCCGCTTAGGTGTTATATGTCGTGTGCTGCACCTTAGTAATAATGGCATGATCGACCTGTGCCAGTTACCAGATAAGGCGATGCCGATTGGAAATGTGGAAGAACTAAAAGGGGATGCTGTGCGAGACCAAATACTGCCAAAGTGCCTGGGTTACGTGAAAGCGCCCAAGTGCGCACAGTCCAATGCCAAATAGGCGCAAAGCGGCCCAGTTATGTAAGAATGCGCAGTTCACTCATGCTGGAATCATGGTGCACCTCAAGTAAATGCGCCAGTAAGATGGGAGCTGCGATGCGCAGTGCACCGGTGCAGGGGATTGTTGTGTGTGATAGAGATTGTGCAAAGAGTGTGCAGCAGGGAATGTGAGTTGCAGGTAAAGTGTAAAAGGAGTGCGCAAAGGCGCATCGAGTGCGCAATAAATGTAGAAGGCAGATAAGGAGCGTGGGGGGGGTGCACGGAGGCGGCTTGAAGCGCAACGAGGCGCATTTAGGGCGCACAATGATTGGCGGCTATGGGGAAACAAAAGCGCAGTAGAAATGCAAAAGGCGCACAAAGGCGCACCTAAACGGTCAAAGGCGCGCAAAAGCGCATGGAAGCGCGCAAAGGCGCACTGGAGCGCACAGGAGCGCACTGGAGCACACTGGAGCGCACTGGAGCGCACTGGAGCGCACAGGAGCGCACAGGAGCGCACTGGAGCGCACTGGAGTGCACTGGAGCGCACTGGAGCGCATGGGAGCGCACTTGGGCGCGCGAAAGCGCACTGTGCAAAGGGAGTAGAAGATGTCCAAGCGGTGCGCACAGTCATGAAAAATGCCGTAGTATGCGCGCAGGGCAATAGGGAGCCGTATCATCTCCTCCCAACTGAAATACTGACTGTCCCCAGGCAGCATCCTTGTCAGCTATTGAAGTGCAAAGCGTGAGCACCAAGAAAGTGGGTGAATGGTAGAAGTGAATGTTTGGGATATTTGAAGAGGCCAAGTAAAGCGCATGAAAATGCGCATAGCAAAGTGCGCAAGCGCAAACGAAATGCGGAAAATTGTCCAACCATCACTCTCCTCCTCTCAACTGAGATATTGACCATGTCCATCAATAAAAAAAGTAAGAGATAAAATGAAGCGCACACGATATCACAAAGTCTAAAAAAATGGGAAAGGCTCAGTAGATCATCACGGCTGGTAAAACCCATGGGTTGCGCAATCACAGAACGTGTCCAGATGCGACTTCGCAAATAGGAAAAGGTAATGTAAAAAAATGAAAGAAAGCAAAGCGTACGTATAAAATGGTGAAGTATCCATAGTGGTGCGCACGGAGCGCTAGTTGCGCGCCTCATTGGCGCTTTCTTCTTCCTCAGCGCTATCTCCTTGCGCTTCTTCTTCATCAACTGCTTCTTCGTCTTCTGTGTCCAGTACTATGGACTCTTCCATCTCTCTTAACCGCGTTGTGGTGATATCGAGCGCTATGTCAGGAAGCGCAATGGACTTGCATGCGTGGTATGGCAATAGGCGGAATGCAGCTACTGGCCTGTCGAATACTGTCCCATTGAGCTCGCAGACTATGTATGTGCCGCCCTGATTGCGCGACACTATAACTAGAGGACCTAGATAACGCACACGCATTTTGCGGTTAAGGCTCTTTTCGATTGCTGTGTTGCGCATAAGGACTAAGTCGCCGCGCTGGAAGTCGAAGCTGCGGATGGTTTTTGAGTGCGCTTTCTCGAAACGGAGCGCCGCCTTGCACCTCTCTGCATAGACGCGGGAATGGATGCACGCTAAGTCTGCTGGACGCTTTTGTAATGCGCGCGCGCACCGCGCGATTAAGTCTGTCGTGGAGAGTATAGAATCTGGGGGTGGGTTAAGGTATGTCGCTTCAATGATATCGAGAGGGATTAGAGGCTGCGCGCCTGTAACAATGAAGTATGGCGAAGCACCGAGGCGCTTCCGAACTGTGATGCGCTCCGCCCAAAAGACTGAGTACAGTGCACTGAACCACTTTGATTCTACTCCATCTGCTGCTTTGATAAGTGCTTGACGCACATCAAAATGTGCGCGCTCAACAATTCCATTAGCGCACGAATTATAGCCAGATATGCGGATATGATTGATATGGTAGCGCTTACTGAGATAGGCTAGCGCTTTGATGAATGGCTTGCCATTATCAGTGACTATCTCGCACAATGCACCCCATCTGCAGATGAGGTCTTGGAACATCCAATCGCCAAGTGCACTCGCATTTTCTTTAGGGAGCCCGCGGAATTCCGGCCAAGTCGCAAGTGAGCAACGCCCTTGGACAATATAGCGCCGCCCTGCTGATACTGGTAAGTGCATCGTATCAATATAAACTTTACTGAACAGGGGCGCAGGCATTGCGACGACTGGCGGTATTAGAACCTTCTGTGTTTGCTGGATCTGGCAAATATGACAAGTGCGCACGAACCAAACGATGTCGTCCATAACATGTGGCCACCAAAAGCGCTCGAGCAATGCAGAGCATGTCACGTAAAAGTGCTTGTGTCCAATGTTGTCATGGATGGCGCACAATATCGGTAAGCGTCTAGACTGCCAAATAACAAGCTGGTGCGCACCATGCGCATTGCACTTCCATAGGCGCGTCTTGTCTTTGAAAAACGCGCTCGCGTAGCGCACCAGCGCGCTGTACTCGGAATCTGTGAAGTCGCTAGGGCGCGTTAGGGTATCCATCCAAATCCAGACCAAATCTAACTTCTCATCCTCTGCATCTGCTGTTGCACTCCTTGGAACTTGGCTATAGTCATCGTCATAAATAAGCGCACTATTGCGCGCATTTTGCGCATTTTTGTTTGGCTCTGGCTGCATCAGCGCAAGGGCTTGCGCATCCAAAGACTGTGAAATGGGACGTATCGCATGCATAAATCCATGTAGCGCATCAATCCAGTCCTCAAACTCTTCATCCTCTTCTCCCTCTAAGTCCTCTGGCTGCTTCGGCTGACGCGAAAGCCCATCTGGACCATGCACCGCTCCCCTAACATGCACGAGTGCAAAGTGGAATGTAAGGATTGAGACAATCCACCGGTTAATGCTAGCAGATGGTTGGATGTCGGGGTTTTGTAGCATGCCCTTGATATAGCGCGCGTCAGTCTCCACAATTAAGTTGCGCACACCTATAATATAAAGGCGCAAACTGCGCAGCACGCGGTAAAGCCCATAGATCTCTAGCTTCGGTTGTGAAAAGCGCGCTTCTCTGTCGTTGAGCGTAATCGAGCCGAACCGGTTGTAAATGCGCGTTCTTGCATCTGCGCTCTTTTGCTGGCAAAGGTAAAAGCCGACCGCTATCTGGGAAGAGTCGACTGCAAGGATAACAGGGAGTTCTGAGGAATAATCGATCGGTTGCAGTGCAGGACACTCTAGCACTGCTTGCTTGATGTCATTTTGCGCCGCTATCTGCTCTGGGCCCCATTCAAATGGAGCGTCCTTGCGCGTAAGTCTTGTGAGCGCGTTAACGCGGTGCGCATAATTGCGGATATAAATGCGCATTAAACCGACTGTTCCCAAGAATGCGTGCACTTCTGACAGCGTGTGGCATGCGCCCCAATTGCGGATAACATCTACCTTGCCGCGTTCGGGTTTTCTACCTTCTGGGGTGCAATAATGGCCAAGAATGACAAAGTTTTCAGTGCACAAGGTGGATTTTGTCCCAGAGAAAGTGCCGCCGCTATATTTCATGCGCTGCACAATGCGGTTCACGTTCTGAAAGTGCTCCCACACAAAGCGCCTTACACCAGGGTTCGCAGTGAGCGCTTCGCACGAGCTGTCCGGTAAAATGTAGCACTTCGAAGGCCCCTTGACTGGAACATCGTCAATATAGGGAACGGTGTAATCTGGTATCTCTGGCTGCAGAATATAGCACACATCATCGTGGAAGATTGGTACTGAGTTTGTCCAACCCATTGGCAATGTAACGAGGCGCATTGTGCCATATGGTGTCTGGAATGTTGTAAGATCGCGCGACGATTCTTTGATTAAGCGCTCATCGTATCCCACATATAGATCAAGGATGGCGCCGCATGCGCGCCCCGCAAATTGCTCTGCAAGGTGCTCAGGTGTAGGGGTGACGCCGGAGTGTTTAATGGTAACGCGATTAAGCGGTTCGAGGCTATGTACGATGCGCAGTGCTTTTCCATCTTTCTTGAGTGTGCAGAACCAGCGCGATCTATATGCCGAATTTGAGTGCTCATAAACACCAGAGTCTATTTTCTTCCGGATAATGGTGCAAACTTCGTCGTATATGCCTGGTGGAATGGGGATGTTGCGCTCTATCCAAGGAGTGTGCGGAATAACTGGGATTTCTACTGGGGGAAAGAACGCGGTCTTGAAGCTACTGCGCTCCTCATCGCTCCATGCAAAGGCTTCATTCTGCAAAGACATCAAGTGGTGTAAAACCTTCATCTCCTCTGGTAATAGGAAATCAGTGTGGCGCTCCTGGAGCGCTTGCATGCGCTCTTCAGTATAGCGCCCGGTCGGGGTAAATGGTGGCGGATTTGGTAAAAGCACAGGAAGCACTGCTAGCGGATCGCCTATAATGTTGCGCTCAATGCGGAATTCGTTTGGGACGGGCGCAATAACTGGCTTGACTTTTCTAGCAACCGGTTTATACTTCTTCTTAGTCACTACGCCCTTTTGCAGTGCGCGCACTGCTAAATCGATAAAAGTTGCGCGCGCATGTGCGCTTTTCGGAAACGCGGCAGGAATAAGCGCCACAGGGTCGATCGAATTTAAGAGCGCCTGCGCGTGACTGTTGGTACACTGGGATAGGTAGAGTTGAGAGATAATAGAGGTGGAAGGAACGGAAGCGGAAAATGGAATAAGCACAAACGCGGAAATGTCACAAGATTGGGTATCAGAGTCAAATGTTATGATAGTGGCGGCTTCTCCTTGGTCTGAGATCAATTCCTCGAAGCCTTGCAAAAATTTCTTTGCGGGTTATGCTGAATAGCAAAGTGCGGTGTTGCTGGAGCTGGTAAGAAGTGGCGCGGCTTCCCCCTAGGCTTTGTTGGAATGGTGGAGATGGCGCCAGTATTCGGATCGCAGATTGTAATTGTTTGCGCTTCGTCCGCAAAGTTGCGCACGATGGAGCGCGTTAACACGTCGAAGGGGCGCCCTAACAGAATATCGTAAGCAGGTGAATGGATAACGTGAACTTGCACATAGACAACGATATCCCCAATGCGCGCAGAAACGTTGCGCGCAAGCCCAAGCGACTCATCTACCTCTCCATTGGCTGATTGCATGTATAAACAAATGCGCGGGTCATACTGAAGCCCAAGACGATGGCAGACTGCTTCTGACATTGCGATAATTTGTGAACCCGGATCTAAGATAGCTTCAAAGTACTCTTGGTTGTCGATCAATAAATCAATGGAGCGAAGCGCATGCGACTCTTTAGCAACCTTCAAAACATCGGGGTTTTCAATTTCGCCTGGTTGGAGATGGGTAAGGTACTGTTCAAATGGATCCTGCAAAACAATAGGAAGCGGCCCTGCAATTGCCGCACTAGCTGGGGGTGTCGCATTAAGCACTTTATCTCCCGCAAAAGGCGCGCGCGCTTCGCAGTGCGCAAATGGCATAACGCTCGCAAGGTTTGTAGCTACCACTTCCGCACTGGTAGCTGCAATGCGCTTTGGGGTGACTTGTTCTCTATGGCGCTGCCTGAGATCGGGCGAAAGGGATAGAAGCTCTTCATGCGCAACCGTAACAGAGGGCGCCTTCATGGCACGCGCATATACGTCGTCGACAATCTGCGGGTTCTGGATGGGAATGACAGTGCGGTATGATGGCTCTTTGCCTTTGGAAGAGTTAGCTGGTATGTCTGGTTTATCTGCTGCTGCGGGTGCAAAACGCGCCTCAGGAATGTTGGAATAGGGATGTATGGGTGTCTCGTCGGGCGCATCAGTTGCGCTCGCAGCGGATTGCGAAGCTGGGGACTCAATACTGTCGGTGGGTGCCATGTCTGTGGTTGTAGAATGCACACCCTCTTGGTTGGATGTATTGCGCGGTGCGCGCCGCAGAATTTCAATGCCGTCGAAGACTTGCCTCTTGCGAAGCGCCATCAACTCCCTCTCGAGCGCATCAATGCGCTCTTCCTTCGTTAGTTGCGCATTTGGTGCGCTTTGCATATAATCTGCTGCAGGAGCTGAAGTGGCAACGTACGTCGACTGTAGAGATGCAGCTGGAGCTGGACGAGGCGCTATATTGTAGATGAGCTGCGAATTGGTATTAGATGAAAGTCAACCTGTGGCAATCTGCCCTGGGTTGCGCTTATGCCATTCCTCGATGCGCTCGCCTAGGAAATTGCCTGGAATAGACCGCGGCACGAATGCGCCACCTGGGAGTACGATGCGCCCTTCCGCATTTCGCCTACACTTTCCTTCGCTAATAAGGCGCTCAATTGAAGCGCACTCAGGGATATAGTGCCCTGTCTGACCGCAACCATTGCACCTGTCGTTGTTCGAGCGAGGCGCACCATTTCCGCCATCTCTGCGTGATGCGCTCAATGCAGTAACTATCGTCTGTGTCATGCGCTCGAATAAGACTGAAATGTCTTCTGCTTTGACTGCGGGTGCGCTAGGTTGTGGCTGGGAAATGGGTGCGCTGGGTGCTGAGTAAGGCGCATACATATCGGGGTTTTGTGCTGTGAGCCCAGTAAGTGGCTGGAAATAGCGCGCTGGGCCTTCAAAGATAAAGTCGATCGCATCGCGTATTGCATCTAATGAGTATGGCACATTTGCAGGCTGATTAGGTACCGCAATCGCAAGGCGGCTCAAAATGCGCTCTAGCTGGTCTGGTCGAAACACCCTAACGAACATGCGGCTTTGGTCGTAGCGCGCCAATATGCCTTGCGCAACTAAGTATTCGCTAATGTTGAAAAATGCGCGATAATAGCGCGCGATTTCTTCTGCAGTTACGAGGCCAATGCGTGCGGTCTCACCAATAAGCTTGTCCAGGTCACTAATACTCCATTTACTGCCATCCCTAGAGCCAGGATAAAGCTTTAGGACAGCGTCTTTGAATGCACCATAGTTGTGCATCGCGCTATACTCTGGTAGCAGTTTCCAAGTGTCTGCAGTGTCGCTGTCCAAATAGCGCACTGTGTGGAACTTCTTATCGGTCTCGTCGGTGACGTTACAATCACGGAGGAGTTGCGCGAGCTCCTCAAAGTACTTCTGGAGTTCGCGCGGTTTTGCAGGGTCAAAGCGCGGCGCGTTTTGGTTAGATGCAGATGGCATGTGCATGGTAGCCATGGTAGGTGGAATAAGGTGTGTAGAGTTACGATCTGGTAAAAGCGCAGCGAAATTCGGAGGTGGGGAAAAATGCGGTGATGCGGACGGAGTTAGGGTAGGTAGGGATGATTCAGGTGAAGGTGGAGGTAAAGACAGCGCGGACGAGTGATGTGTGTTGTTTAGGAAGAGTGATTCAAATACTGGTATTTCCCCAAGCTGGAGCGCAGTTGCTAGCAGCTCGGAATGGAGAGTGCGAAGGTGGTTAATGTTGAAGCAAAGGGCGAGCCGATGGAGGTCTAAAATATGGTCTGATAAACAGATACCCCTCGCGGTGGGCTCCAGAAAATGATGAGTTCGGTTGGTACTCAGTGCAGAGTCTCAACAGAAGGGGTGAACACTTAACCTACAACTGCAGGCGTGCTCGGGGTGAGGGGGGAGTTCGCTTAGATGGCCTCGGATCGTCCTTCAGGGCGCGGAGACTATAGAGAGGCTGGTACAGCGATTTTCAGTGTGTGCACTAGTAGTGTACACGAAAGGGGAGATATGCGCAGTGGTGGAAAAGTGCGCAACGCAAAGAGGCAAAAACGCGCAGTGCGGAAAAACGCGCAACGAGAGCGCAAAAGTGCGCAACAATGAGGATGATGAAGGTGGGAGATGTAACAGGACAAAGACGACACTGGGATGTACTGTGAAGGTGGTGCACAGTTTGGGGGTGCAAACAGAGTGAAAGCGCAAGGAGCGGAAAAAGGCGCAGACGGTGCGCAAAATGCGGCTATGCAAAAGGGTGCGCAAAGGGTGCGCAAACGCGGCTATACGAAGGGTGCACTACGATAGTGCACAGACAAGGACGAAGGACGCAACGCAAGGGACGCAACGCAACAATATGAGGAGGGGACGCAAACGGTAACGCAAACACGGCTATACGAAGGGCGCACTACGAAGGCGCACGGACTGGACGCTGGTGCACAGACTATGTGCGACACTGACTGAGCTAATAACTATGAGGGGGGGGAGGGAAAGATCCTCTGGATTCTCTATCTGTCCGCTACTATGTACAAATGGCTTATGTGATAAAATGGTGAAATAAAGTATAAAAATAGGAAGCGCCATGCGCTACCCACAAGCGCGTCCATTCACCCATCTAAACCTGACCGCACTATGCCGCTGCCTCAGCCAATAAGATTTGCGCACCTATAGCTCAATATCCAATTGTTCCGGTGTGATGCGCTATTATTGGTGCGCGCTAAGTCTCGTGCGCTCTTCCCAATTAATCCGCTTAGGTGTTATATGTCGTGTGCTGCACCTTAGTAATAATGGCATGATCGACCTGTGCCAGTTACCAGATAAGGCGATGCCGATTGGAAATGTGGAAGAACTAAAAGGGGATGCTGTGCGAGACCAAATACTGCCAAAGTGCCTGGGTTACGTGAAAGCGCCCAAGTGCGCACAGTCCAATGCCAAATAGGCGCAAAGCGGCCCAGTTATGTAAGAATGCGCAGTTCACTCATGCTGGAATCATGGTGCACCTCAAGTAAATGCGCCAGTAAGATGGGAGCTGCGATGCGCAGTGCACCGGTGCAGGGGATTGTTGTGTGTGATAGAGATTGTGCAAAGAGTGTGCAGCAGGGAATGTGAGTTGCAGGTAAAGTGTAAAAGGAGTGCGCAAAGGCGCATCGAGTGCGCAATAAATGTAGAAGGCAGATAAGGAGCGTGGGGGGGGTGCACGGAGGCGGCTTGAAGCGCAACGAGGCGCATTTAGGGCGCACAATGATTGGCGGCTATGGGGAAACAAAAGCGCAGTAGAAATGCAAAAGGCGCACAAAGGCGCACCTAAACGGTCAAAGGCGCGCAAAAGCGCATGGAAGCGCGCAAAGGCGCACTGGAGTGCACTGGAGCGCACAGGAGCGCACAGGAGCGCACTGGAGCGCACTGGAGCGCACTGGAGCGCACAGGAGCGCACTGGAGCGCACAGGAGCGCACTGGAGCACACAGGAGCGCATGGGAGCGCACTTGGGCGCGCGAAAGTGCACTGTGCAAAGGGAGTAGAAGATGTCCAAGCGGTGCGCACAGTCATGAAAAATGCCGTAGTATGCGCGCAGGGCAATAGGGAGCCGTATCACCGCGAATGCATAGAAAATGACAAAGTCACGGTCGTTTTCATTCCTGGAAATGATAATCCAGCTGACATGTTCACAAAGAACCTTGGTGCTGTCTTATTCAGGAAATTTAGAGACTCTCTTGGAATTACTTTCGAGATTCAAACTTAGCTGCTTAGAGCGCTGTACAGTTTGAGGGGGGGTGTTGAAATTAAATTCCAATGCATGCTGCATACATGAGGCAATGCATGCAGCACACACATGTTACTGCGCTTACTGCACATACATGTGGTAAACACATTCCTGAGTCATGTGACATCCTTACTATTATGTATATAAGGAGAACCTGTACTGTAGTAGATATACAGTGTTCTTACCTCTGCTAAACCCTAGCTCTAAGACTAACTAAACCCCAGGTAGGTTATAAGGAATGTGTCGTCTCTTCCTCTGTGCAGCGTATGTAGTCTGCTCCAACATCATTGAGGGCCAGGATCATTTGCCTGAGAGCTAAGGTGAATGCTGAAGACATCAGATCATGTAGATAAGAGTTGTGGAAAGAGTTGTTGAGGATAGATGGTGGTCAGAGATACATAAGGAAAGGATGGCTGCTTATGTGAGCAAAGAAAATTTTGTGCTGACCAATCGCATGCTGCCTGAGGACAGTCAGTACTTCAGTTGGGAGGAGATGATATGGCTCCCTATCGCCCTGCGTGCATACTACAGTAATTTTGCGATTGTGCACACCTCTTAGATGGCTTCCACACACTTTGCACAGCACACTTTTGCACACCTTTGTGCACTTCCATGTGCCTTTGCATGCTTCTGTGCACTTTCGCACACCATTAACCACTTAGGTGTGCTTTTGTATGCCTTTTACTTTTCTACTGCACTTTTGGATCCCCCATAGCTGCCTTCTGTCATGCACTCTAAATGCACCCTGTTACGCTTCAAACCACCTCCATGCACCCCCCCCCACACTCCTTATCTGCCTTTCACAGTTATTGCACACTCGATGCACCTTTACATGCTCCTTTTATGCCTTACCTGCAACTCACATTCTCTGCTGTGCACTCATTGCACAATCCCTATCACACACACAATCCACCATACCAATTGCACTGCACATTGCAGCTTCCAGCTTACTGGCACATTTATTCAAGGCACACCATAATTCCAACATGAACGAATTGTGCATTCTCATATAATCTGGGTACTTTGTGCCTATTTGGCATTGCACTTGGGTGCTTTCATGTAATCCTGGTGCTTTGGCACTATTTGGCCTTGCACAGCATCTCCTTATAGTTCTTCTGCATTTCCAATCAGCATTGCCTTATCTGGTAACTTGCACAGGTTGATCATGTCATTATTACTAAGGCGCAGCACACAACACATAACACTGAAGCAGTTTAATTGGGAAGAGCACATGGGACCTAGAGCACACCAAAAATAGTGCATCACACTGGAACAGTTGGGTATTGGGCTATAGCATGCACAAATCTTATTGGCTGAGGAAGCAGCACAGTGCAGTCAGGTTTAGATGGGTGAATGGAGGCGCTTGTGGGTAGCACATGGTACTTTCTATTTTTACACTTTTTTACCATTTTTATCACATAAGCCATTTGTACATAGTAGGCAGACAGATAGAGAATCCAGAGGATCTTTCCCCCCCTCATAGTTTATAGCTCAGTCAGCATTGCACATAGCCTGTGCATCAGTGTCCAGTCCATGCGCCTTTGTAGTGCACCCTTTGTATAGCTGTGTTTGCATATCATTTGCATCCCCTCATCAAATTGCTGTGTTTTGTCCCTGCATTGCATCCTTTGTCCTCATTTGTGCACTCTTGCAGTGCACCCTTTGTATAGCTGCATTTGCACACTGTTTGTGCATTTATTTGTATAGCTGCATTTTGCACACCATTTGCACCTTTTTCTGCCTGTTGCACTCTTATCCTGTTTGCACCACCAACCTGTGCATCACCCTTTCAGCACATCCCAGTGCCGTCCTCATCCCACTACACCTCCCGCTTTCATCTTCCTCACCATTGCACATTTTTGTGCCCCCATTGTGCATTTTTGCCCCTTTGCATTGCGCACTTTTCCACTATTGTGCATATCTTCCCTTTAGCATACACAAGAAGTGCACACATTGAAAACTGCCATACCAGCCTCTTCGTAGTCTCCGCGCCCCAAAGGATGATCCGAGGCCCACTAAGTGAACCCCCTCACCCCAAGCACACCCGCAGTGTAGGTTTAGTATTCACCCCTTCCCTTGAGACTCTGCACTGAGTACCAACTGAACACATCAACGAATAGGGATGATCTTAGTGATGTATGCAGAGCAGGATCGGTTTAATGCTGATGAAAGTGGGCTGTTTCCATTGTGAGTGGCTTGACATGTGCATCATTGATAAACTGACAACTGTCACAGTGCACTGCCAGATCGAGGGCTTGCTTCAACACAAATGGCTGGAAAGAAGAAAGAAAAATTTAGGATTACAATGTTCTTCATGTGTAACACAGATGGAAGTGAGTGCCTACTGCCAATGTACATTGGTAAGGCAAAAAAGCTGCACTGCTTCAAAAAGCAGAGCCCTACTGAGCATGGTTTTTATTATCACAACAATAAGAAGGCTTGAATGACCTCCTGAGTTGTTTGAAGAGTAAGAAAATTATTTCCTACCAATATCTGGAGGCAGCTGATCTGTCTTCAGATATATCAAAGATTTCAACATAAAAATGTGCAACCAGAACTGGCATATCTGTCTCACACTTGACAATTTCTTGGGCCATGGCATTCAATATCAGCCACAGAATATTTGCCTCATGCACTTTGAACCCAATATGACCTCATTTGTCCAGCCACTTGACATGGGGATTATTAGGTGTTTCAAGGCTCACTACTGCCAAGAATTCTGCCTTCATGTGATCGAGAGGGATGATGCAAGGGAACACGATATCTATAAAATTAATTTTATGGAAGGAATGCTGATGGCACGTACAGCATGGAGACAGGTCAAGGCATCGACCATTAATAATCACTGGGACCATGCAAAAATTCAAGGGTTCATCTATTTGTGCCATATTTGAAATTGATTATTTCATGGTACATTTATTCATTTATTCTATAGGGAACTCTTACAAGATGATATATACAAGACATCTTCTCTGCACTCAGATCGTGGTGCATGGGAAATACTATAAAATTTTGCAACAAGCAGTATGACCTTACCTGCTGCCGAGAGACAGTTGAAAACACACCTCGGTGATCGATACAACACATGGGATTGGCAGCCGGCTCTTGATGTGGTCATAAATGCTGAGGGTGACATAGTACAAGCACAAGAAGTGCTAGCACAGCTTTCCTCAATGACTCAATTGCTGCAATTAACAATTAGATTACCTCCATGGCTAGACCAAGTATGATCTTCGGATGCCATATCAATTTCTGCTCGAATCATCAAAGTGGAAAAAGACTTGATGGATTCGGTTGAAGAACTAGTGAAGTGCAAATAAATTATAGGACCCCCACTGACCCTCGAGGACCTTGTCAACCCAATTGAAGAACATGAAGTTGGTGACTCGCCATATAGATTTGAGGGAGGTGATGCAGAAATTGTGGCTGAGGTCCAGCATGAGATGGATGTTGCACGGGGTGAGATAATAAAGCTTGATGATGATGATGATGATGAAGATGATGATGATAATGATTTTCTTCCTCGTCGAGAGGTTATGGAACTGTGTGCATTGCTAGAGAAACCATGCATTAGGTATGGGGACCTTGACACTTCTCTTGAACTACCTTGTCATTTGTGCAGGTACAGAGCTCAGCTACAGCACAATGATCTTCTTAACTGTACTCAATCATCATTAGATAGTTATTTTACAGTAAACTACATAGAGTAGCCATCTTTTCGACAATGGCTGAATTTATGTCACACTTTGTATGGGTCACAAATGTCACACAACATGACATATTTCAGTGATGCATATATCTCATGTTGCATAAGGTTGAGCCAGTCCTGAGGTATGCAGTATGAGAAAGTCGACTGTAGTACTTGAAAAGGAAATATAACATGTGTAGCACATGAGGAAAAAGATATGAGTTAAGGCACAAGGCCAAAAAGGAGACTGGAATCTGAAGAAGAAAGAGATGTATCATATGATAGAGGAGTAATAAAGGGAAAGAATTAAGAAGAGACTGTCCTTTGTGTATAAACCATGCTAAGTCTTGCAATAATCCATCCAATGGGTTCTGTATGCAATAGGGACTTGGAACGAGGCTGACCAATGATTAGCAGGTTTGGGCATGAGTTGAAATCCTTCCTGGTGCATGGTATTCCACCATATAGATAATGAATGCAGCACCCAATGTCATTTGAAGTAGTGCAAAGTCATTCAAAAGTGTTCAAAGTGTCGTAAAATGGTTCAAAGTCATTCAAAATCATGTGAAGTTGTTCGAAAAGGGTTTGAAGTCAATTTTGTGGCATTTGTAGTGGTTTGGAGCATTTATCATAATGTCTCGATACGGTTGGAAGTGTTCTCCAGACCTTAAAGTGCCCAGTGGACCTATCACCACATCTAACCAAAATGCACTGCACTTTGACCCTGCAAAACTGTGCAAACTCCAGAAGTACTTTGAGGAGCTTGCACAACTTCTCCATGATTGTAACGTCACTGATGAGACTGATAAGAAATTCCACACTGTGCGCTATTTGGACAGCGACACTGCAGACACTTGGAAACTGCTACCAGAGTATAGCACAATGCATAACTATGGTGCATTCAAAGACACTGTTCTAAAGCTTTATCCTTACCGGTGCAGAAGTGGTAGCTACCAACCTTGCGAGCATTATGCCATTTGTGCACTGCGAAGTGCATGCACCTTTTGCAGAAAATAAAGTGCTTAATGCGACACCTCCAGTTAGTGCAGCAATTGCAGCACTGCTTCCTATTGTTTTGCAGGATCCATTTGAACAGTACCTCACCCATCTCCAGCCAGGTGAAATTGAAAACCCAGATGTTTTGAAGGTTGCAAAAGAGTCGCATGTGCTCCATTCCATTGATTTATTGATTGACAACCAAGAATACTTCGAGGCTATCTTAGATCCAGGTTCACAAATTATCGCAATGTCAGAAGCAGTCTGTCATCATCTTGGGCTTCAGTACGACCTGCGCATTCATTTATACATGCAATCGGCCAATGGAGAGGTAGATGAGTCACTTGGGCTTGCGTGCAACATTTCTGCACACATTGGAGATATCATTGTCTATGTGCAAGTTCACGTTATCCATTCACCTGCTTACGATATTCTGTTAGGGTGCCCCTTCGATGTGTTAACATGCTCCATTGTGCGCAACTTTGCAGACGAAGCACAAATGATTACGATCTGCGATCCAAACACAGGTGCCATCTCCACCATTCCAACAAAGCTTAGGGGGAAGCCACGCCACTTCTTACCAGCTCAAGCAACACCGCACTTTGCTATTCAGCATAACCCACAAAGAAATTTTTACCAGACTTTGAGGAATTGATCGCAGACCAAGGAGAAGCTGCCACTATCATAACATTCAACTCTAATACCCAATCTTGTGATGTTTCTGCATTTGCACTTATTCCATTTTCCGCTTCTGTTCCTTCGACCTCTATTATCTCTCAACTCTACCTATCCCAGTGTACCAACAGTCATGCACAGGTGCTCTTAAATTCGATTGACCCCATGGTGCTTATTCCAGCCATGTTTCCGAAAGTGCACATGCATGTGCAACTTTTATCGATTTAGTGGTGTGCATGCCACAAAAGGGCATAGTAACCAAGAAGAAGTATAAACCGGTTGCTAGAAAGGTCAAACCAGTTATTGCACTCATTCCAAATGAATTCCACATCAAGCGCAACATTATAGGCGATCTGCTAGCAGTGCTTCCTGTGCTTTTACCAAACCTGCCACCATTTACCCTGACCGGGCACTATACTGAAGAGTGCATGCAAGCACTCCAAAAGTGCCACACCGATTTCTTATTACCAGAGAAGATGAAGGTTTTACACCACCAATGTCTTTGCAGAATGACACCTTTGCATGGAGCGATGAGGAGTGCAGCAGCGACTGCATTCTTTCCCCCAGTAGAAATCCTGGTTATTCTGCACACCCCTTGGATAGAGTGCAACATCCCCATTCCACCAGGCATATATGATGAAGTTTGTGCTATTATCCAGAAGAAGATAGACTCAGGCATTTATGAGTGCTCAAATTCAGCATATAGATCGTGCTGGTTCTGCATGCTCAAGAAAGATGGAAAAGTGCTGTGCATCATACATAGCCTTGAGCTGCTTAATCGCGTTACCATTAAACACTCCAGCGTTACCCCTACACCTGAGCACCTTGCAGAGCAGTTTGCATGGTGCACATGTGGCGCTGTCCTTGATCTATATGTGGGATATGACGAGCACTTAATCAAAGAATCATCACATGACCTTATGACATTCCAGACGCTGTATGGCACAATGTGCCTCATTACATTTTCAATGGGTTGGACAAACTCAGTACCAATCTTCCATGACAATGTGTGCTATATTCTGCAGCCAGGGATTCCAAATTACACCGTTCCCTATATCGACCATGTCCCAGTCAAGGGGCCTTCAAAGTGCTACATTTTACCAGATGGCTCATGCGAAGTGCTCACTGCGAACCCTGGCATAAGGCACTTTGTGTAGGAGTACTTCCAGAATGCAAACTGCATTGTGCAGTGCATGAAATATAGTGGTGGCACTTTCTCTGGGATGAAATATACATTGTGCACTGAGAACTTTGTCATTCTTGGCCATTATTGCACCCAAGAAGGTAGAAAACCCGAATGTGACAAAATAGACATTATCTGCAATTGGGGCACATGCCATATGCTGTCAGAAGTGCGTGCATTTTTGGGAACAGTTGGTTTAATGCACATTTATATCCGCAATTATGTGCACCATGTTAATGCACTCACAAGGCTTATGCGCAAGGACACTCCATTCAAATGGGGCCCAGAGCAGATAGCGGTGCAAAATGACATCAAGCAAGCAGTACTAGAGTGCCCTGCACTACAACCGATCGATTATTCCTCAGAACTCCCTGTTATCCTTGCGGTCGACATTTCCCAGATAGTGGTCGGCTTTTACCTTTGCCAGCAAAAGAGCACAAATGCAAAAATGCGCATTTACAACTGGTTCGGCTCGATTATGATCAACAACAGAGAAGCATGCTTTTTGCAGCCGAAGCTAGAGATCTATGGGCTTTACCGTTGATATGGCTCCCTATCGCCCTGCGTGCATACTACGGCATTTTTTGCGATTGTGTGCACCTCCTAGATGGCTTCCGCACACTTTGCGTAGCGCGCTTTTGCACGCCTTCGTGCGCTTTCGTGCGCCTTCGCGCGCCTCCGTGCGCTTTTGTGTGCCTTTGACTGTTTAGGTGCGCCTTTGTGTGCCTTTTGCATTTCTACTGCGCCTTTGTTTCCCCATAGCCGCCAATCATTGTGCGCCCTAAATGCGCCTCATCGCGCTTCAAGCCGCCTCCATGCGCCCCCCCCCACGCTCCTTATCTGCCTTCTACATTTATTGCGCGCTCGATGCGCCTTTGCGCACTCCTTTTACACTTTACCTGCAACTCACATTCCCTGCTGCGCACTCTTTGCACAATCTCTATCACACACAACAATCCACTGCACTGGTGCACTGCGCATCGCAGCTCCCATCTTACTGGCACATTTACTTGAGGCACACCACGATTCCAGCACGAGCGAACTGTGCATTCTTACATAACTGGGCCGCTTTGTGCCTATTTGGCATTGGACTGTGCGCACTTGGGCGCTTTCACATAACCCAGGCGCTTTGGCAGTATTTGGTCTCACACAGCATCCCCTTTTAGTTCTTCCACATTTCCAATCGGCATCGCCTTATCTGGTAACTGGCACAGGTCGATCACGCCATTATTACTAAGGTGCAGCATGCGACATATAACACCTAAGCGGATTAATTGGGAAGAGCGCACGAGACTTAGCGCGCACCAATAATAGCGCATCGCACCGGAACAGTTGGATATTGAGCTATAGGTGCACAAATCTTATTGGCTGAGGCAGCAGCATAGTGCGGTCAGGTTTAGATGGGCGAATGGACGCGCTTGTGGGTAGCACATGGCGCTTCCTATTTTTATACTTTATTTCACCATTTTATCACATAAGCCATTTGTACATAGTAGCGGACAGATAGAGAATCCACAGGATCTTTCCCTCCCCCCCTCATAGTTATTAGCTCAGTCAGCGTCGCACATAGTCTGTGCACCAGCGTCCAGTCTGTGCGCCTTCGTAGTGCGCCCTTCGTATAGCCGTGTTTGCGTTATCGTTTGCGTCCCCTCCTCGTATTGTTGCGTTTCTTCCCTTGCGTTGCGCCCTTCGTCCTTGTCTGTGCACTATCGTAGTGTGCCCTTCGTATAGCCGCGTTTGCGCACCGTTTGCACACCCTTTTGCATAGCCACATTTTGCGCACCGCCTGCGCCTTTTTCCGCTTCTTGCGCTTTCACTCAGTTTGCACCCCCAAACTGTGCACCACCTTCACAGTACATTCCAGTGTCGTCTTTGTCCTGTTGCACCTCCCGCCTTCATCATCCTCATTGTTGCGCACCTTTGCACTCTTGTTGCGCATTTTTCCGCACTGCGCGTTTTTGCCTCTTTGCGTTACGCACTTTTCCGCCACTGCGCATATCTCCCCTTTCGTGTACACTACTAGTGCGCACACTGAAAATCGCTGTACCAGCCTCTCTATAGTCTCCACACCCTGAAGGACGATCCGAGGCCATCTAAGCGAACTCCCCCCTCACCCCGAGCATGCCTGCAGTTGTAGGTTAAGTGTTCACCCCTTCTGTTGAGACTCTGCACTGAGTACCAACCGAACTCATCACCGTGCACTGCGCAGTTTGCACCTTTATATTATAGGTGTGCACAACTTAATTGTTGAGACTGATGTGCGCTATATCAAGGGCATCCTATAAAATCCCGATATTCAACCATCCGCTAGCATTAACCAGTGGATTGTCTCAATCCTTACATTCCACTTTACACTTGTACATGTTAGGGGAGCAGTCCATGGTCCAGATGGGCTTTCGCATCGTCAAAGCAGCCAGAGGACTTAGAAGGAGAAGAAGATGAAGAGTTTGAGGATCGGGTTGATGTGCTACATGGCTTTATGCATGCGATATGTCCCATTTCACAGTCCTTTGATGTGCAAGCACTCGCGCTAATGCAGCCAGAGCCAAGTGCAAACGTGCAAAATGTGCAAACTGTGTGCAATAGTGCGCTTATTTATGATGATGACTATAGCCAAGTTCCGAGGCGCACAACAGCAGATGCAGAGGATGAGAAATTAGATTTGGTGTGGATTTGGATGGATATCCTAACGTGCCCTAGCGACTTCACAGATTCTGAGTACAGCATGCTTGTGCGCTATGCAAGTGTGTTTTCCAAAGAGAAGATGTGCTTATGGAAGTGCAATGCGCATGGTGCTCACCAGCTTGTTATTTGGCAGTCTAGATGCTTACTGATATTGCGCACTATCCACAACAACATTGGACACAAGTGCTTTTACGCGATGTGCTCCACATTGCTCGAGCACTTTTGGTGGCTGCATGTTATGAATGACATTGTTTGATTTGTGTGCACTTGTCATATTTGCCAGATCCAGCAAATGCAGAAGGTTCTAATACCGCCAGTCATCGCAATGCCTGCACCTCTCTTCAGTAAAGTTTATATTGATATGATGCACTTACCAGTATCAGTAGGGCAGCGCTATATTGTCCAAGGGCATTGCTCACTTGTGACTTGGCCAGAATTCCACAGACTCCCTAAAGAAAATGTGAGCGCACTTGGCAATTGGATGTTTCAAGACCTCATCTGCAGATGGGACACATTGTATGAGATTGTCACTGATAATGGCAAGCCATTCATCAAAGCACTAGCCTATCTCAGTAAGCGCTACCATATCAATCACATCTGCATATCTGGCTATAATTCACGTGCTAATAGAATTGTTGAGCATGCACATTTTGACATGCGTCAAGCACTTATCAAAGCTGCAGATGGAGTAGAGTCAAAATGGTTCAGTGCACTGTACTCAGTCTTTTGGGTGGAGCACATCACAGTTTGGAAGCGCCTTGGCATTTCGCCATACTTCATTGTGACAGATTCTATACTCTCCACTACAGAGTTGATCGTGCAGCACGCGCGCATTACAAAAGCATCCAGAAGACTTAGCATGCATCCATTCCTGTGTCTATGCAGAAAGGTGCAAAGCGGCACTCTGTTTCGAGAAAGCACACTCAAAAACCATCCACAATTTTGACTTCCAGTGCAGCGATTTAGTCCTTATGTGCAACACAGCGATCAAGAAGAGCCTTAACCACAAAATGTGTGTGCATTATCTCAGTCCTCTAGTTATAGTGTTGCGCAATCAAGGCAGTGCATATATTGTTTGCGAGCTCAATTGGACAGTATTCGACAAGCCAGTAGCTGCATTCCGCCTACTGCCATACCATGCATGCAAGTTCATTGTGCTTCCTGATATAGTGCTCGATATCACCACAATGCGGTTGAGAGAGATGGAAGAGTCCATAATAGTGGACACACAGAAGACGAAGAAGCAGTTGACAAAGAAGAAGTGCAAGGAGATAGTGCTGAGGATAAAGAAAGTGCCGATGAGGCATGCAACTAGCACTCCACATGCACCGCTATGGATATTTTACCTTTTTATACATACACTTTGCTTTCTTTCATTTTTTTTACGTTACCTTTTTCCTATTTGCGAAGTCGCATCTGGACGCGTTCTGTGATTGTGCAACCCATGGGTTTTACCAGCCATGATGATCTACTGAGCCTTTCCCATTTTTTTAGACTTTGCCATATGGTGTGCGCTTCCTTTTATCTCTTACTCTTTTATCATTTGGACACAGTCAATATCTCAGTTGGGAGGAGGAAAGTGATGGTTGGATGATTTTTCTGCACTCCTTTGCATTTGCGCATTTTTGCACTGGTGTGCGTTTTTTGTGCACTTGACATTTCTTGCTCGAACGCTGCCTATCTTATCTCTTTTCCCTCACATATATTATTTGGACTTACAAATTTCGTTTTACGGCACCATGGAAGTGCACGTGCATTGCACTGCTTCAAAGTGCATCATGTGTTTATCACACTCGCAACAGAGAGATGGATTGGCAGACTATCTATTACTTATACAGGCAAGCAGCTACTCAATGGACTCCAGGAACTCCAAGCACTCTGTGACCACATCCAGTTTCACTTTGCATCTGCTTCCACTTGCTCTGCACTGTGCAACTGGCTCTTGGCAACTTCTAACTCGATGAGCGACCTTTGAACATCTTCTTTAAGGCAATTGTGCATGGCACCCAACACTGTGACCACCGAGTGGCATTGTGCTAAGTCGAATGCCTCGACATCCTGGCCTTAGTAGACCATGTCCCCCAAGGTGTTTCCTAATCTGGTTTGGTGCAAGGATTGTGTGTGTGCACTTGCCTGGCAAATGGTAAGGTGGTGCAGCCTTGGGTGCACTTGCGACGGGGGAGGGGGCGCATTTTCGACTTTGTGGCACTTCGATGTGTGCTCTTTCGAGGGGCTGATAAGCCCCGCATCGCTCTCATTGCCCTTGTCAATTTGTGACATGCCTTTGGAATAGTTAGCGCAGCATGGAATGAGGATGAGAAAAAGACACACCAGGGCACCCAGTAGCTGCTTTCCTGCCTCTAGAAGTTGCATGCAGCTGTGCGAGGGTGCGCTTCATCCATTTGCACTTTCTCTTACCCTTTGCACATGGAGTGCACTGCTTTCCATTGACAGGGATGCACCTAGCCAGTTGGCTCATGCGGCAGCAGTTATCACACTAGAGTAGAAAGGGAAACTGTTTAGTGAGTTTAAAGTATATCCAAAGAAACTTACTGGTCTGCTATTAGCATCAGAGGTGGCACCAATGCCACTCAGTGGTGGTACTTTGACATATGTGCATTGCCACATTGCGTGCACCGGGTGCGCACTTGCGCCTTTGTCTGCACTAGCGCTCTCATTGCTCTGCTCACTCTCCCCTTTGCTCATCACCCCACTCTCCCAAGACTCCCCAGTTCCTTCACCTATGACCTCAGCATCGGTCACTCCAGAAAGTGCACACAGAGAGTGCACCAGCGCAATGCCTGCCTTTTTGTCCTCCTGCGCTTTGGTGGTATCTATATCGCTTGCCTTGTCAATTGCCCTAAACTCACCTTCCAGATGCTCCAAGTTAACCTCAGGTGCCTGCAATTCAGTGGTCAAGAGCATGCAGCGCGCTTCCAGCCACCCTGCCAGCTCATGCACCCTACACTCAAATTCCTCAGACCGCTCTTTCTCCTCAATCATCTTATGCATATCAGGCATCAGCTCCTTACCCCAAGTAAGCCACTCCTCCACCATGATCCTACTGAATGTGCTGCATGCCTTCACGAGGAGCATGTTGAGTTCTGCATCATCTTTAACAGTGTCCATGCAGCTTTTATACATGTTCTACATGCCCCGACCCTTAGCAACCTGCACCAGTCATAGAAATACAAAAAGCACACCAGTTTACTACAAAACCCTTCACCCCAAGCTTGCATCGTCGTCTGCTCGCTCCCAGAAGCAGGGAGGGTCTCATTGAGGGCCAGGATTGTTTGTCTGAGGGCTAAGGTAAATGTTGAGGCCATCGGATCAGGTAGAGATGGGTTGTAGAAAGAGTTATAGAGGATAGATGGTGGTCAGAGATAGATAAGGAGAGGATGGCTGCTTATGTGAGTGAAGAAAATTTTGTGCTGACCAATCACATGCTGCCTGAGGACAGTCAGTACTTCAGTTGGGAGGAGATGATACAGCTCCCTATTGCCCTGTATGCATACTACGGCATTTTTTGCGATTGTGCACACCTCCTAGATGGCTTCTGCACACTTTGCACAGCATGCTTTTGCATGCCTTCATGTGCTTTCATGCACCTTTGCATGCTTCCATGCACTTTCACGTGCCTTTGACCGCTTAGGTGCACTTTTGTGCACCTTTTACATTTCTACTGCACTTTTGGTTCCCCATAGCTGCCTGCTGTCGTGCACTCTAAATGTGCCCCATTGTGCTTCAAACCGCCTCTGCGCGCCCCCCCCCCCACACTCCTTATCTGCCTTTCACATTTATTGCGCGTTCCTTCTATGCTTTACATGCAACTCACATTCTCTACTGCGCACTCATTGCACAATCCCTATCACACACACAACAATCCACTACACCAGTTGCACTGTGCATCACGGCTTCCATCTTACTGGTGCATTTACTTGAGGTGCACCACAATTCTAACACGAGCGAACTGCACATTCTTACATAACTGGGGCGCTTTGCACCTATTTGGCATTGGACTGTGCACACTTGGGTGCTTTCACATAATCCTGGTGCTTTGGCACTATTTGGCCTTTCACAGCATCTCTTTATAATGAGCTTATGACCCATGCCTTTGTCATGGCGTTTGCTCACTTTGCTCACTCAGCCTAACACTGGCATGGGCCAGCTCGTGTATATGTAACACAATGCTTAATCCCACTACAGTTACTCAAGTCTACCTTGATTTACTACAAACTTGTTACTGACATCATTACAAACTTTTCTTGACTTGTTATTGACTTTATTACAAATTTGTATTGACTTGTTATTGACTTGTTATTGACTTGTTATTGACTTGTTATTGACTTGTTATTGACTTGTTATTGACTTGTTATTGACTTGTTATTGACTTTATTACAAACCCATATTAACTTGTTACTAACTTGTATTAAGGTGTTATCGACATTATTACAAACTTGTATTGACTTGTTATTGACATCATTAGAAACTTGTATTGACCTGTTATTGACATTATTACAAACTTTTATTGACTTGTTATTGAATACACACCAAGGTTTAGTAACCTGCCCTAAAGTCTTCTCACAATAAATTTTTCAACCATTTGATTCAATCCAAGTACAATCCAAATCTAATTATAAATCTAAATCTAAATCTAAATCTACATCCAAGTCTATCTTGATATCTATATTAGTTTTCAATTCCTGTAAATAATCTTTCAAGTTACTCACCTTTGCTAAACAACTCCATTCAACACTTCCTTGTATACCACATTGGCAGTTCTGTTATTTGCATTGTTTTCATTCAACAGCACCTTGATCCTTTCTCCAGATGTACACCTTGATAGTGCCACATATAGCTGCCCATGTGAGAACACTGGTGTCTGCAAGTCCAAGCCAACATGGGATACTGATTGGCCTTGTGACTTGTTGATAGTCATGGCAAATGCCAAGCGAACTGGAAATTAATGTCGACGAAGTGGTAATGGCAAGGTCTCTGCTGAAAGCTCCAATGTGATCCGAGGAATGAAAATGATATTTCCTGCAAACTGTGCATCTCCACTGATGATCCTGCACTTCAATACACGTGGTCTGCCTTCAAGAAGGATAAGTTGAGTTCCATTGCAAAGACCCATGGTGACATCCAGATTGTGTAAAAGCATGAGAGGACAGCCTATCTTAAGTGCCAGCCTGGAGAGAGGAAGGCCACTTGCTTTGATAGAGTTTAGATACTCTGCAGGATATGGCTGGTAGTTGTTAAGCTCCTGCTCTCTGAATGAAACTGTATCAGCACTGTTAAAGACATGCTCTGGTCCAGGAAATCTGGCAAGGAGAAGAGAGTTGATGACATCGACATTGTCATTTGTGCAGGAGAGAATGGTCCTATCCAGATAGTACTGATCTGGCTTGTTCTCCTGCTCTATGCCTGGATATGTAGAGTTGATAAGGTGATCCATGGTATTTTCATGGGAGAGCATGTTCTGTGGAATCTGTATAGTGTCTGCAGCATCCACTGTTGTGCCTGCACCGATGTGCAAGAGCCAGGCAGCATGTGCAGTGTTCTCTGGAGTTTTGTCAAGTTGCATATTCTCGGTCAAGTGATAGACAGTAATGCATAGCCAGAGAGTGCTCCTTTTGATGGATGAAGCTATGATCTGTTCTCTAGTGCCCCTAGGAATAACAGGTAGGGTCTGTCTAAAGTCACCTCCAAATAAAACAGTGATTCCACCAAATGGAACATTCTTCTTCTTAAGATCACGCAAAGTGTGGTCTACTGCATCTGTGGCATATTTGTGCTGCATAGGAACTTCATCCCAGATGATGATGGAAGTTTGATCAAGGACCTGGTGCAGATCTGAACCTCGAAGTATTCTGCAAGTAGAGGCCTCATCAATTTCAATTGGGATTTTGAACATGGAATGTGCTGTGTGACCATCTTCTAGAAGCAATGCAGCGATTCCGGATGATGCCACACAGAGAGCAATTTTTCCTTGAGCACAAACAGCAGCTGCGATGGTGTTGCAGACAAAGGTCTTTCCACAACCTCCAGCACTATGCAAGAACATGAGCTTTTCCTTGTTATTGTTGACAGAATCCATTGCAGCATCAAAAACCTGTCTCTGCCTATGATTGAAAAGCTGAAGATTGTGAGTGACAGTGATGGCCAACTCTTCAACATTGTAATCCCTTTGTTCCTGCAAAAGCCTATTGGCAGGAACATCAATGTGCCAGTTTCCTTCAATGGCGGGCATCTCTGGATAATCAGAAAGTTGTTTGCCAGATCTGATAAGAATCTGATTGATGAGATGCAAGCCATACATGTACACCTGATCATCTGTAAAGTCTGTATCTGGATAGATGGAAAGAAGCTTGACTCTGAGGTCATCACAAATGTGATGTTTGAACAGTTCCACAGGATGTCAGGTGATGTTGGATTGCAATGAAGAAGAATGGTGGCAAAGAGCAATCTGAGAGAGGAACCGAGCTGCATCTGGGCTGCCTCTGTAAGACACTGGACCCATTCCTGGTCATCCTGCAAAAGACCCAATGCAACACAGGCCTGCTTGAATGTATTATGGATGACACCATTGATAGTGCGCAAGTGCTGGAATGATATTGCCCCTGTGACAACAGTAAGAAGCAGCCTGAGGTAGAACCTTTCCCCCTGGGCAGGAGAAGCAAAGTACATTCTGCCAATAGCAGGCTCACCATGCCTTCTTGGGTTCCACTGCTTCTTGGTTGCATTGTAGACCCATGTCTGAGGAAAGTTCTGGTAGGTGACAGTACGTGCTGCTTCATATCTTCTGTTGGCTTCAAACCAAGCAGTGAGACGTGTGGTCTTGGTAGCAGGCCTTTCCAAAACCTCATCAATGCTGTCATCTGCATTGAAGTAGACTGTTTGCTGGTCCTCCAGATGGACAGGCAGACTATAAACATGAGGAGACTCTGAGTGCATTCCAAATTCATTTATGTGCCAGCAGCTTTCCACAGATCCAATGTAACGTGCATCCAGATACTCCTTGACCTTGTCTCTGTCTTGGTCAAGAATCTCAATCATGGTTCTGTCATGGCCTTTGTATATGTACTTGTGGATGTACTTGACAGCCTCGATTGAAAAACAGATCTCAACATTGATGTGACAGTTGTATCTGACAAATGAACCAAATTGTTAACCAATAAACATGATGTCAGATAAATGTTCCTTACTTCGCAGCCAAATAAGGATTGTGTGGGACCACATGTCTGTTATCATAGACATAATTATGCTTTCTCACTGTTCTACCATTGTTGGGTCTGGCATAATCAGGATAATTGTTTACAGTAAAAGAGGTTTGTTCTCTGAACTCCTTGGGATATCTCTTGCTGCACTTGTTGTCGACCATGCATGAAGCCTTGGGTTTGTCATGACCGCAAGGACCATGAAGCATGCAGGTAGTTATAGTGTGATAGAGCATTGGCTGTGTGACAGGATCAGGAATCTGTGCTGATACAATGGAATCAACATCATGGGCATCACAGATTTTGTCGGCTGGATCGAGAAATATAAGGAGGTGCATATGTGGAAGGCCTCTCTTTTGAAACTCGATGGTATGGATGTGTGCCACTACTTTACCCAAAACACCATCCTTGATATCCTTGAGCAATGCATTCTTTTTCTGTTCAAAGACACATGCAACAATGTCTGGCCTGTCATAGGCTTCCTGCTTTTTTCTATTTGTGGTAAAATGTGGATTGGGTGATTCCTTCTGCAACAGAGCTTCCTGAATCTCTGGCCACTGTGGATTGGCAGTCATGGTGAGAAAAAGATCTGGCTTGCCAAAAAAGCGACAAATGGCCATGGAATCCTGGAAAAGCTGATTCATATGCCTTTCACTGCCTATATGGGTTGAAGGAAGAATGATGCAACTCCAACGATTCTCTAGATTGATATTTTGATCCTGGTCACCCATGGCAGCATCCCTCAATCCAGCATACACATCAGCCCTAAGCTCCTTCTGGTGATGTCGGACCCAATTCAACATATTCTGTTCAATAGATGCCCAAGCATCTACAACATACTGCTGCAAAAGATTTCCTCTCCACAACAATGGTGGCTGCTCTCCTGGCCTTGGGTGCAATCGATAAGCATGGTAGCATCTCTGACTGACATTGGGTGCCCTTGTGGCTCCATTTGCACCTTGGTGTGCAGGTATATCTGGGTGCCATCCATCTTCACCATGAGGGAAAAGCAAGACATAGTGCAGAGTTGAATAGGATGGATGCAACTGGCTGATGCGCTTGAGCCCTCCCCCTCGTAGCCTGAGAACAATATCTCTGTGGTTAGACCATTCCTCAGAGCCATCACCTGGAATAATAGCTGCTACCTCATCATTAGCTGTAGGGAGATTATACTGACGTAAATCTTGGGTTCTATCTGATCGCAACCATATGGAGACATTATCCTGCTCTTCTGGAGGCTTTTCCCCCATGATCTGGAATGCCTGCTTGAATAAAGGCACATAAGGATGAGTATTATTTAGCATAGCCTGCAGCTCTGTCATGATGACTGAGTTGAGGTTATTATTCCGTCACTCACGAAGATCAAGCTGTGCGATAGGATCATGGATATAGAGCTGTGCATAGGCTACAGGTTGTCCAGGAGGTGGCAAAAGTGCTCCAGAAAGATGATGAAGATCGCCATGAATACGAAAGCTGTATACACCTGATGTACCTGTGACAGAACGGTCCACCTTGACACCCAAAGAAGTGAATGCAAATGCAGCATTATACTGTCGGATGTTTGTTTTAAATTCCTTAGAAAGAAGGCTTTTCCCACACAACAGATCTCGCAATGTGGCAGGAGCAGGTCGGAAAGATGGCAGACGAATTTGTCCCTGCAAGCAGCAACTTCCAAACTTTAGTACAGCTCGGGTAGACCTGGACAGCTTTTCACAGTCAAAATGCAAGGCATGGCAGTGTGGACACTCCACATTCATGGGTCCAAGTAAATGTCTGGGAATTGGCTCCTGATAAGGTGCACGACCGAGTGGTAATGGCCTTGCAGGTTGATGTGGAGGTAGAGGTACAGGCATAGGTGGAGGCAAAGCTGGCAACATTGGAGGATTCAAGAATGAAGCAGGCAGCAGCAGTGAAGGAGATTGCATAGGAGAAGGTGGCAATGATGGAACTTGGAATATTGGGTCAGGCAGCAGTGGTAATGAAGATTGTGGAGGAGAAGATGGAAATTGTAGAGGAGACACTCTGCCAAACTCATCATAATAATCTGATGGCGTAGGAGATGGTGGAAATTGCAAAGCAGTCACCCTTCCAAATCCATCATAATAATCTGATGGCAGGGGAAAAGGTGGAAATTGCAAAGAAGACTGGCTTCCATCATCATCATCAGATTCCTCATTCTCCATTTCTCTCCTCAAAGCAATCTCATTATTCCTCTGTTCTTCATACTCAGCAGCCAACAATGCAGCCATTTCCCTATCCATCTGAATTTGTTCTGCCTGTGCATCCACTTGAGCTCGATATTGATCAATCCAATCACCAGACATATTGTTAGCCAATTGGTCCAACCTCATCATTTGTTGATGCAAGTTTCTGTCTGCAATGGATAGATGTTGGAGCTCCTCAGCCTCATCCATCTGTGCCTGCTCATCTGCACGCTGTTCATTTCTCCACATCTGATGCATCCTGAGAGCCCATTCCTGATTGCGCCTGTTACGTTCTTGCAATGCAGCCTCTATATTAATATGTCTGGGTGGGTCATGATATTGTGGCTCAGCAGCTAAAGCAGCTTGCTGGGCAGCTGCCTGCCTCTCCAACTCCTGTTCAGCCAGCTGCTGCAATTGTTGATTGGCTGCTTCATCTTCAGCAGCCTGCCTGTTCCTTTCCTGTTCAGCCAGCTGCTGCATTTGCCAATTATGCTGTCTAGCTGTTTCAGCTTCAGCAGCTTGTCTTTGTGCATTCACATGCTGCAGTTGTAGATTACACTCCCTACTCACTTCAGCTTTCTGCTGTAATATCCTCTCTCTGGCAGCAACAGCCTCAGCAGTTCTCCTTTCCTCTGCAATGTTCTGTAATACTTCCTGCTGATGCTGATATTGCTTAGCTGCCTCAGCTTGTTGTAACTCCTGAAGATGTGCATCATAATCTGCAGTTCTTTCCCTCAATGCAATATGTCCCCTATGCAGATTATTGAGTGCAGGATCTGCTTGACCACCTGAAATATTATGCAATGGTCCCAGTCCCCTCCCTCTCCCTCTTCCTCTCCCTCTCCCCTTTCTTGTTTGTAACTGAGGTGCAGGTGGAACTACAGGAATAGAATTGGCCAAAGGTGCATTCCACCCTGCTGGCAGTTGAACCTGTGGTATAGTAGAAGCTATATTTGCCCCTATTCCATGGTTTGCCAAAACAGGTCCAGATGGCATCACAGGAGCCCCTCTCCTATGTAATACAGGAGCAGGAGGTACAACAGGCAATTCAAACTCCCTTGGAGCATCCCAATCAGCAGGCATCTGCACCTGTGGTATCTGAGCTGCCAATGCAGCTCCATAGTTCAGTGGAACAATTCCTTCACCAGGGGCAGTCACTCTGACTCTGCTTCTCCTCTCATCAGGATTGGTCATCTGCAACCTTTCCAGATGGTCTGCATCTCTAATTCTAGCCCTTTCCACTTCTGGTGTAGAAGGTCTACTTTGATTCCTGCAAACACTCTAATCAGCCATTATTATTGCAACATATGCCAACACCACTCACATGTTTAGTAATGGTAAAGCCCAACAATAATTTGGTTCAATAGCCAACAATTTAGCACAGCTGAAGTAAGGTCAGCAACAACTTCCTTTAACAGCCAGTTGTCACAACACTCACTGTAATTCAACTGTTTTCAACTTTCAATAGCCAATTCCAACACTTATGTAATGACAATCCCAATTTTGCTATTTGATAATAGATAGCAATTGCAATAGTGTCACTATTATAGCCCCAAATGTTGTGTGAAGAGAGGTACTCAATTGATTGTTGTGCACTCTCTCTCCACATATAAGGAAATGTCAGCTGTTTGGTCGTGTTGTATGCATTCTGGAAGAGGCATGAAAGTAGGTGTCCACTATATCGCAACCGAAATTTTATGCACCCAAATCTCCCTTTTTGGTATTTGACTTGTTACTGACCTCATTACATATTTATATTGACATGTTATTACTTCATTAAATTTGAATTGACCTGTTACTGACTTCAGACTTTTTACTGACCTCGTTACAAATTTGTATTGACATGTTATTACAAATTTGTATTGTCATGTTACTGACTTCGTTACAAATCACAAATTTGTATTGACTTGTTACTGACCTCACTACAAATTTGTATTGACTTGTTACTGACCTCACTACAAATTTGTATTGACATGTTACTGACCTCATTACAAATTTGTATTGTCATGTTACTGACCTCGTTACAAATCACAAATTTGTATTGACTTGTTACTGACCTCACTACACAGTTGTATTGACTTGTTACTGACCGGTACTATTACATATGGGATGACCGCATTTCAAACCCAGTTGTATTTGTCAGAGCTGACCAATTTTAGTCAGCTCTGACTAATGCCATCATTTCTGACCAAGCCTGACAAATTTTAGATAATCACATCAACCATCACTCCCATCATTCCCACAAAACAACTGTAGCCCATGTTATGCAGCTCATCATCTATTTTTAGTCCTGATCCCATCATGCCATCACTCCCACAAAAATCGTCATAGCATATGTAATAGACGAGCTTATGACCCATGCCTTTGTCATGGCGTTCGCTCGCTTTGCTTGCTCAGCCTGACACTGGCATGGGCCAGCTCGTGTATATGTAACACAATGCTTAATCCCACTACAGTTACTCAACTCTTCAGTTGTCTTTGGACCTTTGGCCCAAAGTCAATGTTTGGGGGTTTGTGGTGACACAACTCTTTCATTGACTTTTAGATACAGTAGTACACAACTCTTTAGTTGACTTGGGACCATTGGCCCCAAGTCAACGTGGGGGGGTTGTGGTGTTTATTCTCTATCTCTCTCTCTATCTCCATCTCTCCCTTTCTCTTCCCCATACCCATACCTATACCCATCCTCATCTCTATCTCTCTCTCTATCTCCATCTCTCCCTTTCCCTTCCCCATACCCATACCTATACCCATCCCCACCCCCATCTCCACTTCTCTCTTCCTCATCTCCCCCTTCCCCTTCCCCTTCCCCTTCCCCTTCCCCTTCCCCTTCCCCTTCCCCTTCCCCTTCCCCTTCCCCTTCCCCTTCCCCTTCCCCTTCCCCTTCCCCTTCCCCTTCCCCTTCCCCTTCCCCTTCCCCTTCCCCTTCCCCTTCCCCTTCCCCTTCCCCTTCCCCTTCCCCTTCCCCTTCCCCTTCCCCTTCCCCTTCCCCTTCCCCACCTCCCCCTTCCCCCTCCCCATCCCCCTCTCACTCTCCCACTCCCATGTCTACCTCCCCCCTCTACACCCCCTCATACCCCTCCCCACCCCTCATACCTCTTCTCCATCCCCCTCCTGCCCACCTCCTCACACCCCCTCCCCACCTCTCACACTCCCCTCACTCCTCTCCACACTTAGCTCACTTGCGAAGTTTCAAACTCCACTTCAAACTCAGCTGCAGCTCACCTCTACATATGCTACAACCACATTTTGAAGCCCAGCTATATTAGTCATAGCTGACAAATTTTAGTCAGCTCTGACTAATGCCATCATTTCTGACCAAGCCTGACAAATTTTAGATAATCACATCAACCATCAGTCCCATCATTCCCACAAAATGACTGTAGCCTATGTTATGCAGTGCATCACCTTTTTTTAGCCCTGATCCCATCACGCCATCACTCCCACAAAAATCGTCATAGCATATGTAATAGATTCTTCCACGAGCTTATGACCCATGCCTTTGTCATGGCATTCGCTCGCCTTGCTCGCTCAGCCTGACACCGGCATGGGCCAGCTCGCTTATATGTAACACAATGCTTAATCCCACTACAGTTACTCAATGACCGAAATGGTCATAGCATATGTAATGAATTACACTCCTTTGCTTTGAGCTGCTCCAGACACTCTTTTTATACAAAACCATATCCATTTTGAACCGAACTCACCCTGCTTTTATTCCTTCCTCGTTATACAAAACCATGTCCATTTTGAACTGAACTCGCCCTGCTTTTATTTCTTCCTCGTCTTCAAAGAGCCTTTGGTTTCAGCTACTCCAGACACTCTTTTTATACAAAACCATGTCTATTTTGAACCGAACTTGCCCTGCTTTTATTCCTTCCTTGTCTTCAAAGAGCCTTTGCTTTCAGCTACTCCAGACACTCTTTTTATACAAAACCATGTCCATTTTGAACCGAACTCGCCCTGCTTTTATTTCTTCCTCGTATTTAAAGAGAGATTCTTTTGATCTTCTTGATTGACCTGGTATTGACTTGTATTAAGGTGTTATTGACATTATTACAAAGTTGTATTGACTTGTTATATTGACTTTACTACAAACTTGTTGCTAATATCATTACAAACTTTTAATGACTTGTTATTGACTTTATTACAAATTTGTATTCACTTGTTATTGACTTGTTATTGACATCATTAGAAACTTGTATTGATCTGTTATTGACATTATTACAAACTTTTATTGACTTGTTAAGGTTTACTAACCTGCCCTAAAGTTTTCTCACAATAAATTTTTCAACCATTTGATTCAATCCCAGTACAATTCAAATCTAATTCTAATTCTAATTCTAATTCTAATTCTAATTCTAATTCTAATTCTAATTCTAATTCTAATTCTAATTTTAATTCTAAATCCAAGTCTATGTTGATATCTATATTAGTTTCCAATTCCTGTAAATAATCTCTCAAGTTACTCACCTTTGCTAAACAACTCCATTCAACACTTCCTTGTATACCACATTGGCAGTTCTGTTATTTGCATTGTTTTCATTCAACAGCACCTTGATCCTTTCTCCAGATGTACACCTTGATAGTGCCACATATAGCTGTCCATGTGAGAACACTGGTGTCTGCAAGTCCAAGCCAACATGGGATACTGATTGGCCTTGTGACTTGTTGATAGTCATGGCAAATGCCAAGCGAACTGGAAATTGATGTCGACAAAGTGGTAATGGCAAGGTCTCTGCTGAAGGCTCCAATGTGATCCGAGGAATGAAAACAATATTTCCTGCAAACTGTGCATCTCCACTAATGATCCTGCACTTCAATACATGTGGTCTGGCTTCAAGGAGGATAAGTCGAGTTCCATTGCAAAGACCCATGGTGACATCCAGATTGCGTAGAAGCATGAGAGGACAGCCTATCTTAAGTGCCAGCCTGGAAAGAGGAAGGCCACTTGCTTTGATAGAGTTTAGATACTCTGCAGGATATGGCTGGTAGTTGTTTAACTCCTGCTCTCTAAATGAAACTGTATCAGCACTGTTGAAGACATGCTCTGGTCCAGGAAATCTGGCAAGAAGAAGAGAGTTGATGACATCGACACTGTCATTTGTGCAGGAGAGAATGGTCCTATCCAAATAGTACTGATCTGGCTTGTTCCCCTGCTCTATGCCTAGATATGTAGAGTTGATAAGGTGATCCATGGTATTTCCATGGCAGAGCATGTTCTGTGGAATCTGGATAGTGTCTGCAGCATTGACTGTTGTGCCTGCACCGATGTGCAAGAGCCAGGCAGCATGTGCAGTGTTCTCTGGAGTTCTGTCGAGTCGCATATTCTCGGTCAAGTGATAGACAGTAATGCGTTGCCAGAGAGTGCTCCTTTTGATGGATGAAGCTATGATCTGTTCTCTAGTGCCCCTAGGAATGACAGGTAGGATCTGTCTAAAGTCACCTCCAAACAAAACAGTGATTCCACCAAATGGAACATTCTTCTTCTTGAGATCACGCAAGGTGCGGTCTACTGCATCTGTGGCATATTTGTGCTGCATAGGAACTTCATCCCAGATGATAATGGAAGTTTGATCAAGGACCTGGTGCAAATCTGAACCTCGAAGTATTCTGCAAGTAGAGGTGTCATCGATTTCGATTGGGATTTTGAACATGGAATGTGCTGTGCGACCCCCTTCTAGAAGCAATGCAGCGATTCCAGATGATGCCACACAGAGAGCGATTTTTCCTTGAGCACGAACAGCAGCTGCGATGGTGTTGCAGACAAAGGTCTTTCCACAACCTCCAGCACTATGCAAGAACATAAGCTTTCCCTTGTTATTGTTGACAGAATCCATTGCAACATCAAAAACCTGTCTCTGCCTGTGATTGAAAAGCTGGAGATTGTGAGCGACAGTGATGGCCAACTCTTCAACATTGTAATCCCTCTGTTCCTGCAAAAGTCTATTGGCAGGAACATCAATGTGCCAGTTTCCTTCAATGGTAGGCATCTCTGGATAATCAGAAAGTTGTTTGCCTGATCTGATAAGGATCTGATTGATGAGATGCAAGCCATACATGTACACCTGATCATCTGTAAAGTCTGTATCTGGATAGATGGAAAGAAGCTTGACTCTGAGGTCATCACAAATGTGATGTTTGAACTGGTTCCAGAGGATGTCAGGTGATGTTGGATTGCAATGAAGAAGAATGGTGGCAAAGAGCAATCTGAGAGAGGAACCGAGCTGCATCTGTGATGCCTCTGTAAGACACTGGACCCATTCCTGGTCATCCTGCAAAAGACCCAATGCAACACAGGCCCGCTTGAATGTATTATGGATGACACCATTGACAGTGCGCAAGTGCTGGAATGATGTTGCCCCTGTGACAACAGTAAGAAGGAGCCTGAGGTAGAACCTTTCCCCCTGGGCAGGAGAAGCAAAGTACATTCTGCCAATGGCAGGCTCACCATGCCTTCTTGGGTTCCACTGCTTCTTGGTTGGATTGTAGACCCATGCTTGAGGAAAGTTCTGGTAGGTGACAGTACGTGCTGCTTCATATGTTCTGTTGGCTTCAAACCAAGCAGTGAGATGTGTGGTCTTGGCAGCAGGCCTCTCCAAAACCTCATCAATATTGTCTTCTGCATTGAAGTAGACAGTTTGTTGGTCCTCCAGATGGACAGGCAGACGATAAACATGAGGAGACTCTGCATGCATTCCAAATTCATTCATGTGCCAGCAGCTTTCCACAGATCCAATGTAACGTGCATCCAGATACTCCTTGACCTCATCTCTGTCTTGGTCGAGAATCTCAATCATAGTTCTGTCATGGCCTTTGTATATGTACTTGTGGATATACTTGACAGCCTCTACTGAAGAACAGATCTCGACGTTGATGTGACAGTTGTATCTGACAAATGAACCAAGTCATTAACCAATAAATATAATGTCAGATAAATGTTCCTTACTTTGCAGCCAAATAAGGATTGTGTGGGACGACATGTCTGTTATCATAGAGATAATTACGCTTCCTCACTGTTCTACCATTGTTGGGTCTGGCATAATCAGGATAATTGTTTGCAGTAAAGGAAGTTTGTTCTCTGAACTGCTTGGGATACCTCTTGCTGCACCTATTGTCAACCATGCATGAAGCCTTGGGTTTGTCATGACCGCAAGGACCATGAAGCATGCAGGTAGTTATAGTGTGATAAAGCATTGGCTGTGTGATGGGGTCAGGAATCTGTGCTGATACAATGGAATCAACATCATGGGCATCACGGATTTTGTCGGCTGGATCGAGAAATATAAGGAGGTGCATATGTGGAAGCCCTCTCTTTTGAAACTCGATGGTATGGATGTGTGCCACCACTTTGCCCAAAACACCATCCTTGACATCCTTGATCAATGCATTCTTTTTCTGTTCAAAGACACGTGCAACAATGTCTGGCCTGTCATAAGCTTCCTGCTTTTTTCCATGGGTGCTAAAACGTGGATTGGGTGATTCCTCCCGCAACAGAGCTTCCTGGATTTCTGGCCACTGTGGATTGGCAGTCATGGTGAGAAAAAGATCTGGCTTGCCAAAAAAGCGACAAATGGCCATGGAATCCTGGAAAAGCTGATTCATTTGCCTTTCACTGCCTATATGGGTTGATGGAAGAATGATGCGACTCCCATGATCCTCTAGATTAATATTTTCATCCCGGTCACCCATGGCAGCATCTCTCAATCCAGCATACACATCAGCCCTAAGCTCCTTCTGGTGATGTCGGACCCAGTTTAACATATTCTGTTCAATAGATGCCCAAGCATCTACAACATACTGCTGCAAAAGATTTCCACCCCAAAACAATGGTGGCTGCTGTCCTGGCCTTGGATGCAACCGATAAGCATGGTAGCATCTCTGACTGACATTGGAAACTCTTCTGGCTCCATTTGCACCTTGGTGTGCAGGTATATCTGGGTGCCATCCATCTTCACCATGAGGGAAAAGCAAAACATAGTGCAGAGTTGAATAGGATGGATGCAACTGGCTAATACGCCTAAGCCCTCCCCCTCTCAGCCTGAGAACAATATCTCTGTGATTAGACCGTTCCTCAGAGCCATCACCTGGAATAATAGCTGCCACTTCATCATTGGCTGTAGGGAGATTATAACGACATAAATCCTGGGTTCTATCTGATCGCAGCCGTATGGAGACATTGTCCTGCTCTTCTGGAGGCTTTTCCCTCATGATCTGGAATGCCTGCTTGAATAAAGGCACATAAGGATGGGTGTTATTCAGCATGGCCTGCAGGTCTGTCATGATAACTGAGTTGAGATTATTGTTTCGCCGCTCCCGAATGTTGAGCTGTGCTATAGGATCATGAATATAGAGCTGTGCATAGGCTGCAGGCCATCCAGGAGGTGGGAGAAGTGCTCCAGAAAGATGATGAAGATCGCCATGAATACGAAAGCTGTATACACCTGATGTACCTGTAACAGAATGGTCCACCTTGACACCTAAAGAAGTGAATGCAAATGCAGCATTGTACTGTCAGATATTTGTTTTAAATTCCTTAGAAAGAGGACTTTTGCCACACAACAGATCTCGCAATGTGGCAGGAGCAGGTCGGAAAGATGGCAGACGAACCTGTCCCTGCAAGCAGCAACTTCCAAATTTTGGCACAGCTCTGGTAGACCTGGACAGTTTTTCACAATCAAAATGCAAGGCATGGCAGTGTGGACACTCCACATTCATGGGTCCAAGTGAATGTCTGGGAATTGGCTCCTGATAAGGTGCACGACCGAGTGGTAATGGCCTTGCAGGTTGATGTGGAGGTAGAGGGACAGGCATAGGTAGAGGCAAAGGTGGCAACATTGGGGGATTCAGAAATGAAGCAGGCAGCAATGGTGAAGGAGATTGGGTGGGAGAAGGTGGCAATGATGGAACATGGAATATTGGGTCAGGCAGCAGTGGTGATGAAGATTGCGGAGGAGAAGATGGAAATTGTAGAGGATCTACCCTTCTAAACTGATCATAATAATCTGATGGCATAGGAGATGGTGGAAATTGTAAAGCAGTCACCCTTCCAAATCCATCATAATAATCTGATGGCAGGGGAGAAGGTGGAAATTGCAAAGAAGACTGGCTCCCATCATCATCATCAGATTCCTCATTCTCCATTTCCCTCCTCAAAGCAATCTCATTATTCCTCTGTTCTTCATACTCAGCAGCCAACAATGCAGCCATTTCCCTATCCATCTGAATTTGTTCTGCTTGTGCATCCACTTGAGCTCGATATTGATCAATCTGATCTCCAGACATATTGTTTGCTAGTTGATCCAACCTCATCATTCGTTGATGCAAGTTCCTGTCTGCAATAGATAGACGTTGTAGCTCCTCAGCCTCATCCATCTGTGCCTGCTCATCTGCAAGCTGTTCATTTCTCCACATCTGATGCATCCTGAAAGCCCATTCCTGATCACGCCTGTTACGTTCTTGCAATGCAGCCTCTATATTAATATGTCTGGGTGGATCATGATATCGTGGCTCAGCAGCTAAAGCAGCTTGCTGGGCAGCTGCCTGCCTCTCCAACTCCTGTTCAGCCAGCTCCTGCAATTGTTGATTGGCTGCTTCAGCTTCAGCAGCTTGCCTGTTCCTTTCCTGTTCAGCCAGCTGCTGCAATTGCCAAGTATGCTGCCTAGCTGCTTCAGCTTCAGCAGCTTGTCTTTGTGCATGCTCTTCAGCTTCAGCAGCTTCCCTTTGCTTTTCCAGTTCAGCCAGCCACTGTAATTGTTGATTGTGCTGTCTAACCGCTTCAGCTTCAGCAGCTTGCCCATGTGCATACTCTTCAGCTGCAGCAGCTTGCCTGTGCTGCTCTTGTTCAGCCAACTGCTGCACTTGCCAATTATACCTCCTAGCTGCTTCCACTTCAGCAGCTTGCTGCTCTTCAATCACCTGCTGCAATTGTAGATTATGCTGCCTACTCATTTCAGCCACCTGCTGTGATATCCTCTCTCTGGCAGCAACAGCCTCAGCAATTCTTCTTTTCTCAGCAACCTTCTGTAATAATTCCTGCTGATGCTGATACTTCTTAGCTGCCTCAGCTTGTTGTAACTCCTGAAGATGTGCATCATAATCTGCAGTTCTTTCCCTCAATGCAATATGTCCCCTATGCAGATTATTGAGTGCAGGATCTGCTTGACCACCTGAAATATTATGCAATGGTCCCAGTCCCCTCCCTCTCCCTCTCCCTCTCCCTCTTCTTGTTTGTAACTGAGGTGCAGGTGGAACCACAGGAATAGGATTGGCCAAAGGTGCATTCCACTCTGCTGGCAGCTGCACTTGTGGTATAGTGGCAGCTACATTTACTCCCAGTCCATTGTTACCTCTCCTAGGTGGTATAGGAGCAGGAGGTACAACAGGCAATTCAAACTGCCTTGGTGCATCCCAATCAGCAGGCATCTGCACCTGTGGTATCTGAGCTGCCAATGCAGCTCCATAGTTCAGTGGAACAATTCCTTCACCAGGGGCAGTTACTCTGACTCTGCTTCTCCTCTCATCAGGATTGGTCATCTGCAACCTTTCCAAATGGTCTGCATCTCTAATTCTAGCCCTTTCCACTTCTGGTGTAGAAGGTCTGCTTTGATTCCTGCAAACACTTTAATCAGCCAATATTATTGCAACATATGCCAACACCACTCACATATTTAGTAATGGTAAAGCCCAATAATAATTTGGTTCAATAGCCAACAATTTAGCACAGCTGAAGTAAGGTCAGCAACAACTTCCTTTAACAGCCAGTTGTCACAACACTCACTGTAATTCAACTGTTTTCAACTTTCAATAGCCAATTCCAACTCTTATGTAATGACAATCACAATTTTGCTATTTGATAATAGATAGCAATTGCAATAGTATCACTATTATAGCCCCAAATGTTGTGTGAAGAGAGGTACTCAACTGATTGTCGTGCACTCTCTCTCCACATGTAAGGAATTGTCAGCTGTTTGGTCGTGTTGTGCATGTTCTGGAAGAGGCATGAAAGTAGGTGTCCACTATATCGCAACCGAAATTTTATGCACGGAAATCTCCCTTTTTGGTATTTGACTTGTTACTGACCTCATTACACATTTCTATTGACATGTTACTGACTTCATTAAATTTGCATTGACCTGGTACTGACTCAGACTTTTTACTGACCTCATTACAAATTTGTATTGACCTGTTACTGACCTGATTACAAATTTGTATTGTCATGTTACTCACTTCGTTACAAATCACAAATTTGTATTGACTTGTTACAGACCTCACTACAAATTTGTATTGACTTGTTACTGACCTCATTACAAATTTGTATTGTCATGTTACCCACTTCGTTACAAATCACAAATTTGTATTGACTTGTTACTGACCTCACTACAAATTTGTATTGACTTGTTACTGACCGGTACTATTCCATATGGGATGACCACATTTCAAACCCAGTTGTATTTGTCAGAGCTGACAAATTTTAGTCAGCTCTGACTAATGCCATCATTTCTGACAAATTTTGCACAGCTCTGACCAATTTTGCACAGCTCTGACCAAGCCTGACAAATTTTAGATAATCCTATCAACCATCACTCCCATCATTCCCACAAAACGGTCGTCCCATATGTTGTGCACGTCGTCCCATCAATCATCACCGATCAATCACCGATCTCAGCCGAAAAACTCCCCCATTTAGCTCGCCATCACTCCCACAAAACGGTCATAACATATGTAGTAGATATTTCCAATCAGCATTGCCTTATCTGGCAACCAGCACAGGTCAATCACATCATTATTACTAAGGCACAGCATGCAATACATCACACTGAAGTGGATTAATTGGGAAGAGTGCATGAGACCTAGAGCACACCAAAAATAGTGCATCACACTGGAACAGTTGGATATTGGGCTATAGGTGCACAAATCTTATTGGCTGAGGTAGCAGCATAGTGCAGTCAGGTTTAGATGGGCAAATGGGTGCACTTGTGGGTAGCACATGGCACTTTCTATTTTTACACTTATTTTACCATTTTTATCACATAAGCCATTTGTACATAGTAGGCAAACAGATAGAGAATCCAGGATCTTTCCCCCCCTCATAGTTCATAGTTCAGTCAGCATCGCACATAGTCTGTGCACCAGCGTCCAGTCTATGCGCCTTTGTAGGGTGCCCTTCATATAGCCACATTTGCATATTGTTTGCGTCCCCTCATCATATTGTTGTGTTTCGTCCCTGCATTGCGTCCTTTGTTCTAGTTTGTGCACTATTGTAGTGTGCCCTTCATATAGCTGCATTTGTGCACCATTTGTGCACTTATTTGCATAGCCATGTTTTACACACTGTTTGCACCTTTTTTTGCCCCTTGCACTTTCATCCTGTTTGCGTCCCCAACCTGTGCACTACCTTCACAGCACATTCCAGTGTTGCCTTCATCCCACTACACCTCCACATTCATCATTCTCATTGTTGCGCACTTTTGCGCTCCTGTTGCACATTTTTCTGCACTGCGCATTTTTGCCCCTTTGCACTGCGCACTTTCCCACCGCTGCGCATACCTTCCCTTTAGCATACACAACTAGTGCACACACTGAAAACCACCGTACCAGCCTCTCCATAATTTCCGCGCCCCAAAGGATGATCTGAGGCCCTCTAAGCAAACTCCCTCCTCACCCCGAGCATGCCTGCAGTAGTAGGTTAAATGTTCACCCCTTCTGTTGAGACTCTGCACTGAGTACCAACAGAACACATCAGCGCACACACCTCACCTGTGTTCCTAGCTTGTGTGCTGCCCCTTTGACACACTCCAGTACTCCTCGTCCCGCTAAACCCCCTACTTTCCACCCCCATCATTGTTGCACATTTTTGTGCTCTCATTGCACATTTTTCTGTACTGCGCATTTTTGCCCCTCTGCATTGTGCACTTTTTTGCCATTGCACATACCTCCCTTTTTGTGTACACAGCTTAGTGTGCACATTGCAAACCATTGTACGAGCATCTTCATAGTCTTTGCACCTTGAAGGATGATACGAGGCCCTCTAAGTGAACCCCCTCACCCCAAGCACACCTGCAGCTGTAGGTTTAGTGTTCACCCCTTCTGTTGAGACTCTTCACCAAGTACCAACTGAACACATCAGCAGGGCTGGTGATGTGGACAGGGGCTGGTGATGTGGACAGGGGCTGGTGATGTGGGCTGGTGATGGTGCTGGTGGTGTGGACAGGGGCTGGTGACATGGGCTGGTGATGGTGCTGGTGGTGTGGACAGGGAACAGTGATGAGGACAGGGAACAGTGGCAAGGGCAGGACAGTGGTGAGGGCAGGACAGTGGTGAGGGAGAGTACACTGATGGGGGAATATCTGGTAAAACAGGTGAGCCATCAAGGTGAGGAGGAGGAATCAAAATAGTGGAGGTCAAGACAGTCTGCGGTCCATGCAAGGAACAAAGAAACGAAGAACATTAATAGTAATAGCAGCAATTCCAATATGGGAGGAGCCCCCTCTGTCAATAATTGACTGTCTAGATTGGGTGGTGGTGGAGTTGTGAGCGGAAGGTTAGGAATAAGTAAAATCTGATTGAACACAATGGTCTGGGAAAGTCGATCAGTGATCAATACTGACTGTTTGAAAAAGGAAGTTGTTGTATGCTTGCTGGGATGGGACAGTAGTAGGTTGCCGAGTCACACATACATGCGAGGATGAATGCTCGAGAAGTAGACTTGCCTCCTAACAATTTTAGGGCCCTGTGTGCCTCAGTTTGTACTACCTCGGTTTCTTGACGCAGCAGAGGTCGGGCGAGCTTTGCCGCGCCAGCGCGCTACGTTTTTACTTTGACGCGAACATTGATTTCACATCACGTGATTGCGTGATGAATAGCGTTTCTGAATCTCTTTCAGAATCTCTAGTTTGAACGCGTCGAGCATCACAATATTCTTGGCTCTTCCTTACCGACAACTATACCATGGCTTTGGACCTGAAACTGACTGTGCCAAATGAATTCCATGCCTTCCCTTTTAACCCCCCGTACGAGATACAAGTAGAACTGATGAAGCATCTTTATTCTTCTATCGAAGAAAAAAAGGTTACCATTGTAGAAAGCCCTACAGGAACGGTAAGGGCATCAGTACAAAGTTTATGATTTTATTGATGCCACTCAGGGAAAAACACTGAGTTTGCTCTGTGCAAGCTTGACATGGCTGGCGGACGAGAAGGATCGCGCCAGGAGAGGGAAGCTCAATGCGGTCACCGAAGATGGTGTTGACGGTAAGTTACACCAATAAGGTCTTTCTTTCATCGGGGACTGGAAACTATTTATTCTGTTACCAAGCCAAAGATTGGGTCATTGAGCAAACACGCGAACGCGTGAAGAGAGAGATGGAAGCTGATGAACATGAATATGAGGAGCGACTGGCGCAGGCCAGAAAGCGAGAAGCTGCAATAAAGAGGATGGCGAAGGCGAGAGTGGTCAAGAAAACTGTTAGTGCCTTTTCATTTACTCGACGCGACGTTCGAAGTTTGATCATTTCATTTGGACAGAAACTCGAAGTACGCTTGGCGGAGGCCCGCAGTGACGAGGACGATGAGGAATTTCTACCAGAAACCGATCCCCTGGATGGTGGAGAAGATATGAATATACCATTGTCACTACGTGCGCTCATGGCGAAGTCTGTGCCCCTTCCTGATCATACTTCATATTTGGTAACCGATCCCAGAGTAGACAAGGCACCTAGAACAGGCTTAATGGATGGTGAAGCTGACCCAATTTGTACCAAGATATATTACGCTTCCCGCACACATTCGCAGCTTGCACAAATTCTTCCCGAGATGAAGAGGTTGAAGCTCAAGCTCCGCCTTAGCTCACTCCATCCTTCTGCAGTAACGCCCAGTACATCCAACCCAGCGCCTCAAAATCCGCAGAAGAGACCTGTAGACGAGATCGATGATGGTGATGACGATATCCCGGCATCATGTGCAAGGACAGTTTCTTTGGGCTCTCGAAAGCAGCTATGCATTAACGACGAACTGCGTGCGAAGTCTCGAGATCTGGACGAAAGCTGTCGAGAATTGTTAGATGGCACGTGGTTTTCCGCACTTCTGATATGACCTTCATATGATGATTGACAGAGAAAGGAGATAAGCGATGTCAATTCCTTCCCTCTTTCGATGATCAGACGCGGATCCTTGATTTTCGGGATCAAATTTTAGTGAATATTTTTTTCACATGGTCCTAACATCCCTGACCCACGAGACTACGTAGGCTTCTCCGAAAGATATCGAGGATCTCGCCATGGCTGGTAGAGTGGCGCAAACATGCCCCTATTTCGGATCGAGGCGAGCTATTCCACAGGCAGAGGTACTCGTTTTGTATATTTCCCGGTGTATTTGACACAACTTTTATTTGCTAGTTAATAACCCTTCCATATAACCTTCTTTTGCAAAAAAATGCCCGAGAAGCACTTGGGATAGACCTCGAGGGCCAAGTTGTCATCATCGACGAAGCACATAGTATGTTATCAGCCTTGGATTTCCCATTATCATGTTGCAATCAAATTTCAGATCTGATACCTACCCTTCTATCACTTTCTACTACACGCCTTCCCTTCTCGACTCTCGCGACTTCCTTCCAGCAAGTATGCGTCTATGTGGCGAAGTTCCGGAATCGTCTCGGGCCGGGTAATATGTTGCATCTGAAGCGCCTCGTCGTATTTCTGGATGCGTTGAGGAAGTATGTTATGGAGTGGAAGCAAGCACGAATAACGAAGTCTACAGAGGGAGGGAACCATGGGGGTAGTTTTCAGAAGTCCGAAATCATAACCGTCACAGAACTGTCAGAGAGGCTGGGCAGGAAGGCGGCTGCCGTGAATCTGTTGGAGATTGCAGGGTATTTGAAGAGAAGTAAGGTCACTGGTTATCACGTTTACTTCTCATGTCGAGTTCCTGACCTCGTTTCGTAGGTCGCGAGAAAAATTGCGGGTTACTCTGAAAAGGAAGCGGAGAAGAGTGCTGGTGAGCTTTAGATTGACGTTTATTCTAGATAGCCTGATCAGACATTTTTGCCAGATCCAGGTACATCGCGAAATTCAAGGCGCGGAACTATCCCTCCCCTTCATACCGTTGAAACGTTTATGCTATCATTGACTGGCATGAATGAAGGCGAGAATCCTTTGTGCTGAAGTCTCGTAGTCTAAATTGGATATTTGGCAGATGGTCGTGTATCATTGTCACTAATAGGAACTCCGGGAAGCGAAGAGGTTGAGATAACATTCCAGCTTCTTAATCCGGCACCTCACTTCCGGGAAGTTGTGGATGTTGCTCGATCGGTCATCCTTGCTGGTGGAACAATGTCGCCTGTGTGTACATTTGGTTCATCCAATGGGGGAAAAACTAAGTTACTTGTATAAGATTTCGGATGTCGCTAATCAGTTATTCTCACACCTTCCATCTGAAAAACTTTGCAGTTTTTCGTGTGGGCACATTATTCCGTCATCAAACCTCCAAACTTTGGTGGTGAGCATGGGCTCCTGTGGTGGAGCTCTGGAGTATAAGGCGAAACAGCAGAGGGATTTGGGTGTGGTACGTGCCACGACTTGCCTTTAGATTCACTACCGTAAAGTTCCGGTCAGATTGGAGAACTTGGCCAAATATTGCTCAACTTTTCTGGCATTGTTCCTGGGGGCATGGTTGTATTCTTTCCCTCGTATAATTTCTTGAACACCGTGAAGGGGGTGTGGCAGAAGAGTGGAATGTTAGAAACGTTAAATAAGAAGAAGAAGGTGAATTAATTGTATCCTCTTTTGCTTGAATGAAAAGCTTAACTCCAACAGTCTTTCTTTGAGCCAGAAGGTTCTACTGATGTGGATAAAGTGCTGCAAGAATATTCTGCGGCTGCACGATCACCTGTAGGTCCCCTCGGCCTTCCCAAAACGATGAACATTGTTCCTAATACTTGTCCAGCCTCATTCAGAGACCGAAAAGCAAAAAGGTGCAATTCTTTTTGCTGTTGTGGGGGCAAAGCTATCTGAAGGTTTAAACTTTGCGGACGACTTGGCCCGCGCTGTCATAATTATTGGACTACCCTTCGCCAACCTTGGTTCGCCAGAACTTCAGGAACGGATGAAATATGTGAAACGCTTGGAGCAGAAGAGCGGCCTGCCTAAAAAGCAGCCAGGGCAGAAAGATGCTGCTGCTGAGCTCTACGAGAACATGTGCATGAATGCCGTCAATCAAAGCATCGGTAAATCACGTCTGATTCGTATATCTATGTAGTCTCAGGATGACGTTTTCTTGATGCTAGGACGAGCCATTCGACATCGAGGAGATTGGGCATCTTTGGTCCTTCTGGATCGTAGATACGCGTCTCCCATCAAGAATAAGCTACCAAAATGGATTGGCAACGGATTAATCATTACGGAGGGATTCGGGCATGCTGTCAAGTGTCTTGGTGACTTTCACAGGAGCAAAAGGAATACTCAATAATTGATTGCCGTTATCAATCTTCGCTTCACGGTAAAGGCTAGACCTCAGCAGAGCGTAGCGTGGATTAACCCGTGGAAGAGGCCTTCATTGGGCCAGTTGCAAAGGATGCATAGGCTCTGACGTCAGACGAGGACCATGGAAACTGCTTCCGATGGTTCTTCAGCCATCTGGCTGCTCACGAGGTGATATAACAATTTCTGCCGGTTGGCCCTCTCAGTGTGAATATAGTATATACCATGACAAACATATAACTTGAAGGCCATTGATATCAAAATAGTAGTAGAGGTTGTATCCATTCAAAATACTATTTTTGCAAATATGGAAAACATGTGCGTTGAAGTCACAGGTTTGCAGTGCTCGAAGGAAAATTTTTTGTCTAGATACACGGATTCCGACGAGGTCATGTAGTGATGCAGCAGTTCCGTCAGCTCGGGATAGAGACAGGAGATCAACCCCATGTTATTGGGTAGTCGATCAAATCAGGATGGAAATTTTGCAGTGCATCGTATATTCTATAGGGTTATGACCACTTTTAGGATGAGTGTGATCGTGTTGTGTGGATGTTCCACACAGGCCTGCTCAACTGATGGGAACAGAAGTTCACTATAAATGTCCGTTCAACTGCAGAGATTCAACTTGAACAGAGGCGTTACCTGTTGATAGATCATCGAGAGCGATTCGCGAAGCACAGGTGATAACTGAGAGCCTTCTGCTACAGGTTTCAATGATAACGTTTTGATATATCAATGACAAGAAGTCCGGCCAAGGATAACCTCGTTTCTCATTCCATTATGATGTAGCCTTCCAATACTTCACGAACTGGAACGCTAGAGTGTATCAACTTGGAAAGGTATTGCAAAAACGAAATGTGATAGCAATTATACAAAGCGAAATGACAGGCCAGCATCCTTATCGTCAAGAGTGGCCCTTCAATCAACCGCAGCCCTAGAATAGCAGTGCGTAGATGGATAACAGGCTTCTGCTGAGAAAAGTGCGCCCGAAAACAGGGTTGAAGATGCGAAGCGTGGACAATGCTTTTTGTTGCAAGATACGCGAGCTTCCGGGAAAATGGGACTTCTTGGGTGAGGGCGATGACACTGGAGCAATGCGTAAGAGCTTCGGTTTTGAGGCGATAGGAAGGTTGAAATATAGTGAAGTCGATCAAGGATATGACCTGTTTCCATACGGATGCGATCGGTCAATCACGACGGTGAGAATTTCTCAGCGACATTCAGAAAGAACTGTTCCATGACTAGTTTCCCCTTCTGCAAATTGGCGAGCGATATTCGTTCGTTTGGCAAATGAGCTTGGTCCTAGCAGGTACAACACTCAAGTTACGGGGCAATCACCTCTATGAATGCATTGAACATACCAAACTTTGGCCCATGGGAAGATGCAAAGCATGGCATCCGAAAAGCTTCTCAAGACACGGGACCGCCGGTATTGACTGTGATCGAGGTTGAGATTATTGCTAAGATGACAAGGATATAAAACAGATGCTTACACCCCCCTCACGGATTCGCAGAGGCTCCTCGCCCCAGACTTCTTGGACAGCGCTCTCCAGAGCCTTGAACCAAAAATCATCGAGGTTGCCAAGCCACCAGTCAGCCTTGTGCTTGACGCTGATCTAACATTAATATCCCCAAGTCAGCATGCATTTTAGCTTTGGGAAGGTTTCGCACCTGCAGTTTATTGGGTGACTGCAACCGCTGGAAGGACGTCTCAAGATGATCGCACAGAGTCTTGACAACAATGTCCAAATCTTGGTCGGGGACGATGCGCAACGACACCTGCGACTTCACTAATCCCGGAATCACAGTCGCATCTACGTAAGTAGTTAGAAACTTGATAAGACAAGGTATAAGGCAGAAGCTAACTTTTAGGCCCGGATACCTCGATGTTGTGTACCGTCAAAGATGGCTCACGCCATTTGGACGAGAGGGATGATGCAGGTCGTTGAGTGACGTCGGATAGCAACTTGTATAGCTGTTTCTCTTCTCCAGTCTGCGGACGTACGCGATCGTCTGAATGAGATTCCATAAGCATCGATGAATAAGAAATAAACCGCAATACAGACAAAATCCAGGTATCTGGACTTCACGATTGTCGTTGGTGAGTGTTGCCAGTAGGTTGATCCTGGAATGACAATGAAGATTCGTATCGAAAAGGTGGTCAATATCACTTACATGTCAAGCATAGGCTCCATAACCCCTCCTCCTTCAATACCAGAGTGAAGATCGGGCTGACCACTATATATCTGACAGAACATCACTAACGAGATCATTTACGGAGGAAGTGCTATACCTCTAACGAGCAGTGAACTACTCCTCGCAGTCCATACGTAATGCAAGGCCTGTCCTCTCCTATCCATGTCGAGTTGCTAATGATCCGATAAGATTCGATGCACAAAAGAATGTCCAGCACCTCACCTGACTAGGATAGCATCAACATGGCCGATAAGGTCCTAGGATTTCATTAGCGCAACGTTCATCCGAATCAGTCGCAGTCGCTTCACGGACAAACCTTATGTCTTTCAATGACATCTTTAAACCCGAAACTCCCGCATTCTTCCTCTCCCTCGATGAGGAAGATCAATTCCAAATCAAGGGCTCGCTGTGAAAGCAATTCAGCAGCAGCACACGCGGTAGCTAAGATAGGTCCTTTGTTATCCGTCACTCCACGGCCGTACAGATACCCGTTGCGTCCTGTGAGTGTGAATGGATCTGAATCCCAACCATCAGCTGGCGCGGGGATAACATCATAATGGCTATACATAGATAACATGAGAAAGACGGACCTAAGAGGCAGATAAAGAATTTTACCCGTAGAAAAGTACTCGGGGTTTCGGACGATTACTCTTGGTCCCGCTGAAAGTCCCCAAGACAAGAGGATTTTTACCTTCTCCAGCTGACAACTGAAGCGAGCGATGTTGAGTAAAGGGGAAACGAAGGAAAAATCGTGACTTACTAGAGTGGTGCGAGCTCCAAGCTGACCTAGACACTTCCGCAGCCAGATCGCAGCCTGCCTACAATCTTCTGCATGTGTTGGGCACGAACTGACGCTGTGTATAGACACAAATTTGGAAAGAGCATAAGTCATAGTATCTGATGTTGAAGATGATTCAATGGCAGATCTGACGTGGAAAGAAGATGTGGACAGACCGACATTTGACGTGGTGTCTATCTCGCTACCTAGCGTATATAGCGGGACCTCCAGGTGTTCCTTGGGTGGTATTATTTCCCATACCTTGCGGAGAACTGAGGATGGTGATGATTGCGGGATGGAAATGTAACTCACTTTAATGTAGTTATCGTTGCCACCTGTGACGAGCCGGAAGGCACCTTCTGCAGACCCATCACGTTTTGTAATTATCGAGGAGAGCACGATTCCTTCGTGTGCTTGCCAAGAAGAGGTACAATCGAACGAGCGGGACCAACGCTGTGACTGAGTAAGTTTCTGATAACGAAAAGAAAGCATCGAAGAAAGGAACCTTTATCCAGCCGTTGGCAGAGCAAGTATAGAGATCGGAATTCATCATTGACATTGAAAGTATATCGACGCACTAGGATTTGAGGTTCATTGACACCAAACTTGAAGATATAAAATAAAAGCGCATACATACCTCCTCCACGATGATCGTTCTGACAAGTGTTTTTGTTTCCATATCCAGTACCTTGACATAACCATCTTGGCATGCAGCGTATATTGTATCGCCACTTGCGACCACCGCTAGCACGGCTCCATGACCACATTCATACTCATGCACAAGCGTGGGCCCTTCCTCTGTGCAATTCCACAGCTGAATGATATATAAGTATTTCCATCATATAAAACAGCAACGCAGAGGTGTACCTTGACACTTTCGTCTCCACTCCCAGTTACAAGCTGCACTGAGCCATTTATGTCAAGTATTGCCATGCAGTATATATAACCGTAATGGGCCGAGTGGATGACATTGGATGCTGGTATGCTAAGATACCCTTGAGAAGCGCGATTAGCATCGCGGTCAAGCTCCGGGCTACTGATCTGTTGCGCCAAACCTGACCACCCATTTCTGGCGAAGACATCAGCGGGTCTACGTTCGTATACAGGGTAGCTGTCGAAGAACTTGTGGGCTTTTCTGTTCAAGGTGGATGAGCCGGATGCGGGGATGGAAGAATGAGAAAGGGAGGGAAAAGATGGAAGGGATGAAGGGAAGATGGGGGAGAGAGGGACGGGGTGCTGACGAAAGTCGAACCACTGAAGAGAAGTGTTCTGACATCCGATAAAAATTGATTGTAGTGAAGGGGACCACGCAAGAGAGAATAGATCACCGGCGTCAGTTTGTAAGTAAGGATCGAGGACATAGATTGGAGTCAGAGTGACTGTTGACCATATCTAAATATCGTTAGCTTGCTGAAAAAAGGTTGGAGAACGGAAATACCCGGACAGTGCTGTCTCCTGATGCATATCGTAAGATGGGAGAAAGATGGCGTGCTGGAGAAGCTTGCCTGAAGAGCTAAACAACCACCGCTTGTCCTTTGCATACTCCAACGCCAACACGCTAGCTGTATGCCCATGTAGTGTGCGCGTGAGGGTAAAGGTCTTCTTGTCCCAAACCTGGTTACGATATCATATGTCAGATGACTCGGAGTGAAAAGAGGATGGCCTTACCGAGATAGCTTCGTTCTGACTTGCAGAAAAAATATAATTTTCGTCAGCAGCGAGACTGAGGACGGAACTTCTTAGTTCATGAAGAGAATGCAAGAGAATTGGGCCCGAGTCACTGGAGTGAAGGAAGCGACTGAGAGAGGCTACACCGGAGTGCATTAGACACGAACTGAGCGAAGAAGAAAGCCGCGCACGATGAGGAATTGGGTTGGGGTAACCGTTCATTCTTTTATTTTAATATCAGACTGTCACCCTGAATGAATTCTTCGGTTTATTTGTCACGCCCGGAAAAAGTTTTTGGTCAGTAAAAGAACGTCTGCCCGCCTCATCGCGCAATAGCGCGCAATTCAAATATCAGATGACATAATCACCTCGTGCATCGCATCCCTCGTCCCAATGCCAACACCAGATAAACGCCAGAAGCGAAAAGCGCCACTTTCGGATTCCACTTTGTATCCTTCAAGGAAAAAAGCAAAGACAACCCCTCCAGGTCTTTCCAATCAATTAACTAGACCACAAATCACTCATATATACTATTAGATAGCTCTCCGTCTAGTTCTTCATCAAAGAGTCAACTTCAACGCCGACCTTCGCAACGAAATGCCACCCCAGGTCCATCAAGCAAACAGATTCCACAGAGCCACCTGAGGTCGTCTGCTTCTAGCAAAAAACGCGTTCGCAGTCAAGACCCAGACAGGTCACCCCTGCCCGTCCTTTCCTTGAAATCAGGTCGTGTCCCCAAACCCACCCCCAAGAGTTTAGCAAGCTGTACGTCCAATTCTCCTCGGACTCGCCTATCTACTTATGATTCGCACAGCATCCATCAAGCCTTCCTCCAAAAAGTCACAACAAACATCTTCACCAAGCCGACAGAAAAGTTCGCAATCTTTCCATTTTTCACCGCAAGACTAACATCTACATCAGCTACGCCCACTGTGTCAGCAGAAGTTATCGAACTGTCCGGCTCAGAAGATGAAGTCGAACTTTCTCCGACTCACAACCGCGAACCCCACAATCTCATCCGGCACCGTCCGTCCGTCTCAGAGGTCATCGATCTTTGTTCAGATGACGAGCCCACCCGATCCGCCAAATCGTCCCCTATTCGAGCCCAGATCGATAACAACGTCACAGTTATCTTGTCTTCAGACGATGAGAGCCGGCCGTCGACTAGCAAAACCACCCCTCGACGACCTACACGTTTAAAAAAGCGAACATTCAAGGCGCAAGCATTGCTAGATGGGAAGCATGCTGTGAAAGCATCTCGTGGTGACCTAACCGAAACTCAAGTCCCGTTGGCCCCTTCAAGTCTCGCTGAGGAGAACATCCAATCTGTAAGCAATAAACGCAAACGCTTTCGACAAAGTAGGGCAGCCTCACCATCCACTGCAGCCGTACCTGAAAAGATACCTGATCACGCGGAAGTTGCAAATTCTCCAACGCTTCCTCTCACCGCGAGGCCAATTGGCGAGATCGACAATGCAACGTCGCATTCATATGCTAAACATGGTGTGGCAGAGGCTGAAGAGGAAGAATTCCAGCAAGTAATCCATGCCTCTCTTGTGCGAGAAGGTTGCACAGTTAACCACACTACGTCTCCCGAGTCGACAGGGGGACATCGGGATGGTGACAAACAAGTTGGAGTCTCGCATGATAAAATTTCAGCACTGCGGGAGAACTCACAATCGCTTCCTGCTTTGTCCCGTCCAGACATCGTACCTCCTCCTGATCACCGAAGCACGCCTATCCCAACTGTTCCGCACACCCCCACTGGACCATCGAATTCAAATCTCCCTCTCTCAGAACTCAGCACCCATGCTGAAACCCCAGGCCATCCGGTTACTGCCAAAGCATCTAAGTGTAGATCACAATCTGTTATAGACACCATCCCCGACACCGAGCAAGATCCCACTCCCTTCTCCTTGGCCTGGAATGAAGGTGGCATGGAAGATGATGTCGAGAATGCTGTTCCATACGCAGAGGAGCAGCTTGTATGTGCTGATGCCAATAACCCGACCGTCCCGTCTGGAGAATCGCAAGACGAACCTATGGGCGCAACGTCAGACCAGGAAAATCATGTCGAGAGCACCAGTACACCTACTCCAGTGTGGCCCTCTGCCCATTTATCTGTTTCGTACACCCAGGAGGGATGGGGAACCTCGGAAATCGACCTTCCTGATTCCACAAAACATTTGGAAAGACGCACGCCATTGTTTCTCCCGGACAATACAAGTGATGAAAACGAAGACATGGGGTTGCAGGATGTGCTCAGGGCGTCGTTCACACAGTCAGAGACGGAAACGGTTTCGGGGGACATTTTCCACACTCATGTTGTCCCAATGAATGTACACGTGCCCAGTAGTGGATCTGGACTTGTGCAACCCATCTCATACTCGGAGACTGTCGATCATGACGACGCAAGTCTCTCATACGCACCACCACCGCTCCCAGATATCTATGGTGATTACGAGAGTAATCGTAGTGTGCCCCCAGCTGTTATTCATGTCGGAGACGGTGGTACAGAGGAGGATCTCTCGGCTTTGCATGTTAGCATTGCAGAAGCGCCAGCGCTCATGCCGGTGGTAGAGGTTTCCAAGTCCGGGTCAAGCAAACCCACGGCAGATCTTGTTCTCGGGCCAGAGTCTTCCGCATCTACTTCCACAGAGCGACACTCAGGTTATGAGGATGAGAATGAAGTCGTGCAGATACAGAGGGCCTTGCTTCAACCACTGTCCTTGAACCGAGAATCTAGTGGAGAAATTGGCGTTGATAGGAACAGGTATGAACACGATACGAATGAAAGAAACGGAGAGGAAGGCACTGATCCTATTCCCACCCCTCCTGACTCCATTTCAATACCTCCCGAACGCGATGACTCAGCCGAAAACGTTGCATCGGAGTCTCTGAAAGCCTCATTTAAACTTTCGTCGCCTCAACTATATGCACGTCACATTACCCTTGGCAGTTCGTCTAGCCACCTCACTGAACCACTCGGTGCCCCCGACAAGCCCAAAGCGCTATCTCATGCCGTTTCCAAGCCGGCTCCTTCCATTACATATTCTTCTAGAGCTCTTACTGCTCTTCCTGACCTCCTCACACCCCGCTTCTTTACTCAAAGCTTCCTTCTGCCCTCTTATCGGAATACCCCCAATACTGAACCACCTGTAGTTGGTGGACCAGCTCCACAGAGTGAGCCAGAGCTTTTCCAACTCCCACAACGCAGTTTCTCTATGTCGTCAGTTGTCTCTTATGTTTCGCCAACATCTAGGGATTACGACGGCGACGACCCTAGGATGACAGATGGCTCTGAATCCGTTCAGACGAATGTGGAAACATATCTGCAACCTGATATGTGGGTGACCGTGCAATCTTCAGTCGCCTGTGAGAAAACTCCATCTGAAGAAGCTGAAGAAGCAGAGGTCGACTTGGAGTTGACCAATGCAGAGTCTCTGGAGAACGCTCCAGTACTCGCGGCAGCTGTCACGGAGACAAATATGCTTATAGAGATCGAGGATGTTCAAGGGCATGCGACGGGTGGTCCTGCAGGTAACCATGGTGCGAGTCCCGAGAGTGGGCCTCTCAACCCAGAGCGGCCACGGGCTGAGAATGGGTTGTGTCCAGCGTTAGGTCTGGACAGTTCAAGAACTCGGCAGAGCAACTTGGATAGTGCTGAACGCGACCGTGATGACACTCGAGAACGTCAGTATCCTGATTCAGAGCAGCCAAAACTTCTGGAGAAGTCACAGTCGGAAACAAGTCTCGATAGCTCAGCAACGATAGAAGATTCGCCTGTACTAGCCACGCCACCTGCATCTTTTGATCCTAGCTCGTTCTTTATACGTTCGTCCAGTCCGATGAATTTCGATCGTGATATACTGAAGAATTATATGGACATACCAGTGCCGCTGCTTCTTGACAAGGATGATGATGCCTACTTACTTTCTACTCACAACTTTGACTATCCTGACGACATTGACGTGATTGGATAAACCTACTGCTTGTTTTACTTGTTGTGCCACTGCTTTCGGTAGTATTCATCCTGTACACTGTGGAACCCAATAGTATATATGCTCAAGTTCGCCAGTATGTATGTAAGTTGCAAATGGGGAAATGTAAAGCGGCTGCCAATTTGAAATCCTATTTCAATTTGTCACTCATCGATCATCCTCACCTCGAGGATGTCAGCGGCATTGGCCCCGCCCACACGACGGGAGCTCGTCATTGTTACCCTTTTGCTCGTTTTCCTGCTTCTTGTTTTTCGCTCTGACAAGCAACCTTCTCGGCCGCATCACCCCTACCTGGGTGTCGACAACAATAATAATTCCGCCGCACCTGCTGGCGCTCCTGAAACTTTAAGAACGAGGTTGTCGTGGGGAACATCGCCTGTGCCGCAGACTAAAGTGCTTTCCCACGTCCCAGGTCAGTTGTCATCGCCCTGTGACTCTGTCGTTCAATTGTTGATCCTGCTACTCAGGCTGGTCAATATTTGACAAGCTCTACATCTTCAAAGGCATCGTCTATATCGTCACAGACGAGCCTTCAAAGATTCCCAATATCACCGACATCTACTCTAAAGGGTTGTTCATCGAGAATGGAAAGGAAGAGATTGAAGCTCGGCTTCCGACCGACGAAGACATTAGAATTATCAGCACGAAACAGGCGAAGCAATTATTTGGGTCAGGGGCTTTTTATATGGATGGCGTGACGGTACGCTGTGTCTTTGTATCGGAAGTGTCCAAAGTTGTTGACAGTGTTGTAGTACTTTATCAACGACCCGTATCAATTGTAAGTGCACGCGACCCTTGTCCTTGCCCTGCTGACTCATGAGAACAGCATCACTCATTACTACCACTGGTCTGCAGAACTATGGTTTGGATTCTGGCGTACATACTCTTCCCTCGACCCGTCAATCACGCACGACGGCAATACAACTCTCCCGCCTGTGCGCCGTCTCATGTTCAACCATCTGGATGCTTACCACTGGCGAGACTACGCGCATATGAATGAGTGGGTCATTCGTGCCTCCTTTCCCTCGGTCATCATGGAATTTAAAGACGACTGGCGAGACCGAGCTGAAATGGGCCGCCCCTTTGTCTTTGACCGTGTCGTGCTCGCCGACCGTTCTGCTGCCATGCGTTCCTGGAATTTTGCGCGCTTTCAGCGAACCGCTTCTGCGCCCTTTGGATTGCCTGGTAGCATCAATTGGTGGATGACAATTAGGAATCTCGTCATACAGTATACTGGACTTGATATCAACACTGGGGGAGGGACGACGAGCAATGGTGTGATCACGTACATCTCACGACAGGAGTGGGGGAAACGTACTTTGATACAAGAAGACCATGAGAAACTTGTCAGCGAACTATATAAACTGAGGGATACATACGGGTATGAAGTTAATGTCGTATCCGCGGAGAAGCTGACTCGGGCTGAACAAATACGCCTCGCTGCAAGAACAACAGTGAGTGGCTTTCTTGCACCCAAGTGTTGGCTAGATCCATCGGGGCTTAGATCTTGATGGGTGTCCACGGGAACGGTCTGACCTCTCTCGTATGGATGAAACCTAACCCCCGGTCCACCGTAATCGAATTTTTCTTCCCTGGAGGTTTCGCGTTCGATTACGAATATACAACACGAGCATTGGGTATGGTTCACTATGGATTCTGGGGATCACAGTTCGTCCTTTGGTATAGCTTCCTACGCGTGCGCTTACACTCAATCCGCCAGCTTTTTCACCAGTCCCAACTTTCCAGAACCTATATATGTCGAAGGCTTCCAAGGCAATTCTATTCCTCTCGATGGAGAAGCGGTGGCTCGACTGTGTCATGACAGACTCACACTTACCGAGGAAGTCGACGACTAGACTGCTTATTTTCGACAGATTTTTGTAGTAGTACTTACATACCGCAGACGCTCAGAATATGGCCCCCCTTGAAACCGCCAGTGTCATTTATATGATCGATCGATGATCTTTTCCATCGACTGAAATCAGCCTGACATGTTCATCTCGATTCCGTGGGTTCAATCTGACTACGGTGCGCGTCTCATATGGTACTACCAGTGATAATGACATAGGAAAACACAGTTGCCATCTGCGGCACAGGGTACAATACTGTGTCATTTTTTATCATGGTACTTATGACCGTGATCCAATAACCTATGAGGCATTCAGTCCTTAAACCTGCAGAGACGGGAGGGACACTAACCAATCCGGTTCAATCTCTGTGATTATGCGAATCCTGATCTTTGATGAGCTGACATTTACTGCATGCTGCCACGAACATACTGGGTTTTTTTTGTCTCTTCCATTTCGTGAAATATGACCCAACCTGACCGAGGCTTCCTGGTGAATAACACCGATGTGGGATGGACGTGTAAAACCTGCAAAATGGTGTTATTTGTGCGAGCCGGCCCAGAACTCGTACGTACTCTGTTACCCCTCACAGATCTGTACGTCCCATCGGCCATCCACCTTGCGCCGTTCCGCCAGTATCCACTCACTAGACAGCGCCGCAATAATTTGGCATCACCTTGACAACTTTCAAGCGGAAGATTGAATCGTTGCATATACTTCTTGAGCTGAGAGCGGATGGACACTGCCCGCGACATCGCTCTAAACGACAATGCATGAGACTTGCACCATCCCGAAGATTGGCCGTAGCGTGTAAACGCGTTGTAAGCTTGACCCCGGTCAGAAATCTAAATATTCATAGGTCGAGGTACACACCATTCAACAAAGTCAGGTGATCCTAGTGGCAGAGATTAATCGTCTTGCAAGGAGAAAAATAAAATAGGACCAACTCCCTCCTCTGCCGTAAACTTTCTGCGTTCCAGTTCCGCCAACGCGCCTGGAGCTCCTTCCGGGATGATAAAAACATCCTAAACCGGAGTTCAGTACAAATTCGTGGACATTCCAACGACCTGGACCTGGACAGCAGTTATCGCAGCAATAGTGAGAATCTCTTCACCGCATTTATGTTCTTTGGAATTGAACAGCTTGAGGCAGTACTTCAGTTGTCGTTTCAAGGAAAAAGCAAAGAACACTGACCATTCTGGCCACTCCAACTTCAACAGGACACTCCGCGACTTGCTCCCCCATTACAGTCAATCGGCCATCTTCCCCAATCATTCCAGCAGCCACTAGTCCTTCAAGAGCACGAAGGACAATCTCTGCTGGGGGGGCAGTAACCCATTCAAACTTCATTAGATCGTCTATCCCAAGAGATTTCAGTTGTAAAATGGGAGTCGTCATATCGACACGTGAGATTTCAGGTGGCGTCGAATTCGAAAAGGACTCAAAAGCTGACAAAGTATAGAGCCTGTAGCAAACTCCTGGCGACGTACGACCAGCACGACCAGCGCGTTGAGTTGCAGACGCCACAGAGATAGGAATGGTCGATAACGAAGCGAGGGCAGTCGTTGGGTTATAGGTTCTTATCTGGCTGTTCATGTCAATCGACACTCTGTGTGGAAAAATGATGCGCTAACCTTCACAAAACCACAATCAACAACAAATTTGACCCCTTCTATGGTCACACTGGCCTAGATTATGAAGTGAGGCAGAAAGTCCTGAATTCGAACGGACACGCACCTCTGCGATATTGGTGGATACAATGACTTTTCGGGTCCCTGACTCTGCTGCTTCAAATACCCTCAACTGTTCATCGGTGGACAGCCCAGCGTGGAGAGCCAAAGGCACTAGTCGCGGAGCATTTCGAGGAAGCCTGTTGAATGTTAAGTGATCAGATTCCAGAACGTAGATGAGCCTACATACGTCGGAATCAACTCCACAAGGTCCTCTAAGCAACGCTCAATATCCTCCCGGCCAGTCATGAAAACTAGAATATCTCCAGGGCCTTGCTACTTTCCCAGTTTGAATGAGATATTAGTATTAGCTGATATGAACTAAAGAATCACCTGCAAATTTATATTCCAAGTAACCTCGGCAGCTTTCCGCACGTAATCAGGTGCAGGCTCGCGGAGATAAGCAACTTCAACTGGATACATCCGCCCTTCCAAACTGACTATAGTGGCCTCATCCGGAGTAGAGGATGCAGTGAAGTACTCGAGGAACGCAGTGGCATCCAGGGTAGCAGACGAAACAATGATTCGCAGAGAAGGTCGTTTTCGTCGTATTCTGGCTCATATAGGACAACCATAGTCATAACATGGGTCTGGAACGCACTTTTTCAATACCCCAAGCAAAAGATCAGTATATACACTGCGTTCATGTGCTTCATCAATCTGTGAATCATAAGCAAGAATTTAAGACAGGTAGAAAAACACAATAAAAGACCATAATGGCGCTGTAGCGACTAAGCAAAGGATCCACCAACGTTTCTCGAAACAGCATGCCATCCGTCATGTAGAGTATTCGGGTTCTTTCTTTACTGCTGACGTCCTCATATCGGATAGTGTAGCCGACCTACATTATGTTCGAGAGATCTGAAAGCTAATAAAGATAGACACAAGACTTACCTCGTCGCCCAACACTGTCCCCACCTCAGCTGCGACACGACCAGCAACAGAAGTCGCAGCAACGCGACGAGGTTGAGTGCAAGCAATTAAATTTCCATTAGCTGCCCAGCCGGCTTCAAAAAGATACTGAGGAAGTTCTAGAGATTGGTTAACAGGATGGATGCATAACGTGAATGAAGTGCTCACGAGTTGTTTTTCCACACCCCGTCTGTCCCACCACAATAATTACGCCATGTCTCTCGATGCAGTAGAGCAGTTTTTCTCCTGCAACATTATGTTATGAATTCGGTGCGGGTCGACGGTTAAAACCACGTACGGTGCTTGAAAATTGGAAGTCGTTCTCGTTGATTCTGAATGGACAGTGAGGAATATGCAGGAGCAGAGGGTACCACATTTCCTTCCGCTTCTGATGCTCTGTCAAGATGGCTGCCTGGACCAGCTGTGCCAGGTTTCCAAAACTTCAAGGACATGAACACAAACTTAAATCAGTCGCGAGGTCAACGCCCTCCAGTGAGGACAAGAACAAACATTGATTTTACTAAGTAGAGGTCACAGTCACTTCTAACTCCAACTTGAAGACCATCCAGAATGTCAGAACGAAAAGGTACGCATTGTCTGCGATATGGGAATCGCTGCTCATATGATATCCAGTTCTCAACAAATACTTCCCCCCGGATTTTGACCCGGACCTGATTCCCCGGAGAAAGGGACCTAGAAATTCACAACAAGTTGTTCGTCTCATGGCCCCGTTCTCCATGCATGTCTATTATTTTATGAATGAATCTTACTATTGGTACTTATACTCTTTCATAGGCGATGTAATACGTGTGGCGAATACATCTACAAAGGGAAGAAATTCAACGCAAGAAAGGAGACGGTTGATGGCGAAGACTACTATGGAATCAAAATATTCAGGTTTTACATCAAATGGTAAGTGCGCCCGGTGATGTCTGTTCTATATTAATCTGATCGTTCATTCAGTACACTGTGCTCTGCTGAGATCACATTCAAAACAGACCCCAAGAACACAGACTATGCTGCAGAACATGGTGCATCGCGGAATTTCGAGCCATGGCGAGAAGAACAGGCCGTTGAAGAGGAAGATCGTTTGGCAAAGCTGGAAGAAGAAGAGAACAATCCCATGAAAGTGCTGGAGAATCGCACCATAGACTCCAAACGAGAGATGGACGTTTTAGACGCGCTACAGGACATTCGGGCAAGAAACGCGAGGAATGAGAGAGTGGGGCATTCAGTTGATCTCATAGCTCAGCTGGGAATGGAGGAAGTGGAGGATGCGGAGACCGCGGAGCAGAAGCGTCTGGAGGAAGAGGATGAGAAGCTTGTTAAAGAGGTTTTCTTCCGAGTTTCAATGCCTGGGTCCTCAACATCAGCTCCTTCACCTGAGCTTTCAGCAGGGATAGGAGAGACAAGAGAAGTCATATCGCTGCCATCGTCAACCGTACTTGTCAAGCGCAAAGCCGACGATAATGAGCCCTCATTACACAGCCTCTTGCCAGAATCGACCCGCGCCCTGATAAACACTAAAGCGACAACGATTAGTATGAACAAGAAGAAGAAGATAGACGAAAAGAACTCGTTCGGGATCAAGTTTGGAAAAAAGCCAAAAGCGAAAACTCCTGCAGGTCCTTGACAGTGGACACCCGAGTTCATGTTTATTTATTTATTTTGCACGGTCACGTTTGTTGTACATAATATATACGCGTCTTCAAGTTCTAAGGCATTGCACAGTACTCTCATGGACACTACTATCATACTCACGACGTAGACAACATTGATTCACATGGATTCAACTCGTGAGGATCAGCCTCGAGTTTCACTTGGAACAGTCCGGGACTGGCGACGTCTCAAGGCCAACTACACTCAGAACGCCCTTACGCATCTAGAGGAGGTGGTCGCCTCCAGTGACCTCGGAAGTGAGAAGGACGCGCTTATTGCGTATATGAACCAGGTATACAAGACTACAGCTGTTTTGGCAATTTCTGACTCGCCTGACTCAGTTTGTTGATCAAACGTTCAAAATGGCACAACCGAATCTACGTGTGAATGGACAGAATTACGAAACACTTGACCAGAATGAACACAGTAGTCCATCAGTTTTGTTTCTCTTACCAAGTCACTCATTTTTCTCAGACATTGAACCATTCGACGAGTCGCTAGACAGACGGGTATGGTCTCTCGCTGACACCCGACTGCAGTGGCACAAAAGGATTGCAGAAACCCGGCGCAAGGTTCCTATTGATATAGAGAACTCGTTGACAATTCTCTTCAAAGAAGAACGCGTGACTGCAGCTGAGGAATTGGCGATTGGGGAGGAAGAATACTTGGCGGAACAGGATGTTGCTGACGGTGAGCCGTGCTACAAGTGTCCTAACTTTCGTGTTCAACAACATAAAGAACCACTCCTAAACTACCCTGAGGTGGAAGAAGGGTTTCAGAAGATACTGGCTCTGGGGGAGCAGTTGGATCAGGTGTGTTTACTTATTCGGTGTTCAATCGATGATGATAGCAACCCTTCTACGTCAACAGGGAATAAAGACGCAAGACGAGCGGATAACAAGGTCGAGAGATGTTGCAAGGGAGATCAAGGAGATGAAATCTTAAGACCGATCTGTACATCCTATAATTTATGCCATGTTTATTCCTTACCTTCGGTTGCTTCGTGGTATTGAGAGTTCCAAACTCAACGGCTGAGTCGAAAGGGAAAAGGAAGATGAACGATTGAATTTGGTGGTTATGACCCTCGAAATCCACCACCACGTCCACCCCTACCCCCACGTCCGCCGCCAAAACCACCTCCAGAAGTACCTCTATATCCACCTCTCCCTCCTCCGCGATCTGCCCAGGAACGCCCTCTTGGAGCATCACGGCCTCCGCCACGACCTCCACCCCTTGTAAATCCGCCCCTGCCGACAGTCATACCACGACCACCACCTCGAGCTCCCCCAGCGCCTCGGCCTCCACGACCTCGTTCTGAGAAGTGAGTTAGCTTTCAATGATAACATCTCATCAGAGTTCTTACTTGTAACACCTGGTGCGCCGAGTGAAAATTCAAGTAGATTATAGAAAACGGAATAGAACTCACCTCCGGCTACTTTCGGTTTGGGCAGAAATCGTTCGATTGGGAGGAGTTTGTCTCCGCCGATGTAAACTTTGTCACCCTTTTTGAAACTGCTTGCGACCATGCCATCACCCATTTTTATCGAAAAATAAACTTCGTTTATTGGGCCTAAGATTTCGTCCACTTTCCCAATCACAGATTTGTTTTGCAGATAGATGGGGGCATTAAAGTATGGTACTTTGTCTGCCATGAGAGATGAACATAGCATCTCGTCTTCGACTGCGTGCACAAACGATCCCATTTCTTACCAAGCAAATATCAGTGACTGATAGCGAAATAATTGATGACGGCACCTAGAACTTGGTCGGGAGGGCCCATATCGCGTTGTTGGAAGCCTCCACGGCCTCCACCTCGACCTGTGGCGAACCAATACTGAGAATTCGTTATGATCCACTTAAAGAGATTGAGTACCACCACCACGACTAAATCCTCTGCCACCGCGGTTCATTTTAAGAGATCTCGAAGATGACACCGAAACTTTGAGGATAGGAATTGTTTGTGTGTGTTTGAATATCACTTCATCGCCTCCCAACCGAATCTTGATCCAAACTTGATCTGGACTGAGTCCTTGGCAATCTGATTAAAACTAGCTATGTTATCCTTATTGACAAACACGGACCACAGGCCAGGCGTGGCCCATATTAAATTTGCAAAAATAGATATGTCAGACCATGGAGGTATATGAATGAGGCATGAATAGTGCTGGGTATCAACCCAGACTTGGGTTGTGTGGTATTGTATGGTTAGAGGGGGGGGCTCTGGCATGGCACAGCCATACAGGATGAGTATTATATGGGCACCACAGGCCAAAAATTTGAGGTATTATACATACATATGTAGAATACATGTATAAAACTGTCAGAGTTCAAGATCACTACTACCAAGGTCGAGACTTGGTCAGGAAAAACACCAGACTTCTGGTCAGACCCAGTCATCAGTGGTCGGAGGGTTCAGAAGTTCTGGGCAGAATCCACTGGGGTGTAGCAGGCCAGGTGAAAAAGGGCCAGAGAGGACTTGGCTTCAACTTGTAAGAAGTTGCACCCTTCTCCTCATCAGTTATCCAATTTCAGGGTGGGGAACATTCGGGTTTCCAGATGGAGGGCTAGGATAGATTAAGCAGAGTTTTAGAATTGATTTGAGGTCAAGGAGAGTGGTGAGATTAAGTGATTAAGTCGAGATTAGGTCAAGGATGAATAAGGATGAGTTAAGAATTGATTATTGACTAGAGGTGATTAAACACAAGCGAATTACAATGTGTAGATGAATATAATTTGCAAACTAAAGTACAAGGCTAAGTTACAGGCACTTAAATAATGAAGGCTGGAAGAATAACAGAAAAGGTGGAAGATTACTAACAGGTCTTGGTAGGTGTCTATGACCATAATTGGTAAGACTGTATCAGGAATAAAGTGAGTAAGGAAATGATTACTAAGGCACATGATGACTTGTCTGATGACTAAAAAGTGCTGTGGCCAGAATGCTGATGGAGAAGGTCAGAAAAGAGTCAGAAAGGAGTCGGGAATTGTTGGCAATCCAATCGGGTGAAATGGGTCTTGACAGTATTTCTCCCTTAGTACTGAGCCTATGAGGCAAGTGAGGGTTCAGGGGTCTGACTTAAAAGCCTGGTTTGTGGACAGAAAAATTCCAAGTTCCTAACCTCCAACTATGATCATGAACACATCCTCACAGACTACCACAGAGAGACTGGCTGCCCTCAAGGCACAGCAGGAGGAGGTGCTGATAGGTCCACTTTGTGCTCTAAGGTCTGGGGAGATTTTCAAATGCATCAACATATCACAACACACACTCCCAACCCTTATGAACCTCACAAAACTGATTTTGAACTATTTCAAACTATTTTGAATGACTTTGAATGACTTTGAATGACTTTGAATAACTTCACAGCTGTAAGGGCAACCTCAAAGCCTCACTTAGAAGTGAGCTAACAGAGGGGAATCCAAAGTTAATATTATACTACATAATACAGACACTCTAGGTGCACCTAACAGAGGGGAATCCAAAGAGAAAACTCTAAGGACCCATTTGTTGATGCCCAGTATATGTGATAGAGCCAAAAATCAAATAGTAAGCTAAAAATAGCAAAAAGGTGGAGATAGGTGGATCAGGCTGTGGGATGATGTCACCTTGATGGGTAAACATCCAGAAGGGGCCCTGCCTCTAAGAATAGAACTGTCAACATGTACCAACATGGAAAAAAAGTGAAATATAATAATATAATAGGAATAAATCATAGAAAATCATAGAAAATGCAGTTCCCCTTACATCACCCCCTTCTATGATGCATCGCCCCGATGCATTTGAAACTGTATTTGCCCAAAGTTGGATGCTTGGATGCACTAAGGCATGGAGGAATGTCACCGGTGGAACTCCTTAACCAGTCGTGGGGCATTTACATTGGACTCTGCGACCCAGGAGTTCTCCTTGTACCAATAACCCTTCCAGTGCACCAGGTATTCGAGTTTATCTCAATGCAAACAGCTGTCTAAGATGGACTTGACTTCATACTGAGGTTCACCTTTGATAACTGTAGGCAGTGGGGGAGGTCATGTCACACATCCAGAGAATGAATCCATGGGTGCAGGCAGCAGTTTTACGACATGGAAGACAGGATGGAGTCTGGACATGGATTGTGGTAGCCATAGACAGTAGGCATGTGACCCAACATGTCTAGTGATGAGGAATGGTGATAGGTCTACTGCATGCTCTAAGGTCTGGAGAAGCTTTCCAATCATATTGACACACTACGACAGACACTCCAAACCACTATGAACGATGCAAAATTGAGTTCGAACACTTTTTGAACAACTTCACATGATTTTGAATGACTTTGAATGACTTTGAACCATTTTGCTACAGTTCAAACGCTTTTGAAGAACTTCGCATTACTTTGAATGATGTTGGCCACCATGTACCTATCCTAAAACCCTTTCAATACATGCTGCACAACTGGAATGAGTTATTCAATCACATATCAAGCACTACTGGACATGAGGAGAGATGACAAAGGATTTAGGATGCGATGATAGCACTTAGAGGCTTCAATGATATATTGAAGCAAAAGATAAGTACTTTTACCATATGGGGACATGTATGTTTCAATTATTTATCATTTCTCATTTATTTTATGATCTACAAAGTCCTCATTGTTGGATATATCACCTCATGTCTTACACATGTTTTATTTCCCTTTTTAGTACTACCTCTTCAAAAATGTATATAGACTTGTACTAGTTACTTAGAAAAACAGAGAAGAAGTTACCCTCTCCACTACTGTCAGATTTAAGAGCTGTTCTCTTGAGTCTTAGCTCGTATTGTTAGAGTCGAAGCTCTTAGTTCATGAAACGAGTTGAGGCTCATAAGCGTCAACCTTCAGTAAGGAGTTCTAGATCGCCGAAGCTCGTGAGCAACAGTTTGAGGATGACTTAGATTGCTAAGATCGTAAGAGCATAAAAGAGACCAGGTCAAGCTGAGCTTGACTGGTCATTGTATTACTGCTTAAATACTACACAGAGTTGTGCACAGAAATGTAAGAACAATAGAAAGAGACAATAGTGTGAGAGCATTCATAGACTTATCACAATAGTGAGAGAAATGAGGATAACAAAGACAATAGTAGGTAGGCGCTGTCATATGTAGGTAAGATGTCTGGAAACAATAACGTGAGAGTGCACTTGTAGAAGACAATAGAAACAATAGAAAAAGAGTTTGATTCCCCCTCATTCCGTAACACCATCTGTAACATCAGCCCCTTCTCAAGGTTTCGAGTTCCATCCAAAATCAGCCCCTCACCATTTTCATGGGATCAAATGTGACTACTCCCCCATCAGTCATTTCCGAGAATGTGCTAAACGTTGTCGCAGTTGGCACATCATGGGCGTAAACCCTTGTCGGTAGTTCGATGTCATTTGTCTGTGCGAATCGTATGGAGGTGCCAGTTATGAGTGTTGTGATGTGAGAAAGAGGTGGCGTGGCTAGGATTCTGAGCCAGATAAGCATGTAGAATGTTAACATAAAGAGAATTGTGATGCCGAAAATGGCACTGAGAGCGATAGCGACGTTTAAGTTAGAGATCATCGTGGTTCGGATTTAAGTTGTCCAGTGACGTGGTGGGTTGTCATGCATTGGGTTGCTTGGACAGAAGAGAGCGGAGTGCTCAGGTCACCACTGTTGGCAGTGCGGGCATTGGTACTCCAGGCAGTGTGATGAGAAATGGCTGATTTGTGCGCAGGTGAAACATACGGAATTCCACATCCATGGTGGTGTGGGCGCATGTTCAGGGGTGGTCTGTCTGGGATAAGAAGTGGGTGCTCATACTGGTGCTGGTGGTGATGGATGTGGGTGCAGGTGGGTGCAGGTGGGTGGCTGGCAGGGGTGACGATGTGAATTGTTCTCATGCAGTTTCGAAGTCTTTGTCTTCTTCATCATTCAACAGTTCTATAATAAAAATCCACTGTGGGGTGGGTACCCATTCTCCGGGCTTGTAGTTTAAGGCTTGTTCGTCTAGGCTCCTTATCAATGGGAGCAGGTCGAGATGGTATGCTTCCTTGGTTAGACGTTGAAACACCCATTCGAGGGCAGAGATGGCATGGTAAGTTTTGAAAAGGTTCTGTGTTGTCCCATGGAGCAGCGCCCGGTCTTGGGTCATGGACATTAGTCTTTCCTCATTCCGACGTCAACATTGCAAATGAAACTAAGGATCAGTTCAAAAGTTCTGGTGGGGTTGGGGTCAGGAGTGACATTCATGTAGAAGTGGAGAGGGTGGCTCATATTGGTAGTAGGTTGTGGGTAGCTTTGTATTCACCCAATATTTCTGCAGCATTTTTTAAATGAGCCTCAGGCTCCCAGGTGTTTTCTGCTGTGCTATAGCCCTTCCATTTCACCAGAAATCAGGTTCTCCGGCCCATCTTTTTGTGAGCCAAAATAGTCTCGACCTCGTGCTCCAATTCTCCTTCGATCAGATCGGGAGGTGGAGGGAGAAGATTTGGTCCGTGGGTTTCATTCTCCTTGAAACATGAGAGAAGGGAAGCATGGAAGACAGGGTGTATTTTCCACTGTGAAGGGAGCCTCAACTCATAGGCATGAGAAGAGATTACTCATGTGATAGGGAATGGCCCTTCATGCTTAGGTGTGAGCTTCCTGGTCGGGTATCCCAACTTCAAGTTCCTAGAGTCGAGCCAAACCTTTTCTCCCACTGTGAATGGACGGAAGCCTCATCCATTGTGTCCGATCATGACCTGTCGGAATAGCTTGTGTGCTGCCAGGGCTTCTTGCTGTACATTTCCTAGTTCAGCTATCCTTTGCTCGGTAGCCAGTATGTTCATTTTCTCATAGGTCATGGGAATGGCCTTAGGGTGTGTTCCCATCATTACATAAAATGGAGTGTTTTTAATTGCCAAGTGGTGCTTTTGATTGTGTGTAAACTTGGCAGTAGTAAGTCTCTTCCACTGCAATGGCTTGTTTGCACAGAAGATCCGGAGATAGATTTCGAGCTCCTGATTTACTCATTCCATTTCCCCATCAGTCTGCAAGTGGTAGGCCATGCTCATTACTAGTCTTATTTCTAGGAACCTTCCCAGTTCCTAGAATGCATTTGAGGTGAAGCATGGGTCGCGATCAGATATGATCTTGTCTGGGAGGCCAAATCTCCTAAATACATTGTGCAGATAAAGGTCTGCCACCCCTAGTGCGTCGACGGTCTTGTTGCAAGGGATAAAAATCACCCCATTAGTAAGATCATGGTCTACCACGACCATGATGGTATCACACCCATCGTTCATTGGTAGATCAGTGATAAAGTCCATTGTGATGAGTGCAAATGGTCGTGTGGCTTCTGATTTGATCGGCGATAGTGGCAGTGTTGTTGGGTGTGTGTTTACCTTCATCTGTTGACATGTGGCGCAACCGTCAATGTAGTTTCGGATAAAGATTGTTATTCCTGGCCACCAGTAGTCTCTCCATACCAGTTCCAGCATCTGGAATCGGCCGGGGTGTCCTGTAAGTAAATTATCGTGGTATTTCTCCACGATTTTCCTCCTCAACTCCTTGTCATCTGGGACATAGCATCGGTCTTTAAAAAAGACTGTCCCATCATTCTCCATCCTCCAGTCTTCTACCGCCGACTTGATCAGTGGCATTCCTCCTTCTTTGATGGCCCTTACTATCTCCTTTAGTAGGTCATCGCGCATTATGCTTTCTGCCAGTACATCCTTCAATTCAGTGTCAATAGTCTGTGTGAAGATCTCATCCTTTAATAATGTGATGTCATCATTGTCATCATTGACATCGGGTATGTGATCTCCTCGTCGTGATAAGGCATCAGATTGTATCATCATTTTCCCTGGCACATGTACTAATTGGAGGTTAAATTGCGATAGGAAAAGGCTCCATCTAGCCTGTCACTGGTTCAGTTTCTGCACTGTTCTAAAGTACATGAGATTCTTGTGATCTGACAGGATCATCGTGGGGTGTTCGGATCCCTGGAGGTAGTGTCTCCAGGTCTCCAGTGCTCATATTATTCCCAGCAGCTCCTGATCATAGATCTCATAATTTCATTCAGTCGCCATTAGGGAATGGGAGATGTAACCACAAGGGTGCCAGTCTCCATTAGTGTCGGTCTGCTTCAGGACAGCCCCCATTGCATATTTTGAGGCATCACTTTCGATTATGAATGGCTTCTCCACGTTAGGCATCAGCAGCACTGGTGCCTTGGAGAATTTCCTCTTTAGTGTGCCGAATGCTTCTTGGCATTCATTCGTCCAATTACAGGGCTGATCCTTTTTTGTCAAGTCATTGAGCGGCTTTGTGATCATGGCGAAGTTGCCGATGAATCTCCGATAGAAATTCCCAAAGCCCAGGAATGATCTAACCCCTTTGACATTGGTTGGGGGTGGCCAGTTCTTAATCCCACTCAATTTAGTTGGGTCTATGGCTAGCTGGTTCGGTTGCAGAATCAATCCAAGAAACTCGACTTCTTGTACATCAAATCTAGACTTCTCAGGTTTGAGGTAGAGGTTGTTCTCTCTAAGCCTCGCTAGGACCCTCCTTGTTCTCTCCTCATGTTCCTCTTTGTTTTTAGAGAAGATAAGAATGTCATCCATGTAGATTACTAGCCATCCCTCGTTTAGCATGTCCCAGAAGATATCATTCATCATCGCCTGGAAAGTTGCCAGGGAGTTACAGAGGCCAAAAAACATGACCTTGGGCTCAAACAGCCCCTTATTGGTCTTGAATGCCGCTTTCCACTCATCTCCCTTCTTAATTCTGACGTTGTGATATCCCCATCTGATGTCTAATTTAGTGAACCATCTTGCCCCTTTCAGCTTGTCGAGTAGATCACTGATCAGCAGAATGGGGTAAGAGTTCTTGATGGTTCCTTCATTCAGATACTGGTAGTCTTGGCAGGGTCAAAGTGCATCAGAGTCCTTTTTCGCTACGAAGAAGAATGGTGAAGCCATGGGTGACTTGGATGGGACAATGTATCTTTTTCTCAGGTTATCATCGATAAATTCGTCTAATTTCTTCTGTTCCACTGGGGTAATAGGATAGACCTTGCAGTCTTTTGGGATGAAATCCAGTTTGAGCTCAATCGCATGGTCCCACGGTCTAGACTCGGGGAATCTCTCCGACGCTGCTTTTTTCAAGCACACTCCAATATTCTTTGTATTTGTCAGAGAGTAATTCATTGAGCGACTGCATTTCCTTGGCATCCCCCCTTTCGTGGGCAAGCCTCTGTGAAACGGAGGTCTTTGCTCAAATATAGGTCATGTTCAAATAGGTAATTCTGCTGGTTAGCCGAGATCGGGTGAGATGCGAGATCTGTTGGAGCTTTTGGTAGTTCGGTGGTAGATAGTCATTTTCGATGGTGAGGGGTGACTCCTCAGCCCTGAATATTCCTATCATTGGTTCTCCCTGAACATAAGCAAATAGTGCATCAGTTTTGCCATGATCTCTTCCCAAGTTAAGTGATAAGCTGGCGTCTGAGTCATCCAGTACAGAGATCTGTGGGTCGATCCTGGGATGGATGTCCATTGCCAGGTGTGATCCATCCTTATCGAGTTTGTCTGTGGTGCAAAGTCCTTTTGCGAGATGAACCGTCCCAAGCCTACTCTTCACGTGCTCGGTGGCGGCAAGGTGGGTTTCCCTGAAGGTCTCCCCAGCGCTCCTTTTAGGTAGCCTCCCGAGAGTTGGGCTCAACGTTACTCTTGGTACAATCAGCCCCTTGTCATCTATAGTGAGACTTTGCTTACCAATTGTGGTTCATGTCTGCTCGATCATGGTTCAGATTTTCCCCATAAGGGACCTTTTGGTCTGTCTGTCGGTAAGAGTCCCCCTTTCCCAATCAATGATAGGGTTGCACTTCCAGAGCCACGTGTACCCTAGGATCATCCTCTCCTTCCCTAGCCCTATTATCAGCATTCTAATCTCTTCTTTCTTCCCTCCAATCTCCATGTTGATGTAAATGTAGTGTGAAATGGTTCTGTTTTTGTTAAGGGTTTCATCGATATTTTTAGCAAGGATTTTTTTGATGAGTGAGATCTTTCTTAGTCTGAGCTTCTCGACTACTCGGTGATTGATAAATGTTTCACCTGCCCCTGAGTCAATCAGGGCAGGGATTTCGGCTTTCTTGTCTCCTAGCAAATAATAAACTGGAAGGTGCATTGATTGATGGCTTACTTGCGCTACCATTATGGTTGAGACAACTAATCTGGCGAGATTTTTGAAGTTTCTTCAGACTTGTTCAAAGGTTGATATCGCTGCGATATTGCTCAAAATTGGTTTGAAACTCTTCAAAGATCTTCCAAGTGTATATTCAGAGCTGTACAGTGCATTCAAAGTTCATTGAAAATGTGAAAACTGATGTATCAGTGCTCAAACTATGCTGGGGACCTATGGGCAATGTATTCATCTACTCCTTTTGCTCCCTGCGAGAGTGCTCAGAGTTCACTTATCCAGAAACATGCTAATTTTTGATGAAAACATCTAGGGGGGGGGGGGATCATTGTCAGCAATGTATTCAACAGTGAAGACACTATCACTCACCTCTTGCAGGGCCACATGGCCTCCACTTGCACAACCCCCTTGGACTCGGCATCCACCCACCCCTTGTCCACTGCCGATGTGGGCCACCATTTTAAAAACCCTCCGCTACCATAAGATCCAGCACCTTTTCCTTCTCTTCCAACTCATTGATAAGTGTGCGGATCTTGGTGTAGTGGTTGCATGGCATTTTCTTCATTTCAGCCTTCCTTTCTTCTTTCGTGTCTTTTGCAGGAGGTTCTTTTCCTCCCTTGTGATCGTTCGCTCTGTGCCCCCACTTGTGACAGATAAAGCACTTCCCTTTTTTAATGTGTTCGAACCTCTCTGCGTAAGAGAGGCGTGTTGCATCTATGTCCATGGTGTTAGAGTCTTTGGAAGAGCTGCTTGCTCCTCCTCCTCCTCCTCCCACCTTACTGTAAGTTCTTTCCTTAATCACTTTTGCTCGCCTCAAATGCTCTTCTGCCCTAGCTGCATGGGTGTACCACCCCTTGATCGTGTTGGGTGGGTTCTCCATGCCAAAGACTTTGTCCAGCACTTTGTTGTTGAGCCTATCGACAAAGTATTCGATGAGTGCGGCATCTTCCTTGATTTTTGTGTGATAAGCAAGCATCTTGAATTGTGCAATATATTCATCCACCCCCCTTCCTCCCTGTGAGAGTGCTCGGAGTTGGGTGCACACATTCCCTGCATCGTTGATTGGCGAAAATGCTGTGCATACCTTCGCAATAAATTCTTGGAATGTATCCCAAGGTTTAGACTTAATGTACCTCTCCTCCAGATATGCCTGTTTCCATGGCCCTGCTGTCCCTCTGTTCATATAAGAAAGCATGAATAGGATTTTATGATGATCATTCAGGAACGTGGCCGCATTCGCATTGATGTAGGCCTCACATTCGAGAAGGAAGAGCATAGTTTTTGCTCTATCCCCAGAGTAGTCAGTTGGTGCCCTCATCTTGATTTCAGCGGGATGAGTGGCAGGGGCAGTGGGTGTGGTGGGGATGGTGGGAGTGGATGGAGCTGCCATGTTTCTTCTTTGTCTGGTGGGGTAAGGTCGGGTTGTTCTCGTAAGAATTCTGGTGTAGAGTATGTGCTGCCTAGACTGAGGTTAGTCAGCAGATTTTGAAGCAGCTTGACCTTTTGTTAGAGTTGAAGCTCTTAGTTCATGAAATGAGTTGAGGCTCGTAAGCATCAACCTTCAGTAAGGAGTTCTAGATCGCTGAAGCTCGTGAGCAACGGTTTGAGGATGACTTAGATTGCTAAGATCATAAGAGCATAAAAGAGACCAGGTCAAGCTGAGCTTGACTGGTCGTTGTATTACTGCTTAAATACTACACAGAGTTGTGCACAGAAATATAAGAACAATAGAAAGAGACAATAGTGTGAGAGCATTCGTAGACTTATCACAATAGTGAGAGAAACAAGGATAACAAAGACAATAGTAGGTAGGTGCTGTCATACATAGGTAAGATGTCTGGAAACAATAACGTGAGAGTGTGCTCATAGAAGACAATAGAAACAATAGAAAAAGAGTTTGATTCCCCCTCGTTCCGTAACACCGTCTGTAACACGTATCGTATCTCTAAAAGTTCTGCAAAATATCACAAACTTCTTCGAACTTTCGCATTTGCTCTCAACTTGTCACCTATTACCTATCGCCACTCGAAAACCACTTCTTACTTGCTATATTTGTTCTCGACATATCTTGCCACCAGTTGGACATCTTCAAACCCCTTTGAACTCACTTTGAACAACTTCAAATCCATTTGAATCTACTTTGAACTACTTTGCACATCTTTGAACCTGTTTCAAACTTTTTTGAACATCTTTGTATGCCTTTAAAAACTATTCACCACATCCCTTACCATTTTGCATTGATGATACTTGACCTGGAAACCTAACAAAAACCTGTTAAAAGGCTTAGGAAGTATAACACAGGCTAGAGAAAGGGTGTGAGTTGGTACTAAATATCACCACTGATACCCAAATGTTGTGTTTAGTAACACAAAAGGATGAATTGTGCTGTGAATACTCTCTAAAGGTGTATGAAGAGGTTCGAAAGAGGTTGAAATGGGTTCAAATATGTGCAAAAGAGTTCAAAAAAGATTTGAAGAGGTTTGAAGTTGTGCAAAGTAGTTTTGAGGAATGTCAAGGAGGTTCGAAGTGAGTTTGAAGAAGTTCGTAGATTCAGACTAATGTTGAGGTATATTGAAAAGCGAATATAACAAATAAGGAGTGTTTGCCAAGAGGCAATAGGCAATGTGCAATAAAATGAGGAGCGAATACAATAGTTTTGAGGAAGTTTATGATATTTCACAGAACTTAGAGATCCGATGTGAAGATAAGACTCAAGAGAATGACTCTTAAATCTGACAATAGTGAGAGGGTAACTTATTCTGTGTTCCCCATTGCTCTTTCTTCTGATTCTAAGTAACTAACACAAGTCTATATACAAATTGAAGAGATAGTACTAAAAAGGAAATAATAACATGTGTAAAACATGAGGCAATATATCAAACAATCAGGACTTGTAGATCATGAAACAAATGATAAATGATAAATAATGGAACATGTAGTGTTCCCATATAGTAAAAGTACTTATCTTTTGCTTTAATATATCAATGAAACATAAAAATGCACTTATCATATTCTAAATCTCTTGTAGTTTCTCCTTGTGTCTGGTAGTGCTCTATATGCAGCAAATCGGCTCACTCCAAATGTGCAGCATGTATCGAAAGTGTTTTAAAACAGCTATACAGTGGCCAATGTCATTTGAAATGCTGTGAAGTCATTCAAAGTGTCACAAAATAGTTCAAAAGCATTCAAAATGTCTCGAAGTCATCTGAAATAGTGTGAAATAGTTTGAAAAGGATTCAATGTCGATTTTGTGGTGTTTGTAGTAATTTGGAGTGTGTGTTGTAATGTGTAGATATGATTAGATCCTTCTCCAGACATTATAGCGCATAGTGGACCTAGCAGTGTCACTAAACACAATGTTTTGGTATCAGTAGTGATATTTAGTACCAACTCGCACCCTTCCTCTAGCCTGAGTTATACTTCTTAAGCCTTTTAACAGGTTTTTGTTAGGTTTCCAGATCGAGTATCATCAATGGTCCAAGAAAATGGTGGACAAGTTTCTTGGATGGGCATTGATATGGCTCCCTATCACCCTGTGCTCATACTATGGCATTTTTCATGATTGTGTGCACCTCTTGGATGATTTTTACTCACTTTGCACAGTGCACTTTTGTGTGCCTTTGTGTGCTTCTTTGTGTGCTCATGCACTTTCATGCACCTTTGACTGCTTAGGTGTGCTTTCATGCACCTTTTACAGTTCTACTGCACCTTTGGACCACCCTTAGCTGCCTTCTATTATGCACCTTAAATGCACCTTGTTATGTTGATAGGTCCACTATGCACTATAAGGTCTGGAGAAGGATCTAATTGTATCAACACATTATGACATGCACTACGAATCACTATGAACACCACAAAATCGACTTTGAACACTTTTTGAACTATTTCGCACTATTTTGGATGACTTCAAAAAACTTCAAACAATTTTGCGACACTTCAAATGCTTTTGAATGACTTTGTACTACTTCCAATGATATTGGCCACCATATAGCTGTTTTAAAACATTTTTGATACATGCTGCACATTTGAAACAAACCATTTTGTTGCATATCGAGCACTACTGGATACAAGGAAAGACTACAAGAGATTTAGGATGTGATAATAGTGTTTTTATGTTTCAATGATATATTGAAGCAAAAGATAAGTACTTTTACTATATGGGAACACTACACATTTCAATTATTTATCATTTTTCATTTGTTTCATGATCTACAAAGTCCTCATTGTTTGATATATTGCCTCATGTTTTACACATGTTATTATTTCCTTTTTAGTACTATCTCTTCAATTTGTATATAGACTTGTGTTAGTTACTTAGAATCAGAAGAAAGAGCAACAAGGAACACAGAAGAAGTTACCCTCTCACTCATCGTCTGATTTAAGAGCCATTCTCTTGAGTCTTAGCTCGCATCATATTTCTAAGTTCTGCAAAATATCATGAACTTCTTTGAAACTATTGTATTCACTCCTCATTTTATTGCACATCACCTATCACATCTCAACAAATACTCCTTATTTGTTATATTTGCTTTTTGACATACCTCGACATTAGTCTGACATCTACAAACTTCTTTGAACTCACTTTGAACCTCTTTGAACTACTTCGCACCTCTTCGAACTCTTTTGGATATATTTAAACTCTTTCAGACATATTTGAACCTATTTCGACCTCTTTCAAACCTCTTCATATGCCTTTAAAGACTATTTGCCACAGCCCTTACCATTTTGCATCACTAAACACAATGTTTTGGGTATCAGCGGTGATATTTAGTACTAACTCGCACCCTTCCTCTAGCCTGTGTTATACTTCCTAAGCCTTTAAACAGATTTTTGTTAGGTTTCCAGGTCAAGTATCATCAACATTTAAAACTGCCTTCATGCATCTCCCACACTCATTATCTGCCTTTGACAGTTACTGCATGCTCGATGCACCTTTATGTGCTCTTTTATGCTTTGCCAGCAACTCACATTCTTTGCTGTGCACTCATTGCACTATCCATTTATCACACACAACAATCCTTCACCACATCTATTGAGCTGTGCATCATGGCTTCCAACTTCCTAGGGCACTTGTTTGAGGTGCACCATGATGGCATCACCACCCAACTGTGCATTCTCACATAATCTGAGCACTTTGCACCTATTTGGCATTGGACTGTGTGCACTTGGGTGCTTTCATGTAGTTTGGGTGCTTGGTACTATTTGGCATCACACAGCATCTCCTTATAGTTCTTCCACATTTCCAATTGGCATTGCCTTATTTGGTAACCAGCACAGGTTGATCATGTCACTATTACTAAGGTGCAGCATGTGACACATAACACTAAAGCAAATTAATTGGGAAGAGCGCACAGGACCTAAAGCACACCAAAAATAGAGCATTGCCAGTGCAGTTGGGTATTGGGCTATAGCATGCACAAATCTTATTGGCTAAGGCAGTGGCATCATGCAGTTGGGTTTAGATGGGCCAATGGATGGACTTGTGGGTAGCGCACAGTGCTTTCTACTTTTTTTTACCACTTTTATCACATAAGCCATTTGCACATAGTAGGCAGATACATAGAGAATCCAGAGGATCTTTCCCCCCCACATAGTTCATAGCTTGTTCAGCATTGCCCATAGTCTGTGCACCAGTGGTGTCCAGTTCATGCACCTTTGTAGTGCACCCTTCATCTAGCCACATTTGTGTATTGTTTGCATCCCTCATTGTTTTGCTGTGTTTCATTCCTTAGATCACATCCTTCATCTTCATTTGTGCACTTTTGCAGTGTGCCCTTCATATAGCCATGTTTGCACATCATTTGTGCCTCTCATATATAGCTGCATTTTACACACCATTTGCACATTTCCCACTAGTTGCACTTGCATACTACTTGCATCCCTAGTCCATGCATCCACCTTTCAGCACACTCCAGTGCTGTTCTTGTCCTGCCAAACCTCCCACTTTCACCTTCCTCATTGTTGCACATTTTTCTGCACTGTGCATTTTTGCCCCTTTGCATTGCACACTTTTTTGCCATTGCACATACCTTCCTTTTTATGTACACAGCTTAGTGCGCACATTTGCGAACCATTGCACCAGTCTCTTTGTAGTCTTTGCACCTTAAAGGATGATCCAAGGCCCTCTAAGCGAACCTCCTCACACCAAGCATGCCTGCAGCTGTAAGTTTAGTGTTCACTCCTTTTGTTGAGACTTTGCACTGAGTACCAACTGAACACATCAGTGTGTGGTGGAAATGTCACTAGAGTCAAGATACATATGATCACCAACCTTATACATGGGTGTGGGTGAGTGACGCTAGTTGTAGAAGTGTGCCATGTCATCCTTCACCTTGGCCAAAACTGACTTCGCCTCCTCCAAAGTGTCCTTCATCTGCTCTGTGAACTCATTCACCATCGCTAAGTGCAAGGGTGCTTGTTGAGGTTCAAAGCCCATGCATGGATGTTGCCCTGTGTTGAGGAGGAAGGGAGTTTGTTGGGTGGAAGAATGGACATGGTTGTTGTATCCAAACTCAGCCATGGGGAGAAGATCTTCCCAGTCTTCCTGCCACTCATTGACAAAGACATGGGTGTACTGCTCAAGTTCTTGGTTGACTTGTTCCATCTGTCCATCTGTCTGTGGGTGGTAGACAGTCGAGGTGAGGAGTTTGATCCCCAGTAGGCATACAGCTCTCAGGTGAACTCTGCAATGAATTGTGGTCTTTGATCACAGAGGAATGTGCCAGGCAGTCCATGGAGCTTCCACACATGGCACAGGTAGAGTCGAGCTGCTCCAAGCATAGTGACAGTCATATGTATGAGTGGGGATAAAATGAGCTCACTTTCCAGCAGAGTCGACTGTGCACATTACCATGTCAAACCCATTGGACTCTGGTAGTTCCACCACAAAATCCACACTAACAACATCTCAGCAATTTTTTGGGACAGGAAGGGGGTGTAACTCACCCATGGGCTTGCACTGTGGAGTCTTGGTGCATAAGCAGAGATCACAGGTACAGCAGTACTAACCAATGAGTTAAGACATATGGGGCCACTAATAATTCTGTGATATGAGTTCCAACTCTTCCAATGTCCAGGATGACCCACAATGAGTGAGTCATGGTGCTGAGAGATGAGTCATCATTGAAGCTGGAGATTGTTAGGGATATAGATGTGGTCATGGAAGTAGAGGATGTCATCCTTCTCTGTCCATTCTGCTGCATGAAGTGAAGGGGCAGATCCCTTCCTCAGCTCCTTCACTGCCAGAGCCACAGCATCCTCATATAAACTGCTACAGTTTGCATGATTAATGTCATGTAGGATACTGCACTCCTCACCCTCCAAGGTGACACCTTCTAATGCACAGACTGTAAACAGATCAGGTTGCAACAACACAATACCTTGATTGTCATTACTTCCATCCCCATGGTCCAGGCAATGAGAGAAGGCATCAGTCTTCACCATGCTGCATCCTAGGCAATAATGCAAAGAGAAATCAAACCTGGAGAGGTAAAGGGACCAATGGGCTTGGTGACAATTAAGCTTCTTGGCAGTCATGAAGTACTCGAGGTTCTTGTGGTCCATCCAGATCTCGACCTTATGTTGAGCACCCTCCAGGAAATGTCACCACTTCTCCAATACCCACATTATTGCCAGTATCTCCTTGTTGTGGATCTTGTAATTGAATTCCACAGCACTGAGACTATTTGAGTAGAAGGTGATGGGGTGCCATTTCTGGTCCTCGGGAGACTGTTGGGATAGTACTGCACCCATTGCAAAGTCTGAACTGTCAGCTTCTACATGGAAGGGGCACGAGTCATCAGCAAAGGTGAGGATTGGAGTGGAAGTGACCATCTCTTTGAGCTTCTCAAACACTTCCTGCTGCGCATTCTCCCATCTCCATCCCTCTTCGCCAGTGAGGTTAAATAGTGGGTGGGCATGGTCGGAAAGATCTTTAATAAAGCACCAATAGAAATTGATGAAGCACAGAAAAGACTGCACCTCTTTCTTGTTTATGGGCGTGGGCTAGGTTGTAACACCAGCAACCTTGACTGGGTCCATCTCCACCTGCCCATCTGAGATGATCAGGCCCAAGTACTCAATTCATGTCTTCTCAAACTTGCACTTGTCATGATGAAGATAGAGTTTGTGCCGCTGAAGTCATTCCAGTACCAGATGCATGATTCAGCAATGTTCATCGAGGTCTCGAGTGAAGATGAGAATGTTGTCAAGGTAGACACAGACCACACCTTCCAGTATGAGATCATGAAAGATGCTGTTCATCATGGTCTGAAAGGTGGCAGGACTATTAGTGAGACCAAAGAACATGACAAGCAGTTCAAAAAGACCACAGTTCATGTGAAAGCTGCCTTCCACTTGTCCCCTTCCTTTATCTGCACATTGGTGTAACCCCAATGGACATTGAGCTTGGTGAAGTAATGCACCCCGTGGAGTTGGTTGATGAGTTGAGATATGAGGGGTAGTGGATAGCGGTTCTTGACTGTGATGTTGTTGAGGCATCGATAGTCTTGAACCAGTCGAAGGGACCCATCCTTCTTTTTAACAAAGAAGAAAAGTGAGGCCATGGGCAACTTTGAAGGGTGGATATGACCAGAAGCCAAGTGTTCATTGATGAACTTGTCAAGTTGTCATTGTTCTTTGGGGGAGAGAGAATAGACCTTGCAGAAGGAGGGCATGGCACCCAGTGTGAGCTCAATTGCATGATCCCATGGCTTACGGTTAGGAAGTGAGTTGAAGGATTCCTTAGAGAAAACATCCTCGAAGTCATGCAGGTGAGGAAGCATGGAATCAGTGAAAGATTTGGGTGCACTGTTCTTATGGAAGGCCTCTGCAAGGTGCTGGGATATGTTTGAGGTGGCATGCACCTCATGTAAAGAGTTAATGGCAGTGTAGAAAATTTGGTCACCTTTTCCCATCTCCTCCACCTCCTCTTCATCATCATCTGAGTCAGGTGCAAGATCTGGGATGGCTTCTAAAATTGTCTCTTGGAGGGCAGTAATATCTTTTTTATATTCATTATAAACATGTTTGGCTCTGGCGAGAGTGCCAGAGTTAATATCTGAATCTCAATAATCTCTTGTGCTGAAATATTCATCATCATCATCATACATGTGGGTGTACATGTGTAAAGTGTAGCTCTTGCAAGTGTTACAAGTGCCTCAGTGAGGATGATGCCTTCACCATCAATCCTCCAATTTCTGGTGGTGGAAGAGCTGGTGCCCACACCAGCTCGCTGGTTTTGTTCTTCTCTAGCAGACATTCTGCTAGTGCTGATGGCTTCTTCAATCTCACCAGGGCTTGGTGAGCGATAGGGTTGAGTGATGCTGCTGCTCGAGCCAGTGGGATTGAGCTCTCTTGGCTTCTCCTTCCCCCTTTGAGACCAACCACTAGAGCCCATCTCATGCTGATGTGTTCAGTTGGTACTTGGTACAGAGTCTCAACAGAAGGGGTGAACACTAAACCTACAGCTGCAGGCATGCTTGAAGTGAGGGGGTTCACTTAGAGGGCCTCAGATTGTCCTTTGGAATGCAGGGATTACAAAGAGGCTGGTATGGTGGTTTTCAAGGTGTGCACTAGTTGTGTATGCAAAAAGAAAGATATGTGCGATGGCAAAAAAGTGTGCAACACAAAGGGGCTAAAACATGCAGTGCAGAAAAACATGCAATGGCGCAAAAATGTGCAACAATGAGGGAGATGGAAGTGGGAGGTTTGGTGGAACAAGTACAGCACTGGGATGTGCTGCAAGGGTGACACACAGGCTAGGTATGCAAACAGGGTGTGAGTGCAAGTTGTGGGAAAATGCGCAAATGGTGTGCAAAATGCGGCTATACAAATAAATGTGCAAATGGTGCACAAATACAGCTATATGAAGGGTGCATTACAAGAGTGCACAAACAAAGATGAAGAGTGCACAAACAAAGATGAAGAGTGCACAAACAAAGATGAAGAATGCAATGAAGGGATGAGATGCAGCAATGCGATGAGGGAATGCAAACAATATGCAAACATGGCTATATGAAGGGCACACTACAAAGGTGCATGGACTGGATGCTGGTGCGCAGACTATGCATGATGCTGAATGAGCTATGAACTATGTGGGGGGGGGAAAGATCCTCTGGATTCTCTATGTATCTGCCTACTATGTGCAAATGGCTTATGTGATAAAAGCAGCAAAAAAAAGTAGAAAGCACTGTGCGCTACCCACAAGTCCATCCATTGGCCCATCTAAACCCAACCGCACGATGCCACTGCCTTATCCAATAAGATTTGCACATGCTATAGCCCAATACCCAACTGTTCTGGTGTGACACTCTATTTTTGGTGTGCATTGGGTCCTGTGCACTCTTCCCAATTAATCTGCTCCAGTGTTATGCATCATGTGCTGTGCCTTAGTAATAATGATGTGATCGACCTGTGCCAGTTACCAGATAAGGCAATGCTGATTGGAAATGTGGAAGAACTATAAGAAGATGCAGTGCAAGGCCAAATAGTGCCAAAGCACCAGGATTACATGAAAGTGCCCAAGTGCACACAGTCCAATGCCAAATAGGCACAAAGTGCCCAGATTACATGAGAATGCGCAGTTCTCTTGTGCTGGAATTGCAGTGTGCCTTGAATAAACACACCAGTAAGCTAGAAGCCATGATACACAGTGCAATTGGTGTGGTGGATTGTTGTGTGTGTGGTAAGGATAGTGCAATGAGTGCACATCAAAGAATGTGAGTTGCGGGTAAAGCATAAAAGGAGTGTGTAAAGACACATTGAGCATGCAATAACTGTGAAGGACAGATAAGGAGTGTGGGGGGGGGGGCACATTGAGGCAGTTTGAAGCATAACAAGGCACATTTAGAGTGCACAACAGAAGGCAGCTATGGGAAATCCAAAGGTGCAGTAGAAATGTAAAAGGTGCACAAAAGCACACCTAAGCAGTCAAAGGCATGCAAAAGCACATGAAAGTGCATGAAGGCATGCAAAAGTGTGCTGCACAAAGTGAGCGGAAGCCATCTAGGAGGTGTGCACAATCACAAAAAATGCTATAGTATGCATGCAGGGCAATAGGGAGCTGTATCAATGCATATGGCTAGGTCTGTCATTGTGATCATCCCCCATGGGGTCATCTTTGTCTGGAGGAAAACTTGCCATGGTAGTGTACCAAGCAATGAAGAAAAAAAAAAATTGGAACTCTGCATGATGTAAAGTTGTGGAGTGTGAAATCTGTTGTGCAAGGTACACCCCCAACATGACTTGGAAATTTCCAAGTTGTTAAGTCTGTTGACGCACAGAGGTTTCTGTGCATTTGGGCAATTCTTGCCAGTCTCTGGCACCCATCAGTACCAGATAAGCACCTAGAGTTGCAAGATCATTGCAGTTTGCTAAAGGTTTTCAAGTGTTGTCTCCCAAACTCCACTTAACTTCAAACTGGATGGTACAGTGATATGGCTCCCTATCACCCTGCACACATACTACAGCATTTTTTGCAATTGTGCACACCTCCTAGATGGCTTCTGCACACTTTGTGCAGCGTGCTTTTGCATGCCTTCATGTGCTTCCATGCACTTTGGCATGCCTTTGACTGCTTTTGTGCACTTTTTACTTTTCTACTGCGCTTTTGGATCCCCCATAGCTGCCTTCTGTCATGCATCCTAAATGCGCTCTGTTATGCTTCAAACCACCTCTGCGTGCCCCCCCCACACTCCTTATCTGCCTTTCACAGTCTTTACATGCTCCTTTTATGCCTTACCTGCAACTCACATTCTCTGCTGTGCACTCACTGCACAATCCCTATCACACACACAACGATTCACTACACCAATTGCACTGTGCATTGCAGCTTCCAGCTTACTGGTGCATTTATTCAAGGTGCACCATGATTCCAACATGAGCAAACTGTGCATTCTCACATAATCTGGGCACTTTGCACCTATTTGGCATTGGACTGTGCACACTTGGGCACTTTCACATAATCCTGGTGCTTTGGCGCTATTTGGCCTCACATAGCATCTCCTTATAGTTCTTCCACATTTCCAATTGGCATTGCCTTATCTGGTAAGCAGAACAGGTTGATCACATCATTATTACTAAGGCACAGCACATGACACATAACACACCAAAGCGGATTAATTGGGAAGAGCACACAGGACCTAGAGCACACCAAAAATAGCGCATTGCACTGGAACAGTTGGGTATTGGGCTATAGCATGCACAAATCTTATTGGCTGAGGCAGCGGCATAGTGCAGTCAGGTTTAGATGGGCAAATGGATGCGCTTGTGGGTAGCACATGGCACTTTCTATTTTTACACTTTATTTTACTGTTTTTATCACATAAGCCATTTGTACATAGTAGGCAGACAGATAGAGAATAGAGGATCTTTTCCCCCCTCATAGTTCATAGCTCATTCAGCGTCGCACATAGTCTGTGCACCTTTGTAGTGCACCCTTCATATAGCTGCATTTGCATATCATTTGCATCCCCTCGTTGTATTGCTGCATTTCATCCCTGCATTGCATCCTTCATCCTCGTTTGTGCACTCTTGCAGTGTGCCCTTCATATAGCTGCATTTGTGCACCGTTTGTGCATTTATTTGTATAGTTGCATTTTGTGCACTGTTTGCGCCTTTTTCTGCCCATTTGTTAGAGCGACACCCACTAATCTGCTAGCTGGACCGTGCGGGTTCTCCTACAAGAAGGCAGCAGGGGGCATGCGCATGATGGGGGGATTTGATGGATTTGATGCAAGGGTTAAAAATAGAACAGTTGGCTGAAATAGGCCTTTCGCACCACTAATGTGGATGGAATACCTAAGAGAACTCAACTGAGGCCTCCTAGTATTTATTTTAAGGTTATATACTATCTTACACATATTGTAGTATGTTATTATGGACGCGTGCACACATGCGCATACATATTGATGTGTGTAAATAAAGAATTCCCACGCTGACAAATAATGTGTATATAGGTGTTTTATAGTGTATTTTGGTGAAATAAAATCAAATAAAATGAAATAAAATAAAATAAAAATAGTATTTGGTAATAGGCATGTTAGAAGACTGTTTCCTAACATTACCCCCCTTTTAGGCCTCGACTTCCAGGCAAGAAAATATTGTATCTGTCCCCTCTGTGAAATTTTGGTAAGGCTAGAAATTCATCCCCTCATACACCATTCTAGCAATGCGACATGGAGCATTTGGATTACATTTAAAGAATTGGGTGATTGCCTTGCGCGCTTGCTTACAATTCTCTTCTGGCTCCCATGAATTATTTTCGTCAGTGTAGTTCTTCCACTTGATTAAGAACTCCAATTTGTTTCGTTGAAGACGTGAGTCCAAAACCTCTTCCACAATATATTCTGGAGCACCTTCTACCATTATTGGAGGCTGTGGAGTAGTTTGTTGACCAGGAATAGTGGGTGGGCGGTAAGGGCATAAACAGGAAATGTTAATCTCAGGATCAATCTTGAATGACTGAGGTAATTTTAACACTACCGCATTGGGTGAAATTATTTTAGAAATTGGATATGGGCCAACTTGCTTCTCCGTAAGCTTTCTTGAAGGTCATGGAATATTCAGATCCTTGGTACTTAGCCATACCAAGTCACCAACTTTATACTCTGGAGCAACAGCTTGAGTACGATCTGTGTGTCGCATCATATCATCACGTGCTTTCATCAATGCTGCCTCTGCTTCCTCCTGCACCTTTCGCATTTTTGACACAAAGTTCTTTACTGATTGTACCTTGACTTCCCTTTGTGGTTCTACTCCCATTCTGGGATGATAACCATAATTAGCAAAGAAGGGTGACATGCGAGTAGCCGAATGGAATTTATTATTGTGGGAAAATTCTGCAATTGCCAACCATTCGGGCCAGTCAGTTTGTCAGTGATTGACAAACATGTGTAGGTACTGCTCCAACTCCTGATTCATTCTCTCTGTCTGCCCATCAGTTTGTGGGTGATATGCCATAGACAATTTGGTTTGAATCCCCAATATGTTATTTAACTCTTGCATAAATGCAGAAGCAAATTGTGATCCATGATTGGAGATAACCATATCAGGTAATCCATGTAACTGCCATACCTGATTTAGATAGAGGCACGCCAAGCCCAACGATGAGGTTTCTGCAGTAGTAGGAATGGTATAGACTTCCTTTGTGAAGCGGTCGCATACTACAAATATTGCATTGTATCCTTGAGCTTCAGGTAATCCTGTGATAAAGTCCACAGATATATCTCGCCATGGCGCTTTAGGTATAGGGTTCAGCATTAATTTCCCAGCAGGCTTTTCTGAAAATTTCTTTCCCCTCATGCACGTGTCACACCCATCCACATACCCCAACACATACTTTGAAATTCCGGGCCACCAATAATTTCTCATCACCAACTCCAATGTCTTCCACCTTCCTGGATGTCCAGCAGCTGGCGTGTTATGATGTAACTGTATGATCTCCCTTCATAAATCTTGATCTTTCAGTACATAGACCTTTCCTCTGAATAACACTAACCCTTGTTCTTCAATCCATTCATCTCCTTTAATATTACTTTTCTTCTCTCCCCTCAGAGCTTTCACAGCTTCCACCACTTCATCATCCATCTCTGAACGTTGCCTGATTTTAGACAACATTTCTGTCTCTGAGCTATCCACCAATAAATATCCTTGACGCATAGCACAAATACAAAAGTATTCAGGTTTGAGTAGGGTAGTATTTTTATTGTCCTCCTCCACTCCCCTTTTATGATCTGTACGTCTGGATAATGCATCTGCTTTCCTCATCAAGCTTCCTGCTTTGTGGACCAAGTGAAAATTAAAGCGTGATAGGAATAATGCCCAATGTGCTTGTCGATGGTTAAGCTTTTTAGCGGACATGAAATACTGCAGATTTTGATGGTCTGTCCAGATCTCGATCTGATGTGTACATCCCTCTAAATAATGTCTCCATGCCTCCAAAGCTCGTATTGTTCCCAACATCTCTTTATCATGCACATCATAATTCCTCTCCACATCATTCAACCCTTTAGACAAATATGCACAAGGATGCCATTTGTCATCTTCACATAGCATTGATAATACTGCTCCAGTAGCAAAGTCTGATGCATCTGATTCCACTCATAAGGGACATGTGAAATCTACTGGGACCAATATTGGCTCTTCCACAAACTTCCTCTTTAACTCCTCAAATGCTGTCTGCTGTTGTTCTCCCCATCTCCACACTACTCCCTTTCATGTAAGGTTGTGTAATGGTGCAGCAATTTTGGAAAAATTATGCACAAAGCGACGATAAAAATTGGCAAGTCCCAAGAAAGCCTGAACTTCCTTGATACAGGTAGGCACGGGCCAATCAACAATTGCCTGTACCTTGATAGGATCCATCTTGATTCCATCAGGACCAATCTTTAATCCCAAGAACTCAATCTCGCTTGCTCCAAATACACATTTCTCCGGTTTAACAAATAAATCATTCTCTGCCAACCTCTTCAACACCTTCTGCACTATCGCCTCATGATTTTCTTCATCCTCCGTAAATATCAAAATGTCATCAATAAATATTATCACCACGCCTTTGTCTATCACATCCTTGAAAATATCGTTCATCATATTTTGGAAAGTTGGGGGACTATTGGTCATCCCAAAAAACATGACTAGCAGCTCGAAGGATCCTCGACGCATGGCAAATGCTGCTTTCTACTCATCTCCTTTCTTTATTCATACATTGTTGTACCCCCAGCATAAATCCAATTTTGTAAAGACCTTGGCTTTTCCAACCTTGTCAATTATTTCTGAAATCAATGGCAAAGGGTATGCATTCTTCACTGTCCAATTGTTCAAATACCTATAATCTGTACACATCCTCTTCCTGTGATCTTTTTTTGGTACAAAGAATACTGGTGATGTCTGCGGTGATTTCGAAGGTCATATGTATCCCTTGCGCAACTGTTCATTAAGGAATGCATCCACTTCTTCTTGTTCCTTCGGAGATAATGGATAGACTTTTGACTTCTTCAGCACAAATCCTGGCTTCATTTCAATAGCATGATCCCATGGCTTTCACACTGGCATCTGCTCCGATTCCTTCTTCTGAAAAACTGACAAATATTTATGGTAGGCTTTTGGCACCCACTCCTCCACTGGCTTCTCCACTTTCTCCACATTTTTATCCCATGACTGTCCTCCACGAATTTTCCTAAAGGTCTGCTTCTGTTCTTCTTTACTTGTCATAATTGGAACTTCCCTGTTTGGCATATTCTCATCCTCCACTTCCTCCATCATAACAGAATACTTCCTCGGACGTTCTTTCTCTTTCTTTTCCTTCTTCTCCTTTTTTACTTTTTTTCCATACACATTACATTCTTTAGGACAACAAGTCATGTGTACCTTCCCAGTTTTCCAATCAATTTCCGGATTATGGGTTTTCCCAAGGTCACACACTTCAAATACGGTTCGCTCCTGATGATCCTGATACTTCAATATCATCATCACTTCCTCCTTAATAGTTCCTCCATGATTGATCGTACCGTCAATATTGTACACCATTATAGGTTGTGGCAGTTTACATGTGCAAATACCATTTCCGGTAATTAGGAATCGATTAATAAATAATCCGGTAGCACCACTGTCAAGCAATGCCTCCACATTAATTGCTGCATGTGTGTCCACTGTCTTCAATCCTACTGTCAAGCTGATTTTGGGTTCTATCCGCGCTGAGCGAATAAAAAATTTAGGGGTCTTCGGAAATAAGGCTGGGCATTTTTCTTTGTCAGATAAATGATGATGGTTGTACTCTTCAATTTCTCTTTCAGGTTCACTCTCAGTTTCCTCGGATACTAAAACATTGTATTGATTCTGGGTCACCAATGGGGAAACCTTTACTGGGACTCTTCCACAAAATTCTTCTGCTTATCTTCCTCCAACTTCACTTCCTCAATTGTCACTTCCCTAATCTTCCTTTTCTGCCTACAATTTTGAGCCATATGCCCTAATTGCCCACAATTAAAACATTTAACTGGAGCTCATCTCCCTACTCGATCAACATCCATCGCATCCATCGATGCTGCTGACTCCTTAACAATAGGTGTCACTGCCATGGCCAGTGGCTGTGCCCTCAGAGTTTGTACCTGAGGTGTCCTTTCTTTCTCGGACTTTCCTCCCAATGACTTTTCAAATCTGGAATTCCCATACATCAATTTCGATTCTGCCTGTTCCTGTCGATACTGCTGATCAAGACGCATTGCTCAATTATACCACTCATCCAACCTCTCCGGCATAGAAGGTAGTCGATAGATAGACTTGAATAATGAGGGATTTAATCCTGCCTTCAAATATTCCACCAACGCTGCTTCTCCCATATTGGTCTGTGATGCTTCTGCTTTAAACTGCAAAATAAATTCATCTGCAGTCAGAAAACCTTGGTGCATAGTTTTTAATTTTGCATTAGCTGTCGCCTTTGGGTTAGGGTCTCCAAACTGTGCCTCCAACCTCTCCAAAAATTCCCTGAAGCTTGCAAATGGTTTATATCCTGTGGCAATTTGATTAATGGCTTCGTTTCTCCAGAACTGTGCTTTCCCTCCCTGGATGTATGAGACAGCAAACATAATTCTAGACTCAGTCGTACGAAATTCAGGCTTTCTCCCATGAATATACAACACTATAGAGCTGATAAAGGATTTTGTGTTCTCCATGGTACCATCAAATATTTGCAGGGGCGCATATTTAGGTAAACACATTTTTTCACTCTCAGATCTCTCCTCTGCATGCTCACCCTCCTGAGACATCCACTCCACCATCTCCTCTATCTCATCATCTTTATCTTCCACTGTTTCTGCATTTGTTTGTACTTGTTTGGGCTGGGATGCTGCTAATACTGACACTAATTGGGACATTTGTGCTGTTAGAGCATCAATTTTGGCTTCAAGAATGGGCATGGGAACAGGATTGTGTCCAGGATTCGAAGCTGCTTGTTCTGTCATAATTATGTAATCTGTGATGAGTCACTTCTTCAGCTGTGTAGAGATTAGGCTGTAGAATTTTTTCGCAAAATTTCGAGTCATGTGATCCGGCTATTTCGGGTACCAAACATGGCAAAACACGTGATTTCGGCTATTGGGCACTTTGGATCAATAACCCTTCCAACAGTGCCTGATCTTGGGGCTATTACTGAATTTGGCTAGTAACTACCTAAAATAGTCATCCAAATAGAGTGATGTAAATCTTAGCTAAACCAGATCCGATCGGTTGTCTGGTTGCAGCTGTCCTAATGACGAGCGCTGCCTTTCGATCACTGGCAGTCGCAATGTAAGGCGAGGCCTGGCATCAGCTTATGAAAGCAAAGGTAAATATGTATATACAATTAATTCTGGCTCTTGCCAAAATGATGCGTAAGTGGATGTGGCGCGGAGACAAATGATGTATGCGCGTGAGTAAGAGAAGGTGCACTGATAGGGTAGTTGAGTTCTTCTGTTAGGGCAACACCCACTAATCTGCTAGCTGGACCGTGCGGGTTCTCCTACAAGAAGGCGGTGGGGGGCACATGCATGATGGGGGGATTTGATGGATTTGATGCAAGGGTTAAAAATAGAACAGTTGGCTGAAATAGGCCTTTCGCACCACTAATGTGGATGGAATACCTAAGAGAACTCAACTGAGGCCTCCTAGTATTTATTTTAAGGTTATATCCTATGTTACACATATTGTAGTATGTTATTACAGATGCACACACACATGTGCGCACATGTGCGTACATGCGCATACATATTGATGTGTGTAAATAAAGAATTCCCACGCTGACAAATAATGTGTATATAGGCATTTTGTAGTGTATTTTGGTGAAATAAAATCAAATAAAATGAAATAAAATAAAATAAAAATAGTATTAGGTAATAGGCATGTTAGGAGACTGCTTCCTAACACCATTGCACTCTCATCCCATTTGTGCCCCTAACCTGTGCATCACCCTTTCAGCACATCCCAGTGCCATCCTCATCCCACTACACCTCCTGCTTTCATCTCCCTCATCATTGCACATTTTTGTGCTCCCATTGCATGTTTTTTCCACACTGCCCATTTTTGCTTTTTTGCATTGCGCACTTTTCTGCTATTGCACATATCTTCCCTTTAGCATACACAACTAGTGCATACATTGAAAACTGCCATATCAGCCTCTTCGTAGTCTCTGCACCTCGAAGGATGATCTGAGGCCCTTTAAGTGAACCCCCTCACCCCAAGCATGCCTGCAGTTGTAGGTTTAGTGTTCACCCCTTCCATTGAGACTCTGCACTGAGTACCAACTGAACACATCATTTCTGGAGCCCACCGCAAGGGGTTTCTGTTTACCAGACCTTATTTAGACCTCCATTAGCTCGCCCTTTGCTTCAACATTAACCACCTTTGCACTCTCCATTCTGAGCTGTTAGCCACTGCGCTCCAGCTTGGGGAAATACCAGTATTTGAATCACTCTTTCTAAACAACATACATCAGTCTTTACCTCCACCTTCACCTAAATCATCCCTACCTACCCTAACTCCATCCGCATCATCGCATTTTTCCCCACCTTCAAATTTCACTGCGCTTTTACCAGATCTTAACTCTACACACCTTACTTCACCTACCATGGCTACCATGCACATGCCATCCACATCTAATGAAAATGTGCTGTGTTTTGACCCTGAAAAACCATGTGAACTCCAGAAATACTTTGAGGATCTTGCGCAACTTCTCCACAATTGTAATGTCACTGATGAGACTGATAAGAAATTCCACACTGTGGACACTTGGAAACTGCTACCAGAGTATAGCGCAATGCACAACTATGGTGCATTCAAAGATGCTGTCCTAAAGCTTTACCCCAGTTCCAGGGATGGCAGCAAATGGAGTATTAGCGACCTAGACAAGCTTATTGGTGAAACCACATGTGTTGGCCTCATAACTGCAGAAGAAATCGTGTGCTATTATCATGCATTTTTCAACATCAGTGAATACTTAGTTGCACAAGGCATATTGGCACGCTATGACCAAAGCCACATGTTTGTTAAGGTGTTTCGACCAGACCAGCTCGAGCGCATTTTGAGCTGCCTTGCGATTGCAGTACCGAATCAGCCTGCAAATGTGCCATACTCATTAGATGCAATACACAATGTGATCGACTTTATCTTTGAAGGCCCAGTGCACTATTTCCAGCTGCTTACTGGGCTCACAGTGCAAAACCCTGATATGTATGCGCCCTACTCAGCACCTAGCATACCCATTTCCCAGCCACAACCTAGTGCACCCATAGTCAAAGCAGAAGACATTTCAGTCCTATTCGAGTGCATGACACAGATGATAGTTACCACGTTGAGCACATCATGCAGAGATGGCAGAAATGGCATGCCTTGTTCAAACAGCGACACTTGCAATGGTTGCAGCCAAACAGGGCATCATATCCCTGAGTGCGCTTCAATTGAGTGCCTTATTAGCAAAGGAAAGTGTAGGCAAAATGTGGAAGGGCGCATTGTACTCCCAGGTGGCGCATTCATGCTGCGTTTTATTCCAGGCAACTTCTTAGGCAAGCACATCGAGGAATGGCATAAGCGAAACCCAGGGCAGATTGCCACTGGTCGACTCTCATCGAATACCAATTTGCAGCTCATCTACAATATAGTGCCTTGGCCAGCTCTAGCAGCACCTTTATGGTCGACATACGTTGCCACTTCAGCTCCTGCAGCAGATTATATGCAAAGCACACCAAACATGCAACTAATGAAGGAAGAGAGGGAGTTGATGGCACTTCAGAAGAGGCAAGTCTTTGATGGTGTTGAAATTCTGCGGCATGCACCACACAATACATCCAATCAAGAGAGCACGCATTCTACAACCACAGACATTGCACCCGCTGACAGTATTGAGTCACCAGCTTTGCAACCCACTGCGAGCGCAACTGAAGCATCCAATGAGATGCCCATACATCCCCATTCCAATATTCCTGAAACGTGTTTTGTCCCCACAGCAGCGGATAAACCAGATGCTCAAGTTACCACTTCCAAAGGCAAAGAGCCATCATATCGCACTGTCATTCCTATCCAGAATCTGCAGATTGTTGATGACATATATGTGTGCACCATGAAGGCGCCCTCCATTACAGTTTCGCATAAAGAGCTCCTTTTGCTTTTGCCTGATCTCAGGCAGCACCATAGAGAACAAGTTACTCCAAAGCGCATTGCAGCTACCAGCGCAGAAGTGGTAGCTACCAACCTTGTGAGCGTTATGCCATTTGCGCACTGTAAAGTGCATGTGCCTTTCATGGAAAATAAAGTGCTTAATGCGACACCTCCAGTTAGCATGGCAATTGCAGTGCCTCTTCCTATAGTTCTGCAGGATCTATTTGAACAGTATCTCACCCATCTCCAGCCAGGCAAAATTGAGAATCCCGATGTTTTGAAGGTTGCAAAAGAGTCGCATGCACTCTGCTCCATTGATTTATTGATCAACAACAAAGAATACTTCGAAGCTATCTTAAATCCGGGTTCACAAATTATTGCAATGTCAGAAGCAGTCTGCCATCGCCTTGGACTTCAGTATGACCCACGCATTTGTTTATACATGCAATCGGCCAATGAGGAGGTGGATGAATCACTTGGGCTTGTGTGCAACATTTCTGCATGCATTGGAGATATCATTGTCTATGTGCAAGTTCACGTTATCTGTTTGCCCGCTTACAATATTCTGTTAGGGCATCCCTTCAATGTGTTAACGTGCTCCGTCATGCACAACTTTGTGGATGAAGCACAAACGATTACTATTTGTGATCCAAACACAGGCGCCATCTCCACCATTCCAACAAAGCCTAGGGAAAAGCCACGCCACTTCTTACCAGCTGCAGCAACACCACACTTCACTATTCAGAATAACCCACAAAGAAATTTTTGCCAGGCTTCGAGGAATTGATTGCAGACCGAGGAGAAGCCACCACTATCATAACATTCGACTCTGATACCCAATCTTGCGATGTTTCTGCGTTTGCGCTTATTCCACTTTCCACTTCCATTCCATCGACCTCTATTATCTCTCAACTCTACCTATCCCAGTGTACCAACAATCATGCACATGCACTCTTAAATTTGATTGACTCTGTGGTGCTTATTCCAGCCACATTTCCGAAAAGCACATATGCATGCACAACTTTTATCGATTTAGTGGTGTGCGCACTGCAAATGGGCATAGTAACCAAGAAGAAGTATAAACCGGTTGCTAGAAAAGTCAAACCAGTTATTGCGCCTGTCCCAAATGAATTCCGCATTGAGTGCAACATTATAGGCGATCTGCTAGTGGCGCTTCCTGCACTTTTACCAAACCCACCACCATTTACCCCAACTGGGCACTATACTGAAGAGCACATGCAAGCGCTCCAAAAGCGCCACACCGATTTCTTATTACCAGAGGAGATGAAGGTTTTACACCACTTGATGTCTTTGCAGAATGAAGCCTTTGCATGGAGCGATGAGGAGTGCAGCAGCTTCAAGACCACATTCTTTTCCCCAGTCAAAATCCTGGTTATTCTGCACACTCCTTGGATAGAGCACAACATCCTCATTCCACCAGGCATATACAAAGAAGTTTGCGCTATTATCCAAAAGAAGATAGACTCAGGCATTTATGAGTGCTCAAATTCAGCATGTAGATCGCAGTGGTTCTGCATGCTCAAGAAAGACAGAAAAGTGCTGCACATCCTACATAGCCTTGAACCACTTAATCGCATTACCACTCAACACTCCGGCATCACCCCTACACCTGAGCACCTTGCAGAGCAGTTTGCGGGGCATGCATGCAGCACCGTCCTTGATCTATATGTGGAATATGATGAGTGCTTAATCAAAGAATCGTTGCATGACCTTACAACATTCCAGATGCCTTATGGTGCAATGCACCTTGTTACATTGCCAATGGGTTGGACAAACTCAGTACTGATCTTCCATGATGATGTGTGCTATATTCTGCAGCCAGAAATACCAAATTACACCATTCCCTATATCAACGATGTCCTAGTCAAGGGGCCTTCGAAGTGCTACATTTTACCAGATAGCTCGTGCAAAGTGCTCACTGTGAACCCTAGCATAAGGCACTTTGTGTGGGAGCACTTCCAGAACGTGAACTGCATTGTGCAGCACATGAAATATAGTGGCAGCACTTTCTCTGGGACAAAATCCACATTGTGCACTGAGAACTTTGTCATTCTTGGCCATTATTGCATGCCAGAAGGTAGAAAACCTGAACACAACAAAGTAGACATTATCCGCAATTGGGGCACATGCCACACGCTGTCAGAAGTGCACACATTCTTGGGGACAGTTGGTTTAATGTGCATCTAATCTGCAACTATGTGCACCACGTTAATGCACCCACAAAGCTTATGTGCAAGGACACTCCATTGGAATGGGGCCCAGAGTGGATAGCAGTACAAAATGACATCAAGCAAGCAGTACTAGATTGCTCTGTGCTAAAGCCGATCAATTATTCCTCAGAATTACCTGTTATCCTTGTGGTTGATACTTCCCAGATAGCAGTCAGCTTTTACCTTTGCCAGCAAAAAAGTGCAAATGCAAAAACATGCATTTACAATTGGTTCGGCTCAATTATGCTCAACAACAGAGAAGCACGCTTTTCACAACCAAAGCTAGAGATCTATGGGCTTTACTGTGCACTGCACAGTTTGCGCCTTTATATTATAGGTGTGCACAACTTAATTGTCAAGACTGACGTGCACTATATCAAGGGCATGCTACAAAATCCCGATATCCAACCATCCACCAGCATTAACCAGTGGATCATCTCAATCCTTACATTCCACTTTACACTCGTACATGTTAGGGGAGCAGTGCATGGTCCAGATGGGCTCTTGCATCGACCAAAGCAGCCAGAAGACTTAGAAGGAGAAGAAGATGAAGAGTTTGAGGATTGGATTGATGCACTACATGGCTTTATGCATGCGATATGTCCCATTTCACAGTCCTTTGATGTGCAAGCACTTGCACTAATGCAGCCAGAGCCAAGTGCAAATGCGCAAAATGTGCACAATACTGCACTTATTTACGACGATGACTATAGCCAAGTTCCAAGAAGTGCAGCAGCAGATGCAGAGGATGAGAAGTTAGACTTGGTGTAAATTTGGATGGATACCCTAATGTGCCCTAGCGATTTCATGGATTCTGAGTATGGCATGCTTGTGTGCTATGCAAGCACCTTTTTTAAAGACAAGACATGCTTATGGAAGTGCAATGTGCATGGTGCTCACCAGCTTGTTATTTGGCAGCCTAGATGCCTACCAATATTGCGCACCATCCACAACAACATTGGGCACAAGCACTTTTACGCGATGTGCTCCATATTGCTCAAGCACTTTTGGTGGCCACATGTTATGGTCGACATCATTTGGTTCATGTGCACTTGTCATATTTGCCAGATCTAGCAAATGCAGAAAATTCTAATACTGCCAGTCATCGCAATGCCTGTGCCTCTCTTCAGTAAAGTTTATATTGATATGATGCACTTACCAGTATCAGCAGAGCAGCACTATATTGTCTAAGGGCATTGCTCGCTTGCAACTTGGCCGGAATTCTGTGAACTTCCTAAATAAAATGCGAGTGCACTCAGTAATTGGATGTTCCAAGACCTCATCTGCAGATGGGGTGCATTGTATGAGATAGTCACTGATAACAGCAAGCCATTTATCAAAGCGCTAGCCTATCTCAGTAAGTGCTACCATATCAATCACATCCACATATCTGGTTATAATTCATGCACTAATGGAATTGTTGAGCACGCACATTTCAATGTGTGCCATGCACTTATCAAAGCTGCAGATGGAGTAGAGTCAAAATGGTTCAATTCACTGTACTCAGTTTTTTGGGTGGAGCGCATCACAGTTTAGAAGCGCCTTGGCATTTCACCATACTTCATTGTTACAGGCATGCAGCCTCTAATCCCTCTCGATATCATTAAAGCAACATACCTTAACACACCCCCAGATTCTATACTCTCCACTACAGACTTGATCACACAGCAAGTGCACACATTACAAAAGTGGCCAGAAGACTTAGCATGCATTCATTCCCACATCTATGCAGAAAGGTGCAAAGCGGCACTCCATTTTGAGAAGGCGCACTTAAAAACCATCTGCAATTTTGACTTCCAGCATGGCAATTTAGTCCTTATGCACAACATAGTGATCGAGAAGAGCCTTAACCACAAAATGCAGGCGCATTATCTTGGTCTCCTAGTTATAGTGTCATGCAATCAAGGCAGCACATATATCGTTTGTGAACTCAATAGAATGGTATTCAACAGGCCAGTAGCCATGTTTTGCCTACTGCCATTGATGATACTCAACTCAGAAACCCAAACAAAACCTACTAAACGGCTTCGGATGGTATAACACAAGTCAGAGGAAGGGTGCGAGTTGGTACTAAATATCACTGCTGAGACCAATATGATGTGTTTAGTGACACAAAATAATAAGTGATGGTTCGAATAATCTGTAAGAGCATACAAAGTTGTTTGAAAGAGTTTAAAAGAGGTTTGAAGATGTGCAAAATAGTTCGAAGAAGTTTGAAGAGGTTCGAGATATATCAAGGAATGAGTTTAGCAAATGTGATGTGTTTTTCAAAAAGTGATAGGCGATGTGCGATAAAATGAGGAGCAAATATGATAGTTTCGAGGAAGTTCGTGATATTTCGCAGAACTTAGAGATATGATGTGAAGATATGACTCAAGAGATTGACTCTCAAATCTGATGATAGTGAGAGGGTAACTTCTGCTGTGTTCCCCATTCATTGTTCTGCTATCTTTGTTCTAACTAACTAATACAAGTCTATATACAATTTGAAGAAGTAGTACTAAAAAGGAAATAATAACAATTGTAGTACATGAGGCAATGTGCACAGCAATAAAGGTATTGTAAAACATAAAACAAATGAAAAATGATAGTAAGTGAAACATTTGGTGTTGCCATATAGTAAGAGTACTTCTCTTGTTGTTTCAATAGATCATTGAAACATAAAAATGCACTTATCGCATCCTAAGTCTCTCGTAGTCTCTCCTCATGTCTGGTAGTGCTCGATATGTGACAGAATAACTTGTGCTGGATGTGCAGCATGTGTCGAAAGTGTTTCAAGAGAGCTATATGGCAGCCGATATTATTCAAAATACTGTGAAGTTGTTTGAAGTGTCGCGAAATAGTTCGAAAGCATTTGAAATGTCTTGAAGTCATCCAAAATAGTGTGAAATAGTGTGAAAATGATTCAACGTCGATTTCATGGTGTTCATAGTGATTTGGAGTGCATGTCATAATGTCTCGATACAAGTGAGAATCTTCTCCAGAGCTTATAGTGCATAGTGAACCTATCATCCTCCCCCTTACTGAAATCCTGACTGTTCCAGTCAGCCAATTGAAGTCATGTGCAAAATGCGTGATCGTGTTGAAAAAGTTAGCAAAGTTCAAAATACTTTTCATTCTTCTTCTTTCACCTCTACATCATCAAATACTAGCTTTGATCATGTCTCTCCTGGCCAAACTTAACATCGAAGTACTTGAGTACGTGAAGTCGTTGAGTATGCGAAGTCAATGCCCGAGTGTGCCATTGCCAAAGATATGGATTTCGAAGTCTGGGGGCAGGCTTTTTGTGTGAAAATGGTATGTCTCATCTTCATCTATTCATGGTCAAAGGTGCTAAAATGTTTTGTATAGGCAGAGTATGATGAACTTGCCAAAGATCTTGGTGAAGAGCGTGACCTGGCCATACAAGCAGTCATTAATGAGGTTTTCAAAGTATACTGACCTTTGGCTCATTGGGAGTGGGTTTCATGGGGTGGCAAGCTACTTTTTGTAGATTTAGCGGAAGAGATCCAACACGAGACTAGGAAGCAAGAAGTAAAACACGTTCAAGAGGAGGAGCAGGCAAAGTGGGCAAATATCAAGGGGTGGAGGTGAGCATTGGCAGACACTCGAAGACAATTTTGAAGGAAGAGTTGCGGCAGAGGAATGTGGAGTTTGATGCTGAGGCAAGGGCAATTGAGAGGGCAGAGGCTGGCAAAGGTGATGAAGATGAGGGCGAGGAGCTGCCTATAGTAAGGGTAGCAAAGCAAAAAATAGTAGAGGTCAACGAGGAGGAAGATGGAGAGGAGGAGATTGAGGGGGTAGAGTCAGCAAAGCAGACCAGAGTCAAAACGAGCAGGCTCCTCAATTTAGAGGGCCCGGTGAGTTTTTACTTATGTTTGAAGATTTTTTGAGCTACTAATAGTTTCGTTGATATGGCTCCCTATTGCCCCATGCACATACTATGGCATTTTTTGCGATTGTGTGCACCTCCTAGATGGCTTCCACACACTTTGCGCAGCATGCTTTTGCATGCCTTCGTGCGCTTTCATGCACCTTTGCACGCTTCCGTGCGCTTTTGCGTGCCTTTGACTGTTCAGGTGCCTTTGTGCACCTTTTGCATTTCTACTGCACTTTTGTTTCCCCATAGCCGCCAATCATTGTGCACCCTAAATGCGCCTCATTGCGCTTCAAGCCGCCTCCGTGTGCCCCCCCACGCTCCTTATCTGCCTTCTACATTTATTGCGCGCTCGATGCACCTTTGCGCACTCCTTTTACACTTTACCTGCAACTCACATTCCCTGCTGCGCACTCTTTGCACAATCTCTATCACACACAACAATCCACCGCACCGGTGCGCTGCGCATCGCAGCTCCCATCTTACTGGCACATTTACTTGAGGCACACCACAATTCTGGCACGAGCGAACTGCGCATTCTTACATAACTGGGCCGCTTTGCGCCTATTTGGCATTGGACTGTGCGCACTTGGGCGCTTTCACGTAATCCAGGCGCTTTGGCAGTATTTGGCCTTGCACAGCATCTCCTTATAGTTCTTCCACATTTCCAATCGGCATCGCCTTATCTGGTAACCAGCACAGGTCAATCACGCCATTATTACTAAGGCACAGCACGTGACATATAACACCAAAGCGGATTAATTGGGAAGAGCACACGAGACTTAGCGTGCACCAATAATAGCACATCGCACCGGAACAGTTGGATATTGAGCTATAGGTGTGCAAATCTTATTAGCTGAGGCAGCAGCATAGTGCAGTCAGGTTTAGATGGGCGAATGGACGCGCTTGTGGGTAGCGCATGGCGCTTCCTATTTTTATACTTTATTTCACCATTTTATCACATAAGCCATTTGTACATAGTAGTGGACAGATAGAGAATCCAGAGGATCTTTCCCCCCCCTCATAGTTCATAGCTCAGTCAGCGTCGCACATAGTCTGTGCACCAGCATCCAGTCCATGCACCTTTGTAGTGCGCCCTTCGTATAGCTGCGTTGATGGGTTCAGTTGGTACTCAGTGCAGAGTCTCAACAGAAGGGGTGAACACTTAACCTACAACTGCAGGCGTGCTCGGGGTGAGGGGGGGAGTTCGCTTAGATGGCCTCGGATCGTCCTTCAGGGCGCGGAGACTATAGAGAGGCTGGTACAGCGATTTTCAGTGTGTGCACTAGTAGTGTACACGAAAGGGGAGATATGCGCAGTGGTGGAAAAGTGCGCAACGCAAAGAGGCAAAAATGCACAGTGCAGAAAAATGCGCAACGAGAGCGCAAAAGTGCACAACGATGAGGGTGATGAAGGCGGGAGGTGTAACAGGACAAAGACGACACTGGGATGTACTGTGAAGGTGGTGCACAGTTTGGGGGTGCAAACAGAGTGAAAGCGCAAGGAGTGGAAAAAGGCGCAGGCGGTGCACAAAATGCGGCTATGCAAAAAGGTGTGCAAATGGTGCGCAAATGCGGCTATACGAAGGGCACACTACGATAGTGCACAGACAAGGACAAAGGACGCAACGCAAGGGACGAAATGCAACAATACGATGAGGGGACGCAAACGATAATGCAAACATGGCTATATGAAGGGCGCACTACGAAGGCGCACGGACTGGACGCTGGTGCACAGACTATGTGCGACGCTGACTGAGCTATGAACTATGAGGGGGGGGGGGAAAGATCCTCTGGATTCTCTATCTGTCCGCTACTATGTACAAATGGCTTATGTGATAAAATGGTGAAATAAAGTATAAAAATAGGAAGCACCATGCGCTACCCACAAGCGCGTCCATTCGCCCATCTAAACCTGACTGCACTATGCCGCTGCCTCAGCCAATAAGATTTGCACACCTATAGCTCAATACCCAACTGTTCCAGTGCGATGCGCTATTATTGGTGCGCACTAAGTCTCGTGCGCTCTTCCCAATTAATCCGCTTCGGTGTTATATGTCGCGTGCTGCGCCTTAGTAATAATGGTGTGATTGACCTGTGCTGGTTACCAGATAAGGCGATGCCAATTGGAAATGTGGAAGAACTATAAGGAGATGCTGTGCAAGGCCAAATACTGCCAAAGCGCCTGGATTACGTGAAAGCGCCCAAGTGCGCACAGTCCAATGCCAAATAGGCGCAAAGCGGTCCAGTTATGTAAGAATGCGCAGTTCGCTCGTGCCGGAATCATGGTGTGCCTCAAGTAAATGTGCCAGTAAGATGGGAGCTGCGATGCGCAGCGCACCGGTGCAGTGGATTGTTGTGTGTGATAGAGATTGTGCAAAGAGTGTGCAGCAGGGAATGTGAGTTGCAGGTAAAGTGTAAAAGGAGTGCGCAAAGGCGCATCGAGTGCGCAATAAATGTAGAAGGCAGATAAGGAGCGTGGGGGGGGGGCACATGGAGGCGGCTTGAAGCGCAATGAGGCACATTTAGGGCGCACAATGATTGGCGGCTATGGGGAAACAAAAGTGCATTAGAAATGCAAAAGGTGCACAAAGGCGCACCTAAATGGTCAAAGGCACGCAAAAGCACACGGAGGCGCGCAAAGGCGCACGAAAGTGCACAAAGGCGCGCAAAAGTGCGCTACGCAAACTGTGCGGAAGCCATCTAGGAGGTGCACACAATCACAAAAAATGCCATAATATGCATGCAGGGCGATAGGGAGCCATATCAGTGTTTGCACACCTTTTTGCATAGCCGTGTTTTGTGCACCGTCTGCACCTTTTTCCGCTCCTTGCGCTTTCACTCTGTTTACACCCCCAAACTGTGCACCACCTTCACAGTACATCCCAGTGTCGTCTTTGTCCTGTTACACCTCCCGCCTTCATCACCCTCATCGTTGTGCACTTTTGCGCTCTCGTTGCGCATTTTTCTGCACTGTGCATTTTTGCCTCTTTGCATTGCACACTTTTCTGCCACTGCGCATATCTCCCCTTCCACGTACACTACTAGTGCGCACATTGAAAATTGCTGTACCAGCCTCTCTATAGTCTCCGCGCCCTGAAGGACGATCTGAGGCCCTCTAAGCGAACTCCCCCCTCACCCCGAGCATGCCTGCAGTTGTAGGTTAAGTGTTCACCCCTTCTGTTGAGACTCTGCACTGAGTACCAACTGAACTCATCATTTTCTGGAGCCCACCGCGAGGGGTTTCTGTTTATCAGACCATATTTTAGACCTCCATTGGCTCGCCCTTCGCTTCAGCATTAACCACCTTCGCACTCTCCATTCCGAGCTGCTAGCAACTGCGCTCCAGCTTGGGGAAATACCAGTATTTGAATCACTCTTCCTAAACAACACGCATCACTCGTCTGCGCTGTCTTTACCTCCACCTTCACCTGAATCCTCCCTACCTACCCTAACTCCATCCGCATCACCGCATTTTTCCCCACCTCTGAATTTCGCTGCGCTTTTACCAGATCTTAACTCTACACACCTTATTCCACCTACCATGGCTACCATGCACATGCCATCTGCATCTAACCAAAATGCACCGCGCTTCGACCCTGCAAAACCGCGCGAACTCCAGAAGTACTTTGAGGAGCTTGCGCAACTCCTCCGTGATTGTAACGTCACCGATGAGACCAATAAGAAGTTCCACACAGTGCGCTATTTGGACAGCGACACTGCAGACACTTGGAAACTGCTACCAGAGTATAGTGCGATGCACAACTATGGTGCATTCAAAGACGCTGTCCTAAAGCTTTATCCTGGCTCTAGGGATGGCAGTAAATGGAGTATTAGCGACCTGGACAAGCTTATTGGTGAGACCGCACGCGTTGGCCTCATAACTGCAGAAGAAATCATGCGCTATTATCGCGCATTTTTCAACATTAGCGAATACTTAGTTGCGCAAGGCATATTGGCACGCTACGACCAAAGCCGCATGTTCGTTATGGTGTTTCGACCAGACCAGCTAGAGTGCATTTTGAGCTGCCTTGCGATTGCGGTACCGAATCAGCCTGCAAATGTGCCATACTCATTAGATGCAATACGCGATGCGATCAACTTTATCTTTGAAGGCCCAGCGCGCTATTTCCAGCCACTTACTGGGCTCACAGCGCAAAACCCCGATATGTATGCGCCCTACTCAGCACCTAGCGCACCCGCAGTCAAAGCAGAAGACATTTCAGTCTTATTCGAGCGCATGACACAGACGATAGTCACTGCGTTGAGCGCATCACACAGAGATGGCGGAAATGGTGCACCTCGCTCGAACAACAACAAGTGCAATGGTTGCGGTCAGACAGGGCACTATATCCCTGAGTGTGCTTCAATTGAGTGCCTTATTAGCGAAGGAAAGTGTAGGCGAAATGCGGAAGGGCACATCGTACTCCCAGGTGGTGCATTCATGCCGCGTTCTATTCCAGGCAATTTCCTAGGCGAGCGCATCAAGGAATGGCATAAGCGCAACCCAGGGCAGATTGCCACGGGTCGACTTTCATCTAATACCAATTCGCAGCTCATCTACAATATAGCGCCTCGTCCAGCTCCAGCTGCACCTCTACAGTCGACGTATGTTGCCGCTTCAGCTCCTGCAGCAGACTATATGCAAAGCGCACCAAATGCGCAACTAACAAAGGAAGAGCGCATTGATGCACTCGAGAGGGAGTTGATGGCACTTCGGAAGAGGCAAGTCTTCGACGGCGTTGAAATTCTGCAGCGCGCACCGCGCAATACATCCAATCAAGAGGGTGCGCATTCTACAACCACAGACATGGCACCCGCCGACAGTATTGAGTCCCCAGCTTCGCAATCCGCTGCGAGCGCAACTGATGCGCCCGACAAGACACCCATACATCCCTATTCCAACATTCCTGAGGCGCATTTTGCGCCCGCAGCAGCAGATAAACCAGACGTACTCTGCGCGCATTGGGGATATCATTGTCTATGTGCAAGTTCACGTTATCTGTTCACCTGCTTATGATATTCTGTTAGGGCGCCCCTTCAACGTGTTAACGCGCTCCATCGTGCGCAACTTTGTGGACGAAGCGCAAACAATTACAATCTGCGATCCGAACACCGGCGCCATCTCCACCATTCCAACAAAGCCTAGGGGGAAGCCGCGCCACTTCTTACCAGCTCCAGCAACACCGCACTTTGCTATTCAGCATAACCCGCAAAGAAATTTTTGCCAGGCTTCGAGGAATTGATCTCAGACCAAGGAGAAGCCGCCACTATTATAACATTTGACTCTGATACCCAATCTTGTGACGTTTCCACGTTTGCGCTTATTCCATTTTCTGCTTCTGTTCCTTCCACCTCTATTATCTCTCAACTCTACCTATCCCAGTGTACCAACAGTCATGCGCAGGCGCTCTTAAATTCGATCGACCCTGTGGCGCTTATTCCTGCCGTGTTTCCGAAAAGTGCAAATGCGCGTGCAACTTTTATCGATTTAGCGGTGCGCGCACCGCAAAAGGGCGTAGTGACCAAGAAGAAGTATAAACTGGTTGCTAGAAAAGTCAAGCCAGTTATTGTGCCCATCCCAAACGAATTCCGCATCGAGCGCAACATTATAGGCGATCCGCTAGCGGCACTTCCTGTGCTTTTACCAAATCTGCCACCATTTACCCCGACCGGGTGCTATACTGAAGAGCGCATGCAAGCGCTCCAGGAGCGCCACACCGATTTCCTATTACCAGAGGAGATGAAGGTTTTACACCACTTGATGTCTTTGCAGAATGAAGCCTTTGCATGGAGCGATGAGGAGCACGGTAGCTTCAAGACCGCGTTCTTTCCCCCAGTAGAAATCCCAGTTATTCCGCACACTCCTTGGATAGAGCGCAACATCCCCATTCCACCAGGCATATACGATGAAGTTTGCACCATTATCCGGAAGAAGATAGACTCAGGTGTTTATGAGCACTCAAATTTGGCATATAGATCGCGCTGGTTCTGCACACTCAAGAACGATGGAAAAGCACTGCGCATCATACATAGCCTCAAACTGCTTAATCGCGTTACCATTAAACACTCCGGCGTCACCCCTACACCTGAGCACCTTGCAGAGCAATTTGTAGGGTGCGCATGCGGCGCCGTCCTTGATCTATATGTGGGATACAACGAGTGCTTAATCAAAGAATCGTCGTGCGACCTTACAACATTCCAGACACCATATGGCGCAATGCGCCTCGTTACATTGCCAATGGGTTGGACAAACTCAGTACCAATCTTCCACGATGATGTGTGCTATATTCTGCAGCCAGAGATACCAGATTACACCGTTCCCTATATTGACGATGTTCCAGTCAAGGGGCCTTCGAAGCGCTACATTTTACCGGATGGCTCGTGTGAAGCGCTCACTGCGAACCCTGGCATAAGGCGCTTTGTGTGGGAGCACTTTCAGAACATGAACCGCATTGTGCAGCGCATGAAATATAGTGGCGGCACTTTCTCTGGGATGAAATCCACATTGTGCACTGAAAACTTTGTCATTCTTGGCCATTATTGCACCCCAGAAGGTAGAAAACCCGAACGCGGCAAGGTAGATGTTATCCGCAATTGGGGTGCATGCCACACGCTGTCAGAAGTGCGCGCATTCTTGGGAACAGTCGGTTTAATGCACATTTATATCCGCAATTATGCGCACCACGTTAACGTGCTCACAAGGCTTACGCGCAAGGACGCTCCATTTGAATGGGGTCCAGAGCAGATAGCGGAGCAAAATGACATCAAGCAAGCAGTGCTAGAGTGTCCTGCACTACAACCGATCGATTATTCCTCAGAACTCCCTGTTATCCTTGCAGTCGACTCTTCCCAGATAGCGGTCGGCTTTTACCTTTGCCAGCAAAAGAGCGCAGATGCAAAAACGCGCATTTACAACCGATTCGGCTCGATTACGCTCAATGACAGAGAAGCGCGCTTTTTACAACCAAAGCTAGAGATCTATGGGCTTTACCGTGCGCTGCGCAATTTGCGCCTTTATATTATAGGTGTGCGCAACTTAATTGTGGAGACTGACGCGCGCTATATCAAGGGCATGCTACAAAACCCCGATATCCAACCATCTGCTAGCATTAACTGGTGGATTGTATCAATCCTTACATTCCACTTTACACTCATGCATGTTAGGGGAGCGGTGCATGGTCCAGATGGGCTTTCGCGTCGGCCAAAGCAGCCAGAGGACTTAGAGGGAGAAGAGGATGAAGAGTTTGAGGACTGGATTGATGCGCTACATGGATTTATGCATGCGATACGTCCCATTTCACAGTCTTTGGATGCGCAAGCACTTGCGCTGACACAGCCAGAGCCAAACACAAACACGCAAAATGCGCGCAATAGTGCGCTTATTTATGACGATGACTATAGCCAAGTTCCAAGGAGTGCAACAGCAGATGCAGAGGATAAGAAGTTAGATTTGGTGTGGATTTGGATGGATACCCTAACGCGCCCTAACGATTTCATGGATTCCGAGTATGGTGCGCTCGTGCGCTATGCGAACGCATTTTTCAAACACAAGGAGCAGTTATGGAAGTGCAATGTGCATGGCGCTCACCAGCTTGTTATTTGGCAGTCCAGATGCTTACCGATATTGCACACCAGCCACAACAACGTTGCACACAAGTGCTTTTACGCGATGCAATCTGCTTTGCTTGATCACTTTTGGCGGCGCCATACAATAGCCGCATTTCGCCTACTGCCATACCACGCACGCAAGTCCATTGTGCTTCCTGACATAGAGCTCGATATCACCACAACACGGTTGAGGGAGATGGAAGAGTCCATAGTAGTGGACACAGAAGACGAAGAAGCATTTGATGAAGAAGAAGCGCAAGGAGATAGCACAGAGGATGAAGAAAGCGCCGATGGGCGTGCAATTAGTGCTCCCCATGCACCGCTATGGATCCTTCACCTTTTATACAACTTGTCATATGGCGTGCGCTTCCTTTTATCTCGCATACTTTCACCATTTGGACAGAGTCAAAATTTCAGTTGAGAGGAGGAGAGTGATGGTTGGACAATTTTTCCGCATTTTGTTTGCGCTTGCACACTTTGCTATGTGCATTTTCATGCACTTTACTTGGCCTCTTCAAATATACCAAACATTCACTTCTACCACTCACCCACTTTCTTGGCGCTCACGCTTTGCACTTCAATAGCTGACAAGGATGCTGCCTGAGGACAGGCAGTACTTCAGTTGGGAGGAGATGATATGGCTCCCTATTGCCCTGCGCGCATACTACGGCATTTTTTGCAATTGTGTGCACCTCCTAGATGGCTTCCGCACACTTTGCACAGCACGCTTTTGCACGCCTACGTGCGCTTTCATGCACCTTTGCATGCTTCCATGCGCTTTTGCATGCCTTTGACCGTTCAGGTGCGCCTTTGTGCACCTTTTGCATTTCTACTGCACTTTTGTTTCCCCATAGCCGCCAATCATTGTGCACCCTAAATGTGCCTCATTGTGCTTCAAGCCGCCTCCATGCGCCCCCCCATGCTCCTTATCTGCCTTCTACATTTATTGCGCGCTCGATGCGCCTTTGCGCACTCCTTTTACACTTTACCTGCAACTCACATTCCCTGCTGCACACTCTTTGCACAATCTCTATCACACACAACAATCCACCGCACCGGTGTGCTGCGCATCACAGCTCCCATCTTACTGGCACATTTACTTGAGGCACACCATGATTCCGGCACGAGCGAACTGTGCATTCTTACATAACTGGGCCGCTTTGCGCCTATTTGGCATTGGACTGTGCGCACTTGGGCGCTTTCACATAATCCAGGCACTTTGGCAGTATTTGGCCTTGCACAGCATCTCCTTATAGTTCTTCCACATTTCCAATTGGCATCGCCTTATCTGGTAACCAGCACAGGTCAATCACGCCATTATTACTAAGGTGCAGCACGCGACATATAACACCGAAGCGGATTAATTGGGAAGAGCGCACGAGACTTAGCGTGCACCAATAATAGCGCATCGCACCGGAACAGTTGGGTATTGAGCTATAGGTGTGCAAATCTTATTGGCTGAGGCAGCGGCATAGTGCGGTCAGGTTTAGATGGGCGAATGGACGTGCTTGTGGGTAGTGCATGGTGCTTCCTATTTTTATACTTTATTTCACCATTTTATCACATAAGCCATTTGTACATAGTAGCAGACAGATAGAGAATCCAGAGGATCTTTCCCCCCCCTCATAGTTCATAGCTCAGTCAGCGTCGCACTGTGCACCAGCGTCCAGTCCATGCGCCTTCGTAGTGCGCCCTTCATATAGCCGCGTTTGTGCACCTTTTTGCATAGCCGCATTTTGCGCACCGTCTGCACCTTTTTCCGCTCCTTGCGCTTTCACTCTGTTTACACCCCCAAACTGTGCACCACCTTCACAGTACATCCCAGTGTCGTCTTTGTCCTGTTACACCTCCTGCCTTCATCACCCTCATCGTTGCGCACTTTTGCGCTCTCGTTGCGCATTTTTCCGCACTGCGCATTTTTGCCTCTTTGCGTTGCGCACTTTTCCGCCACTGCGCATATCTCCCCTTCCACGTACACTACTAGTGCGCACATTGAAAATTGCTGTACCAGCCTCTCTATAGTCTCCACGCCCTGAAGGACGATCCGAGGCCCTCTAAGCAAACTCCCCCCTCACCCCGAGCACGCCTGCAGTTGTAGGTTAAGTGTTCACCCCTTCTGTTGAGACTCTGCACTGAGTACCAACTGAACTCATCATCGTAGTGTGATCATTGTGCTGGGTTTAAGTCCCAGCCACGCTGCATCGTCAAAGATGGGGCCACAAAGTGTACGAAGTGCACTCAAGAAGCACAAGGTTGTTATTGGGAGGGGGTGTCGAGGTGAGGGCTTTGCAAAGGCAAAGCGAAGAAATTCAGGGGTGCAAAATGAGATTTGCATCCCAAATCAGTTATGAAATTTATTCAAAATTGCTTTGAAGTAGTTGCTAACTGGTTTTCAAATTTTGTAGTTCGTCAAATTCGTGTTGTGGGCCCTGTAGAGGGCATCGAACCGATTGCGGGGCCTTTGAAGCCATCAAAGGAAAAGAGAAAGTCATCGAAGGGGAAGGGCAAGGCAAAGGCGCATGAATCGTGAGATTTTGAGGGTGAATGAGGAGTGTGTCATGGCTTGATTGCTGCAAAGTTGGCACAGAAAAGAGTCAAGATGGAGATATTGGGGAGGGAGATAGAAACTTTGGAGGAGATGCTAGAAGAGTAGAGTAGTCGTTCATTGTAATTCTTTCAATTTAGAAATAGAGTTTTGTGGGCTTCAAAAAGTAGTGATAAGAAAAGTGAAAAGAAATAGGAAAATAAGGAAAAGCATAGCTATCCATTTTTAAAAGTATTATTGGGGGGTTTGACAGTGTTTGAAGCTTTTTGATGTATTGAAGTTGATATCGAGGATATTCAGTGAAAGCAAAATAGTCATATGGTATCTTCAAGAAATATCGAGGTCAAGATCGAGGTTAGGGAAGGCATGCATGGGGGCATAAAAGCAAAAGCTGTTGAAGCTATTGCGAAGAATGTCAAGGATAGTACAATGTTTTCAATAAATATAATGAGGTCAAAATGTGAAAAAGGGAAATGAAATATGCAAATCTAATTGATGTCGATGGTTCTAACCATGATTGTAATAATCGAGTCGAGCGACTGGTCGAATCAAAATTGCATGAGAGGTCGAGGGGTCAAAAATGAGGTCGAGGCAATATTTGTTGGCGATAGATGTAATAAAATTTTTGAGGATAGGAGATAGATGAATTTTGAGGCTATAACTGTAGATATTTGATGTGAATGTAGTTTTGAGCACTATACTGGACTTCGAAGGCAAATACAAATGCAAATGTGAATCTGGTGATGGAATATAGGGAGAAGGCGATATCGAAATAGATGTTGAATCAGAAGAGGGTGCAGATGACAAGATCGAGGACAAAAATATTAGAAGTGGTGAATGGCAAGTCGAGATTGAAGTGTGCAATGGAGGGGGCGAATACAATGAGGGTTTTGGAGGCAATTTGAGTTCGAAGGTGGCAAAGGTGCAACTATTAGAATGGACTTAAGTGGAATTACCAACAGCAAAAATGATGTGATTGGAATCGACATGGGCGATGATGCTGGGATGATGCAATGATGACCAGGAGGTGAGACATGATGATTTTGAAATGCAACATTTTCTCATTCGAGCGCAAGCTGTTTTTCAAGGGCCAATTCCTGTTCGAGGGCTGCAATATGAGCTTCGAAGTCATCTGAATCATTTGAGCTATGCAGTATACCGTCAGATGCTGGGTTTGATGTAGTCAAAGGTGCGATTTTGGTGATGAACAAGGTCGGAGCAGAAACTTTGGGTGCTGATGTGGTCAAATTCAAGGCTGCAATAACCAATGCAAAGTTAGATGTGAATTGTTCAAAAATATGTGAAGCGTCTTCGAAGTCGATCAATGTGCTAGATTCCAATAGATTCAAGGTCGAAATTGATTTCTGGGGAATGGAGTATGAATTCGAGAATGCTATAGCAAATTTCACGGCATTGTAGATGTCGTTCAGCATATATGGGTCATCAGGATAGTGATCAGGGAACTTTACTTTGAGACAATCCATAATTTGATTCCATAACTTCATTTGAAAGCCTCAAGCAAAAGCCTGACTTTGTTTGGCTTCTGAAACTCTGCATTTTGAGCAAAGGAAGCTGGTGACCTTGTAGAATGACCTGTAATAAGCTTCTAAATCATTTTTATCCAAAATATCGGTGCAAAGCTGTTCATTAATGAGTGAATCCATGTCCAAAATGCTGTATCTTCATTTGTCTTCTATTTCAGGATAGAACTTGAATACTGCGGTGTGAAATTTATCGAATGATGTGCTGGGTTCATACTCTGGAAGCGATTCCCAGAGATCGTAAGAATCAAAGTCAATGTATCTGCAAGAGTGTCGCTTCTTTAGGTTGTGATCTGTAATACTGCAAGTTATAAACAAAAATTCGAGGTCTTCGAAGTAATTTCAAAGTTCTTTAGATCATCTCAAACTGAACTTCAGAGATGTAGAATGTCCAGGAGCTGGCATAAAGGATGTTGACATGTTTGAGGTAAATTTCAAAGGTCATGAGGTCAAAATTCGTGCAGTGTCATGTTTTGTATGTTTCAAAGTCAAGGATGGTAGCAAGGTCATAAGTGTGAAAGGCGATATAATTCAAAATAATATTATTGAGGTCGAGATACTGTATCGATCGAGATCTCCTGGTTGTTCAGGAGGGTTGGAGGCAGATGAGAGTGGCATTGTGCAGTCAGATTTAGATGGGCCAATGGATGGACTTGTGGATAGTGCATGGTGCTTTCTATTTTTATACATTATTCTACCACTTTTATTACATAAGCCATTTGTACATAGTACCAAGGTACATAAAGAATCCAGAGGATCTTTCCCCCCACATAGTTCATAGCTCATTCAGTGTCACATAGTCTGTGCACCATTGTCCAGTTCATGCACCTTTGTAGTGCACCCTTCATATAGCCATGTTTGCATATCATTTGCAGCCCTCATCTTATTGCCATGTTTCATCCCTTCATTTGCATCCTTTGTCTTCATTTGTGCACTTTTGCAGTGCACCCTTCATATAGCTGCATTTGCACATCATTTGTGCCCCTTGTTATATATCTGCATTTTGTGCACCATTTGTGCATTTTTCCACTAGTTGCATGCACACCTCACCTGCATTCCTAGCTTGTGTGCTGCCCCTTCAACACACTCCAGCACAGTTCTTGTCCTGCTAAATTTCCTACTTTCCATCCCCATCATCGTTGCACATTTTTGCATTCTTATTGCACATTTTTCCACACTGTGCATACCTTCATTTTGGTGTACACAACTTAGTGCACATCTAGCAACCCATCAAACCAGCCTCTTAGTAGTCTTTGCATCTTGAAGGATGATTCGAGGCCCTCTAAGTGAACTCCCTCACCCCGAGCATGCCTGCAGCTGTAGGTTTAGTATTCACCTCTTCTGGTGAGACTCTGCACTGAGTACCAACTGAACACATCACCAATTGTAAATGCACATTTTTGCATTTGCACATTTTTGCTGGCAAAGGTAAAAACTGACTGCTATTTGGGAGGTGTCGACTGCAAGGATAACAGGGAATTCTGAGGCATAATCAGTTGATTTTAGTGTGGGGCAATCTAATACTGCTTGCATGATGTTGTTTTGTGCCGCTATCTGCTCTGGACCCCATTTGAATAAAGCATCTTTGTGCATAATTTTTGTGAGCACGTTAACATGGTGTGCATAATTGCAGATATAAATGCACATCAAACCAACTGTGCCAAGGAACATGCATACTTCTGACAATGTGTTGCATGTGCCCCAATTGCAGATAATGTCTACCTTGTCACATTCAGGTTTTCTACCTTCTGGTGTGCAATAATGACCAAGAATGACAAAGTTTTCAGTACACAATGTGGATTTTGTTCTGGAGAAGGTGCCACCACTATATTTCATGCACTGCACAATGTGGTTCACATTCTGAAAGTGCTCCCACACAAAGCACCTAATGCCAGGGTTTGCAGTGAGCACTTCACATGAGCCATCCAGTAAAATGTAGCACTTCAAAGGTCTCTTAACTAGAACATCATCAATATATGAAACTGTATAATCTGGTATCTCTGGCTGCAAAATATAGCACACATCATCATGGAAGATCAGTACTGAGTTTGTCCAACCCATTGGCAATGTAATGGGGTGCATTGTGCCATAAGACATCTAGAATGTTGTAAGGTCATGCAACGATTCTTTGATTAAGTGCTCATCATATCCCACATATAAATCAAGGACAGTGCTGCATGCATGCCTTGCAAGATGCTTAGGTGTAGGAGTGACACCAGAATGTTTAATGGTAATGTGATTAAGAAGTTTGAAGCTATGTATGAAGTGCAGTGCTTTTTCATCTTTCTTGAGCATAGAAAACCATCATGATTCATATGCCAAATTTGAGCACTCATAAATGCCTGAGTTGATCTTCTTCTGAATAATAGCACAAACTTCTTTGTATATGCCTAGTGGAATGGAAATGTTGTGCTCTATCCAAGGCGTGTGCAGAATAACTGGAATTTCTACTGGGGGAAAAAATGCAGTCTTGAAGCTGCCATGCTCCTCATCACTCCATGTGAAGGCTTCATTCTGCAATGACATTAAATGGTGCAATATCTTCATTCTTCTGGTAGTAAGAAATTGGTGTGGCACTTTTGGAGTGCTTGCATGCACTCTTCAGTATAGCGCCCAATTGGTGTAAACAGTGGTGGATTCAGCAAAAGTTCAGATAGCACTGCTAGCAGATCACCAATAATGTTGCACTCGATGCAGAATTTGTTTGGTATGGATGCAATGACTGGTTTGACCTTTCTAGCAACCAGTTTATACTTCTTGGTTACTATGCCCTTTTGTGGTGCATGCACCACTAAATCAATAAAAGCTGCATGTGCATGTGCACTTTCCAAAAATGCAGCTGGAATAAGCACCATAGAGTTGATAGAAATTAGGAGTGCCTGCACATGATCATTGGTACATTGGAATAAGTAGAGTCAAGAGATAATTGAGGCTGATGGAACAGAAGTGGAAAATGGAATAAGTGCAAAAGTGGAAACATCACCAGATTGGATATCAGAGTCAAATGTTATAATAGTAGTGGCTTCTCCTTGGTCTGTGATCAATTCCTCAAAGCCTGGTGAAAGTTTCTTTGTGGATTATCCTGAACAGTAAAGTGTGGAGTTGCTGCTGCTGGTAAGAAGTGGTGTGGCTTTTCTCTAGGCTTTGTTGGAATGGTGGAGATGGTGCCATTGTTCGGATCACAGATAGTAATCATTTGCACTTCATTCACAAAATTGTGCATGATGGAGCACATTAACACGTCGAAGGGGCACCCTAATAAAATATTGTAAGCAGGCAAATGTATAACATGCACTTAAACATAAACAATGATATCTCCAATGTGTTCAGAAACATTGTGCGCAAGCCCAAGTGATTTATCTACCTTGCCATTGGCCAATTGCATGTATAAACAAATGCATGGGTCTGGAGCAGAGCATGTGTGACTCTTTTGTGACCTTCAAAATAACAGAATTCTCAATTTTGCCTGGCTGGAGATGGGTGATGTACTGTTCAAATGGATTCTGTAAAATGATAGGAAGAGGCACTGCATTCGCTATGCTAACTTGGAGGGGGGTGTTGCATTAAGCACTTTATTGTCTGCTAAAGGCATGCGCACTTTGCAATGTGCAAATGGCATAACGCTCACAAGATTGGTAGATACCACTTCTGTGCCAATAGTTGCAATGTGTTTTGGGGTAACTTGTTCTCAATGGCACTGTCTGAGATTGGGCAAAAGCAAAAGGAGCTCTTCATGTGAAACGGTAATGGCAGGCACCTTCATGGTGCACACATATACATCATCAACAGTCTGCAAATTTTGGATAGGAACAACAGTGCAATACAATGGCTCCTTGCCCTTGGAAGTATTAACTTAAGTGTCTGGTTTATCTGCTGCTGCAGGGCCAAAACGTGCTTCAGGAATGTTGGAGTAGGGGTGTATGGGTATCTCATCAAGTGCTTCAATTGTGCTCGCAGTGGATTCCAAAGCTGGTGGCTTAATATTGTTGGCTGGTGCAAGCTCTGTAGTTGTAGCAGGTGTGCTCTCTTGATTTGCTGTATTGCATGGTGCACACTACAGAATTTCAATGCTATCAAAGACTTGCTTCTTTCAAAGCACCATCAACTCCTGCTCAAGTCCCTCAATGCACTCTTCTTTTGTTAGTTGCACATTTGGTGCACTTTGCATATAATCCACCATAGGAGCTGAGGCAGCAACTTATGATGACTGTAAAGGTGCTGCTGGAGCTGAACAAGGCACAACATTGTAGATGAGCTGTGAATTGGTATTTGATGAGAGTCAACCTGTAGCAATCTGCCCTGGGTTGCACTTATGCCATTCCTTGATGCGCTCGCCTAAGAAGTTGCCCAGAATAGAAAACAGCACAAATGTGCCACCTGGGAGTACAATGTGCCCTTCCATGTTTTGCCTACACTTGCCCTCACTAATAAGGCACTCAATTGAAGCGCACTCAGAAATATAATGGCCTGTTTGACTGCAACCATTGCAGGTGTCATTGTTCAAATGGGGCACTCCATTTGCACCATCTCTGTGCATTGTGCTCAATGCAGTAACTATCATCTGTATCATGTGCTCAAATAGGACCAAGATGTCTTCTGCTTTGACTGCTGGCATGCTAGATTGTGGCTGGGAAATGGGTACACTGGGTGCTGAGTGGGGCACATACTATCAGAGTTCTGCAATGTGAGCTCAGTAAGTGGCTGGAAATAGTGTGCTGGGCCTTCAAAGATAAAGTCAATCATATTGCATATCACATCTAATGAGTATGGCACATTTGCAGGCTGATTTGGTACCACAATTGCAAGGCGGTGATGATACTCAACCCAGAAATCCAAACAAACCTACTAATGGCTTCAGATGGTACAATACAGGCCAGAGGAAGGGTGCAAAGTGGTACTAAATATCACCGCTGAGACCAAAACATTGTGTTTAGCGATGCAAAATAATAAGTGATGGCTTGAATAATCTGTGAGAGCATACAAAGGTGTTCGAAATAGTTCAAAATCGGTTCAAATATGTGCAAAGAGGTTCAAAAGAGGTTTGAAGAAGTTCAAAGTCATGCAAAGTAGTCCAAAGAAGTTTGAATAAGTTCGAAGAGGTTCGAGGTATATCAAAGAGCAAGTTTTACGAATGTGAAGTGTTTGTCTAATGGCAGTGGGCGATGGGCGATAAAATGGAGAGCGAATATGATAGTTTCAAAACAGTTCACAATATTTTACAGAACTTAAAGATGTGACACCAAGATAAGACTAAAGAGAATGATTCTTAAATCTGACGATAGCAAGAGAGTAACTTGTGCTGTTCCCTGTTTATCTCTTGTTTGTTCTAACTATCTAATACAAGTCTATATACAATCTGAAGGAATAGTACTAAAAAGGAAATAATAACAATTGTAGAACATGAGGCAATGTGCACAGCAAATAAAGGTATTGTAAAACATGAAACAAAATGAAAGATGATAATAAGTGAAATGTACATTGTCCAAGTATAGTAAAAGTTCTTGTTCTATTGCTTTAATATATCAATAAAACACAAAAATGCACTTATCGCATTCTAACTCTGTTGTAGTCTCTCCTCGTGTCTGGTAGTGCTCGATATGCAGCGAGTTGGCTTGTTCCGGATGTGCAATGTGTATTGAAATTGTTTGAAAACAACTATATGGCAGCCGAAGTCATTCGAAGTACTGCAAAATCATTTGAAGTGTCGCAAAATAGTTCGAAGTCATCCAAAATAGTGTGAAATAAGTCAAAAATAGTTCAGAGTCGATTTCATAATGTTTGTAGTGGTTTGGAAGGTCTGTCATAGTGTATCAATATGATTGGAAACTTTCCTCAGACCTTAGAGCACACAGTGGACCTATCAGCAGCTCAAAATGCGCTCGAGCTGGTCTGGTCTAAACACTCTAATGAACATGTGGCTTTGGTCATAGCATGCCAATATGCCTTGTGCAACTAAGTATTTGCTGATGTTGAAAAATGCATGATAATAGCATACAATTTCTTCTGCAGTTACAAGGCCCACACATGTGGTTTCACCAATAAGCTTGTCTAGGTCGGTGATACTCCATTTACTACCATCTTTGGAACCAGGATAAAGCTTTAGAACAGCATCTTTGAACATGCCATAGTTATGCATTGCACTATACTCCAGTAGCAGTTTCCAAGTGTCGGCAGTGTTGCTGTCCAAATAGTGCACAGTGTGGAACTTCTTATCAGTCTCATCAATGACATTACAATCGTGAAGAAGTTGTGCAAGTTCTTCAAAGTACTTCTGGAGTTCGCATGGTTTTGCAGGGTTGAAGTATGGCGCATTTTGGTTAGATGTGGACAGCATGTGCATGGTAGCCATGGTAGATGAACTAAGGTGTGTAGAGTTAAAATCTGATAAAAGTGCTGCAAAATTCAAAGGTGGCAATAAATGCAGTGATGCAGATGGTGTCAAGGTAGGTAGGGATGATTCAGGTGAAGGTGGTGGTAAAGACAGTGCAGACAAGTGATGCATGTTGTTTAGGAAGAGTGATTCAAATGCTGGTACTTCCCCAAGCTGGAGCGCAGTTGCTAACAGCTCAAAATGGAGATTGCAAAGGTGATTAATATTGGAGTAAAGGGCGAGCTGACAGAGGTCTAAATAAGGTCTGGTGAACCTGAAACCCTTTGCAGTGGGCTCCAGTAATGGTGTGTTTACTTGGTACTCAGTGCAGAGTCTCAACAGAAAGTGTAAATACAAAACCTACTGCTGCAGGTGTGCTCAGGGTGAGGGGGTTTGTTTAGAGGGCCTCAGATCATCCTTCAATGTGCAAAGATTACTGAAGAGGCTGATCCAATGGGTCGCTAGATGCGCACTAAGTTGTGTATGCAGAATGAAAGATATGCACAGTGGCAAAAAAGTGTGCAATGCAAAAGGGCAAAAATGTACAGTGTGGAAAAATATTCAATGGGAGTGCAAAAATGTGCAATGACAATGGAGGTGAAAGGTAGGAGATTTAGTGGAATGAGGACAATGCTGGGGTGTGCTGAAGAGGCAGTGCACAGACTAGGAATGCAGATGAGATGTGCATGCAACTAGCAGGGAAATGTGCAAATGGTGCACAAAATGTGGCTATATAATGAGGGGGTGCAAACAATGTGCAAATGCAGCTATGCAAAGGGTGCACTGCAAGAGTGCACAAGGGAGAACAATGGATGCAAATGAAGGACAAAATGCAACTATACAATGAGGGGTGCAAATTATATGCAAATGTGGCTATATGAGGGGTGGACTACAAAGGTGCATGAACTGGACAATGGTGCACAGACTATGTGACACTGAATGAGCTATGAACTATGTGGGGGGAAAGATCCTCTGGATTCTTTATGTACCTTGGTACTATGTACAAATGGCTTATGTAATAAAAGTGGTAGAATAATGTATAAAAATAGAAAGCACCATGCACTATCCACAAGTCCATCCATTGGCCCATCTAAACCCAACCACACGATGCTGCTGCCTTAGCCAATAAGATTTGCACATGCTATAGCCCAATACCCAACTGTTCTGGCATGATGTTCTATTTTTGGTGTGCTTTAGGTCCTGTGCACTCTGCCCAATTAGTCCACTTTGGTGTTATGTATCACATGCTATGCCTTAGTAATAGTGATATGATCAATCTGTGCCAGTTACCAGATAAAGTGATGCCAATTGGAAATGTGGAAGAACTATAAGGAGATGCTGTGCAATGCCAAATAGTGTTTAAGTGCTTGAATTACATGAAAGCACCCAAGTGCACACAGTCCAGCATCAAATAGGTGCAAAACACCCAGATTATGTGAGAATGCACAGTTGGCTCATGATGCGATCATGGTGCACCTCGAATAAGTGCCTTAGTAAGCTGAAAGCCATGATGTGCAGCGCAATAGATGTGGTGAAGGGTTGTTGTGTGTGGTAAATAAATAGTGCAAGGAGTGCACAGTGAAGAATGTGGGTTGCTGGTAAAGTGAAAGAGAGTGCTGATGATACTCGACCTGGAAACCTAGCAAAAACCTGTTAAAAGGCTTAGAAAGTATAACTCAGGCTAGAGGAAAGGTGCGAGTTGGTACTAAATATCACTGCTAATATCCAAACATTGCTTTTAGTGAGGCGAAGTGATGAGGGATGGTGTGAATAGTCTGTGAGAACATACAAAGTTGTTCAAATAAGGTTTGAAATAGGTTCAAAGACGTGCGAAATAGTTCAAAAAAGGTTCAAAGATGTTCGAAGAGGTTTGAAGTAATTTTGAAAAAGTTCAGAGATGTCAGACTGGTGGTGAGATATGTCGAGAAATGAATATAGCAAATAAAAAGTGTTTGTTGAGTGGCGATAGGCAATAGGCATGAGTTGAGAGTGAATACGATAGTTCAAAGAAGTTTGTGATATTTTGCAGAACTTAGAAGTACAATGAGAGGCTAAAACTCAAGAGAATTGCTCTTAAATCTGACGATAGTAGAGAGGGTAACTCTTCTCTGTTTTTCTAAGTAACTAGTACAAGTCTATATACATTTTTGAAGAGATAGTACTAAAAAGGAAATCTAACACATGTAGTACATGAGGCAATATGTGCAGCAATGAGGACTTTGTAAATCAAAAAAACAAATGAGAAATGATAAATAATTAAAATGTACAGTGGCCCCATATAGTAAAAGTACTTATCTTTTTGCTTCAATATATCATTGAAGCCTCTAAGTGCTATCATCATGTCCTAAATTCTTTGTCGTCTCTCCTCATGCCTGGTAGTGCTTGATATGTGATAGAATAACTCATTCCAGTTGTGCAGCATGTATTGAAAGGTTTTAGGATAGGTATATGGTGGCCAACATCATTTGAAGTAATGCAAAGCTCTTTGAAAGTGTTCAAAATATCACAAAATGGTTCAAAGTTGTTCAAAATCATTCAAAATTGTGCAAAGTCATTCAAAAAGTTCAAAATAGTTCAAAAAGTGTTTGAAATCAATTTTGTGGCATTCATAGTGGTTCAGAGCATCTGTCATAGTGTGTCGATACAATTGGAAGCCATTCCAGACCTTAGAGTATGCAATAGACCTATTAGCATATAAAGGTGCATCAAGCATGCAGTAACTGTAGAAGGAAGATAACAAGTCCAGGAGGCACACAAAGGCAGTTTGAAGCAGAACAAGGTGCATTTAAGGCACATGATAGAAGGCAGCTAAGGGGAATCCAAAGGTGCAGTAGAAATGTAAAAGGTGCACAAAAGTGCATGAGAGCATACAGAAGTGCACTTGGGTGCAAGAAGGTGCACAAAAGCACCCTGCGCAAAGTGAGTAGAAGCTGTCCAAGAGGTGCACACAATTGCAAAAAATGCCATAGTATGAGCACAGGGCAATAGGAAGCCATATCACCAGTGTGGATTCAGAGACTGTGGCTGCACAGGCTTTCACAGCTTTGGACTTGCTGCAACTACTGGCTAGATGTCCCTCTTCACTGCAATAAAAACAAAGACCTTTCTTCATCTGGCACTTGCATTCTTCTCCAGTTAGTTTACTGTTTTTTCTCCACTTGTCAGAGATGGAGTTTTTTGGCTTGTTACTCTTGGATTCAGAGGAGCTGCTGGTCAAGAATAGATTAGTGTAATTAGAGTTGGATGGATTCTGAGGTTTGGACTGATTAATAGAGCTAGAGTTGGAATTAGAATTGGAGTTTGGGAAACCCTTAGAGTCCTTCTTTCCAGAGTTTCCAAAATTCCTGGAGGTCTTGGCATTGAGGCAATTTCCTTCTTTCTGCATCCAGTAGATCTTGTTAGCATCTTGGGCCTTAAGCTGCAAGGCTGCTAGAGTGTTGGACTTCCCTCCCCACAAAACTTCTATACAGAGGCAGAGCAGAAGGCTGCAGAAGTACTAGTCATGAAGAGCAGCTTCATTCTAGTCAACCTGGGAGGTTAGTTTCCAAAAGTCCATGTTATACTTGATTATATTGCCTCCTTTCTTCATTGTGAGCTCAAGAGGGCTTTCTCAGCATTCCCCAAAGGCTCATGAGGGCTGAAATTGCTTTCTAGCTCCCTAAGAAATACCTCATAATTCTACATCCAGTGGGCGGAATCCATCAGGTCATTGATGCCATGTTCAAACCAGCTGAGCGCTGATCCCTTGAGATAGGAAATGATAAATAGGATCTTCCTTTCGTTGGAAGCAAAAACATGAGGGCGATCTCAGAAGTGGAGGTTGCGAGCAACTAAGAAGTCCCAAAGTTTCCAGGGGTTGGAACCATTGAATGTGTCAGGTTTTTGAACCTTGATCTTCTTGGGCTTATGAGCTTGGTTCTGGTAGAGAGTGCAGAGACTGTCCAAGAGATCAAACAGGGCATTGACACATCTGTTGTCTGGATCTGGATTTCCACCTACAGGAGGCTGATCTTTAGGGTCATCAGGATCAGAGTCATCCCCAGGGCTGCCAGGACCACTAGGGTCTTTGAGTCTACCAGAAAATCCATCCTCTTCACCTGTAGCTTCCTTGTTGGCAGGATTAGGTTGCCTATTGTCCCCTACATAGTCAAATAGAGTCAGAATCTGAGAGGGTTCCAAAGGCAAGTGAGTGGGCATGACATTGTTGCTAACAGATGGTGCACCAGAGCTGACTTGTTGAAATATGTTTGATGGTCATGCTGAGGCACTAAAGTAGAAGTGGGTTTAAGAGCTGGGAGTACTGATTGTTGGATAGCTGATAAGTCTGGTAGTGTGCCTGTACAGTGGGAGTTTCTTGTTTTTGCTGAGTCTGTGATTTTGTGTGGGACATAGAATAAGATTCAGAATAGTATGATGATTGATGAGAGAAGTGTGAGTTTGCAAATACTGTCAAAGTTCAAGATCACTACTACCAAGATTGGAACTTGGTCAGGAAAACACTGGACTTCTGGTCAAACTCGGTCATTGGTGGTCAGAGGATTTCAGAGGTTTCCAGGCAGAATCCACCAGGCTGTAGCAGGCCAGATGAAAAGGGGCCAGAGAGGACTTGGCTTCAACTTGTAAGAAGTTGCACCCTTCTCCTCATCAGCTGTCCAATTTCAGGCAGAAATGGTTCAGATATCCAGAGAGTTTCCCAATGGAGGGCCAGGATAGATTAAGCAGAGGTTATAGAGTTGAATTGAAGTTGAGAAGAGTCAAAGAATCAAGAGATTAAGTCAGGATTAAGTTGAGGATGATTTAAGGATTGATATTACACTGGAGATGAATATATACAAGCAATGTATATACAAGGACATGTAATTTCCAAACTGAAGACTAAGGCTAAGCTATAGGTACTTACATAATGAAGGCCAGAAGAATAACAGAAAAGACAGAAGTTTACTAACAGGTCTTGGTAAGTGTCCATTGATATGGCTCCCTATCACCCTGTGCTCATACTATGGCATTTTTCATGATTGTGTGCACCTCTTGGATGACTTCTACTCACTTTGCACAGCGACTTTTGCATGCCTTCATGTGCCTTTGTGTGCTTTAGTGCACTTCCATGCACTCTCGTGCACTTTTGCATGCCTTTAACTGCTTTGCACTTTTGTGCACCTTTTACATTTCTACTGCACCTTTGGATTCCCCTTAGCTGCCTTGTATCATGCACCTTAAATGCACCTTGTTATGCTTCAAACTGCCTTTGTGTGCCCCCTATGCTCGTTATCTGCCTTTCACAGTTACCATGCACCCGATGCACCTTTATGCACTCTCTTACGCTTTACTAGCAACTCACATTCTTCACCAGCTTACTAGGTCACTTATTCGAGGCACACCATGATTGCATCACTAGCCAACTGCACATTCTCACATACTCTGGGTACTTTGCACCTATTTGGCACTGAACTGTGTGCACTTAGGCACTTTCACATAATTCAGGTGCTTTGGTGTTATTTGGCATTGCACAGCATCTCCTTATAGTTCTTCCACATTTCCAATTGGCATTGCTTTATCTGGTAACTGGCACAAGTCAATCACATTACTATTACTAAGGCACAGCATGTGACACATAACACCAAAGTAGACTAATTGGGCAGAGTGCATGGGACCTAAAGTGTACCACAAATAGAACATCACACCAGAACAGTTGGGTATTGGGCTATAGCATGTGCAAATCTTATTGGCTAAGGCAGCAGCATTGTGTGGTTGGGTTTAGATGGGCCAATGGATGGACTTGTGGGTAGCACACCACACTTTCTATTTTTGCTGTTTTATCACATAAGCCATTTGTACATAGTACCCAGGTACATAGAAAATTCAGAGGATCTTTCCCCCCCCATATAGTTCTAGCTCATTCAGCATCGCACATAGTCTGTGCACCATCATCCAGTTCATGTGTCTTTGTAGTGTGCCCTTCATATAGCCATGTTTCATATTGTTTGCACCCCTCGTTGTATTGCTGCATTTTGTCCCTTCATTTGCATCCTTCATCTTTGTTTGTGCACTTTTTCAGTGTGCCCTTTGTATAGCCACATTTGCACATCATTTGTGCCCCTCATCATATAGCTGCATTTTGTGCACCATTTGCACATTCCCCCCCCCTCCCCCCCCTGCTCACACCTCACCTGCATTCCTAGTCTGTGTGCCACCTCTTCAGCACACTCCAGTATTGCCCTCATCTCACTAAACCTCCTACCTTTCACTTCCATTGTTGTTGCATATTTTTGTGCTCCCATTGCACATTTTTCTACACTGCATGTTTTTGCCCCTTTGCATTGCACACTTTTTTGCCATTGCGCATACCTTCCTTTTTGTATACACTACTAGTGCACACATTGCAAACCATCGAACCAGCTCTTAGTAGTCTTTGTGCCTTGAAGGACAATCTGAGGCCCTCTAAGTGAACCCCCTCATCCTGAGCATGCCTGCAGCTGTAGGTTGTGTTCACACTTTCTGTTGAGACTCTGCACCGAGTACCAACCAAACACATCACTGTGACCAGAATTGGTAAGACTGTATTAGAAATAAAGTGAGTAAGCAAATGATTACTAAAGCACATGACAACTTGTCTGATGACTAAAAAGTGCTGCAGCCAGAATGCTGGCAGAGAAGGTCAGAAAAGAGTCAGAAAGGAGTCAGGAATTATCGGGAATCTGATCAGGTGAAACAGGTCTTGACAAAATCCTAAATAAGTGAACTGTTCTGAAGGGACAGGGTTGACAAAATGAATGTGATGAATTCAGAAATATTGACATTCCAGGCTTTGAATGTGGTAACTAGGCTATGAAACCTAGATTCCATGGGGTGAGGCAAATATGTGCATAATCTAATCAGCTAATTTTGATTCTCTGCAGCATGATTGTCATGCATTGTTTACAAATGTTTTCTGCCAGGCACTTCTGGAGCATTAGCGTGAACTGTCCCAATTTGGAACTTGCCCAAAAATGCTCAAGGAGCACCTTAGTATGGTGCACAACACCTAAACACCACCACTTTCAAACAACCAAAATACCTCATTCAAATTCTACCCAATTTCTTATTTCTCTAGTAGAAATGCTCTAACTGATGAGAGGATCAAATCTACTAGAGTGATTTTCAAAATACTCAAAACTGACAGTTTTTTTTTTTTGCCAGCCAGATTAACCACTTACTATATCAGGATGATTACATAAGTAGATAAGTGTTATCAAAGTAGTGAGCTAGTTGCTCTGGGATGTGACAATGAGACTTGTATTCCTGTGAGCTGAAAGTCTTCACTTGAAATTGAGCATCCTTGGCAGTCAAACATGCTTGGTATGCATCCATCCACTGAATCATTCTGTGCTCCCACTTTGGGATCATTCTCAGTTCCATTGATGCGAGCGCTTTAGGGAGATTTTCCTGAAGTGTCCAGCAGGTATAATCTCTCCCAGAGCCATTTCTTCACAGCACCCCAGAAGAATTCAATGAAGTTCAATTCACAGTGGAATTTGGGCAAAAAAAATGTCCTGCAGCTTAATGACTTCTTGAACCAGTGATCATTGTTCTTGAAGTCAGGTTCGAGATCCAAGCAACTAATATACTATCAAATCAGTAGTGTTTTTAGTGTATTGGAAAGTTCACATCAGAGCTGCTCAGAGCCGTTTTCAGAAGAGTTTTGGAAGAATTTTTTTCTGTGACCAATTTGGCTGCTGTTCAAAAGTGGTGGTGTTTAGGTGTTGTGCACCATAGGAGGCTGATCGCGAACCCAAGTTAGCATATGTGTCGAAAAACTCGTGGCCAACACAATTACTCGTGGGAAGACTTCGGAGGTGTGTTTTTTGACGTATTTGAGTCCGAATTTCAATCTGCGGCCAAATGTTCAGTCGATCTTAGATTTGTTGACATTGCTTGTTCACGACTGTAGCTCATCGAGGAACCGATGTCACCCCAAAGAAAAGCCATCTGTGAGCGGGGGAGGACATCTGTGATAAATTTGAGAGAGAAGAGGTAACGAGGAGAACTTCACAGAAAAAACATACCTCGGAGACCTGGCGGACAACTTAGGGCATCTTCCGATTCCTTGTACTGCACCATATCCATTGGCTGCAGACGTACATAGACAATAATTTGACTTTCCAATTAAAAAACAGATATCAACCTTGTCCTCGCAATGTCCAAGTCTTCCCCTTGCACAATGACAACATGATTCCCGTATTTATGTTGAAAACGAAATGTGACAAGGGGATCTGTGGAACTAGTGCTGGTGAGGGACTCAGACTGTATTTCAGATACAGCCCCCGGCTGAGAACCTGAGACGAGATTCAAAGACTAAGAGAACGAGGTCAGTGACACCATTCTTTGTCAAGTGATTGGATGATGAGTTGGATTTGTATACAAAGTCATCTTGGAGCCTCCTGACGAATGGTTAGGATCAGATGCAGACGATTTCCTGGTTTTGGAAAGGGATAGACAGAGGGAAGATGGACCATGCCACACTCAGAGGGAAGGAGAGGGTCCGGCGCAACTTGGGAGTGAGGGGGCCAATCTGTATTCGAGGTATTGGACGTGGTTCGAGCTTCCCGTTCACTTTCTGGCTTGATTCTACGAGTAAGAAAAATCTAGCTCTAGGTGATGCAGAGAAACGTTAAAAGAATCTAAATGATCTTCCAATGATATCCTGCAATCCTTCCTGAACACCGAGAAAATCATGACTTCCAACTTGTGTCTTGACCAGCATGATTTTCCTGCCTCCTTGTTCGAATTCATCTATGGTGCCAAAATTGCTAATGTCCGTGCGTGTGACAATCTCTTCGCGTTTGGCAAAGTGTGCTTGTCGCTGTATCTCAAATTGATTCCAGGTGTCTGTTGGGACAGGCAACGTGGTAGGCAGAGGGGGAATAGCGGGGAGGTGAGGTTTAAGGAAGGCGTTAAAAAGAACCTCCGAGTGGGTATGAGGAATGACGGAATCATCTACTGCATGTGCAATGAGGACTGAACTTTTGATACGCTATGGCAAGGTAGGAGGTCAATAGATAAGTGTACGACCGCAATGAAATACCAACCGGAACAGCCTGAAACGTGTCGAATCTGTGAACCAGAAACCGAAGCACCATGTCTGGAAGCAGCTGTCAATACCAAGTAAGATGCTGTAAGGGCCAACACACTCAGTGCCCACGGGAACGGGGCCAAAGGCTTCATAACAGGCAACAAGCCAAGAACACGATATGTTTTCACCACTTCCGCCATACTGGAAAAAGGCTGCAAATATCGTGTCAGATATGAAATAGTTCTGAAGTACAGGTTACGAACCGAAAGCAGGACAAGACCACGATAATTGATTCCTTCTGCATCAAGTCGCGTGACCAATTGCGAAGCAACCCCAGTTCCAAGACTATGTCCCATAAGAAGGATATCCTCTTCTTTCGCCCCTCGTGAGATCAGCCAATCCCACGCTGCTCTTGCATCGTGCACTAGTCCAGCTTCACTAGGTTCGCCAGTGCTATCAGCAAAGCCACGATAGTCAATCGCCAAAACGTTGGCACGAAGTCGAGACGTGAGTGCATGATAGTACTGGATGCGCAATGAGAATGCCCGGGTACCTGCGTTGCCATGCAAAAAGAGGATGGTGGGATGTCGCTTCAGTGCTTCCTCCACATGAGTATCGACTGAAGAGGGTATGGATGGAAGAGTGTGGTAATAAGCGTCGGAGAGAATAAACCATGCCCCGATGGTTTCTTTGTCTGCGGTTTTTAATTTCAAATTTAGAGTTTTATTTGCTGGTTCAAAGGAAATTAAGCTTATATGTAACTTGGAGACCAAGGAAGCAGCTTACGAGCCAGGCCATATTTCTCTGGAGTATCAAAGTTAGCGAACCATGGGAGGCGTAATCTGTGCAAATACATGACACTGTAGTGGATTATGGTCAAGTTCAACTCAGGAGGTTGTGGGAAAGGCCACGAACTTGGATTGGAAGAATGGGATGGCGAGAAGGCCAACTATGCCGACATAAAGGCCTCCACAGATGGCAAGATAAAATTGCACACAGGAGACAAAGCTCGGACTGGATGCTGGCGTCGACATGGACGTTTTAGCAAGGAAATATCGGAGGGTAGTTCATTCATAGAAACCAGGCGGAGAGTCAAATCTAATCGTTTCCATATGCGTCGAAGCGGAAAGCGAAAGCGCTTACCAATAATGGCACGGGATAGCATGTTGATATTAACATTGTTGGGAACATATTCTGCAGAACGCAAGCTAGCTCCCAGTGCGCACTCGTTATGTGGCAAGATATTCGATATTAACATTGTTGGGAACATGCCATCTCAGTGGATAATATTTGTCTGGCTAAAAATGTTCATTGCCTCCAGTGAATTTAAAACGTCGTCTCAGTCCCGTAATTTGCTACCGAATCCCATAACTCCGGGTCAGGTATGTACTGGAGTTTGCCTGGAGTGGTCGTTTTAACGACACTTCTTTTCATATATATGTAGAAGTGCGATTAGACGCGACTCGGAGTAATAATTCCTGTGCCTCAAGGCTTCATGGTTACTTAGTGACATTCAGCAAAACTTCTCGGATCTTCTTCGATGGAGCGGCTTCGCGGACGTCATGCATAGTTTTTCGTAATAATTACTGAATTTATAAGGACTTTAAAACGTCCCTACCGTGTAAGCGAAACCACGCCTTTGACTCATTTCACTGCGAAACAAAAAATTACATGGAGAAGTCTACAGAGCAGGACTCGTCGACACTCCCATCCGCAGCTGCGTCTCTCACTCTCCAACCAACACCGTCTTCAAAAAAACCGTTCGAATGGTTTAGAAATTTTGGGACCGGCATCAAACTAGATATTCGCGCTCGTGCGCCTTGGTACATCAGTGACTGGACGGATGCATGGAACTATCGGGTAATGCCAGCTACAGCTTTGATTTTCTTTGCGAAGTGCGCACAAAATATTCCCGTCTCAAGACTGCTAACTCACACCAATTTATAGTGTTCTTCCAGGAATTGCGTTTTCTTTAGATTTAATAGAGACCACTCAACAGTATGGCGTCACTGAAGTGTTGCTTGCATCCTTCATGGCTGCTTTCATATTCTCCGTGTTCGGTGCCCAGCCATTAACCATTGTCGGCGTTACTGGTATGGCTCGTAGACAATTTCCTTGGATTTCCAATGCATAAATCCTGCAGGGCCCATTACCGTGTTTAACAAAACCATATTCGACATCATAAAACGGCAGCATAATCCACCTGTCTACCTACATTTTATTGGCTGGGTTTACTTGTGGGGTGCCATATTTCACTGGATGACGGCACTTCTTAACTGTAAGCCTTCGCCCATTTATTCTTACTCTTTCCTGTTACCTAATTTTTTAGGGTGCAACTTTCTTAAGTACGTCACCTTGTTCTCCTGCGACACTTTCGGCTTTTACGTGTCATGGGTTTACCTGCAATACGGCATCCAAGTTCTTACACGTCAACTCCAATCAAAGAATTCTTCAAACCCTCTCGGGCCATTCGTGTCGATCATCCTTGCCTCATTAATGCTTGTCACTTCATTTCTCTTCCAATCTCTGTCGCAAAAGTCGTTTTTTCATCGACACGCCCGCCGCTTCCTTGCGGATTACGGGATGCCCATGTCTTTGATTGCCACATCGGCAATGGCATACTGGGGAAGATTCAATCATGCAAATCCTAGTACTTTGCCTATCGGGGCTGCTTTCAAGCCTGCGGGTGGTCGAGATTGGTTGGTCAAATTTTGGCAACTTGAAGGCAAATGGGTTGGAATCGCCCTCCCGTTTGGAATAGTGCTTTGGATCCTATTCTTTTTCGACCACAATGTTTCGGCGAGTCCACCTTTGTCTCTTGCACTTCCAATGCTCATAATTACGGTTTTTCACAGTCACTGATGGCCCAAAGCTCAGTTTTTCCGCTCCGAAAACCTCCAGGATTTCACTACGACTTTTTCCTCCTTGGAGTCACTACGTTCATTGCTGGCCTTCTAGGCGTGCCTGCTCCTAATGGCTTGATACCACAGGCACCTATTCACACCACATCTCTGCTCGTAATGGGCCACCACCGTGATACAGAAAAAGATGAAGAGGACCGGACGGCTCCTCACTCACAAATACACTCTTCTAATGCAGAAATACATGAAAGTCGTGACAACAAGCCCCAACTGGACCATGCAATAATAGACCGACTCGAAACCCCGATAGCGGTTGTCGAGCAACGTGTATCGAACTTAGCACAAGGCGCCCTTAGTCTTGTCCTCCTGACTGGGCCTTTCCTACATGTGTTAGGCCTTATTCCTCGAGGTATGAGTTCCTTAATGTGATTGTTATGTCATTTCCGTATGTCTCTGTAGGTGTCTTGGCTGGTCTTTTGTAAGTCCATCTCTTTGTTCCATTCGCTCATTGCGCTGCAGATCATCTCATAATTGGCTGACTTGATGTAGTTGGTACATGGGCGTAGATGCATTGCAAGGCAACGGCATCACGCATAAGATTCTTTACTTCTTCCGAGACAAAGCGCTCACACCTGTGAATGAGCCCCTAAGGAAAGTTCGCAGATCTCGTATCCTCTTATTTGTTGGGGTACAACTCTTCGGATTCGGTGCCACGTTTTCTATCACCCAGACTACTGGTGAGCATGCTACGTGTCATATTTGCCAAACTTAAAGCCTCGGTAGCTGCAATCGGGTTTCCCGTGATAATCATGTTGCTCCTCCCTCTTCGCATTTTCATAATCCCTCGTCTTCCCTTCACTAATGAAGAGCTGGCCGTACTCGATGGACCAACTGCGTCCTCTTTTGTAAGTCTTTCGTCCACACCCAGATCCTGCCCTTTTTAACGCAATCTTCCGACTGACATATTATTGTTAAATTACCGTTGGTACTTTCCGGATGTTATTTGTTACCTTCAGACCATGGAGTCCGTGGGTGGTACATTGTAAGAAGAAGCGGTTGTGAGATATGACCACTCGAAGAGGGTGTGTTTTAGATTGGTAGAAATGTAATAACAAATTAACAACCGCTCTTTTATCATAACTACTCGAACTATGTACTTGGCTAAGATGCGATGTATATTATATGAGGCTCCTGTGTGGTCGGACATTGAGGGAATGTTGTGGAATGATATCAGCAACGTATTTCGGAGTTCTGCTACTCTAGACCAATACATAGGGGTATGAGGATGGGATAATACATAGTGGTATGAGGATGAGCAGGTAAACCATCCATGTTTGTGAGTCTGGGAAATAGATACCTTTCTCCACACCTATTTTGTGTGCTCCAAGCTATCAAGAAAGCTGGTATCGCAATGACAAGCTAGCTAGCTGCTCATTCGGCGGCCGCTGAGCTCAGAATGCAATCTTCTGACTCGGCCCGGCGGCCGGCGTTATCATTTGTACACACACCGCGTCTTCAATAGGTCCTCATCCTAAGTACTTGGAAATGTAACGAATACTGAAACTTTCTAGCAGCAAGAATTTCATTTTGGGGGGCAGCTTCATCTATCGGAACTCGTCTTTGCCGTCCTTCATTGCATGCCTCAACGAATCGATCGTAAACGCTGCACGATTACATGTTCGTGCTAGCGCTCATGGCGAGGGCTCTGCAATACTAATGCAAGAGTTGAATCCTGCCGATGCTTCTTCAATCCTGCTTACATTGCTACATTTCCAAGTGATTTGGTGGATGTCAAGTTACAAGTATATGTAAAGTTGCCAATATATATCCAACTTGCTATTGAGTGGGCATTACAGTATATCCCAAGCGAGTGAATTGCACGCGTCTGTCTCGCGTGTCCGAGATCTGATTTCAGTTTCATACAGTCAAATCCGTCTTGCCTATCAGCGACGTCCCTTTGGAAGGCTGGACAAGCTGTTCCCTGTGTTCTCTCGATTGGGAGCTGGTGTGGTACCCGCTGAGCTCTAGTCTTATGTAGCCGTTCACGACATACACGAATAAATTCTACAAGGGGTTCCAAAAGGCCAAAGGAAGTTTTTGACCTCCCAGGCGGGACAACAACTTATTGCTCTTTCAAAACCAACCATGCGGCCGCTGTTGCGCTTGAAGTACGACAGCCGACGTCAGGAGGGAAACCTGTTTTGCGGTTTAGCTTCAGGAATAGCACTGACTTCGAAACTTATACATTCTTCAACTCCACCGGAGCAGACGTCCCTCTTCCCCCCTTCGTCGATATCACGGTGGTAAGATGGTTCCTCTGTTTATTCAAACCTATTCTCCTGACCTGCGGTTTCTAGGCCTTGGGCATCAACATGACGTTGGAGTGGTGCACTTGTTGCGGAAACACTCAAGACCGAGGATGTGCAGCTATAGGTCTTACTTCCACACCATCTGATCATACTGGCAGATCAATCCTGTCGACGCAAGCTTGTTGGATGCAGACTTGACTGTTGCGGTTGCCCTTGCCAGTTCTGTTGTTCCTGCGAGTCCTAAACGCAAGGAGAGGGCGAAAGAAAGTATCAGGTGAAAAGGGTGTATATTGACCAGTGTACTGTACATGTTGTATCCGTCTGTCAATGTAAATGCAAATATGTCATCTCCAGTCATGGCCGTCCCCATCATCGTCGTAGTTTATTACATCGTCCTGATCTGAATCCTCATGAAAACTGTCTGCAGTAAGTTGTCAGGAAATAAAATATGCCAGGAATTATGCGTGCATACCGCTTCCTGTACTATCGTCCGACGAAGGGTCGTCCTCATCAGGATAATCATTTTTATAATACTCTTCGGCTGAAGCAGTACTGTCAAACAGGAATTCAAGGAAGCAGGAAACGCACCGTTGGAGTCTTCGTCAGCTTCGTCCTCTTCTTCTTCCTCTGACGCTGAGTCGTACGGATCTGCGATCGAGGGAGGAAGACCAGATCTAACGGTGTATCAGATAATGGGTGTCACAATGGCACTGATACACACAAGGTGCCAACATTAGCAGCTTCATTCCATTCGCTGAGAGTCGCAGGTCGATGATAGAACACATCCCAAACATAGTCGTCGGATGTTGATGTCGACGCAGGGGCTGGTTTCTCCGTTGCTAAGTAAGCTTCCTTTGTGTCGAAAGGAACGTCGTGGACTACTCCTTAATCAAAGGGACAATTAAGATTCAACCGTAAGACACCTACATTTCAGATAGTCATTCAGCATGGGCATAAATTTTTCCATTTCGGAATCCACAGTGGGCTTATCGACTGCAGGAATAGCGTCATACATCTTGAAGTCAGGAAGCAGCTTCTTCTTCTGTGACAAGTCTTTAGACGATATCACTTTTGGTCTTGAAAATACAGTATCTATGTGAGCAGGGGATTGAAAGGCCAGACGGGAGTTCATCACGTACGGGCTTGTGAGTGGTTTCTGGACCTGTGCATCCCTGTCGGCTTGATCCAAGATGGCGTAACGTCGATTCCAATCATCTCTGTGCATCCTGGACCCAACTGGAGAAGGCATGTCCTGTGCAGGTACATTGGGTTTCGTCTCAACTGAAATAGACGACTCGCGGGCGAGGCGAGAGATTTGGTCCTGATTACGACGCGTAAGCGTTACGAGCGGTGCCACGTAAATTGGACAAAGTAACCTGAATGCCTTTCTGCTTTTCTTCGTCTTGCCAGGCATCATTCTCCACCGTTTGCGCAAATTGAAACACGCCTATTCCACCGCGAGACTTCTTTCTGCGGACACCAGATTCAACGACTGGGATGAATCAGTACTATTTGACGATGATCTCTGAAACTGGGGCTATACAGCAGGCCTACCCAAAGCATCAAGTGGCTCTTCATTGCGCTTCCTTTTGATCCGTAAAATAGTGTAGGAATGAGGCACAGGTCTTTCAACGTCGATCTCCATGTTGACCTCAAGATACCTTAGCCTGAGTGAGGCGTGACCTGTCACGCGTTTCATATCTATGTTACTTGTTACTTGCGCCTATGCTAAGGACATGCCAATTAATATTAGAGGCACATCCTTCCATGTTACTATTTAATCTCGCTTCCCTGGTCCTGTACGTCGGCCAAGGGACAAGCTGTCAGATAATGGAAATACAAATACTCAAGAACTATAAAGGATAAGTTTGATCTCACCCAGTCAGCGTAGAACGGACTGAGGTGTTACGACGAAGTTTTTATCTACTCTAGGTAACGAGAATAGCCTTCAGGCTATGTACGGGTAATAAGATAAGTGAAATAGAAAATCTTCCAAAAGAGACAGCCGTGGGAAGTGAGTGCACCTCCGCGGTTTGCATTCCAACAATCTCCTCAGCGTTGAGCGGGAGCAGGAGCATGGTTTTCCGCATACTTCTCGGAAATATCACGTCTCGACATGGCTCTGAATAAGTAGCTAGTACCGGATCAGGCTTCAGCGATGCTATGAAAGTCTTGGCGTGTAGTTGCCGCCATTTATGGTGAACGCTGGCGAGTCACTCAGGTGCACTGGCTGTACAGCGCCATATAAATGCACTTAGTAGCATCTCAACCGCTTGCCTCAATGGGTGCTGCTCGCGATCTTTTGCTTGTTTTTCTTACGATATTATGGGAGATGTGGTGACCATTTCTCACCTTTTTTGAGGATACGTCTATTTTCAGAAAGTCAGACCTCTGTTGCTGCACTTTCGTGATCTGAGCCTCTGACTTTGTAATTCAATAGTGTTCTGTTGTGATGGACATTCGACATAACAGAACTTGGGGATTGTTCTGCGTGAGCTTTTTCTGCCATTCCAAGCTTCTGTGACATTGACATCTTCCAAGATTCAGGATATATCGCAACTGCAAACCATCTTCAAACTCTGCTGGTCATCCGAGGTGAATCAGATGTAAAGTTTTTCCTTCAAAAATTATTTTTTGTTTCTGCTTCGCGACCTTCTGAAGGAGATTGAAATTGAAATTTATCTTCGACTTAAGTCGCATGATGTACAATCCAGCCACGTATAGTTCATCGCTATCACTCTTTCTTTGAGACATCATCCCCCCTGTTTCACAATTCCTCATCTCCTACAGGGGTCGCCATTCCAGGGCTTCCCGCTGCTCTCCAAGCTGCCAAAATGAGCGCCACGACATCGTCAATCCCTTTCTTTTCCTTCACGCTTGTGAATATTGTTGGGCCGTTACCTCTCATCAGCTTCGAATCTCGGTCCATAATTTCGAGAGATGCATTCACATGAGGGGCAAGATCGATCTAAGTAATTGCAATATGTTTAGACATTGACCGCCTTCATTGTAGGAAGTGTTCACTTTGTTGATAACCAGTAGATCAGACTGAGATATTCCCGGACCTCCTTTGCGTGGGATCTTATCACCCCCCTGTTCAAGATTAGTTACAATTCGGTCTCTTGGCAGCATTCGGCCAACATACCGACACATCAATGACATATATAATATAGTCTGCCAACTCTCTTGAATAGTTAGCTGCCAGATTGTCTCCTCCGCTTTCTACCAGGAGCATCTGACAGTTGAACTTGGCTTGAAGGGTTTCGAGAGCACCCATGTTTGCACTGATGTCTTCTCGTATGGCTGCATGCGGACAACCGCCAGTTTCGATAGCGAGTATACGCGTTGCAGGGAGAGCACGGTTGTTAATCAGAAACTCTTGGTCCTCTCGGGTGAAAATATCATTTGTGACGGTTGCTGATTGAATATCAGAAGCTTGTTCTAGCAGACTAACATTTGAGACAAACCAATATTGAACTCTTTCCTAAATTTCTGGCAGAGGGCGAGAGTTAAAGCTGTTTTACCTGATCCGACAGGTCTAGTTGAGGTAGAACGTGGTGAGGAGCTTTGAATAAAATGCCAGGAAGCTCCACGCACCCCCCAATTCCAATTGTGAATCCTCTCTCCTCAAAGTTTCGACTAGAGAAATCAGGCATGTCACGCTCAGGGAATTTGCCTACAGAGAACCAGATCATAAGCCTTCACATCAAAACGAGTACAATGTACCAGGATGATCCAGATGTTCATGGGAATGGCCGTGGGCATCGCCATTGGTGTGGGCGTGCCCGCCATCATGCGAGTGACTGTGTGTGGCTCCGGGTTCGTGCGTATGCGCGTGGCGAGGTTCGCTTGAAGACGAGAGACTGTTGATGAAAGGAACATTCATTCTTTTTGGCGCTTTCAAGTCTTGTTCAAATCTTGCTCAAGTCAGATGAACGAGCCCCTTATCTATGTTCATTTGGAAGTCTGGAAGTCGGCCGACACTTGGGTTAGGGTTCCGAATCCTTGTATGTCTTCTTTTGGTCAACAACCCTTATTGCTGACAACCACCACTACAGCTTCCTGAAGACGAATGAGAAGATGCTCAGCTGCATTGGTTGCCTACTCTAGTTCGGAAGATGATGATGATGATGATACTCATGTTGCAAAGAAAAGGTGAGCAAAGCATTGCTAGTTGATTATTTTCTGTTGCTTTTATCTTAAACAGGAAGCTGCCTTTGCTATCCCCTTCATTGATGACACTCGCCCCGGTGGATAACCCGGCACTACATCAAGGTCGAGTTCGGACCACACCCCACGTTGACGGACAATATGTTGCATATGTCTATGTCTCATTGGCCGTGGAACGAGGGTCTGCCCTGAACAAGGTCATTCATGATGTGTTTGATGATGCCAAGGCTGCTGTCCCCACATTGAACTATTCTTGGTCGGAAGGAGAACTATCCAAGAAATCTGAGCTCCATATTTCTCTTTCTAGACCGACTTACCTGCGAGCACATCAACGAGAAGTTCTCAAGAGAGCAGTAATGAACATTTCCAGACAATTCGCTCCGTAAATGATCCATGATCACGATGAGAACTAATTGAGACGTTGTATTCAGCTTTACAGCGTCATTTGCGACATTTTCAGAGCTTATCAATGACGAGCGTAGCAGAACGTTTTTGACGATGGAAATCGGTGCTGGACACCGGGAGGTAAATGTATTCGTTGCTATAGGACGAAGCGAAACAGACTTCCTGTTCTTCAGTTGCGAGCGCTGTCTGATGCCTTGGCGCCCACGCTTCAGAGCATTCGACAAAAAGAATTTTATACCAATCCTCGATTCCATGCATCGTTTGCATGGGCTCTCCTCGACAGGCACGCGTCTAAAGCAAGCTCCGAAGAAGGGAGTGAACCCGAGAACACACGCATATCCTCACCTGCAAGCCTATCGCCCGAGCCTGTGCCCGAGGCAGATTTTCCCACGATTTCCCACCTTCCTCACGATCTGATCTCGACAATCAACGATCGCCACAGGGCCAAGCTCTCAGCACCAAAAACTGGTACATTTGATGTAAATGAGGTGACCGTGAAGATTGGGAAAGAAGTCTACACCTGGCGTTTATCAGGTTGAAGCCGGTGGAATACCGAACATGATCGTCAGGTTTCGGACTGAAGTTGGACACTTGGCAGGTTATATCTATGGTTCCGCGGACAACACAACACATTTATTTATCACAACGTGGAGATTTCTACATGTCCCTGTTTCATCCTCCTAGCTCCTAGCATGTTACTCTCGTCATCGCCTGCCCTAAGCAGTTCCCCACGCCGCTTCATCAATCATGAGCCAGCATGCTCTGTAGGGCACAACGTAGTGCCATATGACGACCGCTTTGGAGAGCCGTTCTCGGACGAACAGTGGCTGCTTCCAGTGCCTAGAATGGTAGTAGATCTTTTGACATAAGCTGCCTAGCTTATTCTGTGAGATACGTTTGTCATATATTTATGGCGTTCTGCTTGGTTTTCTATAGGTATGTTTACCGCCGATCAAAATGCATGGGAACAATATGCTGAATACGTGCCGACTTACACCGTACGCAACTGGATGAGGATATATCTTGATTTCATTCTTTGCGGAATATTTCTTGTACGTTAAGGGATCTTATAAGCTAATGCCGAATTCAAGCCTTGCACCATCACAATCCGATACGCGGTGTTGTGATTAACGACGTATTCTATCTGGTCAGATCTTGATAGACGCCATGCTGACTTTGAGGCCACCAATCCCAAATTCGAATCATATTTCTCGGACGGCAAGACGGTTTGTAATGAGTCTCTTCCCTCATTTATTGCGGAACCGGGGACCGTGAATACAGCTGCATGGGTCAATGACCAAGAACGCTATGTACATTTTGCCCCACGATCTTCGTCTTCTGCTTCTTTTGATCGGTATTAAACCCTATAGTATTACAGCTAAGATCAGATCATGGATGCGCGTGGGTGTCCTCTCTCTCGCCCTTATCTTCCTTCAATTCATCAATTGTAACATACCCGCAGGAACCAGGGCGAGTATTTTTTTCATAAGTATCACAGCCCCATTGTCGTGGAAGCCAGTGGAAGTAGGTGAGATCACTACAACTCTGAATCACAATTCTGCAATCTGCGTGGGAGGTTGTGTAAATCTTGGTTTCGCCAGCTCGAATATTCGGGCTTTATCTGCCCTTACACCACTGATCTTCCACAGCTGAGAGAATCAATCTGGATGTTGATTCGGCTTGGAACTTCGATGCTCGTAAGCCTAGAACGAATCTTTCTCTCGTGTCAAAAGTTCCTTTTTGGGTTCCGAGATGGGGCCGATATCATGGCATGACTCAGTAAACGAACTGGTCTGATTCGCGGGCGTTCGACTCATCCCACATGTCAAGTCTGGCTCATGCTGACTCTGATTGACAGACAAGATGTTCCCGTGTCAGCTGCGGTCTCCTTATGACCTCGCGCTCCGCCTATGATTTAATTTATGTCTCCCGCCTTCGGCTTGTGATCGACATATCCTCTCAGGCGATGTGGAGCTCTATACTCGGGTCTCTGGTTTTTTTGATTTTCGGACAGTCCAGGTGGTTGGGCTGAAACAACCGAATGCTTCTTGTGGACAAGAGGCCTGTGGTACTTAATTTCCGCCAGCACGCGGTGCGTCCCGAGGTGCCTGCTGTGCTTCCACAAGATACATACAGTACTAATCGTGTTCGAGAAGGACTTAGTCCATGGCTCAAAACACCTATCGGTACCTCGGAGTCCGTTCATCTTTTGTTCTATGAAACCTAGCCAAATTCGGAAGGAATGAGGCGAAACATTGTTTTGCCCTGGCGCGGGGAATCTCGTGTTGTCAAGTGGACCTCACGCCCGACAGCTGGCTGAAGGATGCAATGCGGTCTTCACAGATTATCCGAGTCGTCTTCCTTCTCAATCAGCGATGATCACCCTGGTTAACCCAGCCAAAGGGTCTTGGTCTATTCATACTATCTATCTGTCTGGTGGTAGTACAGCACCATGTGGACGAAAATCTCCTAGGGACGAGGAGGCGATATGGAGGCTTGCGGTGAACGCGTTTCGTGTTTGACTGTGGCCCTGGGCAGGTAATAGTTCCGAACAAAATTTTGTTGTGCGGTCTAGGTGTGTGACTTTTGAGGCTTCTTGATCGTGTGATGGCGACAACGTCTGCAAACATGATGCAATTGGTTGTCGCATATACTGTATAGGGCACGCAACAGGGCCTTGTATTCTTCGACCCGAGGACAGGTCACAGATTCGTCTCCATCTTCGCTTGGAGTTTTGGCCTCATGGGTCCTTTGCCGATTGAGATCGATTTAATGGGTTGCGGGCTAGCTGTAAGAGATATATTGCCCGGTCAGAAATTGTTCCTCGGCTGAGATGTATGAATACGCAAAGGAAAAAATTTATCCCTTCAATTAGAGTTCTATGGTCGACTGGAGAGGAAGTAAAGCACGATCGGGATTGACCGTCGGTTACTTTATTCATGCATCTGATTATAATTATTATGCGCCGCCTCATAATCGCGTCTGGTAATTGTATCCATGGTTTGTAGAGCAACCACAATAAATAAACTGTGTGCACCGCGCGCGCACGTGCTTGCGCCGACAGCAAGAAGCGCGGGATGGCAGGACACACCAACAGTAGCGAGACGACGGAGTATGCCTTTGGCTTTGGCGACACGAGTGCTTTTACTTTTCAATAATTTGTGTGACAGTGAAGACCTAATAGTCTAGTGCGCAAGCAGAGAGTCTACCCTGTTAAACTCCAGGCAGGGGATCGTGTTTCCTTTCCTTTGGGTTAGACAAAAGTCTCATCCTGATATTGTGTCATCCGCCTGTTATCTCTGATAGCAGTATACAGCCATTCTAAGGGCTGCAGCACCACCGGCAGGAAGCTGGGACTTGCTTGCCATGGAACTAGCTCTCTTCTGACCCAGCACAGAGTAGAACAATAAACCGTTTCATAGACCCAGCACAGAGTAGAACAATAAACCGTTTCATACTCCCGTGCAATGAAACGGTTTATTGTTCTACTCTGTGCTGGGTCAGAAGAGAACTGATATGCCTACAGAACGTACCTCGTTCAACTCAGGGACAGGTCATCCTTTCTTTTACAAATTTGTAGACTACGTATTGGTTGGAGAATATGTCATAACATGTTCCCGACTAATCAAGATGCCCTTGATGTTTTTTTACGGGCGAGGCTACGACAATATTCCACCCACTGCCTGTGGCCTGGTCAAATAGATTTACAGTTTCGATCTGCATACGGGCGCAAGTGCTCCCTCAAGGGGGTGTCGGGACGGCAATTTTTCATATGACGTTGGTTTTTTTTTTCATGGCCTCGAGCCCCTTCCTTCCATATATGGTATGTTTAGTCACATGATGTGTGTTTGCACTGTGCAGAGGTTACATTTGGACAAAACTGGAACTGTCGGTACAACGAAGCAGAGTAGGTAGGTAGTAAATCATGCTCGGCGATGCTTAGATGAATTGCTTGCTTCACAACTTGGGCATATCCAATGTTTCGGTGCAAAATCATAGTTCATACATGAACGATGATACTAGCCATACAAGTGAGTGTTAGTGAGCAATGAGAACACAGAATTTTAACAAAGTGGTGCACCCAGACTGTCTCGCACCCGCAGACCTTGCATTTTGTCATGGAATCTCCCCTTGAATCTCAACCTCAGATAAACGGTTGAACGGTTCACAGCTGCTTTTGGCTTGAAGAATGCGCTAAGCAGCCCATTCTGTTGTTGCGCTTGCTTAGGCTTGTGCTTTTCGTCCACATTCTGCTCGACAAGCTTTTGAACCACGGTGTATGACAAGATTTTTTTCCCCAGCTGTACCTACGTGAACGTCTTGCTCACAGTCTGGGCATTTGAGCGTGCTGGTCTCTGTATATTTTATGTTTGAATCGGACCTGCATTATCATTGAGATTAAACTTCAGGAGTATCGTAGGACATGCTAGCAAACAATTCACATATTCCTCTATCGATCATTGGATTCTATTCCTCCCACGCGTGCCTGTCCTCCTCGTCGCCCTGATACGCGAGTTGATACCTCGGACTTTGATCCTCCTGACGATCCGCTGCTGGAACGAAGGTTGGAGGTTCCTCATGTCTTGCGATGCCAGCACCACTGAACCCTACTAGGCTAGTGAGTTACTGAAACAGCCTTTAGAAGTCACCCCATGAAGCTTTCGGTAGATACCATAGATACATGACCATAATGAACTTTTGGTTGAGCTTGAGTTGGACGCTGCGCACGATGGCGAAGAAAGCAAGGTAGAGCGCGGCTAAGATAAGGATGACCTGCACCCATCTGGATGTCCATTTGTATTTGCGGATATTTGGGTCGGGGAAGTATGGCTATCACGTCTTGTCCATCGCCATGTCCTTCCTGCTTTCCTCCTCATCCTCATCCTCTTCTTCCTATTACCTCCTCTTTCCCTTCCTTCCTTTTTTTTTTTTTCATCAATCTTTTCCTCCTCTCCATTTTCTCCCTGGCCCCTCTTCCCCTGCTTTCTTCATGGGAAACCTCCCTCAGCTCCACGATCAAGAAAATAACGACACCATAGGCTTTTGGCAACGTCAATTCGGTTCTACTTTTGTCTACCGCGGTTTCTTCGGTGGTTCCAGGCTCATCACCACCGATCCTGTCGCCCTTGCTCATATCCTCGGTCACGCTTACGACTATCCCAAGCCTGACTTTGTTAGAGACACTATCGCAGGTGTGGTTGTAGGTCATGAAGGTATTCTTACGGTAGAAGGTGACGTTCACAGGAGACAGGTGTGTTCTCTTTTTCCAAACATGCTTTCATCTAATTTCGCTTCTGCAGCGTAAAATTTGCATTTCCCCCTCTCACCTAGTCTTATCTCTCCAAATTACACTGCTGCTTTTGCCCCTCTACCCACGTTAGATCTCTAGCTCCCATCTTTTGTCAATATGCAACCCATGTTCGGCTCGTTTTTCTCTTGAAAATCCTTGCTAATTAATTAATAGCTTCGTGACATTTGGCTCCCACAAGCTGATTCTCAATCGTATAATTCTATTGCTCAATCTACCTCGACTTGCGTCGACGCTTTGGCGTGGATTACTCGTGCAATTTTTGTCGGCTTAGCAGGTTGTCTTTCTTAATTGTCTCTCTTTTCACTTACAACTCTTCACCCAGGCTTCGGATACGCTTTCAACTTTCTCCAAAGCACCGCTTCCGATGCTACCGTTGAAAACGAGCTTGCAGTCGCGTTCAGCGTCATCTTTTCCCCCTCACGCAAGTTTTGTGTCATTACCATCCTCCAGACTTGGTTTTTCGTTCTCCGCCGATTCGTCAGTTTCCGCCTATATCTCCATGCGTTTACTCACCCAATCACATTGTCGTAACAATGCTGCAATGGCACGAGCCCAAACCACCATGCGTCCTATAGCTGATCGAACAGAGGCGCAGGGTGGCAATGGCCGACATGCGAATTGGGGTAAAGACTATTTACCAGGACAAGACCAAGACAAAAGGCAGGGATATTCTAAGTGTCCTCAGTGCGTTCTATCATCGTCCTTTCTCGTACAACGCTAAACCCGCCCAGTCCGCTCCAACCTCTCCAGCACCCCGTCTCAGCAAATGTCCATTGCAGAGGTTCTCTGCCAAATTTTCACGTTCATCTCAGCAGGTCACGAAAATATCGCGTCGGCCCTCACGCGGTGCCTATACGCACTTGCTCGGGATCGAAACATACAGGACCGCTTGAGACAGGAGTTGAGGGTGCCCGGAACCGAAAGCGGCGGTCAGGGAGGCCAATATAGGAGATGGTGCCTCTGTAGGGCCAGCCAGCGGGTCTCGGTCCGTGTTCGGGCAGGAACAGACACAGGCACAGGCACAGGGCGACGGAGACGATAACAACGAAGCCAGCGAGATGCCACTAGATCGTCTGTCTGGATGCGAGTACCTCGATTGGGTGGTGCGCGAGGCATTGAGGGTCCATGCTCCTGTAACAAATACGATGCGTGTGTGCATGCATGAGCGGGATAAGATTTCGGTAGGGAAGGAGGGGTATGTGGATCGTTATGGGAGGCGTAGATGGAGTATACCGGTGAAGAGGTGGGATATCATCATTGTGCAGACACAGGCTGTGAACAAGAGTAAGGAGCTGCGGGGGGAGGATGCAGGGGAGTTAGGTGTGTGTTATTCCTGGTATCCCCTTTGTTCCTCTTCCCTTTTGCTCCCCTGATTACGCGAGCTAAACCATCTTTACAGGGCCTGAACGATGGGCTAATCTCCCCAAAGCCACTCGCGCTATTCTCGGACTGTTTGCCAACACGCTCACGTTTTTGAATGGATGCCTACTCAATGGCACCGCGCTTGCATTGGTTTTAAATTTGCGTCGTTTGAGTGAGTCACGTTTTGTGTTTCATTTTCTTGGTATGTTGGCGGTGCGCGCCGAGCACAGCCTGGCTGGCGGCTAACTCCCCGTTGCTGCTGAAAATGCAGTCATCCATCTTTCCATGCCGTGTGATCGTGATGTACAGATCCTGTCCGGTCGGCTTATGAATGCGATCTTTTTCCATTCCCCTTTCGTTCGGCACATCGTTTCCGTCGTTGTCCTAGTCCTAGGATAAGCAAATGACCACCCTCTCTTTCAGAGTCAAAATGTTTCTATGCGTCCTGCTCAAGGATATTGAATTCTCCATAGACATGGATTTGGTTGTCGAGAAACGAGTGAAGTGAGTCATGATTTTTACTTCTTGATACTTGCACGGCTATCCCGCCGTTATTTCCTTCTTCGACCCTGAATTTCTTTATGGGGTATCGCCGAAGGTGCAGCCCTGAAACCCGCGTGTGTTCATATCACCGAGGCGCCCTTGTGTTTGTATGACCGCTGGTGCGCTTGTGCGTAGTTCGGGAAATAGCAAGCACATGGTTTCTATTCTTCTGCGAGCGTTCTAGTTCGTCATCATTGCATTCTTTTTATATTATCATCATCGGCTTCCATCCATCTTTTTTTCTCTTGTGTTGCTATTATCGTGATCGTCCTTTGTTCGCCCCTACATGTAAGGCCTCCATCAGATCTTCTATCACAGTTAATCTTCCCTTCCGCTCTATATTCTAACAGACGAAAACTTTTTTACTGATGTGTCTCCCTTGTAGCCTCGTCACATGCCCATTCGTTAAATCATAGCCGTATCTCGGCAACCAGATGCCTCTAAATATCAGGCGCGCGCTCCCCTGCTGATATATGTAACGTTATGTATGCACGCGGTCGCCGGATGGGTGTTGCATGCACACATGCTGCGTATTTTGCTGCCTTGTTTCGGATAGATCTACCTTTAACGGCTTAAATCTTCCGCAATGAAAAGCAAGCATCGATATCATCCATCATCATCATCCAGTTCCATCACACCTACAGTTCAAATGTAACGTTCCACCTACTTTCCAGACGCTAATCACGGTACCTCTCATTGGCTGTTCACACAGTGCGATGTGTAATAGAGAATCAGATGGGAAGCCTCGTTCATCCACCTTTCTCAAGGCTCCCCACGGCTACTTTCACATGACGCGGAGTATCCCCGGCAGCGTCAGGGCATTATCCATTGCCTGTTCGGTGGTTTATTTCGGCTGTGCTTCTGCTATAATATACATTACACATATACATCCGTCTACACGAGGTTTGTTCCAATCAATGCAGAGAGAATCTTACCCGAGGTTGCTATGACGAGGCACTTGTTGTTCTATTTTTGCCTCGGATGGTGAAACATGAAGTTCAGACGAGCGGACGTGTTATGATTTGTATATTGTTTTCTGGTTGGATGATCGTTATTTCTTCCGGTTACGATGTTTGCTATACGAAGTTGCTTCAGACTCCAACTGAACTCCTTGTCTCTAGTGTGTATCGGTCCCAACATTGATTCTCAGCGCGGCGATCAAAGGGCGATCATCGAGAAGAATAGGGTTACGATTAATGAAATTCATCACAACATTTTCTGCAGACGACTCATAAAATCAAGTAAACGGCCCTCCGTACTATTAATAAAAGATATTGTGGCAGAACCCGCTGGAAATGTTAAATTTATACAAAACTGAATCTTTTGCATTATTTTTGGATACACCTTGAAGCTGTATTCTATTCCGAGCCCTATCTTCCTCGTGTCACCAGGCTTTGCATGAGGAGAGGGCGGATCCGAGATGTAACAACTCCCTCGGCTCGCGACCGAGAAGCAAATATTGTATGGCACTGGGCGTTGTTTATTGGCTTGAATGGGATCAAACCCAATGCTATCTTTAAAACTTGATGATTTATCTCACGGAGGGATGGTCCATTGTGCCGCGGCCTTTGAAAACGAAACCCGGCTAAACGCCGCCCCAATTTTACGGCGGGCGCAAAGTTCAAGTCCAGGTTTGTTTCATCTACTAGTAAGTACGCAAGTTAATACTGTAGCCTCGCCAAGCTCCATGACCTACCATTTTGAACACCAATTTTAACTCCCCCAAAAGAATTCTAAACACGTTTCCTAGATTTCACCTTTCGGGAATTGCCATAATGTGATTCTGTGAATAACGTAGGTCTGGTCCTTGTTATCCATTTATTCAACCCTTTCACTCTCCTGATTTTCGTGCCCTTCGCTTATGAAGTCGGAGCTCACAAACTCTAATTCAATGTTTTCCTGATAGCGTCCCGGCTTCACACACTTTTCAAAGGTCGCTGTTTTTTCTGATTCGCAGTCAAGTCCACACTGTGCCTCCTTCCCAGGGCTGAGTTGCCCTTAACTGGCACCAATAACGTCCTAGTTCTCGTAATGCTGATATCGGCTCTTGCAGCACGAGATTTGCCGTTTGAATCGCGCACTGCCAAGGCCTGAGGCCCAGAGCCTTTATCTACGGCGCCACTCCAACTGAACAGGAACAAGTGCAAATTCTCGGATCATCATATCTCGTAAGATATTGCAGCAAGCTTACATGCTGATTTTTCAATATTCCGTTTGTATAGGATGGTTTCCAGAGTGATTTTTATCTGTATAGCCACGCATTTTCAATTGTATTTCCCGATAAGTGTGCCCAGGGTATTAATGGCTCATAAAATGCAAAAAATCTCGATGCAGGGTCAGGCGCAACCCTTGGCCGTATTACTATAGGTTCCCCGTATGCTTCCGCCTTATAAGGTTTGCTCTCCCACCCCTCATTTTTCGCTTAGTTTTCCGGTTAGTGAACGTCACACACGGTTGGATTTCCCCTGAGGAAAGCACGTCGTCGAACATCTGTTGGGTAGATCTTCTTCATCTGACCGTTCATTTACTCTAGCTCTCCTCTCGGATTAGGACATACCGCCGGAAACGTCATCTACACGCTCGAAAACCTGATGAATAAATAAATGTGCGCACACCTTTGATGACCCTCACCACTTTTGACTCCGGTCCGATAATCTACTGAATAGAATGAGAGCAGCACAGCACTTGCTTAATTGGAATTTACTGAACAGGGCCGCGTTTACGAGTACTTGCGCTTCAGCTCCAAGATCTGCCGCGTAACAAATCTTTCAGGGGCCCTATACAATTCACCATGCGTTACTGCTCCACATTCACGTTTGTGGGTGGGTATGTTTTTTTTTTTTTTCAAACAAAGGGGGGAAGGGGGGGCGGTTGATGGCTCCTTTCACTCACACGCGCAATCTGCCCAGGATGATCAAATCGCCAAACAGGTGACCCCCCCCCTCCCCCCCACCCGTATACTGTTACATTCTCAATTGTATGTATACCTATATTTAAAGTACTTGAAATGGATAAGGATTTTTCGGTGTAAATTTTACAACGTTCCGCCATCGCAATATATCCTTTCTTGTCCTGGTCGCACGCGTTTCGAAGTCGAGAGCCGTTTTGAGGGTGTTCCGCACGTCTATTTTGCTCGCCGGATACCATCTAATGCGATAGTATCGATGCAGAACATGCTCTAGGTCCGCAGCTGATGTACGCATCGTTGCATCTTTATTACCCCGAGTATCTTCTTCAATTTGGCACGTATGAGGTTTGAGTGCAGCGGATCGCTTCAAATAAAGTAAAAGTGCTTTATGAGCGTCGGGGAATTCTTTCTGTGCTCTCTCGGAAGCCAGGGGTGGTAAAAAAGCAGTACACGGCGATTCGGCGATTCGGAGATACAGTCAGTATGTAAGCTCCTACAGGGGTTACACGGAGTACAACATTTTTTTGTATTGCCAGAGATAGATACACATTATAATACTCGTACGATAGCGTACAACGACGAGAACAATGAAAGCAGCAGCCTAGCAACAGTGACATATTATTCTATACCAAGAGTGAACACGAGTCCGTCGAAAAACGTCCAGCGCATGTAAGAAGAGCGATGTCACATGTAGGGGTCTTCAACGCAGGAAGGAGGGGTGGCGACGGTTAGCGTATTGGGGGGTAGTGCGGAGGTATGAGAACAGACAGAAAGAGAAGGAAAAAAAAAAAAAAACCAAGACAAAAGAGTGTCCAAATACAGAGGCCTACAGCAGTCCGTGGGGAGATGGTGGATTTTACATTGGCGCAGGCCGTGCAAGACGGAAAGATATCTCACTGAGGAGTCCCATACCCTGATCCCGGCGCAGATCCCGAATGGGAATGTCCATCGTTGAAATACGTCTGCGGTGATTGCTCTGCCTGCGCAGCGTGTGATAGCCGAGGACTGGGATTGAACGGCGGGTACATGTTCTGTTGAGAAGGCGAGTTGTGGGAGGAGAATGGGTTGTTTGGCATCGATGGTGGTGCCGACAGTGGCATATCCGAGGACAAGTAGTGAGATGGGGGAGTTGCGGCAGAATGAGAGCCAGGATACCCCCCGACATGGCGCTGGTTGTAGTCCACCCCACTCATCGAGTGTGACGATCTGGAGATGGGCAACCCCAGTAAGTTGCGACTCGACGTGTGGTCTGAGCCATGATGGTACCCTCCAGGCGCGCTAGGCATGGATTGCAACGTCATGGGGTGGTAGAGCTGCAAACTATCGGCGGTGGACATGGACGAGCGGCGTCCTCCGTGGTCTAGCAGACCTGACAACGAAGCACTGCGTCCCGACGGAGGGAAAGGAGCCGTGGTCGTCGGGCCTGATGCTGCCCGATGGGCAGGAGCGAGGATGCGACGTCTGGCCTAGAAACGATCACGGGCGTTAGTATAAATTTTTTGAACGGTGAGATGTGGACTGACGTTGATCATCCAGTTGGATACTTGACTCATGCTCAATCCAGTAGCATGGCATAGCTGCTTCTTCTCTTCCTCGCTGGGGTATGGGTGGTCAGAGTGGCGATGAAGCCACGCTTTAAGAAAGTCTGTGGTCTCCTTGGGAAGCTTGCCCCGTTTACGGGGAGGGCGGTCGACGAGCGTCGATGTGGGAGGGGGAAGAGGAGAACGAGAAGGAGAGTTGGATACAGCAATGGAAGGCGTCGCGGAAGGCATTGTGGGAGAATACGAGGAATTCCCAGAAGGCAAAACGAAATCAGAATTGGGGAAGGACCACTCGCTTTTTATTGTAGATAGTGACCTGCGATCCTGACCCGAAATGCGAGCCGACCCTGCAAACATCTGTGCTTGTGACATCGGAGCGCTAAAGGAAGCATGGCGACCCCCGTAATCTTCATGTTTGACGGCCGGGCTGGAGAGCTGTCCCGGCGTGGAATTTGGCCGAATGATACCCAAAGCGGAATTATTCCAGTTTTCATTTTCAGAGTAAGGGGACAGGCCAGCTGTACGGTGATAATCTGAAGAGGAAAGAGGGGAAAAAGCAGACGAGTAGGTTGAACTGGAGGGAGTAGTTCCGTTTGACAAGCCAGATGGAGGAGGATAGTCGTAAGAGTTCATGCCAAAACTGAGGTCAGTGGATACTTTTGGACGAGCAGAAGATTTATCATGGGATTCCTCGGGGGTGGAAGGGAAAGTGTAAGAGGAGAGATTGGAAGGGGAATAATTATGCCGTACGCTTGTAGGAGGATAAGGAGCATGTCTAACGCGAGACTCGGAATGAAGAGTTGGGAGAGAGGCGCGGCGGTATGGATCTTCAAAGGTAGTGAAGATGGAGGGAAGATGAACTTTGGAGTCAGGATCATCAGAGGGCTTGTCATGGTGCCAATCTGAATTATTTCTAGATTTTTTGGGGAGAGGGGAAGGATCAGGAGGGGTCAAAGCACGTTTCTCTCCTCGAGTAACGATGCTGGTGTCTGTGTCGGTGGTGGAAGTGCCAGAACTGGACATGCGCCTGGGACTGGAAAGGAGGAAAGGGTCAAGAAGGGAGGAGGAGGAGGAGGGACGACAAACATTATAGCCGAGCCAAGAGAAAGGTCGGGGTCGCGCTTGGAATGACTTTAAAAAATGAAATAAATAATAAAATAAATAAAAGATGACAGGCGTGACGTTGAAAGGGCAGACGGACAGAGCGTATTGGAGTTGGGCAACGTTGTACGAATTGAGGAGGTGACTGTGGTGGACGGCAAGGTCAGCCGAAGGCATCGGGAGAGGAGAAGACAAGGGGCATGGAAGGACTTGCATGGAGGACTTTAATAATAAAGCTGTGGCGGCTGGGTGTGTGTGGGAGAGGAGGTGCATTTGTGACCGAGTCTACGCGGTAGCGAATTAACGATCTTCATCTAGGAACTCGAGTCGGGCACAACAAGCACCAACAGCACACTCAATTAATCAAAAATCCCAGATCTCGACTGACATCTCCTTTCGTTTTCCTCCGCTCTCCGTTGTCGGGTCACTGCCTATCTTTGTCGATCTATTGTCTCCTTCCTTATCAGGTTATATTGGTCCTCTGGCAATTGCCGCGCCTGCTACCCCGGGGCTACGCTAATCGTGATGTATCATGTCCAGCAAATGATGGGCTTTCGCCCGCTCTTTTTCAGTCACCTCTACTCCATCAACCATCCGTATCCGACCACACGTCCGCATGATCTGCCCTCGGTATGCAAGCCGACCGATGTATGATTCATCCGGCAGTTCCCGTCGGAATCTGCAGTCCATCTCTTCCCAACCAACCGCTCTCTCCCCCCTTCCGTTTCCATTCCCTTCCGATGGCTGCAATCCTCCAGGCACATCCTTTACCAGAATCGGAAGGTACCATCCAAGCGTGCATGGGTTCATCCTGTCACACAACATATCAGCCTGCATCATCTCATCTTCCCATCCTCCGTACCTGAAATCCACCATTTCCACGTCCACCATCCGTTCTACAACACGGATCAATTCTTTCGTCCCCTTCACCCGCGATCCTATAATCGTCAGTTTCCTCAGCCTCTTCAGTCCCCGCAGCGGTCCGATGTCTTCCAGGAAATTGTAGTTTAGATTCAATACTCGAAGATTAGGCACCACCCTCGATAGTTCTTCTGGCAGTACCGTCAATCGACACGCCGCCAATTCCAGGTAGACCAAGTTGTAGCACCCTTCGGCCAGAAATCGCGGCTTCAGGGCATTACCTGCGTGGTCAGGATCTTTTTTTTGAGTTTCATCCGCAAGGCGAGTGAACGGCTCTTGAAACCCACCAGAGAGATACAGACGCTTTACATCGCGAACATCGCGGGTCAAAAAGTTCCTAATATCCACTATATTAGGATGATAATCAGATCATCAAAGAAGGTCTTACAGTCCTTTGCCCCTCTGATTCCGCAAACTCAGGTTCTCAACCTTTGTCAAACGGTCTACCTTTACGAGAGTGGAAAGTGAATTGTTATCCGCATATAGCGTGCGAATATTCGGCATGGTGGCCACACGGAGATGATTCAGTCGATTGCCACTGACGCGTAGTATTCGTAGCTTGGGCATGTTGCCTTCGAGCGCCAAGTTCTCTACCTCGTTGTTATCTGTCTCCCAATATCACCGCCGGGAAATATTAATTAGCTGCATGCCTCCCTTCCCCATTTTCTTTTAGTCACCTACCTATATTTAATCCAACTAGCGCCTGAAGGGTAGCCAGCCCTTGTATACTATCTAGGCGGTTCTCGCTCATGTTCAGCATCTCGAGTCGTTTCCTGAGAACCCCTCATTTTCAGTACTCACAAGGGCCAACGTGGGAACAATAGACACGAACCATCGAAACTGTGTGAGATCAATGGTCCGAATCAAGTTCCCCTGGAGACTCAGCTTTTCAAGACCATCCATGCGTTGCAACCCATCCAAGCTACATATCTTGTTTCTGTCACATTTCAGTTCTCGCAGACGCCGTAAACATCCTAGTTCTGCAAAAACCTGTGTCAGGCTATGCAAACAAAACATAATGAATACACACGGGTCAAAGACTCGACATCATTTCGGCTGATATCCAAATTTGCTAGGTTAAGAAGATGACTATATGAGGTGATCCCTGTAAGGCTGGCAGCAGGGTCGAGTTCAATAATTAAAAGTTATCGCCCTCAAATGATGGAAGGGCTAGAACCACGATTTACCTACCAATTCGAGACGACTGATAATGACCGCACTGATCCGGAGATCCCGCTCAGCCAAGCCAATCGATTCTCATTTCTGTCCAACTTTCAGGTCAGTGATCTAAATTTCTGCATCGGCTGCGGAAAGGTACTACCCACAGTTTCAGCGTCTCTAATCGCGGTAGGAATTCTTCAAGTCTTGCGACGCTCTCCAACCCCTTGCCCGACAAGTCAATAAAGCTGAGTTCTTCCCAGTGAGGCAAAAATGGTTGGACGTCTGTAATAACCTCGACAAGCCGATCATGAGCAACGCCAAAGGAACACTCCGTTAGGAACGTTGCGTTCCCGCCGGTTGATAGCTTATGCGTGCGAGACCTAGAAAACATCCGACGTGAACATTCATTAGCTTTGCTGGTGCTTGGCGTCCGTGTAGATAATGCCTGCAATGCTTCTGGTCGTCCAGAACCGTTACTTGTCTTCAAGAGCGATTCGTCCGAGCCTGCACCATTATTGGTTAGTTCATCAATCAAAATGTACTGCGTCTCACTAACCAGACTCCTCCAACGCATGCATCATCTGTGCTATTCGCTTGGACCTGATCGATGGAATAAACCCGCTCACACATGATGCCGTCGACGCCGCAGCTTCTCCCTCCGTGGTATCAACTAGACCTTGAATGGGTCCATCTTTTTTCCCATCCGAGAAACTGACAGACCGACGATGCCTCTTGGGTTGTTTGGGCGTCTGATATCTAACGTGACTCGGGTCCTTCAATGCTGATGTAGGCGTCGCACTATGGGATTTCATCGCGGAGCGCACAGCGGGCGTCACTGAATTCGTCAAAGCATGGCCGCGATGGGGGGTGGTAAGTGTTGGGATGGGAACCGACCGAACGAGAGGCGGAACTGGGGCAACCGGATCCCCAACTTGTGACATTGACTGTTGGAGGGCGTCGTCAGAATCATAATCGACTTCATGAATTTCCGTCATTGCGGGACGAGGATCATCGTCTTCAGAGTCAGTAGTCTCGTCATCGTCAATGGTCTCAACACCTGTCATCACATCAACTACAAGCACTGAGGGATTATCAGTCGAGAAGCTGGTCAGCTCCATCTCCTCCTCGTCCAATTCAGACTGTTCATCAATCCGACTCATGTTCCCCTGCAACTCGCGGTTATCAGAGGCATCGGCTCCATGACAGAGACTCTCCTCTGCCCTGGAATCATCTCTCAAGCTCTCGATATCACCAAATGGATCTTCGCTAACCTCTTCCGTGGGAACATAGCCATTAATTTCTCCATCGATAGCAATGGCTTGTGCAGTATTTTTAACCCACTTCATCATCACCTTGTCAAACAACATGTCACCAAGCCTGTCCGGCAGCTGGGGAAGATCGGTGGGCGCGATCGTTCGTATGTGAGCGGGTCCAGGATGTTTGACGAAGGATGGTGCACTCCCAGCGGTGAGGGTGGTACCAGAGGCGGTGCTGGAAGAAACGAAACGATTGAGATCATCATTCTGACCTGCACGCAGAGAAGTCGAGGGATAAGATGGAGGAGCCGCGCCCGATGAAACGGCTAGATGCGTAGATTGTGCAACCCGAACGGAGGCGCGTGGCTCAGCCGATGGGCGGCGAGAAGCAACCGAAGCAGCAGATTGAGGCCGGCGATGTTTAGGAAGGTTAGGTACCTCATCGAAAATGCGACCATTAGCTTCGTTGGTAGGGTTTGCACTGGTGGCCGACTTGCGCGTAATTCCTTTGCGTCGCGAATTATGTGACTTGGTAGAGGATGTCTTGCGATGATGTCGCAGGTTTTCCTTATTTTCCGATGCAATGTGGACTGAGACAGTGTCGGGTGACGATGATCGGACAAAAGAATTCAATTTGTCGTCCAGAAGCGTTGTAATATAAGAGACGTCTGTCTCCTCCGAGAAGAGGCGTTTTGGACCTTTGACGTCGCTTCTTATCTGAGCCATCAACGCAGCAGCTTGCTGGCGGTAAGATGACGAGGAATATGAGCCATTCTTCGAAGCAGCTGTTCCCAAGGCTGCACTGGCATTACTGTGAGGTATAGCCAGGGATGAAGTATGTTGCGGAGGATCTATGGGCCAGACATCACTATGTCTGCCCGCGCCAACAATGTTCAATCTGATACCACTACTGTGCCTATTGTCCAAATTATCTCTGTCTTCTTCTTTATTGGATATAGGCGTAGATTGTTGCGTACGGGTGACTGTCGAGATGGTTGAGAAATCACGAGCCTGCTTAATCTGCTCCATAAGATTTCGGGACTCGCCCAGATAGTCTATGGCAGGCTTTGGACAAGCTATCGAAGCACCAGCGCCCATGCCTTCTCCATAGAAATCGCTAGAGGGGCTCAGTTTAACGCGCTTTGCGCTCCTTAGGTGAGACATGTTGTCTGTTCCCGTCACTTCGGAAACACGCGACAGGCCATGACTGAAGCCAGTGGGTGAGGGGGTGGTGCCGGTCCCTGATGGTGTGTTGATAGCAATGGAATCTACCAATGCTGAGAGATGGTCGCGAGTATAGGTGTCGTACTGGAATTGGAAAAGACGGAGCCGCGGATCAGTTGTCGTTGCAGGTTCGTTGGAAGCAATGGGTGGATTAGGTGTGCTTTGTGCTTGTGGATATACGCCGCTGCTTGGATTCAAAGAGGGCTCTCTGGGTACCGTAAATGTGAATTGGCAGGCAAGGCAAGGCTTACGACCATGAAATGATTTCATATCGGGGACATCAGTCTCGACTATTTCATCTTCACAAGGGCTAGCCTGAGACAGACGCGAAGGCACAGGGATAGCAGGTTGTTTTGACGCGAGTGTTGTAGTAGGTGGTGGTGATGGTGGCTCGAACATGCGTTCCAGGGGTAAGGGACTGAAGAAATCCTTAAGACCCTTCTTATTGCAACCCGGTGTCTTGGGTAGCAGCGGGACGCTAGGCAAGTCTTCGCGAACCAAAAATGTACCCACCGGACGAGAAGATACATTTAAAATTTTGGATAAAGCACTTTCATGAACACTGTTGGTATGTATGTGGGTGACGAGGGGAGTAGTTAGTGAAATGGAGCGTGTGCCATAGTCGGTGTCGGTGTCGTCGTTGTCGACGGTGTCTTTATGTGAATCAATATCAACCCATTCGTCTTGAAGTTCCTCGGTTTGCCATGCTGGAGCAGCGACGGACTGTGCCTCTGTCATCGTCTTACACGATGTCAGCGTTGGTTTGTTCAAGGTTCAATTTACACGTGACCGTGTTGTAGATCAACGTGTTCTTGTGTCTGTTCTTCCGAATCCCGACTTAAAATAGTTTTATGATATGTATGTTGTTTGTCACACTTGTGGCATCTCCATGTCACCTAAATGAAAAGCGATAACCTGTCCGCAGTAATGAAAGCTGGAGTTATCCCGTGGTCCGGTCCTAGTCTTTGACGTTTTATTTAGAATGTCACTTACCTCTTCTGTGGACCCCGCCAGCTCCGAGACCCGCCAAGTAGTTACGGCTTCCGATCATCAGTGCTTGAGCCATGGATTGTGCGCGCCCTGGTCGAAGTCTACGGTCACTGAAACCTTCTCACATCGTCCTGTCATTCTCCACAAATATCCTGCTTCGACGGTGATAAGAGGCTTGCTGATCTACGAAATAAACCCGGAATGATATGTTTTACCTCGTGTAATCTCTTTAGACGAAACATATCTATTCACTGAAACATCCTTCCAGGGTAAGGTACATGTCATACCGTTCAAATGATGTTCTATCGAATGGCAAAAATATCGTCTTTGCAAGGTGACAATTCGCGCTTGCACGACGACATGCCTTTACTTTTTGTTTTGTTTGACAGGTATTGTGCTTTGGCTCCAGACCCATTTTCCCACCGCTCCGCGTGGTTCTCATACAACGGTGAGCCTGATATTGCATACTGATGTGATGTGCTCATACTTCTTGTCGCCGCATTTTTTACGGTGTGACATTTCTCCTAGGTATGGACAATGAGTATCAATGAGTCTCCATCTTATCCGTTCAATCAAAAGTTGACCTTCGCTTCTAAATCGCATAATCGTATGTCTCTCCTTTTCTGAACATATCAATCTCACATCTCACATCCCCTCGGCACCGCTTGTGAACTCAAAAGCCTGTCCCCAAGGATTTGACACAGACCTTCTTCCCGAATGTCATATAGTAGACTAGTTACTGTCTGTCATGTAACATGTAAGACTCGTAAACTGTCGTTGACGGTTTGACTTTTACATGTCAGTGACAGGCGGTAACGAGTCAAGATAGCCAGCCCATAGGTTATCTGGTCAGTGCTACTCTACATCCACACCGCCTCATTTTCGAGCGCGAGATCTGGCATTGTATGAACGATGTTACGGGATGTCACATTGAAATCACCATATGTTTTCTCCTGCCATCCACAAACTAATAATTTAGCTCTTTGTGGAAATGCCGGATGGCGCTGGGCCAACTACGACCACTCCATATATAAATTCCAATTACAGGCTAAACATGATTAAGGTTGAGCGCATAACTTATCGTTGTTCACACCGTTTGCGCTGTACACGCTGCCATCCTGGCTCGGCCGTATTCGGCCAGCAAAGAATATTCACAGACAGACACGATAACCCTCAAATGACATGTCAGTTTCTTTCCAAAGTAGGTCCCAGCCGTATACAGTGATAATATATACATCCCGTTGCGGGCTACGGCACGGAGGCAGCCGTCCATTTATGAATTTGGCACAACCTGTTGGCCAAAGTTATGTATGCCATACTGGGTAAAGTAACTTTGATCATCGGTCTTTGGGCAGAGACTTCGTTGATCGACAGCAAATCGACAGATGACTAACGTTTCACGTCGATTCGTTGCTTCACTAAAAGGTTTCATGACACAAAAATGACCAGGCAATGACACAGCCTTGGTGCCAGTACTTGGACGTTCATTGATCCATCGCTGATCTTGTGCGAGGAGGTGCATACGTATCTTTCCAATCCCTTATTAGTGACCAATCTCTTGGCAAAATGAAAAGCACATATATTTTCACCGAATTTAATTATGTATCTAAAGTTCTCGCTCGATCGGGCTCCTTTCCTCTCCTTTATAAAAGTTTCATTACCTTGATCCCATTCACCGTGCCTGTCGCTCCGAGGCCTTTTGCCCCTACAGGCTGATAATCTTAATCAACGGTGGTGACATCCAAAGTCCCCACCTCTGGCAGGGAGGAATTTGTGAGCCAAAAATAACATATTGATTAGAAATTGTCAGTTTCATGACCGTATTTTTATTGTGAAGATATCTATTGTCTCATTTAGAATATTCCCATGCATTACTCAGAACCACAGTCAGGCACTCCCCCAATTTTGGGTCCCTTGTGCTGACCTGGGATATAACCTGATATAACCAGCCACTTTTTTTGTTTTTTTGTTTTTTCATTCCTGTTTATTCCCTTTTGTGGCGTACCATGTAAGGGAAACATACAGTATTTTATCTATTCATAGCGTACCCCCAGATCACCTCCAATGTACATACCTAAACACCTTCGTGTATATTTATTATGTGCCAACTTCTTTTTTAACTTAGCTTATAACTTTTTTCTGACCGTTATTACTTATCTTCTAGATCCGCTTGGCATGACCCCTAACCAGCCACTTAACTTGCACTTAACTGGACTTATGCACATCAAAGTAGGCCCCCGGAAAATTGTGAGGATTTGTGCAATTTTAGGAACAGAGACCTTCTTTTCATAAGAACATATCGAGAATGGCTACCTTGTAGGACGTCTCATGGGCTGTTTTCACGTCAATTTTGGTGAGGAGTATAAAGCATACGAAGCTGCAGGTGATACGCAAGCGATCATCGGAGCAATTGAATGTAAAGAAACAGTGTGTACGACATGGAAATATCATTTGTCATGCCAGGCGACAACAGCTCGTTATGTCGGGAATGCCGCCTGAAGCAATTTGAAGCTGTGACACATCAGCGTTGACTGCTGATCGGCCGATATCTCTGCTTTGCAAAATCAGACCACGGGTTGCAGTTCTATACACATATTACTAGCTAGAAGCTAGCAATAGATAACCGAAGCGGCCACAAAGATTAATCTAAGATTAAGTTGCGCATGGATTCGTCGTCTGTGTCGGGGATATGATCTGTTGATATGATCTGTTGGCAGCCTCAATAAGCTTCAAGTATTAGCAACTTCAAAAGCTGTAGACTCTTAGTAGCATGTTCACCCAGTGGATAAAGTATTATGGAGCTTTTGATGAGTTGGTACATTCATAACCAGAAAACTGAGCAATTAGGTAGTGTAGATAGCCTAGCATGAGTGATAGTAAAGCGAAATTGGCACAATGAGCAACAAAGAAGAGCAAAGCGTCAAATTTTTGGAGTCCTACTTTGATGGTTAAGTGGCCAGTCAAAATCGGACCTGACCGCGCCGAGAAAGAACGAGAAATTGATTGTGATTGACAAGTGATTGGTGTTTGAAATTTGAAATTTGAAATTTGAAAGCATGAACATTTCGAACTCTAAAAGTTTTACCATGATCTACACATCCTTTCGACGAGTAAATTGAGTTTCGTAGAATTTCCTACAGCCTGTTGTACACAAAGAGCACACATTCACACAAATTTTGCCAGCTGCCCTGGCACATGTGCACATAGCCTATGGTAACCATCAATAAATTGATACCTCTAATGATTGCAGAATCTCATGTTAGCAGTCATACAGGCATCTACATCAACTAGTCTAGTCAGTATGCCCCTCTACCAAACTATGCCCCTGTCTTTGATGACCTATGTAACTGAACATACAAAATCCTCTCCCAACTCTGCTGAAGTAGTCCAGCTGTTGGGAGTTGGGACCATCACCAACCTCTGCAGTCACTTTGTGTAAGGGACTAGGAGGTGCCCTAAGGATGCACCTATATTGTTTGCATTATATTAACTTTGGATTCCCTACTACCAAGTGAGGCATTGAGGCTGCACTTACACTTTGAGTCTCCCTAATGATGGCAAACCAATTGTCAAAAGCCCTCCATTCATACACATGAGTAGCTTCTTGACAAGCAAATATTGCTTACTTTAGTCAATTCCTGAGGCTCCACACACAGACTTTGATTGTGGAGCAGTTGGTGGAATACTGGTAGAAATGATGGGTGCAGAGGCCCAATCAACAGATGCTGACACATGAACAGGATGTTGCTAGTATGTGTTAAGTGCTGTTCAAAGCTGAAGATGAGAATGGAACTCGAGGCAGGAAACACCAGACTTCTGGTTGGGCCTGGTCATCAGTGGTCAGAGGGTTCAGGAAATCCAGGGGAGTTCTGAGACAGAATCCACCAGGCCAGAGAACACCAGGTGAAAGGGGCCAGAGAGGACTTGGCTTCAACTTGTAAGAAGTTGTGCCCTTCTCCTTGTCAGTTGTCCTATTTCAAGACAAAGGTTAGCAGAGGGAGTTCAGATTTCCAAAGGGTATCTGGAGGAGGGTGTAAGGAGGCATCCCAAGTGTTTGGGCAATGTTCTGCATTTGTCACACATTTTTTTATATTTTATTTCACCCTATTCTGCCTTTACTATGATTTTCTATGATTTTATTCTGATTTTATGAGTTTTCTCCATGTTGGTACATGTTGACAGTTCTATTCTTAGAGGTGGGACCCCTTCTGGATGCTTACCCATTGGAGTGACATCATTCCACAGCTTGATCTGCCTACCTCCACCTTTTTTCTATTTTGAGCCTATTATTTGATTTTCAGGTCTATTACATATACTGGGCATTGACAGATGGGTCCTTGGAGTTTTCTCTTTGAATTCCCCTCTGTTATGTGCACCTGAAGTGTCTGTATTATGTAGTATAATGTTAACTTTAGATTCCCCCCTGTTAGCTCATTACTAATGTACTGTAAGTGACACAAAAACAACTTTCCTTCACAATGATCCAGCTCTTGGACCTTATTTTGCAGCATGGCTAGCCAACATCCAGATCGAAGGGTGGAGCAGTTGGACAGTAGGGTTGAGGGCATTGTTCAAGTGTTCTCCACACTTGAAAGGGGGCACAGGTGACATTTTGTCAATAGAGACCCTCGATGATAGCCTCTCCCCAAGACATCCTCAGCTACTGAAACCCAGAGACAAGGACTTATGACACTGTATGAATGCCATTAGCCACAAACACTCCCCTCTTACCTAGAACTCCATCAACACTTCTCGCAACAGACAATCCTGCTTCTTTGTTAGTTTATCTTCTGTTGCTTGGTCCTGTAAGCGCAAGAGAACATGTGTGTTCAGGATTTTCATTATCCCTACTGTAAGGGCAACCTTAAAGCCTCACTTAGGAGTGAGCTAACAGAGGGGAATCCAAAGTTAATATTACACTACATAATACAGACACTCCAGGTGCATCTAACAGAGGAAAATCCAAAGAGAAAACTCTAAGGACCCATCTGTCAATGCCCAGTATATGTGATAGAGCCAAAAATCAAATAGTAAGCTAAAAATAGCAAAAAGATGGAGATAGGCAGATCAAGTTGTGGAATGACATCACCTTGATGGGTAAACATCCAGAATGGGTCCTGCCTCTAAGAATGGAACTGTAAACATGTACCAACATGGCAAAAAAACCAAAATATAATAATAAAATAGGAATAAATCATAGAAAATCATAGATAAGGCAGAATAGGGTGAAATAAAATATAAAAAAATATGGGATGAATGCAGAAAATTGCCCAGACACCTGGGGCACCTTCCTTTTCCCTTACATCACCTCCCTTCTATGATGCATTGCCCCGATGCATTCAAAACCATATTTGCCCAATGTTGGATGCTTGAATGCACTGAGGCGCAGAGGAATGTTGCCAGTGGAACTCCCTGACCAGTCATGGGGCATTCACATCAGACTCTGCAACCCAGAAGTTCTCCTCATACCCATAACCCTTCAAGTGTACCAGGTATTTGAGTTTACCTCGATGTAAGCAGCTGTCTAAGATGGACTCGACCTTATCTGAGGTTTTCCTTCAATGACTGTAGGTGGTGGGGGAGGTCATGTCACATGTCCAGGGAATTCTAGACATTAACTGTGGTAGCCATAGGCAGTAGGCATGTGACCTGACATGTTTAGTGATGAAGAACGGTTTAAGAAAATGGTGGGCGAGTTTCTTGGATGAACGTGTGGTGGAAATGTCACTAGAGTTGAGATAGACATGATCACCAACCTTATATGTGGGTATGGGTGAATGATGCTGATTGTAGAAGTGTGCCATGTCATCCTTCGCCTTGGCCAAAGCTGACTTCGCCTCCTCTAAGGTGTCTTTCATCTGCTCTGTGAATTCATTCACCATTGATATGGTTCCCTATCGCCCTGCACGCATACTACAGCATTTTTCACGATTGTGCACACCTCTTAGATGACTTCCACTCACTTTGCACAGTGTGCTTTTGCATGCCTTTATGCGCTTCCATGTGCCTTCACGTGCCTTTGACTGCTTTTGACCACTTTTGTGCACTTTTTACATTTCTACTGCACCTTTGGATCCCCCTTAGCTGCCTTCTGTCATGCACTGATGTGTTCAGTTGGTACTCGGTGCAGAGTCTCAATGGAAGGGGTGAACACTTAACCTACAACTGCAGGCATGCTTGGGGTGAGGGGGGAGTTTGCTTAGAGGGCCTCGGATTGTCCTTCAGAGCGCAAAGACTATGGGGAGGCTGGTACAGCAGTTTTCAATGTGTGCACTAGCTGTGTACACTAAAGGGGAGATATGCGCAGTGGCGGGAAAGTGTGCAATGCAAAGGGGCAAAAATGCGCAGTGCAGAAAAATGCGCAACGGGAGCACAAAAGTGCACAACGATGAGGGTGATGAAAATGAGAGGTGTAGTGGAATGGAGACAACACTGGGGTGTGCTGTGTAGGTGGTGCATAGGTTGGGGACACAAATGGGGTGGAAGTGCAAGGGGTGGAAAAAGGCACAAACGGTGCACAAAATGCGGCTATACAAATAAGTGCGCAAATGGTGCACAAATGTGGGATGAGGGGATGCAAACAATACACAAACATGGCTATACAAAGGGCACACTACAAAGGCACACAGACTGGATGCTGGTGCACAGACTACATGCGATGCTGACTGAGCTATGAACTATGAGGGGGGGGAAAGATCCTCTGGATTCTCTATCTGTCCACCTACTATGTACAAATGGCTTATGTGATAAAAACAGTAAAATAAAGTGTAAAAATAGAAAGCACCATGCGCTACCCACAAGCGCATCCATTCGCCCATCTAAACCTGATCGCACTATGCTGCTGCCTCAGCCAATAAGATTTGCGCACCTATAGCCCACTACCCAACTGTTCCAGTGCGATGCACTATTTTTGGTGTGCTCTAGGTCTTGTGCACTCTTCCCAATTAATTTGCTTCAGTGTTATGTGTCACGTGCTGTGCTTTAGTAATAATGGCGTGATCGACCTGTGCCAGTTACCAGATAAGGCAATGCCGATTGGAAATGCAGAAGAACTATAAGGAGATGCTGTGAAAGGCCAAATACTGCCAAAGCGCCAGGATTACATGAAGGCACCCAAGGTGCACAGCCCAATGCCAAATAGGTGCAAAGTGCCCCAATTATGTGAGAATGCACAGTTCACTCATGCCGGAATCATGGTGCGCCTCGAATAAATGCACCAGTAAGATGGGAGCTGTGATGCGCAGCGCACCGGTGCAGTGGATTGTTGTGTGTGTGATAGGGATTGTGCAATGAGTGTGCAGCAGAGAATGTGAGTTGCAGGTAGAGCATAAAAGGAGTGCGCAAAGGCGCATTGAGCATGCAATAAATGTGGAAGGCAGATAAGGAGTGTGGGGGGCACACACAGAGGCAGTTTGAAGTGCAACGAGGCGCATTTAGGGTGCACAATGATTGGCAGCTATGGGGGAACCAAAAGCACAGTAGAAATGCAAAAGGCACACAAAGGTGCACCTAAACGGTCAAAGGTGCACGAATGCGCATGGAAGTGCACAAAAGCGTGCTGTGCAAAGTGTGTAGAAGCCATCTAGGAGGTGCACACAATCGCAAAAAATGCTGTAGTATGTGCACAGGGCAATAGGGAGCCGTATCAGTGTGCTACATGCACTTTGTTACACTTCAAACTGCCTCCATGCATCCCCCCCCCCCCTCACACTCCTTATCTGCCTTTCACGGTTATTGTGTGCTCGATGTGCCTTTACATGCTCCTTTTATGCTTTATCCAATGATACAGCTCTCTATCACCCTGTGCACATACTACGGCATTTTTTGTGATTGTGGGCACCCCCCAGATGGCTTCCACACACTTTGCACAGTGTGCCTTTGACCGTTTAGGTGTGCTTTTGTGCACCTTTTACATTTCTACTGCACTTTTGGTTTCCCCATAGCTGCCTGCTGTTGTGCGCCCTAAATGTGCCCTGTTATGCTTCAAACTGCCTCCACGTGCCCCCCTACACTCCTTATCTGCCTTTCACAGTTATTGTGCACTCGATGCGCCTTTGCACACTCCTTTTATACTTTACCTGCAACTCACATTCTCTGCTGTGCACTCATTACACAATCCCTATCACACACACAATGATCCACCACATCAGTTGTGCTGTGCATCACAGCTTCCAGCTTACTGGCACATTTACTCGAGGCACACCATGATTTCAACATGAGCGAACTGCGCATCCTCACATAATCAGAGTGCTTTGTGCCTATTTGGCATTGGACTGTGTGCACTTGGGCACTTTCACGTAATCCTGGCACTTTGGTGGTATTTGGCCTCACACAGCATCTCCTTATAGTTCTTCCACATTTCCAATCAGCATTGCCTTATCTGGTAACTAGCACAGGTCGATCATGTCATTATTACTAAGGTGCAGCATGCGATACATAACACTGAAGCAGATTAATTGGGAAGAGTACACAAGATGTAGAGTGCACCAAAAATAGCACATCACACTAGAACAGTTGGGTATTGGATTATAGTGTGCACAAATCTTATTGGCTGAGGCAGCGGCATAGTGCAGTCGGGTTTAGATGGGCAAATGGATGCGCTTGTGGATATTACTCTGCACCACCCACAACATCCACAGCATCTATCTCAGACATTCCACACCCAAAGTGAGAGCATGGAAGGCCCAAATGATGCCTAGTGTCATTTGGGCCCTCAGGTATGTTTGTATCAGCTTTGGTTTCTTTTTCTCTAATACTAACTAATTTGATCTGTTTTTAGAATCTTACATCATCCATCTTCAGCCAGGCAAAATTGAGAATCCCAATGTTTTGAAGGTTGCAAAGGAGTTGCACATGCTCTGCTCCATCAATTTATTGGTTGACAACTAAGAATACTTTGAAGCTATCTTAGATCTGGGCTCACAAATTATTGCAATGTCAGAAGTAGTCTGCCATCATCTTGGGCTCCAGTATAACCCATGCATTCATTTATACATGCAATTGGCCAATGGTGAGGTAGATGAATCACTTGGGCTTGCACACAACATTTCAGTGTCCATTGGAAATATTGTCATTTATGTTCAAGTGCATGTTATCCATTTGCCCACTGATGATATTTTATTAGGGCATCCCTTCAACATGTTAATGTACTCCATCATGTGCAATTTTGTGAATGAAGTGCAAACAATTACTATTTGTAACCTGAAAACACAGGCACCATATTCACCATTCCAACAAAGCCTAAGGGAAAGCCACACCACTTTTTACCAGCCACAGCAACACTGCACTTTACTATTCAGAATAACCCACAAAGAAATTTTTGCCAGGCTTCCAGGAATTGATTGCAGACCAAGGAGAAACCGCTACTATCATAACATTCAACTCTGATGCCCAATCTTGTGACATTTCCACTTTTGCACTTATTCCATTTTCCACTTCCATTCCATTGACCTCTATTATCTCTCAACTCTACTTATCTAATGTACCAACAGTCATGTGAAGGCACTCTTAAATTCTATCAACTCTATAACACTTATTCCAGCCACAATTCTAAAAAGTGCACATGTGTGCACAACTTTTATAGATTTAGTGGCACATGCACTGCAAAAAGGCATAGTAATCAAGAAGAAGTATAAACTAGTTGCTAGAAAGGTCAAACCAGTCATTGCATCTGTCCCAAATGAATTCCACATCAAGCACAACATTATTGGTGATCCATGAGTGCAGCAGTTTCAAGACTGCATTCTTTCCCCCTATAGAAATTCTGGTTATTCTGCACATGCCTTGGATAGAGTGCAACATTCCCATTCCACCAGGCATATACAACAAAGTCTGCACTATTATTCAGAAGAAAATTGACTCAGGGATTTATGAGCACTCAAATTCGACATATAGATCATGATGATTTTGCACACTCAAGAAAGATGGAAAAGTGCTGCACACTGTACATAGCCTTGAACTGCTTAATCACATTACCATTAAACACTCTGATGTCACTCCTACACCTGAGCATCTTGCAGAGCAGTTTGCAGGGCACTCTTGTGATGCCATCCTAGATCTATATGTGAGATACGACAAGCATTTAACTAAAGAATTGTTGTGTGACCTTATAATGTTCCAGACATTTTATGGCATGATGCACTTCATTGATGATACTCAACCTGGAAACCAAACTAAAACCTGCTAAAAAGGGTCTAAGAAGTGTTACACAGGCTAGAGGAAGGATGCAAGATGGTACTAAAGATCACTGCTATTACCCAAGGATTGTAGAGAGAGGTACGAAGTAGTGAGAAAGGTTGCAAATAGTTTTAGGAGCATACAAAGGTTTTTGAAGGGCTACGAATGAGGTTTGAGGATGTTTGAAGAAGTTTGAAAATGCTAAAAGATGTTCGAGGACATTAAAGGGGTTTGTAAGAAAGGTGGATGGTTTTGATAGATATCGAGGAATGAATATAGAGAATTGGGAATGTTTTCAAGAAATGACAGACAATAGACAATAGTTTTGAGAGGCTAGTATGAGAGTTTGAGGAAATTTGTGATGATTCACAGAACTTAGAATTATGACATGAAGCTTGAACTCAGGAGAATGGCTTTTAAATCAGACAATGAATGGGAGAAAACCACTTCTTCTCTGTTGTTCTAAGTAACTAGTACAAGTCTATATATATTTTGAAGGGATGGTACTTAAAAAGGAAATACAACATGTGGAGAACATGAGGCAATATGCACAGCAATAAAGAACTTTGCAAATCATAAAACAAATTAGAAATGATGATAAGTAAAACATACAGAGTTGCAGTATATTAAAAGTACTTGTCCTAATGTTTCAATATATTATTGAAACACCAAAGCAGTACAATCATGTCATAAGTGTTCTTTGTCATATCTCCTCATGTCCAGTGGTGCTCGATATGTGATGCACTAACTCATGCCAGGTGTGCTGCATGTATTGGAAGGGTGGTGGGATAGGCATATGGCAGCTGACATCATTTAAAGTGCTGCAAAGTCATTCAAAATTGTTCAAAGTGTTGCAAAATCATTTCAGAGTTGTTTTGTAAGGTTCATAAGGGTTCATAAGGGTTGGAAGTGTGTATTGTGATATGTCGATGCATTTGGAAGTTTCCCCAGACCTTAGAGTGCAAAGGGGACCTATTATCCTCCCTTTTACTGAAATCCTGACTGTCCCAGTCAGCCGATCAGAGTCACATGCAAATTGCATGATGGTGTTAAAATGTTAACAAAGTTTAAAATACCTCTCATTCTTCTCTATCACTTCCCAACCCTCTAGCTTCACTGATGTCTCTCCTGGCTGAACTCAACAACAAAGTGCTCAAATATGCTAAGTCAATGCCAGATCACAGTGTCACTGAGGATCTCAACTTCAAAGCATGGGAGAGGAGTTTTTCTGCCAAAATGGTATGTTTCTTGCTGTTCTATTGGTAGTCAAGCATGCTATGGAGTGGGACATCTAGTCACTGCTATTTATGGACAGTGCTCAATTTGGCCTGGACTACACCAGCATCATTGGCCGATAAGCCTGACTAGGCACTTTTGACTCAGGAGTTAAATTTTTTTTGATATTAATATTGTGGCACCTTAAAAATTGGTTAGAGTAGATGGCAGTATAGGATAGAGACAGTTGAAGACTATGTTCTACATACAGACTGTTCATATTCATTCTGTTCTCATGCCTCGAAAGACCAACTATGCAAAAGAAACCATCCCCTGAGCACGTGCAAACTGGTGGCCCAAATCAGCAACAACACCATCTGCAAACATCCTGGACTTTGCTGTCAATCAGCTGACATGTGAGAATGAATGCATGAATTGGGATGGCAGTCTCAATCACTTCACCACGGAGGAATTGGATCAGTCAGATACAGATGATGATGAGATAGACTTGGTGATAGGTCCACTGTGCCCTCTAAGGTCTGGAATGGCTCCCAATCATATCGACACATTATGACAGATGCTCCAATGATAGGTCCACTGCATGCTCTAAGGTCTGGAAAAGCTTTCCAATCATATTGACACACTATGACAGATGCTCCAAACTGCTACAAATGCCACGAAATCGACCACGAATCCTTTTCAAACTTTTTCGAACTATTTTGCACTACTTTGAATAACTTCATGACATTTTGAATGCCTTCGAACAACTTCACGACATTTCAAATGCTTTTGAACAATTTCGCAGCACTTCGAATGACATCGGCTGCTATATACATATTTTAAAACCCTTTTGATACATGCTGCACATTCAGAAGAAGCCTTTTCATCACATATTGAGCACCACTGGACACGAGGAGAAATGATGAGAGACTTAGGATGTGATAATAGCACTTAGATAATTCAATGATATATTGAAGCAAAAGATAAGTACTTTTACTATATGGGAACACTATACATTTCAATTATTTATTATTTCTCATTTGTTTCATGATTTACAAAGTCCTCATTGTCATATATATTGCCTTGTGTACTACACATGTTATTATTTGCTTTTTAGTACTATCTCTTCAATTTGTATATAGACTTGTATTAGTTACTTCGAATGACAGCAAAGCAACAGGGAACAGAGAATAAGTTACCCTCTTACTGATCATCTGAATTAAGAGCCATTCTCTTGAGTCTTATCTTTGCATCATATCTCTAAGTTCTGCAAAATATTGTAAAGATGACATGATGTGACATGTGGATCATACTTAAGCTGTTGCTCCAGAGTACAAAGTTGGTGACTTGGTATGGCTAAGTACCAAGAATCTGAATATTCCATGACCTTCAAGAAAGCTTATGGAGAAGCAAGTTGGCCCATATCCGATTTCTAAAATAATTTCACCCAATGCTGCATCACCCACAGGCAAACTTTCGTATTAGTCTCTCGACTCATTGCCTATCACCTATCACCATTCAAAAAACACTTCACATTTGCTATACTCACTTCTGGATATACTTTGAACCACTTTGAACTATTTTGCACACCTTCAAACTTCTTTGAACTATTTTGCACATCATCAAAACTATTTTGAACTATTTCACACACCTTTGAATATCTTTCGAACTATTTCACACTTCTTCATATGCCTCTAAAGAGTATTCACAACATGATTCATCATTTTATGTCACTCACTATGACTTTTGGGTATCAGCAGTGATATTTAGTACCAATCCACACCCTTCTTCTAGCCTGTGTTATACTTCCTAAGCCTTTTAACAGATTTTTGTTAGGTTTCCAGGTCAAGTATCATCACTGAACCACTACAAATGCCACTAAATTGACTTCAAACCATTTTCAAACAACTTTGCACAATTTCGCATGACTTTGAACCATTTCAAACCATTTTGCGACATTTTGAATGCTTTCAAAGAACTTCGCACCACTTCAAATGATGTTGGCCACCACATAACCATTTTGAAACCTTTTTGATACATGCTACACAACCAGAATGAGTTATTTCATTGCATATTGAGCACTACTGGACATGAGGAGAGATGATGAGAGATTTAGGATGCAATAATAGTGCTTAGAGGTTTCAATGATATATTGAAGCAAAAGATAGTACTTTTACTATATGGGGACACTGTAAGTTTCAATTATTTATCATTTCTCATTTGTTTTATGATCTACAAAGTCCTCATTGTTGTATATATTGCCTCATGTTTTCCACATGTTATTATTTCCTTTTTAGTACTATCTCTTTAAATTGTATATAAACTTGTACTAGTTACTTAGACAGGAGAAGAAAAGCAACAGGGAACAGAGATGGAGTCACCCTCTCCATTATCATTTGATTTAAAAGCTGTTCTCTTGAGTCTTATCTTTGCATCGTATCTCAAAGTTCTGCAAAATATCATGAACTTCTTCAAACTTTCATATTCGCTCCTCAATGTATCACCTATCACCTATCATCTTTCAAAAATACATCTAATTTGCTATATCCATTCTTCGATATACTTCGACACCAGTCCAACTCTTTCTAAACTCCTTGAGCTATTTTGAACCTCTTCAAACCCATTTTGAACTTTTTTCAAACATCTTTGTATGCCTTTGAAGACTATTCACCACACTTCTTGTCATTCCATGTCTCCCACTACACTCATTGGGTATCAGCGGTGATATTTAGTACCAACTTGCACCCTTCCTCTAGCCTGTGTTATACTTCCTAAGTCTTTTAACAGGTTTTTGTTAGGTTTCCAGGTTGGATATTATCATCAGATAATGAGGAAGAGTTTATGGAATTGGAGGGAGATGAGCTGCTGCAGAACTTGCAATGACAGGGAGGACGAGAACAAGCAGTCATTGAGGGATCAACCAGATTTCAAATGGTGGTGCCAGCTCAACCCAGCGATGCAAGGCGAAGAATGCATGGGATGCAGAAGAAAAAATTCATAAACCAATGTAAAACTCATAAGTATGAATACAATCTCATTGAATGATATATAGTACTTACATGGTGTCTCCAGTGAAGGAGCTGCACTCATGCACTAATACTTTGCTCCAAAACCCAAAACTCTGCAACCACTGCCTTCAACTGCCAAACTTCCAACTGTCAAGCCAACTGCTGCCTCTGAGTGTGGAGAACACAATGAGAATAAGATTTTCACAGGATACCTGTCTGACGAAGAGTTATTAGAATCTGATGAATATGATGATGATGATGATGAACAACTTACACAGACAAATGCTACTTCAGGATCCAGTGGCTGCACTGCTTCCCAGATTGATCATCATGGTGCTAGGTTGAATATGGGGAACTTGGATGCAGAACAGGCATCTTTCAGGGTTTGAGTTCCACCTCAACCAAAAAGATGGAAGTTGGACATACCTGCATGAGTAGCACGTCAGCGAGCACAAGAAGACCATAAAAAAGATTTGGAACTTGCATTGAAAGATATCAAGAAGCTCATCTGTTCCAAACATGAGATCTTCGAAGCAGGCTGAAATTGTTTGCAGGAGTACCGAGCATGGGCCATCTGCAGCCACTTGCAGATGGTTACCCATGGCAAGCATATTGTGATTGAAGCATCGCAGCATGCAGCTGAAAGTCAAGGCTTTGTAGCAAACTGGAGAGGATGTCTGGTCCAAAGATGGGTAAGAGCATGGGTGGTGAATTGGAATCTGCCAACATTGAAGCGAGGTCAACATATCAAAGCATTCTCACTGCTTAGTGATCCAGCCATCGCAGCAGAGTTGCAGTCTTATGTTTGCTCAAATAAATAGTCAATAAATCCAGAGAAACTAACTGAGTTCAGTAAGAACAATATGGTCAATGCAGCTTCAGAAAAATATCTTCATGATGTTGTTAATAACAAGATGCCCCAGGGGCTTAAAAAATACTTGGAGGTTGAGTTATTTTCTCAAATTCATCTTAAAGTCAGCAAAGGGATCTCTCTCTGCACAGCACACTGTTGGCTTCATTGAGAGGGTTTTCATTTTCTGGAATACAAGAAGGCCCTGTATTACAATGGTCATGAGTGGCCAGATGTCATCCATTACTGTCAGAATATCTTTCTTCCACAGATGGAAAAGTATCAACCACATTTAATTGAATATCAGACTGGAGACATGAACAAGCGGGTCAAAAAAAATTGCCCAAATAGTTTACAGCCTTGGCTTGTCCTGCTGGCTCAGGATGAGAGCATGGTTCAACAGAATAATCGTAAAAAAGCAAGCTGGACTTATGAAGGAGAGCATGCATTGAAAAAGAAAGGTGTCAGGAGGGGGATTCACCAAAGTGATGTTATCTGCTCAACTTTTGGCTGGCTCAAATATGTGAGTCAGAGTCTTGAATATGGCAATAATTACAAAGGGTATTGAACTGGAGAAATGTTTGTAAAACAGGTTGGATTTTATTAAGTGCAAATTCAGCAGTAAAATCTAATATTTATTGTGCAGCTCAAAGAGAAAATCATTCCAGCATTTGAAGCAGCTTACAGTCCTGGCTTTCAGGCCTTAATTATGGTTGATCACTTATAGAGACATGCAGCTTATGCAGCTGATGCGCTTCTCACTTCCCAGATGAATCTTCGACCAGGTGGGAAGCAAGCATGCCTTTGAGATGGGTGGTACATGCTTGGGAATGAGAAAATTATGCAATCAATAAATTTTCCTGCTAATCATCCAACATACTCCAACAAACCAAAAGGAATGAAAGTTGTACTGGAAGAACATGGCCTTTGGACAGTGGGTCTACTTATAGACTGCAAGACCTGTGACCCGATGGCAACACATTGCTGTGCCAAATGCATCCTTGAACTCTGGCCCGATTTCATGGCACAAATGTCTTTTGTCCAAGAGGTGATTACAACAGCAGGACACCTCTGCATCTTCTTGCCAAAATTCCACTGTGAACTTAATTTCATCAAATTCTTTTGGGCTGCAGTCAAGAAGTACTTGTGAGACAACTGCGATTACACATTTCCTGGTCTTCAAAAAAATATACTGGCTGTGCTTGCTTCTGTTCAAATTTCCACAATCCAGAAGTGGAAACACCGGATGATTTGATGGATGCAGGCATACCAATCTGGTTTGGGCCCAAAAGTGACTCAATTTTAAGTCAAGAAGTTCAGCTCCACAAAGTATAAATCTCATCAATGTCCTTCTGAATGGTATGCTTTTTCAATGTACCTGCACAGATATAATTCTTATCTCTCTTATCTTTTCTTATATTACATAAAGTGCTCAATATGTGTCTGAAAAAAATAATACCTAATGCCAGTTTGACTTTTAGAACAAATGCTCTGAAGGATTTGTTCCTCTCATTGAATTGAGCATTCTGGCCAGAGGAATAAGAATTTGGTCCATTTTTCCATGATCTATTTTGGCTGTACAAAAGTAATGGTGACTAGATATCCCACTCCATAAAACATTTCATTTAGGTGGAATATGATGAACTCACTGATGACCTCAGCAAAGAATGTGACCTGACTGTCCAAAAAGTCATCAACAAAGTTTTTGAGCTCTTCAAACCAATGGCTTGACATGAGTGGCTTTCATGGGGTAAAGAGTTGTTGTTTGTGGATTTGGCTGAGGAGGTAGAGAGGAAGACAGATGGATTCAGGAAGAGGAGGAGAATGTGAAAAAGGCAAAGATAGAGGCTTGAAGGTGGGCATTAGGGGATGCTCAAAATGCAGCCCTTGCTGCATTTTGTGTGAAGACATTATTAAAGAGGAGCTGCAATAATAGAACACAGAGCTCACAGTGGAGGCGAGCACTATCAAGAGGGCAGAGGCTGGGGAGGCAGACAAAGAGGAAGGAGATGGTAATTTGCCTGTGGTAAGGGTGGAGAAGCAAAAAGTAGTGGAGATGGGGAATGACAAGGATAAGGAAGAGAAAAAGGAGGTGGCAGATATAGGTGAGACGAAGTGGGCGAGGGTTGCAACAAGTTGACTACTCGACTTTGTGGGTCTAGTGAGTTTTTTTGTTTGACTTCAAAGTTTTTTTGAACTGCTAAAATGTTCATAGTGCGATTGATGCACAGGGTTCAAGTCCCAGCCACATTGTGTCATCAGTGAGGGAGCCCCAAAATGCAGGAAATGCACCCAGAAGGTGCAAGGGTGCTACTGGGATGGGCTGTTGAGAAGAGGGATTAGAAAGGGAGAGGCAGCAAAGCTTGGTGTGGCAAAGGGTGGATGCTCAAAATGGGCTATGCACCCAAAGCCAGATACAAAGATTTTTGAATAGTTTTTGTGATGCATGCTAATTCATTTATGCAGCTTTTGTAGTACCTCAAATTCATGTTATCAGCCCTGTCAAGGATGTTGAACTAGTTGCACAGCCCTCAAAGTTGTCACTGCCAAAATTGAAGCACAAAAAGTGGTCATCAAAGGTGAAAGCGAAGGAGGTTTGGGCTGTCGAGGAGGTCGAAGGGGGTGAGGATGAATGGGTAGTGCATCGTGGCTTGATTGCAGCAAGGCTGATGCAGAAAAAGGTCAAGATGAAAATATTGGGATAAGAAATAGAGTTGTTAGAGGCTATGTTGAAGGAGTAGAGAAAAACAGAAAAAAAAAAAAAAAAACTTCACTGTATATCTTTTTAATTTGGAATTAAAAACTTGTGACTCTTAAAAGGTAGTGATAAGAAGACTAAAGAGAATAGAGAGAATAAGGGAAAGGCTCATAAGTTATCATGGCCAAAAAACCCTTTTTGGAGTTTGCATGACCATGCTATAATGCAATATTGTGACTTGTATTGTACACTAAAAGAAATCAAAGTCTTTTGTAAGTAATCATGAACAAAGAAAAAAGAATAATTATTTGTTTTCAATGTTCAGAAAGTCTTTGGAAATATCTTCATCAAGGTTCAAAGTTGTTTGAAATTGTTTGAGATGTTCAGAGTCAATATCAAGGAAGTTTGGTAGAAGGGGAATAGATTTTCAAGTGAGATATGGCAGCAGTTGAAAGGCAGCAACAGGTCGATGTAGTACTGATCCATCAAGTTTGCAGAGAATATAAGCTCCTCCATAGTTCTGTTTGATAATGATAAGAGGGCCAATATATCGTGGTTTCATCTTGCAATTAAGGGATTTTTTAATTTGCATGTTTCAAAGTAGTACTAAATCTCCTTTTGTGAAGTTGTAGTTGTGCATCAATTGTCTCTGTAATGCTATGGCTCATCGAGCTATGAGATTGGTTGTTGATAAGATAGAATCAGGAGGTGGTTGCAAGTACATTGCTTTGGAGATATTGAGTAGGATTAGAGGATGCAATCTTGTAACTGCAAAGTAAGGAGAGCAACCCATACATTTATGAACGATGAAATGTTCTGCCCAGAATACTGAATGTGCTTCTGCTGACCATTTTGCTTGCTCTCCATCGATGGCTTTGAATAAGAATTGTCAAACATCGAAGTGAGCTCATTTGACGAGTCCATTAGCACACAAATTATAACTGCTAATCCAAACTTGGTTGATACATTATCATTTTACTATTTGGGTTAAGTCATTAATGAACATCGACCTTGTACAATGTACTTGAATCTGTTCGATGGGGGCCATTTGCATTATATTGATATAGACTTTCCTGTAAAAAGAGGTGCTGGAGTGGTGACTGTAGACAGAATTAGAAGATTTTGAGTTTGTCAAATTTGGCACAGGTGGCAAGTATGGATAAACCATGCAATGTCAGCTTTCATATTTGGCCACCAAAATTAAAGGGCAATAACTGATTTTGTAGCAAAAATCATTTTGTGTCTGATATCATTGATATGGCTCTCTACTGCCCTGTGCTTGTACTACAGCATTTTTTGTGATTGTGAGCACCTCTTGAATGACTTCTACTCACTTTGCGCAGTGTGCTTTCATGTGCTTCTGTATGCCTTTGTGTGCTTTTGTATGCTTTTGTGTGCTTTTGTGCGCCCAAGTCCACTTTCATGTGCTTTGTGCACTTTTGTGTGCTCTTGTGTGTTTTTGTGTGCTCTTGTGCACTTTCATGTGCTCTCTTGCACTTTTATGCACTTTAGTGTGCTCTTGTGTGCTTTTGCATGCCTTTAACCACTTACAGTGACTCACAAAACTGAGTCAATGTTTTGGACTTTTTGATTCATTGTTGAATAGCTTCCCATAGACAACAAAACCAAACAAGGTATTGGTGTACCGAATAACATACATGATCAGGGCTACCAAACAAACAAAGAATTATGTAATTTTAATCATCCCTCATGGAGATATGATCATTTTAATTCAGGGACTCATTGACTCAGTTTTGTGAGGTGGTATCAATATTATGATAAATTGTAATTCTAGTATTTTGTATGACCTCCCTTGGCCTTAATAACTGCTCCCAACCTTCTAGGCATGCTTTTAATCAAATTCTGACACACCTCTGATGGAATATTATTCCACTCTTCTACTACTCTTTCCCATAACTCCCAAATTCCTTTTGGTGCTGTTGGATACTTGTCTAACTGGTTCTTGAGGTGAACCCAATGATGTTCAATAGGACTGAGGTCTGGAGATTGGGCAGGACAATCCAGAAGAGTAATATTGTTGTTCTCCATCCATTTCTTGGCCTTTTTTGAGGTATGCTTGGGGTCATTGTCTTGTTGAAAAATCACCTCTTCTCCAGAAATTCCACTCTCCTCCAAGCTAGGCAGCATATGGTCCTTCAAAATGGACACATACTGGTCAGCATTTATCCTCCCCTCAACCTCTGCAAGATACCCAACTCCATTCCATCCCATACACCCCCATACCATAATGTTTCCTCCCCCAAATTTGACAGTTCCCTGCACCTCTTTCTCAATCAGCCCCTCTCCCTTCTGTTTCCAGACCCACTCTCTCCCATCTGACCCAAACCTGTTGATTTTAGTCTCATCTGACCAAATAACCCTCCTCCAGTCTTCCACAGTCCACTCTCTATACTTCTGAGCAAAAGCCAATCTTGCTTTCCTATGCCTTATACTAAGCAAGGGCCTTTTCTTTTTCACCACAGCCTTGAATGAGTTTTTTCTGAGAACTCTTCTGACTGTTTCTGAGGAGACTGGAGTGGGGATGATGCTGTTGATGTAATGGGTGGCCTGAACAGCATTTGCAGCCTTGTCAGTGGTGATTTGGGTAAGGATGGCTCTCTGAGAGGTAGATGAGAACTTAGAAGGATGACCACCAGAGGGGGAATCCAGGTTTGGATGGAGAGCTTTGAGTGTTCTGGATACACTAGACTGGCTGAGGTTGAGTTTAGAGGCAATATTGTGGGTAGAATAATGAGTGGAGGCCAGGGAAGGAATGTTTTCCTTTTGAGCAGAGGAGATGGGATGCATTGGAGAATATTGAAGTATGAAGAATGCTAGTCCTGATTAAATACTATAATTTAAGGTCCCATCATGGGTCACATCACCTTAGAAACCATCTGTCAAGTTTTTGACATTATACAGTTGGTGGAGCATCAGATTCTAATATTTCTGACTACCCCTCACAAAACTGAGTCAATGAGTCCCTGAATTAAAATAATCATATCTCCATGAGGGATGATTAAAATTACATAATTCTTTGTTTGTTTGGTAGCCCTGATCATGTATGTTATTCGGTACACCAATACCTTGTTTGGTTTTGTTGTCTATGGGAAGCTATTCAACAATGAATCAAAAAGTCCAAAACATTGACTCAGTTTTGTGAGTTACTGTAGGTGCACTTTTGTGCATTTTTTACATTTCTACTGCACCTTTGGACCCCCCTTAGCTGCCTTCTATCATGCACCTTAAATGTGCTTTGTTACACTTCAAAATGCCTTTGCATGCCCCCTACACTTGTTATCTGCCTTTCACAGTTACTGTGCGCTTGATGCATCTTTATGTGCTCTTTTTATGCTTTACCAGCAACTCACATTCCTTGCTGTGCACTCCTTGCACAATTCATTTATCACACACACAATCCTTTACCACACCTATTGCGCTGTGCATCATGGCTTCCAGTTTACTAGAGCACTTATTCAAGGCACACCATGATTGCATCATGAGCCAACTGTGCATTCTTAAATAATCTGGGTGCTTTGCAACTATTTGGCATTGGACTATGCACACTTGGATGCTTTCACATAATTCAAGTGCTTTGGCACTATTTGGCATCACACAGCATCTCCTTATAGTTCTTTCACATTTCCAATCAGCATTGCTTTATCTGGTAACTGGCACAGGACAATCATGTGACTATTACTAAGATGCAGCATGTGACACATAACACTAAAGTGGATTAATTGGGCAGAGTGCATGGGATCTAAAGCACACCAAAATTAGAACATCACACTGGGACAGTTGGATATTGGGCTATAGCATGCACAAATCTTATTGGCTAAGGCAGTGGCATTGTGCAGTCAGGTTTAGATGGGCCAATGGATGGACTTGTAGGTAGCACATGGTGCTTTCTATTTTTATACTTTATTTTACTGCTTTTATCACATAAGCCATTTGTACATAGTATGAAGGTATATAGAGAATCCAGAGAATCTTTCCCTCCACATAGTTCATAGCTTGTTCAGTGTCACATATAGTTTGTGCACCATCATCCAGTCTGTGTGCCTTTGTAGTCACCCTTCGTATAGCCGCATTTGCATATTGTTTGCATCCCTCATTGTATTGGTGTGTTTCATCCCTTCATTTGCATCCTTTATCTTCATTTCTGCACTTTTGCAGTGTGCCCTTCATATAGCTACATTTGTGCATCATTTGCACCCCTCATTATATAGCTGCATTTTGTACACCATTTGTGCATTTTTCCACTAGTTGCGCATGCACCTCACCTGCACCCCTAGTCTGTGTGCTGCCTCTTTGGCACACTCCAGTATTGCCCTTGTCCCACTAAACCTCCTATCTTTCACCTCCATTGTCATTGCATATTTTTGCACTCCCATTGCACATTTTTCCACACTGCATGTTTTTGCCCCTTTGCATTGCACACTTTTTTGCCATTGCACATACCTTCTTTTTTGTGTATACAACTAGTGTGCACATTGCAAACCATCGTACCAGCCTCTTTGTAGTCTTTGCACCTTGAAGGATAATCTGAGGCCCTCTAAGCGAACCCCCTCACCTTGAGCATGCCTGCAGCTGTAGGTTTAGTGTTCACCCCTTCTGTTGAGACTCTGCACTGAGTACCAACTGAACACACTATTATCATGAGCTGCACAAATAATTTTGAGACAATGTTCAGAAACTGCAACAATTTTGTGAGCTCCATGGAAGTCCTTTCTTCATAGTTTGCCTGAGTGTAAAAAGAATTTGGTGCAATATTGAATAAAGGTAACATATTCAGCATCTGATAAATCAGGGGGTTACACCAGATCATGTAACCATTTTCGAATGCAAAGTAATTTTTAATCATCCTTTTTTGCATTGTTTGTTTGTGGCACATCATTGTAGGTAAGATCCTCCTCCTTACTGAGATCTGAAGAGAGGAAGAGGGTCAAGATTCAATGGGAAGGAAAGAGATGAGTCATAATAGGATTGATTGATGTACAAAGCTGTGAAGATGGTCAATCCAGCCTCCAAAATCATTTTTGTTGTCAAACTGATCATCTTTGTCTTGTGGGGGGCATCTCAAAAGTCCATCTGGACCATGGTGTGTTTCTGCCACATGGACTAAGATAAAGTGAAAGGTTAGGATCGATACTATCCATTGATTGATCCTAGTGCTAGTTGGGATTCGAGAGCATGCCTTTGATATACCTCCCATCAACTTCAATGATAAGCTTTTGAACCTCTATTAGGTACATTCAAAGTGCTCCAAAAGTATGATATAGACCATAGAGTTCGAGTTTTGGTTGCAAAAATTGAGATTCATAGTCATTAAGGGTGATCAATCCAAATTGACTGTAATACCATTTTTGAGGGTTGTTGGGATCACATTGAGCAAGAAAGAAACTGATAGCAATCTGCAAAGTGTCAACTGATAGGATAACTGGGGTGAGGGATGAGTAGTTGATTAGAGCTTCCTTTAAATCTTTCTGTGCTGCTATTTGTTTCAGTCCAAATTTGAAAGGAACATTTTTGTGAGTAAGTTGAATCAGCACTGCAGCACATTGAGCAAAATTTTGAATGAAGATATGACAGACTCTAATAGTTTCTAAGAATGCTTTAACTTCGGTAAGGCTTCAATAAGGTCCCCATTTGCTAACTGCTGTGATGTGAGTGGGATCAGCCATACGATCTTTGATCTTGCATTGATGCCCTAAGACAATTATTTTGGGGATGCAAAGGTAGAGTTTAGAACCAGAAAATGTTCCTTTACAATACTTCATGTGTTGCACTATGTGATTCAAGTTTTTGAAATGCTCCCAGAAGAAGTGTCGAATAGCTGGATTATCAGTGATTGTTTATAAGATTTGCTGATCATTCGATATTCTGGTTTTGGACCCTTAACTGGTGTGTCACTGGTGTGTCATCAATGTAAGGAATAGTGATACGAGGGATTTCAGGCTGTAGGATGAATGTGACATCATCATGTAAGATTGGGACTGAGTTTGTCCAACCCATTAGTAGGGTAATGATATGAAGTGCTCCAAATGGTGTCTGAAACATTGTTAGATTGTGAGATGATTCTGCTACTTTTCTTTCATAGAACACCACATAGATATCTAACATCCCTCTGCAAGATTGTCCACTAAATTGTTCTGCTAAGTGTTCAAATATTGGTACCACACCTGAGTGCTGTATCATTACTTGATTGAGTGGTTTGAGACTGTGGACAATTTGAAGTGATTTTGCATCTTTTTTCACAATGCAAAACCATCACAATCAATATGAAGAGTTCAACAGCTCATATACTCCTGCTTCTATCTTCTTTTTCAGCATTTCACAGATCTGTTCATACAAACCAGGAGGTATAGGAATATTATGTTTGACCCAAGGAGTATGAGGAATGACAGGAAATTCTATAGGAGGGAAGAAGTCAGGGCAAAAACTTCCTCATTCTTGTTCGGTCCACATGAAAGCTGTTTTGTGATTTTGAATAAAGTTGTGCATAAGCTTCCATTCTTCTGTCCATAAGAAATTGCCAGAATGGTTTTTGTTGATAATAGCTTTGCATTCAGGTGTATATTATGGAGAGGGAATAAACAATGGGGGATGAGGATTGAATTTTAGCATAGCCTTGAGGGGGTGGCCAGTGATTGTTTGAATAATGCGAAATTGATCAGGTAGTTCAGTTATAACTGGTCAAACTTTCTGTGTGACTGGTTTGTATTTCTTCTTCAATGCTGCGAAGATCAGATATAGAGAATTGGCAGATGGAATAGTGGGGATCGAGGGCATAGGAAGGTCTTGCATAGATGTCGCCATCAAGGTCAATAAATGTGTTTCATACTGATGACTAGCTGTTAAATATAAGTTGGCAAGAATTGAGGAATAAGAAAGAGTGTTCGAAAAATTCGAGGAGTCCATGTTGGAGATATTCACAGTGCATTCAACAGTGATAGACAAATTAGAAGAATTGAAAGAGATAATAAGAGCACACTGGTTTGTGTCTGAAATTTTATCCTCTAATTGCAAAAATCCTCTCTAACTATCTTTTGATGCTGATTATAACAGGGAATGGTGGGGATGGTGCATAATCATGTTGAGTTAGAGTCAAATATCATGATGGTCTGGGCTTCGTTTCTTGCAATTCTTGATGGTGCTTTTGGTGAGAACATCAAATAGACAGCCAAGCAGAATATCATAGGCAGGGTCACAAATGATATGAATCTGCATGTACAGTGTAATACTGCCAACTTCACAAGGGACATTTTGTGCTAAACCTAAACTTTTATCAATGCTACCATTAGCCGATTGAAGTGGGATATGATTCGAAGGGTTGTAGGTGAGGCCAAGTTCATGACAGACTTCTTCGGACATTGCAATAATTGAGGAACCAGGATTGACGATGCTTTCAATGGGGTTTCTTCCATTGACATTTATAATAATCAATCTAATGGAGTGAGATTTTTTTGCAGCAATAAATGGTTCCAGAATATTACCAGGTTGAAGACTGTTAATGTAAGTTTCAAAAGGGTCATTAATCATGAAAATATCATCATTAAAGAGATCTATAGCATTATTTCCTTTGGGCTGCTGGATACAATGTGAAGGGACCTGTTCCTTCCATTTTATATGAACTTTGGGTAATAGAGACATTAATGGGGTTAGCATGATAATCAGAGTTTTCATCCAATGAGCAAAAACATCTTCCATTATTTTATCCTTTCAAGTCAGGGCTTAAGTATGATACAAAGAACCATCTTTGCCTTCACCTTTTACAGTCAATCCAAAGTTTTGTTCATGAGGCAGCAAGTATGAATTTTTTTTTGTAGCAGCATAAGGATGAACGAAGTTGTTTTGGAAGTCAAAGTAGGTAGATTAGTTGCCATGGATGAGATAGATGGTGCTGGTACTTGTGGACTGGATGGTTTGACTGATGCAGAATTTTGAGGGATCAAAGGCCGGGATGTAGGAGCTGTTGGTAATTTGAATTAGTTCTGGCAAAGGGTCTACCACTTAGCAAACCATATAGCTCTTGTTCAAACTTTGTGATACAATCTTCAGCTGTTATGGATAGGTTAGAAATCTGGTAAACACCTCTGGATGGTGTTGAACAACTTGTTGAAGGTGCCATATTATACATTAGCAATGTTGTAGTGGTAGACAGGGGGTTTTGTTGATTCCATTCATCAATTCTGTCCTTAATAAAATGACCAGAGATGTCTCAAGGAGTGAATCATCTATTTGGAAGAATGATTTGCCTTCAGTGCTCTTCTTACACTTTCCTTTGTTAATATATGACTGGCAAACCAAGCAGTTGCTAACAAAATGACTAGTAAGTCCACAGAAGACACAAACTAAATTTCTGAACTGGTCTGAATGAAATCCACTGTTAGATCGAGGGGTATTAATAGGTTTAGAACCTGCTAAAGCAGTGACAAGTGTAGTTGTGAATTTTTTGAGGATTGCTGATAAGTCTTCTGATTTAATTTGTGTCAAAGATGTCGAATGTTGAAGGTGCTGAGGAGTGTGAACCATGTAGCATTGGACTTCAGCAACCCGCACATTCATTTACACATGCAATCGGCCAAAGGAGAGGTAGATGAATCATTTGAGCTTGCATGCAATGTTTCCGCATGCATTGGAGATATCATTGTCTATGTGCAAGTGCATGTTATCTGTTCATCTGCTTACAATATTCTGTTAGGGTGCCCCTTCGACGTGTTAACGTGCTCTGTTGTGCGCAATTTTGCAGATGAAGTGCAAACAATTACTATTTGCGATCTGAACACAGGTGCCATCTCCACCATTCCAACAAAGCCTAGGGGAAAGCCATGCCACTTCTTACCAGCTGCAGCAACACCGCACTTTACTATTCAGAATAACCCACAAAGAAATTTTTGCCAGGCTTCAAGGAATTGATTGCGGACCAAGGAAAAGCTGCCACTATCATAACATTTGACTCTGATACCCAATCTTGTGACATTTCTGTGTTTGCACTTATTCCATCTTCCGCTTCCATTCCACTGACCTCTCTTATCTCTCAGCTCTACTTATCCCAATGTACCAACAGTAATATGCAGGCGTTCTTAAATTCTATCAACCCTATGGTGCTTATTCCAGCTGCATTTCCAAAAAGCACACATGCGTGCACAACTTATACTGATTTAGTGGTGCATGCTCCACAAATGGGCATAGTAACCAAGAAGAAGTATACAATGGTTGCTTGAAAGGTCAAACCAGTCATTGTGCCTGTCCCAAAGGAATTCTGCATTGAGCGCAACATTATAGGCAATCTGCTAGTAGCGCTTCCTGTGCTTTTACCAAACCTGCCACCATTTACTCCATAAGACTCAGAAGAAGAAGATGATGAAGAATTTGAGCATTGGATTGGTGTGCTACATGGCTTTATGCATGCACTATATCCCATTTCACAGTTCTTTGATGTGCAGGTACTTGGACTAACACAGTCAGAGCCAAGTGCAAATGTGCAAAATGTGCACAATCTCATGCTTATTTATGACAATGACTATAGCCAAGTTCCAAGAAGTGCAGCAGCAGATGCAGAGAATGAGAAGTTAGAGTTAATGTGGATTTGGATGGATACTCTAACACACCCTAGCAATTTTATGGATTCTGAGTATAGTGTGCTTGTGCGCTATGTGAGCACATTCTTTAAACACAAGGAGTGGTTATGGAAGCACAATGTGCACAGTGCTCACCAGCTTGTTATTTGGCAGTCCAGACACTTACCGATATTGCATGCCAGCTATGACAACATTGGGAACAAGTGCTTTTATGCGATGTGATCCGCTTTACTTAAGCACTTTTGGCGGTGCTATACAATAGCTGCATTTTACCTAGTGCTGTACCACATGTGCAAGTCCATTGCGCTTCCAGACATAGCACTCAATATTACCACAATGCAGTTGAGAGAGATGGAAGAGTCCATAGTAGTGGACACAGAAGACAAAGAAGCAGTTGACGAAGAAGAAAGGCAAGGAGATAGTACTGAGGATGAAGAAAGTGCTGATGAGGCATGCAATTAGTGCTCCATGTGCACCACTATGGATATCTCCCCTTTTTATATGTACACTTTGCTTTCTTTCATTTTTTTATGTTACCTTTCTTCTATTTGCAAAGTCGCATTTAGGCACCTTCCATGATTGTGCAACCCATGGGTTTTACTGGCCATAATGATCTACTGAGCCTTTCCCATTTGACTTGTCATATGGCGTGCACTTCCTTTTATCTTTTGCTCTTTTATTGTTTGGGCACAGTCAATATCTCAGTTGGGAGGAGGAAAGTGATGGTTGGATGACTTTTCCACACTTCTTTGCATTTGCACACTTTTGTGCTGGTGCGCATTTTTTTTGTGCTTGGCATTTCTTGCTTGAATGTTGCCTATCTTATCTCTTCTCCTTCACACATATTATCTGGGCTTACAACTTGCATTTTACAACACTATGGAAGTGCACATGCATGTTGGCACAAAGTGCACACATTTGTGTGTGCACGTGCATTGCACCACTTTGGGGCACATCACATGTTTATCACAGGCGCAACAAACAAATCAATTTGCAGGCTATCTATGGGTTTACACAAGTGAGTGGCTATTCGATCAACTCCAGGAACTCCAAGCACTCTGCAGCCACATCCAGCTTTGCCTTCACATCAGCCTCCACTTGTTCCATGCTGCACAGCTGGCTCTTGGTGACTTCCAACTCAACCAGTGACCTTTGTACATCCTCCTTCAGGTGATCATGCATGGTGCCCAAGACAGTGACCACCAAGCAGCACTGTGCTAAGTCAAGCACTTTGATGTCTTTGCCTTGATAGACTGCATCCCCTGAGGTGTTCTCTGACCTGGTCTGGTGTGAGGATTGGGTGTGCATGCTTGCTTGTCGAATGATAAGGCGGCGTGGCCTTGGGCGCACTTGTGATGGTGTGGGGGGTGCATTCTCGACTTTGCAGCACTTCGACGTGCACTCTTTCAAGGGGCTGATGAGCCCCACATCACTCTCATCACCCTTGTTGGTTTGCGATACACTTTTGGCAGGAACTGGTTAGCAAAGTGTGGGAGGGAGATGAGAAAAAGGATATACCAGGGTGCCCAGTGGCTGCTTTCCTACCTCTAGAGGTGGTGCGCAGCTGTGTGAGAGTGTGCTTCATCCACTCGCACTTTCACTTCCCCTTTGCGCATGGAGCACACCACTTTCCATTAACAGAGATGCACCTAGCTGGCTGGTCCATGCAGTGGCAGTTATCGCACTAGAGTAGGAGGGAAGCCACTTACACCAATGCCACTCAGTGGTGGTACTTCGATGTACATGCATTGCTGCATTGTGCACACTGGGCGTGCATTTGCACCTTTGTCTGCATTAGCACTCTCATCGCTTGGCTCACTCTCCCCTTCGCTTGTCACCCCACTCTCCCAAGATTCACCTGTCCCTTTGCCTACTGCCTCGACATCGGTTGCTGTGGAAAGTGTGTGCAAAAAGCACACCAGCACGATGCATGCCTTTTCATCTTCCTGTGCTTCAGCAGTATCTATTTCACTTGCTTCATCAATTGCCCTGAACTCACCTTTTAACTGCTCCAAGTTGACCTCAGGTGCCTGCAATTCAGCCATCAAGAGTGCATGGCATGCCTTGCGCGCTTCCAGCTGACCCACCAGTTTATGTGCCCTACACTCAAATTCTGTGGAACACTCCTTCTCCTCGATCATCTTATGCATGTCCAGCATCAGTTCCTCACCCCAAGTAAGCCACTCTTCAACCAAGATTTTACTGAATGCGCTGCATGCCTTTTCAAGGAGCACACTGAGTTCCCCATCATCCTTAACAGTGTCCACTCAGCTTTTATACATGTTCTACACACCCCCAGCCTTAGCAACCTACACCATTTATAGAAACATGAAAAGTGCACCAGTTTGCTGCAAAACCCTTCGCCCCAAGCCTGCATAGCCATCTGCTTGCTCCCAGCAGCAGGGAGGGTCTCACTGAGAGCCAGGATCATTTGCATGAGAGCCAGGGTGAATGCTGAAGACATCGTATCATGGATATATGGATTGTGGAAAGAGCTGTTGAGGATAGATGGTGGTCAGAGATAGATAAGGAAAGGATGGCCACTTATGTGAGTGAAGAAAATTTTGCGCTGACCAGTCACATGCTGCCTGAGGACAGTCAGTACTTCAGTTGGGAGGAGATGATATGGCTCCCTATCGCCCTGTGCACATACTACAGCTTTTTTTGTGATTGTGCACACCTCCTAGATGGCTTCTGCACATTTTGCAGTGCACTTTTGTGCACCTTTGCACGCTTTCATGCACTTTCGCATGCCTTTGACCACTTAGGTGTGCTTTTGTGCGCTGTTTACTTTTCTACTGTGCCTTTGGATCCCCCATAGCAGCCTTCTGTTGTGCGCTCTAAATGTGCCCTGTTACACTTCAAACTGCCTCTGCATGCCCCTCCCCACACTTTTTATCGGCCTTTCACAGTTATTGCGTGCTCAATACACCTTTATGTGCTCCTTTTATGCCTTACCTGCAACTCAAATTGTCTGCTGTGCACTCATTGCACAATCCTATCACACACATGACAATCCACCACACCAATTGCACTGCACATTGTGGCTTCCAGCTTACTTGCGCATTTATTTGAGGTGCACTGCGATTCCAACATGAGTAAACTGTGCATTCTCACATAATTGGGGTGCTTTGCACCTATTTGGCATTGCACTGTGCACACTTGGGTGCTTTTGCATAATCCTGGCACTTTGGTGCTATTTGGCCTTGCACAGCATCTCCTTATAGTTCTTTCCACATTTCCAATTGGCATCGCCTTATCTGGTAACTGGCACAGGTCAATCACATCATTATTACTAAGGCACAGCACACGACGCATAACACTGAAGCAGATTAATTGGGAAGAGTGCACAGGACCTAGAGCACACCAAAAATAGTGCATCGCACCAGAACAGTTGGGTATTGGGCTAATTCATGTGCAAATCTTATTGGCTGAGGCAGCAGTATAGTGCAGTCAGGTTTAGATGGGCAAATGGATGCGCTTGTGGATAGCACATGGCACTTTCGATTTTTATACCTTATTTTACCATTTTTATCACATAAGCCATTTGTACATAGTAGGCAGACAGATAGAGAATCCAGAGGATCTTTCCTCCCCTCATAGTTCATAGCTCAGTCAGCATCGCACATAGTCTGTGCACCAGCATCCAGTCCATGTGCCTTTGTAGTGTGCCCTTCATATAGCTGCATTTGCATATCATTTGTGTCCCCCTCATCATATTGCTGTGTTTCATCTCTGCATTGCATCCTTCATCTTCATTTGTACACTCTTGTAGTGCACCCTTTGTATAGCTGCATTTGTGCACCGTTTGCACATTATAGCCATGTTTTGCACTCCATTTGTGCATTTTTCTGCCTGTTGCACTCGCATCCCATTTGTGTCCTTAACCTGTGTGCCACTCTTGCAGCACATCCCAGTGCTGTTCTTGTCCCGCTACACCTTCCACTTTCATCTCTCTCATTGTTGCGCATTTTTGTGCTCCCATTGATGATATTCAACCCAGAAACCCAAACAAAACCTACTAAATGGCTTTGGATGGTATAACACAAGTCAGAGGAAGGATGCGAGTTGGTACTAAATATCACCACTGAGACCAAAACATTGTGTTTAGTAATCTGAAAGGATAAATTGTATTGTGAATAGTCTGTAAAGGCATATGAAGATGTTTGAAAAAGGTCGAAATAGGTTTGAATATGTGCGAAAGAGTTCGAAAAAGGTTCGAAGGGGTTTGAAGTTGTGTGAAGTAGTCTGAAGAAGTTCAATAAGTTTGAAGAGGTTCAAGGTATATTGAAGAGCAATTTTAATGAATGTGAAGTGTTTGTTGAATGGCGATGGGCGATGGGCAATAAAACGTGGAGCGAATACGATAGTTTCGAAAAAGTTCATGATATTTTGCAGAACTTAGAGATATGATGCAAGCTAAGACTCAAGAGAACGACTCTTAAATCTGATGATAGCAAGAGGGCAACTTGTGCTGTTCCCCATTGCTTCTCTATTCTGTTATTCTAACTAATACAAGTCTATATACAATCTGAAGAAATAGTACTAAAAAGGAAATAATAACAATTGTAGAACATGAGGCAATGTGCACAGCAAATAAAGGTATTGTAAAACATGAAACAATATGAAAGATGATAATAAGTGAAACATACGTTGTCCCAATATAGTAAGAGTTCTTGTTCTATTGCTTTAATATATCAATGAAACACAAAAATGCACTTATCACATTCTAACTCTGTTGTAGTCTCTCCTCATGTCCAGTAGTGTTTAATATGCAACTAAATAGCTCACTCTAGTTGAGCATTGTGTATCAAAAGTGTTTTAAGACAACTATACAGCAGCCAATATTGTTTGAAATGCTGAAAAGTTGTTTTGAAGTGTCACGAAATAGTTCGAAGTCGTTCAAAGTCATCCAAAATAGTGCAAAATAGTGCGAAAATGGCTCGAAGTTGATTTTGTGGCATTTATAGTGATTCAGAGTGCATGTAGTAATGTGTCGATATGAGTTAAATCCTTCTACAGACCTTAGCATGCGCAGTGGATCTATCATCATTGCATGTTTTTCTGCATTGTGCATTTTTGCCCCTTTGCATTGCGCACTTTTTTGCCATTGCGCATACCTTCCTTTTCGCATACACCACTAGTGCGCACCTCAAGAACCACTGTACCAGCCTCTATGTAGTCCCTGTGCCCCGAAGGATAATCCGAGGCCCTCTAATTGAACCCCCGCACCCCAAGTATGCCTGCAGTTGTAGGTTTAGTGTTCACTCCTTCTGTTGAGACTCTGCACCGAGTACCAACTGAACACTGTCTTCTGTTACAATTGGTCCAGGTCTCTCCCCAGCGCTCATGAGGGGAATAGTTCATCATTATTTTCAAGACAGGGTCGTAGTAGGGAGGAATGGAACATTCAGTAGATGTTGCTGAAGTCCAGGAGATGCAAGGTATATGTGGATGCCTCTGGGAATGCTGTCATGATTTTGAAAGGACCATCAAATCTTGGCATAAATTTTGCCATGTGGCCGTCCTTCTTTTGCATGTAGTTTCGTCGATGGTATGCTGTTGCGAGTAGTACATGATCTCCAACTTTGAATTCATGGTTGGGCAATCAATCTTTATTCACATGGTGGGCTTGGCTGATTTTTGCTGTGGTGAGTGAGTCTCTAGCCTCGAGGAGATTGCTAGTAAGTTGTATGTACATTCTTCCACTAAGATAACCCAAGAAATAAAGTGGAACAAGATATATTTATGAGAGTACCAGATCTACATGTGATACATGTGAAAGTGCATATATATACTTCTGGTTAGATCAGGTGATCATGTAGCTTACTAAGTATCAGATAAGAGTACAGGTACTCTTGCAGCAGAATAGAGTGAAATAGAATATATAAAAATATGGGATGAACACAGAAAATTGCTCAGACATCTGGGGTGATTTCCTTTCCCCTTATACCTACCCTTCCATCTCTTTTGCAAAGTCCACTCATCAGCCCTTGAAAATGAAGACTTCTTTCATCTCTTGAAGCTCCACCTCCTTGAAGTTGCAAAAACAGGATTCATCTAGGCACAGGATATTGTGGACTTTGTTGTAACACCAGATATTCAAGCAAAGATTTGGCATCAGAAAATGAGCATCTCAGTTTGGACAGCACAGTGTTGGTTGAAGAAGATTGACTGGCAATACAGCCAGTGGCAGAATGGGATGTACATCGATGGCTATAAACAGGAAGATGTCATGAAGTATTGTGATAGATTTCTCAAAACAATGAACTGAATATGAAAAGTGGATGATCAAGTATGATAACAATGGCAACATCAAGAGCATACCAAATGGATTTCCTGTTCCCCAAGGTCCCCAATTTGAACTAATTGAGGTCATGCATGACGAGTCAAGTTTTTATAAAAATAACCACAGAAAGGTAAGGTATTGGCACCCAACCTTGCAGACTGCAACACCAGAGCAGAAAGGGGAAGGGCAATCAATCATGATCTCTGATTTTCTCACCATCAAATAGGGCAGGCTGATAGCAGGTGATGAGTGAGTAATGTCAGACTCCAAGTTTTGCTTCATTGCTGATTGTTGTTAGCATGGAAGGGATGCGCACATAATCTTTATGGCCAGAAAGAATCATGATGGTTGGTTGACACCAGTGATCTCCTAGCACAGATCAAACAAGCTGTTGATGTTTTTGAATTAAAGGTAAACGCTATGGCAACAGGTCTCTTCATGTTCAACAATGCCTCAAGCCACCAAAAGCAAGCTACATACACAATCTTAGCATGCAAAATGGTACAAAATCCAAAAGATGGCTGGACACATTATAAGAATGGCCTATAAATATGCAGAACCACATTTAATGGCCAGCCACAAGAGTTTTACTCCCCAGATGATCACCCCAAGATGCCAAGATGGTTCAAGGGCATAGAGACCATCATCTGTGAATGCAGGCTTTGGCCAGAATGGGGTTTGCTCACACAATGTGGGCAATTCAAATATCCACCTGGGCAAACTGAATGCTGTTGCTGTCGACTTCTGTTCAATCAGCCAGATCTCATGGCACAGAAGTCCCAACTCGAGGAATATATCACCTTCCAGGGCCACATTTGTAACTTCTACCCCAAATACCACTGTGAACTGAAATTTATTGAATACTGGGGTGCTGTGAGTTTTACTACAGGATTTTGCCAAAAACATCCAACATCAAAGATATGGAAAAAAATGTCTTGTCTTGCCTCGATGATGTACCTCTCCTTCAGATCAAAAGGTAGTCTTCCTTTTAGCATTTTATCATTACCCCACTCAAGAAGCATCCCAGATATGCCAACCAATCCATCTGATTCATGCATGCTTATGCAGAAGGCCTTTCAGGGGCTCAAGCAGCATGGGCCAACAAAAAGTATCACAGTCACAGAAACCTCCCACTCTCAATGATTGCTAGAGTGAAAGAGTCTATTACTAGGTAGTTGTTTTTTGGCCCTTCCTCACACTTGTGCTCAATCTTAAAAATTTGGCAGTCACAAGTGATGTTATGTCACACTTACATAAGGGTATGGGTACCTTGTTGCTGGCTGTTTTATCTAAGTATGGGTACAGGTAGTCTGTGTTCACGTGTGGGAGTCAAACTGCAGTACATCATTTTGGACTCAATTGCATCACATGAACAAAGTGCAAGGTCAAACAAGTAATTAAAAAAACATCAGTCATGCTTTTGATGTGTTTTCCTCTTCATATATCCATATACATAATATACATAGTTTCTCTGTGCATAATTCCACTCTAGATGAGCATTGAATTCTCAAGCACTGTGTCCCCTACCACTCAGATTGCTCTGAATGCTCCAGCACCTGTAGCTGCTGGTTCAAAAGTCTATGATATCTTGGAAGGCTTTGCACTCGCCTGCAAGATTCTAGCTCAAACACCTCCTAGCAACAATGGCAACAGGCAGTGGAAAAACCAGGTTTTTCATCATGTTAATGCTTGTGATGCATGCTATTTCTGAGGACAATGCACTAGCTCTTGGTGGTAGAACATTTCCAGAGGATCCTGCCATGATTGTTGTCTGCCCAACTAAGGCTCTTCAGCAAGATATGGTAAGCAGTACCCTTTGCTTGTACATATGGCTGATTTATTGAGATGAATATATTGAAGTCAATGAAAATGATCAAATTAGGATCAAAAGCACTTGTCATAAACTCAGACACATATTCAGATGCACAGAGGAATGGAGAGATTTCTGGGATGAAGTTTGGGAGGGATTTACAATAGTGCTTCTCTCCCCCAAGGAGTTAGCTAGTCATGGATTTTTTAAGCTGTTGGAAGATGCTAGGTTTTTGGATCATATCTCAGCACTTGGTGTTGATGAGGTGCACCTTATTTATTGGTGGGGAAAGTCTTTGCAGCCAGCTTTTCAGCAGCTTGGAAATGTTTGAGCCTAGCTGCCATCAAAAAATAGACAAAGGGTGCCAGTACTCAGTATAACAGTTACACTATGTGTAGGCAAGCCAATGGGGTGTGTCCAGCAAGGACTTGGGTTAGTTTTAGGTTAGTACTGGTTTATTCATTGGTCCAATATGTGACACAATATTCAGATCATCTTTTATGGACTGCGCTCAGGAATTACAGGACACTCATTTTCAAAACTTGACTGGATTTTGGAGGAGGGTGACAATACTGTAATTTTCTGCAAGACTATTGCCCTTGACTTCCAAGTGGCTTGCTATCTGTGGTGCAAGGCGGCTCACATTCCTAATTGTAAAAAACAGATATGCCTGTACAATTCCCTCAACTGGCCAACATACAATTCAGAGACCCTGGGATTTCTGAATAACAACAAGGAGCCTTCATCATGATAGCCATGGACACTCTCAATGTCAGGTGGGATAGCCAATACACCAAAAATGCCATTTTTATTGGAGAGCTGAATGATATCGATGAATTTGTGCAAAAGATTGGTTGTGTTGGCCAGGATCATGATGCTGTTCCACATTCCCATGCATTTCTATACTATACCCAGATGGCCATAGCAACTGCAAAACAGGTTGTGCATGGAGCACAGTTTTGTTCAGCACGATGTGGTGAGAAAGCATCAAATTAGGAGACTCAGTCATGGACATCAGCATGGCTAAGGTACTGCTAGCTAAATGCAAAACAAATGCCATTGAGGAACCATACAAAAATCTGGCAGTAGATGCAGCTTGCATATGTCATGCCTGCCAAGTCTGTTCACCTATTTTATGTTGTAAGAGATGTAACTACAGTGGTTGCAAACCAGAGGAGGCAAACTTGTCTGTGGAAGAACAATGACCTCGAGGCTCCAGAGCTGCAATTCTCTGCCCACCTCGTGCAGAGATTATAACAAAGGAGCTTTGCATTCATGGAACTAGATGGTTGGAGAACTTGCACTGGCAAATCTTCGAAAATGTGGATGAACAAATACATGGATTCCTTTCACCCCATGCATTCTTGCCAGATGACCTCATTAAAACCATACTCAACCATTTCCATCTTATCAAGGACACCTCCAATGTCAAACAACACACTGGACATAATCCCCTTCTTGCCAACAGTCAATCTCACATTTTAGAATTTGGCCAATGCCTACGAGTTGAATTTGACTGACTTTGCCAGGAAAAGAAGCTCAGGTCCAAGGCTGGTGCCTCCTCCATGCCGTCGATAGAAGATGATGAATCTGTGAATGAAGGCAAAATAGAAGTGGTATCAGAAGCATTTGTGCCTACAAACACAGACGAGTCTTTTTATGAGCAAGGAGCAAACATTCTGGAGATTGAAGAATGTTATCAGGCCAACCACCAAGGTTCCATTCTGTGGCAAATAAACTTCATGTGAGTCTTATCTTAGCTATATACTTGTCTTACTGAGACCTAGCAATTATCAGCCAAGCAAAAATTAGTGTTGTAGATACATAGTAGAAATTTAATCTATATCTCTTGCATCCTGCTCATTACCATCAACATGCTCATCATTTTCATATGCTGCCTCCAGTTCAAGAAACTTAATCAAGTCATCGATATCCATCCTGTCTGATGTTTCAATTCACAGCTCACCATCAACTATCTCCATCAATTCTATGGTCATGTCCTTGGGCATGCCCAGAGAATTATCCTCTGGCTCTTCATCTTCATCTTCATCCATTGGAGCTGCCAAAGGGTCCTGTGTCTTGCAGAGGTTGTGGGTCCAAGTAGTATCAATAACCCACTTCTTGAGTTTTCCATTTCTGAGCTTGATCAATCCTCGCTGGAAATTGTCAATGTCACAGTTATCATACATATGCCCAGACTGACCCATGTGTAATTCTGAATCATGGTAGGCTGCCAGCAGTTGCATGACTTCTGGTCTCAGATGAGGTGACGTGTGACATCTGCTGCATGTTGCAAGGCCTACACCATTGCAAAGATCAAGCTTGATATGAGCGAAGCAGTGGAGATTACAGGAAATGATATTTCAAATGAAATATGCACCATACTCGACTCCTTTTTTCTCAACAATAGCTTCAAGCAACTGATTGAAATATTCCTGAATGAAATCAGCTGTGGAGGAAGATCCCTCCTTGCCTAAGAGATTTACAAGCATACTCTTTAGAATTGTATCATGTAACTCGGTCCCTGACTCCAGCTCAAGGTTGTAAACAGTCTCAAGGAGATAGTTTGCATATTTTGGATGGCTCGATCCCACAAAGGTGAACAGCAGAACCTGTCAAATTTCATGTAGTATTGGTCAGTGTGGCCATTTACAGTATACAGGTTCATGTTACCTTCATCACTTTATAAACATGATCTACATCTCCTTCTGCTATAGCATATGATATTTTATGGGATATCATTGCATCTCGTATGAGAGCAATAGAATTTGCAAGAACATAATCACCGTTGAAGGGTGGTTTCTCATTATCTGAGTCCTTTATGGTCTTCTTAGCTGGTCATGGCTTTGCCTGAGCTTTCTGAGGTGCAGAGAGACTGGTTGGGTCCAGAGAAGGTGGTACCCATTGCAACCTGAGAGGTACCAACTTAGACCATTCACTGATCCCTGAAGTATCATGAAGTGCATGGTGATGTGCACAAGTACTGAAGAAGGTATGATGCAGCTTCAATGCAGAGGACTGCAGATCCTCAAACTTGGGTAATTTGTTTTGTGCCGCAAGAGATTTAAAATGCTCAACAAGGTCCTTACAGCCAAAATGATTCCTAGGTAAATAAGACATGTTTCAGTTAATATTACTTGAGCATTGAACCATGGTGTACCTCCAGCAATCCAGCATATGGATGTCAAGAACAAGGAATAGAAATTTGGCTGAAGGGTAGTAGTCAACTTTCTTCAAATTTGGGGGTGAAGGCCATCCAATTACTGCTGCACTGTGTCCAAGTGTGGATGGATCAGAACTAGTGATCAAGTCCCAATGCATCTCATAGATCTGACTGAAGTCTGTCCACTCTGTATGCCATGCAGCTAACAAAGGTTCCAGTACCTCAAAACTCTCAAATGGATCCTTGTGAAACTGCATGTAATGCTTGAGCTGAACAAATTTCTCATACATCAAACCATCTCCACCAACAAGAACAAGCCATTGAGCATAGCTGTCAGGTTTGTTGCCAAGTTGTGCAAAAAAATCTATCATAGCATCTTTCAGCTCTGTTGTGACCATTTTGTTCTTCCCACTGGATGCCAATGGATGTACTTTTGTTGGGTGAATAGGAAGGCAAAGCCAGGCAGCCCATGTTCAGAACAGCATTGACACATGCTCTTTCCATTTTGCAAGCTCAGGGATGAAGTGAGTGAGTACTTGCAGCTACTGGAGTACAAATACAGTTTCAAGCTGATCCTGTTGAAGCATATCAACAAGTTGTTCAACAATGAGCCATGCACACTTGTTTTCAGCTAGAAGTTTATGCTTTTCTTCGAGATTGCACACTGCAGGATCAGCATCCTCAACTTCAATATAAATCCCAGCAATTCCCACATTCATCTTGTTCTCCTGGCCTATGTGAAGATCTCATTGTCCTAGATGGTTCTTGACATTGTCAATCTGGAGTGCAGCCATGCTGGTTGGATCTTGGGCTTGTGTCAGGGTTACTTTAGCCTTGTGAGATGACAAGCTGCTGAGAGCACATGAGATGGTGCTATAGGCAGGCATCTTGCCAATGTGACTGCTGTAGGCAAATAGATCAGCAGGTGCAGAAAAACTGAAATAAAGAAATCCACGAGCAAGTGGTAGTAGTTGTGCCTCGTTGTTATGTGCAAAGTTAAGTGCCAAGATGGCATGGGTAATAACCTGGGTCCTTCTATCAGATATATTTCTGAGTGGAGTTAATGCTTCCCTTACCACAGATGCTGGATGCCATTGTCCAATTTCACATCCACTTTGAGTTTCTGGTTGAGCAATGGACATCATATAATGCCATGTCAAAGACTGGTGCTTTTTGATTATCTGTGCTACTTGGGAGACAGTAGCTGCACCTATATCAGACTACTTGACCTGTTGAGTTGCCTTCTTCTTCACAGATGCATGCAGACCACTTGATGGCTTTACAGCTTGCTTCACCTCCACAATCAACTTTTTGTGCACAATTTGAATAGCAAATGAAGTGAATGCTGCACAAACATTTTTGATATTAGTGTATGGAGTGGCTGCAGTGGAATACATGAGATCTGTGGCTGATTCAGACACATTTGACAGACAGCCATCTGGACTTTTCAACCAGCATTCAAGAATCATCCCAGCAGTGTACTTTCCCATACCCAGAATGAAATGCTGCACATACTTTGCGTGTTGATCCATGTGATGGATCTCTTCTCCACATTCATCCCTTGTCTGAAAAAGTTGATACAGGAATTCAGCCAACATCCAATTGACTTCAGCCAGCACCCAAAATATTCTCTCTAGCTTCTCCTTGGAACCTCTTTGAGGAGTGTATGGTTTTTTTGCAGAAGATGCTAGTATCAGAAGTCCATCTTCTTTGTCTGCTTCAAGATGGATGTGTTTCCATTTGGTAGAAGGTTGAGTGGGTGTTGTCATCACAAGATTGGCAGAGAATGGAAAGGGGGTTGAAGGAGACCCAAAGCCATGAGAAACAGGTGTAGTCAGTGTTCTAGTGGTTCAATACTGACGATTTCGGTTGCAAATCATGGTATTCAAAGATTTGCATCTTCCTCAAGCCCTTCACTCACCAAATCTACCTATAATATGTATATTATAAGATATTTACAGTCATATTAGTAATTTTTAGATTTAGTATGTATCCTAGAAATTACACTATGATAGTGGCCAAGTCAGAATGAGAAGTCTATCATACATTCCAACTGTTGATTTGACAATATCAATATTGTTATCCAAGATTAAACTCACCACCAAATGCCAGTGGTCTACGCATGTTCATGAGCATTATAACCTTTTGTGGCCACTATCAATGCAGCCAATAGATTGTGTGGTGATTGGTCAGTTTTCCTTCTCTTGGTGAGCAGCATGTTTTTGGGCATTGATAGCTTGTAGTTAAAATATGCACCCTTCCGACCACTTTTTTGATGGGTTCCAGCCCATCTAGTGGTCGTACAGGCCAGTTGTGGACTGAAGTCACATTGATACGGCTCCCTATTGCCCTGCGCACATACTACAGCATTTTTTGCAAGTGTGCACACCTCCTAGATGGCTTCCGCACACTTTGCACAGCGCACCTTTGCATGCTTCCATGCGCTTTCGTGTGCCTTTGACTGCTTAGGTGTGCTTTTGTGTGCCTTTTACATTTCTACTGCATTTTTGGTTCCCCCATAGCTGCCTGCTGTTGTGCACCCTAAATGTGTCCTATTGCACTTCAAACTGCCTCTGCGCACCCCCCCCCACACTCCTTATCTGCCTTTCACATTTATTGCGCACTCAATGCGCCTTTGCACACTCCTTTTATGCTTTACCTGCAGCTCACATTCTCTGCTGCACACTCATTGCACAATCCCTATCACACACACAACAATCCACCACACCAGTTGCGCTGCACATCACGACTTCCATCTTACTGGCACATTTACTTGAGGTGCACCACGATTCCAACACGAGCAAACTGCGCATTCTCACATAATCAGGGTGCTTTGCACCTATTTGGCATTGGACTGTGTGCACTTGGGCACGTTCACGTAATCCTGGTGCTTTGGCCATATTTGGCCTTTCACAGCATCTCCTTATAGTTCTTCCACATTTCCAATCGGCATCACCTTATCTGGTAACCGGCACAGGTCGATCACATCATTATTACTAAGGCACAGCACATGACACATAACACCAAAGCAGATTAATTGGGAAGAGCGCACGAGACCTGGAGTGCACCAAAAATAGTGCATCGCACTGGAACAGTTGGGTATTGGGCTATAGGTGTGCAAATCTTATTGGCTGAGGCAGCGGCATAGTGCAGTCGAGTTTAGATGGGTGAATGGATGCACTTGTGTATAGCACATGGCACTTTCTATTTTTACACTTTATTTTACTGTTTTTATCACATAAGCCATTTGTACATAGTAGGTGGACGATAGAGAATCCAGAGGATCTTTCCCCCTCTCATAGTTCATAGCTCAGTCAGCATTGCACATAGCCTGTGCACCAGCATCCAGTCCATGTGCCTTTGCAGTGTGCCCTTCATATAGCCATGTTTGCATATCATTTGCATTCCCTCATTGTATTGCTGTGTTTCATCCCTGCATTGCATTCTTTGTCCTTGTTTGTGCACTCTTGCAGTGTGCCCTTCATATAGCCACATTTGCACACCATTTGTGCCTTTGTTTGTATAGCCACATTTTGTGCACCACTTGCACCTTTTTCTGCCCCTTGCGCTTTCACCCCGTTTGCACCCCTAACCTGTGCGCCTCCCTTTCAGCACATCCCAGTGCTGTCTTCATCCCACTGTACCACCCACTTTCATCACCTTGTTGTTGCACACTTTTGCGCTCTCATTGCGCATTTTTGCCCCTTTGCATTGCACACTTTCCCATTACTGCGCATACCTTCCCTTTAGCGTACACAACTAGTGCACACATTGAAAACTGTCATACCAGCCTCTCCATAGTCTCTGCACCCTGAAGGATGATCCGAGGCCCTCTAAGTGAACCCCCCTCACCCCAAGCATGCCTGCAGTTGTAGGTTTAGTGTTCACCCCTTCTGTTGAGACTCTGTACTGAGTACCAACTGAACACATCATTTCTGGAGCCCACTGTGAGGGGTTTCTGTTTACCAGACCATATTTAGACCTCCATCAGCTCGCCCTTCATCTCAACATTAACCACCTTTGCACTCTCCATTCTGAGCTGTTAGCAACTGTGCTCCAGCTTGGGGAAATACCAGTATTCAAATTGCTCTTCCTAAACATCACGCATCACTCCTCCACGCTGTCTTTACCTCCACCCTCACCTGAATCATCCCTACCTACCCTAACTTTGTCCGCATCACCACATTCTTCCCCACCTTCGAATTTCGCTGTGCTTTTACCAAATCTTAACTCTACACACCTTATTCCACCTACCATGGCTACCATGCATATGCCATCTGCATCCAACCAAAATGCACCACATTTTGACCCCACAAAACCGCGCAAACTCTAGAAGTACTTTGAGGAGCTTGTGCAACTCCTCTGCAATTGTAACATCACCAATGAGACCAATAAAAAGTTCCACACTGTGCACTATTTGGACAGCGACACTGCAGACACTTGGAAACTGCTACCAGAGTATAGCGCGATGCACAACTATGGCACATTCAAAGACACTGTCCTAAAGCTTTATCCCAGCTCTAGGGATGGCAGTAAATGGAGTATTAGTGACCTGGACAAGCTTATTGGTAAGACCGCACACATTGGCCTTGTAACTGCAGAAGAAATCACATGCTATTATTGCGCATTTTTCAACATTAGCAAATACTTAGTTGCGCAAGGCATATTGGCGCACTATGACCAAAGCCGCATGTTCATTAGGGTGTTTTGACCAGACCAGCTAGAGCACATTTTGAGCCGCCTTGCGATTGTGGTACCGAATCAGCCTGCAAATGTCCCATACTCATTAGATGCAATACACAATGCAATCAACTTTATCTTTGAAGGCCCAGCGCGCTATTTCCAGCCACTTACTGGGCTCACAGTGCAAAACCCAATATGTATGTGCCCTACTCAGCACCCAGTGCACCCATTTCCCAGCCACAACCTAGGGTGCCTGCAGTCAAAGCAGAAGACATCTCAGTCCTATTTGAGTGCATGATACAGATGATAGTTACCATATTGAGCGCATCGCACAGAGATGGTAGAAATGGCATGCCTCACTCGAACAATGACATATGCAATGGTTGTGATCAAACAGGGCATTATATCCCTGAGTGTGCCTCAATTGAGTGCCTTATTAGTGAAGGAAAGTGTAGGCAAAATGTGGAAGGGTGCATCATACTCCCAGGTGGCGCATTCGTGCTGCATTCTATTCCAGGCAACTTCTTGGGTGAGCACGACCCAGGGCAGATTCCCACTGCTCGACTTTCATCTAATACCAATTTGCAGCTCATCTACAATATAGCACCTTGTCCAACTCCAGCAGCACCTTTACAATTGACGTACATTGCCGCTTCAGTGCCTGCAGCAGATTATATGCAAAGCACACCAAATGCACAACTAATGAAGGAAGAGCACATCGATGCACTTGAGAGGGAGTTAATGGTGCTTCAGAAGAGGCAAGTCTTCAACAGTGTTGAAATTCTGTGGTGCGCACTGCGCAATACATCCAATCAAGAGAGCATGCATTCTACAACCACAGACATTGCACCCGCCGACAGTATTGAGTCACCAGCTTTGCAACCCGCCACGAGCACAACTGAGGCACCTGACGAGACACCCATACATCCCTATTACAACATTCCTGAAGCATGTTTTGCGCCCACAGCAGCAGATAAATCAGATGCACCCATTAACACTTCCAAAGGCAAAGAGCCATCATATTGCACTGTCATTCCCATCATCTGCAGATTGTTGATGACATATATGCACACACCATGAAGGCGCCCTCCATTATGGTTTCACATGAAGAGCTTCTTTTGTTTTCACCAGATCTCAGGCAGCACCATAGAGAACAAGTTACTCCAAAGTGCATTGCAGCTACCGGCACAGAAGTGGTAGCTACCAACCTTGTGAGTATTATGCCATTTGCGCACTGCGAAGCACTGTAGAAGGGCTAGTTGGCCTGCTCGCCAACTTCCCCATCCCTGGGAATTTCATCATGGCTACACCATCATCCACTGAAGCTCATGGGCTATCATATTTCTTTCTTTTATCCTGCCTTCACCAATACTTCATGTTACTGACCTCCCTTTACTTTGCTTACAGTTCATTATACAATCCCTTGAGCCATAACAACACCATCTTTTCGTGTGACATATCAATCATGCGTCCCATCACACTTTTGTGCTTCCTCGGCTCCCGCGCCGACAGCTCCACTTTCAATGAGAGGGTCCGGATCTTTTCTCTTTCCCTATTTGGCTTTTAATTTACACGAAACCGACATGCCTTTGCGACGATCCGGCATTCGGACCTGGCACTGCATAACATGGCTAGTCAACACCCAAATCAAGAGATGAATCGACTGGACGGTAAGGTTGAGTAACTACAGTTGAGTGTTCTCCGCGCTTGCTGGGGGCACAGGCAACATACCAACAATAGAGAACCTCAACACTAGTCTGCTCCCTGAGTCATCCCCAGCCTGTGAAGTCTCGAGACGAGGACTCGATGAAGCCATCACAAAGCTACTTGCCACGTAAACACTATGCACATTTTGGAGACCTTTGACACTTCTTGAACCCGACGATCCCCCTTCTTATGTAGTTCATCTTTCTGGTTGACCGGCCCTGTCAGCGCAAGAGAATGCGTGCAATTAGTTTTTATTCTTATCTTTGTAATGCTTCATATATAGGTAACCTCCCACCTCTCGAATGGAGCACCATGCTTTAGACTTGTAATTCATACTCTCCCTAAGTTCCTCTTCAAGTTCGCAAAGTTTGCTCAAGTTCTCTATACACTAAGGTGTAGAAATCAAGTTAAGTGTTCAAAGCTATTAGTCTTTCAACTCAGTTTCTTCAGTTCCCTCAAGGATTCATACTACAGGTTGAATCCTCATTGGCCTAGAACACAAGTAACTCAATTCATAAGGCCCACCGAGCCCTTTTTCTCTTCCGTGCATCGAACCTTCACCTTTGATGATACTGACATGTGATCTTGTTGATCGCGTTTTCAATCATCGTCGACCACTTTGCTCATTGCGCGTCTCATGTCATCTTTGTTCCCGAGTCTCGTATCTCTCCCATCTCCACTCAACGAGCTATCTGCTCATCTATTTCACATATTTCTCTCTTTCCCCCATTCTTGCTTACCTCACCCTCTCACACTGTGACCACTCGGACTTCAGACTACCAGCAGAGCTTCCACCCTGCCAAAGCGCGCATGCATTTTGCAGAAAATAAAGTGCTGAATGCAACACCTCCAGTTAGCGTGGCGATTGCAGCGCCTCTTCCTATCATTTTGCAGAATCCATTTGAAGAGTACCTCACCCATCTCCAGCCAGGCAAAATTGAAAACCCCAACATTTTGAAGGTTGCAAAAGAGTCGCATGCACTTCTCTCCATTGATTTATTGATCGACAACCAAGAATACTTCGAAGCTATCTTATATCCAGGTTCACAAATTATCGCAATATCAGAAGTGGTCTGCCATCATCTTGGACTTCAGTACGACCCGTGCATTCATTTATACATGCAATCAGCCAATAGAGAGGTAGATGAGTCACTTGGGCTTGCGCACATTGGAGATATCATTGTCTATGTGCAAGTTCACATTATCCATTCACCTGCTTATAATATTCTGTTAGGGTGCCCCTTTGACATGTTAACGTGCTCCATCATGCGCAACTTTGCAGATGAAGTGCAAACAATTACTATTTGCAATCCGAACACAGGTGCCATCTCCACCATTCCAACAAAGCCTAGGGGGAAGCCATGCCACTTCTTACCAGGTGCAGCAACACCACACTTCACTATTCAGAATAACCCACACAGAAATTTTCGCCAGGCTTCGAGGAATTGATCGCAGACCAAGGAGAAGTGGCTACTATCATAACATTTGACTCTGATACCCAATCTTATGACATTTCCACATTTGTGCTTATTCCATTTTCTGCTTCCGTTCCATCGACCTCTATTATCTCTCAACTCTACCTATCCCAGTATACAAACAGTCATGCACAGGCATTCTTAAATTCGATTGACCCTGTGGCGCTTATTCCAGCCGCATTTCCAAAAAGTGCACATGCATGTGCAACTTTTATTGATTTAGCAGTGTGCACACCGCAAAAGGGCGTAGTAACCAAGAAGAAGTATAAACCGGTTGCTAGAAAAGTCAAACCAGTTATTGCACCCATCCCAAATGAATTCTGCATTGACTGCAACATTATAGGCAATCTGCTAGCAGCACTTCCTGCGCTTTTACCAAAACTGCCACCATTTACCCTGACTGGGTGCTATACTGAAGAGTGCATGCAAGCACTCCAAAAGTGCCACACTGATTTCTTATTACCAGAGAAGATGAAGGTTTTACACCACTTGATGTCTTTGCAGAACAAAGCCTTTGCATGGAGCAATGAGGAGCATGGCAGCTTCAAGACCGTGTTCTTTCCCTCAGTAGAAATCCTGGTTATTCCGCATACTCCTTGGATAGAGTGCAACATCCCCATTCCACCAGGCATATACAAAGAAGTTTGCGCTATTATATGGAAGAAGATAGACTCAGGCATTTATGAGTGCTCAAATTCAGTGTATAGATTGCGCTGGTTCTGCACACTCAAGAAAGATGGAAAAGTGCTGTGCATCGTACATAGCCTCAAACCACTTAATTGCATTACCATTAAACACTCCGGCATCACCCCTACACCTGAGCACCTTGTAGAGCAGTTTGTGGGGCATGCATACAGCGCCGTCCTTGATCTATATGTGGGATATGACGAGCACTTAATCAAAGAATTGTCGTGTGACCTTACAACATTCCAGATGCCGTATGGCGCAATGTGCCTCGTTACATTGCCAATGGGTTAGACAAACTCAGTACTGATCTTCCACAATGATGTGTGCTATATTCTGCAGCCAGAAATTCCAGATTACACCATTCCCTATATCGATGACGTTCCAGTCAAGGGACCTTTCGAAGCGCTACATTTTACCGGATGGCTCATGCGAAGTGCTCACTGCGAACCCTGGCATAAGGTGCTTTGTGTGGGAGCACTTCCAGAATGTGAACTGCATTGTGCAGCACATGAAATATAGTGGCAGCACTTTCTCTGGGACGAAATCCACATTGTGCATGGAGAGCTTCATCATTCTTGGCCATTACTGCACACCAGAAGGTAGAAAACCCAAACATGACAAGGTAGACATTATCCACAATTGGGGTGCATGCCACATGCTGTCAGAAGTGCACACATTCTTGGGAACATTTGGTTTACTGCACATTTATATCTGCAATTATGTGCACCACATTAATGTGCTCACAAGGCTTACGTGCAAGGACACTCCATTTAAATGGGGCCCAGAGCAGATAGCAGTGCAAAATGACATCAAGCAAGCAGTACTAGATTGCCCTGTGCTACAACTGATCAATTATTCCTCAGAACTCCCTGTTATCTTTGCGGTTGACACTTCCCAGATAGTGGTCAGCTTTTACCTTTGCCAGCAAAAGAGTGCAAATGCAAAAATGCACATTTACCACTGGTTCAGCTTGATTACACTCAATGACAGAGAAGTGCACTTTTCACAACCGAAGCTAGAGATCTATGGGCTTTACCACGCGCTGCACAGTTTGCACCTTTATATTATAGGTGTGTGCAACTTAATTGTTGAGACTGATGTGCGCTATATCAAGAGCATGCTACAAAACCCTGATATCCAACCATCTGCCAGCATTAACCAGTGAATCATCTCAATCCTTACATTCTACTTTATGCTCGTGCATGTTAGGGAGCAGTGCATGGTCCAGATGGGCTTTTGCATTGGCTGAAGCAGCCAGAAGACTTAGAAGGAGAAGAAGATAAAGAGTTTGAGGATTGGATTGATGCGCTAAATGGCTTTATGCATGCGATACATCCCATTTCACAGTCCTTTGATGTGCAAGCACTCATGCTAACGCAGCCAGAGCCAAGTGCAAACGCACAAAATGCATGCAATAGTGCACTTATTTATGACAATGACTATAGCCAAGTTCCAAAGAGTGCAACAGCAGATGCAGAGGATGAGAAGTTAGATTTGGTGTGGATTTGGATGGATACCCTAATGCGCCCTAGCAACTTTACAGATTCCAAGTACAGCGTGCTCGTGCGCTACGTGAGCACCTTTTTCAAAGACAAGACATGCTTATGGAAGTGCAATGTGCATGGTGCTCACCAGCTTGTTATTTGGCAGCCTAGATGCCTACCAATATTGTGCACCATCCACAACAACATTGGGCACAAGCACTTTTATGCGATGTGCTCCACATTAGTCGAGTGCTTTTGGTGGCTGCACATTATGGACAACATCATTTGGTTCATGTGCACTTGTCATATTTGCCAGATCCAGCAAATGCAGAAGGTTCTAATACTGCCAGTCATCGCAATGCCTGTGCCTCTCTTCAGTAAAGTTTATATTGATACAATGCACTTACCAGTATCAGCAGGGCAACGCTATATCGTCCAAGGGCATTGCTCACTTGTGACTTGGCCAGAATTCCATGGACTTCCTAAAGAAAATGCGAGCACACTTGGCGATTGGATGTTCCAAGACCTCATCTGCAGATGGGGCGCATTGTACGAGATAGTCACTGATAACAGCAAGCCATTCATCAAAGTGCTAGCCTATCTCAGTAAGCACTACCATATCAATCACATCCACATATCTGGCTATAATTTGCACACTAATGGAATTGTTGAGCACACACATTTTGACATGCATCAGGCACTTATTAAAGCCACAGATGGAGTAAAGTCAAAATGGTTCAGTGCGCTGTACTCAGTCTTTTGGGCAGAGTGCATCACAGTTCAGAAGTGCCTTGGCATTTTGCCATACTTCATTGTTACAGATTCTATACCCTCCACTACAGACTTGATCGCGTGGCACGTGTGTGCATTACAAAAGCATCCAGAAGACTTAGCACACATTTATTCCTGCATCTACGCAGAAAGGTGCAAAGCGGCGCTCCATTTCGAGGAGGTGCACTCAAAAACCATCCACAATTTTGACTTCCAGTGTGGCGATTGAGTCCTTATGCGCAACACAGCAATAGAGAAGAGCCTTAACTGCAAAATGCATGCGCGTTACCTTGGTCCTCTAGTTATAGTGTTGTGCAATCAAGGTGGCGCATATATCGTTTGTGAACTCAATGGGATGGTATTCGACAGGCCAGTAGCCACATTCCGCCTACTGCTGTACTACATGCGCAAGTCCATTGCACTTCCTGACATAGCACTGGATATCACCACAATGCAGTGATGTGTTCAGTTGGTACTCAGTTCAGAGTCTCAACAGAAGGGGTGAACACTTAACCTACAACTGCAGGCATGCTCGGGGTGAGAGGGGAGTTTGCTTAGAGGGCCTCGGCTCGTCCTTTGGGGCACTAAGACTATGGGGAGGCTGGTACAGTGGTTTTCAATGTGCGCACCAGTTGTGTACGCTAAAGGGGAGATATGCGCAGTGGCAGGAAAGTGCACAATGCAAAGAGGCAAAAATGCGCAGTGTGAAAAATGTGCAACAGGAGTGCAAAAGTGCGCAACAATGAGGGTGGTGAAGATGGGAGGTGTAGTAGGATGAAGACGACACTGGGATGTACTGTGAAGGTGGTGCACAGGTTGGGGATGCAAATGGGATGAAAGCGCAAGGGGTGGAAAAAGGTGCAAATGGTGCACAAAATGCAGCTATGCAGAAAAAGGCGCAAATGGTGCACAAATGCAGCTATATGAAGGGCACACTGTATGAGTGCTTGAACGAGGATGGAGGACGCAACGCAGGGACAAAATGCAACAATACGATGAGGGGACGCAAATGATATGCAAATGCAGCTATACAAAGGGCGCACTACAAAGGTGCATGGACTGGATGCTGGTGCACAGACTATGTGCAATGCTGACTGAACTATGGACTATGAGGAGGGGAAAGATCCTCTGGATTCTCTATCTGTCTGCTACTATGTACAAATGGCTTATGTGATAAAACAGTGAAATAAAGTATAAAAATAGAAAGTGCTATGCGCTACCCACAAGTGCATCCATTCGCCCATCTAAACCTGACCGCACTATGCCACTGCCTCAACCAATAAGATTTGCACACGCTATAACCCAATACCCAACTGTTCCGGTGTGATGCACTATTTTTGGTGCACCCTATGTCTCGTGTGCTCTTCCCAATTAATCTGCTTCAGTGTTATGTGTCACATGCTGTGCCTTAGTAATAATGATGTGATCAACCTGTGCCAGTTACCAGATAAGGCGATGCCAATTGGAAATGTGGAAGAACTATAAGGAGATGCTGTGCGAGGCCAAATACTACCAAAGCACCGGGATTACATGAAAGCGCCCAAGTGCACACAGTCAAATACCAAATAGGCGCAAAGCGCCCCAGTTATGCAAGAATGCGCAGTCTGCTCATGTTGGAATCGCAGTGCACCTCAAGTAAATGCGCCAATAAGATGGAAGCTGCGATGTGCAGTGCATTTGAAGTGGTGAATTGTGTGATGGTAAGAATAGTGCAGTGAGTGCGCAGCAAGGAACATGGGTTGCGAGTAAAGCATAAAAGGAGCACATAAAGGTGCATCGAGTGCGCAATAACTGAAAACAGCAGATAAGGAGTGGGGGGGGCGCGTGGAGGCGGTTTGAAGTGCAACAGAATGCATTTAGGGCACACGACAGCAGGCAGCTAAGGGGGATCCAAAAGCGCAGTAGAAATGTAAAAGGCACACAAAAGCACACCTAAGCGGTCAAAGGCATGTGAAAGTGCATGGAACGCGCTGTGCAAAGTGTGCAGAAGCCATCTAGGAGGTGCACACAATTGCAAAAAATGCAGTAATATGCACGCAGGGCGATAGGGAGCCATATCATCTCCTCCCAACTGAAGTACTGACTGTCCTCAGGCAGCATGCGATTGGTCAGCACAAAATTTTCTTTGCTCACATAAGCAGCCATCCTCTCCTTATCTATCTCTGACCACCATCTATCCTCTATAACTCTTTCCACAACCCATCTCTACCTGATCCGATGGCTTCAGCATTTACCTTAGCCCTCAGACAAATGATCTTGGCCCTCTATGAGACCCTCCCTGCTGCTGGGAGTGAGCAGACGATGATGCAAGCTTGGGGTGAAGGGTTTTGTAGTAAACTGGTGCGCTTTTTGTGTTTCTATAACTGGCACAGGTTGCTAAGGGTCAGGGCATGTAGAACATGTATAAAAGCCACGTGGACACTGTTAAAGACGATGCAGAACTCGACGTGCTCCTCGCAAAGGCGTGCAGTGCCTTCAGTGGGATCATGGTGGAGGAGTGGCTGACTTGGGGTGAGGAGCTGATGCCTGATATGCATAAGATGATTCAGGAGAAAGAGCGGTCTGAAGAATTTGAGTGTAGGGTGCACAAGCTGGTGGGGCAGCTGGAAGCATGCGCGGAGTGCACCGAAGCGTGCAAGGCGTGTCGTATGCTCTTGACTGCTGAATTGCAGGCGCCCGAGGTTAACTTGGAGCATCTGGAAGGTGAGTTTAGGGCAATTGATGATGCAAGTGATATAGATACCGCTGAAGCACAGGAGGATGAGAAGGCATGCATCGCGCTGGTGCACTCTCTGCACGCACTTTCTGGAGCGACCGATGCTGAGGTCGTAGGCGAAGGAACTGGGGAGTCTTGGGAGAGTGGGGTGATGAGCGAAGGGGAGAGTGAGCAGAGCAACGAGAGTGTTAGTGCAGACAAAGGCACAAGTGCGCGCCCAGTGTGTGCAACACGGCAACGCACGTATGTCGAAGTACCACCACTGAGTGGTGTTGGTGCCACCTCTGACACTAATAGTGGACCAGTAAGTTTCTTTGGATATGCTTCAAACTCACTAAACGGCTCCCCTCCTGCTCCAGTGTGATAACTGCCACCGCATGGGCCAGCTGGCTAGGTGCATCTCTGTCAATGGAAAGTGGTGCACTCCATGCGCAAAGGGTAAGAGAAAGTGCGAATGGACAAAGCGCACCCTTGCACAGCTGCGCATGGCTTCTAGAGGCAGGAAAGTGGCTACTGGGTGCTCTGGTGCATCTTTTTCTCATCCTCCTTCCATGCTGCGCTAACTATTTCAAAGGCACATTGCAAACTAACAAGGGCAATGAGAGCGATGTGGGGCTCATCAGCCCCTCGAAAGAGTGCACTTCGAAGTGCCGCAAAGTCGAAAACGTGCCCCCTCCACCATTGCAAGTGCGCACATGCAATCCTCGCACCAAACCAGATCAGGAAACACCTCAGGGGACACGGTCTATCAAGGTCAAGATATTGAGGCGCTCGACTTAGCGCAATGCCACTCGGTGGTTGCAGTCTTGGGTGCCATGCATGATCGCCTTCAAGAAGATGTCCAAAGGTCACTCATCGAGTTAGAGGTCGCTAAGAGCCAGTTGCGCAGTGCAGAGCAAGCGGAGGCGGATGCAAAGGCAAAACTGGATGTGGCCACTAATCGCCTGGAGTTCCTGGAGTCCATTGAATAGCTGCTCGACTGTATAAGTTTTAGATAGTATGTCAATCAATCTCTTTGTTGCACCTGTGATACATGTGGTGTGCTCAAAAGCAGTGAAGTGTGCATGCGCGCGTGCTTCCATGGTCCCATAAAACAAAATTTGTAAGTCCAAATAGTATGTGTGAGGGAAAAGAGATAATATAAGCAATGTTTGAGCAAGAAATGTCAAGCACACAAAAAATGCGCACCAGCACAAAGACACGCAAATGCAAAGGGGTGCGGAAAAATTGTCCAACCATCACTTTTCTCCTCCCAACTGAGATATTGACCATGTCCATCGATAAAAGAGTAAGAGATAAAATGAAGCGCATGCCATATGACAAAGTCTAAAAAAATGGGAAAGGCTCAGTAGATCATCATGGCTGGTAAAACCCATGGGTTGCACAATCACAGAACATGCCCAGATGCGACTTCGCGAATAGAAAAAGGTAACGTAAAAAAATGAAAGAAAGTAAAGTGTATGTAATAAAAGGTGAAGTATCCATAACGGTGTGCGTAGAGCGCTAGTTGCGCACCTCATTGGCACTTTCTTCATCCTCAGCGCTTTCTCCTTGTGCTTCTTCTTCATCAACTGCTTCTTCATCTTCTGTGTCCACTACTATGGACTCTTCCATCTCCCTCAACTGCATTGTAGTGATATCGAGCGCTATGTCAGGAAGTGCAATGGACTTGCGTGCATGGTACGGCAGCAGGCGGAACGCAGCTACTGGCCTGTCAAATACCATCCCATTGAGCTCGCAAACGATATATGCGCCACCTAGATTGCGCGACACTATAACTAGAGGACCGAGATAACGTGCGCACATTTTGTGGTTTAGGCTCTTCTCGATTGCTGTGTTGCACATAAGGACTAAATCGCTGTGCTGGAAGTCAAAATTGTGGATGGTTTTTGAGTGCGCCCTCTTGAAATGGAGCGCCGCTTTGCGCCTTTCTGTGTAGACATGGGAATGAATGTGCGCTAAGTCTTCTGGACACTTTTGTAATGTGCGTGCGCGCCGCGTGATCAAGTCTGTAGTGGAGAGTATAGAATCTGGGGATGGGTTAAGGTATGTCGCTTCAATGATATTGAGAGGGATTAGAGGCTGCATGCCTGTAACAATGAAGTATGGTGAAACACCAAGGCACTTCCACACTGTGATGCACTCTGCCCAAAAGACTGAGTACAGTGCACTGAACCATTTTGACTCTACTCCATCTGTGGCTTTGATCAGTGCTTGATGCACGTCGAAATGTGCACGCTCAACAATTCTATTAGTGCACAAGTTATAGCCAGATATGTGGATGTGATTGATATGGTAGCGCTTACTGAGATAGGCTAGTGCTTTGATGAATGGCTTGCTGTTATCAGTGACTATCTCGTACAATGCGCCCCATCTGCAGATGAGGTCTTGGAACATTCAATCGCTAAGTGCACTCGCATTTCCTTTAGGAAGCCTGCGGAATTCTGGCCAAGTCGCAAGCGAGCAATGCCCTTGGACGATATAGTGCCACCCTGCTGATACTGGTAAGTGCATCATATCAATATAAACTTTACTGAAGAGAGGCGCAGGCGTTGCGATGACTGGCAGTATTAGAACCTTCTGCATTTGCTGGATCTGGCAAATATGACAAGTGCGCACAAACCAAACGATGTTGTCCATAACATGTGGCCACCAAAAGCACTCGAGCAATGCAGAGCACATTGCATAAAAGTGCTTGTGTCCAATGTTGTCATGGATGGCGTGCAATATTGGTAAGCGTCTAGACTGCCAAATAACAAGCTGGTGAGCGCCATGCGCATTGCGCTTCCATAAGCACATCTTGTCTTTGAAAAAGGCGCTCGCGTAGCACATGAGCATGCTGTACTCGGAATCTGTGAAGTCGCTAGGGCACATTAGGGTATCCATCCAAATCCACACCAAATCTAACTTCTCATCCTCTGCATCTGCGGTTGCGCTCCTCGGGACTTGGCTATAGTCATCATCATAAATAAGCACACTATTGCACACATTTTGTGTGTTTGTGCTTGGCTCTGGCTGCATTAGCACGAGTGCTTGCGCATCAAAGGACTGGGAAATGGGACGTATCACATGCATAAAGCCATGTAGCACATCGAGCCAATCCTCAAACCCTTCATCTTCTTCTCCTTCTAAGTCCTCTGGCTGCTTCAGCCGATGCGAAAGCCCATCTGGACCATGCACCGCTCCCCTAACATGCATGAGCATAAAGTGGAATGTAAGGATTGAGATGATCCACCGGTTAATGCTAGTGGATGGTTGGATATTGGGGTTTTGTAGCATGCTCTTGATATAGTGCATGTCAGTCTTGACAATTAAGTTGCGCACACCTATAATATAAAGGCGCAAGTTGCACAGCGCGCGGTAAAGTCCATAGATCTCTAGCTTCAGTTGCAAAAAGCGTGCTTCTCTGTCGTTGAGCATAATTGAGCCGAACTGGTTGTAAATGCGTGTTTTTGCATTTGCGCTCTTTTGCTGGCAAAGATAAAAGCTGACCGCTATCTGGGAAGTGTCGACCGTGAGCATAACTGGGAGTTCTGAGGAATAATCGATCAGTTGTAGCACAAAACACTCTAGTACTGCTTGCTTGATGTTGTTTTGCACCACTATCTGCTCTGGGCCCCATGCAAAGGGAGTGTCCTTGCACGTAAGCTTTGTGAGCACGTTAATGTGGTGCACGTAATTGTGGATATAAATGCACATTAAACCGACTGTTCCCAAGAATGCATGCACTTCTGACAGCGTGTGGCATGCGCCCCAATTGCTGATAACGTCTACCTTGTCGTGTTCGGGTTTTCTACCTTCTGGGGTGCAATAATGGCCAAGAATGACGAAGTTCTCAGTGCACAATGCGGATTTTATTCCAGAGAAAGTGCCACCGCTATATTTTATGCACTGCACAATGCGGTTCACATTCTGAAAGTGCTTCCACACAAAGCGCCTTATGCCAGGGTTCGCAGTGAGCGCTTCGCATGAGCCATCTGGTAAAATGTAGCGCTTCGAAGGCCCCTTGACTGGGACATCGTCGATATAGGGAACGGTGTAATCTGGTATCTCTGGCTGCAGAATATAGCACACATCGTCGTGGAAGATTGGTACCGAGTTTGTCCAACCCATTGGCAATGTAACGAGGTGCATTGCACCATACGGCATCTGGAATATTGTAAGGTCATGCGACGATTCTTTGATTAAGTGCTCATCGTATCCCACATATAGATCAAGGACGGCACCGCATGCGCACCCTGCAAATTGCGCTGCAAGGTGCTCAGGTGTAGGAGTGACACCAGAGTGTTTAATGGTAACACGATTAAGTGGCTCAAGGCTATGTACGATGTGCAGCGCTTTTCCATCTTTCTTGAGTGTGCAGAACCAGCGCGATCTATATGCCGAATTTGAGCACTCGTAAACGCCTGAGTCTATCTTCTTCTGGATAATAGCGCAAACTTCATCGTATATGCCTGGAGGAATGGGGATGTTGCGCTCTATCCAAGGAGTGTGCGGAATAACTGGGATTTCTACTGGGGGAAAGAACGCGGTCTTGAAGCTGCCGCACTCCTCATCGCTCCATGCAAAGGCTTCATTTTGCAAAGACATCAAGTGGTGTAAAACCTTCATCTCCTCTGGTAATAAGAAATCGGTGTGGCACTTTTGGAGCGCTTGCATGCGCTCTTCAGTGTAGCGCCCAGTCGGGGCAAATGGTGGTGGATTTGGTAAAAGTGCAGGAAGTGCCACTAGCGGATCACCTATAATGTTGCGCTCGATGCGGAATTCGTTTGGGACGGGCGCAATAACTGGTTTGACTTTTCTAGCAACCAGTTTATACTTCTTCTTGGTTACTACGCCCTTTTGTGGTGCACACGCCGCTAAATCGATAAAAGTTGCACACACATGTGTGCTTTTCGGAAATGCGGCTGGAATAAGCACCACAGGGTCAATTGAATTTAAGAGTGCTTGCACATCATTGTTGGTACACTGGGATAGGTAGAGTTGAGAGATAATAGAGGTCGAAGGAACGGAAGCGGAAAATGGAATAAGCACAAATGCGGAAACGTCACAAGATTGGGTATCAGAGTTGAATGTTATGATAGTGGCAGCCTCTCCTTGGTCTGCGATCAATTCCTTGAAGCCTGGCGAAAATTTCTTTGTAGGTTATGCTGAATAGCAAAGTGTGGTGTTGCTGGAGCTGGTAAGAAGTGGCATGGCTTTCCCCTAGGCTTTGTTGGAATGGTGGAGATGGCGCCTGTGTTCGGATCGCAGATAGTAATCGTTTGCACTTCATCCGCAAAGTTGCGCACGACGGAGCGCATTAATACATCAAAGGGGCGCCCTAACAGAATATCATAAGCAGGTGAACGGATAACGTGAACTTGCACATAGACAATGATGTCTCCAATGCATGCAGAAATGTTGCGCGCAAGCCCAAGCGACTCGTCTACCTCTCCATTAACCGATTGCATGTATAAACAAATGCGTGGGTCATACTGAAGCCCAAGACGATGGCAGACTGCTTCTGACATTGCGATAATTTGTGAACCGGGATGTAAGATAGCTTCAAAATATTCTTGGTTGTCGATCAATAAATCAATGGAATGAAGTGCATGTGACTCCTTTGCAACCTTCAAAACATCTGGGTTTTCAATTTTGCCTGGCTGGAGATGGGTGAGGTACTGTTCAAATGGATCCTGCAAAACAATAGGAAGTGGCGCTGCAATTGCCGTGCTAACTGGAGGTGTCGCATTAAGTGCTTTATTTTCTACAAAAGGTGCGTGCGCTTCGCAGTGCACAAATGGCATAATGCTCGCAAGGTTTGTAGCTACCACTTCTGCACTGGTAGCTGCTTTGCGCTTTGGAGTAACTTGTTCTCTATGGCACTGTCTGAGATCGGGCAAAAGGGACAGGAGCTCTTCATGCAAAACCGTAATGGAGGGTGCCTTCATGGTGCGTGCATATACGTCGTTGACAATCTGCGGGTTCTGGATGGGAATGACAGTGCGGTATAATGGCTCTTTGCCTTTGGAAGAGTTAGCTGGTACATCTGGTTTATCTGCTGCTGCGGGCACAAAACGTGCCTCAGGAATGTTGGAATAGGGATGTATGGGTGTCTCGTCGGGTGCTTCAGTTGCACTCGCAGTGGGTTGCAAAGCTGGGGACTCAATACTGTTGGCAGGTGCAATGTCTGTGGTTGTAGAATGCGTGCTCTCTTGATTGGATGTATTGCACGGTGCGTGCCGCAGAATTTCAATGCTGTCGAAGACTTGCCTCTTCCGAAGTGCCATCAACTCCCTCTCGAGCACATCAATGCACTCTTCCTTCGTTAGTTGCACATTTGGTGCGCTTTGCATATAATCTGCTGCAGGAGCTGAGGTGGCAACATACGTCAACTGTAAAGGTGCAGCTGGAGCTAGACGAGGCGCTATATTGTAGATGAGCTGCGAATTGGTATTAGATGAAAGTCGACCCATGGCAATCTGCCCTGGGTTGCGCTTATGCCATTCCTTGATGCGCTTGCCTAGGAAATTGCCTGGAATAGAACATGGCACGAATGCACCACCTGGGAGCACAATGCACCCCTCTGCATTTCGCCTACACTTTCCTTTGCTAATAAGGTGCTCAATTGAAGCGCACTCAGGGATATAATGCCCTGTCTGACCGCAACCATTGCACTTGTCATTGTTTGAGCGAGGTGCGCCATTTCTGCCATCTCTGCACGATGCACTCAACGCAGTAACTATTGTCTGTGTCATGCACTCGAATAGGACTGAGATGTCTTCTGCTTTAACTGCTGGTGCACTAGCTTGTGGTTGGGAAATGGGTGCACTGGGTGCTGAGTAGGGCGCATACATATCAGGGTTTTGCGCTGTGAGCCCAGTAAGTGGCTGGAAATAGCATGCTGGGCCTTCAAAGATAAAGTCGATTGCATCACGTATTGCATCTAATGAGTATGGCAAATTTGCAGGCTGATTCAGTACCGCAATCGCAAGGTGGCTCAAAATGTGCTCTAGCTGGTCTGGTCAAAATACCCTAACGAACATGCGGCTTTGGTCGTAGCACGCCAATATGCCTTGCACAACCAAGTATTCACTGATGTTGAAAAATGCACGGTAATAGGGCGCGATTTCTTCTGCAGTTACAAGGCCAACGCATGCGGTCTCACCAATAAGCTTGTCCAGGTCGCTAATACTCCATTTACTGCCATCCCTAGAGCCAGGATAAAGCTTTAGGACAGCGTCTTTGAATGCACCATAGTTGTGCATCGCGCTATACTCTGGTAGCAGTTTCCAAGTGTCTGCAGTGTCGCTGTCAAGATAGCACACAGTGTGGAACTTCTTATCAGTCTCGTCGGTGATGTTACAATTGCAGAGGAGTTGCGCAAGCTCCTCAAAATACTTCTGGAGTTTGTGTGGTTTTGCAGGGTCGAAACGCAGTGCATTTTGGTTAGATGTGGATGGCATGTGCATGGTAGCCATGGTAGGTGGAATAAGGTGTGTAGAGTTAAGATCTGGTAAAAGCACAGCAGAATTCAAAGGTGGGGAAAAATGCAGTGATGCAGATGGAGTTAGGGTAGGTAGGGATGATTCAGGTGAAGGTGGAGGTAAAGACAGCGCGGACGAGTGATGTGTGTTGTTTAGGAAGAGTGATTCAAATACTGGTATTTCCCCAAGCTGGAGCGCAGTTGCTAACAGCTCGGAATGGAGAGTGCGAAAATGGTTAATGTTGAAGTGGAGGGCGAGCCGATGGAGGTCTAAATAAGGTCTGATAAACAGAAACCCCTCGCGGTGGGCTCCAGAAATGATGTGTTTGGTTGGTACTTGGTTCAGAGTTTCAACAGAAGGGGTGAACACTTAACCTACAACTGCAGGCATGCTTGGGTGAGGAAGGAGTTCACTTAGAGGGCCTCGGCTCGTCCTTTGGGGCGCTAAGACTATGGGGAGGCTGGTACAGCGGTTTTCAATGTGCGCACCAGTTGTGTACGCTAAAGGGGAGATATACGCAGTGGCGGGAAAGTGCGCAATGCAAAGAGGCAAAAATGCGCAACGGGAGCACAAAAGTGTGCAATGATGAGGGTGGTGAAGACGGGAGGTGTAGTGGGATGAAGACGACACTGGGATGTACTGTGAAGGTGGTGCACAGGTTGGGGATGCAAACAGGATGAAAGTGCAAGGGGCAGAAAAAGGCGCAAACGGTGCACAAAATGTGGCTATGCAGAAAAAGGTGCAAACAGTGTGCAAATGCAGCTATATGAAGGGTGCACTGTATGAGTGCTTGAACGAGGATGGAGGATGCAACGCAGGGACGAAACACAACAATACAATGAGGGGACGCAAATGATATGCAAATGTGGCTATACAAAGGGCGCACTACAAAGGTGCACGGACTGGACACTGGTGCACAGACTATGTGCGATGCTGACTGAACTATGGACTATGAGGGGGGGAAAGATCCTCTGGATTCTCTATCTGTCTGCTACTATGTACAAATGGCTTATGTGATAAAACGGTGAAATAAAGTATAAAAATAGAAAGTGCCATGCGCTACCCACAAGCACATCCATTCGCCCATCTAAACCTGACCGCACTATGCCGCTGCCTCAACCAATAAGATTTGTGCATGCTATAATCCAATACCCAACTGTTCTGGTGCAATGCACTATTTTTGGTGTGCCCTACGTCTCATGCACTCTTCCTAATTAATCCACTTTGGTGTTATGTGTCGCATGCTGTGCCTTAGTAATAATGATGTGATTGACCTGTGCTGGTTACCAGATAAGGCGATGCCAATTGGAAATGCGGTGATATGGCTCCCTATCGCCCTGGGCGCATACTACGGCATTTTTTGCGATTGTGTGCACCTCCTAGATGGCTTCCGCACACTTTGCGCACCTTCGTGCACTTTCGTGCGCCTTCGACCATTTAGGTGCGCCTTTGTGCGCCTTTTGCATTTCTACTGCGCTTTTGTTTCCCCATAGCCGCCAATCATTGTGCACCCTAAATGCACCTCATTGCGCTTCAAGCCACCTCCATGTGCCCCCCCACGCTCCTTATCTGCCTTCTACATTTATTGCGCGCTCGATGCACCTTTGCGCACTCCTTTTACACTTTACCTGCAACTCACATTCCCTATTGCACACTCTTTGCACAATCTCTATCACACACAACAATCCACCGCACCGGTGCACTGCGCATCGCAGCTCCCATCTTACTGGCACATTTACTTGAGGCACACCATGATTCCGGCACGAGCGAACTGCGCATTCTTACATAACTGGGCCGCTTTGCGCCTATTTGGCATTGGACTGTGCACACTTGGGCGCTTTCACGTAATCCAGGCGCTTTGGCAGTATTTGGCCTCGCACAGCATCTCCTTATAGTTCTTCCACATTTCCAATCGGCATTGCCTTATCTGGTAACCGGCACAGGTCAATCATGCCATTATTACTAAGGCACAGCACGCGACATATAACACCGAAGCGGATTAATTGGGAAGAGCGCACGAGACTTAGCACGCACCAATAATAGCGCATCGCACCGGAACAGTTGGATATTGAGCTATAGGTGCGCAAATCTTATTGGCTGAGGCAGCAGCATAGTGCGGTCAGGTTTAGATGGGCGAATGGACACGCTTGTGGGTAGTGCATGGCGCTTCCTATTTTTATACTTTATTTCACCATTTTATCGCATAAGCCATTTGTACATAGTAGCGGACAGATAGAGAATCCAGAGGATCTTTCCCCCTCCTCATAGTTCATAGCTCAGTCAGCGTTGCACATAGTCCATGCACCAGCATCCAGTCCATGCGCCTTTGTAGTGCGCCCTTCGTATAGCCGTGTTTGCATTATCGTTTGCGTCCCCTCATCATATTGTTGCGTTTCGTCCCTTGCGTTGCATCCTTTGTCCTTGTCTGTGCACTATCGTAGTGCGCCCTTTGTATAGCCGCGTTTGTGCACCGTTTGTGCACCTTTTTGCATAGCCATGTTTTGTGCACCGTCTGCGCCTTTTTCCGCTCCTTGCGCTTTCACTCTGTTTGTACCCCCAAACTGTGCACCACCTTCACAGTACATCCCAGTGTCATCTTTGTCCTGTTACACCTCCCGCCTTCATCATCCTCATCGTTGCGCACTTTTGCGCTCTCGTTGTGTGTTTTTCCGCACTGCGCGTTTTTGCCTCTTGCATTGCGCACTTTTCCGCCACTGCGCATATCTCCCCTTTCGCGTACACTACTAGTGTGCACATTGAAAATCGCTGTACCAGCCTCTCTATAGTCACCGCGCCCTGAAGGACGATCCGAGGCCCTCTAAGCGAACTCCCCCCTCACCCCGAGCATGCCTGCAGTTGTAGGTTAAGTGTTCACCCCTTCTGTTGAGACTCTGCACTGAGTACCAACTGAACTCATCAGCGGAAGAACTATAAGGAGATGCTGTGCGAGGCCAAATACTGCCAAAGCACCAGGATTATGTGAAAGTGCCCAAGTGCGCACAGTCCAATACCAAATAGGTGCAAAGCACCCCAGTTATGCAAGAATGCGCAGTCCGCTCATGTTGGAATTGCAGTGCGCCTCAAGTAAATGCACCAATAAGATGGAAGCTGCGATGCGCAGCACATTTGAAGTGGTGAATTGTGTGATGGTAAGAATAGTGCAGTGAGTGCACAGCAAGGAACATGGGTTGTGAGTAAAGCATAAAAGGAGCACATAAAGGTGCATCGAGTGCGCAATAACTGAAAACGGCAGATAAGGAGTGGGGGGGGCGCACAGAGGCAGTTTGAAGCGCAACAGGGTGCATTTAGGGTGCACGACAGCAGGCAGCTAAGGGGGATCCAAAAGTGCAGTAGAAATGTAAAAGGCACACAAAAGCGCACCTAAGCGGTCAAAGGCATGTGAAAGTGCATGGAAGTGCACAAAGGCGCACAAAAGCGCATGAAGGTGCACAAAAGCGCACTGCGCAAAGTGTGTGGAAGCCATCTAGGAGGTGCGCACAATTGCAAAAAATGTGGTAATATGCACGCAGGGTGATAGGGACCCATATCAGCGGTTGAGAGAGATGGAAGAGTCCATAGTAGTGGACACAGAAGACAAAGAAGCAGTTGATGAAGAAGAAGCGCAAGGAGATAGTGCTGAGGATGAAGAAAGCACTGATGAGGCACGCACCGCTATGGATATTTCACCTTTTTATACATTGATGGGTCCACTATGCACTTTAAAGTCTGGAGAAGTATTCCCACTCGTATCAACACATTATGACACATGCTCCGAACCACTACGAATGCCACTAAATCGACTTCAAATCATTTTCAAACTATTTTGCACAATTTTGCATTACTTCGAACCTTTTTGAACTATTTCGCAACATTTCGTGACATTTCAAATGACTTTGCAGCATTTCGAACAATATTGGCCACCGTATAGATGTTTTGCAACACCTTCAATACATGCCGCACATCTGGAACAATCCATTTAGTCACATATCGAGCACTACTGGACACGAGGAGAGATTAGAATGTGATAAGTGCGTTTTGGTGTTTCTTTGATATATTGAAGCATAGGATAAGTACTTTTACCATATGGGAACACTATACATTTCATCATTCATCATTTATCATTTGTTTCATGATTTACAAGTCCTCATTGTTTGATATATTTGCCTCATGTTTTACACATGTTCTTATTTCCCTTTTAGTACTATCTCTTCATTTTGTATATAGACTTGTATTAGTTAGTTAGAAGAAGAATAGAAGAAATGGGGAACAGCACAAGTTACCCTCACACTTATCATCAGATTTAAGAATCATTCTCTTTAGTCTTATCTTCACGTCGTATCTCTAAGTTCTGCGAAATATCGCGAACTTCTTCTAAACTATCATATTCGCTCTCCGTTTTATTGCCCATCGCCTATCGCTATCCAACAAACATCTCACATTTGTTAAACTTGCCCTTCGATACATCTTGAACCCCTTCGAACTTATTCAAACTTATTCGGACTACTTTGCATGACTTTGAACCAATTTCGAACCTATTTCAAACTACTTCACATGACTTCGAACCAATTTCGAACTATTTTGAACACCTTCATATGCCTATACAGACTATTCGCCACAGCCCTTACCATTTCGCGTTACTAAACACAACGTTCTGGTCTCAGTGGTGATATTTAGTACCACCTTGCACCCTTCCTCTGACTCATGTTATACCATCTGAAGTCATTTAGTAGGTTTTGTTTGGGTTTCCAGATTGAGTATCATCAACATACACTTTGCTTTCTTTCATTTTTTTTACATTATCTTTTTGCTATTCGCGAAGTTGCATCTAGACATGTTCCGTGATTGTGCAACCCATGGGTTTTACTGGCCATGATGATCTACTGAGCCTTTCCCATTTTTTTAGACTTTGTCATATGGTGTGCGCTTCCTTTTATCTCTTACTCTTTTATCGTTTGGACATGGTCAATATCTCAGTTGGGAGGAGAAAGTGATGGTTGGACAATTTTTCTGCACTCCTTTGTGTTTGTGCATTTTTGTGCTGGTGTGCATTTTTTGTGCACTTGACATTTCTTGCTCGAATGTTGCCTATCTTATCTCTTTTCCCTCACATATATTATTTGGACTTACAAATTTCATTTTATGGCACCATGGAAGCGCATGCGCAGGTTGGTGCAAAGTGCTCACATTTGTGCACTGATAGGTCCACTATGCTCTTTAAAGCCTGGAGAAGCATTTCCACTCATATGGAGACATTACGACATGCACTCCGAAGTACTAAGAACGCCACGAAATTGACTTCGAACCATTTTCGCATGATTTCGCACTATTTCGGACAACTTCGAGCTACTTTGAATTATTTCATGACATTTAGAATGACTTCGCAGTACTTTGAACGACTTCAGCAGCTGTATAGTTGTCCTCAAACACTTTCGATACATGTTGTACATTCGGAATAAGCCAACTCGCCACATATCGAGCACTACCGGACACGAGGAGAGAGCACAAGAGAGTTAGAATGCGATAAGTGCGTTTTTGTGTCTCTTTGATATATTGAAGCACAGGATAAGTACTTTTACTATATGGGAACACTGTATGTTTCATCATTTATCATTTCTCATTTATTTTTGATCTACAAAGTCCTCATTGTATGATATATTTGCCTCATATTTTACACATGTTCTTATTTCCTTTTTAGTACTATCTCTTCATTTTGTATATAGACTTGTATTAGTTAGTTAGAACAACAGAGAATAGAACAATGGGGAACAGCACAAGTTACCCTCACAGTTATTATCTGACTTAAGAGCCATTCTCTTGAGTCTTAGTTCACGTCGTATCTCTAAGTTCTGTGAAATATCGTGAACTTCTTCTAAAAACTATCGTATTCGCTCTCCATTTTATTGCCCATTGCCTATTGCTATTCAACAAACATTTCACATTCGTTAAACTCGCCTTTCGATACACCTCGAACCCCTCCAAACTTATTCGAACTATTTCGCGCATCTTCGAACTTATTCAAACCACTTTGCACGCCTTCGAACCTTTTTTGAACTCTTTCGGACATATTCGTATGCCTATAAAGACTATTCGCACCATCCCTTATTATTTTGCGTCACTAAAAACATCATTTTGGTCTCAGCGGTGATATTTAGTACCACCTCGCACCCTTCCTCTGGCCTGTGTTATACCATCCGAAGCCATTAGTAGGTTTTGTTTGGGTTTCCAGGTTGAGTATCATCAGTGCATGCATGCATTGCACCGCTTCAGAGTGCATCACATGTTTACCACAGGCGCAACAAGAGAATTGCTTATTGAACTATCTATTGCTTTACATAGGCAAGCAGCTACTCAATTGACTCCAGGAACTCCAAACGCTCTGTGGCTGCATCCAGTTTTGCCTTTGTGTCTGCCTCTTGCTCCGCACTGTGCAACCGGCTCTTGGCGACTTCTAACTTGATGAGCGACCTTTGGATGTCCTCTTTAAGGCGATCATGCATGGCACCCAAGACCATGACCACTGAGTGGCATTGCATTCGACGTCTTGACCTTGATAAACCACATCCCCCAAGGTGTTTCCCAACCTGGTCTGGCATGAGGATTGAGTGTGCGCACTTGCCTGGCGAACAGTAAGGCGGCACAGGGGGTGCGTTTTCGACTTTGCAGTGCTTCGATGTGCGCTCTTTCGAGGGGCTGATGAGCCCCACATCACTCTCATTACCCTTGTCGATTTGCGATGTGCCTTTGGCATAGTTAGCACAGTGTGGAAGGAGGATGAGGAAAGGACACACCAGGGTGCCCAGTGGCCACTTTCCTGCCTCTAGAAGTTGCGCACAGCTGTGCGAGGGTGCACTTTGTCTATTCACACTTTCACTTACCCTTTGCGCATGGAGCGCACCACTTTCCATTGACAGAGATGCACCTAGCTGGCTGGCCCATGCAGTGGCAGTTATCACACTAGAGTAGGAGGGAAGCCATTTAGTGAGTTTGAAGCATATCCAAAGAAACTTACTGGTCCACTATTAGCATTGGAGGTGGCGCCAATGCCACTCAGTGGTGGTACTTCGATGTATGCATGCTGCCACGTTGCATGCACTGGGTGTGCACTTGTGCCTTCATCCACACTAGTGCTCTCATTTCTCGGCTCACTCTCCCCTTCGCTTGTCACCCCACTCTCCCAAGATTCACTGGTTCCTTTGCCTATGACCTCAGTATCAGTCGCTCCAGAAAGCATGTGCAAAAAGTGCACCAGCACGATGCATGCCTTTTCATCCTCCTGCACTTCGGTGGTATTTATATCACTTGCTTCATCAATAGCCCTAAACTCACCTTCCAGATGCTCTAAGTTAACCTCAGGCACCTGCAATTCAGCGGTCAAGAGCACGCACTTCCAGCTGCCCTGCCAGTTCATGTGCCCTACACTCAAATTTTTTGGACTGCTCTTTCTCCTCAATCATCTTATGCATATCAGGCATCAGCTCCTCACCCCAGGTAAGCCACTCTTCCACCAGGATACCACTAAATGTGCTGCGCACCTTTGCAAGGAGCACGTCAAGTTCTGTGTCATCTTTAACAGTGTCCACACAGCTTTTATACATGTTCTACATGCCTCAATCCTTAGCAACCTATGCCAGTTATAGAAATGTAAAAAGTGCACCAGTTTACTGCAAAACCCCTCACCCCAAGCTTGCATAGTGGTCTGCTCGCTCCCAGCAGCAGAAAGGGTCTCATTGAGGGCCAGGATTGTTTGTCTGAGGGCTAAGGTGAATGCTGAGGCCATCGGATTGTGTAGAGATGGGTTGTGGAAAGAGTTGTAGAGGATAGATGGTGGTCAGAGATAGATAAGGAGAGGATGACCACTTATGTTGAGCAAAGAAATTTTTGTGCTGACCAATCGCATGCTGCCTGAGGACAGTCAGTACTTCAGTTGGGAGGAGATGATACAGCTCCCTATCGCCCTGCACACATACTACAGCATTTTTTACAAGTGTGCACACCTCCTAGATGGCTTCTGCACACTTTGCGCAGCGCGCTTTTGCATGCCTTCATGTGCTTTCATGTGCCTTTGACTGCTTAGGTGCGCTTTTGTGTGCCTTTTACATTTCTACTGCGCTTTTGGTTCACCCATAGCTGCCTGCTGTCGTGCACCCTAAATATGCCCTGTTGCGCTTCAAACTGCCTCCGTGCACCCCCCCCACACTTCTTATCTGCCTTTCACATTTATTGCACACTCAATGCGCCTTTGCATGCTCCTTTTATGCTTTACCTGCAGCTCACATTCTCTGCTGCACACTCTTTGCACAATCCCTATCACACACACAACAATCCACCACACCAGTTGTGCTGCACATCGCAGCTTCCAGCTTACTAGCACATTTACTCGAGGCGCACCATGATTCCAACATGAGTGAACTATGCATCCTCACATAATCGGGGTGCTTTGTGCCTATTTGGCATTGGACTGTGTGCACTTGGGCACTTTCACGTAATCCTGGCACTTTGGCAGTATTTGGCCTCGCACAGCATCTCCTTATAGCTCTTCTGCATTTCCAATTGGCATCACCTTATCTGGTAACTGGCACAGGTTGATCATGTCATTATTACTAAAGTGCAGCATGTGACACATAACACTGAAGCAGATTAATTGGAAAGAGTGCACAAGACCTAGAGCACACCAAAAATAGTGCATTGCACCGGAACAGTTGGGTATTGGGCTATAGGTGTGCAAATCTTATTGGCTGAGGCAGTGGCATAGTGCGGTTGGGTTTAGATGGGTGAATGGGTGTGCTTGTGGGTAGCGCATGGCGCTTTCTATTTTTACACTTTATTTTACCATTTTTATCACATAAGCCACATTTGTACATAGTAGGTGGACAGATAGAGAATCCAGAAGATCTTTTCTCCCCTCATAGTTCATAGCTCAGTCAGCATCGCACATAGTCTGTCTGTGCACCAGCGTCCAGTCCATGCACCTTTGTAGTGCGCCCCTCATATAGCCATGTTTGCATATCATTTGCATTCCCTCATCGTATTGCTGTATTTCATCCCTGCATTGCATTCTTTGTCTTCATTTATGCACTCTTGCAGTGTGCTCTTTGTATAGCTGCATTTGCGCACTGTTTGCACCCTTTTTCTGTATAGCTGTGTTTTGCGCACCATTTGCATCTTTTTCTGCCCCTTGTGCTTTCACTCCATTTGCACCCTTAACCTGCGCATTTTTGCCCCTTTGCATTGCGCACTTTCCCGCCACTGCACATACCTTCCCTTTAGCATACACAACTAGTGCGCACATTGAAAACCATCGTACCAGCCTCTCCATAGTCTCCACGCCCCGAAGGACGATCCGAGGCCCTCTAAGTGAACCCCCCCCTCACCCCGAGCATGCCTGCAGTTGTAGGTTAAGTGTTCACCCCTTCTGTTGAGACTCTGCACTGAGTACCAACTGAACACATCACCATTGATGATACTCAACCTGGAACACTATATTGTAGATGAGCTGCGAATTGGTATTCAATGAAAGTTGACCAGTGGCAATCTGCCCTGGGTTGTGCTTATGCCATTTTTTGATGTGCTCACCTAAGAAGTTGCCTGGAATAGAACATGGCATGAATGCACCACCTGGGAGTACAATGTGCCCTTCCATGTTTCGCCTACACTTTCCCTTGCTAATAAGGTGTTCAATTGAAGTGCACTCAGGGATATAATGCCTTGTTTGACTGCAGCCATTGCAAGTGTCATTGTTTGAATGGGGGGTGCTGATAGGTCCACTATTCGCTATAAGGTCTGGAGAAAGATCTAATTGTATTTACACATTATGACACGCTGATGATACTCAACCTGGAAACCCAAACAAAACCTACTAAATGGCTTCAGATGGTACAACACGAGTCAGAGGAAGGGTGCAAGTTGGTACTAAATATCACTGCTGAGACCAAAATGTTGTGTTTAGTGACACAAAATAGTAAGGGTTGTGGTGAATAGTCTTTATAGGCATATGAAGTTCAAAATAGTTCAAAAGAGGTTCGAATATGTGCGAAGAGGTTCAAAAAAGGTTCAAAGAGGTTCAAAAAAGGTTCAAAGAGGTTCAAAAAAGGTTCAAAGAGGTTCAAAAAAGGTTCAAAGAGGTTCAAAAAAGTTCAAAAAAGTTCGAGGTATATCGAAGGATGAGTTTAGCGAATGTGAAGTGTTCGTTGAAAGGCGATAGGCGATGGGCGATAAAATGAGGAGCAAATATGATAGTTTCAAGGAAGTTTGTGATATTTCACAGAACTTAGTGATATGACATGAAGATAAGACTCACTCTCACTGCAGGCCAAAAAAAAAAAACTGACCTGTGCTTAAATTAGGCTTTCCACTGCCGTTTGAGCACTGTAATTACTCTGTTTACTCTTCAGAAGCATTCAATGTCAACTGAAGCTCCGAATAGACAGTTAATATCTAATAATTGCTTGATAGCATAATTTTTTACTGGTTCGTATTATTGAACTAGACGACGATGAAGACTTCCTTAGCACAGGAAGACCAGATGCTGTTGGCCTGGGTACTTACGATTGTCAATCCGAGTCTAATGCGGAATCAATAGATGATGAACTTGAAGAAAACCTCCCAGGACCCCCAAGTCCTGCACGATCAGAAACTACTGCTGCTCTCTGGGTAGCTTTCGCACCCAGCATGGAACTTGCACAGGAGCCACCAGAAATGACTTGGAGAGATGCTAATCATGCTATCCCATCTCCTGGGGCATCTCATCAGATTGAGCATCTAGGGCAGTGCAAATTGAGTCACAATGAACCCATTCAAATTCCAACAACTATCCAGATGGACTCTTTGACAGAGACTGGCAAGCGCATATGAAAGTCTTGTACATTTGATCTGAATGCGTGTATATGTGGCTTGGAAGTATCTGAGGCAGAAATCAAGGAAGGTGATACTGTTATGCAGTGTAAAGTGCCAGGTGTTGGAGCAGACTACATACACTGCACAGAGGAAGAGACGACATGTTCTTTATAACCTACCTGGGGTTTAGTTAGTCTTAGAGCTAGGGTTTAGCAGAGGTAAGAACACTGTATATCTACTATGGTACAGGTTCTCCTTATATACATAATAGTAAGGATGTCACATGACTCAGGAATGTGTTTACCACATGTATGCGCAGTAAGTGCAGTAACATGTGTGTGCTGCATGCATTGCCTCGTGTATGCAGCATGCATGGAAATTTAATTTCAACACCCCCCCTCAAACTGTACAGTGCTCTAAGCAGCTAAGTCTGAATCTCGAAAGTAATTCCGAGAGAGTCTCTAAATTTCCTGAATAGGATGGCGCCAAGGTTCTTTGTGAACATGTCAGCTGGATTATCACTTCCAGGAATGAAAACAACTGTGACTTTGTCATTTTCTATGCATTCGCGGGTATAGTGGTAGTGAATGTCTATATGTTTGGTCCTTCTTTCCTGAACTGGATTTGATCCAATAAAGATGGATCCCTGATTATCAGCGCAGATTGGTATGCGCTTCAGTAGATATCCAAGTTCCTGGAATAAGGACTCTATCCACACTATCTGTCGACAAGTGTCAGAGAGAGCCATATATTCAGCTTCTGTGGATGACAGTGCTACAGTTTTTGTAAACAGGACTGCCAGCACACAATGCTACTTGCTAGAGTAGCAAAGTAACCCGTTGTAGATCAGCGTTTGACAGTGTCAGCTACCCAATCAGAATCTGTGAAGGCCTGTAGCCCCTCGGACTTCTCACCATCGTAGACAATGTTATATTTCTGGGTTCCCACCAGATAGCGCATGATGTACATCGCTTTGTCTAGATGTTCTTGGCTAGGATTAGCCGAGAATTGATTACTGCATAAGCGATATCAGGTCACGTTCCGAGCATCAGATACAATAAAGATCCGATCACAGACTGATATTTTGATCTAAGCATCGTGTTGGGCATTGCTGTGTTTTCCGATGGTCTGTAACCAGTCGGGAGTGGAGTGGGGGTCACTTTGGCATTTGTCATCTCGAATCTCTCAAGCACTTTGGCAAGATATTCAGTTTGATCGAGTTTGACTTTGCTTGTAGTCTGGGTGATGCGCATGCCTAAGAATTCCATGACTTTTTCAGTACTACGGCACTCCCAATGCTTTAGACAAGCATTTTTCTTTTCATCTACAAGTTTCTTGTTCTTCCCCATGAAGCCATCATCAACATAGATGAGTGCAATAATAATGCTGCCTGTCTTAGGATCCTTGTGTATGAAAATGCCAGCATCGGAGCTGGCGTGCACAAACCCAATGGTGCGCATAAATGCCTCTAGCTCTTTCCACCATGCAAGTGAGGCTTGTTTAAGGCCATACAATGCTCGGCGTAAGCGCATTACTTTGCACTCTTTTCCCTCGAGTCTGAAATCCTTGGGTTGATCCATATAGATCTCCTCATCTAGTTTGCCATATAAACATGCGGTTTTTACATCTAGGCCGGTCATATACATGCCCTCTAGAGATGCAAGTGCAAACATAAGGTGTACAGTCTCGTAGCGGACTACTGGTGAGAAAATCTCATCAAAGTCAACACCTTCAACTTGTGAAAAGCCTTTGGCCACGAGTCTGGCTCATTTTCTTCCATCCGATTTTATGGAGAAAACCCATCTATTTTTGATCGTTTTTTGATCATGTGGAAGATCGATGATGTCATAGACTTGTCGCTTATGAAGAGCCTCTAATTCTTCATGACAAGCTTGTTTCCACTCACATTGCTGCTGCCAAGGTAGGCGCACAATATCGCGAAATTGGTTTGGAACTTGGCTTATTTCACTCGATGGTTTGACTGCTTTTGACAACAGCCAGCGAATAAGCTTATCTCCTCCTTCCTTGGTTATCTTTTTAATATAACCTGCTTCATCCAGTTCCCCCATTGGGTGATCATGTTCTTGATCATTGGAATCAGGCACACTCTCGTGGGGTGCCGAACTTGGTCCAGCAACCGGTTCTTTCTGTTGAGATTGTGGTCATGTTTGGTTATAATCCGAATCTTGACCTACAGATCTCTTCCAATATCGATCACGTGCAATGTCTCTCTCTATGTCAGAGGGGAGTCGCTTCTCTCCATAGATATTGCCAGGACGGTTTGGAATGTTCCTCTGCCTGCCTGATCAATGGGGCAATTGCTGCCATTCCTGTTGATCATCACGTCTTGGATGAAAGTCCTCAGTGGTTACTGGAGGTGGCAGAGGAGGAGCATCTGTCACATCGTCATGCGCCTTTTGCTCACTTGGTACATCATCATCATCATTTTCTGATGATGGAGGAAGGGGCAGATCTTGTGGCAGTATAGAATCATTGCCATCCGTTCCAGATGAGTGGTCATCATCTTCTGGTTCTGGAGGTGGAAAATCACCAAGGTCTGTATTGGCAGAAGTTTTAGCTCTGGGACAGCATGGGAACAACGTTTCATCAAATAGTGCCATAGCACCAATGAATATTGCGCCACTAGGTCGCATGAAATGGTATGCTTTAATGCCATCTTCTAATCCAAGGTATGTCATCAACTCTGATCGAGGAGCCAATGTGTTTGGATGCTTCTCCTTGGGTAGGTAGATGTAAGCACCACAACCAAAAACCTTCAGATCATTTAGATCTGGGCAGACTTTTGTCAGGTCCTCAACTGATGTCAGCCATTTCAGGCGCCTTATCGGGGTTTGGTTGTATAGGTGTGTTGCATGTTCAATGCAAAATTCCCACCATGATTGTGGTAGACATGCGGTAAATCGCAGGGTTTGTGACTTTTCCATTATTGTCCTTATGGCATGCTCTGCGTGCCCATTCTGTTGGTGAATATGGGGTGCAGACATCTCTATTTTGATGCCAAAGTCCTTGAGCACATTTTGTAGCTCACGATCTTTGAACTCCCCCCCTGGATCAACACGCCAGTACTTGATTGTAGCGCCATACTGTGTCGAAGCCACTGCCCGAAATTGTCTGATGGCCGCAGCAGCATCAGATTTCTTTTTAAGGCATTGGACCCAGATATGTGATGTTTTGTCATCCAGAAATACAATAAAGTATTTATGTTTATGGTACGATAGTACTGGGAGTTCCTTCAGATCGGAATGTATTAATTCAAAGGGTTTTTCTGTGCATGAATCTGATTCAGGAAAAGATTTTGAGGTCATTTTCCCTTCAGCGCACCCTGGACATATAATTTTGTCTTTAGGAATAATTAAATTCCTTGGGAATTTTATGGTGCTATTAGGCATCTTCCCTAGCGCTTCTTTGGATGGGTGTCCAAGTCGCCTATGCCAAGTCGAGTAGTCTGCAATGTACATTGTCACGACATTGATTCCCTTGGTGCTCAATATATGAGTCTGAGCCCAATAAATAGTATCACATTTCATAAGAGGGACACAATCCATAATTGGGTTTCCTTGCTTGAAAAATGAAATGTGTGCAGAGGAACCATGCACATCACTTCCATCTTGCAAGAAGATGCCCATCGACAGTAATCGAGCATTACAATCGGATATGTAGTAGATGGGGTATAATCACATTTCATGTGTCTCTGACTTTCTGTGACATACTACCTGATGTCTAATGAAGACTGCTCCTTTCCCTACTATATGAGTAGTACCTATGGCTGTTTGAACCAGGGTAGAGTCCTTTCTCGGTAAAGGTTCATAAGAAGCAAAATCTTTCATTTCACCAGTACAGTGTTTTGATGCACCTGAATCCATGATCCAGTCAGCACCTTTCTTACAATTTCCATTTGCACACATAACACATATATTAAGATGTAAATTGTTCCATGATACATTTAGTAGCGGTAAAATTTCATATGAAAAGTTCGCTGTGATCAGTGGAATGTTAATTCTTGTGCTTGTGGCAGGGAAAAGGACTGACCTTTCATCATATGTACCTGTTTCAAGCGGTTCATCAATGAGCATTTCGTCGACGGCTTTCTATACTTCCTCATCAGAAACTGCAGGTTCTGATCCAAGGGAGACGCTATTGTCTTCTACCTCTACGATCCTTGGTTCTGGTTCAATCCTCCTCCTCTTACTTTCTCGCACTGTTAGGTGCTCTTCCAGCGGTCGCAGATTTTTTGCACTGCATAGGAGATTCATTTGCTCGAGGGTGTCTTGAGCCTGCTGATATTCGGTATAGACCGAATGAGAGGTAGAGGCTGCGCCCATGTATGCCTGTGCAGGCAGTTGGTGGCGAGGATCCCTTGTGGGAGTATGTTCATGCTTCTCGATGTGCTGGATGAGCAGCATCGGCGGTATGATGGTGCCATTACCATTTATGGTAGTAAAGGCATTTGAGGCGAGGTGGGTATGTTTCTCTTTAGGCTTTTCCTCTTTAGTCTTTTTGTCCCCACATTGTCCATGCTTTTGGGACAAATCTCCATTGTTGCCCTGAGATTGCCATCTGGGGTTTCCCCCTTTGCGCTTGACAGCAGAAAGCTTGGTGGCCTGAGGTGGGCTGATGGGCTTTCCAACTGCTGTGCGCTGTGAGGCCTCAGCGACAATGGAGTCCTTGACATGTTTAAACGTCAAGGCTCTAGTAGCGGTCGTGTTAAGGACCATGGCAGATAGAGAATCATACTCGCGCAGCATCGCAGCAAGTAGAATCATTGCCTGTACTAATATGGCGACATTGGCAGCCATAAGGCGCTCGAATTTATCAGCCATTTTGGCAATCTCTGGCATGGGATTCACAGCCAGAATTTTGATTGCGATTGCAGACCTAAAGTCCACAAAGACTTGGGAGGGGCCATCGACACCATAGTCGGTGCGGATGAGATCCCACACCTCCTCAGCAGTGTCCTTGGTGTTGGCATGCTGCCGAATAGAGGGGGCCAGGCGGAGCACTAGGCTACCAATGGCCTGGTTATTCTTATTGTTCCAGGTCTGGAGCTTGGCATTAGCTTCCGCTACTAGTGCAGCGTTTGTCGCCATCAAAGGAGGTGCCAGGGGTGGTTTTAGTTCCATCCCGCTAGTTATTTGCCAGAGGCCCTGAGACCTCCTTCATTGAGTCGGCCCATTGAATGTAGTTAGAGCCGTCGAAAGTTTGTATGAGTTTTTCAAGAGTTGAAGACATGATGTTATAGTGGCAGCTGGTAAAAGCGCTCAATCAGTCCTCTATTCAAGAAAACACGTTCCATAATCTCAGGCAAAAACACTCCTTCAGAGTGGTTAACCCTAGTCAACCTGGGTTTTTAAATGCAGCTCGCAGGGAGCGCAATGCAGCTCACGAAGAGTGCAAGGTTACAATTTGGAGACAATGAAGTCAACGTCGTTCGCAGCCAGTTAAGGCGCATTCACAACGTGCCCAGCAGGGCCCATAACCTGTTGGAGCAGACTACATATGCTGCACAGAGGAAGAGATGACACGTTCCTTATAACCTACCTGGGGTTTAGTTAGTCTTAGAGCTAGGATTTAGCAGAGGTAAGAACACTGTATATCTACTACAGTACAGGTTCTCCTTATCCATAATAAAGCGAGATCGGTCACGTGAATGTGGCGTGGGAATGATGACTAACTCCGAAGGGGTGGGAACAGCATCACGCCGTGAGACTCTAGAGAGAGGTGAGAAATGATGACAAATATAACAAGGTGTGGGAAGTAAATTCTCGGCTAATTTTTCACCACCTCGAACTTTTTTTTTTGGCTCTGGGCTCATTGGCTACGTAGAATAATGTCTGCATGGCATGTAAGGTGCTATATTGCAGTGTTTGCTAAATAAAAGTTGACTGAGGAGCAACCGTCATTCCATTTACTATGCTGTGAAAGCTGACTAAGCGAACCTCGCGGGCTGAACAAAATGCAAAAACCTGATCATGACCTCGGCACATGACCCAAATAAAATGATTTAGACACATCACTGTATTAGTCAGTAGCAAGTTGGTTGGCTCAATAAAATATGGTTACAATTTATAAATGAGGTCATTACAAAGTCAGGTCAGTATTGAAATAAGTTTGAATTGAAAATTGAGTTCAGGTCAGTAAAATATAAGAGTTACAATTGAGTTCATTATGAAGTAAAGGAAATAAAAATTGTTTAAAAATTGAGTTCGTTACAAAGTAAAGTCAGTAAAATAACAGTTACAAATGAGCTCATTATGAAGTAAAGTCTATGAAAATTAGTCTAGAAATGAGTCAAGTTTGAAAATGAGTCAGTAAAAAATAAGTCTGTAAAATGATCTTCGAAATAAGGCATTTGATATAAAATAAAATTACAGTTACCATTATGAAGTCAACTCAATAACAATTAGTTCAATACAAAGTCATTATGCAGACTTACTAACAAGTTATACATTGAGTTCGTTATAATGTAAAGTCAATAAATATTACTTTAATACTTACTGACAAAGTGAAGTTGGAGATTTTTTACAAAATTTAAAGAGAGGAGAGGGAGGTGAGCAGGGGTGAGGGGGTGAAGTAGTGAGGGGGTGAGGGAGTAAGGGAGGGAGGAGAGGAGAGGAGGAGGATGATGGAGAGGGGTGAGGGGGTGAAGTAGTGAGGGGGTGAGGGGGTGAAGTAGTGAGGGGGTGAGGGAGTAGGGGAGGGGGGGAGGGGAGGAGGAGGATGGATGGAGAGGGGGGAGGGGGTGAAGTAGTGAGGGGGGGAGGGAGTGAGGGGGTGAGGGAGTGAGGGAGAGAGGAGGGGAGGGTGTGAGAAAGTGGAGAGTAGGTGAGGATAAGAGAGTGGGAGAAGGTGAGAGGGGGGGGGTGAGAGGAGGGGGTGAGGAAGAAGGGGGAGAGAGATGAGAGAGAGGAGGGGGGGAGAATGGAGGGAGGAGGGAGGAGGGGAAGGGTGCATGAGGGGGTGAGGGGGTAGAGGAGGGGGTGAGGGGGTAGAGAAGGGGGTGAGGGGGTAGAGAAGGGGGGGAGAGGGGAGGAGAGGAAGGGGATGGGGGAGAGGGGGATGGGGTAGATGGGAGAGGGGATGGGGAGATGAGGGAGGGGATAGGGTAGGTGGGCATGGGATGGGGATGGGGTAGGTGGGCATGGGATGGGGATGGGGTAGGTGGGCATGTTGGGGATGGGGATGGGGAAGGGGATAAATACCACAACCCCCCCCACGTTGACTTGGGGCCAACGGTCCCAAGTCAACTGAAGAGTTGTGTACCATCTAAAAGTCAAATAAAAAGTTGTGCATCCATGAATAAAATGCAGTGAGGTGTTCATTAGAAAATGAACCACCACCTACACATTCACAGATTGAGTCAAAAAATGCAATGAGATATTGATAAAATTAATGAACACAGTGAACCACGTGTGCCGAAGGCACATTTAAAAACCTTGTCAATAATAAAAGGAGGATGGTCAGGTGACTAGGCCATGGGAAGTGAAGAGGCCGTGGGAGTTGCTCTGAGTGGATGGGAAAGTGATGACCTACTTTGAGAGTCGTGAGACATGATGACAAATATAACTCAATGGTGGGAACCTTTTTCTCAGCTAATTTTTGCCACCTCTATCTTTTTTTTTTTTTGGGTCTGGGCACTTTTTCTATATAGAGTGTAAAATTTGAGTTTAATGACAAAGTGAAGTTGGAGATTTTTTACAACATTCAAAAGAGAGGAGAGGGAGGAGAGCAGGGGTGAGAGGGTGAGGGGGTAAAGTAGTGAGGGAGAGAGGGGGGGAGGGGGTGAAGGGGGGAATGGGAGGTGGGAGTGGGTGAGGGGGTGATGGGGGTGATGGGGGAGGGGGGGGAGTGAGTAGGGGAGGGGGGAGAGAGGAGGAGGAGGATGGATGGAGAGGGGGGGAGAGGGGGGAGAGGGAGGGGAGTAGGGGAGAGGGGAGAGGGGGTGAAGGGAGGAGGGGAGTGAAGGGGTGAGGGGGAAGGAGGGGGGAGGAGATGAGGAGGGGGAGAGTGAGTGAGGGGGGGAGGGAGTGAGTGAGGGGGTGATGGGGGTGAAGTATTGAGGGGATGAGGATATGAGAGTGGGAGAACATGAGAGGGGGGGTGAGAGGGGGAGTGAGGAAGAAGGGGGAGAGAGAGGAGAGAGGGGAGAGGGAGGAGGGGGAGGGTGCATGAGGAGGTGAGGGGGGAGGGGAGGGGGGGAGAGGGGAGAAGGAGGGTGGATGGAGAGGGAGAGAGGGAAGGGGGAGGTAGGGATAGGAAGGGGATGGGGGTGAAGTAGGTGGAGAAGGGGATGGGAATGGGGTAGGTGGAGAAGGGGATAAGGGAGAGGGAGAGGGAGAGGGAGAGGAAGAGGGAGAGGGAGAGGGAGAGGGAGAGGTGGATGGGGATGGAGGAGATGGGGATGGGGATGGGGGAGATGGGTATGGGGGATGGGAATGGAGAGGTGGGGATGGGAAGGGGATGGGGGTGAGGCAAGTGGAGAAGGGGATGGGAATGGGAGAGGTTGGGATAGCAGAGATGGGGATGGGGAAGGGGGAGAAGAGGATAGAAATGGGGGAGATGGTTATGGGGGAGATGGGTATAGGGGAGATGGGTATGGGGGATGGGAATGGGGAGGTGGGGATGGGAAGGGGATGGGGGTGAGGTAAGTGTAGAAGGGGATGGGAATGGGAGAGGTTGGGATAGCGGAGATGGGGATGGGGAAGGGGGAGAAGAGGATGGAAATGGGGGAGATGGTTATGGGGGAGATGGGTATAGGGGAGATGGGTATGGGGGATGGGAATGGGGAGGTGGGGATGGGAAGGGGATGGGGGTGAGGTAAGTGTAGAAGGGGATGGGAATGGGGTAGGTGGAGAAGGGGATGGGAATGGGAATGGGAGAGGTTGGGATAGTGGAGATGGGGATGGGGAAGGGGGAGAAGAGGATGGAAATGGGGGAGATGATTATGGGGGAGATGGGTATAGGGGAGATGGGAATGGGGGATGGGAATGGGGAGGTGGGGATGGGAAGGGGATAGGGGTGAGGTAAGTGGAGAAGGGGATGGGGATGGGGTAGGTGGAGAAGGGGATGGGGATGGGAGAGGTGGGGATAGGGGAGATAGGGATGGGGAAGAGGGAGAAGAGGAAGGTGATGGGGGAGATGGGGATGGGGAAGGTGATGGGGGAGAAGAGGAAGGTGATGGAGGAAATGGGGATGGGAGAGATGTGGAAGGGGATAAACACTACAATCCACCTACGTTGACTTGGGGCCAATGGTCCCAAGTCAACTGAAGAGTTGTGTACTATCTAAAAGTCAACTAAAGAGTTGTGTAACCATGACACCCCAAGTCCAAAGGCAACTAAGGAGTTGAGTAACTGTAGTGGAATTAAGCATTGTATTATGTATATGCAAGCTGGCCCATGAAAATAAACCACCACTCACACATTCACAGACTGAGTCAAAAAATGCAATGAAGTGAACAATGTGCACTGAAGTCAAAAAATGCAATGAGATGTTGATAAAATTAATGAACACAGTGACCAACATAAGCCATACTTCACTCATGAGTAGTTCTGTGTAGCAATATCATGAGTAAGGTCTGTGCACAACATCAAGGCTATATGGCCAAGTGACAGTGGAAGTGCAAAACCAAAAATATTGTATATAATGAAGTACTATTAGAGTAACATAGAAATGAAGTACTATGTATATAGAAATGAAGTCCATACTTATTAAACATGTTAACACATGACAGTGGAAGTGCAAAAACCAAAATAATGAAGTACTATCAGACTAACATAGAAATGAAGTCATGACAGTGGAAGTGCAAAAACCAAAAATATTGAATATATTACTTATTAAACATGTTAACACGTGCCGGAGGCACATTCCCAACCTTGTATACATAATAGTAAGGATGTCACATGACTCAGGAATGTGTTTACCACATGTATGCACAGTAAGCGCAGTAACATGTGTGTGCTGCATGCATTGCCTCGTGTATGCAGCATGCATGGGAATTTAATTTCAACACCAGGATGCGAGACTGAATGAGTATGTAAACGTCACCCTCGCGGATTTTTCACTTACTGACTAGCTTATTCTCAGTACCATCGTACATGTATGATGTATGATTTTGCCCCAAAAAATTGGTCGTGCCCCAGTTGTAAAGGTAGTGGCACTACTTCAAAGCGCCGTCGTGCACTGTGAACCACTTCTGAGATGGATGGCTACTGCCCATGTCCTTCCATGTTCGATCGCCATGCCATATGCATAGTGTACGCAACATTTATGATATTTAGTTCTTTGAAAAACCTGTGCACGTGACCTAAAATTACCATATATGGAAGGAGAGGGGGGGGGGGTCCAACGACGGCTGAAAAAAAACCTGAGTGGATGTCGGATTTTCCCGTTCCGCCACCCCCTTGGTGTCCTATACAGCGGTTTGCGGTTTGGAGTAAATTACTTGGTAAAATTTTTTATGCAACCCTAACAACTAGTGTCCGGTGATGGCTGACCGTTTCGAACTAACGGCTGACCAAAACTCAACTGATCACTCTGAATTGCCATACATTAAGCATGTCAACCTCGGAGTCGGAACAGTAATAACCGGTGCTCCTATGTAGCCAAACCTCTTCGCGAGCAACGGGAAATTGAAATGGATACAAAGAGTCATACCCGGTTACCAGTTATTGCAAGTTGAAACACAACAGGCTCGGAGGTTTGTTATACACATTGTGTGAACCACTCGTATGTATCTATATATGTAACAATATTATGATTATGCCTGAATAGTCGGTTTTGGTGCGATGAACAGTGAGCGATGCGATGGGTATCGATGAATGGTGATGACGATTGCAGTGTTGATGCTAAAAATGAAGATGCGAGTTATGAAGTAGCATGGCTGAAGACCGACGAAGGATAAGTCTAGTTCAGTTCAGAATCTAATTCAGATAAGCGATTCCCACGCGGACTTGTGTGAGGAAATGTATCAGGTCGACCAGCTTATTGAATGAACGAGAACAGTTCAGCGTTAAGCTGTGCGATCATCTCTTTACTGAAGATAATGTGTGAAAACGAAGTGGGTTCTGGTTCTGGTTATCGATTCGTCGAATTAGATGCTTTTCGAAATCAAAAGCGCTGGGGTCTGTTTCCAGGGATGTGCTTTCCCCTTCCAGAATGTCACTCTTCCCTGGCAGTATCCAGGACGAGGAAGAATACGATGAACTATGGGGTGGAGGTGATAGACGCCTAGTGTTCAGAGATCGGGCCGGGGAGCAAGGTGTCTGGGCAGAAAGCGGTTGTTGCAGTGGAGGTGTAAACCCTGTAATTTTCGTAGTTGACATGACTTTAGTGGTAGTACTCGAGGTTGTCATAATGTCATCGTTGTTCAGCTGACTCAATGGCGAACGGCGATGTTTCGGGTTGGAACTCAAGGGAGATTTTGGGGGAGAGTATATGGTGTTTGTTGCCGACCGTTGCATTCGATGGTCGGGATGAAGCCGGGAGGCAAGCACGGGAAAATGATACATAAATGGCTCTTGTTCCAGTTCCTTTGATGCTGAAAAGCGGAATGCAAAGCGACCAGCTGAGGAAGATTCAGACGACACAGGTGACATTTCGAAGATGAGGTCTGGGGACGTAGGCCGCCCGATGGAGGACGGAGGAGTTCTTGATACAACCGGTCGGCATCGATGCGGAATCTCTATTGGTGCGGTAGTAGGTTTATTAGGGATGGTATAGGGTAGGCCTTTGGATGTCAAGGGCTTAGAATGTTCCTTTTTTGTAGGAGACTGGGGCACATCGCATTAGTGTACGAGGCGTTGTGGTCGAAAGAGCTCACCATGAACGGATAGCGTCTCAGAGGACGGAAGATGAAAATTTCTTGTCGGTACGCGCAAGTTGCACAACGCTTTCTTCTTCAACACCCGACGCGGCACACAACACCGGCAAATATACTCACCAGCTAGCTTGAAGCAGAGACAATCAGCCTGGGTGATACGACTGCAAAGCAACCGATCCAGGCTCTATAGTGACAAAACCAAGCAGGTTCCGAGTCCTCACTGTTGTGAGTCAAGGTCCCTTGTACCGTCGAAGGTTAGAGGAAGTCAACGGACAGAAAGCTGTAGGAAAATTGTAAAACGAAAGCTGGCCTGCCCCCTTCGTCGTGGCTTTGAGCAAAGGTGATAATGAAAAAGGACTTTACTCGGCGTCACTTATACGATTCACGTGACAGACTGGACATTCACCGAGTCATGAAAGCACAGCAACCTTCACACCTTGATGGGAATATGTAACATATTAAAGAAGGACCATGAAGATACCTAGGCGACATTGATTAGCTTCCTATACATAAGTGGGAGACCCCGGAACCGAACTTGGAATCCGCGCGTAACATACGTACTATGCATAATATCACTGTCTCCACTCTGTATCACATGTCCGCCGGGCCGGCCGAGATTGCGCCCTGATGTCATCGAGAGACCAAATGACGCAGTGAAACTCTTTCTTCGACCATGACTACCACCTTCCCAGTGAACGTTCGTACAGTTCTAACACTGGAAATATCAGTCTCATCGCAGTTCAGGTATCGGGAATCGCACCCACCACAGCTACAGCCCAGCTTCATGAGTTCTTCACGTATGATATATCACCTCAATCTACTAAAACTTCCAGTTGACCATACAACTCGTCAATCAGGTTCTGTGGAAAGTATGTCGTTTCATCATCCTCACCTTCCTGATCTTTACCTGGCTACCCGCTATACAGGATCAGCTCCATCGATGATTCCAAAGCTGGGACTGCTGTAATCCATTTCGAGAAGCCTTCGGCGGCCAAAACTGCTTTGATGGTAAAGTCAAATGATATGACACTGCGGCGTAGCTCATCTTATCTATTAGTTGAATGGAGGTACCTTGGACGGCGCCAGTTTGTGCGTCACATCCCAAGCTGCCCTTCAAGATGAAGGGGAACCACTGAAAGAGGAAGTTCTACCTGAACAGTCCGATAAACCTAGGGCTGGAAGTAAGCCTAGATTCGTATATTTTGCAATTCCTAACCGTCATCATAGTCGCTGCCGAATATTTAGCAAAAGGCTATGTTCTGTCGGACAGCATTCTGGAGCGAGCGATCAAGATTGATCGTAAGTGGCAATGTCACGACTATTACCAACCCTCACTCGTTGGCGTTATAGGCGAGCAAGGCATTTCGAAACGTTTCCTCCACTACTTCCATTCCCTTGATGCCTCAATTGGAGCTCATACATTGGGCCATGAACAGACCATATCAGGGAAGGTCCAATCCACTGTCGCCGCTGCTACACAACAAGTAAAAACAGGCAATGAGCAGAAAGGCTTGCCAAAGGCTGTCCATGAAGTTGGTTTCCTTTGATCTTCCTGATGCTTGTGGTTAACCACATCGTAGCAGTATTATTCCCGAGCCATCTCGTCCCCTCTTGGCCAGAAAGTTCGTTCCTTCTACACCGATACATACAAGGAAGTTATTGATATCCACGAGGAAGCACGCCGTATCTCCACGGCGCATAAGTCTTTGGCGGCAGAACCTGTGGCGGCAGAACCTGTGGCGGCAGAACCTGCAGCGACAGAGTCTAGTGCTGTTCCTGACCCAGTCAACCAGAAAGCTTCCACCGTCGTGTAATCGTTCTTTCTTTCGGTATCTGGAACACTTTAGCTACAGTATCTCTGACTCGATGATGCACATGGAATTGGTTTTATGTTGTACTTGTACCATCGCTATCATAGTGTCAAGTCATAGTTGTTATCGGGGCATAGCATGCTCTGTCATACTGACCCTCATTCCATCGGCCGCTGTGCACATGTTCGGCCGAAGTTGATAAACTAAATCAGGTAAAACACCTGAGGGCGTACATACAATTTCTATGTCCTCCAAACCCGCAAAACCTGATAAGCACAATACAACAGACCCAGACAAGCCAGATGCTTCAGGATGGTCAGCATCACTTTACAATAAGAACGCACCATTCGTGTACTCCCCCGCATTCACTGCACCTGTTCTCGAGCTTCTTTCTGCACAGCCCGGCGAGCGCATAATCGATTTTGGATGTGGAAGTGGAGAGGTGACATTAGAAATCAAGAAACGCGTCGAAGGAGTTGAAGGTGGTCTGGTTGTTGGCCTTGACTTCAGCGAGAGCATGGTGAGGTATACAAAGGTGCTAGGAACATGAGTTAAAAGCGTTTTCCAGATCACACAAGCCAAAGCCAATGGACTGGAGAATGGGTTTATAGCTGACATAGAATCATTAGATCTTCCAAGCGGTATACCTGAACTGGCCGAGAAGTTTGACGCGGTATTCAGTAACTCTGTGATACACTGGTGTAAAAGGAATCCTGCGGGTGTCCTAGAGAGCGCAAGAAAAGTGTTGAAGAACGGCGGACGTTTTGTTGGAGAACTGGGTGGTTTTATGAATTGTATTGGTCAGGCTTTGACGTTGCATTGTGCCTTCCCGATCTTGATTGTCGGTTCGCAGGAGTCAGGTTGGCTCTTCAGCATGTCCTAAGGTCTCGAGGTCATGACCCTACTCCGCGCGACCCCTGGTTTTTCCCATCTATGGAAGATTATGTGAAGGTTTGGGGACACCAACATATCCTGGATCACATTTATATATCATGGTCGTAGCTCCTGGTCAATGCATCCTTTCAGCCAATACATCTCTCTCTCACTCCACGAATAAGTCCCCTCCCAGCAGGGCTTCGTGGATGGTTACAAGTTTTCGCTCGGCATTCCTTCTTCTCGGGTTTCTCGGACGAGGAAGCAAGAGAAATGATAGACGAGGTGGAAAACATATGTCGAGTAGACTGTCAGGATGCGGCTGGGAAGTGGGCAATGGTGTATATGAGGCTTAGGTTTTCTGCGATTTTGATATAACGTTGCCACATCAACGTAGCATCTCCTTAATTTAAAAAGGCGATATTGTGGCAACCGTGACTCAACTTTGGAATGCTCTTATAGACGAGCTCGGCTATAAACTCTCTCTTCCCTCCATGATGGCTGCGCAGAAACTTAAACACCGTGGACCTAACCAAGCTCACATACGCCCTGAAAACAACGTGGCTAAAGATGCAGATCCAGGTATCTCTGCTTCTCAAGTGGTGCCCGTTTTATTAGACTACTACTCGGTGTGTTTCTGTTTCGTCCTTCTCAAGTCCCTAAAAGTCATGGATTAGATCAGATTTTGTCGATGGTACTGGGTGGATGTTGCGCGTGCGTCCTAGTGAGATGCTGCAAACTTGATCTAAATGTCAACAGGAATGTGTGGGCCTACGAACAACTATTAATGATTAATCCACGTATCGGTGCGTCTGTTATCGGTGCATTCACCATGTTCTCTACCGATATAAGTCGAACAGGCTCGGCGCTTACCTTCTCTCAAATGTTATTTATTACCACCCAATCATTGCTGTCATTCCTTTCCTTTGAGCCCAATCATCGTCTTCCACGACTCAAATCTCGACAGGTGCCTTTGCAACAATGGGCATTACAAGTGTTTGTGTTGACTACGGGTTCTTTGCTGAATAACTGGGCATTCGCATATAACGTTCCTTTGACTATCCTCATCGTTTTCCGATCTGCTGGTATGTGATATAGGAAAGATGCGTGAAACATTGATTATATGGCGGTTCAGGTCTCGCAGTATCCATGCTTCTTGGGTCTATTTTTCTCAAGAAACGGTACTCGCCACTGCAAATAGTAAGACTCCTGTTCTGCCATAGACATGTCCCATGACGATCCCGCAATCAGTTTTGTGTTGCACTTGTCTCCGCTGGCGTTGTTATCGCCACTGTGTCAAGGCCGTCCGCTTCTTCGAAATTTCATTCCGTTCTGTCGTCAGAAAGTTTACGGCAATACATGATAGGCATCGGTATGCTCGTCATTTCATTGTTTTTGACCGGATTCTTGGGCGTACTGCAAGAACGGACGTACAGGAAGTACGGGCCATGTTGGAGAGAAGGCGTATTCTATACGGTACGCAGTTTTAAACGCCAATGGATATACGTTTGACATTCATATCCACAAGCATTTTCTTTCTCTTCCCATCTTTTTGTTTCTCATTCCAGACATCAAGCAAGGTTTCTGGAGCCTCTCTAATGGCAACGAAACATCTGCGCGATCTGCTTTTGTTTCGTTCCTAATCTTGGGAGGCAACTTGATCTCCCAGCTCATCTGTGTATCCGGCGTGAATCAATTATCTTCGGTGCGTCCATACCGGCTATAGCTACAGGTTATGCTTACACTTTTCCAAACAGCAAGTGTCCTCAGTATCAACAAACCTAGTACTGACTACCAGGAAGGCACTGAGCCTGTGTTTCAGTGTGTGGTGGTTTGGCAGTGGATGGAACACCCAGCTGGGTATCGGTGCTGCGATGGTGTTTGTTGGCAGTCTTCTGTTCACTGTCGCTGGCGACAAAAAGAGCACAAAAGATGACTGAATTGTTAAACATACCCTAGAAGCCCTTGACGCACCCGATAGACCGGTGGAGCTCGCTTTAGAGTTCATCATCAAGCGAAATAGGCGCGCAAACAAGACTGTCATAGACGACATATTTACAAGGAGCTCGATCTATATCGAACCTCCCATGGTTTTAGTAACACGAGATTTTGGAGCACGGAGCTCTTCAACTATGTCAACGGAGGGAGCGTGGGATTGCGCCTCGGTATCATGGTTCTTGGTGTCCGTGTGTGTCTCTTGTGGTGTGGAGCATTGCACGCTATTCTGGGTTATTGTTTGTTGGATTATAGGGTCGTTCAGCATCCAGATAGCGTCCGTCTGCACAGAATGACGGTTTGTCACAAGATGGTCTTCAGAATAATTGCATACCTCGCACTCGCTCATACCGTTGATAAGACTTCCTCTCAGTCTATGTCGGACCAGGAAAGTATCCATAAGCGTCTGTAAATTCAATGAGCTTTCTGGCCGACAAACGAAGCGAAATCTGGCGAATGCCCACGTTGGAATACATGCGACTGATTGGAATCCCGAACGTGCCGAAAATTTGTGTTCTTGGACTTTTAAGGAAACAGACTAACGTTATAATTGAGAATACACCCGCGAAAAGACCTGGGTATTATTCCATAACCCTGCAAAGAGCGGATGCCGAGCTCTACGTACCAGTCTGGACAGAGCCCCGGATGAGTCGATTCAGGACTGTGTCTGATTTGTGAAAGCCAGTGCGCGATTGGGAAAGGACCACAGCTAGCCCGCCTGGAAGTAAATGTCAGCAAAAATACATGAATGGCCAGCCACACAGGAGCTTACCACTAACCAGTGCGTCTGCTCCAACCTCTAAACATAACCATGCTGTCACCAGAGACCTGATTTCCGTCACCATCAGGCTGTATTACAAAAGTCAGATATACTTAGTCGCATGATAGACGACTTACGATTTTACTTTCCAACAATATGTTCCACAGATAACCCCGGTCACCCAGGAAGCCGCCGAGAGGAGAAGCATTACGCCATACACAAATGTGTTTTTTTTAAGTCGAAATACGCTGTGCCATACGACGGAATTGGGGCAATAAGCATAGCGATCGCATCATGACGCACCGATATGCAAGAAACATGTGAGTCAGGAATGCCGTTATGGAAATAACTATCACAGTGAACGGATACGGCCATACTATTTCTGATGTAGTTGAGAAATTTAGATGAAATATGCCACGCGACCCCACTAACCATGAAGGACTGCCGGTTTAGAGAAGTTCTCCACACTTGGGACAATTACTTGAGAAGAGCAGTTTGGCAGTATGAAAGCAAACGTGTACTCACCAGAATACCCATGCCATGTAGATAAGTCTATCCAAACAACGATCTTTGGAATTCTGTGAACAAAAGGGATAGTGCTACGCACGAGGCACTATGGAACGTGTCCAAAACAAATAGGGAAAAAACGAATAATCTGCCAGTACGTTCTAGTTAAGGCTGAACTGAGATCTATAATGGCAACAGGCACACTTGATCCATGCTGGGTCATTAAAGCCTAACAGGAAGAATAAAGGTCATGACATCGAAATGGATTGTAGTATTCTAGGTCGCACTCGTGGCGTGATATGATGCGTACTGAAAGGTTACGAGGCCGTACAGATATGTATTGACTGGATGAAGGGAAAAAAGCATCAGTATCATCCTAAGCAGTATATACAAAGAGGGAACCCACAGAAGATACCAACCAACAGGGAACCTTCACAAGGAGAATTAGCTCCGGTCGCAACATAGTAACTAGTATTAGATCTTGATTCACTTACCAAGGCTGGTGTCGAACGGGCCAGATTTCATGATTTATAAAATCACAGCGAGGCAAAGGATGGGGCCTGTGGAATGTGGGCTCATTGTGGTATTGTCCTATGATATATACTCACTTCTATTCGAGAAGCACGGCATGGGACGGCTACTAGAACATTATATCGTCAGGGAGACTAAAGGTGACATGAGTTCTTCACTTATGTAGACCTTTGTCATAGCCGTTTTTGGGTACCTTTGTCTCTAATGAATCCGTAATTGCCGTGTGCCACTGTTCCGTAACCTTAAAACTTAAGCGTGTCCGTAGATATGCATGCGGCTTGTAGAGCGAAGAGGATGATATGTGGTGATATGCCAGCGGAAGAAATAAAACCTTGATTTAACGCGAAGATAGTTACATGCATTGGAAGAAACCATTAAACACACCAGGAGACTTTAAAAAAGCTGATCGAGTTTAGGTTGCCATTTGAAGTCTAGCGTTGAACTTGGTGATCGAGAACAGTTACGGAAATGCTACTAACGGAAGCTGATCGCATTGATGGCATGTGTACTTACCTGACCCTAAACTTATTCAAGAAGCCTGAGGGCAGAGTGTAACGCATAGTGGTGACAAAAAGAATGCGGCTCACGTGCAAGAGGAAGCCCCAGTTATGACACGGAAACGAGCTCGATGACATTCTTATAGGAAACAGCACCCAACCAGAAGCCGAAACGAAACAAATCCATTAACCCGAAGTAGTGAGAAACAACATAAACAAGGCCAACACGAGTCGCAGATATACAAGAAAAAAAAAACATGCTCGCTCGAACGCCGGCTAGTGGCCATGGTGATGATGGTGATGATGGCGCTCGGGGCTGCGGGAATCCTTGTGGACATGTTTGTGCTCATGGACGTGTGTGTGGCCGTGCTCATGCTCATGGACGTGTTCGTGCTTGTGCTCATGATCGTGGTCACCGCGGGAATGCAGCTTGTGGTGCTTATAAGATTTGTGACCTTTATGGCCTTTGTGATGGTTGTTGCGCTTGTGAGGGTGATGATCGTCCTTCCCAACGACGCCCAGATTGCGCGCCCCACTAGGCCCTTGCACAGAGACAGTGTCGTATTCGGTGGGCTTAGGAGAGTTAGTCGAAGAGTATGACGACGAACCATACAGGTATACCTCGTTGTGGGACATAGCAGAGGCGGTAGCCACGACGATGGAAAAGCCCAAGAGAGCAAGGAAGCGAGACTGAGAGAATAGCATAATGTGAGAGAATGAAGACAGGAGATGTCTGATGCAGCCTTCATGGCAAATCGACGCGCTTTTATAAAGTCAAACCCAGCGGCTGACATGAAGGATGAGTGTGGGATTCGGACCGACAGCCTCCGGAACCAAACAAACATCAACTCGCTTGGAGATGCTCCTCATGTCCATTTACTTAATATCACTTCTTTTAACTTTACAATTACCGCCGCATGTGAACAAGGCATTGGCACTCACGACTCCCATGGTCTTCAAGTCCTCCAGGCCTTCCATATCCTCAAAGCGATGCAAGTCGTCCATGAACTTTGCTTTTCTCTCAAACCATCGTGTTCGCACAAAATTTATGCCCATTAAACCCCCTCACTACTTCTACACTCCACTCCCAAATGATTCGTTCACTACCGAGGTAGACCACCCTCCAAGCTCTCTGAGTCTCTCACCAACGTCTTCTGCCATTTGCAACAATCATCGTCCAACATCAGCCATTACATTGACACTAGAGAACTCAGGTTGCGTCGCACGAGATCATTTAGCGTCAGAAAGGACTTTTCTTGCGTACATGAGAACAAGTCTGGCCCTTGCTTCTGCTGGTGTGGGTATGTCCATTTGGAGTTTTTTTTATCCGGAGCTTGTTCAACTGTATTCTATCTGTTAGGCCTCGTCCAATTATTCACAGTGGCCACAGTTGCTAGCCATCTTCATTCTGGACATAGACTCCACAGATATATACAGCCCCTCGGTGCTGCAGCTATCCTTCTAGGGCTTGCGGTGCTTATGATCGGTTCGTTGGAAATTTCTTCCCCTTGATTCCCTAACACGTCACATGTTGAACTTTCAGGCACTGCACGGTACTTTACAGTCCAGGCGGCGCTCACCAAGGGTTGCTTCCCCGTTTCACGAATTATGACGGTTCTCATGACCCTCTCACTAACTGTGCTTATGATTCTATCATTCGGGATATTAGTGGCTGGGAAATTGGGTCCAACAGAGAAGCCATAGTGTACCTTGAGATAAGGCAGCCCTTTTCGGGAAAAAAAAAATTGATTAGGTGTGCCGTGTACGAACGATGTAGCATGTTTTGATGTTGTATTGATTTAGGAGAAGCTGTAATGTGGGTGTCCATGGAATTTCCAAGGGCCTTTGTTTCCCTCGGACAACGACGCGTCGATAATAATAGCGCAACACGTCATCACGTGGAGGAGAATGAACTTGCAGACTCCGAAGTCAGGTGGATAATTCTATGCCCATCCAACAACGACGGACTACGACAGCGCTAGGGAAGGAACGGAGCTCACCTCCGACGACAGCGGGCGTTCGTCCGACCCAGTCGGTTAGTCGACCGATGGTAGCGCGTACAATTCCTAATACTTTCCAGCATCGGTTGTTCTTTCCACTTCTCCTCTGTGTGGTGGTTTATGGTGCCGTATATTACCACTATGCACGTGAAATCAACGTTTTTCCGATAAGGGGTCTTGCTGAGCCGAATAGCGGTTCCAACGCTTTTGAAGTAGTCGACCTGCCTGGCAGAGGGAAGGGCATGGTAGCAATGCGTCTTATCAAAGTACGTCTTTATCCGAACTAGTGCCCATCTCTGGCACTAGCTATACTAGCAAGGAGAACTTGTTCTTAAAGAGAAGCCACTCTTCGTGGTCCCGCAACACGGTGTGTATGTTTTGTTAGCTATCTAATATTTATGGACTCTCTACAGTCACATCATCTCCATCCGTACTCATATCACAATTGCTGCGTGAAGCACGCCCACAAGACCGCGAAACATTTCTTAACCTGTCTTATGTAAAATTTCCCAAGAACTTGAAGCCAGAAGATCATCCGGACGAAGTTGCTCTTGCTATATTTCAAACCAATGCCGTGGCTGCAGGCGGTGGTGTCGGGATATTCCCACGCATGGCAAGACTAAATCATGGCTGTTCCAGCGCGTTCAATGCTGTGTACAACTGGCGGGAACGGGAAGGCGCGCTAGTGGTTCATGCACTTAGACCCATCCAAAAGGGAGAGGTACTCACATATATATTATCTTTATTATTTGTATTTCTGATTCCGGTTATGTTTAGGAATTATTAACGACCTATACTAACACGAAACGGCCCAGGAATGAGCGAAGGCAAGTTTCGAACGAGTCCAACCATCCCGTTTGAAAACCCCCATAATACACAGAGCGTTCTTAGCAGAGAACTACGGATTTCACTGCACCTGCAGTGTCTGCTCTCTTCCTGAAGCCCAGTCCGCCATATCGGATAAGAGATTACTTGAGATATCAGATAGCTACGACCGGTTTGCTGCGTGGGGTGGCCAGATGATCAGTAGGTCGGCGGCGATCGAACTCGTCAAGAAGATATGGGACCTTGGAAGTGAAGAAGGTTACTGGAGTGAGCGCGGTAGGTTGGCAGCTGATGCTGCTTGGGTTGCAGCTTCCCATTCCGAGTGAGTAGCAAAGATGTGGAGCGGTGGATATGCTGATGCACAGGTAGTGCGGCTGGCGTCCGTGAATGGGCAGAGCTAGCGATCGAGTGGTACACGTATGAGCTAGGGGGGGACAGCGAGCAAGTGCAGGAGATGAAGCTGGCGGTCAATGATCCGCAGAGTCATCCTGCATGGGGTGTGCGCGAGGCCTCCGATGCAGGTGGCCATTAAATGATGTGCGGGCTCGGCCGCATAGATAGGTACCCCGTTCCTTACTTGTCGGTAGAATCGCGACGTGGGGTCGACTCGTATCCGTGTTTCAACTGTGTTGCGGTCTGTCGTGAGAATGTATTTTGAACAGCCGACATCCGAGTCCGTGAGAACCGGCCACGCTCGCTCTTGACTGGAACCACTTCCTGGCGCCCGCTTTCTCTTTCTTTCTTCATACGTCCATCTTCGAGTTGCTCAGGCTAGTCTTGACCAAGGGCCTCTGACATCGGTATATTCCAAGCGTCCATCTTTCTCCCCATGACGCACTCCAACTATACCATCTTTTCTTCAGCTTCCCCGTTGGCCCTTCTCTCCGCTTCCACAATGTCGTATTCCTCGTCCTCAGATGTCTTCATTCTCGCTTTGGGCGTAGGCCTGGCTGCCATCTACCTATTTCGTGATCAGCTTTTTGCCGCTTCTAAGCCGAAGGCCCCACCCGTCGCTGCTTCCAAGGACATGAACGGTTCTGGCAATCCTCGTGATTTCATTGCTAAGATGAAGGCAACGGTCAATGGATAGCTACCCACCCCATAAAGACTTTTTTATTGACTATCTCGAACAGAAAAAGCGGCTCGTTATCTTTTACGGGTCTCAGACCGGCACCGCGGAAGAGTATGCAATCCGTCTAGCCAAAGAGGCCAAATCGAAGTTTGGCTTGGCTTCTCTTGTGTGCGACCCAGAAGAATACGACTTTGAGAACCTGGATCAACTTCCCGAAGATTGCGCCGCTTTCTTCGTTATGGCAACCTATGGCGAGGGTGAGCCCACGGATAATGCGGTACAGGTCATGCAGAACCTCCAGGACGAGTCTTTCGAGTTTAGCGGTGGTGAGCGCAAACTTGAAGGTCTCAAATATGTTGTCTTTGGCCTTGGTAACAAAACTTACGAACATTATAATTCCATCGGGCGAGCCGTTGATGCTGCACTATCCAAGATGGGAGCTATTCGTATTGGCGAGAGAGGCGAGGGTGACGATGATAAAAGCATGGAAGAAGACTATCTGGAGTGGAAGGATGGCATGTGGGAGGCTTTTGCGGAGGCTATGAATGTAGAAGACGGCCAGGGCGGCGACTCCGCAGACTTTGTGGTTTCTGAACTCGACTCGCATGCTCCTGAGAAGGTCTACCTCGGTGAGTACTCGATCGGCAGCTGGCTGGCTCATCTAACTTTGGCATCAAAGGGGAACTTTCGGCTCGCGCTCTCACTAAGACAAAAGGCATTCACGATGCAAAAAACCCTTACCCTGCACCCGTTATTGTTGCGCGCGAGTTGTTCCAGTCTGTCAAGGACCGCAACTGTGTCCACATGGAGTTGAATACAGAGGGCTCCGGAATCACCTATCAGCATGGCGACCATGTTGGTGTTTGGCCCTTGAACCCCGACGTGGAGGTTGATCGCCTTCTTTGTGTGCTCGGACTGTATGAGAAGAAAGACTGCGTCATTGGAATTGAATCCCTCGATCCTGCTTTGGCCAAGGTCCCCTTCCCTGTTCCCACAACATATATCACGGTTCTCCGTCACTATATCGATATCAGCGCTGTCGCCGGACGTCAAATTCTCGGGACTCTGTCCAAGTTCGCTCCAAACCCTGAGGCTGAAGCGTTCTTGAAGAACATGAACACTGATAAGGAAGCATACCATAGAGTCATTGCAGAGGGCTGTCTGAAGCTTGGCGAAGTTCTCCAGTTAGCTGCAAAAAATGATCTTAGAGCTCATCCCACCCCGGATAGTACCACATCTTGGCCTATTCCATTCGACATCATTGTCTCCTCTATTCCTCGTCTCCAGCCTCGGTACTATTCCATCTCGTCCAGTCCCAAACTCAGCCCGAACTCCATCCATGTCACCGCCGTGGTCCTTAAATATCAGTCTATCGCTAGCGAGCATGTTGCACCCAAATGGGTATATGGCGTCGGTTCGAATTTCTTAATGAACCTTAAACATGCTGCCAACGGCGAGAATTTGCCGCTAATCAGCGAAGCAGCCGACCCGGCTGCCCCCTCGTTACCCACATATCTCATAGAAGGCCCAAGAGGCTCCTACAAACAGGACACTATTTATAAATCACCCATTCACGTTAGACGATCCACCTTCCGATTGCCTGCAAACCCCAAGAGCCCCGTCATAATGGTGGGTCCCGGGACGGTGAGTAATTTCTCTAATCCAAGCTCTTCCTATGATCCATTGCGTTATGCAGGGTGTTGCTCCATTCCGCGGCTTTGTGCAAGAGCGTGTCGCCCTCGCCCGCCGCTCTGTCGATAAGAATGGTCCAGACGCACTCGCCGAATGGGGTCGCATATCACTGTTTTATGGTTGCCGTAGGTCAGATGAAGACTTCTTGTACAAAGATGAATGGCCAGAGTACACCGAGGAATTACGTGGCAAGTTCCGCATGCACTGCGCCTTCTCTCGCGAGAACTACAAGCCGGACGGCAGCAAGATTTATGTTCAAGATCTTATCTGGGAAGACAAGGAGCATATTGCGGATGCTATCCTCAATGGAAAGGGCTATGTGTATATCTGTGGTGAGGCCAAGAACATGAGCAAGCAGGTCGAGGAGGTGCTAGCCCGGATCCTCGGAGAGGCTAAGGGTGGTTCTGCTGAGGTGGAGGGTGCTGCTGAATTGAAGCTGTTGAAGGAACGATCGCGGCTCATGCTGGATGTCTGGAGTTAGATTGTTTATTGCATACTCTGGAGTATTATCCACCCCCCAACCATGACTTTTTTCATTATCACTATTCCGCTATATAAATTCGTATACTATATTTCATAGGTCTCACTGTACCTGGAGCCTATAGCACGATTACATAGCCTTGGAATACATTTTCTTGTTCTCTGAAAAAAGAGAATATGACAATGACGAGTGCCATTGCTCGGAGTATAATTGGAGCCGCTTCCATCTCTCTTTATAAGGTTTACCTCCTTGCACTTGCCGGTGATGTGGAGGGCTTCACGGGCAAGGGTGTCGGTGCTTCGCCAATTTACCACGTCGTCAATCCCTAATACGACAACGCGTCCTCGCTCACCCAATGACGGCCCGACACATATAGAGAACCAAACACCCTCTTCAAGTTCTCAGTCGCCCAAGGCGACATCCGACGATGGCGCTCATTCAGCTCAGAATTCGTTCATCACCTCCGACAGACCAGACGCTTACGACTCCAAACCAACGTATGATTTGGACTTGCTAAAACGACGTCTTCGGGAGTGGTCGGGGCAAGCCGCTATCACCGTCAGAAATCGAGCAGACGATTTTACGGCGAATACTATGACGACGTTATCACAGCTTGGCTTACAGCTCAATAAGGTGACGGGTTACGAGGCCATTGAAGCGTTGAAGCGTGATGTGGTGGACCAAGGTGTGTATGTACATGGCTACTTTCAGCATCTAATACAGGTTTTAGAGGCTAGGATAAATGTGACACGACAAGCTGCACGACAGGCGAAAGCTGCATATGAGCAAGCCGTCGTTCAGCGATCCAACTCGCAAAGAGAGGTCAACGATCTTCTCCAGCGTAAGTCCAACTGGACAGATAGCGACGTCAGCCGCTTCACAACGCTTGTACGGCAAGATCATCTATACGAGCAGGAGGAGGTCAGCGCGAAAGCAACTGTTGATGAGATGGAGGATGCAGTTGAGCGTGAATTCAGTCAACTGATGCGGACTATTCTTGCCCGGTACCATGAGGAACAGGTTTGGTCTGACAAAATCCGAAGCGCCTCGACTTACGGCTCTTTGGCTGCATTGGGCCTCAACATGCTGATATTTGTGATGGCGATTGTAGTGGTCGAGCCATGGAAGCGCCGGAGACTCGCGCAGACGTTCGAGACAAAGATTGAGGAGCTGAGCGTGGAGAATGCGTCGAGGCTGGATGCGAGCATGATGGCGATTGGTAGACAGCTTGCGGATCAGGAACGGCTGCTCTTCAAAGTCACACAAAACTTGGCTGCTTCAACGTTAGTGGAGGCGAAGCCAGAGACGATGATGATAGCTGGTACTCCCGAACCAGCAAAAGTCACCGTCGGTCGTAATAACTGGGAATTACCAGCAGTGGCAGCCAGCGCCTTTGTAGTCGGTGTGCTTGGTAGTTTGTGGCTAGCCCGTTAACTAGACCAATATAATGCAAAAAAATTCGAAAGACAACATGCGGGCACTCATACGTTCAAGCTTCTGTAGACACGACAATGTACCCTGGATGCATGATAAGCCGGCTTAGTTAATCCTCAATGCAAAACTGACCTGTTGTTCAGCAGCTCCCCAGTGTTATCCACGACTTGACAAGCTTCCCATGAATGGACATTCCACTTTTGCCAACCCCATCCGTCTTTGATCTGTTTACACCATTGTTTCGATCCACTGAATTCATGTAAAGAGAAACTGACCTCTGGCTTTTTGTGGGGCGCTAAAACTACGAGCCAACGTGACTTCGAACTCAACTCCCAAAGAAGAGAGAACAGTTGTGAAGAACTTTCCACTAGATGAAGCGCAAATGAACATATCACCATTTCAATGACAAATCGTGGTGATTGAGATTCATCCAACGACTCAGATTGTTGTGACTCAAGATGCTGAGCTGAAAACGAAACTTCGGACGTCAATGGTGGCAAAGCACCTTCCGATAAATCCGTGAACGACAGCGGTGCGCAGGTGAGCGAAGTCCGGTCTCGATATGCAGTTGTGGTGTACTGTGCTATAGACTCGGTCAAGTCGTCGACGATGGGAGCGAAAGACGGACGGGGTCAGCTGCAATGATCAGAGGCTGGAAGTCGGGACTCAGAGGAGGAATCGCATGAGTCTTCCGGCGAGGTCCCTCACGGAGTAACTTGTGAAGCTCGCTGCCTGTCTTCCACCACTCACTGAAGGCTAGCGTGACTTCTCCACTGAAAGGGTTCGCTATAATTAGTTATGAAGGCGAAAACGAAGGGTTATGGAGTTGAGGACCTGCCTGCAGTTGCATTCCGAGGCTTAGCCAAAATGCTCAAAAGATAAAATGGTTACAAACCACAAGCCATGTCGAAAATGTATATTTTGTCATCTTTATTGATATTACAACCTTCTATGTGCCACCATCTATTTTTGAAACTATCAATGAATATGGAATGAATGTGAATTGAGCTGAACCTATTTAGCCACGAGAATAGGCAGAGTCGGATGCCTGGGAAGTGTGGGTTCCGGTATGTTGACCCAATTTTCTTGTAGTACTGCAGTAGAGAATGATTCAATGGCATAGAAGTCATGACTCGAACGCCTGTCGATACCTCTGACACGCCGAGCTCACTGTAGTTCTCTCGCATTGACGAAGAGAGGTTTCCCGATGCTACTGCACGATCTCCGCGAGAGCGTGACATGCCTGGCCTAGGGAGTTGCTGCGCTGGAGTTCAGGTTGGCGTTGAGTTGGCGGCAAAGTTATTGATTACCAAAAATACACCGGCCACATGACCTCTTTCATTATCAACGCCCACCTCGACCGTCCTCCAGCCCCTTCCTGGATGATCATGGGTTCCGACTCTCACTGCCCGTTTTGTCGTATTGTAAAGGGAGAGCTACCAGCTTATCGAGTGTTTGAAAATGAGAAAGTTATTGCTATCCTTGGTATGGTGTATTGTGTGTGCTCGATCCTCGGTCGTGAAGTACATCATTTCGGAATCCCTAGACATACTGCCACTACGAAAAGGACATACACTAGTCATACCCAAAATTCACCAGTCCAGGATATCTGAGCTACCAGCGGATTATGCAGCATCGGTTGGAGAAGCGGTGTCAAAAGTTGCTCATGCCTTGACACAAGGTATGTAAGCACAACGGCGCAATTATGTCGATTTGAGCTCTATGTCCACCTCGCTTCCGTGCTCACTTTTAGTCATTTGAAGCTCTGGAGAATACTGCGTTGAACGTCATATGTAACCAGGAATATGCACAGGCAGTGCCTCATGTAAGAAAGTTCCCTTGAGCGACTCGTCTGTTGACCCCTACAGCTATTTCTAGGTGCATTTCCACATTATTCCTGCCCCCACCGGCGGGTCTTCTTCGTCTAGTAGGGTAATCACTAACCCGGAGTTGTCCAAGCCAGGGGTTCCTCTGACGACGAGGGAAATACACCAGAAAGAGTCTGAATCACGCGATGAGTTGAACAAGGATGACGCGAAGTTTCTTGTGATGCAAATTTCAGCTCGTCTATAAGTAGCACAAGTTGGCACAACCTGTTACTACCTGGAGGCAGTTAGATCCACGAATCGTAACTATATAAATTTGCATTGGTCACATAGGCAAGTCCATATCCCATTCTATCCATAATTCCCGGTGCAAGAAATATTTTAAAACGAGTTGTCCCGAATGTGGACCTAGGTGTTGGGTGTCGAATAGACTCAATAAGATACACTCATAGACGACGACGTCAGGTGATGCTTATATGTTTGGAATCTTGATTGTGACGTGACGCATTTGACGCGAGCGGTCACTGCGGCGCGTTCAGTGCTTGACTTCATGGCTACTAGTACGGACGGTCACGAACATAACGAAGAGGAAACTCAGGAAGAACATGAAGAAACACTCGGAGATGAAGTTATAGGCCAAGAAGCGGAACATGCAGGTGAGATAGGAGTATCTGGCGAGAAAGTCCAACAGTCAGAGAAGAAAAAGGGTGAGAGGAAAGAACCTATTGTGCTAGTGCGTGAGGCGGGAAAGTCGTTGTTGCCATTTGCAAGAGTACAGAAGATCATCAAGGCAGACAAGGTGTGCACGGCTGGTGATAGGTTGCATGAATTGATCCAGGAAGATGGCAGGATATACCAATGGTTGCCAAAGATGCTACATTTTTAATTTCAATCGCCACTGAAGAGTTCATTAAACGGCTTTCAGAGGCTAGCAAGAGCGTGGCAGAACGGGAAAAGCGATCTACTGTGCAGCACAAAGACATCGGTGCGATACTTCGTGATTCTCAACGCATCCATGTTAACTGATCTCATGTTGATGTGTCTACAGCTACTGCCGTACGGCGTGTGGACGAGTTTATATTCCTGGAAGGTACGCTGGTAGAACTATCTGACCATGTCAACTCTGATGAATGGATAGAAATCATTCCATGGTTGAGCTCAGAACCTGTAACAAAGCGAAAACCCAAGGGAAGCAGTAGTGGGATCAAAGGAACACCAACACTTCTGGATCAGTTTGTAGTTAAGGGTGCTGAGGATGTCGATGAAGACCGAGCTGGGATATTATTATGAACGAGGATGGAACGATGGTCGGTTATTCACCGGTCCGATAGCCGGATCCACGTTCTTAGCCGTGGGACACTTGATAAGTTGTAACTCTGAGCTTCATACGTTCCAATGAAGATTGTTGCAACGTTCCACCACCCATCCTCGGTCTTGTCTTCGGTAAAATGCCAACTTTCATCAAGAGATCTCGAACATCTTGTAATAGCGAAAATTGACCGAATCGATGTTTACTCCCTCCAACCCCATGGGCTCCAGCATGAGTGTGGGCTTGAGATATGGGGAAAGGTTGTTTCAGTCAAAGCTGTTCCAATTCTTGTACGTTCGTTCGTGTGATGCCACCTTGATATCTCCGACTGAATGTTCCACAAGGGCTCATCACGATCTAATCTTCTGCTTTTGCTGGCCCATCCTGACCCAGAGCTTATAACCCTTTCGTACTCTGAGTCTGACTCCGGTGCTAGAGAGTTGACTACCAGAAAACAGTTGCAACTGTATGAACGCACACCACGTCCTGCAGAGTTCTTCAACGAGGTGCTAGTTCACCCCTCGGGGAAGATAGCTGTCGTCAGCTGCTATACGGGCAAGCTCAAAATAGTCAAGTTTAAGGCGGGAAACTATCAGGAAGATTTTGATGTAACGTACGTCTGCTGCGTATGCTTGTGTATCTCAGGACTGAGGGTTTGTTTGTTTAGATTACCGGAACTCAACGTCTTCAGTTTGGCGTTTCTGCCTGTACCCGAAGACGAGTTTGCGATTGCGATCCTGTATATGGATTATCAGGAACGGGTACAGCTAATAGCGCGAGATATCCTCATTGACGACTTTGAGTTATCGTATCATCCTTCTACTGTGCTACATCCAACGCCCATTTCTGCGAAAGTCCTACCTTGTCCCACAGAATGCATCCCACAACTTCTTTCTGTTCCACCATCACAGCTGACAGTTGACGGAGATGATGAAAATGAAGGCTTCTTTGGTGGAGTATTGATCGTGGGTGGGAAACAAATTTTATTGTTCGAGTTGGCCGACAAGCAAGGGCAAGAGAGACAAAGGGGTAAGAGGAGGCGGTTGGAGGCAAAGAAGAAGAGCACCGATGCTGCTGAAGTTGAGAAGGCTCAGGCGAGGGAGATGGAAAGAGAAGGAAGGAAAAGGAAACCTAGGGGTAGTGTGGAATGGCCATGGAGCGAGGTCACTGCGTAGGCAACTATTCTTGTCTTCCATCCCATTCATGACAGGGCCACTACTTTATCCAGATGCTGTGTTGTCAGTTCACATTCATTCAGATATTTCATAGGCGACTCATTTGGCAGGCTCTCCATGTTGTCTCTTGACCATCTCAAACAGGAGGGCCTTATTCTAATACCTATCGGAGAGGTCTGTATATTTTTTTTGTAGCTTTTTCTGTTTTGACTGATACCATCTCTCTTAGACATCGCCACCAACAACACTGACTTACTTGACGACCCAAACGTTGTTCCTAGGATCCCATCTGGGGGATTCTCAACTACTTCAAATTAATCCTACGCCTACTTCCTCCCTTTCCTCCCCTACTTTGGCCACTCCCCCAGAGGTGAAACTCACCCCCGCTGGCAGGTTAGGCGTATCAAGTACAGGAAAGGGCAAAGGGAGAGCACTGGATGATGATAATGATTTCCCGAAGGACCCTGCAAAAGGCTGCGTAATTGAGTCGTACGGGTCCTTTGTCAGCGTTCTGCACACGTTTAAAAATATTGCCCCAATTATGGATGCCGCTTTAGTCGATATTGATGGGAGCGGGGAGGTGTGTCCTATCCCTGAGTGTCGATCTACAGATCTCTTATATACTTCTGCCTCTAGCGGCAGGTTGTCACCTGTTCTGGAGGTGGGAACACAGGATCTGTGAACATCGTCCGAAATGGAGCAAACTTTGCAGAATTGGCGTCAATTCCCGGATTAACAGACGTAACCAACATCTGGCCCGTACGAAACCAATTCGAGGATAGGTGCCCAGTTTGCTATGTTAGATTGTGTCTATTCCTAACCCTCTTGTTTAGCACTGATAGCCGCATTCTTGTTTCCACACTGCAGTCTACTCATCTCTTCGAAATCAACGATGCAGGCAGCAGCACCTCCCTGTATTTTATCAAAGGGGCTTTGACTGGTCTTGTATTCGATTCGCCTACGCTTGCCTTTGGCAACATAGCGCATCGTATAACCGATGCAAATGGCAAATCAAGCTATGTCAATTCACAACTTGTGGTGCAGGTGACTGCTAGGGGCGCGTTCTTGCTTGAGTATGACGTAGCGATGGGAACCTACGTACAGCATTCCAGATGGGAAGACAGAGGAAGGGAGGTTGTAGCGGCCAGTGTTAATCCCAGTCAGGTGGTATTGGCGTTAAATGGTGGGAGATTGGTCGCTCTCAACATCACGCAAGAAAATGTTTTCAATGTTGTTGCGTAAGTTTCTTTCGTACTTTCCCCTTTGTTAAGAACCCTAATTTGGCTTCAAGCCAGAATAAAGGTAATTTCACCGAAATCAGCACAGTCTCTTGCACGCCCCAAGATTCATCAAAACATTTCTCGAACTATGTTACGGTGTCATATTGGGGAGAAAATGAAGTTGAAGTATTGACCTTCGACAAGCAAGGTTTTGTCCTCGTCTCCAAATCTCCGCCCCTTCCTGCCCTTGTTCGGTCTGCTATCCTTTACAACTTTGGATCCGACACAAGCCCAAAAGGAGCTGATTACCATCCTCATGTTCTCGCTGGATTGGGGGATGGCTCCGTTGTCTACTTTGCATGGAAAGACAAACAATTCAAGGAGAAGAAGATAATCTCGCTAGGTCGTGCACCAGTTTCTTTGACAGTCTGTCAAGTAGATGGCAAGAGAGCTGTGTTTGCGGCAGGGAATAGAGCGACAGTGTTGTCCTGGGAGAAAAAACGATTGCATACTTCGCCTATCATGCTCAAAGTATTAAATTACATGTCCATTCATTTTACCCAAGCTTACAGATAGGCGTTGTCTGCAGGAGATTGTTGGAGTGTCACCTTTGAACACCAACACATTCAAGTCGTCTCTCGTCTTAGGTACCCCTACTGGGCTCTTTATTGGTCGCGTCAAGGACTTGGATAAAATGCACATTCGATCGGCAAGCACCTTTTGACATCGCATATATTTTATTCCTGATTTTCTGTTACCAGGTTTCTCTGGGATTAGATAACCCGCGGCGGCTGGTCTATCAGCCTAACTTGAAAGTCTTTGGTGTGGCATGCACTCGTACTGTGCCTGGAAGAATTGGCGGCCTTGAATTATCAACAAGTTCTTTCAAATTATTGGACGACACTACGTTCTCTGGTGATTTCTCAAAGTTTTTCTTCCATTTCTTAGTATTGAATGTATATCAGATCTAAGCACTTTCAACTGTGAAACGGACGAAGAAATTACTGCTTTGACAACTCTGTCCCCACCGGTTGGTGATACAACTATGCCACTGTTTTGTCTCGGAACCTTCACATATGAGCCCGATGAGAAGGAGCCTACGAATGGGAGGTTGCTAATCTTCACTGCTTTCCAATCTGCTTCCAGTCTGCAGCTCTCCTTAATCGCATCAGCAGATGTCAAAGGATGTGTGTACTCTTTGGCCCTCGTAAACGATACAATTGTAGCCGCAGTCAATTCCTCAGTAAGTAAAGCGCTATTTGCCTACTGACCGCAGTTGAATGTTTCCACGTAGGTGATGTTATATGATCTTAAAGTATCCGATGACGTTCCCTCTCCGTCGTTCACCTTACAATTGCTTTCGGAATGGAACCACAACTATTGCCTGACGAGCTTAGCAACCTACGGAGATCATATAGTGGCGGGTGACCAGATCAGCTCTGTGTCAATCTTGAAGGTTTCTGATTCCAAAATACACAATGTCGCCAAGGATTATGGCCCTTTGTGGCCGGTCGCTGTGGAGGCGTCGGATGAAGCTAATATCATTGGCGCCAACGTAAAGGATATTTCTATTTTTCCAAATTTCCGAATTGTCTGATCATCTGCGTAGGATGCACTGAACCTCTTTACATTCACGTTGACTCGCACAATGGGACGAGCGTCACTGGAACGCAATGGCAGTTATCACTTGGCCGATTTCGTCACCAAACTCATTCGTGGTGTGTATCGTATTCCTTGATCCCGACCTTTCCCCTGACTTCGTATCAAGGATCACTAGCTTCATCAGACGCGCCGAGCAATACAACGTTAGAGGCGAAGCACGTTTTCTTCACCTCTTCCGGTCGTCTTGGTGTCATCGTCGATGTGGTTGATGAACAGCTTTCACTACATCTGACGTCATTACAAAGAAACCTTGCTGGTGTCATTCAGGGTGTCGGTGGGGTGACTCACACAAGGTCATAAATTTGACAACCTTATTCCGAACGCAGGCTGATTGGCTTATCTACAGATTCCGAGCTCCACACAACACACGAGGTCGCAGCGATGCAGATGTTGCGTCTTTCGGTTTCCTTGACGGTGATTTTATAGAAAAATTCCTTACACACATGGGGACACCAGGGCGGCTCGAAAAAATCATTACGGGTCACAGCAATCCCGAAAAGCTGACAATGCCGATCGAGGAGATACAGCTAGTCTTGGAAAATCTGCAAGGCATGCATTGATGATGATACTACGTAGGCAATAATAAGTCAAACAGTAAGACACAGGTGATGGATGCAAGGATGTATGTACTAATTAAATATCACCATATACAACTGATTCAGAAATGAGGAACAACGTCGAATGCTTTGAAAGCAGCGGATGTCATGATTGGGACCAATAGATGCAAATGGGGGCGACAAGACTGATACGATCTCAAAATTTCGAGAACGATGAAAAGTACCATCGTAGAGTTTGGAAGAAAGTCAAAGAAGGGAATTGGAGGGTGGAGGTTAAATCTTGCCCTTGGTCGACGTCGACGGCCGTATCGGGAGCCAAGTAGAAACCACAGAGCAGAACCAGATAGCTGCAAATCCAGTCAGTGAACTTACAATATACAGCAGATCACTGTGAAGATTACCTGAGAAGGAGGATACTCCCTCTATGATAATTGCTCTTTGCCTCGATGTATGTGTAAGTCATCAAGAACATTGAGAGGATCAAGGCTATCACATCCCATCGCGGGAAAATGAGTCTGAGGGTCATCGGAGGTCAGGCAAACGGCAAACACAAGGATTTCCGGGACACATACGAGAATGTTTTGGCAACCTCACCCATGCTTGCTGGGTTGTACCAAGCCGAAAAGGCAACCATTGCCGGGATTTGGAGCAGACAAACCTGGAGAGCATAGGCAGATCCGATCTCCATGCTAGATTGAACAGCAAGTGTATCAGTAAGTGGCGAGGGGAAGAGAGGAAGGCAGCTTGCCTCAGCGCAATGTTTCCATTGAGCGCGAACGAGATGGCGTTCATGAATTCCGTAGTATTAGGCACTAGAGCAAAAAGAGTAACCCCAAGGAACTTTTCGTTGATCCCAGAGCCTTCGAGGATAACATCAACGACCTCAACGAGAAGCTCTGCATCACGAAAGTAGCTGCGTGTCAGCAGGGATCGTATAAGGGGGAAGGAATGAGTCTACCTGCGATGACAGCGTAAAGAGCCGTGCATGCCAACAGCACACTAGCGCTGGTCGTACGACTCCAAGACGGTGCATCGTGCCCTCCATGAGTGCTTGCCTCATCAGCGGCCGACGTCCTAACCCGTGCAGGAGAATGTGTATGTGCATGGTGGCGAAGGGCGCTGACAGTAGCCACCGCTACTGCACGCGTAAAGTCATCCGTCGTCATAGTCTCCGGCGGAACATGCAAGCTATCCTTCACTGTCCGGTCCACAGTCTCCAGCACAGGAGCGTAGGCGGGCTGGGCTGGGCTGCGGGCGTACGAAACACGTCGATTGTGCGAAGGAGACACTGAACGATCGCCCCCGCCACGCGAAGTGGAGTCAAGTGGGAGGGGTTGCTCTTGTGGGGCAGGAGTCTGATTACGTGAAGGTACACTGCTAGGCTTGCGGTGAAGGGATGTCGGTCGGTGAGTTTGAGCACCTGCCGTTGACTGGCCCGGAGCAATAAGTTTTTGATAAAGCGAAAGACGATTATGAATAGGGAGCTCCATCGGGTGCATGAGCTGTTGGGGATTCTGCCATATCTGCGATGCATGGGTGCGGAGTGAAAACCACAGTCCGATCAGATAAGACTGTTGTAGAATGAATACACAAGATAATCTATGCCATGCTGGGGCACTTACCAGGATCAACACAGCGGCACAGAAGTACATAAGTGACTTCACTGTCGACTGATAGAATGGATCGTCTGCAGGATCTGGATGTGTATAATAACAGTGGTCACAGATCCAAGGAGCATCTGCTGGTCTTCCAGGCGATGTGGGACAGCCCGTACAGACGAGTTGGAACTGTAAACCTTGTCAGCAACCAGTGACAGTACAAAAGAAAGTATAAGAAAACACACGTTCCCATAGGTCTGATAGAATAGAGTTGGAGTTAAAGCCCCGATAATGGCCATGATCAACATCATACTAGTAACACTGGCGCTCTTGGCATTGAACTTGAGGTCCTTGCGTTTCAGCGCACCGCTGCACATACTCATTCCCGGCATCAACAGCACACCGGCAAGTAAGCTCCCAATGATGGAACCTTCTACAAGAAGGCCCTTGCTTCTAGTGAGTGCAATGACGTATAGGATGATCTCGATAATTGAACCGAAGGTCGCGTTAATGACGGCACCCATGCCTATAGAAGACTGAGCAGAAATGGAGGCAACTGCCATCCCAATGAAGTACGACAACGGAATGACGCTCAGAAGACTGAGGAAGAAAATCAAGCTCCTGGAGGCGATCACAGCCAAAAATGCTGGTACATGTTTCCCTTCCTGCTCGAGCTTTTCTACCATCGTGAGAAGTACCATCCCATCAAAGATCACAAAGAAGACAACTGGAATGAGGTTAACGAAGAGGATGTTGACACCCCCCACGGTGTACTTGTAATACTGCAACCCAACCGCACGATACGTACACAGCAACACAGTGGACGTAGGTGAGCCTGATGGTGCCAGCTGTCCTGGTGACAATCTAGTATGTTTGAACTTGATGGAGGCCCGAGGAACATCTTCACCGTCCACTGCTTCGCCTGTCGGTTGCTCAGGGGGCATGACAACAACTGAGGGGGCAGCACAAAAGCGAATAGATGTAGGGTGCTCAAAGAGGTGCTTAATAAGTGCCCAGTTCAATTTGGCCATGGGTATGGTAACGACGAGGCCCCAGCAGATCATACACGCGATGAGCATGAGTGGTGCAATGATGCATATAATGGCGAGCCAAAAGCAAGCTTGGCCAAGGCAGTCTTTCGCCACACTCTCTTTCGCCATACCGACAGAGCCCGACGAAGAAGCGGACATGGGCTGAGTTGCACCGTACGCCTTTTGAGGGCCAGGGATGAACTGATTGGTGTGCAGAAGTAGGGGCGCAGTTTCGCTTGAGTGAGATCTATTTTGAGCATGCTGAGCTGCAACAGTTTCGGGGGTTATAGTGGGCTGCTCGGAAAGGGGGACACCTCGAACACGAAATGAAGGAACGTTGTCACCAGAAGATGACTGTCGCAATGGCACACCACGAACGGTGTTGGCCTCAGACCCTTCACTCCACTGGTGTTCCTGCACGTTATCTTCGTCTTCACCGAGTGATTCAGCATCATCGAGTTCTCCCTCCACGTATTTACCAAAAGGCCATGCGAGGTACCAGCCTAATCCATATACGAGGGACGCGTATCGCCTTCCCCCTTGGGGAACCAAGTATAGAAGAGCAGAAACCACGACACAGGCGGTGGCTAACCACCAGCCAAAGGCGAGTCCCCAAAAGATATTTCCTGGGAGGAGATGACGCTCTGCTTGGGCAGATGGGATAGAATGCAGCGCGGCATCAGCATGACGAGTGACAGATCGTGATTTCTGATACAAAGCAGGTTTCCAAAGACGAAGACCGAAAGGATGTTGAACATTGATAAGAGACTGACGGTCTTTGACAGTGATTGGGTCGTCCTCCTCATCCACATCGCCCTCTTCTTCTTCATCTTCGGCAGTCGCGATGGTTTTGCCGCGTCTGCTCAAAGAGGGCGCTCTATCCTCATCTTCGTCTTCATCGTCATCATCGCCTTCTGTAAGCGCATGGCGAAGGCTGTAACTGCTACTTAGGCTGGTACTCCTGTGACTGCGTCCATTTGAGTGTCCTGACGTGTTCCTGAGGATGGGAGGGGGGCTACGAGCTGGAGTGGAACGGGGAGATACAGAGCTTCGAAGATAGAAAGACTGAGAGGAAGAGGATAGAAGGCTATCGTTAGAAGGAGAAGAAGGGATATGAGCCATTTTTCAGTGAAATTTATGTTCCTTGGTTACAGAGCGCCGCCGCCTCGATCTATTAATAATAGACTCTCACTACTATATCTAATCTAATCTCATTTCTTCAACAGTTTTTCATGCAGTTGAGCTCCCTTCAACTTCGCCCTCAAATACTCCAGCCGCGCCTCATAACGTCCACTGACCTCTTCCCTGCGCCGTCTGATCTCTTCCATTTCATTTTCCAGTTGCGCTTCGTCCTCCTGAATCCGCATGGTGGAACCCCCAACCGGTTGGTCATCTTCAACAAGTGCACTCATCCCGGTGCTCCGTGTCAAGCTCACACTAGAGTTCTTAGCCACCCCAAGATATCCGTAGCTTGAAGGCAACGAAGGAACGGGAGGCACCACCCCGGATCGAGTAGCCCTCTGTGAACCTATACTTGATGATGAATTCTTCCGGTGCAACGACTCAGGTCTTGATATTGAAAGTGATGCGTTCAAACTGCCCTTGGACCGCAATGTCTTTCGACCTGAATATACTGTTTTTGCAATCGAAGGCGCTGTGCCTGCCGATGCCCCTGACCTGATCGATGCCACATCGCTCTCCGCAATAACAACCCGTCTCTGCGATCGGCCCTCCGGACTTATTGTTGATAGCAAATCAGACTGACTTCTTCTCCCAGTCTCTCCTGACAGTTGTGGTGCACGCCCCTGGCGGCGCCGAACTCTGGCAAGCGTTGTCACTTCTAGGCCGTTAAATGCGTCCATTAGACTCTTCGCTTCAGCCTCAACTGACAAGATCTCCTGACGAATCTCAACTGTTGTTTTCAAATGTTCATCGTCATTTATGTCAAACCCCGTATACCTAGCTTCGCTTCCAACGGAACGCGCCGGAAAGGACGACGGTGGTGTGCCAAACCGCCGGACACTCGTTGTTGAACGTACGCTCGGGGGGAAGTGTGGTGAATAATCAGAATGCGTACGATCCGAGCCTACTCCAGTCTGTCGTGACGAAATGGACATCGCATCGGCCTGCATTTGCGACGTTGTCTGTACAGAGGAGTTGCTTGGTCTTTGGGTAAGACGGGGCCTAAATATATTGGAGACTTTAGATGTCGACGAGATGATGCTTGAGGTATCGTTCGAGTCTTTTGAGCTTCCGTGTCTCCGTCGACTAGTGGCCCGTCGCAAGAAACTAGCCACCGAGCTCTTTGAAGTTACGGAGGAAGAACGATGGAGTTCCACTTGGAAATTTGATAACGGTCGAGCCGTACCTGTTATCGTTGATAAGGGTCGAGCAATGTGGATACAGGCTTGCTCACGTTTGCCTTCTTCAGCTGAACCGTTCCCACGTTGACGCGGTCCAGCAACGGGTACAACAGAAGCTTCTGTTGGCACAACTGCGCTACTGGCGAATCTTTCGAATAAATTTTGTCGTAGGAGACGGTATTCGTCGTCACTGAATGAAGATAATAAGGGCACTGCACTTGATCAAAAAAAGAGATAATACTGACTCGAGGAGACCCTCAGAATTTGCCACCGCCAATTCATTAAGTCGTTGCGCCAATGTCATCCTGTTGATAAGATAATTCACATTTATCTCACGCATAACAAGATAAAGAGGCAAGGAACATACGTGACACTATCAGTAGGTTTGCGAGGCGCTGGCGCGGCTTCTGAGCTCCTGAGTTCCACCGATGGCTGGTTTCGGGACCGAACAGACATTGCGCCCAGTACGTCATCCATTGGCGGGTGTGCAGCCCTCGACGGCGGAGAAACAGACAACTGCTCATGTTGGTTACGCAGTATGCTGGGACCCGCAGACTTGGTACTGCCAGAAAGCGGGCTCGGCGTCGTGGTGGCACCGCGCTTTGTAGGCGTCGCACTGTTGGAGATTAAGAGGGTATGCGCCACGGTCGCGCCATGCGTCGTAAATGAAGTCTGTGGCTGTTCTTCGCGTTCTTTACCTTTGTTCTTGCCGTACTGCATGTACAGGCCATAAAGCATTGATTTACCGCTGGACTGAAATGAAAAGAAGCAAGAACGCACGAATCTGGAGCGAATAACGTGGACGACGGATTTATCGTTAGACGCAGTGGCACTCCCAGTTGTAGTGAGGTTGTCTTCGACCCTTCTGGATGAGAAAAAACCCATGCCTTCATTACGTCGGGTCCTATCCTCCTGAATTGTGCGATTGTTGGTTTACGCGTCGAACAAGTTGACAACAGTGAACTCAGGAACCAAAAATCCAGTCCTAATCTGTACTAACGTGGACTACCAATTTAAAATCAGGGTCGTATGGCAACGTTAACATTGCCAAGCGTGGATGAGCTCTCATTTCTTTCAAAATGTTAAATCACGGTCCTCAGATCAGTAATTGTACTGCAGTTGTACATATACTCTTCTCATCACATACTCTACAGCCAGTAAGATGGACGGCAGCCCATTTCAAGAACGTTGCTCCCTCGCCCTGATTCCGTGAAGCGAATAAGACTGTGATTCTAGCCTCTGATGACCAGATAACGTATGCTGCAGGGTCTGCAAGTTCAGAGAAGAACTGGTAACCGATCGATTGGGTGTCAGATAACATCAGACACGGCAATTCCCGAGTTCACTGTAAGTCTGTAATGAGTTGAGTATGTGCCAATGTTTGATTATCCTTGCTGAAGTTCATTAGCCATGAAGGCCGTCAGATGGCACCCACCTTCCTTCGATATTCGTGTCGAGACGATATGTATTCCAGAGTATGCAGGTTTAGTTCTGGCTAGATTCATGGTTAACCCTTTGTCAAGAATCCAACACCCTGATGACGCGATCATTCGGGTCAAAGTGGGTGGGCATACGGTTCTTCGTCTTTGTTTTGACCATTGAACCGCCTGTATATATGACCAGCTTGCTGCTCTTTGTGGTATGAATGCTTCTGGGTTGAGTCTTAAGATATGTATTGACACCCGTGCCAGGAAGCGATCTTCACATATACAGAGGGCACGGTGGTGTAGATAAAATGTGAGGAGTACTGTATCGATGTTCGTAATGGGTTAAATTGACTGATCTTGAAAACAGCCACACATGCGGACACGAATTTATTGGGCAAGTTGTATCTTTGGGATCTAGCTATCAGCCAAGCACCGAGGGCAGACCAAAGCTCTACTCCAGTCTGAAGGTGGGCGACAAGGTGGTCTCTCCATTTACTGTGAACTGTGGAGAGTGCCAGTTAGTAGAAACGTCATTCACGATTCCATCAACATTCTTACAATTATCCTTGTAGTGTATGTCGGCTTGGTTTCACTGGACGGTGTCCAGAAGGTGCATTATTCGGATCCCCAGCACTTGAAGGTGGTCAAGCCCAGTACGTGCGGGTGCCAAAGGCAGGGGGGACTCTCTTCAACCTAAGCAATCCCATTACCTGGTCTACCTCGCTCTCCGCGCAAGAGAAAGAACAGGCTTTGATAGGACTCGCTGATAGCTCACTGCTCATGCTCGCTGACATTTTGCCTACTGGTGTCTTCGCTGCCCTTCAGGCAATCAACCACCCAAAGGTGCTTCCTATTGTAACTGGGCGTCCTTGGCCTCAGTGCCTCTCTGGAGATATCACCAACACTGAAAACAACGAAGTCAGCTTAACCCCAGAGGATAGATTTCTGACGTTTGCGATCGTTGGCTTGGGGCCTGTGGGCATCTGTGCAGCTGTCAGTCTGTTGGATGTGCTTGCAACACGGAAGTTACCTTTCCGCGTTGTAGCCATCGATCCTATTGAAAGTCGAAGGGAAAAGATGAAGGTTGTGTACTCTGCTATCGACGTATCTAGCAGAGGATCTGGCGTGTTTGAAGTACACAGCATTGATGATGCAAGAGACGTGGTTAAAAACTGGACAGGCGGCATCGGGTGTACAGCCGTTCTTGAGGTTTGCCTCGAACTCCAGACGTTCTTTGACTCACCTCCGACTGGATTATAGGTTGTAGGGAACACAAGCGCTTTATCACTATCATACGATTTCGTGCGAGCTTTTGGAGCAGTTATCTCCGTAGGTGTACATGGGGCATCACCTGTGCCATTTACAGGTCGTCAGCTGTACAACAAGAATGTCTCCTTCGACTTTGGACGCTGTCCCTCTCGGGCGATGTTTCCTTTAGCGTTCGATCTGCTAGGTAATGGACTGCCTTCATTCTAGCATCAATAGACTCTTACCGGTATCCAGTTAAAAGACAAGATGTTTTCGGAGGCGTAGGTCAACCTGAAAGTTTGATTGACCGGGTTGTTAGCATAGACCAAGCTCCAGAAAGTTATCGCGCGTTTGAGAAGGGAGAAGTGGGCAAAGTCATCTTTGATCCTTGGAAGTAGAGCGTTTTTTCCTGGACAAGGTTTATGACACTCCGAGCTGGTCAATATATTGGGGATGCGAGGTGTCGATTGCGTATAACCAACCGTTGGGTCGTGAACCGAGAACCAGAATGACTATCCCTTGATTGAGTTCGTTGGCACCAAGACCGTCAAACTGGAACTTGAACGATTCTCTACTCAAGCACCAGAGGAGCTGTCACCTTCCTCAGTACGTCTACTGTGTAACCTGTTTGTACATACAGGGGTTCGTAATAACTCGAACTTTATGTTCTTCCCTGGTCGGCGTCGCGCTGTCTCGGGTATGAAGCACAACAAAAAAAATGCGTTCGAGGGAAAATCTGTCATCAGGTCGTCGAGATCCAAATCCACAGCTCAGAACCTGCTTACCGCAACGTCGTGGATTATCAAGCGAGTCTGAGACTGACAACAGGTTGAGCGACAAGTTCAACCTAAGTCTTATGGTGCACCAGCAATGTCTAGACACAGCGAGTCGGTCTGTCCTGGAGGTTCATAACATCTGTTCTACAGAACATATTAGAATATATATATATTGAGTACCCACCATACGCACTGTACGTCGTCGTACTAATTTTTGAATGATATCAGTCAGTCGCCAGTGAATACTAAAAATGTGGAACAGTGGGATCTGAGAAAAACTTTGGTTCACCGCTTTTCACCTCCATTAGAATATACCACTTGACAATACAGTTATCGGATGAATCGGGAGTAAGACCGTGCAGGCCAGCCACTGGAAAAATCAGGCGTGTTGATTCCCAACTGACAAAAGAGATACATCAGGCAAGCGTTCAGATGCCAGTAAATCTTCCTGTAGACGTGTAGTAGTCCGGTGATGGTCGAACTTGAAATTTTATACACTGATTCAAAAGCCAACATACGATAGACGAGGATTGGGTCATCGTTGTCAATCATAATGTCCTGACTCCCAGGCCCGATCTGGCACAGTTTGATAGTTGTCAGCTCAACAGTGCGTAAAGGTGGAGGTCTCTGGGGCATATCGTGAGCTGATAGGACAAGAGAGCCGCTACCAGATGTCAGAGCAACGCCAGACTGGTCGACAGAACCTTCGTTCGGGCTGAACAGTACGAAAAAGATGAACAGACATGCTGTAAGTAAGCTGAAAGATGCTTGTTAGCAAAATCGACGTATCCTGAAGCCGAAGTAACGCGGGTCATGAACAAAAGTGTTGCGTGTCACTGACGCACTGCGTTGGGTGCCACGGCTGCATTGGCAATGCAAGCAAGCATAAGAGTTGGGAAAACTGAAAGCAAGCGCATTTCGAAGAGTGTTCAATGAAAGTTTGTGCGTGGGCGTGATCCTTGCAGAGTTCCTGTTCATGCGATCATGTTGCGGTCGTAACCGAGTCCAACACTACTAGTGTTGCGAGAAGCGAGAAAACAGTTGCAGTAGTAGTTGATTTTAACGTTGACGTCGCCTAGACAGTGGGAACTTTCCACCAACTCCTTGTAACTGTCTCCAAGGGCAGGTGAATGAACATCGAGCCTGGTATGTCCTCATGAAAGCTTCCAGAAGGCAACCACTCCAGGGTTCATTCTTACTTACCTATTGAGTTCATACACGGCCTGGTACATGGAAACAATCACAACGCCGCATTTCCCCAGTAGTGTAAACGAGAATTCGGGGGGTCGTTGGAGGCTAACCGTCGGGTCAGTGCAAGAAGTCCAGTGTCACTCTAGAGACACGATTACTGCGAAAATATTTTGCTAATCACAGCATCATTTCTTCAACACAGCACCGAGATCATGTAATTTGTAGCCAGCCATACATACTGGTTTATTTCACAACAGAGAGATTAACAATGCAGTGACTATCGGTCACTGATCAGGGGAGGATTTCAGCTGCTAAGACTGGCAAACACGCAAGATTGTAGATCACGACAATGCATCTCTTTGATTCGCTTCATGAACAAAAAAGGTTTCTTCGCTGTGTCTTTATCGGACATAACAATGTAACTGCAGGAAACGTGACGCACCACGACCATAAGTGCTCGATAAGTTGATCAACAACATATAAACACTTACAAGTGGATCAATGACAGCCAGTAAGAGTATTTAGGCAGGCAAATCAGTTGCTTTGAGTTCAGCCCAAGTAGGGAGGCCGACAACAGAAGGTAAATCATTCCAGATTTCTTGACGCAATAATTCAACGTCTTGGCGAAAGATAGCTCGACAGCGTAGGCAGACAGACGAATCTTCTGCGAGACCTTCGATCGCCTGGAGCATGTAATAGAGGGGACCAGTTCTTGCCACCCAAGAGCGAGATAGTCGATGAGCCAATCTAGAGAATCCACGGCTACAGACCATCCAAGTAGTGCAATCCGATGATGGTGTCCGATCATCAAAGAACTGCCGGACGAAATCGAGAATAACCGAGATTCGATGTTGGAACATAATGGCATAATCCTTGATATCTGCAGGACTCAATCGAGAAGACGGCCTGGAAGGATGTTCAACCAGAAGCTTAGGATGGTCTGCGCGAAGTGTATCGACAAGCGGGTAGAGGGAGAGGAAATAGAGAGCTGATGGAACAACGATTTGAACATTGACCTCCCTTGCCAGGTTGAGGACATGCAGCGGATGGACATAAGGATATGTTATGTTGTCCATCAACGGCGTCTTCAATGCCAATGAAACCATCGCGTCATGACCATGCAAGGTGTAGGACCATATTTCAGCGAGGTATCGAATCGCTTGAATACAGAGGTGTGCAATGAAGTACTTGGTTGAAAGACGGAGAATGGCAGTCAGATAAAGGAAATCCTCGATGTTGTGATTGTGAAATGTCCTATGTTAGTTACGTAAGACCAGCTCAGCGAATACTTAGACCACACACGCTCCATCGTAAAGGGCTGTGATTAGATCGGATAGCTCTGAGGGAAGATCATGCATCATAACAACCTGACAACCTTCGAACGATTCTATACCGGGGTCCATGGGTTGGGGGATGGCAAACATCCCTGGAAAATTTCCGAATGTCTTTCCTGCTCGAAGGAAAGTCAGGAAAGAGTCCACGACACCCTTGATAACTTGCAGTTCATACAAGGACACCACGATGTACCCGGAAGGCAATAAAATCTTGAGTGATGAGCACGATATTTCCATCCTCAAACCAGGGCTAGCAGGCGGTCAACCTTGAGAAATAGTCGACTCAAAAAATGCGCACCTCGCCACGTTTGAAAGACATGGGCGAAACGTGATCTTGTGTCACGTGTGTATACAATATCGCGGGCCGCGCCCGCAAACTTGAGCTCGCTATGTCTTCTGGCCTCCGCAAACCATCGCCTTCTCGACTCGCCCCCCTTCGGCCTGCACCATCTGTATCGAGTTTGCATATCCATGGTCATGGCTTAGAACATCTTGCCTCTCCTTCTGTACCTCCAACCTCTCAGGCATTAGAAAGCTCTTCATCATCTGTATTCACTGTAGACCTAAACGAGGGTATCTTACTTCAAAGCGAAGACACAGAGATTGAAGAGGCTGAAGAAATCACAGCAACCAGCCGCGTATCAGATGTAGATAGGATCGATGAGGATTCGAAGAGAACCTTGCGGGATCAACTAAGGAGAACACTCAGTAGCAAGGTGTCTGGAGCAGGTGAAGTCTTCTGTGTACATCCTCTTATTGAATCTTTTACGAATAAGACCAGACATCGCTCCTCCCCTCTCTCCTGCCAAAGGGAAACTGCCGCACATCCCTGACATGGACTTCACACCAGGTAACTGGCTCGACGTGCTTGTCACCACTCTGTAGCTCTAAAACGGCGATTCAAGTGTCTAGATATTCCCCTAGGCAATATTATGTTCTGACGGATGCTGGAAAGCCCGTATTCACCAGGTACTATTCGCGTTTCACACCGCAACAATCTAACAAACTCTTCGCGCGCAAGTCACTCCGAAGATGAAGAGTCCGACAATATGGCATCTACGATTGGTGTCATGCAAGCACTGATATCCGTCTTTTTGGACGACAATGACAAACTCAGGTGTATAAATGCCGGAAGGACGCGAATCACCGTTTTGCTTCGTCCACCTCTCTACTTCGCCTGTGTATCGTCGTGGGGAGAGCCTGAATCTGTGGTAAGCCTTTGTCCCTCTCTCAACCCCATCCAGTTATCCCCACGCTAGTTCCAAATCACTGGCTCACACTTGTGAAGCAAGACGCGTTCCCACTTAGAATATCTCCATCTTCAAATTCTAAGTATTGTCACAGCGTCGCAACTGCGACGAATCTTTGAACGAAGAACAAACTTTGACCTGCGGCGACTCTTAGATGGTATCATTTTACTGAGCTTTACGCTTTGCGATCTAAACAGCAGTTCAACATCTAGGAGCGGAGAGTTTCTTGAATTCTTTATTGGATCGACTGGAGTTTGACCTTTCCATGAGTACTTCATCGCTACATTGCCTCAAGTTGGAAACAAACCTGAGAAAACGAGCGGCAGAAGCACTCGTACCAACTTCTAAAATAAAAGTAAGTTTACCAGATATAATATGCTTCCTGCTTATCACGCTTCCTTCTGAGGACATTCTCTATATCGTACTTCTGGCACAAGGTAGGGTCGTGACCTTGATCAGGCCAAGAAAGCACTCGATTCACCCTGCAGGTTTGTTCAATTTATACAATACAGATGGGTGCTGACCCTCAACGTGTCCAGACATCCACATTCTGCTGAACACGGTCCACTCTCCCTCTATAGCCAATTCTCCTGCATCTTCGTCCTGGATTCCCATCTGCCTACCGAAGTTCAATCCGTCCGGCTTCGTCAATGCCTATGTTTCCTTCTTGCGCAAGGACGACGTAGGTGAAGCACAAGCAGGGGAACGGGTGTTGGTCGCAGAGGCTGCCACTTCTCGGAGTCCAGGCACCCCACGACACAATATGAAACTCTCCCGCACATCGTCTGACCAACGGAGGATTACATTATTATGCATAAGTGGTGGCGGTGATTTGGACATAATCAGAGCATGGTGCGATACTGTCGCTCAGGTATAATTTATTGATATTTTAATACGCACATAATCTAATCACCTCTCTTTTGAACAGCGATTAGAGAAAGATGGCACCTTGGCTTCGATTGCTGATGCCTGTGACTCTAGATCGACAGAGTACTCTGTCTCTGATTTGGGCATCCCAGGTCTGCGACATTTCGTCTATAAATCTCGTTCCCAAGTGCAGATAACGGTTCCAATGTTTGAGGACCCGTACGACAATATGGAGGATCGCAGGAGGCAAGCTATGCCCATGTTGGTGCGGAATGCTAGAAATTGATATCTGCACAGGCTAGCGACATTGTATCAAATCCTACATGACGCAATTCATGCCAAGTCGAGTCAGCAAGAAACACTGAAGCTACAGTATATAAGAACAGAGAAGGAGAGTGTTATGGGTTGGGTACGTCGATTCGTGTCAAATCAAGTTGGACCGATGTCTTATCTTACACCAGATCACTCAACCATTCGAGTTGTACATTGCCTTATCACCGCGGTTGCCTAAAAGTGCTGCTATCGGTGCTGCGAATGCTGTCACGCGTTGGGTAAAGAGAGAAGAGAGCAGATTATTCCTGAAAGATGCTCCCGTCTTCTGATTTGTGCTCTGATTTTTTTTTTCGCCAGGCGAAATACCGTAACTCTCGTTTCTATCAGTGGTTTCCTTGGAAGGAGAAGGGGACAGATTCCAGCTAATTCGCTTGTAAATGAAGTCGTACATGTGTGTAGAGTAGGTGCAATTTGAATAACATAGTCTCACCTCTCCCTCGCCTTCTTGAGGCAATTCATCGTGCTGGGTTTCCCGTGCCGTGCTTTGGGTGAAGGTCAGCTTTGCATCACAAGCTTCATCTGATCCCCCCACATCATTCGAATTGGAATCAGTTTGCCAGCTGGTCCGCCACCTGGCTTTTCGTTGTATGTCAGGGCGAAAATCGAGCCATGACATGAACCCACTCCAAAGATTAAAGAACCCTGAGGCTATGGGGACTGCGGTGCTGCTGGGATTCCTTCAAATCAGTGAGGGTAGAGAGATCGTTACGATATTCATATAGTTTGCATTCAGATTCCACCCCAGAACATTGCTCTCCCATATTGAATTCGAATTCACCCTGGCCACATCTGTAACCACGACTATGCCTGTCTCGGTGGTATAGGCGGTCGTAATAACCTCGCCATGCTGCAGAAAGATGGCGGCCAGGGCTTCCAAGGGTACAACATTCTTGTTCCTGGTCCTTGTCCTCTGGACTTCCTTCGTCATCTTCAAAGTACGGGATAGCTACCTTGTGTTGGCAACTTGGCAACAAGCGCGCAGCAATAGCACGAGGATGAAAACTCGGTTGGCACGGTTGATGTCACAGGACAACCCATCAGGCTGGCCTTCATCCGACGTACGCGCTTGAAATGATCTTTGCACCACAGTAATAGGTGTGGGTAATGTCGAGCCAGACATTTCAGATCTCAGTGATGTGCGATGATAGAAACTGGGATGGGGTGGGAAAAGGCAACTTGTTGCTATTATTGCTTACACTCCATGACCAGCATTGGTTTCCATTCTCGCCTATGTTCGCTCATTCCACATCTGTCACGCTCTATAGTTAATCGAGCTGCAAGCAGGCCTGTGCCTCCCCAAAATGGTGATACATTTGTCTTGCACCAGCTCTACACTCATGGCATTTTGATAGATATCTTCACGTACCCCGTAGACTTTTTGAAGGCGATTGGCCGTTCATCGGACACTAAGGTCACCGTAGAGAAATGGGAGGAATTTTGGAAACTTTCTGGTCACGAGCTGAAGAAGTCCGGGGTAGCTGTGCGCGATAGAAGGTGCGCATGCTTTCATATCTTTTGACCTCGTTCATGACAGCCGTCGATCGGACTAGGTACATTCTCTGGTGCATGGAGAAATACCGTAGGGGGCTTCCAATTGAAAGTTTTGCTCATGAACCAAAGCCAAAGAAGACTATCCGAGGGTGGGCACACAGTTACATCGCTTCTTTCATTTGTTTCTCATCTTGATCATTACATAGATGGGGGCCGGCGGTGCAAAATGGGAAGAGGATACGCTCCCGAAGACATAAAAAATAAGAAATAGGTGTTTGGATTGCCTGCCGTAGGACGCAATAAATCAGCGTTTGCAAGTGGTGTGTCGCTTCTCACAAGCAAGGTTGAGCTGCCCCACCAGAAGTCAGCGTGAATAAGCTGTCTAATATTACATGGATGTCAATAGCTTGGAGATCCACAATCAGGGTAAGAGGGCAGTCCGTGATTTATACAGTCAGTGTTGGATTGCGACATATAGCTAAACACAATCTCCAGAAAAGATTAAAAAAGGTCAATGGAGTATCTATAGGCTGAAATCAGTGTACTACCACCGTAGGAGAACTTCGCTGAGTACTTGCCATTATTGAAGAGCAAATTTACTAGAATTCCTCAGCCGCTTCACAGGGCCTTCCTATGCAGGTAACGTTCAGGTTGTCGAGATGGCGTTTCAACGCATCCCGGCGGCTGAATGTCCTCAAGCAACCACCTACTCTCCACTCGTTCCGAAACAAGTACTGCCCCTCAATCTTAGAAATCCCGTACCACGCCGCATCCTTCACTAAAACGCCTTTGCACCACCACCCTTTGTCGGTGTTCTCGTTTGACCGCGTGTGGGTCAGAAGATGGCGCTTGAAATCAGGTACCCTCTGATTCGTCTGAATCCAGCCGCACTCAGGACAAATAAAGGTGGGATTTCTGGACGCGACTGCCAGCTCGATAGCAGCTGCGGAAGATGCTTGCTTGTTACGTGAGGGCGGGGGTATACGAGCCCGCTTAGTAGGCTTTCTTTGAGATGTGCTAGATGATACGTGTTGGGGTGACGGCTTTGCAGAACGTTCAATTGTAGCGCCACAGTCCCGTCGACGCTTGAGAGGGCCAGCGGCTGGCGATGGAACATACTCATCGTCCATCGCGTTTCCATCGCTTTCATCGTCGGCGTCATGGTCAGAATCCGCGGTGGAGTCCGCTGGATCATCGATAACTCGGCAGGGTGGTGAGGAGTGGGCAGTCACGGGCGGCGGGTGAGAAGCGGGATGCATCACCCCTGCTTTGCGCTTTAGCGAACTGGTGGTGCCTTGTGCGTGACTTGTAGTGTCAGCAACGGTGCTACGCTTGTGCGGAAGGAATGGTGCATCGTCTTCGAGAGTGGGTCTGGGAGAACATGAGTATGCTGGGAAAAAACGCTGGGAGGAATGGACTCACAACGATTGCGCGCGAAGCAGCTGGTCATTAGCATGGTATGTATTGTCCAAACATAAAGGCTCGACGTCTGAGTCCGAATCCGAGGCACTTCCTTTGTTACTTTTAGTATGATAGCGAGGCGACATCGTAGACGAGGAGCCCGAAGAACCCGTGAAAGGACTCGGCGCAGAGATGGGGTAGCTCAAACTGTCGTCCATCGGCTTCTCATCGTTTGGAGGGAAATGCCCAGCAGCTAGGGCTAACATTTCTTCAAAGCCTGGGCCGTCATCCGAGACACCAGAGAACACAGTGGGATGGTCGTTCAAGTTATAGAACATTTGGAAGAATAAGTTGCGAAAGAAGTGGGGATCTCCATGGCAGGGGTGTATTATTATTTATACTTAACCTTTCTTTCTTTCTTACGACGCGCTTTGGCACCATGAGAATAACTCCGAAAATGGTAACCCCTGCTTTATTATCACGTCGTGTTTTCGCCGTGACAATACACAAAAGTATCCCAGAAATGGCAAGCATCCAAAAGGACAAAGGATCGATAAAAAGGGTCCAAACGCATTTGGGCTGGAGACTTCTGGGGATATCTCCCATGTTTGTTTTCCAGATGTGAATTTCTTGAAAGGTGCTTAGATTAGATTGTGATGCCTTGAAGCAGTATGATTTCCCTTTTTGAGCGCTCAAGGTCAATCCATCACCTGCATGAGGGGAACACGAGGCGCATTTCCGAAGTGAGATTCCGTTTAAGCTGTATCGAGCCACGAGGCAGACATGATGGTGCCAAATGGGTTCGTCGAAGGTGCCAGCTTCTACATATCGGGCTCAACGTCACAGCCCAACATACTTACGTTCACCAGGGCCTGTTGTAGTAACATGTTCTTGACGCGAGCATGGGTGATGGTGGATTGTCTGCAAGTCTTACTGGTAATCAAATCCAATTCGGAGAGCCTCAAACCCCTTCGCCGATTCTCGACGATTAGTACTTGGTTGCAGTTGCAGGTTTTCAGCGATTAATAGTAAGTCTGCAAATGGTCCTTGATAAACCGAACGCGAATATCAATGGCACGAACTCGGTATGTATATGTGTGTGCCACTGGCAGCAATGCCAAGGTTTCTGCATCCGACCTGAACCAGCGAGCGTGGTCTGGCGCATGGAGGCTGTTCAGGATGATTGGAGGCTGTTCAGGATGATTGGAGGCTGTCCAAGATGATGATAGCTACCAGAACGTTGTTTCAACGTTGAATATAAGTTTGCGCAGAGCGTGTTATGGAGCCCCCCACCCCCGGCCCCCCACCAACTGCTTTGGCGATAGGATATTACTCGTAATGGATATCTGAGAAGAAACAGAAAGAGAAATTTGGCAATGCACATCGCTTGGCCCCGCGCTTATCCAATAAGAACTATTTCAAATGGGGATTGGCACCGAGGCATACGTAAGCTCCATGACACATCGCCTAACTCGGACCAGTGATCGGTCCTTTCCTTCTTTCCTCCCTTTCACTGTATCGAACAAATGGTTGAACAGGGCAAGTCGCACGCAGAGGTTCTGGAGACCTTTCGCCAGGAACTTTTCGAAGAAGGCATTCTTCATGATGGTGATACAATTGGCACAGATGACCACAGTCTGCTGTAAGTAGGACCGCCCATTCTATCCGGTAACTGTCCTTATCGTTTCTTTGTTACAGTCGGTTCTTACGAGCACGGAAATTTAACTTGGTGCAATCCAAAAAGATGATAAAAGACTGTCAAGAATGGCGGAAGACCGTTGAAGGAGTTGGTATCGATGAACTGTATCGGCGCATTGATCCTTTTGATGTTAGCGAAGTTTTGGTCGCTTTCGAACACCTGCTAATTGAGCGATAGTATCCCGAGCGAGAGGCTGTCTTTGAATGTTGGCCTATGTGGTTCCACAAAGTCTGTCACAACATTTTAACTTTGTTTCCGGTCTGACCAAAGTCATCAGACAGATAAGGTCAGCTTCGAGAAATGGCGGGGTGCTCTCAGCCATCTAATACCACGATCCAGAAGGGACGCCCTCTCAACATCAGTTTCTTTGGTGGCACAGACCTCCCCAAGCTGCACAAGGTATGCACCCCGGAGAAGCACTGGCAGACCGTAATCGTCACTGCCGAATCGGTCAGTCATTTAATCAATCCATTCATCTTGACGTTAATAATTCCACTGTTTTAAACAGCTCTGTCGTGAAATCCTGCCGGCCGCCTCCCGCCAAGCTGGAAAAACCATTGGAACTGCTTTTGTGATCGTGGACTTGAAAGGCTTTGGGTGAGCGATTCCCTTCTTGATTATACTGCCATACTAATAATTGTCTGGGACACGCATAGCTTGAGTCAATTCTGGCAGGTGAAATCGCTTGCTCGAAGCTCGTTCCAAATTTCGCAGGATTACTTTCCAGAAACGTACGTTTCCCCTTTCGATCTTCGTGACCTTCCTAACGTCCACTTAATCCACAAGTATGGGCCAATTAGCTATCGTCAATGCGCCGGCATCGTTCACCCTTATCTGGTCCATGATTAAACCATGGCTCTCCAAAGAGACAGCCGAGAAGGTTGACATTCTCGGAAGCGATTATAAGGACGAATTGCTGAAGTTGATTGATGCTGATTGTTTACCGAGCATTCTGGGAGGTACGTGTGAGTGCAAAGAAGCAGGCGGATGTCAGTTAAGTGGTGCTGGGCCATGGTTGGATGGACGAGTCGGATGGGGACCGAACGCCGGCAAACATGGAAAACGTCTATCGGGAGTAGATGATCAGGGTGGTGTGGGTGGGTCTGTGTCTAAAATAGAAGGGAGGGAGGATTTTAGAGATGTCGTTCCGCATTACAACGGTAGCGCGCTTGCGGAGCCAATGGAGAATGGTAAGATACCTGGATTAGAGATCGATAATGCAGCGGACGAACCATCAAGTCTGAAGCGCAGCGAGCAGGAGGGTAAGAATTCGCAGGATAGAGATGTGCTTGGTGCACAGGAAAGTCTGGGTTAGAATCCGCCACATGAGACGTACAGTGTGGCTTCGCTGCGGCCGGATTATATTCTTGCTGATCATGAGGGTTGAGCTAGAGCATATTACTTTGTGTAATACATCATACTCTGTTTTACCTCGGGTGGGCGATGTTTGTTTTTAGGTTGTTTGGTATGCTGAGCGAAACCAAACAACATCAGTGAATCTCATTGGGCCTGTACAGTTGAAACACAAGTAAATAGCCTAAAATGCCCAGTGTTTCCACATCAGTTGGCAGCTCCCAAATAACGGTATGTATATCACAGTCACATTGCAGAAACATTTCCCTTCTACATTGACAATGCACCGACGCAGCACCGTTACATGAAATGGACTCCCATCACATCTTAAAAGTGCGGTATCATTTCAAATTACTACATCCAAGCTTTATTTATCATTGATAACAGGTACAAAGTTCCAAAGAAGTCATCCAGTGTTCAGCTGTATGTTGGTTGTCTTATGGCATGCTTCTGGTCATAGCACTCCTGCCATCCTTTCAGAAATATATGGTCTTGGAGAAGGCACCCTGTTTTAGTCAAAAACTGCATGGTGTGAACAAATGAATGAAGAGACTACTACGTGACTTCAATTGATGTGATCCATTCTTCAAAGTTACTGTTTCAGTGGCTATGTGCTTTTGAGATTTGACTATCTTGGAGTATGCCACTGCATCTTGCCAATCCCCTGCATGTCCATAACTGCCAACCTCAGAGATTACATGTGTTTTAAGTAGCATGGTCCATCCATGGAATAGTAAGGAGTGGTGCTGGGACAACAATATCTGGTTGCTCCATTGTGTCTAATGCTCATGACCTTTTGAATCTACACCCATCTCCAGGCAGGTGCATAGTCTTGTTGAATAACCACATGCAGCAAATCAATGGGCCCTGTTCTCAGTATGACACTGGGGTGCAGGAGAAGCCAGTTTTTGAGGAACCATGTCATGCAGAGCTTTGAGGTAGTGGTTGAGGCATGCCACCTGCTTGCTGCTTGCTGTCATATTACCTAAGGTGACATCGCCTTGCAGATGGCCACACATCTTCCTGAGTTACTGCTCATTCACACAATGTCAGAACTCTCCTAGCCACTGCAGCTCATGCATTGCCTGGTTTGTGCCTTAAGAGTCTATCCATATTTTAGCAGTGTCTACCATGTGTCACTAAGTGCACTCTCATGCTGCTCACTGACTTGCTAGCTGAGCAATGAAGGACCCAGGGTGGGATTGCCCTTGTGTCTGCCTTCATACCCAGTAAGTTTGTGATGTGCCCACATGTTGGTGCCTTCTGGTTCCTCCTGGCCCACTTCCTTGCAGATGGGGTATGCTCTACATCCTCTTGATATTTGATGTCTTGTATGGAGGAGGGAGAGGTGAAGATGAATTTAAACACCTGTGAAAGTGGGGTTATGGCTGAGACCCCTGGTCAAGATCCCAGTGAAGAGTGCACCTTGAGCAGAATTGTGCTATGAAATAGACTGCTTTCAATGTTCTCGATGCTGCCACTGGCTTTGGGATAGAGAAAGGCTGGCCATGAATCTGCAATCACTGTGAAGCTAGGGCTACCTTCATGAATGCCAGCGCGAACTTTAAATGACAAGCACTGGTGGGTCAGGTGTGTAACGTGCAGATACATAGGGGGCACCTAAAAGGCTGGCACTCATATCTCAAAAATAGGTGTTCAATTTGAGTATGTACATCTTGTTCACTTGGTTTGATTTTGAGGCTGGGGATGTGGTGTAGTAGGAGCTCATATCCCCAGTAAGCCCAGTGCTGCCTGGGCTGGAGGTCACCATTCAATCCAAAGCATGATGAGGGGAAGTGGTACTCTGGGGTGGGCTCAACAAGCTCATCCTCAGGCTCTGCATCTGCCTCCAGAGCTTGTTGCTGGTTGCTCTCTTCAACAAGCTCATTGATGGACTCAAACATTGACATGCACTGGCATATAACTCAGCTCTGCATGACATTGGACTGTGCATTTCTGTGAATATATGTATGTACCTCCATCAAGCATGCACAGCATGGGTTTGGTGCCACATATGATTTTTGTTTCACACCTACTTGCTCAAGGTTTTGAAGTTGCTGCTCCAATGGCACTTTGCACCTGCATATATAGCCATAGTAGTGTGATGAGCAGAGACTGGGCTGACACTAACCAGTTGAACTTGTCATTCTGAGTTGGAACAGAGTTCGGTGCAGGAGGTTTGGATACTACATAATACAGACACTTCAGGTGCACCTAACAGAGGGGAATCCAAAGAGAAAACTCTAAGGACCCATCTGTTGATGCCCAGTATATGTGATAGACCTGAAAATCAAATAATAGGCTAAAAATAGCAAAAAGATGGAAATAGGTGGATCAAGCTGCAGAATGATGTCACCTTGATGGGTCCAGAAGGGGTCCTGCCTCCAAGAATAGAACTGTCAACATGTACCAACATGGGAAAAACTGAAAAATAATCATAAAATAGGAATAAAATCATAGAAAATCATAGGAAAGGCAGAATAGGGTGAAATAAAATATGAAAAAATATGGACTGAATGCAGGAAATTGCCCAGATGCCTGGGACACCTTCCTTTCTCCTTACAATCCCTCCATTCCAAATGATTATTGCACTAGCAACCATAGCACTCAATTTCTGGGTGGAGTGGAGTGCAGCTGCTGCATTGTGATCCTGCTGTATAACAGACACAAGTCATGGATTTTGGCAGGGTGATCTTTGAGCCTGCAGCCAAGTCAGGACTAGTTGTAGCTGCAAGGAAGCAGGTGGATAAATAACATAAGCAGTTCAAGTGGAGTGCAGCCATTGTATTGCAATGCTGCTAGGGCAGCTTTCAAGCTTGAAGGACTAGTACTAGTTGCAGTGCCAACTGTGAGAAAGCAGGCTAGAGGTGACCAGGGCATAGAAACCAAAGCTCATTTATGGGTCTTTTACACTCTGACATCCAAGGTCCAATAAATTATTCACATATTGTGCATGACTTCTAGGGTTTCCCCATGGGGCTACGGCATATCAATGAAGTTGAGAAAGTGATGGATGTTTGAAAAAGGCTGTCTTTATAGAAAGTTGTTGACCAGACAAAGTTGAAGTCACAGATTGATGCTGTGATAGCAATAGTAAGTTCAAGAAGGGAAGGCATCCAAGCTCCATCATTTCAACCCAGAGTAAATGCAAAACCTGCCAAATTTGGTTGTGTTTGTGATTTTTCTGATTCTTGCAAAAATGGGGTTTTTCTTCACTCACTCTACTCATACTCAACATACAGAGTGCTGTGTTTGGAATATGTATACTATTAGATCTCAGTCTCCCCCATTAGCTGCAAATTCCTCCCACCTATATGCAAATCCAACCATGAGTAGAAGGTCACATGTAAGGGATGCAAATTAAACACACTGCTGCTGTGCTTCCTTGGCTAGGGATGCCTGAATGACATTAGCTATAGGTTGGGAATTCTCTATGAGCTTTGCATGAGGAGGCCTCATTTGGTGAATGAGCATTCAGATGTTGTTGAGTACACCCTAAAAATTGCCAATGACTGACCATTCCTGGACACCACCTTTGCATTCAAATGGGATCATGGTCATCTTAGGAACTGATGGTTAGCATTCACACAACTAGATTAAAAGCCAAAGCTCACAAACACAAGCACTCAGCAGTAGCCAAGGAGGCTACCTCTCTGTGCCCAAGGAAGCCCTTCTGGTTTTGGGTATATTGAATGGTAGATGCCACTCTGGTACATTTTGAAGATGACCTTCGTGATGCCTTCAGCTCTACAAAATGACTGAACATATCCATGGGATACAGAATTAGCCAGAAAAGGAGCCAATACCAGCTAAAGAAGGAAGAGCTTAAGGCTAACCCCTCAAAAGGACAATAGAAAAATATAACCTCTTTGGTAGTCTCATCCTTCACTATGGAATGCAGTTCCTCAGGATAATCATGGTTATCTTTCACCCTAGTTGAAGGAACATCCCTCCTTCTATATTGGAACATTTGTTCCTCAACCTGCATCACTGCCCTGTACAATTGAGAATTGGATGTGAGAATTTGGCTGACACCATCAATGTTTGGGTATCAGCGGTGATATTTAGTACCAACTCGCACCCTTCCTCTAGCCTGTGTTATACTTCCTGAGCCCTGCTGTGCATACTGCCTCATGTTTTCCACATGTTATTGTTTTATTTTTAGTACTATTCCTTCAAATTGTATATAGACTTGTATTAGTTGCTTAGACAGGCACAGCAAAGGAAACAGAGAAAAAGTCATTCTCTCCATTATCATTTAATTTAAGAGCCATTCTCTTAAGTCTTAACCTCGCATTGCATCTCTAAGTTCTGCAAAATATTGCGAACTTCTTCAAACTTTGGCATTTGCTCCTCAACTTATCGCACATCGCCTATCGTCTCTTAAAAAACACTTCTCATTCACTATATTTGCTCTTCAATATACCTCGACACCAGTCCGATGCTCTCAAAACTCCTTGAAGCTCTTTGAACCCCTTTGAACCTTCTTCAAACTATTTCACACATCTTCAAACCTACTTCAAACTATTTTCAAACAACTTTGTACACTCCCACAGACTATTCGCAACATCTCTTACCATTTCGCATCTCTAAACACAACCTTGGGTATCAGTGGTGATATTTAGTACCAACTTGCACCCTTCCTCTGGCTCATGTTATACCATCCAAAGCCATTTAGTAGGTTTGTTTGGGTTTCTGGGTTGAGTATTATCAGCATCTACTAAGCCAGGAAAAATCAGAGACCCTGATAACAACAGTGATTCCACTGACTCTGTCTCTTCATCTGACAATGAAACATTCACCATCAACAAGGACCATTTCCCTCTTGATGAAGAGCAGACAATGGACATCTCTGCTCTGGGGAACACCCCAGAGACCCCCATATCCCAATTGTCTTCATTGGCATCAAACAACAAAATGACCCTACTTTCCTCCATGCCTGATTATGAGTGCAAAGTACCCATACCTACCATCTCAGAGGAAGTTAGATGTATGTTAGTTGATGCCAACCTCCCCAAATCCTCGTCGACCCTCGACAAGTCCCACATATTATTGTTGAGTCTCGACAATACCCACATCTCCAATGACCCTACTAAATAAGGTCATCATGTTTTTAATAAATGAATGAATTGATTCTTTTCATCATACCCTGATGATATCCACATACCAGATGATGCTCTCTTTGAGATTGTCTATTTACTCAAAACATTATGCTTCTCCCTGGACAAAGCCTAAGGGGGAGGGTGTGGTGACCCGGGGCTTGACCCTGTGTTTGTATATATTACTTTTCTTTGCTATTGACCTGGCTGGCCCCTATAAAGGGACCAACCTTCTATTTACATAAATGACCTTTTAATACCACCTCAAGTACACACAATAATATATATTATTTGTGTTTAGCTCCTGTGTGATCTTAAGGGACCCCCCTCCAACTCACAACACTGTATTATGTAGTGTAATATTAACTTTGGATTCCCCTCTGTTAGCTCACTCCTAAGTGAGGCTTCGAGGTTGCCCTTACACACTGTTCATTATATACAACAACTATTTGTAATAGAAAAAGGTACCTTTCCTTGAATCGATATCACCTTCATCACATTTTCCATCCCTGAGTGTTGGGAGTAGATGCTCCCTTCCAAAAAACCATCTTTTATCTCAACTTCTGGGCCAGGAATTTGATGGTGACAAGTTTAGGTACACTAGCAAGGACCATAGCACCATCTGGATCATCAGGGACCAAATTTACTCTGGAAAGGTTCTATGTGTCAACTACATCAGCTACAATGTCTGCTGAGATCAGGATATAATAAATCCTCACATGCACTGTGACATCATGGTTCTTTCAACAGAAACAGGTCCAGATGCCCACTAGTATTGGTATGCTTATGTTATCAGTGTATTCCATGCAAAGGTGATCCACACTGGGCCAGAAGCCTGGAATTGCTCTATTAACACATGGAGTTTCTTCGGGTTCAGTGGTTTAGTATGGAGCCAGGCTATTATTGGGGTTTCAAAACTGTGAGATTGCCAAAGATAGGATTCATACCTGATACTGTACTGACAAAGGTGCTTTTGGGTTCCTAGATCCTTCTCTTGTCATCAGAGGGTGCCACCTTGTGCCCTGCTTTGCTGGTGGCCACACACCAGACTTATTGTGCAGTTCAACCCTCACTGCTGCATGCTCAGCTGATGAAGCCTATGATTGGGCTACTATGCAATGATGTATGTAAGTAAGCTGCTACTTGGCACTAGCCTTTGTTGGAGCAGACTATATATGCTGCACAGGGGAAGAGACAACACATTCCTTACAACCTACCTGGGGTTTAGTTAGACTTACAGCTAGGGTTAGCAGAGGTAAGAACACTGTATTCCTACTATGGTGATAGGTCCACTGCACACTTTAAGGTCTGGAAAAGAATCCCACTTGTATCAAAACATTATGAGATGCACTCCTAATCACTATAAACGCCATGAAATTCACTTTGAATCATTTTCCCATTATTTTGCATTATTTTGGATGACTTCAAACTATTTTGAACCATTTCGTGACATTTCGAATGACTTTGCAGTACTTCAAATGACTTTGGCAGCCATATAGCTGTGTTAAAACACTTTTGATACATGCTGCACATCCAGAACAAGCTATTCCGTCACATATCGAGCATTGCTGGACACGAGGAGAGAGTACAAGAGAGTTAGAATGCGATAAGTGTGTTTTTGTATTTCTTTGATATATTGAAGCACAGGATAAGTACTTTTACTATATGGGAACACTGTATGCTTCATCATTTATCATTTCTCATTTATTTTTGATCTACAAAGTCCTCATTGTATGATATATTTGCCTCATGTTTTACACATGTTCTTATTTCCTTTTTAGTACTATCTCTTCATTTTGTATATAGACTTGTATTAGTTAGTTAGAAAAAAACAATAGAACAATGGGGAACAGCACAAGTTACCCTCTCACTATCATCAGATTTAAGAATCATTCTCTTTAGTCTTATCTTGGCATCACATCTCTAAGTTCTGCGAAATATTGCAAACTGTTTCGAAACTATCATATTCGCTCTCCATTTTATCGCCCATTGCCTACCACCATTCGACAAACACTTCACATTCATTAAACTCGCTCTTCGATATACCTCGAACCTTTTCGAACTTATTCAAACTTCTTCGGACTACTTTGCACAACTTTGAACCTCTTTGAACCTTTTCTGAACCTATTTCGCACATTTTCGAACCTTTTTCGAACTCTTTCAAGCACCTTCGTATGCTCTTACAGATTATTCAAACCATCCCTTATTATTTCACATCACTAAACACATCGTTTTGGTCTCAGCGGTGATATTTAGTACCACCTTGCACCCTTCCTCTAGCCTGAGTTATACTACATAAGCCTTTTAACAGGTTTTTGTTAGGTTTCCAGGTCGAGCATCATCATTTTGGAGCCCACCGTGAGGGGTTTCTAGATCATTTCATCGTTGAACCTCCACTCTTTCCACCACTCGTTTTACCATTTAGGGGCTCAATGATCTTGACTTCGAATTGAACTCGTTTTGCCTCCAACCCTCCTGAACAACCAGGAGATCTCGATACACTTTTTCAACCTCAATAAAATTATTTTGCATTATATTGCCTTTCGTATGTACAACCTCGCTACCATCCTCAACTTCAAAGCATACGAACTATGACACCACACAAATTTCGACCTCGCGACCTTCGAAATCTACCTTGAACATGTCGACAATTTTTATGCCAGCTCCCAGTCATACGTCAGCTCCGAAATTCGATTCGAGACAACCTAAAGACCTTCGAAATTACTTTGAACATCTCGAATTTTTGTTTATAACTTGCGGTATTACAAATCACAACCTAAAGAAGTGACACGCCTGCAGATACATCAATTTCAATGCTTATGACCTCTGGGAATCGCTTCCAGAGTATGAACACAGCACTTCGTTTGACGACTTTCACATCGCAGTATTCACATTCTATCCAAAAGTAGAAGATGAACAAAGATACAGCATTTCGGACATGGATACACTTGTTAATGAACAACTTCGCACCGGCATTTTTGACGAAAATGATCTAGGCACTTATTACAGGTCATTCTACAAGATCACCAGCTTCCTTCGATCGAAATGTAGACTTTCAGAAGCTGAACAGAGTCAAACTTTTCTTCAAGGCCTTCAAACGGACTTACGGACTTGAATTGCAGATCGCCTGGAAGTAAAGTTTCCTGATCATTATCCTGACGACACATACATGCTGAATGACATCTACGATGCTGCGAAATTTGCTATAGCATCCTTGAATTCATACCCCATCCCCCAGCAATCGAATTCGACCTCGAATATATCGCAGTCTAGCACATTGATCAATTCTGAAAATGTTTCACACATTCTCGAAAAGTTTGCACTAAACTTTGCATCAGTTATCGCAGCTTCAAATTTGACCCCATTAGCATGCGAAGTACCTGTCTCGACCTCATTCATCACCGATATTGCACCTTTGACTACATCGAACCCAGCATCTGACAGTATACTGAACAGCTCGAATAATTCGAATGACTTCGAAGCTCATATCGCGGCACTCGAACAGGAACTGGCCCTCAAAAAACAGCTTGCCCTCAAACGAGAAAATGTTGCACTTCGAAATTGTTATGTCATGCCTCCTGGTCTTCATCACATTGCCCCAGCTTCATCGCCTATGTTTATTCCAATTCCATCATCTTTGCCTTCGGTAGCTCCAGCCCTGTCCATTTCGATAGCTGCATCTTCATCATTTTCGAACTCGATCTTGCCTCCAAAATCTTCGTCGCATTTGTCCCCTCCATTGCCCATCTCGACCTCGACATGCCATTTGCCACTACCACTATTTTCGTCCTCGATCTCATCATCTGTGCCCTCTTCCATCTTCCCATCTATTTTGATATCGCCTTCGCCTTCACCACTCGATTTGCATTCACATTCGCCTTCGAAGTCTAATATAGCACTTGAAGCTCCATCCCCATCGCATACCTACAGCCATCGCCTCAAGATTCATCTACCCCTTATCCTCAAAAATTTGCTTACATCCATCGCTAACAAAAATCTCCTCGACTTTGTTTTCGCCCCCTCGATTTCGCATCCAAATTCGATTCAACCAGTCGCTTGACTCGATTATTATGATCATGGTTAGAACCATCGACATCAATTAAAGTCTCTCATTTTCTTTCTCTTTTTTGCATTTTGTCCTCGTTCTATTTATCAAAAATATTTTATTATCCTCAACATTCTTCGCAATGGCTTCAACAGCTTTCACCTATGCGCCTACATATCCCTTTGCTCACTTCGATCTCGACTCTGAACTCCCTCAACAATGCCCTATGACCATTTCCCTTTTGCCGAATTCCCCCTGTATTGACTTTGAACATCTCGAAAAATTCCGCACGTGACTTCGATCGGCTGACTGAGACAGTCAGGATTTCAGTAAGGGGGAGGATGATAGGTCCACTGCACACTTTAAGGTCTGGAAAAGGATCCCACTTGTATCGAAACATTACGAGATGCACTCCTAATCACTACGAATGCCACGAAATTCACTTCGAATCATTTTTGCATTATTTCGCATTATTTTGGACGACTTCAAACTATTTCGAACCATTTTGTGACATTTCGAATGACTTTGCAGTACTTCAAATGACTTCGGCAGCTGTATAGCTGTGTTGAAACACTTTCGATACATGCTGCACATCCAGAACAAGCTATTCTATCACATATCGAGCATTACTGGACACGAGGAGAGAGTACAAGAGAGTTAGAATGCGATAAGTGTGTTTTTGTGTTTCTTTGATATATTGAAGCACAGGATAAGTACTTTTACTATATTGGAACACTATATGTTTCATCATTTATCATTTCTCATTTATTTTTGATCTACAAAGTCCTCATTGTATGATATATTTGCCTCATGTTTTACACATGTTCTTATTTCCTTTTTAGTACTATCTCTTCATTTTGTATATAGACTTGTATTAGTTAGTTAGAAAAAACAATAGAACAATGGGGAATAGCACAAGTTATCCTCTCGCTATCATCAGATTTAAGAATCATTCTCTTTAGTCTTATCTTGGCGTCACATCTCTAAGTTCTGTGAAATATCGCAAACTGTTTCAAAACTATCATATTTGCTCTCCGTTTTATCACCCATCGCCTACTGCCATTCAACAAACACTTCACATTCGTTAAACTCACTTTTTGATATACCTTGAACCTTTTCGAACTTATTCGAACTTCTTCGGACTACTTTGCATGACTTCGAACCTCTTCGAACCTTTTTTGAACCTATTTCGCACATCTTCGAACCTTTTTCGAACTCTTTCGAGCACCTTCGTATGCTCTTACAGATTATTCAAACCATCCCTTATTATTTCACATCACTAAACACATCGTTTTGGTCTCAGCAGTGATATTTAGTACCACCTTGCACCCTTCCTCTAGCCTGAGTTATACTACATAAGCCTTTTAATAGGTTTTTGTTAGGTTTCCAGGTCGAGCATCATCAACGGTACAGGTTCTCCTTATATACATAATAATAAGGATGTCACATGACTTGGGAATGTGTTTACCACATGTATGTGTAGTAAGCATAGTAACATGTGTATGCTGCATGTATTGCCCCATGTATGCAGCATGTATCTCAAGGTTTAATTTCAACAGCCTTGCATTGCAAATGCTAACACCAGCCAGCTTTGTTGATAGGGATATGTTTATGAGATATGCTGGTGGTGGAATTGGCCACACAACTGCTTCTAAAATGAAAATTGGAAATGATGATGATGTGATGGTTGTCAATGACAACAGTTTCTCAGTGGATGCTGATCAGGTGAGAGATGCAGGAAATGAGCCTGACCTTGAGGACTGCTGCTTGCTGGATCAGCTATGATGTGTCATTGAGGGGAAGATGGCCAGCAACTGGGATGAGGCTGAGGAGCTGATGGATGCTGACAATGATGAAGCAGATGAGGAGGATAAGAAGGATGAAGGGGATGCTGTATCTGAAATCGACAGTGAGATGGACAGTGAGATGGGTGATTTTGGTCTGGAGGACAGAGAAGATGAATATTACCTTGATATGGGGTATGGTGCACTTTAGCCTGCAGCATAGCTGGTAGTCCACCTGATTATACATTACACTACACAATATGTATACCTGGGTGAATAGTAAAAGAAACTTGAAAACACACTGTGGGACCATACCAGATCATAACAATCATTTGGAATTTCAAGGTTCAATGCAGTAACCTAACCCCGATTGTGACAGCACATATCAAATTCACTCAAGCTCTATGCACCGTTACATAGCATGCCAACCAGCCAACCAGATCACAACCTCTAATTGCAGTGAGACCTCAACTGTGACAGCACATGTCAAATTCACTCAAGCTCTATGGCACCATTAACCCATGCTTGCTTTGAATGTTTGACATGTTAAAATATCAGAATGAGTAGTAAGAGGCATTGTAGAAAAACATACTGTGGGACCATTACCAGATCATAAGTCTACAGTCATACTCCCAGGCGGAATCTCAAAGTTCAATGCACATAACCTAATTGCAGTGAGACCCTGATTGCAACAGCACACATATGTCAAATTCACTCAAGCTCTAAGGCACTGTTACATAGCATGCTAATGGGTTACAGTGGCCACCTATTCTGGTGCATTACTCATGTTTGTGGCAATGATACCAGTACTGATACTTGGCAGCTTTGGCACTGATGTAATCACCTGAGAAGAAAGTACCTTCCCACACACTTATCTGGTCACTTACCAGATATTGACAACATTTCTGTACCCTCTACATTCCACATCTTCTGAACTGTTAAAATACCACTTGTATATGACTATAGCATGCCTATCTCACATATTAATTACTTATTGTATGGTCTTAAATCCCCTCATTCTATAGGTAAGCTCAAAATACATGTTTTTTGTACACCCCTACTTCCTACCAACATGCAGTGCTTCTAGGACCTTCAACTTGTTGTTAAACCGACCCTTGGAGACCTGTATTACCCCACCAACTCAATAGCCTACTGTAGAAATTTGTTGAAGGGTTTACATGCACTTGGTAAACCCTTCAACAAATTTCTACAGTAGGCTGTTGAGTAGGTGGTGCCCCCACCCTCTACACATTGTCTAGCCTATTCTGCTGATGTCCTGAATGTTCTTTACAGTTATGGTAGTTCCCAAGACATACTAAACAGTGGAAGCAACAGGTTCTAGCCCCAGATAGGTAAGCTACACTGTACTGAATAATACAGTCTATAGAACATGTACATTGTACCGAATGATATGGGTTCATGGAAGCCCATAGAATGCTCTCATAATAAGTGTAACTTGTACTACTATCAAATAGATATAGTTTTGGTATTCTGGGTTCTTATATACTATGGGAAATATTAATGGCCAGATCAGTGACCTATGAGGTAGCATTGGACATGGTAAACGGCAACGGCAATGGCAGTGGAGCAGCAATGGCATATACAGTGACTCACAAAACTGAGTCAATGTTTTGGACTTTTTGATTCATTGTTGAATAGCTTCCCATAGACAACAAAACCAAACAAGGTATTGGTGTACCGAATAACATACATGATCAGGGCTACCAAACAAACAAAGAATTATGTAATTTTAATCATCCCTCATGGAGATATGATTATTTTAATTCAGGGACTTATTGACTCAGTTTTGTGAGGTGGTATCAATATTATGATAAATTGTAATTCTAGTATTTTGTATGACCTCCCTTGGCCTTAATAACTGCTCCCAACCTTCTAGGCATGCTTTTAATCAAATTCTGACACACCTCTGATGGAATATTATTCCACTCTTCTACTACTCTTTCCCATAACTCCCAAATTCCTTTTGGTGCTGTTGGATACTTGTCTAACTGGTTCTTGAGGTGAACCCAATGATGTTCAATAGGACTGAGGTCTGGAGATTGGGCAGGACAATCCAGAAGAGTAATATTGTTGTTCTCCATCCATTTCTTGGTCTTTTTTGAGGTATGCTTGGGGTCATTGTCTTGTTGAAAAATTACCTCTTCTCCAAGCTAGGCAGCATATGGTCCTTCAAAATGGACACATACTGGTCAGCATTTATCCTCCCCTCAACCTCTGCAAGATACCCAACTCCATTCCATCCCATACACTCCCATACCATAATGTTTCCTCCCCCAAATTTGACAGTTCCCTGCACCTCTCTCTCAATCAGTCCCTCTCCCTTCTGTTTCCAGACCCACTCTCTCCCATCTGACCCAAACCTGTTGATTTTAGTCTCATCTGACCAAATAACCCTCCTCCAGTCTTCCACAGTCCACTCTCTATACTTCTGAGCAAAAGCCAATCTTGCTTTCCTATGCCTTATACTAAGCAAGGGCCTTTTCTTCTTCACCACAGCCTTGAATGAGTTTTTTCTGAGAACTCTTCTGACTGTTTCTAAGGAGACTGGAGTGGGGATGATGCTGTTGATGTAATGGGTGGCCTGAACAGCATTTGCAGCCTTGCCAGTGGTGATTTGGGTAAGGATGGCTCTCTGAGAGGTAGATGAGAGCTTAGAAGGACAACCACCAGAGGGGGAATCCAGGTTTGGATGGAGAGCCCTGAGTGTTCTGGATACACTAGACTGGCTGAGGTTGATTAGAGGCAATATTGTGGGTAGAATAATGATTGGAGGCCAGGGAAGGAATGTTTTCCTTTTGAGCAGAGGAGATGGGATGCATTGGAGAATATTGAAGTATGAAGAATGCTAGTCCTGATTAAATACTATAATTTAAGGTCCCATCAAGGGTCACATCACCTTAGAAACCATCTGTCAAGATTTTGACATTATACAGTTGGTGGAGCATCAGATTCTAATATTTCTGACTACCCCTCACAAAACTGAGTCAATGAGTCCCTGAATTAAAATAATCATATCTCCATGAGGGATAATTAAAATTACATAATTCCTTGTTTGTTTGGTAGCCCTGATCATGTATGTTATTTGGTACACCAATACTTTGTTTGTTTTTGTCGTTTATGGGAAGCTATTCAACAATGAATTAAAAAGTGCAAAACATTGACTCAGTTTTATGAGTCACTGTATGTATGGTAGGAATTGAATATCTTTTATATGGAATCAGGCATATAAATAACACCAACTAAACAACAGTATTCATTCTACCTTAATATAACAATGTTGATACAAACTAATTCTGAGAATCAGCAGGATTGGCCATGTTCTCATTATGGGACGATGATCTGAGTGGAATGTTTGACAATCTCCATTGGAATAATTTCATATCGCATTCCATCCTCTTCTTCAAAGTCACATATGTGCATAACATGATATCTTGCTGTTCCAGTGTCTCAACCTCAGCCATGTAGAGACAATGGCTGGCATCCTTGTAAGAGGTGCCAAGGTTGTTTTGCAGGGCTTTCACTTTGGCATGGCAGCCCAACAGCTCCCTGTCTGTTAAAGTCTGCAACAGCATTAACTAACAGTCATGCAAATGAGGACACTGCACTTACTGGATTAGCAGGTAACTGTAGCATGTTCTGGGCCACTACGTAGTATAGTGTATCTCTCATGTTTCCAGACTGTAAATTTATCAGTGAGAGGGATAGATAGACAAGCCAGCAAGAGCCCAGAAATGGCATCGGCCAAGACACGGCATTGGCCAAGGGATGGCATCAGCCAAAACACAGCACTGGCTACATCCGGCATCAGCCCAAGAATAGAATGACACCTCAAAAAAAAACAAAATCTTACCCCCCCATCTGCCATGTATACATCAAATTCAACCTTCTTGCAATATGCCTCCATTGCTTGTTGCATAGCTGGAATCATATAAGGGGGCACAAGATAGTGCTGCCCATTGTCACCTCAGATAGTGACATATCCATCAGGAATATATGTGTTGCTTTGCTGATCACTCATGGTATAGATAACAGATGATAACAGGACGATATCAACAAATGCAGTTTAATCAGCGAATCAAGGATCAATCAGTCATTACATATCAATCAACAACATGTGATTGTTGATATTTTTTCTTATCAACATCCATCGATCTTCAACATCCATCCAGCCTGACTCTGCACCTGTACCCACAGCCATTCCATCCATCATGAATGTTACACGTGAACAAGTACTCAGCCACATCAGCCAGATTGAGCAAGCCATTCACCAAGGAATTCACAAAAGAAACATCAAGGCCATGATGAAGGAAAAAAGGCGATGCTTGTGAGCAGATATGTAATATAAAACCAACCATACTAACATCCTGCAGAAAACATTATTTGCTAGGCAAAAGCAGAATCTCCCGGCCGACGTGCAGGAACTCTTCCAGGCCAAATCCTTTTTATGGGGATTTGTGGTGGCATGGTACAAGTCGGAGAGGACAGGGGATGATGAATTCATTGAAGGTCAATGGAGAGCCATGAAAAGCTTTGATGAAAAAAAAGGCCCAACCAAAATGGCAATGGCAATGGCAGATATACTAGGAATGGCAGCAGCAGGCACATCAGGAACAGCAGTGGCAGGCTTTTCAGGAACGGCAGCAGCGGTCAAACTGGGAGTGGCAGTGGCACCAACATCTAGTATGGCAGAGGCAGAAATGGATGAACCAGCAATGCGCACAATATTCGTTAGGAAACAGAGGCCAGCACCAAAAATGACTGTAGGAGCAGCACCAGCAATGGCACCAACAGTAGCACTGGCATGACCCCACCAGCACCAGCACCCATTGTGCTGGCCCAACCAGCAGCATCTGGATCCAGACATCCAGTCCGAGCACAGCACCACTCGCAACCGAAGGTGCTGGTCATCACAGTGACACCCAAGCTGCGAGTGATGGAGAGTAGTAGTCCATTGGATGACAAATTCCAAAATGAAGAAGCGGCCGAGGGTGCCGATAGTGGAGAAGACGAGATAGAAGAGAGCAACACCACTGCTGATCACGGGATGAAGCAGAAGCAAGACAACAGAAGTAGGGCAAGTAGGGCACGAGAATCACCCTGGTGAGCAAATCTCAGAGAGACGCCATGTGCACGATGTGTTAGGCTTAGGCATTAATACAGCTCCCTATCACCCTGCGCTCATACTATGGCATTTTTTTTGCGATTGTGCGCACCTCCTAGATGGCTTCTGCACACTTTGAACAGCACTCTTTTGCATGCCTTCATGTGCTTTCGTGCATCTTTGTGTACTTCTGTGTGCTTTCGCATGCCTTTGACTGTTTAGGTGCACTTTTGTGCGCCTTTTATATTTCTACTGCGCTTTTGGTTCCCCCATAGCTGCCTGCTGTCGTGCACCCTAAATGTGCCCTGTTATGCTTCAAACCACCTCTGTGCCCCCCCCCCCCCCCTCCCCTCACACACACACTTCTTATCTGCCTTTCTCAGTTATTGTGTGCTCGATGCACCTTTGCGTGCTCCTTTTATGCTTTACCTGCAACTTGCATTCTCTGCTGTGCACTCATTGCACAATCCCTATCACACACACAACAATCCACCACATCAGTTGCACTGCGCATTGCAGCTCCCAGCTTACTGGTGCATTTACTCAAGGTGCACCACAATTCCAACACGAGTGAACTGTGCATTCTCACATAATCAGGGCGCTTTGTGCCTGTTTGGCATTGGACTGTGCGCACTTGGGCGCTTTCACATAATCCTGGTGCTTTGGTGGTATTTGGCCTTGCACAGCATCTCCTTATAATTCTTCTGCATTTCCAATTGGCATTGCCTTATCTGGTAACTAGCACAGGTCAATCATGTCATTATTACTAAGGCACAGCATGCAACACATAACACCAAAGCAGATTAATTGGGAAGAGTGCACCAAAAATAGCGCATTGCACTGGAACAGTTGGGTATTGGGTTATAGCATGCACAAATCTTATTGGCTGAGGCAGTGGCATAGTGCGGTTGGATTTAGATGGGTAAATGGGTGCGCTTGTGGGTAGCGCATGGTGCTTTCTATTTTTACACTTTATTTTACTGTTTTTATCACATAAGCCATTTGTACATAGTAGGTGGACAGATAGAGAATCCAGAGGATCTTTCCTCCCCTCATAGTTCATAGCTCAGTCAGCATCACACATAGTCTGTGCACCAGCATCCAGTCCATGCGCCTTTGTAGTGCGCCCTTCATATAGCCATGTTTGCATATTGTTTGCATCCCCTCATTGTATTGTTGCATTTTGTCCCTGTGTTGCATCCTTCATCCTCATTTGTGCACTATTGCAGTGCACCCTTCATATAGTCATATTTGTGCACCATTTGTGCATTTATTTGTATAGCCACATTTGCACACCATTTGAACCTTTTTCCACTCGTTGCACTCTCATCCTGTTTGCACCCCCAACCTGTGCACCACCCTCACAGCACATCCCAGTGTCATCTTCATTCACTGCACCTCCCACTTTCATCACCCTCGTTGTTGTGCACTTTTGTGCTCCTGTTGCGCATTTTTCTGCACTGCACATTTTTGCCCCTTTGCATTGCATACTTTTCTGCTATTGTGCATATCTTCCCTTGAGCATACACAAATAGTGTGCACATTGAAAACCACCATTCCAGCCTCCTCATAGTCTCCACATCCCAAAGGACAATCCGAGGCCCTCTAAGTGAAACCCCCTCACCCCGAGCATGCCTGCAGTTGTAGGTTTAGTGTTCACCCCTTCTGTTGAGACTCTGCACTAAGTACCAACTGACCACATCAGCATTGGGAACAGGTGAATGGGAAAACAGCATGCTACCACTGTGGGAAAGGCAAGGTTTGATGTGATCCAGAGGATGAGCATCAAAGGCTGAGAAAGAAGGCAAAAAAAGGATTAGCAAGAAGAAAAATGAAGAGGACATGATATTCCAGTGAAAACAGTAGCAAGGAATCACCTCAGCACTTCACTCGAAGGGAAAAGGGAAAAGGAAAAAGGGAAAAGGGAAAAGGGAAAAGGGAAAGGTGAGTTCATTCATATAATGCTCAAAAACCTCTAACTAACATGTATACCAATAGCTATAGATGACGACATTGATATGGCCGATGTGGATGCCAAGCTGATGTTGCCCATGCCCACTGCTGTTCCCACTCCCCAGCCTGTTCCCGCTCATGCTTCTGTGGCCTTCCCTACTCGCACTCCCACTGCCAACTGCTATGCAAGGCTGGCTGACCATCTGGATCAACTCGAATAAAGCTTCGAAGCACGCGTTGAACAAGTTGAACAAAACTAGGCTCTACTAGTTGAGCAAGGGCAATGGATTGAAGCTGGAGTCCAAGAACCCTTACGAGGATTACAAGAACTGTGGGACAGGGTCGCCTTGCTGATGAGGAGGATAGTGGACCTCAAAGAGTACCTTGGGTTGCAGGGTGGTGCACAAGGCATCGTCCTGTACAACGGCCAGAACTCTGAGTGGGTAACTCATGTCAAGAGGGAATCGGTCAGGGGCGAGACCATTGAACCCATGGCCAATCCCAAGGCCAATGCTGATACTGATGCCAGATTGATGGAGGGTATGAAATCAATCAGTGAAATCAACGTTGTCAAGGAGGGAGCAAAGCACCAGGACATTGAGGATCAAGAGGCCATACCACCCATTATCAACACCAAGGCCAAGGTTAATGCTGATGCTGACGGGGAGGCCAGGGAAATGGAGGGCATGGAATCCAAGGAGGAAGTGAACTCATGGATGGTGAACAAGAATATTGAGGAGGGATGGAAGCAGATCGAGGCAGAATTAGCCATACTTGAGGAGGGAGGACTTGGCCCCGAATGTGCCGATGCCGAAGACATGGTTGGGGATGTGCCCAGAATCCAAATCATTCCTGCCATGCCCCAGGACTTGCAAGAAATGGTGCAGCACATGACAGTGGCCCCTCCACTCCCTCCCCTCATCATCTCTACTTCATTCCCTGAGGCCGCCATGGCCATGCCAGCAATGGCAATGGCAATGGCAGTTACTGCGGCCACACCAGCCTCACCAGTCACCAGAATTTCCTTGCCCCATCCCTCCCCTTGTACACAGGTCTGCAGATCCCCACGACTGCTATCACCAGGTCCATCAGTAATCCTAAGTATGACCCCCCCCACCTCAACCATGGTTGTCAACCTTGCCCTGCCCCTCCCCTTCTCCAGCACAGTTGCACCAATCCCTTTGTGATCTTTACCTGGTCCAGCTGGACTACTTTCCAGAAGTCCCACCCCTCAGCCAAATCCGAAGAAAAGAGCAGAAACATCTGAGGACAGAGGTGCTGCCAAGCGAGGGAGAAAGGAATAGACATTTCTTTTCTTTATATATGTAAAAAAATTGGACTTGAATATATACATCATTGGACATTCATAGTAATCTATTATCTTGCAAATTTGACTCTTTTAATTCTTGGTCTTCTCCCAACAGTTTGGTTTGAGATAGCTTCCTCCTGTGCAAGGTCATCAGCTGTCCTTTGGATCCGTTGAGCAAGTGCTGAAGCTGCAGGAATGTGAGGCAGCTCAGTGCTTTGAGATGATGGTGGTGTCATCTGTTGCAATGTGTTCTGGGTCAAATCAACTGTGGCCATTGCCGACTTGGCTTTGGCTGTTCCTACTTGGACCATTGCCGGTGCTACTTGGGCCATTGCTGGTGCTACTTGGGCCATTGCCAGTGCTACTTGGGTCATTGCAGAGGTCACTGTGGCTGTTGCCGATGGCATACCTAAAGCAATTAGTGCCCTTGCCTTTGCCCTTGCAATAGGATTCTCAGTCTGCTTTCCTCCAACAAGTTGTTGAGGTTTAGGATGCAGTACGTGCTCTTGATGTGGAGTGGTGTTTTTTCCTAACAGAGATGGATCAATCAGGCATGGGAGTTCATTTACAGTGTCCTTCTGAACAGATGGGTGTGTGATGTACATGTACCTCATGTAAATCTGATGAGGAATGAGATACTCTGGTTCACCATCACTGGGACCATTAACCAGCTGGGGACGAGTAATACCAGCTGTGTAGAGCATATCCATTGTAGTCTGATTGACCTGCACATAGGATGACTGTGTCACTGTATTGTGATCATGGCTTTGGGCATTGGCATCAGGTTGGTGGCCGATCATAGGGCCATGATCAGCAGTGGCATCGGGTTCAGAGGTGGATGGCTGTGCTGTGGTTGATTGTCGACGGGGTTGCTTTCCCTTAGATTTCCCTTTGCATCATCTTGATCTCATTTGGGCTTGCGCTTTGGCATGAGACTCGGCAGTGGGATGGTGACCGGTGCCAGTCACTGATTTGGCATCGGTCATGGCATTGGCATTCCTTCGACTACTGCATCTTGGTTTATGTCGGGAAGGTGGAGGGGGATTCAAATCCCCCAGATAGTGTGTGGGAGCCACAGTCCCACTATCCGCTTTGATTCTCTTGAACCTGAAGGCTCTTTCAGGCCCCTGTGCCATTTGCCACTGTGAAACGTGGTCGAAGAAGTCTTCTATGGTACTCTTGTGCATGTTTCTTGGGTCAGTGAATTTGAACCAGGCTGGGAGATATTCAGGACTAATGTATAAAGAAGTCTGATCGACAATTGCTTTGAATGGGATATGGCAATTACGACGATTATTGGCTAGTACTGCATGGAGATAAGTAATTGTTTCTGGACTAGGAGCTTCAAGTTGATGTACCATAATGCTGTTTTTAGTATACAGTGAGGCATTCCATGGTGTCAGAAAAATTGGGAGGCCATCATTAGTCTTCGGTAACCTGCTTAGCTTTTCTTTGTGTTGCATGGCTGTTGCTGTTGATGTAATGTCTGGTGTGAGTAAAGCCTTCACATAAGTCATGAAGCTTCACTTCAGTTCAGTTAGTACACTGAGATACATGTCTAGAAATGATTGTGCAGGGGTGGCTATCAGATTGGCCATATGGTCATGACTGCAAATGGCATTGGCATTGGCATCAGCCAATATTACTTCACGGACTCACACATTGATATGGCTCCCTATCACCCTGTGCTCATACTACAGCATTTTTCATGATTGTGCACACTGCTTGGACATCTTCTACTCACTTTGCATAGCATGCTTTTGTGCACCTTCATGCGCTTTCGCATGCCCAGGTGTGCTCTAGTGTGCTCCTGTGTGCTCCTGTGTGCTCCATTGCACTCCATTGCACTCCATTGTGCTCCATTGCACTCCATTGCACTCCATTGCACTCCATTGCACTCCATTGCACTCCATTGCACTCCATTGCACTCCATTGCACTCCATTGCACTCCATTGCACTCCATTGCACTCCATTGCACTCCATTGCACTCCATTGCACTCCATTGCACTCCATTGCACTCCATTGCACTCCATTGCACTCCATTGCACTCCATTGCACTCCATTGCACTCCATTGCACTCCATTGCACTCCATTGCACTCCATTGCACTCCATTGCACTCCATTGCACTCCATTGCACTCCATTGCACTCCATTGCACTCCATTGCACTCCTATTGCACTCCATGTACACTGCTTGGACATCTTCTACTCACTTTGCATAGTATGCTTTTATGCACCTTTTGTGTGCTTCTGTATGCATTTGTGTGCTTTCATGTGCCTTTGACTGTTTAGGTGCACATTTGTGTGCCTTTTACATTTCTACTGTGCTTTTGGTTCCCCCATAGCTGCCTGCTGTTGTGCACCCTAAATGCGCCCTGTTACGCTTCAAACCACCTCTGTGCCCCCCCCCCCCCCACTCCTTATCTGCCTTTCACAGTTATTGTGTGCTCAATGCACCTTTGCATGCTCCTTTTATGCTTTACCTGCAACTCACATTCTCTGCTGCGCACTCATTGCACAATCTCTATCACACACACAACAATCCACCACATCAGTTGTGCTGCACATCATGGCTTCCAGCTTACTGGCACATTTATTTGAGGCGCACCATGATTCCAACACAAGCGAACTGTGCATTCTCACATAATCAGGGCGCTTTGCACCTATTTGGCATTGGACTGTGCACACTTAGGCACTTTCATGTAATCCTGGCGCTTTGGCAGTATTTGGCCTTTCACAGCATCTCCTTATAGTTTTTCTGCATTTCCAATTGGCATTGCCTTATCTGGTAACTGGCACAGGTCAATCACATCATTATTACTAAGGCGCAGCATGTGACACATAACACTGAAGTGGATTAATTGGGAAGAGTGCATGAGACCTAGAGCACACCAAAAATAGCACATTGCACTGGAACAGTTGGGTATTAAGCTATAAGTGCACAAATCTTATTGGCTGAGGCAGCGGCATAGTGTGGTTGGGTCTAGATGGGTAAATGGGTGCACTTGTGGGTAGCACATGGTGCTTTCTATTTTTACATTTTATTTTACCATTTTTATCACATAAGCCATTTGTACATAGTAGGTGGACAGATAGAGAATCCGGAGGATCTTCCCCCCCCCAAGTTCATAGCTCAGTCAGCATCGCACATAGTCTGTGCACCAGCGTCCAGTCCATGCACCTTTGTAGTGCACCCTTTGTATAGCCATGTTTGCATATCATTTGCATCCCCTCATCGTATTGCTTCGTTTCATCCCTGCATTGCATTCTTTGTCCTTGTTTGTGCACTCTTGCAGTGCGCCCTTCGTATAGCTGCATTTGCACACTGTTTGCACCTTTTTTTGTATAGCTGCATTTTGCGCACCATTTGCACCTTTTTCCACTCATTGCACCCTCATCTCGTTTGCACCTTTAACCTGTGCACCTCCCTCACAGCACATCCCAGTGCCATCTTCGTCCCACTGCACCTCCCACTTCCATCTTCCTCATCGTTGTGCACTTTTGCACTCCTGTTGCACATTTTTCTGCACTGCACATTTTTGCCCCTTTGCATTGCGCACTTTCCTGCTATTGTGCATATCTTTCTTTGAGCATACGCGACTAGTGCGCACATTAAAAACTGCCATTACAGCCTCCTCATAGTCTCTGCACCCTGAAGGACAATCTAAAACCCTCTAAGTGAACCCCCCCCTCACCCCAAGCATGCCTGCAGTTGTAGGTTAAGTGTTCACCCCTTCCATTGAGACTCTGCACTGAGTACCAACTGAACACATCATTTCTGGAGCCCACCGCGAGTTATCATACCTTATTTAGACCTCCATCAGCTTGCTCTTCATCTCAACATTAACCACCTTCGCACTCTCCATTCCGAGCTGTTAGAAACTGCACTCCAGCTTGGGGATATACCAGTATTCAAATCACTCTTCCTGAACAACACGCATCACTCGTCCACGCTGTCTTTACCTCCACCTTCACCTGAATCATCTACCTACCCTACCTCTGTCCGCATCACCACATTCTTCCCCACCTTCACATTTCACTGCACTTTTACCAGATCTTAACTCTACATACCTTATTCCACCTACCATGGCTACCATGCACATGCTATCCACATCCAACCAAAATGTGCCACATTTCAACCCTGCAAAACTGCATGAACTCCAGAAATACTTTGAGGAGCTTGCGCAACTCCTCTGCAATTGTAACATCACCGATGAGATTGATAAAAAGTTCCACACTGTGCGCTATTTGGACAGCAACACTGCAGACACTTGGAAACTGCTACCGGAGTATAGCGCGATGCACAACTATGGTGCATTCAAAGATGCTGTCCTAAAGCTTTATCCTGGCTCTAGGGATGGTAGCAAATGGAGTATTAGCAACCTGGACAAGCTTATTGGCAAGACCGTGTGCGTTGGCCTTGTAACTGCAGAAGAAATCATGTGCTATTATCATGCATTTTTCAACATTAGCAAATACTTAGTTGCACAAGGCATATTGGTGTGCTATGACCAAAGCCGCATGTTCATTAGGGTGTTTTGACTAGACCAGCTAGAGCACATTTTGAGCCACCTTGCGATTGCGGTACTGAATCAGCCTGCAAATGTGCCATACTCATTAGATGCAATATGTGATGCGATCGACTTTATCTTTGAAGACCCAGCATGCTATTTCCAGCCACTTACTGGGCTCACAGTGCAAAACCCTGATATGTATGCGCCCTACTCAGCACCCAGCCCACCCATTTCCCAGCCTCAACCTAGAGTGCCCACAGTCAAAGCAGAAGATATCTCAGTCTTATTTGAGCACATGACACAGACAATAGTTACTGCATTAAGTGCATCGTGCAGAGATCGCGGAAATGGCATGCCTCATTCAAACAGTGACACCTGCAATAGTTGCAGTCAAACAGGGCATTATATCCCTGAGTGCACTTCAATTGAGCGCCTTATTAGCGAAGGAAAGTGTAGGCAAAATGCAGAAGGGTGCATCATACTCCAAGGTGGCACATTTGTGCCATGTTCTATTCCAGGCAACTTCTTGGGTGAGCGCATCGAGGAATGGCATAAGCACAACCCAGGGCAGATAGCCACTGGTATACTTTCATCTAATACCAATTCACAGCTCATCTACAATATAGCACCTCGTCCAGCTCCAGCAGCACCTTTACAGTTGACGTACATTGCCGCTTCAGCGCCTGCAGCAGATTATATGCAAAGTGCACCAAATGCACAACTAATGAAGGAAGAGCACATTGATGTGCTTGAGAAGGAGTTGATGGCACTTTGGAAGAGGCAGTCTTTGACAGCGTTGAAATTCTGCGGTGTGCACCACGCAATACATCCAATCAAGAAGGTGTGCATTCTACAACCACAGACATTGCACCCATTGACAGTATCAAGTCACCAGCTTTGCAGCCCACCATGAGCGCAACTGAGGCACCTGACAAGACGCCCATACATTCCTATTCCAATATTCCTGAGGTGCATTTTGTCCCTGCAGTAGCAGATAAACCAGATGCTCCAGTTAACACTTCCAAAGGCAAAGAGCCATCATATTGCACTGTCGTTCCCATCCAGAATCCACAGGTTGTCGATGACGTATATGTGCATGCCATGAAGGTGCCCTCCATTACAGTTTCGCACAAAAAGCTCCTTTCACTTTCACCCGATCTCAGGCAGCACCATAGAGAACAAGTTACTCCAAAATGCATTGCAGCTACCAGCACAGAAGTGGTAGCTACCAGCCTTGCGAGCGTTATGCCATTTGCACATTGCGAAGTGTGCATGCCTTTTGCAGATGATAAAGCACTTAATGCAACACCTCCAGTTAGCACAGCAATTGAAGCACCTCTTCCTATTGTTGCAGACCAAGGAGAAGCAGCCACTATCATAACATTTGACTCTAATACCTAAGCTTGCGATGTTTCCACATTTGCACTTACTCCATTTTCCGCTTCCATTCCACCAACCTCTCTTACATCTCAGCTCTACTTATCCCAACATACCAACAGTAATGCACAGGTGCTCTTAAATCCTATCGACCCTATGGCGCTTATTCCAGCCACATTTCCAAAAAGCACACATGCGCGCGCAACTTCTAGCAGTTTAGCAGTGCGCATGCTGCAAAAGAGTGTAGTAACCAAGACAAAGTATAAACCAGTTGCGTGGAAGGTCAAACCAGTCATTGTGCCTGTCCCAAACAAATTCCGCATCGAGCACACCATTATGGGTGATCCACTAGTGGTGCTTCCTGCGCTTTTACCAAACCTGCCACTGTTTACTCCAGAAGACTTAGAAGAAGAAGACAATGAAGAATTTGGGGATTGGATTGATGTGCTACATGGCTTTATGCATGCAATACATCCCATTTCACAGTCCTTTGATGCACTAGCACTCGCACTAATGCAGCCAGAGTTAAGCGCAAACATGCAAAATGTGTGCAATAGTGCGCTTATTTATGACAATGACTATAGCCAAGTTCTGAGCAGTGCAACAGCAGATGCAGAGGATGAGAAATTAGATTTGGTGTGGATTTGGATGGATACCCTAATGCGCCCTAACAATTTCATGGATTCCGAGTATGGTGTGTTTGTGCACTATGCGAGTGCATTTTTCAAACACAAGGAGCAGTTATGGAAGCGCAATGTGCATGGCACTCACCAGCTCATTATTTGGCAGTCCGGATGCTTACCGATATTGTGCACCAGCCACAACAACATTGTGCAGAAGTGCTTTTACGTGATGCGATCCACTTTACTTGAGTGCTTTTGGTGGTGCTATACAATAGCTGCATTTCACCTAGTGCTGTACTGCATGTGCAAGTCCATTGTGCTCCCAGAAATAGCACTCAATATTACCACAACATGGTTGAGAGAGATGGAAGAGTCCATAGTAGTGGACACAGAGGACGAAGAAGCAGTTGACGAAGAAGAAGCACAAGGAGATAGTGCAGAGAATGAAGGAAGCACTGATGAGGCATGCAATTAGCACTCCATGTGCACTGCTATGGATCCTTCACCTTTTATACAATTTGTCATATGACATGTGCTTCCTTTTATCTCTCATACTTTCACCGTTTGGACAGAGTCAAACTTTCAGTTGAGAGGAGGAGAGTGATGGTTGGACAATTTTTCTGCATTTCGTTTGCGCTTGCACACTTTGCTTCACGCATTTTCGTGTGCTTTACTTGGCCTCTTCAAATATCCCAAGCATTTACTTCTACCACTCACCCACTTTCTTGGCGCTCACGTTTCGCACTTCAATAACTGACAAGGACGCTGCCTGAGGGCAGTCAGTATTTCAGCTGGGAGGAGATGATATGGCTTCCTATCACCCTGCACACGTACTACAGCATTTTTCATGATTGTGCACACTGCTTGGACATCTTCTACTCACTTTGCATAGCATGCTTTTGTGCACCTTCATGTGCTTTCACGTGCCCAAGTGTGCTCCTGTGCGCTCCATTGCGCTCCATTGCACTCCTATTGCACTCCATGCACTCCCATGTGCTCCAGTGTGCTTCATTGTGCTCCATTGCATGCCCATTGCACTCCATGCGCTCCCGTGCACTCCATTGTGCTCCAGTGCACTCCCATGCACTCCATTGTGCTCCAGTGCACTCCCATGCACTCCATGCGCTTCAGTGTGCCTCAGTGCGCTTTCATGTGCCTTTGACCATTTAGGTGTGCATTTGTGTGCCTTTTACATTTCTACTGTGCTTTTGGTTCCCCCATAGCTGCCTGCTGTTGTGCACCCTAAATGCGCCCTGTTACGCTTCAAACCACCTCTGTGCCCCCCCCCCCCCCACTCCTTATCTGCCTTTCACAGTTATTGTGTGCTCAATGCACCTTTGCATGCTCCTTTTATGCTTTACCTGCAACTCACATTCTCTGCTGCGCACTCATTGCACAATTCCTATCACACACACAACAATCCACCACATCAGTTGTGCTGCGCATCGTGGCTTCCAGCTTACTAGTGCATTTATTCGAGGCACACCACAATTCCAACACAAGCGAACTGTGCATTCTCACATAATCAGGGCGCTTTGCACCTATTTGGCATTGGACTGTGCACACTTAGGCGCTTTCACGTAATCCTGGCACTTTGGCAGTATTTGGCCTTTCACAGCATCTTCTTATAGTTCTTCTACATTTCCAATTGGCATCACCTTATCTGGTAACTGGCACAGGTCGATCATGTCATTATTACTAAGGTGCAGCATGCGACACATAACACCAAAGTGGATTAATTGGGAAGAGCGGACGAGACCTAGAGCACACCAAAAATAGTGCATCGCACTGGAACAGTTGGGTATTGGGCTATAGGTGTGCAAATCTTATTGGCTGAGGCAGCGGCATAGTGTGGTTGGGTTTTATGTTTGATGGGTGAATAGGTGCACTTGTGGGTAGCACATAATGCTTTCTATTTTTACATTTTATTTTACCATTTTTATCACATAAGCCATTTGTACATAGTAGGTGGACAGATAGAGAATCCAGAGGATCTTTCCCCCCCTCAAGTTCATAGCTCAGTCAACATCACACATAGTCTGTGCACCAGCATCCAGTCCATGCGCCTTTGTAGTGTGCCCTTCATATAGCTGTGTTTGTGTATTATTTGTGTCCCCTCGTCATATTGCTTCGTTTCATCCCTGGATTGCATTCTTCGTCCTTGTTTGTGCACTCTTGCAGTGTGCCCTTCATATAGCCATGTTTGCACACTGTTTGCACCTTTTTTTGTATAGCCATGTTTTGCACACTGTTTGCACCTTTTTCCACTCATTGCGCTCTCGTCCCGTTTGCGCCTTTAACCTGTGCACCTCCCTCACAGCACATCCCAGTGCCATCTTCGTCCCACTGCACCTCCCACTTCCATCTTCCTCATCGTTGTGCACTTTTGTGCTCCTGTTGCACATTTTTCCACACTGTGCATTTTTGCCCCTTTGCATTGTGCACTTTCCTGCTATAGTGCATATCTTCCTTTGAGCATACACGACTAGTGCACACATTAAAAACTGCCATTACAGCCTCCTCATAGTCTCTGCACCCTGAAGGATGATCCGAGGCCCTCTAAGTGAACCCCTCCCTTACCCCGAGCACACCTGCAGTTGTAGGTTAAGTGTTCACCTCTTCTGTTGAGACTCTGCACTGAGTACCAACTGAACACATCAACATCAACGACCAGCAAACCTTTAGGGTGCATATAGGCTGTCATGGTTACTGACAATGCCCCCATTTCTAGCCATTGTTGTTGAGCATTCTCCTGCACACGCTCATGCAGGTACTTTGCAGCGAGACTGTAAAGACTGGCATAGGCATCGGGGGTGGCATCGGCATCGGCAACTACTTACCTTCACTTCGTCTCTTCAGGATAACCTTGATGCATTATCTTATCCCCCTCGTCATACACGCCTAACTTCTCCTCTGTAGTCATCTGGTCATAAACATTCTTGATAGCTGGCATTCGCATTTGGAACCATCCTGGTGTGCTCATGGTGGCGTCCTCAACATCTAACATGTTTGCAATCTCTTGCATAACTCAGTCATGGTACAAGCTCCAAATGACTTCCAACTGCTTGACCTTGAAGTGGTTCGATTTCTGTGAGAGTCATTGAGTCATTTGTCAGTTGTTGGAAAGCCAGGTTGTTAGTTCCTGGCGATGTGATCAATAGTACAACCTTCACATCCTTGTGAGTTTACCTTGGCATGAAGGTAACTCTCCTCCTGATCCACAGGGGCCTTGTCAATTGCTGCCCAATAGTTGAACATTGCTAGGAGGATGTCAGTCTTGAGTATTTGCAATTGGCTGGCTTTCAATTGCTGTGATTGGAAAGAAACTTTATATGGCTCTATGATCCTCCGCTCTTCATCCATATATCTGCCTCCCTTGCGGTACTTTCTCAACCACAGACTCTCTGATGGCCCAGGTGGCATTGGAGGGAATTAATGTAAAGGAAGAATTGTTCTTCTGATTGACATAAAATATGTCATCGGCACGAGGGGATTACATGAGGATAACATGAGGATCACATGAGGTCGATAGTACCATGAGGCCGATAGTACAATAAGGCCATTGGTTCAGTTCACCTCCAATCACCATGGACCTAGAGTATGTTCCTGTCAAGCGCAAGAAAAGATCAAAGAAGAATGCCTCCCTGTGGGAGAATGATGATGCTACAGTAGATACTGTTACACATGTAGAAGTTGAGGTCATGACGAAAGCTGGACCAAAAAGACAGTGAGTCATGGTCCTGCTAAGGAACGTAGAGGAACAGGAACCTATTTAATCTACTTCTGTTATACAGGATTATCCCAGTGTTGTTCCAGAATGGGACATGGAAGAACCTGAGGTGGCTGCCAAGCCGAGCCAGCCCCGCATCAGCAAGGTTAGTTTCTGACAGTGATTGTTTACAGAGCAATGCTCATTAACAAATAATAGCGACAGCAAGACTATATACTGGAGTTTCTGGAATGAATAGATGAATTGCTGCAAGCGTCCCTCACTCGGCAGGCATGGTCAGTCGACAAACAAGTTTGCAACCACTGTGCATTCAATAAATGGGCTGTTTGGCAATGTGTTGATTGTTCACTGGGAACCATGCTTTGCTGCACATGCATGCAGGTAACTCACAGGCAAAATCCTTTTTATTGCATTGAATGCTGGACTGGCATGCACTTCCACTGGGTGGAACTATGGGAGGTCAGCACATACATTTTAGTCCAGCACAACACCGATCATCCCATTTGTCAAGCTCTGGACTTTCAAATGCAATATCTGGAGTCATTCAAATATATGAAGAATCAAGCAGAGCAAGAGTCAGAAACAGACCAGCCCGATGACTGGCAGTGGCAGCGGCAATGGCCCACTTTGCCTCACTCAGCATCGGAGCCATATCATGAGTGGAAAAGTAAAAATGCTGCCAACTCTGCCTTCCTGGATAAAGAAACTGTTGCTGACTCAGCCTTTTTGGATCACCTTGATTCCCTTTGGGGTCAAGGGAATGGTAACGTTTATGCTGAGCATGGTTTTGAAGACTTCTTTGATGGCAATGATGAATCTGAAGTTCAACAAGCCAATGAAGACATCCATGGATTTTAGCCATATTTGCCTACCATAAATCTCACTGCTGATGCCGTTCCCATTGCTGACCCTGCTTGTTCTGCCGCTGCCATTCCCCATCCCGATGCTGTTCCCACTACCAATGCCTTGAATAACATTTATATTCATGTGGTACATACAAATAGAATACATCACATAGCAATGATTACCTGCCAGTGTCAGGGGAAACACTGAATTCCCTTGGATCTGGTAACCAGCAACTTACTACCCACAAGCTTCACCAACATACAGACTCTGTTCACTGTGCAGGTCTTAGACTATTTTTGGCTCTGTAATCTTGAGTTAAAGGCCTCAGCCTATCAGTTTTACCAGCTGATTTGGCATGTAACATCGCCAATGCGGCCTGCTGAAGTGGTCAATCTCTACCATGAGCTTCAGTGCATGTCCCACTTATGGCATTGGATGAAAAGATTGAAGTGGGCAGGGTATGGACACAATCAAAAAGATTCTTTGAATTCTGAACCAGGAACCCTTGCTAATTTCTGCCCAGCCTGTCCTCAAGTAGGCATTAACATACCGGAAAATTGGAAAGACGATGTGAACCAGTGGGTGTCAGAATGACTCTGCAGTGGCATAGAAAATGACACTTTGCAATTCAGATTTGTTTTCAAATTCATATTCGTGGCCGATGGCAATTTCAAAGCCAATCATATCTGGCAGAAAAACTCTGAAACTGATATATGGCTATGGGATGGAGGTAGGATGGCCCCAAATCAGGCTGAATATCATCACTTTCTCCAAGCTGCCATAGAATGATTAATGGTAGGTACCTTCCCTTGATGGTAGCCATTGCCATTCCCACTCCCTGCCCCGATGCCGATCTGATTTCTATCCTGACTTTTAGAAGGCCCCTTGCAAAAATAAATTCCTTGCCATTGTGAATGCTTTTCTGGCATCCAAGGCATGTGACAGGACTGGATGCGCAGTCATTGCATGTGCACAGCATGGATGTTATGTTTCCAATGCATTGGTAGACCTGTTTCATGGAGAACAGCAGAAGAATATTGACTTTGTTTTTCTTCAAGTGCTGAAGATCACTAAAGTTGACCCTCAACAGGGAGTCATGCTCATTTATGACATTGTCTGCCAGTACATTATCTACCTTTGGGAACATATTGGTGCCCATCTTCCAGCCAGCTTGATGATCGACCAGGCAATTGGGCTTTTACATGTTCATGGCCACAAAGACAAATGCTTTTTTTGCTATGCTCCATCTTTCATCCCAGGGTCCGGCATCATAGCAGGAGAAATACTTGAGTTTCTGTGGGCATCACTGAATTCCATCTCCCCGACAGTCAGAACAGTGACCTTGTTACATCAGGCAGAAATGCTTGATGATCATGCTACTGATTCAAATCACAAGAAAATGCTCAGCATGACAGTCACACTATGCTCAAAAGCTCCGGAAGCACTTGAGAACTCCACACAACTTGGCCTATACCACACTGAACTAATGGCAGCATTCAGCCAGCAAGCAATTGAATGATGGGAGAATGAAGTAATCTCAGCAGAAACCTGAAGACTTACAGATATCAAGGTAATGGACATGTATACCACTCAAATATCAGAAGTGGCAGCAGATTGGGATTGGGATCAAGCATGGCCTTGTCTTCAGGAGCAGCACTGGTTCAATCCACAGTTGAGGAGTGGATTGATTTCACGATTCTTTGTCAACAAATGCAGTGAGTTCCACTGCCTACCCCAGATGACAACCTACCATTTATTATAACCAGGATTGAATTGTGAGACAAAGTTCATCGACTGGGTAAATCACCTCACATGTCCGACATGCAGGCTGTTGAACAGAAAAGAGAAGCTCTGACATCCCACATGGTAACCTTAACCAAGTTACAGAATGCTGCTGACATAGCCGATCATGACATTGCTTCGTCGTGGATCAACCATGATAACAAAGGTAAATTTGATACCCCAGGTGAACTTGACAATGACATGGCATCGGCACCAGCACTGGAATCGGCAGCTGGCCCATCAAACCTTCCTGCAACATCTACTATTTCAGTGGAGGAGCAACAAGTATACCTCCCTTGTCATGGCCACCTGGCCAAGGCAGAGATTAAGCTCTGGAAGTGCCAGGCAAGCCGACTGCTGCACCAGCTGTGGGAGCTTGTTGCTAAAAAATCATTTCAATATTCACACATCATCTGAGCAGTGCCACAAAAGGGAGTTTGCACCTGGTCACAAGCTGTTGTCCACAAGTTGGTTAACAAAATTAGCTTGCATGCTTGGATGTATAGCTATTGCCATAGCCGATTGTTGGCACTGGATTGTGATGCTGACACATTGAGTATGTTTCAGTGGTTAACCAAGGGTGACCTCGATGCCAGCACAGCTATTTTGAATCCAAATGTAGCTGGCTCCACCTCTGTTTGTCTGTTCTGGATTTAGCATAATTTCTTTCATACTGGTGTCTTAGCCAACAGTGGCATTGGTGCTGATTCTGAGAGCAGAGCCATGGCCATGGCCAATGCCGATGCCAATATTGGTCAATTCTAGGAATGTAAATGTTTTGGATGGTCATTTGTATTCATTGTGCTTATGTTTTTCATAGTCAGACAGGTACACTGGCTTCATTCATGGGCTCAGAGAAATCGGTGGAGGGAGGAGTTTCTACTCATCACATATGAAATGCAGTGGACTGTGTGGTATTTCATCCATCACAGCCAATGGTGGCAGTCAGCCTCAGAGTCCAACAATACCCTTCCTGGTCTGCTTGCTTATGCTAATCGTCAACGTGCTTCATGGTATGAATTAGCATTCAGGGCTGACAAAGCATTCAGATCAACAAATGCCAATTATATCTCCCCTTTGTGACCAATGATTATGTAATCATGATGTAAATACCATTATTTTGATTACCAACCAAGATCAGTAAAACTATGTTGAACAAAAGTCTCTCAGTCTACAGCCCTTTGTCTTTGCAATTGGGCCCAAAAGTGCAACTCCAAAGGCATGCACAAGAGATCATTTGGTACGCAAAGTCCTGATTCCACCAGGTTTTGTTGGAGGTCGACCAGGCAAACTTTGTAAAACAAAGTTGGATGCAAAGAATTCTCTATGCTGAAGTTGTATGTTGAGATCTTTCCTAAATTAAGTAAGTATTCATCACTGAGATGTATGACAGATGTATGTTATGTCTTGGATTGGCATCGGCACCTCGATTGGCCTTATGATAGATGTGCCAATCCTTCTTCGGTCCTTGGCTGACAGTCTTGCCAATGTGAATTTGGACCACCTACCCCTGGGATTCCATCCATCTCTCTTGGCCTTGTTGGATGAAGGTGTTGCCAGCAACAGTCCTAGTCATCTTGTGGAGTCATATGCATGTGATTGGTGGCATCACAAGGCAGAACTGGCACCTGGCAGAATATTTGGCATTGACACCCTGGACAAATGCCTTGATCACTATCAGCAATGGGTCTCTATCCCTGTGACAGTCCCCACACCTGTCAATAGCCAGTCAGGGCAGGATGCTCCCAGTGGCCAAGTTGATTGCCAATCATGCATTGACCTGCATGCTCTCATATACAATACATTTGATGAAGCATGCATGACACATGGCTTTCTAAGTGCCTGTGAATCAGCAGTGGATGCTGAAATAAATGTGAATTTGAGAAAAGTGGCAGGATTTCATCATCTCCATAAGCTTGCCCTGCTCAAGGAGATTCAGTCTGAATCAAGTAAGTTAACACCGGCACTGGCACTGGCCATGGCATTGTCATTGGCATTGAAAAACATCCATGGACCCTCTGGGAGACAGGTAAAGCAATCAGAAATGGAATGGGTATCTGCACATGCACAGGCTGAACTTGAGTGCCTGAAGGCCCTTCCCCCTACCTCCTACAAGTGAATCTGGGGCATTGATATTACAGAGAATGAGGTATTGGCAATCAATCAGAAGGGCAAGGGAAAGGCACAGCATTCTGGGTACATAGTGTCCCTCCCCGATGGCCCACCACAAAACAAGGAGTGGTCAGAAACTTCAAGTCTCCCAACAGTTTCTTCCTACAGTCAACCATTCATGGTAACTGCTCACGATGCAGGGCTTTATTTTTCAGATGATGGTTCCGATGTATCCAATGCTGGAACTGCTCCCATTCTTCCTGTCCCTGCTGCTGCCACTGTTATGAAATGTGGTACGGATGGGACTCTAATTCTTTTTCTTATTGTCTCTATTGTCTTTCTAAACTCGCTCCCATGCTATTGTTTTCCAAACCATACCTACGCCTGCCCTTCTATTGTTCTTACCTTCTTATTGTCTGCCCATTCTTATTGTCTTATTGTTCTCAATGTATGTACTCGCCTTGCTTACATTCTTGTGTGTACATTATTTAAACTGCAATGTTATGGCCAGTCAAGCTCAGCTTGACCTGGTCTTTCATATGCTTCTAACGAGCTATCAATTCTAAGTCTTTCTCAGCCGTCACTTATGAGCCTCAGTGATCTGAACCTTCGCTGAACATCGACACTTATGAGCCTCGGCTTATATTTGATTTAGGGGCTTCGACTATAACAAAAGGTCAAGCTGTTCATACTCTGCTGATTAAACTCTAGTCTAGGCAGTACTCATTAAACAACAAGATTCTTACGAGAACTGTCTGACCACCCCCCACAAAACAAATCATGGCAGCTCCATCTACTCCTACCATTCCCACACCACCCACCATCCCCGCTCGCCCTGCCGAAATCAAGATGAGGGCACCAACAGACTACTCAGGAGATAGAGCCAAGACCATGCTCTTCCTCCTTGAATGTGGAGCCTATGTCGATGCAAATGCAGCTGCGTTCCCAGACGATTGCCACAAAATTTTGTTTATGCTGTCTTACATGAACGGGGGAACAGCAGGGCCATGGAAGCAGGCATACCTGGAAGAGAGATACATCGAGTCTAAGCCTTGGGACACATTCCAAGAGTTCATTGCAAAAGTACGTGCAGCGTTCTCACCTATTGACGATGCAGGAAACGTGCGCACCCAACTCTGAGTGCTCTCGCAGGGAGGAAGAGGAGTGGATAAACATATCGCACAGCTCAAGACGCTTGCCTACCGAACGAAAATTAAGGAAGATGCCGCTCTCATCGAATACTTTGTCGATGGGCTCAATAACAAGGTGCTGGACAAGGTCTTCAGCATGGAAAACCCACCCGATATGATTGAGGGGTGGTACACCCATGCAGCGAGGGCTGAGGGACACCTGAGGAGGGCAAAGGTGATTAAGGAAAGAACTTACAGTAAGGCAAGGGGAGGAGGAGGAGCAAGCAGCTCTTCAAAGGACCCCAACACCATGGACATCGATGCAACCCGCCTCTCTTATGCAGAGAGGCTCGAATACATAAAGAAAGATATCTGTCACAAATCGGGGCACAGAGCGAACAATTACAAGGGAGGAAAGGAACCTCCTGCAAAAGACACAAGGAAAGAAGAGAAGGCTGAAATGAAGAAGATGCCGCGTGACCATTACACCAAGATCCGCGCACTCATCAACGAGTTGGAGGAAAAAGAAAAGGAAGAGGTGTTAGATTTAATGGTCGCGGAGGGTTTTTAAAATGGCGGCCCACATCGGCAGTGGAGCCCACCAGAGTAGTTGTCTCAAGCATAATGGTAGCGCAAGTAAGCCATCAATCAATGCACCTGCCAGTTTATTATTTGCTAGGAAACAAGAAAGCTGAAATCCCTGCCCTGATCGACTCAGGGGCAGTAGAAATGTTCATCAATCACCGAGTAGTCGAGAAGCTCGGACTTAAGAAGATCCCACTCATCAAGAAGATCCTCGCAAAAAACATTGATGGAACTCTTAACAAAAATGGAACCATTTCTCACTACATCTATGTAAACACGGAGATTGGAGGAAAAAGAGAGGAGATTAGGATGCTGATAACGGGGCTGGGAAAGGAGGGGATGATCTTAGGGTGCACGTGGCTCCAGAAGTGCAACCCCATCATCGACTGGGAGAAGGGGACCCTCACTGACAGACTGAAAGGTCCCTCATGGGGAAAATCCGGACTATGATCGAGTGGACGTGAACCACAATTGGTAAGCAAAGTCTCACTATAGATGACAAGGGGCCGATTGCACTGAGAGTAACGTTGAGCCCGACTCTCGGGAGGCTACCTAAAAGGAGTGCTGGGGAGACCTTCGGGGAAACCCACCTCGCCGCCGCCGAGCACGTAAAGAGTAGGCTCAGGATGGTTCATCTTGCAGAAGGACTTTGCACCACGGACGAACTCGATAAAGACGGATCACACCTGGCAATGGACACGACAACGGATACCCATCCTGAGATCAATCCATGGATCTCTGTACTGGACAACTCCGATATCAGCTTATCACTTGATACTAAAGGGAATAATAATGGAACGGATGCACTGTTTGCCTACATCCGAGGGGAACCAATGATCGGGGTATTCAGAACTGAGGAATCCCCCCTTACGATCAAACACGACTATATTCCCCCGAATTACCAGAAACTCAGACACATCTCATGCATCACTCGATCTCGATTAACTGGCAAGGTTGCTTACTCTAACACCACATACATCTGAGCAAAAACTTCCATCTCTCAAAGGCTCGCCCATGAGAAAGATGGTGACAAGGAAACACACTCGCTCGACGACTTACTCCCTGACAAATACAAAGAGTATCGGAGCATGTTTGAAAAGGCAGCATCGGAGAGATTCCCCGAATCCAGACCATGGGATCACATGATCGAACTTAAACCTGACTTCATCCCAAAAGACTGTAAAGTCTACCCTATTACCCCGGCGGAACAGAAGAAATTGGACAAATTTATTGATGACAACCTAAGGAAGGGATACATCACCCCATCCAAGTCGCCCATGGTGTCACCATTCTTCTTCGTAGCAAAAAAAGACTCTGACGCACTCTGACCCTGCCAAGACTACTGTTATCTAAATGAAGGAACCATCAAAAATTCTTACCCTCTTCCGCTGATCAGTGATCTACTCGATAAGCTGAAAGGGGCAAGATGGTTCACTAAATTGGATATCAGATGGGGATACCACAACGTCCAAATTAAGGAGGGCGATGAGTGGAAAGCGGCATTCAAGACCAATAAGGGGCTGTTCGAGCCCAAGGTCATGTTCTTCGGCCTCTGTAACTCCCCAGCGACCTTCCAAGCTATGATGAACGATATCTTCCAAGACATGTTGAATGAAGGCTGGCTGGTAATCTATATGGACGACATCCTTATCTTCTCCAAAGACAAGAAGGAACACGAGGAGAGAACTAGGAGGGTGCTAGCGAGACTTAGGGAGAACGATTTGTACCTGAAACCTGAGAAATCCAGATTCGATGTACAGGAGGTTGAGTTTCTCGGGCTAATCCTACGGCCAAACCAGCTGGCAATGGACCCGACGAAATTAAGCAGGATCAAAGATTGGCCGCCCCCAACCAATGTCAAAGGGGTCAGATCGTTCCTAGGCTTTGGGAACTTCTATCGGAGATTCATTGGCAACTTTGCTGCAATCATGAAGCCACTCAACGATTTGACAAAAAAGGATCAGCCCTTCAATTGGACAAACGAATGCCAAGGAGCATTTGACATGCTGAAAAAGAAATTCTCAGAAGCACCAGTGCTCTTGATGCCTGATGCTGAGAAACCATTTATAATCGAAAGCGACGCCTCTAAATACACGACAGGTGCTGTCTTGAAACAGACTGACAGCAATGGAGATTGGCATCCCTGCGGCTACATCTCCCATTCCCTAACAGCAACCGAACACAACTATGAGATCTACGATTGAGAACTACTAGGGATAATACGAGCGCTAGAAACCTGGAGGCACTACCTCCAGGGATCCGAGCACCCTACGACGATCCTGTCGGATCACAAAAATCTCATGTATTTCAGAACGGCATGGAAACTAAACCGGTGACAGGCTAGATGGAGCCTTTTCCTATCACAATTTAATCTCCAACTGGTGCATGTCCCAGGGAAAATGATGATCCAATCTGATGCCCTATCACAACGGGGAGATCACATACCAGATGTCGATGATGACAACGATGACATCATGCTATTAAAGGATGAGATCTTCGCACGGATGATTGATACCGAGCTTAAGGAAATACTTGCAGAAAACATGATGCGTGATGACCTGCTAAAAGAAATAGTAAGGGCCATCAAAGAAGGAGGAATGCCACCGATCAAGTCAGCAGTAGAAGACTGGAGGATGGAAGATGATGGGATGGTCTTTTTCAAAGACCAATGTTACGTCCCAGACGACAAGGAGTTGAGGAGGAAAATCGTGGAAAAATACCATGACAATATACTCACTGGGCACCCCAGCCGATTCCAGACTCTGGAACTAGTACGAAGAGACTACTGGTGGCCAGGAATGACTATTTTTATCTGGAATTATGTTGATGGCTGTGCCACCTGTCAACAAATGAAGGTGAACACACATCCAACAACACCGGGGCTGTCACCGATCAAATCTAATGCCACCCGACCATTCGCGCTAGTAACAATGGATTTCATCACAGATCTGCTGATAAGTGATGAATGCGATACCATCATGGTCATGGTAGACCATGGTCTTACAAAGGGGGTGATTTTTATCCCTTGCAATAAAACCATCGATGCATTAGGAGCAGCAGACCTTTATCTGCACAACGTGTTTAGGAGATTTGGCCTCCCAGACAAAATCATATCAGATCACAACCCACATTTTGCCTTGAATGCGTTCCAAGAACTGGGAAGGCTCCTGGGAATAAAGTTGGCAATGAGCATGGCCTATCACCCTCAAACGGATGGGGAAACAGAAAGGGTAAATCAAGAACTTGAGATCTACCTCCGAATCTTCTGCACAAACAAACCATCACACTGGAAAAGGCACCTTACCACCGCCGAATTCACACACAATCAGAAGCACCATTTGGCGATCAAAAACACCCCATTTTTCATTATGATGGGAACACACCCCAAGGCCATCCCCACGACTTATGAGAAAACAAACGTACCGGCTACCAAACAAAGAATAGCCAAACTAGGAAACATACGGTGGGAAGCCCTGGTGGTACATGAGCTGTCCCGACAGGTGATGATTGGATGAAACGGATGAGGCTTCCGCCCGTTCACGGTAGGAGAGAAAGTTTGGCTTGACTCGAAAAACTTGAAGTTGGGATACACAACCAGAAAGCTTGCCCCCAGGCACGAAGGACTGTTCCCCATCACACGGGTGATCTCATCCCATGCTTATGAATTGAGACTCCCCTCTCAATGGAAAATTCACCCCGTATTCCACGCCTCACTTCTTTCACGTTTCAAGGAGAACGAAACCCATGGACCAAATCTTCTTCCTCCACCACCCGATCTGATTGAAGGAGAGTTAGAACATGAGGTTGAAGCTATCCTGGCTCATAAGAGGACGGGCCGAGGGACCCGATTCCTGGTGAAGTGGAAAGGGTACAGCACGGCAGAAAACACCTGGGAGCCAGAGGCTCATTTAAAAAACGCTGCTGAAATACTGGGTGAATACAGATCCACCCACAACCTCTCTCCAACATGAGCCGCCCTCTTCACTTTTACATGAATGTCACACCCAATCCCGACCCCGTTAGAACTTTTGAACTTATTCTCAGCTTTGTCCGAGACACAGACGGCATCCGAAATGAGGAGAGATTGCTCTCCGTGACCGAAGATCGTGCACTCCTACACAGCACTGCGCAAAACCTCTTCGAAACTTACTGAGCCATCTCCCGCCTTCAGCGCATATTCTGACGTTTGATGAAGGAGGCCTACCATCTAGATCTGCTCTCGCTCATGAGGAGCTTGGATGAGCAGGCGCTCCGTTACAGACCCGGAGAACGGGTCCCCACCCCGCAACAAATTTTTATTATAGAGCCACTAAGTGATGAAGAAGATGGAACGTTTGAGATTGTGCCAGAAGAACCAATGACTTCATCCCCAACTACCACTCCCCCACGTCCACCAGCGCCACCATGAGCGCCCACACCCTACCCGACTCAGATGGCCGCCAAGCACACCCCCGCACCGCCGTGGATGCAAAATTCAATCTGCTTCACCTGCGCACGGGTAGGACACTTCTCATCGCACTGTCCTGAGTACCAGTGCCCACATTGTCGATGGTGGCGACCAGAGCATTCTGTGCTCTTCTGTTCTAGCAATCCGACATGTGACAATCCGCCATGTCACTGCACAACCTGAACCTAACCATCATGATCTACAATTTCTACATCGCTATCGCTCTTGGTGCCATCTTCGGCATGGCCATTCTCATCATGCTGCTCTGTTACGTCCTCATTTTATTTAAAATCATCTCCGCCCCGCATATACCACAACTCACTATGTTCGTTACTGGCACCTCGGTGCGCTTTGCGGGAGGGAATGACATTGAGCTACCAACTCGGGTTTATGCGCATGACACCCCGACCCCTACTACCTTCAGCACGTTCACCACGACAACAGATAACACGGCATCCTTTGATTCCATGCGGACGATCAGAACATAGTTTCGGATGGGACTCGAAACTTTAGAAGGGAGCTAATGTTACGAAATGTGGTACAGACAGGACTCTAATTCTTTTTCTTATTGTCTCTATTGTCTTTCTAAACTTGCTCCCACGCTATTGTTTTCCAAACCATACCTACGCCTGCCCTTCTATTGTTCTTACCTTCTTATTGTCCGCCCATTCTTATTGTCTTATTGTTCTCAATGTACGTACTCGCCTTGCTTACATTCTTGCGTGTACATTATTTAAACTGCAATGTTATGGCCAGTCAAGCTCAGCTTGACCTGGTCTTTCATATGCTTCTAACGAGCTATCAATTCTAAGCCTTTCTCAGCCGTCGCTTATGAGCCTCAGTGATCTGAACCTTCGCTGAACGTCGACGCTTATGAGCCTCGGCTTATATTTGATTTAGGGGCTTCGACTATAACAGCCACCCCCGCTGCCACCCCAGATGCCGCCCACGATGCTGCCCCTGTTTCTGTTCCCAATTCTGTCCCCATTCCCAATGATGTAGTAAATGATGCTGATCTGCATACTGTCTTTGAGGCAGCGATGACAGTTGATTCTGATTCATCACCTGCCAGTGCTGGTTCTACAACTGATGCTGATCCTGTCCCCGCTGCTGATTCACATGGCAATGTACTCATGCAGTGGCTAGGTCAAGATAATGTTGCTAATGATGCTGGTTATACTGCCTTTCAGGCAGCCATGGCATTTGATTGTGATTCATCATCCACCGGTATGGGTTCTACTGCCAATGCCGAGCCTGTCCTTGCTGGTATGGGTTCCCTAACTGGCTTTGATGCTGCTGCCATCTACTTTGATGACTCTACTACCTCTTCATCTGGACATTCTAATCCCCCTTCAGCCTTTGCCACCGCATCAGATGCAGCAGAGGTTTTTTTTTCATCATCAGAGGCAGATTCTGCTGGATCTGTGGGTGAATCCGATGCCAATGCCGACGCCGATGATGCCAGTGCAAATTCTGACTCGGAACACAGTTTTAGTGATGAATCCCCAAGCACCTCCCAGATAGAACATCCCTCCCCAACCCACATCATGCTGCCAGTGGCCATCTACACTCATGCAGACTTTAGTTATGTTGATGGCAGTTGGTTGTCGGGCTCTGATGATGATATGGACACTATGGAGGACACATGATGCTCGTTTATTCCCTTTGCATTGTATACATAATAAACATGTAGTAATAATTGTTGGTGCTTTTGGTACACTGAACATTTTTGGTGTGATTGTTATCCCAGTGCTGGTGCCATGTGCACAATAAATCAATTATAGGTACATGAGGAATTTATGATGCCTTCACCTATGAAACTCCTTAGCTCATACTATGGGGTGTCTAATGCCGATGCTGTATTTTATGCTGCTACTGTTGCCATTGCTGGTGCCATTGCCGGTGCTGATGTTGTTGCCATTTATTGTGTTCAACGCTATCTCATAGGTGATTGATTTGGCCATTAACATTCCCTGTAGTATATAAGAAGCCAGAATACCAAAACTGTATCTATTTGATAGTAGTACAAGTTACACTTATTATGAGAGCATTCTATGAACTTCCATGAACCCATATCATTTGGTACAATGTACACATTCTATAGACTGTATTATTTTGGTACAGTGTAGCTTACCTATGTGCTAGCCCAGTGATGTGTTCAGTTGGTACTCAATGCAGAGTCTCAACGGAATGGGTGAACACTAAACCTACCACTGCAGGTGTGCTTGGGGTGAAGGGGTTCACTTAGAGGGCCTCAGATCATCCTTCAGGGCATGGAGACTATGGAGAAGCTGGTACAGTGGTTTTCAATGTGCACACTAGTTGTGTATGCTAAAGAGAAGATATGCACAGTGGCAGGAAAGTGCACAATGCAAAGGGGCAAAAATGCACAGTGCAGAAAAATGCGCAATGGGAGCACAAAAGTGCGCAACAATGAGGTAATGAAAGTGGGAGGTGCAGTGGGATGAAGACAGCACTGAAATGTGCTGTGAGGGTGGTGCACAGGTTGGGGGCACAAATGGGCTGAGAGCACAACGAGTGCAAAAAGGTGCAAATGGTGCACAAACATGGCTATACAAATAAATGCGCAAACAGTGTGCAAATGCAGCTATACGAAGGGCACACTGCAATAGTGCACAAACGAGGACAAAGGATGCAATGCAGGGATGGAATAAAGCAATATGATGAGGGGATGCAGACAATATGCAAACATGGCCATATGAAGGGCACACTACAAAGGTGCACAGACTGAATGCTGGTGCACAGACTATGTGCGATGCTGACTGAGCTATGAACTATGAGGGGGGAAAAGATCCTCTGGATTCTCTATCTGTCTGCCTACTATGTACAAATGTCTTATGTGATAAAAATGGTAAAATAAAGTGTAAAAATAGAAAGCACCATGTGCTACCCACAAGCGCATCCATTCACCCATCTAAACCCAACCGCACTATGCTGCTGCCTCAGCCAATAAGATTTGTGCACACTATAGCCCAATACCCAACTGTTCTGGTGATGTGCTATTTTTGGTGCACTCTAGGTCCCGTGTGCTCTTCTCAATTAATCCACTTCAGTGTTATGTGTCATGTGCTGCACCTTAGTCATAACGATGTGATCGACCTGTGCTGGTTACCAGATAAGGCACTGCCAATTGGAAATGTGGAAGAACTATAAGGAGATGCTGTGCAAGGCCAAATAGTGCCAAAGTGCCAGGATTACGTGAAAGCACCCAAGTGCATACAGTCCAATGCCAAATAGGTGCAAAGCACCCCGATTAGGTGAGAATATGCAGTTTGCTCATGTTGGAATCACAGTGTGCCTCGAGTAAATGTGCCAGTAAGCTGGAAGCCGCAGTGCACAGCACAACTGGTATGGTGGATTGTTGTGTGTGTGATAGGGATTGTGCAATGAGTGCACAGCAGAGAATGTGAGTTGCAGGTAAAGCATAAATGGAGCATGCAATAAACGTGAAAGGCAGGTAAGGAGTGTGGGGGGGGCACGCAGAGGCAGTCTGAAGTGCAACAGGGTGCATTTAGGGTGCACGACAGCAGGCAGCTATGGGGAACCAAGAGCACAGTAGAAATGTAAAAGGCGCACAAAAGCAGTGAAAGGCACATGAAAGTGCATGGAAGCGTGCAAAGTATGCGGAAGCCATCTAGGAGGTGTGCACAATCACAAAAAATGCTGTAGTATGCATGCAGGGCAATAGGGAGCCATATCAGCATGCAACTTCTAGAGGCAGGAAAGCGTCTACTGGGTGCCCTGGTGTGTCTTTTTATCATCCTCCTTCCATGCTGCGCTAACTATTCCAAAGGTGCATCACAAATCGACAAGGGCAATGAGAGCAATGCAGGGCTCATCAGCCCCTCGAAAGAGTGCACATCGAAGTGCTGCAAAGTTGAAAATGCGCCCCCTCCCCTGTTGCAAGTGCGCCCAAGGCCGCGCTGCCTTACCATTCACCAGGCAAGTGTGCACAAGCAATCCTCGTGCCAAACAAGATCGGAAAACACCTTGGGGGATGCGGTCTACCAAGGCCATAATGTTGAGGCACTCGACTTAGTGCAATGCCACTCGGTGGTCACAGTCTTGGGTGCCACACATGATCGCCTTAAAGAAGACGTCCAAAGGTCGCTCGTCGAGTTAGAGGTCGCTAAGAGCCAGTTGCGCAGTGCAGAGCAAGCAGAGGCAGATGCAAAGGCAAAACTGGATGCGGCCTCAGAGTGCTTGGAGTTCATGGAGTCCATTGAATACCCGCTCACCTGTATAAGTTTTAGATAGTGTGTCAATCAATTGCTCTGTTGTGCCTGTGATATGCATGATGCATTGCAAAGCGGTGCAATGCACATGCATGTGCAAATGTGTGCACTTTGCGCCAACCTGTGCGCGTGCTTCCATGGTGTCATAAAACGAAATTTGTAAGTCCAAATAATATATGTGAGGGAAAAGAGATAAGATAAGCAATGTTCAAGCAAGAAATGTCAAGCACACAAAAACGCGCACCAGCGCAAAAATGCACAAATGCAAAGGGGTGCAGAAAAATCATCCAACCATCACTTTCCTCCTCCCAACTGAGATATTGACCATGTCCAACAATAAAAGAGTAAGAGATAAACTGAAGTGCATGCCATATGACAAAGTCTAAAAAATGGGAAAGGCTCAGTAGATCATCATGGCCAGTAAAACCCATGGGTTGCATAATCATGGAACATGTCCAGATGCGACTTCGCAAATAGGAAAAAGGTAACATAAAAAAAATAAAAGAAAGCAAAGCATATGTATAAAAAGGTGAAGTATCCATAATGGTGCATGCAGAGTGCTACTTGTGCGCCTCATTGGTGCTTTCTTCATCTTCAGTGCTATCTCCTTGCGCTTCTTCTTCGTCAACTGCTTCTTCATCTTCTGTGTCCACTACTATGGACTCTTCCATCTCCCTCAACTGCATTGTAGTGATATCGAGTGCTATGTCAGGAAGTGCAATGGACTTGCGCATGTGGTATGGCAGTAGGTGGAACATGGCTACTGGCCTGTCGAATACTGTCCCATTGAGCTCACAAATGATATATGCGCTGCCTTGATTGCATAACACTATAACTAGAGAACTGAGATAACATGCACGCATTTTGTGGTTAAGGCTCTTCCCGATTGCTGTGTTGCACATAACGACTAAATCACCGCACTGGAAGTCAAAACTGTGGATGGTTTTTGAGTACACTTTCTCGAAACGGAGTGCTGCTTTGCGCCTTTCTGCATAGATGCGGGAATGGATGCATGCTAAGTCTTCTGGATGCTTTTGCAAAGTGCGTGCGCGCCATGCGATCAAGTCTGTAGTGGAGAGTATAGAATCTGGGGGTGGGTTAAGGTATGTCACTTCAATGATATCAAGAGGGATTAGAGGCTGCGCACCTGTCACAATGAAGTATGGCGAGATGCCAAGGCACTTCTGAACTGTGATGTGCTCTGCCCAAAAAACCGAGTACAGTGCACTGAACCACTTTGTTTCTACTCCATCTGCGGCTTTGATAAGTGCTTGACACATGTCGAAATGTGTGCGCTCAACAATTCCATTAGCGTGCGAGTTATAGCCAGATATGCAGATGTGATTGATATGGTAGCGCTTACTGAGATAGGCTAGCACTTTGATGAATGGCTTGCCGTTATCGGTAACTATCTCGCACAATGTGCCCCATCTGCAGATAAGGTCTTGAAACATCCAATCGCCAAGTGCACTCGCATTTTCTTTAGGGAGCCTGTGGAATTCTGGCCAAGTTGCAAGTGAGCAATGCCCTTGGACGATATAGCGCCACCCTGCTGATACTGGTAAGTGCATCGTATCAATATAAACTTTACTGAAGAGAGGCACAAGCATTGTGACAACTGGTGGTATTAGAACCTTCTGCATTTGCTGGATCTGGCAAATATGACAAGTGTGCATGAACCAAATGATGTCATCCATAATGTGTGGCCACCAAAAGCACTCGAGCAATGCAGAGTGCATCGCATAAAAGCGCTTGTGCCCAATGTTGTCATGGATGGCACGTAATATCAGTAAGCATCTAGACTGCCAAATAACAAGCTGGTGAGCCCCATGCGCATTGTGCTTCCATAGGCACATCTTGTCTTTAAAAATGCACTCATGTAGCGCATGAGTGTGCTGTACTCGGAATCTGTGAAGTTGCTAGGGTGCATTAGGGTATCCATCCAAATCCACACCAAATCTAACTTCTCATCCTCTGCATCTGCAGTTGCACTCCTTGGAACTTGGCTATAGTCATCGTCATAAATAAGTGCACTATTGCACGCATTTTGCGCATTTGCGCTTGGCTCTGGCTGCATTAGTGCGAGTGCTTGCACATCAAAGGACTATGAAATGGGATGTATCGCATGCATAAAGCCATGTAGCACATCAATCCAATCCTCAAACTCTTCATCCTCTTCTCCTTCTAAGTCCTCTGGGTGCTTTGGCCAATGCAAGAGCCCATCTGGACCATGCACTGCTCCCCTAACATGTACGAGTGTAAAGTGGAATGTAAGGATTGAGACAATCTACTGGTTAATGCTAGCAGATGGTTGGATATCAGGGTTTTGTAGCATGCCCTTGATATAGCGCACATCAGCTCCACAATTAAGTTGTGCACACCTATAATATAAAGGCACAAACTGCACAGCGCACGGTAAAGCCCATAGATCTCTAGCTTCAGTTGCGAAAAGCACGCTTCTCTGTCATTGAGCATAATTGAGCCGAACCAGTTGTAAATGTGCATTTTTGCATCTGCGCTCTTTTGCTGGCAAAGGTAAAAGCTGACTGCTATCTGGGAAGTGTCGACTGCAATGATAACAGGGAGTTCTGAAGAATAATTGATTGGTTGTAGTGCAGGACACTCTAGTACCACTTGCTTGATGTCGTTTTGTGCCGCTATCTGCTCTGGGCCCCATTCAAATGCAGCATCCTTGTGCATAAGCCTTGTGAGCACATTAATGTGGTGCGGATATAAATGCGCATTAAACTGACTGTTCCCAAGAATGCGCGCACTTCCAAAAGCATGTGGCATGCACCCCAATTGCGGATAACATCTACCTTGTCATGTTCAGGTTTTCTACCTTCTGGTGTGCAGTAATGGCCAAGGATGATGAAGTTCTCAGTGCACAGTGTGGATTTCATCCCAGAGAAAGTGCCACCACTATATTTTATGCGCTGCACAATGTGGTTCATGTTCTGAAAGTGCTCCCACACAAAGTGCCTTATGCCAGGGTTTGCAGTGAGCGCTTCACATGATCCATCTGGTAAAATGTAGCGCTTCGAAGGCCCCTTGACTGGGACATCATCGATATAGGGAACAGTGTAATTTGGAATCTCTGGCTGCAGAATATAGCACACATCGTTGTGGAAGATTGGTACCGAGTTTGTCCAACCCATTGGCAATGTAACAAGGTGCATTGCACCATACGGCATCTGGAATGTCATAAGGTTGCGCAACAATTCTTTGATTAAGCGCTCATTGTATCCCACATATAGATCAAGAATGGCACTGCATGCGCACCCCACAAACTGCTCTGTGAGGTGCTCAGGTGTAGGGGTGACGCCGGAGTGTTTAATGGTAATGCGATTAAGCGGCTCGAGGCTATGTACAATGTGCAGCATTTTCCCGTCTTTCTTGAGTGTGCAGAACCAGCGCGATCTATATGCCAAATTTGAGCGCTCATAAATGCCTGAGTCTATCTTCTTCCAGATAATAGTGCAAACTTTGTCATATATGCCTGGAGGAATGGGGATGTTGACCTCTATCCAAGGAGTGTGCGGAATAACCAGGATTTCTACTGGGGGAAAGAACATGGTCTTGAAGCTGCCACGCTCCTCATCGCTCCATGCAAAGGCTTTATTCTGCAAAGACATCAAGTGGTGCAAAACCCTCATCTCCTCTGGTAATAAGAAATCGGTGTGGCGCTTTTGGAGTGCTTGCATGCGCTCTTCAGTATAGCACCCGGTCGGGGTAAATGGTGGCGGGTTTGGTAAAAGCACAGGAAGCACTGCTAGTGGATTGCCTATAATGTTGCACTCGATGTCGAATTCATTTGGGATGGTTGCAATAACTGGTTTGACTTTTCTAGCAACCGGTTTATATTTCTTCTTGGTTACTACGCCCTTTTGTGGTGTGCATGCTGCTAAATCGATAAAAGTTGCATGCACATGTGCACTTTTCGGAAACACAGCTGGAATAAATGCCATGGGGTCAATCGAGTTTAAGAGCGCCTGCACATGACTGTTGGTACACTGAGATAGGTAGAGTTGAGAGATAATAGAGGTCGAAGGAATGGAAGCGGAAAATGGAATAAGTGCAAATGTGGAAATGTCACAAGATTGGGTATCAGAGTCGAATGTTATGATAGTGGCGGCTTCTCCTTGGTCTGCGATCAATTCCTCGAAGCCTGGCAAAAGTTTCTTTGTGGGTTATGCTGAATAGCAAAGTGCAGTGTTGCTGGAGCTGGTAAGAAGTGATGCAGTTTTCCTCTAGGCTTTGTTGGAATGGTGGAGATGGCACCTGTGTTCAGATCACAGATCGTAATCATTTGCGCCTCATCCGCAAAGTTGCGCATGACGGAGCACGTTAACACATCGAAGGGGCGCCCTAACAGAATATCGTAAGCAGGTGAATGGATAACGTGAACTTGCACATAGACAATGATATCTCCAATGCACGCGGAAACATTGCATGCAAGCCCAAGTGACTCATCTACCTCTCCATTGGCCGATTGCATGTATAAACAAATGTGTGGGTCATACTGAAGCCCAAGACAATAGCAGACCATTTCTGACATTGCAATAATTTGCGAACCCGGATCTAAGATAACTTCAAAGTATTCTTGGTTGTCAATCAATAAATCAATGGAACGAAGCACATGCGACTCCTTTGCAACCTTCAAAACATCTGGGTTTTCAATTTCACCTGGCTGGAGATGGGTGAGGTACTGTTCAAATGGAAATAGATCCTGCAAAACAATAGGAAGTGGCACTGCAATTGCTGCACTAACTGGAGGTGTTGCATTAAGTGCTTTATTTTCCACAAAAGGCACGCGCGCATCGCAGTGTGCAAATGGCATAATGCTCACAAGGTTGGTAGCTACCACTTCTGCGCTGGTAGCTGCAATGCGCTTTGGGGTAACTTGTTCTCTATGGCGCTATCTAAGATTGGGCGAAAGGGATAGAAGCTCTTCATGCAAAACTGTAATGGAGGGCACCTTCATGGCGCGCGCATATACGTTGATACGGCTCCCTATCGCCCTACGCACATACTACGGCATTTTTTGCGATTGTGTGCACCTCTTAGATGCTTCCGCACACTTTGTGCAGCGCGCTTTTGCACGCCTTTGACCATTTAGGTGCGCCTTTGTGCGCCTTTTGCATTTCTACTGCGCTTTTGTTTTCCCATAGCCGCCAATCATTGTGCGCCCTACATGCACCTCATTGCGCTTCAAGCCGCCTCTATGCGCCCCCCCCACGCTCCTTATCTGCCTTCTACATTTATTGCGTGCTCGATGCGCCTTTGCGCACTCCTTTTACACTTTACCTGCAACTCACATTCCCTGCTGCGCACTCTTTGCACAATCTCTATCACACACAACAATCCACTGCACCGGTGCACTGTGCATCGCAGCTCCCATCTTACTGGCACATTTACTTGAGGCACACCACGATTCCGGCACGAGCGAACTGCGCATTCTTACATAACTGGGCCACTTTGCGCCTATTTGGCATTGGACTGTGCGCACTTGGGCGCTTTCACGTAACCCAGGCGCTTTGGCAGTATTTGGTCTCGCACAGCATCCCCTTATAGTTCTTCCACATTTCCAATCGGCATCGCCTTATCTGGTAACTGGCACAGGTCAAGCACGCCATTATTACTAAGGCGCAGCACGCAACATATAACACCAAAGCGGATTAATTGGGAAGAGCGCACGAGACTTAGCGCGCACCAATAATAGTGCATCACACCAGAACAGTTGGATATTGAGCTATAGGTGCGCAAATCTTATTGGCTGAGGCAGCAGCATAGTGTGGTCAGGTTTAGATGGGTGAATGGACGCACTTGTGGGTAGCGCATGGCGCTTCCTATTTTTATACTTTATTTCACCATTTTATCACATAAGCCATTTGTACATAGTAGCGGACAGATAGAGAATCCACAGGATCTTCCCCCCCTCCCCCCTCATAGTTCATAGCTCAGTCAGCGTCGCACATAGTCTGTGCACCAGCGTCCAGTCCGTGCACCTTCATAGTGCGCCCTTCGTATAGCCATGTTTGCATTATCATTTGCGTCCCCTCATCGTATTGTTGCGTTTCGTCCCTTGCGTTGCATCCTTCATCCTTGTCTGTGCACTATCATAGTGCGCCCTTCGTATAGCCGTGTTTGCACACCATTTGCGCACCTTTTTGCATAGCCGCATTTTGCGCACCGTCTGCGCCTTTTTCCGCTCCTTGCGCTTTCACTCTGTTTGCACCCCCAGACTGTGCACCACCTTCATAGTACATCCCAGTGTCGTCTTTGTCCTGTTACACCTCCCGCCTTCATCATCCTCATTGTTGCACACTTTTGCACTCTCGTTGCGCATTTTTCCGCACTGCGCGTTTTTGCCTCTTTGCATTGCGCACTTTTCCGCCACTGCGCATATCTCCCCTTTCGCGTACACTACTAGTGCGCACATTGAAAATTGCTGTACCAGCCTCTCTATAGTCTCCACGCCCTGAAGGACGATCCGAGGCCCTCTAAGCAAACTCCCCCCTCACCCCGAGCACGCCTGCAGTTGTAGGTTAAGTGTTCACCCCTTCTGTTGAGACTCTGCACTGAGTACCAACTGAACTCATCAACGTCATCAACAATCTGCAGGTTCTGAATGGGAATGACAGTGCAGTATGATGGCTCTTTGCCTTTGGAAGTGTTAGCTGGTATGTCTGGTTTATCTGCTGCTGCGGGCACAAAATGCGCTTCAGGAATGTTGGAATAGGGATGTATGGGCATCTCGTCGGGCGCTTCAGTTGCGCTCACAGCAGGTTGCAAAGCTGGGGACTCGATACTGTCGGTGGGTGCAATGTCTGTGGTTGTAGAATGCATGCTCTCTTGATTGGATGTATTGCATGGTGTGCACCGCAGAATTTCTATGCCATTGAAGACTTGCCTCTTCTGAAGCGCCATCAACTCCTGCTCGAGCACATCGATGTGCTCTTCCTTCATTAGTTGCGCATTTGGTGCGCTTTGCATATCTTCTGCTGCAGGCACTGAAGCGGCAACGTACGTTGACTGTAAAGGTGCTGCTGGAGCTGGACAAAGCACTATATTGTAGATGAGCTGCAAATTGGTATTCGATGAAAGTCAACCAGTGGAAATCTGCCCTGGGTTGCGCTTATGCCATTCTTTGATGCGCTCACCCAAGAAGTTGCCTGGAATAGAATGCGGCATGAATGCGCCACCTGGGAGTATGATGTGCCCTTCCACATTTTGCCTACACTTTTCTTCGCTAATAAGGTGCTCAATTGAGGCGCACTCAAGGATATAATGCCCTGTCTGACCACAACCATTACACTTGTTGTTGTTCGAGCGAGGCACACCATTTTTGCCATCTCTGCGCGATGCACTCAATGCAGTAACTATCATCTGTGTCATGCACTCGAATAAGACTGAAATGTCTTCTGCTTTGACTGTGGGCATGCTAGGTTGCAGCTGGGAAATGGGTGCACTAGGTGCTGAGTAGGGTGCATACATATCGGGAGTTTGCGCTGTGAGCCCAGTAAGTGGCTGGAAATAGTGCGCTGGGCCTTCAAAGATAAAGTTGATCACATTGCGAATTGCATCTAATGAGTATGGCACATTTGCAGGCTGATTCAGTACCGCAATCGCAAGGCAGCTCAAAATGTGCTCGAGCTGGTCTGGTCAAAACACTCTATTGAACATGTGGCTTTGGTCATAACGTGCCAAAATGCCTTGCACAACTAAGTATTTGCTAATGTTGAAAAATGTGCGGTAATAGCACACAATTTCTTCTACAGTTACAAGGCCAACGCATGCGGTCTCATTAATAAGCTTGTCCAGGTCGCTAATACTCCATTTACTGCCATCCCTAGAGCCAGGATAAAGCTTTAGGACAGCGTCTTTGAATGCGCCATAGTTGTGCATCGCGCTATACTCCGGTAGCAGTTTCCAAGTGTCTGCAGTGTCGCTGTCCAAATAGTGCACAGTGTGGAACTTCTTATCGGTCTCGTCAGTGATGTTACAATCACAGAGGAGTTGCACAAGCTCCTCAAAGTACTTCTGGAGTTCGCGTGGTGTTGCGGGGTCAAAACGCAGTGCATTTTGGTTGGATGCAGATGGCATATGCATGGTAGCCATAGTAGGTGGAATAAGGTGTGTAGAGTTAAGATCTGGTAAAAGCGCAGCGAAATGCAAAGGCGGAGAAGAATGTGGTGATGCGGACAGAGTTAAGGTAGGTAGGGATGATTCAGGTGAAGGTGGAGGTAAAGACAGTGCAGACGAGTGATGCGTGTTGTTTAGGAAGAGTGAGTCGAATACTGGTATTTCCCCAAGCTGGAGCACAGTTGCTAACAGCTCGGAATGGAGAGTGCGAAGGTGGTTACTGTTGAAGCGAAGGGCAAGCCGATGGAGATCTAAAATATGGTCTGATAAACAGAAACCCCTCGCAGTGGGCTCCAGAAATGATGTGTTCAGTTGGTACTCAGTGCGAAGTCTCAACGGAAGGGGTGAACACTTAACCTACAACTGCAGGCATGCTTGGGGTGAGGGGGGAGTTCGCTTAGAGGGCCTCGGATCATCTTTCAGGGTGCAAAGACTATGGGGAGGCTAGTACACTGGTTTTCAATATGTGCACTAGTTGTGTACGCTAAAGGGGAGGTATGCACAGTGGCAGGAAAGTGTGCAATGCAAAGAGGCAAAAACACGCAGTGCGGAAAAATGCGCAATGGGAGCGCAAAAGTGCGCAATGATGAGGGTGATGAAGATGGGAGGTTTAGTGGAATGAAGACGGCACTGAGATGTGCTGGGGAGGTGACGCAAAGGTTGGGGGTGCTAACGGGATGAAAGCGCAAGGGGTGGAAAAAGGCGCAAATGGTGCGCAAAATGTGGCTATGCAAATAGGTGCACAAATGGTGTGCAAATGCAGCTATATGAAGGGCGCACTGCAAGAGTGCACAAATGAGAATGAAGGATGCAATGCAGGGATGAAATGCAACAATACGATGAGGGAATGCAAACGATATGCAAACGTGGCTATACAGAGGGCGCACTACAAGGGCGCATGGACTGGACGCTGGTGCACAGACTATTTGCGACGCTGACTGAACTATGAACTATGAGGGGGGGAAAGATCCTCTGGATTCTCTATCTGTCCACCTACTATGTACAAATGGCTTATGTGATAAAAACAGTAAAATAAAGTGTAAAAATAGAAAGTGCCATGTGCTACCCACAAGCAAATCCATTCGCCCATCTAAACCTGACTGTGCTATGCCACTGCCTCAGCCAATAAGATTTGTGCACCTATTGCCCACTACCCAACTGTTCTGGTGTGATGTGCTATTTTTGGTGCACTCTAGGTCTCATGTGCTCTTCCCAATTAATCCGCTTCAGCATTATGTGTCGCATGCTGCACCTTAGTAATAATGGTGTGATCGATCTGTGCCGGTTACCAGATAAGGTGATGCTGATTGGAAATGTGGAAGAACTATAAGGAGATGCTGTGAAAGGCCAAATACTGCCAAAGCACCAGGATTACGTGAAGGCACCCAAGGCACACAGTCCAATGCCAAATAGGCACAAAGCGCCCTGATTATGTGAGAATGCACAGTCCACTCATGTCAGAATTGTGGTGTGCCTCGAATAAATGCGCCAGTAAGATGGGAGCTGCAATGCGCAGCACACCGGTGCAGTGGATTGTTGTGTGTGTGATAGGGATTGTGCAATGAGTGCGCAGCAAGAAATGTGAGTGCAGGTAAAGCATAAAAGGAGTGCACAATAAATGTAGAAGGCAGATAAAGAGTGTGAGGGGGGCGCGCAGAGGCAGTTTGAAGCACAATGAGGCGCATTTAGGGCACACAATGATTGGCAGCTATGGGGAACCAAAAGCGCAGTAGAAATGCAAAAGGCACACAATGGCACACCTAAATGGTCAAAGGCATGCGAAAGTGCATGGAAGCACGCAAAGGCGCACGAAAGCACATGAAGGCATGCAAAAGCACGCTGTGCAAAGTGTATGGAAGCCATCTAGGAGGTGCACACAAATGCAAAAAATGCCGTAGTATGCATGCAGGGTGATAGGGAGCCATATCAGCAGTGATATTTAGTACCACCTCGCACCCTTCCTCTAGCCTGAGTTATACTACAAAAAGCTTTTAACAGGTTTTTGCTAAATTTCCAGGTCGAGTATCATCAACAGCTCATGTGAAGTGCTCACTGCAAATCCTGGCATAAGGCACTTTGTGTGGGAGCACTTCCAGAATGTGAACTGCATTGTGCAGTGCATGAAATATAGTGGCAGCACTTTCTCTGGGACGAAATCCACATTGTGCACTGAGAACTTTGTCATTCTTGGCCATTATTGCACACCAGAAGGTAGAAAACCCGAACACAACAAGGTAGACATTATCCGCAATTGGGGTGCATGCCACATGCTGTCAGAAGTGCGCGCATTCTTGGGAACAGTCAGTTTAATGCACATTTATATCTGCAATTATGCACACCACGTTAACATGCTCACAAGGCTTATGGGCAAGGATGCTGCATTTGAATGGGGCCCAGAGCAGATAGCGGTGCAAAATGACATCAAGCAAGTGGTACTAGAGTGTCCTGCACTACAACCGATCGATTATTCTTTAGAACTCCCTGTTATCCTTGCAGTCGACACTTCCCAGATAGTGGTCGGCTTTTACCTTTGCCAGCAAAAGAGCACAGATGGAAAAATGCACATTTACAACTGGTTCGGCTCAATTACGCTCAACGACAGAGAAGCGCACTTTTCGCAACTGAAGCTAGAGATCTATGGGCTTTACCATGCGCTGCGCAGTTTGTGCCTTTATATTATAGGTGTGTGCAACTTAATTGTGGAGACTGACGTGCGCTATATCAAGGGCATGCTACAAAACCCTGATATCCAACCATCCACTAGCATTAACCAGTAGATTGTCTCAATCCTTACATTCCACTTTACACTCATACATGTTAGGGGAGCAGTGCATGGTCCAGATGGGCTCTCGCATTGGCCAAAGCAGCCAGAGGACTTAGAAGGAGAAGAGGATGAAGAGTTTGAGGATTGGATTGATGCGCTACATGGCTTTATGCATGCGATACGTCCCATTTCACAGTCCTTTGATGTGCAAGCACTCGCACTAACACAGCCAGAGCCAAGCGCAAATGCGCAAAATGTGCACAATAGTGCACTTATTTATGACGATGACTATAGCCAAGTTCCAAGGAGTGCAACTGCAGATGCAGAGGATGAGAAGTTAGATTTGGTGTGGATTTGGATGGATACCCTAACGCACCCTAGCGACTTCACAGATTCCAAGTACAGTGCACTCAAGTGTTACGTGAGCGCATTTTTCAAAGACAAGACGTGCTTATGGAAGTGCAATGCACATAGTGCTCACCAGCTTGTTATTTGGCAGTCTAGATGCTTACTGATATTGCATGCCATCCATGACAACATTGGACACAAGCGCTTTTATGTGATGTGCTCCACATTGCTCGAGCACTTTTGGTGGTTGCACGTTATGGACAACATTGTTTGGTTTGTGCGCACTTGTCATATTTGCCAGATCCAGCAAACGCAGAAGGTTCTAATACCGCCAGTCATTGCAATGCCTGCGCCTCTCTTCAGTAAAGTTTATATTGATACAATGCACTTATCAGTATCAGCAGGGCAGCACTATATCATCCAAGGGTGTTGCTCACTTGCGACTTGGCCAGAATTCTGCGGGCTTCCTAAAGAAATTGCGAGTGCACTTGGCAATTGGATGTTCCAAGACCTCATCTGCAGATGGGGCATGTTGTACAAGATAGTCACTGATAATGGCAAGCCATTCATCAAAGCACTAGCCTATCTCAGTAAGCGCTACCATATCAATCACATCCGCATATCTGGCTATAACTCGCGTGCTAATGGAATTGTTGAGTGCACACATTTCGACGTGCATCAAGCACTTATCAAAGCCACAGATGGAGTAGAAACAAAGTGGTTCAGTGCACTGTAGTCAGTTTTTTGGGCAGAGCGCATCACAGTTCGGAAGCGCCTTGGCATTTTGCCATACTTCATTGTTACAGGCATGCAGCCTCTAATCCCTCTCGATATCATTGAAGCGACATACCTTAACCCACCCCCAGATTCTATACTCTCCACTACAGACTTGATCGCACAGCATGCGTGCATATTACAAAAGCATCCAGAAGACTTAGTGCACATCCATTCCCATGTCTATGCAGAAAGGTGCAAAGCGGCGCTCTGTTTTGAGAACGTGCACTCAAAAACCATCTGCAATTTTGACTTCCAGCACGGTGATTTAGTCCTTATGCGCAACACAGCAATCGAGAAGAGCCTTAACCATGAAATGCGCACATGTTATCTCAGTCCTCTAGTTATAGTGTTGTGCAATCAAGGTGGCACATATATCGTTTGCGAGCTCAATGGGACAGTATTCAACAGGCCAGTAGCTGTGTTCTGCCTACTGCCATACCACACATGCAAGTCCATTGCACTTTTTGACATAGCGCTTGATATCACCACAACACGGTTGAGAGAGATGGAAGAGTCCATAATAGTGGACACAGAAGATGAAGAAGCAGTTGACGAAGAAGAAGTGCAAGGAGATAGGGCTGAGGATGAAGAAAGCACCAATGAGGTGCACAACTAGCACTCTGCGTGCACTGCTATGGATATTTCACCTTTTTATATGTATGCTTTGCTTTCTTTCATTTTTTTACGTTACCTTTTTCCTATTCACGAAGTCACATCTAGACATGTTCTGTGATTGTGCAACCCATGGGTTTTACTGGCCATGATGATCTACTGAGCCTTTTCCATTTTTTTAGACTTTGTCATATGGCGTGCGCTTCCTTTTATCTCTTACTCTTTTATCATTTGGACATGGTCAATATCTCAGTTGGGAGGAGGAAAGTGATGGTTGGATGATTTTTCTGCACTCCTTTGCATTTGTGCATTTTTGTGCTGGTGCGCGTTTTTGTGCGCTTGACATTTCTTGCTCGAACATTGCTTATCTTATCTCTTTTCCCTCACATATATTATTTGGACTTACAAATTTCGTTTTATGACACCATGGAAGTGCGTGCACAGGTTGGTGCAAAGTGCGCACATTTGCACATGCACATGCATTGCACCGCTTTGCAATGCATTATGCGTATCACAGGCGCAACAGAGCAATTGATTGACACACTATCTAAAACTTATACAGGCAAGCAGCTATTCAATGGACTCCATGAACTCCAAGCACTCTGAGGCCGCATCCAGTTTTGCCTTTGCATCTGCCTCCGCACTGTGCAACCGGCTCTTAGCGACCTCTAACTCGATGAGCGACCTTTGGATGTCTTCTTTAAGGTGATCGTGCATGGCACCCAAGACTGTGACCACCAAGTGGCATTGCACTAAGTCGAGTGCCTCGACATCCTGGCCTTGGTAGACTGCGTCCCCCGAGGTGTTTCCCGATCTTGTTTGAAGCATGTCCAAAGAAACTTACTGGTCTGCTATTAGTGTCAGAGGTGGTGCCAACACCACTCAGTGGTGGCATTTTGACATATGCATGTTGCCGCATTGTGCGCACTGGGCATGCACTTGCACCTTCGTCTGCACTGGCGCTCTTGTCACTCTGCTCACTCTCCCCTTTGCTCGTCACCCCACTCTCCCAAGACTCCCCAGTTCCTTCGCCTATGACCTCAGCATCAGTAGCTCCAGAAAGCACGTGCAGAGAGTGCACCAGTGTGACGCACACCTTTTCGTCCTCCTGTGCCTCAGTGGTATCTATATCGCTCATCTCATCAATTGCTCTGAACTCACCTTCCAGATGCTCCAAGTTAACCTCAGGCACCTGCAGTTTAGTGGTCAAGAGTGCATGGCATGCCTTGCGCACTTCGGTGTGCTCCGCGTGCACTTCCAGCTGCCCCGCCAGCATGTGCGCCCTACGCTCAAATTCCTCTGACCACTCTTTCTCCTCAATCATCTTATGCATATCAGGCATCAGCTCCTTGCCCCAAGTAAGCCATTCCTCCACCATGATCCCTATAGGGGATAGATGGTAGTCAGAGATAGATGAGGAGAGGATGGCCGCTTATGTGAGTGAAGGAAATTTTATGCTGACCAATTGCATGCTGCCTGAAGACAGTCAGTACTTCAGTTGGGAGGAGATGATATGGCTCCCTATTGCCCTGTGTGCATACTACGGCATTTTTTGTGTTTGTGCGCACCTCCTAGATGGCTTCCGTACACTTTGCACAGTGCACTTTTGCATGCCTTCATGCGCTTTCATGCGCCGTTGCATGCCTTTGACCGTTTAGGTGCACCTCTGTGCGCCTTTTGCATTTCTACTGTGCTTTTGGTTCCCCATAGCTGCCAATCGTTGTGCACCCTAAATGCACCTCGTTGCACTTCAAACCGCCTCCATGCACCCCCCTCACACTCTTTATCTGCCTTCTACATTTATTGTGGGCTCGATGCACCTTTGCGCACTCCTTTTATGCTTTACCTGCACTCACATTCCCTGCTGTGCACTCATTGCACAATCCCTATCACACACACAACAATCCACTGCACCAGTGTGCTGCACATCACAGCTCCCATCTTACTGGCACATTTATTCGAGGTGCACCATGATTCTGACATGAGCGGACTGCACATTCTCACATAATCAGGGCACTTTGCACCTATTTGGCATTGGACTGTGCGCCTTGGGCACCTTCACATAATCCTGGCACTTTGGCAGTATTTGGCCTTTCACAGCATCTCCTTATAGTTCTTCTGCATTTCCAATCAGCATCGCCTTATCTGGTAACCAGCACAGGTCAATCACGCCATTATTACTAAGGCGCAGCATGCGACATATAACACCAAAGCGGATTAATTGGGAAGAGCGCACGAGACCTAGAGCACACCAAAAATAGTGCATCGCACTGGAACAGTTGGGTAGTGGGCAATAGGTGTGCAAATCTTATTGGCTGAGGCAGCGGCATAGCGCGGTCAGGTTTAGATGGGCGAATGGATGTGCTTGTGGGTAGCACATGGCACTTTCTATTTTTACACTTTATTTTACTGTTTTTATCACATAAGCCATTTGTACATAGTAGGTGGACAGATAGAGAATCCAGAGGATCTTTCCCCCCCTCATAGTTCATAGTTCAATCAGCGTCACACATAGTCTGTGCACCAGCGTCCAGTCCATGCACCCTCCGTATAGCTGTGTTTGCATATCGTTTGCATTCCCTCATCGTATTGTTGCATTTCATCCCTGCATTGCGTCCTTCATTCTCATTTGTGCACTCTTGCAGTGCACCCTTCATATAGCTGCATTTGCACACCATTTGCACATCTATTTGCATAGCTGCATTTTGTGCACCATTTGCGCCTTTTTCCGCCCCTTGCACTTTTATCCCGTTAGTGCCCCCAACCTTTGCATCACCTCCCCAGCACATCTCAGTGCTGTCTTCATCCCACTAAACCTCCCATCTTCATCACCCTCGTCATTGTGCACTTTTGTGCTCCCATTGCGCATTTTTCTGCACTGCACATTTTTGCCTCTTTGCATTGCACACTTTCCCACCACTGTGCATACCTCCCCTTTAGCATACACAACTAGTGCACATATTGAAAACCAGCATACTAGCCTCCCCATAGTCTTTGCACCCTGAAAGATGATCCGAGGCCCTCTAAGTGAACTCCCCCCTCACCCCGAGCATGCCTGCAGTTGTAGGTTAAGTGTTCACCCCTTCCGTTGAGACTCTGCACTGAGTACCAACTGAACACATCACCGCTAATACCAAAACGTTGTTTTAGTGATGCAAAATGGTAAGGATGTGACAAATAGCCTTTTTAAAGCATATGAAGATGTTCGAAGATGGTTCGAAGACTTGCGAAATAGTTCGGAATAAGTTCAAATGGGTTCGAAGTTGTTCAGGTGAGTTTGAGGGGGTTTGAAGGTATTGACCAGTGTCGATATATGTTTTGACAAATGAATATTGCAGTTGTGAGCTGTGTTTTTAGTGACAATAGGCAATGACGAGTTGAGAATGAATACGAAAGTTTGAGGAAGTTCATGATATTTCGCAGAACTTCAGAGATATGACATGAGGTAAGACTCAAGAGAACTGCTCTTAAATCCAACTATAGTGGAGAGGGTAACTGGTTCTCTGTTGTTCTAAGTAACTAGTACAAGTTTATATACATTTTTGAAGAGATAGTACTGAAAAGGGAAGTAAAACATGTGTAAAACATGTGGCAATATATCATACAATGAGGACTTTGTAGATCAAAAATAAATGAGAAATGATAAATAATTGAAACATACGTGTCCCCATATGGTAAAAGTACTTATCTTTCACTGTAATATATCATTGAAACATAAAAAATGCTATTATCGCATCCTAAATCTCTTGCTGTCTCTCCTCGTGTCCAGTAGTGCTTGATATGCGACGGAATAGTTTGTTCCGGATGTGCAGCATGTATTGAAAGTATTTTAACACAGCTATACGGTGGCCAATGTTGTTCAAAATTCTGTGAAGTCACTCGAAGTGTCACGAAGTTGTTTGAAGTCATTTGAAGTATTGCGAAGTCTTCCAAAATAGTGCAAAATAGTGCAAAATAGATTCAACATTGATTTCATGGTGTTCATAGTGATTCAGAATGTCTGTCGTAATGTCTCAATATGAGTAAAACTGTTCTCCAGACCTTAAAGCATGTAGTGGACCTATCATCCTCCCCCTTACTGAAATCCTAACTGTTCCAGTTAGCCGATCAAAGTCATGTGCAAAATGCATGGTCGGGGTGAGGAAATTAGTGATGTTCAATATATTGCTCATTCTTCCATGTCACCTCCTAAATTCATCAACTCTTTCTTCCATAATGTCTCTCCTTGTCGAACTCAACGCCGAAATCCTTGAATATGCAAAATCGATGCCTGAGCATGGTGTCACCAAGGACTCGGATTTCGAACTGTGGGGAAAGGGTTTTTGTGCAAAAATGGTATGTCTGTCGCTGATCGATTTATAGTTAAAGATGCTAAAACATTTCGTGTAGGCAGAATATGATGAACTCGCTGAAGATCTTGGTGAAGAATGCGAAGCAACTGTTCAAAAGGTTGTGGATGAAGTATTGGAGCTGTATAAACCGATGGCGCGATGTGAATGGATTTTGTGGGGCAGAGAGCTGTTGTTCGTAGATTTGGCTGAGGAGATAGAACACAGAAAAAGGGAGGAGGAAGAAAAGCGGGTGAGAGAGGAGCAGCAGGAGGCGAAGAGGGCAGCAATCGAGGGTCAGAGGAGGGCATTGGTGGATGCTCGAAGACAATTTCGAAGGATGACTTGAAAAGGCAGAGTGCAAAGTTCAAGGCTGAATTACAGGCAATTGAAAAGGCGGAGGGAGGCAAGGACAACAAAAATGAGGACGAAGATGAGCTGCCCGTGGTGAGGGTGGCGGAGTGAAAGGTGGTCGAGGTCAAGAGCGAAGATGATGAGGAAGAGGAGGTCATGGAGGTAGAGGCTGCGAAGCGGGCACCAGTCAAAACGAGTGAGTTGCTCGATTTCGAAGGTCCAGTAAGTGTTTTATTTTATGTTCGAAAGTTTTTTGCACTGCTAAATACTTTCATAGTGCAATCGGTGTGCTGGGTTCAAGTCCCAGTTGCAGTGTGTTGTTAGGGAGGGCATTGCAAAGTGTTTGAAGTGCACCCAGGAGGCGCAAGGCTGTTACTGGGCCAGTTTGTCGAGGTGAGGCATTCGAAAAGGCGAAGTAAAGAAGTTCGTAAGTGCGAAATGAGATTTGCACCCCAGAAAAGGTACGAAAATGGTTTGGAGTTGTATCGAAGTAATTGCTAACTTGTTTTCAGATTTTGTAGTATGTCAAATTCATGTTGTGGGCCCATTTAAAGATGTCGAGCTGGTAGCGGGGCCATCAAAGGCATCGAAGGAGAGAAAAAGGTCGTTGAAAGGGAAGGCGAAGGCGAGGGCCATTTGAAGGGTCAAGGACGTCGAAGAGGCTGGGGACTTAGAGGAGGTCAGCACTCTTATCGAGTGCTGGCAAGAAAATTGGTCGAGATGAAGCTGGAGATGGAGGTGTTGGGGAGGGAAGTCAAGGTGTTAGAGGAGATATTGGAGGAGTAGGACTTTTTGTTTTCTGTTTTTTTGTTTTGTCTATTTTAAATTGTCTTTTGTTAAATGTGTTTGGAAAGTAAGATGAAGCAGAAATAAAGATATAACAGATGAAAAATCAAATTTTTTTTTTTTTCTTTTTTTTTTGGGAAAGGCTCAGTAGTTCATCATAGCCAAAAAAACCCTTTGGAGTTTGCACAACCATGCTATGATGCAATATCGCAACTTGTATCATACACTAAAAGTAATCGAAATTTTTTGTAAGTAATTGCAAAAAGGAAAGAAAGAATAATTATTCATTTTCAAAGTCCTGAAAATCTTCGAAGGTGTCTTTGTCGAAGTTCAAACTTGTTTGAAGTTGTTCGAGGCACTCGGAGTCGATATCGAGGAAATTCGGTGGTAGGGAAATTGATTTTCGAGCGAGGTATGGTAGCAAACGAAATGCAGCAATAGGTCTATGTAGTACTGACCCATCGAGTTCACAGAGAATATAAGCCCCTCTGTAGTTTTGTTCGATAATGATAAGAGAGCCAACATATTGGGGTTTCATCTTGCGATTAAGGGACTTCTCAATTTGCATGTTTCGAAGTAGCACTAAATCTCCTTTCGCAAAGTTGTAGTTGCACATTGTATGTTCGTGAGCAAGTTTGAAGCGTTTCACAGCTTCGATTCAGAATGCATAGACCTTCAAATATAACAGTTCGAGGTCATTAGATCATTTTTGTAGCGCTATGGCTCATCGAGCTATAAGATCGGTTGTCGATAAAATTGAATCAGGTGGCAGTTGTAAGTATGTTGCCTCAGAGATGTCGAGGGGTATTAGAGGATGTGCTCCTGTAACTGCAAAGTAGGGAGAACAACCCATGCATTTACAAACCATGACTCATTCTGTTCAAAACACTGAGTGCACCCCTGCTGACCATTTCATTTGATCTCTATCGACAGCTTTAAATAACGATTGTCGAACATTGAAGTGGGCTTATTCAATGAGTCCATTGGCGCGCGAATTATAACCACTAATTTGAATATGGTTAATGTGATATCATTTCAAAAGATACTCCATAGCTGCAATAAATGCAGTGCCATTGTCGGTTACAATTTCATATAGCAAGCCCCATTGACAAATAATGTCTTCAAAGATCTAATCGCCCAGAGACATAGCATTTTCATGTCGAAGTTTTCACCATTCTGGATAGGTTGTTAGTGAGCATCAACCTTGTATGATGTATTTAAATCTGTTCGAAGATGGCATTTGCATTGTGTCAATATAGACTTTGCCAAAAAGGGGTGCTGGAGTGGCGACTGTGGGTGGAATTAGAACATTTCATGTCTGTCGAATTTGGCATAGGTGGCAGGTTCAAATATACCATGCGATGTCGGCTTTCATGTTTGGCCACCAAAATCGAAGGGCGATAACTGATTTAGTAGCAAAAACCATTTTGTGTCCGATGTCATCGTGAGCTGCATGAATGATTTTGAGACGATGTTCTGGAGGAGTGACAATTTTGTGAGCTCCTTGGGAGTCTTTCCTCCATAGTTTGCCTGAGTCTAAAAAGAATTCGGTGCAATATCGAATAAAGGTAGTGTATTCTGCGTCTGATAGATCAGGGGGTCGCACCAAGTCATGTAACCATTTTCGAATGCGAAGTAACCTCTCATCATTCGTTTTTGCATTATTTGATTGTGGGACATCATTATAGGTGAGGTCCTCCCCCTTACTGAAATTTGAAGAGAGGGAGAAGGTCAAAATTTGATGTGAAGTAATTGGTCAGGTTGTAATAGGACTTATTTGATGTACGAAACCATGAAGGCAGTCAATCCAGTCTCTGAAATTATCTTCGTTGTTGAGCTAAACATCTTCGTTTTGTGGGGGGCATCTCAAAAGTCTGTCAGAACCATGGTGTGTCTTTGTGATGTGGACTAATGTAAAGTGAAAGGTTAGGATGGATACTATCCATCAATTGATGCTAGCACTAGGTGCGATATCAGGATTCGAAAGCATGCCTTTAATATATCATGTGTCGACTTCAATGATAAGCCTTTGAACTCCTATTAGGTACAATCGTAGTGCTCTGAGAGCGCGATATAGACCGTAAAGTTCGAGTTTTGGTTGCGAAAATCTGGATTCATGGTCGTTAAGCGTAATCGATCTGAATCGACTATAATATCGTTTTCGAGGGTTTTCTGGATCGCATTGAGCGAGAAAGAAACCAATAGCAATGTTTGAAGTGTCAACCGATAGAATAACCAGGACTAGAGATGAGTAATTGATTGCTCGAATCACTGGGGAATTGATTAGAGCTGCTTTCAAATCTTCTTGGGCTGCTATTTGTTCTGCTCCAAATTTGAAAGGAACATCTTTTTGAGTGAGTTGTATCAGTGCTGCAGCTCGTTGAGCAAAATTTCGGATAAAGATACAACAAACTCCAATGGTTCCTAGAAATGCTTTGACTTCAGTGAGGCTTCGACATGGTCTCCACTTGCTAACAGCTGCTATTCGAGTAGGGTCAGCCATATGACCTTTGATATTGCATTGATGCCCTAAAACAATTATTTCAGGGATGCAAAGATAGAGTTTTGTGCCTGAAAATATTCCTCCACAATACTTCATGTGCTGCACTATCCAATTTAAATTTTCAAAGTGCTCCCAGACAAAGCATCGAATAGCTGGATTCTCAGGAATCAATTCGTAGAATCCACCAATCATTCTATATTCCGATTTCGGACCCTTAACCGGTGTGTCATCAATGTAAGGAATGGTGATATGAGGAATTTTGGGCTGTAGAATAAATGTTACATCGTTGTGTAAGATAGGGACAGAATTTATCCAACCCATAGGTAGGGTAATGATGTGAAGTGCTCCAAACGGTGTCTGAAATGTTGTCAGATCACGAGATGATTCTGCAACTTTCCTTTTGTCGAATGCCACATAGAGATCCAACATTCCTCCGCATGATCGTCCCCCAAATTTTTCTGCTAAATGTTTGGGTATTGGTATGACCCCTGAGTGCTGGATCATTACTTGGTTAAGCAGTTCGAGACTGTGGATGATTCAAAGTGATTTCGCATCCTTTTTCGCAATGCAAAACCATTGTGATCGATATGAAGAGTTCGATGGCTTGTATACTCCTGCTTCTATCTTCTTTTTCAGCATCTCGCATATCTGTTTGTACAAACCTGGAGGTATAGGAATGTTTTGCTCAACCCATGGAGTGTGAGGAATGACAGGGAACTCTATAGGAGGAAAAAAGTCAGAGCAAAAACTTCCTCGCTCTTGTCCTGTCCATGCAAAAGCTGTTTCCTGATTTTGAATAAAATTGTGCATAAGATTTCATTCCTCTGGCCATAGGAAATCACCAGGATGATTCTTGTCGATAATAGCTTTACGTTCGAGTGTATATCACAAAGTGGGGATAAATGATGGTGGATAAGGATTTAATTTTGGCATGTTTTCGAGAGGGTCACCAGTAATTGTTCGAATAATATGAAATCAGTTGGGTAGCTCGGTAATAACTGGGTGAATTTTTTGTGTAACAGGTTTGTATTTCTTTTTCAAAGCTACGAAAATTGGATATGAGGAATTGATGATAGGCATAGAAGGCATAGATGTTGCCATCAAGGTCGATAAATATGTTTCATATTGGTGACTGGCTGTTAAATATAAATTCACAAGGATCGAAGAATAAGAAATGGATTTCGAGGAGTTCGAGGACTCCATATCAGGAATATTCACAGTGTGTTCGATATTGATAGATAATTTAGAGGGATCGAATGAGATAATGAAAGCGCACTGGTCAATGTCCAAAATTTTGTCCTCTAGTTGCAAAAACCCTTTCGACGGTGATTAGAACATGGAATCGTGGGGATTGCACATGATCGTGTCGAATTAGGATCATATATCGTGATTGTCTGAGCCTCATTCCTGTAGTTTTTAATGGTGCTTTCAGTCAGCACATCGAATGGTCAACCAAGTAAGATATCGTAGGCTGGGTCACAAATTATGTGAATTTGCATGAACAGCGTGATACTCCCCACTTTGCAAGGCACATTTCATGCTAAACCCAAACTTTCATCAATGCCTCCATTAGCCGATTGGAGTGGAATGTGGATTGAAGGATCGTAAGCAAGGCCAAGTTCATGGCAAATTTCTTCAGACATTGCGATAATTGAAGAACTGGGGTCTACAACACTTTCGACTGGATTCCTTCTGTTGACGTTCATAATAATGGACCTAATCGAATGAGATTCCTTCGCAGCGATAAAGGGTTCTGGAATATCGCCAGGTCGAAGACTGTTAATATAAGTTTTGAATGGATTATCAATCACAAAAATCTCATCGTTAAGCAGATTCATGGTGTTATTTCCTTCGGGCTGCTGAATTCAATGTGGAGTGACCTGTTCCTTCCATTTCGTATGAACTTCAGGCAATAAAGACAACAATTCCTCAGGCATTAGTGTGATAATTGGCGTCTTCATAGAACAAGCAAAAACATCTTCCATGATTTTATCCTTTTGAATTGGTGCTTGGGTATGGTGTGAAGGACCATCTTTGCCTTTACCTTTCACAGTTGATCCAAAGTTTCGTTCATGTGGTGGTAGGTACAAATTTTCTTTTGTAGTGGCATAAGGATGAATAATAGGCTACAAAGTTGTTTCCAAAGTTGAAGATGATGCCAAAGTCAAGGTTGGTAGGTTTGTTGCCATGGACGAGATGGATGACACTGGTACATGTGGAGTCGATTGTTCGACTGCCGCAGTGCTTGGGGAGACTGAAGGTCGAGAGATGGGGACTGTTGGTATGCTCAGATTAGCTTTAGCAAAAGTCCTACCACTTTGCAAAGCATATATCTCTTGTTCAAGTTTTGCAATGCGATCTTTGGGTGTCGCAGATTGTTTGGAAACCTGGTAGATGCCCCTAGGCAGTGTCAAACCGTTGAGGATGCAATGTTGTACATGAGCGACAATGCAGTTGTGTTCGAAGGATTTCATCGAGTCCATTCATTGATTCTGTCTTTGATAAAGTGACCAGGAATGTTTCAAGAAGTGAACCGTCCATTTGGAAGCACAATTTTTCCTTTGTTGTTCTTTTTACACTTTCCTTCATTGATATAGGCTTGGCAAACCAAGCAGTCGCTAATGAAATGACCTGTGAGTCCACAAAAGACACAAGCTAAGTTTTCGAGCTGGTCCAAGCAAAATCCACTGTTAGTTCGAGGAGGGTTAGTAGGTTTCAAACCTGCTAAAGCCATGATGAGTGTGGTTGCAAATTTTTTGAGGATCACCAATAAGTCTTCCGATTTAATCTGTATCGAAGATGTTGAAGTTGATGCCAATGTTTCTGAAGACTGTAACGATGCCGAATTCAAGCTAATTGACCCTGCTAAAACAAATTTTGCTGCTGCGTGAATGTCGTCAAGTGGGTAGCCATCATCCGGATAGTGGTCAGGAAATTTAAGTTTGAGTCGTCGTGCAATTCATGACCATAAACCTGGTTGAAAATCTCGAATGAATGCTCTACTTTGTTCTGCCTCCAAAATTCGGCCTTTAGAGAGTAGGAACTTTGTAATGTTGTAGAAAGACCTGTAATATAATCCTAAATCGCTCGCATTATAGATACCCATCCGAAGTTGTTTGCCAATGAGTTTGTCCATGTCTGAAATCAACCATTTTTGATCATCTTCAGAACCAGGATATAGTCTGTGAATTGCGACGTGAAAATCATGAAACGAAGTGCCAGTTTCATATTTGGGAATCGATTTCCAGAGTTCAGACATATCGGCAGGTGTGCTTCTTCATAAGTTCGGGATCCATAACATTACAGTCAATAAAAAGTATTTCAAGCTCATTAAAGTATTGATGTAGCTCTCGAGGTTGAGTAGGGTCAAATTTAGGTGCTGTGGAATGTCCTCAAGCTGGCATTGTTGCTTGGGTAACCATAGATGTACCAATTCAAGGAGTTAGAACCTGAGCGAAGGATGGTAGATGTGTTGAAGTAGCTGGAATAATGAATGATGTAGTAGAGGATGAAGAAGAAGAGGAAAACGAAGTTGTAGACGAGGAAATAGGTGAAGGAAACAGACGACGATGTGTGGATTCGGCATCAGAGACAGGTATTAGAATATCCACCAATTGTTCGAGAGATTCAAAGGCCTGGCGAGTCTTGATTCTAAGGTTTCAAGCTTGTGTTGGCCTAAGCCAAGAGATTCGAGGTAAATTAGGTGATGAAATGATTTAGAAACCCCTCGCGGTGGGCTCCAAAATGATGATACTCGACCTGGAAACCTAGCAAAAACCTGTTAAAAGCCTTTTGTAGTATAACTCAGGCTAGAGGAAGGGTGCGAGGTGGTACTAAATATCACCACTAATACCAAAACATTGTTTTAGTGATGCGAAATGGTAAGGACGTGATGAATAGCCTCTTTCAAGCATACAAAGATGTTCAAAGATGGTTCGAAGACGTGCAAAATAGTTTGGAATAAGTCCAAATGGGTTCGAAGTTGTTTGGGTGAGTTTAAGGGGGTTTGAAGGTGTTTGACTGGTGTTGATATATGTTTTGACAAATGAATATTGCAGTTGCAAGCTGTGTTTTTAGTGACAATAGGCAATGACGAGTTGAGAATGAATACGAAAGTTCGAGGAAGTTCATGATATTTCGCAGAACTTCAGAGATATGATGTGAGGTAAGACTCAAGAGAACTGCTCTTAAATCCAACTATAGTGGAGAGGGTAACTGGTTCTCTGTTGTTCTAAGTAACTAGTACAAGTTTATATATATTTTTGAAGAGATAGTACTGAAAAGGGAAGTAAAACATGTGTAAAACATGTGGCAATATATCATACAATGAGGACTTCGTAGATCAAAAATAAATGAGAAATGATAAATAATTGAAACATACATGTCCCCATATGGTAAAAGTACTTATATTTCACTGTAATATATCATCGAAACATAAAAAACACTATTATCGCATCCTAAATCTCTTGTCGTCTCTCCTCGTGTCCAATAGTGCTTGATATGCGATGGAATAGTTTGTTCCAGATGTACAGCATGTATCGAAAGTATTTTAACACAGCTATATGGCGGCCGATGTTGTTCAAAATTCTGCAAAGTCACTCGAAGTGTCACGAAGTTGTTTGAAGTTGTTCAAAGTGTCGCAAAGTCTTCCGAAATAGTGTGAAATAGATTCGACGTTGATTTCATGGCATTCATAGTGATTCGGAATGTCTGTTGTAATGTCTCGATATGAGTGAAACTGTTCTCCAGACCTTAAAGCATGTAGTGGACCTATCACCGTCCAGTAAAATGTAGTGCTTCGAAGGCCCCTTGACTGGGTCATCGTCGATATAGGGAACAGTGTAATCTGGAATCTCTGGCTGCAGAATATAGCACACATCATTGTGGAAAATTGGTACTGAGTTTGTCCAACCCATTGGCAATGTAACGAGGTGCATTGTGCCATACAGTGATAGGTCCACTGCGCGCTCTAAGGTCTGAGCAAAGTTTCCAATCATATTGACACACTACGACAGACCTTCTGAACCACTATGAACATTACAAAATCGACTTCGAACTATTTTTGACTTATTTCGCACGATTTCGGATGACTTCAAACTATTTTGAACGCTTTCGAACCATTTCGCGACATTTCGAATGACTTTGCAATACTTCGAACGACTTCAGCGGCCGTATAGCTGTTCTCAAACACTTTCGATACATGATGCTTAACCGGAGTAAGCTATTTAGTCGCACATCGAGCACTACCGGACATGAGGAGGGATTACAAGAGAGTTAGAATGCGATAAGTGCAGTTTTTATGTTTCATGATATATTAAATCAATAGGACAAGAACTCTTACTATACTGGGACAAAGTATGTTTCAATTATTGTCATTTCTCATTTGTTTTTACAATTTACAAAGTCCTTTATTGTTGCACATATTGCCCTTTATTGTATTCCCCTTTTTGGTACTATCTCTTCAAAATGTATATAAACTTGTACTATTTACATAGAACAACAGAGAACCAGTTACCCTCTCCACTATAGTCGGACTTAAGAGCAATTCTCTTGAGTCTTACCTCACGTCGTACCACTAAGTTCTGCGAAATATCGCGAACTTCCTCGAACCTTCCTCGTAACGGCTATATTCGTTTGTCAAAACATATATCAATGCCAGTAAAATACCTTCAAACCCCCTCGAACTCACCTGAACAACTTTGAACACATTTGAACTTATTTCAAACTACTTCGCACATCTTCGAACCAATTTTGAACATTTTCGAACACCTTTGTATGCTTTAAAAAGGCTATTCATCACGTCTTTACCACTTTGCATCACTAAAACAATGTTTTGGTATTAGCGGTGATATTTAGTACCACCTCGCACCCTTCCTCTAGCCTGAGTTATACTACAAAAGGCTTTCAACAGGTTTTTTCTAGGTTTCCAGGTCGAGTATCATCAACGGTGTCTGGAATGTCATAAGGTCGCACAACGATTCTTTGATTAAGCACTCGTCGTATCCCACATATAGATCAAGGACGGCACTGCATGCGCACCCTGCAAACTGCTCTGTGAGGTGCTCAGGTGTAGGGGTGATGCTGGAGTGTTTAATGGTAATGCAATTAAGCGGCTCGAGGCTATGTACAATGCACAGCACTTTTCCATCTTTCTTGAGTATGCAGAACCAGCACGATCTATATGCCAAATTTGAGCACTCATAAATGCCTGAGTCTATCTTCTTCCGGATAATAGTGCAAACTTTATTGTATATGCCTGGTGGAATGGGGATATTGCACTCTATCCAAGGGGTGTGCAGAATAACCGGGATTTCTACTGGGGGAAAGAATGCAGTCTTGAAGCTGCTGCGCTCCTCATCGCTCCACACAAAGGCTTCATTCTGCAAAGACATCAAGTGGTGTAAAACCCTCATCTCCTCTGTAATAAGAAATCGGTGTGGCACTTTTGGAGCGCTTGCATGCGCTCTTCAGTATAGCACCCAGTCGGGGTAAATGGTGGCAGGTTTGGTAAAAGTGCAGGAAGCGCCACTAGTGGATCACCTATAATGTTGTGCTCGATGCGGAATTTGTTTGGGACAGGCGCAATAACTGGTTTGACTTTTCTAGCACCCGGTTTATACTTCTTCTTGGTTACTATGCCCTTTTGCAGTGTGCACGCCACTAAATTGATAAAAGTTGCATGTGCATGTGCACTTTTTGGAAACATGGCTGGAATAAGCACCACAGGGTCAATCGAATTTAAGAGTGCCTGCACATGACTGGTGGTACACTGGGATAGGTAGAGTTGAGAAATAATAGAGGTCGATGGAATGGAAGTGGAAAATGGAATAAGCACAAACATGGAAATGTCACAAGATTGGGTATCAGAGTTGAATGTTATGATAGTGGCGGCTTCTCCTTGGTCTGCGATCAATTCCTTGAAGCCTGGCAAAAGTTTCTTTGTGGGTTATGCTGAATAGCAAAGTGCAGCATTGCTGGAGCTGGTAAGAAGTGGCGTGGCTTCCCCCTAGGCTTTGTTGGAATGGTGGAGATGGCACCTGTGTTCAGATTACAGATTGTAATTGTTTGCACTTCGTCCGCAAAGTTGCACACAATGGAGCACGTTAACATGTCGAAGGGGCACCCTAACAGAATATCGTAAGCAGGTGAACAGATAACATTAACTTGCACATAGACAATGATATCTCCAATGTGCACGGAAATGTTGCACACAAGCCCAAGTGACTCATCTACCTCTCCATTGGCCGATTGCATGTATAAGTGAATACATGGGTCATACTGAAGCCCAAGACGATGGCAGACTGCTTCTGACATTGCGATAATTTGTGAACCCAGATCTAAGATAGCCTTGAAGTATTCTTGGTTGTCAATCAATAAATCAATGGAACGAAGCACATGCGACTCTTTTGCAACCTTAAAAATGTCTGGGTTTTCAATTTTGCCTGGCTGGAGATGGGTGAGGTACTGTTCAAATGGATCCTGCAAAACAATAGGAAGAGGTGCTGCAATTGCCATGCTAACTGGAGGTGTCGCATTAAGCGCTTTATTTTCTGCAAAAGGCGCATGTGCTTTGCAGTGTGCAAATGGCATAACGCTCACAAGGTTGGTAGCTACCACTTCTGTGCCAGTAGCTGCAATGCACTTTGGGGTAACTTGTTCTCTATGGCACTGTCTGAGATCGGGCGAAAGGGATAGGAGCTCTTCATGCAAAACCGTAATGGAGGGTGCCTTCATGGCGTGCACATATATGTCATCGACAATCTGTGGGTTCTGGATGGGAACGACAGTGCAGTATGATGGCTCTTTGCCTTTGGAAGTGTTAGCTGGTACGTCTGGTTTATCTGCTGCTGCGGGCACAAAATGCACTTCAGGAATGTTGGAATAGGGATGTAGGGGCATCTCATTGGGTGCTTCAGTTGTGCTCACAGTGGGTTGCAAAGCTGGGGACTCGATACTGTCAGCGGGTACAATGTCTGTGGTTGTAGAATGCACACTCTCTTGATTGGATGTATTGCGCAGTGCGCACCACAGAATTTCAACGCCGTTGAAGACTTGCCTCTCTTGAAGTGCCATCAACTCCCTCTCAAGCACATTGATGTGCTCTTTCTTCGTTAGTTGCGCATTTGGTGTGCTTTGCATATAATCTGCTGCAGGTGCTGAAGCGGCAACATATGTCGACTGTAAAGGTGCTGCTGGAGCTGGATGAGGTGCTATATTGTAGATGAGCTGTGAATTGGTATTAGATGAAAGTCGACCAGTGGCTATCTGCCCTGGGTTGCGCTTATGCCATTCCTCAATGCGCTTGCCCAAGAAGTTGCCTGGAATAGAACACGGCACGAATGCACCACCTGGGAGTACGATGCACCCTTCTGCATTTTGCCTACACTTTCCTTCACTAATAAGGCACTCAATTGAAGTGCACTCAGGGATATAATGCCCTGTCTGACCACAACCATTGCACTTGTTGTTGTTTGAGTGAGGCGCACCATTTCCGCCATCCCTGTGTGATGCACTCAACACAGTAACTATTGTCTGTGTCATGTGCTTGAATAAGACTGAGATGTCTTCTGCTTTGACTGTGGGCACGCTAGGTTGTGGCTGGGAAATGGGTGCACTGGGTGCTGAGTAGGGTGCATACATATCGGGGTTTTGTGCTGTGAGCCCAGTAAGTGGCTGGAAATAGCGTGCTGGGCCTTCAAAGATAAAGTCGATCGCATTGTGTATTGCATCTAATGAGTATGGCACATTTGTAGGCTGATTTAGTACCGCAATCGCAAGACAGCTCAAAATGCGCTCTAGCTGGTCTGGTCAAAACACCCCACGAACATGTGGCTTTGGTCGTAGCATGCCAATATGCCTTGTGCAACTAAGTATTCACTAATGTTGAAAAATGCATGATAATAGCACGCGATTTCTTCTGCAGTTACAAGGCCAATGCATGCAGTCTCACCAATAAGCTTGTCCAGGTTGCTAATACTCCATTTACTGCCATCCCTAGAGCTGGGATAAAGCTTTAGGACAGCGTCTTTGAATGCGCCATAGTTGTGCATTGCGCTATACTCCGGTAGCAGTTTCCAAGTGTCTGCAGTGTCGCTGTCCAAATAGTGCACAGTGTGGAACTTTTTATCGGTCTCATCAGTGACATTACAATCGCGGAGGAGTTGCGCAAGCTCCTCAAAGTACTTCTGGAGTTCACGTGGTTTTGTGGGGTCAAAACGCAGCGCATTTTGGTTAGATGCAGATGGCATATGCATGGTAGCCATAGTAGGTGGAATAAGGTGTGTAGAGTTAAGATCTGGTAAAAGTGCAGCGAAATGCAAAGGTGGAGAAGAATGTGGTGATGCAGACAGAGTTAAGGTAGGTAGGGATGATTCAGGTGAAGGTGGAGGTAAAGACAGTGCAGACGAGTGATGCGTGTTGTTTAGGAAGAGTGATTTGAATACTGGTATTTCCCCAAGCTGGAGCGCAGTTGCTAACAGCTCAGAATGGAGAGTGCGAAGGTGGTTAATGTTGAGATGAAGGGCGAGCTGATGGAGGTCTAAAATACAGTCTGATAAACAGAAACCCCTCGCGGTGGGCTCCAGAAATGATGTGTTCTGTTGGTACTCAGTGCAGAGTCTCAATGGAAGGGGTGAACACTTAACCTACTACTGCAGGCGTGCTCGGGGTGAGGGGGGAGTTCACTTAGAGGGCCTCAGATCGTCCTTCAGGGTGCGGAGATTATAGAGAGGCTGGTACAGCGGTTTTCAGTGTGCGCACTAGTTCTGTATGCTAAAGGGGAGATATGCACAGTGGTGGGAAAGTGCGCAACACAAATGGGCAAAAATGTGCAGTGTGGAAAAATGTGCAATGGGAGTGCAAAGGTGCACAATGATGAGGGTGATGAAAGTGGGAGGTATAGTGGGATAAAGGCAACACTGGGATGTGCTGTAAAGGTAGTGCACAGGTAGTGGATGCAAACGGGATGAAAGCGCAAGGGGCAGAAAAAGGTGCAAATGGTGCACAAAATGTGGCTATGCAAATAGTGCACAAATGCAGCTATATGAAGGGCACACTGAAAGAGTGCACGAATGAGGATGAAGGACGCAATGCAGGGACAAAATGCAACAATATGATGAGGAGACACAAACGATATGCAAATGTGGCTATACAAAGGGCGCACTACAAAGGTGCATGGACTGGATGCTGGTGCACAGACTATGTGCGATGCTGACTGGACTATGAACTATGAGGGGGGGAAAGATCCTCTGGATTCTCTATCTGTCTGCCTACTATGTACAGATGGCTTATGTGATAAAAACAGTAAAATAAAGTGTAAAAATAGAAAGTGCCATGTGCTACCCACAAGCGCACCCATTCACCCATCTAAACCTGACTGCACTATGCCACTGCCTCAGCCAATAAGATTTGCGCACCATTAGCCCAATACCCAACTGTCCCGGTGTGATGCGCTATTTTTGGTGCACTCTGGGTCTCATGCGCTCTTCCCAATTAATCTGCTTTGGTGTTATGTGTCGCATGCTGTGCCTTAGTAATAATGACATGATCAACCTGTGCTGGTTACCAGATAAGGCAATGCTGATTGGAAATGCGGATGAACTATAAGGAGATGCTGTGAAAGGCCAAATACTGCCAAAGTGCCAGGATTATGTGAAAGCGCCCAAGTGCACACAGTCCAATGCCAAACAGGCGCAAAGCACCCCAGTTATGTAAGAATGTGCAGTTTGCTCATGTTGGAATCGTGGTGCACCTCAAGTAAATGCGCCAGTAAGATGGAAGCTGCGATGCGCAGCGCAACTGATGTGGTGGATTGGTGTGTGTGTGATAGGGATTGTGCAATGAGTGCGCAGTAGAGAATGTGAGTTGCAGGTAAAGCGTAAAAGGAGCACGCAAAGGCACATCGAGCACACAATAAATGTGAAAGGCAGGTAAGGAGTGTGGGGGGGGGGGGCACGCGGAGACGGTTTGAAGCGCAACGGGGCGCATTTAGGGCGCATGACAGCAGGCAGCTATGGGAAACCAAGAGTGCAGTAGAAATGTAAAAGGCGCACAAAAGCGCACCGAAGTGGTCAAAGGCGCACAAAAGTGCACCGAAGTGCACTGCACAAAGTGTGCGGAAGCCATCTAGGGGGTGCGCACAATCGCAAAAAAATGCCATAGTATGTGCGCAGGGCAATAGGGAGCCATATCAATGGTCAAAGGCACCCGAAAGTGCATGGAAGTGCGCTGCGCAAAGTATGCGGAAGCCATCTAGGAGGTGTGCACAATCGCAAAAAATGCCATAGTATGCGCGCAGGGTGATAGGGAGCCATATCACCAGGGGTCATGCCCCATCCTCCCCCACAACATTGGTAACTAAGGTGTGTTCTTCTCCCCCTCTATTAATTTTGCCCTTGGTATATGACTTCCATGAGCACAAATAACTCTCATTGATGAATTTACAGTGGTCATTACACTATTCCACTGCCCAGGACACCAACTGGATGCCCTGTCTCCCCTTTATAGAAAACCTGGTATGCCCCTCACTCCCTCCCCCTCCCCTGGCCTTAATAACCTTATCCCCACCCTGAGGGTGGAAGAAATTCCCTTTATGGGTGCATGTACCAAGGTGTAGATAGGTCTCTTTGTGGTGGAACATGTTACTCCTCCTCCCCTGTCTGTAGGTTCGCTTTTTTCACTTCTCCTAGCTCTCCCCTTCCCGTTACATTGGATGAGAGATATATGTTGATGTTATTTGCAATCCATTTAGCTATGCAATCATTCTGGGGTACCCTGCTTGGTCCCCACTGAGCAGGATACCATTCAAGTACACCACACCCTGTGGGTGGTTGAGAATGGCTCTATTACATTACAGCAATGATGTGTGTACAGTATAACTGAATAACGGAAAAGAAAGCAAAAGAAAAAGTTGGGAAACAAGGGAATTAGTGAGCTCATCATCAGAAAGAGCGGGCACAAAAGTTTGATGGCATTCAAGACCGTGGGAGACAGCGCTGGGAAATTGTGATGGGCGTTCCGTCTCTCGATAATCGGCAACCCGAGTATCGGGATGTGCCTAACCAAAAAAGTCAAATCTCTCGGAAAAGGTACATCCCTGTGGCGGAATAAGCGAGTATCGGTGGAAACGGTTGACGTTTTCACACCTCTTATGGTAAAATAGGGGAATTCAATATTGACGCAACGGCCGTTTTGATGACCGTTGCAAAATCAACTCCAACGGTTCCCACGTTGCAGGAACGAGCCCAAGAGCCGTTGTGGGACCGACTCGTTTCGATTTTCCTGGATGGTGGTTTGTAGCGGAGCTTGAAATAAAGTACGCGATACGCGAGTGAATCGTTGTCTGCGTCGTCATCGACTCGTCGAGGCTATCATCCTATATACCTACCGTATACACTCTTTCAAGTTTATTTCCAATTAATCACCACTACGAGCCCTTACAACTATCATTAGTGTCAGTATATATAATGTACGGTCAGTAATGCTGATTGTCTTGAATGCGCTACGACCTCCGAAGGCTGATGAGATTTCGAACTCCGCTGGCCATAATCAGAGTTGAAACGGTCCAAAGGGAGCTCATATCGAATCGGTGCAACAAGGGCATTTTGATGTCAAAACGGGTCATTAAAACGGCCATCAAAACGGCCGTTGCGTCAATATTGAATTCCCCTAATGCCAGTAAGTATGGGTCTCGCACATGTAGTCAGGGCTTGTCGGAGGTTCTCCTGACAGGTGACACTGAGTTGGTGAATTCTCCCTCTTTCCTTTTTTGATTTTTGATTTATTTTTGACTTAGCTTGTAATTTGTTTGCCACAAAAGTATCGGGCCCCTATTCTAGATATCAAATAGGACGACAAAACCAAAGAAACCCTGATTTCCTGGTGAATGCCTCCGATTTTGCGGTGCGTATATATATTTGTTCTTAACCTTCACTGTAGCTTACGGTTTCTTCTGGCTGCCATGCATTACACATTCGTTTTCCATCTCTTTGCATTCTTTACTAGTGCTCATGCATACCCTATCCCCAGCTGGAGCAGGACATCCTTGGGCGAAAACCTCCAACTTGTAAAGATGCGACAGGTCGTGTCTTCTGCGGTCATTCCAACCCCTCCGTCCCCATCAGTCTCAATCTCTTCCGCTCCGGCAGCTAGAGGTGCTCCACAAAAATACGTTGTAGCACATCACATGGTTGGTAACACTTATCCCTATACACTCAAAGATTGGGGAGACGACATCGTGCTTGCCCACACCTTTGACATTGATGGGTTTGCGCTTAACGTGGGCAGGGAACAGTGGGAACCTGCTCGGGTGGCTGATGCGTGAGTTCTGTGTATGCCTTGCATGATCAGTTGATCTGAGATGAAGATGAAGATATACTGCTGCCTTACAGTCCGGTCTGGGTTTTAAGATGTTCTTATCTCTTGACATGTCGTGCGTACAATATTATTCCTTCATTATCAAATTCTCATCATCGTATTTAGGTCTATGCCCTGTGCATCACCAATCGATGCACAAACCCTTCGTAACCTTGTCAACACGTATGTTTCACATCCCAATCAGCTACAATACCAGTCTCGTGCCTTCGTGTCGACATTCTCAGGAGAAACGTGTACCTTCGGGCAAGCAAGTGTTCTTGATGGGTGGAAGAACGAATTTTCGATGCATCCCGATCTGCAGGGCAAGATCTACTTCGTCCCTTCTTTCTTCATCGACCCTGCCAAGTTCGGTGGATTCACCACTGTTATGAACGGTGACTTCAACGTAGGATTTCAATAGTATTCTTCTGTAGACGGCATTCATACTATATTGATATAGTGGAATTCAGCCTGGCCCACCCAAGTAACCACAAGCTTTGCTCAAAATCTCCTCAATTCCGTCCCATCTTCCCCGTCACCGTCTTCCATTATTCCTAATGTCCCCTCTGATGTTAACAATGTTTTATCTGGTCTCGCCAATATTCAAAATGCCCTCAGTGGATTGATAGGGTCGACGGATACTGACAAGACCCATTTGGCGGGCCTTGCTTCACTTTCCAAAGGGACTACAATTCCCAATCAAGCATCGGGGACAGCTTATATGGCGGCCGTATCTCCTTGGTTCTTCACACACTACGGTCAGAACTCGTTTAACAAGAACGTGAGAATCTTCCTAGGTTCACAAAATTATTTTTCACATTCGCCGATAGTTCATCTATTTGTCCGATCAACATCTCTATTCAAAGCGCTGGGAATCTCTCATCGCGATGAGGGATCAAGTAGACATCGTTCAAATCTTGACTTGGAATGATTACGGCGAGTCTCATTATGTTGGACCTATAAAGGGTGCCCAACCCAATAGTCAAGCTTGGGTAGATGGGATGCATCATACAGGCAAGGCTTTCAAATTCTGCACTTCATTGATATCCTTATTGAGATAACTTGTTAGCTTGGTTGGAGTTAACCGGGTATTACGCAACGGCGTTTAAGACAGGCCAACCGCCTCCCATCGTGAAGGATAAAATAGTTATGTGGTCCCGCACTCATCCTTCTCAAGCAACCGCTCCCGATCCTGTCGGTCGGCCAGACAATTTCGAGCTTGTACGTTCATCGCTCTCCTTCTTTGTTCAGTTCTGATTCAACACAGTCAGAGGATGCGGTATGGGCGGTGGTGATAACAACTGCCCCATCCACGGTGATACTGTCCACATCATCGACAAACTCAAAAACATATAATGTACCAGCTGGTCTGACGAAGCTGTCTGTGCCCATCAATGCCGGCGATAAGATGAAGGGTACGATTCAACGAAATGGACGGACAATAGTGGAGTTGAACCCACCCGAGTTCACATTCCAGGGCAGTCCGCAGAGTTATAATTTCAACGCTTTCGTTGCTAGTGCAACAGCACCATAATAAAAAGCCTGATGGTTGTTCATCTGCACGCCAAGTAATTCGATCATCATAAACTGTAGCATATTGACCGCTGTATCACTAGCCGCCGACCGAAAGTAGCTTCAGGGGACGTAGTTGCACCAGCCATTTAAGTATTATAAGTTGATGAAAGAAGTTACTGGGCAAATCAGAAAATGGGTATGAAGTCCTGGATCCTGTCCTTCGCATCCTGCGCAATACATTCAGCTATCCATGTCAAATTCCGTATCTCCTGCTCCTTCAATTTCATGTAGCTATAAAAGACGCCGAATTGGAACTGTTGCAAAAACGATTGCTTGTTCAGATGCACTTCAGTAGAGAAAAAGTGGTCTTCCAGTTGGAAAACTGCTCCGACCTCTCCATGTCCGTCCTGAGCCACGGATTCCGAAAAGAAAGTGCGATATTCTGAAAGGTTCTCACAAACTTGTCGGACCTGATCAATTTCGTCCGCCTTCGCTAGTTGATTATTGCCTTCGGGGAAAAGCCGACCAATAGCGGGAAATAGTTTTGCGCGTTCCTCCTTAGAGAGCTCGGTGCCAAAGGAGTTGATCGTGATGTTAATAGTACGTCTATCAGCTTCAAAGGCCAGAATTTTATGCATGACGTCAGATGTTGGAGAGCCAAGAGATGCACAGAAGTGGTAGAAGTCTTCCAGGTAGGCCTTATACACGGTGTTACGGATGATTTCAATATTCAGGTCATCGAGATCGGCTGCAGAAAGACAAGCTCTGAAGTAGGGGGCTGATTAAGTGGATTGAGAATTAGAACAAAAGAGTGAAGAGAGCAGGTTCACCTAGTGGGGTTTCGACAAGGACACTCTGGTACAGCTCCTCAACGTTCGTAGCAACACATAGGGCAGGCATCGTGTCAAACACGCCTAATGGATGGCATCGTTCCAGTAATTCATGAGTGTCTCTCTCGTGCAACGTTCCAGTAATCAGAAGGACCACGTTGTCAATCATATACGCGTAACTGGATTTCCGCAGTAAGAACATGCATAATCTGGAACAGACGTGGGACAGACGTGATGTAGTCGAGAAATTTATTCAGTGGTTCAACAGCATTAGTCCGCAGATAGTTGAACTGGTCGACAAGAATCTGTGTTGCCTTGTCGGCGATGGTAGAAGTCGAGATCGGGAGCGGTTCATTGGCCAGGAAATTGCCATAGTCAGTGGCTGATAACTGAGTCCGAAAGTCTGGTGGCTCGTAATAAGATGTAATCCGGGGAGAACAAACCTGACCACAAGGACCATACCTTCCAAAGTCTCGCATTGAGTCAAGTTAGCATAATGGCTCTGGGTGAGGATGCCAGCCTTGTAACCCCTCACGATAGCCTCAAGAAAGCCAGCATCGACCTAATTCCATATAGTAAGACCATACGATGAAGAAGGAAGTACTGTCCGTCATACATTGAAGAACAAAGCCTCCATACCAATTTGAATGATGGCTGAACGTTCTTGAACTTCTGCTACAATAGGATATGGATTCCCACGCTACTTTACCTGCTACACTTCGGCAACCTTGAGCGCTGGAACGTATTATATTCATGGGCGGACACCAAAATTCGACGAAGTACAGTCTCGACTCGGAGGACGTCGAGCCATTGCAGGTTGCGGGAGTCACTACCGCGTTCAAAAAATTTGGATTCCGTCGTGGGACTCATGACCATTCCGATTCCCTGTGAACATGTCGCAATCGTGCTGTGGATGGCGACAAGCCGCCTGATCGGCGCCTGGTGGATAACCTGGGTTCTTCTGGCGCTTCGAATACATGACCACTAATTCTGATAAGTGCTCTGAGACGAAGTCCATCTCATCCAACTCATCCAGCGCCGGAGTGGTTGACAAGTTTGACACTCCGGAAGACCGCAAACTCGTTAGGAAGATTGACCTTAGGTATGTTGGAGAGACCTAAGCTTTGTCAAGCAATTCACCGTAGTCTAGGTTACTTCCCGTCCTTACCCTTTTATATCTTCTGAGTTTTCTAGATCGGTATGTGATGTTCAATTGTCCTGTCAGGTACGGCTCGCTGCATGTTCTGTGTTACAGAACCAACATAGGAAATGCAAAGTAAGTTAAGTTCAACCTAGAAGCTAATCTCCATTGTTTGATTCGTCTTTCAGGATTGTCGGTCTCACAACAGTAAGTGGACGAGGACAGGCTTTCGATATATTTTCACCTAATTTGCCTTGTAGGACCTTCATATATCTGGTCCAGACTACAACAACGCTTTAGCACTCTACTTCGTGGCTTACGTTGTTTTCGAAGTTCCCTCGAATGTGAGTTAACTTAATCTAATTATTGCTTCGCGACAAAAATTCTCATCACCTCACGTAGATTATGTAGGGAGACCACTTTCTACATCTCCAAATGACTTATATCCTACACAGTCTGAAGCAGTTCGACCCTCAATTTTGGTTGCCTACTCTCACTCTCTTGTGGGGCATCGTTAGTGTTTGTCAAGGTCTTGTAGTCAACAGAGCTGGCCTGTTTGTAATTCGGGTTTGTACGTAGCCCTCGTGATTTTCTTTATCCTATTCTCATAAACTCAGTCCTTGGCGCAACGGAAGCTGGCTTATTTCCAGGCGTTGTCTTTCTCTTCTCAATGTACTATCGGAGGTAAAGCACCTTTACCCCCGAGAATACCGTTCCAAACCGCGTTTGTAGGAATGAACGTAGTTGGAGAGTTGCTATCTTCTTTGGAGGTGCAGCCTTGGCAGGTGCCTTCGGAGGTCAGTGATTTGGTACTTCTAAAGTTTCAAGTATCCAAGCGATTGTACAACTGACAGGAATATTGGCATATGGAATCGAGCAGATGAATGGGGTTGGTGGCAAGAAGGGTTGGAATTGGTATTTCAATGTCGTCCACTGAAAGACCTAATTAATACTCATTGGCGCACCCGTTTAGGATTTTCATTCTTGAGGGTATCCTGACCGTCGTCATATCGGTCATCGCGTATTTTTGGGTTCCAACTTGGCCTCAAAAAGCAAAGTTTGTACGTTTATTCATAAGTTACGTAGCATCATTGTTCACGAGTATGTTCAGCTTACTGAAGGAGAACGGGAGAGGCTTTTGGAACGCCAGCAAGCGGATTCTGACGCAGGGAAAAATGAACGATTTGAATGGTTCTTTGTGCGACAGGCATTCAAAGATCACCTCGTATGGGGATACGCGTTAGCATTCCATGGGTTCGCTTTTGTTTTGTATTCGTTGAGTCTATTCATGGTAAGCGGAATGGAGAAGGTCATTGAACCGTTCTAAACTCTTCTTAATTAAGCCATCCATCATTGCCAGCCTCGGATTTCAGAGTTGGCAGGCTCAATTGTAAGCATTATTTGGGTTTATAGGGTGTTCCTGACCAACCAGAACAGGATGACCGTGCCTCCCAATGCACTTGCCAGCTTATCCATCTGGGGTGGTGTTTGGCTCTCCGCTCACTACAAACTGAGGGCCCCATTTATCATCGGAGCGGCGATTGTTGCTATACTAGGTATGTTTTCGCGACGACAAAGCACGTGGCTCATGAAGCACATAGGTTATATTATTCTTCTTGCAGGCCCAACAGGTAGAGAATGCACCATGCACACAACAGATATCAGTCACTGACGTTCCATTCTGAAGCTGGAGGGCAATATGTAGGAGTCCACCTTGCTGCCGCAGGCATATACACGGGCAATGCCCTATTACTCAGGTTAACTCATTTTATTGCCACCTATGGTTGAACCTGCTGAGACTCTGCCACATAGTTGGCCGGGAGAAAATGTATCGGGACAAACAAAACGTGCAATCGCAGTAGCGATGCAGATTACTATCGGAGACGTTGGTGCCATTGCAGGGTAGGTGAACGGCCAAGGTAAAAACTCGAGCATGACTGATAGTTAGTAACAGGGTTTTGATATACCGGCCTAGCCTTGCTGCCCATCGTTTTCGGACCCCACATATCATCGCAATCGGTTATTTGGTATTCGCTATCCTCATTGCTCTTTGTCTCTCCACGTGGATGAGCCGCGAGAATAAGAGGAGAGCTGCTCTTCTCGGAGAGGGCAAACAGGAATCCCAACCTCTCGAACTAGACGAACAGCACAAACTGGGAGATCGGGATGTTCACTACCGATATGTTGTGTAAGGCCACGAATAGAACTACTACTGTAGGTGCTGACAGTGATTATGATAAAAATTAAATGTCAAATGGTTCATGCAACATGCGAAGAATTATGCAGGAGTGTACGATGTGTTCCGAAGTGCAGGTTAGAAATGTAATAGTGCAACACATTCACGAAGCACCAGTTGTCCTCTTGGTACGTGCGCGGTATTCATCGTCGTCATCGTCACTGTATTCATCTGTTGGTATCAACGGGCCATATAGCATGACACGTTGTTGCTGTTCTGCTTTACGCAAATTGCGCATACGTGAAGCTAATGACCTTAAGAAATCGGTCTGCATGGAAAGATCAGTATACATGGTAAAATCATAGTAATGAACCAAGTACTTTAGCAACGCGAACCTTTATGCCTGGTTCCGAAGTCATCTCAACGAGCTTTTTATGCTTCTGGTACTGGATAAAGATATTAATGAGACAAGACAAGTAAAGCCAAAAGGAGAGTTGATAAACCTTGCGTTGCTCCTCTTTTACAAGGTTGCCCAGATGTTTGACCCACTTCTGCAAACTGCTCTCCTCAGTCTTGGTTCTTTTCTCATGCTCCTGTGCAGTAAATTCGTCATCATCGAGCATATCGTCGTCGGAATCCGGGACGACATATGAACGAATGGTAGTTGCCGCTCTGCGCGGTCGTTTCCTCCCTCGAGAGGACAAGGGTGAGGAGGCATCTGACTTCGTACGAGAACGAGAAGAAGTCGAGAACGACGTTGAAGTGACCTCTGTCTTGACTGTGCGGGACTTCTTTCCAGTATCGTTCAAGATATAGTCGTTCTCGTCGAAAAAGAATTCTGCTCCTGCTTCGATGTCATGGTACAGGAAAAAACTCTGAGGAACAGCACATAAATTTTGATCCTTTAGCGTCATTTGAAACCTACAGGAGCTCTGCCGAGACGTGCAAGTATCTGAAAATGCTTCAAGGTAATCGGGACATGGATCGTCGTCGAACTGAGTTGATTGCTGTCTGAGTAGATATAATGATGCAGCATCTAAGTCAATAATGATTTAGGTGACATCAGACTCGGAGTGCAATAGACTTTACATTGCTATTATCGTTTATGATAGCATGAGTCATGAATATTGCAGTGACAGAACTCATTGGCCCAAAGTAACTTTTAACCCATCGGCCAACATGCAAGGTATCTGTGACGCACGAGAGTAAGAGTACAAGCGTTGGTATGATAGAGAACTGACCAAGAGGATAATACAACTTGTTCGAGTCGCCATTATGCGAGTTATGAGGAAAGTACATGCGACGCCGAGATCGCACGGGAGTAACTTCGTCACGTCTTATCATGGTCGACAGAGACTCTTGCGAGATACCTCCCTGTTCACAAGAAATGATGATTGAATGACGGAGATTTTAAGACCAGCGCATTGCCGGACTTGAACGATATTGTCGAAAGCACATACCAGATCCAGAGTAGTGGCATTCTTGCTCTTCACTCCATCAAATTCACTGTTTCGCTCCATGGGTTCAGCACAGACCATCTTTTCATCACCACTTCTTTCTACTTCGACCTCATTTCCTTCGTATGGAAGACCGCATGGGAGCTCACGGCAAAGCTTAGCCTCATATCGCTTACACCTATCACCCTCCTCCCATGAAGGGATATCCTCTAGCTTGAGCTGATGGGTTCCTACAACCATGTCGGTCAGAGTGTCAAGTAAACCGGGGAATCCATCATAAAATTTCCTCAGCAATTTACCCTGTAGAAATTTCAAGACTTTACACGATCATTACTCCATGGAGCTAGGTACACACCTTGCAGGAGATCTCCAAACATTTCCCCGCAACATCTTCCACCAGCGTTGTGAGCTCCTTCCGTCCCATCCCTTTCGTACCATCCTCCTGTTCTCCAACTTCCCTCTTTGCGTAATCCAGTAATGGTTGGAACCTCTCCACAAATGGGTTAAGAAGGATATCAACCACGTCCTTCTTTGTCACTGGCGTCAAACCTAGAACCTGAAGCTGTGCATGAAGTGATGCAGGACTGTGGTGAAGATTGTCCGGTAGAATGAAGATGGCAATAAGCATGGCAAGCCGAACTGTGGAATCCGAGGAAGGGAAATCTGTGAAGAGATAGCGGAGAACCTCGATAGTTGGTCCGTGAGAAATTAGACGCGATGCAATAAAACTCTGTTATGAGGCGATGGTTAGGTAAAGTTGCTTCGGTGAGGACTCGTAATACCTTGATCAAATCTTCCACAAGGCGACTGTCGTGTGATAATCCTTCAGCAATTAGTTGAAGCAGATGCAAGAAAAAGTACGGTACCTCAGTTCGAAACGAAGGTCGCCCGATTCGTCAAGTTGTTTCAAAGCAGCATATCCGGCATCATTTGTCTTTGCTTCCATACAAACTTCTGCCGCCACCGTACGGCTTACAAACATTCTGGAGATCGATCAGCCACAGTATTCACAGAGTGAAGGACACTCACGTTGGGTCAAGCCTACACAGCTCCCTGACATTATGGACAATGTCTCCAGCTAGGGTCTCATCAGCGGATATGGGTTTTTCAAACATTTTGCGGAACACAAAATCACGATACTGTGACGAAAACGTAAAAAAAAAAAAGGAAATTACATTTTTGGATAAAAGAGTAAAGCCTGCCTTGGTATCCATGCAAAACCCATTTTCAACCGCGTATGATAAAAGACGAGGCTCAATTGCCAACGCAATGGGAAATTGTGCCATAATGGGGTCCTTGCTATAGTCAGTAAAATGGTAAATGACGTCAAGTAAAGGTGGTCACACCTTGTTCGAGAAAGGAATAAACTATGGGGTTCGTTCGGCAAATAAGGTTATGTGGAGTGAAAATAAGACACACATTATACCGTTCTAATAACTCTCGAATGATCTCCCAACTGACGCTTTTTGCTTGTGCTGGTAATCTGCTCTCCTTGAGAAATGTGGAGAACACATAACCATCGTCTTCGCTCTGCAACATGGAAGGTGAGAATAGGAGGGGAAATTTCTTGGTAGCAGGATGAAGAGACCTTTCCTCGAGGGATTTCTCCATATCTCTCCTCGGCCCGTTGCAAAAAATAGGTAAAAACACGCAAAGGTAAGCTGCGGACCCACGGAGTCTTGATGAAGTGGGATTGCGTATAGAAATAATGGTGCATTGAAACTTGTATGAGATATCTTGACAGATGAGCGCCACTGGAGAGGAGAATCTGTGGCACAGCGGGATTACGTGGTCAGGGAAAGGAAAAAAGAAAAAAAAAAGAAAAAAAAACAAGATTGACCCACATCGAGAACTTGGTTGTCAATGATCTTGGGGCGGCCGAGGGCGTGGAACATGGCCTCGATTGGACCATAACGAACTAGGAAGTAGTTGGCGCGGACGTATGGGTCTTGAGAGAAGCGATGAAAACGCTTCGAAACGAGTGTCAGGGGGGTTGGGTCGATGAGTTCGTAGAAGATCAGCTGAAGAACTTCATCTGAAGAGAAGCACTTGAGGGACAGGGGGAGTGTTAGCCGGGGGTGCTCACCGCAGAGACGTTGCATGACCAAGGCTAGCAGAGAGACCAAGGCTTAGCAGAGAGACAACTGGGCGTGGTGGGTGGAAACCAAACAGATTAGGACGGAGATTATTTTAGTAAATCAATTTTCCAATTCTGGATATAAGTCTATTTATTCTGTCATGTCACATCAGAACCGTCTTTGGTAGTAGCTCTTCCAGATCTGCCACGCCAGCCTCCAGTCTCTCTCCTGCCCCTCGCCCTCGAACACATTGAAGTTCGCCTTCTCCAGTCCCCTGAAGTAATTCGACACCGCGGCCTGCAACACACTCAGTTCTCTCATCCCATAGCACACATGTCCTACAACGCACCCCAGTCAAAAACACCGGCATCGCTCTCCTTGCAACTCCGTCTCCCTTGAACATGTCTCGAGCTGTCTGCAGGTGCTCGTTCCCAATAGTCGCAAACTCGAATACGGCGTCCTCTATCCCCGCCGCTTGTGGTCCGTGGCGGAATACGTCCTCCTGCCTAACTCTGTGCTTAGCGGTGATGTCGGCTGGTATTATCATACGTCCGTTCTTCGCGTGAAATGGCAACGCCCGAAGCAAGGTTGCAAAAGTTTGAGCACAACCAAGGTGAGACGCCGCGTGCGACAGGGTTGACGACGTTAGGTTCAACATCGCAAGCAATAGATAGAGCATGGAGCTAGAGGTAGATTCTGCGTGGGCGACTAAAGATTCCGTCGTGAGATGCATTGGCGTATACAGTTCTGCATCCTGAAATAGAAACAGCTTCATGGTCTGTCAGAGCGTGACTCACAAAAGACGCACCCGCGCATCGACGACACGTTTAAGATGATACATGGGCAGATGTGCACGCTCCGTCACTGCATGCAAGGCCAGTGCAATTGGATGTCTCGGTGGTTGTCCCTAAGGCCCCCACCCGTGATCAGTTTCCGTCTTCTTCGCAAAGAAATGCTAATACACACATCATTGATCCCCTTGATAGCATCCCTCCAGAACTGCATTCTCATCTGACCAATCATTTGGTTCGATGTATGGTCTTGTATCATGGCCAGCTCAACCTAAACCAACAGTCGCGCGTTCATTCAATGGAACTCATGATTCAACACCACGCGACGCACGGCAAATGCTCTGAGCGCAAAATACCCACCTTGTAAATCCTTTGGATAGAACTGCGATATCAGAAACCCTTCATAGTCGTGTTTCCGAACAAATTGTCTGCAGTACCCCGTGGGATCCTCTATTGAATTCTCTGAATCTGTGTGGACAGTACGATTATTGCCCGAACGACGACTGAAAGGCACCTTGCGATATTGGTCGATACGAGGTATAGATAACCAGTTCAATCGAGGTTTTGACCGAAGTATCATGCATGTCATCGTTCAACGTTTACCGTTCACTTAGTGTGGCCACGTGACAAGCTGATGGTTATACGAAACTGACAAGTTGTTCACTGAGATTTCCCAACTTCAATATAGAACGGGATTAGAATAATTATATTGCATGAACATGCAGTACGTGATGCAATGTAGCAGCTACGCTTGCCTGCATCCCTGGAACTACTTATCATTAGACTTGTGACCTGGGGTCATCGTCCTGCTAGCTGAAGTAGACTCTGCCTTCGGTCCTTTAGAAAACGCATCGTTTGCTTCGCACTGGCACCTGGGTAAGCAGAGAAAGATTCCCAGAAAGGGAACTAGACATACGTGGGCAGGGAGTCCAAGTTCAGACTGGCCATAGCTTTAAGTCTGTCCTCCCGAGCAGAATCTAACGTTGGCTTGCTCCATCTGAGCGCTGTAAGCTCTCTCAAGGCGATCCGCTTCTCCCTCCTTTTGGCCTTGGTATCGATGGTTGGGGCGGCCGTTGTTTCGCCGTCGGCTACGACACTGTCCTTGTTTCCGGCAATCTCTCCCATGGCCTTTCCCTCACCATGTTCTCGCACCATCAGTCGTATCCGCATACCCTCCCATCCCAGTATGTCGGCACGAGTTTTTGAGACGTAATTATCCAGGCCACCATGCTGATTGCTGATGTCAGGCGATCTCAATCACAGAACTTGCAATAAGCAGCTGACCTTCTTTATCGTTTTCAAAGCCCTCGTGGTAACCTTGACTCGAATAGTTTCTCCGAGAGTACCAGAAAATAACCGTTTGCGCTGTACATTCGGAAGCCATGTTCGTCGCGTCTTATGTTTCGAGAACGGGACATTATTCCCGTATTGCTTCGTTTTTCCTTGAAAAAGACCGAACTGTGATCGCTTGAACGGCTGTGAAACGACGGAGAACACAGGAAAACTTGCGAACATCTGAGCGTTCGGAGAATTTAGTTGTGACTTGTTTGGCAAGAGCCCTCTTCAACGCGCGACTTCTCATGTCTCTTGGGAAGTCCGGACTTCAGAAAGATGTATTGGCTCTGTATAGACGGTGCGTCTGATTTTCTTGTCACACTGGCAAGGTTCATATGTCAGTCAAAGGGCCCTTCGAATGGTCAATACGAAACCGCCACCAACTAGACCGAAATTTCTTCTTCTCGTGCGATACACTTTTCATGTCAACGCGTCAAGTCTTTCTCCACGCAATGTCAGTGCCATTGAACACTTGATGAGAAAAGGAACAAGGCAACTTGAGATGTATGAAGATCTTGGAGTTAAAGACTGTTGGGTGTCGGAGGAGATGCTGCTGTGGGACGAAATGAGGAAAACAAACAGTGCGTGGCGTACACCAGATACGTAAACTCGTTGTACAGTCTCTGTGCACTGCAATGATCTGCTCAAAAAGCATACTATGCTCTACCGACGTTGTTTACTTGAGATCTGAACGTCCTCAACTAATCCCACCGTTGCCGCATCAACAGCTTTTGGTTGTGTCAGAGGGGTTTCTGGTTTTGTTTCCTCCACTGAACCGACTCTTGACTGCTTTACTTGGGCGTGCAGCAGTTCTGATGAATCTCCTTTCGCCCCTTTGCTGATCTGTTCGGCTGGAGCCACATCCACGATACTACCCGTAGCGTCCTGCGTCCCAACACGTTTCAACCGCTCAGCTTCCTTCCGAGCCTTGTATTCCCGCCTCCTCTGAAGATACTTGCGTTCTGCTTTGATTTGCGTAGCCTGGTACTGAAGAACCAATTTATCATGGTGTTCTTCCCTCTGTTGCTCTGCGATTTTGACAGCTCCTTCGTATGCTAAACGCCGTTCGTTCATGACAGCTTTAATGCGTGCCATGGACTTGCGGCACTGGGACATCATTAGAGAGAAACTATTAGAAAACGGGCTGAACGAACTTGATGAACTTTTTCCAGCGATACTTGCATCTCAGTGTTGCTGACCCCCATTCTCCTCGCTTCCTCCTTCTGCGTAGCCAATAAATTTCGTTCCCTCAATAATACATACCACAGAATGTGTAAATCCCGGAAGCTTTTCAGTCGTAGTTCGGAAGCTTTCCAACTCCTGCCTGCATGTTGTCAGTGTTGGACATGGGTAGGAGCTTGCAGTACTTACCCGTCACTTCCTGCACTTTCTCTGGGGTTTCAACCACTTCGAATCTCGCATCACCGACTAGACTGGCATCTCCCTTTCTCCTAAAGAATGCATATAAGCCATGGTCTTCTCTAGTAAAAATCCTTTCTTTCGACAAGACGTAATTGCTCCCGGATGAGGTCTGTGTAGGAGTAGGATTTCGTGGTACGGGAGGTGGACTGATGATGGACTTGTTTGGCAGCGTAGCAACCACGTCCGCTAAAGCACGGATATTTGATGGTCCATTTGCCAGTCTTGGAATACGTTTGGGAGCCGTTCGAGCCAGCGCCAACATTGCCGTACTTGGAATAAATAAAATTTCCTGGCACAGAAGTGGCTGTGCTGATGAAGTGACGTGAGCTGTGACATGTGACATCTCGCGTTTGTGAGACGTAATACAACCTGGATTGTAGAGTCAACGTCGGCAACAATGGCCTGCTTAAACAAACTCGCCATCCGCGGGATACGTTCATTTGACGACAAACAAATATCCGTCATTGAATTTTTCTCTCCTGTGACTGTCATCGTGGGCCACAACGGCAGTGGCAAGACAACTATCATTGAATGCCTCAAATATGCCACTACAGGTGATCAACCGCCGAACACTCGAGGCGGCGCGTTCATTCATGATCCAAAGATGGCGAACGAGAAGGAAGTTAAGGCCCAGGTGAAGCTACGCTTTCATGCTGCTAATGGAGCGCGGATGCTCGCTGTGAGGAACTTGAGCGTGACGGTAAAAAAGACGTCAGGACTGACCATGAAGACTCTCGAAAGCATACTGGCGCTAGCGGATGGTAATGTAGACAAGGGCGGCAAGGTGAACATTACTGTTGCGGATTGAATTTCATCTGACTGCTAGGTTCAATAGAGAGGTGTCATCTCTACCAAGTGTGCTGAAATGGACAGTGAAATTCCGCAGTTACTTGGTGTATCTAAAGCAGTCCTTGAAAACGTTATTTTCTGTCATCAAGAGGATTCATACTGGCCCCTGGCTGAACCAGCCGCATTAAAGAAAAAGTTTGACGACATCTTTGAAGCAACAAGGCACGCCAATAAATGTACTCTTTACCCTCAGCGCTAATTGTTTGAATACAGATATACTAAAGCGCTCGATTCCATCAAGAACCTTCGCAAGGACCGTGTGGCAGAATTGAAGGCAGAGAAGGAACGCCTGATTGGGCTTTCCCGAGAGAAGGCCCACGCGGATAAGCTCAAGTCCCGAATTACAGATCTTACCTCAACCATCGCTGAAAAGGAAGTCAGCTATGAAGAAACCAAAAATCAATATGAAGCCATAGTAGAGGCGAATCAGAAGTTTTATGACTACGCATCCAAATTCAGAGAGTTGTATATCAAGGTCGATGGATTGCAAAAAGAGAAGGCGAGGCTCCAGACGGATCTTGACGAGGCAAAGCTGAATTTGCAGGAAGTGTCAGGTGAGCCTTGTCGAAGATATTCCTCGCGTTCACCCTCATTTTAGTCTTTCAGACACCGACGAGGAGCTTCATATGCGCTTGACACATTTCGATGACCACATCAATGCCCAAAAGCAAAAGAAGCGAGCGGAGGACACGAAGAAGCAAGACCTCGAGGATGAACTTGTCAACGTCCGAAAGCAACATACTCAATTAGTGGCAGTCCACGGAGGTCTGGTCGCGGAAGCTGAGGTTTGGCGGTGAATCGCTGAATTGCAATGATGGCTGATGCACTTTTATGATAGGCTCAGAAGCAGAGGATTGCAGAGCGAGAACAACTGATCCACGACATCAGCAAGAAGTATGGAATCAAGGGTTTTAGCCAATCACCTTTGGAACGGGAAAAAGTGGTGGAGTTCCTTACAAGACTTGGAGAAGTCCAAAGAAAGCAAAACGATGAACTGGAGAAGCGTCAAGTTTGTGTACTCCCTTTTCGGGTGGGTATCTGCCATCTAACATGTTCTTTCTCTTTAGGGTGATCTCCGAACAAAGACCGAAGAATATAATAGTAAATCAAGGCAGTTGCACAATGAGTTAGAAGGACACAAACTCCAAAAGAAGAACCTGCGCGACCAAATCGTTAGTCTTTCTCTTGATGATACTTTTATCCTGCCTCATCAGAAAGCAGGCCCAGCGACAGTCTTCAATAGTTGAAGCTGAACGCAAGGTTGAAAATCAACAAAGCCTTACATCTCAGTTACAAACACTTCAAGGCGACATTGAAGAGAAGAGATCACGGCTCACAAAGATCAAAACCGACGTGGGCGCTGCCAAGTACGATGCACTGCTGGCAGACCGCACGGAAAAAGCAAAGGATTTGGAAGAACGGCGAGATGCACTCAACAGAGATCTCAGAGCATTGAGCCTCCAGGCTGACGCAAGAGCTAAACTGGACTTGAAGAGGGGAGAAGTCAAGAGTAAGAATGGAGAAATTCGTAGCATGTCAGTTAATTCATTATATTGCTACTAGTGGCCTGACATGATTTTTAGTCTTGAGATCGCCAACGCGAAGCTTCGTAAACTAGCACCGGAGAGGAATGCTACTGCTGAGACGATCGAGCGTGAAGTAGATCGCATCCTTGAGTGAGTTTTGCGTCTTTCCAGGTCCTCACAACCTAACACAATTTATAGTGAGAAAGAGAAGCAGAGGGCTGAGCTCGAGAACCTGACCACTACTGCAAACAATGCTTTACAAATGGCCGACACCATGCTGACGAATTTGAAGACACAAATCAAAGACAAGAAAGAAGAACTTAGGGGTGCGTTTTTTCTTTCTTTAGGTCTGCTGGACTCACTCTTTCGTTGTACAGCTCTGGAGAGGGAGCTGAAAGACGCGTTTGACGAGAATTCTCTGGAAGCCGCGATCAAAGAGGCAACAAGAGAGCTTAACCACAGAAAAACGTGTGTCAATCTCATGCTCCACGTCTTTCACTCTCACGTGTTTTCGTCCAGGTTGGGTGGGAGCTTGGCTGGGGGCAGCGCAGTATATGAATCTCTCCTCCGAGTAGGCAAGCAGAAGAAGCTATGTACTGCCTGCAACCGCCATTTGAACAACCAGGAATTAGTCGTTTTCGAGAAATACGTACGCAGTCTCCAATCATGCTACTCTATCTAATTCACAAGACCATTGCGTAGTTGCAAGAACTAATGAAGAAAGCATCTCCTGCTGCAATCGCGGATAACAAAAGAGAAATGGGGGAATGGGAAGCAGAGCTAGAGAGGTTGCAGAAACTTATGCCTGTCCAGGCTTCTAGGGATCAGATCAAGTTGAAGGAGTTGCCGGCGTTGGAGAAGCAGCTTAAGGAACAAGAAGCGTCTTATCCTGACATTAGTCACCAAGCAGAAGAGGTCAAGTAGCTGAATAATGCTCCCGTTCTCCCTCCACTGACTAACTATCCAGGCTGTGGAAAAAGCTGACGATATCAAACGACAATTGAAGGACATCGCCACTCTTAGGGATCATTCCAAAACAATCTCTAGGCTGCAACGAGAAATTGAGCGTGCCGGACAGGAAGCCAAGGGCTTCGAGAGCGACCTCTCGACTACAGGCTCTACGAGGACTGCAGATGACGTTCAGGAAGAGCTGGACAGGTTGTCAGGAGATCTGTGAGCGTGAAATCATATCACTAATGAAATTGTCTTTACAATTATCTGTAGTCGCTCAATTGAGAAGGAGAAATTCCATGCCATACAAGATCGGGAACGCCAAAATGCTGCAATTCGTAGCACCGAGACAAGTCTTCATGCAATGGAGTTAAATGAGCGCGACTTGAACAATGAGATACGCGAAAGGAGCAATCTGGAGGAACGTATCGATGCTATGAGGCAAGAAATTGCCGTCTTCACGAACAAAATGAAGGTATTGTAAACAATAACTTCTTCGTCGCACACCAATCGATCTTTTGAAAGGATCTGGATATCAGGATTTCAGAAGCACAAGCTCCTATTGATGCACTGGAGATGGACAATAAGCAGACACAGGGCGGTCTAAATTTGAAGATCACCGAGGCACAGCGCCTGTCGCAGGACTTGAACATCAGTGTTGATAAGCTTGCCCAGACAAACAAGGGTGTTGAGAGGTAAAGCTCTTGCTACAAGATAGCGGCCATGTGAAAACTTGAGTTTTTGTCGACAGATATGTGAAAGACAAACGTGCTCGCGAACTAGAAGAATGTGCAAATAGTATCGAGCAATATGAGCTCGATATTCAGCAACTCAATAAACGTATCGAGGAGTCGAGAGAAGTGGTGAGAGCGATAGACAAAGAGATCAATGCAAGTGGAGCATCCGTCGCCAATTATCGCGAAAATATTCGTGTTCGGAAGCTCGCAAAAGAAATCCGAGATACTCAAGCAGAGATCGACTCCCATGATATGGATGAAGCTGCAAGAGCCCGAAGAAATTTTCAAGATAAGTACGGCCCGGCAAAGGAAAAGGAAAATGCTCTTCAAACCTCCGTGAGTCCTGCTATACATCAAGGGAACAAGCTAATTGGTCTTTAGTACTCGCATATCGCCGGCGAAGTGAGCTCGCACAAGTCACAGCTGAAGGCTTTAGAGTCAGATCTCAAGGAGTTCAAAGATATCAACAAACGTTATACCGACCAATTGATAAGAGTCAAGGTAACAGTCCACCATGCTTCATATTGGTGATAAGCTAACCTTACATGACCAACTTAGATGTCTGACATGGCAAATAGTGACTTGGAAAAGTACGCCAAGGCTCTTGACAAGTGAGTTCTAACTGGCTCTTAGGTTTGTGAGCGCTTGAACAGTCGTCTAGCGCGATTATGAAGTATCATGGCCTCAAAATGGAAGAAGTGAATGACACGATGAAACACTTGTGGAATAAGACCTATCAGGGGACTGGTGTGTTTACTCATGATTTGCTGCAGTCGTCAATCTGACACTTGTACAGACATCGACGGAATTAAAATCCGTTCTGATGTTGAAGGCGGCGCATCTAAAAGATCGTATAATTATCGCGTTCGTGATGAAGCTTCTGTCGTGCAACCTGCCCCTGATTAACTTTTTCAGGTCGTTATGACTAAGGACCAAGTCGAGATGGACATGCGTGGTAGATGTTCGGCCGGTCAAAAGATGCTGGCTTCTATCATCATTCGCCTTGCACTTTCTGATTCTTTTGGTCAAAATTGTGGCATTCTCGCGTTGGACGAACCGACTAATGCCTTAGATACGGAGAACATCGACGCGCTTGCCGCAAGCCTTGTAGAGTTCGTTATAACTCCTACACATGTGCTTTTTGTTACTCAAAACGATTCTCCCGCAGCATCATCAACGAAAGGAAAAGTCACTCAAACTTTCAATTGGTAATCATCACCCACGACGAGAATTTCCTTCGAAAACTTGGCCAAGCGGATGTGATGGAATATTATTGGTTCGTCCTGACAAAATTTTGCGGGCTTAACTCATTGGTTTTAACACAGGCGCGTCTCGAGAGACTCACGACAGAAGTCTGTTATTGAGCGACAGAGATTTAGATAATTTTTGTTTTGTGTCTTCATTATGTAACATATTGGCCATCAGGACAAGGCTTGTTTTGTGTTAGACTCATGGCCACTCCACTATGTAGCAAGCGTCGATACACCGATAATTCTCGTACGAGGGCCGGTCACCGGTCTAGTTTTGTGTTGTGAAAATTGAGGTATCCAACAGCTGGGGGAGTTACTACCACCTAATGTACGGTGGTTCGCAGTTGCCAGTAAAGATTTTACAACACAATCAGTTAGCTTTCCTTCAATTAGTGCTAAAGGGCTAACCAGTGGGACAGGCACTATTCCATTCCTCTATTTCCGAAACCGTAAGTATGTCGAACGTAAGAGCTATAATCATTCACTTTTCGGTGATGTTGTTTTAGGACATCCGGATGTTTGTTTATGTGAACCGCTTTTGGCCTTGAGCTTGCGACGCCGCACCTGCTAAGTATTGCGATGACCCTGTACGTGCATGTAATATTGTTTTAAATCGAGGATGTTATCGAGGTACTGTTGTTGCGTATGAACAACGGTTGAAATCTATTCAAACGCTCTTAGCTAAACTCGTTCGTTTAGCAGTGGAAACAAGTACAACCAAAGTACGTCGTGAACACATCACTTTGCATCATTTTCTAGCGATCTTAGCTGCGGTCCACCACTTGTCATCTTTGGGAAGGTTTATTCCAACGCAATTTCAATCGTCGTATCCAGTTTTCTGGCGGTCAAACCAATGCCGTGGCTCAATAGCAGCCAGATTCTGATTGATCTGCCTTGTCCTTCATACATACTTCCATATTTTTGATTAGGCTGCAGAAGTCTTTAAGAAAGTGGCCTAAGTAAAAAACATTTCCCAGTGAAGAATATTATGTAGCTTGTCATCGGACCATTTCTCACTTCTAGCTTCTTTCATCCTTACCGTCCGAATGGATTCTGTGCGCTTGCCAACACATGTTCTTCGGCTCGAGCCACATCCTATCGCTCGAAGTCAAGCAGTCGCAACCTGCCACCTCCCCGAAGGCTCGACAATAATCTCCATTCCCTCCCTTGTTACAGTATTGCTGGCATCAGAAAAGGGTCGCAGATGTGATAATTGCTTTAGGTTAACGTCTGAGCGACGCCAGCTGCGAAGATGCACTGGGTGTGGATCATACTGGTATTGTGACACCCAATGTCTGCCCTCGGAGTTTTTCACGTCCTTGATCACTCTGATTGACATCATCGTTAGGCCAGGCAATGCAATGGAAGGCTCATCACAGAAAGATGTGCAAGCTGTACAATCAGTATGCTTCCTCCAATCACTTTCACTCCCTGGCATCACATGAAAAGCTGGACTCTCTTCTTCTTTCTCACCTGCTATGTCATATCACATCGATAACACCGCTAGAGGAAGATCCCGTGTCTATCTTCCGTGCTTTGCTGCGTGGTCCTGCTTCTGGCCTTGATATTGCAGTTCCTCCCCTCGGATCATCAGTAACGGCAGACTCAGTGAAAGATCTGTACTCACGGTTTGGGAACAACAACTTCGCCATTCATTCCCATTTAACCACTGTTGGCCATGGAATATTCCCTTTGGCTAGTCGATTGTTCAACCATTCGTGTGTTCCGAATGCTGCTGCAAAATTCATCTTCTTGCCTTCAGAACCTGTGACAATGGAAGTCGTTGCCCTCCGAGACATATCTCCTGATGAGGAAGTGAGTTTTTCAGACCTTTTACTTATTGTAAAACGATAATTTATCGTATTTATAGGTTTGCTTGCCTTATCTTGATCCTGCTCTGCTGCAGTCAAGACAACAGATATTTGACCTCACATATGGCTTTCGATGTACATGTTCTTCTTGTCAATTCATGGAAACATTAGGTCACATTCCATCCCCTCCTTCGAGCTCAGATGAATTGCGTGCACTTGCAAGGATGGTTCGAGAATTCGTTGGAATCAACAGCCTTTCTTTTACAGGATTACCGAGTAGACCACAGACGTTAATTCCACGTCATTTGTTCTGCGTCTTACATGAGTCGTATCTGTCGATTCTTTCGGAGACTTTCAGCAGAGCGTCACATGAAGGTCAATACGACTTGGCGCTTAATTCTGGACTCACCTTGTTAGCTGTGTACATCATGATCTACCCTGTCAACTATCCTCAAATAGGTGAGTGAAAGTGATCTGGTCTTACCTGACTTACTCCATGAAGTCCAGGGATGCATTTACTGGAATTAGCCAAATCAGCGTGGAACAATGTCATTACTTCTTCAAATATGAATAAGGATGCGGAAAGTGCAATGAAGGAAGAAGTCCGAACCTTCTTGTCTTTGAGCCGCAGGCTGCTGACAGTATTCGGACCGGAAGGAGATGAGGATGGGCCCCTTCAAGAGGTTGAAACCTTGCAAACCTTGCTAGACGGTTGAGCGAGATTTGCAATGAGGATACGAGCAAGTCATGTACATGCATACGACCACAAATGGTTGTCGCCGGATCTTCTGTTATTATTCTCTTTCCGATGCTCATCAGTCGAGAACTGGACAACGTCAGGCTTGGCCAAGTGTCTCAGGCCCGTCGCACTCTGTCACCAACTCTAGCCGTTCACCGTTCCCAGCCTTCATTCACGTCCGCAACGTATTCAAGTTCAACTGAGATAGCTCAGCATGATATGTTCGCACTCTCAAAACACTTGTTCAGTTGATGTGAAATTTTGGGTTCGATCGGCTGACTGGAACGCGAGGCACCTATATATTACTGTTGGAGTACATTACGACGCCGACTCGTATATTTCCTTGTCCTAACATACATGCATCGGTTGCTTCACAGGCCGAATCGGGGGCCTTGTAATTAAGTCCACGACCTCCAAGACCTGAACCTCGCAAATAAATAGTTACTACCGCCCTACATGCTACATGATACCACACAAAGTAGTTAGTTACATGTCGCCAAAAAGACGCTTTCTGCATCGACAATCACGAGAGTTTCAAATCGAGGACAAGGTGGACACTCACAGTCGTACGGGAGCTTCACTGAAGAACGTGTTGCCACCCACCATCTCGCGAGTCCAAACATCTCTCATGAACCAGCCAACGTGTCCAACTGCACATCCTACAAGATCACCTGCCGCAGCCCTCCAAGTCCCATTCAATACCCATGAGAACGCTACGAGAGCAACAGGAAGATACGGGGCGGTTATTGTGAACAGCCCGAATAAAGAAATTGGTGTCGATGGATGTCTGCGTGACCATAGATAAATGGGAACGAACGCGAGAGAGGATGATAGGAATGGCAGATTAAAGAGCGGGGACAATGCCTAGGTATTGAGTCAGCTCGCGCAGCAGTAGAATTTATGCGCAGAACTCAACGAGAAGCATTATGGAAGATAAGAGAAGCAGCCAGAAATAGTCCGCTTTTCGGTTTGCAAAGGACGATTCCTCCAACATCCTGCTATATCGCATGCTGCCAAGTCTTTAGACGACGTGAGTCAGATGAAGGTGACTTGGACTTACAAAAAGAATAAATGGAATATGAAATCCAGAGATATAGGCCCGAAATAAAAGAAAGTCGTAATTGTCCGCCATAACTGGGGAAACTTCCTCAACCAAGATTCAACAGTTCACTGTAAACAAATGCTAGTACCTGGAAATTGACGAAAGCGCTTCTCGGGCTATAGTATAGTTGGAGAGTCGTAACTAGGTGGCATTGCTGTGATAACGAAACGAATTAATACGATGTGTTTCTGTAACCGAGGTACGAACCACGGCTAAGCTTGTGAGTACTGAAAGTGCCAACCACCCACGAGTGATCGGGGGAATCTGAGTTATCCAAGCTTCAATACCAACAGGCATTCAGGTAGCAGAAAGAGTCAATGAATGACTTGTGAACACGATCGAAACACATCAGCGCTATGTTACTTGTATGACACGTACTTACGTTACAACCGATCGTCACATGCTACAAAAAGTACATCCAAAATCGTAAGCCCATAGATGCTATATACTGATAGATAAAAGCCGTAGACAACAACAAAAATGATCAAGATAAGAATTTAAAAAAAATAGAACAGCCTAGGGAGGGAGGGAAAGATCATATACGACATAAAGCGACCGGCGCGTCCATTTGAACTGAAGCACGCAAGCCGGAAAAAGAGCTGAGCGCTGTCCAATCCATAGCTGTTGGTCTAGGGTTATTGTACAACAGGCCTGAAGCTCGAGGGCGCAATTTTCGTGCGTGTCTTCTTGCGTTGAGCTGCAGCCGCAGCCGCATTCTCCGCTTCTTGCTTCGCCAGTCGCAAAGTAGCGCTCTTGTTCGTTCGAGGCGCTATGGACGGCTTACCACAGACACTGCTTGGCCGAGATATAGCTTTGACGACAGGTGTCTCTGACGCCTTGTCTGCTGTTTTCGGTCTGGACCCGTTGATTGGCTGGGAGGACAGAGAGGGGCGGGCAGCTACAGACGACGGACGTGGGATGGCATAGCGTGATACAGGTGTTTGGACGGAGGCTTGCGAAGCTGGACGAGCAGGGCTTTGCGAGGAGTTTGTGGGACTCAATGAGCTCTGTGAGTTGGTTCTGGAGATGCCTGGGAGCTTTGGTGTTGAAGCACCGCGGACTAGAATGGCATCATCAGCATTAGGCTGGTAGGTTGATTAAACATAGTAGACATACACATGAACGATGTAGGGGGGACATCGGATTTTCGAACACGCAAGGCGGCACTTTTGTTCAACCTTGGTTCCATCGTTGGTGCTTTGACTGATGGGACAGATATGGATTCTCTGCGTTTATGGCCTGGAACTCCTTCGAAAGTATTTTTCGCAAAGTCTTCCGAACTCATCGTCCTTCTCCTCGATTGTGGCTCGGGCTGGATCCCAAGTCTCAGCGCCGCAGTACGTGTCATGCGAGGAGCAATAGCAGGAGCTGCAGTGGAAGCTACCGCAATACTTCCCGCCCGCTTGTGCCCTGGTACATTGGCAAACGTCTTCGCAAGCTGCTCTTTGGTAGGTGGTGTCCTTGGCGCAGAAGGCTTCTTTTCGACAGGCTGTCCTGCGCGCAAGGCAGCACTACGCGTAGTTCGCGGCACGCTATCTGGGTTGGCTGTTGTGGCTGGGACTGGTCGAGCACGGAAAACGGGCTTGCCATTCGCGGGGAGTTTGCCATTACTTCCTGCGGTGGAAGTGGCGTTGGAAGCCACATAGCCTTCGTCGGACGTAGCTTTCTGTAAGGCTGATAGAACAGAAGAGGACAGCGACCGCATGGAGCCATAACGTTCGTCAGGAAGGTCAGTTGTTGGGAAAGGGGGCGAAGATGCAAAGAGGGAAGCGATTTGAATCTCAGCAATGTGAGTGTCAAAAGACCCCATCAATCCGTTCTGGTGCAGGGAGATACCGTACAAGGCGCGAAGTGAAGTAGGCGCGTCCTCCCGCGCGACTTCAGGATCCCGATCACCCATGAGTGTATTCCAGACTTCTACGGCACGACGGCGTTCGAGGACATACACCCAGACAGGACCTCTGAAGGCAAGCATGAGCTTAGCCTTTATAAGAATGGTATCGGGCGGACTTACTCGGCGAGAGATGCAGCATCTTCGCCAAAAAGTTCGTACAATGTCTCTGGATCGGTTTCCGTATCGAACACCATTTGCCTTTCTTTCACAATCTATCAAAATTAGCCCAGCAATGCATGAGCTTCTTTCTCCACGCGTTCCTGAAACAGGGAAATCAAACCTCGAAACTAGCTTCCTGGATACGACGCTCAATCTCAAATCTATGGTTCAATGCATGGGTCTTGATGATAGCAACTGTACGGGTTACGGAATATGGGAGACTCGGGGAAGAATCCTGAAGGGCCAGAATAGTAGAGGAATGGGGATTGTCATCATAGCGAGCGTTGGGCGATAGGGGGGGTGAAGATGTGGACATTTACGTCGAAAGTATGAACGGAAAAATAAGTTGCCGAAGCAGAGAAAAAACGCGGAGAAGCCACTGCAGGGATACTGGCAGCTGAGCGCTGAGCTGTGAACGACTTTCTTGAAATTTCAAGCTTCAAGCCTCAGCTGCCTCCTTTGGACAGCAACCGCCGAGCGGACCCTGAACACCATGACAACTTGCAATCGCAACACCCGCCAGCCTGAGTACAAGAGTTGTACAAGCTCTCGACATTGCCTTGGCCAGCATGGACGGCGTAAAACGGTTACATTTAGGCGCGATCGCAATATCAATTGACGTAACAGCCTTGGGGCTTCTTTCAGTGTCAGCCTCAACAACGCAACCAGCAGGAGGTTGTTTGCGCGTTGCAGACTGAACTACAGTTTGTAACGCCCTCATAAAGTGTGGACAGCAGCACTCAACGTTCAGTCCAGCAAACGGGATTTGAAACAAACTTTCTCACAAGGAACCGTTCATCAACCCCCCCGCAAGTCCAAATCCAAGTCCACGTAATGTTGTTATAGTGTAGTACATCATAGTGTGCAATTAATGCCAGGGACTACATCCCAGTCCACCTCAGAGCCGGTCGAGGTATACAAATGCAACTGCTTCATGAACCTGACCTCCATTTCCCAATCTTGGCTGAAGCATACCGAAAGCTCTTACCAAGACCTGCACTGGCAATCCCCTTCAGTGATTGGACAGTAGCAGGATATCGTACAATCCTGCTCATTTCTAAAGTAACCTATGTCAGACGACCATAACCATACACTTGACATTACTAACCTTCCGACAGAACTTCAGGTAGTCTGTCGTCACCTGCAAGACGTACCCAGTATGCACTTTCATCTTCAGCTTCCGGTGGCGGAATCATCAACGACCGAGAGAAGTTATCTTTCACTCTGGCCAATAAGTTCGAAGGCAACTTCTTCAGATGTGCAGAGCGTGCATGTGGGGATATATCCTGCTGTAGTGTTGACGAATGCTCTGGCCAGCGAACGCCCGGAAGGCCCACCACTAGGCGATAATACAGCTCTTTAAACTGAGGCGATTGCTTTCGGACAATATTCCCAACCTTCCCCCTATTTTCAGCTGGAAACATCATACGAGGGTCGCCACTGTAGCTTACTCCTGCTATACGTTCGAACAGCTGAGTCTCGGAGAACTCGTGGGGTAGAGTAAGGAGCGCGGCACGAATGGCTGAGGTAAGATTGACCTGTTGTGTGAGACGCACGCGAGCATCGTCCTTGATGATTCGAATGGGTTTGTGCATCCGACCCGCGAGATAGAGTGTACGCCAGTTGAGCAAATCCGAACACAAATTGTCTACGGTCGTGACGCCGTATTTAATCGTCTTTGTGTGAGAATAAATGAGCCACCAATGTATGTGACGTTGGGAAATACACTTACAACACCATTCATCGGAACGTAGGCATTGAACCACACTCCAGGCCCAAATTCTTCTAATCTCGACACATATGAAGAGCCAAGCGTTCGGGCGTGCAATGGATAGTGGCTTGGATGCTGGTGCATATTGATGGAATGGAAATGAGCGGAGTGTGTCACTGCGAACAGGAAGTCCAACATAGGAGTCTCAGCATCGGAGGATCCTGAAGGATATCCATCTTGCTCAAACACTCCTGAACCGTAGGCAAATGCATAGCGGATAGGTGCATCGAATCTTGCGACGATGGACTCGAGCAAAGCACGGGTGGAGTTGGACACAGGAAGGAGTTGGTTGCGACCAAATGTAGGTGGCAGATTGGGTAGGCCTCGATGCTGATGTGAAACTGCTGGTCGAGGGTGAGGGTAGAGAGATGTGCGAGGTTTGTTTGGAGGCTTTGGGGGAGGAAATGGGATTTGTGGCGGAATGGAAACAGTTTCAGTGGAAAGGGAGCGAACGAGAATCAAAGGCAGAGCATGAGCTTGGTGACTTCTGACTAGAATAGACAACATAGCGTTGTAGGAGACAACTGCTTTCGTCTCACGTGACAAACAGACTAATACTCGTGCTCTCATGTCCCATCTCTGCGCTCTCCAAGTCCTCCAAGTGCCCATTCCACCTCGATTCCGCATTTAATGCTCCACAGCCATGTCAGCATGAATACCGGTGTACAAATAAGTACATTCAGAACAGAGTACAGGTCCGGGTAGCGCGAGGGAGGGGACAGAACAAGTTCCATAACGTGTAGCCCAAAGGCTGCCGCATACACCACCTATCTTAACGTGAGGGACAATGCGAGAGAGACTGACAACCACAATACGCGCACCACAGAAAATTGTTGTATCAGCGATTTTGGAGACTGACGAAATGGATTATGTCCAATTAACCGGTTCCACAGAAGAACCGTCGCAGTATATTGTACACATAGCCCATCTCTCTTTAAGAGAGGCCACATACTTTGGGATAATGTCAGAATACCCAAACCAAACATCAGCTGGATATGATACCTAAAGACCGCAGTGTTGTTCACTAAAACACCCCAGGTGTACAGAGAGGAGTCCACAGGAGCACCAGAAAGAAGAATCGTGATGGGTAGCAGAGGCAGGAGCACCGTCTTTTCGTGGACCTGGAATGAAAATAGAAAGAATGACATGGATGAATTGAGGAGAGCGTAAGGTAACAACGGAAGGAAGATTGTTTGCAATACACTGGTGCTTGGCAACGAATCGCTCTCTTCTGTTAGCCTATGCTTATAACCAGCTTGAAGTAGCGCGAAAACTGTGGGAAAGAACCCTAGTGCTGTAAGGCCCGTTGACAGTTTGACTAGGGAACCACGAGACACCCAAGTCTTCCATTTGAACAGGACATTAGATGCACACCAGAAATTTGAAACCTTGTCTTCAAACAGCCCACGGGAAAAGGGAAATATCCGAGTAATTGGATGAAATATCCCAGAAATGGGAGCGATGGGTGGCAGGAAAGGCAAAAAAAGGAGAAGGAACGCGACTGATGTGACTATGCCCAAACGGACGAAAAGAATTCGCCTAATCATTATGGATCAATGACCTAGAGGTTTTTCGAAAACAGATTGCGCTTACCCTTGAGAAGGCCCAAGGTAGACACATTTCGCAAGGAGATAAGTTCCGATAGCTGGTGCATAGTAGAGTGCCATTTGTTTGAATCCGAGACTTAAAACGAAACAAACCGCGCCCGATAGATCTTTCCCAGTCGCAAAGAAATTGAGAGTAAGCAATGTTAGGCCTGTATAATGGAACATCAAGACGAGTGGTTAGAGGAAGCGACGGAAAATTACCGAGCATCACAGAATTATACTGGAAATGCCCAAAGTCAACCAATAATAGTGCAGGTTGGAATAGTAGAGTAAGCAGTGCAATCTCCTGAGGAGTCTCCATGTTAGCGTATTCCCACCTCCATCGATGTAATACAAAACCTGTGTCCGTCGCGAACGACTCCCTTGCCATATCCGCACAAACAACAATAATGCCGGAACATAGACAATGGCATCAAAAAATACCACGGTGGAGCGCATGAACACCTTACTGCCTTCTGTCTCGATACCGCGAGATGTACCCAAAGCGAACCACGAAGGGTTTATCCACGAGCCACTAGAGAACGGAATAAGAGACCTGAAATGCGTTCTACTCTATACTCACATTATACCACAAAACCACGAAACATATGCGGTCAACGGAGGATAGTCGAGTCCCCAGTATTGTAGATCATATGTATACCACTGACGCAGTGGAAGATGTATGGTCAATTCCATCCAATGACGCTGGGCTTCATAATCACCGTACATTGGAGGTGTTCCCTGTCCTACAACTTCATCGTCAGGCAAAAGTACCTTTCCCAGACAAACAACCGAAGCTGACCGGAATATGAGCCCAACCCTATACAACACTTGACGAAAGTTGAGGCGAGGATAGCACCTGGGACCACCCACTCCTTCATTCCCTTCTTATGCAACCAACGTATCCACCGCCTTCCCATCGCCGCCTCCCTGTCAGCACGTTCAGACTTAAGACACGTGCCAGACGTTCCTAACATGGTTCTCGACGGATTGTCTCGTTCCCGGAGGGCACTAAAGCTACTATGGGTTCGTCGCGATTTATATATATAGGGCGATGATGAGGTACTGTATGCTGAAGTTGGGGATGCCGCGCGCGAGGACACAGGGGACATGGAGCCCGAGCGGAGCCAATGTTGGCTTGCAGAGCTTTCGATGAGATGGCGCCGGGGAGTTGGCGCTATTACTTCATGTCTTTGGGTAAAGAGTCTGAAAAGGTAAACGAGACGATAGAGAATATAGTATAAGGATCTTCCTCACTTTAGACTGTCGTGGGATGTGGTGATCGAGCTCGTTGCGCCAGCGCGCTGTGAGGTCGCACTAGATGAGCCTGGACGATATGGTTGTCTGATTGTCCTGATATGAATTGAAGAATTTTGAGAGCCTTCTGGAGGTAATGCGGAGAGCTCATCCATACTTTCGATAGGAGTGTGGAAGTGAACGTGACATTGAACATTGTGCTCGGCTATACTTAATAAATATGTTCCTTCGCTCATTGAAAAAAATTCTACGGCTACATGATCTAATCAACATCTTCACCTTCAATGACGACTTCGCCATCATCTGAAAACTTGACGTTGTTCTTGTTCACAAAGTGGTGAACAACCAAATACACGCAGCTAGCGAGTAGGACTTACGGGGTCAGAAGAAGATTTACCAATATATTTGGTATGATCTGTGAAATATAACCTTAGGATAGAATACCCAAGGTCAGCAAAGCAGAGCTTACGCCCATAGGCGACCAGTTCTCCTGCAGGATTCGTGAAATCAATGCGTGTGAATGCTAAGGATTTTCCTAGATGGCAGAAAAATACATCAGGATGTAGAATACATGGCAGGCTAGAGGCACTAGATTCACCCATGCCAATTAGTACGGCTTTAGCGTGTAGTACGTCTCCAACTCGTCCAGCGGGTCGAACAAAGGATGTTCCAATATCAGTAGAGACACCCGTCATATACTGGCCCTTTGATGCCAGTGCGAGTGATCCAAGGGTATCTGTCAGGGAAGAGATAAGTCCACCGTGGACTGCAGACATATTAGGCTTCAGGTTCCTGGCAATGCAGAGGATTAGTACTACCTGTCTTTAAGATTGTTGAGGTGTGTGAAAAATAGTATTAGCAACCCACGTACCCCGACTCGGTTCACTCGATTAATATGTTAGAACCCTCAACACCACCAATGACGAATAACAAGGGACCTACAATTATATGGCTCTACCTTGAGGGAAGCTAACACTGTGCCTGGAGTGGCGTGGTGAACGACGAGCTAAATAATCAGTTATATAAAGTAGAGAAGTGCTAAATGAAGGGAGACCACACGTTAGGAAAGCACGTCGCGTCATGCCCTGCTCACTTCATGTTCTTGAGGGTGAACAGCTAACGGAGTAAACTTGGCACACCTTTGTTCTCGACGAAGGATCGCCAGACCTTTAAAGGGGAACATGAGGAATGGATGGATAGAAGAAGTCGGAATATGTGGTCACCCTATGTGTAAAGCGCAAGCAGGCGCTCATGATATTTCAATTTTGAGTTGAGCGACAAGCTCGGACCATAAACAATAATATGGCTAAAATGGTCCTGACTTGTAGTCAACTTCGACGTTGAGTAGCCTCTTGTCAACGTAGCTTTATCAAGAAGCTCGATACACCCAGAGACTTTCTTAAGCAGTTCCAGGCACAGGGGGATCGGCATGTGCTGCTTGCCATTTGTTGACATAAAGCGTTTGACTTTCACTAGTTAACGAGAGTCGTTCAACCGACCCTTACCTTGGGCTGTAATGCGTGTTGAAGACGGATTTCAACAAGTCAGGATCTTCGTATCACTTAATTCTAGCTTTACAACTGATTATCTGCGGGCCGTAGATACCATATGTCGAAGAGAATCCATACACCTCTGACATTGTACTCCCAGCTTTGCTGAAGCGGACCATACCCCGAAGGTAATGTTTATCACTCGGTTGAAATAGCTCACGACGCATTATCCGATATCTTCTGAAAGTGTTTTCCAAGAAATCGAGCTGGACTTGGTGCGTCTAGGGGCAGATGTGATAACTTGTTCGTCAATCTCTCGCGTGCTTATGTTCATGGATGCGCTGACATGCCATAGCCATCCGTTCTTTAGGAAGCGAGAACAGAGTGTTGCCACCGCGCTTGGTTCAGTATGATCAATGGGGTCGTAGAGTTGACAAACTTGAAACGAGCGAAGGCTGGCGGGACCTCAAGGCTTTAGGTCAAAAGGAAGGATGTCCCGCAATTTTCTACGAACGCAAGTATAACGAGTATAGTCGGACATATGGTTTCGCAAAAATGTTGCTCATGGTTGGCGACTCGCATGAGGTTCGTAAACAGCCGCTATCGTTTATGTCCTTGCTGAACTATTTTGCCAGGTATTTTGCCCACTTAGTATGACTGATGGAACGGCTCGGGTTATTGAATTGCTTGGATCGACGGAAATGAAGAAGGAAATTTTACCCAGACTCATCAGGTATGGTACCCTGGCATTCTCTTTTCCCTCGACTACTAATTCCTTTCTGCAGTCGCGATCCTTCTTTTGCATTTACGTCGGGGCAGTGGATGACAGAGGTGTGCTGTGCTTCTACAAATTTCGTTTTCATTCAACCAACATTTCCAAGCGGCCTGGAGGTTCAGATGTGTCACAAACGGAGACCATTGCTATCTCTGCAGGAAAGGACAGTCCCTTAGGGCCTCAATACATACTCAACGGTTTCAAATGGTTCTCCAGTGCTACAGACAGCGACGTCGCAGTTGCACTTGCACGAACAGGAACTTTGAGCGAGGGATCGCGTGGTCTCTCGCTCTTCCTTATTCCTTTGCGGCGCCCCCTTCTCAGGGATCCATCGGCTCCAATACCATCCCCGAATAGCAACAATATATTTATTCACAGGCTCAAGAATAAAATTGGGACGCATACGCTACCCACAGCTGAGCTATCCTTGGAATCCTCGGAAGCATATCTTATTGGCGATCTGAACCAGGGAATTAAGAGCATCTCTCCTGTGCTTAACATAACGCGCGTTTGGTCCGCAATAGCATCCACCGGTTGCCTTCGAAAATGCCTGGCGATCGCAAAAGCATATGCCAAGGTTCGGAAAGTCCAGCGCGGCTGCGTACTCCTCAAAGACGCCCCATTGCATGTCGCTCAACTTGCTTCTATCAGCCTACTATACCGAGCTTTGGCTCATCTTACGTTCGGCGTGGTCAGACTGCTGGGGAAATCTGAATGCGCTGTCGCAACTCCTGATGAATTGCGAAGACTGAGAGTCCTGACACCAGTTGCCAAAGCTTTCGTTGCCGAGAAGGCATGTGCCGGAATGGAGGAATCGATGTCAGCTATGGGCGGCGCCGGTTACATGGAAGAGAATGGGTTTGGTCGACTGATCAGAGATTCCCTCGTCGAGAAGTGAGTTATGGTCTCCTGCACCATTCTAGCTCTCATGAAAATTTCAGGATTTGGGAAGGTACAACAACCGTTTTAGCGTTGGATCTTCTCAGAGGAGCGCAGGATCCCATTGTATTGAATTCCTTCCTCCTAGTACGTCGTGATGTGTTTTCCTAAATTTCCAAGTCCTCACGCATCATAGTGGGTGAAGGAGGTCATATCTGGCTGTCCTATAGCGTTGCAGACTGAAATTCAAGAGCCGCTTGGCATCTTGCACGAGGGTCTCAGAGAACTGGAGACCTCGTACCAACTACCTATCCCCATTTTGATCCCACAACCTGCTCTCATGCTCGTGGGCTTCATAGCATCAAGCTGTTACCTTCTGGAGCATGCAATATGGGCCTATACTAATGGAGAGGTTGAACGCGACACAGATACTGAAGTATTTCGAAGATGGGTGCTTGAAGGTGGTATGGTGGCAGCAATGGATGACGTCAGACGTGTTAAACTGAGTACTGACCAACGAGTGCAGTCGAACTCCAGTCTCGTCTTCGGCGGTGCCTTGATGGCTAAATTATAGATGTACCTACACTAACAGTCATTTTATACGGTACACCGATAAACAATGAGGGCTATGATGATGACGAATAAGGTACGATATGACACCTGCTCGTGTCAATTGTGAAAGACTATATTATACAAGCATAGTTCACTCACCCTAGCGTCCCACGACCATCCCATTTGCGGGGAGTAAGAGTCAAAAAGACGGTCTGAGCGGAGCGAAGAACCTTGATTGATATATGACGCTGAGAAGTGTCAATGTATCATAAGGGACAGAAAGGAACACTGAAGATGACCTACATTCTCGCTCGATGCAACTAGATCTGCCAGAGGTTGTAAGGAAGGCGGAGAGAATGACCGATAATCCAGTTGACCAAATTTCAAGAGAAGATCTTCTCGTTGAAGGCCCTGCGGCACAATGTCCTCGTCAACTAGCTAGGCCCTTAGGGCGCATACGTACGGCTTCTGCGGCAGGACTGCCTGGAATTACCCCGTTCAGCTTTGCAAATGGCTTTAGACGGTTATCTTCAGAAAAATTCGTTTCCTCGTCCCCTCCTATCTGAAGTGAAGGATCGTATATGCCCTCCAGCGCTTTGGCTATTGCATTCATTACGGCATCCAAATCGTTTCTTAGTTCTATGATTCGCACTCGCGCCCCTCGGACTGCGTATATATCAATATCTGCCCGGGGAAAGCCATCTTGATCCACTAGTGGAGATTGTAGACTGGAAGCGTTTGCTTTAAGAACCGAAATTTGGGCCTCAATCTCTGCCTCGATGTTTTCCTTTTTGGTGATCAAAGCGCGAGCTTGTTCCATTGGGCTCGTGGGCGAAGGGAGCGTAAAGCCCATGCTTGACACTTGTAAGTACTGTCCAGTCGGCCTAGCCGCGATTACCATCGACAACAAAGATACGCAAATATGTCGACACATCTGCAAACTTCGCAGACAGTGTCTGATTTTTGGTCTGATTGAAATTTGAAGCAAGCGTGTATGTATGTACACGTAAAAGAATAAATGACATGTGAGAGAATCCCCCTTAAGAATTTTTATAAACGATATCGAAAGAAATTTTGGGTTAGCTTCATCCGCAGGTTATATACTTATCCCACAACTTTTCCTTTGGCGATCTCCGAGGAATCCAAAATTCGTGTAACCTCGTGAGCAGCCTTGATACCGCTGGCGATCATCGCACCAAAAGTCGGGCCCATGCGGTTAGACCCATCATGTTCCGAAAGTTCCATACCTGTGATATATGTATCAAGTGAGCAACCTACGGACACAAATCGTTGGGAGAAACCTACCAGCAAAGATAAGTCCTGGTGCTACTTCGCGCGTTCCATTGACAATAGCGGGCTCCGCACGGATCATGTCTAAGCCACGCATGTTCCCCAATTCTTTCACCAATCCTGCACTCACAAGCCGCTTGGCTGAGAATGCCCCCATAGGTCCATCATGACCAGTGGCCGACACGACCACGGGAGCCGTGATGGTGTTAGGATCCATGCAGGACTGGGTGTCATGGTTTAGAGCGACAAGAGTCCAGTTAGTCACGACTCCGGCGACTCGCTGTTGACCTCTGAAATCTTTGTGAATGATGAGATCCTCTACCGCGGTCGCATTCATTAAGACGACGTTAGGCATCGCAAGAACTTGTGATAAAAGGGTCGATGTGAACAGCGCAGCGTGTTTCACAACGACGAATGGACCTTCATCCTCGTATGGGACGCCAAGTTGACGCAAGAAGCGGTCGGCAGGTTTACGGATTACCTTTTTTGCGAATATAGATTCGGAACAAATCCACATCGAAAATTGGAGCTCACCATAGGCGACATCAATTGCCCTCCGAGCCATGCGCCACCGCCGGGGGCAACGTTAGCTTCAATCAAAGTTATCTTCAACTATTTTTTTTTTTTGCTTCATACTATCCTTCCGGCACGATGGTAACGACTCACCTCTGGCCTAGTAGTGCCAAGCTGCCAAGCGCAAGACAACCCTGCACTTCCAGCACCTACAATGACTACATCGGACACTGCCCTTTCGTACATGGTATTGAAATATCTATGAAGATAATGAAGGTATTATTACTCTGAGGATTGCTAAATCCTTACCTCTTGATCATCGCTCTCGAGACCTGAGCCTCTTCAATGGGGGCAAAGCGATATTGGCCTTCATAATTTTCAGAAACATCGTATTTATGAGAGGCCATAGAAGTGACTTGAGGTTCGTAAGTCTGAGCAGGCGACATGACGGAACTGGGCAGGCTAACGATCCCCCATGACGTCAGCCTCCTCCGACTGACGGCCCGAGGGTTAACTTTGAACCACATTCAATCGTCGTATAGCATTATGGCATTCGAAAAGCAGCGGTAGTCTTTGCTTAGCCCGCCTGAGGGGAAAACGGAACTCCGCAATGACTCCGTGTGCAGATTATGAGAGTCAGAAGCAATATGTGATGGGCTGAGAGAACGTCTGAAGACCGTACGCTTCTGATACTCGAACTCGCTGGTTTTGGACTGTCTCCTGCATAAATATAATCATCACCAAAGGGTGGCAGTCGGCTTCGAGATGGGAAGCGGGAGAAGCGTGGGCATGCCTGTTACGCCTACCTGTGGCGCTATTCTTAGGGAACCCCTACACAAGCCGAGTTACCCTGGGTTGACTGAGGAAGGTCAGCGCCCAGCCTCGGTCATTTCGGTCAGACGACTAGAAAGGAAAGTTGGTCACATCCGACTCCGATTTATTGGGGTGTCCGCTTCTGCAGCTCAGAAGCAACGAACATCGATTGCGAGTGGGCTACCCATAAAGTAAGAGTCCTCAACTGTTTGCCCCTTCTTATTCACTGATGAGCCGCCCACCGTTCATCAGGATGCCGTCCGATAACTTCATGCTAGCTGGGGACCCGCTTTCTTTAGAACGTATCAGATCTGTTTTGATCAGGCTGGAGGATACAATTATATTCGACCTTATAGAGAGAGCTCAGTTTGCACATAACCCTCGTATCTATCAGCGCGGTAGTTTCAAAGAGTTGCAAGACTTGGGATTTCAGGGTAGCTGGCTGGAATGGTTTCTGAAGGAGACAGAGATTTTCCATGGTATGTTCATTCGATGGAACGCAAAAACATGTGATGATTGATGTCGTACCCAAAGCCAAAGCACGTCGATATACTAGGTGAGTGAGAACTCACTATTTGGTTTGAAGAAAATCGGCTTGACCCATAGGTCGGTCCATCAGCCCGGATGAGTATCCTTTCACTTCTGACCTTCCTAAGCCTGTTCTGCCCTTGTTATCTTTCCCTCAAATATTGTATCCCAATACCGTCAATGTAAATCCTTCGATTCTTTCTTTCTACACCTGCGCAATCGTTCCTCGAATTACCCGCCGCGCTACTCTCTCCCTCGCATCACACAAACGCGCCAACGGCGTCACTGGCAATGATGAATTTGAGGATGATGGTAATTACGGAAGTGCGGCTACGATTGATGTCGAGGTTCTCCAGTCAATCAGTAAAAGAGTACATTACGGTAAACTGTCACGTCTTAGTGGGAATAGGTGCTTACTATCCTCCCATCAGGCAAGTTTGTGTCTGAAGCCAAGTTCATTCAAAATCCGGGAGCTTTTATACCGCACATCCTTAAACCCAATCGTGTGGCCTTGGAATCCCTGATCACAAAACCGGAGGTTGAGCGACACCTTTTATTGCGATTACAGAAAAAAGCTGCAACCTATGCGCAAGATATTGCAGTTGATGGGGAGCCCGAGCACGTTACCGGTAACGTGAATGGGTCACGTAAAATTGATGTCGATGGAGTAGTAGATCTTTATGAGAGCTACATCATTCCATTGACGAAAGAGGTGGAGGTTTGTGATTTGACACTTTGCCTTTCTCGGTTCTAAATTATTTGTCAGGTTGAATATCTCTTACATCGCTTGGATGGACTTCCTCAAGATGAAATTGACCAGCTATTGAAGAAAAATCGCTCAAATTCTTAACCTGTAACAGCTTACCCCGGGACAAGGGTACTACCGTCATTAGCCTAGGGATGAAACTATATATGCCATATAAAATTCTCAGCTATATTTATAGTAACTAAATATTCAGTTCGCTGGCAAACATATCCTATCCTACAAAGTATGAAATTTTCAACTGCGGTGTACAGAGGATATTTGACCTAAGTAGTGCACAAATCTTGCATTTGTGTCCAACTTTTTTAACACGCTCCGATCTTACAAGACTCAAACTTCGACATGTTTCGAGTATCATCTCAAGACCGCATTTGAGAAATTTCCAATTTTTTTTTTCGGGGAGGTTGAACAAAAGAATGTTAACGGGATGTGAATGCCGAATTCGACAATAGTGATCCTGAAAAAAACCTCCATACTTTTATTCCTTGCACAGATCATTGTGCAATTTTATCTTCTACACTCTTAACTTTCCCTCCTCGCCTTGGCACATCATTGGCAATCCCTGATGAGATTCCTCCCTCGCTGTATTCACCTCGCTTTTGACACCCTCCCAAATCTCAGCAATTTCACTTATCCCATTTTTCCAATCTTGTTGACGTCATCCTGGCTAATCAATTAGGCATTCCCTCTCAAATCTCTGGCAATTCCTTTCAGGAACTTTATCAAATCCTCACTCAAGCTTTCCAATCTGCTGCCCAAGCTTTTCAACAGCCATTGTGTCAACCTCGAGTTTTCAAGAAGCTCACAAATCCAACTATTCATATGATCGTCACTCCATTGAGTCAACCACTTGATTATGCTATCAACTGTGGCACAGGGTCCTTCACAGTACTGATTTGGAGGGTTATTTCGACGTGATTTCAGGGCTCGATATACTGATAGGGGTGTAAAATAAAATGGCTCGATAGCGGTGTTTGTGGACAACTCCAAATCTAGTCTCAGACAGGCACCTTCCCAATTTGGGTCCCTTGTGCTGACAGTCTGGGATACAACCAGCCACTTAACTGGACTTATGCACATCAAAGTAGGACCCTGGAAATTAGCACTGTTTATTGCACTGCCACTCACTGTATCTTGCATCCAGCATGTCTTCCATGTGCTATCCATGCATTATATTTTCAATAATACACTGTCCTTACATTCTTTCAACTTTTGACCTCTCCATGTCTGAAAACACTCCTGTTGTTGCATGGCCACCTCTTTGAAAGCGACTCCATCACTGAACTACCTCCAAGTCCTCTATCTCCAAAAACATGACAGTATCCTGTCAAAACACTCCCCCACATCACTCAGATGTCCCATGCATGCCATTGAGTAACAAAAACTGAAAGCACTATTGCAACAGATTTGAAACCAAGCCCCAAACCCCTGCTTATTGATCCTATGCTTTGAACAGCCCAGGATTTCCTCGACAACAGGCATTTGCAATTGTATCTCCCATAGAAGTTTGATCACAGAAGGCATTGGATCCTGTGCAATGGAATGCACTGGCAGTCGATGCAACTCTCATCCCAGTTGGATCACAACTTCATGATTTTCAGGTCGAATGTGCAACCATTGTTATGGAACACAGTGGAGATGTCATTGTGGTCTCACCAACAGGTTCAGGGAAGTCATTAGTGTGGGTTCTACCATTACTGGCTAGGCAGGGAGGGATCTCGTTGGTTGTTACTCCATATACAAGTCTTGGAATTGACTCTGAGATCAGGTGCAAATGCTGATACCTGCTATCACTATCTGATGCTAATTTTATAACAGAAATCATGGAAAAAGTGTATCATCATTATTTATATATGCTGAACATAATTTGCAACAAGATTTTGAGTGTGCAGCTAGCTGAGATATGCAAGTCATTTATGCATATATTGAAATGCTAGAAAGCCCCTCCTTTGCATGCCTCATGCATTCACCGGAGTGGAGACATTCATCTTTCAGGTGTGTATGTAGATGAGGCCCACCTTGTTCACAAGATGCATGAGTGGCGTCCTGCATATGCATGCCTCCACTGCCTCTGTACAATTCTCGGACATGATATTCCCTTTGTGGGACTGTCAGCAACATGCCCAAGTATTCATTGCAAGATGCTTGTTACATGCACAGGATTTCATCACAACTACACATTCATCAATCTGGGTAACTTCTGACCTGAGCTTTCCATGATAATTCTTCCCATCAAGCATGAGTTCACCAGCTTTTGGGATCTTGAATTCATCCTTCCATTTGGTTGCCTGCAGTAGGATCTTGTTAAATCTATTATATACACAGATGATCTTGATCTCCTGATGAAGATGTTTTGGTGGACATTTTACCACCTGTCTACAATGGGGTTCCCTGTATATCTGGTGGATATCATTTATTCTGGCCTCTCAGACTATCACCAAGAATGTTGTATCAATGATTTTTGGAATGGCCATACCATTTTTTTGCTAGGCTCATCGAAAATCAGTGTGGGCATGGACTTTACAGATGTACAGAGAGTGATTCAGTATAATGTCCATGGTCTTACACTTGCAAGTGCTGACCAGTGCAGAGGTAGAGGAGGTCATCATGCAGGATTAAAAGCAGTTGGAATCTTCTTGGTTGAGCCTGGGATGCAAAAGGATGGTGGCCTGTCAGTTGAAAATCCTGGTGCTGAAAATCCTGGAATTTTGGATCTTGTTCAAGCTGATGATACTTGCTGTGACATTATCTTTGTGACATCTCAAAAATCCTCCTCATTCCCATGATCCTCTCCATTACTGTTGTAATTGATGCCACCTGACCCTTAATCCTGGATGTGGATATTGATGGGTGGCTGTAGATCCTGGTGGTTAATCACAAGCTTTGCCAACAACTTGGGCCATGGTAATGATGCTCAACCCAGAAACCCAAACGAAACCTACTAAATGGCTTCAAATGGTATAACACAAGTCAGAGGAAGGATGTGAGGCCCTCTAGATGTCACCTGTCAGACCAACCATCAAATAGTTATAAAATGACTGCCTGTTGAAGCAATTTGAAGCTAAAAGAATGTGTTTTGTGGAATTTTGGAGGATTTTGTAGCTAGATTGATGAATTCGGAGTGCACAAATATGTATGTCCAAATGCAAGATTGAGGGATTAGATGAGTAATAGAAGCAAAGCAAAGGCAAATTGAGGAAAATGAGAGAAAAAATAGTGTAATGCAAGGATTTTCAAAGATTTTCAAAGAAATTTGAAGGAATTTAGTGTAAAACACTAGACTTTGGACTGAATAAAACTAAACTGAACTCTCAAATCACTGTGATCTGGGAGGAAGACAATGACTTTCTTCTCCCCTCTTCTAAGTAACTAGTACAAGTCTATATACATTTTGAAGGGATGGTACTTAAAAAGGAAATACAACATGTGGAGAACATGAGGCAATATGCACAGCAATAAAGAACAAATTATAAAACAAATAAGAAATGATGATAAATGAAACATACAGAGTTGTAGTATATCAAAAGTACTTGTTCTAATGTTTCAATATATCATTGAAACACCAAAGCAGACTGTCCTTGTTATAAATTGCATAAAGCATTGGAAACTGCTTCAAACCAATTGTATGTGTGCACATGTGGTCAAAATGTGTTCAATATACTCGAGATAGTGTCCCATGTATCCAGCATGTGTCCAAAGATCATTCAAATAGGAAATCCTGTGTCCAAAGATGTTTTTCAAGGTTCCAGATTTTTCGAAGATTTTTAGACTTGTTTGAAGGCCAATATCACTGTGATATTGCTTAAAACTAGTTTGGAACTTATTGACGATGTTCCAAGTGTACATAGTCATTAGATCATGCATCAAGAAAACTCCATGCCCAGAAACTGTATTGCCACATAGCTTCTTTATTCCATCAGCCTCTAAGCAATCCATGGATGGTAGAATGAATGTGTCTGTGATTTGAGTGCAAATGGCAAGAAAGCTGTGCATTGATATTTCTGACTTGGAAGTGAGTTGAGAGGATGAGGAAATCCCTAGCTATGAGATTGCAGCTTTGATGACCAGTGCTCACAATACCACATTAAGGAAGCAAAGCCATGCATAGAAGTCAACTTTTTGTAGATTGATATCACCATGATTTGGGAGAATATTGAGCAGATGGCAGCGATGTTGGAAAAAAGCTTGTACTTCCTCAGACAATATCTGTGCAACATGTACAATGGTATTTAGTTCCTGCAGTGTGAGTGAATCACATGACATCAGCAAGATGCACTGCATTTGAACCTTCAGGTAATGGAAGAATTATGAGCAAGGCTGACACTTGATCATGTGAAACTGTTCCATGTGTTGCTGATGTTTCTCATGCTCATGCCATCCAGTTGAAGTTGTTGTAAGGAAATAGCTTGACCTTTGTACGATCATTGGCAACAGAGCTTGCAAGGCATATAGCATCTTTGCTCAAGCAGACAACTGCTCTTAGCAGGAATGAATATGACACTGAAAATCCATATCGGTTGAAAGCTTGTAGAAATTGCTTGGGCACCCAATTGTCCCAAAGAGTAAGCACATTAATTATAGGATGGTATGTCATGAGGTGACTGCATAGATTGAGTAACATTGATGTGATAAGTGTTCTCCCCTGCAACATGAACATCAGTTCAAATCATGGTTACACATTTGTGACAGACAGGCATGATCGGGATCTTGAGTTGTAGACTCTTGTAGAGGAGATGTCTTTCAATGACTTTCTTGAGAAGAAATTGAAGGTTGGGAGTTACATGTTTATATCGTGTAGTAAGATTGGAAAGCCGAAACGATTTGATCATGTCAACTGTAACAGATTCAGGTGACACTCAAAAGAATTCAGCATCTGCATAATGAGCTTCCCATGATGCATGATCAGTAAGTTGGCTAACTTCTTGCTAGAAAATCTCTGATGCCTTCCCCATGATCCATGCAGACAAAGCCTCGTCACAATGCAGATTCTTGTCCACTAGCAATTCCAACAATTCTATTCTCCCACCTTGCTTCAAGTACTTGGTGATGTAGTTCTTTATTGAACCGAGATCAGACAAGAAGATTGATTTGAGGAGATCACATAGTGAGAGTCGAGGAAATTGATCCTTTATAAAATGCAAGATCTCAACAGCTTTTTCATCATTTGACATCTTGGTATAGGTCAGATGTTCATGATCAGGTGAAAATGTCTGGTCATAGATATCATCTGACAGAAGGTCATCCAAGCTGAGGTAAAGAAAGGGAACACTGTTGTCACCAGGTAGATGATTGGAGATTGGCAGAGGGCTTGAGGATCCGTCAATTGTACTGACTGCATCTTCACTGTCATGCCAATCAGAGGGTAATTCAAGAGAATGGAGTCTAAGCACATAGTTCTGAGCCATTATAATAAGATGTATTATACAATAGTGCATGGAAGATGTGCTGGACGCGAGATACAGTGAGCAGCAGTACGATAAACAGTGCTAATTTCTGGGGTCCTACTTTGATATGCATAAGTCCAGTTAAGTGGCTGGTTATATCCCAGACTACTCCAAATCTGTTAAAAATAAATTCCCAAAAAGGAAAATACAAAAAAGGAAAGAGGGATGACAGGATTTTCTGTTCACCTCTACATAGTGACTGTGCATCTCACTATTTAATAAAGCAGGTTGCTGGAGATGAATATAATTGGCACATCATGGGGAATACAGAATTAGACTAGTTGTTTTAGGTTGCATAGACTACACATCTTCAGTTACAAAGTATACTGTACCAATGCAATCAGTTTGTCAGTCATGGGTCACAGGCCCTTAAGTTGAAATGAAAGGTCATGGAGGTCACAGCTCACAACAGTGATTGATGAACTTGGGAGAGCCAAAAGCCTGTAAAAAAAGGCAATTTAGATGTGTTGCTGGTCAGAATTTTGCTCAGATCACAGAAATTTTTGTGACCTGACAAAAATAACTTTTTGTTAGGTCGGTCACAGGTCACACCCCCTGATGAATTGATTGTGTTGGTACAGTACATCACACATGCAGAATTAGCAAATGGATAAAAACTTGCTGAAATGAGGGATGGAGAAGTGTAATTAGTTGAGATTAAGCAAAAGATTGATGATAGATGGATGGACATTTAACAGGCAAGTCAAAAATGCAACAAATCTGGAAAGTGTAAGAGCAAAGTGAGGAGAGCATCTAAAATCCCAGGACTGACCACTCTGCATAAGATTGTTATATGTAGTAGATTAGACTGCAGAAAGAACTAGGTAAACTGAGGGTATCCTTGTGGTAGAACAGGAAATTTTGAGGGACAAGATGCATGGGTTTCTTAAATTGAAGGCACAGATAGAGATTAGTCATTACAGGGAGATGACACATTGTACATGCAAATTAGAAGGCAAAAAAGGTGACAGAAAACAAGCCAAGGACAGAGGTGATATGGTAGTCTGAATGTTTTCATCAAGAGGGTGGCTGTGAATGCAACAAAATCAGGTTGTGTCAATTGTGCATCAAGACTGGAAATGCTGTAGTTGCCCAAGACTACAAATATCCATCAGAGAATACTCAGAGTTCAGGTACATATGTGTAACCCCATGCAGTGTTCACATGAGAGATCACTTGGCAAGAGAACAGAGTGGACCAGGATGTAATGACCTCTAGGTTTGAATTAAGCAGAGTTGGTGAGCTAGGTAGTACTACTAGTCAGATGATGGTGGTTCTTGGATAAGAGTAGCTGTTCCCCATCTGTCTGTTATCATGTGCATGGTAAATATATGTAAATAAGAGCTATCGTTACACCCTTCCCCCCTATAAAAAATTTCAAAATGTCCTCCCCAAGGTGAGCAGAAATATAGGTAAAAAAAGGGGGGGCACAATCGTGGGTGCATTAAAAACCCCAGTGGGAAAAAGCTACCAGTCAGCGAAAGAAATTGAAAGGCTACATACTAGCAATCAATTTCCTTCTCGCCAACCAAATGTTGAGGGCTTCACAATCATTAAGTTTATGTTTGGGCAACCAATGATCCTTCTCTGGTCCATAACCAAGCCAACAAACCAGATATTGCACTCCCCATTCTCTTTTCCATTTGTCCAAGATATGGTCAACAAAAAATTCTTCTTTGTTATTGACAAAAAAGGAGATGGCTCCTCCAACTTGTGGCCTGGGAAGAGCTCCTTGTTGTTCTTGACAAAGGGATGAACATGGGAAGTGTGAAAGGTGGGGAATGTGTTGGGGTGATTTTGCTGATCAATTGTGACTCTCAGGGGCAATGTCTGTAACCAAGTAAGGTCCACCAAAATAAGGCATGAACTTTGCAACCCATTGTTCATTTTTCACATTGTAGTGCTGGCATCTATGCAGCATGGACAGGACTACTCAGCAGCCTTTCTCAAATGGAAAAGCATCAGTATGGTTTTTGTTTGCAGTGAGAGACTGAGAAATCTTAGCTAGTGCTTTAAAGTCTGGTCCAGTTCTGGTTCTGTGACACAGTTTCACAAAACTGGGACCGAGACCAGTCCTAAGTTTTCCTCACATTCCCCTTGACTGAATTGAACCATGTGAGACCAGTTACAACTAGTTCAGTTACAGTTCTTGAACCGGTCCCAACCAGTCCTGACAAGGACCAGTAAAACCAGTCTTGGTCGGTTCCAAGTCTCACAAGTCTTGAGCTCACACATGCTATACTAGTCTACTACTACTCTGACCTCAAGATGATACAACAAAACATAAATAAACCATGCTACCATTGGTGATGCTTGATGACATGACATCGAGAACAAAAAATAAACAGCATCTAGACTACATTCACATTGAGTAACAGATTTAAAATTGGGATAAAAGAAGGACACACATAAATATAACAGGACAAGACTCCAAGCACTCAGGTACATGATGTCCTCACACAGACTAGCAACCAAATGGTAGGGTACTTGGCAAAGAACTAGCAGACCATATAAGTTTATGAATGTATGTGGCAGTTGGCAAGCTGACCTGCTGGATTAAAGAGTCACAATAGAGGATGAAAGATACTGGTTGAGCTTGGAGGATATTAGTAAAAGTGGAGCCTGCATCACAGTGGAAGACACTGTGACTTCAGTTAACTTGCTGCCCAGAGGGTTTTTGGAAACAGCAACATCATCTAAAGGCAGTCTGGTATGAACTGGACTTTCAGTCCCAGTTACACCTGGTCTGTGATGGGGTTGGTTCACAGTTTAAGCACATCAAGATTCTTACTATGACTATAAAGGACCAGTTCCAACTGGCTTTGAACCAGACCTATGGTCCCTTTACTGAGATTGTGGTCAAAATATCATCTTTATGTACGCAGATAAGTAATTATAGTGAGAATTGTGTCTGCAAGTGCGACCCATTGAGTGTTGAATGAAAACAAAATGATTACTTACCTATCTCACTAAGGTCCATCTGAGAAGTTATCCAAGGAGTAGGTGGCCTAAGATCTGTGGATTTGAGTGGATGCCTGAACCCCTAAATGCCTTACTAATAGACTTTCATTATCATATGACCTTCAAGATACATTTTTTCTATCATGTCATATGATTACATGCCAAAATAAAACACATATCAAAGGTCATATGACACATAACTGTGTATGTACATATATCCCTGTGGTTTGCCAGGGTCTTCTGTTATCCTGAGTGGGTGATGTTGGAGCAGACTACATACGTTGCACAGGGGAAGAGACGACATGTTCCTTATAACCTACCTGGGGTTTAGTTAGTCTTAGAGCTAGGATTTAGCAGAGGTAAGAACACTGTATATCTACTACAGTACAGGTTCTCCTTATATACATAATAGTAAGGATGTCACATGACTCAGGAATGTGCTTACCACATGTATGCGCAGTAAGCACAGTAACATGTGTGTGCTGCATGCATGGCCTCATGTATGCAACATGTATCAGGATTTAATTTCAACACCCCCCCTCAAACTGTACAGCGCTCTAAGCAGCTAAGTTTGAATCTCGAAAGTAATTCCGAGAGAGTCTCTAAATTTCCTGAATAAGACAGCGCCAAGGTTCTTTGTGAACATGTCAGCTGGATTATCATTTCCAGGAATGAAAACGACTGTGACTTTGTCATTTTCTATGCATTCGTGGGTATAGTGGTAGCGAATGTCTATATGTTTGGTTCTTCTTTCCTGAACTGGATTTGATCCGATAAAGATGGATCCCTGATTATCAGTGCAGATTGGTACGCACTTCAGTACATATCCAAGTTCCTGGAATAAGGACTCTATCCACACTATCTGTCTACAAGTGTTGGAGAGAGCCATATATTCGGCTCCTGTGGATGACAGTGCTACAGTTTTTTGTAAATGGGACTGCCAGCACACAATGCCACTTGCTAGAGTAGCAAAGTAACCCGTTGTAGATTGGCGTTTGATAGTGTCAGCTGCCCAATCAGAATCTGTGAAGGCCTGTAGCCCCTTGGACTTCTCACTATCATAGACAATGTTATATTTCTGGGTTCCCACCAGATAGCGCATGATATACATCGCTTTGTCTAGATGTTCTTGGCTAGGATTAGCCGAGAATTGTGACATCTTGATTACTGCATAAGCGATATCAGGTCGCATTCCGAGCATCAGATACAATAAAGATCCAATCACAGACTGATATTTTGATCTAAGCATCGCGTTGGGCATTGCTGTGTTTTCCGATGGTGTGTAACCAGTCGGGAGTGGAGTGGGGGTCGCTTTGGCATTTGTCATCTCGAATCTCTCAAGCACTTTGGTGAGATATTCAGTTTGATCGAGTTTGACTTTGCTTGCAGTCTGGGTGATGCGCATGCCTAAGAATTCTGTGACTTTTTCAGTACTACGGCACTCCCAATGCTTTAGACAAGCATTTTTCTTTTCATCCACAAGTTTCTTGTTCTTCCCCATGAACAAGCCATCATCAACATAGACGAGTGCAATGACAATGCTGCCTGTCTTAGGATCCTTGTGTATGAAAATGCTGGCATCGGAGCTGGCGCGCACGAACCCAATGGTGCGCATAAATGCCTCTAGCTCTTTCCACCATGCAAGTGAGGTTTGTTTAAGGCCGTACAATGCTCGGTGTAAGCGCAATATTTTGTGCTTTTTTCCCTCGAGTCTGAAACCCTTGGGTTGATCCATATAGATCTCCTCATCTAGTTTGCTGTATAAAAATGCGGTTTTTACATCTAGGCCAGTCATATACATGCCCTCTAGAGATGCAAGTGCAAACATGAGGCGTACGGTCTCGTAGCAGACTACCGGTGAGAAAATCTCATCAAAGTCAATGCCTTCGACTTGTGAAAAGCCTTTGGCCACAAGTCTGGCTCGTTTTCTTCCATCCGATTTTACGGAGAAAACCCATCTATTTTTGATCGTTTTTCGATCATGTGGAAGATCGACGATGTCATAGACTTGTCATTTACGAAGAGCCTCTAATTCTTCATGACAAGCTTGTTTCCACTCACGTTGCTGCTGCCATGGTAGGCACACAATATCGTGAAATTGGTTTGGAACTTGGCTTATTTCGCTCGATGGTTTGACTGCTTTTGACAACAGCCAGCGAATAAGCTTATCTCCTCCTTTCTTGGTTATCTTTTTAATATAACCTGCTTTGTCCGGTTCCCCCATTGGGTGATCATGTTCTTGATCATTGGAATCGGGCACACTCTTGTGGGGTGCCAAACTTGGTCCAGCAACTGGTTCTTTCTGTTGAGTTTGTGGTCATGTTCAGTTATGATCCGAATCTTGATCCACAGATCTCTTCCAATATCGATCACGTGCAATGTCTCTCTCTATGTCAGAGGGAAGTCGCTTCTCTCCATAGGTATTGCCAGGACGGTTTGGGATGTTCCTCTGCCTGCCTGATCGATGGGGCAATTGCTGCCATTCCTGTTGATCATCACGTCTTGGACGAAAGTCCTCAGTGGTTACTGGAGGCGGCAGAGGAGGAGCATTTGTCACATCGTCATGTGCCTTTTGCTCACTTGGTACATCATCATCATCATTTTCTGATGATGGAGGAAGGGGCGGATCTTGTGACGGTATAGAATCATCGCCATCTGTTCCAGATGAGTGGTCATCATCTTCTGGTTCTGGAGGTGGAAAATCACCAAGGTCTGTATTGGCAGGAGTTTTAGCTCCAGGACAGCATGGGAACAACATTTCATCAAATAGTGCCGTAGCACCAATGAATATTGCGCCACTAGGTCGCATGAAACGGTATGCTTTAATGCCATCTTCTAGTCCAAGGTACATCATCAACTCCGATCAAGGAGCCAATGTGTTTGGACGCTTCTCCTTGGGTAGGTAGACATAAGCACCACAACCAAAAACCCTCAGATCGTTTAGATCTGGGCAGACCTTTGTCAGGTCCTCAACCGGTGTCAGCCATTTCAGGCACCTTATCGGGGTTTGGTTGTATAGGTGTGTTGCATGTTCAATGCAAAATTCCCACCATGATTGTGGTAGACATGCGGTAAATCGCAGGGTTTGTGACTTTTCCATTATTGTCCTTATGGCACGCTCTGCACGCCCATTCTGTTGGTGAACATGGGGTGCAGACATCTCTATTTTGATGCCAAAGTCCTTGAGCACATTTTGTAGCTCATGATCTTTGAACTCCCCCCCTGGATCAACACGCCAGCGCTTGATTGTAGCACCATACTGTGTCAAAGCCACTGCCCAAAATTGTCTGATGGCCGCAGCATCATCAGATTTCTTTTTAAGGCATTGGACCCAGATATGTGACGTTTTGTCATCCAGAAATACAATAAAGTATTTATGTTTATGGTACGATAGTACTGGGAGTTCCTTCAAATCGGAATGTATTAATTCAAAGGGTCTTTCTGCATGTGAATCTGATTCGGGAAAAGATTTTGAGGTCATTTTCCCTTCAGCGCACCCTGGACATATAATTTTGTCTTTAGGAATAATTAAATTCCTTGGGAATTTTATGGTGCTATTAGGCATCTTCCCTAGCACCTCTTTGGATGGGTGTCCAAGTCGCTTATGCCAAGTCGAGTAGTCTGCGACATTGATTCCCTTGGTGCTCAATATATGAGTCCGAGCCCAATAAATAGTGTCACGTTTCATAAGAGGGACACAATCCATAATTGGGTTTCCTTGCTTGAAAAATGAAATGTGTGCGGAGGAACCACGCACATCACTTCCGTCTTGTAAGAAGACGCCCACTGACAGTAATCGAGCATTACAGTCAGGTATGTAGTAGATGGGGTATAATCGCGTTTCACGCATCTCTGACTTCCCATGACATACTACCTGATGTCTAATGAAGACTGCTCCTTTCCCTACTATATGAGTAGTACCCATGGCTGTTTGAACCAGGGTAGAGTCCTTTCTCGGTAAAGGCTCGTAAGAAGCAAAATCTTTAATTTCACCAGTGAAGTGTTTTGATGCACCTGAATCCATGATCCAGTCGGCACCTTTCTTACAATTTCCATTTGCACATGTAACACATATATTAAGATGTAAATTGTTCCATGATACATTTAGTAGCAGTAAAATTTCACATGAAAAGTTCGCTGTGATCAGTGGAATGTTAATTCTTGTGCTTGTGGCAAGGAAAAGGATTGACCTTTCATCATATGTACCTGTTTCAAGCGGTTCATCGACAAGCATTTCGTTGACGGCTTTCCATACTTCTTCATCAGAAACGGCAGGTTCTGATCCAAGGGAGACGCTATCGTCTTCTACCTCTACGATCCTTGGTTCTGGTTCAATCCTCCTCCTCTTACCTTCTCGCACTGTTAGGTGCTCTTCCAGCGGTCACAGATTTTTCGCGCTGCGTGGGAGATTCATTTGCTCGAGGGTGTCTCAAGCCTGCTGATATTCGGTATAGACTGAATGAGAGGTAGAGGCCATGCCCATGTATGCCTGTGCAGGCGGTCGGCGGTGAGGATCCCTTGTGGGAGTATGTTCACGCTTCTCGATGCGCTGGATGAGCGGCATCAGCGGTATGATGGTGCCATTACCATTTATAGTAGTAAAGGCTTGTGAGGCGAGGTGGGAATGTTTCTCTTTAGGTTTTTCCTCTTTAGTCTTTTTGTCCCCACGTCGTCCACGCTTTCGGAATGAATCTCCATTGTTGCCTTGAGATTGCCATTTGGGGTTTCCCCCTTTGCGCTTGACAGCAGAAAGCTTGGTGGCCTGAGGTAGGCTGATGGGCTTTCCAACTGCTGTGCGCTGTGAGGCCTCAGCAACAATGGAGTCCTTGACATGTTTAAACATCAAGGCTCTAGTAGCAGTCGTGTTAAGGACCGTGGCAGATAGAGAATCATACTTGCGCAGCATCGCAGCAAGTAGAATCATTGCCTGTACTAATTCGGGGATGGCGACATTGGCAGCCGTAAGGCGCTCGAATTTATCAGCCATTTTGGCAATCTCTGGTGTGGGATTTGCAGCTGGAATTTTGATTGTGATTGCAGACCTAAAGTCTGCAAAGACTTGGGAGGGGCCATCGATACCATAGTCGGTGCGGATGAGATCCCACACCTTCTCAGCAGTGTCCTTGGTGTTGGCACGCTGCCAAATAGAGGGGGCCAGGCGGAGCACTAGGCTACCAATCACCTGGTCATTCTTATTGTTCCAGGTCTGGAGCTTGGCATTAGCTTCCGCTACTAGTGCAGCGTTTGTCACCGTCAAAGGAGGCGCCAGGGGTGGTTTTAGTTCCATCCTGCTAGTTATTTGCCAGAGGCCCTGAGACCTGAGCCACGCCTTCATTGAGTCGGCCCATTGAATGTAGTTAGAGCTGTCGAAAGTTTGTACGAGTTTTTCAAGAGTTGAAGACATGATGTTATAGTGGCAGCTGGTAAAAGTGCTCAATCAGTCCTCTATTCAAGAAAACACGTTCCATAATCTCAGGCAAAAACACTCCTTCAGAGTGGTTAACCCTAGTCAACCTGGGTTTTTTAAATGCAGCTTGCAGAGAGCGCAATGCAGCTCACGAAGAGCGCAAGGTTACAATTTGGAGACAATGAAGTCAACGTCGTTCACAGCCAGTTAAGGCATGTTCGCGACGTGCCCAGCAGGGCCCATAACCTGTTGGAGCAGACTACATACGTTGCACAGGGGAAGAGATGACACATTCCTTATAACCTACCTGGGGTTTAGTTAGTCTTAGAGCTAGGGTTTAGCAGAGGTAAGAACACTGTATATCTACTACAGTACAGGTTCTCCTTATATACATAATAGTAAGGATGTCACATGACTCAGGAATGTGTTTACCACATGTATGTGCAGTAAGCGCAGTAACATGTGTGTGCTGCATGCATGGCCTCATGTATGCAGCATGTATCAGGATTTAATTTCAACAGGTGATGTCATCATGCTCACTTTAACAAAAACCACCTACCCAGTACTCACAAAGATTGCCATTGATTCATTGAGAGCCATTGATAGTCACATCTTTGCCTTTGCAGGTATGTTCTTACATGACCATAGAGCTATAACTCATGCAACTTACATTGGGTGTGAGCAGATGGTGCCAACCATGATAGTGGTTGATCTGTAGTATGATGTTTGAGATAAGTATCCTGAGTCCTCTGCTCATTATATGTTCTAATAGTCCAATACACTGTTCTAGTGATATTTCTGGCAACACTTGTGCTGCTGCTCTATATCTATATCCCCATATCTATACCTTCTACTATTACTACAGTAGTCAATAGATATCTGTCGTTACTACCTACTTCTAAGTAAAGGACCAGTCCTAACTGGTGTTAGACCAGTTGTAGTTCAGACCAGTTGAAATGGGTCTAAGAACTGCAGTTGAACCACTATCAACCAGTTCTGGGCAGTCCAGTCTGGTTATTTGCCAGACTGTTGAATATATGGACTGGTTCTGGTCCTGGTTCATTGATGAGATGGTCAAACAACTGGACTGGACTGGACCTCAAAGTGCTAGTTGTGATCATTGATCTCATGGAAGTAGTTAGTTTGGTTTAAAAATTTGTGTTATTGTCTTTCATACATCCAAGTAGCTAGTATATAATTTATTAGTAATCTGGTAAGACCAGAAGTCTAGTTCTCAACCAGTTTGAACTGGTCTTGGGTTGGTTTCCAGACATTTTCTAAGTATTTGGACCATGAACCAATGGTGCAGAGATAGGTGCAGAACCAGGACCAAAGGTCTGGTTTTATTGGTTCCAGTTTGGTTCAGTCTTTGGTTTTGTTCACTCCTAAGAACAGGACCTTGATGCACTAATCTTAGCCCAAAGCATGTTGTCTTTGGCCTCCAGTACATCAAGTTGCAGTCTTTTGATCATGGTGGTTGCATGGATGTCAGTAAGACTGTCGACTCCAGAACCACCAAGGGGAGGGATCATGCATGGGGACCAGCCGATTTGCAGTTGAAAAGGAGAAAAACATGTTGAAGCATTAATGGTATTCATTATATTGAAATGTACCCATGGCAATGCATGGCACCACCCCATTTGTGTAAGGGGAAAGGGAGGTGCCCCAGGCATCTGGGAAATTTCCTGCATTCATCCCATATTATATATATATTTTATTTCATCCTATTCTGCCTTTTCTATGATTTTCTATGATTTATTCCTATTTTATTATTATATTTCAGCTTTTTCGATGTTGGTACATGTTGACAGTTCTATTCTCAGAGTTGAGACCCCTTCTGGATGTTTACCCATTAAGGTGATGTCATCCCACAGCTTGATCTGCTTATCTCTGCCTTTTTGCTATTTTTAGCTTACTATTTGATTTTTGGGTCTATCGCATATACTGGGCATTGACAGATGGGTCCTTAGAGTTTTCTCTTTGGATTCCCCTCTGTTAGGTGCACCTGGAGTATCTGTATTGTGTAGTATAATATTAACTTTGGATTCCCCTCTGTTAGCTCATTACTAAGTGAGGCTTTGAGGTTGCCCTTACAATTTGATTCCATTCAATGTGATATCGTAGGCATTGTTTAATCATTTTGTTTGATCATTCACTCACACCATCAGATTTGGGGTGGTAAGCCATTGACATTTTCAGTTTCACACCTGTCAGAACATGGAGAGATTGCCAAAGTTTGGAGATGAACAGCTTGTTGCAGTCAGAAACCATTTTCAAAGGCAGCCCATTTTTGCAATACCACTCATTAAAAAAGACCACAGCTAGTTCCTCTGCTGAGATGTCAGTTCATGTTGGAATAATTTGTATGTCACTGTTGAGTTGATCAGTGAAGGTGACAATGCAGTCAAAACTCTCGTCTTCTGGCAGTGGTCCAATGAAATCCATAGCCACCAAATCTCCCTGCTGATCTGGCACAGGAAGGGGGTGCAAGGGACCCAATGGTCTTTGAGTTGTCCCTTTGTTTCATTGGCAATCAGCACACATTGGTATATGTTGAATTAAATCTGCATGTGGCATCTATTCTGTGCCTCAGTGTAAACACATATACATGTAAATACATGAATACAAATATGTCATAATGACATGTGGACAGGAACCATGTGGTACACTGCCCTTTTCTTCACCCCACTGAGCCTCATGTGACCATGTGGGCTCTCTAGGTATATAAGTACGCTGTACCTCTACCTAGCAATACAGAGAGTTCTACGCCCTCTAACCTAAGTTACTTAGCACACTAACCAACTCAACAGGTAACTAGTAAGATCTGTGAGCACTCTACACTGTGCATAGCACGCTGCTCAACAGGTTATGGGCCCTGTGGGTGATGTTGCACAGCTATGAGCTCCTCAGAGCTCTAGTTGGAAGGAGTTGGAGCTGCCTTTGTGCACTCCGGGAAAATGGCAAAGGAGCTGTCAGCTGTCAAGAGAAAGGGCAGTGACCCTAAGTGGAAAGGGAAGGGATTGGAGAAATCCGGTGAGAAGTCATCTGAGCCTTTGGACTCTGACTTGAAGAAGAAGCATAGGTCTGGCAAGGCTTCCAGGGAAAAGCATGAGAAAAAGGCATCTCACAGCCACCTTGCCTCCACCAGTATGGTGGAGCCCTTCATGGTGCCTAGTGCACTTTATGTGGGTGCAGTACGCTCTGCCCATGTTGCCACAACCATTAACAGTCAAGGCGTCATTTCGAATGGACTGGTGCAGGCCAGCCCCTCTCGCCTCCCACTGATGTTTGACCAAAGTGTTCAAATGTCATGGCTACATGGGAAATCCATGTATTTCTGCACCACTGACCCAAGAAAGTGGCCTAATCAGCCCGAGTCAAAGGTCACCGGAACCGTCTCCCCCAGCCCCTCTGTGTATAAAGACTACCAGGCAGCCCGGGACCTGCTCACAAACATCGAAGTGCCTAAAACGGCCAAGAATCTTCAAATCATTGAAGAAAATCAGATGAGTAAGCAGAAAGGTAAGTGCCGCCGGGTGGAAACCCCTGAGCCATCAGCTCAGATCGAGGAGGTTCCTGAAATGGAACCTGAGCCTGAGGATGATAATGATGAAGTCTCCCTCGGCTCCGAAATGACGGTCCCAGATCAATCAATCTGGGAAAGTGTGGATAACATGCTCATAGATGAGCCAATAGTCCCTTTTATGGGGGCTTATGATGAAATGTCAGTCCTTTTCCCTGACCATCACATCATTGCTAACAATAGCTTGACAGGGATGAACTATTTGGGCCATTCCCGTAATATTGAGCGTCCTATAGAATTTTTAATAAATTATATTGTCGCTTGTGATGCAAAGGCCCTAATCAGGCCATGTGTGATGTGTGCCGGAAAGAAATGCAAACATGGTGCCCCTTGGATCTTGGATTCAGGTGCATCATTGCACTTCACTGGTGAGATGAAAGACTTCGCCTCCTATGAGGATTTGCCTATGTCTGAGAAATGGCAGATCAAGACTGCTACCAGTGTGACTTTGATCAAAGGCAAAGGCACTGTCCTGATTCGTCATCAGGTAAAAGTTAATGGGAAGACAGAGTCGCACATCACGCGCTTATCCCCTGTTTTCTATCTTCCAGATTTGACAAGTCGGCTTATGTCAATGGGAGTGTTCCTCGTTGCTGAGGAATATACTGTAAAAGGAAACAGTAAAATAATTTCCTTTGTCAACAAAAAGGGAAAACCCCAGCTCGATGCGATGCCAATAATATGTGGCGAAACCATCTATGTGTGTGATTCACACATTCAGAGCACTAAGAGATTAGAAGTCGCGACTATCTACGTTGCTGACTATGACATTTGGCACAAGCAGCTTGGCCACCCGAGTGAAGCTGCCATGCGACAGATGCCAAAACACACCCATAAGTTTCCCAAGGATCTAAAAATTCCAAGGGACAGGCACATTTGTCCAGGGTGTGCCAAGGGAAAAATGATGTCAAAGTCATTCCCTGGATCTGAGTCTCGGGCCGAACAGGCCTTCGAGCTGATCCATTCTGATCTGAAGGAATTACCAACACTCAGTTATCACAAGTACAGATATTTTATTGTATTTGTTGATAATCGAACTTCACACATATGGAGTCAGTGCCTGAGAAAAAAGTCTGATGCTGCTGAGTCAATCAGACAGTTCAAGGCGATGGCCAAAATGCAATATGACGCAAAAATCAAGCATTGGCATTTCGATCCTGGGGGGGAATTCCGTGATTGGGAACTCATAACCCAGCTCAAAGAGGCTGGGATTAAAATTGAGATGTCAGCACCCCACATTGATACGGCTCCCTATTGCCCTGCACGCATACTACAGCATTTTTTGTGATTGTGCGCACCTCCTAGATGCCTTCCACACACTTTGCACAGTGCGCTTTTATGTGCCTTCGTGCGCTTCCATGCGCCTTTGTGTGCTTCTGTGCACTTTTGTGTGCCTTTGACCATTTAGGTGTGCCTTTTGCATTTCTACTGTGCTTTTGGTTCCCCATAGCTGCCCATCATTGTGCACCCTAAATGCGCCTCAGTGCGCTTCAAGCCACCTCTGTGCCCCCCCCCCCCCCCCCCCTACAGTCCTTATCTGCCTTCCACATTTATTGCGCGCTTGATGCACCTTTGTGCACTCCTTTTATGCTTTACCTGCAACTCACATTTCCTGCTGCGCACTCATTGCACAATCCCTATCACACACACAACAGTCCACTGCACCAGTGCACTGCACATCACAGCTCCCATCTTACTGGCACATTTATTCGAGGTGCACCGCGATTCCAACATGAGTGAACTGCGCATTCTCACATAATCGGGGTGCTTTGCACCTATTTGGCATTGGACTGTGCGCACTTGGGGGCCTTCACATAATCCTGGCGCTTTGGCAGTATTTGGCCTTTCACAGCATCTCCTTATAGTTCTTCCACATTTCCAATCGACATTGCCTTATCTGGTAACTGGCACAGGTCAATCACGCCATTATTACTAAGGCACAGCACATGACACATAACACTGAAGCAGATTAATTGGGAAGAGTGCACCAAAAATAGCGCCTCACACCGGAACAGTTGGGTAGTGGGCTATAGGTGCGCAAATCTTATTGGCTGAGGCAGCAGCATAGCACGGTTAGGTTTAGATGGGCAAATGGATGCGCTTGTGGGTAGCGCATGGTGCTTTCTATTTTTACACTTTATTTTACCATTTTTATCACATAAGCCATTTGTACATAGTAGGCAGACAGATAGAGAATCCAGAGGATTTTTCCCCCCCTCATAGTTCATAGTTCAGTCAGCATTGCACATAGTCTGTGCACCAGCATCCAGCCTGTGCACCCTTGTAGTGCACCCTTCATATAGCCATGTTTGCGTATCGTTTGCATTCCCTCATCGTATTGTTGTGTTTCATCCCTGCGTTGCATCCTTCATTCTCGTTTGTGCACTCTTGCAGTGCACCCTTCATATAGCTGCGTTTGCACACTGTTTGCACACCTATTTGCATAGCCGCATTTTGTGCACCATTTGTGCCTTTTTCCATCCCTTGCACTTTCATCCTGTTAGTGTCCCCAACCCTTGCGTCACCTCCCCAGCACATCCCAGTGCTGTCTTCATCCCAGTACACCTCCCATCTTCATCATCCTCATCGTTGCACACTTTTGCGTGCCCATTGCATGTTTTTGCCCCTTTGCATTGCGCACTTTCCTGCCACTGCACATACTTCCCCTTTAGCATACACAACTAGTGTGCACATTGAAAACCGCCATACCAGCCTCCCCATAGTCTTAGCGCCCTGAAGGACAAGCTGAGGCCCTCTAAGCGAACTCCCCCCTCACCCCGAGCATGCCTGCAGTTGTAGGTTAAGTGTTCACCCCTTCTGTTGAGACTCTGCTCCGAGTACCAACTGAACACATCAATGTCCACCAACAAAATGGTCGCGCATTCAGCGCGATCAGGACACTAATGGAGAAAGCACAAACATTGCACTTTACTGCCTGCCTACCACAATCATGGTGGGAATTTTGTGTAGAGCATGCTATGTATCTCTACAACCAAACACCAATAAACTGCCTAAAATGGCGAACTCCAATCGAAGATCTTGATGGCAAAAAGCCCGATCTGAGTGATGAGAAGGTATTTGGATGCGGTGCCTACGTTTACCTGCTGAAAGAGAAGTGTCCTAATAAGTTAGCTGCAAGATCAGAGCTCATGATGTACATCGGCCTGGCAGATGGCATCAAGGGTTGGCGCTTTATGCGCCCATCAGGGTCAATATTTGTCGGTGCTACAGCACTCTTCAATGAGATTCTGTTCCCTCATTGTCCCGGGGCCAAGACCCCAGCAAAAACTGATCTCGAGGATATACCCCCTTCTGGAGATGATTACCACTCTGGGGGATTAGGGGATGATAGCGATGGAGGAAGTGATGACAGCTTCTATCTGGGCTGTGGGCATTATGCTCCACCAGCGCCGAATCCTCCTCCACGAGCTCTGTCCCCACCACCTTCACAATCAGGGTCTGGAACCCCTAAAATTTCTAGAGACCCGCTGTTCAGCTCCTTTGGTGATCCACCTCAGGGTGCTGATCCGTTTGCGCCAGCAGGTGCACCAGGTCCATTGTCCCAGCCTAGTCCAGCACCGCCAGCAGTAGAGGCCCCCATACCTCCACTAAGGCGATCAAACAGGCAGCGACGAGTCCCAACTCATCCGGGCAATGTCTATGGTGAAAATTGCAACCCCATTCAAATTGAACGAGACATTGCGCGGGAGTGCCAATGGTGGGAACCAGTGGGACAAGGCAGGAGTCGCACTCCAGCCCTCCCTCAGGTTGAAGAAGAAGTGCCAGCTGGGCCCTCTCAACCACCAGTGGCAAGTAGAACTCCTCCTGCACAGACCCCGGATAATTTGGGATTAGAGTATGCGATACCCCCTCAACCTCAGGAGTCTGAGGTGCCGTGGATTTGGCACCAGAATCCCAATGAGGAGCAAGGACGGTGGTTACCCAATTCGGGTACCCCATCATATTGGGGCCCTAGAAGGGATAATTATGTTGCTGAAGGTGGAATGGATCTGATGCGCCTTCTGCTTAGCAAAGCAGTTGCACCATCTACAGTGTCAGATCCTGTCCTGATCCAGTATCATGACATTGCGTGCTTACCCAAGCCTGTGCAATCAGAGTGGAGAAGTGCATGCCTGGAGGAACTAAAGGCCCTCCATAAAAGGCATGTCTATGACATCGTAGATCTCCCTGCTGGCCAAAAGGCCATCAAAAATAGATGGGTTTTCTCCATAAAATCTGATGGACAAAAATGGGCCAGACTCGTGGACAAAGGCTTCTCGCAAGTCAAAGGCATCGATTACAATGAGATATTCTCTCCAGTGGTCCGCTATGAGATGGTGCGCCTCATGTTTGCCCTGAGTGCCCTCGAAGGCATGTACATGATGGGACTCGATGTAAAAACCGCATTCCTGTATGGCAAACTAGATGAGGAAATTTACATGCATCAACCCAAGGGATTTGTCATCCCAGGTAAAGAGCGCAAAGTCATGCGCTTACGCCGAGCATTGTATGGCCTTAAACAGGCTGCCCAAGCATGGTGGAGAGAGCTAGAGATGTTCATGCGATCTATTGGATTTGAATGTGCCAGCTCAGACGCCGGCATTTTCATCTACAAAAATGGTAAAGACATTGTCATCACAATAATCTATGTCAATGACGGTGTGTTCTTGGGGAAGAACAAACACCTTGTAGAGGAAAAGAAAAATGCATATCTCAAGCATTGGGAGTGTCAGGACACTGGTCATGTTACTGAATTCCTTGGTATGTGCATAACACAAGGCACATCAAGAATCACTCTGAACCAAACAACCTACCTAGCCACTGTGCTAGCTCGGTTTGGAATGATGAATGCCAAGGCATCCCCACTCCACTTACCATGGAATACGTCCCTATGAAAAACCCTGATGAGCCTAATCTGGCTCTCAGAACTGAGTTTCAATCAGTGATCGGGTCTTTATTGTACCTGATGCTCGGAACTCGCCCCGATATCACCTTCATGGTGATAAAGATGTCACAATTCTTGGCTAATCCGAGTAAAGAACATCTCGATAAGGCACGTTACATAATGCGCTACCTAGTCGGTACTCAATCATATGAGCTTATCTATGATGGCCACAGCAAACAGGGCCTCCAAGCCTTTACTGATTCAGACTGGGCATCCAACATCGTGAAACACAAGTCCACAATGGGTTACTTTGCCACCTTAGCAGGAGGCATTGTGTGCTGGCAGTCCCGTATGCAAAAAACTGTAGCACTTAGTTCCACAGAAGCCGAATACATGGCTCTCTCTGACACTTGTCAGCAGATAGTGTGGATCACATCCTTATTTTCTGAATTGGGATATTCCTTGAGTAAGGTGCCTATCTGCACTGATAATCAGGGGTCGATCTTCATCGGATCTAACCCCATTCAGGAAAGAAGGACTAAACATATCGACATTTGCTATCATTATACACATGAATGTATCGAAGACGGCAAGGTCACAGTCGTCTTCATCCCGGGAACTGAAAACCCAACAGATATGTTTACTAAAAATCTTGGGAGGCAGCTCTTCAAGAAATTTAGAAGCTCCCTCGGAATTAAATTCGAGGTTCAAACTTAGTATCTATACATGGCACCTTGGATCATAAAGCCCCTCCAGGTCGATGCCGGTACAGTTTGTGGGGGGGTGTTGAATTAAATCTGCACATGGCACCTATTCTGTGCCTCAGTGTAAACACATATACATGTAAATACATGAATACAAATATGTCATAATGACACATGGACCGGAACCATGTGGTACACTGCCCTTTTCTCCACCCCACTGAGCCTCACATGACCTGAGCCTCATGTGACCATGTGGGCTCTCTAGGTATATAAGTATGCTGTACCTCTACCTAGCAATACAGAGAGTTCTATGCCCTCTAACCTAAGTTACTTAGCACACTAACCAACTCAACAGGTAAGTAGTAAGATCTGTGAGCACTCTACACTGCGCATAGCGCGCTGCTCAACAGTATATATGCCTGTTCCAAACCATGGTGCATGTTAGGCCAGTAAAATGATTCGTGGAGCAAACCATAGGTTTTAGCAAAAACAAAATGTCTTAGTACATTGTGAGCCAAATGGAATAGTAACTCATGCATTTTTGACACCTGGTGGATGACTAGTCTGTTCCCTGTGTACAACAGGCCATTAGATTTGTGGATGCCAAAACACTTGCACCATGGGTCTTCAATATAGGTTTTTTGGATGCAGGAGAGTAACTTTGAATCAACCATGATAGAAAGTGTGGATGCCACAATGGGACCATGGACAGGGTTCATTGCAGGGTCTGCCAGCACCTGTGCACATGACAGAGGGTCATCATTCTTGGCCAGAGCAATGACCTCCAGATGTGGTGGGTAAGGGATCATAACATGCCAGTCTGGGTTGAAGTGTAAGGGCAACCTCAAAGCCTCACTTAGGAGTAAGCTAACAGAGGGGAATCCAAAGTTAATATTACACTACATAATACAGACACTCCAGGTGCACCTAACAGAGGGGAATCCAAAGAGAAAACTCTAAGGACCCATTTGTCAATGCCCAGTATATGTGATAGACTCAAAAATCAAATAAGCATGCCATGTCATCCTTTGCCTTGGCCAAAGCTAACTTTACCTCCTCCAAGGTGTCCTTCATCCACTCTGTAAACTCGTTCACCATCTCCAAGTGCAAGGGTGCTTGTCGAGGTTTGAAGCCCATGCATGGGTGTTGCCCTGTATCGAGGAGAAAGGGAGTTTGTTGGGTGGAAGAGTGGACGTGATTGTTGTATCCAAACTCAACTATGGGGAGAAGATCTTCTCAATTATACTGTCACTCATTGACAAAGATGTGAATATACTGCTCCAGTTCTTGGTTGACTTGTTCTGTCTGTCCATCTGTCTATGAATGGTAGGCAGTCGAGGCAAGGAGTTTGATCCCCAGCAGGTGGTACAGCTCCCAGGTGAACTCTGTAATGAATAGTGGTTCTCAGCCACAGAGAAATGTGCCAGGCAGTCCATGGAGCTTCCATACATGGCACAAGTAGAGTCGAGCCACTCCAAGTGTGGTGGCAGTCATATTAGTGGGGATAAAATGAGCTTGCTTCCCAGCAGAGTTGACTGTACACATTACCACATCAAACCCATTGGACTTTAGTAGTTCTACCATGAAGTCCATACTGACAATGTCCCAACAATTCTCTGAGACACGAGTCATCAGCAAAGGTGAGGATTGGAGTGGAAGTGATCATCTCTTTAAGTTTCTCAAATGCCTCCTGCTGCACATTCTCCCACTTCCATCCTCCCTTGCCAGTGAGGTTGAATAGCAGTCAGGCATGATAAGAAAAATCTTTAATAAAGCACCGATAGAAATTGATGAAGCCCAGAAAAGACTGCACCTTTTTTTTGTTTGTGGGTGTGGGCCAGGTTGTAACACCAGCAACCTTGACCGGGTCCATCTCCACCTGTCCACTTGAGACAATCAGGCCCAAGTACTTGATTTGTGTCTTCTCAAACTCACACTTGTTATGACAAAGATAGAGTTTGCACTGCCAAAGTTGCTCCAGTACCAGGCGCATGATTCGACGATGTTCATCGAGATCCTGAGTGAAGATGAGGATGTTGTCAAGGTAGACACAGCAGTATGAAATCATGGAAGATGTCGCTCATCATGTTCTGAAAGGTGGCAGGACTATTAGTGAGACCAAAGAACATGACAAGCAGTTCAAAAAAACCATGGTTCATGCAGAAAGCTGCCTTTCACTCATCCCCTTTCTTTATCCATACATTGTTGTAACCCCAGCAGATGTCAAGCTTGGTGAGGTAACACACCATGTGGAGTTCGAAGCATAACAAGGCATATTTAAGATGCATGGTAGAGGATAGCTATAGGGGATCCAAAGGTGCAGTAGAAATGTAAAAGGCACACAAAGGCAGTCAAAGGTGTGCAAAAGTGCATGGAAGTGCACTTGGGTGCATGAAAGCGCACTGCACAAAGTGAGTAGAAGTCATCCAAAGGGTGTGCACAATCATGTAAAATGCTGTAGTATGAGCACAGGGCGATAGAGAGCCATATCAGCACCTATCTCTATATCAACCATATATTATGCCAAACCAAGGTGCATGGCTCCCTTCCATTTTCCACCTGGGGGGACTTTTGTGATGAGTTTATATGACACTTCTGCCCCCTCAATGAGTGCCAATGAGCCATAATGCACCTTGAATCCACTTCCTACTACCAAGCACATCAATCTGTAGATGACTACATAGATGAATTTCGAGATTTGGTGGACATGGCGAGGTATGGGAGTGGATTTCCATGGTGGTGAAGTTTCATTGAGATCTTAATCAGGAAATTCAAGACCAGATTGCACAGATATTGGAAGGACACCCAGCAGACGATGATATAAATGCTTGGTATAAGGCTGCTTTACTCTGTAATGAGAACTGACTCACAAATGTGGCATTTACTGTGGCCTTCCACACTCCTACCACCACCCATTCACTCCACACCTTTAATTGAGCACCCCCTCATCCTAATCCCATCCCTATGTGCCAACCCGTGGCATTGAGCACCAACACTCCCACTCCAATAAATGTCAATGCAGCCTGTAGTTGAGCTCACAGGCTAGATCTCTGCTACTGCTGTGGGAAAACTAGACACATGGCTCAAAATTGTCCCCACCACCAAAACATCCATAAACTCATGCCTGAGGGACAAAATGAGCTCCTCCAAGACCTGTTAGCACTGGAAAATGTTGAAGGCCTGGAGAAAGAGGAAGTTAAAGAGGAACAGGCAGAGGAACAGGATTTTTCCAAGAGGAACAGGATTTTTCCATCTGCAATGTGTGAACAGTATGTCCTCATTGCCTGTCCATAACCACTTTGAAGTTCTGTCTGTTGATTCACTAGAGGATAATTCTTATTCTATGACTGTTCCTTCTCTAGACCCCTCTGAAGTGGCTAAAGATGTACCTACCCCTTTCTTCTCTTCCCTTCCTCTACTCAGACTGAAATCTTAGGAGTGTAAGCTACCATGCACCATGCAAGTACATTGTGGTGTTCAACCCCTCCCAACAATTCCTAGAATTGAAGATTGAGCTGCAGACCATGGATACAGGGCAAGTACTCAGTGTCTCTGCTTTCTTGGACTCGAGTGCCATGGGCTTTTTCATTGATTCACACCTGGTTCAATAAAAACAACTTAATACCTGCTCACTATCTTGAGCCATACCTGTCTACAATGTGGATGGCTCCCCAAATAAAGCCAGGGTAATTTGAGAGGTTGTCAACCTAGTCCTCCAGTACAAGGATCATAGCGAATGGGCTCTCTTCACGATGACCCAACTGGGGAAGCAGGGGGGCAATTTTGGGCTACCCATGGCTTTGTGACCATAATCCTGAAATTGATTGGGTGACAGGTGAAGTCATGATGAGTCATTGTTCCTCTCGTTGTCATACTTGCTTCACTGAAGGCAGATAGGAATGCTGAAAGTGAAAGGTCCTCTTACAGTACACTCAAAAATGTCATGCTGGTCCAATGCCTGTGGCCAATGTAGACTTGAAAGATGTCCCATATCTTGCACCTGACTCTGACAATAATGAAAAGGAGGTGGAGGAAATTGAGGAAGGTGACCAAATTTTCTACACTGCTATTAACCCTTCACATGAGGTGTGTGCCACCTCAAACATCTCCTAGCACCTTGTGGAGGCCTTCCATAAGAACAGTGCACCCAAATCCTTTGCTAACTCCATACTCCCTCACCTGCATGACTTTGAGGATGTCTTCTCCAAGGAATCCTTCAATTCACTTTCTAACCATAAGCCATGGAATCATGCAATTGAGCTCACGCCAGGTGCCACACCCTCTTCCTGCAAGGTCTATCCCCTCTCCCCTAAAATAATAACTCAACAAGTTCATCGATGAACACTTGGCTTCAGGTTGTATCCACCTTTTAAAATTGCCCATGGCCTCACCCTTCTTCTTTGTCAAGAAGAAGGATGGGTCCCTTTGACCAGTTCAAGACTATCGATGCCTCAACAACATCACAGTTAAAAGTCGTTATCTGCTACCTTTCATACATATCCAAACTCGTCAACCTTCATGCATCCCCTACACTTGTTATCTGGCTTTCACAGTTACCATGCACTTGATGCACCTTTATGTGCTCTCTTAGACTTTACCCACAACTCATATTCTCTGCTGCGCACTCATTGCACTATCCATTTATCACATACAACAATCCTTCACCACACCTATTGTGCTGCACATCATGGCTTCCAGCTTACTAGGGCACTTATTCAAGGTGCACTGCAATTGCATCATGAGCCAACTGTGCATTCTCACATAATCTGGGCACTTTGCACCTATTCGGTGTTGGACTATGTGCACTTGGATGCTTTCATGTAATTCAGGTGCTTGGCACTATTTGGCATTGCACAGCATCTCCTTATAGTTCTTCTGCATTTCCAATCAGCATTGCCTTATCTGGTAACCAGCACAGGTCGATCACATCACTATTACTAAGGTGTAGCACATGACATATAACACCAAAGCAGATTAATTGGGAAGAGTGCATGGGACCTAAAGTGCACCAAAAATAGAACATCACACTAGAACAGTTGGATATTGGGCTATAGCATGCGCAAATCTTATTGGCTAAGGCAGCGGCATCATGTGGTTGGGTTTAGATGGGCCAATGGGTGGACTTGTGGGTAGCGCACGGTGCTCTCTATTTTTATACTTTATTTTACTGCTTTTATCACATAAGCCATTTGTACATTGTAGGAAGGTACACAGAGAATCCAGAGGATTTTTCCCCCCACATAGTTCATGATTTGTTCAGCATCACACATAGTCTGTGCACTATTGTCCAGTCCATGCACCTTTGTAGTATGCCCTTCATATAGCCATGTTTGCATATCATTTGCATCCCTCATCATATTGCTGCATTTCATCCCTTCATTTGTGTCCTTCATCTTCATTTGTGCACTTTTGCAGTGCATCCTGCATATAGCCACATTTGCACATTGTTTGCACATTTCATATATAGCTGTGTTTTGCACACTGTTTGCACATTTTCCCACCAGTTGTGCTCACATCCTGCTTGCATCCCTAGTCCATGCATCTGCCTTTCAGCACACTCCAGTGCTGTCCTTGTCCCACCAAACCTCCTGCTTTCACCTCCCTCATCATTGTGCATTTTTCTGCACTGCACATTTTTGCCCCTTTGCATTGTGCACATTTTTGCCATTGTGCATTCCTTCCTTTTTGTGTACACCACTTAGTGTGCACATTGTGAACCATCGTACCAGCCTCTTCGTAGTCTGTGTGCCTTGAAGGACAATCTGAGGCCCTCTAAGTGAACCCCCTCACCCCAAGCATGCCTGCAGCTGTAGGTTTAGTGTTCACTCCTTCTGTTGAGACTCTGCACTGAGTACCAACTGAACACATCAGCACACTCAGACTTCATGTATGTGAGGGCCCAATAAATTTGAGTGGCATCATCCACAAATTGGTTTGGATATAGACTGATGTACAACTCACAGGAATTGAGGAAGGCATGTCCCTGGGAATGTGCACCATCGAATTTGGCAGGGGGTGCAGGTTTAACGCATGCATCTTTGCTTGGGCACACATTGGGCAGTGTATGCATGCTCGGCGTCCTAGGGGTCAAAATAGGCAGTCTAGGATTCAACTAGAGGGTTATAATGAAGGTTTCAATGGTAGATGTGAGTGTATCAATTTGCGCATGAATTCCAGCAATGTTGCCTTCAAGTGCTAATACAGCTCCCTATCACCCTGCACATATACTATGGCATTTTCTGCAATTGTGCACACTGCTTGGACATCTTCTACTCACTTTGCACAGCATGCTTTTGTGTGCCTTCATGTGCTCCCATGCGCTTCATTGCGCTCCCATGCATTCCAGTGCACTCCATTGCACTCCCATTGTGCTCCAGTGCGCTTTTGTGCACCTTTTGCATTTCTACTGTGCTTTTGGTTCCCCCATAGCTGCCTGCTGTCATGCGCCCTAAATGCGCCCTGTTATGCTTCAAACCACCTCCACATGCCCCCCCCCCACACTCCTTATCTGCCTTTCACAGTTATTGCAGGCTCCTTTTATGCTTTACCTGCAACTCACATTCTCTGCTGCACACTCATTGCACAATTCCTATCACATACACAACAATCCACCACACCAGTTGCACTGCGCATCTTGGCTTCCAGCTTACTTGTGCATTTATTTGAGGCACATGATGATTCCAACATGAGTAGACTGTGCATTCTCACATAATCTGGGTGCTTTGTGCCTATTCGGCATTGGATTGTGTGCACTTGGGCGCTTTCACATAATCCTGGTGCTTTGGTGCTATTTGGCCTTGCACAGCATCTCCTTATAGTTCTTCTGCATTTCCAATCAGCATCACCTTATCTGGTAACTGGCACAGGTTGATCACATCATTATTACTAAGGCACAGCATGCGACACGTAACACCAAAGCAGATTAATTGGGAAGAGCACATGAGACCTAGAGTGCACCAAAAATAGTGCATCACACTGGAACAGTTGGGTATTGGGTTATAGTGTGCACAAATCTTATTGGCTGAGGCAGTGGCATAGTGCAGTCGGGTTTAGATAGGCGAATGGGTGCACTTGTGGGTAGCACATGGTGCTTTCTATTTCTACATTTTATTTTACCGTTTTTATCACATAAGCCATTTGTACATAGTAGGTGGACAGATAGAGAATCCAGAGGATCTTTCTCCCCCCTCATAGTTCATAGCTCAGTCAGCGTCGCACATAGTCTGTGCACCAGCATCCAGTCATCGCACCTTTGTAGTGCACTCTTCATATAGCCGTGTTTGCATATTGTTTGCATTCCCTCATTGTATTGCTGCATTTTGTCCCTGGGTTGCGTTCTTCATCCTTGTTTGTGCACTCTTGCAGTGCACCCTTTGTATAGTCACATTTTGTGCACCATTTGCACCTTTTTTTGTATAGCCATGTTTTGCGCACTGTTTGCACCTTTTTCTGCTCATTGCACTCTCATCCTGTTTGCACCTTTAACCTGTGCACCTCCCTCCCAGCACATCCCAGTGTCATCTTCATCTCACTACACCTCCCGCTTTCATCTTCCTCGTCATTGCAAACTTTTGCACTCCCGTTGTGCATTTTTCCACACTGTGCATTTTTGCCCCTTTGCATTGCGCACTTTCCTGCTATTGTGCTGATGTGTTCAGTTGGTACTCAGTGCAGAGTCTCAACAGAAGGAGTGAACACTTAACCTACAACTGCAGGCATGCTCGGGGTGAGGGGGGTTTGCTTAGAGGGCCTCAGATCGTCCTTCAGGGTGCAGAGACTATAGAGAGGTTGGTGTGGTGGTTTTCAATGTGCGCACTAGTTGTGTATGCTAAAGGAAAGATATGCACAGTGGTGGGAAAGTGTGCGATGCAAAGGGGCAAAAATGTGCAGTGTGGAAAAATGCACAATGGGAGCGCAAAAGTGTGCAATGATGAGGAAGATGAAAGTGGGAGGTGTAGTGAGATGAAGACAACACTGGGATGTGCTGGGAGGGAGGCACACAGGTTAAAGGTGCAAACAGGATGAGAGCACAATGGGCGGAGAAAGGCGCAAACAGTGCGCAAAATGCGGCTATACAAATAAATGTGCAAATGGTGTGCAAACATGGCTATATGAAGGGCACACTGCAATAGTGCACAAATGAGGTCAAAGGATGCAACACAGGGATGAAACGCAGCAATACAATGAGGGGACGCAAATGATATGCAAATGTGGCTATATGAAGGGCACACTACAAAGGCACATGGACTGAACACTGGTGCACAGACTATGTGCGACGCTGACTGAACTATGAACTATGAGGGGGGGAAAGATCCTCTGGATTCTCTATCTGTCTGCCTACTATGTACAAATGGCTTATGTGATAAAAATGGTAAAATGAAATGTAAAAATAGAAAGTGCCATGCGCTACCCACAAGCACACCCATTCGCCTGTCTAAACCTGACCGCACTATGCCACTGCCTCAGCCAATAAGATTTGCACACCTATAGCCCAATACCCAACTGTTCTGGTGCAATGCACTATTTTTGGTGTGCTCTAGGTCTCATGCACTCTTCCCAATTAATCCGCTTCAGTGTTATGTGTCACATGCTGTGCCTTAGTAATAATGACGTGATTGACCTGTGCCAGTTACCAGATAAGGCAATGCTGATTGGAAATGCGGAAGAACTATAAGGAGATGCTGTAAAAGGCCAAATACCACCAAAGTGCCAGAATTATGTGAAAGCGCCCAAGTGTGCACAGTCCAATGCCAAATAGGCACAAAGCACCTTGATTATGTGAGAATGCACAGTTTGCTCATGTTGGAATCGTGGTGTGCCTCGAATAAATGCACCAGTAAGCTGAAAGCTGCGATATGCAGCGCAACTGGTGTGGTGGATTGTTGTGTGTGTGATAGGGATTGTGCAATGAGTATGCAGCAGAGAATGTGAGTTGCAGGTAAAGCATAAAAGGAGTGCGCAAAGGTGCATCGAGTGCACAATAACTATGAAAGGCAGATAAGGAGTGTGGGGGGGGCACGCAGAGGCAGTTTGAAGCGTAACAGGGCGCATTTAGGGTGCACGACAGCAGGCAGCTATGGGGGAACCAAAAGCGCAGTAGAAATGTAAAAGGTGCACAAAAGCGCACCTAAATGGTCAAAGATGCGTGAAAGTGCACAAAAGCACACAGAGGCACACTGGAGCACATGAAAGCACATGAAAGCACATGGGAGCACATGAGAGCACACTGGAGCACAATGGAGTGCATGGGAGCGCACTAGAGTGCAATGGAGTGCATGGGAGTGCATGGGATCACACAGGAGTGCAGAAAGCAGACAAAGGCGCACAGAAGCACATGAAGGTGCACAAAAGCACACTGTGCAAAGTGAGTAGAAGATGTCCAAGCAGTGTGCACAATCGTGAGAAATGCCATAGTACGATGATATAGCTCCCTATCACCCTGCACTTGTACTACAGCATTTTTCATGATTGTGTGCACCACTTGGACATCTTCTACTCACTTTGCACAGTGCGCTTTCATGTGCCTTTGACCATTTAGGTGCGCTTTTGTGCACCTTTTACATTTCTACTGCGCTTCTGGTTCCCCCATAGCTGCCTGGTGTCGTGCATCCTAAATGCACCCTGTTATGCTTCAAACCACCTCTGTGTGCCCCCCCCACACTCCTTATCTGACTTTTATAGTTATTGTGCGCTTGATGCACCTTTGCGCACTCCTTTTATGCTTTACCTGCAATCACATTCTCTGCTGCACACTCATTGCACAATCCATATCACACACACAACAATCCACCACACCAGTTGCACTGTGCATCGCAGCTTCCATCTTACTGGTGCATTTACTTGAAGCACACCATGATTCCATCATGAGCAAACTGTGCATTCTCACATAATTGGGGCGCTTTGCACCTATTTGGCATTGGACTGTGTGCACTTGGGCACTTTCACATAATCCTGGTGCTTTGGCACTATTTGGCCTTTCACAGCATCTCCTTATAGTTCTTCCACATTTCCAATCAGCATTGCCTTATCTGGTAACTGGTGATAGGTCCACTACATGCTTTAAGGTCTGGAGAAGACTCCCACTCGTATCAACACATTACAACATGCACTCCGAATCACTACGAATGCCATGAAACTGACTTTGAACACTTTTTGATTTATTTTGCACTATTTAGGATGACTTCGAAACACTTCGAACTACTTCGAACTATTTCGCAACATTTTGCAACACTTCGAATGACTTTGCAGCACTTTGAACAACTTCGGCCACCATATAGTTGTCTTAAAACACTTTTGATACATGATGCTTTACTGGAGTGAACTATTTAGTCACATATTGAGCACTACCAGACATGAGGAGGGATTACAAGAGACTTAGGATACAATAAGTGCAGATTTTTGTTTCATTGATATATTAAAGCAATAGAACAAGAACTCTTACTATACTTGGACAATGTACATTTCACTTATTATCATCTTTTATTTTGTTTCATGTTTTACAATACCTTTATTTGCAGTGCACATTGCCTCATGTTCTACAATTGTTATTATTTCCTTTTTAGTACTATTCCTTCAGATTGTATATAGACTTGTATTAGCTAGAATAACAAAGCAACAAGCAATGGGGAACAGCACAAGTTACCCTCTCACTATCGTCAGATTTAAAAATCGTTCTCTTTAGTCTTATCGTTGCATCACATCTCTAAGTTCTGTGAAATATTGCGAACTGCTTCGAACCTATCATATTCGCTCTTCATTTTATTTTCCATCGCCTATCGCCATTTGACAAACACTTCACATTCGTTATACTTGCTCCTCGATAAACCTTGAACCTCCTCAAACATCTTCAAACATCTTCAAACATCTTCAAACCTCTTCAAACCTACTTCAGACTATGTCACATGATTTCGAACCTATTTTGGACTCTTTTGAACATCTTTGTATGCTCTTACAAACTATTCACAGCACGATTCATCCTTTTGCATCACTAAACATTATGTTTTGGTCTCAGCGGTGATATTTAGTACCACCTCGCACCCTTCCTCTGACTTGTGTTATACCATCCAAAGCCATTTAGTAGGTTTTGTTTGGGTTTCTGGGTTGAGTATCATCACTGGCACAGGTCAATTACATCATTATTACTAAGGCACAGCATGCGACACATAACACCAAAGTGGATTAATTGGGAAGAGTGCATGAGACCTAGAGCACACCAAAAATAGTGCATCGCACTGGAATAGTTGGATATTGGGCTATAGGTGTGCAAATCTTATTGGCTGAGGCAGTGGCATAGTGCAGTTGGATTTAGATGGGCGAATGGGTATGCTTGTGGTAGTGCATGGCGCTTTCTATTTTTACATTTTATTTTACCATTTTTATCACATAAGCCATTTGTACATAGTAGGCAGACAGATAGAGAATCCAGAGGATCTTTCCCCCCCTCATAGTTTATAGTTCAGTCAGTGTCACACATAGTCTGTGCACCAGCGTCCAGTCCATGCGCCTTTGTAGTGCGCCCTTCATATAGCCACATTTGCATATCGTTTGCATCCCCTCATCATATTGTTGTGTTTCATCCCTGTGTTGCATCCTTCATCCTCACTCGTGCACTCTTGCAGTGCACCCTTTGTATAGCCACATTTGTGCACCATTTGCACCTTTTTCTGTATAGCCACATTTTGCACACTGTTTGCGCCTTTTTCTGCCCCTTGCACTTTCACTCTGTTTGCACCCCTAACCTGTGCACCTCCCTTTCAGCACATCCCAGTGCTGTCTCTGTCCCACTACACCTCCCGCCTTCATCATCCTCGTCGTTGCACATTTTTGCGCTTCCGTTGCGCATTTTTGCCCCTTTGCATTGTGCACTTTCCTACCACTGTGCATATCTCCCCTTTAGCATGCACAACTAGTGCACACATTGAAAACCACCATACCAGCCTCTCCATAGTCTCTGCACCCCAAAGGATGATCTGAGGCCCTCTAAGCAAACTCCCCCCTCATCCTGAGCATGCCTGCAGTAGTAGGTTAAGTGTTCACCCCTTCCATTGAGACTCTGCACTGAGTACCAACAGAACACATTATTTCTGGAGCCCACCACGAGGGGTTTCTGTTTATCAAACCATATTTTAGACCTCCATCAGCTCGCCCTTTATCTCAACATTAACCACCTTCACACTCTCCATTCTGAGCTGTTAGCAACTTGCTCCAGCTTGGGGAAATACCAGTATTCAAATCACTCTTCCTAAACAACATGCATCACTCATCCGCGCTGTCTTTACCTCCACCTTCACCTGAATCATCCCTACCTACCCTAACTCCATCCGCATCACCACATTCTTCCCCGCCTTCACATTTCACTGCGCTTTTACCAGATCATAACTCTACACACCTTATTTCACCTACCATGGCTACCATGCATATGCCATCCGCATCCAACCAAAATGCACCATGTTTCGACCCTGCAAAACTGCATGAACTCCAGAAGTACTTTGAGGAGCTTGTGCAGCTCCTCTGTGATTGTAACATCACTGATGAGATTGATAAAAAGTTCCACACTGTGCGCTATTTGGACAGCGACACTGCAGACACTTGGAAACTGCTACCAGAGTATAGTGCAATGCATAACTATGGCACATTCAAAGATGCTGTTCTAAAGCTTTATCCTGGCTCTAGGAATGGCAGTAAATGGAGTATTAGCAACCTGGACAAGCTTATTGGTGAGACTGCATGCATTGGCCTTGTAACTGCAGAAGAAATCGCATGCTATTATCGCGCATTTTTCAACATTAGTAAATACTTAGTTGCACAAGGCATATTGGCATGCTACGACCAAAGCCACATGTTCGTTAGGGTGTTTCGCCCAGATTAGCTCAAGCACATTTTGAGCTGCCTTGTGATTGTGGTACCTAATCAGCCTGCAAATGTCTCATACTCATTAGATGCAATACGCAATGTGATCAACTTTATCTTCGAAGGCCCAGCATGCTATTTTCAGCCACTTACTGGGCTCACAGTGCAAAACCCTGATATGTATGTACCCTACTCAGCACCCAGCACACCCATTTCCCAGCCACAACCTAGCATGCCCACAGTCAAAGCAGAAGACATCTCAGTCTTATTTGAGCACATGATACAGACAATAGTTACCGCATTGAGCACATCGCACAGAGATAGTGGAAATGACCAGTGCAATGGTTGCAGTCAGACAGGGCATTATATCCCTGAGTGTGCTTCAATCAAGCACCTTATTAGCAAAGGAAAGTGTAGGCAAAATGTGGAAGGATGCATCATACTCCCAGGTGGTGCTTTCATGCCATGTTCTATTCCAGGCAACTTCTTGGGTGAGCGCATTGAGGAATGGCATAAGCGCAACCCAGGGCAGATAGCCACTGGTCAACTTTTATCTAATACCAATTCACAGCTCATCTACAATATAGCGCCTCGTCCAGCTCCAGCAGCACCTTTACAGTTGATGTATGTTGCCACTTCAGTGCCTGCAGCAGATTATATGCAAAGCGCACCAAATGTGCAACTAATGAAGGAAGAGCACATCAATGTGCTTGAGCGGGAGTTGATGGCACTTTGGAAGAGCCAAGTCTTCGATGGCATTGAAATTCTGCAGTGCGCACTGCACAATACATCCAATCAAGAGAGCGCGCATTCTACAACCACAGACATTGCACCTGCTGACAGTATTGAGTCACAAGCTTTGCAACCCGCCACGAGCGCAACTGAAGTGCCTGAAAAGACGCCCATACATTCCTATTCCAACATTCCTGAAGTGAATTTTGTGCCCACAGCAGCAGATAAATCAGATGCACCAGTTAATACTTCCAAAGGCAAAGAGCCATCATATCGCACAGTCGTTCCCATCCAGAATCCACAGATTGTCGATGACGTATATGTGCACGCCATGAAGGCGCCCTCTGTTATGGTTTTGCACAAAGAGCTCCTTTAACTTTCACCCAATCTCAGGCAGCACCATAAAGAACAAGTTACCCCAAAGCATGTTGCAGCTACTAGTGCAGAAGTGGTAGCTACCAACCTTGCGAGTGTTATGCCATTTGCGCATTGTGAAGTGTGCATGCCTTTTGCAGATGATAAAGCACTTAATGCAACACCTCCAGTTAGCACAGCAATTGAAGCACCTCTTCCTATTGTCGCAGACCAAGGAGAAGCAGCCACTATTATAACATTCAACTCTGATACCCAAGCTTGCGATGTTTCCGCATTTGCACTTATTCCATTTTCTGCTTCCATTCCACTGACCTCTCTTACCTCTCAGCTCTACTTATCCCAATGTACCAACAGTAATGCGCAGGCGCTCTTAAATCCTATCGACCCTATGGTGCTTATTCCAGCTGTGTTTCCAAAAAGTGCACATGCACATGCAACTTTTAGTGGTTTAGCAGTGCACACACTGCAAAAGGGCATAGTAACCAAGATGAAGTATAAACCAGTTGCGTGGAAGGTCAAACCAGTCATTGTGCCTGTCCCAAACAAATTCTGCATCAAGCGCACCATTATGGGTGATCCACTAGTGGTGCTTCCTGTGCTTTTACCAAACCTGCCACCATTTACTCCAGAAGACTTAGAAGAATTTTGGGATTGGATTGATGCGCTACATGGCTTTATGCATGTGATACATCCCATTTCACAGTTCTTCAATGCGCAAGCACTTGCGCTAACGCAGCCAGAGCCAAGCGCAAACATGCAAAATGTGCGCAATAGTGTGCTTATTTATGACAATGACTATAGCCAAGTTCTGAGAAGTGCAACAGCAGATGCAGAGGACGAGAAGTTAGATTTGGTGTGGGTTTGGATGGATACTCTAATGTGCCCTAACGATTTCATGGATTCCGAGTATGATGCCCTTGTGCACTATGCGAGCGCATTTTTCAAACACAAGGAGCGGTTATGGAAGTGCAATGTGCACTGCACTCACCAGCTTGTTATTTGGCAGTCCAGATGCTTACTGATATTGTGCACCAGCCACGACAACGTTGTGCACAAGTGCTGTTACACAATGCAATCCACTTTACTTGAGCACTTTTGGCAGCGCCATACAATAGCCACATTTCACCTAGTGCCATACTGCGTGCACAAGTCCATCGCGCTCCCAGGCATAGCACTTGATATTACCACAACATGGTTGAGAGAGATGGAAGAGTCCATAGTAGTGGACACAGAAGATGAAGAAGCAGTTGACGAAGAAGAAGTGCAAGGAGATAGCACTGAGGATGAAGAAAGCACCGATGAGATGCACAATTAGCGCTCTGCATGCACTGCTATGGATACTTCACCTTTTATACAAATTGTCATATGGCGTGCGCTTCCTTTTATCTCTCATACTTTCACCATTTGGACAGAGTTAAAATGTCAGTTGAGAGGAGGCAAGTGATGTTTGGACAATTTTTCCACATTTTGTTTGCGCTTGTGCACTTTGCTTCATGCATTTTTGTGTGCTTTACTTGGCCTCTTCAACTATCCCAAACATTCACTTCTACCACTCACCCACTTTCTTGGCACTCATGCTTCGCACTTCAATAGCTGACAAGGATGCTGCCTGGGGACAGTCAGTATTTCAGCTAGGAGTAGATGATACAGCTCCCTATCACCCTGTGCTCATACTACAGCATTTTTCATGATTGTGTGCACCGCTTGGACATCTTCTATACTCACTTTGCACAGTGCGCTTTTGTGTGCCTTCATGCGCTTTCACGTGCCCAAGTGTGCATCCATGCACCTTTGTCCACTTTCTACACTCCAGTGTGCTCCATTGCACTCCAGTGTGCTCCATTGCACTCCCATGTGCTCCCATGTGCTTCCATGCACTCCCATGTGCTCCCATGCACTCCCATGCACTCCCATGCACTCCATTGCACTCCATTGTGCTCCATTGCACTCCATGCACTTCAGTGTGCCTCTGTGCACCTCTGTGCGCTTTCATGTGCCTTTGACTGTTTAGGTGCGCCTTTGTGCACCTTTTGCATTTCTACTGCACCTTTGGATCCCCCATAGCTGCCTTCTGTCGTGCACCCTAAATGCGCCCCATTGCACTTCAAACCACCTCTGTGCACCCCCCCCAGACTCCCTATCTGCCTTTCACATTTATTGTGCACTCGATGCGCCTTTGCACACTCCTTTTATGCTTTACTTGCAACTCACATTCTCTGCTGTGCACTCATTGCACAATCCCTATCACACACACAACAATCCACCACACCAGTTGCACTGCACATCGCGGTGATGATACTCAACCCGGAAACCCAAACAAAACCTACTAATGGCTTTGGATGGTATAGCACAGGCCAGAGGAAGGGTGCGAGGTGGTACTAAATATCACCGCTGAGACCAAAACAATGTGTTTAGCGACACGAAATAATAAGTGATGGTTTGAATAATCTATAAGAGCATACAAGATCATTCGAAAGAGTTTGAAAACGGTTTGAAGATGTGCAAAATAGGTTCAAAAAAGGTTCGAAGAGGTTTGAAGTCATGTGAAGTAGTCTGAAGAAGTTTGAATAAGTTTGAAGTCATGCGAAGTAGTCCGAAGAAGTTCAAATAAGTTCGAAGAGGTTCGAGGTATATCGAAGAGCAAGTTTAACAAATGTGAAGTGCTTGTTGAATGGTGGTAGGCGATGGGCAATAAAATGGAGAGCAAATATGATAGTTTCAAAACAGTTCACAATATTTCACAGAACTTAGAGATGTGACTCCAAGATAAGACTAAAGAGAATGATTCTTAAATCTGATGATAGTGAGAGGGTAACTTATGCTGTTCCCCATTGATCTATTGTTTTCTTCTAACTAACTAATACAAGTCTATATACAAAATGAAGAGATAGTACTAAAAAGGAAATAAGAACATGTGTAAAACATGAGGCAAATATATCAAACAATGAGGACTTGTAAATCATGAAACAAATGATAAATAATAAATGATGAAATGTATAGTGTTCCCATATGGTAAAAGTACTTATCCTGTGCTTCAATATATCAAAGAAATACAAAAACACACTTATCGCATTCTAACTCTCTTGTACTCTCTCCTTGTGTCCAGTAGTGCTCGATATGTGACTAAATGGATTGTTCCAGATGTGCAGCATGTATTGAAGGTGTTTTAAAACATCTATACAGCAGCCGATATCATTCGAAATGCTGTGAAGTCATTCGAAATGTCGCGAAATGTTGTGAAATAGTTTGAAAAGGTTCGAAGTAGTGCAAAATAGTGTGAAATAGTGCGAAATAGTTCGAAAATGATTCGAAGTTGATTTTGTGGCATTCGTAGCAATTAGGAGTGCATGTTGTAATGTCTCAATGTGAGTGGGAATGTTCTCCAGACTTTAAAGTGCATAGTGGACCTATCAGCAGCTTTCATCTTACTGGTGCATTTACTTGAGGCGCACTGTGATTCCATCATGAGCAAACTGCACATTCTCACATAATTGGGGCACTTTGCACCTATTTGGCATTGGACTGTGCACACTTGGGTGCTTTCACATAATCCTGGCGCTTTGGTGCTATTTGGCCTTTCACAGCATCTCCTTATAGTTCTTCCACATTTCCAATTGGCATTGCCTTATCTGGTAACTGGCACAGGTCGATCACATTATTATTACTAAGGCGCAGCATGTGACACATAACACCAAAGCAGATTAATTGGGAAGAGCGCATGAGATCTAGAGTGTACCAAAAATAGCACATTGCACTGGAACAGTTGGATATTGGGTTATAGGTATGCAAATCTTATTGGCTGAGACAGCAGCATAGTGCAGTTGGGTTTAGATGGGCGAATGGGTGTGCTTGTGGGTAGCACATGGCACTTTCTATTTTTACATTTTATTTTACCGTTTTTATCACATAAGCCATTTGTACATAGTAGGCAGACAGATAGAGAATCCAGAGGATCTTTCCTCCCCTCATAGTTCATAGTTCAGTCAGTGTCGCACATAGTCTATGCACCAGTGTCCAGTCCATGCACCTTTGTAGTGTGCCCTTTGTATAGCCACATTTGCATATCATTTGTGTCCCCTCATCGTATTGTTGCGTTTCATCCCTGCATTGCATCCTTCATCCTCGCTCATGCACTCTTGCAGTGCACCCTTCATATAGCCACATTTGCGCACTGTTTGTGCCTTTTTCTGTATAGCCACATTTTGCGCACCATTTGCACCCTTGTGCTTTCACTTTGTTTGCACCCCTAACCTGTGCACCTCCCTTGCAGCACATCCCAGTGCCATCTCTGTCCCACTACACCTCCTGCCTTCATCATCCTCATTATTGCACACTTTTGCACTTCCATTGCACATTTTTCCGCACTGTGCATTTTTGCCCCTTTGCATTGCACACTTTCCCGCCACTGTGCATATCTCCCCTTTAGTGTGCACAACTAGTGCACACATTGAAAACTGCTGTACCAGCCTCTCCATAGTCTCTGTGCCCCGAAGGATGATCCAAGGCCCTCTAAGCAAACTCCCCCCTCATCCCGAGCATGCCTGCAGTAGTAGGTTAAGTGTTCACCCCTTCTGTTGAGACTCTGCACCAAGTACCAACAGAACACATCAACAAGCACAGGGTGATAGGGAGCTGTGTCAGTGCATATCTTCCCTTGAGCATACACAACTAGTGCGCATATTAAAAACTGCCATTCCAGCCTTCTTATAGTCTCTGCACCCTGAAGGACGATTCGAGGCCCTCTAAGTGAACCCCCCCCCACCCCAAACATGCCTGCAGTTGTAGGTTAAGTGTTCACCCCTTCCGTTGAGACTCTGCACTGAGTACCAACTAAACACATCAGTGCATCAATGCATTTTGGGGCATCCATGGCACTAGGCGGTGGGTCAGGTGAAAGACAGACAGTGCACACTAAAGGTGGGAGTGTCTAGGACAGTGTGTAGGGAGTCTGTGGAGCTCTGGGAGTCATCTTATACTCTGTACCTGTTTATCTTGGCATAGTGTCCAAGATTTTGAGCCTTAAGAGAGAGTTTTCTACTGTAAGGGCAACCTCAAAGCCTCACTTAGAAGTGAGCTAACAGAGGGGAATTTAAAGTTAATATTACACTACATAATACAGATACTTTAGATGCACCTAACAGAGGGGAATCCAAAGAGAAAACTCTAAAGACCCATCTGTTGATGCCCAGTGTATGCAATAGAGCCGAAAATCAAATATAAGCTAAAAATAGCAAAAAGGCAGAAATAGGTAGATCAAGCTGTGGGATGATGTCACCATGATGGGTAAACATCCAGAAGGGGTCCCCATTCTAAGAATAGAACTGTCAATATGTACCAACATTAAAAAAACTAAAATATAATAATAAAATAGGAATAAATCATAGAAAATCATAGAAAAGGCAGAATAGGGTGAAATAAATATAAAAAAATATGGGATGAATGCAGAAAATTTCCCAGATGCCTGGTGTGCCTTCCTTTACCCTTACATAAAGTCCATATGAGACAGTGCATCTGCCACCATATTATTGTCCCCTTTGATGTAAACAATCTTGCAGTTGTATTGAGACATGAATTCTATCCACCTTGCCTATCAGTAACTCAAGTTTTTCTGCATGTCAAAATTTTTGAGCATTTTGTGGTCAGTGTAAACCAGTACAGGGACCTCAATGAGATCTGAGCACCACTTATTGAGAGTACAGATGATCACCAGCATTTTCTTTGCATGTACTGGGTAGTTCATCTCTGCCCCCTTGAAGGTCATTGAGTCAAAAAATCACTAGCATCAGTCATCACAAATATTTTTATGTCTGGCATCAGATTGTGGTCAATAGTCATTAAGCAATCAAGCCCAACAATGGCCTTTTTGATCACCTTGAAGGCCTGCTCATGTGCATTAGTCCACAGTGGAAAATTTGTATTACTCTCTTTAGTTGTCAGTTCTATCAGAACCTGAGTATGTCCTGTAATCTGAGGCAAAAAGTGTGCAATGTAACACATGAGTCCACAGAACTGTCAAACCTCCTTAGCATCATGTGGCCTGGGCTAGCCAGCTATGTGATCTGTCTTCATGTTAGCTTCGATTCCACAAGCTGAAATGCAATAGCCCAGAAAATCAACCTTGGTCTGAGATAAATGCATCTTCCAAGGGTTACAGTATAACTGTGAGCCATGCAAAGCTGCCAGAATTGTTCAAACATTCTCACAATGCTATTCTACTGTATTAGACCAAACAATGATATTGTCCAGATAGATGTGGCAAATTTTTCTGATATAAGGATGCAAGGCTGATGTTACACATTACTGGTGGATGGCTGGCATGTTTCTCAAACCCGTAGGCATTACCATCCACTCAAATGAGCTGAATGGCATGGATACAGCTGTAAGGGGAATATTGTTGGGATGTATGTGCATCTGGAAGAAACTATTTGTCATGTTGATGGTGGCCCAAATTTTCCCTTTGGCACAGTCATTCAAGATGTCATTGATGCGAGGCAGGGGATGGGAGTCCATAATAATGTTCTTCTTTAGCTGATGGAAGTCATTGACATAACATGGCAATACTGAGGGTCCAATTTCAGAATTATGAATGCTGGTGAAGTGTGAGGAGATGACGAGGGATGGATATGTCCCACATCCAAATGTTGTTAAATTAAGGTTTGCCATGCCTCGCAGAATTTGCATGGACAAGCATAGGTTGAGTCTTAATCATTTGCACCACATCTTTTAATTTAATTTGGGCTGTGACATTCTGTGGCAACTTATCGACATGAGGCAATGGCTCAAATATATCCTTAAACACTGATAAAAAATTTTTCTCAAGAGAATGCCAGCACCTCTATTTGGTCCCTTACCATTGTGGCAATGTCCAAGGGTTTAACAACCTCTGGTACTCACTTTCCATTCTCTAAACATCCATTATATACCAATACAAGTTCCTCTAGGATTTTTTTTTTTTTTTTTTTTTTTTTTCATCTGCAATGGACATTGAAGGTCAACAACTTGCTTCGATTTAACTCTCAATGGTGGGTTCAACAAGTCAACATTGCAATATTTATCAATGGCAGTACATGCAACAAAGTCTGCAACAAAGTGATTTGTGACTAAAAAAAGCAGTCCCAAGAGAAGCAGAACACACAGGCTGAGAGTAACAATAGCTTTAATCATATGTGAAACATAAGAGGAGTCCAGGGAGAATGGGGTAATCTTGACATATTCATGCAAATGGCTATTGAAAGACATGGTGTTGTTGAGTGCAATAGAGATTGGTAGCAGTTTATGAAGATGGAAACAATAGAGACCCAAAACATGAATCAAGGCCTCATTGATGAGCGCGAGATGCACTCTGCAATCCAGCATACTATCTACTGTGAATAGTTCATCAACAGATGGTCCCACTAGGGAGTATGCCTAATGCAGGTGTCTCACAGCCAAGGGAGCACTTATGTCCTCCTCAGACTCAGAACCTGCACTCAAAACAGTGTTCAGCATAATGGCTCCCATGAGGGAAGAATTGATGTTGTTGGTATCCTCAATTTGTGAAGATGATGTCACAACACCAACTGTCTTGTTGTTAGTAGCACCTCCATGCTTGTAACCAAGCACAATCTCTTCAGTTAACTCGCTATAGTTGCAAGGGTCAGGAAAGTTAAAAGGGCAATTTCCATTTTTTTACCCTTCACATTGACTGTAGCATCCACCAGGTCCTTTATTTTATGGTTCTTGCAATGGGTGCAGAGGTCAACATCAAGGAGACTATCGAGCTGGAAATGCAGGGTGTCTTCAGAGAAATGATAGTCAGTGCCACATAAGATGATGTTCATGTGACAGATATCATTGACCTATTTTGAGAATGAGTCAGAGGGCCTGAGGTGAGTGTTGCATACATGGGCATGAACTTCATCATCCCATTCATTGAATAGGAACTCCTTACACAATTATTTCATGAAGGTGGCAAAGGGGACTGCAATGAGTTCCACACAATGCATTGAAATCCAATCTCTGGTGCACATGTCTTTGAGACCTGGTAGAACTGCAGCGATATGATTTGCCTCCTCCAGTTTCTTATTCACAGAGAAGAAATTCTCACATGCCATCTCCTACTGATGCATGACCATGGGTGACACTTCACCAGGTGTGAGCAATGGGATATGTTTGGATTTGGCATGTACACATTCAGCAGGGGTATTTGTAGACATTTTACATGCTATGAACAGCAAGGGGTCATAGGAGGTGTCTGTGTCTGTATCATCAGAAACACTGGATGGATGGATGCAGGAGTCTATCAAGATGTCAGGGCCAGCAGGTGTGAATGTATGTGTGTTGTCTCCTTCCTTTGGAGATGATGGCATGTTGGCAGAGTCTGTACAGGGTCTTGGTAGGGACAGCGAAGACAACTCAGAGTTCTCAAGGGCAGTAGTCATGTTAAGGACACTCAGAACTTGATATCATATCAACAGCAGAGTGGGGAGCAAATTTGTCAACAAAAACAGCAGTAGGCATGACAGCCTATCGGATGGTGGGTAGTGAGAAAAAGGATGAGACCTGTGAATTACTTACTATGTGAACAGTGATGATTCTTTTGAGATGAGCTCAAGGTTTGAATTAAGCAGAGTTGGTGAGCTAGGTAGTACTACTAGTTGGATGATGGTGGTTCTTGGATAAGAGTAGCTGTCCCCCATCTGTCTGTTATCATGTGTGTGGTAAATATGTGTAAATAAAAGCCATTGTTACAGTATGAAGGGTATAGGCCCAAGGAATATAAAGAGAGAGCAGTGAGACACTGAGACATTGCAATCCACAGAATAGCAAAAAACAAAATATTGAGGAGGCCTTAGCATAGCAATCAATCATAGCTGCACTATACTGGTATTTGAAACATCTTTCGTGGTGATGTGCCTAGAATATGGTACATTGCAGTGGTACTAAACTAACAAAGGCCATTTGGCCTCAACACTGGTGTGGGAACTCAACACTGGCTATCAAGACCAAATTGAGACCACAAATACAGTTACTGTGCCAATAAAATAAATAAAATAAAATACAGAAAAGGAAGGAGTGTTTGGTCTTATGCTGCAACCATTCCATCTGTAAACAGTGCCAAATCTGCAAACTGGAATGCAAGCATATATATGTATATGCTGCTGAAGCAATCTGTATCATCCACTTTACAAGTTTTGCTTGCTGTATGCTCCCATTGAAGATTTAACTCAATTTCAGAGGAGATAAGTTAGTTACAAGGTGGATTGAAAGCTATGTAAGGAGATATAGTATGTGCTAGAGATGTGAATATTTTAAACAACTACATTTCAATCGAGCCATCCCATTTGGCAAGTCTTACCTGGGCATTTGGGCTTGCGATCCTGGCAACCACTTTGCTACAGTCCTGACAATGGTTGTTGCAGTTGCTAACCTTCTGGCAGATTCCTGGGCAATCTGCAATTGCACACTTGCAACATGTGCATTGTTGCCACTTTTTGACAGGTGGTTTGGCAAGGAAATCAGAACCATGCTTTTAGACTAAGTTGAAGGTTGTGTCTCCAAGGGTTTGCAGCAAGCACTTCACATGATCCATCAGGTAAAAGGTGTAAGGGCAACCTCAAAGCCTTACTTAATAGTGAGCTAACATAGGGGAATCCAAAGTTAATACTATACTACATAATACAGACACTCCAGGTGCACCTAACAGAGGGGAATCCAAAGAGAAAACTCTAAGGACCCATCTGTCAATGCCCAGTATAAGTGGTAGACCCAAAAATTAAATAGTAAGCTAAAAATAGCAAAAAGGTAGATATAGGCAGATCAAGCTGCAGGATGACATCACCTTGATGGGTAAACATCTAGAAGGGGTCCCACCTCTAAGAATAGAACTGTCAACATGTACCAACATGGAAAAAGCTGAAATATAATAATAAAATAGGAATAAATCATAGAAAATCATAGAAAAGGCAGAATAGGGTGAAATAAAATATATATAAAATATGGGATGAATGCAGAAATTTTCCCAGATGCCTGGGGCACCTTCCTTTCCCAGCACATCAAAGATTCTTTGACTGGTACATTGTCAATATATGGCACTGTATAAGCTGGTATCTCTGGCTGTAGAATATAGCATACATTATTGTGGACAATTGGTGCTAAGTTTGTTCAACCCATTGGCAATGTAATGAGGGAATAGCTGTAAGGGCAACCTCAAAGCCTCACTTAATAGTGAGCTAACAGAGGGGAATACAAAGTTAACATTATACTACATAATATAAACACTTCAGGTGCACCTAACAGATCAGAATCCAAAGAGAAAACTCTAAGGACCCATCTGTTGATGCCCAGTATATGTGATAGACCTAAAAGTCAAATAGTAGGCTAAAAATAGCAAAAAGGCAGAAATAGGCAGATCAAGCTATGGAATAATGTCACCTTGATGGGTAAACATCCAGAAGGTGTCCTGCCTCTAAGAATAGAACTGTCAACATGTACTAACATGGAAAAAACTGAAATATAATCATAAAATAGGAATAAAATCATAGAAAATCATAGAAAAGGCAGAATAGAGTGAAATGAGATATATGAAAAATATGGGATGAATGCAGAAAATTGCCCAGATGTCTGAGATCCCTTACATCACCCCCCTTCTATGATGTGTCACCCTGATGCATTCGAAACCCTATTTGCCTGAAGTCAGATGCTTGGATGCACTGAGGAATGTCGCCAGTGGAACTCCTTGACCAGTCATGGGGCATTCACATTGGACTCTGTGACCCAAGAGTTCTCCTCATACCCATAACCTTTCCAGTGCACTAGGTTTCACACATTACAGCAACCTTGTTTCAAACCTTCCATGGCACTATGAATACTTGCAAATGTCTGTGAACCTTACAAAACCACTTCAAAATAATTTCACAGTACTTCAAACATTTTTGTGCTATTTCACATTCCTTCAAACTATTTTGCAGCACTTTGAATGTACTTGGACACTGCATCCTTATCTTCCAAGTCTCTCTCAGCACTCCTACCCCTCTTGGCACTGCATGGCAAGCTTATCAAAAGCAGGATGAGAATGAAAGACACTTTTAGGATCCAATGAGGCTTTTTGTGAGTTTTGGATGAACTATTGGAACAATAAGATATGTGGTTTTGGACATATTACAATTTCGGCTGCTCTTATCAGTTGTTATTTCTTCAGTGATACAGGTTATCCTTTTAGTCTTACATCTTGCCTCATGTATACCTCATGTTTTATTTCCTTTTTAGTACTGTCTCCTCAAAATTTATATAACTTTGTACTAGATACATAGTCAAAAAAAACAAGAAAGATATTGCCTTCACATCTCTATTGTTTGATCTAAGAGCCATCCTCTTGAGTCCAAGCCTCGTGTCTTAGCTCTAAGTTCTGCGAACCATTGCAAACTTCCTCAAAACTTTGTACTAGCCTCTCAAAACTATTGTCTATCATCTATCACATCTCATTATTATTGCACATTGTCATCATTGATTCATATTGCCTATCAACATTATTTGTGACCTCCACAAACATTTCCAAATTTTTTTGAACTTCTTTAAACTTTTTTGCACTGCTTCACAGAACTTCATACCTTTTCAAACATCTTTGGCCTCTTTGAAACTTGTTTGCATACTCCTGGTTAACAGTGGTGATATTTAGTACCACCTTGCACCCTTCCTCTAACTTGTGTTATACCATTTGAAGCTATTTTATGGGTTTTGTTTGGGTTTCTGGGTTGAGTATCATCACTATTTTGAGAAGGTGCACTCCAAGACAATCTGCAATGTTGACTTCCAGCATGGTGACTTGGTTCTTATGCACAACACAGCGATCGAGAAGAGTCTTAACCACAAAATATGCCCATGCTATCTTGGCCTGCTCATCATAGTCTCATACAATCAAGGGGGGGCATATATCATTTGCAAACTCAATGGAACAGTATTTGACAGACCAATAGCTGCATTTTGCCTAGTCCCATACCATGTGCACAGGTCAATTGCACTTTCTGAGATAATGCTCAATGTCAGTACAAAATGGTTGAGGGAGATAGAAGAATAAATGTTTGTGAACACAGAGGAAGAAGACATTGTTGAAGAGGGAGAAGTGCAAGAAGATAGCACAGAAGATGAAGAAAGTGCAGATGAAGCCACAAATTAGTGTTTGACATGCATCAATATAAATATTCTTTTCTTTTCTGCATACTCTGTTCTTTTCTTTCTATTCTTACTCTACATTTCTTCTATTCTCAAAGCTGAATCTGGACATTGTCCATAAATGTGTAACCCATGGGTTTTACTGGCCATGATGATCTACTGAGCCTTTCCCATTTTACCCTTGCTTATTTTTTTAGTTTGCCTCTGCTGCCTGAGGACAGTCAGTATTTCAGTTTGGAGGAGATGATATGGCTCCCCATTGCTCTGCACTCATACTACAGCATTTTTTGTGATTGTGCATACCTCTTGGATGACTCTTATTCACTTTGCACAGTGCACTTTCATGCACCTTTGTGCACTTTCATGCACCTTTGTGCACTTTCATGCACCTTTGTGCACTTTCATGCACCTTTGTGCACTTTCATGCACCTTTGTGCACTCTTGTGTGCTTCCATGTGCTTTTGGCTTCCTGTGTGTGTTTTTGAGTGCTTTTTCTGATTTCACTGTGCTCTTGGATGACACTTAGCCATTTTCTATCATATGCTTAAATGCACATTGTTACACTCCAAACTGCCTTTGTGTGCCCCTGCACTCATTATCTGCCTTTCATAGTTTATTGCATGCTCGATGTGCCTTTATGCACTCTTTTGCACTTTGTCAACAATTCACATTCTCATTGCACTCTCCCTGCACTATTCATCTATCCTACACACCAAAATTTTGACCTCATCTTTTGCATTGCACACCATGGCTTTCAGCTCCCTAGACAACTTAGTTGAGGTGCACCATGATCACATCATAAGACAACAGTGCATTTTCATGTAATCTGGGCACTTTGCATCTATTTGGTGCTGCATTGTGCACACTTGAGCTCTTTCACATAATTTGAATGCTTTGGCCCTATTTAACATCACACAGCATCTTCTCATAGTCATCCCACATTTCCAATCAGCATTGCCTTCTCTGGTAACTGGCACAGGTTGATCACAGTGATATGGCTCCCTATTGCCCTGTGCTCATACTACAGCATTTTTTGTGATTGTGCATACCTTTTGGATGACTTTTATTCACTTTGTGCAGTGCACTTTCATGCACCTTTGTGCACCTTTGTGCACTTCTAGTGTCTCAAGGTCCAGTTCATAGGACTGAAAAAGACCATAGGACTAAACTGGACCAAACCTCGGTCTAGTCTTGTTTGTAGTTGCAGTTGCCCACATTTTAGGTTGGAATGGCTGCCAGTTGCCTCACTTTGTAAATATTTGAAAACCATTCAAAGACCGATTTGGTTGCAACAGGTCTTCTTACAGCATTATATATACTCGAGGAAAAATATTTGCATTACAAAAAAATACAACTAATATATACCATTTATACTAATACACTGTATACAAATAGGCCATGGGATGAGCCCAAGAAAAAGTGTTCATTTCATGAGTGCTTATATACCCCATGGCAGTGCATGGACCATTTGGTTGTGCTTGCATCCTGAAAAAACAAAGTGGCACCACTTGCCAAACAGTTTCCACAACCACCAATACTCCACAATGCCGCTGATAGGTCCATTACACACTTTAAGGTCTGGAGAACATTCCCACTTGCATCGAGACATTATGACACACACTCTGAATTGCTACGAATGCCACGAAATTGACTTCAAACCATTTTCGCATGATTTTGCACTATTTTGGACAACTTCAAACTACTTCGAACTATTTCATGACATTTTGCAACACTTTGAATGACTTCAGCTGCCATATAGTTGTCTTAAAACACTTTCAATACATGATGCTCAACCGGAGTGAACTATTTAGTCACATATTGAGCACTACCGGACACAAGGAGAGATTACAAGAGACTTAGGATACGATAAGTGCAGATTTTTGTTTCATTGATATATCAAAGCAATAGAACAAGAACTCTTACTATACTTGGACAATGTACGTTTCACTTATTATCATTTTTCATTTTGTTAAATGTTTTACAATACCTTTATTTGCTGTGCACATTGCCTCATGTTCTACAATTTTTATTATTTCCTTTTTAGTACTATTTCTTCAGATTGTATATAGACTTGTATTAGTTAGAATAATAACAGAGCAATGGGGGAACAGCACAAGTTACCCTCACACATATCATCAGATTTAAGAGCCACCCTCTTGAGTCATATTTTCGCATCATATCTCTAAGTTCTGCAAAATATCGCGAACTTCCTCGAAACTATTGTATTCACTCTCCATTTTATTGCATATTGCCTATCGCCTTTTGGCAAACACTACACATTCGCTAAACTTGCCATTCGATATACTTTGAACCTCTTCAAACTTCTTTGAGCCTACTTTGAACTATTTCACACATCTTCGAATCTACTTTGAACTCTTTTGCACATCTTTGAATCTATTTCGGACTCTTTCGAATACCTTCATATGCCCTTACAGACTATTCACCACACTCCTTACCATTTTGCATTACTAAACATTATGTTTTGGTCTCAGCAGTGATATTTAGTACCACCTCGCACCCTTTCTCTGACTCATGTTATACCATCTGAAGCCATTTAGTAGGTTTTGTTTGGGTTTCCAGGTTGAGTATCATCACCGCTTCCTCTCTACCACCTCTCCATCTCCTCTCACTGCCAACAGCACCTACACCACCTACATTGGAAGCACTGCACATCAACCGCTGATGTGTTCAGTTGGTACTTGGTGCAGAGTCTCAACAGAAGGGGTGAACACTAAACCTACAGCTGCAGGTGTGCTCGGGGTGAGGGAGTTCGCTTAGAGAGCCTCAGATCATCCTTCAAGGCACAGAGACTAAGAGGTGGCTGGCATGATGGTTTTTAATGTGCACACTAGTTGTGTATGCAAAAAGGAAGGTATGCACAATGGTGAAAAAGTGTGCAATGCAAAGGGGCAAAAATGCACAATGGGAGTGCAAAAATATACAATGATGATGGAGATGAAAGGGGAGGTTTGGCAGGACAAGGACAGCACTGGAGTGTGCTGGAAGGGTGATGCACAGGCTAGGGATGCAGGCAGGACATGAGCACAACTGATGGGAAAATGCGCAAACAGTGCACAAAACATGGCTATACAATGAGGGGCACTAGTGGTGCACAAACATGGCTATATAAAGGGTGCACTGTAAAAGTGCACAAGTGAAGATGAAGGACACAAATGAAGGGGTGAAATGTGGCAATACAATGAGGGATGCAGATGATACACAAATGTGGCTATATGAAGGGGTGCACTAAAAGGCACATGCACTGGACAATGTGGCACAGACTATGTGCAATGCTGAATGAACTATAAACTATGTGGGGGGAAAGATCCTCTGGATTCTCTATCTGTCTGCCTACTATATACAAATGGCTTATGAGATAAAAAATGGTAAAATAAAGTATAAAAATAGAAAGTGCCATGTGCTACCCACAAGTGCATCCATTGGCCCATCTAAACCAAACTGCACTATGCCACTGCCTTAGCCAATAAGATTTGTGCATGCTATAGCCCAATACCCAACTGTTCCAGCATGATGTTCTATTTTTTGGTGCACTTTAGGTCCCATGTGCTTTTCCCAATTAATCCACTTTGGTGTTATGTGTTGCATGCTGCACCTTAGTAATAGTGATGTGATCAACTGGTGCCAGTTACCAGATAAGGCAATGCCAATTGGAAATGCAGAAGAACTATAAGGAGATGCTGTGCAAGGCCAAATAGTGCCAAAGTGCCTGGATTATGTGAAAGCGCCCAAGTGTGCACAGTCCAACACCAAATAAGTGCAAAGCACTCAGATTATGTGAGAATGTGCAGTTCACTCATGCTGCAATCGCAGTGCACCTCGAATAAGTGCCCCAGTAAGCTGGAAGCCATGATGCACAGCACAATTGGTGTGGTGGTGGATTGTTGTGTGTGTGATAAGTGGATCATGCAATGAGTGTGCAGCAAAGAATGTGAGTTGTGGGTAAAGCATAAAAGGAGCACATAAAAGTGCATTGAGGGCACAATAACTGTGAAAGGCAGATAAGGAGTGTGGGAGGTGCATGGAGGCAGTTTGAAGTGTAACAAGGCACATTTAAGGTGCACAATTGGAGGCAGCTAAGAGGGATCCAAAGGTGCAGTGGAAATGTAAAAGGCACACAAAAGTGCACCTAAGTGGTCAAAGGCATGTGAAAGCACACAAAAGTGCACTGGAGCACATGGAAGCACACTTGGGCACATGAAAGCAGACAAAGGCATGCAAAAGCACACAATGGCACATGGAAGTGCATGAGAGTGCACTGTGCAAAGTGAGTAGAAGGTGTCCAAGTGGTGCACACAATCACAAAAAATGCCATAGTATGAGTGCAGGGTGATAGGGACCCATATCATCTCCTCCCAGCTGAAATACTGACTGTCCTCAGGCAGCATCATTGTCAGTTATTGAAGTGTGAAACATGAGCACCAAGAAAGTGGGTGAGTGGTAGAAGTGAATGTTTGGGATATATGAAGAGGCCAAGTAAAGTGCACGAAAATGTGCAAGCGCAAAAGAAGTGCAGAAAAATTGTCCAACCATTACTTTCCTCCTCTCAACTGAAATTTTGACTCTGTCCAAATGGTGAAAGTATGAGAGATAAAAGGAAGCACACACGATAAAACCAATTCTGAAAAAATGGGAAAGGCTCAGTAGATCATCATGGCCAGTAAAACCTATGGGTTGCACAATCATGGAAGGTGCCCAGATGCAATTTTGCGAATAGAAGAAAGGTGACATAAAAAAAAGAAAGAAAGCAAAGCGTACATATAAAAAGATGAAATATCCATAGCGGTGCACACGGAGCGCTAATTGCATGTCTCATCGGTGCTTTCTTCATCCTCTGTCCTTGTGCTTCTTCTTCATCAACTGTTTCTTCATCTTCTGTATCCACTACTATGGACTCTTTCATCTCTCTCAAACACGTTGTAGTAATATTGAGCACTATGTCGGGAAGTGCAATGGACTTGCGCACATGGTATGGCACTAGGTGAAACATGGTATTGGCCTGTCAAATACTGTCCCATTGAGTTTGCAAATGATATACATGCCCCCTTGATTGCACAAAACTATAACTAGAGGACCAAGGTAATGCAGACACATTTTGCAGTTAAGGCTCTTCTCTATCACTGTATTGCACATAAGGACTAAGTTGCCATGGTGGAAGTTGAAATTGTGGATGGTTTTGGAATGAGTTTTTTCAAAATGGAGCACTGCTTTGTGCCTTTCTGCATAGACATGGGAATGAATGCATGCTAAGTCTTCTGGCCACTTTTGTAATGCATGTGCTCACCATGCAATCAAGTCTGTAGTGGAGAGTATAGAATCTGGGGGTGGGTTAAGGTATGTTGCTTCAACGATATCAAGAGGAATCAGAGGCTGCATGCCTGTAACAATGAAGTATGGCAAAATGCCAAGGCACTTCTGAATTGTGATATGCTCCACCCAATAGACTGTACAGTGAACTGAACAATTTTGACTCTACTCCATTTGCAGCTTTGATAAGTGCTTGGCGCACATTGAAGTGTGTGTGCTCAACAATTCCATTAGCACACAAATTATAGCCAGATATGCAGATGTGATTGATATGGTAGTGCTTGCTGAGATAGGCTAGCACTTTGATGAATGGCTTGCCATTATTGGTGACTATCTCATACAATGCACCCCATCTGCAAATGAGGTCTTGGAACATCCAGTTGCTGAGTGTGCTCGCATTTTCTTTGGGAAGTCCATGGAATTCTGGCCAAGTCACAAGCAAGCAATGCCCTTGGATGATATAGCACCACCCTGCTGATACTGGTAAGTGCATCGTATCAATATAAACTTTACTGAAGAGAGGCACAGGCATTGCAACAATTGGCAGTATTAGAACCTTCTGCATTTGCTGAATCTGGCAAATATGACAAGTGTGCATGAACCAAATGATGTTGTCCATAACGTGTGGCCACCAAAAGCGCTTGAGTAGCATGGAGCACGTCACGTAAAAGCACTTGTGTCCAAAGTTGTTATGGATGGTGCACAATATTGGTAGGCATCTAGATTGCCAAATAACCAGCTGGTGAGCACCATGCACATTGTGCTTCCATAAGCACATCTTGTCTTTGGCATAGCACATGAGTCTGCCATACTCAGAATCCATGAAATTGCTAGGGCACATTAGAGTATCCATCCAAATCCACACCAAATCTAACTTCTCGTCCTCTGCATCTGCTGCTGCACTTCTTGGAACCTGGCTATAGTTGTCATCATAAACAAGTGCAGGATTGTGTACACTTTGCACTTTTGCACTTGGCTCTGGCTGCATTAGCATGAGTACCTGCATGTCAAAGAACTGTGAAATGGGACATATTGCATGCATAAAGCCATGTAGTGCATCAATCCAATCCTCAAACTCTTCATCGTCTTCTCCTTCTAAGTCTTCTGGCTGCTTTGGTTGATGTGAGAGCCCATCTGGACCATGCACCACTCTCCTAACATGTACGAGTGTAAAGTGGAATATAAGGATTGAGATGATCTACTGGTTAATGCTGGCAGATGGTTGGATATTGTGGTTTTGTAGCATGCCCTTAATATAGTGTGCATCAGTCTCAATTGTGCACACCTATAATATAAAGGCGCAAACTGTGCAGTGCATGATAAAGCCCATAGATCTCTAGCTTTGGTTGCAAAAAGTGCACTTCTCTGTAGTTGAGTGTAATTGAGCTGAACTGATTGTAAATGTGCATTTTTGCATTTGCACATTTTTGCTGACAAAGGTAGAAGCTGACCACTATCTGAGAAGTGTCGACCACAAGGATATCAGGGAACTCTGATGAATAATTGATCAGTTTTAGTGCAGGGCAATCTAGTACTGCTCATTTGATGTTGTTTTGTGCCACTATCTGCTCTGGGCCCCATTCAAATGGAGCATTCTTGCGCATAAGCTTTGTGAGTGTGTTAATGTAGTGTGCTGATGATACTCGACCTGAAAACCTAACAAAAACCTGGTAAAAGGCTTAGGAAGTATAACACAGGCTAGAGGAAGGGTGTGAGTTGGTACTAAATATCACTGCTGATACCCAAATCTTGTGTTTAGTGACATGAGATGATGAAGTGCATTGCAAATAGCCTTTAGAGGCATATGAAGGTGTTCAAAGTAGTTTGAAAGATGTTTGAAGGTATGCAAAATAGTTCGAAGAACTTTTAAGGGATGCCAAAGTAATTCGAAGTGGTTTGAGGTATATCGAGAAGCAAGTATAGTGAATGTGAAGTATTTTTCGAATGGCAATAGGCAATAGGCAATGAGTCGAGAGACTAATACAAAAGTTTGAAGAAGTTCACAATATTTCACAGAACTTAGAGATACGATGCGAAGATAAGACTCAAGAGAACTGCTCTTAAATCTGACAATAGTGGAGAGGGTAACTTCTTCTCTGTTCCCCATTGCTTTGCTATTGTTCTAAGTAACTAGTACAAGTCTATATACAATTTGAAGAAATAGTACTAAAAAGGAAATAATAACAAGTATAGAACATGAGGCAGTATGCACAGCAATAAAGGTATTGTAAAACATAAAACAAATGAGAAACAATAATAAATGAAATGTACATTGTCCCAGTATAGTAAGAGTTCTTGTTCTATTGTTTTAATATATCATTAAAACATAAAAACACACTTATCACATTCTAAGTCTTTTATCATCTCTCCTTGTGTCTGGTAGTGTTCGATATGCAACACAGTGGCTTATGCTGTATGTTTTATGTGTGTCAAAATGGTTTTAGAATATTCCTATGGTGGCCAATGTCATTCTAAGTAGTGCAAAGTCATTCGAAAATGTTTGAAGTGTTGAAAAAACATTTGAAGCTATTCAAAATTATGCAAAGTCATGCAAAATAGTTCAAAAATAGTTCAAAAAGTGTTTTAAGTTAATTTCATGGCATTCATAGTGATTCAGAGTGCATGTCATAATGTGTAAATATGATTAGATCCTTCTCCAGACTTTATGGCATGCAGTGGACCTATCAGCACATAATTGTGGATATAAATGCACATTAAACCAACTGTCCCCAAGAATGTGTGCACTTCTGACAGTGTGTGGCATGCACCCCAATTGTAGATAACATCTACCTTGTTGCACTCAGGTTTTCTACCTTTTGGTGTGCAATAATGGCCAAGAATGACAAAGTTCTTAGTGCACAATGTGGACTTCGTCCCAGAGAAAGTGCCGCCACTATATTTCATGTGCTGCACAATGTGGTTCACATTCTGGAAGTGCTCCCACACAAAGTGCCTAATGCCAGGGTTCACAGTGAGCACTTCGCACAAGCTGTCTGGTAAAATGTAGCGCTTCGAAGGCCCCTTGACTGGGATGTCATCAATATAGGGAATGGTGTAATCTGGTATCTCTGGCTGCAGAATATAGCACACATTGTTGTGGAAGATCAGTACTGAGTTTGTCCAACCCATTGGCAATGTAATGAGGTGCATTGCACCATAAGGCATCTGGAATGTTGTAAGGTCACGCGATGATTCTTTTATTAAGTGCTCATCGTATCCCACATATAGATTGAGGACAGTGCTGCATGCATGCCCCACAAACTGCTCTGCAAGGTACTCAGGTGTAGGGTACTCAGGTGTAGGAGTGATGCCAGAGTGTTTAATGGTAATGTGATTAAGTGGTTCGAGGCTATGTATGATGCACAGCACTTTTCCATCTTTCTTGAGCATGCAAAACCACTGCAATCTATATGCCAAATTCGAGCACTCATAAATGCCTGAGTCGATCTTCTTCCAGATAATACTACAAACTTCTTCATATATGCCTGGTGGAATGGGGATGTTGCACTCTATCCAAGGTGTGTGCAAAATAACTGGGATTTCTACTGGGGGAAAAAATGTGGTCTTAAAACTGCCACACTCCTCATTGCTCCATGCAAAGGCTTCATTCTGCAAAGAAATCAAGTGGTGCAAAATCTTCATCTCTTCTGGTAGCAAGAAATTGGTATGGTGCTTTTGGAGCACTTGCATGTGCTCTTCAGTATAGTGCTCAATTGGGGTAAACAGTGGCAGGTTTGGTAAAAGCGCAGGAAGTGCCACTAGTGGATCACCTATAATGTTGCACTCAATGTGGAATTTGTTTGGGATGGGTGCAATAACTGGTTTGACCTTTCTAGCAACCAGTTTATACTTCTTCTTGGTTACTATGCCCTTTTGTGGTGCACACACTGCTAAATCAATAAATGTTGCACGTGCATGTGTGCTTTTTGGAAATGCAGCTGGAATAAGTGCCACAGAGTCAATCAAATTTAAGAGTGCCTGCACATGACTGTGGTACACTGGGATAGATAGAGTTGAGAGATAATAGAGGTTGGTGGAATGGAAGCAGAAAATGGAATAAGTGCAAATGCAGAAACATCACAAGATTGGGTATCAGAGTTGAATGTTATGATAGTAGTGGCTTCTCCTTGGTCTGCGATCAATTCCTCGAAGCCTGGCAAAATTTTTTTGTGGATTATTCTGAATAGTAAAGTGCGGTGTTGCTGCAGCTGGTAAGAAGTAGCATGGCTTTCCCCTAGGCTTTGTTGAAATGGTGAAGATGGCACCTGTGTTCAGGTCACAAAGAGTAATTGTTTGCACTTCATCCACAAAATTGTGCATGATGGAGCATGTTAACACGTCGAAGGGGCACCCTAACAGAATATCATAAGCAGGCAAATGGATAACATGCACCTGCACATAAGCAATGATATCTCCAATGTGCACGAAAACATTGCATGCAAGCCCAAGTGATTCATCTACCTCACCATTGGCTGACTGCATGTATAAATGAATGTGTGGGTCATACTGGAGTCCAAGATGATGGCAGACTGCTTCTGACATCACAATAATTTGTGATCCCAGATCTAAGATAGCTTTAAAGTATTCTTGGTTGTTGATCAATAACTCAATGGAGCGGAGTGCATGCAACTCTTTTGCAACTTTCAAAATGTCGGGATTCTCAATTTTGCCTGGCTGAAAATGGGTAATGTACTGTTCAAATAGATCCTGTAAAATGATAGGAATAGGTGCTGCAATCACTGCACTAACTGGAGGTGTTGCATCAAGCACTTTATTTTCTGATAAAGGCATGCATGCTTTGCAATGTGCAAATGGCATAATGCTTGTGAGGTTGGTAGCTACCACTTCTGCACTGGTAGCTGCAATGCATTTTGGGGTAACTTGTTCTCTATAGCACTGTCTATGATTGAGCGAGAGTGAAAGGAGCTTTTTATGCAAAACTGTAATAAAGGGTGCCTTCATGGCATGCAAGTATACATCATTGACAATCTGCAGATTCTGGATAGGAACAACAGTGCAATACAATAGCTCTTTGCCTTTGGAAGTGTTAACTTGAGTGTCTGGTTTATCTGCTGCTGCAGGGACAAAACATGCTTCAGGAATGTTGGAATAGAGATGTATGGGTGTCTCATCAGGCGCTTCAGTTGCACTCGCAGCAGATTGCAAAGCTGGTGACTCAATACTGTCAGCGGGTGCAACATCTGTAGTCATAGAAGGTGCACTCTCTTGATTTGATTTATTGCGCAGTGCACACCACAGAATTTCAATGCCATTGAAGACTTGCCTCTTTCAAAGTGCCATCAACTCCCTCTCGAGCACATTGATGTGCTTTTCCTTCATTAGTTGCACATTTGGTGCACTTTGCATATACTCTGCCATAGGAGCTGAGATGGCAACATATATCAACTGTAAAGGTGCTGCTGGAGCTGGATGAGGCACTATATTGTAGATGAGTAGTGAATTGGTATTTGATGAAAGTTGACCAGTGGCAATCTGCCCTGGGTTGCGCTTATGCCATTCCTCGATGCACTCACCTAAGAAGTTGCCTGGAATAGAATGTGCCATGAATGCACCACTGGAAGTATGATGTGCCCTTTCATGTTTTGCCTACACTTTCCCTCACTAATAAGGCACTCAATTGAAGTGCACTCAGGGATATAATGCCCTGTTTGACTGCAACCATTGCAAGTATCATTGTTCAAATGGGGCATGCCATTTGCACCATCTCTGTGCGATGTCCTCAATGTGATAACTATTGTCTGTGTCATGTGCTCGAATAGGACTGAGATGTCTTCTGCTTTGACTGCAGGCACACTAGGTTGTGGTTGGGAAATGGGTACATTGGGTGCTGAGTAGGGCACATACATATCAGGGTTTTGCACTGTGAGCCCAGTAAGTGGCTGGAAATAGCGTGCTGGGCCTTCGAAGATAAAGTCTATTGTGTCACATATTGCATCTAATGAGTATGGCACATTTGCAGGCTGATTCAGTACTGCAATTGCAAGGTGGCTCAAAATGTGCTCGAGCTGGTCTGGTCAAAACACCCTAACAAACATGTGGCTTTGGTCATAGCACTGATAATACTCGACCTGGAATATCACCACTGATATCCAAAGGTTGTAGTGAGTGATGCAAAATGACAAGGGATGTTGTGCATAAACTTTAGAGGCATGTGAAGAGGTTCGAAAGAGTTTGAAATAGATTTGAAGACATGTGAAATAGTTTGAAAAGGTTTGAAGGGGTTTGAAGTTGTTTGAAGTGAGTTCGAGGAGGTTCGAAGATGTCGGAGTAATGTCGAGGTATGTCAAGAAGTAAATATAACAAATGAGAAGTGTTTGTCGAAAGGTGATAGATGATGTGCAATAAAATGAGGAGCAAACATGATAGTTCGAAGAAGTTTGCGATACAGTATTTTGCAGAACTTAGAGATATAATGTGAGCTAAGACTCAAGAGAATTGCTCTTAAATCTGATGATAGTGGAGAGGGTAACTTATTCTCTGTTGTTCTAAGTAACTAATACAAGTCTATATACATTTTGAAAAAATAGTACTAAAAAGGAAATTTAACATGTGTAGTATGCAAGGCAATATGTGCAGCAATGAGGACTTTGTAAATCATAAACCAAATGAGAAATAATAAATAATCGAAATGTACAGTGTTCCCATATAGTAAAAGTACTTATCTCTTTGCTTCAATATATCATTGAAGCATAAAAACTGCACTCATCATGTCCTAAGTCTCTCATAGTCTCTCCTCATGCCTGGTGGCACTTGATATGCAGTGAATTGGCTCACTCTGGTTGTTCAGCATGTATTAAAAGGGTTTTGGAACAGCTATATGGCAGCTGATGTCATTCGAAGTAATGCAAAGTTCTTCAAAAGCATTCGAAATGTCACAAAATGGTTTAAAATGGTTCGAAGTCATTCAAAATTGTGTGAAGTTGTTTGAAAAGTGTTCAAAATCAATTTCGTGGCATTCATAGTGGTTCGGAGCATCTGTTGTAATGTGTCATAGAAATCTTCTCCAGACCTTAAAGCATGCAATGGACCTATCAGTGTGCCAATATGCCTTGTGCAACTAAGTATTCACTGATGTTGAAAAATGCATAATAATAGCATGTGGTTTCTTCTGCAGTTACAAGGCCAATGCATGCAGTTTTGCCAATAAGCTTGTCTAGACTGCTAATACTCCATTTACTGCCATCTCTGGAACCAGGATAAAGGTTCAGAACAGTGTCTTTGAATGCACCATGGTTATGCATTGTGCTATACTCTAGTAGCAGCTTTCAAGTGTTCATAGTGTCACCTTCCAAATAGCACACAGTGTAGAATTTCTTATTGGTCTCATCAGTGACATTACAATCACGGAGAAGTTGCGCAAGCTCCTTGAAGTACTTCTGGAGTTTGCATGGTGTTGCAGAGTCAAAGCATGGCACATTTTGGTTAGATGCAGATGGCATGTGCATGGTAGCCATGGTAGATGAAATAAGGTATGTAGAATTAAGATCTGGTAAAAGCACTGCAAAATTTGAAGGTGGCAAAAAATGCAGTAATGTGGATGGAGTTAGAGTAGGTAGGGATGATTCAGGTGAAGGTGGAGGTAAAGACAGCACAGATGAGTAATGCATGTTGTTTAAGAAGAGTGATTCGAATACTGGTATTTCCCCAAGCTGGAGCACAGTTGCTAACAGCTCAGAATGGAGACTGCGGAGGTGGTTAATGTTGAAGCAAAGGGCAAGCCAATGAGGGTCTAAATAAGGTCTGGTAACCTGAAACCTCTTGCAGTGGGCTCCAGAAATGATGTGTTCAGTTGGTACTCAGTGCAGAGTCTCAATGGAAGGGGTGAACACTAAACCTACAGCTGCAGGTGTGCTCGGGGTGAGGGGGTTCACTTAGAGGGCAGATTGTCCTTCAAGGCACAGAGACTAAGAGATGGCTGGCATGATGGTTTTCGATGTGCACAATAGTTGTGTATGCAAAAAGGAAGGTATGTGCAATAGCAAAAAAGCATGCAATGCAAAGGGGAAAAAAATGTGCAGTATGGAAAAATGCAGAACAGGAGTGCAAAAATGTGCAATGACAATGGAGATGAAAGTGGGAGGTTTGGTGGGACAAGGACAGCACTGGAGTGTGCTGAAAGGGTGATGCACAGGCTAGGGATGCAGGCAGGACACAAGTGCAACTGGTGGGCAAATGCAGCTATATGAAGGGGCGCACTAAAAGGCGCATGCACTGGACAATGGGGCACAGACTATGTGCAATGCTGAATGAACTATGAACTATGTGGGGGGAAAGATCCTCTGGATTTTCTATCTGTCCACTTACTATGTACAAATGGCTTATGTGATAAAAAATGGTAAAATAAAGTATAAAAATAGAAAGCACCATGTGCTACCTACAAGTGCATCCATTGGCCCATCTAAACCTGACTGCACTATGCTGCTGCCTTAGCCAATAAGATTTGTGCACACTATAGCCCAATACCCAACTGTTCCAGTGTGATTCTCTATTTTTGGTGCACATTGGATCCTGTGCACTCTTCCCAATTAATCAACTTTGGTGTTATGTGTCATGTGCTGCACCTTAGTAATAGTGATGTTATTGACCTGTGCCAGTTACCAGATAAGGCAATGCCAATTGGAAATGTGGAAGAACTATAAGGAGATGCTGTGCGAGGCCAAATAGTGCCAAAGTGCCTAGATTATGTGAAAGCACCCAAGTGCACACAGTCCAATGCCAAATAGGTGCAAAGTGCCCAGATTATGTAAGAATGCACAGTTCACTCATGCTGCATTCATGGTGCACCTTGAATAAGTGCCCCAGTAAGCTGGAAGCCATGATGTGCAGCACAATTGGTGTGGTGGTAGATTGTTGTGTGTGTGATAAGTGGATTGTGCAATGAGTGTGCAGAAAAGAATGTGAGTTGCAGTGATATAGCTCCCTATCACCCTGCACTCATACTATGGCATTTTTCGCAATTGTGTGCACCACTTGGACATCTTCTACTCACTTTGCACAGTGCACTTTTGTGCGCCTTCATGCACTTTTGTGCACCCAAGTGCACTCCTGTGTGCTTCTGTGTGCCTTTGTCCACTTTCTGTGCTCCAGTGCGCTCCAGTGTGCTCCCATGCGGTCCATTGTGGTCCAGTGCACTCCTGTGTGCTCCAGTGTGTTTCCATGCACTCCAGTGCACCTCTGTGTGCCTTTGTGTGCCTTTTACATTTCTACTGTGCTTTTGGTTCTCCCATAGCTGCCTGCTGTTGTGCGCCCCAATTACACCCTGTTACACTTCAAACTGCCTCCGCGTGCCCCCCAACACTCCTTATCTGCCTTTCACAGTTATTGCATGCTCGATGCACCTTTGCGCACTCCTTTTATGCTTTACCTGCAACTCACATTCTCTGCTGTGCACTCATTGCACAATCCCTATCACACACACAACAATCCACCACACCAGTTCCGCTGTGCATTGCGGCTTCCAGCTTACTGGCACATTTACTTGAGGTGCACCGTGATTCCAACATGAGCGAACTGTGCATTCTCACATAATCAGGGCACTTCGCACCTATTTGGCATTGAACTGTGCACACTTGGGCGCTTTCATGTAATCCTGGAGCTTTGGTGGTATTTGGCCTTGCACAGCATCTACTTATCATTTCCAATTGGCATCGCCTTATCTGGTAACTAGCACAGGTCAATCATGTCAATATTACTAAGGCGCAGCATGCTGATAGGTCCACTATGTGCTTTAAAGTCTGGAGAAGTATTCCCACTTGCATCGAGACATTACAACACACACTCCGAATCACTACGAATGCCACGAAATCGACTTTGAGCGATTTTCGCATGATTTCACACTTTTCAGACAACTTCGAACTACTTTGAACTATTTTGCGACATTTTGCAACACTTTGAATGACTTCAGCCACTGTATAGTTGTCTTAAAACACTTTCGATACATGATGCTCAACTGGAGTGAACTATTTAGTCACATATTGAGCACTACCGGACACAAGGAGGGATTACAAGAGACTTAGGATACAATAAGTGTGGATTTTTGTTTCATTGATATATTAAAGCAATAGAACAAGAACTCTTACTGTATTGGGACAATGTACATTACACTTATTATCATTTTTTATTTTGTTTCATGTTTTACAATACCTTTATTTGCTGTGCACATTGCCTCATGTTCTACAATTGTTATTATTTCCTTTTTAGTACTATTCCTTCAGATTGTATATAGACTTGTATTAGTTAGTTAGAAAAGAAGAACAATCAATGGGGAACAGCACAAGTTACCCTCTCGCTATCATCAGATTTAAGAACCATTCTCTTTAGTCTTATCTTCACATCATATCTCTAAGTTCTGTGAAATATCACGAACTTCCTCGAAACTATCGTATTCGCTCTATGTCTTATTGCCCATCACCTATCGCCATTTGACAAGCACTTCACATTCATTAAATTTGCTCTTCGACATACATTGAACCTTTTCGAACTTATTCAAAATTATTTGGACTACTTCACATGACTTCGAACCTCTTCGAACCTTTTTCGAACCCATTTCAGACATCTTCAAACCTCTTTCAAACTCTTTCAAATGACCTCGTATGCTCTTACAGATTATTCAAACCATCACTCATTATTTCGTGTCCCTAAACGCATCATTTTGGTCTCAGCAGTGATATTTAGTATTAACTCACACCCTTCCTCTGACTCGTGTTATACCATCTGAAGCCATTTAGTAGGTTTTGTTTGGGTTTCCAGGTTGAGTAACATCAATGCGACATATAACACTGAAGCAGATTAATTGGGAAGAGTGCACGAGACCTAGAGCACACCAAAAATAGTGCATCACACTGGAACAGTTGGGTATTGGGCTATAGCATGTGCAAATCTTATTGGCTGAGGCAGTGGCATAGTGCGGTCAGGTTTAGATGGGCAAATGGATGTGCTTGTGGATAGCACATGGCACTTTCTATTTTTACACTTTATTTTACCGTTTTTATCACATAAGCCATTTGTATATAGTAGGCAGACAGATAGAGAATCCAGAGGATCTTTTCCCCCCTCATAGTTCATACCTCAGTCAGCATCACACATAGTCTGTGCACCAGCATCCAGTCTGTGTGCCTTTGTAGTTGCACCCTTCATATAGCTGTGTTTGCATATCATTTGTGTCCCCTCATCATATTATTGCATTTTGTCCCTGCATTGCATCCTTTGTCCTCATTTGTGCACTATTGCAGTGTGCCCTTTGCATAGCCATGTTTCCCACACTGTTTGCACATTTATTTGTATAGCCATGTTTTGTGCACTGTTTGCACCTTTTTCTGCCCATTGTGTTCTCATCCCATTTGTGCCCCCAATCTGCACACCACCCTCACAGCACATCCCAGTGCCATGTTCATTCACTGCACCTCCCACTTTCATCACCCTCATCATTGTGCACTTTTGTGCTCCCATTGTGCATTTTTGCCCCTTTGCATTGCGCACTTTTCTGCTATTGCGCATATCTTCCCTTTTGTGTACACAACTAGTGTGCACATTGAAAACCACTGTACCAGCCTCTCCATAGTCTCCACGTCCCAAAGAACGATCTGAGGCCCTCTAAGCAAACCCCCCTCACCCTGAGCATGCCTGCAGTTGTAGGTTTAGTGTTCACCCCTTCCATTGAGACTCTGCACTGAGTACCAACTGAACACATCATTTCTGGAGCCCACTGTGAGGGGTTTCTGTTTATCAGACCTTATTTAGACCTCCATCAGCTCACCCTTTGCTTCAACATTAACCACCTTTGCACTCTCCATTCCGAGCTGTTAGCAACTGTGCTCCAGCTTGGGGAAATACCAGTATTCAAATTACTCTTTCTAAACAACACACATCACTCATCCACACTGTCTTTACCTCCATCTTCACCTGAATCATCCCTACCTACCCTAACTCCATCTGCATCACTGCATTTTTCCCCACCTTTGAATTTCACTGTGCTTTTACCAGATCTTAACTCTACACACCTTATTCCACCTACCATGGCTACCACGCACATGCCATCCACATCTAACCAAAATGTGCCATGCTTTGACCCTGCAAAACCATGCAAACTCCAGAAGTACTTCGAGGAGCTTGCGCAACTTCTCCATGATTGTAATGTCACTGATGAGACCAATAAGAAATTCCACACTGTGCACTATTTGGACAGCGACACTGCAGACACTTGGAAACTGCTACCAGAGTATAGTGCAATGCACAACTATGGGGCATTCAAAGATGCTGTACTAAAGCTTTACCCCAGTTCTAGAGATGGCAGCAAATGGAGTATTAGTGACCTGGACAAGCTTATTGGTGAAACCACATGTGTTGGCCTCATAACTGCAGAAGAAATCGCATGCTATTATCATGCATTTTTCAACATCAGTGAATACTTAGTTGTGCAAGGTATATTGGTGTGCTACGACCAAAGCTGCATGTTTGTTAAGGTGTTTTGACCAGACCAGCTTGAGCACATTTTGAGCTTCCTTGCGATTGCAGTACCAAATCAGCCTGCAAATGTGCCATACTCACTAGATGCAATATGTGATGTGATCAACTTTATCTTTGAAGGCCCAGCGTGCTATTTCCAGCCACTTACTGGGCTCACAGCACAAAACCCCGATATGTATGCACCCTACTCAGCACCCAGCACACCCATTTCCCAGCCACAACCTAGTGTGCCCACAGTCAAAGCAGAAGACATCTCAGTTCTATTCGAGTGCATGACACAGACGATAGTTACCACGTTGAGTGCATCACGCAGAGATGGGGGAAATGGCATGCCTTGCTCAAACAATGACATGTGAAATGGTTGCAGTCAGACAGGGCATTATATCCCTGAATGTGCTTCAATTGAGCACCTTATTAGTGAAGGAAAGTGTAGGTGAAATGCAGAAGAGCACATCATACTCCCAGGTGGCACATTTGTGCTGTGTTCTATTCCAGGCAACTTCTTGGGTGAGCACATCAAGGAATGGCATAAGTGCAACCCAGGGCAGATTGCCACTGGTCGACTTTTATCCAATACCAACTCACAACTCATCTACAATATAGCACCTTGTCCAGCTCCAGCAGCACCTTTACAGTCGACATACATTGCCACTTCAGCACCTGCAGCAGATTATATGCAAGGTGCACCAAATGTGCAACTAACAAAAAAAGAGTGCATCGATGCACTCGAGAGGGAGTTGATGGCACTTTGGAAGAGGCAAGTCTTCAATGGCATTGAAATTCTGTGGCGCACACTGTGCAATACATCCAATCAAGAGAGCGCGCATTCTACAACCACAGACATTGCACCTGCTGACAGTATCGAGTCACCAGCTTTGCAGCCCACTGCGAGCGCAACTGAGGTGCCCAACGAGACACCCATACATCCCTATTCCAATATTCCTGAGGCACATTTTGTCCCCACAGCAGCAGATAAACCAGATGCTCCAGTTAACACTTCCAAAGGCAAAGAGCTATCATATTGCACTGTCATTCCTATCCAGAATCTACAGATTGTCGATGATGTATATGTGTGCGCCATGAAGGTGCCCTCTATTATACTTTCGCATGAAGAGCTCCTTTCACTTTCACCTGATCTCAGGCAGCACCATGGAGAACAAGTTAGTCCAAAGCACATTGCAGCTACTGGTGCAGAAGTGATAGCTACCAACCTTGCAAGCATTATGCCATTTGCACACTGTGAAATGTGCACACCTTTTGCAGAAAATAAAGTGCTGAATGCGACACCTCCAGTTAGCATGGTGATGATACTCAACCTGGAAACCCAAACAAAACCTACTAAATGGCTTCGGATGGTATAACACAAGTCAGAGGAAGGGTGTGAGGTAGTACTAAATATCACCGCTGAGACCAAAATGTAATGTTTAGTGATGTGAAAGGATGAATCATGCTGTGAATAGTTTGTAAGAGCATACAAAGGTGTTTAAAAGAGTCCAAAATAGGTTCAAAATTATGCAAAATAGTCCGAAGTAGGTTCGAAGATGTTCGAGGAGGTTCGAGGTTTATTGAGGAGCAAGTATAATGAATGTGAAGTGTTTGTCACATGGTGATAGGCAATGGGAAATAAAACAAAGAGCGAATATGATAGTTTCGAGGAAGTTCGCGATATTTTGCAGAACTTAGAGATACGACGTGAGCTAAGACTCAAGAGAATGACTTTTTAAATCTGACGATAGCGAGAGGATAACTTGTGCTGTTCCCCATTACTTCATGTCCCATATTTTTCTAACTAATACAAGTCTATATACAATCTGAAGAAATAGTACTAAAAAGGAAATAGTAACAATTGTAGAACATGAGGCAATGTGCACAGCAAATAAAGGTATTGTAAAACATGAAACAAATGAAAAATGATAATAAGTGAAACATTTGGTGTTGCCATATAGTAAGAGTACTTCTCTTGTTGTTTCAATAGATTGTTGAAACCCCAAAACCGCCATTATCATACCCTAATTCTTTTATCGTCTCTCCTTGCGTCCGGTAGTGCTCAATATGTGACTAAATAGTTCACTCTGGTTGAGCATCATGTATCGAAAGTGTTTTAGGACAACTATGCGGCAGCTGAAGTCATTCGAAGTGCTGCAAAGTGTCGCGAAATAGTTCGAAGTAGTTCGAAGTCATTCAAAATAGTGCGAAATCATGCGAAAATGGTTTAAAGTCAATTTTGTGGCATTCGTAGCAATTCGGAGTGTGTGTCGTAATGTCTCAATGCGAGTGGAAATGTTCTCCAGACCTTAAAGCACGTAGTGGACCTTAAAGTGGCAATCACAGTGCCTCTTCCTATCATTTTGCAGGATCCATTTGAACAGTACCTCACCCATCTCCAGCCAGGCAAAATTGAGAATCCTGATGTTTTGAAGGTTGCAAAAGAGTCACATGTGCTTTGCTCCATGATTTATTGATTGACAACCAAGAATACTTCGAAGCTATCCTAGATTCGGGTTCACAAAGTATCACAATGTCAGAAGCAGTCTGCCATCATCTTGGACTTCAGTATGACCCACGCATTCATTTATACATGCAATCGGCCAATGGAGAAGTGGATGAATCACTTGGGCTTGCATGAGGTTTCCACATGCATTGGAGATATCATTGTCTATGTGCAAGTTCACATTATCCATTCACCTGCTTATGATATTCTGTTAGGGCACCCCTTCGATGTGTTAATGCACTCCATCGTGCACAATTTTGTGGACAAAGCACAAATGATTACTATCTGTGATACAAACACAGGCACCATTTCCACCAACAAAGCCTAGGGGAAAGCTGCACCACTTTTTACCAGCTGTGGCAACACTGCACTTTACTATTCAGAATAATCTGCACAGAAATTTTTGCCAGGCTTCGAGGAATTGATTGCAGACCAAGGAGAAGCTGGTACTATCATAACATTGGAGAAGCCGCTACTATCATAACATTGGAGAAGCCACTACTATCATAATATTCTCTTCAGTATAGCACATGCAAGTGCTCCAAAAGTGCCACACTGATTTCTTATTACCAGAGGAGATGAAGGTTTTACACCACTTGATGTCTTTGCAGAATGAAGCCTTTGCATGGAGCGATGAGGAGCATGGCAGCTTCAAGACTGCAGTCTTTCCCCTAGTCTAAATCCCAGTTATTCCGCACACTCCTTGGATAGAGTGCAACATCCCCATTCTGCCAGGCATATACAAAGAAGTTTGCGCTATTATCCAAAAGAAGATAGACTCAGGCATTTATGAGCACTCAAATTTGGCATATAGATCGTGCTGGTTCTGCATGCTCAAGAAAGATGGAAAAGTGCTGTGCATTGTACATAGCCTCGAACCACTTAATCGCATTACCATTAAACACTCTGGCATCACCCCTACACCTGAGCACCTTGCAGAGCAGTTTGTGGGGTGTGCATGCTATGCCGTCCTTGATCTATATGTGGGATATGATGAGCACTTAATCAAAGAGTTGTCGTGTGACCTTACAACATTCCAGATGCCTTGTGGCACAATGTGCCTCGTCACATTGCCAATGGGTTGGACAAACTCAGTACCAATCTTTCACAATGATGTGTGCTATATTCTGCAGCCAGAGATACCAGATTATACCATTCCCTATATCGATGACATCCTAGTCAAGGGGCCTTTGAAGTGCTACATTTTACCGGATGGCTCATGTGAAGCACTCACTGCAAACCCTGGCATTAGGCACTTTGTGTGGGAGCACTTCCAGAATGTGAACCACATTGTGCAGCACATGAAATATAGCAGCAGCACTTTCTCTGGGACAAAATCCACATTGAGCACTGAGAACTTTGTCATTCTAGGCCATTATTGCACACCAGAAGGTAGAAAACCTGAACATGACAAGGTAGACATTATCTGCAATTGTGGCACATGCCACACACTGTCAGAAGTGCGCACATTCTTGGAAACAGTTGGTTTAATGTGCATTTATATCTGCAATTATGTGCACTGTGTTAATGTGCTCACAAGGCTTATGTGCAAGGATGCTCTATTTGAATGGGGCCCAGAGCAGATAGCGGTGCAAAACGACATCAAGCAAGCAGTACTAGATTGCCCTGTCTACAACTGATCAATTATTCCTCAGAACTCCCCATTATCCTTGCGGTCAACACTTCCCAGATAGCGGTTGGCTTTTACCTTTGCCAGCAAAAAAGCGCAAATGCAAAGATGTGCATTTACAACCGGTTCAGCTCAATTACGCTCAATGACAGAGAAGTGCACTTTGTGCAACTGAAGCTAGAGATCTATGGGCTTTACCGTGCACTGCGCAGTTTGCACCTTTATATTATAGGTGTGTGCAACTTAATTGTCAAGACTGACACATGCTATATCAAGGCATGCTACAAAACTTCGATATCCAACCATCCACCAGCATTAACTGGTGGATCGTCTCAATCCTTACATTCCACTTTATGCTTATACATGTTAGGGGAGCGGTCCATGGTGCAGATGGGCTTTCATGTCCACCGAAGCAGCCAGAAGACTTAGAAGGAGAAGAAAATGATGAGTTTGAGGATTGGATTGATGCACTACATGGCTTTATGCATGCAATACGTCCCATTTCACAGTTCTTTGATGTGCAAGCACTCATGCTAACGCAGCCAGAGCCAAGCATAAAATGTGTGCAATAGTGTGCTTATTTATGACGATGACTATAGCCAAGTTCTGAGGAGCACAACAGCAGATGCAGAGGATGAGAAGTTAGATTTGGTGTGGATTTGGATGGATACCCTAATGTGCCCTAGCGACTTCACAGATTCCAAGTACAGCATGCTTGTGCACTATGCAGGTGCCTTTTTCAAAGACAAGATGCACTTATGGAAGCACAATGTGCATGGTGCTCACCAGCTTGTTATTTGGCAGCCCAGATGCTTACCGATATTGCACACCAGCCATGACAACATTGCACACCAGCCATGACAACATTGCACACAAGTGCTTTTATGCGACATGATCTGCTTTACTTGGGCACTTTTGGCAGTGCTATACAATAGCCACATTTCACCTAGTGCCATACTGCGTGTGCAACCCCAGTGCACTCCCAGACATAGTGCTCAATATTACCACAGCATGGTTGAGAGAGATGGAAGAGCCCATAGTAGTGGATACAGAAGATGAAGAAGCAGTTGATGATGAAGAAGCACAAGGAGATAGCGCTGAGGATAAAGAAAGCACCGATGAGGCATGCAATTAGCACTCTGCATGCACCACTATAAATATTTCACCTTTTTATACAATTTGTCATATGGCATGTGCTTCCTTTTATCTCTCATACTTTCACCGTTTGGACAGAGTCAAAATTTCAGTTGAGAGGAGGAGAGTGATGGTTGAACAATTTTTCTGCATTTCATTTGCGCTTGCACACTTTGCTTCATGCATTTTTGTGCGCTTTACTTGGCCTCCTCAAATATCCCAAACATTCACTTCTACCACTCAGCCACTTTCTTGGTGTTCACACTTCACACTTCAATAGCTGACAAGGATGCTGCCTGAGGACAGTCAGTATGTCAGTTGGGAGGAGATGATACAGCTCCCTATCACCCTGCGCTCGTACTACAGCATTTTTTGTGATTGTGCGCACTACTTGGCCATCTTCTACTCACTTTGCACAGCGCACTTTTGTGCACCTTCATGCGCTTCCATGCACCTTTGTCTGCTTTCTGCACTTCAGTGCACTCCCATGTGGTCCATTGCAGTCCACTGTGCTCCAGTGCACCTCTGTTCACTTTTGTGTGCCTTTTGTGCACTTCCATGAGCATTTGTGCACTTTTGTGTGCCTTTGACTATTTAGGTGTGCTTTTGTGGGCCTTTTACATTTCTACTGTGCTTTTGGTTCTCCCATAGCTGCCTGCCTTCGTGCACCCCAATTGTGCCCTGTTACGCTTCAAACTGCCTCTGTATGCCCCCCCCCCACACTCCTTATCTGCCTTTCACAGTTATTGCATGCTCGATGTGCCTTTGCATGCTCCTTTTATGCTTTACCTGCAACTCACATTCTCTGCTGCGCACTCATTGCACAATCCCTATCACACACACAACAATCCACCACACCAGTTGCACTGCGCATTGCGGCTTCCAGCTTACTGGTGCATTTACTCGAGGTGCACTGCAATTCCAACATGAGCGAATTGCATATTCTCACATAATTGGGGCGCTTTGCACCTATTTGGCATTGGACTGTGCGCACTTGGGCGCTTTCACATAATCCTGGTGCTTTGGCAGTATTTGGCCTTGCACAGCATCTCCTTATCATTTTCAATCGGCACAGGGTGATCATGTTATTATTACTAAGGCGCAGCATGCGACACATAACACCGAAGTAAATTAATTGGGAAGAGTGCACAAGACCTAGAGCACACCAAAAATAGTGCATCACACTGGAACAGTTGGGTATTGGGCTATAGCATGCACAAATCTTATTGGCTGAGGCAGCAGCATAGTGCAGTCAGGTTTAGATGGGTGAATGGATGTGCTTGTGGGTAGTGCATGGTGCTTTCTATTTTTACACTTTATTTTACTGTTTTTATCACATAAGCCATTTGTATATAGTAGGCAGACAGATAGAGAATCCAGAGGATCTTTCCCCCCCCCATAGTTCATACCTCAGTCAGCATTGCACATAGTCTGTGCACCAGCATCCAGTCCATGCGCCTTTTTAGTTGTGCCCTTCATATAGCCATGTTTGCATATCATTTGCGTCCCCTCATTATATTGTTGCATTTTATCCCTGCATTGTGTCCTTTGTCCTCGTTTGTGCACTATTGCAGTGCACCCTTCGTATATCCATGTTTTGCGCACCATCTGCACATTTATTTGTATAGCCACATTTTGCGCACTGTTTGTACCTTTTTCTGCCCATTGCACTCTCATCTCATTTGTGCCCCCAACCTGTGCACCACCCTCACAGCACATCCCAGTGCCATCTTCATTCACTGCATCTTCCGCTTTCATCACCCTTGTCGTTGCACACTTTTGCACTCCCATTGCATGTTTTTCCACACTGCGCATTTTTGCCCCTTTGCATTGCACACTTTTCTGCTATTGTGCATATCTTCCCTTTCGCGTACACAACTAGTGCGCACATTGAAAACCACTGTACCAGCCTCTCCATAGTCTCCACATCCCGAAGGACGATCCAAGGCCCTCTAAGCAAACCCCCCTCACCCCGAGCATGCCTGCAGTTGTAGGTTTAGTGTTCACCCCTTTCGTTAACAAAACTCTGCACTGAGTACCAACTGAACACATCAGCAGGTAAAGCATAAAAGGAATGCATAAAGGCACATTGAGGGCACAATAACTGTGAAAGCCAGACAAGAAGTGTGGGAGGTGCACGGAGGCAGTTTGAAGCATAACAAGGTGCATTTAGAGTGCACAACAGAAGGCAGCTAAGGGGGATCCAAATGCACAGTAGAAATGTAAAAGGCACACAAAAGCGGTCAAAGGTGCACAAAAGCATGCTGCACAAAGTGAGCAGAAGCCATCTAGGGGGTGTGCACAATCGTGAAAAATGCCATAGTATGTGTGCAGGGCAATAGAGATCCATATCACTGTCTGTTAATGACTACAAGAAGGTGACCATGGTGCATGCCACAAAGGCCATGGTTGCCTATGAAAAGAAGAAGCAGGGCAAAATGATTATTGCCACAGTCTTTGAGTCAGCAGAGGTGTCCAAGGATGAAGATAGCAATGAAGCATCTGATGAATACATGGATGCCAATGCTGAAGAGTACGTGCATCCATCACTATTCTTCCCCTCCCACCTTTTTTGGATGGGCTGTGTAGATGCAGCCACATGTGCACTCACACTGATCAGAGTGCTTATTGACCATGGGTCACCCCCAGTCTTGATCTCTAGGGACCTCACAGAAATTTAATGCCTCACCCCTCGACCACTGTTCAAACCTGTTTCAGTTTCTGGCACCTTCAGCAAAGTCAATTCAATCACTCCCACACCTCTCATTTTAAATCAATACTGTAGATTACTCATCCAATCCATGGACGCTGTTTGGAAGTCATGAGCCATCAATGCTATTATTTGTCCAAAATTGCATACTGACCTTATTCTAGGTCTTGACTTTCTAGTGAAGAATAAAATTGTAGTTGATGCTCACCTCCATTCCACTGTTGCAAAAGAGTCTGGTTATGACCTTCTGAATCCGCCCAATCCAAAAACAATACAACAAACTCCTCTAAGATCTCCCCATTAACAGCGAAAACTTAAAGCACAACAAATCAAATTGGGCCGAATTACAACCTGCAAGAAGCATTTATTAGTCCATATGGAATTGATGGCATTATTTGAAAAAAAACCCTGAATGCTTTGATTATGGACCCATCACCACCAGCCCACCTGATGTTATTGGAGCCATCAAGACAAGAATTGAACAACTTGCGGGTGAAGCAACACTTCACAAGTGGGATAGAAAACTCAAGAAAACATATGCTGACCATTTCCCATCAAACATCCCGCATGTTAAGGACCTTCCAAAGGATGTTTTCCACCACATCAAACTATTCTCTGGTGCACCCATTTCTGTCACATGTGCTTATGCCTGTCCACATAAATACTGCATGAAATGGAAAACATTGATTGAGCAGCATGTAGCAGCTGGATGTATCTGACCCTCCTCCTCATCTTATGCATCACCTTCTTTCATCATACCAAAGGCTGATCCTACCATTCTCCCATGATGGGTTAATGACTACAGGCACCTAAACCATCTTACGGTACTGGATAACTATCCACTACCTCGAATCAATGATATACTTGCTGACTGTGCTAAGGGAAGGATCTGGGAAAAGATCAACATGACCAATTTGTTCTTCCAGACACTGGTACACCCAGATGACATCAAATACATAGCAATGCTCACCTTTTGATCTGTGGGAGTGGGTGGTAATGCCAATGGGCATGCAAAACTCACCTGCAACACACCAGTGGCATGTGACACTGGCGCTCAAAGACTACATTGGAAAATCTGCCATGTTTACCTAAACAACATCATTATCTGGTAAAACTCACTGGCTGAGCACAGAACAAATGTTGCCTTGATCCTTGAGGCCTTGCATAAGACACAGTTATACTGTTCCATAAAGAAATCAACATTATTCTGCACCGAGATCAAATTTTTGGGACATCATATTTCAGCACAAGGAATTGAAGCGGATGGCAGTAAGGTCGCTTGTATCTTGAACTGGCCTACACCAAAGGCTGGAAAACATGTATGTCAATTCCTGGGCCTGGTGCAATACATCTCCACTTTCCTCCCAACCTTCACAGAAGACAAGTCAGTCCTTACCCCACTTACAAAAAGAGAATGCAACACCATGTTCCCTCCATGGATGCTACTACATCAGCATGCATTTGACAGAATTAAATGGCTAATGGTGAGCTGTGACTGTTTGACTGTCATCAACCATGAGAACCCAGGCAACAACAAAATATTTGTAATGTGTGATGCCAGCAAACAGCGCACTGGCACAGTGTTATCATTTGGACCATTATGGGAGATGGCTAGACCTATCACCTTTGAAAGCAGATGACTCAATACTGCAGAGAGGAATTATTCTGTTTATGAGCAGGAGATGTTGTCAATCATGCAGGCACTGAGGAAGTGGAGGGTAGATCTCCTTGGTACACACATCCACATCTGAACAGACCACAAGACCCTATAAAATTTTGACTTCCAGAGAGACCTTTCGCAATGCCAAGTGTGGTGGATGAAATACCTATCCCAGTACAAGTACACTATCATGTACATCAACAGTGAGCAGAATACAGTTGCAGATGCCCTATCATGCCTACTGGACTCCATTGACAATGATCTGGCACCATTGAAAATCACAGCGGTGATGATACTCAACCTGAAAATCTAACAAAACCTATTAAAAGGCTTAGGAAGTATAACTCAGGCTAGAGGAAGAGTGCGAGTTGGTACTAAATATCACTGCTGAGACCAAAATGTTGTGTTTAGTAATGGAAAATGGTAAGGGATGTGGTGAATAGTCTTTAAAGGCATATAAAGATGTTCAAAAAAGTTCAAAATAGGTTTGAAGGCATGCGAAGTAGTTCAAAGTAGGTTTGAAGACATTTGAAGTTGTTCAAAGTAAGTTTGAGGAGGTTTGAAGATGTCTGACTGGTGGCAAGATATGTCAAAAATGAATATAGCAGATAAGAAGTGGTTTTCAAGTGGCGATAGGCGATAGGCGACAAGTTGAGAGTGAATACAAAAGTTCAAAGAAGTTCACAATATTTTGCAGAACTTTAGAGATACGACGTGAGCTAAGACTCAAGAGAACTGCTCTTAAATCTGACAGTAGTGGAGAGGGTAACTTCTTCTCTGTTGTTCTAAGTAGCTAGTACAAGTCTATATACATTTTGAAGAGATAGTGCTAAAAAAGAAAATATAACATATGGAGAACAAGGGGCAATATATGCAACAATAAAGGACTTTGTAAATTGCAAAACAAATGAGAAATAATAATAATTGAAATGTACATTGTCCCAGTAGAGTAAGAGTTCTTGTCCTATTGCTTTAATATACAGTGAGGGACAAAATCTTTCAAATGATTTTTAAAGTTGTGAATAACTCAAGAACAACTCAACCAAACAAGTCCAAAGTTGGGATAGTGGTAGAGTATCATGTGACCAATAAGTTGCAATTTTTTTATTACATAATCTTGATTTGTTCCCATGTTATTAATATTTTACTGGCACAAGTTCATTTGAAAGATTTTGTCCCTCTGGTATTATAAAATATTATTCTAATATTCTAGTACTTGGTATAGCCCTCCTTTGCCTGTAACACAGCGTGAACCCTTCTAGGAATACTCTCTATCAGATTCTGACAGACAGATGCTGGAATATCTGTAATCTCTCCCACAACTCTGCAATTCCAATACTGGAGTATCATACTCTCCAAGTCTAACCTTGAGGTGATGCCAAAGGTGTTTAATGGGGTTAAGGTCTGCTGATTGAGGGGGCCACTGCATAACCTCTAATCCACTGTCTTGAAGCCATTTTTGGGCCTTTTTGCTCTTGTGTTTGGTGTTGAGCAGCACGCTATGTGCAGTGTAGGGTGCTCACAGATCTTACTACTTACCTGTTGAATTGGTTAGTGTGCTAAGTAACTAGATAGAGGGCGTAGAACTCTCTATATTGCTAGATAGAGGTACAGCATCCTTATATACTTAGAGAGCCTACATGGTCACATGAGGCTCAGATCATGTGAGGCTCAGTGGGGTGGAGAAAAGGGCAGTGTACCACATGGTTCCTGTCCACATGTCATTATGACATATTTGTATACATGTATTTACATATATGTGTGTTTAAGGATGCTTACACCAAGGCACAGAATAAGTGCTGCATGTGCGGATTTAATTCAACATTTGGAGTCATTGTCCTGCTGAAAAAGAACATCTGTTGGGTTTTTCTGGTAATACCTGATTGATTCTTGAAGTTCATCATCCAGAATGCTGATAAAAAAGTCAGCATCCATTCTCCCATCAATCTTGGTTGCATCTCCAGGTTCTTTCCAGAACATACAGCCCCAGATTATTAGAAAACCCCTTTCAAACTTGACTGTCCCCTGCACCAGCCTATCACTCAACCCCTCTCCTGGCTTTTTCCACACCCATTTCTTCCCATCTGACCCAAAACAATTGATTTTGGTCTCATCTGACCATATAACCCTCTTCCAGTCCTCCACTGTCCAGTTCTTTGTGTGCTTCTACAAAGTCCATCCTAAGCCTTCTATGCTTCTTGGAGAGAAAAGGTTATTTTTGCTTGGTTACAGCCTTCATTCCAGTGCCTCTGAATGCGCTTCATACTATCTTCACAGTAAATGATGTGTTGGTCATGTCTTGTAAGGTTTTGGTGATTTCAGTAGCATTTTCAGCCTTCTGAGAAGTGATAAGGTGAATAGCATAGTGGGTGTCAGCAGGTGAAAGCTTTTGTGGACAGCCACCAACAGATTTGGAAAGTGTTGAACAATGTTTGGAGCAAATATTGGATACAGAACCAACACTTATACCAGTGATGGAGGAGATAGCAGGACAAGACTGCCCTTTGTCAAGCAGTTCAAGAACACAAGTGTATTGAGCAGGAGTAAGTGATTGCATGAGTGTATATAGAGGGATTTGGTGTGGTAAATGACAGAAAGTTGGACACAGAGTATAAGTCGTGTGCTTGATATATTAGAGGAACAAAACCTTTCAAATGTACTTGTGCCAGTAAAATATTAATAACATGGGAACAAATTAAGATTATGTAATAAAACAAATTTCAACTTATTAGTCACATGATACTCTACCACTATCCCAAATTTGGACTTGTTTGGTTGAGTTGCTCTTGAGTTATTCAAGAAATAGCTCAACTTCAAAAATTATTTGAAAGGTTTTGTCTCTCACTATATCATGAAACATAAAAACTGCACTTATCGCATTCTGGGTCTCTTGTCATCTCTCCTTGTGTCCGGTGGCACTCAATATGCAACAAAATGGCTTATTCTGGCTGTGCAGCATATATCAAAAGGGTTTTAGAAACAGCTATGTGGCAGCTGATTGTTAGAGCAACACCCACTAATCTGCTAGCTAGACTATGTGGGTTCTCCTACAAGAAGGTGGCGGGGGGCATGCGCGTGATGGGGGGTTTGATGGTTTTAATGCGAGGGGTTAAAAATAGATTAGTTGGCTAAATTAGGCCTTTCACACCACTATTGTGGATAGAATACCTAAGAGAACACAAATGAGGTCTCCCAGTATTTATTTTAGAGTTATATACTATGTTACATATATTGTAGTATGTTATTATGGACACATGTACATGCATGCACACATGTGCATACATGTGCATACATATTGATGCGTGTAAACAGAGAATTCCCATGCTGACAAATAATGCATGTATAGGCATTTTGTAGCATATTTTGGTGAAATAAAATAAAATAAAATAAAATAAAAATAGTGTTAAAAGACTGTTTCCTAACATTACCCCCCTTTTATGCCTTGACTTCCAGGTGAGAAAATATTGCATCTGTCCCCTCTGTGAAATTCTGGTAAGGCCGGAAATTCATCCCCTCATACACTATTCTAGCAATACAACGTGGAGCATTTGGATTACATTTAAAGAATTGGGCGATTGCTTTACGCACTCACTTACAATTCTCTTCTAGCTCCCATGAATTATTTTCATTGGTGTAGTTCTTCCACTTGATTAAGAACTCCAATTTATTTTGTCGAAGACGGGAGTCCAAAACCTCTTCCACAATATATTCTGAAGCACCTTCTACCATTATTGGAGGCTGTGGAGTAGTTTGTTGACCTGGAATAGTGGGTGGGTGGTAAGGGCATAAATGGGAAATGTTAATTTTAGGATCAATCTTGAATGACTGAGGTAATTTTAACACTATCACATTGGGTGAAATTATTTTAGAAATTGGATATGGGCCAACTTGCTTCTCCATAAGCTTTCTTGAAGGTCGTGGAATATTCAGATCCTTGGTACTTAGCCATACCAAGTCACCAACTTTATACTCTGGAGCAACAGCTCGAGTACAATCTGTATATCGCATCATATCATCATGTTGATGTGTTCTGTTGGTACTCAGTGCAGAGTCTCAATGGAAGGGGTAAACACTTAACCTACAACTGCAGGCATGCTTAGGATGAGGGGAGAATTCGCTTAGAGGGCCTCAGATTATCCTTCGGAGTGCAGAGACTATGGAGAGGCTGGTATGGTGGTTTTCAATGTGTGCACTAGTTGTATATGCTAAAGGGGAGATATGTGCAGTGGCAGGAAAGTGCACAATGCAAAGGGGCAAAAACGTGCAACGGAAGCACAAAAGTGTGCAATGATGAGGATGATGAAGGTGGGAGGTGTAATGGGATGGAGATGACACTGGGCTGTGCTGTGAAGATGGTGCACAGGTTGGGAGGGCAAACGGGATGAGAGTGCAATGGGTGGAAAAAGGTGCAAATGGTGCGCAAAATGTGGCTATACAAATAAATATGCAAACAGTGTGCAAATGTGGCTATATGAAGGGCGCACTCCAATAGTGCACTAACAAGGGCAAAGGATGCAATGCAGGGACAAAACACAGCAATACAACAAGGGGATGCAAACAATACACAAATGCAGCTATATGAAGGGTGCACTACAAAGGCGCATGGACTGGACGCTGGTGCACAGACTATGTGTGATGCTGACTGAGTTATGAACTATGAGGGGGGGAAAGATCCTCTGGATTCTCTATCTGTCTGCCTACTATGTACAAATGGCTTATGTGATAAAAACAGTAAAATAAGTGTAAAAATAGAAAGCACCATGTGCTACCCACAAGCACATCCATTCGCCCATCTAAACCCAACTGCACTATGCTGCTGCCTCAGCCAATAAGATTTGTGCACCTATAGCCCAATATCCAACTGGTCCAGTGCAATTTTTGGTGTGCTCTAGGTCTCATGCACTCTTCCCAATAAATCCACTTCGGTGTTATGTGCCATGTGCTGTGCCTTAGTAATAATGATGTGATCAACCTGTGCCAGTTACCAGATAAGGCAATGCTGATTGGAAATGCAGAAGAACTATAAGGAGATGCTGTGAAAGGCCAAATACTGCCAAAGCACCAGGATTATGTGAAAGCGCTCAAGTGCACACAGTCCAATGCCAAATAGGCACAAAGTGCCCTAATTATATAAGAATGCGCAGTTCACTCATGTTGGAATTGCAGTGTGCCTCAAGTAAATGCACCAGTAAGATGGAAGCTATGATGCACAGCACAACTGGTGTGGTGGATTGTTGTGTGTGTGATAGGGATTGTGCAATGAGTGCACAGCAGAGAATGTGAGTTGCAGGTAAAGCATAAAAGGAGCATGCAAAGGCACATCGAGCATGCAATAAATGTGAAAAGCAGATAAGGAGTGTGGGGGGGGCATGCGGAGGCAGTTTGAAGCATAACAGGGCACATTTAGGGTGCACGACAGCAGGCAGCTATGGGGGATCCAAAGGCACAGTAGAAATGTAAAAGGCACACAAAAGTGCACCTAAGCAGTCAAATGCATGCAAAAGTGCACAAAAGCACACAAACGCATGCAGAAGCACACTGGAGTGCATGGGAGCACACAAAAGGTGCACTGGAGTGCATGGGAGCGCAATGGAGCACACTGGAGCACATGAAGCCACACAAAAGTGCGCTATGCAAAGTGAGTAGAAGATGTCCAAGTGGTGTGCACAATCATGAAAAATGCTGTAGTATGAGCGCAGGGTGATGAGGAGCCATATCATCTTCTCCCACCTGAAATACTGACTGCCCTCAGGCAGTATCCTTGTCAGTTATTGAAGTGCAAAACATGAGCACCAAGAAAGTGGCTGAGTGGTAGAAGTAAATGCTTGGGATATTTGAAGAGGCCAAGTAAAGCACACGAAAATGCGTGAAGCAAAGTGCGCAAGCACAAATGAAATGCGGATAAATTGTCCAACCATCACCCTCCTCCTCTCAACTGAAATTTTGATATCTGTCCAAATGGTGAAAGTATGAGAGGTAAAAGGAAGCACATGTCATATGACAAATTGTATAAATGGTGAAGGATCCATAGTGGTGCATGTGGAGCACTAATTGCGTGCCTCATCGGTGCTTTCTTCATCCTCTGCGCTATCTCCTTGTACTTCTTCTTTATCGACTGCTTCTTCGTCTTCTGTGTCCACTACTATGGACTCTTCCATCTCTCTCAACCATGTTGTGGTAATATCGAGCACTATGCCTGGGAGCACGATGGACTTGCACATGCAGTATGGCACTAGGTGAAATGTGGCTATTGTATGGCACCGCCAAAAGCACTCAAGTAAAGCGGATTGCATTGCATAAAAGCACTTGTGCACAACATTGTCATGGCTGGTGCACAATATCAGTAAGCATCTGGACTGCCAAATAACAAGCTGGTGAGTGCTGTGCACATTGCACTTCCATAACTGCTCCTTGTGTTTGAAAAATGGACTCGCATAGTGCACAAGGGCACCATACTTGGAATCCATGAAATCGTTAGGGCATGTTAGAGTATCTATCCAAACCCACACCAAATCTAACTTCTCATCCTCTGCATCTGCTGTTGTGCTTCTTGGAACTTGGCTATAGTCATCATCGTAAATAAGCACACTATTGCACACATTTTGTGCATTTGCGCTTGGCTCTGGCTGCATTAGCACAAGTGCTTGCACATCAAAAGATTGTGAAATGGGATGTATCGCATGCATAAAGCCATGTAGTGGATCAATCCAATCCCCAAGTTCTTCATTGTCTTCTTCTTCATCATCTTCTGGAGTAAACGGTGGTGGGTTTGGTAAAAGCACAGGAAGCGCCGCTAGCAGATCGCCTACGATGTTGTGCTCAATGCGGAATTTGTTTGGGACAGGCACAATGACTGGTTTAATCTTTTGAGCAACTGGTTTATACTTCTTCTTGGTTACTATGCCCTTTTGCAGCATGCACACTGCTAAACCACTAAAAGTTGCACACGCATGTGTGCTTTTTGGAAACGCAGCTAGAATAAGTGCCATAGGGTCGATAGGATTTAAGGGTGCCTGCACATTACTGTTGGTACATTGGGATAAGTAGAGCTGAGAGGTAAGAGAGGTCAGTGGAATGGAAGTGGAAAATGAAATAAGTGCAAATGTGGAAACATCGCAAGCTTGGGTATCAGAGTCGAATGTTATGATAGTGGCTGCTTCTCCTTGGTCTGCGACAATAGGAAGAGGTGCTTCAATTGCTGTGCTAACTGGAGGTGTTGCATTAAGTGCTTTATTGTCTGCAAAAGGCATGTGCACTTTGCAATGCACAAATGGCATAATGCTCGCAAGGCTGGTAGCTACCACTTCTGTGCCAGTAGCTGCAATGCATTTTGGAGTAACTTGTTCTCTATGGCACTGCCTGAGATCGGGCAAAAGTGAAAGGAGCTCTTTGTGCGAAACCATAATGGAGGGCACCTTCATGGTGTGCACATATATGTCATCGACAACCTGCAGATTCTGGATGGGAATGACAGTGCAATATAATGGCTCTTTGCCTTTGGAAGTGTTAACTGGAGCATCTGGTTTATCTGCTACTGCAGGAACAAAATGTGCCTCAGGAATTTTGGAATAGGGATGTATGGGCATCTCGTCAGGCACCTCAGTTGCGCTTGCAGCGGGTTGCAAAGCTGGTGACTCGATACTGTCGGTGGGTGCAATGTCTGTGGTTGTAGAATGCACACTCTCTTGATTGGATGTATTGCATGGTGCACGCCACAGAATTTCAATGCCATTGATACAGCTCCCTATCACCCTGTGCACATACTATGGCATTTTTTGCAATTGTGTGCACCTCCTAGATGGCTTCCGCACACTTTGCGCAGTGCGCTTTTGCGCGCCTTCATGCGCTTTCGCATGCCTTTGACCATTTAGGTGTGCCTTTGTGTGCCTTTTGCATTTCTACTGCGCTTTTGGTTCCCCATAGCTGCCAATCGTTGTGCGCCCTAAATGCACCTCGTTGCACTTCAAACTGCCTCCACATGCCCCCCTCACACTTCTTATCTGCCTTCTACATTTATTGCGCGCTCGATGCGCCTTTGTGCACTCCTTTTATGGTTTACCTGCACTCACATTCCCTGCTGCACACTCATTGCACAATCCCTATCACACACACAACAATCCACTGCATCGGTGCACTGCACATCGCAGCTCCCATCTTACTGGTGCATTTATTTGAGGCACACCATGATTCCGACATGAGCGAACTGCGCATTCTCACATAATCGGGGCACTTTGTGCCTATTTGGCATTGGACTGTGCGCCTTGGGCACCTTCACATAATCCTGGTGCTTTGGCAGTATTTAGCCTTTCACAGCATCTCCTTATAGTTCTTCTGCATTTCCAATCGGCATTGCCTTATCTGGTAACTGGCACAGGTCAATCACATCATTATTACTAAGGCACAGCATGTGACACATAACACCGAAGTGGATTTATTGGGAAGAGTGCATGAGACCTAGAGTGCACCAAAAATTGCACTGGACCAGTTGGGTATTGGGCTATAGGTGCACAAATCTTATTGGCTGAGGCAGCAGCATAGTGCAGTTGGGTTTAGATGGGCGAATGGATGTGCTTGTGGGTAGCACATGGTGCTTTCTATTTTTACACTTATTTTACTGTTTTTATCACATAAGCCATTTGTACATAGTAGGCAGACAGATAGAGAATCCAGAGGATCTTTCCCCCCCCTCATAGTTCATAACTCAGTCAGCATCGCACATAGTCTGTGCACCAGCGTCCAGTCCATGCGCCTTTGTAGTGCACCCTTCATATAGCTGCATTTGTGTATTGTTTGCATCCCCTTGTTGTATTGCTGTGTTTTGTCCCTGCATTGCATCCTTTGCCCTCGTTAGTGCACTATTGGAGTGCGCCCTTCATATAGCTGCATTTGCACACCGTTTGCATATTTATTTGTATAGCCACATTTTGTGCACCATTTGCACCTTTTTCCACCCATTGCACTCTCATCCCGTTAGCGCCCCCAACCTTTGCATCACCTCCCCAGCACATCTCTGTGCTGTCTTCATCCCACTACATCTCCCATCTTCATCACCCTCGTCATTGCGCACTTTTGCGCTCCCATTGCACATTTTTCTGCACTGCACGTTTTTGCCTCTTTGTGTTGCGCACTTTCCTGCCACTGTGCATACCTCCCCTTTAGTGTACACAACTAGTGTGCACATTGAAAACCACTGTACTAGCCTCTCCATAGTCCTTGCACCCTGAAGGATGATCCAAGGCCCTCTAAGCAAACTCCCCCCTCACCCCGAGCACGCCTGCAGTTGTAGGTTAAGTGTTCACCCCTTCCATTGAGACTCTGCACTGAGTACCAACTGAGCACATCATTTCTGGAGCCCACCGTGAGGGGTTTCTGTTTATCAGACTGTATTTTAGACCTCCATCAGCTCGCCCTTCACTTCAACATTAACCACCTTTGCACTCTCCATTCTGAGCTGTTAGCAACTGCGCTCCAGCTTGAGGAAATACCAGTATTCGAATCACTCTTCCTAAACAACACGCATCACTCGTCCGCACTGTCTTTACCTCCACCTTCACCTGAATTATCCCTACCTACCCTAACTCCATCTGCATCACCACATTCTTCCCCACCTTCAAATTTCACTGCACTTTTACCAGAACATAACTCTACACACCTTATTCCACCTACTATGGCTACCATGCATATGCCATCTGCATCTAACCAAAATGTGCTGCATTTTGACCCCGCAAAACCGTGCAAACTCCAGAAGTACTTTGAGGAGCTTGTGCAACTCCTCCACAATTGTAACATCACTGACGAGACCGATAAGAAGTTCCACACTGTGCACTATTTGGACAGCGACACTGCAGACACTTGGAAACTGCTACCGGAGTATAGTGCAATGCACAACTATGGCACATTCAAAGATGCTGTCCTAAAGCTTTATCCCAGCTCTAGGGATGGCAGTAAATGGAGTATTAGTGACCTGGACAAGCTTATTGGTGAGACTGCACATGTTGGCCTTGTAACTGCAGAAGAAATTGCGCACTATTACCACGCATTTTTCAACATTAGTGAATACTTAGTTGTGCAAGGCATATTGGCACGCTATGACCAAAGCCGCATGTTCGTTAGGGTGTTTTGACCAGACCAGCTAGAGCGCATTTTGAGCCGCTTTGCAATTGCGGTACCGAATCAGCCTGCAAATGTGCCATACTCATTAGATGCAATTCGCGATGTGATCAACTTTATCTTTGAAGGCCCAGTGTGCTACTTCCAGCCACTTACTGGGCTCACAGTGCAAAACCCCAATATGTATGCACCCTACTCAGCACCTAGCACACCCATTTCCCAGCCGCAACCTAGCGCGCCAGCAGTCACAGCAGAAGACATTTCAGTCTTATTCGAGCGCATGACACAGACGATAGTTACCACATTGAGCGCATTGTGCAGAGATGGCGGAAATGGCACACCTTGCTCAAACAATGACAAGTGTAATGGTTGCGGTCAGACAGGGCATTATATCCCTGAGTGGGCTTCAATTGAGCACCTTATTAGTGAAGGAAAGTGTAGGCGAAATGCAGAAGGGTGCATTGTACTCCCAGGTGGTGCATTCGTGCCGCGTTCTATTCCAGGCAACTTCTTGGGTGACTGCATCGAGGAATGGCATAAGCGCAACCCAGGGCAGATTGCCACTGGTCGACTTTCATTGAATACCAATTTGCAGCTCATCTACAATATAGTGCCCCGTTCAGCTCCAGCAGCACCTTTACAGTCGACGTACATTGCCACTTCAGTGCCTGCAGCAGAATATATGCAAAGTGCACCAAATGCGCAACTAACAAAGGAAGAGCGCATTGATGCACTCGAGTGGGAGTTGATGGCGCTTTGGAAGAGGCAAGTCTTCGATGGCATCAAAATTTTGCGGCGTGCACCATGCAATACATCCAATCAAGAGAGCATGCATTCTACAACCACAGACATTGCACCCGCTGACAGTATCGAGTCCCCAGCCTTGCAACCCATGGTAAGCGCAACTGAAGCGCCCGATGAGATGCCCATACATCCCTATTCCAACATTCCTGAAGCGTGTTTTGCACCCACGGCAGCAGATAAACCAGACATACCAGCTAACACTTCCAAAGGCAAAGAGCCATCATACTGCACTGTCGTTCCCATCCAGAACCCACAGATTGTTGATGACGTATATGCACGTGCCATGAAGGCACCCTCCATTACGGTTTTGCATGAAGAGCTCCTATCCCTTTCACCCGATCTCAGACAGTGCCATAGAAAACAAATTACCCCAAAGCGCATTGCAGCTACCAGTGCAGAAGTGGTAGCTACCAACCTCGCAAGCATTATGCCATTTGTGCACTGCGATGCGCATGCACCTTTTGCGGAAAATAAAGTGCTTAATGCAACACCTCCAGTTAGCGTGGCAATTGCAGCACCGCTGATGATACTCAACCCAGAAACCCAAACAAAACCTACTGATGGCTTCGGATGATATAACACAGGCCAGAGGAAGGGTGCGAGGTGGTACTAAATATCACCGCTGAGACCAAAATAATGTTTTTAGCGATGCGAAATAATAAGGGATAGTGCGAATAGTCTTTATAGGCGTACGAATATGTCCGAAAGAGTTCGAAAAAGGTTCGAAGGCGTGCGAAGTGGTTCGAATAAGTTCGAAGATGCGCGAAATAGTTTGAATAAGTTCGGAGGGGTTCGAGGTGTATCGAAAGGCAAGTTTAACGAATGTGAAATGTTTGTTGAATAGCGGTAGACGATGGGCGATAAAATGGAGAGCAAATACGATAGTTTCGAGGAAGTTCGCGATATTTCGCAGAACTTTAGAGATATGACATGAAGATAAGACTAAAGAGAACGATTTTTAAATCTGATGATAGCGAGAGGGTAACTTGTGCTCTTCCCCATTATTCTTCTTCCTATTCTAAGTATCTAACACAAGTCTATATACAAAATGAAGAGATAGTACTAAAAAGGAAATAAGAACAATTGTAAAACATGAGGCAATGTACACAGCAATAAAGGTATTGTAAAACACAAAACAAATGAGAAATGATAATAAGTAAAATGTACATTGTCCCAGTATAGTAAGAGTTCTTGTCCTATTGATTTAATATATCATGAAACATAAAAACCGCACTTATCACATTCTAACTCTCTTGTAATCCCTCCTCGTGTCCGGTAGTGCTCGATATGCGACTAAATAGCTTACTCCAGTTAAGCATCGTGTATCGAAAGTGTTTGAGGACAGCTATACAGCCGCCAAAGTCATTCAAAGTATTGCAAAGTCGTTCGAAATGTCGCGAAATGGTTCGAAAGCATTCGAAATAGTTCGAAGTCATCTGAAATAGTGCGAAATAAGTCGAAAATAGTTCGAAGTCGATTTCGTAATGTTCGTAGTGGTTCGGAAGGTCTGTCGTAATGTGTCAATATGATTGGAAACTTTGCTCAGACCTTAGAGTGCGCAGTGGACCTATCACCACTTCCTATTGTTTTGCAGGATCCATTTGAACAGTACCTCACCCACCTCCAACCAGGCAAAATTGAAAACCCGGACATTTTGAAGGTTGCAAAAGAGTCGCATGCGCTTCGTTCCATTGATTTATTGATCAACAACCAAGAATACTTTGAAGCTATCTTAGATCCGGGTTCACAAATTATCGCAATGTCAGAAGCGGTCTCCCATCGTCTTGGGCTTCAGTACAACCCGCGCATTCATTTATACATGCAATCAGCCAATGGAGAGGTAGATGAGTTGCTTGGGCTTGCACACAACATTACCACTAATGTGTACTCAGGGCAGAGTCTCAATGGAAGGGGCAAACACTTAACCTACAACTGCAGGTGTGCTCGGGGTGAGGGGGGAGTTCGCTTAGAGGGCCTCGACTCGTCCTTCAGGGTGCTAAGACTATGGGGAGGCTGGTACGGTGGTTTTCAATGTGCACACTAGTTGTGTACACTAAAGGGGAAGTATGTGCAGTGGCGGGAAAGTGTGCAATGCAAAGGGGCAAAAATGCGCAGTGCAGAAAAACGTGCAACAGGAGCGCAAAAGTGCACAACGATGAGGGTGATGAAGATGGGAGGTGTAGTGGGATGAAGACGGCACTGGGATGTGCTGGGGAGGTGACACAAGGGTTGGGGACACTAACAGGATGAAAGCGCAAGGGACGGAAAAAGGCACAAACAGTGTGCAAAATGTGGTTATGCAAATAGGTGTGCAAATGGTGCGCAAACGCAGCTATATGAAGGGTGCACTGTAAGAGTGCACAAACGAGAATGAAGGACACAATGCAGGGATGAAACGCAACAATACGATGAGGGAACGCAAATGATATGCAAACGCGGCTATATGAAGGGCGCACTACAAGGGCACATGGACTGGATGCTGGTGCACAGACTATGTGCAATGCTGACTGAACTATGAACTATGAAGGGGGGAAAGATCCTCTAGATTCTCTATCTGTCTGCCTACTATGTACAAATGGCTTATGTGATAAAAACGGTTAAAATAAAGTGTAAAAATAGAAAGCGCCATGCGCTACCCACAAGTGCATCCATTTGCCCATCTAAACCCGACCGTGCTATGCCACTGCCTTAGCCAATAAGATTTGCGCACCTATAGCCCACTACCCAACTGTTCTGGTGCGAGGTGCTATTTTTGGTGCACTCTAGGTCTCGTGCGCTCTTCCCAATTAATCTGCTTCGGTGTTATGTGTCACATGCTGCACCTTAGTAATAATGGCGTGATTGACCTGTGCCAGTTACTGGATAAGGCAATGCCAATTGGAAATGCAGAAGAACTATAAGGAGATGCTGTGAAAGGCCAAATACTGCCAAAGCACCAGGATTACATGAAGGCACCCAAGTGCGCACAGTCCAATGCCAAATAGGTGCAAAGCGCCCCGATTATGTGAGAATGTGCAGTTCGCTCATGTCAGAATCACGGTGCGCCTCGAATAAATGTGCCAGTAAGATGGGAGCTGTGATGCGCAGCGCACCGGTGCAGTGGACTGTTATGTGTGTGATAGGGATTGTGCAATGAGTGCGCAGTAGGAAATGTGAGTTGCAGGTAAAGCATAAAAGGAGCACGCAATAAATGTGGAAGGCAGATAAGGACTGTGGGGGGGCGCATGGAGGTGGTTTGAAGTGCACCGAGGCGCATTTAGGGCGCACAATGATGGGCAGCTATGGGGAACCAAAAGTGCAGTAGAAATGCAAAAGGCACACAAAGGCACACCTAAATGGTCAAAGGTGCGCGAAAGCGCATGGAAGCGCATAAAAGCGCACTGCACAAAGTGTGCGGAAGGCATCTAGGAGGTGTGCACAATCACAAAAAATGCCATAGTATGTGCGCAGGGTGATAGGGAGCTGTATCATCTCCTCCCAACTGAAGTACTGACTGTCCTCAGGCAGCATGCGATTGGTCAGCACAAAATTTTCTTCGCTCACATAAGTGGCCATCCTCTCCTTATCTATCTCTGACCACCATCTATCCTCTATAACTCTTTCCACAACCCATCTCTACCCAATCCGATGGCTTCAGCATTTACCTTAGCCCTCAGACAAATGATCCTGGCCCTCCATGAGACCCTCCCTGCTGCTGGGAGCGAGCAGATGACAATGCAAGCTTGGGGTGAAGGGTTTTGTAGTAAACTAATGCACTTTTTGTGTTTCTATAACTGGTGCAGGTTGCTAAGGGTCAGGGCATGTAGAACATGTATAAAAGCCATGTGGACACTGTTAAAGATGACGCAGAACTTGACGCACTCCTCGTGAAGGTGCGCAGTGCATTCAGTGGGATCATGGTGGAGGAGTGGCTTACTTGGGGCGAGGAGCTGATGCCCGATATGCATAAGATGATTGAGGAGAAAGAGAGGTCTGAGGAATTTGAGCATAGGGCACACAAGCTGGCAGGGCAGCTGGAAGCACGTACAGAGTGCACCGAAGCGTGCAAGGCCTGCTGCGCACTCTTGACGGCTGAACTGCAGGTGCCCAAGGTTAACTTGGAGCATCTGGAAGGTGAGTTCAGAGCAATTGATGATGCGAGCGATATAGATACTGCCGAGGTGCAGGAGGATGAAAAGGCATGTGTCGCGCTGGTGCGCTCTCTGCACGCGCTTTCTGGAGCTATCAATGCTGAGTTTGTAGGCAAAGGAACTGGGGAGTCTTGGGAGAGTGGGGTGACGAGCGAAGGGGAGAGTGAGCAGAGCAACGAGAGTGCCAGTGCGGACAAAGGCACAAGTGCATGCAACGCAGCAACGCACGTATGTCGAAGTGCCACCACTGAGTGGCATTGGCACCACCTTCGCCGCTAATAGTGGACCAGTAAGTTTCTTTGGATATGCTTCCAAACTCACTAAACGGTTCTCCTTTTCTACTCTAATGTGATAACTGCCGCCACATGGGCCAACCAGCTAGGTGCATCTCTGTCAATGGAAAATGGTGTGCCCCATGCGCAAAGGGTAAGAGAAAGTGCGAATGGATGAAGTGCACCCTCGCACAGCTGCGCGTGACTTCTAGAGGCAGAAAAGCGGCTACTGGGCACTCTGGTGTGTCTCTTTTCTCATCCTCCTTCCATGCTGTGCTAACTATTTCAAAGGCACATCGCAAACTGACAAGGGCAATGAGAGCGATGCAGGGCTCATCCGCCCCTCGAAAGAGCGCACATCAAAGCGCCGCAAAGTCGAAAATGCGCCCCCTCCTCCATCGCAAGTGCATCCAAGGCCGCACCACCTTACCATTCACCAGGCAAGTGCACACATGCAATCCTCATGCCAAACCAGATCGGAAAACACCTCGGGGGATGCAGTCTACCAAGGCCAGGATGTCGAGGCACTCGACTTAGTGCAATGCCGCTCAGTGGTCGCAGTCTTGGGTGCCATGCACGATCGCCTTAAGGAAGACGTCCAAAGGTCGCTCGTTGAGTTAGAGGTCACCAAGAGCCGGTTGTGCAGTGTGGAGCAAGCAGAGGCGGATGCAAAGGCGAAACTGGATGCAGCCTCGGAGCGCTTGGAGTTCCTGGAGTCCATTGAATAGCCACTCGATTGTATAAGTTCTACATAGTGTGTTGATCAATCTCTTTGTTGCGCCTGTGATATGCATGGTGCACTCCGAAGCGGTGAAGTGCGTGCTTCCATGGTGCCATAAAACGAAATTTGTAAGTCCAAATAATATATGCGAGGGAAAAGAGATAATATAAGCAACGTTCGAGCAAGAAATGTCAAGCGCACAAAAAATGCGCAAATGCAAAGGGGTGTGGAAAAATTGTCCAACCATCACTTTCCTTCTCCCAACTGAGATATTGACCATGTCCATCGATAAAAGAGTAAGAGATAAAATGAAGCGCACGCCATATGACAAAGTCTAAAAAAATGGCAAAGGCTCAGTAGATCATCATGGCCAGTAAAACCCATGGGTTGCACAATCACAGAACATGTCCAGATGTGACTTTACGAATAGGAAAAAGGTAATGTAAAAAAAATAAAAGAAAGCAAAGCGTACATATAAAAAGGTGAAGTATTCATAATGGTGCACGCAGAGCGCTAGTTGCGTGCCTCATTGGCACTTTCTTCATCCTCAGTGCTATCTCCTTGCGCTTCTTCTTCATCAACTGCTTCTTCATCTTCTGTGTCCACTACTATGGACTCTTCCATCTCCCTCAACCGCGTTGTAGTGATATTGAGCGCTATGTCAGGAAGCGCAATGGACTTGCGTGCATGGTACAGCAGTAGGTGGAATGTGGCTACTGGCCTGTTGAATACCATCCTATTGAGCTCGCAAACGATATATGCACCGCCCTGATTGCACAACACTATAACTAGAGGACCGAAATAATGCGCGTGCATTTTGCAGTTAAGGCTCTTCTTGATTGCTGTGTTGCACATAAGGACTAAATCACAGTGCTGGAAGTCAAAACTGCAGATAGCTTTTGAGTGCGCTTTCTTGAAACGGAGCGCCACTTTGCGCCTTTCTGCATAGACATGGGAATGGATGTGCGCTAAGTCTTCTGGATGCTTTTGCAATGCACGCGCATGCCATGCAATCAAGTCTGTAGTGGAGAGTATAGAATCTGGGGGTGGATTCAGGTATGTCACTTCAATGATATCGAGGGGGATTAGGGGCTGCGCGCCTGTCACAATGAAGTATGGCAAGATGCCAAGGCACTTCCAAACTGTGATGCACTCCACCCAAAAGACTGAGTACAGTGCACTGAACCACTTTGTTTCTACTCCATCTGCGGCTTTGATAAGTGCTTGACACACATCAAAATGTGCGTGCTCAACAATTCCATTAGCACACGAGTTATAGCCAGATATGCGGATGTGATTGATATGGTAGCGCTTACTGAAATAGGCTAGCACTTTGATGAATGGCTTGCCATTATCGGTAACTATCTCCAACGCGCCCCATCTGCAGATGAGGTCTTGAAACATCCAATTGCCAAGTGCGCTCGCATTTTCTTTAGGGAGCCCATGGAATTCTGGCCAAGTCGCAAGTGAGCAACGCCCTTGGACGATATAGCGCCACCCTGCTGATACTGGTAAGTGCATCGTATCAATATAAATTTTACTGAAGAGAGGCGCAGGCATTGCGATGACTGGCGGTATTAGAACCTTCTGCATTTGCTGGATTTGGCAAATATGACAAGTGCGCATGAACCAAACGATGTCGTCCATAATGTGTGGCCACCAAAAGTGCTCGAGCAATGTGGAGCACGTCGCATAAAAGCACTTGTGTCCTATGTTGTCATGGATGGCGCGCAATATCGGTAAGCATCTAGACTGCCAAATAACAAGCTGGTGAGCACCATGTACATTGCGCTTCCATAGGCACGTCTTGTCTTTGAAAAATGCGCTCGTGTAGCGCACGAGCACGCTGTACTCAGAATCTGTGAAGTCGCTAGGGCACATTAGGGTATCCATCCAAATCCACACCAAATCTAACTTCTCATCCTCTGCATCTGTGGTTGCACTCCTTGGAACTTGGCTATAGTCATCGTCGTAAATAAGCACACTATTGCATGCATTTTGCACATTTTGTGTGTTTTGTGCATTTGCGCTTGGCTCTGGCTGCATTAGCGCGAGTGCTTGTGCATCAAAGGACTGTGAAATGGGATGTATCGTGTGCATAAAGCCATGTAGCACATCAATCCAATCCTCAAACTCTTCATCCTCTTCTCCTTCTAAGTCCTCTGGCTGCTTTGGCCGACGTGAGAGCCCATCTGGACCATGCACCGCTCCCCTAACATGCACAAGTGTAAAGTGGAATGTAAGGATTGAGACAATCCACCAGTTAATGCTAGCAGATGGTTGGATATCGGGGTTTTGTAGCATGCCCTTGATATAGCGCACGTCAGTCTCCACAATTAAGTTGTGCACACCTATAATTTAAAGGTGCAAACTGTGCAGTGCATGGTAAAGCCCATAGATCTCTAGCTTTGGTTGCAAAAAGCGCGCTTCTCTGTCATTGAGCGTAATTGAGCTGAACCGGTTGTAAATGCGCATTTTTGCATCTGCGCTCTTTTGCTGGCAAAGATAAAAGCCGACCACTATCTGGGAAGTGTTGACCGCAAGGATAACAGGGAGTTCTGAAGAATAATTGATCAGTTGTAGTGCAGAACACTCTAGTACCACTTGCTTGATGTCATTTTGCGCACTATCTGCTCTGGGCCCCATTCAAATAGATGCATCCTTGCGCTGATGAGTTCAGTTGGTACTCAGTGCAGAGTCTCAACAGAAGGGGTGAACACTTAACCTACAACTGCAGGCGTGCTCGGGGTGAGGGGGGAGTTCACTTAGAGGGCCTCGGATCATCCTTCAGGGCGCGGAGACTATAGAGAGGCTGGTACAGCGATTTTCAATGTGCGCACTAGTAGTGTATGTGAAAGGGGAGATATGCACAGTGGTGGAAAAGTGTGCAACGCAAAGAGGCAAAAACGCGCAACGAGAGCACAAAAGTGCGCAACGATGAGGATGATGAAGGCAGGAGGTGTAACAGGACAAAGACGACACTGGGATGTACTGTGAAGGTGGTGCACAGTTTGGGGGTGTAAACAGAGTGAAAGCGCAAGGAGCGGAAAAACGCGCAGACAGTGCGCAAAACGCGGCTATGCAAAAAGGTGCGCAAACACGGCTATATGAAGGGCGCACTACGATAGTGCACAGACAAGGACGAAGGATGCAACGCAAGGGACGAAACACAACAATACGATGAGGGGATGCAAACGATAATGCAAACATGGCTATATGAAGGGCGCACTACGAAGGCGCACGGACTGGACGCTGGTGCACAGACTATGTGTGACGCTGACTGAGCTATGAACTATGAGGGGGGGGAAAGATCCTCTGGATTCTCTATCTGTCTGCTACTATGTACAAATGGCTTATGTGATAAAATGGTAAAATAAAGTATAAAAATAGGAAGTGCCATGCACTACCCACAAGCGCGTCCATTCGCCCATCTAAACCTGACCGCACTATGCTGCTGCCTCAGCCAATAAGATTTGCGCACCTATAGCTCAATATCCAACTGTTCCGGTGCGATGCGCTATTATTGGTGTGCACTAAGTCTCATGTGCTCTTCCCAATTAATCCGCTTCGGTGTTATATGTCACGTGCTGCACCTTAATAATAATGGCGTGATTGACCTGTGCTGGTTACCAGATAAGGCGATACCGATTGAAAATGTGGAAGAACTATAAGGAGATGCTGTGCGAGGCCAAATACTGCCAAAGCGCCTGGATTACGTGAAAGCGCCCAAGTGCACACAGTCCAATGCCAAATAGGTGCAAAGCGGCCCAGTTATGTAAGAATGCGCAGTTCGCTCGTGCTGGAATCATGGTGTGCCTCAAGTAAATGTGCCAGTAAGATGGGAGCTGCAATGCACAGCGCACCGGTGCGGTGGATTGTTGTGTGTGATAGAGATTGTGCAAAGAGTGTGCAGCAGGGAATGTGAGTTGCAGGTAAAGTGTAAAAGGAGTGCGCAAAGGCGCATCGAGCGCGCAATAAATGTAGAAGGCAGATAAGGAGCGTGGGGGGGCGCACGGAGGCGGCTTGAAGCGCAATGAGGCATTTAGGGTGCACAATGATTGGCGGCTATGGGGAAACAAAAGCACAGTAGAAATGCAAAAGGCACACAAAGGCGCACCTAAACGGTCAAAGGCGCACGAAAGCGCACGAAGGCACGCAAAAGCACGCTGCACAAAGTGTGTGGAAGCCATCTAGGAGGTGCACACAATCGCAAAAAATGCCATAGTATGCGCGCAGGGTGATAGGGAGCTGTATCAGTGTGTAAGCCTTGTGAGCATGTTAACGCAGCACGCATAATTGCAGATATAAATGTGCATTAAACTGACTGTTCCCAAGAATGCATGCACTTCCAAAAGCGTGTGGCATGTGCCCCAATTGCAGATAACATCTACCTTGTCATGTTCAGGTTTTCTACCTTCTGGTGTGCAGTAATGGCCAAGGATGACAAAGTTCTCAGTGCACAGTGTGGATTTCATTCCAGAGAAAGTCCCACCGCTATATTTCATGCGCTGCACAATGTGGTTCATGTTCTGGAAGTGCTCCCACACAAAGCACCTTATTCCAGGGTTTGCAGTGAGCACTTCGCATGATCCATCCAGTAAAATGTAGTGGTTCGAAGGCCCCTTGACTGGGACATCGTCGATATAGGGAACAGTGTAATCCGGAATCTCTGGCTGCAGAATATAGCACACATCGTCATGGAAGATTGGTACTGAGTTTGTCCAACCCATTGGCAATGTAACGAGGCGCATTGCACCATACGGCATCTGGAATGTCATAAGGTCATGTGATGATTCTTTGATTAAGTACTCATCGTATCCCACATATAGATCAAGGAAGGCGCCACATGTGCGCCCCGCAAACTGCTCTGCGAGGTGCTCAGGTGTAGGGGTGACACCGGAGTGTTTAATGGTAATGCGATTAAGCGGCTCAAGGCTATGTACGATGCACAGCACTTTCCCATCTTTCTTGAGTGTGCAGAACCAGCGCGATCTATATGCCGAATTTGAGTGCTTGTAAACGCCTGAGTCTACCTTCTTCCAGATAATAGCACAAACTTCGTCGTATATGCCTGGAGGAATGGGGATGTTGTGCTCTATCCAAGGAGTGTGCGGAATAACCAGGATTTCTACTGGGGGAAAGAACATGGTCTTGAAGCTGCCACACTCCTCATTGCTCCATGTGAAGGCTTCATTCTGCAAAGACATCAAGTGGTGCAAAACCCTCATCTCCTCTGGCAATAAGAAATCAGTGTGGCACTTTTGGAGTGCTTGCATGCGCTCCTTAGTATAGCGCCCAGTCGGGGTAAATGGTGGTGGGTTTGGTAAAAGCGCAGGAAGTGCCGCTAGCGGATCACCTATAATGTTGCACTCAATGCAGAATTCATTTGGAATGGGCGCAATAACTGGTTTGGCTTTTCTAGCAACCGGTTTATATTTCTTCTGGGTTACTATGCCCTTTTGTGGTGCACGCACTGCTAAATTGATAAAAGTTGCATGCGCATGTGTGCTTTCTGAAAACATGGCTGGAATAAATGCCGCGGTGTCAATCGAGTTTAAGAGCACCTGTGCATGACTGTTGGTACACTGAGATAGGTAGAGTTGAGAGATAATAGAGGTCGAAGGAATGGAAGCAGAAAATGGAATAAGCACAAACGCAGAAACGTCACAAGATTGGGTATCAGAGTCGAATGTTATGATAGTGGCGGCTTCTCCTTGGTCTGCAATCAATTCCTCAAAGCCTGGCGAAAATTTCTTTGTGGGTTATGCTGAATAGCAAAGTGCAGTGTTGCTGGAGCTGGTAAGAAGTGACGCAGTTTTCCTCTAGGCTTTGTTGGAATGGTGGAGATGGCATCTGTGTTCGAATCGCAGGTTGTAATCATTTGCACCTCATCTGCAAAGTTGCGCATGATGGAGCGCGTTAACACTTTGCCTTTGGAAGTATTAACTGGTGCATCTGATTTATCTGCTGCTGTGGGCACAAAATGCGCTTCAGGAATGCTGGAATAGGGATGTATGGGCATCTTGTCAGGCGCTTCAGTTGTGCTCGCAGTGGGTTGCAAAGCTGGGGACTTGATACTGTCAGCAGGTGCAATGTCTGTGGTTGTAGAATGCGTGCTCTCTCGATTGGATGTATTGCACAGTGCGCGCCGCAGAATTTGAACGCCGTTGAAGACTTGCCTCTTCCAAAGCACCATCAACTCCCACTTGAGTGCATCAATGTGCTCTTCCTTCATTAGTTGCGCATTTGGTGTGCTTTGTATATAATCTGCTGCAGGCGCTGAAGTGGCAACATATGTCGACTGTAAAGGTGCTGCTGGAGCTGGATAAGGTGCTATATTGTAGATGAGCTGTGAATTGGTATTCAATGAAATTTGACCAGTGGCAATCTGCCCTGGGTTGCACTTATGCCATTCCTTGATGTGCTCACCTAAGAAGTTGCCTGGAATAGAACATGGCACACAAATGTGCCACCTGGGAGTATGATGTGCTCTTCCGCATTTCACCTACACTTTCCTTTGCTAATAAGGTGGTCAATTGAAGCGCACTCAGGGATATAATGCCCTGTTTGACTGCAACCATTGCAAGTGTCATTGTTTGAATGGGCCATGCCATTTCCACCATCTCTGCATGATGTGCTCAACATGGTAACTATCATCTGTATCATGTGCTCGAATAGGACTAAGATGTCTTCTGCTTTGACCGCAGGTGTGCTAGGTTCTGGCTGGGAAACAGGTATGCTGGGTGCTGAGTAGGGCGCATACATATCGGGGTTTTGCACTGTGAGCCCAGTAAGTGGCTGGAAATAGCGTGGTGGGCCTTCAAAGATAAAGTCGATTGCATCACATATTGTGTCTAATAAGTATGGCACATTTGCAGGCTGATTTGGTACTGCAATCGCAAGGCAGCTCAAAATGCACTCTAGCTGGTCTGGTCAAAACACCCTAATGAACATGCGGCTTTGGTTGTAGCGTGCCAATATGCCTTGCGCAACTAAGTATTTGCTAATGTTGAAAAATGTGCGATAATAGCGCATGATTTCTTCTGCAGTTACAAGGCCAACGCATGCAGTCTCACCAATAAGCTTGTCCAGGTCACTAATACTCTATTTACTGCCATCCATAGAGCCAGGATAAAGGTTTAGGACAGCATCTTTGAATGCACCATAGTTGTGCATCACACTATACTCTGGTAGCAGTTTCCAAGTGTCTGCAGTGTCGCTGTCCAAATAGCGCACAGTGTGGAACTTTGTATCAGTCTCATTGGTGATGTTACAATCAAGAGGAGTTGCGCAAGCTCCTCAAAGTACTTCTGGAGTTTGCACAGTTTTGCGGGGTCAAAATGCAGCGCATTTTGGTTAAATGTAGATAGCATATGCATGGTAGCCATGGTAGGTGGAATAAGGTGTGTAGAGTTAAGATCTGGTAAAAGCACAGTGAAATGTGAAAACGAGAAAGAATGCAGTGATGTGGATGGAGTTAAGGTAGGTAGGGATGATTCAGGTGAGGGTGGAGGTAAAGACAGCGTGGACGAGTGATGCGTGTTGTGTAGGAAGAGTGATTTGAATACTGGTATTTCCCCAAGCTGGAGCGCAGTTGCTAACAGCTCGGAATGGAGAGTGCAAAGGTGGTTAATGTTGAAGTGAAGGGCAAGCTGATGAAGGTCTAAATAAGGTCTGATAAACAGAAACCCCTCGCGGTGGGCTCCAGAAATGATGTGTTCTGTTGGTACTCAGTGCAGAGTCTCAACAGAAGGGGTGAACACTTAACCTACAACTGCAAGCATGCTCGGGGTGAGGGGAGAGTTTGCTTAGAGGGCCTCGGATTGTCCTTTAGGGTGCAGAGACTATGGAGAGGCTGGTATGGCGGTTTTCAATGTGCGCACTAGTTGTGTATGCTAAAGGGAAGATATGTCCAGTGGCAGGAAAGTGCGCAACACGAAGGGGCAAAAATGTGCAACAGGAGCGCAAAAGTGTGCAACAATGAGGATGATGAAGGTGGGAGGTGTAATGGGATGAAGATGACACTGGGCTGTGCTGTGAAGATGGTGCACAGGTTGGGGGGGCAAACGGGATGAGAATGCAACAGGCAGAAAAAAGTGCAAACAGTGCACAAAATGCAGCTATACAAATAAATGCACAAATGCAGCTATATGAAGGGTGCACTGCAATAGTGCACTAACGAGGGCAAAGGATGCAATGCAGGGATGAAATGCAGCAATATGACAAGGAGATGCAAACGATATGCAAACATAGCTATACAAAGGGCGCACTACAAAGGTGCATGGACTGGATGCTGGTGCACAGACTATGTGCGATGCTGACTGAGTTATGAACTATGAGGGGGGAGAAAGATCCTCTGGATTCTCTATCTGTCTGCCTACTATGTACAAATGGCTTATGTGATAAAAACAGTAAAATAAGTGTAAAAATAGAAAGTGCCATGCACTACCCACAAGTGCATCCATTTGCCCATCTAAACCTGACCACACTATGCCGCTGCCTCAGCCAATAAGATTTGTGCACCTATAGCCCAATACCCAACTGGTCCAGTGTGATGCACTATTTTTGGTGCACTCTAGGTCTCATGCACTCTTCCCAATAAATCCACTTCAGTGTTATGTGTCACATGCTGTGCCTTAGTAATAATGACATGATCGACCTGTGCCAGTTACCAGATAAGGCAATGCCAATTGGAAATGTGGAAGAACTATAAGGAGATGCTGTGAAAGGCCAAATACTGCCAAAGCGCCAGGATTATGTGAAAGTGCCCAAGTGCACACAGTCCAATACCAAATAAGCACAAAGTGCCCTGATTATGTGAGAATGTGCAGTTTGCTCATGTTGGAATTGTGGTGTGCCTCAAGTAAATGCGCCAGTAAGATGGAAGCCATGATGCACAGCGCAACTGGTGTGGTGGATTGTTGTGTGTGTGATAGGGATTGTGCAATGAGTGCGTAGCAGAGAATGTGAGTTGCAGGTAAAGCATAAAAGGAGTTTGCAAAGGTGCATTGAGTGCACAATAAATGTGAAAGGCAGATAAGGAGTGTGGAGGGGGGCATGCAGAGGCAGTTTGAAGTGTAACAGGGCGCATTTAGGGTGCACAACAGCAGGCAGCTATGGGGGATCCAAAGGTGCAGTAGAAATGTAAAAGGTGCACAAAAGCGCACCTAAGTGGTCAAAGGCACACAAAAGTGCTAAGTGGTCAAAGGCATGCAAAAGTGCACAAAAGCACACAAACACGCATGGAAGTGCACAAAAGGCGCAGTGGAGCTACTCCCATTCTGGGATGATACCCATAATTAGCAAAGAAGGGTGACATGTGAGTAGCCAAATGGAATTTATTATTGTGGGAAAATTCTGCAATTGCCAACCATTCAGGCCAGTCGGTTTGTCAGTGATTGACAAACATGCGTAGGTACTGCTCCAACTCCTGATTCATTCTCTCTGTCTGCCCATTGGTTTGTGGGTGATATGCCATAGATAATTTGGATTGAATCTCCAATATGTTATTTAACTCTCGCATAAATGCAAAAGCAAATTGTGATCCATGATCAGAGATAACTGTATCAGGTAATCCATGTAACTGCCATACCTGATTTAGATAGAGGTGCACCAAGCCCAATGATGAGGTTTCTGCAGTAGTAGGAATGATATGGACTTCCTTTGTAAAGCGGTTGCATACTACAAATATTGCATTGTATCCTTGAGCTTCAGGTAATCCTGTGATAAAGTCCACAGATATATCTCACCATGGCACTTTAGGTATAGGGTTCGGCATTAATTTCCCAGCAGGCTTTTCTGGAAATTTCTTCCCCCTCATGCATGTATCACACCCATCCACATACCCCAACACATACTTTGAAATTCCAGGCCACCAGTAATTTCTCATCACCAACTCCAACATCTTCCACCTTCCTGGATGTCCAGCAGCTGGCATGTTATGATGTAACTGTATGATCTCCCTTTGTAGATCTTGATCCTTTGGTACATACACCTTTCCTCTGAACAATACTAACCCTTGTTCTTCAACCCATTCATCTCCTTTAATATTACCTTTCTTCTCTCCCCTTAAAGCTTTCACAGCTTCCACCACTTCATCATCCATCTCTGAACATGGCCTGATTTTAGACAACATTTTTGTCTTTGAGCTATCCACCAATAAATGCCCTTGATGCATAGCACAAATATGAAAGTATTTAGGTTTGAGTAGGGTAATATTTTTATTGTCCTCCTCCACCCCCCTTTTATGATCTGTATGTCTGGATAATGCATCTGCTTTCCTCATCAAGCTTCCGGCTTTGTGGACCAAGTGAAAATTAAAGCGCAATAGGAATAATGCCCAACATGCTTGTCAATGGTTAAGCTTTTTAGCAGACATGAAGTACTGCAGATTTTGATGGTCTGTCCAGATCTCGCTCTGATGTGTACATCCCTCCAAATAATGTCTCCATGCTTCCAATGCTCATATTATTCCCAACATCTCTTTATCATGCACATCATAATTCCTCTCCACATCATTCAACCCTTTAGACAAATATGCACAAGGATGCTATTTGTCATCTTCACATAGCATTGATAATACTGCTCTAGTAGCAAAGTCTGATGCATCTGATTCCACTCATAAGGGGCATGTGAAATCTACTGGGACCAATATTGGTTCTTCCACAAACTTCCTCTTCAACTCCTCAAATGCTGTCTGCTGTTGTTCTCCCCATCTCCACACTACTCCCTTTCACATAAGGTTGTGTAATGGTGCAGCAATTTTGGAAAAATTATGAACAAAGCAACGATAAAAATTGGTGAGTGCCAAGAAAGCCTGAACTTCCTTGATATGGGTAGGCATGGGCCAATCAACAATTGCCTGTACCTTGATAGGATCCATCAGGACCAATCTTTAATCCCAAAAACTCGATCTAGCTTGCTCCAAATACACACTTCTCCAGTTTAATGAATAAATCATTCTCTGCCAACCTCTTCAACACTTCCTGCACTATTGCCTCATAATTTTCTTTATCCTCCATGAATATCAAAATGTCATCAATAAATATTATCACCATGCCTTTGTCTATCACATCCTTGAAAATGTCATTCATCATGTTTTGGAAAGTTGGGGGACTATTGGTCATCCCAAAAAACATGACTAGCGGCTCAAAGGATCCTCGATGCATGGCAGATGCTGCTTTCCACTCATCTCCTTTCTTTATTCATACATTGTTGTACCCCCAGTGTAAATCCAATTTGGTAAAGACCTTGGCCTTTCCCACCTTGTCAATTATCTCTGAGATCAATGGCAAAGGGTATGCATTCTTCACTGTCCACTCATTCAAATACCTATAATCTGTACACATCCTCTTCCTCTGATCTTTTTTTGGTACAAAGAATACTGGTGATGTCTGTGGTGATTTTGAAGGTTGTATGTATCCCTTGCACAACTGTTCATTAAGGAATGCATCCACTTCTTCTTGTTCCTTTGGAGATAACAGATAAACTTTTGACTTCTTTGGCACAAATCCCAGCTTCATCTCAATAGCATGATCCCATGGCTTTCACACTGGCATCCGCTCCAATTCCTTCTTCTGAAAAACTGACAAATATTTATGGTAGGCTTTTGGCACCCACTCCTCCACTGGTTTCTCTTCTTTCTCCACATTTTTATCCCATGACTGTCCTCCATGAATTTCCTTAAAGGTTTGCTTCTGTTCTTCCTTACTAGTCATAATTGGAACTTCCCCATTTGGCATATCCTCATCCTCTACTTCCTCCATTGTACCAGAATACTTCCTCAGACATTCTTTCTCTTTCTTTTCCTTCTTCTCCTTTTTTACTTTTCTCCCATACACATTACATTCTTTAGGACAACAAGTCATGCATATCTTCCCAGTTTTCCAATCAATTTCCAGATTATGCTTTCGTAACCATGGATATCCAATTATCAGATTGGTTTTCTCAAGGTCGCATACTTCAAATACAGCTCATTCCTGATGATCCTGATACTTCAATATCATTATCACTTCCTCCTTAATAGTTTCTCCATGATTGATCATACCATCAATATTGTACACCATTATAGGTTGTGGCAGTTTATGTGTCTGAATACCATTTCCAGTAATTAGGGATCGATTAATAAATAATCCGGTAGCACCACTGTCAAGCAATGCCTCCACATTAATTGCTGCATGTGTGTCCACTGTCTTCAATCCTACTGTCAAGCTAATTTTGGGTTCTATCCGCGCTGAGCAAATAAAGAATTTAGGGGTCTTCGGAAATAAGGCTGGGCATTTTTCTTTGTCGGATAAATGATGATGGTCATACTCCTCAATTTCTCTTTTGGGTTCACTCTGGATTTCCTCAGATACTAATACATTATATTGATTCTGGGTCACCAATGGGGAAACCTTCACTGGGACTCTTCCACAAAATTCTTCTGCTTATCTTCCTCCAACTTCACTTCCTCGATTGTTGCTTCCCTAATCTTCCTTTTCTGCCTACAATTTCAAGCCATATGCCCTAATTCACAATTAAAACATTTAACTGGAGCTCGTCTCCCTACTCGATCAACATCCATTGCATCTGTCGATGCTGCTGACTCCTTAACAATAAGTGTCACTGCCATGGCCAGTGGCTGTGCCATCGGAGTTTGTACCTGAGGTGTCCTTCCTTTCTTGGACTTTCCTCCTGATGACTTTCCAAATCTGGCATTTCCATACATCAATTTTGATTCTGCCTGTTCCTGTCGATATTGCCAATCAAGATGCATTGCCCAATTATACCACTCGTCCAACCTCTCTGGCATAAAAGATAGTTGAGAGATAGACTTGAATAATGAGGGATTTAATCCTGCCTTTAAATATTCTACCAATGCTGCTTCTCCCATATTGGTCTGTGATGCTTCTGCCTTGAACTGCAAAATAAATTTGTCTGCAGTCAGAGAACCTTGGCGCATGGTTTTTAATTTTGCATTTGCTGTCGCCTTTAAATTAGGGTCTCCAAACTGTGCCTCCAATCTCTCCAAAATTCCCTGAAGCTTGCAAACAGTTTATATCCCATGGCAATTTGATTAATGGCTTCATTTCTCCAGAACTGTGCTTTCCCTCCCTGGATGTATGAGAGAGCAAACATAATTCTAGACTTGGTCGTATGAAATTTGGGCTTTCTCCCATGAATATACAACACTATAGAGCTGATAAAGGATTTTGTGTTCTCCATGGTACCATCAAATATTTGTGGGGGTGCGTATTTAGGTAAATGCATTTTTCCACTCTCAGACCTCTCCTCTGCATGCTCACTCTCCTGAGACATCCACTCCACCATCTCCTCCATCTCATCATCTTTATCTTCTACTGTACCTGCATTTGTTTGTACTTGTTTGGGCTGGGATGCTGCTAATACTGACACTAATTGGGACATTTGTGCTGTTAGAGCATCAATTTTGGCTTCAAGAACGGGCATGGGAACAGGATTGTGTCCAGGATTCGAAGTTGCTTGTTCTGTCATGATGATGTAATCTGTGATGAGTCACTTCTTTGGCTGTGTCAAGATTTGGCTGTAGAATTTTTTCGCAAAATTTCGAGTCATGTGATCTGGCTATTTCAGGTACCAAACACAGCAAAACACATGATTTTGGCTATTGGGCACTTCAGATCAATAACCCTTCCAACAGTGCCTGATCTCGGGGCTATTACTAAATTTGGCTAGTAACTACCTAAAATAGTTGTCCAAATTGAGTAATGTAAATCTTAGCTAAACCAGATCCAATCGGTTGTCTGGTTGCAGCTGTCCTAATGACGAGCGCTGCCTTTCGATCACTGGTGGTCGCAATGTAAGGCAAGGCCTGGTGTCGGCTTACAAAAGCAAGGTAAATATGTATATACAATTAATTCCGGCTCTTGCTGAAATGATGAGTAAGCAGATGTGGCACACTGAGACAAATGACGTATGCGTGTGTAAGAGAAGGTGCACTAATGGGGCAGTTGAGTTCTTCTGTTAGGGCGACACCCACTAATCTGCTAGCTGGACCATGCGGGTTCTCCTATAAGAAGGCAGTGGGGGGTGTGCACATGATGGGGGGTTTGATGGTTTTGATGCGAGGGGTTAAAAATAGATTAGTTGGCTGAATTAGGCCTTTCACACCACTATTGTGGATGGAATACCTAAGAGAACACAACTGAGGTCTCCCAGTATTTATTTTAGGGTTATATACTATGTTATATATATTGTAGTATGTTATTATGGATGCGCGCACACATGCGCATACATATTGATGCATGTAAATAGAGAATTCCCATGCTGACAAATAATGCATGTATAGGCATTTTGTAGCCTATTTTGGTGAGATAAAATAAAATAAAATAAAATAAAATAAAATAAAAATAGTATTATGTAATAGGCATGTTAGGAGACTGTTTCCTAACACCGATGTTATTTGAAGTCATTCAAAGTGTCACAAAATCATTCAAAGTCATTCAAAGTCATTCAAAGTTGTTCAAAGTTGTTCAAAGTCATTCAAAGTCATTCAAAGTTGTTCAAAGTAGTGCAAAATAAATTGAAAAGAATTCGAAGTTGATTTCATGGTGTTTGTAGCAGTTTGGAGGGTCTGTCATAGTGTGTCAATATGATTGGAAACTTTCTCCAGACCTTAGAGCATGCAGTGGACCTATCAGTGGTATTCATAATAGAAAGCAACCCAAAGCTGATTACATGGATCAAAAATGAATACAAGATGGACCCTTGGTGCATTGGGATCCTCAATGACCTAAAATGAGGAATGGTGGATGTCAAATTGTGAATTTCACTCAGATATGGGCTTGTATTCATCAGAGACTGCTTAATCATTCCAAAGTACAAAGGCCTCCACAAACAATTGTTCCAACTTGCTCATGACAACTTAGGTCATTTTGGAGTGGAGAAGTCATATGCTAGCCTACATGATGACTTCTATTGGCTGAACATGTCCAGGGACCTCACCAATGAGTATGTTCCTTCCTGTCCTGACTGTCAATGAAATAAGTCTACAAACACAAAGTGAGCTGGGCCTTTGCACCCCCTGCCTGTCCCTGACCACCATTTTGAATCAGTGGCAATAGATTTTGTGGGTCCACTACTGAAAGATGAGGGGTACGATGTGATCATGATGATGACAGATAGACTCGGTGCTAACATCCAGATCAGCCCTTGCAAAACAGACATGTCTGCCGAAAATTTTGCATACCTTTTTTTTGACAAATGGTACTGTGAAAATGGATGCCCAGTCAAGATCATCAGCGATCATGACAAAATCTTCATTTCAAAATTCTGGCATGCTCTAATGAAACTCACTGGGATCCACCACAAGTTATCCACATCATATCATCCACAAATGGACAGTTCCTTGGAACAAACAAATAAGACTGTAATTCAATACCTCCAATGCCATGTAAATCAAAATCAAAGAGGATAGGCTAAAGCACTCCCGAAGGTGCAGTTTGATATCATGAACACTCCCAATGCATCTACTGGACTATCTCCATTCATATTAAAAATGGGGAGATCACCTCGGCTGATCTCACCTCTCATATTGACAATAACAACTGAATCTGATCCTATAGACATCACCTCAGTGGAAGTGTTCATCATGGAGATGGAAGAACAGACAAAGGCCATGAGAGACAGCCTCCTCGCAGCAAAAATCAGCCAAGCACAAGTCACAAACAAGGACCGTGCTGTGGCTACCACCTACCTCGAAAGCACATCCCACCTTCCATGTTTCACACTTCCATCGGAACATAGCAAATGATGACAACTTATTCCCATCATGTGCTTATCACCCACCACAACCACTCATCACAGTGGATAGAAGAGCTGAATACTTCATTGACAAAATCCTTGACAAATGTCCATGTGGATGAGGTCACCAGTTCCTGGTGTGATGGCAGGATTACAGGCCAGAGCACAACTTGTGGCTACCTCGATCTGAGTTATTAGATACAGAAGCACTGGCTACATGGGACACTACACATGGTGTTTGAGCTGACATTTTCTTTTTCAATGGGGATTGTGCGAGTGTAAGAGAATCCTGTATTCTCTTACCACCTTTCTTACCTTTCAGACATGACATTGACTATGCTTACTAAAGTATGTGATCACATGCCTCTAGGTTGATAATTCTTGTAGGATGTCTTAGATTATTAGGCCTTCTTAAATCCATACCAACTTCCTGTTTACCTCATCCCCCTTTCTCTCCTGAGTGCCAGCAGTGCTAAGGAACTTCTGTTACAGTTGAAGGATGATCCAAGGCCCTAAATGAACCCCTGCACCCTGAACACTCCTGCAGCTGTAGGATTTATGTTCACATCTTTTGTTGAGACTCTGCATCAAGTACCAACATGACACATCATTGGCAATATGGTTCACTATGCCCATCCTCTCGACAGATAGCTGGCTGTTGATGCTCTTCACTGGGCCTTCCTAGTGAATTTTCTTGCAAGAATTGAAGCTGAACAACTGGAGTTTCTTGATGATGAGGACTCAGACTCTTCCACTGGTACTTTATCCAGTGATACAGAGTCCTCTAGTGGATGAAGCAGTTCATGTCACTATGTTGTTATTCCTGGTTTGGCAGGGTCTGGGACCATTAGAATGATGTAGTGGGTATGGTATGTAACTGATGGGTACTACATGGCACCTTCCCTCATCCATCAGAGGCATAGTTCCCCCCTTTTTGCTTGTCATCTGTCATTCAAGGTATAAGGATGGACAATGAATGTTAGGAAACATGCAGTTGCCTACTATAATTTTTTCCTTATTTTTTCTTATTTATTTGAGCCCATAAATGTTGCTGCAGCATGGCCTAGGTTCACTTACATAGTTATGACCTGATGGCACTGTGGTGTTGTGGTGGTTGTGGGTGAGTGATGAGTGAGAGTTGATGGTAATGGTGAGAGGGAGGAGGGCAGGAGGGCAGAAGGAGGGCAAGAGGAACAGAAAAATGACATCTATCCACATGCACAGCAGTGAATGGCTGGAATCATGCATGGATCATGTCTCCGACATCATTATTTAAGCTCCGATTCATTTGTCATCTGGACATGTTGACAAAATTAAATCTCAAATCAGCTCCAAATCGCTACGACTAATCTTGCACTCATGTAATATGTATCTGGGAACTGAAAATTAAATGAAAATAGCATCCATTCAACTAGCTACGGGTTGCACAGGGTGACCATAAATTTTTGCCCATCACATATGTAAGTTCCTTCCAGAAGATGAGAATAAGTGAAGTGTGAGAGGTCAAGTAGGTATCAAAGAATTACAGGGAATGTTGAAGGGTATGATGAAAAAGGATACAATAAGAATAAATCACAATCCTAGATCTGGGGAGGAAGTAAATATCGAGAATAGATGAATCATTAAAAATATCAACGTGCCTTCCAGCAGGCGCTGCCTCTCATCCTCAGAAATGTTACGTGTAGCACGACGGGCAAGGAGTTTTTCCGTCCTGTATTTTTCATATAAAACTTCTTTTGTGTGAGTTTTGAGAACCTGGGAGAACATAATTAGACATCATCACAGGGGCATGAACCAACACACTTTAATATGAGTAGATAAAACGGCCGTTCGCAAAGCAGCAAAATCACAATGATTGGGGTCAAGTACATCAACAGTACCCCACCGATACTTTCTAATAAACACGCCCTTCAAGTCATCCGGCGGACCTTGCAGGTAAGGTATTCGATTGCTATGGACAGATGCTGGTGTTTGAGGGTGGGTGTCAAGCGAAGGTGTGTGACCGTCCTCAGACGGTTGTTCGGCCGATGATGGAGACATGCTCGACAAACGACTGTCAGGGGATACTAGTTGCTGCCTACGTTTACTCCCTTCCGGAGCAATCAGAGCAAAAGGCAGAAGCTTCTTGAAATCAGCTTTTGCGACGATGTGGGCCGAGAAGCGGACGTTCGCAACGCTTTCTCTATCGGTAGCATCGGGAGATGCAGGCCGATGGACGTCCTCTGCCACCTGAGATAAATCACGCCGAGAGCGAGACCGCGAGGGGTTCCGGTGCCGCGGGGGGCGAAGTTTAATTACTCCCCTAGCCTGCCTCTCATCCGCAACCTCTTCCTCTTCGCTGTATGACTCTCCACCATTAACGTCTGCGTTGTCAATGCCATCAGATGCAGTAAAATGGGTCTGTCCTTTAGGCGTTGCGTTGTCTGATTTCTTGATAGGTTCAAAGACCCCAAAGTCTAAGCCAGCATCTGCGAGACCAGTCCGGACTGCAGCACTGGTGTCAGTTCAATGATAATCTAGTTTTTTTGAGCAGCTCACTGGCATCCTTGACGGCGAGCAGCTTCTCATCCGTAAGTGAATCTGCGTGCGCAATCACTGGAAGGATGTTCGAACGCGTCGACAGCCGTCGGATAACTCTGATTTCCGCCGGTGACATCGTGAGTAGACCTTCATCTTCCTCGTCTGATTCATCATCATCAGAAGTATCTGGGACGAGATCAGGAGGAACGCGATGCGATACGGTAGTGTCAGAGCGAGTTTTCGCCGGAAGGGATGACAAGGCGCGTCTCGCAACGACAGTCATGATTGACGACGGGTCAATCATATAAATACACCTTTGGGCTGTAAGCAGCTTCAATTTTGAGGTAGGAATAATAAACGTACAGGTGGATATGCTGATCACCTCTGCTTTTGCGCACGACTTTGGATTCCTGAAAATGATCGGCAAGAAGAATCCAAAAATAGAAACCCAGCTTACTTCGCTCATTGTGTCAGCATATTGGGCATCCACGTACTTGATGATGTCGTTCACTTGGCGCTCCAGTTTTAATTCTCGCCCTTCCAAGAAGTCCAATCCCGGCGTATCGATCACGGAAAACAGAACCCTGTCAAAACGCGACTCGCATATTTCAACGCACGCTGTCTCGATCATCGTCGTCTGTTTCCTCCTCCGTCGAACAAACCGGTCTAGCGCAGCTCGCTGGTCAATTGTAGCCGTGGGTGAAATGTCAGCAGTCTCCAGGAGAAGACGTAGCAGGGACGTCTTTCCTGTTCCTTTGCCACCAACAACCTACAGCTTTTGTTAAGAAAAACAATCAAACCATGTCCAGCATATATAACCACTTGCCATAAGGTTGAATGTAGGAGGAATGCGAGCTCTGCGGTGACTGTATCGGCCCGTCGTCGGGGTGTTTGATCTTCGATTTTCGAACTTTTCAAATGCAGAAGGCGCGTTTGACATATACAACGAAGAGATGGGTTCTCCATCGTTTAGTTTACCTGGGGAATCCCGAAATGGTTTATGGAATCCTATAGGCACACGGTCGAACCCTTGAAAAGAGGCTTTGGTCGTACCTTGGAGAGGAACATCAGACGTTGGTGATTGCCGTATGGCATCGACGTCAACAAGATTTTCAGGCCACGGGATTCCTTGGCTATGGAGTTCTGGAAGCGAAGGCGAAGTTCGAATGCGGGTGTCATCCTGGCTTTTCTTTGGTTTTCGGCGGAATGAAAACATGACGCGTCAGCGCGGGGTATATCTTGAAGAAGCAGAAAAAATAAAATAAAGAAAAAAAGAGCGTGAGGTCGATTGACTGGTGCAGGTGACGAAGACTGACAAAGGAGAGTTTACAACGGCAATTACAAGAGAAAGACAATTCTCCCAGGGCGGCAGCAATCTCTTTAACTCCTTTCAAAGGTGTGGGAAAACAAACGGATTAGAATTCAGCCCGTTACAATGGAGATACAGATACAGTCCCATGCCATGCAAAGAACAGTCATGACTGCCTACTACCCCAAATTTGACCATTAAAAACAACAAAACGACAGGAGAGCATGGGAGAGAAGATAATCTACAGACAAATAGTTGTTACGTGCGAAAAAACGAAGGCAAAAAAAAAGCAGCAGCAACTCAGGGTATACCAGCTGTTGCTGCAGTGTTTTCCATCCTCATCCTCTTCGGAGGTCGGCTTATATCCTGATATTCCATGGAACGTTTCATGTCAAGTTCTCCCTGCAAGTGAATGTCGCCTTGTTCGTACCCGTCATTCCCGGTTGACGGAGTGGGAACCATGCGAGAAGACGGTGGAGAAAGCGAATGTGACGGATCTAAAGGAGGCTTGGAGCTCGAAGCCCGTCGGCCTTTCTTTGGGCTCGGGCCGCTGGATACTCCAGACTCGTGGATATAGCTGCAAGGAAGGGATCTACGTGCACAGCTGGCACAGGCTGGGTGGGCACCATCACACTTTGTCTTGCGAGCTGGAACACCAAGTGTCAAAATATATAAAACATGAGTTCATGAGCAGTCTAACCTCGACAAAGATTGCAAGCAACAACTTTTGGACCGGAGTTGGATTGTTGGCGGGAATTTTTTCCGGGCACCGTTGCCGCGCGCTTCCTTTGGGCAGCTTGTTGCTCGGAAGCCGGTCGAATGGGAGGGAGAGATGGGGCAGACATAGGAACAGGGGTGGAGGGAGAATGCTCAGGTAATGAGAGTGTAGCAATGTGGGGTAATTCATTGTCGGGAAATAGGGTACGGGATTCGTTCCCATGGTGAGAAGGTTTAGAGCGAGAAGAGGATGGCACCGAATGAACGTCTTCTCTTTGTTCACTCGGTAATGTAATCTGGGGAAGTGAAGTAAAACCCTCACGATTGGCTTTGTCCACGTTAGAGCTCCTTCTTGATAGGGGCTGAGAGGGGACATCTGGCGAAGCTGAAGGCTCATCTAATTCAGCGGATCTCTCTTCGCCACTGTCACTGTCGCTTTCATCACCCTTTCGTTGTCGCGCAGTTCCACGCCGCTTATTTTGTGGCATATAATCGCAAGCATTGGAACGCTTCACGCACTGGCTGCAAGCAGGGCGTCCGCCATCGCATTTCAGCTTCCTCGCTGCATGGAGCAATGTCAAACAGAGATATCACAATGACCATCATCACTCACACCGGCAGAAATTGCATGCTACAGTAATCTTCTTAGTACGCGGCTTGTTGGATCCTAGACAGATCAGATCAGCTATGTCAATGGAGCTGACATGTGGAGACCAACTAGAAGCAGGACCTCGAGTAGAAACACCCGAAGCCATGGTATCTGAGAGTGGCCGAGTAACCGGAGCAGCACTGCCATACAAATCACGAGGGACCGAAAGGGAGGGATGACGATGTACAGCCACGTGTGGGGCTGTATCAATGGCCAAAATCGGTCGGGAACTATGAGGGATGGGTCCAATTTGTGAAACTCCTTGTGATATATGGTGTGGAATTGAGTGACGAGAAGACGGGCGTTGCTGAAGATGAATGTATTCATTCCGAAACTTATCGAACAAATAGTCTCTCGTGTATTTTTGGAGAGTCTGAACCCAAACAATCAGCGCTCTGTGAGCCAAGTAAAGCTAACGTCCTTACCTCCATGTGATGAAATATTGCGGCACGAAGAGTCAAGAAATCGCTGTGATTTGGATCTAAAACATCGAGGGAACCCCATCGATAGCTGCGCGTAAATTTTCCCCGAAGGACCTTGGATGTAGTAGAATAGTTGGGCGAAGGAGTGTATTGTTGAACTAGTTCATGACGAGAAGGCGTTATCCGAGCAACGCCATCGCTATGAGAATACATGTCAGGAGAAATGAGTGCATAGGGAAGACGCAATAGGGCGGGAGAGACAGGAGATGTGGGCGGGGTGTTATTGGCGGATGAAGATGAACCGTTTGTATGGCCACCATAGCCATTCGACGATTCTCCGTTCTTCACAGAGATGTCATCATGGGAAAGTTGCTGATAAGAGCTGTCCATATCAAAAATCCCGAATCCGATGCCCGCCTCAGCCAAATCCCTACGAATGGCTAGTTTAATAGCAGCAAGACGGTCATTCGAAAGGATGTCGCCACGCGCAACAACGGGAAGAACATTGACTCGGTTCGATAATCGGCGAATAGTGTTGATCTCTACTGCAGGCAAGGTAGGTCGAAGCAAGAGGGGATTGGTTGTTAGTGGAGGTTCAAGGATCACAGGCTCCTTTTCTGTATGAGAGAAACTACCAGTACGTGCTCTGGGGACCAACGGTGCAGGTGGTCCTGGAACGGACGGCGGCACAATTTCGTCCGGATCTAAAAAATATATACACCTTGTAGCACAAAGTAAATAGAGTACGGAGACATTTAAAACCCAAAGCTTACAAATGGACATAACGGTCGCCATGTTGGGCTTTCCAATCCTGAGAGTCCGTCAGAAAAAAAAGTATAACACCCCTATAAAACTCCAAGACTTACATTATCGACACCCTCTGCAAGACGTGAGTCGATGTGGCGTAAAGTCTCCGACAACAAGCGCTCGGTCGCTGCTTCATCTTTAAGGTCCAGGGAAGGAGTATCAATTAAAGTAAGGCCGAGTTGTCGCGAGCCGCCCGTCCCCTCGATCTCGACCTCGATTTCAACAGATGCGGCTCTGATGTAAGAGGTATGACTGCTGCACCCCTGTACAAACTTTGCAACAGAGGCCAGTTGTTCTTTAGTAGTGGCTGGTGAGATAGTGCTGGTGTCCAAGAGAAGGCGAAGAAAAGATGTTTTTCCTGTTCCGAGCATCAGAAACTTGATATGGGGATGAGACAGTGGACTTGCCTCCTCGGCAGCCTGCTACAAGTAAAGTGAACTCTGACCGAGGGTTGTCTGATGGGGACGAAAGACATAGAGCACAGTTAGAGGACGGTGTTGACGGTTGATACTGCAGAGTGGTTACCCGGGGCATCATGACCGGTTCCGACAAGGGGCTTGTGCGTAGAATAGGGAGCACCGGCAGGTGCAGTACCGCGATCATCCTCTTCGTGACGAATACGTTGTTCTGACGAGTTCATGACGGCTAGTCGTCAACGAACGGCGGACGCCAGAGCGGAGAAAGCAGGATTGCCAGGGATTGCCCGTACGCAGGGCAAGCGCGGTGATTTCGAAAACTCTGATGGCCAGAACCGACTAACCTAATTCCCACCGAACCAATCGGAACAAATCAAGGTCCAAATATTATCACAAGTTCATTTTTGCACATTAATCGTCGACAAGTCAACTACTACACTATGAATTATATCGAGAATGTATAGCAGAAATATAATGACACTACAGATTATCGCCATGTCGAAGGAAATCACCAGAGATTTAGGGTAAAGTTGCTCGTGGGAGCGGTAGGCAAGCGCCAGCAGTGCGCATGTATAGCCCTAAGAAAAGATTGGATAGCAACAGAAGACGTAAGGAGAACCACGGGAGGATCCAGCTGGAATCTGTCATTGGCGGACGCTAGCAAATGAATGTGGGGATGATGAGAAGGCACCACACCCAAAAAAAGTAAGGCTGTTGATGCGGACATCGCCTCATCTCTTCCCATCAAATCCTGCTTTTCTTCCGAAATATTGATCGTTCAATATCGTTTATCTTTGTCCGGGTCGGGGCCGGGGCCTGATGCAGAACGAGACGTATTCCTGCGCCGACGAGGTCGTGCTGGAGATGGATAGTGTGGGGATGGATCTGGGGGTTGAAACGAAAAGTTATCCAGCGACATCACTGACGTTTGTGGTAAATATTCTGGAGGGAGTGTCTCTTGGGTAGAACGTGATGATAAGTGATCAATCGGGGGTAGTGTGGTTGAAGGTTGCGAACGACTGGCGTTTGGACCTTTTTTCGATTTTGTTCCTTTTGGGGCCTTACCCGGACCCCGGCGCCTCTGAACTGGAACATATTCGCACTCAAACTTGCGCACAGTACAATTATGGCACGATGGTTTGGCACCATTGCAACGAAGTTTGCGACCTACGTGATTGGCATAAGAGGGAGGGAAGATCAGAAAGCACGGGCATGACCTCACCTCGGCAAAAGTTGCATGCAACTGCCGTTTTCCGTGTGTTTTGGTTCTTTCTCGAACTGTCCTCTCCGTGGTCAGGGTCTCGTCGCCGTTTCTCTCCCCTTCGGAGCGTGCTGAAATCGTCGTCTGCCTCCTCATCTGGCTGTCCCTCGCCGGCCGTATCAAGAGGACTCGCTGAGTGGGCTTCGGATGCACTAGCTGATCCAAGAGGCTGCAATGTGTAGGGACTGGTTGAGGTTCCTCCAGAAAGGTGAGGAGATGACCTCCCGGAGCCGAGGCTGGGAACTTGTCTCGATGTTGCATGAAAATGTTCCGAAAGCCCACCGTACGAGAATTCGGCTATAAAGACAAATCAAACAAATTATCGGCATTTGTAAGTATAGAAGAGACACGAAACATACGTGGAATTGTACTCCCGATCCCTTCGTGATGCCCCTCCACTTCTCGTCGATGGCTCCTCCTGAAATGACTCTCACTATCACGAATTGACTCGCCTGTGTCACGATCTAACTCCAGTGTGCGCTCCGCTGGCTGACTAGACCCTCGACTCCTTCTGTGTTCACGACGAGCGGGGGGATACACGAGAGACGATGGACCAGCTTCCCCCTCTCTCCAGCCCCCGCGATGTATTCCAATATCTTGCGGCACAGATAGGGAGTAGCTGCTACTAGGTCCGAGAGCAAAGGTTTGCGGCCGAGGCGTGTGATAGATGGGGTCGCTATATATCGGATTGGCGTATCCGTGCCGCGGGGGAATGGAAAGAGAAGCCAGAGATCGAGCAATCGTTACAGAGTCTGACCGCTCTGGAGGGCTCTGCGCCCTCGTATTCAGTATGTGGTCCGTTGGTGCTGGAGATGTAGAACCATAGCTTGGATACTGCGGACTATGACGGGATTCGTCGCGCGTTGAGGTGGCCGAGAAGGCCGGAACTATAGGTGGTAGTGTGAGCGAAGACGCGCGCTCTGTCGAAGCAGTGTTCTCGTTTGTCACTGCTGAAGCAGGCAGCGGGAGGATTGTCCCAAACGATGCCGTGTCTGAACCGTCGGCGCTCTCCTGCGGTCCAGTATAAAGATGGGGAATGAGACTGCTTGGTAGGGAGCTTTGTCTGCGTTGCCTCTCCATAACGGCCAACCGCCCCTCGTCAATAAAAAGGTAAAGGATATGGTTATGAGCGAACGACTTCTGGAAATGAATCGAAATGCCGACAAACAGAGCCCATTCACTTCGGCTAGTAAAATGCCATTTCAGGATGAGGCTTATTCAAGTGCTGGACGAAACAGACTTACGTCGCGGAGATATCTGGAATATAATGAACGGGTGACACTCAATGGTTCCGTACTGTTAAGCATACGCCTATTCCTTGAGCATCGTCTCTATTGTGAAAGACTCCCCCCAGACTCAACGCATGTGCTGGACTTTTACACTATTATAGTCGGGGCCTCAAAAATTTTATGCAAGGAAACCAGGAACTGAAACACGATCGATTTTTTCGTTGGCAATTAGTGGAATACTTATGGGATATCCCTAAACTAAGGATCGGTACCCATATTTGGTTAAAGTGACCCCAATCGCCGGTACCCCTATATCAACTCTAATCTTCTACCAATACCAGTTGGCACTTTGCTTCGACCACGTCCACTTATCTCGTATTTCTGTGGATATCATGTTTGTCTGCCTCACTGCATACGACCCTAAGTCCTGGAAAAAGGTCTGTACTAGTCTGTACTTTACTCATCGCTAGGGAATTGAGGCTGACGTAAGACGGCCGATCCCATCATTATTTTTTCCAACTCGCTTGTCCCACGGCAAGCATGTCCAAGTCCTTTGTTAAAGGTCGTCCGATCATTTTGTCGAGACCCTTCTCTACAACTAGATCATGGGGAACACCTGTCATGAACCGCTACAGCAGGGTCGTAACTCAGCCCAAAGATCAAGGAGCAAGCCAGGTATAGAGAAGTATCAAACCGTCTACATCTTTTTCGTACGTTGATTACAACCACCAGGCAATGTTATATGCTACAGACGGAATCACATCTGATGACGATTTTAACAAGGCCATGGTTGGGGTTGCTAGTGTTTGGTGAGCTTTTGTTTTAGTTCTCTGCCTTGCCATCGACACGACATGTATGCAGGTATGAAGGAAATCCGTAAGCAAGTGCCAACCAGCTTGTGTGTTTTTTTTTATTAAAAAAACCCCGGAACATAGATGCAACAAACATCTACTCGGCTTCGGCCAGGAGATCAAAGCCTCCCTCTCCAAGTCAGAGCTTATTGGGTATCAGTTCGGCACGGTTGGAGTTAGCGATGGTATCAGTATGGGAACACGTGGAATGTCTTACTCACTGCAGTCCCGGGATTTGATCGCGGACCAAGTGGAGACTGCTGCTGGCGGACACCATCTTGACGGAATGGTTGTTGTTCCGGGTTGTGATAAGAACATTCCGGGTGTTCTGATGGCCCGTCAGCCCAATGTTTTATTCCCTTGATCATTGCTCATTACATCCATTCCACACAGTCGGGCGGTTGAATCGACCTGGTCTCATGGTATATGGGGGTACGATTCGTGCGGGGTCATGTGAAGGATTACCACAGTTGGACATCGTGTCCGCCTTTCAATCATATGGCAAGTTTTTACAGGATGGCAAGACAGCCGAAGCTGAGCGTGAACGTTATAATACTGTTCGACATGCTTGCCCAGGTCCGGGGGCATGTGGAGGCGTGAGTTGACATCAGTATGAGCTCAGGAGCAATATTCAAAAACAATTATCAAGATGTACACTGCAAACACCATGGCTAGTGCCGTGGAGGCCTTAGGCATGACCATTACCGGTTCGTCGTCTTTTCCAGCCGAGTCTCGCGAAAAACACGAGGAATGCGCTTCCATTGGCCCTGTCATGCGAAATCTTATCGCTAAGAATATACTTCCTCGAGATATCATGACCCGGTCTGCTTTTGAAAATGCTATGGTGGGTTCAGAGGCTTTTTATTTAGTGGTCTGTCTGAACATTTCCTAGGTCTTAACAATGATCTTGGGCGGCTCAACAAATGCTGTCCTGCATTTGATAGCAATGGCTCATTCGGTCGGTATCAAATTAGATATTGATGACTTCCAGCACGTTTCGGATCGTACGCCCTTCCTCGCGGATATCAAGCCTAGTGGCAAGTATGTAATGGAAGACGTTTTCAAAATTGGAGGCATACCAAGTGGGTTGTCGACCCAATTCCTCTTCCATCTATTGACAGAACTTACTTCCAGAGGTTCTCGCTTTCCTACTCAAGAACAAGCTGATCAACGGCGACAATATGACTGTGACCGGCCTCACGCTCGGCGAAAATTTAGAACGGTGGACCCATCAATTTGGTGAACTAGATCACACACAGGACATTATTAGACCATTGGATAAACCAATCAAGTCAACCGGCCACATCAGGTGAGCTGCACTTCATTATGAGACCTATGGTTTCGTGGTGATTAATACTGCGTTAGGATTCTCAAAGGCAACCTTGCCCCTGGCGGTGCTGTTGCAAAAATCACAGGAAAGGAGGGATTGAGTTTCACGGGGAAGGCTAGGGCATTTGACTCTGAGGATGATTTCGTCAAAGCAGTTGAGAGTGGATCAATAAAGAAAGGGGAGAAAACTGTGGTCATTCTCCGCTATTTGGGCCCCAAAGGAGGTCCTGGTAAGTATCAATTCTTTTGGAATAGCACAAACTGTAATTTATTTATTATTATTTAAACAGGTATGCCCGAAATGCTGAAGCCCACAAGTTTAATTATGGGTGCTGGATTGGGACTTGATGTTGCTTGTCTGACTGACGGACGATTCAGCGGGGGGTATGTGTGGCTGATTTCATGCAATGACCTTGGTCGAACCTGCTTTTACAGGTCTCATGGTTTCTGTATTGGGCATGTTGTTCCAGAGGCCCAAGTGGGAGGTCCCATCGCCCTTGTTCAAGATGACGACGTAATCTCGGTCGATGCGGTGAAGAACGCTATCGAGCTGCACGTTTCGCCTGAAGAATTGGAGAAGCGGAGGTCAACATGGATTGCGCCTCCATTGAAAGTTTCTCAGGGTACGCTTTTCAAGTACGTGAAGACTGTGACGGACGCTAGTCATGGGTGTGTCACGGATTCATGATCCCGTATAATGTTATGATATGGGCTGGCGTTGAAAAGTCATGCTTCACATGTGGTTATATGGGTATAAGGATAATTTACCAACCGTAAACCTCACCATCTATAATCCGTTCCAATACTAACTTTTACCCTTCTTCACAATACGTTTCTTCTCTGCTTTTGGTATTTTGTGCTTTCGTTTTTCCCTTGCTTCTTCCTTTGTAGCTTTCTTCCTTTCCTGAAGGAAATGTCAATGCGAAAAGCAGACGAACTGTTTCAATATACCTTCTTCGCGTCTCGATCTTCATGTCGATGACCTCGAGGCTTTCGTTCGATAAATCCGGTTCCTACCGGTTCGCTTTCCACTTCCACATTGTCATCATCGCTGCTCCGGCTGTCGTGATCGTCATTGTCGTGATCATTGTTGCCGGACTCAGGGACAGCTGGAAACAGTCGTTGTTCGTTTTTTGTCCCGTCCAGATCGTCTTCGATGGTTTCAAGGGGGGTTACAAGAGCGATTGTTTTAGCGTAGATGAGTCTATTACCGTCACCACGTTTGAGCTCGGCTACATCTCTCTCTGGATCGAAAACTTCATTCAGTGTCCGGGGAATGAATGACTGGAGAAAAACAGAGTCCTCATGCTGGGAGCCATTCCCCTGAGCAGCGCCGCCTTCTGGTTGCGGTTCTTCCGCCAACCAATTTCTCAGAACTGTTTCGTCTGCGCTGCCGTCGACAGTTATAAATTCAAAACATTTCCTCAGACCCAGGCATTTCACGCCTAATCTTCCAAAAAACTCCTCAACATTTTTGATGTCGTTCCGCAAAAAATCGAAAGCAGAAGGATGGTCGTGCTCTACACTTTGGGAAACATCGATGATCCACAAGTGGGCTTCGTGGTAGAGTATGTTATACTCTGAAAGATCGGCGTGTACAAGTCTGCACTGATGAAACATTGTGCGCATGATCAAAACCAGTTCTCCATACAGGCCGGAACATTCAGAAACAGATAGTTGAGCATCCTTAAGACGTGGAGATGCCCTATTAACCAATTATTGACGGCACAAAACCATACTCTCGTAAAGGGGACGCACCATCCCTCTTTGTCCCCAATAAAACTCATGACAAGAACATTTTCTCTGACCTCGATTGGTTCAGGACAACGAATCCCAGCAGATATCAATCTCTTCAGGTTGCGCATCTCCTTCTCTGCCCAGAGTCGTACCATTTTGCGTGGGTTTCGTCGACTGTATCCTCGTCTAAATCGGTATTCTCCTGTGACATATTTATCACGATCTTTGAAGATGAGTATCGATGTCTTGTAAATTTTGAGGGCCAAGTGGGTTGATTCTGGAGTCAGGGCATGATACACGTTTGCCTTGAATAAGGACATTAGTACCAGAGCAATGTCAATCCGGGTTCAACGAACCTCTTTACCAGTGCTAACGCATCCATTGACTTCATAAATTACCCCGCGACCAATCATTTTGAACAGGATTATTCGGGTTCTAGGATCCAAGACTTGCTCATTCGTAGCACGATCAGACTTGTCTTTCACATTCGCATGAGCGCTGGGTCCTTTTCTGTTGACACCCACACCCATTACATACGGCACATCGATCTTCACGATCCTAGACGTATATTTCGCCAAAGCAGCAAGTCGATCTTTATCTTTGGTGAGGCCGTTTGATCCAGGAGCGGCATTACTTCGAGGTTGGTTTACAGCTGGGAGAGGAGCCACTGAAACCGACTGATGAAGTGATGAAGACGATGCCTGAGCGTTTCCGGTCCGTACTGCGACATGCTGTCGAAGGCGATTATATTGCTTTGTGAAATCTTCCGCACAGCATTCAGTTGAAGAATAATTGATGAAACAATACGCACCACGCTCTGCTATTTCCCAGTCCTCATCTTCCACACGATTGGTATCGTACTCGTCGTCTAATGAGTCTTCGTCGTCATCCGAGTCCTCGGGTAAGGGTAAATCGTCCGAATCATAGCTGGATGTGTCGATGTACGGGTGTTCTCCACGAAAATCATCATGAAATGTTGCTGCTAAATCCGGCGCGTCATCAAACTGACCGATCTCCACGACATCCGCCATGCCTGTGTGCACGTCTATCTCAAATTTAAATAAAACGCCGAGCGTTGAATTGTAGGGTATTTGTCAATCTCCTTTGAGAACTACAATAGTCAATTCTTGGAAAACCTTGAGCTTGAACGTGCCTCGAGATGAACCATAAGAGATGGACACTCTTCGCAAACGACTTACCTTCAAATTTTCAGACGGCCATTTAGGATTACCCGAAGATACTTATTTATTAGATGAGCAAGGTTTGACGTTATGCATTCTCAGACAGTATATAGGTAGATGCTGATGAGCCACATAGAACAGGAAGAAGTCGTACAGAAATTACGACAGGCGAACACGGCTTCGAATAGACAATATCTCAACTTCCTCCGGGTGATTCTTAGCTTGTCATTCTTCCTGTGCGTCTCAGTCTTTGCTGCTGTAATCAACTCATCCCAACACTCTGGGAACTTCACCAGACAGCTTGTATCGCTTTTGGATTTCTCTCATGACAACCCATTACTTGCGATCATCCCTTCGGCGTCCCAAGACTCGACTCCATCTATCCCCATGTCTGCCGTATTTTCTCTTCTTTCGTTACTGTTGCATGCCAATGTTTATTTTCTTGCATTTTCGGACGACATGACGACATGCCTACGGGTGCACGTTGCTGATATTGTCATTCCACCCTTATCATACCCAATTTGCTATGCTCTTGCAGCGGTAGCGCCTACTCTTTCTCTGTTTCTGCGACGAGCATGGCAGTCCAGCGTCTGGTGGGGTCTAACTATGGCTGTCATTTTCATTGTCGAAACTGTGACAAAAGCAATCACGCAAGGGAACCAAAGTATATCCACGCTCGAAACGATGAAATACGTGGCGCATGGGGCGTAGTCATAGACAGCGAATGGAGATAGCGTTGTCTTGCAACTGAACTGGATCTCAGTCATTGGCAAGTGGATGGGGGCTTAGGGACCACTTTGCAACCTTTCCTGGTTTTGCACGATTGTTTTCGTATATGTAGAACAAAGTGGGTGTTCGGGATGCCTCCTGAATCATTTGAGTAGCTCGTGATCAAGACACGCGACGCGATGTTGGACGTGACTCTCAGTAACGATGACGTCCAGCCCAAGTGCCTCGAGAAGTCGACATCCTGGACTTGCGATAGTCATAAAATCCGTCAACGACGAAGCTAGCAAGCTGCGGTCTCTGAAACGGATGTCTACAAAGCAGCGGAAATCGTTCTCCACCGACCTGGCATTGGTTGGTCTTGCCGCTCGGTAACTGTTGGAATCTGCTTCAGTCTTTCAAAGTTCCTGATTCAAATCTGTCAATTGCACAGCACGGGGTGTCTTGTAGATACTGTGACTCCCCAGAACGCTGTTGAAGTTTTTTCAGGGCTGCTTTCTTGCCTTCGTCTGGTCACTCTCACTTATGGCATTACATCAGGACTGAATCTGATACCCGTTTCTTTTCTGTTCAGGCATGTCCGATATTTGAATCCGTCATGCATGTGTATGAGGCGGCTGCGGACCAATCTTTCTTCGTGCATGTTCCGTTGCTCCTGGAAAAGGGATTTGCGGACATCACAGACTCGCCGCCCATGGGCAATAACAGCCGTTCTACGGGTAGGATGTCCTTCGTGTATCTCAAGAAAGATGGCCCTGAGCTTGTAAGTAAACCAATCACCACCAGTGGCATATCTCACATTCATCTTTCAGTCTACAGTCCCTCCATCTAGACTCGCAATCGCGTTGCAGTCGTTGTTGATGACACGATCTTATCTTCCCACCGCCATAACCTTACCCGCGAATTTGACCTCAGAAACTATGGTGCCTCTCTCAGCCCTTCTTCTAGAATACCCAATCGCGTATGTTCCAACTTTTTCGGACCCACATCTACCATTTCTGAACAACGTACCACTCGATGTTTATGAATGCATCTTGGTCATTGACAACGATCAGAGTCTTCCGTTGCTGAAGTTTTCATGTCCTTCCGCTTTGGCAGAAGCGCATCCCAATCGTCTCGGTTCTTCATCCATCATCGCATACCTAGTAGAAAACTTCAAGGATCGACTGGAGAAGTCAGTTCCTGGAGCCACGCTTCGTATCGTCCACAGTCGCGAGACCAGGGATCGGTTTGCTTTATAACATTCTCGCAACTTGTACCAAGATACACATATCTGCCATCAATCTATCCCAATATTACTAATTTTAATGTCCTCATAAGGCTTATCCGATTTGCTGGTCTTGACATTTTCGATGGCGTGAACAACTTCGAGACCCGACAACACACGACCAAAAATGGTGTGTTTTTTGTCCAGCCAAGGTGTAGCGGTTGTTGTTATGAAAAACTGCGAGCCATTAGTGTTGGGGCCAGCATTGGCCATGCTCACAGTATATGGCCTGGGGAATAAAGCAATCAGAAAATGCTACCGATTCGGAAGGCCGTCTGACCTGTCATGCTTCAGGTCATCAGAGAATTCATCTTCGAACTCCCTTCCCCAGATGGAATCTCCCCCCGTACCATCGCCGAGCGGATCACCAGTTTGAATCATGAACTTTGGGATCACGCGATGGAAAATGATCCCGTCGAAGTAGCCACTCCGCGCGTGGCCGACGAAGTTCTCTACGGCTTTTGGTGCTTGGGCAGGGAACAGCCGGAGATGTATGTCTCCCATGGTCGTGTGTATTGTCGCAGAATCTGCAACCGGTGAGAGACCTCCTTTACCGGTCGCCGGAGCAGCGGCAGCAATGTTCTGTTCCTCCCGAGTTGGTCTTTCGTTGAAGACATCACGTTCCCCAGTCTTGCTGTCCCTGTGATTGAGATGAAACATCTCCGTTGGTCGGGTCAGGGCTTGTGTTACTTACTCGGGCTCCGAACGTGTGAACAAGTAGAATCTAGAGCGCTTGTATCCTGAACAGAATAAGGTTGGATCTCGTTGTCCCTTGTCAGCAAGGATGGGATTCGCAGAAGCGGCCATGGCCTATGTCCGAAATCATTAAATGCTTACTGAAACGTTTCAAATTTACGCTTCGGTCATACCATTGTCGTTAAGCCTCGCTTAGCTGGGGCACCTTGATACATACCAAAGTTGAGGAAACGAACCACCTCATCTTTACCCAGAAGTCGCACAACACGATTTGTGACAATGTTCAACACTTAGAATGGGGAGAGGAATCAGGCAACGCAGGATAGAAGCATGGGACCTTACCCTTGATGCCAAGTAACGAAGGATACAGAATAAATGCTCCGGTCTCATCCCAAATCGCATTGCTCCACCGTCCAGGAACACAGCCATCGGGTCCCGGGATTTCCAGCTCCCGCTCCATCGCAAGGCGTCGCCCAAACTCCATATCTTCAACTTTGTACACCGCAGTGCCTGCCTGCTGCATCTGCTGGATGGCTGCTAGGGACTCATCATACTTCCGCGTGAGCTTGCCGCTGAGGAAGGAGAAGATGCGGATCTGGCGGTCGGGAAGTGAAAATGTGACAAATGATGATGAGTCTGGAGATAGTGTGATACAGGTTGGCGTCGATTTCGACTATCATGGTTGTGTATGTGTTAGGAAATGAAGCACGAGTGGAAATAAAATCTTTACTTTTTTAAACTCGTACAGGTCTGTTTCGCTCTTGAACGACCACAAACCAGGAACGTTGCTCGGCGGCCCAAAGGGCTCAACTGGCTGCCAGTATTCAACAAAACCACCCTCGTCCGCAGATATCACAGTATCGTATCTGTCACTGAACTAAAGGTGCGATATTCTCGGTTATTGTGTACATGGAGTATCCTTCGAATTAGCTTACAGTCATGACGTGAACGGGGAATCGATGAAAATTTTCGATTGTTTCCAATGGTACGCTACTTCCACGGCCATCGTACAGTCGTATTGTACCAGATGCAGAGTCAGATCTATGAAGTCGTCAATACCAAAGACCAAGTGTTCAGGCAGGGAAGAAACAAACACCGCAAGAAGCGCTTGTGCCTGTCCGCGTCGATGGACCCAGCAACATGCATGAGGAGTGTATTCAAGCTTGATAATGTTGATCATATCTGCGTAACATGTAGTGAGGAATCGCATAGGAAGAAGTCAAGGCCAAGCCAACCAAAATTGACTACATCGAACACCTTGGCGCTTCCGTCCTCTGATATGCTCGCAAACAATTGCCCGTCTGCGCTGGCTGACACACCAGTGACCGGTGTAAGATGGGCACGGTAATGCTTCACGAACTCGATGCCCGACTCTTGCTTTTTCCACAGCTTAAGGTGGCCGTCAACGGAGGTGGTGATCAAGAAGTCTGTTCTATTGATGGGCGCATATGATCAGCGGTACATCATACGAGCAACACCGCGCACTTTGTGACAACGCAAAAGTTGATAGTGTCGCGGTGCATGAAGCTTTTGCTGTATCGGTCGGCGCTGGGGAGGTGGTAGAGATACAGCTGTTCATGGGGTAAAACTAAAAATGATGTCTAGTATATCTTGAGGCTCAACAGCAGCGAAGGGTGAGTCGAGACGCACCTTTGCGTTTCTTCTTTACGGCTCCGTCGACGGGCATGGGCATTGGGCCAACTTCCTCCGCGTCATCGTCCTCTTGAACAGGTGCTACTAGTTCGGCATCTTCACTGGCGTTGGACTGAGGCTCGTCGCCACTCCGAGGGCGTTTGCCCAGTAGAGATGCGTCTTCGGACATGATCAACACGAAAGAGGCTCAGACCGGAATTCGGATGTCGATTTGTAAGAGTATGTAAGAGGATTACATAATAATACATGGTCCTCCTTTGTCATCGTCTTTCGTCTCCGCAACTAAAATCGCCTTCTCCTCCTCCGTCAGTAACTAGGCGACCTCAGCTTCGCTACATCAAACACACATGAACGCCACTCACCCCCTTCTTGGCGCGTTCTTCCATCGCCTTGCGCCTGCTCTCCCGCTCCGCCTTTGCCCGTCTAGAATACATGAAATGCAGTGAAATGGTATACAGTGAATGGTTTAAGCGTTCGCGAAAATGGGTCGTGGTACAAATGAGTTGAATTTGATGACAGGGATTGGCATTGATACAATATCATTAGCGATTGTAGGGATAGCATTAGTGGGTGTTATTGAAGTGGAAATGTCGTTAGTAGGAGTGTCAGTGGTGGCATTGTGGATCGTTTGCAATGGAGATGCGGGTGAAGATGAAACAAGACTGGTGCTTCATGAGCGGTTACTGAGAAAGAAGGACGGAAAGCGACATACCGGTTAGTCTTTGAAAATATGTTCGTGTGTGTTGTGGCCGACGCAGGCTTTGGTGGTGCTACTGGCTTCGTAGCCTGCGTTACTGGTTTGGGACTGCTAGCGGAGGCCTTTGTTTTCTTAACTGCACCGATAGCAGCTGTGCCAACGGCAGAAACCTTGACATTGATGTTTGTAGCATTGATGTTAGGCAAAAGCTTCGGCGTGACAGGCTTAGATTGGGTCGCAGCAGTAGAAGAACAGCTGTGGTCGGCTGGAAATCGATGTGAGGGGCAAAATTGAGCCTTGCAGTTCTAGAGGTATCTATTTAGCGACATTCCATAGTCAAGCATTAACGACGTACATCACATTGAATAGGAGAAAAGAAAACTTTCTTGCAGCCCCCTCGTGCACAGACGGGCATTGTCCTTGCTCTGCCCGACTTTCCGGTCATGACTGAACAGTCCTTCGTGAGATGCTCGTCCATCTGGACGTTAGGGTCGTGTCCAGGACGAATAGCAACGGGCGTGTTACAAAGAGGGCCTGAGGAGGGTCAGTGGACGATGATGACAGAGTGAAGGCATGTACAGTTTGGAGCGACCCTGTTGTGCTTGCTCTCGTCATACATGGTACAGTTGTGGGCTGATACGAGGAAATGTTCCTGACAAAAGGCATCCTCACAGTGCTGGCATTTGAAGGGCAGAAAGTCGACGAGAAGACAGGCTGGATGTGAGCATTGTTTGCCAATGGAAAGTAGTTGTTCGTCTCGTTCAGCAGGGGTGGAAGCCATGGGGTTGTGTATAGAGGGCCAACAGAATGCGCGCAAGATATATATAAGAGAAATGGAACGATGACGCGGCCTCTGCAGGACGCGAGAGATCCTGAAGGTTCTGCACGCCGCGTTACTAACCCCGACCTTACTTACATACACATCCCCGAGCATGTGCGTTTCCATGTGTGATGCTCAAATTCGAGTTTACTGACTCTGCCCGATCTTTGGTTTGGCTAAACCGTCATTCTAGATGCGAAATGCAGAGTCAACGGATAACCTGGTGGGTCTATCGCCTATTTGCCTGAGCACTAGTGCTAAAAACATTAGAAACCTCCACTCTCAAACCATGGTACATGTATCATTCCGTCTCACATCGATTGAACACTGTCTACAGGTCAGAAGGTGAGGTAGTGATGAACCACACTACGTCAAAAGGCTGCATAGGAAGCTGAGGCCCTCGCGGCGTCATTCTTCAACACCAACCTGATGGCGATATACTCCTCTTCTCAAACGTGCCCTCATGACGGCGAAAACTCTCCAAAAGGCTCAGCCCAAACCTAACCCGCCCATCGAGACCTGCTTGCTTCTCCGCGAGCAGCACTACGGATTAAGAGAAGGGCAACATTACGATGTACGCAGAGTGCCAGGACTTTCTCTTGCTGTCCATTTTGCACACAGTAAACTTCTTCCCTTGCGTGGCCGCACTAAACACTTTCCTGAGGGCGAGAGTTTGGACGACGTCGTAGCGCGAGCTAAGGACGCTGTTCAGCAGTTTGCGGTTCCATACATACGGAGGGCGGCCAAAGAAGGCACGGATGGGCATATTGCTTCGTCAGTCACGTTCGTCAGTCACAGAATGTTCATTGGGGAAACCGTTGCTGTTCTCATGAGGAAGGACAAGCATAATGTGGAGCGCATCAACGCACGAGACTACCGAGGCTTCGGAAACACGGATTGGACGAGAGTAACTGTTCAGGTCCCGGTAAGAGATACTTATCGAGTGCTTTCCGAACCAAAGCTTTGGTACCGAGAATGCGAGCGGGCAGAGAAACGAAAGCTTGCGGGGCGAAGCCATGAACGTCCGAGTTTCGGTTCACAATCCTTGCGAGCACCTGGACGGTCTTGTGATATCCGTCCTGCTACGCTTGCTCATTTGCATGCGGTAGGTTCGGCAGGAAGGAGGCATAGGAAGTTCAGCATATGATCCAAAGAAGAAAGACCTTTGGGCGTTCTTCAAGGGTGCTGAGGGAATCAGCAAGATGAGCTGTTGCGGATAAATGCCAGTATTGCAGATTAGATGGCTATGTGTAATCTAGACTGTTGAACCGTAGAGGTACAGTTACATTCCAGCCTATCGAGAGGGTAAGTAGACGTCGTCCGACGTTTCATAAAAGAACGGACTGGACGCATTAACTCAATTTGAACCATAAGGAAGCAAACGTTTCTTGAGTTTGACTGCCTGGGTGTGCGTTGCATAGGCAGTTGTGCCGAGTCGATTGATACGTGCTGGAGTTTTGGAAACATTAAGATGTGAACGACAAGCTTTCCCCTAGAAGAATCACCTTGTCAGAGAGCAGGAACAGTAAAGAGGTAAATGTGTGGCAACTCGTTTGAAATCACTACCCGACGCGAGGGAACGCCATCGCTTTTTTGCACCCGAATGCGACTTCATTTTGTAGCCTGCTTGAACCATGGATTGTGTTGAAAACAGGCGATGTACGGATATCAGAGGGTACATCCACGACTGTCCGGTGTAGAACATGGTTGGAGGAGAGTCGCACGTGATTACAAATGTTAAGGGAACCCAGAGTGAAAGACCGAGCGCTCACTGCTTCTCGAACTAGACATGGCCGATAATGCACCAAACCCTCAAGACGATGCCGAACGTGTCAGTCCATTTCATTCAACCTTGAACTTGATCATTCATCAACAACAGATCCGTCTCAAGCGATTGGCAAAATTACAGACTGCAGCTGCTAGTAGTTCTCCATCTACCTCATCCACACCCACACCCACACCTACTCCCAGCTCTCCACCTCCTCAGCACACACCCACTCCTCGGAAACATGCGGTAACACCCTCTCCATTACGGACTCCTGAGGTACCAGTGGTTGTTCCTTCACCTGCCCCGATCAAGAAGAAGCTTGTTGTGAAATTCGATTCTACTACGTGGGAGCACGAAACTGTTGGCTATGTCCTAAAGGTGACGTTAGACGTATGTGTCTTTTCATGTTTTGTCTCTGTATCATGATTATACATATTCATTACCTACAGAGATCTGTCTCCGAACAAAGTAATTACGAAATTGTATGGCTCAAGCATCTGGCGGAAGAAATGCAGTCGGAGGGCCTGAGTACGCGATTTATTCAGTTCTCCAACAACAAGCGCTTATAATCAATAACATTGTCAGAGAATGCACAACTTTCCGCAGATCTTGCTGACAGAATCTTGATTGCTCGTCTAGAGCTCGATCCTCAGTCCATGACGTGAGTTACACCGCATACTGCAATACTCTGCTGCTGATATACCGCAAAGAGACGACCTGGACTATCTTCCTGTACTTGCCTCTCTTCCTGCCCAGCAAACCACATTCGAATATCTCGTTGGATGCTGGCAGCGAATCAATTCGATAAGATCTGCTTTGATCAAGAAGGTGGGTGTCCAGCTGCGACCACAAGCTCTGTTCGCTGACAAACTATTTAACACTACCAGGGATATTCCGCACTCGAGACCCAAAATGTGTTGGCTCGGTTGGAGAAAATCCGTGACCTAGTGATTAGTTATGCCGGTCTTACGCTTCAGGAGCCAGAAATGTTTCCTCAGCCAACAGGGTTCGTTGTTCCTCTTACGTCCATTCGTTCACATTGACATACATCTACAGGCGCCCTCTTGGTCCTCCTGAACTCGTTGCACCTCTCCTCTCTCTTTCTGCTCTTTCCGCACCTCTTCTCCCTTCACCCACGTCGTCTCCTAACGTTCTAACGTCAGCAGACATAGACCAATTTCTCCAAGATCTTGCTCGTCGCTTCGAACCCGATAACGAAATTGACGATGTTCTGGGTCCTGTCGTTAAACAGCTCCTCTTCCACGAGTCTCTCTTCCGGCCTGAAGGGCTTGGCGGCGGTGATGCAAGCTGGCGCGGTGTAGTTAGTGGACTCGAGGTACTTGTATCTATCAAGAGCATTGCGGTCATGATCACGCGAATGGAGGAATGGAATCCACCGAACGCCACCGCGCCTACTTTTGAACATTGGTCTTTACTTGGGCCCCTTTGTAGACTTGGAGTGTTTCCTCGTGAATGGGTGTGTTTACTATTTCATCGCATCAAACTCTGTAAATGCTTACATAGCCAATCTAGCCTTCCATTGCCAAAACTTACTTTTCAGACCCGGAAAAGCGCACTAGAGATGACATAGAGTCGTCTTACGCCAGTTTGAGAGGAACACTGAAAAGTCTCCAGGTTAGAGCGATGTCATCTATGGAAGCAATTCATAAATTGACAGTGTTCCAGTCGTCACTTTTCCAGATCTTCAATACCCTTGTCAGAGCCTCACCTGAATCTCGCGAAGCCGTTCTACAGTATTTTGCTAGGGTCATTTCCCTGAATGTAAAACGGGCTGGAATGCAGGTGAGGCTCTGCGGCCTATTGTCTTATGCCAGAGTCATGTTATTAATCTCGTGGTTTAGGTTGAGCCCGAAACCGTGTCCTCGGATAGTTTCATGGTCAACATGCAAGGGGTGCTACTCCGCTTTGCAGAGCCTTTCATGGATGCAAACTATACAAAGGTGCATAACTTTCAAGAGGCTCAGCCTTTTTCACTAAGCGGGCTTCGTTTAGATGGACCGTATCGACCCTCTGTTTTACACCCGCTCTTCACGCATTAATCTGAAGGATGAGACTCGCATCAAAGCCACTAGTGAGGAAGCTTCAGAATGGGAAGAGAAACAGAGAGATCCGAGCGGTTCGTCATGATCCTTCGATGAAGAAAGCATTTAACGAAGTTTCCATAGCTCCCCCGCCTAACTTCATTTCTGACGTTTTTTATCTTACCATTGCGATGAGCCACTATGGATTCCTTCGCACAATCCAAACACATACCGATCTGCAGAAGCATATAGACGATATACAACGCCATTTGGACTACCTCAATGGTGACGGATCATGGCAGGGGGTAAGGTGTACAATCTTTCTTCATAGAATGCATTTTAAATCCCATTAAAGACACCCATGCAAGCTCGCACCGAAGCAGCTATCAATCAAGTCAAGGTCAGCTTGTGCTACCCCTTGGGTGTTTTTTAAGCAGTCTGAAGTCGGTGTAGCTGGAGCAAGCTAAGATTCTGTCTAGTCAGATGGCGTTCGAGGCTCAGCTTAATGATCCCGATCTTGTCTTTCGTTCGATCGGCTTCACGACCTTCCTATCAACATGGCTAATCAGGCAAGTCGATCCCAAGAAGACGCATCCTAATCCACCTGCAATGTGCGTGTCTTTTCTTTCATACCTATGCTTCCACTAAAACGTTTACAGCATGACATTGCCAAAGGAGGTACCCATGGCTTTCAGGGTGCTGCCAGAATATATCATCGAGGACATTGTTAACTATCTCTATTTCGTCACCCAGTAAGTCAGGTGCTTCGGTAGAGCTCACTATCCACTGACCTGAGGCGTATTCAAAAGTACATCCCCCGACAAGTTCGAGCTCACTGGAAAAGTCGAGCTAATGACTTTTGTGCTTACCTTCTTGAATTCAACGTGGTATATCAAGAATCCATTCCTGAAATCTAAAATCAACGATGTAAGTCAAACTTCTGTTACCTCAGTGGGACATGAGATTCAAGTGTGGTAGGTCTTGTTTATGAGCATATGGGGCTATGGGCGAGAGCGGAATGGCATCCTGGGGAACCTTTTGAACACGCATCCAATGGCGCTTAAACACCTCATGCCGGCGTTGATGCATTTCTACATCGGTGCGTTGTGCCAGGACTCTTGCGAGTAGCTTCTGATCCGATCATCGACCAGAGGTGGAGCAAACAGGTGCAAGCTCTCAGTTCTACGACAAATTTAGTACGTAGGTTATCTTTATTTGAGAAATCCTGAGCTGAAGCAGGTTGCAATGTACCAGACGCAAGGTTGGTGCATCACCTCATTGCGAAGTTGATTAATCAATGAATCTGGCGCAGACGTAACATCTCATATGTACTGAAAGTCGTCTGGAACAACCCAACGCATAGGGAAGCCCTCAATATCGAAGCACAGTGCGTTTCCCTTCTTCGATGGCACATATCTCTTATCTTGGTTCGACAGAAACGTTGATAAATTCGTTCGTTTTGTCAACCTCATGATCAACGACGTCACGTACCTCATGGACGAGTCGCTCAGTGAGATGACCCAAATCCATAACATCCAAGTAGAAATGGATGACAAGGCGACATGGAACTCAAAACCCATGGAATATCGGCGTGAGCGCGAAGGCACACTACGTTCGCTGGAGCGGCACGCTTCGGGATACACCACTCTCGGCAGGTCTACGGTTGAGCTCCTCAAGATATTCACCGCAGAAACTAAAGCCCCTTTCATGATGCCGGAAATCGTCGATCGGTTGGCTGCGATGTTGGACTACAACTTGGTTGCTCTGGTTGGGCCCAAATATCAGGAGCTCAAAGTTCGAGACCCGGAGAAGCTCAAGTTCAACCCACGGGTCCTCCTAAGTGACCTCCTTCAGGTCTTCCTGAACTTGAGCGATCAAACCGACTTCGTGAATGCCGTCGCACGCGATGGGCGAAGCTATAGCAAGGAGTTGTTTGATAAAGCTGCGGATGTTGCCGTGTTGCGAGGGCTGAAGACTGAGGCTGAAATCCAGCAGTTGCGCTTGTTCGTGGTGAAGGTCGAAAAGGCTAAGGCTAATATGATGGAAGTAGATGAAGACTTGGGAGATATCCCTGATGAATTCACAGGTGGGTGGCTTTATATTCACGCAAGCTGTGATTGACGACAATCACAGACCCATTAATGGCAACTTTGATGCAGGACCCTGTGATGCTGCCCTCCTCTAGAACCATAGTGGATCGCTCCACCATCAAGTCGCACCTCTTGTCAGATACTACCGATCCATTCAATAGGTCGCCACTGAGTATAAATGATGTCATTCCTCGTAAGTTCATTCACATTTTCGGATGTCTCTCTGAACCCCCTCTTCAGTCCCAGAACTCCGAGCACGCATAGATGCATTTCTGAGGGAGAGACGAAATAAGAGTACAAATCAACCCCAAGATGCCATGAACGTTCAATAGCTAGGAGGAAGTTTTTAAACGTAAAACATGATAGAAACTTTCGATTAACATCTATGGTACACACCAAAAGCCGCAGAAAACGAATATTATCGCTTTCTCTTCTTTGTTGCACGTGTCATAGTCGAACCAGCTGGTGGCCTTCCGCGTCTTTTCCCAGCTTTTGATCGATGCCTAGTTGCTTTCGGCGATGCAGAGCGAGCTGCACAACCAAATTAGAAGAGGCCACAAATCTAAACAGGAGACATACCAGGTGATGGCTGGTGCATTTCAACATCCTCATCCTCAGCATAATCTGTGCCACCATCTGTGCCTGTAACCACACTACCGAGTCTCCCAGTCCCTATTGTGCCCTCATCTCCACTTTCCTGCGTTAATGCACTGCTGTCGCTATCTCCACCCACGAGACCAGCCATGTCAAGCTTTGTCCTTCCGCGCTTCTTTCCACCGCGAGGTTTATTAACCACAGCAGGAGAGGGTGCAGGAGATGATGAAGGGGTGGATGCCGTTGCCCGCAAACGCCGCTGGGATGTGAGCAACTCGAACGACTCGTCAGGCGGTAACGAGTATTCTTCTCGGAAGTACGGATGCGTGGAAAGGTCTGCGGACGGTGACGGCGACCGTACAGATGATGGAGTAGATCCATTTGACCTGGATAATTCATAAGCCTCAGCTTCCAAGTCCTACGTGAGCTATGGTTGAGACCATTGAGCCATTAGCAGAAATTTGGACCCCTCACAATGGCTTCCAAAGCATCCAAGTTGTAGCAGCTTCTCAGTTTGTCCCATATGTCACTTATAGGGACAATCCGGCCCGTGTCTTGCTGTATGAAACGTTGGATGGCGAGGACATGAAAGTGGCGGTGAATGCCGGTAGGTCTTGCCCGCATAATCGATCGAAAGAAGGATATCTCCCCTTCGACACTTCCCAAAAAGGCGCGGTTGTCGTCGACGGTCATTGCGGTGAAGATACGGTCTAAGACAGGCAGATATTGTACATATTACAACCAGTTGCAGCCAGATGAATGCTATGGCTTATTTGGCAACATCATCCAGCACAACGTTATACAAAGATTAACCCTTAAATATTTAAAACTTAAAACAAAACGCATCAGGCCAGCGTAGCTGTGATATATATCATACTAATATCCTCGTGTGGTGTAATACTGATAGGAAAACATTATATACGGGAATTGAAAGTGAAAGCAAGGTTCAAACAGGATGCAACATCACTCCTGGCCGAATCCTTCGGTCTCTCTGTAAGCGATATCATCAACATCAGTCAATATGAACAGAAATTAACACTTACTCTATGGCAAATATTAGTTTCGTTTCGAGACTTTCATAGTCCTGATAAGGTGGTAGATCTAGGCGGTTAAAGCACGTGTGACTCCTAGGAAGTCCTTGGGGATCGCCCGACTTCTCGATAGTGAATCTTCGTGGTCCATCAGACCCTTGGAGGTCCTTGAATCCATTCACCGGCACACGCGAGGTTCCCGTTGTAAATTGTAGAAGTCGAGACTTGCGTTCAGGAGGCCAGGAACGAATACACTGCCAGAACCATTCAATGACTTGATCGGTCTTTTCGTAACCACGGTAATCAGTGAATTTCGTCCAGTCATCCCTGTGACATATCAATCAATCCATGACTCGCAAGACCGAAAGGCGTAAAGAAATGGCAACGTACATGTCTATTTCAGACATGCCACCGATCAGAAGCTCGAGTTCTCGCTCATCGAAAACATTGATGAGGTCGCGAGGTACGAGCTCCAGTAGACCCTCCATAAAGGTGTCAAACTGAGCTTTGACGCGCTTCGATATCCGGTAGTTGACAACGGTATCGACGTATTCTTTCTTGTTGTCTTCAGTAACAGCGATATTCTCCCCACCAGGCTTAAGTTCTACGGTGACCAATTGTCCAAACCGATCTTCTGTCTGTGAAAAAGTTTCGTCGAGGACATCCGTGATGTCATTTTCCCTGGGCGTCGTAACATTATTACAGCAGGAATAAGGGATAAGCAAAAATACTAACAGCATCCAAACTAGAGAGCGATGAAGATCCGCATCCACGCTCTCCAAATCAGCTAGTGACACGTGCTTTCCCAGAATCATCTTATAGAAACTAGGGACGAAATATGCATCAAGGAACCTTCGATGGAAGATAGCAAGACCGAGGCATCGCCCGATGAACTTGAAATACGTTAGGTGGTCAGGGTTAATGGCTGATGCGGGATTGATCTGGAGTGTATAGTTGTCGTGTGTGGAATACTCGAATAACCCATAACTAGGATTGAAGATCTCGTGTGAAAGGAGGAAAAACCATTCTCTATGCCGCCGTAAATATAATAGGAATACCTGCAGCAACACAAAACGTACCTAGAGACACCGCCGTAGTCCAATCCATCCTCGCCCTCAAAGCCAATCATAAGCCGCCTTTTCAGATCTTCGCCTGTCAATGCCATAACAGCACCAAAGCTGTCTTCCAACACTCGAGTGCGGCGAATCTTCATTTCGCACTTCCCAGCAATCACCCGCATCTTCGGCTGGCTTCTGAAATAGACAACCTTCCTCCTGTAATCCCTTTTATACTGAGGCGCATTGTCATCGACATGCGTCGGCAACCTTGGGTCGTCCCAGGAAGTGGTTCGGGTGTTGTGGTCTACGAAGTAGACACGCCCCGTGGATGTCAATCTCATCTCCCAGCCTGAAGGGAGAGGGCCCAAATTGGGGTTGGCAGCCGGCCTTGTAACTGCAATTGGAGGTTGCTGACTTGCGCGCCTTGGATCAGCCCATGTCGTCGTGCGCGTATGATGATCGACGAAATAGGGTCGGCCCTCTGGCGTACGGCGCTCTTCCCATCCCAGTGGGAGAGGGACATCGGCATAAGTACCGGATTGTGCTGTGGGGCTGGTAGCAGTGGACGGGGTCGCTGCCGGAGCAACGGATCCGCTGACGCTCCGAGATGTGGGGCCTTGAGGAGAAGGCCTGGGTTGGGGGGGTGTCCCAGCGGCACCTGATGGTGAAGGACGGTGCCATGTTGTCGTCCGTGTGTTATGATCAACATAATACGTTCGCTCTTGTGCATCGATTCGGCGTTCCCAGCCTGGAGGCAACGGTATGCCGGCCACGTCGTCAAGCATGCGCCTTTGTGATGTAGCTGCGTTAGAGGGTGGGCGGCCAGGTGCATCCATCTGAGAAAAGCGGGAAGGAGCGCCCAAAGATGTATGACTTTGCGATGTTCGGAGGGGAGGAGGTGCAAACGATGGCTGGCTGGGTCTGGACTGTTCGTCGTCGTCAGCAAGAGCGACAAGATGGGAGTTTGACGGCCTCGGTCGATCACTATAGGATCCTTGGCGATTCTGCAACATGGGATCTTGGACAGAAGGTTGTTGTGAGTTGTGTGTCATCAGGGAGGGTCCCGTGGGAGCAGGCTGTGAGGATTGTGACAACGCAAACATGAGTTTGCCGTGCACGGGTAGATTGTTGCTAGACATTGCTAAATCCTTGGAGAAAGCATCTTTGAGAGTCTGAGTAGCTGAAACTAAGGACAGAGTTGAAAATAACGAACTTGAACTGCTATCCATCGCGTGAGAAATGGCTTCTGTGCCTGACATATTGATAACCCCCAAAAAGCCTTGAAACAAGCTGCAATGTGGCTAAGGAATACAGTAGCTATTAGAAAGGGCAGACCTTGATCGCGCCTTCTGAACTTCTTGTTGTCGAAAATTTGAATAGTGATTGTGGAGGAATGACGGACCACGCTGTTCATCAACACCGTACATACTTCTCAAGGAATGGTGCGCAATAAATTTTGCAAACTTACATATCGAAATGTTCATTCCAGGTTGGACTCAGTGACTTCTTGAAAACAGCGGTAGAATTTCTTTGCTCCCCGTCCACTGTTAAAACGGCAAATGGGTCAGGGACACTCAAGAGTTCACGTTTTACGAGCCCATGCGCTGCAAAGACTTGAAAGCAAGAAACTCAGCTAGAGAAGGTTGTATCATGGAGCTGAAAGGAAGACTCACGAGACACTCTGATGGACCGTTCGGGATCAGCCAATCTTGGAAAACAGACGGGATGAGATTGCATGGAACAGAAGAATCAGTGTGAGGATACCTGCTGGAGCTTGCCATCGCAAGGAAGCCTCGACGTCGAGGGAATGTGATCACTGTAAGAAACTGCGGAAGACAAATGGTAGAATGAACTTGGAGAAGAAGATGGTGAAGCCAGGTCGGTCCGCACAGCCAGCACGCCCACGTGACCCATATCCGCAACTACAACAGTGGTAAGGGCTGTAGTAAGTAAAGAACAATGGTCGTCCACCAAATGTCCACCGTGACTTGGACAGTCAGTCATATAATCAGGAGACCCATCATCTCCTTTTGCCTTGTGAGTCATGTTACGCCCCAGTCTTCGGTCAATCAGTGGTCGGCAGCGGCCCCAGCAACCTGGACCTGGTCCACACACGCTCCTTCCACAAATTTCTGGCAATTCAGCAGATGCATTAACTCAGAAGACGGAGAGCATCCACAGTGACGATGCCCTTCCCTCATCCTCTGGCGTCATCGTCTCCTCCATCCCAAAGTTCCGCCTGGAGGACTCTTTCCCATCCATTTTATCAACTGTTGACATCATGCAGGGTTTAAAAACGTCGAAAAATATTGATGGCATTCGATCGATTTCGCAAGTGTTCTCAACGTGTGTTCGGACCATCATCCGTGCAATGGACGTCCTCCCATGCGAGGTTCGCCTCGAACCTGCCTATGAGGTTGCGCGGTACGGTGTTATCTTCACAGGAAATTTATTCACTGGACAGGTATCCAAAATTTCCTCCTCAAGAGTTCCTGAAGGTGTCGAGATGTCCTCGATGGCCCTCGAGATGGCGGAGATGACTATCTCCAGCCTCAGATCTTTCCTTAAGATTGCAGATAGGCTTGTCAAAGAAAGAAAGCCTCTCCCTGCCGTGCCAACCGAGTTTGTAGTCGACGAACCTGCAGCTCAGGTGACGGCTCCGCTTGTCAGCATTGTCAATGAAATCTTGGATACAGAAGGTATCGCTAGCCCGACTACTTCGCACCATGACTGCGATACCTCAGGCACGACAAATGTCCCTCTCGAGAAAAAGAAAAAAAGGCTTCGCAAAAACAGTGTCATTCGACGTATTGTAAAACGAGGGTCTATCGCCTCAAAAGCGTCTCTCTTTTCTTACAGAACCAGATCTTCTGTGACCTTGGTAAATCGCGAGGTCAATAAGTCGCTAACGACGGATGAGAAACAAAGGGCTCCTGAGCCCACATTCGTACTGCGCCAGTCAGCCATGTACTACCTTGCCGACCCATACTGCCCCGAAATCGATGTCGAGATGCCAGTGCCTACCGGGGATACTGCCGCGGTCCGTTTAGATCAGCATGGCTCAATGAAAGCGGCATCTATCGCGGCGCTCGTTCGCATGTTGACGTCGAAAGACAGTGTTCTCGACCCAGAGTTCACGACTACTTTCTTTATATCGTTTCGTTTCTTTATGACTCCCACGCGTTTTTATGAGGAACTCGCAAAACGATTCGATGAGCAACCGCCGGCCGATCTGAATCCCGCCCAGCTTCGCATATGGACACGTCATGCGATGGGGGTACATATACGAGTAGGGAAGGCTATTTTAATGTGGCTAGATTTGTACTGGAGGCCAGATATGGATCACGAGGTATTGGAAGCGCTACAGGCATTCACTGTAGAGCGTCTAGTGCGTGAGTTGCCTGAAGGACTGGCAGGGCATATCTTGCAGGGACTTGATTCGGTTGGTGGTGACGAGCCAATATGTCGAAGGACGAGGAAAGCGAAGGACTTGGAGTTTGTTTACGACCGATCAATGGTTGTAGCGCCACCTCCTTGCCCAAATCTCAAGATCATAATTGGTGAGGACCTGGACGTGACAGCACAACTTCTGAAGTTCAACTCTCCGGCCGGAAGAGAAGAAGTTGCGCGTCAGATCACTATTAAATTTTCAGACCAGTTCCAGCAGGTCGACCCCGAGGATGCAGTCATGTACTGGCACCGTAATCAAGACTCCGAGGCCGGCAGGATGCTTCAGCAGATTGTTATATCCGAGCGTGCTCTTTGTTTGTGGACAACGCACACGGTCCTTCAACAATCTTCCGTTCGAGAGCGTTGTAGGTTGGTGGAATTTTGGCTTGATGTTGCCACGGTAAGCAGCCTCCATTTGCAGCTTTAAATATTTAAGCTGACGGGGAACATATAGCGATGCTTGCGTCTTCGGAATTTCAGCAGTGCTAACTGCATCTACGGTGGAGTTTCCAATAGCGCTATTGGTCGAATGAAGAAAACGATTCTGGTTGGTACTTGGTTTGTGGTCCTGTGATCATATGCATTCAAATAAATGCACAGGACGTGAGCATACCCAGCAAGCACCAATATGGGGCGCTCCAGAATTTTCTTGAGGGTCGCGATAACTACAGCGATTATCGGCAGGCACTCACGTTGGTCGAACCAACTGTACCTATGATAGGCCAGTCCACCACTCTTCTCATTTCTTGTTGCTCATGTCCCGCTTTCCTACCAGCTCCTCTCATTCGTGATGTCACCTCTGCTATGGATGTAATGCCAACGGCAATCGGATGCACCGACGAATGCCAAGACAAAAACTTGATCAATTTCAATTCCTACCGCATTACCAGTAAAACAGTCCGAGGTCAGTGAGTTATCTCCTTGCTGGTGAGCTTTTGCTGATGTTTGTGTTATAGCTATGGAAAGTTGTCTCATACCTTACAAGTTTTCTAAGAACGATGCCTTCCAAGCCTGGATTAGGGTTCGTCTGGCAGAATTTCCGCCCGAGAGGGAGCTTGAAATTCACGACAGTTTTTACAATCAGAGGTGAAGTCCCCGATGGCACATCCACGATCTGTTCCCGCTAACGGTCTTTCTCGATTTAGTCTAGTACTTGAGGCTAAGGAACCTCTTTTGATGCAGCTGAAGGAGCCATGGTCATACAATATCACTGGATCACTGGACGGCGTCTACACGTTACATCCACTTTCCGCTGCTCCACCATCTGGCCCAGATACAAGGAGTCTGAGGTCCGTTGCGAATTTCCTCAAAAGGTAACAAGCAATGAGCCTAAAACCCCGCCCATTATCGAATACCAGTATACACTTCATTCGTTTTAGATTTCTCATGTGGTTTCCATAACTTGCAAATGATTCGAATTAAATGTTACAGACCAAGTTGTGGAGATCGGCAATGGGACTCTGCAATTTCGTGGCATAGCATAGGGCATAAGTGCTCTCGCACAGAGACAAGCATGAGCATACGATCTCCTGACATGCTAGACAAACCAAGACTCCCCCGCAATACCTAATATCTTATGCCCGGGAGGCTTCAATCCGCCTTCTGGCAACTTGACGTCGGTTCAGTCCGATCAGAGAGAGGGCTGGGCTCTTATCCGTGCTCTTCTCTACCTCCACATCTGATGCTGAGAGAATAATTTCGACATGGGTCGGGTGGCCCTGGTAGGGGTTGATTCGACCATGGGCACGGTATGTACGACGGCGAGTTTTCTGCGTAATAATTATCGGGGTGCACCATCACGACAGAATGCTGGATACTCACAGGAGCCTGTTGAACGACGATGTTTTTGATGTAAAGGTCTTCGAGGTCTATATTTTTTGCGTCGGCATTTGACTCAGCGTTCTTCAGAAGGCGCAGGATGAATTTGACAGACTTCTCCGGCCAGCGACCTGATGTTTTGGTTATAAACAAATATCGACCGCGAAGATCTTACATCTTCTATGCGTACCTTGTGTAGCCTTGAACTCCTTAGCTTGGGAAGCCCGTCCAACACCGCCTGCAAACCGCCGGAAGGGAATGACCCTCTTATGCTCTTTCACGTCACCAAGGTAAGTGTATGCCTTGACAAGCTTAAGGCCTCCGATCAGGTAGATTAGGACATGCATCTTTGGGAAACATTTGACTGGAGTATACCTGTAATGGCAGCCGCGACTTCACGCATGTTTTTAAAGTGCGTGCGGAGGTACTCTCCTCGTGCGCGGGAGGCTGTTATATAAAGTCAGTATGAGTTGAGAATTTGTGACATGCGCTGACTTTTTTCGGGATTGGCGGCGAGGGCAGCAGAGGCGTAACGGACTGACAGATTTTCAGAAGAAAGCGAGAACGAACGCGCAAGCAACACTTACCCATCTTGAAGTCTTGAAGTTGTCGAACCCGATCTTGAGTGAAGTTTCGTGAAGTTGCATTGTGGCTTGAACCTTAATCGTACAGTTCTCGGATAACTCCGAGAATGATGCAGAACTACTTAAAAATAACTGTCGAGTACTGCTCGTTGTAGATCTATGCTCTAAGATCTGGCAAAAAATATGTACGGTTATACCCACTTATCACAATTTTCTTGTTACCTAGAGCTCAGTTTTAGCAAATTCTCAATGAATCATTTGTAAGAAGTGCAGCGGTGCATAAAGGGATTCAGAGTGTAAATTTGTCAGTGGCTTTGATAACACTTTCTTATTGTATTAAATCTGTACTTAAAATATTTTAAGCTGTCTAAACTGTGTATCTCGACTCAGGGCCTAGGCAGTTAATGATTTCTCAGGTCCAACCTGTTTTACTTCTTCAGGATGCTACATTGGTCAAATTGCTGAGGAGACTGAAGCTACCGTGCAGATCTTCAGTGCTACAATTTGCTTGGAGCGCCTAAGTAATATTCTAGATATCACAAGCATTAACAACGGCTACTTGGTAGTCTCGTGAACCAGCCGCTAGACACTTTGTTGTGAAGAAGATAGTCGTTCTTTGATAGTAGGGACAGATAGCTCGGCACAGTTTCCCCAGCTTACAGGTCACCAAAATCAACCAGAAAAGACAAATGTATAATGAAATCATCTACAACTGAACGCACAGGGTAGTATATGTGGAATTGCAGCTCGAGGATGAAAGTTAGAAAATTCGGGAATTGCCGTGCCAATATCTGACAGCCGCCGATCACAGTTTCCCGAGTCGGTGAAGTGCAGACTCGGATATGCAGCGCATTGCTTTCGGCGCCAACCTTGTTCATCAGCGACGTTCTGCTACTCTCTAGGACAAAGGAGACAAAAATGCCAAACTACGATGTGCCTGTCCCATCAGGCTCCTTCCCAACAGCTTCGCCACCGTTCAACGTGGTCAATCTCAATATTTCCTCTAGTGCTGAAGCTTCAACTGGATTTTCTGCCGCGGCTGAGTTGGACGGGAAAGATCCTGCTGAACAGGTGTAGTTTGGATTGTCCGGCTTGTCATGCTTATCTGAATCACCATTTCAGTTGGAGGCTTTGAACAATCAGCTCATTCTAGAATATCGGATTCAAGAAGGTGCCGAGAATCTCTTGAGCATGCAGCTAGCGGTGAGTGGCACCTGAACGACCTTCTGAAACTCAGGATGACTGTCTGCGAAGGGTCCTCTTCGCTTACAGGTTGAGTCGGAGCTGGGCGTGTCCAAGGACAAGATTGATGCCCTACTGAGACGAATTGAGATCTGTACGTCCCTTCAGTGTGATTTCTACATGCCATAATGACAGTGACATTCTCTTAAGTGTCTTCTCGAAGCAAACCCAAGCATATTAATGGCAGTGGTCCTGCAAAACGAAGGGCGCTTGCAGGACATGCAAATCTGCAAATACCCAGGACGACGAGAGATAGCGATGACAGAGGTACGATATGTTCGCTCACTCAGATGGCTAGCTCTAATGAGGTGAAGGCGGGGATGACTTCCGCACCGCGCTGCATAACGCGTCTAATTATATCCAGATATTGAGGACTCTGGGTCATTCAGAAGTCAAAACGAGATCCTCGACAAGTCCTTCCTCTTCCACTTCCGCTTCCGCACCAAACTCCGCGGAAGTAGATAATCAAACCATTGAAACGATGTCGAAGATCATACTTATCCTTAGGCAGAATCTTCGTGTTCGTTATGAATTAAATATCACCGACGTCTTACACGTGTAAGGGTGTTAAAATTTCCTTAGACTCCTTACTAACTGCCTTCAGTGTTATGCCGACGCTAAGCGACCAGCGTTCGAAACAGTGTCGTGCAATGGCGTACCGGCTTCTGCGACATGCATTGGTCGACTCTGAATCTGTGAAGCGCATAGGTCAAAATCTTGACTGGTTCATCGTGAAGTTGGCAATATCCCATGACACCTACTGCTGCAATCCGCTAAATTCCTCCCGTCTGTGTAAAGGTCATTGAACCGCGACAACAAACACGCAATTGAGAAAGAGCAAGTGATCAAGTTCATCCGCACGATAGTCCATATTGGCACCCCCCGTCGCTATTCGTCTCCTGGAGGTATGGGCAGTGTTCCCCTCTCCGAACCCGTTATGCGCGCCCTTATTGCTGTTGCGGAACACCCCGAGGAACCTTTTAGAGCTATCTGTACCCAAACTATTTCTGAAATCCGTACGTTCTACTCTTCAAATCGAACTCCTAGCAACGGTAACTTTTGTTACTCAGTGCTAATTGACATCGACCTTGTCTCACGGACGGGTGGTATTCGTCTTCTTCTGCATGTCCTTGCTGAAGGTCCTCTCGAAGTCACACCCATTCTGGCGGCGGTGTTCCTCCACATCGCAGATTCACCTCGTACCCGGGCATATTTGCGAGTTGGTGTTGATTTGGAGGTATGTTGCACAATACCCAGTGGATTGACTAATGACATAATATGGCTCAGCTCGCCCTTTCAGCTGTAACTGATGCTTATGGCAAAGGACCCGACCATGCTGATCGCATGCGAGGCTGCACGAAAGTCATACAGTTGATGTTGCGCACTTGGAGCGGTAAGTTTAATATGCACCAACCTTGTAATTTTCGAACAACCGATACGCATAGGACTCATGTATTTTTGCATGGATGACATGCGTGCAATTCGTTCACTGGTGGACACTCTTCGGATACCATCGTTAGAGACCAGGGTTGGCTCTTCCCTCCCGTTCTATACTGATCACACTTATATGAGAAGCACAGGAGATCATTCTAGACATGTTCTTCGAACTTTTAAACTTGAAATCACCGGAGTGGTACCAAACATTTATCGACGGTCGGAGACTGACGAGTTCGTCATGTTATACCATTGAGTGCTCTTTGGCGTAATCTCATGGTCTCTAGTGTACCGCAAACCCAGCGATCACTATGATCAACGACAGGAGCTGGACCAGGGTGAACGCTCCAGTCAAACGTTGAAACTGACTGATCAATATCTTGCTCTTCTGGTCCTCGTATTCACCAATGCTGGACTTTGTGATGTTAGACTCATTCCGTTCCATTTCTTCCGTGATGTCTGATTTTATTGATTCCTTTTACTAGGCGCTGACCTCCATGCTCGAAGAAACTACTACGGGGTCTAACTTATCCCGAAAAGCCACGCTACTGATGGCGGAAGTCCTCCAAATGGCAAATCGAGTGCTTCCTTTGTCTATCGCAGCCAAAATACAGGCAGGTTGAATCCCTTCATGTATCTATTGGTCTGATTACGACTTGCAATAGGCGATTCCGCGCGTTTTCTGTATGGCCACCAACTACAATGATGGGGAACACAGAATAGTCGGGACTTCTGCCTTGTCGGCTATTGATAGCTTCAATCGGAATCGTGCGAGGTTGCAGCCATACCAGATTAAGAATAACCGTCAAAGGTAGCATTTTTTTTCTGTTTGCAAAGTCATTCGATCTGACTCGCATACGTTGAATTCAGAGCCAACTCCGTTGAGGATGCCGTTCGCCGTGGTCAGAGGCAAGTAGAACAGGTCAGACTGAAGATGAGCATGCAGATGGACGACAAAACATTCCAGTCCTCACTGCTCGAGACCCAAGTATTATTATACTCACTTCGACCTCCCGATGACTTAATAAGTTCTAGGTAATGCTTACAAAGGACTACACGAAATGGAATTTTGAAACTTTGCAAGAACTTATTGAGGGACCATTACTAAATCCCAAGCGGATGGAAGAGGCAATCAAAGTCTCGCGTTTCATTCGCAGACTCATGTCTTTCTTTCATCCTTTCAGTCATAGATTCTCTGACATGCCTAGAGTCAAGGTCTGTTGTCACCTACGTTGTCGATGAATTCAATCCTGATATTTCATAAGTCGCACACAAAATGGGTACGGCTAGGCTGTTCTTTGATGACGACCCTGATAGCCAGCTCGGATGGCGTCAGGTATTTAGCAACGGAAGACCAATTTCTAGCCCAGATTGTGAAAAGCTTTGCACAACTCGATCCTGTGCGTAGTCGATATTCACTCTGTCATAATTCCTAACTGGGGTTTGACAGTTCAACGGTGTTCCTGATTCAGATCCCGTCTTCTCAAAGAAACGTGTGGCTGATACCTTGACATATGGATACCTAGAGATGCTAGGGACTCTCAGCAAGTACAAGGAAGGCATCGAGTGCGCATTATTCGGTGCGCGGTCTGGAGCAACCATGACACATTTACTAGGTTGCTAGAAAAGTTCAAGGTATTTACTGCTTTCTACCATCTGAGCGAACTGCGGAGTCGGGAAGACTTGATCAAAGGCATCATCGAAAACCTTGATTACAATATGTGAGTTGCTCAGATCTCGTGGTCAGTTTTGAATCTCATGTTATTTAGTGACGGACATCCACGGATAGTTTTGTCCAAAGCATTGACCTCCAGCTATAAGGCAAGCTATCAATCGATACCTTTCACTCTATTCAATGATATGTATGCAGCATATTCGGATGTACGCCACCCAACATTTAGGAAAACTCATCCGTGGTTCTGCGAGCGCAAATGCATGGACTCTGCGACTTCTCCTGACACAACTATACGATCCAGCTCCAGAAGTCTGTGAACTCGCAGTCCATTTTCTGGAAGAAGCTTGCGAAGCCAAAGATATTTTGCATTTGGTTGTGGAGATGCAGCCCACGATGGATCATCTTGGGGAGATTGGACATCCACTCCTACTTAAGTGAGTGGCTTTAAGTCTAATTCCTTGCAATGTCCGTACTTAGTGTATCTGAAGATTCATGTCCACTCCAATGGGGTTTCGCTACCTCTATGATGCGGGATATATCGACCGAGAAATGGACATGTGGTTCAATGTAAATTATTGTCATCCTCGGAAAGTTTTCTGATTTAATCGTCTTTCCTTAGGAACGGAATATTTATTACGTTGTTCAAGTGGAAGTTTTTCTCTCCAAGGTCTTTAACAAATTTACGGACGAAGATGAGGATATTCTGTACGTTGTTTCTTTATCTATTGAGTGTGGTCTTACTCTATGAGGTTAGGGCATTTGATGGCACTGTCCCTGCTCACTTTTATGGCGAGATGGCGAAAACAGAACTTGGTTGTCAGATCTTGCAGGAGAAGGGTCACTTCACGGAATTCTCCCAGTTCATCCGGAAGCATAGTCATGAGAGCGAAGATACGGAACTGATAATGAAGCTAAAAAGTATCCTTTGGGCTGTTGTATGTTTTTCCAATGCTATTTGTTACTTGGTAATTTCATTAACACTTTTGAATAGGGTAATGTTGGCGCCACAGAAGGGGGCCTTCCCTTCCTTGAGGAAGAAGAAATCATCCCGGCTGTACTGAAAATTGCAGAGGAATCCTTCATCCCTTCAATCCGGGGGTACGTCCCCAAGAGAAAACACTACTAGATAGTCCAACTCGCTAACTTCCACATTTAGTACCTGCTTTTTCGTCCTGGGACTCGTATCCTCGACATCACAGGGTGCCGAAATTCTTGATGATTATCGCTGGGAAGCCACACTTTCTCCTCTTGGTAAGCCAACCGGATTATGCGTACCCATGGACTTCGAAGCCTTTACTACGGTACGTCCCGCGTCTTTTGTCGTCCATGGCTGCTAAATCTTGGGTAGATCCCATCCTGGACTCCAAAAGTTCCGGTGAAGACTGAAAGTCGTTTAAAACCTCCAACGAATGAAGCTGAAATTGAGGTCATTACTGCAATACAAAATTTGGCGAATACAGTAATTGCGAACGCGGCTTCACGATCGTTGGCGAAGTATGTGTATCTTTTGGAGAAAACAGAATTCTGAATAGTGAATGATAGAATGAAATCTCGCCCTGAGTATCGTTCAATTTTCTCATCACCGACCATGTTGTTCCGAGCACTTCATATCATTTCCACACAGAGATATCGCCTCCCCGTACGCAGGTATATCATGGATCTTTTCAATCTGGAGTTAAACCCAGAGCTTGTGACAACGCTCAACGAGTGCTCAGAGTCTTTGAAAGCGCACCCATCATATCAACCCTCCGAGTCGGACACTACTCGACTGAGCATTTTCGGAAGGATAGGCAGGACGAGACGAGCTACGGAGAGTGATGACGAGGACGATGAGTTAGACGCTGTCGCCACCCATACTATACTTCCTGGCGATCAGCCTGTGATGACTCTGCAGCCGGTCACCAAGATTGTTGGGTTTGACATTTGATCTATTTGGTAAATTTTCTCATCATTCAGACAATCCTTTGTATATACTTTTAACGCTACATGCATATGCTACTGTCTAAATACATCTTTTAATGTATCTGCTTGGTTTGTTGTCGTTTGAATGCTATCCCGAGTGCCAATTAAATTTCGATGTCATTAAGCTGCAAAGCCACCCTCAATAGTGATGATCTGGAGAAGCTACTATAAACTGGCATCTAGCCAGAAGAGGCAACATAGAGGTCTAGGAGATTCCACATCACCTCTCTGCCACGTGAAGTCTGGTCACCCATAAGACAGTAATCCAAAGTGAAGACGTACCTTAACCTCACTTGTGTGTGGACCACCACTCCCCAACGTCTAACTTGATTAACAAATGATATAAAGCGTCGGTCCCACCAACCGTCCTACGAGGCGTCGAGTCAACCCCCACCACGGATCCTTGAAACGGAACCGTCGACAATGAAACACTCTTATCCACAAGCCCCTTTAGAACTTTCGTCTACACACGACAAGTCAAATGAGCTCGGCAAGTCCACATCCTCAGGTAAAAGAAATAAAAGAGAACTGACCAATACACTCATCTTCTCCAAAAACCTACCCTCCACGTCTTCCAACACAAGAGCAGCCTTATATTCATCCATCCGCCCATGCCACAGGTCCCCAACAACAACCGCAAATTCCAGTATTAACTCGAGGGCGCACCGGAGCACTTCCCCCACGGCTTTCTGGCCTGACCTTAAGAGGCACGCACTCAGGATATCATCAAGGAGTAGGGAATGAGCTTTCGCGAGAGCAAAGACGTCGGAGAACTCAGGTGATGAAGCATGGGACAGTCGCGCAACGAAAGGGTCAAAATTACCTTTGATGGCGGTGTCGAATACGTATGAGGAGAGGTTGGAGACGAAGGAGTGTGCGACGAAGCGGAAGTGGAAGAGGCGTTTGCGTGCGGGTGTGAGAATTGGAAACAATGGGTTTGAGGTACTTCGTGTCATGCGGAAAAGTGCACCGAGGGCGCTTTCCACTAAGCCAAAACTTGTTAGTAGAATTAGGGGGTCACAGTGATAAATGACTGACCTCTCATGAGTCGAAGGATGAAGGCAAACATCCGTTGGTACTTAGAAAGTATTTCGGGCGTAATAAGAACATCCACAGGATGTGGGGGCTTATAGTCCATATACAAGAAGTCTAGTGCTCTATCAAAACGAGGTGAGCAGTGAACGCAGCACCGGTGATCCACTTACTCGATTGCTGAAGCAATACAAGACAACTTGTCACAAAACAATTCCAAAAAAAAAAAACAAAGAGAAAAAAACATACATAGCGGATTTAACCACTTCTCCTTCCCTGTTCCGGCGGGCAAATCACGAATGGCAAAGCCTAACCTATACTCTGCTTCCTCGATCACCTTCCGTCTACCCTTTCCAGGTCCTCCAATAACAGGGCTATCTTGGTCTTCATTGCCTTCAGCTTCTAAATTCTCCCTGTTTTCACCCTCAAATGAGTCCACAATTACCGTCCTCAAAAAAAAGCTCAAATCCGCCCCCACGGGTGGCCATGTCTCGCGCTCCAGTAGTGCTGGCGCTAACCCCACTGCCCACGGCTGCGTCTCTACCCGGTCGCTTGGTTTCTTGGTGCTAGCAGGTCTCCGGTGTAGAGACCTCACAGCCATACTGTGGGCTTTCGCATCCACTTCGCAGGAATCGGAGTCAGAGAATAACGCCGCCACAAGCCGCGATCTAAATGAAGGAGCAGTGACGAGGAGATACGATCTGAGCAGGAGGAGGTGCGCCTGGAAGTTGAGTGTTCCGGACAAGGAGAGAAAGAGGCTGAGGAGTGCGGTTGACAGTGTTGATACGTGATTTAGAAGCTGGTTAAGGACGAGGGTAGTTAGGTGCGCGAGTGTGGGTGTGATTGAGGGGAGGGCCTCTGGAAACGCGTCAATAAACGTCTCTATTGGCTGTAGGTATGAGGAGCTGTTGTTCGCGGAGACGAAGGTTGCGCCCGGTTCTAGGTCAAATAGCTGAAACAAAGCTAGTTCGGGTTTATATCTTGTAGTCACACAATCGTCGGGAGATACTTCGGATGTAGGTGGCACACCCGTCGTCTCATGAGGAGAGGTATCATTCCATGCAGCTTCAATTTCGACTGCCGTCCAGAACCATCGAATGACCCTTCGCATCGCATTACGCTGCAAAAGCGGATGATCCGGCTGCGCCGCCTGCAGAAGAACCAGAGATTTCTGAGCAGCCGGAAGAATATCCTGTAATTCCTGGGGGAAGAAGTCTGGGAAAGTATCTCCTAGTGAATCTACAGGATCGAGTATGTCATTATCTCTGTCATCGTCATCGTCATCTTCTAAAATGTACTGATCTGGCTTTTCGACGATGGCTCGAGGGGGTTTCCTGGACGGGTCAAGACCGTAGCCGACAGATCGAGATACTAGTTGGAAGTATTCATGGGATGTGGTCGTCAGTATGAAAGCTATGATGGCTCTGATGGCTTTCGGAGATTGTCGTTCGATATGGGTGTTGAGATGATGATACATGCTAGATAATAGAGGAGCCGGGGAAGGACTGAAGAGTGGATAATCCTGCGGTGACTTTGTTTCTTCCTGATGGTATTATATCAATCTAAACAATCGCAAATTTGTATCTTAAGCTTACTCGCTCACAGAGACTGGATAACGCAACAAGCATTTCTTCATATTTCCCGTATTGCATCCAAACTGCAGCAAGGGTATATTGTGGCGTGTTGGGCTGATCATTTATAGGAGGACAGAGAGCAAGGGCATTCCGAAGGAAAGTTATGATCGTCGACAGAGCATGTGCATATGCATGGACAGTGGGGCCGTCGCGAGCAGATCTAGCCTAACCATCAATTCATTCGAAAACACTGCAGGACTAGACAAACTTGTTTCGTAACAGTGCGACGAAAATTTCCAGCCGTCGAAGTAACGTGCCGATGGTGAGGAACCGTTTGACAAGACTGAAATGTATTTGAAAGAATTTCCTTGAAACTACACCCTGCTCACCTTTGACTAGCCACCTCATCTTTCCCGTCTATTATCAACAGTCCATGCTTGCCTTCCTCAATGCCTGCCTGTACAAAACGCTCCGATGAAGGATCCCAAAGATGAAAAGCGGATGAGGTCCCAAGAGTTGTCATTTTGAGAGCCATGAGAAGCTCGTTTCGAGTCACATACACCATGACGGTGGAGGGGTCATGTAGTGGCGGATAGACACTGTAGAGTGTTAGACATCATTGCTTCTGAATCATTACGAAAAGGAACGCACTGATATCTAGCTGCTGCAAACACCAGACTTTCTTGTTCAGAAAGAAAGCCAGTTGACGATGGAAGAGTGCTATAAGATGGTCGGAATCGATCCCATGATAGTGCTTGGCTCTATGATCGAACTGAATAAGCTGGGATTAGGGAAGATCGAGGATACCTACCCTCCTACTAGAGTTACGCATCATCGCCTCGAACCAAAGATTGATTGTACGCCTTGGAGTACAAGACATGTCTGATATGGTTGAGAAAATCGCGATTTCGGAAGGAAGAGGGGCTTTGAGGTTCTCAGAAGAAAGTTTTATAGTGTCCATTATAGGATTTTGAGGCCTGTCTGCCAAACGAGGGACGGAAAACATTGGTAGAATGGCTGGAAGATCGTCCATCGTGGCATGTACGGGTAGTCTTATGCAGTCATACGCGTTGTTGACCTTCTTATTGGATACAAAATATGGTCAAATATAGATACACACACGGATAACAACGGAACCACACTCCGAGCAACTTGTCGATAATGTCTCTATTCCAGGCATGTAAGCAAGCAACCTCCTCCTCCAGAAGGCTAGCTGTCAATGTCACCCGCGCACTGGCCACGGACTCCGTTTCTCCACATCCTGAAATGAGCAAAAAGGAAACCGACATTGTTGCTCCCGCTCAGGATGTCATGGTTGCAGACGTGATTAGCGGTGCTCCTGGTGCAGACTTCATTAATTTATTCCGAGAAATTTTTTTTAACGTGCTTGAACAGGAGAGCTGCGACATCGTGCAGTGCGTATCTACCAACCAACGCGAAATACTATGCAAAGTGGTGGGAGTAAAGGCGAGCGTTGGCGGATAGACTTTGATATATTGCAAGGCGGCGGGCGCTGGGAGAACCCTGTAATGGGATGGGCTAGCTCGTGGGTTGTGCCCAAATCCACTAGTCTTACTGAACTCAATCGCTCTGTGTAGAGCCGATTATATGCAGGGAACGCGCATATCATTCCGGTCTAAGGAAGATGCGGTACATTTTGCCGAAAAACAAGGTCAGATTTAATTGAGCGAGCGTATACATAAACTGACAATAAATAAACTGACAATAACTCCAGGTTGGGATTACTATGTGTACGTACGCATTTCTCAAAGAATCTGCCCATCTCAATTTTATACAGGCAAACACCGACGATTCGAAGGATTCCACCCAAGAATTACTCGGAGAACTATCTATATCATCCCAGCGAACTTCGGATCATGAAGACCAAGTAGACACTTCGTCGTTCGTGTACGATTTACGTAGACGGACCGTTTCAAATGGAAGAGGTTTCGAATTTTTACGTGTTCGTCCCAATCAAGCAACCCCTTTTCAACAACTACCTTGCTATCAAAATAACACTCATTCAGTATATAATGCTGATTGACTGTACAAGAATACTACTAGTAGTGCTATCCACTGCCACCAGTTCGTGACTTGTTAAATAATACAGTTATGGACCTTTTTTTTTCGCATAAGAAATGCATCAGTATCCACAAGTACAGGAATGTCCATGTCCTAATTTCATGGTTACAGTATGCTTACAGACACAAAAATTCCTTGACACGGTAACATCAACATGAAGTCGATCACCCCAAAACCGGGACTGCAGTCGATCTATCAGTGTACGTGGAAGAGATTCTCTTCAGGATTCGATTCCCCTCGCCAACAACTTCCACTGCCCGACCCGGGTTCAGGAAATCAACTGTCCCGCGGTGTTCTGGGCAGTCACCAGCACGATTGATTACACTGCGCTCCTCGAAACCCACAGCACCGGCATCGTAGATGGTAAGCCTTGTGTCCATTATTATTGAGAAAATCAAGGATAGAAAGATCAGAGGATGAAACTTCAATAGATAGCATCAGCCTGGGGATTTGACATGATGATCACATAGGTAAGCTACAATAGGGGAATTCAATATTGACGCAACGGCCGTTTTGATGACCCGTTTTGACATCAAGATGCCCTTGTTGCACCGATTCAATTTTGATCGATATGAGCTCCATCTAATTTGAACCGTTTCAACTCTGATTATGGCCAGCGGAGTTTGAAACATTCTTCTTCGCAGCCTTAGCTTGGGCAACAATCAACTGAGCCTCGAGAACCTTGGTTGGGGAAGGTGGAGTTCCAGATGTAGACATATGATAAAAGGTGATTAATTGGAAAATAAACTTGAAAGAGTGTATATGGTATATTAGGATGATAGCCTCGACGAGTCGATGACGACGCAGACAACGATTCACTCGCGTATTGCGTACTTTATTTCAAGCTCCGCTACAAACCACCATCCAGGAAAATCAAAATGGGTCGGTCCCACAATGGCCCTTGGGCTCATTCCTGCAATGGGAACCATTGCAGTTGATTTTGCAACAGTCATCAAAACAGTTGTTGCATCAATATTGAATTCCCCTAATGTATTGAATGGTATGGGTTCAGTGGATCTATATATGTACCTACTATACTAACCAAATGCAACCATTGGATAGCTTCATGGACAGTACAGTGCATTACACTACAACATGTAAGTTGTACAGACATGGTAACCAATGAATTGGCCAACACAGGCATCAGCATTGGGCAGTGGCAGTGGCATTGGCATTAGGCAGCTGGGATTGCACTATTGGATTGCTTCCTAGTACAGTACATGTAAGTTGCATAGACATGAATGAATTGGTGACACAGGCATCAGATTGTGTCAGGATCCAGGTTCAGTGGACACACTGCATATATATGTATGTACTATGGTAATGAAATGAATGCAGTATTTAACTCTTGCTGTACCACACACTAGACATGCATTAATATACAGATCAGTGACCTATGAGATCGCGTCGGCATCAGCATAAGTATAAGGGGTCAGCATTAGGCATAAGAATAGCAGGTAGGTAAGCTACATTGTATCGAATGATACAACCTATCGAATGCATACATTGCATCGAATGATAGGGGTTCAATGGATGCTGTCAAACTCACTATATAAAGTCACTATACTATATTAACCAATGACTACATTGTACACTGATTATTATACCTTACAATAGACATGCATTAGGAATGTAATACAGACATTTGAAATGCAATAGGGACAGTGATGATACTCAACCCAGAAACCCAAACAAAAACTACTAAATGGCTTCGGATGGTATAACACGAGTCAGAGGAAGGGTGCGAGTTGGTACTAAATATCACTGCTGAGACCAAAACGTTGTTGTTAGTGAGGCAAAATAATAAGGGAAGGTTCAAATAATCTGTAAGAGCATATGAAGTTGTTCGAAAGAGTTCGAAAGAGGTTTGAAGATGTGTGAAATAGTTTGAAGTAGGCTCGAAGAAGTTTGAAGAGGTTCAAAATAGGTTTGAAGTATATCGAAGAATGAGTTTAGTGAATGTGTAGTGTTTGTCGAAAGGCGATAGGTGATGGGCAATAAAACGAGAAGCAAATACGATAGTTTTGAAGAAGTTTGCAATGTTTCGCAGAACTTCAAGATATGATGCGAAGATATGACTCAAGAGATCGACTCTTAAATCTGATGATAGTGAGAGGGTAACTTCTGCTGTTCCCCATTGCTTTATGTTCTAACTAACTAATACAAGTCTATATACAAAATAAAGAGATAGTACTAAAAAGAAAATAAGAACATGTGTAAAACATGAGGCAAATATATCAAACAATGAGGACTTGTAGATCATGAAACAAATGAGAAATAATAAATGATGAAACATATAGTGTTCCCATATAGTAAAAGTACTTATCTTGTGCTTCAATATATTAATGAAACACAAAAATGCACTTATTGCATTCTAACTCTCTTGTAATCTCTCCTCATGTCTGGTAGTGCTCGATATGCGATGAATTGGCTTGTTCCAGATGTGCAGCATGTGTCAAAAAGGTTTTAAAACAACTATATGGTGGCTGATGTTGTTCAAAATGCTGTGAAGTCATTTCAAAGTGTCGCAAAATAGTTCGAAGTTGTTTGAAGTTGTCTGAAATAGTGTGAGATAGTGCGAAAATGGTTTGAAGTCGATTTTGTGGTGTTCATAGTAATTTGGACTGCATGTCATAATGTCTCGATATGAGTGGGAATGTTCTCCAGACTTTAAAGCACGCAGTGGACCTATCATCCTCCCCCTTACTGAAATCCTGACTGTCCCAGTCAGCCGATTGAAGTCACATGCGAAATGCATGATCATGTTGAGAACTTAGCGAGGTTCAGAATACTTCTTGTTCTTCTTCCATCACCTCTACATCATTGAACTCTAGCATCTCTAATGTCTCTTTTGGCTGAACTCAACGTCAAAGTCATTGAATACATGAAATCGATGCCCAAGCATGGCATTGCAGAAGGTGTCGACTTCAAAGTTTGGGGGTGAGGTTTCTGCAAGAAAATGGTATGTTTTGTCTTCGTTTTGTTCTATGTTTTATAAATTTGCATTTCATAGGCAGAGTATGATGAACTCGCTGACGATTTAGGCAAGGAACGCGATGCGACCATACAAAAGATCGTGGATGAGGTTTTCGAGCTGTATAAACCAATGGCTCGTTGTGAGTGGCTTTCATGGGGTGGAGGCTTGCTTTTCGTGGATTTAGCTGAGGAGGTAGAATGAGAACAAAGAGAAGAAAAGGAATGATGTGTTTGGGAGGAGGCAGAGCAGGCGAATATTGAGGGGTGGAGGCGAGCATTGGCAGACACTCAAAATGCAGCTCTTGCTGCATTTTGTGTGAAGATGATCTCGAAGGAAGATTTGCGGCAGCGAAATGTTGAGTTCGAGGCAGAGGCAAGGGGAATCGAAAGGGCGGAGGCTAGCAAAAGTGATGAAGACAAGGACAAGGATGAGGGCAGAGAGCTGCCCATGGTGCAGGTGTCAAAGCGAAAGACAGTAGAGGTTGATGAGGAGGAAGATGCAGAGGAGGAGATTGAGGGGGTAGAGTTGGCAAAGTGGGCCAGGGTTGAAACAAGTAGGCTCCTCAATTTTGAGAGTCCAATGAATTTTTACTTATTTTTGAAGGATTTTTGAGCTACTAAATGTTTCTTAGTGCAATAGATGTGCTGGGTTTAAGTCCCAGCCATGCTGTATAGTCAAGGAGGGCACTGCAAAATGTATAAAGTGCACTCAATAAGCACAAGGTTGTTATTGGGAGGGGGTGTCGAGGTGAGGGCTTTGCAAGGGCAAATCAAAGAAATTTGGAGGGGTGAAATGGGATTCACACATGAAGCCAGGTACAAAGTCTGTTCAAAATTGTTTTGAGGTCATTGCTAACTGGTTTTTGAATTTCATAGTATGTCGAATTCGGGTCATGGGCCCATTCGAAGATGTCGAGCCAATTGCAGGGCCTTCGAAGGGGTCGAAGGAAAAAAAGAGGTCATTGAAAGAGAAGGTGAGGGGGAAGGCGAGGGAGTCACAGGGAGTTGAGGATATCGAGGAAGAATAGGCAGTGCAGCATCATATTATCGCTGAAAAACTGGCGCAGAAGAAGGTGGAGATGGAAGTATTGGGGAGGAAGATAGAAATGTTGGAGCAGATGCTAGAGGAGTAGGAAACAAATTATTTATTGTACTTCTTTAGATTGAAAAATAGAGTCTTATTTATTTGTTTTTGAAGTTTCAAAAATCTTCGAATGTATTTTTGTTGAGCTTAGAGGGTATTCAAGGCTTTTCGAGATGTTTGAAGTTGATTTCAAAGAGATTTGGCAAAATGCAAATGGTCATAGGGTATTTTTGAGGGAGTTCGGAGTTGAGATTGAGGTGGGTGAAGGTATACGTGGGCAAATAAAAAACAAAAGCTGTCAAAGCTATTGCGAAGAATGTCAAGCATAGTAAAATGTTTTTGATAAATAGAATGAGTTCAAAATATAAAAACGAGGAAGAAAAAGAGGCAAATTCGATCCATGTCGACAGTACTAGCCATGGTCATAATAATCGAGTCGAAGGACTGGTCGAATCGAAATCGGATGCGAAATTGAGGGAGCAAAAACAAGGTCAAAAAGATTTTTGTTGGCAATGGATGTAATAATATTTTTGGCAATGAGAGGGAGGCAAATGTCAAGGCGATGATTGGAGATATATGATGCGAATGGAGTTTCGGGTGCTATACTGGATTTTGAAGGTGAATTCGAATGTGAATCTAGTGTCGAGGGTGAAGGCGATATCGAAATAGGTGATAAGATGGAAGAGGGTGCAGGTGACGAGATCGACGATAAAAATATCGGGAGTGGCGAGCGGCGAGTTGAGGTCGAAATGGGTAATGGTGGGGGTGAATGTGACAAAGATATCAAAGGCGAGATCAAGTTTGAAGAGGATGAAGATGCGACTTTTAGAGTGGACTGGGCAGGAACTACTGAAGGCGAGGGCATGTGGGACGAAGCTGGAATGATGTGATGAAGACCAGGAGGTGGGACATGACGATTTCAAAGTGCAACATTTTCTTGTTCAAGGGCAAGCTGTTTTTTGAAGGCCAGTTTCTGTTTGAGGGCTGCAATACGAGCTTCAAAGTCATCTGAATCATTCAAGCTGTGAGGTATACTGTCAGACACTAAATTCAATGTAGTTGAAGGTGTGATATCAGCGATGAGCGAGGTTGAGACGGATACTTCGGGTGTTGATTTGGTCGAATTTGAAGCTGCAATAACCGATGCGAAGTTTGATGCAAAATTTTCAAGGATGTGCGAAACATCTTTGGAATTGATCGATGTGCTAGACTGCAATATATTTGAGGTCGAAATCGATTGCTGGGAAATAGAATATGAGTTCAAGGATGCTATAGCAAATTTCACAGCATCGTAGATGTCGTTCAGCATGTATGTGTCATCAGGATAATGATCAGGAAACTTTACTTCCAGATAATCTGCAATTCAAGTCCATAAGTCCATTTAAAAGCCTCGAAGAAAAGCTTGACTCTGTTTGGCTTCTGAAAGTCTATGTTTTAAGCAAAGGAAGCTGGTGACCTTGTAGAATGACCTGTAATAGGCTCCTAAATTGTTTTTGTCTAAAATACCAGTGCGAATCTGTTCGTTAACAAGTTCATCCATGTCCGAAATGCTGTATCTTTGTTCATCTTCTACTTTGGGATAGAATGTAAATACTGCGATGTAAAATTTATCAAATGAAGTGCTGTGTTCATACTCTGGAAGCGATTCCCAGAGATCATAAGAGTCGAAGTCGATGTATCTGCAAGCATGTCACTTCTTCAAGTTGTGATCTGTAATACTGCAAGTTATAAACAAAAATTCGAGATCTTTGAAGGAATTTCAAAGTTCTTTAGGTTATCTCGAATCGAATTTCGGAGATGTCAAATGACCAGGAGCTAGAATAAAGGATGTTGACATGTTCGAGGTAGGGTTCGAAGGTTGCGAGGTTGAAATTCATGCGGTGTCATAGTTTGTATGTTTTCGAGGTCAAAGATAGTAGCGATGTCATAAGCACAAAGGGTGAAAGAGTGTGAAATAATAGTATCGAGGGGTGAGATGCTATATTGATATTTTCTGGTTGTTCAGAAGGGTTGGAGGCAAAATGAGTTCAATGCGAAGTCGAGATCATTGAGCCCCCTGCAGTGAAATGAGTGCTGGAAAGGAGTGGAGGTTCAACAATGAAATGATCTAGAAACCCCTCATGGTGGGCTCCAAAATGATGATACTCAACCCGGAAACCCAAACAAAACCTACTAAATGGCTTCAGATGGTATAATACGAGTCAGAGGAAGGGTGCGAGTTGGTACTAAATATTACCGCTGAGACCAAAATGTTGTTGTTAGTGAGGTGAAATAATAAGGGAAGGTTCAAATAATCTGTAAGAGTGTATGAAGTTGTTCAAAAGAGTTCGAAAGAGGTTCAAAGATGTGTGAAATACAGTGACTTACAAAACTGAGTCAATGTTTTGGACTTTTTGATTCATTGTTGAATAGCTTCCCATAAACAACAAAACCAAACAAGGTATTGGTGTACCGAATAACATACATGATCAGGGCTACCAAACAAACAAAGAATTATGTAATTTTAATCATCCCTCATGGAGATATGATCATTTTAATTCAGGGACTCATTGACTCAGTTTTGTGAGGGGTAGTCAGAAATATTAGAATCTGATGCTCCACCAACTGTATAATGTCAAAAACTTGACAGATGGTTTCTAAGGTGATGTGACCCTTGATGGGACCTTAAATTATAGTATTTAATTAGGACTAGCATTCTTCATACTTCAATATTCTCCAATGCATCCCATCTCCTCTGCTCAGAAGGAAAACATTCTTTCCCTGGCCTCCAATCATTATTCTATCCACAATATTGCCTCTAAACTCAACCTCAGCCAGTCTAGTGTATCCAGAACACTCAGGGCTCTCCATCCAAACCTGAATTCCCCCTCTGGTGGTCGTCCTTCTAAGCTCTCATCTACCTCTCAGAAAGCCATCCTTACCCAAATCACCACTGGCAAGGCTGCAAATGCTGTTCAAGCCACCCATTACATCAACAGCATCATCCCCACTCCAGTCTCCTCAGAAACAGTCAGAAGAGTTCTCAGAAAAAACTCATTCAAGGCTGTGGTGAAGAAGAAAAAGCCTTTGCTTAGTATAAGGCATAGGAAAGCAAGATTGGCTTTTGCTCAGAAGTATAGAGAGTGGACTGTGGAGGACTGGAGAAGGGTTATTTGGTCAGATGAGACTAAAATTAACAGGTTTGGGTCAGATGGGAGAGAGTGGGTTTGGAAACAGAAGGGAGAGGGGCTGATTGAGAGAGAGGTGTAGGGAACTGTCAAATTTGGGGGAGGAAACATTATGGTATGGGGGTGTATGGGATGGAATGGAGTGGGGCATCTTGCAGAGGTTGAGGGGAGGATGAATGCTGACCAGTATGTGTCCATTTTGAAGGACCATATGCTGCCTAGCTTGGAGGAGAGTGGAATTTCTGGAGAAGAGGTGATTTTTCAACAAGACAATGACCCCAAGCATACCTCAAAAAAGGCCAAGAAATGGATGGAGAACAACAATATTACTCTTCTGGATTGGCCTGCCCAATCTCCAGACCTCAGCCCTATTGAACATCAATGGGTTCACCTCAAGAACCAGTTAGACAAGTATCCAACAGCACCAAAAGGAATTTGGGAGTTATGGGAAAGAGTAGTGGAAGAGTGGAATAATATTCCATCAGAGGTGTGTCAGAATTTGATTGAAAGCATGGCTAGAAGGTTGGGAGCAGTTATTAAGGCCAAGGGAGGTCATACAAAATACTAGAATTACAATTTATCATAATATTGATACCACCTCACAAAACTGAGTCAATGAGTCCCTGAATTAAAATGATCATATCTCCATGAGGGATAATTAAAATTACATAATTCTTTGTTTGTTTGGTAGCCCTGATCATGTATGTTATTCGGTACACCAATACCTTGTTTGGTTTTGTTGGTTATTCAACAATAAATTAAAAAGTGCAAAACATTGACTCAGTTTTGTGAGTCACTGTAGTTCAAAGTAGGCTTGAAGAAGTTTGAAGAGGTTTGAAGAAGTTTGAAGAGGTTTGAAGAAGTTTGAAGAGGTTTGAAGAAGTTTAAAATAGGTTCGAAGTATATTGAAGAACAAGTTTAGCAAATGTGTAGTGTTTGTTGAAAGGTGATAGGTGATGGGCGATAAAACAAGAAGTGAATACGATAGTTTTGAAGAAGTTTGTGATATTTTGCAGAACTTAGAGATATGATGCGAAGATATGACTCAAGAGATCGACTCTTGAATCTGATGATAGTGAGAGGGTAAGTTCTGCTGTTCCCCATTGCTTTATGTTCTAACTAACTAATACAAGTCTATATACAAAATGAAGAGATAGTACTAAAAAGAAAATAAGAACATGTGTAAAACATGAGGCAAATATATCAAACAATGAGGACTTGTAGATTATGAAACAAATGAGAAATAATAAATGATGAAACATATAGTGTTCCCATATAGTAAAAGTACTTATCTTGTGCTTCAATATATCAATGAAACACAAAAACACACTTATCGCATTCTAACTCTCTTATAATCTCTCCTTGTGTCTGGTAGTGCTTGATATGCGATGAATTGGCTTGTTCCAGATGTGCAGCATGTGTCGAAAAGGTTTTAAAACAACTATATGGTGGCCAATGTCATTCAAAATGCTGCGAAGTCATTTCGAAGTGTCGCAAAATAGTTCGAAGTTGTTTGAAGTTGTCTGAAATAGTGCAAGATAGTGTGAAAATGGTTCGAAGTCGATTTCGTGGCATTCGTAGTAATTTGGATTGCATGTCATAATGTCTCGATATGAGTGGGAATGTTCTCCAGACCTTAAAGCGTGCAGTGGACCTATCAATGGACATGGGGATGGCCACAGCATCACCATTGGGCACAGACACAATATTAACCTATGAATACTATTGACTGTACATTGTATTATCTGTTTCGATGGATGCTGTCAAACTCACTATATATTTGTACATACTCTATTAATTAACCAATGACTACATTACTACTTTACTTGCCATACTGTACAGATAGATGTGCATTAAGAACATAGTACAGACATTACTACTTTACTTGCTGTACCATACAGATAGATGTGCATTAAGAACATAGTACAGACATTAGTAATGTTTGAATGCAATTGCATCCAGGTATGGGAGCAGGAATGGGAGTGGGGATGGGGATGGGGATGGGAATGAGGAAAAAGTACTGACATTACAGCAAGTAAAGTAGTAATGTAGTCATTGGTTAATTAATAGAGTATGTACAAATATATAGCAAGTTTGACAGGAGCGTCTGGGTATGGGAGCAGGGATGATGTGCAACACAAAGGGGCAAAAACATGCAGTGCAGAAAAATGTGCAATGGGAGTGCAAAAATGCACAACGATGAGGGAGATGAAAGCAGGAGGTGCAGTGGGACAAGGACAGTGCTGGGATGTGCTGCAAGGGTGGTGCACAGGTTAGGGGCACAAATGGGATGTGAGCGCAACAGGCAGAAAAATGTGCAGATGGTGCACAAAATGCGGCTATATGATAAAATGTGCAAATGGTGCACAAATGTGGCTATATGAAGGGTGCACTATGAGAGTGCACAAATGAAGACAAAGGATGCAACACAAAGATGAAATGTGGCAATACAATGAGGGGATGCAAACAATATGCAAATATGGCTATACAAAGGATGCACTATAAAGGTGCATGGACTAAATGCTGGTGCAGAGACTATGTGTGACGCTAACTGAGCTATGAACTATGAGGGGAGAAAGATCCTCTGGATTCTCTATTGTCTGCCTACTATGTACAAATGGCTTATGTAATAAAAACAGTAAAATAAAGTGTAAATATAGAAAGCACCATGTGCTACCCACAAGCACATCCATTTGCCCATCTAAACCTGACTGCACTATGCCACTGCCTCAGCCAATAAGATTTGTGCACAATATAGCCCAATACCCAACTTTCCAGTGTGGTGCTCTATCTTTGGTGCACCCTAAATCCCATGTGCTCTTCCCAATTAATCTGCTTTGGTGTTATGCATTGCATGCTGCACCTTAGTAATAATGATGTAATTGACCTGTGCCAGTTACCAGATAAGGCAATGCTAATTGGAAATGTGGAAGAACCATAAGGAAATGCTGTGCAAGGCCAAATAGCACCAAAGTGCCAGGATTACGTGAAAGTGCCCAAGTGCGCACAGTCCAATGCCAAATAGATGCAAAGCACCCAGATTATGTGAGAATGCACAGTTTGCTCATGTTGGAATCACAGTATGCCAGTAAGCTGGAAGCCATGATGTGCAGCACAATTGGTGTGGTGGATTGTCATGTGTATGATAGGGATTGTGCAATGAGTGCACAGCAGAGAATGTGAGTTGCAGGTAAAGCATAAAAGGAGTGCATAAAGGCACATCGAGTGTGTAATAATGGTGAAAGGCAGATAAGGAGTGTGGAGGAGGGCGCACAGAGGCGGTTTGAAGCATAACAAGGCACATTTAGAGCACATGACAGAAGGCAGCTAAGGGGAATCCAAAGGTGCAGTAGAAATGTAAAAGGCACACAAAAGCATACAAAAGTGGTCAAAGGCACACAAAAGCACACAGAGGCACACTGGAGTGCACTAGAGCACACAAGAGTGCACTGGAGTATACAAGAGCACACTGGAGTGCATTGGAGCACAGAAAGTGGACAAAGGCGCATGGAAGCGCATGGGAGTACACTTGGGCATGTAAAAGTGCATGAAGGCATACAAAAGCATGCTGTGCAAAGTGAGTAGAAGATGTCCAAGCGGTGCACACAATGGCGAAAAATGCTGTAGTATGAGTGCAGGGTGATAGGGAGCTGTATCACCATGCCCGATGGTGATGCCATGGCCATTCCCATGTCCATCCCCATTGCATTTTAAATGTTACTAATGTCTGTATTACATTCCCAATGCATGTCTATTGTAAGGTATAATAATCAGTGTACAACCAGCGATATTTATTTGTTAAATACATACAGCACACAAAGCAATATTCATCATAGCTACAATAAGAATGTCATGGCCTTGTCATCACACCAGTGAGAATCAGCAGGGGAATCAGCTATGGCATCATTGTTACACTCATGGGATGATGGTCTGATTGAAATCTCTGAGAACCTGTGTTCAAATGATTCCAGATTACACTCCATCCTTTTCTTCAAGGTTGCATATGTCTTCAATGTGACATCCTGCTGTTCCAGCTTCTCGACCTTGGCCATGTAGAGACGATGACTGACATCCTTATATGATGTGCCAAGCTGGTTTTGCAGAGCTTTCACTTCAGCATGGCAGTTCAACAGCTCCATGTCTGTCAATGTCTGCAGCAGGATCAACTATAGTCACACATATGAGGACTATGACACTTACTGGATCAGCCAGTAGCATAAGCTGGTTTCAGGCCAACAGATAGTATGGTTGATTGGTCATGTTTTCAGACTGCAAAATAATGATTAGTGAGACAATAGAGCATTGGGAAGCAGATATGGCATCAGCCACCAGCAATGACACTGAACTGAAGGAAATCTTAACCCCCCATGTGCTATATGCACATTGAATTCTACTTTCTTTTAATAGGCCTCCATCGCCTGATGGGTAGCCAGAATCATAAAATGGGGCACAAGATAGTGCTGCCCATTGTTACTTTGGATAAGGACATAGCCATTAGGAATATCTGCCAGGCTTTCTTTCTGATTGCTCATTGTAGAGGGATAGATGTAGCAACAGAGATGATAACACTATCTTATGTATTTAATCAGTGATCAGATATCTATTGATCAGGGATTATTTATTCGATTGACACATATAATGGTTGATGATTGTCACTTTTTCTTTGCAACATCCATCACATCCATCCATCCATCCAACCTGGCCCCATAGTGGCATGACTCAACATGAACATTACATCTCAACAGGTTCTTGGCCAAATATGCAATATTGAGAGTGCAGTCTGCAATGGGCTTTGCATAGGAAACATTAAGGCCATGATGAAGGAGCAGAAACCAGCACTGGTAAGTATTCAGCATGCTATCAGGACAACTGCAGCACTCACAGCATGTAGAAAACATTGTTTATTTGGCAAAAGGAGGGTCTTGTAGAGGATGTGCAGAGGGTGCTCAGGACCAAAACATTTTTATGAGCATTTGTCATGGCATGGTCAAAGTCAGAGAAAACATGGGACTGAGGGTTCATAGAAGGTCAACAGAGGGTGATGAATGCATTCAATCAGAAAAATGGGGTTGCAGCAATGGGAGTAGCATTGGGATTGGCAGTGACACAATTGACACCTCTCTGGGATTGATTGGGCTTGGGCATGTGCCCCAGGTATGGCAAAAGCAATCGCACTGATAATGGCTCAGGCATTGGCACTTGCAGCAGCACCAGCACCAACAGCAGCACCAGTACATCAGGCACAACTGTGCATAATGAAAGCCACAGCCCCAGTGTCAGCACCTTTGGAACAGCAAGCATGAATAGAAGCCTTGGGATTGAGACCAAGGCAGGCAAAAGCTCAGTATAAGGACATGAACTCATGGGGATCAGACAATGATGAGGAGAAAGATACAGAGACTGATGCCAATGCTGATGCCAGAAAAAGGACCAAGTTGGAAAGGGTTGAGGAGTACCACACTGTGGCAGTCAATGAAGTAACCCTTGCTCATGATGCATCCACCTTGGCCGCAAATGCTATGAGCAGATGAATGGCAAAAAGGCTTGCTACTACTGCAGTAAGAGCAAAGTTTGGTGTGACACAGGAGATGTGGGTCAAGTGGCCAGACCAAAGAAAGGAAAAGCACCAGCCAGAAGACCTGCAAACCCTCTGATGTCTTCATCTTCCAGTGGAGAGGAACCATCTCCCAGGCAGTTCACCCACAACAAAAAAGAAAAGTACAGGTGAGTTTTACTTATTATGATACATACAATGACTGACACCTTGAAACATAGCCATAGATGTTGAATTGCTGCTTATGATTATACTCCTGATTATGCTGCTCTGCAAGCGCATCTAGATCAAGTGGAGCAAGACATGTATCATCTCATTAAATAGAAGGCATGGTCTCTGAGTGGTTATTCCACCTACGAGAAATGTGGGACACCCTTAGCAATCTTTCAAGGAGGATGGATGATCTCAAAGCATACCTTGGATTGCAGGATGACACACAACCAATTGTTCTGGACAATGGCTTCATGCAAACTGTTCTTTGGGTCAAACAGAGTCCAGGCTGGTGAGAGGTGAGCATGGCATATAGGATTGAAAATGAGGAAGACTTTCCTGCTGCCAGTGCTGATTCTGATTCTGACACTGAGGCCAGCATGCCTGCTGAGCTGGTTATGGTATTGGTCAGGGCCAATGGCAAGCTGATTGCTGCACTTGATAGAGAACAAGTCAAGGCAGCCATACCTGGTGCAAGTGGGACTGAACTTATCAAGAACCTACCAGTTGAGGCTGAGGTTGCCTTGCCAGCTGGCCCAGCTAACTCAGATTGTCCCTGCTATGCTACAGGACTCTCAAGAAATGGCTGAGCATGGAGCATCAATGGGCCTACCACTTCTCTCCCTCCTTGGTGCAACATCATCCCCCAATGCCATGGCCAATTTGGCATCGGCAGCACCTACCATGCCCAATGTGCCTAATTTGGCATCAGTAGCACCCACCATGCCCACTGCACCCATGTCTTCATCAACATGCTCTTCACCTCCTGCTGATGCTGATGCTGCTGCCACTGCTGGTCCAATGTTAGAAGCTACCAGCAATATCTCCAGCCTTTCTTCTTTCCCCCTCTCCACTCCTCCTCCAGAGCTACACAGGTCACCACAGCTCTTGTCATCTGCTCTACTACCATCATGTTCCAGAAGTACCACCCCTCAGATTAACCCAAAGAAGCGAGTGGGAACTTCTGAAGATAGAGGTGAAGCCAAACGAGGGAGAAAAGACTAGAAGTTTGTTTTATTTTTTTTTGCCAAAAATACAGATGTAGACTTAGAGTGTTGTAAAATTTACTGTGCAAAATTTACTTTTTTAATTTGATTTTTTTTCCAATAGCCTTAGTTGAGTTGGCTTCCTCCTGTGTAAGATCATCAGTGGTCCTTTGGGTATATTGGGCTTCTAATCCATTGGTTGGCAATGCAAATGTCAATGCCAACATTTGTGCTGTTACTGATCCTACTGCCAGTCCTACTGTTGCTGATCCCCATTGCTGATTCCACTGTTGCTGATCTCCCCATTGCTGATCCCCTCATTGCTGATTCTACTGTTGCTGATTCCACTCACTGTTACTGATCCCACTGTTGCCAATCCCACTGTTGCTGATCCCACTGTTGCTGATCCCCCCATTGCTGACCCTGCTGTTGCCGATGCCAGTGTTGCAATTGTTGCCAATCCTACTGTTGCTGTTGCTGATTCCCCTGTTGCTGATCTCACTGTTGCTGATGCCAGTGTTAGCATTGCTGATCCTACTGTTGCTGATCCCAGTGTTGCCACCATTGCTGATCCCACCATTGCTGTTGCTGATCTCACTGCTAATGCTTTTGCTCTTGCCCTTGCATTTGGATTCTCTGTCCAATTTCACCCCAAAAGTAGGTGAGGTCTAGAACAAGCAGTGTTGTTGTCTTCCAAAAGTGATGGATCAATTGGGCATGGGGTGCCATTCACATTGTCATTTACAAGTGACATGGATGTGATGTACATCACATAACTGTGTTGAGGAACAAGATACGGTTCACCATCACCAGGACCATTAATGGGCTGTGGTCAGTGGCACCAGCTTCACAGAGCATGTCCATTGTCATTTGATTGACTTGTACATAGTTTGACTGAGTTGTATCCATGATTTGTGAGGAATTGGGGGGATCAGAGTTGAGGGCCTGTCCTGCCATTGATCTTCAGTGAGGTTGGTTTTGCTTGGTATTGCCTGTTGCAAGTTTTTGGCGTCTTGACTGAGCAGGCAGGTTGAAAAAGGATCTGGTGATATGGCTCCCTATCACTCTGCGCTCATACTATGGCATTTTTCACAATTGTGTGCACCTCTTGGATGACTTTTACTCACTTTGCACAACATGCTTTCATGTGCCTTTGGCCGCCTAGGTGCACTTTTGGGTGCCTTTTACATTTCCACTATGCCTTTGGACTGCCCTTAGCTGCCTTCTATCATGCATCTTAAATGCCCTTTGTTATACTTTGAACCACTTTCATGCACCCTGCACTTGTTATTTGCCTTTCACAGTTTATTGTGTGCTCAATGCACCTTTATGTGCTCTCTTATGTTTGCCAGAAATTTGTATTCTTGCTGCGCACTCCTTGCACTATTCATTTATCCCATACACCAGCTTTTTGACTTCATCTATTGTGCTGTACATCATGGCTTCCAGCTTACTAGGCAGCTTATTCGAGGTGCACCACAATCTACTACAAGAAGATTTATGAGGGGTGGAGAGGGGGTATGAGGGGTGGGGAGGGGGTATGAGGGGGTATAGAGGGGAGAGGGGGACATGGAAGAGTGAGAGGGGGATGGGGAGGGGGAAGGGGGAGGTGGGGAAGGGGAAGGGGATGGTGGGGAAGAGGAAGGGGATGGTGGAGAAGGGGAAGGGGGAGATGGGCATAGAGATGGGGGAGATGGGGGAGGGAGAGATGAGGAAGGGGGAGGGGGAGATGAGGAAGAGAGAAGTGGGTATGGGTATGGGTATGGGTATGGGTATGGGGAAGGGAAAGGGAGAGATGGAGATGGAGAGAGAGATAGAGATTGGGATGGGGATAAACACCACAACCCCTCAATGTTGACTTGGGGCCAACAGTCCCAAGTTGACTGAAGAGTTGTGTACTACTGTATCTAAAAGTCAACTAAAGAGTTGTGTGACCATGAACCCCCAAACACTGACTTTGGGCTGAAGGTCCAAAGGCAACTGAAAAGTTGAGTAACTGTAGTGGGATTAAGCATTGTGTTACATATACGTGAGCGAACACCATGACAAAGGCATGGGTCATAAGCTCGTCTACTACATATGTTACGACCATTTTGTGAGAGTGATGGCATGATGGGATCAGGGATAAAAATAGATGACGAGCTGTATAACATAGGCTATGTTCGTTTTGTGGGAATGATCAGAGTGATGGTTGATGGGATTATCTAAAATTTGTCAGGCTTGGTCAGAGCTGTACAAAATGTGTCAGCCTTTGTCAGAGCTGTGCAAAATTTGTCAGAAATGATGGCATTAGTCAGAGCTGACTAAAAATTAGTCATATAGCTGGGCTTCAAAATGTGGTTGTAGCATATGTAGAGGTGAGCTGCAGCTGAGTTTGAAGTGGGGTTTGAAACTTCACAAGTGAGCTGAGTGTGTGGAGGGAAGTGTGAGGGAGTGTGAGGAGTGGGGAGGGGTGGGGAGGGGGTATGAGGGGGTGTGAGGGGGTGGGCAGGAGGGGGATGGAGAAGAGGGATGAGGGGTGTAGAGGGAGTATGAGGGGGTGTAGAGGGGGAAGGGGAAGGGGAAGGGGAAGGGGAAGGGGAAGGGGAAGGGGAAGGGGAAGGGGAAGGGGAAGGGGAAGGGGAAGGGGAAGGGGAAGGGGAAGGGGAAGGGGAAGGGGAAGGGGAAGGGGAAGGGGAAGGGGAAGGGGAAGGGGAAGGGGAAGGGGAAGGGGAAGGGGAAGGGGAAGGGGAAGGGGAAGGGGAAGGGGAAGGGGAAGGGGAAGGGGAAGGGGGAGATGGGCATAGAGATGGGGGAGATGGTGGAGGGAGAGATGAGGAAGGGGGAGGGGGAGATGAGGAAGAGAGAAGTGGGTATGGGGAAGGGAAAGGGAAAGGGAGAGATGGAGATGGAGAGAGAGATAGAGATGAGGATGGGGAAGGGGAGGGATATGGGTATGGGTATGGGGAAGGGAAAGGGAAAGGGAGAGATGGAGATGGGGAGAGAGATAGGGATGAGAATGGGGATGGGGATAAACACCACAACCCCCCCATGTTGACTTGGGGCCAATGGTCCCAAGTCAACTGAAGAGTTGTGTACTATCTAAAAGTCAACTAAAGAGTTGTGTGACCATGAACCCCCAAATGCTGACTTTGGGCCGAAGGTCCAAAGGCAACTGAAGAGTTGAGTAACTGTAGTGGGATTAAGCATTGTGTTACATATATGCGAGCTGGCCCATGCCAATGTCAGGCTGAGCGAGCAAAGTGAGCGAATGCCATGACAAAGGCATGGGTCATAAGCTCGTCCATTACATATGCTATAATCATTTTGTGGGAGTGATGGTGTGATGGGATCAGGCTAAAAATAGATGATGAGCTGTATAACATATGCTACAGTCATTTTGTGGGAATAATGGGAGTGATAGTTGATGGGATTATTTAAAATTTGTCAGAGCTGTGCAAAATTGGTCAGTGCTGTGCAACATTAGTCAGAAATAATGGCATTAGTCAGAGCTGACTAAAAATTAGTTAGATAACTGGGTTTGAAACATGGTCATATGTATAGCACCAACAATGTTGGTCAGTAACAAGTCAATACAAATGTGTAATGTGGTCAGTAACAAGTCAATACAAATTTGTGATTTGTGATTTATAATGAAGTCAGTAACATGTCAATTCAAATTTGTAGTGAGGTCAATAACAAGTCAATACAAATTTGTAATGAGGTCAGTAAAAAGTCTGAAGTCAGTAACAGGTCAATACAAATTTAATGAAGTCAGTAACATGTCAATAGAAATGTGTAATGAGGTCAGTAACAAGTCAAATACCAAAAAGGCAGATCTGCGTGCATAAAATTTCAGTTGTGATATAGTGGACACCTACTTTCATGCCCAGAATGGGCACAACATAACCAAACAGCTGCCATTCCCTTACATGTGGAGAGAGAGTGCACAAAAATCAGTTGAGTACCTCTCTTCACACAATATTTGGGGCTATAACAGTGATACTATTGCAATTGCTATCTATTATCAAATAGCAAAATTGTGATTGTCATTACAAAAGTGTTGGAATTGGCTATTGAAACTTGAAAACAGTCAGATTACAGTGAGTGTTGTGACAACTGGCTGTTAAAGGAAGTTGTTGCTGACCTTACTTCAGCTGTGCTGGATTATTGGCTGTTGAACAAAATTATTGTTGGGCTTTACCATTACTAAACATGTGAGTGGTGTTGGCATATGTTGCAATAATGATGGCTGATTAGAGTGTTTGCAGGAATCAAAGTAGACCTTCTACACCAGAAGTAAAAAGGGCTAGAATTAGAGATGCAGACCATTTGGAAAGGTTGCAGATGACCAATCCTGATGAGAGGAGAAGCAGAGTCAGAGTGACTGCCCCTGCTGAGGCAATTGTTCCACTGAACTATGGAGCTGCATTGGCTGATCAGATACCACAGGTGCAGATGCCTGCTGATTGGGATGCACCAAGGCAGTTTGAATTGCCTGTTGTACTTCCTGCTTTTGTATTACATAGGAGAGGGGCTCCTGTGATGCCATCTGGACCTGTTTTGGCAAATCATGGAGTAGGGGCAAATATAGCTTCTACTATACCACAGGTTCAATTGCTAGCAGGATGGAATGCACCTTTGGCCAATCCTATTCCTGTAGTTCCACCTGCACCTCAGTTACAAACAAGAAGGGGGAGACGGAGAGGGAGAGGACTGGGATCATTGCATAATATTTCAGGTGGTCAAGCAGATTCTGCACTCAATAATCTGCATAGGGGACATATTGCATTGAGGGAAAGGACTGCAGATTATGAGGCACATATTCAGGAATTGCAACAAGAAACAGCTAAACAGTATCAGCATCAGCAGGAGCTATTACAGAAGATTGCTAAGGAAAGAAGAATTGCTGAGGCTACTGCTGCCAGAGAAAGGATATCACAGCAAGTGGCTGAAGTAAGTAGGCAGCATAATCTGCAATTGCAGCAGGTGAATGAACAGAGGCAAGCTGCTGAAGTGGAAGCAGCTAGATGGCACAATTGGCAATTGAAGCAATTGGCTGAACAAGAGCAGCACAGGCAAGCTGCTGCAGTTGAGGAGTATGAACAAAGACAAGCTGCTGAAGCTGAAGAGTATGCCCAAAGACAGGCTGCTGAAGCTGAAGCAGTTAGGCAACACATTCAACAATTGCAGCAGCTGGCTGAACAGGAAAGAAACAGGGAAGCTGCTGAAGCTGAAGAGTATGCACAAAGACAGGCTGCTGAAGCTGAAGCAGCTAGGCAGCACAATCAACAATTGCAGCAGCTGGCTGAACAGGAGCTGGAGAGGCAGGCAGCTGCCCAGCAAGCTGCTGAGCCACGATATCATGATCCACCCAGACATATTAATATAGAGGCTGCATTGCAAGAACATAACAGGCACGATCAGGAATGGGCTTTCAGGATGCATCAGATGTGGAGAAATGAACAGCATGCAGATGAGCAGGCACAGATGGATGAGGCTGAGGAGCTCCAATGTCTATCCATTGCAGACAGGAACTTGCATCAACGAATGATGAGGTTGGACCAATTGGCAAACAATATGTCTGAAGATCAGATTGATCAATATCAAGCTCAAGTAGATGCACAAGTGGAACAAATTCAGATGGATAGGGAAATGGCTGCATTGTTGGCTGCTGAGTATGAAGAACAGAGGAATAATGAGATTGCTTTGAGGAGGGAAATGGAGAATAAAAAATCTGATGATAATGGGAGCGAGTCTTCTTTGCAATTTTTACCTTCTCCCCTGCCATCAGATTATTATGATGAATTTGGAAGGGTGATTGCTTTGCAATTTCCACCATGTCCTATGCCATCAGATTATTATGATAAGTTTGGAAGAATGTCTCTTCTACAATTTTCATCTTCTCTTTCGCAATCTTCATCACCACTGCTGCCTGACCCAATATTCTATGTTCTATCATTGCCATCTTCTCCTATGCAATCTCCTTTACTGCTACTGCCTGCTTCATTCTTGAATCCCCCAATGTTGCCACCTTTGCCTCCATCTATGCCTGTACCTGTATCTCCACATTGACCTGCAAGGCCATTACCACTCAATTGTGCACCTTATCAGGAGCCAATTCCCAGACATTCACTTGGACCCATGAATGTGGAGTGTCCACACTGCCTGCCATGCCTTGCATTTTGATTGTGAAAAGTTGGCCAGGTCTACCCGAGCTGTACCAAAGTTTGGAAGTTGCTGCTTTCAGAGACAAATTCATCTGCCATCCTTCCGATCTGCTCCTGCCACATTGCGAGATCTGTTGTGTGGGAAAAGCCCTCTTTCCAAAGAATTTAAAACAAACATCTGACAGTACAATGCTGTATTTGCATTCACTTCTTTAGGTATCAAGGTGGACCATTCTGTTACAGATACATCAGGTGTATACAGCTTTTGTATTCATAGTGATCTTCATCATCTTTCTGGAGCACTTCTGCCACCTCCTGGATGGCCTGCAGCCTATGCACAGCTCTATATTCCTGATCCTATTGCACAGCTTGATATTTGTGAGCAGTGAAACAATAATCTCAACTCAGTTATTATGACAGAGCTGCAGGCCATGCTAAATAGTACCCATCCTAATGTGCCTTTATTCAAGCAGGCATTCTGGATCATGAGGGAAAAGCCTCCAGAAGAGCAGGATAATGTCTCCATATGGCTGTGATCAGATAGAACCCAAGATTTACATTGGTATAATCTCCCTACAGCTAATGATGAGGTGGCAGCTATTATTGATGGCTCTGAAGAACAGTCTAACCACAGAAATATTGTTCTCAGGCTACGAGGGGGAGGGCTCAAGCACATCAGCCAGTTGCATCCATCCTATTCAACTCTGCACTATGTCTTGCTTTTCCCTCATGGCGAAGATAGATGGCACCCAGATATACCTGCACACCAAGGTGCAAATGGAGTTAGAAGGGCACCCAATGTCAGTCAGAGATGCCACTATGCTTATCGATTGCATCCAAGGCCAGGAAAGCAGCCACCATTATTTTGGGGTGGAAATCTCTTGCAACAGTATGTTGTAGATGCTTGGGCATCTATTGAACAGAATATGTTGAACTGGGTCCAACATCACCAAAAGGAGCTTAGGGCTGATGTGCATGCTGGATTGAGGGATGCTGCCATGGGTGACCAGGATCAAAATATCAATCTAGAGAATCATAGGAGTCGCATCATTCTTCCATCAACCCATATAGGCAGTGAAAGGCATATGAATCAGCTTTTCCAGAATTCCATGGCCATTTGTCACTTTTTTGGCAAGCCAGATCTCTTTCTCACCATAACTGCAAATCCACAGTGGCCAGAGATCCAGGAAGCTCTGTTGCAAAAGGAATCACCCAATTCACATTTTACCACAAATAGGAAAAAGCAGGAAGCCTATGACAGGCCAGACATTGTTGCACGTGTCTTTGAACAGAAAAAGAATTTATTGCTCAAGGATATCAAGGATGGTGTTTTGGGTAAAGTGGTGACACACATCCATACCATCAAGTTTCAAAAGAGAGGCCTTTCACATATGCACCTCCTCATATTTCTCGATCCAGCCAACAAAATCCATGATGCCCATGATGTTGATTCCATTGCATCAGCACAGATTTCTGATCCCATCACACAGCCAATGCTCTATCACACTATAACTACCTGCATGCTTTATGGTCCTTGCAGTCATGACAAACCCAAGGCTTCATGCATGGTCAACAACAAGTGCAGCAAGAGATATCTCAAGGAGTTCACAGAACAAACCTCCTTTACTGTAAACAATTATTCTGATTATGCCAGACCCAACAATAGTAGAACAGTGAGAAAGCATAACCATGTCTATGATAACAGACATGTGGTCCCACACAATCCTTATTTGGCTGCAAAGTAAGGAACATTTATCTGACATCATGTTTATTGGTTAACAATTTGGTTTATTTGTCAGATACAACTGTCACATCAATGTTGAGATCTGTTCTTCAATCGAGGCTGTCAAGTACATCCACAAGTACATATACAAAGGCCATGACAGAACCATGATTGAGATTCTCGACCAAGACAGAGATGAGGTCAAGGAGTATCTTGATGCATGTTACATTGGATCTGTGGAAAGCTGCTGGCACATAAATGAATTTGGAATGCATGCAGAGTCTCCTCATGTTTATCATCTGCCCATCCATCTGGAGGACCAGCAAACAGTCTACTTTAATGCAGACAACAATATTGATGAGGTTTTGGAAAGCCTGCTATTAAGACCACACATCTCACTGCTTGGTTTGAAGCCAACAGAAGATATGAAGCAGCATGTACTGTCACCTACTAGAACTTTCCTCAAGCATGGGTCTACAATGCAACCAAGAAGCAGTGGAACCTAAGAAGGCAAGGTGAGCCTGCTATTGGCAGAATGTACTTTGCTTCTCCTGCCCAGGGGGAAAGGTTCTACCTCAGGCTGCTTCTTACTGTTGTCACAGGGGCAACATCATTCCAGCACTTGCACACTGTCAATGGTGTCATCTATAATGCATTCAAGCAGGCCTGTGTTGCATTGGGTCTTTTGCAGGATGACCAGGAATGGGTCCAGTGTCTTACAGAGGCAGCCCAGATGCAGCTCAGTTCCTCTCTCAGATTGCTCTTTGCCACCATTCTTCTTCATTGCAATCCAACATCCTGTGGAACCAGTTCAAACATCACATTTGTGATGACCTCAGAGTCAAGCTTCTTTCAATCTATCCAGATACAGACTTTACAGATGATCAAGTGTACATGTATGGCTTTCATCTCATCAATTAGATTCTTATCACATCAGGCAAACAACTTTCTGATTATCCAGAGATGCCTGCCATTAAAGAAAACTGGCACATTGATGTTCCTGCCAATAGGCTTTTGCAGGAACAAATGGATTACACCATTATTGTTGCTCACAATCTCCAGCTTTTCAATCACAGGCAGAGATGGGTTTTTGATGCTGCAATGGATTCTGTGAACAATAACAAGGGAAAGCTCATGTTCTTGCATAGTGCTGGAGATTGTAGAAAGACCTTTGTCTGCAACACCATCACAGCTGCTGTTCATGCTCAAGAAAAAATTGCTCTCTATGTGGCATCATCCAGAATCACTGCATTGCTTCTAGAAGGTGGTTGCACAGCACATTCCATGTTCAGAATCCCAATCAAAATCAATGAGGCCTCTACTTGCAGAATACTTTGAGGTTCAGATTTGCACCAGGTCCTTGATCAAACTTCCATCATCATCTGGAATGAAGTTCCTATGCAGCACAAATATGCCACATATGCAGTAGACTGCACTTTGCATGATCTCAAGAAGAAGAATGTTCCATTTGGTAGAATCACCATTTTGTTTAAAGGTGACTTTAGACAAACCCTACCTGTTATTCCTAGGGGCACTAGAAAACAGATCATAGCTTCATCCATCAAAAGAAGCACTCTCTGGCAACACATTACTATCTATCACTTGACCAAGAATATGCGACTTGACAGAACTCCAGAGAACACTGCACATGCTGCCTGGCTCTTGCATATTGGTGCAGGCACAACAGTGGATGCTGCAGACACTATACAGATTCCACAGAACATGCTCTGCCATGGAAATACCATGGATGACCTTATCAACTCTACATATCTAGGCATAGAGCAGGGGAACAAGCCAGATCAGTACTATTTGAATAAAACTATTCTCTCCTGCACAAATGACAATGACAATGTCATCAACTCTCTTCTCCTTACCAGATTTCCTGGACCAGAGCATGTTTTTAACAGTGCTGATACAGTCTCATTCAGAGAGCAGGAGCTAAACAACTTTCAGCCATATCCTGCAGAGTATCTAAACTCTATCAAAGCAAGTGGCCTTCCTCTCTCCAGGCTGGCACTTAAGATAGGCTGTCCTTTCATGCTTCTATGCAATCTGAATGTCACCATGGGTCTTTGCAATGGTACTCAACTGATCCTTCTTGAAGCCAGACCACATGTATTGAAGTGCAGGATCATCAGTGGAGATGCACAGTTTGCAGGAAATATTGTTTTCATTTCTCAGATCACATTGGAGCCTTCAGCAGAGACCTTGCCATTACCACTCCATTGACATCAATTTCCAGTTCATTTGGCATTTGCCATGACTATCAACAAGTCACAAGGCCAATCTGTATCCCATGTTGGGTTGGACTTGCAGACACCAGTGTTCTCACATGGGCAGCTATATGTTGCACTGTCAAGGTGTACATCTGGAGAAAGGATCAAGGTGCTGTTGAATGAAAACAATGGAAATAACAGAACTGCCAATGTGGTATACAAGGAAGAGTTGAATGGAGTTGTTTAGCAAAGGTGAGTAACTTGAAAGATTATTTACAGGAATTGGAAACTAATATAGATATCAAGATAGACTTGGATTTAGATTTATATTTAGATTTAGAATTAGAATTAGATTTGGATTGTACTTGGATTGAATCAAATGGTTGAAAAATTTATTGTGAGAAGACTTTAGGGCAGGTTACTAAACCTTGGTGTGTATTCAATAACAAGTTAATAAAAGTTTGTAATAATGTCAATAACAAGTCAATAAAAATTTGTAATAATGTCAATAACAAGTCAATAAAAGTATGTAATAATGTCAATAACAGGTTAATACAAGTTTGTAATAATGTCAATAACAAGTCAATACAAGTTTGTAATGATGTCAATAACAAGTCAATAACAAGTGAATACAAATTTGTAATAAAGTCAATAACAAGTCAATAAAAGTTTGTAATGATGTTAGTAACAAGTTTGTAGTAAAGTCGATATAACAAGTCAATACAAGTTTGTAATAATGTCAATAACACCTTAATACAAGTCAATACCAAGTCAATCAAGAAGATCAAAAGAATCTCTCTTCAAAGATGAGGAAGAAATGAAAGCAGGGCGAGTTCAATTCAAAATGGACATGGTTTTGTATAAAAAAAGAGTCTCTGGAGCAGCTGAAAGCAAAGTAGTGTAAGTACATATGCTATGACCATTTCGGTTATGAGAAACTGTAGTGGGATTAAGCATTGTGTTATGTATATGCGAGCTGGCCTATGCTAGTCAGGCTGAGTGAGCAAAGGTACATATGCCATGACCATTTCAGTCATTGAGAAACTGTAGTGGGATTAAGCATTGTGTTATGTATACATGAGCTGGCCCATGCCAGTGTCAGGCTGAGCGAGCAAAGCGAGTGAACACCATAACAAAGGCATGGGTCATAAGCTCATTGCATCATGAGCTAGCTGCACATTCTCACATAACCTGGGCACTTTGCACCTATTTGGCACTGCACTGCACACACTTGGGCACTTTCATGTAATTCAGGTGCTTTGGCACTATTTGGCATTGCACAGCATCTCCTTATAGTTCTTCTGCATTTCCAATCACATTGCTTTATCTGGTAACTGGCACAGGTCGATCACATCACCATTACTAATGCACAGCATGCAACATATAAAACTGAAGTGGACTAATTAGGTGGAGCACATGGAACATAAAGTGCATCAAAAATAGAACATTGCACCAGGACAGTTAGGCATTGGGCTATAGCATGTGCAAATCTTATTGGCTAAGATAGCAGCATCATGCAGTCAGGTTCATATGGGCTAACAGATGGACTTGCAGGTAGCCCATGGCACTTTCTATTTTTATACTTTATTTTACCATTTTCATTACATAAGCCATTTGTACATAGTACCCAGGTACATAAAGAATCCAGAGGATCTTTTCCTTTACAGTTCTCCAGTCTCATTCAGGATTGCACATAGTCTGTGCATTATTGTCTTAGTTCATGCACCTTTGTAGAGCACCCCTTATATAGTTGCATTTGTGCTCCTCATCATATAGTTGTGTTTTGTTCTTTATTTGCATCCATCATCTTAGTTCATGCACTTTTGCAGTGCACCCTTCATATAGCTGCATTTGCACATCATTTGCACCACTTATCATATAGCCATGTTTTGTGCACTATTTGCACCTTTTTGCCCTATAGTTGCATTCGTGTTCCTAGTCCATGCATCACCCCTTTGACACACTCCAGTATTGTCCTCACCTCACTACACCTTCCACTTTTACCACCCACTGTCATTGCACATTTTTCCACACTGCACCTTTTCACCCTTTTATATTGTGCACTTTTTCACTGCTGTGCATACCCTCCTTTCTGTGTACACAACTTAGTGTGCACATCACAACTCATTGAACCAGCATCCTTAGCAGTCACCTCACCTTGAAGGATGATCCAAGGCCCCCTAAATGAACCCCTGCACCCTGAGCATGCCTGCAACTGTGGGATCTGTGTTCATGTCTTCAGTTGAGACTCTGCACTGAGTACCAACTTGACATATCATGTTTGGAGCCCACCACAAGGGGTTTCAGGTTCATAACAGACTTTATTTAGACCTTTATTGGCTCGCCCTTCACTCCAATATTAATCACCTTCACAAGCTTCATACTGAGCTGTTAGCAACAGTGCTCCAGCTTGGGGAAGTACTAGCATTCAAACCACTCTTTCTAAACAATATGCATTACTCGTCCATGCTGTCTTTATCACCACCTTCACCTGAATCATCTCTACCTATCTTGACACCTTCCAAATCACTGCATTTTTTGCCACCTTCAAATTTTGCAGTGCTTTTACCAGATTCTATTTCTACACATCTCAATCCACCTACCATGGCCAGCATGCACATGCCATCCACATCTAACCAAAATGCACCATGCTTTGATCCCACAAAACTGTGTGAACTCCAGAAATACTTTGATAAGCTTGTGCAACTTCTCTGTAATTGTAACATCATTAATGAGACTGATAAAAAGTTGCACACCATGCGCTATTTGGACAGCGACACTGCCAATACTTGGAAACTGTAAGGGCAACCTCAAAGCCTCACTTAGTAGTGAGCTAACAGAGGGGAATCCAAAGTTAACATTATGTATACTGCATAATACAAACACTTCAGGTGCACCTAACAGAGGGGAATCCAAGAGAAAACTCTAAGGATCCATCGGTCAATGCCCAGTATATGCGATAGACCCCAAAATTAAATAATAGGCTAAAAATAGCAAAAAGATGGAAACAGGCAGATCAAGCTACGGAATGATGTCACCTTGATGGGTAAATGTCCAAAAGGGGTCCTGCCTCTAAAATAGAACTGTCAACATGTACCAACATGAAAAAACCAAAAAATAATCATAAAATAGATAAAAAACCATAGTAAAGGCAGAATAGAGTGAAATAAGATATATAAAAATATGGGACAAACACAGAAAATTGCCCAGATGCCTGGGATGCTTTCCTTCCCCTTACAGAAACTGCTACCAGAGTATAGTGTGATGTAACTATGGTGCATTCAAAGACACTGTTTTAAAGCTTTACCCTGGTTCCAGAGATGGTAGTAAATGGAGTATCAGCAATCTAGACAAGCTTACTGGCAAAACTGCACACATTGGCCTCATAACCACAGAAGATATTGCACACTATTACTGCACTTTTTTCAACATTAGTGAATATATTCACTTAGTTGCACAAGGCATATTGGTGCAGTACAACCAAAGCTGCATGTTTGTTAGGGTGTTTAGACTGGACCAGCTTGAGCGCATTTTAAACTGCCTTGTGATCACAGTACTGAATCAGCCTGCAAATGTCCCATACTCATTGGATGCAATACACACCACAATTGACTCTATCTTTGAGGGCCCAGCATGCTATTTCCAGCTGCTCACTGGGCTGACATCACAAAACCCTAATATGTATTTGCCCTACTCAACTCCCAGTGTACCTATTTCCTAGTCACCACCTAGCACACAGCAGTCAAAGCAGAAGACATTACAGTTCTATTTGAGCACATGATGCAGATTATAGCCACCAGTTTTGCAATCTACTGAGAGTGCAAATGAAGTAGTCAATGAGATGCCCATACATCCCTAAGGTGCATTTTGTCCTTACAGTGGTGGATAAACCAGAATCTCAAGTTAATACTTCTAAAGGCAAGGAGCCATCATATTGCACCATTGTTCCTATCCAGAACCCACAGATTGTTGATGATGTATCTGCATGCACCATGTAAGTGCCTTCCATTACTATTTTGCACAAAGAGCTCCTTTTGCTTTCACCTAATCTCAGACAGTGCCATTGCGAACAGGTTAAGCCAAAATGTGTTGCTACTAATAGTGTAGATGTAGTATCTACTAATCTTGCAAGCATTATGCCATTTGCATATTGTGCTTAAACCAGATAACAAAGTGCTTAATGCAACACCCCCAGTTAGCATAGCATTTGCAAAAATGTACAACAATGAGGGAGGTGAAAGTGGGAGGTTTAGCAGGACAAGGACAGCACTGCTGAAAGGCAGATGCATGGGCTAGGGATGCAAGTGGGATGCAAGTGCAACTGGTGGGAAAATGTGCAAATGGTGTGCAAAATGCAGCTATATTCAAGGGGTGCAAACAATGTGCAAATGCAGCTATATGAAGGGTGCACTGCAAAAGTGCACAAATGAAGAAGAAGGATGCAAATGAGGGACACAATGCAGCTATACAATGAGGGGCACAAATGATATGCAGATGCAGCTATACGAGAGGCACACTGCAAAGGTGCACAAATGGGATGATGGTGCACAAACTATGTGCAACACTGAATGAGCTATAAATTAGATGGGGGGGAAAGATCCTCTGGATTCTCTATGTACCTTGGTACTATGTACAAATGGCTTATATGATAAAAGTGGTAAAATAAAGTATAAAAATAGAAAGTGCCATGTGCTATGCACAAGTCCACCCATTGGCCCATCTAAACCTGACCACATGATGCTGCTGCCTTAGCCAATAAGATTTGCACACACTATAGTCCAATACCCAACTGTTCCAGCATGATGTTCTATTTTTGGTGTGCTTTAGGTCCCATGTGCTCTGCCCAATTAATCTGCTTCAGTGTTATGTGCCACATGCTGTGCCTTAGTAATAGTGATGTGATTGACCTGTCCCAGTTACCAGATAAGGCAATGCTGATTGAAAATGTGGAAGAACTATAAAGAGATGCTATGCAATGCCAAAAAGCATCAAAGTGCCCAAGTGCACACAGTCCAATGCTAAATAGGTGCAAAGCACTCAGATTATGTGAGAATGTGCAGTTGGCTCATGATGCAATTGTGGTGTGCCTTGAATAAGCACCCTAGTAAGCTGGAAGCCATGATGCACAGCACAATAGGTGTGGTAAAGGATTGTTGTGTGTGATAAATGAATAGTGCAATGAGTATGCAGCAAAGAATGTGAGTTGCTGGTAAAGTGTAAAAGGAGCACATAAAGGTGCATCGAGTGTGCAGTAACTGTAAAAGGCAGATAATGAGTGTGGGGGGCGCATGAAGGCAGTTTGAAGCATAACAAGACACATTTAAAGTGCATGGTAGAGGACAGATATAGGGGATCTAAAGGTGCAGTAGAAATGTAAAAGGTGCACAAAAGTGCACCTAAGCAGTTAAAGGCACATGAAAGTGCATGAGAGTGCACAGAAGCACACAAGAGTGCACAAAGGCTCATAGAAGCAGACTTGGGCACACAAAAGCAGACTTGGGCACATGAAAGCAGACTTGGGTGCACAAAAGTGCACTGCGCAAAGTGAGTAGAAGTCATCCAAGAGGTGTGCACAATCATGAAAAATGCTATAGTATGAGCACAGGGCAATAGGGAGCCAGATCACTGAGTATGGCATGCTCATGTGCTATGTGAGCACCTTTTTTTAAAAACAAGAAGCACTTATGGAAGTGCAATGTGCATGGTGCTCATCAGCTTGTTATTTGGCAGTCCAGACATTTACTGATATTGTGTGCAATCCATGACAACATTGGGCACAAGCGCTTTTATACGATGTGATCTGCTTTACTCAAGTGCTTTTGGTGGCTGCATGTTATGGACAACATCATTTGGTTTGTACACACTTGCCATATTTGCCAGATCCAGCAAATGCAAAAGGTTTTAATATTGCCAATTGTTGCAATGCCTGTGCCTCTGTTCAATAAAGTTTATATCAATACAATGCACTTATGGGCAGCACTATATCATCCAAGGGCATTGTTTGCTTGTGACTTGGCCAGAATTCCATGGGCTTCCTAAAGAAAATGTGAGCACACTCAGTGATTGGATGTTCCAAGATCTCATTTGCAGATAGGGTGCATTATATGAGGTAGTTACTGATAATGGCAAGCCATTCATCAAAGCGCTAGCCTACCTCAGTAAATGCTATCATATCAATCACATCTGCATATCTGGCTATAATTTTCATGCTAATGGAGTTGTTGAGCATGCACACTTCGATGTGCACCAAGCACTTATCAAAAAAAGTGCACTCCAAGACAATCTGATGATAGGTCCACTGTGCACTCTAGGGTCTGGGAAGGTTTCCAAATGTATCGACACATTACAACTCACAATCCCAACCTCTACAAATCCCATGAAATCGATTTCAAACCATTTCAAATGGCTTCAAAACTTCAAATGACTTCAAATGACTTCAAATGACTTCAAATGAGTTCAAATGATTTTGAACAACTTTGAACAACTTCACAACACTTTGAACGACTTTGAATAACTTCACACACTTTGAATGACATTGGCTGCCATATGGCTATCCCAACACTCTTTCGATACACACAGCACATCTGGCATGAGCTACTGCATCGCATATTGAGCACTACTGGACATGAGGAGACATGACAAAAGACTCTTAGGATGTGATAGTGGTGTTTTTGTGTTTCAATAATATATTGAAACAATAGGACAAGTACTTTTTGATATATTTTGACTCTGTACATCTCATTTATCATCATTTCTTATTTGTTTTATAATTTGCAAAGTCCTTTATTGCTGTGCATATTGCCTCATGTTCTCCACATGTTATATTTCCTTTTTAAGTGCATCTCTTCAAAATGTATATAGACTTGTACTAGTTACTTAAAACAACAGAGAAGAAGTTGCCCTCTCCCATTCTATCATCTGATTTAAGAGCAGTCCTCTTGAGTCCTGGCCTCACATTATATTTCTAAGTTCTGTGAATTATTGTGAACTTCTTTGAATTGTTGTACTAGCCTCTCGACTTATTGTATATCACCTATCGTCTCATCATAATGCCCACTGTTATGGTCAAATAACTCCTAGATCAAAAAGATAATCGATGCTCGTGAGCGATCGTCATTCAAAGAGTTTTCAAGAGTCACCGAGGCTCGTAAGCGATGGTCGAGCTAAGGCTTAGATCGCAATCCGTTAGGAGTTGTAAAAGAGACTAGGTCAAGCTAGTTGACCAGTCGTATATTCATTACATTAAATAGTACAGGCGGGATAGAGAACAATAAGATGGTAAGGACAATAGAGACAATAGAGACAATAGAGACAATAGCAATGATAGGCGTCCGCAGTGCATACTACAATAGCGTGGGAAGGTATGTAGAGAACGCGTTGCCGAGACAAAAGGGTAGGGGATAATAACGTGGGACGTACATGATATAGGACAATAGAAACAATAGAAAAATTGAGTTCCCCTGCGCAACTCTGTCGTAACATTAGCTCCCCTTCAACGTTTCGAGTCCCATCCGAAACTAGGGTCTCATCGTCCGCATTGGGTCGAAAGACGCCCCATCATTGGTCGTCGCGGTGAATGTAGAGAAGGAAGTGGGAGTGGGAGCGTCATGACCGTAAACCCAAGTCGGCAGCTCAATGTCTCCTCCTCCAGCGAAACGAACCGAGGTCCCCGTGAGGATAGAGGTGAGTCGAGGGAGTTGTGGAGTGGTGACAATTTTGCATAGGATGAGTAAATAACATGCGAATATAATGAGAATTGACGCGCCGAAGATGGCGCTGAGAGCAATGATGACGTATAAATTATAGAGCATTGTAGTTAGCTGTCAAGTAGTTCGATGACGTGGAGGCACGTCACGTGTCGGGTTTTCGGGGCAAAAGAGTACCGAGTGTTCCGGTCACCAGCGGTGGCAGTGGGGGCACTGATATTCCGAGCAGTGAGAGGAAAAGTGTCCCACCTGCGCGCAGGTGAAACAGACGGAGTTTCTTATCCAGGGTGGTGCTGGTGTCTCGGTAGGGGCTTGGGTCGGGAATGGTGTTGGCGCTCGTCGGGGTGGAGGTTGTGTAGGTCGTTGGGGAAGTGGTGGATGTGGAGGTAGAGGCGTCTGTCTGGGCGCTTCGTCTTCTTCATCGCTCGTCGGTTCTATAATGAAGATTCGCTGTGGAGTAGGGACCCGCTCTCCGGGTGCGTAGCGCAGAGCCTGTTCATCCAAGCCTCTCATGAGTTGGAGTATGTCCAAATAATACGCTTCCTCTGTCAACTGCTGAAACACCCGTTCCAGGCTGGAGATAGCCCGGTAGGTCTCGAAAAGATTCCGCACCGTTCCGTATTGTAGAGGTCGGTCTTGAGTTACGGAGAGCAGTCTCTCCTCGTTTCGGATATCGTCAGTATCCCGAACGAAGCTCAGGATTAATTCAAAAGTCCTGACTGGGTCAGGGTCGGGCGTGGCAGTCAGGAAGAGGTGGAGAGGGTGGCTCATGCTGGGGAGAGGTTGTGGGTTGATCTGTACTCGTCTAGTATTTCAGCGGCGTTTTTTAAGTGTGCTAGCGGTTTCCAAGTATTCTCTGCTGTATTGTATCCTTTCCATTTCACTAGGAATCGGATTCTTTTCCCTGCCCCCCTGTGAGCCAAAATAGCTTCTACCTCGTGTTCGAGTTCTCCTTTGATCAGATCGGGTGGAGGAGGAAGGCGGTTTGGTCCGTGTGTTTCATTTTCCTTGAAATGTGAGAGGAGAGAAGCGTGAAATACCGGGTGGATTCTCCATTGAGGGGGGAGTTTCAGCTCGTAGGTGTGGGACGATATTACTCGTGTGATAAGGAAAGGTCCTTCGCGTTTAGGGGCGAGCTTCCTAGTCGGGTATCCTAGCTTCAAGTTCTTGGAGTCAAGCCAGACCTTTTCCCCTACTGCGAACGGACGGAATCCTCGTCCGTTTCGTCCGATCATTACTTGTCGGGAGAGCTCATGGGCCGCTAGGGCCTCCCGCCGTACATTTCCTAGTTCGGCTATCCGCTGCTCGGTAGCCGGTACATTGGTCTTTAGATAGGTTGTGGGAATAGCTTTAGGGTGTGCTCCCATCATCATGAAAAATGGGGTGTTTTTGATGGCCGAGTGATGTTTCTGATTATGTGTGAACTCAGCGGTGGTGAGATGGCTCTTCCATTGGGAAGGTTTGTTGGCACAGAAGATTCGGAGGTAGATTTCGAGTTCCTGGTTTACCCTCTCAGTCTCCCCATCGGTTTGTGGGTGGTAGGCTGTGCTCATTGCTAGCTTTATTCCCAGGAGTCTTCCCAGTTCTAGAAAAGCCTTTGAGGCAAAGCGAGGATCTCGGTCGGATATGATCTTGTCCGGGAGGCCGAATCTCTTAAATACGTTGTGTAAATAAAGGTCGGCCGCCCCTAGCACGTCGATGGTCTTGTTGCAGGGGATGAAAATTACCCCTTTAGTAAGGCCATGGTTTACCACGACCATGATTGTGTCAGATCTGTCGCTTATTGGGAGATCGGTTATGAAATCCATTGTCACCAGAGCGAATGGTCATGTGGCGTTAGATTTGATCGGCGATAGTCCAGGTGCTGTTGGGTGAGTGTTCACCTTCATTTGTTGGCAGGTTGCACAGCCATCGACGTAGTTACGGATGAAGATGGTCATTCCTGGCCACCAGTAATCCCTCCGTACCAGTTCAAGAGTTTGGAATCGTCCGGGGTGCCCTGTAAGTAAGTTATCGTGGTATTTTTCCACGATCTTTCTTCGTAATTCCTTGTCATTCGGCACGTAGCATCGGTCTTTGAAGAAGACCGTCCCGTCATTTTCCATCCTCCAGTCTTCTACCGCCGACTTGATCGGTGGCGTTCCTCCTTCTTTGATTGCTCGTACTATCTCTTTAAGCAGATCGTCTTTCATCATGCTTTCAGTGAGCACTTCTTTTAGCTCGGTATCGATGGTTCGTGCGAAGATCTCGTCCTTTAGCAGTGTGATATCGTCGTTATCGTTGTCGATATCGGGGATGTGATCTCCCCTCCGTGATAAGGCATCAGACTGGACCATCATTTTCCCGGGGACGTGTACTAATTTTAGGTTGAATTGTGACAAGAACAGGCTCCACCTGGCCTGTCGGCGATTCAATTTTCGTGCTGTCCTGAAATACATTAAGTTTTTATGATCTGATAAGATTGTAGTCGCGTGTTTTGATCCCTGGAGATAGTGTCTCCAGGTCTCGAGTGCCCGTATAATTCCCAACAATTCCCGATCGTATATTTCATAGTTTCGTTCGGTTGCCGTAAGGGAGTGGGAGATATACCCACAAGGGTGCCAATCTCTGTTCAAGTCGGTTTGTTTTAATACGGCGCCCGTTGCATATTTCGATGCGTCGCTTTCGACTACGAATGGTTTCTCTGTGTCGGGCATCAGCAATACTGGTGCCTCGGAGAATTTCTTTTTTAATAGGTTGAACGCCCTTTGGCATTCGTCAGTCCAGTGGAACGGCTGGTCTTTCCTTGTTAAGTCGTTTAGCGGTTTGGTGATCGCGGCGAAATTGCCGATGAATCTTCTATAGAAGTTCCCGAAGCCCAGGAACGATCTGACTCCTTTTACATTGGTCGGGGCTGGCCAGTCCCTTATTCCGCTCAGCTTGGTCGGGTCCATGGCTAATTGGTTCGGTCGCAGGATTAGGCCAAGGAATTCAACCTCCTGTATGTCGAACCTAGACTTTTCCGGTTTTAGGTATAGATCGTTTTCCCTGAGCCTTGCCAAGACTCTTTTCGTTCTCTCCTCGTGTTCTTTCTTGTCTTTGGAGAAGATGAGAATGTCATCCATGTATATCACCAGCCAGCCTTCGTTTAGCATGTCCCTGAAGATGTCATTCATCATGGCCTGGAAAGTCGCCGGGGAGTTGCAGAGACCGAAAAACATAACCTTGGGTTCGTACAGCCCCTTGTTAGTCTTGAACGCTGCTTTCCATTCATCTCCCTTTTTGATCCTGACATTGTGATAACCCCATCTAATGTCCAACTTGGTGAACCACTTTGCCCCTTTCAGCTTATCTAGCAGATCGCCGATTAATGGCAGCAGGTATGAGTTTTTGATGGTCCCTTCATTCAGATACCGATAGTCTTGGCATGGTCTGAGGGCGTCGGAGTCCTTCTTTGCCACAAAGAAAAATGGCGATGCCATCGGAGATTTGGATGGGGTGATGTACCCCTTTCTCAGATTATCGTCGATGAATTCGTCTAGCTTCTTTTGCTCCACCGGGGTAATCGGGTAAACCTTGCAGTCTTTGGGGATGAAGTCTGGCTTGAGTTCGATCGCGTGATCCCACGGTCTTGATTCGGGAAACCTTTCCGACGCTGCCTTTTCGAACACGCTTCGATACTCTCTGTACTTGTCGGGGAGCAGATCGTCGAGTGACTGTTTCTCTTTGCCGTCCTCCTTCTCGTGAGCAAGCCTCTGCGAGACAGAGGTCTTGGCTCGGATGTGGGTGGTGTGAGAGAAGACGAATCTGCCTGTCGATCGTGATTGAGTGATGCGTGCAATGTGCCTGAGTTTTTGATAGTTCGGGGGAATGTAGTCGTGTTCGATGGTAAGGGGGGATTCTTCGGTCCTGAATATCCCAATCATCGGTTCCCCTCGGATGTAGGCGAATAAGGCATCCGTTCCGTCGTTGTTTCCGTTAGTTGATAAGCCGTAGTTAGATTTGTCCGGTGTGGAGATCGGTGGATCGATCTCGGAACGGGTGTCCGTAGTCGTGTTATTTTCCGTGTATGATCCGTTTCCGTCCAGTTTGTCTGCGGTGCAAAGCCCTCTTGCGAGATGAACCACCCCGAGTCTACTCTTCACGTACTCGGCGGCGGTGAGGTGGGTTTCTCCGAAGATCTCCCCAGCACTCCTTATAGGTAGCCTCCCGAGAGTCGGGCTCAATGTTACTCTCGGTTCTAACGGCCCCTTGTCATCTATAGTAAGGCTTTGCTTACCGATAGTGGTCCGGGTTCGCCCGATCATAGTCCGGATTTTCTTCATGAGGGATTTTTCGGTCCATCGGTCCGTGAGAGTCCCTTTTTCCCAATCGATGTCAGGGTTGCGTTTTTGAAGCCACATGTACCCTAAGATCATCATCTCCTTCCCCAGCCCGGTTATCAGCATTCTGATCTTCTCTTCTTTCCCTCCGATCTCGGTGTCGATGGTGACGTAGTGGGAGATTGTTCCGTTTTTGTTCAAGGTCCCGTCAACGTTTTTGGCGAGGATCCTTCTGGCGAGAGGTAGTTTCCTCAGCCCGAGCTTTTGGACGACTCGGTGATCTATAAAAGTCTCACCTGCCCCTGAGTCGATCAAGGCAGGGATTTCGGCTTTCTTATCGTCTAGCAAACAGTGAACTTGAACGCGCATGGATTGGTTACTTACATGCGCTACTAGTACACTCGAGACGACTACTCTGGCGGACTCTGTTGCCGATGCAGGCTGCCGCTTTAAAAACCCTCCTCGACCATAAGGTCGAGTACTTCTTCTTTCTCCTTCTCTTCTAGCTCATTGACGAGAGCTCGTATCTTCAAGAAGTGGTCTCGTGGGGTCTTCTTCATCTCGGTTTTCTTCTCGTCTTTTGAGGGTGGCTCTTTCCCTCCTTTATGGTCGCTCGCTCTGTGTCCCGTTTTATGACAAACAAAGCATCTACCTTCCTTCATATGTTTTACCCTCTCAGCGTATGAGAGGCGTGTTGCGTCGATATCCATAGTGTTAGGGTCCCTTGAAGAGCTACCTGCTCCTCCTCCCCCTACCTTGCTATATGTCCTCTCCTTTATCGCCCTTGCTCTCCTTAGATGTCCTTCGGCCCTCGCCGCATGGGTGTACCACCCTTCGATTGTGTCAGGTGGGTTCTCCATTCTGAAGACCTTGTCGAGGACTTTATTGTTCAGCCCGTCGACGAAATATTCAATTAGAGCAGCATCTTCTTTAATTTTGGTTCGGTAAGCGAGGGTCTTAAATTGGGCGATATACTCGTCTACTCCCTTTCCCCCTTGTGATAGTGCTCTCAGCTGCGTTCACGCGTTTCCCGCGTCATCGATTGGCGAAAATGCAGAGCGTACTTTTGCAATGAATTCCTGGAATGTGTCCCAGGGCTTCGATTCGATATACCTTTCCTCCAGATAGGCCTGCTTCCATGGCCCTGCTGTCCCTCCGTTCATATATGAGAGCATGAATAAGATTTTGTGTCGATCGTCAGGGAAGGCGGTTGCGTTAGCATCGACATATGCTCCGCATTCGAGTAGAAAGAGCATAGTTTTGGTTCTATCCCCCGAGTAATCAGTGGGCGCTCTCATCTTGATCTCGGCTGTGCGAGCAGGGAGAGCGATAGGTGCGGTGGGAGCGGTGGGAGTAGATGGGGCTGCCATTGTACATCTGGTGGAGAGTGGTCGGATATTTCTCGTAAGAATGTCATTGAATAATGTGTGCTGCCTAGACTGTAGTTTAGTCGGCAGAGTGAAGAACTAGCTTGACCTTTTGTTATGGTCAAATAACTCCTAGATCAAAAAGATAATCGATGCTCGTGAGCGATCGTCGTTCAAAGAGTTTTCAAGAGTCACCGAGGCTCGTAAGCGATGGTCAAGCTAAGGCTTAGATCGCAATCCGTTAGGAGTTGTAAAAGAGACTAGGTCAAGCTAGTTGACCAGTCGTATATTCGTTACATTAAATAGTACAGGCGGGATAGAGAACAATAAGACGGTAAGGACAATAGAGACAATAGAGACAATAGAGACAATAGCAATGATAGGCGTCTGCAGTGCATACTACAATAGCGTGGGAAGGTATGTAGAGAACGCGTTGCCAAGACAAAAGGGTAGGGGATAATAACGTGGGACGTACATGATATAGGACAATAGAAACAATAGAAAAATTGAGTTCCCCTGCGCAACTCTGTCGTAACACCCACACTATAGTATTATATATGTCTCTGACATGCAAGATAATCTTTTATCTATAGCACGTGTCAATCATGTTGGGGGACAGGTACAATTTTCACATGGATGAGCTTTCCTATTAGATAAAAATGATCAGCTGATTGCCAAAGCTCAGGCTATTGATCGGCTATATGTACAGTGAGGGACAAAACTGTTCAAATAATTTTTGAAGTTGGACTGTTACTTGAATAACTCAAGAACAACTTAACCAAACCAGTTCAAATTCTGTACAAAGGTAGATTATCATGTGACTGACAAGTCACAATTAATTTCATTACATAATATTTTTTGTTTCCACAGTATTTATATCTTACTAGCACAATTACATTTGAATAGTTTTGTCCCTTTTATATTATAAAATACTATTCTAATATTCTAGTACTTAGTATAGCCTCCCTTTGCCTGTAACACAGCCTAAACCCTTCTAGGCATACTCTCTAACAGATTTTGACAGACAGATGCTGGAATATCATTCCATTCCTTCTGTACTCTCTCCCACAACTCTGCAATTCCAGATGCTGGCCTATCATACTCTCCAAGTATTGTCTTGAGGTGATGCCAAAGGTATTCAATAGGATTGAAATGTGCTGATTGAGGGGGCCACTCCATGACTTCTAATCCACTAGCTTGGAGTCAGTTCTGGGCCTTCTTGCCCTTGTATTTGAGGTCATTGTCCTGCTGAAAATGGATGTCTGTGGGTTTTTTCTTGTAGAACTTGATTGATTCTTAAAGTTTATCCAAAATGCTGACAAAAAGATCAGCATCCATCCTCCCATCAATCTTGGTTACATATCCAGGCCCTTCCCAGATCATGTACCCCCAGATCATCAGAGAACCTCCTCCAAACTTGACTGTTCCCTGTACTAGCCTGTCAGTCAACCTCTCTCCTGGATTTTTTTACACCCATTTCTTCCCATCTGACCCCAAATAATTGATTTTGGTCTCATCTGACCATATAACTCATTTTCAGTCCTCCACTGTCCAGTCTTTGTGTGCTTCTGCAAAGTCCATTCTGAGTCTCCTATGCCTTTTGGAGAGAAAAGGTCATTTTTGCTTGGTTACAGTCTTCATCCCAGTCTTGTAAAGGTTTTGGTAACCTCAGTAGCATTTTCAGCCTTCTGAGAAATGATGAGATGAATGGCATATTAGGTATTAGCAGGAGAAAGCTTTCGTGGATGGCCACCAACAGATTTGAAAAGTGTTAAATAATGTTTGGAGTGAATATTGGATATAGAATCAAGACTTATGCCAGTGATGGAAGAAATAGAATGACTTGACTCTCCTTTGTCAAGCAGTTTAAGAATATGGTTGAGTTGAGCAGGAGTAAGTGATCACATGAGTGTTTGAGAGAGGATTTGATGTGAGGGGTAGTGGAAACTTGGACACAGAGTATATATATATTCTCAATAAGTCACATAATTTTATTGTTTCATATGTGCTTTGATGAAACAAAGTCATGTGCTTGGCATATGAGAGGGACAAAACTATTCAGATGTACTTGTGCTAGTAAAATATAAATACTGTGGAAACAAAAAAAAAAGATTATGTAATAAAACAAATTGCAACTTGTCAGTCACATGATAATCTACCTTTGTAAAAAAATCTAAACCTGTTTGGTCAAGTTGTTCTTGAGTTATTTAAGTAACAGTCCAACTTCAAAAATCATTTGAATGGTTTTATTCCTCACTGTATTAAATTTCTTTAGGAAAGCCAATCCAAATGAACAGTCCTATATAACTCATGCATACAGAAACAGTTGGAAGTGGCATAAGATATTTGGACATGTAGGAATTTCTGGACTAAAATGCCTCAAACAGACAAGTTTAGTTGACAAATTTGATGTGGACATGGACCACCTTTTACAAAATGTGAGCCATGTATAGCCACCAAACAGGTACATGTACCATTTCCAGATCACACCAAGCCAAGAAATACTGTACCAGGGGAACTTACTCACACAGACTTATGGAGACCAACCAGAATTCAAGCACTAAATGGAGTGTTGATGTATTCAGTTGGTACTCAGTGCAGAGTCTCAACGGAAGGGGTGAACACTTAACCTACAACTGCAGGCATGCTCGGGGTGAGGGGGGGGTTCACTTAGAGGGCCTCAGATTGTCCTTCAGGGTGCAGAGACTATGAAGAGGCTGGTATGGTGGTTTTCAATGTGTGCACTAGTTGTGTACACTAAAGGAACAATATGTGCAATAGCAGAAAAGTGCGCAATGCAAAAGGGCAAAAACATGCAGTGTGGAAAAACATGCAACAGGAGCGCAAAAGTGCGCAACAACGAGGAAGATGAAAGTGTGAGGTGTAGTGAGATGAAGACAACACTGGAATGTGCTGGGAGGGAGATGCAAAGGTTGGGGGTGCAAACAGGATGAGAGCACAATGGGTGGAAAAAGGTGCAAACAGTGTGCAAAACATGGCTATACAAATAAATGTGCAAATGGCATGCAAATGTGGCTATACGAAGGGTGCACTGTAATAGTACACACACAAAGATGAAGGATACAATGCAGGGATGAAACACAGCAATATGACGAGGGGATGCAGATGATATGCAAACGCGGCTATACGAAGGGCACACTACAAAGGTGCATGGACTGGACACTGGTGCACAGACTATGTGTGACACTGACTGAGCTATGAACTATGAGGGGGGGAAAGATCCTCTGGATTCTCTATCTGTCTGCCTACTATGTACAAATGGCTTATGTGATAAAAACAGTAAAATAAAATGTAAAAATAGAAAGTGCCATACACTACCCACAAGTGCACCCATCCACCCATCTAAACCTGACCGCAATATGCCACTGCCTCAGCCAATAAGATTTGTGCATGCTATAATCCAATACCCAACTGTTCTAGTGCAATGCACTATTTTTGGTGCACTCTAGGTCTCGTGCACTCTTCCCAATTAATCCACTTTGGTGTTATGTGTCGCATGCTGCGCCTTAGTAATAATGATGTGATCAACCTGTACCAGTTACCAAATAAGGCGGTGCTGATTGGAAATGTGGAAGAACTATAAGGAGATGCTGTGCAAGGCCAAATAGTGCTAAAGTGCCAGGATTACATGAAAGCGCCCAAGTGCACACAGTCCAATGCCAAATAGGTGCAAAGCACCCTGATTATGTGAGAATGCACAGTTCACTCATGTTGGAATCATGGTGCACCTCAAGTAAATGCACCAGTAAGCTGGAAGCCACGATGTGCAGCGCAACTGGTGTGGTGGATTGTTGTGTGTGTGATAGGGATTGTGCAATGAGTGTGCAGCAGAGAATGTGAGTTGCAGGTGAAGCATAAAAGGAGCGTGCAAAGGTGCATCGAGCATGCAATAAATGTGAAAGGCAGCTAAGGAGCATGGGGGGGGCGCACGGAGGCAGGTTGAAGCACAACAGGGCGCATTTAGAGTGCACAACAGCAGGCAGCTATGGGGAAACCAAAAGCGCAGTAGAAATGTAAAAGGCGCACAAAAGCGCACCTAAATGGTCAAAGGCATGCGAAAGTGCATGGAAGCATGCTGTGCAAAATGTGTGGAAGCCATCTAGGAGGTGCACACAATCGCAAAAAATGCCATAGCATGTGCACACGGCGATAGGGAGCTGTATCATCTCCTCCCAACTGAAGTACTGACTGTCCTCAGGCAGCATGTGATTGGTCAGCACAAAATTTTCTTCACTCACATAAGCAGCCATCCTCTCCTTATCTATCTCTGACCACCATCTATCCTCTACAACTCTTTCCACAACCCATCTCTACTCAATCCAATGGCTTTAGCATTCACCTTAGTTCTCAGGCAAACAATCCTGGCCCTCAATGAGACTTTCCCTGCTGCTGGGAGCAAGCAGATGACGATGCAAGCTTGAAGTGAAGGGTTTTTTTAGTAAACTGGTGTGCTTTTCATGTTTCTATAACCAGCATAGGTTGCTAAGGATCAGGGCATGTAGAACATGTATAAAAGCTGTGCAGACACTGTTAAAGATGATGCAGAACTCAACATGCTCCTTGCAAAGGCATGCAGTGCATTCAGTGGGATCCTGGTGGAAGAGTGGCTAACTTGGGGTGAGGAGCTGATGCCCGATATGCATAAGATGATTGAGGAGAAAGAGCAGTCCGAAGAATTTGAGCACAGGGTGCACAAACTGGCAGGGCGGCTGGAAGTGCGCTCTTGATGGCTGAATTGCAGGCACCTGAGGTCAACTTGGAGCATCTGGAAGGTGAGTTCAGGGCTATTGACGAAGCAAGTTATATAGATACCACCGAAGCACAGGAGGACAAAAAGGTGCATGTCACACTGGTGCGCTCTCTGCACATGCTTTCTGGAGCGACCGATACTGAGGTCATAGGCAAAGGAACTGGTGAATCTTGGGAGAGTGGAGTGACAAGTGAAGGGGAGAGTGAGCCAAGCAATGAGAGCACTAGTGCAGATGAAGGTGCAAGTGCGTGCTTAGTGCATGCAACACGGCAGTGCGCATATGTCGAAGTACCATTACTGAGTGGCATTGGCACCACATTTGATGCTAATAGTGGACTGGTAAGCTTCTTTTGATATGCTTCAGACTCACTAAATAGCTTCCACTCATACTCTAGTGTGATAACTGCCGCCGCATGGGCCAGTCTGCTAGGTGTGTCTTGGTTAATGGAAAGTGGTGTGCTCTGTGTGCAAAGGGTAAGCGAAAGTGTGAGTGGACAAAGCACACCCTTGCATAGCTGCACACCACTTCCAGAGGCAGAAAAGTGGCCACTGGGTGCCCTAGTATGTCTTTTCCTCATCCTCCTTCTACACTGCGCTAACTATTTCAAAGGCACATTGCAAATCAACAAGGGCAATGAGAGCGATGCGGGGCTCATCAGCCCCTTGAAAGAGCACACGTTGAAGCACCACAAAGTCAAAAATGCACCCTCTGTGCCATTGCAAGTGTGCCCAAGGCCACGCCACCTTACTGTTTGCCAGGCAAGTGTGCACACTCAATCCTCACACCAGACCAGATCAGGAAACACCTCGGGGGATGCGGTCTATCAAGGCCAGGATGTCAAAGTGCTCGACTTAGCGCAATGCCACTCGGTGGTCACTGTCTTGGGCACCATGCATGATCGCCTTAAAGAGGATATCCAAAGGTCGCTCATCAAGTTAGAAGTTGCCAAGAGCTAGTTGCACAGCGTGGAGGTGGACACAAAGGCAAAACTGGATGTGGCCACAGAGTGCTTGGAGTTCCTGGAGTCGATTGAGTAGCCACTTGCCTATGTAAAGCAATAGATAGTTCAATAAGCAATTCCCTTGTTGTGTCTGTGGTAAATGCTGATGTTGCTCGACCTGGAAACCTAACAAAAACCTGTTAAAAGGCTTATGTAGTATAACTCAGATTAGAGGAAGGGTGCGAGTTGGTACTAAATATCACCACTGAGACCAATATGATGTGTTTAGCGATGTGAAATAATAAGGGATGGTTTGAATAATCTGTAAGAGCATACAAAGTTGTTCAAAACAGTTCAAAAGAGGTTTGAAGTTGTGCGAAATAGTTCGAAGTAGGCCCAAAGAAGTTCAAAGAGGTTCGAAGGTGTTCAACTGGTGTCGAGATATGTTTGACAGATGAATATGGCAGTTACAAAGTGGGTTCTGAGTAGCGATAGGTGATGATGAGTTGATAACAAATACAAAAGTTCAAGGAAATTTGTGATATTTTGCAGAACTTCAGAGATATGATGCAAGATAAGACTCAAGAGGACTGTTCTTAAATCCAACTATAGTGGAGAGGATAACTATTTTTCTTTGTTCTACGTAACTGGTACAAGTCTATATATATTTTGAAGAGGTAAGTACCAAAAAGGAAATATAACAGGTGTAGAACACGAGGCAGTATGCACAGCAATAAAGGTATTGTAAAACATAAAAACAAATGGGGAATGATAATAATTGAAACATTTGGTGTTGCTATATAGTAAGAGTACTTCTCTTGTTGTTTCAATAGATCATTGAAACTCCAAAACTGCCATTATTGTACCTTAATTCTTTTATCATTTCTCCTTGCATCTGGTAGTATTCAATAAGTGATGCAGTAGCTTATGTTGGATGTTTTGTGTGTGTCAAAAGGGCTTTAGAATATTTCTATGGTGGCTGATGTCCTTCTAAGTAGTGTGAAGTCATTTGAAAGCATTCGAAGTGTCACAAAATTGTTTGAAGTTGTTCGGAGTCATCCGAAATAGTGTGAAAGAGTTCAAAAGGTGTTCAAAGTCTATTTCATGGTGTTCGCAGTGCATGTCATAATGTGTAGATACAATTAGACTCTTTTCCAGACCTTATAGCATGCAGTGGGCCTATTATCCTCCTCCTTACTGAAATCCTGACTGTCCCAGTCAGCTGATCGAAGTCACATGTGAAATGCGTGATCATGTTGAAAACTTAGTGAGGTTCGAAATACTTCTTGTTCTTCTTCAATCCATCATCTCTACATCATCGAACTATAGCTTTCGTAATGTCTCTCTTGGCCAAACTCAACTCCAGCATTTTTGAATACACAAAATTGATGCCCGAGTGCGGCGTCGCAGAAGATATTGATTTTGAGGATTGGGGGCGAGGTTTTTGTGAGCAAATGGTGAGTTTCATGGTTCATATGAGCTTTTAGTGCTTTATGTTCATTTTTTGTAGGTGGAATATGATGAACTCGCAAACAATTTAGGCGAGGAGCATGACCCAGCCATGCAAACAATGAGGTTTTCAAGGTTTTTAGCCCAATGGCCCGATGCGAGTGGCTTTCATGGGGCAGAGGTTTACTATTCATGGCTTTGGCTGAGGAGGTAGAGCATGAAAAAAGGCAAGAAAAGGAACAATGATTTCGGGAGGAGCAGGAGGACCTTCGAAGAGCGAAGGATGTAGCGTGGCAGACAAAGCTCAAGGGTCACAAAACCACATTGTCAGAGGCTTGAAACATCGCCCTTGCTGAATTTCATGCAAAGACTGTGTCGAAGGAGGAGTTGCGGCAGAAGAATGTGGAGTTTGAGGCGGAGGCGAAGGCTATCGAGAGGGAGGAGACTGGTGAAGGTGACAAAGATGAGGACAAGGAGGAGGGCAAAGAGGAGCTGCCCATAGTGCAGGTGGCAAAGCAAAAGATGGTAGAGGTCGACGAAGAGGAAGATGGAGAAGACAAGCTTGAGGGCACAGGGTCGGCAAAGCAGATGCGGGTTGAATCGAGCAGGCTCCTTGATTTTGAGGGCCTGGTAAGTTTTTTACTTACATTCAAAGAATTTTTGGGGTACTAATAGTTTTGTAGTGGATCGTTGCACTGGGTTTACATCCCAGCCACACTGTATTGTCAAGGAAAGTGCCCCAAAGTGCATGAAGTGCACCCAGGAGGTGCAGGGGTGCTATTGGGAGGGGGTGTCGAGGCGAAGCGAATAAGTTTGGGGGTGCGAAACGAGATTTGTGCACAAAACCAGATATGAAATTTATTTGAAATCACTTCGAAGCAACTGCTAACTTGTTTTCAAATTTAGCAGTACATCAAATTCAGATCGTGGGCCCATTTAAAGATGTCAAACCACTCACAGGGCCTTTGAAGGCATCGAAGGAGAGAAAGAGGTTGTCAAAAGGGAAGGCGAAGGCGATTGAGGTTCAAAGGGTCGAGGAAGTCGAAGGGGATCAGGTTGCATGGGTTGTGCACCGTGGCTTGATTGCTGCAAAATTGGCACAGAAAAGAGTCGAGATGGAGATACTGGGTAGGGAGATAGAAGTGTTGGAGGGAGTGCTAGAGGGGTAGAAAGGCATGCATGGGGGCATAAAAGTGAAAGCTGTCAAAGCTATTGCGAAGAATGTCGAGGATAGTACAATGTTTTCAATAAAATATAATGAGGTCGAAATGTAAAAAAGAGAAACGAAATATGCAAATTTAATCGATGTCGACAGTTCTAACCATGATCGTAATAATTGAGTTGAGCAACTGGTTGAATCGAAATTGGACAAAGAATTGAGGGGTCAAAAATGAGGTTGGAGAAATACTTGTGGGCAATGGATGTAATAAAATTTCTGGTGATGAGGGGAAGGTGAATTTTGATGTGATGATTGTAGATATACGATGGGGATGGAGCTTCAAGTGCTATACTGGATTTTGAAGGCAAATGCAAATGCGAATCTGGTCTTGAGAGCGAAGGCGATATCAAAATAGATGTTGAATTGGAAGAGGGCACAGGTGACAAGATCGAGAATGAGAATATCGGGACTGGCAAGCAGCAAGTCGAGGTCAAAATAGGCAATGATGGGGATGAATGCAACGAGGGTTTCGGAGGTGAGTTCGAGTTCAAAAATGATGAAGGTGCAATTATCAAAGTGGACTGGGCAGGAACTACCAAAGCTGAAGATGATGGGATTGTAATGGATGTGGGTGACAAAGCTGGGATGATGCGATGAAGAACAGGAGGCGTGACATAACGATTTTGAAGTGCAACATTTTCTTGTTCAAGGGCAAGCTGTTTTTCGAGGGCCAGTTCCTGTTCAAGTGCTGCGATACGAGCTTCGAAGTCATCTAAAGTGTTCGAGCTGTTCGGTATACTGTCAGATGCTGGGTTCGATGTAGTTGAAGGTGCAATTTTGGTGATGAACGAGGTCAGAGCAGAAACTTCAGGTGCTGATTTGGTTGAATTCGAGGCTGCAATAACCGATGCAAAGTTGGATGCGAATTTTTCAAGGATATGCGAAACATTTTCAGAGTCAATTGATGTGCTAGATTGCAATAGATTCAAGGTTGAAATCGATTGCTGGGGAATGGGGTACAAATTCGAGGATGCTATAGCAAATTTTGCGGCATCATAGATGTTGTTCAGCATATATGGGTCGTCAAGATAATGATCAGGAAACTTTACTTTGAGGCAATCTGCAATTCTAGTCCATAAGTTCATTCAAAAGCCTCGAAGAAAAGCTTGAGTCTGTTCGGCTTCTGAAAGTCTATGTTTCAAGCAAAGGAAGCTTGTGATCTTGTAGAATGACCTGTAATAAGCTCCTAAATGGTTTTCATCAAAAATACCAGTGCGAAGTTGTTTATTAACGAGTGTATCCATGTCCAAAATGCTGTATTTTTGTTCGTCTTCTATTTCAGAATAGAACTTGAATACTGCAGTGCGAAATTCGTCAAACGAAGTGCCGAGTTCGTACTCTGGAAGTGATTCCCAGAGATCATAAGAATTGAAGTCAATGTATCTGCAGGTGTGTCGCTTCTTTAGGCTGTGATCTGTAATACCGCAAGTTATAAACAAAAATTTGAGATCTTTGAAGTAATTTCGAAGTTCTTTAGGTCATCTCGAATCAAATTTCGGAGATGTCAAATGTCCAGGAGCTGGCATAAAGGATGTTGACATGTTCAAGGTAGATTTTGAATGTTGCGAGGTCAAAATTTGTGTGGTGTCATAGTTCATATGTTTTCAAGGTCGAAGATAGTAGCAATGTCATAAGTGCAAAAGGCGAAAAAGTGCAAAATAATAGTATCAAGGGGTGAGATACTATATCAAAATCTTCTGGTTGTTCAGGAGGGTTGGAGGCAATACAAGTTCAATACAAAGTTGAGATCATTGAGCCCCTAAATGGTAAAATGAGTGGTGGAAAGAGCAGAGGTTCAACGATGAAATGATCTAGAAACCCCTCGTGGTGGGCTCCAAAATGATGTTCCTCAACCTGGAAACCTAACAAAAACCTGTTAAAAGGCTTATGTAGTATAACTCAGATTAGAGGAAAAGTGCGAGTTGGTACTAAATATCACCACTGAGACCAATACGATGTGTTTAGTGACATGAAATAATAAGGGATGGTTTGAATAATCTGTAAGAGCATACAAAGTTGTTCAAAACAGTTCGAAAGAGGTTCAAAGTTGTGCAAAATAGTTCGAAGTAGGCCCAAAGAAGTTCGAAGAGGTTCGAAGGTGTTTGACTGGTGTCAAGATATGTTTGACAGACAAATATGGCAGTTACAAAGTGGGTTCTGAGTGGCGATAGGCGATGATGAGTTGATAACAAATACAAAAGTTTGAGGAAGTTTGTGATATTTTTCAGAACTTCAGAGATACGACATGAGGTAAGACTCAAGAGGACTGTTCTTAAATCCAACTATAGTGGAGAGGATAACTGTTTTTTTTTGTTCTAAGTAACTGGTACAAGTCTATATACATTTTGAAGAGGTAAGTACCAAAAAGGAAATATAACAGGTATAGAACACGAGGCAGTATGCACAGCAATAAAGGTATTGTAAAACATAAAAACAAATGGGGAACGATAATAATTGAAATGTTTGGTGTCACCATATAGTAAGAGTACTTCTCTTGTTGTTTCAATAGATCATTGAAACCCCAAAACTGCCATTATTGTACCCTAATTCTTTTATCATCTCTCCTTGCATCTGGTAGTGTTCGATAAGTGATGCAGTGGCTTATGTTGGATGTTTTGTGTATGTCAAAAGGGCTTTAGAATATTTCTATGGTGGCTGATGTCCTTCTAAGTAGTGCAAAGTCGTTCAAAAGCATTCAAAGTGTTGTGGAATTGTTCAAAGTCATTCGGAGTCATCTAAAATAATGCAAAAGAGTTCGAAAGGTATTCAAAGTCTATTTCATGGCATTCATAGTGCGTGTCATAATATGTAGATACAATTAGACTCTTTTCCAGACCTTATAGCATGCAGTGGGCCTATCAATGCATGATGCAATTTGAAGCAGTGCAATGTGCGCACTTTGCGCCAACCTGTGCATGCGCTTCCATGATGCCATAAAATGAAATTTGTAAGTCTAAATAATATATGTGAGGGAAAAGAGATAAGATAGGCAACATTCGAGCAAGAAATGTCAAGCGCACAAAAAAAATGTGCAAATGCAAAGGAGTGTGGAAAAATCATCCAATCATCACTTTCCTCCTTCCAACTGAGATATTGACCATGTCCAAATGATAAAAGAGTAAGAGACAAAAGGAAGTGCATGCCATATGACAAAGTCTAAAAAAATGGGAAAGGCTCAGTAGATCATCATGGCTGGTAAAACCCATGGGTTGTGCAATCACAGAATGCATCCAGATGCAACTTCGCAAATAGGAAAAAGGTAACATAAAAAAAAAAAAGAAAGCAAAGTGTACATATAAAAAGGTGAAATATCCATAGCGGTGTGTGCGGAGCACTAGTTGCACACCTCATCGGTGCTCTCTTCATCCTCAGTGCTATCTCCTTGCGCTTCTTCTTCGTCAACTGCTTCTTTGTCTTCTGTGTCCACTACTATGGACTCTTCCATCTCTCTCAACCGTGTTGTGGTGATATCGAGCGCTATGTCAGGAAGCGCAATTGACTTGTGTGCATGGTACGGCAGTAGGCAAAACATGGCTACTGGCCTGTTGAATACCATCCCATTAAGTTCACAAATGATATATGCATCGCCTTGGTTGCATGACACTATAACTAGAGGACCGAGATAATGTGCATGCATTTTGCAGTTAAGGCTCTTTCTGATTGCTGTGTTGTGCATAAGGACTAAATCACCATGCTGGAAGTCAAAATTGTGGATGGTTTTTAAGTGCACCTTCTCAAAATGGAGCACCACTTTGTGCCTTTCTGTGTAGATGCAGGAATGAATACATGCTAAGTCTTTTGGACGCTTTTGTAATGCGTGCGCATGCTGTGCGATCAAGTCTGTAGTGGAGAGTATAGAATCTGGGGGTGGGTTAAGATATGTTGCTTCAATGATATCGAGAGGGATTAGAGGCTGTGCGCCTGTAACAATGAAGTATGGCGAGATGCCAAGGCGCTTCTGAACTGTGATGCGCTCCACCCAAAAGACTGAGTACAGTGCACTAAACCATTTTGACTCTACTCCATCTGCAGCTTTGATAAGTGCCTGATGCACATCGAAATGTGCATGCTCAACAATTCCATTAGCATGCGAATCATAGCCAGATATGCAGATGTGATTAATATGGTAGTGCTTACTGAGGTAGGCTAGCACTTTGATGAATGGCTTGCCATTATCAGTGACTATCTTGTACAATGTGCTCCATCTGCAGATGAGGTGTTGGAACATCCAATCGCCAAGTGTGCTCACGTTTTCTTTAGGAAGTCCATGGAATTCTGGCCAAGTCACAAGCGAGCAATGCCCTTAAACAATATAGTGCCACCCTGCTGATACTGGGAAGTGCATCATATCAATATAAACTTTACTGAAGAGAGGCGCAGGCATTGCGATGACTGGTGGTATTAGAACCTTCTGCATTTGCTGGATCTGGAAAATATGGCAAGTGTGCATGAACCAAATGATGTCATCCATAATGTGCAGCCACCAAAGTGCTTGAGCAATGCAGAGCGCGTTGCATAAAAGCGCTTGTGTCCAATGTTGTCATGGATGGTGCCCAATATTGGTAAACATCTAGACTGCCAAATAACAAGCTGGTGAGCACCATGCGCATTGCACTGATGATACTCAACCTGGAAACCCAAACAAAACCTACTAAATGGCTTCAGATGGTTTAACACGAGTCAGAGGAAGGGTGCGAGTTGGTACTAAATATCACTGCTGAGACCAAAACATTGTGTTTAGTGATGCAAAATAGTAAGTGATGGTTCGAATAATCTGTAAGAGCATACGAAGTTGTTTGAAAAAGTTCGAAAGAGGTTCAAAGACATGCGAAATAGGTTTGAAAAAGGTTCAAAGAGGTTCGAAGTCATGCAAAGTAGTCCGAAGAAGTTTGAATAAGTTTGAAGAGGTTCAAGGTATATTGAAGAGCGAGTTTAACGAATGTGAAGTGTTTGTCGAATGGCAATAGATGATGGGCAATAAAATGGAGAACGAATACGATAGTTTCGAAGAAGTTCATGAATTTTGCAGAACTTAGAGATATGACAGGAAGATATAACTCAAGAGGATGGCTCTTAAATCTGACAATAGCAAGAGGGTAACTTGTGCTGTTCCCCCGTTGTTCTTTTATTTCATTATTCTAACTAATACAAGTCTATATACAATCTGAAGGAATAGTACTAAAAAGGAAATAATAACAATTGTAGAACATGAGGCAATGTGCACAGCAAATAAAGGTATTGTAAAACATGAAACAAAATGAAAGATGATAATAAGTGAAATGTACATTGTCCAAGTGTAGTAAGAGTTCTTGTTCTATTGCTTTAATATATCAATGAAACAAAAATCTGCACTTATCATATCCTAAGTCTCTTGTAATCCCTCCTTGTGTCTGGTAGTACTCGATATGCAGCGAATTGGCTTGTTCCAAATGTGCAGCATGCATTGAAAGTGTTTTAAGACAACTATACAGCAGCCAAAGTTATTTGAAGTGCTGCGAAGTCATTTGAAGGGTTGCGAAATGTTGCGAAATAGTTCAAAGTAGTTCGAAGTTGTCCGAAATAGTGCGAAATAAATTGAAAAGTGTTTGAAGTCAATTTTGTGGCATTCGTAGTGATTCGGAGTGCATGTCATAATGTGTCAATATGAGTGGAAAGCTTCTCCAAACCTTAGCGCATGCAGTGGACCTATCAGCACTTCCATAAGTGTGTCTTGTCTTTGAAAAAGGCACTCACATAGCACATGATTGCGCTGTACTCAGAATCTGTGATATTGCTAGGGTGTGTTAGGGTATCCATCCAAATCCACACCAAATCTAACTTCTCATTCTCTGCATCTGCTGTTGCGCTCCTCAGAACTTGGCTATAGTCATCGTCGTAAATAAGCGCACTATTGCACGCATTTTGCGCATTTGTGCTTGGCTCTGGCTGCATTAGCGTGAGTGCTTGCACATCAAAGGACTGTGAAATGGGACATATCGCATGCATAAAGCCATGTAGTGCATCAATCCAATCCTCAAACTCTTCATCTTCTTCTCCTTCTAAGTCCTCTGGCTGCTTTGGCCGATGCGAAAGCCCATCTGGACCATGCACCACTCCCCTAACATGCACAAGCATAAAGTGGAATGTAAGGATTGAGCCACCAGTTAATGCTGGTGGATGGTTGGATATCGGGGTTTTGTAGCATGCCCTTGATATAGCGTGCATCAGTCTCAACAATTAAGTTGCACACACCTACAGTGACTCACAAAACTGAGTTAATGTTTTGCACTTTTTAATTTATTGTTGAATAACTTTCCATAAACAACAAAACCAAACAAGGTATTGGTGTACCGAATAACATACATGATCAGGGCTACCAAACAAACAAAGAACTATGTAATTTTAATCATCCCTCATGGAGATATGATTATTTTAATTCAGGGACTCATTGACTCAGTTTTGTGAGGTGGTATCAATATTATGATAAATTGTAATTCTAGTATTTTGTATGACCTCCCTTGGCCTTAATAACTGCTCCCAACCTTCTAGGCATGCTTTTAATTAAATTCTGACACACCTCTGATGGAATATTATTCCACTCTTCCACTACTCTTTCCCATAACTCCCAAATTCCTTTTGATGCTGTTGAATACTTGTCTAACTGGTTCTTGAAATGAACCCATTGATGTTCAATAGGGCTGAGGTCTGGAGATTGGGCAGGCCAATCCAGAAGAGTAATATTGTTGTTCTCCATCTATTTCTTGGCCTTTTTTGAGGTATGCTTGGGGTCATTGTCTTGTTGAAAAATCACCTCTTCTCTAGAAATTCCACTCTCCTCCAAGCTAGGCAGCATATGGTCCTTCAAAATGGACACATACTGGTCAGCATTTATCCTCCCCTCAACCTCTGCAAGATGCCCCACTCCATTCCATCCCATACACCCCCATACCATAATGTTTCCTCCCCCAAATTTGACAGTTCCCTGCACCTCTCTCTCAATCAGCCCCTCTCCCTTCTGTTTCCAAACCCACTCTCTCCCATCTGACCCAAACCTGTTAATTTTAGTCTCATCTGACCAAATAACCCTTCTCCAGTCCTCCACAGTCCACTCTCTATACTTCTGAGCAAAAGCCAATCTTGCTTTCCTATGCCTTATACTAAGCAAAGGCTTTTTCTTCTTCACCACAGCCTTGAATGAGTTTTTTCTGAGAACTCTTCTGACTGTTTCTGAGGAGACTGGAGTGGGGATGATGCTGTTGATGTAATGGGTGGCCTGAACAGCATTTGCAGCCTTGCCAGTGGTGATTTGGGTAAGGATGGCTCTCTGAGAGGTAGATGAGAGCTTAGAAGGATGACCACCAGAGGGGGAATCCAGGTTTGGATGGAGAGCCCTGAGTGTTCTGGATACACTAGACTGGCTGAGGTTGAGTTTAGAGGCAATATTGTGGGTAGAATAATGATTGGAGGCCAGGGAAAGAATGTTTTCCTTCTGAGCAGAGGAGATGGGATGCATTGGAGAATATTGAAGTATGAAGAATGCTAGTTCTAATTAAATACTATAATTTAAGGTCACATCAAGGGTCACATCACCTTAGAAACCATCTGTCAAGTTTTTGACATTATACAGTTGGTGGAGCATCAGATTCTAATATTTCTGACTACCCCTCACAAAACTGAATCAATGAGTCCCTGAATTAAAATAATCATATCTCCATGAGGGATGATTAAAATTACATAATTCTTTGTTTGTTTGGTAGCCCTGATCATGTATGTTATTCGGTACACCAATACCTTGTTTGGTTTTGTTGTTTATGGGAAGCTATTCAATAATGAATCAAAAAGTCCAAAACATTGACTCAGTTTTGTGAGTCACTGTATAATATAAAGGTGCAAACTGTGCAGTGTGTGGTAAAGCCCATAGATCTCTAGCTTCAGTTGTGAAAAGTGTGCTTCTCTGTCATTGAGCATAATCGAGCTGAACCAGTTGTAAATGTGCATTTTTGCATTTGTGCTCTTTTGCTGGCAAAGGTAAAAGCCGACTGCTATCTGGGAAGTGTCGACCACAAGGATAACAGGGAGTTCTGAGGAATAATCGATCGGTTGTAGTGCAGGGCAATCTAGTACTGCTTGCTTGATGTCATCTTGTGCCACTATCTGCTCTGGGCCCCATTCAAATGGAGCATCCTTGCGCATAAGCCTTGTGAGCATGTTAACGCAGTGCATATAATTGCGGATATAAATGCGCATTAAACCAACTGTTCCCAAGAATGCATGCACTTCTGACAGCATGTGGCATGCGCCCCAATTGCGGATAACATCTACCTTGTAGCATTTGGGTTTTCTACCTTCTGGCATGCAGTAATGGCCAAGGATGACAAAGTTCTCTGTGCACAATGTGGATTTCGTCCCAGAGAAAGTGCCACACTATATTTCATGTGCTGCACAATGCGGTTCACATTCTGGAAGTGCTCCCACACAAAGACCTTATGCCAGGGTTCACAGTGAGTGCTTTGCATGAGCCATCTGGTAAAATGTAGCGCTTCAAAGGCCCCTTGACTGGAACATCATTGATATAGGGAACAGTGTAATCTGGAATCTTTGGCTGCAGAATATAGCACACATCATCGTGGAAGATTGGTACTGAGTTTGTCCAACCCATTGGCAATGTAACAAGGTGCATTGCACCATACGGCATCTGGAATATTGTAAGGTCACGCAATGATTCTTTGATTAAGCACTCATCGTATCCCACATATAGATCAAGGATGGCGCTGCATGCGTGCCCTGCAAACTGCTCTGTGAGGTGCTCAGGTGTAGGGGTGACACCGGAGTGTTTAATGGTAATCCAATTAAGCAGTTCGAGGCTATGTATGATGCGCAGCACTTTTTCATCTTTCTTGAGCATGCAGAACCAGTGCAATCTATATGCCAAATTTGAGCGCTCATAAATGCCTGAGTCTATCTTCTTCTGGATAATAGCACAAACTTCTTCGTATATGCCTGGCGGAATGGGGATGTTGCGCTCTATCCAAGGAGTGTGTGGAATAACTGGGATTTCTACTTGGGGAAAGAATGCAGTCTTGAAGCTGCCACACTCCTCATCGCTCCATGCAAAGGCTTCATTCTGCAAAGACATCAAGTGGTGTAAAACCTTCATCTCCTCTGGTAATAAGAAATTGGTGTGGCGCTTTTGGAGCACTTGCATGTGCTCTTCAGTATAGCGCCCAGTCAGAGTAAATGGTGGCAGGTTTGGTAAAAGTGCAGGAAGCACCACTAGCGGATCACCTACAATGTTGCGCTCAATGCGGAATTTGTTTGGGATGGGCACAATAACTGTTTTGACTTTTCTAGCAACTGGTTTATACTTCTTCTTGGTTACTATGCCCTTTTGCAGCACGCGCACCGCTAAATCGATAAAAGTTGCATGCACATGTGCACTTTTCAGAAATGCAGCTGGAATAAGTGCCACAGGGTCAATCGAATTTAAGAGTGCCTGCACATGACTATTGGTACACTGGGATAGGTAGAGTTGAGAGATAATAGAGGTCGAAGGAACGGAAGCGGAAAATGGACTAAGTGCAAATGTGAAAATGTCACAGGATTGGGTATCAGAGTCGAATGTTATGATAGTAGCAGCTTCTCCTTGGTCTGCAATCAATTCCTCAAAGCCTGGCAAAAATTTCTGTGTGGGTTATTCTGAATAGTGAAGTGCAATGTTGCTGCAGCTGGTAAGAAGTGGCGCAGCTTTCTCCTAGGCTTTGTTGGAATGGTGGAGATGGCGCCTGTGTTCAGATCACAAATAGTAATCGTTTGTGCTTCATCTGCAAAATTGTGCATGACAGAGCACGTTAACACGTCGAAGGGGTGCCCTAACAGAATATCATAAGCAGGTGAATGGATAACGTGAACTTGCACATAGACAATAATATCTCCAATGCACACAGAAACATTGCACACAAGCCCAAGCAATTCGTATACCTCTCCATTGGCCGATTGCATGTATAAATGAATGTATGGGTCATACTGAAGCTCAAGACAATGGCAGACCACTTCTGACATTGTGATAATTTGTGAACCCAGTGATAGGTCCACTGTGCACTTTAAAGTCTGGAGAAGTATTCCCACTCATATTGACACATTACGACACATGCTCCAAACCACTACGAATGCCACTAAATCGACTTCGAACCATTTTTGCATGATTTCGCACTATTTTGGACGACTTCGCACTACTTTGAACCTTTTTGAATGCTTTTGAACCATTTCGCGACACTTCAAACGACTTCGCAGTACTTCGAATGACTTCGGCTGCCGTATAGTTGTCCTCAAACAATTTCGATACACGTTGCACATTCGGAACAACCCAACTCGCCACATATCGAGTACTACTGGACAAAAGGAGGGATTACAAGAGACTTAGGATATGATAAGTGTGTTTTTGTGTTTTATTGATATATTAAAGCAATAGAACAAGAACTCTTACTATATTGGGACAATGTACATTTCACTTATTATCATATTTCATTTTGTTTTATGTTTCACAATACCTTTATTTGCTGTGCATACTGCCTCGTATTCTATACCTGTTATTATTCCTTTTTAGTACTATTTCTTCAGATTGTATATAGACTTGTATTAGTTAGAATAACAGGGAAGAATAGTAAACAGGGAACAGCACAAGTTACCCTTTCGCTATCATCAGATTTAAAAATCGTTCTCTTTAGTCTTATCTTCGCGTCATATCTCTAAAGTTCTGCGAAATATCGTGAACTTCCTCGAAACTATCGTATTCGCTCTCCATTTTATTGCCCATTGCCTACCGCCATTCGACAAACACTTCACATTCGTTAAACTTGCTCTTTGATATACCTCGAACCTTTTCAAACTTATTCGAACTTCTTCGGACTACTTTGCATGACTTCGAACCTATTTCGCACATCTTCGAACCACTTTTGAACTATTTTGAACACCTTCATACACCTATACAGACTATTATCCACAGCCCTTACCATTTTACATCACTAAACATTACGCTTTGATCTCAGCAGTGATATTTAGTACCACCTTGCACCCTTCCTCTAGCCTGAGTTATACTACAAAAGGCTTTTAACAGGTTTTTTCTAGGTTTCCGGGTTGAGTATCATCACCGGATCTAAGATAGCTCCAAAGTATTCTTGGTTGTTGATCAATAAATCAATGGAGCAAAGTGCATGCGACTCTTTTGCAACCTTCAAAACATCAGGATTTTCAATTTTGCCTGGCTGGAGATGGGTGAGGTACTGTTCAAATAGATCCTGCAAAACAATAGGAAGCAGTGCTGCAATTGCCACGCTAACTGGAGGTGTTGCATTAAGCACTTTATTTTCTGCAAAAGGCATGTGTGCTGTGCAGTGTGCAAATGGCATAATGCTCGCAAGGTTGGTAGCAACCACTTCTGCACCGGTAGCTGCAACATGCTTTGGAGTAACTTGTTCTCTATGGTGCTGCCTGAGATTGGGCAAAAGTGAAAGGAGCTCTTCATGCAAAACTGTAACGGAGGGCACCTTCATGGTGCGTGCATATACATCATCAACAATCTGCAGGTTCTGGATAGGAACAACAGTGCAATATGATGGCTCTTTGCCTTTGGAAGTGTTAACTGGAGCATCTGATTTATCTGCTGCTGTGGGCACAAAATGCACTTCAGGAATGTTGGAATAGGGATGTATGGGCATCTTGTCAGGCGCTTCAGTTGCGCTCACAGCAGGTTGCAAAGCTGGTGACTTGATACTGTCAGTGGGTGCAATGTCTGTGGTTGTAGAATGCGCGCTCTCTTGATTTGATGTATTGCGCAGTGCACACTGTAGAATTTCAATGCTGTCGAAGACTTGCCTCTTCTGAAGCGCCATCAACTCCCTCTCAAGCACATCAATGCGCTCTTCCTTTGTTAGTTGCGATAGATGGTGGTCAGAGATAGATAAGGAGAGGAAGGCTGCTTATGTGAGTGAAGAAAATTTTGCGCTGACCAATTGCATGCTGTCTGAGGACAGTCAGTACTTCAGTTGGGAGGAGATGATATGGCTTCCTATCACCCTGCGCGCATACTATGGCATTTTTTGCAATTGTATGCACCTCCTAGATGGCTTCTGCACACTTTGTGCAGCATGCCTTTGACTGTTTAGGTGCGCTTTTGTGCACCTTTTACATTTCTACTGCACTTTTGGTTCCCCCATAGCTGCCTGCTGTCATGCACCCTAAATGCACCCTGTTACACTTCAAACTGCCTCTGCACGCCCCTCCTTATCTGCCTTTGTGCACTTGATGCACCTTTGCATGCTCCTTTACGCTTTACCTGCAACTCACATTCTCTGCTGCATACTCATTGCACAATCCCTATCACACACACAACAATCCACCACATTGGTTGCACGCTTCCAGCTTACTGGCGCATTTACTCAAGGCGCACCATGATTCCAACATGAGTGAACTGCACATTCTCACATAATCTGAGTGCTTTGCATCTATTTGGCATTGGACTGTGCACACTTGGGCACTTTCATGTAATCCTGGCACTTTGGCACTATTTGGCCTCATACAGCATCTCCTTATAGTTCTTCCACATTTCCAATTGGCATCGCCTTATCTGGTAACCAGCACAGGTCGATCACATCATTATTACTAGGGTGCAGCACGTGACACATAACACTGAAGCAGATTAATTGGGAAGAGTGCACAAGACCTAGAGCACACCAAAAATAGCACATCACACCGGAACAGTTGGGTATTGGGCTATAGCATGCACAAATCTTATTGGCTGAGGCAGCAGCATAGTGCAGTTGGGTTTAGATGGGTGAATGGATGCGCTTGTGGGTAGCACATGGTGCTTTCTATTTTTACACTGTATTTTACCATTTTTTTATCACATAAGCCATTTGTACATAGTAGGTGGACAGATAGAGAATCCAGAGGATCTTTCCCCCTCATAGTTCATAGCTCAGTCAGTGTCACACATAGTCTGTGTACCAGCATTGAGTCCATGCACCTTTGTAGTGTGCCCTTTGTATAGCTGCATTTGTGTATCATTTGCGTCCCCTCGTCATTTTGTTGCATTTTGTCCCTGCATTGCATCCTTCATCCTTGTTTGTGCACTATTGCAGTGTGCCCTTCGCATAGCCACATTTTATGCACTGTTTGTGCATTTATTTGTATAGCTGCATTTTGCACACCGTTTGCACTTTTTTCTGCCCATTGTGCTCTCATCCCATTTGCGCCCCCAACCTGCACACCACCTTCACAGCACATCCCAGTGTCGTCTTCATCCCACTATACCTGCTGCTTTCATCTTCCTCATCATTGTGCATTTTTCCACACTGCACGTTTTTGCCCCTTTGCATTGCACACTTTTCTGCTATTGCGCATATCTTGCCTTGAGTGTACACAACTAGTGTGCACATTGAAAACTGCCGTTCCAGCCTCCTCATAGTCTCTGCGCCCCAAAGGATGATCTGAGGCCCTCTAAGTGAACCCCCCTCACCCCAAGCATGCCTGCAGTTGTAGGTTTAGTGTTCACCCCTTCTGTTGAGACTCTGCACTGAGTACCAACTGAACACATCATCGTGTTATACCATCCAAAGCCATTTAGTAGGTTTTGTTTGGGTTTCTGGGTTGAGTATCATCAGTGTTGAGTGCATAAAGATGCATTGAGTGCATAAAGGCACATTGAGTGCATAAAGGTGCATTAAGTGCATAAAGGCACATTGAGTGCACAGTAACTGTGAAAGGCAGATAATGAGTGTGGGAGGTGCATGAAGGCAGTCAGAAGCATGACAAGGTGCATTTAGAGTGCACGATAGAAGGCAGCTAAGGGGGATCCTAAGGTGCAGTAGAAATGTAAACAGTGCATGAAAGCACGTGGCACAAAGTGAGTAGAAGTCATCTAAGAGGTGTGCACAATTGCAAAAAATGCCATAGTATGAGCGCAGGGTGATAGGGAGCCATATCACTGCATGCAACTCAGATATCACAGTGGAAGACTTCACTTACATATTTTTCAATAAATGGTACTGTGAAAATGGTTGCCCCCTTAAAATCATTAGTGATTAGAACAAAATTTTCATGTCGAAATTTTGGCGTGCGCTGATGAAACTCGCAGGGATAAAACACAAGATATTGACAGCCTATCACCCGCAAATGGACAGGAGCTCAGAATGAACAAACAAAATGGTCATACAATGCCTCTGATTCCATGTGGCACAAAACCAAAAGGGATGGGTAAAGGCTATGCCCAAGTTCATTTTGACATTATGAACAGTGTTAGTACATTGATGGGCATATTACCCTTCATGCTGAAAACAGGGAGATGACCACGAGTCCTACTCCCCATAATTCCTGGGATAACAAACAACGATTCAGAAATTGACAGTGAAACTGCACATGCTTTCATGGCAGAGATGGCCAAACAAACAAATGGAGCAAAGGATAGTCTCCTTGCAGCAGAAATCAGTCAAGCACACACTGCAAACAAAGCAAGGGGCATGGACCCTGGGTACAAGATCAGCAAGAAGGTGCTACTTGCAACTGGCCACCATTGATGAGAGTACATGCAAGCGAAAGATGGGCACGTGACAAAATTCATGCCATGATTTGATGGCCCTTACAACATTCTCTAAGCACATTCCAAATCCTCAAGCTATACACTACAACTCCCCCCTTCATCAAAAGCACATCCCACATTCCATGTCACTCATCTCAGGAAGCACATCCCCAATGATGACGACCTATTCCCAAATCAGACTTGGCACCCCCAGCAACCTGTGGTCACAGTGAATGGTACAACAGAATACTTTATTGACAAAATCCTCGACAGATGACCTTGTGGCAGAGGGCACCAATTCCTTGTATGCTGGTCAGCATATGGCCCTGAGCATGACTTGTGGCTCCCCCGGTCTGAACTCATTGACACAGAAGCATTAGTGAAGTGGGGGGCAGAGCATCAGTCTTAGAGGGAATGGCTCATTTCAATAGGGATGGTGTGAGTGCAAGAGAATTCCTATATTCTCTTACCAGTTTTTTACCACAGCTTTCTATCACTACATGTCTACTTTGGTTATGGGTATACATGATCACGTTATACATGCGATCACATGTATGTAGGTTGATCTTTATTGGACGATGTCTTAGATTATCATTCCACTTTGAATACATACCAAATTCCTGTTCATATCGTTCCTCATCCTCTGAGTGCCAGGAGTACAGAAGTACCTCTGTTACAAAAAATTGAGAGTCAAAAAACTGTCCCAATAATTGATTATTTTGTTCTATTTATTATTTCATCAGTTTTGATCAGAATTACATGATTGTTGCAAATTCTGAAAGCTATGATGATACATTATTATATATATTTTTCACAAAATATAATAAAATGATGGTGTTGTGTTGTGAGCCAACCTCTTTAAACTAGCAAAACATTGGGACAGTTTTTTGAGCCACTGTCAATAACAACTTCATAAAAGTTTGTAATAAAGTCAATACATCAGTAATGATTTACTACCAAGTCAATACAAATATGAGTTTGATAACAAGTTAGAGTTGAGTGACTGTAGTGGGATTAAGCATTGTGTGATATATATGAGCTGGCCCATGCTGGAGTCAGGCTGAGTGAGCAAAGTGAGTGAATGCCATGACAAAGACATGGGTCATAAGCTCATGCTACAATGTTGAATGGATTTGGTGGACTATGTAATATATGCGACTTGCGCATCGCGTCGCGTCTTCAGTCCAGAACTGGCCTGTACGACCACTAGATGGGCTGGAACCCATCAAAATAGCAGTCGTAAGGCGCCTCTCCAAACTTCAAGCTATCAACGCCCGACAAAGTGCCGCTTACCAAGAGAAGGAAAACCGACGCATTGCAAAACGTTTTAACGCTCGTGAACGCGCGTAGACCACTGGCGTCTAGTGGTGAGTCTAGTCTTGGATAACGATATTGATATCGTCAAATCGGCAGTTGGAATGTATGATAAATTTCTCATTCTGACTTGGCTACTACTAGTATCATAGTATAATTTCTAGGGTACATACTAATCTAAAACAACCTATATGACTGTAAATATCTTATAACATATTATAGGTAGATTTGGTGAGCGAAGGGCTTGAGGAAGACGCGAATACCATACGATTTGACCAAAATCGTCAATTTGGCGAGGGACGATGCCTTGTACCCAATAACGTCACGCGTTGATCACGCTGCATGCCTTCTGCATTTGTTGACCATCTCTTGAAACCTTTGGATCTTTCCCGTCCTCCAAGTCCACAACGGCCTGCCCAATTTTTCCATCATGCGCATGAAACCACCATCAAGCAAACCCTCCGTTCACTTTTAGTGTCCCTCAATCAGCCGCTCTCAGATCCACTCGTAAATGATACGGTTGAATCTTTGATACAGCTCGAACGATCTCGCTCGCCTGCTTACAGCGTTGAAGTAGCCGCAGATCCTGAGGAGAAAGCGTTAAAACAAGCCATCATCAGTAGGCTCGTGGTTGGTCTTTATTCCGAGGCACTCGATGTTTGTATATCCCAGGCCATGGATGCTGAAACGGAAGCAGAATGGTGGGCTGAGGTGGTACGCTCTGGTCGGAATGTTGCAATGTTTCTGCTACAAAGTATACTTATTTCTTCCTTTTACTATGTAATTAACATGTTTCACGACTTTAGCTTTTCCCTCCCGTTTCGTAAACCTCACGCACCTGGTCTTGCAAACACTGCGAACGCAAAACTTGCCCTTTCGACTATCAGCTTTCTCTCCCGCTTCTTTGCAACAATTGTTTCCCCCTCTCGATCCTCATCGTCCCAATGCATTGACTAAGGCATTGTTTCCACACATTATCCTTCAACCTTTCTCCATCACCTCACCCACTATCCTATTTTCTTCCACTAAATCTGAAAATGGAGCCACAACTTTCTTGGATAGAACATCATCAAGCCTATGGTTCTGGTTCTCACTGACAAATCTGCCCATGGAACTGGGGCGACAAGAATGTGTTTTCAAACGAAGGGAGTTAGAGAAAATTCGAGACCGTAAGGCAGAAGCACTAGGTCACCTTGCGCAGATGCGAGGGATACTAGCTCTGGCAGTAAAAGAGCAACCGTGGAATTTTCCAGATTTCATTCACACTTTGGCTTGTATAGTAGCAGGCGATAAGCCGCCAATTTTTACGCCTGCTGCTGCCTCTCCCAGTACCAGGGAAAGGCTGGATTATACTCTGCTAAAAATTCATCGTCTATCCACAGTTGTTTTTAGCTCCCGGCAAGCAAACCATCAAAGCGATCTTGACGCCCTGGATCTTCGCAGGCCATCCCGTCTCACCCTTATGTGGCCTAGAATCCTCTTACTTCCTCCGTTGTGCATATATATTATCCGATATGCCTGCGCTTCTCGAGCAACTTTAGCAGAAATAGCTAGCGATGCAAAGGAAACCTTAGAGGGGTTTGTCACAGGTTGGTTAATTGAGCCACTGAAGGAGGTGCTGAACACGGTTCGCGCTGGAGGAGAGGACGGTGTGATCGTAAGAAAGGAAGGTGTCGCCGCTGACCTTGAGGTAAAACATTGATTCCTTTCACATATATATTCACAAGCTTACCAAAATCTGTTCCTTTCAGTCGCTCGAACGCATGACGCTGTCTTTGGCCAAAGATGAGTTACACTACGGACCAGAGCAACTAGCCACGCTTTCCAAACAAATAAAGGTTGGCGACCTGACCCCGGTATTGGAATTATACGAAGAAGACATCAAGCGCCCCCTGAAGTCTGCGTTCACCGGCACGCTCCTCCGCTCCGTGTTCGTCCAAGTGCAGAAAGCCAAAGTAAAACCAAAGCTTCACCTCCGCGAGGGGAAATCTGATAAGATTCCAACTAGGTGGACATTGACCAAGCCTTGGCGGGCATTGACAAACTGCTCAAATCACAGGAGTTAACATTCGCATTTGTGGGTGTGGCACCTGCATTTGCCATTGTATATCTTACAGGTGGGTTGCTGGCTGCACTCCTGAGAGGTAGCCGGGGAATTGGGAAATATGGCGGTAAGCGGAGGATACGCAGTGTGTGGTTAGCTATGCGGTAGACATCGTTGTTTTATCATTCATGCCTTCTTCAGTTCATGACATCCTCACAGGCGGACCGAGCGACTCCTCATCTCCCAGCCAGGCTTCCATCATCACGACACAGAAACTGCCGGCCATCCCATTCCCCCACTAACATCGGGGCTCCTCCTCTTGTCGGTGACGCATCTCCGCAGATACGCTGAGACGTGCCTCCCTGCGCGGTCCCGACTGCGAGAGGGGTTCTTGGAGGATGTTGGTGATCTGGAGAACCCAGATCTAGGTCGAGCGGATAAGATGAGGGTGGTTGAACGGATGTGGAGGTGCTGGGGGGAAGTGCTGGCATGGGGAAGGGTGGGTGCTGAGGGAGGTAGATTGTAAGGTGATAATTTATACTCGGATGGTTGAAGTTGTGATGTACAACTAACTATCTTCCGCATGCGGTACTGATGTCGCGGACCGAAGAATGGTTCGAACCAGTAGACATTGGATTAAGAACTCACACTAATTTGAAGCCTGTTGTCCTGTGAGGCTGGGGCTCAAGATCATTCTCTGACAGCCCAGCTCTCCCAGCTCAATCTCTTGTTGACTGTTTCTAGGCACTAAGACAACTCCTGCGGAGCTGTACTTTTTTATCTGGTATCGTCCGACACATACGCCCGCGCCATCATCCACAAAATGGTTGGTACGTTGAGCATCGTTAGAATCAGATGTTCGAATTCGAAGATCATGCCGTGGTCCTAGCATTATGGTACAGAATCACAACACGCAACTGGCAGGGCAATCGTTCTAATAAACACAATAATGACGTACTAGATATTCCACTTGCAGGGCTCTTTAGCCTTCCAGTCCGACTGCTGGCGGGGGTACAGACCATCGAGAGTGAAAAACTCCAGAATTGCGCACTTACAAGCAAGACGGTCGTTAACTTCCTTGAAGGAAAGTAACATCGACCCGATGATGGACCTACACCAGCACTCCTACCCACTCGAAGCGAAGATTCTGAGTCGTCCAACCCAAGCACTTCTCCAACGCTATCCAGCTTCATAGATCGTGGTCTATATTCATGACCAGGACCACTCCACGGTCAACGCGTAAGTGAGAACCCCGCTGCCAGTGCATTTCATCGCACGCAACCTTAATTGACGTCTTTAGTCATCCCTCCAAACAACTTGCCCATTCGTCCATCTCTCTCCCCACATCACTCGTTTGTGATAAACTTTTCTCAGATCTTTAAACTCTCTGATGAAGTCATCGACCCCCATGTCCCCTCCAGGTGTCCCCGACCCCCCAGACAATGGTTGGGGAGGCTGGTGTATGAAGGCTGAAGCAAGCGCCTCTGACGCTTCGTCTTGTGCTGTGATGCTATGTTTGAGGCGGAGGAGCAGGAATTGTGGCGTGAAACGCTAGATAGGAAGGTTATTTCATCTTGGTATACATAAATTGAGGAGAGATGAACCTGATAAACTTCTCGTTGCTCTCGTTCCACTTCCTTCCACCGAGCTTCTAACGCTTTCGCCTCATCGAAAGCGTCTTTGGTGTCCGATCGTAATTTATACAGATCATCTTGCAATGTAAGATTGTGCTCTAGGAGGGAGTCACGGTCATTACATGAAACGAAACTGTCGACCAATCAGGGCGTACTAGCTATAGCCTCGTTCGCCAAGCCCAGTTCGGACTGGGATTGATATAACGCTTTAACACGATCAAGAGAATGGAATATGGCTTGGAAATACACCGGATCGTTCAGGAGATCCTCGAGTTCTTCCCGGCTGCCACCATCGTCAGTCATTTCAATGCAAGGAAAAATGAAGGGACCTTACGATAGATGAGCTAACTCGGGGAATTCTGCCATGAGCGGCGTAGACATGTTGTCGGGGCTGGTTGGTATACAAGCAAAATTCACGTCACAGCTTTTGCACTTGCTTGTCATGACCACTGTTCTTCCTGGCACTCATGTCCCCGCACAACATGCCAAACTAAAACTTGGTCCTGGCCTCCTTCAAGCTTCGAATACCAATGGCGCAGGGTTAAGTGTTGTCACAACAAGAGCAGGCATATTGAACCACTCATCAAATGGAAGCAAATGGTGGGTAGAGAGCAACTCGAGAAGAGTTCGTGTTTTACGGCATCCCCGGAAGCCACACTGAATCAGTCACTGGATTACAGTATGTGCCTGCGCCCCAAGAGGCTGTGATTGGTATAATTACACAAAAATTAGGAGAAGGCTTCCGTGTTGACATTGGATCTGCACATCATGCGTCGTTGGACGGGCTAGCGTTCGAGGGTGCTACGAAGCGAAATAAACCAAATCTTAAGGTGTGATATGGTGTCGTTCTATTAAAATGACAATATTTATCGTGATACGTGTGGCAGGTTGGAAGCCTTGTATATGCTCGTGTTTCTTTAGCACACAAAGACATGGAACCAGAATTGGAGTGCTTCGATGCACAGACACGAAAAGCGGAGGGTTTCGGGGAAGTCAAAGGTGGCTTTCTGGTCAGATGTAGTTTAAAAATGTGTCGCGAGTGAGTTCGTCGTCTTATAGTCATGAACCGATGTTAATCGAGACATAAGTTTATTAGATCCACAACACTTTCTGTTGCCTCTTCTTGGCGCTAGATTTCCTCTTGAAGCAGCAGTTGGCATGAACGGCCGAGTATGGATAAGCGCAGAAGAGGCGAAACAAATTATTGCCATGTCGCAGTGTATCGAGGCGGTGGACCCAGACGGAGGTGGTATGGATGAGACACGTGTCAAGGCCATGTTGGGGACATTGGATATATAGTACAGCATGAAGATATAAATTAATATTGATCTGCCCATGGAACTCTCAGCTCGTCTGCAATTTAGAACGAAATGACGACTCACAAACAACACATCAATCTTCGTCAATTAGTCGTGCCCGCTTACTTGCCCTCCGAGAAGTAGTGCTTGCAGCACTGACAATATCTTCGTCGCTGTCGCCACTTCTCAAACTGACACCACGCTTCCTTCGTTGATAGTCCTTATCGCGTAATCGCTTTTGCTGCGCCACTGACAATTCCTGGGTCCTCGTCGCAGGAGGGACTACTACAGTCGTGACTCCGGGTGTGGGCTGCTTGACGAGGTCCTCATTTGTTGCGGCCGAGTCTTCGCCTTCACCCATGAGATCAAGGGACTTGTAATCAACAGTCCCATTGGTTTCATGTGCGGAGGATTGGCTATACGCACCTTCTGATAAGTCAAACTGCTCCTTGAAAACAACCGATCGTTTTCATTCACTTCATATTTCCTTCTACCAACAGTCTGATTCTTGAGGTAGCCATCAAAACCTTGTATAATATTCCCTCCACTATGCGCTGCAGTCTCTGTCAGATATGAGGCTTCGAGGTTGTAGATCTGGAGCTCAATTTGGGCCTGAGAATCGGAGTGAAGTCTTAGAAAACACCACTAAGAATTCACTAACATACCAACGACCTGTCCACCATCCGTTTTTTCGGTAACGCTTTTATAAGCTCGCTCTTGAGGGTTTCATACCGCAATTTTTCCTCTGTAGGAATCGCAGAGGTTGTTTCTGCCATAAATTGCCCTAAGCGTGGTGACTTGGTGCTATGTTTGTTCGTGTTAGGGCAGCAGGACGCGTGTCCTTTGAACGCGTTTGGCTGTAAGCTCTTATTTTATTCAATCTTCCTCAGCATGTCATCTGCTCCTCCCCCTAGCAACCCTCCGACAAATCCAGAGAAGAAACCGGAGGACCCAGCAGCTGAACTCGCCTCGTCAAAGCACACAGATGTCGAAGCAATGGATACGGATCCACCCGCAGAGGAGACATGGGGCGATATTCCAAAGGACATCATGGCTCTGAGCACCGATGAGATCCTTACACGAATACGACTTATAGAGAACGATATTAAGGTATGGGCTGTTTGTGATTCAGTGCAGGGTTGTCTTTAAGGTGAGAGCAGGTGATGAGGTCGGAAACTCTGAGATTACAGCACGAGCAAAATGTCATGAAGGAGAAAATACGTGACAACGGGGAGAAGATTAAGCAAAACAAAGTTCTTCCGTACCTAGTTGGAAACGTTGTTGAGGTGAATATGCTCATCACAATTCACTGTATACCTCTTTGACTTCTTCACCCAGATTCTGGATGTCGACCCTGAAGTCCAAGAGGACGGCGCAAATCAGGATCTAGACTCAATGCGCAAAGGCAAATGTGCCGTCATCAAGACGTCCACCCGACAAACCGTCTTTCTCCCTATGATTGGTCTCGTTCCTCCCGAGAACCTTACACCAGGCGATCTTGTAGGCGTAAATAAAGATTCCTACCTGGTTCTCGATACTCTTCCCGCTGAATTTGACTCGCGCGTCAAAGCCATGGAAGTTGACGAACGGCCAACCGAGACATACACAGACATCGGAGGGTTGGAGAAGCAGATCGAGGAGTTGGTTGAAGCAATCGTTCTCCCAATGGAACAAGCAGACAAGTTCAAGACCTTGGGCATCAAACCACCCAAGGGGTGCCTTATGTACGGTCCCCCAGGTGTGTTAATCTTTGTCGCCCAGCTTGACACGCCTCTCACAATAGTTTACTTTGGCAGGTACCGGCAAAACTCTTCTTGCTCGTGCTTGTGCTGCTTCAACGAAAGCATGCTATCTTAAGCTTGCTGGCCCCTCTCTTGTGCAGATGTTCATTGGTGACGGTGCCAAACTCGTTCGGGATGCATTCGCACTCGCAAAAGAGAAGGCTCCTGCCATCATTTTTATCGACGAGCTGGACGCAATTGGAACCAAACGGTTTGATTCCGACAAGAGTGGAGATCGTGAGGTGCAGCGGACTATGCTTGAATTGCTCAATCAGCTGGATGGGTTTAGCAGTGACGAAAGGATTAAGGTACATCTATTTTTGCATTGCGTTGGCTTATGGGGTCCAAACATTTCTGCAGGTTATCGCTGCCACCAACCGAATTGATATATTAGACCCTGCCCTACTACGGTCTGGTCGTCTTGATCGGAAAATCGAGTTCCCCCTGCCGAATGAGACCGCCCGTGCTCGTATATTAGAGATTCACTCTCGCAAGATGACGACATCTCCTGACGTCAACTATGACGAGCTAGCGAGGAGCACCGACGAGTTTAACGGTGCCCAGTTGAAGGCTGTATGTGTAGAAGCTGGAATGATTGCGCTCAGGGAGGGAGCAACAAAATTGGGACATGAACATTTCTTGGGTGGGATCGTGGAAGGCGAGTATTCTTTTCGCAGATTGTCACTGATCGAATGCTAACGACCCGTGAAGTGCAAAGCAAGAAGAAGAACAATCTCATGTACTTTGCTTAACGACTTGATCCGTTTTTTTTGTTGTCGACTTTCTAGACCGATGTTTTTTCGTTACTTTTGGCTCGTCCACAACTTCCAACAACTGCAGAGATAGAATCGTATCCTTCGATCATCAAGGTTACTCATTTGATCAGAAGCTGCATACAATTATAATTTTGGCAGAACTTCCGTCATACAGCAGGATGGTAACCTTTCAAGAAGTTGAACATACGATTGGGAGGAATCGTGTCCTCACAACCATCAGCATGATATCTCTTACGTGTCTTGCGGCTATAACTTTGTAAAGCTTGCCGCCACCGATGATGGCTCCTTGCATCGCGTTATCCTTGGTGTTGCTTCTCTGATGTCTTCTCAGAACATAACTTAAGGGAGGATCCGAGGTCTTTCGGGCTTCTTTTACCGCATTGTGACTGGGACCAGCTTTATCTCCCATTTATAAACGATATGAATGCCCCAGCATTTTATCCTCACTCTTCGCTATGGATATCCGTTGTTTTGTCGTCACATTGCTCCACCTGCTGACCATAGCTTACGCGACCACTGGCACCATCCTAGCGCCAGCTAACGGCACCAACATTGCACCTGGAGCGTCATTCAGTTTCCAGTATGCCAGCAGAGCAGATTACGGGATCTCCAGCTACAATTACACCGTCTGGTTGCTAACGTCCTTGCCCACAACATTCATGTCAGCCGATACCTTTGCAACCGGATACTTCTTTGGGCGCTTTTCTGCAACGAATTATCCTGGTTAGAATCTATATACCCTCTTGTTACGCGATCGTACTCTCTGACTTATCAACACCAGCCAATCCGTACTCGAAAAACCCCGCTCCTTCTCAGCTTATCATGCCTGATTTCTCAGACAGTCCTGGGGGGTTTGGAGGGGGAGCTAGTGCCATAAATGCCCACTACTATCTTACAGTCTTGGAAGAATATGCAACGGGCCAGGTGAGTGCTTCGTTTATCCTGTACCTAATCTGACGCTTTCCGAAGGCGACTGCGGGCTTCAGGATTGGATTAGCAGTGAATCAGATCACATATAATGCCACATCGCATGCGTAAAGAATTCATGGTTAACTAGTCCAGCAGACAATTTGAATTTTGGACCTAAAAGACTGGGATGTTAAACTTGGCCATTTTTATTTCCCATGATATACACTGAGGAACATGTAAAAATTCAATTTGATTAAGGCTTGACAGCCATACTATGTTACTGTAGTATCTTACTCAGGTATTTTACACGAGTCGCATTTACAGCCTTAGGGCGCGTTCAAGAATTCACAGGTTCGAATAGTAAATCGTTCATAGCTCACTCATTTCTGCGTGTACTGTCCATGAAAATTGCATATTAATGACCCTCGCAAATGGCTGTAAATAAAATATTTGTCTTTTGTGAATAAAAATAGTTTTCCCCTCACGGAGACCGCGAAATTCTAGAGTCGAAGCTGGTCGGTATGTCCATGCTGAGTAACATGCTATTGCAGGAATCTGATCAGTTTGCAGTAGACATCTCTGAGAGAAATCTCGTGTGCAATGGCTGGATGGGCCCAACTACCAGGAAGCAGAATGGACTCAACTCCATCGCCACCCCACCTCCCTGCGTCTTCTTCCAAGTATCATCATCCCTACTTTACGCCTGCAGAAGTCGAGTCACTTTCTGAGAAACAACGAGGCAAACTGTCCGCGACACAAGAGGATAAGGTCAGGCAAAATGCGTGCGGATTCCTGGAAGCCTTGGGTGCTCGCATCGGATTGTGCGTTCTTTCAACCGTGTTATCTTGGAGACGTTTAAGCTAAGGAGAATGCTGGCTCGTAAGTCCTCGGAAGACGATTGCCACCGCACAGAACCTCTACCATCGCTTCCACCTATTCTTCCCTCGGAAAGACTTCAATTATCATGCGAGTCCTCATATCTCTCGTTGCTTGAATTATTTTCGACTCATACAGTTTCTTCAGGACGTGTCTCTAGCTTCCCTCTATGTTTCAACAAAAATGCATGATACTCTGAAGAAACCACGAGAATTGCTTGCCGTATCGTACGCGGTACGCTTCCCAGAGCTCGCGGCCAAGTCAAAGCACCCTGGTGGAGAAGTTGATTTAGATACCATGGATGCTCAGGTATGAAAGCAACAAGTGAATATTTTCTCGTATTCACATCTTTTCTAAGGTGGTTGAACATGACCGTCAACGCCTGCTGGCCGTAGAAAGGCTCTTGTTGGAGACAATATGCTTCAATTTTACGTCTAGGATGCCATTCCCTTACGTTATCAAGATTGGAAGAGCTTTGGGCGGTGAGCGTTTCATCGTAACTTCCCATTTCCGTGGAGATTCATCCAATAAATACCAGCGACGAAAAAGTTAACGAAACTATCTTGGCGATTGGCTATCGACTGGTGCGCATGAGTTACACTGCTCGCTTATCTTCTGGTATTTATTCATGCTCGCTAGTCACCGAACACTACTTCCGATCCAGTATCCTCCTCACACCATAGCTCTAGGAAGCATCTACGTCGCGGCACTGCTATCGTCATTCGAGCAACCGGCATCCCCGAGTAGAGAAGGCTTTCGAACGAGTGGGGACATTGCATCGTCTTTAGGGAAGCGTGGCGATTGGGAGAAGAAGTTTCAGTCGCAAGTGGAAGACTTGGAAGGTAAACCTTCCCACTTTCTTACTGATCATCCTTGACTTGATCGTCTCCAGATATCGCACATACCATCCTCGATCTTTTGATCCAATTTGGGCAGAATCCATCGGCAAGCACCTCCCCCACCACGCCCTCATCTCCATCACCTCATCTCTCTGGTCGCATGCAATTACCAACTCAAACTCATGTTCCCCCACCTGTTCCGTACAAAGCTGATCAACTCATTCGATTGAAAATTGCCATGCGTGAGACGGAGCACCCGCCTAGACCCCGGCAACCTCTAGGTAGTGCTGATCCCAGTGCATTATACGGTGGAGATGACATACCTCTTTTGGGTCGCAACGAAGGGACCGTTCGTTTCTTATTTGGGCCTCCTGGTGTAGCAGGTTATGGAGTTTAGACATTTTCAGGATAATTAGTTGGAAGCGATCATGGTAGTATGTTAAAATTCTTGTTCTAAACAGTCGTGTTGTCGATGCTTAAATCAAAGATCAAATATGCAGGACACGCTGGACGTTTGATATGAGGAGAAGTCGTACAGGACTTAGGAATGGGGGTATAACCATCCCCCCACCAAGTCCGCGACGATGCCATGCATCGGCTATGAGAAGGAACATGTGAGCAATAAACATTGCAGGAATCGTATGAACTCGACATACTCATTGGCTGTGCCCCAATGAAAAGAATAGAATAGACCCAAATTCTGCCCATCAGTCCTCCAACCCGTCGACCCGTTAGCCGTTTCCACATTCGCTCCATACATAGAACAAATGCTTGTAATGTAAAAAATATGAAGGTGGTGAAATCGAGGCCTCGTCCCAGGGTGTACATGCTACTTTCGTGGTATAAACCAGAAGCAATGAAAGTACCAAACAACAATCCGAGGTCCCCAGCAATCCATTTGCCAGGGTAGCCCCCAAGGATGAGGAAGGTGTGTCGAAGCAATTGATGCCATCGTTTGGACCAGAAAACATGCATAGAGTCTGCAGTCCATGGATGATCCACGATGGGAGGCCAAGACGAAGGAGAGCTATCTAGTACCAAAACTGCCAGCAGTGTAATGAGGTCGTAAGCCATGCAAAATCCCACAAGCAGGGAAGTCCCGGTTATCATGTGGATGAGGGTAGACACAATGTATCTCCAAACGGGCGGAAGGTTCGTATAGAAGATGCTTCCGCCCACCGGTGAACCAACACCCGGGAACAACTTGATAACCGAGTCCAGCAGATCCACAAGGAGAAAATTCTGTATGAAGGACATTAAGGTAGCGCGTATGAATGGCACCCGATCCAAAGGCTTTGTTTCTTTTGGTATGTGTATACCCTGTCCAAATTTCCAGTCCAGACCGCGCGCTGTACTCATAAGTTCTACGGGGTCATATAGCCATGGCGCAATAAATGGATGTCCCGAGTGACGGACAGGAAGAGAATTTGCACTTTGTTTGCCTTTCATGATGCCTGGCCGACTCTCGCCGATCTTGAGCATGCCTTCTTTGTGCCATGCATACTCCAACGACCTGGCAATCATGATGGCAGCACAGACACCTTGTTATGACCTCAAATTGAACGAGTTTCTCCGTTTACAATAGCAAAGCTTCGCTCACTTTGACCCCAATTGCAGACATTGAGCTGAGGTATAATCCAGACGTAGCGGCATGCAAATGCCAATATACCACAGAAGACACTCGGAAGAAGAAGCAAACGAATAAGATGGGTGTCTGGTCGACGAGCAAGGTAGGCCATAAATACGAATGGTATGCAACATGCGAGTTGATATGGTGCAGTATGCCATGTAATAGGTATGCGATCCCGGAGATCAGGTATAACAGTCCGCACAGCCTGGTTTACACCAAACGCTAGTCTACAAAGCAGGTCAATATTTTGTGTGAACTAAGATGAATGAAAGCTTAGCGCTTACTTCTGAGAGAGCGATGCCTTCATCATCAGTTGTCCTTCTGTCAACGTTCCGGGGGGGTTGGCGGAACGGGTGGCGGAACGTGACTTTCATATATACATACAGTCGGAACTTTTGTTTCAGCGTGGAATAGCTATGGAAAGCGAGAGTGATCTGGTGAGTTATGGTCGGTGGTTACCTTGAAACGATGAGCCAACACTAGCTCGTTCGGCGGCCAGCGGACAAGTTTCTCGGTCACGTGACTGTGTGAAAGTTTTAACAGCGCCTCGTTCAAAATTGAGCTACAACGTACAGTTAAACACGACAATTTTGATATCTCGTGTTCACAATCTGACTTCGTTTGAATTTACATTTGTGGACTTTTGGCGTGATCATGAAGTTCACCAACAGCCTATCACACTCCTTGTTTATTATGTAGCTGGTAAATTTTGTTAGCTATGACCTGCTAATTCTTGTCTCACTGTTGGAACTGCTGACACCCGAATGCCGAGCTACCGGAATGCCACCACATTCAAGTTACAATTTTGAAGCTACAAGTACTTATGTACTGCTATTCTTTTTCATTATTCCTACATTTTACTTTACCTATCTTCTACAGTCGAAGGCTATTTCAATTATCGTGCCCTCAGTTGTTTGGCTACCCACAAACATTGTTGAGACTACTTTATGTCTACTTTAACTACTTGACTGCGGTCGCAGACTTTCAACTACTGTTGCATAGTCACGCATTTATTTCAAAGCATGTCACAGTTATTTTGCTCCTTATTTATACCTGACAAACGTCAAGCCTACGTAGGAAGATGGAAAGGAATTGGTAATTTACTGATAAAAATTTCTTTTTTTGGTGAAGTTTATTCATTTTATATGGGCGATCAATTTGATGTAACCTCAAATTTATTAGTAGATCAGATGCAATGGAGTCGATTGCACGGTTTTTCTTCAGGGGGTGGCCAAATTTTTGAGGTATGTACCTAACCCAATTTTCTCGAAATAAGGAAATCGGCTCGTAGAAATATCTTCATTAGGCTATATTCTACACGTTTTGATGGTTTTGAGTGATCCGGATGTTCCAAAATTCGGTCACCAAAAATCGTGCTTGTTTGTCCGCAACAATGAGCACGATATTTCCATCATCCCTTTGCCTTTTCTTTTTTGAATTACACATGTGTTTATGTGATGTTACTGTCCACTTTTTATGGCATATTTCGACTATCACTGTATGGGAAGAGGTTCTACACCAAAGTATATGGAATATCTCTTATATTAGTTATATACACATCTCTTATATACATGGTTTATGCATGTATATAATTAGCTATTTCGCTTTTACACCTACATTTCGATAGCCTATAACAAGCAAGGCTCTCCTGGATAAAGGGGTCTCTTCTCATATTGAGGGTCTACTATTTGCAGATGGATAGGTAATGATGCATATAGTTCATACATGACAGGGAGTGGTGCTGCATGAGGGGAGAAGGAGGGGCTATGTCCAGGGCGGCCGACCAAAACTCAGATCACTCTCGCTTTCCATATGTAGCTCCCCACCCGCAGTTCGGGATTCCCGTTCCGCCACCCCCTTTAATCCGAGATGAGGATAAGATATGGCACCATACCTAGTAGGCCTAATATATATGTACAAATACGCTAAACCCATCGACTTTCTGCCGCGAGCACATCCTGAACATCGTGCTCATTTTTCTTCGTCCCACCCACCTACTCCCTTCAGTGTTTGGCACAACTGGTTTGGATTTCGGCACTCACTGTGGCTGTCCAAACCTTGCCTTGTTTTAAGGGGGAAGATTAGATGTTACTGATCACGTGATCAAACATATCCACTTTGGAAAGGGCAAAACCACCAGGTGGTCCTCCGCAAACCCCAAGTTATTCGTCTCTGAGTAACCTGTCCCTCTTTCCCACATTACTATTGTGACTAGTTATCTTATCTGGCAGTTATGATCGGTTCTCGGCCCGGGAATAAAGAATCGATATCTTAGCACTTGGCAATGCTACATATGTGAGACCTCTTCGTCCTTCCGGAAACCGGCTTCTGCTCCACGATGTGGCTAACGTCCACCAAGTTGACGCTGTTCGGTCGATCTTTTCTACTTTTGATTTCTGAGTATGCAGGTTTCCTCTCTAGTACCCCTTTTCCATTGTTCAAAACCAGTACCAAATTTAGAATTATGGCCAACGTGATTTGCTGGATAGTAGCAGGGGTCTTGTTTGGTCGCAATCGCGCTACAGCGCCTGTTCTGAGTCTAGCTCTCTTAGCTTGGGTGTGTGCGAGGATATCACAGAACACCTTTGTCACCTAATCTTCCACTCCAGACTCTTGGATTGCGACATGGTGATGTTGCCATGATAGACTACTAGTGAAAGGCAATGCAACTGACTTGAAAGTTATAATAACAGCCCTGGATGCGGACCATATAAGGTGACGAACCTACCTTCTAAGGTGCACATCGATCTTCTTTGTCAACACTTTGGTGCTCATGCTTGGTGATCAGATTGATCGGGTGACGTTGATGCCCAGTCCGAACAAGCGCCATAGACAATGCAACTCGAGGACTTGTGCAATTAGGACAGCTTCCTGTGACCTGTGGGTTGTTTTTCTCCCTTGGGCATAGTACTGTCGTCGTGGTCGTCGTGAGTCTTTCTCGCAATGCACTGCATCTAAGATTCATCGCAATTAGACTGTTGTCATTGCTATCTCCTCTGAAGTGTATGATAAACTGCACGGCGTAGGGAATGTGGGAGGTATTGTAGGTGAATACCATTATTTTGCCTCCCACCATCATGGACGAGTCTTCCGTCTCTACAGGTGCGGCTGTTAGTGGATCATTCCTTTTTCTTATCGGGCTTGCGAATACGGTGATCTTGTGGAGAATAATCAAGCAACGCCGCGAAGTAATTGCTAGCTTTGCATCCCTCAACGAAGACAAAAACTGATGTGTAGGATAAAATCCGGCTCAGAGACATGATGTCCCCGACCCGAACCACGACCCAAGACACTCCCATATGATCATGATGAGAATATTGGGACCGCTTATCAATTTCGTTAATCGTCCATGGAAGGTAAGTATCTCGGTGAGGGTGCTTGTAACGCCTGATAGAGATCCAGTAGATGTACCCTGTCGGCGTGTTGTTCGGGTTTGGTGTGTGCTCGGACATTTAAGCGTCTTTCTCGGTTTTTAAAGTTTTGGATGCAGGATTCGATACAGCATCCTCTATTGCTTTGCTGGGAGTCTCCGCCCTAGCTAAGAAAAACACTGATGGCACTTCCATGTCTTCTGGTCATATAGTCATCCTCCCGGTAAATTTTTCCATGAAGTTCAAAAGTGCTCGCGACAACCCTGATCATTGTTATCACAGTTCCTTTTTATGGCGGGAATGACCTTAGTTGATTCAACAGACTCCATACTGATGCTATACTCTTATTCTGGCTTTACAGAACGTTCCTGGAGATTGTTTGAACAGTCCACAAAGTCTGATGTTCCAAATTTGGTCGTCGCCGCAAGTGTCGTGGAGGTGCAAAGAGACTTGCCATCGAGGCCAGAGGACACCCAGAGTCTGGATGCCACTGCATTACAAAAGACCACCACAGAAAAGTCGGACCCCGAGTCTTTTCCAAGTCCAGACCACCTATCTACAATTACCCCAAATTTGAATGCCATACCCCCTGTGAATATGAATACGGATAGTCGTGCTGCCTCGGATACGACGGCGAAAATAAACGTTATGTCCGGACTCAGCATAATTTTAACTCTGATGAGCATTCTTGTCGCGTTCAGGTAACTTTCAGCTGGTTTCCATGAGGTCCACCTTGACCACAGTTTGAACAGCATCTCGCTGATCACGATCATGGGGCTGATCGGGGAGCATTGCCGTAGCTGTCGTGCAGCAGCCGAAGCAAAAAACGGAGGTGGATTTGCAGGCAGCTGGTGGAGGGGCTGGGCAAAGGTGCGTTGTGGGTTTTATTCCACGCGGTGAATCATTATCCGCCCTTATCAAGGCCAACAACAAATCGGGATACATAGGGGCGGCCATCGTTGGCGGATTTCTTGCAGTTGTGGGAGGGTGGTATGCGTATCAGTGGGGTGCTCGCAAGGTGAAGGGCAGGAGCAAATGAGATCGAAAGTTTGTTTCCGCGTTGCCATCCTCCGGAGTAGGTATGTATGTAATTTTAAAATATTCGTAACTCGATGTCCAGACAAATTGAGGGACCGATCGACCCTCATTTCAGCTTCGGGATTGTTTCTAGTTGTTTCTCGGGGTCCCAACTCTATGCTTCTGATCTCGGGGTCGATTTCTAAGAGGTCGGATCATATCAGCACCGGAAGCACAGCAATGGATAACGCATGTCAGGCTATGCTATTAAGCTTATCCTCTCTCCGCGCATGTACGATGCGTGGGAGCGCCGTACTGTTGGATATGAAAGAAGGTATCTATAATATCTAGGTGGGCATTTGACACCGTCTGTACATGTGATGCCGCAAGACTAGCCAGCAAGATATACTTAGACACAAATGGTATCGTTTGGTCGACTCACATCGAGAAACAACAGGTTTCAGATCAACCGAAAATTTTGCCGAAAACAATAGTTTCAGCAATGTGACTGAAATTAGACCTTTCGGTCAACCCAAAATATCTTCTTTTACATTGTACTGAAACCCATAATTTTCAACACAAATTTCAGCTGACCCGAAAACCTGTTCGTTAACACCACGTTCGGTTTTACGTCAGTCATGACGATGGGGTGGCAATACTGACGTCTTTGCTTTGACACAAATATCCTGAAGGCTCGTGTTCCTCCTATGTAGAGGCAATACAATGATATGACCACTCGTACGGAAGCAGAAGCTTTGTCAAACACGTAATACTGAGCTGTTGGTACAGCAGCTGTACTTGATACCGCCAGGGGTTTAGTAGTGCCACAAAGGAAATATCAAATATGAAAACTGTGCCCATATCAGGGTTAGTCGAGTTAGTCGCAATTGTTCACTCGAACTAATTTGGAAGTTGCCTCCGATGCCTTTATGGGCATGAGATCGGCGGCAAGCTTCCATTTTAGAAATAAATCTTCCTTTCTCGTCTGGTGACGTAGATCAAGAGCTGTTGTCAGTAGCTTTAGGCTGTGCACTGCCTACTTGTTGTTTCCTCATACAAAAGAAGTATTGTAGGACTATTGCAATGTCTGGAAAACGTTCCTCATACAAAAGAAGTTTTGTAAGACTATTGCAACGTCTGGAAGACGAAGTCCCGCGTACGTGTTTACCGTCAATTTGACAATGATCGAGCAGCCAGATGAAATGCAGAGTTGACAGCACCCCCTGCCGAACATGCTTATCAAGAATTCGGGGTGAAACCGTCGTCCTCGGAGAATGTGAATGGATTGACAGGGAAGAAACACATGCACTGCCGGCCATCCGTCAAGGTCGCAAGGGTGACTCACGCGATCCTATTCTGCCTGTCAGTGCGGGCCGGACCTTATCCTGCCAAGAAGAAGAAAAAGCATTCGACATTCGTGATATCTTGGCTAATTGTAAAATATGTACAGCGAAAAGGTTAAAGAGGCAGCTATTCGTGCATATGTAAAGAGAAAAGCGAACCAGAGGCGGTAGAAGACGTGATATTCGTACCCAACTAATTCGTACCAGAGCATAAGTAAGACGAAAACATGATACATTTTCTTCGCAGGGAGAAGCGACGCAACTAAAAAAAAAGTGAAAGAAACTGAAACCAACGAAAAACAGTATAACATATGCTTAGCCAGGGCACAGATAAATTGTCCCATGACACCCATTCAGAAGTGATGCCAATCAACAGCATCGATTATCAGAGGAAGGCAGTGCATTGCTATTGCTTATCGTCGACCATAACTCGTTTGCTGCTGCCAATGTCCGTGCTGTGCAGCGGCATTCGCCAAACCGCCTAACGGCTGCCCCGGTCCACCCGGTGAACCACCACCAGGATACGAGTACCCACCCGGTGATGTCAAGTGGGACGGATAAAGCCCAGGGTCATGCTGTCCCTGATGGTGTTGTTGAGCTGGCTGACTGGGATGATGCCCATATAACCCCGGAGTATACTGCGCTTGGGACGATGTGGGCACCTGCTGATGCTGCTGCTGGGGGGACGTCGGAGAGCCCAGTGAGATTTGGGAAGGGGGTGGCTGCTGCTGATGCTGCTGGTGGGACTGCGACGACTGTGGGCCTTGACCTGAAGCTGGGATGGATAGTGGTGGAATGGACGCATTTGGGGAGTGAGGTGAGGTAGCACCTCTGTTGGCACTACCCGCAGAGTTATTTGCAGCGATTGACGAAGCACGACGACGACGCTTGTCTCCAGATGACGCACGACCTCCATGAGTAGCAGAGGTGTCCTCGGTATCATTATCGTCATCCTCATCTTTGGCACCACCGGCAGACGAACCACCACTGATCGCAAGACCACCTGGAAGATTGTTAGTAGGCGGTGGACCTGACATGCTCATGGGGTTGCTAGAGCGGCCGATGGGGGGGCCGACAGGCATGGATGGAGGGACAGCGCCATGAGGAGCATTGAGACAAGCTTGGATAAGGTTCTTGCCCTCTGGCTGGGTGACGAGGGGTTGTAGCTTTGCAGTAGTGAAAGTGTATACCAGACCTGTCTCGGATACAACGAGAAGGAGGACCTGAGTGCCAGTAAGGGTAGATAGTTCGTATGCCTGGCGTGGGTATGAGAGGTGATGTCGAATATAACGGGAAAAAAAGTTACCTTTTTCATAATGCCTGAAAATAGGTATTGTGAGAAGGGAAGACTCAAGACCGGTTGAGGGAAAAAAAAGGAGGCGAGACATACCTGCTTTCCTTTTGGAGAACGTTATATGACGTCTCGATTTGTCCTGAATAAATTCGATCTTGATCTTTCGTCTTCCGGCCTTCTTGTCAGATTTGGGTTTTTCCTCATCGTCATCGTCGTCTCCAGCACTATCGGCAGCATCGTGATCATTGATAAACGCGTCGTCGCCTACAGGAGGGGGAGCAGCAGAAGGTGGAGGAGGTGGATGGGCGTCAGCTGGAGTAGAACTTGGTTGGTGCATATCGAGAGTACGCTGTCGTTTACGCATTGTTGGAGAAGGAGTTTGCTGGGCTGAAGAGGTTGTTGACTGATCATGCGAGATGAGAGGAGAAGCAGAAATGGGAGGAGAAGCCGCGGTGTTGGAATAGGGATAGGATGTTGCAGATGAGACGCGGCGAAAAGACATTGAAAAAAGAAAAGGGGAAGGGGGACTAACGGGAGGATCAATAGACGAGTAGCAGAGAAGGAAGAGAATGGAATCGAGGAGGAGGAGGAGGATGCTGTTACGGACAGGCCGGAAAAGGAATTCCTGGGTGAGGGCGAAAAGGGAAAGTTGATCAGACTCGTTTTTGAGGACCCCGACTCGAAATCGGCAAAATATAAACTCCCATCAACATGTAAACAATCATCTCGGCAGTTCCCGCGCCACATTTCCCTCCTCTTTTTTACTTCCGTTTCCAAATCCAGCGTTCCCAGCCTCCGATCTTACCCGGCCATTACCATTCCCCGGTCGCACTGCCCCCACCCCCATACTTGGCAGTTCTCCATCTATATCGGGACGCCCTGACACGCCATCACTACGCAACCGTGATACCCGTCCATGACCGCGCTTACTCGGTCCTGCACAGTCGACTTATGACTCGATCCGAGTAACAAACTTGTACTGAAATTTTCAGTCTACCACATCAGCCGACTACTTAGATAGGGGTGCGGTTGTCCAAACACAATATTTTGACATTTGAATCATTTCCTACTTCTTGTCGAGCTATTGGTTCACGCAGGGGAAAGCGTTCAAGGGCAGTTCGCCCTCAACCACCCCCAGCCCCGCCCTCACCGCCAACCCGAGGATGGCGTACATCACGCTCTTTAAAGTCCACTCTCCTCCAGGACAGCGTTCACTGCCTCAGCACTTGAGGGAATCTCGACGCAGTCTTCAGACTTCTTCCCAGGTCGCGCAGTCCGAGCCGGGCGAGCGCTATGTCCCTATTCGTAAGCAAAAAAAAAAAAAGCCGTCCTCCGTAGAGCCGCCTATGGGGGGGGAAGCGGCGGTGGTCCCCCCAGCTTAATAAGAGCTTCCTTGACGCGCTCCTGGAAGGCCATTTTGGGGTTCTTCATATAGATTTGTCGCAGTGTCAACATGATCTTGGATGGAGAAACAACGTGCTCAGCGAACCAGTCTGCTGGCATGGTGTTGGAAAGGTATTCTGCTGTGTCTTGATCTGTAAAGGTGAATGAAGTAAATGCCATATATGAGGAGGAAGGGGGGAAAGACGTGACGGCAAGAATGAGTCAACCCAGAAAATCGAGCAACCTACGACGACGTACCACTCGGTTCAACCCCGCCACTCCCGTCATGACCAGTAATTACATTTAGATGAATATCTTCGCACTCCGCATCACGACATATCCCTCCACCTGGAACTTCGTACTGACATATCGGCTTCAAAGGGTCCAGCAGCTTGCTTATCGTTGCTAGTCTGAGAGGCTGGAGGTTCGGAAGGGAAAAGGTAGGGTAAGCAGATGCCAGAGCAGACGGGCAAAAAGAAAGCGATGAAGACGAAGTGGAAGGAGAGCACTCAAAAGAAGAAAACGTGGAAGCACGTAGAGAAGTAGAGGAATTAGGAGACACTACGGAACCCGAAGAAAATAGCGACGAAGAGTTTGCAAGATTACTACTACTGTCCCGAACTGGTAGAGTTCTAGAGCCCAGAAGCGGGTAAAACTTGAGAGGGGAACTATATGTTGTGAAGCTTTCATCATGTTGTTGTTGTTGAGCTGAAACTGTCGGAATGGCCACCGGGAGGTCCTGATTTGCGTCGTGTCTTGGGAGGGTTGCTGGCGTTTTCTGACGAACCTAACAAAACAATTTCGTCAGTATTATGTCAACATCAATGGTAGACAGGCATTAGCCGATTAAGATCGGGTCTAATCACCCATCTGCACATGAAGTGGAATGAGACGAACTCTGAAGACGCACCTGTGCCGACGAAGACGATGTCAGGTCGACGTCGACTGTTCTATTCGTGGATTCCGGCGATGGTTGTTCGTTCATATCCGGTTGTGACGGTGGGTTGCTCATCTGTCGGCGGAAGAAGCGCAGGACGAAATAAACAAGGATGCGGTACCGGAGAAGACACCATCGACGAAGCAACGTGGAACCAAGGAAGATGAAAAAAGAAGCAGAAAGAAAAATGTTAGGATTACTTTTCAGATCAAAGGTTGCCACAAGGCAAAAGAAAAAAATCCTTGCCACTTGTTCCTGCTTGGTCAAAACTGGGCATTCCCAAATGGGGATCCATGAAGTGCAGAAGAAGCCGGTTAGGGAATCAGAAGCATCACGATAACCGGTAAGCACGACCGGCAGATAGGGACGTACACATGCAAAGGCACAATAGATGTCGACAGGGTGGGAATGGATGGCATCGACAAGCGAACACGAGGTCAATTGCGGAAAAGCGAATGGCGAAGGGAGTAAGCACAAAGATGATGACGCAATTAGCAGAGAAGAGCGAGCAGGGAGGTGAACAGCAAATGCTGAATGAAACTTGCCTTGTGTTTCGGTCGTCGCCTGCGCGGTATTGGTGTCATCCATAACGCCATCGTTGGCATGCTGGCCTGTAGAATGAATACACAAATCAAATCAGCCTGATCAGCAAGATGAAGAACGGTGAAAGTAGAGAACAGATCAAAGATATCGCACCTCTATTAAAAGTGGATTTTGGAATGTTCGATACAACATCAGCTAGTAGGTCTAGGCCAGTCACAACGTGATCGTCTGATGGTCAACGATGAGTTCATGCGGTTCACAAGGGGATGTCACTTACGGCTTTCCGGTGGCGTAGCAGAGGCCTGTCCATTTGAGAGATGACTCGTCCCATTTCCTTGAGCAGACGCCGACATGTGCAGTCCAACGTCAAGTTCCTCTTGTTTGACAAATATAGACGCGCCAGAATTCGGAGCATCACGACCGTTGGTGTCAATGCTAGACATTGACCTTGACTGAAGTGGATATAAGGAGCGGCCCAGGAATATCCATTCTGTTCGACATACCGCAGCGAGTTTCTTCTGCCTGTCTCGCTCTCTCTGTGCAATCATCTCTCTCATCCGGCGAATCTCCGTTTCCTTTTCTGCGAGAGCGGCAGGTGACATACTTGCGCCAGCAGCAATGCCTGCAACCGTACTTGTAGAAACGGGTGGCGTGGACCATCCGCCTTGAGTACTGATAGAAGAGACTGCAGGCGCCGGCGACGAATAACCTTTGCGCCTCCCCCAACGATCGTTCAGATTGCCCATGTCTCGCATTATAACGTCTTCGTCACCCTCCCCCTCGCTATCACTCAAGTCGATGACGCACCTCCTCATGCCACTAACACTCGCAAAGCCTGTTGGCTTCTGCTTTGCAAAGGAACTCGAATGTGTAAATCCATTGAGAAACCCTCCATTGTTATTGTGCAGCCGTATATTCAGGTCCAGATCGAAATCAGAAGCAACCGGTCGTTTCGTTCCACGCCGTTGTAGGCCTTGACTGTCAGACGCTGCATATACCGTATCAGTTGATGCCTGTGTGAATGCTGTACTGGTGGAATCTGACGATGACGGAGGATAGTCATGCGTCTTACTCTCTGAAAACACATGCGAAACCACAGTATGGTCTTGTTTCATCTCGTCTCCCGCGAGTGCTGGCACGAGCGGAGGTGCCTGCTTGGAAGGAACTCCTCTGAGACCAGGAATGTCATCAACGTCCATGTCATCAGCGCCCCTCCGCCGAGTCCTTGCTTGTACGGTAGCAATGCCCTCTTCTGCTGCCGGGCCAATGCTCTTCAGAAAGTCTTCAACCGTCTCCGAGGGAACCGTCAATTCGGCACTCTGAACGCGCGTTGGGGAAGACACTGAAGGGAATGCTTGAGATCGGACGTTGGAGATCGAAAGATCAGAAGAGGAAGGAAATGAAGACACAGATGAGTCGGAAGATATGATAGGTTGCTTAGATTTCCGCGAAGCTATTGCAGCTTTCCGCGCGAGAAGTTCTTGTCGCCGCTGTTGCTCCATATCATGTAAATTGGTAGTTGTGGGACTTTGCGAAGTCTCGGCAGCTACAGGCCTCAGTTCGGTTCGAGTAGGAAGGATTGCCGCAGCATTCTGAGTAGAGTTGCTAACACTTTGGTTACCCTGCGAATAGCGCCTAGCAGTAGTAGGTGGCGGAAGCATAACAGATGATTGCCGCTCCACCAAAACTGGAATGTTAGGTGTATAAGGTAGGATCCCAGTAATATCGAGGTTTTGAGGCAAGCGAAGATTAAGTTCAGCGAAAACATAATACACAATTTCGCGAGTTAGACCGCAGTCTACAAGGTATTCCGGCTGAACTCCCCAACCAAGGAGATCAAGCACGATATCTTTAGCGGTGTCATACTGTGCTTGATTCACTGCACAATGTGTAAAGTAAGAAGGATACTCAAGAAAGAAGGTAAAAGCACAGACTTGCTAGACCAGGCCGGACGTGATCAGCGTCCAGAACATAAAGCGGCTTATCCAAGACCTCAGGAGCATCAATATTCATAGGGCTGGAAGAAATGGGTTGCGAAACAGAAGAGAAAGTAGGATCGGAAATGCGATCCGATAGCCTGGTCCTCGGTTGGGTAAGATCTATGGGAAGCACGGTCGATTTTGGAGGTGTCGAACGCCTTCCATGAGTTGTACTTGCAGAAGGTCTAGGAGGCGACCGTGGTTTTGAGATTTCGGGCGATGGCTTCCTGACAGGAAGTCTTGAAGTCTCTTCGTCACTGATCTCGCCCTCTTCACGCATCTGAACATCCTCGACGGGAGGAGATACAGACGACTTTAAAGAGGTATGTATCGGATCTGCAGGAGTCACCGCCAGTCGCTCTTCAGGCGAGATGTCTTCTGTGCCATAATCAAGCTGAAATCCAGTATCCAGCGGAAGAGGACGAGAAGGAAGAGCCTGAGGAGTAGATTTGTCAGCTATAGGTTTTCGACGCTTTGATTTCAGAGTCAAAAGCGCAGCAGCACGGAGAGAAGAGGCGGGGTCTGATGTGGAGGCAGAGGCTGTGAGGTGGTTGGAAGAATTGATGGTTTCTTGTAAAGACAACTGTTCTGACATGAAGAAAAGTAAAACAAGATAAACCAAAAAACCAAGGAGAAACGATGGTGAAAGCTGTGACCCCGAGACACCACGTGAAGGATTGCGCACGGACCACTCAATTTAGTGCGTTGACTTTGTTCAATTTCAGTTGCATAGGACACAGAAAGAATCAGACCGGAAAGGACTCAAGTTGAATTGCTAAAGAATTTGAAATATACTTTTGGATTTGCCCCAGCATTTTCACAAAATGCTGAGCCGATATCGATCTGCAGCAAAGAGCAGGAACTTCACATTTTCGTTCCTTAGGATTGCCACGCAGGCACGCAAGGTCTCGAGCTGGGCAGACAATGGGCAGAAGAACAGGTTGAAAACATTTAGCGACTGACAATACTATTTCCTATCACAATGCTTGAAGGATCTTCGAATCTATGAAGCGGAATTATATATCCCATAAAATCAAACATATGCTTATAAAATATGCTACAGTAGTATGCAGGAATGTCACACACCGAGGAGTATGAGTTTCCAGCTTGCCTAAAATTATTGTCAAAATGCAGTGTTCATATAGTTTCGGGCGTCCTAATTAGTTGAACAACCCAGTGTGTGACACAATAATCCATTGAACAAGAACCGCGGTGGCCTATGGTAGCATCAGTACTTTTGTACAGGCTGGAGCAAGAATTTCTTTTGGATACAACCCTAAAAACATGAAAGTGACCCCCAAGCATAAAAGGTCTGCTGTGTTTGGTGGCCTACACTAAGGTAGACAGGTGGACCAGAAAAAAAGAAGCAAGTTATCTTCATTGCACAGAAGTGGGAACCTGTAAGCTACTACAGTTACTATACCTTCATTGCACAGAAGTGGGAATGAAGGCAGAATTAAAAGGAAGGTCAATTAAATATGTGTGTGAAAGATTGACCATGTAAGTAAAGGGCTACATCAAGTGTAGTGTGTGATTTAGGAAGGCCACATCAAGTGTAGTCGCACAATAGAGAGATGGCATATCAGTCATCAGCACCAGCGATGTCATCAATGTATATGTTGTCAGTGTGTGTCACATAGGTAAGCTACAATGTATCGAATGATATGGTACATATACAGTGTATTGAATGATACAGGTTCGGTAGATGCTGTTGAATGCTCTAATCTATATATGTGTACCTACTATAGTAACAAATGAATACACTATTACAATGGTTGCTAGACTGAAGAGTAATACATTTAATACAGACATCAGTAGCCTATGAAATAGTTTCAGGCAGCAGCAACGGCAATGGAGATGGGAGCAGCAGCGGCCTTACCAGGATTGGGATCAAGATCAGCATTACAGGTATGGCTGATTGGAAATTAATCTCATTTCATTTATGTGTAGTCTGCATGGATTCTGCATGCAAATTGGTGTATGATAAATTCAGTAAAAGCCATGTTTATGCAATAATTCATTTATTGCAGTGTGCAGGCCTGCAAAATTGGGTCGGCATGCCAGTCAGCAACCCAATAGGGCTGCAGTGGCATCAGCATTAGGCCACTATGTGATCAATGTCGCACAGGCATGGTTCGGTGGACGACTCTATGTATATATATGTATGTACTATAGCAACAAGTGAATGCACTATTCAATTCTTGTTGTACCACACTAGACATATTAAGAATGTGGTGTACAGATTGGTGACCTATGAGACAGCATCAGACATATGCATCAGCATCAGCATATGTATTGGGGCCAGGGCCAGGGTCAGCAATTGGTATGAACATCGGCCTTAAAGGTATACGAGCTTATGACCCATGCCTTTGTCATGGCGTTCGCTCGCTTTGCTCGCTCAGCCTGACACTGGCATAGGCCAGCTCACGTATATGTAACACAATGCTTAATCCCACTACAGTTACTCAACTCTTCAGTTGCCTTTGGACCTTCGGCCCAAAGTCAACGTTTGGGGGTTCATGGTCACACAACTGTTTAGTTGACTTTTAGATAGTACACAACTCTTCAGTTGACTTGGGACCGTTGGCCCCAAGTCAACGTGGGGAGGTTGTGGTGACACAACTCTTTAGTTGACTTTTAGATACAGTAGTACACAATTCTTCAGTTCACTTGGGACTGTTGGCCCCAAGTCAACATGGAGGGGGTTGTGGTGTTTATCCCCATCTCCCCCCTTGCCATCCCCATCCCCATCTCTATCTCTCTCTCCATCTCCATCTCTCCCTTTCCCTTCCCCATACCCATCCCCACCCCCATCCCCACCTCTCTCTTCCTTATCTCTCCCTCCCCCTTCCCCATCTCCCCCCCCTCATCTCCCCCATCTCTATTCCCATCTCCCCCATCTCCATCTCCATCTCCATCTTCCCCTTCCCCTTCCCCTTCCCCACCTCCCCCTTCCCCCTTCCCATCCCCCCTCTCACCCTTCCATGTCCCCCTCCCCCCTCTACACCCCCTCATACTCCCTCTACACCCCTCATCCCTCTTCTCCATCCCCCTCCTGCCCACCCCCTCACATCCCTCACACTCCTCTCACACTCCTTCACACTCCTCTCCACACTTAGCTCACTTGCGAAGTTTCAAACTCCACTTCAAACTCAGCTGCAGCTCACCTCTACATATGCGATGACGATGTTTCAAACCCAGTTATATGACTAATTTTTAGTCAGCTCTGACTAATGTGATCATTTCTGACTAATCTTGCACAGCGCTGACCAATTTTGCACAGCTCTGACAAATTTTAGATAATCCCATCAACCATCACTCCCATCATTCCCACAAAATGACTGTAGCATATGTTGTGCACATCGTCCCATCAATCCAGCTGGCCGATCACCGATCTTACCCGAAAAATTCCCCCCTTTAGCTGATGCCATCACACCATCACTCTCACAAAATGTTGATACGGCTCCCTATCGCCCTGCATGCATACTACGGCATTTTTTGCGATTGTGTGCACCTCCTAGATGGCTTCCGCACACTTTGCATAGCGCGCCTTTGTGCGCTTTCGTGTGCCTTTGTGCGCCTTTTGCATTTCTACTGCGCTTTCATTTCCCCATAGCCGCCAATCATTGTGCGCCCTAAATGCGCCTCATTGCACTTCAAGCCGCCTCCATGCGCCCCCCCATGCTCCTTATCTGCCTTCCACATTTATTGCGTGCTCCTTTTATGCTTTACCTGCAACTCACATTCCCTGCTGCGCACTCATTGCACAATCCCTATCACACACACAACAATCCACTGCACCAGTGCACTGCGCATCACGACTCCCATCTTACTGGTGCATTTATTCGAGGTGCACTGCAATTCCAACATGAGCAAACTGCACGTTCTCACATAATCAGGGCACTTTGTGCCTATTTGGCATTGGACTGTGTGCACCTGGCATGTTCACATAATCCTGGCACTTTGGTGGTATTTGGCCTTTCACAGCATCTCCTTATAGTTCTTCCACATTTCCAATTGGTATTACCTTATCTGGTAACCAGCACAGGTCGATCACATCATTATTACTAAGGCACAGCATGCGACACATAACACTGAAGCAGATTAATTGGGAAAAGCACACGAGACTTAGAGCACACCAAAAATAACACATCATACCGGAACAGTTGGATAGTGGGCTATAGGTGCACAAATCTTATTGGCTGAGGCAGTGGCATAGTGCAGTCGGTTTTAGATGGGCGAATGGATGCACTTGTGGGTAGCGCATGGCGCTTTCTATTTTTATGCTTTATTTTACCATTTTTATCAAATAAGCCATTTGTACATAGTAGGCAGACAGATAGAGAATCCAGAGGATCTTTCCCCCCCTCATAGTTCATAGCTCAGTCAGCATTGCACATAGTCTGTGCACCAGCATCCAGTCCATGTGCCTTTGTAGTGCGCTCTTCATATAGCCATGTTTGCATATCATTTGCGTCTCCTCATCGTATTGTTGTGTTTCATCCCTGCATCGCATCCTTTGTCCTCGTTCGTGCACTCATACAGTGCACCCTTTGTATAGCTGCATTTGCGCACCATTTGCACACTTATTTGCATAGCCGCTGATACGGCTCCCTATCACCCTGCGCACATACTACAGCATTTTTTGCGATTGTGTGCACCTCCTAGATGGCTTCCGCACACTTTGCATAGCATGCTTTTGCGCGCCTTTGTGCGCTTTCGTGCGCCTTTGCGCGCCTCCATGCACTTTTGCACGCCTTTGACCGTTTAGGTGCGCCTTTGTGCGCCTTTTGCATTTCTACTGTGCTTTCATTTCCCCATAGCCGCCAATCATTGTGCACCCTAAATGTGCCTCATTGCACTTCAAGCTGCCTCCATGCGCCCCCCCCACGCTCCTTATCTGCCTTCTACATTTATTGCATGCTCGATGCGCCTTTGCGCACTCCTTTTACACTTTACCTGCAACTCACATTCCCTGCTGCGTACTCTTTGCACAATCCCTATCACACACAACAATCTACTGCACCGGTGCACTGCGCATCACAGCTCCCATCTTACTGGCACATTTACTTGAGGCATACCACAATTCCGGCATGAGTGAACTGCGCATTCTTATATAACTGGGCCACTTTGCGCCTATTTGGCATTGGACTGTGCGCACTTGGGCGCTTTCACGTAACCCAGGTGCTTTGGCAGTATTTGGTCTCGCACAGCATCCCCTTTTAGTTCTTCTACATTTCCAATCGGCATCGCCTTATCTGGTAACCGGTACAGGTCGATCACGCCATTATTACTAAGGCGCAGCATGCGACATATAACACCAAAGTGGATTAATTGGGAAGAGCGCACGAGACTTAGCGCACACCAATAATAGCGCATCGCACCGGAACAGTTGGATATTGAGCTATAGGTGCGCAAATCTTATTGGCTGAGGCAGTGGCATAGTGCGGTCAGGTTTAGATGGGTGAATGGACGTGCTTGTGGGTAGCGCATGGCGCTTCCTATTTTTATACTTTATTTCACCATTTTATCACATAAGCCATTTGTACATAGTAGCAGACAGATAGAGAATCCAGAGGATCTTTCCCCCCCCCCTCATAGTTCATAGCTCAGTCAGCATCACACATAGTCTGTGCACCAGCGTCCAGTCCGTGTGCCTTTGTAGTGCGCCCTTCATATAGCCGTGTTTGCGTTATCGTTTGCGTCCCCTCATCGTATTGTTGCGTTGCGTCCCTTGCATTGCATCCTTCGTCCTTGTCTGTGCACTATTGTAGTGCGCCCTTCGTATAGCCACGTTTGTGCACCGTTTGCACACCCTTTTGCATAGCCGCATTTTGCGCACCGCCTGCGCCTTTTTCCGCTCCTTGCGCTTTCACTCTGTTTGCACCCCCAAACTGTGCACCACCTTCACAGTACATTCCAGTGTCGTCTTTGTCCTGTTACACCTCCCGCCTTCATCATCCTCATCGTTGCGCACTTTTGCGCTCTCGTTGCGCGTTTTTGCCTCTTTGCGTTGCACACTTTTCCGCTACTGTGCATATCTCCCCTTTCATGTACACTACTAGTGCGCACACTGAAAATCGCTGTACCAGCCTCTCTATAGTCTCCGCGCCCTGAAGGACGATCCGAGGCCATCTAAGTGAACTCCCCCCTCACCCCGAGCACGCCTGCAGTTGTAGGTTAAGTGTTCACCCCTTCTGTTGAGACTCTGCACTGAGTACCAACTGAACTCATCATTTTCTGGAGCCCACCACGAGGGGTTTCTGTTTATCAGACCATATTTTAGACCTCCATCGGCTCGCTCTTCGCTTCAACATTAACCACCTTCGCACTCTCCATTCCGAGCTGCTAGCAACTGCGCTCCAGCTTGGGGAAATACCAGTATTTGAATCACTCTTCCTAAACAACACGCATCACTCGTCCGCGCTGTCTTTACCTCCACCTTTACCTGAATCATCCCTACCTACCCTAACTCCGTCTGCATCACCGCATTTTTCCCCACCTCCGAATTTTGCTGCGCTTTTACCAGATCTTAACTCTACACACCTTATTCCACCTACCATGGCTACCATGCACATGCCATCTGCATCTAACCAAAATGCGCCACGCTTTGACCCTGCAAAACCGTGCGAACTCCAGAAGTACTTTGAGGAGCTTGCGCAACTCCTCCGCGATTGTAACGTCACCAACGAGACCGATAAGAAGTTCCACACAGTGCGCTATTTGGACAGCGACACTGCAGACACTTGGAAACTGCTACCAGAGTATAGCGCGATGCACAACTATGGTGCATTCAAAGACGCTGTCCTAAAGCTTTATCCTGGCTCTAGGGATGGCAGTAAATGGAGTATTAGCGACCTGGACAAGCTTATTGGTGAGACTGCACACGTTGGCCTCGTAACTGCAGAAGAAATTACGCGCTATTATCGCGCATTTTTCAACATTAGCGAATACTTAGTTGCGCAAGGCATATTGGTGCGCTACGACCAAAGCCGCATGTTCGTTAGGGTGTTTCGACCAGACCAGCTGGAGCGCATTTTGAGCCACCTTGCGATTGCAGTACCGAATCAGCCTGCAAATGTGCCATACTCATTAGATGCAATATGCGATGCGATCGACTTTATCTTTGAAGGCCCAGCGCGCTATTTCCAGCCACTTACTGGGCTCACAGTGCAAAACCCCGATATGTATGCACCCTACTCAGCACCCAGCGCACCCATTTCACAGCCACAACCTAGCGCACCCGCAGTCAAAGCAGAAGACATTTCAGTCTTATTCGAGCGCATGACACAGACGATAGTTACTGCATTGAGCGCATCACGCAGAGATGGCGGAAATGGTGCGCCTCGCTCGAACAACGACAAGTGCAATGGTTGCGGTCAGACAGGGCACTATATCCCTGAGTGCGCTTCAATTGAGCGCCTTATTAGCGAAGGAAAGTGTAGGTGAAATGTGGAAGGGCGCATCATACTCCCAGGTGGCGCATTCGTGCCGCGTTCTATTCCAGGCAATTTCCTAGGCGAGCGCATCGAGGAATGGCATAAGCGCAACCCAGGGCAGATTGCCACGGGTCGACTTTCATCTAATACCAATTCGCAGCTCATCTACAATATAGCGCCTCGTCCAGCTCCAGCTGCACCTCTACAGTCGACGTACGTTGCCGCTTCAGCTCCTGCAGCAGATTATATGCAAAGCGCACCAAATGCGCAACTAACGAAGGAAGAGCGCATTGATGCGCTCGAGAGGGAGTTGATGGCGCTTCGCAAGAGGCAAGTCTTCGACGGAGTTGAAATTCTGCGGCGCGCACCACGCAATACATCCAATCAAGAGGGTGTGCATTCTACAACCACAGACATGGCACCCGCCGACAGTATTGAGTCCCCAGCTTCGCAATCCGCTGCGAGCGCAACTGATGCGCCCAACGAGACACCCATACATCTCTATTTCAACATTCCTGAGGCGCGTTTTGCACCTGCAGCAGCAGATAAACCAGACATACCAGCTAACTCTTCCAAAGGCAAAGAGCCATCATACTGCACTGTCATTCCCATCCAGAACCCGCAGATTGTCGACGACGTATATGCACGTGCCATGAAGGCGCCCTCTGTTACGGTTTCGCATGAAGAGCTTCTATCCCTTTCGCCCGATCTCAGGCAGCACCATAGAGAACAAGTCACCCCAAAGCGCATTGCAGCTACCAGTGTGGAAGTAGTAGCTACAAACCTTGCAAGCGTTATGCCATTTGTGCACTGCGAAGCGCGCGCGCCCTTTGCAGGAGATAAAATGCTTAATGCGACACCTCCAGGTAGCGCGGCAATTGCAGGGCCGCTTCCTATTGTTTTGCAGGATCCATTTGAACAGTACCTTACCCATCTCCAGCCAGGCGAAATTGAAAACCCCGATGTTTTGAAGGTCGCTAAAGAGTCGCATGCGCTTCACTCCATTGATTTATTGATCGACAACCAAGAGTACTTTGAAGCTATCTTAGATCCGGGTTCACAAATTATCGCAATGTCAGAAGTGGTCTGCCATCGTCTTGGGCTTCAGTACGACCCGCGCATTTGTTTATACATGCAATCAGCCAATGGAGAGGTAGATGAGTCGCTTGGGCTTGCGCGCAACGTTTCTGTGTGCATTGGGGATATCATTGTCTATGTGCAAGTTCACGTTATCCATTCACCTGCTTATGATATTCTGTTAGGGCGCCCCTTCGACGTGTTAACACGCTCCATCGTGCGCAACTTTGTGGACGAAGTGCAAACAATTACAATCTGCGATCCAAACACTGGCGCCATCTCCACCATTCCAACAAAGCCTAGGGGGAAGCCGCGCCACTTCTTACCAGCTCTAGCAACACCGCACTTTGCTATTCAGCATAACCCGCAAAGAAATTTTTGCCAGGCTTCAAGGAATTGATCTCAGACCAAGGAGAAGCCGCCACTATCATAACATTTGACTCTGATACCCAATCTTGTGACGTTTCCGTGTTTGCGCTTATTCCATTTTCCGCTTCCGTTCCTTTCACCTCTATTATCTCTCAACTCTACCTATCCCAGTGTACCAACAGTCATATGCAGGCGCTCTTAAATTCGATCGACCCTGTGGTGCTTATTCCTGCTGCGTTTCCGAAAAGCACACATGCGCGTGCAACTTTTATCGATTTAGTGGTGCGCACACCGCAAAAGGGCATAGTGACCAAGAAGAAGTATAAACTGGTTGCTAGAAAAGTCAAGCCAGTAATTGCGCCTGTCCCAAACGAATTCTGCATCGAGCACAACATTATAGGCAATCCGCTAGCGGCGCTTCCTGTGCTTTTACCAAATCTGCCACCATTTACCCTGACTGGGCGCTATACTGAAGAGCGCATGCAAGCGCTCCAGGAGCGCCACACCAATTTCCTATTACCAGAGGAGATGAAGGTTTTACACCACTTGATGTCTTTGCAGAATGAAGCCTTTGCATGGAGCGATGAGGAGCGCGGTAGCTTTAAGACCGCGTTCTTTCCCCCAGTAGAAATCCCAGTTATTCCGCACACTCCTTGGATAGAGCGCAACATCCCCATTCCACCAGGCATATACGATGAAGTTTGCGCCATTATCCGGAAGAAGATAGACTCAGGTGTTTATGAGCACTCAAATTCGGCATATAGATCGCGCTGGTTCTGCACACTCAAGAAAGATGGAAAAGCACTGCACATCGTACATAGCCTCGAACCGCTTAATCGCATTACCATTAAACACTCCGGCGTCACCCCTACACCTGAGCACCTTGCAGAGCAATTTGCGGGGCGTGCATGCGGCGCCATCCTTGATCTATATGTGGGATACGACGAGTGCCTAATCAAAGAATCGTTGCGCGACCTTACAACATTCCAGACACCATATGGCACAATGTGCCTCGTTACATTGCCAATGGGTTGGACAAACTCAGTACCAATCTTCCACGATGATGTGTGCTATATTCTGCAGCCAGAGATACCAGATTACACCGTTCCCTATATTGACGATGTTCCAGTCAAGGGGCCTTCGAAGCGCTACATTTTACCGGATAGCTCGTGCGAAGCGCTCACTGCGAACCCTGGTGTAAGGTGCTTTGTGTGGGAGCACTTTCAGAATGTGAACCGCATTGTGCAGCGCATGAAATATAGTGGCAGCACTTTCTCTGGGACGAAATCCACATTGTGCACTGAAAACTTTGTCATTCTTGGCCATTATTGCACCCCAGAAGGTAGAAAACCCGAACGTGGCAAGGTAGATGTTATCTGCAATTGGGGCACATGCCACACGCTATCAGAAGTGTGCCCATTCTTGGGAACAGTCGGTTTAATGTGCATTTATATCCGCAATTATGCGCACCATGTTAACGCGCTCACAAGGCTTACACGGAAGGATGCTCCATTTGAATAGGGTCCAGAGCAGATAGCGGTGCAAAATGACATCAAGCAAGCAGTGCTAGAGTGTCCTGCACTACAACCGATCGATTATTCCTCAGAACTCCCTGTTATCCTTGCAGTCGACTCTTCCCAGATAGCGGTCGGCTTTTACCTTTGCCAGCAAAAGAGCGCAGATGCAAAAATGCGCATTTACAACCGGTTCGGCTCGATTACGCTCAACGACGGAGAAGTGCGCTTTTCACAACCGAAGCTAGAGATCTATGGGCTTTACCGCGCACTGCGCAATTTGCGCCTTTATATTATAGGTGTGCGCAACTTAATTGTGGAGACTGACGTGCACTATATCAAGGGCATGCTACAAAACCCCGATATCCAACCATCCACTAGCATTAACCGGTGGATTGTCTCAATCCTTACATTCCACTTTACACTCGTGCATGTTAGGGGAGCGGTGCATGGTCCAGATGGGCTTTCGCATCGGCCGAAGCAGCCAGAGGACTTAGAGGGAGAAGAGGATGAAGAGTTTGAGGACTGGATTGATGCGCTACATGGATTTATGCATGCGATACGTCCCATTTCACAGTCTTTGGATGCGCAAGCACTTGCACTGATGCAGCCAGAGCCAAACAAAAACACGCAAAATGCACGCAATAATGCGCTTATTTACGACGATGACTATAGCCAAGTTCCAAGGAGTGCAACAGCAGATGCAGAGGATGAGAAGTTAGATTTGGTGTGGATTTGGATGGATACCCTAATGTGCCCTAGCGACTTCACAGATTCCGAGTACAGCGTGCTCGTGCACTACGCGAGCGCGTTTTTCAAAGACAAGACGCGCCTATGGAAGCGCAATGCGCATGGTGCTCACCAGCTTGTTATTTGGCAGTCTAGATGCTTACCGATATTGCGTGCCATCCATGACAACATTGGACACAAGCGCTTTTACGCGACACGCTCTGCATTGCTCGAGCGCTTTTGGTAGCCGCATGTTATGGATGACATCATTTGGTTTGTGCACACTTGTCATATTTGCCAGATCCAGCAAACACAGAAGGTTCTAATACCGCCAGTCGTCGCAATGCCTGCGCCCCTGTTCAGTAAAGTTTATATTGATACAATGCACTTACCAGTATCAGCAGGGCGGCGCTATATCGTCCAAGGGCGTTGCTCACTTGCGACTTGGCCGGAATTCCGTGGGCTCCCTAAAGAAAATGCGAGTGCACTTGGCGATTGGATGTTCCAAGACCTCATCTGCAGATGGGGTGCATTGTGCGAGATAGTCACTGATAATAGCAAGCCATTCATCAAAGCGCTAGCCTATCTCAGTAAGCGCTACCATATCAATCACATCCGCATATCTGGCTATAATTCGCGCGCTAATGGAATTGTTGAGCGTGCACATTTTGACATGCGTCAAGCACTTATCAAAGCAGCAGATGGAGTAGAATCAAAGTGGTCCAGTGCACTGTACTCAGTCTTTTGGGCAGAGCGCATCACAGTTCGGAAGTGCCTCGGTGTTTCGCCATACTTCATTGTTACAGGCGCGCAGCCTCTAATCCCTCTCGATATCATTGAAGCGATATACCTTAACCCACCCCCAGATTCTATACTCTCCACGACAGACTTGATCGCGTGGCGCGCGCGCGCATTACAAAAGCATCCAGCAGACTTAGCACGCATCCATTCCCGAGTCTATGCAGAGAGGTGCAAAGCGGCGCTCCGTTTCGAGAAAGCGCACTCAAGAACCATCCGCAGTTTCGACTTCCAGCGTGGCAACTTAGTCCTTATGCACAACATGGCAATCGAAAAGAGCCTTAACCGCAAAAATGCGCGCGCGTTATCTCGGTCCTCTAGTTATAGTGTCGCGCAATCAGGGCGGTGCATACATAGTTTGCGAGCTCAACGGGATGGTATTTGACAGGCCAGTAGCCGCATTCCGCCTACTGCCATACCACGCGTGCAAGTCCATTGCACTTCCTGACATAGCGCTCGATATCACCACAAAGCGGTTAAGAGAGATGGAAGAGTCCATAGTAGTGGACACGGAAGACAAAGAAGCAGTTGACGAAGAAGAAGCGCAAGGAGATAGTGCTGAGGAAGAAGAAAGCGCCTGAGGCGCTGATGAGTTCAGTTGGTACTCAGTGCAGAGTCTCAACAGAAGGGGTGAACACTTAACCTACAACTGCAGGCGTACTCGGGGTGAGGGGGGAGTTCGCTTAGATGGCCTCGGATCGTCCTTCAGGGCGCAGAGACTATAGAGAGGCTGGTACAGCGATTTTCAGTGTGCACACCAGTAGTGTACACGAAAGGGGAGATATGCGCAGTGGCAGAAAAGTGCGCAACACAAAGAGGCAAAAACGCGCAGTGCGGAAAAACGTGCAACGAGAGCGCAAAAGTGCGCAACGATGAGAATGATGAAGGCGGAAGGTGTAACAGGACAAAGACGACACTGGAATGTACTGTGAAGGTGGTGCACAGTTTCGGGGTGCAAACAGAGTGAAAGCGCAAGGAGCGGAAAAAGGCGCAGGCGGTGCGCAAAATGCGGCTATGCAAAAAGGTGCGCAAACGGTGCACAAACGCAGCTATACGAAGGGCGCACTACGATAGTGCACAGACAAGGACGAAGGACGCAACGCAAGAGACGCAACGCAACAATACGATGGGGGGACACAAACGATAATGCAAACACGGCTATACGAAGGGCGCACTACGAAGGCGCACAGACTGGACGCTGGTGCACAGACTATGTGCGATGCTGACTGAGCTATGAACTATGAGGGGGGGGGGGAAGATCCTGTGGATTCTCTATCTGTCCGCTACTATGTACAAATGGCTTATGTGATAAAATGGTGAAATAAAGTATAAAAATAGGAAGCACCATGCGCTACCCACAAGCGTGTCCATTTGCCCATCTAAACCTGACCGCACTATGCCGCTGCCTCAGCCAATAAGATTTGCGCACCTATAGCTCAATATCCAACTGTTCCGGTGCGATGTGCTATTATTGGTGCACGCTAAGTCTCGTGCGCTCTTCCCAATTAATCCGCTTTGGTGTTATATGTCGCGTGCTGTGCCTTAGTAATAATGGCGTGATCGACCTGTGCCGGTTACCAGATAAGGCGATGCCGATTGGAAATGTGGAAGAACTAAAAGGAAATGCTGTGTGAGGCCAAATACTGCCAAAGCGCCTGGATTACGTGAAAGCGCCCAAGTGCGCACAGTCCAATGCCAAATAGGCGCAAAGCGGCCCAGTTATGTAAGAATGCATAGTTCACTCATGCCGGAATCATGGTGTGCCTCAAGTAAATGCACCAGTAAGATGGGAGCTGCGATGCGCAGTGCACTGGTGCGGGGGATTGTTGTGTGTGATAGAGATTGTGCAAAGAGTGTGCAGCAGGGAATGTGAGTTGCAGGTAAAGTATAAAAGGAGTGCGCAAAGGCGCATCAAGCGCGCAATAAATGTAGATGGCAGATAAGGAGCGTGGGGGGGGCGCACAGAGGCAGCTTGAAGCGCAACGAGGCGCATTTAGGGCGCACAATGATTGGCGGCTATGGGGGAACAAAAGCGCAGTAGAAATGCAAAAGGCGCACAAAGGCGCACCTAAACGGTCAAAGGCGCACAAAAGCGCACGGAGGCGCGCAAAGGCGCACGAAAGCGCACGAAGGTGCGCAAAAGCGCGCTACGCAAAGTGTGCGGAAGCCATCTAGGAGGTGCACACAATCGCAAAAAATGCCGTAGTATGCGCGCAGGGCGATAGGGAGCCGTATCAGCGCGCAACTAGCACTCCGTGCGCACCGCTATAGATACTTCACCATTTTATACGTACGCTTTGCTTTCTTTCATTTTTTTACATTACCTTTTCCTATTCGCGAAGTCGCATCTGGACATGTTCCATGATTGTGCAACCCATGGGTTTTACCGGCCGTGATGATCTACTGAGCCTTTCCCATTTTTTTTAGACTTTGTGATATCGCGTGCGCTTCATTTTTATCTCTTACTTTTTTTATCGATGGACATGGTCAATATCTCAGTTGGGAGGAGGAAAGTGATGGTTGGACAATCTTTCCACACCCCTTTGCATTTGCACATCTTTGTGTGGTGCGCATTTTTTTGTGCGCTTGACACTTCTTGCTCGAACGTTGCTTATATTATCTCTTTTCTCTCGCACATATTATTTGGGCTGACAAATTTCATTTTATGGCACCATGGAAGTGCGCGCGCAGGTTGGTGCAAAGTGCGCACATTCACGCGCGTGCACACATTCACGCGCGTGCGCACACTTCACTGCTTCGGGGTGCACCATGCGTATCACAGGGGCAACAAAGAGATTGATTAACATACTATCTAAAACTTATACTATTGTGCAGCTATTCAATGGACTCCAGGAACTCCAGGCGCTCCGTGGCTGCACCCAGTTTTGCCTTTGCATCTGCCTCCGCTCGCTCCGCACTGTGCAACCGGCTCTTAGCGACCTCTAACTCGATGAGCAACCTTTAGACATCTTCTTGAAGGCGATCGTGCGTGGTGCCCAAGACTGCAACTACCGAGTGGCATTGTGCTAAGTCGAGCGCCTCAACATCTTGACCTTGATAAACCGCGTCCCCCGAGGTGTTTTCCGATCTGGTTTGGTGCGAGGATTGCGTGTGCACACTTGCCTGGCAAACGGTAAGGCGGCACGGCCTTGGGCGCACTTGCGACGGTGGAGGGGGCGCGTTTTCGACTTTGCGGTGCTTGGATGTGCACTCTTTCAAGGGGCTGATGAGCCCCACATCGCTCTCATTGCCCTTGTCAATTTGTGATGCGCCTTTGGAAAGTTTAGCGCAGCATGGAAGGAGGATGAGAAAAAGACAGACCAGGGCGCCCAGTAGCCGCTTTCCTGCCTCTAGGAGTTGCGCACAGCTGTGCAAGGGTGCGCTTCGTCCATTCGCACTTTCTCTTACCCTTTGCGCATGGGGCGCACCATTTTCCATTGACAGAGGCACACCTAGCTGGTTGGCCGATGCGGCGGCAGTTATCACACTAGCATAGAGAAAAGGAATGGTTTAGTGAGTTTGAAGCATATCCAAAGAAACTTACTGGTCCACTATTAGCGTTAGAGGTGGCACCAACCCCACTCAGTGGCAGCACTTCGACATACGCGTGTTGCCGCGTTGCGCGCACCAGGCGTGCACTTGCGCCTTCATCCGCACTGGTGCCCTCATCGCTATGCTCGTTCTCCCCCTCGCTCATCACCCCACTCTCCCAAGACTCCCCAGTTCCTTCGCCTACAACCTCAGCATCGGTAGCGGCAGAAAGCGCGCGCAAAGAGCACACCAGTGCGATGCGTGCCTTTTCATCCTCCTGCACCTCGGCGGTATCTATATCGCTCACCTCGTCAATGGCTCTGAACTCACCTTCCAGCCGCTCCAAGTTAACCTCTGGTGCCTGCAATTCAGCGGTCAAGAGTGCGCGGCGCACCTTGCGTGCTTCGGTGCGCTCCGTGCACGCTTCCAGCCACTCTGCCAGCTCGTGCGCCCTACGCTCAAATTCCTCAGACCTCTCTTTCTCCTCAATCATCTTACGCATATCGGGCATCAGCTCTTCGCCCCAAGCAAGCCACTCCTCCACCATGATTCCGCTGAATGCACTACGCGCCTTCGTGAGGAGCGCATCGAGTTCTGCGTCATCTTGGACACAGTCTGCATGGCTTTTATATATGTTCTACATGCCCCGACCCTTAGCAACCTGCGCCAGTTATAGAAACACAAAAAGCACACCAGTTTACTACAAAACCTTCACCCCAAGCTTGCATCGTTGTCTGCTCACTCCCAGCAGCAGGGAGGGTCTCATTGAGGGCCAGGATCGTTTGTCTGAGGGCTAAGATAAATGCTGAAGCCATCGGATCGGGTAGAGATAGGTTGTGGAAAGAGTTATAGAGGATAGATGGTGGTCAGAGATGGATAAGGAGAGGATGGCCGCTTATGTGAGCGAAGAAAATTTTGTGCTGACCAATCGCATGCTGCTTGAGGACAGTCAGTACTTCAGTTGGGAGGAGATGATACGGCTCCCTATCGCCCTGCGCGCATACTACGGCATTTTTTGCGATTGTGTGCACCTCCTAGATGGCTTCCGCACACTTTGCATAGCGCACTTTTGCGCGCCTTTGTGCGCTTTTGTGCACCTTTGCGCGCCTTTGACTATTTAGGTGCGCCTTTGTGCGCCTTTTGCATTTCTACTATGCTTTCGTTTCCCCATAGCCGCCAATCATTGTGCGCCCTAAATGCGCCTCATTGCGCTTCAAGCCGCCTCCATGCGCCCCCCCCACACTCCTTATCTGCCTTCTACATTTATTGCATGCTCGATGCGCCTTTGCGCACTCCTTTTACATTTTACCTGCAACTCACATTCCCTGCTGTGCACTCTTTGCACAATCCCTATCACACACAACAATCCACTGCACCAGTGCACTGTGCATCGCAGCTCCCATCTTACTGGCACATTTACTTGAGGCATACCACGATTCCGGCATGAGCGAACTGCACATTCTTACATAACTGGGCCGCTTTGCGCCTATTTGGCATTGGACTGTGCGCACTTGGGCGCTTTCACATAACCCAGGTGCTTTGGCAGTATTTGGTCTCGCACAGCATCCCCTTTTAGTTCTTCCACATTTCCAATTGGCATCGCCTTATCTGGTAACCGGTACAGGTCGATCACGCCATTATTACTAAGGCGCAGCACGTAACATATAACACCAAAGTGGATTAATTGGGAAGAGCGCACGAGACTTAGTGCACACCAATAATAGCGCATCGCACCGGAACAGTTGGATATTGAGCTATAGGTGCGCAAATCTTATTGGCTGAGGCAGTGGCATAGTGCGGTCAGGTTTAGATGGGTGAATGGACGTGCTTGTGGGTAGTGCATGGCGCTTCCTATTTTTATACTTTATTTCACTATTTTATCACATAAGCCATTTGTACATAGTAGCGGACAGATAGAGAATCCAGAGAATCTTTCCCCCCCCCCTCATAGTTCATAGCTCAGTCAGCGTCGCACATAGTCTGTGCACCAGCGTCCAGTCCGTGCGCCTTCGTAGTGCGCCCTTCGTATAGCTGTGTTTGCATTATCGTTTGCGTCCCCTCATCGTATTGTTGCGTTGCGTCCCTTGCATTGCATCCTTTGTCCTTGTCTGTGCACTATCGTAGTGTGCCCTTCGTATAGCTGCGTTTGCGCACCCTTTTGCATAGCCGCATTTTGCGCACCGCCTGCACCTTTTTCCGCTCCTTGCGCTTTCACTCTGTTTGCACCCCCAAACTGTGCACCACCTTCACAGTACATTCCAGTGTCGTCTTTGTCCTGTTACACCTCCCGCCTTCATCATCCTCATCGTTGCGCACTTTTGCGCTCTCGTTGCGCATTTTTGCCTCTTTGCGTTGCGCACTTTTCCGCCACTGTGCATATCTCCCCTTTCATGTACACTATTAGTGTGCACACTGAAAATCGCTGTACTAGCCTCTCTATAGTCTCCGCGCCCTGAAGGACGATCCAAGGCCATCTAAGCGAACTCCCCCCTCACCCTGAGCACGCCTGCAGTTGTAGGTTAAGTGTTCACCCCTTCTGTTGAGACTCTGCACTGAGTACCAACTGAACTCATCACCGCATTTTGCACACCATTTGTGCCTTTTTCCACCCCTTGCGCTTCCATCCCGTTTGTGTCCCCAACCTATGCACCACCTTCACAGCACATCCCAGTGTTGTCTTCACCCCACTATACCTCCCATCTTCATCACCCTCATCATTGCACACTTTTGTGCTCCCGTTGCGTGTTTTTCTGCACTGTGCATTTTTGCCCCTTTGCATTGCACACTTTCCTGCCACTGCACATATCTCCCCTTTAGCATACACAACTAGTGCACACATTGAAAACTGCTGTACCAGCCTCTCCATAGTCTCTGTGCCCCGAAGGATGATCTGAGGCCCTCTAAGCAAACTCCCCCCTCACCCCGAGCATGCCTGCAGTTGTAGGTTAAGTGTTCACCCCTTCCATTGAGACTCTGCATCGAGTACCAACTGAATACATCATTTCTGGAGCCCACCGCGAGGGGTTTCTGTTTATCAGACCATATTTTAGACCTCCATCGGCTCGTCCTTCGCTTCAACATTAACCACCTTCACACTCTCCATTCTGAGCTGTTAGCAACTGCGCTCCAGCTTGGGGAAATACCAGTATTCGAATCACTCTTCCTAAACAACATGCATCACTCGTCCACACTGTCTTTACCTCCACCTTCACCTGAATCATCCCTACCTACCTTAACTCTGTCCGCATCACTGCATCCTTCTCCACCTTTGCATTTCACTGTGCTTTTACCAGATCTTAACTCTACACACCTTATTCCACCTACTATGGCTACCATGCATATGCCATCTGCATCCAACCAAAACATGCCACGTTTCGACCCCACAAAACTGCGCAAACTCCAGAAGTACTTTGAGGAGCTTGCGCAACTCCTCCGCGATTGTAACATCACCGACGAGACTGATAAGAAGTTCCACACTGTGCGCTATTTGGACAGCGACACTGCAGACACTTGGAAACTGCTACCGGAGTATAGCATGATGCACAACTATGGCGCATTCAAAGATGCTGTCCTAAAGCTTTATCCCAGCTCTAGGGATGGCAGTAAATGGAGTATTAGTGACCTGGACAAGCTTATTGGTGAGACCACACGTGTTGGCCTTGTAACTGCAGAAGAAATTGCACGTTATTACTGCGCATTTTTCAACATTAGCGAATACTTAGTTGTGCAAGGCATATTGGCACGTATGACCAAAGCTGCATGTTTGTTAGGGTGTTTTGACCAGACCAGCTCGAGCGTATTTTGAGCCGCCTTGCAATTGCAGTACCGAATCAGCCTGTAAATGTGCCATACTCATTAGATGCAATACGCGATGCGATTGACTTTATCTTTGAAGGCCCAGCACACTATTTCCAGCCACTTACTGGGCTCACAGTGCAAAACCCTAATATGTATGCGCCCTACTCAGCACCCAGTGCACCCATTTCCCAGCCGCAACCTAGCGCACCTGCAGTCAAAGCAGAAGACATCTTAGTCTTATTCGAACGCATGACACAGACGATAGTTACCACATTGAGCACATCACACAGAGATGGCAGAAATGGCGTGCCTCGCTTGAACAACAACAAGTGCAATGGTTGTGGTCAGATAGGGCATTATATCCCTGAGTGTGCCTCAATAGAGTGCCTTATTAGCTAAGGAAAGTGTAGGCAAAATGCGGAAGGGTGCATCGTACTCCCAGGTGGTGCATTCGTGCTGCGTTCTATTCCAGGCAACTTCTTGGGCAAGCGCATCGAGGAATGGCATAAGCACAACCCAGGGCAGATTGCCACTGGTCAACTTTCATCTAATACCAATTCACAGCTCATCTACAATATAGTGCCTCGTCCAGCTCCAGCAGCACCTTTACAGTCAATGTACATTGCAGCTTCAGCACCTGCAGCAGATTATATGCAAAGTGCACCAAATGTGCAACTAACGAAGGAAGAGTGCATCAATGTGCTCAAGCAGGAGTTGATGGTGCTTTGGAAGAGGCAAGTCTTCAATGGCGTTGAAATTCTGTGGTGCAAACTATGCAATACATCCAATCAAGAGAGCGTGCATTCTACAACCACAGACATTGCACCCGCTGACAGTATCGAGTCACCAGCTTTGCAACCCGCTGCTAGAACAACTGAAGCACCCGACGAGATGCCCATACATCCCTATTCCAATATTTTAGAGGCATGTTGTGTCCCTGCAGCAGCAGATAAACTAGATGCTCCAGTTAACACTTCTAAAGGCAAAGAGCCATCATATCGCACTGTCATTCCTATCCAAAATCTGCAGATTGTCGATGATGTATCTGTGCATGCCGTGAAGGCACCCTCCATTACAGTTTCACATGAAGAGCTCCTTTTGCTTTCACCCAATCTCAGGCAGCGCCATAGAGAACAAGTTACTCCAAAGCACATTGCAGCTACTGGCACAGAAGTGGTAGCTACCAACCTTGCAAGCATTATGCCATTTGCACACTGCGAAGCACACACGCCTTTTGCAGAAAATAAAGTGCTGAATGCGACACCTCCAGTTATCATGGCAATTGTAGTGCCACCTCCTATTGTTTTGCAGGATCCATTTGAACAGTACCTCACCCATTTCCAGCCAAGCAAAATCGAGAATCCTGATGTTTTGAAGGTTGCAAAAGAGTCGCATGCGCTTCACTCCATTGATTTATTGATTGACAACCAAGAATACTTTGAAGCTATCTTAGATCCAGGTTCGCAAATTATTGCAATGTCAGAAGCGGTCTGCCATTGTCTTGGGCTTCAGTACGACCCATGCATTCACTTATACATGCAATCGGCCAATGGAGAGGTAGATGAGTCGCTTGGGCTTGTGCACAACATTTCTGCGTGCATTGGGGACATCATTGTCTATGTGCAAGTTCACGTTATCCATTCACCTGCTTATGATATTCTGTTAGGGCACCCCTTTGATGTGTTAATGTGCTCCATCATGCGCAACTTTGTGGATGAGGTGCAAACGATTACGATCTGCGATCCGAACACAGGTGCCATCTCCACCATTCCAACAAAGCCTAGGGGGAAACTGTGCCACTTCTTACCAGCTCCAGCAACACTGCACTTTGCTATTCAGCATAACCCACAAAGAAATTTTCACCAGGCTTCGAGGAATTGATCGCAGACCAAGGAGAAGCCACCACTATCATAACATTCGACTCTGATACCCAATCTTGTGATGTTTCCATGTTTGCACTTATTCCATTTTCCACTTCTGTTCCTTCGACCTCTATTATCTCTCAACTCTACCTATCCCAGTGTACCAACAGTCATGTGCAGGCACTCTTAAATTCCATTGACCCTGTGGTGCTTATTCCAGCCGCATTTCCGAAAAGCGCACATGTGCATGCAACTTTTATCGATTTAGCAGCGCGCGCACTGCAAAAGGGCGTAGTAACAAAGAAGAAGTATAAACCAGTTGATAGAAAGGTCAAACCAGTTATTGCGCCCATCCCAAACAAATTCCACATTGAGCACAGTATTATAGGTGATCCGCTAGCGGCGCTTCCAGTGCTTTTACCAAACCCACCACCATTTACCCCAACAGGGTGCTATACTGAAGAGCGCATGCAAGCGCTCCAAAAGTGCCACACCGATTTCTTATTGCCAGAGGAGATGAGGGTTTTACCCCACTTGATGTCTTTGCAGAACAAAGCCTTTGCATGGAGCGATGAGGAGCACGGCAGCTTCAAGACCGCATTCTTTCCCCCAGTAGAAATCCTGGTTATTATGCACACCCCTTGGATAGAGCACAACATCCCCATTCCACCAGGCATATATGACAAAGTTTGCACTATTATCTGGAAGAAGATAGACTCAGGCATTTATGAGCACTCAAATTTGGTGTATAGATCGCTGGTTCTGCACACTCAAGAAAGATGGGAAAGTGCTGCGCATTGTACATAGCCTCGAGCCGCTTAATTGCGTTACCATTAAACACTCTGGTGTCACCCCTACACCTGAGCACCTCGCAGAGCAGTTTGCAGGGCGTGCATGCGGCACCATCCTTGATCTATATGTGGGATACGATGAGCGCTTAATCAAAGAATCGTTGCACGACCTTATGACATTCCAGACACTGTATGGTGCAATGCGCCTCATTACATTGCCAATGGGTTGGACAAACTTGGTACCAATCTTCCATGATGATGTGTGCTATATTCTGCAGCCAGAGATTCCGGATTACACCGTTCCTTATATCGATGATGTCCCAGTCAAGGAGCCTTCAAAGTGCTACATTTTACTGGATGGCTCATGCGAAGCGCTCGCTGCAAACCCTGGCATAAGGCGCTTTGTGTGGGAGCACTTCCAAAATGTGAACCACATTGTGCAGCGCATGAAATATAGCAGCGGCACTTTCTCTGGGACAAATTCCACACTGTGCACTGAGAACTTCATCATTCTTGGCCATTATTGCACACCAGAAGATAGAAGACCCGAACACAACAAGGTAGACATTATCTGCAATTGGGGCACATGCCACACACTTTTGGAAGTGCACGCATTCTTGGGAACAGTCAGTTTAATGTGCATTTATATCCACAATTATGTGCACCACATTAACGTGCTCACAAGGCTTATGCACAAGGATGATCCATTCGAATGGGGCCCAGAGCAGATAGTGGCATAAAATGACATCAAGCAAGCAGTACTAGAGTGTCCTGCACTACAACTGATCGATTATTCCTCAGAACTCCCCATTATCCTTGCGGTCGACACTTCCCAGATAGCAGTCAGCTTTTACCTTTGCTAGCAAAAGAGTGCAGATGCAAAAATGCACATTTACAATTGCTTCGGCTCGATTATGCTCAATGACAGAGAAGTGCACTTTTTGCAACCGAAGCTAGAGATCTATGGGCTTTACCATGCGCTGCGCAGTTTGCACCTTTATATTATAGGTGTGCACAACCTAATTGTTGAGACTGATGCGCACTATATCAAGGGCATGCTACAAAACCCTGATATCCAACCATCCGCTAGCATTAACTGGTGGATCATGTCAATCCTCACATTCCATTTTATGCTCATACATGTTAGGGGAGTGGTGCATGGTCCAGATGGACTTTTGCATTGGCCGAAGCAGCCAGAGGACTTAGAAGGAGAAGAAGATGAAGAGTTTGAGGATTGGATTGATGCACTACATGGCTTTATGCATGTGATACGTCCCATTTCACAGTCCTTTGATGTGCAAGCACTCGCGCTAACACAGCCAGAGCCAAGCGCAAATGTGCAAAATGTGCGCAATAGTGCACTTATTTACAATGATGACTATAGCCAAGTTCCGAGGAGCACAACAGCAGATGCAGAGGATGAGAAGTTAGATTTGGTGTGGATTTGGATGGATACCCTAACCCGCCCTAGCGACTTCACAAATTCCAAGTACAGTGCACTCCTGCACTATGCAAGTGCCTTTTTCAAAGACAAGATGTGCTTATGGAAGTGCAATGCACATGGTGCTCACCAGCTTGTTATTTGGCAGTCTAGATGCTTACCGATGATGAGTTCGGTTGGTACTCGGTGCAGAGTCTCAACAGAAGGGGTGAACACTTAACCTACAACTGCAGGCGTGCTCGGGGTGAGGGGGGAGTTCGCTTAAATGGCCTCGGATCGTCCTTCAGGGCGCGGAGACTATAGAGAGGCTGGTACAGCGATTTTCAGTGTGTGCACTAGTAGTGTACACGAAAGGGGAGATATGCGCAGTGGTGGAAAAGTGCGCAACACAAAGAGGCAAAAACGCGCAGTGCGGAAAAACGCGCAACGAGAGCGCAAAAGTGCGCAACGATGAGGATGATGAAGGCGGGAGGTGTAACAGGACAAAGACGACACTGGGATGTACTGTGAAGGTGGTGCACAGTTTGGGGGTGCAAACAGAGTGAAAGCGCAAGGAGCGGAAAAAGGCGCAGACGGTGCGCAAAATGCGGCTATGCAAAAGGGTGCGCAAAGGGTGCGCAAACGCGGCTATACGAAGGGCGCACTACAATAGTGCACAGACAAGGACGAAGGACGCAACGCAAGGGACGCAACGCAACAATACGACGAGGGGACGCAAACGATAATGCAAACACGGCTATACGAAGGGCGCACTACGAAGGCGCACAGACTGGACGCTGGTGCACAGACTATGTGCGACGCTGACTGAGCTAATAACTATGAGGGGGGGGAGGGAAAGATCCTCTGGATTCTCTATCTGTCCGCTACTATGTACAAATGGCTTATGTGATAAAATGGTGAAATAAAGTATAAAAATAGGAAGCGCCATGCGCTACCCACAAGCGCGTCCATTCGCCCATCTAAACCTGACCGCACTATGCCGCTGCCTCAGCCAATAAGATTTGCGCACCTATAGCTCAATATCCAACTGTTCCGGTGTGATGCGCTATTATTGGTGCGCGCTAAGTCTCGTGCGCTCTTCCCAATTAATCCGCTTAGGTGTTATATGTCACGTGCTGCACCTTAGTAATAATGGCGTGATCGACCTGTGCCAGTTACCAGATAAGGCGATGCCGATTGGAAATGTGGAAGAACTAAAAGGGGATGCTGTGCGAGACCAAATACTGCCAAAGCGCCTGGGTTACATGAAAGCGCCCAAGTGCGCACAGTCCAATGCCAAATAGGCGCAAAGCGGCCCAGTTATGTAAGAATGCGCAGTTCGCTCGTGCCGGAATTGTGGTATGCCTCAAGTAAATGTGCCAGTAAGATGGGAGCTGCGATGCGCAGTGCACCGGTGCAGTGGATTGTTGTGTGTGATAGAGATTGTGCAAAGAGTGTGCAGCAGGGAATGTGAGTTGCAGGTAAAGTGTAAAAGGAGTGCGCAAAGGCGCATCGAGCGCGCAATAAATGTAGAAGGCAGATAAGGAGCGTGGGGGAGGCGCATGGAGGCGGCTTGAAGCGCAACGAGGCGCATTTAGGGCGCACAATGATTGGCGGCTATGGGGAAACAAAGGCGCAGTAGAAATGCAAAAGGCGCACAAAGGCGCACCTAAACGGTCAAAGGCGCACAAAAGCGCATGGAGGCGCGCGAAGGCGCACGAAAGCGCACGAAGGCGCGCAAAAGCGCGCTACGCAAAGTGTGCGGAAGCCATCTAGGAGGTGCACACAATCGCAAAAAATGCCATAGTATGCGCGCAGGGCGATAGGGAGCTGTATCACCGATGTTGCACGCCATCCACGACAACATTGGACACAAGTGCTTTTACGTGACATGCTCTGCATTGCTCGAGCACTTTTGGTGGTTGCACGTTATGGACGACATCATTTGGTTCATGCACACTTGTCATATTTGCCAGATCCAGCAAACGCAGAAGGTTCTAATACTGCCAGTCATCGCAATGCCTGCGCCTCTCTTCAGTAAAGTTTATATTGATACAATGCACTTACCAGTATCAGCAGGGCAGTGCTATATCATCCAAGGGCATTGCTCACTTGCGACTTCGCCAGAATTCCATAGGCTTCCTAAAGAAAATGCGAGTGCACTTGGTGATTGGATGTTTCAAGACATCATCTGCAGATGGGGTGCATTGTGCGAGATAATCACTGATAATGGCAAGCCATTCATCAAAGCGCTAGCCTATCTCAGTAAGTGCTACCATATCAATCACATCCGCATATCTGGCTATAACTCGCGCACTAATGGAATTGTTGAGCACACACATTTTGACGTGCATCAAGCACTTATCAAAGCCACAGATGGAGTAAAATCAAAGTGGTTCAGTGCACTGTACTCAGTCTTTTGGGCAAAGCACATCACAGTTCGGAAGTGCCTTGGCATTTTGCCATACTTCATTGTGACAGGCGTGCAGCCTCTAATCCCTCTCAATATCATTGAAGCGACATATCTTAACCCACCCCCAGATTCTATACTCTCCACTACAGACTTGATTGCGTGGCATGCGTGCACATTGCAAAAGCATCCAGAAGACTTAGCATGCATCCATTCCCACATCTATGCAGAAAGGTGCAAAGCAGCGCTCCATTTCGAGAAAGCGCACTCAAAAACCATCTGCAATTTTGACTTCCAGCACAGCAATTTAGTCCTTATGCACAACACAGCGATTGAGAAGAGCCTTAACCACAAAATGCACATGTATTATTTCGGTCCTCTAGTTATAGTGTCATGCAATCAAGGCAGCGCATATATTGTTTGCGAGCTCAATGGGACAGTATTCGACAGGCCAGTAGCCACGTTCCATCTACTGCTGTACCATGCACACAAGTCCATTGCGCTTCCTGACATAGCGCTTGATATCACTACAACGCAGTTGAGGGAGATAGAAGAGTCCATAGTAGTAGACACAGAAGACAAAGAAGCAGTTGACGAAGAAGAAGCACAAGGAGATAGCACTGAGGATGAAGAAAGCACCAATGAGGTGCACAACTAGCGCTCCATGCACACCGCTATGGATGCTTCACCTTTTTATATGTACACTTTGCTTTCTTTCATTTTTTTACGTTACCTTTTCCTATTCGCAAAGTCGCATCTGGATGCGTTCCATGATTGTGCAACCTGTGGGTTTTACTGGCCATGATGATCTACTGAGCCTTTCCCATTTTTTTGACTTTGTCATATGGCATGCGCTTCATTTTATCTCTTACTCTTTTATCATTTGGACATGGTCAATATCTCAGTTGGGAGGAGGAAAGTGATGGTTGAACGATTTTTCTGCACTCCTTTGCGTTTGCACATTTTTGTGCTGGTGTGCATTTTTTGTGCGCTTGACATTTCTTGCTCGAACGTTGCTTAGCTTATCTCTTTTCCCTCACATATATTATTTGAACTTACAAATTTTGTTTTATGGCACCATGGAAGCACGTGCACAGGTTGGCACAAAGTGCACACATTTGCACCGCTTCAGAGCGCATCACACGTATCACAGGCGCAATAGAAAGATGGATTGACACACTATCTAAAACTTATACAGGTGAGCGGCTACTCAATGGACTCCAGGAACTCCAAGCACTCCATGACCACATCCAGTTTTGCTTTTGCATCAGCCTCTGCTTGCTCCATGCTGTGCAACCGGCTCTTGGCAACTTCTAGCTCGACAAGTGACCTTTGGATGTCTTCTTTAAGGCGATCATGCATGGCACCCAAGACTGCGACCACTGAGCAGCATTGCACTAAGTCGAGTGCCTCGACATCCTGGCCTTGGTAGACCACGTCCCCCGAGGTGTTTCCCGATCTGGTTTGGTGCGAGGATTGCATGTGTGCACTTGCCTGGTGAACGGTGATACAGCTCCCTATCACCCTGTGCTCATACTACACCATTTTTCATGATTGTGTGCACTGCTTGGACATCTTCTACTCACTTTGCACAGCGCACTTTTGTGTGCCTTTGTGCACTCCCATGTGTTTCCAGTGCGCTCTATTGTGCTCTAGTGTGCTCCCATGCACTCCATTGCACTCTAGTGTGCTCCAGTGTGCTCCCATGCGCTCCATTGCGCTCCAGTATGCTCCCATGTGCTCCATTGTGCTCCATTGTGCTCCAGTGGGCTCCCATGCACTCCATTGTGCTCCAGTATGCTCCATTGTGCTCTAGTGTGCTCCTATGCACTCCAGTGCACCTCTGTGCACTTCTGTGCACTTTCGCGTGCCTTTGACCATTTAGGTGCACCTTTGTGTGCCTTTTGCATTTCTACTGCACTTTGGTTCCCCCATAGCTGCCTGCTGTCGTGCACCCTAAAGGCGCCCTGTTATGCTTCAAACCGCCTCTGCATGCCCCCCCCCCCCCCCCCCACACTCCTTATCTGCCTTCCACATTTATTGCGCACTCGATGCACCTTTGCACACTCCTTTTATGCTTTACCTGCAACTCACATTCCCTGCTGCACACTCATTGCACAATCCCTGTCACACACACAACAATCCACTGCACCGGTGCACTGCGCATCACAGCTCCCATCTTACTGGCACATTTATTTGAGGTGCACCATGATTCCGACATGAGCAAACTGTGCATTCTCACATAATCAGGGCGCTTTGCACCTATTTGGCATTGGACTGTGTGCACTTGGGCACCTTCATGTAATTCTGGTGCTTTGGCAGTATTTGGCCTTTCATGGCATCTCCTTATAGTTCTTCCGCTGATGATACTCGACCTGGAAACCTAGAAAAAACCTGTCGAAAGCCTTTTGTAGTATAACTCAGGCTAGAGGAAGGGTGCGAGGTGGTACTAAATATCACCGCTAATACCAAAACGTTGTTTTGGTGATGCGAAGTGGTAAAGACATGACAAATAGCCTTTTTAAAGCGTACAAAGGTGTTCAAAAATGTTCAAAATTGGTTTGAAGATGTGTGAAGTAGTTCGAAATACGCTCGAATGTGTTCGAAGTTGTTCAGATGAGTTCGAGGGGGTTTGAAGGTTTTTTTACTGGCATCGATATATGTTTTGGCAGACGAATATAGCCATTACGAGGAAGGTTCGAGGAAGTTCACGATATTTCGCAGAACTTAGTGGTACGACGCGAGGTAAAACTCAAGAGAATTGCTCTTAAGTCCGACTATAGCGGAGAGGGTAACTGGTTCTCTGTTGTTCTATGTAAATAGTACAAGTTTATATACATTTTGAAAAGATAGTACCAAAAAGGGGAATACAATAAAGGGCAATATGTGCAACAATAAAGGACGTTGTAAATTGTAAAAACAAATGAGAAATGACAATAATTGAAATGTACTTTGTCCCAGTATAGTAAGAGTTCTTGTCCTATTGATTTAACATATCATGAAACATAAAAACCGCACTTATCGCATTCTAACTCTCTTGTAATCCCTCCTCGTGTCTGGTAGTGCTCAATATGTGACTAAATAGCTTACTCCAGTTAAGCATCATGTATCAAAAGTGTTTGAGGACAGCTATACGGCTGCTGAAGTCGTTCGAAGTATTGCAAAGTCGTTCAAAATGTCGCGAAATGGTTTGAAAGCATTTGAAATAGTTCGAAGTCATCTGAAATAAGTCGAAAATAGTTCGAAGTCAATTTCGTAATGTTCGTAGTGGTTCAGAAGGTCTGTTGTAGTGTGTCAATACGATTGGAAACTTTGCTCAGATTTTAGAGCATGCAGTGGACCTATCACTGCATTTCCAATCATTGCCTTATCTGGTAACCAGCACAGGTCAATCACACCATTATTACTAAGGCACAGCATGTGGCACATAACACTGAAGCAGATTAATTTGGAAGAGCACACGAGACCTAGGGCACACCAAAAATAGTGCATCGCACCTGAACAGTTGGGTAGTGGGCTATAGGTGCGCAAATCTTATTGGCTGAAGCAGCAGCATAGTGCGGTCGGGTTTAGATGGGCGAATGGATGTGCTTGTGGGTAGCGCATGGCACTTTCTATTTTTACACTTTATTTTACTGTTTTTATCACATAAGCCATTTGTACATAGTAGGCGGACAGATAGAGAATCCAGAGGATCTTTCCCCCCCTCATAGTTCATAGCTCAGTCAGTGTCACACATAGTCTGTGCACCAGCATCCAGTCTGCACGCCTTTGTAGTGTGCCCTTCATATAGCTGCATTTGTGTATTGTTTGCGTCCCCTCATCATATTGTTGCGTTTTGTCCCTGCATTGCATCCTTCATCCTCGTTCGAGCACTCATACAGTGCACCCTTTGTATAGCCACGTTTGCACACTGTTTGTGCACCTATTTGCATAGCTGCATTTTGTGCACCATTTGTGCCTTTTTCTACCCCTTGCACTTTTATCCCGTTAGCGCCCCCAACCTTTGCATCACCTTCCCAGCACATCTCAGTGCTGTCTTCATCCCACTACACCTCCTGTCTTCATCACCCTCATCGTTGTGCACTTTTGCGCTCTCGTTGCGCATTTTTGCCTCTTTGCATTGCACACTTTTCCACCACTGTGCATTCCTCCCCTTTAGTGTACACAACTAGTGCGCACATTGAAAACCACCATACTAGCCTCCCCATAGTCTTTGCGCCCTGAAGGATGATCCGAGGCCCTCTAAGTGAACTCCCCCCTCACCCTGAGCATGCCTGCAGTTGTAGGTTAAGTGTTCACTCCTTCCATTGAGACTCTGCACCGAGTACCAACTGAACACATCAACATCTGTACCATATGTAATGGATATTATTGGTCTACCAACTAAAAGCTATCACTCATTGTCACTAGTGTCCATCATATCATCAGAGCCAGGCAACCAAGTGTCATCAACATAACTGAAGTCCACATAACTATAGATTGGAAGTGTGATGTGAGAAGGAGTGGGGTTCTCTATCTGTAAGGTGCTGGGGGACCCAGTTTGGATGATCATTATCAGAATTGGCATTGGGGCCAGTTGAATCAGCCTCTGAATGGTCTCTGATGATGAGAGGAAAACATCAGCAGCATCAGATGTGGTGGGGAAAGCAGTTGAAAGAGGAGGTGCAGAGGGAGATGAAGAGGGAGAATTAGAAGCTTCAAGGTAAAAGGCAGTGGCATCAAAGCCAGTTGGAGAACTGGTGTGGGAAGATGCCAATGATGAATGATGAACCTGCCAAGCCATGGCTGCCTGAAATGCGATATGGTGCACAACACCTAAACACCACCACTTTTGAACAGTGGCCAAATTGGTCACAGAAAAAAATTATTCCAAAACTCTTCTGAAAATGGCTCTGAGCAGCTCCAATGTGAACTTTCTAATACACTAAAAACACTACTGATTTGATAGTATACTAGTTGCTTGGATCTCCAACCCAACTTCAAGAACAACAATCACTGGTTCAAGAAGTCATTGAAGCTGCAGGACATTTGTGCATTTTTTTGCCCAAATTCCACTGTGAATTGAACTTCATTGAACTCTTCTGGGGTGCTGTGAAGAAATGGCTCTGAGAGAATTGTGATCATACCTTCTGGACACTTCAGGAAAATCTCCCTAAAGCACTTGCATCAATGGAACTGAGAACGATCCAAAAGTGGGAGCACAGAATGATTTAGTAGATGGATGCATACCAAGCATGTTTGACTACCAAGAATGCTCAATTTCAAGTGAAGACTTTCAGCTCACAGCAATACAAGTCTCATCGTCACATCCCAGAGCAACTAGCTCACTACTTTGATAAGTAGATAACACTTATCTACTTATGTATTCATTTTGATATAGTAAGTAGCCAATCTGGCTGGCAAAAAAAAAATACTATGTCAGTTTTGAGTATTTTGAAAATCACTCTAGTAGATTTGATTCTCTCATCAGTTAGAGCATTTCTACTAGAGGAATAAGAAATTGGGTAAAATTTAAATGATCTATTTTGGTTGTTTGATAGTGGTGGTGTTTAGGTGTGGTGCAGCATAGGCTGATTGGCATCTTCTAATGCATCATCCTCCCCTTCCCATAACATAGCAGAATAAGAGGCAGTGGGCTGGGTGAGGGCAGTGTGTGCATCAGCATAAAGATCATCAGCTTCATCATCAGCATCGGGAAGGGGGGTGGCATCAGGCTCGGCAGCAGAATGTGATAAATTATCAGATCCAGCATCTGAAAAATAAAAGCTAGCATTGATACCAGTTACAGTGGGTAGTAAACTGTAGGCACCAGAAATAGAGGTTGGGAGACTGGCTGTGATTGACCGTTTCTTATTCTTATCATTGATGTGTTCAGTTGGTACTCAGTGCAGAGTCTCAACAGAAGGGGTGAACACTAGACCTACAGCTGCAGGCATGCTCAGGGTGAGGGGGTTTGCTTAGAGGGCCTCGGATCATTCTTCAAGGCACAGAGACTACGAAGAGGCTGGTACAATGGTTTTTGATATGCACACTAGTTGTGTACACAAAAAGGAAGGTATGCACAATGGCGAAAAAGTGCACAATGCAAAGGGGCAAAAATGTGCAGTGCAGAAAAATGTGCAATGAGAGCACAAAAATGCACAATGACAAGAGAGACAAAGCAGGAGGTGTAGTGGGACAAGGACAGCACTGGAGTGTACTGCAAGGGTGATGCACAGGCTAGGGTTGCAAGTGGGATGTGAGTGCAACTGGTGGGAAAATGTGCAAGGTATACAATGAGGAGCACAAATGACATGCAAACATAGCTATATGAAGGGCACACTGCAAGAGTGCACAAATGAAGATGAAGAATGCAATGAAGGAACAAAACATGGCAATATGATGGGGGACACAAACAATATGCAAATGTGGCTATATAAAGGGCACACTACAAAGGTGCATGGACTGGACACTGGTGCACAGACTATGTGCGACACTGAATAAGCTATGAACTATGTGGGGGGGAAGAAAGATCCTCTGGATTCTCTATCTGTCTGCCTACTATGTACAAATGGCTTATGTGATAAAAGTGGTAAAATAAAGTATAAAAGTAAAAAGTGCCATGTGCTATACACAAGTCCATCCAAACCTGACTATACAATGCTGCTGCCTTAGCCAATAATATTTGTGCATGCTATAGCCCAATACCCAACTGTTCCAGTGTGATGCTCTATTTTTGGTGTACTTTAGGTCCCATGCACTCTTCCCAATTAATCTGCTTCAGTGTTATGTGTTACATGCTGTGCCTTAGTAATAGTGATGTGGTCAACTTGTACTGATTACCAAATAAAGCAATGCCAATTGGAAATGTGGAAAAACTATAAGGAGATGCTGTGCAAGGCCAAATAATACCAAAGCACCTGGATTATGTGAAAGTGCCCAAGTGTACACAGTCCAATGCCAAATAGGCACAAAGCACTCAGATTATGTGAGAATGCACAGTTGACTCATGCTGCAATCGTAGTGTACCTTGAATAAGCACTCCAGTAAGCTGGAAGCCATGATGTGCAGTGCAATAGGTGTGGTGGTGGATTGTTGTGTGATAAATTGATAGTGCAATGAGTATGCAGTGAGGAATGTGAGTTGCTGGCAAAGCATAAAAGAAGTGAGTGTGCAATAACTGTGAAAGGCAGATAAGGAGTGTGGGAGGTGCACAAAGGCAGTTTGAAGTGTAACAAGGTGCATTTAAGACACACAATTAGAGGCAGCTAAGGGGGATCCAAAGGCACAGTGGAAATGTTAAAGGTGCTTAAAAGTGCATTTAAGTGGTCAAAGGCATGTGAAAGCACATAAAAGCACACTGGAGCACAGAAAAGCACACTGGAGCATACAAAAGTGCACTTGGGCATACAAAAGTGGACAAAGGCATACAAAAGCACACTAAAGTGCACAAAGGTAGACAGAAGTGCATGGGAGCACACTTGAGCATGCAAAAGTGTGCTGTGCAAAGTGAGTAGAAGGTGTTCAAGCAGTGCATACAATCACAAAAAATGCCATAGTATGAGTACAGGGTGATAAGAAGCTGTATCATTGTATGCACCATCAGCTAGAGACTAAGCATACCCAGAATGATATTTGGTCTTCGGTGATGGGTTAGATGCCAAAACATCACTCTCTGTGATGTTAACACCTCAGGTCCACTTGTGGGAGGAGAGGAGAAGAGCCTTCAGGCACTTGAGTTTGGCCTGTGCATGTGCAAATACCAGTTCTGATTGTCTTCTTGTTGCTAATTGCCTTGACTGTCTCCCTTCATGGGTGGATGCTGCTGCCACTGCCATTGTTAACTTCTGTGACTCAGACTGAAGCTCCTTAAGTAGGGCTAGCTCATGAAGCCATTGAAACTCTGCTGCTTTCTGGACATTCACATTCATCATAGCCTCTGCTGATAATTCATAGCCATCTACCAAGTCATGGATTCCACATGCTTCATCGAACATATCCCCAATGAGAGCCTGCAGGTAAATGCAAGATCAGCAGTCAGCTTAGCTATCAGCAGCATAATCTACTGGTTGGCTATCATTGGGTGGTAAACTGGTGATCAGAAGGGAAGGGATATACTGGCAATAGCTATCAAAACATTTATCTATAGTGTCACTGGCAAAAATCTGCCCCAATGCTGGTTCACTTGCATCTCCACCAATCACATACAATGGCTCAAAAAACTGTCCCAATATTTGCACCATTTCCAGTATCCACTTTATAGCACCTCCAACCATAAAAATATGGATAAGGTGTGGCAGTATGCCTGAAAGCTCTGCTTCATGGCTATCATTTAATATCTGGGTCAAGGAGATTGGCTATTATATAAGCAAGATATGATCCAAACAATCCACTGACTCATTGGGACAGTTTTTTGATCAACTGTTTATTTCACTAGTTTGCTTGTTGCAGTGAGCTAAATCACTATGAGCTTATGACCCATGCCTTTGTCATGGCGTTTGCTCATATATATGTAACACAATACTTAATCCCACTACAGTTATTCAAGTCTAACTTGGTTATCAAACTAACACATTATTAATATATTGACTTCATTACAAACTTGTGTTGACTTTAGTACAAACTTGTATTGACTTGGTATTAACTTGGTATTAACTTGTTATTGACATTATGACAAACTTGTATTGACTTGTTATTGACATTATTACAAACTTTTATTGACCTGTTATTAACATTATTACAAACTTTAATTTACTTATTATTGAATACACACTAAGGTTTAGTAATCTGCCCTAAAGTATTCTCACAATAAATTTTTCAACCATTTGATTCAATTCAAGTACAATCCAAATTTAATTCTAATTTTAAATCCAAGTCTATATTGATATCTATATTAGTTTGCAATTCCTGTAAATAATCTTTCAAGTCACTCACCTTTGCTAAACAAGTCCATTCAATACTTTCTTGTATACCACATTGGCAGTTCTGTTATTTGGATTGTTTTCATTCAATAGCACCTTGATCCTTTCTCCAGATGTACATCTTGATAGTGCAACATATAGCTGCTCATGTGAGAACACTGGTGTCTGCAAGTCCAAGCCAATATGGGATACCGATTGGCCTTGTAACTTGTTGATAGTCATGGCAAATGCCAAGCAAACTGGAAATTGATGTCGACAGAGTGGTAATAGCAAGGTCTTTGCTGAAGGCTCCAATGTGATTCGAGGAATGAAAAAAATATTTCCTACAAACTGTGCATCTCTACTGATGATCCTGCACTTCAATACATGTGATCTGGCTTCAAGAAGGATAAGTTGAGTTCCATTGCAAAGACCCATGGTGACATCCAGATTGTGTAGAAGCATAAGAGGACAGCCTATCTTAAGTGCCAGCCTGAAGAGAGGAAGGCCACTTGCTTTGATAGAGTTTAGATACTCTGCAGGATATGGCTGGTAGTTGTTTAACTTCTACTCTTTGAATAAGACTGTATCAGCACTATTGAAGACATGCTCTGGTTCAGAAAATCTGGTAAGGAGAAGAGAGTTAATGACATTGACATTGTCATTTGTGCAGAAGAGAATGGTCCTATCCAAATAGTACTGATCTGGCTTGTTCCCCTGCTTTATGCCTAGATATGTGGAGTTGATAAGGTGATCCATGGTATTTCCATGGCAGAACATGTTCTGTGGAATCTGTATAGTGTCTGCAGCATTCACTGTTGTGCCTGCACCAATATGCAAGAGCCAGGCAGCATGTGCAGTATTCTCTGGAGTTCTGTCAAGTCACATATTTTTGGTCAAGTGATAGACAGTAATGTGTTGCCAGAGAGCGCTCCTTTTGATGGATGAAGCTATGATCTGTTCTCTAGTGCCCCTAGGAATGACAGGTAGAGTCTGTCTAAAGTCACCTCCAAACAAAATGGTGATTCCACCAAATGGAACATTCTTCTTCTTGAGATCACGCAAGGTGCGGTCTACTGCATCTGTGGGATATTTGTGCTGCATAGGAACTTCATCCCAGATGATGATAGAAGTTTGATCAAGAACCTGATGCAGATTTGAACCTTGAAGTATTCTGCAAGTAAAGGCCTCATCAATTTCGATTGGGATTTTGAACATGGAATGTACTGTGCGACCACCTTTTAGAAGCAATGTAGTGATTCCAGATGATGCCACACAGAGAGCAATTTTTCCTTGAGCACAAACAGCAGCTGCAATGGTGTTGCAGACAAAGATCTTTCCACAACCTCCAGCACTATGCAAAAACATGAGCTTTCTCTTGTTATTGTTGACAGAATCTATTGCAGCATCAAAAACCCATCTCTGCCTGTGATTGAAAAGCTGGAGATTGTGAGCGACAGTGATGGCCAATTCTTCAACATTGTAATCCCTCTGTTCCTGCAAAAGCCTATTGGCAGGAACATCAATGTGCCAGTTTCCTTCAATGGCAGGCATCTTTGGATAATCAGAAAGTTGTTTGCCTGATCTGATAATAATCTGATTGATGAGATGCAAGCCATACATGTAGACTTGATCATCTGTAAAGTCTGTATCTGGATAGATGGAAAGAAGCTTGACTCTGAGGTCATCACAAATGTGATGTTTGAACTGGTTCCAGAGGATGTCAGGTGATGTTGCATTGCAATGAAGAAGAATGGTGGCAAAGAGCAATCTGAGAGAGGAACCAAGCTGCATCTGGGCTGCCTCTGTAAGATACTGGTCCCATTTCTGGTCATCCTGCAAAAGACCCAATTCAACACAGGCCTGCTTGAATGTATTATGGATGACACCATTGATAGTATGCAAGTGCTAGAATGATGTTGCCCTTGTGACAACAGTAAGAAGCAGACTGAGGTAGAACCTTTCCCCCTGGGCAGGAGAAGCAAAGTACATTCTGCCAATAGTAGGGTCGCCACACCTTCTTGGGTTTTACTGCTTCTTGATTGGATTGTAGACCCATGCTTAAGGAAAGTTCTGGTAGGTGACGGTACGTGCTGCTTCATATCTTCTGTTGGCTTCAAACCAAGCAATGAGATGTGTGGTCTTGGCAGCAGGCCTCTTCAAAACCTCATCAATATTGTCATCTGCATTAAAGTAGACTGTTTGCTGGTCCTCCAGATGGACGAGCAGATGATAAACATGAGGAGACTCTGAGTGCATTCCAAATTCATTTATGTGCCAGCAGCTTTCCACAGATCCAATGTAATGTGCATTAAGATACTCCTTGACCTCGTCTTTGTTTTGGTCAAGAATCTCAATCATGGCTCTGTCATGGCCTTTGTATATGTACTTGTGGATGTACTTGACAGCCTCGATTGAAGAACAGATCTCAACATTGATGTGACAGTTGTATCTGACAAATGAACCAAATTGTTAACCAATAAACATGATGTCAAATAAATGTTCCTTACTTTGCAGCCAAATAAGGATTGTGTGGGACCACATGTCTGTTATCATAAACATGGTTATGCTTTCCCACTGTTCTACCATTGTTGGGTCTGGAATAATCAGGATAATTGTTTACAGTAAAAGAGGTTTGTTCTCTAAACTCCTTGGAATATCTCTTGCTGCACTTGTTGTCAACCATGCATGAAGTCTTGGGTTTGTCATGACTGCAAGGACCATGAAGCATGCAGGTAGTTATAGTGTGATAGAGCATTGGCTGTGTGACAGGATCAGAAATCTGTGCTGATACAATAGAATCAACATTATGGGCATCACAGATTTTGTTGGCTAGATCAAAAAATATGAGGAGGTGCATATGTGGAAGGCCTCTCTTTTGAAACTTGATGGTATGGATGTGTGCCACCACTTTGCCCAAAACACCATCCTTGATATCCTTGAGCAATGCATTCTTTTTCTGTTCAAAGACACGTGCAACAATGTCTGGCCTGTCATAGGCTTCCTGCTTTTTCCTATTTGTGGTAAAATGTGGATTGGGTGATTTCTCCTGCAACAGAGCTTCCTAGATCTTTGGCCACTGTGGATTGGCAGTCATGGTGAGAAAGAGATCTGGCTTGCTGAAAAAGTGACAAATGGTCATGGAATCCTGGAAAAGCTGATTCATATGCCTTTCACTGCCTATATGGGTTGATGGAAGAATGATGCGACTCCCATGATCCTCTAGATTAATATTTTGATCCTGGTCACCCATGGCAGCATCCCTCAATCCAGCATACACATCAGTCCTAAGCTTCTTCTGGTGATGTCGAACCTTAGTTTAACATATTCTGTTCAATAGATGCCCAAGCATCTACAACATACTGTTGCAAGAGATTTCCACCCCAAAATAATGGCAGCTGCTCTCCTGGCCTTGGATGCAATCAATAAGCATAGTAGCATCTCTGACTGACATTGGGTGCCCTTCTGGCTCCATTTGCACCTTGGTGTGCAGGTATATCTGGGTGCCATCCATCTTCACCATAAGGGAAAAGCAAGACATAGTGCAGAGTTGAATAGGATGGATGCAACTGGCTGATATGCCTAAGCCCTTTCCCTCTCAGCCTGAAAACAATATCTCTGTGATTAGACCGTTCCTCAGAGCCATCACCTGGAATAATGACTGCCACTTCATCATTAGCTGTAGAGAGATTATACCGACGTAAATCTTGGGTTCTATCTGATTGCAGCCATATGGAGACATTATCCTGCACTTCTGGAGGCTTTTCCCTCATGATCTGGAATGCCTGCTTAAATAAAGGCACATAAGGATGGGTACTATTTAGCATGGCCTGCAGCTTTGTCATGATAACTGAGTTGAGGTTATTATTCCATCGCTCATGAAGATCAAACTATGCGATAGGATTATGGATATAGAGCTGTGCATAGGCTACAGATTGTCCAAGAGGTGGCAAAAGTGCTCCAGAAAGATGATGAAGATTGCCATGAATATGAAAGCTGTATACATCTGATGTACCTGTGACAGAACAGTCCACCTTGATACTCAAAGAAGTGAATGCAAATGCAGCATTATACTGTCAGATGTTTGTTTTAAATTCCTTAGAAAGAGGGCTTTTCCCACACAACAGATCTCGCAATGTGGCAGGAGCAGGTCAGAAGGATGGCAGATGAATTTGTCCCTGCAAGCAGCAACTTCCAAACTTTGGTACAGCTTGGGTAGACCTGGACAGCTTTTCACAGTCAAAATGCAAGGCATGGCAGTGTGGACACTCCACATTCATGGGTCCAAGTGAATGTCTGGGAATTGGCTCCTGATAAGGTGCACAGCCAAGTGGTAATGGCCTTGCAGATCGATGTGGAGGTAGAGGTACAGGTATAGGTGGAGGCAAAGGTGGCAACATTGGGGGATTCAAGAATGAAGCAGGCAGCAGTGGTGAAGGAGATTGCATGGGAGAAGGTGGCAATGATTGAACATGGAATATTGGGTCAGGCAGCAGTTGTGATGAAGATTGTGGAGGAGAAGATGTAAATTGTAGAAAAGACACCCTTCCAAACTCATCATAATAATCCAATGGTATAGGAGATGGTGGAAATTGTAAAGCAGTCACCCTTCCAAATTCATCATAATAATCTGATGGCAGGGGAGAAGGTGGAAATTGCAAAGAAGATTTGCTCCCATCATCATCATCAGATTCCTCATTCTCCATTTCCCTCCTCAAAGCAATTTCATTATTCCTCTGTTCTTCATACTCAGTAGCCAACAATGCAGCCATTTCCCTATCCATCTGAATTTGTTCTGCCTGTGCATCTACTTGAGCTCGATATTGATCAATCTGATCACCAGACATATTGTTAGCCAATTGATCCAACCTCATCATTGGTTGATGCAAGTTTCTGTCTGCAATGGATAGACATTGGAGCTCCTTAGCCTTATCCATCTGTGCCTGCTCATCTGCATGCTGTTAGTTTCTCCACATCTGATGCATCCTGAGAGCCGATTCCTGATCGTGCTTGTTATGTTCTTGCAATGCAGCCTCTATATTAATATGTCTGAGTGGGTCATAATATCGTGGCTCAGCAGCTAAAGTAGCTTGCTGGGCAGCTAAAGTAGCTTGCTGGGCAGCTAAAGTAGCTTGCTGGGCAGCTGCCTGCCTTTCCAACTCCTGTTCAGCCAGCTGCTGCAATTGTTGATTGGCTGCTTTAATATCCTCTCTCTGGCAGCAACAGCCTCAGCAGTTCTTCTTTCCTCTGCAATATTCTGTAATAGCTCCTGCTGATGCTGATACTGCCTAGCTGCGTCTTGTTGTAACTCCTGAACATGTGCATCATAATCTGCAGTTTTTTCCCTCAATGCAATATGTCCCCTATGCAGATTATTGAGTGCAGGATCTGCTTGACCACCTCAAATATTATGCAATGGTCCCAGTCCCCTCCCTCTCCCTCTCCCTCTCCCTCTCCCCTTTATTGTTTGTAACTGAGGTGCAGGTGAAACCACAGGAATAGGATTGGCCAATGATGCATTCCATCCTGCTGGCAGTTGAACCTGTGGTATAGTAGAAGCTATATTTGCCCCTACTCCATGGTTTGCCAAAACAGGTCTAGATGGCATCACAGGAGCCTCTCTCCCATGTAATACAGAAGCAGGAGGTACAACAGGCAATTCAAATTGCCTTGGAGCATTCCAATTAGCAGGCATCTGCACCTGTGGTATCTGAGCAGCCAATGCAGCTCCATAGTTCAGTGGAACAATTTCCTCAGCAGGGGCAGTCACTCTGACTCTGCTTCTCCTCTCATCAGAATTGGTCATTTGCAATCTTTCCAAATGGTCTGCATCTCTAATTCTAGCCCTTTCCACTTCTGGTGTAGAAGGTCTACTTTGATTCCTGCAAATACTCTAATAAGCCATTATTATTGCAATATATGCCAACACCACTCACATATTTAGTAATGGTAAAGCCCAATAATAATTTTGTTCAATAGCCAACAATGCAGCATAGCTGAAGTAAGGTCAGCAACAACTTCCTTTAACAGCCAGTTGTCACAACACTCACTGTAATTCAACTGTTTTCTACTTCCAATAAACAATTTCAACACTTTTGTAATAACAATCATAAATTTGCTATTTGATAATAGATAGCAATTGCAATAGTATCACTATTATAGCCCCAAATGTTGTGTGAAGAGAGGTATTCAATTGATTGTCATGCACACTCTCTCCACATGTAAGGAAATGTCAGCTGTTTGGTCATGTTGTGCACATTCTGAAAGAGGCATGAAAGTAGGTGTCCACTATATCGCAACCTAAATTTTTTGCATGCAAATCTGCCTTTTCAGTATTTGACTTGTTACTGACCTCATTACACATTTCTATTGACATGTTACTGACTTCATTAAATTTGTATTGACCTGTTACTGCCTTCAGACTTTTTACTGACCTCATTACAAATTTGTATTGTCATATTACTGACCACATTACAAATTTGTATTGACTTGTTACTGACTGGCACTATTGGTGCTATACATATGGGACAACAACATTTCAAACCCAGTTATATGACTAATTTCTAGTCAGCTCTGACTAATGCCATCATTTCTGACCAAGCCTGACAAATTTTAGATAATCACATCAACCATCAGTCCCATCATTTCCACAAAACGACTGTAGCCTATGTTATGCAGCGTGTCACCTATTTTTAGCCCTGATTCCATCATGCCATCACTCCCACAAAATTGTCATAGCATATGTAATAGACGAGCTTATGACCCATGCCTTTGTCATGGCATTCGCTCGCTTTGCTCGCTCAGCCTGACACCGGCATGGGCCAGCTCGCATATATGTAACACAATGCTTAATCCCACTACAGTTACTCAATGACCAAAATGGTCATAGCATATGTAATGAATTACACTCCTTTGCTTTGAGCTGCTCCAGACACTCTTTTTATACAAAACCATGTCCATTTTGAACCGAACTCGCCCTGATTTTATTCCTTCCTCGTCTTCAAAGAGCCTTTGCTTTCAGCTACTCCAGACACTCTTTTTATACAAAACCCTGTCCATTTTGAACTGAACTTGCCCTGCTTTATTCCTTCCTCGTCTTCAAAGAGCCTTTGCTTTCAGCTGCTCCAGACACTCTTTTTATACAAAACCATGTCCATTTTGAACTGAACTCGCCCTGCTTTTATTTCTTCCTCGTCTTTAAAGAGAGATTCTTTTGATCTTCTTGATTGACTTGGTATTGACTTGTATTAAGGTGTTATTGACATTATTACAAAGTTGTATTGACTTGTTATATTGACTTTACTACAAACTTGTTGCTAATATCATTACAAACTTTTAATGACTTGTTATTGACTTTATTACAAATTTGTATTCACTTGTTATTGACTTGTTATTGACATCATTAGAAACTTGTATTGATCTGTTATTGACATTAGCACAAACTTTTATTGAGTTGTTAAGGTTTACTAACCTGCCCTAAAGTTTTCTCACAATAAATTTTTCAACCATTTGATTCAATCCCAGTACAATCCAAATCTAATTCTAATTCTAATTCTAATTCTAAATCTAAATCCAAGTCTATGTTGATATCTATATTAGTTTCCAATTCCTGTAAATAATCTCTCAAGTTACTCACCTTTGCTAAACAACTCCATTCAACACTTCCTTGTATACCACATTGGCAGTTCTGTTATTTGGATTGTTTTCATTCAACAGCACCTTGATCCTTTCTCCAGATGTACACCTTGATAGTGCCACATATAGCTGTCCATGTGAGAACACTGGTGTCTGCAAGTCCAAGCCAACATGGGATACTGATTGGCCTTGTGACTTGTTGATAGTCATGGCAAATGCCAAGCGAACTGGAAATTGATGTCGATGGAGTGGTAATGGCAAGGTCTCTGCTGAAGGCTCCAATGTGATGCAAGGAATGAAAATAATATTTCCTGCAAACTGTGCATCTCCACTGATGATCCTGCACTTCAATACATGTGGTCTGGCTTCAAGGAGGATAAGTCGAGTTCCATTGCAAAGACCCATGGTGACATCCAGATTGCGTAGAAGCATGAGAGGACAGCTTATCTTAAGTGCCAGCCTGGAAAGAGGAAGGCCACTTGCTTTGATAGAGTTTAGATACTCTGCAGGATATGGCTGGTAGTTGTTTAACTCCTGCACTCTAAATGAGACTGTATCAGCACTGTTGAAGACATGCTCTGGTCCAGGAAATCTGGCAAGGAGAAAAGAGTTTATGACATCGACATTGTCATTTGTGCAGGAGAGAATGGTTCTATCCAAATAGTACTGATCTGGCTTGTTCCCCTGCTCTATGCCTGGATATGTGGAGTGGATAAGGTGATCCATGGTATTTCCATGGCAGAGCATATTGTGTGGAATCTGTATAGTGTCTGCAGCATCGACTGTTGTGCCTGCACCGATGTGCAAGAGCCAGGCAGCATGTGCAGTGTTCTCTGGAGTTCTGTCGAGTCGCATATTCTCAGTCAAGTGATAGACAGTAATACGTTGCCAGAGAGTGCTCCTTTTGATGGATGAAGCTATGATCTGTTCTCTAGTGCCCCTAGGAATGACAGGTAGGGTCTGTCTAAAGTCACCTCCAAACAAAACAGTGATTCCACCAAATGGAACATTCTTCTTCTTGAGATCATGCAAGGTGCGGTCTACTGCATCTGTGGGATATTTGTGCTGCATAGGAACTTCATCCCAGATGATGATAGAAGTTTGATCAAGGACCTGGTGCAAATCTGAACCTCGAAGTATTCTGCAAGTAGAGGTGTCATCAATTTTGATTGGGATTTTGAACATGGAATGTGCTGTGTGACCCCCTTCTAGAAGCAATGCAGCAATTCCAGATGATGCCACACAGAGAGCAATTTTTCCTTGAGCACGAACAGCAGCTGCGATGGTGTTGCAGACAAAGGTCTTTCCACAACCTCCAGCACTATGCAAGAACATGAGCTTTCCCTTGTTATTGTTGACAGAATCCATTGCAACATCAAAAACCTGTCTCTGCCTGTGATTGAAAAGCTGGAGATTGTGAGCGACAGTAATGGCCAACTCTTCAACATTGTAATCCCTCTGTTCCTGCAAAAGCCTATTGGCAGGAACATCAATGTGCCAGTTTCCTTCAATGGTGGGCATCTCTGGATAATCAGAACGTTGTTTGCCTGATCTGATAAGGATCTGATTGATGAGATGCAAGCCATACATGTAGACTTGATCATCTGTAAAGTCTGTATCTGGATAGATGGAAAGAAGCTTGACTCTGAGGTCATCACAAATGTGATGTTTGAACTGGTTCCAGAGGATGTCAGGTGATGTTGGATTGCAATGAAGAAGAATGGTGGCAAAGAGCAATCTGAGAGAGGAACCGAGCTGCATCTGTGATGCCTCTGTAAGACACTGGACCCATTCCTGGTCATCCTGCAAAAGACCCAATGCAACACAGGCCCGCTTGAATGTATTATGGATGACACCATTGACAGTGTGCAAGTGCTGGAATGATGTTGCCCCTGTGACAACAGTAAGAAGGAGCCTGAGGTAGAACCTTTCCCCCTGGGCAGGAGAAGCAAAGTACATTCTGCCAATGGCGGCCTCGCCATGCCTTCTTGGGTTCCACTGCTTCTTGGTTGGATTGTAGACCCATGCTTGAGGAAAGTTCTGGTAGGTGACAGTACGTGCTGCTTCATATCTTCTGTTGGTTTCAAACCAAGCAGTGAGACGTGTGGTCTTGGCAGCAGGCCTCTTCAAAACCTCATCAATATTGTCTTCTGCATTGAAGCAGACTGTTTGTTGGTCCTCCAGATGTACAGGCAGACGATAAACATGAGGAGACTCTGCATGCATTCCAAATTCATTCATGTGCCAGCAGCTTTCCACAGATCCAATATAACGTGCATCCAGATACTCCTTGACCTTATCTCTGTCTTGGTCGAGAATCTCAATCATGGTTCTGTCATGGCCTTTGTATATGTACTTGTGGATATACTTGACAGCCTCGACTGAAGAACAGATCTCAACATTGATGTGACAGTTGTATCTGACAAATGAACCAAGTCATTAACCAATAAATATAATGTCAGATAAATGTTCCTTACTTTGCAGCCAAATAAGGATTGTGTGGGATGACATGTCTGTTATCATAGACATAATTACGCTTCCTCACTGTTCTACCATTGTTGGGTCTGGCATAATCAGGATAATTGTTTGCAGTAAAGGAAATTTGTTCTCTGAACTGCTTGGGATACCTCTTGCTGCACCTATTGTCGACCATGTATGAAGCCTTGGGTTTGTCATGACCGCAAGGACCATGAAGCATGCAGGTAGTTATAGTGTGATAGAGCATTGGCTGTGTAACAGGGTCAGAAATCTGAGCAGACACAATAGAATCAACATCATGGGCATCACGGATTTTGTTGGCTGGATCGAGAAATATGAGGAGGTGCATATGTGGAAGGCCTCTCTTTTGAAACTCGATGGTATGGATGTGTGCCACCACTTTACCCAAAACACCATCCTTGACATCCTTGATTAATGCATTCTTTTTCTGTTCAAAGACACGTGCAACAATGTCTGGCCTGTCATAAGCTTCCTGCTTTTTTCCATGGGTGCTAAAATGTGGATTGGGTGATTCCTCCCGCAACAGAGCTTCCTGGATTTCTGGCCACTGTGGATTGGCAGTCATGGTGAGAAAGAGATCTGGCTTGCCGAAAAAGTGACAAATGGCCATGGAATCCTGGAAAAGCTGATTCATTTGCCTTTCACTGCCTATATGGGTTGATGGAAGAATGATGCGACTCCCATGATCCTCTAGATTAATATTTTGATCCTGGTCACCCATGGCAGCATCCCTCAATCCAGCATACACATCAGTCCTAAGCTTCTTCTGGTGATGTCGAACCTTAGTTTAACATATTCTGTTCAATAGATGCCCAAGCATCTACAACATACTGTTGCAAGAGATTTCCACCCCAAAATAATGGCAGCTGCTCTCCTAGCCTTGGATGCAATCAATAAGCATAGTAGCATCTCTGACTGACATTGGGTGCCCTTCTGGCTCCATTTGCACCTTGGTGTGCAGGTATATCTGGGTGCCATCCATCTTCACCATAAGGGAAAAGCAAGACATAGTGCAGAGTTGAATAGGATGGATGCAACTGGCTGATATGCCTAAGCCCTTTCCCTCTCAGCCTGAAAACAATATCTCTGTGATTAGACCGTTCCTCAGAGCCATCACCTGGAATAATGACTGCCACTTCATCATTGGCTGTAGGAAGATTATAGCGACGTAAATCCTGGGTTCTATCTGATTGCAGCCATATGGAGACATTGTCCTGCTCTTCTGGAGGCTTTTCCCTCATGATCTGGAATGCCTGCTTGAATAAAGGCACATAAGGATGGGTATTATTCAGCATGGCCTGCAGATCTGTCATGATAACTGAGTTGAGATTATTGTTTCGCCGCTCCCAAATGTTGAGCTGTGCAATAGGATCATGAATATAGAACTGTGCATAGGCTGCAGGCTGTCCAGGAGGTGGCAAAAGTGCTCCAGAAAGATGATGAAGATCACCATGAATACGAAAGCTGTATACACCTGATGTACCTGTGACAGAATGGTCCACTTTGACACCCAAGGAAGTGAATGCAAATGCAGCATTGTATTGTCAGATGTTTGTTTTAAATTCTTTGAAAAGAGGACTTTTGCCACACAACAGATCTCGCAATGTGGCAGGAGCAGGTCGGAAAGATGGCAGACGAATTTGTTCCTGCAAGCAGCAACTTCCAAACTTTGGCACAGCTCTGGTAGACCTGGACAGTTTTTCACAATCAAAATGCAAGGCATGGCAGTGTGGACACTCCACATTCATGGGTCCAAGTGAATATCTGGGAATTGGCTCCTGATAAGGTGCACGATCAAGTGGTAATGGCCTTGCAGGTTGATGTGGAGGTAGAGGGACAGGCATAGGTGGAGGCAAAGGTGGCAACATTGGGGGATTCAGAAATGAAGCAGGCAGCAATGGTGAAGGAGATTGGGTGGGAGAAGGTGGCAATGATGGAACATGGAATATTGGGTCAGGCAGCAGTGGTGATGAAGATTGTGGAGGAGAAGACAGAAATTGTAGAGGAGATACCCTTCCAAACTCATCATAATAATCTGATGGCATAGGAGATGGTGGAAATTGTAAAGCAGTCACCCTTCCAAATCCATCATAATAATCTGATGGCAGGGGAGAAGGTGGAAATTGCAAAGAAGACTGGCTCTCATCATCATCATCAGATTCCTCATTCTCCATTTCCCTCCTCAAAGCAATCTCATTATTCCTCTGTTCTTCATACTCAGCAGCCAACAATGCAGCCATTTCCCTATCCATCTGAATTTGTTCTGCCTGTGCATCTACTTGAGCTTGATATTGATCAATCCGATCTCCAGACATATTGTTTGCTAATTGATCCAACCTCATCATTTGTTGATGCAAGTTCCTGTCTGCAATAGATAGATGTTGGAGCTCCTTAGCCTCATCCATCTGTGCCTGCTCATCTGCAAGCTGTTTATTTCTCCACATCTGATGCATCCTGAAAGCCCATTCCTGATCATGCCTGGTACGCTCTTGCAATGCAGCCTCTATATTAATATGTCCGGGTGGATCATGATATCGTGGCTCAGCAGCCAAAGCAGCTTGCTGGGCAGCTGCCTGCCTCTCCAGCTCCTGTTCAGCCAGCTCCTGCAATTGTTGATTGTGCTGCCTAGCTGCTTCAGCTTCAGCAGCCTGTCTTTGTGCATACTCCTCAGCTTCAGCAGCTTGCCTGTTTCTTTCCTGTTCAGCCAGCTGCTGCAATTGTTGATTGTGTTGCCTAGCTGCTTCAGCTTCAGCAGCCTGTCTTTGTGCATACTCCTCAGCTTCAGCAGCTTGCCTGTTTCTTTCCTGTTCAGCCAGCTGCTGCAATTGTTGATTGTGTTGCCTAGCTGCTTCAGCTTCAGCAGCCTGTCTTTGGGCATACTCTTCAGCTTCAGTAGCTTGTCTTTGTGCATACTCCTCAATTGCAGCAGCTTGCCTGTGCTGCTCTTGTTCAGCCAACTGCTGCAATTGCCAATTATGCCACCTAGCTGCTTCAACTTCAGCAGCTTGCTGCTCTTCAATCACCTGCTGCAATTGCAGATTATGCTGCCTACTCATTTCAGCCACCTGCTGTGATATCCTCTCTCTGGCAGCAATAGCCTCAGCAATTCTTCTTTCCTCAGCAACCTTCTGTAATAATTCCTGCTGATGCTGATACTCCTTAGCTGCCTCAGCTTGTTGTAACTCCTGAAGACGTGCATCATAATCTGCAGTTTTTTCCCTCAATGCAATATGTCTCCTATGCAGATTATTGAGTGCAGAATCTGCTTGACCACCTCAAATATTATGCAATGGTCCTAGTCCCCTCCCTCTCCCTCTCCCTTTTCTTGTTTGTAACTGAGGTGCAGGTGAAACCACAGGAATAGGATTGGCCAATGATGCATTCCATCCTGCTGGCAGTTGAACCTGTGGTATAGTAGAAGCTATATTTGCCCCTACTCCATGGTTTGCCAAAACAGGTCTAGATGGCATCACAGGAGCCCCTCTCCCATGTAATACAGAAGCAGGAGGTACAACAGGCAATTCAAACTGCCTTGGAGCATTCCAATTAGCAGGCATCTGCACCTGTGGTATCTGAGCAGCCAATGCAGCTCCATAGTTCAGTGGAACAATTTCCTCAGCAGGGGCAGTCACTCTGACTCTGCTTCTCCTCTCATCAGGATTGGTCATTTGCAATCTTTCCAAATGGTCTGCATCTCTAATTCTAGCCCTTTCCACTTCTGGTGTAGAAGGTCTACTTTGATTTCTGCAAATACTCTAATAAGCCATTATTATTGCAACATATGCCAACACCACTCACATATTTAGTAATGGTAAAGCCCAATAATAATTTTGTTCAATAGCCAACAATGCAGCATAGCTAAAGTAAGGTCAGCAACAACTTCCTTTAACAGCCAGTTGTCACAACACTCACTGTAATTCAACTGTTTTCAAGTTTCAATAGCCAATTCCAACTCTTATGTAATGACAATCACAATTTTGCTATTTGATAATAGATAGCAATTGCAATAGTATCACTATTATAGCCCCAAATGTTGTGTGAAGAGAGGTACTCAACTGATTGTTGTGCACTCTCTCTCCACATATAAGGAAAAGGCCTCTGTTTGGTCGTGTTGTGTGTGTTCCAGAAGAGGCATGAAAGTAGGTGTCCACTATATCACAACCGAAATTTTGTGCACCCAAATCTCCCTTTTTGGTATTTGACTTGTTACTGACCTCATTACATATTTTTATTGACATGTTACTGACTTCATTAAATTTGTATTGACCTGTTACTGACTCAGACTTTTTACTGACCTCGTTACAAATTTGTATTGACCTGTTATTACAAATTTGTATTGTCATATTACTGACTTCGTTACAAATTACAAATTTGTATTGACTTGTTACTGACCTCACTACAAATTTGTATTGACTTGTTATTGACCTCACTACAAATTTGTATTGACTTGTTACTGACTGGTACTATTACATATGGATGACTGCATTTCAAACCCAGTTGTATTTGTCAGAGCTGACAAAATTTAGTCAGCTCTGACTAATGCGATCATTTCTGACTAATGTTGCACAGTGCTGACCAATTTTGCACAGCTCTGACAAATTTTACGTAATTCCATCAACCATCACTCCCATCATTCCCACAAAATGACTGTAGCCTATGTTATACAGCTCGTCGACTCTGATCCCATCATGCCATCACTCTCACAAAATGGTCGTAACATATGTAGTAGATTACATAAAGTGTGGGAACAATAAACAAGGTCATGTGACATTGTTTATATAAATTAAACATGTTTCCATTACTCCAACTACTCTTTCTTCTCTTCCTCACCTCATAAAATCTACAATCTTCCAACAGCACTTTACTGTCACTTTACTTCTTCAAGAGGGTTATTCCTGCTGTCAAATACAGTCCAAAACTGGTGTAGGAAAGTCTACCATTGGGATAATCAAGAAGGAGATGGATGGAGATAAAGAAAACAGCAAGGGTGGGCATCCTTCTAAGTTGTCTCCCAGTGACAAGCGGTCAATTATTCATCAAATCACCACTGGCAAGCTTGATAATGCTGTTCAGGCTACCCATTTCATCAACAACACACTTTCCAATCCTGTCACACCTCAAACAGTCAGAAATGCACTCAAGGAAGACAATTTTCACTTCATTGTCAAGCAGAAATGTCCTTTGCTTAAAAAGATTCATAGACTGGACCATCTTAAATTTGCCAAGTACCATGAAAATTGGACAGTGGATGATTGGAAGAGGATCTTGTGGTCAGATGAGACCAAAATCAACAGAATTGGATTAGATAGAAGGACCTATACTTGGAAAAAAAAAAGGAGCACCACTTTCTGACAGAACTACCACTCCTACAGTCAAGCATGAAGGAGAGAACAATCTTATGGTATGGGGTTGTATGGGGTGGAATGGAGTAGGAATGCTTACAGAGGTTCAGGGGATCATGAATGCAGACTAGTACTGTGATATTTTGGGAGAGGGAGTGGTGGAAAGCTTTGAAAAGCTAGAAATGCCAGAGGAAAAAAGGATGTTTCAGCAGGACAACAACCCCAAACACACTTCCAAGAAGGCAACCCAGTGGTTTGAAGACAATGACATTGAAGTCATGGTCTGGCCAGCCCAATCCTCTGACATTAACCCCATTGAACACCTCTGAGTGCATTTGAAGAAGGTCCTTAACCAATATCCAAAACCAGCCAAGGGGATACATGAGTTGTAGGAAAGGGTGGTGGAGGAGTAAAATAAAATTCTACTAGAAACATGCCAAAACTTTATAGAAAGCATGCTTAGAAGGATACAAGCAGTTATCAAGGCAAAAGAGGGTTATACAAAGTACTAATTATATAGATAGTGGTTTTAAAACAGTGAGTCAAAAAACTGTCCCAATGAGTCAGTGGATTGTTTGAATCATATCTTGCTTATATAATGGCCAATCTCCTTGACCCAGATATCAAATGATAGCCATGAAGCAGAGCTTTCAGGTGTACTGCCACATTTTATGCATATTTTTATGGTTGGAGGTGCTATAAAGTGGATACTGGAAATGGTGCAAACATTGGGACAGTTTTTTAAGCCACTGTACATAGGAATCCACCAGACAGCTAGGACCATCAGTGGTGACACCATCATCCAATGCAGCCAAGAGAGATGGATGGAATCCAAAGGGTAGGTGGTCCAAAATAAGGCTGATGGAGGTGCTGATGCCGATGCATGACATGACATACATCTGTTATATTTGTCAGTGATGTATACTTACTTTCTTTAGGAAAGATACATACAAGCTCAGCATAGAGAACTTTCTTCATTCAATGTTGTTTTACAAAGTTTGTGTCATCTAACTCCAACAAAACTTGATGGAATCGGGACTCTGCATACCAAATAATCTCTTGTGTCTGGATTTGGAGTTGCTATTTCAGGCCTGATTGCAAAGAAAAAGGATTGAAGATTGAGAGTATTTTGTTTGACATAGTATTACTGGTCATGGTTGGTAATCAAGATAATTGTGTTTAGATGAATTATGTTTACATAATACAGGCCCTTTTCAGTCACAAAGGAGAGATATAATCAGCATTTGCTGATCTAAATGCATTTCATATGTGACCAGAAGAAATTCCTCTTTCCATCAATTTCTCTGAGCCCATGAATGAAGCCAATGTAGTTGCCTGACTATGAAAAATATTAGTACATACAAAATAAATATATTTACATTCCCAGAATCAGCTAGCATTGAGATCAGCAGCAGTATCAGTATTAGCAACAGCAATATTAATATCAGCAATGGCAACTCTAGGATCAGCAACTCTAGGATCAGCAATAGCAACACCAATATTCAGCAATGGCAACACCAATATTCAGCAATGGCAACAGTGAGATCAGCAATGGCAACACCAAAATCGGTAGCAGCTGGTGCCTACTATATCCCCTCTGCACCAGATGTATTTCAACAGATGACTCCGCCATTATCTCAAAATCCATTGGCCTCAGCATAGGCATGACCTATCTAAAAGATAGCTGATGACCTTGCACAGCAGGAACCCATTTCAACCTAGGCTATTGGGAGGAGGCAGTGAATTAAAAAAGTGAAATTTACAGAGTAGATTTACAACTAAATTGCTATGTAATGTGCAAAAAAGAATTAATACCACTTTTATGTACATGCCAGATAACATCTATTCTTTTCTGCCTCACTTTGTTTCCCCTCTGTCCTCAGGTGTAAGTGGTGGAGCCATAGGTGTTGTGGGCTGTACAATTTTGTGAGAATTCTGTGGCGTGGTGGGAATAATTTGGATGGGGGTGGCGCTAGCCAAGGATCGTTCACTGGCAACCTCTTCAAGTATGGCCAGGCCCTCTTCACTATCCAGCTTAGCCATCTCTTTATTTTTGTTCTTGGCAGTGGGAATGGGAGCAGCATTAGAAGCAGAAGTGGGAGCAGGCATAGAACCAGTAGCAGGAGCAGGAGCAGGACTGGGAGTAGGCATGAGAGCAGGAGCAGGAGTGGAAGAAGTGGAAGAAGGAGCAGGAATGGGAGTAGGACTTGGAGTGGGACCTGGAGTGGGAGTGGGAGCAGCATCGACTTTCTCGGCATCCATCCATCCTTTCTAATCCACTTCTGCCCTCCTGCTTGGAGTCCTCTCTGTTGAAATTAAATCCTGATACATGCTGCATACATGAGGCCATGCATGCAGCACACACATGTTACTGTGCTTACTGCGCATACATGTGGTAAACACATTCCCAAGTCATGTGACATCCTTACTATTATGTATATAAGGAGAACCTGTACTATAGAAGATATACAGTGTTCTTACCTCTGCTAAACCCTAGCTCTAAGACTAACTAAACCCCAGGTAGATTATAAGGAATGTGTTGTCTCTTCCTCTGTGCAGCATATGTAGTTTGCCCCAACAGGTCATGGGCCCTGCTGGGCACGTTGCGAACGCGCCTTAACTGGCTGTGAACGACATTGACTTCATTGTCTCCAAATTGTAACCTTGCACTCTTTGTGAGCTGCATTGCGCTCCCTGCGAGCTGCATTTAAAAACCCAGGTTGACTAGGGTTAATCACTCTGAAGGAGTGTTTTTGCCTGAGATTATGGAATGTGTTTTCTTGAATAGAGGACTGATTGAGTGCTTTTACCAGCTGCCACTATAACATCATGTCTTCAACTCTTGAAAAACTCATACAAACTTTCGACGGCTCTAACTACATTCAATGGGCCAACTCAATGAAGGCGTGGCTCAGGTCTCAGAGCCTCTGGCAAATAACTAGTGGGATGGAACTAAAACCACCCCTGGCGCCTCCTTTGATGGCGACAAATGCTGCACTAGTAGCGGAAGCTAATGCCAAGCTCCAAACCTGGAACAATAAGAATGACCAGGCTATTGGTAGCCTAGTGCTCCACCTGGCCCCCTCTATTCGGCAGCGTGCCAACACCAAGGACACTACTGAGGAGGTGTGGGATCTCATCCGCACTGACTATGGTGTCGATGGCCCCTCCCAAGTCTTTGCAGACTTTAGGTCTGCAATCACAATCAAAATTCTGGCTGCGAATCCTGCGCCAGAGATTGCCAAAATGGCTGATAAATTCGAGCGCCTTATGGCTGCCAATGTTGCCATCCCCAAATTAGTACAGGCAATGATTCTACTTGCTGCGATGCTGCGTGAGTACGATTCTCTATCTGCCATGGTCCTTAACATGACCACTACTAGAGCCTTGATGTTTAAACATGTCAAGGACTCCATTGTTGCTGAGGCCTCATGGCGCACAGCAGTTGGAAAGCCCATCAGCCCACCTCAGGCCACCAAGCTTTCTGCTATCAAGCGCAAAGGGGGAAACCCCAAATGGCAATATCAGGGCAACAATGGAGATTCATCCCGAAAGCATGGATGACGTGGGGACAAAAAGACTAAAGAGGAAAAATCTAAAGAGAAACATTTCCACCTCGCCTCACAAGCCTTTACTACTGTAAATGGTAATGGCACCATCATACCACCGATGCTGCTCATCCAGCGCATTGAGAAGCATGAACATACTCCCACAAGGGATCCTCGCCGCCGACCGCCTGCACAGGCATACACGGGTGCAGTCTCTACCTCTCATTCAGTCTATACCAAATATCAGCAGGCTCGAGACACCCTCGAGCAAATGAATCTCCCATGCAGTGCCAAAAATCTGCGACCGCTGGAAGAGCACCTAACAGTGTGAGAAGGTAAGAGGAGGAGGATTGAACCAGAACCAAGGATCATAGAGGTAAAAGACGATAGCGTCTTCCTTGGATCGGAGCCTGCAGTTTCTGATGAGGAAGTATGGAAAGCCGTCGACGAAATGCTCGTCGATGAACCGCTTGAAACAGGTACATATGATGAAAGGTCAGTCCTTTTCCCTGCCACAAGCACAAGAATTAACATTCCACTGATCACAGTGAACTTTTCATGTGAAATTTTACCGCTACTAAATGTATCATGGAACAATTTACATCTTAATATATGTGTTACATGTGCAAATGGAAATTGTAAGAAAGGTGCTGACTGGATCATGGATTCAGGCGCATCAAAACACTTTACTGGTGAAATTAAAGATTTTGCTTCTTACGAGCCTTTACTGAGAAAGGACTCTACCCTGGTTCAAACAGCCACGGGTACTACTCATATAGTAGGGAAAGGAGCAGGCTTTATTAGACATCAGGTAGTATGTCATGGGAAGTCAGAGATGCATGAAACATGATTATACCCCGTCTACTACATACCCGACTGTAATGCTCGATTACTGTCAATGGGCATCTTTTTGCAAGACGGAAGTGATGTGCGTGGTTCCTCCGCCCACATTTCATTTTTCAAGCAAGGAAACCCAATTATGGATTGTGTCCCTCTTATGAAACATGACACTATTTATTGGGCTCGGACTCATATATTGAGCACCAAGGGAATCAATGTCACGACATTGTACATCGCAGACTACTCAACTTGGCATAAGCGACTTGGACACCCATCCAAAGAGGTGCTAGGGAAGATGCCTTATAGCACCATAAAATTCCTGAGGAATTTAATTATTCCTAAAGACAAAATTATATGTTTAGGGTGCGCTGAAGGAAAAATGACCTCAAAATATTTTCCCGAATCAGATTCATGTGCAGAAAGACCCTTTGAATTAATACATTCCGAACTGAAGGAACTCCCAGTACTATCGTACTATAAACATAAATACTTTATTGTATTTCTGGATGACAAAACGTCACATATCTGGGTCCAATGCCTTAAAAAGAAATCTGATGCTGCTGCGGCCATCAGACAATTTTGGGCAGTGGCTTTGACACAGTATGGTGCTACAATCAAGCACTGGCATGTTGATCCAGGGGGGGAGTTCAAAGATCGTGAGCTACAAAATGTGCTCAAGGACTTTGGCATCAAAATAGAGATGTCTGCACCCCACGTTCACCAACAGAATGGGCATGCAGAGCATGCCATAAGGACAATAATGGAAAAGTTGCAAACCCTGCAATTTACTGCATGTCTACCACAATCATGGTAGAAATTTTGCATTGAACATGCAACACACCTATACAACCAAACTCCGATAAGGCGCCTGAAATGGCTGACACCGGTTGAAAACCTGACAAAGGTCTGCCCAGATCTAAACAATCTGAAGGTTTTTGGTTGTGGTGCTTATGTCTACCTACCCAAGGAGAAGTGTCCAAACACATTGGCTCCTCGATCAGAGTTGATGATATATCTTGGATTAGAAGATGGCATTAAAGCATACTGTTTCATGTGACCTAGTGGCGCAATATTCATTGGTGCTATGGCACTATTTGATGAAACGTTGTTCCCATGCTGTCCCGGAGCTAAAACTCCTGCCAATATGGACCTTGGTGATTTTCCACCTCCAGAACCAGAAGATGATGACCACTCATCTGGAACGGATGGCGATGATTCTATACCGCCACAAGATCTGCCCCTTCCTCCATCATCAGAAAATGATGATGATGATGTACCAAGTGAGCAAAAGGCACATGACGATGTGACAGATGCTCCTTCTCCGCTGCCTCCAGTAACCACTGAGGACTTTCGTCCAAGACGTGATGATCAACAGAAATGGCAGCAATTGCCCCATCGATCAGGCAGGCAGAGGAACATCCCAAACCGTCCTGGCAATACCTATGGAGAGAAGCGACTCCCCTCTGACATAGAGAGAGACATTGCATGTGATCGATATTGGAAGAGATCTGTAGGTCAAGATTCGGATCATAACCGAACACGACCACAATCTCAACAGAAAGAACCGGTTGCTGGACCGAGTTCGGCACCTCATGAGAGTGTGCCCGATTCCAATGATCAAGAACATGATCACCCAATGGGGGAACCGGATGAAGCAGGTTATATTAAAAAGATAACTAAGGAAGGAGGAGATAAGCTTATTTGCTGGCTGTTGTCAAAAGCAGTCAAACCATCGAGCGAAATAAGCCAAGTTCCAAACCAATTTTGCGATATTGCGCGCCTACCACGGCAGCAGCAATGTGAGTGGAAACAAGCTTGTCATGAAGAATTAGAGGCTCTTCATAAGTGACAAGTCTATGACATTGTCGATCTTCCACATGATCAAAAAACGATCAAAAATAGATGGGTCTTCTCCGTAAAATCGGATGGAAGAAAACGAGCCAGACTCATGGCCAAAGGCTTTTCACAAGTCGAAGGCGTTGACTTTGATGAGATTTTCTCACCGGTAGTCCACTATGAGACCGTACACCTCATGTTTGCACTTGCATCTCTAGAGGGCATGTATATGACCGGCCTAGATGTAAAAACAGCATTTTTATATGGCAAACTAGATGAGGAGATCTATATGGATCAACCTGAGGGTTTCAGACTCGAAGAAAAAGAGCGCAAAGTATTGCGCTTATGCCAAGCATTGTATGGCCTTAAACAAGCCTCACTTGCATGGTGGAAAGAGCTAGAGGCATTTATGTGCACCATTGGGTTCGTGCACGCCAGCTCTGATGCCAGCATTTTCATACACAAGGACCCTAAGACAGGCAGCATTGTTATTGCACTCGTCTATGTTGATGATGGCTTGTTCATGGGGAAGAACAAGAAACTTGTGGATGAAAAGAAAAATGCTTGTCTAAAGCATTGGGAGTGCCATAGTACTGAAAAAGTCACAGAATTCTTAGGCATGCACATCACCCAGACTGCAAGCAAAGTCAAACTCGATCAAACTGAATATCTCGCCAAAGTGCTTGAGAGATTCGAGATGACAAATGCCAAAGCGACCCCCACTCCACTCCCGACTGGTTACAAACCATCGGAAAACACAGCAATGCTCAATGCGATGCTTAGATCAAAATATCAGTCTGTGATCAGATCTTTATTGTATCTGATGCTTGGAATGCGACCTGATATCGCTTATGTGGTAATCAAGATGTCGCAATTCTCGGCTAATCCTAGCCAAGAACATCTAGACAAAGTGATGTACATCATGCGCTATCTGGTGGGAACCCAGAAATATAACATTGTCTACGATGGTGAGAAGTCTGAGGGGCTACAGGCCTTCACAGATTCTGATTGGGCAGCTGACACTGTCAAACGCCGATCTACAACAGGTTACTTTGCTACTCTAGCAAGTGGCATTGTGTGCTGGCAGTCCTGTTTACAAAAAACTGTAGCACTGTCATCCACAGAAGCCAAATATATGGCTCTCTCCGACACTTGTCGACAGATAGTGTGGATAGAGTCCTTATTCCAGGAACTTGGATATGTACTGAAGCACGTACCAATCTGCGCTGATAATCAGGGATCCATCTTTATCGGATCAAATCCAGTTCAGGAAAGAAGGACCAAACATATAGACATTTGCTACCACTATACCCGCAAATGCATAGAAAATGACAAAGTCACAGTCGTTTTCATTCCTGGAAATGATAATCCAGCTGACATGTCCACAAAGAACCTTGGCGCTGTCTTATTCAGGAAATTTAGAGACTCTCTTGGAATTACTTTCAAGATTCAAACTTAGCTGCTTAGAGCGCTGTACAGTTTGAAGGGGGGGTGTTGAAATTAAATCCTGATACATGCTGCATACATGAGGCCATGCATGCAGCACACACATGTTACTGTGCTTACTGCGCATACATGTGGTAAACACATTCCTGAGTCATGTGACATCCTTACTATTATGTATATAAGGAGAACCTGTACTATAGAAGATATACAGTGTTCTTACCTCTGCTAAACCCTAGCTCTAAGACTAACTAAATCCCAGGTAGGTTATAAGGAACATGTCGTCTCTTCCTCTGTGCAGCGTATGTAGTCTGCCCCAACACTCTCAAGGAAATCCACCTGCCCAGCCATGTAACCATTGTATAACATGATAGGCTGTGTGCCAGCCTGCAACCCAAGATATCCTTCAATGTCATTCACCCTGTTTTGAGGCAAGTGAAACATGTCCCAGAGTTCTCATACATGGAGTTGGGACTCTTGCACTGACTCTTCATTCCACTGTGCATGCTAGTACATGTCTTCCTCCAGTTGGTATAGATGTCCCTCACTGGGGTGCTCTTTGTGCCTCCCTTGCTGTGTTGTGCCACTTCCACTCCATCCTGGGATTGGCACCAGCATTGCTCTCCATCTCCTCATCCAAATCCTCGTCCGATTCCTTGCTACTCTCCACCTCTCACAACCTGCATGTCACTGTGATGACTGGCAGTATTAGATACTGGGCTAGGGCAGAAATTCTGAATCCTGATGCTTCTGGTTGGGCCTGCATTCTTGGCCTGTGCCACTGCCACTTCTCTCCTTGTTGGCGTTGGCATTGCCGCTGCTACTCCTGGTGTCCTTGGCTTTGCCACTCCCATTCCTCATTTCTTGGCCACTCCCGTCCCTTCTTTCTTAGCTGCTGCTGTCCCTTCTTTCTTGGCTGCGCTGTTAATGCCTTCTTGGCCGCTGCCATTCCCATTCCCACTGCTGTTTCCACTGCCACTGCTGTTTCCACTGCCACTGCTGTTTCCACTGCCACTGCTGTTTCCACTGCCACTGCGGCTGCTATTGTCAAGTCGGTTGGTTCAGCTGATGTGAATGCAGCACCTGTGATGCCCTTTTTCTCATTGAAGGTCTTTATTGCTCTCTGTTGACCTTCAATAAACCTTTGGTGTTCTGTCTGACTTTGACCATGCTACTACAAATCCCTACAAAAAGGCATCAGCCCAGAAGATGGCCTGCACATCTTCTGTGAGAACCTCTCTTTGCCACCCAAATAATGTTTTCTACAATTTATAAGTGCATAGTTGGTCTGATAGCATGCTGATCCACTCACAAGCACTGATTTTCTTTCCTTCATCACCATGGCAATACTTCTGTTCCAAAGTCCATTGTGGATGGCCTGTTCAATCTCGCTGATCTGGGTGAGGACTTGGTCATGTGTAACATTCATGATGGATGATAGGTTGGCTGTGGCAGTGGGGTCAATATTGATATGAAAAAGAGTGAAACACTGAAGATCAACAATCATGTGTTGTTATCCCTATAAAATCAATATATACAAACAAAGTGGTGTTCTTATTTTGAAACTCAAACCCAGCTTTTTGAGTAAGCCAAAATTTGGTAGTCAGGTAGCCTTAAGCTAGCTTGGCTCTTCTTGTTGAGGAGGTTGATGTGATGTAATAGGGTTTTTTATTCATTTCCAATGAATTGATTGGCCAACACAAGCATTGGCATTGGTGGCATTAAGCATCAGAATAGGCATTAGCCTTGAAAAGGGCATTAGCACAAAAAGTGCATTGGCATCGGCAAACATCAGGGCTAGGGTCAGCATTGAGCATTCCAGCATTGCCAAATGGGTACTAGCAATATTTAATCATTAGATACAGCGCACAGAGCAATGTTCAATATAGATACAATAAAAATGTCATGGCCTTGGCATCACATCAGTGAGAATTGGCAGGGGGATCAGCATTATTGTCATGCTCATGGACAATGGTCTGATTGGAATTTCTAAGAATCTGCATTTGAATGATTCCAGATTAAACTCCATCTTTTCCTTTAAGGTTGCATATGTCTTCAAGGTGACATTCTGCTGTTCCAGTTTTCGACCTTGGCCATGTAGAGACAATGACTGGCATCCTTATATGATGTCCCAAGCTGGTTTTGCAGAACTTTCACTTCAGCATGGCAGTTCAACAGCTCTCTGGCTGTCAATGTCTGCAACAGGGTCAACTATAGTCACACAAATGAGGACCATGACACCTACTGGGTCAGCTGGTAGCATGAGCTGGTTTTGGGCCAACAGACAGTATGGTTGATCAGTCATGTTTTCAGACTGCAAAATAATGATTAGTGAAATGATAGAGCATCAGAAGGACATATGGCATCAGCCAGATACACAGCATCATCCAAAGACATGGCATTGGCCACTGGCAATGACATTTGAACTGAAGGAAATCTTACCCCTCCATGTGCCATATGCACTTTGAATTCTACTTTCTTTCAATAGGCCTCCATCACCTGGTGGGTAGCTGGAATCATTAAATGGGGCACAAGATAGTGCTGCCCATTGTTGCTTTGGATAGGGACATAGCCATCAGGATCATCTGCCCAGGGAAGAGAGATAATAACACTATCGTATTTAATCAGTGATCAGAGATCTATCAATGAGAGATTATTTAGTTGGCAATATTTGGCCCCTGTTGCTGATCCCACTATTGTCAATCCCCATGTTGCCAATTCCAGTATTGCCAATTCCACTGTTGCCAATTCCACTGTTGCTGATCCCACTGCTAATGCTTTTTCCCTTGCCTTGCAAGATGGTGGATTGTGATCAAGATAATTGTGTTTACATAATACAAAATGTTTTGGTCATATAGGTAAGATATAATTGGCATTTGCTGATCTAAATGCATTGTCAGTCCTCAATGCTAATTCTTGCCAGAATGCCTGCTGGTGATTAGCATAGGCTAGTGGGCCAGGAAGGGTATTCTCAGACTGTGAGGCTGACTGCCACTGTTGGCTGTGATAGATGAAATATTGCACAGTCCACTGCATTTCATATGTGACTAGTAGAAATTCCTTCCTCCATCTATTACTCTGAACCCATGATTGAAGCCAGTGTACTCTCCTGATTAATAAAACTGTTAGTGTAATAAATACGGATGGCCACAAAATACATTCACATTCCCAGAATTGAGTGGCATTGGCATCATCATCACTGTGCTGTTTGGTAATGACACCAGTTTGATTGTGGGCATTATGCCAAATCCAGGACAGGTGAAGATTAGTGGAGCCTGGTGCATTTGGCTTTAGAATAGCTGTGCTAGCATTGAGGTCATTCTTTGTTAACTGCTGAAACATACTTGATGTCTCAGCATCACAATTTAGTGCCACCAGTTGGCTTCAGCAATGGTTATACATTTGGGCATGCAAGGCAATTTTGTTAACCACATCCTAGACAATGGCTCATGCTCTGGTGCGAACTCCCTTTCTTGGCACTGCTCGGATGATATGTGAATATTAAAATGATTTGTCAGCAATGAGCTCCCACAACTGATGCAGCAGTCAACTTGCCTAGTTCTTTTTGAGGTTAATCTCCACATTAGCAAGTTCTCCATCACGTGGGAGGTATACTTGTTGCTCCTCAACTGGAATAGTGTTTGTGTCAGCCAGAAGAGATGAAGCAGAAGTCTTTTGTCAAAGGGTTTTATGTCATCAAAGTTCTCAAATTCAGGTTCATTGTCATGGGTGATTCGGGAAGGAACAATGTCATGCTCAGCAATGTTGGCAGCATTTTGTAAATGTGTTAAGGTTGCCATATGAGATGTGAGAGTTTCTCTTTCCCATTCAACAGCTTGCATGTCAGAACCCTGAGTGGCATACATATTCATTACCCTGACATCTGTTAGCCTTAGCATTTCTGCTGTGGTGACTTCATCCTTGCATCGTTTGACTGTTTGTTGACCAAAAGCTGCTGTCAGTTCTGCATGGTGCTTGCCAAGCTGTGTGGATATCTCAAGGGCTTCTTGAGATTTTGAGCATGGTGTGACTGTCATGCTGAGAATTTTCTTGTGATTTGAATCTGTAGCATGATCATCAAGTATTTCAGCCTGATGTAGCAACGTTGCTGTTCTGACTGTTGGGGAAATGGAATTTAGCAATGATTACAAAGACTCAAGTATTTCCCCTGCTACAATGCCAGACCATGGAATGAAAGATGGAGCATAGTGAAAAAAGCATTCATCCTTGTGGCCATGAACATGCAAAAGCCCAATGGCCTGGTCAATGCTCAAGCTGGCCAGCAGATGTGCACCAATATGCTCCTGAATATGGATGATGTATTGACAGACAATGTCATAAATGAGCATCACTCCCTGTTGATGGTCAACCCTGGTGGTTTTCAAGGCTTGGAGGAAAGCAAAGTCAACATTCTTTTGCTGTTCTCTCCAAAACAAGTCTACCAGTGCATTGAGTACATAACAGCCATGCTGTGCACATGCAATAGCTGCTACTCCAGTCCTATCACATGCCTTCAATGCCAAAAAAGCATTTGCAATGGCTTGGAATTTATTTTCACATGGAGCCTTCTAAAAACCTGTGTATTCCAATCAGAACTAGCATCAGAAGCAGCACTGGCAGCAGTTATGGCATTGGCCACTGCGAAGTGAAGTGTACCTACCATAAATCGTTCTATGGCAGCTTGGAGAAATTGCTCATATTTAGTCTGATTTGAGGCTATCCCAGCTCCATTCCATAGCCATACATCAGCATTGGAGTTTTTTTGCTGGACATGGTCAGCTTTTGCTGTCGGCCATGAATATGCATTTAAAAACAAATCTAAGAGCCATAGTATTATTTCAGATGCAACTTGTACAATCAAGGTATATAGTCACCCACTGGTTCACATCGTCCTTCCAATTTTCTGGTATATTTACGCCTGTTTGAGGACAGGCTGGACAGTAATTGGCAAGTGATCCTGGTTTGGGATTCAACAGATCTTTTTGATTGTGTCCATACCCTGCCCACTTCAATCTTTTTATCCAATGCCATAAGCAGGACATGCACTGAAGCCCATGGTAGAGGTTGACCACTTTGGCAGGCCTCATCAGCAATGTTATGCGCCAAATTAGCTGGTAAAACTGATAGGCCGATGTCTTCAATTACAGATTACAGAGCCAAAAATGGTCTAGAACCTGCATGGTGAAAACAATACATATTTTGGTGAAGTTGGTCAAGAGCAAGTTACTGGTTACTAGATCCAAGGGAATTTGGTGTTCTTCCTGATACTGGCAGGTAACCATTACTAAATAATGTATTCCATTTGTATGCACCACATGGATATAGCTGTTGTTCAAGGCATTGGCAGTCGGCAGTATGGTGGTCAACTTGGGATCGGCAGTTGCTAGTATGGTTGTTGCCTGGGCATCGGTCCTCATGCATCATTCAGGCAAATATGGTTGAAACCCATGGATGTCTTTATCAGCATGTTCAACTTCATGTTCATCATCACCATCCAAGAAGTCTTGTAAGCTGTTGTTGACATCATTATTGCCCTTTTCTTGATGCCAAAAGGCATCAAGGTGATCAAAAAAGGCTGCATCGGCCCCAGTCTCATTGTCTGCTGTACTCTCTGTCATTCCTGATGCCAACTCATGACATTGAGCCATTGCCATTGCTGTTACTGAGTAATAATTGACTGACTCTGCCTCAGCTTTATCCTTCATCTCTTCAAATGTCTCCAGATATTTCATTTGAAAGTTAAAAGCATTGCAAATTGGCTGATCTATTTGGTGCTGGATCAAAAGGTATGTGCCAACCTCCCATAGCTCAGCATGGCAGAAGTGCATGCCAGTCCAGCATTCAATGTGATGAAGGGGTTCTGCCTGATAGAGCTAAAAATCAAATAGTAAGCAAAAAATAGCAAAAAGGCAGAGATAGGTGGATCAGGATGTGGGATAATGTCACCTTGATGGGTAAATGTCCAGAAGGTGTTCTGCCTCTAAGAATAGAACTGTCAACATTTACCAACATGAAAAAAGGTGAAATATAATAATAAAATAGGAATAAATCATAAAAAATCATGGAAAATGCAGATAGGGTGAAATAAAATATAAAAAAGTATGGGACAAACACAGAAAATTGCCCAAATGCCTGGAGCACCTTCATTTCCCCTTACATTACCCACCTTCTATGATGCATTGCCTCGATGCATTCAAAACTGTGTTTGCCCAAAGTCAGACACTTGGATGCGCTGAGAGGCAGAGGAATGTCACCAGTGAAACTCCCTAACCAGTCATGGAGCACTTACATTGGACTCTGCAACCAAGGAGTTCTCCTCATACCCATAGCCCTTCCAGTGTACCAGGTATATGAGTTTACCTCAATGCAAATGGCTGTCTAAGATAAACTCGACTTCATACTGAGGTTCGCCTTTGATAACTGTAGACAGTGGGGGAGGTCATGTCACATGTCCAGGGAATGAATCTGTGGGTGCAGGCAGCAGTTTTACAACATGGAAGACAGGATGGAGTCTGGACATGGATTGTGGTAGCCGTAGCTGGTAAGCATGCAACCTGACACATCTAGTGATGATGAAGGGTCCAAGAAAATAGTGGGTGAGTTTCTTGGATGGGTGTGTGGTGGAAATGTCACTAGAGTCAAGATAGACATAATCACCAACCTTATATGTGGGTGTGGGTGAGTGATGCTGGTTGTAGAAGTGTGCCATGTCATCCTTCACCTTGGCCAAAGCTGACTTTGCCTCCTCCAAGGTGTCCTTCATCTGCTCTGTGAACTCATTCACTGTCTCCAAGTGCAAGGGTGCTTGTAGAGGTTCAAAGCCCATGCACAGATGTCACCCTGTATTGAGGAGGAAGGGAGTTTGTTGGGTGGAAGAGTAGACATGGTTGTTGTATCTAAACTCAGCCATGAGAAGAGAATTTTCCTAGTCATTCTGCTGCTCGTTGATGAAGACACGGATGTACTGCTCAAGTTCTTGGTTGACTCATTCCATCTGTCCATCTGTCTGTGGGTGGTAGACAGTCAAGATGAGGAATCTGATCTCCAGCAGGCGGTACAGCTCTCGGATGAACTCTGCAATGAATTGTAGTCCTCCATCACAGAGGAATGTGCCAGGCAGTCCATGGAGCTTCCACACATGGCACAGGTAGAGTTGAGCTGCTCCAAGCATAGTGACAGTTGTATGAGTAGGGATAAAATGAGTTCGCTTTCCAGCAGAGTCGATTGTGCACACTACCACATCAAACCCATTGGACTCTGGTAGTTCCATCATGGAGTCCACACTGATAACATCCCAGTGATTCTCTGGGACAGGAAGGGGGTGTAACTCACCCATGGGCTTGTGCTGTGGAGTCTTGGTGCATAAGCAGAGATCACAGATACAACAGTACTGACCAATGAGTTGAGACATCTGGAGCCACCAATAATTCTGTGATATGAATTCCAACATCTTCCAATGTCTGAGGTGACTTGCAATGAGTGAGTTGTGGTGCTGAGAGATGAGTCATCATTGAAGTTGAGGATTGTTAGGGATGTAGATGTGGTCATGGAAGTAGAGGATGTCGTTCTTCTCTGTCCACTCTGCTGCATGAAGTGAAGGGGTAGATTCCTTCCTCAGCTTCTTCACTGCCAGAGCCATAGCATCCTCGTGTAAACCACTATGGTTCACATGACAAATGTCACATAGGATACTGCACTCCTCACTCTCCAAGGCAACACCTTCTAATGCATAGACTGTAAACAGATCAGATTGCAACAACACAATACCTTGATTGTCGTTGCTCCCATCCCCATGGTCCAGGTAATGAGAGAGGGCATCAGTCTTCCCCATGCTGCATCCTGGGTGGTGATGCAGGGAGAAATCGAACCTGGAGAAGTAAAGGGACCATCAGACTTGGCAATGATTAAGCTTCTTGGCAGTCATGAAGTACTCGAGGTTTTGTGGTCCATCCAGATCTCGACCTTATATTGAGCACCCTCCAGGAAATGTCACCACTCCTCCAATGCCCACATTATTGCCAGCATCTCCTTGTCATGGTTCTCATAATTGCATTCCACAGCACTGAGACTCTTTGAGTAGAAAGTGATAGGGTGCTATTTCTGGTCCTCAGGAAACTGTTGGGATAGCACTGTGCCCATGGCAAAGTCTGAACTGTCAGCTTCTACATGGAAGGGGCACAATGATGATACTTGACCTGGAAACCTAACAAAACCTTGTTAAAAGGCTTAGGAAGTATAACTCAGCTAGAGGAAGGGTGTGAGTTGGTACTAAATATCACTGCTAATACCAAAATGTTGCATTTAGTGATGCAAAATGGTAAGGGATGTGGCACATAGTTTTTTAAAAGGCATACGAAAATGTTCAAAAGAGTTCGAAATAGGTTCGAAGATGTGTAAAGTAGTTCAAAGTAGATTCGAATAGGTTTGAAGTTGTTCGAAGTGAGTTTGAAGTTGTTTGGAGATGTCTGACTGGTGGTGAAATATGTCGAGAATGAATATAGCAAGTAAGAAGTGGTTTTTGAGTGGTGATAGACAATAGGCCACAAGTTGAGAGCAAATACAAAAGTTCAAAGAAGTTCACGATATTTTGCAGAACTTTAGAGATATAATGTGAGCTAAGACTCAAGAGAACGGCTCTTAAATCTGATGGTGGTGGAGAGGGTAACTTTTTCTCTTTTGTTCTAAGTAACTAGTACAAGTCTATATACATTTTGAAGAGGTAAGTACTAAAAAGGAAATATAACAAGTGTAGAACATGAGGCAGTATGCACAGCAATAAAAGTATTGTAAAACATAAACACAAATGAGAAATGATGATAATTGAAATGTTCAGTGTTGCCATATAGTAAGAGTACTCCTCTTGTTGTTTCAATAGATCATTGAAATGCCAAAACCACTGTTATCATATTCTAATTCTTTTATCATCTCTTCTTGTGTCCAGTAGTGTTCGATATGCAATGCAGTGGCTTATGCCAGATGTTTTGTGTGTGTTGAAAGGGTTTTAGAATATTTCTATGGCAGCCAACATCATTCTAAGTAGTGCGAAGTTGTTCGAAGTGTCGCAAAATGTTGTGAAATGGTTCAAAGTCATCCAAAATAGTGCAAAATAGTTCAAAATAGTTCGAAAAGTGTTTGAAGTCAATTTTGTGGCATTCATAGCAATTTGGGGGGTGTGTCATAATGTGTAGATATAATTATCTCCTTCTCCAGACCTTATAGCATGTAGTGGACCTATCAGCGAGTCATTAGCAAAGGTGAGGATTGGAGTGGAAGTGACCATCTCTTTGAGCTTCTTGAAAGCTTTCTGCTGTGCATTCTCCCATCTCCATCCCTCCTTGCCAGTGAGGTTAAACAGTGGGCAGGCATAATGGAAAAAATCTTTAATGAAGCACCGATAGAAATTGATGAAGCCCAGAAAAGACTGCACCTCTTTGTTGTTTGTGGGTGTGGGCCAGGTTGTAACACTAGCAATTTTGACTGGGTCCATCTCTATCTGCCCATCTGAGATGATCAGGCCTAAGTACTTGATTCGTGTCTTCTCAAACTCGCACTTGTTGTGATGAAGGTAAAGCATGTGCCACTGAAGTTGTTCCAGTACCAGGCATGTGATTCGGTGATGTTCATCAAGGTCTCAAGTGAAGATGAGGATATTATTGAGGTAGACACAGACCATGCCTTCCAGTATGAGATCATGAAAGATATCATTCATCATGGTCTGAAAGGTGGCAGGACTATTAGTGAGACCAAAGAACATAACAAGCAGTTCAAAAAGACCATAGTTTATGTGAAAAGCTACCTTCCACTCATCCCCTCTCTTTATCCAAACATTGTTGTAACCCCAATGGACATCGAGCTTGGTGAAGTAGTGCACTCCACAGAGTTGGTTAATGAGTTTGGATATGAGGGGTAGCAGATAATGGTTTTTGACTGTGATGTCATTGAGGCATTGGTAGTTTTGAACCAGTCAAAGAGACCCATGCTTTTTCTTGACAAAGAAGAAAGGTGAGGCCATGGGTGATTTAAAAGGGTGGATATAACTGGAAGCCAAGTGTTTATCAATGAACTTGTCAAGTTGTCGCTGTTCTTCAGGGGAGAGAGGATAGACCTTGCAAGAAGAGAGCATGGCACCCAGTGTGAGTTCAATTGCATGATACCATGGCTTATGGTTAGAAAGTGAGTTGAAGGATTCCTTGGAGAAAACATCCTCAAAGTCATGCAGGTGAGGAAGCATGGAGTCAGTGAAAGATTTGGGTGCACTGTTCTTATGAAAGGCCTCCACGAGGTGCTGGGATATGTTCAAGGTGGCATGCACCTCATGCGAAGGGTTAATGGCAGTGTAGAAAATCTGGTCACCTTCCTCAATCTCCTCTACTTCCTCCACATCATTGTCAGAGTCAGGTGCAAGATCTGGGATGTCTGCCAAGTCCACATTGGCCACAGACATTGGACCAGCATGATATTTTTGAGTGTGCTGTAAAAAAACCTTTTGCCCTCGACATTCCTGTCTGCCTTCAGTGAAGCAAGTATGACAATGAGAGGGACAACAACTCATCATGACTTCACTTGTCACCCAGTCAGCCTCAGGATTGTGGTCACAAAGCCATGGGTAGCCCAAAACTGCCTCCTGCTTCCCCAGTTGGATCACAGTGAAGAGAGCCTGTTCACTGTGGTTCTTGTATCAGAGGACTAGGTTGACAACTGCCTGAATTGCCCTGGCTTCATTTGGGGAACCCTTTACACTGTAGACAGGTATGGATCAAGATAGTGAGTGGGTATTGAGCTGTTTTTGTTGAACCAGGTGTGAATCAATGAAAAGGCCCATGGTACCCAAGTCCAGGAGAGCAGAGACACTGAGTACTTGCCCTGTATCCATAGTCTGTAGCTCGATCTTCAATTCTAGTGATTACAGGGAGGGGGTGGATGCCACAATGTACTTGCATGGTAGCTTGCACTTCCAAGATTTCAATCTGGGAAGGGGAGGAGCAGGTGTGAGTGAAATGAGTTTGACTTCCATTGAGCTCAGGGATTCAGGGAAGTTGGTTGTGGAGTGAAGCTCTTCCTCAAGTGGGTCAACCAGCAGGGCATCAAAGTAGTTACTAGTGGGTAGTGGGGGTGGGTAGTTGGATGGATTGGAGGCATGTGTGGTTGTAGTGGCATGAAGTGTAGTGTTAAAAGCTGCATTCATGAGTCGGTTCTCATCACAGAGAGAAGCAGCTTCATACCAAGCATCAATATCATCATCAGCTGGGTGTCCCTTCAACATCTGTGCAACCTGATCCTGAACCTCTCAATTGAGACCACGATGAAATTTAACCACCACTGGTAGCCCACTTCCATATCCCACCATGTCTACTAAATCCCTAAACTCATCAATATAGTTGTCCACAGATCGGTGTGCTTGGTAATACAAGGATGACTCGAGGCACATTGCAGCTCATTGGCATTTGTGGAGAGGGCAGAAATGTCATACAAACTTTTCCCTAAAGTTGTCCCAAGAGAAAAAAGGGAGGAAACTGAGTTTCTGGGCTAGAGGCAAAATGTGGTCAGTGTAGAGGCAGGCATGCTCAGAGTTCATGTATGTAAAGGCCCAATAATTTTTTGCAGTGTCATCTAGGAACTGATTAGGGTGAAGACTGATGTATAACTCACAGGAGCTGAGGAAAGAATGTCCATGAGAGTGTGCACCATTAAAGTTGGTGGGGGGGACAGTTTAACTTGTGTGCCAGTGGTATTAGATAGAGCATTGATGCTGGAAGTGGTTGGGGTTGGAATAATATTAGGTGAGGGGCTAAGCTGTAGGGTATTGACAAATCTTTTGATACATGATTTAAGTAATTTAATTTGCGTGCACAATCTGGTAATGGTGCTTTCAAGCACTTCGACACATTTTTGTGCATTCATGGCGCATGGCAGCACATCAAGCGGAGATAAGAGTGCACTTAAGGCAGGAGTGCTGATTGCATTTTGGGCAATGTCCTGTATGTGTAGGAGGTGTTATATCTGCAGTGTGCTTCGATTCTGGGCCTAGGGAGAGAGTTTTCTACTGTAAGGGCAACCTCAAAGCCTTACTTAATAGTGAGCTAACAGAGGAAAATCCAAAGTTAATATTATACTACATAATACAGGCACTCCAGGCACACCTAACAGAGGGGAATCCAAAGAGAAAATTTTAAGGACCCATCTGTCAATGCCCAGTATATGTGACAGAGCTGAAAATCAAATAGTAAGCTAAAAATAGCAAAAAGGTGGAGATAGGCAGATCAAGCTGCAGGATGATGTCACCTTGATAGGTAAACATCCAGAAGGGATCCCACCTCTAAGAATAGAACTGTCAACATGTATCAACATGGAAAAACTGAAATATAATAATAAAATAGGAAATAAATCATAGAAAATCATAGAAAAGGCAGAATAGGGTAAAATAAAATATATAAAAATATGGGACAAATGTAGAAAACTGCCCAGATGCCTGAGGTGCCTTCCTTTTCCCTTACACACAGCACAGTTTGGTTAGATGTGGATGGCATGTGCATGGTAATCATGGTAGATGAAGTAAGATGTGTAGAGTTAAAATCTGGTAAAAGTGCTGCAAAATTTGAAGGTGGTGAAGAATGCGATGATTTGGATGGTGTCAAGGTAGGTAGGGATGATTAAGATAAAGGCAGTGGTAAAAACAGTGTAAATGAGTGATGCATATTGTTTAGAAAGAGTGATTCAAATGCCAGTACTTCTCCAAGCTGGAGTGCTGTTGCTAACAGCTCAGAATGAAGATTGCAAAGGTGATTAATATTGGAGCAAAGGGTGAGCTAACAGAGGTCTAAATAACATCTATTATAAACCTGAAACCCCTTGCAGTGGGCTCCAAAAATGATATGTTCAGTTGGTACTCAGTGCACAGTCTCAACAGAAAGTGTGAACACAAAACTTACAGCTGCAGGTGTGCTCGGGGTGTAGGGGTTCATTTAGGGGGCCTTGGATTGTCCTCAATTGAGGCTGGTTCAATGGGTCATGCTGTGCACACTAAGTTGTGTGCACGAAAAGGAAGGTATTTGCGATGGCACAAAAGTGTGCAATGCAAAAGTATGGCAAAGCACAGTATGGAAAAATGTGCAATGGGAGCACAAAAATGCACAATGATGAGGGAGGTGAAAAGTGGGAGGTTTGGTGGAACAAGGACAATGTGGGAGCATGTTGAAGGGGCAACACATGGACTAGGAATGCAGGTGATATGTGAACACAACTAAGGGGAAAATGCACAAATAGTGCACAAAAATGTGGCTAATGATGAAAATGCACAAACAGTATGCAAATGCAGCTATGTGAACAGTGCACCCCTAAAGTGCACAAATGAAGATGATGGATGAAAATGAAGGACAAAAGACAGCTATATGATGAGGAGCACAAATGCAGCTATATGAGGGGTGCACTACAAAGGCATACAAACTAGACCATAATGTACAGGCTATGTGCAATGCAGAATAAAACTTGTAAACTGTGGGGGGGAAAGATGCTCTGGATTCTCTATGTACCTGGGTACTGTGTACAAAATGACTTATGTGATAAAAAAATGATAAAATAAAGTATAAAAATAGAAAGCACCATGCACTACCCACAAGTCCATCCATTGGTCCTGTCAAGGCTCAAGATTGCTACTACCAAGGTTGGAACTTGGTCAGGGGTACACCGGATGTCCATCAGACCCAGTCATTGGTGGTTGGAGATGTTCAGGGATTCCAGGAAGAATTCACTGGGCTGTAGCATGCTAGGTAAAAGGGGCCAGAGAGGACTTGGCTTCAACTTATAAGAAGTTGTGCCCTTCTCCTTGTCAGTTGTCCAATTTCAGGCAGATTGTGTGTGGATGTACAGTGGGTTTTTGGATGGAGGGCGAGGATAGATTAAAGCAGAGGTTATGGAGTGAAATGAAGTTAGGAGGAGCTGAGAGATTAATGGATTAGGTCAAGAACAAGTCGAGGATGAAAGAAGGGTTGATATTAAGTAGAGGATTGACAAGGTGAGATACAATACAAGGGACAATGTAATTTACAAGTAATTTGCAAACTGGAGACTAAGGCTAAGCTACAGTTGCTTAAATATCAAAGGCTGGAAGAATAATAGAAAGTATGGAAGTTTACTAATGGGTCTTGGTAAGTGTCTATGACCAGAATTGGTAAGACTGTATTAGGAATAAAGTGAGTAAGCAAATGATTACTAAGGCATGTGACAATTTGTCTGATGACTAAAAGGTGCTGCAGCCAGAATGCTGATGGACAAGGTCAGAAAAGTGTCAGAAAGGAATCAGGGATTATTGAATATCTGATCAGGTGAAACAGGTCTTGATAGGCCCATATGAACCTGACCACATGATCCTGCTACCTTAGCCAATAAGATTTGTGCATGCTATAGCCCAATACCCAACTGTTCTAGTGTGATGTTCTATTTTTGGTGTGCTTGAGGTCCCATGCACTCTGCCCAATTAGTCCACTTTGGTGTTATATGTCATGTGCTGCACCTTAGTAATAGTGACATGATCAACCTATGCTGGTTACCAGATAAAGCAATGCTGATTGGAGATGTGGAAGAACTATAAAAAGATGCTGTGCAATGCCAAATAGTGCTAAAGCACCCAAATTATGTGAAAGCGCCCAAGTGCACATGGTCTAGCACTAAATAGGTGCAAAGCATCCAGATTATGTGAGAATGCACAGCTGGCTCATGATGCAATCATGGTGCACCTCGAATAAGTGCCCTAGTAAGCTGGAAGCCATGATGTGCAGTGCAACAGATATGGTGAAGGGTTGGTGTGTGTGATAAATGAATAGTGCAAGGTGTGCACAGCAAAGAATGTGAATTGCTGGTAAAGCATAAGAGAGCGCATAAAGGTGCATTGAGGACGTGGTAACTGTGAAAGGCAGATAACAAGTGTAGGGGGTGCACAAAGGTGGTTCGAAGTGTAACAAGGCACATTTAAGGTGCATGGTAGAAGGCAGCTAAAGGGGATTCAAAGGCACAATAGAAATGTAAAATGTGCACAAAAGCACACCTATGTGGTTAAAGGCATGTGAAAGCACACAAAAGTGCATGGAAGCACTCTGTGCAAGGTGAGTAAAAGTCATCCAAGAGGTGTGCACAATCATAAAAAATGCCATAGTACAAGCAAAGGGCAATAGGGGGCCATATCAATGAGAATATGCAACTTGACAGAACTCCAGAAAACATTGCACATGCTGCCTGGCTGTTGCACATTGGTGCAGGCACAACAGTGGATGCTGCAGACACTATACAAATTCAACATGATCTGCCATGGAAATAGCATGGATGATCTTATCAACTCTACATATCCAGGCATAGAGCAGGAGAACAAGCCAGATTGGTACTATTTGGATAGAACCATTCTCTCCTGCACAAATGACAATGTTGATGTCATCAACTCTCTTCTCCTTAGCAGATTTCATGGACCAGAGCATGTGTTCAAAAGTGCTGATACACTCTCATTCAGAGAGCAGGAGCTAAACAACTACCAGCCATATCCAGCAGAATATCTAAACCACTGTGAGACCCACAGGATAGGAAAACCATCCTATATTTCAACCACTTAATGGTGTAAAACAATACATTTATGGTATAGTTTTCATGTATTGATAAACCCCAAAATAGAATGAATTTCATCATAAGTTGGCATGAAAATCTACCATCAAGAGGAGTTTTTTTTTTACCTGTAAGGAATGAGTCAATGAAATAAATTCTTTATGAATTTTGTCCCAAGTTCATACTGCACAATGGGATGAATTTTATCTTTTAAAGGGTAAAAATAACACCCCTCTACACAGGTTGAATTTCATCAACTTTTCAGAGTGAAAGAATAGCAGTTATTCATCCACTTCATGAGTTGGTTTCATCAACAATTTTCATACATTTAGTAGTCAATTTTCAATCAATTTCATTACACTACAGTGGGACTCTTTGAAATGGATTTTTTTTTTGGGCACTACCAGTATACAAAAGCTACTAAAATAAAATAAACCCTCCAGCTCATGCCTTGCATGAGGGAGGTGTTCATGCACACTTGGCCCATTTGTCTCTATCATCTCTGTCCTGTTGTCCTGTTGCCCCATCATGTCCCCAGCATTGTGTCATCCCCATCAATGCCCCCTCAGGATTGCTAGCACCCACTTCCCCTCCCCCCCCATGAGCAGTTGCTCACAGTAGCAGAGGCAGGGGCTGAGTTGGCTCACCCTTCCTCCTCGCCATCATCCTCCATCATTGCCATGCCTGTCATTGTCATTCTTCTTGCAGGGTGGAGAGCAGATGCTGGGGTTGTTGTCATTCTCCCATCATTCTTGTTGTCCCATTGTCCTTGCCTACTCCTCCTCATCTCCCCATCATACATAGTCATTGTTTACCTTATCTCCCTGCTCCCCCTGTTTCCACCTCGCAAGCAGTTCATGGCAGTGGTGACTGTCATTGTAGTTTGGCCCTTGTAGTGTTAAAAATACCTGGGGGCTCAAATGATGATGGAGTCATTTGGGCCTGTTTACTCCCCATGGTTCTCATCATCATCGTCATCTCATTGTTATGCTGCTGTTTTGTATTTGCACAAGTCATCCCTTTGGCACTCACATCTTTGTCCCCTGTTTCATCATCCCTTGTTGTCAGGTGCTGGGTCACTCCCTCTTGTCACAGATCTGGTGGATGCAATTCATTGCTCATAGGTGTTGGGCGAGCATTGTTGTAAGTGTTGCCTCTCCCCTCCCTATCCCCCTTCCACCCTGTGAGCAGGGGCTCACAGCAGTGGTGGTGACAGTGTCCCCCTGTCATCATCACCAGTAGTTAGTACCTAAAAAAGTTTGTTAGTAATGAAAAAAAGAAATGAGAAAAGAAAAATAAACTTATCTAGGGCCCATGAGATGTTGACAATGTCTCTTGGGCCTATTTTTGTCATTTCCATCTGGTCAGAGTCTCCCATTGTCTGCTCCTCCTCCTGATTATTGTGGGCCCCCATATCCACATTGGCCTATTGGCCCCATTGTCGTCTGGTTCATTGTCCTCTTGCTGTCACTGTATGCAGTCTTACTCTTTGGATTCCACAGTCTTGCACCCCCCATCCACTCTGAAAGCAGTTGCTCGCAGCAATTGAGGGGGTGCTGGTTGTCATTGGTGATGTGCTTCTCTAATCATCATTGTTGTCATTGTTCTACCCACAATCCACCCTATGAGCAGTGGCTCGTAGGGCTGGGGTGGGTGCCATCTTGTTCCTTGTCATCCCCTCATCATCATTATTGGTGCCATCATGGTGGCCACCCCTCCCTGCCAGGTTGTCGTATCTTGTCCCCCTTATACCCCTTGTTTCCTCATTTTTGCCAGCCCCATGGTCCCATCTTGTCATCATCATTCCACCCAGTACCCACCCCATGAGCAGTTGCTTGTGAGGCTGGAGGCAGGTAGTGTGGGCATGGCTGTTCCCAGCCTGCTATCTCCTACTCACCCTGGTATATTTGCATCTGCAATTCATACTGCAAGTAGTGACTCGCAGGCAAGGGGCCAGTGCTGGTTGTGCTGGTCCTGTTGGCTTGTTGTTGTTGGTGTATCACATCAGCTCACATTGCTGGCAGTAGTATACCTCCTAAAAAATGAACAAAATACATTAGTTAGTTGATAAAAAACAAGCAATAGAGAAAAGGAAAACTTACCTAGAGCCCAAATGATGCAATTATTGTTTGTGCCTGCATTGCATCTAAGAGGGTTCATTGGCATCCAGCAGTGGCTCTTGCTGGCATAGGAGTGGGCATGGGAGTGGTGGTGGTGGTGGTGCAAGTGGCAAGTGGTAGAGGTGTTAGGGAGGGAGGCAGTGCCACCCACTGCAAACATTGGAAGAAAAAGAAAAGGCATGTGAAAATGTGAGAAACTGGTTGATATTGCACATGAAGTTGAAGTGTCAGCTCGAAGCCTTACATATATGTCATGTGACTGATTGCATGAGGGCAGGTAGGGATAACTTAACTCTTCCACAATGGATAGATGGCAACAAGATGAAATTCAGCCTCTTGTGGTATGAAATATTATTTGAGAGATTCCCTGCCAAAAACATTCTTTAGGGCATGAAATATAAACAGTCGATTTAATCCTTAATAGAAGAAATTTATCTACTATTGGTCTAAAAGCACCTCATAATGGTATAAAAATTCCATTCTATCTCAGGCTGAAAAATACACCCTGTAATCCACACTTTGAGGCAGGAAATATTATCCCATAAATTGTTCAAAAACTTGATGAAAGTTCATATGTTAGATGGTTGAAAATCCATACCCTCATCTTGGATTAAAATCATCACCTGTATCTCATCCCTTTGTACATGAAATTTCATCTCATTAGGTTAAAAAATTCTTGTAAGGTAGCACATATGAACACTGTCCAAATTCATACTCCCCTTTTAGATTAGAAACATCCCCTAGATGTCAGAAAATCACATACAAAATATCCTGTCTTATGAATGAAGTTCATACTACATTTCATTCTTTTGTGAAGTGAAATTTCATCCCATTGACATATGAAAATAATACACATGAATTCCATCCCCTAAATGGCTTAAATATATGGGATGAAAATTCATCCCAAATTCATCTATTGTTAATTCAACCATTTAAGTTAGGAAATTCAGCTTTTGGCATTTAAATAGCTGAAATTGCCACCAGGTCCACAGTAAACTCTATCAAAGCAAGTGGCCTTCCTCTCTCTAGGCTGGCACTCAAGATAGACTATCCTCTTATGCTTCTATGCAATCTGGATGTCACCATGGGTCTTTGCAATGGAACTCAACTTATTGTCCTTGAAGCCAGACCACATGTATTGAAGTGCAGGATTATCAGTGGAGATGCCCAGTTTGCAGAAAACATTGTTTTCATTCCTTGGATCACATTGGAGCCTTCAGCAGAAACCTCACCATTGTCATCAATTTCCAGTTTGCTTGGCATTTTCTATGACCATCAACAAGTCACAAGGCCAATCTGTATCCCATGTTGCATTGGACTTACAGACCCCAGTGTTCTCACATGGGCAGGTATATGTTGCACTGTCAAGGTGTACATCTGGAGAAAGGATCAAGGTGCTGTTGAATGAAAACAATGGAAATAACAGAACTGCCAATGTGGTATACAAGGAAGTGTTGAATGGAGTTGTTTAGTAAAGGTGAGTAACTTGAGAGATTATTTACAGGAATTGGAAACTAATATAGATATCAAGATAGACTTAGAATTAGAATTAGAATTAGAATTAGATCTGGATTGTACTTGGATTGAATCAAAGGGTTGAAAAATTTATTGTGAGAAGACTTGAGGGCAGGTTACTAAGCCTAAGTATGTATCCAATAACAAGTCAATACAAGTTTGTAATGACATCAATAAGAAGTTAATACAAGTTAATACCAAGTCAATACAAGCTTGTAATGATGTCAATAACAAGTCAATACAAGTTAACACCAAGTCAATGCAAGTTTGTAATAAGGTGAAGAACAAGTTAATATCAGTTTGTAATAAAGTCAATACAAGTTTGTAATATAGTCAATACAAGTTTGTAATATAGTCAATACAAGTTTGTAATATAGTCAACAATAAGTTCATACAAGTTCATAATAAAGTCAATACTAAGTCAATACAAATTTGTAATAAAGTCCATAGATCAATAATGAGTTAGTTTGATAACAAGTTAGAGTTGAGTGACTTAAGTGTTATGTATATGTGAGTGGGCCCATGCCAGTAATAATACTCGACCTGGAAGCCTAACAAAAACCTGCTAAAAGGCCTAAGAAATGTAACACAGGCTAGAGGAAGGGTGCAAGTTGGTACTAAATATCTCTGCTGTTACCCAAAGGTTATAGTTAGAGGTGTGAAATGGTGAGAAGTGTTGCAGATAGTCTTTAGAAGCATATGAAGATGTTTGAAAGTAGTCCAAAAAAGGCTCAAAAGATGTTTGAAGATGTTCAGAGTAGTTTGAGGAGGTTCGAAGGTATCGGACTGGTGTCAAGGGATATCAGGAAACAAATATAGTGAATTGAGACAGTTTTTGAAAGACAATAGGCAATACATGATAAGTCGAGAAGCTAGTACAAAAGTTCAAAGAAGTTTTGCAATAATTTGCAGAACTTAGAAATACAAAGCAAGGCTTGGATTCAAGAGGATGGCTCTTAAATCAGATAATAATGGAGAGGGCAACTTCTTCTCTGTTGTTGTAAGTAACTAGTACAAGTCTATATACATTTTGAAGAGATAGTATTAAAAAGGAAATATAACATGTGTAGAACATGAGGCAGTATGCACAGCAATAAAGGACTTTGTAAATTGTAAAACAAATGAGAAATGATAATAATTGAAATGTACAGTGTCCCAGTATATTAAAAGTACTTATCCTATTGCTTTAATATATCATTGAAATACAAAAGTGCCATTATTGCATCCTAAAGTCTTTTGTCATGTCTCTTTATGTTCAGCAGTGCTCGATATGTGATGCAATGGTTCATGCCAGATGTGCTGTGTAAATCAAAAGGGTTTTGGAATAGCCATATGGTGGCCAATGTTGTTCGGAGTGGTGCAAAGTTATTCGAAGGCATTCAAAGTGTCACAAAGTTGTTCAAAGTCATTCAAAATAGTGCGAAATTGGTTCAAAATCAAATTTGTAGGGTTCATAGGAGTTGGGATCGTAAGTTGTAATGTGTTGATATATTTGGAAACCTTCCCAGACCCTAGAGCACATGGTGGACCTATCATCCTCCCCCTTACTGAAATCCTGACTGTCCCAGTCAGCCAATCAAAGTCACGTGCGAAATGCATGATCATGTTGAAAAAGTTAGTGAAGTTCAAAATACCTCTCATTCTTTCACATCACTTCTCCATACTTAGACACTAGCTTTTATCATGTCTCTCTTGGATGAACTCAACACTGAAGTCCTCGACTATGCAAAATCAATGCCCGAGCACAGCATTGCTGAAGATCTTGACTTTGAAGTCTGGGGGCAGGGCTTTTGTGTAGAAATGGTAAATCTCTTGTTGATCTATTTATAGTCAAAGATGCTAAAACATTTTGTGTAGGCAGAATATGATGAACTCACCAACAACCTCAGCAAAGAGTGTGACCCAACTGTGCAAAAAGTCATGGACAAAGTGTTTGAGCTGTTCAAACTGATGGCTCATCGAGAATGGCTTTTGTGGGGTGGGGAGTTACTTTTTGTGGATTTGGCTGAGCAGATTGAGAGGGAACGAAGGGAGGAGAAAGAAAGGCAGGTTTGAGAGGAGGAGGAGGCAGTGAAGAAGGTGAAAACTGAGGGTCAGAAGAGGGTGTTGGTGGATGCTCAAAATGCTGCCCTCTCTGAGTTTCATGCAAGGACTATTTCGAAGGAGGATTTGCAATGAAAGAATGCAGAGTTCGAGGCTGAGGCAAAGGCTATCAACAGGGCATAGGGAGGGGATGAAGATGAAAACAAGGAGGAGCTGCCCGTGGTGCAGGTGGCAAAGCAAAAAATGGTAGAGGGAGGATGGGAAAGAAGAGGTCGAGGGCACAGGTGCAGTGAAGTGGATGCAACTCAAAACAAGTGAGTTGCTTGATTTCAAAGGTCCAGTGAGTTGTTTTGCTTAAGTTCGATGGTTTTTCAAAGTGCTAAAACTTTTATAGTGTGATTGATGCGCTGGGTTTGAGTCCCAGCCATGATGTCTCATCACAGAGGGGGCCCCAAAGTGAGGCACAGGGTTGTTATTGGGATGGGCTTTTGAAGAGGGGGTTTTGCAAAGGTGAGGCAAAGAAATTTTGGGGTGTGAATGTTGTTTTGCACCCCAGACCAGGTATGAAATTTGTTCAAATTTGTTTTGAAGTGTTCACTAACTTGTTTTTGAATTCTAAAGTGCATCAAATTCGTATCATGGGCCCTGTAGAGCACATCGAGCCAGTTGCAGGGCCTTTGAAGCCATCGAAGGAGAGGAGAAAGTTATTGAAGGGGAAGGGCAAGGCAAAGGTAAAGGAGTCACAGGGTTTTGGAGAGGGAGGGTATGTTAATGAAGAGTTTGCAATTTATTGTCAATTGCTGGTGACAAGATTGGCTGAGATAAAAGTGGAGATGGAGATCCTGTCTAGACAGATAGAAGTGGTGGAGGAGATGTTGGAGGAGTAGAAAAAACTTTATTTGGTTGTCTTTATTTGAAATTTCAAATCTTCTGAAAATTAAGGGAAAAGTATAGTTATTCATTTTTGAACTCCAGAACATCTTCAGGAATATTATTGTCAAGGTTTGAAGGTGTTTGAAGCTTTTTAAGATGTTCTGAGTTGACATCAAGGAAATTCAGTGGAAGGAAAATGAGCATAGGGCATTTTCAAGGAATGTCAAGATCAAGATTGAGGTGAGTGAAGGTCTACATGGGCGCATAGAAGCAAAAGCTGTCAAAGCTATTTTGAAGAATGTTGGGCATAGTAAAATGTGTTTGATAAATAGAACAAAGTTGAAAAAAATGAATCGATGTAGACAATACTAACCATAATCATAATAATCAGATCGAGGGACTGGTCAAACATAAATTAAACAAGAAATTGAGGGATTGGAAATGAGATCGAGAAAAGGATGTAATAGAAATTTTGGCAATGAGGGGTAGGCAAATTTTGAAATGATATATGATGGATATGAAACTTTGAGCACTATACTGGACTTCAAGGGCAAATGCAAACACAAATCTGGTGATGAGGGCAAAGGCAATATCAAAATAGATGATGAAACAGAAGATGGCACAGATGACAAGATTGAAGATGAAAATATCAGGAGTGGTGAATGGAAAGTAGAGGGCGAAGTGGGTGATGATGGGGAAAAATATGGCAAGGATATCAGAGGTGAGATCGAGCTCAAAGCTGATGAAGCTGCCACTATCAGAGTGGACTGGACTGGAACTACCAAAGGTGAAGACAATGAAACTGGCATGGATGTGTGTGGTGAAGCTAGAACTGTGCGATGGAGACCAGGAGATGCGACATGATGATTTTAAAGTGTAAGAATTTTTTATTCAAGTGCAAGCTCTTTTTTGTGGGCTAGTTCCTGTTCGAGTGCTGCAATATGAGCTTCAAAGTTGTCTGAAATATTCAAGCTGTGATGTGTACCATCAAACATTTGGTTCAATGTAGTTGAAAGTGCTATGTCGGTGAGAAATGAGGTCAGAACAGAAATTTCAGGCGCTGATCTGGTCAAATGCAAAGCTGCAAAAACTGATTCAAGGTTTGATGTGAAATGCTCAAAAATGTGTGAAGCATCTTCAGAGTTAATTGATGTGCTAGACTGCAATAAATTGTTAGGGTGACATCCACTAAGCTGCTAGCTGGACCGTGCAGGCTCTCCTACAAGAAGGCAGTGGGGCACATGCACATGATGGGGGGTTTTGATAGTTTTGATGTGAGGGGTTAAAAATAGACAAGTTGGCTGAAAAAGGCTTTTTGCACTACAAATGTGGATGGAATACCTAAGAGAACTCAACTGAGGTCCCCAGGTATATATTTTAAGTTTATATACTATGTTACACATATTGTAATATGTTGTTATGGACACATGCATACATGTGCATATATATTGATGCATGTAAATATAAAATTCCCATGCTGACAAATGTAGCATTTGTAGGTGTTTGGTAGCATAATTTGATGTAATAAAATAAAATAAAATAAGATAAAAATAAAAGATTATTATGTAATAGAAATGCTAGGAGACTGTTTCCTAACATTACCCCTCTTTTATGCCTCAACTGCCAGGCAAGAAAATATTATATCTGTCCCCTCTGTGAAATTTTGGTAAGGCTGGAAATTCATCTCCTCATACACCATTCTAGCAATGCGTAGCAGAGCATTTGGATTACATTTAAAGAATTGGGCGATTGCATTACATGCTCACTTACAATTCTCTTCGGGTTCCCATAAGTTATTTTTATTGGTGTAGTTCTTCTACTTGATTAAGAACTCCAATTCATTTTATTGAAGATGTGAGTCTAAAACCTCTTCTACTACATATTCTGGAGCACCTTCTACCATTATTGGAGGTTGCAGAGTAGGAATAGTGGGTGGGTGGTAAGGGCATAAATGGGAAATGTTAAGTTCAGCATCAATCTTGAATGATTGAGGTAATTTTAACACTACCACATTGGGCAAAATTATTTTAAAAATTGCATATGGGCCAACTTGCTTTTCTCCATAAGCTTTTTTAAAGGTCATGGAATATTTAAATCCTTGGTACTTAGCCATACCAAGTCACCAACTTTGTACTCTGGAGCAACAGCTCAAGTATGATCTGCATGTCATATCATATCATCACGTGCTTTCATCGATGCTGCCTCTGCTTCCTCCTGCACCTTTTGCATTTTTGATACAAAGTCCTCCACTGACTGTACCTTGACTTCCCTTCAAGGTTCTATTCCCATTCTGGAATGATACCCATAATTAGCAAAGAAGGGTGACATGCAAGTAGCTGAATAGAATTTATTATTGTGAGAAAATTCAGCAATTGCCAACCATTCAGGCCAGTCAGTTTGTCAGTGATTGACAAACATGCATAGGTACTGCTCCAACTCCTGATTTATTCTCTCTGTCTGCCCATCAGTTTGTGGGTGATATGCCATCGATAACTTAGTTTAAATTCCCAATATGTTGTTTAGCTCTCACATAAATGCAGAAGCAAACTGTGATCCATGATCAGAGATAACTGTATCAGGTAATCCATGTAACTGCCATACCTGATCTAGGTAGAGGTGCGCCAAGCCCAACGATGAGGTTTCTGCAGTAGTAGGTATAATATGGACTTCCTTTGTGAAGTGGTCACATACTACAAATATTGCATTGTATCCTTGAGCTTCAGGTAATCCTGTGATAAAGTCCACAGATATATCTTGCCATGGTGCTTTAGATATAGGGTTCAGCATTAATTTCCCTGCAAGCTTTTCTGGAAATTTTTTTTCCCTCATGCACATATCATATCCATCCACATACCCCAACACATACTTTGAAATTCTGGGCCACCAATAATTTCTCATCACCAACTCCAACATCTTCCACCTTTCCGGATGTCCAGCAGCTGGCATATTATGATGTAACTGTACAATCTCCCTTCATAAATTTTGATCCTTTGGTACATATATCTTTCCTCTGAACAATACTAACCCTTGTTCTTTAATTCATTCATTTCCTTTAATATTACCTTTCTTCTCTCCCCTCAAAGCTTTCACAGCTTTTACTACTTCATCATCCATCTCTGAACATTGTCTAATTTTAGACAACATTTCTGTCTCTGAGCTATCCACCAATAGATGCCTTTGATGCATAGCACAAATACAAAAGTATTCAGGTTTGAGTAGGGTAATATTTTTATTGTCCTCCTCCACTCCCCTTTTATGATCTGTATGTCTGGATAATGCATCTGCTTTCCTCATCAAGCTTCCTGCTTTGTGGACTAAGTGAAAATTAAAATGCAATAGGAATAATGCCCAATGCACTTGCTGATGGTTAAGCTTTTTAGTGGACGTGAAGTACTGCAGATTTTGATGATCCATCCAGATTTCAATCTGATGCATACATCCCTCCAAATAATGTCTCCATGCTTCCAATGCTCATATTATTCCCAACATCTCTTTGTCATGCACATCATAATTCCTCTCCACATTATTCAACCCAAGACAAATATGCACAAGGATGCCATTTGTCATCTTCACATAACATTGATAATACCACTCCAGTAGCGAAGTTGGATGCATCTGATTCTACTCATAAGGGACACATGAAATCTACTGGAGCTAATATTGGCTCTTCCACAAACTTCCTCTTCAACTCCTCAAATGCTGTCTGCTGTTGTTCTCCCCATCTCCACACTACTCCCTTTTACATGAGGTTGTGTAAGGGTGCAGCAATTTTGGAAAAATTATAAACAAAGCAACGATAATAATTGGCGAGTCCCAAGAAAGCCTGAACTCCCTTGATATGGGTGGGCATGGGCCAATTGACAATTGCCTGTACCTTAATAGGATCCATCTTGATTCCATCAGGACCAATCATTAATCCCAAGAACTCAATCTCACTTGCCCCAAACACACACTTCTCCAGTTTAACAAATAAATCATTCTCTGCCAATCTTCATAATACCTCCTGCACTATTGCCTCATGATTTTCTTCATCCTCCATGAATATCAAAATGTTGTCAATGAATATTATTACTATGCCCTTGTCTATCACATCCTTGAAAATGATGTTCATCATATTTTGGAAAGTTGGGAGACTATTGGTCATCCCAAAAAACATGACAAGCAGCTCAAAGGACCCTCAATGCATGGCAAATGCAGCCTTCCACTCATCTCCTTTCTTTATTTGTACATTGTTGTACCCCCAGCATAAATCCAATTTTGTAAAGACCTTAACCTTTCCCACCTTGTCAATTATCTCTGAGATCAACTGCAAAGGGTATGCATTCTTCACTGTCCACTCATTCAGATACCTATAATTTGTACACATCCTCTTCCAGTGATCCTTTTTTGATACAAAGAATATTGGTGATGTCTGTGAGCATTTTGAAGGTCATATGTATCCCTTGTGCAATTGTTCATTAAGGAATGCATTTACTTCTTCTTGTTTCTTCAAAGATAATGGGTAGACTTTTGACTTCTTCAGCACAAATCCTGGTTTCATCTTGATTGCATGATCCCATGGCTTTTGCACTGGCATCTGCTGTGATTCCTTCTTCTGAAAAACTGGCAAGTATTTAGGATATGCTTTTGGCACCTACTCCTCCACTGGCTTCTCTACTTTCACAGCACTTTTATCCCATGACTGTCCTCTACCAATTTCCCTAAAGGTTTGCTTCTGTTCTTCCATACTGTTCATGATTAAAACTTCCCCATTTGGCATGTCCTCATCTTCCACTTCCTCCATCATAACAGAGTACTTCCTTGGACATTCTTTTTCTTTCCTTTCCTTCTTCTCCTTTTTTACTTTCCTCCCATATACATTACATTCTTTAGGACAATGAGTCATGTGTACCTTCCCAGTTTTCCAATCAATTTCTGGGTTATGTTTATGTAACCACAAACATCCAATTATTAGATTGGTTTTTCACACCTCAAATACAGCTCATTCCTGATGATCCTGATACTTCAGTATCATTGTCACCTCTTCCTTAATAGTTCCTCTATGATTGATCATACCATCAATATTGTACACCATTATAGGTTGTGACAGTTTACGCATGTGAGTACCATTTCCAGTAATTAAGAATTGATTAATGAATAATCTGGTAGCACCATTGTCAAGCAATGCCTCCACATTAATTGCTGCATGCATGTCCATTGCCTTCAATCCTACTGTCAAGCTGATTTTGGATTCTATCTGCACAGAGCAAATAAAGAATTTAGGGGTCTTCAGAAATAAGGCTAAGCATTTTTTTTTATCACATAAGTGATGATGGTCATACTCCTCAATTTCTCTTTTGGGTTCACTCTGGGTTTCCTCGGATACTAATACATTATATTGATTCTGGGTCACCAATGGGGAAACCTTCACTGGGACTCTTCCACAAAATTCTTCTGCTTATCTTCCTCCAACTTCACTTCCTCCATTGTCACTTCCCTAATCTTCCTTTTCTGCCTACAATTCCTAGCAATATGCCCTAATTGCCCACAGTTAAAACATTTAAGTGGGGCTCATTTCCCTACTTGATCAACATCTATTGCATCTGCCAATGCTGCTGACTCCTTAACAATAGGTGTCACTGCCATGGCTGGTGGCTGTGCCTTTGGATGTTGTACCTGAGGCATCCTTTCTTTCTCGGACTTTCCTCCTGATGACTTTCTAAATCAGGCATTTCCATACATCAATTTTGACTCTGCCTGTTCCTGTCAATATTGCCAATCAAGATGCATTGCCCAATTATACCACTCATCAAATCTCTCTGGCATAGAAGGTAGTCGATAGATAGACTTGAATGACGAGGGATTTAATCCTGCCTTCCAAAAATTCTACCAATGCAGCTTCTCCCATATCTGTCTGTGATGCTTCAGCCTTGAACTGCAAAATAAATTTGTCTGCTGTCAGAGACCCTTGGTGCATGGTTTTCAATTTAGCATTAGCCGTCACCTTTGGATTAGGGTCTCCAAACTGTGCCTCTAGTCTCTCCAAAAATTCCCTGAAGATTGCAAACGGTTTATATTTCATGGCAATTTGATTAATAGCTTTGTTTCTCCAGAACTGTGCTTTCCCTCCCTGAATGTATGAGAGAGCAAACATAATCCTAGACTTGGTTGTACAAAACTCAGGCTTTCTCCCATGGATGTACAATACTATAGAGCTGATGAAGGATTTCATATTCTTCATGGTACCATCAAAAATTTGCAGGGGTGCATATTTAGGTAAATGTGTTTTTCCAGTCTCAAATCTCTTCTCTGCATGCACATCCTCCTAAGACATCCACTCTACCATCTCTTCCATCTCATCATCTTATCTTCCACTGTTTCTGGTTTTATTTCTGCTTGTTTGGGCTGTAATGTTGCCAATACTGACACTAACTGGGACATTTGTGCTGTAAGCACATCAATTTTGGCTTCTAGTGCTGGTGTGGGAACAGAATTGTGACCAGGATTCAAAGTTGATTGTTCTGACATAATGACATAAGCTGTGATGAGTCACTTCTTTGGCTAAGTCAAGATTCGGCTTCAGAATTTTTTTCACAAATTTTCGGGTCATGTGATCTAGCAATTTGGGTACCAAACATGGCAAAACACATGATTTCGGCTATTTGTCAACAATTGGGCATTTCGGATCAATAACCCTTCCAACAGTGCCTGATCTTGGGGTTAATACTGAATTCAGGTAGTAACTAATATAACTAAAATAGTCATCTGAATAGAGTATAGTAAATCTTGATTAAACCAGATCTGATCAGTTGTCTGGTTGCAGCTGTCCTAATGATAAGCACTGCCTCTTGATCACTAGCAGTTGCAATGTAAGGTGAGGCCTGGCATCAGCTTACAAAAGCAAGGTAAATACATATATACAATTACTTCTGGCTCAGGCCAAAAGGATGAGTAAGCAGTTGTGGCATGCTGAAACAATGATGTATGCATATGGAAGAGAAGGCACACTGATAGGGTAGTTGAGTTCTTCTGTTAGGGTGACACCCACTAAGCTGCTAGCTGGACCATGCAGGCTCTCCTACAAGAAGGTGGTGGGGCACGCACACATTGATACAGCTCCCTATTGCCCTGCACACATACTACGGCATTTTTTGCAATTGTGCACACCTCCTAGATTTCTGCATCTCCTAGATGGCTTCTGCACCTCCTAGATGGCTTCCGCACACTTCATGCACTTTCATGCGCCTTTGCATGCTTCCATGTGTTTTCACATGCCTTTGACCATTTAGGTGTGCTTTTGTGCGCCTTTTACATTTCTACTGCACTTTTGGTTCTCCTATAGCTGCCTGCTGTCGTGCACCCTAAATGCACCCTGTTACGCTTTAAACTGCCTCTGCATGCCCCCTCCACACTCTTTACCTGCCTTTCACAGTTATTGCATGCTCGATGCACCTTTACGCACTTTTTTTATGCTTTACCTGCAACTTACATTCTCTGCTGCACACTCATTGCACAATCCCTATCATACACACAACAATCCACCACACCAGTTGCACTGTGCATCATGGCTTCCAGCTTACTAGCACATTTACTCGAGGCACACCACAATTCCAACATAAGCAAGCAAACTGTGCATTCTCACATAATCAGGGCACTTTGCACCTATTTGGCATTGGACTGTGCACACTTGGGTGCTTTCACATAATCCTGGTGCTTTGTCACTATTTGGCCTCACACAGCATCTCCTTATAGTTCTTCTGCATTTCCAATCAGCATTGCCTTATCTGGTAACTGGCACAGGTTGATCACATCATTATTCCTAAGGTGCAGCATGCAACACATAACACTGAAGTGGATTAATTGGGAAGAGCACATGGGACCTAGAGCACACCAAAAATAGCACATTACACCAGAACAGTTGGGTATTGGGCTATAGCATGCGCAAATCTTATTGGCTGAAGCAGTGGCATAGTGTGGTCAGGTTTAGATGGGCCAATGGATGCACTTGTGGGTAGCGCATGGCACTTTCTATTTTTACACTTTATTTTACTGTTTTTATCACATAAGCCATTTGTACATAGTAGGTGGACAGATAGAGAATCCAGAGGATCTTTCCCCCCCTCATAGTTCATAGCTCAGTCAGCATCGCACATAATCTGTGCACCAGCATCCAGTCCATGCACCTTTGTAGTGCACTCTTCATATAGCCATGTTTGCATATCGTTTGCATCCCCTCATCATATTGCTGCATTTTGTCCCTGCATTGCATCCTTCATCCTCATTTGTGCACTATTGCAGTGCGCCCTTCATATAGCTGCATTTGCGCACCATTTGCACCTTTTTGTGCTCATTGTGCTCTCCTCCCATTTGCATCCCCAACCTGTGCACCACCCTCACAGCACATCCCAGTGCCATCTTTGTCCCACTGTACCTCCCACTTTCATCACCCTCATTGTTGCACACTTTTGTGCTCCCATTGCACATTTTTCTGCACTGCATGTTTTTGCCCCTTTGCATTGCACACTTTTCTGCTATTGCGCATACCTTCCCTTTAGCATACACAACTAGTGCACACATTGAAAACCACCATACCAGCCTCTTCATAGTCCCCACACTCCGAAGGATGATCTGAGGCCCTCTAAGCGAACTCCCCTCACTGAGCATGCCTGCAGTTGTAGGTTTAGTGTTCACCCCTTCTGTTGAGACTCTGCACCGGAGTACCAACTGAACACATCAATGTAATGGGGGGTTTTGATGGTTTTGATGCAAGGGGTTAAAAATAGACAAGTTGGCTAAAAAAGGCTTTTTGCACCACAAATGTAGATGGAATACCTAAGAGAACTCAACTGAGGTCCCCAGGTATATATTTTAAGTTTATATACTATGTTACATGTATTGTAATATGTTGTTACCAATGCATGCATAGATGCATGTACATATTGATGCATGTAAATATAAAATTCCCATGCTGACAAATGTAGCATTTGTAGGCATTTGGTAGTGTAATTTGATGTAATAAAATAAAATAAAATGAAATACAATAGAATACAATAAAATAAAAATAAAATAAAATATTATTATATAATAGGAATGCTAGAAGACTGTTTTCCAACATGAATTCACAGTTGAAATCGATTGCTGGGGAATGGAGTATGAGTTTGAGGATGCTATAACAAATTTCATGGCATCATGGATGTCATTCAGAGTGTATGGGTCATTGGGATAATGATCAGGGAACTTCACTTTGAGACAATATGCAATTCTAGTCCATAAGTCCATTTAAAAGCCTCAAACAAAAGCTCAACTCTGTTCAGTTTCTGAAAGTCTGTGTTTCGAGCAAAGAAAGTTTGTAACATTGTAGAATGACCTATAATAAGCTTCTAAATTGTTTGAGTCAAAAATACTGGTGCGAAGCTGTTTGCCAATGAGTGTATCCATGTCCAAAATGCTGTATTTGCATTTGTCTTCTGATTCAGGATAGAACTTGTGTACTGCGATGCAAAATATGTTAAATGAGGTACTGGGCTGGTACTCTGGAAGTGATTCCCAGAGTTCACAAGAATTGATGTTGACATATCTGCAAGTGTGCTTCTTCTTTAGGTCCTGATCTGTAATACTGCAAGTCGCGAACAGAAATTTGAGCTTTTCAAAATATTTTCAGGGTTCTCTAAGCCATTTTAAATCAAATTTCAGAGATGTTGAATGACCATGAGCTGGCATAAAGAACTTTCAAAGTAGATTTCAGGGGTTGGAAGATCGAAATTCATGCAATATTGGGTTTCGTATGTTTCACAGTTGAAGATGGTAGCAAAATAGGAAAAGCAAAGGGAGAAAGAGAGCAAAAGTGATATTATCGATCGTTGGGATACTGTATCAATATCTCTTGGTTGTTCAGGAGGGTTGGAGGCACTACAAGTTCAATGCAAAATCAAATCATTGAGCCCCCTTAAATAAAATAAGTGGTAGAAAGAATGGAAGGTTTAACGATGGAATAATCTAGAAACCCCTTGCAGTGGGCTCCAAAATGATAATACTCAACCTGGAAATCTAACAAAAACCTGATAAAAGGCCTAAGAAATGTAACACAGGCTAGAGAAAGGGTGCAAGTTGGTACTAAATATTTCTGCTGTTACCCAAAGGTTATAGTTAGAGGTGTGAAATGGTGAGAAGTGTTGCAGATAGTCTTTAGGAGCATATGAAAATGTTTGAAAGTAGTCCAAAAAAGGCTCAAAAGATGTTTGAAGATGTTTGGAGTAGTTCAAGGAGGTTCGAAGGTATTGGACTGGTGTCAAGGGATATCAGGAAACAAATATAGTGAATTGAGACAGTTTTTGAAAGACAATAGGCAATATGTGATAAGTCGAGAAGCTAGTACAAAAGTTCAAAGAAGTTTTGCAATAATTTGCAGAACTTAGAAATACAAAGCAAGGCTTGGATTCAAGAGGATGGCTCTTAAATCAGATGATAATGGAGAGGGCAACTTCTTCTCTGTTGTTGTAAGTAACTAGTACAAGTCTATATACATTTTGAAGAGATAGTATTAAAAAGGAAATATAACATGTGTAGAACATGAGGCAGTATGCACAGCAATAAAGGACTTTGTAAATTGTAAAACAAATGAGAAATGATAATAATTGAAATGTACAGTGTCCCAGTATATTAAAAGTACTTATCCTATTGCTTTAATATATTATTGAAACACAAAAGTGCCATTATTGCATTCTAAAGTCTTTTGTCATGTCTCCTCATGTTCAGTAGTGCTTGATATGTGATGCAATGGTTCATGCCAGATGTGCTGTTTAAATCGAAAGGGTTTTGGAATAGCCATATGGTGGCCAATGTTGTTTGGAGTGGTGCAAAGTTATTTGAAGGCATTCGAAGTCATTCAAAATAGTTCAAAATTGCTTTGAAATCAAATTCGTAGGGTTCATAGGGGTTGGAATCATAAGTCATAATGTGTTGATACATTTGGAAACCTTCCCAGACTCTAGAGTGCATGGTGGACCTATCACCAGTGTCAGGCTGAGCAAGCAAAGTGAGCAAACACTATGACAAAGGCATAGGTCATAAGCTCATTGCATAATGAGGGGGGAGGATCTTCCCAGAAGTGAGCATTGGGCACTCCTTTATTTTATTAATTTTGACTGTTTGTGTGGACAGTGACATGGTGGTTAAAGTAGTGCAATGTATAGTCTGGCTATGATGTGGAAGAGTGAGGGTAGGTAGGGGTGGTGACTGGTGTATCATTGTTGTTAGTAGATGAGTCAGAGTTAGTGGTAGGAGATGGCGATGGCGATGGTGGAGCTGGCCATGTGGGCACACAGGTTCAACATGTGATCAGTAGTGTCTCAAAGGGTGTGGTGATGCCTGAGTCCTGCAAGCATCTCCTTGCACTCTGAGTGAGGAGTGGTGGGAGGGTAGAGGGTTGCTAAGACAAGGTTGGTTTGTCAAGTATGAAGAACCTTGTCTATGTCAAAAAAAAAAGTGGAGGGCTGCTGTGTTTGGTAGATGGGTGGACCAGAAAGACAAGAGCAAGCTAGCTTCATTGCACAGAAATGAAAACCTGTAAGCTACTACAGGTAAAGAAATAAAATATGTTACTATACCTTTATTGCACAGAAGTGGGAATGAAGGCAGAATTAAAGGTCAATTAAATATGTGTGTGAAAGATTGACCATGTAAGTAAAGGGCTGCATCAAGTGTAGTGTGTGATTTAGGAAGGCCTTATCAAGTGTTGCTTAGTTAACACATGATTTATACTCATACATTGGCACTACACACACACCAACAACACATATATTTGATGACTGATACAGCATCTCCCTATTGTGTAACTACAACCACAGGTGGATGATGGGAATTTAGTCACATGATGACTAAGCAACCCCAGGTGACCACAGGCAGGTGATGAGAATATTAGTCATATGTTGGATAAATGAGTAAAGTCACATGATTACTAAGTGACAGACAATATGATAACAGCACCTTTGAGTGTTTTGATGCATTTTTGGGCATCCATGGCACATGGTGGCATGTTGAATGGATATAAATGTGCACTTAAGGCAGGGGTGTCAACTGTGTCCTGGGCAATGACCTGTATGTGTAGGACATATTATATCCACAATGTGCTTTAATTCCAAGCCTGGGAAGAGAGTTTTCTACTGTAAGTGCAACCTCAAGCCTCACTTAATAGTGAGCTAACAGAGGGGAATCCAAAGAGAAAACTCTAAGGACCCATCTGCTGATGCTCAGTATATGTGATAGACCCAAAAATTAAATAATAGGCTAAAAATAGCAAAAAGGTGGAAATAGGTGGATCAAGCTATGGAGTGATGTCACCTTGATAAGTAAGCATCCAGAAGGGGTCCCACCTCTAAGAATAGAATTGTCAACATGTACCAACATGGAAAAGCCAAAAAATAATTATAAAATAGAAATAAAATTATAGAAAATCATAGTAAAGGCAGAATAGGGTGAAATAAAATATATAAAAATGTGGGATGAATGCAAAAAATTGCCCAAACACTTGGAATGCCTCCCTTTCCCCTTACAGTAACCCTTTCATTCTGAACACCCATCTACTCCATGACAATCTACTCCATGACAATCAAAAAACCTATGCTTTCAGTGCAGTAGATCGGGTCACCTATCACCTGACTGCAAAGCTGAAGTCACCACTGCTGGAAAGAAAACTGCTCCCATCACTTCCTTATCCAAAAGTGGAAATGCTCTGCTCACCTCCAATGGAAAACATTTCTGTTTCAACTGGTCCTGAAACTCAAGCTGCCACTTTGGAGATGCCTGCACTGCCTTCCACAGATGTAGCCTCTGCAGAGAGTCCAATCATGAAGCCACTTTCTGCAAGTCCTGCATCTGACCCCCACATTGTGGTCACACCATTTAGCCTGGATTATGCTGAGGAAATTCTTTGTAAATATGGTTTATACAAAGATTGAAAACATATAATCACAGGTCTTCAGGAGGGTTTCAATGTTGGTATCAGAAAAACCCCTCCCCACTCATATATTTTTCACCAACCATACTTCATCACTTTTAGACCCAAACTTTATACATTCTTACATTGCCAGTAAACAAGCAGCAGGTCATTATTCAGAAGCTTACACCCCAAACACCTTAGAGTCCATAATAGGTCTATTTCAAACATCCCCACTAGGACTGGTTCCCAAACCACAATCAAGCAAGCTCCAGCTGGTCCAGAATGTTTCCCTGGAATGATTCCAATATTACATCTGTCAATACTGTGAATTCTGATGACTTTCCCACATCCTGGGGCACCTTCAACAGCACAGCAAAGCTCATACTTTCCCAGCCCCATGGTTGTGTTGCAACAACCTTCGACATTTCAGCTGCATACTGCATCACACCCATTCACCACAAACAGCAACATGCCCTTTGCATCTTCTGGGATGGTTTAGTCTACATCGACAGAGATGTAATGTTTGGCCTCATCTTGAGCACTGGTGTATTTGGTGCCATAACTGATATGCTGTTGCTATGTAGATCAAATCCCCAACAACACCTCTCCTGAGGCCAAATCTCAAAATTTCTCTGAGGCTTCCCTTTGGCATGCACCAGGTCACCATTTTACTCCCAGAACATCTGATCCACAGACTAATACCCTGGTCATAACAACCATTTTCACACTATTCACTGTACCCCATCTATCAGATCTCTCAAAAGTAGCTAGTGGCCTCCTGCAGTTGTGCCCCTCACCATTATGTCCCAACTGCAAAGCCAATGAATAGAAATTCAGCTGGATTGGAGTGAATCCCCCCAATACAAACATGATTGATAATCCAGTCATCTGTTATTCAGCTGACCTTGAAAACTTGCATTTTTATGTGCTACAGGGAGTTATTGTTCTGGACTGTGAAAGTTTCACATTTTCTGCAATGTTTTCTTCATACCAGAATCACATAAACTACCAGCCTCCTTCCAAACCTTACATTCATTTGCTCTATGGGAAGCCACTGACCCAGAATCTGTTGATTCACTATTTCTTACCAGTGCACAGTTTGAACCTGTGTCAGTCAGCATCATCAAGAAATACCTCTCTGCTGTATGGGCTTGGCACATAGCACAATGATGGCCCAAGCCACTGAGAGAAGAGGACCACAATCATATCAACTAACCACTTTGCACCCAATTAAGTTTGCTTTGGCCACCAATCACCTTAAATATGCTTTGTGGACTCAAAGCAACCCTCAGCCTTTTAGAACCATTTGATGCATGTATCTGGGCAATGGCATCATATGCATTCTTTGGAATGATGTATTTTGGTGAAGTCTCAGCTGCCTCCCAGAATGCCTTTTCTGGAACTGCTGGAATAAGCAAGGGTGCCAGTGTCTTTCTAGCCCACTGGCAACTGGCATCCAGCCAAGCATCTTTGCCAGTGCATTGATTGTCCAACCTTATTGCCTTCTCACCACTACTGTACTACTCACTTGTATAGTCTATATAGTTTATTGCCATTTGCAGCAAAGTTGGCAGTCATGTGATTTCATTGAATTTTTGCACACATGAGCCATATATTTTCTGTGAGCCATATCTCAACAATGAGCCCACATTTCTACATAATCTGTAGTCTATTTTACACTACTAGTCTAGCTCTAGAGTGCTCCACAATCCATTTATTTTTTAGTTGAGTTTTGCAAAATCTAGTTTGAGTCCAGCCAAAAATCTATGTGCAAGCAATATCTTGAGAACCAGCAGTAGGAAAAATAAGTGGAGAGCAGGAGATTGTCAAGGATGGTGTAGTTAAAAGTGCCCCATAAAGAATTTTGGGATTATAACCTGTTGTGGCCACTTTATAAAGGTCTGTTCACCAATCTCACCAAACAGAAACTTCTGCACCCAACTACTCATTTTTCACTCCAATTACAACACTCTTTTCTGCTCCTTATATTTATTCTACTCTACTTTATGCCAAGTCAAAAAACTGCCACAAAGTGGAAGTCTAATGCTAGTCGCTCCAGTGCAAGGAAATCAGCAAAGAAAAATGTCACTCCTCCCTCACCCAAACAGCCATACCCCAAATCTTGTCTAGCATACAAGGTCACCTTTTCTGAAGATTTAAGTAAGAAAATTGATAAGGGTAAAGCTGAGGCTGCTGCTGCCTTAGTTTTCATGCAAAACAGGAGTCAGACCAGTTAGTCTGTCTTTGAGCATGTCTACTGTAAAGTTTTCAATGTTCCTGATGATGAGGACCTGAATAGGCCATCAGAAGATGAAGATAAAGAGGAAGAGGATGGAGATAAAGAGGATTAACCAATATACATGGAGAATGGCACAGATGGTGAGCCAAACCATGACTTTTCCCATAGTAGAATTCTTGACAGCTCACATCACTGCATTACCCATCCAGATGAACTTGATGTTCCTGTTGGTACTCCATGCAAAAAGCATGAGGAATCTAGTATTCCATTTGAAGTTCCATACAAAAACACCACTTGGGACCTTACTGATATCACTTCATCCACCCACTTCACCCAATTCCTTGTTGCTGCTGCAATGAAGATGAATATCAGCATATTACATCTTGTTCAACTTGGCTATATCCCATTGTACAACCCAAAGAATCCTAAGCCTGTTCCAAAAATGCTCAAAGATGAAGAGTCATGGGAGATTCTTCTTGATGATGTCTCAGACTATATTGAAGGTTGCAAGAGTAAAAACTGGGGCAAGGGTGCAGTAAAGCCTTTCACAGTTCTCCTGATTGATATGTCAGTATCTGATGGGATTGGTGGAAAGAAAGTGAGTGCATGTTATGACAGTTCCCTTGACTTTTTATGCCACATACTGAGTGTTACTAGGGAAAGAAGTCTGATACTCCTACACCTGCTTTACCTGTGGATTCATTCAGGAGGAGATGTTGAAGCTTATCGAGCAGAAGCATTACTGTAATAAGCATAAGAAACCATGCCTTGTTCAAGATGGTGGAGAACGTACACACTTTCTAATCTACTACATATGTTACGACTGTTTTGTGGGAGTGATGGCGAGCTAAATGGGGGAGTTTTTCGGCTGAGATCGGTGATTGATGGGACAATGCGCACAACATATGGGACGACCGTTTTGTGGGAACAAAATGATGGGATTATCTAAAATTTGTCAGAGCTGTGCAAAATTGGTCAGCGCTGTGCAAGATGAGTCAGAAATGATTGCATTAGTCAGAGCTGACTAAAATTTGTCAGCTCTGACTAATATAGCTGGGCTTCAAAATGTGGTCATAGCATATGTAGAGGTGAGCTGCAGCTGAGTTTGAAGTGGAGTTTGAAACTTCGCAAGTAGGCTGAGTGTGGAGAGGAGTGTGAGAGGAGTGTGAGGGGTGGGGTGGGGTGTGAGGGGGTGTGAGGGAGTGGGCAAGAGGGGGATGGAGGAGAGGTATGAGGGGTGGGGAGGGGGTATGAGAGGGTGTAGAGGGGGGAGGGGGACATGGGAAAGTGAGAGGGGGATGGGGAGGGGGAAGGGGGAGGTGGAGAAGGAGGAGATGGAGATGGGTAAGGGGGAGATGGAGATGGGGGAGATGGGGATAGAGATGGGGGAGATGGGGGAGATGAGGAAGGGGGAGGGGGAGATGAGGAAGGGGGAGGGGGAGATGAGGAAGAGAGAGGTGGGGATGAGGGTGGGGATGGGTATGGGTATGGGTATGGGTATGGGAAAGAGAAGGGGAAAGGGAGAGATGGAGATGGAGAGAGAGATAGAGATTAGAATGGGGATAAACACCACAACTTCCCCACATTGACTTGGGGCCAAGGGTCCCAAGTCAACTGAAGAGTTGTGTACTACTGTATCTAAAAGTCAAATAAAGAGTTGTGTGACCACAAACCCCCAAACATTGACTTTGGGCCGAAGGTCCAAAGGCAACTGAAGAGTTGAGTAACTGTAGTGGGATTAAGCATTGTGTTACATATACGCGAGCTGGCCCATGCCGGTGTCAGGCTGAGCGAGCAACGCGAGCGAATGCCATGACAAAGGCATGGGTCATAAGCTCGTCTATTACATATGCTATGATGGTTTTGTGGGAGTGATGGCATGATGGGCCAGGACTAAAAATAGATGATGAGCTGCATAACATATGCTACAGTCATTTTGTGGGAATAATGGGAGTGATGGTTGATGTGATTATCTAAAATTTGTCAGGCTTGGTCAGAAATGATGGCATTAGTCAGAGCTGACTAAAATTTGTCAGCTTTGACAAATACAGCTGGGTTTGAAATGTCATCATATAGCATCAATAGTACTGGTCAGTAACAAGTCAATACAAATTTGTGATTTGTAATGAAGTTAGTAACATGACAATACAAATTTGTAATGAGGTCAGTAAAAAGTCTGAAGTCAGCAACAGGTCAATACAAATTTAATGAAGTCAGTAACATGTCAATAGAAATGTGTAATAAGGTCAGTGACAAGTCAAAAGGGAGATTTGCATGCATAAAATTTTGGTCGCAATATAGTGGACACCTACTTTCATGCCTCTCCCAGAATGTGCACAACATGACCAAACAGAGGCCTTTTCCTTTTATGTGGAGAGAGAGTGCACGACAATCAGTTGAGTACCTCTCTTCACACAACATTTGGGGCTATAATAGTGATACTATTGCAATTGCTATCTATTATCAAATAGCAAAATTGTGATTGTCATTACATAAGTGTTGGAATTGGCTATTGAAACTTGAAAACAGTTGAATTACAGTGAGTGTTGTGACAACTGGCTGTTAAAGGAAGTTGTTGCTGACCTTACTTCAGCTGTGCTGCATTGTTGGCTATTGAACAAAATTATTGTTGGGCTTTACCATTACTAAACATGTGAGTGGTGTTGGCATATGTTGCAATAATAATGGCTGATTAGAGTGTTTGCAGGAATCAAAGTAGACCTTCTACACCAGAAGTGGAAAGGGCTAGAATTAGAGATGCAGACCATCTGGAAAGGTTGCAGATGACCAATCCTGATGAGAGGAGAAACAGAGTCAGAGTGACTGCCCCTGCTGAAGGAATTGTTCCACTGAACTATGGAGCTGCATTGGCAGCTCAGATACCACAGGTGCAGATGCCTGCTGATTGGGATGCTCCAAGGCAGTTTGAATTGCCTGTTGTACCTCCTGCTCCTGTATTACATAGGAGAGGGGCTCCTGTGATGCCATCTGGACCTGTTTTGGCAAACTATGGAATAGGGGCAAATATAGCTTCTACTATACCACAGGTTCAACTGCTAGCAGGGTGGAATGCACCTTTGGCCAATCCTATTCCTGTAGTTCCACCTGCACCTCAGTTACAAACAAGAAAGGGGAGAGGGAGAGGGAGAGGGAGAGGGAGAGGGAGAGGGAGAGGGAGAGGGAGGGAACTAGGACCATTGCATAATATTTTAGGTGGTCAAGCAGATCCTGCACTCAATAATCTGCATAGGGGACATATTGCATTGAGGGAAAGAACTGCAGATTATGATGCACATGTTCAGGAGTTACAACAAGCTGAGGCAGCTAAGCAATATCAGCATCAGCAGGAAGTATTACAGAACATTGCAGAGGAAAGGAGAACTGCTGAGGCTGTTGCTGCTCAGGAATTGGCTCTCAGGATGCATCAGATGTGGAGAAATGAACAGCATGCAGATGAGCAGGCACAGATGGATGAGGCTGAGGAGCTCCAACATCTATCTATTGCAGACAGAAACTTGCATCAACAAATGATGAGATTGGATCAATTGGCTAACAATATGTCTGGTGATCGGATTGATCAATATCGAGCTCAAGTGGATGCACAGGCGGAACAAATTCAGATGGATAGGGAAATGGCTGCATTTTTGGCTGCTGAGTATGAAGAACAGAGGAATAATGAAATTGCTTTGAGGAGGGAAATAAAGAATGAGGAATCTGATGATGATGATGGGAGCGAGTCTTCTTTGCAATTTCCACCTCCTCCCCTGCCATCAGATTATTATGATGAATTTGGAAGGGTGACTGCTTTACAATTTCCACCATCTCCTATGCCATTGGATTATTATGATGAGTTTGGCAGGGTGTCTCCTCTACAATTTCCATCTTCTCCTCCACAATCTTCATCACAACTGCTGCCTGACCCAATATTCCATGTTCAATCATTGCTACCTTCTCCCATGCAATCTCCTTCACTACTGCTGCCTGCTTCATTCTTGAATCCCCAAATGTTGCCACCTTTGCCTCCATTTATGCCTGTACCTCTACCTCCACATCGACCTGCAAAGCCATTACCACTAGGCCATGCACCTTATCAGGAGCCAATTCCCAGAAATTCACTTGGACCCATGAATGTGGAGTGTCCACACTGCCATGCCTTGCATTTTGACTGTGAAAAGCTGTCCAGGTCTACTTGAGCTGTACCAAAGTTTGGAAGTTGCTGCTTGCAGGAACAAATTTGTCTGCCATCTTTCTGACCTGCTCCTGCCACATTGTGGGATCTGTTTTGCAGGAAAAGCCTTCTTTCTAAGGAATTTAAAACAAACATCTGATAGTATAATGCTGCATTTGCATTCACTTCTTTGGGTGTCAAGGTGGACTGTTCTGTCACAGGTACATCAGGTGTATACAGCTTTCGTATTCATGGCAATCTTCATCATCTTTCTGGAGCACTTTTGCCACCTCCTGGACAACCTGTAGCCTATGCACAGCTCTATATCCATGATTCATGACAGAGCTGCAGGCTATGCTAAATAACACTCATCCTTATGTGCCTTTATTCAAGCAGGCATTCCAGATCATGAGGGAAAAGCCTCCAGAAGAGCAGGATAATGTCTCCATACAGCTGCGATAGGATAGAACCCAAGATTTACATCGGTATAATCTCCCTACAGCTAATGATGAAGTGGCAGTCATTATTCCAGGTGATGGCTCTGAGGAATGGTCTAATCACAGAGATATTGTTTTCAGGCTGAGAGGGGAAGGGCTTAGGCATATCAGCCAGTTGCATCCATCCTATTCAACTCTGCACTATATCTTGCTTTTCCCTTATGGTGAAGATGGATGGCACCCAGATATACCTGCACACCAAGGTGCAAATAGAGCCAGAAGGGCACCCAATGTCAGTCAGAGATGCTACCATGCTTATCAATTGCATCCAAGGCCAGGAGAGCAGCCACCATTGTTGTGGGGAGGAAATCTTTTGCAGCAGTATGTTGTAGATGCTTGAGCATCTATTGAACAGAATATGTTGAACTGGGTCTGACATCACCAGAAGGAGCTTAGAGCTGATGTGTATGCTGGATTGAGGGATGCTGCCATGGGTGACCAGGATCAAAATATCAATCTAGAGAATCATGGGAGTTGCATCATTCTTCCTTCAACCCATATAGGCAGTGAAAGGCATATGAATCAGCTTTTCCAGGATTCCATGGCCATTTGTCACTTTTTTGGCAAGCCAGATCTCTTTCTCACCATGACTGCCAATCCACAGTGGCCAGAGATCCAAAAAGCTCTGTTGCAGGAGGAATCACCCAATCCACATTTTACCACAAATAGAAAAAAGCAGGAAGCCTATGACAGGCCAGACATTGTTGCACGTGTCTTGGAACAGAAAAAGAATGCATTGCTCAAGGATATCAAGAATGGTGTTTTGGGTAAAGTGGTGGCACACATCCATACCATCGAGTTTCAAAAGAGAGGTTTTCCACATATGCACCTCCTCATATTTCTCGATCCAGCCAACAAAATCCATGATGCCCATGATGTTGATTTCATTGTGTCAGCACAGATTCCTGATCCTGTCACACAGCCAATGCTCTATCACACTGTAACTATCTGCATGCTTCATGGTCCTTGCAGTCATGACAAACCCAAGGCTTCATGCATGGTCAACAACAAGTGCAGCAAGAGATATCCCAAGGAGTTCAGAGAACAAACCTCTTTTACTGTAAACAATTATCCTGATTATGCAATACCCAACAATGGTAGAACAGTGAGAAAGCATAATTATGTCTATAATAACAGACATGTGGTCCCACACAATCCTTATTTGGCTGCAAAGTAAGGAACATCTATCTGACATTATGTTTATTGGTTAACAATTTGGTTCATTTGTCAGATACAACTGTCACATCAATGTTGAGATCTGTTCTTCAATTGAGGCTGTCAAGTACATCCACAAGTACATATACAAAGGCCATGACAGAACCATGATTGAGATTCTCAACCAAGACAGAGACGAGGTCAAGGAGTATCTTAATGCACATTACATTGGATTTGCGGAAAGCTGCTGGCACATAAATGAATTTGGAATGCACTCAGAGTCTCCTCATGTTTATCATTTGCCCATCCATCTGGAGGACCAGCAAACAGTCTACTTCAATGCAGACGACAATATTGATGAGGTTTTGGAAAGGCCTGCTGCCAAGACCACATGTCTCACTGCTTTCAGCTTCTGAAAGTCTACATTTCAATCGAAGGAAGCTGGTGATCTTGTAGAATGACCTGTAATAAGCTCCTGGATCATTTTCATCAAAAATGCCGGTGCAAAGTTGCTTGTTAACAAGTGTATCCATGTCCAAAATGCTGTATCTTTGTTCGTCTTCTACTTCTGGATAGAACATGGATACTGCAATGTGAAAGTCATTGAATGAAGTGCCATGTTTGTACTCTGGAAGCAATTCCCAGAGGTCATAAGCATCGAAATCGATGTATCTGCAGGCATGTCGCTTCTTTAGGTCGTGATCCATAATACTGCAAGTTATAAACAAAAATTGGAGGTCTTCGAAGTAATTTTGAAGGTCTTTAGGTCATCTCGAATCAAATTTCGGAGCTGTTGAATGACCAGGAGCTGGCATAAAGATTGTCGACATGTTCAAGGTAGATTTCGAAGGTCGTGAGATCGAAATTTGTGTGGTGTCGTAGTTTGTATGTTTTTGAGGTTGAAGATAGTAGCGATGTCATAAGTGCAAAGGGTGAAAGAGTGCAAAAGAATAGTATCGACCGGCGAGATGCTATATTGAGATTTCCTGGTTGTTCAGGAGGGTTGGAGGCAAAACAGGTTTAATTCGAAGTCGAGATTATTGAGCCCCTAAATGGTAAAATGAGTGGTGGAGAGAGTGGAGGTTCAACAATGAAATGATCTAGAAACCCCTCGTAGTGGGCTTTGAAGCCAACAGAAGATATAAAGCAGCATGTACTGTCACCTACCAGAACTTTCCTCAAGCATGGGTCTACAATGCAACCAAGAAGCAGTGGAACCCAAGAAGGCATGGCGAGCCTGCTATTGGCAGAATGTACTTTGCTTCTCCTGCCTAGGGGGAAAGGTTCTACCTCAGGCTGCCTCTTACTGTTGTCACAGGGGCAACATCATTCTAGCACTTGCGTACTATCAATGGTGTCATCCATAATATATTCAAGCAGGCCTGTGTTGCATTGGGTCTTTTGCAGGATGACCAGGAATGGGTCCAGTGTCTTACAGAGGCAGCCCAGATGCAGCTTGGTTCCTCTCTCAGATTGCTCTTTGCCACCATTCTTCTTCATTGCAATCCAACATCACCTGACATCCTGTGGAACCAGTTCAAACATCACATTTGTGATGACCTCAGAGTCAAGCTTCTTTCCATCTATCCAGATACAGACTTTACAGATGATCAAGTCTACATGTATGGCTTGCATCTCATCAATCAGATTCTTATCAGATCAGGCAAACAACTTTCTGATTATCCAGAGATGCCCGCCATTGAAGGAAACTGGCACATTGATGTTCCTGCCAATAGGCTGTTGCAGGAACAAAGGGATTACAATGTTGAAGAGTTGGCATCACTGTTGCTCACAATCTCCAGCTTTTCAATCACAGGCAGAGACAGGTTTTTGATGCTGCACTGGATTCTGTCAACAATAACAAGGGAAAGCTGCATAGTGCTGGAGGTTGTGGAAAGACCTTTGTCTGCAACACCATTGCAGCTGCTGTTCATGCTCAAGGAAAAATTGCTCTTTGTGTGGCATCATCTGGAATCGCTGCATTGCTTCTAAAAGGTGGTTGCACAGCACATTCCATGTTCAAAATCCCAATCAAAATTGATAAGGCCTCTACTTGCAGAATACTTCAAGGTTCAGATTTGCACCAGGTTCTTGATCAAACTTCCATCATCATCTGGGATGAAGTTCTTATGCAGCACAAAAATGCCACAGATGCAATTGATCGCACTTTGCGTGATCTCAAGAAGAATGTTCCATTTGGTGAAATCACCGTTTTGTTTGGAGGTGACTTTAGACAGACCCTACCTGTCATTTCTAGGGGCACTAGAGAGCAGATCATAGCTTTATCCATCAAAAGAAGCACTCTCTGGAAATGCATTACTGTCTATCACTTGACCAAGAATATGCGACTCAACAGGACTCCAGAGAATACTGCACATGCTGCCTGGCTCTTGCACATTGGTGCAGGCACAACAGTGGATGCTGCAGACACTATACAGATTCCACAGAACATGCTCTGCCATGGAAATACCATGGATCATCTTATCAACTCTCCACATCCAGGCATAGAGCAGGGGAACAAGCCAGATCAGTACTACCTGGATAGGACCATTTTTTCCTGCACAAATGACAATGTTGATGTCATCAACTCTCTTCTCCTTGCCAGATTTCCTTGACCAGAGCATGTCTTCAACAGTGCTGATACAGTCTCATTCAGAGAGCAGGAGTTAAACAACTACCAGCCATCTCCTGCAGAGTATCTAAACTCTATCAAAGCAAGTGGCCTTCCTTTCTCCAGGCTGGCACTTAAGATAGGCTGTCCTCTCATGCTTCTATGCAATCTGGATGTCACCATGGGTCTTTGCAATGGAACTCAACTTATCCTTCTTGAAGCCAGACCATGTGTATTGAAGTGCAGGATCATCAGTGGAGATGCACAGTTTGCAGGAAATATTGTTTTCATTCCTTGGATCACATTGGAGCCTTCAGCAGAGACCTTGCCATTACCACTCCATCGACATCAATTTCCAGTTTGCTTGGCATTTGCCATGACTATCAACAAGTCACAAAGCCAATCAGTATCCCATGTTGGCTTGGACTTGCAGACACCAGTGTTCTCACATGGGCAGCTATATGTGGCACTGTCAAGGTGTACATCTGGAGAAAGGATCAAGGTGCTGTTGAATGAAAACAATGGAAATAACAGAACTGCCAATGTGGTATACAAGGAAGTGTTGAATGGAGTTGTTTAGCAAAGGAGTAACTTGAAAGATTATTTACAGGAATTGAAAACTAATATAGATATCAAGATAGACTTGGATTTAGATTTAGATTTAGATTTAGAATCAGATTTGGATTGTACTTGGATTGAATCAAATGGTTGAAAAATTTATTGTGAGAAGACTTTAGGGCAGGTTACTAAACCTTAATGTGTATTCAATTACAAGTCAATAAAAGTTTGTAATAATGTCAATAACAGGTTAATAAAAGTTTGTAATAATGTCAATAACAGGTTAATAAAAGTTTGTAATAATGTCAATAACACCTTAATACAAGTCAATAACAAGTTAATACGGGTTTGTAATAAAGTCAATAACAAGTCAATAACAAGTCAATAAAAGTTTGTAATGATGTCAGTAACAAGTTTGTAATAAAGTCGATATAACAAGTCAATACAAGTTTGTAATAATGTCAATAACAAGTCAATGCAGATTTGTAATGAAGTCAATGACAAGTCAAGAAAAGTTTGCAATGATGTCAGTAACAAGTTTGTAGTAAAGTCAATATAACAAGTCAACACAACTTTGTAATAATGTCAATAACACCTTAATACAAGTCAATACCAAGTCAATACAAGTTTGTAATAAAGTCTGTAACAAGTTAATACAAGTTTGTAAGGAAGTCAATACATCAATAATGTGTTAGTCTGATAACAAGGTAGACTTGAGTAACTGTAGTGGGATTAAGCATTGTGTCACATATATGCGAGCTGGCCCATGCCGGTGTCAGGCTGAGCAAGCAAAGTGAGTGAACACCATGACAAAGGCATGGGTCATAAGCTCATCTCACAACTTGGGCAAAGTTGATGGTACAAAACTTGGAAGTCCTTACATAATCACATTGCCAACTATTGCTTTCACAGAGTTAGCAGAAAGCCATTATCAATACTCCTCATGATGCATTAAACCTCACAGATGCATTCACATGCCAAAAAGCTGCCAAAAAAGCTTATAATGCCACCCAACTCAATAACTGTGACACTGTCAATGATTTCAAACCAGCAAAGTGTTGAAATTAAATTCTGATGCATGCTGCATACATGAGGCAATGCATGCAACACACACATGTTACTGCGCTTACTGTGCATACATTTAGTAAACACATTCCTGAGTCATGTGACATCCTTACTATTATGTATATAGGGAGAACCTGTACTGTAGTAGATATACAGTATTCTTACCTCTGCTAAACCCTAGCTCTAAGACTAACTAAACTCCAGGTAGGTTATAAGGAACGTGTCGTCTCTTCCTCTGTGTAGCGTATGTAGTCTGCTCCAACACAAAGTAGCTTCAACAGGTACTTCAATTTCAAAATTCAAATGGCAGCAATAATGGGAGGACCATTTGGAGGAGCAGGAATTGCTGCAAGATTTTGTGCTCAACCTGAACTTCTCTATACTCCACTTTTGATACCTTCAACTCTACTCAATTTGGCTCCACCACTGATATACACACCTGCTGCTGTTGCCACCTCACCTTCACCAACTGCTCTAAAGTGACCAGTTGATGACATGCACCCAGGTCCTGTCATATTTCCTGATCTTGATGATTGGCTTTCATCACTTGACATGCATCCAATTTGTGGATGGAAGAGCTTGAATTATGTTCAATAGGCTGAGGGTCTCATGGCACAGGAAATTCTTGACCTTGGTGATTTGTTATCACTCACAGCTGATAAGGTCTTGGAGCTATCTGGTCCTCCAATGAACTATGGCACAGTCAACCATCTTGTGACATTTGCACAGGAGGACCACAGTGAACTTCAGAGACAGGGGAAAAAAGTACATTTGAATTAAATCAAGTTTTCATTTTTGAACTATAATTTGGAAATTTTAATGTGTAATATATTCATTAGTCAAACCTATATTATATATATCCACAAATGATGAAAAAACCCATAAGCATCATCAGAAGTTACAGAAAATGTTGCCTCAAAGAGATGGACATAAATATAAGTGCCATCAAAGTTCTGATCAACATCTCAATGACCAAGAACTCCATGACATTGGACATAGGCCTTGATTACAGAAAAGGCAAGCTCAATAGGGTTATAATCAGGAGAATATGGGGGAAGAAATAGAACACACATCCCACTAGTAGAGATTAGAAAGCATTTTGAGAACTGGATGGTTTGAGCATACTGCTCCTCAATCATTTCAGTGATCCATGGGTCCTTGTGGATGCGAGCATTGTCCATGATGATGACAGAATTTGGAGCTGGAAATGGTTGCATATGGTCTAGGAGGCTTCCAATAAAGTCATAGAAGAGCACAGTTGTGAATGAGCCCTCCACAATCTTGGCATGGATAATGCCATCAAAGGAAAAGAGAATACCTGCAATGATAAACCATGCTTCTAGAATACAACTTGATAGATAATCTCTGCTTACCATCTTCCTCAAACAAAAAAACATTGCCAGTGATGTGTTTAGTTGGTACTCGGTGCAGAATCTCAACAGAAAGTGTGAACACAAAACCTACAGCTGCAGGCATGCTCGGGGTGAGGGGGTTCACTTAGAGGGCCTCGAATCATCCTTCATGGTGCAGAGACTACAAAGAGGCTGGTATGGTGGCTTTCAATGTGCGGACTAGTTGTATATGCAAAAAGGAAGGTATGTGCAATGGTGAAAAAGCACCCAATGCAATGGAACAAAAATGTGCAGTGTGGAAAAATGTGCAATGGGAGTGCAAAAATGCACAACGATGAGGGAGATGAAAGGAGGAGGTTTGGCGGGACAAGTACAGTACTGGGATGTGCTGCAAGGGTGATGCACAGTCTAGGGATGCAAACAGGATGCGAGCACAACTGGTGGGAAAATGTGCAAATGGTGCACAAAACATGGCTATACAATAAAATGTGCAAATGGTGCGCAAACACAACTATATGAAGAGTGCACTGCAAGAGTGTGCAAACAAAGATGAAGGATGCAATAAAGGGACAAAATGCAGCAATACAATGAGGGGATGCAAACAATATGCAAATGCAGCTATACAAAGGGCACACTACAAAGGTGCATGGACTGGATGCTGGTGCACTGACTATGTGCGATGCTGAATGAGCTATGAACTATAAGGGAGGGAAAGATCCTCTGCATTCTCTATCTGTCCACCTACTATGTACAAATGGCTTATGTGATAAAAACAGTAAAATAAAGTATAAAAATAGAAAGCACCATGCACTACCCACAAGTGCATCCATTGGCCCATCTAAACCTGACCACACTATGCCACTGCCTTAGCCAATAAGATTTGTGCACACTATAGCACAATATCCAACTGTTCCAGTGCAATGCTCTATTTTTGGTACACTTTAGGTCTCGTGCACTCTTCCCAATTAATCCACTTCACTGTTATGTGTTGTGTGCTGCACCTTAGTAATAGTGATGTGATCAACCTGTGCCAGTTACCAGATAAAGTGATGCCAATTGGAAATGTGGAAGAACTATAAGGAGATGCTGTGTGAGGCCAAATAATGCCAAAGTGCCAGGATTACATGAAAGTGCCCAAGTGTGCACAGTCCAATGCCAAATAGGCACAAAGTGCCCAGATTATGTGAAAATGCACAGTTTACTTGTGCTACAATCATGGTGCACCTCGAATAAGTGCCCCAGTAAGCTGGAAGCCATGATGTGCAGCGCAATAGGGTGGTGAAGGATTGTTGTGTGTGATAAATGAATAGTGCTATGAGTGCACAGTGAGGAATGTGAGTTGCTGGCAAAACATAAAAGGAGTGCATAAAGGTGCATCGAGTGTGCAGGAACTGTGAAAGGCAGATAAGGAGTGTGGGAGGCACACAGAGGTGGTTTGAAGCATAACAAGGCACATTTAGGGTGCACAATAGAAGGCAGCTAAGGGGGATCCAAAGGCACAGTAAAAATGTAAAAGGTGCACAAAAGCACACAAAAGCACACTGTGCAAAGTGAGCAGAGGTCATCTAGGAGGTGCACACAATCGCAAAAAATGAGTACTGACTGTCCTCAGGCAGCATATGATTGGTCAGCACAAATTTTTCTTCACTCACATAAGTGGCCATCCTTTTTTTATCTATCTCTGACCACCATCTATCCTGAACAGCTCTTCCCACAACCTATATCTGAACAATCCAATGTCTTTGGCATTCACTCTAGCTCTCAGGCAGACAATCCTGGTGCTCAATGAGACCCTCCCTGCTGCTGGAAGCAAGCAGGCAGCTATGCAGGCTTGGGGCAAAGGATTTTGCAGTAAACTGGTGCACTTTTTGCATTTCTGTAATTGGCATGATTGGCTAAGAATGGGGGTGTGTAGAACATGTATAAAAGCCACATGGACACTGTCAAGGATGATGCAGAACTTAACACACTCCTTGGAAAGGCATGCAGTGTATTCAGTGGAATTTTGATTGAGGAGTGGCTTACTTGGGGTGAGGAACTGATGCCCAACATGCGTAAGATGATCGAGAAGAAAGAAAGGTCTGCAGAATTTGAGCATAGGGCACATGAACTGGCAAGTCAGCTGGACATGTGCACAGAGCACACTGAAGCATGCAAGGTGTGCTGTGCACTCTTGACTGCTGAGTTGCAGGCACCTGAGGTAAACTTGGAGCAGCTGGAAGGTAAGTTCAGGGTGATTGACAAAGCGAGTGATATTAATACTGCCAAAGTGCAAGAAGACAAAAAGGTGTGCATTGTGCTGGCATGCTCTTTGCATGTGCTTTCAGCAGTGACCCATGTCGACATAGTGGGTGAAGTGACAGGTGAATCTTAGGAGAGCAGGGTGACAAGTGAAGAGGAGAGTGAGCAAAGCGATGAGAGTGCTAGCATGGACAAATGCACAAATGCATGCCCAGTGCACACAATGTGGCAATGAGCATATGTATGTAGAAGTACCACCACTGGGTGGCATGGGAACTACCTCCGATGCTAACAGTAGACCAGTAAGTTTTGTTTTGGTATGCTTCAGACTCACGAAGTGGTTTCCCTTCAACTCTAGTGCAATAACTGTCACTGCATGGGCAAGCATCTCTATTAATGGAAAGTGGTGCACTCCATGTGAAAAGGGGAAATGAAAGTGCGAGTGGACAAAGCGCACCCTCATGCAGCTGCACACCACCACTAGAAATAGGAAAGCGGCTGCTAGGTATCCTGGTATGTACTCTTCCTTATCCTCCTCCCATGCTCCCCTAACCAGTTCCTGCCAAAGGCATGTCATAAATTGACAAAGGTGATGAGAGCGATGTGGGGCTCATCAGCCCCTCAAAAGAGCACATGTCAAAGCACCACAAGGTTGAGAATGTGCCCCCCACGCTGTCACAAGGGCACCTAAGGCCATGCCACCTTATAGTTCAACAAGCAAGCACACACACCCAATCTTCATGCCAGACCAGGATGGGAGACACCTCAGAGAACACCATTGATATGGCTCTCCATCACCCTGCACTCGTACTACAGCATTTTTTGTGATTGTGTGCACCACTTGGACACCTTCTACTCACTTTGCACAGTGCACTTTTGCATGCCTTCATGTGCTTTCATGCACCCAAGTGTGCTCCCATGTGCTTCTGTGTGCCTTTGTCTGCTTTCATGCACCCAAGTGCACTCCCGTGTGCTCCAATGCACCTTCATGCACTTTCATATGCCTTGGTGTGCTCCCATGCACCTTTGTGTGCTTTAGTGCACTTTCATGCACTCCCATGCACTTCTGTGTGCTCCCATGTGCTTCCACGCACTTTTGACTGCTTAGGTGTGCTTTTATGCACCTTTTACATTTCTACTGTGCCTTTGGATCCCCATTAGCTACCTTCTCTTGTGCACTCTAAATGTGCCTTGTTATGCTTCAAACTGCCTCCATGCACCCCCCCCCTCACACTCCTTATCTGCCCTTCACAGTTATTATGTGCTCGATGTGCCTTAATGCACTCCTTTTATGCTTTACCTGCAACTCACATTCTTTGCTGTGCACTCATTGCATGATCCTTATCATACACACAACAATCCACCACCCCAATAACACTGTGCATCGTGGCTTCCAGCTTACTGGCACATTTATTCAAGGCATACCATGATTCCAGCACAAGTGAACTGCGCATTCTCACCTAATCTGGGTGCTTTGCACCTATTTGGCATTGGACTGTGCACACTTGGACACTTTTATGTAACCCTGGCACTTTAGTGCTATTTGGCCTTGCATAGCATCTTCCTATAGTTCTTTCATATTTCCAATTGGCATTGCCTTATCTGATAACTGACACAGGTCGATCACATCATTACTACTAAGGTGCAGCATGCAGTGCATAACACCAAAGCAGATTAATTGGGAAGAGCACACGAGACCCAATGTGCACCAAAAATAGAGCATCACACTGGAACAGTTGGGTATTGGGCTATAGCATGCACAAATCTTATTGGCTAAGGCAGCAGCATAGTGCGGTCAGGTTTAGATGGGCCAATGGATGCACTTGTGGGTAGCACATGGTGCTTTCTATTTTTATACTTTATTTTACTTTTTTATTACATAAGCCATTTGTACATAGTAGGTGGACAGATAGAGAATGCAGAGGATCTTTCCCTCCCTTATAGTTCATAGCTCATTCAGCATCGCACATAGTCAGTGCACCAGCATCCAGTCCATGCACCTTTGTAGTGTGCCCTTTGTATAGCTGCATTTGCATATTGTTTGCATCCCCTCATTGTATTGCTGCATTTTGTCCCTTTATTGCATCCTTCATCTTTGTTTGCACACTCTTGCAGTGCACTCTTCATATAGTTGTGTTTGCGCACCATTTGCACATTTTATTGTATAGCCATGTTTTGTGCACCATTTGCACATTTTCCCACCAGTTGTGCTCGCATCCTGTTTGCATCCCTAGACTGTGCATCACCCTTGCAGCACATCCCAGTACTGTACTTGTCCCGCCAAACCTCCTCCTTTCATCTCCCTCGTCGTTGTGCATTTTTGCACTCCCATTGCACATTTTTCCACACTGCACATTTTTGTTCCATTGCATTGGGTGCTTTTTCACCATTGCACATACCTTCCTTTTTGCATATACAACTAGTCCGCACATTGAAAGCCACCATACCAGCCTCTTTGTAGTCTCTGCACCATGAAGGATGATTCGAGGCCCTCTAAGTGAACCCCCTCACCCCGAGCATGCCTGCAGCTGTAGGTTTAGTGTTCACCCCTTCTGTTGAGACTCTGCCCTGAGTACCAACTGAAAACATCAATGTCTATCAAGGCCAGGATGTCGAAGCGCTCAACTTAGCGCAGTGCTGCTCATTGGTCACTGTCTTGGGCACTACTCATAATTGCCTCAAAGAGGACATGCAAAGGTCACTGGTTGAGTTGGAAGTCACTAAAAGCTGGCTGCACAGCATGGAACAAGTGGAGGCAGACACAAAGGCGAAGCTGGATGCAGCTGCAAAGCACCTAGAGTTTTTGGAGTCAGTAGAATAATCACTCACTGTATAAAACTGATGGTAGCTCATTGATACAGCTCCCTATTGCCTTGCATGCATACTACAACATTTTTTGTGATTGTGTGCACCTCCTAGATGGCTTCCACACACTTTGCACAGCGTGCTTTTGTGTGCGTTTGTGCACTTTCATGTGCCTTTGACTGCTTAGGTGCACTTTTATGCACCTTTTACATTTCTACTGCACCTTTGGATCCCCCATAGCTGCCTTCTGTCGTGCACCCTAAATGCACCCTGTTATGCTTCAAACTGCCTCCGTGTGCCCCCTCCCACACTCCTTACCTGCCTTTCACAGTTATTGCATGCTTGATGCACCTTTACACACTGCTTTTATGCTTTACCTGCAACTCACATTCTCTGCTGTGCACTCATTGCACAATCCCTATCACACACATGACAATCCACACACCAATTGCACTGCGCACTGTGGCTTCCAGCTTACTTGCACATTTATTTGAGGTGCACCATGATTCCAACATGAGCAGACTGTGCATTCTCACATAATCAGGGCACTTTGTGCCTATTTGGCATTGGACCATGTGCACTTGGGCACTTTTGCATAATCCTGGCACTTTGGCACTATTTGGCCTCACACAGCATCTCCTTATACAGTGACTCACAAAACTGAGTCAATGTTTTGGACTTTTTGATTCATTGTTGAATAGCTTCCCATAAACAAAAAAACCAAACAAGGTATTGGTGTACCGAATAACATACATGATCAGGGCTACCAAACAAAGAAGTATGTAATTTTAATCATCCCTCATGGAGATATGATCATTTTAATTCAGGGACTCATTGACTCAGTTTTGTGAGGGGTAGTCAGAAATATTAGAATCTGATGCTCCACCAACTGTATAATGTCAAAAACTTGACAGATGGTTTCTAAGGTGATGTGACCCTTGATGGGACCTTAAATTATAGTATTTAATTAGGACTAGCATTCTTCATACTTCAATATTCTCCAATGCATCCCATCTCCTCTGCTCAGAAGGAAAATATTCTTTCCCTGGCCTCCAATCATTATTCTACCCACAATATTGCCTCTAAACTCAACCTCAGCCAGTCTAGTGTATCCAGAACACTCAGGGCTCTCCATCCAAACCTGGATTTCCCCTCTGGTGGTTGTCCTTCTAAGCTCTCATCTACCTCTCAGAGAGCCATCCTTACCCAAATCACCACTGGCAAGGCTGCAAATGCTGTTCAGGCCACCCATTACATCAACAGCATCATCCTCACTCCAGTCTCCTCAGAAACAGTCAGAAGAGTTCTCAGAAAAAACTCATTCAAGGCTGTGGTGAAGAAGAAAAGGCCCTTGCTTAGTATAAGGCATAGGAAAGCAAGATTGGCTTTTGCTCAGAAGTATAGAGAGTGGACTGTGGAAGACTGGAGGAGGGTTATTTGGTCAGATGAGACTAAAATCAACAGGTTTGGGTCAGATGGGAGAGAGTGGGTCTGGAAACAGAAGGGAGAGGGGCTGATTGAGAGAGAGGTGCAGGGAACTGTCAAATTTGGGGGAGGAAACATTATGGTATGGGGGTGTATGAGATGGAATGGAGTTGGGTATCTTGCAGAGGTTGAGGGGAGGATAAATGCTGACCAGTATGTGTCCATTTTGAAGGACCATATGCTGCCTAGCTTGGAGAAGAGTGGAATTTCTGGAGAAGAGGTGATTTTTCAACAAGACAATGACCCCAAGCATACCTCAAAAAAGGCCAAGAAATGGATGGAGAACAACAATATTACTCTTCTGGATTGTCCTGCCCAATCTCCAGACCTCAGTCCTATTGAACATCATTGGGTTCACCTCAAGAACCAGTTAGACAAGTATCCAACAGCACCAAAAGGAATTTGGGAGTTATGGGAAAGAGTAGTAGAAGAGTGGAATAATATTCCATCAGAGGTGTGTTAGAATTTGATTAAAAGCATGCCTAGAAGGTTGGGAGCAGTTATTAAGGCCAAGGGAGGTCATACAAAATACTAGAATTACAATTTATCATAATATTGATACCACCTCACAAAACTGAGTCAATGAGTCCCTGAATTAAAATGATCATATCTCCATGAGGGATGATTAAAATTACATAATTCTTTGTTTGTTTGGTAGCCCTGATCTTGTATGTTATTTGGTACACCAATACCTTGTTTGGTTTTGTTGTTTATGGGAAGTTATTCAATAATAAATTAAAAAGTGCAAAATATTGACTCAGTTTTGTGAGTCACTGTAGTTCTTCTGCATTTTTAATCAGCATTGCCTTATCTGGTAACTGGCACAGGTTGGTCACATCATTATTACTAAGGCACAGCATGCAACACATAACACCAATGCAGATTAATTGGGAAGAGTCCATGGGACCTAGAGTGCACCAAAAATAGTGCATCGCACTAGAACAGTTGGGTATTGGGCTATAGTGTGCACAAATCTTATTGGCTGAGGCAGCAGCATAGTGCAGTCGGGTTTAGATGGGCGAATGGATGTGCTTTTGGGTAGCACATGGTGCTTTCTATTTCTATACTTTATTTTACCATTTTTATCACATAAGCCATTTGTACATAGTAGGTGGACAGATAGAGAATCCAGAGGATCTTCCCCCCCCTCATAGTTCATAGCTCAGTCAGCGTTGCACATAGTCTGTGCACCAGCATCCAGTCCATGCACCTTTGTAGTGTGCACTTCATATAGCCACATTTGTGTATCATTTGCATCCCCTCCTCGTATTGCTGCATTTCATACCTGCATTGCGTCCTTCATCCTTGTTTGTGCACCCTTGCAGTGTGCCCCTCATATAGCTGTGTTTGCACACCATTTGCACATTTATTTGTATAGCCATGTTTTGTGCACTGTTTGCACCTTTTTCTGCCCATTGCACTGTCATCCCATTTGTGTGCCTAACCTGTGTGTCACACTTTCAGCACTTCCCAGTGCTGTCCTCATCCCACTACACCTCCCACTTTCATCTCCCTCATTGTTGCGCATTTTTGTGCTCCTGTTGCACATTTTTCCACACTGCATGTTTTTGCCTCTTTGCATTGTGCACCTTTCTGCTATTGTGCATATCTTCCCTTTAGTGTACACGACTAGTGTGCACATTGAAAACCGCTGTACCAGCCTCGTTGTAGTCTCCATGCCCCGAAGAATGATCCGAGGCCCTCTAAGCAAACCCCCTCACCCTGAGCACACCTGCAGTTGTATGTTTAGTGTTCACCCCTTCCGTTGAGACTCTGCACTGAGTACCAACTGAACACATCATTTTTGGAGCCCACCACGAGGGGTTTCAGGTTACCAGACCTTATTTAGACCTCCATTGGCTCACCCTTCACTTCAACATTAACCACTTTCACACTCTCCATTCCGAGCTGTTAGCAACTGCGCTCCAGCTTAGGGAAATACCAGTATTCAAATCACTCTTCCTAAACAACACACATCACTCATCTGCACTGTCTTTACCTCCACCTTCACCTGAATCATCCCTATCTACCCAACTCTGTCCACATCACCAAATTTTTCCCCGCTTTCAAATTTTGCTGCGCTTTTACCAGATCTTAACTCTACACACCTTATTTTACCTACCATGGCTACCATGCACATGCCATCTGCATCTAACCAAAATGCACTGCATTTCAACCCTGCAAAACCATGCAAACTCCAGAAGTACTTTGAGGAGCTTGGGCAACTTCTCCGCAATTGTAACGTCACTGATGAGACTGATAAGAAATTCCACACTGTGCACTATTTGAAACTGCTACTAGAGCATAGCGCAATGCACAACTATGGCACATTCAAGGATGCTGTCCTAATGCTTTATTCCAGCTCTAGGGATGGCAGCAAATGAAGTATTAGTGACCTAGACAAGCTTATTGGCGAAACTGCATGCATTGGCCTCATAACTGCAGAAGAAATCATGTGCTATTATCGCACATTTTTCAACATTAGTGAATACTTAGTTACACAAGGCATATTGGCACACTATGACCAAAGCTGCATGTTCATTAAAGTGTTTTGACTAGACCAGCTCGAGCGCATTTTGAGCTGCCTTGAGATTACAGTACTGAATCAGCCTGCAAATGTGCCATACTCATTAGATGCAATATGCAATGTGATTGACTTTATCTTTGAAGGCCCAGCACACTATTTCCAGCTGCTTACTGGGCTCACAATGCAAAACCCCAATATGTATGCGCCCTACTCAGCACCCAGCGTACCCGTTTTCCAGCCACAACCTAGTGCACCAGCAGTCAAAGCAGAAGACATCTCAGTCCTATTCAAGTGCATGACACAGACAATAGTTACTGCATTGAGCGCATCATGCAGAGATGGCACAAATGGCATGCCCTGTTTGAACAATGACACTTGCAATGGTTGTGGCCAAACAGGGCATTATATCCCTGAGTGCACTTCTATTGAGCACCTTATTAGTGAAGGAAAGTGTAAGAGAAATGCAAAAGGGTGCATCATACTCCCAGGTGGCACATTTGTGCTGCATTCTATTCCAGGCAACTTCTTAGGCAAGCACATCAAGGAATAGCATAAGCACAACACAGGGCAGATTGCCACTGGTTGACTTTCATTGAATACCAATTCACAGCTCATCTACAATATAGTGCCTTGTCCACTCCAGCAGCACCTTTACAGTCGATGTACATTGCCGCTTCAGCTCCTACAGTAGAGTATAGGCAAAGCGCACCAAATGTGCAACTAATGAAGGAAAAGTGCATCGATGTGCTCGAGCAGGAGTTGATGGCACTTCAGAAGAGGCAAGTCTTCAATGGCATTGAAATTCTGTGGCATGCACCATGCAATACATCCAATCAAGAGTGTGTGCATTCTACAACCACAGACATTGCACCTGCTGACAGTATTGAATCACCAGCTTTGCAACCTGCTGCAAGTGCAATTGAAGCTCCTGATGAGATGCTCATACACCCCTATTCCAACATTCCTGAAGTGTGTTTTGTCCCCACAGCAGCAGAAAAACCAGACACTCAAGTTAACACTTCCAAAGGCAAAGAGCCATCATATCGCACTGTCATTCCTATCCAGAATCCACAGATTGTCGATGATGTATATGTGCATGCCATGAAGGTGCCCTCCATTACAGTTTCACATGAAGAGCTTCTTTTGCTTTCGCCTGATCTCAGGCAGCACCATAGAGAACAAGTTACCCCAAAATGTGTTGCAGCTACTGGCACAGAAGTGGTAGCTACCAACCTTGCAAGCATTATGCCATTTGCACACTGCAAAGCATGTGCACTGATAGGTCCACTGCATGCTATAAGGTCTGGAGAATATTCTCACTCACATTGAGACACCACGACACACACTCTGAATTACTACGAACACCACAAAATCAACTTCGAACACTTTTCAATCTATTTCACACTATTTCGGATGACTTCGAACTATTTCAAATGCTTTCAAACTATTTTGCGACACTTCAAATGACTTTGCAGCATTTTGAATGACTTTGGCTGCCATATAGCTGTCTTGAAACACTTTTGATGCATGCTGCACATCTGGAACAAGCCAATTCGCCGCATATCGAGTACTACCAGACAAAGGAGGGATTACAAGAGACTTAGAATATGATAAGTGTGGATTTTTGTTTCATTGATATATTAAAGCAATAGAACAAGAACTCTTACTATACTTGGACAATGTATGTTTTACTTATTATTATCTTTCATTTTGTTTCATGTTTTACAATACCTTTATTTGCTGTGCACATTGCCTCATGTTCTACAACTGTTATTATTTCCTTTTTAGTACTATTTCTTCAAATTGTATATAGACTTGTATTAGTTAGTTAGATAGAACAAGAAATGGGGAACAGCGCAAGTTGCCCTCTCACATATCGTCAGATTTAAGAGCCAACCTCTTGAGTCATATCTTTGCATTGTATTTCTAAGTTCTCAAAATATCGCTAACTTCCTTGAAACTATCATATTCACTTCTTGAGTTATCACCCATCGCCTATCGCCATTCGACAAACATTTCACATTCATTAAACTTGCTCTTCAATATACTTCGAACCTTATTCGAACTTATTCGAACTTATTCGGACTACTTTGCATGACTTTGAACCTTTTCAAACCTTTTTCGAACCCCTTTGCACATATTCAAACTTCTCTTGAACTTTTTCAAACACCTTCATATGCTTTTACAGACTATTCACCACAGCCCTTACCATTTCACTTTACTAAAACCAATGTTTTGGTCTCAGCAGTGATATTTAGTACCACCTCGCACCCTTCCTCTGACTCATGTTATACTATCTGAAGCCATTTAGTAGGTTTTGTTTGGGTTTCTGGGTTGAGTATCATCAGTGCCTTTTGCAGAAAATAAAGCACTGAATGTGACACCTCCAGTTAGTGCAGCAATTGCAGTGCCTCTTCCTATTGTTTTGCAGGATCCATTTGAGCAGTACCTCACCCATCTTCAGCCAGGCGAAATCAAGATCCCAACATTTTGAAGGTTGCAAAAGAGTTGCATGCACTTTGCTCCACTGATTTATTGATTGACAACCAAGATTACTTTAAAGCTATCTTAGATCTGGGTTCACAGATTATCACAATGTCAGAAGCAGTCTGCCATCGCCTTGGACTTCACTATGACCCATGCATGCTTGCATGCAATGTTTCTGTGCACATTGAAGATATCATTGTCTATGTGCAAGTTCATGTTATCTGTTCGCCTGCTTATAATATCCTGTTAGGGTGCCCTTCAACATGTTAACACACTCCATCATGCGCAACTTTGCAGATGAAGCGCAAATGATTACTATTTGCAATCCAAACACAGGCACCATCTCCACCATTCCATCAAAGCCTAGGGGAAAGCCATGCCACTTCTTACCAGCTGCAGCAACACCGCACTTCACTACTCAGAATAACCCACAAAGAAATTTTTGCCAGGCTTCAAAAAATTGATTGCAGACCAAGGAGAAGCCACCACTATCATAACATTTGACTCTGATACCCAATCTTGTGACATTTCCACGTTTGCACTTATTCCGTTTTCCACTTCCATTCCATCGACCTCTATTATCTCTCAACTCTACTTATACCAGTGTACCAACAGTCATGTGCAGGCGCTCTTAAATTTGATTGACTCTGTGGCACTTATTCCAGCTGCATTTCCAAAAAGTGCACATGTGTGCACAACTTTTGTCGATTTAGTGGTGCGCACACTACAAAAGGGTGTAGTAACAAGAAGAAGTATAAACTGGTTGCTAGAAAGGTCAAACCAGTCATTGCGCCTATCCCAAATGAATTCTGCATTTAGTGCAACATTATAGATGACCCACTAGCAGTGCTTCCTGCACTTTTACCAAACCTGCCACTATTTACCCCAATTGGGCACTATACTGAAGAGCGCATGCAAATGCTCCAAAAGCGCCACACTAATTTCTTATTACCAGAGGAGATGAGGGTTTTACACCACTTGATGTCTTTGCAGAATGAAGCCTTTGCATGGAGTGATGCAGAGTGCGGCAGCTTCAAGACTGCATTCTTTCTCCCAGTCAAAATCCTGGTTATTCCACACACTCCTTGGATAGAGTGCAACATACCCATTCCACCAGGCATATATGAAGAAGTTTGCACTATTATCTGGAAGAAGATAGACTCAGGCATTTATGAGCACTCAAACTCGGCATATATGTAGATTGCCGTGGTTCTGCATGCTCAAGAAAGACAGAGAGGTGCTGTGCATCATACATAGCCTCAAACCACTTAATTGCATTACCATTAAACACTCCGGCATCACCCGTACACCTAAGCACCTTGCAGAGCAGTTTGTGGGGCATTCATGCAGTGCTGTTCTTGATCTATATGTGGGATATGATGAGCACTTAATAAAAGAATCGTTGCACAACCTTACAACATTCCAGATGCCTTATGGCACAATGCACCTCATTACATTGCCAATGGGTTGGACAAACTCAGTACTAATCTTCCATGACAATGTGTGCTATAATCTGCAGCCAGAGATACCAGATTACACTGTTCCATATATCAATGATGTTTCTGTCAAGGGACCATCGAAGCACTATGTTTTACTGGATGGCTCATGTGAAGTGTTCGCTGCAAACCCTGGCATTAGGCACTTTGTGTGGGAGCACTTCCAGAACGTGAACCACATTGTGCAGCATATGAAATATAGTGGCGGCACTTTCTCTGGGACAAAATCCACACTGTGCACTGAGAACTTTGTCATTCTCAGCCATTATTGCATGCCAGAAGGTAGAAAACCCGAATGTGACAAGGTAGACATTATCCACAATTGGGGTGCATGCCACACGCTGTCAAAAGTGTGTGCATTCTTGGGCACAGTTGGTTTAATGCACATTTATATCTGCAATTATGTGCACCATGTTAATGCACTCACAAAGCTTACGTGCAAGGATGCTCCATTTGAATGGGGCCTAGAGCAGATAGCGGCACAAAATAACATCAAGCAAGCAGTACTAGATTGCCCTGCACTACAACTGATCGATTATTCCTCAGAACTCCCCATTATCCTTGTGGTTGACACTTCCCAGATAGTGGTCAGCTTCTACCTTTGTCAGCAAAAAAGCACAAATGTGAAAATGTGCATTTACAATCGGTTCAGCTTGATTACGCCAAACAACAGAGAAGCACACTTTTTGCAACTGAAGCTAGAGATCTATGGGCTTTATTGTGCACTGCACAGTTTGTGCCTTTATATTATAGGTGTGCACAACTTAATTGTCGAGACTGATGTGTGCTATATCAAGGGCATGCTATAAAATCCTGATATCCAACCATCTGCCAGCATTAACCAGTGGATTGTCTCAATCCTTACATTCCACTTTACACTCGTACATGTTAGAGAAGTGGTGCATGGTCCTGATGGGCTTTTGCATCAGCCAAAGCAGCCAGAGCCAAGTGCAAATGCACAAAATGCATGCAATACTGCACTTATTTATGATGATGACTATAGCCAAATTCTGAGAAGTGCAACAGCAGATGCAGAAGATGAGAAGTTAGATCTAATGTGGATTTGGATGGATACCCTAACGCACCCTAGTGACTTCATGGATTCCAAGTACAGTGCACTTGTGCACTATGTGAGCACCTTTTTCAAAGACAAGACATGCTTATGGAAGTGCAATGTGCATGGCACTCACCAGCTTGTTATTTGGCAATCTAGATGCTTACCAATATTGCATGCCATCCATGACAACATTGGGCACATGCGCTTTTATGCGACGTGCTCCACATTACTCAAGTGCTTTTGGTGGCCACACATTATGGATGACATTGTGTGGTTTGTGCACACTTGTCATATTTGTCAGATCCAGCAAACACAGAAGGTTCTGATACTGCCAGTTGTTGCAACTCCTGGGCCTCTCTTCAGTAAAGTTTATGTTGATATGATGCACTTACCAGTATCAGCAGGGCAGTGCTATATTGTCCAAGGGTGTTGCTTGCTTGCAACTTGGCCAGAATTCCATGGACTTCCTAAAGAAAATGCGAGCGCACTCAGCGATTGGATGTTTCAAGACCTCATCTGCAGATGGGGCACATTGTATGAGATAGTCATTGATAATGGCAAGCCATTCATCAAAGCACTAGCCTACCTCAGTAAGTGCTACCATATCAATCACATCTGCATATCTGGCTATAATTCATGTGCTAACGGAATTGTTGAGCATGCACATTTTAATGTGCACCAAGCACTTATCAAAGCCAAAGATGGAGTAGAGTCAAAATGGTTCAGTTCACTGTACTCAGTCTTTTGGGTGGAGTGCATCACAGTTCAGAAGCGCCTCAGTGTTTCGCCATACTTCATTGTTACAGGTGCACAGTCTCTGATCCCTCTCGATATCATTGAAGCGACATACCTTAACCCACCCCCAGATTCTATACTCTCCACTACAGACTTGATCATGCAGTGTGCACACACATTACAAAAGTGGCCAGAAGACTTAGCACACATTCATTCCCACATCTATGCAGAAAGGTGCAAAGTGGCACTCCATTTTGAGAAAGCGCACTCAAAAACCATTCACAATTTTGACTTTCAGTGCAGTGATTTAGTTCTTATGTGCAACACAGTGATTGAGAAGAGCCTTAACTGCAAAATGTGCATGCCTTATCTTGGTCCCCTAGTTATAGTGTCGCGCAATCAAGGTGGTGCATATATCATTTGCAAACTCAATGGAATGGTATTCGACAGGCCAGTAGCCATGTTTCACCTACTGCGGTACCATGCACACAAGTCCATTGCACTTCCCAACATAGCGCTCGATATTACCACAAAGCGGTTGAGAGAGATGGAAGAGTCCATAGTGGTGGACGCAGAAGACAAAGAAGCAGTTGACAAACAAGGTGCGACATATATCATTTGTGAACTCAATGGGACAGTATTCAACAGGCCAATAGCCAAGTTTTGCCTAGTGCCATACCATGCACACAAGTCCATTGCGCTTCCTGATATAGTGCTCAATATTACTACAATGCAGTTGAGGGAGATGGAAGAGTCAGTGGTAGATGACATGGAGGATGAAGAAATGGTTGACGAAGAAGAAGTGCAAGGAGATAGCACTGAGGATGAAGAAAGCACCGATGAGGCACACAATTAGCACTCCACGTGCACCACTATGGATATTTCACCTTTTTATATGTACACTTTGCTTTCTTTCATTTTTTTATGTTACCTTTCTTCTATTTGCAAAGTCGCATCCAGACACATTCCATGATTGTGCAACCCATGGGTTTTACTGGCCATGATAATCTACTGAGCCTTTCCCATTTTTTTATACTTTGTCATATGGTGTGCGCTTCCTTTTATCTTTTACTCTTTTATCATTTGGACATGGTCAATATCTCAGTTGGGAGGAGGAAAGTGATGGTTGGACAATTTTTCTGCACTTCTTTGCATTCACACATTTTTGCGCTTGAAATTTTTGTTCAAACATTGCCTATCTTGTCTCTTCTCCTTCACACATATTATTTGGGCTTACAATTTGCATTTTACAACACCACAGAAGTGTGCATGCAGGTTGGCGCAAAGTGTGCACATTTGCGTGCATGTATGCATTGCACCGCTTCAGAGTGCATCATGTGTTTATCGCAGGTGCAACAAAGAAATCGATTGATGGACTATCTATTGGTTTACACAAGGGAGCAGCTATTCGATCGACTCCAGGAACTCCAAGTGCTCCACAGCTACATCCAGTTTCACCTTCACATCTGCCTCTGCTTGTTTCTCAACTTTGCAGTGCTTCAACATGTGCTCTTTCGAGGGGCTGATGAGCCCTGCATCACTCTCATCACCCTTGTCAGTTTGCAATGCACCTTTGGCAGGAACTATTTAGCAAAGTGTGGGAGGAGGATGAGGAAAAGACATACCAGGGTGCCCAGCAGCCGCTTTCCTACCTCTAGAGGTGGTGCACAGCTGTGCGAGAGTGCGCTTCATCTACTCACACTCTCACTTCCCCTTTGCGCATCGAGCACACCACTTTCCATTAACAGAGATGCACCTAGCAGGCTGGCCCATGTGGTGGCAGTTATCATACTAGAGTAGGATGGAAGCTGCCTAGTGAGTCTGAAGCATATCAAAAGAAACTTACTGGTCCACTATTAGCATCGGATGTAGCGCCAGTGCCACTCAGTGGTGGTACTTCGATGTACGTGTGTTGCTGTATTGCATACACTGGGCATGCATTTGCGCCTTCGTCCACGCTAGTGCTTTCATCGCTCAGCTCACTCTCCCCTTTGCTTGTCACCCCACTCTCCCAAGATTCCTCTGTCCCTTCACCTACTAGCTCGACATCAGTCACTCCAGAAAGCACACACAAAGAGCGCACCAGTGTGATGTGCACCTTTTCGTCTTCCTGCACTTCAGTGGTATCTATATTGCTCACTTCATCAATTGCCCTGAACTCACCTTCCAACCACTCCAAGTTGACCTCAGGCACCTGCAATTCAGCCATCAAGAGTGCACAGTGTGCCTTGCATGCTCTGGTGCACTCTGCGTGCACTTCCAGCTGACCCACCAGTTCATGTGCCCTACGCTCAAATTCTGCGGACTGCTCCTTCTCCTCAATCATCTTATGCATACTGGGCATCAGCTCCTCACCCCAAGTAAACCACTCTTCGACCAGGACCCCACTGAATGCACTGCGCGCCTTTGCAAGGAGTGCATCAAGTTCTGCATCATCCTTAACAGTATCCACTCAGCTTTTATACATGTTCTACATGCCCCCATCCTTAGCAACCTACGCCGGTTATAGAAACACAAAAAGTGCAACAGTTTGCTGCAAAACCCTTCACCCCATGCCTGCATAGCTGTCTGCTCACTCCCAGCAGCAGGGAGGGTCTCATTGAGGGCCAGGATTGTTTGCCTGAGAGCTAAGATGAATGCTGAAGACATTGGATCATGTAGATATAGGTTGTGGAAAGAGTTGTTGAGGATAGATGGTAAACAGAGATAGATAAGGAAAGGATGGCCACTTATGTGAGCGACAAAAAATTTGTGCTGACCAATTGCATGCTGCCTGAGGACAGTCCAGTTGGGAGGACATGATATGGCTCCCTATTGCCCTGTGCACATACTATGGCATTTTTTGCAATTGTGGGCACCTCCTAGATGGCTTCTGCACACTTTGCGCAGTGCACTTTTGTGTGCCTTCGTGCACTTTTGTGCACTTTCACATGTCTTTGACTGCTTAGGTGCACTTTTGTGTGCCTTTTACATTTCTACTGTGCCTTTGGATCCCCCATAGCTGCCTTCTGTTGTGCCCTCTAAATGCGCCCTGTTATGCTTCAAACTGCCTCCATGCGCCCCCCCCACACTCCTTACCTGCCTTTCACAGTTATTGTGTGCTTGATGCACCTTTACATGCTCCTTTTATGCTTTACCTGCAACTCACATTCTCTGCTGTGCACTCATTGCACAATCCCTATCACACACATGACAATCCACACACCAATTGCACTGCGCATTGTGGCTTCTAGCTAACTTGCACATTTATTTGAGGCGCACCATGATTCCAACATGAGCAAGCTGTGCATTCTCACATAATCAGGGTGCTTTGTGCCTATTTGGCATTGGACCATGTGCACTTGGGCGCTTTCGCATAATCCTGGTGCTTTGGTGCTATTTGGCCTTGCACAGCATCTTCTTATAGTTCTTCCACATTTCCAATTGGCATCACCTTATCTGGTAACCAGCACAGGTTGGTCACATCATTATTACTAAGGCACAGCATGCATAACACTGAAGCAGATTAATTGGGAAGAGCACACAGGACCTAGAGCACACCAAAAATAGTGCATCACACCAGAACAGTTGGGTATTGGGCTATAGCATGCACAAATCTTATTGGCTGAGGCAGCAGCATAGTGTGGTTGGGTTTAGACAGGCAAATGGATGTGCTTGTGGGTAGCACATGGTGCTTTCTATTTTTACACTTTATTTTACCATTTTTATCACATAAGCCATTTGTACATAGTAGGTGGACAGATAGAGAATCCAGAGGATCTTTCCCCTCCTCATAGTTCATAGCTCAGTCAGCATCACACATAGTCTGTGCACCAGCATCCAGTCCATGCATCTTTGTAGTGCACCCTTCATATAGCCACATTTACATATTGTTTGCATCCCCTTGTCATATTGCTGTGTTTTGTCCCTGTGTTGCATCCTTCATCCTCATTTGTGCACCCTTGCAGTGCACTCCTCATATAGCTGTGTTTGCGCACCATTTGCACATTTATTTGTATAGCCATGTTTTGTGTACTGTTTGCACCTTTTTCTGCCCATTGCACTGTCATCCCATTTGCATGCCTAACCTGTGCATCACACTTTCAGCACTTCCCAGTGCTGTCCTCATCCCACTACACCTCCCACTTTCATCTCCCTCATCGTTGCACATTTTTGCACTCCTGTTGCATGTTTTTCCACACTGCGCATTTTTGCCCCTTTGCATTGTGGACCTTTCCACTATTGTGCATATCTTCCCTTTAGTGTACATGACTAGTGCACACATTGAAAACTGCTGTACCAGCCTCTTTGTAGTCTCCACACTCCAAAGGATGATCCAAGGCCCTCTAAGTGAATCCCCTCACCCTGAGCACACCTGCAGTTGTAGGTTTAGTGTTCACCCCTTCCATTGAGACTCTGCACTGAGTACCAACTAAACACATCATTGTAAATCAACTTGTTTGCTGCACCTGTAATAAACACATGATGCGCTTTGAATCACTGGAGTGTTGTGCACCAACCTGCACACATGCTCTCATGGTGTTGTAAAATGCAAATCATAAGCCCAAATGATATGTGTGAAGAAAAAGAAATAAGATAGGCAATGTTTGAACAAAAATGCATGAATGCAAAGAAGTGCAAAAAAATCATCTAACCATCACTTTCCTACTCCCCACTGAGACATTGACTCTGTCCAAATGATAAAAGGTGAAAGATAAAAGGAAGCGCATGCCATATGACAAAATTCTAAAAAAATGGGAAAGGCTCAGTAGATCATTATGGCCAGTAAAATCCATGGGTTGTGCAATCATGGAAGGTGTCCAGATGCAACTTTGCAAATAGAAGAAAGGTAATGTAAAAAAAAAAAAAAAATTAAAGTGCACATATAAAAGATGAAATATCCATAGCAGTGTGCATGGAGTGCTAATTGTGTGCCTCATCAGTGCTTTCTTCATCCTCAGCGCTATCTCCTTGCACTTCTTCTTCATCAACCATTTCTTCATCCTCCATGTCATCTACCACTGACTCTTCCATCTCCCTCAACTGCATTGTAGTAATATTGAGCGCTATGTCAGGAAGCGCAATGGACTTGTGTGCATGGTATGGCACTAGGCGAAACTTGGCTATTGGCCTGTTGAATACTGTCCCATTGAGTTCACAAATGATATACATCACGCCTTGATGGCACGAAACTATAACTAGAGGACCAAGGTAATGTGGGTGCATTTTGCAGTTAAGGCTCTTCTCGATCACTGTGTTGTGCATAAGGACTAAGTTGCCATACTGGAAGTTGAAATTGCAGATTGTCTTGTAGTGTGCTTTCTCAAAATGGAGCACTGCTTTGTGCTTTTCTGCATAGATGTGGGAATGAATGTGCGCTAAGTCTTCTGGCCACTTTTGTAATGCATGCGCTCACTGCACTATCAAGTCTGTAGTGGAGAGTATAGAATCTGGGGGTGGGTTAAGGTATGTCGCTTCAATGATATTGAGAGGAATCAGAGGCTGCATGCCTGTAACAATGAAGTATAGCAAAATGCTGAGGCCCTTCCAAACCATGATGTGCTCCACCCAAAAGACTGAGTATAGCGAACTGAACCATTTTGACTCTACTCCATCTGTGGCTTTGATAAGTGCTTGGTGCACATCAAAGTGTGCACACTCAACAATTCCATTAGCATGTGAATTATAGTCAGATATGTGAATGTGATTGATATGGTAGCACTTACTGAGATAGGCTAGTGTTTTGATGAATGGCTTGCTGTTATCGGTAACTATCTCATACAATGTGCCCCATCTGCAAATGAGGTCTTGGAACATCCAATCGCTGAGTGCGCTCGCATTTTTTTTAGAAAGTCCACAGAATTCTAGCCAAGTCGCAAGCAAGCAATGCCCTTGGACAATATAGTGCCACCCTGCTGATACTGGTAAGTGCATCATATCAATATAAACTTTACTGAAGAGAGGCGCAGGCATTGTGACAATTGGCAGTATTAGAACCTTCTGCATTTGCTGGATCTGGCAAATATGACAAGTGCACATGAACCAAACAATGTTATCCATAACATGTGGCCACCAAAAGCACTCGAGTAATGTGGAGCACATCACATAAAAGTGCTTGTGTCCAATGTTGTCATGGATGGCGTGCAATATCAGTAGGCATCTAGACTGCCAAATAACAAGCTGGTGAGCACCATGTGCATTGTGCTTCCATAAGCATGTCTATCTTTGAAAAAGGCACTCATGTAGCATACAAGTGTGCCATACTCAGAATCCATGAAATTGCTAGGGCGCATTAGAGTATCCATCCAAATCCACACCAAATCTAACTTCTCATCCTCTGCATCTGCTGCTGTGCTTCTCGGAACCTGGCTATAGTCATTGTCATAAATAAGCACAGGATTGCACACATTTTGTGCTTTTGCACTTGGCTCTGGCTGCATTAGCGTGAGTACCTGTGCATCAAAGGACTGTGAAATGGGATGTATTGCATGCATAAAGCCATGTAGCACATCAATCCAATCTTCAAACTATTCATTGTCTTCTCCTTCTAAGTCTTCTGGCTGCTTCAGTCGATATGATGATAGGTACACTGTGCACGCTAAGGTCTGGAGAAGATTTCCACTCATATCTACACATTACAACATGCACTCTGAATTACTACGAATGCCACGAAATGGACTTCAAACATTTTTGAACTATTCCGCATTATTTTGGATGACTTCGAACTATTTTGAACCATTTCGCAACATTTTGTGACACTTTGAATGACTTTGCAGCATTTCGAACAACATCAGCCACCATATAGCTGTCTTGAAACACTTTTGATACACACTGCACATTCAGAACAAGCCAATTCGCCACATATTGAACACTACTGGACACAAGGAGAGATTACAAGAGACTTAGAATGCAATAAGTGCGGTTTTGTGTTTTATTGATATATTAAAGCAATAGAACAAGATCTATTACCATACTGGAACATTGTATGTTTCACTTATTATCATTTTTCATTTGTTTTATATTTTACAATACCTTTATTGCTGTGCACATTGCCTCATGTTTTACACATGTTATTATTCCCTTTGTAATAATATCTCTTCAATTTGTATATAGGCTTATATTATTTACTTAGAATAAAAGAATACCAATGGGGAACACAGCACAAGTTACCCTCTCATTTATCATCAGATTTAAGAATCGTTCTCTTGAGTCTTATCTTCATGTCGTTGATGTGTTCAGTTGGTACTGGTGCAGAGTCTCAATGAAAGGGGTGAACACTTAACCTACAACTGCAGGCATGCTCGGGGTGAGGGGGGAGTTTGCTTAGAGGGCCTTGGATCATCCTTCAGGGCACAAAGACTATGGGGAGGCTGGTATGGCAGTTTTCAATATGTGCACTAGCTGTGTACGCTAAAGGGGAGATATGCACAGTGGTGGGAAAGTGCGCAACACAAAGGGGCAAAAACACGCAACGGGAGCACAAAAGTGCACAACGACAAGGGTGATGAAGACGAGAGGTGTAGTGGGATGGAGACAACACTGGGGTGTGCTGTGTAGGTGGTGCATAGGTTGGGGACACAAACAGGGTGGAAGCACAAGGGGCGGAAAAAGGCGCAAACGGTGTGCAAAATGCAGCTATACAAATAAGTGTGCAAATGTTGCGCAAATGTGGCTATACGAAGGGTGCACTGTATGAGTGCTCGAACAAGGATGAAGGACACAATGCAGGGACAAAATGCAACAATACAATGAGGGGATGCAAATGATACACAAACATGGCTATACAAAGGGTGCACTACAAAGGCGCATGGACTGGATGCTGGTGCACAGACTATGTGCGACGCTGACTGAGCTATGAACTATGAGGGGGAGAAAGATCCTCTGGATTCTCTATCTGTCCACCAGCTATGTACAAATGGCTTATGTGATAAAAACAGTAAAATACAGTGTAAAAATAGAAAGCGCCATGTGCTACCCACAAGCACATCTATTCACCCATCTAAACCCGACTGCACTATACCGCTGCCTCAGCCAATAAGATTTGTGCACCTATAGCCCACTACCCAACTGTTCTAGTGCAATGCACTATTTTTGGTGTGCCCTAGGTCTCGTGCACTCTTCCCAATTAATCTGCTTCAGTGTTATGTGTTGCATGCTGTGCCTTAGTAATAATGGCATGATTGACCTGTGCTGGTTACCAGATAAGGCAATGCCAATTGGAAATGCAGAAGAACTATAAGGAGATGCTGTGAAAGGCCAAATACTACCAAAGCACCAGGATTATGTGAAGGCGCCCAAGGTGCACAGCCCAATGCCAAATAGGTGCAAAGCACCCCGATTATGTGAGAACACGCAGTTCGCTCATGTCGGAATTGTGGTGTGCCTCGCATAAATGTGCCAGTAAGATGGGAGCTGCGATGCGCAGTGCACCGGTGTGGTGGATTGTTGTGTGTGTGATAGGGATTGTGCAATGAGTGTGCAGCAGGGAATGTGAGTTGCAGGTAGAGCATAAAAGAAGTGCGCAAAGGCGCATCAAGCATGCAATAAATGTGGAAGGCAGATAAGGAGTGTGGGGGCACACGGAGGCAGTTTGAAGCGCAATGAGGCACATTTAGGGCGCACAACAATTGGCAGCTATGGGGGAACCAAAAGTGCAGTAGAAATGCAAAAGGCACACAAAGGTGCACCTAAATGGTCAAAGGCACATGAACGCGCATGGAAGCATGCAAAGGTGCATGAAAGCACATGAAGGCATGCAAAAGTGCATTGTGCAAAGTGTGCAGAAGCCATCTAGGAGGTGTGCACAATCACAAAAAATGCCATAGTATGCATGCAGGGTGATAGGGAGCCGTATCATTGTATCTCCAAGTTCTGTGAAATATCATGAACTTCTTCAAAACTATCATATTTGCTCCTCATTTTATTGCACATCGCCTATCGCCTTTCAACAAACATTTTACATTTGCTAAACTCATTCCTCAATATACTACGAACCTCTTCAAACCTCTTCAAATTTCTTCGAGCCTACTTCAAATTATTTTGCACATTTTCGAACCTATTTCGAACTTTTTCGAACACCTTCGTATGCTCTTACAGACTATTCGCACCATCCCTCATCAATTCGCCTCACTAACAACAACATTTGGTCTCAGCAATAATATTTAGTACCAACTCACACCCTTCCTCTGACTCATGTTATACCATCCAAAGCCATTTAGTAGGTTTTGCTTGGGTTTCTGGGTTGAGTATCATCAGCGAGAGCCTATCTGGACCATGCACTGCTCCCCTGACATGTACAAGTGTAAAGTGGAATGTAAGGATTGAGACGATCCACCAGTTAATGCTGGTGGATGGTTGGATATCGGGGTTTTGTAGCATGCCCTTAATATAGTGTGCATCAGTCTTGACAATTAAGTTGTGCACACCTATAATATAAAGGTGCAAACTGCACAGTGTGCGATAAATCCCATAGATCTCTAGCTTCAGTTGCAAAAAGTGCACTTCTCTGTCATTGAGCATAATCAAGCCAAACTGATTGTAAATGCACATTTTCATATTTGCACTTTTTTGCTGACAAAGGTAGAAGCCAACCACTATCTGGGAAGTGTTGACTGCAAGGATAACAGGGAATTCTGATAAATAATCAATTGGTTTTAGTACAGGGCAATCTAGTACTGCTTGCTTGATGTCATTTTGCACCACTATCTGCTCTGGGCCCCATTCAAATGGAGCATCCTTGCACGTAAGCTTTGTGAGTGCATTAACATGGTGCACATAATTGCAGATATAAATGTGCATTAAACCAACTGTGCCCAAGAATGCACACACTTTTGACAGCGTGTGGCATGCACCCCAATTGTGGATAATGTCTACCTTGTCACATTCGGGTTTTCTACCTTCTGGCATGCAATAATGGCTGAGAATGACAAAGTTCTCAGTGCACAGTGTGGATTTTGTCCCAGAGAAAGTGCCGCCACTATATTTCATATGCTGCACAATGTGGTTCACGTTCTGGAAGTGCTCCCACACAAAGTGCCTAATGCCAGGGTTTGCAGCGAACACTTCACATGAGCCATCCAGTAAAACATAGTGCTTCGATGGTCCCTTGACAGAAACATCATTGATATATGGAACAGTGTAATCTGGTATCTCTGGCTGCAGATTATAGCACACATTGTCATGGAAGATTAGTACTGAGTTTGTCCAACCCATTGGCAATGTAACCAGATGCATTGCACCATAAGGCATCTGGAATGTTGTAAGGTCACACTGATAGGTCCACTGCGTGTGCTAAGGTCTGGAAAAGATTCCCACTCATATCGACACTTTATAAACCACTACAAGTTCTACAAAATTGTTTTCAAACTATTTTGCACTATTTTGCACTATTTCGGATAACTTCAAACTATTTTGAACCATTTCATGACATTTTGCGACACTTAGAATGACTTTGCAGCATATTGGCCACCATATAGTTGTTTTAAAACACTTTTGATACATGCTGCACATCTGGGACAAACCATTTCACCACATATCGAGCACTACTGGACACGAGGAGAGATTACAAGAGAGTTAGAATGTGATAAGTGCATTATATTTCATTGATATATTAAAGCCAAAGATAAGTACTTTTACTATATGGGAACACTATACATTTCATCATTTTTCATTTTTCATTTGTTTCATGATCTACAAAGTCTTCATTGTTTGATATATTGCCTCATGTTTTACACATGTTCTTATTTCCTTTTTAGTACTATCTCTTCAATTTGTATATAGACTTGTGTTAGTTACTTAGAATAAGGAAGAATACCAATGGGAAACACAGCACAAGTTACCCTCTCACTCATTGTCTGATTTAAGAGCCATTCTCTTGAGTCTTAGCTCGCGTTGTATCTCTAAGTTCTGTGAAATATCGCAAACTTCTTTGAAACTATTGTATTTGCTCCTCGCTTTACCTCCCATTGCCTATCACCATTTGACAAACACTTCACATTCATTAAACTTGCTCCTCAATATACCTTGAACCTCTTTGAACTTATTTGAACTACTTTGCAAACCTTAGAACCTATTTTGAGCTCATTCGAACAACTTTGTATGCTCTTACAGACTATTCACACCATCCCTTATTATTCCGCACCACTAAACACAATGTTTTGGTCTCAGCAGTGATATTTAGTACCAACTTGCACCCTTCCTCTGACTCATGTTATACCATCTAAAGCCATTTAGTAGGTTTTGTTTGGGTTTCCAGGTTGAGTATCATCAGCATGATGATTCTTTAATTAAGTGCTCATTATATCCCACATATAGATTAAGGACAGCACTGCATGTGCACCCTGCAAACTGCTCTGCAAGGTGCTCAGGTGTAGGAGTGATGCCAGAGTGTTTAATGGTAATGCGATTAAGCAGTTCAAGGCTATGTACAATGCACAGCACTTTTCCATCTTTCTTGAGCATGCAAAACCACCACAATCTATACACTGAATTTAAGCACTTATAAATGCCTGAGTCTATCTTCTTCTGGATAATAGCACAAACTTCTTTGTATATGCCTGGGGGAATGGAGATGGTGTGCTCTATCCAAGGCATGTGCAGAACAACTGGAATTTATACAGGGGGAAAAAATGCAGTCCTGAAACTGCTGCGCTCCTCATCGCTTCATGCAAAGGCTTTATTTTGCAAAAACATCAAGTGGTGCAAAATTTTCATCTCTTCCAGTAGCAAGAAATCAGTGTGGTGCTGTTGAAGCATTTGCATGTGCTCTTCAGTATAGTGCCCAATTGGGGTAAATGGTGGCAGGTTTGGTAAAAGTGCAGGAAGCACCGCTAGTGGGTCATTTATAATATTGCACTCAATGCAGAATTCATTTGGGGGTGCAATGACTGGTTTGACCTTTCTAGCAACCAGTTTATACTTCTTCTTGGTTACTATGCCCTTTTGTGGTGCACGTGCCACTAAATCGATAAGAGTTGCACGCACATGTGTGTTTTTTGGAAATGCAGCTGGAATAACTGCCATAAAGTAAATCAAATTTAAGAGCACCTACACATGACTGTTGGTACACTGGGATAAATAGAGTTGAGAGATAATAGAGGTCAATGGAACAGAAGCAGAAAATGGAATAAGTGCAAATGCAGAAACGTCACAAGATTGGGTATCAGAGTCAAATGTTATGATAGTAGCAGCTTCTCCTTGGTCTGTGATCAATTCCTTGAAGCCTGGCAAAAATTATTTTGTGGATTATTCTGAATGGTAAAGTGTGGTGTTGCTGCAGCTGGTAAGAAGTGGCATGGCTTTACCCTAGGCTTTGTTGGAATGGTGGAGATGGTGCCTGTCTTTGGGTTACAAATAGTAATCATTTGCGCTTCATCCACAAAATTGTGCATGATGGAGCATGTTAACACATCGAAGGGGTGCCCTAACAGAATATCATAAGCGGGCAAATGGATAACATGCACTTGCACATAAACAATGATATCTCCAATGCATGTGGAAACATTGCGTGCAAGCCCAAGTGATTCATCTACTTCACCATTAGCTGATTGCATGTATAAATGAATGCGTGGGTCATACTGGAGTCCAAGACAATGGCAGACTGCTTCTGACATTGCAGTACTTTGTGAACCCGGATCTAAGATAGCTTCAAAGTATTCTTGGTTGTCAATCAATAAATCAATGGAACAGAGTGCATGTGACTCTTTTGCAACCTTCAAAACATTGGGATTCTCAATTTCACCTGCTGAAGATGGGTGATGTACTGTTCAAATGGATCCTGTAGAACTATAGGAAGAGGCACTGCAATTGCCACACTAACTGGAGGTGTCACATTAAGTGCTTTATTTTCTGCTAAAGGCACACATGCTTCGCAATGTGCAAATGGCATAATGCTCACAAGGTTGGTAGATACCACTTCTGCACCAATAGCTCCAACATGTTTTGGGGTAACTTGTGCTCTATGGCACCGTCTGAGATCGGGAGAGAGCAAAAAGAGCTCTTCATGCAAAACTGTAATTGAGGGCACCTTTATGGTGCACATGTATACATTGTTGACAATCTGTGGATTCTGGATAGGAATAACAGTGCGATACAATGGCTCTTTGCCTTTGGAAGTATTAACTTGAGTGTCTGGTTTATCTGCCACTGCAGGGACAAAACACACTTCAGGAATGTTGGAATAGGGGTGTATAAATGTCTCATCAAGTGCTTCAGTTGCGCTTGCAGCAGATTGCAAAGCTGGTGACTCAATACTGTCAGCGGATGCAATGTCTGCAGTCATAGAAGGTGCATTCTCTTGATTTGATGAATTTCATGGTGCGCACCACAGAATTTCAATGCCATCAAAGACTTGCCTCTTTCAGAGCACCATCAACTCCCTCTTGAGTGCATTGATGCACTCTTCCTTCATTAGTTGCGCATTTGGTGTGCTTTGCATATACTCTGCTGTAGGAGCTGAGGCAGCAATGTACATCGACTCTAAAGGTACTGCTGGAGCTGGATGAGGTGCTATATTGTAGATGAGCTGCGAATTGGTATTTGATAAAAGTTGGCCAGTGGCAATCTGCCCTGGGTTGTGTTTATGCCATTCCTCAATCTGCTCACTTAAGAAGTTGCTGGAATACAACATGGCACAAATGTGCCATTTGGGAGTATGATGCATTCTTCCACATTTCATCTACACTTTCCCTTGCTACTAAAGTGCTCAATTGAAGCGCACTCAGGGATATAATGCCCTGTTTGACTGCAACCATTGCAAGTGTCATTGTTCAAACAGGGCATGCCATTTGTGCCATCTCTGCATGATGCGCTCAATGCAGTAACTATTGTCTGTGTCATGCACTTGAATAGGACTGAGATGTCTTCTGCTTTGACTGCAGGTGCACTAGGTTGTGGCTGGGAAATGGGTATGCTGGATGCTGAGTAGGGTGCATACATATTGGGGTTTTGTGCTGTGAGCCCAGTAAGTGGCTGGAAATAGTGTGCTGGACCTTTGAAGATAAAGTCAATCGTGTCATGCATTGCATCTAATGAGTATGGCACATTTGCAGGCTGATTTGGTACTGCAATCACATGGTGGCTCAACATGTGCTCAAGCTGGTCTGGCTGAAACACTCTAATGAACATGCAGCTTTGGTCGTATTGCATTGATAATACTCAATTTGGAAGCCTAACAAAAACCTGTTAAAAGGCTTAAGAAGTATAATACAGGTTAGAGGAAGGGTCCAAGTGGGTACTAAATATCACCACTGATATCCAAAGGTTGTGTTTAGGGATGTGAGATGGTAAGAGATGTTGCAAATAGTTTGTGGGAGCGTACGAAGTTGTTCAAAAGAGTTTGAAATAGGTTCAAAGATGTGTGAACTAGTTCAAAGTAGTTTTGAAGGGAGTCAAAGGTGTTGGACTGGTGTCTAGAAGTGAATACAGCAAATAAGAAGTGTCTTTCAAGAGGCAGTTGGCAATGTGCAATAAATCGAGGAGTGAATACAATAGTTCGAAGAAGTTCGCAATATTTTGCAGAACTTAGAGATATGATGCAAAGCTAAGACTCAAGACAACAGCTCTTAAATCAAATGATAAGGGAGAGGGTAACTTCTTCTCTGTTCCCTTTTGCTTTTCTTCCAAGTAACGAATACAAGTCTATATACAATTTGAAAGAATAGTACTAAAAAGAAAACAATAACATGTGGAAACACAAGGCAGTATGCACAGCAAATAAAGGTATTGTAAAACATAAAACAAATGAGAAATGATAATAAATGAAATGTACATTGTTCCAGTATAGTAAAAGTTCTTGTTCTATTGCTTCAATATATCATTGAAACATAAAACTGCACTTATCACATTCTAAATCTCTTGTCTTCTCTCTTCATGTCTGGTGGTGCTCTATATGTGATGATATGGCTCACTCTGGTTGTGCAGTGTGTATCAAAAGGGTTTCAAGACAGTTATATGCTGGCTGATGTCATTCAGAGTGATGCAAAGTTCTTCGAAAGCATTTGAAATGTCACAAAATGGTTCGAAATGGTTTGAAGTCATTCAAAGTTGTTCAAAAAGAGTTCAAAGTCAATTTGGTGGCATTCATAGTGGTTAGGAGTGTGTCGTAATGTCTTGATATGGTTGGAAACCTTCTCCAGACCTTAGAGCATGCAATGGATCTATCAGTGCCAATATGCCTTGCACAACTAAGTATTCACTGATGTTGAAAAATGCACAATAATAGCACACAATTTCTTCTGCAGTTATGAGGCCAATGCATGCAGTTTCACCAATAAGCTTGTCTAGATTGCTAATACTCCATTTACTGCCATCTCTGGAACCAGGATAAAGCCTTACAACAGTGTTTTTGAATGTGCCATAGTTATGCATCACACTATACTCTGGTAGCAGTTTACAAGTGTCTGCCATGTCACTGTCCAAATAGCGCACAGTGTGTAATTTCTTATCAGTCTCATCAGTGATGTTACAATCATGGAGAAGTTGTGCAAGCTCCTCAAAGTACTTCTGGAGTTCATGCAGTTTTGCAGGTTTGAAGTGCAGCACATTTTGGTTAGATGCAGATGGCATGTGCATGGTACCCATAGTAGATGAAATAAGGTGTGTAGAGTTAAGATCTGGTAAAAGTGCAGCAAAATTTGAAGGTGGCAAAAAATGCAGTGATGTAGACAGAGTTAGGGTAGGTAGAGATGATTCAGGTGAAGGTGGTGGTAAAGACAGCGTGGACAAGTGATGCATGTTGTTTAAGAAGAGTGATTCTAATACTGGTATTTCCCCAAGCTGGAGTGCAGTTGCTAACAGCTTGGAATGGAGAGTGCAGAGGTGGTTAATGTTGAAGCAAAGGGCGAGCCGATGAAGGTCTAAATAAGGTCTGATAAACAGAAACCCCTTGCGGTGGGCTCCAGAAATGATGTGTTCAGTTGGTACTTGGTGCAGAGTTTCAACAGAAGGGATGAACACTAAACCTACAACTACAGGCATGCTTGGGGTGAGGGGGTGTGGAAGGGCTAGTTGGCCTGCTCGCCAACTTCCCCATCCCTGGGAATTTCATCATGGCTACACCATCATCCACTGAAGCTCATGGGCTATCATATTTCTTTCTTTTATCCTGCCTTCACCAATACTTCATGTTACTGACCTCCCTTTACTTTGCTTACAGTTCATTATACAATCCCTTGAGCCATGACAACACCATCTTTTCACGTGACATATCAATCATGCGTCCCATCACACTTTTGTGCTTCCTCGGCTCCCGCGCTGACAGCTCCACTTTCAACAAGACGGAACAGGTCTGGATCTTTTCTCTTTCCCTATTTGGCTTTTAATTTACACGAAACTGACATGCCTTCGCGACGATCCGGCATTCAGACCTGGCACTGCGTAACATGGCTAGTCAACACCCGAATCAAGAGATGAATCGACTGGACGGTAAGGTTGAGTAACTACAGTTGAGTGTTCTCTGTGCTTGCTGGGGGCACAGGCGACGTACCGACAATAGAGAACCTCAACACTAGTCTGCTCCCTGAGTCATCCCCAGCCTGTGAAGTCTCGAGACGAGGACTCAATGAAGCCATCATGAAGCTACTTGCCACGTAAACGCTATGCACATTTTGGAGACCTTTGACACTTCTTGAACCCGACGATCCCCCTTCTTATGTAGTTCATCTTTCTGGTTGACCAGCCCTGTCGGCGCAAGAGAACGTGCACAATTAGTTTTTATTCTTATCTTTGTAATGCTTCGTATATAGGTGACCTCCCACCTCTCGAATGGAGCACCATGCTTTAGACTCGTAATTCATACTCTCCCTAAGTTCCTCTTCAAGTTCGCAAAGTTTGCTCAAGTTCTCTACACACTAAGGTGTAGAAATCAAGTTAAGTATTCAAAGCTATTAGTCTTTCAACTCAGTTTCTTCAGTTCCCTCAAGGATTCATACTACAGGTTGAATCCTCATTGGCCTAGAACACAAGTAACTCAATTCATAAGGCCCACCGAGCCCTTTTTCTCTTCCGTGCATCGAACCTTCACCTTTGACGATACTGACACGTGATCTTGTTGATCGCGTTTTCGATCATTGTTGACCACTTTGCTCGTTGCGTGTCTCGTGTCGTCTTTGTTCCTGAGTCTCGTATCTCTCCCATCTCCACTCAACGAGCTATCTGCTTATCTATTTCACATATTTCTCTCTTTCCCCCATTCTTGCTTACCTCACCCTCTCGCACTGTGACCACTCGGACTTCGGACTACCAGCAGAGCTTTCACCCTGCCACAGGGGTTCACTTAGAGGGCCTCAGATCATCCTTTGGAGTGTGGAGACTACATAACCCCATTGCATTGTGCACTTTTTTGCCACTGTGCATATCTTCCTTTTGGTGTACACAACTTAGTGCACACCTAGCGAATTATCGAACCAGCCTCTTAGTAGTCTTTGTGCCTTGAAGAATGATCTGAGGCCCTCTAAGCAAACCCCCTCACCCTGAGCAAGCCTGCAGCTATAGGTTTAGTGTTCACCCCTTCTGTTGAAACTCTGCACCAAGTACCAACTGAACACATCAACATGCTGCACCTTAGTAATAGTGATGTGATCAACCTGTGCCAGTTACCAAATAAAGCAATCTCAATTGGAAATGTGAAAGAACTATAAGAAGATATGCTGATTGGAAATGCAAAAGAACTATAAGGAGATGCTATGTGAGGCCAAATAGTGCCAAAGTGCCTGAATTATGTAAAAGTGCCCAAGTGCACACAGGAGGAGGAGGAAGCTCTTCCAAAGACCTGAATGCCATGGAAATTGACACAACATGCCTCTCCTATGCAGAGAGGCTTGAACACATTAAAAAAGGGAAAGTGCTTTATCTGTCACAAGGCAAGGCACAGGGTTAGAGATCATAAAGGAGGGAAGGAACTGCCCACAAAAGAAGAGAAGAAGATGGATGAAAGGAAGCCAGAGATGAAGAAGAAACTGAGAGATCACTACCAAAAAATCTGGACCCTCATCAACGAGCTGGATGAAAAGGAGAAGGAAGAAGTTCTTGACTTAATGGTAGCTGAGGGTTTTTAAAGCAGCAGCCTGCATCAGCAGCAGACCCTGCCAGGATAATAGTCTCAACTATATTGGTAGCACAAGTAAGCCACCAATCTATGCACATTCCCATTTACTGCATGTTAGGAGACAAGAGAGCTGAACTCCCTGCCCTGATTGACTCCATGGCAGGAGAAACTTTCATTGATCACTGAGTAGTCAAAAAAATCGGACTAAAGAAAATACCCCTTGCCAGAAAAATACTTGCCAAAAACATCGATGGAACACTTAATAAGAATGGGACAATTATCCATTATGTCTACATCGACATGGAAATTAGGGAAAAAGAGGAGAGGATCAGAATGCTAATAACCAGGCTGGGAAAGGAAAGGGTGATCCTAGGTTACTCCTGGCTTCAAAGGTGCAACTCTGCCATTGACTGGAAAAAGGGGACTCTCACAGTCGAGCCAACTGAAAAGCTCTTAATCGGAAAATTCGAACCATGATCGAATGAGCATGCACTATCATTGGTAAGCAAAATCCCACTCTAGATGACAAGGGGCCATCTGTATTGAGAGTAACATTAAGCCCAACTCTCGAAAGGCTACCTATAAGGAGTGCTGGGGAGACCTTTGGGGAAACCCACCTCGCCGCCGCCGAGCATGTGAAGAGTAGGCTCAGGATGGTTTATCTTGCAAGAGGACTTTGTGCTGAAGACAAACCCAATTACGATGGACCACACTTGACTACAGACATACACCCTGAGATCGATCTGCAGATATTGGTACTAGATGCCATGGGCATGAATGTATTTTTGCAATTGTGCACACCCCCTAGATGGCTTCCACACACTTTGCACAGCACACTTTTGCATGCCTTCATGCACTTTCATGTGCCTTTTGCATGCTTCCATGTGCTTTTGCATGCCTTTGACCACCTAGGTGTGCTTTTGTGCACCTTTTACATTTCTACTGCACTTTTAGTTCCCCATAGCTGCCTGCTGTCATGCGCCCTAAATGCACCCCGTTGTGCCTCAAACCACCTCCGTGTGCCCCCCCCCACACTCCTTACCTGCCTTTCACATTGGTTGTGCACTCGATGTGCCTTTGCGTGCTCCTTTTATGCTTTACCTGCAACTCACATTCTCTGCTGCACACTCATTGTGCAATCCCTATCACACACACAACAATCCACCACATCAGTTGCACTGCGCATCATGGCTTCCATCTTACTGATGCATTTACTTGAGGTGCACCATGATTCCAACACGAGTGAACTGTGCATTCTTACATAACTAAGGCACTTTGCACCTATTTGGCATTGGACTGTGTGCACTTGGGTGCTTTCACATAATCCTGGTGCTTTGGCAGTATTTGGCCTTTCACAGCATCTCCTTATAGTTCTTCTGCATTTCCAATTGGCATTGCCTTATCTGGTAACTAGCACAGGTCGATCACGCCATTATTACTAAGGCATAGCATGCGACACATAACACCAAAGCAGATTAATTGGGAAGAGTGCACAAGACCTAGAGTGCACCAAAAATAGTGTATTGCACCAGGACAGTTGGGTATTGGGCTAATGGTGCACAAATCTTATTGGCTGAGGCAGTGGCATAGTGCAGTGGGGTTTAGATGGGTGAATGGGTGTGCTTGTGGATAGCACATGGTGCTTTCTATTTTTACACTTTATTTTACCATTTTTATCACATAAGCCATTTGTACATAGTAGGTGGACAGATGGAGAATCCAGAGGAACTTTCCCCCCCTCATAGTTCATAGTTCAGTCAGCATCACACATAGTCTGTGCACCAGCATCCAGTCCATGCACCTTTGTAGTGCGCCCTTCGTATAGCCACGTTTGCATATCGTTTGCATCCCCTCATTGTATTGTTGCATTTCATCCCTGCATTGCATCTTTTGTTCTTGTTTGTGCACTCTTACAGTGCACCCTTTGTATAGCTGCATTTGCACACCATTTGTGCACTTATTTGCATAGCTGCATTTTGGGCACCGTTTGCACCTTTTTCTGCCCCTTGCACTTTCATCCTGTTTGTGTCCCCAACCTGCACACCACCTTCACAGCACATCCCAGTGTTGTCTTCATCCCACTACACACCTCCTGCCTTCATCATCCTCATCGTTGTGCACTTTTGCACTCCTGTTGCACATTTTTTTGCACTGCATGTTTTTGCCCCTTTGCATTGCACACTTTCCCACTACTGTGCATATCTCCCCTTTAGCATACACAATTAGTGTGCACATTGAAAACTGCCATACCAGCCTCTCCATAGTCTCTGTGCCCCGAAGGACAATCTGAGGCCCTCTAAGTGAACTCCCCCCTCACTCTGAGCATGCCTGCAGTAGTAGGTTAAGTGTTCACCCCTTCCATTGAGACTCTGCACCGAATACCAACAGAACACATCAGTGCCTGTGCTACTCATGCCTGACATGGAGAAACTCTTCATGGTGGAAAGTGACACATCAAAATACACAACTGGAGCCATCCTAAAGCAGACTGATGCTAATGGCAACTGGCACCCATGTGGATATATCTCTCACTCACTCACTGCCACTAAGTGAAACTACAAGATCTACGATTGCAAACTGCTAGGGATAATATGAGCCTTGGAAACCTGGAGACACTATCTCCAGGGATCCGAGCACCCAACCACAATTCTATCTGATCATAAAAACCTAATGTATTTCAGGATGGCACGAAAGCTGAACTGGCGACAGGCCAGATGGAGTCTATTTCTGTTGCAATTCAATTTACAATTGGTACACATGCCTGGGAAGATGATGGTTCAATCGGACGTGCTATCCCTATGGGAAGATCACATACCTGAGATCGACGATGATAATGATGACATTACCCTACTGAGGGATGAGATCTTCACATGAACAATCGACACAGAATTAAAAGATCTATTAGCAGAAAGGATGATGGGTGATGACCTACTAAAGGAGATAGTAAGGGCCATCAAAGAAGGAGGAATGCCACTGATTAAGTTTGCAGTAGAAGACTGGAAGATGGAGGATGATGGGACAGTCTTTTTTAAAGACCGATGTTATGTCCCAGATGACAGGGATCTACGGAGAAGGATCATGAAAAAATTCCACAATAATTTACTTACAGGGCACCCCAGCCAATTCCAAACACTGGAGTTGGTCTGTAGAGACTACTGGTGGCCCAGAATGACTATTTTTATCCAGAACTATGTTGACAGTGATACGGCTCCCTATCGCCCTGCACGCATACTACGGCATTTTTTGTCCCTATCGCCCTGCGCACATACTATGGCATTTTTTGTGATTGTGCGCACCTCCTAGATGGCTTCCACATACTTTGTGCAGTGGACTTTTGCATGCCTTCATGTGCTTTCATGCACCTTTGCACGCTTCCGTGCGCTTTTGTGCGCCTTTGACTGCTTAGGTGTGCTTTTGTGCACCTTTTACATTTCTACTGCACTTTTGGTTCCCCCATAGCTGCCTGCTGTCGTGCGCTCTAAATGCACCCTGTCGTGCTTCAAACTGCCTCCACGTGCCCCCCACACTCCTTATCTGCCATTTTCCATTATTGCACGCTCGATGCACCTTTATGCGCTCTTTTTATGCTTTACTCACAACTCACATTCTTTGCTGCACACTCACTGCACTATTCCTACCATCACACAACAATTCACCACTTCAAATGTGCTGCGCATTGCAGCTTCCATCTTACTGGCACATTTACTTGAGGCGCACCACAATTCCAGCACGAGCGAACTGTGCATTCTTACATAACTGGGCCACTTTGTGCCTATTTGGCATTGGACTGTGCGCACTGGGGCGCTTTTACGTAATCCTGGTGCTTTGGCAGTATTTGGCCTTGCACAGCATCTCCTTATAGTTCTTCCACATTTCCAATTGGCATCGCCTTATCTGGTAACCGGCACAGGTCAATCATGCCATTATTACTAAGGCGCAGCATGCGACACATAACACCGAAGCGGATTAATTGGGAAGAGCACACGAGACATAGAGCACACCAAAAATAGTGCATCGCACCGGAACAGTTGGGTATTGGGTTATAGCATGTGCAAATCTTATTGGTTGAGGCAGCGGCATAGTGTGGTCAGGTTTAGATGGGCGAATGGATGCGCTTGTGGGTAGCACATGGCGCTTTCTATTTTTATACTTTATTTCACCATTTTATCACATAAGCCATTTGTACATAGTAGCAGACAGATAGAGAATCCACAAGGATCTTTCCCCCCCTCATAGTTCATAGCTCAGTCAGCATCACACATAGTCTGTGCACCAGCGTCCAGTTAGTGTGCCTTTGTAGTGCACCCCTCATATAGCCGCATTTGCATGTCGTTTGCATCCCCTCGTCGTATTGTTGTGTTTCATCCCTGCGTTGCGTCCTTCATCTTCGTTCATGCACTCTTGCGGTGCACCCTTCATATAGCTGCATTTGTGCACCATTTGCGCCTTTTCCTGCATAGCCGCATTTTGCGCACCATTGCACCTTTTTCTGCCCTTTGCGCTTTCACCCTGTTTGCACCCCTAACCTGTGCACCTCCCTTCCAGCACATCCTAGTGCTGTCTTCATCACATTACACCCCCCACCTTCATCATCCTCATTGTTGCGCACTTTTGCGCTCCCATTGCATGTTTTTGCCCCTTTGCATTGTGCACTTTCCTGCCACTGTGCATATCTCCCCTTTAGCGTACACAATGAGTGCGCACATTGAAAACCGCTGTACCAGCCTCTCCATAGTCTTTGCGCCCCAAAGGATGAGCCGAGGCCCTCTAAGCAAACTCCCCCCTCACCTCGAGCATGCCTGCAGTTGTAGGTTAAGTGTTCACCCCTTCTGTTGAGACTCTGAACCGAGTACCAACTGAACACAACATTTCTGGAGCCCACCGTGAGGGGTTTCTGTTTATCAGACCTTATTTAGACCTCCATCGGCTCGCCCTCCACTTCAACATTAACCACCTTCGCACTCTCCATTCCGAGCTGTTAGCAACTGCGCTCCAGCTTGGAGAAATACCAGTATTTGAATCACTCTTCCTAAACAACATGCATCACTCGTCCGTGCTGTCTTTACCTCCACCTTCACCTGAATCATCCCTACCTACCCTAACTCCGTCCGCATCACCGCATTTTTCCCCACCTTCGAATTTCACTGCACTTTTACCAGATCTTAACTCTACACACCTTATTCCACCTAACATGGCTACCATGCACATGCCATCCGCATCTAACCAAAACGCACCCCGTTTTGACCCTGTAAAACCGCATGAACTCCAGAAGTATTTTGAGGAGCTTGCGCAACTCCTCCGCGATTGTAATGTCACTGATGAGACTGATAAGAAGTTTCACACTGTGCGCTATTTGGACAGTGACACTGCGGACACTTGGAAACTGCTACCGGAGTATAGCGCAATGCACAACTATGGCACATTCAAAAACGCTGTCCTAAAGCTTTATCCTGGCTCTAGGGATGGCAGTAAATGGAGTATTAGTGACCTGGACAAGCTTATTGGTGAAACCGCATGCATTGGTCTTGTAACTGCAGAAGCAATCGCACACTATTATTGCACATTTTTCAACATTAGCGAATACTTGGTTGCGCAAGGCATATTGGCGCACTATGACCAAAGCCGCATGTTTGTTAGGGTGTTTCGACCAGACCAGCTAGAGCACATTTTGAGCCACCTTGCGATTGTGGTACTGAATCAGCCTGCAAATGTGCCATACTCATTAGATGCAATATGCAATGCGATCGACTTTATCTTTGAAGGCCCAGCGCGCTATTTCCAGCCACTTACTGGGCTCACAGCGCAAAACCCCAATATGTATGCACCCTACTCAGCACCCAGCGCACCTGTTTCCCAACCACAAGCTAGCGCACCAGCAGTTAAAGCAGAAGACATCTCAGTCCTATTCGAGTGCATGACACAGACAATAGTTACCATGTTGAGCACATTGCGCAGAGATGGTGGAAATGGTGCACCTCGCTCGAACAATGACAAGTGCAATGGTTGCAGTCAGACAGGGCATTATATCCCTGAGTGCGCTTCAATTGAGCACCTTATTAGCGAAGGAAAGTGTAGGCAAAATGTGGAGGGGCACATCGTGCTCCCAGGTGGTGCATTCATGCCGCGTTCTATTCCAGGCAATTTCCTAGGAGAGCGCATCAAGGAATGGCATAAGCGCAACCCAGGACAGATTGCCATGGGTCGACTTTCATCTAATACCAATTCGCAGCTCATCTACAATATAGCGCCTCGTCCAGCTCCAGCTGTACCTTTACAGTCGACGTACGTTGCTGCCTCAGCTCCTGCAGCAGATTATATGCAAAGTGCACCAAATGTGCAACTAATGAAGGAAGAGTGCATTGATGCACTCGAGAGGGAGTTGATGGCGCTTTGGAAGAGGCAAGTCTTCGACGGCGTTGAAATTCTGCGGCACACACTGTGCAATACATCCAATCAAGAGAGCACACATTCTACAACCACAGACATTGGACCTGCTGACAGTATCGAGTCCCCAGCTTCGCAACCCACTGTGAGCGCAACTGAAGCATCTGACGAGACACCCAGACATCCCTATTCCAACATTCCTAAGGTGCATTTTGTGCCCACAGCAGCAGATAAACCAGACATACCAGCTAACTCTTCCAAAGGCAAAGAGCCATCATACTGCACTGTCATTCCCATCCTGAACCCGCAGATTGTCGATGACATATACGTGCACGCCATGAAGGCGCCCTCCGTTATGGTTTCGCATGAGGAGCTCCTGTCCCTTTCGCCTGATCTCAGACAGCGCCATAGAGAACAAGTTACTCCAAAGCGCGTTGCAGCTACTGGCGCAGAAGTGGTAGCTACCCACCTTGCGAGCGTTATGCCATTTGTGCACTGTGGAGCGTGCGCGCCTTCTGCAAAAAATAAACTGCTTAATGTGACACCTCCAGTTAGCATGGCCATTGCAGCGCCACTTCCTATTATTTTGCAGGATCCATTTGAACAGTACCTCACCCATCTCCAGCCAGGTGAAATTGAAAACCCAGACATTCTGAAGGTTGCAAAGGAGTCACATGTGCTTTGTTCCATTGATTTATTGATCGACAACCAAGAATACTTTGAAGCTATCTTAGATCTGGGTTCACAAATTATCGCAATGTCAGAAGCGGTCTGCCATCGTCTTGGGCTTCAGTATGACCCATGCATTCGTTTATACATGCAATCAGCCAATGGAGAGGTAGACAAGTTGCTTGGGCTTGTGCACAACATTTCCATGCACATTGGAGACATCATTGTCTATGTGCAAGTTCACGTTGATGAGTTCGGTTGGTACTCGGTGCAGAGTCTCAACAGAAGGGGTGAACACTTAACCTACAACTGCAGGCGTGCTCGGGGTGAGGGGGGAGTTCGCTTAGATGGCCTCGGATCGTCCTTCAGGGCGCGGAGACTATAGAGAGGCTGGTACAGCGATTTTCAGTGTGTGCACTAGTAGTGTACACGAAAGGGGAGATATGCGCAGTGGCGGAAAAGTGCACAACGCAAAGAGGCAAAAACGCGCAGTGCGGAAAAACGCGCAACGAGAGCGCAAAAGTGCGCAATGATGAGGATGATGAAGGCGGGAGGTGTAACAGGACAAAGACGACACTGGGATGTACTGTGAAGGTGGTGCACAGTTTGGGGGTGCAAACAGAGTGAAAGCGCAAGGAGCGGAAAAAGGCGCAGACGGTGCGCAAAATGCGGCTATGCAAAAGGGTGCGCAAAGGGTGCGCAAACGCGGCTATACGAAGGGCGCACTACAATAGTGCACAGACAAGGACGAAGGATGCAACGCAAGGGACGCAACGCAACAATACGACGAGGGGACGCAAACGATAACGCAAACACGGCTATACGAAGGGCGCACTACGAAGGTGCACGGACTGGACGCTGGTGCACAGACTATGTGCGACGCTGACTGAGCTAATAACTATGAGGAGGGGGAGGGAAAGATCCTGTGGATTCTCTATCTGTCCGCTACTATGTACAAATGGCTTATGTGATAAAATGGTGAAATAAAGTATAAAAATAGGAAGCGCCATGCGCTACCCACAAGCGCGTCCATTCGCCCATCTAAACCTGACCGCACTATGCCGCTGCCTCAGCCAATAAGATTTGCGCACCTATAGCTCAATATCCAACTGTTCCGGTGCGATGCGCTATTATTGGTGCGTGCTAAGTCTCGTGCGCTCTTCCCAATTAATCCGCTTAGGTGTTATATGTCGCGTGCTGCACCTTAGTAATAATGGCGTGATCGACCTGTGCCAGTTACCAGATAAGGCGATGCCGATTGGAAATGTGGAAGAACTAAAAGGGGATGCTGTGCGAGACCAAATACTGCCAAAGCGCCTGGGTTACGTGAAAGCGCCCAAGTGCGCACAGTCCAATGCCAAATAGGCGCAAAGCGGCCCAGTTATGTAAGAATGTGCAGTTCGCTCATGCCGGAATCGTGGTGTGCCTCAAGTAAATGTGCCAGTAAGATGGGAGCTGCGATGCGCAGTGCACCGGTGCAGTGGATTGTTGTGTGTGATAGAGATTGTGCAAAGAGTGCGCAGCAGGGAATGTGAGTTGCAGGTAAAGTGTAAAAGGAGTGCGCAAAGGCGCATCGAGCACGCAATAAATGTAGAAGGCAGATAAGGAGCGTGGGGGGGTGGGCGCACGGAGGCGGCTTGAAGCGCAACGAGGCGCATTTAGGGCGCACAATGATTGGCGGCTATGGGGAAACAAAGGCGCAGTAGAAATGCAAAAGGCGCACAAAGGCGCACCTAAACGGTCAAAGGTGCACAAAAGCGCATGGAGGCGCGCGAAGGCGCATGAAAGCGCACGAAGGCGCACAAAAGCGCGCTACGCAAAGTGTGCGGAAGCCATCTAGGAGGTGCACACAATCGCAAAAAATGCCATAGTATGCGCGCAGGGCGATAGGGAGCCGTATCATCTCCTCCCAACTGAAGTACTGACTGTCCTCAGGCAGCATGCGATTGGTCAGCGCAAAATTTTCTTCGCTCACATAAGCGGCCATCCTCTCCTTATCTATCTCTGACCACCATCTATCCTCTATAACTCTTTCCACAACCCATCTCTACCCGATCCGATGGCTTCAGCATTTACCTTAGCCCTCAGACAAACGATCCTGGCCCTCAATGAGACCCTCCCTGCTGCTGGGAGTGAGCAGACGATGATGCAAGCTTGGGGTGAAGGGTTTTGTAGTAAACTGGTGCGCTTTTTGTGTTTCTATAACTGGCGCAGGTTGCTAAGGGTCAGGTCATGTAGAACATGTATAAAAGCCGTGCGGACTGTGTCCAAGATGACGCAGAACTCGACGCGCTCCTCACGAAGGCGCGTAGCGCATTCAGCGGAATCATGGTGGAGGAGTGGCTTGCTTGAGGCGAAGAGCTGATGCCCGATATGCGTAAGATGATTGAGGAGAAAGAGAGGTCCGAGGAATTTGAGCGTAGGGCGCACGAGCTGGCGGAGCAGCTGGAAGCGCGCGCGGAGCGCACCGAAGCGCGCAGGGCACGCCGCGCACTCTTGACCGCAGAATTGCAGGCACCAGATGTTAACTTGGAGCGGCTGGAAGGTGAGTTCAGAGCCATTGACGAGGCGAGCGATATAGATACCGCCGAGGCGCAGGAGGACGAGAAGGCGCGCGTCGCACTGGTGCGCTCTTTGCGCGCGCTTTCTGCCGCTACCGATGCTGAGGTTGTAGGCGAAGGAACTGGGGAGTCTTGGGAGAGTGGGGTGACGAGCGAGGGGGAGAACGAGCATAGCGATGAGAGCGCCAGTGTGGACGAAGGCGCAAGTGCGCGCCCGGTGCGCGCAACGCGGCAACGCGCATATGTCGAAGTGCCGCCACTGAGTGGGGTTGGCGCCACCTCTAACGCTAATAGCAGACCAGTAAGTTTCTTTGGATATGCGTCAAACTCACTAAACCATTCCCTTTCTCTACGCTAGTGTGATAACTGCCGCCGCATCGGCCAACCAGCTAGGTGCACCTCTGTCAATGGAAAACGGTGCGCCCCATGCGCAAAGGGTAAGAGAAAGTGTGAATGGACGAAGCGCACCCTCGCACAGCTGCGTGCAACCCCTAGAGGCAGAAAAGCGGCTACTGGGCGCTCTGGTCTGTCTTTTTCTCATCCTACTTCCATGCTGCGCTAAACTTTCCAAAGGCGCACCGCAAATTGACAAGGGCAATGAGAGCGATGTGGGGCTCATCAGCCCCTCGAAAGAGCGCACATCCAAGCGCCGCAAAGTCGAAAACGCGCTCCCTCCACCATCGCAAGTGCGCCCAAGGCCACGCCGCCTTACCGTTCGCCAGGCAAGTGTGCACACGCAATCCTTGCGCCAAACCAGATCGGGAAACACCTCGGGGGATGCGGTTTATCAAGGTCAAGATGTTGAGGCGCTCGACTTAGCGCAATGCCGCGCGTTAGTTGCAGTCTTGGGCGCCACGCACGATCGCCTTCAAGAAGATGTCCAAAGGTCGCTCATCGAGTTAGAGGTCGCTAAGAGCCAGTTGCGCAGTGCAGAGCAAGCGGAGGCGGATGCAAAGGCGAAACTGGGTGCAGCCACGGAGCGCCTGGAGTTCCTGGAGTCCATTGAATAGCTGCACAATGGTATAAGTTTTAGATAGTAGGTTAATCAATCTCTTTGTTGCGCCTGTGATATGCGTGGTGCGCTCTGAAGCAGAGAAGTGTGCGCACGCGCGCGGATGTGCGCACTTTGCGCCAACCTGCGCGCGCACTTCCATGGTGCCATAAAACGAAATTTGTAAGCCCAAATAATATGTGCGAGAGAAAAGAGATAATATAAGCAATGTTCGAGCAAGAAGTGTCAAGCGCACAAAAAACGCGCACCATGCAAAGATGCGCAAATGCAAAGGGGAGCGGAAAAATTGTCCAACCATCACTTTCCTCCTCCCAAACGATATCACCAAGTCTAAAAAAATGGGAAAGGCTCAGTAGATCATCACGGCCGGTAAAACCCATGGGTTGCGCAATCACAGAACGTGTCCAGATGCGACTTCGCGAATAGGAAAAGGTAATGTAAAAAAATGAAAGAAAGCAAAGCGTACATATAAAATGGTGAAGTATCCATAGCGGTGCGCACGGAGTGCTAGTTGCGCGCCTCATTGGCGCTTTCTTCTTCCTCAGCGCTATCTCCTTGCGCTTCTTCTTCGTCGACTGCTTCTTCATCTTCTGTGTCCAGTACTATGGACTCTTCCATCTCTCTTAACCGCGTTGTGGTGATATCGAGCGCTATGTCAGGAAGTGCAATGGACTTGCGCGCGTGGTATGGCAATAGGCGGAATGCGGCTACTGGCCTGTCAAATACTGTCCCGTTGAGCTCGCAGACTATGTATGCGCCGCCCTGATTGCGCGACACTATAACTAGAGGACCGAGATAACGCGCGCGCATTTTGCGGTTAAGGCTCTTTTCGATTGCCGTGTTGCGCATAAGGACTAAGTCGCCGCGCTGGAAGTCGAAGCTGCGGATGGTTTTTGAGTGCGCTTTCTCGAAACAGAGCGCCGCCTTGCGCCTCTCTGCATAGATGCGGGAATGGATGCGCGCTAAGTCTGCTGGACGCTTTTGTAATGCGCGCGCGCGCCGCGCGATTAAGTCTGTCGTGGAGAGTATAGAATCTGGGGGTGGGTTAAGGTATGTCGCTTCAATGATATCGAGAGGGATTAGAGGCTGCGCGCCTGTAACAATGAAGTATGGCGAAACACCGAGGCGCTTTCGAACTGTGATGCGCTCCACCCAAAAGACTGAGTACAGTGCACTGAACCACTTTGATTCTACTCCATCTGCTGCTTTGATAAGTGCTTGACGCACATCAAAGTGTGCGCGCTCAACAATTCCATTAGCGCGCGAATTATAGCCAGATATGCGGATATGATTGATATGGTAGCGCTTACTGAGATAGGCTAGCGCTTTGATGAATGGCTTGCCATTATCAGTGACTATCTCGCACAATGCACCCCATCTGCAGATGAGGTCTTGGAACATCCAATCGCCAAGTGCGCTCACATTTTCTTTAGGGAGCCCGCGGAATTCCGGCCAAGTCGCAAGTGAGCAACGCCCTTGGACGATATAGCGCCGCCCTGCTGATACTGGTAAGTGCATCGTATCAATATAAACTTTACTGAACAGGGGCGCAGGCATTGCGACGACTGGCGGTATTAGAACCTTCTGTGTTTGCTGGATCTGGCAAATATGACAAGTGCGCACGAACCAAATGATGTCGTCCATAATATGCGGCCACCAAAAGCGCTCGAGCAATGCGGAGCGTGTCGCGTAAAAGCGCTTGTGTCCAATGTTGTCATGGATGGCGTGCAATATCGGTAAGCGTCTAGACTGCCAAATAATAAGCTGGTGCGCACCATGCGCATTGCGCTTCCATAGGCGCGTCCTGTCTTTGAAAAACGCGCTCGCGTAGCGCACCAGCGCGCTGTACTCAGAATCTGTGAAGTCGCTAGGGCGCGTTAGGGTATCCATCCAAATCCAGACCAAATCTAACTTCTCATCCTCTGCATCTGCTGTTGCACTCCTTGGAACTTGGCTATAGTCATCGTCATAAATAAGCGCACTATTGCGCGCATTTTGCGCGTTTTTGTTTGGCTCTGGCTGCGTCAGCGCAAGGGCTTGCGCATCCAAAGACTGTGAAATGGGACGTATCGCATGCATAAATCCATGTAGCGCATCAATCCAGTCCTCAAACTCTTCATCTTCTTCTCCCTCTAAGTCCTCTGGCTGCTTCGGCCGACGTGATAGCCCATCTGGACCATGCACCGCTCCCCTAACATGCACGAGTGTAAAGTGGAATGTAAGGATTGAGACAATCCACTGGTTAATGCTAGCGGATGGTTGGATATCGGGGTTTTGTAGCATGCCCTTGATATAGCGCGCGTCAGTCTCCACAATTAAGTTGCGCACACCTATAATATAAAGGCGCAAACTGCGCAGCGCGCGGTAAAGCCCATAGATCTCTAGCTTCGGTTGTGAAAAGCGCGCTTCTCTGTCGTTGAGCGTAATCGAGCCAAACCGGTTGTAAATGCGCGTTTTTGCATCTGCGCTCTTTTGCTGGCAAAGGTAAAAGCCGACCGCTATCTGGGAAGAGTCGACTGCAAGGATAACAGGGAGTTCTGAGGAATAATCGATCGGTTGCAGTGCAGGACACTCTAGCACTGCTTGCTTGATGTCATTTTGCGCCGCTATCTGCTCTGGGCCCCATTCAAATGGAGCGTCCTTGCGCGTAAGCCTTGTGAGCGCGTTAACGCGGTGCGCATAATTGCGGATATAAATGCGCATTAACCCGACTGTTCCCAAGAATGCGCGCACTTCTGACAGCGTGTGGCATGCGCCCCAATTGCGGATAACATCTACCTTGCCGCGTTCGGGTTTTCTACCTTCTGGGGTGCAATAATGGCCAAGAATGACAAAGTTTTCAGTGCACAAGGTGGATTTCGTCCCAGAGAAAGTGCCGCTGCTATATTTCATGTGCTGCACAATGCGGTTCACGTTCTGAAAGTGCTCCCACACAAAGCGCCTTACACCAGGGTTCGTAGTGAGCGCTTCGCACGAGCCATCCGGTAAAATGTAGCGCTTCGAAGGCCCCTTGACTGGAACATCATCAATATAGGGAACGGTGTAATCCGGTATCTCTGGCTGCAGAATATAGCACACATCATTGTGGAAGATTGGTACTGAGTTTGTCCAACCCATTGGCAATGTAACGAGGCGCATTGCGCCATATGGTGTCTGGAATGTTGTAAGATCGCGCGACGATTCTTTGATTAAGCGCTCGTCGTATCCCACATATAGATCAAGGATGGCGCCGCATGCGCGCCCCGCAAATTGCTCTGCAAGGTGCTCAGGTGTAGGGGTGACGCCGGAGTGTTTAATGGTAACGCGATTAAGCGGTTCGAGGCTATGTACGATGCGCAGTGCTTTTCTATCTTTCTTGAGTGTGCAGAACCAGCGCGATCTATATGCCGAATTTGAGTGCTCATAAACACCAGAGTCTATTTTCTTCCGGATAATGGCGCAAACTTCATCGTATATGCCTGGTGGAATGGGGATGTTGCGCTCTATCCAAGGAGTGTGCGGAATAACTGGGATTTCTACTGGGGGAAAGAACGCGGTCTTGAAGCTACCGCGCTCCTCATCGCTCCATGCAAAGGCTTCATTCTGCAAAGACATCAAGTGGTGTAAAACCTTCATCTCCTCTGGTAATAGGAAATCAGTGTGGCGCTCCTGGAGCGCTTGCATGCGCTCTTCAGTATAGCGCCCGGTCGGGGTAAATGGTGGCGGATTTGGTAAAAGCACAGGAAGCGCTGCTAGCGGATCGCCTATAATGTTGCGCTCGATGCGGAATTCGTTTGGGACGGGCGCAATAACTGGCTTGACTTTTCTAGCAACCGGTTTATACTTCTTCTTGGTCACTACGCCCTTTTGCGGTGCGCGCACCGCTAAATCGATAAAAGTTGCGCGCGCATGCGCGCTTTTCGGAAACACGGCAGGAATAAGCGCCACAGGGTCGATTGAATTTAAGAGCGCCTGCGTGTGACTGTTGGTACACTGGGATAGGTAGAGTTGAGAGATAATAGAGGTGGAAGGAACAGAAGCGGAAAATGGAATAAGCGCAAATGCGGAAATGTCACAAGATTGGGTATCAGAGTCAAATGTTATGATAGTGGCGGCTTCTCCTTGGTCTGAGATCAATTCCTCGAAGCCTTGCAAAAATTTCTTTGCGGGTTATGCTGAATAGCAAAGTGCGGTGTTGCTGGAGCTGGTAAGAAGTGGCGCGGCTTCCCCCTAGGCTTTGTTGGAATGGTGGAGATGGCGCCAGTATTCGGATCGCAGATTGTAATTGTTTGCGCTTTGTCCGCAAAGTTGCGCACGATGGAGCGCGTTAACACGTCGAAGGGGCGCCCTAACAGAATATCGTAAGCAGGTGAACGGATAACATGAACTTGCACATAGACAACGATATCCCCAATGCACGCAGAAACATTGCGCGCAAGCCCAAGTGACTCATCTACCTCTCCATTGGCTGATTGCATGTATAAATGAATGCGCGGGTCGTACTGAAGCCCAAGACGATGGCAGACTGCTTCTGATATTGCGATAATTTGTGAACCCGGATCTAAGATAGCTTCAAAGTACTCTTGGTTGTCGATCAATAAATCAATGGAGCGAAGCGCATGCGACTCTTTAGCAACCTTCAAAACATCGGGGTTTTCAATTTCGCCTGATTGGAGATGGGTAAGGTACTGTTCAAATGGATCCTGCAAAACAATAGGAAGCGGCCCTGCAATTGCCGCGCTAGCTGGGGGTGTCGCATTAAGCACTTTATCTCCTGCAAAAGGCGCGCGCGCTTCGCAGTGCGCAAATGGCATAACGCTCGCAAGGTTTGTAGCTACCACTTCCGCACTGGTAGCTGCAATGCGCTTTGGGGTGACTTGTTCTCTATGGCGCTGCCTGAGATCGGGCGAAAGGGATAGAAGCTCTTCATGCGAAACCATAACAGAGGGCGCCTTCATGGCACGCGCATATACGTCATCGACAATCTGCGGGTTCTGGATGGGAATGACAGTGCGGTATGATGGCTCTTTGCCTTTGGAAGTGTTAGCTGGTATGTCTGGTTTATCTGCTGCTGCGGGCGCAAAACGCACCTCAGGAATGTTGGAATAGGGATGTATGGGTGTCTCGTCGGGCGCATCAGTTGCGCTCGCAGCGGATTGCGAAGCTGGGGACTCAATACTGTCGGTGGGTGCCATGTCTGTGGTTGTAGAATGCACACCCTCTTGGTTGGATGTATTGCGCGGTGCGCGCCGCAGAATTTCAATGCCGTCGAAGACTTGCCTCTTGCGAAGCGCCATCAACTCCCTCTTGAGCGCATCAATGCGCTCTTCCTTCGTTAGTTGCGCATTTGGTGCGCTCTGCATATAATCTGCTGCAGGAGCTGAAGCGGCAACGTACGTCGACTGTAGAGATGCAGCTGGAGCTGGACGAGGCGCTATATTGTAGATGAGCTGCGAATTGGTATTAGATGAAAGTCGACCCGTGGCAATCTGCCCTGGGTTGCGCTTATGCCATTCCTCGATGCGCTCGCCTAGGAAATTGCCTGGAATAGACCGCGGCACGAATGCGCCACCTGGGAGTACGATGCGCCCTTCCGCATTTCGCCTACACTTTCCTTCGCTAATAAGGCGCTCAATTGAAGCGCACTCAGGGATATAGTGCCCTGTCTGACCGCAACCATTGCACCTGTCGTTGTTCGAGCGAGGCGCACCATTTCCGCCATCTCTGCGTGATGCGCTCAATGCAGTAACTATCGTCTGTGTCATGCGCTCGAATAAGACTGAAATGTCTTCTGCTTTGACTGCGGGTGCGCTAGGTTGTGGCTGGGAAATGGGTGTGCTGGGTGCTGAGTAGGGCGCATACATATCGGGGTTTTGCGCTGTGAGCCCAGTAAGTGGCTGGAAATAGCGCGCTGGGCCTTCAAAGATAAAGTCGATCGCATCGCGTATTGCATCTAATGAGTATGGCACATTTGCAGGCTGATTAGGTACCGCAATCGCAAGGCGGCTCAAAATGCGCTCTAGCTGGTCTGGTCGAAATACCCTAACGAACATGCGGCTTTGGTCGTAGCGCGCCAATATGCCTTGCGCAACTAAGTATTCGCTAATGTTGAAAAATGCGCGATAATAGCGCGCGATTTCTTCTGCAGTTACGAGACCAATGTGTGCGGTCTCACCAATAAGCTTGTTCAGGTCACTAATACTCCATTTACTGCCATCCCTAGAGCCAGGATAAAGCTTTAGGACAGCGTCTTTGAATGCACCATAGTTGTGCATCGCGCTATACTCTGGTAGCAGTTTCCAAGTGTCTGCAGTGTCGCTGTCCAAATAGCGCACTGTGTGGAACTTCTTATCGGTCTCGTCGGTGACGTTACAATCACGGAGGAGTTGCGCGAGCTCCTCAAAGTACTTCTGGAGTTCGCGCGGTTTTGCAGGGTCAAAGCGCGGCGCGTTTTGGTTAGATGCAGATGGCATGTGCATGGTAGCCATGGTAGGTGGAATAAGGTGTGTAGAGTTACGATCTGGTAAAAGCGCAGCGAAATTCGGAGGTGGGGAAAAATGCGGTGATGCGGATGGAGTTAGGGTAGGTAGGGATGATTCAGGTGAAGGTGGAGGTAAAGACAGCGCGGACGAGTGATGTGTGTTGTTTAGGAAGAGTGATTCAAATACTGGTATTTCCCCAAGCTGGAGCGCAGTTGCTAGCAGCTCGGAATGGAGAGTGCGAAGGTGGTTAATGTTGAAGCGAAGGGCGAGCCGATGGAGGTCTAAAATATGGTCTGATAAACAGAAACCCCTCGCGGTGGGCTCCAGAAAATGATGAGTTCGGTTGGTACTCGGTGCAGAGTCTCAACAGAAGGGGTGAACACTTAACCTACAACTGCAGGCGTGCTCGGGGTGAGGGGGGAGTTCGCTTAGATGGCCTCGGATCGTCCTTCAGGGCGCGGAGACTATAGAGAGGCTGGTACAGCGATTTTCAGTGTGTGCACTAGTAGTGTACACGAAAGGGGAGATATGCGCAGTGGCGGAAAAGTGCGCAACGCAAAGAGGCAAAAACGCGCAGTGCGGAAAAACGCGCAACGAGAGCGCAAAAGTGCGCAATGATGAGGATGATGAAGGCGGGAGGTGTAACAGGACAAAGACGACACTGGGATGTACTGTGAAGGTGGTGCACAGTTTGGGGGTGCAAACAGAGTGAAAGCGCAAGGAGCAGAAAAAGGCGCAGACGGTGCGCAAAATGCGGCTATGCAAAAGGGTGCGCAAAGGGTGCGCAAATGTGGCTATACGAAGGGTGCACTACAATAGTGCACAGACAAGGACGAAGGACGCAACGCAAGGGACGCAACGCAACAATACGACGAGGGGACGCAAACGATAACGCAAACACGGCTATACGAAGGGCGCACTACGAAGGCGCACGGACTGGACGCTGGTGCACAGACTATGTGCGACGCTGACTGAGCTAATAACTATGAGGGGGGGGAGGGAAAGATCCTCTGGATTCTCTATCTGTCCGCTACTATGTACAAATGGCTTATGTGATAAAATGGTGAAATAAAGTATAAAAATAGGAAGCGCCATGCGCTACCCACAAGCGCATCCATTCGCCCATCTAAACCTGACCGCACTATGCCGCTGCCTCAGCCAATAAGATTTGTGCACCTATAGCTCAATATCCAACTGTTCCGGTGCGATGCGCTATTATTGGTGTGCGCTAAGTCTCGTGCGCTCTTCCCAATTAATCCATTTAGGTGTTATATGTCGCGTGCTGCACCTTAGTAATAATGGCGTGATCGACCTGTGCCAGTTACCAGATAAGGCGATGCCGATTGGAAATGTGGAAGAACTAAAAGGGGATGCTGTGCGAGACCAAATACTGCCAAAGCGCCTGGGTTACGTGAAAGCGCCCAAGTGCGCACAGTCCAATGCCAAATAGGCGCAAAGCGGCCCAGTTATGTAAGAATGCACAGTTCGCTCATGCCGGAATCGTGGTGTGCCTCAAGTAAATGTGCCAGTAAGATGGGAGCTGCGATGCGCAGTGCACCGGTGCAGTGGATTGTTGTGTATGATAGAGATTGTGCAAAGAGTGCGCAGCAGGGAATGTGAGTTGCAGGTAAAGTGTAAAAGGAGTGCGCAAAGGCGCATCGAGCGCACAATAAATGTAGAAGGCAGATAAGGAGCGTGGGGGGGTGGGCGCACGGAGGCAGCTTGAAGCGCAACGAGGCGCATTTAGGGCGCACAATGATTGGCGGCTATGGGGAAACAAAGGCGCAGTAGAAATGCAAAAGGCGCACAAAGGCGCACCTAAACGGTCAAAGGCGCACAAAAGCGCATGGAGGCGCGCGAAGGCGCACGAAAGCGCACGAAGGCGCGCAAAAGCGCGCTACGCAAAGTGTGCGGAAGCCATCTAGGAGGTGCACACAATCGCAAAAAATGCCATAGTATGCGCGCAGGGTGATAGGGAGCCGTATCACTGCTCTTTCTCCTGCATCATCTTACGCATATCAGGCATCAGCTCCTTACCCCAAGTCAGCCACTCCTCCACCATGATCCCACCTTCGCGAGGAGCACGTCGAGTTCTGCGTCGTCTTTAACAGTGTCCGCACAGCTTTTATACATGTTCTAATGCCCCGACCCTTAGCAACCTGCGTTGGTTATAGAAACACAAAAAGCACACCAGTTTACTACAAAACCCTTCACCCCAAGCTTGCATCGTCGTCTGCTCACTCCCAGCAGCAGGGAGGGTCTCATAGAGGGCCAAGATCATTTGTCTGAGGGCTAAGGTAAATGCTGAAGCCATCGGATTGGGTAGAGATGGGTTGTGAAAAGAGTTATAGAGGATAGATAGTGGTCAGAGATAGATAAGGAGAGGATAGCTGCTTATGTGAGCGAAGAAAATTTTGCACTGACCAATCGCATGTTGCCTGAGGACAGTCAGTACTTCAGTTGGGAGGAGATGATATGGCTCCCTATCGCCCTGCGTGCATACTACAGCATTTTTTGTGATTGTGCACACCTCCTAGATGGCTTCTGCATACTTTGTGCAGTGCGCTTTTGTGCGCCTTTATGCACTTTTGTGTGCCTTTGACCGCTTAGGTGCGCTTTTGTGTGCCTTTTATATTTCTACTGCACTTTTGGTTCCCCCATAGCTGCCTGCTGTCGTGCGCCCTAAATGTGCTCTTTTGCGCTTCAAACTGCCTCCATGTGCCCCCCCACACTCCTTATCTGCCATTTTCCATTATTGCGCACTCGATGTGCCTTTATGCGCTCTTTTTATGCTTTACTCGCAACTCACATTCTTTGCTGCACACTCACTGCACTATTCCTATTATCACACAACAATTCACCACTTCAAACGTGCTGTGCATCGCGGCTTCCATCTTACTGGCACATTTACTTGAGGCGCACCATGATTCCAGCACGAGTGAACTGCACATTCTTACATAACTGGGCCGCTTTGCACCTATTTGGCATTGGACTATGCACACTTGGGCGCTTTCACATAATCCCGGCGCTTTGGCAGTATTTGGCCTCGCACAGCATCTCCTTATAGTTCTTCCACATTTCCAATCGGCATCACCTTATATGGTAACCGGCACAGGTCAATCATGCCATTATTACTAAGGCACAGCACGTGACACATAACACCGAAGTGGATTAATTGGGAAGAGTGCACGAGACATAGAGTGCACCAAAAATAGTGCATCACACCAGAACAGTTGGGTATTGGGTTATAGCATGCGCAAATCTTATTGGTTGAGGCAGCGGCATAGTGCAGTCAGGTTTAGATGGGTGAATGGATGTGCTTGTAGGTAGTGCATGGCACTTTCTATTTTTATACTTTATTTCACCATTTTATCACATAAGCCATTTGTACATAGTAGGCAGACAGATAGAGAATCCACAGGATTTCCTTTCCCCCCCTCATAGTTCATAGCTCAGTCAGCATCGCACATAGTCTGTGCACCAGTGTCCAGTCAGTGTGCCTTTGTAGTGTGCCCCTTGTATAGCCGCATTTGCATATTGTTTGCGTCCCCTCGTCGTATTATTGCATTTCATCCCTGCATTGCATCCTTTATCTTCGTTCATGCACTCTTGCAGTGCGCCATTCATATAGCCACATTTGCGCACCATTTGCACCTTTTCCTGCATAGCCACATTTTGCGCACCGTTGCGCCTTTTTCCGCCCTTTGCACTTTCACCCTGTTTGCACCCCTAACCTGTGCACCTCCCTTCCAGCACATTCCAGTGTTGTCTTTGTCACATTACACCCCCCACCTTCATCATCCTCATCGTTGCACACTTTTGTGCTCCCATTGCGCATTTTTGCCCCTTTGCATTGCGCACTTTCCCACCACTGCACATATCTCCCCTTTAGTGTACACAATGAGTGCACACATTGAAAACCACTGTACCAGCCTCTCCATAGTCTTTGCGCCCCAAAGGATGAGCCGAGGCCCTCTAAGCGAACTCTCCCCTCACCTCGAGCATGCCTGCAGTTGTAGGTTAAGTGTTCACCCCTTCTGTTGAGACTCTGAACCGAGTACCAACTGAACACAACAATGGGTGCACCACCTGTCAACAAATGAAAGTCAACACACACCCTACTACACTGCCACTACTGCCGATTAAATCTGAAGTGATGCGACTATTCGCATTAGTAACGATGGACTTCATCACAGACTTACTGGCCAATGATGGATCTGACAGCATCATGGTCATGGTAGACCATGGACTTACTAAGGGGGTAATTTTTATTCCTTGTGACAAGATGATCAATGCACTAGGGGCAGCAGACCTCTACCTTCATAATAGAGCATATTTGCAACCGCCAAATCACTGATTTTAACAAAAATTTGATGGCTGTTGAACGAAAATTTGGTTCATCCGGATTTGGTCAAGTGTGACTATCTGTCACCCTCTGGCGATAGCGCCGTCCAAGCACCGTCATCATCATCGCTTGCATTGCTTTCCACGTCGTGCGACGCGTATACGATGGACCTCTTTACAATGTTACTGGCAGCAGTACCATTACTCACACAGCCTCTGCCGCCTCCTCCCATGTTGAACACGACTCTATTGGCAGCTGCACTCGGGAATGATGGAGCTCACGACCAGGTTATAGCATGGATGCAAACTTAAGCCGACGAATCAGCCCCTCATCCTCCTTGCCCCGTACAAGGTGGCCAACGGATTACTGAAGATTGGCTCAAGACACTGCCAGCTGAGGATTGCAGGTGGTGCTTTCGGTGAGTTACATACTTCTACTCTTAGATTCTTCCATGAATTGACATGCTAGGCGGTCAGCATGACAGCAGGGGAGATTATCGAGATGGCAGAGGAATTGGATATTCCAGACTCATTTATAATGGAAAATCGCTACTCGTTTCCGGCTGTCAAAGCCCTGTGTCTCCTTTGTGCCCATTTTCAGCTTGGTGTCAATATCTACCTTCTCACTTTGCAATATGATCGATCTCAATCCTCCCTTTCCAAACTCATAAACAAGCTTGTCGAGTATCTTGATAACCGCTGGGAGCATCTCCTCACCTGTGATTCCAATCATCTTCTCATCCCACGCAACTTGTGAAGTATGCTGCAGCAATCCATGCACGTGGTTCTCCATTGCCGAACATTCTCGGATTCATTGACTGCACGATTCAGCGAATCTGTCATCCCACCTGGTATCAGCGTATGGCATATAATGGTCATAAGAAGGTTCATGCCTTGAAGTTTCAGGCTGTCATGCTTCCGAATGGTATCATTGGACATCTCTATGGTCCTTTTGAGGGCCGCCGTCACGACAGTATTTTGTTACATGAGAGTGGTCTCCTTGAACGGCTTGCCGAATTTGCCTTCGTTGAAGATATACCCGAGGATGGCCTGGATGAAGAACATAGCACGTACTATCTTTTCGGAGATCCTGCCTACGGCGTTAGTCAACATATCATCAGCCCATTTTCTGGAAATGGAAATCGCACACCCGAAGAGATGGAATGGAATGCACAGATGTCTGCAGTTCATATCGAGGTTGAGCATGGATTTGGTATGGTTGTCAATAACTGGCCATTTCTCAATGCTGCATGGAAGATGCGACTCTACGCTTCACCGGTTGGACAATATTATCGTGTCAGTGTTGTACTTACCAACTGCTTGAATTGTCTTCGGCCTGGTCAGGTTGCTACATACTTCAATTGCCGGCCACCATCATTAGAAGAATATCTTCATACTTAAATAAAACATTGTACACATAGGGTATTATGCCGAATACATAACAAGAGTATCAAGCGGGTAACATGTGGGGTAAAGTAAAATAGCGAGAGGTGTAAGTAATATGAATTCACAGAAAGATAAAGTAAAATTTGTTAGCACTGGTATAAGATTTAGTACTTAGTATTGAGCCATGTATCCACGCATGAGATCCAAGAATCCCATCTGAAAATTCTGTGTCATCTTTAAACCTTTCTCGTACTTATCGTTGGTCACCTTCATCTGTTCAACCAAAGTCGTTTGGAACTCGAGGCGCTCCTTACGATCTTGCTTTAAGGTGTCCACAAGTACCTGAACACCATCGTTAGAATCTGTCCGCCGCACGCGCTTTGTACGCCTGACAATTTGGACATCATTGTCCTCGTCATCGTCACTGTTTTTCGATGAGCGTTTGCGGCGAGAGCTTGAAGCGGCAGACGCCGATGACGCAGGGGTTTTGGGAGTCTTTGGAGTTTTACTAGTGAGGCTGTGGACAGGAGAACGATTTTCCTTGTCACCTGCAGCCTTGGTTGATCCTGCGGGCGGTGCGACAGTTTGAATAGGCATTACAAGTGGTGTGTCAGCATCAGAAGATGCCGATAGCGTGGTGGCCGTGATAGACATAACCACAGGCTCTGTGGGCACAGCAGTGTGTGTTATGGATGGAGATGATGCAGGAGGTGGTGGTGGAGTATCCGGAATGGTGGTGACAGGCTCTGGAGCCATCGTGGGTGAGACGGATGGCGCAGCGGGTGCATTAGGTGTAGCACACATCGGGACAGCTTCACTTGGTTCGGCAAAAGTTGCTGAGAGCCGGGGAGCACTGCCTTTCACAGATTTCTTGCGCGAAGGGCCAAGCGAGGCAGAGCGGATGGCTTCACCACCTATTCTCTCCTCCTCCGATTTCTGGAATGAAGGCTATATGTAGAGAGATGGAAATAGAATGAAAAGAGACAGACCTTGCGTGATTCCTCCTTTTTGGCTTCAGTTTTCTGTTCAAAAAGTTCCTTCATCGAGGCGAGCTGGTCCAGAGGAGCTCCCACCCTGTCCTGGAATGCTGAGCCAGTTATCGCATCGCAAATTCGTGGGGCCGTTTCGGGGTTCTATGTAAGGGAAAGATTGAGCTGCAAAGTCTATGATGTGAAAAGCAATCATACCACATGCCACGCCACGAGATCCAGTAGACGCACCTTGAGGACCGCATTACTGCCAGAAACCCCCAGCTTTCGCAGCCTGTCTCCCAGCTCAGACTCTTTCGCCCCTTTCTGACCATGCCCCGCCTCGAAGAACTTGACATGTATGGCAGCTTGAGCGATCTCGAAAAGCTCATGGGCTGTGAACGGTGCAGTGCATCGTGCCACCGAGCCCGGTGGCTTGGATGTGGACTGCATGGCTGTGGAATCGCGTTCCAGACGTCGAATCAGCTCTGTGCACATAGAATCAATGGAAAATATCACCTGTGGCTGCAATGTGTTATCTTTGGGAGCGAAAGGGCCGAGAGAGGCGATTTCAGAGGGGTGTGGTAGATCATCATCATCTGGGGTAGGGGGGAGCAAAATCTGAGGTAAAGACTGAGGTAAAGGAGTGGCTGAGGAGTTGGTCCCCGAGAAGTCAATTACGCCCTCGAATGGCTGCATTTTTACGATAAACTAGCGAGAGATGGAAGAGGGGGTCGCGGGTGGTCGTGGTTGAGCGAGAGAAGTCACGCTATCCAAATCTGGACTGTGACCTATCCAAAAACGGTCAACAGAAATTTCCACGCCTTTCAACGAAAATTTGAAAGCCGTTTTTCGGCCGTTGCAAATATGCTCTAATGTATTCAAGAGATTTGGTTTGCCAGATAAGATCATATCTGACCGCAATCCTAGATTTGCTTCTAATGCATTCCAGGAGCTGGAAAGACTATTGGGGATCAAATTGGCCATGAGCACAGCCTATCACCCACAAACTGATGGGGAAATGGAATGTGTCAACCAGGAACTAGAAATTTATCTCCGGATCTTTTGTGCAAATAAACCCTCACAATGGAAGAAACACCTTACCACTGCTGAATTCACCCACAATCAGAAGCATCATTCGGTGATCAAAAATACCCCTTTTTACATAATGATGGGAACCCACTGCAAAGCCATCCCCACAACTTATGAGAAAATGAACATGCCAGCTACTGAGCAAAGGATAGCCTAACTGGGGAATGTGCAACGAGAAGCCCTGGTGGCACACAAACTATCCCGACAGGTCATGATTGGGTGAACTGGTTGAAACTTCCACCCATTCATGGTAGGAGAGAGGGTTTGGTTGGACTCTAAGAACCTAAAGCTGGGATACCCAACCAGGAAACTCACCTCAAAGCATGAAGGGCCATTTCCTATCACCCGGGTGATATCCTCCCATGCCTATGAATTAAGACTTCCTTCACAGTGGAAAATTCACCCTGTCTTCCATGCCTCGCTTCTCTCATGTTTCAAGGAGAATGAAACTCATGGACCCAACCTTCTTCCCCCACCCCCAAGCTGATCGAGGGAGAATTAGAACATGAGATTGAAGCAATTTTAGCTCACAGGAAAAGGGGTTGAGGAATCCAATTCTTGGTGAAATAGAAAGGCTACGGCACAGCCCAAAACACCTGTGAATTGGAAATGCACTTAAAGAATGCCTCAGAAATCCTGGAGGAGTACAGATCCACCCACTACCTTCCACGAACATGAGTCACCCTCTACACTTCATCATGAGTGTCACTCCCGATCCCAATCTAGTGCAAACTTTTAACTTGATCCTGGATTTCGTCCAAGATGCAGATGACTCCCGAAATGAGAAAAGGCTACTTTTCGTAACCTCCGACTGAGCCTTGCTCAATGGAACTGTCCATAACCTATTCAAGACTTATCAAGCAATCTCTGCTCTCGAGCTGGTGTTTCAACATCTTTCACAAGAGGTGTACCACCTCGACTTACTTCCCTCATGAGGAATTTGGACGAACAAGTGCTACGATACAGACCCGGAGAGCGAGTGCCTATGCCCCACCAGGTATTCATTGTGGAGAGCTCAGATGATGATGAAGAAGAACAATTTGTGACAGTGCCAGAACCACCATCACCACCATCACCATTATGCACACTGATGCCCTATCCAAGGCCACCCACACCTGACCACCCTCCTGCACCTAGGTGGATGCAGAACTCCATGTATTTCACCTGTGCCCAGATTGGGCACTTCTCCTCACACTGCCCTTGATACCAATGCCCACACTGTCGAGTCTGGTATCCAGGACATTCAGCGCTGTTTTGCCCAAGAAACCCGACATGTGACAACCCACCTCATCACTGCACGACTTGAACCAAACCATGATGATCATCAACTTACACCTCATCATCTCACTTGGCACCATATTTGGCACCACAATCATTATTATGCTCGTACTTTACATTCTTGTCATGCTCAGAAACCTCACTGCCACCCCCCTTCCCCATGTCATCATATTCATAACCGGCACCTCTGTACAGTTTGCAGGGGCTCACACAAATGATATCGAGCTACCCACAAGAGTCTATTTCCATGATGCACCCACACACATGACACTCAGCACATTTATGGCAACAACTGATGAAGAATGAACACCGCCATTCGATCTGATGTGAACAATGCGACCATGATTTTGAATGGTACTCAAAATCTTGGGGAGGAGCTGGTGTTACAGGAATGGATGCCAATATGGCAGAGGAGGGGGAGTACAATTTTCTCATACATTGTCATCATCTACTATTGTTCTTTGCTGCTCTACTCATGCTATTGTCTTTGCTCGACTATTCTTCTTGTTATCTCTCTTATGCTTATTGTCTTGCTTTATTGTTCTATGATGATTGTGACCATGCACCCATAATCACCCATCTTCACATTTCCATGCTATTGTAGTAAGTCTATGGACACACCTATGTATATGCTCTCACGTTATTGTCTTAGCTACTCTCATGCTTGTAGTATTTAAGCTGTAATGCAAAGACCAGGCAAGCTCAGCTTGACCTAATCATCTCAACGTTCTTAACGAACTCATGAAAGTCATCCTCAACTGTTGCTTACGAGCTTCAGAGAATATATGAATAAAGAACCATTGTTCCTAACACTAAGGCACACAAAAGTGCATGAAGGCACACAAAAACACACTGTGCAAAGTGAGTAGAAGTCATCCAAGAGATGCACACAATCACAAAAAATGCCATAGTATGAGTGCAGGGTGATAGGGAGCCATATCACTGGACAGCTCATTCACCCAAAAGAGCCCATGCATGTTTTTGAATGGAAGTGTGACAGTCAAAAGAACTCTCATCTACAAATACTGTTTGCTCAGGTGTGTATATCAACAACCCATATTGGTGTCAGAAAGCTAATCGCTTTGCTTCACTGCATTCGAGTGCTTCTCATGTGAGCTAAGGAGAATTCATTAAGGGTGAAGTAAAATAAACAAAGATAAGTTACCTTCTTCAATGTAAAACCACTTCTTCTCAGTGATCTGTACAGTGTTGCATTACTAATTTCATCTCCCCTTTGTTCCTCTAGAAGTTCCCATAGTTTGCTTAAATAAATGTCTGGACTGAAACAGACTTGGCCTTGTAAGAACTGACATGGGGTAAATATAGAGGAAATCATTAGATGGAATAGTCAACACGCTCTAACATCAGTAGGCCTTAGAGCCTGCTTCACTCCCCGGAGCTCTTTAGAGACTCGAGTTCAAACAGCCATTCCCTTTTTATGGTAATCGGAGAGCCTGAGTGTTTGTTCAATAGTCCAACATTTGCAAGCTGTATACCGTGAGATGGACCCAATGTCCAAAGATTGTGCCATATTGACTATGGCTCCATGGAGATAATCAGGTAGAGCTCGGCCACGAGTCATAGTGATGGGTGGTTGAATGCAAAGACAATTGCGAAATTGGCAGTTGTTGAGATATGGCAATCCGAAGTTCGAGCTTGAAAATGTGTTGTGTTTCTTTATTTGGCAAAGTCACGTGCAAAACACAGTAAATTGATCCCATCACCGACATCCCTTTATGGTATGTCGGCATTATTAACAAATCCTTTGGCACGTAGTTACCTTTATGATCTCTCATATATATACCCTACATAATTAGTTAGACATTACCGTATATACCAGGTATACATACATTACACTCTCATCTAGGATCGATTCTCTCCATGGACCAAAAAATCTATGAGGTATGAGGGGTTATGGGCTATGTGAGGCATGGGTTATGAGGGTGACTGCCTCCAAAAAAAATTTCCGTGGCCTGCGGCCGGACTAAGTAACCGACCCCTGGTCCGGCATTCTAATGCCGGCACCCCCTTGTGAGACACCCGAAAAGCTGCAATTGTGCAGTCGTCAACATGAACAATGTTTTACTGTTATTGACTGTAGAAATGACTGTATACCTGCGATGATTACTGTTGGCATTTTGGCACTGTACGGTTGCTTTGCAGTTGCTGTACAGTAATCACCAATTTCGTCGCACGGATACCAGTGCGCATGCCACGGTCCTGTGCATATTAGGGATCGGACACCGAGGTATCGCTGAACAATCGGGATCCTTCACGATGCCAAATACATCAACTTTCGCACTTGGTTCTAAATTGTCACCAAGGTAATATTCCGAGCATCGATGTTGAAATTGTCAGTGTTACAAAGAACCACAATGCATGGGCGCAGATTTGTTGTACATTCAAATTTACAAACCGATCTCTTCTTTCCCATCAACTCCCATCCACACGCACCAGTTCCCACATCTGCATGGTATTCCCCTCTTTCATATCGTCGATAGCGAACTGACCAAATTGATGAACAATGTTCTCGAGACATTAGCATGACCACGACATACATAATTGCCCTCGTCAGCAGCAGTGTAGATACGACTGCTAATAACCCTACGAGGATAACCAGCATCAGGCTTGCAAATACTGTACCCAGAGATAAATAAATGACTCGGTGGAACACATCAATATAACGATGCAAACGCACTAGAATCCAGGGTCGTTTGCATTTTCCTTGAGCAGTACCCAAGATGTTGCAGTTTTGGCACAACTCAGATATCCACCGCAATCGGCGAGTCGGTGGTGATTGGTTTTGACACCCGAGATAACTTCATCGAATGTTAGAGTTAGCTTAGGACTATTTTCACTGTAGTTCAGTGAAAACTATGACTTATTTTATGAGTAACGAAATGCCAATAAAAATAAGTACGCAACCTGGATATTGGTAGACGATGCACCGCCACTTTGGATTCGGGGAGGGGTCCCGACGTAGGTCATGTAAATCGTGGAGTCGTCGCTATTTTGAATTTGGTACAGTCCTTCCTCAATGTCTGGCTGGCGTTCAGCATGGACTGCATCATTACCGATTGCTTTATATGACTCGAAAAACCACATCTGGCTGGGTATAGCCTGATATCCGGGAGCATTAGAAGCAACATATATCTCAGTTTATCTTGAATGAGGACGATACTCACATCACTGGGTTCGAGGGTAATCTGTAATGAATTTAGATGAGTCCGAAGCTAATGAGCACTAAGCACACTTACATCTTTATCCGACTCAACGGAATAACTAGCAAACCCAAGGGACAACTGATCTCCAGGAAGGCTGATTCTATTTCACATATCGCTCAATTCACCGACTCTGAATATGAAGAGGTCATACTAACGTGTATCCGGTTGTTAGTCCAGTGTTTTGGATACGCCATTGAAACGCAGTAGCCACTCCAATTGCGGGATCGCCCATGCAAGTGCGACCTTGACCACAACCCAAATAGGCTGATGCGTTATCTGCAGAACTTTGAAAACTGTACGAGCCGTCAAGTGCTTTTGTGACGAGCCACTAAGAATGCCGGATCTCAGTCACACTGCACAAATAATGAATCACTCCTTACTCTTTGGTATAGGTTTGAGACTTCTTGTGGTTTAACATACACATTGGGATCATCAACGGATGCACCACTGGGCAGGGTAAGAAGAAACAATCCATTGAAAGTACGGATTCGATAATAGTCCGTCGGCAAGTCTGGGTCCTCAGGGGTCGGTACATCGAGAGGGACCAGTTTCCATCTTTGATTAGCATAACCCTAGGAGAGGGTAAAGCTCGTTGGAGGAAATGAACGTGGGCATTACCTACATTCGTGTCACTAGGCATATTGACCTGCAATGAAGTATCTGTTGACATGCGGTACGATGTCGAACTGCTGATCATTATGCTGTTATCATACTGAGGTCAGAGGGTAATGTCTATTGAAAATTCAAACGTCGAACATACAAATATGAATCCGAATCCTTATCTAAGGTGACACTCCAAGGGCAAGCCGAGGATAGATCCATAGTGAGGATCTGATAGCTACCCGAGACCATAGCATAACCAAGGTAGCCAGAAGGTGTGTTGACGCTTTGTATAAACCAGGTGTCAGCGCTAGAGCCATTAATGAAATTCCACTTGATTGACTGGTCATATAGTATTAATGAAACTTGCAACGGACACGTACTTCTTGTCTAGTGTCTTTCATAAATGGACGCATCTGAAGGTAAGTTGTATAGCTCGGCAAACTGATATAGGTCGCGAAGTCGACATTCTGAATGCGATAGGAAACGGTGGTAAGAGGTGCTTTAGTCATGTTGAATGGAAAACTGTAAGTGAATCACATATCTATTTATCATCAAGTGATCGTTTGTACCTACCTGTGTTTGGGTCATCATCGACTAAGTCTCACGTTCTTGTTGACAGATTTGCAGCGATATCGGCGGAGCATCTAGTCTGCTATCACGATAGGGTTTCGTTCTTCCAAGAAGCTAGCAACTCATGACACGGCGCCTGTAAGTAGCATTTGATCGATTGACTTTGGTTGGGTTGCGCACAGATTACTAATCACACAGCCACTCGAAAAGTGAAAACGCGTGACCTCGATTACTCCCTTGTATATGAGGGCTTCTAGATTTAATGTCTACGTGTAAATATAAGTTATACCATGTCATCATTGTGGTCGGACTCATATGCTAAATCAGTCTTGCTGGGTGGCCTATAGTCGTCTGCACCATTGATACTCACTTGAACACGAGCGAAATAACGTTTGATCGCCATCTCGAGATGTACTCGACGTTTTGTTTGTCATCTTTGACTTCGCTCTTCTGCCGGAATAGGCAGGTCCCTCTCGGCATCACGATACCCCGCTTCATATTGCCAAAATAGGCTTGTGGTGCGACGAAAAGTTGATTTTCCATGATTCACATAAATCTCAGTGTTGACAAACACATGCAAATAGCCGCGAACCAGATGATCAATGAGTCATACACCTCAGAACGGCAAGCGCTTACATAATTTATGACAAACCACAGTCCTGAACGTTTGAACACTTGTTGAACACCCTTCCTGTCGTTAATACGGTCTTCGGAAATTGTTTCGTCACAAAGAACATGATGCAACATGTCGAATATGGGTTCATCACAAGATGTCCGACATGCGCTTCAGCTGATCACTAGTGAGTCTTGCGTGTGTAAGTCCGTCGTTCTCACAAGTCATGTTCGATTCATTGGCTTATCTTATCCATCAGATAGATCACAGCCATATATGCTTCAGCGCGAGCGATGCATCCTGGTATAATGTGCCTGAGATTCAGGGAATCGAAGCAACCCCTTTTTCACCATCCTCATCTGCCGGATTCACTGTGATCAGGAAAAGCCAGAGAAAAATAGATAAAAACAAGAAAATATTCCATTTTTAGGGCGCTTATGGACATAGGTAATCGGAAGCTCTGGGTTCCCCATTCTTCCTTCCTAGCCCTCAACCCGGACTACTAGGGTGAGTGTTTCGCCACACAAATAGACCTCGTACTTGCTCACGACGAATCAGACGGATTTTGCTTGCCATGAACACACATGCCAGCCCAATGACAGGTATTCGGCATCGAGTTGTTCGCAATTCGTTACTGAAGCTAGGGAGGGGTGATCTCCCCACCCTGGGCCCTGGACAAATGCAGCTGTACTCTTTTTACTCTCCAGGTCTCACAACGGGGCTGTACGATATCAAGACCGAGCAGACAATTGATGCTTCTGGGCAGAAAAAGACCATCACTCCTCTTATTCAATCTTTCTACGTGACTGCACCAAGGTTTTCCATTGACACCAGTGTAATCCATTCCACTTTTCCTCTCCCAGGCGTTTCTGCGCATCCCAATATTTTGCCTCACATCGTTTTTAACGATCCACACTTGCCCTGGCAAACGGCAATTGATGCAGTCCATGAGGAAGATGCGATGCGAATTCCATGGTTGGCCGTGATAGCATTCGAGCAATCAGAGCTACAGATGTCGGCGGATGACACAGTTTTCCCACCAGATTTCCAGTCTGGTGTTCCACCCAAGCAGTCGTTCACTATGTCATATAACATGACCCTCGCTACGCTCACCCAGTCTGGTTTAGAGTGTGCTCTCCCCGACCTAAAGCAGTCTTTCGACGAGGATCCCAGTTTGCCTAATACAAAAGTTGACGTTATTTTCCCCAAGATGGATCTTTTTCTCGCTCTGTTCTCAGACTCTTCTGCTACGCCATCCATTAAGCTTGATCGCTACAAATATCTTGCCCATGCTCGACAAGTCAATACAACTCATATGACGGATGCGGGAGTGATTGATGAGGGAACATTCAGCATCGTATTTTCTCATCGTACGGGTCCCCAGTTCGGCAAGAACGGGCCTCAGACTCCAAGGCACTGTGTTGTCCATGTCGTGTCCCTTGACGTAGTACGAGACATGCCAGACTCATCTCTCACTGCCAAAAACAAGCGCGCGGCTTTAGTCTCGCTGTTCAGCTGGACTTATGACTGTTTCCCTCCCGAGACAATCAACTTCGAGGATGTGATGAAAGCGGTAGGGAAGAATTGTGAGGTCTTTGGGAGCCCTAAAGATATTCATGACCAAGTTGGTCAAGGACTGTCGTCCACTATACAAAGCCGACTTAAGGATCGTGTAGAAGACGGCTACACGGTTCTTCGTTATCGTGTCCAGACTGGAGAGGAGACTATAGCATTGACGCGTGGACCACTCACCCCTCGTCGTGTTCTTCCTGAAGTTTCCTGGTTGGATGTCCATTCCAACACAGGAGAAGATCTTCAGATCATCGATACCAAACTGGGGGTGGTGGATCTTTCGTACTGCACTGCTTGGCAGCTTGGGAAGTCACTTGCTATTGCTGACCAAGCATTCTGCGCCTCATTACTGAGGATCCGAGCCGACGTTCATAACTTTTCTCAGGAGATGGCCAAGCAAGACATCCTTTCTGAACATTTTGAGCCTGCGACGTCGGAAAGAGTTATCAAGTCGCTGCCGGACACCTTACAGAAGTTGACTGATCTTGCTTCGAACGCTCCGGGGCAGTTAAGATGGTTGCGCACTTCGCTGATTCACAGCCGATATAAATATCTCATTGACACCAAATCTGGAATGAACAACAAACGTCAACTAGTTCAGCAGCATCTTCGCAGAAGGATTAATACCATTGCCTCTGCTACAGACGGCACCCACTATACCGAATTCAAAAGCCCGATCTCCACAGATTGGAGCTTAGTCTTGAATTGGATTCTTGACAGGATATATCTTGAGGGCATCCCACCTTATTATCTCATACCAGATCCAACTTGGCTCCCATCCGAGAGTATTCGCTTCTTCTACGTCGACAGCAAGTGGCTAAGTGCCCTTATCGATGGTGCGCTCAGCATAGCTAATCATTTGGACAAGGACGATGAAGCCCGGAAAGCTATAAAGTCCTGTTTGTTGAAGTATCTCAAAAACGAGATTCATCCTGACCTCAAGCATCCACCCCAAGTACCAACCTACGGCTTCTACCTTCGGTCGGTGGCTGTGGATGTGTTTCCGGATTTAGTAGTTCGAGCTCCATGGCCTGATGCGGATGACCCTAGAGCTGAGATTCTGAGGCAGGATAACCTGAGGAAGGATGTAATGTTCTGTTTGCTGGATCGCACACCGAGCTCACCCTTGGAGCTCACCCTCAGCCAACCTCCTCACCAACAGTGCTTTGCATTTGGCCACGATGGGACATTTTCTGACCAGTCATTTTGGTTGGTGCTTCGGAAGGTCTATTCTGTTCAAAGTGACAAAGATCAGTCGATGGACGAGTTCCCAAAGGTTGAGTACACTCGGGGACCTGATGGACGCTGTGACATATATGACTGGAATTGGTGTATCATTCTGCTGGATAATCTTGCGACAGTGATTCTGGAAACTCTACAACAGGCCCATACCGAGGATCCAGATATCTACAATGGAACAGAGACAAATGCAGCTTTGATGGGCATCGAGCTTAATGATCCGATTTATAAACTGACATTCACATCTCCGACTGCACCACAAGCAAAAGATGCCTCTGAAGACCCGCCTACGGGATCGGGATTCTTTACTTTGCCAGTGGGGGCAGTCTCTGTCACGTCTTCAGATGACGTATTCTCTCGTCCGCTCAGGATTATGTCTTCCATGCAACCATCACGTCTGCAGGGTCCCCCTCGTCGCACAAATTTACCTCTTCAGTCGCTGTTGTTGTATGACCAAGGCCCTACCGTCGTTGCATCCCCAGATACTTCTTCCAGCATAACTGTGCCAGCAGCAGGCGACATTTATGGTAGCATGGAAACATGTTTACCTCGGTTTAGTCCACTTTGTTTCGCTTGCGGAGATGTTCCTTCGCCAATTCCCGGCGACTCTGACCCCAAAATAGTCAAGGTAGATGCAAATGGAACGGACGTGATATTCAGGCTTGTACGCAATACGAACAATGAGTCTTCGACTTTGACCGACTCCATCAATAGCATCAAAGTTACGATTCCGTTGGGTACTACATCGGACTGCTTGCTCACTCGCGCGCCTGGCACGTATGACGCAACTATGATCAACAATCCGCGCCTGTTCACCTTCATTCGAAGCGACGCTCAGAGTGTCACTGTCGAGCTCAAACCAAAGGCTGCTACCAATTTGACTTTGCTTTCACACAACGTGGATATATCTTTTACAATGACTTGCCCCGCTATCAATACAGTGGCCAAAGACGTGACAATTAACATCGTTGAACTCTACAAGACCAGGCAGGGTTACTCAAAGGTGGCGAAGAGTTACATATGTCATGTCCAAGCGATGGTCGATCAAGAAATTGATATTCTTGTATGATTTTCTTGTAACAGTAGCGTTGTATGTTGTGCTGAGACTGTTTTCTGTGCTCCAGAACAAATGAATTCATTTTGACGAATTTATAACATACAAACTAACTTACAGTGTTAGTGTTAGAACAACGAATTTACCTAAAAACTCAGGAATTTAAGGTTCGAGTCCAGCCTGCTAACACTTCTTGCGATAGACAAACACCCTCGACGTAGACAGACGACAAGGAGTTTACTAAGAAGTTGTCGACTGTTACAAATCATAAATCGCTTAAAATTATAAGTACACATCGTCCAAGCTCATTGTATCGTACACGTGCACCATCGGAATCTTCTGCGAGAGTGCTGAATTAGCACGAAATAGCCCAATAAACGGTACAAGGAAAAACATATGAAGAAGAGGAAAGAAAACAGTCATTAATTTCGCCCCGGAGTAGTTACGTCTGGGCTGGTAATTGGTTTCTTCAGGTAGAGGTAACCTTCAACAGCCGTGTATGGAGTAGCTTCGAGTTTAGGTTGATTATTGATGGTATTTAGCGAAAAGGGGTTGAATGAGATTGATTGATTCTCATCCGAGTCTTCAATTGAATAAGGCTGCAGCCATGCCCAATCGGCAATACTCACAGATGGTATCGAAAAGCTCGGAGTGCCTACTGGGGGGTTTGGAATACTGCTCAAGTCCGAGCCTGACACAAGCTTGCGTGATTCGTCGTACGGAGGAGTATCGTGAGGCATAAGGATCGGCCCCAGATGGAAGAAGGCAGTAATATTTTTCAGCGATTGCTCCAGAGCCCAGCCGGGCAACTGGAGCACCTGAACAGGTTGAAAGCTCGTATATGCATGGATCACCGTGAAAGGATCAACCAGCATTCCAAATACTGTAAATCGCTTGTTGGCCTCCTTTACAATTTGGTTCGGGGTTTTCACCTTATAGTTGACGTCTACGAATCCAGGCTCATTGTAGTAAGGTGACAACACGGGATAGTTGTCTGGCTCGATCAACACCGTCATGTTGCTGCCAGTGTTGGTGGCCGGGAAATATGTGTAAAGATTGCCGAGGTCAAATTCCGTCGGCGATGACTCTCTAAAGTACCCCAATAGACCATCAAATGTCCTATCCCTGTCGCCGAATTTGATCGGAAAGCCGTAGGACCCCAAATCTGGTTCAATGACAGCACCCGCTGGAACACTGGTCGAGTGGTTGACATTGGGTGGATGAGACAACTCCAAAGACACTCCCGCACTGACAAGAGCGAATGGCTTTCCGGTGATGGCAGCGAAGTATCCTGCGAACTGATTTGGGGTATACATCGTATAATTTAAAGCCCCGACCATGACATCAAAGAACTCCTGCAGATAATCGACATTTTGGAACTTTTTCAAGAGTTCACTCAGCCGAGCAGGAACATTACTGTCATCCTCAGGAGCCTCGAAAGGCAACCAATCACCGATACCTTGTGAAGTTCCCAATGGCCCACCTAAACGAATCTCTCGATAAAACGTTCCATCCGGCAGAAATACTTGCAGACCACTGTCGGCGTAGTTAACAACAAACCACCCCCAAATCGGATTGTCATATTCTGAGACTGGAACCCAGGATTTGTCTCCATCATCCCACTTGACGTAACATACATTGAGTCGACTGTCTTGGTTCATGAATGGTCCAAGTTGCACTAATTGTGCTCCGTCATCCAGCACTGTGCGTTTTACAGGCGGATCAGCAGATGTATCTGGTGTGCACTCGTAAAACTCGCTGATGTAGGGATGAAGATTGGGTGCCACCCCGCGGGCAGGATCAATCGCAGAAATAGCTTGGCCAAACATATCGACAATGTTCAATTTGGTAAATCTGAATTGACCGTGTGTGGCGGGCTTGAACGGCGAATATGATGCGCCCTCAAAATCAGGGAAGTCACCAAATGGCGTCAAAGTGGTGTTTAGCATCAGACGAATCGCGGTCTCATCTATCACACCTCGAGTGGCGGCAACGGCTTCCGGGAGGGGCTGCGGTCCGTAGCCTGGTTGGTACATCGTAGGACTGAGATGAGAACCTGATGCTATTCAGTTAGCTGAAATCTCGTGGCCCTGGACGAACATGTGCGTACCTTGCTGCCGCGTAGTTAACTGATCAGAGACGCCACTCATTGACAACGCCAAGAATTGGAGTCTGTTGATTGCCGCATGCAGCGCGCTAAGATCTTCTGGTGTGGTTGATTTGTTCTTCAACAGCTCCTCCACTCTGTTTTTAAGCATGGTCGTGGTCTGCGGGAGGGAAAGGGATCGTCCAGACAAGATGCGCTTATTTGTGATGTTGCTGAGGTCCGCGTTGTCATCGATCTTGGCATATAGCTTGGATGGCCCGTAAGTTGGACGAAGCGCAGGAACCCAATGTTTCACCTCAACATGGAAGTACTCTATTTCCCACTCAACGAAAAGCGGGAACCATGGCTGCGTCCCGTTCCACCTATCTCTCCACGGAAGCTGATCGTCCGGCTCAGCCTGCCCGGCGTCTGGGCCTTTATCGTGATAAAGAGGATATAAGATGTCGCCAGCCGTCGATGAGCGTAGATGTGGTGTATCCTCCGGAACCGGTCGAAGAGCATAAAACTCCGTAAGTAAAGCCTTCGCAGTATCCTGAAGCGGCCCAGGTAGTTTCTGTGAGATTTTCGACAGAAAAATTTGAACATCATTCCACCCATCAGGATCTGCGTCGTAGATGTCGTCGAGGGTGACGAGCTGAGAATCAAGTCGGACTCTCAGAAGTTCAGAATAGTCAATCGGCCAGCCGTTCTGTATACCACATAGTAGCAAGGTAGGGTCCCTCGAGCTATAAAACCTGGGAGAAACGACGGACTCCCAGTTATATTGACCGATAATCCGAGACATTTCTCTCTTCCATCCGTCCGACTGCGTACGAAGGACAGAATAATGACCGACCATGGTATCGACTTTGTCTCTCGTGGCTCTTTTCTCTGCGTCCGTGCGCTGACGGTGGCAAGAGACCCACTTCCACCACTCTGCCCAAATCTTCCATTGCTTATATTCCATCTCTCGAGTGCAGAGGTCAAGGGCCATCTGGTACTCATTCACCGTATTGAGGTCCTTCAACTCTTTGGCAGAAGGAACGGTAGGCCTCTTTCCTTCTTGGGTTCCCGTCGCAGCCCCCGACACGTGCCATCGCTGTCCACCATGTGACGGAGTGAAGTAGGATGTATAAAGAGAATCTGCACCCTGCAACTGAGAGTCTGGATCTTCCGCCTGCTTGATAACAAGGGTTTGGAGGGAGAGGATGTCTTGCGCAAGGGGGTCTGGCTTTGAAGAATCATCAGTATTCTTTTTCTGGTCGACTGTAAGTGCGTGTGTATGTGTGACGGCTAGCAAGGCATCCACTGGATTGACCCCAACCGAGACCGGCGAAAAATCATTGTATGAATTAGCGATCGTATCAGCAGGGACAATCGCTGGTTTTTCGTTCAAATCCCATTCCACCCCATAGATTGCGCCGTGGGCAATAATACGGGTAGGTTCATTCATGGACAGCGAGCTTTCGGTCCATTCGGTAATACCGGTGGATGAGTTGTCAGCAAGCTTCATATAGCACCCTGCCAGACGATCAGCATGGGTGGGAGACGGCTGTGGCTGTCGGAATAGATGAAAAGGATCATCCTTGGCATCCGGATGCCAGCCAAGGACGTAGTAGTTCGCCTCAGCGTTCTGGAGATACGCCGCAGTGCCTGTACCATCAACATACAAAAAATTATCGAGCATGGAAAAGACATTGGCATTATGGGGTTGATAATCGGCGAAGACAGGATCCACACTGTTGAGTATCAAAAGAGGTACACGCAGGATACTCGGGCCGTTACTTTCTGTCCAATCATCCAGCGGCTGTTTAAAACCTATGAAGGTCTCAGCTTGGATCTCGAGGGACTGGCGTCGTCCTCCTATATAGACGTAAGGAGACACGTCAACTTCTATATCGACCTCTGGACCGAGCTCGTTCATCGTTCGAAGACGATCGGACTCTATCGCAAACGCTTGGAATTCGGGTATGTTCGCATCAGCTGGAGTTTTACTTAAAATGTGACGCAAAACGATCCATCTGGACGGAAGAGGACGATAGGTCGGTGATTGTGGATCGACAGTACCTACACTGCCATCCAATGGCGGATAGCCATGCTTATTTCTCAGATCTGCCGCCTCCTTCTCAGCCGACTGCGTGACTGCAAATCCAGTTCTGTAGAAACGGGGAAGGAGCCAATGAAGATATATCCCAAGCCTGTTCCTTTTGATCTCGCCAGTTGCGAGATCGGTGACACGATCGCTGAACGCCGAACCACGAGCAGTGTTATGGAGATCGACGTCTTTTTGAACATCGTATCTTAGAGTTTCTTCCAGGCGAAGATGTGTGTAGTCGGGTTGGGAGATGGGAGCTAAACGAGAGGGACCGTTACACGCTGCAGCATTCAAGCGAAAAGCGTCCAGTTTCATTGGAATACAGACATTATGTTGAGTCGACATCGTACACGACAAGAGAAGTCACAAAGCTCTGCAAAGATATTCATTCAGTTTATCTCTTCCTCATCAGCGCATAATCGCCATTTCCGAATTGGATTATAAGCGCCGGCCTAATGAGATTCTGTCAGGAGGTATGGACATGCATCAGCATGTCGAAAATTTGACATGAGGAGATAGTGCATGCTCATAGGTAAAGTGCTTGGATCTCCGTAATATTGGCCAAAAGGGAGATTAGCGATTTAAATGTCCTCTGAACCCAGATATGTCAGAACGACATAAAAAAAGATGCGAAAAATCACGAGATTGCTTAAAGGAGGCGAACTCTGCTTGAAATATCATTCCGAAGACGGCTGAAGGAACTTCGAAAAGGGTGGGCTCGTTCACATGTTCTTCTATTGGTTGACCCTTGACATCCTCATGCCCTTGTCATGAGATATGTGAACTCCAAATGGGCAAGATAATAGCAAGTACAATGACGGGTGCGAATTGGATCTGCGGCATCATGCCGGCATGTAAGATTCAGTCTGTGGGCCGAGAACCATTTTGGGATATGACAAAGCAACCCAGAACTAAATATGGTTATTGGGGCTAAGCGCCGCGGCGCGCGTTGATTGCGTCCGACGTCGAGCTTAAGTAAAAAAAATTATAGTAATTTTTGTGCGTGGTGGTTCTTGCATGATATTTTTTTGCTTTAGTGCGCCGCAGACGAAAAAATTGCCAGTTGACTCGAGTATTGGAAGCATCTTGCAAGTTCACATGTGTAACAGCACTACTAAGTAAAACATGCTGGAAAAACAAATGGCTGGCATGTCCGAAGTAGTAAATTAAAAAATTGCATGCGCCGCAGGCTCAGAAAATGCTGGATTTTCGGGAAAAAAAGTAGCAGGACTTGAACTTGGCTACCAAGTCACGAGCTTAGACAAGTAATAAAATATCATGCCATTACCAACTAGACTAAAAATTCGTACAACTTCAAGTACCTTAATACATTACATTCTCGTGAACCTAGTTTTTGAAAAAAATTCATGGCACCAGAGCCCTGACAACCGTGGACAGCCGGCGGTCCTGCTGAAAATACAGGTAAGTATAAGAGATTATTACACCAAGTTCGGCAAGTTCATAGGCATGCGATGCAAAGCGGGTTGTAGTGTATGCGGTGCTGGGATCGTCGGTGTTGCTGCCGTTGGAAACCCTCTCCATTGGACTTCTGTAAACATCCTTTAAACTCGATAAAATGAATGTATTACAGTATTGTGAGAGGAGATTACATAGTTTAATACTTTCCTGTAGTACGACTAGTACTACATTTAAAATATTTCTTCCATACTTCCCACGGGAAATCGTGCCTTGCACCCAGCTGCAGTGAAAAGCATGGAATATCTTCTTCCATCTGTTTCTGTCCATTTTTCTCCGGCTTTTCCTGATCACGGTGAATCTAGCAGATGAGGGTGAGTGAAAGGGAAAGATTCCCTGAATCTCGGGCACATTATACAAACATGCATCGCTTGCCCAAGGCTGTTATGTACTTATCCGATGGATAAATCAATGAATCGTAATGATACATGACTTAGGTACGTCGCTTGATATTGGGTGGGTCGATGCACATATTGGGAACGGCGTCTACGAGGACTTACCGGAACTCATGCAGTGAGTTGCGCGACCCTGCCAGGCGACTGGTGATCAGCTGAAGAGTATGCAGGATGTCTTGATGAACCCACATGTGCTTTGTGACGAGACAGGTGTCGAAAACCGCATTAACTTCAGGAGGTGATGTACGGGGGTCACGAAAGGGGGTGAATCGTTCAGTTGAGGTATATATGGAGGGTATTGGTTTTATGGAGAGAACGTGAATCGAAACGACAGTGAAAGGGTCGTAAATGTGTTGTGATTGTTGCCGCGATATGATTAAGATCTAGGAAGGCTCCCTGGAAGAAGTAACGAATTGACCCCCCTTCAAACACGTATCTTGAATCTTCCTTTAAGTGCCGAGAAAAAGATAACGTTGAACTTTGTTGTTGTGTTGTTTATATTAAGGAAAATTGAAAAACAATTCTTGGACAAACTGACCCAACCGTCAATATTGTTCAAGTTCCTCGGCATCCACCATGCATTGATTGCCCTAATCTACGGAAAATGTTGACTGAAGTATCCTCTGCCCACTGCTACTCCGTGTATATGACTTTCCACGTTAGTCGTGCACTGTGAAGTTTTCTTAAAACGGTATCATCGAATCAAAATACATGAACAATTTTCTGACAGGCTTCGAATCATCCGCTGGTCACCGGTCATGGGTTATTCAAGTTGTTTCAGACTCGAGTTGGAAGACCGGTTTGAGCGTTCCGGGATAGATCATCAATCGCGATCTTGATTCCGCTCTGGAATTCCAAGGTGTGTACCAAAACATTAATAACTCGCATATAAGTAAGTGACATGACCATTGATCGATATATTGGTATTCCAGACATCGATTCTGCTCTTGAATTCCAAGGTGTGCATTAAGCGTTTCTCATAACTCACTTATTAGTGATAACCAGGTGCCATGCATAGATGTCGAATAAATATACCATTGATTACTATCAAGTGAATATCAGCGTTGGTGACTGCGAAATCATCCTTCTTGTCGATAACTCCGTTGATCCTGCAAACATCGAGAAAGCCGTGCTAATTGATGGAGGAGAAACCGCGGGTCGTGTCCGCAACATCAGGCTGGTTATGAAGTCCATTGAAAAGGAGTACGGACTGAAAGACTGTCTGAAATTCGATGCTGTGATCATCACGCATTGGGATCGTGATCACTATACAGGTGTCTTGCGAATGATGATAGACGACTTGGAGAAACGGCAAGCAGAAGATCCGAAAGGGACCGATCCTCTCCAAGTGTCCTTTCTAAAGTATGCGGGCGGAGAACCGACTTCGATTCTTTATATTCCGTATGATGAAGATCTTGGTCGGAGTAAGCTCCCAGGTGTGGGAGTTACGCGTGGGGTCAAATATGATGGAGGTGTGTTGGGATTTGGGGACAAAGTAAAGGAGAAGGCAGGTGGGGGTAAACGTATGAAGCGAGTCTGCAAGGTAGTTGCTGACATGCAGAATATGAACAAGAACCGGCTTGTCCTCAGTGATGATGCAAAACCATACAATCCTGACCCTAAAGTTGATGGCCCGAGCCAGCTACTCGGTCGCGAGCTCTTCTCTGGTGTTTTGAAGAAGGACGCTCAGACTGCGGGTAATCCTCAAGCTCTCCTAGATGTCTATAAAGATAGGGACGATCAGTTCAAAAAGGATCAACCTGGATTATTCTGTGTCGCTGTAAACGCCCGATATCTGCCACCAACTGCATCTTCGGATCCAAAGGATAAGAAATGGCGCAGGATTGGTGAAAGTACGATGACAAATGTCAGCTCTATTTCCTGTCTGATCATATGGCCCTCTGGGGCTATTTCGCATTCCTTCGCTGGCGATGCGCGTTATGACATGGAAATGGGGGTGATACGTTGGACAGGACTGAAGTTGCCTGACAAATCACCTGGCAGTTCACCACCACCACGACCAACAGCCCTGGAAGCTGTTCCCATCGTTAAAGCCAGCCATCATGGGGCTCCTAGTTCGTTCCCACTATACATGTGCCAGACGTTCAAGCCTTCCGTCATCCTCTTCTCCGCGGGCGACAACGAAGAATTTCTTCATCCCAGTAAGTCTAATGTTTTCCTCGCTTTCCTTAACACTCATACTTGTATTTTTATAGATTGGAGTAATTTGTTTTATGCACATGCGTACCTCTCGTCGTGGCGAGGTTACCATGCCAGGATAAAGGAGAGTGGCGAGGACGCGACGCCCATTTACCTCACATGCTTCCCTTGTTATCTATATCCCAAGACAGACGAGCATGGGAAGGAGTATTTTCTTTCTATGTTCTCGGCAGAATCGCTTCCATTCGAGTTGATGGAAGATCATGCTGATTTTGGTGAGGTTCTCTCGGGCTTTTTCGAAAAGAAAGACGACCCGAATGATCTGGTGTCTGCATTTCGAGCGACGACATTTCCTGCAGAGGATCGTGATGAGGTAGTAAATAATTGGGCCAGGACCAGGGTTATCGCGGATATTCTTACAAGATTCTGTGCAGTTAAAGACACCGCACTCCCAGACAAGATCGCCAAACTGCGTGGGATCGACTCGACCACTCAAGCATTTAATAGAAATTTGCAGGTCTTATACAACAATGTCCTAATCGATGTTGAAAGCAAAGTGCAAGCTGAACCAGTGTTGTACGGTCCAGCGATAGCGAAGCACCGAACAATTGAAGCCGAGGTCGATGAACCTTCTGCTTCTAAAGAACCACCCAAGAAGAAATCGAAGAAAGAGACAGGAAGCAAAGATTTTGTGGAGCCGCTCAACACGGAGGATGTACCCGTTCGTACTGCTGACGGTGACTCCGACAGCTACTTCTACGTCATGTCCTCTCTAGTCGAAGCCCAGGATGCGAGTCGTTCGGCATATGTAGTTGATGAATGGGATGGTTTCGTGTCTGCACTGTCACTGGAATATCTTGTAATCGACGGCAAGCTGTCATCGAAAACCACGACCGTCACACTCAGTACTTCGGATGAATGGCTGGCGTGGTTTACAGCTGCCCTTTCACCATCTTCGGGTAACACAAATGTCCAGATCTCGATGGCTGCATCGCTGGATTCGACGGTGAAAATAGATCATTTTGACCTCGTCGTGCCTTTACCTCGTCCGTCAGACCCACAAATCTCATTATCCTTTGGACCTAGTTCCAAAGTAGGGCCAAATGCAGCCTCCTCTCTCTTCGATCCCCTGATTAATTTCCTTCGCTTCCCTATGTCTGCCAATTCTACTACTATCACTCTCGACGATTTGATTTCTTTTTGTAGTCTTTCACAGGACACCGTTGGATTTGGTTCAAACCTAGAGTTCCAGCTGGATGAGAACACAAGTGCTGTCTGGTTCAGTCCGGTTCTCGGAAATTATTCGGGATCGTTCCGACTGCAAGCCAATGCTCGGTCGTCCAGTTCTCAACCCGGAAATTGGTCAGGCTTCGCAGATGAACTGAAGAAGATCGGTTTATGGGATCTTGTTCCTTCTTCAATCACTGTGGTAGTGAAAAGGGACATGTTGAAAGTTCAGTCGCTGGACCTTAGCCGTTGCGCTAAAACTCCACAGCTCGGCCTTTCCTTGGGGTTTTCCAACTTCGGTGCTGTGATGTTTTGCAATCCAAAAAGTTATACATTCACTCTGCAATGGAAGGATGGTGCTATTCAATCAGCCAAGGATCTGCTGAAGAAACTTGTGGACAACTCGGGCGAATCGGGTGATTCTGTTGTCTCAATTTTTGACGATGCATTGTCCATGATACAGAAGTCGTTTAATATCCTGCAGGTTTCTGTTGAGATCCAGCGGACAGATTCGGGGTTCAAGGTCGCGTCGTCGTCAGTTGACGCACAGGTGACCCTCAAATTCGGTGATTCGGGAGATGGTAAAGCGGTGGTTTTCTTGCTAAACTTCATATGGCCTCGGTTAGTCTTCCGTGGCGCGCTATACGTTCCGGACTCCGCAGATAACAATTGGGTAAAACTCATGCCGTACTACGAGAAGTTACTCGAAGTTCCGGTCATTGAGACAGCCAACCTACGATCGTCTATATCGATCTTAGACTTGATTCCTGGGTTAACGGTCGACTCTGTGCCAGAAGGTATTCCAACCGAACTAAAGGAAGCTACACTGGAGATTTACGGTTCTACCGTTTCGTTTGCTGGGCTGCTGCAACCCTACAAACCTAAGTCTGATACCCAAGTCCCCCACGTATTATTTAACAGGCTTGAATTATCGTCGTCTTACGATTGGAAGTCTGAGGATGTTTGTTTGTACATTTCAGTTATCGTCAGCCTTCATCCCTCAACCAACGCCGCACCTGACTGTATTGGTTGTCCTGGATTCCTGTTTGCAGCTGTGGGTTATGATTCTGGCGCCTGGACGTTAGCTGGCGAATTATCCGACATTAACTTTGGTGATCTTCTTACGTTCTTCAAACAGGACGAATGCTCTCAAGTCAAGGACATCTTGGGCAATATCACCATAGTGTCGACGTCGCTGGTTTATGAGTATAGCAAGGGGATGCCGAGTAATTTCCAGTTCGAAGGTTCTATCGTTATCGCCAAGCTGGAGCTGGACTTCTTATATACGCGCGATTCAAAGGGATGGCAGGTGAAGGCGGCATTGAGTGCTTCTCAATCATGCACTATTTCTGATGTGATTGCGTCTATATGTGGTGACGACGCTCAAGCCTTTCAGCTTCCCGATTTTGTTGGCGACATACAGCTTAAAATCTCTCAGAAAGGAACCGGACCTAATTGGGAGGACTATCCGGTATATTTGAACTGCACAAAGCCAAAATCAGCTAGTTCACCGATGATATTCGCCCTCCAGCTCACCCTCGGGAAGCTGCGTTTTACTTTCCTCCAACTCAGTTATCCACCTCCTACCAAAGGGGGTGTGGCAAAAACCCCAAAGCGCGTGCTGATGTTCTCATTTACGCATATCCTTCCCTCTCTGAAAATTCCCGTAGTGGGAGTGCTTGAAAACCCGATTGATGGAATCCAATTCCTTTGGGCACATGACGGCAACTCGACTGCTGGGCTTACCAGGGAAGAGGTTCAGGAGATCAATGACACAGTGTTTCCATCCATCGGAAGTGGTGTTCTTTTCAAAGAGTCGAAACCCAAACCTACAAACGCTGACATTGTTATTGCTGCTGGTTGTCATTTTATGTTACTGGTTAACGATAGTGGAACAGTCAAGGTGATTTTCCGCCACATTGTGGCAACCGTACGAGTCTCATTTCTCGGACACCAGGCTGCTCTGGACTACAAATTTGCTGCAGGGGAAAAGCAACCCAAAACCAGCATTGCTGCTATTTCGGCAACAGCTGGAGCTTTTTCTGATCCTTCGCCGACTGAAGACAGTATGCCAGGTAGTGTATCAAAAGCCGTTGTGCATAAGGTGATCGGTCCTCTCTCTTTATCTAATATCGGGTTGCAGTACAAAGATGGCAAGCTTTTCGTAATTCTCGATGCAACGCTGGCATTGGGACCTATTTCTCTTAGCCTTTTGGGTTTTGGAGTTGGCGCGAAACTAAGTGCTGAAGTGTTCACGGACTTCAAGATTTCTAATTTCAGCTTGGAACTTCACGGTATGGCCGCTGGATTGGATAAACCACCCATTCTACTTGAAGGCCTATTCGAAGACCTGTCAACCGACAACATGGAGCTTTTCGCAGGAGGAGTGGCTGTGAGCATGAATGCGTACAGCTTCCTTGCTTTCGGTTCCTATGGAATCGTCAAAGATCAAAACGCAGATTATCACACGTTTTTCTTCTTTGCGCAGCTACGTGGGCCGTTGGTTGAACTCGAGTTTGCAACTATCAATGGTGTCACTGTGGGTTTCGGGTAAGTTAACTGTGCACATGCGGTCAGTGAATGATATCCGAACTGATTGATTATGCAGTTATAATTCCAATCTGAAGTATCCTACTGTTGATGATATTCTTGATTTCCCGCTGGTCAAGGGAATTAGCACTGAGTCAGCAGCGGGTGCTGCCAATGCGTCCAACGCTCTCAAAGTCCTCGCGGATGCTGTCTTCAAGACTTGGGTACATCCACAAAACGGGTCGTTATGGTTTGCTGCAGGGCTCGAGGTTTTGGCATTCGAAGTCCTTGACGTTCGCGCCGTTGCGGTCATCGAGATAGACCCATATGTGAGCCTTGGATTATTTGCCGATGCAGTTTGCTCGCTCCCACCTATGTCCCCTCACAATCTCTGCTACCTTTATGTGGAACTGGGAATTACATCCCGTGTAGATATACGGAACGGATCATTTAGCGTTGAAGGTAAGCTTTCACCAAACAGCTTCATCCTCCACCCTTCGTGTCACCTCTTTGGAGGATTTGCGCTCTGCTACTGGTTCGATCCTTCGCCATATGCAGGTGATTTTGTGTTTAGCGTAAGTCTAACTTCAGAACTTTGCAATCACATATTCAAACACATTTTCAGGTCGGTGGATACCACCCTGCCTACAAACCTCCGACATATTATCCTCGACCTCAAAGATTGACGATATCTTGGCAGCTTGACCCCCAGATTGGTATTACAGGGCAATCCTTCTTTGCCATCACTCCTAAGGTGTGCATGGGAGGGGGATCCCTATCGGTTTTGTTCTCCGCAGGCCCAATTAGTGCCCATTTCGATGCTCACGCTGAATTCCTGATGGTTTGGAATCCATTCCACTTCATTGGAGACATCGGTGTTTCGGTTGGCGTTAGCTTCCACATCCACGTCTGGTTCGTCAACAAGTATATCACCGTGGATGTAGGCGCGAGTCTTCATCTCGAAGGTCCTCCGTTCGGTGGCAAGGTTTACGTGGATTTCTACTTGGGCGGGTTCACTATCTACTTCGGCAACCATCCTGGACTTCCACCTCCGTTATCTTTGGAAGAGTTCTGGAATCTGTTGTCGCGTTCCAAGAATGAGCAGAATCCTGGCGAAGATGCTGGTATCACTCTCGTTGTCCAGTCCGGCTACGCGCCTGGACAAAACAAAGATGTTACCCCGCCTCCTGGGACGCCTTGGCTGGTCATCGGTGGCCAGTTCAAGTTCCTTATTCAGTGTCGTTTCGCTCTGGAGACTGTACAATACCAGCAGGAAAAAGATTGGGCCCAAGTTATATCGGGGGACAATCCCGTGTACTCCAAGGCAATGCATTCTACTGAGAAGATAACGTCCACTCTTAAGGTGACCGTGACAAAGACGGAGACTCCGTCAAATCCGGTGGAGGGCTTTGCATTCCAGCCTATACTAAAAAATGTTCCGGCTGCGCAATGGGGGCAATGCGAGTTCTTTTACATATTTGTTAACTATATCACTGCTGAAATTACGTCGTTAGATGTACCGGGAGATGATCCTGCCAACAACCCGAGGCCAGAGTCCCTGCTCGATGGATCCGGTTCGACCATCGATGGGATGTTGATGGGCGCAATGGCTACTGCACCTCTCCCGGAATATCCCTTTGACCAGATTCCTCCGTACAGCGCTTACGATGCTATGTACGTTGACATCATCAAAGGAGAAAAATTTCCTCCTGGTGATCCTTCTTCCGAGGCCAATGCCTGGTTTCCGAGGGAAACGACCTGGGACGGAGCGAAGGAGGCTTGGTTGTCGCCGCCAACGGACCCCCAGCAGAGCGTAGATTCATGGGCGAAGGCGTTCCAGTGGACGGATAAGCTTGTTGGAACCGCTCCTAAGTTCCTGTTGAGGAAATTCAAAGCACTATACTTGAGCGTCCCTTCATTGACGACTGCATAACATTCATCCAATATTACTCCATAACCCCACGGCTTGCTTGTATGCTACTTCAATCGTTTCCATCATGTAATTATAGCTGTACTATGCACTTGTGTGCGTGCATTGTGTTTCGACAATGACCATGCTTTGTTGCTAGAATGCTGATCATCGTTCAAGTTGCATAAATCGTCGATGCACCTCATCAGGAAAATTCTGGCTGTAGTTTGGCTGTATTTACATAGGTTAGGCTCTATAGGACTACGTAGGCAGTATCAGGATGCCATAGCCTACACAACACTATTTACTACTAGTAAAAGTACTCATATTCTACCTCACAATGACACAAAAATAGAAGATTGTTTACCTTTGATGAGCCCCAGTGGACAAAATAATTTAGCGTCTTCGCAGAGGGTTATTATGTTTATGTCGATTAAAATGCACTGCTATTACCCAAGGATTGTAGTGAGCGGTATGAAATAGTGAGAAGCATTGTGAATAGTTTCAAGAGCGTATGAAGGTTTTCGAAGAGGTTTGAAGAGGGTTTGAGGAAGTTCGTGTTGGAGCAGACTACATACGCTGCACAGAGGAAGAGACGACATGTTCCTTATAACCTACCTGGGGTTTAGTTAGTCTTAGAGCTAGGGTTTAGCAGAGGTAAGAACACTGTATATCTACTACAGTACAGGTTCTCCTTATATACATAATAGTAAGGATGTCACATGACTCAGGAATGTGTTTACCACATGTATGCGCAGTAAGCGTAGTAACATGTGTGTGCTGCATGCATGGCCTCATGTATGCAGCATGTATCAGGATTTAATTTCAACACCCCCCCTCAAACTGTACAGTGCTCTAAGCAGCTAAGTTTGAATCTTGAAAGTAATTCCAAGAGAGTCTCTAAATTTCCTGAATAAGACAGCGCCAAGGTTCTTTGTGAACATGTCAGCTGGATTATCATTTCCAGGAATGAAAACGACCGTGACTTTGTCATTTTCTATGCATTCGTGGGTATAGTGGTAGCGAATGTCTATATGTTTGGTCCTTCTTTCCTGAACTGGATTTGATCCGATAAAGATGGATCCCTGATTATCAGCGCAGATTGGTACGCACTTCAGTACATATCCAAGTTCCTGGAATAAGGACTCTATCCACACTATCTGTTGACAAGTGTCGGAGAGAGCCATATATTCAGCTTCTGTGGATGACAGTGCTACAGTTTTTTGTAAACGGGACTGCCAGCACACAATGCCACTCGCTAGAGTAGCAAAGTAACCCGTTGTAGATCGGCATTTGACAGTGTCAGCTGCCCAATCAGAATCTGTGAAGGCCTGTAGCCCCTCGGACTTCTCACCATCATAGACAATGTTATATTTCTGGGTTCCCACCAGATAGCGCATGATGTACATTGCTTTGTCTAGATGTTCTTGGCTAGGATTAGCCGAGAATTGCGACATCTTGATTACCGCATAAGCGATATCAGGTCGCATTCCGAGCATCAGATACAGTAAAGATCTGATCACAGACTGATATTTTGATCTAAGCATCGCATTGGGTGTTGCTGTGTTTTCTGATGGTCTGTAACCAGTCGGGAGTGGAGTGGGGGTCGCTTTGGCATTTGTCATCTCGAATCTCTCAAGCACTTTGGCGAGATATTCAGTTTGATCGAGTTTGACTTTGCTTGCAGTCTGGGTGATGTGCATGCCTAAGAATTCCATGACTTTTTCAGTACTATGGCACTCCCAATGCTTTAGACAAGCATTTTTCTTTTCATCCACAAGTTTCTTGTTCTTCCCCATGAACAAGCCATCATCAACATAGATGAGTGCAATAACAATGCTGCCTGTCTTAGGATTCTTGTGTATGAAAATGCCGGCATTGGAGCTGGCGCGCACGAACCCAATGGAGCGCATAAATGCCTCTAGCTCTTTCCACCATGCAAGTGAGGCTTGTTTAAGGCCATACAATGCTCGGCATAAGTGCAATACTTTGCGCTCTTTTCCCTCGAGTCTGAAACCCTTGGGTTGATCCATATAGATCTCCTCATCTAGTTTGCCATATAAAAATGCGGTTTTTACATCTAGGCCAGTCATATACATGCCCTCTAGAGATGCAAGTGCAAACATGAGGCGTACGGTCTCGTAGCGGACTACCAGTGAGAAAATCTCATCAAAGTCAACCCCTTCGACTTGTGAAAAGCCTTTGGCCACGAGTCTGGCTCATTTTCTTCTGTCCAATTTTACGGAGAAAACCCATCTATTTTTGATCGTTTTTTGATCATGTGGAAGATCGACGATGTCATAGACTTGTCATTTACAAAGAGCCTCTAATTCTTCATGACAAGCTTGGTTCCACTCACGTTGCTGCTGCCGTGGTAGGCACGCAATATCATGAAATTGGTTTGGAACTTGGCTTATTTCACTCGATGGTTTGACTGCTTTTGACAACAGCCAGCGAATAAGCTTATCTCCTCCTTTCTTGGTTATCTTTTTAATATAACCTGCTTCGTCTGGTTCCCCCATTGGGTGATCATGTTCTTGATCATTGGAATTGGGCACACTCTCATGAGGTGCTGAACTCGGTCCAGCAATTGGTTCTTTCTGTTGAGATTGTGGTCGTGTTCGGTTATGATCCGAATCTTGACCTACAGATCTCTTCCAATATCGATCACGTGCAATGTCTCTCTCTATGTCAGAGGGGAGTCGCTTCTCTCCATAGGTATTGCCAGGATGGTTTGGGATGTTCCTCTGCCTGCCTAATCGATGGGGCAATTGCTGCCATTCCTGTTGATCATCACGTCTTGGACGAAAGTCCTCAGTGGTTACTGGAGGCAGCAGAGGAGGAGCATCTGTCACATCGTCATGTGCCTTTTGCTCACTTGGTACATCATCATCATCATTTTCTGATGATGGAGGAAGGGGTGGATCTTGTGGCGGTATAGAATCATCGCCATCCATTCCAGATGAGTAGTCATCATCTTCTGGTTCTGGAGGTGGAAAATTACCAAGGTCTGTATTGGCAGGAGTTTTAGCTCCGGGACAGCATGGGAACAACATTTCATCAAATAGTGCCATAGTGCCAATAAATATTGCGCCACTAGGTCGCATGAAACGGTATGCTTTAATGCCATCTTCTAATCCAAGGTACGTGATCAACTCCGATCGAGGAGCCAATGTGTTTGGATGCTTCTCCTTGGGTAGGTAGACGTAAGCACCACAACCGAAAACCTTCAGATTGTTTAGATCTGGGCGGACCTTTGTCAGGTCCTCAACTGGTGTCAGCCATTTCAGACGCCTTATCGGGGTTCAGTTGTATAGGTGTGTTGCATGTTCAATGCAAAATTTCCACCATGATTGTGGTAGACATGCGGTAAATCGCAGGGTTTGCGACTTTTCCATTATTGTCCTTATGGCACGCTCTGCGCGCCCATTCTGTTGGTGAATGTGGGGTGCAGACATCTCTATTTTGATGCCAAAGTCCTTGAGCACATTTTGTAGCTCACAATCTTTGAACTCCCCTCCTGGATCAACATGCCAGTGCTTGATTGTAGCGCCATACTGTGTCAAAGCTACTGCCCGAAATTCTCTGATGGCCACAGCAGCATCAGATTTCTTTTTAAGGTATTGGACCCAGATATGTGACGTTTTGTCATCCAGAAATACAATAAAGTATTTATGTTTATGGTACGATAGTACTGGGAGTTCCTTCAGATCGGAATGTATTAATTCAAAGGGTCTTTCTGCATGTGAATCTGATTCGGGAAAAGATTTTGAGGTCATTTTCCCTTCAGCGCACCCTGGACATATAATTTTGTCTTTAGGAATAATTAAATTCCTTGGGAATTTTATGGTGCTATTAGGCATCTTACCTAGCGCCTCTTTGGATGGGTGTCCAAGTCGCTTATGCCAAGTCGAGTAGTCTGCGACATATATTGTCGCAATATTGATTCCCTTGGTGCTCAATATATGAGTCCGAGCCCAATAAATAGTGTCACGTTTCATAAGAGGGACACAATCCATAATTGGGTTTCCTTGCTTGAAAAATGAAATGTGTGCGGAGGAACCATGCACATCACTTCCGTCTTGTAAGAAGACGCCCATTGACAGTAATCGAGCATTACAGTCGGGTATGTAGTAGACGGGGTATAATTGCATTTCATGCGTCTCTGACTTCCCATGACATACTACCTGATGTCTAATGAAGACTGCTCCTTTCCCTACTATATGAGTAGTACCCGTGGCTGTTTGAACCAGGGTAGAGTCCTTTCTCGGTAAAGGCTCGTAATAAGCAAAATCTTTAATTTCACCAGTGAAGTGTTTTGATGCGCCTGAATCCATGATCCAGTCGGCACCTTTCTTACAATTTCCATTTGCACACGTAATACATATATTAAGATGTAAATTGTTCCATGATACATTTAGTAGCAGTAAAATTTCACATGAAAAGTTCGCTGTGATCAGTGGAATGTTAATTCTTGTGCTTGTGGCAAGGAAAAGGACTGACCTTTCATCATATGTACCTGTTTCAAGTGGTTCATCGACAAGCATTTCGTCGATGGCTTTCCATACTTCTTCATCAGAAATGGCAGGTTCCGATGATACGGCTCCCTATCGCCCTGCACGCATACTACGGCATTTTTTGCGATTGTGTGCACCTCCTAGATGGCTTCCGCACACTTTGCATAGCGCGCTTTTGCGCGCCTTCGTGCGCTTTCGTGCGCCTTTGACCGTTTAGGTGCACCTTTGTGCGCCTTTTGCATTTCTACTGCACTTTTGTTTCCCCATAGCCGCCAATCATTGTGCGCCCTAAATGCGCCTCATTGCGCTTCAAGCCGCCTCCATGCGCCCCCCCCCACGCTCCTTATCTGCCTTCTACATTTATTGCGCGCTCGATGCGCCTTTGCGCACTCCTTTTACACTTTACCTGCAACTCACATTCCCTGCTGCGCACTCTTTGCACAATCTCTATCACACACAACAATCCACTGCACCGGTGCACTGCGCATCGCAGCTCCCATCTTACTGGCACATTTACTTGAGGCATACCACGATTCCGGCACGAGCGAACTGCGCATTCTTACATAACTGGGCTGCTTTGCACCTATTTGGCATTGGACTGTGCGCACTTGGGCGCTTTCACGTAACCCAGGCGCTTTGGCAGTATTTGGTCTCGCACAGCATCCCCTTTTAGTTCTTCCACATTTCCAATCGGCATCGCCTTATCTGGTAACTGGCACAGGTCGATCACGCCATTATTACTAAGGCGCAGCACGCGACATATAACACCAAAGCGGATTAATTGGGAAGAGCGCACAAGACTTAGCGTGCACCAATAATAGCGCATCGCACCGTAACAGTTGGATATTAGCTATAGGTGCACAAATCTTATTGGCTGAGGCAGCGGCATAGTGCGGTCAGGTTTAGATGGGCGAATGGACGTGCTTGTGGGTAGCGCATGGCGCTTCCTATTTTTATACTTTATTTCACCATTTTATCACATAAGCCATTTGTACATAGTAGCAGACAGATAGAGAATCCAGAGGATCTTTCCCCCCCCCTCATAGTTCATAGCTCAGTCAGCGTCGCACATAGTCTGTGCACCAGCGTCCAGTCCATGCGCCTTCGTAGTGCGCCCTTCGTATAGCCATGTTTGCGTTATCGTTTGCGTCCCCTCATCGTATTGTTGCGTTTTGTCCCTTGCGTTGCGTCCTTCATCCTTGTCTGTGCACTATCGTAGTGCGCCCTTCATATAGCCATGTTTGCGCACCCTTTGCGCACCCTTTTGCATAGCCACATTTTGCGCACTGCCTGCGCCTTTTTCCGCTCCTTGCGCTTTCACTCTGTTTGCACCCCCAAACTGTGCACCACCTTCACAGTACATTCCAGTGTCATCTTTGTCCTGTTACACCTCCCGCCTTCATCATCCTCATCGTTGCGCACTTTTGCGCTCTCGTTGCGCGTTTTTGCCTCTTTGCGTTGCACACTTTTCCACCACTGCGCATATCTCCCCTTTCGTGTACACTACTAGTACGCACACTAAAAATCGCTATACCAGCCTCTCTATAGTCTCCGCACCCTGAAGGACAATCCGAGGCCATCTAAGCGAACTCCCCCCTCACCCCGAGCACGCCTGCAGTTGTAGGTTAAGTGTTCACCCCTTCTGTTGAGACTCTGCACTGAGTACCAACTGAACTCATCACCGATCCAAGGGAGACGCTATCGTCTTCTACCTCTACGATCCTTGGTTCTGGTTCAATCCTCCTCCTCTTACCTTCTCGCACTGTTAGGTGCTCTTCCAGCGGTCGCAGATTTTTTGCGCTGCGTGGGAGATTCATTTGCTCGAGGGTGTCTCGAGCCTGCTGATATTCGGTATAGACCAAATGAGAGGTAGAGGCCGCACCCGTGTATGCCTGTGCAAGCGGTCGGCAGCGAGGATCCCTTGTGGGAGTATGTTCACGCTTCTCGATGTGCTGGATGAGCGGCATCGGCGGTATGATGGTGCCATTACCATTTATAGTAGTAAAGGCTTGTGAGGCGAGGTGGGAATGTTTCTCTTTAGGTTTTTCCTCTTTAGTCTTTTTGTCCCCACGTCGTCCACACTTTCGGGACGATTCTCCATTGTTGCCTTGAGATTGCCATTTGGGGTTTCCCCCTTTCGTACTCACACGGCATCGCAGCAAGTAGAATCATTGCCTGTACTAATTCGGGGATGGCGACATTGGCAGCCATAAGGCGCTCGAATTTATCAGCCATTTTGGCAATCTCTGGTGCAGGATTTGCAGCCGGAATTTTGATTGCGATTGCAGACCTAAAGTCCGCAAAGACTTGGGAGGGGCCATCGACACCATAGTCGGTGCAGATGAGATCCCATACCTCCTCAGCAGTGTCCTTGGTGTTGGCATGCTGCCGAATAGAGGGGGCCAGGTGGAGCACTAGGCTACCAATCGCCTGGTCATTCTTATTGTTCCAGGTCTGAAGCTTGGCATTAGCTTCCGCTACTAGTGCAGCATTTGTCGCCGTCAAAGGAGGCACCAGGGGTGGTTTTAGTTCCATTCCGCTAGTTATTTGCCAGAGGCCCTGAGACCTGAGCCATGCCTTCATTGAGTCGGCCCATTGAATGTAGTTAGAGCCATCGAAAGTTTGTACGAGTTTTTCAAGAGTTGAAGACATGATGTTATAGTGGCAGCTGGTAAAAGTGCTCAATCAGTCCTCTATTTAAGAAAACACGTTCCATAATCTCAGGCAAAAACACTCCTTCAGAGTGGTTAACCCTAGTCAACCTGGGTTTTTAAATGCAGCTCGCAGGGAGCGCAATGCAGCTCACGAAGAGCGCAAGGTTACAATTTGGAGACAATGAAGTCAACGTCGTTCGCAGCCAGTTAAGGCGCGTTCGCGACGTGCCCAGCAGGGCCCATAACCTGTTGGAGCAGACTACATACGTTGCACAGAGGAAGAGACGACACGTTTCTTATAACCTACCTGGGGTTTAGTTAGTCTTAGAGCTAGGGTTTAGCAGAGGTAAGAACACTGTATATCTACTATAGTACAGGTTCTCCTTATATACATAATAGTAAGGATGTCACATGACTCAGGAATGTGTTTACCACATGTATGTGCAGTAAGCGCAGTAACATGTGTGTGCTGCATGCATGGCCTCATGTATGCAGCATGTATCAGGATTTAATTTCAACACATCCAATGCTAATAGTGGACCAGTAAGTTTCTTTTAATATGCTTCAGACTCACTAAGTGGCTTCCCTCCTACTCTAGTGCGATAACTGCTGCCACATGGGCAAGCCAGCCAGGTGCATCTCTGTTAATAGAAAGCAGTGCTCTCCATGCGCAAAGGGGAAGCGAAAGTGCAAGTGGACAAAGTGCACTCTCACACGGCTGTGCGCCACCTCTAGAGGTAGGAAAGCAGCTGTTAGGTGCTCTGGTATGTACTTTTCCTCATCCTCCTTCCACACTTCCCTAACCAGTTCCTGCCAAAGGCACATCACAAACTGACAAGGGTGATGAGAGTGATGTGGGGCTCGTCAGCCCCTCAAAAGAGTGCATGTCAAAGTGCTGCAAGGTTAAAAATGTGCCCCCCGCACCATCGCAAGGGTGCCCAAGGCTGCACTGCCTTACCATTTGACAAGCGAGTACGCACGCCTAATCCTCATGCCAGACCAGGTTGGGGAACACCTCAGGGGATGCAATCTATCAAGGCCAAGACATTGAAGTGCTCGACTTAGCGCAGTGCCACTTGGTGGTTGCTGTCTTGGGTGCCACTCATGATCGCCTTAAAGAGGACATACAAAGATTGCTGGTTGAATTGGAAGTTGCCAAGAGCTGGCTGCGCAGCACAAAACAAGTGGAGGTGAATGTGAAGGCAAAGCTGGATGTGGCCGCAGAGCACTTGGAGTTTCTGGAGTTGGTCAAATAGTTGCTCCCTTGTGTAAATCCATTGCTAGCCCATAAATCAATTTGTTTGTTGCACCTGTGATAAATGTGTGATGCATCCTGAAGTGCTGCAGCATGCGCACGCATGCAAATGTGCAAATCTTGCACCAACCTGTGTGCATGCTTCCATGGTGTTGTAAAATGCAAATTGTAAGCCCAGATAATATGTGTGAAGGAGAAGAGATAAGATAGGCAACATCTGAACAAGAAATGTCAAGCACAAAAAAAATGTGCACCAGTGCAAAGATGCACAAATGCAAAGAAGTGCAGAAAAAATTGTCCAACCATCACTTTCCTCCTCCCAACTGAGACATCGACCCTGTCCAAATGATAAAAGAGTAAAAGATAAAAGAAAGTGCACACCATATGACAAATTTTAAAAAAATTGGAAAGGCTCAGCAGATCATCATGGCCAGTAAAACCCATGGGTTGTGCAATCATGTAAGGTGCCCAGATGTGACTTTGCAAATAGAAGAAAGGTAACATAAAAAAAGAAAGAAAGCAAAGCGTACATATAAAAAGGTGAAATATCCATAGTGGAGTGTGTGGAGTGCTAATTGCATGCCTCATCAGTGCTTTCTTCATCCTCAGTGCTATCTCCTTGCACTTCTTCCTCGTCAACTACTTCTTCATCTTCTGTGTCCACTACTATGGACTCTTCCATCTCTCCCAACCACGTTGTGGTAATATTGAGTGCTATGTCAGGAAGCGCAATGGACTTGCTCATGTGGTATGGCAGTAGGCGAAACACAGCTACTGGCCTATTGAATACCATCCCATTGAGTTTGCAAATGATATACATGCTGCCTTGATTATACAAAACTATAACTAGAGGACCAAGGTAACATGCATTTTGTGGTTAAGGCTCAATTCAATCACTGTATTGTGCATAAGGACTAAATTGCCATGCTGGAAGTCAAATTTTTTGAATGTGCTTTCTCAAAACAGAGCGCCACTTTGTATCTTTCTGCATAAAAGTGGGAATAAATGCATGCTAAGTCTTCTAACTGCTTTTGTAATGTGTGTGCTTGCTGTGCGATCAAGTCTGTAGTGGAGAGTATAGAATCTGGGGGTGGGTTATGGTATGTCACTTCAATGATATCAAGAGGGATCAGAGGCTGTGCACCTGTAACAATGAGGTATGGTGAAATGCTAAGGTGCTTCCGAACCATGATGTGCTCTACCCAAAAGACTGAGTACAGTAAACTGAACCATTTTGACTCTACTCCATCTGTGGCTTTGATAAGTGCTTGGCACACAATGAAATGTTTGCACTCAACAATTCCATTAGCATGTGAATTATAGCCAGATATGTGGATATGATTGATATGGTAGCGCTTACTGAGATAGGCTAGCGCTTTGATGAATGGCTCGCCATTATCAGTGACTATCTCATACAATGCGGCCCATCTGCAGATGAGGTCCTAAAACATCCAATTGCTGAGTGCACTCGCATTTTCTTTGGGAAGTCTGCAAAATTCTGGCCAAGTTGCAAGCAAGCAACATTTCTGGATGATATAGTGCCACCCTGCTGATACTGGTAAGTTCATCATTGATAGGTTCACTACGCACTATAAGGTCTGGAAAAGAATCTAACCATATTGACACATTATGACATGCACTCCAAATCACTATGAACACCATGAAATTGACCATGAATCCTTTTCGAATGTTTTCGAACTATTTTGCACAATTTCGGACAACTTCGAACCATTTTGAACTATTTCATGACATTTCACGACACTTTGAACAACTTCGCAGCATTTGAATGACATCGGCTGCCATATAGCTGTTTTAAAACACTTTTGATACACGCTGCACATCTGGAACAAACCATTTTGTTGCATATTGAGCACTACCAGACATGAGGAGAGACTACAAGAGACTTAGAATATGATAAGTGCAGTTTTATGTTTTATTGATATATTAAAGCAATAGAACAAGAACTCTTACCATACTGGGACAATATATCTTATTATCATTTTTTATTTGTTTTATGTTTTACAATACCTTTATTGCTGTGCATATTGCCCCTTGTTCTCCATATGTTATATTTCCTTTTTTGGCACTATCTCTTCAATTTATATATAGACTTGTATTAGTTACCTAGAATAGAAAAGCAAAGCAATGGGGAACAGAGCACAAGCTACCCTCTCACTTATCGTCTGACTTGAGAGTCATTCTCTTGGGTCTTATCTTCACATCATATCTCTAAGTTCTGTGAAATATCGTGAACTTCTCCGAACTTTCATATCAGTCTCTTGACTCATTGCCCATCGCCTATCTCCATTTGAAAAACACATCACATTTGCTAAACTCATTCCTCGATATACCTTGAACCTCTTCAAACTTATTTGAACTACTTTGCACATCTTTGAACTTATTCAAACTATTTCACATGTCTTTGAACCTATTTCGAACTATTTCAAACTTCTTTGTACACTCTTATGGACTATTCACACCATCCCTCATCAATTTGCCTCACTAAAAACAACATTTGAAAATCAGCAGTGATATTTAGTACCAACTTGCACCCTTTCTCTGACTCGTGTTCTACTGTCCAAAGCCATTTAGTAGGTTTTGTTTGGGTTTCCAGGTTGAGAATCATCATTGTATCAATATAAACTTTACTGAAGAGAGGCGCAGGCATTGCGACAACTGGCAGTATTAGAACTTTCTGCATTTGCTAGATCTGGCAAATATGACAAGTGCACACAAACCAAATGATGTCATCCATAATGTGCAGCCACCAAAAGTGCTCGAGTAATGCAGAGTGCATCATGTAAAAGCACTTGTGTCCAATGTTGTCATGGATGGCACACAATATTGGTAGGTGTCTAGACTGCCAAATAACAAGCTGGTGCGTGCCATGTGCATTGTGCTTCCATAAGCACATCTTGTCTTTAAGAAAGGCACTTGCATAGTGCATGAGCATGCTGTACTCAGAATCCATGAAATCACTAGGGCATGTTAGAGTATCCATCCAAAACCACACCAAATCTAACTTCTCATCCTCTGCATCTGCTGCTGCACTTCTTGGAACTTGGCTATAGTCGTCATCGTAAATAAGCACAGGACTGTGTGCATTTTGCACATTTGTGCTTGGCTCTGGCTGCATTAGCACAAGTACTTGTGCATCAAAGGACTGTGAAATGGGACATATCGCATGCATAAAACCATGTAGCGCATCAATCCAATCCTCAAACTCTTCATCTTCTTCTCTTTCTAAGTCTTCTGGCTGCTTCGGTCAATGTGAGAGCCCATCTGGACCATGCACCACTCCTCTAACATGTACAAGTGTAAAGTGGAACATAAAGATCAAGACGATCCACCAGTTAATGCTGGCGGATGGTTGGATATTGTGGTTTTGTAGCATGCCCTTAATATAGCATGCATCAGTCTTGACAATTAAGTTGCACACACCTATAATATAAAGGCACAAGCTGTGCAGTGTGCGATAAAGCCCATAAATCTCTAGCTTTGGTTGCGAAAAGCATGCTTCTCTGTCATTGAGCATAATCGAGCTGAACTGATTGTAAATTTGCATTTTCGCATTTGCACTTTTTTGCTGACAAAGGTAGAAGCTGACTGCTATCTGGGAGGTGTCGACTACAAGGATAACAGGGAATTCTGATAAATAATCAATCGGTTTTAGTGCAGTGTTGGACTGGTGGTGAGATATGTCAAGAAATGAATATAGTGAATAAGAAGTGGTTTTTGAGTGGTGATAGGCGATAGGTGACAAGTTGAGAGCGAATACAAAAGTTTGAAGAAGTTCATGATATTTTGCAGAACTTAGAGATATGATGTGAGCTAAGACTCAAGAGAACTGCTCTTAAATCTGATGATAGTGGAGAGGGTAACTTATTCTCCCTTCTTCTAAGTAGCTAGTACAAGTCTATATACATTTTGAAGAGATAGTACCAAAAAGGAAATATAACATATAGAGAACAAAGGGGCAATATATGCAACAATAAAGGACTTTGTAAATTGTAAAACAAATGAGAAATGATAATAATTGAAATGTACATTGTCCTAGTATAGTAAGAGTTCTTGTCCTATTGCTTTAATATATCATTGAAACATAACAAACTGCATTTATCGCATTCTGGATCTCTTGTCATCTCTCTTTGTGTCTGGTGGTGCTCGATATGTGACAAAATAGCTCATTTCGGTTGTGCAGCATATATCAAAAGGGTTTTAGGAACAGCTATGTGGTGGCCAACATCATTCAAAGTAATGTGAAGTTCTTCAAAAGCATTCAAAATGTCGTGAAATGGTTCAAAATGGTTTGAAGTCATTCGAAATCTTGTGAAGTTGTTCAAAAAGGGTTCAAAATTGATTTTGTGGCATTTGTAGTGATTCTGAGCATGTGCTGTAATGTCTTGATATGATTGGAAAGCTTCTCCCAGACCTTAGAGCATGCAGTGGACCTATCAATGTTTTATTTATTATCATTTCTCATTTGTTTTATGTTTTACAATACCTTTATTTACTGTGCATATTGCCTCGTGTTTTCCACATGTTATTGTTTTCTTCTTAGTAACATTTCTTCAAATTGTATATAGACTTGTATATAGACTTGTACTAGTTACTTGGAACAACAGAAAAGAAGTTACTCTCTCCCTTATTGTTTGATTTAAGAGCCGTTCTCTTGAGTCTCAGTCTTGCATCATATCTCTAAGTTCTGCAAAATATTGCGAACTTCCTCAAACTTTTGTATTCGCCTTCAACTTATCGCATATCACCTATCGTCTCTCAAAAAACATATTCTATTTGCTATACTCATTCCTCGATATATCTTGAACCACTTTGAACATTTCTGAACTTCCTTGAAACAACTTCGAACATCTTCAAACCTCTTCAAACCTTCTTCAAACTTTTTCGTATGCCTCTAAAGCCTATTTGCAATATGCCCCATCATTTCATATCGCTCATTACAACTTTTGGATATCAGCAGTGATATTTAGTACCAACTGATACCCTTCCTCTAGCCTGTGTTATACTTTCTAAGCCTTTTAACAGGTTTTTGGTAGGTTTCCAGATTGAGTATTATTAGTGCACCCTCCCCCAATTCTCAGTGATGCCCAAATGTGACCCAGTCAATCCTTCATTGATTATAACTGGGCCATGAATCCCCCAGCCATCAAGGTACTCCAGAGAACTAGATTATTCTGCGACAATGACTGAATTGAATGGTCCTGAAAATAATAAAGGTTAAACATAATAAACTTTGCTCATATCAACATACTTATGTGAACCAAACACCAGGTAATGCTGCCAGGATCGCTTCAGTCCCTGGTAATGCTGTTCAAATCCATAAGTCTTTTGCTACACCTGTATTGACCTTAATTGACTTACCACCATATACCAGAGCTCAAAATTGATATCTGAGTCCAAAATGACATGCCAAAACCTATTGGTGAAGCATGTAATGCTGATTGGACACTGAAGGAAGCAAGTGAGATAGCCTAGGTCAACTCATGATCTGATAAAATTCCACCCTGCTTCCTGAAGTGCACCCACAACCCAGACCCAGACTCGCATGATTCAGATCAAGGAAATTCTAAAAAAGCTCATGTAAGTGATCAAGCATTTCATCGAAAAGTTGGACCTAACACTTTCTCAGTTGGGTGAATCCAGCTCGGGGCATAAAGATGAAGATTATGAGCCCTCCAGTGATGATATGATGGCCATTGATGAACCTGACAACTCATTGGAAAATAGCAGCGTGGCAAAAAATATGCTCAAAGACGATGCCGATGGCCATGAAGACGATGCTGAAAATGATAATGAGGGAAGCAAAGATGAAGATGATGATGAGGAAACACAGTCATACTGGCGAGTAAAAAGAAAGGAAGGCTGCAAGGTACTAGTCTTGCCAGTTCATTGATTGTTTGGACTTGTGTTGCTAAGCCTTCCATCATTGTTCAGCACCATAAGAAAAAAAGTCATGCCACTCATGACCTCGGTCTCTTCTTCACCAAGGATGTTTGCACTGTTACCATGAAAGGCAATAGTAGTAAGCGAGCTGGCCATTACTGCCAACCTTGCATGTGCATGTATTCTGTTGTGTACTGATTTCGAAGCTAACATTCACTTTATCAGAAATGCAAAAGTACCTTTTTTGCTGTCTTAGAAGCTCAGAAAATTGTAGGTGTCACTATGACAAGTATCTTGAACAATGTGGAGCCAAGGGTGACGAGGCAAAGGCGTGCCCACCAAAAGACTGGAAAGGACTGAAGAAGTAAGCAGCCGATTTCTCTGTTGTCAAAAGCTATCTAACAATTTTGAAAGTTCACAACAAATGATTGATGGTGATGATACTCAATTTGGAAACCCAAACAAAACCTACTAAATGGCTTTGGATGGTATACCACGAGTCAGAGGATGGGTGCGAGTTGGTACTAAATATCACTGCTGAGACCAAAACGTTGTGTTTAGTGATGCGAAAGGATGAATCATGTTGCGAATAGTTTGTAAGAGCATACAAAGAAGTTTGAAATAGTTCGAAATTGGTTCAAAGACATGTGAAATAGTTCAAAGTAGGTTTGAAGATGTGCAAAATAGTTCAAAGAAGTTTGAAGAGGTTTGAGATATATCGAGGAACAAGTCTAGCAAATGTGATGTGTTTTTCGAAAGGTGGTAGGTGATGTGCAATAAAACGAGGAGCAAATACGATAGTTTCAAGGAAGTTTGCGATATTTTGCAGAACTTAAAGATACAACGCAAAGATATGACTCAAAAGATTGACTCTTAAGTCAGATGATAAGTGTGAGGGTAACTTCTGCTGTTCCCCATTTCTTGTTCCTTTTCTATAACTAATACAAGTCTATATACAATTTGAAGGAATAGTACTAAAAAAAAATAATAACAATTGTAGAACATGAGGCAATGTGCACAGCAATAAAGGTATTGTAAAACATAAAACAAATAAAAAATGATAATAAGTGAAATGTACATTGTCCCAGTATGGTAATAGTTCTTGTTCTATTGCTTTAATATATCAATGAAACACAAAACTGCACTTATCATATTCTAAGTTTCTTGTAGTCTCTCCTCATGTCCAGTAGTGCTTGATATGCAGCGAATTGGCTTGTTCCAGATGTGCAGCATGTATTGAAAGTGTTTCAAGACAACTATATGGTGGCTGATATTGTTCGAAATGCTGCGAAGTCATTCAAAGTGTCGTGAAATTGTTTGAAGTCATCCGAAATAGTGTGAAATAGTGTGAAATAGATTCGAAGTCAATTTTGTGGCCTTCATAGTGATTTGGAGTGCATGTCATAATGTGTCGATACAAGTGGGATCCATCTCCAGACCTTATAATGCATAGTGGACCTATTAACGGTTTTACCGTCATCAAGAAGAAACCTTTACCACTGGTAATGAAAGCCGGTTTGAAGGAATACATCCTTGAGCTCATCATTGATGGTGATCTGGTAAGTTTGCTTCACCCTTCTGACCATCTCTGTCTCATGTAAAGGTTATTTTAGCCATTTTGATTCATTGAGCATGCATCTTTTCTTTGCCTGCTATGTTACACCAACCTGAAACTCACAGACAAGGAAATCCCAAAGAAAACATGTATTGTGACCATGGTTGGTGAGAAGGTGGTGAAGCTGAGTGAAATTGATAAGAAATTGATTGCTGTAAGTCATCGATTTAATCTATCATTCAAGAATCTCATGATTGCGATCAGAGTATCCAAGGACTCATTTCACTCATCTACGATGGATGGTCTTCAAGGTGCCACTGGCCATTCTCTTTTTATAGTATTTAGTTTGTCTATTTGCCAGAAGACAACCCCTACAAGTGGATGCTTTCAAGCCATCTTATCGCATTTGAGCATTCCATTGGCAGACACTCGGGGATCATGGTGGGTAGCGAATTGATGAAGATTATTGACAAGTTCAGCTTTCATGAAATGGTATTTTTTTTTCAATCATCAGCAGTATTCATTGCTCATCTTCTCAATTAGTTAGAATGGCTGATTGGTGACAACATCCCTGTGAATGATGTTGCTACCAGGGTTGTCTGCACAACTATTAATCTAGATGGAGAGCACCTAGACCCAAAAGAAGTGAGGGGTCAGTAATTAATTATTTTTTGACTATGTCACTTCATCTCACCGGCACCGATATAGATGTCTCGAATATTTGCTGCACCTTATGGCATGTCATTTTGTTGCTGCACTCAAGATACCGGCTCTTTGAATGATCAAATCTATGGTCCATAATGTGTGGGATGCTGCCAGTGCTGTAGAGGATGACAAGATGGACAACAATGATGGTGACAAGGTGGACGACAACAATGAGAATGAGAATGACATGTTTGACATTGATGATACTCAATCCGAAAACCCAAACAAAACCTACTAAATGGCTTCGGATGGTATAACACAAGTCAGAGGAAGGGTGCAAGTTGGTACTAAATATCACCACTGATATCCAAATGTTGTTTTTAGTGAGGCAAATTAATGAGGGATGATGCAAATAGTCTGTAAGAGCATACAAAGAAGTTCGAAATGGTTTGAAAGAGGTTCAAATATGTGTGAAGAGGTTCGAAAAAGGTTCGAAGAGGTTCAAAGTCATGCAAAGTAGTCCGAATAAGTTCAAATAAGTTTGAAAAGGTTCGAGGTATATCGAAGAGCAAGTTTAATGAATGTGAAGTGTTTTTCGAATGGAGATAGGCAATGGGCAATAAAACGTGGAGTAAATATGATAGTTTCGAAGAAGTTTGCAATATTTTGCAGAACTTAGAGATACGATGCGAAGATATGACTCAAGAGATCGACTCTTAAATCTGATGATAAGCGAGAGGGTAACTTGTGCTCTGTTTCCCATTGCTGTTCCTTGTTTGTAACTAACTAATACAAGTCTATATACAAAATGAAGAGATAGTACTAAAAGGAAATAAGAACATGTGTAAAACATGAGGCAAATATATCAAACAATGAGGACTTGTAGATCATGAAACAAATGAAAAATGATAAATGATGAAACATATAGTGTTCCCATATAGTAAAAGTACTTATCTTGTGCTTCAATATATCAATGAAACATAAAAATGCACTTATCACATTCTAAGTCTTTTGTACTTTCTCCTCGTGTCTGGTAGTGCTTGATATGTGACAGAATAATTTGTTCTGGATGTGCAGCATGTATCGAAAGTGTTTCACAACAGCTATACGGCAGCCAATATCATTTGAAATGCTGTGAAGTCATTTGAAGTATTGCGAAATTGTTCGAAGTCATTTGAAGTCGTCCAAAATAATGCGAAATAATTCGAAAACATTTGAAGTCAATTTCGTGGCGTTTGTAGTAATTCAGAGTGCATTTTGTGATGTGTTGATACAAGTGGGAGTCTTCTCCAGACCTTAAAGTGTGCAATGGACCTATCAACATGGACACAAGTATGGATATTGAGGTGGCTGAGGATGACACTGCAGTAATCAAGGCTGCATCTGTCATGTCCTTTTGTTCTGGTGATGCCATTGGCAAGATCATGGCTTTTATTGCCCAGCTATGGGCATCAAGTGAGTACCTGAAGAAGATCAGTATCTTGCATGGCTGCAACACATTGGAGATAAAGGTCTGGGTCTGTGGATGGCAGGGAAGTTTGAGTGACTGCTTTTGCATCATTCTTAGCCAACAAAAGGTATGTCAAGTCTATTGTTATCAAGTTAATCAACTAATCTTGATGCAAATCACAGGCAATAGATGACTTTTGTGTTTTGGCAGACAACAACAGTGATTTACCTCCTTTATCACATGGCAAATGGTGGATGGATTACAGGTTGAGTACCCCCAAGTGGTGAATCATTGAGCTGGCATATGATTGCCTCAAAGTAAGTCAGCTTGTTATGTGATGTTTCTTTGCTGAATTCTGTTCTCAGACTGTTGCAGACATCCACAGTGAGCTGTTGGCAAACAAGACCCCCACAATCCACAAGGTCTTTTCTTTACTCAAGAAGGTCCAATCTGAGGGGGAAAGCCACTCTAATAATCCTGCATACCAACTCATGAAACATGCTCTCGAAGCTGGCTTGCAGAACATGGGTAAGTGGTACAGAAAGACAGATGATATGTCAATTTATTTTATCTCTCATGGTACATTGACTAAGTTTTTATTGTAATCTATATTCTGATGTGTGGTGATGGCCATGATGCAGTTCTTGATCCAACTCAGAAAGTCAGTTATTTGGATGCCGTGTGGGAGCCTGAATGGGTAGAGATGGGTAAGGATTGTATGAAGGAGATTGTGAGTATTTCATTGTTTTGTGAATGGCTCTGCTAACATCAGAAAAGTTTCAAGTATCAGGTAAAATACAATGCATCAATGGATCCTAGAGAACACCCTCAACTAAAGAAAACTTCGTTCACAACTGGTGAGATTTTTGACCACCATACTTCTGAATCGAGAGATTGATGGCCCTTATCTAGATTCTTCTGCAGCCAATGACTGGATGGACAAGATAATCCACAAGAAGAGGAACACCAGCATGGTGATCGCTACACCATCTCATGATCAAGAGCTCAATCCTTGTGCAGAGTTAGAGCAATATCTGCATGATGTGCTTATTCCAAAGCTGCAATGCCTGGACCCTATTCTATGGTGGGGGGTGAGTACATTGTAATGTTGTGATGTGATAAATGCTTATTGTCCCAGCTCGAGGTGCAGGCAAAAGCTTATCCCATTCTGCACCTTATAGCATGCGACTACTTACCTATCTCAGGATCAACTTGTCTTGCAGAAAGATCTTTTTCTATGTTGGCTCAAACAGATGATACTCGGCATCATCAAATAGGAGGTGAGAAGTTTGGTGCTTTGCAAAAGCTTCATGCTGTCTACCATGATGGGCAGCTCTCTGTGATGAATGAAGCTTGGATAGAGATCAACCCTAATTTTTTAGATTAGTGTTATTGTTGTAGTTACAAAAATGGGTTTTTTTTTTTTGGTGAACCCCAGTGCACCCCAGTGCGAACCTGAACCACACCTTCTGAACCTGAACCCAAACCACACCTTCTGAACCTGAACCCCAAGGTGCAGGTTCAGGTGTAACACCTTGCTGCACCAAACCTCAATGTTCAGGTGCAGGTTCAGCTGAAACAGCCTGAACCTGAACTGAACTGGACTCCGACCAGTTTAGATGGTAGGCTATAGACAATTGGTCAAGAGGCTAATACAAGAATTCAAAGAAGTTTACGATAATTTGCAGAACTTGAAAATATGATGTGAAGCTTGAACTCAAGAGGATGGCTCTTAAATCAGATGATAAAATGGGGGAGGGTGACTTCTTCTCTGTTGTTCTAAGTAACCAATACAAGTCTATATACATTTTGAAGAAATGGTACTTAAAAGGAAATATAACATGTGGAGAACATGAGGCAATATGCACAGCAATAAAGGACTTTGCAAATTATAAAACAAATGAGAAATGATGATAAATGAAATGTATAGAGTTGCAGTATAGCAAAAGTACTTGTCCTATTGTTTCAATATATCATTGAAACACCAAAGATGCCACAATCGAGTCCTAAAAGTCCTTTGTCATATCTCCTTATGTCCAGTAGTGGTCGATATGCAATGCTGATAGGTCCACTGCATGCTTTAATGTCCGGAGAATGCTTCCAATTATATTGAAACATTACGACAGATGCTCAGAGTCACTACAAACACCACAAAATTGACTTCAAACCCTTTTTGAACAACTTTGCACAATTTTGAATGACTTTCAACCATTTTGAACCATTTCACAACATTTTGAATGCTTTAGAAGAACTTCGCACCACTTCAAACGACATCAGCTGCCATATAGTTGTCCCAAAACCCTTTTGATACATGCTGCACAACTGGAGTGAGCCATTTCATCACATATCAAGCACCACCAGACACGAAGAGAGATGACAAAAGATCTACAATGCGATAAATATGGTTTTATGTTTCAATGATATATTGAAGCAATAGGACAAGTACTTTTACTATGCTGGGACAATGTACATTTCATCTATTATTATTTCCCATTTGTTTTATGTTTTACAATACATTTATTTGCTGTGCATACTGCCTCATGTTTTCCACATGTTATTGTTTCCTTTTTAGTATTATCTCTTTAAATTGTATATAGACTTGTATTAGAGAAGACAAGAAAAAATAAAACAGAGAAGAAGTGACCCTCTCTCTCAGAGCCATTCTCTTGAGTCTTAGTCTTGCATCATATCTCTAAGTTCTGCAAAATATCGCAAACTTCTTCAAACTTTCATATTCGCTCCTCAACTTATCGCACATCACCCATCGCCTCTCAAAAAACACTTCCCATTCGCTATACTCATTCCTTGATATACCTCAAACCACTTTGATCATCTTTGACCTTCCTCAAAACTACTTTGAACCTCTTTGAACCTCTTTTGAACCCTCTTTGAACTATTTTGCATATCTTCAAACCTATTTTGAACTCTTTTGAACTTCTTCATATGCCTCTAAAGATTATTCACAACACACCTCATTATTTCACATCTTTAACCACAATCTTTGGGTATCAGTGGTGATATTTAGTACCAACTCGCACCCTTCCTTTAGCCTGTATTATACTTCCTAAGCCTTTTAACAGGTTTTTGTTAGGTTTCCAGGTTGAGCATTATCATTGTTCCCCAAACCAGGTATAAAATTTATTTAAAATTGTTTCAAAGTGGTTGCTAACTCATTTTCAAATTCTAAAAGTGTGTCAAATTTATCTCACGAGTCCTGTCAAGAACAATGAACCAGTCATAGGGCCCTCCAAGCTATCGACACCAAAATTGAAGCACAAAAGGTAATCATTGAAGGGGAAAGCGAAGGAGGATCAGGCTGTTGAGGAAGTTGAAGGGGGTGAGGATGAATGGGTAGTGCATCATTGCTTAATTGCTGCAAAACTGGTACAGAAAAAGGTGGAGATGGAGATATTGGGAAGGGAGATGGAATTGTTGGAACAGATGCTAGAGGAGTAGAACCCCACTCTTTTGTTTTTTTTTATTTGAAATTTTGAATTTGTAAATGTCTTTGGAAAGTAAGATGAAGAGAAAATGAAGATATAAAGAATGAAAATAAAATTTAGAGAAAGGCTCAGTAGATCATCATGGCCAAAAAACCCTTTGGGGTTTGCATGACCATGCTATGATGTGATATCATGACTTGTATTGTACACTAAAAGAAATTGAAGTCTTTTGTAAGTACTTGTGAACAAAGAAAGAAAGAATAATTATTTATTTTCAAAGTCCAGAAAATCTTTGGAAGTATCTTTGTCAAGGTTTGAAGTTGTTTGAAGTTGTTCAAGACATTTGGAGTCAATATTGAATAGATTTTTGAACGAGATATGGTAGCAATAAAAAGGCAGTAACAGGTCAATGTAGTACTGATCTGTCAAGTTCATAGAGGATATAAGCTCCTCTATGGTTTCATTTGATAACAATGAGAGGGCCTATATATCATGGTTTCATCTTGTGATTAAGGGATTTCTCAATTTGTGTCTTTCGAAGTAGCACTAAATCTCCTTTTGCGAAGTTGTAGTTGCACATTGTTTGTTTGTGAACAAGTTCAAAGTGTTTTGCAGCTTTGAGTTGAGAGGCATAGACCTTTGAATATAAAACTTTGAGGTCATTTGATCATTTTGTAGTGCTATAGCTTGTTAAGCTATAAGATCAGTTGTTGATAAGATAGAATTGGAAGGTGGTGATGATACTTGACCTGGAAACCTAACAAAAACCTGTTAAAAGGCTTAGAAAGTATAACACAGGCTAGAGGAAGGTGCGAGTTGGTACTAAATATTACTGCTGATACCCAAAGGTTGTAGTGAGTAACATAAAATGATGAGGCGCTGATGATACTCAATCTGGAAACCCAAACAAAACCTACTAAATGGCTTCAGATGGTATAACATGGGTCGGAGGAAGGGTGCAAGTTGGTACTAAATATCACTGCTGAGACCAAAATGTTGGTTTTAGTAAAGCAAAATGGTAAGGGCTGTGGCAAATAGTCTGTAAAGGCATACGAAGATGTTTGAAAGAGGTCAAAATAGGTTCGAATATGTGTGAAAGAGTTCAAAAAAGGTTCGAAGAGGTTCGAAGTCATGCGAAGTAGTCCGAATAAGTTTGAATAAGTTCGAAGATGTTCGAGGTATATTGAAGAGTGATTTTAATGAATGTAAAGTGCTTGTTGAATGGCGATAGGTGATGGGCAATAAAACAAGGAGTGAATATGATAGTTTCAAGGAAGTTCACGATATTTTGCAGAACTTAGTGATATGATGCAAAGATATGACTCAAGAGAATGGCTCTTAAATCTGATGATAGCGAGAGGGTAACTTATGCTGTTCCCCATTGTTATATTCTCTCTTCTAACTAACTAATACAAGTCTATATACAAAATGAAGAAATAGTACTAAAAAGGAAATAAGAATATGTGTAAAACATGAGGCAAATATATCAAACAATGAGGACTTGTAGATCATGAAACAAATGAGAAATAATAATTGATGCAACATATAGTGTTCCCATATAGTAAAAGTACTTTAATATATCAATGAAACACAAAAATGCACTTATCGCATTCTAACTCTCTTGTACTCTCTCCTTGTGTCCAGTAGTGCTCAATATGTGATGAATTGGCTTGTTTTGAATGTGCAACGTGTATCGAAATTGTTTAAAGACAGCTATACAGTGGCCAAAGTCATTTGAGATGCTGCAAAGTCATTTTGAAGTGTCGTGAAATAGTTCGAAGTTGTTTAAAGTTGTCCAAAATTGTGTGAAATAGTGTGAAAATGGTTCGAAGTCAATTTTGTGGTGTTCGTTAGCAATTCAGAGTATGTGTCATAATGTCTCAATATGAGTGGAAATGTTCTCCAGACCTTAAAGTGCATAGTGGACCTATCAGTGCATCACGAATAGTCTTTAAGGGCATATGAAGAGGTTCAAAATAGTTTGAAATAGGTTCAAAGATGTGCAAAATGGTTCAAATAAGTTTGAAGATAGGTTTGAGGTATATCAAGGAATGAGTTCAGCAAATGTGAAGTGTTTTTTGAATGGTGATAGGCGATGGGTGATGAGTCGAGAGACTAATACAAAAGTTCGAAGAAGTTCATGATATTTTGCAGAACTTAGAGATATGACCCAAAGATAAGACTCAAGAGAATGGCTCTCAAGTCAGACGATAAGTGAGAGGGTAACTTCTTCTCTGTTCCCCTTTGCTTTGCTATTGTTCTAAGTAACTAATACAAGTCTATATACAATTTGAAGAAATATTACTAAAAAGGAAACAAGAACATGTGGAAAACATGAGGCAATATATACAACAACGAGGACTTTGTAATTCATAAAACAAATGAGAAATGATAGATAAATAAAATGTACATTGTCCCAGTATAGTAAAAGTTCTTGTTCTATTGCTTCAATATATTATTGAAACATAAAACTGCACTTATCATATTCTAAATCTCTTGTAGTCTCTCTTCATGTCCAGTGGCACTCGATATGCAATGGAAAGGTTTATTCTGGATGTGCAGCATGTATCGAAAGGGTTTTAGGAACAGCTATGTGGCAGCCGATGTTATTCAAAGTAGTATGAAGTCATTTGAAGTGTCGCAAAACATTCAAAGTCATTTGAAGTCATTCAAAGTTGTTCAAAGTCATTCAAAGTCATTCAAAGTAGCGTGAAATGGTTCAAAAATGTTTGAAAAGGGTTCATGGTCAATTTTGTGGCATTTGTAGCAGTTCAGAGCATCTGTCATAGTGTGTCAATATGATTGAAAGCTTCTCCAGACCTTAGAGCCTGCAGTGGACCTATCAGCAGTTGCAAGTATGTCACTTTGGAGATATCAAGTAGGATTAGAGGATGCGATCCTGTAACTGCAAAATAAGGAGAGCAACTGATATGTTTACAAACCATGATACATTCTGCCCAAAATACTGAATGTGCTTCTGCTGACCATTTTGCTTGCTCTCTATCAACAGCTTTGAATAATGATTGTCGAACATCAAAGTGGGCTCATTCAATGAGTCTGTTGGCATGCAAATTATAACTGCTAATCAAAATGTGGTTAATATGATATCATTTCATGAAATATTCCATGGCTGCAATAAATGCAGCACCATTATTGATTATGATTTTGTATAGTGAGTCCCATCGACAAATGATGTCTTCGAAGATCCAGTCACCAAGAAACATGGCATTTTCACATCAAAGTTTTTGCCATTCAGGATAAGTCATTAGTGAACATCAACCTTGTACAATGTATTTGAATCTATTCAACAATGGCATTTGCATTGTGTCAATATAAACTTTGCTGAAAAGAGGTGCTGGCGTGGCAACTGTAGGCAGAATTAAAAGATTTTGCATTTGTTGAATTTGACATAGGTGGCAAGTACAAATAAACCATGCAATGTCAGCTTTCATATTCAGCCACCAAAATCGCAGGCCAATAACTGATTTCATAGTGAAAACCATCTTGTGTCTGATATCATCATGAGCTGCACAAATAATTTTGAGATGATGTTCTGGAGTTGTGATAATTTTGTGAGCTCCATGGGAGTCTTTTCTCCATAGTTTGCCCAAGTCTACAAAGAATTTAGTACAATATCAAATAAAGGTAGCATATTTGGCATCCAATAGATCAGAGGGTCACACCAAATCATTTTTGAATGTGAAGTAATCTTTCATCATTCTTTTTCATGTTATTTGTTTGTGGGACATCATTATATAAGGTCCTCCCCCTTCCTGAGATCTGAAGAGAGGGAGAGGATGAAAATTTGATGTGAAGGGAAGGGACGAGTCATAATGGGATTGATTTGATGTATAAATCCATGAAGATGGTCAATCCAGTCTCTGAAATCATTTTTGTTGTTGAGCTGATCATCTTTGTCTTGTGGGGGGATTCTCAAAAGTCCATCTGGACCATGGTGTGTCCCTGCAACATGGACTAACATAAAGTGAAATGTTAAGTTTGATACTATCCATCGATTGATGCTAGGGCTAGGTGCAATATCAGGACTTGAGAGCATGCCTTTGATATACCTCACATCAACTTTGACGATAAGCTTTCAAACCCCTATTAGGTACAATTGCAGTGGTCCAAGAGCACAATATAGACCATAGAGTTTGAGTTTTGGTTGTGAAAATCGAGATTCGTGGTCGTTAAGCATAATTGATTTGAATTGACTGTAATACCATTTTTGAGGGTTGTCAGGATCACATTGAGCAAGAAAGAAACTGATAGCAATCTGCGAAGTGTCAACTGATAGGCTAACTGGAGTGGGAGATCAGTAGTTGATAGCTTGAATTGCTGGAGAATTGATTAAAGCTTCTTTCAAATCTTTTTGTGGTGCTATCTGTTCCAGTTCAGATTTGAAAGGAACATCTTTGTGAGTGAGTTGAATCAGTGCTGCAGCACATTGAGCAAAATTTTTAATGAAGATATGACAAACTCCAATAGTTCCTAGGAACACTTTAACTTTGGTAAGGCTTTGACAAGGTCTCCATTTGCTAACTGCTGTGATGTGAGTGGGATTGGCCATACAACCTTCGATGTTGCATCGACACCCTAAACAATTGTTCTGGGGATGCAAAGGTAGAGTTTAGGACCAGAAAATGTTTCTCCACAGGACTTCATGTGTTGAACTATCTGATTCAAGTTTTCGAAGTGCTTCCAGATGAAACGTCGAATAGCTGGATTATTGGGGATCATTTTATAGGATCCACTGATCATTCAATATTCTAATTTTGGCCCCTTAACTGGTGTGTCATCAATGTAAGGGATAGTGATATGAGGGATTTTGGGTTGTAGGATGAATGTGACATTGTCATGTAAGATTGGAACTAAATTTGTTCAACCCATGGGTAGGGTAATGATACAAAGCACTCCAAATGGTGTCTGATATGTTGTTAGATCATGAGATGATTCTGCTATTTTCCTTTCATCAAATGCCACATAAAGATTATCTAACATTCCTCTGCAATGTCCACCAAATTGTTCTGCTAAATGTTTGAGTATCAGTATGACACCCAAGTGCTGTATTATACTTGATTAAGTGGTTTGAGACTGTGGACAATTTGAAGTGATTTTTCATCTTTCTTCACAATGCAAAACCATTGTGATCAGTACAAAGAGTTTGATGGCTCATATATTCCTGCTTCTATCTTCTTTTTCAGCATTTTGCAGATTTGTTTGTATAAACCAGGAGGTATAGGAATGTTTTGTTTGACCCAAGGAGTACGAGGAATGACAGGGAATTCTATAGGAGGGAAGAAGTCAGGGGAAAAACTTCCTTGTTCTTGTTCTGTCCATGCAAAAGCTGTTTCATGATTTCAAATAAAGTCATGCATGAGCTTCCATTCTTCTGGCCATAAGAAATCACCAGGATGGTTTTTGTTGATGATAGCTTTTTGTTTGAGTGAATATCGGGGAGAGGGGATGAATGATGGTGGATGAGGATTCAATTTTGGCATGTTTTTGGAGGGGGTCACCAGTGATTGTTTGAATTATGTGAAATCAATCAGGAAGTTCAGTAATAACTGGTTGAATTTTCTGTGCAACCAGTTTGTATTTCTTTTTTGATGCTGCAAAGGTTGGATATAGAAAGTCGATTGAGAGAATAGTAGGGATAGAGGGCATATATTTTTTTGCATAGATGTTGCCATCAAGGTCGATAAATATGTTTCATACTGACAACTGGCTGTTAAATATAAATTGGCAAGGATTGAGGAATAAGAAAGAGTGTTCAAAAAATTTGAGGAGTCCATATCAGGAATATTCGCAGTGCATTTGACAGTGATAGATGAATTAGAAGGATTAAAAGAGATAATGAGAGTGCACTGGTTTGTGTCTGAAATTTTGTCCTCCAGTTGTGAAAATTCTCTCTGACTACCTTTCAATGCTGATTATAATGGGGAATTGTGGGGATAGCACATGATCATGTCAAATTAGAATCAAATATTGTAATAGTCTGAGCCTTATTTCTGTAATTCTTGACAGTGCTTCCAGTGAGGACATCGAATGGATGACCAAGTAGGATATCATAGGTGGGGTCGCAAAAAAAAAATGATGTGAATCTGCTGTATAGTGTGATAAATATGAATTGAAGGGTCATAGGTGAGGCTAAGTTTGTGACAGATTTCTTCAGACATTGCGATAATTGAGGAACCAGGATTGACAATGCTTTTGACAGGATTTCTTCCATTGATATTCATAATAATTGATCTAATTAAGTGAAATTCCTTCGCAGCAATAAATGGTTTCAAAATATCACCAGGTTGAAGACTGTTAATGTAAGTTTTGAAAGGATTGTTAATCATGAAAATATCATCGTTAAGGAGATTCATAGCATTATGTTTTTTGGGCTGCTGGATATGATGTGGAGTGACCTGTTCCTTCCATTTCATATGAACTTTGGGTGATAGAGACAGTAGTTCTTTGGGGGTTAACATGAGAATCAGGGTCTTCATCGAGCGAGCAAAAATGTCTTCCATTATTTTATTCTTTTGAATTGGGGCTTGAGTATAATACAAAAAACCATCTTTGCCCTTATCTTTCACAGTTGATCCAAAGTTTCATTCATGAGGTGGCAAGCACTAATTTTCTTTCAAAACAGCGTATGGGTGAATCATGGGTTGCAAAGTTGTTTCAGAAGTAGAAGATGGTGCCAAAGTTGAAGTAGATAGATTAGTTGCTGTGGATGAGATGAATGGTGCTGGTACTTGTGGAGTAGACAGTTCGACTGGTGCAGAGTTTTGAGGGATTGAAGGCCGAGATGTAGGAACTGTTGGTGCATTTGAATTTATTCTGGCAAAGGGTCTACCACTTCACAAAGCATATATCTCTTGTTCGAGCTTTGTGATATGATCTTCAGCTGCTGTGGATAGGTCAGAAACTTGGTAAATGCCTCTGGATGGTGTCGAAGTACTTGTCGAAGGTGTGATGTTATACATTGATGACAGTGTAGCTGTAGATGGAGGGTTTTGTTGAGTCTATTCATTAATTCTGTCCTTGATAAAATGACCAGGGATGTTTCAAGGAGTGAATTGTCCATTTGAAAGAACAATTTTTTTTTCAGTGTTCTTTTTACACTTTCCTTCATTAAAATAAGACTGGCAAACCAAGCAGTCACTAACAAAATGACCAGTAAGTCCACAGAAGACACAGACTAAATTTTCGAGCTGGTCCAAACAAAATCCACTGTTAGATCGAGGAGTATCAGTAGGTTTAGAACCTGCTAAAGCTATGATGAGTGTAGTTGCAAATTGTTTACAAATTGCTGATAAGTCTTCTGATTTAATCTGCATCAAAGATGTTGAGGTCAATGGTAATGCCAAAGTTGCTGAAGAGTGTGAACCATGTAACGATATCGAGTTTGAACTAATTGATCCTGCTAAAATGAACTTTGTTGCTGCATGAATATTGTCGAGTGGATAGGCATCATCTGGATAATGGTCAGGAAATTTAAGTTGTTGTGTGATTTGTGACTATAAGCCTGGCTGGAAACCACAAACGAATGCTCTGCTTTGTTCTGCCTTTGAAATTTGGCCTTTAGAGAGAAGAAACTTCATGATGTTGTAGAATGATCAGTAGTACAACCCTAAATTGCTTACATTGAAGATTTCCATACAAAGTTGTTTGCCAATGAGTTTGTCCATGTCCAAAATTTTTGATCATCTTCGGAACCAGGGTATAGTCCATGAATCATGATGTGAAAATCCTAAAATGAAGTGACAGTTTCATATTCTGGAATTGATTCCCAAAGTTTGGAGGTGTCAATGTCATTATATTAGCAGGTGTGCTTCTTCATGACTTCTGAATCCATAATGTTGCAGTCTATAAAAAGTATTTGAGCTCATTAAAATATCAACAAAGCTCTGGAGGTTGGGTGAGGTCAAATTTTGGAGCTGTGGAATGACCATGAGCTGGCATAGTCACTTGTGTAGCCATGGATGTAATGATTCTTGGTGTAGGAGTTAAAACTTGAGTGAAGGATGGTAGATGTGTCGAAGTCATTGGAAGAATAAATGAAGGAGTAGATGATGAGGACAAAAAAGAGGTTGATGTTGAAGATGAGTATATAGGCAAAGGAAACAGTCAACAATGTGTAGACTCTGCTTCAGAAACTAGAATTAGAATATCTCCCATTGTTTGAGAGATTTGAAGGCATGGCGAGTCTCAATTCTAAGATTTCGAGCTTGAGTTGGCCTAAGCCAGGAGATTCGAAATGTATTAGGCAATGAAATGGTTTAAAAACCCCTCGCGGTGGGCTCCAAAATAATAATACTTGACCTGGAAACCAAACAAAACCTGCTAAAAGGTCTAAGAAGTGTAACACAGGCTAGAGGAAGGGTGAGAAGTGGTACTAAATATTACCGCTGTTACCCAAGGATTGTAGTGAGAGGTATGAAATAGTGAGAAGCATTGCAAATAGTTTCAAGCATGTATAAAGGTTTTCGAAGAGGGTTTGAGGAAGTGCGAGGATGTTCAAAAATGTTCAAAATGGTCATTGAGTTTGAGAAGAATAGGAATGGTTTTGAGGGATTTTGAGAAAGAAATATAGCAAATTGGAAGGATTTTCAATAGATGGTAGGCAATAGACAATTGGTCAAGAGGCTAATATGAGAATTCAAAGAAGTTCATGATAATTCACAGAACTTAGAAATATGATGCGAAGCTTGGACTCAAGAGGATGGCTCTTAAATCAGACAATAAAATAAGAGAGGGCAACCTCTTCTTTGTTGTTCTAAGTAACCAATACAAGTCTATATACATTTTGAAGAAATGGTACTTAAAAGGAAATATAACATGTGGAGAACATGAGGCAATATGCATAGCAATAAAGGATGTTGCAAATTATAAAACAAATGAGAAATGATAATAAATGAAACATATAGAGTTGCAGTATAGCAAAAGTGCTTGTTCTATTGTTTCAATATATCATTAAAACACCAAAGATGCCACAATCGAACCCTAAAAGTCCTTTGTCATATCTCCTTGTGTCTGGTAGTGGTCGATATGCAACACAATAGCTCATGCCAGATGTGCTGTGTGTATTGAATGGGTGTTGGGATAGCCATATGGCAGCCGATGTCATTCAAAGTGCTGTGAAGTTATTCAAAGTCATTTGAAATAGTTTGAAATTGGTTTTGTAAGGTTCATAGGGGTTTGGATTGTGAGTCATAATGTGTTGATATGTTTGGGAATCTCCCCAGACCCTAGAGTGCATAGTGGACCTATCAGCATGTGCCAGGACTGCCTGTCTTGAGGGGACATCTGAAGTGTGTACATGGTGCCACAACACCAATTGATGTGTTGGGGCAGGGAAAGAATGGGGTTGGGTCAAACTCTTTGCATGACAAGTCAGGCAAATGATCATTTGCGATGGGTATTTGACATGAAGATGGCTATCAGTCTGTTGGGTGGTATTCGACAAGGTAGAGGATGCAACTGGAAAAGTTAGCACAAATATCAATGGTTGCTATTAGCTTTGAGGAATGTTGTACATCCTGAACCAGGATATCCAAGAGCAAACTGCTTCAGCTGCAATGAAAAGCATCATGCATGAAGGTATGTCATTGGGAATCTGGGGGTTATGTGTAACAAAGCTTTTTGACAAAATAAACTTTGAACATTACTGGATGTTGAGGGGAAGTTGAGGGGGTGGTGGACTTGATAGAGAGAGCTGCAGAACCTTATGATCAAGCCTTATTACCAGGGGCTCCCACTGTAGAGGTTGGATAACAAAGTTGATCCCCAAGGATGCAGGTAGAAAAAGAGGCCTTCTAGTATATACAGGTACATGTGACATATACATATGTATAAACAATTCAATAAAAATTACATGTTGTCAGCACATGCCATAACCATACAGTATGGAAGGGATGAATGGTCACCCAACTGTTTAGTTGACTTGGGACTGTTGGCCCCAAGTCAACATGGGGGGATTGTGGTGTTTATCCTGTTCCCCATCCCCATCCCCATCTCCCCCATCCCCACCTACCCCATCCCCATCTCCTCCATCCCCATCCACCCCATCCCCATCCCCATCCACCCCATCCCCATCCCCATCCACCCCATCCCCATCCCCATCCCCATCCCTATCTCCATCTCTATCCCCATTTCCATCTTCTCTATTCCCATCTCCCTCTTCTCCCTCTCCCCCTTCTCCCTCTCCCTCTCCCCCTCTCCATCTCCCATTCCCATTTCCATCTCCCCCATCCTCATTGCTATCTCAAACTCAGCCATGCTCCATGCAGCTCACCTCTACATATGTGATGACCACATTTTGAAGCCCAGCTATATGACTAATTTTTAGTCAGCTCTGACTAATACCATTATTTCTGACAAATTTTGCATAGCTCTGACCAAGCCTGACAAATTTTAGATAATCCCATCAACCATCACTCCTATCATTCCCACAAAATGACTGTAGCATATGTTGTACAGCTCATCACCTATTTTTAGCTTTAATCCCATCATGCCATCACTCCCACAAAACAGTCGTAGCATATGTAAAAGACAAGCTTATGACCCATGCCTTTGTCATGGCATTCACTCAGCCTGACACCAGCATGGACCAGCTCGCATATACATAACACAATGCTTAATCCCACTACAGTTACTCAACTCTTCAGTTGCCTTCTCAGCCTGACACTGGCATGGGCCAGCTCGTATATACATAACACAATGCTTAATCCCACTACAGCTACTCAACTCCTCAGTTGCCTTTGGACCTTTGGCCCAAAGTCAACATTTGGGGGTTTATGGTCACACAACTCTTTAGTTGATTTTTAGATAGTACACAACTCTTCAGTTGACTTGGGGGGAGTTGTGGTGTTTATCCCCTTCCCCCAATGGCCCCTTCCCCCTCCCCATCTCCCCCTTTCCCTTCCCCATCTCCCCCATCCCCATCTACCCCATCTCTATCCCCATCTTCCCCATCCCCATCTCCCCCATCTCCTCCCTACAGTGACTCACAAAACTGAGTCAATGTTTTGGACTTTTTGATTCATTGTTGAATAGCTTCCCATAAACAACAAAACCAAACAAGGTATTGGTGTACTTAATAACATACATGATCAGGGCTACCAAACAAACAAAGAATTATGTAATTTTAATCATCCCTCATGGAGATATGATTATTTTAATTCAGGGACTCATTGACTCAGTTTTGTGAGGGGTAGTCAGAAATATTAGAATCTGATGCTCCACCAACTGTATAATGTCAAAAACTTAACAGATGGTTTCTAAGGTGATGTGACCCTTGATGGGACCTTAAATTATAGTATTTAATTAGGACTAGCATTCTTCATACTTCAATATTCTCCAATGCATCCCATCTCCTCTGCTCAGAAGGAAAACATTCCTTCCCTGGCCTCCAATCATTATTCTACCCACAATATTGCCTCTAAACTCAACCTCTGCCAGTCTAGTGTATCCAGAACACTCAGGGCTCTCCATCCAAACCTGGATTCCCCCTCTGGTGGTCGTCCTTCTAAGCTCTCATCTACCTCTCAGAGAGCCATCCTTACCCAAATCACCACTGGCAAGGCTGCAAATGCTGTTCAGGCCACCCATTACATCAACAGCATCATCCCCACTCCAGTCTCCTCAGAAACAGTCAGAAGAGTTCTCAGAAAAAACTCATTCAAGGCTGTGGTGAAGAAGAAAAGGCCCTTGCTTAGTATAAGGCATAGGACAGCAAGATTGGCTTTTGCTCAGAAGTATAGAGAGTGGACTGTGGAAGACTGGAGGAGGGTTATTTGGTCAGATGAGACTAAAATCAACAGGTTTGGGTCAGATGGGAGAGAGTGGGTCTGGAAACAGAAGGGAGAGGGGCTGATTGAGAGAGAGGTGCAGGGAACTGTCAAATTTGGGGGAGGAAACATTATGGTATGGGGGTGTATGGGATGGAATGGAGTTGGGTATCTTGCAGACATTGAGGGGAGGATAAATGCTGACCAGTATGTGTCCATTTTGAAGGACCATATGCTGCCTAGCTTGGAGGAGAGTGGAATTTCTGGAGAAGAGGTGATTTTTCAACAAGACAATGACCCCAAGCATACCTCAAAAAAGGCCAAGAAATGGATGGAGAGCAACAATATTACTCTTCTGGATTGTCCTGCCCAATCTCCAGACCTCAGTCCTATTGAACATCATTGGGTTCACCTCAAGAACCAGTTAGACAAGTATCCAACAGCACCAAAAGGAATTTGGGAGTTATGGGAAAGAGTAGTAGAAGAGTGGAATAATATTTCATCAGAGGTGTGTCAGAATTTGATTAAAAGCATGCCTAGAAGGTTGGGAGCAGTTATTAAGACCAAGGGAGGTCATACAAAATACTAGAATTACAATTTATCATAATATTGATACCACCTCACAAAACTGAGTCAATGAGTCCCTGAATTAAAATGATCATATCTCCATGAGGGATAATTAAAATTACATAATTCTTTGTTTGTTTGGTAGCCCTGATCATGTATGTTATTCAGTACACCAATACCTTGTTTGGTTTTGTTGTTTATGGGAAGTTATTCAACAATAAATTAAAAAGTGCAAAACATTGACTCAGTTTTGTGAGTCACTGTATATCCCCCTTACACAACTAGGGGCAAAACCCAATGTGCTCACTAGACATTGGGATGTCTACTGCAAAGGGGGAAATGGCAACTTCATCTCAGCAAACCTGAGCCATTTCTGACCCATCTTTACCCAAGAATAGCTCACTTTTTCACTTCGAGCCACATACTTTGCCACCCCAGTCATCTGACAAGCAGTCCTTATGGATGTTGAGAAGCTCCACAACAACATCTGATCCTCTCTTACCCTTGACCCCATCTCATCCACCCATCCCCTGACCCCCTCTGCTCCCAATTGGACTGTAGATGATAGTGTACTCCTCCACCACTTCAATCAGATTTATGTACCAGATGTAGTGGATCTCTGCCTCAACATTCTGCAGTACAAGTATGACCATATCCTTTCTGGTCATTTTGGACAAAGCAAGACCCTACAACTTGTCTGACATGATTATGTTTGGCCCAATCTACAGACCTTTGTTCAAGACTTCTGCAAATCGTGCACTATGTGCAAATGCTCCAATTCACCCCAACACAAACCCTACAGGTTCCTGAAGCAACTCCCAGTCCCAGAATGCCCTTGGGACTTGATCTCAATGCATGTCATCAAACAGCTACTGGACTTTGATGGCCACACTGCTATCCTGGTCATCATGGACTGACTCTCCAAGCAAGGCATCTTTATTTCCACAGTCAACGAAATCACAGCCCAAGAACTTGCCAACCTGTTCATCATGCATGTCTTTTCCAAGCATGGAGTTCCATCACATGTCACTTGTGACTGGGGATCCGAGTTTATCTCCCACTTTTTCTGGTCTCTCGGTCAAGCCCTAAACATGAAGATTCACTTCACTTTGGGTTATCACCCATAAGGTGATGGACAAACCAAATGCCTTAATCAAACCCTCAAACAATACCTCTAGATCTTCTGCAACTACCAACAGGACAACTGGTTTCAGCTGTTGCCCTTAGGGGGATTTGCTTACAAGAATGCTCCATTAGCTTCCACTGGAGTTTCACTCTTCTTCACCAATAAACTCCACCAGGAACTCCAGAAACAACTCTCTGATACACAGAAGCATTATCAAGGTCCAGCAGACAAATGCCAGATCCCCACTCCCAACTTCAATATTGGGGACTATGCCTATGTCAAAGGAGAACACCTATATACTACTTGACCTTCCAAAAAACACTCAGAGAAATTCTATGGCCCATTTGAAATCATCACCTGCCCGGGCACCCACTCAGTTACCCTGTGGCTTCCAGACCATCTCTGGCCAGTTCATGCTGTGTTCCATGTTTCACAGCTGAAAGAACACACTCCGAACACCATTCCTAAGTGCACTCAGCCTCTGCCCCTCCAGTCATTATTGACGATGAACTTGAATATGAAATCATGGAAATCCTGGACCCAAAGATTGATAACCACCATTGTTGCAAGTTACTCTACTTCATCCATTGGGAAGGATACCAGGGGACCAATAAAGAAAACTCTTGGCTTCCTGCCACAGAGCTTGATCATGCTCAGGAGTTGGTTGCAGACTTCCACATCTGCCATCTGGACAAACCTGGACCACTTCAAACTTAATTCACTCTTGGACAGCAGTATGAGACACATTTTTTGATTTAAAAGAAAAAATAACTAAACAAAATAATTTTTTGGTGGGCCCTGACTGGGCTCCTACACCTCTCCATTGTCCCCTTCCATGGGCTCTACCTGGATTACTCCCACTGCCTCCACCCACATGACCCCTTTGGACTCTGTGTCTGCCCACCCCTTGCCCTTTGGCCTCTTGGCAGGTGACCTGCTTCCCTCTGCCTCTTCCTCCTGTTCTCCCACCTTCCTCTTGGTAGGCAACCTGCTTTTCTCTGCCTCTTCCTCCTCTTTCTCTGCCTTTCTCTTGACTGCTCACTTCATGGCTGCCACCTTCTTCTGCTCCTCCTTGGCCTTCCATGCTGCCTCAGCCTTCTGTACCTCCTCTGCCCATCATTCCTACTCCTCTCATCTTGCATCCTCCTCTCACTGTAGTCTCTCCCAGACTAGCTTGTCTTGTTGGGCCTTGAGGGCAGCCAACCATTCTGCAGTATTTGAGAGGGAGGGGTCATGTTTTGGAGTAAGACAGGAAATTGGGACTTTTCTGACCACAGACCCAGCTTTTGAGTCAGATCCTCAAACCCTCATGTGCCTTGTAGGCTCAGCCCTAAGGGTGAAATACTGTCAAGATCCGATTCACCCAATCAGATTCCCAATAATTCCCAACTCTTGTCCAGTTCTTTTCTGACCTTGTCCATTGGCATCCCAGCCACAGCATCTTTTAGTCATCAGACAAGTCACCATGTGCTTTATTAATCATTTGCTTACTCACTTTATTCCTAATACAGTCTTATCAATTCTGGTTACAGACACTTACCAAGACCCATTAGTAAACTTCTGCATTCTCCATTATTCTTCTGGCCCTCGTTATTTAAGCACCCATAGCTTAGCCTTAGTCTGCAGTTTGCAAATTATTTGTATTTGTACTTGTATTTGTGCATTACATTGTCTATTGCTTTCTATCTTGCCTTGTATTATCCTTTGCCTAATATCAACCCTTTAATCACCCTCAACTCATTCCTGAACCAAATCTTTAATCTTTTGACTCCTCTCGATTTAATCACTTCATAACCTCTGCTTCCTTTTACCTTCGCCCTCTGTCCAGAAACCCACCACACATCCACACTCCTTCCCACCTGAAATTGGACAACTGATGAGGAGAAGGGCACAACTTCTCATAAGTTGAAGCCAAGTTTTCTCTGGCCCCTTTTCACCTGGCATGCTACAGCCCAGTGGATTCTGCCCAGAACCCCTGAATACCTCCAACCACTGATGACCAGGTCCAACCTGGAAGTTTAGTGTATTCCTGACCAAGTCCTGACCTTGGTATGAATTTGATTGACAGTGGAGAGAAGTTTACCAATGGTATCGAGGAGGCCAATGGGGTGATATACTTTAGTGACATCATATGCTGGTTTACCTGGTTTACAAAGGATGAGAGTTGTGGAGGTAAGCCATCTCTTGTGGTAGATGTCAAGTTTCAGAACTGCATGGAAGATGCAGTATAAATGGTTTATGAGGGTATTGATGCATCTTTTCAGGACTACATTGGGGATACCATCTGTGCCTGGGGCCTTGAAGAGCTTGAGCTGGTTGACTGCTTCACGAATTCAGCGGCAGGAGAAGTAGTAGAGACCTGTGGAGGGTCTGGGGTAGACAAAATTTGATGGAATGAAAGAGGTGTGGAGAGGGGGGGGAAGAAGGAGCTAGTGAGGGCCAGAGTTTTAGTGCTGTTGGTGGAAGCTAGGGTGGGGAGATCATCATTCATGGTTTTGAGATTGGGGACTCTAGTGCAAGAAAAATTGGAGGGTTCATTAGTGACATATTTGTTAGTGGTATAAATTTTGTGGGGCTTAGCGTTTTCCAACCAGTCAATCCAGTGTTCCATGCATTTGCTCTTGATGGCTTTGGTGAATTTGCAGCATGTTCTTGTTTTGCTGGATGATCTTGGATGTCATGGAACTTGTATGCTTTGTAGCTAAGCTTGTTCTTTTTGATCTTGAGTTCCTTTAGTTCATCATACCACCAATGTTTGGAGAATGGGGTAGGTTTTTTTTTCAGGACATGGGTGGAGATTATTTCCTGGATAATCAAGATTTAGGTCAACTTTGGAGTAGAACTCAGCTTTGCTAGTTATGGCTTATGTGGGAGAGTGGAAGTCAAGGGCCGAGGAGAGGGAGGTGTTGGATTTAGCCCAGTCTATGTCCTGGAAGTCTGGGTGCAATATAGTGGACACCTACTTCGCTTTCATCAACACTGCCTCTGCTTCGTATAGCAGATCCCAACTTTGCATAGCCCAGTCTATGTCCTGGAAGTCTGGGGAGGGGGGAGAGGAGGTCTGTGTGATGGGGAGTTCAATGACAGTGATAATAGGAAGATGGTCAGAGAGTGGGGGGCAGAGAGCAGCATTAACATCACATGAGATGATAGGATCAGTATCTGAGTGGGCACACCAGACATTGTTGGGGCAGGTCCAATTGCTGGAGACTGTTGCCAGGACCATGTCAAAATCATGTAGAAGGTCAAGCTGAGGGTCAATGGCCTGTCTGGGGAAATTTAGATGATGATTGGCCTCCGATTCCCATAATGGGTAGTGCCTTTTGAAGTCTCCAAACCAGAACATTTGGTCATGGGGGGAAGGGCATGCTAGGGAGAGGGAGGAGGTGAGAAAGTTACATAGAGAGGTAAGCAAATCATTGTGAGTGCAGTCATTATAGACATTGAAGATGAAGACATGTCCAAACTTACCAGAGAAGTGGACAGTCGTGATGTTTTTGCAATGAATATCTAGGGGGGTATAAGAGTTAGTATTAATGTTAGTATTGATGAGGAGGATGGAGTGTGAATGGTTGCTATTGTCCCTGTGGTGATCAAGGGGGTAGAGAATTCACCAAAAAGAGGAGGCCTTCATGTTATCTAGTGAGTCAAGGAATGGTTCTTGGAGAGTGATAATATCCCAGTCTTCAGGTTGAGCAGAGTTCATAAGATATTGTTGAGCAGTTTGCAATTTTCAGAGGTTTTGCTGCCATATGCAGAGGATGCCAGAATTTCTGGGAGTTTGGCTATTCATTTGAGGGGTTAGCTGGTGGGGGGTTATGATGCTGGCACTGAGAGCCACTGGCATTAGCTGTTGGGTTTAAGAAGTCACCTATGGTTGGTTGACAATGGTTCACATTTGGAAAGGGGAGGCAAGCAGGAGGATTGTGGTCAATGTGGGGGTGACGGAGTGGGGGGAAGTGAGAGAGCTTGGGTGGGGCAGTAGTCCACATCTAGAACTTGCCCATCGAGAAGAAGGGCATGCTGTTTTCAGGAAAGCATTAATCAATAGACTCACATTTAGACTTGAAGGTGGGGCAATTGCGAGAGTAGCTTGGGTGTGTTGAGTCCAGTCCAGACTGCAGAAGATGCAGTGGGCAGGGAGGTTTATGGATGTGTAGTCATTACTGCCACAGTGAGTGCAGTGCTCAGACTTCATACAGGCAGAATGTATGTGCCCAAATTCTTGACACTTGTTGCAGCAGATGGATTCCTGGAGGTCTTTGCAGGCTGAGACAACATGACCTGCTACATAGATGTGTTCATGAAGGAGGTGGTTAGCATGCTCAGGGGAGGAGCAAACAATTTTAAGGGAGGCCACCATTTGGCATGGAAAGTGGTGGTCGGTACATTTAAGCCAATATGCAGAGGTGATGGCATCTAGGGGGAGGAAGTTGCTTTCTTCAAGCTCAGAAATGTGGAGTTTGTCACTTGGGTTGAAGGCACTGTCACAGAGAACAAAGCTAAAAATGAGGTTGTGACCCTTGGGCTTTACTGTGCTGATTGACCTAGATGGGAGGTCAGAAAGTCAGAGATGTTAGCATATGCACAGAAACAGGACACTGATTCAGAGGAGTCAAGTTCAAAGAGGTAAGCTCCATGGTCTAGGGTCTGGATGCCACATATCAAGGTTTTTGTGGGCTCTGAGCCAAAAAGGCCAAGCTCATAGTTGGAGATGTCAAGATTGTGGAGGTATGTGTTCATGGTGTGTTGCAAAGTTTGGAGTTGGCAAGGAGAAAATGGTCTTTGGGTATTGAGTCATCATGGAGGTCTACTTGGACAAGAACAGTATGGGCAGCGAGGAGGATGCATTGTTGGAGGCAGATATCATGGGCAGGAGAGGTGTGGCTGGATTTTGAGGGTGGAAGAGAGGGAGAAGCCAGAAGAGATGAGGGAAGAGAGGGTCAGGAGGGGGGGGTGGGGAGGAAGATGACAGATTGTGTGAGGGTGCTGGAGGTTGAGGAGTATTGAGTTTGGCAGTGATTTTAGCAAGGTTAAGTGATGTGGTAGCATATTTAGTTGTGACTTCTTGAAGGTTTAGCAAGAGGGAGGCTTGCTAGACAGATGTCACCTCCAAGAAAGATTTTGTGGATGAAAGCTCAGTGGTGAGTGGGTTGAGTTTGGAAACAAGTTTGTTGGCAACAATCACAACAATTAGCAAAGAAACCGTGTCATTGATGTCATCTTCCAGGAGAAAGGCTATGGCCCTTATGGTGGCAGCGGCATCAGAGGGCAATTTTGCTATGCAGGAGGGGGTCAGTAGAATTGTCATGAGTTTCTTATGATTTAGCAGTTCCCCAGGATGGTCCCAAGACTTGTTAGCAAGCTATCTGTAAGCATAAGTGAGGTTGCCAACAGGGCCTCAGTCACCTGCAAGGATTGCTGTGATGTCACCATGAAAAGGTAGTGAGTGTGCCTGGGACTCTGAGTGAGATCCTGAGGTGGAGCCATGTAGGGTGGCACCAGAGCTTTTGCTCATTGCCAAAGATACAGGATTGACAAGGAAGAAGCAGAAGTGGTAGACAAGAAGTAGGGCAGAGCTGAGCAGAGAGCAGGGATATAGAAGGTGAAAAGGTTGAGAGCAGGTATAGACAAGGGAAAAAGGAGGAAAGAGAGCTAGATGTTGTAAATCAACCAGGACCCCAAAAAAGGGTGATAATGGTATCAGATCAAGGAGTGCCCACAATATGTGCTTATCCTCCCCCATCTCTTCCATACTACCACTCCTATCAATGTCAAACAATTTCAAGTGCTATTGACTTCACATCCTAATCAGGAGCTTGTCTTGTCTGTCTGCCAAGGCCTCTGTGAACATTTTGGCCATGGGTGCAAACAGAAAATGTATGGGCTTCAACTACAGTTGATAATGTGTCTCCTCAAAAGTTAAAGGATCCTGAGCATCTTCATTTTATCCATAAACAATGAGATAAAGAAATTGCCTTACATTGTTTCTCAGAAGGGTTTACACTGTTATTACCTGGCATGACAACTGTTCTGTTATGGGTTGTACCTAAGCCACATTCTGATAAGCTACAAATGGTAGTGGATCATTCCACTGGTGACTTTTCTTCAAATTCATACATATTACCAGATGATGCATTCATTCACCTTGACAATCTTCTTGTCTTGTGCGACACTCCTCAAGGTTCATGCACTTTATAGTGATGTTGTTCTCATCCTATTCAAAATGGATGTCTCACACGCTTATTGATGGCTTCCAATGCACTTCCTTTGGCAGCTACACCAAGTTGTCACCATTGATGGTATTCACCATGTGGACAACAATAATGACTTTGGCAACCAAGGGGCTGGCCAAATTTGGGTCACTTTCTTTGGCCTAATTCTTTGGATTGCAATTTGTGTCAAACAGATTCTTGACCTCCTTGTTTATGTCAATGATTCATCTTCTTGGGATTTTGCTCACAACCTCACATACTATGCACCATATCACAAATTCTTATCTGACAAACAAGCAAGATTGCTTCCTTCATTTGATAAAATTGGAGTTTCTCATCAAGAAATAAAGCAAGTATTTGGTGCACCTCTTACCATCATTGGCCTGGATGTCAACCCCAATGCAATGACTATCACAATGCCTTCAGAACCAAAGCATGATCTTGTTTCCACCATCCAGATGTTTGGAAATTGCCACCAGTGATGCACTCTCAGAGATTTTCAGCATCTGGCTGGTTGGATAAATTGGATGCTCAATGCATATCCACTTCTTCACCCTGGACTTTCTTCTTTATATGAGAAGATGTTCCATTGAGGTTCTAAACCATTCCAACAAATCTCAGTGTCAGTATTTCTAATGAACTGCACTGGCTTGCAAATTTAACTGACAACAGACTTTTGATATGTTCAACTCACTTTATGCCTTGCTTGCATACAATCCTGTTGTTATCACAGCCATCAACTTCATGATAAGCGCCAATATTCAGCTTCATGTCTTCTATATCCCTTGAGTTGAAAACAAAATTGCTGATGCCCTTTTGCACTTCAACAACATCACTGCTCATGAGTTACAACCCCACTTACAAATCCAAAGATTTTTACCCCCTTGATTCATGCTGGGGGCAGCTGCATTATAATTGATCTCTCACCCATGTCCAGGCAACTGATTCAGGAGTCCTGGATATTAGCATGGGAACACAAATGTGCTATTGCTATTGGAAGTGTGATCGATCCAAGTTCTATTTCATCTTACTCCTCTGCATTCAACTCTTACATTACCTTCTGTTGAGCCCACCAATTTCTTATGATCCAACTCCAAAAACCCTCAGTTTTTATGCAGTTTATATGTGCCATCACATTAAGATGAAATATGTCAACATTTACTTGTCAGACATTGCTAATTAGCTCAAGTCCTTCTTTCCTTCCATTCAGTTGCATCATCATCACATGCTTGTCACCCAAACTCTTAAAGGTTGCAAGAAGCTTCGCCCTTCTCAAGTTTCTCAGAAATGATCTATTACCAGAATAGAGCTTGCTTCCTTACATCAATATTATCTACACCTGTCTCATGCTATGCATAATGACCAACTCTTTTTTGCTCTACTGCTCACTGGTTTCCATGGCCTTTTTTGATTAGGTGAACTTGTCTGGCCCAACAACAAAGCATTACAAGATTACTGCAAGATTATCTTATAAAATTGTCATGATACTGTTGTATACTATCCAAGTCATCAAACTCAGTTCAAGAGCTGCTACAAGAATAGGACTTGAGGCAGGAAAACACTGGACTTCTGGTCAGACCTAGTCACCAGTGGTCAGAGGGATTAGGAGTTCTGAGGCAAAATCCACTAGGCTGCAGAATGCCAGGTGAAAGGGGCCAGAAAGGACTTGGCTTCAACTTATAAGAAGTTGCACCCCTCTCCTCATCAGTTGTTCTATTTTAGGACAGAGGAAATTCAGATTTCTGGAGAGTATCCAGATGGAGGGTGAGGATAGAAATAAGCAGAGGTTTGAGATTAGCTTCAAGGATTAAGACTTTGGAGGGGAGAGTAAAGGAGTCAGAAGAATAGGATGATAGAGTTGGTTGACTAAGTCAAGATGATATTGAGGCATGGGTAAGGCTGGGTCAAGACTTAATAATTGACTAATAGACAAATATACAGATGTATAACTTGAAAATGGAGGTACAAGGCTAAACTATGGGTGGTGCACAGGTTAGGGGCACAAACAGGATGTGAGCGCAATGGGCAGAAAAATGTGCAAACAGTGTACAAAATGTGGCTATACAATAAAATGCACAAAGAGTGCACAAATGAAGATGAAGGATGCAGCACAGAGATGAAACACAGCAATATGATGAGGGGATGCAAACGATATGCAAATGCAGTTATACGAAGGGCACACTACAAAGGCACATGGACTGGACACTGGTGCACAGACTATGTGTGATGCTGACTGAGCTATGGACTATGAGGGGGGAAAGATTTTCTATTCTCTATCTGTCTGCCTACTATGTACAAATGGCTTATGTGATAAAAAAATGGTAAAATAAAGTATAAAAATAGAAAGCACCATGCACTACCCACAAGCGCATCCATTCGCCCATCTAAACCCAACCGCACTATGCCGCTGCCTTAGCCAATAAGATTTGCACACGATAATGATACTCGACCTGGAAACCTAACAAAAACCTGTTGAAAGGCTTAGGAAGTATAACACAGGCTAAAGGAAGGGTGCGAGTTGATACTAAATATCACTGCTGATACCCAAACATTGTGTTTAGTGACATGAAATGGTAAGGGATGTTGTGAATAGTCTTTATAGGCATATGAAGGTGTTTGAAAGAATCTGAAATAGGTTTAAAGATGTGTAAAATAGTTCAAAGTAGGCTTGAAGAAGTTCGAAGAGGTTCAAAGAAGTTTGTAGATGTCAGACTAATGTCGAGGTATGTCAAAAAGTAAATATAACAAATAAGGAGTGTTTGGCGAGAGGTGATAGGCATTGTGCAATAAAACAAGGAGCAAATACAAAAGTTTGAAGAAGTTCACGATATTTCACAGAACTTAGAGATATGATGTGAGCTAAGACTCAAGAGAATGGCTCTTGAATCTGATGATGAGTGAGAGGGTAACTTGTGTGCTGTTCCCCATTGCTTTGCTTTTCCCTCTAAGCAACTAATACAAGTCTATATACAAATTGAAGAGATAGTACTAAAAAGGAAATAATAACATGTGTAAAACATGAGGCAATATGCACAGCAATAAAGGTATTGTAAAACATAAAACAAATGAAAAATGATAATAAGTGAAATGTACATTGTTATCAGTATGGTAAGAGTTCTTGTTCTATTGCTTTAATATATCAATGAAACATAAAACTGCACTAATCGTATTCTAAGTCTCTTGTAGTCTCTCCTCATGTCTAGTAATACTTGATATGTGACAAAATAGTTTGTTCTGGATGTGCAGTATGTATCAAAAGTGTTTTAAAATAGCTATACGGCAGCCTATGTTGCTGTGAAGTCATTTAAAGTGTCATGAATTGTTCAAAGTTGTTCGAAGTCATCCAAAATAGTGCAAAATAGTTCGAAAAGTGTTTAAAGCTGATTTCATGGCATTCATAGCGATTCAGAGTGCATGTCATAATGTATAGATACAATTAGATCCTTCTCCAGACCTTATAGCACATAGTGGCCTCAATCCCTCTCTCTTCCCCCACATCTCGTCTGGATGTGTCACATCGATGAACCTGCTACATGTGCACTCACTCCAATCAAAGCACTAATTGACCATGGTTCCCCTCCAGTTTTAATTTCTAGTGACCTTGCAGATCTCCTTTGCCGAGCACCCTGACCACTTTTCAAACCTCTTTCTGTTTCCAGCGCATTCAACAAAGATCAAACAAATGTTTCAACACCTCTCATCTTAACATATTATTGTAGATTATATGTCCAATCCATGGATGCTGTCTGGAAGTCACGTGCACTCAATGCAGTCATCTGCCCCAACTTGCACTCTGACCTTATCCTAGGTCTCAATTTTCTCATAAAGAATAAAATTGTTGTTGATGCTCATCTGCATTCTGCAATTGCAAAAAAATCTGGCTACAATTTATTAAGTCCACCCAACCCTGTGAAAATACAAAAACAGCCCATGAGAACACCTCATCAAAAATGGAAACTTGAGGCACAACAGATAAGAATGGGGCAAGCCGCAATACAAAAGATGTGAACACTTGTCCACATGGAACTAATGGCCTTATTCAATGAAAACTGTGACAAGTTCAACATGGAAGCTTACACAACAAGTCCACCTGACATTGTGGCCTGCATCAAAATGCAAATCGAGCAACTCATGGGGGAAGCAACACTACTAAAAATGGACAAAAAGATGAAGGAGACGTTTGCAGATCATTTTCCATCTGACATCCCACATGTAAAAGACCTACCACAGAACATTTTCCACCACATAAAACTCCTTCCAGGTGCACCGGTCTCTGTCACCAGGGCTTATGCATGTCCACAAAAATACCAAGCAGGGTGGAAAACACTCATCGAGCAGCATGCTGCTGCAGGCTGGATTCAGCCATTGTCATCACCTTATGCATTGCCATCATTCATAAGCTGTTCTTGATGGCACTGTCTGAGATCAGGTGAAAGCAAAAGGAGCTCTTTGTGCAAAATGGTAATGGAAGGCACTTACATGGTGCATGCAGATACATTGTCAACAATCTGTGGGTTCTGGGTAGGAACAATAGTGCAATATAATGGCTCCTTGCCTTTAGAAGTGTTACTATCGACAATATAGCCCAATACCCAACTTTCCAGCATGAGGCTCTATTTTTGGTGTGCTCTAGGTCCTGTGTGCTCCTCCCAATTAATTCGCTTCAGTGTTATGCATCACATGCTGCACCTTAGTAATAATGATGTGATTGACCTGTGCCGGTTACCAGATAAGGCAATGCCAATCAGAAATGCAGAAGAACTATAAGGAGATGCTGTGTGAGGCCAAATAGTGCCAAAGCACCAGGATTACATGAAAGCGCCCAAGTGCACACAGTCCAATGCCAAATAGGTGCAAAGCACCCAGATTATGTGAGAATGTGCAGTTTGCTCGCACTGGAATCATGGTGCACCTCAAATAAATGTGCCAGTAAGCTGGAAGCTGTGATGTGCAGCACAATTGGTGTGGTGGATTGTTGTGTGCATGGTAAGGATAGTGCAATGAGTATGCAGCAAAGAATGTGAGTTGTGGGTAAAGCATAAAAGGAGTGCGTAAAGGTGCATCGAGTGTGCAATAACTGTGAAAGGCAGATAAGGAGTGTGGGGGGGGCATACGGAGGCAGTTTGAAGCATTGATAATGCTCGACCTGGAAACCTAGCAAAAACCTATTAAAAAGGCTTATAAAGTATAACTCAGGCTAGAGAAAGGGTGCGAGTCGGTACTAAATATCACCACTAATACCAAGACATTGTTTTGGTGATACAAATGGTTAAAGGTGTGATGAATAGTCTTTTTAAAGCATATGAAGATGTTCAAAGAAGTTCGAAATTGGTCCAAAGACATGCAAAATAGTTCAAAATAGGTTTGAATGGGTTCAAAGTTGTTTAGGTGAGTTTGAGGGGGTTCGAAGGTGTTCGACTGGTGTCGAAATATGTTTGACAAATGAATATAGCAGTTACAAAGTGGGTTTTTAGTGATGATAGGCGATGATGAGTTGAGAATGAATACAAAAGTTTGAGGAAGTTCACGATATTTTGCAGAACTTCAGAGATACGATGTGAGGTAAGACTCAAGAGAACTGCTCTTAAATCTGACTATAATGGAGAGGGTAACTGGTTCTCTGTTGTTCTAAGTAACTAGTACAAGTTTATATACATTTTTGAAGAGATAGTACTGAAAAGGGAAGTAAAACATGTGTAAAACATGTGGCAATATATCATACAATGAGGACTTTGTAGATCAAAAATAATGAGAAATGATAAGTAATTGAAACATATGTGTCCCCATATGGTAAAAGTACTTATCTTTTGCTGCAATATATCATCGAAACATAAAAATGCTATTATCGCATCCTAAATCTTTTGTAGTCTCTCCTCATGTCCAGTAGTGCTTGATATGCGATGGAATAACCTGTTCTGGTTGTGCAGCATGTGTCGAAAGTATTTCATGACAGCTATATGGTGGCCAAAGTCATTTGAAATGCTGTGAAGTCATTCAAAGTGTAAATAGTTCGAAATAGTTTGAAGTCATCCAAAGTAGTGCGAAATAGTTCAAAAATAATTTGAAGTTGATTTTGTGTCATTCTTAGCAGTTCGGAGTGCATGTTGTAATGTCTCGATATGAGTGGGAATCTTCTCCAGACCTTAGCGTGTGCAGTGGACCTATCATCCCCCCCCTTACTAAAATCCTAACTGTCCCAGTTAGCTGTTAGAAGTCATGTGTGAAATGCGTGATCGGGGTGAGGAAATTAGCAAGGTTCATTATATTTCTCATTCTTCCATGTCACCTCCTACATTCATCAACTCTTTCTTCTATAATGTCTCTCCTTGTCGAACTCAACACTGAAATCCTTGAATATGGAAAATTGATGCCCAAGCGCAGCGTCACCGAGGACTTGGATTTCAAACTGTGGGGGAAGGGTTTTTGTGTAAAAATGGTACATCTGTTGTTGATCAATTCATAGTTAAAGATGTTAAAACATTTTGTGTAGGCAGAATACAATGAACTCACCGAAGATCTTGGCGCAGAATGTGATGCGGCCATTCAAAAGGTTGTGGGCGAAGTATTCGAGCTGTATAAACTGATGGTGTGATGTGAATGGATTTCATGGGGCGGAGAGCTATTGTTTATAGATTTGGCTGAGGAGATAGAATGCAGAAGAAGGGAAGAGAAAGCAAAACAGGCTAGAGAGGAGCAGGAGGAGGCAAAGAGGGCGGGGCGGACATTGAGGGTCGGAGGAGGGCATTGGCGGATGCTCGAAATGCAGCTGTTGCTGCATTTTGTGCAAAGACGATTTCGAAGGAGGATTTGAAAAGGCAGAGTGTAAAGTTTGAGGTTGAATTTAAGGCAATCAGAAGGGCGGAAGCAGGTGAGGACAACAAAAACAAGCTGCCCGTGGTAAGAGTGGCAAAGCGAAAGGTGGTCAAGGTCGAGAGCAAAGAGGATGAGGAAGATGAGGTTGCAGGGGTAGAGGCTGCAAAGCAGGCACAAGTCGAAACAAATGAGTTGCTTGATTTCAAAGGTCCAGTAAGTGTTTTCTCTTATGTTCAAAGATTTTTCGTGCAGCTAATCACTTTCATAGTGTGATCAATGTGCTGGGTTTAAGTCCCAGCTGCAGTGTGTTGTTAGGAAGGGCACCACAAAATGTTCAAATGCATCCAGGAGGTGCAAGGCTGCTACTGGGCAGGGTTGTCCAGGTGAGGCCTTTAAAAAGGTGAAGCAAAGAAGTTTGTCAGTGTGAAACAAGATTGGCACCCCAGACAAGGTATGAAAAATATTTGAGATTAGTTCGAAAGGCTTACTAACTGGTTTTCGAACTTCGTAGTGCATTGAATTCATGTTGTTGGCCCTTTTGAAGATGGTGAGCAAGTCGTGGGGCCATCCAAGCCATCAATGCCCAAATCGAAACAGAAAAGGCAATCATCAAAGGGCAAGGCGAGGGAGGTACAAGTTGTCAAAGGGTTGAAGGGGTTGATAATGCGTGGGTTGTGTGCCATAGCTTGATTGCTGCAAAATTGGTGCAGAAAAATTTTGAGATGGAGGTATTGGGGAGGGAGGTAGAGGCATTGGAGGAGATGTTGGAAGAGTAGAACTTTTTGTTTCTTTTGCTCTATTTCATATTATCTTTAAATGTCTTTTGGAAAGTAAGGTGAAGAAGAAATGAAGATATAATGAACAAAAAAAAAAAAGACTTTTAGGAAAAGGCTCAGTAGTTCATCATAGCTAAAAAACCCTTTGGAGTTTGCACGACCATGCTATGATGCAATATCGCGACTTGTATCATACACTAGAGGCAATCAAAATCTTTGTAAGTAATTGCGAAAAAGAAAAGAGAGGATAATTATTCATTTTTGATGTCCTGAAAATCTTTGAAAATATCTTCATCAAAGTTTAAATGTGTTCGAAGTTGTTCAAGGCACTCGGAGTCAATATCAAGGAATTTCGGTGGTAGGGAAATTAATTTTTGAGTGAGGTATGGTAGCAGTTGAAATGTGGCAATAGGTCTATGTAGTACTGACCCATCGAGTTCACAGAGAATATAAACCCCCCCATAATTTTGTTCGATAACGATAAGAGGGCTGACATATTGGGGTTTCATCTTGTGATTGAGGGACTTCTCGATTTGCAGGTTTTGAAGTAGCACTAAATCTCCTTTCACAAAGTTGTAGTCGCGCATCGTATGTTTGTGAGCAAGTTCGAAGCATTTCACAGCTTTGATTCAGGATGTGTAGACCTTCAAATATAACAGTTCAAGGTCATTAGATTGCTTTTGTAGCGCTATAGCTTGTTGAGCTATAAGATTGGTTGTTGATAAAATTGAATCAGGTGGCAGCTGTAAGTATGTTGCCTCGGAGATGTCAAGGGGTATTAGGGGATGTGCTCCTGTAACTGTGAAGTACTGTGAAGTAAGGAGAACAACCCATGCATTTATGAACCATGACTCATTCTGCCCAAAATACTGAGTGTGCCCCTGCTGACCATTTCGCTTGTTCTCCATCGACCACTTTAAATAATGATTGTTGAACATCGAAATGAGCTCATTTAATGAGTCTATTGGCACACAAATTATAACTGCTAATTCAAATATGGTTAATGTGATATCATTTCAAAAGATACTCCATAGCTGTGATAAACACAGCGCTGTTGTTGGTTATAATTTTGTATAGCAAACCCCATTGACAAATAATATCTTCAAAGATCCAATCGCCAAGCGATGTGGCATTTTTGTGTCGAAGTTTCCACCATTCTGGATAGGTCGTTAGTGAGCATCGCCCTTGTATGATGTATTTAAATCTGTTCAAAGGTGGCATTTGCATTGTGTTGATATAGACTTTGCCAAAAAGGGGTGCTGGAGTGGCGACTGTGGGCAGAATTAGAACATTTCGCATCTGTCAAATTTGGCATAGGTGGCAGGTTCGAATATACCATGTGATGTCGGCTTTCATGTTCGACCATCAAAATCAAAGGGCGATAACTAATTTAGTAGTGAAAACCATTTTGTGTCTGATATCATCGTGAGCTGCATGAATGATTTCGAGATGACATTCTGGAGGAGCAACAATTTTGTGAGCTCCTTGGGAGTCTTTTCTCCATAGTTTGCCCGAGTCTAAAAAGAATTTGGTGCAATATCAGATAAAGGTAGCATATTCTGCGTCTGATAGGTCAGGGGGTCACACCAAGTCATGTAACCATTTTTGAACCCAAAGTAACCTCTCATCATTCATTTTTGCATTATTCGATCATGGGACATCATTATAGGTGAGATCCTCCCCCTTACTGAAATTCAAAGAGAGGGAGAAGATCAAAATTTGATGAGAAGTAAATGGTCAGGTTGTAATAGGATTTATTTGATGTATAAAACTGTGAAGGCAGTCAAACCAGTCTCCGAAATTATCTTCATTGTCGAGCTGAACATCTTCATCTTGTGGGGGGCGCCTCAAAAGTCCATCAGGACCATGGTGTGTCCCTGCAATGTGGACTAATGTAAAGTGAAAGGTTAGGATGGATACAATCCATTGGTTGATGCTAGTGCTAGGTGCAATATCAGGAATCGAAAGCATGCCTTTATTATATCGTGTGTCGACTTCGATAATAAGCCTTCAAACTCTGAGAGCATGATATCAAACCCTAAAGTTCAAGTTTTGGCTGTGAAAATTGGGATTCATGGTCATTAAGTGTAATTGATCCAAATTGACTATAATATCATTTTCGAGGGTTTTCACAATCGATAGGATTACTGGGGCTGAAGATGAGTAATCGATAGCTCAAATTGCTGGGAAATTGATTAGAGCTGCTTTCAAATCTTCTTGGGCTGCTATTTGTTCCACTCCGAATTTGAAAGGTACATCTTTTCAAGTGAGTTGGATCAGTGCTACAGCTTGTTGAGCAAAATTTCGGATAAAGATATGACAAACTCCCATGGTTCCTAGAAACACTTTGACTTCGGTGAGGCTTCAACATGGTCCCCACTTGCTAACAGCTGTGATTCGAGTAGTGTTGGCCATACGACCTTCAATATTGCATCGATGCCCTAAAACAATTATTTTGGGGATGCAAAGATAGAGAGAGTTTTGGACCTGAAAATGTTCCTCTACAATACTTCATGCGCTGGACTATCCGATTTAAATTTTTGAAATGCTCCCAGATAAAGGATCGAATAGCTGGATTCCCAGGAATCGTTTCATAGGATCCACCAATCATTCTATATTCTGATTTCAGACCCTTAACCAGTGTGTCATCGATGTAAGGGATGGTGATATGAGGAATTTCAGGCTGTAGAATAAATGTCACATCGTTGTGTAAGATAGGGACAGAATTTGTCCAACCTGTGGGTAGGGTAATGATGTGAAGTGCTCCAAATGGTGTCTGAAACATTGTCAGATCGCGAGATGATTTTGCGACTTTCCTTTTGTCGAATGCCACATAGAGATCCAACATTCCTCTGCATGATCATCCCTCGAATTGTTCTGCTAAATGTTTGGGTATTGGTATGACGCCTGAGTGCTGGATCGTTACTTGGTTAAGCAGTTCAAGACTATGGACAATTCGAAGCAATTTCGCATCCTTTTTCGTGATGCAAAACCATCGTGATCGGTATGAAGAGTTCAATGGTTCATATACTCCTGCTTCTATCTTCTTTTTTAGCATCTCGCATATCTGTTCATACAAACCTGGAGGTATAGGAATGTTTTGCTCAACCCATGGAGTGTGAGGAATGACAGGGAACTCTATAAGAGGAAAAAAGTCAGAGCGAAAGCTTCCTCACTCTTGTTCTGTCCATGCAAAAGCTGTTTCCTGATTTCGAATAAAATCATGCATAGGCATTGCCATCGAGGTCGATAAATATGTTTCGACTGGCTGTTAAATATAAATTTGCAAGGATTGAAGAATAAGAAATGGATTCGAGGAGTTCAAGGACTCCATATCAGGAATATTTGCAGTGCGTTTGATAGTGATAAATAAATTAGAGGGATCGAATAAGATAATAAAAGTGCACTGGTCAATGTCCGAAATTTCATCCTCTAGTTGCGAAAATCCTTTCAATGGTGATTAGAACAGGGAATTGTGGGGATTGCACACGATCGTGTCGAATTAGGATCATATATCATGATTGTCAGAGCCTCATTCCTGTAGTTTTTAACAGTGCTTTTGGTCAGCACATTGAATGGTCGACCAAGTAAGATATCGTAGGCTGGGTCACAAATTATGTGAATTTGCATGAACAGCATGATACTCCCCACTTTGCAATGCACATTTCATGCTAAACCCAAACTTTTGTCAATGCCTCTGTTAGCCAATTGGAGTGGAATATGGATTGAAGGATTGTAAGTGAGGCCAAGTTCATGGCAAATTTCTTCGGACATTGCAATAATCAAAGAGCTGGGGTCTACAACACTTTTGACTGGATTCTTCTATTGACATTCATAATAATCGACCTAATCGAATGGGATTCCTTTGCAGCAATGAAGGGTTCAGGAATATTGCCAGGTCGAAGACTATTAATATAAGTTTTGAATAGATCATCAATTATGAAAATTTCATCATTAAGCAGATTCATAAAGTTATTTCCTTCAGACTGCTGAATTCGATGTGGAGTGACCTGTTCCTTCCATTTTGTATGAACTTTGGGCAATAGAGACAACAATTCCTTGGGTGTTAGTGTGATAATCGGCGTCTTCATCGAACAAGTGAAAACATCTTTTATGATTTTATCCTTTTGAATTGGCACTTGGGTATGGTGCGAAGAACCGTCTTTGCCTTTACCTTTTGCAGTTGATCTGAAGTTTCATTTGTGTGGTGGTAGGTACAAATTTTCTTTTTTAGTGGCATAAGGATGAATAACAGGCTGTGAAGTTGTTTCTGAAGTCGAAGATGATGCCGAAGTCAAGGTTGGTAGGTTTGTTGCCATAGACGAGATGGATAATGCAGGTACTTGTGGAGTCAGTTGTTCGACTGCCACAGTGTTTGAGGAGACCAAAGGTCGAGAGACAGGAACTGTTGGTATGCTCGAATTAGTTTTAGCAAAGGCCCTACCACTTCGCAAAGCATATATCTCTTGTTCGAGCTTTGCGATGTGATCTTCAGGTGTTGCAAATTGTTTGGAAACCTGGTAGATGCCCATAGGTGGTGTCGAAGTAGCCGTTGAGGATGCAATGTTGTACATGAGTGATGACACAGTTGTAGTCGAAGGATTTCATTGAGTCCATTCATCAATTCTGTCTTTGATAAAGCAACCAGGAATGTTTTGTTGGGTAAACTGTCCATTTGGAAGGACAATTTTTCCTTCATTGATATAGGACTGGCAAACCAAGCAGTCACTAATGAAATGACCGGTGAGTCCACAAAAGACACAAGCTAAATTTTCGAGCTGGTCCAAGCAAGATCCACTGTTAGTTTGAGGAGGATTAGTGGGTTTTGAACCTGCTAAAGCCATGATGAGTGTGGTTGCAAATTTTTCAAGGATCGCCAATAAGTCTTCTGATTTGATCTGTATCAAAGATGTCGAAGTCAATGCTGATGTTTCTGAAGACTGTAATGATGCCAAATTTGAGCTAATTGACCCTGCTAAAACAAATTTCGCTGCCACATGAATGTCATCAAGTGGGTAGGCATCATCCAGATAGTGGTCAGGAAATTTAAGTTTGAGTCGTCATGCAATTCATGACCATAAACCCAGTTGAAAACCTCAAACGAATGCTCTACTTTGTTCTGCCTCCAAAATTTGGCCTTTAGAGAGTAGGAAGTTCATGATGTTGTAGAAAGACCTGTAATATAATCCTAAATCGCTCGCGTTATAGATACCCATCCAAAGTTGTTTGCCAACAAGTTTGTCCATGTCAAAATTGACCATTTTTGATTGTCTTCGGAACCAGGATATAGTCTGTGGATTGCAATGTGAAAATCATGAAATGAAGTGCCAGTTTTGCATTCAGGAATTGATACCCAGAGTTTGGACATATCGATATCGACATATCGACAAGTGTGCTTCTTCATAAGTTTGGGATCCATAACATTACAGTTGATGAAGAGTATTTCGAGCTCATTAAAGTATCGATGTAACTTTCAAGGTTGAGTTGGGTCAAATTTAGGTGCTGTGGAATGTCCATGAGCTGGCATTGTTGCTTGGGTGGCCATAGATGTACTGATTCAAGGAGTTAGAACCTGAGTGAAGGATGGTAGATGTGTCGAAGTAGCTGGAATAATGAAAGATGTAGTAGACAATGAGGAAGAAGAGAAAGACGAGGTTGTAGACGAGGAAATAGGTGAAGGAAACAGACGACGATGTGTGGATTCGGCATCAGAGACAGGTATTAGGATATCCCCTGATTGTTCAAGAGATTTGAAGGCCTGGTGAGTCTCGATTCTAAGGTTTCGAGCTTGTGTTGGCCTAAGCTGAGAGATTTGAGGTGGATTAGGTGATGAAATGATTTAGAAACCCCTCGTGGTGGGCTCCAAAATGATAATGCTCGACCTGGAAACCTAGCAAAAACCTGTTAAAAAGGCTTATAAAGTATAACTCAGGCTAGAGAAAGGGTGTGAGTCGGTACTAAATATCACCACTAATACCAAGACATTGTTTTGGTGATGCAAATGGTTAAAGGTGTGATGAATAGTCTTTTTAAAGTGTACGAAGATGTTTGAAGAAGTTTGAAATTGGTCCAAAGATGTGCAAAGTAGTTCAAAATAGGTTTGAATGGGTTCGAAGTTGTTCAGGTGGGTTTGAGGGGGTTCGAAGGTGTTCGACTGGTGTCAAGGTATGTTTGCCAAATGAATATAGTGGTTACAAAGTGGGTTTTTAGTGATGATAGGCAATGATGAGTTGAGAATGAATACAAAAGTTTGAGGAAGTTTGCGATATTTCACAGAACTTCAGAGATACGATGCGAGGTAAGACTCAAGAGAACTGCTCTTAAATCTGACTATAATGGAGAGGGTAACTGGTTCTCTGTTGTTCTAAGTAACTAGTACAAGTTTATATACATTTTTGAAGAGATAGTACTGAAAAGGAAAGTAAAACATGTGGCAATATATCATACAATGAGAACTTTGTAGATCAAAAATAAATGAGAAATGATAAATAATTGAAACATACATGTCCCCATATGGTAAAAGTACTTATCTTTTGCTGCAATATATCATTGAAACATAAAAACACTATTATTGCATCCTAAATCTTTTGTAGTCTCTCTGATGCTAAACTCCTTCAAAAGAAAATGCACTCTTCCCCCTTTCAGAAGCACAAACAAGAGGCCAAAGTAATGCAAAGAAGATCCAAATTCTCATACACATGGAATTGATGGCATTGTTTGAAGAAAACCCAACACATTTTGATTTCGAAGAACAGATGACAGAACCCCCTGACATTATTGCCTCAATCAAAGTATGGATTGAACAACTGGCTGCTCAGGCTGCCTCCTGAAACTTGACAAAGGGTTTAAACACCGGTTTGCAGACAGATTCCCTTCAGATATCCCTCATGTCAAGGACCTGCCCTGAGAAGTGTATCACAATATAGAGCTCAAACTGGGTGCTCCAGTTTCAGTAGCATGCTCATACTCCTGTCCACAAAAATATAGACCAGGCTAGAAAACCCTCATTGAGCAGCACCTCACTGCTGGGAGGATTAGACCATCATCCTCACCATATGCATCACCATCTTTCATCATCCCAAAGACTGATCACACTGTACTGCCCCAATGGGTTAATAATTACTGTAACCTCAACCACCTCACGGTCCCCGATGATGTGTTCAGTTGGGGTGGAGAGTCTCAACAGAAGGACACTAAACCTACAGCTGCAGGCATGCTCGGGGTGAGGGGGTTTGCTTAGAGGGCCTCAGATTGTCCTTCAGAGTGCAGAGACTGCAAAGAGGCTGGTATGGTGATTTTCGATATGTGCACTAGTTGTGTATGCAAAAAGGAAGGTATGCACAATGGCGACAAAGTGCATAATGCAAAGGGGGAAAAATGCACAATGGGAGTGCAGAAATGTGCAATGACCAGGGAGATGAAGGTGGGAGGTTTGGCAGGACAAGTACAGCACTGGGATGTGCTGCAAGGGTGACACACAGGCTAGGGATGCAAATGGGATGCAAGTGCAACTGGTGGGAAAATGCACAAACGGTGCACAAAATGCAGCTATACAATAAAATGCACAAATGGTGTGCAAACACAGCTATATGAAGGGTGCACTGCAAGAGTGCTCAAATGAAGATGAAGAATGCAATGAAGGGATGAAACACAGCAATATGATGAGGAGATGCAAACAATACACAAATGCGGCTATATGAAGGGCGCACTACAAAGGTGCATGGACTGGATGCTGGTGCACAGACTATGTGTGATGCTGGATGAGCTATGAACTATGAGGGGGGAAAAGATTCTGTGGATTCTCTATCTGTCTGCCTGCTATGTACAAATGGCTTATGTGATAAAAAAATGGTAAAATAAAGTATAAAAATAGAAAGCACCATGCACTACCCACAAGTGCATCCATTCACCCATCTAAACCTGACCGCACTATGCCACTGCCTTAGCCAATAAGATTTGCACACACTATAGCCCAATACCCAACTTTCTGATGTGATGCTCTATTTTTGGTGTGCTCTAGGTCCCATGTGCTCTTCCCAATTAATCCACTTCAGTGTTATGCATCACATGCTGCACCTTAGTAATAATGATGTGATTGACCTGTGCCAGTTACTAGATAAGGCAATGCCAATTGGAAATGTGGAAGAGCTATAAGGAGATGCAGTGCAAGGCCAAATAGTGCCAAATTGCCAGGATTATGTGAAAGTGCCCAAGTATGCACAGTCCAATGCCAAATAGGTGCAAAGTGCCCAGATTACATGAGAATGCGCAATTTGCTCATGCTGGAATTGCGGTGCACCTCAAATAAATGTGCCAGTAAGCTGGAAGCTGTGATGTGCAGCACAATTGGTGTGGTGGATTGTTGCATGTGTGGTAAGGATAGTGCAATGAGTGTGCAACAAAGAATGCGAGTTGTGGATAAAGCATAAAAAGAGCATGTAAAGGCACATCGAGCATGCAATGACTGTGAAAGGCAGATAAGGAGTGTGGGGGGGCGCATGGAGGCGGTTTGAAGTGTAACAAGGCACATTTAGAGCACACGACAAAAGGCAGCTAAGGGGGATTCAAAGGTGCAGTAGAAATGTAAAAGGCACACAAAAGTGCATCTAAGCAGTCAAAGGCATGCGAAAGCACACAAAGGCATGCAAAGTGAGTGGAAGCCATCTAGGAGGTGTGCACAATCACAAAAAATGCTGTAGTATGTGCACAGGGTGATAGGGAGCAATATCACCAACAATTACCCACTTCCTTGGATTGATGACATCCTCATGGACTGTGCCAAAGGCAGAGTCTGAAGGAAAATTGACATGACAAATTCATTTTTCCAGATGCATGTGAACTCTGACCACATCAAATATACAGCAACACTGACTCCATTCAGCCTTTGGGAATGGGTGGTTATGCCCATGGGCTTGCAGAATTCACTTGCCATGCACCAACACTGTGTTACTCTCACTTTCAAGAACTTGATTGGAAAAATTTGCCATGTTTCCCTTGATGATATTATCATCTGGTCATCCTCAGTCACAGAACACTGGAAGAATGTCACTGCTGTCCTCAAGGCATTAAGAACCCCTCAACTGTACTGTTCCTCAAATAAATATATACTGTTCACCACAGAAATCGATTTCCTGGGACATCACATCTCCAGCTGAGAGATCAAAGCAAATGCAAACAAAGTGGCAAGGATCCTGAATTGGCCTGCACTGAAGTCCACAAAACATGTTCAGCAATTCCTTGGGCTAGTGTGCTACATTGCAGCTTTTCTCCCAGTGTTTGCTGAACACATGTTGGTCCTCACACCCCTGACATGCAAAGAATTCAACAATGACTTCCCTGTCTGGACAAATGTCCATCAATACACCTTTGATGCAATCAAGCAACTAGTAGTCAGCCATGACTGCCTCACCACAATAGACCACGAAACACTGGGAGAAAACAAAAATATTGATCACTTGTGATGCAAGTAAACAAAGAACAGGAGCAATCCTCTCATTCAGAAAGACTTGGGAATCTGCTCACCCTGTGGCTTTTGAAAGCAGGCAACTCAATGGTGCATAACATAACTACCCCATGCATGAACAAGAAATACTCTCTCAATCATTAGGTCAGTTAAAAAATGGCGAGTAGACTTACTCAGATTGCACATTAACATCTACACAGACTATAAGATACTGCAGAACTTTGACTTTCAATGTGACCTCTCCCAGCATCAAGCATGCTGGATGAAATATCTCTTGCAATACAAATTCTCAATCATATACATCAACAGTGAGAAAAACACTGTGGCTGATGCACTCTCATGGCTGCCTGATTCAGCTGCTGCACCCAAAGTTATCAGTGCCATTTTCTCAATCAAAAGTGACCCCGATCTGGTGACACAAATTAAAGAGGGGTACCAGTCCCACCCCTGGTGCAGGAACATCCTCAAAGACAAAAAAAAGAACTTTCTAGATGAAAAACTAAATATTTCACTGAAGCATGGGTTACTTTTCATTGGACAACACATGATCATTCTCCAACATTGCAACCTCTGAGAATGCCCATTCCACCTAGCCCACAACAACCTTGGCCACTTCAGATCTGAAAAATCATATGCAGCCCTGAGAGATGATTTCTATGGGCCAAATATGAGAAAGAATCTCATAAATGGTATGTTTCTTCATGCCAAGACTGCCAATGCAATAAAAGCACTATGCACAAGCCAGCAGGTCCACTGCACCTGCTACTGATCCCTGACAAAAGATTTGAATCTGTTGTGATCAATTTCATCAGTCTACTTACACCTGATGATGGATGAACAGCATAGTGACAATGACTGATCAACTAGGTGCAAACATCCAAATCATCCCCTGTAAAACCAGCATGAGTGCAGAAGAGTTTGCATCAATTTTCTTTGATCAATGGTACTGTAAAAATGGATGCCTGAGCGAAATCATTAGTGACCGAGACAAATTGTTCATATCAAATGTCTGGTGTGCATTGATGAAACTCACTGGAATCAAATACAAACTATCAACTGCATACCATCCCCAGACAGATGGTGCCTCCAAATGTTCTAACAAAACAGTAATACAGTGCCTTCACTTCAACATTGAACAAAACCAATGTAGGTGAGCATGTGCACTTCCAAAGGTCAGATTCCATATGATGAACATGACCAATGCTCCAATGGGACTTACACCTTTTATATTCAAAATGGGATGATCTCCCAGACTACTACCACTCCTTATACCTAATGACAGCAGTGCAGAAGATGAACAAGAGTGAGAAACTGAAACCCCTGAACTCACAGCAGCTCAAAAGCTGATAGAATCAATACAGAACTATATAGCAGATGTCAGAGATGCATTACTGCACACCAAAATATGTCAAGCACACCAAGCAAACAAAGACCAGAGTCCAGACCCTGAGTTTGAGGTTGGCAAAAAAGTATTCCTGGCTACTGTGCACCATCGTCAAGACTACATGCAAACCAAGGATGGGAGAGTTGCAAAGTTTATGCCTTGCTTCGATGGCCCCTTTGAAATTACAAATGCCTACCCCAAATCTTCCACTTACTGACTTCTTCTACCACCTTCATCAAAGATTGTGCCAGTAATTTACACTGCCCCATATGTTCTGCATGGATCTGTATGGACTACACAGACTCTGCATGGACTAGCACAGAATCCTTGCTAATCCACACAGACTAGCACAGAATCCTTGCTAATCTGCACAGACTAGCACAGAATCCTTGCTAATCTGCACAGACTAGCACAGAATCCTTGCTAATCTGCACAGAATAGCACAGAATCCTTGCTAATCTGCACAGACTAGCACAGAATCCTTGCTAATCTGCACAGAATAGCACAGAATCCTTGCTAATCTGCACAGAATAGCACAGAATCCATGCTAATCTGCACAGACTATGCAGAATCCATGCTAATCCACATGGACTATGTGGAATCTGTGTCAATCCACACAGACTATGTGGAATCAGTGGTATTCCATGCAAACTATGCAGAATCAATGTTATCAAGGTAATAGCTTATGAGTTCCAAGCTTTTCAAACTGTATGAAAGTCATGAAGTGCCTACAAAATAAGATTGTGTAGAGCAAGGATTGAACTTGAGACCTCATGCTAACATTGCACAACAAACACGTATCCTTAACCAGTTCAGCCACATGAGAATTATTGGTTGTTAATATAAAGTTTATTTATGACACTCAAAACTTAAACTCAAAACTCAATTATGTAAATGAGGTGCATTGTTATATATTCAAAATCAAATAAATTTCATTAATAATTATATTTAAAACCTCGTGTTTGGTGCAAGAGTCAAAAAAAAAATGTAAAAGTAAAAAAATGCGGGGGAGGGGCAATAAAATATTTACATAACACTACTAAACCCCTCACGTTGGATGTGAGGGAAAAGCAACAATTATAAATAAGAAAGAAAAAAAAGAAAATCCCCTCACCCACATAAAATGTGAGCAAGGGGGTAATAATATAAATAGAAAACAAAAAACAACCCCATCTCCACCCCATGAGCAGTTGCTTGCAATGGTGGAAGGGGGTTTTGGTCATTTTGGGTGTTGTTTCCTGGCCTCACTGTTGTCATCATCCTTGTCATCATCGTCCATCATGGTTGATGGCCATGCTTTGCATTCTGGGGCTTCTGGTGCTGGTAGGTGGCATCATCGTCATTCTCATCAATTGCATATACTCATGATCCACCCTACAAGCAGAGGCTCGCAGGTGTGGGGTGGGTGTATTGTTTGTTTTGGGGGTCTTCTAGCTTGGAGGGATTCTATCCACAATCCACCCCCCGAGCAGCAGCTTGTGGGGCTGGAGGTGGGCGGTGTGTCATTGGGTGCTGTTGATGTCATCATTGTCATCATCATTCCACCTGTGATCCACCCCACGAGCAGTTGCTCATGGGGCTGGGGGCAGGTTGTGGGTGCGCATTATGCATTTTTGTTGTGGCAGTCATCTCCAGTAGTATACAATCTAAAAAGTAGTAAAATACAGTTAGTTCATTGATAAAAAGAAAAAGAAAAAGAAAAAAAAACTTATGTATGGCCCAAATGACAGTTGGCATCATTTGGGCATGTGTTCCATCCAGTTTGCTCATTTGAAGGTGGTGGTGATGGTGGGAGTGGGTGTAGGAACAGTGGTGGCATGCATACATGCAGGGGTGGTGGTAGTAGACTGGAGTGGAAGGAGGTGGTGGCATCGATGGTGGTGGTGGTGAGCTGGCATTGCCTGCCAAATTCTGTCCTATTTGCTTTTGTTTGGTTCCCCACTAAAATTACAATTTTGCTTGCAAATCATTGCATCCCCACTGTTAGACCTTTCTCAAGCACCCCGCTCACCTAAATTATGCACAATATGTATGTCTTAGTATATTTACACAATATGTCAGTAGTGTTAGACAAGTATGTAGCCTAGAAATTATATATACCCTGTCTACATCAGCCAGACAAAGTTTGGCATGCATGTGCTTTGTCATACAAAGCCAAATAGTGGTATATAGTTGCATCAATGCCATCATGCATTAATGGCTACATAGTGTAATGGTAATATATGTTTGTAGTCTCTTAGTTGGTCATGAGGCTATGGGTTCAAATATCACTGGTTGCATTATTTTGCTATGCTCAAATGGTCTGTTTGGATGAATGCAGACTGTCCTTGCTTGTCTGACCTGGTTGATCATGGATGTGGACAGACAAAATCCATGGAATCTGAGTAAAATATGTGGAGTCCATGTCAGTCTGCACAAATCCATATGGAATATCACACTCTGTTGCCCAGCTAAAATGTATGGACTGCAAATCTGTACAGAGTCCATGCAGATCCATGTGGAGTCCATGTCATTCCATGCGGAACATATGGGGCAGTGTAAAAACCTCGATGGTGCCCACATTCCATGCCAACCAACTGAGATGCCATTTCCCTAACGATGACAATCTGTTTCCCAAATGAGCTTTCACAGCACCTGGGCCTGTAGTTACCAAAGAAGGAAACATTAAATACTTTATTGAAAAGATCCTCAACAAATGAGCACAGGGAAGGGGTCATCAGTACCTCATGTAATGGCTCAGATATGGACCTGAACATGACTTGTGGCTACCATGGTCAGAACTGATCAACACTGAAGCTCTTCTCAACTTCAAAAAGGCATGACAAGGGAGAGAGAGAAAACAGAGGAGAGCATGAGCGAGTGTAAGAGTATTTCCTACTCTTACAATGATTGAGCAATCATGTAAGCTACACAGTCATGTGTAGCCTAGTTTATTATTGTACCATTCTGTCTTAGATAGCTACCTCTTCTTGAATCCATACTATATTCCAGTTTAGTCTTGTAGCCTCTGAGTGGCAGTAGTCCTGCCTACTACTGTTACAGGGACCATGCAAACACAGGCAAGCCTCTCTATGCTGCCAGTCCCACCTGTCCCAGCTGTCCTACCAACATCCCCTGCAACTGTATAGACGCCTCTATTGAACCCACCCCTGCCTACCTCCTTTCCTCCACTGCCAGTCTTGCATCATGGCACACATCCCATGTTGCCACGACACCAGGGCCATCCATCTCTTCTTCCTGCAATCACCCCCTACCATTCAGCACTGTTGGGCTCTCAGGGCCACATGCCTCCTTCATCAAGAGTCTCTGGTGGGATTGAGAATCTTGGCAGCCACAATATAGGCTTTGTCAATCAACAGCAGTTGGCTGCTGCAGCCACCAATCTACCCAGGCATGTTTCTCTTCCACTGCACAACCTGTTGCCCACAGTGCAGACCAGCTGTGGTGCCCCCCACTCTCACACCAGCATTCTCAATCAACTCTGTCCTCTCCAGTAAAGGAATGATGAGAATCAAAGTCAAGGTCTACCCCCTGCAGATGCATGCATTCTTAAAATTCTCTAGATTTGATCTATCTGAATGATTTGATGTTTACAGCTGATTGTGACAGAAAACCTCACATATTATCGGTTCCATAAAGGTTCATTCAATGCCATGCTAGAGCATTATTCTCTTCTTTATTCCTATGACATTTCCTCAACCACACCTGCAACAGATCTAGTCCGACAGGTCGTGGAAAACATGAAAAGTTCCAGGATGCACTATAGCTTTGTTGAATGTTACACTCCCAACATCCTTGACCATAAAGCATTACTGCTGTTCCTGATGATCTTCAGGGACTGAGGCTGAGCACTAACTAGTGACAGTGAAATCAAACTTTGATGCATACCCATGGATCCTACTCTTACCCTCCAGAAGATGTTTGAGGCCTATAATAGATATACATCAGCCTCAGCAGGGAATAGCATTGAAGATGCACATTTTGCTATCCATCTTGGTACATGTTCCTTTTTCCTATCTGTTTATTGGCTAATGGAACTGCCCTTAGTTGTATGTGAACATCAATTGACTGCAATAGCCTCACTCAATACCAATCCTGTGCACATCCATCATTGTATTTCGAAGAGTATATGATCAATTCTCTGGAGATTTGCACTCGTCCAATCAAGCTGCCGAAGTCAATACATCCTATGCAGAATCACAGTCAGAACCAGAGGATAGTGACATGGATGATATTTTACCAACCACAAGTCTATGGGACATTGTTAATATAGGTGTTCATTATCCAATGTTAAGGCCAAGTGCCACCCTTATGCAGAATACACAGGCTCCCAGCAATCCTAGAAAAGGAACTCCTCAAGCTCATACCCATGCAGCTTCTCGCCCCCTCCAATCTATTGTGCATGACTATACCCCTTCACCCTTGCAAAGTGATCATTCTGTCCTGCACGCATCAGTTCTGCATATTCCAGGCCATCTCAACAGCTCCAACAACCACTGCAAACACTTGTTTGAATGGCTTCCATTCCAGATGTTCTATGGGTGTGCTAATGGGTGGCGCCTATCTTCTTGGAAAGCAAAACCATCCCTTTGGCAAATGTGAGATCGATGGCATTCAAAGAAGCTACTGTAGGGTCCGATGCTGATAAGCTTGAGATCTGTGGATCAGATGTCCATGAGCTGGCACAGGCATTTTCAAATATGCTGGGTGAAGCTGTAGCAAGAGGGGATTTTACTTTAGTCCTTTCGCCACAGAGGGAGTTCGATATGTGAGTCAATGAATGTATTAGTACCCATTGCCTCCATCTAATTATCATAATCTCCTAGTGTACAGCAGAGGGCTATTGGTGGAGATAGGATCCAGTTATTTAGAGAAGGTGTTGAGTGCAAAGCTCTTCAAATCACATTTCAAGAATACCAGACAATTCAATGATGTGGTTCCTACAGCACCGAGATAGGCACTCCTCACTTGTTACACTAGGCTTGCAGCACTGACAGCAGTCCTCCATCTCACAGCACTCCATCAAGTCACCATCCTTGGCACATTAACAGCTTCATTACTTCTCTATGGCATCTCTCTAATCTCTCTATCACCTGTGCTCCTACATTATTTTATTCATGACTTGGATCTGAACTTGATCTCCCATGATCTTCTGGGAAACTGGTATTCTGACCTAGAGAGGTTGATACAGGACTGGATATATACCAGACCTGATAGCAATATTGAATCATTTGCAGACCATTTCTTGATCTACTACGACATCCAGGTACTATGATGCTTTGCACCAATTTTACTTATGCTGATTTGTGTCTAGATTTTCTCACTTGCTTTTGAGACGAGACTATACACCACTCTCTGGCATGTGAGATGCTTTACAGAGCTATTGTTGGTCCTGCACCACTAGACCTTTCCAACATCCAGTCCTTCTTGTGTGATTTTCACTTGCCTTGTCATAATGGATTTTGTTTTCCTAATGTAGGGGTCTGACATTATTTTCCTTTTCATTCTTTCCTTATACAATACATTAGTTTATAAAGCATGTTAAAGGTGGTTTCAAGATTCTCATCAGCATGATTTGGGCTTCAAATATAACCTCCCCTGGTGACCTCCTTCCCTACCTTCATATCAGGACGTCATCCATGGATGTAGCGCACCAGCTTGCAGCTGCAGTGCCTGATTTCTTCATGACATTTTTCTCCATTGTACAGCAATTTCTTCACAAAACTGGTGTGCCCTGCCCCGTGCTTTTTGAGGATGCCCAACACCATTTCACATCAAACCTCATAAATCTCTCTGATACTCACACAGTATCTTTTCGCTCAAAGATATTGGCATGGGCTGCTACTGGAAGTGTCTCAATAAATACAAATGATGCTGGGATAAGTGTAAGTCCACCTATCAGCTACTTCAGCTAGTCCAATGTACAGGAACTGAGGTTGTGCCAGATTATGCTTGTTTCCAACAATGATCCTATGTATTGTCAGGTGGAGCATGACTGAGCTGCCATGTTGGCGAATGGAAAAATCTGCTTCAGGACCTGCCTCAAAGAAGTGAGGCTTCCATTGTCATGGCTGGTGAAGCTCGTGTGTTGCCAATATTCAGGCAACATAGAGCCCTCATCTTTTCAGGCTGCTGTTCACTACTGGTTACTTTGTGAATGCCTCAACATGATTGGCTCCCATTCAAATTTTTGAACCCATTATCCTGTCCTTCCTTATTCTCATTTTGACAATTCCCTCTCTTTTTCTGTGCTCTATCCTATTTAGGGATGATACCCAATATTTCATACAGTGGCTCACAAAACTATCCCAATGTTTAGTTGTTTTGGACAGATGGTTTTGGTGCAGAGTGATGACTTCTGTCCAACACACTATATCATCTTGGCTTTCTAAAACACCTTGGGTCATGTGATTTGGATAAATACTCATGGAGTAATGAGCAAAACCAAGTTGTGACTCATTGGAACAGTTTTGTGAGTATCTATTATTTTAGATGTTTTCCCACTTTTGCAGCTGAAATGATGCTTTAAGTGACTGTGGGAACCATAAACAATGTCATGTGACACTATTTATATTAGTTTGACATGTTGAAATTCAATTTGACCTCTTACCACCACCATGAAAGCCACTTCTACTGCCAATCATGCTTCTGTCATCTTTTTGCTTGAACAGGGATATTCTGTCAGAGATATTGAGAGAAGGACTGGTCTGGGGAAGTCTACTGTGGGTAGAATCAAGAAACATATGGATACAAACAAAGAAAACAACCCTGGTGGACATCCTTTCAAGCTTTCTGCTCATGACAAAACATCCATTATTCATCAAATTCAATCAGGGAAGCTGGACACTGCTGTTCAGGCTACTCATTTTATTAATTCTACTATTTCACACCCTGTCAACCCACAAACAGTCAGACGGGCACTTTAGGAGAGTGGTTTCCATCCTGCCACAAAGAAGAAAGTACCCATGTTGAAGAAGACTCATCGTCAGAGGCGGCTGGAGTTTGCACAATGGCATAAAAACTGGACAGTAGCTGATTGGAAAAGGGTCTTGTGGACAGATAAAACCAAGATAAACAGGATTGGATCAGATGGGAAGGTGTATGTATAGAAACAAAAGGGGGAATCCATCTCAGATCACACTACCTCACTAACAGTAAAGCATGGAAGGAGGAATAATCTCATGGTATAGGGGTGTATGGGTTGGAATGGTGTGGGGATGCTTATAGAGGTTGAGGGAAAGATGGATGCTGTCCAGTATTGTCAGATTTTCATACCAAGTACTAGACAGCAAAATAATAGATGCTCACAAAACTGTCCCAATGAGTCCCAACTTGGTTTGGCTTATTACTCCATGAGTTTTTATCCAAATAACATGACCCAAGGTGTTTTAGAAAGCCAGAACAATTTAGTTTATGGGACATGAGTGCCAAGACCTAGATTATGTAATCACTCCACACCAAGTGCATCTGTTAAAAATGACCAAACATTGGGACAATTTTGTGAGCCACTGTAGCTGGAAATATTTTAATCTGCTGGATATATTTCACCTAGCTAAAGTACTTTCATTGTTATTTTTCAGCACTTCATAATCAATGATGTTCTCCAAGGTCATCCATACATATAGATCATTGTGACTCAGATAAGATAATCATAAGCATCTCATGACTTTGTTTACTTTCTTTAAGTTTCATGCTGTTTTGTTCTTCAATTTTCAATTGTGCTTCTTCCATTTCACCTTGCCTTCAAGTTTTCTGTACAAATAGCTCTCAAATTAGAACATCTCCTGAATTTATCTTGTTATAGTGCTACCTATCCTCTATCTTCAGAGCTTGATCCCATTCCCCACTCCTCTACTGGCATCATGTCCTTGCAACATGCCTCTACATCTCCCTTTACCACCTTCCAATCCTACTACCCAGGATCCCAGCAGATGATTTCATTAGAGGCATCCAGATCTACTCTATTTTTGGATTCAAATACCATGGACTTATCTCGTCGTCCCAATGAATTCTGATATTGTCAATCTCTCTGAGGCAGTAAGGTTGCCCTTAGCATGGGTAGCAGAAACATTTTTTGAACATTTCTGCTGGCATGCTGGCAGATAGTTTTGGGCATAGAAATGGATGTTGACCCAGCACATGTTATTACTAGATATGTATACCAGATATTATTGTCTCGACATCCCAATCATCTTCATTGTCTGAACCAATGACCTTGATGTCCTCATTAGCAGGTTTTGGCACCTCCCCAGCATTGATCTTTGCCAATTTGGCAAAGTCATAAACCTGACCCTCAAGAATCTCTCTACCATCATGATCAATATCCTAGTCCATTGATGCTGCCTTTTCCTTCCATAATTCATCCTCAAGCTTATCAAATGCATCATCAATGTCATCAAGGGTCATGTCCTTCAGACTGGCCAGTAGATCATCATCACTGTTGTCTGATTGCAGTGAGAAAGGTGGGATCCATGTGAAACTTTTGTCGAGTCATTCACAAGATTGATATTGATCCCTGATTCAGTCCTGGTGTGCATATGGGCATGATGGCAATGAATGGGCTTACCCTCTGCACAATATTACTAAGGTGCAGCACACAACACATAACACTGAAGTGGACTAATTGGGCAGAGCACACAGGACCTAAAGTACACCAAATATAGAACATTGCACTAGAACAGTTGGGTATTGGGCTATAGTGTGCAGAAATCTTATTGGCTGAGGTAGTGGCATCATGCGGTTGGGTTAAGATGAGCCAATGGATGGACTTGTGGGTAGCTAGTACCCAGGTACATAGAGAATCCAGAGGATCTTTCTCCCCACAGTTTACAAGTTTTATTCTGCATTGCACATAGTCTGTGCATTTGTCATTCAGTCTGTGCATCCTTGTAGTGTGCCCTTCATATTGCCCTGTTTGCACATTATTTTCACCCTTTGTCATATAACTGCATTTTGTCCTTCATTTGTGTCCATTGTCTTTATTTGTGCACTTTTGCAGTGTGCCCTTTGTATAGCTGTATTTGCATGTCATTTGCATATTTTCATTGTATAGCTGCATTTTGCGCACTGTTTGCACACTTTCCCCTGAGTTGTGTTTGCATCTCACCTGCATTCCTAGTCTGTGCATTGCACCTTCAACACACTCCCACCTTGTCCCTTTCCCATTACACCTCCTGCTTTTCACCTCCATCAACATTGTGCATTTTTGCACTCCCATTGCACATTTTCCCACACTGTGCTTTTCCATACTTTTGCATTGCACACTTTTTTGCCACTGTGCATACCTTCCTTTTTGTGTACACAACTTAGTGCACACATTGCAACCCATTGAACCAGCCTCTTTAGTAGTCTTCATGCCTTGAAGAACAATCCAAGGCCCTCTAAATGAACCCCCACACCCTGAGCACACCTGCAGCTGTAGGTTTTGTGTTCACACTTTCTGTTGAGATTCTGCACTGAGTACCAACTGAACATATCACTGTCATGTCTTAACTTCAGATATCAGGAATTCCATTACAATCTTCACATCAAAGGCCAAATTAATCAGAGCCATGATTGACATCATTAGAAGTACATCTGGCAATAACACCATTCACTATTGATCCAGATTAAAGACCAAGTGCTCACCATTTTATGTCATGAGACCAACATCCTCCACCATGACCAGTCCAAACAACATCATATTGGTTTGCGACAGTGATAGAAGAGTACTCAACATTCTTCTTATCGATTTTGACTATGCTTCTATGTCAGGAATGAATAAGGACATTGCATATATCAAGGATCATTTCCAAATGGTGGGCTTTTTCCTCCTTTGCTTTATCATTGCTTGTTTATCCTTCTAATAGAAAACTCCACTTTTTAGGGCCATCGAGATTTTGTTGGAAAAGGGTAAAACCTTCCATCACCACCTTCGACATGATTTAGAGTCCATCCTCTTTGTCATAATATGGATATGTTCACACATGGAAGGGCCTGAGATTGAACACAAAGATGTGGCCCATCTTGCCATTCAGAAGTGGTCTAATATGGAGTTGGATCTGAGGTCACTCAGTCATTTAAAACAGGCACATATTGACGATGCAGAATAGACAATTCTACTGGAGTTCAAAAAGTACTGGGAGGATTTCTTGCCCTTCATATTGAAACTCATCCAAGCCTTCTTTCCTGAATGTGCCTCCAAACCCAATTCCATCGATCTGGACACAATGATGGCAATCCTTGAAGCTGCAGAGAAGCACGTTGATAATACTCGACCCAGAAACCCAAACGAAACCTACTAATGGCTTCGGATGGTATAACACAGGCCAGAGGAAGGGTGTGAGGTGGTACTAAATATCACTGCTGAGACCAAAGCATAATGTTTAGTGATGTGAAATGGTAAGGGCTGTGGATAATAGTCTGTATAGGCATACAAAGGTGTTCAAAATAGTTTGAAAAAGGTTTGAAGATATGCGAAATAGGTTCGAAAAAGGTTCAAAGAGGTTCGAAGTCATGCGAAGTAGTCCAAAGAAGTTCGAATAAGTTCGAAAAGGTTCGAGGTATATCGAAGAGCGAGTTTAACAAATGTGAAGTGTTTGTTGAATGGCAGTAGGTGATGGGCAATAAAACGGAGAGCGAATATGATAGTTTCGAGGAAGTTCGCGATATTTCGCAGAACTTTAGGGATATGATGCGAAGATAAGACTAAACAGAATGATTTTTTTAATCTGATAATAGCGAGAGGGTAACTTGTGCTGTTTCCCATTGTTCTGTTGTTTTTATTCTAACTAATACAAGTCTATATACAATCTGAAGGAATAGTACTAAAAAGGAAATAATAACAATTGTAGAACATGAGGCAATGTGCACAGCAAATAAAGGTATTGTAAATCATGAAACAAAATGAAAGATGATAATAAGTGAAATGTACATTGTCCAAGTATAGTAAAAGTTCTTGTTCTATTGCTTTAATATATCAATAAAACACAAAAATGCACTTATCGCATTCTAACTCTGTTGTTGTCTCTCCTCATGTCCAGTAGTGCTTGATATGCAGCGAGTTGGCTTGTTCCAAATGTGCAACGTGTATTGAAATTGTTTGAGGACAACTATACAGCAGCCGAAGTCATTCGAAGTATCGCGAAATGGTTCGAAAGCATTCGAAATAGTTCGAAGTCATCCGAAATAGTGCAAAATAAGTCAAAAATAGTTCAAAGTCGATTTCATAATGTTCGTAGTGGTTCGGAGTGCATGTTGTAATGTTTTGATACAAGTGGGATTTTTTTCCAGACCTTAAAGTGCACAGTGGACCTATCATCCTCCCCCTTACTGAAATCCTGACTGTCCCAGTCAGCCGATCGAAGTCACATGCAGAATGCGTGATCATGTTGAAAACTTAGCGATGTTCGAAACACTTCTCGTTCTTCTTCATCCATCACCTCTTCATTATCGCATACTAGCTTTCATAATGTCTCTCCTTGCCGAACTCAATGTCAAAATTATCGAGTACGTGAAGTTGATGCCTGAGCATGGCATCACAGAAGATCTCGATTTCAAAGTCTGGGGGTGGGGGTTTTGTGAGCGAATGGTGAGTTTTGTGGTTCATATGAGTTTTCCGTGCTTTATGTTCATTTTTCGTAGGCAGAATACAATGAACTCGTGGACAATTTAGGCAAGGAGCATGACCCAGCCGTGCAAAAGGTCGTCAATAAGGTTTTCGAGGTCTACAAGCCTTTGGCTCAACGTGAGTGGCTTTCGTGAGGCGCAAAAGTATTATTCGTGGATTTAGCTGAAGAGATAGTACGAGGAAGAGCAGAAGAGAACACAAAACTGGTTTGAGAGGAGGAGGAGCAGGCAAAGTGGGCAAATATCGAGGGGTGGAGGACTGCACTTGCAGAGGCACAAAACGTGGCTCTTGCTGCATTTTGGGCAAAAACTTTATTGAAGGAGGACCTACAATGAAAGAACGCAGAACTTGCAGCTGAGGCGAAGTCTATCGAGAGAGCAGAGGCTGGCGAAGGTGACAAAGATGAGGAAGAGGATGAGGGCGAACAGGAGCTACCCATAGTGCGGGTGGCAAAGCGGAAAGCAGTAGCAGTCAATGAGGAAGAAGGTGGAGAAAAGGAGGTTGAGGGTGTAGGGTCGGCAAAGTGAGCCAGGATCGAAATGAGTGGGCTCCTCGACTTTGAGGACCCGGTGAGTTTTTACTTACGTACGAAGAATTTTCGAGCTACTAAATCTTTCGTAGTGCGATCATTGCGCTGGGTTTAAGTCCCAGCCACACTGCATTGTTAAGGCAGGCACCCCGAAATGTACGAAGTGTACCCAGGAGGCACAGGGGTGCTACTGGGATGGGACGTCGAGACGAGGGCTTCAAAAGGGCGAGGCGAAGAACTTTGCAGGCACAAAATGAGATTCGCACCCAAGAAAAGGTATGACTTTCATTCAAAATCATTTCGAGGTGATTGCTAACTTGTTTTCGAATTTCGTAGGTCGTCGAATTCGGGTTGTGGGCCCGTTCGAAGATGTAGAGCCAGTTGTAGGGCCTTCAAAGGCATCGAAGGAGAAGAAAACGTCGTGGAAGGGGAAGGTGAAGGCGAGGGTGGTTCGAAGGGTCGAGGATGTCGAAGATACCGAGGAAGATTGGGAGGTGTGGTGATGAATTATTGCTGAAAAGCTGGCGCAGAAGAAGGTGGAGATGGAAGTGTTGGGATGGGAAATTGAGTTGTTAGAGCACATGTTGGAGGAGTAGAGGGTTTTTTTTTTTTTTTTGTTTTTTTTTTTTTGTTTTTTTGTTTTTGATGTATATCTTTTTGAATTTAAAATTCGGATCTTCTGAGTCTTGAAGAGTAGTGATAAGAAAAGTGAAAAGAATAAGAAAATAAGGGAAGACATAATTATTTGTTTTTGAAGTTTCGAAAGTCTTTGAAAGTATGTTCGTCGAGGTTTGAGCATATTCAAGGTTTTTCGAGATGTTCGAAGTCTATTTCGAAGGGATTCGGCGAAGTGCAAATGGTTGTAGGGTATTTTCGAGGGTGTTGAAAGTCGAGATTAAGGTGGGCAAAGGTATACATGGGCACATAAAGATGAAAGCTGTTGAAGCTGTTTCGAAGAATGTCGAGGATAATAAAATGTTTTAGATAAATGGAACAAGATCGAAATGTGAAAATGAGAAACGAAATATGCAAATTGATCGATGTCAACGGTTCTAACCATGATCGTAATACTCGAGTCGAGCAACTGGTCAAATCGAAATCAGATGCAAAATCGAGGGGGCAAAAATGAGGTCGAGGCGATATTTGTTGGCGATCGATGTAATAAAAATTTTGAGGATAAGGAAAAGGTGAATTTTGAGGTGATGGCTGTAGGTATGCAATGGAGATGGAGCTTCGAGTGCTATATTGGTCCTCGAAGGCAAATGCAAATCTGGCAAAGATGATTTCAAGATAGGTGTTAAATCAGAAAATGGTGCAGTTGACGAGATCGAGGATGAAAATACTGGTAGTGGCGAATGGCATATCAAGGTCGAGATGGGCAATGGAGGGGACGAGTGCGACGAGGATTTCGGAGGCGTGATCGAGTTTGAAAATGACAAAGGTGCGACCTTTAGAGTGGACTGGGCAGGAACTACCGAAGACAAAGATGATGGAATTGGCATGGACATGGGCGACAAAGCTGGGATGATGCAATGAAGAACAGGAGACGCAACATAACGATTTTGAAGTGCGACATTCTTTCGTTCAAGTGCAAGCTGTTTTTTGAGGGCTAGTTCTTGTTCGAGGGCTGCAATACGAGCTTCGAAGTCATTTGAATCGTTCGAGCTGTGCGGTATATTGTCAGATGCTGAATTAGATGTAGTTGAAGGTGCGATATCAGCGATGAACGAGGTTGAAACAGGTACTTCGCGTGCTAATGGGGTCGAATTTGAAGCTGTGATAACCGATGCGAAGTTTAATGCGAACTTTTTGAGGATGTGCGAAACATTTTCGGAATCGATCGATGTGCTAGACTGCAATATATTTGAGGTCGAAATTGATTGCTGGGGGATGGGGTACGAATTCGAGGATGCTATAGCAAATTTCGTGGCGTCATAGATGTCGTTCAGCATATATGGGTCATCGGGATAGTGATCAGGGAACTTTACTTCCAGGCGATCTGCAATTCTAGTCTGTAAATCCATTTGAAGGCCTCGAAGAAAAACTCGACTCTGTTCAGCTTCTGAAAGTCTACGTTTTGATTGGAGGAAGCTGGTGATCTTGTAGAATGACCTGTAATAAGCTCCTAAATCGTTTTCGTCCAAAATACCAGTTCGAATCTGTTCATTAACGAGTTTATCCATGTCCGAAGTGCTGTATCTTTGTTCGTCCTCTATTTCGGGGTAGAACTTGAATACTGCGGTGCAAAATTCATCAAACGAAGTGCTGTGTTCGTACTCTGGAAGCAATTCCCAGAGGTCATAAGAGTCAACGTCGATGTATCTGCAAGCATGTTGCTTCTTCAAGTTGTGATCTGTAATACTGCAAGTTATAAACAAAAATTCGAGGTCTTCGAAGTAATTTTGAAGTTCTTTAGGTCATCTCGCATCGAATTTTGGAGCTGTCGAATGTCCTGGAGCTGGCATAAAAGAGGTTGACATGTTTGAGGTAGAGTTCGGAGGTCACGAGGTTGAAATTTGTGCGATGTTGTGTTTTGTATGTTTTTGAGGTCGAAGACGGTAGCGATGTCATAAGCGCAAAGGGGGAAAGAGTGTGAAATACTAGTATCGAGGGGCAAGATGCTATATCGAGATCTCCTGGTTGTTCAGGAGGGTTGGAGGCAAAATGAGTTCAATGCGAGGTCGAGATCATTGAGCCCCCTGTGGTGAAATGAGTGGTAGAAAGAGTGGAGGTTCAACGATGAAATGATCTAGAAACCCCTCGTGGTGGGCTCCAAAATAATAATACTCGACCCAGAAACCCAAACAAAACCTACTAATGGCTTCGGATGGTATAACACAGGCCAGAGGAAGGGTGCGAGGTGGTACTAAATATCACTGTTGAGACCAAAGCGTAATGTTTAGTGATGTGAAATGGTAAGGGCTGTAGATAATAGTCTGTATAGGCATATGAAGGTGTTCGAAATAGTTCAAAAAAGGTTTGAAGATGTGCGAAATAGGTTCGAAAAAGGTTCAAAGAGGTTCGAAGTCATGCGAAGTAGTCCGAAGAAGTTCGAATAAGTTCGAAAAGGTTCGAGGTATATCGAAGAGCGAGTTTAACAAATGTGAAGTGTTTGTTGAATGGCAGTAGGTGATGGGCGATAAAACGGAGAGCGAATACGATAGTTTCGAGGAAGTTCACGATATTTCGCAGAACTTTAGAGATATGACGCGAAGATAAGACTAAACCGAACGTTTTTTTTTATCTGATAATAGCGAGAGGGTAACTTGTGCTGTTCCCCATTGTTCTGTTGTTTTTATTCTAACTAATACAAGTCTATATACAATCTGAAGGAATAGTACTAAAAAGGAAGTAATAACAATTGTAGAACATGAGGCAATGTGCACAGCAAATAAAGGTATTGTAAATCATGAAACAAAATGAAAGATGATAATAAGTGAAACATACATTGTCCAAGTATAGTAAAAGTTCTTGTTCTATTGCTTTAATATATCAATAAAACACAAAAATGCACTTATCGCATTCTAACTCTGTTGTTGTCTCTCCTCATGTCCAGTAGTGCTTGATATCAGTGAGTTGGCTTGTTCCAAATGTGCAACGTGTATCGAAATTGTTTGAGGACAACTATATGGCAGCCGAAGTCGTTTGAAGTACTGCGAAGTTGTTCGAAGTGTCGCGAAATGGTTCGAAAGCGTTCAAAATGGTTCGAAGTCATCCGAAATAGTGCAAAATAAGTCGAAAATAGTTCAAAGTCGATTTCATAATGTTCGTAGTGGTTTGGAGTGCGTGTCGTAATGTTTCGATACAAGTGGGATTCTTTTCCAGACCTTAAAGTGCGCAGTGGACCTATCAATGTTGAAGAGCCTCTGCCATTTAGAGCCTCCACAGAGTCCACAGATGTTGAAACAGAGATGTATGAGTACAATGTCTTGAAATATGGGAAAGACTACCAGTGAGATCAAGAGGAAGCACCAAGGAAGTGGATCAAAATCAGTTCTCCAAATACTTGGCCTGTAAGGGCAGCCTTAAAGCCTCACTTAATAGTGAGCTAACAGAGGGGAATCCAAAGTTAACATTATACTACATAATACAACCACTCCAGGTGCACCTAACAGAGGGGAATCCAAAGAGAAAACTTTAAGGACCCATCTGTTGATGCCCAGTATATGTGATAGAGCTGAAAATCAAATAGTAAGCTAAAAATAGCACAAAGGTGGAAATAGGTGGATCAAGCTGTGGGATGACATCACCTTGATGGGTAAACATCCAGAAGGGGTCCCACCTTTAAGAATAGAACTGTCAACATGTACCAACATGGAAAAAGCTGAAACATAATCATAAAATAGCAGTAAAATCATAGAAAATCATAGAAAAGGCAGAATAGGGTGAAATAAAATATAAAAAATATGGTATGAACACAGAAAATTGCCCAGACACCTGGGCTGGTGGTCCCTCTCACCATTCCTCTCATATTTCCAAACCTAGCAAGCTGCATAACACCATGTCTGAACCACAAGGCCACTCTATTTAATATGCAAGAACAACTATGGTGTATACATGGGAAGGTGTAGACTTGACTTTGATTTATGGTGTTTGTATGTGGCCTACATGCTATGTGTCTGTACCCTGTCATTCTTGTATCTGCTTTCTATGTATGTAGTACATGATATATATAGTACTACGGTCATTGTATCACCCCAAAATTTGTGAGGAAATGATGTTATTGGAAATTATATAACTCAAAATTGTTGAACAAACAATACATAAGGTCCAGTACTGCCGAGCTTAAAATAAATGAACTGATGCTGATACCACAGCCAGTCCCCATGGAAGTCCCTATATACACTTTCTGTGCCCAGATGCCACTGTTTGTCATCAGTAACTGGTGGCCCTCATATTCCTGATGTGTATGGTACATGTAATTGCTGCCACACCTCATTTTCTTAGCCTTGGTTAGTCCATCACATAAACCATATTTTTTAACACTGGACAAAGACATTCACCAGCTACTTACAGAGTGAGCCAGTGTGTTCCAATGTACATTGCACTGAATTAAAATAAACACTCATTGACATAATGAAGGACACTGTAATAAATTTGCTAGAATATACTTGGCCTAAGGTTGCATGCAGTAGCTAACCCATAAATCCATATCTGTGTAATACTGTCATCATTTTCTGATCCTGCCCACAAGGACACAGCATTGTCAATGGTTTGAATTTCTGCAGATGTCAGTAAAGCTTCAGGAGCATTTACCTGCACCTCATTCAAGTTGGGTGGAAGACCCAATCTACCTAGCCAGGTGTCTGGCTGCTCCTGGATATCATTGTTATGCCTCTGGGACTGCAATATATTCTCATCTCTGAGAGCCTCCCAATCAACTCCAAAGACCTCTAACTCTTCTTGATCCATATCATCATCTCTTGGCAATGCATCTCCTCTAACACCATGCACCAGCATGTCAAATCCAAACATATCAGAAGGAGATCTGTTTGGTCCATCCCTGATTGCAATCATATGTTCATTCCATGATTCAGCAAAAAATGCCAGAATAGAGTTGATTGTAGGCAAGAAAAGATGTTGGAGAAGCCATGTGTGGTTGGGGTTGTTAATATCAAGGCCACCACTCAGCTCCAGCATCACAAAATGATTGCCCATGTTGCTCCAACCTGGGCAGTTACATCTACCCACAGCCTTTCAATCCTCACATTGTGAATACTCCTGCTCATTTGATTTTAGAACAAGAAATTCATCTGAAAAAATCACTAACTGTCCTCAGATATAGGAACCTCTCAATATGCCTCTGAATTCTTCCATCCATGCAGCAACCAACAAATTTTCTAAACCATGATCTCCATGGCGATGTGATGGTACACCATAAACTTCAGATGCATCCAGAAAAAGCTGCAAGACTGTTTGCCACAAGTTATTGTCACTAGTTCACAGCCCAGTTACCAGTCTTGAGTAACTATCAATGAAACCATGGATCACAATGCCCCAGTAGATAAGACCTAGAATATGTCACTGAATTAATTGGTTTATTGATCTATTATTTGAGCTTACCATCATGATGCCACAGTGAGTTGGGCCCTGGAACACTGTAAACACGATGATGGTTGTGGATGTGGTCAAAGACATGGTGCACTGGGTCAATGTGAAGAAGTAATGCCCTTATCCTTTCTCTGAGCACCTGATGACCCAACCATCATCACATACCATCTAACATAATTATGCCTGCCCTTCTGAAGTGTGTTTTTAGCTACAAGAGCAAATCATCCAATTGCTCATCTGTCATGGTTGAGATTGTAGCTGTGGAAGATGTAGGATGTTCTGCAACTGGCAAGCCCAGGGAGTCCTTTACTTCCACAGGCAGGTCAAGGGGCACTGGAAGTTCAGGCTCAAGTATATCATCCTCATCTGACACTAGTACAGGCTCAGATGATTATGGGGATGCAGAGCCCTCTGGTATAAATGGGTCATTACCAGGCTCAGCCAAACTATGATCTAGCATTACCTGTCATAGTGTGGTTCTGCCTACTCTCAAGAAAGAGGCAATTCCAGAGGTGGTGCACTGGGTCATAGCCCATTGAAGAAATGTAGGGTCAAAGACCAATTTGGGTCTGCCTCTTCTGCCTGTCCTTCAAACACCAACCACAGAGGGACTTCCATGATGAGATTGACTGAGGCTGGTTTCATACTGAGTTCTGATATTACCCCTTATGACAGCCAGGTTTTGCATTAATATTTGATGCTCAGTTTCAGGAAAGATAGCCTGATGCTAAGTTTACATCAGAAAAAACCTCAGTTGCAAATTTAGCACTAATTTCTGCTGCCTTAGAAGGAATCCCACTAATTCACAAACAAAGTAGGCAACCGAGAGGGAAAGTCAGTAATGGTATTCAAATGGTATTCATACAATAGGAATAATAGTAATTGCTGAGTAATTACATCTGACTTAAAGTCACCATGTATATATGTTGATAAAATCATCGAGTCTTTTGACAGCACAAAATTTGAGATCTTCAAGTCATATACTTATGCTCATAACACATAACACCCCTTCAGTACAAGTTAGAGTAAGGAAAGTGGTCAGAAAAAGAATTGGTGAAAAAAGTCTGGCATAGATCAAGAACATTACTGGATTTCCACTCATCTTGTGCAACTGGCCCAAATCTTGGGAACAGATGTATGCTCTGATGGATTAACTGAACTGGTACAATACTAACTTGTTGTTCACCATGCACTTGAATTTTGGAGATTTGTATAACAGGTGGTTTTGGTTAGAAGAAGCAGGAAAAGGGGTAAACCATTCAATATAAGCAAGATATTTTGGAGGCACATGGCCAAGGCATGAGAACCAGTGGGTAAGGGTATCTGGGGGAAGTGTAAACATGCAGCACACCCTACCAACACAATGACCTATTGCCCAAGTTACCATCTGTGAGCTGCACAGCAGCAAATGATCAAAAATGCTTACATACCTTTGACACCTGTCATTCCACCATCATTATAATTCAAAAGCCCTGTGTCAAATTGACCCAGTATGTCTTTTCCATACTTATCTAAGTGAGTTGGCTGAGCATGTATTGAGTCAACAACATTCTCTTTCTTTTCAAGGCTATATGGGTCATGAGACACATATTTGATGTGGTGGAAAACAGAGAGCTTTTGGAAGGGAATGTGGATATTTAATGCAGCCCGTTCCATCTGAGCCTTCATGGATTGTGGATTTTGGTACTGGGCAACAAACTGAGCAAGAGCTGCTTCAAAGTATGTGGCTCCATAATTAGTTCTGAAAGTTTCGAGGCTTACTCCTCGAGCAGATGGGTGTTTAGCCATCTTCAGCTCATGAGGCTGAATGAGGCAGGGTGGAGATTTAGGTGGGGGAGGATCAGGGTTGTGTCTGGAAAACTGTCATTGAAGGTATTTATTATATTATAGGACCTTTTCACAGTGCTCTAGCCAAGCTGTCATCTGTGGATATTCATCTTTCATATTCATTGCACGGTACATGTCTTTCATCAAGTTGATATGTAGATGTTCCATATATTCAGTGCTATAATTATCTGTTGTACCAAAGAGCTCCATAAACCATTGATAATGTCCAGTAAAATGTGCCTTAGGAAAGTTGAAGTTTGTACGAGCACCCAGGTTGATGAAAATGTCCTTGTTGTCATAGAATTGCTCCAGCGTGGCATCCAAGACATCGAGGGTTTTACTTGTATGGATGGTATATCTTGCTAGAAATAGAAAGTCAAGAATGCCTTGAACAGCCCTGAGGAGATGAACTGGTGACATGTTGTTGGGCAACCATATGTCAATAATCAGACTCAGAAGTATTCATGGTATTTAATCATGTTCAGTTCCTGTTATGCATGAGAGGTGCAAGATCCCTTTCATGAAGAGTCAGATATTGTGATTAGGTGGAAGGTGATGGCATCAAGCATCAATTTTGGCATCACTGCATGTGACTCAAATCTAGGAAATGAGATGCTTTATAACACCTTGATAGAGATTGTGGAGGATGTCAGAAGCAATAGACTTGTAAATGTTGAGAAATGGGAGATTTTCCCAAAAGGGATGCTGAATTGGTTTAACACCAGCTTCTTGGCATGCCCGCTGATAATACTCAACCCAGAAACCCAACAAAACCTACTAATGGCTTCGGATGGTATAACACAGGCCAGAGGAAGGGTGCAAGGTGGTACTAAATATCACCGCTGAGATCAAAGCATAATGTTTAGTGATGTGAAATGATAAGAGCTGTGGATAATAGTCTGTATAGGCATACGAAGGTGTTCGAAATAGTTCAAAAGAGGTTCGAAGATGTGCGAAATAGGTTCAAAAAAGGTTCAAAGAGGTTCGAAGTTGTGCAAAGTAGTCTGAAGAAGTTCAAATAAGTTCGAAAAGGTTTGAGATATATCGAAGAGTGAGTTTAACAAATGTGAAGTGTTTGTCGAATGGCGGTAGGCGATGGGCGATAAAATGGAGAGCGAATACGATAGTTTCAAGGAAGTTCATGATATTTTGCAGAACTTTAGAGATATGATGTGAAGATAAGACTAAAGAGAACAATTTTTAAATCTGATGATAGCGAGAGGCTAACTTATTCTCTTCCCCATTATTCTGTTCTTTTTATTCTAACTAATACAAGTCTATATACAATCTGAAGGAATAGTACTAAAAAGGAAATAATAACAGGTGTAGAACACGAGGCAGTATGCACAGCAAATAAAGGTATTGTAAAACATAAAACAAAATGAAATATGATAATAAGTGAAATGTACATTGTCCCAATATAGTAAGAGTTCTTGTCCTATTGATTTAATATATTATGAAACATAAAAACCACACTTATCGCATTCTAACTCTCTTGTAATCTCTCCTCGTGTTCGGTAGTGCTCTATATGTGACTAAATAGCTTACTCCGGTTAAGCATTGTGTATCGAAAGTGTTTGAGGACAGCTATACGGCCACCAAAGTTGTTCAAAGTACTGCGAAGTCGTTCGAAGTGTCGCGAAATGGTTCGAAAGCATTCGAAATAGTTCGAAGTCATCCGAAATAGTGCAAAATAAGTCAAAAATAGTTCGGAGTCGATTTCATAATGTTCGTAGTGGTTTGGAAGGTCTGTCATAGTGTGTCAATATGATTGGAAACTTTCCTCAGACCTTAGAGCACACAGTGGACCTATCACCATGTAAATTTAGTCAGTCCTTGGCTGATGGTATCAAAAGCCTCAAGAATCTTTTCCAATTCATGGGGTGGCCCAATGCTATCAAAATCACCAAGTTCATCATGAGAGGCAGGGCATGTCAGACATTCCCCAATTTTGAGGGCACCAACAAGAATTTGTTTCAGATAATCCCCAAAAAATATAGCATAGATTGGGTGGCAGCATTGCACAACTCCATCCCCACTTGTCATATGGATTCCATCAATACCAGCTTTCTCCAATGGTTTGAGGATGAGCTTCATATATGCATGGAATAGATTCGCAAGAGTATGACACCATGCTGACTTGTTTAAAATATGGTTGAGTTTAGCAGTGGGAAGATAGGCAAGAAGAACCTGCCCTTGTCTGGATGGTTTGCATTGAATAAGTTTAGAAAGATTACCAATCATCATATAAACTGGGTATGCTGACTTTTCATGAAACAAGGTCAGCTGAGTTTTGTTGGAAGAAATTATTACAGGAATTATGGTACATCCTTTTTTTTCCATCTGAGCCTCAAGTTCCTTCTAATGTCATCATTTAAAAAAATGAAATCAACAGGCATTCAAGAATGTGACTTACTTGAGTACATCAATGTCACTCCACAATGCCATAATGCACTCCATGATATCCCTCAAAAGCTTCATTGGTGATAATGACTTCACAATGCCAAAAAGCAGGTTGTCTAGGAAGCTTTCATCAATCATCATATTAAGCTCATTCGAGTTGTGATATGATAATTTGAGAGCTTCATAAACCTTGATAGTAATTACATTAGCATGAGAAATAAAAATGACATTAATGACTCACTCCTTCGATTGCAAGTAGATCTGAAAAGGCAGTTGACTCTGCACTCCATAGTTTTGCCCATTTCACAATCTTCCAATCCATCTGAGATGAGAACAGTGCCCATGGGCTTGATGACGAGTTGTCCAAATTGGCACAATAGCTGTCATTGCTGGATTGAACTTGCATAAAGGGCACACCAACTTGATGTTTGGAATGTTTATTGGAATACCCAACAACAATGTGACTGTCAACAATACGAGCCTCAGCCTGGTGTTGACTTGAAGGTATGTCAGTTGTTGGTTCATCATTGACTTGCTGACTCTGAGGGTCTTCATGTTGACCTTGAGGCAACATAGATGTAGCTCATGCACCAGGATGTTCAGGCTCCCACCTGCTCTCCAGATCAGTTCCACTTTCCAACTCCTCCTCCTCAACATGCCCAGATTCTAGATCATGCTGCGGTCCAAAATTGTCATCCATATAATCATCATGGCTGCCGAATACATCACTGTCAAAGAGTTGGGGTCCATGACTATCAGTTAGTAAATTTTTGGGGGCCTCCTGACCATTGTGCTCCATGTCAACCATCTCTGCATGCAGTGCAGCACAGTATGGATTTTTTATCTGACATAGATGTGATTGAAAGCCAATATGTGTAAGATTCTTTGTGCAAGCAGGGCAAGAGACATTTCGAACTCGCGAGGCCATTGGTGTATGATTGAAAGATATATTGCAAAGTCAACTTAGATACTGCAGCTACCATAAGCAAACTGAGGCAATGTCAGCTTATGAAAAACTTTGAACAAACATATACTCACAGTAAAATTTTCCTCCTTTTTCCCTTTCACATATTCACTTGTTCCCTTTGATATTACCACTCCCTTCCCCAACTACATAGCCCTCATTTGATTTTCATAATATTTTCCCCTGATCTAATGGCAACACTGAGCAACAGAGCGAAGCAAATAGCAGCTACCAAGGCACTCAAACAATGCCAGCAAGAAGCAAATGAGCAAAAACTGATGGAATCCACATGCTGTAAGTGTTTTGAAATCTCTCTCTATATATATGCCAATTACTCATTATTGGACAATGCAGAGCCTCGTCAGACAAAAGCCAAAGCACTGGAAACTGCAGTATGTTCACTAGTGAGATGCAGTGTGGAACATGACATCGCAAAATAGGCCTGCTTCACCTGAAATACAGCTGAAAGAACCAGCTTTCAAGAAGTTAAAAGGTAGAGCTAAACTGATGCCAACATTAGGACAAAAGCTGATTGAAGTGAACACTGTATAGCAAAGTTATTGGCACCTCAAGAGAACTAAGGAGGAAAAGCAGACTTGAAGCAGATTAGCACTGTGAGACTAGCTATCCAAAACCAAACTGAGACGTCAAAGTCAAAAGGTAAGTTGTGTGTCTATGTGTATCTGTGTGTATCAAGTTGAGACACTGAGCTGACTAATTATTCAAGGTCCAAAGTCAGCTGCAGGCACTTCCCAATGCCTTCCAGAAGCTCAAATTGAGGACAGTGAGCCTGGGTCAGAGAAGTATGATAATCATGCTTTTCCACCCAAAGTATGTAGTATCATAAGTATTTTGAAGCTTCAAACTCATCCAAGTATGTTTATCTAGTTCAGGCTAAAGGACACAATGAAATCACTGGCAAGGTAACATGTTACATTCTCAACATGATCTGGTACCATGATTGCTAATGAAGTCAATGTAAGCCTCATGGTATCAAGCCAGTGAAGCCAGCAGCAGATGATATGCTATCTGATGAATGTACACAGGAATCAGACACCCATAATCACTCTGCTGAATCTCAAGGTTCTGAATCTGGCGATGATGATTTTCTGGATGTTGAGAGTAAAGATCTGAGAAAGATCCTGTCAGATCAGATATGTACAAGTTTACTGTCGAAGTGCCAGTAGTACGCTTAACCTTATGTGACCCCTCTTTAGCAGCCAGAGATTCTGGAACCAGAAGCAGAAGATAATCATCCTGCAAGCCTTTTCAACACTGATGACAACATTGAAATTCAGGGATCAGGACATGTCAACGATGACATTGACATGATTCCAAGAACTGACTTTTGTAGTCAGCATTCTTCGATGTCAAGTCATCACTCAGTTCCACCTACAATGGACTCTGACCATGATGTGGCAATGATTGATGCTGAAGACAGCGATGAACCAGAAATTGACATTCCAAGAGCTCACCACCATCAATCCTCGAAGTCAAAGATTCCAGTTCAGCGTCAGCAAGCATTTCTTGCAGAGGTCTGTAACATTTTTCTGGAGAACTTCAGTTAGCTACCATACATCTCACATAGAAACCAACCATCTGGAAGACTGTCAGTAACCATGTGAAGAAAGAGAAGAAGTCAACATCAACATCATTGGATATAGAGTGGCCTCAACATGTGTTACTTGTTTTACCGTCTGCAGGCAAGAGTCTTCTCTTCAACAACCAGCATGTTTATTTTGCGCATATTGTTCAGTGTGCAATCATGAAGCTCACAGAAGAAACTCTTTTTCACAACACATTCCTTGATGTGGACAAGAAGATCAATTATCATCGCAGGTTCTTGATAGATGCTGTGCATGACCTCATGTTCAAGATTGGACCAATTGTGGATACACATGATCGTCTCAAGGAAGATACAGTGTTCTGTGATGCACTCGGGAAACTAGTATGTATGTATCCTTTCTAAATTCTTGTACAATAACTGATGTTTTCATAGGTGACAGATCACCTTTTGGTCATATGTGGTCCTGTCAAGACACATGCATCAGCTGAGATAGCAGCATATGAACTCGGTAAAGGTGACAAGTGTGTTGAGCATGTTGAAGCTCTTTTTGATTGCTCAGTGTTCATATTTCCTGGTTCATGGACCATTGATCCCAAAACCAAAAAAAGAGGTAGGTGACCACATAATCTATGTTTCCTGTCAGTGGCCTAACATAATCTACTGCAGCAATGGAAGTTCAAAGCCAATCAACCATTCCTTATCTCGGTGATTGCAGATGTAGTTCGATTGAGTTTTTTCAACAGTCCACGAGTGTTTGGATATCAGAAGATCAAGAAATGTGTTTTGACTCTGGATGGTCACGACGAACCACAGTTACCAGTGGGGTTAGTGGCATTAGCATGTACTGGGGTATGTACTATTCTGTGTGCAGTCTCTATTTATTGTATGATTATTCTGTGCAGATTTATGTGGCTCTCGCTGAATAGAAAACCAGCTCGAAGATTTCTTCAAAATTTGAAGGCAACATGTTTGCTTCGATATATAAAGGCATCTGCAGGAATCTTGAGGGGATGAAGTTACAGAATCCAAGGGCATACCATGCCATCATGGCAGAGCTCTATACGCTTGCAGTGTAAGGCCAACTCTTGTTTGTTACTCTTACAGGTTGTTTACTGATGAGCTTTTGCAGCATGAAACCTACTACTTTTTCTGAAAATGAGGACACCCTTTAAGTCCTGGGTCACAGAGTCCAATGTGAATGCCCCATGACTGGTCAGAGAACTCCACTGGTGACATTCCTCTGCATCTCAGCGCATCCAAGCATCTGACTTTGGACAAATATGGTTTCAAATGCATCAAGGTGATACATCATAGAAGGGGGGTGATGTAAGGGGAAAGGAAGGTGCTCCAGGCATCTGAACAATTTTCTGTGTTCATCTCATATTTTTTTATATTTTATTTCACCCTATTCTGCCTTTTCTATGATTTTCTATGATCTATTCCTATTTTATTATTATATTTCAGTTTTTTCCATGTTGGTACATGTTGACAGTTCTATTCTTAGAGGTGGGACCCTTCTGAATGCTTACTTATCAAGATAATGTCATCCCACAGCTTGATCCACCTATCTCTACCCTTTTGCTATTTTTAGCTTACTATTTGATTTTTGGCTCTATCACATATACTGGGCATTGACAGATGGGTCCTTACAGTTTTTTCTTTGGATTTCCCTCTGTTAACTTACTATTAAGTGAGGCTTTGAGGTTGCCCTTACAGTGGAGATAGGTGGATCAAGCTGTGGGATGATGACATCTTGATGGGTAAATATCCAGAAGGGGTCTTGCCTCTAAGAATAGAACTGTTAACATGTACCAACATAGAAAAGGCTGAAATATAATCATAAAATAGAAATAAATCATAGAAAATCATAGAAAAGACAGAATAGGGTGAAATAATATATATAAAAATATGGGATGAATGCCGAAAATTGCCCAGATGCCTGGAGCACCTTCCTTTCCCCTTACACAAGTAAGGGACATACAAACTCATCGACCTACCTCCAGATCATCAAGCAATCACATGCAAATGGGTATACCACATTAAATGGATCACATTGGAGAAGTCACCAAACACAAGTGGCAAAAGGATTTTTTCAGATCCTAGGAATTGATTTCTTGGAAACCTTTGCTCCAATAGCTACTGCTTTAGGACTCATTGTCCATGTGATTGATATCATGGGTGTATACCTAAATAGAGTACTGAAAGAATTTATATTTATGACCCAGCCACCAGAATACAATGATGGTACAGGTCATGTATGGCAGTTGCTAAAACCTACTGAAGCAAGCGGGATGGGCTTGGAACAAGGAATTAAATCAGACTCTCCTCAAGATGAATTTCATGTAGCTTTTCTCAGATTAATGTGTTTACATCAGGCACATTGATCATGATCTTCTGATCACTTCAGTTTACATTGATGACATTATTATTCTTGGATCAGACATAGATGCCATCATTGAAATAAAAACTGAACTTAAGGAGCACTTCACAATCACACATCTAGGAGAGGCAAAGCAGATAGTGGGACTAGAACTGGAGAGGGATATTAATGCAGGAACCCTCAAAATAATGCAGTCTCAATACATCAAGAGGGTACTAGAGAAATTTGGGATGGCAGGCTCACACCCTGTCAGTACACCATTGGACTCTAACATCAAATTAATAAAGTTACCTGATGATGAACATCACAATATCTTTGAATACCAGAGGACAATCAGATCACTCATGTATGCTGCAATCAGAACTCGACCCAATAATCAGATCACTCATGTATGCTGCAATCGAAACTCGATCCAATATTTCATTTGCAGTTCAGACACTCAGTCAGTTTATGAGCAACCCCAAACCAACTCATTGGGCTGCTGTCAAACAAGTTTTCTGGTATCTTAGTGGCACTCGTGATCTCAGAATCGTCTACCACAAGGGGGGAGAAGTTGGACCCTTGGGTTATTTGGATGCAGATTGGGGATCAAATGTCAATGATCAAAAATCTATTTTTGGTTCAGATAGGTAAGCTACAATGTATTGAATGATATGGTCTATAGAATGTGTACATTGTACCGAATGATATGGATTTGTGGAAGCCCATAGAATGCTCTCATAATAAGTGTAGCTTGTACTACTATCAAATAGATACAGTTTTGGTATTCTGGGTTCTTATATACTACAGGGAATGTTAATGGCCAGATCAGTGACCTATGAGGTAGCATTGGACATGGTAAATGGCAATGGCAATGGCAGCAGCAATGGCATATATGCACAGTAGGAATCAAATATTTTTTATATGGAATCAGGCATATGAATAACACCAACTAAACAACAGTGTTCATTCTACCTTAATATAACAATGTCGATACAAACTAATTCTGAGAATCAGCAGGATCGGCCATGTTCTCATCATGGGATGATGATCTGAGTGGAATGTTTGACAATCTCCATTGGAATGATTTCATATCACATTCCATCCTCTTCTTCAAAGTCGCATATGTGTGTAACATGATATCTTGCTGTTCCAGCGTCTCAACCTCAGCCATGTAGAGACGATGGCTGGCATCCTTGTAAGAGGTACCAAGGTTGTTTTGCAGGGCTTTCACTTCAGCTTGGCAGCCCAACAGCTCCCTGTCTGTTAAAGTCTGCAACAGCATTGACTAACAGTCATGCAAACGAGGACACAGCACTTACTGGATCGGCAGGTAACTGTAGCATGTTCTGGGCCACTTTGTAGTATGGTGTATCTCTCATGTTTCCAGACTGTAAATTCATCAGTGAGAGGGATGGATAGACAAGCCAGCAGGAGCCCAGAAATGGCATCAGCCAAAACACATCACCAGTGATGAGTTCAGTTGGTACTCAGTGCAGAGTCTCAACAGAAGGGGTAAACACTTAACCTACAACTGCAGGCGTGCTCGGGGTGAGGGGGGAGTTCGCTTAGATGGCCTCGGATCGTTCTTCAGGGCGCGGAGACTATAGAGAGGCTGGTACAGCGATTTTCAGTGTGCGCACTAGTAGTGTACACGAAAGGGGAGATATGCGCAGTGGCGGAAAAGTGCGCAACGCAAAGAGGCAAAAATGCGCAGTGCGGAAAAATGCACAACGGGAGCGCAAAAGTGCGCAATGATGAGGATGATGAAGGCGGGAGGTGTAACAGGACAAAGATGACACTGGAATGTACTGTGAAGGTGGTGCACAGTTTGGGGGTGCAAACAGAGTGAAAGCGCAAGGAGCGGAAAAAGGCGCAGGCGGTGCGCAAAATGCGGCTATGCAAAAGGGTGTGCAAACGCGACTATATGAAGGGCGCACTACGATAGTGCACAGACAAGGACGAAGGACGCAACACAAGGGACGAAACGCAACAATACGATGAGGGGATGCAAACGATAGCGCAAACACGGCTATACGAAGGCGCACAGACTGGATGCTGGTGCACAGACTATGTGCGATGCTGACTGAGCTATGAACTATGAGGGGGGGGGAAAGATCCTCTGGATTCTCTATCTGTCCGCTACTATGTACAAATGGCTTATGTGATAAAATGGTGAAATAAAATAGGAAGCGCCATGCGCTACCCACAAGCACGTCCATTCGCCCATCTAAACCTGACCGCACTATGCCGCTGCCTCAGCCAATAAGATTTGCGCACCTATAGCTCAATATCCAACTGTTCCGGTGTGATGCGCTATTATTGGTGCGCGCTAAGTCTCGTGCACTCTTCCCAATTAATCTGCTTCGGTGTTATGTGTCGCGTGCTGCGCCTTAGTAATAATGGCGTGCTCGACCTGTGCCAGTTACCAGATAAGGCGATGCCGATTGGAAATGTGGAAGAACTATAAGGGGATGCTGTGCAAGGCCAAATACTGCCAAAGCGCCTGGATTACGTGAAAGCGCCCAAGTGCGCACAGTCCAATGCCGAATAGGCGCAAAGCGGCCCAGTTATGTAAGAATGCGCAGTTCGCTCGTGCCGGAATCATGGTGCGCCTCAAGTAAATGCGCCAGTAAGATGGGAGCTGCGATGCGCAGTGCACCGGTGCGGGGGATTGTTGTGTGTGATAGAGATTGTGCAAAGAGTGTGCAGCAGGGAATGTGAGTTGCAGGTAAAGTGTAAAAGGAGTGCGCAAAGGCGCATCGAGCGCGCAATAAATGTAGAAGGCAGATAAGGAGCGTGGGGGGGGGGCACGGAGGCGGCTTGAAGCGCAATGAGGCGCATTTAGGGCACACAATGATTGGCGGCTATGGGGAAACAAAAGCGCAGTAGAAATGCAAAAGGTGCACAAAGGTGCACCTAAACGGTCAAAGGCGCGCAAAAGCGCATGGAAGCACGCAAAGGCACACGAAAGCGCACTAAGGCGCACGAAAGCGCACTAAGGCGCGCAAAGTGTGCAGAAGCCATCTAGGAGGTGCACACAATCGCAAAAAAATGCTGTAGTATGCGTGCAGGGTGATAGGGAGCCGCATCACTGGCTACATCTGGCATTGGCCAGCAGACGGCATCGGCCCAAGGATAGAATGACACCTCAAAAAAAAAACAAAATCTTACCCCCCCCATCTGCCATATATACATCAAATTCAACCTTCTTGCAATATGCCTCCATTGCTTGTTGTGTAGCTGTAATCATAAAAGGGGGCACAAGATAGTGCTGCCCATTGTCACCTCAGATAGTGACATATCCATCAGGAATATAAGTGTTGCTTTGCTGATCACTCATGGTATAGATAACAGATGATAACAGGACAATATCAACAAATGCAGTTTAATCAGCGAATCAAGGATCAATCAGTCATTACATATCAATCAACAACGTGTGATTGTTGATATTTTTCTTATCAACATCCATCGATCTTCATCATCCATCCAGCCCGACTCTGCACCCGTACCCACAGCTGTTCCATCATGAACACTACATGTGAACAAGTACTCAGCCACATCAGCCAGATCGAGCAAGCCATTTGCCAAGGAATTCGTGAAAAAAACATCAAGGCCATGATGAAGGGAAAAAAAGTGGCGCTTGTGAGCAGATATGTAATATGAAACCAACCATACTAACATCCTGCAGAAAACATTATTTGCTTGGCAAAAGCAGAATCTCCTGGCTGATGTGCAGGAACTCTTCCAGGCTGAATCCTTTTTATGGGGATTTGTGGTGGCATGGTACAAGTCGGAGAGGACAGGGGACAATGAATTTATTGAAGGTTAATGGAGAGCCATGAAAAGTTTCGACGAAAAAAAAGGTGCAACCGAAATGGCAATGGCAATGGCAGGTATACTAGGAATGGCAGCAGCAGGCATATTAGGAACAGCAGTGGCAGGGTCTTTGGGAATGGCAGCGGCGGTCAAACCAGGAGTGGCAGTGGCACCAACATCTAGTACGGCAGAGGCAGGAATGGATGAACTAGCAACGCACACGATAGTCATTAGGAAACAGAGGCCAGCACCAGAAATTACTGTAGGAGTGGTACAGGCACCAGCACGACCCCCACCACCACCAGCACCCATTGTTCTGGCCCAACCAGCAATGTTTGGATCCAGACATCCAGCCCGAGCACAGCGCCACTCGCGACTGAAGGTGCCGGCCATCACAGTGATACCCAAGCTGCGAGTGATGGAGAGTAGTAGTCCATTGGACGATGAATTCCAAAACAACAAAGCGGCTGAGAATGCCGATAGTGGAGAAGATGAGATAGAAGAGAGCGATGCCACTGCCAATCATAGGATGAAGCGGAAGCGAGACAACAGAAGTAGGCCAAGTAGGGCACGAGGATCATCCCAGTGAGCAAATCTCAGAGAGATGCCATGCGCATGATGTGTCAGGCTTAGGCATGAGTGTTGGGAACAGGTGAATGGGAAAATGGCATGCTACCACTGTGGGAAAGGCAAGGTTCGATGTGATCCAGAGGATGAGCATCAAGGGCTAAGAAAGAAGGCAAAAAAAGGATTAGCGAGAAGAAAAATGAAGAGGACACGATATTCCAGTGAAGAGAGTGGCAAGGAATCACCTCAGTGCTTCACTCAAAGGGAAAAGGGAAAGGTGAGTTCATTCATATAATGCTTGAAAACCTCTAACTAACATGTATACCAATAGCTATGGATGACGACGTCGATATGGCCGATGCGGATGCCAGGCCGATGTCGCCCATGCCCGCTGCCATTCCCACTCCCTGGCCCATTTCTGCTCATGCTTCTGTGGCCTTCCCCACTCGCACTCCTGCTGCCAACCACTATGCAAGGCTGGCTGACCATCTGGATCAACTTGAACAAAGGTTCGAAGCACGCATTGAACAAGTTTAACAAAACCTCGAGGCTCTACTAGTTGAGCAAGAGCAATGGATTGAAGCTGGAGTCCAATGAGGATTACAAGAACTGTGGGACAGGGTCACCTTGCTGATGAGGAGGATAGCGGACCTTGAAGAGTACCTTGGGTTGCAGGGTGGTGCACAAGGCATCGTCCTGTACAATGGCCAGAACTCTGAGTGGATAACTCATGTTGAGAGGGAATCAGTCAGGGGCTAGACCATTAAACCCATGGCCAATCCTGAGGCCAATGCCAACAAGGTTGGGAATGTGCCTCTGGCACACGTTAACATGTTTAATAAGTATATACTTCATTTCTATATACGTAGTACTTCATTTCTATGTTAGTCTAATAGTACTTCATTATATACAATATTTTTGGTTTTTGCACTTCTACTGTCACTTGGCCATATAGCCCTGATGTTGTGCACAGACCTTACTCATGATATTGCCACATAGAACCACTCATGAGTGAAGCATGGCTTATGTTGTTCACTGTGTTCATTAATTTTATCAACATCTCATTGCATTTTTTGACTTCAGTGCATGTTGTTCACTTCATTGCATTTCTTTACTCAGTCTGGGAATGGTGGTTCATTTTCATGGGCCAGCTCACATATACATAATACAATGCTTAATTCCACTACAGTTACTCAACTCCTTAGTTGCCTTTGGACTTGGGGGGTCATGGTTACACAACTCTTTAGTTGACTTTTAGATAGTACACAACTCTTCAGTTGACTTGGGACCATTGGCACCAAGTCAATGTAGGTGGATTGTAGTGTTTATCCCCTTCCACATCTCCCCCATCCCCATTTCCCCCATTCCCTTCCTCTTCTCTCCCATCACTTTCCCCATCCCCATCTCTCCCATCACCTTCCTCTTCTCCCTCTTCCCCATTCCCATCTCCCCTATCCCCACATCTCCCATCCCCATCCCCTTCTCCACCTACCCCATCCCCATCCTCTTCTCCACTTACCTCACTCCCATCCCCATCCCCTTCTCCACCTACTCCATCCCCATCCCCTTCTCCACTTACCTCACTCCCATCCCCTTCCCATCCTCACCTCCCCATCCTCATCCCCCATACCCATCTCCCCCATACCCATCCCCATCTCCCCTATCCCAACCTCTCCCATCCCCATCTCTCTCTTCCCCCTCTTCCCCCTCTCTCTCTCTCTCTCCCTCTCTCTCTCCCTCTCCCTCTCCCTCTCCCTCTCCCTCTCCCTTATCCCCTTCTCCACCTACTCCATCCCCATCCCCTTCTCCACTTACCTCACTCCCATCCCCTTCTCCACTTACCTCACTCCCATCCCCTTCCCATCCCCACCTCCCCATCCTCATCCCCCATACCCATCTCCCCCATACCCATCCCCATCTCCCCTATCCCATCCTCTCCCATCCCCATCCCCATCTCTCTCTTCCCCCTCTTCCACCTCTCTCTCTCCCTCTCCCTCTCCCTCTCCCTCTCCCTCTCCCTCTCCCTCTCCCTCTCCCTCTCCCTCTCCCTCTCCCTCTCCCTCTCCCTCTCCCTCTCCCTCTCCCTCTCCCTCTCCCTCTCCCTCTCCCTCTCCCTCTCCCTCTCCCTCTCCCTCTCCCTCTCCCTCTCCCTCTCCCTTATCCCCTTCTCCACCTACCCCATCCCCATCCCCTTCTCCACCTACTTCACCCCCATCCCCTTCCCATCCCTACCTCCCCCTTCCTTCTCTCCCTCTCCATCCATCCTCCTTCTCCCCTCTCCCCCCCTCCCCTCCCCCTTCACCCCCTCATGCACCCTCCCCCTCCTCCCTCTCCCCACTCTCCTCCCTCTCCCCCTTCTTCCTCTCTCTCCCCCTTCTTCCTCACTCCCACCTCCCATTCCCCCCTTCACCCCCTCCCCCCCTCTCTCCCTCTCCCCCTCACTACTTCACCCCCTCACCCCCTCACCCCTGCTCTCCTCCCTATCCTCTCTTTTGAATGTTCTATTTTTGGTTTTTGCACTTCTACTGTCACGACTTCATTTCTATGTTAGTCTGATAGTACTTCATTATTTTGGTTTTTGCACTTCCACTGTCATGTGTTAACATGTTTAATAAGTATGGACTTCATTTCTATATACATAGTACTTCATTTCTATGTTACTTTAATAGTACTTCATTATATACAATATTTTTGGTTTTTGCACTTCTACTGTCACTTGGCCATAGAGCCTTGATGTTGTGCACAGACCTTACTCATGATATTGCTACACAGAACCACTCATGAGTGAAGTATGGCTTATGTTGGTCACTGTGTTCATTAATTTTATCAACATCTCATTGCATTTTTTGACTTCAGTGCACATTGTTCACTTCATTGCATTTTTTGACTCGGTCTGTGAATGTGTGAGTGGTGGTTTATTTTCATGGGCCAGTTTGCATATACATAATACAATGCTTAATTCCACTACAGTTACTCAACTCCTTAGTTGCCTTTGGACTTGGGGTGTCATGGTTACACAACTCTTTAGTTGACTTGGGACCATTGGCCCCAAGTCAACATGGGTGGATTGTAGTGTTTATCCCCTTCCACATCTCTCCCATCCCCATTTCCCCCATCACCTTCCTCTTCTCCCCCATCACCTTCCTCTTCTCCCTCTTCCCTATCCCTATCTCCCCTATCCCCACCTCTCCCATCCCCATCCCCTTCTCTACCTACCCCATCCCCATCCCCTTCTCCACCTACCCCATCCCCATCCCCTTCTCCACCTACTTCACCCCCATCCCCTTCCCATCCCTACCTCCCCCTTCCCTCTCTCCCTCTCCATCCACCCTCCTTCTCCCCTCTCCCCCTCTCACCCCCCCCTCTCATGTTCTCCCACTCTCATATCCTCATTCCCTCAATACTTCACCCCCATCACCCCCTCACTCACTCCCTCCCCCCCTCACTCACTCTCCCCCTCCTCATCTCCTCCCCCCTCCTTCCCCCTCACCCCTTCACCCCCCTCCTCCCTTCACCCCCTCTCCCCTCTCCCCTACTCCCCTCCCTCTCCCCCCTCCCTCTCCCCCCTCTCCCCCCTCTCCCCCCTCTCCATCCATCCTCCTCCTCCTCTCTCCCCCCTCCCCTACTCACTCCCCCCCCTCCCCCATCACCCCCTCACCCACTCCCACCTCCCATTCCCCCCTTCACCCCCTTCCCCCCTCTCTCCCTCACTACTTCACCCCCTCACCCTCTCACCCCTGCTCTCCTCCCTCTCCTCTCTTTTGAATGTTGTAAAAAATCTTTAACTTCACTTTGTCATTAAACTCAATTTTTACACTCTACATAGAAAAAGTGCCTAGACCCAAAAAAAAAAAAAAGATAGAGGTGGCGAAAATTAGCTGAGAAAAAGGTTCCCACCATTGAGTTATATTTGTCATCATGTCTCACGACCCTCAAAGTTGGTCATCACTTTCCCATCCACTCAGAGCAACTCCCATGGCCTCTTCACTTCCCATAGCCTCTTCATCTCCCACGCCCTCATCTCTTCCCACAGCCTACTCACCTGACCATCCTCCTTTTATTATTGATACCAATGCTGAATTGATGGAGGGTATGGAATCAATCAGTGAAATCAACGCTGTCGAGGAGGAAGCAAAGCAGCAGGACATCGAGGATCAAGAGGCCATACCACCCATCATCAACACCAAGGCCAAGGCCAATGCTGATGCCGACGGGGAGGCCAGGGAAATGGAGGGCGTGGAATCAAAGGAGGAAGTGAACTCGGAGATGGTGAACGAGAATATTGAGGAGGGACAAAAGCAGATCGAGACAGAATCAGCCATACTCAAGGAGGGAGGACTTGGCCCCGAACGTGCCGATGCTGAAGACATGGTTAGGGATGTGCCTGGAATCCAAATCATTCCTGCTATGCCCCAGGACTTGCAAGAAATGGTGCAGTGCATGACAGTGACCCCTCCACTCCCTCCCCTCATTATCTCTACTTCATTCCCTGAGGCTGCTGCAGCCATGAGTTACTGCAGCCACACCGGCCTCGCCAGTCACCAGCATTGCCTTGCCCCATCCCTCCCCTCCTCGTACACAGGTCTGCAGATTTCCACAACTGCTATCACCGGGTCCATCAGTAATCCTAAGTACAACCCCCCCACCGCAACCATGGTTGTCAACCTCGCCCTGCCCCTCCCCTTCCCCAGCACAGTTGCGCCGATCCCCTCGTGATCTTACACCTGGTCCAGCTGGACTACTTTCCAGAAGTCCCACCCCTCAGCCAAATCCGAAGAAAAGAGCGGGAACATCTGAGGACAGAGGTGCTGCCAAGCGAGGGAGAAAGGAATAGACACTTCTTTTCTTTATATATGTAAAAAAATTGGACTTGAATATATACATCATTGGACATTCATAGTAATCTATTATCTTGCAAATTTAACTCTTTTAATTCTTGGTCTTCTCCCAACAGTTTGGTTTGAGATAGCTTCCTCCTGTGCAAGGTCATCAGCTGTCCTTCGGATCTGTTGAGCAAGTGCTGAAGCCGCAGGAATGTGAGGCAGCTCAGTACTTTGAGATGATGGTAGTGTCATCTGTTGCAATGTGTTCTGGGTCAAATCAACTGTGGCCATTGCTGACTTGGCTTTGGCTGTTCCTACTCAGACCATTGCTGGTACTACTTGGGCCATTGCTGGTGCTACTTGAGTCGTTGCCATTTCTACTTGGGCTGAGGCTACTTGGGTCATTGCCAATGGCATACCTAAAGCAAATTAGTGCCCTTGCCTTTGCCCTTGCAATAGGATCCTCAGTCTGCTTTCCTCCAACAAGTCATTGAGGTTTAGGATGCGGTACCTGCTCTTGATGTGGAGTGGTGTTTTCTTCTAACAGAGATGGATCAATCAGGCATGGGAGTTCATTCACAGTGTCCTTCTGAACAGATGGGCATGTGATGTACATGTACCTCATGTAAATCTGATGAGGAATGAGATACTCTGGTTCACCATCACTGTGACCATTAATCGGCTGGGGATGAGTGATACCAGCTGTGTAGAGCATATCCATTGTAGCCTGATTGACTTGCACATAGGATGACTATGTCGCTGTATTGTAATCATGGCTTTGGGCATTTGCATCAGGTTGGTGGCCAGTCATAGGGCCATGATCGGCAGCAGCATCGGGTTCAGAGGTGGATGGCTGTGCTGTGGTTGATTGTTGATGGGGTTGCTTTCCCTTAGATTTCCCTTTGCATTGTCTCGATTTCATTTGGGCTTGGGCTTCAGCATGAGACTCAGCAGTGGGATGGTGACCAGTACCAGTCACTGATTTGCCATCGGTCATGGCATCGGCATTCCTCTGACTACTGTGTCTTGGTTTACATATGTTGGGAAGGTGGAGGGGGATTCAAATCCCCTGGATAGTGTGTGGGAGCCACAGTCCCATTATCCACTTTGATTCCCTTGAACCTAAAGGCTCTTTCAGGCCCCTCTGCCATTTGCCACTGTGAAACGTGGTCGAAGAAGTCTTCTATGGTACTCTTGTACATGTTTCTTGGGTCACTAAATTTGAACCAGGCTGGGAGATATTCAGGACTAATGTATAAAGAAGTCTGATCAGCAATTGCTTTGAATGGGATATGGCGATTATGATGATTATTGGCTAGTACTGCATAGAGATAAGTAATTGTTTCTGGACTAGGAACTTCAAGTTGACGTACCATAATACTGCCCAACATATAAGATAAACATTACTTCAAACTCCTTTTTGGTATACAGTGAGGCATTCCATGGTGTCAGAAGGATCGGGAAGCCATTATTAGTCTTCAATAACCTGCTTAGCTTTTCTTTGTTTTGCATGGCCATTGCTGTTGATGTAATGTCTGGTGTGAGTAAAGCCTTCACATAAGTCATGAAGTTTCACTTCAGTTCAGTTAGTACACTGGGATACATGTCTAGAAATGATTGTGCAGGGGTGGCTATCAGATTGGCCATATGGTCATGACTGCAAACGGCATCAGCATCGGCCAACATTACTTCAGGGACTCACATGTCAATGACCAGCAAACCTTTAGGGTGCATATAGGCTGTCATGGTTACTGACAATGCCCCCATTTGTAGCCATTGTTGTCAAGCATTCTCCTGCACATGCTCATGCAGGTATTTTGCAGCAAGACTGTAAAGACCGGCATAGGCATTGGAGGCAGCATCGACATCGGCAACTACTCACCTTTGCTTCATCTCTTCAGAATAACCATGACACATTATCTTATCCCCTTCATCACACATGCCTAGCTTCTCCTCTGTAGTCATCTGGTCATAAACATTCTTGATAGCTGGCATTTGCATTTGGAACCATCCTGGTGTACTCATGGTGGCATCCTCAACATCTAACATGTTTGCAATCTCTTGCATAACTCAATCATGGTACACGCTCCAAATGACTTCTGACCGCTTGACCTTGGAGTTGTTCGATTTCCATGAGAGTCCTTGAGTCATTCACCAGTTGTTGGAAAGCCAGGTTGTTAGTTCCTGGCAATGTGATCAATAGTACAACCTTCACATCCTTGTGAGTTTACCTTGGCATGAAGGTGAAGACCTCCTGATCCACAGGGGCCTTGTCAATTGCTGCCCAATAGTTGAACATTGCTGGGAGAATGTCAGTCTTGAGTATTTGCAATCGGCCAGCTTTCAATTGCTGCGATTAGAAAAAAACTTTATATGGCTCTATGATCCTCCGTTCTTCATCCATATATCTGCCTCCCTTGCAGTACTTTCTCAATCACAGACTCTCTGATGGCCCAGGTGGCATTGGAGGGAATTAATGTAAAGGAAGAATTGTTCTTCTGATTGACATAAAATATGTCATCAGCACGAGGGGATTACATGAGGATAATATGAGGATCACATGAGGTCAATAGTACCATGAGGCTGATAGTACAATAAGGCCATTGGTTCAGTTCACCTCCAATCACCATGGACCTAGAATATGTTCCTGTCAAGCGCAAGAGAAGATCAAAGAAGAATGCCTCCCTGTGAGAGAACGACGATGCTACAGTGGATACTGTTACACATGTAGAAGTTGAGGTCATGACAAAAGCTGGACCAAAAAAACAGCGAGTCATGGTCCCGCTGAGGGATGTAGAGGAACAGGAACCCATTCAATCTACTTCTGTTATACAGGATTATCCCAGTGTTGTTCCAGAATGGGACATGGAAGAACCTGAGGTGGCTGCCGAGCTGAGCCGGCCCCGCAACAGCAAGGTTAGTTTTTGACAGTGATTGTTTACAGAGCAATGCTCATTAACAAATAACAGCAACAGCGAGACTATATACTGGAGTTTCTGGGATGAATAGATGAATTGCTGCAAGCGTCCCTCACTTGGCAGGCATGGTCAGTCGACAAACAAGTTTGCAACCACTGCGCATTCAATAAATGGGCTATTTGGTGATGTGTCGATTGTTCACTGGGAACCATGCTTTGCCACACATGCATGCAGGTAACTCACAGGCAAAATCCTTTTCATCACATTGAATGCTGGACCGGCATGCACTTCTGCTGGGCAGAACTATGGGAGGTCAGCACATACATTTTAGTCCAGCACAACACCAATTATCCCATTTGTCAAGCCCAGGACTTTCAAATGCAATATCTGGAGTCATTCAAATATATGAAGGATCAAGCAAAGCAAGAGTCAGAAATAGACCAGGCTGATGACCAGCAGCGGCAGCGGCAATGGCCCACTTTGCCTCACTCAGCATCAGAGCCATATTATGAGTGGGAAAGTAAAAATGCTGCCAACTCTGCCTTCCTGAATGATGAAACTGCCACTGACTCAGCCTTTTTGGATCACCTTGATTCCCTTTGGGGTCAAGGGAATGGTAACGTTCATGGTGAGCATGGTTTTGAAGACTTCTTTGATGGCAATAATGAATCTGAAGTTCAACAAGCCAATGAAGACGTCCATGGATTTCAGCCATATTTGCCTACCATAAACCTCACTGCCGATGCCATTCCCATTGCCGACCCTGCTTGTTCTGCTGCTGCTGTTCCTCGCCCCAATGCTCTGCCTTGAATAATATTTACATTTGTGTGGTCCATACAAATGGAATACATCACATAGCGATGGTTACTTGCTAGTGTCAGGGGGAACACCGAATTCCCTTGGACCTGGTAACCAGCAACTTACTACCCACAAGCTTCACCAACATATGGACTCTGTTCACTGTGCAGGTCTTAGACTATTTTCGGCTCTGTAATCTTGAGTTAAAGGCCTCAGCCTATCAGTTTTACCAGCTGATTCGGCATGTAACATCACCAATGCGGCCTGCCAAAGTGGTCAATCTCTACCATGAGCTTCGGTGCATGTCCTGCTTATGGCATTGGATGAAAAGATTGAAGTGGGCAGGGTATGGACACAATCAAAAAGATCCTTTGAATCCTGAACCAGGAACCCTTGCTAATTTCTGCCCAGCCTGTCCTCAAGTAGGCATTAACATACTGGAAAATTGGAAAGACGATGTGAACTGGTGGGTGTCAAAATGACTCTGCAGTGGTGTAGAAAATGACACTTTGCAATTCAGATTTGTTTTCAAATGCATATTCATGGCCAATGGCAATTTCAAAGCTGATCATGTCCAGCAGAAAAACTCCGAAACTGATATATGACTATGGGATGGAGGTGGGATGGCCCCAAATTAGGCTGAATATTATCACTTTCTCCAAGCCGCCATAGAACGATTAATGGTAGGTACCTTCCCTTCATGGCAGCCATTGCCATTCCCGCTCCCTGCCCCAATGCCAATCTGATTTCTATCCTGACTTTTAGAAGGCCCCTTGCAAAAATAAATTCCTTGCTATTGTGAATGCTTTTCTGGCATCCAAGGCATGTGACAGGACTGGAGTAGCAGCCATTGCAAGTGCACGGCATGGATGTTATGTTCCCAATGCATTGGTAGACCTGTTTCATGGAGAACAGCAGAAGAATATTGACTTTGCTTTTCTGCAAGCACTGAAGATCACTAAAGTTGACCCTCAACAGGGAGTCATGCTCATTTATGACATTGTCTGCCAGTACATTATCTACCTTCGGTGATACAGCTCCCTATCACCCTATGCACATACTATGGCATTTTTTGCAATTGTGTGCACCTCCTAGATGGCTTCCGCACACTTTGCGCAGCACACTTTTGCACATCTTCATGCACTTTCATGCACCTTTGCACACTTCCGTGTGCTTTCATGCGTCTTTGACTGATTAGGTGCACTTTTGTGTGCCTGTTACATTTCTACTGTGCTTTTGGTTCCCCCATAGCTGCCTGCTGTTGTGCACCCTAAATGCGCCCCGTTGCACTTCAAACCACCTCCACACCCCCCCCCACACTCCTTATCTGCCTTTCACATTTATTGCATGCTTGATGCACCTTTGCGCACTCCTTTTATGCTTTACCTGCAACTCACATTCTCTGCTGTGCACTCATTGCACAATCCCTATCACACACACAACAATTCACCACACCAGTTGCGCTGCGCATCATGGCTTCCATCTTACTGGCGCATTTACTTGAGGTGCACTGCAATTCCAACATGAGCAAACTGCACATTCTTACATAATCTGGGTGCTTTGCACCTATTTGGCATTGGACTGTGTGCACTTGGGTGCTTTCACATAATCCTGGCACTTTGGCAGTATTTGGCCTCACACAGCATCTCCTTATAGTTTTTCCACATTTCCAATTGGCATCGCCTTATCTGATAACTGGCACAGGTTGATCATATCATTATCACTAAGGTGCAGCATGCAACACATAACACTGAAGCAGATTAATTGGGAAGAGCACATGAGACCTAGAGTGCACCAAAAATAGCACATCACACTGGAACAGTTGGGTATTGGGTTATAGCGTGCACAAATCTTATTGGCTGAGGCAGTGGCATAGTGCAGTCAGGTTTAGATGGGCAAATGGGTGCACTTGTGGGTAGCGCATGGTGCTTTCTATTTTTACACTTTATTTTACCATTTTTATTACATAAGCCATTTGTACATAGTAGGCAGACAGATAGAGAATCCAGAGGATCTTTCCCCCCCTCATAGTTCATAGCTCAGTGAGCATTGCACATAGTCTGTGCACCAGTGTCCAGTCCATGCACCTTTGTAGTGCACCCTTCATATAGCCACATTTGCATATCATTTGCATTCCCTCATCATATTGCTGCATTTCATCCCTGCATTGCGTTCTTTGTCCTCATTTGTGCACTCTTGCAGTGTGCCCTTCGTATAGCCACATTTGCACACTGTTTGCACCTTTTTTTTATAGCCGCATTTTGCACACCATTTGTGCCTTTTTCTGCTCATTGCACTCTCATCCCATTCTCACCTTTAACCTGTGCACCTCCCTCCCAGCACATCCCAGTGTCATCTTCATCTCACTACACCTCCCGCTTTCATCTTCCTCATTGTTGCACACTTTTGCGCTCCTGTTGCGCATTTTTCCACACTGCACGTTTTTGCTCCTTTGCATTGCACACTTTCCTGCTATTGCACATATCTTCCCTTGAGTGTACACAACTAGTGTGCACATTAAAAACTGCCGTTCCAGCCTCCTCATAGTCTCTGTGCCCCAAAGGACAATCTGAGGCCCTCTAAGCGAACCCCCCCCTCACCCCAAGCATGCCTGCAGTTGTAGGTTAAGTGTTCACCCCTTTGGTTGAGACTCTGCACCAAGTACCAACTGAACACATCATCAGTCACAGAAAAATGTGCCAGGCAGTCTATGAAGCTTCCACACATGGCACAAATAGAGTCGAGCCACTCCAAGTGCAGTGACAGTTGTATGAGTGGGGATAAAATGAGCTCGCTTCCCAGCAGAGTCAACTGTGCACATTACTGCATCAAACCCATTGGACTCCAGTAGTTCCACCACAAAGTCCACACTGACAACATTCCAATAATTCTCTGGGACTGGAAGGGGATGCGACTCACCTATGGGCTTGCATCATGGAGTCTTGGTGCATAAGCAGAGATCACAGGTACGGCAGTACTGACCAATGAGTCGAGACATCTGAGGCCACCAATAATTCCATGATATGAGCTCCAGTGTCTTTCAACATCTGAGGTGACCAATGAGTGAGTTGTGGTGCTGAGTGATAAGTCATCATCGAAGTTGGGAATCATTAGGAATGTAGATGTGGTCATGGAAGTATAAGATGTCATCCTTTTCTGCCCACTCTGCTGCATGAAGCAAAGTCATGGATCCCTTCCTCAGCTCCTTCACTGCCAGAGCCATAGCATCCTCATGTAAACTGCTATGGTTCACATGATGAATGTCACATAGGATACTGCACTCCTCACCCTGCAAGGTAACACCCTCTAATGCACGGACTGTAAACAGATCAGGTTGCAACAACACAATACCTTGGTTGTCATTGCTTCCATCCCTGTGATCCAGACAATGAGAGAGGGCATCAGTCTTTCTCATGCTGCATCCTGGACAATGATGTAGAAAGAAATCAAACCTGGAGAGGTAGATGGACCTGCAGGCTTGGCAACAATTAAGTTGTTTAGCAGTCATGAAGTACTCGAAATTCTTGTGGTCCATCCAGATCTCATAAAGCCAAGTGTTCATCAATGAACTTGTTGAGTTGTCATTGTTCTTCAGGGGAGAGAGGATAGACCTTGCAGGAGGAGGGTGTGGCACTTGACATGAGCTCCATTGCATGATCCCACAACTTATGGTTAGGAAGTGAGTCAAAGAATTCCTTGGAGAAGACATCCTCGAAGTCATGCAGGTAAGGGAGCATGGAGTCAATGAAGGATTTGGGTGCACTGTTCTTGTGGAAGGCCTCTGTGAGGCACTGGGAAACATTCGAGGTGGCATGCACCTCATGCAAAGGGTTAATAGCAGTGTAGAAAATTTGGTCTCGTTCCTTGTTCTCTTCCACCTCCTCTTCATCATCATCAGAGTCAGGCACAAGATCTGGGATGTCTTCCAAGTCCACATCGGCCACAGGCATTGGACCAGCATGACATTTTTGAGTGCGCTGTAAGAGGACCTTTCACCCTCAATGTTTTTGTCTGCCTTCAGTGAAGCAAGTATGGCAATGAGAGGGACAATGACTCATCATGACTTCACCTGTCACCCAATCGACCTCAGAATTGTGGTCACAAAGCCATGGGTAGCCCAAAATTGCCTCTTGCTTCCCCAGTTGAGTCATAGTAAAGAGAGCCCATTCACTATGATCCTTGTATCAGAGGACTAGGTTGACAACCTCCCAAATCGCCCCAGCTTCATTTGGGGAACCGTCCACATTGTAGACAGGTATGGGTCGAGATAGTGAGCGGGTATTGAGTTGTTTTTGTTGAACCAGGTGCAAATCAATGAAAAGGCCCATGGCACCCAAGTCCAAGAGAGCAGAGACACTGACTCATTGCCCTGTATCCATGGTCTGCAACTCAATCTTCAATTCTAGGAATCGTTGGAAGGGGGTGTATGCCACAATGTACTTGCATGGTCACTTATGCTCCCAAGATTTTAATCTGGCTAGAGGGAGGGAAGGGGAGGAATGGGTAGGTATGTCTTTAGCCACTTCAGAGGGGTCTAGAGAAGGAATGGTCACAAAATAAGATTCATCCTTTAGTGAATCAACAGACAGAACTTCAAAGTGGTTATGGACAGACAATGAGGGTGTACTGCTCACTCATCATGAGTGGAAAAATTCTGTTCCTCTGCCTCTTCCTCTTTAACTTCCTCTTTCTCCAAGCCTTCGACCTCTGCCAGTGCCAACAGGTCCTGGAGGAGAGCTCATCTCATCCCTCAGATGTGAGTTTATGGATGTCTTGGTGGTGGGGACAATTTTGAGCCATGTGTCTGGTTTACCCACAGCGGTAGCAGAGATCTAGCCTGCGGGCTTGACTATGGGCTGCATCGATATCCATTGGAGCAGAGGTGTTGGAGCTCAATGCTGCAGGTTGTGTGTGTGGTTCGAAATAGTTCGAAGTCATCCGAAATAGTGTGAAATAATTTGAAAATGTTCAAAGTCAATTTTATGGTGTTCATGGTGATTCGGAGCATCTGACATGATGTGTCAATATGAGTGGGAATGCTTCTCCAGACTGTAAAGCATGCGGTGGACCTATCAACATGCTCCATCATGCACAATTTTGCAGACAAAGCACAAACAATTACTATTTGCAATCCAAACACAGGTGTCATCTCCACCATTCCAACAAAGCCTAGGGGAAAGCCACACCACTTCTTACCAGCTGCAGCAACACCGCACTTCACCATTCAGAATAACCCACGAAGAAAATTTTACCAGGCTTTGAGGAATTGATCACAGATCAAGGAGAAGCTACCACTATCATAACATTCGACTCTGATACCCAATCTTGTGATGTTTCTGCATTTGTGCTTATTCCATTTTCTGCTTCCATTCCATCAACCTCTATTATCTCTCAACTCTACCTATCCCAGTGTACCAACAGTCATATGCAGGCACTCTTAAATTCAATTGACTCTGTGGCATTTATTCCAGCTGCATTTCCAAAAAGTACACATGCATGTGCAACTTTATCGATTTAGTGGCATACGTGCCACAAAAGGGCATAGTAACCAAGAAGAAGTATAAACCGGTTGCTAGAAAGGTCAAACCAGTTATTGTGCCCATCCCAAATGAATTCCGCATTGAGTACAACATTATTGGCGATCTGCTAGTGGCACTTCCTGCGCTTTTACCAAACCCACTACCATTTACTCCAGAAGACTTAGAAGAAGAAGACAATGAAGAATTTGAGGATTGGATTGATGTGCTACATGGCTTTATGCATGCGATACATCCTGTTTCACAGCCCTTTGATGTGCAGGTATTTGTGCTAATGCAGCCAGAGCCAAGTGCAAATGCACAAAATGTGTGCAATCCCATGCTTATTTATGATGATGACTATAGCCAGGTTCTGAGAAGCGCAGCAGCAGATGCGGAGAATGAGAAGTTAGATTTGGTGTGGATTTGGATGGATACTCTAATGTGCCCTAGAAATTTTATGGATTCCAAGTATAGTGCACTCATGCGCTATGCGAGCACATTTTTCAAAAACAAAAAGCAGTTATGGAAGTGCAATGTGCATGGCACTCATCAGCTTGTTATTTGGCAGTCCAGATGCTTACCAATATGGTGTGCCAGCCATGACAACATTGGGCACAAGTGCTTTTATCCGATGTGATCCACTTTACTTGAGCACTTTTGGCAGCGCTATACAATAGCCGCATTTCACCTAGTGCCATACCGCATGCACAAGTCCATTGCACTTCCAGACATAGCAATCAATATTACCACAACGTGGTTGAGAGAAATGGAAGAGTCCATAGTAGTGGACACAGAAAATGAAGAAGCAGTTGACAAAGAAGAAGCACAAGGAGATAGCACTGAGGATGAAGAAAGTGCCAATGAGGTGCGCAATTAGTGCTCTGTGCACACTGTTATGGATTTTTACCTTTTTATACAATTTGTCATATGGTGTGCATTTCCTTTTATTTCTCATACTTTCACCATTTGGACAGAGTCAAAAATTTAGTTGAGAATTGATAATACTCAACCTGGAAACCAAACCAAAACCTGCTAAAAGGTCTAAGAAGTGTAACATGGAGGAAAGTGATGGTTGGACACTTTTTCTGCACTTCTTTTGCGCTTGCACATTTTGCTTTGCACATTTTTGTGCACTTTACTTGTCCTCTTCAAATATCCCAAACATTCACTTCTACCACTCACCCACTTTCTTGGCACTCACATTTTGCACTTTAATAACTAACAGGGATGCTGCCTGAGGACAGTCAGTATTTCAGTTGGGAGGAGATGATATGGCTCCCTATCACCCTGCGCTCATACTATGGTATTTTTTGCGATTGTGTCCAGCACTTGGACACCTTCTACTCACTTGGCACAGTGCACTTTTGCATGCCTTTGTCCGCTTTTGTGTGCTCCCATGTGCATTTGTGTGCCTTTGACCACTTTTGTGCATTTTTGTATGCTTTTTACATTTCTACTGTGCCTTTGGATCCCCTATAGCTGCCTTCTGTCATGCGCTCTAAGTGCCCTTGTTATGCTGATAGGTCTACTGTGCATGCTAAGGTCTGAAGAAGATTCCCACTCATATCGAGACATTATGACACACATCCGAACCACTACAAATGACACGAAATTGACTTCAAATTATTTTCAAACTATTTCACACTACTTCGGATGACTTCAAACTATTTCAAACTATTTCACAACACTTTGAATGACTTCACAGCATTTCGAATGACTTCAGCCACCATATAGCTGTTGTGAAACACTTTCTACACATGCTGCACAACTGGAACAGGTTATTCCATCGCATATCAAGCACTACCAGACACGAGGGGGGTTAATGAGGTCATACCCAGTTTCTTTGGTGATGGCCATTCTTAGTTCTGCATTGACCACTATCTTATTCTCAACAAGGAATTCAAGGCCCAGGATGAGGTTGGTATGAAGGCCAGGGCAAATGACAGCACTGATTGTATGTGATTTCCATGCAGAATCAGGTGATTGGATGTGTAATTTTACAATACCATAATAAAATAAGGCTGGAGTCCATATTTCTCTTATTCTTCATGAAGGCTCCCAAGACTGTAAGCAGTTTGTAAAGTTGATGGGCTTCTAAGCAAAGGATTTCGACAAGATCACTCGAAATCAGCACTGGGGAGCAACTGTGGTCAATAAGGACTGATATAGGAGTGGGAGCACAGGTGGCAGGTGCATCCACTGTACATGTCCACTTGAGGTGTTCGGGGAAGGAAAAATGGGGGTGTACATATTCATTCATTTCATCAGCATGTGTGCTCTCAAAAGAGTCATCACTGTCCAAGGTAATCTCAAATACCACTGTGATAACTGCAGCAGGTCTGGTGCTGTTCTGTTTGTTATGTGCAGCTTTGGCTTTGGCAGTGTATGCGGCAGTGACATGTTTGCATACTTTGAGAATAGGCTGTTCTCCTGTACATGTGCATGAGTAGTGGCCAGCATAGAATACTCAGCACTTGTAATAGCTAGCATGTTCTGCAAGGAGGCATTTTTCATTGTCAGTGAGGCTGGGGGGGGGGCAGGGAGTCATGTTGCAGTTGTTCCGGTGTTTGCAATGGATGAGTGCAAAGAATTTGTTGGGTCTTCTTGCAGCCTCCAATGCAGCCCAATGGTCTCTGTCAGCCTGCAAGTCCTGCTCAAAAAGGATGAGGTCCTTCCATTGATCAAGGTCAGTGATGGCATCGAGGGCACCAACAGTAGAATCTGAAGGGACACCGTTCTGAGCACGATAGAAGCATTTTATTTCCTCAGAAAGATGGGGGACGAGGTGTCGACAAAGATTGGTGGGTTCGATATAATATGGGGATCCTGCAATGCCAGGCTCCATATTCATGTTTTGGACTCAGTTAGCCCAGAATAAGAATCCTTCATCTCCTTGCAAGCAAATCTGGTCATTAATAAGTTCTTCCTCCCAGGACCTAGCCAAAAACTTCTTTTTAAATTCAATGAGAAAAGCAGTGAATGAGATGGTAGTGAGATGCACTTCATTGTTTATAATCCAGGACTGAATAGCTGTGGATATAAAGTTGTAGATGATCTTGCCTACATGCTCATCTTCAGTAATATCTTTCATCAAGAAGTAGTGTCTGCACACATTTTCGAATTGGCGAAGTACCTGGATGGTTAAGCAGTGATAATACTCAATCTGGAAACCTAACAAAAACCTGTTAAAAGACTTAAAAAGTATAACACAGGCTAGAGAAAGGGTGTGAGTTGGTACTAAATATCACTGCTGATATCCAAAAGTTGTAGTGAGTGATGTTAAATGATGGGCATGTTGCAAATAGGCTTTAGAGGCATATGAAAAGGTTCAAAAGAGTTTGAAATAGGTTTGAAGATGTTCAAAAGAGGTTTGGAGAGGTTCAAAGTAGTTTGAGGAGTTTCAGAACAGCTGGACTGGTGTTGAAGTATATCAAAGAATGGATATAGTGAATTAGAGATATTTTCGAGAGACAATAGGCAATAGGCGATAAGTCGAGGAGCAAATACGAAAGTTTGAAGAGGTTCACGATATTTCGCAGAACTTCGAGATACGATGTGAAGATAAGACTCAAGAGAACAGCTTTTAAATTTGATGATAATGGAAAGGATGACTTATTCTCTTCTGTTCTAAGTAACTAATACAAGTCTATATACAATTTGAAGAAATATTACTAAAAAGGAAACAATAACATGTGGAAAACATGAGGCAATATGCACAGCAAATAAAGGTATTGTAAAATATAAAACAAATGAGAAATGATAATAAATGTACATTGTCCCAGTATAGTAAAAGTTCTTGTTCTATTGCTTTAATATATCATTGAAACATAAAAACTGCACTTATCACATTCTGGATCTCTTGTAGTCTCTCTTCGTGTCCAGTGGTGCTCAATATATGATGCAAAGGCTCATTCCAAATGTGCAGCATGTATCGAAAGGGTTTAGAAACAGTTATGTGGTGGCCAACTTCATTCAAAGTGCTGTGAAGTCATTCGAAAGCATTCAAAATGTCGTGAAGTCATTTGAAGTAGTGCAAAATAGTTTGAAAATGTTTGAAAAGGATTTGAAGTTGATTTCGTGGCATTTGTAGAGGTTCAGAGCATCTATCATAATGTGTCAATACATACAATTGGGAATCTTCTCCAAACCTTGAAGCATGCAGTGGACATATCAGCGGCCTGCTGATAGTATGGGCATGGTGTTTGGGGAGTGCTGGCACACCTCTGCAGGTGCATACAGGGGGTCTATGACAGCGGTCATTGTTGTCAAGGGGTGGGGAGTGGTAGTGGGTTCAGGGGAGTCTGAGTCTGAGGAGTTGCTTATCCGACGGTGTATTGACAGGGGAAACAGTGAGGGTGTTAAGCTGGGCAAGGAAGACAGGGATGATGATGATGTTGCTCTAGTTCTCAAGATCAGGGGGGTTTGTATACATGCACAACTGTGTGTAGTCAGAGGGATGGTGCTAGATGGCTGGCGAGACAGTTTGTGGGGGGGATTTGGGGTTCAGGTTCAGTGGTATGTGGAAGGTAAAAGATTTAGAATTGGGCATTTATGCATCATTTATATATACTAATGCAATAGAGGGGGCTTTGCCAGTTCTTTGCTCAGGTTCAAGTGGCTTTACATTTTTCTGAGCCAATTTGAGTGAGAGGAACCTGGTTGTGGTTATATTAGTGGGGGGGGGGTTTAAAATGGATCAAGAAGTGTTGGAGTTAAGGTGGTGGCAGTAGCAATTATCCAAGTGGATGAATCGCTACTGATACTAAAGTTCGAGTTTAAAAAAAAAGTGTAACAGTAGTAGGCAGGACTACTGCCACTCAGAGGCTATGAGACTAAACTGGAATATAGCATGGATTCAAGAAGAGGTAGCTATCTAAGACAGAATGGTACAATAATAAACCAGGCTACACATGACCATGTAGCTCACATGATTGATTTATCATTGTAAGAGTAGGAAATACTCTCACAGTCCCAAGCCAGTCAAGAAAAGAGTGCAGGATATCTGCTTCTTGCGATGTCAATAGAACATCTGAGGAATCCATTTCAGTAATGATTCAGGAGGAAACTAGAGAATAAGAATTAGAGAATGACAGTAAAAGAGTGACTGAGGGTAAGACTATAGTATAAAATAGAATAAAAGCAGAAAACTGCAGAAAGAAAACACCTCACCTTCAGGAATATATATATAAAGCAATACCACCAGTCCACCATTGGTTTTTGGTGGTGGGACCATAAGCGAAGTGGTCACTACAACCAGTTGCAAACCGATGGTGGTGATTGTGATATAGCCTATGTTATGTAATAAATCAGGTGCAGAGTAATCTGAACCTCCGATGCAGAGACCATAAATGAAATGATATCAAGTAAGCTATGAGCACACAAGATGAGTTATAAGAGATAAGAATGAAGGAAGCATTACTTTGAAGCAGAGTATATGCTTACATAATCAAGAATCTGTGCCCTGCACATGAAAACAGGGCTCTGCCTTTTTCCGATGAAAAGTAACATCATACCACAGCAAGATTAAAAGGGTCAACTCCATGAGAAGAAGGACCAGAAGGGGGCTAAAAGCAAGAGGCATCAGATCCACCAATCATGGCCATAGCTCCCATGGTGGGGTGGGTACCCCCAAAAAAGGATACCAATGTAAGCAAGGCAAGGGAACAGCAACTGAAGTGAAATCGGCATTTCAGACATTTACCGTGATTATCCTCATCTCAACTGACATGTATCTGCAGATGCGTCAACATCAAGATCTCCTTCTCAGCATGGCAATCTTACAATATACATAGTGTTCCATATCACCCACATTTATTCTCGACTGTCCCTATATTACTAGGCTCTTTCTCTCATAACTCTCTGGCTGCAACCTCCACTTTCTCTTGCCACTCACCTGTTCATATCTCTTCATCTTTTCTCTCAAAACCAGCTACCGCTAGTCTCTCATCCCATGAAAATACACCACCTTTCAATCATACTACTCCTAATGAAGTCCTCTGCTCACGCTGTGGTATCTATATCAATCATGGCATGAATAATCGCACAAAGTATTCATTACATTGACATCAACAAGCCAGAAGTGTAAAGCGGGCTTTGCTAGTGCATATTTAACTCCTTTAAGATACTCTATATCTTCACATTACGTGCTGCAGATCTAATTCTTTCGAAAATTGACTCCAGGAACAACATCTACTACATATGTTATGACTGTTTTGTGAGAGTGATGGTGAGATAAATGGGGGAGTTTTTTAGCTGAGATTGGTGATTGATCGGGGATGATTGATGGGATGATGCACATAACATATGCTACATTCATTTTGTGGAAATGATAAGAGTGATAGTTGATGGAATTATCTAAAATTTGTTAGAGCTGTGCAAAATTGGTCAGCACTGTGCAACATTAGTCAGAAATGATGGCATTAGTCAGAGCTGACTAAAATTTGTCAGCTCTGACAAATACAACTGGGTTTGAAATGCAGTCATCCCATATGTAATAGTACTGGTCAGTAACAAGTCAATACAAATTTGTGATTTGTAACGAAGTCAGTAACTTGACAATACAAATTTGTAATAACAGGTCAATACAGATTTGTAACGAGGTCAGTAAAAAGTCTGAGTCAGTAACAGATCAATACAAATTTAATGAAGTCAGTAACATGTCAATAGAAATGTGTAATGAGGTCAGTAACAAGTCAAATACCAAAAAGGGAGATTTGCATGCACAAAATTTTGGTTGTGATATAGTGGACACCTACTTTCATGCCTCTTCCGGAACAAACACAACATGACCAAACAGAGGCCTTTTCCTTATATGTGGAGAGAGAGTGCATGACAATCAGTTGAGTACCTCTCTTCACACAACATTTGGGGCTATAATAGTGATACTATTGCAATTGCTATCTATTATCAAATAGCAAAATTGTGATTGTCATTACATAAGTGTTGGAATTGGCTATTGAAACTTGAAAAAGTTGAATTACAGTAAGTGTTGTGACAACTGGCTGTTAAAGGAAGTTGTTGCTGACCTTACTTCAGCTGTGCTGGATTGTTGGCTATTGAACCAAATTATTGTTGGGCTTTACCATTACTAAACATGTGAGTGGTGTTGGCATATGTTGCAATAATAATGGCTGATTAGAGTGTTTGCAGAAATCAAAGTAGACCTCCTACTCCAGAAGTGGAAAGGGCTAGAATCAGAGATGCAGACCATCTGGAAAGGTTGCAGATGACCAATCCTGATGAGAGGAGAAGCAGAGTCAGAGTGACTGCCCCTGCTGAAGGAATTGTTCCACTGAGCTATGGAGCTGCATTGGCAGCTCAGATACCACAAGTGCAGATGCCTGCTAATTGGAATGCTCCAAGGCAGTTTGAATTGCCTGTTGTACCTCCTGCTCCTGTATTACATAGGAGAGGGGCTCCTGTGATGCCATCTGGACCTGTTTTGGCAAACCATGGAGTAGGGGCAAATATAGCTTCTACTATACCACAGTTTCAACTGCCAGCAGGGTGGAATGCATCATTGGCCAATCCTATTCCTGTGGTTCCACCTGCACCTCAGTTACAAACAAGAAGGGGAAGAGAGAGAGGGAGAGGGAGGGGACTGGGACCATTGCATAATATTTCAGGTGGTCAAGCAGATCCTGCACTTAATAATTTGCATAGGGGACATATTGCATTGAGGGAAAGAACTGCAGATTATGATGCACGTCTTCAGGAGTTACAACAAGCTGAGGCAGCTAAGGAGTATCAGCATCAGCAGGAATTATTACAGAAGGTTGCTGAGGAAAGAAGAATTGCTGAGGCTGTTGCTGCCAGAGAGAGGATATCACAGCAGGTGGCTGAAATGAGTAGGCAGCATAATCTGCAATTGCAGCAGGTGATTGAAGAGCAGCAAGCTGCTGAAGTGGAAGCAGCTAGGTGGCATAATTAGCAATTGCAGCAGTTGGCTGAACAAGAGCAGCACAGGCAAGCTGCTGCAGTTGAGGAGTATGCACAAAGACAAGCTGCTGAAGCTGAAGAGTATGGCCAAAGACAGGCTGCTGAAGCTGAAGCAGCTAGGCAACACAATCAACAATTGCAGCAGCTGGCTGAACAGAAAAGAAACAGGGAAGCTGCTGAAGCTGAGGAGTATGCATGAAGACAGGTTGCTGAAGCTGAAGCAGCTAGGCAGCACAATCAACAATTGCAGCAGCTGGCTGAACAGGAGTTGGAGAGGCAGGCAGCTGCCCAGCAAGCTGCTTTGGCTGCTGAGCCACGATATCATGATCCACCCAGACATATTAATATAAAGGCTACATTGCAAGAACGTAACAGGCGCAATCAGAAATGGGCTTTCAGGATGCATCAGATGTGGAGAAATGAACAGCTTGCAGATGAGCAGGCACAGATGGATGAGGCTGAGGACCTCTAACGTCTATCCATTGCAGACAGGAACTTGCATCAACAAACGATGAGATTGGATCAATTGGCTAACAATATGTCTGGAGATTGGATTGATCAATATTGAGCTCAAGTGGATGCACAGGTGGAACAAATTCATATGGATAGGGAAATGGCTGCATTGTTGGCTGCTGAGTATGAAGAACAGAGGAATAATGAGATTGCTTTAAGGAGGGAAATGGAGAATGAGGAATCTGATGATGATGATGGGAGCAAGTCTTCTTTGCAATTTCCACCTTCTCCCCTGCCATCAGATTATTATGATGAATTTGGAAGGGTGACTGCTTTACAATTTCCACCATCTCCTATGCCATCAGATTATTATGATGAGTTTGGCAGGGTGTCTCCTCTACAATTTCCATCTTCTCCTCCACAATCTTCATCACAACTGCTGCCTGACCCAATATTCCATGTTCCATCATTGCCACCTTCTCCCATGCAATCTCCTTCACCGCTGCTGCCTGCTTCATTCTTGAATCCCCCAATGTTGCCACCTTTGCCTCCACCTATGCCTGTACCTCTACCTCCACATCGACCTGCAAGGCCATTACCACTAGGCTGTGCACCTTATCAGGAGCCAATTCCCAGACATTCACTTGGACCCATGAATGTGGAGTTTCCACACTGCCATGCCTTGCATTTTGACTGTGAAAAGCTGTCCAGGTCTACCAAAGCTGTCCAGGTCTACCCGAGCTGTACCAAAGTTTGGAAGTTGCTGCTTGCAGGGACAAATTCATCTGCCATCTTTCCGACCTGCTCCTGCCACATTGCAAGATCTGTTGTGTGGGAAAAGCCCTCTTTCTAAGGAATTTAAAACAAACATCCGACAGTATAAAGCTGCATTTGCATTCACTTCTTTAGGTGTCAAGGTGGACCATTCTGTCACAGATACATCAGGTGTATACAGCTTTTGTATTCATGGCAATCTTCATCATCTTTCTGGAGTACTTTTGCCACGTCCTGGACAACCTGTAGCCTATGCACAGCTCTATATCCATGATCCTATCGCACAGCTTGATCTTCATGAGTGACAGAATAATAACTTCAACTCAGTTATTATGACAGAACTGCAGGCTATGCTAAATAACACCCATCCTTATATGCCTTTATTCAAGCAGGCATTCCAAATCATGAGGGAAAAGCCTCCAGAAGAGCAGGATAATGTCTCTATATGGCTGCGATCAGATAGAACCCAAGATTTACATTGGTATAATTTCTCTACAGCTAATGATGAGGTGGCAGCTATTATTCCAGGCGATGGCTCTGAGGAATGGTCTAACCACAGAGATATTGTTTTCAGGCTACGAGGGGAAGGGCTCAAGCACATCAGCCAGTTGCATCCATCCTATTCAACTCTGCACTATGTCTTGCTTTTCCCTCATGGTGAAAATGGATGGCATCCAGATATACCTGCACACCAAGTTGCAAATGGAGCCAGAAGGGCACCCAATGTCAGTCAGAGATGCTACCATGATTATCGATTGCACCCAAGGCCAGGAGAGCAGCCACCATCGTTGTGGGGAGGAAATCTTTTGCATCAGTATATTGTAGATGCTTGGGCATCTATTAAACAGAATATGTTGAACTGGGTCCGACATCACCAGAAGAAGCTTAGGGTTGATGTATATGCTGGATTGAGGGATGCTGCCATGGGTGACCAGGATCAAAATATCAATCTAGAGAATCATGGGAGTTGCATCATTCTTCCTTCAACCCATATAGGCAGTGAAAGGCATATGAATCAGCTTTTCCAGGATTCCATGGCCATTTGTTGCTTTTTTGGCAAGCCAGATCTCTTTCTCACTATGACTGCCAATCCACAGTGGCCAGAGATCCAGGAAGCTCTGTTGCAGGAGGAATCACCCAATCCACATTTTACCACAAATAGAAAAAAGCAGGAAGCCTATGACAGGCCAGACATTGTTGCATGTGTCTTTGAACAGAAAAAGAAAGCATTGCTCAAGAATATCAAGGATGGTGTTTTGGGTAAAGTGGTGGCACACATCCATACCATCAAGTTTCAAAAGAGAGGCCTTCCACATATGCACCTCCTCATATTTCTCGATCCAGCCGACAAAATCCATGATGCCCATAATGTTGATTCCATTGTATCAGCACAGATTCCTGATCCTGTCACACAGCTGATGCTCTATCACACTATAACTACCTGCATGCTTCATGGTCCTTGCAGTCATGACAAACCCAAGGCTTCATGCATAGTCGACAACAAGTGCCACAAGAGATATCCCAAGGAGTTCAGAGAACAAACCTCTTTCACTGTAAACAATTATCCTGATTATGCGAGACCCAACAATGGTAGAACAGTGAGAAAGCGTAATTATGTCTATGATAACAGACATGTCATCCCACACAATCCTCATTTGGCTGCAAAGTAAGGAACATCTATCTGACATTATATTTATTTGGTTCATTTGTCAGATACAACTGTCACATCAATGTTGAGATCTGTTCTTCAATCGAGGCTGTCAAGTACATCCACAAGTACATATACAAAGGCCATGACAGAACTATGATTGAGATTCTCGACCAAGACAGAGACGAGGTCAAGGAGTATCTTGATGCATGTTACATTGGATCTGTGGAAAGCTGCTGGCACATAAATGAATTTGAAATGCACTCAGAGTCTCCTCATGTTTATCGTCTGCCTGTCCATCTGGAGGACCAGCAAACAGTCTACTTTATTGCAGATGACAATATTGATGAGGTTTTGGAAAGGCCTGCTGCCAAGACCACACATCTCACTGCTTGGTTTGAAGCCAACAGAAGATGAAGCAGCATATACTGTCACCTACCAGAACATTCCTCAAACATGGGTCTACAATGCAATCAAGAAGCAGTGGAACCCAAGAATGCATGGTGAGCCTGCTATTGGCAGAATGTACTTTGCTTCTCCTGCCCAGGGGGAAAGGTTCTACCTCAGGCTGCTTCTTACTGTTGTCACAGGGGCAACATCATTCCAGCACTTGCGCATTCTCAATGGTGTCATCCATAATACATTCAAGCAGGCCTGTGTTGCATTGGGTCTTTTGCAGGATGACCAGGAATGGGTCCAGTGTCTTACAGAGGCAGCCCAGATGCAGCTCAGTTCCTCTCTCAGATTGCTCTTTGCCACCATTCTTCTTCATTGCAATCCAACATCTCCTGACATCCTGTGGAACCAGTTCAAACATCACATTTGTGATGACCTCAGAGTCAAGCTTCTTTTCATCTATCTGGATACAAACTTTACAGATGATCAGGTTTATATGTATGGCTTGCATCTCATCAATCAGATTCTTATCAGATCTGGCAAACAACTTTCTGATTATCCAGAGATGCCCGCCATTGAAGGAAACTGGCACATTGATATTCCTGCCAATAGGCTTTTGCAGGAATAGAGGGATTACAATGTTGAAGAGTTGGCCATCACTGTCGCTCACAATTTCCAGCTTTTCAATCACAGGCAGAAATGGGTTTTTGATGCTGCAATAGATTCTGTCAACAATAACAAGGGAAAGCTCATGTTCTTGCATAGTGCTGGAGGTTGTGGAAAGACCTTTGTCTGCAACACCATTGCAGCTGCTGTTTGTGCTCAAGGAAAAATCGCTCTCTGTGTGGCATCATCTGGAATCGCTGCATTGCTTCTAGAAGGGGGTCGCACAGCACATTCCATGTTCAAAATCCCAATCAAAATTGATGACACCTCTACTTGCAGAATACTTCGAGGTTTGGATTTGCACCAGGTCCTTGATCAAACTTATATCATCATCTGAGCTGAAGTTCCTATGCAGCACAAATATGCCATAGATGCAGTAGACTGCACTTTGCATGATCTTAAGAAGAAGAATGTTCCATTTGGTGGAATCACTGTTTTATTTGGAGGTGACTTTAGACAGACTCTACCTGTCATTCCTAGGGGCACTAGAGAACAGATCATAGCTTCATCCATTAAAAGGAGCACTCTCTGGCAATGCATTACTGTCTATCACTTGACCAAGAATATGCTGTTGGAGCAGACTACATACGCTGCACAGAGGAAGAGACGACACGTTCCTTATAACCTACCTGGGGTTTAGTTAGTCTTAGAGCTAGGGTTTAGCAGAGGTAAGAACACTGTATATCTACTACAGTACAGGTTCTCCTTATATACATAATAGTAAGGATGTCACATGACTCAGGAATGTGTTTACCACATGTATGCGCAGTAAGCGCAGTAACATGTGTGTGCTGCATGCATTGCCTCATGTATGCAGCATGTATCAGAATTTAATTTCAACATATGCGACTCAACAGAACTCCAGAGAACACTGCACATGCTGCCTGGCTCTTGCACATTGGTGCAGGCACAACAGTGGATGCTGCAGACACTATACAGATTCCACAGAACATGCTCTGCCATGGAAATACCATGGATCACCTTATCAACTCCACATATCCAGGCATAGAGCAGGGGAACAAGCCAGATCAGTACTATTTGGATAGGACCATTCTCTCCTGTACAAATGACAATGTCGATGTCATCAACTCTCTTCTCCTTGCCAGATTTCCTGGACCAGAGCATGTCTTCAACAGTGCTGATACAGTCTCATTCAGAGAGCAGGAGTTAGACAACTATCAGCTATATCCTGCAGAGTATCTAAACTCTATCAAAGCAAGTGGCCTTCCTCTCTCCAGGCTGGCACTTAAGATAGGCTGTCCTCTCATGCTTCTATGCAATCTGGATGTCACCATGGGTCTTTGCAATGGAACTCGACTTATCCTCCTTGAAGCCAGACCACGTGTATTGAAGTGCAGGATCATCAGTGGAGATGCACAGTTTGCAGGAAATATTGTTTTCATTCCTCGGATCACATTGGAGCCTTCAGCAGAGACCTTGCCATTACCACTCCGTCGACATCAATTTCCAGTTCGCTTGGCATTTGCCATGACTATCAACAAGTCACAAGGCCAATCAGTATCCCATGTTGGCTTGGACTTGCAGACACCAGTGTTCTCACATGGGCAGTTATATGTTGCACTGTCAAGGTGTACATCTGGAGAAAGGATCAAGGTGCTATTGAATGAAAACAATGGAAATAACAGAACTGCCAATGTGGTATACAAGGAAGTGTTGAATGGAGTTGTTTAGCAAAGGTGAGTAACTTGAAAGATTATTTACAGGAATTGGAAACTAATATAGATATCAAGATAGACTTGGATTTAGAATTAGAATTTAAAAAAAAATTGTATTTGGATTGAATCAAATGGTTGAAAAATTGATTGTGAGAAGACTTTAGGGCAGGTTACTAAACCTTGGGTGTGTATTCAATAACAAGTCAATAAAAGTTTGTAATAATGTCAATAACAGGTCAATACAAGTTTGTAATGATGTCAATAACAAGTCAATACAAGTTTGTAATGATGTCAATAACAAGTCAATACAAGTTTGTAATAATGTCAATAACACCTTAATACAAGTCAGTAACAAGTCAGTAACAAGTTAATATGGGTTTGTAATAAAGTCAATAACAAGTCAATACAAATTTGTAATAAAGTCAATAAAAGTTTGTAATGATGTCAGTAACAAGTTTGTAGTAAAGTTGATATAACAAGTCAATACAAGTTCATAATAATGTCAATAACATGTCAATACACATTTGTAATAAAGTCAATGAGAAGTCAAGAAAAGTTTGTAATGATGTCAGTAACAAGTTTGTAGTAAATCAAGGTAGACTTGAATAACTGTAGTGGGATTAAGCATTGTGTTACATATACATGAGCTGGCCCATGCCGGTGTCAGGCTGAGCGAGCAAAGCGAGCGAACGCAATGACAAAGGCATGGGTCATAAGCTCGTCCTTCTTGGGAAAGCAATGTGGCCACAGGAGCGAGCGAGCTCAACGAATTCCGTGAAAAGATCACAATAACCAGCAAGGAGGAGAATAAGCTAAAGACCGAAGCAAACATCTTTTGTGCCTTCTCTTGAGCCACTTCCTCCAATTTCTCTTCCGATCTTACCTAGATTCAATTACCCTTCAGGTATGCAGAAAATGTCTGCTTATAACGGTACAGATGTATTTTCCTAAACTACTTATCGTATATAATCTTTCATTCATGTTGCACCCCGCTGCCAGTTGGAGCGGCGTTGATTCAAATTTGATGGCAACGGTCCATGCCGTGTTCCGGAAATCCTTTGAAGGCCACGATCGGTGGATCTGAACACCTATTGGCTAAAAGGATTAACATATGTACGCATAAACCCTTATGGCACTGTTACATAACACCGAGTCATGGAATTTCTTCATTTTCTTTCACAATCCGCGTGCATGCTTCGTTTAACTGGTCCATATAGTTGGACCATGCTTTCCAATCCTGGCTAGTATGGTCTGGATTCGTGGTGTTGATGACATCGATCAAGCGAGTTAAGTTGACATCATCGCCTGAGTGCTTGAACTTGTCACAAAGGTCGAGTAAGGCCTTTCGGCCAGCATCTGAGAGCATCCACAGTGTCAAAAATGACTAGAGTGGCGAGCAGGGGTCTGTAAGTCGGTATAGCAAAAAAATTTACTGTTTCCACTCGCTGATCTAATCAGCACTAAATTTAGGTATATCATAGTATATCACATCGCTTTTTGGGACCCTCCATGTTATAACAGGTTACTAACATGTGATATACCTACATGTTACTAACATATAAGTAACAAACCCAGCGCTATATACATACCTTATCGCGGTTACTGTTAATCGGAGTACCATTTTTATTCGCACCTTAGCTTTGCCTCACTTTGCTCTCGCTCCCGTGCGCAAACACTGACTCACTGAGGTGAATAATTTACCTATACTCTCGTTACTTACATTCATTCACCTGTAGTTTACTTACGCTTCATATAGGTAAATGTATCTAGCTGCTTCCTCTTGCTTCGGCATGCAAACACCGAGTTTACTTACGCTTCGTATAGCTACGCTTACAGCAGGGTAGTGTTTGGGAGTGTGAAGTATCCTCGCCTGATACGTTATAATGGGTCTCGTGTTTTCATCAGCGTTTCAGCATTTATTTCCTCCCAAGTGTACCTATGCAGTAAATGATATTCCTGACCTGACGGGCAAGGTGGTCATTGTTACAGGTGCAAATACAGGTGCGTCATGGTGGCGTCGTCGATCGGCCGTGCTAATATAATCCTCTCAGGTATAGGGAAAGAAACTGCCAAGGTATTAATTCTCATCGCTATCCATATTTCAATCCGAGTCGAATATCGTTGGATAGGCACTCCTTTCTCACAATGCAAAGGTTTACATTGCCGCCCGAGATCAGAGTAAGGCAGATTTGGCCATCAAAGATCTCAAAGATCAGACCGGAAAGGATTCCTTCTTTCTCAAGTTGGATTTAGCGGACCTGCTGTCCGTGAAAGCGGCTGCTAAACAATTTGCAAGGTAAAGGTACTATGAGGCTGGTCGATAGTAGTTTCAAACAATAACCTGATCTTCACAGCAAAGAAAAGGAGCTTCACATCTTGTTCAACAATGCGTTCGTTCCCTGTCTCCAGCTTAATTTTGTCTATTTCACCATTCTCACAGGGGTGTTTTGGCCCCGCCCATAGAAAAGGTGACAGCGCAGGGATATGACCTCCAGTTCGGAACGAATGTACTAGGTAACGTTCGTCTTTGCATCTTCTGATATTCTTAATTCACTTCCTTAGGCCATTTCTATTTCACCAAGCTGCTTATGCCGCTCCTGCTCTCGGGCGCCAAATCCAGTCCTGACGGCAAATCCCGCGTCGTTAATGTTTCCTCTGTCGGTCATCTAATGGTTAGCAATCTGGACTTCAATACTTTCAAAGATGGCCCAGCGAGGAGAAGACCTTCTGTTAAGCGCCTCCTGTACGGCCAAAGCAAATTTGTCTGTACTTTTCACTTCGCGGTTATCATTTCACTTACGGATGTCGTTAATTTTTTTTTTTCATGCAGGGAAATATAGTATTTGCAAATGAGCTCTTTCGGCGGTATGGGGACCAGGGTATCGTATCCACTTCTATCCACCCCGGCAACATCAAAACCGATCTGTACCAACGCGTTCCATCGATAATTTCCCTCATAGTACGTCCACTTTTCTTACGTCTCTTGTTAAATAAAGCCCACCAATTCACGTTGTAAAAACAGGGCTTCACTATGTACCCTGCTTCTACAGGCGCTGTGACATCGCTGTGGGCCGGGACATCCGTAGAAGGTGCTGAACTTGGCGGGAAGGTGACTTATTTGCACTTGTTGAAAGATATAATGCTCAAGTTTTTACGGAAGTACCTCGTTCCCTGGGCACGCATAGGACGGGCACACGTAGGCACGCAAGATCCTGAGCTAGGCAAACGACTTTGGGAATGGGCAGAAGAACAGGTCGAAAAGATTTAGCCACTGATGACATTACTTCCTGTTACGAGCTTGAAGGACACCTATGCTCCAATGCTGTAATAAAGCTGGATTATGTATATAGCGTTCTATTTATTCATAAAAAACTACCAAAACACTCGACGCCTTGATGCCATACGTAACAATACATACATTCTGATTATCAGATCCACGAGCCATACGAACGTCTAAGTACCTATAAAAATACATTATCTACAGTAGAACTCTTCGATGCAATTCCTAGGAATAAATAGAAATAAGATCTGCAGCGATAAACGTACAAAATACCGATGACAAGATAAACAAATCAAAGTTGCAGATGGAACGTCTAATTGAGGAACCGCTAGAAATAATGCAATTATGCCGACAGTGAGACAGAAGAAGACCAATAGCATGGTGACCATTCCGTGGCTCTGCAGGTATTTCTGAATGACATGATTTCGCGACATTACGGCACATTGTGTCACGGGAATCGTCTTCTGAAGTTTTCCGAATTTAGTGACCAAGACATAGATATGTCCCAAAGCAATCGCAGGGAGTAATCAAGCTTTCCAGGCGACAAATACCCGCGTCGCTCGGCTCAATCGGCGAGTTTGGGGCAGTTGCGCCGAGCCACCGGAAACTGAAAGCCTTTTCATGATTTTGGTCATATCGTTGTCATGATTAAATTTTTTCGTCTCATGTGGTGCTGAACGCGAAGTATCTGCAGTCGTGGGTCGGCGTCGATTCTGCTGGGAAAGACGAGACGATCGCGCGTTGAAGTGTTCATACTCCCATTTATCCCACTTCTCGCACGCCGTTTCAAATATCTTACGTTCCGCAGAGGGCGCCGAGGCCATGATAGACCACGAAAACCTGTCCTCTAGTGCGCTGCCGAGAGAATACTTGTCTCGCATGTCCCTTCGGATAAATGAGAACAATAAAGACTGAAACTACGACCAGAACTCACAATTCGAAATTGCTTAAAAGTCCATTAAAGTCTTCTCGGGTAAGCTCTAGGATAATATTCCTGACGGATGCAGACAAACTCCCACTGCTGGTGAGAGAAGACAAGGATTTGTGTGATGGATCCACAGACCCTGACTTTACACGCCTGATACCGGATTTGCTGGCCCTATGAGCTACAGTCGCTGTTTGATACTCCAAAACCCATTCCCACATCGACTCTGAACATGCAAGTATCTCAGCAGCACGTAACGCAAGATGCAGATTGAGGGATTTCAGGTCGAAATTCATGGTCATGTTCGGCAAATAAAACCCTCTTCGTGCTTTGTCAATCTGCGCGGATGTGATGCTGCGGAGAGTGGATTTAGTTGACGGTGATATGGAAGATATCTGTGTGTCGTCCAACGTTATATACTGTGAGCCGCGTTGTAGAAGGCCCCGTACATTGGAAAAGCTATTTTTCTCGGAAATGTGTTCTGATTCCTCACTGCGAGCAGAAGAGGAATGAGGCGCTCTCTGTGTTTCGTTGGACCGGGGCCTAGGAAGAATGGCATCCCGGGCATCATCAGAGTCCGAGGCGCTGTCTGTATCCGAACAATATTCCATATCAAGGTGACTGGGTGGGTTTGTGGGTTTGGGAGGGAAAGCATGTTGAAGGGGCGGGTGTGTCCGGACATCTGGAAATTGAATAATCTTGAACTGCTGCATACAATTAAGCATCATGATAACGACTACCTTTGAAATACACTCCCAGGAAATTTGCCAATAACGCAAGGGGCGAGGTGTTAATGAACCTAGACTCCAGCATCTGAATGTAGATGCTCTCTAGAACCGAATGGTCTCTCGGATTTACTGGTGGTTTGGGGACGGTCTTGAGCAAGAAAGGTGTTGACTTTGAGAGAGGAGGTTGTGTTTTTGGCATTTCATTTAACGCAACCTGGGACTTATTCTGCAAACGATGAGCAACATTTGGTGCAGGTAGGGGGGTAGAAGCGTTCAAAGAATATCCTCGACGTCTGGTGGCGGGCCTACTATTAACTGTATTGCCAGATAACCCGTCTGGTGGTGGTACGTTGGTAACCGAGCTCATCCGCAGAGACGTAGACGAACTGGCCGGGTTGGAGTGGTATGACAAACGTGCACTACTAGTGGGTCTGACTTGAGGCTGTGACCAATCCAAAGACCGTGGATGAGGTAAGCTGGACTCTCTGCCCTCACTCTTCTTGGATTGGGCAAGCTCGGGATAGTCGACGTAAACTTGGGAAAGCAGATGCCGAGCCTCATCCTTTTCAACCTCCCCATTGATGACAACGTCAATGCTCGGGGAACCAGAACGTGAAGGTGTCTCCGGCAAAGTGCTTGTTGTAGCGGTCGTCGTCAAATCGTCGCCCGAGTCGTGCGAATGCCTTGAACGAGTAGCCGTAGAATTATTTGCATCTGGTTCGTGGTGCATATCAGAAACAGTTGAGTTGCGAGGAGACAACTGTAATGAGGAGACAAAATCATGATCAGAATTCGAGTCGCTATCATCTTCAAGCAATTTTCCAGGGAAAAAAAGATCCTCTTCGAGCATCTGCGCGAAAGACATTAATACCCTGAAAGGCGACAAGAGGCAATCTCGTACTTCGAATGCACCCCCAGGCCTCATGACTCGTGAAATCTCCTCAAGGAGAAAATCCCACTGAGATAGACATGTTAGCTTGATACTCAATAATTTACGCAAGGAAACACCTTGTCCTCTGGCACGCCAAGAGCGATCCGTTTGATATGTCTAGAGTCCGCCTATTTAGCGTGACGTCAAACATCACAAGGAGCAGATTTCGCGCTCACACAAAATCGAACTCCTCATTCGGAAACGGTAGGCCCTCAAGACTGCCAACCATAAGGAAACAAAATAGAAATAAAGCACGGGGACGCACAAATTTGTCTGAACCCACGTAATTCTCGATGCGAGATCAGGCGAACCAACTTGTTGAAGATCGGAATGTAATGGGACAATATCCAAACCTGTGCACGAGATGAAGTTCCGGATTCACCCGGCTGAAGAACAACATACCGACAAACTGAGAATCCTGTGATGTCCATGTCAATCAGATGAAGGCAACTTCAGCCAGAAAATTACAAACCCTCCATGATCTAGCACTGTTCAAAATCCATGTACCTGTACCTGCAACAACAGCGTGAGCAATGCTCTGCAGTGCACGAACAAATCAACACAGGAAACTCACCACAACCAAGATCCAGCCTGAATATGTTGGTGAATCAGGATAGTCAAACAAGAACTTTGATATGGACATTACACTTTGGCTGGTGGTGTTTGAAATACGTGCCAGGTAAGGCTTTCGCAGAGATTTTGACAGAAGATAGTTTCCCAGACATCCCTACACCATCATCAGATAACAGCGTTGTGTAGGTGTATAGTGAGAACTCTGACAGCTACTTACAGATCCAAAACCTCACGGTCATAACTCCGAGGGTATGGAACCTCCTCTCGTCGATAGGGGTGATGCTTCTTGCCAGGACGGGTAATACCACATCCTTCGACGATGCCTGCACCCTTCGTAGTGAACTGGGCTGCACGTGCAGTGATGTTACGTTTAAGTTCTTCAAGGATTGTACGGTCAGCAGTGGAAAATTGAGGATTCTGGGAAGTTGTTGATAGTCGAATCCCGTCAGAAGTTGTTGGGGACGGAGCCTTTTGCGATAAGTTGGGCGAAGGTGGGACGGAGCCTGACGAACCTGGACCTTTGATAGTGCCAGCCGCCCATCCTTGGTCGGAACTCTGCGCGACGGCAGAGGAAAGAGTATTCGAGCGCGTTTTTGATGCCTTTCCACTCAGATGCTTAAGCTTCCGGATTTGTGTCAAGTCGGATAATGATCTGCCCTGACCAGAGGATGAGGAACGCCGGGACTGAGACAAAAGGAATTGCGTGAGTATGATGGGGATGGAGGGTCGACATGATAGCATGAGGAAGTGAATCGCATGACGCAAAGGAATCAGCATGCATGTCAATAATATCCGAGTCCCAGAACGAAACAAGGCACGGGAACGTATAAATAGACAAATCTTGCAATCTACGGCAACTTCAAAGTCAGATGGAGCCCACTTACAGTTGAGTGTATGTGTCTTTCATTCGAAGGGATCGGTTTTTCTGGTATTGGAACCGGAAACAACTCCCACGGAGTTACATCTTTCACCAGACCTGTCGCTAGGGAAGAACGATTTCGTTTCGGCACCGAGACAGGATACAGTTCCCATGGAGTAACTTCTTCTGTCGGACCCGTTGACAAAGTTTGGCGGCTGGTCGTAGCTTGAACTGGATACAGCTCCCAGGGAGTGACCTCCTCAACAGGTCCGGTGCCTGGTAATGAAGCACGAGAACGATTGGATAGGAGTGAACTAACGCTTGTGCTAGGAATGTTGGTAGTGGAAGTGTTGGTATTGCGGGAAGAGGCAACCCACGGAACAGCCTGCTCTGGGGTTCCAGTGGCTGTCGAAGGCCGTTTTTTATATTTGCGTTTAGTTGGAGTGTTAGAAACCCCACTGTCTTTACGGGCCGGATTGCGAAGGGGCCGTTGAGGAGGATTGGGTGTGGGTGGTAACTCTGGCGGTGGCGAAAGGACAAACGTTGAATGTCGTTTCTTCAGCGGTGAAGATGCAGATTTCAAAGCATCTAGTGTGCGAGGCTTTCCCGGAGAAGAAAGTGACTCCATGGAAGCAGTTTTCAGCCATAGAGTTGGTTTAGATGATGGAACGTGAGGACGAACACGGGGATCCGGCGGAGAATGGTTGTCAGGTGATTCAACGAGTGTCATAATGGTCCACTGGGTACAAGGAAATCAAGTCGATACGCATGAACCAACCAGCAACTTTCCGTTGAACTCGATTGAACAGGCAACTGCGTCCAACCAACAATCGCGAGACAAGTCGAACCCCAGTTTGAGAGCAAGGCTTATTAGTTCCTAGGATCGTTGACTCTGTCAGAGCAATCAGAATAAACCTGAGTAAGTCATGTACATGAGCGCTGAGCGCTGAGCGATTGAAAAATTAGAATAATAATAGGCACAGGCACCGATCACGCATCGGGAATCTCCGTCGCTTCTACCTCAAGACCGTACACCAACCCCAACGCCACTCTCGCCGCAGCTCTCCTTCTCTCACTTTCATTTTCCATTCTCCCTATTTCCGCCTTCATCTCTTCTAGCGTACCAATCACTTTAGACAGATCAAAAGGTGCCATTTCGTATGAATCGTCGTCTCTACCCGTGTCCAATTCAGAATCAAACAAGAATCTTTCTGTTAAAGGTGATCCTGGGCCAGTTTCTGTCACTGCTGTTTGAGCAATCCCAAATATTCGAGATGAAGTAGCTCGAATTTCTTCTTGCGTAGGAAGGTCGTCATCGGCTTCACTATCCTTTTCTTCTTTCCCATCATCACTGTCGCCAAAATCAGACACCGAGCCCAACGACCGGTAGAGATCACCATGTGGGGGTATCAATGACGACATATTTCTCGTGGTTATATTTGGGGATGAGCGGCCAGAGCCGTTGTCATGGCTATCACTAAAATCAACAGCGGGCGCCGAGACGAAAACGGTGAAGTCGTCATCGAACCCAAGGTGGCCATCTGGCAATTGACTGGCTTCAATCTCCATGGATGTTGGTGACAGTGAAATGGCTGTAGACGCTGCTGTTCTCCACGGATCGCTGCGGCCAAACAAATCGTCTTCTTCAAGCCAACGAGCAAGCTCCTGCATCTCTCGCACCCTATTCCTGGCGCCGCCGAATGATTCTGTACGCGAGCTGATACTCGGTTCTTCCAACGTCGGATAACAGTCATCCTGGGAGCTCTGCGCCCATTCTAGGAACTCGTGGTCTTTTTGTCCTACGTTTTTATCGGCCTCCTTAGTTTTCGTCTCCATCGAAGGCCACAATATTGTACTGAGGGCGTCTAATACTCGTGAAATGCGGGGGATGCCTGAGAAACCGCAGTAAATACATTGTTTACCATATAAAAAGATAATCAAACCTGCAAAATCTTCCTCATGCAAGTCATCAGAATGCCGAGATCGTCGTTCCTCGGTCGCATCTACGTACTCGAATCTATGGGACGAAAGGAAAGCGTCTATCTCGCTTTCGTCCTCGGCCAGGGACTCGGATGGCAAATGAGGAACCCTAACTGCGAGACAGACTTCTGGTTCGCATCCTGTAAGATCTTGAGCAATGCGTTCGATGTCATCTCGGTAAGGCTGATGTGTCTTCAGCATCGCGAACGAAGCTCTTTCACGAGGCATATCCAAAGAATAGACAAACCTCTCCTTGAGCCCAGACAAATATCACTGCCGGGACATTTTTGAAGTGGTGAGGACTTAGGCTGTGCACCGTATGGGCTGCAAAGTGCACAGACGCAGAATAGTACTTGTTGGAAATCGTCCAAGGAATCTTGACTGGCATGGACAACGCCGTAGGATTTAATGTCGTTGCAGCCGATTCTTGCGATTGCACATTTCCCAGTTTTCGTACGCCTGAGATACACTTGTGAGCCGGGACAAAAAGACCAGCAAGGTTTGCGTACGATCGATGAAAGTTATTCCCTGAGCTAGGGATGATGAGATTGTGAATATTCTGCACGATTCATTCGACAAGGCTAGATCGGTGGCATCTAAGACAGCGGTCATGGTTCGCGACCTTTAAATGCTAAGTATGACGCAGGCAAAGGAGAGCGGCAATGTAACATCTCGTGACTAGGTAGCGTACTTATGCTCATTGTTCATGACTGGATAGCTTTGCTGTCTCGCTAAGTGCTGGACCTTTCCTCTGCAACGATCCCAGTGAAGCCATCGACCGCCGAAGAAACGATCTTTGGTTAGATGCAGCAACTTTCGAAACGCTAACACGGAGGGCTCGGAGTGTTTTTTCAACACAGGTTTGATGGAGGAAGCGGAGGGGCCCACTGTGCACGTACTCCCGCAGTGCGAACTTCGCTGTTTCTTCTTGCGTACCTCTCTTCAGAACTCTTGTGCTTGGCATCGGCGTTGCCTTGGAGAACCGAATCCTCGCAGGCTCTCATCTGATTTCGACTGGCTAAGGCTAAGTAAGGAAGCGTTCATAAACGCGGGGTCAGGAGAAGCATTACGAAACGAGAGTTCGGTTCTTTTCTTGCCACTTGCATTCAGCCGCGTCCATTTCAAACGTGCCGAGGCGCGAGTTCTGGATCAGATAGTTCGCGATTCTGAGGGTGTAGTTAAGAATAGGAAAACTGGCCGTATTTCCGCTCGACAGACGGGTCCACCTGCCCAGTCGCACCAAACTGTGAACAATGATGAATAACCCTCGGTGAAGTCGTGCGATGATGCCTTCGGATGATTCAAGACAGGACACAGGCCTCACTTCTTTATACTTCCGAAAAGGCGATTATCTCCTACTGCCATCTCTTCCATCTCCTTCTATGTCTTTGCCGCGGGACTCCACTTGTTCTCCGTGAAGCCACGGCTCGTCTGCAACTCTTCATCCAAACGCATCCTGCATCAAAGAGCTCGAGTTTCTGACCTCAGACCTCGGTGAAGTGATCGTGCTTGTTACGCTTGTCGTTGCGCTTCCACCTGTCTTCGCCAATCCAATTGGTTGGAGACAGTTTAACGGCCCATTCCTCGAGGAAGCCATCGTGCGCAACCTGCGCTGGGTGTTAAAGGACGCGCCTGAGTTGGAGGTCATTGAGACTGGTGCAAACGACTATCGGCTTCAGAAGACCTTTGAAAAGTCCTAGACAAGCCTTCGGCTCATGATGTTCCAGATCACCTTCCTAGATATCTTCATCAAGACTTATGCTGGGAATGTATCACGGCTTGACGACAATTACGGCTTTCCTGAGCCTGGGCTTCCAGAACGCATGGTGGAAGAGATCAAGTTGATCTACAAAGTCCGGATGTGGCCTTGTTTCTTCCAACGTGTACGTTATGCTCGTGGTTTTCAGTTTGGAAAGGAAGGGTTTTCTAGAATTGCGGTGCGCACGAGCGGCGAAAGAGGCTATCATACTCCAAGATCCACACATCAGCTGAGTGACCTTACTCTGATCAGGAAATATTTGGAAAAAAAGTGGGTGCAAGCTCAAGTATTGGGTGCATGGTGTAGCTGCAGTTTACATCCATAACGATTAAGTTGGCAACTCAAGTAATTGGTGGCAAAACTGGTTCAGGGCCCTTGAGGCAATTCAGATATTTGATTGGGTACAAGAAATGTCCTACATCAGATAGATTCATACCTACGATCAAGAAGCGTTGACAGCAGCATCGAAGGTTTATTCCGTTGCCGTCGCGGCCGCTTTCCCCGCAGGAGTCTCGTCCCGGATGCCACCCTCTGCAAAACTCAGAATCCCCGCCATATCCAGTTGCTGCACGACGGACTCGGCCATTGCCACATCCATCTCCCCAAGCACTTTGTTGACCTCCGACAGCTCACCACCTTTGAGAGCTTGCTGCAGGTCCTGTGGGAACGCTTCGAATACATCCCATCTAAATTGTAGTGCATTCCGAACTTGCTCCAAATCCATTCCTTCCGCAGAACCTTCTAGGACTATGTTCTCGGGAGGTGGACCGTCGGGTACGTTGAAAGTGATGCTCTGGTTCGGATTCTCTGGTACAAGCTGAATTTGCTCTTTCCCGGCCGCCTCCTCCTCAAGCGAAGCTTGAACGCGAGTTACGAGGTGCTTGTAGGTATTTTCGACGTCGTTGACGAAGACTGTTTCCGCACGCTGGTCGCCCGATATCATCCTACCGAAAAGTGAGTGAAATATAAGCCAAGTTCTGAACGGAGTTTACTCGCTTTTGAAAGAATACTCTGACGCCATCTCCCCCAAGCTTCTCGCAGTACTGCAGGAGCAGACTTTGGTGTACACATTGCTCCGCATATTTCGACTTCCCCTTAGTCTGTGCTCGGAATCCGGCGACGAGAAGGGCGTCTGCCGCGCCTGGGACGATCACATCACGATGCGACTGAATGAATTCGAAAGACTTTTTATACGCTTTAAGGGGAATTTTTGAGAAAGCTTCCAGAGAAGGGGTCAACTCGGGAAGGGCGTTTTCTTCATCATCGTCAGCTTCAACGGCTGGAAAATCCGATGAAGCAGCTTTCGAGTTCAACACTTCAAACTCTGTCGTTGTTTCTCTCTGTTTGCCTTTGTCGACCTTGGTAACTGGCACAGGAGCAGGTTCTGGTTTCGGAGGAACATACTACAAACCACTTGAAATACGTCGATCATGGGTTGTAAAGTAAGGACTCACCTTGCTTTCGAAACCATCGTGTAGATCCTCGCTCGTAATGTGCTTTTTTTGCTCCTTTTCTTCTTGTGCAAGTTGTTCAACATCCCTGTCGATGGTTTCCTTCAATCTTTTCACATGTTCTGCGATGCCTTTTGCTAATGCCTTGCCGAGTTTTTCTTGCCTATCCGTCTCTGCGACGCCAGCTTCTTTAACCTTTATCTTCGCTTCTTCGCCGACCTGTTTAAGCAGTGACAGAATCATACCATCGTATGTCTGCTCGAGCTTCGTTGGATCATTCATAGGCGGACAGTCCCGCGACGGATTTTTCTCCAACTGCTCTGCAAGCGAGTTGAAATAAACAGTGGGTTGCGTAGATGGGGCAGGATCGGCAAGAGTAGTTGAAATAGCTGTGATTCGTGGCAGGATGACATTGTTGCAGTCAATCTGGGCACGTAGTTTGGCAATGGTCTGCTTTCTTAGTTCACGTTTCTCGTGGATATCACGCTGTTTCCATCTGCAAGGATAACAATCTGAAAGAGCGCATTTGCCAAGTAGCAGGGTTGCATACCGGATGAGTGAACGTTTATCGACGTTGGGATGTCCCTCGATATCAGAATCGTCAGATAGCTACAGCAAAAGAGAACAATCAGTGTTCATGGGGCAAGGCTAAAGAATAGGGAGTCTGACTTCGAGCTGGTCCCATTTGGAGTAGTTCAACGGCATAGTTAGATGGTGACACAAAACCAAAGATCTCTGGTTATATATATATGGAGTTGGTCGAAAGTTCTGGAACAAACGGTCTTGGTTCCACAATCGAGGCTGTTACTACGGTAGCACTGCTTGTGGTTCTAGTACTAATTGGCCCAAGTAGGAGTTGGCAACAATCCTCAGGCTCATCTGGAATGTCGTGGAAAGCCTCATTTAATGATGGCATATCTAGCTTTCGATCCTCGCGTCTCGATGATGCTCTGCAGCATTTCAACAAGGCAAATACAAATTTCTCGTTACCAAGACATTTAACTCAACAAAAGGGAAACAGGCAATTGAACTAGGCGGAGATCAGCAGTATCTTGTCTACGATTCTCGCGCTGCCGTTTATGAAAAACTACAAAAACCGAAGGATGCACTTCGAGATGCCAAAAAAGTTATCGAGCTCGCCAAGGACCGATGGCAGGGCTACGGGCGCGCAGCGCGACTTTTCCTGCAAACACGCAAGCTAGACACGTCTCTGACAATGGTCACAATGGCTTTGGACAGAATCAAGGCCGATGACACGAAGCGTCGCGTCGAGCTTTTGAAATTGAAGGAGAACGTGCTTGAGATACAGAAGCAGATTGAGGAGCATAGGCGACGCGTTCAATATCATTTTGGGAAACTCCCAATTGAGATTTTTGCAGAAATCTTCCGCTTGTTCGTTTCAGAGACCCAAAACCAGCTCTTGATTTTGCTTCATGTCAGCAAGAGATGGCGAGACATTGCTTGGAACACCCCAGCCTTGTGGGATGCCCTTGTTATTACCCATCGTAACCCTTCTCGAAAAGTTGCTCTGTGGGTCAATCGATCAAAAGGCAGAATTCATGAACTTCGAGTTCGAGCAGAGGTTCTTCGTAACCTCGACTGGCCTTTCGATTCACTTCGTGGTTTAAAGTGGGACAGGCTCCGAGTTTGCAAAATTGAGGGTTGGGACCTTGCACAATATCTGCAGTCGATATCAATGTCACACATACTCTCGACGTTGGAAGATCTCCAAATAGACGATCTCTCGGCTCCCTCTCTCGATAGGCGCACTATCTTCCCCGAAAATTCCGGCTTACGGACCTTGACTATGAGCCACTGTAACTTTTCCTGGTCTACTCTGTCCGCCCATGTGGAGAATTTGAGATGTCTAGCTGTTCGTAGTTGTGACGGAGGGATCGGAATGTTTTCGGCGTTAAAAGCAAACCCAAATCTCGAAACTCTCCTCATCGAATCATGCAATCTTAATTCGGCATTGCCTGTCTCCTCCTACGGACCTGCATTGCTTCTTTCGACGCTCACTGATTTGGAACTCGAAGGCGCCGATGCCTTCGTTATCTTTGAATATCTCTACTTCCAGCATTTACGGAGACTATGTATCTATCGAGTGACCGGATCTCTCGATTATGGATTGTGTGATGTCACGGGAAAAGGATTGACTAGCCTTACGGAGCTGTGCATTAGCAGGTGCTCAGTCTCACCGTCCATCCTCATCGCCCTGTTACGTCAAACGATGTCGCTAGAAACCTTGGAGCTCTCTCATCTTTCGTATACCGTAAATCAAGTCATCGAGGCTTTGACCATTCCCCTTCCTGCTTCGCCAGACAGTCCGCTTCTTGAAAACTCGGACGTCCCAGCAGTGAAGATGCCGTGTCCTTCTCTGACACACCTTGATGTTTCTCATTCTCCCGATGTCAAAACAGGTCCTCTTGTGCGTCTCATTAGGTCCCGCCTACCAAACACGTCTGGTGGTACATCTGATGATGGTGTCGACTCCTCACTTACGTCCATAGTTGCCCGAATTGTGTCCTTGACGGTGGACGGATGCTCGCTCATTGAATCTGACTGGCTTCCATGGTTCAGAAAGAATGTGCAAAACTTCAGTTGCATTTTTATGACAAAGAAGGCTGCTGCATGGAAACGATAATCGACGACCGAATTATGCCAGGCCTTCTCTTCTTAAACGGACAGATTTCTGCTGGTCATAATTATGACGTTCTATTATTTTTACATCCATGTTTTATCAGCGCTTCATTTGATCCACGCTGGGTACTTCACAAAACTTGCATGTTTGAGTTGAAGATCGGCTTTTTCGAATAATCCACGAACAACTGAAGAAACTTCTTCCTCTTTCCCTGCCGCATAATGTGCCTGCGAACAAGACAAATCAGTACGGCTACCAAAATACGGGGAAGGGAAAATATCTACTTCGACGCTGTCCCATCCAAGCAGACCAACGAATATATCAGGTTGCTCTATACACCTTCCCCAGACGACCCCATGACAACTCGGATCCTTTCGAAGAACTTCACCAAGTTTCTGAAGATGCTCATTGAGGTCATCCATGGAACCGCCTTCCTGTAATTTGACCATGACAATCTCTGTTATGGGTGCGGCGAGGGGGCCTTCAGGGTCGCCTCCCGTAAAGTTGTCGACATGTCGGACTTGTTGTTTTCCGGCTAACGCTGGACCTAAAACTTTTTGAGCCAACTCGTCATAGTCGGGAATGGAGTCTATGATTTTTTTGTGGCCTTCATATGATTCCCAGACTAGAAAACAACGACGTGTTCAGTTTGTGGCCCACCTCATTGATACCCCCGAGGATCAGTACCAGCTGCAATATATCCGATCTCTTGATCTCCTTTCTCAATCTGTAAAGCATGATACGCTCTATATTTTTCAAATCAGCGTTGTGCAGACTGCTGCAAGGGAATTGTCGTACCGGATAAACCCTGGGATTTGAAGAGAAGGCTCTATTGCTGGTCCAAGGACTGTAGCGCGGTCGTTGATGAAGCCTTCGGAACAAGGAAACGATACTAGTTCTATGATGTGCATGCGGTCGAGAAACAACGGACTGCTAACTTGAATCGTAATGAGGCTCGTCGCAGACCAGGACTCGGAACTCCAGTGTTGCCTTACTAACCCGATTTGATGTCAGATGATAACAACTTGTCAGCTCAAGCGCACTCTGCCTTCGATATTTATACGGATCCCACGAAGTAAGATTAAAAATACAATAGCTTACACACATTCATGTTACCTAGACTCAATACTTTGCAAAAGGGTAATGTTTGAAACTGACGTCAGCTATTGCCAGCATTCCAACAATGATTGCATGGGCCTGTTCGGTGTGCGCTGCCGCTGTGTGTGCCTGCAGACCAAGTTTAGTAGTTTTTACCAAAATGATGGGTAGAATAGAAACACCTCAATACTTGACCATCCAAGCAAAGCTACGAAGGTACCTGGATGCTCTATACAATCACCCCAGGCGACACCAAAGGTTGATGGTCTGAGCTGATTGCCGAGTGCGGCGACTTGCTCTCCTAAGGCGTCAGCGGTGGATGCACCTTCCTTCAGCTTGAATGTACAAATCTCTGTTACAGGCGCAGATAATGCACCATCGAGCTCGCCAACCAGGTTCTGGAAGTGTAGGTACTCGAGAGGTCCGGCGACTACAGGGGCGAGGGCGGTTTTGACCGTTTGATCGTAGTCTGGTTGTGCCATCAATGTTTCGTGTGCCTCATATGATTCCCAGACTATGTGATGTGTTCACGTTACGCGTCGCTCGGTGACTCGGGTGGGATCGAGGATAGTTACCTACTGTGAAACATCCCACGTTTTTATCATCGTCCTTGTCAACTTGCACAGAGTGGTAGACACTGTATGTTTCGAATCAGGATCAGCTCGGCCGCAACTCATGTGGAACGAAAGACAGCGTACTCGAGACAACCTGGGGGTTTGGAACCTACCGGTCCGAATTTGGTCTGATCCTCAACGAAGGCATCGGTACAAGGAAAGGTAGTAATTTCTATAACGGCCATGGCGGAAGTTGGAACTAAGTAAGACGGGAACCTAGATGGCTGACTATATAAGCAAGGACGAAAATGGTGATCCACCTGTCCGGAGGTATGACATGTGAAGGTCACATCATGGACTTGACGCAACAGCCACCGCGCTGTACTTAGAGAGCGCTGTCAACGGGTGACACGGATCAGAGAGTGGTGCCAAAGGCACGTGCATACACGAGACACGGATAATCCACGTGATCGGGAGTGTCGCGCTGTTGACCCTCGGAGTCGCCACCAATGCTAATGACTGCGTATATGACGTCAGCACACTTGTTATTAATGGAGCAGACCTCCGTCGCTCACGATAACCATGTCTGATAAGAAAGCTCATCCTTTCATTGTACCCCAGTTCACTTCTCGAGACTACAATGCCTTTTTCTTAGCTGGTGAGGACATTTCATTCTACTCGTTCTTCACCTTCCTAATCATATCTAGGCGCCCTGTGTGCTACGTACGCTAACCGCCGATCTAACTACGCACCTTGAACTAACAACCGTTGGTACAGCCTAAGCCATGGTGCAATGACCCGTAAGTCGTACCTATCTGAAATACGACTTCCATTTCTGACTTCAATCAAGCTGTTGACGTCGTCAAAACACGCATACAGATCGACCCTGCATTTAAACATGCCGGGTTTGTGTCAGGAACAAGACAAGTCATTGTAAAAGAAGGCGCCTCCGCCTTACTCACCGGCTTCGGTCCAACCGCGGTAGGATACTTTGTACAAGGAGGAGCAAAATTTGCCGGATACGAACTCTGGAAAAAGAAGTTCGTTGAGATAGCAGGAGATCAGCAGACAGCGGTGAAATACCGCACCGCCATTTACCTCGGTGCTGCGACCGTCGCAGAGTATGCCCTTCCAACCACTTGCTCTCACTTCTTATGACGTCATTGTGCGTCGTCCAGGTTCTTCGCAGATATCCTCTTGACACCACTGGAAGCCACACGTATCCGTCTTGTATCTGAACGAGGTTATGCAACAGGCCTCGTTAGCGGGTTCACGCGTCTCGCTCGTGAAGGCGGCATCCGCGAACTCTATGCGGGGTTTCTGCCCATCCTATGCAAGTCTGTATCCAGTGTCACTTCGTTGTCCTATGCGTTATCTCACCTCTCATTTTTCTTTATATCAGACAAATCCCTTACGCCATCGGCCAGTTCACCGTCAACGAGCTCTGTCATGAGGTCGTTTATCGCAACATGTCCGAAGAAACTAAACGCTCTCTGAGCAGAACCGCCCAATTTAACATTGCCCTGGGAAGTGGCATCATCGCTGGTTTCGCTGCTGCAATACTAAGTCAGGTTCGTAAATGTTATCATTTTGCTCGTCGAAGAACAGACAATATTTATGGCTGTTTTTTTCTAGCCCGCCGATACTCTTTTGAGTCAGATAAATAAGGGTCATGGTCCAACAGGTTCCATGACCCACCGTCTGACTGCGCTTGCCCGAGAGGCAGGTTTCCGAGGACTTTTCGCTGGGCTTGGTCCCCGTATGATCATGACTGCCGGACTCGTATCCTCTCAGTTCTTGATGTACGGCGGCCTTAAAACGGGTAACGCCATTTCCATCTATCATCGCATCGCTGAAGTTAATATTTGCTTGTAGCCATGGGTGCGCCGCCTGGTTTAGAGATTCACAAGACATAGAACCCACGGAATCGGTTAGCCAGGGGAAACAGAATTAAGCATGTTGTACAATTGATCCATACAACAGAACGTGATACATCATACTTTCACACACACGACCAGATGGTCGCTTATTCTGTTGCGATTTCGTCTCTGTCTTAGTTTCTTCCCAGACAGGTTTTCAACTTTTCCTTGACGTTCTCGTTCTCGTCTGCATCCAAATCCCAAGCTAAAAATCGGCGACAAACAGCTTCTGCGTCCTCGAGGTCCGCTCGTTCCTTGTCTGTCATATCTTCATCCAGAAGGCGTGCCACCTCGTGTGTCGAGATCAATTCACTGCATTATAGGCATATCAACACATCTGCTTCTTGATGTTCTTCATTCACACTGACCTGACATATTGCGCTCGTCGCACTGAGCGAGAAGGGATTCCAAATATCTCCGCGCATTTTGCCGCGTGCGAGCCAACGGAAAGCCCTTCGGCCACCCTATTTATTCATAAGCCTTCCAGAAAACCCCGCGATCCAAAAAGCTTCACCTGTACAGATAAGTAATCTTTTCCCCAGCACCAACTCTACGTTCGCCAAGACCATGTCTATCCTGAGAATCTCTGTCCAGCTCCGAGGTATCCATATGGTTGTCTAGAACGGTACCATTACTCGACGTGAACATGACTTGCATGTGACGGAAAGAGATAGGGCTTATTTCAGGGTCAAGCAGGTCTTGTCTGAATAACTCATGGAAGTGTGTCGCCACGAGGACTTTCGGGCAATCAACGCCACGTTGCAGAAAATGCTTGAGCACACCACAGAGGAGACCGGCCCCATCTAGTAAGACAGTTGACGCAATGGAGAGGAAATAGTTGAAAACCGATAAGATAGGAATTCCAAAGATGAGCAAACGGAGTCATGTCAGTTTCTTGAAATGCTGCGTAGTCACGAGGGGATGAGCACTACGAGCCTGTGGAGAGCGTTCCCTTCCCAAACTCATCCAAAAGCACCAATGAGCGAGCGGTGGAGTTCCGGAGAGCAAACGAGACTTGATTAAGATCAATCATGAACGCAGACTGGACCTGGAAGGATCAGGAAGCGATTGAACCCTGATCACAGAAAAAGATCGTCTAAATTTACCTTTGAGACAGATTCCCGCGTCGATATGCGAGTAAAAACTGAGTTACAATTTCTTAAATCGAAAATGGATGAGAAACGAAAGGAAGCTCACTCTTATCAACAACTCCAAGGGTGGCAGACTCGGCCGGAACAAAACTGAGGATGTAAGATACAGCGATAGAGCGACCATGAAATCTCACCACCCGATCTGTCGGGTGAGTGAACTAGATAAAACAGAATTAATATCTGGACCGTAAAGAAATATTCACCTGCGCCATGTACTGAATCAAGGCAATCTGGAAAACAATGTCAATTCTCGCTTATTTCGCAGCAAAAAGCTAAACCTGTTTCAAATAAATACTCTGCGGAACGTCATGCTTAAACATATAAAGGATTGCAGACACGTACTTTGCCGCAGGCATTTGCACCTGTGCAGAGCAGTATACTGTTCCACTTCTCGTCATCTCGCTTCAGATCTGAAACGATACCGGTTCCGCCTGTAATACAAGCATCATTCGGGACAAATGTGTCGACGACTTGTTCCTGCAAAGGGTGTCTGCCACAGAATACCTCAAGTGAGTTGGCTGTTCGTGAACTATCACCGCATCGTACCTGCCCTGGTATATATCAATGATATTCTCCTCAACCATATGTGGCCTTTGGTAGTTATACATCCGAGATGCTTCAGCGAAGGACAGAAGACAGTCCAGCTCAGCACAGACATCGCATGCATGACTCATTGACTGTTCGTAGATAAGTATATCCTCGAGGAGCTCCTGGATGATTTCGATTTCCCTGTCGACAATTAAGGAATATAGGTCACCAATGTGAATATCCATGTCTGTCGCAATTGTGAATGAAAATGCTGTATGCAAATACGTCCACCGACCATGCATCTCCTGTGACTTGAAATAAACATGTGCGCTACAACTCGATTAGGGGTCACGACATTCGGAGAGGATGAAGGCACACTTCGATGAAAACTAAGATACTCCATTAGCCTGACCACGAGGTTGGGATGAGAGCTCGCACCTGAAAGCTCCACCCATCGATGGTCTGAATGCCTGCTTCTGTGCGCCACTCATCCAACATTGGTACGCAGATTAGAAAACCTGAAAAACTTTAATCTTTATCCCGATATATATGACAAGTCCTACCTAGTTGTGGAAAGTAAACAACGTTTAACGATGACGGGTAATCATAGGGCATCCTTTCGCAAATTTTCTCCGCGACCGTACACTGGAAACGAAGAGGCGTAAGACTGACAAGGTGGGGAACTCCTGAATGACGCGACCCACAAGGACGGAGTCAATTCCATGATAGACGTGTTTTCTGTTATCTAATTCCTCGTCAATATGTGGCCGAACGCATACTCTTCCCGCATTGGCCGATTCTTCCCAGTCAATCTCGAGTAGTCACCGCTTTAGTTTCCGCAATGTATTAATTTTGAGCACAATACCCCTACAATTTCGTTTATTCTGGTGCCAACTTCCCTGAAGCTGGATATATCGAGGGCGGAGAGAAGCTTGAACTGCAGTTTAGACCATAATTTTCATTCCCAAGACGGACCAACCTTTTTAACAATGTCTACATCTGTTGTCTGATGTAATTCAGTCAAGTTGTCTCGAAGCATTGCCGAGTGGAACGTGAACTTAGCACGAAGGCGTTAGATAGGCTCAAAGAAAACCTTGAAGCACGAAACCTTCACAAGACCTTGCCAATCTGATAATTTGGCCCTTCCCGTCTTCAGGAGCCCCAGCATCCGCGGCACGTTTTTGATGCCCTTAAGATGGCCATGCAGGACACTGGAAGGGACAAGATTCTCGGAGCGAAGGAAACACGCCACGGCATCTAGTCGCGCATTGATTACAGGAAGGGAGAGTGATGGCCGAAGCAACCAAGTCCGCATGAGAGATCGCCCAAGACTAGTCTTGGTGCTATTCAAAGTGCCTTAGTGAAAAGAAATAATTTAGACTTAACTGGGCAAAGGAGACACAGAGATACCATAGAGTGACAAGCCTTCTTTCGTCTTATCAGAATGAACAGAGGCGTGACTTTCGTTTTCAAAAATTTGAAGTGAGCTAGAATAAGCGATGAAATATGACGGCGATTGTGCCAATCTGAGGATACTAACAATAAGGCATCTGCATTTATCTGCATTACACGATCCCTGAGTAGTTAGGAAATACTGAACAACGTTCATAGCAATGAAGCAACGGATTACACATACAGCGAAAGCACTTCGATGTCCCGAACTTCCAAGCCTCCGATGCCATCGTCCTCAAGTTCACTGACTGCGCGTTCACGCGCTAGATGGTCGAGCAATGCTCCGATTGATGCCAGCTGAAAAATACATCATGTAATATACATTGAGACGGCAGCAGGAGAAATGGAAAATGCTCACGCAAAGAGGAGAAGATTCAACAGATGCGAAGTTGGATAATCTTATCAGAGCGCTCCATCGCTTTATCAGAGGATCACTATTAGATTCCCGTCTCCTTCGCATAAAGTCATAAGCATTTCGAGTAATCTCAGATGCATTAGACTCGGCATCGGAAAAAGCTGCCTTGTCGGAAACTGTCAAGGGCAATTCCGACAACAGCCGGAGAGACAGAAGGCGATCGCGTCCTTTGGATGCCACGAAATCCTTCTGGGGTCTGATCTGAAAAACGCCACCTTTCATGTCCACTAGATGCAAAACTTAATATATGCGCCTTCTGGGTTAAAATAAAAACGTGCTATGACCACGAAGTGTATCAATAAACGCGTCATCCGCCTTTGAGCTGGTGAGGACTACATCAGGGTTAGATTGTTCCAAAACTGTGCAGACGATGTAAACAAGCAAGTCTTACAAAAAGAGAGAAACTTAACGCATCATAGTCAAGTCGAAATGAGATGATTCCTCGGTGTCTTCCATAACATAAATTACACATGTGACGGAATCATAATAGGCACAGCCAATACGGCCACTGTGACAGTTAGGGGTGCCGTACTTGAGAAAGACATTAGTGAATTACGCACTGACTGCACCAGGCGGTTAGACATATCTGGATGGACTTCGTCAACGCGCGATAACAAGAAAGTGAGAAAAAATTGCCTTCTCTAGACCTCTGAAATCCTCGTCCGGATCGCTACAGTCCACTTCCTCATTCATCGTATTCAGAGTTTGCTCCCATCTGACTTTCTTCTTTCTATCCGTTTCAAGTCCGGAATCAGAGTGACTCCTGTTTCCATCTTCTTCAACAGAGGTCAAAGATCGCTTCCGTCTCCCTTTCTTCAGTGGCATCTTAGAAAAAGTAAATTCCAATGAATGCACTCAGGATTCGAATAAATGTAGAATGTCTGCGCGTTGGTGTGACTACGTCGCATTTGTCACAATGTAACACGTGATGTGACAGATATACATATATTGCCGACAAAGATAATACTGTAACGCTTGTGATGGTGGTCTACCTCGACGTCTTTATATCCTTCGTATTACTACCTGCGACTGTGAGAAAGGGGCCAATAAGTGTTGGTGGCTTACAACTCCGATGACATACCATTCAGAAGTAAACCTTGGGAATCGAGCATCACCCTGTTTCCTGATGTTGCGAGAATGTTGGCAATATCGCGAGCAGCCTCCAGCCTTCGCAATTCCAGAAACCCTTTATTTTGCCGCATCGCATCTCCGATTAATTCGGCACTTTTAGCTTCTCCCTGTGCACGAAGGATAATCGACTACAGACAGATCAGAAGTGTATTGTAAATTGCTCTAGCGACAAACCAGTTTCTCCTGGATTGCTTGGTCCACCAAGAAAGCGGCACGGAACGCAGTTTGTTGAGCGACCTATTCTCAGTCAGGTGAAGGGACAAGCTAAGAGTAAATAGAACGACTAACCTGCTTTGCTTCCACCGCATGCGTGAATTCAGGCGAGAAGGCTACATGAGTAATTGACACGTCATCCAGCACAAGACCGAATTTCAGGGCACGATCGGTCAGACTATCTCGGACAAACTTCGACACCTAGAAAAGAGGGATTAGGTCGCAATTTTTAATACTCCCTGGCTCACCCACAGTTTCACGTTGCGTAATCAACTGACTCGCATTGAACTGGGCCACAGTGCTCTTGAGGACCTCGTTGACAATCGATGGTAGCACTCTTTCATCATAGTCTTTACCAAGGTCACGGAAGATTTTGGGCAGCGCTTGGATCGAGGGGCGAGATAGAACACGACATGTGATGTTGACCATTTGAAGATCTAGATACCATTAGCATTCAAGCACATTAAAACTCGAAACTGAGCAACCCCACCTTTTGTTCCAGTCAGACTAGCAATGTTTCGAGGCTTCGCACGTATATCGAAGATGATTGGAGTCTCAAACCATGGAATCTAAGACGCATCATGAAGATCCTATATGTAAGCAATGATTAATGTTATGTGCTCACAACCAGATGAGTCCCCTCGTTGTACACATCGTCTTTCACACCATGTAGACTGGCAAGAACTAGCGTCAAAAGGTGCAGGAGGAGACTTCAGCTAAGTAACTTACCGCGTGTACTTTATAGCACGATGACCACCATCGACTTGATTCGTGCGTCAGACTCATTGATACATTCGCCGATGAACATGCATACCATTGAACAAGCTGGCATTCAAAATTAATCCACCGGCAAGCAGACTAACTATAAGACCGGTCCCTGCGAAGAGACCCTTTGGTGCGGGTCCACCTCCAGTGGTTCTAAGCTGGTTGGCAAGCCTCCTAAATGCTTCCTGTCCGTTCATAATTTAGAAGAGAGCTCGGAGCAGTGTGTCTGGCACCGTGAACCAAAGACGTGACAGCCAAAGTGACGTTAGTTGCGTGACTCCCCGTTATCCAAGCTGTTACTTATTTAATTATGCTCGAGCTTGCTGATAACTTGAGCAGTATTGTAAGTCTTACCTCTATTGGTGTACCATGGCACAAGTAAAAACACCAGACTAGCTTGGTTGGGTGTCCATCGCCTGCTGGTGAGTATGTTGATCCAAAGTGCTTGCATAGTATTAGTTGATACCTTTCGCCATATAGGGTTGTCGTCTTCTCTCCTCAGATCTACGAAAATTATTTGCTTCAGTCAGGCGAAGGCCTGAGTCTCATTTTTGTTGTGACATGGCTGGTCGGTGATTTGTGCAACCTAGTTGGTGCAGTGTGGGGGGGTCTCCTTCCGACAATGATTATTCTTGCGCTCTATGTGAGTTCAGCGATGTTGTTTCAGACAGGAGAATATAGAAAACAATCATGCAGTATGCTATATGCGACTCTATTCTGCTCATGCAAATATACTACTATCGATGGAAACGGCGTCGTCTGTCATCCGAGGAGCGCCAGCCTCTGTTGCCCAGCAATAACCCAGAGACAATCTCGGCAGCCTTACTTCTTGTTCGATACACTGGCGCTCTTTTCTTTGTCGTTGTGGTGGGAGTTGTGGCGTGGTGGATCGGTGAAATACAACAGATAGACCCAACACCTCCCCCAAGTTCGCGATTGGAAATCCATATTTTAGGGTGGACGAGTGCTGTACTTTATGTCCGTAACCATTCTTCTATTCTGCAACATCTAACCTCATGCTGTTGCAGCTAGTAGCGCGTATACCTCAGATATGTCTGTATCCGCCTGTGCCAATGTGTAGTACCTTTGCTAATATTCTTATAGTTAAGAATCCCAAAACGCGATGCGAGGGCTTATCTCCTGCTCTCTTCTTCTTTTCTATATTCGGGAACGTAACATATTCACTGTCCATCTGCAGCGAAAGTATGGATCGGGAATATCTGCTCACAAATGCTAGCTGGTTAGCAGGTGAGAACTTCAACGACTGCAAATTTCAGTCTGAGAACGGTTCTAGGAAGTGCCTTGACAGTTTTCCTTGATGCTATCGTGAGTGCCAGGCTTGTCACTAGATATCACGCTGTTCATCTGCGATTTGATTTCGCTAGGTCCTCTGTCAAATTTTCTATTACCAATCGGTAGACAACGATCACTCGGTTGAGTGATTATTATTTATATTGTATATAGTCTGGTGATACTTTATGGTCGGATGATAAGTAACCTAGCGGACACACCGGGCAATACCAATTCTTTGCCAGATGACCAAATGGATTTGTCTGTGGATATCGCACATCGCATAATTGTTGTTTTGGCGTGGCTGACCCAGGTTGGCGGCCCACCGGGGTCAGATGAAAACAATGGTGGACTTGGCAAGGAACTTGCCTCGTTGCTCCCCTCGTGTTTTAGATGCCCTTTATATTCTCCCACGTTGCAGATCATCACCGGTCATGCATCAGTCGTTTCTGCCCCGCTTCAAGTGAAACATCTACATGCTTTGCGCCTCGTTGCAGTGTTGTTGCACAAGGGGAGAGTGGAAGCAGGTCATCTTTATCAATTCACGATTGTTCACTCCTTATAAGCCTTGGGAATGTCTCGTCCTACAGCTTAGTGGAAATTCCCAAGCCCCTCTTCCAGTCTTCAAGCTCCAGGTGCGTCTCTTCTCATGTATACCTAGTTCCGAGGAGATTTATACGGGCGTCTAGTAAAGCCGAACACTTCTGAGCCATAGCAGGGCGCGAGGTAGCCTCACCACGATTACCAATCGAGCTAGCATCGTGGCGCAAGGCGATCTTATTGCACTCCAATATCAAAGCTGGTCGATATCGGTCGGAACAATCCAGCTTTGACCATCGTCCGCATTCCCGCTTCATGTCCACCATTCCCTCATGCATACCCACAAACTCTTTTCACCCAAACAGAAGGAAACACTCAGCCAAGTGTTGCACCCCTCTATCGTCTTTGATGACTGGCGCATCACCTGGTGGTGATGAGGGACGGTTCGCTCGGTCTATGTCTAGCAGCATCTCCATTACCCATTTGCGAGAAGCTATAAGGTCCCTGGACTGCAAAATGGCGTCTTTGATCAGCCAACGCCACGAGCTCGAGTCACATCTGGAGCAAGCAGTTCGTCTACAATCGCCCGTCTTGCGTCTTCCCAGTGAGCTTCTGTCATCGATCTTTGTTATGGGCGTGCTGGGGATAGGCGATGAGAATCCCGTTATGGTTTCGACATTGATGCTTGTTTGGTATGTGTTTTCGTCTTGAGCGAGTTGATATGATCATCCATGCCATGTTACGTACAGTCGCTATTGGGCTGAAGTGGCCCTTAACACCCCAGTTTTGTGGGCGACGATCTCCGTAAGCCCCCACGATTCGCTTGAGAAGGCACGGCGCAAACTCGAACGCTCGAAATCCTGCCCCATTGATATTACTATCAACTTCGGTCCACGGATGGAGTTTACCGGCAGCATCACGGGTCAAATTATCCATGCAATGGATCTTGTTCGTCCTGCTTTGTGGAGGATGAAATCATTTCATCTTAGTGTGCCAAATCGCCCTCAGGCGCATGCAGCACTCCTTCGGTGTCAAGAAGATGCCCCACTTCTTGAGACCTTGTCCATACAGATATTCCACTCCATGCAAGATGACCATTATTCGACTCCACCCCTCCCTCTATTTAACGCACACACGCCACGATTGCAGTACTGTTCATTCACATCTTTCAATTTTGGATGGGATCACAGGCTGGTCTCTCGCCTTCGCGTTCTCAAACTAGGTGGTTACTTCAATGCATTCACTCCATCTGCCAACACGCTTCTCGAAATTCTTCGCCAATGCCCCGACCTGGAAGAACTTGCTTTACGAAACTTGTCCAGTGTTGACTCTGAAGCCTGTGACCCGCGCTTCATAGAGCTTGAACCTCGTCCTCTTTATAAGAGTGTACACCTTCGCAGGCTGACCAAAGTTTCATTCTATTATGCAGGGACTGCATTGACGCGGCAGATTATGAGCCAGATCACCTTTCCAAACTTGGAATCTCTGGAAATGGCATATCTTGAGAATGTGACACCAGTACTCCATTTTTTATACAATCAAGCGTTGACACGACTTCCTTTGCGTTATCTGCGCGTCGAAACATGTTTGTTTAACGAGCTGAAATTTGTTAATCTGCTGCGTCGATTACCCTCACTTATTACGCTCGAATTGGTTGACGTAGAGGATCTTTCATCCAACTTTCTTAAGGTAGGTGGAAAAGTGATCTTTAAATGTTCTTGACTATTAACCCTCGACAGGGCCTGTCATCATCCCAACCTTGGGTTTGTCCTCGGCTGGAGTCCCTTACTGTAGATGGTTGCACAGCGTATGATTGGGATTCCCTCCGCACCTTCGTTGAATCACGACTGCCCGCCAACCCTCATGCTTACGCGAAATTCCACACCACTCCTATGTCAATATCATCAACCGCTTCTGCTGCAGCTGCGGCCTACGTCCGTTCCAGAAGCCTGCACGCTTACCATAACGCGCATCCGTCTGTTATCCAAGGCCCTCAGCGTCTATGCGCCATTGATGTGACGAGATGTAACCAAATTAGCAAAGAGATGGTACAATGGTTGCGGATGTACGTGGCGAATGTCAAGTGTGAGCCAGCGAAAGGTATTTGGGGTGAAGATGTCATGTCATGACTTTTGACGACCTTTCAAGATCAATAATGTTTTTATTCCGCATCTTTATCGTATTCCCACAACATTCGGTTTGTAATCTTTATAACGTGTATCTCTACTTAGATTCTGGAAGTGTGCTATCTAGATGAATGGCAATTGCTAATGTTTAATATGCGCTAGTAGTGCTTTCCGCTCCTCCTCTTCACGCTTTCGTACTTTGTGATAACCCCTTTGCCCGCGACCATATTCTTTCTTCTGTCTCCGAATTGTTTCTGCGGTTCTGATGTGCGCCGCCATAGCCGCACTATTATGCGTCACCCGTTTCTTAGAGGTTTTGTATGGACCAACAGTTTTCGCCTTCAGGCCGATTCCCAATCGATCGGATTTCAGTACGGTTGCTAAAGGAGTGAGCAGCGCCGTACCACCATGCGCCGAAGACGACATGCGATCAGATCGTAGATTTTCTGAGGAATGTTCCTTTTCAGAGACAAGATTCGGGTTGGGGTCGTCAATGTCCAGGTCAGAATCCGACAACGACAAGTCTATAACAGCCACCTCCCTTAGTTCACTCACGTCGTCGTGTTCTTCTGATTTAAACTCCAGAACCTCGTGTGTAACATTGTCTTCTCGTCGCTTCCCTTTCTTGTCAAGAAGAGGCGACTCTAACGGACGACGAAGGACATGAGGGCCAAGTGCTTCCCCCTCATTCCAGCCACTCCGTTGTAACATCGCGAAACCTTTGTTAGAAGGACCTAATTCGAGCCAGACAGGAGGCTTGTATTCCCCTTCTGTTGGCAACAGCGGTGGGTCTCGGGCAAGGATGTCGGCGAGACTTGGGGGTGGAGATGGGTGTGTAGATGACGGCTCCGATTGTATCGCTTTCATAATGAACCAGTTGTTCTTATTTTTCTTTTCTGATATCGATGCCTTTCCTAACGATGGAGACGAATTATCTCGAGTGATAGTTGGGACGGTAGTACGCAACAACTGAGTTGTACTGTTGCCTGAATCTCTGCTGCTGCTCAGTGACTGGTACCAACTTGACAACTCAGTTCCCAAAGAAACATTGTGATCAAGTACGTGTGAAGAACCGGCCTGTGATTCTGTAGATGGTACCGAGGCTGGGATAAAATGCGGAGGTGGACGGTGTCGGCGTCGTGAGGCAAGATTCGCCTCGTGCTGCCATGTGTCATCCAAATCTAGGGAGTCCGAAGATTGGCCCGTCTTTTGTTCAAGACTTTCGCGTTCTGGAGGGTCGTATCGAGAATATATAGTATGGCCCACTGTTGCCATAATGCATGCATGTATCGATCGAAGCTGAGCGCTGAGCGATCATATGCCAATGGGAACGGAACGCTGTCCGGATCAGTAAGACTTCGACGATAAATCATAACCCTGCGCGATATTTTGTTCCTCAAATCCCACCACTACCGAATTCTAGCAAAAGTTTAATCCATAACTGTGATTTGGAGTGAGGCTATCCTGCGAGTCTGTCAAAAGAACTTGACGATACACTGCACTACATAAGGAAAACATTTTTAGCGCTTTCAGCGGGCGGAGACGATTTCATGACACTTCAGGAGTCTCACTCTTCGTCACTACCGCAAATGCCTTTTTTTAGCTGTTTATATGCCCATGATTAATCCAGTCATCCCCGGTATCATTGGCCAGATCTCGCCTACAGACCAAAGACGTGTCGCACGCGACTTTCATTGAGGAAGTCAAAGCAGATGGCTCGACGTCACATCTGCTTTGCGTAAGTGTCTTGAATTCGAGGAACATGAACGAAGTTCTAAGGTCACCTCCTCTATTGGCAGCTCGCACAGATTTACAGAATAAGATTTCGATTCAAGTAGATGAATGGCTTACGTTTTCTCCTTCTCGAATCGTAGAAGAGGCTGATTCGGTAAGGATGCAAAGTTCCCCCACTTATCAAGCATCAACTTCTTCCAGAATCTGGATTTGGGGTCATCCATATAGTTTGTCGCCTAGTGAATTGAAGGAATTGGTTTCCGACGAAACAGAAACAAATCCGGGTTTCAACCATATCCTTGAACACCCAGAAGTTTTCAGGAATGTTTCGAAGGCCGCGATGCAGGTTTCGCATGTAAACAGACAAAGGTTATATCTTGAACGATTGTTTATCTTCCAATTGCGCAATGCTAGTCATCGATCTCCCAGGCTTGGTATGCAAATCTCGCGCGCTGACGAAAGGGCAACCCAACCTCTCGAGCAGATATGAGATGACTCGGCATCACACCTTATCTGAGAGTGTTGAGTTCAAGGAACATCACTGTAGGTGGATTTCAAGCAATAAGAGCTCTTTCATAAATGTTACTGCTGCACTGTTCTGATTTACAGGTCTTCGTAATTATGTCCAGTACAATCTTTGATTTACGGCGTGGCGTCAAGTGGTCGATCCCTACTAGGAATATAGAAATCATTTCGTGTCTGGCAGCTGGACAGGCACAAGGTCATATACCTGTACCTGGGTGTCAAACTGCCCAAGACCCAAGGGAAATATAGCCTTAAACATTCTGAGAGACAACTCCTCGTCATGGAGTTAAAATAGACCCTTTGAGTCATTTATGAATCTCCTGACCGAGATATACGCTGTGCCCGAAGCTAGACTTCAGGGAGGAATGAATCGGGTGGATGGAAGTTGAAACTTAGGAGAACCTGATTCGGCAAGAGTATACATACACAGATTCATCTGCGAAGACTGGAATCCGCGCATCATAAATCAACTGAATGGCTCCTTGGTCGTCCTACATTGCCGCACATGCATTATGATGACTGGCACTGCGATTGACGGTCAGCCACATTCTCGTGCACCCAGAGGCCTTGAGGGCCCATACGTCGTGTAGCGACTCCCCTCTTTGTCGCTCCAGCAATGCATCCAGCCGTGTTGATCCCAGGGCCTGTGCCACAGTGACATGCATAGTCTCTCGAGACCAAAAGATGATTGTTGATTTTGACGTGGTGTTGATATATTTATTTATTCTAGCCAGGAGGACCTCCGAGGCGAATTTATGGAGCTTGAGGGGTAATGCTCCTGTACCAGAGACGAATGAAGCAGGTCGACGTGGTTGACGAGGCCGAAGTAGACGCGTCTCTTACGAAACCATCTTCCCTGTCCACTGCCAGACAAAGACATGATCTCACGAGATAATGTTGTTAGAAAACAGTAAAATCATCCGATTCACTCATTCCGACTCGATCGGAAATAAAGAGCCCATACGAAACGATTACGTGCGGCACCTGGGTTCTCGAGGCGGTCATAACAGACCTCCGCGTCCCGAGCGCTTACTGTGTAATCTGTCGCATGATCCAAGTACCATTTTGGAAAAGTGGGTAACACAAACTAGAGTCGGATATAGCAAGCAGCAAAGCATGCTGTAATGAGTTTCTTGCAGAGGACATTCACCAGTTAATAACAATCAAGATGAGGGAAATAGGAATTATAATGTATTGTAATTCCTGGACGATGCCATGCCATACGACACTCAGGAGGTTCTTGTGTCCTACTACTCACAATAATGATTAGACACAGTCAATTGGCACATATATCACCGCAAGACCCGGATGCGGCCGTCGTATGAGCGGTCGTGCAACAGGTTCTGGCAGCCGAGGTCTTCCGATATTTTCGCAGGGAGTTGTTGGAACCTTCTTCACCCCAAACTCTCAAACTCAAACCCTAAGGCCTATTCTCGTTGTCATAACAATATTGAAGGTTTCACGTGATACAAACCGGTGAAAGGCTATCTCCAAATCAAACACAGTTTTGAACTTGAATCACCAGGGATCTGGCGCAGGTCCTAGTGTGAAAGTGGATATGGATGTTGGAGCGGGGGAGGAGCTGAGCGAGACGACGGGTGAGTTCAGGGGCGTGCACCTTGACGTAAGCCTCAGTGAAACACATCGCTACTATATAACATTCCATAATTCTGTATTACATGGCATTTTACAAAGTTTCAACTGCTCAAAATGTTATCTAGCTCAGTGCCATGAGTCAGTGCTTGGCCTTCAACAGCCGTGTTTGGGATGACAGCCTGGCATGGTCAAACTCAAAAAAAAAATTTATTGTACATATCGCATCATCACCGTGTCGGATCAGGTCAGTAGGCAATATATATGACACGCTCATACAACCATACCAGTGCACATAAGTATTTCCTATTTCAGATGACACATGTACAGATGGAGCCTCGGTGCATCACTAGGCCTCACTGGCAGAGTACCATGGCTGGGGGTAAATATGGACTTGGACTGCTAGCTAGTATAGACTCAAGACTATATGGACTACGAATTGAAATCTGTGATGTATGCAGCACTTATTTATGATGGCCTGCATGGTTGCCAAGGTTGCCATGTTCGAAGACGATGACCCTCAAATATATGATACCACCTGGTATCCTAGAATTCTACAACTTTGTGCTAGAAATCGAACAAACTTCGACATATCAAATCATGATGACTTCTCTATCAAGTTACCCAGGATCACAAAATCTATCCAGATATATCCTGGGTAACTTGATAGAGAGGAGCTCAGCGAAAATGATGGACAGATAAAAATATTTCGCGCAGTCAGTCTTCTGACTCCTACTGATGGTGACTTACTTGTATGACTGTGTATACGGTGTCACGGAAGGGAGTTCTAACTCAAGCAGACAGGGCTGTCGTCAAGCATAAAGGTTGGTTGCTTTCTCCATCTGGTTTTCCGGTGCAGAACCAACCACATACAGTAAGTGGTTGAGAACGCAGGTCAACCTCAGGTTGAGATCGGAAAGATGAGGAATGAAATAACGAAATATGTTGTCAGACAAAATGCAGAAACATACATTAAGTGCACCAAAGGCCATGGAAGCGCTGAGCATGGGAAGATGTTGTAACCAAGTCGTATTATATTACGCCTGTATAACTGACTATGTATGTAACCATTAACATCGAAGGTGGACGAAGATGGATATCAGAATGAACAATGATCCAATAGGAGGAAAGACAAGGGTATGCGCATTATAGATAACAATTATCACTATAATTCTAATGGAAGGCTCGTACCCAATTAGTTTGGCATGTTGGTGCCGTTGTAAGAAAAACCTGCAATAAAAGCATCAGTTCTTGCCCTTGCTAGCCAGATGTTGTACGTCATACCAGAAAATTGATCCTGCACAGTTTTCGATAGATTGGAATCCTCAACGAAACTATCAACAGGATCCTCCTCAGTGAATACCGTGTCGAAATTCGATACATCCTTTCCTATGGGTAAGTGGTGATTTTAAAAAAAGGTTAGTCACGTACCACTGGGCTGTCAACACTAGGCTTGAAGGGGGGGTGGATTTTCTTTTCCAAAAGTTTCTTAAAATCAATGTGCTTCCCAAAGAATGAATGCTTCTTGATCTCCTCAGCACCCCTTACTCCAAGTCTCTCGGAGGGATCTCGCGTGAGGAGGCAGGTGAGGATGCTACGTGCCTCGGAACCAATCTCCGGTCCAAAAACGAGAGGGTCATTGAGAATCTTCAGATACATCTCCTCGGTATTCTCTGAAATAACTTGTCTGTGAGAACTTGTTCGCCAGACATCCAAGAGTGACAGCTGACCATCATAGAAGGGGGGAAGCCCGGCTAGCATCTCATACAACAAAACGCCTAACGTCCACCAATCAATTGTTTTACCTACGGGGTTAAGATAAGAATGAAGTTGACGAGATGGAAATAGACTCCACCGTAGCCATGTCCATTCAGAATCTCTGGAGCGAGATATTCAGGCGTGCCACAGAAGGTGTTGGTCTTCTCGTTTGCTTTCATATTCAGCTTGCAGAGACCAAAGTCACATAGCGCAATGTGACCGGTGTAATCGAGAAGAATGTTCTCCGGTTTTAGATCACTGGACAGTGCATGACTATAAAATAAACCCTATGGTCGAGTCTAGGCACACATACCGATACACGACGTCCAATTCATGCAAGTGCTCTAGTGCAAGAAGAAGTTCTGCACTGTAGAATCTGGGACGGAGTTAGCCGCAAGCTCTTCCTTTGCAATAAAGATCGTTACCGAGATCGTTCCTCATTGAATCTTTGCTCACGCTGCAAATGATGAAATAGCTCGCCACCATTAACAAAACTGTGCAGCCCAAGGCAAATCATGAGATCAACTATGAAACAAACAAAATTGCGCCGACCAACGCGAGAACGAGGTATAACTTCTGCTCAGACTGGAAGCTGAACTTGAGGGGCACGATGAAGGGATTGTTTACTTGTGCGAGGACAAGCCGTTCCGCGAGGGTATGCGTAATCTCTTTGCGGTTGACGATATGCATTTTTCGAATGGTCTTCATAGCATAGATACGTGATGTGTCACGCTTCCTGACTTGCATCACCTTGGTGCATACACAGTTCGAAACATGTGGTCTAGTGCAGTTGCAGAGACGCACCTTTCCGAAGCTTCCTTTCCCGATCACGGTGATGAGCTCAAAGTCATCAACAGTCAGTGACTGGTCATAGCTCGGCTGATAGGACACGCCGATTTGGATTTTGCCTGATCCACCGACAATATCGTACCATTGATCATGGCTTCCCATACCATCGAAATTGGGTACGAATTTGATGCCACCCAGGAAGATGTCGTTACCCAGGTCATCGGCGAGACCATCGCCGCCACGCTTGGGTTCATCGGCGCGTAGATAGCATTGTAGGGATATTTCGGAGTTGCGAGAAACGTCGCTATGTGCTTAGAGTGTGTGAACGGTACAGAGGAATGAAGAAACCAACATACAAGTGGGCTTGATACATGTACAGAGGTTTCTCTAGATCACCACCCAAAGGTGTGATGAGCACCTGATTTACTTCGTACTCCATCACCAGGTACGGCAGCCACCAACATTGAGTTCTTTGAATGCTGTCTCTGGAGGAAGGACTTATGGTCGAAAGGAGAATCTGCGAAAGGAGAATAGATGATACCTTTTCCCCCTTGTTTTGGCAAGTCTTTGCTGGGTCACGCTAGAAGGAGAGACGGAAGCGGCAATCTTAGCTTGCTGTGACATGAGAGCAGATTGTACTACGGGTGGGATGGTTGTTCCAGTCGGTAAAGAGAGACCTTCAGCCCATAGAACACGAATTGCCAATAGACCTGAACGAGGGCTTGGTTTTCCTTCGGGATAAGCAGGAGTGGGAGTGGTGGAACGAATGGAAGGAGAATCAGGGCGTAGATTCTGCACTGAAGACTTTTTACTACGACCCAACCAGGAAGACATTGAAAGGAGTGTGGAAAGGTTGTGTTGACGCCTTGTTTAGTAATATGGTTGGCGGCCGCTTATGCAATATGGACGCAACACATTCTATCTGCCGAGGAATGCGGTATATGATGATGGAACCGGCAGTCCCTATAGTGTAGTGGACGTCAACGTAGCGCCGGGGCTGATTACGTCAACGTGGCCAGCCCGCCATCGATCCCACGACAATGACTCGAACACACGCTTCCCTTGATTTACGCGTAAAACGGCTTACGATCCCGTGCCGCCCGCACATCCCGGTTGTAAATAAAGTCTGCTGTCTAGCTTTCCACCACCACCACCACCACCTCGTCCTTCACCCCTCGAGCCCTCTTCTCCCTCCCCTCTCATGACTGATTCCTCTCCCCCAACCCCAATTGCCGATGAAAAAGTTCCGTCCATCTCTTCAGACAACTCCAGCAATACTTCTCCTGTAGGGAGGCTCAGCCGCGTTTTTCGTCGCCAGAAATCTGCCCCTATCCCTGACAATGGGAAAACAACAACTAATCCTTCCCAAGCCACACCTCAAGACCTCCACCCTGTCTCTCTTCGAGCCTTGTTTCGGTCTGTTCGATCAATTAACGCCAGACTTGCTAATCTTACTTAACCCTCTCTATAGGTTTTCTACCAGGTTCGAAATCTTTTTAGATTTCATCGGTTTGATAGCTGCTTGTGGTGCTGGTGCTGCTCAGGTGTGTGATCCTCACGCCTCCTGTCTTGTCGCTGAATTTCTCCTCTTAGCCTCTAATGAGTTTACTTTTCGGCAATCTCACCCAGGATTTCATCTCATTCGCGATCATCCTCAATCAAGCGAATTCTGGCGATCCTGCTGCTCAAGCTCAGCTGCCCGCAGCTGCTGCACACTTCCGTTCAACTGCGGGCAAGGATGCAGGTTACCTTTCTTGCATAGGTAAGTTCGAAGGAAATAGGTTTCAACAGCAAATAAATCGTGTTTCTAGGTGTTGGCATCTTCGTTTGCACCTACATATACATGTTTATTTGGGTGCATACTGGCGAAATCAATGCCAAGCGTATCCGAGAAAAGTATCTCCAAGCGGTATTGCGGCAGGATATTCAATACTTTGACGAAGTTGGGGCCGGAGAAGTCGCAACGCGAATTCAAACAGATACACGTGAGTTAAACCTTAATTTCAACCCTTCGACGCCTAATAACCGTTGGATACAGACTTGGTACAGCAGGGCATTTCGGAAAAAGTCGCCCTCACTGTCAGCTTCATCTCTGCGTTCTTTACTGGTTTTATTCTTGCTTACATCCGGTCATGGCGTCTGGCACTCGCATTGTCTTCAATTCTGCCTTGCATCGGTATCACTGGATCTATGATGAACAAAGCTGTGTCCAAGTATATGCAGTACGTCCGTTCCTCTTTATATTTCTTTACCGCTCACTAACTCATCAACATAACAGCCTTTCTTTAAAGCATGTAGCCGATGGAGGAAGCTTGGCTGAAGAAGTCATTGCAACTGTGCGCACCGCTCAAGCGTTTGGCAGTCAGAAGACTCTCTCAGACATCTACGACCACCATATAAACCAATCTCGCAATATTGAGCTCCGATCTTCCATCTTCCATGGTTGTGGAATGGCCGTATTCTTCTTTATCATATATTCTTCTTATGCGTTGAGTTCGTCCTGTCACTATATATCACTGGTGCAATTATACTGATATTCCTGGTTCAGCGTTCTCTTTTGGTACTACGCTCATTAACAGCGGTCATGGTAAGTAAACAGCCAGTTATCCCGCTATGGTACTTATTTTGTCATATTAGCTCACCCGGGGGCCGTGGTCAACGTATTTTTTGCTATTTTAATTGGTTCCTTTTCTCTTGTTATGCTCGCACCTGAAATGCAAGGTAATGGCGTAGTTTATTTACTATACGTTTTTTCTCTCTTAATTAACTTTTTCCAACAGCGATCACCCACGGACGCGGTGCTGCAGCCAAGCTTTACTCGACAATTGATCGTGTTCCTGCCATCGATTCTGCTGATCCGGGTGGTATGAAGCCAGAGAAGGTTCAGGGTGAAATTGTCTTTGAGGATGTCAAGTTCAGCTACCCGTCCCGTCCCACTATTCAAGTGGTGAAGGGTCTTTCTATCTCCTTCGCTGCAGGCAAAACAGCTGCCCTCGTTGGCGCTTCAGGTTCCGGCAAATCAACCATCATCTCTCTCGTCGAACGCTTTTACGATCCCACCCACGGTACCGTTAAGCTCGATGGAGTTAATCTGAAGGATCTCAACCTGAAATGGCTTCGCTCTCGGATTGGGCTCGTATCTCAGGAACCGACGTTGTTCGCCACGACGATCAAGGGCAACGTTGCTCATGGTCTAATCAATACTCCTCATGAGCACGCATCCGAGGAGGAGAAACTCGCGTTGGTTAAGGAAGCTTGCATAAAAGCAAATGCCCATGGCTTTATCAATAAACTGCCATTGGGTTACGATACACTAGTGGGAGAACGTGGATTTCTGCTATCTGGTGGACAGAAGCAGCGTATCGCTATCGCTCGTGCGATTGTCTCGGACCCCAGTATTCTGCTTCTGGATGAGGCAACCAGTGCACTTGACACTCAGTCCGAAGGAATCGTGCAGGATGCGTTAGACAAAGCAGCTGCAGGCACGTTTCTACTTTTTCTACTTCCACGTTGCCATGAAGCTGATCGATTATTTTCTGAAATTAGGCCGGACTACGATCACGATCGCGCATCGGCTGTCGACGATCAAAGATGCCGATGTGATTTATGTGATGGGAGATGGCCTCGTTCTTGAGCAAGGCACACACGATGAACTTTTTTCTCGCGGGGGTGCCTATGCTTCTCTAGTCCAAGCTCAAAAGCTTCGTGAAGTTCGTGAGACAATCCAGGTTGAGGTGGATGATAATTCTACGACTCCTGATGAACCTGAGGACATGGAGAAAATGGCACGAGAGGAGGTCCCCCTTGGCCGCAAAAACACCGGACAGTCCCTTGCTAGCGAGATTCTTGAACGGAAGCACAAGGCACAAGAAGACAAGAAAGACCAGGATCATGGATTGCCTTATCTATTCATGCGTATGGGGGAAATTAATCACGAGGTATGGCGCCGGTACGCCTTTGGGACCGTTGCCGCTGCAAGTATGTGCTCTGATGCGCCCTGATGTCGATCTTGCTGATCATTGAATCTTCATAGTGGCTGGCATGATCTATCCGTCGTTTGGAATCGTTTTCGCCAAAGGTATTTCAGGGTTCTCACTCTTAGACCCCGCGGAACGTCGATTCCAAGGCGATCGCAACGCCCTTTGGTACGTTTGATTTCGGCGTTCGCAATTACCTGCTTACGCATGACTTAGGTTCTTCCTCATCGCCATCATGTCCACCGGCGCTATTGGCATGCAGAACTACCTTTTCTCTTCCGCTGCCGCATCGTTGACTGCCAAGTTGCGATCACTCAGCTTCCGAGCTATATTGAGGCAAGATGGTGGGTCTAGGATTTTTTTTTTTACTCTCGAGTTGCTCTGAAGATCAGTTTCCAGTTGAATTCTTTGACAAAGAGGAGAACAGTGTACGCATCTTACTCAAGGCCGTTGTTACCAATCCTCTGATCTACTTCTGCAGACCGGTTCTTTGACAAGTAGCTTGAGTGAAAACCCTCAAAAGGTCAATGGTTTGGCCGGTATCACCCTCGGCGCGTATGTGTTTTCAAATTATAATTATTAGCTTCGCTCCAGCATCTTCCTGTGTAGCATTATCCAGAGTCTCACTACCCTTATTGCTGGATCCATTCTTGGTCTTGTCTTTATATGGAAGCTCGCACTCGTTGGCATTGGTAAGTTTGCCTCCACGTCGAGATTCAACAGAAACCTAAGATAGTCACAAATTTAGCTTGCATTCCTTTGCTTGTCTCCATAGGCTACATTCGTCTGGTGAGTTGTTTATGAATGTGTATAGCCTACATCATAATCATAATCGTCGCAGCGCGTCGTCGTTCTGAAAGACCAAGCCAACAAAAAAGCCCACGAGAGTTCTGCTCAGTTGGCTTGTGAAGCCGCGGCCTCCATTAGAACTGTTGCCTCACTGACGCGGGAGAATGACTGTTGTGACCTATACAGCCAGAGTCTAGAAGAACCCCTCCAAAAGTTGAACAGGTCCGCTGTTTGGAGTAACCTCTTGTATTCGTTTTCGCAGGGCATGTCCTTCTTCGTCATATCGCTTGTCTTCTGGTATGGATCAGGTCTCGTGTCGCGTGGAGAATCCAGCACCTTCCGGTTCTTTGTTGGCCTCATGGTACGTCCTCTTTTGTACATCGGTTCCCCTGGATCTGAAATTTCCATTTTCAGAGCACAGTTTTTTCAGCCATCCAAGCTGGAAATGTCTTTTCCTTCGTGCCTGATATGTCCTCCGCGAAAGGAGCTGGCTCCGACATCATCAAGCTAATTGATTTGATGCCCGAAATTGATGCGGAGTCGATTGAAGGCAAAGTTATCAATGTTGAGAAAGGTCAAGGCCACATCCGCTTCGAAAACGTGCACTTCCGTTATCCGACCAGACCCAGTGTGCGTGTATTGCGAGGCCTCACGTTAGAGGTTCAGCCAGGCACATACATCGCTCTTGTTGGGGCTAGTGGATCAGGAAAGAGCACTGTGTACGTGGATAATTACTTACTCTCGGTGGCTTTCTCGCTGACTCGCCATACAGCATCCAGTTGATTGAGAGGTTCTATGACCCTCTTGCAGGCGAAATTTTCGTACGTGCTTATGTCTGAACGGCGCTTTCGTACTGATTCATGTTTTTCCAGCTTGACGACGAGCGCATTACGGACCTCAACATACAAGAATATCGCAAACAGCTTGCACTGGTATCTCAAGAACCGACTTTATATGCCGGAACCGTCCGCTTCAATGTCTTGCTCGGCGCCATCAAGCCCGAGTCAGAGGTGACGGAAGAGGAAATTGAGAAAGCATGTCGCGACGCAAATATCCTGGATTTCATTCGATCACTGCCCAAGTACGTCAATCGTCATCTTATTTGTACACTTGTGTTGATCCCATTCGGGTAGTGGCTTTGATACTGAAGTTGGTGGGAAAGGATCTCAACTCTCCGGCGGACAAAAACGTACGTCGTGTCTCACTCGTTTTTACATCAAAATATTTACCGTCTATCTTTAGAACGTATCGCTATTGCTCGTGCTCTCCTTCGTAATCCCAAGGTCCTGCTCTTGGATGAGGTCAGTCCCCACCACGTACACGACTGCATGGCTGTTACTGATCGAACACGTTTTAGGCTACGTCCGCGCTTGACTCTAATTCTGAGAAGATCGTGCAGGAGGCATTGGACCAAGCTGCGAAAGGAAGAACCACGATCGCAATCGCTCACAGGCTATCGACAATTCAGAATGCAGATAGAATGTAAGTGAAGCGACGGTGATTGGGATACAACGCTGAGTGCTCGTACACAGTTATTTCATTAAAGATGGAACAGTAAGCGAATCTGGCACACACGATCAGCTCCTCAATAGAAGGGGCGACTACTACGAATATGTCCAACTACAAGCATTAAGCAAACGAGACTGAGGAGATTCGTTCACCATTGGAATGTTTATAACAGGATGCCTATACAATACTACTCGCTTTCATAACGGACTCCTGGTGGTACATACCCTGCAGTAATTGATACTCATTAATAGTTAAAACATGTGTAAAAAAACGCCTGAATATTTGCCAACCATAGGCACAAGCTGAATTGTGGCTGTGCCCATGCTGAAAACACGTGGCCGTGGCGAGCTATTCTTCGACCCTACATTCTTCACGCTAAACTCTGCTCCTCAACAACAAAATGTCTGTCTCACTCAATCCCAGCAACTCCCTCGGCTTCAAAAGTGATCATTATAGCCCAAATATGTTATTGAACCAACTCATTTTATTCCTTAGGGCCCCTTACCCAGGTTGTCAAGCGTTCCTTGACCATAACGAATCACAACACACAACCTATCGCCTTCAAGGTCAAGACAACTGCTCCTAAGGTCTGCGACCGCCTTGAGAGTGTACTTATCAGTAATTTCTGACAGTGCAATCTAGCTATATTGCGTTCGACCGAATTCTGGCAAAGTTGAACCTGGCGAGAGCCTTGATGTCTCTGGTGCGTGTCTGTTTCACCTATCTGACATGTTTATGAGACCTGTACTCTATAGTCATGTTGCAAGCACTCCGGGAGGAACCATCGTTGAATGCCAAATGCAAGGACAAATTCCTTATTCAGAGTACATTGATTACTCCAGAGAAGGAAACCATGACTATCCACGACATTGTACGTTGTCTACCAACTTCATAGATGTGAAGCTAGGGTAACATTTTTCTTCACTGAAGTGGGCTACGCCAGAGAAATCCGAGGAATCTAAGGTCCATCAGCAAAAGTTAAGAGTGACATATCTACCACCAGACGGACAGACCTTGGAGGAGGAAGACGAGGGTCCAGCCCATCCGCAACCGTCACATATGAGTACAGGAGACACTGTGAGTTACGCATGCTGGCTTGTAGCAGCGACGTTGATATCACCGTCGTTAAACAGTTCGATGTTGCTCGTCAGCATCCTACCTCCAACGGTCACCACGATTCTATCCCTGGATTCCACGAAGTACCCTCTCAAGATGCTCGAACCCACACTCCTCCAGCCGATTTTGCAGTTGCGCGCGAAGACTCTCATGACGAAACCTTGGACGATATCCCCCCAAACTCCACAACACAGCGGCTGCCCGCCTCTCCACTGCCAGTTGAACGCGCACTGACACCGGGGCCCACGTCCGAGTTCTCGCATACGGCACTTGCATATGAGCCTATACCACTACCTGCGCCGGCCCCCACCGTTCCCGAACACTCCAACCTTGAACTGTTGGAGAAGTACACTGTCGCACTAGCGGAGATAGAGAGGCTGAGGGCGACTATCGAAAGTATGGCTGCTTCTTCCCTCAGACGGAGAAACAGAGCATCGTCAGACGACGGGGCATCCATCGCGGAGACCGACGTTGCCACTGTCGTTGAAGACAGTCATACCCATCACCAGGAAGGTGTCCCACTCCAAGTGGTTATAATCATTGCGCTCGGGGTGTTCATTACAACATATCTCTTCTTCTGATTGTCTCTTTTATGCCAGTACTTTAAGCATGCATATATATCTTTTATCTTCATTTCTGTCGTAATACATTTCCCTGCATTCGGTATTTCTTGAGCTTCTTTCATTTTATTGTTACGTCACTTGTACATGATCGTTATTAGTGCACTTTGTATAGACGGGAATGTATTGTGTTGTGCATCCAGAAGCGAGGTTCGTAAGTCGCCCACGAGTAGAACACGCAATTGTTATGGACTTGTATCAAAAACAGAGAAAGTCCAGTAAAGGGCCGGGCAAGACTATACTTTTATCATCAGCGTTCCTTGGCTTCTTGCTCTTTCTATGGATATTATCACTGCTACGAAGACCTAGCACACCAGAAGTTCTGCTCACCAAGGTTAATATACTGACATTCGGGGAGATTAGTCGCTAAAATTAATCATGTCCAGGCAGCTGTGGTCTTATCAGGCAGTTCCAATGTCACTGGCACCATCATCTTCGAACAATCCTCAAGCCGTGGAGCAGTAGTTGTAAAGGGCGAACTTAAAGGTCTCGATCCAAATGCTTTGCGTGGTTTCCACGTCCAGTACGCCTGAGAGCATCATCTCACCGCGCAATCGTTGATCTTTACTACTTGTCCAGCCAGCTTGGTGATCTCACTGAAGGATGTCTGTCTGCTGGACCACATTTCAATCCGTTCAAAACTAATCATGGCGCACCTACCGCCAAAGAGAGGCATGTCGGCGATTTAGGAAATATCAAGACCGATACAAATGGCCATGCTAGCTTCGTCTTTCCAGACTCTCAATTAACACTCAATGGCCCCTTGAGCATTATCGGGTAAGCGACCCGTTCTTGTTGGGAAATCATCTGGTCGCTTACGAACATATATTAGCCGCGCAGTCGTTGTCCACACGGTTAGTCACTTCTGAAAACTTCGCTGCAATTTTCTTAACACTCAACATAGGGAATGGATGATCTAGGAAATGGTGGCAATGAAGAATCTCTTAGGACAGGGAATGCGGGAGGGAGAGCAGCCTGTGGTGTCATTGGTATCGCTTCATGAAATATCGATATCGAACATGTGCCAATCGCTACTTTTTTACTGGCATTTTGAATGTAACTTGTACATCTCAGTCCACATGAAGTTCCGTTGCGCCGTAGTAGGAAGCAGGGACACAGCGCTGCAGCGCAAACGGTCGATGAGTGTTGTTTCAAATACCCCATAGTATGGCCTATATGGGTCCAGTTGTTAAATAAGGTTGGGGTACTTGGTCGTTGGCGCAGATGCCGTCGCCGCCAGTAATTGGACCAGACTCGATGTATACACTACTACTGAAGTATCTGCATCAGGAGTATGTTACATTTCCATAGAAACGCTCTTTGAGGATATCGGGACGTGGCAATGGCAACAGTCCCTGGACGACCTTGAAAGGCTAAGGGGCAAAGACGTTCATTAACAATGAACCAGCCTCATGAGGCGAGACTCGGAGCTTCTACTCACGTTATTATTAGTATAGTGTAAGACCCTATAGTGAGGACATGAACAACGGCTATACATAGAAACCAGCCAGGTTTAGTATCGAATTCCACAAAATCGGAGATGGTCGTGAACTCTCGATTGAAGTTTATACAGTTGTTTCAGCACGAGCCAAAGCTAATAGTAAAGTCCAAGTAAGTTCAACCATTGATGGCATGAAAGACTGGTCTTATGGACCATCGATGTTAATATCGGTCGCTATAATAACCAAGTCTAAATGCAGAGAAAACGTCGGCAGTTGCAGACCAAGTAGTCAAGCGAATAACTATCACAGGCAAGAGGGTCTACGATTATTCCAACGTGTCAAATCACAGCAAAATGTGAATGGTAAAAACCGTACATAAACAGAGTCACTCCGAACTGTGGAACATCCACGACGTCAACCAGGACTTCGTTGCCGTGGCCTTTTGTGCCTCTGCTTGTTCGCCCTCAATCCTGTCAACTAGCGCAGCTTCTTCCTCTGCCATAACTTCTTGAGCAATAGCCACGCGAGCACATACATTCTGTTTCCGAGATGGTAAAGATATTATGGAACCTGTCCCCTTGGCAGTGACCAACTCGGCTTGGGAGTTGCGGGCAGGGCGTGAGCTATTTTCTTGATTTCTTTGGTCTGTCGACCAAGCACGGGGCGAAGCAAGGGTTAGAATGGACATGGAAGAAGACCTTGCGCGACCTGTACTATAGCCGCTCCCGTCTGAGACGGAACGGGAAGACAGGGGTAGAGACAGTCGTTTAAACTTCGCAGCCTGCTCAATACCATCTTCCCTAGATCGAACACGCCTTGCTATGACCGGGGGCAGTTCAATATCTTCCGTGCCATCAACGAGAGGCAAAGACGGAGCTGCGTTCGAACGGCGTCTCGGAAGTTTAGGATCTCGACCCGCTCCTCGTGGTATTTCGTCCGGTGAGTTGGCCTCCGAGATGTCAAGCCATGTTCCTAATTGGCCAGCATGAATATCCGTAGTCAAGGATACCTTGAGATCCATGGTGTCATCCAAATTCAAAATTCCGCAAGGGTTTCGTGGTAACCACAGGACATCGTCGATTGGTCTTGTGTAGTACGGATTGTCATATGACAGATCAACAGTGGTCTGATCATCCCAAGGGATAGGTGAAGGGTGAGCAACTACAGGGCCGAGTGTTACAGCATTTCCGGTGAAATGATCCAGCGTCCGACCTGGCTTTATCGATGTGCTTCGACATGGAGACTCGTGACGAGGGCTAATTGCGATTATTTCCGAATCCAGTTTGTCGTCCTGTTGAACATCTCGTGATAATGCTTGCAGCCTAGAGATGCTTTGACTCTGAGAACTACAATGATCAGGTTTCCTCCTCTGCGGAAGAGGAGGCTTATGCTTATGCTGCACCCTAGGGTAGAAGTTCACCCAGGATGAGAGTTTCGCAGTAAACATTGTCCAGTGTCGGCCTTTGATTTGGATCATGCAACCCCCGCTCAATTCGCCATTATCGTTCAGAATGTTGTCACCTTGCATGTCGACAGGTTCACGACGACCACACACTATCTCAGCTTCTGCAATGTCATCTTTCTCGAACTGAGCACGGCACATGCGAGTCATTCTACACGTGGACAAGTCAGCGACCCAGCTGAACAGACACGAAAGAGAAAAGAGACTAACAGAATCTTGATAATGGACGTTGAGACAATCAAGAAGGCAGCAAGGCCCACGCTAACCCCCTTTCTGAGAACAGCCATATAGGCAAGGAAGACAGCCTAGCCAATCTCCAAAGTGAGCGAAGAACAAACGGCCTCACCCACGCAAGCATACTGACTTGAGCAAGGATCAAGCCTAAGTGAAATTTAGCATCGATCATGGATCAGAATATGAAACCCGTTACCGTCTAGAGAATATCGAACAACGCGAATCAAAATTAATTGACCATTTGCTTCGTAATGTTTAGCGTAAACATAGATTAGCTAGACGGGGGGATCGTCACATCCGATACAGCATGTGTCAGATTCACATACTTGATGTTTTATGACACCTAGTTTCGCATACAGCCCATTTAAGATCATTTCTGGTACATGATTATAACTAATTACTTACCGGTTTGAATGAAGAAGTACAGAGCACCGAAAGGTAGAACAAATGGATTCAGAACAGAGAACAACAACAATACATGTATCACGAGCAGGTGATTCGGAAGCCAGTCTATGAGGGGCGCTTAATGACAACATACGAGGAGGTTTGGAACTTACAGTAGATATTGAGCGTTCGGGGACGGATACCAACAGCACGCTTGCGCCTAAACTTTGACTCAGCATAATGTCTCCTGCCATTTTGTATACTTACGGCGTGACTTGTCGACGAGTACTGGGATACATGATGAGCGGAAGCTGGAAGTTTACTCTAACTCAGACAACAAATTAATGGTTCACTGGTCATCGACTTACTCCAACTGATTTACTTGTAGTTAGTAAGGAAGACGCATAGAGTCAAGTATGCTTACACAGCGCCATTTCGAACCCTCCATGGATCGCTGTCGTGAAGATGACTGAATCAAGTTAAACAACTAAGCGTTACACAAGCTTCACGTGGCCAACTTACGCCAACCAACATAGAAAGGGCCAGCGGTAGGAAAGCTGTCAGCGACAATCTTGATGATATTGGGGCGTGTGGTGGAGCTGAAAGATTGCAAGAATGACTGCAACGCAGCAGTTCCTACGCAAAAGAACACGAGGACATTCACGATGAGAAACTTGTAGTAGCGGGTCATGATCCTATCATGCAGAGCAGAAAGTGTCATGATGGTGTGTGCCTTCTTGGCAATCAAAAGAAGAACGAGCGGAACCAAGAGAGCAAGAAGTGACACAAGAAGAGTAGGCAAAAAGGACTGAATCAATTCTTCCTCCCAGGCATGTCGGTCCAGATATGTTTTCTGATTCAGTCGATGAGCAACAAGGACGTGACAAATCGGAGAAACATTTACCAGACTGGGCCAGAACACACTGATGTTCTGGATTGATACCAAGCCGACTAAAAGGGAAACAGGAAACAACCAGAACAAAGTAAATCCCCTTGAGTTCCACATTATTCAGAATGCTCAAGTTGCTTTCAAAACATACCAGACACCAAGGTCTACTACCCAATCCTTGACAAACTGTAGATGGTCAATTTCCCAACTAAAGGGTATAATGAAGTCAAACACCCACATCGACATTGATTGAAGATTTCATCACCCTATTCCAGTCCAAGTCTTGGTACATGGGAGCCATACTAACCAAACAAACAAGGGGATTGTTGGGATGTACAGCCAGGTACTTGCAAGCTCGTCTTGCTTCAGCCGGATCCGCAAAAGTAATGAAAGCTGTGGATACAGGATCATAATCACTATTGGCCTTCGCTCGATTGTTGGTTATCAGGGACGACAGCAGATTGAGCTTTGCGGTGTAGTAATCAATCGACGGAACAACTTTACCACGGAAGAGATGGCTGAGGTTGACAAGAGGTTGGAATGCGTCCAGACTACTGCGAGGCAAGGCATGCAGAGCCTCCCAAATACTCTTCCGACTAAGTGAAGAACAAGTCGGTGAAGAACAGGGGGGATAAACTGGGGAGGATGTATAGACTGTATCAGAGTGTGCAGAACCATGAATGCAAAGCTTGTGTGCCGCATGCCTTGATGTCGTAGATATCGCTTTTCCGTAACGCAAAACCGACGAGCCCGGCAGACTGAACTCTTCTACATACGGGCCGAGGACTTCAATAAGTTGTTCCATTAAGACTGTTTCATCCAAAGCAGAGTCCGGACATTCACCACATTCTTCAACGTCAATAGCAGTTGAACGTCTCGCCTTCTTAACAACTTCACCTGCCCTAGTCTTTCCCAAACTGAATGGCCTGTTCGCTGCCTTACGATCCATGGATGCCTTCACAGCGGCCAATGTTTTGTTGGCTAGTTTTATATGCGCCGTTTCGAGAAGACATAATACTTCTTCGCGCCGTTCCAGGAGGGAAGCTAATTCAGTCATCTTGCGAACGATTACCACACGATGAATAACTGGAACGGTGTCCATCGAAATCAAGTTGGGCGATTCCCCTTCTATGTTGGGCGAGCCAGACGGTTCATTCGAATGTGATAGAAGGGGTGCTGGAGGGAGGTGCGCTGGAATACGCTTCGCACGTATGAACAGGAAAGCTAGAAATTTATTGAAAAATCCGGGTTGAGTGGAGGACGTAATACCCATAGACGGTTTTTCGAGTTTTCCGCCCATATGGGACTCAAAGTACTCTTTCAGGTTCTTTTCGTTCCGGAGCGAATGGGGAACGTTACAGACCATGATCGTTCGCAGCCTGAGACCTTTATTCGGGTGACCGCTATCAGGAACAGGCACATCCGTAAAGCGATGTTGCGGGTGGGGATGAGGATGATACGTCATATCTGCTTCCCCAACGCCGGACGACGCGACATCCTTTGATGCCATTTCCAGAGTGCGAGCACGCATTCTGAAGGCACCATGACACACCCATATTAATGTTGCCATCCACGTTAGTGTCACCCAAAACAGAAGGCAAACGTGAATCCATAGGAGGGATAACCCTTTGTCAGTGGCGACGACGGATGTTATAGAGGAACGGGTCATAGACTTTGGCGGAATGTCATCTCCCGAGAACTTGACGTGAATAGGGAAGAGAATGATAAATGTCGTGAGAGTGTGCAGTAGAGCATACCAGACTAATGTCAAGAATAAACAGTTGGCATGTTAGGTGTTGAAAATATGAACATACAGCATGCACGAAGAAAGCGTATATACAACGATGCGTCAATACCTCGTAATTCAAGCAACTTATCTTCAGGGAAGTTAATAGTTTGCTTGACCCATGACAGAGGCCATCCTCTGGATGAGGGTGGAGAAGGATTCCTGTATTGTCCTTGTTAGCTGGAACTAGGAGTATTAAAAGTCGACTGTACCTGGCCCAGGATCTGGCATGAAACAAACTAACGTATGGCATGTTAAGTGACACTACCAGCGTTCGACTAAGGGAAAACTCACTATCCAAACTCCCATGATTCTCGACTCCCAAGACCTTCCTCGTCATAGTGCCGTTGCCTTCTCTTCCTTTTCATATATTCCTGGGAGGAGACACATAATACCGTTATACATACAGCAATCACTGACTGGTTAATAAGACCACTGAGAAGTTTCCAGGTCAATTGACATTCGAAGGTTTGAGAGTCGTAAGTAGAGTCACCTATAATTTTTGGAAAATGGCCTTGTCTGGATGTCCCCCATGGAAAATTTCAGGGAGATTTACAGTCCAGGTTTGCATCGAAATAGAGGAACAGGTGAGGAGCGGCATAGTCTCATTAATCCTTACCATTATAGAGAACTTTCAGTGTCACACTGCGTGACTTGTAAGTAGCTTCGACTTCTTTTGGAGTTTCAAAAAAATCGGTTGGGGAATTACAGAGCCTGAAATAAAATTATATTTCTTTCATAAAATTAACTTCTGTGGAGCTGGTAGCAAGCGACTGATTTTAGTGTTACTGTGTTAGACGTATAGAGGACGCCTGCTGCCATGCCTGAAGGTGTGGGTGGGGTGTAGGATTGCCAACGAACTTGCAGGAATCCATTTATTTCGAGGCTTTGGATGATAGAAGTTCTCAGAGTCTCTGATTATGGCACTTTGGGATTTAACGTTAACACCGACACCGGAGCATTGCATGGTAACGCGGTAACAATGAAGGTATTGGTGTTCCGGCTTTTCCGGGAGACACTGTTTATTCCTTACACAAATTCATTGAACCACCTGAAGACTTCATGATGCCATTTGAGACTTGAGAATCGTCAGGACAAGCGTAAGAGTCAGTTAGCAAGTGGCGAACCTGTTTCCATGATTGAGGACCCAATGATTCTCGTCAGGGAAAATGATAAGCCTGCTACGAATGCCCAGCCTGGAGATGAAAAATATCTTAGGTTAGATATTCAGAACCATTACTAATAATATCATACTGCTGCAGCGCGTGAAACGCGCCAATGCTTTCTGTTTCTGGTAAACGATAGTCTTTGCTACCATGAATCAGGAGCTGCGGTATGGACCATTTGTGGACGAAGTTTGAGGGGCTGTATCTATTGATTGTTCGACAAACTTTCACAAGACGAGAAAAAAGACAGGAGACCTACTTCTGTGAAAGCGCCTTGCTTTTACTTTCCCAGGGCCTACACAGAACATCATTGGGCGTCTAATAAGGTACGAAGAATCTGACCTGCCACCCCATTCATGGTTGAACTGCCAACAAAACAATAAGCATGATGAACATACAGAAAACAGAAATATATACGAAGAACAGTTCATCGGTGGAATAGCCATTGTAGTTCGAGTCGAAAACCTAAATACAAGTGTCACAGAGAAGTATAGTAAGCATGAAAGTTTTACTCCGTCGTGGGCGACAAGCGCCTGAGAAAGGGTTTGTTAAAGACACAAGCGAACTCGATCCTATAACCACATACTTTAAATCTGAATCCATATTCTGGATGGCCTTGGATCCAACTGTCCGAAAAGTCAATGACGAGATACAACCATGAGGCCAAGACTGTCCGTACTTAATTGCATATCCACCCCAACTGGCGCCAGCAGCGACGGCACGGTCGGGGTCAATCTTTCTCCGTGTCAGCGCATTGAAGACATCTCGTTATTCTCCAGCATACCTCGGGATATTTATCCAACGCGTACTTCCATCCTTTTTGCATGTCCACAAATGGCTTCCCACCCCAATCCTCGGCAATGGAATCCGTAAGTTCTGGTCATCAATTGTTGTCATATACCAATGAAAGGAGTAATTGTGTATCCCACCTTGACCAAATGTGGTACTTCCGGTGGGATTGATCATGAGGACAAAGTAGCCCTGTTGTGCAAAGACTAATGTTTTGACGTGAGTTCCTGGATCATCGTATTACAATTGTATTACCATTGGGGTTCCATCTCGTAGACCACTGATCTTCCCAAGCTCCCTGGGGACCTAATTGTGTTCAGTGTTTATGAGAAGTCTACTCGAAAGCTGAAACGAACCTCCATGAATGAGCAAAATAACAGGCCACTTCTTCGTCTCGTTGGCTTTCCAGCCCTTGGGTTTTAAGGCCCATCCATGTATGTCTTTCTCCTTGGCACCTTTGAACCAGAATTCTTCTCCTTCAACGAGATCCTTCCCCTTTAATTCATCCTCAGTAAAACGAGTGATTTGTTCCATTTGACCTCGGAAAGGTAAATGATTGTCACTGTTCATCACGTCAGCCTCGTAGCGTTGTAGACCACGGATGATAAAGACATCATTAGGAGAGGTGAGTGAAGATTGTGTAACTAATAGCCTTCCACTGAAAAGGGTCTGCAGGCCAGACGCCGCCTTACTGGTTGTAAGCGCAACCGGATGGGAGTATTTCGAAGACAAGACTGGGTCAGTCGTCGATTGGTGAGGAGTGGGGGGGATGGGAAGTACAAAGACTTTAACTTTTGCTTCATCTCCAGCAGTAAAGTAGATGAAGTTTCCTTCCTTTGAAAACTAAACAAGAATAAGTAAGATTTAGGCAGTGCTACGCGAAGAAGCTTACGGCCAATGCTTCAGGAGAGCGATCCCAGTGTTGCGTGAGCGTATACCTTACGTCCTTTTTCAGATCGTAGATTGTAATCTTCGCCCTTTCGCAGAGTCAGTAATTGGCCAGGGTGGAAAGTAAATATAATGAACCTGTCACTTTCGTAGCCGTCTTCGTCCAACTCTAGCCACGCAGCCATCGTGGTTTGTGTATTGAGAACCGGGCTATGAATAGCTCCTTGCTTTCCAGAGGTCAATTCTTTCCGTTGATTCTCGCCATTGATATCAATCATATAGACCTGCTCAAGAGTTGGAGTCAAATGTCAGAAGAAACTGTGATGATCCATTACTGACGTTTTGTTTCGTGTGCCAAGCCTCAGGTAACACGGGGTCCTTCGTGGTGTATATGACCTGGTCCTGCGACACATCGAAATCGTCAATTCCTCCAAATGGTTCCACCGGAGAACTCTGGAATGATAATCAGAAAAGAAATATATATGATTGTAGTCGGAAAATGCTTACGTGGTTCGTCCCTTCCAATAAATTCACAAAATGTTCACCGAAAACCCATTTCCGGTCTGGATCTTGCAGCAGGCGGACGCTGAACAATGACGACTTCGTTTTCCCAACCCAAGTATCCCAATGCCGCTCATACGCTGTATCGTAGACAAAAGCTGAATTTCCGCGTGATTTCCAGGCTTCGTCGTGATCCTTGACCGCAGTCAAGTTACCGTCAGAATAAACGTAGGTAGAAAAGACAAGGTAACCAGAACTAGCAGAATAACGGAAGTTTGTGGCAGACTTGGTGGGAAACTTGCCAATGAGGAATGGAGGTTCGGGAATGCTCAGCAATCCGGGGTTTCCTTCAGTTTCGGTTTCAAACTTGATATCTGACGCGTATATTGATAGAACTTCATCCTCTTCAACGACATGGGCGATCGTTCTGGAGTTCAGCCAGAATGCCTCTCCACCCTTGGGAAGCTGCATGGTGTCGTCATGAGCTAACGCGATAAATTCGGCAGAAGAAACGAACAGGTATGTCCAGTGGCTTTGTAGTAGATTCCAAGGGAGCCACATGTATAGATTTCTCGTTTCTGACCAATATAAGCACTGCACAATGCGGTGGAAGTTCCGGCCCTCACTTCTTGTCCTCGAAGGAATATTTACTGATTGGAACCAACACTAAATCGCCAGCATCATTCGCAGCACCAGTGCCAGGACGTTTCAGCTCGACCTAAATAACAGTTTCAACAATTACCTTTGTCGTTCCAGAGTTTAAATAATAGCTAGCTGAATACTGACCAAGTCCTTTGGTGAGAAGATGTTGCTTCCTTCCTTGAACGCGAACTGCGGCATTGCAACTTCCATTTTCTTATTAGTGATGTCGAGGGGAGGTGTCTGGAAGGGTACCTGGGTGGCTAGACCCAGGAGCGTTAAAGGGAACTTCATATGGGTGGGAGGAACTGTTGACGGTTCCAATACAGATGCCTTCCACTCTCACAGGACCGTGTACACTCTCCATAAGTAGCGTGTCTGTGCCACCTACTGACCATGAGGGACGTTGAAGGCCCCATCGCAGTCCCAGTAGAGAACATATGCATCTCGTGTCTGAACTACATACATCGGCATTCAACACATATGCTATGGCCAACCTTCGCTGGACTGCTGATTCGGTAAGCATGGGAATTCCACACAGCAAGACGCAGAATCCACATGGAAACTTGCCCGTTCTACTCACTCATTGCATCCTCTCCATCGACCCTATTTTCAGGTGATAACGTGCCCACACCCTCTACCTGGACCACCTCGCCGGTGATAGAGTCCCATCGCGCAATCAACCCCACTCGAAAGGTTACCATTTTTTCTCCGATCAACTTCAAAAGCTGGGCCTGCTCACTGGTCAGTAGCTTGCCCTTTTCGCATAGTTTATGAGGGTTTTGCAATGTGGGGACGCCTTTGTTCATCGATGTCACCAGTCCAAGTTTACGTAGTTGAGGCTCCTCGTTGTGAGGGAACGGTTCTGGTGGGTCTGAATGCTGTCGCATCACAGGTCCAGCAGGCAAAATGACCGTCCGAATTGCGAGATTGCCTGCACGTGCAAAATCGGGTTGTTGGAAATCTGCAAACCATTCTATGACTTCTTGAGGGGCTGTATCCGTGAAAAGTAGGCCAACCTGGCCTTTTATTTGCTAGATATCACGTAAATCAAGCAAAGACCTATGTCGAAGGGGGTCACTAACATACATTGGCAAGTCTGTGAATCCCTTCACGGTGCTCTTGCTCTGGTGTCGCTCCTAGTCCTTTGGCCATAACTGCACTGCGACCAAAAAATATCCGTGCAGAACTGCAGGGAAGTCCAGCGTTCATATAGCAGGCATGACCGAGAGCACTATATCGACGTACTCTTTCCAAAGTTTTCTTACGGTTTTCAAATGTGCATTCCGCATAGAACCAACTTCGAAAAGCCAGCAATATCTCCATTTTTCCGAGTTATCTTGGAGCTGTCAAAAATCAGCGTTCAACGACGGAAGAATGTTTTGGGCAATTTGATCAACCTCCTTCATCAGAGCACCTTTTTGCTCCTTCGTTTTTTTTGCGACTTTAGTCAAGGAGACTGCAGCAGCTCGTCAGTTTTTTCATAAACTAGTGATCTCATGGTGTGTACCGAGCTTTGAGCGCTTCGATTGAGGCATTGTAAGTAGAACAGCTGGAAGAATTTGGAAGTCCGCCAAAGATTATCTTTCATGACCGTCACGGTGGTATACCCGTCTGATCTCGAGACTTTAGAGGCCTCTCTTCTCAACAAATCAGGAAATGTTCCCCTGCATACCAGATTTCGAACGTTATTCACGCTAAAGGCTTTGAAAAGTGAAGATGCTGTTCATATTATCTCTGAAGGTTCGGGAGAGCTAAACTCGTGAGCAAGCTGATCTCAGTAATCTCCACGCAGGTTTCCACGATTCATCTGCTTTACTCAAGCATGAACTGGCCTATTGCTTAGGCCAGATGAAAATGACGTCTGCACTGCCTGCCCTTGAAAGGACGCTTAGAGACACATCAGAAGATCCAATGGTCCGGCATGAGGTGTGTGGTGGTCAAACAAAATTTGCGGCGATGAACCGAGGTTCGAGTAGGCCGCAGAGGCTATGGGAGCTATTTCTGCTTCGTCCTCTATTCCTATCCTTCGAGAATATTTGTCCGATTCAGAGCGAATTGTCAGGGAAACTTGTGAAATCGCTATCGCCAAAATTGAATGGGATAATTCTGAAGAAGGCCAAGAATATCTGAAGGGCTTGAATCAATCAAATGTCCCGTACGAAATGATTGTTGCCGCAATATGTTCGAGATATTGACCATACCACAAGCCTTTACCATTCCATAGATCCTGCACCTGCATCTTCAGGCCTCCTGTCGGGGACACTCAAAGAAAATGACTTGTCGGAAAGGAGTATCTTAGAATTACGTTCTAGATTGCTGGACACGAAACTGCCCTTGTTTGAGAGATATCGTGCAATGTTTGCCCTTCGAAATATCGGTACACCCTCTGCTGTCGCCGCGCTTGCTTCTGGGTTTTCGGACGACAGTGCTCTGTTCAAGTAATTGTATCCAAACTCTCTTCTGGTTGCTGACCATCGACGTCATTTGTATAGGCATGAGATCGCGTTTGTATTTGGACAACTCCTTTCGCCGCATTCCGTACCGTCACTTTTGGACGTCTTGCGAGATGACCAGGAATCCGAGATGGTGCGTCACGAAGCTGCCGAAGCTCTTGGGGGCATTGCTACTCCTGAGGTGTTGCCCCATCTGAAGGAGTGGATGAACAGAGAAGATGCCCCGCGGGTAGTTCGGGAGAGCTGCCAAGTTGCCATTGATGTGTGGGAGGTGTGATTTTGCAAATTTTTTTTCTGTATATGCTGCTTAAAAGTGCATCTTCAAAATAGCATGAAAATTCTGACGAATTTCAATATGCCAATGGCCTCGGACTTGCAACTCCTATCGAAGCGTGAATCATATACATATATAAGGAGGCACGTGCTTCGACATTCTTAACTGATTTTTCACGATCTATAAAACAGACGATTATAGCTGAGCATGTGATTGACGGCTGGTTAACGAGCAACAACGAAGGTGGCAATCAGGACTCTAGCTATCTTTAAGGATACATACCATATAATCTGGCAGTTTTGTAGTCGACAATTTTGGAATCTAATCTTATCAGGCGACTAGTTGAATTTATTTGTTGCTCGTCGTTTCATGCCTTTGGATGGTCACTCCTACCTGCTGTCCCAGGGGTGGACTGGGAAAGGCACTGGACTTCGTCACGGCGCCATTGCTAGACCTCTTGCAATTACTCAGAAGAAGACGCTAGCAGGACTGGGCAAGGATCGAGATGAAGCTTTTCCATTCTGGGACCAGTGAGCACATCTATCTATCAAACGTCCAATGGCGTAGGCTGAGTCTTCTAGTCTTTTCTCAGCAGCAGCCAAGTCTATCCAGGTCAACGTAATCAGCGACGACGAGGACGACGAGGTAAGATTTTCTGCAATCCAGTAAATTCATTATTGTTAAGACGTGGCTAGCGTGACTCTGCGACGGTCGATACCCTTGAACGTACAGCCACGGGAATTCTATCCAATCGCCGACCAGTTACTGGAACTCCTGCCAACACATCTGGAACCAACACTCCCGACACTAGTCATCAAGCGCCTCGGTCGACTTTACTTTCTAATGCCAAAAGGGAGGCTGCTAAACATGGGCTGTATGCCAGATTCTTTCGGGGACCCATTCTGGGCCCCGAGAGTCACGATCAGAACGACACAGATCTAAGTAATACTGGAGAGTCTTTGGACGTGAGGGCGCAGGCTGGGGTTGACGTTAGATCGGCGGATTGGAAGTCGGCGAAAAAAAGAACATCAGGAGAGGACAGTCATGACGAAAAGAGAAGAAGAAAAAAGCAGAAAAGGGAATCGAGAGAGAAACGAAAGGAAGAACAGAACGCGACCAAAGAGTCAGTGCGCAAGGATAAAGAAAAGGTTCAGGAAGATCAGGAAGATCAGGAAGTACAGGAGAAGAAACAACGGAAACGGGAAGCCAAGGACGGCAAAAAAGAATCTAGAAAGGAAATGCGAAAGAAAGAAAAGAAAAAGGTACCGATGTCACTAGAATTGGACGAAGAGGAGGAAGGAAGTCCAGAGATCAGTCAAGATCGCCCCAGGAAAAAGAAAAGAAGGACAACATCCGAAGACGAGGATAAACGAAAGCGGAAGCAAAAGAACACCATAACCTGAAGGGTGGCAAGAAGATGAGTGCATGCAATTACATTTCGGGGGTATTACAGGGTACAGCTTTCCACAATTAGTGTTACGAAAGCGAAGTGAGAATTGTAGAGAGATTGTGAGAGATTTGAGATGATATAAGGAGGCGGCATCTCAAGAATGCGCGCTACGCCATGCACTCTGCAAAGTGATGCGCCTGGCCTGGCAACGAAGCGTATCAACGTTATACTAGAAACATATAGAAATTCACAGACCTGATCAAGCGAGATCGAGCCTTCTCTAAGCTCCACGCGCTGTCTGCCGCCGTCGTCGTCGTCATCGTCGTCATCAAATGTTCCCCTTGCCCCTCCACTTCGAATACCCCCAAACGCAGCCTTACCCCCTGCAAGTGAAAATGGTGTCGGAGCAACAGCGGTTCCGAAGACGCTGGCATTCAAAGGAGCACCGAATGCTGCAAAGTCTGTAACGACCTTACGAGGTGGTGAGCCAGGAACAGCGGCCTTTGGTGAAGCTGGAGCTTTGACAGGAGAGCGTGGTGGGGGTGACGGCGCATATGAATATGTACTACGAGAGAACTGTTGCCGCGCTTGTAAGTATTTGTCCGTAAAGCGCGTTCCAGGGACCTGTGTGAAGATGCTTGTCAGTGCTATGGAATCAGGGAGAGAATTGCATTACTCGTTTCAGCAACGGACGCGCTTCAGCCAAAGAAGGAGCTTGCGTAAAAACAGCGACATTATGTTTCGCCTGCTCCGAGTCCTTATAGATGCTCTCGATTACGACCTTTTTCGTACTTTCATTGCGCAAAAGCAACTTCTCATGGAGTTCGCGAGCCACGTCGTCCACACTTTCATTATTTCCAAGAATGCGTTGCGCTACTGCATGGCCTACTTCGCGAACTAGGCGTTCCATGTCAAGATTTTCCAGGACACTGCCAACGATTGCATGTGCAAGTAGATCAGCTGTGGTCAATGGCAACATCAAGCCAGAAGTAATATCTGTGATAGCTTTGTAGAAGTCGGTTGCATACTGGGCCAGAAATGATTAGCGTACGGTGAAATGGAATGTGAACGGCTCACTGAATATCCACTCAACGCGGGCTCGCAAGCCACAAAGAACTGTTAGGAACCAATCAGGTCAGATTTATGTGCAACGTAGGTAACCCACCAGAGTAATGCCGCGACTAGCCATCAACCGCGCCAGTAGTAGGGGATCGTGACCATCAGGGGAGCCCTCATCGAAGCCTGCAAAAGCGATAAGTAGCATCTAAAGGATTTTACGAACAAACATTACCATCTCCATATTCCCCTATGCCATGTGGCGGTGCATCGGCAATAAGGACAACCATTTTACTGGCGTGCTCCCTCCAATCCATGTTCAATGCCTCCGCGATCGCAGCGGTCACCGCCTCTGGTCCATCACCGCCACCTGAAGCATACAGTGTGGACAAATCCCTATGGACCTTGCTAATGTCCGATGAAAAGCCAAAATTCTTGACAATGTATGTATGATCCTGCGGAGGGTGATCACGAAAGGCCACTAGTCCCACACGCAGATCTTCTGAAGATTGAAGCTTTCCAGACTCAAATATGTGGGCACAAATCTGTTCAATGTTCTTTGTTGCGGAAGAGATGTAGCTGCCTTGGCTGCCGGTGCAGTCCTGGACGAAGACCAAGTCGCTGTCGAAAAATAATGTGTCAAATGAATAGGTAAGGATTCTAATCACAAGTCTTACAGCATCTTTCGACCGTCGTGGTCACTTGTTGATGGCATATTGTATTGCTGCTGACCATTGAGATCTGGCCGAGCCGACCCCCCAGCTTCGAAATCCATATCTTCATCCATGATGGGTGTGACTCAATTAACTTGGCAATTGCGAGTTTCAAGACCCTAGAGATTCTGTCAAAAAAGCGGCGTACGATGAGTATCCAAAGGTATATGTCAATGCAAACGGCGTTGAGAGTATAGTTAGAAGATCGATGTTCTAAACTGAAACCTTGAATGCTCCAACAGGATTTAAATGCAAGAGTGCCGTGTAACAGAACACGAGTTTTCAACGCTGCTAGATTCGGATCTTACACGTCGGCTTCCGGAGTGACACACTCAGGCCCGCCCTCTATTATTAAAGTGCTATAAAGTCTGAACAGTAGACAGAATTGTTATCTCTTCCCTCCAAATAGCCAATTCATCCAATATGAACCCCAGCCAGGAAGACCAGGTCCCCCAGGACGTAAGAATGTCCGATAAGCCATAATCAGCCCTGCAGTGCATCCACCAACCAATGCTGTCAGAGTAACATACAGTCTCAGCCTTGCTGCCGCTGTCATTGCACGGTCTGCACCGCCTGGTATTGATGAATGACTATAATACTCGCAATAAGCGTGATATTTCCATCTGGAAACCGACCGACGTACGGGTTCATGGCGATACTGCAAATGGCGTGGAATACATCAGCTGTCTGTCCAGTTTTCACACTGACTGCCACAGGAACTCGGAGACCCAGACGTCTGCAGTATACGTCTGGTTGCACTTCGTGTCTCTGGTTGAGACTGTAAGGTGTGGATATATATTCAACGGCATAGGCTGACCTGAAGGGCAAGGTCAAGATCCGATTTTGTTGCAACAAACAGCGTTGGTATATGATCGAGACTATATTGTTGCTTTCGGGTATAGAAGTGAGCGAAAATTCATTTGAGAGCATCTGAATGATTTACCCGAAGGTTACTGATGTACGAAAACGAGTTGGTGTCACTGGAATCGTGCACGTAGACAATCACGTCTGTGATATCCGTCTTCCGGAAATTTCGCAGCGTCTCTGCCTCATATCTTGATCCGAATTCCTGCATCTGCAACAAGTCGTACGCTTGTTTAGGAATTAGGATGCAAAGATCTGTCCGACGTACGACCAAATATTTTTCGGATCCATTAATATCCACCGAGTTCACGACACTTATAACCTTACTTGTGGGTTCATAAGTACCGCTAAAAGGTTTTCCAGCGAACGCTCTTAGGAGTGACGTTTTCCCCGATCCTGCAGCTCCACAAACATAACAAAGGAAGACGTTTCTTGTAACCTTTCCTTTCCGTCGGTCGGTTTTACGCCCCCGTGTGACCTGTAGTGCCCCAGCGCGCGGTTCGTCTGGATATCCTAGATATGCAAGATATGCGAGTGTTGTTTTGTGGTCGAGAAGCGTTGTCATACTAATATCGAAGGGCAGTTCGGGCGAAACAATGATGGAGAATACTGTGACATACCTCCATTGAGCCAGCCAGCCTTGCAATGTCACAGCACCTGTATCGTCTGATAGCGTCGTGTCGGGAAATTTTTGCGTGGCCCAGGGGTTACCAGGCGAGGTACTGAATACCTCATCCAACTCGGCAGTTTTGAGGGCACCATCTTGATCCTATGGGAAATTAGCGCAATAACTTGGCCCCACAACGACATATATCACTTTGTCAAATGTTTCAAAAATATCCGTAAAAAACTGATATCCGAGGGGACTCAGTTCAACTGAGCAATCAGGTGCCACGTCGAATCTAAAATAATCAGATTCAGTAGATAGTCTACTAGGGGATCCATAGAACCAAGACATTCACCTGGGTGATAAAAATGCTTCCGTTAGCCTTAGATCTTCTGCATAACCAAACTTGCGGAGAACGGTCCAAGTTGTTTCCAAGCGGCCTCGTTGAATGAAAATAGTATGAAGATACAAAAAACCGGCTTCTGTCAAACCGCCATCGCGAACGCCTCCTTCAGCATGTTCCTGAACCATTTCTCTGATCCCCTCTAATTCTTGAAGTTGTAACGGCGCATCAAAGCATTTCCGCTACTAGGATTTGAGCAGAGAACAAGACGCAGATACGTGTTGCTCACTTGAAACTCATTTAATTCGGATGGATCTAAAATACCATCCTTGTTAGCATCGCAGAGTTTGAAAATGCGCTTTAGAGCGGCCACACAAGCCGGTTTCAAAACCTGAATGTCTGTAAAATATTAACCCCAGAGATTCGCAGAGATGCGTACATGATCGCGCGAGTCGTATAGAGGTGCAGTAGGGTGCAGGACAGCCTTTTGAGCAAAATAAAAGACTTCAGACACATTTAAGGGTGTCTTTGCCGAACATTCTACACATGTCTCAACTTCCTGCGTGATTGTGTCAGAAACGGAAGCACAATGAACGGGGAACATACTTTGAATTCGTTCATTATGGGAATAATTTCATCTTCCAAAGCTTCGTTTGTCACCTCGCCACCTCGCAAATCGATTTTATTCCCCACCAAAATGACGGGAACCTAGGTGCTGTCCTCAGCAGCTGAGAAAAGCGTAAAGTAAAAACAATTCACATTGACACCCAATTGGCGAAAATGTGGTAGCCAGTATGTTGGAATCCGATCGAACGAGTTCGGATTGTCGATTGAATACACAACACATATGACATGTGCCTTCCGTATTTCGGATTCGAGGTGCGATCGGTCCTGAGGGCCAGCTGGGGAAAAAGAGTAAGACGGGGGTGCACTCACGCGGGGTTCTGATAGGCGTACTTCCAGAGTCAACGATATATGTAGTAACATTCTCCGGAGTAACTTCTGGCGGGATGGTAACTTCCGGAACGATATGTTGAACCTGTGGATGAAACTCTTTGAGCTGCCGGTACAAGGTTTCGTGGAAAGAAAGGTACTCGAGCGACGAAAGACTCTTTTATCAACGACGTGACTATCGTGCTTTTGCCAACACCCTCTAAACAAAGAATAGAGGGTATGAATAGCCGAAAGTATGGTGACAACAACAGCAAGCTGACCGTCACCGACAAGAAGAATGCGTACATCTCGTCGCATATCCTTATAGTATAGGAAATAGAGGAGAAGGAGGAGAGACAAACGCCGAATGTATAAGTGTGTTGAAGTTATACATCGGAAATATCAGAATTCTTGTCGAACAAACTCAGGTTAGAGCACGTGACCAGGCGTATAACATCGGAGTCGTCATGTCTAACGACGAGCAATTCAACTGTCTGCAGCCTGAAATCGCCTCTTGCTTCGCGCTCACTCAATTGGAGCGTGCAGTTCAGACTCTATCATGACACTCGCTGCGTTGCCTAGTGATGTTATCATCATGATTCTGCAGGGTCTATCTGCACATGACATTGCAGCACTCTCCAAGACATGTTCGCTGCTGAACTCTCTGGTGGGTCTAGCGCAGACTATACATCATATATAATCTCTGATCATCCTGTGGCGAAGGTTACAGACTTTGGTTGGGCTGGATATCTACGTGCCAACTCCCGTCTGTCATTTAGTTTGTCTCAGGCGCGTACACGTTGGTCAGCCAGAACTCAAGTGCGCTACGATGTTCTGACTGACCACGCATGGTCACTCTCAAAATTCGTTGCTCGACCGCTATCCCGGCCGTGGTTCGGAAAGTTACAGCCCGTATTGGCAATTAATTCCTCTCGGCTAGTTGTTGCTGCCGGGCCCCAGCTTTACTCATACGAATTTGGTGATTCGGAGGACGGCAAAGCCCCCTCGGTTGCGTTCGAAGGGAGTTGTTCCTTTCCTGCAAGCCATGGTCGGAACCGGGACATCACTGGAATAACATTTGTCCATGATGGAGGGTTGAATCAGACGCTCTGCATTGCATTTCGGGATGGTTCAGTGGAACACGTATTCCTGACACCCTCACAAAATGGTCTCATGGCATCATCTTTAGATTCGACTTGTACTGATTTATCAGAACTACGTGATGGAGACTTTATTGAATCTCTTTCCTCGGAACAGAATGTCCTGTTGTCATTATCGTCGGACGGTTTTGCCATGTTAACTGACTTGCACGCTTCTTCACACTCCTCGGCCTCCGATTATGTGACGCTGAACGCGCGAAGTTGGACCTCTTTTCTTTGTCTACATTCACCCAGTCCATATGCGGCATTTGGTACATCATCGCTGAACCCTTTGACCGTACATTCGATCACAAGTGATCGACTTTCACCATCGCCTTCTGCCATCCTATCGAACAAAAGTTCCGGACCAGGTGATATACGATCACTGTCTGCTGTTTATGGGATATCTCGACCACCCCTTGCATCACCTCTGGGTTCGTCTCCCCAAATCCTTTTGTCTGGATGGTATGACGGGCAAGTTCGCTGTTATGACCTCCGATCATCTTCTAGGGTGTTAGCTGTCACAGATTCAAGTCAGAATCCCGCTCCTCTTCTCCCAGTCCTCTCTCTCTTCGACCCTCTATCGATTGAGCCCATATATTCAGTCTCCAGTGGTGGTGGCTCCTCCAGCCACGTTGCAGCTGGATCGGCCCGCCATGGCGTTATTTCATTCTGGGACTTGCGATCTCCCAGGACAGGTTGGAGTGTTTATGCTCCAGGCAATGACCCATCTCCCGTGTACTCAGTGATTCTTGAAAGCTCGAGAACATATGGCGCAACTCAAAGTCGACCTTTTGTTTACGATTTTGTAGGTTCATAATTCACTCAACTAGCCCAGTACCTGCTGACCTCTTTCAAGGGTCCAGATGTCACAGTCAGCACATATCCAGCTTTACCTCGCGGGCGTGGCGTTGACGGACTCAGGAAGAAAGGTTCGGCTGATATTGGTTACTATGTTACGAAATACAACCATGCCCCACCTGCACGAGAACTGAGTGAACATCATTTTGTTATCGACTAAAGTTCGATATCCTCCTGTAAATGTTTTAGACTCGTGATACTGGTTACAAAGAAACAGCAGTAAATGTAGTTGTAGATACAATGGAGTGAACAATATAGATGAGAGAGGAAAAACAAAACCAACTGAAACCATAAAATAAGAGACAATTCAGATAGGGAGTGTGTTAATACCAGTAGCTCCATGATGCTATCCTGATGGTATCCAATCATGCTAATGTAGATGTTGGTTGAGGCTGAGAGCGAGTTGCCCAGTTGAAAAGTTGTCGCACATCTCCGGCAGGCGGCGCATCAGCAGGTTGTCTAGGTTCGACCAGTAGACTACGCAACACCCCTTGAACTTCAAGATCATTATAATATCACAAACGACGTACCTTCGACGGTAAAGGTCTTGGAGATCTCCGTGATGCCGGGAGTTTTCGAACGCCATATTGAGGTATTCCTGGACCTCCGGTACCGCCTTGAGATTATAGACGACCTGAAACCGTTGCATATCTGCCGGAGGCAATTAATGGTTGCCATGAAAGGCTTCTCACACCCAAAACGAACCCATACCTTGAACGATACGAGCAAGCTTGTGATATTTGTTGAAGTTGAGGAGTTTCTTGCTCGAGTTTATTGGAGATGTTCGATGTGAGGGATTGCCTTCGCGACAGAAAGTAACGTCTGTCAAATAAAGACCTACACCGAACAGTGAGTCAGCGAGACGGAAAAACCGAATTCCGCAAGACATACCAAGGAAAGGAACGGCTGGCGGAGCGGTATTGCGAAGCTTTGATCGATACTCGTGATAATTACGACTATGGTCAGCTAGTCTTCTTAATGACTCTAGCTGCGATTTATATTTTTGTGGAAGGCCCTAAATAATTGACTGAATGAGAGAACGTGTACCTTCAGCGTTAACAAGGGACTTACAAGCCATGTCTGATAAAGCCTGGATATCGTGGATGAGTCGAGGGCTGCCAACATTGACCGTGGAGTACTGTAGTTGTGCAATGATATACATCGCTGCAATGGTGTTAGAAGCAACACAAGGGAGCTAAAATGGATGGCGCGACTCACGTTGGCAACCTTGATGAAGAATTTAATCAACAAAGTGCGCTTTTTGATGTCTGGCTCGTTAAGGATGCTCTCAGCGACCCAGCCCGTTATCACTGTGCTCAACGACGATACAGCTCTAACATTCACATGAGGTTTGGCACCCTCCTGGCCTGTCTCCAGAATCTCTTCGGGTTGAATCGCACAGTAGAGGTTGCACTCCATGATCGTCAACTGTCGCGCCAATTCCAGTGCATCAAAATCAGTCACCGAAATTGATGTGAAATCCTTCTTCCTCAGAGCCACAAGTAAAGTTTTCGTCATAGTTGGCCGGGGAACTTCCGATGGCTGTAGAACAGCCGTTGGAGGATTGATAGACATCCCAGGATCTCGGCTTCTATCACTCTTAGGGCTGATTGCAGAATCATTCGATTGGCGGCGCAAATTAATTAATTCAAGTATTCTCTGGGCAGGTCCAGGAAAGAGGAGGGCCAAGCCATCACGCGTGAATGTTGTCAATGCCGGTAGGGCGGGATCATCAACACTAGACCGCCAGTACATATCGACCCACATTTTTATGAAATTCGATACCCGTAATCGAACTGGAATGCCTTTGCGCTGTTGCCAGATCTGTGCATCCTCATCTGAGATTCCTTCAGGAGGAACAAGGTTATACCGCGCGATAGTGGCGTCGACAAGTTCAGTCGGCGAAGAAAATAAGCGGAAAGTGAGGAAAAACACCGCTGAGAATGCCGGATCGACTATACTATCGTGAGGAGTCATTTTTTCAACCAGAACTTCCATCGTGGCCCCCACAAGATGACCTTCGCTGTTGTACGCAACCTCGTCCAATGAATAGTCATGTGACAACATCCAAGCCATCGGGTCTTGAATGAGCTCAGGAATGGGGTCAAGTGGGATTGCGGGTAGGTTCCCATCGAGAATCTTGTCCTCCAATAATTTACCTCTGCTGCTGTTGCTGCTCTCCCACGTTGTGCCGTCTTCATCCGTCGGGGAAGGGAAATCGGGCTCAACGGGAGAGCGCGAAACAGTTAGGGAAGGAGGAATATGTGTGCCTTCCTCCGGAGAGGTAGGATTCGTGTCATCCGACGGCACGGAGGAACTGCTGTTGTCCGACCCTGAAGATACTTCGCGGGATTTCCTAACAGGTGCAAGACGTACTGCCTGGATCGTTGAATCATCATCTTCAACCCTATCGGATCGATAACCATTTAGGGCACTCATGCTGATGGATTTCTGAAGGGTGGGTTGCGAGAACTTGCTTGGTGTAAATAGCTGGGAACCTCCATCTCCCATACGAGGCAAGTTGATGATAAAGAACCTGTCACCGACAGATCGATTCAAGCAAACCTTGACAGCTGCAACACAATCAGAACCCGCTTTTAGCGCCCCCGTCGCCGACCGTAGCAGAGTTTGTTTTTCCTCTTCTTCGCTCAAGGCAGACGGAAGCGAAAATGTCAGAAGGCGGACCGACTCTGCCAGGGAATTTGTAACGTTGTACAGGCCCTCTTTGGCCGACTTCAAGTTGGCAAGCCTGTGGGTCAGAACATCGGGATGGTTCATGACAGCTTCAACAATGGTGAGCAGTTTGCATACCACCTCCACAATTTCCCTAACCAGGTCATACAAATGCCCGGTACTCGAGGCATGGGAAGATCGAGAATGAGAGTGGGCATGTCCAATAAAAGCAGCAATTGTTGAGAGATACTGGTCGTGTGTGAACCGAAGTGCCTCGATTACGTGTGCAGCGGTAGTAGGTCCATACGGAAAGGAGGTGGCAGGAGCTGAGTCCTGTGAAGAGAATGACGATGAGGATGAGGTACTGCTCTGGCCTGGCTTGTGTCGACTGAATGTCCTAGCGCGAATGAAGTATTGCTCTTGTTTCGATCTCGCAAGAAGAGGTCGATTGGGAAGGAGAGGAACGCCAGGATCAGAATCGTCTTCTGTGGATATCCTAGTACGATTTCGCAGGTCTCCTGTACTCTTTGCCCGTAAAGCAGAACCTTGTGTGGCGAGGATTTCGCGTTCACGCTGGCGATGTTGAGTAGGTGTTTGATCATCTAGCGGTCCCAAATGGGTTGATATTGAAGACGTTTCACATACAGAGTCCCTATCATTCCAAGCCTTTCCTTCTGTTTCTGTTGATGATGCAGTCGACTGCCGCTGTCCTGGAAGCTCCACCCCACACTGCACTGCTACGGCCAAAAACCTCCGGACATGAGCAAACACCTGTCCTCCTTGGCGTAACATTGATTCCACCTCTAGCTCCTGTCTCCCCTCGTCAACATTGTCCTCTGAAGCTTTTTTCGCCTGAGCAACAAGCAGGGCAAGAACAGATAATAATTTCCTTCGTTCTTGTGCTAATATTGAGAATTGTTGTAAGATTGGCGCGTCGCGTAGAAGTGTGTCTGTGGCAGACAAAATCGATCGTACACATGAGATGATACAAGCGGTAGATGGCTGGAAATGAGAAGGCCGATTCGTCCGCACTGCGGTTTGCAATAAAGAAAGACCATGTAAGAGAGGAACCATTAAAGGAGGGCAGTAAGAATCTATCTCCTGCCCAAGAGCTTCAGGGATGGATGGGCGGCGTCGGTGTTGTAGGTATTCTTGCGGGAGGCTGCTGGCCCATGATGCTGCTGAAGCATTTGACATGGAATGTGCATGTCTACCATTCTGTAGTGGACGTTGTAAATACTGTGAAGCAAAAAGTGAAAGACTTGCTGTTTGCTTGTAAGGTAACTGTTCCTCCGTTAACGATGGCAACTCAACATTAACATAATTACTTGGGAACCATCCTCTCTTTCCCTCCAGTTCGCCATCCCACCAACCACTGGTATCTCTGTTCAACACGTGAATGACTTGGCCGGCACGGAAAGACAAGCATGTCGCGTTCTGGGGTTGTGGGGAGTAATCATGCATTGCTAGAACATATTCTGAGCCAATTCGCACAGTGTCATCGGTTGAAGGGCTGGGAGAACGCGAAAGGAGATGGTGGACACGTGTAGAAGGTGCGGAAGGTATGTGAAGCGAAGTAGTTGATGCATTGGTTGAAGATGACTTTGGGGAAACTATGGAGAAGGTAGATGAAGTGGAAGCATTGGAGACACTGCGAAGCCGTGTGCCACGAGAGCCTGCCCTCGGGGACGGTAGTGGTGAAAGGCTCTGCTTGTCACGCGCAGATAATTTGCCTGACGATGGGCCAGCGTTAGCCGCGACCGACGTGTCAATTTTGGGGCGAGAGGGAGCCATTGAATAGAAGCACTGGTATCAAGCCACGCCTGTGCTTCTGTGTGATAATAGATGAGTTTTATATGAAAAGAAAATGAACACTGCGTTGCTCGCAATGACTAGATGCTTCTATTGTAAGGGCGAGGCAAGCAAGGACAGGCGGTGAATGAAAAAGAAGAGAAGGAGGCGAGGAGAAGGTCACAAGAGAAGGAGACGGCTGCTACATGGAGTGCTAGTGTTATTTGGAATCTTCAAATCCTCACCCTCGCCGCAACATCACCAAACAACATCACTCTTCATGCCGATCTGATGGAAAACTACGAACTAGTTGTCGTCTTCTAGTCTCTTCCCATCGGACTCAATTTTGGGAAAAAGTTTACACCGGCTATGGTATTTCAAATTATGTCCTCTCAGCCACGTGTGATGTGATCTTGCAGTTCCGCAGTCACTTCCGTAAAGTGTTAAAGCACTTACGTGATAACAGCGCGGAACCTAAAACTTTAACTTCCGCTACGTATGTAAGCACATCAAAATTTCAACTTCCGCCACATACTCCATAGCGGACGTTGAAATTTAGATTCCGCCCTGTGTGTTCATAGATGAGTTTGGCGGCGAACGCAAGTCCGTCTGCGCTACTTGCGGATTCCCTAGCTTCATTATCCAAATCTGCACTTCACGCGGTGAGCTTATCATTGATTATTACAACGCTCATCGTAACATCAAATAGCTTGCACAAGTCGAGAACCAAGCTCGGTCTGAGGTGGCACGCGCTGACGCCGATGCTCAAGAAGCGCGCAATGAACGCGACAAAGCACTCGATGCACAGCACAAATACCAACTAGAGGGACAAGCATGGAAGCAAGAGGTTGTAAACTGCAAGGCCTCTGTATGTGCTCCCATCACCCAACCACCCATATGCTCCTAATTGTGCATGCAGTTAAAGCAAGCCGAAATATCGGTGAGCTTCCTCCCATTATCCCTCTTTGAACCTCTTTCTCTAAACATGCCTCAGATTGCACACCAAACCGAAACGATAGCTCTGTTAAGGCGAGAAGTGGCTCAGTGGAAAGACCAGTCCCGAAACTGGCAAGAACACTTCTTTCGTGTCGAGCAAGAAAGATGTGCGCTGTCATCAAGAGTGGACTCATTAGTGGCAGAAAGACTTCAGGTGCGTCGTCCCATTCTAGCCGTCACGCTTTTTCTCCAAGCTCACTCTACATTTAGTGGAGTCGGCCGCTTGACGTCCATGCCCCTCTCACACCTGCACATCAATTCTCCAATCCCATCGACTCTGCTTTGTCTTCTGCAACAACGAAACGAGCGTCCACATCTTCCTTCACCCCTTTGTCCTCCGAATCTGTGCACCGCGCCAGTCTTCCACAACCCGAATCACCCATAACAACCATCACTCACAAGTCGAACCGACTGCCAACTAAACCCCTGAAACCCTCTAAACCAAAGGCTGCCCCTCCCGAATTGTCCAACTTCCAAATTATGTCTAAGCCCGTCCAAAAGTCCGACGCTGCCTCCAGATCACAGAAGGTCTCTGCTCGAACCGCCAACTTAACTCCAGCTGAACCGCGCCAGACAATTGTACGACGTGTCCAGGCGGTAATCCATGTTAAACGAGAAGAAGACGATAACGTTCTCAATTCTGACCAGGAAGAAGAGGACGCGCAAGAAGAGGAAGTTCAGTCGACTGGACAACGGAACATCCTACAAAAACGACGAAAAGTTACACCACTAGACGATGATGATTACGTCGAAGATGGCCACGAAGATCATTACGGTATTGTTGAGAACGTGAGAGAAGAGTCTGGCTCTGCCGAGGAAGACGTCGACCATTTAGAGGACGAGGACGACGAACTGATGTTGGGTGCAGAGGTATGCTTCAGATTTTTTATTATCAACTCTGTGTCAACTTGCGTCTTACAGGAAAACCACCACGAACTGTATGGCACACAGCGTATCAAGACTATTACGAAGAAGACCCTTCAAACATCAAGAGCATCAGTGACCAACAGGAAACGCAAAAGAGATAAGCCACCAGCCACTGCCCGGAGAAAGATGTAAATTATTTTTGCCCTTTATGTACCTGTATTGATATATCCCTATTTTTTTATTGCAAGTATCACCAGAGCAGTACATAAACCGTGATGCCCAACCCTAGTTCACATAAGCTTTTCCGCTCCCATAACCAGACCCCGATCCAGTAATGCCACCCGATTTCTTCAACGCACGGGTGGTCGCAAATAGGATCCCATCCAGCATTGATGCAACAGTCAGAACACCGCCTACGATTGCACAGGTCCTGTATGGAATGGATGAGAATGTAAGTCTCCTCCGGATGAATACATTGTAGGCACGAACGAGGTGACAAAATGAGCAAATGACTGCTGTGTGTCCGAGTGTACGACAAGTATAGGAGAAATTTCAAAATTGAAGAAAACACCTTCAATCAGGGATATGAGAAATGATAGGTACGCCATGGATGTATTACCTGGAACACCAGACGCGCCGTGCTGCACATGGATACCTTCTGCAGTATTGCCTTGGGCACCCTCTCCTAAATCTCTTTCAAAGGATGTTGCGCTGTACTGATGCGTATTGACCTGGAGATTTGAATCACATGAGTAAGAAGTGTTTTCGAACAGTTGTCCGTGAAAACCTAACAATTTTTCCGTCATACGTTCGGAATTGGGTCGAAACCACTTTCAAGAAATATTGGAACATAATTTCTGCGTTGTTGGTCTATTCAATGACATGTGTGTTGAATATGGATGAAACCTGATAAGGGAACAAGACATACGTGCTTGTAGACTTTGTTAAGAGGGTCTGCAGCAACACCTAATCGCTCCTTCATGTTCTTTCCAGCTGCTGCTTTCCGGTAATCATACTCATCATCACCTAAATTCAAGTTCAAAAAAAAGAAAAAGAAAACAGCCCAACCTTGTTAAAAAAAAGTTACTCACCTTCAAAAGCCAAATGATGGATAGAATGAGAGAAGTCGTGGCGACTACCATCGTCCCGGAGGTACGGTACAAGCTCGTATACATTGCGACGTGTTTGGAATGACCGGCCAGGGGATAGATGGATGTTTCCAATGACCTTGTTCACACGAATACGTCCTGATACATTACAGCCCTCGTTCGCCTGGTCTCTCAGTTTGTCTGCCCAGCCCTCATCTTTACACTGAAAGACACAAAAGTCGGTACAGAACACTTCAGGCACGAAAATGAGGTACTGACTTGTTCAATAGCGTCTGGGTTCGAAAAGCTCCACCCCCGGTTGATATACGCTGTCCGAACTTCCTCACAAGTGTTACAACATTGACTTTCAGGCTCCAGACCACCATAGCACGATCCACAATAATCTTTACCCCTGACTGCAGACATCTTCTCCAAATCGTTTTGCAAATCGTTGGTAGTAGAGTTTGGCACCGTCTTTCCCTCTGAATCAAGCCGTGTCTTCAAGATATTGTGGGAGATATCTCTTTGAAGCTCCCCGCTAATGTCCATGACGTCCAAGCTGACAACTGGGGGAAGAAATCAGACCGGCAATGCTTTGGTGAGAAGAATGTGCGCTTACGGTAGCAGGGTACCCTTGGAAATGTTACATTCATGTTGACCGTCAATTTCTCTCCTCTACTCTTGTCCACGACTATGGACGTGTCGATCGTGATCCGCCGGTAGTCCATGAACTCTATTGTGGTAAACGCCAGTATAATTGCGGCAGAAATCAAAGTCACTTTAGTAAAACAAGGAAACATGAGCAGCAGTACAACGACACCAACTGGATCTTACACAAGGCGCCTGTGCGAGTCTTGACCTTCACGTCCTCTGTCGTCTAGTACATATCATGAGCATATGGCTGTTCGAAGTCATGTCACACTGTACCTTTCCAAAGGCATCTACGCCCTTAAGACCGCCGAATAAACCTTTCGCCATTGTGACCCGAACAAAGCCTAGCAAAAGCTACCTCTGTGGGGTAGAAAGAAATGACAGAATAATAAGAAATACAGCCGAAGAGAGGAAATATTATACGTCGAATACGAATAACTGGCGGGCACGTGATAAATGTCGACGTGTCTTCCTTCGCCGACCCGGCTTGATGCTATATTATACCACAGAGTTACTAGTAATAGTGTATAAGCCGATATCCTAGGAAATAGCTATACGATCAACACCCTGCTTGACTTTGTCTATCAAGCTCTTCACACCATCCCGAATGCCGTCCGCCTGAACACCGACAGTATCGCTACTAGACCTGAATACGCCCGTTCCGCCGGGTCCACCTAGACTTACGTTTACGCCACCAATATTCAGATTGAGAGCAGGAGCATTAGATGCCGATTCCGGCGGCGGGTCATATACAGAGGAAGGGAATGTTGTGGCAGCTGAACGGATCATCTCGAGGTAGCTAAAATAGTTGTCAGGACAAGAAGGAGAAAAGAACCATGCAGTCATACGAAGAGGAGTTATGGACGCATGTGCCGCCTAGGAGAAGGCGTGTTCCCGCGGCAGTCTGCAAACCTCCAGTGGATGCAGCGGTAGAATCTTGGTTGAAGAGAGTGACTGTCCTTGCTTCTTCATATGTTGTACCACCAATCATAAATATGATAACATCTTGTGGCCTGTCCAGCATATCCCTTCAGCATCGTATACAGTTTTAAAGAAGTAAAACGCAACGGACCTCTGTAAACTGGCATTTGGACCAGGAGCATCAAGGAAAGGGTAACTCATCTCTTTCAGTCTCCCTTTGAATAGATGTTCGAGGGTCTGCGAAAGATGAGGCGTGTGTTGTGTATAGATATTCTCTACGCCCTGAAAATGAAAAAGTGAGATATCGGTCCCTGGCCATAATTCGATCAGCTTCTCACCTTCAGACCTTTTAGTGCAGACCGGCCCTTTGCAAGTAGCGACTCGGTGGAAAAGAGGTCGTCCTGCCGTTGATCTGTGCCTGCAATATTCAAAAAGACATACACAAGCTCCATGGAATATTAGATAGTTGTATCCCATTGTGGACAAATCTCGCACCCTTGCGTCCTCCCTCGATACTCCATTTGCTAACATAAGATTGATCAGCGACGCAATGTTCCCTGTTTGTGTCTTCTGATATCGAAGAGCAAAAAGAATGACCACACGAAGCCTGTTCCACGGCGGTATGCTGTTATCAGTGACGATAGCCTGCACACTCTATGACGCAGAAAATTTAGTTGGCGAAAAGAACGCAGAAAATGTAGCATTACCTTGAAATCGGCCCCCGCACTAGTGGAAAGGCCCTGTTCCACTTCACCAACCTCAAGAAGCTTGTCCCTCCCAACAAGCCTACTCAACTCGCCCACTAAAGCAACATGTTTGCTGACATTTCCACCTAGCTTCCTGAATTCTGGGAATTCTTCAACAAACTTCTTCATGTCTGATATAGAATTGATAGACGACGGAGATTGAGCCAGGGATCGAGACTGATACGTCTGCACATAATCTTTCAGGGCTGTTCCTAGGTCACCGAAGGTCGCTAGATAATGTGTTTTGAAAAATGGGTCCGTCGTGGGCGTCAAAGTGATCTCCTGCACATCAAATTAGCCGGGGACCCAGGGAAATGGTAGGACAACTCACGGACAGCTCTGGTCTGATATCGGGGACAAGGCTCAGATCAACTCTACCATTCTGAATGCCGAGAAGTTCATGAACCATAGCTTGATACGTCCATTGCGAGAGAAGAGGCGTAACGGGATCGTTTCGTCGGTCAAGGATCAGCAGCAATGGAGCGACTTGGCTAAGCCGAAAATCAAATAGGCTGGACTCCGACTGCATTCGGTGCTAAAGTAGATTATCGTGATTAATAGAAACAACACGACAGTGAACACAACCAACCTGAACTTCGACTGCCAACTTTTTGGCCATCGCACTCATTCTCTCGTACCGAATAACTGGTTTCTTTTTAAGACTGAGCAAAACAGCCGTGATCCCTTCAATAGAACGTGTGAGAGCTTTTGGATCCCAAGAATTCGCTGTTGATCCATATAGAGGCGCTGTCGTATTCGGCGTGTGATTCAAAGAGAATAAGCATGGTAACAACGGTGCATAGTCCGCGAAGTATTCCTTACACAATCACATTAGTAGGGGCACACATCGAAGTCATACCATCATACCTGTACCTCCTTGACCACTTCATATTCGTCCGCTTCTGCAAGACGTTCGATTGCCGACTTGCTTAGAATGTTGCTAAAATCTGGAAGGATTCGTGAGTTACATATTTCACAAGAAACCCACCGAGACTAATGTGAAGATTCACCGACTGACACAGGTAATACTCTCCGTATTTCGGTTCTCTAAGCTCTGTCTCAAGAGCCACCAAACTATGTTCGCTACTCCGGAGGAAACAAACACATTTCATGTGTGGCATTCGATCTCGCTTGTTGTTGTCTATGCGGTCTGTCAGGTAGATTTGATGAGAGAGCAGCATTGACTGCGTTGACGCCAGAGAAACGATAGGCGTCTAAAGCAATATTTCATAAATGTGTTGCATTAGTTGGGCAAAAGAAATGACATGACGCACAGTGTGCGAGTCGAGAAGAAGCACTTTCATCGTAGAAGGCGAAGACACCAGCTTCGTGACATATGTCTCCACAGCTTTTACGACATCCATTGCGCTCGACGTTCCGACTTTGGAATCGTGCACTATGCTTGTGGAATTCTCGATTGAAGATATACCACAAGGCTAGGCAGCGGTTTCGTCGTTCAAACGTTGAAGTTGCAGTGCGCTGCGGTGAAAGTTTCACGTGTCATCTCGGCCCGACTCCCGTTATTGCATCCTCTCCTCATGCCCATTACATTGACCATATGAAATGTGTTCGACAGGCTCGCCCTCTTCTTTCTTTGGAGATGAATTGCTGCGCGCGTTAACCGAGCAGTCTTTCGGCATCAAAGCATTTTTCACCCTCGCAACTACCCAATTACAAGCTACGGCATCAGTGACGCTTCTTGAGGGCCAAACCATCAACATTAAACTTGAAACTAGAGGCTATTCTGTAATATTAGCGTCTTTATCCGCAAAAATGCTGAGGTCCATATCCTTTAATCAGATCGAATGTATTGGTGATGGCTGTGCACTACCCAGCAACGAAGACATGACATTTGAATCTCTTGATGAGCTTCTACGGTCAGCCAGTCCCATGTATGAACGGATGCACTACGAGACCTTGCTCAAGAAGCTGGAGGGGCTTGTGTAAATGTTTTCTCACTGGGGAGATGAATCGTCATATCATACACTTTGCTTTGATGTTGAACGTTAACTTTCGAACAACTCACAGAGCATAGCGGCCTGTGGTCAATGCATCATGGATGTCATTTACTCATCTGATAACCTCTGTCTCATCCTTCACAATCTAATTCTCTGGGTCAACCTTTTCTCCAAGGCGTCCTTGTACATCGCCCTTGTAAAGACATATCCATCAGAGCCTAGCCGAACCCTCTTGATCATGCTGCCAATCCATTGCCTATCTTGTTCGTCTCGTATGCAGTTAGCCCAATAATTATCCATGCTATCGCGAAGGCGATCCTTGTTCAGTTGATTTGACTCGCTCTGCTCGCAGAGAACATGAAGGAGGAAACCGAGGTTCAAGTGCTCGAGACCAAATTCAGAAAGGCATTTCAAGATGCGAGAAATTCGAAGGTAATTGTGTCCAGAATCTTGAAAATATCAATCAGCCATCGGCTGACATCACTTCTAGAACCTGGCTCACAGACAAGATTTCTATATCTATCGGAAAAATCTTCGGAGCGGTCAAGGAGTCCCCTCTTGGCTGAAATTAGGCGCATCCCGTAGAAATTGAGCATCATCTCATACGACTTCATAATTCGTTCCATGATAACAATATTGGACTTCATAGAGGTAATTTCGTGTGGCTGAAGGGCTTGTGATTCATAATTCATTCCTTGGCCATCTCGTATCGGAAACCTGCAATAGAAAATAACGCGTCGAACAACAAGATGATTGCGTTTTGATTTAGCTTGACAAGCCAAAACGTACAGCCACTGAATGAAGCCATGCTTGCTTTCCAGCGTTCTGTAACGTCCAAACCACCTGTGAGGTAGTATTGATCAACGTTTGAAATCGACTGGCGGAAGAATATAACAAGTACTGCTGGTGCATCTCAGTAATCTTGAGATTATCTGGCTGGCAGCGAAGACGATCGGAATAAAAAAGCAGATTAACAGACAGGCTGGTGTCGTCCCCCTGGTCCGGATAACCATCTAAGAACTGCTGGATAGTCCAATGAAGATTTGAAGGCATTATTGTTCGACTAGAAATCCTGTTAGGTATACTGTAAGAACCAAGAAATGCCGTTACTCGACTTGGAACGCTGTGACAGTAACTCCTGTTGAAGTTCGAATGCATTTCCTCGCGTCAGAGCTTCAGCGCTGCTGCGACTCCGTACTCATCTAGTGAACTCTATTGGAGGCGCTGCACACAGGAATATCCTAGGGCCTTTGCTTGGTTTCCAACGGACTGCTGGACAGAATCGTACGTGACGGTTGTTGGTTATCATTATTTAAGCGGACTAACTTTGGAGAACGTACATACTGACCATGTACATCGATCATTTCTGAGGTACTGGCATTGAAAAGTACATATGGCCTTATGTCGCTATGAGATTACCGTACAGGGATGATGATGGGTGCGTTACTATGAATACCGACCGTTTGCGGTATCATTATTTGTTACTTATGGGGCCATGTTCATATGAGGTTTCTAGTGATGCACATACGTGGGCACAGGTTACCACGATGCGAAACAGTGCGACATTCAATGTTGGAAAGTATATGATCAAAAAGATGTGTTTCGATGCATGGTCCCTGGGGCTTGATCTATCGGTTTGTTCGATGTTTGTATGAGCTCACTCCCTGCCGGTGTCACGAGGTTTCAGCCTCATGTTAACTCTAAGGCTCGACATCTGCATCAATCCTCGGTCTGGATCTGTGCAAATGTGTCATGGGTTGTTCAGGGATGAGATGGAAGCTATGGTCCCCTGACTTAGAGTTGCCTACGGTTAGAATGCACAAATTATATCGGACATGGCGTCCGTCTTGCATCCGGCGGGATGGCACGCCGCACGACGGATGGCCTCCTTGTTTACTACACGTGTTCCCTGTTACCCCGTGAGGGCGGGCATCATAGCCGGCGCCTCAGATGACTCCTGGATTTACTGATACTCTGATAAAAATATCATCTTTATGTTGCTTATCATCATATGCGCGAATGTTTAGAGCTTAGCGAGATGCCTTTTAAGTCGCTTTGTTGTGACTTTGAACCGAACATCGTTGCCTATTAACAAGCTATTGCAATGAACTAAAACACATCGGGACGAACGAGTCAGCTGAAATTTGCGTTGAGAATTGTGGTTTCAGTAATTTTGGGTTGACCGAAACGAGATTTTTCCTCCGCCCGAAAGGTCTAATTTCCGTTTTAGGCAAAGTTTTTGGTTGATCTCAAAACTTCTTGTTCCCGATGTGGAACGATGTATTCAAACAAGATCTGATGCTGCGGCGGACGACGCAACTTGAAATATCTAATGATGCTGTTATATCCAAATCTGAACATATAGTTCATGAGTTCTTCTATGCCCAACAGTGGCGCGTTAGTACGTCGATAATGATAATTTGCCGGGTGCGGAACAAGAAGATTCATCGCATTTCGAGCACAGAGTAAGGATATCAAGTTGCTGTGGACCTCATAGCAACGAATCAGCAATTGCACAACATCCGGTGGTCACGGGGAGTGTGGGGAAGGGCTGCTCCGGAAGGGTTGCGATGCTGGGGACTTAATATAATAGCTTCTTGTCCCGCGGGGTCAATTAAGTCGGCTTCTTGATTAGACGGTTAAACACCAGACAATAACCGTCGCGGAGGACGAACGCCCGGTCTCGGGACCAAGCGAGCGCTGAATCCTGCTGTCCGAAGCCCCCATCCCGATCACTCCGGCGTGAAACCTTGAGTACGCCTACTTGCGGATGGTACACGCTTTCCGCATCTAGAGTCCCTGGGCCTGGTGGGGTCGGTTATAACGGGCATTAGACGATCGTCACTCGGAGTCATAGGTGTCTGGCTGACTGTCATTCATATCCGGGAAAGGGGGACACCGTGCTGTTAAAGATGTGGAATAGACGAGTTCTATTTTTGCATGGGATCCCGGAACCTCCTGGATTGTGATTATGTTTCCCCCGCGTTGGTGGGGAATCTGTGATGGAACATCGTGTAGTACATATCAATTGCTCAGCACAGCGATATGAGCCCGATAGTGAAGTACCTGTGTAAACGGAACACCGATGGTAATTATGGATATGTGGAGACTGAGAGACTGCGAGACCTCGATATGTTTGGAACAGATACACACTTGATCTTCCAAAAAGTTGCCGATTCGACGACATGTGATCCAGCAGCGCCAGAAATGTCATGGCCTGTCCCAATCGAATGGCATTTTTCAATTGATTCGTGTGCGGATGGCTGATAAAACATGTCGCCTAGATAGGGCTAATGCGGAGAACAGCTGACGCTCAAGATCGGTGGGTAGTGCTCGAGGGTGATGCAACGGCGAAAGTTATAGATTAACATGCTTGAATTTATGCAACTGTGGGGGTTACCAGTTCAGGTCATTCCAACCCTGAGCAATGAAATCATCCCGAAAACACCGGGACAATTTTCGATGACAACGTCAATGTTTGGGGAATGAAATCAAGCATGCGAGACGATGCAGCCGTGCACCAAGATGGAGAGAGCCATTTTCTAGGCGTGCCCTGATCAAGTTGCAAGACAGGGAAGATGGAAACCCAACATGAAAGCACTTTGCAGACAAGTGAGCGACAATGGGAGGAACGGCTAAAGATGGCATGGGCTCGCACTGCGGCGTATTTACGCTACTCCAATATACAGGGTGGCGAATAATTAGCACGGGTCCATTCATCCGTACACCCACGCTCAGAGTTAGCACTGAAGCAACGCGACAATCATCACATTGGCTGTAAGACCGTGAATACACTATCGTCTTTCTTCCGCACAGTGGTAAATCCAGCATGAAACATCTTCCCGAGTTGTGTAGACTGGGCGACCTTCATAAATTGCACGCAGACGAGAGAGGTGACAACAAGATAAAGACCCAAGGAACAAGTCGCCCAGGGTCAGAGCAGATGATCATTCGGGCCGCGGCAGGGTTCCAAAATGGTTCGTTGTCACCGTACAATTTGCAGGGTCGAGTTGCGGCATGCCTCAACAGTTCACCGAAATTACGACAGACTGACAACTGTGGGATGCCTAAGGTGTGGGTAACACCTATATCCTTAACTGCGAAACTGTGCGATACGGGGGTCGGCTGCAGTACTTATTACATGGGGGTCGGGAGTAGGCAACGACCATCCATGGGGTGATGATGATATACTCTTCGGCCCAAACATACCAAGTTAAAAGCCCGTGGCGTCACTGATAGGGGTGGAACTTGGTGAAGAAGATAAGCGGGTGCTGAGGGAGAAGCGGAAAAGCGTTTCCAGGATCCGGGATGCTTCTTTGCGGGGTAGACTACCCTGTTCAGTTCACCGCAACCGCGGGAGATGTCGACATTCACTGACAAGATAATAATAGAAGCGAGTGGATAAGCATATTTAGGAAGCGGGCATCGAGACCTGGGGAGAGAAGGGTTTAGAGAACGCCACAGCAAACGGGGATGCTGTGAGGGGCAATCCCTCGAGACATGGGGAAGGCAAAAGTCCGCACGGGAAGATCGCATTACTGCTAGGAGTATTGCACATGGGAGATAGGGCTCACGGTTCCCACCTGCGGGAAAAGCCCAACAAGGCTTGTTTAGAGTTGGAGGACCTGGGTTCCTGGACGTATGTGTGGGTGAGGACCACTGTGAGACTGACATAAGGTCTCCGAAAATATCCCCTTCGGGATGGACGTTGGTGTCACTAGCTGTCTCCGTCGTGCTGTCGGTTGCATGTGGAAGTGAACGTACATCACGATGATGATGGAGATCGTGACAAACAGTCCGCGGCGCGACCATCGGCGAGAATTCAATTGACCTGTCGACGGGTGTATTCAAGGCTGTGATAAGTCATCTGGAGTAGCGCCTCACGGAAAAACAGGTGCGCGGACGATGTTTGTTGAAAAACATAGTCTGGGGGGTGGAAGTCGACAGGAGAGCCGCTGACACGGAAAGCGCAGTTGTCACACGTTTCACGACTGTCTCGGGGGTAGTCGGGAGAAAAGTTGCCAATAGAGTATATGTGAAACGGTCGTTGGTTGAGGCATTTGGCTGCCGCCGTTCCTACTCGCGTGGTAGATATACCGAACAAGCCGAGTACCTGATTACCACGGCCGATCACTGATCATCACGTGGTGGTGGCGTTCAAGGCAGAATTTCCACTGAACCAGACTGAACGTCATGAGCACGAGGGATCGTATATGATGACTACCTGGTTGGACCTGAGAGAGGATTTATGGACAAGACCTTTGACACGACTCGGGCGATATACATGCCAGGCGTTAAGAATTTCAACATACGGAAGTTTTACTGCCGACCGCTGGCCGAGCGTCTTTCTCTCCGAACCTTTCGCGAGATCGCCCGAAGTTAAGTTTTGGCTATGATAAAGGAGTTTTTTTTTTCCCTCCAATGCGTGTAGTGTATGTCAGGTATGCTATGTACGCCAATCCGCAGGTATTTGCAGTACAAGCTGTACAGTTGCAGGTGTGTTTTATTTCCAATCGACTGTCTCTCGCACCTGGACTCGGAGACCTGCGGGACACCGACGACCCATTAGTAGCATTCGGCTAGGGGGGACTCGACATCTGACTGTTTGTCGAGCGCGCCGCATCCACTTGCGCGTAACAGCTAAGGTGAAAACAGATGTAAACAACAGGAATGATCTCCTATTTGGCCGGTGCGAATATACCGGAGTGGAACCGTGGACCGCTTGTGAGACCCTCAAGTACTTTGAGGATAAAGGCCGCATGAGGAAGTGATGGAGATAATGCGTCAATCAGTCTGAGGCTTTCCGAGGACCTCGAACTCGGGGGTTGAGGGTGTTAATAATAATAGCTTATATGCGACTCTCGACGGTGGGTTTTACGCGGAGGCATGCAGGAACAAGGATGTTGGAGGACTATAGATAAGTGAGTGTTGTAATAGTGAAAGGAGGGGCAAGAAATGGAGTTACGCTTTTAGGAATCTTTATCGAAGAACGAGGAACAGGAACGTCGCAGATCGTGGAAGAATAGGTAAAAAATTCTGGGGTTGAATGATTTCATTTTAAACTCGGGATGAGAGAACAGCGAAGGGTGGAAGGGGAAGATGGAAGGATGGGGGCGGATGGGGATCAAGCGGGTAGGAGAGGTCCGAGGAGAGAAGAGAGGAAAGAAGGAAATCCGGGTTTGACGCGGGTTACGGGGTTACGGGTGAGCTTGAGGATCAGTGACAGCGTTGGTGATGATAGTTAGGGTTTCGTGTTTGGTTCCGTGAGAGATGAACATCCGCACATGAAACGGGAAGAGCCGCAAGGAGGATCGGAGAAGCCCGAGAATGCGGGGAAATGAGGCAATGAGAAAAATCGGGTAAAATAACAAGGTGATTGCCGCGGGTGCCATGGTGGTGGGTTGCTCCGGAGGACCGGGACGGAAGAGGAGTGGCGTAACCTGATTTGGCAGAGATCTGGATCTTGGATGTTGCCTGAGTTTATAAGAGGCTACCAGCACTCGTCCTTGCCATCCTCCTTTCTCCAACCAACAATGGATACCGACACTTCCTGGTGTCCCGCTTGTGACAGGCAAATCCTTCCCAAACGTCTCCTCGTCCCTGTCCCTCCTCCTCAGCCCCCCTCTCCTACCCCCCCCCCTCCTCCCTCCCCAATAAGAAGATCCAAGGGTGGCTCCATTCGTCCTGGTCTCGTCCAAGGCACTGGCCGCGTAAAACCAAACGGTTCTATCAAACCTACGCCTCCAATCAAACTACGAACCGTCATCGATCAGGGTCCCACCCCTCTCTACTGCTCAGACCAGTGTCAGTCCGCCGATGCTTGCGATCTAAACCCCGGGCTTCCTATGGACTACAACCCTGCCTCCTCCCTTTCAACCAGTGAATCAGGCTCAGATTCTTCCATCGCCTCCCAATCATCTCTTCCTTCATATACTTCAAAGTCTTGGAGTCTTGCAACTCTAGCATCCATTTACCATTTTCCCCCCCCACCCCCACCACTTCATTTCGACGAATCAGCATCATCGTCCGATTCAGATGTTCACCCCCCTCTATACACTAGTGGCGTTATGATGGCTGGTCGCCGTATCAACGAGTACTGCCCAAAACCTCGGCGCTGCGACTCCAACGGTCACATCATTCCCCCTGCTGAGCCCCCTAAAGTTATTCCGGGATGGAATGACAGTACCAATGGTTGGCGTTCCGCCGCATACAGCTTCAGCTCCCCCCATACCCAATCTGGCAACGACGTCAAGGCATATAGGTCCTTTGTGGCCACTTCACACAGGTCTGGCGGCGTTCAATCTACATTCAATACCTCATCGTCTGCACGCTCTCCGTCCGATGTCCACTCTTCTACTTCGTTGCCTGTCGAGTCCAATGAGATGATCCACAAGTTCTCACAGTCCTTCAACCGTAGATCCGAGTCTCGAGTCTCCCTATATTCTTCCCCATCCCGCTCACAGAGCCCCTTCCCGACCACCTCGCCGGCCTCTCAGAAGCGAGAACGTTCATTGCTGCAGCCTGGTGCAGAAGGCAAACTTCTTGTACCTAATGTCAAGATGAAGGTTCATAGTAGTTCTAGTCCTTCTTTGTCAAGCGCGTGGTCGGGTTCTAGAAGGAGTTCTGTTCGCAGTCCCCTCTCGATGACGAGCAGTAGCAGCGGCGGCGATGATGAAGATCGCCTTACTCAAAGATGTGAAAGTGCTGTGTCGCTGCCTCACATGCAGATGTCTCAGACGAAGAGATCTGCGGTCGAGGGTGAGTTTTCTTTGTGCTACGCCGCCAATTGTCTATTCACGTGCTCTTTCAGGCCGATCCTGGTCTTACGACAATTTCAAGACTTACCCTGTGATGTCTCTCCCTCCCAGGAAGGAGAAGCGCACCGAGAAGCGGCTAGTGGAGGGAGTGGAAACAGAGGTCGAAGTCGAAGTCGAAGTCGACGTGCCCCTTAAGCGGCTGTTCCTCTTCCCTCCTTCTTCTCGACCATGATTCCTCTCCGCCGGCTTCCATTGCCTTCTTCAAGAAGTCTGTAGCATCGTCATCATTTACATCTCCATCAGCATCGATTCTTCATCATTGGACATTCTCCATCAATCTCCTCATCGTACATCCTCATACCCTCTCCATCCCTGATATACCTTCATCCGCATCGCTCTTATTGCTCTGCATTATCATTATCTCCTCATGCATCCATCATCCTCATCACTAGGAGGTTTTTAATCGCGTGGCTGTCATACCCCAGCATCAAAAGTGAATAGCAGCATCATCGCCACGCGCTTTTCAAATTGTACGAACACTTATAGTTGTGGCATATCATACTCTGGGTTTCATTGTACTTTTACCGGTATTGGGTTTCTTCTTTTCCTCATTTTTCTTCTCGGGTCATCGTTGTATATAGTCTTGTAACATTATATTCCCCTTCTTCACTTCCATTACTTCCCGAAGGATTTGGGATATTTCTGCACCTTATTCGTTAGTGTTAATTCTACTACTACCAATTTTAGTATACTTGCATGAATTTCATGATTTGAGTCTTATGTGCGGGCGGACTTATACATGAGCCTTTATCTCATCATTTATCCTGAAGATGAGTTCACATGATCAGGAACTTGGTGCCCGTGCCCGAGTCCCCAAAATGCTGGCGGCACGACGGGCCGGTTAATTAGGGACGTACAAGGTGCGGATATGAACCAAGGTATATAGTTCTACGTCCCTACATTTAACAAGCAATTAGCAGCCCTACATTTTTAACAAGCAATTAACATTTAACAAGCAATTAGCATTTACCAAGCAATTAGCAGCCCTACATTTAACAAGCAATTAGCAGCCCTACACGATGCATAACATCGGCACAAACGATTCCAAACGAGTAACAAGAAACAGCAAATATAACAACAATATACATATCGAGCCATGAGCTTGAGTAAAGTTTGCCCTTGGCGATGGTAAGACCAACCTGCCAATGCCAGAGCACGGCGGGTTCCGGGCATTCCGCAGGGTTCTTTGACCTCGCGGACGCCGCGCGCTAGAACCACCAGGGGGTCCGCGGCTGGCATCGTGCCGATAATATAAAATACTTTTAGAGTTGTGATCCCCGCCGATCTAGTATCCATCTACTGGAAATTTATTTTCCATATTCACCCTCATTTTTTTTCAACGGCACCGCCGTAGCTTGAAAGGGGCGATCGCTTGGGGGTTCGACCGAGTATGCCCGATGCGCAGTGTGGGGTTGTTGTGGGGTATTTCTCATGTTGACAGAGTGATGACGTTTTCATATCCGAGTATAAGTTGCGAGTAGCCTTGGGGCGCGAGGGCGCGCGGGCCTCAGGTGCTTGAGCCTCGAGGATTTATTGCGTCCGATAGTGGTTTGTATGTAACCATAGGCAACGGTGTGATCTTTTTGTTAATGACTTACATATATGAAGCACCTGTCGTGCCCGCGCCATTTATGATTTAACCATTTATCAGATTATACATAGGAGGTCCACATCTGTCCACATTTGATCCCGACTATGGCTGAATATCGCTCCGATACGGGTACGAAAAGAAAAAAATTCTATATATCGGCGGCGGATCAAGAAATTTCAGGTTATCGATATATACCATGTTGGCTGACGTCACCTTTGAGGCGAACGCTACATAGAAACAAAGTCTCACAGAACTTGACGTCGTCGGAACCTTGCAATTATTTAAAGATTTGAATCACGGTGTATTTTTTGCTCCCGCATTGATGTTGTGAAAACTTAATAGACACGGAGCAACTTCGATGAGACTAGCGATTCCTTTTGCGTCTAGCTCAAGGTGATGATCCTTGGTTGCAGGTCCCGCGGTCAGGACCACGATAAACTTGACAGCCCCAACGGCATGTGCTGCTGTATCTCAATACGACACCATTGAAGCATGAACGTTTGTACATCAAAGTTCAGCTTCCAAGATACCTGTCCACCAGAGAAGCAACTCACAATTTTACTCAAGTAACGTTATATGGCAGCTTTAATGGGGGAAGGGCTCTCGTCCATTCTGCAGTGAAATGGAATATTTCACAAGAGCGCTATCTAAGGAGTGCTTTCCTGGCCTGGCGTTATGGTGCTACTTAATAGTAACTTGCGGAAGGAACTCGGAGTTTCTAAGTTGACGGGTATTATGCACAGTGGCAGGCCACTCGGTGGTCGCGCACACGTGCATTCCTTCAATAGGGCAACGAAATGCAGTCAACAAACGTTGAATACGCAGGGCAGAAAAGGCAACTTGGTGGCCCACCAGCAGTTCCTTTGAAAATTTTTTTTTTCCGAGTTGGCCGGCGCCTGCACCAAAAAGTCCGAACCAGGTATATACCAGCATGGCGAGGTCGGGTGGCGTACTGGTGTGGGGCCCGGATGGCCCATAGTAACACCAATATGGATACGCATGCATATGAGCCCATATGTCAGACTGGTAGCACCTGATTGGGTGAAAGATAAACGTGAAACAGAGCGGATCAAGACTCCTGCATTCGCAGGGTACAGCATGAGAATTCGGCCTTCCAAGATATCCAAGGGAAGTCTAGCGGATCCGCTGGGAACAGAGCATACGCAGTAAATCACAGTGGGCATTATCAGCCGGTTATTGAAATCACATGTCTCGCTGTTGAATAATCTTTTCCCCAGACCACCAATGATCCATTACAGGTCGAATGGCATGCACCGATCCACATGCGGTGCAGGAGTCCAGATTTAAATGCAAAATACTGATCGAGTCCAAGGTCGTGGAAGGAGGTGACACGCTGAGCACATCGAGGTCTGATCACTGGTTTACTGCATCCAGTAAACGGTGGATCCGACTTACGTTTCGTTGACCAATTTTTCGATCCAGCATTCTACGGGCCATTGAGCTGATGATGAGGAGAATGTACCATTCCAGCTGTGAACTGAAATGGGGTTGCGATGAAGACGGAAACTTCATGTCCACACCAGAATCGTCACTTCTCATCCAATTCAAATATTGCACCCATGGTGAATGATCCCTTGATGTGCAATTCCCGAGTGTAAGCAGAGTAGATAGGTTCAATGTTGGTGAGTCCATTACCAGGGTCCATTACTACTAATTTCATCAATTGACTTGTGCTATCACCTCGCTCACTTGAAGCTGTGTGCGTCATGTTACCTGTGAAAAACCACGGTCGATTTTTGACGACAAACGTACAACTCATGCTCCTTGTCACCGGTCATATCCCACAACCTCCGTGAAGCAGATGGGCGGGATTTGCTTACAAGACAAAGATTCCAAATGTGACCCCGAGGAACCTATTCCTTCCCCAGCATCTCGTGACACCTTGGTCTCCATTTCGGCTATTCCTGCCTGGTTGCCCCTGGTTGCCCTCGGGGCTCTGCTGGCCTTGTTCCCGCGACAGGTCGCGAAGCGCCCATCCTTTGCTATACAGCATATCACAGATCGCTAATAGTGCCGGTCTGCGATATTGAGGGAGCAGCGCTTGGCAAACGCCAGTCAGGTCCAGTTTCCAGTTCCAGTTATGGCTATTGCGCGTTTACGTGTCAAACGAAATAAAGATGGAAACCCAACAATTTGTGTCGTCGCCATTGGTGAAAACGTATGTAACTTGTGTCTGATGCCTGGATGTAAGTATGTGCATGCCCGCTTGGGGAATGGATGTTGTATAACTCTGGACTTTTCGGTGCAATAATAGCTCCGATTTCCACTATTGTCTACTTCGCAAGCAGAGTAACGACACCATATGATCTGCAGGATCCGATGGTTGGAAGAGCAGTGAATGAGAGCAAGTACACTCGTCCATCGGGGGAATCTGTCTCTGAGTCTGGCGTTCACAACGTTCACATGTCACGGAGAATGATGTGACACCGAGCCTGCATGCTCTGGCCCTATTGAAATAAACCTCGAAAAGTGGAGTGATGACACGGATGTCAGTGAACCTGCCACGTAGGATTAGCGGGTTCTCAGGAAATCTTTAAAGTAGAGAATCCTGTGAATATACGAATGTCACAGACTTACGCGAAGCATTTACCGGCATCGGGCCGCCTTCTCTTGACACAACATTGCAACTGGGAATGAGATACGTTAACATTGAGAAGATGATCAAAGTTGCGTAACCACAGTGGCATCTAGTGGCATGTATGACGCATTGATGTATCGCACGTTCTACATATGACCGCGAGAATCGGTCCCCCGTCAGCAACGACTGGATCATCAAGAGACGAAAGACAGAGATGGAAGTTGCCGTAAGTCCTGCTCAGTGGTCTAGGAGACACTAGAGAGTTTTAGGAAAACAAAAGGCTTAGAAATCGCGGAAGTCGGGCCAGAAAAGCGGACTAATACCCGGAGAGAGGCCAAATCGAGTTGGAATCGTTCAATAGCCATGTCGGGTGAAATAGCGACGGCCAATCCTTGGATGAAATGTACGAGAAGTAGAAGGTGCGAGATACATGAACCTGTGCGATCTGGAAAGCGATTAAGACGATGGACTATAAACCGAGGTCTCCGCTGCAGTGACTTGCGCTAAGAAAATGCTGCACGAGTTACAAGATCGATAATCGATCAACTAGCCGAAGGAAATCCGAAATGTCAGGAGTTTCAGTTCTTTGTTCTCGAGCTCGTTATGGCATAAACTGTGTGGATCCCTGCAGAAGCTCAGATACATGCGAATGGAATTTGCCTTGTCTTGACAGTTGTTCTTTGGAGAAGAAGGCTATTCGGTCCATGGAAGATTAGCATGGGAGGGTTTAAATTCATCGCCAGGGTCAAGAAGAAATCGAGAGGATGCACCGAGGATACGGCGTTCGATAAAGACGTGTGCCATTATGTAAATGGTACGATGCCTGAGAACAGATAACCCTGGCTTTCGTAGAGGCCAAATATCATTCGGAGATGCGCTGTAAGTAGCAAGTAGAAGCGGCTGACGTCACAGGCACGTGGTCACCACATGGGACCGTGCCGGAATATCCCGCTCGCCATTGTGAGGTCGATGTCGTCTTCGTCGTCGTTGTCGTCGTCGGACTCGACATTGCTTTCCCTCTTGTCCTCGACGCCACATCTGCTGGCATATTCCATTCCTCTCCTTCTACTTTCCATCCTCCTGACTTTTGCTGGCACATTTCTCACTCTTGACCGTTCACGTTCATTCCCACCATCCTATTCATCTCTTCCCCCTCCTAGCGCCTTCGATGTCACGAAGAAGAGGCTCAACTTGACCTGGTGTCTTCAAGGAGGCATTGGAGGACTAGCCACCGGCTATGTTTTTGGTCGTACGTCCCATCTGCCTTATCTGATCATCAATGGCGTCGATCACAGTCTTTCATACTTAGTTCACTTATCTACGTTCCTGTCACTCCTGGTACCCTCAGTCTCCGCACCAACTCCACTTTCCTCGAACGCTTTTCTGGCCGTCTGGATCTTGACATGTATCCTGACCACTATCCTTGGTGGCCGGTATAAATACTGTGCCCTACTCTTCTCCTCTGTTTCTGGCGGGTGAGTTCTCTGTTTTCGTCTCCCTGTCCACTAACTCACTATCCCACAGGGCCTTATTGGCTCTTGCACTTTCTGTCATACTTCATCCGCCTCTTCTTTCACGCATCGTCTTAGTTGTTCTCTTCTTGGTGGCATTCCTCATCACCATCCTCGTGTTCTGCATTCCTCGATTTTCCCAGTTTTTGCACAGAGCGCTTCGCATCACGACGACCTCCGCTGGCGCCTTCAGTCTCATCCTATCTATTGCGTTACTCGCACATATTCCTGCTTGGGCTAACGTCTGGGAGCGTCTTTGGCTGAGCAATGGCGAGAACTGGGGGACTGGCCAAGAGAAAGGACTGAACGCGGCATTCTGCATCTTTATGATCGCGGGGATCGCCACAGATTGGCTACTAAAGAGGTGGTTGGGAGAATGCCCTGATGAGGTACGTACTCTGTGTCCATTTGCCAATTACGCATCATTTATAACCGCTCGAACAGAAGTGGGACAAATATCTGGCAAATTATGCTACCAGTCTCCCCAATGATTACTCTCGCGCAGGAGCATTTCAGCCTCTTACCTCTTTCTGGGAACGTCTTTTCCATTCCAACGAAAACAACTGTATTGTGTTCCCTGCATCTCCGAAGCAAGCTAGAATGAGCATATCCAAGGACGGGCATAGCCTGCTATCAGGAAACAATGATGATCATGCCCAGGATGCTCTCAAGGCCCATGGCACTCATGACCTCTCCGCATTTCCCGTGCTTCTCAAACACCCTTCCACTGCGCAGTTCAAGCCAGAAAAAGAAGTTAAGCGTAAGGCAAAGAATATCACTGGCAGAAGAGGTCGCAAACCTATCAAGTTTGGAGGCCACCTTAGCTCTTATTCCTCTCTTTCGGAGTCAGAGTTCTCAGACACTAATAAAGTTCGGCCGTGGCTGAACCAGAAAGCGTCCATGACCTCTTCTACTCCGACATTAGTAGATGAACATCTACATGTGCGTCCATCGCTGGATTATGACCTGAATGTGGAATTCGCCCATCAGAAGAAGGGATGCGTAAGGGCTGGAGGTGGTACTGGGGGTGATCTATCTGACTACTCGGATTATGAAGAAGACCTGGGCTTACAACAGCAAGCTATCAGAAGAAAAGAAGATGTTGGCAATAACTGGAGTCCTGGTTTTATAAAACCTTATTCGTCTTCGTCTGTCAATGCAAGTGTTGGTAGCAGAAACACGAACGGAGCTCTGCCAATAGGTGTAGTCCCCGCAACTCCATCCTTGATCAAAGCCCTGGACCGGGTATCCGAAGCACAGAGGGAAGCTTTTGGAGTTGCTGGCGTAGGTGGCTTTCCAAGAAATATACAATCTGCGAGTGGTGGCTCCCCCTCACCGGCGCCCAAGGCGAGGGATGGCTTGCCAAGAGTGGAGGAACAGGCAGCTGATAATGATAATGATGATCTGGAGCAAAACAAGGCAGGGTGGGATGATTTTTGGAGGGATGTAACGGAGAAGGCGCGAAACTAGCAATGGCCTCTCGGTGAAACCCGGGAGGTATGGAGCGCTCTTCGACGAGAAAGGTCTGTATTATCATCATGGAAGGAATGCTGCACGATTTCATATCTTAAGTTATCGTTCACGATATCATTATCCACTCTATTGCCACGACCTATTGACGACCTTATTGACGACTTGTAGTTTACGACAATTTACGCTGTTTCTACCACCCCTTTTCGCCTTCCATACGGAAGAAGAGAACGAATTATGGTCCGACAAATGAAATTGGGTACGACGTGGACCTGGGCGATTTGCCCTTGCCGCGAAGAAAAGGAGAAGAGCAAGACTTAAATCTTGAATCAGGTCTCATTTGCACGAGCGCAGCATATATCGGCTTAATATGGTCGTCCCTAGTCGCAGCCAAGGCCACTTATCATAATCTTATCATTTATTTCAAGTGATTCTCTATCACGAGAATAAATCGTTAGAAAGACTGCTGATCAAAGAGCACCAAAGATATGTGCACAAAATCCCGTTATTGGTTCTTCGGCTCATAGAATGGTGCAAGGTTGGTGATGCAATTATTAGGAAACTAGGCTTGTGCAATGAGGATATATGGCTGAGCACAATTGGGATCGTGCACCTATTTGAAGCTATTTTTGTTTCCGAGTCAGACTATGTTGCAAAGATGTTCTCGCCCTCAAGAGCCCTTCTGAACCCCAAATTTGAGGGTTACAAGTTGGATCTGGTCTGCCAGGAGGATGTGGTGGCACGATATCCACTCGAATACAAACCGACACAAGCTACAGTGTCTGGCAGATCCACGTTCTCGTTTCAGGAAATTCAAAGTCGCATAACACACAATCATCTTGCTGTATGGAGCGAAGCTGGTCGTGCAATTTATGTTGATTCTGACGCCAGAGTAATCGCGGTTGACATCGATGCGGTCAGCTTCTGGCACTTTGATTTTAGGGTGTTACTTCCTCTGATTTTGGTTTCCAAGTAGGGAACATTCCAACCAACCTTCAGGGTTTTGCATGTACTACCAGTTCCCATACGATCAGATGCTGTTGAAACACCTAATCGCGAGTACCCTTCTGCTGTTTTCCTCTCACCATCCATGGTGTTCGTTTCGGATGGTTATGGCACTATGTATGTGCTTCAGGTGAAGAACAGTGGTCCTTCGGACGTACTTGGGGTGTTCACTCTGTCACCCATCTCGATGGAAATACCTTTCAGAATTCATAGCGTCCACAGGGTGTCATCAACCGCTGTTATCGCTATTCTATCGTCTCGACATCATGCGGAGAACGCAGATATGGAATCCATGGAAAAGGAACGGGTGAAACGTCCATCACCTTATTTTGACATTTGGGCTGTGAAGATCGAACTTCCTTTTCTTGGACAACAAGGAAACACTCGTCAACTGGATATAATATGGCGTCGTCGTGGACAGGACGTTCCTATTTACACATCGTATGAGGAATCCCGAAAGTCATTCATTCTGATCGGCGGCACTGTTTATCGGCAAGTGGATCGTCAGATCTCTTCGGCCTATCAACCATCTCCTGACGAAATCGTACCCATTCCCCGAGCGGGCGAAAACCTCGATTCACAAACATCAGAACTCCCGAAGCCTTTGCCGTATGCATGGAGCCAAACACACGACTCCGTCACACTAGCAATACCGCTCCCTTCAAGCACTTCCAAGTCGAACATCAAAGTTGCGTTCTCTCCACGGACTTTGACCGTTCACATTGACAGCGACGTATCGGCTTCTGTTCCTATTCCGCGCTATTCGGCAAAACTGTTGTGGGATGGCATATCATCGTCGACCAGTTATTGGACATGGGACCGTGAAGCAGAGCATTCCTTTGGATTACTCAACCTTTACCTTGACAAGCAGCATGAAGGAACCAAGTGGAGCCAGGTTTTTGCACCAGAGGACACCTTTGTCGCCTTAGAATCGAGCTTCGAGGACATCGAAGTATCAGAAACTTTGGATCCCTCTGAACTTTGGCATATTCGTGAAGAATTGGAAAAATACACGACATCCTTGCGCGAGGGGGATGATGCAAGTGGTTTAGGTTTAGGAAGAGGCGTGCCAAGCCTTGCCGAAGGTGAGATGGATATGGAGGTTGATGAGTCTGTCGGCAGGGAAGCTTACCTTACGTGGGTGGGAGAAGATGGATCTATTCCTCCTTGGTGGAATGAATCGAAGTCAATTCATTTTCAACTCCTCGCGACGCCTATGCCAGGCAGTAACGAATCAACCCTTTCCCTTGTCGTCAAAAACCATCTCGACGGGACAGTGCACTCGCTCATTTTTGATGTTCCAAATCCCACAGATTCGTCAGAGTGGACGCACACTTCTACCTTCTCTGCGCTGGCTTTTGTACTTGCTTCAAAGCGAGACACGCGCTTCACCTACCACATCTCTGGGAACGCTGTATTCGCGTTCGAAGGTGGGTCCAGAGATAGAGGTGGGAACGTGTATATTTACCGAGCTGCTCCCATAAAGGAGAAGTGGGCAAAGCAAACCATACTAAAAATCGACGATGGATACGGAGGTTCACTGTTGGGAGTCGGTGCAGTGAAATTTGGTTCAGGAGCAACAATATTTGCTTGCTTGACGGAGGGTGAGTTAGTCTTGATAAAAAATCCTTAGGCAGTATTATTTCAAGGATTTTATTAATATTCTTACGTCACTGTATGTGGTGATCAGCGAGAGAACAGATTATACGATAGTGAAATGAAATGAACGTGAACAGGTCCATAGTGGAAATTGTGTGTAAGTGTACAGTGCTACATGAACATGATATCACCGAAACAACCGTACAGGACCTATACATTAATGAACAAGAAACGTACCCAGTAAGACTTGAAACACAGGGAAAACGGGAGTGGGATTAGAGATAATGCTACATTCTTAGATCCGTCAATGCCTTCACCAATAGATCTTCACTTGAATCCATCAACCCCTCTGCCTTGACGACTGCGAGGGGTTCATCACCATGAGGTTGGGAATGCAACTGCTCCACCGGAGGCGACGCATTACCGTTCGGTAAAGGTTTTGGAGGAGGAGGCGCTTCACCCTGGAGACGAAGCTGTGATACTATATCATGCCAGGTGGTCGGAGATTTGGGACTGAATCCATGGCTAAGGTTTCCGTCCGGATTGGAAGCGCCGGCGTCGACCATTTGCGAATCGCCGTCATCGTTCGAATCATCTCCTTTCCGGATATCTTTCTCAAACTGATCTAACTTGGCTTTGAGATGCTTCGTGAGGTCTGCAGATTCGGGGTGTCCAAGCCCCAGGGTATCGTCGAGGACCCCGAAGTCCTCTGCAACTATCTCATCACCGCCATCTTCGTCGTCACTTTCATCGTTTGCAAACATTAATGTCCCACTATCACTCATAATTCCGGCGGCGCCTTGCATAAAAGAGATGCCGCCGGTACTTGAGAGGAACCTAGAGAACCCACTCAACCCAGGGCTAGTTAGAAGGCCCTCTTCGGGGGTGTCCTGTTGGGTGTCCTTTAGGCTCTGCTCTTCAGGTTGCTTTTGGTTCACCAGCACGGTCTCTCGTTGCGCCGCTTCCCGAACCTTAAGGGCTGCCTGCCGTGCGCGGAACGCATTGATGCGACTTTGGGTGTAGAGTTGGGGGGGAGTACTTGGAGTCTTATAACCATAATTTTTCTTGACACGATCGGTGATCCAAGCATACCATTCCTCTTTGGTACGCCCATGGAGGATAGCGACAATCAAGACAGTCATGTTGTCACAACCAATTCCCGCGCCAGTTGATGTATCAGGCGCTAAGCAATGGTCGCACATCATCTCGCAAATCTCCGAAAGCTGCTTGCCTTCAGAGACCTGATATCGAATAAAGTCGACTACCTGCTGCGAGCTTAGACAGTCCCAGATACCTACAGTGTAAGAAAACAAATTCAGCCTATTTACGATAAGAAAGAATGCAAATGCAAACCATCGCAGGCAAGCACAAAGAATTCATCTTCATCGGATATTTTATGTGTGATGACATCAGGATCTGCTGTTATAATTTGTTTTTCTGGTGTTAATGAGTAGTTTTTCTTAAATTCAAAGTCGCCTATCGCTCTTGACAGCGCAAGATTGCCTGGTGATCAAGGTTAGGACAATACATGACGAGTACTCGGCATAACCAGGCTGACCGTTGACACGTCCATATTGAACATATCCACCGGCACCATGAATGCGTTGTTTTTCGACTAACGGTGACGATGATGATGTGGCTCAAAATATGTCCTTGAAAAAAAAAGATTGTTTTACCGTAATTTGTTGGTTTGTGATCTTCACTGAGATCCTGCACCTTCCCCTTGATGCCAATAACGGATCGAGAATCACCGGCATTGGCCTAAAGTAAGTTGAGAAATCAATATGCACCGGCAAAGAAATTTCAAATAACATACGACATATATCTCCCCATCGGAAGTTACTAAGGCTGTTACTGCCGTGCAGCCAGAGGGATCTCGCGCGTGGTCCGGATCTGACGACGAGCAGCTGTGAAATGAGAACATATAACAATGTCGTTGGCATCCACGTACTTGCCAAGAGATCTTCATCAGTACCCAAAAAAGCTCTTTTCAAAGCTCCCTTGTATTGTTTCTGTTTATACGCCTCTTCCGCGATTAAGCGTTTATGAACATTCTGCCCGGCAAACCTTGCAACGGTTCCACCTTGAGCAGAATGTTACATATATGCGAATGATGGCATGTACTATGACGCACCGCCATGTCCATCGTACACAGCGAAAAAAGCATTTGAGTCAGTCAGACCCTCGTCGAGATCCAAGACAATGGAATGCGCATCTTCCATAGCTGAAAGATGGCAGGTTCGGAAAGAGAATTCATAACGTCTTCTCTGAGAACGACTCACAAAGTCTCCACCCTTGCATCTCTGAAATGCCGAAGAGAAATTTGACATTCCCGCCAGAATTTGAGTGCTTTGATGTCACTGGAAGGAACATATTGGACCGAATAATTTGAGACCCATGACGCCTGACTAACCTGGGGAAGAAAGTGTTTGTCCCTATGACAAAGTTAGCTTGAAACCGACGATATCGAAGCAAGCTGACCATAGCTTGTGATTCTTGAACCGAGACGGTAGGGGACCTACCACGAAAGATTTATAAAAAGATATAGGGATATAATGACACCCTGGGCCAGAGAAGTAGCAGAATGAAATGAAGGACGAAGAACGGTCGTGTGGGATGCAGATCTTTCGAGCAAGTCACTTGTTTATACCTGTTGATTTCGATCGCACTTCTGAAAATTTCCGCCGATCTCTCGAACAGTATTAGAATTCGAATTCCCAAACTATTATACAACTATTTAGATGCTTAAACGACCGTCTCAACACCAACATCGTCCCCCTTGCGCTCCCTCTGCTTAATAAGGTGCTGACTATATGATGAAGGATTGGAATGCTCAAAGATTTCGTTGATTTCTTCCAGAGTGAACCCTCTGGTCTCCACCACGAAAAAGTAGATCATCACCACTTCAAATACGTCCCAAATACAGAATATGATATAAACTGTGGAAACGAGATTCTGGTGAGCTCTAACGATCGCGGGGGATAGTCTGATATGCACCTTTCCACCCAATCCTTTGCAGTGCGACAGGAAGGCTGTATTGCCGTCACATCGGGTGGACTTCCATGCGTGAATCAATTTACGCACCCAAAAGTGTTGATCAGACTTGCTGACTGAGTAACGATACCAAGGAAGGCAAGACCCTTGGCTCGCATTTCGTAACTAAGAACTTCTGCGGGATATAGGGCTTGCCTACACCACCGAAATTCAGTGTCTGCGGCATAACTGAAGCAAATAATCCACAAACATGGGCGTCCAACCAAAGGAAAAGATAACCATGAACAAGTAGATGAATGTAATGCCGGCATTCGCCCGTGGTATGCTGCCCACGGAGCTGAGAAGCCCAGATACGATCGCTAATGTGACGACCAGCATGGAAGTCGACATCAACAAATTTTTGCGACGACCGAAGCGATCAACCAAGAAAGATCCCTGAGTAAATGTCGTCAGAACCAATCTGATAAAAATAATTTACCAACTCACACTTAGTGCTTAACGTTCCGAGGGTGGGTTGGTTTATTATTATAATACCTTGCCATTAAACAAGAGAAAGCTCACCTCCAATGCTATTACGCAATTGACGACGTTAGATCACGATGGAATTCAACAGAACTTACTATGAAGTTACACTGTTCACAAAGTTCAGAGTGAGTCTACGATTTTGCGATTTGATCCCAGCATTCTGAAGCAAAATAGGAAGGAAGTATGTGATAAGACCGTTTCCACTTAGTTGACCTGTAGTCTGGGGTGAGCAAGTAACAGTCGTCAACCATAACCCTCTCTTACCGAACCAGCCTGTCATTGTCAGTAGTGCATTTATGATAAGTCTCGTGAATAAGGGAATTAATAACACACCAACGAGAATTACCATGTAAGTGCGGTAACGATCTGCACGGGTTCTTAACAAGGGTCTGAAATCCCACCACACCTCTAATAATTTATATGCCGGTGAGGACAAGGGCTGCAGAATAAATTAAAATACTCACTATCTACTCCATCGATTCGAATCTTTTCTTCAATTTCTTCCATTTCGAGGTCAATGAGGGGGGAATTGATGTCACCAGTACTACTGTGGAACCTGGCTAGGATTGCCCGGGCTTCCTTGGACTTCCCAATGCTGTAAAGCCAACGAGGACTACAAGGATGGTGTCAGTCTAATCAGTCAGGTTTGAAATCATAATTACTCGCGATTCGGGACACAGGAAGACCAAAAGCACGTTTAAAGAAGCAGGTACGATCTTGCTTCACTTTAGCTCTCGATGACCACGAATGGAAATATTGTCCAGACTTACCTGGATCCACAAAGGTAGGCGCCAGGATAATTCGCTCTGCCATCTGCCTGTCGGGACCATCATTCCAGTGGCAGCAATTTGGCCGACGTAGTAACTAAATAATGACATTTGGCTTGGGAAATCAACAATGACCAGGATACTAACAAAGAATTCAAGAAACCGAGATAAGCGCCCCGTGACTGAGGCGGCACCAACTCTGCGAGGAAAGACTTGGCTGAAGTAGCGGCACATAAGGTACCAAAACCTGAAAAATAAATTGTTGGAAGGGCAACTTGGGGACAATTGGTCAAGAAAGTGACCGGTCAAGAAGCGGCCTCCAAGAAATCTGGGCATAGAGGTTGCAGTGGCAGTTATTATAACACCAGTTCTGAGTTGCTCATAAATGCGAGGTGTGTGACTACAAGGAAAGAAGGAACGTACATCACAGCTGCATTGCCGAAAAACATGGAGAACCTGCGTCCGAATCTGTCCGGGAGGTACGCTAGATTGATTGTCAATTATGAGGCACGACACCGGGCATCTTTTGCAAAACTCACCAGATGGGATAGTTCCACTGGAGGTCTCTGAGAACCGGTGAATGTTTACTGCATGGAACTAGAATACGTACCAAACCGATCCGCTATATAAAAGTTGTAATGAATTGACGCGGGGGTCACCAATCAGGATAGGAGAGGAAGATCACGTACACCGTATAAATTCCAAAAACAATTCTGCAGCAAAATCAGCACATTGAATCAAATAGAAGAAAATCTCACGATGTCCCAACTCCAGCACCGCTCAAACCAAAATAGTGCTGATACTGCAACATACCATTGACTCCACCCATGACCTAATCAATCCTAAGCTCATGCGAGATTTTTGAAGGAAGGGAATGATAAAACAGACAGTTCCATCAAATCCATTATCACCTGAACAACAACATGCCACCAAAGTGACGAAATACATCTGGAAGTAATGAAACTTGATGAGTTGTCAAACATCAAATGTATGCCAGAAGTACCTGAAATGCACGCCAGCTAAACGGTGTGACCCCAGGGTCCACTTCCAACGCCGCCTTCAACGCAATCTGACGCTCCTGCGGTGTCTTCGGCGATGGAAGAGGTTCTATGTGCTCAGGTATTGTTTTGGCGATGGATGAGCGAGAATCATCTTTACTGTCTGTCATTGGGGAAAAGATGAGGCTTCGGTTGGGAACAGTAACTACCTTATACCTATAGTCGATAGGGGTACAGTTTGCAGGTAAGTCACAAGCACTCTAAAAAATGTCAGATGATCTCCATAGGTAACCATCAACTTCGTAGCATGTGCTGAACCCAATTCCCAGAAATGTCAGTGGACTAGGTATGTAATTTGGCGCACGAAGAGGGGTCGACATAGCTCGGGCTTTTTCTCCCGCGGGTGTCTATAACAAGTGGTAGTATTGAATTGGTGCGCAGGCACACTCCCGGGGCTGTGACATATTATGCACCCATGAGACGCGAGACCAGCGAACATCATTTCTGTGAAGGATTACAATGGAAGGACGATATATTTAGTCTGATGCCAAGAGATAAGAGACAAATCGAGAAACCTCCAGAATACCCTACACCGAGGTTTATCAGTGGTCCCGGTCGCGAATCAGTAATATGACAGAAACATGAACCAATGGCACCAAAGAAACTGGCGTGACTGTGATACAGTTGTGGGGAGGGCGCAAAATCGCGATGTCGGACAGCAGCGAGCACGAGACGGACATCTGACCGACCAGATACAAGGCCCTCCTTAAGCCCCCCTGATAGTAATAGAGAGAGGCACGTTTAGCAAGTCACATGTAGACGCTGGTTCAGTTCACTATGTACGTACCAGCGCTTTTCGGGAATATCCGGTCCGCCCACATTATTAAGCAACTTCTCAAAGTCCGCCTGACATGCCGGACGGCTGACACATGCTTGTCGCGCGACGACAACGCCACGAGTCACTACTCTTGGTATTCTGTCAAATTATGTGATTGGTCGCGGTACCTGACGGCCCTGGTGTCACCTTTTGTCCAATATACTGGCCTGGGTCAAATGTTATTGTCCTAGTAATAAATCCTGGTCATGCTGAGATTCTGATAGCCACTTGTGACTGCCAGTGGTTTCGTGATACCATGGAATAATGTGGACTGACATTTACCATTGATGTCATTGGTTTCTGTTAGGGAGTGGATTTTGATAGTGCTGCTTCAATCCAGACCAAGCACATCCGGAACATCAACTTTTCAGGGTAACTGAAAATTGGGCCGCCGCAGACAATAGTTTCGTCGTGTGACTGAAATCGGACGTTTCACATGGTCCTAACTTAGGAAACTAGATATTTCAGTCACGTCACTCAAACAAATAAATTTCCAGCTACCTGAAAGCTGGTCACTCCCGATGTGAAGTACATTATTTCTTGAAACATGCATGTAACTTGATGAAAGTAGTTTTATCCATATATCGCACTGAAAATCCACACCCCCTGGAAGCAGAATTAGGACTTGCACAGATATACAAAGTTTGAAATGATCATGGGACCGAATTGCATCGTGTCTGGTGTCAGTGTAATTATTCTGTACAGTATCTGTCATGCCTTGTTGACCCTGGGTCTGGGGCCGATCTTGTATGACGCCTTGTCACTAGTAGTGACAGATCTGTTTGTACCTAGTTTACTCAGTATCTCTAAGAGCTCATGCATACTCTTGCTGCATGAGGTACTGATCAACCCCCCACCCACTCTTACACTTTTTTGAGTACCCAGTACTATATTGCTCTGGGCTAACAACCCCAAAAATTCAAAATTGTTGCTGCAAGGGTCATCAATTTTCTGTGTTCATCTTCCTATATTATTCTTCAGACTCCTTCTCATCTGCTAGGGAAATGAGAATATAAAATCCAAAAACTTTGTTCAAGTTAAATCCAAATATTTTGTGCCACATGATTTGTTTGTTATTGTTTCCTAGAACCTTAAATCTTTCTCATTTCCTCAGTGAGTAGCTGTGGCAGCTTGCACTTATTTGGCGTGTGGCACTAGTCATAATGTTCTCACCTCCACAACTTGACATGAATAAGTACAAGGAAATTGATGTGTTATGTTGATGTGGCATGATCACTAAGATGACAATTGAAATTATTATCTCAAAAAACTCATTTGTTGCATTAGTGTAATCTTGCAGTGGAGGGCTGTGAGATTCACTAAAAGTGAGATATTGGAATCAAGAGAGAGAAAAGGAGAGAGAAAAGGAGACATGAGGTGGGAACAGGCTCAGAGTATGTGTAAGGGGACTAGGAGGTGTTCCAAGGGTCTTGGCAATTTTCTGCATTCATCCCATATTTTTTTTTAACATTTTATTTCACTTTATTCTGCCTTTTCTATGATTTTCTATGATTTTATCTCTATTTTATGATTATCTCCCCATGTCTGTACACATTGACAGTTTTATTTTTGAAGGCAGGGCCCTTTTCAGATGCTTACCCATCAAGGTGATGTCATTCTGTAGCTTTGATCTGCCTATCTCTGCCTTTTTCTATGTATTTTTAGCCTACTATTTGATTTTTGGAATATACTAGGCATTAACAGATGGGTCCTTAGAGTTTTCTCTTTGGATTCCCCTCTGTCAGGTGTGCCTATATCATTTGTACTATGTAATTAAATATCAACTTTGGATTCCACTCTGTCAGCTCACTATTAAGTGAGGCTTTGAGGTTGCCCTTACAGAAGGCCTGTTATGAGAGCTTAGCAAAATCAACATTTTACATTATCTTATCTAATCATATCAGATTGTCTTAGTAGATTACATACAGCATGGTTAGGGGCAGGCGCTGTGCATTGGCATGGGTGCAGCATGACAAAGGAGGCTTACTGATGCAACACATGGGGTAAGCATGGTCAAACCTCATGAATGTAGCATGTATAGTAGTATATAAGATGCAATATTATACCAAGAGACTATAGTTGAGTTTTCTTAGGATTCCATCATAACAAGTTTGAATGCTTGAGACTGTGAGACAATCTTTCTATCAAACAACAACTTCTTGTGAGAGCCCACCTAGCAGTCCACCAAGTATAACTTTGGTTGAAGTAGTGGTTGCAATTGGTGTTGCCTTAACAGAAGGACTCGACTCCTTTACACTGATAATACTCAACCTGGAAACCTAACAAAAACCTGTTAAAAGGCCTAAGAAGTATAACACAGGCTAGAGGAAGTGTGCAAGTTGGTACTAAATATCACCACTGATACCCAAAGGTTGTGGTTAGAGACACGAAATGGTAAGATGTGTTGCAAATAGTCTGTGGGAGCATACAAAGATGTTTGAAATAGGTTCAAAGATGTCTGAAGTAGTTTAAAGAAGGTTCAAAGGAGTTCAAAGAGGTTCGAGGAGTTTTGAAGGAGTTGGACTGGTGTTGAGGTATATCAAAGAATGGATATAGCAAATTAGAAGTGTTTTTGAGAGACAATATGCGATAAGTTGAGGGGCAAATATGAAAGTTTGAAGAAGTTCACGATATTTTGCAGAACTTAGAGATACAAGGTGAGACTTGGACTCAAGAGAACAGCACTTAAATCAAATGATAATGGAGAGAATAACTTCTTCTCTTCTTCCCTTGTGTTCTGAGTAACTAGTACAAGTCTATATACATTTTGAAGAGATAGTACCAAAAAGGAAATATAACATGTGTAGTACATGAGGCAATATACACAACAATGAGGACTTTGTAAATCATAAAACAAATGAGAAACGATAATAATTGAAATGTACATTGTCCCAGTATAGTAAAAATACTTATCTTATTGCTTCAATATATCATTAAAACACAAAACCACCATTATTGCATTCTAAATCTTTTGTTGTCTCTCCTCGTGTCTGATAGTGCTCAATATGTGATGCAATGGTTCATGCCTGCTGTGCTGTGTAAGTCAAAAGGGTTTTGGGACAGCTATATGGCAGCCAATGTTGTTCAAAGTAGTGCAAAGTTGTTCAAAGGCATTTGAAGTGTCATAAAGTCATTTGAAATCATTTGAAATTGTCCAAAATAGTTCAAAATAGGTTCAAAATGGAATTCATGGGGTTTGTAGAGGTTTGGGATTGTGAATTGTAAAGTCTTGATATGTTTGGAGACCTTTCCAAACCTTAGAGTCCACTGTGGACCTATCAATGCACTCACACACACATCATACCTCTCACATCACAGAATGTCTTGACAAGGAGCCTAGTATACACCCTATCACTAATTTCTCCACATGCACATTTCACCCAAACCACCTTAAACATTTCATCAGAAGATACTCAGAGCTTCACGATAGATGACAAGGGATTGCTTGTACTGAGGGTAACATTGAGCCTGACTCTCAGGAGATTACCTATAAGGAGTGCTGGGGAGATCTTCAGAGAAACTGTAAGAGCAACCTCAAGCCTCACTTACTAGTGAGCTAACAGAGGGGAATCCAAAGTTAATATTATACTACATAATACAGACACTCCAGGTGCACCTAACAGAGGGGAATCCAAAGAGAAAACTCTAAGGACCCATCTGTTGATGCCCAGTATATGTGATAGAGCCAAAAATCAAATAGTAACCTAAAAAAGGCAGAGATAGGCAGATCAAGCTGTGGAATGATGTCTCCTTGATGGGTAAATGTCCAGAAGGGGTCCTGCCTCTAGGAATAGAACTGTCAACATGTACCAACATGGAAAAAGCTGAAATATAATTATAAAATAGGAACAAATCATAGAAAATCATAAAAAAGGCAGAATAGGGTGAAATAAAATATAAAAAAATATGGGATGAATGCAGAAAATTGCCCAGATGCCTGGGGCACCTTAATTTCCCCTTACATCACCCCCCTTTTATGATGAATCACCCTGATGCATTCAAAACTGTATTTGCCCAAAGTTGGATGCTTGGATGCACTGAGGCGCAGAGGAATGTTGCTGATGGAACTCCCTGACCAGTTGTGGGGCATTCACATCGGACTCTGTGACCCAAGAGTTCTCCTCATACCCATAACCCTTCCTGTGCACCAGGTATTCAAGTTTACCTCAATGTAAGCAGCTGTCCAGGATGGACTCGACCTTGTACTGAGGTTTGCGTTTGATGACTGTAGGCAGTGGAGGAGGTCATGCCACACATCCAGGAAATGGATCTGTGGGAGCAGGCAGCAATTTTATGACATAGAAGATAGGGTGGAGTCTGGACATTGACTGTGGTAGCCATAGGCAGTAGGTGTGCAACCTGACATGTTGTTAGGGTGACACCCACTAATCTGCTAGCTAGACTATGTGGGCTCTCCTACAAGAAGGCAGTGGCATGCGCGCGCATTGATGTGGTTAGTTGGTACTCAGTGCAGAGTCTCAATGGAAGGGGTGAACACTTAACCTACAACTGCAGGCATGCTCGGAGTGAGGGGGGAGTTCGCTTAGAGGGCCTCGGATCATCCTTCTGGGCATGGAGACTATGAGGAGGCTGTAATGGTGGTTTTTAATTTGCGCACTAGTTGTGTATGCTCAAGGGAAGATATGCACAATGCAAAGGGGCAAAAATGCGCAGTGCGGAAAAATGCACAACGACGGGGAAGATGAAAGTGGGAGGTGTAGTGAGACAAAGACGGCACTGAGATGTGCTGGGAAGGTGACGCAAAGGTTGGGGGCGCAAATGGGATGAAAGCGCAAGGGGCAGAAAAAGGTGCAAATGGTGCACAAAATGTGGCTATGCAAATAAGTGCACAAACAGTGTGCAAATGCAACTATACGAAGGGCGCACTACAATAGTGCACAAACAAGGATGAAGGATGCAATGCAGGGACGAAATGCAACAATATGACGAGGGGACGCAAACGATATGCAAATGTGGCTTTATGAGGGGTGCACTACAAAGGTGCATGGACTAGACGCTGGTGCACAGACTATGTGCAACGCTGACTGAGCTATGAACTGTGAGGGGGGGAAAAGATCCTCTGAATTCTCTATCTGTCTGCCTACTATGTACAAATGGCTTATGTGATAAAAATGGTAAAATAAAGTGTAAAAATAGAAAGCACCATGTGCTACCCACAAGCACATCCATTTGCCCATCTAAACCTGACCGCACTATGCCGCTGCCTCAGTTAATAAGACTTGCACACCTATAGTCCAATACCCAACTGTTCCAGTGCGATGCACTATTTTTGGTGCACTCTAGGTCTCGTGCACTCTTCCCAATTAATCTGCTTCAGTGTTATGTGTTGCATGCTGTGCCTTAGTAATAATGATGTGATCGACCTGTGCCAGTTACCAGATAAGGTGATGCTGATTGGAAATGTGGAAGAACTACATGTATAAGGAGATGCTGTGAAAGGCCAAATAGTGCCAAAGTGCCAGGATTATGTGAAAGCGCCCAAGTGTGCACAGTCCAATGCCAAATAGGCACAAAGCACCCTGATTATGTGAGAATGTGCAGTTCGCTCGTGTTGGAATTGCAGTGCACCTCAAGTAAATGCGTCAGTAAGATGGAAGCTGCGATATGCAGCACAACTGGTGTGGTGGATTGTTGTGTGTGTGATAGGGATTGTGCAATGAGTGCACAACAGAGAATGTGAGTTGCAGGTAAAGCATAAAAGAAACACACAAAGGCCCATTGAGCATGCAATAAATGTGAAAGACAGATAAGGAGCATGAGGGGGGGGCACACGGAGGTGGTTCAAAGCATAACAGGGCACATTTATGGCACATGACAGCAGGCAGCTATGGGGGAACCAAAAGCACACCTAAATGGTCAAAGGCATGCAAAAGTGCACAAATGTGCATGGGAGCACATGGGAGCACACTGGAGTGCATGGGAGTGCACTGGAGTGCATAGGAGCACACTGGAGCACATGGGAGTGCACAGGAGTGCAGAAAGTGGACAAAGGTGCACAGTAGCACACAAAAGCACATGAAGGCATGCAAAAGCACGCTGCGCAAAGTGTGTAGAAGATGTCCAAGCAGTGTGCACAATCATGAAAAATGCTGTAGTACGAGCGCAGGGTGATAGGGAGCTGTATCAGCATGATGGGAGGGTTTAATGGATTTGATGCGAGGGTTTAAAAATAGAACAGTTGGCTAAAATAGGCCTTTCACACCACTATTGTAGATGGAATACCTAAGAGAACTCAACTGAGGTCTCCTAGTATTTATTTTAGGGTTATATACTATGTTACACATATTGTAGTATGTTATTATGGATGCATGCACACATGTGCACACAGGTGCATACATGTGCATACATATTGATGCGTGTAAATAGAGAATTCCCATGCTGACAAATAATGCATATATAGGCATTTTGTAGTATATTTTGGTGAAATAAAATGAAATAAAATAAAATAAAAATAGTATTATGTAATAGGCATGTTAGGAGACTGTTTCCTAACATTACCCCCCTTTTATGCCTCGACTTCCAGGTGAGAAAATATTGTATCTGTCCCCTCTGTGAAATTTTGGTAAGGCTGGAAATTCATCTCCTCATACACCATTCTAGCAATGTGATGCGGAGCATTTGGATTACATTTAAAGAATTGGGCGATTGCTTTACATGCTCACTTACAATTCTCCTCAGGTTCCCATGAATTATTTTTGTCAGTGTAGTTCTTCCACTTGATTAAGAATTCCAATTTATTTCGTCGAAGACGAGAGTCCAAAATCTCTTCCACAATATATTCTGGAGCACCTTCTACCATTATTGGAGGCTGTGGAGTAGTTTGTTGACCAGGAATAGTGGGTGGGCAGTAAGAGCATAAATGGGAAATGTTAATTTCAGGATCAATCTTGAATGACTGAGGTAATTTTAACACTACCACCGCATTGGGTGAAATTATCTTAAAAATTGGATATGGGCCAACTTGCTTCTCTGTAAGCTTTCTTGAAGGTCGTGGAATATTTAGATCCTTGGTACTTAGCCATACCAAGTCACCAACTTTGTACTCTGGAGCAACAGCTCGAGTACAATCCACGTGTCGCATCATATCATCACGTGCTTTCATCAATGCTGCCTCTGCTTCCTCCTGCACCTTTCACATTTTTGACACAAAGTCCTCCACTGACTGCATCTTGACTTCCCTTCGAGGTTCTACTCCCATTCTGGGATGATACCCATAATTAGCAAAGAAAGGTGACATGCAAGTAGCTGAATGGAATTTATTATTGTGAGAAAATTCTGCAATTGCCAACCATTCAGGCCAATCGGTTTGTGGGTGATTGACAAACATGCATAGGTACTGCTCCAACTCCTGATTTATTCTCTCTGTCTGCCCATCAGTTTGTGGGTGATATGCCATAGATAATTTGGTTTGAATCCCCAATATATTATTTAACTCTCACATAAATGCAGAAGCAAATTGTGATCCATGATCAGAGATAACTGTATCAGGTAATCCATGTAACTGCCATACCTGATTTAGATAGAGGTGCGCCAAGCCCAATGATGAGGTTTCTGCTGTAGTAGAAATAATATGGACTTCCTTTGTGAAGCGGTCGCACACTACAAATATTGCATCATATCCTTGAGCTTCAGGTAATCCTATGATGAAGTCCACAGATATGTCTAGCCATGGTGCTTTAGGTATAGGGTTCAGCATTAATTTCCCAGCAGGCTTTTCTGGAAATTTCTTCCCCCTCATGCACATATCACACCCATCCACATACCCCAACACATACTTTGAAATTCTGGGCCACCAATAATTTCTCATCACCAACTCCAATATTTTCCACCTTCCTGAATGTCCAGCAGCTGGCGTGTTATGATGTAACCATACGATCTCCCTTCGTAAATCTTGATCCTTCGGTACATACACCTTTCCTCTGAACAACACTAACCCTTGTTCTTCAACCCATTCATCTCCTTTAATATTACCTTTCTTCTCTCCCCTCAAAGCTTTCACAGCTTCTACCACCTCATCATCCATCTCTGAACATTGCCTGATTTTAGACAACATTTCCGTCTCTGAGCTATCCACCAATAAATGCCCTTGATGCATAGCACAAATACGAAAGTATTCAGGTTTGAGTAGGGTAATATTTTTATTGTCCTCCTCTACCCCCCTTTTATAATCTGTACGTCTGGATAATGCATCTGCTTTTCTCATCAAGCTTTCTGCTTTGTAGACCAAGTGAAAATTAAAATGCAATAGGAATAATGCCTAACATGCTTGTCGACGATTAAGCTTTTTAGCAGACATAAAGTACTGCAGATTTTGATGGTCTGTCCAGATCTTGATCTGATGTGTACATCCCTCCAAATAATGTCTCCATGCCTCCAATGCTTGTATTATTTCCAACATTTCTTTATCATGCACATCATAATTCCTCTCCACATCATTCAATCCTCAAGACAAATATGCACAAGGATGCCATTTGTCATCTTCACATAACATTGATAATACCACTCCAGTAGCAAAGTCTGATGCATCTGATTCCACTCGTAAAGGACATGTGAAATCTACTGGGACCAATATTGGTTCTTCCACAAACTTCCTCTTCAACTCCTCAAATGCTGTCTGCTGTTGTTCTCCCCATCTCCACACTACTCCCTTTCATGTAAGATTGTGTAATGGTGCAGCAATTTTGGAAAAATTATGAACAAAGCAACGATAAAAATTAGCGAGTCCCAAGAAAGCCTGAACTTCCTTGATATGGGTAGGCATGGGCCAATCAACAATTGCCTGTACCTTGATAGGATCCATCTTGATTCCATCAGGACCAATCTTTAATTCCAAGAACTCAATCTCGCTTGCTCCAAATACACACTTCTCCAGTTTAATGAATAAATCATTCTCTGCCAATCTCTTCAACACCTCCTGCACTATCGCCTCATGATTTTCTTCATCCTCCATGAATATCAAAATGTCGTCAATAAATATTATCACCACACCTTTGTCCATCACATCCTTGAAAATATCGTTCATCATATTTTGAAAAGTTGGGGGACTATTGGTCATCCCAAAAAACATGACAAGCAGCTTGAAGGATCCTTGATGCATGGCAAATGCTGCTTTCTACTCATCTCCTTTCTTTATTTGTACATTGTTGTACCCCCAGCATAAATCCAATTTTATAAAGACCTTGGCCTTTCCCACCTTGTCAATTATCTCTGAGATCAATGGCAAAGGGTACACATTCTTCACTGTCCACTCATTCAAATACCTATAATCTGTACACATCCTCTTCCTCTGATCTTTTTTTGGTACAAAGAATACTGGTGATGTCTGCAGTGATTTCGAAGGTCATATGTATCTCTTGCACAACTGTTCATTAAGAAATGCATCCACTTCTTCTTGTTCCTTCGGAGATAACAGATAGACTTTTGACTTCTTTGGCACAAATCCTGGCTTCATCTCAATAGCATGATCCCATGGCTTTTGCACTGGCATCTGCTCCAATTCCTTCTTCTGAAAAACTGACAAATATTTATGGTAGGCTTTCAGCACCCACTCCTCTACTGGCTTCTCCACTTTCTCCACATTTTTATCTCATGACTGTCCTCTACGAATTTCTTTAAAGGTTTGCTTCTGTTCTTCCTTACTAGTCATAATTGGAACTTCCCCGTTTAGCATATCTTCATCTTCCACTTCCTCCATCGTAACAGAATACTTCCTCAGACGTTCTTTCTCTTTCTTTTCCTTCTTCTCCTTTTTTACTTTTCTCCCATACACATTACATTCTTTAGGACAACGAGTCATGTGTACCTTCCCAGTTTTCCAATCAATTTCTGGATTATGCTTTTGTAACCACAGACATCCAATTATCAGATTGGTTTTCCCAAGGTCACACACCTCAAATATGGCTCATTCCTGATGATCCTAATACTTCAATATCATTGTCACTTCCTCCTTAATAGTTCCTCCATGATTGATCATACCGTCAATATTGTACACCATTATAGGTTGTGGCAGTTTACATGTGTGAATACCATTTCCAGTAATTAGGGATCGATTAATAAATAATCCAGTAGCACCACTGTCAAGCAATGCCTCCACATTAATTGCTGCATGTGTGTCTACTGTCTTCAATCCTACTGTCAAGCTGATTTCGGGTTCTATCTGTGCTGAGCAAATAAAAAATTTAGGGGTCTTCGGAAATAAGGCTGGGCATTTTTCTTTGTCGGATAAATGATGATGGTCATACTCTTCAATTTCTCTTTCGAGTTCACTCTGGGTTTTCTCGGATACTAATACATTATATTGATTCTGGGTCACCAATGGGGAAACCTTCACTGGGACTCTTCCACAAAATTCTTCTGCTTATCTTCCTCCAACTTTACTTTCTTGATTGTCACTTTCCTAATCTTCTTTTTCTGCCTACAATTTTGAGCCATATGCCCTAATTGCCCACAATTAAAACATTTAAGTGGAGCTCATCTCCCTACTTGATCAACATCCATCACATCCATCGATGCTGCTGACTCCTTAATAATAGGTGTCACTGCCATGGCTGGTGGCTGTGCCCTCGGAGCTTGTACCTGAGGTGTCCTTCCTTTCTCGGACTTTTCTCCTGATGACTTTCCAAATCTGGAATTCCCATACATCAATTTTGATTCTGCCTGTTCCTGTCAATATTGCTGATCAAGACACATTGTCCAATTATACCACTTGTCCAACCTCTCCAGCATAGAAGGTAGTCGATAGATAGACTTGAATAACAAAGGATTTAATCCTGCCTTCAAATATTCTACCAACGCTGCTTCTCCTATATCAGTTTGTGATGCTTCTGCTTTGAACTGCAAAATAAATTCGTCTGCAGTCAGAGAACCTTGGTGCATGGTTTTTAATTTTGCATTAGCTGTCACCTTTGGGTTAGGGTCTCCAAACTGTGCCTCCAATCTCTTCAAAAATTCCCTGAAGCTTGCAAATGGTTTATATCCTGCAGCAATTTGATTAATGGCTTCATTTCTCCAGAACTGTACTTTCCCTCCCTGGATGTATGAGAGAGCAAACATAATCCTAGACTCGGTTGTATGAAATTCGGGCTTTCTTCCATGAATATACAAGACTACAGAGCTGATAAAGGATTTTGTGTTCTCCATGGTACCATCAAATATTTGTGGGGGTGCATATTTAGGTAAACGAATTTTTCCACTCTCAGATCTCTCCTCTGCATGCTCACCCTCCTGAGACATCCACTCCACCATCTCCTCCATCTCATCATCTTTATCTTCTACTGTTTCTGCATTTGTTTGTACTTGTTTGGGCTGGGATGCTGCTAATACTGACACTAATTGGGATATTTGTGCTGTTAGAGCATCAATTTTGGCTTCAAGAATGGGCATGGGAACAGGATTGTGTCCAGGATTCGAAGTTGCTTGTTCTGACATAATTATGTAATCTGTGATGAGTCACTTCTTCGGCTGTGTAAAGATTCAGCTGGAGAATTTTTTCGCAAAATTTAAGTCACGTGATCCAGCTATTTCAGGTACCAAACATGGCAAAACATGTGATTTTGGCTATTGGGCACTTCAGATCAATAACCCTTCCAACAGTGCCTGATCTTGGGGCTATTACTGAATTTGGCTAGTAACTACCTAAAATAGTCATCCAAATTGAGTAATGTAAATCTTAGCTAAACCAGATCCGATTGGTTGTCTGGTTGCAGCTGTCCTAATGATGAGCGCTGCCTTTCAATCACTGGCGGTCGCAATGCAAGGCGAGGCCTGGTGTCGGCTTATGAAAGCAAGGTAAATATGTATATACAATTAATTCTGGCTCTTGCCGAAATGATGAGTAAGTGGATGTGGCGTGCTGAGACAAATGATGTATGCGCATGTAAGAGAAGGCGCACTGATAAGGTAGTTGAGTTCTTCTGTTAGGGTGACACCCACTAATCTGCTAGCTGGACCGTGCAGGCTCTCCTACAAGAAGGTGGCAGCATGCATGCGCGTGATGGAGGGGTTTGATGGATTTGATGCGAGGGGTTAAAAATAGAACAGTTGGCTGAAATAGGCCTTTCACACCACTATTGTGGATAGAATACCTAAGAGAACTCAACTGAGGTCTCCTAGTATTTATTTCAGGGTTGTATACTATGTTACACATATTGTAGTATGTTATTACGGATGCACACACACATGCGCATACATATTGATGCATGTAAATAGAGAATTCCCATGCTGACAAATAATGCATATATAGGTGTTTTATAGTGTATTTTGGTGAAATAAAATAAAATAAAATAAAATAAAATAAAATAAAAATAGTATTATGTAATAGGCATGTTAGGAGACTGTTTCCTAACACATGTTTAGTGACGAGCTTATGACCCATGCCTTTGTCATGGTGTTCGCTTGCTTTGCTTACTCAGCCTGACACCAGCATGGGCCAGCTCGCGTATATGTAACACAATGCTTAATCCCACTACAGTTACTCAAGTCTACCTTGATTTACTACAAACTTGTTACTGACATCATTACAAACTTTTCTTGACTTGTTATTGACTTTATTACAAATTTGTATTGACTTGTTATTGACTTGTCATTGACTTTATTACAAACCCATATTAACTTGTTACTGACTTGTATTAAGGTGTTATCGACATTATTACAAACTTGTATTGACTTGTTATTGACATCATTAGAAACTTGTATTGACCTGTTATTGACATTATTACAAACTTTTATTGACTTGTTATTGAATACATACCAAGGTTTAGTAACCTGCCCTAAAGTCTTCTCACAATAAATTTTTCAACTATTTGATTCAATCCAAGTACAATCCAAATCTAATTATAAATTCAAATCTAAATCTAAATCTACATCCAAGTCTATCTTGATATCTATATTAGTTTTCAATTCCTGTAAATAATCTTTCAAGTTACTCACCTTTGCTAAACAACTCCATTCAACACTTCCTTGTATACCACATTGGCAGTTCTGTTATTTCCATTGTTTTCATTCAACAGCACCTTGATCCTTTCTCCAGATGTACACCTTGATAGTGCCACATATAGCTGCCCATGTGAGAACACTGGTGTCTGCAAGTCCAAGCCAACATGGGATACTGATTGGCCTTGTGACTTGTTGATAGTCATGGCAAATGCCAAGCAAACTGGAAATTGATGTCGATGAAGTGGTAATGGCAAGGTCTCTGCTGAAGGCTCCAATGTGATCCGAGGAATGAAAACGATATTTCCTGCAAACTGTGCATCTCCACTGATGATCCTGCACTTCAATACACGTGGTCTGGCTTCAAGAAGGATAAGTCGAGTTCCATTGCAAAGACCCATGGTGACATCCAGATTGCGTAAAAGCATGAGAGGACAGCCTATCTTAAGTGCCAGCCTGGAGAGAGGAAGGCCACTTGCTTTGATAGAGTTTAGATACTCTGCAGGATATGGCTGGTAGTTGTTAAGCTCCTGCTCTCTGAATGAAACTGTATCACCACTGTTAAAGACATGCTCTGGTCCAGGAAATCTGGCAAGGAGAAGAGAGTTGATGACATCGACATTGTCATTTGTGCAGGAGAGAATGGTCCTATCCAGATAGTACTGATCTGGCTTGTTCCCCTGCTCTATGCCTGGATATGTAGAGTTGATAAGGTGATCCATGGTATTTCCATGGGAGAGCATGTTCTGTGGAATCTGTATAGTGTTTGCAGCATCCACTGTTGTGCCTGCACCGATGTGCAAGAGCCAGGCAGCATGTGCAGTGTTCTCTGGAGTTCTGTCGAGTCGCATATTCTCGGTCAAGTGATAGACAGTAATGCATTGCCAGAGAGTGCTCCTTTTGATGGATGAAGCTATGATCTGTTCTCTAGTGCCCCTAGGAATGACAGGTAGGGTCTGTCTAAAGTCACCTCCAAACAAAACAGTGATTCCACCAAATGGAACATTCTTCTTCTTAAGATCACGCAAAGTGCGGTCTACTTCATCTGTGGCATATTTGTGCTGCATAGGAACTTCATCCCAGATGATGATGGAAGTTTGATCAAGGACCTGGTGCAGATCTGAACCTCGAAGTATTCTGCAAGTAGAGGCCTCATCGATTTCAATTGGGATTTTGAACATGGAATGTGCTGTGCAACCACCTTCTAGAAGCAATGCAGCGATTCCGGATGATGCCACACAGAGAGCAATTTTTCCTTGAGCATGAACAGCAGCTGTGATGGTGTTGCAGACAAAGGTCTTTCCACAACCTCCAGCACTATGCAAGAACATGAGCTTTCCCTTGTTATTGTTGACAGAATCCATTGCAGCATCAAAAACCTGTCTCTGCCTATGATTGAAAAGCTGAAGATTGTGAGCGACAGTGATGGCCAACTCTTCAACATTGTAATCCCTTTGTTCCTGCAAAAGCCTATTGGCAGGAACATCAATGTGCCAGTTTCCTTCAATGGTGGGCATCTCTGGATAATCAGAAAGTTGTTTGCCAGATCTGATAAGAATCTGATTGATGAGATGCAAGCCATACATGTACACCTGATCATCTGTAAAGTCTGTATCTGGATAGATGGAAAGAAGCTTGACTCTGAGGTCATCACAAATGTGATGTTTGAACAGGTTCCACAGGATGTCAGGTGATGTTGGATTGCAATGAAGAAGAATGGTGGCAAAGAGCAATCTGAGAGAGGAACCGAGCTGCATCTGGGCTGCCTCTGTAAGACACTGGACCCATTCCTGGTCATCCTGCAAAAGACCCAATGCAACACAGGCCTGCTTGAATGTATTATGAATGACACCATTGATAGTGTGCAAGTGCTGGAATGATGTTGCTCCTGTGACAACAGTAAGAAGGAGCCTGAGGTAGAACCTTTCCCCCTGGGCAGGAGAAGCAAAGTACATTCTGCCAATAGCAGGCTCACCACGCCTTCTTGGGTTCCACTGCTTCTTGGTTGCATTGTAGACCCATGTCTAAGGAAAGTTCTGGTAGGTGACAGTACGTGCTGCTTCATATCTTCTGTTGGCTTCAAACCAAGCAGTGAGACGTGTGGTCTTGGTAGCAGGGCTTTCCAAAACCTCATCAATGCTGTCATCTGCATTGAAGTAGACTGTTTGCTGGTCCTCCAGATGGACGGGCAGACGATAAACATGAGGAGACTCTGAGTGCATTCCAAATTTATTTATGTGCCAGCAGCTTTCCACAGATCCAATATAACGTGCATCCAGATACTCCTTGACCTCGTCTCTGTCTTGGTCAAGAATCTCAATCATGGTTCTGTCATGGCCTTTGTATATGTACTTGTGGATGTACTTGACAGCCTCGATTGAAGAACAGATCTCAATATTGATGTGACAGTTGTATCTGACAAATGAACCAAATTGTTAACCAATAAACATGATGTCAGATAAATGTTCCTTACTTTGCAGCCAAATAAGGATTGTGTGGGACCACATGTCTGTTATCATAGACATAATTACGCTTTCTCACTGTTCTACCATTGTTGGGTCTGGCATAATCAGGATAATTGTTTACAGTAAAAGAGGTTTGTTCTCTGAACTCCTTGGGATATCTCTTGCTGCACTTGTTGTCGACCATGCATGAAGCCTTGGGTTTGTCATGACCGCAAGGACCATGAAGCATGCAGGTAGTTATAGTGTGATAGAGCATTGGCTGTGTGACAGGATCAGGAATCTGTGCTGATACAATGGAATCAACATCATGGGCATCACAGATTTTGTTGGCTGGATCGAGAAATATAAGGAGGTGCATATGTGGAAGGCCTCTCTTTTGAAACTCGATGGTATGGATGTGTGCCACTACTTTACCCAAAACACCATCCTTGATATCCTTGAGCAATGCATTCTTTTTCTGTTCAAAGACACGTGCAACAATGTCTGGCCTGTCATAGGCTTCCTGCTTTTTTCTATTTGTGGTAAAATGTGGATTGGGTGATTCCTCCTGCAACAGAGCTTCCTGAATCTCTGGCCACTGTGGATTGGCAGTCATGGTGAGAAAGAGATCTGGCTTGCCAAAAAAGTGACAAATGGCCATGGAATCCTGGAAAAGCTGATTCATATGCCTTTCACTGCCTATATGGGATGAAGGAAGAATGATGCGACTCCCACGATTCTCTAGATTGATATTTTGATCCTGGTCACCCATGGCAGCATCCCTCAATCCAGCATACACATCAGCCCTAAGCTCCTTCTGGTGATATTGGACCCAATTCAACATATTCTGTTCAATAGATGCCCAAGCATCTACAACATACTGCTGCAAAAGATTTCCTCCCCACAACAATGGTGACTGCTCTCCTGGCCTTGGGTGCAATCGATAAGCATGGTAGCATCTCTGACTGACATTGGGTGCCCTTCTGGCTCCATTTGCACCTTGGTGTGCAGGTATATCTGGGTGCCATCCATCTTCACCATGAGGGAAAAGCAAGACATAGTGCAGAGTTGAATAGGATGGATGCAACTGACTGATGCGCTTGAGCCCTCCCCCTCGTAGCTTGAGAACAATATCTCTGTGGTTAGACCGTTCCTCAGAGCCGTCACCTGGAATAATAGCTGCTACCTCATCATTAGCTGTAGGGAGATTATACCGACGTAAATCTTGGGTTCTATCTGATCGCAGCCATATGGAGACATTATCCTGCTCTTCTGGAGGCTTTTCCCTCATGATCTGGAATGTCTGTTTGAATAAAGGCACATAAGGATGGGTATTATTTAGCATAGCCTGCAGCTCTGTCATGATGACTGAGTTGAGGTTATTATTCCATCGCTCACGAAGATCAAGCTGTGCGATAGAATCATGGATATAGAGCTGTGCATAGGCTACAGGTTGTCCAGGAGGTGGCAAAAGTGCTCCAGAAAGATGATGAAGATCGCCATGAATACGAAAGCTGTATACACCTGATGTACCTGTGACAGAATGGTCCACCTTGACACCCAAAGAAGTGAATGCAAATGCAGCATTATACTGTCAGATGTTTGTTTTAAATTCCTTAGAAAGAAGGCTTTTCCCACACAACAGATCTTGCAATGTGGCAGGAGCAGGTCGGAAAGATGGCAGACGAATTTGTCCCTGCAAGCAGCAACTTCCAAACTTTAGTACAGCTCGGGTAGACCTGGACAGCTTTTCACAGTCAAAATGCAAGGCATGGCAGTGTGGACACTCCACATTCATGGGTCCAAGTGAATGTCTGGGAATTGGCTCCTGATAAGGTGCACGACTGAGTGGTAATGGCCTTGCAAGTTGATGTGGAGGTGGTACAGGCATAGGTGGAGGCAAAGCTAGCAACATTGGAGGATTCAAGAATGAAGCAGGCAGCAGCGGTGAAGGAGATTGCATAGGAGAAGGTGGCAATGATGGAACTTGGAATATTGGGTCAGGCAGCAGTGGTGATGAAGATTGTGGAGGAGAAGATGGAAATTGTAGAGGAGACACTCTGCCAAACTCATCATAATAATTTGATGGCATAGGAGATGGTGGAAATTGCAAAGCAGTCACCCTTCCAAATCCATCATAATAATCTGATGGCAGGGGAGAAGGTGGAAATTGCAAAAAAGACTGGCTCCCATCATCATCATCAGATTCCTCATTCTCCATTTCTCTCCTCAAAGCAATCTCATTATTCCTCTGTTCTTCATACTCAGCAGCCAACAATGCAGCCATTTTCCTATCCATCTGAATTTGTTCTGCCTGTGCATCCACTTAAGCTCGATATTGATCAATCCGATCACCAGACATATTGTTAGCCAATTGGTCCAACCTTATCATTTGTTGATGCAAGTTTCTGTCTGCAATGGATAGACGTTGGAGCTCCTCAGCCTCATCCATCTGTGCCTGCTCATCTGCATGCTGTTCATTTCTCTGTTGGAGCAGACTACATACGCTGCACAGAGGAAGAGACAACACATTCCTTATAACCTACCTGGGGTTTAGTTAGTCTTAGAGCTAGGGTTTAGCAGAGATAAGAACACTGTATATCTACTATAGTACAGGTTCTCCTTATATACATAATAGTAAGGATGTCACATGACTCGGAAATGTGTTTACCACATGTATATGCAGTAAGCACAGTAACATGTGTGTGCTGCATGCATGGCCTCATGTATGCAGCATGTATGAGGATTTAATTTCAACACCCCCCCTCAAACTGTACAGTGCTCTAAGCAGCTAAGTTTGAATCTTGAAAGTAATTCCAAGAGAGTCTCTAAATTTCCTGAATAAGACAGCGCCAAGGTTCTTTGTGAACATGTCAGCTGGATTATCATTTCCAGGAATGAAAATGACCGTGACTTTGTCATTTTCTATGCATTCGTGGGTATAGTGGTAGCGAATGTCTATATGTTTGGTCCTTCTTTCCTGAACTGGATTTGATCCGATAAAGATGGATCCCTGATTATCAGCGCAGATTGGTATGCACTTCAGTACATATCCAAGTTCCTGGAATAAGGACTCTATCCACACTATCTGTCGACAGGTGTCAGAGAGAGCCATATATTCGGCTTCTGTGGATGACAATGCTACAGTTTTTTGTAAATGGGACTGCCAGCACACAATGCCACTCGCTAGAGTAGTGAAGTAACCCGTTGTAGATCGGCGTTTGACAGTGTCAGCTGCCCAATCAGAATCTGTGAAGGCCTGTAGCCCCTCAGACTTCTCACCATCATAGACAATGTTATATTTCTGGGTTCCCACCAGATAGCGCATGATGTACATCGCTTTGTCTAGATGTTCTTGGCTAGGATTAGCCAAGAATTGCGACATCTTGATTACCGCATAAGCGATATCAGGTTGTGTTCCGAGCATCAGATACAATAAAGATCCGATCACAGACTGATATTTTGATCTAAGCATTGCATTGGGCATTGCTGTGTTTTTCGATGGTTTGTAACCAGTCGGGAGTGGAGTGGGGGTCGCTTTGGCATTTGTCATCTCAAATCTCTCAAGCACTTTGGCGAGATATACAGTTTGATCGAGTTTGACTTTGCTTGCAGTCTGGGTGACGTGCATGCCTAAGAATTCCGTGACTTTTTCAGTACTATGGCACTCCCAATGCTTTAGACAAGCATTTTTCTTTTCATCCACAAGTTTCTTGTTCTTCCCCATGAACAAGCCATCATCAACATAGATGAGTGCAATAACAATGCTGCCTGTCTTAGGATCCTTGTGTATGAAAATGCCGGCATCGGAGCTGGCGCGCATGAACCCAATGGTGCGCATAAATGCCTCTAGCTCTTTCCACCATGCAAGTGAGGCTTATTTAAGGCCATACAATGCTCGGCGTAAGCGCAATACTTTGCGCTCTTTTCCCTCGAGTCTGAAACCCTCGGGTTGATCCATATAGATCTCCTCATCTAGTTTGCCATATAAAAATGCAGTTTTTACATCTAGGCCGGTCATATACATGCCTTCTAGAGATGCAAGTGCAAACATGAGGTGTATGGTCTCGTAGCGGACTACTGGTGAGAAAATCTCATCAAAGTCAACACCTTCGACTTGTGAAAAGCCTTTGGCCACAAGTCTGGCTCGTTTTCTTCCATCCGATTTTACGGAGAAAACCCATCTATTTTTGATCATTTTTTGATCATGTGGAAGATCGACGATGTCATAGACTTGTTGCTTACAAAGAGCCTCTAATTCTTCATGACAAGCTTGTTTCCACTCACGTTGCTGCTGCCGTGGTAGGCGCGCAATATCGTGAAATTGGTTTGGAACTTGGCTTATTTCGCTCGATGGTTTGACTGCTTTTGACAACAGCCAGCGAATAAGCTTATCTCCTCCTTCCTTGGTTATCTTTTTAATATAACCTGCTTCGTCTGGTTCCCCCATTGGGTGATCATGTTCTTGATCATTGGAATCGGGCACACTCTCGTGGGGTGCCAAACTTGGTCCAGCAACCGGTTCTTTCTGTTGAGTTTGTGGTCGTGTTCAGTTATGATCCAAATCTTGACCCACAGATCTCTTCCAATATCGATCATGTGCAATATCTCTCTCTATGTCAGAGGGGAGTCGCTTCTCTCCATAGGTATTGCCAGGATGGTTTGGGATGTTCCTCTGCCTGCCTGATCGACGGGGCAATTGCTGCCATTCCTGTTGATCATCACGTCTTGGATGAAAGTCCTCAGTGGTTACTGGAGGCAGCAGAGGAGGAGCATTTGTCACATCGTCATGTGCCTTTTGCTCACTTGGTACATCATCATCATCATTTTCTGATGATGGAGGAAGGGGCGGATCTTGTGGCAGTATAGAATCATCGCCATCCGTTCCAGATGAGTGGTCATCATCTTCTGGTTCTGGAGGTGGAAAATCACCAAGGTCTGTATTGGCAGGAGTCTTAGCTCTGGGACAGCATGGGAACAACATTTCATCAAATAGTGCTGTAGCACCAATGAATATTGCGCCACTAGGTCGCATGAAACAGTATGCTTTAATGCCATCTTCTAATCCAAGGTACGTCATCAACTCCGATCAAGGAGCCAATGTGTTTGGACGCTTCTCCTTGGGTAGGTAGACGTAAGCACCACAACCAAAAACCTTCAGATCGTTTAGATCTGGGCAGACCTTTGTCAGGTCCTCAACCGGTGTCAACCATTTCAGGCACCTTATCGGGGTTTGGTTGTATAGGTGTGTTGCATGTTCAATGCAAAATTCCCACCATGATTGTGGTAGACATGCGGTAAATCGCAGGGTTTGCAACTTTTCCATTATTGTCCTTATGGCATGCTCTGCGCGCCCATTCTGTTGGTGAACATGGGGTGCAGACATCTCTATTTTGATGCCAAAGTCCTTGAGCACATTTTATAGCTCACGATCTTTGAACTCTCCCCCTGGATCAACACGCCAGCGCTTGATTGTAGCGCCATACTGTGTCAAAGCCACTGCCCGAAATTGTCTGATGGCAGCAGCAGCATCAGATTTCTTTTTAAGGCATTGGACCCAGATATGTGACATTTTGTCATCCAGAAATACAATAAAGTATTTATGTTTATGGTACAATAGTACTGGGAGTTCCTTCAGATCGGAATGTATTAATTCAAAGGGTCTTTCTGCACGTGAATCTGATTCGGGAAAAGATTTTGAGGTCATTTTCCCTTCAGCGCACCCTGGACATATAATTTTGTCTTTAGGAATAATTAAATTCCTTGGGAATTTTATGGTGCTATTAGGCATCTTTCCTAGCGCCTCTTTGGATGGGTGTCCAAGTCGCTTATGCCAAGTCGAGTAGTCTGCGACATACATTGTCGCGACATTGATTCCCTTGGTGCTCAATATATGAGTCCGAGCCCAATAAATAGTGTCACGTTTCATAAGAGGGACGCAATCCATAATTGGGTTTCCTTGCTTGAAAAATGAAATGTGTGCGGAGGAACCACGCACATCACTTCCATCTTGTAAGAAGACGCCCATTGACAGTAATCGAGCATTACAGTCGGGTATGTAGTAGACGGGGTATAATCGTGTTTCACGCATCTCTGACTTCCCATGACATACTATCTGATGTCTAATGAAGACTGCTCCTTTCCATACTATATGAGTAGTACCCATGGCTGTTTGAACCAGGGTAGAGTCCTTTCTCGGTAAAGGCTCGTAAGAAGCAAAATCTTTAATTTCACCAGTGAAGTGTTTTGATGCGCCTGAATCCATGATCCAGTCGGCACCATTCTTACAATTTCCATTTGCACACGTAACACATATATTAAGATGTAAATTGTTCCATGATACATTTAGTAGCGGTAAAATTTCACATGAAAAGTTCGCTGTGATCAGTGGAATGTTAATTCTTGTGCTTGTGGCAAGGAAAAGGACTGACCTTTCATCATATGTACCTGTTTCAAGCGGTTCATCGACAAGCATTTCGTCGACGGCTTTCCATACTTCTTCATCAGAAATGGCAGGTTCCGATCCAAGGGAGACGCTATCGTCTTCTACCTCTACGATCCTTGGTTCTGGTTCAATCCTCCTCCTCTTACCTTCTCGCACTGTTAGGTGCTCTTCCAGCGGTCGCAGATTTTTCGCGCTGCATGGGAGATTCATTTGCTCGAGGGTGTCTCGAGCCTGCTAATATTCGGTATAGACCGAATGAGAGGTAGAGGCCACACCCATGTATGCCTGTGCAGGCGGTCGGTGGCGAGGATCCCTTGTGGGAGTATGTTCACGCTTCTCGATGCGCTGGATGAGCGGCATCGGCAGTATGATGGTGCCATTACCATTTATAGTAGTAAAGGCTTGTGAGGCGAGGTGGGAATGTTTCTCTTTAAGTTTTTCCTCTTTAGTCTTTTTGTTCCCACGTCGTCCACGCTTTTGGGACAATTCTCCATTGTTGCCTTGAGATTGCCATTTGGGGTTTCCCCCTTTGCGCTTGACAGCAGAAAGCTTGGTGGCCTGAGGTGGGCTAATGGGCTTTCCAACTGCTGTGCGCCATGAGGCCTCAGCAACAATGGAGCCCTTGACATGTTTAAATGTCAAGGTGCTAGTAGCGGTCGTGTTAAGGACCGTGGCAGATAGAGAATCATACTCGTGCGGCATCGCAGCAAGTAGAATCATTGCCTGTACTAATTCGGGGATGGCGACATTGGCAGCCATAAGGCGCTCAAATTTATCAGCCATTTTGGCAATCTCTGGCGCGGGATTTGCAGCCAGAATTTTGATTGCGATTGCAGACCTAAAGTCCACAAAGACTTGGGAGGGGCCATCGACACCATAGTCGGTGCGGATGAGATCCCACACCTCCTCAGCAGTGTCCTTGGTGTTGGCACGCTGCTGAATAGAGGGGGCCAGGCGGAGCACTAGGCTACCAATCGCCTGGTCATTTTTATTGTTCCAGGTCTGGAGCTTGGCATTAGCTTCCGCTACTAGTGCAGCATTTGTCGCCGTCAAAGGAGGCGCCAGGGGTGGTTTTAGTTCCATCCCACTAGTTATTTGCCAGAGGCCCTGAGACCTGAGCCACGCCTTCATTGAGTCGGCCCATTGAATGTAGTTAGAGCCATCAAAAGTTTGTACAAGTTTTTCAAGAGTTGAAGACATGATGTTATAGTGGCAGCTGGTAAAAGCGCTCAATCAGTCCTCTTATTCAAGAAAACATGTTCCATAATCTCAGGCAAAAACACTCCTTCAGAGTGGTTAACCCTAGTCAACCTGGGTTTTTAAATGCAGCTCGCAGAGAGCGCAATGCAGCTCACGAAGAGCGCAAGGTTACAATTTGGAGACAATGAAGTCAACGTCATTCGCAGCCAGTTAAGGCGTGTTTGCGACGTGCCCAGCAGGGCCCATAACCTGTTGGAGCAGACTACATACGCTGCACAGAGGAAGAGACAACACGTTCCTTATAACCTACCTGGGGTTTAGTTAGTCTTAGAGCTAGGATTTAGCAGAGGTAAGAACACTGTATATCTACTATAGTACAGGTTCTCCTTATATACATAATAGTAAGGATGTCACATGACTCAGGAATGTGTTTACCACATGTATGCGCAGTAAGCGCAGTAACATGTGTGTGCTGCATGCATGGCCTCATGTACGCAGCATGTATGAGGATTTAATTTCAACATTCTCCACATCTGATGCATTCTGAGAGCCCATTCCTGATTGCGCCTGTTACGTTCTTGCAATGCAGCCTCTATATTAATATGTCTGGGTGGGTCATGATATCGTGGCTCAGCAGCTAAAGCAGCTTGCTGGGCAGCTGCCTGCCTCTCCAACTCCTGTTCAGCCAGCTGCTGCAATTGTTGATTGGCTGCTTCATCTTCAGCAGCCTGCCTGTTCCTTTCCTGTTCAGCCAGCTGCTGCATTTGCCAATTATGCTGTCTAGCTGTTTTAGCTTCAGCAGCTTGTCTTTGTGCATTCACATGCTGCAGTTGTAGATTACGCTCCCTACTCACTTCAGCTTTCTGCTGTAATATCCTCTCTCTGGCAGCAACAGCCTCAGCAGTTCTCCTTTCCTCTGCAATGTTCTGTAATACTTCCTGCTGATGCTGATATTGCTTAGCTGCCTCAGCTTGTTGTAACTCCTGAACATGTGCATCATAATCTGCAGTTCTTTCCCTCAATGCAATATGTCCCCTATGCAGATTATTGAGTGCAGGATCTGCTTGACCACCTGAAATATTATGCAATGGTCCCAGTCCCCTCCCTCTCCCTCTCCCTCTCCCTCTCCCCTTTCTTGTTTGTAACTGAGGTGCAGGTGGAACCAGGAATAGAATTGGCCAAAGGTGCATTCCACCCTGCTGGCAGTTGAACCTGTGGTATAGTAGAAGCTATATTTGCCCCTATTCCATGGTTTGCCAAAACAAATCCAGATGGCATCACAGGAGCCCCTCTCCTATGTAATACAGGAGCAGGAGGTACAACAGGCAATTCAAACTCCCTTGGAGCATCCCAATCAGCAGGCATCTGCACCTGTGGTATCTGAGCTGCCAATGCAGCTCCATAGTTCAGTGGAACAATTTCTTCACCAGGGGCAGTCACTCTGACTCTGCTTCTCCTCTCATCAGGATTGGTCATCTGCAACCTTTCCAGATGGTCTGCATCTCTAATTCTAGCCCTTTCCACTTCTGGTGTAGAAGGTCTACTTTGATTCCTGCAAACACTCTAATCAGCCATTATTATTGCAACATATGCCAACACCACTCACATGTTTAGTAATGGTAAAGCCCAACAATAATTTGGTTCAATAGCCAACAATGCAGCACAGCTGAAGTAAGGTCAGCAACAACTTCCTTTAACAGCCAGTTGTCACAACACTCACTGTAATTCAACTGTTTTCAACTTTCAATAGCCAATTCCAACACTTATGTAATGACAATCCCAATTTTGCTATTTGATAATAGATAGCAATTGCAATAGTGTCACTATTATAGCCCCAAATGTTGTGTGAAGAGAGGTACTCAATTGATTGTTGTGCACTCTCTCTCCACATATAAGGAAATGTCAGCTGTTTGGTTGTGTTGTGTGCATTCCGGAAGAGGCGTGAAAGTAGGTGTCCACTATATCGCAACCGAAATTTTATGCACCCAAATCTCCCTTTTTGGTATTTGACTTGTTACTGACCTCATTACATATTTATATTGACATGTTATTACTTCATTAAATTTGAATTGACCTGTTACTGACTTCAGACTTTTTACTGACCTCGTTACAAATTTGTATTGTCATGTTACTGACTTCATTACAAATCACAAATTTGTATTGACTTGTTACTGACCTCACTACAAATTTGTATTGACTTGTTACTGACCTCACTACAAATTTGTATTGACATGTTACTGACCTTGTTACAAATTTGTATTGTCATGTTACTGACCTCGTTACAAATCACAAATTTGTATTGACTTGTTACTGACCTCACTACACAGTTGTATTGACTTGTTACTGACCGGTATATGGAATGACCGCATTTCAAACCCAGTTGTATTTGTCAGAGCTGACCAATTTTAACATTTGGGTATCAGGGGTGATATTTAGTATCAACTCGCACCCTTCCTCTGACTTGTGTTATACCATCCGAAGCCATTTACTAGGTTTTGTTTGGGTTTCCGGGTTGAGTATCATCACTGCTTCGGTGTTATGCATTGCATGCTGTGCCTTAGTAATAATGATGTGATCGACCTATGCCAGTTACCAGATAAGGCAATGCTGATTAGAAATGCAGAAGAACTATAAGGAGATGCTGTGCGAGGCCAAATAGTGCCAAGGCGCCAGGATTACATGAAAGTGTTCAAGTGTGCACAGTCCAATGCCAAATAGATGCAAAGCACCCAGATTATGTGAGAATGTGCAGTTCACTCGTGTTGGAATTGCAGTGCACCTCAAATAAATGCACCAGTAAGCTGGAAGCTGCGATGTGCAGCGCAATTGGTGTGGTGGATTGTTGTGTGTGTGATAGGGATTGTGCAATGAGTGCACTGCAAAGAATGTGAGTTGCAGGTAAGGCATAAAAGGAGCGCATAGAGGTGCATTGAGCATGCAATAACTGTGAAAGGCAGATAAGGAGTGTGGGGGGGAGTTTGAAGCATAACAGGGTGCATTTAGGGTGCATGACAGAAGGCAGCTATGGGGGATCCAAAAGCGCAGTAGAAAAGTAAAAGGCGCATGAAAGTGCACAAAGGCATACAAAAGCACGCTGTGCAAAATGTGTGGAAGCCATCTAGGAGGTGCATACAATCACAAAAAATGCTGTAGTATGTGTGCAGAGCGATAGGGAGCCATATCAACGTTGGAACTCATATTGCAGAATTATTGGTGTCCCCAGATGTCTCAACTCATTGGTCAGTACTGCCATACCTGTGATCTCTGCTTATGCACCAAGACTCCACAGCACAAGCCCATGGGCGAGTTACACCCTCTCCCAGTCCCAGAGAATCATTAGGACATCATTAGTGTGGACTTCATGGTAGAACTAGTGGAGTCCAACAGGTTTGATGTGGTAATGTGCACAGTTGACTTTGCTGGGAAGCGAGCTCATTTTATTCCTGCTCATACAACTGTCACTGTGCTTAAAGCAGCTTGACTCTATCTGCGCCATGTGTGGAAGCTTCATGGATTGCCAGGTGCATTCCTCTGTGATTGAGGACCAGTTTGTTTCAGAGTTCACTTGAGAGCTGTACCACCTACTGGGGATCAAACTCCTCACTTTGACCACCTACTACCCACAGATGGTCAGACAGACAGAGCATATCAACCAAGAACTGGAGCAGTATATCTACATCTTTGTCAATGAGTGACAGGACGATTGGGAAGACCTCCTCCCCATGGCTGAATTTGGGTACAACAATCATGTCCACTCCTCCATCCAACAAACTCCCTTCCTCCTTGGCACAGGGCAACACCCACACATGGGTTTTGAGCCTTGACAAGTACTTTCACACTTGGAGATGGTGAACAAGTTCATGGAGCGGATGAAGGACACTCTGGAGGAGGCAAAGTCAGCTTTGGCTAAGGTAAAGGATGACATGGCATGCTTCTACAATCAACATCACTCACCCACACCCATATATAAGGTTGGTGATCGTGTCTACCTTGACTCTAGTGACACTTCCACTACACACCCATCCAAGAAACTCATCCACTGTTTTCTTGGACTGTTCCTCATCTATTACATATGCTATGACGATTTTTGTGGGAGTGATGGCGTGATGGGATCAGGACTAAAAATAGATGATAAGCTGCATAACATAGGCTACAGTCGTTTTGTGGGAATGATGGGAGTGATGGTTGATGTGATTATCTAAAATTTGTCAGGCTTGGTCAGAAATGATGGCATTAGTCTTTTAGTGAGGCAAATTAATAAGGGATGATGCAAATAGTCTGTAAGAGCATATGAAGAAGTTCAAAATAGTTCAAAAGAGGTTTGAATATGTGTGAAGAGGTTCAAAAAAGGTTTGAAGAGGTTTGAAGTCGTGCGAAGTAGTCTGAATAAGTTTGAATAAGTTTGAAAAGGTTCAAAGTATATCAAAGAGCAAGTTTAATGAGTGTAAAGTGTTTTTCGAATGGAGATAGGTGATGGGCGATAAAACGTGGAGTGAATATGATAGTTTCGGAGAAGTTCGTGATATTTCGCAGAACTTAGGGATATGATGTAAAGATATGACTTAAGAGATCAACTCTTAAATCTATTACATATGGTACAGTTGTTTTGTGGGAGTGATGGTGTGATGGCATCAGCTAAAGGGGGGAATTTTTTGGCTAAGATTGGTGATTGATTGGGATGATGCACACAACATATGCTATGGTCATTTTGTGGGAATGATGGGTTGATGGGATTATCTAAAATTTGTCAGAGCTGTGCAAGATTAGTCAGAAATGATTGCATTAGTCAGAGCTGACTAAAAATTAGTCATATAGCTGGGCTTCAAAATGTGGTCATCGCATATGTAGAGGTGAGCTGCAGCTGAGTTTGAAGTGGAGTTTGAAACTTCACAAGTGAGCTGAGTGTGGAGAGGAGTGTGAAGGAGTGTGAGGGGAGTGTGAGGGGTGGGCAGGGGTTGTGAGGGGGTGGGCAGGAGATGGATGGAGAATAGGTATGATAGGTGGGGAGGGGGTATGAGGGGGTATAGAGGGGGGAGGGGAACATGGGAGAGTGAGAGGGGGATGGGGAGGGGGAAGGGGGAGGTGGAGAAGGGGGAGATGGAGATGGGGAAGGGGGAGATGGAGATGGGGGAGATGGGGATAGAGATGGGGGAGATGGGGGAGATGAGGAAGGGGGAGGGGGATATGAGGAAGGGGGAGGGGGATATGAGGAAGGGGGAGGGGAAGATGAGGAAGAGAGAGGTGGGGATGGGGATGGGGATGGGGATGGGTATGGGTATGGATATGGGTATGGGTATGGGTATGGGGATGAAGATGGAGATAAACACTACATGAACCCCCAAACATTGACTTTGGGCCAAAGGTCCAAAGGCAACTCAAGAGTTGAGTAATTGTAATGGGATTAAGCATTGTGTTACATATACGCGAGCTGGCCCATGCCAGTATCAGGCTGAGTGAGCAAAGCGAGTGAATGCCATGACAAAGGCATGGGTCATAAGCTCATCTGACGATAAGTGAGAGGGTAACTTGTGCTCTGTTCCACGTTCTTCATTTTTTTTTCTATAACTAATACAAGTATATATACAATTTGAAGGAATAGTACTAAAAAGGAAATAATAACAATTGTAGAACATTAGGCAATGTGCACAGCAATAAAGGTATTGTAAAACATAAAACGAATGAAAAATAATAATAAGTGAAACATACATTGTCCCAGTATGGTAATAGTTCTTGTTCTATTGCTTTAATATATCAATGAAACACAAAACCACACTTATCATATTCTAAGTTTCCTGTAGTCTCTCCTTGTGTCTGGTAGTGCTCGATATGTGGCAAATTGGCTTGTTCCGAATGTGTAGCATGCATAGAAAGTGTTTGAAGACAGCTATATGGTGGCTGAAGTTGTTCTAAATGCTGTGAAGTTGTTCAAAGTATCGTGAAATGGTTCAAAATGTTTCGAAGTCATCCGAAATAGTGCAAAATAGTTCAAAAATAATTCGAAGTTGATTTTGTGGCATTCATAGCAATTTGGAGTGCATGTCGTAATGTCTCAATATGAGTGGGAATGTTCTCCAGACCTTAGAGCGCATAGTGGACCTATCATCCTCCCCCTTACTGAAATCCTGACTGTCCCAGTCAGCCGATCGAAGTCATGTGTGAAATGCATGATCGTGTTGAAAACTTAGCGAGGTTCAAAATACTTCTCGTTCTTCTTCCATCCATCACCTCTCTACATCATCAAATTCTAGCTTTTATGATGTCTCTTCTGGCTGAATTTAATGTCGAAGTGCTCGAGTATGCAAAGTCGATGCCTGAGCATGGCATTGCCGAAGATACAGATTTCAAAGTCTGGGGGTGGGCTTTTTGTGCGAAAATGGTGCATCTTGTCTTCATCTATTCATGGTCAAAGGTGCTAAAAAATTTCATATAGGCAGAATATGATGAACTCGCCGAAGATCTTGGTGAAGAGCATGATGCGACCATTCAAAAGGTTGTGGACAAAGCTTTCAAGTTGTATAAACTGATGGCACAGCGCGAATGGATTTCATGGGGTGGAGAGCTACTGTTTGTAGATTTAGTGGAAGAGGTAGAGTGTGAGGCATGGGAGGAAAAAGAAAAACATGTTAGAGAGGAGAAGGAGGCAGTGAAGAAGATGAAAATTGAGAGTCAAAGGACCACATTGGCCAAGGCTTGAAATGCGGCTCTTGCTGCATTTTGTGCAAAGACTATTTCGAAGGAGGATTTGCAGAAGAAAAATGTGGAGCTTGCAGCAGAGGCGAGCAGTATCAAGAGGGCAGAGGCTGGGGAAGAAGATGAAGATGTGGACAAGGACAAGGGCGAAGAGGAGCTGCCTGTAGTAAGGGTGGTGAAGAGAAAAGTGGTTGAGGTGGAAAATGATGAGGATGAGGGACTGGAAGTTGAAGGGGTAGAGGCGGCAAAGTGGCCATGACTAGACATGGGTGGGATGCTCAATTTCGAGGGCCCAGTAAGTCTTTTACTTATTTTCAAAGATTTTTCAAAGTTCTAATACTTTTGTAGTGTGATAGATGTGCTGGGTTCCAGTCCCAGCCCTGCTGTATCATCAAGGATGGTGCCGCAAAATGTATGAAGTGCACCCAGGAGGCACAGGGGTGCTATTGGAATGGGCTGTCGAGGCAAGGGCTTCACAAGGGTGAAGCAAAAAAGTTCAGGGGTGCAAAATGCAATTTGCGCCCAAGACCAGGTATAAAGATCATTTGGAGCTGTTTCAAAGTAATTGCTAACTGGTTTTCAAATTTTGTAGTACATCAAATTCATGTTGTGAGCCCGTTTGAAAATGTTGAGCCAGTCACAGGGCCATCAAAGGCATTGAAAGAAAAGAAAATGTTGTCGAAGGGGAAGGCGAAGGCGAAGGAGTCACATGGTTTTGAGGAGGCTAAGGGTTTGGATGAGGCCAGCATTCATCGTCGAGTGCTGGCAACTAGATTGGCCAAGATGAAGGTGGAGAAGGAGATTCTGTCTAGGCAGATAGAAGTTTTGGAGGATATGTTAGAGGAGTAGAAAAGAAATTATTCATTGTACTTCTTTAGATTGAAAAATAGAGTCTTATTTATCTGTTTTCAAAGTTTTGAAAATCTTCGAACATATGATCGTCGAGGTTCGAGGGTATTTGAGGCTTTTTGAGAGGTTTGAAGTCAATTTCGAAGAGATTCAGCGAAGTGCACATGGTCATAGAGTATTTTCAAAAGAGTTCAGAGTCGAGATTGAGGTGAGCGAAGGCATACATGGGCAAATAAAAGTGATGATAGGTCCACTATGCACTATAAGCTCTGGAGAAGCTTTCCACTCGTATCGACACATTACGACATGCACTCCGAATCACTACGAATGCCACAAAATCAACATCGAATCACTTTTGCACTATTTTGCACTATTTCGGATGACTTCGAACTATTTCGAACACTTTCAAATTATTTTGCAACACTTTGAGTGACTTCGCAGTATTTCAAATGACTTCGGCCACCATATAGCTGTCATGAAACACTTTTGATACACACCGCACAACCAGAACAGGTTATTCCATTACATATCAAGCACTACTGGACATGAGGAGAGACTACAAAAGAATTAGGGTGTGATAATAGCATTTTTTATATTTCGGTGATATATTGCAGCAAAAGATAAGTACTTTTACTGTATGGGGACACGTATGTTTCAATTATTTATCATTTCTCATTTATTTTTGATCTACAAAGTCCTTATTGTATGATATATTGCCACATGTTTTACACATGTTTTACTTCCCTTTTCAGTACTATCTCTTCAAAACTGTATATAAACTTGTACTAGTTACTTGGAAAAACAGAGAACCAGTTACCCTCTCCACTATAGTTAGATTTAAGAGCAGTTCTCTTGAGTCTTACCTCACATCATATCTCTGAAGTTCTGCAAAATATTGCAAACTTCCTCGAACTTTCGTATTCATTCTCAACTCATCATCGCCTATCATCACTAAAAACCCAGCTCATAACTGCTATATTCATTTGTCAAAACATATCAACACCAGTCAAACACCTTCGAACCCCCTCAAACTCACCCAAACAACTTCGAACCCATTCGAATCTATTTCGAACTACTTCACATGTCTTCAGACCAATTTCAAACATCTTCATATGCTTTAAAAAGGCTATTCATCACATCCTTACCATTTCGCATCACTAAAACAACATTTTGGTATTAGCGGTGATATTTAGTACTGACTCACACCCTTCCTCTAGCCTGAGTTATACTACATAAGGCTTTTAACAGGTTTTTGCTAGGTTTCCAGGTCGGGTACCATCATTTTGGAGCCCACCGTGAGGGGTTTCTAAATCATTCATCACCTAATCCACCTCAAATCTCTTGGCTTAGGCCAACACAAGCTCGAAACCTTAGAATCAAGACTTGCCAGGCCTTCGAATCTCTCGAACAATCAGGGGATATCCTAATACCTGTCTCTGATGCCGAATCCACACATCATCATCTGTTTCCTTCACCTATTTCCTCATCTACAACCTCGTCTTCCTCTTCTTCCTCATCATCTACTACATCATTCATTATTCCAGCTACTTCGACACATCTACCATCCTTCACTCAGGTTATAACTCCTCAAATCAGTACATCTATGGCCACTCAAGCAACAATGCCAGCTCATGGACATTCCACAGCACCTAAATTTGACCCTACTCAACCTCGAGAGCTACGTTGATACTTTAATGAGCTCGAAATACTTTTCATCAACTGTAATGTTATGGATCCCAAACTTATGAAGAAGCACTCCTGTCAATATGTCAATATCGATACGTCTGAACTCTGGGAATCAATTCCCGAATATGAAACTGGCACTTCATTTCACAATTTTCATGTTGCAATCCACAGACTATATCCTGGTTCCGAAGATGATCGAAAATGGTCAATTTCAGACATGGACAAACTCATTGGTGAACAACTTTGGATGGGTATCTATAATGCGAGCGATTTAGGATTATATTACAGGTCTTTCTACAACATTACGAAGTTTCTACTCTCTAAAGGCTGAATTTCGGAGGCAGAACAAAGTAGAGCATTCATTCGAGGTTTTCAACTGGGTTTATGGTCATGAATTGCATGACGACTTGAACTTAAATTTCCCGACCACTATCCAGATGACACCTACCCACTTGACGACATTCACGCAGCAGCAAAATTGTTTTAGCAGGGTCAATTAGCTCGAATTCAGCATCGTTCAGTCTTCAGAAACATCGGCATCAACTTCAACATCTTCAACACAGATCAAATCGGAAGACTTATCGGCAATCCTCAAAAAATTTGCAACCACACTCGTCACAGCTTTAGCAGGTTCAAAACCCACTAATTCTCCTCAAACTAACAGTGGATTTCGCTTGGACCAGCTTGAAAATTTAGCTTGTGTCTTTTGTGGACTCACCGGTCATTTCATTAGTGACTGCTTAGTTTGCCAAGCCTATATCAACAAAGGAAAGTGTAAAAAGAACAACAAAGGAAAAATTGTGCTTCCAAATGGACAGTTCACCCCTCAAAACATTCCCGGTTGCTTTATCAAAGACAGAATCGACAAATGGACTTGATAAAATCCTTCGAATACAACTGCATCATTGCTCATGTACAACATCGCATTTTCAACGGCTACTTTGACACCACCTAGGGGCATCTATCAGATTTTCGAACAGTCCATGACACCCGAAGATCGCATTGCAAAGCTTGAACAAGAGATATATGCTTTGCGAAGTGGTAGGGCCTTTGCTAAAACTAATTCGAGCATACCAACAATCCCTGTCACTCGACCTTCAGTCTCCTCAAACACTGCGGCAGTCGAACAACTGACTCCACAAGTACCCACATCATCCATCTCGTCTATGGCAACAAACCTACCAACCTCGACTTCGGCATCATCTTTGACTTTGGAAACAACTTTGCAGCTGGTTATTTATCCTTACGCCACTACAAAAGAAAATTCATACCTACCACCACACGAATGAAACTTCAGATCAACTGTGAAAGGTAAAGGCAAAGATGGTCCTTCGCACCATACCCAAGCGCCAATTCAAAAGGATAAAATAACAGAAGATGTTTTTGCTCATTCGATGAAGATGCTGATTATTACACTAATGCCTGAGGAATTTCTGTCTCTATCACCCGAAGTTCATACAAAATGGAAGGAACAGGTCACTCCACATTGAATTCAGCAGTCCAAAGGAAATAATGCCACGAATCTGCTTAACAATGAAATTTTCATAATTGATGATCCATTCGAAACTTATATTAACAGTCTTCAACCTGGCGATATTCCTGAACCCTTCATCGCTGTGAAGAAATCCCATTCAATTAGGTCAATTATTATGAATGTCAATGGAAGGAATCCAGTTGTAAGTGTTGTAGACCCCAGCTCTTCGATTATTGCAATGTCCAAAGAAATTTGCCATGAACTTGGCCTCGCTTATAATCCTTCAATCCACATTCCACTCTAATCAACTAACGGAGGCATTGACAAAAGTTTGGGTTTAGCATGAAATGTGCCTTGCAAAGTGTGGAGTATCATGCTGTTCATGCAAATTCACATAATTCATGACCCAGCCTACAATATCTTACTTGGTCGACCATTCGATGTGCTGACCAAAAGCACTATTAAAAACTACAGGAACAAGGCTCAGACAATTACAATATATGATCCTAATTTGACACGATCGTGCGCAATCCCCATGATTCCCTATTCTAATCACCATTGAAAGGATTTTTGCAACTAGAGGACAAAATTTTGGACATTGACCAGTGTGCTTTTGTTATCTTATTTGATCCCTCTAATTTATCTATCAATATCGAACGCACTGCAAATATTCCTGATATGGAGTCCTCGAACTCCTCAAAATTTGTTTCTTATTCTTCGATCCTTGCGAATTTATATTTAACAGCCAGTCACCAATACAAAACATATTTATCGACTGCAATGGCAACGTCTATGCCTTCTATGCCTATCATCAATTCCTCATATCTGATTTTGTGGCTTTGAAAAAGAAATACAAACCTGTCGCACAAAAAATTCACCCAGTTATTACCAAGCTACCTGACCGATTTTGCATTATTCAAACAATTACTGGCAACCCTTTCAAAAACATGCCAAAATTAAATCCTCATCCACCGTCATTTATCCCCACTTTGTGATATACACTCGAATGTAAAGCTATTATCGACAAGAATCATTCTGGCAATTTCCTATGGCCAGAGGAATGAAATCTTATGCATGATTTTATTCGAAATCAGGAAACAGCTTTTGTGTGGACAGAACAAGAGCGAGGAAGCTTTCACTCTGACTTTTTTCCTCCTATAGAGTTCCCTGTCGTTCCTCACACTCCATGGGTTGAGCGAAACATTCCTATACCTCCAGGTTTGTACGAACAGATATGTGAGATGCTGAAAAAGAAGATAGAAGTGGGAGTATATGAACCATTGAACTCTTTGTACCAATTACAATGGTTTTGCATCATGAAAAAGGACGTGAAATCACTTTGAATTGTCCACAGTCTTGAACTGCTTAACCAAGTAATGATCCAGCACTCAGGCATCATACTGATACCCAAACATTTAGCAGAACAATTCAAGGGATGATCATGCAGAGGAATGTTGGATCTCTATGTGGCATTCGATGAAAGGAAAGTCGCAGAATCATCTCACGATCTGACAACATTTCAGACACCATTCGGAGCACTTCGCATTGTTACCCTACCCATGGGTTGGATAAATTCTGTCCCTATCTTACATGATGACATGACATTTATTCTACAGCCTGAAATTTCTCATATCACCATCCCTTACATCGATGACACACTGGTTAAGGGTCCAAAATTGGAATATAGAATGATTGGTGGATCCTACAAAATGATTCCCAAGAATCCAGCTATTTGATGCTTTGTCTGGGAGCATTTCAAAAATTTAAATCGGATAGTCCAGTGCATGAAGTATTGTGGAGGAACATTTTCAGGTCCAAAACTCTATCTTTGCATCCCCAAAATAATTGTTTTAGGGCATCGATGCAATATCAAAGGTCATATGGCCAACACTACTTGAATTGCAGCTATTAGCAAGTGTGGACCATGTTGAAGCCTCACCAAAGTCAAAGCATTCCTAGGAACCATTGGAGTTTGTCATACCTTTATCTGAAATTTTGCTCAATGAGCTGCAGCACTGATCCAACTTGCTCGAAAAGATGTACCTTTCAAATTCAGTGTGGAACAAATAGCAGCCCAAGAAGATTTGAAAGCAGCTCTAATCAATTCCCCAGTGATTTGAGCTATCGATTACTCATCTTCAGCTCTGGTAATCCTATTGGTCAACACTTCAAACATCACTATTGGTTTCTTTCTCGCTTAATGTGATCCTGAAAATCCTCGAAAATGATATTATAGTCGATTCAAATTGATTACGCTTAATGACTGTGAATCCTGATTTTCACAGCCAAAACTCAAACTTTACAGTCTATATCACACTCTTGGAGCACTACGATTGTACCTAATAGGAGTTCGAAGGCTTATCGTCGAAGTCGACATACAATATATTAAAGGCATGCTCTCGAATCCTGATATCACATCTAGCACTAGCGTCAATCGATGGATCATATCCATCCTAACCTTTCACTTTACATTAGTCCACGTTGCAGGGACACACCATGGTCCTGATGGACTTTCAAGATGCCCTCCACAAGATGAAGATGTTCAGCTCGACAACAAAGATAATTTCAGAGACTGGATCAACTGCCTACATGGTTTCATACATCAAATAAATCCTATTACAACCCAACCATTTACTTTGCACAGAATTTCAATCTTCTCCCTCTCTTCAAATTTCAGTAAGGGGGAGGATCTCACCTATAATGATGTCCCATGATTGAATAACGCAAAAATGAATGACGAGAGGTTACTTTGCATTCGAAAATGGTTACATGACTTGGTGCAACCCTCTGATCTATCAGATGCAGAATATGCTATCTTTATTCGATATTGCACCGAATTCTTTTTAGACTTGGGCAAACTATGGAGAAAAGACTCCCAAGGAGCTCACAAAATCATCGCTCCTCCAGAACGTCATCTTGAAATCATTTGCGCAGCTCATGATGACATCAGACACAAAATGGTTTTCACTACTAAATCAGTTATCGCCCTTCAATTTTGGTAGCCGAACATGAAATCTGACATCACATGGTATATTCGAACCTGCCACCTATGCCAAATTTGACAGATGCGAAATGTTCCAATTTCACCCACAGTCGCCACTCCAGCACCCCTTTTCAGCAAAGTCTATATCGACACAATGCAAATGCTGCCTTCAAATGGATTTAAATACATCGTACAAGGTCGATGCTCACTAATGACCTATCCAGAATGGTGGAAACTTCAACACGAAAATGCCACATCGCTTGGTGATTGGATCTTTGAAGACATTATTTGTTGATGGGGCTCACTATACAAAATCATAACTGACAATGGCACTGCATTTATCGCAGCTATGGAATATCTTGTGAAATGATATCATATTAACCATATTCAAATTAGCGGTTATAATTCGTGCACCAATGGACTCATCGAACAAGCCCATTTTGATGTTCAACAATCATTATTTAAAGCTGTTGATGGAGAACAAGCGAAATGGTCAGCAGGGGCGCACTCAGTATTTTGGGCAGAATGAGTCACAATTCATAAATGCATGGGTTGTTCTCCTTACTTTGCAGTTACAGGAGCACATCCTCTAATACCCCTCGACAATTCTTGCAACCACCACCCGATTCAATTTTATCGACAACTGATCTTATAGCTCAACGAGCCATAGCACTACAAAAATGATCTAACGACCTTGAACTGTTATATTTGAAGGTCTACACATCCTGAATCGAAGCTGCAAAATGCTTCGAACTTGCTCATGAACATATGATGCATGACTACAACTTTGTGAAAGGAGATTTAGTGCTACTTCGAAACATGCAAATCAAGAAGTCCCTTAATCACAAGATGAAACCCCAATATATTGGCCCTCTTATCGTTATCGAATGAAATTATGGGGGGGCTTATATTCTCTGTGAACTCGATGGGTCAGTACTACATAGACCTATTGCCGCATTTTAACTGCTACCATACCTTGCTCAAAAATCAATTTCCCTACCACCGAAATTCCTTGATATCGACTCTGAGTGCCTCAAACAACTTTGAACAAGTTTGAACTTCGACAAAGATACCTTTGAAGATTTTCAGGACATCGAAAATAAATAATTATCCTCCCTTTTCTTTTTCACAATTACTTACAAAGATTTTGATTGCCTCTAGTGTACAATACAAGTCGCGATATTGCATCATAGCATAGTTGTGCAAACTCCAAAGGGTTTTTTGGCTATGATGAACTACTGAGCCTTTCCCTAAAAGTCATCTTTTTTTCTTTCATTATATCTTCATTTCTTCTTCACCTTACTTTCCAAAAGACATTTAAAGATAATTTGAAATAGAGCAACAGAAACAAAAAGTTCTACTCTTCCAACATCTCCTCCAACACCTCTACTTCCCTCCCCAATACCTCCATCTCAAATTTTTTCTGTGCCAATTTTGCAGCGATCAAGCTATGGCACACAACTCATGCATTATCAACCCCTTTGACCCCTTCAACAACTTGTACCTCCCTCGCCTTGCCCTTTGATGATTGCCTTTTCTGTTTCAATTTGGGTGTCAATGGCTTGGACGGCCCCATAACTTGCTCACCATCTTTGAAAGGGCCAACAACACAAATTCAATGCACTACAAAGTTCAAAAACCAGTTAGTAAGCCTTTCAAAATAATCTTGAATATTTTTCATACCTTGTCTGGGGTGCAAATCTTGTTTCGCACTGACAAACTTCTTTGCTTCGCCTTTTTGAAGGCCTCACCTGGACAACCCCACCCAGTAACAGCCTTGCACCTCCTGGGTGCATTTTGAACATTTTGCAGTGCCCTTCCTAACAACACACCATGGCTGGGACTCGAACCCAGCACACTGATCGCACTACAAAAGTGATTAGCTGCACAAAAAATCTTCGAACATAAGAGAAAACACTTACTGGACCTTTGAAATCAAGCAGCTTGCTTGTTTTGACTTGCACCTGCTTTGCAGCCTCTACCCCCACAACCTCCTCTTCCTCATCCTCTTCACTCTTGACCTCGACCACCTTTCACTTCACCACCGTCACCATGGGCAGCTCGTCTTCATCCTTATTTTTGTTATCCTCGCCTGCTTCTGCCCTTCTGATCACCTTAAATTCAGCCTCAAACTTTACACTCTGCCTTTTCAAATCCTCCTTCAAAATCGTCTTTGCACAAAATGCAGCAAGAGCCGCATTTCAAGCATCTGCCAATGCCCTCCTCTGACCCTCGATGTCTGCCCTCTTCGCCTCCTCCTGCTCCTCTCTAGCCCATTTTGCTTCCTCCTCCCTTCTTCTGTGTTCTATCTCCTCAGTCAAATCTATGAACAATAGCTCTCCACCTCACGAAATCTATTCGCATTGCACCATCGGTTTATACAGCTCGAATACATCGTCCACAACCTTTTGAATGGCTGTTCTTCACCAAGATCTTTGGCGAGTTCATCATATTCTGCCTACACAAAACATTTTAGCATCTTTAACTATGAATCAATCAGTGACAGACGTACTATTTTCACACAAAAACCCTTCCCCCACAGTTTGAAATCTGAGTCCTCGGCGATGCCACACTCAGGCATCGATTTTGCGTATTCAAGGATTTTGGTGTTGAGTTGATGAGGAGAGACATTATAGAAGTAAGAGTTGATGAATGTAGGAGGTGACATGAAAGAACGAGAAATATATTGAACCTTGCTAATTTCCTCGCCCCAATCGCACATTTTGCACATGACTTCAAATGGCTAACTGGGACAGTTAGGAATTTAGTAAGAAGGAGGATGATAGGTTTACTATGCACTATAAGCTCTGGAGAAGCTTTCCACTCATATCGACACATTATGACATGCACTCCAAATCACTAAGTGTAGAGTCTCAATGGAAGAAGTAAACACTTAACCTACTACTGCAGGCATGCTCAGGGTGAGGGGGGAAGCTTGCTTAGAGGGTCTCGGATCATCCTTCAGGGTGCAGAGATTATGGAGAGGCTGGTACGGTAGTTTTCAGTGTGCACACTAGTTGTGTATGCTAAAGGGGAGATATGCACAGTGGTGGGAAAGTGTGCAATGCAAATGGGCAAAAATGCGCAGTGTGGAAAAATGTGCAATAGAAGTGAAAAGGTGCACAACGATGAGGGTAATGAAAGCGGGAGGTGTAGTGGGATGAAGGCAACACTGGGATGTGCTGTGAAAGTAGTGTACAGGTTGGGGATGCAAATGGGATGAAAGTGCAAGGGGTGGAAAAAGGCACAAATGGTGCACAAAACATGGCTATGCAAATAGTGCACAAAAAGTGTGCAAACATGGCTATACAAAGGGCACACTGCAAGAGTGCACAAATGAGGATGAAGGATGCAATGCAGGGACAAAATGCAACAATATGATGAGGGGATGCAAATGATATGCAAACATGGCTATACAAAGGGCACACTACAAAGGTGCATGGACTGGATGCTGGTGCACAGACTATGTGCAATGCTAACTGAACTATGAACTATGAGGGGGGGAAAGATCCTGTGGATTTTCTATCTGTCTGCCTACTATGTACAAATGGCTTATGTGATAAAAATGGTAAAATAAAGTGTAAAAATAGAAAGTGCCATGTGCTATCCACAAGCACACCCATTTGCCCATCTAAACCCAACCGCACTATGCCGCTGCCTTAGCCAATAAGATTTGTGCACCATTAGCCCAATACCCAACTGTCCTGGTGCGATGCACTATTTTTGGTGCACTCTAGGTCTCGTGCACTCTTCCCAATTAATCTGCTTTGGTGTTATGTGTCGTGTGCTGCACCTTAGTAATAATGATGTGATTGACCTGTGCTGGTTACCAGATAAGGTGATGCCGATTGGAAATGTGGAAGAACTATAAGGAGATGCTGTAAAAGACCAAATACCACCAAAGCGCCAGGATTATGTGAAAGCGCCCAAGTGCGCACAGTCCAATGCCAAATAGGTGCAAAGCACCTTGATTATGTGAGAATGCACAGTTCACTCATGTTGGAATCATGGTGCACCTCAGGTAAATGTGCCAGTAAGATGGAAGCCACGATGTGCAGTGCAATTGGTGTGGTGGATTGTTGTGTGTGTAATAGGGATTGTGCAATGAGTGCACAGCAGAGTATGTGAGTTGCAGGTAAAGCATAAAAGGAGTGTGCAAAGGTGCATCAAGTGTGCAATAAATGTGGAAGGCAGATAAGGAGTGTGGGGGGGGGGGGGGGGCACACAGAGGCAGTTTGAAGCGCAACAGGATGCATTTAGGGCACACAACAGCAGGCAGCTATGGGGAACCAAGAGTGCAGTAGAAATGTAAAAGGTGCACAAAAGCACACCTAAGTGGTCAAAGGTGCATGAAAGTGCACTGCGCAAAGTGTGTGGAAGCCATCTAGGGGGTGCGCATAATTGCAAAAAATGCCATAGTATGCACACAGGGCAATAGGGAGCCATATCATCTCCTCCCAACTGAAGTACTGACTGTCCTCAGGCAGCATGTGATTGGTCAGCGCAAAATTTTCTTTGCTCACATAAGCAGCCATCCTCTCCTTATCTATCTCTGACCACCATCTATCCTCTATAACTCTTTCCACAACCCATCTCTACCCAATCCAATGGCCTCAGCATTTACCTTCGCCCTCAGACAAACGATGCTGGCCCTCAATGAGACCCTCCCTGCTGCTGGGAGTGAGCAGATGATGATGCAAGCTTGGGGTGAAGGGTTTTGTAGTAAACTGGTGCACTTTTTGTGTTTCTATAACTGGTGCAGGTTGCTAAGGGTCGGGGCATGTAGAACATGTATAAAAGCCACGTAGACACTGTTAAAGACAATGCAGAACTTGATGTGCTCCTCGTGAAGGTGCACAGCGCATTCAGTGGGATCATGGTGGAGGAATGGCTTACTTGGGGTGAGGAGCTGATGCCTGATATGCATAAGATGATTGAGGAGAAGGAGCGGTCTGAGGAATTTGAGTGTAGGGTGCACGAGCTGGCAGGGCAGCTGGAACTGGGCATGCAAGGCATGCTGCGTGCTCTTGACCGCTGAATTGCAGGCGCCCGAGGTTAATTTGGAGCATCTGGAAGGTGAGTTTAGGGCAATTGATGAGGCCAGCGATATAGATACTGCCGAAGTGCAGGTGGACAAAAAGGCACACATTGCGCTGGTGTGCTCTCTGCATGCACTTTCTGGAGCAACTGATGCTGAGGTCATAGGCGAAGGAACTGGGGAGTCTTGGGAGAGTGGGGTGACGAGCAAAGGAGAGAGTGAGCAGAGCAATGAGAGTGCTAGTGCAGATGAAGGTGCAAGTGCACGCCCAGTGCACGCAATGCAGCAATGTGCATATGTTGAAGTACCACCACTGAATGGCATTGGCACCACCTCCGACGCTAATAGCGGACTGGTAAGTTTCTTTGGATATGCTTCAAACTCACTAAATGGTTTCCCTTTCTACTCCAGTGTGATAACTGCTGCTGCATGGGCCAACCGGCTAGGTGCATTTCTGTCAATGGAAAGCAGTGTGCCCCATGCACAAAGGGTAAGAGAAAGTGCGAATGTATGAAGCACACCCTCACACAGCTGCACACAACTTCTAGAGGCAGGAAAGTGGCTATTGGGCACCCTAGTGTGTCTTTTTTTCATCCTCCTTCCACACTGTGCTAACTATTCCAAAGGTGCATCACAAATCGACAAGGGCAATGAAAGCAATGCAGGGCTCATCAGCCCCTCGAAAGAGCACACATCGAAGTGCCGCAAAGTCAAAAACACGCCCCCTCCCCCATCGCAAGTGCACCCAAGGCCGTGCCACCTTACCATTCGCCAGGCAAGTGTGCACACACAATCCTCATGCCAAACCAGATTGGGAAACACCTCAGGGGACATGGTCTACCAAGGCCAGGACATCGAGGCACTCGACTTAGTGCAATGCCACTCAGTGGTTGCAGTCTTGGGCACCATGCATGATCATCTTAAAGGAGACATTTAAAGGTTACTCATCAAGCTAGAAGTTGCCAAGAGCTGGTTGTGCAGTGCAGAGCAAACAGAGGCAGATGCAAAGGTGAAACTGGATGTGGCCATGGAGCGCTTGGAGTCCCTGGAGTCCATTGAGTAGCTGCTCACCTGTATAAGTTTTAGATAGTATGTCAATCTGTCTTTCTGTTGCGCCTGTGATACACGTGATGCACTCTGAAGTGGTGCAATGTGCACACTTTGTGTCAACCTGCGTGCGTGCTTCCATGGTGCTGTAAAATGAAATTTGTAAGTCCAAAAAAATCATATATGTGAGGGAAAAGAGATAAGATAGGCAACGTTCGAGCAAGAAATGTCAAGTGCACAAAAAATGTGCACCAGCACAAAAATGCACAAATGCAAAGGAGTGCAGAAAAACCGTCCAACCATTACTTTCCTCCTCCCAACTGAGATATTGACCATGTCCAAACAATAAAAGAGTAAGAGATAAAATGAAGCGCATGCCATATGACAAAGTCTAAAAAAATGGGAAAGGCTCAGTAGATCATCATGGTTGGTAAAACCCACAGGTTGCACAATCATGGATTGCATCCAGATGCGACTTCATGAATAGGAAAAGGTAGCGTAAAAAAATGAAAGAAAGCAAAGCATACATATAAAAAGGTGAAGTATCCATAGTGGTGCACATGGAGCACTAGTTGCATGCCTCATTGGCGCTTTCTTCATCCTCAGCGCTATCTCCTTGCGCTTCTTCTTTGTCAACTGCTTCTTTATCTTCTGTGTCCACTACTATGGACTCTTCCATCTCTCTCAGCCACATTGTGGTGATATCGAGCACTATGTCAGGAAGTGCAATGGACTTGCATGCATGGTATGGCAGTAGGCGGAACGTGGCTACTGGCCTGTCGAATACCATCCCATTGAGCTTGCAAACAATATATGCACTGCCTTGATTGCATGACACTATAACTAGAGGACCGAGATAACGTGTGCGCATTTTGCAGTTAAGGCTCTTCTCGATTGCTGTGTTGCACATAAAGACTAAATCGCTGTGCTGGAAGTCAAAATTGTGGATGGTTTTTGAGTGCACCTTTTTGAAATGGAGCGCTGCTTTGCGCCTTTCTGCATAGACACAGGAATGGATGTGTGCTAAGTCTTCTGGGCACTTTTATAATGCACGCATGCGCCATGCAATCAAGTTTGTAGTGGATAGTATAGAATCTGGGGGTGGGTTAAGGTATGTCACTTCAATGATATTGAGAGGGATTAGAGACTGCGTGCCTGTCACAATGAAGTATGGCGAAATGCCAAGGCGCTTCCAAACTGTGATGCGCTCTGCCCAAAAGACTGAGTACAGTGCACTAAACCATTTTGACTCTACTCCATCTGCTGCTTTGATAAGTGCTTGACGCACATCGAAATGTGCATGCTCAACAATTCCATAGCATGCGAGTTATAGCCAGATATGCAGATGTAATTGATATGGTAGTGCTTACTGAGATAGGCTAGCGCTTTGATGAATGGCTTGCCGTTATCAGTGACTATCTTGCACAATGCACCCCATCTGCAGATGAGGTCTTGAAACATCCAATCGCCAAGTGCGCTCACATTTTCTTTAGGAAGTCCATGGAATTCTGGCCAAGTTGCAAGTGAGCAATGCCCTTGGATGATATAGCGCCGCCCTGCTGATACTGGTAAGTGCATCGTATCAATATAAACTTTACTGAAGAGAGGCACAGGTGTTGTGATGACCAACGGTATTAGAACCTTCTGTGTTTGCTGGATCTGGCAAATATGACAAGTGCGCATGAACCAAATGATGTCGTTCATAATGTGTGGCCACCAAAAGCACTTGAGCAATGCAGAGCACGTCGTGTAAAAGCGCTTGTGTCCAATGTTGTCATGGATGGTGCACAATATCAGTAAGCATCTAGACTGCCAAATAACAAGCTGGTGAGTGCCATGTGCATTTCACTTCCATAAGTGTGTCTTGTCTTTGAAAAATGCGCTGCATAGCGCATGAGCACGCTGTACTCAGAATCTGTGAAGTCGCTAGGGCGCATTAGGGTATCCATCCAAATCCACACCAAATCTAACTTCTCATCCTCTGCATCTGCTGTTGCACTCCTCGGAACTTGGCTATAGTCATCATCATAAATAAGTGCACTATTGCACACATTTTGTGCATTTTGTGCATTTGCACTTAGCTCTGGCTGCATTAGTGCAAGTGCTTGCATGTCAAAGGACTGTGAAATGGGACATATCGCATGCATAAAGCCATGTAGCGCATCAATCCAATCCTCAAACTCTTCATCTTCTTCTCCTTCTAAGTCCTCTGGCTGCTTTGGCCAACACGAAAGCCCATCTGGACCATGCACTGCTCCCCTAACATGTATGAGCATAAAGTGGAATGTAAGGATTGAGATGATCCACTGGTTAATGCTAGTGGATGGTTGGATATCAGGGTTTTGTAGCATGCCCTTGATATAGTGCATGTCAGTCTCAACAATTAAGTTGCACACACCTATAATATAAAGGCGCAAATTGTGCAGCATGCGGTAAAGCCCATAGATCTCTAGCTTCAGTTGCAAAAAGTGTGCTTCTCTGTCATTGAGCATAATCGAGCTGAACTGGTTGTAAATGTGCATTTTTGCATCTGTGCTCTTTTGCTGGCAAAGGTAAAAGCTGACCGCTATCTGGGAAGTGTCAACTGCAAGAATAATGGGGAGTTCTGAGGAATAATCGATCAGTTGTAGTGCAGGGCACTCTAGTACTGCTTGCTTGATGTCTTTTTGTGCCACTATCTGCTCTGGGCCCCATTCGAATGGAGTGTCCTTGCACATAAGCCTTGTGAGCGCATTAACGTAGTGTGTTAATTGCGGATATAAATGTGCATTAAACCGACTGTTCCCAAAAATGCGCGCACTTCCAAAAGCATGTGGCATGCGCCCCAATTGCAGATAATGTCTACCTTGTCACATTCGGGTTTTCTACCTTCTGGGGTGCAATAATGGCCAAGAATGACGAAGTTCTCAGTGCACAATGTGGATTTCGTCCCAGAGAAAGTGCTGCCACTATATTTCATGCACTGCACAATGCGGTTCACATTCTGGAAGTGCTCCCACACAAAGCGTCTTATGCCAGGATTTGCAGTGAGCGCTTCGCATGAGCCGTCCAGTAAAATGTAGCACTTTGAAGGCCCCTTGACTGGGACGTCATCGATATAAGGAACAGTGTAATCTGGAATCTCTGGCTGCAGAATATAGCACACATCGTTGTGGAAGATTGGTACCAAGTTTGTCCAGCCCATTGGCAATGTAACGAGGTGCATTGCACCATATGGCATTTGGAATGTTGCAAGGTCATGCGACGATTCTTTGATTAAGCACTCATCATATCCCACATATAGATCAAGGACAGCGCCGCATGCATGCCCCGCAAACCACTCTGCAAGGTGCTCAGGTGTAGGAGTGACGCTGGAGTGTTTAATGGTAATGCAATTAAGCGGCTCGAGGCTATGTATGATGCACAGCACTTTTCCATCTTTCTTGAGTGTGCAGAACCAGTGCGATCTATACGCCAAATTTGAGTGCTCATAAACACCTGAGTCTATCTTTTTCCAGATAATAGTGCAAACTTTGTCGTATATGCCTGGTGAAATGGGGATGTTGCGCTCTATCCAAGGGGTGTGCGGAATAACCAGAACTTCTACTGGGGAAAGAATGTGGTGTTGAAGCTGCCATGCTCCTCATTGCTCCATGCAAAGGCTTCATTCTGCAAAGACATCAAGTGGTGTAAAACCCTCATCTCCTCTGGTAATAAGAAATTGGTGTAGCGCTTTTGGAGCGCTTGCATGCACTCTTCAGTATAGTGCCCAGTCGGGGTAAATGGTGGCAGGTTTGGTAAAAGCGCAGGAAGTGCCGCTAGCAGATCACCTATAATGTTGCACTCGATGTGGAATTCATTTGGGATGGGCGCAATAACTGGTTTGACTTTTCTAGCAACCAGTTTATACTTCTTCTTGGTTACTATGCCCTTTTGTGGTATGCATGCTGCTAAATCGATAAAAGTTGCACGTGCATGTGCACTTTTCGGAAACACGGCTGGAATAAGCACCACGGGGTCAATTGAGTTTAAGAGCGCCTGCACATGACTGTTGGTACACTGAGATAGGTAGAGTTGAGAGATAATAGAGGTCGAAGGAACAGAAGCAGAAAATGGAATAAGCGCAAATACAGAAATGTCACAAGATTGGGTATCAGAGTTGAATGTTATGATAGTGGTGGCTTCTCCTTGGTCTGTGATCAATTCCTTGAAGCCTGGCAAAAATTTCTTTGTGGGTTATGCTGAATAGCAAAGTGTGGTGTTGCTGGAGCTGGTAAGAAGTGGCACGGCTTTCCTCTAGGCTTTGTTGGAATGGTGGAGATGGCGCCTGTGTTCAGATCACAGATCGTAATCATTTGCACTTCATCTGCAAAGTTGTGCATGATGGAGCACATTAACACATCGAAGGGGCACCCTAACAGAATATCGTAAGCAGGTGAATGGATAACGTGAACTTGCACATAGACAATGATATCTCCAATGCATGCAGAAACATTGCATGCAAGCCCAAGTGACTCATCTACCTCTCCATTGGCCGATTGCATGTATAAATGAATGCGCAGGTCATACTGAAGCCCAAGACGATGGCAGACCACTTCTGACATTTTGCAAACCCAAATCTAAGATAGCCTCAAAGTATTTTTGGTTGTCGATCAATAAATCAATGGAACGAAGTGCATGTGACTCTTTTGCAACCTTCAAAACATCTGGGTTTTCAATTTTGCCTGGCTGGAGATGGGTGAGGTACTGTTCAAATGGATCCTGCAAAACAATAGGAAGCAGCACTGCAATTGCCATGCTAACTGGAGGTGTTGCATTAAGCACTTTATTTTCCACAAAAGGCACACGCACTTTGCAGTGCACAAATGGCATAATGCTCGCAAGGTTGGTAGCTACCACTTCTGCACCAGTAGCTGCAATGCGCTTTGGGGTAACTTGTTCTCTATGGCGCTGTCTGAGATTGGGCGAAAGGGATAGGAGCTCTTCATGCGAAACCATAATGGAGGGCACCTTCATGGTGCGCACATATATGTCATCGACAATCTGCAGGTTCTGGATGGGAATGACAGTGTGGTATGATGGCTCTTTGCCTTTGGAAGTGTTAGCTGGTACATCTGGTTTATCTGCCACTGCAGGTGCAAAACGCGCTTCAGAAATGTTGGAATAGGGATGTATGGGTGTCTTGTCAGGCAGTTCAGTTGTGCTCACAGCAGGTTGCAAAGCTGGGGACTCGATACTGTTGGTGGGTGCAATGTCTGTGGTTGTAGAATGCATGCTCTCTTGATTGGATGTATTGTGCAGTGCACACTGCAGAATTTCAATGCTGTTGAAGACTTGCCTCTTCCAAAGCACCATCAACTCCCGCTCGAGCACATTAATGTGCTCTTCCTTCATTAGTTGTGCATTTGGTGCACTTTGCATATAATCTGCTGCAGGCACTAAAGTGGCAATGTATGTTGACTGTAAAGGTGCTGCTGGAGCTGGACGAGGTGCTATATTGTAGATGAGCTGCGAATTGGTATTAGATAAAAGTTGACCAGTGGCTATCTGCCCTGGGTTGCGCTTATGCCATTCCTTGATGCGCTCGCCCAAGAAGTTGCCTGGAATAGAACACGGCATGAATGCGCCACTTGGGAGTATGATGTGCCCTTCTGCATTTCGCCTACACTTTCCTTCGCTAGTAAGGCACTCAATTGAGGTGCACTCAGGGATATAATGCCCTGTCTGACCACAACTATTGCACTTGTCATTGTTCGAGCAAGGCATGCCATTTCTGCCATCTCTGCACGATGCACTCAACATGGTAACTATTGTCTGTGTCATGCATTCGAATAAGACTGAGATGTCTTCTGCTTTGACTGTGGGCACGCTAGGTTGCGGCTGGAAAATGGGTGCACTGGGTGCTGAGTAGGGCGCATACATATCGGGGTTTTGCGCTGTGAGCCCATTAAGTGGTTGGAAATAGTGTGCTGGGCCTTCAAAGATAAAGTCGATTGCATCACGTATTGCATCTAATGAGTATGGCACATTTGCAGGCTGATTCGGTACCGCAATCGCAAGGCGGCTCAAAATGTGCTTGAGCTGGTCTGGTCAAAACACCCTAATGAACATGCAGCTTTGGTCATAGTGTGCCAATATGCCTTGCGCAACTAAGTATTCACTAATGTTGAAAAATGTGTGGTAATAGTGCACAATTTCTTCTGCAGTTACAAGGCCAACGTGTGCAGTCTCACCAATAAGCTTGTCCAAGTCATTAATACTCCATTTACTGCCATCCCTAGAGCCGGGATAAAGCTTTAGGACAGCGTCTTTGAATGCACCATAGTTGTGCATCATGCTATACTCCAATAGCAGTTTCCAAGTGTCTGCAGTGTCGCTGTCCAAATATCGCACAGTGTGGAACTTTTTATTGGTCTCATTGGTGATGTTGCAATTGTGGAGGAGCTGCACAAGCTCCTCAAAGTACTTCTGGAGTTCATGCGGTTTTGCAGGGTCGAAACACAGTGTGTTTTGGTTGGATGTGGATGGCATGTGCATGGTAGCCATGGTAGGTGGAATAAGGTGTATAGAATCAAGATCTGGTAAAAGCACAGCGAAATTCGAAGGTGGGGAAGAATGCGGTGATGCAGATGGAGTTAAGGTAGGTAGGGATGATTCAGGTGATGGTGGAGGTAAAGACAGTGCAGATGAGTGATGCGTGTTGTTTAGGAAGAGTGATTCAAATACTGGTATTTCCCCAAGCTAGAGCACAGTTGCTAACAGCTCGGAATGGAGAGTGCAAAGGTGGTTAATGTTGAGATGAAGGGCAAGCTGATGGAGGTCTAAAATATGGTCTGATAAACAGAAACCCCTTGTGGTGGGCTCCAGAAATGATGTGTTCAGTTGGTACTTGGTGCAGAGTCTCAATGGAAGGGGTGAACACTTAACCTACAACTGCAGGCATGCTTGGAGTGAGGGGGGAGTTTGCTTAGAGGGCCTCAGATTGTCCTTCTGGGTGTGGAGACTATGAGGAGGCTGTAATGGCAGTTTTTAATGTGCGCACTAGTCATGTATGCTCATGGGAAGATATGCACAATAGCAGCAAAGTGCACAATGCAAAGGGGCAAAAATGCGCAGTGTGGAAAAATGTGCAATGGGAGCACAAAAGTGCGCAACAACAGGGAAGGTGAAAGTGGGAGGTGTAGTGAGACAAAGATGGCACTGAGATGTGCTGGGGAGGTGACGCAAAGGTTGGGGGCCCAAACGGGATGAAAATGCAAGGGGTGGAAAAAGGTGCAAATGGTGCACAAAACGTGGCTATGCAAATAAGTGCACAAATGCAGCTATACGAAGGGCGCACTACAATAGTGCACAAACAAGGATGAAGGATGCAATGCAGGGATGAAACACAACAATACGATGAGGGGACGCAAACAATATGCAAATGCAGCTATATGAAGGGTGCACTACAAAGGTGCACAGACTGGACACTGGTGCACAGACTATGTGCAATGCTGACTGAGCTATGAACTATGAGGGGGGGAAAGATCCTCTGGATTCTCTATATGTCCACCTACTATGTACAAATGGCTTATGTGATAAAAACAGTAAAATAAAGTGTAAAAATAGAAAGCGCCATGTGCTACCCACAAGTGCACCCATTCGCCCATCTAAACCCGACTGCACTATGCTGCTGCCTCAGCCAATAAGATTTGCACACCATTAGCCCAATACCCAACTGTCCCAGTGCGATGCACTATTTTTGGTGCACTCTAGGTCTCGTGCGCTCTTCCCAATTAATCCGCTTCAGTGTTATGTGTCGCATGCTGCACCTTAGTAATAATGATGTGATCGACCTGTGCCGGTTACCAGATAAGGTGATGCTGATTGGAAATGTGGAAGAACTATAAGGAGATGCTGTAAAAGACCAAATACCACCAAAGTGCCAGGATTACATGAAAGCGCCCAAGTGCACACAGTCCAATGCCAAATAGGCGCAAAGCACCCTGATTATGTGAGAATGTGCAGTTCACTCATGTTGGAATCACGGTGCACCTCAGGTAAATGCACCAATAAGATGGAAGCCACGATGCACAGCACAATTGGTGTGGTGGATTGTTGTGTGTGTAATAGGGATTGTGCAATAAGTGCGCAGCAGAGTATGTGAGTTGCAGGTAAAGCATAAAAGGAGTGTGCAAAGGTGCATTAAGTGTGCAATAAATGTGGAAGGCAGATAAGGAGTGTGGGGGGGGGGGGCACGTGGAGGCAGTTTGAAGCACAATGGGGTGCATTTAGGGTGCACGACAGCAGGCAGCTATGGGGAACCAAGAGCGCAGTAGAAATGTAAAAGGCACACAAAAGCACACCTAAGCAGTCAAAGGTGCACAAAAGTGCACAAAGGTGCACAAAAGCACAAAGTGTGCAGAAGCCATCTAGGGGGTGCGCACAATTGCAAAAAATGCCATAGTATGCACGCAGGGCGATAGGGAGCCATATCACTGCAAATGAAGGATTGGGTGCAGAAGATGGTCGAGGAAATGGTACCAAAATGATTCCACAAATATCTAAAGGTGTTTGAGAAGAAAGCATTATAAAGGATGCCAAAACACTAACCATGGGATCATGTGATTGACTTGACACTAGGGTTTGAACCAAAGAAGGCAAAGAACATTCTGCTATTACCTCAGGAACAGAAGGGGGTAGATGCATTCTTGTCGGATCAATTGGCTAAGGAATATATACATGAAAGCAAATCACCCCAATCATCAGCAACCTTCTTTGTGCCAAAAAAGGACATAAAGAAATGTTTCATGCAAGATTACAGAGCACTGAATGGGCAGACAATCCATAACAACTACCTATTACTATTGATCAATGAGTTAGTTGACAAGATAGCAAAAGCAAGGGTGTTCACAAAGCTGGACATTAGAATGAAGGGTAGAGATGAGTGGAAGGCAGCATTTATGACACATCGAGAGGCATTTGAGCCATTGGTCATGTACTTCAGATTGACAAACAGTCCCAAAACATTCCAGTCAATGATGAATAGGATTCTGCAAATAGAAATTGAGAGTGGGAAGGTGGTCATCTATATAGATGACATAATGATATACATAGAGACTGAAGAGGGTCACAATGGAAATAGTAGAGGAAGTGTTGAAGAAGTTGGCAGAAAGCAATCTATACTTGAAACCAGAGGTGTGTATATTCAAACAGAAAGAGGTGGAGTTTTTGGGCATGGTTATCGAACCAGATAAATTAAAGTTGGATGAGACAAAGGTTAAGGCAATAAAGGACTGGCCAGTACCAACATGTGTAAAACATGTACAGCAGTTTCTAGAACTCACAAACTATTACCATTGGTTCATGGAGGACTTCTCAAAAGTGGTGACACCCTTAAATAAGTTGTTATGAAAGGAACAGCAGTGGGAATGGACAGAAGCATAGCAAGGTGCATTCAATGAACTGAAAAGGCAGTTCACAACATTTCCAATATTGGTAAACCCAGATCCAGAAAGACCAATGAAGCATGCACATTCTACTTGAAAATGTTGAATGATGTTGAAAGAAATTATTATGTACCTGATAGAGAAATGCTGTTGATCATTAGGGCATTGGTGACATGGAGGCATTACCTTGAAGAAGTGAAGCACAAAGTGGAAATCTGGTCAGATCATCAAAACCTGCAATATTTCATGATTGCAAAGAAGTTAAATCAGAGACAAGCATGATGGGCACTGTATCTATCAAGATTTGACTTTGAATTAATACTAAAGCCAGGAACAGCAACAGGAAAAGCAGATGCTCTGGCTAGGAGGCCAGACTTTAAAGAGGGGATGGAAGATAATAATAAAGATGTCATTTTATTGAAACCCAAGTTTTTTGCTGTATGGGTGCCACAACAGGGACACCTGTTGATTGAAGGAGAAGAGGAAGGGATCTTATCAAAAATCAGAAAATTGAGAGAGAGGGATGAATCAATTGTAAAAGCAATTGAAGAAATGAAGAGATCACTGATGAAAAGATTAAGCTTGAAAGAATGGGCAGAGGAGCAAAACTTAGTACTGTTCAGAGAAAAGGTCTATGTACCTAAAAACATACAGTTGAGGAGAGAACTGGTGAAATTGCATCATGACACACCAATAGCAGGACACCCAGGAAGGTGGAAAATGCTAGAGTTGATATCACAAAATTATTGTTCATGGCATTCATAGTGATTCAGAGTGCATGTGATAATGTATAGATATGATTAGATTCTTTTCCAGACCTTATAGTGCATAGTGGACCTATAACCACTGATACGGCTCCCTATCGCCCTGCGCGCATACTACGGCATTTTTTGCGATTGTGTGCACCTTCTAGATGGCTTCCGCACACTTTGCACAGCGCGCTTTTGGGCGCCTTAGTGCACCTTCGTGCACTTTTGCGTGCCTTTGACCATTTAGGTGCACCTTTGTGTGCCTTTTGCATTTCTACTGCGCTTTTGGTTCCCCATAGCCACCAATCATTGTGTGCCCTAAATGCGCCTCGTTGCACTTCAAGCTGCCTCCGTGTGCCCCCCCCCCACACTCCTTACCTGCCATTTTCCATTATTGCACACTCGATGTGCCTTTATGTGCTCCTTTTATGCTTTACTTGCAACTCACGTTCCTTGCTGCACACTCACTGCACTATTCTTACCATCACACAACAATTCACCACTTCAAATGTGCTGCACATCGCGGCTTCCATCTTACTGGTGCATTTACTTGAGGCGCACCACGATTCCAACATGAGCGAACTGTGCATTCTTACATAACTGGGCTGCTTTGCACCTATTTGGCATTGGACTGTGCGCACTTGGGTGCTTTCGCGTAACCCTGGCACTTTGGCAGTATTTGGCCTTGCACAGCATCTTCTTATTGTTCTTCCGCATTTCCAATCGGCATTGCCTTGTCTGGTACCCGGCACAGGTCGATCACATCATTATTACTAAGGCACAGCATGCGACACATAACACCGAAGCGGATTAATTGGGAAGGCTGCATGAGACTTAGCGCACACCAATAATAGTGCATTGCACCGGAACAGTTGGATATTGAGCTATAGGTGCGCAAATCTTATTGGCTGAGGCAGCGGCATAGTGCGGTCAGGTTTAGATGGGCGAATGGATGCGCTTCTGGGTAGCGCATGGCACTTCCTATTTTTATACTTTATTTCACCATTTTATCACATAAGCCATTTGTACATAGTAGGCAGACAGATAGAAAATCCACAGGATCTTTCCCCCCCTCATAGTTCATAGTTCAGTTAGCATTGCACATAGTCTGTGCACCAGCATCCAGTCCATGCACCTTTGTAGTGTGCCCTTTGTATAGCCATGTTTGCATATCATTTGCATCCCCTCATCATATTGTTGCATTTTGTCCCTGCATTGCATCCTTCATCCTCATTTGTGCACTCTTGCAGTGTGCCCTTCGTATAGCCGCGTTTGCGCACCATTTGCACACTTATTTGCATAGCTGCATTTTGCGCACCATTTGCGCCTTTTTCTGCTCCTTGCGCTTTCACTCCATTTGCACCCCCAACCTGTGCACCACCTTCACAGTACATCCCAGTGTTGTCTTTGTCCTGTTACACCTCCCGCCTTCATCATCCTCATCATTGCGCACTTTTGCGCTCTCATTGCGCATTTTTGCCTCTTTGCATTGCGCACTTTTCTGCCACTGTGCATATCTTCCCTTTTGCATACACTACTAGTGCGCACATTGAAAATCGCTGTACCAGCCTCTCTATAGTCTCTGCGCCCTGAAGGACGATCCGAAGCCCTCTAAGCAAACTCCCCCCTCACCCCGAGCATGCCTGCAGTTGTAGGTTAAGTGTTCACCCCTTCTGTTGAGACTCTGCCCTGAGTACCAACTGAACTCATCATTTTCTGGAGCCCACCGCGAGGGGTTTCTGTTTATCAGACCATATTTTAGACCTCCATCGGCTCGCCCTTCACTTCAACATTAACCACCTTCACACTCTCCATTCCGAGCTGCTAGCAACTGCGCTCCAGCTTGGGGAAATACCAGTATTTGAATCACTCTTCCTAAACAACACGCATCACTCGTCTGCGCTGTCTTTACCTCCACCTTCACCTGAATCATCCCTACCTACCCTAACTCCATCCGCATCACCGCATTTTTCCCCACCTTCGAATTTCGCTGCGCTTTTACCAGATCTTAACTCTACACACCTTATTCCACCTACCATGGCTACCATGCACATGCCATCTGCATCTAACCAAAACACGCCGTGCTTCGACCCTGCAAAACCGCGCAAACTCCAGAAGTACTTTGAGGAGCTTGCACAACTCCTCCGCAATTTTAACATCACCGACGAGACCGATAAGAAGTTCCACACAGTGCGCTATTTGGACAGCGACACTGCAGACACTTGGAAACTGCTACCAGAGTATAGCGCGATGCACAACTATGGTGCATTCAAAGACGCTGTCCTAAAGCTTTATCCTGGCTCTAGGGATGGCAGTAAATGGAGTATTAGCGACCTAGACAAGCTTATTGGTGAGACCGCACACGTTGGCCTCGTAACTGCAGAAGAAATTGTGCACTATTACCACACATTTTTCAACATTAGTGAATACTTAGTTGCGCAAGGCATATTGGCACACTACGACCAAAGCCGCATGTTCGTTAGGGTGTTTTGACCAGACCAGCTAGAGCACATTTTGAGCCGCCTTGCGATTGTGGTACCGAATCAGCCTGCAAATGTGCCATACTCATTAGATGCAATACATGATGCGATCGACTTTATCTTTGAAGGCCCAGCGCGCTATTTCCAGCCACTTACTGGGCTCACAGCGCAAAACCCCGATATGTATGCGCCCTACTCAGCACCCAGCACACCCATTTCCCAGCCACAACATAGCGCACCCGCAGTCAAAGCAGAAGACATTTCAGTCTTATTCGAGCGCATGACACAGACGATAGTTACCGCATTGAGCGCATTGCACAGAGATGGCGGAAATGGTGCGCCTCGCTTGAACAACGACAAGTGCAATGGTTGCAGTCAGACAGGGCACTATATTCCTGAGTGCGCTTCAATTGAGCGCCTTATTAGTGAAGGAAAGTGTAGGCGAAATGCAGAAGGGCGCATCGTACTCCCAGGTGGCGCATTCGTGCCGTGTTCTATTCCAGGCAATTTCCTAGGCGAGCGCATCGAGGAATGGCATAAGTGCAACCCAGGGCAGATTGCCACGGGTCGACTTTCATCTAATACCAATTCGCAGCTCATCTACAATATAGCGCCTCGTCCAGCTCCAGCTGCACCTTTACAATCGACGTACATTGCCGCTTCAGCTCCTGCAGCAGATTATATGCAAAGTGCACCAAATGCGCAACTAACGAAGGAAGAGTGCATTGATACGCTCGAGAGGGAGTTGATGGCGCTTCGGAAGAGGCAAGTCTTCGACAGCATTGAAATTCTGTGGCGCACACTGCACAATACATCCAATCAAGAGGGCGCGCATTCTACAACCACAGACATGGCACCCGCCAACAGTATTGAGTCCCCAGCTTCGCAATCCGCTGCGAGCGCAACTGATGCACCCGACGAGACACCCATACATCCCTATTCCAACATTCCTGAGGCGCGTTTTGCACCCGCAGCAGCAAATAAACCAGACATACCAGCTAACTCTTCCAAAGGCAAAGAGCCATCATACCACACTGTCATTCCCATCCAGAACCTGCAGATTGTCGACGACGTATATGCGTGCACCATGAAGGCGCCCTCCATTATGGTTTCGCATGATGAGCTTCTATCCCTTTCGCCCAATCTCAGGCAGCGCCATAGAGAACAAGTCACCCCAAAATGCATTGCAGCTACCGGTGCGGAAGTGGTAGCTACAAACCTTGCGAGCATTATGCCATTTATGCACTGCGAAGCGCGCACGCCTTTTGTGGGAAATAAAGTGCTTAATGCGACACCTCCAGTTAGCGCGGCAATTGCAGCGCCGCTTCCTATTGTTTTGCAGGATCCATTTGAACAGTACCTCACCCATCTCCAGCCAGGCGAAATTGAAAACCCCGAAGTTTTGAAGGTTGCTAAAGAGTCGCATGCGCTTTGCTCCATTGATTTATTGATCGACAACCAAGAGTACTTTGAAGCTATCTTAGATCTGGGTTCACAAATTATCGCAATGTCAGAAATGGTCTGCCATCATCTTGGGCTTCAGTATGACCCGCGCATTCGTTTATACATGCAATCGGCCGATGGAGAGGCAGATGAGTTGCTTGGGCTTGCGCGCAATGTTTCTGCGCGTATTGGGGATATCATTGTCTATGTGCAAGTTCACGTTATCCATTCACCTGCTTACGATATTCTGTTAGGGCGCCCCTTTGACATGTTAACGCGCTCCATCGTGCGCAACTTTGCAGACGAAGCGCAAACAATTACAATCTGCGATCTGAACACCGGTGCCATCTCCACCATTCCAACAAAGCCTAGGGGGAAGCCGTGCCACTTCTTACCAGCTCCAGCAACACCACACTTTGCTATTCAGCATAACCCGCAAAGAAATTTTTGCCAGGCTTCGAGGAATTGATCTCAGACCAAGGAGAAGCTGCCACTATCATAACATTTGACTCTGATACCTAATCTTGTGACATTTCCGCATTTGCGCTTATTCCATTTTCCGCTTCCATTCCTTCCACCTCTATTATCTCTCAACTCTACCTATCCCAGTGTACCAACAGTCATGTGCAGGCGCTCTTAAATTTGATCGACCCTGTGGCACTTATTCCTGCCACATTTCCGAAAAGCACACATGTGCATGCAACTTTTATCAATTTAGTGGTGCACGCACCGCAAAAGGGTGTAGTGACCAAGAAGAAGTATAAACTGGTTGCTAGAAAAGTCAAGCCAGTTATTGCGCCCGTCCCAAACAAATTCCGCATCGAGCGCAACATTATAGGTGATCCGCTAGCGGCGCTTCCTGTGCTTTTACCAAATCCGCCACCATTTACCCTGACCGGGCGCTATACTGAAGAGCGCATGCAAGCGCTCCAGGAGCGCCACACCAATTTCCTATTACCAGAGGAGATGAAGGTTTTACACCACTTGATGTCTTTGCAGAATGAAGCCTTTGCATGGAGCGACAAGGAGCGCGGTAGCTTCAAGACCGCGTTCTTTCCCCCAGTAGAAATCCCAGTTATTCCGCACACTCCTTGGATAGAGCGCAACATCCCCATTCCACCAGGCATATACGACAAAGTTTGCGCTATTATCCAGAAGAAGATAGACTCAGGTGTTTATGAGCACTCAAATTCGGCATATAGATCGCGCTGGTTCTGCACACTCAAGAAAGATGGAAAAGCACTGCGCATCGTACATAGCCTCAAACCGCTTAATCGCATTACCATTAAACACTCCGGCATCACCCCTACACCTGAGCACCTTGCAGAGCAATTTGTGGGGCGCGCATGCGGCGCCGTCCTTGATCTATATGTGGGATACAACAAGCGCTTAATCAAAGAATCATCGCGTGACCTTACAACATTCCAGATGCCATATGGTGCAATGCACCTCGTTACATTGCCAATGGGTTGGACAAACTCAGTACCAATCTTCCATGATGATGTGTGCTATATTCTGCAGCCAGAGATACCAGATTACACCGTTCCCTATATTGACGATGTTCCAGTCAAGGGGCCTTCGAAGCGCTACATTTTACTGGACGGCTCGTGCGAAGCACTCACTGCGAACCCTGGCGTAAGGCACTTTGTGTGGGAGCACTTTCAGAATGTGAACAGCATTGTGCAGCGCATGAAATATAGTGGCAGCACTTTCTCTGGGATGAAATCCACATTGTGCACTGAAAACTTTGTCATTCTTGGCCATTATTGCACCCCAGAAGGTAGAAAACCCGAACGCGGCAAGGTAGATGTTATCCGCAATTGGGGTGCATGCCACACGCTGTCAGAAGTGTGCGCATTCTTGGGAACAGTCGGATTAATGCACATTTATATCCGCAATTATGTGCACCATGTCAATGTGCTCACAAGGCTTATGCACAAGGATGCTCCATTTGAATGGGGCCCAGAGCAGATAGTGGCGCAAAATGACATCAAGCAAGCAGTGCTAGAGTGTCCTGCACTACAACCGATCGATTATTCCTCAGAACTCCCTGTTATCCTTGTGGTCGACTCTTCCCAGATAGTGGTCGGCTTTTACCTTTGCCAGCAAAAGAGCGCAGATGCAAAAACGTGCATTTACAACCGGTTTGGCTCGATTACGCTCAACGACAGAGAAGTGCGCTTTTCACAGCCAAAGCTAGAGATCTATGGACTTTACTGCATGCTGCACAATTTGCGCCTTTATATTATAGGTGTGCGCAACTTAATTGTGGAGACTGACGCATGCTATATCAAGGGCATGCTACAAAACCCCGATATCCAACCATCCGCTAGCATTAACCGGTGGATTGTATTAATCCTTACATTCCACTTTACACTCGTGCATGTTAGGGGAGCGGTGCATGGTCCAGATGGGCTTTCGCGTCGGCCGAAGCAGCCAGAGGACTTAGAGGGGGAAGAGGATGAAGAGTTTGAGAACTGGATTGATGCGCTACATGGCTTTATGCATGTGATACGTCCCATTTCACAGTCTTTGGATGCGCAAGCACTTGCGCTGACGCAGCCAGAGCCAAACAAAAACGCGCAAAATGCACGCAATAGTGTGCTTATTTACGACGATGACTATAGCCAAGTTCCAAGGAGTGCGACAGCAGATGCAGAGGATGAGAAGTTAGATTTGGTGTGGATTTGGATGGATACCCTAATGTGCCCTAGCGACTTCACAGATTCCAAGTACAGCGTGCCCATGCACTACGCGAGCGCGTTTTTCAAAGACAAGACTCACCTATGGAAGCGCAATGTGCATGGTGCTCACCAGCTCGTTATTTGGCAGTCTAGATGCTTACCGATATTGTGCGCCATCCATGACAACATTGGACACAAGTGCTTTTATGCGACATGCTCCGCATTGCTCGAGCACTTTTGGTGGCCACACGTTATGGATGACATCGTTTGGTTCATGCGCACTTGTCATATTTGCCAGATCCAGCAAACACAGAAGGTCCTAATACCGCCAGTCGTTGCAATGCCTGCGCCTCTCTTCAGTAAAGTTTATATTGATACGATGCACTTACCAGTATCAGCAGGGCAGCGCTATATCGTCCAAGGGCATTGCTCACTTGCGACTTGGCCAGAATTCCGTGGGCTCCCTAAAGAAAATGCGAGCGCACTTGGCGATTGGATGTTCCAAGACCTCATCTGCAGATGGGGTGCATTGTGCAAGATAGTCACTGATAATGGCAAGCCATTCATCAAAGCGCTAGCCTATCTCAGTAAGCGCTACCATATCAATCACATCCGCATATCTGGCTATAATTCGCGCACTAATGGAATTGTTGAGCGTGCACATTTTGACGTGCGTCAAGCACTTATCAAAGCAGCACATGGAGTAGAATCAAAGTGGTTCAGTGCACTGTACTCAGTCTTTTGGGTGGAGCGCATCACAGTTCAGAAGCGCCTCGGTGTTTCGCCATACTTCATTGTTACAGGTGCGCAGCCTCTAATCCCTCTCGATATCATTGAAGCGACATACTTTAACCCACCCCCAGATTCTATACTCTCCATGACAAACTTGATCGCGCGGCGTGCGTGCACATTACAAAAGCGTCCAGAAGACTTAGAGTGCATCCATTCCCGCATCTATGCAGAGAGGTGCAAAGCGGCGCTCCGTTTCGAGAAAGCGCACTCAAAAACCATCCGCAGTTTCGACTTCCAGCACGGTGATTTAGCCCTTATGCGCAACACAGCAATCGAAAAGAGCCTTAACCGCAAAATGCGTGCGCATTATCTCGGTCCTCTAGTTATAGTGTTGCGCAATCAGGGCGGCGCATACATCGTTTGCAAGCTCAATGGGATGGTATTTGACAGGCCAGTAGCCGCGTTCCACCTACTGCCATACCACGTGCGCAAGTCCATTGCGCTTCCTGACATAGCGCTCGATATCACCACAACGCAGTTGAGAGAGATGGAAGAGTCCATAGTAGTGGACATGAAAGACGAAGAAGCAGTTGATGAAGAAGAAGTGCAAGGAGATAGCACTGAGGAAGAAGAAAGCGCCAATGAGGTGCGCAACTAGCGCTCCGCGCACACTGCTATGGATACTTCACCATTTTATACATACGCTTTGCTTTCTTTCATTTTTTTTACGTTACCTTTTCCTATTCGCGAAGTCACATCTGGACGCGTTCCATGATTGCGCAACCCATGGGTTTTACTGGCCGTGATGATCTACTGAGCCTTTCCCATTTTTTTTTAGACTTTGTGATATCGCGTGCGCTTCATTTTATCTCTTACTCTTTTATTGATGGACATGGTCAATATCTCAGTTGGGAGGATGAAAGTGATGGTTGGACAATTTTTCCGCACCCCCTTGCATTTGCGCATCTTTGTGTGGTGCGCGTTTTTTGTGCGCTTGACATTTCTTGCTTGAACGTTGCTTATATTATCTCTTTTCTCTCACATATATTATTTGGGCTTACAAATTTCGTTTTATGGCACCATAGAAGTGCGTGCGCAGGTTGGTGCAAAGTGCGCACATTCGCGTGCGTGCGTGCACTTCACTGCTTCGGAGTGCACCATGCATATCACAGGCGCAACAAAGAGATTGATTAACACACTATCTAAAACTTATACAATTGTGCAGCTATTCAATGGACTCCAGGAACTCCAGGCACTCCGTGGCCACACCCAGTTTTGCCTTTGTGTCTGCCTCTGCTTGCTCTGCGCTGCGCAACCAGCTCTTAGCGACCTCTAACTCAACGAGCGACCTTTGGACATCTTCTTGCAGGCGATCATGCGTGGCACCCAAGACTGCAACCACTGAGCGGCATTGCGCTAAGTCGAGTGCCTCAACATCTTGACCTTGATAAACCGCATCCCCCAAGGTGTTTCCCAATCTGGTTTGGCACGAGGATTGCGTGTGCACACTTGCCTGGCGAACGGTAAGGCGGCGCAGCCTTGGGTGCACTTGCGACGGTGGAGGGGGCGCGTTTTCGACTTTGCGGCGCTTCGATGTGCGCTCTTTCGAGGGGCTGATGAGCCCCACATCGCTCTCATTGCCCTTGTCAATTTGCGACATGCCTTTGGAATAGTTAGTACAGTGTGGAAGGAGGGTGAGAAAAAGACACACTATGGCACCCAGTAGCCACTTTCCTGCCTCTAGAAGTTGTGCGCAGCTGTGCGAGGGTGCACTTCGTCCATTCGCACTTTCTCTTACCCTTTGCGCATGGGGCGCACCATTTTCCATTGACAGAGGCGCACCTAGCTGGTTGGCCCATGCGGCGGCAGTTATCACACTAGCGTAGAAAAGGGGAATGGTTTAGTGAGTTTGAAGCATATCCAAAGAAACTTACTGGTCCGCTATTAGTGTTGGAGGTGGCGCCAACCCCACTCAGTGGTGGCACCTCGACATACGCGCGTTGCTGCATTGCGCGCACTGGGCGCACACTTGCACCTTCGTCCGCACTGGCGCTCTCATCGCTCTGCTCGCTCTCCCCCTCGCTCGTCACCCCACTCTCCCAAGACTCCCCAGTTCCTTCGCCTACAACCTCAGCATCGGTAGCTCCAGAAAGCACGCGCAAAGAGCACACCAGCGCGACACACGCCTTTTCATCCTCCTGCGCCTCGGCGGTATCTATATCGCTCGCCTCGTCAATTGCTCTGAACTCACCTTCCAGATGCTCCAAGTTAACCTCGGGTGCCTGCAATTCAGCGGTCAAGAGTGCGCTCCGCACACGCTTCCAGCTGCCCCGCCAGCTCATGCACTGTACGCTCAAATTCCTCAGACCTCTCTTTCTCCTCAATCATCTTATGCATATCGGGCATCAGCTCCTTGCCCCAAGCAAGCCACTCCTCCACCATGATCCCACTGAATGCGCTACGCGCCTTTGTGAGGAGCACGTCGAGTTCTGTGTCATCTTGGACAGAGTCCACATGGCTTTTATACATGTTCTATATGCCCCGACCCTTAGCAACCTGCGCCAGTTATAGAAACACAGAAAGCATACCAGTTTACTACAAAACCCTTCACCCCACACTTGCATTGTTGTCTGCTCACTCCCAGCAGCAGGGAGGGTCTCATTGAGGGCCAGGATCGTTTGTCTGAGGGCTAAGGTAAATGCTGAAGCCATTGGATCGGGTAGAGATGGGTTGTGGAAAGAGTTATAGAGGATAGATGGTGGTCAGAGATGGATAAGGAGAGGATGGCCGCTTATGTGAGCGAAGAAAATTTTGCGCTGACCAATCGCATGCTGCCTGAGGACAGTCAGTACTTCAGTTGGGAGGAGATGATATGGCTCCCTATCGCCCTGCGCGCATACTACGGCATTTTTTGTGATTGTGTGCACCTTCTAGATGGCTTCCACACACTTTGCGCAGCGCGCTTCCATGCGCTTTTGCACGCCTTTGACCATTTAGGTGCGCCTTTGTGCGCCTTTTGCATTTCTACTGCACTTTTGGTTCCCCATAGCCGCCAATCATTGTGCGCCCTAAATGCGCCTCGTTGCACTTCAAGCCGCCTCCGTGCGCCCCCCCCCCACACTCCTTACCTGCCGTTTTCCGTTATTGTGCACTCGATGCGCCTTTATGCACTCCTTTTATGCTTTACTCGCAACCCATGTTCCTTGCTGCACACTCACTGCACTATTCTTACCATCACACAACAATTCACCACTTCAAACGTGCTGCACATCGTGGCTTCCATCTTACTGGCGCATTTACTTGAGGTGCACCGCGATTCCAACACGAGCGAACTGCGCATTCTTACATAACTGGGCTGCTTTGCGTCTATTTGGCATTGGACTGTGCGCACTTGGGCACTTTCGCATCACCCTGGCACTTTGGTGGTATTTGGCCTTGCACAGCATCTCCTTATTGTTCTTCCGCATTTCCAATTGGCATCACCTTGTCTGGTACCCGGCACAGGTCAATCACATCATTATTACTAAGGCACACCATGTGACACATAACACCGAAGCGGATTAATTGGGAAGGCTGCACGAGACTTAGCGCACACCAATAATAGCGCATTGCATCGGAACAGTTGGATATTGAGCTATAGGTGCGCAAATCTTATTGGCTGAGGCAGCGGCATAGTGCGGTCAGGTTTAGATGGGCGAATGGACGCGCTTCTGGGTAGCACATGGCACTTCCTATTTTTATACTTTATTTCACCATTTTATCACATAAGCCATTTGTACATAGTAGTAGACAGATAGAGAATCCAGAGGATCTTTCCCCCCCCTCATAGTTCATAGCTCAGTCAGTGTCGCACATAGTCTGTGCACCAGTGTCCAGTCCATGCGCCTTCGTAGTGCGCCCTTCGTATAGCCGCATTTGCATTATTGTTTGCATCCCCTCATCGTATTGTTGTGTTTCGTCCCTTGCGTTGCATCCTTCATCTTTGTCTGTGCACTATTGTAGTGCACCCTTCATATAGCCACGTTTGTGCACCGTTTGCACACTTATTTGCATAGCCGCATTTTGCGCACCATTTGCGCCTTTTTCCGCTCCTTGCGCTTTCACTCCGTTTGCACCCCCAACCTGTGCACCACCTTCACAGTACATCCCAGTGTCGTCTTTGTCCTGTTACACCTCCTGCCTTCATCATCCTCATCGTTGCGCACTTTTGCGCTCTCGTTGCGCGTTTTTGCCTCTTTGCGTTGCGCACTTTTCCGCCACTGCACATATCTTCCCTTTTGCGTACACTACTAGTGCGCACATTGAAAATTGCTGTACCAGCCTCTCTATAGTCTCCGCGCCCTGAAGGATGATTCGAGGCCCTCTAAGCGAACTCCCCCCTCACCCCGAGCATGCCTGCAGTTGTAGGTTAAGTGTTCACCCCTTCTGTTGACACTCTGCACTGAGTACCAACTGAACTCATCACCGCAACCTCCCAGCAGAAAAACTAAAGCCACCAGAGACACCAACAGAGCCATGGAAAGGAGTTGCAGCAGATTTTATCATGGGGTTACCAGAGGTGCAGGGTTTTGATGCACTAATGGTGGTTGTTGACAGTGCAAAGAAGCAGATGCATGCAGTATCAACAACAAAGGAGACAAGTGCATTAGCACTGGCCAGGTTGTATCAGGATAATGTGTGGAGGTATCATGGATTACCTGAGTCAATAATCTCAGATCAGAGACCACAGTTCGCAGTGGACTTAATGAAGGAGTTGAATCAGATGCTAGAAATTCAGATGTGGCTGTCGACAGCATATCATCCACAGACAGATGGTCAGACTTAACAAGCAAATCAGGACATAGAACAGTACTTGTGGATGTTCATAGCACACAGACAGGATGACTGGCCAGAATGGATCACAATGGCAGAGTTTGCATACAACAACAAGATGCATTCTGCAATCCAGACATCGCCATTCTATGTGAACTAGGGGTTTCACCCATGCATGGGATTTGAGCCAAGGAGAGAGACAAAGAATAAAGCAGTGGATGACTTCACAAAGAGAATGAAAAGGGTTCATGAGGAAGCAGAGGCAGTGCTAATGAAGGTGCAAAATGAGTTGAAGCGCTATGCAGATCAACATCATGGGGAGGCACCAAAGTATGCAGAGGGACAAAAAGTATGGTTGGAGATGGAGAATTTGAACATTGGGTGACCAATAAAGAAGCTGACAGCTAAATGAATTGGTCCATACAAAATTACAGAGGTGTTGTCACCAAATGCAGTCAGGTTACAAATACCAAAGACAATGAAAATACACCCAGTGGTTAATGTGTCATGAGTAAGGCCATATAATGAAACATGAATTCCAGGGCAACAAAACATGCCACCAGAACCAGTGGTTATTGAAGGAGAGAAAGAGTATGAGGTTGAGGAGATACTAGATTCAAGAATGAGGTGAGGAAGATTAGAGTATCTAGTCAAGTGGAAAGATTACACAGAAGAGAACAACACTTGGGAGCCACTCCCAAACCTTGGCAATGCACCAGATAAGGTGCAAGAATTTCACTGTCTGCACCCCTCAGCACCACGATGAATTCGAACATTGGATGGATTGAACTTTTGACTGATGATATGGCTCCCTATCACCCTGTGCTCATACTATGGCATTTTTCACAATTGTGTGCAACTCTTAAACAACTTCTACTCACTTTGCACAGTGTGCTTTTGCATGCCTTCATGCACTTTCATGCACTCTTGTGTGCTTTCATGTGCCTTTAACTGCTTAGATGCACTTTTGTGCACCTTTTACATTTCTACTGTGCCTTTGGATCTCCTTAGCTGCCTTCTATCGTGTGCATTAAATGTGCCTTGTTATGCTTCAAACCAGCTTCATGCACCCCCTCCACTCATTATCCACCTTTCACAGTTACTGCACACTCGATGTGCCTATATGCTCTTTTACACCTTACTAGCAACTCACATTCTTTGCTATGCACTCATTGCACTATTCATTTATCACACACAACAATCCTTTACCACACCTATTGCACTGTGTGTTATGGCTTCCAGCTTACTAGGGGGCTTATTTAAGGCACACCATGATCCCAGCATGAGTGAACTCACATAATCTGGATGCTTTGCACCTATTTGGCATTGGACTGTGCATACTTGGGTGCTTTCACATAATCCAGGCTTTGGCACTATTTGGCCTCACACAGCATCTCCTTATAGTTTTTCTGCATTTTCAATCAGCATTGCCTTATCTGGTAACTGGCACAGGTCGATCACATCATTATTACTAAGGCACAGCATGCGGGCTATAGTGTGTGCAAATCTTATTGGCTAAGGCAGCAGCATAGTGCGGTTGGGTTTAGATGGGCCAATGGATGTGCTTGTGGGTAGCACATGGCACTTTCTATTTTTATACTTTATTTTACCATTTTTTATCACATAAGCCATTTGTACATAGTAGGCAGATAGATAGAGAATCCAGAGGATATTTCCCCCCCTCATAGTTCATAGCTCATTCCGCATCGCACATAGTCTGTGCACCAGCATCCAGTCTGTGTGCTGTTGTAGTGCACCCTTCATATAGCCATGTTTGTGTATCATTTGCATCCACTCATCGTATTGCCACATTTCATCCCTTCATTGCATTCTTTGTCTTCGCTTGTGCACTCTTGCAGTGCACCCTTCATATAGCTGTGTTTGCACATTTTATTGTATAGCTGCATTTTGTGCACTGTTTGCACATTTTCCCACCAGTTGTGCTTGCATCCCATTTGCATCCCTAGAATGTGCATCACCCTTGCAGCACATCCCAGTGCTGTACTTGTCCCGCCAAACCTCCCACTTTCACCTCCCTCATCGTTGCACATTTTTGTGCTTCCATTGCGCATTTTTGCCTCTTTGCATTGTGCACTTTTTTGCCATTGCACATACCTTCCTTTTTGTGTACACAACTAGTGTGCACATCAAAAACCACCATACCAGCCTCTTCATAGTCTCTGCACCCTGAAGGACAATCTGAGGCCTTCTAAGTGAACCCCCTCACCCTGAGCATGCCTGCAGCTGTAGGTTTAGTGTTCACCCCTTCTGTTGAGACTCTGCACTGAGTACCAACTGAACACATCAACAGGTTAATCCCCATGCGGGTATGGGTGGGGATGGAGGTCTGGGTACCCATGGGAGTACCCGTGCCATTGCCTACCCAGGCCACAGTATGGGGAAGACTAATGCCCTCTCTCATCATCCAGATCATGGGGATGGAAGCAACAACAATCAAGGTATTGTGTTGTTGCAACCTGACCTGTTTACAGTCCATGCATTGGAGGGTGAGGAGTGCAGGCATCCTATGTGTCATTCATCATGTGAACCATGGTGGTTTACATGAGAACACTGTGGCTTTAGCAGTGAAGAAGCTAAGGAAGGTACTTCCATAATCATATCTATGTCCTTAGTGATCCCAGCTTCGACAACAACTCATATTCCAGCACCACAACTTGCTAGTTGCTGGCCACCCTGGGTGCTGGAAGACATTGGAGCTCGTATCACAGAATTATTGGTGGCCCCAGATGTCTTGACTCATTGGTTAGTACTGTCGCATCTGTGACCTCTCCACAACATAAACCCATAGGCAATGGCACAAATTTACCAACCCATGCAGGTTTGCAGGTTAACTCACGGATACGGATATGGGTCACAACAATGTGACCTGTGACCTATGCCCAACCCATCACTAAAATGATCTATGGTAATCATTTAAATTATCTAACTAATAAGAGTTAGAAAAGGTGGGGGTTTATCAAGGGTTTATATATGCCCTCTGATGACACACAATGCGTGAACGTTGAATGTTGATCACGGATGCGTCACTTGTACATGTTTGTACAGCTCGTGACGACGAGTCCTCCGACAGCCAGAGCCTCCCACACCCGCCACCACCTCGTCTACTTAATGCCGCCAACAGCCGCATTCAAATCACCTCAGGACCAAACGATGACAGATGTCGTTTGGGGCCCAGGTAATGTTTTTTAATGTTCTTTTCATCTTTTTTTTTTCAACTGAGTAATCAAGTGGATTTTGCGAAGTCTAAATGCATAAGCGGTGGAAACATTAGGGCGAAAGAGATGTTTCTATGATTTCTTTATTTGGGAATTGCTTCACACCACTGTTAGTTCCCTCCCTTAAAAAAAATTTGACCCGATAAATCCTACCACCCCCTTGGTGGTTGCTTGATGGGAGGATAACCAACTTTCTCATGAACAGCTTCCATTGACTTTGGCCTGGGCAATCACCATACACAAGAGCCAGGGCCTCACACTAGAGGATGTTGTGATTGATCTTGGTCCAAAGGACTTTTCATCTCGGCTGTCATTTGTTGCAATTTCTCAGATCAAAAAACTGATGGGATTAGCATTTCGGGTCCCCTTTGAAATCCAATGACTGCAGCGCAGTGAGGAAACGGAGTTCATGAAGATGTTGAGAGGATAACACAAAACGAGAGGCATTGAGATTTACTCTCAGATGGATCTTACTGAATATGTATTCAAGGAGTATGTGCTTTTTTACTCAGATAAGCATTGTGGGAAAGACTTGGCTACAAACATATTTTACCAGGAAATGCCGAAGCCGCGTGTGCCGGGACGTTTAACTCCACCGGGCAATCGCGTCGAGGCGCGTCTCCTGCGTAGAAACATTGTAATTTGGGGTCCCCCGCACCCCTAAGAGCGTATATCAGCGTGACAATATATTTCAAGCCATACATCAACCAGGAGCAAGTTTTAGACAGCCCAAACAGGGCTCCCAGATGGTGCCAGCATCCCATGCCCTACAAAAATATATGTGGCTCGGCTCATTTTACTGGCTAACAATTTAGTCCTGTAAATTGAGACGATTAAATACACTTACTCTCTCATCACCCTCAACTCTCTCGTCGTACATTACCCAACAGACATCACTATGATTTTCGCGTCGTCTTTCTATCGTCATGTTGACATAAATTCAACCCAAGTTTGATACCGGTAATCCGCGCTCGCCGCTCGTTTAAGTCACAGTGGGCGCTTGAGTTGAATCCGTGGTAATCACGAGAACGTAATTACCTCCCAACAACGCGACGCGCACCACAGCAGACTACTTTATAATGTACAATAAGTTTGTAATTATTTATCGTCTCTGTATCCGTCACGCGCATGAATCTATGGGAAAAACAGGTGAAATTTACAGTGCACCTATCGTTTAGCGCGAAACGCGAGAGGGGCGAGCAATGGCAAGAACTGAAGACTTTCTACCAGGAAGTGGTCCTCGTGTTATCAAGGAGGCTAATTTCATACCATTTGCGAGCAGTGGCTCGAAGTTGTGGTCGGCCGGAGGGGTATGGATGAAGTTGTTACGTATAGAGGCGAGGAGCTAGACATGACCCCCGTAGATCCCCCAGGATTATCTTGCGGTCCTGCAGCATTCCTGTCGCCGTACTGTCATCAGGTTTCCTGGGCTGCAGGTCGTTGCTGTCATCGATGTTCTGTTTTTGCCCCTCTGGTCGTTCGCTGCTGTCGAACAAATTTCTTGGCATGTGGTACGTGAATCTTGTATCGCACTTCTCCTTGTCGTTGTCCCTCTGTTGTTCTTCATTTTATGTGGTCATGCGAAGTTTGTTCCTCGCTAAGGATGTTTGGCCATTGGCAGAAGTGTCAAAACCGCTTAGCAGCATCCAAAACATTAGCACAGAGTATTAAAAATAGTATATTTTGGCGTCTGCTGACCTAGGGTCGTTGTGCCGTTGCGTCGATGCTGGTGTGGGCTCATCCGTGCTGTGTTGATATCTTCGTTAGTGTAACATTGATGGTTGGTCCTAGTGCTGGTATGGTATGCATCAGATTCTTCACACAGAAAGCGGCAGAAAAGCAATTAACGGCAAACTCACGCCAATGGCCATGTGTCGTGGCGTGAGCCTGTGAGATATTCCACGCCAATGACATGATGAGCCAACAGTAAATAGTAGACTTTCTGCATTATGTTGGACTTGTAAGATGAAATTTTGGTTCTATGAGCGTGTACTCACAGCAACTTTATTTAAACTGGTCTTGGGCATGGGCATCGATATAGTCACAAACATTAACATGAAAGGGATAACAATGGTTGTTTTGTTCGTATGCTTTCCCGATTACGTCCAGTGTTTCGGTACATTCAAGTCTAAGTTTACTGCGTCCTGGCATGTTCTGGCGCATGTGGATAGTAAGTTAGGTGTATGTGGGTCGCGCCTGCCTATTCCCGTGCGTATTCCGAGTATTCCACATCCTTTGAATGAACCTGGCCTTGAGGTAATGATACGATCGCACCTCGTAGAAGTGCCGCTCACATGACACATGGTGGAAATCTTTCCCATTGGGGTTATTCCCAAGGTATTCCCGAAACTCAACGTATTTCCAGCCGCCCAGCCTCGACTTTTTTTGTTGTTAGGCGGATAGACTGCGACTCCTTAGAAACACCATTTTGGCATAGACTGAACTAGACTTGACCTCCGTGCAGGTCGCGGACGGTCTTTCTTTCGTTCAACAACATCTTGGATTGTATTGCTACGGGAACGCTTCATATCCGGTACCCCTCAGAACCCTAACCGCTATCCTTGAAGTTTATTTCATCAATCTATAAGTATCCCGTTTCGGAGCAACATTCTACATAACTACGTTTTCATCTGTATTTTCTTGTCCAGACCTCGATAGCTCACAGGTATGTCGCCATAAATGCAGGTCTCACAATTCACCTCACTAGTTCCTTTAGAAATCTCATTCCATGACCCTTCCCCTATCACGACCGCGACCTCGCACACGCACGCTCTCGCTCACATCTGTGAGTTCTGCACAATCTAGAATCACACTGGACATCGTGGACGCGGCTGCAGCCCTAGTAACCTTGCATCTATCGGCACACGATGTTCATGGCTCCTTCACCCCTACAGCGTCGGCTCGAGCTGCTTTGCAATACCTTGATAACCCGGAAAAATTTGCTCCCCGTTTGTCACATCGAAGTAGACCTAGGTTCGCGTGGTCCAATGATGACGACTCCCCGTTGTCGTCCGAACCGCCATCGCCCGCTGTATCCATCAGTCACACCATGCCGCCATCTTTCACACCTGGTGGGCTAACTTCTGCTTCGACACCATCGTCAATGCTCATTGATGGAGATGAGCGAATGATGAGCGACGAGCCCAATCCAATTCTTGCGAACCTTGAACGGAAGTCTAAGATTCTCCCCCAAAGAGGGCCTTGCTCCACCTGCAAGAAGCAAGGTTCTGGTTATCCCAAGTGCGGAAGCTGCAACGCGATGTGGTGCTCGAGGGAGTGTCGATTGGCTGGTGGGAAGAAACATGTCTGTTTGCAGAGGGTAGCCAAGTAAGAAGTAATCACATGAGTACTGGGTCTATTTCATTCGTGGTGTTGCAAAACTATTCTTGTAAGTACACATAGAAATTTTAGTTCTGTTCTCGATTAGAACTTTTACGTTTTACATGGTGTAAAATGTAATTCGGATGCGCTCACGAAGATGATCATTTGTTATAGAAATAACGGCTTGACTAAAGTAGAAGAAAACAGACATACGTTTTACAACCGATTCCGATCGAAGTTCCCTCGGTCGTATTCAGAATTCTGTCGACCATTGATGTCCGAAAGATACTGGTTTATGATCGTCTAGATAAGGTCCTCGTGATAATCAGGGTGTGTTGAAGGTAATGTGAGGTAGATATCCTCATCTGACCTAACCGAATGTAAGCAACGAGATGCTCAGAAATGACATTGCTGTTGTACCCCGCTGCATAAAATTCACTTACGCATACATTCACATGTCTGCTCTGTTGGGTTGTAAAACCTGGAAGGACCCTTGCTCTGTTCTTGCAGTTACGAAGCACAGGACGAGGGTAACAACACTGCTACGAAAATTTGATCTTCTGTCCTCGGCTAGGTACGATGCTGGCACTCTCCTTCTCTTTGAGTTTTCGTTTGGCTTCCCATGACGGATGAAGCGATCCCTCCTCGCGCCCCTGGACAGGGATTTGCGCGGGCTGTACAGCAGCGTTCGCATGTTGGTTTACGTTATGTTGGGCATGAGTAACAGTATTCCCCCCCGCCTGCCTTCGGCTGAGCGCGTCACGTCCGCCGTGTTGACGCTCCTTTCCGCTGCTAGAGGCACCTCGATGCTCGAATTCCTTTTTCTTGTGATTCGCGTTGCGACCATATTTCTTTTCCCAAATCCTGAATATATTTCAGTACTTGAAATGTTGCAAAGTTCATAACACTCACGCTCGTCTAGCTCGTTGACCTCGTCTGTTCTTTTTGAAGTCAATATCCCCTGCTGCTGCTGCCATTCCATCGAAATCCGAATCGTCTGATGCGCCCCGAACAAAACCAGCGGATAGCGAAGGCAGAAATGTCGACTGCTGCACTGACGACTTTGCCATCACCGTGGAAGGTGACACTTTGAAGCGTGCAGACTTGTTTGACAGTTTATTTTTGACAGGTGCCGCAAGCTCTTTAGCGTTCTCGTCTGAATCGGGACATCCCAGAAAGCCGGACTCCCACACGCCATCAGTACTCTTCTCATTATCGCCAACGGTACCGGATTCCCAACCCACCCCGTCTGCTTCTTCTATGTCAGATTCTAGGTCCAGTTTTTCAAGTGGCAAGGCATCTTCTGTTGGTTCGACTCGACGTTCTGAACGCGTCGATCGGAGCTCTACGCCCTGCAAGGCTTCCTCGTGTGGAACCTGTTTGGACTTCTTCCGGCTTATGATGTTGGTGTCTTCATTTGTTATCCAAGAACCATTTCCCTTATTTTTCGGTTGAAGCAAGTTCCTCAAATCCTCCACGACAACGGCGACTTCGGCTGCTAAAATCTTCGAGCTTAGAAGACGAGTTTCACACTTCGCAGCGGGGGTACCAGACGCAGCAGGAATGAGAGTGGAACCAAGTTCTTTCATTGCAGCACTTCGAACGTGCTCGTTCTGAGATAGTATTCGATCCTTGTTCAACCGCGTTTTCAGCACCGTATTGGCAACGAGTTCATGACTTATTGGCTGATCAAATTAACTATTAGCAAAATTGACCAGTAGATATCAAACACCTGCCTTGAGTGCTTCCAATTGTGCCTCTAATTCGGTGACTTCTTGGGTCTTTCCATCATTGTTTCTACAGACAGTGAGCCTAGACGAAATGTCAACGCATGAACATACCGAATCCCTTTCAGTTTCTTCAACAATTTCTGTGTTTCAGAATTCTTTGCCTTCTTAGCTGTTCTTCGAATTTCCTTCAAATTGTGATGCTATTTGGACAGTGGCAATGTTGGCAACAATGTTTATTGGGAGTTGCAAAATATACATGCCAATTTTCCTGCAATTTTGACATGTAAATCCTACATATGAGTATCAGGAAATGTTCAATAACATTTCAAATGTGGCCGTACTTCTGTAGGGGGTTCGTATCTCTTTCTCTTCGTTCCTCGGTATGAGTTGCCCATTGGGAGAGCTCTATGATGACGTAATCACATGTAACTGTCGACCTCCGACTTTCAAGTCCAAATGAGTGAAGAACGCAGTCTTTTCTCGTCTTTCGATGAGTACGAAGAGTTCCTGTGTGCACAGAAAGCATTCCTTGCCGTTGATCTGTTCGAGGAACCATCGAAAGAAGATGATCCGAAGGAGAATCGGCTTTTCACGCGACTTTCACTTATCGTGCGTCTCTTGAAAAGCCATATACTGTCAAATTTTCAACTGCAAACAGCTGGCAACCTATCAGGAACAATCTTACCTGCTAGACCCCTTCCTCGAAGCACTGGTCGTACCGGTCGTGGAATGTCTCAAGTCATATGCAAAAAGATCTACTGCCGATCGAAGTCAACCAGGCTCTCCAGTCAGGGTTGGACGAATGACTCGTCTGCTGTACAGTTTCGTGAAATGCCGTGGATATAAGACCATCAGTCAGTGAAACAATTCAGTCTGCTACTCAGCACTGTGATGAAAAAATTAGTTAGATTTTTCCCTCATGAGATCGCGGATCTATCGATTGCATTGGACTTCTTGCTTTTACCTGACGGTTTAGTACAGGATTCAACACAATGGGCATTGCGATACGTCATTCTTATTTGGCTGGCCCTTATCTGCATGATCCCTTTCGATCTGGCTCAATTCGATGACCCTGATCGCATAGGTCATACAGCGGTTGTGATTGAAACTGCAGCCAAAAGCTATCTCGGAAGATCAGGCGTGGAACGAGATGGGGCTTCTCTTTTGCTGTCTCGTCTGCTTATGAGGTGCGGCATGTTTCCTTGCTGAGATTATCCGGGCCAAATTCGTGTAGGAAAGATACAAGTTCGCGGTTTCATCCTTTTCTAGAGTGGTCAAAAGGTCAACTAGAAGGTGATGCCGACGTTGTCACGGTCGGTCAAATTATCCTTTTGCACCGGATTACGCCTTAGTCTTTTGCATAGTGCATTGGACTTCTTCAAGTCCTGTGTGAGGTAGTGAAATCCGCACCAGCTGAGCAGATCCAGAAAGAGGCCGTCCAACTCTTCGCTGTAATCGACGTACTCGAGAAAGTTACCACGTCCAACAATACTGCTGTACGTAAATATCAGGCTAAACTTCTCTCGCGTACTGCCTTGCGCATGCTTCCTGCGAAGCTAAATGTCAGTCGCCGGAAAGGTCAGTACAATTTTATGATACATTTTGGCAATTACGATGTGTGATGTAGCCCGTATCTTAAGTGGCGATGAGGCCGCTCCAGATGTTCTCGCACAAGCAGAAATTGAGGTTTCGGAACAAGTTGAAGCCGTTCTGGAGCAGCTTTTCGGCCTTCTGCAAGATAGAGTTGGTCATATGAATCGTTATCCACCACATAGTAACTGACTTTTCAGTAGGATACCGTCGTGAGGTACTCGGCCGCCAAGGGTGTAGCTCGTATATCCGAGCGTCTTCCGACTGACTTTGCCGATCAAGTTCTTGACACAGTTATGGGCTTATTTGCCATTCACTCAGTCGCTGCTGCTAGCATGTACGATCTTCCTGCTATCGCAGAACGTACCTGGCATGGGGCGTGTTTAGCAACCGCAGAAATGGCTCGTCGAGGGGTGGTCCCACCACATAAACTCCCGGAACTGATTGAGTGGCTATCAAAGGTGCAGAAACAGCTAATTATTTTGGCAATCCTAATTCCTATTTCCTCTGAAGGCGCTCTATTTTGATTTGCGGAAGGGTGCTCATTCCATTGGATCAAACGTCCGTGACGCTGCAGCATATGCCCTGTGGGCGCTTGCTAGAACTCAACAGCCTTCCACTTTGGTTGCGCATTCTGAAAATCTTGCTCGACGGCTGGCGACAGCTGCACTTTACGATCGCGAGATACATGTTCGTCGTGCAGCCAGCGCTGCGTTTCAGGAACATGTCGGGAGGAATGTCAGCTATCTATTTTTTATCTACATCTATTCTTATTTCTTATGTTGAGGGTGCAAAATCTTCAGAATTTGTTTCCTCATGGAATAGACGTTCTGGGAAAGACAGATTTCTACGCGGTAAGTGTACGGAGGAATGCTTTCCTTACCGCTGCACCTCAAGTAGCGAAGTATGTTTTTATCATGTTGATGGTCATCATATCCTGATTCTTATACGAAAGACATGCCGAATATCGCACATTTTTACTGGATCACGTCTTAAACGTGGTTTCACGACACTGGGACCAGACAATGAGGGAACTTGGTTCACAATCAGTCCGTTTGATTTGTCTTGTGAACCTTCCTGCACTTGGTCCTGAAGCATGTTGTAAAGCAGTATGCACAAGTTATTGCCTTTCCAGTGCATACTCTGACCTCTTAATAGGCAAAGCTTTTGGACTCCTTTGACGTTGCTGATTTACATGGCGGTTTGCTAACATTATGCGAAATTGCCTCTGCGTATCGTGATTTCGGGGACGCTGATCAGCTCGAAGATCGAATGCGTCACGTAAAAACTCCTTATCGTATCATCCATGCTGGCTAACGTGACTGCCCTTCAGATATTCAAACAGCTGTCCCGCATCCCTACAGACGTCATACTTGGGCAGAGAAATGCCATTGTCACTGCAGTCGCATGCCGCTTGATATCTATAACACTGACCTTGGCTGAGATAAATCTCGGGTGGGAGTCATCAGTTCCAAACTGGAGAGAAATTGTCGATCGTGGTCTGAAGCATAGAGATACGATAGTACAAGAAGCAGCAGCTGATGCCATGTCTTCGTTCAGCAAGTTTGTGGATTGTGCACCTATTGTTGCCAGATAAGTCCATTCCTGTTAAGTCACTTCCAAACGCTTATCTCGCAGTCTAAAATCACATTGATTCGAGAGCTCAAAAGTAGTTCACCTGCAACACAACAGAGTTTTGGAACGCTAGTCGGTGCCCTCGATTATGATGCCCATCCCAATTCCCTTTCTCAGGTACTTGAAAGTCTTCTGGATTGTGTGAAGCCTTCTGTAAGATTTTCGTATGCATCCGAGACCCTTTGCATTTATCTTTGCAGTCCCCAATGAAATCAAACGTTGAGGCTCGTCGTAATTGCTATACAGCACTACCCAGGATTCTAACCTCCACAATTGGTCGCCTCACCCATCGTATGTTCAGATGCAAGAGCATTGGCCTGGGTAATTGATCTGTCTCTAGATATGTCCCCCGAAATTGTCAACTCCCTCCACTCCGCCCTTCTTCTTGGGTTAGAAGACTATTCAGTCGATGAACGAGGAGACGTTGGCTCTTGGATCCGACTCGCTTGCATTCGCGGGTTGACACAATTTTCTATATTGCTGATGTCCAACGCGGCGTTTATCCACGACTTTGGTGTTTACTTCCCGCCTTCAAAATATCACCAGACCGTCGCCGGGATACTCAAACAGGGTGTTGAGAGGTTCGATAATGTTCGGCAAGAAGCTGGCGAGTGTTTCATGCGGCTGCTCAACCTCCCATTACCCGACGTCCGTAATTGCCAAGATTGGTGCATGCCTGGTGTACCTTTGCTACAGCAGTTATTTCAAACGTATGTTACTCTTGTTTCTTCCAATCGGCAATGACTGGTGAAACTCCAATCAGCGACGCAGAAGTGGTTGGTTGGAATGATGGAAAGTGGTTGTTTCCAAAAGCCGTTCATTTGTTGAAAGTACCAGAATATCGTCAGCCTGTCCTTACGGGCCTCATTCTCAGCCTGTGCAGTAAAACGGACAGCACTGTGAGTTTGGATAAATGACTTCTTAAACGTGAACACCCAATCCTCTGTAGCAACGGTCCGTGGCAGCTAGCCTTGTAGCATATGTCCGTTCGCTTCCAGCTTCTGCGGATCAGACTGTGTACGATGTCAATTCCCTTGTAGAGGATCTCGTCGACAAAGTCAAGCCCCATATCACATCCAACTCAGTTGTGGTTCCCATCTTACAAACCTTCAACGTGCTGTTAGAAGGAGACGCTCTCAACCGACTCTCTGACAATACTCGTGGGATCACAAGGCCAGTGTTCTCAAGGGTCACCTCATGCATTATCTAATTTTGTCATACAGTTTACAGCAACTACTTTTGATCGTGACAAGGAATGTTGCTCGACTGAGGAGCATTCCAAGGATCCTTCAGACCATGAAGATGTATGTCCCCGTCCACAGCCTGTGCGATTTACCTCCTAAGACCTGATGTATCGCATAGTGTCGTGCGACTTCTTCGCTTACAACCGCTGTTCAATATTTGTGTGCGCAGCCTGGTAGAATTCCTAGCTCACGAGTTTCCCAGCGTAACTACCTCTCACCTTCATCGTACTTCCGTGTCATTCGTTTGTTTCTAGATTCGGAGAGATACCGCTGAATACCTATATATCACGTTACAAGGTATGGACGTGGGACGAGATACAGATGAGGTGGAAGATATTTTATTGGAGACCGAGTGGTATGTTATTTCCGCTCTTGCGCTCTTGTGTTAGTTTGACTCGCTCGTTCTGGTCAGGTCCGTAAACAACATAAACGTAGCAAAGGAAGCATCAGAACGTATAATGACGCTCCTCGTTGAAATGGAATGAGGATTTATGATACCACGTTCTTAAATTTCAACTATGGTGCCAATCACTTATACACCACGAGTTTTGTGCAATCAAATTACAGCTGTAAAAAATCTGATTTTTCTTATTTCTCTGTACAAAGTGCTTCTTTTGATCAGGTCTATCAATTGTATAGAGCAATTGATCTAATTTGTAAATATGAGGGAGTTATTTTTTTGTCACGGTCAATTTGGCGGCATCTCCCATATATGGAAGTAGTTACTATATAAAGCCAAGTACCAAATGAGAGGACAAGGTGTTAAAATGCCATAACAGCTAATTCTCGAAAAATACTCCCTGTTTCAGCTGAAAAGGTTCACAGACAAAAAAAAATTGCTGGGCCAATTTGGCGGTTGCACAAAAGTAAGCAGTTAGCACCATACGATCCAGCCGTGGGAACATTACGGTCACAATTATTTACAAGTTGTAGACTGGATCTATACGTTATAGTTCATATCGAACGCGTCCTAGACATCGCAATTGAACGTTGAACAGCAAGATGACCAACGCTCGACTGAGTGATAAAGACCTGGCTGCCATCAATGCTGCTGCCGTAACGAAAGAATATAGCGTCCAACCACATCTTGGTCAGTTCATACATCTGCTGCCCGAGGATACTGCTCAATTCAAATTCTAGACTATCGGACCGTTTCTGCTGTCAATGGGTATCCACTTATCTTCGTCTGTCCGATGTATCACGCTGAGTTAACGGCCCAGTCCTCTTGTTATTCTTGATAACGTCAAGGTGGGTCCTTAAAGCAAACATCTCAGTATACTGTTATTCAATGGAAAAGCGTAGTTTCCTTCATATAATGAGATTGTGCAACTTACATTACCTGATGGTTCGAAACGCGGTGGCCAAGTGCTCGAGGTTCAAGGCAAGAAAGCGATCGTCCAAGTTTTCGAGGGGACATCAGGTGTCGATGTGAAATCCACTCATGTTGAATTTACTGGTAGCAGTATGAAGCTTCCTGTCGCTGAAGACATGTTGGGTCGCATATTCAACGGTTCGGGCAATCCGATCGATCAAGGTCCGAAGGTGTTCGCAGAGGACCATCTAGACATCAACGGTGAGCTTGACCAATCTACAATAAATGCACTAGATCGACACGCTGCAACACAGGCTCGCCAATCAACCCCTATGCACGTATCTATCCGGAGGAAATGATCCAAACCGGCATTTCGACGATTGACACTATGAACTCTATTGCTCGTGGTCAGAAGATCCCCATCTTCTCAGCTGCTGGTTTACCACATAATGAAGTAAGTTTCTCGCAATATCAGAGCGTCAATTCCTGAGAAGGGGATAAAAGATTGCGGCACAAATTGTCCGACAATCAGGTTTGGTTAAGCCACCGACTAAGGGTGTGCACGATGGTCACGAGGACAACTTCTCCGTGGTGTTTGCTGCCATGGGTGTTAACACCGAAACTGCACGTTTCTTCAAGGAAGATTTTGAATCGAACGGTAGTCTGGATCGGGTAACGCTGTTCTTGAATTTGGCGAACGACCCTACGATTGAGCGAATTATTACACCCCGGCTGGCACTGACGACTGCTGAATACTATGCGTACCAACTAGAAAAGCATGTGTTGGTCATTCTGACTGATATGTCGTCTTATGCGGATGCACTGCGTGAAGTATGATTTTGATCATTCTGACCAAGCAAATACTCATTCTTTGTCAGGTTTCTGCTGCCCGGGAAGAAGTTCCCGGTCGTCGTGGCTATCCTGGCTACATGTACACGGATTTATCCACCATCTACGAACGTGCAGGACGCGTTCGGGGCAGAAACGGCTCGATCACCCAAATCCCCATTCTTACCATGCCTAACGATGGTATTTTACCTCGGTTATACACGTTGATGTTTTCCTGACAACACGCTTTGTAGATATCACCCATCCAATTCCAGACCTGACAGGATACATTACGGAGGGTCAGATCTTCGTGGACCGCCAGCTCTACAACCGACAAATCTACCCACCCATCAACGTGTTACCCTCGTTGTCTCGTCTGATGAAGAGTGCCATTGGTGAGAAGCTTACGAGAAAAGATCACGGTGATGTCTCAAATCAGCTGGTACGGGCAGTTTATTTCCTCCCCCTCTCAAGTTACATGCGTCTGAGACCGGTATAATCGCAGTATGCTAAGTACGCTATTGGGCGAGATGCTGCGGCGATGAAAGCTGTGGTTGGTGAGGAGGCTCTATCATCGGAGGACAAGCTTGCACTAGAGTTCCTCGACAAATTCGAGCAACAATTTGTAGGACAAGGTATCCTCCTCTCTTTACTAATCCAATCAGATATCTTAACAAAAAATTTCTAGGTCAGTACGAGTCGAGGACTATTTTCGACTCTTTGGATCTAGCTTGGTCTCTGCTTCGTATTTTCCCGAAGGAACAGCTTAACCGGATCAATCCCAAGATCATCGCGGAGTTCTACGGTCGGAAACCTACTAGGAAACCTACTACCGGTGCCGATGCGCATGAGGACTCGGGTGCCAAATCGGACGAGAAGTTGATCGATGCATAGATATGACCTTGAGAGCATACAATTCAAAAGACGACAGTTCTTCTCCCACCTGTAATACGGCATTCATGAAATTCTATGACAGTAATATCTCCCATTCACAGGACATAGGAAGCTCTATTAAATTGCCGATGAGTAAGTTGTCAGGGTATGAACGGGACGTGAGTTCCTAATGAATGTAAATTTCAGGGTGATGACTATCGCCTGAGAGTTGAAATGTTTCATGTGAGCAGATGGAGGGTACATTGGGGGCTGTTTGGCATGGCTAAGCATTGCGGAGGAATAGGATAGGCGGAATTAACACTAAGTTTTCGATTTCGATTGAGGGTGTTTCGTAACATCGGCTCGTCCCCAGTGGTATATTATCCGTGAGCAGCGGTAGTAGAGTAACCGGCCGAAGTCGGCAATAGATGGAACAGGCGCAGGTATCAGGCAGTTCCTGTGACCGTTAGAAGTGATGTACTTGAAGAGACAGATGAGGAAATCTGTATCTAGGCTTCTACTTATATAGGATAGCAAGTCCATCTGGCAACGTTGACAAAAAAGATCTAGAAGATTGGTGATCCGAGGGAACAGTAGTGACTGCATGGCCGAACCGTTGGACCGGCGTACTCGAGTCATGAGACTCAGTGGAATAGCAGCACTGTGTTGTGGAGCGACCCTCATAGACGCATGTTGCCCCTACATACGACCAGAAGGCGGCCGCAGTATATTGATGAACAATTGCTTAAACGATGATGAAATGAATGCTTACACTGGATATATTTGATCAGCAACCGGCGTGATTGTAAATGTAGTCTTGGCCCAGACAGTACGGGACTAGTGTAAAAGTCGTTGTTGGAATCAGACGCTAAACCGAGGTTTGCTTCGAATTCATTGAATGAGTTCGGGTCACACGCCGCGAGAAGCATACGACACGAAAGTTTAGATAGTGAGGCGCAGCATGAAGACAGAATTTGGAATTATGTAAAGGGTTGGCAGCAAGAAGAGGCCTGACAGGCAGGCGATCCGCAAAGGTTCTAGAGAGCGACCATGCAGCTGCGAACAGGCGGTAGGGTGTTGGATGAACAAACAGCCATGTCCGAGTGCTCGGGAGGAAAATATTAGTGTCCGAGTGGCTAATTTTGCCAGGCTCAGGCCAGACGCGGTCGCTATAAGCCAAAAGGGAGCAAGAGAAGGAAACGCGGACGAATACTAACAGCGGAAGATCTTCTCAGATTAAAAGCGACTCGCTCGCATGGGCGTATGACAAGAAACGTGGAGCAGGCACGCTGAACGAACGCAGGGGGGCTAGCTACTCTATCGAAACATGTGCTGCAGGACAAATCGGGAAGACAGAGAGTAGGTGCGGATGGTGTGCGGATTCGGAAGGAGTTGTGTGCTGTCAGGGCATGAGAAGATCGCGTGGAAGGATTGAAATTGGTATAATTATCAGTTTATCACTCGGCAGCCTGCTCTCTTAAACTCGCCATGTGTTCGTCCACACCCCTGATTGCTTTTATACCCACCCTCCTCCTTTTCCCCTTCGTCTTCCCCTATGGACCACCTTGCCCATCGCAAACGTAAAGCCGCTTCAGATGATCAAAATGATTCCTCGACCTCCCATCCTACTGCAAACGCGCCCCGGCATCCTTGGCTGGCCTCAGGTAACGATTGGTCCCCCCCCCAGGTTTCAAGTCCTTTGTCTTCAGAGGTCTCCTTCTCTTTTCCTCCTAAACCTACAAAACGTCCTCGCCTCGAAAGGATAGAGACTTCTTTCCGTCACCCAAGGAGACATTCTCCCCCCTCCAGAAAATCTTCTCTTTTGTCCTGCAGGCCTTCTCCTCTTCGGCCTGGCAACGACATCGAGGACATAGGTGTCGTGTCTACCGCCCATCCCGGTCCCTCGACTGGATCTCTCCTCGATTTGCGAGCGGGTCCGAAGTTACCTGAACCGGGCCCGTCCTCTCCGTCTCCCGTCCCGCTTATCTCCATTGATACTAATTCCCCTCACATACCTTCCCTTCAACCCTTGATCAATAGGCAAACCCTGAAAGAACTTGATCTCGATACTATTTTGCGGAACCCTCAGCTTCGTGCGTTTCACCCTGGCTAACTTGCTTTTCTAAGCGCTCATTCCCGTTTTGCCATCCTGCAGGCCATGACCTGCTTTTTGACCCTGGTCTGCAGTTTCGACCCACATGTAGCCGTCGCAAACGTGACATGTCCGAAAAGTACTGGAATGCTATCATTCAAGAAATCGAGACAGGATGCACCTGCGTGTCCTTTGACATGCATGGGAAGCCACATTCACTCGTCTGCGCCTGTTCTTCCGTTCCCCATCTCCCTTCTAGTCCCGTGGTTGCGTATTCCTCTTGCATGAATGGTTATACCTTGCGAATGCCCTCCCGAATTCGTCGTCTCCTTACAGAATTTCTTGAGGTCCTTCTTCTTGTCATACAGCCGCTGTCCAGCATATCTGGCATGTATGTGAATCCTGACACGTTCAAGGCACAGATGCAGGAACACACCGCTCAGGCTGCTTATATTCGTTCTATTTTTGATCCCGTTCTCATCGAACAAGAGCTTAAACACGAAGTGTTTGATCCTTCCGGATTATTTCATGCCATAGGTACTACATTGAAAGGGCACTGTGCTCCAATGAGGGACCGCGCTGTAGAGACCATGGTCCAGGCTGCTCACGCGTGCGCTCCTCGTGGGACTGGAACCAAACAAGATGCTGTCAAAGCCGTCAGGATGTGTATGGAGATTCTCGAACTCATGAAACTGGTATGTAAAACTCGACAAGTTGTGCGAGTTTCTAAATTCACATGTCCTTGTGTCTATAGGACATTGCGAATCACCAGCTTCAGACATTACGGCCCTTCTTGATACGCACATCGGGACAGTTTGAGCTCAAGACGCTGAAAAATCGCAAAGGTGGTAATGTTTCGCTTCGCATGACGCAGGAGTGGTTGCGTGCTGCCTACAATGATATGCTCACGCGTGGGCCTTTGCCGCATCCCCGGTATCCTTCAGGATCTCTCAAATACGACTCGCTTCCTCGGAATCAACAAATATATATTGCGGTACTGAGAGGGATACTAGGTCTGGTCTTCAACCCACCTCCTGCGTCTTGCTCTTCGTCATCAGTGTCATCCTCGGCCTCTCCTATACCTGTATTCCAGACTCTATCGGATGCATCCTCCTCCCCATACGTGTACCCCGAAACATTATATCTAGACACCGCTCGCCTTGCCCTTCTCAATGCCGAAGCAGCTGACGCCACGGCTCTGGCCATGTTCCTCCTCCTCTACCGCCAACTCGTTTTTTCGGAATCCAGTGAGCCGTCATCCTCACCACAAGTCTTTCCAAGGATCGTGGACGCAGATTTGATACAACTAAAGCGTGAGATCCGTGACATCGGACCGTCTCGCCTTGGGGATTGTTTTTCCTCTCGACTTTATTCGGCTGAGTTAGATGGCGGCCATGGGAATAGGTCGGACAGAAAAGAGACCGAGCGATGGCTCGCTGCGAGGCAAGGAGTCGTTTTACAAATAACAAAACGTGCGAAGGAGTCACGAAATCGGACGCACAAATCTTCTTCCTCACGATCTTCCTCTCCAATTGGTGAAGTACCTGATGGGCAGATGGCAAATCTCGCCCAGCGATGGGCTGACTTCAACATGCACGCGGATTCTACGCTCGCTCTTATGCTGCGGCGTCGGCTGCAGGACATCGTCTTCAACACTGTCGTCAAGTTGGCATACCCCGCCCCTGATTCAAACACATTCAAACGAGGTACTGTCGACTTCTTTACTTCGGCACGGGCGGAGTCCGTGGTTGAGATGCCTCTTGGAGCAGCCACGGGGATGGAGCCACTGACTGACGAGATTCGTGCCCTCTCCGAGAAAATATCTCGTCTTGCTCTCATTCATTTGAATGCGTTTTTGCCACTCTACGAACAAGAGGGTTTTTTGGGATTATCGTAAACTCTACACTTGCTTTCAGATACACATACACTTTTTCCTGCTATACATTATATTTCGTCTTCGCACTGTCTCTTGACCACTGCATACATCTTCGGCGAATCACCCAACATCTGCTTCAGCATCGGCATACCTCATATAATAACAATGTCATAGCATTGACCGGCTAGCAAACTTTGTTAAACAATGTAAAAGTACCTCAGAACTAATTCTAAACGATCTTTGGGGAATAGACATGAAATCCTCATTGCAACAGGGAGGCCACCGGTCCATAACATGGGCGATAACATAGACTAGCAACGGTAAACCAATTCCGGAGGTCATGAGAGTTCGACGTCAATCGACTACACAATGCCACTACACGGAAAGGGCCAGTCCATGGCATGATGAATTTTACGTTGTCAGACGCGAGGAGCCTTTTCGCAGGTGGGAATCTGCGGAAAAATTGGACCAGTGATGGTTGGGTCCCAATTTGCAATCCTGTACACGGTGAGTCGGTAGTCGCGACGATATTTGATAAATATTCCGCAGGTCCCGGAGGGAACCCACTTACTGGGACGTATCTTTCCATGACGAGTTCCGCGCACGCTCGTCTCCTTACTACGACCTCGCCTGGACCGCATGCATACCACATGTTGTTCTGGGAAGGCTGGATCTTGTTACTTATCCAAAAGATAGCGACTGACATGGGAACAGATCTTGTCTTTTCAGCGCCAGATTGTATTTGGAATGGTGTAAATCAGATGCGACTAGCCAGTAACACCTGACGAATTCTCTGTAACGGAACTCCATACAGCAGAAACAAAGGTTGGAATGGTGTGTAAATCAGATACGACTAGGCAGTAACACCTGACGAATTGTCTGTAAGAATCGGAACTCCATACAGCAGAAACAAAGGTACTGAGCCATATGACGACGCGTCCCAGTTGGGGGTCCCAAAATTGTGTGGACCAGTATACCGGTGAACGTTAACCCTTAACCGACGCGAACGGGGAGTTCGGGTTATTTGGCGAGATTAGGCCTAGCAGGATGTACGTCGGGTTTAGGTTGGCCAATGCGGCATCTTGGCTACTGCGATAGCATGTAATAACTTATCTGAAAGGTCATCACGGCCCGCTCATCCGGAATTCCAGGATGTGCTTTCCAGTCTGCAGTACTTGGTGCTGTCGCCAGCCAGCTGTTGACTTGCCAGGCCCGAGGATTCCATAACATTCCATGTCCAAGCCTTTGTTGGTCTGGAGGTAGTAATTCTCAGGCTGTCCAGGTTCCATCAGACCCTGACTTCTCAGGATATATGCTCGACCAACGTCCAACGGAAAGTCCTCAGCAAGCAAGTCTGACTATTAGTAATGTAAAGCTCCCCCATTCCGACCTAGATTCAACCACAAAGTTATGGAGAGTGGAGTGTCGAAATGGTCGAGTATCCAAGCTATCTCCACTGAATTTTCAAGAGACTATAGTCGAAGATGCGAATAATATAGATGCGAAGGGCAGTCTCATGCTACCTTCGTGAGTTCGGGCATGCATTTGGTACTAGGACCGTGACACTACATCCAGGCGCTGCAGATTGTGTCATTCACATCTCCACCTGGACAAATGCTTTATTCTGGACCGATGTGGGATTGTGTCAGGGTAGGTGTATGCGTTAACCTGCTGACGAGTCATATTTAATCACTGTCAATTTTAGCCATTTTAAGGAAGCGATGGAAGTGACGGGAAAGGCGAAAGCAGCCTTCGCTCTGGATTTAGATGACCTCTACAGACGAGGTGCACGATTGATTCACGAGAGCGTCGAGTGCGGTGTAACTTCGATGCGTGCACATGTCGAAGTAGACGCGATTGTCGGGTTTACATGTCTCGATGTAGCAGAATCATTACGGGATAAGTTCAAGATGATGTGTGAAGTCCAGATTGCCGGTATGGTCACTACCTGTTGGAAATTGACAGGAATTTTTTATTTTTATTTTTTACACCAGTGTTCGCACAAGAACCGCTTTTTGACGCGCCTGGTGATAGGACACCTGGTCCTAATTACACGTTACTTCTGCAAGCGATAAAAAGGGACGGTATCACAGTTGTAGGTTCTGCACCTTACGTGGAACGTACGATTGAACAGGCGAAAATGAATATTGGACTTATAATGGACGCATGTAGTAAATGGGGTAGCCACGTTGACTTTCATCTCGATTACAACCTCGACCCGAACTCCGAACCTCTCATATACGAAGTCATAGCCCAGGCAAGGAAAAATAGCGCGCTATGGAGCGTCGGCCCGGGCGATCGTCGACGACATACAATCACTGTCAGCCATGCGACACGCCTGCAGCTATTCAGTCCGTCCCAATGGCGAGATCTCAGAAATTCCATGGATGGCTTGCCAATCATCCTTGTCGGACTACCGCAATCCGATATGTACATGCAAGGAAGAGGTGACCATGATCTGCCACTGGGGCCCCCCAGAAGCACCCTCCGCGTGCCTTACATCTTAAATAATTTCGGCATAGAAATTGCCATGGGTGTGAATAACATTGAAAATGCCTTCACGCCGCAAGGCTCACTCGACCCTCTCTCGCTTTGCACATTTGGTGTGGCTATTTTTCAATCTGCGACGCCTGCCGATATTAGAACTCTGATCGTATGTCTGACCTCCATTCCGAAGAAGACCTGCAGCTGATGGCTGACTTGTTTCTTAATCAAGCGATCTGTGACTCTGACTTCTAAGCGTGCTATTGGCGAGAATGAGGTGTATATGGATTTGCTCCCGACTGAAGGGGGCCCCGCGGACTTCGTGATTCTCCACGGAACTGAAACTCTACTATCGGCAGTCCTTCATCCAAGCTACGACCGAACCACTGTCCGTGCAGGTGTAATAGTGGCACGTCGAACGTCTAATCGCTGGTTTCTTTTGGGCAGAGACAACGATTCACTCATCACCAGTCAGCATCTTTAGACCCTGCTTCATCTGGATCAAACTGTTGTAATTGCGCTTGTACAATTTATGGTATATATATCGAACATTTATTATCGACAAGCATCGAAAACACCGAACTCGCACAACGGCAACTAGCGAGCGTTGTAGCTTATACAAAGATGGCTTGACGATACAATGATATTGTAAAAATAGAAGTAAAAAGAGGGCACCTCGGATGATAAGACACATGAAAAAATGAGTGTGTAAGTGTGATCGATGTCGCGCAAATGAACGTGCAGAGTCAGTTGTCGAAAAGATGTTAGACTGATAAAGGGGGAGCGATATAAGCAGGAGAGCAAGTTTTTTAATGGTCCGGGACTGCCAATAGACTCCCAAGAATTATCCAGGAAAGAAGGAAAGCGATCACAGCTGACTTGACAACAATCTCCCACTGTCCCCTCACGATAACAGGGCTGAGGATGCGTGTGAGATCTGTGAACGCCGGCACTGCTTGGATCATCTTCCACCGCCGACGCAGGGCCGCCTCCTTCTTGTCAGCCAGGTGCGGGGGCACCACCTGTGGACGCTGCATGTGAATACCAAAGCTGCTGCTCCTCCACGACAGTGTCTGTTTCGCTATATCTGTGGCGACTGATTCGGCTGCGGGAGAAATGCGCCATTTGACACTGCATTTCTCCTGGAACCGTTCTAGGAGCTGCAACGGGTAGCTGGACGACTTCTGAGGTGGCAAGGACATTTCGAGCTTGACCTTAGCAAGGTCGTAATACTGTGGCGGGTGATCCTGAGGACGTAATCGGGAAGGCAGAGCGTCAAAGTCAAAAGAGTATAATGCTTGGCCCTCCTCCGGAAGAGGCTTATGACCATAGTCATCGTTGAATTCGTAGGGATGAATGAATGTGGCGGTCGTCGTAAACGAGCCGTCTTCCTTGGGCGGCGGGAATATGAAGTGTGAGTCTGGCATAATGGGGTTAGTGGCCGGGCCGTCTACGATGTCCGCATCGTACATAACGTTAGAGATTTCAATTCCCATAACGGGAGTTTCGTCCGTACAACCTGATGAGGAGTTCCAACTGCTCTGAGAAAGAAAAGAATCGCTGGTACAAGGGCGCTCTGCTGTGTGGGCTGGAGGAGGGGCAATGGGTATCCGAGGCGGTTGATTGATCGGTTGGATTGGACTAGCAGAGGGGTGATACATTAAGTGTGATGACGCCGGGCATCCTTGCGGTGTGCTCAAAAGCCGTGGTTTGGAGATGGGAGGTCTATTGAGCTCAAACTTGTGCAACTGCCTTAAATCGCCGAAGAGATAAATCCCCAAGCACATACCATGCAACGAAGTTATGCCAATGACAAGTCCGATAAACATACCAGGAAACGCTGTCAAACGGACCCATCTGGATTTACCCAGCGTGAAAGCGATTACGAGAGGAAGGATACCAAGTGCCAGGGTGCCGATGATGCCTGCGACGATCCCACAAATGGCGCGGCGGTTGCCCACATTGTTGAGTTGTGCCTGGACAAAAATTCGGAGACTCTGTTGAAGCATCTTTTGGGCCTCGAGTGCAACGTCGGTAAAAATGAGGGGATCAGGATGAAGGGAACCGTCAGACGCATGGAAAGGCGCGAGGAATTTTGAGGGAAGATTGAGCTCGTACTCGGAATTAGGCATAAAAAAGGTTTGTTTGGCTCGGGCATAGAACATGGCTAACTGCGAAGAGCTGGGCACAGACCAATCGACGCGGTCTCCAGCTTTATCTCGCTGTGCTTTGTAGGGGGAGGCCCATTGGTTGTACTTGATCGTGTACTCTCTAAGCCACAAGGTAAAGTAGCTACGAGAACGTAAGAAGATGGAGCGTTTCATCAAGTAGTTGGAAGCAAGATTCGCTCACAGATTTTCCGGAGCCCGTTCGACATATAGCAACCATTCCTGATAACTCGACAACTTAGTTGAACAGAGAAATGCAATATTTGTATAAATTACCTCAAAATCTTTCAGACCTGTGAATCGCGTCAGTGTTCAATGTAAGATATCTGGACAAATAATTCTCAAACCAAGTGGAGGGAGATGTTTTCTGTCCAGAACATCTTGCACACGCACATCGATCAGGGGGGTGACTTTGAGAAATTTCGTGAGCAAGTAGAACCGCATGTAGAGGTCAGGAAGCTTATTACCACCACACGATCTGACCTTTCCAACAGCGGGTGGAGGATTACAGATACGAAACTGAGGAAAGCAACGATGATTAGGACAATATTGAGCAAGGTTTTGGAGAAGAGCAGACCGGGAGAGAAAGAATCGAAATCAATCTTGGTTTTATGATTTTCGGTCGAGTTTCAACAGGCGAATGAGTTGGATGAGAGACCATGGTTGGAGGAAGCGAAGACCTAGAAGGAATGAGGTAAATGAGCTAAATACGATCACGTAAGACAGGAATCGACTTGCCATACACGGACAGTCCAAATGCGGATAGATGCTTCGCTATGCCTGCACTTGAATGCCTTCCATGTCAACTGTCTTCTTAACCTTCTTTCCCCTCCAATGCCCCGTTCCAGAGTCGTTCTTATTCCAGCACTGTAATTGCCCCCGACTCCACACTCGTGTATCCATCATGACCTTTTTTGCTTGCTCTTTCGTGTGAGGCCTCTAAAAGGACCGTCTGGCACAACTTATTTCAACACCGCCGACCAGACTTAAGCTCACGGAGACTTACATAAACGTTCCTACCAAACAGACCCCGCTATCTTGCGTTCAGGTTCGTACTGTTTCATAAAGCTGCTTGAAACCGGAGGAAAAAGATAGACCGCAATCAGCAGAGGCACTGCTTGAACGAGAGCGGAGACTTCCTCCTCGATCTCACAACCGTTTGTGAGCCAACAAGGCACACAATACAGAGTCGCTGTTTCCGTGGTGGCGACTGGTGGCGACTATAGTTGCCAAGGATCCGGCGGCGATCGTCCGGTATATCGGGTAGACAGCTGGATGACCCCGCCAGGCACGTATCGACAGTGGACACAGATAAAACACGAGCCCAAGCGCGGCGCGGAACATAGAACTTACCTAACTCGGCTTTAGGATTGGTTGGTAGCATCACGTGAGGTGCAATGCCTGAACAAACAAGTAATTGCCGATGTTTTTCACTTTGTATGTCCTTAGAATATGCTTTCTGTGTTAATCCACTCTTTTATGAATACTTCCTCCTCTCGTGTCTCAGGACCCTGGATAGTACCTTCGGAGGCCAGATCCTAAACAGTAGCAATTTCAGGTCTGGTAACAATTTTGTCCGGATTTCACCTAGCTAGCCTTCAGGCCTTTTGGACTTCCAAATAAGGCAATTGTCGGTTCCTGACTACCAAATCGTTCTCAATGGTTTCTGGCAGCCTATCCACTCGTAAGCGTTTTTACGCAAATTCCAAATTGGGACAGTTCACTTGCTCTGGAGCGTTGAAAAGGGAAAGTTCCCGGCTTTTTCTCGGAAAAATTCAACGCGTTGGGTAGGAGGCTGATTTTCTGGTCATTTTTGAGTTAATTTTAAACTGTTTTCAAATGGTTGTGTAATTTTTATGAGGGCGGATGCACGATTTTTTTTGTGACTGGCCTAGTTTGTCTGGAAATGTACCTAGCCCCTATTGGACCCTTTTTTGACAGTTTTGCCACTAACTAAGATCTAGCATTTTTGGCTAAAGCCCAAAATTTGTCCGAATTGGGATCTAGCCTCCAGATATATTCTCTGTCACGTACATATTTCGCATGTTGATCCATGTGGTGGACATCTTTATGCTTTGTTTGGAAAAGCTGATACAAGAATCCGGACACCATTTGACTTCTCCGAGTGCCTGAAAATTTGTTTCTAGTTTTTCTGTTGGACACCTTCGAGGAGTGTATGGTTTCTTTATAGGTACTAGCATTGGGAAGGCATTTTCCATGTCCACTTCGAGATTCCGTTTTCAAGTAGGTTGAGAAGGCACTATGGAGGTTGCAAGACCAGCAGGCGATGGAAAGGAGACTAAAGGAGATCCAAAAGTATTACTTGAAAGAGGCGTATTGGCATCGTACTAGAGTCTTTCAATTGAACGTTGCATAAGGTCTAGTTACTGCCGTTTGTGGAACTTAGGGCGCGGCCGAATTCTTTTTTTGAAAATTCACCCGAATGAGGTTCAAATGTTAAATCGCTCGTACCTGTACTATTATGAAAACTAATATATTCTGAACCCCCTGCACATGATAAATAAGCTTGAAGCATCAAAAGTATCAAGATTGAAGTTTTAAAAAGGAGGATTTTCGGTGGAACTGCTTGGTGCCGTACGTTATTCTTCGATGTATGCCATGAGCAGCAGTCGGGAAGTCGCTGAGAAACACAGCAAGTGAGATACTAAACTACAGAACACATAGCCAGCTTGTTTTCGCTCAGCGTTAGTGTTCGGGGAATTTCATACGAGACTTAATTGACCCAGTAAATTAGCTTTTGAACTAGGCGCGGTACAGTAATATTAGCTATTAAGCTATTCGGCCCCAGATAGCCGAATAGCTAAACTTTTGTCGAATCGCGAGTTTTGGTTCTTCGTTAATGACATTCAGGGTTATCTACTAGTATATTTTATCCATCGGTCCCCGTTGGGGGCCGGGCGCAATGAAAAGCAGTTGGGTATAGCCCAACGGGCCATTGTGCACCTCCGAGCCTCCCCCATCTTGCCTGCTATACTCCAATGTCTAATGGGTAAAGAAACAGCTTGGGAAAGCAACTGAAAAGGATTTGTGGTCATACAAATTGGCAATTGGTGAGAGATGATTAAACTGCTGGCCAAAGTGATTTTTGTGATGTGGAATAACAGGAATGCCTGAAGAAATTGTTCAACATTCCTTCTTCAGTGCTCAAAACAAGTATTCCTGGGTGAATGTCAACCAATATGAACTGTATCGTACATTCAAGAATTGATAGGCCAATCTGGCAAAGTGGCTGCGTGAGTGACATGACTATACAGCAAAACCAATTTACTCATTCTACTCATTTACAGCCCTCCAGCATCAGTGTTGAATGAGGCTATGAGTGGGTCTGTGAAAGCAGAGAAGGTTTGCATCAGTTTTTACAGTACTGTTCTGTTTTCACTGACATGTTCTTGTACAACTAAGCTGAGGCAACAATCCTTGGCATGCCAGCTCCATCTCAACAAGAAGTTACTGTCATATCAGATGATAGTAAACCAGAAAAGAACCATCATGGCCAAAAAGCTGATTTGAATTGGAAGTGACCAGAAAAGCAGCAGGGGTTGATTATGTGGCCTGCAAAATGACACACCTCTAGTGCAACTCAGTCAGTTAATGGGATACTGGACTCAAGTGGAAGTGACCATGCAATGACTTCCAACTCACCCATTCCATTATGACTCATCCCCAAACCTGAGCCTGATATCAACCTGGATCATGCACTGTGAACCCAGTGGTGCCTGTTTTTTATTTGTTTAGTTCAGGAAACCCTGATTTTATAATATATATGGATGAATTAAGGGTGGATGAATTTGAGATGACTTTCTGACTGCAATGTTCCAAACACTTAAGGTATTGATTTCATATATAGTATATTTCTACTTTTTATGCCAAGTTGGTGTGGTGGAATATCATACCATGAGCAGCTGAAATATATGGGATGTTTTTTCACCTTTGACAATGATAGAAATTTCATACAGTTGGTCTAGGATGATTTTCATCTAAGAGGACAGTTTGGATTTCAACACATTTAAGGTATGAATTTTACATGCAGTAATTTCTACTTTTTATGTCAAATTGGTGAGGTGGAATAACATACCATGAGTAGCTGAAATGGATGGGATGATTTTCTACTTCGACAACAACAGGAATTTCAACCATTTTTGGGCTAGCTCAACAATGTGAATTTCTTATGAGGCCTTACATCAAATTTTGGCTGAATTTAAGCTTGGTGGCATGTTTTCAATGCATTGAGAAACAACTAAGAAACTTACTTTAAGACAGCTATACCTGGAGTAACTATGTAACATGTGGTCATGCAGAAGATGTGCTGCGATCAACAATAGCCCACCTCCCACAATCCATGATCCATCCAATGGCACATTTTACTTGGTTGAGGTTGACAAATTCCATGGATCCAAAGTTTTCATAATATTTGATCCCATCCATGGTAGAGTTGATTAGTTTAACTGACTTGATAAGTGCATAGACAAGTGTTTGGGGTTGCACTTGGTCATTTTGTGACTCAGGAATGCTGATGATAAGAAGGCGAAGTAGTTGGCCATAGAAGTTGCACAGTTCAAACTCAGATGCTCAGTGTCAGTAATGAGCAAATTTATAAAGTTGATACTAAAATAAAAACTTGTCAATGTGTACCATATCAGATACATCAATACATACCCAGATGAATGACATGTCTCAGCTATCAGATTGAGGTGGGTTAAGCTCACAAGCATGCATAACATTCCCACCCTCAAGCTGGTATACTCACCCATACTGAATGAATTGGGAATCCTTTGGGATGAGCTGACAAATTGTTTGGACAGTTACATCAAAGCAAGTTGCAAGTGACGCAGTAAGTTTCATCCATAGAGAGTGGTTGATAGATTCAGCAGATTGCATGGGAGGAGTAAGAACATATAGCGAATCTAAAACCAATGTAAATTGGTGGATTTGTTGAAAGGCAGAAGACATACATAAAGGCAGTGTCAAATTCCAGTGATGAGATGCAGGTGGTTGATGGCATAGTTTCTCATTCAAATTGTATAGGAGGGTGATGTGGATTAACTGTGCATGTGATGTAACATATCTGTTGATGCTTGAGTAGAGGAACTGTCAACTCCAGATGTTGCGAAGGACATCACAGCAATAGTGTTCCATTGGGAATGCCCAATAGGTCCAGACTGGGCCATAGCTCTGATGGTTGGAGCAATATGCAGCAAGGCATGAACAGTGAGTAGGCAGCATGAAACACAATCTGGATCATCTTGACAGTAGAACCTCCCGGCAAGCCATTACACAAAATTCTGTCAAAGTGAGAGGTCAAAGCACTGTCGAGACCCATTTCACCTGATCAGATTTCTGACAACTCTGAATTCTTTTCTGATTCTTTTCTGACCTTGTCCATCAGCATCCCAGCTGCAGCACCTTTTAGTCATCAGACAAGTTGTCACCTGTTTTAGTAATCATTTGCTTACTCACTTTATTTTTAATACAGTCTTACCAATTCTGGTCACAGATACTTACCAAGACCCATTAGTAAACTTCCATACTTTCCGTTATTCTTCCAGCTTTCGTTATTTAAGTGCCTGTAGCTTAGCCTTAGTCTCCAGTTTGCAAATTACTTGTGGCTTACTTGCATTGTGAAGCACTTGTAACTTGCTTGTATTACCTATCCTCTGCCTAATATCAACCCTTCGCTTGTCCTTGACGTATTTCTGAATTAAACCTTTAATCTTTGAACTCCTCTTGACTTCATTTCACCCCATAATCTCTGCTTTATTCTATCTTTGTCCTCTGTCCAGAAACCTGCCAGACAATGCTATCTACCTGAAATTGGACAACTGACGAGGAGAAGGGTGCAACTTCTTATAAGTTGAAGCCAAGTCCTCTCTGGGCCCTTTCACCTGGCATGCTACAGCCTGGTGGATTTTGCCTGGAACCCCTGAATACCTCTGATCACTGATGACTGGGTCCGACTGGAAGTCCAGTGTATTCCTGACCCAAGTCCTGACCTTGGTAGTAGTGATCATTGAACTTTGACAGTATTTGCAAACTCACACTTCTCTCATCAACCCATACTATTCTGAACCTTATTCTATGTCCCACACAGAATTACAATCTTAGTGGACAACAAGAAACTCCCACTGTGGAGGCACTCTTCCAGGCTTATCAGCTATCTGACAATCAGTACTCTCAGCTCCTAGACCCACTTCTACTTTTGGTGCCTCAGTCCAACCATCAAAACATATTTCAATGAGTCAGCTCTGGTGCACCATCTGTTAGCACCAATGTCATGTCTATGCACTTGCCTTTGGAACCCCCTCAGATACCAACTCCACTCAACTACATGGGGGATAACAGGCAACTCAACCCTACTGATAAGGAAGCTACAGGTGAAGAGGATGGACTTCCTGGTGGACCTGACAACCCTAGCAGTCCTGATGGCCCTGGGGATGACCCTAATCCTGATGACCCTGGAGATCAACCTCCTTTAGATGGAAACTCAGATCCAGACAACAGATTTGTTGGTGCCCTGTTTGACCTTTCAAATAGTCTCCACACTCTCTGCCAGAACCAAGCCCTGAAGCCTGAGAAGATCAAAGTTAGAGAACCTGACACATTTAATGGTTCCAACCCCCAGAAACCTTGGGACTTCCTAGTTGCATGCAACCTTCATTTCTGAGATCGTTCTCACATCTTTGCTTCTGATGAAAGGAAGATCTTATTCATTATCTCTTACCTAAAGGGATCAGCGCTCAGCTGGTTTGAACCCAGCCTCAATGACCTGACAAACACATTATTGATGTAATTACAAACTCATATTAACTTGTTACTGACTCTATTACAAACTTGTATTGACTTGGTATTAACTTGCATTAAGTTGTTATTGACATCATTACAAACTTGTATTGACTTGTTGTTGACTTTATTACAAATTTGTATTGACTTGTTATTGACTTTACTACAAACTTGTATTGACTTGTTCTTAACATCATCACAAACTTGTATTGACTTGTTGTTGACATCATTACAAACTCCTATTGACTTGTTATTGAATACACACCAAGGTGGAGACAATCTCGACTGAAAATGCAGATAACGATGTCTTTATGCAGGACTGCATTGCAAAAAATTCCAATGTGGCAAAGCAGTGTGGAATCTTATTGACTTGTTGTTGACATCATTACAAACTCCTATTGACTTGTTATTGAATACACACCAAGGTGGAGACAATTTTGACTGAAAATGCAGATAACAGTGTCTTTATGCAGGACTGCATTGCAAAAAATTCCAATGTGGCAAAGTGGCATGGAATTTATGATCCATGCCTTTGTCATGGCATTCACTCGCTTTGCTCACTCAGCCTGACACCAGCATGGGCCAGCTCACATATACATAACACAATGTTTAATCCTACTAACAGTGACTTTGACTTTATTACAAACTCGTATTAACTTGTTACTGACTTTATTACAAACTTGTATTGACTTGGTGTTGACTTGTATTAAGGTTGTTATTGACATTATTACAAACTTGTATTGATTTGTTATATCGACTTTACTACAAACTTGTTGACATCATTACAAACTTGTATTGACTTGTTATTGACATTATTACAAACTTGTATTGATCTGTTATTGGCATTATTACAAACTTTTATTGACTTGTTATTGAATACACACCAAGGTTTAGTAACCTGCCCTAAAGTCTTCTCACAATAAATTTTTCAACTGTTTGATTCAATCCAAGTACAATCCAAATCTAATTCTAATTCTAATTCCAATTCTAATTCTAAATCCAAGTCTATCTTGATATTGATAGAAGGTCTACTTTGATTCCTGCAAACACTCTAATCAGCCATCATTATTGCAACATATGCCAACACCACTCACATGTTTAGTAATGGTAAAGCCCAACAATAATTTTGTTCAATAGCCAACAATGCAGCACAGCTGAAGTAAGGTCAGCAACAACTTCCTTTAACAGCTAGTTGTTACAACACTCACTGTAATCCAACTGTTTTCTACTTCCAATAAACAATTTCAACACTTTTATAATAACAATTACAAATTTGCTATTTGATAATAGATAGCAATTGCAATAGTATCACTATTATAGCCCCAAATTTTGTGTAAAGAGAGGTACTCAATTGATTGTCATGCACACTCTCTCCACATGTAAGGAAAAGTCAGCTGTTTGGTCATATTGTGCACGTTCTGGATGAGGTGTGAAAGTAGGTGTCCACTATATCACAACCAAAATTTTATGCACGCAGATCTGCCTTTTTGGTATTTGACTTGTTACTGACCTCATTACAAATTTGTATTGTCATGTTACTGACTTCATTACAATTCACAAATTTGTATTGACTTGTTACTGACCTCACTACAAATTTGTATTGACTTGTTATTGACCTCACTACAAATTTGTATTGACTTGTTACTGACCGGTACTATTACATATGGGATGACCACATTTCAAACCCAGTTGTATTTGTCAGAGCTCACAAATTTTAGTCAGCTCTGACTAATGCCATCATTTCTGACAGATTTTGCACAGCTCTGACCAAGCCTGACAAATTTTAGATAATCCCATCAATCCATCATTCCCACAAAATGACCATAGCATATGTTGTGCACATCATCCCAATCAATCACCGATCTTAGCTGAAAAATTCCCTCCTTTAGCTGATGCCATCATGCCATCACTCCCACAAAACAACTGTAGCATATGTAATAGATTACCCCCACCACCTCCTCAGCTAGCCCTGCTAGCTCTGCTGCCACCTCTCCTTCACTTCAGTTGTCTTCCTCCTCTCCGTCATTCTCCTTGTCCTCCTCTGCTTCCCCCACCCAAGCACATTCTGGATCGTACAAATTCTGGATATCCTCCTGAACCACCCACAGCTCCTGCACCCCCCACTTCATCCCCTTGATGGCTGATGCCAGCTCCTTCAGGAGCTCTGTCATCTCACCCCCTGCCTTCTCCATTAGGGCCTCCTGCTCCTCTCACACCACCTCCTTGCATGCCTGGCCCCGGGTGCCCATCCAGAAGCACATTAAGTGCTAACATGAACATCTGTGGGGGATTGTCAGCATTTTAGTCAACAGCAAGGACACCATCACTTACCTTTTGCAGGGCTGTGCAGCCTCCACCTGCATGACCCCCTTAAACTCCATGTCTGCCCACCCCTTGCTTTTGACCCTTTTAGCAGGCAACCCACTTCCCTCTGCCCCTCCTTGCTCTTCCACCACCTTCCTCTTACCCACCCACTTCGTGGCTGCCACCTTTTTCTGCTCCTCTTTGGCCTTGCATGCTGCCTCTGCCTGTTGCTCCTCCTCTGCCCATCATTCCTCCTTCTTGAGCCTTAGTCTCTTTCAGACTAGCTCCTCTTGCTGGGCCTTGAGGGTGGCCGACCATTGTGTAGTGGTTTGTGAGGGTGGGGTCATATTGTTAGAGTGAAGCAGGAAATTGGAATTTTTCTAACCACAGACCCAGCTTTTAGGTCGGACCTTCGAACCCTCATGTGCCTCGTAGGCTCAGCCCTAAGAGGGAAATACTGTCAAGACCCATTTCACCTGACCAGATTTCAGACAACTCCCAATTCTTTTCCGATTCTTTTCTGACCTTGTCCATTGGCATCCTAGCTGCAGCACCTTTTAGTCATCAGACAAGTCATCACATGTTTTAGTAATCATTTGCTTACTCACTTTTATTCCTAATACAGTCTTACCAATTCTGGTCATGAACACTTACCAAGACCCATTAGTAAACTTCCATACTTTCTGTTATTTTTCTGGCCTTCATTATTAAGGGCCCATAGCTTAGCCGTAGTCTCCAGTTTGCAAATTACTTGTGACTTACTTGTATTGTGAAGCACTTGTAACTTGCTTGTATTACCTATCCTCCTAATATCAACCCTTCACTCACCCTTGACTTATTCCTAAACTAAACTTCTAATCTTTGAACTCTGCTTGACTTCATAATCTCTGCTTCATTCTATCTTTGCCCTCTGTCCAGAAACCTGCTGGATATCCACATGCTATCTACCTGAAATTGGACGACTGACGAGGAGAAGGGTGCAACTTTTTATAAGTTGAAGCCAAATCCTCTCTGGCCCCTTTCACCTGGCATGCTACAGCCTGGTGGATTCTGCCTGGAACCTCTAAATACCTCTGACCACCAATGACCAGGTCTGACTGGAAGTCCAGTGTATTCCTGACCAAGTCCCAATCTTGGTAGTAGTGGTCATTTAACTTTGACAAGCATGTACTGCTCATAGTCTTGAACCCAAAATTTTGGTCCAGGTCATCAATTTCTTCATGCATGATTTCAAGGTTAATGCAACATGTAAGCAGTCAAATAAGTTTCACAAAATGGTTGTAATAGAGTTCATCCAGGAAGTGGCCTTTAAGAAGCACAGGTGCAAGGTATAATGTCCAGATTGAATAGATCTCAGCAATCATATGTGCCTTCTCTAACACAACATTAAAGATGTGGGACCCAAATGCAGCAGGAATCATTTCCTAGCCTGAAAGGTTGCCTCTCCTATCGCTTCCCAGACAGTTCTAATAATCACATAGTCCTGCCCATTGTGATCCAGGTCCTTGGATTTTCCAGTCCAAAAGAGAACCAGATTAGGAATCAGGTTTGCCCAGATGAGATGCATGAAGTCATAGGGGAATAAAGTTGGAAACGAGAGGGAGCTTAATAATGCACTGAGCAATGGCATACTTTTGATGCCAAACTTTGTGGAAAATTTATTGAAATCTTTGCTAGTCGAAGTAAATTGAACTATATCTGCTTGTTTGAGGAATGATGCATGACTGCAAAGTGGAAGAGCAGTATGAGTCCTGGGAGCCTGGAAAGAAAGAACAATTCAATAGCACACAATGTGTTTTTGTGCCAGGTTTGCAGATCCCTTGAATTCACACATTCAACATGGAACAATTGCATTATATTCCTTCATATGCATAATCAACAAGACTGCTGGAATATCACCAAAAACAATAATTAAATATGCATGGAGAGTGAAAATTGACTGCAAGAGTGCATCAAATGCTAAGATTTTAATTTCAAGCTGGAGAAGTTTCTGGACAAGTGGCCACAAAAATGAATCCAAGTCAAGGGGTTTCTTGGGAATCGATCTGAGAGAATGATATTTTTCTTGTCAAACCTTTCTTCCAGAGAGAGATTGTAATTAAACAGACTGAGTGGCCAAGCAACCTTGTTCCCATGCTTGAAAGGGCAAAAACCATTAGTCGACAAACCAAGTGCAATGACTTCGCAACACTTAGAATGAGTTTGAATAACTTTGCAGCACTTCAAACGATGTCAGCCACCATATGCCTATCCCACCACTCTTCCAATACATACAGCACACCTGGCATGAGTTAGTGTGTCACATATTGAGCACCACCAGACATGAGGAGATATGACAAAGGACTCTTAGGTCATGATTGTGGCATTTTGGTGTTTCAATGATATATTGAAATATTAGGACAAGTATTTTTGCTATACTGCAACTCTGTATGTTTTATTTATCATCATTTCTTATTTGTTTTATAATTTGCAAAGTCCTTTATTGCTGTGCACATTGCCTCATGTTCTCCACATGTTGCATTTCCTTTTTAAGTACTATCCCTTCAAAATGTATATAGACTTGTACTAGTTACTTATAATAACAGAGAAGAAGTTGTCCTCTCCCATTCATCATCTGATTTAAGAGCTGTTCTCTTGAGTCCAAGCTTTGCACCATAATTCTAAGTTTTGCAAATCATCAATGAACTTCCTCAAACTTTCATACTAGCCTCTCAAAAGTATTGCCTATCATCCCTTGTCTCTCTAAAACCTTCCTGATTCTCTATATTCATTCCTTGATATCCCTCAAAACCATTGACCTTTCTTACAAATCCCTCTAACATCCTCAAATGAATTTTAGTGTTCTTGAAAACTTTAAACATCTTCAAACCTTGTTCGTAGCTCTTAGAAAACCTTTGTATGCTCCTAAAGCTATTTGCAACCTTTCTCACTATTTTGCACCTCTCACTACAATTCTTGGATAACAGTGGTGATCTTCAGCACCACCTCGCACCCTTCTAGCCTGTGTAACACTTCTTAGACCTTTTTAGCAGGTTTTGTTTGGTTTTCAAATTGAGTATTATCAATAGATCCAGAAGCAAGATAAGAGATGAGAGATGAGAGACAAGAGACAAGAAGATGAGAGATGAGAGAAGGTGGATATAGGTCAGTGATCAGAATCAATGGTTACAAAGTTCCACACCTCAGCAAATTTAGAGCAGGCAGACCATTCATTTTTCTCTTCAACATCAACCTCTGTTCAGTATTCAATGTACATTCAATGTTCATCAACCATCCCGATGGTAAGTTTTTTTTTTGTCTCTCATCTTGCATACCTCTCCTTGGGTAGACATCCTACGTCACCCTAATAACCTGATTTGGCATCAGTTGTTTCTTCTCTTGTGGTGTCAGCTCTTGTCAAGCCCTCAAGGCATCCATAGTTCTGCTTTCAGTTTTTCTTGGGTCTAGCGACTTGATCTGGCATTAGTTGTTTCCTGGATCAGCTCATGCTCATTAACACTCCTCAAAACTCTGGTGGTTTTCCTTGGACATCATTTATTTATCCCATTGGTGAGACATCTGCCATCCTCATAAGTGTGGAGCAGCTCTGTCAAGACCCATTTTACTCAATCAGATTTCTGATTATCCCTGATTCCTTTCCAACTCTTGTCTGACTTTGTCCATTGGCATTTCAGCCACAGTACCTTTTAGTCATCAGACAAGTTATCATGTGCCTTAGTAATCATTTGCTTACTCACTTTATTCCTAATGCAGTCTTACCAATTCTGGTCATAGACACTTACCAAGACCCATTAGTAAACTTTTGCACTTTCCATTATTCTTTCAGCCCTTGATATTTAAGTACCTGTAGCTTAGCCTTAGTCTCCAGTTTGCAAATTACATTGTCTATTACATTGTATCTCACCTTGTATCATCCTTTGCCTAATATCAATCCTTTATTCATCCTTGACTTGTTCTTGACCTAAACCCTTAATTTCTTGGCTCCTCTTAACTTCAATTCATCCCATAACCTCTGCTTTAATCTATCCTCACCCTCTGTCCAAAAACTTGCTGGACATCCACACCCAATCCACCTGAAATTGAACAACTGATGAGGAGAAGAGCACAACTTCTTATAAGTTGAAGCTAAGTCTTCTCTGGCCCTTTTCACCTGGCACTCTACAGCCCAGTGGATTCTGCCCAGAACCCCTGAACAACTCTGACCACCAACAATTGGATCCAACCAGAAGTCCGGTGTCATCCCTGACCAAGTCCCAACCTTGGGAGTAGCAATTTTGAGCTCTGACAGTATTTGCATACTCACACTTCTCTCGTCAACCCTCACACTATTCTGAACCTTATTCTATGTCCCACACAGAATCACAATCTCAGCAGACAACAAGAAACTCCTGCTATACAGGCACTTTTCCAGGCTTATCAGCTGTTCGACAATTAGTACTCCCAGCTCCTAGACACACTTCTACCTTCAGTGCCTCAGTCCAATCATCAAACATATTTCAATGAGTTGGCTCCAGTGCAACATCCATTAGCACCAATGTCATGTCTATGCACTTGCCTTCAGAACCCCCTCAGATTCCAACTCCACTCAACTATATAGGGGATGACAGGCAACTTAACCCTACTGATAAGGAAGCTACAAGTGAAGAGGATGAACTTCTTGGTGGACCTAATGACCCTAGTGGTCCTGACAGCCCCAGGGATGACCCTGATTCTGATGACCCTGGAGATCAGCCTCCTTTAAGTGGAAACCCAGATCCAGACAACAGATTTGTCAACACTCTGTTTGACCTCTCGGACAGCCTTTGCACTCTCTACCAGAACCAAGCTCCGAAGCCTGAGAAGATCAAAGTTAGAAAATCTGACACCTTTAACAGTTCCAACCCCTGGAAACTTTGGGACTTCCTAGTCACATGCAACCTCCATTTCCAAGATTGCCCTCATGTCTTCACTTTCGATGAGAGAAAAATCTTATTCATTATCTCTTACCTAAAGGAATCAGTGCTCAGCTAGTTTGAACTTGGCCTCAATGACCTGATAGATTCTACCCACTGGATGTGGAATCATGAGGTATTCCTCAGGGTGCTAGAAAGCAATTTTGGCCCTCACAACCCTTTGGGGGATGCTGAGAAGGCTCTTTCCAAGCTCATTATGAAGAAAGGAGGCTGTATAGTTAAGTATAATGTGGATTTTTGGGAACTAGCCTCCCAGGTTGACTGAAATGAAGCTGCTCTTCACAACTGGTACTTTTGCGGTCTTCCACTCTGTCTCCATATAGAAGTTTTGCAGAGCAGAAAGCCTGACACTCTGGCAGCCTTCTGGCTTAAAATCCAAGATGCTGACAACATTTACTGGATGCAGAAAAAAAAGAATTGCCTCAATGCCAAGACCTCTGGAACTTCCAGAAACTCCAGAAAGAAGGACTCCAAGAGTTCCCCAAATTCCAATTCCAATTCCAACTCTAGCTCTAATAATCAGTCCAAGCCTCAGAACCTGTCCAACTCTAATTGCAGTAATCAACCCTCAACCAATGGCTCCTCTGGATCCAAGAGTAACAAGCTGAAAGACTCCATATCTGACAAGTTGGGAAAGAACAGCAAACTAACCAGAGAAGAACACAAGTGTTGGATAAAGAAAGTTCTTTGCCTTTATTGCAGTGAAGAAGGACACCTAGCTGGTAATTGTGGCAAGTCTAAAGCCATGAAAGCCCATGCAGCTGCAGTCTCTGAATTCACGCCAGATTTTGCAGACTCAAAAAAATAGTCTGCAACCCTCAGGAACATGCCAATGGGGCTAAGGGTTGCATTGACCTTTCTCAGCTGGCTGCTTATGTTCATCTCAATGTGTCTGCTTTTCTGATCCTGATTCTCTTACTATCCTCTTATCCATTTCTGACAACTCCATACCAATCCAAACTCTTATTGACTCTGGCTCATTCCACTGTTTCCTTGACTTTGCTTTCATGCTGGAAAATCTTTTCAGCATGGAAACCATTTTGCCCATTGGACTCCGACTATTTGATGGAACTTGCAACTCCATCATCATGCAAGTTGTGAAGCTCCTGGTCACTTTTCCATCTGATGAAGTGTTCAATCTGACATTCTATGTAATCCCACTCAACTCTTCCTGTTCTGCAGTCCTTGATCACAACTCACTGAAGCAATACAATCCATTGATTGACTGGTCTTTTAGCTGAATAACTTTCCATTCCACAGATCATAGAGGTCCAGCACCTCTGACATCTTCTGACCCTCTGACTTCTGAGTCACCTTTGAACCTTCCAGCAGAGACCCATTCACCTCCTGCAATCTCGTTCATCAATGCTGCTGTATACATGCATGCTAGCAGATTTCCTGAGGCTATTGCCTTTTAAATGATCTTTTTCCCAGAAGGCCTCACAGCCAAATTCTTGGCTGTCACTGGGAATTCAGTGGACCTTTTGGATATCCCTGAAGAGTATCACAAGTTTGCCAATGTCTTCGATAAACAGAAGGTGGACACCCTTTCTCCACACTGCTCTTACAGCCTAAAGACCTAAAGATAAAGATGAAAGATAATGTGCCCCCACCTCTGGGCCATATGTACTTCCTCTTCCTATCTGAACTCGAAGCCCTGCGAGTGTTCATCGAAGAGAACATTCATTCTGGCTTTATCTGACCTTGTAAACTACCTTATGGCACTCCTATACTCTTTGTCAAGAAAAAGGATGGTACACTTTAGTTATGTGTCAACTACTGGAGCCTCAACCACATCTCAAAGAAGGATTGCTGTCCACTCCCACTAATCTTTAACCTCCTTGACATGCCCCACAAGTCCCACATCTTCACAAAGATTGACCTCTGACACATTTACCACTTAGTGTGCATTGCCAATGGTGATGAATGAAAAATAATATCTACTACAGGTCCTTCAAGTCGCTGGTGGTTTCCTTCAGACTCACTAATGCACCCACAGCTTTCCAGTGCCTCATAAATAACATCTTCAGTGACATGCTCAATGTCTGCATTATCATCTATCTCGACTATATCCTCAATTTTTCTGATGACATGTCAAAACACAAGGATCACATTAAAGAAATCCTCTGGAGACTCTGGAAACATGGACTTTATGCCTCTTCACAGAAATGTGAGTTCCACAAAGATACAGTTGAATATCTCAAATTTATCTTGCTACTGGATGGACTCTGGATGTCCAAAGACAAAATGAAGACCATCCTGGACTGGCTGGTACCCTGGAAAGTCAAGGATATCCAGTCTTTTCTCAGATTCTGCAACTTTCACTGCAGGTTCATTCATGGATATTCCAACATCATCGTGCCTCTTATCCACTTGACGTGGAAGAACTTTTCCTGGGACTTCAACAAGAAGTGCCAAAAAGCCTTTGACAGGCTTAAGAAAGAATTCACCCATGCTCCAGTCCTCTCTCAGTAGGTACCAGATGCCTGCATGGTTCTTGAAATAAATGCCTCCGACTATGCCCTGGCAGCAATCCTTTCCATCCACACTCCTGATGATGACATTCACCCTGTTGCTTTCCACTCCCACTCTTTCAATTCCATGGAGCTAAACTATGAAACCCATGATAAAGAACTTCTGGCCATCTTTGAAGCATTTAAACATTGGCGACATTATCTGGAAGGCTCTAGAAACCCAATCAATGTGGTCACTGATCACAAAAATCTGGAGTACTTCAGCACCACCAAGCTCCTCACCTGCCACCAAGACAAATGGTCCGAGTACCTCTCATAGTTCAACTTAGTCATCCACTTCTGCCCCAGGAAACTAGGAGTGAAACCTGATGCACTCACTAGATGTTGAAATGGTGACTTCATCTCGGCAAACCTGAGCAATTTCCAACCCATCTTCACCCAAGAACAGCTTACCTCATCACTTTGAGCCACATACTTCACTACCCCAGTCATCCAACAAGCAGGCCTTATGGACATCAAGAAACTCCACAATGACATCAGATCCTTTCTTACCCTTGACCCCATCTCATCTGCACATCTCCCGACCTCCTCCACTTCCGATTGGACTGTAGATAACAGCAGACTTCTCTGCCACTTTGACCAGATTTACATCCCAGATGTAGTGGATCTCTGCCTCAAGGTTCTGCAGTACAAGGACAACCATATCCTCTCTGGTCACTTTGGATAAAACAAGACCCTACAACTTGTTTGACATGATTACATTTGGCCCAACTTATGGACCTTCATACAAGACTTCTGCAAATTGTGTACTACATGCAAATGCTTCAAGTCACCACAATACAAACCCTATGGTTTTCTGAAGCAACTCCCAGCCCTGGAATATCCTTGGGACTCAATCTTGATGGACTTCATCGAACAGCTACTGGACTCCAACAGCCACACCACCATCCTAGTCATAATAGACCAACTCTCCAAGCAAGGCATCTTCATTCCCACAGTCAATGAAATCACAGCCCAAGAACTTGCCAACCTGTTTATCATGCACATCTTCTCCAAGCATGGAGTTCCATCACACATCACTTGCAACTGGGATCTGAGTTTAGATTCCACTTTTTCTGGTCTCTTGGTCAAGCTTTGGACATAAAGATTCACTTTACTTTGGGTTATCACCCTAAAGGTGATGGACAAACCAAATGCCTTAATCAGACCCTTGAACAATACCTATAGATCTTTTGCAATTACCAACAGGATAATTGGTCTCAGCTGTTGCTCTTAGGGGAATTCACTTACAACAATACTCTGTCGGCTTCCACTAGAGTTTCAACCTTTCTTTACACACAATAAGGGCTACCACCCGAACATCACTATCTTCCCCAAATGCAAGCTAGCCTCCCAGCATGCTCATAATCCTCGACAAACACCACCAGGAACTCTGGAAGCAGCTCTCTGAAGCACAAAAGCATTATCAAGGTCCAGCAGACAAGCACTGGATTTGTGCCCCTGACTTCAATATTGGAGACTATGCTTATGTGAAAGAAAAACACTTACATACTACTCGATGCTCCAAGAAACTCTTGGAGAAATACTATGGTCCATTCAAAATCATTACCCACCTGGGCACTTACTTGGTTACCCTCCAGCTTCCAGACCATTTCTGGGCAGTTCACCCTGTGTTCCACATCTCACAGCTGGAAGAAGACACTCCAAACACCATCCCTAATTGCACTCAGCCTCTGCCCCCTCCAGTTATTATTAACGATGAACTTGAATATGAAATCGCAAAAATCCTAAACTCAAAAATCAATAACCACCATTGTTGCAAGTTACTATACTTCGTCCATTAGGAGTGTTACCAGGGGACTGAAGAAAACCCTTGGCTTCCTGCCACAAAGCTCAATCATGCTCAGGAACTGGTTGTGGACTTCCACACCCGCTACCCAGACAAATCTGGCCTGCTTCACACTTAGTTCACTCCTTGTTGGCAGTGTGAGACCATTTTGATTCAAAAGAGAAAAGAAAACTAAACAAGAAGTAATTTTTTGGTGGGCCCCAACTGGGCCCCTAGACTTTCCCATCATCCCCTTTCATGGGCTCCACCTAGACAATGCCCACTACCTCCTCTGCTAGCCCAGCTAGCTCCTTCTCCACCTTCCCCTCACTCCAGCTCTCCTCCTCTTCCTCCTCCTCCTCCTCCTCCTCCTTCTCCATTTCTTCTGCCCATGCCCACTCCAGATTATAGAGATTGCAGAAATCTGCGATCTTCTCAATGATGCATTCTGCCGCTGCCTGGCACCCAACATGCACCTCCTATGCTTCCTCCTGCCCCCCCTGAGCTCCCTCACCTCCTACTTCAACCCCTTGATTGTGGCCACTAGCTCCCTTATGAGCTCCACCATTTCTCCCCCCACCTTCTCCTTCAGGGCCTCCTGCCCCTCCCACACCACCTCCTTACACTTGTGCTTCACCCTGGTGCAGGGCTCACATGTTTGGCCCCAGGCACCCATCTGGAAACATGCTAATTTTTGATTGGAACATTTAGGAGAGAAGATTGTCAGCATTGTATTCAATAGTAAGGTCACTATCACTCACCTTTTGCAGAGCTGCATGGCCTCTATCCACATGACCCCCTCAGACTCTGCATCCACTTGCCCCTTGCCCTTCACCCTCTTGGTGAACAACCCACTCTCTTCTGCCTCTCCTTCCTCGTCTACTGCCTTCCTCTTACTTGCCCACTTCACCGCTGCCACCTCTTCTTGCTGGGCCTTGAGAGTGGCCAACCTTTTTGTGGCAGACTGTGAGGGCTCATGATGTTAGAGGGAGATAGGAACTTAAAATTTTTCTGACCACAGACCCAGCTTTTAAGTCAGATCTGGAAACCCTCATGTGCCTTGTAGGCTCAGCCCTAAGGGAAAAATACTGTTAAGACCCATTTCACTCAATCAGATTTTAAATTATCCCTGATTCCTTTTTGACTCTTTTCTGATCTTGTCTATTGGCATTCTGGCTGCAGTACCTTTTAGTCATCAGACAAATTGTCATGTGCCTTAGTAATCATTTGCTTACTCACTTTATTTCTAATACAGTCTTACCAATTTTGGTCATGGACACTTACCAAGAGCCATTAATAAACTTCTGCACGTTCCATTATTCTTCTGGTCCTCAATATTTAAGTGCCTATAGCTTAGCCTTAGTCTCCAGTTTGCAAATTACATTGTCTATTGCATTCTATCTCGCCTTGTGTCATTCTTTGCCTAATATCAACCCTTCATTTATCCTTGACTTGTTCTTAACTTAAATCCTTAATCTCTTGGCTCCTCTTAACTTCAATAACCTCTGCTTTAATCTATCCTTGCCCTCCATCCAAAAACCCACCAGACATCCACACCCAATCTGCCTGAAATTGGACAACTGACAAGGAGAAGGGCACAACTTCTTATAAGTTAAAGCCAAGTCCTCTCTGGCCCCTTTCATCTGGCATGCTACAGCCTAGTGGATTCTGCCCAGAATCCTGAACACCTCCAACCACCAATGACCAGATCTGACTGGAAGTCTGGTGTATCTCTGACCAACTCCCAATCTTGGTAGTAGCAGTTTTGAACTCTGACAGGCCTGTGCATTTCCTCTTTTAGCTTTGGGTTATCACTGTTTAAATGATCACTGAGGTATGTATTCATTTAATCTGAATGTTCCTCGAGCTCATGTCATTTGCTTCAGTTTTTCACCAGCTGCAGTATAAATTCTCTTATGGGTTTTCTCCTTGACATCACTCCCAAAAAGCTTATGCAAAATCTTTCTCTACTGTTACACAATAAAAACTTCTCATCTCATGAGTAATATTGATCACTGGCCAGACCAATAATATATCTAATTACTTGTTCCTGTCACTGCAGTCTCATCCAATGGTTTAGTTGGTGCCATTGTATGTGGTGGATAGTACATAGTTACCAGTTTAAATACAAATGCTATTTTTGATCCTCTGCTGGATAATGATTGTAGTCTTTTTTTGAGGACGAACCTTTGCTTCAGGGCTGATGACCTACTTCAATAGCCACAGCCATGGGTACCTGAATATCCTCACCTTCCATGCTTCCCAACTGAACCATTATTGATCATGCAGTGGATGCTAGATTATCACCATTTTGTGGCAGATGATGGCATCCTCACAGGAATAGGAAAACTCTACATTTCCAAGTTTTTTCAGATACAACAACTGTGTATTGCTCTTCTGAAATGCACTGCACAATCAAAATTTTCAAAGGAGCTCCTAGTTTACCAGCTTACTGTCATTTTGGAGAATTTTTTACATTACCTCAAATTCATTTCAATGAACCTTTGTTGCATACAACTCACTGTATGTGAAATGCAGAGAATTTTTATAGAATTAATAGCTCTTCTTGACTACTATGACTACTTTCACTCCATCCTCTTACTGAAGGAACCACCTGCACTCATGCAGACATATCTTCTTACTACAGCAAAAGTCATGGGGGTTTTTACTATGGATCTTATGGTGTGCGATCTCTTTTTTCAGGCTGGCATCCCAGTTTGGCTCATGAGGCCATTCTCAGTGCTCAGAGCTCCTTGATTCATGTGAGGGTGCTTGCACCTGTCCAAGGACTGGGAGTCCACCCCTCTTAGCTTAGCCTGTCCTTTGCATCCCACTATCTATCATAGAAACAGTAATCACATCGACAAATATTGAGTGATAGCAACATTATCTGCAGTATTCAAATTCATTTCAGTCCATCTGCACTGAAACAAGTATCCTTCCACTGCCACATAAGGAGATCTCTAAACATGAAATATGCAAGCAGCTTTATAACCCATGTAGGTTTATATTGTAGTGAATAAGTATTTTGGCTTACATGTCCATGGTTACAGATGCCAAAAAGAATTCTAATGTTTCCAAGATGCCATCAAGTAGGCAGAATAAATTTTTGAAGATCTTAAAAGCCCATTCTTACCACCACCAATTCTGAGCTGGCGAAAGGCTCTTTCAAATTTTACTCCCCAAAATCCTCCACCTGCAATGGCAGAGGGTTATGTCTTTTCTGAGCCTGCTTTGTTCATTGCAGTTCAAAACAAAGAATGTCAAGATGCCTATTTCCAAAGCTGGCTCAAATTTCAGCTATGATCTACTGGGTCAGCACTTACAATTCCACTGCATCAGCATTCCTAATAGTCTTTGATGCAACCTTCTCATTTTCGAGCTCATCAGTGAAAAGAAAGCAGGCACTTCGCATACAAAAAGCACCAAACTGTGGGAGACTGCATAATGATTTATGGATGATTCTTTGATAGAACATGGAGTTAGCTTTGCAGAATCACATAGCAGTCAACTGATGTGGAATGGTAGCATTATCAGTTTATTAGGTGACCATGAGTGTGAAGAAATTCTTTGGGAACTGGCTGAGCTTAGCTTTAGGTTTGAGCTCCTTGCTCTGAATGTGTGGGTCACAACCAGCACCAGTGATGATCATCAAGAACTCATCAGAGCCTGTTTTTGGGTGGAGCATTTGCATCATTGCTGGTAGCAGACTTGGGCACAGCCAATCATAATCTAGAGAATGTGTACTCAGAGCCCAGATCTGTATATTTACATGCATTGAAGAAGGTGATGGCCACATGGAAAGAGGAAGTCCCACAAATCATTCTTGCAAAGAAATCTCAATGGACAAAATAGGAGATTAAAGACCTTGAGAATGAGATTTTTCATTTTTATGTGAAGACCTTCTATGACCATTTTGGATAAGCTCCCATTACTCCCCAATGTTTATCCCATGCTGCCTCTTTACACCATGTTTCTTATCACCAAGGCCTTACCATTGTCGACTCCCACCCAAATATTGCTTATGATCTGACCAACATTAGGATTTAATAACTGTATGTATGTATCTCTTATCTGCCCATGACAAATGAATTTGTTGATCTCACTGTAGATTCTTGTTCCATTTCTTTTTTAAAATAAACTGTCATTTCTCATTCAGATGTCACTAGTGGCCCAACATGCAAGTAATGTGTTGTTTCAAGTGCAATTGTGTACGTTCATCACTATGAACTACTTCCTGGTCTTCTTTATCTGGACCTGAATTTCTGTTCTTCCTTCACAGCCTCGACTTTCTGCTTATGCTTTCTCTCTTGGACTTGCATTTGTTCAATATTGATGTTGATGGTTGGTGGATTAGAATGGTATGAGCTTTCAATGTGGACTTCAACCTTTGTTGTTTTCTGAAATGATTTTATAGGTCAGATCATCATAGTCATAACAAATTTCTTTACACCTTGTTGCCCAACGATAATACAATGTCAGTATTCACCACCCCAGAAGTGTTCCCTTCTTCCGCTGATGATACTTGACCTGGAAACCTAGCAAAAACCTGTTAAAAGGCTTATGAAGTATAACTCAGGCTAGAGGAAGGGTGCGAGCCAGTACTAAATATTACTGCTAATACCAAAATGTTGTTTTTAGTGATGCAAAATGGTAAGGAATGTGATGAATAGTCTTTAAAAGCATACAAAGATGTTCGAAAAAGTTTGAAATAGATTCGAAGACATGTGAAGTAGTTCGAAATAGATTTGAATGGGTTCAAAGTTGTTCGGGTGAGTTCAAGGAGGTTTGAAGGTGTTCGACTGGTGTTGAGATATATCAAAAAATGAATATAGCAAATAAGAAGTGGTTTTTGAGTAGTGATAGGTGATGACAAGTTGAGAATGAATATGAAAGTTCGAGGAAGTTCATGATATTTTGCAGAACTTCAGAGATACGATGTGAGCTAAGACTCAAGAGAACTGCTTTTAAATCTGATGGTAGTGGAGAGGGTAACTTATTCTCTGTTTCTCTAAGTAACTAGTACAAGTCTATATACATTTTTGAAGAGAAGGGAAATAAAACATATGTAAAACATGAGGCAATATATCAAACAATGAGGACTTTGTAGAGAAATGATAAATAATTGAAACATACATGTCCCCATATGGTAAAAGTACTTATCTTTTGCTTCAATATATTATTGAAACATAAAAAGCTTCAATATATCATTGAAAATCGCATTTTAAATCTCTTGTAATCTCTCCTTGTGTCCAGTAGTGCTTGATATGTGATGGAATAACTCGTTCCAGTTGTGCAGCATGTATCAAAAGGGTTTTAGGAACAGCTATGTGGTGGCCGATGTTATTCGAAGTAGTGCAAAGTTGTTCGAAGTGTCGCAAAATCATTCAAAGTCGTTCAAAGTCATTCAAAGTCATTCAAAATTGTTCAAAGTTGTTCAAAGTCATTCAAAGTCATTCAAAGTCATTCAAAGTCATTCAAAGTAGTGCAAAATAAATCAAAAAAAAATTCAAAGTCAATTTCGTAGTGTTTGTAGCAGTTTAGAGGGTTTGTTGTAGTGTGTCAATATGGTTGGAAACTTTCTCCAGACCTTAGAGTGCACAGTGGACCTATCACCACTTCATCCACACTGACTTGAGCTCCACAGGCTGCTTCAGCTAACCAATAATTCAGTTTGTACACATCTTTCCTTGAGAAAAAACTCACTATTGTTGTTCAATGCAGTGTGACTAATGTTGTTGCTAGCTGGTAGTGGAGAGCTGAAGGGATATCCAGCTTGATTTTCAATAATTGGCACAGATTCTTTATTGTTGTTTGGATAGGAATGCCCGCTTTCAGATTTGGTATCACTGTCAATAATGACTATGTGCCTCACTATAGTAAGAGATGTAGAGGGGATTGTTGGCTGAAAAAGTGAGAGCATTGTGCATTGGTGGGTGTTGGGATCTACTTCTTGACTGAGCTGACAACTTTTATCCTTGCTGTCTGTGCCCTTGCAACATATCTACAAAATCCAGTTGCATCTTACAAGTCTGAATAAATTGATAGTGCTAACATTATAATTTCATCCAGGGTCGATCAAGAGTTCTGCATATGTAAAGTGTCATGTCTCCCACTACTGCTCTCCTTTCATAACAAAATTACTGGATGCTTCCAAGCCTGCTTCTATTGCAGCTGTTGCTCTCAAAGCTGGTGTCATCCCTTTGAAGCTGTATTCCTTTCCACTGCAAGCTTGGGTGTGGACAGGCCCATGTACAGTATATCATGCATGATCCAACCACCTGATCACATTTTCCCTGGCAATAAAACTTTGTTCAATCCATACCAAGGTTTTGTACATCATGCAAGATCTGACCCTAAGTGATTGGATGTCAACTATTTATGCTGCATATATTTTGTACATAAATTAGATCTTGTTGATCCTCAAATCACCACTGTTCAGGCACTAGCACTTTTTCACCATGGATATGGGCAGGTTCCATACTGTTAGAAAATAGCCCTATTACCTAATAATATTTTATTTTATTTTATTTTATTTTATTATATCAAATTATGCTACCAAATGCCCAAGAATGCTACATTTGTTAGCATGAGAATTTTATTTCACATGCATCAATATGTATGCATGCATCAGTAACAACATAGTACAATATATGTAACATAGTATACAGTGACTCACAAAACTGAGTCAATGTTTTGGACTTTTTGATTCATTGTTGAATAGCTTCCCATAGACAACAAAACCAAACAAGGTATTGGTGTACTGAATAACATACATGATCAGGGCTACCAAACAAACAAAGAATTATGTAATTTTAATCATCCCTCATGGAGATATAATCATTTTAATTCAGGGACTCATTGATTCAGTTTTGTGAGGTGGTATCAATATTATGATAAATTGTAATTCTAGTATTTTGTATGACCTCCCTTGGCCTTAATAACTGCTCCCAACCTTCTAGGCATGCTTTTAATCAAATTCTGACACACCTCTGATGGAATATTATTCCACTCTTCTACTACTCTTTCCCATAACTCCCAAATTCCTTTTGGTGCTGTTGGATACTTGTCTAACTGGTTCTTGAGGTGAACCCAATGATGTTCAATAGGACTGAGGTTTGGAGATTGGGCAGGACAATCCAGAAGAGTAATATTGTTGTTCTCCATCCATTTCTTGGCCTTTTTTGAGGTATGCTTGGGGTCATTGTCTTGTTGAAAAATCACCTCTTTTCCAGAAATTCCACTCTCCTCCAAGCTAGGCAGCATATGGTCCTTCAAAATGGACACATACTGGTCAGCATTTATTCTCCCCTCAACCTCTGCAAGATACCCAACTCCATTCCATCCCATACACCCCTATACCATAATGTTTCCTCCCCCAAATTTGACAGTTCCCTGCACCTCTCTCTCAATCAGCTCCTCTCTCTTCTGTTTCCAAACCCACTCTCTCCCATCTGACCCAAACCTGTTGATTTTAGTCTCATCTGACCAAATAACCCTCCTCCAGTCTTCCACAGTCCACTCTCTATACTTCTGAGCAAAAGCCAATCTTGCTTTCCTATGCCTTATACTAAGCAAGGGCCTTTTCTTCTTCACCACAGCCTTGAATAGGTTTTTTCTGAGAACTCTTCTGACTGTTTCTGAGGAGACTGGAGTGGAGATGATGCTGTTGATGTAATGGGTGGCCTGAACAGCATTTGCAGCCTTGCCAGTGGTGATTTGGGTAAGGATGGCTCTCTGAGAGGTAGATGAGAGCTTAGAAGGACGACCACCAGAGGGGGAATCCAGGTTTGGATGGAGAGCCCTGAGTGTTCTGGATACACTAGACTGGCTGAGGTTGAGTTTAGAGGCAATATTGTGGGTAGAATAATGATTGGAGGCCAGGGAAGGAATGTTTTTCTTTTGAGCAGAGGAGATGGGATGCATTGGAGAATATTGAAGTATGAAGAATGCTAGTCCTGATTAAATACTATAATTTAAGGTCCCATCAAGGGTCACATCACCTTAGAAACCATCTGTCAAGATTTTGACATTATACAGTTGGTGGAGCATCAGATTCTAATATTTCTGACTACCCCTCACAAAACTGAGTCAATGAGTCCCTGAATTAAAATAATCATATCTCCATGAGGAATGATTAAAATTACATAATTCTTTGTTTGTTTGGTAGCCCTGATCATGTATGTTATTTGGTACACCAATACCTTGTTTGGTTTTGTTGTTTATGGGAAGCTATTCAACAATGAATCAAAAAGTCCAAAACATTGACTCAGTTTTGTGAGTCACTGTATAAACCTTAAATATACACCTAGAGAACAGTAGTTGAGTTCTCTTAGATATTCCGTCCATGATAGTGGTGCAAAAGGCCTTTTTCAGCCAACTCATCTAAAAATAACCCATGCATCAAACCCATCAATTCCCCCATCATGCACACATGTCCTGTCCCCTTCTTGTAAAGAGAACCCACACAGTCTAGCTAGCAGATAGTAAATGTCACCTTAACAAAAGAACTCAACTACCCCATCAGTGTGCCTTCTCTTACTTGCGCATATGTCATTATTTCATTGCACTACAACTGCTTACTCATTCTTTTGGCACAAGCCAGAAGTACTTGTATATACATATTTACCTTTGCTTTTGTAAGCTGATGCCAGGCCTCACCTTACATTGTGATCACCAGTGATCGAAAGGCAGTGCTCATCATTAGGACAGCTGCAACCAGACAACTGATCAGATTGGGTTTAATTGAAATTTACTATACTCTATTTGGATGACTATTTTAGTTACATAGTTACAAGCTGAATTCAGTATTATTCCTGAGATCAGGCTGTCAGAAGGGATATTGATCCAAAGTGTCTCATGTGCCCAACAGTTGACAAATAGCTGAATCATGAGTTTTGCTGAGTTTGGTACCCAAGTTACCAGATCACATGACTCAAAAATTTGTGGAAAAATCCCAAAGCTGAATTTTGACTCAGTCAAAGAAGTGACTCATCACAGCTTATGTCATTATGTCAGAACCATCAACTTCTAATTCCAATCATAATCCTGTTCCCATGCTAGCGCTAGAATCCAAAATTGATGTGCTTACAGCACAAATGTCCCAATTAGTATCAGTATTGGCAGCATTACAGCCCAAACCAGCAGAAATAAAACCAGAGATGGTAGCAGATAAAGATGATGAGATGGTGGAGATGGTGGAGTGGATGTCTCAGGATAATGTGCAGGCAGTGGAGAGATCTGAAAGTGGAAAAGCATGCTTACCTAAATATGCCCCCCCCAAATCTTTGACATTACCATGGAGAATACAAAGTCCTTCATTAGCTCTATAGTATTGTACATCCATGGGAGGAAGCCCGAGTTTCATACAACTGAGTCTAGAATTATGTTTGCTCTCTCATACATTTAGGGGGGGAAAGCACAGTTCTGGAGAAACGAAGCTATTAATCAAATTGCTGCAGGATATAAACCATTTGCAACCTTCAGGAAATTTCTGGAGAGACTGGAGGCACAGTTTGGAGACTCTAATCCAAAGGTGATGGCTAATGCTAAATTAAAAACCATGCACCAAGGTTCCCTAACAGCAGACGAATTTATTTTGCAGTTCAAGGCAGAAGCTTCACAGACAGATATGGGAAAAGCTGTGTTGGTAGAATTTTTGAAAGCAAAATTAAATTCCTCTTTATTCAAGTCTATCTATCAACTACCTTCTATGTCAGAGAAATTGGATGAGTGGTACAATTGGGCAATGCACCTTGATCAGCAATACTGACAGGAACAGGCAGAGTCAAATTTGATGTATGGAAATGCCAAATTTGGAAAGTCATCAGAAGGAAAGTTTGAGAAAGGAAGTATGCCTCAGATACAAACTTTGAGAGCACAGCCACTAGTGATGGCAGTGACACCTATTGTTAAGGAGTCAGCAGCATCAGCAGATGCAATGGATGTTGATCAAGCAGAGAGATGAGCCCCACTTAAATGTTTTAACTATGGACAATTAGAGCATATTGCTAGGAATTGTAGGCAGAAAAGAAAGATTAGGGAAGTGACAATCGAGGATGTGAAGTTGGAGGAAGATAAAAATGCTGTGAAAGTGGAGAAGTCAGTGGAGGAGTGGGTATCGAAAGCATATCATAAATATTTGTCAGTCTTTCAGAAGAAGAAATCTGAGCGAATGCCAGTGTGAAAGCCATAGGATCATGCAATTTTGAAATCACCACAGACATCACCAATATTCTTTGTACCAAAGAAAGATCAGAGAAAGAGGATGTGTACAGATTATAGGTATCTGAATGAGTAAACAGTAAAGAATGTGTACCCTTTGCCGTTGATCTCAGAGATAATTGACAAAGTGAGAAAGGCAGTAAAAGTATTTCCTACTCTTACAATGATTGATTGATCATGTAAGCTACACAGTGATGTGTAGCCTAGTTTATTATCATACCATTCTGTCTTAGATAACTACCTCTTCTTAAATCCATACTATATTCCAGTTTAGTCTTGTAGCCTCTGAGTGGCAGTAGTCCTGCCTATTACTGTTACAAAGGCCAAAGTCTTTACAAAATTGGATTTATGCTGGGGGTACAATAATGTATGAATAAGAAAAGGAGATGAGTGGAAAGCCACATTTGCCACATGTCAGGGATTCTTTGAGCCACTTGTCATGTTTTTTGGGATGATCAATAGTCCTCCAACTTTCCAAAATATGATGAATGACATTTTCAAGGATGTAATAGACAAAGGCATGGTAATAATATTCATTGACAACATTCTGGTATTCACAGAGGATAAAGAAAACCATGAAGTGATAGTGCAAGAGGTACTACAAAGATTGGCAGAAAATGATTTATTCATAAAACCAGAGAAATGTGTGTTTGAGGCAAGCGAGATCAAGTTATTGGAATTAATGATTGGTCCTGATGGAATCAAGATGGATCCTATTAAGGTACAGGCAATTGTTAATTGGCCTGCACCCACCCATATCAAGGAGGTTTAAGCCTTCTTGGGACTTGCAAATTATTATCATCGCTTTGTCCATAACTTTTCCAAAATTACCACACCCTTACACAACCTTATGTGAAAAGGAGTAGTGTGGAGATGGAGAACAACAGCAGACAGCATTTGAAGAGTTGAAGAGGAAGTTCATGGAAGAACCAATATTAGCCCCAGTAGATTTCATGTGGAATCAGATGCATCTGACTTTGCTACTGGAGCAGTATTATCAATGCTATGTAAAGATGACGAATGGCATCCTTGTGCATATTTGTCCTGAGGGTTGAATGATGTGGAAAGAAATTATGATGTGTATGACAAAGAGATGTTGGGAATAATATGAGCATTGGAAGCATGAGACATTATTTGGAGGGATGTATGCATCAGATCGAAATTTAGACAGATCATCAAAATCTGCAGTACCAGTACTTCATGTCCACTAAAAAGCTTAACCATTGGCAAGCACCTTGGGCATTATTCCTATCACATTTTAATTTTCACTTAGTCCACAAAGCAGGAAGCTTGATGAGGAAAGCAGATGCTTTATCCAGACATACTGATCACAAAAGGGATATGGAGGAGGACAATAAAAATGTTACCCTACTCAAATCTGAGTACTTCTATATTTGCACTATGTGTCAAGGGCATCTATTGGTAGATAGCTCAGAAACAGAAATGTTGTCTAAAATTAGACAATGTTCAGAGATGGACGATGAAGTAGTGGAAGCTCTGAAAGCTCTGAAGGGAAAGAAGAAAGGTAATATTAAAGGAGATGAATAAGTTGAGGAGCAAGGGTTAGTGTTGTTCAAAGAAAGTATATGTACTGAAAGATCAAGATTTATAAAGGGAGATCATCTGGTTACATCATAATATGCCAACTGCTGGACATCCAGGAAAATGGAAGACATTGGAATTGGTGATGAGAAATTATTGGTAACCCAAAATTTTGAAATATGTATTGGGGTTAGTGGATGGATGTGATATGTGCATGAGGAGGAAGAAATTTCCAGAAAAGCCTGCAGGATGATTAATGCCAAACCCTATACCTAAAGTGCCATGGCGAGATATATCTGTGGACTTTATCACCAGATTACCTGAAGCTCAAGGATACAATACAATATTTGTAGTATGCGACTGCTTCATAAAAGAAGTCCATATTATTCCTACTACTGCAGAATCCTCATCATTGGGCTTGGCATGCCTCTATCTAAATCAGGTATGGCAGTTACATAGATTACCTGATACAATTATCTCCAATTGCAGACCACAATTTGCTTCTGCATTTATGCAAAAGTTAAACAACATATTGGGAATTCAAACCAGGTTATCTACAGCATATCACCCACAAACTGATGGGCAGACAGAGAGAATGAACCATGAGTTGGAGCAGTACCTATGTATATTTGTCAACTACCAACAAACTGACTGGCCCAAATAGTTAGCAATTGCCAAATTTTCTCACAATAATAAATTCCATTTGGCTACTTACATGTCACCCTTCTTTGCTAATTATGAGTATCATCCCCGAATGGGAATAGAACCTCAAAGGGAAATCAAAGTACAGTCAGTAGAAGACTTTGTATCTAAGATGCGAAAGGTACAGAAGAAAGCAGAGGCAGCATTGATGAAAGCACATGATGATATGATGCAACACACAGATCATACTCAAGCCATTGCTCCAGAGTACAAAGTTGGTGACTTGGTATGGCTAAGTACCAAGGATCTAAATATACCACAACCTTCAAGAATACTTATGGAGAAGCAAGTTGGCCCATATGTGATTTCTAAAATAATTTTGCCCAATGCAGTAGTGCTAAAATTACCTCAATCATTCAAGATTGATCCTGAAATTAATGTTTTCCACTTATGCTCTTACTGCCCGCCCATTATTTCCAGTCAACAAACTACTCCGCAACCTCCAATAATGGTAGAAGATGCTCCAGAATATGTAGTGAAAGAGGTTTTAGACTCATGTCTTCAACAAAATAAATTAGATATCTTAATCCAGTGGAAGAACTACACTGACAAAAATAACTTATAGAAACCCAAAGAGAATTGTAAGGGAGCACATAATGCAATCACCCAATTCTTTAAACTTAATCCAAATGCTCTACATTGCATTGCTAGAATGGTATATGAGAGGATGAATTTCTGGCCTTACCAAAATTTCACAGAGGAGACAGATACAATATTTTCTTGCATGGAAGTTGAGGCATAAAAGGGGGGTAATGTTAGAAAACAGCCCCATTATCTAATAATATTTTATTTTATTTTATTATGTCAAATTATGCTATCAAGTGCCCAAGAACGTTACATTTGTTAGCATGAGAATTTTATTTTGCATGCATCAATATGTACATGCATGTATGCATGCATTGGTAACAATATAATACAATATATGTAACATAGTATATAAACCTTAAATATACACCTAGAGAACAGTAGTTAAGTTCTCTTAGGTATTCCATCTACGATAGTGGTGTGAAAGGCCTTTTTCAGCCAACTCATCTAAAAACAATGCATGCATCAAACCCATCAATTCCCCCATCATGCATGTGTGTTCTATCCCCTTCTTGTAGAGAGAACCCACATGGTCTAGCTAGCAGATAGTGGGTGTCGCCCTAACACATACATTATGCAAGATCCATGCCAAGTGGTTGCTTCCAGATTCAAATGATCCTCATGCTAGAAGTTCTGCTGGTAACTAACTGCATGGACAATTCTCCCATCCATGTATGGCTTATTGATGGAACATATCTCTGCTCATGCTTATAAACCAGCTTCACCTTGTTGCTCCCCATGATGAGATCAATGGCCCCAAAGTCTCACTCAGCTAAACCTGCATCTAGCTCAAGGCAAAATTGACATCAAGCACATCTGCTGCAAAAACCAAGCAGGAATTGCTGAAGTGTCATAAACCAAACTTGTATTTTGTCTTCCTGTGTGACAATTACTCATTGGATGAGTTACACCCCCTCTCTGTCCCAGAAAATTATTGAAATGTCATCAGTATGGACTTTGTAGTGGAACTACCAGAGTTCAATGGGTTTGATGCAGTAATGTGCATGGTCGACTCTGCTGGGAAATGAGCTCATTTCATCCCCACTCATATGACTGTCACTGCACTTGGAGCAGCTCGACTCTATCTGTGCCATGTCTGGAAGCTTCATGGATTGACAGGCACATTCCTCTGTGATCCAGAACCACAGTTTGTTGCAGAGTTCACCTGAGATCTGTACTACCTACCGGGAATCAAACTCCTTGCCTTGACTGCCTATCATCCACAGACAGACAGACAGATGGAGCACATCAACCAAGAACTGGAGCAGTATATCCACATTTTCATCAATGAGCAATAGGATGATTGGGAAAGATCTCTTCTCCATGGCTGAGTTTGGATACAACAATCACATCCACTCCTCCACCCAATAAACTCCCTTCCTCCTTGACACAGGGTGACACCCATCCAGCTAGTTGTAAAACTGGTGGGGTACTATGTTGACTGGCCTGTGATTCTGCAGGACGAAACTGTGGCCTTGGTGCTTGTGTCTTGGGAAGTAACTTGTGAGGTGATGCTATCTGATTGGGAACAGGTTTCGGAAGGAGTAGAGGCAGGAGTACTCTGGACTGGATTTTCTTCCCATGAGAGAACTCACCACTGCTTAGAAATGCCTTATATGCTGAGGGTGGTGGTTGTGACTGAGGTGGTAGCTGACCTCCAGTGAGGTATTCGAGTAAGTTGTCGATGGACTGGGTTTTGAGCCTTGGCAAGCACCCTTGCACTTGGAGATGGTGAATGAGTTTACAGAGCAAATAAAGGACATTTTGGAGGAGGCAAAGTCAGCTTTGGCTAAGGCGAAAGACAATATGGCATGCTTCTACAACCAGCATCACTTACCCACACCCACATATAAGGTTGGTGATTATGTCTACCTTGACTCTAGTGACATTTCCACTACACACCCATCCAAGAAACTTGCCCACCATTTTCTTGGACCATTCCTCATCACTAGACATATCAGGTTGCATGCCTACCATCTATGGCTACCACAGCCAATGTCCAGACTCCACCTCATTTCCATGTTGTAAAATTGCTGCCTGTTCCCACAGATCTATTTCTGCCTACAGTCATCAAAGGCAAACCTCAGTATGAGGTCAAGTCCATTCTAGACAGCCACTTATGTTGAGGTAAACTCGATTACCTGGTGCACTGGAAAGGTTATGGGTATGAAGAGAATTTTTGGGTTGCAGAGGCAGATGTGAATGCCTCATGGTTGATCAAGGAGCTCTACCAGTGATAGGTCTACTACACATTATAAGGTCTGGAAATGGATCCCACTTGTATCGACACATTACGACATGCACTCCGAATCACTATGAAGGCCACAAAATCGACTTCGAATCTATTTCACACTATTTCACACTATTTCGAATGACTTCGAAACACTTTGAACAACTTCAAACAATTTCGCAACACTTCGAATGACTTTGCAGCATCTCGAACAATATAGGCCACTGTATAGTTGTCTTAAAACACTTTCAATATACAATGCTCAACTGGAGTGAGCTATTTAGTTGCATATCAAGCACTACTGGACACGAGAACAGACTACAACAGAGTTAGAATGTGATAAGTGCATTTTTGTGTTTCATTAATATATTGAAGTACTTTTACTATATGGTAACACTATATGTTTCATCATTTATTATTTCTCATTTGTTTCATGATCTACAAGTCCTCATTGTTTGATATATTTGCCTCATGTTTTACACATGTTCTTATTTCCTTTTTAGTACTATCTCTTCATTTTGTATATAGACTTGTATTAGTTAGTTAGAATGACAAGAACAAGCAACGGGGAACAGAGCACAAGTTACCCTCTCGCTTATTGTCAGATTTAAGAGTCTTTCTCTTGAGTCTGATCTTCACATCATATCTCTAAGTTCTGTGAAATATTGTGAACTTTTTCGAAACTATCATATTCACTTCTTGTTTTATCGCCCATCGCCTATCGCCATTCAACAAACACTTCACATTCATTAAACTTGCTCTTCAATATACCTCGAACCTCTTCAAACTTATTCAAACTTATTCAGACTACTTCACATGACTTCAAACCTCTTCAAACCTTTTTCAAACCTCTTCACACATATTCAAACCTCTTTCGAACTATTTCGAACTTCTTCATATGCCTATAAAGACTATTTGCCACAACCCTTACTATTTCACGTCACTAAACACAATGTTTTGGTCTCAGCGGTGATATGGCTCCCTATCGCCCTGCATGCATACTACGGCATTTTTTGCAATTGTGCGCACCTCCTAGATGCCTTCTGCACACTTTGCGCAGTGCGCTTTTATGTGCCTTCATGTGCTTCTGTGCACCTTTGTGCGCTTCCATGTGCTTTCATGCACCTTTGACCATTTAGATGCACCTTTGTGCGCCCTTTTGTATTTCTACTGCGCTTTTGGTTCCCCATAGCTGCCAATCGTTGTGCGCTCTAAATACACCTTGTTGCACTTCAAACCACCTCTGCATGCCCCCCTCATGCTTCTTATCTGCCTTCTACATTTATTGCATGCTCGATGCGCCTTTGCACACTCCTTTTATGCTTTACCTGCACTCACATTCCCTGCTGTGCACTCATTGCACAATCCCTATCACACACACAACAATCCACCACACCAGTGTGCTGTGCATCACAGCTCCCATCTTACTCATGCATTTATTTAAGGTGCACTGCGATTCTAACACGAGCAGATTGCGCATTCTCACATAATTGGGGTGCTTTGCACCTATTTGGCATTGGACTGCACACACTTGGGCGCCTTCACATAATCCTGGCGCTTTGGCAGTATTTGGCCTTTTACAGCATCTCCTTATAGTTCTTCCACATTTCCAATCAGCATCGCCTTATCTGGTAACTGGCACAGGTCAATCATGCCATTATTACTAAGGTGCAGCACGCGACACATAATACTGAAGCAGATTAATTGGAAAGAGTGCATGAGACCTAGAGCGCACCAAAAATAGTGCCTCGCACTGGAACAGTTGGATAGTAGGCTATAGGTGCGCAAATCTTATTGGCTGAGGCAGCAGCATAGCATGGTCGGGTTTAGATGGGCGAATGGGTGTGCTTGTGGGTAGTGCATGGTGCTTTCTATTTTTACACTTTATTTTACCATTTTTATCACATAAGCCATTTGTACATAGTAGGCGGACATATAGAGAATCCAGAGAATCTTTCCCCCCTCATAGTTCATAGCTCAGTCAGCATCGCACATAGTCTGTGCACTAGCGTCCAGCCCATGCGTCCTTGTAGTGCGCCCTTCATATAGCTGTGTTTGTGTATTGTTTGCATTCCCTTGTCGTATTGTTGTGTTTCATCCCTGCATTGCATCCTTCATTCTTGTTTGTGCACTCTTGCAGTGCACCCTTCATATAGCTGCATTTGTGCACCGTTTGCACACCTATTTGCATAACTGTGTTTTGTGCACTGTTTGCACCTTTTTCTGTCCCTTGCGCTTTCATCCCATTAGCATCCCCAACCCTTGCATCACCTCCCCAGCACATCCCAGTGCCGTCTTCATCCCACTACACCTCCCATCTTCATCACCCTCATCGTTGCGCACTTTTGTGCTCCCATTGCACATTTTTCTGCACTGCGCATTTTTGCCCCTTTGCATTATGCACTTTCCCACCACTGTGCATACTTCCCCTTTAGCATACACAACTAGTGCGCACATTGGAAATTGCTGTACTAGCCTCCCCATAGTCTTAGCGCCCTGAAGGATGAGCCGAGGCCCTCTAAGCAAACTTCCCCCTCACCCCGAGCATGCCTGCAGTTGTGGGTTAAGTGTTCACCCCTTCTGTTGAGACTCTGCCCCGAGTACCAACTGAACACATCAGCGGTGATATTTAGTACCAACTTGCACCCTTCCTCTGACTCGTGTTATACCATCTGAAGCCATTTAGTAGGTTTTGTTTGGGTTTCCAGGTAGAGTATCATCATTTTGGAGCCTACCATGAGGGGTTTCTAGATCATTTCATCATTGAACCTCCACTCTTTCTACTGCTCATTTCACCTAAAGGGGGCTCAATGATCTCAACTTTGCATTGAACTCATATTGCCTCCAACCCTCCTGAACAACCAGGAGATCTTGATCGATACAGTATCTCAACCTTGATAATATTATTTTGCATTATATCACCTTTTGCACTTATGACCTTGCTACCATCCTCGACTTTGAAACATATGAAACACAATACTGCATGAATTTCGACCTCGCGACCTCCAAAATCTACCTCGAACATGTCAACATCCTTTATGCCAGCTCTTGGACATTCTACATCTCTGAAGTTCGATTCAAGACGACCTAAAGAACTGTGAAATTACTTCAAAGATCTCGAATTTTTGTTTATAACTTGCGGTATCACAGATCACGACCTAAAGAAGTGACACTTTTGCAGATACATCAATTTCGATTCTTATGACCTCTGGGAATCGCTTTCAGAGTACGAACCCAGCACTTTGTTCAACGAATTTTGCATTGCAGTATTCAAGTTCTATCCTGAAATAGAATACAACATTTCGGACATGGATTCACTCATTGACAAGCAACTTCGCACTGGTACTTTTGACGAAAACGATTTAGCAGCTTATTACAAGTCATTCTACAAGGTCAACGAGCTTTCTTCGATCAAAAACATAGACTTTTAGAAGGCAAACAAAGTCAAGCTTTTGCTCGAGGCTTTCAAACAAAGTTATGGAATCGAATTACAGATCGCCTCAAAGTAAAGTTTCCTGATTACTATCCTGATACCCCATATACGCTGAACGACATTTACGATGCTGTGAAATTTGCTATAGCATCCTCAAACTTGTATTCTATTTCCCAGCAATCGATTTTGATTTCGAATATATTGCAGTCTAGCACATCGATCGATTCTGAAGACGTTTTGCACATCCTCGAAAATTTCACATTAAACTTTGCATTGGTTATCACAGCTTTGAATTCAACCAAATCAACACCTGAAGTATCTGTCTCGACCTTGCTCATCACTGATATTGCACCTTTGACTACATCGAATTTAGTGTCTGACAGTATACCTCACAGCTTGAATGATTCAGATGACTTCAAAGCTCATATTGCAGCCCTTGAACAGAAACTAGCCCTTGAAAAACAGCTTGCACTCAAATGAGAAAATGTCACAGCTCGAAATTGTCATGATGCACCTCCTGGTCTTTATTGCATTGCCCCAGCTTCGTCACTCATGTCCATTTCAATCCCATCATCTTCACCTTCAGTAGCTCCAGCCCCATCCACTTTGATAGTTGCACCTTCATCATTTTTGAACTCAATCTCGCCTCCAATATCTTTGTCACATTCACCCCCACCATTACCCATTTTGACCTCGACTTGCCGCTCGCCACTCCCCATATTTTCATCCTCAATCTCCTCGCCTGCGCCCTCTTCCGATTTAACATCTACTTCGATATCGCCTTCACTCTCGACACCAGATTCACATTCGCATTCACCTTCGAAGTTCAGTATAGTGCTCAAAGTTCTCTATCCATTGTATATCTGCAATTATTGCCCCAAAATTCATCTACCCCTTATCCTCAAAATTTTTATTACATCAATTGCACACAAGTATTTCTCTGACCTCATTTTTGCTCCCTTGATCTCTCATACAATTTCAATTTGACCAGTCACTCGACTCGATTATTACAACCATGGTTAGCCCCATCAACATCAATCAAATTCACCTATTTTCTTTCTCTTTTTCGCATTTTGACCTTGTTCTATTTATCAAAAACATTTTATTATCCTTGACATTCTTCGCAATAGCTTCGACAGCTTTTGCTTTTATTTTGTCCATACAGACCTTCGCTCATCTCAACCTCGACCTTGATATTTTTTGAAAATACCTTACAACTATTTCTCTTCCGCCGAATCTTCTCGATATTGACTTCAAATGCATCGAAAACCTTCAAACACCTTTGAACCTTAACAAAGATACTTTCAAAGACTTTTAAAACTTCAAAAACCAATAACTATGCCTTCCCTTATTTTCTTATCCTTTTCACTTTTCTTATCACTACTCTTTGAGACTCAGAAGATCCAAATTTCAAATTTAAAAAGATATACATCAAAAAGAAAAGAAAAAACCCCTCTACTCCTCTAGCATCTCCTCCAACATTTCTATTTTCCTACCCAGCACCTCCATCTCCACCTTCTTCTGTGCCAGTTTTCCAGTGATAATCTGACACTGCACCGCCTATTCTCCTTCAACCCCTTCGATAACTCATGCCTCCCTTGCCTTCCCTTTCGACAACCTCCTTTTCTTCTTTGCTGCCTTTGAAGGCCCCACTACTGGCTCGGCATCTTCAAATGAGCCCACGACACGAATTTGATGAGCTACAAAATTTGAACAAATGTTAGCAATCGCTTCGAAGCAATTTCGAATAAATTTTGTATCTGATTTGGGACATGAATCACATTTCATGCCCCCGAACCTCTTCACCTCGACATCCCATCCCAGTAGCACCCCTGTGCCTCCTGGGTACATTTTGAACATTTTGCTGCATCTTCTTTGATGACGCAGCATGGCTAAGATTTAAACCCAGCACAACGATCGCACTACAAAACTATTAGTAGCTCAAAAAATCTTCAAACATAAGTAAAAACTCACTGGGCTCTCGAAATCGAGGAGCCTGCTCATTTCGACCCTGGTCCACTTTGCTGACTCTACCCCCTCAACCTCCTCCTCTCCATCTTCCTTCTTGTCGACCTCTACTATTTTTCGCTTCACTACCCTTACTACAGGCAGCTCTTCCTCGTCCTCATCCTCATCTTCATCTTCATCACCCCCCTCGATTCTCTCAATCACCTTTGCCTCAGCCTCGAACCCTGCATTTTTGTGTTGCAAATCCTCTTTTGAGATAGTCCTCACACAAAATTTGGTGAGGGCTCTGTTTCGGGCGTCCGCCAATGCTCTCCATCGAGCATCGAGTTTTGCGTTCTGCACCGCCTTCTTCTCCTCTTGAACTCGTTTCACATTTTCCTTCCTCTTCTCCTGTTTGACCTGTTCTGCTAGATCCACAAATAGCAGCCCCCCGCCCCACGAAATCCACTTATGTTGGGCCATCGGACTGAAAACTTCAATGACCTTTTGGATGGCTGGGTCACATTCCTCTGCCAGGTCGTCTGCAAGTCATCATATTCCACCTATGCAAAATGTTTTAGCACCTTTGACTACAAATAGACGAGCAGCAGACATACCATTTTTATACAGAAAGCCTGCCCCCAGACTTCAAAATCCATATCTTTGGCAATGCTGCACTCGGGCATCGATTTCGCATATTCGAGAACGTCAACGTTAAGTTCACTGAGGAGAGACATAATCAAAGCTAGTATTCAATGATATAGAGGTGATGGATGGAAGAAGAACGAGAAGTATTTCAAACCTCACTAAGTTTTCAACATGATCATGCATTTCGCATGTGATTTTGATTGGCTGACTGGGACAGTCAGGATTTCAGTATGGGGGAGGATGATAGGTCTACTATGCACTTTAAGGTCTGGAGAACATTCCCACTTGTATCGAGACATTATGACATGCACTCCAAATCACTATGATGGCCACGAAATCAACTTCGAATCTATTTTACACTATTTTGCACTATTTTGGATGACTTTGAAACACTTCAAATGACTTCGAACAATTTTGTGACACTTCGAATGACTTTGCAGCATCTCGAACAATATAGGCCACTGTATAGTTGTCTTAAAACACTTTCGATACATGATGCTCAACTGGAGTGAGCTATTTAGTCACATATCAAGCACTACTGGACACAAGAACAGACTACAACAGAGTTAGAATGTGATAAGTGCATTTTTGTATTTCATTAATGTATTGAAGTACTTTTACTATATGGTAACACTATATGTTTCATCATTTATTATTTCTCATTTGTTTCATGATCTACAAGTCCTCATTGTTTGATATATTTGCCTCATGTTTTACACATGTTCTTATTTCCTTTTTAGTACTATCTCTTCATTTTGTATATAGACTTGTATTAGTTAGTTAGAATGACAAGAACAAGCAATGGGGAACAGAGCACAAGTTATCCTCTCGCTTATTGTCAGATTTAAAAGTCTTTCTCCTGAGTCTGATCTTTGCATCGTATCTCTAAGTTCTGCGAAATATCGTGAACTTCTTCAAAACTATTGTATTCACTTCTTGTTTTATTGCCCATCGCCTATCGCCATTCGACAAACACTTCACATTCATTAAACTCACTCTTCAATATACCTCGAACCTCTTCGAACTTATTCAGACTACTTCACATGACTTTGAACCTCTTTGAACCTTTTTCAAACCTCTTCGCACATATTCGAACCTCTTTCGAACTATTTCGAACTTCTTCATATGCCTATAAAGACTATTTGCCACAACCCTTACTATTTTGCATCACTAAACACAATATTTTGGTCTCAGCAGTGATATTTAGTACCAACTCGCACTCTTCCTCTGACTCGTGTTATACCATCCAAAGCCATTTAGTAGGTTTTGTTTGGGTTTCCAGGTAGAGTATCATCAACATGGCTATATGAAGGGCGCATTACAAAGGCGCATGGACTGGACGCTGGTGCGCAGACTATGCATGATGTTGAATGAGCTATGGACTATGAGGGGAGGAAAGATCCTCTGAATTCTCTATCTATCCACCTACTGTGTACAAATGGCTTATGTGATAAAAAAAAGTTAAAATAAATTATAAAAATAGAAAGTGCCATGTACTACCCACAAGTGCATCCATCCGCCCATCTAAACCTGACCGCACTATGCCACTTTCTTAGCCAATAAGATTTGCGCATGCTATAGCCCAATATCCAACTTTCCAGTGCGATGCTCTATTTTTGGTGCACTTTAGGTCACATTGCGTGCTGCACCTTAGTAATAATGATGTGATTGACCTGTGCTGGTTACCAGAGAAGGCAATGCTGATTGGAAATGTGGAAGAACTATAAGGAGATGCTGTGCAATGCCAAATAGTGCCAAAGTGCTCAAATTATGTGAAAGCACCCAAGTGTGCACAGTGCAGTGCCAAATAGGTGCAAAGCACCGAGATTATGTGAGAATGCGCTGCCTCGTGATGCAATCATGGTGTGCCTCAACTAAGTTGCCTAGTAAGCTGAAGGCCATGCAGCTGCTGCTCACTATTTCTCCTCCTCGGCTGCCTGTGCAGCCTTGTACTTCCCCAATCATTCCATTGATGTCCTGTTGAAATGTTGCCCGCAAGGCAATCAAATCTGACCTCGCATTACATTTGAGTAGTGCATGAACTTCGTCCTCCACCTCCAAACAGCAGAAGTGACACAAATGCCAATCATGTTGTACTGGTGCGCGATATCTTTCCTGAAATTGCAACCATTCCACTGCTAGAGAATGAATGAGTCGATAGCATGATAGAAGACAATGCTTGGCGATGTGCAGGAATGATAGGAGTAGTCAAGTACTGGCGTAATTTTCTTGTCATGTGTACTCGTTTTCCATTCTCATCAATCTCCAACCGCCCACGAAGCATCACACATTTTGAGGAACTTTCGATGAAGCACTGCAGGAACTGATCACATGCGCATTCAAGACTGTCCTACAAATTCAGCAACTCATCGTTGTCCGGGCTCTCAATGTGTAAGTTTTGAAGACTTTGACCAGGCAGATGTCCAATTACGCAATTTAAATCCGCTATCCAGCATAGAAATCCAGCTAGTAAGAGTGATTTGGATTCCTGCAATGCTGCATATGCGCGGCAACTGCAATAGATATATGAGATATCCGATTGCTAGCTTTGCACGTCGAACCATTAAAGGCATGATCCCTGTCTCTGTAAACAGCGTGGGCATTTCTGACTATCATGGCGGCGTACATTTATGACATAGCCAAACGGGACATCTCTGTCCCAAATTCACGAAGCAAGGCTCAGACAATCAATTGTATGGTGAAGGGACGAAGACTATCACACATAGAGAGCACTCGCTATGGAAACTGATCTGAATCCAACAGTTGAGTTATAAGTTTCTACATGGAGGGGCACACCGGGAACGCCGGTAGGGCAAGCAACGAGGGCTTTGAGACATGGATGTCATGAGATGCAAAATTGTATTCGCGTACAATGGCATCTGTACATAGAACAAGCTAACGACACCACCGACCTTTGTTCGATGCACTGCTTTCAGCTGTTTGATATATAACGGAGGTGGTAATGCCAGACAAGAGTCGTGAAAAGGAAAAGATACATCCGAACAAGCGTCAACTGAAATTGTCTCGCAGGTCGTATAAGAAAACTCAAGTCTTCTAAAAGAATCACCACCAGTTTGAGATTGCTCACGCGAAGGACACAGTGTCGGTGCTACGAATCCCGAAAGCGCCCTTGCTTGAAGATAGTTCCGCCCCCAATTTGTAGCCAAGCACCTGAGATATGTACAAATCAGCATCTCAATAACTTGCATTGAAGCAACATACCTTATCCCAGTCAATTTTCTGTCGCGTCAACGGCAGGGCACGTCTTAAACCCTTGAACGTTTTCTCCCCCATCTCCTGGTATGTGTCGTTCAGCGACATTTGATATTTCCCTTCTTCATCTTCAATCAAGGCAAGAATTTTAGAGGCAGCAGCACTGGGAGGAGATGCCACAACCGCAGTTGGTATTGCTACTGATACTTCGTGGCTTGTGGCCAGCTGGACCTGTTGTTCAGTAGTCAGTTTGCCTAGAGCTTATTTCTATCAGAGCTCTGCGGACATTCCCCTGTTCATAATAGTGAACGTTGACAAATATCTTCCCGGATACCACATTTTCACTCAGATCGACAATGTATTCTGATCGCCAGCGTCCTGACCTTCCAATCATTACTATGGATGACCTTCATAAGCCACGACAAAACACAACTTACCAGAAATTCGTTAAATTATATTTATTGGCAACGAATTGGATTACGAAACGATTGTGTAATCCAGTTGTTGAAAAGACCGAGGCAACACCATCGTGGAAATGGGCGGTCAGATATGCTAACGCTGATGTTTCCAACGCGAGACTGGGGGTGTAGCATCGTCAGACATAAAGGGTTAAATTGTGTAGTGGAGGTACCGGAAAGGTTCAGCTTCGGCTTCGGGTTCTACTGACTGAACATCAGAGGCTTCCTTCATCCAAGCTCATCAAGATCTGAAGAAAAACGCGACATTGTATAGAACGCACCAGACTCAGATGATCAAACCGAAAGCTCATCTTCGATCTAGGATCCAAAAACCGCTCCTCCTCCTCTGGACCTGATGATGAAACTCTCGCTGCCTCACTAACGATTGACTGGAATTCAGAAACGGTCATACATGACTCCAAGGAGCACTGTTCGAGTTCATTTACCTGATGACCAGTTCCTGGAACATCTGCAGTGATGAATTGCGCGAGGTTGTACTCCTTCAGGGCTGGAAGGATGCCTTCCTTTAGCAGATCATCATCCGAGATAATGTTGCGAACATCTAAGCATATTACGCGAGTCGGGTGGGTTGTAAATGAATTCGAACGGCGAAGAACACAAACCATTGAGGACATCGTTGATCTGTCCGGGTGGAGATTGAAGAAGAAAGCTTGAAGCAGCTTGAATTCGTTCACTAGCGTCCATATCCCGGTGGTCGTCAATCCAATCGAGGTTGTCGGAAACTGCCGATCACTCTCTGCATGCAATACTTGCGACAAGGTATACTAGTAGCCAATATGTTTTACAGATGGAATTCTATTAGCCTTCCGACTACAGCTTGGAAGTGAACTGCGCCTCTGTAACGCCCTTGCCCATCGCAGAAGTAGAAGAGACACCGCCTGTGACAGTTTTGATAAGATTGTCTGCGTAGTCTGCGCCGCTCCACTTCGGACAACATCAGCATGAGGCATTCTTGATCACAAGAAGATCCTACCTTTTGGTGAGTGAGAACATCCGTGCCTAGTTCGCGCTCCTTCCTCTGAATGAGCTCCACGTAAGCCTTCATACCTGTCTTCGCAAACTCTCGCGCGAACAAGTCCGAAATGTATGCGTTCGAATGTAAACCCCCGAGCTGAAGTGTTGCCGTCAGTCAGTGACAAATCAGGATAGGAAAACGTCTTTACCGTGATGAACTGCCAGACGAATCCGAGTTTTCCCAACTCCCAGATATATGACTGCATCTCCCTTGGTCCCAATCCGGCTGCATCCCAATTGAAGGATGGGCTCAAGTTATAAGCAAGCCATTGACCCGGACAGACAGCACGAACACCAGCAGCAAACTCCTTCGCCTGAGCCAAGATCGGTAATTTGGTCTCCATCCACAACAAATCTGCGTACGGTGCAAAAGCGATCGCACGGTTCACAGCACACTGTGTACCACCCTGGTACCGGTAGTAGCCCTCGCGGGTTCTCGGGCTATCCCAATTCCAATATGGAATATTCTTCAACCCGAACTCCTTTTGCGCAATGACAACGGAGGACGAATGTGATGTATGAGCGACACGTGCTAGGAACTTCTCGACGACTGCAGGACTTGCGCCCTGTTCGCTTAAAGCGTTGGCGAGGGTGGCTGAGAACAACTGAAGTTTCGCAGAGGCGATCCACTGGTCTTCTATTGCTTGAAGCTGATCTCCGTTCTTCCCTGCGGCCTCGGCCTCAGCCATCAAGGTGCTCAAAGGGGAAAGTGAGTTGTTGGTGCAGCCCAAGATGAACGGGTGGTCGCGATCATCAATATTCGAAGTGATGAGGGTCGCTGCTTCTGAATCAGTTCGTGCAATAGCAAGGTTGTCAACACCCATGATGTCGAATTGTAATCTGATGGCGACGAGACGATTAATGTGCTCTTGGATAGGGACCAAAACCTTCCCTGCCATGTGACCGCACTTCTTGGTTCCAGGGGCCTGGTCCTCAATATGAATTCCGGCGGCCCCTTTCTCGACGAACATCTTCGCAAGCTTCATGATGGCGGTCAGACCACCGTGGCCAGTGTCAGCATCTGCGACAATAGGGCGGAGGTAATCGATGTATGGTGTCTTAGCACGTTCTGCATCGGACATCGACGAACGTGCTTCCCGTTGTTTCCGGTCATGGAAGAGCTGGGCCATGAAGAGATGCTCGACCTTATTGGGGACTGTATTCGAAGGATAGTCTATAAGGATTATGAGATTTCAAGGCTCCTTTGAGGGATAAATGTGGTCCACCTGCAAGATCTGGTCCGGGTTCATTTGTGCTTGACGCCGTACTGGACGACTGCCAGCCGGAAACATAAACCGTTTCAAGGTACTTCGCCATTTGGGTTACCTGGACCGGATCAAGCCTGTGCGAATGGTGGATATTTGTGTCAGACATAAAATGAAAGTGAGCGGGCGGACTTACGCCCCATAGGTATGAGAGGGGGTACCCTGCTTTGCGTGGTCGCTGAGGATCTGCCATAGCTTCTTCGCTTGTATGTTGGAAGGGTATTGAATGGTAATTGAGCCACGCTTGGCGACCACTTCAGCTGCAGTATATGGCCGTTCTACGCGTGCAAAACGAGGGCTCTGGTGAGAAGTAAATGATGTCGTCGAATTAGGGGTTGTAGGAAATGATTACCTTCCACCACTGCTCGACCTGAGCAACTTCCCTCGCAAAAATTGCACGCTCATTAGCCATGAATAAGGAATAGTTAGTGGGAGGTTAAAAGACGAAGCGACATCTGCATTTCCAAATTACTATAACTTGTAAGCAATAGGAGTGGGACATGTGATTTCGACCCTAGTGATCATTGCATGATTGACGATCCAGAGTGGTTTAAGATGACAGCGCTGTTTGAACGCGGTCTCACTGACGGAAGTCCGCTGCTACGTTCTCTTTTGACTGTTTGCTTTCAAACCGCTTTTTTTTTTTTTGAGAAGACATTGAAGAAAGTCGATGACGGCATTACCCTGATAGACGCGAGTCACAAGACAGTCGTGGTAATATTTTAAATACACGGTCACACCGGCCGGAACTGACCAGTCACAAGACCAATGAATTTAGTGAACGTCATTATATATAAGCCGGGCTTGCCAGGCCAGGCGTGTCCCACGCGCCGAGGATCAATGGAGGATCCTCTGAGCAAGGAAGATCCTGGAAGATCCCATGCTTAATTTTCGAATAACCGCACGGTTCCAACCGATCCTCTGTGTCAAAAACCTGGACTTCGAGCGTAGGTGGCGCGCGCTGGGAGACTGAAGACTTCCCAAGCCCATGTACAAGGAACAGTGTCTCCCCTGAAGCAGTACGCCAGACTGAAAGAGCCAGAAAATTTCTTCTCCGACGTCTTTGGTCAGCACATTATTGTCGAATTGTATGAACCAAGCTTCGTCGAGGGTCTGAATGACTTGCTGGCCTTCATATATCCCTACGATCAACTCTCAATCTCTACACCTGGAACTTCTTTTCCTGACATGTGAATTTCTATCTCTTGGTGCCTTTCTTCAAGCCTCAAGGAGATCCTCGAGGTCGAGATTCCTCACCTGGAAGCGATGGTCAGGTGCAATGGTTTCAGGGCTTCCATGGATTTTTGGGGTTGTACTGAAGCAATGTAACCTCGGCCGAACTCAGTCAGTAAAAACCGGGGGCTGCAGATATGCTCCATAGACATGCAGGATTTGCACATGTGACCGTCAGTTTTTAGACATTTGGCTTTGTACCGTAAACTGGGGATTACTTTGGCGTGGCGGGTGTTTTATGCGCCCCTGATCTGTTACTCATCGCCTTTCAAATTTCAAGTTCCGTAACATTCAGTTTTGTTACGCATGCTAAACAGGCAGGTTCCGGCAATCGAATGTCATACGCAATTCTTGTGTATCATCTTCTGTCACCATCATAAACCAATCCGGCAAGGCCATACCTCACTATAAAAGCAAGAATACTTCCAGCCACCTGTCGATTTGCTCAGCACATGACAACCAGCTTCGCCTGGAAATATTGTTACCTGTGTTGACATCAATACTTGGACGAGGCGTTTCTCGTTCATTGGCCCAAGTCGTAAGAGAAAGAAGTTCAGTATGGTGAGGTTATTTGATTCCAAGATGACTCCAGTCTTTGGGTGGAGTGTCAACTCTGTAAGGCCGAGAATCGAAAGTATCCGTAGAATCATCGTTGCTAGTCGGGACGGCGGTATGAAGAACAAAACCTTGGAGGGGTACAAAAGATTCGTATCGGAATCAAATCTGCACACTGTAAGTCAATGCAGGTCAGCTTACGATCAGCGTACCTTGGTACCCTGTGCCGAGGGCAGGGGACGAGTCCGAAGAGCTGTGGGCATGAGAGTAGGAAGTTGAAGATTTGTGGAATGAAGAACAAGAGTAGGGTCTTCGAAAAGTGCGCCTGGATGCCAACGACCGCGAATGCCATGCCCGTCACATAGCATAGCGTATCCCCAGGAAAGGCGCGCGCAGGATACCTGTTCTCGAATCATTCGGGCGAGCGAAGAAATGGGTGCTTTAGGACGAACCAGTTGTGATATAGGAAGCCAAGGCAAACAGCGACCAGAGGCATCATAAAATATAGGCTGAAGAGATGCCGCTCGACCAACTCCCTGCTTCCATACGCCATACCAGCACTCCAGACCCCACCAAATTCTACCTCTGCTTTCCCCCCCAGAAGATGAAGTGGTATCCGGAAATCCATCGGCCAAGGAAGGTACAAAAGATCGTTAACAATGACTGAAAGCGCGATTATAAGAGCCTGGCTGACTTCAGAGCCATTGATGCCGGCGAGGATGTTGATACTGTTGGTGGCGAACGTGGATAATAATGACATATAGGCATAATACAAGGGACCTATTGTGGTTGTCTGTTCACTCGATTTCATGCCGAGAGAACGACAACTCGCCTAAGTTAACTAAACTCCCAAGTATTGACCGCAAAGGTAGGGGCACTACGACGTGCGTATTTCCGCGCTCGGCGTAGTAGACCATCAAGAGAGGGATGGATGCAATAATGGGGATAGGCAGTTTATGACGCCAGCGAATATCGAATACATCGTCGAGGAAGCCCAGCAGAGTAGCCATTAGAAGCGATAATAAGGACGATAGGTAGACAGAGAGCTGACATCATTTCAAGCTCCCCCACATTTGTAGATAACAACATGCTCACCTGATAATGTGGAAATTGCACAACAGATATCCCTTCATGTGTCTTCTCCCCGGCAGAATTCAGGATAAAATTAGAGAACGCAAAGGGAATGAATATGATCAAAAGCAAGATGTATATGCACGCGCAGACAAGGCCTTGACTCTCAGGTCTTATGTCTCAATCAGTAGAATGAATCCACGGTAAACATGGAGATACCGACATGGATGTCTGATATGTTTTAAGTAGGTCTCTGCCTTTAAGGTTCGCTTTGACGAAAATCGGCCCTAGTGTAGGAACGAGATAGAGTGTTGAAAGGAGCGCAAAAATAGAGAACCCAAAAGAGGCGTATAGTGCAGGTAACGCCGGGGCCGGGTCAAGGAATGGTCTCGCAATAAACCATATCGCTACAGGCACCAGGCCGAACAGCAAGACGGGGGACAAAGGTCGTGGCCCAAGTTGCATTCCAGAGTGGAAAACGATGCCGTGTATCGTGTCGTGTTCACGTGATGTCCTTCCATGCGTCGAAGGAACATCAGCTGAATGTTTTGTTCTCTCATAGACGCACAATACCCAAACAGACGATACTTCAAACCAATCCAGTAATCCTCTTTCCTCAACAAGTATGTTTTGACGAGCAAACTGGCTTTACAGGAAGATTCACCGTCCTTGATCAATACACCTTCAATGGGTGCATAGTTCTTGCGCTAGGTCTCGGTATCGAAACAGATCCCTCGAATTGTTCCACAGCGTCAGACTAACTATTTAACCACTCCAATACTCCCAACGTTTCCCTACTTTGACCTTCCACCGAATTCGAGATACGTGACTGTGCGTGACATCGAGGACGAAGAAGAACTCTGCCTTTTAATCTCTGGTTGTGTCTGATTCGCGCTCCGGGGACTTCGCCATGACGTTGGTCAATGCTGAGGACGGATGGGAAGGGCTGCTGGGAACATCCTTTGCGGATACAAATGAACCGTATCTAGACGGTGATGCCGATGAGATCACCATGGAGGAACATCTGCCTTTCACTAGATTCAAACTGCCCCCTGAGGAGGAAGATTTTGATGAAATCCACACAGGTGTGTTCCAGTACTATCTCTATCTGCATCCTTCGATTGATGCATTGTGTTTACAACAGTTCAGGCATGGGTAGTCGACATGCCTGATCAGAGGCTGATAACAAAGATGCTAAAGTGAGTCTTGTCCAATTCAACTTCCATCGCGCGACCAATGAAGGGAAGAAAGATGGCTGAAGCAAACAGGTCTGGACACGCCTGACCTGGGCCACCTAAAACGAATCAGGAAGAAAGATGACATCATTTCACTCCTCCTTACCACATCGGCAGCTCCTCCGTTCCTCCCCGAAGATATTGATTTACCGAATCCTTATCCTCTATCTGTTCCGGTTTCTTCCGCCCTTACCCCCATTTCTTTGAACCTGAAATCGTCTTTATGGCCAACGGTGTATACTCCGCCAAGAAAAAACGAAACAGAGGATTGGACACGCGGGAAATGTCGTTGGGCCTGGGAAGCTATGAAACTTACAATAGAAGCTGCTTCGGAAGCCAAATCTCGTAAAGAAGTTAGTTTGCTTTAATTAACTACCCCCGTTCTAAATTTTGTCGCCTATAGTTGCCGATCGCTGCGCACATCCCTATACCGTACGAAATGAAGACCATGAAGGTTGTACCCATGACATTCACTGCATGCGATACTAGGGCATCCAATTCTCATCCTCTTCGGCACGCCGTTCTCAACGTTATTCGGCAGATGGCGGACCATCATGCATCGGCGGCACCCGAAGCGTCGGCAGTGTCTCTGTTGTCGGAAACTGAGGAGCCACGGAAAGGCACGAACTACTTGCTGACGTCTCTTGCTTTGTTCACAACACACGAACCTTGCATAATGTGCAGCATGGCACTGATCCATTCCCGCGTAAAGGAGGTGTTCTACCTATACCCAATGGCTAAGACAGGAGGGTGTAGCGGCGTTGCATGTCTACCAACACTGAAAGGAGTGAATCATCGATTTAGGATCTGTCAGTGGAAAGTCGAGGGTGCATTTGGTAAATACAATATTGGTGTTGACGCCGCAATAGACGCATAATCATAATTCTTTGTGTCATATATGTACATGTAATCCTTCATTTATAATTTGCAGCCTGCAGGCTTTGTCTTGCTTAGGTAAAGAAAATAAGAATCCATACATAAATCATAAGCGAGAAGAACCGTTCAAGTGCGGGCCATGAGAGGAACATGGGAACCATTGCTCCTTTTTGACATAGTCAAGAAGCGCCTCATTCGAAAATTTCCGTAACGCCGTGTTGTCATCCATGTTCTGCAAAAGAAGATGGCCGAGCCATTGTCAATTCAGTCGCACGTTTTATGTTTATAAAGACACGAGGTACTTACGTCCGCCTGAGCAGTCCGAATGACAGCCAACGCAACTTGAGCACTGATATCGCGAATGCGAGTAAGACGAGGATAAACTAGATCAGATGACTTTTCTTCCGGTGTCAGGGATGAGGACAGCGCAATAGAAGCTTGCTCGACCATTGCATCCGTCACATGCCTCGCCTTCGACAAGATCGTTCCTAGCCCAATACCTGGGAAGACATACATGTTGTTTCCCTGCCCGGGCTCATAGACTTCGCCTTCGTATTCGACAGGCTTGTAAGGACTACCAGATGCGAAGATCACAGAGCCATTGGTCCTAGACGGTAATCGATCAGCATACGTAAACACAGGGATCAGGTTATCCAACCATTTGATCGCGTCAGCATAATCCACTTCACATAAAGACACAGGGTTTGATAACGGGAAAACGATAGGTCTAGGATTGATGGACGCCATGAGCTTTACGACTTGTTCCGTAAATGCATTCTGATGATTTAAGCTTCAGTAGAGTGATTGACGAGAGTTTGTCAACACGTACCCGTGTTGTGCTAAGACCAAGCAAGGCCGTGGGTTTGACATATTGAATGATATCGACCAACTCAGTTAACGGTGGACCCTCATAGTCCGTGCGAGCGAAAACTGAGAAAGTCGTGGACTTAATATAGTGTCAACTACTCGATAGAAACCGAGCACTCACACTTTTTATGCTCTTGCAGGCCTTTCCGATCTGCAGTAATCAAACCTTTTGAATCCACAGTCTAAAAAAGTGATAAACGAGCTTCTCAAAGGCAGAGACGAAACACCCTACATAGATTCTTTTCTTGGCGTCTTGCTCGCTCATGCCGTGCAACGTGAAAAACGACAGCAACTGCTTGGCAACACCAATCCCTGCAGATCCTGCCCCAAAAAAGAGAATTTTTTGCTCTGAAACAGGTTTTCCAGACGCCACAGAGGCAAGCCGTGCGGCATTGAGGAAACCAGAGAGCACGACAGCACCTAGAGTTGTATGATCTACATCATTGTTGAAGAATATATAATCAAATTTCATCTAACCTGTGCCTTGAATCTATTGGATGGTCAGAACGAGATAATTTTTGTAATAATATGAATGCATACATCGTCATTGAAACACCGGGCCTTGGACCGAAACATTTCTAGATATCGGAAGGCATTGTCGGTCGAGAAGTCTTCAAATTGAACAAGTAATTTGGGGAAAACTTCTTTCATAGCGTCCATAAACTCAATCATGAACTCGTCCATCTGGATCAGATAAGCAATCACGTTTCCCGACTGTAGCTGCCGAGCTACCACTTACTTCTGTCACGTCAGGTCGTTTCCGACGTACGCCGATATACAGGGGATCGTCCAGAAATTTCTGCGTGTTGGTACCTAGATCGAGACATATGGGGACAGTTGAAGCCGGTCTAATTCCAGCGCCCGCAATGTAAAGGTCCCTGGAAAGTTATTAGTTGGTCATACGACATGTATCAATACACAGCCAACGCACAATTTTCCAATGCTTATAGGCAATCCGTTAGCACCAAGATCACCCAGGCCAAGGATACGAGAGCCTTCATAGTTGTCGTCAGACAAAACGAACAAACTAAGAATACTTCTTACCATCCGTGACAACTGCGATTCTGGACGCTGCAGCTGCCTCCCACGTTTCCAGAACTTGCTTAATGCGCCCTTTGTCTTCAATGGTTACATACAGGCCTTCAGGACGGCGCCAGATATGTGAATAGTTAGAGCATGCGTCTCCAACCTGTAGGAAGTCGATGTGAGACAAACAAAGTTAAGGAGTGGAAACCAGAAGAACCGTTGGAGTATAAAGGATAGGTATGATCTCCAGCATATTGCCCAGCAAGATATCATAGAACAAATTGGGATCGCGTCCCTTCAAGCCGCTCAGGTATATGTATTTCTCTAATCCGGACGACTTGCTGCGGAGCTGCGCTAGACATCTTTCTCGATGGTTAGTGTTATAGAGATAGGGAGGGATTTTAGGAGACACAGGGGTAAGCTTAGAATCAGCAGAGAGGGACATTTTAGAATGAAATGATCAGTCGAACCAACAGGACTTATAAAGTTTACCTCCGGAGATACTGAAGTTTATAGTATCTGAAGAGTTTCAGAAAAAATTGATTGGCGGAAGAGATCGGAAGAATAACAGACTCTACTTCCAGAAACGGACTTCCGACTATACGGCTCCATCGGAACTAGATGGACATAAGGATCAACGCACTGCATTAAAGCGAAGGTCGGCGAAAAGCGAGCAAGCTCGTCCGTCAGTGACAAGGCGAATGAAGCGAAACGCAGCAAAAACCACGCACCGCCGCACCAAACTACCAGAACTCCCGCCGCTTAGCTCGGGTTGCCCGCACTATTGACTTCTTTTCGCTCCATTTATCCCTTGCCTCGGCATGCTTCCGGTCCCGTGCCCGAATCAGAGTCTTCCGCTGTGTTTTTTTCAAAGCCGCGATGCCGGCCACGAACGATTCTGTGCACCCAAACATCTTTGCGAGCTTCCCTCGGCTATACTTTTTAGGATCTGAGAGTCTGAGGCGACGAATCTCGGCTACGTCTTCGTCAGATGCCCGGGGTGGCGGGATTTTATTCGCAGATGGACGAATGAAAGGTGGGAGAGAACCTCGGATTGGAGAAGGGTTTAGGCGAAGGAGTGGGGAGCTAGGAGCTGTAGATAGAGAGAAAGGCGAAGGTGCAGTGGGCGGTGGACGGTGTATGAAAGTAACATCTTGGTCTTTTAACGTGGTTACAGTAGCATTTGGATTGTTGATGAGTGGATCTGGGGCATGGTATGCTGGCCTCTCTGAAGTTCCTGGCTTTGGACGTGGGTACCGTGTCGCATATGACCGAGTAAAAGACAACGAGCTGAAAAGTCGCCTGCTCAAGTTCATTGGCAAAGGACGGAAAGTCGAAAATCTCTTTATAATAAGTTCTCACGGTCGACATGCACGTACCCAAATTAACAAAAATTAATTTTAAAACATAGACATCTGGAGACCAATTATGTAGAGGAGCTGCTGCTCCTACTACATATACTCAAGGAACACTGGAGCCTGCTATAACTTCTGGTCGCTTGGCTATCCGCTCAAACCATCGCTTCGTGTCTGCATAAGCCCAAGCCCAAATAGAATTTAAAGAGATCACAAACCTTCATACCAGGCCATTTATCAAGGGTATCTATTCCAGCAAACTTGTGACCAGCAATCCTAGTCCAACAAGTTAACTCATCATGCATCATTCCTTGAACACGCACGAAATCATACCAAGGTTGGGCATTCATGTCAGCAATCGTGTAAACACCCTTCCCCGGCCCAACAAGATAATCACGATCGGCAAGCCGAATTTCCAATACTCCGTATAAGCGTTCTGCTTCATCAAAGTACCCTGAACAACGTTTAAGACTGTATAGCAACCTAAAGACGCAAAAAAACATACGTTTCTGCGCATACGGGATTTTCACAGGTGCGAAACTATGAAAATGATTGGCTTCGTTAATCATAAGCAACAATAAAAGACATAGCGGGTCGACGGGTGCCCACCTTGTCCCGCCATAGGACCTAAACCTCCATGCTGAAACACCACGATGAGGAAAAAGGAATCCTCATCATGACAACAGCAGAATATATACCGTCCAAAACATCCATTGCAGCATCTCGCTATAGTCGTTCGCTTGTTTCACAGGATCGAATGAGAACGCCAATTTCTTGTCATAATGCTGTTCCAAGTACAGCAGAATAGCTGCCGTTTCGAAGACTGTGAAACCTCCACGCGCCCGGTCAACAAGAACGGGGATTCTGCCGTTTGGGTTCATCTTGATGTACCATGATTCTTTTTGGATGTTCTCTGAAATGTTGATTGGATGAACGCTGCCAAGGGGAGGTCAAATGACGTGGCAATACAACCCATGTAGAGCCGTGTTCACTCATAGTCTAGGCCATATGTTGCTTTGAGCTCTTCTAACAGAACAGACACTTTGCGACCATTCGGAGTTCCGGCAGTATAGAGAAGGAGAGGCTTGTTGGTGTTCGTGGTCAGATACCTCTGGCCTAACGGAATGATAGACGCAATGCGACGGAGCACAGACATTGTCATAATGAGGAACGCCAAATCCTCGGACCCCATCACGTGTTTCTAGCATGTCCAAAGTCTACAAGTGATAGTATTATGATTACAGATCAGCGACCAACGACCAAGAAAAATCCCAATTGCAATCTGCAAAACGACCCTGCAGCGAAAAAGAAAAAGAAAAAGAAATGGTGCATAGTGTTAGTTTGACAAAGAAAGACTAAAGCTAGCTAAAAATACAACGACCAGATGGTGATAGCGGTCGTGATCAAGAAAGAATGCAAGGCCTAACATACGAAAGCAAAGCAGCAAGAGGGAGAAATGTCAAGAGAAAGGAGCGAAATGTGCACATTTACGTATCTTCCCTTGAGACATCAGCATTCGTCATGACAATAGAATCCCTACGGCTGTCACCACGCCTCAGAGTCGGACTAACCGTGTGCTCGCCAGATGGTGTTCCATGTGATGAATGTCGCCTACCAAGTTCCGGGCGTTCCCGTTCGGCATGTCCGCTTTGCAGAGACTTCCCTTGCGGAACAGACGGAGGAAGGCTGCGATTCGGAGAATCACGAAACGCCTGTGGGGGAGAGGGCATAGCAAAGGAGGGCCTAGACTGCGATGGCGGCTCCAAAGGTTGTGAGCGAGGAGGATCTAGCCGTGAAGCTGATACAGACGCGCGCGTCGAATCAAAAGGCGCCGGAGATCCTTTATCAGATTCTGCTGGATTGAGCGATTCTCGCGGTTCCCGAGATTCCCGATCGTGTCCCCATCCAGGAGACGACGGTCGGGGTCTGAGTCGTGAAGATTCTGGAGAAGAGGAAGGAGGGAACGTATATGATTCTGGTGCGGTTGGACCAGCTACAATGCCGTTACGCAAAGCAAGTTTTCCTTTAGGCCTCATACTTGAGATGTCCGTACTTGAACGACGCCCGGACATTGCAGCACGAAGAGCATCTTCCAGTTCTTCTATGCGCCGATGCATCTCAGCCATTTCAGACCGCATGGGAGCCATTCTCTTTTCCACCAAACCCTCGACTACTTCATTGATCCTCTCTGTTTGTTGTGTCAAAGTCTGCATGAGAGCGTTAGATCGCTGAAGTTGTTCTCCTAGCCAATTCTTCAATTGTTTGGAATCATTGAGAGCGTCGTAGAACGTTTCAAATGGAGCCAGGAAAGCAGACTTGTCCCCTGGATACCCAGTGTGATGGAGAGCGCTGGGTGTCGGTGGCACAAGAGTGGACGAGATGGGAATGGAGGCTGCAGGTGGTGAGCGATTTGCGATGCTAGATATTGGCAGGGATGCTACAGCCCCAGGCGTATTACGCTGCAATGAGAGTCTTGTCGGTGTAGGCGGCACGTTGGTTGCTACTCGGCGGATATTGTCCCCTGCACCCATGACAGGCAGACGAGGGAGTGTCATGGGAAACCTGCCGGAATAGAAAGACCCTTGTCCTGCATGAGGTACCGGAGGGGCGCTTTGGATGGCAGGCTGAAATTGATCCTTTGTCTGTGCTTCCCTAGGGCTGATTACAATGTCAGCTGGCTTTTTCTTAACGCCCAATTGACCTGCACGACGCCGCGCAAAGCTTATCGGTGGTGGCGCAAGCGATTGCTGGATTGGGATCTGTATGGACTGCTGGGTCGGCACCTGCAGAGATTGTTGAATTGGCACCTGCAGAGGCGGAGTTGTCACAATGATGGGACTGGGAGTAGGAGGACGTGGGTTGGCTGTAGTCTGGTTATTTGTAGGGCGACGAGATCCAGTGCCGGTATTAGGACTGCGGCGTGATGAACGTGCGGAAGCGGCAGGCTTCGTTGACGTCAAAATCCGCTCCTCCGCAGGTGCAGATGATACAGGGTTCCCACCAGTCTGAGGGGAAATGACGGCTGCCACACTTCCCCTGCGTTGCTCTATGAGAGCCTTTTGCTTCTGTTTTACAGTGATCATCGATTTGACCTGTTCAATGGCGGAGGGATTGTCGCGCTTGATTGTGAAACCCATGACGACAGGGGAGATGGGGGTGGTGTTTGTCTGATCAACTGGTGCTCTCACGTCCGTATTGAGTGGATGTGGCGCGCCACTGACAGTGACACGACGTCTTTTTGCAGGTGACGGATGACTATCGGATGGAGCGGGTGCACCTGTGGAGTCGAGAAGAAGATCTGGTGGTGGGGGCTTTACGCGAGGCGGGGAAGATGAGGCCAGCATGTCATGATCCTGTTCTTCCTTAATCAGGACTAGACGCGGGGAGGCACTAGATAAAGATGAGGAACGGCGAGGTGAAGGGGATAGAGACATACTCAGAGTTGGGAAGTGGATGATCGCGTGAATTGGCCGTGACGTCTGTGCGAGGCCGCTTTCTAGTGGAGTCATCACTGAGATCCATGTTATTGAGACGCAAGTGAATGGGAGGTAGAGAGTTGTTGCCGGAAGAGATACTTCCCAAGGACGAGGTGCTAAAGGCCTGTGCGAAAGAAGGAAGAGACTGTGGGACATGGGTCGCTATGCTGGCATGGTTGCCAACCATGGTTGGTTGGGTTGGCAACGGGGACGGGGACGGGGAGGGGAAGCCTGCTGCTTACTACCCAGGAGTGAACGTGGAGGAGCAGGAGAGATGGCAGGACGCCAAGAATGGAGTCGAGCCAATGGAAGTTCTGTATCGAATCGAATCACCTTTTTCGTAATCCCCGGTTTTCGATCATCACCATCTTTATATATATCACACAACACTCTGAAACATACTCGACATATGTTTCTAATCTACTCCTTCTTCTTCCGCACCGCAAGCACTCTTACTTGTCTTGCTGGTGCACACGTCACCCCAACCGTAGCCCGAGTACTAACCCTGATCCATCCATAAATATGCGAATGGTATGTTTCCAGTGACGCCTCAGGTTCAGCGAACGGATTGGGGGAAACGTCTGCCATCCCATGCACCACTTTCCCGGGCGGTGTGACGGGCGGTGCAAGCAGAGCGGATCCATCTCGCTCGGGCGTACGTTCGCGGTGATTAGCGGTGCTAGGCGCGTGTGTACCTGGTGTCATCCCTTCACACAGCCCCTTTATAGCATTCTCCAAGCTCTCCGTCGCCCGGATCGACCGATCAACTGTCGAAAATTCGACATTGTTCAGTAAGCACGTCATTATCCGTTTATTGATTTGCGACGAAACTTGCCCCGGCTGAGGGGCCAGAGGCGACACTCTCGAACGTACCTCGTCTTTGCATGGACAAGATATTCCCACTGTGAAAAACCCAGTGATAGCACCCGCGACACATTCCTGCCGGAAAGACATGCGTTCCCAAAACTCGTCTGGAGAAACCTTGTTTAATTCACCCAACCGTCGACCTTCCTTGCCAACACGTCCCTCTTTTTCTTCGACCTCCTTCGTTTCCGCTGCCTCCCTCGGATTCGATGACGTACGTGAGCGTTTCCGTGCCGGGGATTTAACCGCGTCCCCATTTGTAGTGTACGCAATCTCATCCATGAATCGAGCTTTGGGGTCATCGTCGAACGATGGTATGAAATGGCCCAAGTTCTTGTTCCCTTCCGATGATTCCGATGGGCAGGACAAAGGGATCTTGGACTGTGAGTACGGATGTCCATACGACCACAGAGGGACCGCAGGCGAAGAAGAAGATGCAAAGTTGAGCGCTGCTTCCGCCTCCAACTCACTATACCCAGGAAGGATATAATGTAGTTCGATTTTCGGCTTCGGCTTCACTCGTGCCTCCAACTCTACCACGACATCCGACAGTACGCGTCGCCACCACGCGCACAACTTGACGTCGCTTAAAGGATGTTTTCCAGGGTATTCGGCCGAGTTCGGAAATAGGTACTGAGCTTGTGCTCGCGCAAAAACATGAATCCAGAGGTGGTCGGCAGAAAGAGGGCGTGTTGCGGGGTCCGCGTAATATGTCAATAACGATCGAACCACGGTGACTGTGGGAGAGGGTAAAGTAGCTTGCCCAGTAGAATCAACCTTGGATACATAAAGGATGGCGCACGAAGTAGATGGTAGGTTGTACACGCACGCCTCTACTGCGGTAACGAGTATGCGAGGCGAATCAGGGGTCGATTGCTCAGAGAGCAAGATGAGGATGTCCTGGAGATATGAACGAGGTCGTGGAATAGCAAATGGGAAAAGAGCAGCATGTTTTCTTGGGGATGAAAGGAGGACGTGAAGGTGGAATTCGCGTGTCCCTGGTAGGCGGGAGAGTCCAGATAATATGGCGTCGCGCAAGTTGATCGACATGGTTTGAACCACTCACGTGGCTCCACGTTGCTACATCGAATGTAACACACTTGAAATGCCGAGTCTGCCATGCATCCCTTTTCTGATCTTCACGTTGTTGTGCAACCGACACCGCGAATTCCTATTCAACAACACCTGCATGTACAACAGTTATACAACAAAACATAAATGCAAAGTATGAATCTTTTCCAGTTCTACCCTGGCAGGGGGAAGCTGCGGTACTAACAGTTCCTCTCCTTTTCAAAAACGATGCGAGAGTAATGATAATTGTACAGGAGGTACACATTGTCCGGCCATTCTTACTTTTCCTGTTCTCACGTATTAGCTTCTGATCGATATTGATCAAAGGAAATACTGACTACATCTGGTGGCAGCGTTGCACCGTCATAATCGGTCTTCGGTATTTGAAAGTTGAGCGGCTTTTCCCCCACTTCACCAGTCGTCATCGATGAAGTAGCGGGCATTGGTGATAGCTGAAGGAAAGTTGGATTCTGATTAGCGGCCTGGTTGCGGAGAGAATTTCGACTGTTAAGGCTGTCCGGCCATCCAAAATGTGAGAACGAAGCAAGTACAGTGTGAGCAAGTCACTCAACGTGGCTAAGAAGGAGTTGACATAGCCTGGATAACCGTGTCTCTTGAGCGAGCGATGCGGCATAACTGACGCAAGGATGTGCTTACATTTCCCAAGGACCCAAAAGAATGCTAGCCATACGTAGTTCGTTGGCATTGTTGCAAACTTTTAATGATGATCAGAATCCGCTGAAGGGAACGCTATCCATAACTAACTGTGACCACCGCCATGAAGGCAATAAAACTACACGACAATGAACATGTGCAAACCACACTGCATTCAACTAGTGGACGAACCCCGTGATCGTGCCAGTCGTTAGACTATACGTAATTAACGTTATGATAAGTGAATCGGTTCTATCATTCTGTCAACTTCTGCTGGGACAAAGTTTCCTGATGAAACGTACTGTTTAAATCCAGTCCGACTTTTCAAAAGATAGTAGCACAGAGCACCTGCCATAATCATGTCGGCGGCAGCGGCGCTTCCTAGACCCGCACTGGTAACCCACTGCAGTTTATCAACCATCAGCATCATAATTGTATTGACATTACAACAACTTTACGGTTAATCGTTTGAACTTGTTAATGTCAACCAGGACAAAGCTAGTGGGGTCCTCAGTAAAAGCAGTTGAACTATGAAGTGAGTATTTTACCTTTCCACAGTGAATACTGCAATTAATGGTGCAGTAAGTGCATTGAAGGTTGATAGTAAAGCATACCTATACCGAGAGCTACAGAGGTTGATGAGTCAATAGTTCGTATTGAGGACTGAAAATCAAACATACTGAAATGTACAATGATCAGAGTCGTCTAGAAATATGTCAGATTACACAATGAGAATCATCTAGCATCGCACAGCAACAGCGGTAAGCCATATGTTGCCTGATACTATAAAACGAGATGAGTAAGCACAGCGGCCAGGAGAGTTGACTGAAGGGCCATACGGCGCCAGACACGTTGAACGAAGAAACTTGAAGATAATCAATTAGCTTCACTCCTTTCTCGGTACGACCTGTAGTAGTACCATTGGACAATGAGACCGATAAGACCCTGCGGCAAAGATGTCGGCATTTGGTTTACTCTCCCAACAGCTGACATACGTTACAATCAATTTGTAGCTATAAATGAATACTGCTGTAAGACCATGCAAATGTCGCGTGTTGGGGAACTCACATTTTGACTCCTACATGTTTGATAGCAGGTAACCTTAAGTAAGTGAGCGCCGAAGCAGGATGCTCTAAAAATTACCATGTCGCCTTGCCCAAAGTACCGGGCGTGTTGTAGTTTGTTACTAGATACCTTTTTCTGGAGCCTTAACGGGGAGATATACCTTTTGACCGGAATGGGACTTACCAATGCATAGCGACGGTGATAAGCGCTAGATGTGCTGTGTCGAGAAGCCTGATGATATTGCAAGACTGAACCTGCACGACTAATGCGGAGAGGTGCCTACCATACAGCAAAGACCTAAGATGACACGCATTCGTATTAATTCTTCTGACGATAGCGTAGGAGGTACAGACCAGGCCTTTAGTGAAAAAAGAATCTGTAGGGTATTGCCTATGCACTGAGGGTTACAAAGTCATCAAGTTCTGATTACGAGAGAGGGTACCTGTAGTACAAGAATCTTCACCCAAAATGTCAATAACTTTGAAAGCAGGACGATGCGTTGAATTGGGAAGGCTCACGTTTGTAGGAGTGTTACACCATATAATCTAGATCATGAATGACGTTAGCCATCCTGATCGATACGTAGAGTCGAAGCACGCGAACACCGAAGCAAGGACAAGACCAATCAGGGCGGCCCCGTATGTAGCATCAACATCCATCACGCGAAAGAAAAGTGGGTGCCTCGAAAAACGGGGAAAATCGAAACGGTTAAAGGTTTAGCATTCTTCAGGCTGAACCTTCTTCTTAAACTGAGAAATATCTCCATGTGTCGACACGCAACATGTGTTAACAACCACGCAGAAAACGATTCTATCAATTCTGGAAAGGCAGAGCCAAGCTTGATCGAGCATTTTAAGTACTGTTATCCGCTTATGGAAATTGTCAATTATTATAGTGATCGAAATGATCATCTCTCGCCACGTGTCCTCGCGGTCCCGTCGAAGCTCATATCAAGATGAATTTGACATAAACTTTCTAACAATCCAGAGTACCAACAAAACAAAACTTCAACCCAACTAAACCTCTTTCATGTTATAAGAGTTCTCATCAAGGCGTAATTTGACCGAATTGCCCTATGCGTGACATCGCGTCTAGCAACCAAGCGTTTCCTGATTCCCATATGATGTCCTGACCAACTTACCGGCCATACAACTAATCACAGGATCGTGGCAATGATCATCTGTTCAGCGACACCGACACTTATGATCATGGCTGGAAATTTACTCTGCATCTGTAAATAACCGAACAACATTCATATTAATAAGATGACAGGACTATCGTTAACGGATCATATGCCTGTTGCACGTAGGTCGACTCTGTGAACTTTTAGATCTGGTCGACGTCGACTTTCCCATAGGGGCCTTGTGCCGGAACCACGATGCATATGTGTGGAGCCACACTTTTCTGCTTTTGATGCGATTGGCTAGAGCGAGGTCAAATCGGTTGGAGTTATAAGATTACAGCCGATATTACGTCAATAACCCCCTTCACGACAAATAAACAGAGCTTGTCGTGCAGGGGCCTATTGACATGATTTCGGCTGTAAGCCATATTGAAAATGTGGCAGTTGCACCAAATATGGAAGGTATGTCACATGTGTCACATATGTATCACACCGATGTGACATGCCTTGTGGCTTTTTTGTCATCATTTCTGACACAATACAGCGTATCTGCAAGTCCAAAGTGGCCAATCAACGTATTGCGATCATCGAAAACTTCTGATGCAGGGACAGAGCTAATAACTTTTTGCCACTGCGGAAAAACCCCCGATAATAGGTGGAGAGGCTTGGGAAAAAAATTCGGGCCATAGCAGGTTTCGAACACAGGACACCGACAAATCCATCCAAACAAATAACACAAGGATAGAAATTATGTTCGGACCATATATGATTTTGTTCGGATGAAATCAGAATCCTCAGCCAAAATAGTGCCAAAATTTGTTCGGATGCATGCCTCTACCGTTGCCGGCCAGTGCCATGGTCTATTTTCTTAAACAGAATTGAAAAAAAAATCATATTGTGTGATTGGGGTCTTGGTCTTGGTATACTTCGTGACAAGGTGTTACTTACCGACCATCATCCAACGACGCCGCCTCCCTGTTCCCAACCATGGCTACCATCTTCCTCTCTCTAAACGACCAGGCTCGTTATGGCACCCTTTCCAACTTACCCAACGGCGACATTCGTCCCTGTGAAGTGCCGCAATTTTCGTCACCGAGAACCATTCCGCATCCCCAACGATCCGGGAGGCCCCAAAACATTCAAAGTAGAGTTTTTCTTTTTCTTTTGCTACCCTTCATTTGTGTAATTTCTAACATCGTTTTTTCTAGGCCACTATAACAATGGCTCTTAAACGCACCCACCGCCTCCCCCATTCAAGATGGATGTGAGGCCCTCGACCAGCGCTAGCTAGGTTTATGACAGACGGGCGCTGGGAGGATCGTACAGCGACCCACAAGGTACGTGCCTCGCCGTTCCCCAATTGCCTCTACTATCCAACAGCCTAAAAAAGGGCACCGCCAATGGTTTGCAGATAAGAGGAACCATGGGGAACGTCGGCGAGGGCACCAGCTCCTACAACAACATCTGTGACTGCACCTGTACAGGACGAAATGCAGGCTACCTCCGCTACAAGGCTGGTCCACACCGACCAACGACAATCATTCAAGCGACAGTGACGAGCACTAGGGGGAATACCACAGCGACGGATTGGGAGGACGACAGCAGCGACAGGATGAACTAGCCGACAACGACAACGACGGCGACTGTGACAACACTAGCAATGACAGCCACGACACGACAGCAGTGCTCGTGCCCATTCCTCCTGCCACCGCTGCAAGCCCTTGCACACAGTGTGGCCGCCTTGTCACCACTACCACTACACACCCCTCATCAGTGGGACGCTGTATTACTGTATTAGTGTGAAGTAGACTTAAATCCAATAAATTTGTCACTCTCACCCTCATAGGTTGGCGTTAACGCCCGCATTTCGTGTTCCACTTCCTTAGACTTGGAATTTGACTACTAATAGCACAAGCATGTTGGTGTCACTTCGACAGAGGGGAGTCTGATCACTGGCATGGATTATCACAATGGAGGCTCATCAACACTTTCTCGAGCACTCTGCCGCAAGTTCCTGACGGATTTCCTCTGGGTCTTTTGTAATAAACTTGCCTCTATCCGCCACTGCTCTTCGATTAACAGCGCGTTGAGTAGCTGTTGAGCTATTCTTGAATTATGGCGTTTTGGAGAATACTTGGTTCAACCCTCTCTCTAGAACATGCTACGGCCTTACCGGCTATCTGGATTGTCTCTAGCTCAAGGGAGCCTCACTTACCATGATATCATGCCCTTCACCTCCCCTTGTCAAGGTAGAGTGCTTAGTACAAGCTGAGGACAGGTATAAAGAAAAAGAATTTGTTAACACTATATACATACATAAATGTTAACTACCAAGAAAAGGGTGAAGAATGAGTAAAATAGCATGCTGATCGTTGGGGATGACGAGCGCGACATTGGTCGAGACGTTGATCAACGGATGTTACTTGTCACGCCCTTACAAATCATGGACCCCAACTCGAAAAATCGAAATCATTCAAAATAGACGATGGCCCTGGCAACGGTACCTGCCGGAGATCCTACTGCGGAACCCACACACCCCGACAGCTCGGGCTGTACTCACCAGGGCTTGGAGGGCGAGTCTATAATCCATCTGTCCCGTCCGAACGAGAGAACTTGAACAGAACATCTGCCAACTTGCAACTTTGGATACTTTTTTTTTCAAACCCCCTTGACTGGGCTTAGGCTGGCATTCAACATTATTTTTTTATAAGTTGGAACTCAATATTCTCACAGTTACCAAGAAATCAGCGAGCATAGCGGTCGACTTGGCCTCGCAGAATATCTGTTCAAGCTTGGTGTTGATGATCTATGATCTAACGAAATATGTATCGGTATCGGAGGCCCCTAGTCTAATTCCGTTCCATTCCCAGGCTCTGGTTTTATGGTTGCAGGAAGCTGCCGAGTTGTCAGGTAAACTGAGGGAGATATAGTACTTTACTTCTACGTTCCTACTTTATTGAACGGTATCCGTTTCTCAGGCTCTGTCATGACAATCTCCGGAGGCTCATCATCAAGTTTTACCATTGGCTAATCCTTATCCTCTTTTGAAACAATGCATTGAACCGAGGTAGGTCACCGGGGACAGAAAGTGTATGGTGCATGACGCTTAAACATTGCTACTTTTGAACAACAAAAATAGCAGAGCCAAATTTCCTATTTTTTTTATTAGTTGCGGGGAAGCTTGGCACTTGCTCCCCACTATTTTGCTACCGAAGGACGGTGGTTTTGTTGTTGTCTGGCTTTTGAAGCCCCGTGAGAATGGCAGCAGCCTGCCGACTGACTTTTGAATCAGCCATCAATATGATCCGTCAAACACGTTGTGCTGTCTTCTCGGTGACTTGGGTTTGCTACTTCTGAAACTGCTCTGCACACTTCGACTATTGATGACCAGTGACTTAAACCATATAGTGCACACAAGAGGTTGTCAGTTGTGACTTTTTGTCCATTGACATTAAGTTCACTGACTTCAAGTCCACCTGCTCAGTCTCAGTTTGCTAAGCCTCCAGGACCTCTCTCACTCAGCCATGTCAGGGGCTTTCAGTACCTTTACTGTCTTCCTCAACACTTCCCCCTGCCTAGTAGAAAAGGGGTGTATTAGGAGTTGCTATAAGCTCTGGATTAATTTTCCCTGAACATTGTCTTGCAGCATGTTGAAATTTGGTGAATCTTTGGCAGAATAGCAGGAGACAGGTTCAACACCTGTTTTGGCTCTATCTTTGGCTTTGAGGTTGCCCTTACAGTTATGGCAAATGTTACACCAGATTTTGTTGTAGATGATCATTCTCCAGTTTGTATGTTAAGCATTCAACTATGAATGGAATGATTGGATGTCAACCATGCTCCACCTGCTGGGGAAGCTGGACCATCAAGGTTCCAGCTAACCCCTGCAACTCATTCCTGGTTTGTGCAAGCAGAACATGTGGAGATACATAGACCTCCAGCTCCTGGTTCACCCACTCAGTCCCTCCATCAGTCTGGGTATGGTAAGCAGTGCTCATGGCTAACTTGATTCCAAGCAGCCATCTGAGCTCCTGGCAAAGCTTTGATGCAAATTGAGGGTCTCTGTAAGGAGACTAGATGGTCAAGGGTCTTGTCAATTTTCTGTGTTTATCCCATATTTTTTTCCATCTTATTTTGCTCTATTCTGTATTTTTCATAATTTTCTATGATTTTATATCTATTTTATGATTATTTTCCCATTTCTTCCACATTTGTATATGTTGACAGTTTTATTTTGAGAGGTGGAGCCCCTATCCACATGTCACTCCACCACTTCAATCAGCCTATCTCCACCTCTTTCTATTTTTAGACTACTATTTGATTTTTGGGTCTGTCACATATACCAGGCATAGAGTCCTTAAAGTTTTCTTTTCGGATTCCCCTCTGTTAGATGTGTCTGAGGTGTTTGTACTATGCAGGATAATATTAACTTTGGATTTCCCTCTATTAGCTCACTATTAAGTGAGGCTTTGAGGTTGCCCTTACAGTAGAAAACTCTCTCCCTAGGCCTAGAATTGAAGTGCACTGTGGATATACCATCTTCTAAACATACAGGACATTGCCCAGGATGTAAATGACACCCCCATCTTAAGTGCATGCTTATCTCTGCTTACCATGCCACATCCAAGTACTTATCCTTTCAGCACGAGCTGGAAGTAATCATATATACATAATCTATGTTTTTTTTCATAAGTTGATGCCAGGCCTCACCTTACATTGTGACCACCAGTGATTGAGAGGCAGTGCTCATCATTATGACAGCTGAAACTAGACAACTGCTCAGATCTGGTTTAGTCAAGATTTACCTTACTCGATTTGGACAACTATTTTAAGTAGTTACAAGCCAAATTCAGTACTATCTCTGAGATCAGGCACTGTCGGAAGGGATATTGATCCAATTTATCATTTTTTATTTGTTTCATGATCTACAAAGTCCTCATTGTTTGATATATTGCCTCATGTTTTACACATGTTATTATTTCCTTTTTAGTACTATCTCTTCAATTTGTATATAGACTTGTATTAGTTACTTAGAATGACAAGAAAAGCAATGGGAAACAGAGCACAAGTTACCCTCTCACTCATCATCTGATTTAAGAGCTGTTCTCTTGAGTCTTAGCTCATGTCATATCTCTAAGTTCTGCAAAATATCGCAAACTTCTTTGAAACTATCGTATTCACTCCTCATTTTATTGCACATTGCCTATCACCTCTTGCCAAACACTCCTTATTTGTTATATTCACTTTTTGACATATCTCAACATTAGTCCAACATCTATGGACTTCTTTGAACTCACTTTAAACCTCTTCGACATTCCTCAAAACTACTTCACACAACTTCAAACCTCTTCGAACCTTTTTTGAACTCTTTTGCACATATTCGAACCTATTTCAATCTCTTTCACACCTCTTTGTATGCCTTTAAAAACTATTCGCCTCAGCCCTTACCATTTCGCGTCACTAAACACAATGTTTGGATATTAGCGGTGATATTTAGTACCAACTTGCACCCTTCCTCTAGCCTATGTTATACTTCCTAAGCCTTTTAACAGGGATTTGTTAGGTTTCCAGGTTGAGTATCATCAACATAGACTGATGTACAACTTGCAGGAATTGAGGAAAGCATGTCTGTGGGAATGCACACCATTGAATTTGGTGGGGGATGCAGGTTTAATATGCATGTCTTTACTTGGGCATGCATTGTGTGGCACATGCGCGCTTGGCACACTAGGGATTGAAAAAGGTGGGATGGGATTCAACTGGAGAGTTCTAACAAAGGTATCAATGGTAGATGTAAGTGTATTAATTTGCACATGAATTCCAGCAATGTCGCCTTCAAGCGCATTCATGCGCTCTGAGACATCTATGGCACTATGCAGCAGGTCAGGTGAAAAGCAGTGCACACTAAAGGTGGGAGTGTTTGGGACAGTGTGTAGGGAGTCTGTGGAGCTCTGGGAGTTGTCTTCTACTCTGTACCTGCCTATCTTGGTAGAGTGTCTGAGATTTCGAGCCTTAAGAGAGAGAGTTTTCTACTATAAGAGCAATCTCAAAGCCTCACTCAATAGTGAGCTAACAGAGAGGAATCCAAAGTTAACATTATACTACATAATACAAACACTTCAGGCACATCTAACAGAGGGGAATCTAAAGAGAAAACTCTAAGGACCCATCTGTTGATGCCCAGTATATGTGATAGAGCTGAAAATCAAATAGTAAGCTAAAAATAGCAAAAGGCAGAAATAGGTGGATCAAGCTGCAGGATGATGTCACCTTGATGGGTAAATGTCCAGAAGGGGTCCTGCCTCTAAGAATAGAACTGTCAACATGTACCAACATGGAAAAAGCCAAAGTATAATAATAAAATAGGAATAAATCATAGAAAATCATAGAAAAGGCAGAATAGAGTGAAATAAAATATAAAAAAATATGGGATGAATGCAGAAAATTGCCCAAATGCCTGGGGTGCCTTCTTTTTTTCTTACAGGGATGTCTACTGCAAAGGGGGAAATAGTGACTTTGTCTTGGCAAACCTGAGCAACTTCTGATCCATATTCACCCAAGAACAACTCACATTCACTCTGAGCCACTTACCTCACCACCCCAGTCATCTGACAAGCAGTCCTCATGGACATTGAGAAAATCCACAATGACATCTGATCCTCTCTGACCCTTGACCCCATCTCATCTGCACACCTCCCGATCCCTTCTGCTTTCAATTGGACTGTAGATGATAGCAGACTACTCCACCACTTTGACCAGATTTACATCCCAGACATTGCAGATCTCTACTCAAAGTCCTGCAGTATAAGCACAATTATATCCTCTCTGGCCACTTTGGTCAGAACAAGACTCTTCAACTTGTCTGATGTGATTATGTTTGGCCCAACTTATGGACCTTCATACAAGACTTCTGCAAATCCTGTGCTACATTGCAAACACTCCAAGTCATCTTGACACAAACCCTACAGGTTTCTAAAGCAACTCCCAGACCCAGAATGGCCTTGGGACTCAATCTCAATGGACTTTATTGAACAGCTACCACATTCTGATGGTCACACTATCATTCTAGTCATCATAGACCAACTCTTCAAGCAATCTTCATTCCCACAGTCAATAAAATCACAGCTTAAGAACTCACCAACCTGTTTATCATACATATCTTTTCTAAGCACAGAGTTCCATCACACGTCACTTGCAATTGGGGATCCAAGTTCATCTCCTACTTTTTCCAGTCTCTTGGTCAAGCATTGGACATAAAGATTTATTTCACTTTGGGTTACCACCCCAGAAGGTAATGGACAAACCAAATGCCTTAATCAGACCCTTGAACAATACTTATGGATTTTCTGCAATTACCAATAGGACAACTGGTCCTAGTTGTTGCCCTTAGGTGCTTCTGGAAATACAAGAATATACCTGCAAATGTCAAGAGTGCCTGATTAGGATACATTGCATCAGTCTGATTCATGTTCAGGCCAAGGCAGATCGACTCAAGGTCATCAATGATAGACCTCAGACAGCGCCAAAACCCTCTATCATCTATTAGCTTACAATGTGCAATTGTAGCATCCTTGAGCTTCTGCTTCTTTTGATGATTCTTTTCTACACCAATCTGCCCTGTGATTATATCTTGCTTTCGTGAGATTATTGCATGTCGCATGGGATTTTTTAAATTGTATAAACAGTTAAATGCAATGAAATGTGAATTCCAGCATGTCATGTTGGCAACAAGGAGTGCAAGAACCTTCCTGGGTGGAATGGAGCTCTCTGCTTGGGTCTCATCAAAGATTGACCACACTATCCCATGATTGAAAACCCAGCCAATAAAATCAATTGCTTCTTCAGTAGTCTCAGCAGCTTCCTCATTCTCTGTGAAGTAATCTCCAAGGATCAGCTGGAACTGCAGAATGATGTTAGGCTTGGATTCATGGACTGGTGATGATACTCGACCTGGAAACCTAGCAAAAACCTGTTAAAAGGCTTAGAAAGTATAACTCAGGCTAGAGGAAGGGAGCGAGTTGGTACTAAATATCACCGCTAATATCCAAACATTGCTTTTAGTGAGGCAAAATGATAAGGGATGGTGTGAATAGTCTGTGAGAGCATACAAAGTTGTTCAAATGAGGTTCAAAGTAGGTTCAAAGATGTGCAAAATAGTTCGAAGATGTTTGAAGAGGTTCGAAGTAATTTCAAAGAAGTTCAGAGATGTTGGACTGGTGGTGAGATATGTTGAGAAATGAATATAGCAAATAAGAAGTGTTTGTCGAGTGGTGATAGGCAATAGGCAATGAGTTGAGAGTGAATATGATAGTTTGAAGAAGTTTGTGATATTTTGCAGAACTTAGAGGTACGATGAGAGGCTAAGACTCAAGAGAACTGCTCTTAAATAAAACGATGAGAGAGAGGGTAACTTTTCTTTGTTTCCCATTTGCTTTGCTGTTATTCTAAGTAACTAATACAAGTCTATATACAAATTGAAGAGATAGTACTAAAAAGGAAATAAAACATGTGTAGTACATGAGGCAATATATATGACAATGAGGATGTTGTAAATCATGAAACAAATGAGAAATGATAAATAATTGAAATGTACAGTGTTTCCATATAGTAAAAGTACTTATCTTTTGCTTCAATATGTCATTGAAACATTTAAGCACTATTATCACATCCTAAATTTCTCATCATCTCTCCTCATGTCTGGTGGCGCTTGATATGCAATGAAAAGGTTTATTCCAGATGTGCAGCATGTATTGAAAGGATTTTAGGATAGGTATATGGCAGCTGATATTGTTCAAAGTGGTGCAAAGTCATTTGAAAGCATTCAAAATGTTATAAAATAGTTTGAAATTGTTTGAAGTAGTGCAAAATAGTTCAAAAAGTGTTTGAAATTGATTTTGTGGCATTTTTTGTGGTTCAGAGCATCTGTTGTAATATCTCGATACCATTGAAAACCTTCTCCAGATCTTAGAGTGCACAGTGGACCTATCACCAGGTTATGGCTACCTGATGTGCACAGCATGGTGGGCCAAATAACCATGGCCACTTCAAAATGAGGTCCTTCCTTCCTTGCTAACTACTACCATCATTGTCACAGCAGAAGGCCACAATGTGTACACCATATATATCCTCTGCTTTGTCAATCATCTCCTCAAACACAGTACACATTGATGCCCCATCCTTCCGATATGCATTAGCCAAGATTAGATCGATGAGATACATCTACAACAACAACAACTGACAGTGAGTTTTATCTGTGCAACAGCCAGAGATGGTCTTATTTTTCCACCACCAGATAGGTCTCAAAATGGCAAGTTGGCAGATATTGTTGCCCAAAGGAACTGCTTGCAAACAAGCTTCTGCTGCTCTTCAGTGAATGGGACATTAATTCTTCAGAAAACCTTCAGCTGAGACTGTGTCATCAATGTTTTGACCTTCATAAGTAGCTTTTTTCTCAGCTTGTTCTCTCCATCATTATCATTGATATCACTACCAGAGTCCTCCCATGTTCTCTTCCCCTTCCTTTTTTACTCTTCTTGCAGTCTTTCATGCCTCTGCACTTGCGTTTGGGCATGGGGTGTTGCCACTCTTACCCAAAATATGGGCAATCATTGATTCTTTCACACTGAGGACACCGCCAACATCAGCCTTGCAGGCTTCATGGGGTGCTTCAGTATTAGTCTAGCCTCAGGAATAGAGAATACCACATGTACCTTCGATTACCCATGGTTCCAATGACAGCTTAGGGTTTTCATAATTATCAAGTTCCACAACTGCCCCATCAGAATGATGTTTCTCGATGCAACCACAACAATGGGGCTTGGACATGAGAACCATTTTGTTTTTTGCCTGCCAGAAAGTAATCCCAGATAGGACCTTTTGTGGGAGGCATCATTGTTAGGTAGGAGTGCAGAAGTGATCGACATTTTTATAGCTGCCATCCACTCCTATGTTTCTAACACTTAGTTAATCCTTAAGACCATCCTCAAGTAATATTAAGTCTTAGTCTTAGAATGATTTTAAGTCTTAAACCTTATTAACCTTAATCCTTAAGTCCAACAGAAGGCAATGCTGATTGGAAATGTGAAACAACTATGAGGAGATGCTGTGCCATGCCAAATAGGGCCAAAGCACTCAAATTATGTGAAAGCACTTGAGTGTGTGGAGTGTGGTGCCAAATAGATGCAAAGTGCACAGCTTATGTGAAAGTGCACTGCTGTTCCATGATGCAGTCATGGTGCATTGACTGGCTTGTCTGGTAAGCAATGTGAGAGTATACGAAGTTGTTCAAAAGAGTTTGAAATAGGTTCAAAAATGTGTGAAATAGTTCGAAGTAGGCTCAAAGAAGTTTGTAGATGTCAGACTGATGTCGAGGTATGTCAAAAAGTAAATATAACAAATAAGGAGTATTTGTTGAGAGGCGATAGGCAATGTGTGATAAAACGAGGAGCAAATATGATAGTTCAAAGAAGTTCACAATATTTCACAGAACTTAGAGATACGATGTGAGCTAAGACTTAAGAGAACTGCTTTTAAATCTGATGATAGTGGAGAGGGTAACTTATTCTCTGTTCCCCATTGCTTGTCTTTTGTTCTAAGGAACTAATACAAGTCTATATACAATTTAAAGAAATATTATTAAAAAGGAAACAAGAACATGTGGAAAACACGAGGCGATATGCACAGCAATAAAGGTATTGTAAAACATAAAACAAATGAGAAATGATAATAAGTGAAACATACATTGTCCCAGTATAGTAAAAGTTTTTGTTCTATTGCTTTAATATATCATTGAAACATAAAAATGCACATATTGCATTCTAAGTCTCTTGTAGTCTCTCTTCGTGTCTGATGGCGCTTGATATGTGATGAAATGGCTCGCTCTGGTTGAGCAGTGCAAGTCAAAATGGTTTTGAAACAGCTATACAGTGGCCGATATCATTCAAAGTAGTATGAAGTCATTCGAAGTGTTGCGAATTTGTTTGAAAGCATTCAAAATGTCTCAAAGTTGTTCAAAGTGTCATGAAATTATTCGAAAGCATTAGAAATGTCTTGTAGTCATTCAAAGTAGTGCAAAATGGTTTGAAAATGTTCAAAAAGAGTTTATAGTCAATTTCATGGCATTTGTAGCGGTTCAGAGCATCTGTTGTAGTGTGTTAATACGATTGGAAAGCTTCTCCAGACCTTAGAGTGTGCAGTGGACCTATCAGCGCATACCAATCTGTGCTGATAATCAGGGATCCATCTTTATTGGATCAAATCCAGTTCAGGAAAGAAGGACCAAACATATAGATATTTGCTACCACTATATCTGTGAATGCATAGAAAATGACAAAGTCACAGTCGTTTTCATTCCTGGAAGTGATAATCCAGCTGACATGTTCACAAAGAACCTTGGCTAGAGACTCTCTCAGAATTACTTTTGAGATTCAAACTTAGCTGCTTAGAGCGCTGTACAGTTTGAGAGGGGGTGTTGAAATTAAACCCTGAGATACATGCTGCATACATGAGGCAATACATGCAGCATACACATATTACTATGCTTACTGCACATACATGTGGTAAACACATTTCCAAGTCATGTGACATCCTTATTATTATGTATATCAGGAGAACCTGTACCATTGATACAGCTCCCTATCATTCCTGCACTCATACTACAGCATTTTTCATGATTGTGCACACTGCTTGGACACCTTCTACTCACTTTGCACAGCATGCTTTTGTGCACTCCAATGTGCTCCAGTGCACTCCAGTATGCTCCCATGCACTCCAATGCACTCCTGTGCACTTCCGTGTGCTTTTGACTGCTTAGGTCTCCACTACAGACTTGATCACATGGCATGCGCATGCATTGCAAAAGTGTCTAGAAGACTTAGCACACATCCATTCCTGCATCTATGCAGAAAGGCACAAAGCGGCACTCCATTTTGAGAAAGCGCACTCAAAAACCATCTGCAATTTTGACTTCCAGCGCAGCGATTTAGTCCTTATGTGCAACACAGTGATCGAAAAGAGCCTTAACTGCAAAATGTGCATGCGTTATCTCGATCCTCTAGTTATAGTGTCATGCAATCAAGGTGGTGCATATATCGTTTGCAAGCTCAATGGGACAGTATTCGACAGGCCAGTAGCCATGTTCCACCTACTGCCATACCATGCACGCAAGTCCATTGTGCTTCCTGACATAGCGCTCAATATCACCACAACACGGTTGAGGGAGATGGAAGAGTCCATAATAGTGGACACAGAAGACAAAGAAGCAGTTGACGAAGAAGAAGTGCAAGGAGATAGCATTGAGGATAAAGAAAGCACCAATGAGGTGCACAATTAGCGCTCTGCATGCACTGCTATGGATACTTCACCTTTTATACAAATTGTCATATGGTGTGCGCTTCCTTTTATCTCTCATACTTTCACCATCTGGACAGAGTCAAAATTTCAGTTGAGAGGAGGAAAGTGATGGTTGGACAATTTTTCCACATTTTGTTTGCACTTGCACACTTTGCTTCGTGCATTTTCGTGCGCTTTACTTGGCCTCTTCAAATATCCCAAACATTCACTTCTACCACTTACCCACTTTCTTGGCGCTCACGCTTTGCACTTCAATAGTTGACAAGGATGCTGCCTGGGGACAGTCAGTATTTCAGTTGAGAGGAGATGATATATTACCCTGCACTCATACTACAGCATTTTTCATGATTGTGCACACCGCTTGGACATCTTCTACTCACTTTGCACAGCGCGCTTTTGTGTGCCTTCATGCACTTTTGCATGCTTAAGTGCACTCCCGTGCATGTCCGTGCACCTTTGTCTGCTTTCTGCACTCCAGTGCACTCCATTGTGCTCCGGTGTGCTCCATTGCACTCCAGTGTGCTCCATTGCACTCCAGTGTGCTCCATTGCACTCCAGTGTGCTCCATTGCACTCCAGTGTGCTCCATTGCACTCCAGTGTGCTCCCATGTGCTTCCATGTGCTCCAGTGCACCTCTGTGTGCTTTTGTTTGCCTTTTGTGTGCATTTGTGTGCTTTTGCATGCCTTTGACCATTTAGGTGTGCTTTTGTGTGCCTTTTACATTTGTGTGCCTTTTACATTTCTACTGCGCTTTTGGTTCCCCCATAGCTGCCTACCATCGTGTGCCCTAAATGCACCCCATTGTGCTTCCAACTGCCTCTGTGTGCCCCCCCCCCACACTCCTTACCTGCTTTTCACATTTATTGTGCACTCGATGTGCCTTTGCGCACTCCTTTTACACTTTACCTGCAACTCACATTCTCTACTGCACACTCATTGCACAATCCCTATTACACACACAACAATCCACCACATCAGTTGCACTGTGCATCGTGGCTTCCATCTTACTGGTGCATTTACTTGAGGCGCACTGCAATTCCAACATGAGCAAACTGCACATTCTTACATAACTGGGGCACTTTGCACCTATTTGGCATTGGACTGTGTGTACTTGGGTGCTTTCACATAATCCTGGCGCTTTGGCAGTATTTGGCCTTTCACAGCATCTTCTTATAGTTCTTCCACATTTCCAATTGGCATTGCCTTATCTGGTAACTGGCACAGGTCGATCACGTCATTATTACTAAGGTGCAGCATGTGACACATAATACCAAAGTGGATTAATTGGGAAGAGCGCACGAGACCTAGAGTGCACCAAAAATAGCACATCACACTGGGACAGTTGGGTATTGGACTAATGGTGTGCAAATCTTATTGGCTGAGGCAGTAATATAGTGCGGTTGGGATTAGATGGGCAAATGGATGCGCTTGTGGGTAGCACATGGCACTTTCTATTTTTACACTTTATTTTACTGTTTTTATCACATAAGCCATTTGTACATAGTAGGCAGACAGATAGAGAATCCAAAGGATCTTTCCCCCCCTCATAGTTCATAGTTCAGTCAGCATTGCACATAGTCTGTGCACCAGCATCCAGTCCATGCGCCTTTGTAGTGCACCCTTCGTATAGCTGCATTTGCATTTTGTTTGCATCCCCTCATTGTATAGTTGTGTTTTGTCCCTGTGTTGCATCCTTTGTCCTCGTTCGTGCACTCTTACAGTGCGCCCTTCATATAGCCGCATTTGCACATCGTTTGCACACTTATTTGCATAGCTGTGTTTTGTGCACCATTTGTGCCTTTTTCTGCCCCTTGCACTTTCATCCTGTTTGTGTCCCCAACCTGCACACCACCTTCACAGCACATCCCAGTATTGTCTTCATCCCACTACACCTCCCGCCTTCATCATCCTCATTGTTGTGCACTTTTGTGCTTCCGTTGTGCTGATGTGTTCAGTTGGTACTCAGTGCAGAGTCTCAACAGAAGGGGTGAACACTTAACCTACAATTGCAGGCATGCTTGGGGTGAGGGAGGAGTTTGCTTAGAGGGCCTCGGATCATCCTTCAGGGTGCAAAGACTATGGGGAGGCTGGTATGGCAGTTTTCAATGTGTGCACTAGCTGTGTACACTGAAGGGGAGATATGTGCAGTGGTGGGAAAGTGCGCAATGCAAAGGGGCAAAAATGCACAGTGCAGAAAAATGCGCAATGGGAGTGCAAAAGTGCGCAATGATGAGGGTGATGAAGGCAGGAGGTGTAGTGGGATGAAGACAACACTGGGATGTGCTGTGAAGGTGGTGCATAGGTTGGGGACACAAATGGGATGAAAGTGCAAGGGGTGGAAAAAGGTGCAAACAGTGTGCAAAATGCGGCTATGCAAATAAGTGTGCAAATGGTGCACAAATGCAGCTATATGAAGGGTGCACTGTATGAGTGCATGAATGAGGACAAAGGACGCAATGCAGGGATGAAATGCAACAATACAATGAGGGGACGCAAATGATACACAAACATGGCTATATGTAGGGTGCGCTACAAAGGCACATGGACTGGATGCTGGTGCACAGACTATGTGCGACGCTGACTGAGCTATGAACTCTGAGGGGGGGGAAAGATCCTTTGGATTCTCTATCTGTCCACCTACTATGTACAAATGGCTTATGTGATAAAAACAGTAAAATAAAGTGTAAAAATAGAAAGCACCCATGCGCTACCCACAAGTGCATCCATTCACCCATCTCAACCCAGCTGCACTATGCTGCTGCCTCAGCCAATAAGATTTGTGCACCTATAGCCCACTACCCAACTGTTCCAGTGTGATGTGCTATTTTTGGTGCACTCTAGGTCTCATGTGCTCTTCGCAATTAATCTGCTTTAGTGTTATGTGTCGTGTGCTGTGCCTTACTAATAATGGCGTGATCAACCTATGCCAGTTACCAGATAAGGTGATGCCGATTGGAAATGTGGAAGAACTATAAGGAGATGCTGTGAAAGGCCAAATACTGCCAAAGCGCCAGGATTACATGAAGGCACCCAAGGCACACAGTCCAATGCCAAATAGGTGCAAAGCACCCCAATTATGTGAGAATGCGCAGTTCACTCATGTTGGAATCGCGGTGCGCCTCGAATAAATGTGCCAGTAAGATGGGAGCCGCGATGCACAGTGCACTGGTGCAGTGGATTGTTGTATGTGTGGTAGGGATTGTGCAATGAGTGCACAGCAGGAAATGTGAGTTGCAGGTAAAGCATAAAAGGAGCACACAATAAATGTAGAAGGCAGATAAGGAGTGTGGGGGGGCACGCAGAGGCAGTTTGAAGCACAACGAGGCACATTTAGGGTGCACGACGATTGGCAGCTATGGGGGAACCAAAAGTGCAGTAGAAATGCAAAAGGCACACAAAGGCACACCTAAATGGTCAAAGGCACATGAAAGTGCATGGAAGTGCGCTGCGCAAAGTGTGCGGAAGCCATCTAGGAGGTGTGCACAATCGCAAAAAATGCCATAGTATGTGCGCAGGGTGATAGGGAGCCATATTAGCACATTTTTCCAAACTGCATGTTTTTGCCCCTTTGCATTGTGCACTTTCCCACCACTGTGCATATCTCCCCTTTAGCGTACACAATTAGTGCGCACATTGAAAACTGCCGTACCAGCCTCTCCATAGTCTCTGCACCCTGAAGGACGATCTGAGGCCCTCTAAGCGAACTCCCCCCTCACCCCGAGCACACCTGCAGTAGTAGGTTAAGTGTTTACCCTTTCCGTTGACACTCTGCACCGAGTACCAACAGAACACATCAGCACCCTAGCAATTTCATGGATTCTGAGTATGGTGTGCTTGTGCGCTATGTGAGTGCATTTTTCAAACACAAAGAGCAGTTATGGAAGTGCAATGTGCACAGCGCTCATCAGCTTGTTATTTGGCAGTACAGATGCTTACCGATATTGTGCCAGCCACAACACCATTGGGCACAAGTGCTTTTATGCAATGTGATCTACTTTACTTGAGTGCTTTTGGTGGTGCTATACAATAGCTACATTTTGCCTAGTGCCATACCACATGTGCAAGTCCATTGCGCTTTCCGACATCATGCTTGATATTACTACCAAGTGGTTGAGAGAGATGGAAGAGTCCATAGTAGTGGAACAGAAGATAATGAAGAAGAAGTGCAAGGAGATAGTGCTGAGGATGAAGAAAGCACCAATGAGGTATGCAATTAGCACTCCATGCATGCCACTATGGATATTTCATCTTTTTATATAATTGGTTTTATTGCATGTGCTTCTTTTTATCTCTCACATTTTCACTGTTTGACAGAGTCAATGTCTCACTTGAGAGGAGGAAAGTGATGGTTGGACAATTTTTCTGCACTTCTTTTGTGCTTGCACACTTTGCTTTGCACATTTTTGTGCACTTTACTTGGCCTCTTCAAATATCCCAAACATTCACTTCTATCACTCACCCACTTTCTTGGTGCTCATGTTTCGCACTTCAATAACTGACAATTTTGCTGCCTGAGGACAGTCAGTATTTCAGTTGGGAGGAGATGATATGGCTCCCTATCACCCTGCACTCATACTACAGCATTTTTTGCAATTGTGCACACTGCTTGGACACCTTCTACTCACTTTGCACAGCACACTTTTGCGCGCCTTCATGTGCTTCTGTGCTCTAGTATGCTCAAGTGTGCTTCTGTGTGCTTTTGACTGCTTAGGTGTGCTTTTGTGCACCTTTTACATTTCTACTGCGCCTTTGGATCCCCCTTTAGCTGCCTTCTATCGTGCACCCTAAATGCACCTTGTTACACTTCAAACTGCCTCCATGCACCCCCCCCCCCCCCCACACACACACACTCTCTCTCCTTATCTGCCTTTCACAGTTATTGCATGCTCGATGCACCTTTATGTGCTCCTTTTATGCTTTACCTGCAACTCACATTCTTTGCTGTGCACTTATTGCACTATCCTTATCACACACACAACAATCCACCACACCAATTGTGCTGTGCATCATAGCTTCCAGCTTACTGGCACATTTATTCAAAGTGCACTGCAATTCTAGCATGAGCAAACTGCATATTCTCACATAATCTGGGTGCTTTGCACCTATTCAGCATTGGACTGTGTGCACTTGGGTGCTTTCACATAATCCTGGCACTTTGGCACTATTTGGCCTCACACAGCATCTCCTTATAGTCCTTCCACATTTCCAATCGCCATCACCTTATCTGGTAACTGGCACAGGTCAATCATGCCATTATTACTAAGGCACAGCACGTGATGCATAACACCAAAGCAGATTAATTGGGAAGAGTGCATGAGACCTAGAGTGCACCAAAAATAGAGCATTACACTGGAAAGTTAGATATTGGGCTATAGCATGCACAAATCTTATTGGCTAAGGCAGTGGCACAGTGCAGTTGGGTTTAGATGGGCGGATGGATGCACTTGTGGGTAGCACATGGCACTTTCTATTTTTATACTTTATTTTACTATTTTTTATCACATAAGCCATTTGTACATAGTAGGCAGACAGATAGAGAATCCAGAGGATCTTTCCCCCCTCCTAGTTCATAGCTCATTCAGCATCGCACATAGTCTGTGCACTAGCATCCAGTCCATGTGCCTTTGTAGTGCATCCTTCATATAGCTGCATTTGTACACTGTTTGCACATTTTATTGTATAGCCATGTTTTGCACACCATTTGTGCATTTTCCCACCAGTTGTGCTTGCATCCCATTTGCATCCCTAGCCTGTGCATCATCCTTGCAGCACATCCCAGTGCTGTACTTGTCCTGCCAAACCTCCTGCTTTCATCTTCCTCGTTGTTGCGCATTTTTGTGCTCTCATTGCACATTTTTTCCATTGCACATACCTTCCTTTTTGTGTACACAACTAGTGCACACATTGAAAACCATCATACCAGCCTCTTCATAGTCTTTGCACCCTGAAGGACAATCCGAGGCCCTCTAAGCAAACCCCCTCACCCTGAGCATGCCTGCAGCTGTAGGTTTAGTGTTCACCCCTTCTGTTAAGACTCTGCACTGAGTACCAACTGAACACATCACTGTAGTAGGAATATAGTGTTCTTACCTCTGCTAATCCTAGCTGTAAGTCTAACTAAACCCCAGGTAGGTTGTAAGGAACATGTTGTCTCTTCCCCTGTGCAGCATATATAGTCTGCTCCAACACCTACTTCCACTTTTTTTCCTATTATTTGATTTTTGGGTCTATCACATATACTAAGCATCAACAGATGGGTCCTTAGAGGTTTCTCTTTGAAATCCCCTCTGTTAGGAGCACCTGAAGTGTCTGTGTTATGTAGTATAATGTTAACTTTGTATTCCCCTCTGTTAGCTCACTATTAAGTGAGGCTTTGAGGTTGCTCTTACACCTTGGTTGTGAGCTCTGTCAAAACTCAAGTATGCTCAGTGATGTGAGGAAGGAAATGAGAAATATAGCAGACAAGGCCACAGAGGCAGCATATATCCTTTGCATTCTGAGGTTGGAGCCAGTTAACAATATAGTCAGTCTTCTTGGTGTCTGCTTCGATACCTCAACCAGAGACATGATGGCTGAAAAAACCAATTTCTGCCTGGAAGCGGTGGGTTTTATAAGGGTTGCAGTAAAAGTTGTGCATCTTGCAATGCTGCAAGGATGGTCTTCACATTTCAATAATGCTCCTCAAGGGTATTGGACCAAATCACAATGTTGTCCAGGTAGATGGGGCAGATCTTTCTGATTCATGGTTGAAGAGTGGCCATTACTCACCACTGGTGGATCACAGGTGCATTCTTCAAACCCATAGGCATAACCATCCATTCAAAGAGGCCAAATGGTGTGGAGTCAGTAGTCAGCAAAATATCAGCAGAGTGCATTCATGTTTGGAAGAAGCTATTGATCATGTTGATCATCACCCATATCTGACCCTTTGCACACATGCCATCACATTGCTGGGGAGTTTTTGAACATGCAGGAAGGATTCAAAAACATTTTTAAATTTGGTGAGGATGTCATCCTCGAGGATCTTGATCTTCTCCTGGCAAGCAAGAACCTCTATATGGTCTTTGATTATTGCAGCAATATTCAGCAGCCCCACCTCTTTAGGAACACATTTTCCATTTGCCAAATGTTTCTGTCAGACACCAATAAGTTCAAGGAACATGACTTCCTTTTCTTTCATGATCGGATGTCTAGTGTTCTTTTCATCAATTAGTTTTTTGTTTAATTTATGAGGGGAAGGATTCAAAAGGTCAAAATGTACTTGTTTATCAATAACAGTTCAAGCAGCAAAATCTACAATGATGTGGTTGGCAAAGAGGAATGGAAGGCCAAGAAGGAGAGGGACACAAAGGTTTGGCATGACAAAGCTTGAATAGTACAAAACAGCCAAGCAGAATCAGATGCAAAAGAGGCAATCTTAACATATTCATACAAGTGGCTGTCTGAGGTAGGGGTATTGTTTAAAGTAACCAAAATTGGGAGTGGTTTATGCAAATAGAAATGATGTAAACCCAGTTGTTCAATGAGATAGCATCAATGAGCACAACATGTGCATCAGAGTCAAGCATACCATTCCCTGTGACAGGCTCATCAGCATGTGGTCCACTCAGTAAGCACTGCTAGTGAAGATGTCGCACAGCAAATGGTGCACTCACCTCATTCTCCAACTCAGATCCATTGCCTAGAATGCTTGGAGGCATCACAGTACCAATGACTGGAGATTCAATACTGTCAGTGCTGATATCTGCAATGAATATGGAAGTGACAGCACCAACAAATTTGGCCACAGCAGATGGCATATGCTTGTGACTGAGCAGGAGGCTGTCAGTCAATTCTTTGTATGTGTGGGAATCAGAAAAATCATTGGGGCAGTTCCTGATACCTATGTCAACACTTGGTATATCTCTAATTCTTGTTTAGGAGCATGTGTTCATTTGAGGTGAGAGCAGGCATTCTGGAGTGAGCCACTGTGGCCAGAAGAGCAGGCAGTATTTGACTTTGAAACAGGGATGGTGTTGTAGGCATGTGAGTTTGAAGCAAGCACCTGGCACTTCTGTGGTCAGTGCTCCTTCTTAGCAGCCTCTAAGTAGTGTTTTGTTTTCTGTGAGCATTCATCACCAAGCTTGCAGAGCTCGTTCTTCCAACATGCCAGTCTGGCTTCAGGCATCTTCATATCCTTGTCATCAACAGCAGCTTTAACAAGGTCCTTGACATTACAGTCCTTGGCATGGATTTAGAGATTAGGGTCAAGGAGACTCTCAAGATGAATGTGCAAGGCATTGTCATTAAAATGATGGTCACAGCCACAAAGTGCAAAGTTGATGTGACACACATTGTTGAACCAGTTGGTAAATGAGACAGAGGATTTGAGATGAGAAGTGCAGATTTGGGTGTGGTATTCATTCTCCCAGCCTTCAAAGAGAAATTCTTTACAAAGTAGCCTCATGAAGTCAGCAAAAGACAGGATGGTGAGCAGGTTGCATTGTGTTGAGATCCAATTATAAACATGCATATCCTTCAACCCAGGCAGGACAGCACTGACATAATCAGCAGGTTCAAGTTTTCTGTTGGCAGTGAAGAAATCATTGCCACCATCTCCCACAGCCATAAGACAATGGGGAAGATCACCAGTGGTCAGAATGGAGATACATTTTGGTTTGATATGCAAGCATTCAGCAGGTGTTTTGACAGACATGAGGTAAAGAGAAGGGGAGTATATGAAAGATCAGAGCTGGAAGAATTTTCCGAGTCAGAACTTGTTGGCAGCAGAAGTAGGTGTGAGGGGGTGAATGAGGTGGATATATGCATGTCATTTGAGCCAGTGTAAGGGCAACCTCAAAGCCTCACTTATAGTGAGCTAACAGAGGGAAATCCAAAAATTAATATTATACTACATAATACAGACACTTCAGGTGCACCTAACAGAGGGGAATCTAAAGAGAAAACTCTAAGGACCCATCTGTTGATCGAGTATATAAGATAGACCCAAAAATCAACTAGTAGGCTAAAAATAGCAAAAAGGTGGAGATAGGCAGATCAAGCTATAGAATGATGTCACTTTGATGGGTAAACATCCAGAAGGGGTCCTGCCTCTAAGAATGGAACTGTCAACATGTACCAACAAGAGAAAAACCAAAAAAATAATCATATAATAGAAATAAAATCATAGAAAATCATAGAAAAGGCAGAATAGGGTGAGATAATATATATATAAATATGGAACGAATGCAGAAAATTTCCCAGATGCCTGGGATGCCTTTACTTCCCCTTTCAGTCAGGAGCTTGTATGCCTGTGGGTGTTGGGAGATACTCAGATGTAAAACAGGAGTCATTTTAATACTAGGCATGAGAGACAGCAGTGATAGCAGCTGTGAAGTAGAAGTTTCAGCTCTCTCTTCAGCAGAGGGGATCTGTATGTGTCTACATGCAGAATGCAGTTTGGACAACTAACGGTGAACAGCGAGAGATAGTGAGACAGAGTGCAGCATAATGGGCATGCAACTTGAAGGCACAAACCACAGAGAGCATAGTTCAAAAAAAAGTGTAAGCTTGTGCTGTGTATACAGGCTCCACTAGACTGATTGCAGACAATTAGAGAAATGCATGGGTTTTACCTGTGGGTTTCCCAGACTTTTATTTTCTAATTTATTCAATGAGTTTTGCATGAAAAAATGATTTTCTGGTAGCCATTCAATGGGTGCTTGTGATACAATAGACAAAATAATATATATATGACCTTGTCACATGAAAGATGTCACCTAAATATTGTTTTATGCATTGGATCACAAAGAGCAAAAAAAAAAAAGGCTCCCAGAAAATCATTTTTTCATGATTTTTCATGCAAAACTCATTGAATAAATTAGAAAATAAAGGTGTGGGCAACCTGCAGATAAAACTCATGCATTTCCCTACATGCAATAGAGCTCTAAGCTATAGAGGGTGGTGGTGGTGGTAAGAAGTAAGTGTTTGTAAGGATGGGAGTCAAGAATATGTCCAAAACTAATGATCAACAACAATAAATATGTGCCATTCTTACACAGCTGCAATACTCCCTGCAAGGGCAACCTCAAAGCCTCACTTAATAGTGAGCTAACAGAGAGGAGTCCAAGGTTAATATTATACTATATAATACAGACACTCTAGGCATGCCTAACAGAGGGGAATCCAAAGAGAAAACTCTAAGAATCCATCTGTCGATGCCCAGTATGTGTTATAGAGCTAAAAATCAAATAGTAAGCTAAAAATAGCAAAAAGGTAGAGATAGGCAGATCAGCTGTGGGATGACATCACCTTGATTGGTAAATGTCCAGAAGGGGTTCCCATTCTAAGAATAGAACTGTCAACATGTACCAACATGGAAAAAACTGAAATATAATAATAAAATAGAAATAAATCATAGAAAATCATAGAAAAGGCAGCATAGGGTGAAATAAAATATATAAAAATATGGAATGAATGCAGAAAATTGCCCAGATGCCTGGGGTGCCTTCCTTTCCCCTTACACTCCTAGTGCATTACATTTTTCAGCTATTTGACTATAATCCTCACAGTTCTTTGCCTGAAGCACCTTGCAATCAAAATGTACCCTATTCACATAAACTTGATGCCAGAAGAGCAAACTGTGTCAACATTTACATGGTTGACACCTGCTCTGAGATCTCAAATATCTGTTTCTATAATGACAGCAATGACTCATATATGGCAATACTACAGGACAGAACAGAAGGCGAGTAATTACTTACTGTGTGATTGTATGAGAAATGCTTATCTCACCACTTGTCTCATACACATAGCCATGGGCAGGTTCTAATCCAAAACCTTCCATGCAGTTTTCAACATCAAGAAGAGATTTTTCTCAGGATCTGATAGGATGGACCCCTGTAATAATAAAGATGACAGTTGGTTCAATCAGCCAAATCTTGAAGTAGTTCTTCCTGAGCCATCTCTGAAGGTATCACCATTTGTCCAAGTTTCATCTAAATGCCTTAGTACAGCACTTTCTGAGGAGCCATGTAGTAGTGGAAGTGTTTCAGAAGTTCCTCCTCCTGTCACAGCATCACTGGATGAGAATACACTGCCCAGCAATGACTTTACAATGGACCTGCAGGTTGAAAATTTTTGCTGAAAAAATCACATGAAATTTTTAGAATCTCTAGACAATGCTGCTCTGAATGATGGAGCCTTAGCCTCTGATTCATCCTCTGATTCTGAGCTCTCAAGCTCAGGATCATCATCATCTTCAAAAAGCTCTGATAAGGTATTGACAACCTCAAAACCATGCAACAAAGATGATTGTTCAAAAGTTCTGGAGAAGACCAGCCATCACCAAAGTGACACAAAGGGCTAGGAGGTACTGTTTCCAGAGTAAAGAAGATGTAAGGGCTTGGTAAAAAAAAAAAAAAACTGCAGGTGAGTTGGCTTGTATGCATCGAACTGCTCATCTTCCACTGATGTCACATATAGCCCTTCCTGAGACTGCAAAGAGAAGTATTACTTACAACCTGTCAATGTTCTTGACTATACAAATGGCCAAACCCAAGAAAAAATGTGGTGACCCCAAGAGTGATTTTTTCTGACTTGATGAAGACAAGGAGTGGGACACCATGAAAGCACAAGTTATGGTGAAGATTGACTCTCTCCTGAAGCCTGCAACTATTAGCCATGATGACTATGATATCACATTTGCTATCCTACTCACCTCAACCGATGGTGCTGGACACCAAGGAGAAATATGCTTATCTGGTTGAACATGCACTTAAGGCAAAAACACCATCCATAAAGATTGTTACTGAGGCCAAGGTTTCCCAGACAGCATGCCATTTGCTTCACCTGTAGCACGACATGCCTATGCTCTTGTTTAGAAGTTGAATGGGAAAAGCAAAGAAAACATCATTAAAATTCATGATAGCGAAGAGTCTGACAGTGAGACTGAGAAGAAGTAGAAGAAACAAGGCAAATGCTCGAAAGTATGTGCATGTATATACTGTCTTGCTTTCGCCCTTTGACCATCCCTCTTAGATCCAGAATGCAAAGCAGATCCTTCCTGGCAACAAGGTGATGAACAACCAGATAGGCTTGCTGAGAGTGTGTGTAAGGGAAAAGGAAGGCACCCCAGGTGTCTGGGCAATTTTCTGCATTCATCCCATATTTTTATATATTTTATTTCACTCTATTCTGCCTTTTCTATGATTTTCTATAATTTATTTCTATTTTATTATTATATTTCAGTTTTTTTTATGTTGGTACATGTTGACAGTTCTATTCTTAAAGGTGGGACCCCTTCTGGACATTTACCCATCAAGGTGACATCATCCCACAGCTTGATCTTCCTATCTCTACCTTTTTGCTATTTTTAGCTTACTATTTGATTTTCAGCTCTATCACATATACTGGGCATTGACAGATGGATTTTAGAGTTTTCTCTTTGGATTCCCTTCTGTTAGATGTGCCTGGAGTATCTGTATTATATAGTATAATATTAACTTTGGACTTCCCTCTGTTAGCTTACTATTAAGTAAGGCTTTGAGGTTGCCCTTACAGAAAGATGAAGGTATTCTACACCTAGCAGAAAGTGCAGAAGCAAACATTGCTTTGTTCAACTGTACAATGTGGATCACTTTGTACTTGGCTTTCATGAACTAGAGAGTTGGGCAGCTGCAATCATGCATATTTTCTGACTTCTCTCCATTTTGTTCTAAAATGAACTCACGTCGAAAGCTCAAAGGTCCTCAATATGCAACAATTGACACTCCCCCAAATGACAATCTATTTGATACTCTTGACCCTCATACTGTGGCTGCGAAATCTCCTCTCTTAAAACATTGTCTCTAACTAAATGCTGAGGTGAAGGCCGCTCAAGAGATCCACAATCACATCAACCTGCCTCCAGAGCTTTTGGGGATCTTCTGACCACACAGTGCAGCTCAGCTTCCTTGGTTCCATCCTAGTCCACCTATGCTTCTTCCCTCCCCTCAAGTCAGATTTGAAGATGTCCATTAGGATTTCTGCAACCAGTTTGCTTAGCGCTAAAATTCTTGAATGTTTGCACAAGAATGGCTACTCCAGCACTCATGTATTTCAACACATTGAGATTGGCGAGCTGAGGAGCATAAACTTTAAACCTAGGGAAGTCGCTGAGCTGAAGGAGGCAGTGCATGTTTGGGCAATTGCTAACTAGTGGCATGCATGGACATCAGGTGTAGTGTTCTATTCCTCTGTGCTTATCATTGCTTTGCTTTTGTATCTTTCTTGTTCATTGTACATTGCTCACTGCTCGCTGCTCATTGCTCATTGCTCATTACTTTGCATTTGTCATCACTCCATGTTCATTTCTTCACTCATTTTTCTTTTTACTCTGCCCTCTTGTAAGTTTTCATTTATGTATGTGCTGAAACAAAAACATAGGGCAGTAGAACTACAAATAACCTGCATATATGAAGTACCCAATAGCATCTGATTCTGTGATTACATTCAGAGCCTCTTGCATATCATACATGAGATCTTCTTCTGTTGCTGCTAAGAAAATGTCATTGTTGCATCGAATCCACACTTTGATCTTTGAGAATGCCTCTTCAATTGGATTGAGATCTGGTGAGCAAGGTGGAAAAAATATGAGATATACTCTGGACACCATAAAATTAAGACATATCATAGCATTCGAAGAGTTCAATAATTTTATCATCATGATGAATACATGCATTATCCATTACAAGGACACTCAGTGAGCCAGGGAATGGAGAACAAAGTGGAAGCTGCATACTTTCAGTTGCTGAGATGAGAATGAGTGTAATTGCATACTACTTGGTTCTCCAAAAACTGCAAAAACCCTCTCACTTCATTGACCCTTCTACAACAGTGCTTGCTCTGATCCCCTTAACCATCAGCAAGCCCTCTGCAGATAACTGTCAACCCCACACAAAAACTTGCTTCATCTGAGTTTGCCTTCCTTTCTTTTCTCTGAGCTTGCCTTTCTTTCTTTTCTCTGCTATAGCATCGACCAGAAGTTTTATCATTTTTTGAGGTTTCATCAAGAAATCTGAGTTGGTCAGGGCTGTATTGGGCCATGTGTCACATGTACAGTGACTCACAAAACTGAGTCAATGTTTTGGACTTTTTGATTCATTGTTGAATAGCTTCCCATAAACAACAAAACCAAACAAGGTATTGGTGGAATGAATAACATACATGATCAGGGCTACCAAACAAACAAAGAATTATGTAATTTTAATCATCCCTCATGGAGATATGATCATTTTAATTCAGGGACTCATTGACTCAGTTTTGTGAGGGGTAGTCAGAAATATTAGAATCTGATGCTCCACCAACTGTATAATGTCAAAAACTTGACAGATGGTTTCTAAGGTGATGTGACCCTTGATGGGACCTTAAATTATAGTATTTAATTAGGAATAGCATTCTTCATACTTCAATATTCTCCAATGCATCCCATCTCCTCTGCTCAGAAGGAAAACATTCTTTCCCTGGCCTCCAATCATTATTCTACCCACAATATTGCCTCTAAACTCAATCTCAGCCAGTCTAGTGTATCCAGAACACTCAGGGCTCTCCATCCAAACCTGGATTCCCCCTCTGGTGGTCGTCCTTCTAAGCTCTCATCTACCTCTCAGAGAGCTATCCTTACCCAAATCACCACTAGCAAGGCTGCAAATGCTGTTCAGGCCACCCATTACATCAACAGCATCATCCCCACTCCAGTCTCCTCAGAAACAGTCAGAAGAGTTCTCAGAAAAAACTCATTCAAGGCTGTGGTGAAGAAGAAAAAGCCTTTGCTTAGTATAAGGCATAGGAAAGCAAGATTGGCTTTTGCTCAGAAGTATAGAGAGTGGACTGTGGAGGACTGGAGAAGGGTTATTTGGTCAGATGTGACTAAAATTAACAGGTTTGGGTCAGATGGGAGAGAGTGGGTTTGGAAACAGAAGGGAGAGGGGCTGATTGAGAGAGAGGTGCAGGGAACTGTCAAATTTGGGGGAGGAAACATTATGGTATGGGGGTGTATGGGATGGCATACCTCAAAAAAGGCCAAGAAATGGATGGAGAACAACAACATTACTCTTCTGGATTGGCCTGCCCAATCTCCAGACCTCAGCCCTATTGAACATCAATGGGTTCATTTCAAGAACCAGTTAGACAAGTATCCAACAGCATCAAAAGGAATTTGGGAGTTATGGAAAAGAGTAGTGGAAGAGTGGAATAATATTCCATCAGAGGTGTGTCAGAATTTGATTGAAAGCATGCCTAGAAGGTTGGGAGCAGTTATTAAGGCCAAGGGAGGTCATACAAAATACTAGAATTACAATTTATCATAATATTGATACCACCTCACAAAACTGAGTCAATGAGTCCCTGAATTAAAATGATCATATCTCCATGAGGGATGATTAAAATTACATAATTCTTTGTTTGTTTGGTAGCCCTGATCATGTATGTTATTCGGTACACCAATACCTTGTTTGGTTTTGTTGTTTATGGGAAGTTATTCAACAATAAATTAAAAAGTGCAAAACATCGACTCAGTTTTGTGAGTCACTGTAGTTGTTACATAGTGGTTCATTTCTCTCTTTTGCAATAATCTTCAACTTCTTGTGGGACATTCCAGCACATTCGAGCTCTTGGAAGATTGTTGTGTAGTGAATCAAGACAAAGTGATTGTGTTTGAGAAGCTTGAGAAATTCATCAAGAAACCAGTCAGGTTGATGCTGAAGCAGGCATAGGAGGTATTGAATGTTGTCATAGTGAATCAAACGAGGCTGTCCCCCTATGGAATTACCATGTCAATGTGAGACAACATCGCTGGTTTCTCTCCAAAGTTTGAGAACACAATAGAAAGTGTATTTGGAAAAGCCAACAGATAATCACATAGAAATTATATCTTAGCATAATAATAAAATCATAGATACAGCTCAATCATCTCAAAATAGATCAGGTGGTCCAAATATCTCAAGTAGTAATAGTGTTTCTCAAGTAGATAGTGATGGTTTAAATAAATTTATATTTGATAATAATGGTCTGGAGTAGTGTTCAGAGAAGCAGGCAAGGCTAATTAGCTGACAGTAAATTAGCCTAGGTAAATTAGTGTCAATTTCATCTTGGCCAAAAATGCCAGATCAATTAGGGTAAATTAGCTTATATTGGTAATTCAAGTAAGTAATTCCCTGAGAAATTATTATGTGCTCTAACAATCTTTAAAAAGTACAGAAAAACTCAGCATTCACTAACATGATTGCCGAGCAGATCAACACTCTCTGCACTTATCTTCTTGCATTGCCAGCATCCTTACTAGTTGCTCTGGAAACCTCTCCATATAACTTCAACAACTTCAACCCAGATTCAGACTAGATGGAAGATGCTGGAGAAGAGGCCACTATCAATCGAGAGCTTGAAATTACACTGAGTTTACGAGCAAATGGACTGGTCCTCCCAAAGCGAGGGCTTGGTGTTGTTGTGCTTGCAGATGTGCTCAAGAAGTTCATACAGAATTTTCCAAACTCAGTAATTCCAACACTATCGCTTACAGATGTAACAAAGGCAGCAGAAACTATGATAACAGCTGGTGGGCTACTGGTATGTGCCATCTTTCAGTTGATATGGATATCATCTGCTGTAGTACTCACTGTTGATTGTAGCTGCCATCTACCAGCATTGAGTCAGATATGGAGACTACAAACAAAGGTGAAAGGCCAAAGCTTAAGACTAGCAAGCTGAAGAAAGCAAAGCCCAAGCCCAAGGGTAAAGATAGCCAAAAATGAGAGATGAAGGATTTGGAGTCAGACTATGAGGAATCTAATCACCTCATCAAAATCATTCTTGAAGGAATGACCCTTAGTCAATGGAGCATGATATCGAGGCACTGGCTGAGTCTAATGAAGATTCTGAGTCTGAGTCTAACATGACTGCTGGGGCTCTAGATGGGCATCATGATGATTTACATTGGCTTGATGGTCCTCCAAAAACCTTGTTAATATGGAGCAATGTGCCTTCACTATTAAAGACACTGTGAATATCAATTCATCTTACCTTCTAGATCTTCTTGATTCAAGTTCAGCAATCACAGCAACTGCATGGAATCAGCCTATACATCAAGCTCTAGTACTACCTCCATCAGTTCATGCTGCACCAAAGGAGATGGACTGGAACATTTGGTAGTACCATGGCCCCCAATTAATTTGCTTTCTAGCTAATTGACCATGAAATTGACAGTTAATTAGCATTGATTAGCCAAAATGAGATCTACATTAATTAGCTCTAATATCTAAGGGTGAATTAGACATTGGCTGGACTGGGTCAATTAGATCTCATGTGAAATTCCCCGAACACTAGTCTGGAGGTTATTTCAAATAAAATAGTACACAGGCCAGAATGTCAGAAAGAGGAAGCATGTCATTCTCATACAGGTTAAGGGCAGCAATCTTGACATTATGGCTGATTTTATGGAACATGATAGCTACTGAGTTAAGTTCTTTCCTGACTGGAAATACCAAAAAATGCAAAATGGCAAATTTGCTAATCAATTGAAACTCCCTCTAACTGCCAACCCTTATGCAAACTGCTTTAATTGTTCAATATCATTTTAAGGAGACTTTAAGGAGTTCATAATTGCAATAGTAGCAGTTGTTGAATTAAATCTGCACATGCAGCACCTATTCTGTGCCTCGGTGTAAGAACCCTTAAACACATATATATAAATATGTCATAATGACATGTGGACAGGAACCATGTGGTTCCTGCAGGGTTCCATGCAGTACACTGCCCTTTTCTCCACCCCACTGAGCCTCATGTGACCAGAGCCTCATGTGACCATGTAGGCTCTCTAGGTATATAAGTACACTGTACCTCTACCTAGCAATATAGAGAGTTCTACACCCTCTACCTAGTTACTTAGCACACTAACCAACTCAACAGATAAGTAGTAAGATCTGTGAGCACTCTACACTGCACATAGCGCACTGCTCAACAAGTTATGGGCCTTGCAAGCGACATTGCACAACTATGAGCTCCTCGGAGCTCTAGTTGAAAGGAGTTGTACTGTAGCCCCTCGGGGCTCCAACTCACACATTGTGTGCAGGTCTTACTACCGATGCACTTCACTGTGCTGAGCACCTCGTTGCTTTTGTAATGGGGTTATCCTCCCTCTGACATGACATCATGGAGCAATGATGTGCCCTTTTGGTGCTCATCATGTGCTAAACAAAAGTACTCTGACAGAGTGCTAAATTATGCACTTGGCATTTCTAAAAATTAAGAGTTAATGACTGATTTGGTGCTTTTATCAGCTCAAATTTTAAAAAATGTCGTTGTCTCTTGACAAACTCATCTCTTTGTTTGATGGCTCGGGATACAAGGCCTGGGCCGAGTCTATGAAGGCATGGCTTATGTCACAAGGCCTTTGGCAAGTTGCTTCTGGCAGCCGACGTTGCCGCACATAAGGTATGGAATCGGGAGAATGATCAGGCATATGGAGCTATCTCGCTCCGCCTATCTCCTTCCATCAGATCCAGATTTGGATCTGCAACAGGACTTGCTAGTACCCTGTGGCAAGCCCTGTAGGCTGATTTTGGCCAAGAAGGGCCTTCTCAGATATTTGCAGACTTTAAATCTGCAATCTCGATCAGAGTCCTGGTGCAAAACCCTGTGCCGACAATGGCTCAGATCTCTGAGAGATACCAGTGGCTAACTGCCAATGGTGTCGACATCCCTGAGATAGTTCAGGCCTTATTACTCCTTTTGGCATTGCTGAAGGAGTACAATTCTTTATCTTCCACCATCTTATCCACAACCAGTATGACCATTCTCTCCTACACTGTAGTGAGGGACCATGTGATGGCAAAAGTCTCCTGTCGAGCTGCCTTTGCATGCTCCAGAGACATGGTGAATAAGCTGTCAGCTGTCAAGAGAAAGGGCAGCAACCCTAAGTGGAAAGGGAAGGAATCGGAGAAATTCAGTGAGAAGTCGTCTGAGCCTTTGGGCTCCGACTCAAAGAAGAAGCATAGGTCTGGCAAGGCTGCAAGGGAAAAGCATGAGAAAAAGGAATCTCACAGCCACCTCACCTCCACTAGTATGGTGGAGCCCTTCATGGTGCCTAGCACACCTTATGCAGTTGCAGTATGCTCCGCCCATGCTGCCATGACCATTAATAGTCAAGGCATCATTTTGAATGGACTGGCACAAGCCAGTCCCTCTTGCCTCCCACTGACATTTGACCAAAGTGTTCAAATGTCACAGCTACATGGAAAATCCATGTATTTTCACACCACTGACCTGAGAAAGCGGCTTAATCAGCCCGAGTCAAAGGTCACTGGAACCTTCTCCCCCAGCCCCTCTGTGTACGAAGACTACCAGGCAGCCCAGGATCTGCTCACAGGTATCGAAGTGCTGAAAATGGCCAAGAATCTTCGAATAATCGAAGAAGACCAAATGAGTAAGCAGAAAGGTAAGTGCCACCAGGTGGAAACCCCTGAGCCATCAGCTTGGATCAAGGAGGTTCCTGAAATGGAACCTGAGCCTGAGGATGATGACAATGAGGTCTCCCTCAGCTCTGAAACGATGGTTCCAGATCAATCAATCTGGGAAAGCGTGGATAACATGCTCACAGATGAGCCAATAGCCCCCTTCATGGGGGCTTATGATGAAATGTCAGTTCTTTTCCCTGACTATCGCATCATTGCTAACAATAGCTTGACAGGGATGAACTATTCGGGCCATTCCCATAATATAGAGTGTCCCATAGAATTTTTAATAAATTATATTGTCGCTTGTGATGCAAAGGCCCTAATCAGGCCATGTGTGATGTGTGCCAGAAAGGAATGCAAACATGGTGCCCTTTGGATCTTGGATTCAGATGCATCATTGCACTTTACTGGTGAGATGAAAGACTTCATCTCCTATGAGGATTTGCCTATGTCTGAGAAATGGCAGGTCAAGACTGCTACCAGCGTGACTTTGATCAAAGGCAAAGGCGCTGTCCTGATTTGTCATCAGATAAAAGTTAATGGGAAGACAGAGTCGTGCATCATGTGCTTATCCCCCATTTTCTATCTCCCAGATTTGACAAGTGAGCTTATGTCAATGGAAGTGTTCCTCGTTGCTGAGAAATATACTATAAAAGGAAACAGTAAAATAATTTCCTTTGCTGACAAAAAGAGAAAACCCCAGCTTGATGCAATGCCAATAATACATGGTGAAACCATCTATGTGTGTGATTTGCACATTCAGAGCACTAAGAGATTAGAAGTCACGACTATCTACGTTGCTGACTATGACATTTGGCACAAGCAGCTTGGCCACCTGAGCGAAGCTGCTGTGTGACAGATGCCAAAACACACCCATAAGTTCCCCAAGGATCTAAAAATTCCAAGGGACAGGCACATTTGTCCAGGGTGTGCCAAGGGAAAAATGACGTCAAAGTCATTCCCTGGATCTGAGTCTTGGACCGAAGGGGCCTTCGAGCTAATCCATTCTGATCTGAAGGAATTACCAATACTCAGTTATCACAAGTACAAATATTTTATCATATTTGTTGATGATTGAACTTCACACATGTGGAGTCAGTGCCTGAGAAAAAAGTCCAATGCTGCTGAGTCAATCAGACAGTTCGAGGCGATGGCCAAAACTCAATATGATGCAAAAATCAAGTGTTGGCATTTTGATCCTGGGGGGAAATTCCATGATCGGGAACTCATAACCCAGCTCAAAGAGGCTGGGATTAAAATTGAGATGTCAGTGCCCCACATCCACCAACAAAACAATTGCGCTGAACATGCGATCAGGACATTAATACAGAAAGCACAAATATTGCACTTTACTGCCTGCCTACCACAATCATGGTGGAAATTTTGTATAGAGCATGCTACATATCTCTACAACTGAACACCAATAAACTGCCTGAAATGGCAAACTCCAATCAAAGATCTCGATGGCAAAAAGCCTGATCTGAGTGACGAGAAGGTATTCAGATGCAGTGCCTATGTTTACCTGCCAAAAGAGAAGCATCCTAATAAGTTAGCTCCAAGATCGGAGCTCATGACATACATCGGCCTGGCAGATGGCGTCAAGGGTTGGCACTTTATGTGCCCATCAGGGTCAATATTTGTCAGTGCTACAGCACTCTTCAATGAGACTCTGTTCCCTCATTGTCCTGGGGCTAGGACCCCAGCAAAAACTGATCTTGGGGATATACCCCCTTCTGGAGATGATGACCACTCTGGGGGATCAGAAGATGATAGTGATGGAGGAAGTGATGACAGCTTCTATCCGGGCCATGGGCATTACGCTGAACTGGTGCTGAATCCTCCTCCATGAGCTCCATCCCCACCACCTTCACAATCAGAATATGGAACCCCTGAAATGTCTAGAAACCCACTGTTCAGCTCCTTTGGTGATCCACCTCAGGGTGCTAATCTGTTTGCACCAGCAGGTGCACCGGGTCCATCGTCCCAGCCTAGTCCAGCACCGCCAGCAGTAGAGGCTTCCATACCTCCACTAAGGCGATCAAACAGGCAGTGACAAGTCCCAACTCGTCTGGGCAACATCTATGGTGAAAATCGTGACCCCGTTCAAATCGAACAAGATGTTGCACAGGAGCACCAATGGTGGGAACCAGCAGGACAAGGCAAGAGTCACGCTCCAGCCCTCCCTCAGGTCAAAGAAGAGGTGCCAGCTGGGCCCTCTCAACCACCAGTGGCAAGTAGAACTCTGCCTGCACAGATCCCGGATAATTTGGGATTAGAGTACGCGACACCTCCTCAACCTCAGGAGTCTGAGGTGCCATGGATTTGGCACCAGAATCCCAATGAGGAGGAGCGAGGACAGTGGTTACCCAATCCCAGTACCCCATCATATTGGGGCCTAGAAAGGATAATTATGTCGCTGAAGGTGGAATGGATCTGATGCGCCTTCTGCTTAGCAAAGCAGTTGCACTATCTACAGCATCAGATCCTGTCCCAATCCAGTATCATGACATTGTGCACTTACACAAGCCTGCACAATCAGAGTGGAGAAGTGCATGCCTGGAGGAACTAGAGGCCCTCTGGAAATGGCATGTCTATGACATCATAGATCTCCCTGCTGGCCAAAAGGCCATCAAAAATAGATGGGTTTCCTCCATAAAATCTGACAGATGAAAATGGGCCAGACCCGTGGCCAAAGGCTTCTTGCAAGTCGAAGGTGTCGACTACAATGAGATATTCTCTCCAGTGGTCCGCTACGAGATGGTGCGCCTCATGTTTGCCCTGAGTGCCCTAGAAGGCATGTACATGATGGGACTCGATGTAAAAACTGCATTCCTGTACAGCAAACTAGATGAGGAAATTTACATGCATCAACCCAAAGGATTTGTCATCCTGGGTAAAGAGCGCAAAGTCATGCGCTTACACCGAGCATTGTACAGCCTTAAACAGGCTGCCCTAGCATGGTGGAGAGAGCTAGAGGCATTCATGTGATTCATTGGATTCGAATGCGCCAGCTCAGACACCGGCATTTTCATCTACAAAAATGGTAAAGACATTGTCATCACAATAATCTACATCAATGATGGCGTGTTCTTGGGGAAGAACAAATGCCTTGTAGAGGAAAAGAAAAATGCTTGTCTCAAGCATTGGGAGTGTTGGGACACTGGTCATGTCACTGAATTCCTTGGTATGTGCATAACACAAGGCACATCAAGAATCACTCTGAACCAAACAACCTACCTAGCCACTGTGCTAGCTCAGTTCGGAATGACAAATGCCAAGGCATCCCCCACTCCACTTCCCATGGGATACATCCCTACAGAAAACCCTGATGAGCCTAATCTGGCTCTCAGAACTGAGTTTCAATCAGTGATCAGATCTTTATTGTACCTGATGCTCAGAACTCACCCTGACATTACCTTCGTGGTGATAAAGATGTCACAATTCTTGGCTAATCCAAGTAAAGAACATCTCGATAAGGCATGTTACATAATGCACTACCTAGTCGGTACTCAATCATATGAGCTTATCTATGATGGCCACAGCAAACAGGGCCTCCAAGCCTTTACTGATTCAGACTGGGCATCCAACGTCATGAAATGCAAGTCCACAATGGGTTACTTTGCCACCTTAGCAGGAGGCATCGTGTGCTGGCAGTCCCGTATGCAAAAAACTGTAGCACTTAGTTCCACAGAAGCTGAATACATGGCTCTCTCCGACACTTGTCAGCAGATAGTGTGGATCACATCCTTATTTTCCAAATTGGGATATCCCTTGAGTAAGGTGCCTATCTGCACTGATAATCAGGGGTCAATCTTCATCGGATCTAACTCCATTCAGGAAAGAAGGACTAAACATATTGACATTCGCTATCATTATACATGTGAATGTATCAAAGATGGCAAGGTCATGGTCATCTTCATCCCGGGAACTGAAAATCTGGCAGATATGTTTACTAAAAATCTCGGGAGGCAGCTCTTCGAGAAATTTAGAAGCTCCCTCAGAATTAAATTCTAGGTTCAAACTTAGTACCTATACATGGCACCTTGGATTGTAAAGCCCCTTCAGGTCGATGTTGGTACAGTTTGTGGGGGGGTGTTGAATTAAATCCACACATGCGGCACCTATTCTGTGCCTCGGTGTAAGAACCCTTAAACACACATATATGTAAATACATGTATACAAATATGTCATAATGACATGTGGACAGGAACCATTCGGTTTTTCCATGTGGTACACCACCTTTTTTTTTTTTTTTCTCCACCCCACTGAGCCTCACATGACCAGAGCCTCACATGTCCATGTAGGGCTCTAGGTATATAAGTATGCTGTACCTCTACCTAGCAATATAGAGAGTTCTATGCCCTCTACCTAGTTACTTAGCACACTAACCAACTCAACAGGTAAGTAGTAAGATCTGTGAGCACTCTACACTGCGCATAGCGCGCTGCTCAACAGCGGTCAAAGGAGGGTGATTATCCATGGATTATGTCCACAATTTTGGGGGCACAGATAATTGTGATTATTGCAATAATCACAGAATCGTTGAATCGCCTCTGGAAGAAGGTCATAGATCTGTCAAAATAATTGTGTCCCATAATTGCCCCGTAATCACCCTCAATAATCCTCATGGTCAAGGTGACTCGGATTATTGACACGATTTTTAATTCATAATCGTCCAGTAATCGCACTATCAATGGTACAATAATCGCCCTACTTTGACCGCTACTAATGTTCAAAAGTGGTTATGTATGACTGTGTTGTTCAGTCTGGTCTGCCATATTTATAGAAAAGGCAGAGGCCCTTCGTAGGCCCGTTAATCTTTACCTACATTATACTTTCTGTTATGTAAGTCATATAACTACCCTAACTTTTAACATGTGCTTCACTATGTCCCTCAATGGAACTATCAACAAATTTATAAGTGCAAGTGGACTTTGCTCTCAGACAAGCACTTACAGAAATTGCTCCCTTTGAGGCGCTGTGACATCATACAAACGAAACTCAGGCTGCCTCATGGTACCTTATAGCTAGTGATTGATGATGCTCGGGAGTCAGTAAGACTCGAAGTCGATTAGAACAACAAACAGCAATGATATGCTACACATGATGGAGGATACAGAAGAACAATAGAATGGGAAATGAGTAGAGAAAGTGGAACAATTATGCCACATAAGCAAATGTGTCTTTCGTGCCATCCACCCGTTCGATATAATCTTTCTCCAACAACGTGTCGATAGCCTACAAATTGTCTGTCACAAAACATCACCAGAAACGTGGAGATTACAGACCTTCTTGATGTCGGGGATCTTCGGCGCGAATCTCTGGGAGATTTGAGATATGACTTCTTGGATGAGCGGTTGATGTTTCATCGTCTTCCGTGCTTTCATAATTCTGCGGACGTTATATCAGATCAGGCTACTTTTGGCACAAGCAAAATTGCTTACCGGACAATCGTCGCCTGAATGACGTACTTCCTGTCTTCGTCTACAGTCTTCAGAACGTCTGTGGACTCCGCTTTGGTTTCTGCTTTTATTGGCAGATTGAGGTTGACGCGAATCTTCTTTGATTTGAAGCCTATGGTACAGATGTTAACCTAGAGTGCATGTTAAACTTGCTTAGTATACCAACCCGGGTTAAGGTCGTATTGCTCGGTCTCATCATTAATCAGAATCTTCGCCTTGACCAGTAGCGCCAGCACTTGCGTCAAAAGTTCTTTAGGTATGGAGGTGGCTGAAACGAGCTCAGCCAATGACAAAGTGTCGTTGTGGTTGTATTGCAGAAGGACGGCCATTTGAAAAGAGCTGGTCATCAGAATGTACTTCTGATTTAGGTAGTTTGTCCGCAATTCGTTCTTTGAATAGTTCCATAACCATGTCAGCTTCCTGCCCGAGTGCTTAATCTGGTAGTACTTCTGGAATCGATCATATGTTGGGAGAATTTCTGTAGGAATGACGAATTCATGACTGGGTGGATTCAACGGCCAGAAGTTGGTTCCTAGAACCATGATGCTAAAGCTGATGTCCATATCATCGTGATTCTGCTGCATTCGATCTTTGAATTGGTCGGTCAGATCTTTGCTTAGACTCATGTCTTGGTGATCTCAGTGAGTAGTGGGCAAGAACGTATGGAGGGACACAAACCTGTGAACATGCGCTGAAGCTTATTCGTATATTCAAAACCACAAGCCTCTTTCAGCTTAGAGATCATGCTTGCTTCGCTTTCATCCGATGCAGACACACCATGGATCAGGCGCTTGGATAATTTGGTGGTGTAGAACGTTTGGAACACATCTTTGTCCTCGATGTACTTGAAAAGAACCATCTGTTGATTCAGCTTCAGGATGCGGGTATCAAAATGATGAGGGATGAAACAAACCACCCGGTTCAAAGCACCTTCCAGATCACCTTCCTCTGCTAACTTGTTATTCTTGCGTAGAAGCAGATCCGCATGCTTGGCCAACAGCTCCGGCGACTTCGAACTAGATGTTCCCGTAGCAGCGTTACGGTTGACAAATTCTCTACACGCCTTGTCCAAACTCGCTACAAAACCGGCTTCTCCCCTGAAGCTCCTTGTCACCGTCTCTGAATTCTTTCTGTGGACTTCCAACAAAGCGTCGACGTAAGCTTTCGGATCTAACGCATCAACATTGGCACCTGTTTCGCCCACAAGTTTCGAGATTGCAACCTGACCGGCTTTCTTCACATGTTCCTCAAATTTTTTGCGAAGAGGCTCTAAGCCTTCGGGTATCCGCGACAACAGAGCATACATCCGTTGGAGATCCTCATCCTTATCAAAATCTAGGAGGCTTTGGAAGCTTTCCCACATTAGCTCTGAGTGTTCACGGATGAGAACATGCTCGCATTTGCTGATGAGCACCTTTCGCGTTTGAGTGTTAAGATAACGTTCCACGCGGTCTTCCTCCTCCTTCAGTCGTTCTTCCGCCTTCTTGAGGTAGTCTGATATACTGTTAGCCGCTAGAAATCCTTCGGATTCTTGCCTGTAGTATATCTCCGTCGCCGCAATAAATGGATTTTCGAAATGTTCCTTGTACACATCAAGACACGCTTTGTTAGGATCGGAGTCGTCCAATCCAAGTGATACGAAGGAGTCTACGACTTTCTTGACGAGGGTCTGATCGATCGTGTCGCCGTTTCGTTGTGTTTCTATGAGACGCAGGATAGCCCCAGCCAGTTTCGTATGTTTCTGTTGTACAGGAATGAAAAGATTGTTCTTCCACTGGACAAGAGCAAGCTAAGAAGGTATTGAATCGCAGAACAGAAGGGTATAGCCGGGCACACGACTTACTGTGTACACCGGGTAGACGCCTTTCCGACCCTCGTCTCTTTCGCGCTTCACCCAATGTCGGTTTAGATACGTGAAAAGACGATTTATATAATTCGCTCCAGTTGTGTATCGGTCCCACTCGGCAGCATAATACCGTAGGACTGCCTCGTCCTGAAAGTTATCCGTTTTCTGGGTGGCAAGTGTCAGAATATAAGCCAAGACTTATTGAATGACTTGACCTCTCGAAGGGATTTAAGATGAGCCACGAAGTATCGAATAAGATTGTTGTAGAGATCAGAGCCCATCAAGTTGGCGCCAGCTATAATGAATATATCAAGACGGCGTCGACGAGGACGTGCTCGGATACTTACTTCGGTTTCCCATGCTTAGTGAGTCTGACGAGGACCCATGCATTTTGGAAGATGTGCAATAGTTGTACGCCACAGTGTACAGCGACATGTACTAATGCCAAAGAAGATCGGGTAAGATCCTCAGGAAACGCGATGAGATGATTACCTTGGAGTACGAGACGCCAGTCTGTAGTTTCGTCATTATGTGGTCGACGCCTTCTTCCAAGAAAGCCCAAGTAGTGGGAAGATCCGCCGACGCTGGCGGCATGGGAAAGACAGCATTGGAAGCGGACATGGTGGCAATAGACCAAGGTATGTAATGTCTGCACAAGTCCAACGGTGATCGGCAATCGGAAGCCAACTTTTTCAGTTTTCACTTCAAATTTCAACCTCAAGCATAACATAGTAATCTGGCAAACGAAGTGCCTTCTATACTTTCACCCCTTTGTGTATACATGCAATTCCTCCCCACAGGTCTGTCCACGCTCCCGCATCCACATCACGTCCTGTCGTGAAACCGGCTTCCCGAATCATACTCGCGAACTCAGATTGTGGAGGGAATTTCCGGATAGATTCAACGAGGTATTGATATGATGCTCTATCCCCAGCCAGAATTGTTCCCAGAAGTGGAATTATAGAGAAGGAGTACTGATCATACATGCTATAATCGACTCAGTGAGCCGGGGCAACACTTCCAGGACGAGAGAGATAGCTCACAGGCCCAGCAAAGGATTACTAACACGGCTAAACTCCAGGCAAGCAAATGTACCTCCTGGCTTAAGGACACGATACGCTTCCTTCAACACTGCGGGAATTGACGTACAATTCCGAATACCAAAAGCAATGGTGTAGAGATCGTAACTATTGTCCGCAAACTTGTCTGCGGGTAGCGCTTGCGCGTTGGCCTCATGGAATGATATCTGAGGTGCTGTGAAGCATGAGAAAGCATTGGAGCAAAACGAAGCGGGTGATGCTCACTATTGTGGTACATGGTTTTTTTGAACCGCCGGACGCCCTCCTTCAGCATTTCACTGTTGATATCCACGACTTCTACGGTCGTCTCTCTATCTGCGTACTTTTCTCTTGCATGATCCAGAATCCGAAGAGCAATATCTCCTGTCCCTCCAGCAACATCCAAAAAGCGTTTGGGACCTTTCCTCCCAGGCGTCAGCGACGAAACAAACGTGTCTTTCCATAATCTATGGACACCAAGGGACGATGCATCGTTCATAAGGTCATATGATGAGGCAACTGAGTCAAAGACATCTTTTACAAGAGATTCTTTCTTTTCCTCGGGAACTGTTCTGAATCCGAAAGATGTAGTTCGAGAGTTGGCTGTGTCGGGGGACGACGAAGATGGAGAAGATCCTTGGGAAGTTATGTGCCGAATAGAGTTCGCTGATCCATACCAAGGCAAGGACAGGCGTAGATTTCGAGCAACGGACAATCGTCGTAACATTGCTGTCGAACGCGTGGTTTATATGTACACGTGATCCAAAAAAAAGCTTCTCCGTCTCTTCGATGTCTCTTACAAGTCCATTACAAACAAAGGGGAAAGGAAAAACCATTGGTGACCATCTACGTTTATGCTAAGTTATTTTTTCACATATGTTTGAACACAGTTCCGGAGGACCACCCGGAATCGAGCTCAGACTCCAATTCATCAACAAATTCGAGCTCGGACAGTGACTCTGATCTTTCAGACTCGGATAGTGACATCGTTACGCCCGAATTTCTCGAGTCACTATTGGAAAAGGCCCGAAAAAATTATGCCGCTGCAGCAGCACAAAAGAACAACGAAGAGGTAGAACCGGAGGAGCAGATCATCACATTAAGCGGCGAGGAACCGTACGTATGTATGCATATCACTAATGCAACAATTCTCATTAAATATGATCCAGACCTTTGCCTATGTTGGATCCAGGAATTCTCCCTCCTCCATACTTTGATCTTCCTGAATCCCGTCTCGATGGGCCATCTTCGCTCTTTGATCCGGATGTCAAACTCGCAGAAAGTGTATCATCTTCGCGTACTGTGCCACAACCGCCTGTTCCTCCACCCGAATTGACTAAGAACGGGAAGCCGTTAACCAAACGACAGAAGAAAGCGGTGAGTTCTTGCTTTCGATTGTGATATAGTCGTTCATACTGATAACAACTAGCTCAAAAACAAGACCGCTGGTCCTGATTGGTTTGATTTGCCCGCACCTTCAGAAGCCGATCTACCTCGGTTATACCGCGAAGTGGAAGCCCTTCGTCTTCGCAATCAACTTGACCCCAAACGTTTCTACCGAAAGGATGAGGGCGAGGGAAAGGGAATCAAGGGTCTACCAGAACATTTTGCGGTCAGCCGTTTTGTGTAACGGCGCGTGCTTTCCCACTGACAAATAACCTTGTTTTAAGATTGGTACCATTATCCCTGCAAGCACACCATTTGGTACTGCCAGTGGAGACAATCTGACACACGCGAACCGAAAAAGAACTTTGGTTGATGAACTCGTGGATGATGCCGAGGCAAAGCGTTATGCCAAGAAGAAGTTCAATGACCTTCAAGCCGTAAGAGGTGCGAGAGGGAGAAACACATTGCACGTGAAGAGAGCCATGCGGAGAGGGAAGTGGTGATATGACGTTTAATCTTTTCGTGCTGCTCACTTGTTTATGAGTGAGGGGGGGGCAGCTGGGGAGTACGCTTCCACCAAGTGCCATCGCTGTAGCGTGAGCCAACCCTGGCCTTTACTTTCGTCCAGAGGAGGACCCTTCGGATTACGCAAGAACAACTTAAGTGCTAGGATGTCCATAGCTGAATTACGATTACTCCCTTGCGCCCAACGATGTACTTACATGTGCATTTACTTAATGTGCACCATGACGAGAACATTTTAGACGTGCTTGAAAGATCTGCAGATCGACGCTGGTGCCAGTCCTAACCAGGACTGACACGAAGGTATTTGCTGTAACTACGTACTTCACAGGGGGAGGCAGTATTGAAGGTATCCCAAGTCATTATCGGTGATCAAACTTGGAGGAAAATAAGAAAATGCCTCCTTTATTGCTCTTCGCCTAAGACATTTCACCTTCTTCACAGGCATGTTATATCTTCCAAAGATTCGGCAAACGAATCATATCATTCAGTCCAGATCGCGCAAGGTGCGGTGATTTTATAAGCCCTGTTGAAGGAATGACCGCGTAGACAATTCGCACGCAAATACGATCGAGACTTCCAACCTTAACAGGGGTCAAGGATGGAAAACGAAAAACCAATCATCCCAACCGAACACTTTTGACAACCTTGGAAATACCAGATTTCTCTCCATCGTACTTTCCACCACTAGCCGCCAGGCCGCCCTTGAATATTGGCTTTTGCGACGAAAGCTTCTTCTTCGCTTTTTCGAATTTTTGGCGCTTCTTGACTCTTGGATTGCGGACGGCCTTTGCACGATGAGGGGTGAGACCTTTATTTGCCAGTATTGCACGCGTGAGAGAACGGGGTCCAGACATATTGTTCTGTTCTTCATTATCGAACCTGCTCGACACACATAAAAGGGGTGAGAACCAAGCTGATAGACCAACCCATACCTTTCTGCTGCCTGGGCTGCTTCATATTCAGCTTTTTTCTGATCCTTCCTGGTTTTTGACTTTTTCTTGACAAGTTCATAATACCCATCTGGATCATTCGCTTCGTCGCCCGAACTGGCGTCTTCCTGATCTTTCCGTGTCCTGACTTCAAGCTCTGGAGCTGTGTCATCCAAGTCCGCACCTCCTTGCCCTTTGACCTTGGCAGCTGCTTCTTTTGCAAGCCGAGCCTCTTTCTCCTTTCGTCTTTCGCGATATGGTAGATCATCATCACCGCCGACAGCCTGATTTCTTGCCCCTTGTCGCCTGGCGCTGGCACTCTCGATTTTGGAGGTGTGGAATCGAAGGGTCTTTTTGCGCGCTTTCTTGTCCGCGGCATCTGCATGTTGAAGTAATGAAGTTTCGCCGTAAGCATCTGTCATTTCAACATCGGGATCAATGCGAACGGACGACTTTAACGATGTGAATTCCGGTTCCACAAGATCAAAGACCGGTTCTTTGGCGGAAGAGTCAACAGGAGGATCAGATTTAGAGGTCTTGGTTGACGTTTTCCGCTTCTTTTTGGGAGGTTGTTGCGGCGGAACATGCTCTGCATCCATAAGAAGTAGTTTCAACTCGTCTTTGTCGAGACCAAGCCTCTCCACTTCATCATCCCACAGCAGATCCGCCAACTCGTCGTCGTCACTATCCTCATCGGCGAGCCTTACCCCTGTCTCAAATTCCTCAATGGTTGCGAGCGCTTGCTTAAGCGTCAAGAGACGAGCCATCACGGGATGGGACCTAAGCGATTCTGGCCGCTGGAAATATTTTTCGGAGGAGCGAAGATAAATGTAAAATGCCAGGGTCGTTGTGTAACTAAGCAACGTCTCTATATATATTGGTTAGCATTAAGACACCCACAAGACTCAAGTACTTGCGATATCGGAGGTGCATTAGTTGGATGGAAAGAGGACTGGTCTCGTCTGCTTGTGCTCTTTGGAATATCAGATGCTGAAGAAAGGTTGCGCATCAAAACCTACTTGGCAATCTCGGTTTGAGTTTCCATAAGACTGTGAGCTGTATCTTCCCAGTCCCTCGTCAGTGCCAGCGTCTCTGGGCTAGTTTTCTCGAGGTAACGGATAATGGAGTTTGTATCTTGCGGTACAGGCACAATAGCAACAGGTGCTTGTTCCAGAAGTTCACTGGGACAAACTTAATTCCCAAGTTGAATGGAGGAGATGATTGCGTACTTTGTTCCTTCGTGAGTTCCAATGACAAATGCATCCTCCAGACCAAAGTCAGCGTCTTCCAAATCTTCGCGTGATTTAGCTTGGAGTCGTTTAGCTTCCTGCTCCTCAAGTTCATTGGCTTCTTCGTCATCAGAATCGAGCTGTGGTGCGTTGGAAGAATAATAGGCAGATTTGCTCCTCCCCCAGGTTTCTTCCTCTGACTCGGGCTCCTCAGACGACTCTGATTGGACAAGCTCCTTCTTTTGTTGAGCTTTTTGTTTCTTCGACTTGGGCACAGGTGTCTTCTCCATAACCTCTTCGTCATCCAGATCGTCCATGTCTACATCCTCGTCCTGTCCGCCGTCATCCTCGCTCTCGTCGTCCAGGCCTTTCAAGGCAAATACCTCATCCTCGTCACCGTCGTTGTCGTCGATGATGTCTTTGCCATCAAGGAGAACTTTATCTCTGGAAGCATGGACTACACGAACAGGTTAATAGGTTATGGGTCCAGAACTGAAAACACACATTGATCCTCTTCATCCAAAGGAATATCAGAGAACTTTTCCCATTTCTTCAACGTTCCTTCGCTGCGATCAATAGGACGTGGCTTTCCACTTTTAGAGCGAACTTTGGTAGACCGACGACGAGGCATTCAGAGAGTTGCAGAAAACGCGCGTGTGCAAAATTTATTCTATATTTAGCACTGCTTTACATGTAACATAAGTTTATAAAGGCGGTATGTCAAGCACGCAGCACCCAGTATATAGAGCAGCATCCACATCCATGGTGGCGGAGGTTCGAGTCGTACGATGAGTCACGTCTTGAACGGGTTTTGTTTCATGCCCAAAATTCAGTCCATCCTATCTTCGGGCTTTCGCTCCTCCTGTCGTTTCTTTGCTACTACCCCGTCTCGTCTCAAAATGGTCGTCAACACGCCCTCCATGGCGCTGGAGGAGGACTCCCAGCTCATCGCTGTTCTCTCCAACCTCTCCAGAAAATCTCCGAAGCTCGTCAAGTCAATCACATATCCTGCCCCGGCCGACCCTAAAATAGTCGTACGTAGCTGGAAAATGAACGAGTTCAAGTACTATAACATCCCATCGCCCTTTCCGACTTTGGCACGAGGACTTTTCACTGTAGACCTCCCTAAAGACGACGACGAGGCAAAGAAGGATGTGACCGATGTGGATCAGAGGTATCGGATCGTTGTACGTGGGTATGACAAGTTTTTCAACATCGGGGAAGTGCCTTGGTGTACTGTACGCTGTCAATTTTGCTTAAAAGTTCACCATAATCTTGTTATACCTAGTGGCCTGCCCTAGAGGCACACACGGCTGCCCCTTACACCCTATCTCTCAAATCCAATGGATGTATCATCTTCATCGCCGCCCTCACCCCCACAAAATTACTGATCGCCTCGAAACATTCCCTTGGACCTGTTCAAGGCTGGCCTGTGAGTCACGCTGAGGCAGGGGAGAAGTGGTTACGGAAGTATCTAGCGGAGAGGAACAAAACGGAGGAACAGCTCGCTGGTCGGCTGTGGGAGAACAATTGGACAGCAATTGCAGAGGTGTGCAACACAGAACTGTGCATCACACCAATAGCTAACTTTTGATATTCACAGTTATGTGACGACTCGTTTGAAGAACACGTCCTGGGCTATCCTCCTGAAAAGACGGGACTGCATTTACACGGAATCAACCAAGCTACCAAAGCATTCAAGACGCTCCCACAATCGGACGTAGATGCGTTTGCGGCAGAATGGGGGTTCATACAAACTGCCTCCATTACGTTAAACAGTATCGATGAGGTCAAAGCCTTTACTTCGGAATGTGGAGAAACTGGCAAATGGAATGGCGAGGCCGTCGAGGGGTTTGTCGTCCGTACACACGTCACGGCACCTCCAGTAGGTAAGGGCAAATCTAGTGATGCGTCGCCATATGCGCCGGGTTCGTCGTTCTTCTTCAAGATCAAGTTCGACGAACCGTACATGATGTACCGCGATTGGCGCGAATTGACCAAGTCTCTGTTGTCGTCGAAGGATGGGCTGTCACCAGCCAAGCTGTCTACCTCGAAGATGAAAAGGCCAGAAACAAAGCTATACGTAAAGTGGGTGATCGAGGAGATCAAAAAAGACCGAAAATCATTCCAGGACTATACACGAGGGAGGGGCATCATTACTACGCGAGAGAGGTTTTTGAAGTGGTTGGAGGCGGATGAAGGGAAGGGACAGTTGGAGAAGGCCAAGACGGGATTAACACTGGGTGTTTCGATGACGGATAAGGGGAAGCAGTTCGAGAAGACGATCATTGTACCTGTGGCAATTCCTGGATGTGGTGAGTTGGCACCGATCTCTCGTCGTACTCTTCAACTGACACTGTGAATACAGGAAAAACGGCTGTTGCAGTCGCTCTGGCACACATATTTGGCTTCGCACACACACAGAGTGACGACATCCATGTAAAGAAACCCGCTCCCATATTCATTAAAAAAATTACGTCCCTCCTTGAAACACACGACGTTGTCATAGCAGACAAGTATGCTCTCTTTTTGCTTCTCCCATCTCACTAAACCCATATAGAAACAATCACCTCCGGCAACATCGCCAAGCACTGCGCGACGCCACCTCTAAATACGCCACGGCTGTTCGACTGCTTGCGCTCAACTGGTCAATTGCAGATAAACCACAAGCGACCACTCACCGGGTCTGCGGCGACCGGGTACAGGCGCGGGGTGAGAACCACCAGACCCTGCGTGCGGACAGGTCTATCGCGAGATCGCACGAGGAAGTCATTTGGAAATTCATCAACGAGACAGAGGATCTTGCCGAAAGCGAAGTTGACGCAGTCGTGGATATGGACTTGGAGGATGATTTGGAGGCCGCGGTGAGACGTGCCGTGGACGGGTGTGTAAGCGTGCTTGGGTTAGAAAAACCTAGTGAGGAGAAGATCAAGGGGTCGCTCGACGTGATAAGAGGGTATGTCCCAGCGACGAAGAAGCCAGATGAACCTGCGAAGAATAAGAGCAAGAAAAGGAGTGAGAGAGGAGACGAGGGGGAGGAGGATAGTGGCATACGATATTATGGGTTGCTTGCCGAGGTGGATCTTTTCCACTTCCTGGGACAGAAGCTGGAGTCCCTCAGTTCAGATGCCAGCCAAACAGCCGTGCCCGCAATACAATCGTGGGGGAAACTGAAGGATGCGGGTAGGGTGTCGAAGCGCCCTCATGTAACAATCGTGCATAGGAACTCGCTGCATGGCGAGTTGCCGCTGTGGAATTGCTGTGCGAAGTTGTATAGATCGGACAAACCACCATTATTCAAGGCGAGATTGGGTCATCTAGTATGGAATGAAAGAGTGATGGCGATGACGGTGGAGGGGTTGGAGGTAGTAGAAGGGGATGGGGCTACGCTTGGAAAGGAGTTTTTAGACACATTAGGAGAGGAAGTGAGGGAGCGGCTGCACATCACGGTGGGGACACAGAGTCAGGATGTGCCAGCAGTAGAGGCGAAGGACCTGGTGCAAATGTTCAGAAACAGCGATCGGGCGCCTGGAGATGAAGGGGGTGTTCTCCCCTTGGACGGGCATGTTATTCACGGTAGAATAAAGGGCTTGATAAGTTGATATTCTTCTAATTTCTTTACTTGATTCTCCACATATCATCCACTACTTACTGACAACGATGCTAGACGCCGCAGTGCGATTGCACAAGTCACGTGGTGTTACTGAAGGGATCGCGGACTTGCAATCGCGACTCGACCATCATGCTAGGATGTTCGTAGTGCTTCTCTAGTCTACTGTTCTCTCTCCTTCAATCGAATTTACACATGCGGTGCATTACACCATCGGCATGACGCTTGGAATGCGCCAGCACTTACTGAGTGGTAAGAATACATTGCGCTCGTGGATGCGTTTCTGTGATCGTAGATATCATATCCCTGGATTCCCATAGGTTTTACTGGATTTGGACAAGAATTTTGGAATAGAAATGGCCATTTTTTTTTCGTTAAAATAGGACGGTCGCCCGAAAAAAGTCATTTGCGCAATTTCGAGATCCACATGTTCAGCGTGGAGATTGAGAAGTCGAAGCTTTACGTCCAGTCATCACATGTGCGACTCATTTTACTGATACGTGTTGTCGCGCATGCTCCAGTAGCCCTGCTTCATGTTGCCGAGTGAACATGCACTAGTAATTTAATACTCGTATTTCACAGGTTCGTCGTCAAAAAGCTTGACCGTGCACTCACATGTGCTTTCTTTCGTCCATCCTGAAGTACTGGTTATTGAGCCGCCTCCGTTCTCGCAACCCACCCTAAGTTCTACCCGCACTGTTAGTACTAGATACAAAGATTCGAGAACCAATCCCTGTCCTGAATCTTGATTATCGACGTCTCTCCCTACACATTCCAAACCTTTACCCCCTTAACCTTTCAATCAGGAACCAAACCACACAGCGCCTGAATGAGAAAGTGAGGGTCTTTTACCTGGAATGATGTCTAATGGGAAGCACGTTTGAAGGAGAGGGGGATCCGGTGGAGAGCTTGTTCCTTCAAGATTCGCAAGTTAGGTAGACCCCGATGATCTTCTACTTGACGCGGCAATGGCCGTCAAGCTCAAGCTTGAAGCTTGAAGCATCGAACAGGAATGTGTTCGGACTTATCAATTTGAGCTTCTCGCGATAGGAAGAGCAGTTCATTGACCAACATCAGTGAAGATAGCGGAAGTATAGATATACATCCCCGAGAGGTAATCATACTTAGTAGGCGGTGGGAAGGAATCTATGGTAACAGATGGGAGAAGCCGTAAGAATTTATGATCACATGAAATTAATGAAAGATATATCAGACGCCTCCTCCACGTTGAGTTGCACGAACAAACGGCATAATCCTGGCGTACGATGGGACACCGTTCAGGGCGTGGGACCTGTTATTATTATGAGTGGAGCACAGAAGATTGCCCTGTCACATGGATGCAGAGGCAGCAGATCCAGCCTGACTTGCCGGACGAAATTAGGCTACAGGTACCTGTAATTGTAAATCGTTCGGCAACTGACTTAGAAAGTACTGTTACTGTTGTATATGCTGCAGGACTCGCCAAAAGTGGTGCTATGATGCTCGACCGGAGGAAGGTACTAGGGCTTGGTTTTCCCTTTCGAGGAGGAACTACAGATGAAAGTCGTCAATTTAGTTCGTTCCTCTACTTATCTCGAATGAAAAAAAAACCAACGCTTCTGGTGCTGCATGCTTCATTATCGTCAACTTCCCGGAAGATGCAGCAGAGACCATCTGCTGCTCGATAGATTTGTTGATCTTTGCGCTGAGATCCTAAGAGAGGTTCCTTCAACTCGGTGTGCAACCACCTGGAAGAAACATAGCTACTTTGTGGACAGAGGCTTGCTTTACTAGCGCGGGTTTCTTGGGGGCGATGTATTTTTTGCCTTTTTTCAAGTTCGTAGCGGCTTTGGTGGGCCGGTGAGGAGCCTTGCTCTGCAGTCCCTTGGTTTTGCCTTGCACCATGGTACAACAAGAAACTTGAAGGATGAATTGAACAAGGTCAGTATAGACGATGGCTATGGGAAGTGTGATTTTTCCACGCCATGCGGAGTTGTATGTAGTTCCGCCATTCACCGAACCAGCATAACCATCGTCGACTGAAGGGGAAGGGGATGATAGCCTCTGCACCCAGTCTTCTGCGTTTACAGCATGCAGCAAAGAGCTCGGGAAAAGTATTCTACATCCTCGGAGCCTACAACATATAGCTGATTTATTTCGGGCCACCAGCGGGCCTACCATGACCTCGTCACGCTCCCTTCCAAAAAGCCCATCATTTCTTATGGTCCTCCTGGATACAGCGCAGTTACTGGACATGTCGTAACTGTATTTGGGTGCACAGGCTTTTTGGGAAGATACCTTGTGGCCAAACTAGGTGTGTGGATTATCAACCGTGGACAATGACCACAGCTTAGCCTGTATATAGCAAAGATGGGAACGCAGGTTATCGTTCCTTATCGTGATGAAGATGAAGTGAGGCGGTTGAAGCTTATGGGTGATTTGGGCAAGGTTGTTAAGATGGTAAACTTGCTGCTTTTGGAGGGAGATGTACCGGTTACTCAACGTGTTGTTCTCGATGCATATTACAGGAGTGGGACATTCGAGATGAAAACCAGATCGCTGAATGTGTCCGGCACTCTGACATCGTATACAATCTCGTGGGGAGGGATTTCGAAACCAAGTCCGTGACCTCCTGTAATGCAATCCGCTTCCTCAACTTACGCACACGAACAGGAACTTTGGCTACGCGTCTGTTCATGTGGCTGGCGCGGAAAGAATCGCCTCAATTGCTGCACAGTCAGGCGTTTCCAGGCTTGTCCATGTTTCGCATTTGAACGCTGCGGCCACTTCGAATTCCAAATTCTACCAGACCAAGGCCGAGGGTGAGGAAAGGGTGAAAGCTGCATTCCCTTCGGCCACCATCGTCAGACCTGGGATGATGTTTGGTCACGAAGACAAGCTTTTGACCAACATGGCAGGTTCGCTGATTCATCATAGTGCTTTCTTATCTTTGCTCAGACGATGTCATGATTTAGTTTGGCCGATTTGGTGGTGGTTGAACCACGGTCAAACTAAAATACGCCCCGTGCATGTAAGTTTCATCTGATCGAATTCCTCGTTGCGAAGACATGAAAATCCATCATTTTGCAGGTCATGGACGTTGCACAAGCTCTTGCAAACCTTATGTCCATCCCTCAACTCCCTGGTACCTTATCCCTTCCAGGGCCATCAACACTAACTCACGAGTACCTGTTGGAGCTTGTCTCATCAGTAACTTATCAGCCCCCATCACGCGCTCCAGTTCTGCCGAAGGCAGTTGCTACAATGCTTGCTAAGGTAGCTCAAGGCGTTTGGTGGCCTGCTCTCAGCCCCGACGAGGTCACGAGACGGTATATTGATGATGCTGATGTGCCTGGGGACTGGGCTGCAGTCGGCGTTGAGCCAAGTGAGATTGAGAACCATGCTATCACGTATCTCCGCCGCTATCGGTCTGCGTACGCGACATTTACAGTATTTGTCGCAATGTGTTACTGAACTTGGCATTTAGGGAGAACTTTGTGCGGCCGATCGTGTTCCCTCCTCGTCCCACTGCTGTTACCACGGTGAGTCTGTTTTCAGGATATTTGGCGTAATAGTATTGACAAGATGGATAGGTGTCAGAATACTAATAGAGCGTCCCCTTAAAAGTTTTATAATAGAATTTGCTCTGGACTGGAAGATTTAACTTGCGATGCCACATAGCAAACAGAGAAAGAGCACAAGAACTTGCAGCAGAACTGCCTATGTAAACAGACAATGATTACAGATAAATAGAGCATGCTAGAAGAGTGACGGACATCCGGTGATGGGTGTGAACAACGGACCGTCATCATGGTGTGTTATACGGGCCGTACGGCTGTGCTGATAGTATAAAAATCTCGCGAATGTCAACTCATGGGTCAGAACCCAGGTGGCACGAGAGCTTTTGGTTGTTGAGGTTGGTTGGGATTGGAACCGGGCCCAGGATATATGGAGGGTGCCAGCATCTTGAGAAAGTCCGGTCATGGATGGCCCAGCGTGTGCAGAGATGGAAGAAACTGACCTGCTGCGCACCCTGCTGCTGCTCCATCATCTCCTTCTCCTGAGCGACAATCTTGGCTTCGTCCTCCAGACTCAATGCCAAGGGCAACGCCACAAGCAACGCGGAAGTGGTGACAACCCACACAATACTGCCTACAAGTTTGGTACCGCGTTTAACGAAGGAGGCAGATTTTGAGATGCGCGAAGAGATGGAGTGACGTGTTGTAGGTGGTACAATGTCTATGAGAGCAGCCATGCGGTCGAATAGAGTCTCGTCTGCAGAGAGGGCAGAGGATACTGAGGAGAGCGAGGCATTGGAGGATGTGCGAGAAGACTCCGAGGAAGCGTAGGGGGAAGGGCCGACATCTTTCTCTTCGACGATTTCGACTTTGACCATGGTTACAATGAGAACTTTTTCTCGGCTCCGATAAGGGAGTTGCCTGTGTCAGGACGGCTTACTCCCATTTGCTTGGCTCTATTAGGTTGTCTTACCCCCGACTGTATAAATATCCTACTTGGTCGATGTAATGACTCTTTCCCCCTGTCCTCTACTCTCTAAGAATAAAAGCCATGCAAGATTCCTTACAATCACCCCCGGACTCTATTCCAACCCATCAATCAAGTCCTCTTCCTTCATTTTGTCTCCCTATGTAATCTTACTCGTTTACAGGTCTCCTTATGCCAAATTCATCAGTACAGAATCAAATCCACGACTACGCCAAGTCATTACCCCCTCCAAGGAAGCAGAACACCGCCTGTGACGCTTGCAGGTTCACTTTCCACCCATCATTCACATATCACTCCATATCTTACTACTTTCAATCTCAGGACAAGAAAGGTCAAGTGCAATCGTTTTCCAGGCCAAGATAAAGTGCGTTCTATTTCTTTGCTTTCCATTCGTGTATGTATTGTCTCCCTCGTATAGTGCCAGGTGATTTACTTCCCGATAATTTGGGCTCCCGTCCTTTACACCTTCAAATTAGCATTGTTTGTCCAAGAATTACCCTTGCACGTTGGTATCGTCGTGATCCGTCGTTTCTATCCGCAACACTAATTTATGATTTGTCCTAGACATTATGTGCAACAAGCTACCAGCGAGAAGAAGCGCAACGCTTCCATCACTCGTAGGCCACGGAATACCAGCTCCGTAGGGCACCCAAAATATGCTGTGACACTCCTTGACTCCGCTGGACATCCCAGTGCGGTTCTTGGGAGATTTGCATCACCACCGTCACTAATGTGCCTTCCTTTCTTTTTCTGCGCTCCATTCGTAACTCACAAATGAGAACCGCAGTTCTTCGTCTCCCACCCCCCTGGCTGCGTAAGAGCTTCCCATCACTTTTGATCTATGGGCGTTCTCCTTATGTCCCTCTTAGCTCCTCTTCATTTGTAGAAAACAGTCATACCGCTCCAGTTCCTCTCAATCAACACAATGTATCATTGTGTGTCAGGTTTGGGTTTTATCCACCCGTGACAACCACCACCCCGACACGAGACGTACTGTCCTATGTCTTCGCTCCTCCAGACAATCCCAGGTCTGTGGTTTTTCATTATAATTTTATTTTTGATCGGTTCACATGGATTCATATCAGCGATTTGATACCATTTCATCTCCCACCGGGGCGAACAAGATCACCTTACGATTCTTGGGGGGAAGAAGCATCACAACTAGAAAGTGACAGTTTCAAAGCCGAGTAAGTGCTTATGAGATTTCATTTCGCAACCCATCACCATGTGCTGGTTGCGCTATATTGGGTGCGACTATTGTTTTTTTGCTGAAGTCACCGATGGAGAATTCAGTCTCCCTCTCACCCACGTTGGGTGTCCGATAAACTAATGATTTCATTCATTTCCCGGCAGATTCTCACTTGACCTCGTGGAAGTGTTTTTCCAAATCGTCCACACGCGGATCCCCCTCCTTAACCCCGCTCAATTTCGTAATCGTCTGCAACTTAGCCTATCACAGCCATCTGGTAAAAATCCTCTCCACCCCGCTTTAGTAGCTACCGTTCTTGCTTGGGGTGCCAAGTTCTCTGAACACCCCCTGCTAGTCGCGGACCGGCGGCGTCCGGGCGGCCAAAGGTTGCTAGCCCAAGAGCTTATTGATCGCGCGCGGAACCTTGCTGAAGCTCTGAAAGTACATCGCATACCTACGCCCGATCATGTAGTCATCGGACTGCTTATTGAACCATTACAAAGTCGTCAGTGCAACCGAGTTATATACTCCTTCGTTCTGTTGCTCATATTAATAACTCATAGAAAATGCTGCGGACCCTACAGGTACGAAAACATAGCCTTCCGCTGTTCGGCGGCCAATCTCACTACGTCTTCCCCTTAGGGTTCCACGGGTTTTGGTTAACAGCAGCAACTCATCATCTGCTTGATCTCCAGGCGAGTATCGATGCATCGTACGGTCATCGAATGTCCTTAGATGATCGTATTTAGATTAACCACAAGTCTACAATGTCACAAATACCTGATGTAGAGGCCCGTGGAACGATGATTTTCGCCTGGTGGATGGCTTGTATATGTGATGCCTATGCGTCAGCCTACTATCGTCGAAAACCTGTCCTCGATGATGACGACTACGACATTGACTTTTATACACTGGATCCAATCAGCGAGATGAATGGTCCTATGCCTTCGCCTAGAGAGCAACTGGAGGTAAATTGCGACACACCCCATTTTATTGACTGGCTGATCTCTTCGTAGTTCATAGTGAGACTTATAAGCCACTCTTGAGATCCGCACCTGACCTGTTTTCCAGGGTTATTATAAAGCAGCGCACTCTTTGGCGCGTATATCTCGGCATATGTCTCGACAATTGTGGAAGCCAGCAACAGATTCGGGTGGGATTCTCGTTGAATCTCTATCCACCTTTACCACTGCACTTCTTGAATGGCGGGACAACTACCTGAAGAAAGTCGGTGTGCCCAACAATTTCAGAGGCGATTGGGATTTTGTATCCGTTAGTATTAGAGCACAACTAATCTTCTTCAACCAACTTCGATGCTTAGGCTGTGTCATCCTGCGCAAGCGATGCGACGTATCATGTCATGTGGATCATTCTGTTCAACGCTACGGACGACTTTGGAGTGAAAGAGATTAAAGACCATTCAGCGGGGCACAAGATCGCCCGTATCGAAGAAGTCCAACAGCAAATTATGGACGAAGCACTGCAAGGAGCTCTGCGAATTGCCGGCCTGGTGTGTAAATATATGTTCTTCGCGTGCGTACATTAACATCCGCATTGGGACATGTAGGCTGCTGTGTTGACGGAACATGGCTACTTAGTTATTAACTTGTCGTCGTTCAGGCTTCGTTCATTACTGATGTGACATTGCTTATAGAAACTTGATCCTGCTGTTATGCACGTCAGCTGTATTAAGGCTGGTACGCTGTTGGCCCGCCTCGGGCGCCCAGAAGCGAGGAACTGCATCAATGGTTTGGAACAATATAGCTATTCATACGAAGAAGCAGGACATCAGGCAGCGGAGATGAAGAAGACTTACAGCCAGGCACGGGAGGTGGGTCCTCAATTCAACCACATGGCGCATCTCATCCCTGGTACGACACCTGAGCCTGCTGCCATGGCTGTCGATGATCAGGAGACGAAACCTGATTCATCATCATCGAATGTGCGTGTTTCTCCACGTTGCGTTGGCGTGCCTGGCTCATACACCTGTTATTAAAAACAGTCTTATATGTATCATTCATAACCCGGCATGATTATTTAATATTGTAATTTGTTCACGAATGGACGTAAGCGATTGTATTTGTAACTACTAGTTTGGATAATCTTCTACTTACCTCGTCGTGAAACGTCGATACTTCGCATGGCATATTGTTTATTGTTACTACCGTAGAATGAAAAATAATAGTCATCACCCTTTCTCTCCATATTTCTGAGGACGTATTGAATCAGAGGACGAGAAGATCAAACAAAGAGGTTGGCAAGAAATTTTAGATACAGCGAGAGTGACGAGATGCTGCGATGAATAAATGTCGTGCAACGGTGCAAGTCATATGTGAAAAAGAATAGAACAATGCATAGCTGAAACACACTCTAAAAAAACAAAGATAGCACGAACCACCTTGTTCGGCGCATTCGGCAGTCGTTGCAGAAGGGGAGAGGTTAACCTTCGAGGCCATATTAGTGTGCAGTTAGAATAGATGAGCGGAGAGCTGGGTTGACGTTAATGGTGGTCACTGGATGACATTGACTGCTCCATCAAGGAGGCTGGTGGGAAAAGACTCTGGGATGGCATCACGAGAAGAAGCGACAAATTCACCCTTCGAACGTCCACGGTCGTACCCCCGTCAACCCATGCATGATGGACCGGAAGATGCCTTTGGAAACATTGTCATGAGGTAGGTACTTAGGTTGGCAACTTCTTTTGTCTTGTGTCACATGCGATGCATCGGTTCTTCTGGCCTGGTGTGCGTGCATCTGAGGAGCTCTCCCTCAATCTCAGGAGCTGTCAACACTCTGGAGAAAAGAAGCATTAGAGGTGAAATAAATGAGTCTTGGGCATGGGATACCGACCTGCGATTCGCTCCAAGTATCAAGTACAGCAATATTAAGTCATGGTCTGTTATCATTCAAGATTTTACTCATCGTACTTTGTTCAACGATGAAATTGAAGGCGATATACATACCTGTCCCCGCTGTTGGTTTATACTCAGCGTACCACGCCCCCATCCCATGCAGGCCATGCTTCAATCATTGTTCGTGGTATTGGCTTAGATGCCATTATTGGTTGACAGATGTCCCAACGAACTGGAATCTATGGAACCGAATTTAAAAGGAGGGGAAAGAAAAACCAAATATGGAGGCCGCTTAATGTCTCGTAGGATCTGCGCACGCCGAGTCCACCGTCATCGCTAAGTGTCAGGCTCTATGATAATCCACTATCTCCGGGGGAATGGCATCGAACAGCCACTTGGAACCGATCGAGTCGTGAGCACTCCAATGAACACGTTTTCCTTTCGGTAGACGCCCATGAGACACATAAAACTACAAAAGAAAACGTCGATGACGGTGAGCATTTTAGTTCGAGTTGAAGAAATATTCAGGTGAAGGTCGATAAGTTTTCGGCTGAACCATTCAAGTTATTATCGTTGACTTTACACCGGTCCATTCCTTTCCGGTTCCTACATTGGATGGTTAGGAGATACGTCAGTGAACTAGCAGTCCGGTCGATATGGAATAATGCGCCCTCGAAGCTGGAATAATTGATTTCTCGAAGTTGATGGGGTAGCATCACTATCTTCACAGGAGATTATTTTTCTAATTGTTTCCAGAGCATGGGCTTATTAGATATCTTCTTGGGCGTATTTCACGGAAGCAACAAACACCTCCTACTTACCTCGCTCTGAACAAGGGTTTAAGATCTTGATCCGATTAACAGTTGAGTAAAGATATGGAAAAGAAATATATGCGCTTGATGCCTGTGGATGGAATTGCTGCAAGAGAAGCCAGATGAAGAGTTAAGTAGGTTGAAAGAATTCCTTCATTTGCTGTGCAAAATCTGTGTATGGAAAATCGACTGCGTTGAGAGCTGCTGCATCAGAATACAAGGATTGACTGACATTTCTCCAGTTCGCCATGACCTCATCTCGTTAAGGCCGCCAGACGTCGTCAGCTTTTGGCATTTGCCAAAGCCCACCTGCTAGCTATAGCTGTTCAATAGAATTATCGATAGCATCTTGCAGATTTTGCAATAGGATGGGTCTTCTTTTTCCTTCGGCAAAATGAAGCACTGATAAAATCATTGGTTGGTTTAGATTAACTTGAAAATAAAGCCTCCGTAGGAAGTCATTCCCTCTTGGCACTTGCTTAGCACGTTTTCTGTTATCCTAGGATCGACTCGGACTTGGATTCAAAACTACATCAGAAGAGAGGGCAAAATATCATCGAACCATCTGCCAACTTTCCTGATCCCTGGTGAAGAACACCGAAAGATGGGCGTTGCTGTGGACTTGAGCTATGGTGCACAACACGCAAACACCGCCACCTTTGTGCGAATGAAGCTGCTCCTTCAGATTTTACCCGATTTCTTATACGTCTGGTAAAAAATGCTCTCTACCAGAGTGATACTAGAGCGTATTCGCAACCGAGATCAAAATTTGGTTCCGAGGTTTCAAATTTCTTGTTCGCCGTTTTTGGTCGCGTCACAATAGTCGGTCTAAGAAATTACCAGCTTGACCTTTGTTACGAGTTCCCTTTGGATTTTAACCAACATCAGCCAACCTATGGCTATTCGTACGCTCATTTACCAAAATTACCAGCCCCTTATCAGCAAATGATCCTAAACGCTCACTTTCCTAATCAGAATTGGACTTTACCTGCGGTACCGCCACGCATCGAAAATCCACGCCGTCACTGACTCACAGGCCGCAATAAGCGCGTCGGCAGCTTCGAGAATTCGCCAGGAAACCCGACTGCAACAGCGTCCACTCCTACGTGATCGTTTGTGGGCAGCCACTTGGAGTGTTAAGAGGAGGAACCTGCACAAGCAAGACTGCAACCAGCACACCGAACACGACTACAATACATAGAGTATATTGTCATACAGTAAGGCACGTACTATCATGATTGACGTCATCTTATCTTTGTTTCGGGCAGATTCAAAATTACATATTTTTGATGAAAGTTGTAATCTCGATCCGCCGAGGTGGACTGGCCCGGTTCCCAAGCGGAGCTCTGTCGGAGATTAAAAATACATTGCGGAAAGTAGATTTTTATTTTTCGACAGAACTCCGACACGGGAGTTTTTCTTTAGATCTATATTGGGCATATTACATAATACGATAAGCGAGCTGGACTTCTACTGCCTTGAACTGAAGTTTTTGACCTGGAGTTGAGCATCTTCAGAAATTAAACTGCTCGGTATGCTTCCATCCATCGGATGCCTATGGATTGTCCACTGAGGCAAGTGCCTAAAGCCATTTCAGGGACATCGGCTGCGAAATCTTTTCCCGCGGCCAAATTGGCAACGACCAATCAATGTGACTTTGGACTCCAGGAACATTACTGATTGAATAATGCAACTCGAGCCTGTTGCAAGATCTCCTTACAGCAGTACAGAGTAATCTGTAGTCTTGTCGATGATAACCACGACAACCCTTCTCTTGCCTTATTTAATACGCATCCAACATGTTCACCTGCATTCAGCCTCTTTGGTTGTGCAACAGTCTTCTTAATCGAGCCTGAAGGAATACTTGGCTCAGATAGGCACAACGAGTGGTGTTCGTATTAAATGCATGGATATCAAACACTAGAGCGTATCTGCAAATCGTTTTTTCTGATGTAAAAGGAAATTTCTTCATGATCATGGTAAGCTGATTGGCTGACAGCTCAGTAAAAACGGTTGCAGTACGCTCTAAATATTATGCCAGTTGCCACGATCACCGGAACTGTTGCATAACTACAGCCATATCCAGCTCCACGTGCACCATGTGGTGGACAAACGCAGTGCATGTTAACGTTAAGTACTGCATTCTCGAAGGTACACGTATTGGTCCAGAACTTGGCATGATGAGTCCGATACGACTGAAGAATAATGTCCGTCAAATGCACTGCGAACTACAGATCGGTGGACTACATAGAGAAATGCAAAGTGATGTGAGAGGGGAAGAGAACATGAGGGGATACATGAAATGCCAATGACAGCGAGATGCAGTGAGTATACAGGATATGTGCGCGAGTGTGTGAAGATTGCATGAGGATGTGGTGAAAAAAGAAATGACTGTCACGAGAAAACGGACAGCTGGAGACATCTGAAATTGTCAAAGTGAAAACAGTCCGAACAGTCACATAAGGTGGCAGTAATAAACAGACTGGATCGCAGTAGATGTTCAGTGCCTATCGCGTTCAAAAGGGATACCACTCCCAGCCTGGAAAAGGGCGCATTTGATGGTGTTCAGTACTAGTCGCTCGCTGTCCTCGATGAGACCTTGGCCAGTCGTGTCGAGGTAAGTGATCACGGTGTTGATAGCCTCTTCGGCATCCGTCAATGTCGGCGGCCTAGGATCAGGAATCCGAGCAGCCGAATGATAATACACGGCAGGTGAGTCGACATAAAGTGGGAGGTGAGTCTGAGAGCTACGCTCAGTGCTGTGCTGGTGAGCGGTCAGCGGTGAGAGATGAGTGGGGGGGCTAGGTTGAGGTTCAACGTGGCCATGAGGCGGAGATGATTGTTCCAGCGACGAGGCAACGTTGTGGTGGTCCGACCACGAAGCATGCATTGATTGAGGATCATTTATTTCATGATCGCCCGACAGACCGTCATCAGGCTCGAGCGAGCCTTCAGCAGACTCCAAGTCAACGGCACGAGGAGGAGCGACGGACACGCCCTCCGAACGTCCATCAAATGCGGGATTGAGAGGCGACAGAACAGATTCTGAGGTGGTGTCGTTCATAATGTGGGCAGGATACGAATTCTTCTTCGCCCCCGCCCATATACCGCCACGGACACTGTGGCGCGACTTGAAGTTCTCTATCCAACCCGAGCTCGCCTTGAATTTTTCTTCAGGAATGTGAAGCAGTCTGGCCGTTTCCTTCGCCTTTTGTCTTATCAAACTGTCGGTAAGGGGTGTCTTGCGTCTGCTACATTCATCGAGCCATTTTAGAAGCTCCTCCTCGATTTCAGGAAACTTTGACGGTCTGAATAAAAGAATGCTTAGCTAGGAGATAGACAGGATAGGACTACAGACCTATGTTTAGAAGCTCGCTCCGTCTCATGTGTCGGCATATTTAGCCATTTTGTTTTGTTCTTCAATATTTTGCTTATCGTGCTTCGTTCAACACCGAACTTGGCAGCAATATCCTCTTGCCTTGCGGTGGGTAGTTCTTGATGGTGTAGACAAATTGCTTTGCGGTCAACATTACAGAGGCGCTGTTTCCTCTGCTTTCCCTTTCCAGAACTCACATTTCCAGGCAACTTGGAGCCCATGAATGATGGGTAGACGTGTGAGACTTGGGGGATTGGCCCTGAGATAGAGGACACTGATGTCAGTGCGGAGGCGTTGCTGAGAGCAGGCGAGACGGAGCGCTGATTGTTTACATTAGAGCCAGGCGTAGATCTTGGCTGCTCGTATTGGTGGTATGAGGAAAAGGGTGACGATAGAGATGTAGGGGTCATCGGGTGATAGGTGGGAGACTGTAAGGGCATAGGAGCTGCGGTACCGATGTTGACTGAAAGGCGGTCACGTTGGGATGTGAATTTGTCCACATCCTCACCATTTGGCGTTGGAGGACGTGAGGTCTCTACCGGCGGAGTCAAGTACATAGCAGAATTATGATGCTGGTAACGGTGTTGAGCAAGCAAGTAATAACGGTAAACAACAGGACATACGGGGGTAGGGTGTGGTTCTGATCTCTGGAAAGATGATGGCATGGAGGCTCGACGTGCATGCGTACCCTGCGCGAGGGCGGCACGTTGCCGTCGTGTCAGAACACGACTCGGGCCGATGCTCGATTCGACCTGATGAAACTGTGTGAACATGGGTTCATTCGATGGGTTAAGAGAGAAAGTTTGAGAATGGTGATGATTTGCGTAATTCTCAGACTGGTGGTGATGTTGTGAGAGGTTGGGGGATGTCGTTGAGGACGCTGGCGAAGGATAATCGAGATTTGGAGGTTGATTTACCACAGAAAACAAGGCTGTGGGCTGCGCGGATGGCGCAGGTGTGGATTGAGCGACGAGGTGGTTGGTATTCCACGAGGAATCGTTTATAGACGCGTGTAATTGATTTGTGGCCGCAAGCTGCTGGCTATGTTGGGGCGTATAAACTGTGAAGTTCTGCGTCTGTGTCTCCATGAACGAACACCTTAGATCATCCAGTGAGCAGCTACAAGAATGTGAACTATGCAGAAAATCTGCGGGAGATGGACGAAGGAAACAGATGAGAAACAAGCCTAGGAGGCTTATAAGGTCGATATCCGGATTTCTTCGTAACCTACCACCGCGATCAACTCTTACCTTTTTCGTCATCATCACTTAACATAAACTTCAATTCCTCCTTGCCATCGTTGTGTTCTCGCCAAACACCATGGAGCCCTGTCTTCGACACTATTCGCTCTTGTTCTCTTCCCGGGGCCCTCAGCATCTAATACTTCAGGTAACTTGTCACGAAAATGGATATTTTGCATCCTTATTCCAAAAGTGAGTTGATAGCTTTCATCGCACACGAGGTGCCGGCCCACTCTTTCCCTTGTCAAATGAATCCCACTTTGTTCAACCAATGCTGTGCTTCGAGTCGTCTCACGGCGGTGGAACGATTCCGATCGAAGTTCAGTTGAGTCCTAGTTTATGGTTTATGGTTAACGTTCATGGTTCGTCTGCATTGGCAATGATTTTTCTAACCTGGGATACCTTTTGCTCGGTACGTCTTCCACATAACTCTCAGCTCTCGGCATCAATATCGGAGTACTGATGTACGAGAACTATTGTCGCGATTTGCTTCAGACCGCAATCCTGACTTCGGAAATGAAATTCTCATGTTACAAACCCCCGTTAAGCCTTGCGGGCCGGTATCTTAACATGCAGAGAGGTCCAAAATTACGCAGGCTCAGGTCCTATCGATGGACAGGGCCTAACGAGACTCCAATTAGAGAGAAACTCTCGACGGCTTAGAAGCTCTTCCTACTATCATCACGACCCTCTTGACTACTTCAGTGGACATTGCCACAGAGCTCATGGTGATCTCTTCCTTGGTCTTATTACACCTTTCGGATCTTGCCTCGTTTCATTTGACAGAACCCAGTTCTCGTTCTCGTAACTACTGTTTTCTCTCTAGAACTCTGATCCTCTCCGTTTTCATAGGTTGGTAACATGTCATCAGGTTTGAATTAGTTCCCTCGGGCCCCGTACCCCATACTGCGTTCTATCCTAGCGCCGTGTTCGGAACCATTCCGTTGGGCTTCTTAATTTCTCAACTTCATGGACAGCGAATCCTCTTTCCGAATGATAGTATCAATGACGTCGGCGTAAGGTCAAGTAGCCGACGACGAGCTGCCGCATAGTGTCGCGGTTGGACTTGAAGCACACATTCTCCAAAACTATTCGCCTGTTTCTTAAACTACCAAGGATGCCGGGAGGAAACTAAATATCACGGTTTCATCTGTTTTTTTACATCTGATGTTTTTCAATCTTGGAAGGAACGCCAGGCGAGAGTTCGTGGTTCGTAATAAGACAGGTATGAATCAGAAAATTTACTCAATCCCCCTTGCTCGTGATGTCTAAGGGCGTTGTAACGGGGACATTTTATGACTAAGGAGTATGTCTCCTTGCCTCATGTTTTCTTGTGATCCAACGTGTTTAGGTACGATGGAATGCAAAATCTATTGGCATCCAAGAGCTGTATGAGGCAGGTGCTCCGCTTTCGCCGTGGAGTTGAGAGTAGCCCTTTTCTTCGTTCTCCAGATGGATAACAGTTTATTTTGAACTCAAATTCATGCAGCACTGCACTTTTTGGACCCCAATCGCGTGTTCGTATTATATTCATTACTCATGGGGCATCATGCGGACACTCATGCCTCGCTTCTTTGGCGACGCAGACTTACCCGCTAGCGGCCCAACAGCTATATCAACGAACGTGTCTAATACTTCCATCATGCCTGAAAAATCCTGTAAGCCTGGAAAGCTTGTCAGGTTTTACAAATCTGGTTACTCGGATCGGCTACGATCTAGGAGAGTACGATTGATGCATCGTGGGTTAACTTTCGACCCTCGAGTATATGCGGCGTTCCGGTGGGCTACGTTTTCAAGATCTACGCCGTAAATGCGGAAAAGATTTATCCCTCCTTCCTAGCCTCTGACCTGGTTTTTGGACCAACCGAAGAACCTCATCTCACTGATCTGCAATCCAGCATCGGGCGCATTGCTGATCATCGATCGATTTTGATGATAGTCGGAATTTTCCTCTCCCAAAGTTCTATTCTGTTCCTTTCCCTTCGATTTATTGCGCTGGAGGTGCAGCTTGCTGCCGATAAGTAGCTTAAAGGGTTTACGTTTCCGAATGTTTTTATGTCTTTGCAAATTTCATCCCCCCGGACTCTCCATCGTTATCTTCAGAATGACGTGTCAGTTCAGTGTGCAGTGTGTTTGATCTCTCCGTGCTAACAGGGCTCGGTAATGCCGTGGGCCTTATCAACAGGATGACTGCTTTCTGGCATCACCAGTATTTCTTATTGGTTGGCCGATCGTCGCTTGACGCTTGTACGTCGTCGCCCACGGCAAAAATTTGCCATACACAAGTATCTTACGTCGAATTTGGAGTTGTCCTCTCCCTTCGCATGGTTTTGTGCAATATTTCGAATATACTTACCAATTCGGTACATATAATCTGCTGAACCGACTGGTCCACCATGGACAAGGACATCGGCTATAACTCCGTCTTCGGCACCGGCACAGCCGCTGGATCCCAATCCCATTACATAGACACGGATGATCCTCATTAATCCGTTGGGAACGCTCGGAATTCAGGATGACTTGTCACTCCTTGGTCACTTGGGGAGATGACAACCACTGCCTCCACTTGTTTCCAAAATGACAACTTCCCTTTCCTTCACTTATCCTGTTCGAGCTACTTTGGATTTGGCAGTGATGGGCTCGATATGCATAATAAGCTTTAATTTTGACTTAAAATCTTTACATGCTTAAAATCATAATTAAAATCTTTACATAGTACATTTATTGTAATATGTTGTGAACGATGACGCTGGAAGATGCGCATTTGTTTGCACTCGCGTAAGTAGTAGAAACGATGTCCACCCGAGTCCACCCGAGTGCAATCGAGTGCAAACCGTGATACCTCAGGTCACGAGATCCTCAATCGCGCAATTGATAGTTACTTTCAAAGGCCGACGAGCTTGCCAGCCTTCGTATTCTACCACTTCACTGACGTCTAAGTACATAATGGTGGGCAACGACGAACAACAGCCCAAGGTCATCTGAAACGCAATCAATTTCAGCGATTACATCGGAAATGCAGTGAGTCTGGTCGGGAATAAACGGAAGGCGAATTGTAGTATAAATATGCGGCATTGGAGCACCGTCGGAGGCTGTAATTATTAACTGATGTTCAAAGCTGCTCTGGTAACCGCTGCGCCTTTGCAACGCGCTGTCATTTCCCAATCAAGAACATGCGCTCTCACATCTGCCATATGTCGTCGGTCTTTCATGTCCGGTGGCATCCGGTATGACAAGCCTGGTTCGCAGGCTACTCCAACTCCTGGAAAACGTAAAAGATGACTGTTAATCGTATCTGTGTTGTCCTATTAACCACGACGTCTTCATCGCAGACGACAATTCAAATTCATCGTCAAAAAATGATTTCCAACTCACTCGGCCAGACGCAGTGAGTACGCTTCCACCGACAGTTCGCGGTGATTGGGTACTATTTCATCCGGTGTACACCCAAGAGGAACTCAGAGTCGTTGAGGTCTGTTCTTTTATTCAAACGGCCCTTCCTTTGATCAATCTTTCGTGTTTCAGGTGTTACACCAGGACGCCAGAACCTTTTCCGACAAAGTGGCGTATCGGTTGGTCAGGTTCGCTCGTTATATGTTCGATTTGGTCTCTGGATACAAGCATGTCACGATTCCTCCTGATGAGAAGATGTCTTTGGAGAAGCTCAGGGAAGCTGGTTACTTGTTAGATCATCATGCATGGCTCGGTGTGAGTTATGCAAACATGCTACTGAGCACATTAAATTTATTTGCGTCAGCGCATCCTTTTTCTAGAAACAATTGCTGGAGTTCCGGGAATGGTCGCAGCTACAATTCGTCATCTTTCTAGTCTCCGGCTCATGGTGAGAACTGTTATCATTTCAGACCTGTTCGATATTCTGATAGATATTATGAACAGCGCCGGGACAGCGGGTGGTACGTAGCGGCTGCTGTGATGTATCATCATGCGTTTTACCTCTCGACAGGATTCATACTTGTTTGGAAGAAGCCGAGAATGAAAGAATGCATCTGATGTGAATTGACTTCCTCAAGTGGTAAACACATCGCTAATTCACCCCCGACATAGGACATTTATGACCTTACGACAACCTTCTATATTTTTCCGTGCGTTGGTTCTGGGCGCACAAGGAGTGTTTTACAACCTTTTTTGTGAGCATCAAAAAGTTCTGTCAACAAACTTGACTGATGTTTTCCTAGTCTTTTCCTATATCGTGTCTCCCCGCACATGTCACCGCTTCGTTGGTTACCTTGAGGAAGAAGCTGTCTTAACATAGTAAGAGCTTTCAGTCAATACTCGGTTTTTTCTTTTTACTCACATCATTGCAGCACGCGATGTATCAAGGATTTGGAGGCCGGTCGCATCCCAGAGTGGTAAGTTGTTGCTTTAAGGTTACGAATCCAATTCGAATATTTCACTCAGGTCAAATGAACCTGCACCCCAGATAGCCATCGACTACTGGCGTCTTCGGTCTGATGCCAAGCTGCTCGACGTCTTGTATGCAGTACGATCCGACGAAACCACACACAGATTCGTTAATCACAGTCTTGCTAATCTCAACCATTCCACCGACGTTAACCCGTTCGCTCTTCGGGAGCCAGACATGCACGTCAAAGGAAAAAAAATTGCGTATGTGTATCTATCTCTCCGATGTATGCCTAATAGTTGCTGACAACTCTTCAGCTTTGAGAGATCTGAAGCAGAACGGTATGTAAGGGAGTCACGCGATATAATGCAGAAGAAAATGGCGGAAGGAGGCTCCCCACCTGGAAAGCAGTAGAGGTGCAGAGCGTCAGCTGATGATAATAACTTACCTAATACATGCAATGATCCGTATCTACAATCCTCACTCAACTTAGGTATTTCCATAACAGGAACCCTCGTTTATGGTTAGGGCTAAGCAAGTGACGTCGTGGAACGTGAGCTTATTTTTACAAGTCGTTATGACTCCACTGTAGCTTCTCCGCGTCGGTTCCCCGCTGCCCATGGCCCTTCCCTCGGTATCTGTGACGCACCCCAATTCAGATGGTGTACATGTACGGAACGATGATCACATGCGTCGGCGGGTGTTCGTTGGGCCCATGCCCGAGCAGGTCGTTTCTCACACAGAGGCCCATGCTCTGAAGCTCAAGAAGCGAGGATTGTTCCGTATGGGTACAGCCCAAGAAGAGGATGACATGGGAATAATAAAGCAGAACGCGTTCAAGTTCTTCGTTCATGCTGGTGGACGACCAGAAGATTGGGGGGAGGACCAAGAACAAAGCACCAGACAGGAAATGCTTCAGCGATGGAGAAACAGTGAATGGGGAGCTGTTTGGGGAAGTAGACAGAAGAAAGAGTCTCGCATCGGCCCAACAAGGACAAACTGGGTTGGAGGAAGCTTCGAAATTGGCCATTTTCTGGATGTTCTTCAAGAAACAGAAAGCACAAGGAACAGGACGTCAAGCATCTCCACTCGAGTGTCGACATCTGAACCTCAGTCACACACCGAGAGGGAGCCTCGCCCTTCAACAACTACTCAGGAGACTTTCGTTTCTGCTCGGTCCAGCTTTTTGCCTTCTGCTTCTGGCAATAACGCAACAGGCCCTTCGTCTACAGCTCGAGATACAATTGTTTCTGCGTCTTCTGATTTTCTGCCTTTCGCTTCTTCATATTTAGACATCGACAACGGGACCCCCTATGTCAATGGTGCCGTTTCAACAGAGAGCTCAGTCCGAGATACATCAACTACAGCATTATTAAAACCATCTCTCGATCGTGTGCGGCCCCATGGACTTGATGGATCCAGAGCTAAAACGGAGCCTGTCGTACCACGCTCAATTATCAGAATGCCATCCTTTTCTGCCACGACCGGTGCGCAAGTACACGGAGATGGTAAGGGTAAAGGGAAACTTGTGCATTATCCGAATATCCCACCGGCAGATCAGGAAACGTCCAGTCTCACACCGCCATCGGAAGTGTTGGACAGAACAGGAGATGCTGTCGAAGGTACTAGCGCCGGGGCGACAGCTTCTGGATCTCTATCTTCGAAGACTGCCCCCCAAGACTGGGGTGACGTTGTTATGAGAGGTAATGTAATAGAATTTCCCTTTCGTTCCGCCATATTAACTCTGAAGAAAAGACAGGATGCTTATACGGCCATGCTACACTAGATCCGAGTCCATCAAGCGGCCTTTCGACGAAGTACAGAATCGTACAACAAGAAATCTCCAGTATGGAGGTTGGGCTGAGTACATGGTCGCTTGGCGCAAAGATCGAATTGAAATTTATGAGGATCATGTGAGGTTTCTCAGTTTCTTAGTACTCTGTGCTAACAAGGCTACCCGAAGAGCTTACCGGGAAAGGAATGGATGACAGGTCATAAATCTCTTGCGTTTATTATACCTCTCAAATCTTCAAAAACTCACCTGTCTATGTATTCATTCGTCGATCTCACGTTCTGCATCACATGTACGCCAACCACCACCCGTCAAGAAAAATCACAGTGGATCTTCCGAAGGTTGAAAGAGGGTACAAACATTTTTGTCTTCAAACTCAAGAGTCGCTCGAGAGCGTATGATTGGGTATGGCAATTGTGGTAAGCCTACTCTGGGTTTGGTATCTCCAGCAGTAGTTAACATCATAGTCATTGACAAGGCGCGAAATGGGTGGTCAACTACCCAATACAATCGAAGTTCGGAATCCACGGCTGGACGCCACAGTTAAGATAAACGTACCGAACGCAGCTAACGACCGAATATGCAAGGTTTTCAGTCGTGACAATATTATTCGATTATGCATGGATTCCCTGCGCTCCGTTCCTGATTGGAAAAGCGTCGTTGAACGGCAAATAGCGAATGGAAAGACACTCCAACTCGCCTGGCGAGCGGACGCTAATTTAGATTGGGTCTGGCTGCAGCACGATACGTATGGAGATCCTAGGCACTGGGCCGTACTCTGTGGCTTGGCGTTAAAGCAGGTGAGCACTAGAAATCTGGCTCAGCGACATACTCATCATGCAACTGCAGACCACGAGACCTCCTCTTCTGGAGATCCGCATTGCAGAGCATTACCGTGCACATATCCATTTAAAAAACGGAAGTCGCCTTCACGAACCTCCGTCCATAGAGGGATATCTCCAACGGGTTCGACCTAACTCGACGACGACTCAGAACGTGTACATAGCGACACATGACGGTAATCTTTTTGTCCTCGTTCCTCATCGAGCACATCCGCCATCTCCCCCCGGTTTTGCGTCAAGTACAGGAGACGCAGAATCACTAAGCCAGTCGCATACTCAACGGGGAACCATACAGGTCATGGATGCCACCGGAGTAAATGACCTTAGAACCATCCTTATGATCCGTCGAGCGTTTCATCTTGTGCCTGACACTACACACAGTGAGAAGAAGCCTCGAGTTGATGATATCTGGTTTTCAATATGGTCTCAACCGGAGCAAAGAACACCAGACGATGAACGAGATATAGGTGGAGAAGAAGGCTTGAACAAAAGCAATGACAAGCCTCGTCTTAGGATGCACCGATCGTTCGAACTTCTGCTCGACACGGGTCGAGTTATCAGATTTGAAGTAAGTCTGGGTTGGAAACATACCCCTATCATTAACATGTGAATTTTAGGCCCATTCTCGTCGAGTGGCGGTCGAATGGATAGAGCGGTTGAGGGCTTTGGTCCTCTATTGGAAACAAAGACATCGTGTTGACGCTGAACAGGAGATGGAGCTTGCTCAAGCTCGTCGCCCTCGTTTGACGCCTCAGGTGCGCGCTTTTCACGGTGAATATCCACCCGAAGCTCCGGCAGATGCGTCCACACCTCTGCCGGCCTTAGTGTCATTGTTCAACTGGTGCGTATTGGATGGGTGCAAGCCCATAATAAAGGGTGGGAAAGTGTTCATGAGGCGAGGCCTTCACGGACAATACAAGTGAGTCTAGACGTTCAACAACTCGCCTTTCTCAGACCTCTGTGAATAGGCTTATTCAACTATTTCTCGTTACCGGGCACCTGGTTATGTTTCGCATCACCCCAGGATCTTCACTCCACCTAGCTATGCCAAGAACCAATTTATTAGATGCCTATGTCTGTTCGGGGTATTTTGCTGCCCTTGCCCTTCCTCAAGGCCAATATGATCCAACCACTAGCCCTGAGGCGCGCCGATACCAAGACGGTCTAGAAACTGATGACCCTGAGGAGGATATATTGTTTATGGTGTGGTTTCGGCGACAGCCCCCAGTGGTCGAGAAGGCGAGCCTGCCTGGATCAACAACAGATATGCCTAAGACTGTACCTGCTCTGTCTGCAAAGGCAAAGGTTTTAGTGTTCCGGACGAGGAGCAAATTGGAGCGTGATGCATGGTGTTGGGCTTTGAACAGCGAGATAGAGAGGGTTGTGAGAGCACAGAAGGAGAGGGAGGCAAGATTGAAGGAGACGGGTAACTTGATGAACCTCTGACTATCGCAAGTTCTTTGGACGTCGTATTCTTATTGCTTCCAAGTCAACTAATACCTCCAGCATGCACACTATGTAATAATGCATCTTCCGCTATATTCTTCTTGTATGTCGTTTGGGATGGCGGCAGAAAAGTAAGCGACAACGGGAGTGATCTGGGAATTACTGCTTTGGTTTCTTCACTCTGCAAGTAGTTTATAGGAACATGAATGATTTTTACGAATGGATATTAACACTTACCCATATCTACTCCGTGCTGTCATCCGGCCTACAACACCACCAAAGTCCATCGCCCCTCGTACAACCTTGTAACTAGGCACGTGCTGTCAACACACCAAAGGCACGCAGGTAGGTCATATACACACCCAACACCAGGAAGATCTTGTGCACGGCCTCCTCGGACTAAAACCACGCTGTGCTCCTGAAGATTGTGTCCCTCTCCTTGGATATATGCCATAAGTGATTTGCCTGTCGACAACTTGACACGAGCAACTTTGCGTTTCGCGGAGTTTGGCTTCTTCGGTGTGGCAATGAATATTTGAGAGCAGACTCCTTTGCGCTGTGGGCTATTTTTGAGCAGAGGAGACTTGGATTTTTCAATTTTTTGTGGCTTCTTCCGCCGCATTGCCTGATTCATGGTGACCCATGAGGAACGTGACGTATGAAACGGACAACATATTGAAAGATGGTTCAAGGGATGATTCACAGCGTTACGACCCAACAGCGGTGCCCACGCGTGAGGAATGCGAGCGAAAGCCTGGATAGCAGAGAGCATGTCAGGTCAATATTTAGAATTCAAAGTTATTTGGTTGAATTGTATGATATGCGTGCAGACAAATAAAGAACGCGTCGTGTTCTGCCTTGATTCTAAATAAACACCTGGAACTTGTCCAGGATGCCGACTGCCACTTTTTCGCGTCGTAATACTTCCAGACGCCAGGCATCATCAGATATTGAGGAAGATCAGCTAACCCAGTATAGGCGCCGAGAGGCGGTGGATGACGAGGAAGACGAAGACGGAGAGCCCCGCCACCGCATGAATGGGGTCAATAAAGAGAAGAAAGCCTCTTCATCACGACAAGTTGCTAGGAATGGCAATGCCAAAGATGAAAATGACAACGGCGATGATGAAAACAGCAGGATCGATGTTGAAAACTTTCATGATCAACCTCTTAGTAGAGCCGATTTACCTAAACTCCAGGGTGTTTCGAAGGATTGGCAACAAATGGGAAAGCAAGTTCAGCAGAACTGGAATGTTATTGCAGATGTGGCGGCGTCCGTAGCCGACGCAGCTGAAGGGGCTGATGCAGAAGCTGTATGCTTTAGCTTTTTTTGCAGTATCGAAAACCGAATCCTTTTCAGGACCTTGCTGAACTTGACTTGATAATGAAAGATCTCATTGATATTGGAATCGAGATGAAGGCCCATGCAGATTCAATTGATGATATATATCAGAAACTAGGGCAAGACGATAGTATCGTACGTCCCAGCAGTCATCATCTGTCACGTCATTAATCAGTTAATATAGCTCAATTCCGTTGATAGATACCACGAGGGAGTCAAGATACGAATGGAAGAGTACTCAAAGAAAACTACCCGTCAAAAATATGCCAAGAGCGAAGTGTACGCGAAGTTCAAGCACGGAATCTTTGTACGAACATCTTTAAAGTTCTATGCTCAAACGTTATTCATTCGTTCGATTCCAGGAGGCACAGCATCCAGATACAACCATCCCACCTATCTCAGAGTTCATCCCTCGTGGTACGGTATACAACTTTACTACTTGCCATAAGCTCACGTGTCCCTGTCAGAGGACGGCGACGACAGCGACGATGACGATGAGCTCGAGATGGGCGGAGTAACCCAAAAGTACACCTGCCCTATCACGCTGACAGCTCTTGTCGACCCCATGACTTCGTAAGCTCCGTCTTCTTCTGCGGCATTCCGCAGAAATTCACCATTTGTTGCAACTTCAGGCAAGTCTGTGGCCATTCGTTCTCTGAAGAGGCGATTCGTCAAACATTTAGAGGATCACCCTCTGTCGCCAAGAAATGCCCCGCGTCTGGGTGCAATCAATCATTCAGGTTGACTGATTTGAAACGTGATGTGGCACTTGCAAAGCAAGTCAGAAAATGGAATCGTCGTAATCAACGGGCAGCAGACAATGATGACGCAGAAGAGGTTATTGAATGACTTTTATGAAGACTTGGTATGATACATTCTGGATAATATTTGCTACATCTTGCTATTTCTGTCTACTATACCACCACTCAACGAAAGCTTATGCTGTTATGAACGTGGTCAAGTCCACAGCCCAAGATTACTAAAACAGGCCCTTACTATCTCTAAGTATGTGAACTTAGTATACGCGGGCTTCGAAATACCTGAGTACCAAACGAAATAAAGCAACCAAAGTCGATAAGGAGTGCGATTGTTTTCATTCGTTTGATAAAGGACAGTTCCTGTCCCACCCATGAACTAGATATTTAATCCGTTGATCTAGCAGTTCGAGAGTCTCCAAGAGCCTTGCCGTTATCTTTGAAGTAGATTCGTTAAGCACTGCAAAGTAAGATCAAACCAGAGAGAAGTTCGGTGTTGCGCCGTGATACCATGACAGGTCACTCATATCTAAACCACTACGACAGCCTCACTCAATCCGTCTCCATATCATTATCTTCATTTCCACTTCTTTCTCTGTCTGCCTGTTCTTGAACGGCTCTGAGGAAAGGCAAAATTCCCGTTCCAGCTTCATCAGGAAGCCCTAGTCCTCGCACCAATCCTCCTAGTAAACCCGTTCTGAGGGCTTGGTCGAAATTCGATACTGCCGCCCGGAACTGGGGCGAACTACAAACAAGTTAGTTCTCGAATATTGCAACGGTTGGAAAGAGAGCGCACTCACTTGATTATCCGATTCAAGACTTCGGCCGATGGTGGAGCAGGAAGATCTGGAGGTAAGTAGGGAAAGAGCGAGGGAAGCAGCTCGGGGTGGTGAGTAAACAAAGGTGTGAGGTTTGCTGGCGTGAGGATGTCCGTCAAGGAAAGATCTACATGATATACAAGGTAAGCGGACGGTCAAGGCGAAAGGAAAATGACAGAACCTGGGGGTTGCTCAGTAGCTTGTGTATTTTGTGCAAGAAGGGCCGAAAGTTGGGCGATCTGCTCTGGGGTGGCTTGGAAATTCGACGTGCCAGAACCTGCTTGGGTAGACCTTTTAAATATCAGGACCTTGTATTGCAAACACAAAGGATGAAAGAAACACGTACGAAGAGGCCGCAGTCGATGTCGATGCCTCAGGTTGTGGATTTCCTGCTGCACTGATATTCCATGACATGGTGTATTCAGGATTTTCTAAAAGACCGTTCACGTTATCAACGAATTCTTCGTCCCGGTTAGAGGAGGCATCCTATCAAGTGCGACGTGCGTAAGTACAGAAGCATGAATTGCGACGCAGCCTTCAGGAATCACCTGCATCCAGAACTGAGACATGGAAACTATTAATTAAAGCATACGTTTAGATGATATTGTACTCACAAAGTGCCTTTGATTGGACGAGGAGAACTTGAGGACGTACACTCTGCCCGATGAGGATTGAGTAACTTTGCTAAAAATCGCATCGGACGGAAAAAGAATCAGGTCCTATGGTCCACTAAAATGTCAAGCTCTAGACAGCAAAAAGGATTGGGATACTAACCTCCTCGACTTCATTAGTCGTTCTGTTTTTCCACATAAAATGCAGAAGGCCATCCTCTCCATTCGAAAGCAAGATGGCCCCTTTGGCTGGGTCGCAGTCGACGATATTTGTGCCTTCTCTCCTAAAGGCTCGACCAGCTTTGAATCCAAGGAGAGGTTCAGCCATCCTGTGTGTGATGCGGTGGAGATGGGTGTGGCAAACGCGACGCGTCAGTGCGCTGAAAATGGCAATACTGTTTTTGGTCACTGATGCAATGTCTTTCTCTGGATTGTCCCTTGACGAGCCTCCATTATGGGGCGTAGTATCACCCCCAGCCAGTGACCTGGTCAAAGATGCCTTGAGAAAGGAAGAACTACTCAAGTACGCTCTCCGCCTGCGGCAGTTATGCCCAACTATAGTTTAATTTTTATAGGGATATTGCAGCTTCTCAGGAAGATCTTCGCTGTCCGTTCTAGCATATTCTCAATTCCCTTGATGCTCATTACCCATATCATTGCAGCCCTGGTCGGCAGAGTTCACTCGGTACAGAAAGAAGTCGATAAGCTTGAGGCGGGCAATCAAACACTCCAGATGTACATTGACAACCTGACGGTTCAGATGGCAAAGCGGAGATGAAATAACGGTCGATTTAGCTTCCATATCTGTCAATGACAATAGACAACCTCCATTGCTCGTACACAGCAAGATCAACTCTTACGGAAGGGTCGGGGGTAGGGACGTCCTTGACGACATGATGGCAGTAGCAACGGATAGCAAATATACATTACAGAAGAAAAGCAGTTTAGTGACTTCGACCCGCCAACCACTGTAGAACGATATCTCTGAAGCGAAAATCAGCTTGCCACAATAGGATTACAAAAGACATACAAGTTGTGTTGGCTTTTCATCGAGCACTGGCAGAAGAATTATAAATGTCAATGTCGAATGAAGAATAACAGAACACGCAACTCACCGAGTAAGCCTGTGCAGAAACGTGAGATAATGACAATTGTAGGAACAACATACGTACAGATACCGTTCGGTCTGAGATTTTGTCGAGTTGCCTAGAGAAGCTAAATGAATGAAGTGTGTACCATTAGTTAAAGCCGACATACAAAGCCTTGATCAGGTCTTGTATAGATACATGGGCCTCAAGATCATTCTTATTTCCTAGCTTTTATACGGAATCTTCAATTAGCAACTTGACCCTCGTAGGAAACAGGAGACGCCTGACTACTAGCAGTGGTACGCCCGAAAGGCTTGTTTGTGAAAGTAGTTGGTGGAGTTCAAAACGAGCCGTGTTAAATTTTTCAGGCTTATTCAAAACTGTCAAGCTGGGAATCACGAAGCGAAACAAAGTGCGCACATCGACCGAGTCTACCACGAATCTGCGCACAGACGTCATTCAAGACCAAGAGAGCATGAAGACAACCTACACTATAGCATCCACACCGTTACAGTATCTCTCCCACATTGAACGGAACTTGGGTTGGCCTGCGGTGATAAATGAAGTGACGTGACGTCAGAGTTAAAAAAATGATTGACTCACCAGCAACATCCCATACCTTGAGCGTGACATTTCCCTTCCTTATCTTGCGAAAGTTGAACGCGACGGTTGGTACAACATCCTCACTCCACTGTGCCATACGTCAAGTCAGAGTTCTAGACTAAAGCTGTAGAATCGGATTCACTTGGCCAGAGGTTATAACATTCACAAATGAGGTCTTTCCCGAGGCCTAGCAATCATTTCAGAGGATAAGGCATTTACATCTGCGAAAGGCACAAACCTGGAGACCAACGACAGCTATTTCCGCAGACTTTGAGAAGAATAATCTAATGCTAATGCATTGAGAAACGATGGCTACAACGAGAATAGTGAGACGCACCCAGAAAACCACTGGTAAAGTGATGTGAAGAATCCAGGCATAAAGTTCAGAAAACCTACGATGCTCTGCAGGATGTCCGAGTCTCCTCAAGTCTAATAACCGACGCGGGTGTGTATAACGCGTCTGTCACACAGCGTGACATAGTTTTTCAAAAGTTCGAAGTCGACGTCCACCTTAACTCTGGCAGCGTCTTGCTTTATATATATCTGTACGGCGTCTTTCCTGGTCGATTGGGTCGAATGATTCTTAGGAAACCAACTTTGGCCAGATTTCTTGCCATCCCAGCTGCACATCCCGTTGAACGGCCAAATGATATACCTGTAGTACCTGGTAGACCAAAATTTTTTACCAGATTCCGAAGTAACCGGACGACTCTGGAAGCCACTGAGGACGCTACTGCTCAACAATCATTGAAAACTCATTTGCTTTCAGTCCACGATGATAACTTGAAAGCGCCAGAAAGAAGAGCAGCCCTCAAGAAGAGTCGAAAACAACGGAAGCTTTTGGCCCAAGCAACGGTTTCTGAAAATCCTGACAAGTCAGGAGCCAACGTTGGCAAGCTTGAGGACCCAAAGCCGTGGTCAGGCAATTTGGACCTCAAAAGTAGTACCTGCTTTTTGATTCAACCAAGGTAGAACTCTAACTGGTTGCACATATAGACCGGGTTCCCTTACACGTAAGGACAGAGAACGAGACATCTCGAATGCCCCTACGATCAGCTCAGCCCCATCAGCTTCCATCGCGGACTCATCTTTCGTACTCAAGACGAGTCGAGGGTCTTCTGGATCATGATCACAAACAATGCATTCAAGGTAGGTCTGCATGTTTGTTTACCCTCTTCTTTCAACTTGAATCTCTGTAGACCTTACGCCGCCATCTGACCGCAAGCCCATCGCACAGTTAGCTCACGGTCTGGACCGAGTTTTGTTTAAGTATGCAAGGCCTTCATATGCACCCTTGGATCACGTACTGAGTTCTTGATCTAGTCCAGGAGTACATTGGCTGCGAGATCCACGTTCTCGAGTATATAATTTTTCTCCTTATCTCGAACACATACCTAAGGTCACCGACTTTGCCTTTAATCGACTGACTGGTTTCATTACAAGTTCCAGAGATGAGGTTAGACGATGTTAAGTCCTTTTCAGCTGAATTCAGCTGATTCCTCTCTAGGATCTATGGGAATTGGCCAGACGTGAAAAGCGGACTTTCTCAGGGTCAACTTCGTCGCTCACAGGCATGCTCAGTCAAATATATTTTTTAGTATCAAGCGACAAACCCGTAGATGTGTCCACTCTGAGTCACATCTTTGCCAATGAGGTAGGTAAATTTTATGGCACTCATACTCTGCAGCTCATTGATGTTTCAAGCCACTTAATTTCACACCAGGGCAACGTATGCCAATCTCAGTCGTTATGAACTACAACGATGGTGTGTATGCGATAGATTCTGATGCCAATAATTCTTTGGATTCTGAGAAGAATATCTTGAGTTGGCTGGTGTGTAGTAACCTGTATCCCCTTTATTCGGCGTCTTTAAATGTCGGTCGCAGGGAACTCTACTTGAGAAGTATCTGACCATGACACCAGAAGAGTTCGCGTCGTATAAGCGTTCGACACCGTCCACTTCCGAAACGGAAGGTGAATCCATGCGAGAGGCTTGCCGTCATGCAAAAGTAAATATCTCCCACGCAATCATCTTTCAATGAGTTAATGCATGTCAATAGTCAGAGAAGTTCGTCATGCGTTCGCAGCTCGATTGCCACGACAGTCGCCTTCCCGGGACGGGCGTCTTCGACATCAAGACCCGTGCCTGCTTGCCAATTCGTCTAGATCTTCTCAACTTCGAGGTACGGCTCATCCCTCCACGTCGATTGCCTTCTCGGCTGGATACTTTGAATAGGAAAATTCGGGCTACCTTATTCGCACACAACAAGGTCTTATAGAAAGCTTCGAGAAGGAGTACTATGATTTGATTCGATCAGCCTTCTTGAAATACAGGTATGAGCTTATGAAAAAGAGAATGCTGATTGACTGACATTATCTAGCTTCCAAGCTCGGATAGGAAATATGGACGGTGTTATTGTCGCTTATCATAACACAGAGCGCATGTTTGGTTTCCAGTATATCCCCTTGGAGGAGATGGACCAGCGCCTCTTTGGGCCCGACCCAGGGACAGGTGATCGTGTTTTTGACAAATGTATAAGCATCCTGGAACTTGTCGCCGAAGAAATCATCCGTTGCTTCCCGCAAGAGGTTTTGGGGTTTTTTCTCTTCCGCATATGTGTTCTTATCGGTATTTTTAGTCTGTCAAATGCACCTTTGATACCAAAGAGGGTACAGATGTCATGAACGTTTGGGTCGAGCCTGCAGTCTGGAAGTCCGAAGAGGAAAGGCCAATCAAACAGCTGGAAGTCAAGGTGGCCAGCTATCTCGATCAGAATCCAGCATCAGGTGCTCGTGCAGTTGCTGACGTTAAATCCGATTGTTAGTTCTTTCCACGGCACAGTAAAGGATGTTTCGCTGATGTGTTGTTTATACAGGGACGCTTCACTGGTCAATTTCTAGACTATCGGGGAAGGACATGGATGTTCGTCGGGGGTTAGCTGCATCACGAGGCCGGCAGTTCCGTGCATATAGCATCCCGACTGGTGTCGATATCAAGGACGGGATGAAGTTCTGGGATGACCTAAACTTCAGCGGCAGAAAGGTTTCTGAGAGCAACGCAGCGCCGATCCCCAAACCAAAAATTTTCAAGAAAGCGAACTTTAACATCCGGATGCTGCGCGCTATAGCGAGGAAAGGCAGAAAGGAGACAAGGTTGCTGGAGGAGGCCGAGGAGGGAATGCCGAAGTCTGTCTTGGGAGAGCTAGGTCCTGTCTCGTCATATGTGCAGGCATGGGATGAAGTGGAGTCTTCGGCGAATTGGTTGAACCCCCAAAAAGAGGGAATGTCGACGTCTATGCCGTCAGGCGCCAAGCGAGAGTCATCGGATTCTGCTGGACTTTCGAATCTTCAGGGAGTGCCGAAGTCTGCTTCTGCCGAGGGAGAGCCAGAGCCTATTCCCTCAGGCGTGGAGCAGGAATCAGCGGATTCTGCTGGACTGTCGAGTCCTGAGGAGATGTGGAAGTCTGTTGAGGGTGAGCCAGAGCCTATGCCGTCAGACGCGAAGCAAGAGTCGGCGGATTCTGCTGAACTGTCGAGTTCTGAGGACATGTCGAACTCTGCTAGAGAGGTGCCGGAATCTATGCCGTCGGATGCTAAGCAAGAGTCGGCGGATTCTGCTGAATTGTCGAGTTTTGAAGACATGTCGAAATCTGCTGGGGAGGTGCCAGAATCTATGCCGTCGGATGCTAAGCAAGAGTCGGCGGATTCTGCTGAATTGTCGAGTTTTGAAGACATGTCGAAATCTGCTGGGGAGGTGCCAGAATCTATGCCGTCAGATGCGAAGCAAGAGTCGGCGGTTTCTGCTGAATTGTCGAATCGTGAGGAAATGCCGAAGTCCGCCGAGGGAGAGTCAGAGCCTATTCCCTCGGGCGTGAAGCAGGAATCGGCGGATTCCGCTGAACTCTCCAGCCCTGAGGACATGTCGAAGTCTGCTGGGGAGGTGCCTGAGTCTATGCCGTCAGATACGAAGCAAGAGTCGGCGGATTCTGCTGAACTATTGAGCCTTCAGCCCGATGCTGATGCTATATATGCGTCGCAGACGTCGGAGTCAGCTGTAGACTCAGGTATAGTTTCACCGCCCTCACCGACCGACGCATCACGGCCTAGCATCGAGTCTGTTTCCGGTCCCGATTCCAATGCAAATGCACTAGATGCTGCCGAGCGGACAGAACTCAAATCCTCCTAATCCGCCAAAATTAGTTTTGAGGACAAGGTTCCGTACCTTCATCTAGCTGAGTCAGTGAGATACTTCTGCTATGCTGTAACTGGTTACGGAATTGTCCCAATAGATTATATGCGCTGAATTGCGCCTTCATGCTTGTCGTGTTGTAGCCGAGAACTATACCTGCGACATCACTACCCTGACTTGTATAGAAAGCAACTGCCCGATGTCCTTGTTCGAGACATAAATAGAATTCCAGATTTAGCCGCAAGATAATTATCAGGAACCCTGAAACTCCTTGGGGTTAACACAGAATATCGCAAATTGGGCCACAACGGACGGAATGACTGAGTCACGTACATGGCTAGAACAACGGTGTTCCGTTCAATCTGCGCCTAGTGCCGAGGATCATGTATGTACACAATTAAATGGCGACCCGCGGCTGGTCCAAGACATGCAGCTGCCATGATGCAAGCGAAGTGGCGAAAGCTTAAGGGATTTTTCACGCTTCTGGATCAGGTTCTCCGATACCATCACGGTTTCAGGAGAGATTTGGAGAAGTTTGACGCGTCCATACTGCCGAACGCAAATGTCTGCCAAGTTGCGGCATGACACAGAATTTGATATCAAGGCTTATCGCAAGAAGAAGCGGCCGAGGAATAGAGCAACCTAATCAAACCTTGTGTTTTGTTTCAGTTGTTACTGACCGGATTTGGGCAAGTCACTGATGAAGTGTTTTTGCACAAGCCAGTCTCGAGTTCCCACGCCACTTTCGAGGCCGCATTTAGCAAGGTTTGGCTGCCAATTGCGGTATTCTGGACCTGAACGTTTATGTAAACATAGTTCTCGTCGTTCCTTTAGCTTTTTCGGAATCTGGATCTCAAATGTCTCGGTCACTATTCTCGAGCAGCTGCCATTTGTTCGGGTAAGTCTCGACGATACACTCTCATTGAAAATCACCAAACTACCATACCTCCTCCGCCGTTATCCAGATAACTTCAGATGATTATCACATTTGTAAGTAATGCATCTTGTCCCTACACATGATTTTACACATCCACAATTTATCTATGTAGCTTTTTCTGTTAATTTACTATAACAAGCTTTTACTTGCATTTTCCAAATTTCCTGTTAGTGCTCTATCCTTCAGACATGAGTTTTACCTAATCCTGCATGATTGATGTACACTTTGCAATGAAATTCTGCAGCCATACAATAACTAGTCTAACGAACGACATGAACAAAGAGTTAACTAAATGCTTACTCCTTCGTTTTTTGTATTTTCCTTTTTGGGAATCTATTTTCGACAGGTTCGCTATCGAGCCACATGATCGTAGTGCTGTGCTCCGAGTCGCCCATACACCTTTCATTTCATATGAATGGCTGAGTCTTGTCGGAAGCGGCGGTTTCGTACCCTGGTCCCAATGGTTCAAACCGGTGTTGATCTTTCTGCTGACATTCTGTATGATACAATAAACGCACGAATGTGTTTCAACTTTGAAGAGGTTGAAACTGGCTACTAGAAATTGAGGATTGAAGCTCACGTGTGAAAGACTGGGGTAAGACTCTTTCACTCCAACCACCACTCGCTGCTGCCACAGAATATTCGAGTTCCATCTTTTTTTCGGGTTTTATAAATTATACAGTCACGCCCCTGGCCCTATGATAGGTGTACGTATTACTGCCAAGCAGCCAAGCCCACAACTGCCATCTATGACTGATTTCCATATTGCAAACAGATCGCAGCAGAGATCCAAAAATCCTCTCAAGATGTAAGCTTTGCTTTCTCTCCTCTTACCTTCATATACCCGTATACAAATCTCCATGAGCACTCCCGATGCTCCTCAAAGGAGGCGTAGTTGGGCCAAGTACATTCCCAGGCCGGCCAGTAGCAATGGCCGGCCAAGTAGCAGCAGCAGTTTCAGGTCGTTCATCACCCAGGAGGGCAGCCAACGTTCCAGCCTTCATTTTTTTTCGTTGTCTAAAACAAATACCCTTGACTCGATGCATAGTACTTCTGCCAGTGGCTCGAATCGTACTGGGACTTTCGAGTCTATGACTTCGATCTCTAACATATCGCTTCCGAAGCGTCGTCGTTCTACAAACTTACAAACTTCACCCTTGCAGCCAGCGAATCCGGAGACACAGCATCATCATGGTCTTGAACGGACAAACTCTGCCCACGCGGTGGCCCCCCCCACCTTGAAGGCTCCAGAAATGAGCAATAGGACATCATCAGGGTCATTTGGCAGGATGTCTTTTAGCTCTATGATGGGAGGTTTATCATCTCTATCGCTTTCCCGCACCAGCACAAAGGAAAGTGTTGCTCCCAATAATGACGATTCGAAAGACGTGCGTGGGCGCTCCATGACCAACCCCAAGAAGAAACGTATCAAATCCGTATCACACACACCTGCAGATGGCGACACCTCGTCTCGTAGCCGTTCACGTGCCCGCTCCCAATCCCCTTTCTCATTCCGTCGTCACCGCCCCCGCGAGCCGTCTCCACCACCTCAGCCTATCCCTTTGGCCCAGTCTGACATTGATCTTTCAGATGCATCTTCTGTCCGCCCTCGTACGACTGCCTTCACGGAAGACCCCGATTCGGGCGATGAAACCGTTGGCGAAATGGACCCTGAGACTGAAGACGAGACCTGGAGTGACGATGATCTATTTGACACTGTCACAGAACGCAACACCGAGCGCAACGCGCTGATCGTACCTGTTGCCGGTGTAGACGGTGAGGTCGACGTCGATCCGGATCCACTGGGTGAGGGGGTCAATGTTGTCGTTCCCCCTGAGCCGTACTTCCCGTCCACTCTCAACTCTGGGAGCACCACCCGAGGAAGGAAGAACCCACGCAGGCGCAAATCTGTTAAACCCGAGCCGCTGCCTTATCATACCTCGCGTCCGCTATTCCAGAGGGACAGGTGCACACTGCGGATCACTCAGGGTGACCCGGACGCCACGTTGGGCGAGAGGAGAAGGCACAGGTATATTGTTGCGAGCGATTTGAGTGAGGAGAGTCGATATGCGGTTGAGTGGGGGATTGGAACTGTTTTACGAGACGGCGACGAAATGTTGATTGTGACTGTTGTAGAGAATGAGGCGAAAAGTGAGATTATTAAGGCGACTTTTCTTGGTCACTGATTTTGAAGTTTTTCTCTGCTTTAGTTGACCCGCCTATTCCGAACGCGGCTGATCGTGCGGCTAAATTAAGAAGCCAGCAGGAGGTGAATAATTATTTGCACGTTCGTGGTATTTCATATTCACTTCACCCCATAGCGTCAAGGACTAGCGTACATCCTTATCCGCCAAGCTACAAGTCTCCTACAACGCACCAGGTTGAACGTGACCGTAGCCTGTCAAGCCTGGCACGCCAAGCACGCCAGGCACATGCTGCTAGGTGAGCGATGGGTTTTTATCATGGAGTATCGACGTCTGATCTTTGGCAATGAATAGATATTGTAGATTATAATGAGCCAACCATGCTAATCGTGGGTTCCCGTGGGTTGGGTCAATTGAAAAAGTGCGATATCTGTAGTGATCTGGCCGTTGTAATTGGCAACTGATCGGTATTTCGTAAATCTTCAGCATTCTTCTTGGATCTACATCACACTATCTCATTGAGGTACGAGGCCCATGTCTCTTCGTTTTTGTTTTGCTACCGAAAGCTGACAAAGTCCCCAATAGAAATGCTCCGTTCCAGTCATGGTTCGCTACTTCTTTTCTCGTCTCTTCGCTATCAACTGACGTCACGTACAAACCAGGTCGCCCGCCGCCGCCTCAAGCGCCCTCCCCGGCGTTCTGCCCACCTCTCCACGCAACGTACGCATGTCTCTCTCGCAGAGGCTGGAATCGACCGTGTCGTCCCAAAAGTCGATCAGGACGTCAAGGTCATGCGAGACGAGATTTCGCGAGACGACAAACTCCGAGATGGCGGGCCCGGCAGCAGGAATATGAATAACGTTGGAGTGATTGATGAAGCGGGCGAGGGCGAAGGGGAGGTGGACGACGACGATAGCGTTGAGGTTTCTGGTGAGGCCGAAGACAACCCACCTGTCAAGGTCACTGGGGATACCTGATTCCATGAGAATGGTTAATGTGTATAGTATATTCTTCATCAACTGGTTGATGCATGATAGTGGGTATATGGATATCTCATCGACAGTCTTGTGGAATGACAAAAGTCAGAGATTATAATTGGGTACATACATCAGCAGTACATGGGTAAGTAGAGTAGTCAATAATACAGTTGATGATCCTACTTATGTACGTTCGCATGTTCATAATTGAAGACATGCATGTTGGAATGGAAGGTAGAGGTAATAGAGTAGTGACATCTGAGGCCACCAAATAGTTCCATGACCTGGTTGGGCTAAATCTAGATGATGTTGATACTATAAATAAAATACAGGAAGCATCAATCATCTCAAAATATCTTTTAATTTATGTGCTTTATTTATCATTTATATGCTTCTTGAAAGTTTTATAATATATTTGTAAGTATCATTTTGTTTGGGTTTGAAGTGTTAAACCTTTTAACACTTTTGTTTGAATACTGTCATGAAGGACGAAAAGTTCATTCATTGGTTAGCTTGGTTCGATAGATGATAAAAATGGAGAGCTCGGGTTGGGTCGGTCGCCCTGTATGCTGGCCCATTGCACCAATTTGCCACCAAAGTTTATCTTCCTCATCGTTTGCCACGAAGACGGGGAGAATACTCAAAGTCATCTACAAACTTTGGTACCTGGGATAATTCTTGAAAAATCAGAGTAAACCATGCTACTCACTGTGCGTGATGACGACGCAGTAGTCAAGCCATTTTCGATTGAATTGTAGGAGCATTTGCGCTTGGCGGCTAAACCCAGCTAAACCCCCAGGCTAGACGTTTTGAAATTTCAATCTCCGTTCGGAAACAACCACATGACACGTCGACGCGTCGACGCGTTCACGATCATTTATTTATTGTCGCCCTAGTTCTTCTTATGCCCGATGCCCCGCCAGCGGGTTTCTGCTGCCTGAAAGGCCAGGATTTCGTTTGGCAGCAGCTGTAGACCCGTCTACCCCATGACCTTCATGACTACATCATTGATTGTAGGGTGTGGTACCCCGGATTGTGAATGGTGATCGGAACATAGGATATTTGGCCTGGAAAATGAGCAGCTGGTGCAGGCGTCTGAGGAAAGTTTGGTGGTAGAGCATCTTCTTCAGCATTAGTATGATCTCCATCATCTGATTAATTCACTGCCAAGTGAACTAACTAGCTTGCATGATAGGACAAAATGTAGCATTTAGTACTGTACACCTGATTTGGCCATGATCTTTCACCCCAGCTGCCTAGCCGGCATTGCTTGGCTTGAGCGTGGAGTTTGAAATCTCGGTGGGAATTGGGGTTGGCTAAGAAGACCCCGCGCCGGGTACCAGGCTTTATATACATAGTGAACAAATAGTGAACGATGAACGACTATATCTTCACTATACAAGATACAAGACTGGCTAACCAGGAAGGAGCGTCCCAAAATTATGATACTAGTAACGAAAACTGGTGACTAGTACGGTTTACACAAATATGGCTCATTTGACGGCAGCGCAATTCTTTTCAAGTAAACATGTTAAGTGGCTGTTTCAATACAGCCGTGTGGCGTAGTGGTAGTAAAATTGATCCTTTTCCAAACATTTATTGTATCCCTCTATTCAACGGAATGACATATCAGAGGTTGGAGAAAGCTGGTACAGTCCCGAAGAGCTCATGCAAGAAGGCCTCGCTGTTTGGCGGACGTCCAAGGAAGTCCTGTATACCCGATGAATACAACAGAGGAGGATCAAATGAAAAACCAGGTGGTACCTTTAAGGAGTCAATTTCATCGCGACTTCCTCCGGGTCGCAAAATCTTCTCCCGGTATTGCTTTCCACGGGCGGGATCAAGGGGGTCAGCTTTAAAGACGGTGGCTGGATGTGATGATGTTATTGATTGCGCCAATCGGGTAATAGTCATGGTAAGCTTACCATACATGTCCGCCGCGAAGACAAGAGAATACGTATACCTGTTAGGTATTGTTAGTTTCCAGTGTTTCTATCATTGTCGCATAAGTTACCCATAATAACCAGCATCATACCCTCCAGTAATGTGGCCGAAGGTGCCTAAAACAAGGATAGCTATAGTTCTAGCCAACGACAGATCCAAAGACGTACCCTGGCCAGGACTTGGTTTGTCAGCTTTAACCAACGAGATCTTTTCCCTCAGGGAGCTCCATAATTCAGTGTAATCAGCGGCCTCTACACCAAAGCCATATTGAGTGTTGAAAGAAGGTGAGAAGACAGTTTATCAATGTACTTTTGTCAGTATGGACCTTGAGATCGAACTTGGCAAAGAACAGCTGGCGGAGGTAGAACAAGCCGACGTTCACATAACGACTGCAGAAAGAGAATAACAGCAGAATTGTAATTTCAGATGGCTGTACAAACCTCTTCACAAGCTTCTTGATCAGCTCTTCAGAAAGCGGCTTCTGCGTCTCGTAGTGGCTCGACATCTTCTCAAGAACTTTAGGTTCCCAACACCTATGAAGAGACGGGGATTAGTGCCTACACGTCATTTAAACTAAGCAACGAACCAGTTCTCCAACATCTGGGAAGGCGCCTCGACGAAGTCCCGAGCAACACTAAATGTTTTCTCAACGACGCAACTCAAAGACAGCAAAGTAAATTGTATACCTAGTTCCATGGAAGCGAGCAAACTTGGTCCTACTCAACAGGCCATGGAACACGTGTCCCATCTCATGGAAGAACGTGACAACATCGTCGTGTCTCATCAACGCTGGCTTGTCGGGTGTCGGTTTGGCAAGGTTAGCGACCATGGCAGCAAGGGGGTAGCTACGCTTTCCATTAGGCAGGTCGTAGCCCGAAAGGAGTGGCCAAACAGCGGCGTGAGAATACTTGGAAGCTAATCATGACTAGAGTTCATTGTAGTGAAGTGGACGACGAGGGATGTTCACGCACCGCGAGGGAAGAGGTCAAGATAGCAATATCCGACAAACCCGGATTCATCCTTGGCATCCTTCTCCCAAACAGCAAATTGCTGGACCTCTGCTAGATGTGGTGAATAGTATCGCAGAAGGGCATACTAGAAGTACAGACCGGAATGCCACGTCGAACCTTGTATCTCTTGAAATTGGACGCCGAGAAGGTTCTGATATATGGAAAGAATGGTGGGAACGACGACTGAGACAGGGAAATACTCCTTGACAACCATATCGTCGAGGTCTAGCGTTTGCTCGATGTACTTGCGGTCGTAATAGCGATAGTCCCAGAGGTAGAAGTTGCCATCGAATGGAAAACCTTTCTCCTCATGCTCTTTCTTCTTCAGAGCCAAGAGGATGTCACGTTCTTTGATGCCGACGGGTCGCAGCTTTTCTTCTAGATCATCGAGGAACTGGAGATCGGTCAGTATAAACAAATATGATCGGGGTACAGCTGTGTTCTTACATCTTTGATGCCTTTGCCGGTCTTAATCATTTTCACTTCAGTGATGTAATCTGCCCTATAGCACAAATGCACTGAGCGATAGGTGATGGGGGTACAAAAGGTGATCGCGAAATACCATGTGTCATAACCAAGTAGTTTAGCTATTTTGCGACGGAGATCGAGGGCCTTGCTGAGAATCGGGACATTGATTGCCAGCCGAGATTCATAGCCCTCTTGAGCCCTTTTACGTGTTTCCGGATTCTCTGCAAATTTGAACTAGACGCCAATGTCGGCATAGTTCTTGAGGACGGTCAGACAAAGAATAAACCTCACCACAGGGAAGATGTCAGGCGTTTTATATGTCACGTCGTAAACGCCCTTGGATCCTTCAGTGCGTTTCAAATATCCTGAAATAACATCCTTTGGCACTCCCTTGAGCTCGTCTTCTGTGAAGGTGATTACAGCCTATAATGATTGCTTGAGATGCTTCGGGTTTAACCGGAAGATGATAATACAAACATTCTCCTCATTGAAGTTTTTCTATAGCAAAGAGTGAAGACATAGTAATTGAGCAGCTAAAATTACTCACACTGAATTCAAGGCAGGCTTGAGAAAGTTCCTTCTGAAGAGACATTAGTTTGTTCCTTTGTGTCTCTGGTAGAGCGAGACCCGCCCGAGTTCCGTCCAAAATCTGTCCAAACATGGGTAGTTATCCGCCATTGTAGAATTCAATCGTCTCGAACTCACCATCTTGTCAACTAGACGCTTCTCTTCAGAGGATAGCTTATCCCATTCCCCAGAATCCTTTAAATTCTTCTGCGCTGCAACTTTGGCTTGGTATACATCAAGGCGCATCGATGACTCTACACCGTAGTCGCGGACGAGTGATTCGGCCTCATTGGAGGCATCCCGGAGTTCTTTGGAAGGTGAAACATTTTGGTAGAACGAGAGGGGTTCTGTGCCGGCCTCCAGATGAATTTCTGCATCTGCAAGGACCACCTATTGATTGAATTAGTATACGGCTCAACAGGGGTCTTCAGTAAATATCGCAGCACTCACAAATACCTAGATATCACAACAATCAGTGTGGAGCGTGATAAATGGCCAACAATGCCTACCGATTGAAAGTTGCAGTCCTTGGGTGCCAGAGCGCCCACTTTATCCTCGACGGCGCGATTGTGGGCGATATACTCCTTGGTCAGACGAGTAATATCTTCCGGAGAATGGTCCCACGCAGGAGGGGCTTGTGGTGGTGTCAGAGACATCTGTGTATTGGTGGATGACCAGAAAAGGGGGATGTTGATAGTTGATAGAGCTCGAGTATTTAAATTTCGAAAAAGAGTCAGTGAGCATCGTAGCGTTGATTCGGATCGGATATCGCCATTTGATCTGCAGCTGTGTTTGACTGCTGCAAAACCAACAGCAAGGGCACTTCCCCATCCTAGGAAAGCTCTGGGCCCAAGGAGGGACGGCAAGCGTAGCGAGCCCGCGCGAAGAGCCATAAGTTTTCAATATTTTCAAGGGGCTGAACGCGATCTTATCTTATGTAACTCACTACAGAAATGCCAACTCGCCATCGTTTTGAGCCGTTGCTTTGTGACCCTCTCGCTCTAGAACATCCTCCGTTGGTTGATGCAAGCGAATCTACCAACTGGCTTCCTCTCATCTCATGTACTGCGGCCTTCCCCGTCGAACTTGTGAGTCTGCTTATCTTTCCTTCGTCTTTTTCGCGTCAACGTACCACTGTCCAGTTCGAAACCGCAGTTTCTCAATTAATTCATCACCCAGAGTACAATTCTACGTTAATCTTACGCTCTCAAACTGTCGATGAAATCACTTCCGATTTTCCCCTTTCAATCCCTCGACTAAAAGGCAGACAAATCACCCGTGTTATCCATCGCAGGCTTCTCCCCAGAAGACCAGGGCGCGATGCAACTCTTGACCAATACTGCTCCCTATACACCTCAGACGACACGTCCTACACGTCTTCCGATGCTTTAGTTCTGACCCCAATTTTCAATAATACTCCCTTGCCTTACTACCACCCCGCAGTCACCTACCTTGCCTTCCAGTATCTTCGCTCATCTCCCAGCTCGACCCTGCGCATCGAGGTTGTCCCACTTCCTGGGACCCCGATAGATTCGAATTCGAGGCTGTACCGCACATGTCTCGCGCTCCTTGACACCTTGGATAGATACGGTTGGGGTGCAATGACAAATTACAGAAAGCGCGTCTTGCACGATTGTCTGGTTCCTCGAGAGGCGTATCAGGACTTGTACCTTGTCATGAGAGAGCGCTATAAACATCTTGTGGATACTTGGCAGGAGGTTACAGATCCACTGAAGCATGTGTTCGAGGTGCGCTTCTATTGTTCTACACAGAAACCATCACCAAAATTAGTTTTCAGGACATCGGAATTGCAACGTTCCTCATGCTGTTGTGGAAAGATACTTTTACCCCAAATCCAAAACCCATAGATCAACCTATCAACGAACAACCGTGGAAATCGTGGCCCCGCCCCCCAGGCGGTTTCCTCGATTTCGGGTAATTAATCGATAATTCCTTGCTTTTTTTGCCCGCTCAAATCCTCATAGTTGTGGCAATGGTCTCCTGACTCATATTCTTACCTCCGAAGGTTATGAAGGCCGTGGAATTGACCTTCGTCCGCGTACATCGTGGTCCCATTACCCGCCGTCCACGCAAGCATGTCTGCACGTATATGCGTTTGATCCAACATCAACACTGTCCTCCGCCACGGCCCCAATGCCGGCTCACGGCGCTCTCGGCCAATCCATGGACTTCTTCAAACCTGGAACATTCCTAATTGGCAACCACGCAGATGAGCTCACGCCCTGGGTACCCGTTCTCTCCACAGTTCACTCTTTATCAGGCTACATCAACATCCCCTGCTGTGCATGGTCATTCGATGCCAAGTACGAACGGTCTAAAACGTCATTGTATCCTCTGCCTCCAAAACTTGCCATTACTCCCCAGGAGTTCGTTCTCAGCCTGAACATGGGAGCACAGGGTGAGGGAGGGAGCTCATACTCTATGTATCGTACATGGCTTGCCCATTTGAGTTTGCATTGTGGGTGGGAGGTTGAGTGTGAGGTGTTGAGGATCCCGAGCACCAGGAATTGGGCTCTCGTTGGTAGGCACTTGTTAACTCCTGATTTTTCTGTTTATAAAAAACTGATATGGCTGGCGGTATGTAACAGGGAGACGAAGAACCCCCTCAATGGAGGAGGAAGAAGCAGCAGATAATGCAAGGGGGATTGTACAGAGCGTTATCGAGCGAGGCTTGTTCAAGGCTAGGAAGCCGGAGGGAAAAGGGAACGATCATTGAAGGAGAGCTATTCCTTAGCCTCCCAAAGGCAGGTTATAGATACTCGGTTTCAACCTTCATGCCTCGAATATCTCGTGTCTTACCTATTCCCCTTCCCCTCTGGTCTGTATCTTTCTGATTCTCTCCAGATCACATTTGGCTCATTGTTCCAAGATCCACGGTCATACCTTCTGCAGCTCTCTTCCCAACGGCCTCAGGCTCGAGTCCATCCTGCTAACACTTCATGAAACATCCTCAACGTAGACAGACGGGGAAGAGTCTATAACGACCTGTCTTTCAAGAACCACGACCTGCTGCTCCAAATATGGTTACAGACCATAAAATTTGTTCCCGCGGATCGGCTTCGATGATTGTACGCAGCCAACCACTTCTTTTATGACATTGCCATGACGGAGCATTCACAAATCAATCGGCCCTCGCGAAGACAGAACCATCGCAGGTACCCTTGCACCCTTGAAGTGACTTCTCTTCTCCTTTTTTTGTTCCTGAAATTCCGATTTCTTGACGCATACCCATCTACCACTGCCAGCGCCAGCGTTCGTGTTGTCGACTCTATAACCCTTGGCATTGAGCTGTCCTGCTGGTATGATCTCGTCAGCAGCACAAAACTTGTGCAGGACTTGCTCATTCCCTCGTTCCCTCGTGAACGACCACAACACCACTCTGAGCTTCTTTAATGCTCTGCCTTCAGATGGATGGTCTTCCCAACGTCTTCTGTTTGCTTACCGGGATATGCCTATATCTAGCAAATCTACCCTCTGTTGTTGGTTGTCAAGTGCGAGCCTGAGGGACCCTGGTCTTTTGGTACTTTTACATATCCTGACTAGAGAGACTCACATGAACTGGAGTTCATACTTTCTCGAAACCTTCTTCAGAAGCAAACAACTGTTACAGGCAAATGTCTCTGCTTGCTATTATATCACTATGTCGCTTGGGACTGATTCTTAGACTCTCTAATCCGAACGGAAGCATATCTGCTTCAAGAAATTTCTTACAGCTCGTTGAACCTAACAAGTTGAAGATTGCTTCCGGCCCCTACAATGAAGTGGAAGCACTTGTGAATGCTGTTGAAGGATGAAACAGGCTGCGCATCTTACATTTCAAAGTCGATCTTCTATGCCCCGCTTATTCTCGACGAAGCTCCCAGGCTTGGATGTCTTGCATCTCGTGCTCCCCATTCAAAGCACCTCCGGAGCTCATACTTTCCTACCCCAGAACTACACGTCTTGTATACGCAAGCATCTCTGCATGTCACATTCCCACGACTGGAGTACCTCCATATCACTTTGGACTGCTTCTCAGTTTCGTTCTCAACAGCAGCATCTTTGCGACAATTCAAGAACACTCTTACGACGTTGAAGCTAACGGGTCAGAGATTGACCTACAATGAAACTGAACAGATTATGCAGGCCCAGACAAGCTGTGGGTATTGTACCTTGAGGTCGATCATCCAGGTCCCGCTTTTCTACCTATTCTCCACAACGTTTCCAAGCTTGGATGTTTGGTATACGATGTTTCTTTGGGTTAGCTCTGCGTTTTATCAAACGATGGAACAGCAGTTATACTTCAGGTGGAATCTACGCCACTTTATTGCTTATCTCTGAATCCATCCCGACATCCTTGCGAATCAGCAAGCTGTAATCCGTGCTCTACCACATCTCCAAACATTCAAATTCGCCTGCAATTATCAACTAGCACGGGATTGCTGCGATGTAGCGTAAGTGGCCCCCCACGCATCCGCCGCCCAGTCCTTCATCACCTTTTGCCCCCAGTCATCATGGTTACGACTCATTTACATTTACATTTGTTGGAAATGCATGGACTTCGTCAGCGAGAATACACCCAGCCTTGTGTTTATATTCTTGTTTACTTCCCGTTATCCATCTGGGCCACATGCCACGCAAGTCTCGGCAATTTCTTCACAAGCCATTTTTTGAATCTCGACCACATACATTAATAAGATGGTGGTAGTAAGCGGTAGGCGCATTTTTCTTGTACTCGATTCCGTGCACGGTATAATACTAAAAATTTGGGAATTTGGAGCTAATATCATTATTTTCGACCTCATTTCTCTTAATGTCAACGATAGTAGTGACTGACTTTAGCTGTTCACAAACCATTACCTATTACTCTTGAATGCGATCTCATTTCAAATACAAGTACGTACTGATCTGAATACAAGTACACTGCACTGATCTGATTTTAATACAACTACATACTGATCTCGTTTCAACTTCGTATGACGTGGGGTCTGAAATATGCTACAACCTACGTTATTTCTGATGTCCTTTCTGCACTCTTGAATTCACAGATCATATCCATTCGTCTGTCCGCTGAGCGCCGCTTGCTTCTGCAAGGCTTTCGGAGCATCGAATTTATCCATCACGACTTCGACGGTTTGAATTTTGCTCGCACTCGCAAAAGTGGCATCGTCAAGCAGCTTGGAAAGCTCTCGCTTGTTATGGACGGTACTAGTCTTCGAAAGCATCCCATCAGGGTCACCGAGAACGCTGAAGAGACCAGTCCAATTCCAATTGGAGATGTCATTGTACTTTCTGAAGGTAAGGTGAAGCAGATATATCACAAGCGGACATGGTAAATCGCTGGATCCCTCACCTTGTCTTTCCATGAATGCATCGTTCGACGGTGTAACCACCGTTATTGAGAAGGAAAATGATAGGCTTGACACCCTGTCGAATCATGACAGAAAGTTCCTGAACCGTAAGTTGCCTATGCAAACAGATAAGCCAGGTAATTAGTTCACTGAGGTTGTGTGGCTTACAGGCTACCATCTCCGATGAAAAGAATGGTCCTTCCAAGGCCCTTTTCTCTGACGACCAGTGCGGCACCGAGTGTACTGCCTACAACGTACATGATGTATTAATAGTAGAAAATAAGCATCAGAACCGATACTTGCCCGTAGCCCATCCAATGCTTCCCCACAAAATCTGGTTGACCAAAGTCGATTTTTCTGGCAATGGAACATCGAGGAGACCAAAATTGGCGGTTCCTTTTGAGAATTAGAATTTGCAGCACTGAAAAAGTCCCGAACATAAACATACCTGTCTCCGTAACAATTACATCATTGGGTTTGAAGAAATTGCCAAGTCGCGGCCAGAACCACGTATGTGTGATTATGTCATTGTCTTCGTTGGGGATGACATTTATGAATCGAGGAACCTCAATTCGGCTAGCTCTATCACGATGATGAACAAGCCTCTCAGTGAGCTTTGGAAGAAGTTCCTTCATCCCAATCCCAGCGACCAACGCATACTGGAGTTGTGTCCAATGAGAGTGTAGCTATTGGTTGATAGCATGTCAGTTGGGCGGAGACGATGTTAAAGCATGATAAGTACTTCAATGGTGCGGTGTGTCGGTATATTGTAGGAGAAATTGCCTGTGTTATAATCGCTCTTGAGACTTCCGATAGAAAGGATGAGCCTCGCGGATTCCACTTTCGCCTTCACATCGGGTGGAGTGATAGACCCTATGTATACCTACAAAGGGTGTTAGAGGACAGTCCAACGACACCGAGGTGTAACAATATACACACCCCTCCGTACCTCTCGTAATTTTCATCAACAGCAGTCCTGCCCATGGGCGTGGCATACACTGGGAATCCAGTCTTTCTGAGAAATTCATTTACTTCCTTTCGCACACTGTGACGGATGGTACAAGCGTCAACGAGCACTACAGCGTCCCCAGCAGCTTCTTCAAATTGCTTGCAGATTACATCCAAAATGTAAGACTCCACGTTGGGAACATTAGGTGGGAGGTTGCGGGATAGGGGGATGCGGAGTCGCGCAGAGGAGATCTCTGAGGAAACAAGGTCCGTCGGGAGAGATAGATAGACGGGGCGAGCCTGAGGAGAAAATATTTATTAATATTTTTTTCTGAAGGAACGCGTGGAGACGAACCATTGTGATACAGTCGACAAGCACGCGATCGATCTGATAGGCCGCGTCTTCCTTTTTGCTTAGACGGACCTGCGAGAAGGTAAATTGCTCCGCGGCTTTGTCATAGGCGTCGTATCTAGGAGGGCACTATGATTCAAGAAACCTTGCATATGCGCTATCGACTTACCTGCCGTCACCCAGCGTATGGTGTAACATGGGTTTAGTCTTTTGCTGGGAGGTGCTTGGGACACCGACGAGGTGAAGTACGGGTACCATTTCAGAGAAAGCTGTAGTGAGAGGCTTGTAAAAAATGAAATCCTAATTTTGAAAGTACATACCTCCCGCAATACCGTTGATAGCGGAAAGCTCGCCTACGCCAAACCTGGGCAAGGTCACAAATCTTGGCAAAACGATAAGCTGATGAAACACACGTCGTCAACACCACCCCGATAGATTCTTTGACTCGAGCATATCCATCCGCAGCATATGCTGCGTTGAGTTCGTTACTGCGTTCCGAAGTCAGCGAGACTAACAGATATATGGATGGTTCGAAGTAGTACCAGTTCCCCACCCATTCGATATGAGGGTGGTCTTCGACGAGGTCCTAATAAAACAAGATTCAGAGCGTGAGGATATCCACAGAAAGACATTCTCACCAAAAACCCGAGATTGAAATCACCAGGAACGCCAAACATAGACTAGGCATCGCACAAAGTAAATGACAACATATTTGAACAGCAGAAGAATATGGGACTCACGGTAGCCCCCAGTTGCGTAAGTCTGGTCAGTATATAGTTACCAATGCTGATATTCGCAGGCTTCTGCTCCTCTTTCCTGACCTGGAGCTCATCACGAAGGCGGTCGACTTCTGCCTGAAGCTCAGTGGGGGATTGAGTAGACATGACGAAAAATTGTGGTTCTGTCTGAGAGGATAACTGTGCAACAGCCTGTCATTCTATATGGAGTGTCTGGCATTCGATGACGTAGTTTATTACCATTTCTCGGTACTTACACAGACTTCCTGGAATGCTCTACCTTCAGCTCAATGTATCATCTGGATTTTTCTAAATGTCGAATCTCCAATGTTCGTTCTAGTCGTTGAGCCATGTTGAAGCTTTCGATGAATTTTGCATTGACCATGACGCGTCGACACGCAATTACGGATCAACAGGTGCACATGTACCTTCAATCAATCACACGTGATCGACGCGTTCCGATAACATCTTGGGCCGAAAATGAACAGCCATATCGCCAGCTTCCCTCAATTGCATCCCAGCGGTGCCTTCAAGAAATCAGAATATCTCAGGGATAGCACCTGAAACATCTCTTTCTGAAGCGCCCATTTCTGCGGATCTATCTCGCCTACGCGTCATACGAGTTATTAGCTATTACAACACGAGGCGATTCCTAGACAAACAGGTAAAGTATGGGTCATAGTTCTTTGATACCGCCCGTCATTGGAAATTGGTATCTGGTTGCTCCTCTTGGATCAGGGTATTCTGGTATGTACTTTCCTCCGTTGATCCCACTTATGTTACTACATTGTGCCTACGTAGGATTTATATTTCGTGCGACAAATCTTCACACAGGCAAGGTAGTTGCGCTGAAAGTACAGCATGTGGACCACGAATGCCCGACGAACTTATACGAGAGACACTTATATCCACTGCTGCAAGGCGGCAAGGGTATGCCGACGTTATGGGCCTCTGGTGTGCAGGGGATGTGGGACTATATGGCTATCGATTTGCTTGGTGCAAGCCTTGACAACTTACACAAGAATAGTGGGAAGGCCAGTATGGAGCTGGGGAGCGTGTGTAGTATCGCGATGCAAGTGGTGAGCCCCTGCAGCATCAAAATGCTACTCGTCTCCGCTTTATCTGTGAATCTAGATTGAGAGATTATCGCTCATGCATGCTCGAGGGGTCCTCCATCGCGATATCCAACTCGGGAACTGTGTCATCGGACTACCACCGCATGAGAAGACGATATACATGATTGATTTTGGTTTCTCTAAACAATATATCGACCCGCGAACCCGTCGTCACATACCAGATAGCAAGGTCAAACGCGATTTCATCGGGAACTACTGGTTCAGGTCAGCTCACTACAATAGTTTGAGAATAATATTGAGCGAATGATCTAGTTCTGTGAACGTGCACTGTCGAGGAACAGGTACGTTACCCCGATGCACGTGTGAACAAGATCTCATGAACTTCAGTCCCCTCACGACGTGATGATCTAGAAGCGGCTGCGCTGATGTTCATCCACCTTCTCACTCCACGCGGTCTTACATGGACAAGAAACGGAGTACCAAAATCGGACCTGGCACACGAACGCCTAAAGCGAGAAAAACGGAATGCACGTCCCGAAGACCTGTGCAAAGGGATGCCCACTGAATTTGAAGAATTCCTGCGATATTGCAGGCGACTGAAGTTCAAAGACCAGCCGGATTATACATTTTGGATAAACGAGTTTCGAGGTCTAGCTGTAGACCTTGGATATCCCGATAGTGACAACTTCTTATGGCCGCCGGCGGCCCCTCAGGTACGCCTCAATCAAGTCGCAATAGTGATTTTGATTGATCGTGGGTAGCGATCCGCCAAGTCCACGCACACACCCCTTCGCACGCGAACACCAGCTATTGAACATGATGAAGTCGAGGGTATCCTCAATGGCTTGACCAAGCTCAATCTCGAAGGACGACAAATCTTGGGTAATAAAACAAATGTGGAAGATGTAGCACGAAAAGCACAGGATGACGCGAAGAAAAGCAATCCAACGCAAAAAGAGGTCATTGAAATTAGCAGTGATTCAGATGCTAGTAGCTTGATGCTACCTTTGTTCGCTATGCCGAAAGCACTCAGGCTTGCCAAGCTGACAGCAAAGGCGTCCGATGCCACGAATAACTTCGCACTTTCTGACCTTGTTCACGAATTTGTAGAGGTATTGCGAAGTAACAGCTCGAAAACGTTGACGAAGGAAGCATCTCACTTCCTCGATGTGTTGCACAAGCAACTGGCAGATCCATCAGTGTTTGTTACACCTCTACGGTACGTGTTGCTGTTTTGTTGAATCGAGTCAGAATGAAACCCTCGTGTTGGCATAGGACCTCGCGACAAAAGTCTGACCGACAGCAAGGAGCGGAGAAGGAGCCTTCACACGTAAAATTAGGTGTTGTTGCCCGATTGCGGAGAGAAGTGGCGACGGCGAAAAGTAACAAAGAGATGGCGACAATGATTTTGGATTTCGGAAAGGTGACAAATAGAAGCACTGGTCGGACGATAACCAAGGTATAGAGTTGTCTAACCTCGGTGAAAGCGAAGTTTACATCTCAACGTCATAGGACGGGTTCGCATTCCTGGAAGGATTGGCAGAAAGGTTGAAAGTTCTGCAGTGATACCCCGCGTGCGTACCCAGGTTCCTTTTATGCCAATGTACTGTTAGAATGTTGTATGCGATTACCTCGAGCCGATAAGGAAACGGGGGTCCAGTGGTTTTCCGGCTGGGACGGGGTTTAAGGGTGCAAATCAAATGGACCCAGGTGTCATGGATAGAATACTTCCAGCAGCTGATCTCGATTCCGGTGTCCTTGATCAACGTCCACCGCCGAGTTATTGCTCTGGTCAGTTGGATGCTTTGCGACAAAGGATTTCCACAGCAGGTCGAAAACGTGGACTGTACTGTCTGAACAAAGGTTGCCATTAAATATTGAAGTCCAACGACGTCGAGTAGGATTGCTCGGCATCCAAACGAATTTTGGCCGAAAAAATTGCTCATCTGAACAAAAACTTAAAAACCCTAATTTTTGGTTACAAAATCTTTGTCCGAAGGTCACCCATTTTCGGCACCCTATGTAAGCTGTTTAGTAAGTGGCCAAATTTTGACTGAAATTTTTCCAAAAAAAGATGCAAAACGAAGATTTTGATGCATTGGAGTTCATGGAATTTTTTTGGTGTAAAAATTATATACACTCGCTCGATATGCAACCCATGAAAACCACATTCTTTTTAGCCAAGACTCCGTAAGTACTTACTCATTGAGAGCTTATAATACCAATATAATACCTGACACTTATCTCGTGACCTCATTATCATGTGTTGGCCAGGTGACTTGGTAGCGTAAAAATATTCCAGGTGGTAAATCTACTTGCAGGTAAAAAAAACTCCACGTAATGCAGTCACGTGACTTGTTTATTGTTTAGCAAAATTCTGGAAGTAAAGCCAATGATAAATTTGTTCAGGATATGCATAAAACTAGTTTACAGTCAAATGGATAAATCACCTTTATGCCTTTGTGAGGAGAAAGAATTCTTTCAGACAGCTGACCATTAGGATCCACTCTACACTTCCTTCAGCTCAGATATATTAAAAGCGCAAAGTGGTGGCAGTAATATGCATGGCAGCAGGCGCGTGTTCAAATCTTGATGCAGGCAATTTATTTTTTCGTTGCGGCTCAGCGCCTTCCTTTCCGTCGCGCAGCGGTTATAAATATTGTTTAACCTATCATGATGCCTCGAGCACTGGACAGTCGCATAGCAACAGCCTAGCGCCAAGCAGAATTCAGATGATGAACTTGGCAAAAGAATGTACAGGGAGGAAATACCCCGCCGATGACACACGTTCGAGGTTCGAGCTTACCACCTATATCCAACCGTTGTATGTCCCCTCTATCCTCTGCAGCGCTGGTCTTAACACGAGCTGAGGATCTGTAAAGCAACATGTACACGCCCCATCCCACCAGTTGTGGCTTGCAAGTAGAATATATTAGGCCACAATTTATACTATATGCACGAATTTTTGGGCCTGATTGGGGTCCGAACGAAATTTTGTCCGAACCTAAACGGATTATGTTTTTTTGAGATCAGGTCTCGCCTGGGGTCCTGAGGGGCATTGATCGGAAGTATCCGGACCGTCCCCAAATAATTCGGAAATTTCAAGTGTCAACACGACGTTGGTCCTCGAATTTGAATACTCGGGGCCTTGCTTCCCCATCCTTTTAGTCTCTGGGCCCCTCCTCTCTCTCTCTCAAACACCATGTCCCCCACAACTATCATCGACCAGGGCACCTATGTTGTCCCGGAGCTCTCCATAAAGCAACTCCTCGATGCCATTCCGTATGTAGTCTCTTTTCGTCATTTTCCAATCACTTATACAATCAATCATAGCCCACACTGCTTCAAGCGTTCCGCGTTGCGTTCATCCGTCTACATGTAACTTGAATCCTTTAAACCCACCCTCGCACGTGTCTGAATTTTGCTGAACATAGTTTCTGGGACTTTGCCGTGATTGCGGCGATATACAAGACTGCAACCTTCCTGGATAGTTTCATCAACCCCCAAACTATCTCACTACCTCACGCCGCTTTATATCCCTTTGCACGTTTCGCTCTTTGGTCGCTGTATGGTTTCTGGGCCGGTCTTTTCGCTACCGGTTTGTGGGTTATCGCACATGAATGTGGACACCAGGCATTCTCAGAGTCAAAGTTCATCAACAACACCGTCGGTTGGATTTTGCATTCTGCGTACGCCATTGTTATCATGACACCATTTTATATGCGGTCACATGACTTTTTTTTTGGGGGGGGCACAGTCTTGGCGTACCGTACCACTCGTGGCGCATTACTCACGCGAAGCATCACGCATCAACTGCTCATATGACTCAGGATCAGGTCTTTGTTCCGTCTACCCGTTCCGAAATTGGTCTACCGCCTTTCGACCCCGCCAGGGAGGATCTTCTTGGTTCCCGCGTTTCGGCCGAAGTCAAGAAGGAGCTATGGGACGCTCTTGGTGATTCTCCGATCGGTGCGGTATTGGGAGCAAGTTCCTATCTGGTAAGCAGGCGTTCCTGGGATCTTCATGATCAGTCAACCACATATCTTCTTTCTGTAGCTTGGCGGATGGCCTGCTTACCTCATGCTCAACTCTTCTGGCCAACGCAGATACCCCCCTGGCACCAATCGTAAATGACATTACTCAAACTAATATTCACGTGAATAACCATAGGTTGCAGATTTCACGCCTAGCGCTGTCATGTTTGCAGACCACCATTACTCCCAGGTCATCGTGTCTGATATTGGTATCGCTCTCTGGTTAGGCGGAATCGCTTACTCCATCTGGAAATACGGCTTCGTAAACGTCTTCACTCTATACCTTGTTCCCTACCTCTGGTGCGTCCATCTCATTCCTTATAAACAACTCAGCTATAATAATATTTTCAGGGTCAACCATTGGTTGGTGCTGATTACCTTCCTGCAACATACCGACCCTCTCCTTCCCCACTACCGTGCTCCCGAGTTTACATTCTCTCGAGGCGCCCTGTCGACTTTGGATCGTAATCTGCTCGGTGACTGCGGAAAAATCATGGCATGGATCGGAGCGCACGCTACTAATGGCATCTCGGAAACTCATGTTCTGCATCACGTATCAAGCAAGATTCCTCATTATAATGCGTGAGCCTCTTGTTTCTTGGCAAACTTGTTCTGTAATTAAATTATCCGTTCCTAGTTGGGAAGCCAGCGCAGCTTTGAAGAAGAGATTGGCTAAAGAGGGGATCCATCTGGATGGCGGAGCTGGAGGATGGGCTGAGGTCTATCGTGTCTTCCGCGAGTGCAAGGTACGTCGATTCATCCGCTTGCATACGCTGCGTAATTGACATTGCCTTAGTTCGTCGAAGATGAAGGAGACGTCGTCTTCTTCAAAAATGCATATGGAATTGCCAAACTGAAGCCAGTATTCGCTGATGCGGCCAGCGATTCTGGTATAGAGGTGGACAAGTAATTAGATTGAACTCTCAGCATAGGGCACCCTAGACTCGCTTGTTATTACGAGGGAAGTTTGCTTTGTGACCTAGAAGAGACGAGACGTAAAACTTTTGTTCGCGACCATACGACCATAATTAAATGAATCAAATCTTGCAATGCCAATAGGTCTCTATCGATTAGAATCCAAATTATTCCGTCATGCTTTCTTGTATATTTTCTCTCCATATATTTGCGAACTCCTCAATGTCTCGTCCACTGCTCATACTCAATGCCTCAAATGGAACCATGTTATGCTGGTGTGCAGGGGCATTGGATGTAGCCGCTGGATGCGTTCTGGAATCAATTACTCTCAGCTCTGCATGTTTATCATCCCCGATGTTTCGCGTCGAAAGGATGTTCAAAAGGTCGTCGTATGTGAACAGCAACGAGTCCGTTCGCGGGGCATACGGGTTGAAATCGAGGATGTGGGCGCGGGTCAGATCTCGGGTCAGGACCAAGTCAAAGGTATCTGTCAATCCAGTCCTATGGATTACTATCGAGAGCAGGAAACATAAATGTTGTACCTACAGTCTGCAATAGATTTCCATTTCGTTTCGATATTTGATTGCCAAAATTGTTGGACAGTCGAGATGATGGTATCCCGCGTTTTCGGATCGTTAAGAAATTCGTAATAATTCGTGTCGCGCTGTGAAATACCTGTCTTTCCAGTCCGTTAGCCGAACCTAATTATAGCATCCCCACACCGACCTATGAGAATATTGGACCGCACAAAACAGCGCAATTCCCGACTGCGGTTGACGGAGTACCATTTACGCAGCACGAGCTCCAGGTGGTATGTGTCTGGGGGCGGACGATCATCGCACCCTTCAAATACGGACTCGGTGCTGATATCGTGCGATATGAAATCGGAGGATTTGAGGAGAAGGTAGACATCTCCTGGTGATGTGCATTTTAGAGGGGAGGATGGGGGGAGGATCCAGGACGCGTCCTGTTATCGTATTGTGTGATTAGATCTGGAAGCATATGTAAACCGTGTATGAACTGAATGCGAACTTTGGGCGATGAGAAGTTGAGCTTGGGGAAGACACTTCCGTACTCTTTTATGCATTCCCGGATTTTGGTATCGAGCTCGGGGAACGAGAAGCGATTTATGGGTTCGTCTGGGCCCTCATCGTCATCATCGTCATCGGAGAGTGTACTTTTGGTAGGTCTAGGGAGATGGTCATGATCATGGGTTGAGCCTGAGCACGGATATGGACCGACACGTCTTCCGAGCTTTTTGGGACGAATACCCCATCTGCGTCCAGGTAGTCACAAAATTGTTGACTCAAGGGTCTTATGATCGTGGATTTGATGCTTAGATTGGCGAATTGGGGATACCAGGACGAAAATTGGAAAGCGAGGATGTAAGACGTGGTGAGCGTTGAAAAGAGTGCTGATGGTTGAGGTGACATCCGGGTTGTAGTCAGGTTTTCTCTAGCAGGGTTATATATGTAAACATAACGCTACGAAGACACGCAGCGTGCAGCTACTATCGATCCAAATTCTGGCAGTAGCACTTCGCCAGGTCATCCATATCCTTGCCATCATCAATGAGCCTCCTTGTGTCTCCCAGCCATATACTCCTGGTACCACCACTATAAAAATCGTGATCAATATAGCTCCACAGGAAAATAAAGCAACTCACATCGACCATGCGCTTGACGCCCTCCTCTAGACCTACCTCTGGTTCGTAGCCCAAAACCCTACGAGCTTTTTCGATATTGTGCCATCTCGTCGCACAGCTGTACGAGACCTTGAACTTTGTGAAGGTGGGCTCCTTACCCACCAACCAGCTATACCACTCCGAACCAGCCGCCGCGGCCATGCCAATGGGTTTCGGCAACACCGTGATGGGCTTGGGTGTACGATATCCTGGGAAATAGGCATCAAGCTGATGCCACACAAAGCGAGGGAAGTCCCAGAAGTAACAAGGTTCCCCATTCGTAATGAAGAACACCTGACCCGCAACTTGCAGCGGGGTTGTTTCCGGGTTGTGTAACTTAGCCTTAACGATGCCCGAGTCAGAGAGAGCATCGAAACGCGTGCGAATGACGGGACGCTTTGAGAAAGCGTCGTTCGGACCATTGAATGCTGCTTCAATCTCTTTCGCATTGGGCAGGGGTTCGACATAGGGACCTAAGGGGCGTGCTTCATGTGTTGGGACACGATGATTGCCGGTCGAGACTGTTATAGGACGAAGGGGATAGTGGACCAACTCTTGTTCGGCTTTTGTAAGAGGAGGAACCTCTTCTGGAGTAAGAGGAAGCTTTTCAAGCTGAGCTAGAGGGATCGCAGGCGGCGGAGTGTCTAGCTTATCTGCTGCAAGAAGATGAGCACGAGCGACATTTCCAACGTATGTCCAGTCGAAGAGGTTCCTGTTGTCGCCGATTTGATAATGGGTCTGACCATGCTCGTAGACTGCGTAAAGCCCCGCCATCACTTGACGATCACCGGGACTGCAAGGATGATAAGAACAGGAATTTTCAGGAAAGCCGGCTGCATACCCAAAAATACCAGCGGGTCGAAGTGCGACGGTCAACAAACCACCCTGTCCGTTGGCAGCCAGAATAAGTGCTTCGGCCTTCGCCTTTGAATCATTATAAGCATCCAGAGGTTCCTTTGGAAAGGGGTATCGTTCATCAATGTCGACGATATCGGTGCCATTGAAAATGACGCCAGCCGAACTGGTGAATACGAGTTTGCGCACGCCTGCGGCCATTGCTGCTGCAATAACTGTTCTCGTGCCTTCTTCATTGACTTTGTAGTACAAGGAAGAATTTTTGAGACCGGCAGGAGGAGATGCAGTGTGGATTATACACGTAGAACCACTCTACACCAAAATAATGAATTTACTGACGTTCATGCAGAGAGAAGGTCACAAACTGTTCGAAGAGTAGAAACTATCTGCTCTTCATTGGTGATATCTCCAGAGAAGAAAGGGACATCGTGATACCGTTGGACGATGTCGAATACGGATACGTTGTCTCCACGGTCGAGTAGTTGCTGGACGATGTGTCGCCCAAGAAATCCACTTCCACCAATCACCAGATACACATCTCTGGAGTTCGACATGTTGCTAAGGAGTCTTTTATGAAAAGAGCGCTGTATCGTACCATCCTGTCAATTTGGATGTCACTTTTTTTGAACGCGCCCCACGTGACTGTCCGTTCGTGCCTGTCAGTTCGAATTCCTTCAACAAACGCAGACGATCTCCTCCGCCTCCATCGCGTCCTATGAATATTCTACATGCAAAGAGGAAGTATACAGAGGAAGAAAAACAACACCTATTGGCCAACCTTGATATTGAAGGTTTGAACAGCCATGTGAAGAAAGCCAAAAAAAAACAATCTGATATCATATACAGTTGCCCATCGTACCCGCCAGTTCGAGTCATGGCTTTCGGATCGTCTCGAGAACTTTAATATGCATCAGGAGGGCCAGGTGTCACGGATACCGAAGCAAGTCCGAAATATGAAGATGCGTGAGTTCGGAGAGAAATACAATGGAAACGTTCAGGCCGCACTGAGGGGATTCCAGAAAGAAAAGTTCGTAGCAGCCGGTGGGGAGGGTACGTTAGGCGAGCTTGATAAAGTTGCCCGGAAGAGGAAATGGGTGGCTAGTCAGGAGGTCGATAGTGTCGACAGTAAGGACCACGATTCCTCCAAAGCTACAAAGAACGGTCAGGCTCCTGAGTTCTTACCTACCTACTGATCCTAATGCTTTTTTAGCGCGAACTGCTAAGTCACCCAAAAAAATGGCTGGTTCGTCAACAGGCCCTGGCACTGCGCAGCGTGCGCATCTTTTTTCAGCAGGAAACAAGACGCCCGGTACAGTATGTGAACCATCTAAGCCCGTTTTTCTGTAACTCACCATTGATCTTCGTAAGTCACGTACGACGGGACGCGTTCTTCCTTCTCCAAGTCCTTACAAACTCAAACCGCCATTCAACAGCAACTTCGCGTATACAACACAATCACAACGACCGTCCTCTCGCCCAACTTTACCTGCGAAACACCCGACTGGGCGGCAGGGCTCCACCATTCAGCCACGCCTGCCCTCCAGCTCGACTTTCAACCCTTCATTACCTCCAAAAACACCGATTTACCCAGGTAGCCAAGACGGCGTACCTCCTCAAGCACTGCGCCTGCCCAGGAAAGACGAGAATATGCTCAGCATGAATGGTTCCCCACTTGCGAATCCATATGAGCTTGGTATGGGTTGGATCAGGAGCATGGCAATGGCCGACATAACTAGTGACGAAGAAGATGGAAACGATGGAAATAATAGCGTCAAAGTAAATGGGGTTGGCGAACCTCGTACACTGAAGCGATCGAAGAGCAGTATCGTTATCCGACGAGATCCTTCAGTGACATTCCCAGGAAGTTTAAACGGACTGCATTCACGGACTAACTCGCAAGCCAGTCTCTTCACTGGTTCATCTCAACCTACATCATCTGCACATTCCAGGGAAAATTCCCAATCCGTGCATTATCATCCAAATTCACAGTCCTCTCTCCTAACATCTCATTCACAATCCATTCCTCCTGATGTGTCAAACTTGAATGCACACACGACTCCCAGACCGAATCATTCGCGGTCATTCTCAGCGCTTGTAGCGATCCCAATGAAGGACGGGCATCTTCTCGAATTTGATCCTTTGCAAACGTCACCCGGGACACTGGATGCCCTGGATGGCATCACTGATAGTGCCAAAAAGCATGCAAGGGCAGAAATGGGACGATTGGTCCAGGCCGCTGTCGACAAATGGAAAATCGGGTAAAATCTCTGCAGGGACAATGCTTTCGTTGTTACTTTGTCATCTTGTTGGACGCTTCTTATATTTATCCTCCACAATTTCCTGATCTCGTGGCATTCCATTATTTATCAATATCCATCATTGTAGAAAACAGCATGAATGTGTATTGTTCTGCTTGTATCACTCAAACTCATATCAAGTCGACAATGGCAATCAAATGTTCAGGATCTCCACACACGCCGCACGACATAGCTGGGTGTTACCATTGCGCACCTTAACCATGAGTGGTGGAGCCTTGCATGTCGCATTTGGGTATAGTCTGGAACGTTCCGATGAGGAAATGAAAACATGAGCATTGAAAAGACACCAAGCTAACCTGTGACTCTGCTCTTGCAGTTCGAGCAGTCGGACCACTGGCAGTGCGCCAATTGCAAAGCCTTCACCTTGCGAAAGCGAAAAATGCCCAGTAGTTACATAGCCTACAATTGATGAGCTTGGAGGTTTAATTCCCGAGAGCTGTATTGATCTTGTCAGCCTCAGATCCAGCCTGTGATTGTCCAGAAGTACCTCAACTTCCTCTACAGTCTCTTCATCAAGTGCTAGTCTAATATTCCTAGCTTTCTGCAAGGCCTTTTCCCACTTCTTCACCTCGTCATCTGCCATCGAGTAGATGAGAGCTAAATCGTCTGGCGCCCCCCTCTTGCACATCGTCACTCGAACGGATACAAGGGCTGCTTTCAATAGCTGGTCAGCCTTGATAGATCCATCAAGCGGATCATGACCTCGTTTCAATCGCAATCGGTTGATTTCCTGAAGAAGTCCTGCAGCATGGTTGAACAACTTCGACACATTTGACAAGATGCTGGACACCTCGCTGCCCTGAAGTAACCATGGCTTCATACCCTGTCGCACTTCAATCACTGGCTCCTCTCTCTGTGTAGTGACAAACCCCTCTTCCCCTGCATCCGTGCTCTGTAGTCCAAGAACAACGTCCCAATCTGCTTTCCATGGACTTCTCGTCTCCAATTTCTCAAAGTTTGGTCGCTTTGCAGGAGGTTTCCGCTCCCATCTCGCTCTTTCTTCTTGCTCTCTTGCAGTAGCATATATATCATAACCTGAAGATGATGGGTAGTCCCGTGGGAAGTATGCCATCCCTGCCTCGAATGCTTGAGTTTGTCGCTCGCGTTGGCCGCCAACGCGCGTGCCAGTGAAAATGAGGGAACTGAAAAAGGCCATTGACCAGCCGGCAGGTATTATCAGCGTCCAACCGTGGATACTTTGGCTCTTGGAAGCAGAACATTCGAGCGACCGCTGGATCAAAAGGACAGGGATGCGGTCGTCTTGGCGAGAGGGTTTTAGAGGAGTACCCGGAACAAGGTTCTAGATGACGAATAGCCATGAGCACATAATCTTCTAAGTGTAACGGTTAGCTTATACTTTTGATCGTCGCTCGTCCAAATCCTTCTTTTTATATCGAGGCGTTAAGAGTGCGTTCCTGTTGATGTCATCCCATATCTCGCTCTGCGCTAATGTGGCCGAGGGAAATGTTGTTATCGTAGCTGCCACATGGTCGGAGTCTGATGGTTTGGGTTCTGCATTCTTCGGCGGGAATCTAAGCATAGATGAGACACTATATAATAGGTTGCACAAGAAAGGCTTACTTTAGTCGCGGGTCATTTACTTTGAACCCTATTATCATTCCACGGGGTATTGAACCGGGGGACTGCAGGTCTGTTAAAGATTTCCAAAACTTTAATTTTATATATGTTAACATCATGACAAGACGACAATGAATTCATTAATGACCTGAGTAAATTCTGTTCTTTGATCTTGAGGAACAGGGTTTAAAGCACTTTGGAGAACCTGGCTGGACTTCGGACCCATGATCTCGAAGATATTGATTTGGCCTCTGAGGTCGGCTAGTTCAACATCAATATCTTTTTCTCCTTCGCCCATGTTGCGTTTTGCGGCATTCAACACCGATGAAGCAGCAGCCTGCAGTGAAGAGAAGACTTCGTTGAAGACAGAAGGATGCGATCGAAGCCAGACCACTCTAGTCCCCTCACAATCTGGTTGAGCGTTATCCATCTCCTTTCCTTTCCCTTTCCTTCTCTGTTTTGCAGCATTCTTTTGAGACCCTGGACCAGAAGCTTGCGCCTTGCCTGTCGAGCAATCTTCCGTGGATGAGGAAATGCACGTCAAGGGCTTCCATATGATGGAGATGGGTGCGATGAGATCAAATGGGTACGACCCTGGTTTATAAATATGTGTCTCTAAAGCACGTGAACCGGCGGAATATCTAACATTGAGGTGAGCTGCATGAACGGCGACAGCACCACATACATACCTTCTGGCGCCCAGACCCTGGGCTTGTGGGTCACAACAAGCTTCTAAAATAGTTCTGAGAATACGCTCAGGCCCTTTCAGCTCAATGAGAGAGTAATACGATGCGTCGTGAAGAATTGATCCATGCAAAGAGGCTCGATGAGATGGACGAAAAGCTTTCTCAGTAGGGTGAACTGCCTGACCAGCGTATCAATGAATGAGAACATTTGATTCATACTGTCTCTGCCGCACCAGTCTATATCCCCACATATTTTCCATCTTCATACGTTTTGCGTGCCACAAATGCGATTCCAGCCAAAGCTTGTCACCTGATGTTACCCTCGCAATATGCTCGACCACGACAGGATTGCAGACATACTTTGACGCTTCAAGAACATTTCAGAACGGCTTAGGCGTTTCGCTTTGCCTCGTTTAGGCATTGAACGACCCAATATTTTCTTTCGAATAGGGTCCATCTAAAGGTGAAATGAAGCAGCTAAAACCAATGATACGACTGTAGCAGTTACCTCGGCACGAGCTTTGTCACGGAGGCGAGTGGGAACGCGACGGACATCATGACTGGCAGCTCTGCGACGAAGGTGTCGAGGCAGAGCCTGCCAGGCTCGTGAAGTCGAGCTCCCGCTGAAAGTGATCTAAAATTCAGTCACGTAGGTCTGTCAATGATGACTTGTCTACCTTGCATTTTTAATCGCGGTTTGCATGGCATCGATCTCAAAACTTCTGGCCTATGTACCAATTGAGACCACGAAACCCATCGATGCACGGGCTTAGGAAATACCTCAGCAAATCTCTCCACGTCAATCGCACTTGGTAGGCGGTGTAAACCTTCATGAAGTGTCTAGGACATTGTTAGTTCAGTAGGAAAAGAATCTACACGCACCACTCTTAGGCACCGAAGTTACAAATGATGAGGCATTTTGGGAAGAGACCGTGTTCACAGACTGCACAGCGATCGTTCTCGCGAATGCAAGCTTTTGCTTCTTTCGTTCGGATGGTTTCTCGTCTACGGCATCATTCTTTCGCTTTGGTGGCATCATAACTTTCCTGAGGCAGTAGTCTCGCTGAAAAGTATGCTGGCTTTCGGCTTTCGATGCACACAAGTACAAATATCATTCTGTTTTCGAACTTGAACTTCTGTTGTGCGAGGCCTTCTTCGCTGGTATTCCCGCTAGACAGCACGACTTCTTCATATGATAAAAGAGCACTTCAGCAACCCCGTCGAACTTAATTTTTCGTTCGTACCTTAGCGATTTTCGCTCGAAGTTGGAGCCTCGGCTCGTTTCGGCTGTGGCTCCAGCTCACATCAGCTCAATGGAGTGTGTCGAACAATTTGACTTATTTGGTTTCTCAAGCTACTGTACCAACCTCTAGCCACTATGTTAAACAGCCTACGAAACATGATACTTGGTGTTCTGCCTGCATTGAGTAGACGCACGCTTCACACCCTCTTCCAAACTTTGAACAAAACAAACATCAAGATTTTCGAGGAGTTTAAATTGTAGAAAAAGCATTAGAGCATGGAGCTAGACTAGAACAGTGGTGTAGTGGACTGTGGCACTGGTAAGACATAAAACGCGTTCAATCCTGCAAGTGCGCGTCGGTTTGATCAAGCAATTCTGCAGAATACTCGTCCGTCGTTCGGTTCCACTTTGAGCGGGATTGCTGAGGTGCTCTAAAGATGAAATTCTGAAGGCGGATCAGATGGCAACCCTGTTGCTCTATTTCAGAGAACCTCGGAATTGTTCATCATAACGAGCAACCTGATGCGAGATTTTTGCATATGATGCTGTTTCTTTATTTCCTGCTCAAATGGTTAAAGATATGCCTGTAAGTAATTTAATTAAATCAACAGATACTCATTTATATAATTATTTTGGTTCTGTTTTGAACGTCCCCCACCAACTCACCGAAGTTCTCGGCGAGTAATAAGCCAGCCCTCTTTATCCAAGCACTTCGTATCCGCCCAATCCTGAGGTTCTTAAGGGCTGCTGTCTACTGATATAGATCGTTAAGCCCTCACGGCAGCCCGCTGACTGCCGCGACCAACACCATCCTGACAGAAGTAATGTTTAAGCCGTTGATCTGAGAGGATCATCGATCACTAGTCAACTATCGCCTGGCAAAATACGGTGAACTACACCACACAGCGACCTCGACAAAACCACGACGATGTCATTCTCAATAGTGAGAGCTCAGAATGCAAGCTCTTCTCAGAGCCAGAATTTCAGTTTAACCCTCATGATTGGCAACTAGATGTAGCAGAGGTCTTGCTTTCGGGTACTGATAGTATGGTAATTGCAGGGACTGGTTCTGGGAAGACAATCTGTTCATGGTACCACTTTTATTAAACCCAATACCGCAGCATGATCAGGTATGTACTTCATCAGATAAGCATGTCACGGGGGTAAATGCAGGTGGGAGTTCTGCACACATTTTCCACTCTCGGACAGAACTTACACCACTGAATTTTCGGTGATGTTTCCGGCTTTCAGGTCAGCTGGTTACACCCGATGTGGGTAACAGCTAGTTTGCATGTCGGTTGCAGAACCCACCCAGCGATGAATTTGTACCTTAGGTACAAATAGGCTTTGCTACTTGCTTGGTATACGAGTCAGCCGCACCTCCTTCAATCACACGGTCTTGATACTCATCACATGGATACTAGATTTCTTAGTTCTGATACACGGGGGTGCAGGCCGCAAGATTTGACCCTGCTTGGCACGAGGTAGTATCAGCAGGTATCAGCTCGCCGCTAATTCAGTGGTCGTTCAGCAGCTGTGGGATCGGGAGAACTGGCTTGATGTACGGATGCGGATAAAGGGAACGACTACAAAGATGCCGTCATCCTCGTATGCCATCCCATTTTCTCTGTCAAACGTACATCGCTAAAGCAAGAACTGAAATGGCGATAGGTCTCAGCTCGTATGAAGAAAAAACATCTGCCGATGCAGAAGACGTGAAAGTGAATGGTCGATATGATGTAATGAAGCTGCACGGAGATCGTGGTCTCGCTCTCGTGGGAGGTGAGCGCATCCCACTAACGGATGAGGATGTATGTTGTATTTCTTCCCGGCTTGTGTGTAAAAACGTCTTTGTGATGTTTTCAACAGAGTAAACGTATTTGCCGAAAGACTGACAAAGTCATTCTTGCCATTCTTGTCTGGGTCTACTTCCTCCAGGTATACATCCCCCACTCGTGTCATAAGAATTTGGCTGAACCTTTCCAGATTCTTGATAAATCAGCTTTGGGCTATGGTGCCATCTTCGGCCTGCAAAAAGACGTTGGCCTTACAGGAAATCAATATTCTTTCCTCGGCTCCATCTCAGCCATCGCACAACTAGCATGGCAACCATTTTCTTCGATTCTCATTGTCAAAGTCCCACATAGGATCCTCATGCCAGCTCTTCTTCTCGGATGGGGGATCGCACAAGCTTCAATGGCTGCATCCCATACTTACTCGAGCATGCTTGCTGCTCGTTTCTTCCTTGGTCTCTTCGAAGCTGGTTGTCTACCGCTCTTCAGTATTATCACTGCCCAGTGGTATCGTCGTGCTGAGCAGCCCATTCGTGTCGCGGCGTGGTATAGCACAAACGGAGCTGCAACCATCATCGGTTCAGCGCTCTCTTATGGCCTCGGCCGCATTCCTCCTCACGTTCTGCGCTCCTGGCAGATGTATGTTTAGGCCATCCCTCATTCCCTACATCAGCTAACTTCCCGCCAGCATCTTCCTCTTTGTTGGACTCGTCACCATCATAAGTGCCCCCTTCATTTACTGGAAACTTGACAACGATGTCGCCACCGCCCGTTTCCTGACGGAACACGAACGTGTCCAAGCTGTCGAGCGTCTACGTGCCAACCAAACCGGCATAGGCTCTCGAGAGTTCAAGTGGCCACACGTTTTTGAAGCCGCCATCGAGCCTAAAACCTACATTTGGATAGGCATGTCCCTGCTCCTAAACGTCGGTGCCTCTGTGACCAACACCTTCGGCCCGCTCATCCTCTCCGGCCTGGGCTTCGACAGGTACACCACCTCCTTGCTCAACATACCTTTCGGTGCTGTCCAAATCATCATCATCATTTTCGCCTCTTACGCTGCCCAAAAATCACGCCTCAAGTTCCCTGTCCTCATCATGCTCATACTCCCTGTTGTTGCGGGGCTCACAACGCTATACGTCCTCCCTCGCAAGAAATCGAACCAGGCTGCCTTACTCGCAGCGTTCTACCTCCTCGCCTTCCTCTTTGGCGGCAACCCACTCATTGTCTCCTGGATCGTTGGCAACACAGCCGGCTCCACGAAGAAATCAATCATTATGTCCCTGTACAACGCCGGTTCCTCAGCCGGCAACATTATCGGCCCATTACTCTTCAACGCTGTGGATGCGCCGTCCTATCGCCCCGGCTTGCGCGCTGTGCTAGGGATCTTCGTGGCGCTTGTGGCGGTTGTGTTGATGCAAGCTACGAATTTGCTGGTGTTGAATAGGCTGCAGGCGAGGAGACGCGTAGCGAATGGTAAAAGGGCGGATTTCCATGATCGAAGTATGGATGAGAAATATAGGAGTGAGGAGGAGGGATTTGTGGAGGGGGAGCCGAGACTTGGGGATAATGCGTTTTTGGATTTGACGGATCGGCAGAACGATGAGTTTATATATATTTATTAAATAATGAACTTGGTTTTGGATAAGATAACTAATCAGTGGAATTTGAGCCTGAAAGCGACTTGAAAAGATGAAGGTGCTAGGCTAAGGTGTCAAGGAGACACGATTAAGGTGGTAAGGAGACACACACGATTAAGGTGGCAAGGAGACACGATTAAATAAATGCCTTAGAGCTTGAGGACTCAAGTACTCAGGTTCGCTCCCACTACCGTTCAAACCGCAAGCAAACCGTAAATAATTGGTAAATAAGTCTGCTATGGCTCTGAAGTAGCCAATCACAGCCTGGGAACCGTTGCAGTGCATTGAACGCGACGATCGTCCGACCTCCATGGCGTCCGCTGTACGCTACCTTTCCCCTGCCTGTAATCTGCCACGATGTGTACAGACTCGTTTGATTTCCACAAGTCGTACGTTGAAGAACGAAGCAATACCCAACCTCGGCCCTACGCAACCGCAGAAGAAACCGATCGGTGGTTTCCGTGGAGGGTAATATGCAGACTCTTTGCTAATGGTGTCCAAAGCTGAGGCTTATTTTAGAATTGTTGGCTTCTTGTTTGGATTTTCACTAGCGTCATCTTTCGCTGCGTATCACTTATTAGAAGAATATCAACGAGCTTCGGCTGCACTACAGTCTAGTGTCGAAACTTTGCAACTTAGCACTGAGAAGGTCACATAATTTGCACCTTGCTAGTTGATATAGTCCTGATACTACTGTTATATCAGATATCCGTGCATATGAGGAGGATAGAGGCTGTTGAAAAGGACTTGAAAGCCTTGAATCAGACTTCGGCATTGAAAGACGATATATCAAGAGTCAGGGCCGAGACGAAAAAACTTCTGGATGGTTTACATGTTGGTAAGTAGTCAATCATCGAGACAATGGTAACTCAACTATCGTATAGAATTCTTAGACCTACGGTCGCACGTATGGGGCATTCGTGAGTGAAGGTGCGGCGTTACTAGTAGATATTGCTGATTGTGTTTCATTAGAGCAAGATCTCCAAGCGTTGTCGAAGAAGGACAATTCAGTCCGGATTTAACCGTCCGCCGACAGTCGGATGCGCACTGTCTCTTTATGACTCAAATAAGACGGAAAGAAGGGGTGAACGACATGGTACTAGGTTCCATATATCGTTCTGTGCTCCCCATTTGTGTGACGCGTCGCTGTAGCCAACTCACCGTCGACTAGAAATCGTTGAAGCCCTAGTTGTCCCGACTCTGTCATATCTGCCGCACGTCGCAAGGAAATTACATTTCCTTGAACAATGCAACATCCTGACTGTAAGTATGTATTGGATAACGCCTTTGCCCTTTTTTCGACGAGTGTTCCGAGAAACACCAAATTTTGTTAATTGCACACGAATTTCGCATGGACTCGGACATCCATTTGACCCCTACTTCGGTGATCTAGGACTGGTTCTGCTACACGGTCACTGGGTGGTCACTGGAGTAATATTGTGTAAATTTGGACCACAAGTGCGGACTCTGTTTTATGTACTACTAGTATACTAATTATAGTACCATAACGATACTAGCACGTGACCAGACGTGACCTAATACGACGACGAGACAACGACGAGAGTAGACCAAAAGTGGGACAGCCCTGGCTTTGGCTTACCTCGACTCAGAAATTCGTCTGGTTGGCTTTGTTGTACACCGTTATTTCTATCATTTTGAGCGCAACTGAGCTCCTTCTGGCCCTTTGTCTCCAACGGTAACATGATAACGTCTTTTGCTCGACTTTAAGGAATAACACCTCGATACCCGCTACTACCTTCCGAAATGCAGTTCCGCGCGACAATTCCGTGTGCTCATGCTCCGGTAAGCTACACGTCTGTCGCGTTAGGTAATAAATGATTACGATGCTTCAAGTGCTTAAATGAGAGTCTTAACTTTGCGGTCGTCCAAGCTGCCTTCAAGTCTATGATAAATTGGCTGCACTCTGTTGTGTTTTTCACCAGCTACATAGCTGCTGCTTCCCAGACGACGATTACCCAAATACAAGGACCAGCGTTTCAGAGCCCATTGAAAGGTCAAACCGTTCACAATCTAACAGGTATAGTGACTGCTAAGGTATATATTTTGTTGTCCTTGGTGTACGTTCGTGGTTATCTTATCATGGAATGCTAGGGATCGAACGGGTTTTACCTCGTTGGTGACCCAGTTGACGACATCAGGGTTTCCAATGGACTCTTCATTTACTCAACTTCAACCAAGGTGCTTAATCAGGTTTCGGTTTACGACCTCATCTCGCTGAGCGGACGTGTCTCCGAATTTCGTTCGGTGTCTGGAGTTCCCAACAACCTCTTCCTTACTGAAATTGTATCACCTACTGACATCGTCGTCCTTTCTTCAAACAACACTGTAGAGCCAATCATACTTGGAAAAGACAGGAGTCCACCTACGCAGAGACTAACTGCGTTAGATGATGGCCCGGACGGATTTTTGTCAATACCGAACAACATGACTCTCCTTGAGAGCGTTAATGCCACTCTGCAGCCTGATAAATATGGCCTCGATTTCTGGGAGAGTCTCGAGGGACAGCTTGTGGTCGTTCCCAAGCCGATTTCTCTGGGCTTCCAGAACAGGTTTGGCGAATTTTGGGTGCATGGTGATTGGCCTGTAACTGGCAAAAATAGCCGTGGAGGGTTGACGATGACTTTTGGTAGTCTGGACCTTCTCGGGTAGTCAATCTGACTAAATCGATTTGCACAGGTTCTGATGGGATCCCTGATGGTAACCCAGAAGCCATCCTCATCGGTGCACCTCTCGACAAATCCAGGAACCCCACAGTAGCTGTTGGTGTCAGCCTTAGCGACATTACCGGAGTTGTGACATACCAGTATGTTGTGCTTTGTGCGATTTCATGTCATCTACTTGATATATGTACTAAGGTTTGGCTTTTACTACATCCTTCCTCTTACGGCCCCTTCCGTCATTTCCACCCCGGATCCTACTGTGCCCCACACAACTTTGACTGACGGCGGCGGGAATTCATGCGACCTCACTTTTGGCGACTACAACGTGCGTCTTTGATAGCACATCTCGATTGTTAAATTGATTTGGGTTGTTTCGGGACAGGTCGAAAACATGGCGCCGACATCATCTCATTTGCCAACAGTCGCAATGCATATTGCAAACTTCCTCCGCACGCCTGACATCATGTTCATTCAAGAAATTCAGGACAATTCCGGCAAGACGAACGATGGTACCGTCAATGCGAATCTCACGTTAACTAACCTGGTTAAAGCCATTGCGCAAGTAAGCAATGTAGCTTACCAATTTGTTGAAATAGCCCCCGTTGATGGGCAGGATGGTGGCATACCTGGAGGAAACATCAGACAGGTCTACCTGTAAGATTGTTCCATCTGTGATGTATACACTGCTCAACCATTAGCTAGATATCGTCCAGAGAAGTTGAGTCTTGCTCCTGGGTCACCAGCTGGAAGCGCCCTAGACAAGACGGAAGTCATCTCATCTCTTGGGCCAAAAAATCCAGTGCTCAGGTATCGATCGTCACTTATGACTTACTTGATAGTTCTTCATAACGTTTTGTAGCTTCAATCCTGGGCGCATCGATCCCACCAATGATGCTTGGAACTCCTCCCGCAAACCACTTGTTGCGGCATGGACGACTCCACATGGACAGCAACTCTTCACCATTAACGTGCACCTCAGTTCGAAAGGAGGAAGCAGTTCTACCGAAGGAGATGCAAGGCCGCCTGCCAATTCTGTTATAGATCGACGCACTAATCAGGTCGAAATTGTGGCCGTACGCCCATCCTACCATTCGCACTCGAAGCGGCCAAAGATAAACAGTTGATTACATTTGCAGGACTTTGTACAATCCATCTTGGACGAAGACGAACATGCTAACATTGTTGTCGCTGGTGATTTCAATGAATTCCTCCAAACTCGCACTGTCTACCGGTCATTGGTTGAAGTTCTCACCGACATCGACGAGGTCGCTGGAACCCCTCCTGTTGAACGATACAGCTATGTTTTCGATCAGCACTGTGAACAGCTGGATCACGCCTTCGTTTCTGATGCTATCAAGAAACGCAGGACTGAATTTGAACACATACATGTCAACAACTGGTCACCCACACTTTCAGCGAGGGTCAGCGATCATGATCCGTCTGTGGGAAGAGTTCGTCTTTGTTAGGGTATTGCGCGTCCGCTGAGGGCTCACTTACGTGGAGATACTGGAAGTAAGGTTAGTTTCATTATGTGTAACGAGCGTTGTGATGTTGATATCGGGTTTGCACTATCAGCGGAGTTTGCCTTGTGAGCAGTAAATGAAGTGGACATATATGAGGGCAATTGCTCCGGGTATTCTGGAAGTACCTATTTGACATTGACCGTAGAATTATATATGGACCAACGGCGACCTGATTTCGAGTCTGCTTTTGGAGGCTTGGGGACTTCATTCTGTGCAGGTTCATATAGCCCGTGGCCACACTAAACACCGTATGCACCTAGGTTAAAGCCTGTTAGCTGGCATGTGGAATTCAATGGTTGTCCTGATTGCTTAGTTGGAAGGCTGTGAGCAAAAAGGCACGCACACGACGCCTCAGAAACAATTGACAAGCCTGGAGGGGCACAATTTCTAATTACTCCATGGTATTCCAATAATGATACAACTCGCACTGGCGGTTGTCAAAATCGAAATCAATTATAGCGCGAGGGAATCGCAATATCTAGCCATACCAGATGAGTAAGGACGAAGTACGTGAAAGAGGCGCTACAACACTAACCTCAGTGTGTACTATTCGGTGACCAGTAATAGCTAGTCCCGTTCGTTCCGAGCAACGAATAGTCAAATAGGTAGATCCTACTTCTTAAAAGCTAGTAGTACTCTCCTGGTTCTGCGCTCCTATCTGTCACTACGGTGTCTCCGAAATCAACAGTTGAAAGATGATAGTCAGCAGGGTTGGCTGTGGCTTCATAATGTGCCGATCGCATGTGGATCATGAGGCGAGCCACAACAACACATGGGAGCGCGAAGGAAAAGGGGATAACAACTTCCATCAAGGCAATGACGGGCTAGTGAATTTCCATGAAGAGATATAAAGCAATCAGAAAAAAAAACTCACGCGGTTATTAACCCAGAGGGCCAAACTGGCAACGTATATCCAGAATATCCTGTTCACCCACATAGATAGTACAACGAGGTGGCTCGGACTATACTGATACTCACATCAAGAAATAGATCACGGAGTCCCTGGTCAGCTGATGCATCAACTTGACCCCACCTTGAGACGGACGATGCAACCACGCCTGCCAAAGAGCCAGAATAAGGAAAATCCCGTCACAAAGAAATGCCGTTGCGTAGAAGTAGGCGGAAAAGCGAGCACTATGGGGTGGCTCCAACAATGTACAGAAGAAAATACCTGGTGATGGCTCATTCATCACTGCACAGGTTGAGTGTAAGTAACACGGAATTCCATTGAGAGCATCATTTACCAATGCGATGTGGAGAACCTACGACTGAAAAGAGGCTGATGACACTTAGGGCCAGTGCTTCAGAGACAATGAGTCCTGCCTAAAGCATTCATAATAAGCAATCTTTTGGGCCAAGGGATGGCAGCATTTTACCAAGAAAAAGAAAATCTTGCGACTGCAGTTGTACATTGCATAGATTCTGGCAGCCAACAAAGCTGGAAGATTAAAAGTGATAAGGTTTCACCAATGAGGAGACCATCAGAGAACTCACTGTGAGATAAAAGTATTTGAACAAAATGTGCAGTGTTAAGGTAGTAGAAAAAGGCGCGACCTGGGATGTTCTTAATGAAATGTGATATGGAATGCTTCAAGCCACGTACATCTGTAAAATCATATGCAAGAGACCTTATATTTTAGGCACGCGAAAAGAAAATTGAAACTTTGCTTACAGCTGAGGAAGAAAGGGTGTTAGGAATGTCCAAAGACCAGCAACGAAAATATTCTTACATTATGAGATGGTTTTTTCAATATGTAAACTGTTCTCCACTGCAATGTAGGGAAGAGCTTGAACTTAGATGATGAAGCAACACACCTATAGTCTCTGTCCTGGCCTAGTTTTCAATGTTGCTGCTGTCAGTCAAACGATGAGCACACTCACACCAAGACGATAATACTTAGATATCGCAACTATTGTTCATTGATTCGTTAAGACCCAGATAACTTAAAGAGGATTTATATGGGTCTGACCGATAGAAATAAAACTTTGACTGCCGTCCACCGCTTTTTCTGGAGAACAAAGAACAACCTTCCGCATTACAACTTGAAGACCATGCCAGCATTACTATTATGCCGCACCCAGAAAAATTCGACCTAAATGATTCTTCTGTTATCTCAAAGAACTGTTTAAACTCTGACCAAGTATAGATTTGCACACCTCATTGCCAAACTGGAGAACTTGAATGCATTACGTTAGACAACTGTTGCAGGGTGAATATTAAGAGGAATCACAATATTCGTACACCACCAACACTGTGCAAGCCACTAAAAAGGTACAGTTAGACGAACACCCAGCTTACCAAGAAGCAGGTATCACCAGTGTCTTTGCGAAGGAAGTCCACATGAATCAGACTGACTGCATCTACAGCCATGAACCACGGAAAGGGGGTAGTCACAAGATTCTGTTTGCAGGATTGTCCTTTGTCAACAGGCTTGTTTATAAATGATACATACAGGCTCAAGGGGCGCTCGCACCTGGTGATCATAAACATCAACCTAGGGTCAAGAATTCCATCAACTTATCCCCAACTTAATATATTACTTCGTGTGGTTTCAGAACGACAGGTCAGTCAAGGAACATAGCTGTACTTTAACTCCAAAGTGTGTGTCATGGATGATGATGATTGCATGAACAGAATCATTAGTCAGGTAAATCACTGGCCGGTATGGCCGGTACAAGTCAAGAAGGGAAGGCAAAGAAAGGAGGCAAAAGGCGATAAAGTATAAACTAGTGGATGCGGAGTGCGCTCTAGATCTAGATCACAAACTTGAAGGAGGAAGGAAAAGATGCAAACAAAAATAAGAATCAGGATCAGCTCAGTCATACACTGCGGTTTTCTGCCGTACTGCTATCTTGAAAGCCTGATCGAGTTATTCTTGCTTGGACCTTTGGTCTGTCATTGATGTGTGTGTGGTGGATCCTGTGCTTCAAGTTCTGCGATGCTCACTCGATGCTCACTAAGTACTAATCTGTCAATCATGGCATATCAATCATCCCTAGGTGCAAGAGCTTGACTGAACGTTGAACCATCAAACCGTTGTTGAGGTTTATGAATAATTCTGCTATGTAGCCTGTGCTTGCATAGCCGGGACCTGATCCTTTCATTTAGGTTTTGAAGCGTAAGGGCCAGCTCAATTCCAGGCAAAACTGGGGTCGAAAATATGGAAAGCCAGGGAATTTCTGAAAAGTTGAATCACCGGCTAATTTTTCTCTCGGTCTGGCCAGAACAGGTTCCAAATAGCCAGAGACACCATTTCCAGCCGTTTGCCCTCTAATCAGCCACACATTTTGAGGTCGGGAGGGCCTAGGCACTGAGGACACCGGGCTCAAAGAGGATCATCAAAGTATACCGTAGACAGCACATCTGCACACTCAATATTAGTACGACTCTATGCCCGCTCAGGACAGCTAGCGATGGGAGAAATGTTACACAGAAGGGGAAGGTTAGGGAAAGATAATTGTCGCTTCGGATGCGACGCGACCGAGGACATGCACCACTTATTTATTGAGTGCAAACACTGCGAACGATGGACTGCTGAAAAGCTGATGGCAAAAACGATGAACGGGGTATCGGACAATGGGAGACTGCAACCAACAGTCTCCTCGCAATAGCTAAGTCCATGTTCGAGAATAATGACCTCTGGCCGCCACATTACTCTTTCCCATATCTAGAGCTCAAGCGCTCGCCCCTCAAATACAGCAATACCTAGCAGAAGGGGAATCACACGACGATGTCTTATGTCGACAATTAACTTATCGCATATCTCACGATTGGCATCTCGAAGCTATCCGATTGACAGGGAGGATATGGGGTGATGTACAGAAGGAGCAACGCAGAACGAGAAAGGATAATTATAAAAGTCGAAATCAATTTCGGGTCCGTCGAGGCTGTTCAGACATGTCCTCGTAGACGTAGGCGGATATCAAAGGTAAACCTTGTAAGTCAAGGGACAACAGGGACATAATGGGTATACTGGCAATGCCTGCAAAATTCTGTCCTGCTTGGCTTTGTTTGGTCCTCGGCCAAAGTACCAATTTGGGCGGCACTTTGTATACAAGCCCGTAAAGTGCATTATATGGTAGAATATCAAGTATACACATTGTAAGAATTAAGTACTATGTCATAGAACTACTACAAGAATCATATCAAAAAGCAAGATTAGTATCAATATATCGTACCCCAATAAGTACGGCCTGTCGTCAATTTATCGACATATCAACATCCATAAATGCGTTCAATGCGCTGAACCTTGGCTGAACCGAGTTGTTATTCCTTAAACATCTCGGGTTTGTTCGGGATGTTCTTCTTACTCGGCACCAACTTATCTCCTGCGATCAATACCAATCGGCAGGTTTTTCTCGTGTCTGGACGCGTTGTCAAGCTCCAGAGCGGCCTTTTGCTTTGCAGAGTTACAAGTGGATTACGTAACACGCGTATCGCTTATATTTGTGTGAAACGTCGGTGAGGATGGCCACGCTTCCATGACAGTGATGGCATATGGTGGAATACCATTTTCGAAGTGATTTTTGTTCGAGGAATTTTTCTTCCTCACTGGTTTTATACATTACGGAAATAACCTTGAAAAATGGAAAACAAAAGATGTTCCTCGAACAATGTCTTCAAAAGTAAATTCCCTACAACTTTCCCCTGCAAAGCTAGTCGGGAAACTCTATACCGACCTTGGGCATACGTTCAGCCACATTGGTTTACATAAGCAGGACAAAGTTTGGCATGCCCAGACATAAGTAAGAGGGCTGCCTACCACGTGATCACATCGCGTTTGTTTGGCATCACGTTATGTACGACGCGGTTCAGTCTGGTTCAGTATACTTATTACCATTACCTCCGATTCGACTAGCTGCATTTGGCTTATAGGTATTGCCGCAAACAGGAAACATCTACAATGTCTTTGTGTTAAACGACATAATTCCGGCATAATTATCGACTCTGGTCACCACCATTCTTTATAATTTCAATTTTTAATTCAAGGCCTTATTACCTCACGTGTACGCCATGTCCATCTTAGGCGCAACCCCTGGCGTAGGCGACACAGTATCTAATGGTCTTGAGGTAGTTATCTTTATGACCTGTAAGCCCTGACTCAATGCTAACATTGCTTGAAGACATACGTTATTTTAGAGCGGATCAGACTTGGAATGGCGTCTAACGTATATCGTGTAATTTGTAAGAGCGGACGTCTTCGAAATCGTCACCTCGCTCTCAAAAAGGTGCGTTCTTGTATCCTTGTGTAATCGTTTGACCTCGACCCATCCATTCCTCAGCTTTCCTCAACGTCAGCGCAACCTCCTTTCGAAAATTCGCTTTCAATTCATACCGCACTTCATCATCCTAATATCGTCTCCATGTTTTCCGCCTTCCGTACCCAGTCAGAAGTCTTCTATGTTCTTGAATTATGTTCTGTGGGCAGCCTTTCGAAATTTCTTCTTTCGAGGAGTCCTTCAACCTTGCTCGAGACTGAACTTCGCGGTGTAATCAAAAGTCTTGTTGATGCTCTTGTGTACCTCAAAAAAGAACTTGTAATCAATTGCAGCATTAGTCCGTCGAACATTCTATTAACTAATGATTATAGTATTGTAAGTGAAAACATGTTCTACGCTGCCAGACCCTGATTTTTCACATGACTCAGAAATTATCTGGATTTGACCGCGCAATTCGCCTTCAAGCCGCTGAGTCTACGGTATCAAACTCGATAACTTCAGACCATCCGCAGTATCTCGCACCGTAAGCATACACCGTCCTACTTGTGCGTGTCTTAGCTCAGCGAATCAAGAGAGATCATATCTGGAATGTCATTTGGCTTCCCCGCAGATGTTTGGTCAGTAGGATGCGTTATGATTGCGTCCTTATCCGGAACATTAGCTTTCAATGTGCGTACACCGCGACATATACATACGTATAATAACGTCATTGGAAGGCAAACGCGATACCTGATATGTTGTTGAAGAATTCCCAAGAATATGCCTTTTTTGGCAATCTATCCTCAGAATTAAAATGCCTAATCACGAGCATACTACAAGTTGTGAGGCGTTCTGGCCCCATGTGCGAGCCGTTTTGATTTGCTGACAACTTCTAGCAACCTGAGAAAAGATTGTCGCTACCCAATATCCTCTCCCACACATTCCTTGCGCCGAACTTGACGGTCAAATCCTTGCGCCCAGCTTCGAACGTCGTGTCCAGAGACACAATAGAGGAGACCTTGCGTGAACAATGTCAGCCCGTCAAATTAGCGCCTTTCCCTCCAAAACCTATGCAGCCACGGCGTCTGGCAAGGCATTCGTCTATCCATCCCCTACGCGCCCCAAGTACCACAAGATCTATACTTAGAGATATCGTCAACACTGATATCAGGAATTTGTTGTGCAACGAGATCACAACGAGTGTGAAGTCACCCCTTGTATCTGGTCCTAGCAGGCGCATTGTCTCGGATCCTATTCCTCGCAGCAAGAGCGCTATTGCGGCGGAACGCAAAAATTACTCAAATCACAGATCTTTGTTGGTCCCCAGTTTCGTCACCCCGCCCCCAATTGCGGTGAATATTGATGATGAGGAGACGAGTTCAATTATTTCTCGATCAAATACACCGTTACTTACAAGCCATGGATCGCTTGATGTTATCGATGCTACACGGCGACAAACGCCCTGTCATACCAATGCAGTGGGTAGTTTAGATGCTAGATTTTATGACCATATAATTTGACCATGATTTAACGTACCTTAGGGGTTTCCAATGTCGGCCACGACCCTTCCCATCGGTACTACGAGGCCCATGCAATTCAACACCTCAGGTTTGAACAGTCAGACTCACAAAACGGCATACGGTCAAGTTACAATATTGCCTTCACATGGTCTGCTTGTCGATTTCCGGGAGAGTCAACGCAGGAAAGGCTTAAAGGGCGACGAAGTTATACGGATTGATTCAGATGGCAGCACGGTAAGTGCATATGACGTTCTAAGAATGCACGTGCTGACGTATGCGTTAGATTTCGGTCTATAGCGCACCACACCTCAGTACTCCTTGTTGTCTAGTTGAGCCCATACAACGGTTTTCCGTGGACAATTTACCATCTACCTACTGGAAACAATATAATGATGCTGGTCGGCTCATCAATCAGATTAAGCAACGGACGCCCAAAGTGATTTTTTTTTGACTTCACCGAAGCCGTGATTGAAGCCGAGAATTCACAGCTAGTTGTATATACAATGCCAGCAAGATGCACATTGATGGCCAATATTCCACGAGGCGACATCGAATTGTCATTCAATTCTCCGATAACGACACCGGCCAAATCACAAGGGCAGCAGCAGGAGAGGAGCCCTTATATGCGCATCCGTTTTTCTCGCCAGGGCCAGTCCATGGAGCTATCACGGCGCTTATCAAATCTTGAGGGAGAGGAATGGATCAAGAAGTCCCTATCTTCGACAAATTCTCCTCCTTATATCTCTACGAGTAATTGGACGACTTTGGATGATATAGAGAGAGAAGCCATTCACCAGCTGGTTCATTTTGTGCGAACATGTGAGGCGGTTGAAGGGCATCTTGTGTTGGACGAGATGCCAATGTCTCAACCGGCCAGTAACTTGAAACCACGCACAGATACAAACTCCAATCTCTTGACCCCTCACTTGCGAATTCGACCATCGATACTCAATATTGCTGAGTCCACCTCAACCTTTGCGAATAGTTTGTCTTTAACCAATTTACCCCAGCGTCCACCCAAACTTTCCCCAAGTTTAACTGTATGGTCAGTACAAGGCGAGAAACGCGATAACACTTCAACTTTGGATCGATATAAGATGGAAGACGTTGCTGTGGAAGGTGCTCGTTCTACACAAGCTGCTGTTGACCCTGCCGAATGGCGTGTGGAGGAATTCACAAATGGAAGCAGCGGTATACAGACTCGGTTTCTTCCTTCTGTTGGTTGGTGCATACGGTATGGATCTAGCGTTTCTCAAGGCGGGAGGTACAGAATCATGTTCCTGGATGGTATTGCATTGGATATTGATGTCGACGAGGATTGGGTCGAGTTAAGAAGCGAATCCGGAGATGCTACAAGGTAACTTATTCGCTGTTACTACTGGAAAGTCACCCAGTTATGTTCTTTCCAGGTATAGAATCCGCGACAGTAGTTCAAATAGGAAGATCGGAGAACGAATGAAGGTTTTTGAAGAATTCATATCTCTGTTCGATGACAGCCAGACCGAGTAGCTTTTCCATGCTCTACTAGTATGCCCCGATTGGTATAAGAGATATCTATTGAAGGCAGAAAAAAGGTACTAGTCCAGAAGTGTACATCGAGCCAATATACTGGTATTACGCGTTCAAGAACCTTTCCCAACCAGATCCTTTATTATGTGTATGTGCACTCTGCATCCCCACACTGCGACATGCCGCACACGAAACCTAGAAATCGTTCGAGGTTGTTCAAGCCTCTTACGTGGTGTTCGTTGTGTACCTGTACGCAAATATGGCGGACAGCTGGCAAACAATCCTGTCGCGCTTTCCACTGTTTCTCCGTCACCACCAAGCTTTGAGCAAGAACCCTACAATTACCAGAGCATACCAATATTGATGGTGCATAAGTTAAAGTAGTGTACATCAGTAATTCTAGATCCAGATCCAGGGAACCTGTATTCACATACAATCGTTAACAGAGCAATGAAGATGTCGTCCCCAGCCGACCTATTTCGTTAATGAGGTTCGATCCAGAGATGCTCGAGGAAGATATGTATATATCGTGTGGATGGCAGTGCGTACACCGTCCTCCTGGAGGAAGGTTCAGTATAACGTTGCCATTGGTACAAGATGTCAACACTTACGCTTCTTATTCTCTCTCCAACAGCTGCCGCTTTCTCCTTCATGGTGCTTTTGAGGAATTCTCAATATCTTATATCACTTGCTATGAGATCGATTACTCACATGCTAGTCGTTGCCTTGATGAGAGCGTCAGACAGATCAGAAACCCGCAGGCTCGGTACTCTCAACCCGGCCTGACCACACGTGAATCAAATCATGCTTTGACAAGGTTTTGAGAACATACCCCAAGTTTTTGAACTCGCGCCCCCCAGAAGAATTGGTCACCGAACCAAGGTTTAATCAAAGTCGGAATTCCAGCGCGAAGACTTGCTCCTGTCGTACCGGCGCCGCCGTGGTGTAATGCAGCATCAATTTGGGGGAATAACCAGTCATGCGGGATTTTGTCGACAATGAAACATTCAGGTGGTGCTTCGGGTTCGGCAGTCTTCTTGGTGCTCTTTGACATTCTTGTTGACCATCCTTTGGATATGATCGCACGCACGCCGCCTGCAATTGAGACGCTATTAGACAGCTTCTGCGTCTTAAAAACATGAAACCGGATACAAACTTTGCACAACAGCATTGATGATACGAGTCGCCACGCGATTAGCATCAGGCACAGTGATGCTTCCAAAACCTATGTACACGATTGGTTTGCCATCTCTGCGAGCTTTAGCCATCCACGCCAATAGCTCGGGAGACGGCGACCAGCTGAGATCTGGATTATCTAAGAACCAACTATGACAATATCAGCACAAGTATTCGACATGAACAAGAGAGGCGCATACTATCCAGATATAATAGTGGTATCTCCCCAATCCAAGGGTTTGGGAACAACAGCCTGAATCGATAGGTTAGCGGTGATCCAACGCTACACATGAGCGCCACCCACCTGAGAGAAATTGTAGATAAAAATAATCTTGGATTGGGCTAAATGCCCCATATCTGTATTGGAAATCTTCAACGTATGCCGTCGCCACCTGTTGATCTGCCTAGACGTCGCTGCCCACAGGACATTACTGTAACAATGGTTAGTGTATCACATATATCTGATCCAAACGCGATTACCTGAACAAGATGTAACTAGGGTAAAAGGTTATTAGAGCTCTATGGAAAAATGGAAAATAACTTGCGAAGCACTGTTGAAAGCTGGAGATTCCACGGGAGGACTCAGGAACGCATGAGGAAATTCGACCGTCCTGTTGCATCCACGCAATCAGCATTAAAAATAAAGAGACATGGAAAAGTGCACACTTGGTCCACGGCATGGTAAATGTTCTGAAATACGGGATATCTATGCAATGATGAGTATAGCAAGATATCGGCACACAAGTGGTGACATACTAAGTGCCTCTGCAATATGCACCCCCGCCATCGCAGAGGGGCTTTCCAACAGGACGTCAGCGTCTTTGCATGCCTCCCAAGAATCCACCAGATCTAAAGGAAGAATAAATGTAGCTACAGCTACGATGAAACAGGACATGGTGTTTATATACTCACGCTGATCCAGCCAAGGTCGGAACTGCGCACATTGGTTGAAACATAATTATTATGTCAGGAGTCAAGAGACTTGCCTTCGAAATACTCTCCTTGAAAAATTCGGGAGAAAACATCTGGACAGACAACAGTTGAGAACATATGTGTACGCCAGGACAACAAACATACCCTGTGCTCAACACTCAACTTCATCAACGTCCCAGGATCACCGCCAGTGGTACGATGTTCGATTCCAAAACCCTCAATCCAATTTTTATATTCCTCATGAGTCGCAATAGTAACCCGATGCCCCTCCTTCTTCAACCCGAGACCAAGCGCAATATACGGTTGCACGTCCCCCCGAGACCCAATCGTCAAACATACAAAATGCATGGGCGGCATGCTAAGCAGAACATCATGCGGCAAGTTGATGGCTTTCGGCATCCTGATCTGAACGACAGTAGGAAAAGCAACGTGTGTTGCAGCTGCCAAGGAGCGCGAGAGGGGAGCAAAAAGACCTGTCGCGTTGGTTTTTAGCGAATTTGTTGGAGATTCTGATGATGGTGTGGGTGTAGAGGGAGTGACAGTCCGAGATGATACCGAGAGAGTGACAGTCCTAGATGATACCGAGGGTGTGTGAGACCCGTGTATGAGATTTGAGATGAGGTTAATAGCCTCGTCTCGATTCTCTCGAGTGCGAAAGACGAGTTTGAGGAAAAAATTTCCTTTGATTTCCAGAACCAATCCATTGGGACGAGAGAAAGCGACGTGTATAGGCTTGACACACTTGATAGTGGATACCGGTATGCGATGTTTAATGTCACAGGGGTTTAGGGATTTGCTCCAGAAGCAGACAAAGTGTGAAGAGACGACAAGATAACCAGCCGAAGACACACTGCGATATATTCGACTACGGACAACTAAAAACACAAGTAGCAGCTTAGTAAACGGGTCACCGGTAACGAGAATACATAAGGAAACTCACTCCATAGCTGTGATTCACCTGCATCAAGTGACAACGCTCTTCGAATGGTCTTTTCCTGGATTTTCGACATGTCATCATCTGCATCCCATGGGGAAGGTGCCTCATGAAAACTGAGGGAACCAAAATCAATAAAGACAGGGTAATGATCGAGAGGCCTCCTCTGTGGCCTTTGCTTCGCCGCACTGACATACTCTTCCAGTCGGATCCAAAGAGGCCTGGGCTTGATGGTGCCCAAATGAATGATCTCTGGTTCACTAATGTCAGTTTCGTCGGAATGTTCATCAGACTGAAGAGGTGTGATGGAAAGCGAAGCTATGCATGGGAAATCTGGGTAGGCACCGAAGCGAACTTGGTTAATCCTGTTCAGTGAGCAGCTCAGTCGTATTCCGTTGTTCTCAGGATCAGAGCCGGGACCACCGAAAGCCTCACGCCGGCGATGGCGGAAGAGAAAAATGGCGCCTTGGGATGACATGTTCTGAACATTGTCAATTGATACTCAGGAGGGGGACATACCTAAAATCTCTCTGCGCCAGTCTCGAGCAGATTCTTCCGTATCGTATTCCACTAGCTTGACGCTCCTGTCTGATCCGGGACCTAGTTGGAGACGAAGATGCCGCGGATGTTGTGGATCAAAAGGAAGGATTTTGTCGATGAAAGTCACTGTAAATGTTACAAATATGAACAGGATATTAAATAATGGAAGAGAATGCCTACACAGAACTGTACACAAAGGACGAGTTTTAGCGTCATCTTTGCTAGAGGTGTATACACAGAGCATATCATGAGAAAGTTCCATCCATACGCGACGCCTCGAACGCCAGCCTCTTCGATGAATGACCGCTGGTCCATCTTTGATGATCTGGTGGGTCTGAGAGACTTCAGATTGAGTCGAGAGTAAGGATGCATGGAACGCTAAACGATGTGTCGTAACATGGATTACGCCCTACAAGGGAAACAGTGGGGTTAAGATGCAAATCGCCAGGAGAAAGAATCATACCACGATGAATACATCCTGGGAGATCATACAGCCATCCGTTTCGAGTATCAATTTCTCATTCTCGTCCTCTGCTGCTAAGGGACCAAATTCGTCGATAAGAATATGAATGATTTGCGTTGGCTCCAACTTTTCGGAGTCACTTTCTTCTGTGTCTGGAGGAAGGATGCTATAGGGCTCCGAGAGTCTTCCCTCTTCCTCAGACTCATCTTCGAGTATCTTGTTGTGATCGTAGGAGTCTGGTTCAACATGCTCATATGATCCCCATGAATATCGAGTTGCGCGCAGCCTAGCAACATGTCCAGCGGCAGCTTGTTCGGTCGAGTCGAGGTCTTTCCCCACAAGATCTGCAAAGCCATGAGAGCCTTCAGAGTCATGACTACGTGGATCGAGACAATCGCAGCCAGCAAGAACCCTGTGAAATTCGGCAGCAGCAGAGAATAGGCGAGAAAGATTTGGGGGATCGGAAGGCTTCATAAAAGCACCAACATCGTCACTCAGAAGAGAACTAGGAGGAGATTCGGAAGTTGATATCGAGTCACGGCTGGTGCGTCTTAGCCATTGAGCCATGACGATAAAGCTTGAACGATGAGCTGGTAGTATGAAGAAAACAAATGAATTTGACAAGCGCGATACGCGCGTGTGTAAACCCCACCATGCTATAACCAAACCCTAGACATTTCAACCCGATCAAATGCGGAGGACACTATTAATAATCGACTCAATCAGTATAGTCCGTCCACCGAGTAATTGGCAGCCTTAAGCCTCTTACCGAATGTCCTGAGCCGACCGCGAAGCAATGCTTGATACGCGTACATTCTTGTACAAACGGATCTACGAACCAGTACCGCCATTGCCTCGGAGTCGGCTCTATGCTTCTAAATTTCACATGGCTCGGATATAGGACCTGACCAAGTCATTATTAACGAACAGCTTGTACAGACCAAAAAGACAGCCCGTCCAATGCATAGTTCATGTTCCAGCCTGTTTCAAAATCCCGCTGCTGCGTGCACCACTCGCTCCACTTGTTTCTCCATACTCCGCCTGACATCAAAGCCGACTCCGCAACATAGCTTATGTAAGTATTTAGTTAGCCGCATCAACTTGGCATCAACTTTCAACGTCTCCCGCTGACTTCATGCAAAATCATGGCAGACCGGTACTGATATCACCCAATCATGACCATTGGTCGTCTGGAGGCTTAACGAATAACCCCACCGGTGTAGAGCGGATCTCAGAACGCCTTGCCGAGGTGATTCATATACATACTTTTTTCTCCATCCGTCTAGATTCTAGAATGTCATCAGGCACCCTTTCGTCATCCTGCAACAATCAGCATATTACCCCTATGTCATGAACAAGTTTCGATGATGGTACAACGCCGGACCGGGCACTATGTGGGCTACGTAGTAAGTATGACAGGATACATATGACGGTGAAGCCACGAAGGAACGCGATACGAAGGGGCGTATGCATGTATGGGTCGTCCGAGGAATATGATAACAAACCCATGCTATCTTCCTTTGGATGCCGATGCGGAATGGATTTGTTTTGTGAACGTGAGAGAACCCTAATCAAAAAAGACCGATTGCAAATCCGCGGAATTATTGTGGATACAACATGAGATACTTAGCATGATAAACTTTTACATAACGTGTTGTGAACGAAGATACAGCTGAACGGACACGACATCTCCAGAGCAACTCGATTGAAAATGTCTATAGGCTACAGGAGGTAGGAGATATTAAAGAGGTTTCCTGCGTTTTCGGTTACCCCCTGGAGCAGTGTCGATCGCGAGTAAGCAAGCGTAAAATGATGTTTGATAGCACTGATCAACTAAGAGAGGAAGCACGTTCGTATTCCGGAGGTAACATGGCCGCTTTCAGAGAGGCAAACGAATTAGGGAAACCACGCACTTCAGCTATAAACGGATGTATAACAAGTAGGATGTTTTATGTCAAAGCTCGGTTCAGAAGTTCCATATATATCTGGCTGCCAATCGCTATGTCCGGGAGGTCAATGGTGGGAAAGTCTCGCAACTGAAATGAAGCTGTATACAATAGGCCTGGCGGGCAGAGGCGGTATCTCTCCCTCAGTAACCAAGAAAATTAGGCATTGTACCCTTGAAAGTGCAAAACGGATCCAGGAAATCTGTTGAATGGCACTAGATCCTGGCGGGGGGATACATATAACTACAACTGTCATTAGAGTAAGTATGAATTGATGTATCAGAACAACTGTAGTTACCATGCCCGAATGAATGTCTCCCATGATGACCAGCAGGCTGCTGGTCGTTGACCCATCAGTTTGCCCGCCTCCGGTAATTATAGCTTGTTATCTAACATTCCAACCAATTTCATAACGATAGGCTCTTTTGCATTTGTGGTATACTGATGGCCTTTGTACTGAAAAGTATCTAATTTCCGAAGAGGGTCAGCTTCAAGAGCAAGATACCTGGATAAGGTTGAAATGGCCTGAAGAACTTCGGGGTGTGTCGGAAAAGGCTCATCAGGTGCGTTGTCGTCAATATCATCATCCCCACCATTGACTAATGTGTTCTCTTGTGCGTTTCGTGCATCCACCACTGCCTGGTATATCTCCAAGTCCGTTGTGTCACCCATGAGCACTGACTCATCTGTGGGATTGAGGAGGGCTTCGATGTCCATTTAATTGGCATGTTGAAGGGGACCAGCATGTTCTAGATTGTCGAGTGCAGCTTTGAGTCGATTTTCGGCATGTAAGACGGGGTCCGTCTGATGTTCTGCATCATGGACAAGTGAGAAAATTGGAACCAATGGATTGATGGCTTCGGGAGTGGCCTCAGGTAAAATCTCGGCTTTGCGCCAGCAATGGCGAATTGTTGTGGTATCGACATTGTCCCAAGCAGCTTCAGCGAGGCGCATAGCCTCGAGTTGGTTTATGTCATAAATTTCGGATGCGGTGATGCCAGAATCGTAGCGGGAGATGGCACGCTCGACATACTGTGACCGATAGTGGGCCTTGAAGCACTGGATAATCCCTTGATCAGCTGGTTGGACATGAGATGTGAGGTTAGGTTCGAAATTGACAACTTCAATGTTCTGGAGATCAGGTGGAGGAACATGGGCAGAGAAGTTGTCTTGGATTAGGAGGATCTTCCGGTTTTTGTTGCGTAATTCAGCATCCCAGTCCTTTAGCCAGTCTTGATAAATGTCTGTTGTCATCCAAGCCTTCACATTGTTTCAATAATTGAACCCCAGTTGGGCACCTGTCTTGTTCTTGAATGCACGTGGTTTCTTTGCTTTCCCAATGATTAGTGGTTTCAGTTTTTCTGACCCATCGGCATTCATCGTGAACAGGCAAGTCAACTGGACCTTTCTTTGACACCAGCGTGCTTTTTGTTGGAAAGCCCATGATCTGGGGGCAAACTGTTGTGTGATATTTGAGTGAGTTGGAATGATCAGTCACAAGAGGTGCATATGCATAGAAAAACCCTGTCTCATCTGTATTGAAAACATTTTTCACCTTGTACCCCTTTGCCTCAATAAGCTCCCTCACATGATTGCATTCAGTCTCCACTGTTTGTTGGTCTGCAGATCCTGCTTCCACATGCCACTTGATGTCCTTCAACCCATGTCTCTTCTTGAGCCGATACAGCCAACCCTCGCTCAAATCCAGCCACTCGTCTTCTGGAATACCAACCAGATCTGCAAATTGTCTCCACTTTGCACGAAGAACATCACCAGTGACATTGATTTGGTCATTCATTGCTTTGGAAATCCACAGGTCCAACATTTCAGTAACTTCTGGGTGCTGTGTTTGATGAACACACTTTGTGCCACGAGCTGCTGCCCCATCGGAGGATTCCCATTCTGACCTCCACTTCTTTTCTTCCTTCAGCCGATCTGACACCAGTGGTTGCTTGATCCTTAGGTTAGGGTACTTGGCATCGGAATGACGTGCTGTTTTGCTTTGATTTTTTCCATTATTGTGGTACCAGTCGAGAACCTCAATTCTCTGTGCCAATGTCGCATTTTCCCTTTTTGTGAAAACTGGAAGTTGGGCTGCCTTATCCTGCCTCACAGTAGATGCCTGTTTTTCTGGTCCTAGAATGACTTTATCATGTGAACACATGTCAACAAAAAGAGACTGCACACTTTCGTTTCTGGCCAATGATTTTACTGACATCTCCCACCAATTCTCGAAGCTTCTGGACAATACCCTTATCTGAATCACTGAGCCTTTGAAACCCCCTTTCATAGTCAGATGCATCCTCAAGCATGTCAAGGATGCGCTATTCATCAACAATGTTGCCATCATTGTCCAGCCACTGCTCATCAGCCTCTGTGATCTTCTCCTTCCATCATATTTGGTCTTTGATCCTATCTTTTCAATCATGAACCCATTGTTTCAAGGACTTCAAGCCCTTTTTAAGGATTTCGAGAGTTTTTTTGGCCATGCAAAAATGTAATATGTATTTTGGGTCATAAAATTTTGAATATCTGTTGCCAAACAAGGTAGTAGCACTAGATCATGGTCTAATACATATGGTTTTTTTTTTACAAAATGGGTATGGGTTATGGGTTTTAAGCAGTGACTGAACTGGTAACTCAAAAAATCTATGGGGTATGAGGGGTTATGGGTTATCAGGCATATGGGTTAGGAGGGTGATGACTGTAGCCCAAAATGGGCATGTCCTGAAATCAGCAGTGGGCACTACAATTGAATTGTGCATGAACTACAAAGTAATCCTTTGTGCTCTAAGTTGATGTGGGTGCATCAAAACCTCTGCTCTGTCCAACAACCCAATGGGAGAAAAAAGGGAATCAGAGCATGAGGAAAGCTACCATGGATGTGGGAGGGTGGACATAGTGAGTCAGAGGGGGTCCCTTAATATCACACAGGAGCTAAACATCAAGAACATATATTGTTGTGTTGTACTCAAAGTGGTAAATTAAAAGATGATTTGTAATAGAAGGTTGGTCTCTTTATAGGGCCCAGCCAGGTCAATAACAATATATACAAATACGGGGTCAAGCCCCAGGTCACCACACCCTCCTCCTTAGGTTTCACCCAGGGGGAAGCATAATGTTTTGAGTAAGTAGATGATCTCGAAGGGAGTACCATCTGGTATGTGGGTATTATTGGGGTACGACAACAGAAATCAATTCATTCGTTTATTAAAAAATGTGATGACCTTACTTAGTAGGGTCATCAGGGATGTGGGTATCGTCAAGGCTCAACAATGATGATATGTGGGACTTGTCAAGGGTTGACGAGTATCTGGGGAGGTTGGTGTCAACTAACATACACCTAACTTCCTCCAGGGTGGTAAGTACAGGTTCTTCGTGCTCATAATCAGGCACAGAGGAAAGTAGGATCATTTCGTTGTTTGATGCCAACAAAGACAATTGGGATATGGGGGTCTCCATGGAGTTCCCCAGAGCAGAGGTGTCCATTGTCTGCCCTTCATCAAGAGGGAAACAATCTTTGTTGACAGTGAACATTTTATTATCAGATGAGGAGATGGAGTTGGTGGAATCACCATTGTCATCAGGGTCTCTGATCTTTTACAGCTTTGTAGATGCGACTGGAGGGAGTTTGCTAACAGGCTTCTTGTGCCTGTTCAGAGAAATGCTGGCAGCAACTCTCCTTGCTCTCTTCAAGGCCTTCTTCTGCCTTGAGTTGCCTTGACTATGAGAGGGGACCTGGACCATCCTGAGGTTGGATTGTTCTCCCTCTGACAGAGTTGGATGCCAGCTGGACAGGTGAAAAGGCTTGGCATGGGCAGGAGGTTGGTTGTCCATGCGAGAGGTGCTCATGTGCAGAGATGCAGTTAGTCCAGCAGAGAATCCGGAGGACTGGGCAGTGGAAGTCATGGATTCAGGGTGGGGTTGCCCTGAATGAGAGGGAGCTCCACCCCTGGTGGGAGCAGTAAATTCTTTTTTTCTTTTTCTTCGTGGCTCTCAAAGGGCCACATTGTTAGGTCCAGCAATCCACCACTGGGGTTCAGACATCAGAGGAGCATCCTCTGGATGGGTATTGAAATGTTGCTGCAGACATCTTATGATGTCAGCAGTGGTAGAAGACTCTTCCAAATGAGAGGAGTTGGCAGTAGCCATTGCTGTAGGCCAGCCGATGGCATAGTGGTAACCTTCTCAGACTTCCTCATACAAGATGCCCATGGTAGCAAGGTGTCATATGATGTTCTCAAGGAAAGTTGGATGGGTGCTGATTGGCATAGGCTGCTGATGGCACATGGGGGACAGTGGGAGGCATTTGCGCTCTCGAATCTGTCGGTACAGTCCCAGTGTGGCTAGTACCTCCACAGTATGGAGGTAGATAAGTAGTTTAGCTTTGAGGGATAGCTCTGAAGGGATCTGTTGACAGAGCAGGAGTTGTCTCCTCACATGTGGGAGGGAGACCCTCCATTTGTCCATCAGGGTACCAGGGTGGGATTGCCACTGGTACAGGTGTCAGTGCATGAACTGCGCCCATGTTTCAGCAGAGTCCAGGAGCGAGGGTTGCTCCAGGCGAGTAGGATCTTTGAGTTGGTGTAATCCTCACACTAACTGCATTTGAATGGGGAGCCAACTGGGTAATCTCCAGTGGGCAAAGGCATAGGTCATCAGGGGAGTTCGAGCCCCTGAAGGTGTATCATTGATGAACTGCATGTACTCATGCATTTGTTCCAATATTGGGTAGTTCCTGGAGGTGTGGGCCATCTGGGACCAGTTATTGAATTCCTCAGTGTTCTGAGGAATGGACATAGGAACTTGGCCATGCAGCTTGAGAGCTGGTCTCCAGTTTGCCATCCTGGGAACATCAGGGCCCAAGAATGTATATCTCAGGGGTGGAAGGTTGGGAAGAGGTGGGTAGACCTTGTTTATATTGATGTCCTCATCAGAAACGATGGGGTGGGAAGCAGGAGGTGGTGCAGGCTGAGAGGCTGCACTGGCATACAAATTACTCTGGGGCCTCTCCATGTGAGGAGAGGGTTCATGAGGATGAGCTCATTTGGATGAACATTGATACAGCTCCCTATCGCCCTGCGTGCATACCACAGCATTTTTTGCAATTGTGCGCACCTCCTAGATGGCTTCTGCACACTTTGCACAGTGCGCTTCCATGCGCTTTCATGTGCCTTTGACTGCTTAGGTGTGCTTTTGTGCACCTTTTACATTTCTACTGCACTTTTGGTTCCCCCATAGCTGCCTGCTGTCATGCACCCTAAATGCGCCCTGTTGTGCTTCAAACTGCCTCCGCGCGCCCCCCCACACTCCTTATCTGCCTTTCACATTTATTGCATGCTCCTTTTATGCTTTACCTGCAACTCACATTCTCTGCTGCACAGTCATTGCACAATCCCTATCACACACACAACAATCCACCACACCAGTTGCACTGTGCATCGTGGCTTCCAGCTTACTGGCGCATTTACTTGAGGCGCACTGCAATTCCAACATGAGCGAAGTGCACATTCTCACATAATTGGGGCACTTTGCATCTATTTGGCATTGGACTGTGTGCACTTGGGCACTTTCATGTAATCCTGGCACTTTGGCACTATTTGGCCTCACACAGCATCTCCTTATAGTTCTTCCACATTTCCAATTGGCATCACCTTATCTGGTAACCAGCACAGGTTGATCATGTCATTATTACTAAGGCACAGCATGCAACATGTAACACTGAAGCAGATTAATTGGGAAGAGCACACAAGACCTAGAGCAGACCAAAAATAGCACATCACACCAGAACAGTTGGGTATTGGGTTATAGCATGCACAAATCTTATTGGCTGAGGCAGTGGCATAGTGCAGTCAGGTTTAGATGGGTGAATGGGTGTGCTTGTGGGTAGCACATGGCGCTTTCTATTTTTACATTTTATTTTACCATTTTTATCACATAAGCCATTTGTACATAGTAGGCAGACAGATAGAGAACTGAGAGGATCTTTCCCCTCCCCCAATAGTTCATAGCTCAGTCAGCATCGCACATAGTCTGTGCACCAGCATCCAGTCCATGCGCCTTTGTAGTGCACCCTTCGTATAGCCACATTTGCATATCGTTTGCATTCCCTCATTGTATTGCTGCATTTCGTCCCTGCATTGCATTCTTCATCCTTGTTTGTGCACTCTTGCAGTGTGCCCTTTATATAGCCATGTTTGTGCACTGTTTGCACCTTTTTTGTATAACCATGTTTTGTGCACTGTTTGTGCCTTTTTTGTATAGCCACATTTTGTGCACCATTTGCATCTTTTTTCACTCATTGCACTCTCATCCTGTTTGCGCCTTTAACCTGTGTGCCTCCCTCCCAGCACATCCCAGTGTCGTCTTTATCTCACTACACCTCCTACTTTCATCTTCCTCATCATTGCGCACTTTTGTGCTCCCATTGCGCATTTTCCCACACTGCGCATTTTTGCTCCTTTGCATTGTGCACTTTCCTGCTATTGCGCATATCTTCCCTTGGGCATACACAACTAGTGCACACATTAAAAACCACCGTTCCAGCCTCCTCATAGTCTCCATGCCCCGAAGGGATGATCTGAGGCCCTCTAAGCAAATTCCCCCCCTCACTCCAAGCATGCCTGCAGTTGTAGGTTAAGTGTTCACCCCTTCCGTTGAGACTCTGCACCGAGTACCAACTGAACACATCATTTCTGGAGCCCACCATAAGGGGTTTCTGTTTACCAGACCTTATTTAGACCTCCATCAGCTTGCCCTTCATCTCAACATTAACCACCTTCGCACTCTCCATTCAGAGCTGTTAGCAACTGTGCTCTAGCTTGGGGAAATACCAGTATTCGAATCACTCTTCCTGAACAACACGCATCACTCGTCTGCACTGTCTTTACCTCCACCTTCACCTGAATCATCCCTACCTACCCTAACTCCATCTGCATCACCGCATTCTTCCCCACCTTCACATTTTGCTGTGCTCATACCAGATATTAACTCTACACACTTTATTCCACCTACCATGGCTACCATGCATATGCCATCCACATCCAACCAAAATGTGCCGTGTTTTGACCCCGCAAAACCACGCAAACTCCAGAAGTACTTTGAGGAACTTGCACAACTCCTCCACAATTGTAACATCACCGATGAGACCAATAAAAAGTTCCACACTGTGTGCTATTTGGACAGTGACACTGCAGACACTTGGAAACTGCTACCAGAGTATAGCATGATGCACAACTATGGCACATTCAAAGACGCTGTTCTAAAGCTTTATCCTGGCTCTAGGGATGGCAGTAAATGGAGTATTAGCGACCTGGACAAGCTTATTGGTGAGACCGCATGCATTGACCTTGTAACTGCAGAAGAAATTGCATGCTATTATTGCACATTTTTCAACATTAGTGAATACTTAGTTGTGCAAGGCATATTGGCACACTACGACCAAAGCTGCATGTTCATTAGGGTGTTTCGACCAGACCAGCTAGAGCGCATTTTGAGCCGCCTTGTGATTGCAGTACTGAATCAGCCTGCAAATAGGCCATACTCATTAGATGCAATATGTGATGCGATTGACTTTATCTTCGAAGGCCCAGCACGCTATTTCCAGCCACTTACTGGGCTCACAGTGCAAAACCCCGATATGTATGTGCCCTACTCAGCACCCAGCACACCCATTTCCCAGCCTCAACCTAGTGTGCCCGCAGTCAAAGCAGAAGACATCTCAGTCCTGTTCAAGCACATGACACAGATGATAGTTACCACATTGAGCGCATCGTGCAGAGATGGCAGAAATGGTGCACCTCATTTGAACAACAATACTTACAATGGTTGCAGTCAGACAGGGCATTATATCCCTGAGTGCGCTTCAATCGAGCACCTTATTAGTGAAGGAAAGTGTAGGCGAAATGCAGAAGGGCGCATCATACTCCCAGGTGGCACATTCATGCTGCATTCTATTCCAGGCAACTTCTTGGGCGAGGGCATCGAGGAATGGCATAAGCGCAACCCAGGGCAGATTGCCACTGGTCGACTTTCATCTAATACCAACTCACAGCTCATCTACAATATAACACCTTGTCCAGCTCCAGCAGCACCTTTACAGTCAACATACATTGCCACTTCAGTGCCTGCAGCAGATTATATGCAAAGTGCACCAAATGCACAACTAATGAAGGAAGAGTGCATTGATGCATTTGAGAGGGAGTTTATGGCACTTCGGAAGAGGCAAGTCTTCGACGGCATTGAAATTCTGCAGTGCACACCATGCAATACATCCAATCAAGAGAGCATGCATTCTATAACCACAGACATTGCACCTGCCGACAGTATTGAGTCCCCAGCTTTGCAATTTGCTGCAAGCACAACTGAGGCGCCCGATGAGATGCCCATACATCCCTATTCCAATATTCCTGAGGCACGTTTTGTGCCCGCAGCAGCAGATAAATCAGATGCACCAGTTAACACTTCCAAAGGCAAAGAGCCATCATATCGCACTGTCGTTCCCATCCAGAATCTGCAGATTGTTGATGACATATATGCGCATGCCATGAAGGCGCCCTCCATTACAGTTTCACATGAAGAGCTTTTGTCCCTTTTGCTCAATCTCAGACAGTGCCATAGAGAACAAGTTACTCCAAAGCACGTTCCAGCTACTGGCACAGAAGTGGTAGCTACCAACCTTACGAGCGTTATGCCATTTGTGCACTGTGAAGCATGCGCACCTTTTGCAGAAAATAAAGCGCTAAATGTGACACCTCCAGTTAGTGCAGCAATTGCAGCACCACTTCCTATTGTTTTGCAGGATCCATTTGAACAGTACCTCACCAATCTCCAGCCAGGCAAAATTGAAAACCCTGACATTTTGAAGGTTGCAGAAGAGTCACATGTGCTTCGCTCCATTAATTTATTGATCGACAACCAAAAATACTTTGAGGCTATCTTAGATCTGGGTTCACAAATTATCGCAATGTCAGAAGTGGTCTGCCATCATCTTGGGCTTCAGTACGACCCACGCATTTGCTTATACATGCAATCGGCCAATGGAGAGGTAGATGAGTCGCTTGGGCTTGCATGCAACATTTCCATGCACATTGGAGATATTATTGTCTATGTGCAAGTTCATGTTATCCATTCACCTGCTTATGATATTCTGTTAGGGTGCCCCTTTGATGTGTTAACGCGCTCCATCATGCGCAACTTTGCAGATGAAGCGCAAACAATTACAATCTGTGATCCGAACACAGGCACCATCTCCACCATTCCAACAAAGCCTAGGGGGAAGCCACACCACTTCTTACCAGCTCCAGCAACACTGCACTTTGCTATTCAGCATAACCCACAAAGAAATTTTTGCCAGGCTTCAAGGAATTGATCGCAGACCAAGGAGAAGCTGCCACTATCATAACATTTGACTCTGATACCCAATCTTGTGACGTTTCTGCATTTGCGCTTATTCCATTTTCCACTTCCATTCCATCGATCTCTATAATCTCTCAACTCTACCTATCGCAGTGTACCAATAGTCATGCACAGGTGCTCTTAAATTCGATTGACCCTGTGGTGCTTATTCCAGCTGTGTTCCTGAAAAGTGCACATGCACATGCAACTTTTATCGATTTAGTGGCACGCGTGCTGATGTGTTCAGTTGGTACTCAGTGCAGAGTCTCAACAGAAAGGATGAACACTTAACCTACTACTGCAGGTGTGCTCAGGGTGAGGGGGGAGTTTGTTTAGAGGGCCTCAGATTGTCCTTCAGGGCATGGAGATTATGGAGAGGCTGGTATGGCAGTTTTCAGTGTGCATGCTAGTTGTGTATGCTAAAGGGAAGATATGCACAGTGGTGGGAAAGTGCACAATGCAAAGGGGCAAAAATGTGCAGTGCGGAAAAATGTGCAACGGGAGCACAAAAGTGCACAATGACAAGGGTGATGAAAGTGGGAGGTGTAGTGGGATGAAGACAACACCGGGATGTGCTGTGAAGGTGGTGCACAGGTTGGGGACGCAAACAGGGTGAGAGTGCAATGGGTGGAAAAAGGTGCAAACGGTGTGCAAAATGCAGCTATGCAGAAAAAAGGTGCAAATGGTGCACAAATGTGGCTATACAAAGAGCGTACTGCAAGAGTGCATGAACGAGGACAAAGGATGCAACACAGGGACAAAATGTAACAATACGATGAGGGGATGCAAACGATATGCAAATGTGGCTATATGAAGGGCGCACTACAAAGGTGCATGGACTGGACGCTGGTGCACAGACTATGTGCGATGCTGACTGAGCTATGAACTATGAGGGGGGGAAAGATCCTCTGGATTCTCTGTCTGTCTGCCTACTATGTACAAATGGCTTATGTGATAAAAATGGTAAAATAAAGTGTAAAAATAGAAAGTGCCATGTGCTACCCACAAGCACATCCATTCGCCCATCTAAACCTGACCACACTATGCCGCTGCCTCAGCCAATAAGATTTGCACACCTATAGCCCAATACCCAACTGTTCTGGTGCGATGCACTATTTTTGGTGCACTCTAGGTCTCATGTGCTCTTCCCAATAAATCTGCTTTGGTGTTATGTGTCATGTGCTGCGCCTTAGTAATAATGACATGATTGACCTGTGCTGGTTACCAGATAAGGTGATGCCGATTAGAAATGCTGGAAGAACTATAAGGAGATGCTGTAAAAGGCCAAATAGCATTAAAGCGCCAGGATTACATGAAAGTGCCCAAGTGCGCACAGTCCAATGCCAAATAGGTGCAAAGTGCCTTGATTATGTGAGAATGTGCAGTTTGCTCATGTTGGAATTGCGGTGTGCCTCGAATAAATGTGCCAGTAAGCTGGAAGCTACGATACACAGCGCAACTGGTGTGGTGGATTGTTGTGTGTGTGATAGGGATTGTGCAATGAGTGCACAGCAGAGAATGTGAGTTGCAGGTAAAGCATAAAAGGAGCATGCAATAAATGTGAAAGGCAGATAAGGAGTGTGGGGGGGTGCGTGGAGGCAGTTTGAAGCACAACAGGGCACATTTAGGGTGCATGACAGCAGGCAGCTATGGGGGAACCAAAAGTGCAGTAGAAATGTAAAAGGTGCACAAAAGCGCACCTAAATGGTCAAAGGCATGCGAAAGTGCACAAATGCACACAAAAGCACCCAGAGGCACACTGGAGTGCATGGAAGCGCATGGGAGTGCACTGGAGTGCACAGGAGCACACTGGAGTGCATGGAATGCACTGGAGCACAATGGAGTGCATGGAGCACATGGGATCACATGGGAGCACAGAAAGTGGACAAAGGCACACAGAAGTGCATGAAGGTGCACAAAAGCATGCTGTGAAAAGTGAGTAGAAGATGTCCAAGCAGTGCACACAATCGCGAAAAATGCCATAGTACGATGATGTGTTCAGTTGGTACTCAGGGCAGAGTCTCAACGGAAGGGGTGAACACTTAACCTACTACTGCAGGCATGCTTGGGGTGAGGGGGGAGTTTGCTTAGAGGGCCTCAGATCGTCCTTCAGGGTGCAAAGACTATGGGGAGGGTGGTACAGTGGTTTTCAATGTGCACACTAGTTGTGTACGTGAAAGGGGAGATATGCACAGTGGTGGGAAAGTGTGCAATGCAAAGGGGCAAAAATGCGCAATGTGGAAAAATGCACAACGGAAGCGCAAAAGTGTGCAACGATGAGGGTGATGAAGACAGGAGGTGTAGTGGGATGAAGACAGCACAGAGATGTGCTGGGGAGGTGACGCAAGCATTGGGGGCACTAACAGGATGAAAGTGCAAGGGGCAGAAAAAGGCGCAAACAGTGCGCAAAATGCGGCTATGCAAATAGGTGCACAAATGGTGTGCAAATGCAGCTATGTGAAGGGTGCACTGCAAGAGTGCATAAATGAGAATGAAGGACGCAATGCAGGGATGAAACACAACAATACGATGAGGGAATGCAAATGATATGCAAACACGGATATACGAAGGGTGCACTACAAGGGTGCATGGACTGGACGCTGGTGCACAGACTATGTGCGATGCTGACTGAACTATGAACTATGAGGGGGGGGAAAGATCCTCTGGATTCTCTATATGTCTGCCTACTATGTACAAATGGCTTATGTGATAAAAATGGTAAAATAAAGTGTAAAAATAGAAAGCACCATGTGCTACCCACAAGCACATCCATTCGCCCATCTAAACCCAACTGCGCTATGCCGCTGCCTCAGCCAATAAGATTTGTGCACCTATCGCCCACTACCCAACTGTACCAGTGTGATGTGCTATTTTTGGTGTGCTCTAGGTCTTGTGTGCTCTTCCCAATTAATCCACTTCAGTGTTATGTGTCGCGTGCTGCACCTTAGTAATAATGGTGTGATTGACCTGTGCCGGTTACCAGATAAGGTGATGCCGATTGGAAATGTGGAAGAACTATAAGGAGATGCTGTGAAAGGCCAAATACTGCCAAAGCACCAGGATTACATGAAGGCGCCCAAGGCACACAGTTCAATGCCAAATAGGCACAAAGTGCCCCGATTATGTGAGAATGTGCAGTCCACTCATGTCGGAATCGTGGTGCACCTCAAATAAATGCGCCAGTAAGATGGGAGCCGCAATGTGCAGCACACTGGTGTGGTGGATTGTTGTTTGTGTGATAGGGATTGTGCAATGAGTGTGCAGCAGGGAATGTGAGTGCGGGTAAAGCATAAAAGGAGTGTGCAAAGGTGCATTGAGCACGCAATAAATGTAGAGGGCAGATAAGGAGTGTGGGGGGGGGCACATGGAGGCAGTTTGAAGTGCAACGAGGCGCATTTAGGGTGCACAATGATTGGCAGCTATGGGGAACCAAAAGCACAGTAGAAATGCAAAAGGTGCACAAAGGCACATCTAAACAGTCAAAGGCGCACAAAGTGTGTGGAAGCCATCTAGGAGGTGCACACAATTGCAAAAAATGCTGTAGTATGTGCGCAGGGCGATAGGGAGCCGTATCAATGAGCACAGGATGATAGGGAGCTGTATCAGCGCCACAAAAGGGTGTAGTAACCAAGAAGAAGTATAAACCGGTTGCTAGAAAAGTCAAACCAGTTATTGCGCCTGTCCCAAATGAATTCCGCATTGAGCACAACATTATAGGTGATCTACTAGCGGCACTTCCTGCACTTTTACCAAACCCACCACCATTTACCCCGACTGGGTGCTATACTGAAGAGCGCATGCAAGCACTCCAAAAGCGCCACACTGATTTCTTATTACCAGAGGAGATGAAGGTTTTACACCACTTGATGTCTTGGCAGAATGAAGCCTTCGGATGGAGTGATGAGGAGTGTGGCAGCTTCAAGACCACGTTCTTTCCCCCAGTAGAAATCCCAGTTATTCCGCACACTCCTTGGATAGAGTGCAACATCCCCATTCCGCCAGGCATATATGAAGAAGTTTGCGCTATTATCTGGAAGAAGATAGACTCAGGCATTTATGAGCACTCAAATTTGGTGTATAGATCACGCTGGTTCTGCACACTCAAAAAAGATGGAAAAGTGCTGCACATCGTACATAGCCTCAAACCACTTGATTGCATTACCATTAAACACTCCAGTGTCACCCCTACACCTGAGCACCTCACAGAGCAGTTTGCGGGGCATGCATGCAGCGCCGTCTTGATCTATATGTGGGATACGATGAATGCTTAATCAAAGAATCATCGTGTGACCTTACAACATTCCAGATGCCGTATGGCGCAATGCACCTCATTACATTGCCAATGGGTTGGACAAACTCAGTACCAATCTTTTATGATGATGTGTGCTATATTCTGCAGCCAGAGATACCAGATTACACCATTCCCTATATTGACAATGTTCCAGTCAAGGGGCCTTCGAAGCGCTACATTTTACCAGATGGCTCATGCAAAGCACTCACTGCGAACCCTGGCGTAAGGCGCTTTGTGTGGGAGCACTTCCAGAATGTGAACCGCATTGTGCAGCACATGAAATATAGCAGTGGCACTTTCTCTGGGATGAAATCCACATTGTGCACTGAGAACTTCATCATTCTTGGCCATTATTGCACCCCAGAAGGTAGAAAACCCGAAGGTGACAAGGTAGATGTTATCCACAATTGGGGTGCATGCCACATGCTGTCAGAAGTGCGCGCATTCCTGGGAACAGTGGGTTTAATGTGCATTTATATCTGCAATTATGTGCACTGCATTAACGTGCTCACAAGTACTTATGCACAAGGATGCTCCATTTGAATGGGGCCCAGAGCAGATAGCAGTGCAAAATGACATCAAGCAAGCAGTACTAGATTGCCCTGCACTACAACTGATTGATTATTCCTCAGAACTCCCCATTATCCTTGCGGTCGACACTTCCCAGATAGTGGTCGGCTTTTACCTTTGCCAGCAAAAGAGCACAAATGCAAAAGCGCGCATTTACAACTGGTTCAGCTCGACTACACTCAACAACAGAGAAGCGTGCTTTTTGCAACCAAAGCTAGAGATCTATGGGCTTTACCATGTGCTGCGCAGTTTGCACCTTTATATTATAGGTGTGTGCAACTTAATTGTTGAGACTGATGCACGCTGATGATACTCAACCCAGAAACCCAAACAAAACCTACTAAATGGCTTCGGATGGTATAACACGAGTCAGAGGAAGGGTGTGAGTTGGTACTAAATATCACCGCTGAAACCTAAACATAATGTTTAGTAATGCGAAATGGTAAGGGCTGTGGTGAATAGTTATTATAGGCATACGAAGGTGTTTGAAAGAGTTTGAAATAGGTTTGAAAATGTGCAAAAGAGTTTGAAGTAGATTCAAAGACATGCGAAATAGTTCGAAAAAGTTCGAGGTATATTGAGGAACGAGTTTAATGAATTTGAAGTGTTTGTCGAATGGCGATAGGCAATGGATAATAAAATGAAGAGCGAATACGATAGTTTCGAAGAAGTTCACGATATTTTGTAGAACTTAGAGATATGATGCAAACTAAGACTCAAGAGAACGACTCTTAAATCTGATGATAAGCAAGAGGGTAACTTGTGCTGTTCCCCATTGTTTCTATATTGTCTGTTCTAACTAACTAATACAAGTCTATATACAAAATGAAGAGATAGTACTAAAAAGAAAATAAGAACATGTGTAAAACATGAGGCAAATATATTAAACAATGAGGACTTGTATATCATGAAACAAATGAGAAATAATAAATGATGAAACATATAGTGTTCCCATATAGTAAAAGTACTTAAATGAAACACAAAAATGCACTTATCACATTCTAACTCTCTTGTACTCTCTCCTCATATCTGGTAGTGCTCGATATGTGATGGAATAACTTCTTCCAGATGTGCAGCATGTATCAAAAGTGTTTCAAGAGAGTTATACAGCATCCAAAGTTGTTTGAAATGCTGCAAAGTTGTTCGAAGTCGTGCGAAATAGTTTGAAAATAATTCGATGTCGATTTTGTGGCATTCATAGTGATTCGGATTGCATGTCATAGTGTCTCGATACAAGTGGGAATGTTCTCCAGACCTTAGAGTGTGTAGTGGACCTATCAGCGCTATATCAAGGGCATGCTACAAAACCCCAATATCCAACCATCTGCTAGCATTAACTGGTGGATCGTCTCAATCCTTACATTCCACCTTACACTCGTGCATGTTAGGGGAGCAGTGCATGGTCCAGATGGGCTTTTATGTTGGCCGAAGCAGCCAGAGGACTCAGAAGGAGAAGAAGATGAAGAGTTTGAGGATTGGATTGATGCACTACATGGCTTTATGCATGCGATACATCCCATTTCACAGTCCTTTGATGTGCAAGCACTCACACTAATGCAGCCAGAGCCAAGTGCAAATGTGCAAAATGCACACAATAGTGCGCTTATTTATGATGATGACTATAGCCAAGTTCTGAGGAGTGCAGCAGCAGATGCAGAGGATGAGAAGTTAGATTTGGTGTGGATTTGGGTGGATACCCTAACATGCCCTAGCGACTTCACAGATTCCGAGTACAGCATGCTCGTGCGCTATGCGAGCGCCTTTTTTAAAGACAAGATGCGCTTATGGAAGTGCAATGTGCATGGCACTCACCAGCTTGTTATTTGGCAGTCTAGATGCTTACCAACATTGCATGCCATCCATGACAACATTGGACACAAGTGCTTTTATGCGACATGCTCCACATTGCTTGAGCAGTTTTGGTGGCTGCACGTTATGGATGACATCGTTTGGTTCATGTGCACTTGTCATATTTGCCAGATCCAGCAAACACAGAAGGTTCTAATACTGCCAGTCGTTGCAATGCCTGCGCCACTCTTCAGTAAAGTTTATATTGATACGATGCACTTACCAGTATCAGCAGGGTGGTGCTATATCGCCAAGGGCATTGCTCGCTTGCGACTTGGCCAAAATTCCACAGACTTCATAAAGAAAATGTGAGCACACTTGGTGATTGGATGTTCCAAGACCTCATCTGCAGATGGGGTGCATTGTATGAGATAGTCACTGATAACAGCAAGCCATTCATCAAAGCGCTAGCCTATCTCAGTAAGTGCTACCATATCAATCACATCCACATATCTGGCTATAATTTGTGCACTAATGGAATTGTTGAGTGCGCACATTTCGATGTGCGTCAAGCACTTATCAAGGCTGCAGATGGAGTAGAGTCAAAATGGTTCAGTGCACTATACTCAGTCTTTTGGGTGGAGTGCATCACAGTTTGGAAGCGCCTTGGTGTCTCGCCATACTTCATTGTTACAGGCACACAGCCTCTAATCCCTCTTGATATCATTGAAGTGACATACCTTAACCCACCCCCAGATTCTATACTCTCCACTACAGACTTGATCACGTGGCGTGTGCATGCATTACAAAAGCATCCAGAAGACTTAGCACACATTTATTCCCACGTCTATGCAGAAAGGTGCAAAGCGATGTCAATTGCCCTAAACTCACCTTCCAGATGCTCCAAGTTGACTTTGGGCACCTGCAATTCAGCAGTCAAGAGCGCGTGGCATGCCTTGCGCATGCTTTCAGCCGCCCCGCCAGTTTGTGCGCCCTATGCTCAAATTCCTCGGACTGCTCTTTCTCCTCAATCATCTTATGCATATCGGGCATCAGCTCCTCACCCCATGTAAGCCACTCTTCTACCAGGATACCACTAAATACACTGTGCATCTTTGCAAGGAGCGTGTTGAGTTCTGCATTGTCTTTTACAGTGTCTGCGCAGCTTTTATACATGTTCTACATGCCCCGATCCTTAGCAACCTACACTGGTTATAGAAATGCAAAAAGCACACTGGTTTACTGCAAAACTTTTCACCACAAGCTTGCATGGTGGTCTGCTCACTCCCAGCAGCAGGAAGGGTTTCATTGAGGGCCAGGATCATTTGTCTGAGGGCTGAGGTGAATGCTGAGGCCATCGGATTGTGTAGAGATGGGTTGTGGAAAGAGTTGTAGAGGATAGATGGTGGTCAGAGATAGATAAGGAGAGGATGGCCACTTATGTGAGTGAAGAAAATTTTGTGCTGACCAATCACATGCTGCCTGAGGACAGTCAGTACTTCAGTTGGGAGGAGATGATACAGCTCCCTATCGCCCTGCATGCATACTACGGCATTTTTTGCGATTGTGCACACCTCCTAGATGGCTGCCACACACTTTGTGCAGTGTGCTTCCATGCACTTTTGTGCACCTTTGACCACTTAGGTGCACTTTTGTGTGCCTTTTACATTTCTACTGTGCTTTTGGTTCCCCCATAGCTGCCTGCTGTTGTGCACCCTAAATGCACCCTGTTGTGCTTCAAACTGCCTCCGCGCACCCCCCCACACTCCTTATCTGCCTTTCACAGTTATTGCACACTCCTTTTATGCTTTACCTGCAACTCACATTCTCTGCTGTGCACTCATTGCACAATCCCTATCTCACACACAACAATCCACCACACCAGTTGCACTGTGCATCGCAGCTTTCATCTTACTGGTGCATTTACTTGAGGTGCACCACGATTCCAACATGAGCAAAGTGTGCATTCTCACATAATCAGGGTGCTTTGCACCTATTTGGCATTGGACTGTGTGCCTTGGGCGCCTTCACATAATCCTGGCACTTTGGCAGTATTTGGCCTTTCACAGCATCTCATAGTTCTTCCACATTTCCAATTGGCATCACCTTATCTGGTAACCAGTGATGTGTTCAGTTGGTACTCGGAGCAGAGTCTCAATGGAAGGGGCGAACACTTAACCTACAACTGCAGGTGTGCTCAGGGTGAGGGGGGGGTTCGCTTAGAGGGCCTCGGATCATCCTTCAGGGTGCAAAGACTATGGGGAGGCTAGTGCGGTAGTTTTCAATGTGCACACTAGTTGTGTACACTAAAGGGGAGGTATGCGCAGTGGCAGGAAAGTGCGCAATGCAAAGAGGCAAAAATGTGCAGTGCGGAAAAACATGCAATGGGAGCGCAAAAGTGCGCAACAATGAGGGTGATGAAGACGGGAGGTGTAGTGGGATGAAGACAGCACAGAGATGTGCTGGGGAGGTGATGCAAAGATTGGGGGCGCTAACGGGATGAAAGCGCAAGGGGCAGAAAAAGGTGCAAACGGTATGCAAACAGTGTGCAAATGCAGCTATCTGAAGGGTGCACTGCAAGAGTGCACAAATGAGAATAAAGGATGCAACGCAGGGATGAAATGCAACAATATGATGAGGGAACGCAAATGATATGCAAACGCGGCTATACAAAGGGCGCATGGGCTGGAAGCTGGTGCACAGACTATGTGCGATGCTGACTGAACTATGAACTATGAGGGGGGGAAAGATCCTCTGGATTCTCTATATGTCTGCTTACTATGTACAAATGGCTTATGTGATAAAAATGGTAAAATAAAGTGTAAAAATAGAAAGCACCATGTGCTACCCACAAGTGCATTCATTCGCCCATCTAAACCCGACCACGCTATGCTGCTGCCTCAGCCAATAAGATTTGCGCACCTATAGCCCACTACCCAACTGTGCCAGTGTGATGCACTATTTTTGGTGCACTCTAGATCTCGTGCACTCTTCCCAATTAATCTGCTTCAGTGTTATGTGTCGCATGCTGCACCTTAGTAATAATGGCGTGATTGACCTGTGCTGGTTACCAGATGAGGCAATGCCAATTGGAAATGTGGAAGAACTATAAGAAAATGCTGTGAAAGGCCAAATACTGCCAAAGTGCCAGGATTATGTGAAGGTGCCCAAGGCACACAGTCCAATGCCAAATAGGTGCAAAGCACCCTGATTATGTGAGAATGTGCAGTCCACTCGTGTTGGAATCGTGGTGCACCTCGAATAAATGTGCCAGTAAGATGGGAGCTGCGATGTGCAGCGCACTGGTGCGGTGGATTATTGTGTGTGTGATAGGGATTGTGCAATGAGTGCGCAGCAGGGAATGTGAGTGCGGGTAAAGCATAAAAGGAGTGCGCAAAGGTGCATCGAGTGTGCAATAAATGTAGAAGGCAGATAAGGAGTGTGGGGGGGGTGCATGGAGGCGGTTTGAAGTGCAACGAGGTGCATTTAGGGCGCACAATGATTGGTGGCTATGGGGAACCAAAAGCGCAGTAGAAATGCAAAAGGTGCACAAAGGCGCACCTAAATGGTGATGTGTTCAGTTGGTACTCGGTTCAGAGTCTCAACAGAAGGGGTGAACACTTAACCTACAACTGCAGGTGTGCTTGGGGGTGAGGGGGGGGGGTTCGCTTAGAGGGCCTCGGATCGTCCTTCAGGGCGCAAAGGTGATGGAGAGGCTGGTACAGCAGTTTTCAATGTGCACACTCGTTGTGTACGCTAAAGGGGAGATATGCGCAGTGGCAGGAAAGTGTGCAATGCAAAGGGGCAAAAATGCGCAATGTGGAAAAATGCACAATGGGAGTGCAAAAGTGCTCAACGATGAGGATGATGAAGGTGGGAGGTGTAATGGGACGAAGACAGCACTGGGATGTGCTGAAAGGGAGGCACACAGGTTAGGGGTGCAAACAGAGTGAAAGCGCAAAGGGCGGAAAAAGGCGCAACGGTGCGCAAAATGCGGCTATGCAGAAAAAGGTGCAAATGGTGTGCAAATGTGGCTATATGAAGGGTGCACCACAAGAGTGCACAAACGAGGATGAAGAACGCAATGCAGGGATGAAACGCAACAATATGATGAGGGGATGCAAATGATACACAAATGCGGCTATACGAGGGGTGCACTACAAAGGCGCACTGACTGGACGCTGGTGCACAGACTATGTGCGATGCTGACTGAGCTATGAACTATGAGGGGGGGGAAAGATCCTGTGGATCCTCTATCTGTCCGCTACTATGTACAAATGGCTTATGTGATAAAATGTGGAAATAAAGTGTAAAAATAGAAAGCACCATGCGCTACCCACAAGTGCATTCATTTGCACATCTAAACCCGACCGCGCTATGCTGCTGCCTCAGCCAATAAGATTTGCGCACCTATAGCCCACTACCCAACTGTTCCAGTGCGATGTGCTATTTTTGGTGCACTCTAGGTCTCGTGCACTCTTCCCAATTAATCTGCTTCAGTGTTATGTGTCGCATGCTGCACCTTAGTAATAATGGCGTGATTGACCTGTGCCAGTTACCAGATAAGGCAATGCCGATTGGAAATGTAGAAGAACTATAAGGAGATGCTGTGAAAGGCCAAATACTGCCAAAGCACCAGGATTACATGAAGGTGCCCAAGTGCATGCAGTCCAATGCCAAATAGGCGCAAAGCGCCCTGATTATGTGAGAATGCGCAGTCTGCTTGTGTTGGAATCACGGTGCGCCTTGAATAAATGCACGAGTAAGATGGGAGCTGCGATGCGCAGCACACCGGTGTGGCAGATTGTTGTGTGTGTGATAGGGATTGTGCAATGAGTGCGCAGCAGGGAATGTGAGTGCAGGTAAAGCATAAAAGGAGTGCGCAAAGGTGCATCGAGCGTGCAATAAATGTAGAAGGCAGATAAGGAGCATGAGGGGGGCGCGCGGAGGCAGTTTGAAGTGCAACAAGGCACATTTAGGGTGCACAATGATTGGCAGCTATGGGGAACCAAAAGCACAGTAGAAATACAAAAGGGCACACAAAGGTGCACCTAAATGGTCAAAGGCACGCGAAAGTGCATGGAAGCACACAAAGGCGCATAAAAGTGCACTGCACAAAGTGTGTGGAAGGCATCTAGGAGGTGTGCACAATTACAAAAAATGCTGTAGTATGCACACAGGGCGATAGGGAGCCATATCATCTCCCCCCAACTGAAGTACTGACTGTCTTCAGGCAGCATGTGATTGGTCAGCACAAAATTTTCTTCGCTCACATAAGCGGCCATCCTCTCCTTATCTATCTCTGACCACCATCTATCCTCTATAACTCTTTTCACAACCCATCTCTACCCGATCTGATGGCTTCAGCATTTATCTTAGCCCTCAGACAAATGATCCTGGCCCTCAATGAGACCCTCCCTGCTGCTGGGAGTGAGCAGACGACGATGCAAGCTTGGGGTGAAGGGTTTTGTAGTAAACTGGTGCACTTTTTGTGTTTCTATAACCGACGCAGGTTGCTAAGGATCAGGGCATGTAGAACATGTATAAACGCCGCATGGACACTGTTAAAGATGACACAGAACTCGACGCGCTCCTCGCGAAGGTGCGCAGCACCTTCAGTGGGATCATGGTGGAGGAGTAGCTTACTTGGGGTGAGGAGCTGATGCCTGATATGCGTAAGATGATTCAGGAGAAAGAGCGGTCTGAAGAATTTGAGCATAGGGCACACGAGCTGGCGGGGCGGCTGGGAGCGCGCGCGGAGTGCACTGAAGCATGCAAGGTGCGTCGCGTGCTCTTGACTGCTGAATTGCAGGCGCCCAAGGTTAACTTGGAGCATCTGGAAGGTGAGTTTAGGGCAATTAATGATGCAAGCGATATAGATACCGCCGAAGCACAGGAGGATGAGAAGGCACGCGTCGCGCTGGTGTGCTCTCTGTGTGCGCTTTCTGGAATGACCGATGCTGAGGTCGTAGGCGAAGGAACTGGGGAGTCTTGGGAGAGTGGGGCAACGAGCAAAGGGGAGAGTGAGCAGAGTGACGAGAGCGCTAGTGCAGATGAAGGCGCAAGTGCGCACCCAGTGCGCGCAATGCAGCAATATGCATACAGTGACTCACAAAACTGAGTCAATGTTTTGGACTTTTTGATTCATTGTTGAATAGCTTCCCATAAACAACAAAACCAAACAAGGTATTGGTGTACCAAGTAACATACATGATCAGGGCTACCAAACACACAAAGAACTATGTAATTTTAATCATCCCTCATGGAGATATGATCATTTTAATTCAGGGACTCATTGACTCAGTTTTGTGAGGGGTAGTCAGAAATATTAGAATCTGATGCTCCACCAACTGTATAATGTCAAAACTTGACAGATGGTTTCTAAGGTGATGTGACCCTTGATGGGACCTTAAATTATAGTATTTAATTAGGACTAGCATTCTTCATACTTCAATATTCTCCAATGCATCCCATCTCCTCTGCTCAGAAGGAAAACATTCTTTCCCTGGCCTCCAATCATTATACTACCCACAATATTGCCTCTAAACTCAACCTCAGCCAGTCTAGTGTATCCAGAACACTCAGGGCTCTCCATCCAAACCTGGATTCCCCCTCTGGTGGTTGTCCTTCTAAGCTCTCATCTACCTCTCAGAGAGCCATCCTTACCCAAATCACCACTGGCAAGGCTGCAAATGCTGTTCAGGCCACCCATTACATCAACAGCATCATCCCCACTCCAGTCTCCTCAGAAACAGTCAGAAGAGTTCTCAGAAAAAACTCATTCAAGGCTGTGGTGAAGAAGAAAAGGCCCTTGCTTAGTATAAGGCATAGGAAAGCAAGATTGGCTTTTGCTCAGAAGTATAGAGAGTGGACTGTGGAAGACTGGAGGAGGGTTATTTGGTCAGATGAGACTAAAATCAACAGGTTTGGGTCAGATGGGAGAGAGTGGGTCTGGAAACAGAAGGGAGAGGGGCTGATTGAGAGAGAGGTGCAGGGAACTGTCAAATTTGGGGGAGGAAACATTATGGTATGGGGGTGTATGGGATGGAATGGAGTTGGGTATCTTGCAGAGGTTGAGGGGAGAATAAATGCTGACCAGTATGTGTCCATTTTGAAGGACCATATGCTGCCTAGCTTGGAGGAGAGTGGAATTTCTGGAGAAGAGGTGATTTTTCAACCAGACAATGACCCCAAGCATACCTCAAAAAAGGCCAAGAAATGGATGGAGAACAACAATATTACTCTTCTGGATTGTCCTGCCCAATCTCCAGACCTCAGTCCTATTGAACATCATTAGGTTCACCTCAAGAACCAGTTAGACAAGTATCCAACAGCACCAAAAGGAATTTGGGAGTTATGGGAAAGAGTAGTAGAAGAGTGGAATAATATTCCATCAGAGGTGTGTCAGAATTTGATTAAAAGCATGCCTAGAAGGTTGGGAGCAGTTATTAAGGCCAAGGGAGGTCATACAAAATACTAGAATTACAATTTATCATAATATTGATACCACCTCACAAAACTGAGTCAATGAGTCCCTGAATTAAAATGATCATATCTCCATGAGGGATGATTAAAATTACATAATTCTTTGTTTGTTTTGTAGCCCTGATCATGTATGTTATTCGGTATACCAATACCTTGTTTGGTTTTGTTGCTTATGGGAAGTTATTCAACAATAAATTAAAAAGTGCAAAACATTGACTCAGTTTTGTGAGTCACTGTATGTCGAAGTACCGCCACTGGGTGGTGTTGGTGCCACCTCTGACGCTAATAGTGGACCAGTAAGTTTCTTTGGATATGCTTCAAACTCACTAAACAGCTCCCCTCCTGCTCCAGTGTGATAACTGCCGCCGCATGGGCCAGCCAGCTAGATGCATCTCTGTCAATGGAAAGCGGTGCGCTCTGTGTGCAAAGGGTAAGAGAAAGTGTGAATGGATGAAGCGCACCCTTGCACAGCTGCGTGCAACTTCTAGAGGTAGGAAAGTGGCTACTGGGTGCCCTGGTGTGTCTTTTTCTCATCCTCCTTCCACGCTGCGCTAACTATTCCAAAGGCGCATCACAAATTGACAAGGGCGACGAGAGCAATGCGGGGCTCGTCAGCCCCTCGAAAGGGCACACATCAAAGTGCCGCAAAGTCGAAAACGTGCCCCCCGCACCGTCACAAGTGCGCCCAAGGCCGCGCCACCTTACCATTCGCCAGGCAAGTGCGCACACACTGATGAGTTCAGTTGGTACTCAGTGCAGAGTCTCAACAGAAGGGGTGAACACTTAACCTACAACTGCAGGCGTGCTCGGGGTGAGGGGGGAGTTCGCTTAGAGGGCCTCGGATCATCCTTCAGGGTGCGGAGACTATAGAGAGGCTGGTACAGCGATTTTCAATGTGCGCACTAGTAGTGTACGCGAAAGGGGAGATATGCACAGTGGCGGAAAAGTGCGCAACACAAAGAGGCAAAAATGTGCAGTGCGGAAAAATGTGCAACGAGAGCGCAAAAGTGCGCAATGATGAGGATGATGAAGGCGGGAGGTGTAACAGGACAAAGACGACACTGGGATGTACTGTGAAGGTGGTGCACAGTTTGGGGGTGTAAACAGTGTGAAAGTGCAAGGAGCGGAAAAAGGCGCAGACGGTGCGCAAAATGCAGCTATGCAAAAAGGTGTGCAAACACGGCTATACGAAGGGCGCACTATGATAGTGCACAGACAAGGACGAAGGATGCAACGCAAGGGACGAAATGCAACAATACGATGAGGGGACGCAAATGATAACACAAACATGGCTATACGAAGGGTGCACTACGAAGGTGCATGGACTGGACGCTGGTGCACAGACTATGTGCGACGCTGGCTGAGCTATGAACTATGAGGGGGGGGAAAGATCCTGTGGATTCTCTATCTGTCCGCTACTATGTACAAATGGCTTATGTGATAAAATGGTGAAATAAAGTATAAAAATAGGAAGTGCCATGCGCTACCCACAAGCGCGTCCATTCGCCCATCTAAACCTGACCACACTATGCCGCTGCCTCAGCCAATAAGATTTGTGCACCTATAGCTCAATATCCAACTGTTCCAGTGTGATGCGCTATTATTGGTGCGCACTAAGTCTCGTGCGCTCTTCCCAATTAATCCACTTTGGTGTTATATGTCGCATGCTGCGCCTTAGTAATAATGGTGTGATTGACCTGTGCCAGTTACCAGATAAGGCAATGCCAATTGGAAATGTGGAAGAACTATAAGGAGATGCTGTGCGAGGCCAAATACTGCCAAAGCACCTGGATTACATGAAAGCGCCCAAGTGCACACAGTCCAATGCCAAATAGGTGCAAAGCGGCCCAGTTATGTAAGAATGCGCAGTTCACTCATGCTGGAATCGTGGTGTGCCTCAAGTAAATGTGCCAGTAAGATGGGAGCTGCGATGCACAGTGCACCGGTGCGGTGGATTGTTGTGTGTGATAGAGATTGTGCAAAGAGTGCACAGCAGGGAATGTGAGTTGCAGGTAAAGTGTAAAAGGAGTGCGCAAAGGCGCATCGAGCATGCAATAAATGTAGAAGGCAGATAAGGAGCGTGGGGGGGGGGGGGGCGCACGGAGGCGGCTTGAAGCGCAATGAGGCGCATTTAGGGCGCACAATGATTGGCAGCTAAACAGTCGAAGGCACGCAAAAGCGCACGGAAGTGCGCAAAGGCACATGAAAGCACATGAAGGCACGCAAAAGTGCGCTGTGCAAAGTGTGCGGAAGCCATCTAGGAGGTGCACACAATCGCAAAAAATGCCATAGTATGCATGCAGGGCGATAGGGAGCCGTATCAACGCAATCCTCGTGCCAAACCAGATCGGGAAACACCTCGGGGGATGCAGTTTATCAAGGTCAAGATGTTAAAGTGCTCAACTTAGCGCAATGCCGCTCGGTGGTTGCAGTCTTGGGCACCATGCACAATCGCCTTCAAGAAGATGTCCAAAGGTCGCTCGTCGAGTTAGAGGTCGCTAAGAGCCGGTTGCGCAGCGTGGAGCAAGCGGAGGCAGATGCAAAGGTGAAACTGTGGCCACTGAGTGCCTGGAGTTCCTGGAGTCCATTGAATAGCTGCTCGACTGTATAAGTTTTAGATAGTGTGTCAATCAATCTCCTTGTTGTGCCTGTAATATGCGTGGTGTGCTCCAAAGCAGTGAAGTGCGCGTGCGCGCTTCCATGGTCCCATAAAATGAAACTTGTAAGTCCAAATAGTATGTGTGAGAGAAAAGAGATAATATAAGCAACGTTTGAGCAAGAAATGTCAAGCGCACAAAAAACGCGCACCAGTGCAAAGACGCGCAAATGCAAAGGGGTGCAGAAAAATTGTCCAACCATCACTTTCCTCCTCCCAACTGAGATATTGACCATGTCCATCGATAAAAGAGTAAGAGATAAAATGAAGCGCATGCCATATGACAAAGTCTAAAAAAATGGGAAAGGCTCAGTAGATCATCATGGCCAGTAAAACCCATGGGTTGCACAATCATGGAACACGCCCAGATGCGACTTTGCGAATAGAAAAAGGTAACGTAAAAAAAATGAAAGAAAGTAAAGTGTACATATAAAAAGGTGAAGTATCCATAACGGTGCACGCGGAGCGCTAGTTGCGTGCCTCATTGGTGCTTTCTTCATCCTCAGTGCTATCTCCTTGCGCTTCTTCTTCGTCAACTGCTTCTTCGTCTTCTGTGTCCACTACTATGGACTCTTCCATCTCCCTCAACTGCGTTGTAGTGATATCGAGCACTATGTCAGGAAGCACAATGGACTTGCATGCGTGGTATGGCAGCAAGCGGAATGCGGCTACTGGCCTGTCAAATACCGTCCCATTGAGCTCGCAAACGATATATGCACTGCCTTGATTGTGTGACACTATAACTAGAGGACCAAGATAATGCGCGCGCATTTTGCGGTTTAGGCTCTTCTCGATTGCTGTGTTGCGCATAAGGACTAAATCGCCGTGCTGGAAGTCAAAATTGCGGATGGTTTTTGAGTGTGCCCTCTCAAAATGGAGCGCCGCTTTGCACCTTTCTGTGTAGACATGGGAATGAATGCGTGCTAAGTCTTCTGGACACTTTTGTAATGCATGTGCATGCCGCGCAATCAAGTCTGTAGTGGAGAGTATAGAATCTGGGGGTGGGTTAAGGTATGTCACTTCAATGATATCAAGAGGGATTAGAGGCTGCATGCCTGTCACAATAAAGTATGGCGAGATGCCAAGGCACTTTCAAACTGTAATGCGCTCTGCCCAAAAGACTGAGTACAGTGCACTGAATCACTTTGTTTCTACTTCATCTGTAGCTTTGATAAGTGCTTGACACACGTCGAAATGTGTGCACTCAACAATTCCATCAGCACGCGGGTTATAGCCAGATATGCGGATGTGATTGATATGGTAGCGCTTACTGAGATAGGCTAGCACTTTGATGAACGACTTGCCATTATCAGTAACTATCTTGCACAATGCGCCCCATCTGCAGATGAGGTCTTGAAATGTCTGGTCGCCAAGTGTGCTCACATTTTCTTTAGGGAGCCCACAGAATTCTGGCCAAGTCGCAAGTGAGCAATGCCCTTGGACAATATAGCGCTGCCCTGCTGATACTGGTAAGTGCATCGTATCAATATAAACTTTACTGAAGAGAGGCACCGGCATTGCGATGACTGGCGGTATTAGAACCTTCTGCATTTGCTGGATCTGGCAAATATGACAAGTGTGCATGAACCAAATGATGTCATCCATAACGTGTGGCCACCAAAAGCGCTCAAGCAATGCAGAGCACATCACGTAAAAGCACTTGTGTCCAATGTTGTCATGGATGGTGCGCAATATTGGTAAGCATCTAGACTGCCAAATAACAAGCTGGTGAGCACCATGCGCATTGTGCTTCCATAGGTGCATGTTGTCTTTGAAAAATGCACTCACGTAGTGCACGAGTGCGCTGTACTCAGAATCTGTGAAGTTGCTAGGGTGCATTAGGGTATCCATCCAAATCCACACCAAATCTAACTTCTCATCCTCTGCATCTGCTGCTGCACTCCTCGGAACTTGGCTATAGTCATCATCATAAATAAGCGCACTATTGTGTGCATTTTGCACATTTGCACTTGGCTCTGGCTGCATTAGTGTGAGTGCTTGCACACCAAAGGACTGTGAAATGGGATGTATCGCATGCATAAAGCCATGTAGCACATCAATCCAATCCTCAAACTCTTCATCTTCTTCTCCTTCTGAGTCCTCTGGCTGCTTCAGCCGACATGAAAGCCCATCTGGACCATGCACTGCTCCCCTAACATGCATGAGTGTAAAGTGGAATGTAAGGATTGAGACAATCCACCAGTTAATGCTAGCGGATGGTTGGATATCGGGGTTTTGTAGCATGCCCTTGATATAGCATGCGTCAGTCTCCACAATTAAGTTGTGCACACCTATAATATAAAGGCGCAAACTGCACAGCGCACGGTAAAGCCCATAGATCTCTAGCTTTGGTTGCAAAAAGCATGCTTCTCTGTCATCGAGCATAATTGAGCCAAACCGGTTGTAAATGCACATTTTTGCATCTGCGCTCTTTGCTGGCAAAGGTAAAAGCTGACCACTATCTGGGAAGTGTTGACCACAAGGATAACGGGGAGTTCTGAAGAATAATTGATCAGTTGTAGTGCAGGACACTCTAGTACCGCTCGCTTGATGTCATTTTGTGCCGCTATCTGCTCTGGGCCCCATTCGAATGGAGTGTCCTTGCACATAAGCCTTGTGAGCGCGTTAACACAGTGCGCATAATTGTGGATGTAAATGCACATTAAACTGACTGTTCCCAAGAAGGCACACACTTCTGAAAGCTGTAGCATGTGCCCCAATTGTGGATAACATCTACCTTGTCATGTTCGGGTTTTCTACCTTCTGGTGTGTAGTAATGGCCAAGGATGATGAAGTCCTCAGTGCACAGTGTGGATTTCATCCCAGAGAAAGTCCTGCTGCTATATTTCATGTGCTGCACAATGCGGTTCACATTCTGGAAGTGCTCCCACACAAAGCGCCTTATGCCAGGGTTTGCAGTGAGCGCTTTGCATGATCCATTCGGTAAAATGTAGCGCTTCAAAGGCCCCTTGACTGGGACATCATCGATATAGGGAACGGTGTAATCTGTAATCTCTGGCTGCAGAATATAGCACACATCATCATGGAAGATTGGTACTGAGTTTGTCCAACCCATTGGCAATGTAACGAGGCGCATTGCGTCATACGGCATCTGGAATGTCATAAGGTCGCATGATGATTCTTTGATTAAGTGCTCGTTGTATCCCACATATAGATCAAGGATGGCACCGCATGCATGCCCCACAAACTGCTCTGCGAGGTGCTCAGGTGTAGGGGTGACACCGGAGTGTTTAATGGTAATGCGATTAAGCAGCTCAAGGCTATGTACAATGCGCAGTGCTTTCCCATCTTTCTTGAGTGTGCAGAACCAGCGCGATCTATATGCCGAATTTGAGTGCTCATAAATGCCTGAGTCTATCTTCTTCTGGATAATAGCGCAAACTTCATCGTATATGCCTGGAGGAATGGGGATGTTGCACTCTATCCAAGGGGTGTGTGGAATAACTAAGATTTCTTAGGGGAAAGAATGTGGTCTTGAAGCTGCTGTGCTCCTCATCGCTCCATGGAAAGGCTTCGTTCTGCAAAGACATCAAGTGGTGCAAAACCCTCATCTCCTCTGGTAATAAGAAATCGGTGTGGCACTTTTGGAGCACCTCCATGCACTCTTCAGTATAGTGCCTGGTCAGGGTAAATGGTGGCGGGTTTGGTAAAAGCAGAGGAAGTGCCGCCAGTGGATCGCCTATAATGTTGCGCTCAATGCGGAATTCATTTGGGATGGGTGCAATAACTGGTTTGACTTTTCTAGCAACTGGTTTATATTTCTTCTTGGTTACTATGCCCTTTTGCAGTGCGCATGCTGCTAAATCGATAAAAGTTGCATGCGCATGTGTGCTTTCTGGAAACGCGGCTGGAATAAATGCCACAGGGTCAATCGAGTTTAAGAGCACCTGTGCATGACTGTTGATACACTGAGATAGGTAGAGTTGAGAGATAATAGAGGTCGAAGGAACAGAAGCGGAAAATGGAATAAGCACAGACATGGAAACATCACAAGATTGGGTATCAGAGTTGAATGTTATGATAGTGGCAGCTTCTCCTTGGTCTGCAATCAATTCCTCGAAGCCTGGTGAAAATTTCTTTGTGGGTTATGCTGAATAGCAAAGTGCAGTGTTGCTGGAGCTGGTAAGAAGTGGTGTGGTTTTCTTCTAGGCTTTGTTGGAATGGTGGAGATGGCGCCTGTGTTCGGATCGCAGATCGTAATCATTGGCACCTCGTCTGCAAAGTTGCGCATGATGGAGTGCGTTAACACATCGAAGGGGTGCCCTAACAGAATATTGTGAGCAGGTGAATGGATAACATGAACTTGCACATAGACAATGATGTCTCCAATGCACACAGAAACATTGCACGCAAGCCCAAGCGACTCATCTACCTCTCCATTGGCCGATTGCATGTATAAACAAATGCGCAGGTCATACTGAAGCCCAAGACGATGGCAGACCGCTTCTGACATTGCGATAATTTGCGAACTCGGATCTAAGATAGCTTCAAAGTATTCTTGGTTGTCAATCAATAAATCAATGGAACAAAGCGCATGCGACTCCTTTGCAACCTTCAAAACATCCAGGTTTTCAATTTCGCCTGGCTGGGGATGGGTGAGGTACTGTTCAAATGGATCCTGGAAAACAATAGGAAGCGGTGCTGCAATTGCCATGCTAACTGGAGGTGTTGCATTAAGCGCTTTATTTTCTGCAAAAGGCACGCATGCATCGCAGTGTGCAAATGGCATAATGCTTGCAAGGTTGGTAGCTACCACTTCTGTGCTGGTAGCTGCAATGCACTTTGGGGTAACTTGTTCTCTATGGTGCTGTCTGAGATCGGGTGAAAGGGATAGGAGCTCTTCATGCGAAACTGTAATGGAGGGCGCCTTCATTGCGCACGCATATACATCATCAACAACCTGCGGGTTCTGGATGGGAACGACAGTGCGGTATGATGGCTCTTTGCCTTTGGAAGTGTTAGCTGGTATGTCTGGTTTATCTGCTGCTGCAGGCACAAAATGTGCTTCAGGAATGTTGGAATAGGGATGTATGGGCATCTCATTGGGCACTTCAGTTGTGCTCACAGCAGGTTGCAAGGCTGGGGACTCGATACTGTTGGCGGGTGCAATGTCTGTGGTTGTAGAATGTGCGCTCTCTTGATTGGATGTATTGCGCAGTGCGCACTGCAGAATTTCTATGCCATCGAAGACTTGCCTCTTCCGAAGTGCTATCAACTCCCACTCGAGCGCATCGATGCACTCTTCCTTTGTTAGTTACACATTTGGTGCACTTTGCATATATTCTGCTGCAGGCGCTGAAGCAGCAACGTACGTCAACTGTAAAGGTGCTGCTGGAGCTGGACGAGGTGCTATATTGTAGATGAGCTGTGAATTGGTATTCGATGAAAGTCGACCAGTGGCTATCTGCCCTGGGTTGCGCTTATGCCATTCCTCAATGCGCTCACCCAAGAAGTTGCCTGGAATAGAACACAGCACGAATGCACCACCTGGGAGTATGATATGCCCTTCTGCATTTTGCCTACACTTTCCTTTGCTAATAAGGCGCTCAATTGAGGCACACTCAGGGATATAATGCCCTGTCTGACCGCAACCATTACACTTGTCGTTGTTCAAGCGAGGCTCGCTATTTGCACCATCTCTGCATGATGCGCTCAACGCGATAACTATCATCTGTGTCATGCACTTGAATAGGACTGAGATGTCTTCTGCTTTGACTGTGGGTGCGCTAGGTTGTGGCTGGGAAACAGGTGTGCTGGGTGCTGAGTAGGGCACATACATATCGGGGGTTTGCACTGTGAGCCCAGTAAGTGGCTGAAAATAGCGCGCTGGGCCTTCAAAGATAAAGTTGATCGCATTGCGAATTGTGTCTAATGAGTATGGCACATTTGCAGGCTGATTTGGTACTGCAATCGCAAGGTGGCTCAAAATGCGCTCGAGCTGGTCTGGTCGAAACACCCTAACAAACATGCAGCTTTGGTCATAGCATGCCAATATGCCTTGCACAACTAAGTATTCACTAATGTTGAAAAATGCGCAGTAATAGCATGCAATTTCTTCTGCAGTTACAAGGCCAATGTGTGTGGTCTCACCAATAAGCTTGTCCAGGTCGCTAATACTCCATTTACTGCCATCCCTAGAGCCAGGATAAAGCTTTAGGACAGTGTCTTTGAATGTGCCATAGTTGTGCGTCACACTATACTCTGGTAGCAGTTTCCAAGTGTCTGCAGTGTCGCTGTCCAAATGGTGCACAGTGTGGAACTTCTTATCGGTCTCATCGGTGATGTTACAATTATGGAGGAGTTGCGCAAGCTCCTCAAAGTACTTCTGGAGTTCGCGCAGTTTTGTGGGGTCGAAACGCGGCGCATTTTGGTTAGATGCGGATGGCATATGCATGGTAGCCATAGTAGGTGGAATAAGGTGTGTAGAGTTAAGTTCTGGTAAAAGCACAGTGAAATTCGAAGGTGGAGAAGAATGCGGTGATGCGGACGGAGTTAAGGTAGGTAGGGATGATTCAGGTGAAGGTGGAGGTAAAGACAGCATGGACGAGTGATGTGTGTTGTTTAGGAAGAGTGATTCGAATACTGGTATTTCCCCAAGCTGGAGTGCAGTTGCTAACAGCTTGGAATAGAGAGTGCGAAGGTGGTTAATGTTGAGATGAAGGGTGAGCCAATGGAGGTCTAAAATACAGTCTGATAAACAGAAACCCCTTGCGGTGGGCTCCAGAAATGATGTGTTCTATTGGTACTCAGTGCAGAGTCTCAATGGAAAGGGTGAACACTTAAGCTACTACTGCAGGCATGCTCAGGGTGAGGGGGGGAGTTCACTTAGAGGGCCTCAGATCATCCTTTGGGGCACAAAGATTATGGAGAGGCTGGTATGGTGGTTTTCAATGTGTGCACTAGTTGTGTACACTGAAAGGAAGGTATGCACAGTGGTGGGAAAGTGCGCAATGCAAAGGGGCAAAAACATGCAGTGTGGAAAAATGTGCAATGGGAGCGCAAAAGTGCACAACGACAAGGGTGATGAACGTGGAGGTGTAGTGAGATGAAGGCAACACTGGGATGTGCTGTGAAGGTAGTGTGCAGGTTGGGGACACAAACGGGATGAAAGCACAAGGGGCAGAAAAAGGCGCAAATGGTGCACAAAACATGGCTATGCAAATAAGTGTGCAAATGGTGCACAAATGCAGCTATATGAAGGGCGCACTACAATAGTGCACAAACTAGGACGAAGGATGCAATGCAGGGACAAAACACAACAATACAATGAGGGGATGCAAACGATATGCAAACATGGCTATATGAAGGGTGCACTACAAAGGCACATGGACTGGATGCTGGTGCACAGACTATGTGCGATGCTGACTGAGCTATGAACTATGAGGAGAGGGAAAGATCCTCTGGATTCTCTATCTGTCTGCCTACTATGTACAAATGGCTTATGTGATAAAAATGGTAAAATAAGTGTAAAAATAGAAAGCGCCATGCGCTACCCACAAGTGCACCCATTTGCCCATCTAAACCTGACCGCACTATGCTGCTGCCTCAGCCAATAAGATTTGTGCACCTATAGCCCAATATCCAACTGTTCTGGTGCAATGCGCTATTTTTGGTGTGCTCTAGGTCTCGTGCGCTCTTCCAAATTGATCTGCTTTGGTGTTATGTGTCGTGTGCTGCGTCTTAGTAATAATGACGTGATTGACCTGTGCCAGTTACCAGATAAGGCGATGCCGATTGGAAACATGGAAGAACTATAAGGAGATGCTGTGAAAGGCCAAATACTGCCAAAGCACCAGGATTACATGAAAGCACCCAAGTGCGCACAGTCCAATGCCAAATAGGTGCAAAGCACCCCAGTTATGTAAGAATGCACAGTTCGCTCATGTTGGAATTGCAGTGCGCCTCAAGTAAGTGCACCAGTAAGATGGAAGCCGCAATGCGCAGTGCAACTGGTGTAGTGGATTGTTGTGTGTGTGATAGGGATTGTGCAATGAGTGTGCAGTAGGGAATGTGAGTTGCATGTAAAGCGTAAAAAGGAGCATGCAAAGGTGCATCGAGTGCACAATAAATGTGAAAGGCAGATAAGGAGTTGGGGGGGGGGGGGCATGCGGAGGTGGTTTGAAGTGTAACAGGGCGCATTTAGGGTGCACAACAGCAGGCAACTATGGGGAAACCAAAAGCACAGTAGAAATGTAAAAGGCGCACAAAAGTGCACCTAAATGGTCAAAAGCACACAAAGGTGCACTGGAGCGCATGGGAGTGCACTGGAGCACAATGGAGCACAATGGGAGTGCATGGGAGTGCATTGAGAGCACACTGGAGCACATTGGAGTGCACTGGGAGTGCATGGAAGCACACTGGAGTGCATTGAAGCACACTGGAGTGCATTGAAGCACGTTGGAGTGCACGGGAGTGCAATGGGAGCACACAGAAGTGCACTGGAGCGCATGGGAGTGCACTGGAGTGCAATGGAGTGCAGAAAGTGGACAAAGGCACATGGAAGCACTCAGGAGTGCACTGGGAGCGCATGGAAGCACACTGGAGTGCAATAGAGCACATTGGAGCACACTGGAGTGCAATAGAGCACATTGGAGTGCACTGGAGCGCAATGGGAGTGCACAGGAGCACAGAAAGCGGACAAAGGTGCATGGAAGCACTCAGGAGTGCACTTGGGCACATGAAAGCACATGAAGGCACACAAAAGCATGTTGTGCAAAGTGAGTAGAAGATGTCCAAGTGGTGTGCACAATCGTGAAAAATGCCATAGTATGAGCGCAGGGTGATAGGGAGCCACATCAGCCCTCGTCATATTGCTGCATTTTATCCCTGCATTGCATTCTTCATCCTCATTTGTGCACTCTTGCAGTGCACCCTTCATATAGTTGTATTTGCATTCCCTCATCATATTGCTGCATTCTGTCCCTGCATTGCATTCTTCATCCTCGTTTGTGCACTCTTGCAGTGCACCCTTCATATAGCCACATTTGCACACCATTTGGGCCTTTTTCTGCATAGCCGCATTTTGCGCACCATTTGTGCCTTTTCCCACCCCTTGCGTTTTCACCCCATTTGCACCCCTGACCTGTGCACCTCCCTTTCAGCACATCCCAGTGCCATCTTCGTCCCACTGTACCACCTGCCTTCATCATCCCCATCATTGCGCACTTTTGCACTCCCATTGCACATTTTTCTGCACTGCATGTTTTTGCCCCTTTGCATTGTGTACTTTCCTGCCACTGTGCATACCTTCCTTTTAGTGTACACAACTAGTGTGCACATTGAAAACCACTATACCAGCCTCTCCATAATCTTTGCACCCTGAAGGATGATCTGAGGCCCTCTAAGTGAACTCCCCCCCTCACCCCGAGCATGCCTGCAGTTGTAGGTTAAATGTTCACCCCTTCTGTTGAGACTCTGCACTGAGTACCAACTGAACATCAACATACACTTTGCTTTCTTTCATTTTTTTTATGTTACCTTTTTCCTATTCGTGAAGTCACATCCGGATGCATTCCATGGTTGTGCAACCCATGGGTTTTACTGTCCATGATAATCTACTGAGCCTTTCCCATTTTTTTAGACTTTGTCATATGGTGTGCACTTCCTTTTATCTCTTACTCTTTTATCATTTGGACATGGTCAATATCTCAGTTGGGAGGAGGAAAGTGATGGTTGGATGATTTTTCTGCACTCCTTTGCATTTGCGCATTTTTGCACTGGTGCACATTTTTTGTGCACTTGACATTTCTTGCTTGAACATTGCCTATCTTATCTCTTTTCCCTCACATATATTATTTGGACTTACAAATTTCATTTTACAGCACCATGGAAGCATGCACATTGCACCACTTCAGAGTGCATCATGCGTTTACTACAGGTGCAACAAGGGAATCGCTTATTGAACTATCTATTGCTTTACATAGGCAAGTGGCTACTCAATCAACTCCAGGAACTCCAAGTGCTCCATGGCCACATCCAGTTTTGCCTTTGCATCTGCCTCCGCTTGCTCCATGCTGCACAACCAGCTCTTGGCGACTTCTAACTCTACGAGTGACCTTTGGATGTCCTCTTTAAGGTGATCATGCATGGCGCTCAAGACAGTGACCACCGAGCAGCATTGCACTAAGTCGAGCACTTCAACATCCTGGCCTTGATAGACCACATCCCCCAAGGTGTTTCTTGATCTGGTTTGGCATGAGGATTGAGTGTGCACACTTGCTTGGCAAATGGTAAGGCGGCGTGGCCTTGGGCACACTTGTGACGGTGCAGGGGGCATGTTTTCGACTTTGCAGCGCTTTGACATGTGCTCTTTCGAGGGGCTGACGAGCCCCACATCACTCTTATTGCCCTTGTCGATTTGCAATGCACCTTTGGAATAGTTAGCGCAGTGTGGAAGGAGGATGAGGAAAAGACATACTAGGGCACCCAGTAGCTGCTTTCCTGCCTCTGGAAGTGGCATGCAGCTGTGCAAGGGTGCGCTTCATCCACTTGCACTTTCGCTTACCCTTTGCACATGGAGTGCACTGCTTTCCATTAACCAAGATGCACCTAGCAGACTGGCCCATGCAACGGCAGTTATTGCACTAGAGTAGGAGGGGAAGCCATTTTAGTGAGTCTGAAGCATATTAAAAGAAACTTACCAGTCCGCTATTAGCATCGGATGTGGCACCAATGCCACTCAGTGGTGGTACTTCAACATATGCATGCTGCTGCATTGCACACACTTGTGCCTTTGTCCGCACTAGTGCTCTCATCACTCAGCTCACTCCCCCCTTCACTCGTCACCCCACTCTCCCAAGACTCCCCAGTTCCTTCACCTACAACCTCAGTATCAGTCGCTCCAGAAAGCGTGCGCAGAGAGCACACCAGCGCAATGCACGCCTTTTTGTCCTCCTGTGCTTCAGTGGTATCTATATCACTTGCTTTGTCAATAGCCCTAAACTCACCTTCCAGACACTCCAAGTCGACCTTGGGCACCTGCAATTCAGCCATCAAGAGTGCACGGCGTGCTTCCAGCTGCCCTGCGCTCAAATTCTTCGGACCACTCTTTCTCCTTAATCATCTTATGCATATTGGGCATCAGCTCCTCACCCCAAGTTAGCCACTCTTCCACCAGGATCCCACTGAATGCACTGCACTCCTTGCAAAGGAGCATGTCGAGTTCTGCGTCGTCTTTAACAGTGTCCATGCGGCTTTTATACATGTTCTACATGCCCTGATCCTTAGCAACCTATGCTGGTTATAGAGACATGAAAAGCGCACCAGTTTACTACAAAGCCTTCACCCCAAGCTTGCATCATCGTCTGCTCGCTCCCAGCAGCAGGGAGGGTCTCATTGAGGGCCAGGACTGTTTGCCTTAGAGCTAAGGTAAATGCTGAAGCCATCGGATTGGGTAGAGATGGGTTGTGGAAAGAGTTGTAGAGGATAGATGGTGGTCAGAGATAGATAAGGAGAGGATGGCTGCTTATGTGAGTGAAGAAAATTTTGTGCTGACCAATCACATGCTGCCTGAGGACAGTCAGTACTTCAGTTGGGAGGAGATGATATGGCTCCCTATCGCCCTGCATGCATACTATGGCATTTTTTGTAATTGTGCGCACCTCCTAGATGGCTTCCACATACTTTGTGCAGCATGCTTTTGCACACCTTTGACCGCTTAGGTGCATTTTTGTGCACCTTTTACATTTCTGCTGCACTTTTGGCTCCCCCATAGTTGCCTGCTGTCGTGCACCCTAAATGCACCCTGTTGCGCTTCAACCCACCTCTGCGTGCCCCCCCCCCCCATGCTTCTTATCTGCCTTTCACATTTATTGTGTGCTCGATGCACCTTTGCATGCACCTTTTATGCTTTACCTGCAACTCACATTCTCTGCTGCACACTCATTGCACAATCCCTATCACACACACAACAATCCACCACACCAGTTGCGCTGCACATTGCTGCTTCCAGCTTACTGGCACATTTACTTGAGGTGCACCATGATTCCAACATGAGTGAACTGCACATTCTCACATAATCGGGGTGCTTTGTGCCTATTTGGCATTGGACTGTGTGCACTTGGGTACTTTCATGTAATCCTGGCACTTTGGCACTATTTGGCCTTGCATAGCATCTCCTTATAGTTCTTCTACATTTCCAATCAGCATTGCCTTATCTGGTAACTGGCACAGGTTGATCACATCATTATTACTAAGGCACAGCACATGACATGTAACACCAAAGTGGATTAATTGGGAAGAGTGCATGAGACCTAGAGTAGACCAAAAATAGCACATCGCACTGGAACAGTTGGGTATTGGGTTATAGTGTGTGCAAATCTTATTGGCTGAGGCAGCAGCATAGTGCAGTTGGGTTTAGATGGGCGAATGGGTGCGCTTGTGGGTAGTGCATGGCACTTCCTATTTTTATACTTTATTTTACCATTTTTATCACATAAGCCATTTGTACATAGTAGGCAGACAGATAAGAGAATCGAGAGGATCTTTTCCTCACCCCCATAGTTCATAGCTCAGTCAGCATCGCACATAGTCTGTGCACCAGTGTCCAGTCTGTGCGCCTTTGTAGTGCACCCTTCATATGGCTGCATTTGCATATCGTTTGTGTTCCCTCATCATATTGCTGCGTTTCATCCCTGCATTGCATTCTTCGTCCTTGTTTGTGCACTCTTGCAGTGCACCCTTCATATAGCCACATTTGTGCACTGTTTGCACCTTTTTTGAATAGCCACATTTTATGCACTGTTTGTGCCTTTTTCTGCTCGTTGTGCTCTCATCCTGTTTACACCTTTAATCTGTGTGCCTCCCTCCCAGCACATCCCAGTGTTGTCTTCATCTCACTACACCTCCCACTTTCATCTTCCTCATCATTGCGCACTTTTGCACTCCCATTGCACATTTTCCCGCACTGCACATTTTTGCTCCTTTGCATTGTGCACTTTCCTACTATTGCGCATATCTTCCCTTGGGCATACACAACTAGTGCACACATTAAAAACTGCTGTCCCAGCCTCCTCATAGTCTCCACACCCTGAAGGGATGATCTGAGTCCCTCTAAGCAAACCCTCCCCTCACCCTGAGCACACCTGCAGTTGTAGGTTAAGTGTTCACCCCTTCCATTAAGACTCTGCACCGAGTACCAACTGAACACATCAATGTCCATCGAGCTGCTCATGCAGGTGCTCATTCTCATCTTCCAGGTTCTGGATGGTCTCCTGGAGGGCAGAAATATCTTTTTCATATTCATCATAAATACATTCGGCTCTGGCAAGGGCACCAGAGTTAATACCTGAATCTTGATGATCTCTCACATTGAAATATTCATCATCGTTGTCATATATGTGGGTGTACATGTGTAAAGCATAGCTCTTGCAAGTGTCACAAGTGCCTCAGTGAAGGCCAATGCCTTCACTGTCAATCCTCCAAGTTCTAGTGGCAGAAGAGCTGGTGCCCACCCCAGCTCACCAGTTTTGTTCTTCTCTAGCAGAACATCTGCTAGCATTGATGGCCTCTTTAATCTCACCAGGGCTTGGTGAGTGATGAGGTATGTTGCTGCTCAAGCCAGTGGGATTGAGCTCTCTCACCTTCTCCTTCCCCCTTTGAGACCAGCCACTAGGGCCCATCTCATGCATATGGTCATGTGCTCATCCCCCATGGGGTCATCTTTGTTAGGAGAAAAGCTCATCATAGTAGTTACCAAGCGATGAAAAAAAAAATTGAAACTCCACGTGATGTAAATTTGCAGAGTGTGAACTTTGTTGGGCAAGGTACACACAATGTGACTTGGAAATTTCCAAGTTGTCAAGTTTGTCGATGCATAGGGGCTCCTGCACATTTGGGCAAGTCTTGCCAGATAAGCATCTAAAGCTGCAAGATCATTGCAGTTTATCAAAGGTTTCCAAGTGGTGTCTGCCAGACTCCACTTCACTTCAAACTAGATGGTATGGCCATACCATCTGTGTGCCATGATCTCTTCGACATACCATTCAGTGTCATCTGGGGCACCGAAGTCATATGCATCAGGATAACACCTGTTGGGAAACAACACATCGTTGTTAGCATGGTGAGGCCTTAGTAGGCTCACATGGAAATGCTGGTGTATATGCCGGCATTTCAGTTCTGTAGGAGAGATCCAACTCATAGTTGGATCTCTCAGGAAAAGCTTGTAGGACTTTGTAGGGTCCTACAAATCTAGATACTAGTTTACTTGTGTGACCCTTTGGCAATGCAAGGTTCTTTGTGGAGAGGTAAACAAGGTCTCCTTGTTTGACATCATTGTGTGATAAATGAATAGTGCAATGAGTGTGCAGTGAAGAATGTGAGTTGCTGCTTGTTAGCATAATGTCACTGAAAGACTCTTTCAGCAATAATACTATCATGGGCAATGGCCATGTTCTGCAGTGCATTCATTGCAAAAGTACATAGTCCAGGAGGAATGTGTTTTGTAGAAGGAAGTTCTTGCATCATACGAGACAAGAATTTATAGTTGATTTCAAATAGGGCCATTCCTGTTGCTCTGTTAATTGTGGAGTTTAAGGCAAACTCTACAAGAGAGAGGAACTTACCCAATCTTTTTGATTGGATGCAACAAATGCTTGAAGAATCTGAGCAATTGAACAATTTCCATGCTCCATTACTCCATCCATCTGAGGATGGAATAAAGTGGACATAAGTAATTTGACATCCAAAATATGGTGGATTTCTGTTAGCACGACACCCACTAATCTGCTAGCTGGACCATGCGGGCTCTCCTACAAGAAGGTGGCGGGGCGCATGCGCATGATGGGGGGATTTGATGGATTTGATGTGAGAGGTTAAAAATAGAACAGTTGGCTGAATTAGGCCTTTCGCACCACTAATGTGGATGGAATACCTAAGAGAACTCAACTGAGGTCTCCTAGTATTTATTTTAGAGTTATATACTATGTTACACATATTGTAGTATGTTATTACAGACATGCACACACATGCATGCACATGCATGTACATGTGCATACATATTGATGCGTGTAAATAAAGAATTCCCACACTGACAAATAATGTGTATATAGGCATTTTGTAGTGTATTTTGATGAAATAAAATGAAATAAAATAAAATAAAAAAGTAATAGGCATGTTAGGAGACTGTTTCCTAACATTACCCCCCTTTTAGGCCTCGACTTCCAGGTGAGAAAATATTGTATCTGTCCCCTCTGTAAAATTCTGGTAAGGCCAGAACTTTATCTCTTCATACACCATCCTAGCAATGTGACATGGAGCATTTGGATTACATTTAAAGAATTGGGCGATTGCTTTACGTGCTCGCTTACAATTCTCTTCTGTCTCCCATGAATTATTTTTGTCAGTGTAGTTTTTCCACTTGATTAAGAACTCCAATTTATTTTGTCGAAGACGAGAGTCCAAAACCTCTTCCACAATATATTCTGGAGTACCTTCTACCATTATTGGAGGCTGTGGAGTAGTTTGTTGACCAGGAATAGTGGGTGGGCGGTAAGGGCATAAACAGGAAATGTTAATCTCAGGATCAATCTTGAATGACTGAGGTAATTTTAACAATACTGCATTGGGTGAAATTATTTTAGAAATTGGATATGGGCCAACTTGCTTCTCCATAAGCTTTCTTGAAGGTCATGGAATATTTAGATTCTTGGCACTTAGCCATACCAAGTCACCAACTTTATACTCTGGAGCAACAGCTCAAGTATGATCCGCGTGTCGCATCATATCATCATGTGCTTTCATCAATGCTGCCTCTGCTTCCTCCTGCACCTTTCACATTTTTGACACAAAGTCCTCCACTGATTGTACCTTGACTTCCCTTCGAGGTTCTATTCCCATTCTGGGATGATACCCATAATTAGCAAAGAAGGATGACATGCGAGTAGCCGAATGGAATTGATTATTGTGAGAAAATTCTGCAATTGCCAACAATTCAGGCCAGTCGGTTTGTCAGTGATTGACAAATATGTGTAGGTACTGCTCCAACTCCTGATTCATTCTCTCTGTCTGCCCATCGGTTTGTGGGTGATATGCCATAGATAATTTGGTTTGAATCCACTATATGTTATTTAACTCTTGCATAAATGCAGAAGCAAATTGTGATCCATGATCAGAGATAACCATATCAGGTAATCCATGTAACCACCATACCTGATTTAGGTAGAGGTGCACCAAGCCCAACGATGAGGTTTCTGCAGTAGTAGGAATGATATGGACTTCCTTTGTGAAGCGGTTGCATACTACAAATATTGCATCATATCCTTGAGCTTCAGGTAATCCTGTGATAAAGTCCACAGATATGTCTTGCCATGGCACTTTAGGTATAGAATTCAGCATTAATTTTCCAGCAGGCTTTTCTGGAAATTTCTTTCCCCTCATGCACATGTCACACCCATCAACATACCCCAATACATACTTTGAAATTCCAGGCCACCAATAATTTCTCATTACCAACTCCAACATCTTCCACCTTCCTGGATGTCCAGCAGCTGGCATGTTATGATGTAACTGTACGATCTCCCTTCGTAAATCTTGATCCTTCGGTACATAGACCTTTCCTCTGAACAACACTAACCCTTGTTCTTCAACCCATTCATCTCCTTTAATATTACCTTTCTTCTCTCCCCTCAAAGCTTTCATGGCTTCCACCACTTCATCATCCATCTCTGAACATTGCCTGATTTTAGACAACATTTCCATCTCTGAGCTATCCACCAATAAATGTCCTTGATGCATAGCACAAATACGAAAGTATTCAGGTTTGAGTAGGGTAGTATTTTTATTGTCCTCCTCCACTTCCCTTTTATGATCTGTATGTCTGGATAATGCATCTGCTTTCCTCATCAAGCTTCCTGCTTTGTGGACCAAGTGGAAATTAAAGCACAATAGGAATAATGCCCAACATGCTTGTCAATGGTTAAGCTTTTTAGTGGATATGAAGTACTGCAGATTTTGATGGTCTGTTCAGATCTCGATTTGATGTGTACATCCCTCCAAATAATGTCTCCATGCCTCCAATGCTTGTATTATTCCCAACATCTCTTTATCATGCACATCATAATTCCTCTCCACATCATTCAACCCTTTGGACAAATATGCACAAGGATGCCATTTGTTATCTTCACATAGCATTGATAATACTGCTCCAGTAGCAAAGTCTGATGCATCTGATTCCACTCGTAAGGGATGTGTGAAATCTACTAAGACCAATATTGGTTCTTCCACAAACTTCCTCTTCAACTCCTCAAATGCTGTCTGCTGTTGTTCTCCCCATCTCCACACTACTCCCTTTTGCATAAGGTTGTGTAATGGTGCAGCAATTTTGAAAAAATTATGAACAAAGCGATGATAAAAATTGGCGAGTCCCAAGAAAGCCTGAACTTCCTTGATACGGGTAGGCACAGGCCAATCAACAATTGCCTGTACCTTGATAGGATCCATCTTGATTCCATCAGGACCAATCTTTAATCCCAAGAACTTGATCTCGCTTGCTCCAAATACACACTTCTCCAGTTTAATGAATAAATCATTCTCTGCCAATCTCTTCAACACCTCCTGCACTATCGCCTCATGATTTTCTTCATTCTCCGTGAATATCAAAATATCATCAATGAATATTATCACCACACCTTTGTCTATCACATCCTTGAAAATGTCATTCATCATATTTTGGAAAGTTGGGGGACTATTGGTCATCCCAAAAAAATAACTAGTGGCTCGAAAGATCCTTGACGCGTGGCAAATGCTGCTTTCCACTCATCTCCTTTCTTTATTCATACATTGTTGTACCCCCAGCATAAATCCAATTTTGTAAATACCTTGGCCTTTCCTACTTTGTCAATTATCTCTGAGATTAATGGCAAAGGGTATGCATTCTTCACTGTCCACTCATTCAAATACCTGTAATTTGTACACATCCTCTTCCTGTGATCTTTTCTTGGTACAAAGAATACTGGTGATGTCTGCGGTGATTTTGAAGGTCATATGTATCCCTTGTGCAACTGTTCATTAAGGAATGCATCCACTTCTTCTTGTTCCTTTGGAGATAACGGATAGACTTTTGACTTCTTCGACACAAATCCTGGCTTCATCTCAATAGCATGATCCCATGGCTTTTGCACTGGCATCCGCTCTGATTCCTTCTTCTAAAAAACTGACAAATATTTATGGTAGGCTTTTGGCACCCACTCCTCCACTGGCTTCTCCACTTTCTCCACATTTTTATCCCATGACTGTCCTCCATGAATTTTCCTAAAGGTCTGCTTCTGTTCTTCTTTACTCATAATTGGAACTTCCCCATTTGGCATATCCTCATCTTCCACTTCCTCCATCATAACAGAATACTTCCTTGGACGTTCTTCTCTTTCTTTTTTTCCTCTTTTTTTACTTTTCTCCCATATACATTACATTCTTTAGGACAATGAGTCATGTGTACCTTCCCAGTTTTCCAATCAATTTCTGGATTATGTTTTCATAACCACGGACATCCAATTATTAGATTGGTTTTCCCAAGGTCGCACGCTTCAAATATGGCTCGCTCCTGATGATCCTGATACTTCAATATCATCGTCACCTCCTCCTTAATAGTTCCTCCATGATTGATCATACCATCAATGTTGTACACCATTATAGGTTGTGTCTTTGTCGGATAAATGATGATGGTCATACTCCTCAATTTCTCTTTCATATTCACTCTCAGTTTCCTCAGATACTAATACATTATATTGATTCTGGGTCACCAATGGGAAAACCTTCACTGGGACTCTTCCACAAAATTCTTCTGCTTATCTTCCTCCAACTTCACTTCCTCAATTGTTGCTTCCCTAATCTTCCTTTTCTGCCTACAATTTCGAGCCATATGCCCTAATTGCCTACAATTAAAACATTTAACTGGAGCTCATCTCCCTACTCGATCAACATCCATCGCATCCATCGATGCTGCTGACTCCTTAACAATAGGTGTCACTGCCATGGCCAGTGACTGTGTTCTCGGAGTTTGTACCTGAGGTGTCCTTCCTTTCTCAGACTTTCCTCCTGATGACTTTCCAAATCTGGTATTCCCATACATCAATTTCGATTCTGCCTGTTCCTGTTGATATTGCTGATCAAGATGCATTGCCCAATTATACCACTCATCCAACCTCTCCGGCATAGAAGGTAGTTGATAGATAGACTTGAATAATGAGGGATTTAATCCTGCCTTCAAATATTCTACCAACACTGCTTCTCCCATATCGGTCTGTGATGCTTCTGCTTTAAACTGCAAAATAAATTTATCTGCAGTCAGAGAACCTTGGCGCATGGTTTTTAATTTTGCATTTGCTGTTGCCTTTGGGTTAGGGTCTCCAAACTGTGCCTCCAATCTCTCCAAAAATTCCCTGAAGCTTGCAAATGGTTTATATCCTGCAGCAATTTGATTAATGGCTTCATTTCTCCAGAACTGTGCTTTCCCTCCCTGGATGTATGAGAGAGCAAACATAATTCTAGACTCAGTCATACAAAATTCAGGCTTTCTCCCATGAATATACAATACTATAGAGCTGATGAAGGATTTTGTGTTCTCCATGGTACCATCAAATATTTGCGAGGGCATGTATTCAGGTAAATGCATTTATCCACTCTCAGATCTCTCCTCTGCATGCTCACCCTCCTGAGACATCCACTCTACCATCTCCTCCATCTCATCATCTTTATCTTCTACCATTTCTGCATTTGTTTGTACTTGTTTGGGCTGGGATGCTGCTAATACTGACACTAATTGGGACATTTGTGCTGTTAGAGCATCAATTTTGGCTTCAAGAACAGGCATGGGAACAGGATTGTATGCAGGATTTGAAGCTGCTTGTTCTGTCATGATGATGTAATCTGTGATGAGTCACTTCTTCAGCTGTGTAGAGATTCAGCTGGAGAATTTTTTCGCAAAATTTCGAGTCACATGATCTGGCTATTTCGGCTACCAAACATGGCAAAACACATGATTTCAGCTATTGGGCACAGTTAGGCACTTCAGATCAATAACCCTTCCAACAGTGCCTGATCTTGGGGCTATTACTGAATTTGGCTAGTAACTACCTAAAATAGTCATCCAAATTGAGTAATGTAAATCTTAGCTAAACCAGATCTGATCGGTTGTCTGGTTGCAGCTGTCCTAATGATGAGTGCTGCCTCTTGATCACTGGCAGTCACAATGTAAGGTGAGGCCTGTCGTCGGCTTATGAAAGCAAAGGTAAATACATATATACAATTAATTCCAGCTCTTGCTGAAATGATGTGTAAGCAGATGTGGCACGCTGAGACAAATGATGTATGCGTGTGAGTAAGAGAAGGCGCACTGATAGGGGAGTTGAATTCTTCTGTTAGGGCAACACCCACTAATCTGCTAGCTGGACCGTGCGGGCTCTCCTACAAGAAGGTGGCGGGGGATGTGCGCATGATGGGGGGATTTGATGGATTTGATGCAAGGGGTTAAAAATAGAACAGTTGGCTGAATTAGGCCTTTTGCACCACTAATGTGGATGGAATACCTAAGAGAACTCAACTGAGGTCTCCTAGTATTTATTTTAGAGTTATATACTATGTTACACATATTGTAGTATGTTATTACAGATGCGTGCACAAATGTGTGTACATATTGATGCGTGTAAATAAAGAATTCCCACACTGACAAATAATGCATATATAAGATAGCGGCACTCAGGAACTGGCACCCCTTACATAAGCAACGAGGACGGCGACAACTGCTTCATGCCTCTTTGTTATGAAACCATTCTGATTCCTGGGAATGTTGCCAAGGGTGTTTTTAGAAAGATCCCAGGAGTCATAATCTCAAAATTCTCTATAACTGTCGAGCAGAAGTCAAAAAACTTTTCCGTTTTTTTTTCAACACCAAACACATTTTCTCATCGAACTGAACATTTTCGCAAATGGCGCATCAAGGATTTGGCCGCTTAGTAATACAGTCACGTGACAACTTCGATGAAAGAAATCAACAAAAATGGACAGAAAAGCAGCACATAAAATGCCCAAAAAATGGCCTGCGGACCGTGCACGAGTCGCAAACCTAGCTAAAGTGACAAGAAAAGCAACTGTTGAAGAAATTCCAGATGAGGGACCCACCTCCACATACCAAATGCGGCGAGCTTCTCCTGAATCTCACGCCTTTACCAACAACCGGGGCCCATCCTGCCAATTTGATAACATTGCCAGTGATCCCGAGTTTCTTGACGTCATTGGTTTGCTTGGAGGAACAGACATAGTGGATGAGGAGGATGAGATTTCGGAGTCAGAACAAGACAATGGCGGAGACGAGGAAGACATTACCGAGATCCAGGAAATTTCTGCCTTGGAACATTTCTCGTTGACATTGTGATTTCTATCCCAAATACCACTGTGAGTTGAACTTTATTGAACAATATTGGGGTGCTGTCAAATTCCGTTACTGTAATTTCCGCTCCCGTCCCACAACGGTTGATGAGATAGAGAAGAGGGTGTTGGAATGCTTGGAAAGTGTTCCCCTACTTCAAATCCGACGGTATGTTGTTTGTTTGGACATTTGGAATTGTTTAATCTTGAGAAACAGATATGCCAACCGAGCCGCGCGGTTTATCGATGCCTATTCGAAGGGTTTGAGTGGTGCCGACGCTGCTTGGGCAAACCGGAAGTACCATGGGCATCGCACCCTTCCACCAAATATCTTAAACAAGGTAAAAAAGTCAATTACCGCAGTCTAGTCGTCTTGCGAATGAGTCTCGTGGTCGCTAATGAAATTGTTGGCATGGCACATCATCCTGTCGAGGATTCGGCATCGAAAATTTTTTCGGCCCTCAGGAATTTGGCCATGAACCCTAACCCTAATTGATTACATAAGGGATGCCAGTTCCTGAGTGCCGCTATCTTAGGCATTTTGTAGCATATTTTGATGAAATAAAATAAAATAAAATAAAATAAAAATAGTATTATGTAATAGGCATGTTAGGAGACTGTTTCCTAACAATTTCATGCCACCATTTGAGTGTGAATTTAGAGTCTCGATCGCAAACAAATGAGCCTAGTAATCCATGTAACCAGACAATCTCTTTTACAAAGATGGGAGATAGTTGTAATGCAGTCATTGTCATGTTCACCAGGATTAGGTGAACCATCGAAGACAGATGACAGATGATTACCCAAAGGTAGTCAAATCCTTTGGACACTGGGAATGGTTTGGGAATGGTTTGATGAAGTCCATTCCAATTGACTCTCATGGTCTCATGGGTGTCAGTAATGAATGCAGTTTGCCTCGAGGGGAGCGATATTCCCCCTTCGAATGGATGCAAGGCTCACACAAATTACAGTATTTCTCGACTTCGTATTGAAGTTGAGGCCATCAATACCAACATCAGATGTATTCCGATGTCTTCAGAGGACCAAAATGCCCCATTAAGATGTGGGCCTGTTCAATGATACGACCATGTAAGCTCATATCTTTGGAAGTAGAGGTGGGGATGCAAAGGGCCTCATCACCCCCTCTGTTCTTTCTCCAAGTGAAACTGTCCCAGGTCCAGAAGTCTGAATGATCCTTTGGATCTTCAAGAACCTTCTTGAAAAGCTTGTCGTTGACATATCCATTTTGGATATTGTCATTCAGAGGGTCTAACTCTGACATGTGAATGTGCAGGTAATGCCCTTTAGCCTGAGAGGCATAAATCAAAGGATCATCCTCTGATTGGTTGGTTCTTGAAGAATGCATGGTTGCTTCTTCTGCATTCACAGTCAATATGGCTGTGGCTGCCTCACACTCTTCGATTCATTCTTGAAGAGCATTGTGTTGTTCACTAACTTGTTTTTGCTGGGAAGCAGTGGAACGAGTCTCAATTACTTGATTTTTGATTTTGAGATGTTGATCCCATAGGAGATCCTTGTGGTTGGGATTGAGTCATACATCTGTGAAGACATAGTGTTGGACTAATGGAGCATCATTTCAAGAGTCAAATTGGTAGTAGTGAAACAGAGTGTCCACTACTTTGTTCAATTTGCCTTTGACATAACAAATGTCAAAGTCGAAATATGACAGATATTCCACCCAACACATTCATCTAGCAGACAGTCGGTGTTGAGTCTAGAAGAACTCAAGCGCCTGTAATTGGTGATGACATGAATGCATCTACCAATCAGTTTGTCTTTCCACTTGAGGAGTGCCTCAAGTATGGCAATTGTTTCATGCTCAAAGGTACAGTAGTTTTTTTGAGCATCTGAGAATTTCTTGGACAGGAATCCAGCAGGGCAGCAAGTATTCCACTCAGGTCCCTGACCATACATCTCTCCAGTACCAAAGACTGAGGTGTCACAGATCACCCAGATTAGTTCAGGTGAGTCTGGGTCGATCAGCTTCAGCATGGGCATCATGCAACAGATGTGTTTAATCATCTGAAAACAATGATCGTGCAACAGTTGCCAAAAAAAGGCTTGACCATTTTTATTCATCACTGACAGTGGACTAGTGAAAGCACTTATATCTGGCAGGAAATGTGCCAGATACTGCATGAGTCCCAGAAAATGCTGGACTTCATGATAATTATGGGGAGTTTTCCACTCTCGTATATGGGCCATTTTGTGGCTATCTGCATGTAGGCCATTGATAGGTCCATTGTGCGCTTTAAGGTCTGGAAAATGCTTCCAATCATATCGAGACATTATGACAGATGCTCTGAATTGCTACAAATGCCACAAACTCAAGTTTGAACCCTTTTCGAGCTATTTCAGATGACTTTGAATAATTTCAAATGACTTTGAACCATTTTGAATGATTTTGTAACATTCTGAATGCTTTTGAATGACTTTGCACCACTTTGAACAACATCAGCCACTGATGTGTTCATTTGGTACTCGGTGCAGAGTCTCAACAGAAGGGGTGAACACTAAACCTACAGCTGCAGGCATGCTCAGGGTAGGGGGTTTGCTTAGAGGGCCTCAGATCATCCTTCAAGGTGCAGAGACTACAAAGAGGCTGGTACAATGGTTTTCAATGTGTGCATCAGTTGTGTACACAAAAGGGAAGGTATGCACAATGGTGAAAAAGTGCACAATGCAAAGGAGCAAAAACACGTGGTGCAGAAAAAACATGCAACAAGAGTGCAAAAATGCACAATGATGATGGGGGTAGAAAGTAGGAGGTTTAGCAAGACAAGGACTGTAGTAGAGTGTGTCAAAGGAGCAGCACAGACTAGGGATGCAAACGGGATGTGAGTGCAACTGGTGGGAAAATGCACAAGCAGTGCACAAAATGTGGCTATACAATAAGGAGTGCAAATGATGCACAAATGTGGCTATATGAAGGGCACACTGCAAGAGTGCACAAGCAAAGATGAACAATGCAATGAAGGGACAAAACATGACAATATGATGGGGGATGCAAATGATATGCAAATACAGCTATACGAAGAGCACACTACAAAGGCACATGGACTGGACACTGGTGCACAGACTATGTGCAACACTGAATGAGCTATGAACTATGTGGGGGAAAAAATCCTCTGGATTCTCTATCTGTCTGCCTACTATGTACAAATGGCTTATGTGATAAAAATGGTAAAATAAAGTATAAAAATAGAAAGCACCATGCACTACCCACAAGTCCATCCATTGGCCCATCCAAACCTGACTGCACGATGCCACTGCCTTAGCCAATAAGATTTGCATATGCTATAGCCCATTACCCAACTGTTCCAGTGCAATATTCTATTTTTAGTGCACTTTAGGTCCTGTGTGCTCTTCCCAATTAATCTGCTTCAGTGTTATGTGTCGCATGCTGTGCCTTAGTAATAGTGATGTGATCAACCTGTGCTGGTTACCAGATAAGGTGATGCCAATTGGAAATGCAGAAGAACTATAAGGAGATGCTGTGTAATGCCAAATAGTGCCAAAGCACCTGGATTATGTGAAAGCACCTAAGTGCACACAGTCCAATGCCAAATAGGTGCAAAGCACCCAGATTATGTGAGAATGCACAGTTTGCTTGTGCTGCAATCGTGGTGCACCTTGAATAAGCACCCCAGTAAGCTGGAAGCCATGGCGTGCAGCACAATAGGTGTGGTGGTGCATTGTTGTATGTGATAAATGGATAGTGCAATGAGTGTGCAGCAAAGAATGTGAGTTGCTGGCAAAGCATAAAAGGAGCGCATAAAGGTGCATCGAGCATGCAACTGTGAAAGGAAGATAAGGAGTATGGGAGGCACACAGAGGCAGTTTGGAGCATAACAAGGCACATGTAGGGTGCATGATAGAAGGCAGCTAAGGGGAATCCAAAGGTGCAGTAGAAATGTAAAAGGTGCATGAAAGTGCATCTAAGTGGTCAAAGGCACACAAAAGTGCATGGAAGCACACTTGGGTACATGAAAGTGCACTGGAGTGCATGAAAGCACACAAAGGTGCATGGAAGCACATGGAAGCATACTTGGGCACATGAAAGCACATCAAGGTGCACAAAAGTGCGCTGTGCAAAGTGAGTAGAAGGTGTCCAAGTGGTGCACACAATCACAAAAAATGCCATAGTATGAGCACAGGATGATAGGGAGCCATATCACCACCATATAGCTGTCTCAAAACCCTTTCAACCTACATGGCACATTCAGAATAAACCATTTCATTGCATATTGAGCACCACTGGACACGAAGAGAGACAACAAAAGATCTGGAATATGCTAAGTGTGGCTTTGTGTTTCAATGATATATTGAAGCAGTAGGACAAGAACTTTTACTATACTGGGACAATGTATGTTTTATTTATTATCATTTCTCATTTGTTTTATGTTTTACAATACCTTCATTTGCTGTGCATACTGCCTCATGTTTTCCACATGTTATTGTTTCCTTTTGAGTACTATTCCTTCAAATTGTATATAGACTTGTATTAGTTACTTAGGAAGAAAAAGCAAAAGGGAACAGAGAAGAAGTACCCTCTCTCTTATCATTTGATTTAAGAGCCATTCTCTTGCATCTTATCTTCGCATCGTATCTATAAGTTCTGTGAAATATCATGAACTTCTTTGAACCTTTGTATTAGCCTCTTGACTCATTGCCTATCGCCTCTCAAAACACACTTCTCATTCACTATATTCACTCTTCGATATACCTCAACACCAGTCTGACACTCTCAAAACTCCTCGAAACTCTTTGAATCCCTTTGAACTATTTTGCACATATTTGAACCTATTTCAAACTCTTTTGAACAACTTTGTATGCTCCCACAGCCTATTCACAACATCTCTTACCATTTTGCATTTCTAAACACAACCTTGGGTATTAGCAATGATATTTAGTACCAACTCGCACCCTTCCTCTAGCCTGTATTATACTTCTTAAACCTTTTAACAGGTTTTTGTTAGATTTCCAGGTCAAGTATAATCACTATGCCCATCAATCATATGACTGAGACACTCTACCTTTTCAGTGTAGTGTTCACACTTCTCTGCCTGGAGGTACAGAGAATGCTCGTGTTGTTTGGTGAACACGAGCTCCAGATGCTTCTGATGTTCTTCAATGGTGTCGTTGAACACAAAGATGTTGTCCAGGTAGGCGTGGACAAAAATTCTGATGTTATCTCAGAATATAGAGTTCATTAACCTTTGGAAGGTTGAGGGTGCATTGCAGTCACCTTGTTGCATAACAAGACTCTCATATAGGCCAGTGATGACTTCTTTAAAAGTCCAGGATGATCATTGACGGTATGCACTGTCAATGCTGTCCTCAAACCAAGTGAGGGCAGTGTTCTCAAGGAACATCACCATATATTCAATGCAGTCTGAGTCCAGCTCAGGGCCACAAACCTTGTTCACCTTCAACCACCGAAGAAGGGCATTCAGTTATCTTTCAAAGGTTTTGATGTTAGGTAATCTGCTGTACTTGGATGGATTGGGAACTTGGGGACCATTCTTGCCTCCATTGGCAAGAATTTCCATCAAGACAGAGACCTTGTTGTCAATCTGTCTATGTATCTTGGCATGGATATCTCTCAAATATTTTGAGGGACAGCGAGATCCTTTATTTCGATAGTAATCAGAATAGGAAGATGTAGACCAGTAAGGGCTACTGATTTTTTGTGGGGAACCAGAATGTCCAGATGGGGTATGTCTGGAAGAAGTGCATGTTTGCACTTCTCACCGGTGACTTGACAAGTTTCTGCGGGACACTTCTTTCTTGAATTGAAAAGAATGTTTGGTACTTTTTTTGCTCGATGTGCTATATGTCGAGTTGCTATCACTTGCATTACCATCATTCCTGGACCCATCTCCATCTGGTGGTCCTCCATGGCCTGCATGACTCTGTGCAGGCCATCTGAAATTTACAGATGGTGGGCTCTCTTGCTGTTGATGGCAAGATGAAAAGTCATCCTTATCCCCAGGTTGACCATCTTTGTCAAAATGGATTTCCTGATCAGTGATGTGTTTAGTTGGTACTCGGTCATAGTCTCAACAGAAGGGGTGAACACTAAACCTACAGCTGCAGGCATGCTCGGGGTGAGGGTGTTCACTCAGAGGGCCTCAGATTATCCTTCAGGGCACAGAGACTATGAAGAGGCTACTATGGTGGTTTTCAATGTGTGCACTAGTTGTGTATGCAAAAAGGAAGGTATGCACAATGGCAAAAAAGTGCACAATGCAAAGAGGCAAAAATGTGCAGTGTGGAAAAATGCACCATGGGGGTGCAAAAATGTGCAATGATGAGGGAGATGAAAGTGGGAGGTTTGGTGGGACAAGTACAGCACTGGGATGTGCTGCAAGGGTGATGCACAGTCTAGGGATGCAAACAGTATTTGAGGGCAACTGGTGGGAAAATGCACAAATGGTGCACAAAATGCAGCTATACAATAAAATGTGCAAACAGTGCACAAATGCAGCTACATGAAGAGTGCACAAGCGAAGACAAAGAATGCAATGAAGGGATGAAACACAGCAATATGATGAGGGGATGCAAACAATATGCAAACATGGCTATACAATGGGTGCACTACAAAGGTGCACAGACTGGATGCTGGTGCACAGACTATATGTGATGCTGGATGAGCTATGTACTATGAGGAAGGGAAAGATCCTCTGGATTCTCTTATCTGTCTGCCTACTATGTACAAATGGCTTATGTGATAAAAATGGTAAAATAAAGTATAAAAATAGGAAGTGCCATGCACTACCCACAAGTGCATCCATTTGCCCATCTAAACCTGACCACACTATGCTGCTGCCTTAGCTAATAAGATTTGCACACGCTATAGCCCAATACCCAACTGTTCCAGTGCAATATTCTATTTTTGGTGCACTTTAATGATTCCCAATTAATCTGCTTCAGTGTTATGTGTCGCATGCTGTGCCTTAGTAATAGTGATGTGATCGACCTGTGCCAGTTGCTAGATAAGGCGATGCTGATTGGAAATGCAGAAGAACTACAAGAAGATGCTGTGCAAGGCCAAATAGTGCCAAAGCACCAGGATTACACAAAAGCACCCAAGTGCACACAGTCCAATGCCAAATAGGTGCAAAGCACCCAGATTATGTGAGAATGCACAGTTCGCTCATGCTGGAATTGCAGTGCACCTCAAATAAGTGTGGCAGTAAGCTGGAAGCTGTGATGCACAGTGCAATTGGTGTGGTGGATTGTTGTGTGTGTGATAAGGATTGTGTAATGAGTGCGCAGCAAAGAATGTGAGTTGTGGATAAAGTGTAAAAGGAGTGCGTAAAGGCACACTGAGTGCACAATAACTGTGAAAGGCAAATAAGGAGTGTGGGGGGGCACACAAAAGTAGACAAAAGTGCACAAAAGCACACAAAAGCATACAAAAGTGCACAAAGGCATGCAAAGGTGCATGGAAGAGCACGGGAGTGCACCAAGGCACACAAAAGTGTGCTGTGCAAAGTAAGTAGAAGGTGTCCAAGTGGTGTGCACAATCGCTGATAGGTCCACTACACATTATAAGGTCTGGAAATGGATCCCACTTGTATCAACACATTATGACATGCTGATGTGTTCTGTTGGTACTCGGTGCAGAGTCTCAATGGAAGGGGTGAACACTTAACCTACTACTGCAGGCATGCTCAGGGTGAGGGGAGAGTTCACTTAGAGGGCCTCGAATCATTCTTCGGGGCACAGAGATTATGGAGAGGGTGGTATGGCGGTTTTCAATGTGCGCACTAATTGTGTATGCTAAAGGGGAGATATGTGCAGTGGTGGGAAAGTGCGCAACACAAAGGGGCAAAAATGTGCAGTGTGGAAAAATGTGCAATGGGAGCGCAAAAGTGCGCAATGATGAGGATGATGAAGGTGGGAGGTGTAGTGGGATGAAGACAACACTGGGATGTGCTGTGAAGGTGGTGCACAGGTTGGGGACACAAACAGGATGGAAGCGCAAGGGGTGGAAAAAGGCACAAATAGCACACAAAATGTGGCTATGCAAATAAGTGCACAAATGGTGCACAAATGCAGCTATATGAAGGGTGCACTGTATGAGTGCATGAATGAGGATGAAGGATGCAACGCAGGGATGAAACGCAACAATACAATGAGGGGATGCAAACAATATGCAAATGCAGCTATACAAAGGGTGCACTACAAAGGTGCATGGACTGGACGCTGGTGCACAGACTATGTGCAACGCTGACTAGACTATGTACTATGAGGGGGGGAAAGATCCTCTGGATTCTCTATCTGTCCACCTACTATGTACAAATGGCTTATGTGATAAAAATGGTAAAATAAAGTATAAAAATAGAAAGCACCATGCGCTACCCACAAGTGCATCCATTTGCCCATCTAAACCTGACTGCACTATGCCGCTGCCTCAGCCAATAAGATTTGCACACCATTAGCCCAATACCCAACTGTCCCGGTGTGATGTGCTATTTTTGGTGTGCTCTAGGTCTCGTGCGCTCTTCCCAATTAATCTGCTTCAGTGTTATGTGTCGCATGCTGCACCTTAGTAATAATGGCATGATCAACCTGTGCCAGTTACCAGATAAGGCGATGCCAATTGGAAATGTGGAAGAACTATAAGGAGATGCTGTGAAAGGCCAAATACCACCAAAGCATCAGGATTATGTGAAAGTGCCCAAGTGCATACAGTCCAATGCCAAATAGGTGCAAAGTGCCCCAGTTATGTAAGAATGCGCAGTTTGCTCATGTTGGAATCATGGTGTGCCTCAAGTAAATGCACCAGTAAGATAGAAGCCACGATGTGCAGCGCAACTGATTTGGTGGATTGTTGTGTGTGTGATAGGGATTGCACAATGAGTGCGCAGTAGAGAATGTAAGTTGCAGGTAAAGCATAAAAGGAGTGCGCAAAGGCGCATCGAGCATGCAACAAATGTGAAAGGCAGGTAAGGAGTGGGGGAGCACGTGGAGGCAGTTTGAAGCGCAATGGGGTGCATTTAGAGTGCATGACAGCAGGCAGCTATGGGGAACCAAGAGCGCAGTATAAATGTAAAAGGCACATAAAAGTGCATCTAAGCAGTCAAAGGCATGTGAAAGTGCATGGAAGCACGCAAAGGCACATGAAAGTGCATGAAGGCACGCAAAAGTGCACTGCGCAAAGTGTATGGAAGCCATCTAGGAGGTGTGCACAATCGCAAAAAATGCTGTAGTATGCACGCAGGGCGATAGGGAGCCATATCATCTCCTCCCAACTGAAGTACTGACTGTTCTCAGGCAGCATGCGATTGGTCAGCGCAAAATTTTCTTCACTAACATAAGCAGTCATCCTCTCCTTATCTATCTCTGACCACCATCTATCCTCTATAACTCTTTCCACAACCCATCTCTACCCAATCTGATGGCCTCAGCATTTACCTTAGCCCTCAGACAAACAATCCTGGCCCTCAATAAGACCCTCCCTGCTGCTGGGAGCGAGCAGATGATGATGCAAGCTTGGGGTGAAGGGTTTTGTAGTAAACTGGTGCACTTTTTGTGTTTCTATAACCGGCGCAGGTTGCTAAGGGTCAGGGCATGTAGAACATGTATAAAAGCCACGTAGACACTGTTAAAGATGACACAGAACTTGATGCGCTCCTCGTGAAGGCACGCAGCACATTCAGTGGGATCATGGTAGAGGAGTGGCTTACTTGGGGTGAGCAGCTGATGCCTGATATGCATAAGATGATTCAGGAGAAAGAGCGGTCTGAGGAATTTGAGTGTAGGGTGCATGAGCTGTCAGGGTGGCTGGAAGCACACACCGTGCACTCTTGACTGCTGAATTGCAGGCACCTGGGGTTAACTTGGAGCGTCTGGAAGGTGAGTTCAAGGCAATTGATGAGGCAAGTGATATAGATACCACTGAGGCGCAGGAGGATGAAAAGGTGCATGTCATGCTGGTGTGCTCTCTGCACGCACTTTCTGGAGCAACCGATGCTGAGGTCATAGGCAAAGGAACTGGGGAGTCTAGGGAGTGTGGGGTGACGAGCAAAGGGGAGAGTGAGCAGAGCAACAAGAGCACTAGTGCAGAAGAAGGTGCAAGTGCGTGCCTGGTGCAAGTGCGTGCCTGGTGCAAGTGCGTGCCTGGTGCAAGTGCGTGCCTGGTGCGCGCAATGCGGCAACACACGTATGTCGAAGTACCACCACTGAGTGGCGTTGGCACCACCTCCAATGCTAATAGCAGACCAGTAAGTTTCTTTGGATATGCTTCAAACTCACTAAATGGTTCCCCTTTCTACTCTAGTGTGATAACTGCTGCTGCATGGGCCAACTGGCTAGGTGTATCTCTGTCAATGGAAAGCAGTGCGCCCCATGCACAAAGGGTAAGAGAAAGTGCGAATGGATGAAGCATGCCCTCGCACAGCTGCGCGCAACTTCCAGAGGCAGGAAAGTGGCTACTGGGCGCCCTGGTGTGTCTTTTTCTCATCCTCCTTCCACACTGCACTAACTATTCCAAAGGTGCATTGCAAACTGACAAGGGCAATGAGAGTGATGTGGGGCTCATCAGCCCCTCGAAAGAGCACACATCGAAGTGCCACAAAGTCGAAAATGTGCCCCCTCCCCCATCACAAGTGCGCCCAAGGCCGCACCACCTTACCGTTCGCAAGGCAAGTGCACACACACAATCCTTGCGCCAAACCAGATTGGGAAACACCTTGGGGGACATGGTCTACCAAGGCCAGGATGTCGAGGCACTCAACTTAGTGCAATGCCGCTCAGTGGTTGCAGTCTTGGGCGCCATGCATGATCGCCTTAAAGAAGATGTCCAAAGGTCGCTCGTCGAGCTAGAAGTTGCCAAGAGCCGGTTGCACAGCACAGAGCAAGCGGAGGCAGATGCAAAGGTAAAACTGGATGCGGCCACAGAGCCCTTGGAGTTCCTGGAGTCCATTGAGTAGCTGCTCGCCTGTATAAGTTTTAGATAGTATGTCAATCCATCTCTCTGTTGCACCTGTGATACATGTGATGCGCTCCAAAGCGGTGCAATGTGCACACTTTGTGCCAACCTGCACGTGCGCTTCTATGGTGCCATAAAATGAAATTTGTAAGTCCAAATAATATATGTGAGGGAAAAGAGATAAAATAGCCAACGTTTGAGCAAGAAATGTCAAGCGCACAAAAAATGCACAAATGCAAAGGAGTGCAGAAAAACCATCCAACCATCACTTTCCTCCTCCCAACTGAGATATTGACCATGTCCAAATGATAAAAGAGTAAGAGATAACATGAAGCACACGCCATATGACAAAGTCTAAAAAAATGGGAAAGGCTCAGTACATCATGGCCGGTAAAACCCATTGGTTGCACAATCACGGAACACATCCAGATGTGACTTTGCAAATAGGAAAAAGGTAACGTAAAAAAATGAAAGAAAGCAAAGTGTATATATAAAAAAGGTAAAATATCTATAGTGGTGCACATGGAGCACTAGTTGTGTGCCTCATTGGTGCTTTCTTCATCCTCAGCGCTATCTCCTTGCGCTTCTTCTTCGTCAACTGCTTCTTCGTCTTCTGTGTCCACTATTATGGACTCTTCCATCTCCCTCAACTGCGTTGTGGTGATATCGAGTGCTATGTCAGGAAGCGCAATGGACTTGCATGTGTGGTACGGCAGTAGGCAGAATGCAGCTATTGTATGGTGCCACCAAAAGCACTCAAGTAAAGCAGATCACATCGCATAAAAGCACTTGTGCACAACATTGTCATGGCTGGTGTGCAATATCAGTAAGCATCTGGACTGCCAAATAACAAGCTGGTGAGCACTGTGCACATTGTGCTTCTATAACCGCTCCTTGTGTTTGAAAAATGCACTTGCATAGTGCATGAGTGCACCATACTCAGAATCCATGAAATCGTTAAGGTGTGTTAGAATATCCATCCAAATCCACACCAAATCTAACTTCTCATCCTCTGCATCTGCTGTTGCACTTCTCGGAACTTGGCTATAGTCATCATTGTAAATAAGTGCACTATTGCGCACATTTTGCATGTTTGCACTTGGCTCTGGCTGCATTAGCGTGAGTGCTTGCACATCAAAGGACTGTGAAATGGGATGTATCACATGCATAAAGCCATGTAGCACATCAATCCAATCCTCAAGTTCTTCATTGTCTTCTTCTTCATCGTCTTCTGGAGTAAACAGTGGTGGGTTTGGTAAAAGCACAGGAAGCGCCGCTAGCGGATCGCCTACAATGTTGCACTTGATGCGGAATTCGTTTGGGACAGACGCAATGACTGGTTTGACCTTTTGGGCAACTGGTTTATACTTCTTCTTGGTTACTATGCTGATGTGTTCAGTTGGTACTCGGGGCAGAGTCTCAACGGAAGGGGTGAACACTTAACCTACAACTGCAGGCATGCTCAGGGTGAGGGGGGAGTTCGCTTAGAGGGCCTCGGCTCATCCTTCAGGGCGCAAAGACTATGGGGAGGCTAGTACGGTGGTTTTCAATGTGCGCATGAGTTGTGTACGCTAAAGGGGAGGTATGCACAGTGGCGGGAAAGTGTGCAATGCAAAGAGGTAAAAACGCACAGTGCGGAAAAATGCACAATGGGAGCGCAAAAGTGTGCAATGATGAGGGTGATGAGGACAGGAGGTGTAGTGGGACGAAGACAGCACTGAGATGTGCTGGGAAGGTGACACAAAGGGGTGAGGGCACTAATGGGATGAAAGCACAAGGGGTGGAAAAAGGCACAAATGGTGCACAAAACATGGCTATGTGAATAAGTGTGCAAACGCAGCTATATGAAGGGTGCACTATATGAGTGCTTGAATGAGGACAAGTGATGCAACGCAGGGACGAAACACAACAATACGATGAGGGGACGCAAATGATATGCAAATGCGGCTATACGAAGGGCGCACTACAAAGGCACATGGACTGGATGCTGGTGCACAGACTATGTGCAATGCTGACTGAACTATGGACTATGAGGGGGGGAAAGATCCTGGATTCTCCATCTGTCTGCCTACTATGTACAAATGGCTTATGTGATAAAAACAGTAAAATAAAGTGTAAAAATAGAAAGCGCCATGCGCTACCCACAAGCACACCCATTTGCCCATCTAAACCCGACCACGCTATGCCGCTGCCTCAGCCAATAAGATTTGTGCACCTATAGCCCACTACCCAACTGTTCCAGTGTGAGGCACTATTTTTGGTGCACTCTAGGTCTCGTGTGCTCTTCCCAATTAATCCACTTCGGTGTTATGTGTCGCATGCTGCGCCTTAGTAATAATGGCGTGATTGACCTGTGCCAGTTACCAGATAAGGCGATGCCAATTAGAAATGCAGAAGAACTATAAGGAGATGCTGTGAAAGGCCAAATACTGCCAAAGTGCCAGGATTACATGAAGGCACACAAGTGTGCACAGTCCAATGCCAAATAGGTGCAAAGCACCCCGATTATGTGAGAATGCGCAGTCTGCTCATGTTGGAATTGTGGTGTGCCTTGAATAAATGTGCGAGTAAGATGGGAGCTGCGATGCGCAGCACACCGGTGCAGCGGATTGTTGTGTGTGTGATAGGGATTGTGCAATGAGTGCACAGCAGGGAATGTGAGTGCAGGTAAAGCATAAAAGGAGTGCGCAATAAATGTAGAAGGCAGATAAGGAGCGTGAGGGGGGTGCATGGAGGCGGTTTGAAGTGCAACAAGGCGCATTTAGGGCGCACAACAATTGGCAGCTATGGGGAACCAAAAGCGCAGTAGAAATACAAAAGGGTGCACAAAGGTGCACCTAAATGGTCAAAGGCGCGTGAAAGCGCATGGAAGCGCACAAAGGCGCACGGAAGTGCACTGCACAAAGTGTGCGGAAGGCATCTAGGAGGTGCACACAATCACAAAAAATGCTGTAGTATGCGCGCAGGGCAATAGGGAGCCGTATCAACACCCTTTTGCAGCATGCACACTGCTAAACCACTAAAAGTTGCGCACGCATGTGCACTTTTTGGAAACGTGGCTGGAATGAGCACCATAGGGTCGATAGGATTTAAGGGTGCCTGCACATTACTGTTGGTACATTGGGATAAGTAGAGCTGAGAGGTAAGAGAGGTCGGTAGAATGGAAGTGGAAAATGGAATAAGCGCAAATGCAGAAACATCGCAAGCTTGGGTATCAGAGTCGAATGTTATGATAGTGGGTGCTTCTCCTTGGTCTGCGACAATAGGAAGAGGTGCTTCAATTGCTACACTAACTGGAGGTGTTGCATTAAGTGCTTTATCATCCACAAAAGGCGCATGCACTTTGCAATGTGCAAATGGTGTAACGCTCGCAAGGCTGGTAGCTACCACTTCTGCACTGGTAGCTGCAATGCATTTTGGAGTAACTTGTTCTCTATGGCGCTGCCTGAGATTGGGTGAAAGTGAAAGGAGCTCTTTCTGTGAAACTGTAACAGAGGGCACCTTCATGGCATGCACATATATGTCATCGACAATCTGCGGGTTCTGGATGGGAATGACAGTGCGGTATGATGGCTCTGTGCCTTTGGAAGTGTTAGCTGGTATGTCTGGTTTATCTGCTGCTGCAGGCACAAAATGCGCTTCAGGAATGTTGGAATAGGGATGTATGGGTGTCTCATCAGGTGCTTCAGTTGCACTCGCAGCAGGTTGCAAAGCTGGGGACTCAATACTGTCGGTGGGTGCAATGTCTGTGGTTGTAGAATGCGCGCTCTCTTGATTGGATGTATTGCGCAGTGCGCACCACGGAATTTTGATGCTGTCGAAGACTTGCCTCTTCCGAAGCGCCATCAACTCCTGCTTGAGTGCATCAATGTGCTCTTCCTTCATTAGTTGTGCATTTGGTGCACTTTGCATATAATCTGCTGCAGGCACTGAAGCAGCAATGTACATCAACTGTAAAGGTGCTGCTGGAGCTAGACGAGGTGCTATATTGTAGATGAGCTGCAAATTGGTATTAGATAAAAGTCGACCAGTGGCTATCTGCCCTGGGTTGCGCTTATGCCATTCCTTGATGCACTCACCCAAGAAGTTGCCTGGAATAGAACACGGCACAAATGCACCACCTGGAAGTACGATGCACCCTTCTGCATTTCGCCTACACTTTCCTTCACTAATAAGGCGCTCAATTGAAGTGCACTCAGGGATATAATGCCCTGTCTGACTGCAACCATTGCACTTGTCATTGTTTGAGTGAGGCATGCCATTTCTGCCATCTCTGCATGATGCGCTCAATGCAGTAACTATTGTCTGTGTCATGCATTCAAATAAGACTGAGATGTCTTCTGCTTTGACTGTGGGCGTGCTAGGTTGTGGCTGAGAAATGGGTGTGCTGGGTGCTGAGTAGGGTGCATACATATTGGGGTTTTGCACTGTGAGCCCAGTAAGTGGCTGGAAATAGTGCACTGGGCCTTCAAAGATAAAGTCGATCACATCGCGTTGATACGGCTCCCTATCACCCTGCGCGCATACTACGGCATTTTTTGCGATTGTGTGCACCTCTTAGATGGCTTCCGCACACTTTGTGCAGTGTGCTTTTGCACGCCTTAGTGCGCTTTCATGCGCCTTTGCGTGCTTCCATGCGCTTTTGCACGCCTTTGACCGTTTAGGTGCGCCTTTGTGCGCCTTTTGCATTTCTACTGCGCTTTTGTTTCCCCTTAGCCGCCAATCACTGTGCACCCTAAATGCGCCTCATTGCGCTTCAAGCTGCCTCCATGTGCCCCCCCCACGCTCCTTATCTGCCTTCTACATTTATTGCGCACTCCTTTTACACTTTACCTGCAACTCACATTCCCTGCTGCGCACTCTTTGCACAATCTCTATCACACACAACAATCCACTGCACCGGTGCACTGCGCATCACAGCTCCCATCTTACTGGCACATTTACTTGAGGCACACCACGATTCCGGCACGAGCAAACTGTGCATTCTTACATAACTGGGCCACTTTGCGCCTATTTGGCATTGGACTGTGTGCACTTGGGCGCTTTCATGTAACCCAGGCGCTTTGGCAGTATTTGGTCTCGCTCAGCATCCCCTTATAGTTCTTCCACATTTCCAATCAGCATCGCCTTATCTGGTAACCGGCACAGGTCGAGCACGCCATTATTACTAAGGCGCAGCACGCGACATATAACACCAAAGCAGATTAATTGGGAAGAGCGCACGAGACTTAGCGCGCACCAATAATAGCGCATCGCACCGGAACAGTTGGATATTGAGCTATAGGTGCGCAAATCTTATTGGCTGAGGCAGCGGCATAGTGCAGTCAGGTTTAGATGGGCGAATGGACGCGCTTGTGGGTAGCACATGGTGCTTCCTATTTTTATACTTTATTTCACCATTTTATCACATAAGCCATTTGTACATAGTAGCGGACAGATAGAGAATCCAGAGGATCTTTCCCCCCCCCCTCATAGTTCATAGCTCAGTCAGCGTCGCACATAGTCTGTGCACCAGCGTCCAGTCCGTGCGCCTTCGTAGTGCACCCTTTGTATAGCCATGTTTGCGTTATCGTTTGCGTCCCCTCATCGTATTGTTGCGTTTCGTCCCTTGCATTGCATCCTTCGTCCTTGTCTGTGCACTATCATAGTGCGCCCTTCATATAGCCGCATTTGCGCACCATTTGCACACCTTTTTGCATAGCCGTGTTTTGTGCACCGTCTGCGCCTTTTTCCGCTCCTTGCGCTTTCACTCTGTTTGCACCCCCAGACTGTGCACCACCTTCACAGTACATCCCAGTGTCGTCTTTGTCCTGTTACACCCTCCCGCCTTCATCATCCTCATCGTTGCGCACTTTTGCGCTCTCATTGCGCATTTTTCTGCACTGCGCGTTTTTGCCTCTTTGCATTGCACACTTTTCCACCACTGCGCATATCTCCCCTTTCACGTACACTACTAGTGCGCACATTGAAAATCGCTGTACCAGCCTCTCTATAGTCTCCGCGCCCTGAAGGACGATCCGAGGCCCTCTAAGCGAACTCCCCCCCTCACCCCGAGCATGCCTGCAGTTGTAGGTTAAGTGTTCACCCCTTCTGTTGAGACTCTGCACTGAGTACCAACTGAACTCATCAGCGTATTGCATCTAATGAGTATGGCACATTTGCAGGCTGATTCGGTACTGCAATCGCAAGGTGGCTCAAAATGTGCTCTAGCTGGTCTGGTCGAAACACCCTAACGAACATGCAGCTTTGGTCGTAGTGCACCAATATGCCTTGTGCAACTAAATATTTGCTAATGTTGAAAAATGCATGATAATGGCACACAATTTCTTCTGCAGTTACAAGGCCAATGCGTGCAATCTCACCAATAAGCTTGTCCAGGTCACTAATACTCCATTTACTGCCATCCCTAGAGCTGGGATAAAGCTTTAGGACAGCGTCTTTGAATGTGCCATAGTTGTGCATCGTGCTATACTCCGGTAGCAGTTTCCAAGTGTCTGCAGTGTCACTGTCCAAATAGCACACAGTGTGGAACTTTTTATCAGTCTCATCAGTGATGTTACAATTATGGAGGAGTTGTGCAAGCTCCTCAAAGTACTTCTGGAGTTTGCACGGTTTTGCGGGGTTGAAACATGGCACATTTTGGTTGGATGCAGATGGCACATGCATGGTAGCCATGGTAGGTGGAATAAAGTGTGTAGAGTTAAGATCTGGTAAAAGCGCAGTGAAATGCAAAGGCGGAGAAGAATGCGGTGATGCAGACAGAGTTAGGGCAGGTAGGGATGATTCAGGTGAAGGTGGAGGTAAAGACAGTGCAGACGAGTGATGGGTGTTGTTTAAGAAGAGTAATTCAAATACTGGTATTTCTCCAAGCTGGAGCACAGTTGCTAACAGCTCAGAATGGAGAGCGTGAAGGTGGTTAATGTTGAGATGAAGGGCAAGCCAATGGAGGTCTAAAATATGGCCTGATAAACAGAAACCCCTCGTGGTGGGCTCCAGAAATGATGTGTTCTGTTGGTACTCAGTGCAGAGTCTCAACAAAAGGGGTGAACACTTAATCTACTACTGCAGGCATGCTTGGGGTGAGGGGAGAGTTCACTTAGAGGGCCTCAGATTGTCCTTCGGGGTGCAGAGACTATGGAGAGGCTGGTATGGCAGTTTTCAATGTGTGCACTAATTGTGTATGCTAAAGGGGAGATATGCACAGTGGCAGGAAAGTGCACAATGCAAAGAAGCAAAAATGTGCAGTGTGGAAAAACGCGCAATGGGAGCACAAAAGTGCACAACGACGAGGATGATGAAGGCGGGAGGTGTAGTGGGATGAAGACAACACTGGGATGTGCTGTGAAGGTGGTGCACAGGTTGGGGACACAAACAGGATGGAAGTGCAAGGGGCAAAAAAAGGTGCAAACGGTGCACAAAACATGGCTATGCAAATAAGTATGCAAATGGTGTGCAAACATGGCTATACAAAGGGCGCGCTGTATGAGTGCACAAATGAGGATGAAGGACGCAATGCAGGGACGAAATGCAACAATACGATGAGGGGATGCAAATGATACACAAACGTGGCTATATGAATGGCGCACTACAAAGGTGCACGGACTGGACACTGGTGCACAGACTATGTGCGATGCTGACTAGACTATGTACTATGAGGGGGGGAAAGATCCTCTGGATTCTCTATCTGTCCGCCTACTATATACAAATGGCTTATGTGATAAAAATGGTAAAATAAAGTGTAAAAATAGAAAGTGCATCCATTTGCCCATCTAAACCCAACCACACTATGCCGCTGCCTCAGCCAATAAGATTTGTGCACCATTAGCCCAATACCCAACTGTCCCAGTGCGATGCGCTATTTTTGGTGCACTCTAGGTCTCGTGTGCTCTTCCCAATACATCTGCTTCAGTGTTATGTGTTGCATGCTGTGCCTTAGTAATAATGGCATGATCAACCTGTGCCAGTTACCAGATAAGGCAATGCCAATTGGAAATGCGGAAGAACTATAAGAAGATGCTGTGAAAGGCCAAATACCACCAAAGTGCCAGGATTACATAAAAGTGCCCAAGTGTGCACAGTCCAATGCCAAATAGGTGCAAAGCACCCCAGTTATGTAAGAATGCACAGTTTTCTCATGTTGGAATTGTGGTGTGCCTCAAGTAAATGCACCAGTAAGATGGAAGCCACAATGTGTAGTGCAACTGATTTGGTGGATTGTTGTGTGTGTGATAGGGATTGTGCAATGAGTGCACAGTAGAGAATGTAAGTTGCAGGTAAAGCATAAAAGGAGTGCGCAAAGGCACATCGAGCATGCAACAAATGTGAAAGGCAGGTAAGGAGTGGGGGGGGCATGCGGAGGCAGTTTGAAGCGCAACAGGGCGCATTTAGAGTGCACGACAGCAGGCAGCTATGGGGAACCAAGAGTGCAGTATAAATGTAAAAGATGCACAAAAGCGCACCTAAGCAGTCAAAGGCACACAAAAGTGCACAAAAGTGCATGAAGGCATGCAAAAGCACACTGCACAAAGTGTGCAGAAGCCATCTAGGAGGTGCGCACAATCACAAAAAATGCCATAGTATGCACGCAGGGCAATAGGGAGCTGTATCAATGCACTCTGAAGTACTATGAATGCCACAAAATCAACTTTGAACCATTTTTGCACTATTTCACACTATTTCAGATGACTTCAAACTATTTCAAATGCTTTTGAACTATTTTGTGATGCTTCGAGTGACTTTGCAGCATTTTGAACAACTTTGGCTGCTGTATAGTTGTCTTAAAACACTTTCGATACACAATGCTCAACAGAAGTGAGCTATTTAGTTGCATATCGACCACTACCAGACATGAGGAGAGACTACAACAGAGTTAGAATGCAATAAGTGTGTTTTTGTGTTTCATTGAGATATTAAAGCAATAGAACAAGAACTCTTACTATATTGGGACAATGTATGTTCCACTTATTGTCATTTTTCATTTGTTTCATATTTTACAATACCTTTATTTGCTGTGCACATTGCCTCATGTTCTACAATTGTTACTATTTCCTTTTTAGTACTATTCCTTCAGATTGTATATAGACTTGTATTACTTAAAATAGAAGATAAAAAACAACAGAGAATAGCACAAGTTACCCTCTCACATATTATCAGATTTAAGAGCCATTCTCTTGAGTCACATCTTTACATCGTATCTCTAAGTTCTGTGAAATATTGCAAACTTCTTCGAAACTATTGTATTCGCTTCTCATTTTATTGCCCATCGCTTATCACCATTCGACAAACACCTCACATTCTTTAAACTCATTCTTTGATATACCTCAAACCTCTTCAACCTTATTCGAACTTATTCAGACTACTTCGCATGATTTCAAACCTCTTAGAACTTTTTTCAAGCCTCTTCGCACATTTTTAAACCTATTTCAGACTCTTTCGAACACCTTCATATGCCCTTACAGACTATTTGCAACTCGATTCATCCTTTTGCATTACTAAACACAATGTTTTGGTCTCAGTGGTGATATTTAGTACCAACTCGCACTCTTTCTCTGACTCATGTTATACCATCCAAAGCCATTTAGTAGGTTTCATTTGGGTTTCTGGGTTGAGTATCATCATCATGAAAAATGCCGTAGTATGAGCACAGGGTGATAGGAAGCCATATCATCAGGGATCGAGATGGGATTTCCATCCTGGATATCGCCATCACATATCTTTTGAAGGACAATCTGTTGTTGTTGATATAGTGTACCTTCTTTCTAGAAGGTGATTCATGAGATAGCTCAGGGCTCTGTAGATGTGGGGAATTATATCTGTGGGTAGAAGGATATTCTCATTCTGCTGGGTTGGTGGAACGAGGGTGGACAGGGTTGGGATCTTGTTCAGTTGCTGTGGACTGAGGTATAGTAGGGTTGATTACTTCCCTACAGGCAAAGTGACTGGCATGACTTAGCGCCAGTTCTTTAAGTTGGTTTTCCAACTTAATTGGTTCAAAGTCTCTTGCATCCATGCAATGGGTAATCATATCCATTGTGATCTGAGCAAAATGCCCAGCTCCAAATGTATTGTCCGATTCATCCTCTCGAAATTTGGTTTTGGGGGGTCTTTTCTCTAGGCATCAGCATAGCCAATTGCTAGTGTTCATTGGCATTGGAGGTGTTGATGCTGTTAAATCTGGCCATACAGCAGAAAAGTCAGTTCATCCAGAGGAAAAAGCTTCTGCAAGCCAGGAGGAGGTCCTGGGTTGGAATGAGTGTCTCGTCGACTGTTGTTCGATGAGAAAGATTTTCTGGATTCAGGTTTGCTGGTGTCAGCATCCTCAATGGTGGGCCATCTATGGTGTGGTCCAAGGACAGAGGAATCGAAGTTTCTCAAAGTGGCCATATGTGCTTTGAGGATCTGAAAATCTCTAGTAGAAGAAACATCATTTCTCGAGGTGCCTGTATGCACCTCGAGTAGAAGAGATCCAGCCAAATCTTGCATGTCCAGCTTGGGAGCAAACTTCAGCTTGTTCTTGTTCTTGGCCTTGGTCAAAACCATGGTCTTGTTCTTGAGGTACAATCTTCAGCAATGGAGAAAGAATTTTAGTCATAGCAGTGGGCAAAAAGCAAAGAGTTGAGTGCAAAGAAATGGTCATAGCAACAGGCGAGAAGCAAAGAGTCAAGTGCAAAGAAACTTGATTCGGGTCCTAGTAATGGATATGCTTCCATCGCTGATCGCATTGAAAGTTTTCTTCTGCCACGGGAGAAGTTCAGAATTGTGTTGATGATGATCGCTGATGGGGCAATGTTGAGCTTAACTCTATATGAGTTTGGGTATTTAAAAAACTGTAGTGAGTCAGAGGGGGTCCCTTAATATCACACAGGAGCTAAACATGAAGAACATATATTGTTGTGTTGTACTTGAGGTGGTAAATTAAAAGATGATTTGTAAATAGAAGTTTGGTCCCTTTATAGGGCTTAGCCAGGTCAATAACAAAGAAAAATAATATATACAAATACAGGGTTAAGCCCTGGGTCACTACAGTGGGTGAGGGCAAACTAAGAAGCCAGAGCATGAGAGTAGTGAATAGAGGAAGTGACGGTACTCATGTTCTGGGTGAGTTCATATCTTATGCAAGTGAGACACATAGTGTAAGGAGAAAAGAAGACGACCCAGGCATCTGGGCAGTTTTCTGCATTTGTCCCATATTTTTTTATATTTTATTTCACTTCTATTCTTCTGCCCTTTCTATGATTTTCCATGATTTATTTCTACTTTATTATTATATGTCAGTTTTTTCCATGTTGGTACATGTTAACAGTTATATTCTTAGAGGTGGGACCCCTTCTGGATGTTTAGGTGACATCATCCCACAGCTTGATCCACCTATCTCTGTCTTTTTGCCATTTTTAGCTTACTATCTGATTTTCAACTCTGTCACATATACTGGACATGGACAGATGGGTCCTTAGAGTTTTCTCTTTGGACTCCCCTCTGTTAGGTGCACCTGAAGTGTTTGTATTATGTAGTATAATGTTAACTTTGGATTCCCCTCTGTTAGCTCACTATTAAGTGAGGTTGCCCTTACAGTAGAAAACTCTCTCTTAAGGATCAAAATATCAGACACTCTGCCAAGATAGGCAGGTACAGAGTAGGAAATGACTCCCAGAGCTCCACAGACTCCCTACACACCATCCCAGACACTTCCATAGAGTCCCACCTTTAGTGCACACCATTTTTTACCCAACCTGCCACCTAGCGCCATGGATGCCCCAGAGCACACTGACATGCTTGAAGGTGATGTTGCTGGAATTTGTGTGCAGATTGATACACTTACATCTACCATTGAAACCTTCATTAGAACCCTCCAGTTGAACCCTATACCACCCATTTCGACCTCTAGCACACCAAGCATGCACACGCCACCCAATGCACACCCAAGCAAAGATGCACACATTAAACCCACACCCCCTGCTGAATTCAATGGCACACATTCCCAGAGACATGCCTTCCTCAATTCCTGTGAGTTGTACATCAGTCTACACCCAAACCAATTCATGGATGATGCTGCTAAAATTTATTGGGCCCTCATGTACATGAAATCTAAGCATGCTTATCTCTATGTCAACCATATATTATACCAAACCAAGGAGCGTGGCTCCCTTCTATTTTCCATCTGGGGGGATTTTTGTGATGAGTCCATATGACACTTCTTCCCCCTCAATGAGTGCCAATGAGCTGTAACATGCCTTGAATCCACTTTCTACTACCAAGCACATCAATCTGTGGATAACTACATCAATGAATTTCAAGTCTTGGTGGATATGGCGAGGTATGGGAGTGGATTGCCCATGGTGGTGAAGTTTTATTGAGGTCTTAATTGGGAAATTCAAAACCAGATTGCACAGATGTTGGAAGGATACCCAGCAGATGATGATATAATGCTTGGTATGAGGCTGCTTTGCTCTGCAATGAGAACCAACTCACAAATGTGGCATTTACTGCAGCCTTCCACACTCCTACCACCACCCATACACCCCACACTTTTAATCAAGCACCCCCTTGTCCTAATCCCATCCCTGTGCACCAACCCACTGCATTGAGCTCCAACATCCCCACTCCAATGGATGTTGATGCAGCCTGTAGTTAAGCTCACAGGCTAGACCTCTGCTACCACTGTGAGAAAACTAGACACATGGCTCAAAATTGTCCCCACCACCAAGACATCTGTAAACTCATGCCTGAAGAACGAGATGAGCTCCTCCAGGACCTGTTGGTACTTGCATATGTTGAAGGCCTGGAGAAAAAGGAAGTTAAAGAGGAAGAGGCAGAGGAACAGGATTTTTCTGCCTGCGATGAGTGAACAGTATGCCCTTGTTGCCTGTCCATAACCATTTTGAAGTTCTGTCTGTTGATTTACTATAGGATGAATCTTATTCTATGACTGTTCCTTCTCCAGACCCGTCTAAAGTGGCTAAAGATGTACTTACCCCTTCCTCCCCTTCCCTCCCTCTACCCAGACTAAAATCTTGGGAGTGTAAGCTACCACACAAGTACATTGTGGCATCCACCCCCTCCCAATAATCCCTAGAATTGAAAATCCAGCTGCAGACCATGGATATGGGGCAAGTACTTGGTGTCTCTGCTCTTTTGAACTCAGTGCCACAGGCCTCTTCATTGATTTGCACCTGGTTCAACAAAAACAACTTGATACCCATTCACTATCTCAGCCCATACCTGTCTACAATGTGGATGGCTCCCCAAATGAAGCTGGGGCAATTCAAGAGATTGTTGACCTAGTCCTTCAGTACAAGGATCATAGCAAACAGGCTCTTTTCACAGTTGTTGAAATTAAATTCCCATGCATGCTGCATACACGAGGCAATGCATGCAGCACACACATGTTACTGTGCTTACTGCGCATACATGTGGTAAACACATTCCTGAGTCATGTGACATCCTTACTATTATGTATATAAGGAGAACCTGTACCATAGTAGATATACAGTGTTCTTACCTCTGCTAAACCCTAGCTCTAAGACTAACTAAACCCCAGGTAGGTTATAAGGAACATGTCATCTCTTTCTCTGTGCAGCATATGTAGTCTGCTCCAACAGGTTATGGGCCCTGCTGGGCACGTCGCGAATGTGCCTTAACTGGCTGCGAACGATGTTGACTTCATTGTCTCCAAATTGTAACCTTGCACTCTTCATGAGCTGCATTGCACTCCCTGTGAGCTGCATTTAAAAACCCAGGTTGACTAGGGTTAACCACTCTGAAGGAGTGTTTTTGCCTGAGATTATGGAACGTGTTTTCTTGAATAGAGGACTGATTGAGTGCTTTTACCAGCTACCACTATAACATCATGTCTTCAACTCTTGAAAAACTCATACAAACTTTCGACGGCTCTAACTACATTCAATGGGCTGACTCAATGAAGGCATGGCTCAGGTCTCAGGGCCTCTGGCAAATAACAAGCGGGATGGAACTAAAACCACCTCTGGCACCTCCTTTGATGGCGACAAATGCTGCACTAGTAGCGGAAGCTAATGCCAAGCTCCAGACCTGGAACAATAAGAATGACCAGGCTATTGGCAGCCTAGTGCTCCGCCTGGCCCCCTCTATTCGGCAGTGTGCCAACACCAAGGACACTGCTGAGGAGGTGTGGGATCTCATCCGCACTGACTATGGTGTCGATGGCCCCTCCCAAGTCTTTGCAGACTTTAGGTCTGCAATCGCAATCAAAATTCCAGCTGTGAATCCTGCACCAGAGATTGCCAAAATGGCTGATAAATTCGAGCACCTTACAGCTGCCAATGTCGCCATCCCCGAATTAGTACAGGCAATGATTCTACTTGCTGCGATGCTGCACAAGTATGATTCTCTATCCACCATGGTCCTTAACATGACCACTACTAGAGCCTTGATGTTTAAACATGTCAAGGACTCCATTGTCACTGAGGCCTCACGGTGCACAGCAGTTGGAAAGCCCATCAGCCCACCTCAGGCCACCAAGCTTTCTGCTGTCAAGTGCAAAGGGGGAAACCCCAGATGGCAATCTCAGGGCAACAATAGAGATTCGTCCCAAAAGCGTGGATGACGTGGGGACAAAAAGACTAAAGAGGAAAAGCCTAAAGAGAAACATACCTACCTCGCCTCAAATGCCTTTACTACCATAAATGGTAATGGCACCATCATACTGCCGATGCTGCTCATCCAGCGCATCAAGAAGCGTGAACATACTCCCACACAGGATCCTCACCGCCGACTGCCTGCACAGGCATACATGGGTGTGGCCTCTACCTCTCATTCAGTCTATACTAAATATCAGCAGATTCAAAACACCCTCGAGCAAATGAATCTCCCATGCAGTGCAAAAAATCTGCGACCGCTGGAAGAGCACCTAACAGTGCGAGAAGGTAAGAGGAGGAGGATTGAACCAGAACCAAGGATCATAGAGGTAGAAGACGATAGCGCCTCCCTTGGATCGGAACCTGCAGTTTCTGATGAGGAAGTATGGAAAGCCATCAACAAAATGCTCATTGATGAACCGCTTGAAACAGGTACATATGATAAAAGGTCAGTCCTTTTTCCTGCCACAAGCACAAGAATTAACATTCCACTGATCACAGCAAACTTTTCATGTGAAATTTTACCGCTACTAAATGTATCATGGAACAATTTACATCTTAATATATGTGTTATGTGTGCAAATGGAAATTGTAAGAAAGGTGCTGACTAGATCATGGATTCAGGTGCATCAAAACACTTTACTGGTGAAATGAAAGATTTTGCTTCTTATGAACCTTTACCGAGAAAGGACTCTACCCTGGTTCAAACAGCCATGGGTACTACTCATATAGTAGGGAAAGGAGCAGTCTTCATTAGACATCAGTTAGTATGTCACGGGAAGTCAGAGATGCATGAAACACGATTATACCCTGTCTACTACATACCCGACTGTAATGCTCAATTACTGTCAATGGGCATCTTCTTGCAAGACAGAAGTGATGTGCGTGGTTCCTCTGCACACATTTCATTTTTCAAGCAAGGAAACCCAATTATGGATTGCATCCCTCTTATGAAATGTGACACTATTTATTGGGCTCGGACTCATATATTGAGCACCAAGGGAATCAATGTCGCGATAATGTACATCGCAGACTACTCGACTTGGCATAGGCGACTTGGACACCCATCCAAAGAAGTGCTAGGGAAGATGCCTAATAGCACCATAAAATTCCCAAGGAATTTAATTATTCCTAAAGACAAAATTATATGTCCAGGGTGCACTGAAGGGAAAATGACCTCAAAATCTTTTCCTGAATCAGATTCACGTGCAGAAAGACCCTTTGAATTAATACATTCCGATCTAAAGGAACTCCCAGTACTATCATACCATAAACATAAATACTTTATTGTATTTCTGGATGACAAAACGTCACATATCTGGGTCCAATGCCTTAAAAAAAAATCTGATGCTGCTGTGGCCATCAGACAATTTCAGGCAGTGGCTTCGACACAGTATGGCGCTACAATCAAGCGCTGGCGTGTTGATCCAGGAGGGGAGTTCAAAGATCGTGAGCTACAAAATGTGCTCAAGGACTTTGGCATCAAAATAGAGATGTCTGCACTCCACATTCACCAACAGAATGGGCACGCAGAGTGTGCCATAAGGACAATAATGGAAAAGTCACAAACCCTGCAATTTACCGCATGTCTACCACAATCATGGTGGGAATTTTGCATTGAACATGCAACACACCTATACAACCGAACCCCGATAAGGCGCCTGAAATGGCTGACACCGGTTGAGGACCTGACAAAGGTCCACCCAGATCTAAACAATCTGAAGGTTTTCAGTTGTGGTGCTTACGTCTACCTACCCAAGGAGAAGCATCCAAACACATTGGCTCCTCAATCGGAGTTGATGATGTACCTTGGATTAGAAGATGGCATTAAAGCATACTGTTTCATGTGATCTAGTGGCGCAATATTCATTGGTGCTATGGCACTATTTGATGAAACATTGTTCCCATGCTGTCCCAGAGCTAAAACTCCTGCCAATACAGACCTTGGTGATTTTCCACCTCCAGAACCAGAAGATGATGACCACTCATCTGGAACGGATGGCGATGATTCTATACTGCCACAAGATCCGCCCCTTCCTCCATCATCAGAAAATGATGATGATGATGTACCACGTGAGTAAAAGGCGCATGACAATGTGACAGATGCTCCTCCTCCACCGCCTCCAGTAACCACTGAGGACTTTTGTCCAAGACGTGATGATCAACAGGAATGGCAGCAATTTCCCTGTCGATCAGGCAGGCAGAGGAACATCCCAAACTGTCCTGGCAATACCTATGGAGAGAAGTGACTCCCCTCTGACATAGAGAGAGACATTGCATGTGATTGATATTGGAAGAGATCTGTAAGTCAAGATTCGAATCATAACCGAACATGACCACAATCTCAACAGAAAGAACTGGTTGCTGGACCGAGTTTGGCACCCCACGAGAGTGTGCCCAATTTCAATGATCAAGAACATGATCACCCAATGGGGGAACCAGACAAAGCAGGTTATATTAAAAAGATAACCAAGGAAGGAGGAGATAAGCTTATTCGCTGGCTGTTGTCAAAAGCAGTCAAACCATCGAGTAAAATAAGCCAAGTTCCAAACCAATTTCACAATATTGCACGCCTATCTCGGCAGCAGCAACATGAGTGGAAACAAGCTTGTCATGAAGAATTAGAGGCTCTTCATAAGCAACAAGTCTATGACATTGTCGATCTTCTACATGATCAAAAAATGATTAAAAATAGATGGGTTTTTTCCATAAAATTGGATGGAAGAAAACAAGCCAGATTTGTGGCCAAAGGCTTTTCACAAGTCGAAGGTGTTGACTTTGATGAGATTTTCTCACCAGTAGTCTGCTACGAGACTGTACGCCTCATGTTTGCACTTGCATCTCTAGAGGGCATGTATATGACCGGCCTAGATGTAAAAACCACATTTTTATACAGCAAACTAGATGAGGAAATCTATATGGATCAACCTGAGGGTTTCAGACTCGAGGGAAAAGAGCGCAAAGTAATGCACTTATGCTGAGCATTGTATGGCCTTAAACAAGCCTCACTTGCATGATGGAAAGAGCTAGAGGCATTTATGCACACCATTGGGTTCGTGCGTGCCAGCTCCAATGCCGGCATTTTCATACACAAGGATCCTTAGACAGGCAGCATTGTTATTGCACTCGTCTATGTTGATGATGGCTTGTTCATGGGGAAGAACAAGAAACTTGTGGATGAAAAGAAAAATGCTTGTCTAAAGCATTGGGAGTACCATAGTACTGAAAAAGTCATGGAATTCTTAGGCATGCGCATCACCCAGACTACAAGCAAAGTCAAACTCGATCAAACTGAATATCTCACCAAAGTGCTTGAGAGATTCGAGATGACAAATGCCAAAGCGACTCCCACTCCACTCCCGACTGGTTATAGACCATCAGAAAACAACAGTGTTCTTACCTCTGCTAAACCCTAGCTCTAAGACTAACTAAACCCCAGGTAGGTTATAAGGAACATGTCATCTCTTCCTCTGTACAGCATATGTAGTCTGCTCCAATAACAGTAACCCAGCTGGGGAAGCAGGAGGCAATCTTGGGCTACCTGTGGCTTTGTGACCATAATCCTGGGATCTACTGAGTGACAGGTAAAGTCATGATGAGTCATTGTCCCTCTCCTTGTCATACTTGCTTCATTGAAGGCAGACAGGAACATCGAGGGCAAAAGGGTTCTCTTATAGCACACTCAAAAATGTTGTGCTGGTCCAATGCCTGTGGCCAATGTGGACTTGGAAGATGTCCCAGATCTTGCGCCTAATTTGGATAATGATGAAGAGGAGGTGGAGGAGATTGAGGAAGGTGACTGAATTTTCTACACTGCTATTAACCCTTCATATAAGGTGCATGTGACCTCGAATGTCTCCCAGAACCTCGTGGAGGCCTTCTATAAGAACAGTACACCCAAATCCTTCACTGACTCGGTACTTCCTCACCTGCTTGACTTTGAGGATGTCTTTTCCAAGGAATCTTTTGACTCACTTTCTAGCCATAAGCCATGGTATTATGCAATTGAGCTCATGCTAGATGCCACACCCTCTTCCTGCAAAGTCTATCCTCTCTCCTCTGAAGAACAATGACAACTTGACAAGTTCATCGATGAACACTTGGCTTCAGATCATATCCACCCTTCAAAATTACCCATGGTCTCACCTTTCTTCTTTGTTAAAAAAAAAGATGGGTTCTTTTGTCATGACAAGTGCAAGTTTGAGAAGACATGGATTAAGCACTTGGGCTTGATTATCTCAGATGGACAGGTGGAGATGGACCCGGTCAAGGTTGCTGGCATTGCAACTTGGCCTACACCCACAAACAAGAAAGAGGTGCAGTCTTTTCTGGGCTTCATCAATTTCTACCAGTGCTTTATTAAAGATTTTTTCCACTATGCATGCCCATTATTTGACCTCACTGGCAAGGATGGATGGAAGTGGGAAAATGCACAGTAGGAGGCTTTTGAGAAGCTCAAAGAGATGGTCACTTCCACTCCAATCCTTACCTTTGCTGATGACTCATGTCCCTTTCATGTAGAAGCTGACAGCTCAGACTTTGTGATGGGTGCAGTGCTGTTCCAACAGTCTCCCAAGGACCAAAAGTGGCACCCCATTGTCTTCTACTCGAAGAGTCTCAGTGCTGTAAAATGCAATTATGAGATCTATGACAAGGAGATGCTGGCTATAATGCAGGTGTTGGAGGAGTGGCAATATTTTCTAGAGGGTGCTCAACACAAGGTTGAGATCTGGACAGACCACAAGAACCTCGAGTACTTCATGACCACCAAGAAACTTAACTGTTGATATAGCTCCCTATCACCCTGCGCTCATACTATGGCATTTTTCATGATTGTGCACACCTCTTAGACAACTTCTACTCACTTGCACAGCATGCTTTTGCATGCCTTCATGTGCTTTCATGCACCCAAGTGCACTTTCATGTGCTTCCATGCGCTTTCACATGCCTTTAACTACTTAGGTGCACTTTTGTGCACCTTTTATACTCCTACTGTGCTTTTGGATCCCCCTTAGCTGCCTTCTATCATATGCCTTAAATGTGCCTTGTTATGCATCAAACTGCTTTCATGTGCCTCCTCTACTCGTTATCTTCCTTTCACAGTTTCTGCATGCTCAATGTGCCTTTATGCGCTCTCTTATGCTTTACCAGCAACTCATATTCTTTGCTGTAGACTTATGGTACTGTTCATTTATCACATGCAACAATTCTTCACCACACCTATTGCGCTGCACATCATGGCTTCCAGCTTACTAGGGTGCTTATTCAAAGTGCTCCACGATTGCAGCACAAGCAAACTGCGCATTCTCACATAATCTGGGTGCTTTGCACCTATTTGGCATTGGACTGTGTGCACTTGGGTGCTTTCACATAATCCAGGTGCTTTGGCACTATTTGGCATCACACAGCATCTCCTTATACAGTGACTCACAAAACTGAGTCAATATTTTGCACTTTTTAATTTATTGTTGAATAACTTCCCATAAACAACAAAACCAAACAAGGTATTGGTGTACCGAATAACATACATGATCAGGGCTACCAAACAAACAAAGAATTATGTAATTTTAATTATCCCTCATGGAGATATGATCATTTTAATTTAGGGACTCATTGACTCAGTTTTGTGAGGTGGTATCAATATTATGATAAATTGTAATTCTAGTATTTTGTATGACCTCCCTTGGCCTTAATAACTGCTCCCAACCTTCTAGCCATGCTTTCAATCAAATTCTGACACACCTCTGATGGAATATTATTCCACTCTTCCACTACTCTTTCCCATAACTCCCAAATTCCTTTTGGCGCTGTTGGATACTTGTCTAACTGGTTCTTGAGGTGAACCCATTGATGTTCAATAGGGCTGAGGTTCTGGAGATTGGGCAGGCCAATCCAGAAGAGTAATATTGTTGTTCTCCATCCATTTCTTGGCCTTTTTTGAGGTATGCTTGGGGTCATTGTCTTGTTGAAAAATCACCTCTTCTCCAGAAATTCCACTCTCCTCCAAGCTAGGCAGCATATGGTCCTTCAAAATGGACACATACTGGTCAGCATTCATCCTCCCCTCAACCTCTGCAAGATGCCCCACTCCATTCCATCCCATACACCCCCATACCATAATGTTTCCTCCCCCAAATTTGACAGTTCCCTACACCTCTCTCTCAATCAGCCCCTCTCCCTTCTGTTTCCAAACCCACTCTCTCCCATCTGACCCAAACCTGTTAATTTTAGTCTCATCTGACCAAATAACCCTTCTCCAGTCCTCCACAGTCCACTCTCTATACTTCTGAGCAAAAGCCAATCTTGCTTTCCTATGCCTTATACTAAGCAAAGGCTTTTTCTTCTTCACCACAGCCTTGAATGAGTTTTTTCTGAGAACTCTTCTGACTGTTTCTGAGGAGACTGGAGTGGGGATGATGCTGTTGATGTAATGGGTGGCTTGAACAGCATTTGCAGCCTTGCCAGTGGTGATTTGGGTAAGGATGGCTCTCTGAGAGGTAGATGAGAGCTTAGAAGGACGACCACCAGAGGGAAAATCCAGGTTTGGATGGAGAGCCCTGAGTGTTCTGGATACACTAGACTGGCTGAGGTTGAGTTTAGAGGCAATATTGTGGGTAGAATAATGATTGGAGGCCAGGGAAAGAATGTTTTCCTTCTGAGCAGAGGAGATGGGATGCATTGGAGAATATTGAAGTATGAAGAATGTTAAATACTATAATTTAAGGTCCCATCAAGGGTCACATCACCTTAGAAACCATCTGTCAAGTTTTTGACATTATACAGTTGGTGGAGCATCAGATTCTAATATTTCTGACTACCCCTCACAAAACTGAGTCAATGAGTCCCTGAATTAAAATGATCATATCTCCATGAGGGATGATTAAAATTACATAATTCTTTGTTTGTTTGGTAGCCCTGATCATGTATGTTATTCGGTACACCAATACCTTGTTTGGTTTTGTTGTTTATGGGAAGCTATTCAACAATGAATCAAAAAGTCCAAAACATTGACTCAGTTTTGTGAATTACTATAGTTCTTCTGCATTTCCAATCAGCATCGCCTTATCTAGTAACCGGCACAGGTTGATCACATCACTATTACTAAGGCACAGCATGCGACACATAATACTGAAGCAGATTAATTGGGAAGAGCACATGGGACCTAAAGTGCACCAAAAATAGAATATTGCACTGGAACAGTTGGGTATTGGGCTATAGCATGTGCAAATCTTATTGGCTAAGGCAGTGGCATCATGCAGTCAGGTTTGGATGGGCCAATAGATGGACTTATAGGTAGCGCATGGTGCTTTCTATTTTTATACTTTATTTTACCATTTTTATTACATAAGCCATTTGTACATAGTAGGCAGACAAATAGAAAATCCAGAGAATTTTTTCCTCTACATAGTTCATAGCTCATTCAGTGTTGCACATAGTCTGTGCACCAGCATCCAGTCCATGTGCCTTTGTAGTGTGCCCTTCATATAGCTGTGTTTGCATATCATTTGCATTCCCCATCATATTGCCATGTTTTGTCCCTTCATTGCATCATTCATCTTCGCTTGTGCACTCTTGCAGTGTGCCCTTCATATAGCCACATTTGCGCATCATTCGCACTCCTTATTGTATAGCTGCATTTTGTGCACCGTTTGCATATTTTCCCACCAGTTGCACTCATATACTGTTTGCATCCCTAGTCTGTGCTGCTCCTTTGACACACTCTAGTACAGTTCTTATCCTGCTAAACCTCCTACATTCTACTCCCATCATCATTGCATATTTTTGCACTCTCATTGCACATTTTTCTGCACTGCATGTTTTTGCCCCTTTGCATTATGCACTTTTTCACCATTGTGCATACCTTCCTTTTTGTGTACACAACTAGTATGCACATTGAAAACTATTGTACTAGCCTCTTCATAGTCTCTGCATCTTGAAGGATGATCTGAGGCCCTCTAAGCGAACCCCCTCACTCTGAGCATGCCTGCAACTGTAGATTTAGTGTTCACCCCTTCTGTTGAGACTCTGCACTGAGTACCAACTGAACACATCACTGTGACCACATCTATATCCCTAATGATCCCCAGCTTCAATGATGACTCATCTCTCAGCACCATGACTTGCTCATTGCTGGCCACCCCAGGCATTGGAAAATGTTAGAACTCATATCATGGAATTATTGGTGGCCCCAGATGTCTCGACTCATTAGTCAGTACTGCCATACCTGTGATCTCTACTTATGCATCAAGACTCTATGGTGCAAGCCCCTGGGCAAGTTATATCCCCTTCCAGTCCCAAAGAATCATTGGGATGTTATCAGTGTGGACTTCATAGTGGAACTACCAGAGTCCAATAGATTTTATACAGTAATGTGCACAGTTAACTCTGCTGGGAAGCAAGCTCATTTTATCCCCACTCATACAACTGTCACTGCACTTGGAGTGGCATGACTCTATTTGCACCATATGTGGAAGCTCCATGGACTGCCTGGTGCATTCCTCTGTAACTGAGGACTACAATTCATTGCAGAGTTCACCTGGTAGCTGTACCACCTGCTGGGGATCAAACTTCTCATCTCGACTGCCTACCACCCACAGACAGATGGACAGATGGAACAAGTCAACCAAGAACTGGAGCAGTATATCCATATGTTCATCAATGAGCAACAGGATGATTAGAAAAATCTCCTCTCTATGGCCAAGTTTGGATACAACAATCATGTTTACTCTTCCACCCAACAAACTCCCTTCCTTCTCGATACAGGGTGACACCCACACATGGGATTCGAGCCTCAACAAGCACCCTCATACTTGGAGATAGTGAATGAGTTTATAGAGTGGATGAAGAACATCTTAGAGGAGGCGAAGTCAGCTTTGGCCAAGGTGAAGGATGACATGGCATGCTTCTACAACCAGCATTACTCACCCATACCCACATATAAGGTTGGTGATCATGTCTATCTCAACTCTAGTGACATTTCTACCACACATCCATCCAAGAAACTCGCCCACCACTTTCTTGGACTGTTCCTCATTAGTAGACATATTGGATCGCATGCCTACCACCTATGGCTACCATAGTCCATGTCCAGACTACACCCTGTCTTCCATGTCATAACGCTGCTGCCTGCACCCACAGATCCATTTCCTGGATGTGTGACATGACTTGCCCCACTGCCTACAATTATCAAAGGTGAACCTCAGTATGAGGTCGAGTCCATCTTAGACAGCCACTTATGTTGAGGTAAACTCGAATACCTGGTACACTGGAAGGGTTATGAGTATGAGGAGAACTCCTGGGTTGCAGAGTCTGATGTGAATGCCCCGTGACTGGTCAGGGAGTTCCACCAGCAACATTCCTCTGCACCTCAGCACATTCAAGCATTCGACTTTGAGCAAATACAGTTTTGGATGCATCATAGAAGGGAGGTGATGGAAGGGGAAAGGAAGGTGCCCCAGGTGTCTGGGCAATTTTCTGTGTTCATCCCATATTTTTTTATATTTTATTTCACCCTATTCTGCCTTTTTTATGATTTTCTATGATTTATTCCTATTTTATTATTATATTTCAGTTTTTTTCATGTTGGTACATGTTGACAGTTTTATTCTTAGAAGCAGGACCCCTTTTGGATATTTACCCATCAAGGTGACATCATCCCACAGTTTGATCTGCCTATCTCTGCCTTTCTGCTATTTTTAGCTTACTATTTGATTTTTGGCTCTATTACATATACTGGGCATCGACAGATGGGTCCTTAGAGTTTTCTCTTTGGATTCCCCTCTGTTAGATGCACCTGAAGTCTCTGTATTATATAGTCCCTCTGTTAGCTCACTATTAAGTGAGGCTTTGAGATTGCCCTTACAATGACTATCAACAAGTCACAAGGCCAATCTGTATTCCATGTTGGGTTGGACTTACATACACCAGTGTCCTCACATGGGCAGCTATATGTTGCACTGTCATCTGGAGAAAGGATCAAGGTGCTGTTGAATGAAAACAATGGAAATAACAGAACTGCCAATGTGGTATACAAGAAAGTGTTGAATGGAGTTGTTTAGCAAAGGTGAGTAACTTGAGAGATTATTTACAGGAATTGGAAAGTAATATAGATATCAAGATAGACTTGGAGTTAGAATTAGATTTAGATTTAGATTTAGATTTGGATTGTACTCAAATTGAATCAAAGGGTTGAAAATTTTATTGTGAGAAGACTTGAGGGCAGGTTACTAAGCCTTGTTGTGTATGCAATAACAAGTCAATACAAGTTTGTAATGATGTTAATAACACCTTAATACAAGTTAATAACAAGTCAATACAAGTTTGTAATAAAGTGAAGAACACGTTAATACGAGTATGTAATAATGTCAATAACAAGTTAATATCAGTTTGTAATAAAGTTAATACCAAGTTGATACAAGTTTGTAATAAAGTCAGTAACAAGTCAATATGAGTTTGTAATAAAGTCAATACATCAATAATGTGTTAGTTTGATAACAAGTTAGAGTTGAGTCACTGTTAGTGAGATTAAACATTGTATTATGTATACACGAGCTGGCCCATGCCAGTGTCAGGCTGAGCGAGCAAAGCAAGCAAATGCCATGACAAAGGCATGGGTCATAAGCTCATCTCTCTATATTTATTCTATCCTCTTTACTTTATTTATTTCAAATACAATTCAAATAATGCCCAATACACTTTTCTGATTTTATTTTAAACAAATTCTTAATGATTCTGTCAATATTACTCAGATATAGTTCCATTGATTTTCAAACTTGCATTCAGCATAACATCACTCTGTATCTCTGGAAGTTATCTGCATGTTATCCTAAATGCATTTAAAACATCATTTAGAATATCAAATTTATACTTGTTATATTCCTCTCACATAATTCTCCTCTTATTATGTTGATTTTACTGATGTAATATATTAACATAAATCTGTACATTTTACATCAAGGTTATTATAATATTTTTATCTTGAAGACATTACATATTTTAAAGATTTTGCATAAGTTATCTTAATAATCATTGTAAATTCTTTTTCCATAAGGTACCGAACATTATGTTAAAGTCAATCAAAACAACATTTGAACCACTTTTTCAATATCTTTACAATAGTGACATTTGTATTATGTTAAAGACATTTATCATACATTTAACATAATTCATGCACAAAATCTTGAAAATCTTTGAGAATAATTAACAAATTACTTTCAAATAACTTCAAATGAATTATCCTTAAGCTGGTCCAGTGAATGCCTGTACCCACTTACAAGCCGAAGGACATTTGCTAACCCTAAGGTAGGTGCCAATTGATGTCCGAGATCACCGACCAATAGGTTTTGCCATCGCGAGTTGGTCGGTTATCAATTCTTGGCATCAAACAACTACATGACCAAACATTGAGTGCCACTCATAGTATAACGACCACCCCGAGCGATACGAGAGTGCTGGTTTCTATCCTATCCTATCCTTTCCGGGTTTCCGGGAGGGGCCTTATTTTTTTTTTGGGAGTCTCATTATTTTTGTAAACAGCTATAATAACACTCAATTTGGCGGCCTTCAGAAGATGGCTGCAGGTGCCTCGGTACCCACGGTATGATAGCTCGACATTATGTTTGTCATCGGGACGCCCGACTGCCTTTTAAATTTTCGATACTTTAACTGGTTTACTTGGCCACAGAAACACGAACTGATATATTTCCCCTTTCGAATGATCATTTTCCTAGACTTCTACCAGTCTGGCCTATCCTAGGTTTCCTCGGAGGAGAACGGATTTCCAGAGCCATGCGCATATTGGCCTGGAATCTGGATGTGCAGCGTTTTAAACTTGAACTTGGAACTTTTCAAGGCTGACTGTTTGTATCCGGAATCCGAAACCCGAAGTGTGCTGAAGATCCAACCAACATGACACTTCCATCCCCCAGGCGTACTGCGATGTATCTGCCCTTGAGGCTGTACTAATTCACCTTCCCTTGATGCTGTTTACTGACTGACTCAGACGTTATCAGCCTCCCACCCTCAGTCTCCTTCCGCTTACAACACTCAACGAACAATGAGAAGTTCGTCTTGGCATACGCCGCGATTGGGAGAACTACCCTCCCACTGTTTGCGAGTCGATCAAGAAGGTCTGTAAGACAGAGGTACCTCAAGATGTCGTAAAATCCTTTGTGAAGGGAAGATTGTCCTCTTTTGACGTCTCTACTGTCTATTTGTCCCACTGTCATTTCGATCATGTAGGCGATCCGATGCCACCAGCACCTTCATCGTTGGAAGTGAAACTAAATCCCTCTTCAATCCTGCGGATCCCAAATCGAGCTTTCTATTTCCTTCCCCCATCCCGCACTAAGTTCCTCTTGCCAGACAGTTGGCAGCCCCTGGGTCCTTTCCCACGTGCACTCGACTTCTATGGTGACGGATATATATCGTCGATGCGGCGGGACATTAGGACATATCAACGTCCTTGCGCGCATTTTTGCCGATGGCGCTTGGATTTACCTTGCTGGTGATATCGTGTGCTCACCATTAGGACCTGATTACGGGTAAAGGGAATATTCCGCACCATGCTATATATGGGTGCGCACACGTGAATGAGGAGCTTGCGAAAGAACATATTCGTCGCATCAGAGCACTGCGTGAGCTTCTCCGCATCAAAGTGCTTCTGGCCGACGATGGGACGTGGTATGAAAGTAACAAGGGAGGAACAGCATTCTGGCCTGGGAAGATAGTATCGTTGTGATGATGAGATTTCATCTTTTCCGGAACGACCATTTCGTCTCGATCATTGGCCAGTTTTTTCCTTCTGTCCGTCTCTACCCGTTCGAGGATATAAATAATGATTTGAGATTACTATGTTTTGTCGCCTCCAATTTAGGCTTCAGGAGTAACCAAACAAGGAAGGGCGTCTGTAAAGCTTCCTCACGCGTTGGATGACGGATTTAAACAACGACCGATGGAACAGAGCTGCTCAATTACTTATCATCAGTGGTTTACTCCTGTTCATTCCGGCTTTTGGGTGTCTCATCCTTCCTGCTTCTTTTGAAGTCCTCAGCATGGCCGTGGAAGCCTGAAACCAACTTACTCTATCATGACTGCCTGCAAATGGAATCAAGTTTCCATATCATAGCGCAAGTTTCCCCAGGCCCGCCTTCCTCAGCGCCAAGAGACGGCACAGTTAGAAGGTATGCGACTCGACCCCTCGATCGAGCAAGTGTATTCGAATTGGCACTTCCGTTCACCACAAGCATCACGGATTCGAAGATCGTCAGTCCGAGTCGCACCATCGCTTTCCCATTCTACGAGCAACAATTTCGACCTTGGGATTGGGAGAATCACTCCCACTCATGGATATGTAAGTAAGGGGAGTCCTCTTCCTCATTTCGATCTAGGTGGCCGACACCGTTTACCACCCGCACCTTCGTCGTCGAAACCACGTCTCGCCTCAACCCGGCTATCCTGCGGATTCCAAACCGAGCTTTGCATCTGACCTTCTTCCCCCATCCTGCACTAAACTCCTTTCGCCAGACAGTCGGCAGCCCATGCGGCTCTTTCCACGTGGAGATGTCCAGGGTGTACCACCGCAATCTTCCCTTTGCACATAATCAGATCTCAGTTATGTACGTTGTCCAAGTACCATCAGGAGACGTGCGTGTGAGGACGTTGAGACGACCAGATAGGTGCCCGGGCGCAACGACTCGGGCGATGTAAAGACAATCGATGACATAAGTGCGATCATCATCAGAGTCGAACGATTCCTGTGCACACCAGGATACTGTGAGCTGCCTGTTGGATACACAGGAGCTGAAATGTGGATCTCAAGCGTATTTTCCCTCCAGTGTACATTATTGACTATCTTATCTTCCTCGAACGTTGAGTAACCACGAAGAGTTTGGGAGCAACGCTGCCGATCGGAAAGCATGTGTCTACCGTCTACCCTGTTTCTGATAGTAACACTTCATCCCTCTCCCGGTGATAGAAAGATGGCGGAGGAACATATTCGTCGCATTAGGGCATTCTGTGAACTTCCACCGTACACGTGTCAGTGTTGCTGGCACAAGCTGTGGCATGATATCAGACTCAGGGTAATAGGCCAGCATCTTCGCCTGGAAAAATAGCGTCGTTATAAGAACATTTCCTCGTACTGAGGTGTATGCTAGTCTGTCCTTATGGATGCGGGGACGAAGAGATTGTATATTATTATGTACTTCCTGCCCTTGTAGTAGTGAGGCGACTAACCAGCGTCAAACATATGTCTAGATCTATCATACATGTGAGCCCTTCAAGCTCTGGCCTCAAGCTGCTTGACACGCATTCTGCGTCCCCGCACTCCCTCTCGAAGACGATCCAACGCTGGTACTGTGTTCTCCCACGACAGACAAGCATCAGTCACAGATTGGCCGTACTTCAGACCAGAAGGTCCTGAGCTAGATATGTCTTGCCGGCCTTCGACAAGGTTGCTTTCCAACATCACACCCATGATCATTAACGAGGTGTCCTCAGATTCAAGTTGGTGTGCCTAGTCATTATTATGGATGAGTGTGCTTCGCAGGAGTCATTCCGCAGGACTTACAATGTCATTCGCAACCTCGATTTGTCTATGGTGTTGCTTCAAGCTATTCCCATGACTACAATCGATCTGTTATAGCCCGCATCTATCAGCGCTCGACGAAGTGAAGGGTGGATTACCATGATCTTTTGTGGAAGTCCGGCCTTGGCCAGTTTTGCACCCGCTTTGCAGACAGATTCAGCAGTATAATTGGGTCCACTTGCTCCGCCACGCAAGATGATATGAACATCGGGGTTACCCTGATCGTGGGCACATTACAGGCACAAGGGAAATGGTTGTTTGGAAACATACCTCCGTCTCGACAATGCTGCTCAATCCCTCTTTCCCAACCGAAAGGAAGACATGTCCAGATCTGGCTGCACGACATGCATCGACAGCAACATCCACACTTCCATCCGTAGAATTTTTGAATCCTGTCGGCATGGAAAGCGCAGAAGTCAGCTCCCGGTGGACTTGAGATTCTGTTGTCCGGGCACCAATAGCACCCCACGACACTAAGTCGGCAGTGTATTGCGGAGAAATCGTGTCGAGAAATTCACATCCCGCTGGGAGACCTAGTTTCGCGATATCAAGCAGGAGAGTACGCGCGATACGCAGCCCCTTGTTGATTTGGAAGCTGCAGGTCATATCTGGATCGTTGATGAGACCTTTCCAACCAACTGTGGTTCGAGGCTTTTCAAAGTAGACTCGCATGATAATCAACAGATCATCCTTAGCCTTATCCGCGTAATCTTTCAATAGTGCCGCATACTCTAAGGCAGCAGGGACGTCATGAACGGAACAAGGTCTGCCTCGACTACAATGAGATATGGATTTTGATTTCAAAAGAGAGTGTCGCACCCAACCACCACCATGAGGCGATCATCTTCGCCATGAAGGATCATCTCTGTCGCCAAACGGCCCTCAAGAACAGTCTGCGCAGCAAGGAAGGTGCTTGCGCAAATGTCAGGATCGAGATACTTCTGTGGTGCATGCAATACGTACAGAGGTAAGTCTTCTTGTAGAATTTGAGGTGGGATCAGTGGACGAGTGCATTTCACTCGTTTGTTCTCGAGGCGCGCAAGTGCATCTCTGAAAGTTATAGGCATGTTGTTCACTTGAAGGAAACCGAGTGTGTGGTCTTATAAGTACATCGATCCACGCTAATGGCGATATCAACTCACTTTTTGTGGAAATCGAAAATGGAAGTTACACTGATACGTTTCAGAACCGAAGTAAGTAATGAGAAGGGCAATGAAATACCTAGTTTGATGAATGAATGCAATCAGCTTCTATCCAGAGCCTATTCACAGTTTTATGCGTATGGAAGTCCGATTGAGCGAGGCGACAATACGGAGTAAGTAAGTGAGAATCAAACATGGAATTGAATTGTCGAAATGACTCCTTCGGAGGGTGCCGCACTGAATTTTTTCCATCCATTCGCGCACGTGCTCGTGCAAAAGCATCCGGCCGTCCGCTGTCAAGCAATCTACTTATCCGTCTCAGGGCATCTCATAGTACTTGCAGGGATCCTCTTACGACCTCTAAAAGACCAATCACATGAACAAACGCGTGCATGTTCTCCTCGCGCCTCAGGTATACATGCCGAGCATTGACACAGATATTGCGGCCCCCAGACCCTGGATCCCTCGCCCGCTTTCTCTCCCTTCAAAATGACACGGTCCCAAATGGCCGCGCGGTCATAGGATCATTTCAGGATTTTGGGAGAAAAGCCACTACCGAGGAGTACTGTGCATGCACCAGACCACACGCGTAGTTGTCATGCATCATGACATTTTTATTGCCCAAGTATGGACTTTGTGTATCATCTAGACACATACCTTCCTCTCTTGGTCTGACTTTGGAAAACATATCCCCTTCGCAAGTACACCACACTTCTAAACTTATGTAAATCACTGTGCAAGTGCCGATATGCTTACGTGATCTAGTATTTTAGAGATTGCAGTTTGTAAATGTTTGTTGTCCGAGTAAGTTCTGTGTTCTGTTCAGGTTCTGCTCACAGCAAACCTTCTCAACAACCATGGATCTTTCGCAATTCAACTCTGCCGAACAGGCGCATATGACCAAAATAATCGAGAAACGACAGGTGGAAAACTTTTTTCTTTTCTATAAAGGTGTCGTCGCACTTATCACTGGCATTCCAAGCTACAAGACTTTTTGAAAATATATTCCGCCCTCACGGAAAAGTGCTTCAACACATGTTGCAACGATTTTACAAGTAAAGCGTTGTCGACTAAAGAGGTTCCTGATGCACGTTTTACATGCATCAGACAGTACTGATCCTGGGTGATTTTTAGGATCAGTGCGTTTCAAATTGTACAGAAAAGTTCATCAAGCATTCGGAGAGGGTCAGCGCTCGCTTCTCAGAGATTACGGCAGGTGCGTCTTGGATATTCTTGAATCTGTGCATCACTATTTTATACGTATGCCTGCAGAATCTATGAATGCCTCACAGTCCCAGTCTCAAAACAACTAGATAACTTATCACCATTACGCCCCTGTAGCCTGAGGCCTACGCTAGAGCTACGTCTAATCTTATCGCTGCCTCTGAAGTCTTCAGGACTTCGGCATTCGAGATCTTGCGCTTCATGGGTACTTGTACGACCTGGACAAGCGCGCTTAACGTAACTGACGATGCATTATGTAGCTAGCCACAAGACGCCGAAACGCGCGTGGTTAACCTGTTTCCATGTACATGCTCCTCCGTGATTCACTATCTTTGTTCGTTACAGATTGATTCCAATTTCAGTCAAGATGGACCATGGGTCATTAGATCATTAAGCGCATGATCTCGCCATAGGAATTCCAAAGTAGCGGCATCACTGACATGCCAGCCTCATTTATCATCTCCTTGTTAACTTATATTACCGAACTCTTCCTGAGCCTTCGCTTATATACGATTCGAGGTAACAACAAGTGCAGTAGTGTGTGGTCTGGAACACGTAGCAATGCTACATGTACCAGAAGGGTCAGTTCAGGAAACTCACTGGTGACTGAATATGGCACCAGGGTACTAAGTACGCTTGATGCCCATCTACCCCTCCAAGTTTGCAATCAAGCAACCCAAAACCTGGAACTCCTTTTGACCTAATCGTTTGTACATAGCTGAATTTGTGTTGAAAGTTATATTTCAGTCACACATTGTTTTCGGCAAAGTTTTCGTGAAAACCTGTTGTTATCCGATGTGAATAAATTGTATCCACGATCAATTACAGTCACACCCCTTTAATAGGTGGTGATTATAGATTCATCATTCTAGAACATCCATCAGCGTGTCAACTTGAGTGCTTGTAGCGCAATGTCTCACCAAACACTCATAGGCAGTTCAGCTCCAGCATTTACACTGCCTAACTATGACGGAGAGAGCTTCACTTTGACCCCTGGGGAGGGCGGATTACCGATAGCTTTATTCATATATCCGAAGTCAGGTACTGTGAATCAGATTGCCTGAGTTTCGTGTTTACGAAGAGGCTTACAATCATGAATACAGGCTCTTTCGGATGCACGAAAGAGGCATGCCAGTTCCGGGACGCAGTTGCTAGTGAGCTCATTTCGGTGCTTACCATGTTGACAACAGCTCGACTGCTGGCTGCGCAGATAAAAACTCATTCAACCCTGGAAAAGTTCGGATAGTCGGACTTAGTCGCAATACTATCGAAGAGCAGAAACTCTTTGTTGAGAAGGAGAAGTTGAATGTAAGTAGGACTGGTGCTGATTTTTGATGCGAGCAACGTATTCTGCCCACAGTATCCGGTACTGAGCGATGTAGACGGCACAGTGCTCAAAACATACAAGATAGGAAGAGGGATGCTGGGAATGACAGACGTCGCACGGGTTACTTTCATTATCGACAAGAAGGGCATTGTTCGGTGCGTCTGTTTCCGTTGAGTATTCTTAATCGACTTGACGGAAACACATCAGAGATGCGCTTGATGCGACCATGAACTATGGTGCACACGCCAAATTTGTTTCCAGATGGCTGGATAAATTAGAGGAGGAGGATAGGGCAGCTGCAGCCACCAGTACCTGAAGCACCTCAAGCGGGCCCTACAACAAACCCGACAGTGTGGTTTTTTATGTTACAGCACTGCAACATGTGTTCGTCTTGCTCTTGTAAATGTAGGCAATGCCTGGAAAAGCCTGTATGTAGTATTAGTGCTTAAATGCGAGCCACATGTTGCCGGCACGACAGACACGCGGACATTTCCGGCTCCATACCTGTATACGTGATAAGAATCTTATCTCACAGGCTCTATTGCCAGGGTGTCAGAATATTTGAGACAGCCGTACATAATCGTACGTCTCTTTGTGTGGACAGGTTCAAGTGATGCTAAGACATGCTTTAATCAGCTGATCCGTTAATTAAACATTCTAAGAGCAACAAATTTGCTGTGCTGCATAAATGGACTGCTATTCGACATGCAAAGGTAGGTTGGTCAATTCATATATCAGGAGACTGGATATTCCTTTCATTGCATCTGGTGCTATTGCAGATGGTCGTGGTTTTGTAGTTGCGTTGGCCTGAGAGCTGCGGTAAGTCGTTCAAGCCCAACGTCAGTCACGGTATTTACTGCCTTGGCTAGGGCGTAAACATGGGTTTAGTTCGACACGACGTCCCATCGTGTGTGCGTAAATCTTGCTATCTTTGTGGTTCATTTTTGTCGGCGAGTCATTGTCCTTGTCCTTGGTCATAGCATCGTATATATTTTGTAGGAGAATTGAATGTTCTTGGGTTAGGCTTTATGAGGGTCAAGACGTCGAAGCTGATAGGGTAAGGGTTATTGAAACGTTGTAGGCGGTACGCTGACATAACGTACGACAAGTTTGAGGAAGAGAGCGTATTTTGAATGTTGATTTCATTGCGGTCTACAAGCCTTAAAGCTTAAAGATCTGCATGATATTGCGACCTTGAACCCCAGGTTAGGTATGAAGTGATCGCGGTACATCCCGTGACCGCGTGCTGAGGACCCCAAGATGTCAGCCAATGGGGAACAGAACACAGAGTCCGGGGTCCTTGCATCGTGTTTCTGGTTGAGATTTCTTTCACTTTTCTCTCCACGACCGCGACGACGATGGCCACGACAATGACGACGACAACGCCTCCCATGTCAACCGAAAGTTTTTTGACACCGCCGTCGTCACCTCCAAGAACCCCGGTCGAGCACAAGCCACGACCTGCAAACACGACGCCTAATTCCGATGATTCGTCTGTTATCGACGACCTTTCTTTTGACTACGTGTTTGACCACGAAGGGAACTATGTTCGCCTTTCTAAAGGCTCTTCTTCAAAATCCAATCATTCATCTCCCCCAACACCTCCTGACAATATACATCCCGATATCCCTCCAAAACTTTCTCCTCCTCAAAGACGCTCTTCCCTCTCTCGTTCAGAAAGCGCCTACGCTCTTAATGTCGCTTCTTCTGACCCTGCTCCTGCTCGTTCCTTTCAGCGCGTTACTTCCGGCCCTGCCCTCTCTTCTCATAAAGCACGTACATTTCCTCGTCGTGTCACTCTAGAAGACAGCAAACCACGTCCTATGTCAGGCACAGGACCATCTCGTCCACCTCGTACAAATGATGCTTCTTCCTACCCACACGAGAAAGAGAACATCCTTTCAGTCGAGTCTGATGACCAGGAAGTTCATGTGTCAAAGCCATCAATTGCTTCTCGCATAGTCCCTAAACGGACAGGCTACTTGCGTCCACTCCTTGCTGATACCTACCAGCGCCAGATATTACCAGGACCCAGTCGCGCAGGCCGCATCATGAAATCTATTGGTTTTGGTCTAGGCCTTACAAAACCCATCCCGGAATCACATGCAACCGGCGTAGAAGATCTTCCCTCTGACTATGAAACTGATCCAGGCATGCCCCACGTTTAACCCTTCTTTCACTGTTATTAATCTTTCTAGGTGAAAATGACCCGCCAGCTCCGTCAACCACCCCGTTCCCAAGCACAGATGATCTACAAAGCTTGGTCAAAAACGGCGACACCGAAGTCATCGAGCCTGTTTTGATTCCCTCCACTTCTAACCAAAGATCCTATGCAGGCCCGCCGAATAGCACGAGCTTCCGCGAAACTGCTCCCGTCAAGGAAGCCGCGCTGTCAATGTCGACGGGCACGAGGCCGCGGCGATCGGCTAGTCTAAGTGACGCTCTAAATTGTACGTTTCCTTTTGTATTTCTTTAGCTCTACTGAAGTGGGCCGTAGTGCATGATGCCGGGTATGGATATCAGTATCAGCAACAGCAACAGCAGCTACGGGAACAATATCAGGGTCTGCGGTCCGGCAAGTACTACTTGGAGTTCGTCCCGACGCGTTATTTATTTCATACATCTGTAGGGAATGACAATACGGGACGTCCGAGACGCGTGACACTCGAAGAGAGGGAGAGGGAAGAGAGAGAGATGCGGGCTGAGTACAAGAGTGCGATTTCTTTATAATTTCCGTGCAGCAGCTGATAAATTTTAAACAGAGTATCGCAGAGAAGCGGAGGAAGCAGACCGTACGTCAATCCTTTTAAGAGCTAACAAATCACGCATCTAAATACAGGCCGTCAAGCAGAACAAGACCAATATTACGACCAACAACAACAACCCTACCTCAACCCACCTACAAACCGACCCCCACATGGGCACAAGCGCCGAGACTCCGATACGCTGCGGTCCGTTCCTCCATCTATAGGTTCACCGACTGTCATGGACATACCTCCTCCCCGCCCTTCCCCCCCAACCAGCTCGAGAGCGGGGCAAGTCTCCCCCGGTCTCCCGAGTTCCAGTTCCAGGAGACTTTCCCCAAATTCGAACTCCAGGCCGGGGAGGGTTTCCCCGCCTGCTGCTGCTGGGGGGGGAAGGCGTGTGGGGAGGACGTCTCCACCCGGCTCGAGGGTGTCTCCGAATCCTGTTCCTCCTGTACCTGTAAAGCTTCGCCCGACGGTGCCTGAGCCTGGGACAATGAGGGAAGAGGTTCGGGAAGGGGAATCTGAGTACGGTGGCGGTGGGGATGAGAGGGAGAGGGACGGGAGAAGGCAGCAGCAGCAGCATATCCAAGTCCCACCTGCATCTGCACCTGTTGTTGTCCCCGCATCTGCCCCGCCGCAGGCCCAAGCACCCCAACCAGCACAGCTCAATCGCCACATGGTGGTCAACAAAAAACCCTACGCCCGACTAGACATGATCGGAAAGGGCGGGTCTTCTCGTGTATTTCGTGTCCTGAACCACGCGAACGAGCTGTATGCCATCAAGCGGGTGTCGCTGGACAAGACGGAGGCGGATACGATGAGTGGATATATGAATGAGATTGCGCTGTTAAAGCGCTTGGAGGGGAATTCACGGATTATTAGGTTGTATGATAGTGAGGTCAAAGCAGGGCCCGGGGGGAGTAAAGGGCATTTGTTGCTAGTGATGGAATGTGGGGAGGTAGATCTGTCGAGGCTCATTTCGGAGAGGGCGGGGGAGCCGTTGAATATGGTATGGGTTGCGTATTATTGGCAACAGGTGGGTTTGCTCTTTTCCGCCGGAAGGAGGTTGTCGGGTTTGATTGTTAACGGGAATGGATGATAGATGTTGCAAGCGGTCCATGTGATACATGAAGAAAAGATCGTGCATTCAGACTTGAAGCCTGCTAATTTTGTGTTAGTTCGAGGGCAGCTCAAGTTAATCGATTTCGGGATAGCAAATGCTATTGCGAACGATACGACGAATATCCAGCGGGATCACCAGGTCTGTCGAATTAAACACCTAGTGTATCCTTCTGACCAGAACAATCCCATTAGGTTGGGACAGTGAATTACATGAGCCCCGAAGCGATCGAGCTCCCTGATGGGATGCGCAGACTCAAAGTCGGACGGCCGAGCGACGTGTGGTCGCTCGGATGTATACTCTACCAGATGGTCTACGGACAACCTCCGTTCCAGCACCTATCGATGTACCAGAAGATGAAAGCCATTCCTGACGGGTCGCACGTTATTGAGTTCCCGGAGTATTCTACTCCATTGGCGCCTGTGCCCCGTACGAACAGTGGTGGGGGCGGGAGTGCGGGAGGGAGTGGGACAATGACCCCCCCGAAGAGGCTGGAACATCTGAAGGTGCGCGTGAGGAGGGATGTAGTGGCGAGTATGAAGAGCTGTTTGGCGAGAGGCCCGAAAGATCGGATGACAATTCCTGAGTTGTTGGATCAGGATTGGTTAGCGATGAAAGAACGTGAGTTTGTCGTGTTTTGCTGTTTTCTGGTTTGAGCTGACATTATTTCTTTTTTGGAAGCGGAACCGCCGGCTGTAAAGGAGCTTTTGGCGCCAGACGAGACTGTGATTAACCCGTATTATATGCGGCAGCTATTGCAGTATGGGATCAAGCTGGGCGAGGCGCAGAGTTCGGATATGAGTCCTGAAGCGTTGTTGCGAGAGGCGGAGGTCAGTGGTGGTCTCTCCCTATCCTCCTTTTTTTTTTTCGCTGTTAATTTGGGAATTTTTGCAGCGATTGGTGGCAGAACTTAAGTCAATTCAACCATAGCCCCCGAGTTCTTTTTTTTGCTTCTCCTTTCTCCTGTCTTCATTCGCTATGTTTTCACTGCATTCATGCACGGACTCCATTCACACTCACGCTCACTCACTCATGACACTTGTGTTTTCGAAGAAGCATCTCCTGTGCACCCAGTTCGTTCTTTCGTTGTCTCACGCTCCCTTTATCTATCTTTTCTCCCTCCGGCTCAAGTTTGGAGAAGGACAAGTCGTCCACCAATTAATTGTGTATGTACGTGTGTAGATACGCATATGTGCAGACTTTGTTGTATTAGAATATTTGTTCATCCAACTCTGTCGACCTTATTTCCTTGTCTGGTGTCGGCTGCATTCCTGCATCCAACATGACTGATCTACAGTGTATTTTTTCATATCATGTCGCTTTTATGACCGTAGGATCCTGGATAATACCTACCTATGGAGGCTGGATCCCAATTCAGACAAATTTTGGGTTTTAGCCAAAAAATGCTAGATCTTGGTCAGTGCCAAATGTCCAGGCAAGATTTCCAGACAAACTAGGACAGTCAACAAAAAAAAATTGCGCATCGGCCCTTGTAAAAATTAGGCAACCATTTGAAAACACTCAAAAACACTATCAAAATTGACCAGAAACTACTGAATCTCTCATTTGAGAGTGATTTGGTACTGATAAATGCCTTATTTGGAAGTCCAAAAAGCCTGAAGGCTAGGCAAGGGGGTGTCAGGGTTAAAAAAAGTATATCAGGATGTATTTTGGGTCAGGGAATTCGAATTTGAAAGAATTACACCTGTAGAAGCGGTTTGCAAGATATTGCACAATTTAAAAAAAAAAAAATTCATCAATTTTTTTTTTCAAATGTTTTTCGATAGATTGAGTGATTCATTTTCAAATTTCTGAAAGGAACTAACCATCACATGACTTGCCTTATTAGAATGCATTTAATCTACATAAGGCAGGTGTGCCTGATCATTTTCAATTGCCTCATACTTGTGTAGCACAACCACTCCCCAAGTGAGTCTGATTCTGTCAGATTTCAATTCCCTGGACCACAATCCAGAAACCTGATATACTTTTCTCAAAATCTGACACCCTGCTTGGAGGCTAGGTGAAATCCAGACAAAAGTCCTGAAATTGCTACTACTATTTAGGATCTGGCCTCTGAAGGTACTATCCGGGGTCCATGTATGTAGCATGTAGCATCGATGTAAATCATGATCATAATATTATTGCACGATCACTTAGGAATAGCGGTTCGGGTTCTTATGAATAACAAAAAAAAAAAAGCATATGCCGAAAATGACGGGAGTGGCTCTTTTAGACAAAGTGGACGATGAACTAGTATCTCATGACTAATGTACGTAACGCGACTATCCAACATTGGCGACGAAACCAACAGTTCGCTTTGAAAATGCTCCCAAGCACTCCAGAGATTCAGCAGCACGTGCTCGTGACATCCAGACCAAGACATACACCGTATCAATACACCAAAAACTACTCTCAATGGCATTAGCACACTGGCGAGAACTGTGACATCACTTAAAGAAGAAAACATGCTAAAGGCTCCGAGGTCTGTCCTGTCCCACCCAGGTGCGACAATTCGGACACCGCATGATAAGATGGATGCCGGCATAATCGCCACCCGATGTCCGAAAATTTGGCTCAACAAAGTACAAATTTTAATCCCATCGACGCATCCCCAGACAACGTAGCTACGGCTTTCGACCAGGTAATTTCTACACCCTGCCAAATTAACCCTAATTTTTTTTTTTGATAACTCACTCAGTTTTTGTTGTATCCGAAATCCCTCTAGCAGATTTAACCCTCTCATCAAAAGTAATCGTTTCGTAAGAATAAAAATTTTATGGATTTTTGAGCAAGCTTATCGCTCATGTAAACTAACCGGTGGCCAAGTGAACCCGCAACCGTTTTACTAAGCTGTCAGCCAATCAGCTTACCACGATCATGAAACAATTTCCTTTTACGTCAGAGAAAAACACTCTAATAAGAAAGATCTACGTCTTCTCTCGGTATTATTATCTTTTAATATTTTTTAAATAAACACTTACAACTGATATAAAGGTTATATTATAATACTAATTAAAGAACTGGAAGGACACGATCAATGGGCATCTTTCGACATCGTAGTATTGTAACTTAAAGAAAGTACATGTACAGAGATAAACCTAGGTTAGTGCTGCTAAATTTGAAGAGCTATATACGAAAGTAAGACAAATTATTGGCAGCATTCCAAAAGATTCTTTCGCTGTGTCCCCACAATCACCTCTAAATGGGATCAAAATGGCCCAATCTCCCTGTCGATCGTGATCTTGACCCCATGAGTGATGTCGATTGTCCGGTCATCAGCATGTTCAGCATGTGGCTCCAGAACAGCAGATTTGGCCTCAGGCTCGATGACGCTCGACTTGCCATCGATCCAGTCCCCTTCAGGCATGGAGCGCATCTCGTCGAGGGTGTAGGTGTGTGCTCCGTGGGACGTGATGTTGGTGGGGACGATACCGCCGGAACGCGTGGATATGACATGGGTTGTGCGGGAAGAGCTAGCGTGTGAAGCGCCGGAAAGGGCGAAGGATCCACCGTACTCGAGGCTGCCACGGACGGAGAGGACGATGCGGAGGGACATTGAGGTTGTAAGGACGGCTGCCATGCTGAGAAGAAAGGTTTAGTCATTATTACTAATTAGTTGTTGTAGGGAGAATATTTATTATTGAGCGTACCTGGTTACAACGGTTTTTACAGCGTCATCTTCTCCGGTCGGCCTCATGATGAACCAAAACAACATATTTACCATGTTGATGAGCCATATTGCCTGGTGAGAAAATATACATTTAGTTGATGGATGCTGAAGCGGGGGGGGGGGGGGGGGAGGGGTGAAAACGAACGCCATAGAGGTTGAGCCCATCTCGAAGCATAAGCTTCCAAGGAGAGAGGTGTTTTGCTTTGAGGGAGTTGATGGAACGCCTCAGGGCAAGACCGAACTGTACGGATATCTGATAAGTAGGTAGATGGATATGACGAAGGGAAGCTTACTGAAACAGTGTACAGCAAAGTAGGAACCAACCAGTAAATACCGACCCAGTTGTGTTTTGGTCCTGCGATGCATCCCTGACCGTCTAAAAGAGGAACGGCTAGTGTAGATACAGGGTCAATTTAAAAAATTAGATTAATGTGGGAAATGCGGCGCACATCGGTAGAAACCACAGCAGATGGCGGTAACAACAATTTGAAGGGCAAAGAGCGAACCCATGGCGTAAAGAACAGTCCTGTTTTTGTTATAGATGGCATGAATCCGGATAACATGGATGGCTGAGGGCAAGAGTAAGGAATCAGACTGGTAGCGGGCTGTATAGGTGGGCACCAGAAGTAGCAACAAGCAAGATGGCAGTGCAAATCGGTTCAAAGAGGTAGAATTTTTCACAAGTCTAGAGAGATGTTCAGATGTGCGGTATTAAGCGGGGATAAAAGACGTACAGACTGTGGCCATTTGGTATCGAAGAATGCCACGGCTGGAAGGAGATCAAATTGACGAAGAGTGAGAGGGATTGAGAACAGACCAACTACAACGAATTCGATGGGCATGAATAACCTCAAGAAATGGAATAATAGTTTGAGGGCTGGCCAGCCAGGGGTCTTCCATAGACGCCAAGTGCGGGGAGATAAGACGAGGGAATCCCATGCAGCGACAGTGAGGGTACAGACAAGGAAGTACTTGTGTGCACTGAGATGAGGGGGGAGATTGAGAGAATTGGGAAGGGCACTGGAAGGGGCCGACATTGTGGAAGACACGGAGGGAAACGAGAAGCTGAGTGATATATAGAAAGATGGACAGGACCCCGGAAATTGGTAACTGATGTACTTTATAAACAAATCTAACTATTATATCTTGGTCTCCTCATGGCTCTGCAATCCTCCTCCTCCTCCCCCTCCTCGCCGTCCCCTTCCTCGCTAGCTAAACAGAGCAGCTTCAAAGGCGCCAACTCAAACAACCTCTACCTGTAAGTCCCAATTTCATTCCACCTTTTTTTTTTTTCCATTTTCTCACTTCATCAGTGTCACTTTCCTCGCCACTCTTTTCGTCTTGCTGTCCATATCATCCGTCATCGTTATTAGATCTTATATTCTCAGACGCCGCTTTCAACGCCAATATAATGAAGCACTGGCTTCTGGATTCCTTCCTTTTCCTCGCGCTCCAGGCTCTCGGAAACGTTGCCTCGGACCAATGCCAAAAATACACAACGCTTGGATCAGACAAGGTGGTCACAATTGGAACGAGATCATGGTCAGCCTTGTTTCTCACTCCATGTCTTTCGTTCAATCACTCTTCACAGCCTGTATCAGCATTGCCTGTTCAAGTCAAACGCCGAAGTAAACACCGAGATCCGTGCACACCTTCATCACAGAAGCTAGCCCCTCCATCACAGCTTTCATCAATATCTGCATCGGAATCTTCCACGACTGTGTCAAGATTTCTCCATCCTTTCCGGTCGCAACACAAACCCATTCTAGATCCCCTTGAGCCTGAGAAGCCAAAAATGGATATGTTACAGGTTTCCGTTCTCATTTCCATGCCGTCTACCCATCGACCAGCCGACTACTCCATGCCTGAAAAATCGCACGACGAAGAAGACGAGGAGATGATTACAGAAGTTGTATTTGGTGTTACGCGCCTGCCTTATAAGCCGCCACCTGAACAACTCACAACCACATAGACCTTAACTGTAATGCTTCCCGTACGCTACCCCCGTAGCTATCTGTACACCTTCACACTACTGCAGTATTAATTGTATTTCAACGTAGAACTACTCCACTTTTGGTCCAACAGACGTTCTAAAGCATATACATACGAGAGCCATCCGACTCGCCATCCGACTCGCCATCGCTGTCATCCACGTCGTCGTCTTCAAAGTCTGACGGCTCAAAGAACTCAAATGTCTCTACATGATCCTTGATCCATTTCCCCTCTTTTTCACCAACATCATCACTTTGATCCATAAACACTCGTTTAATCGGCACTCCAGCCGCCTGTCGCTTCTCAATCAACGTTTTCATTTGTTGTCCATATATTCCAGAAGTCCAAATCGTATTGAGATTCGGACAATAGGTCTTTGACTGCGTAGCGGACTGGCCGAGTGGCTGCCACAAGAGATCGAAAAATAATTCCTCCTCATCTCCCGCACAATTCAAATTGAGGGACTGTAACGCCGCTAGCTGATCAAGAAATATCTCTGCCGATTTCTTATTGCACGGGAGTCCTGCAATTTTAAGGTGTTCCAAGCCCGCTAGAAGCGATTTGCTCTTTCCAGGCATGGGCTTTGTGAGCGCGAGCGCTAACTCAGAATAATCGGCTCCGTCATAGTCTAGGACCAGACTGGTCACATTGGGCGTGCAGAGCAATCGCATGAGAGCAATGATGTACTTTGGCTCTTGATAACACAGCACAAGATCTGTGACAGACAGAACTTCAATTGGTTCGGTTCCCCAGTCATTGTCCACGTCGTTATGGTCGGCAGGGCCTGACAAACAGAGGGTGAGGGTGTGGAGCTCAGGGGACTCTTGAAGGAGTTTGGAGAAAGTAGCAAAGGAAGGCCGCACGTTCTTCGCATGGTACGCTAACTCCAAGGCCTCAAGACCTACGAGGAATGATAGAGAACGGTCCCAATCGAGATGAACGCCCCACAAAGTAACTAGCCTGAGATTGGGCACGATACCATTGAATATGAGGAAGTGAGGACCGAGCTCCGGAGGATAAAACTTATCACCCGCGATCTCACCATCATCGCCGTTATCCTCGTAGTGGTGCAATGATAAGACTTCGAGCAGAGGCGCGGGTGGACATCGCGAGAGACGTGAGAGGAGGTTGTGCATGTACACGTAATAGGTGACAGAACAATCGAGCACCTGCCATTGCGACACATAGGGGACGATGATGTCCAATATAGTAGAGAGCTCATCCAGGGAAAAAAACGTCGGGGAATGGCTGCAACCTCCGTGTTCTTCCTCGTATTCCTTTCCATGGCTCTCTGGAAGGCGTGCAACAGTTGGGTGTCCTTGAGAGACCACACTGGCCGTGTATTCGAAGTCGGCGTCAACAGTACAGTCGATGGAGATATTAAGAGGTGAACTTTTGCATCGCTGGATCCACGTCACTGACTTGTCAAAGGGAGAGCGTTTAGTGAAAGTGATCCTTGTCCACAACACTGGCGATTCGAGCGCGATCTCGCGCCAGTGGCGGCAGACATGCGATACTAGGACTTGGAAAGGAAGAACCGGCAAATCATCATCTTCATTGTTCTGAAGGATTTTTTTCTTTGTCTTTTCAGCCTTTTTCCTCAATTTTTGAGTACGCACCTCAGTGACATCTTCGCAATCCCGGTTCAGATCGAGCGCATCGGCATACTCACTTTCATCATCCTCATCCTCATCCTCATCTTCATAATCTTCCTCTTCATTTTCCATTTCGGTTCCGAGGAAAAAGATGTACGCGAGCAGCTCGTTTGGGATATCGTTCACTGGACATCCCGAGGTCGGGGCCACGAATGGGTTGTTGGCTAGCATTTCCATGGTTACCTTATGCATGGCTGCCCCATTGGACATGCCTGCGTTATCACGGAGCACGGTAAGAAAGTTCTTCGTTAGGTCCTGCTTCAGTTCATCGCGCCAGGCAGCAGGCCCGGGTTCGGGCATGATACACTTGGTGCTTAATCTAAATTCAGGTTAAATTAGTGGTTGGATAGGACACAAGACCCAGAATCTTACAGTTGTAATGAAGGCGCAGTGACACACTGTGGTGGTAGCTTGTTATGTGAAGTCCGTGACGGCTCTAATGTTTGGGCACATGTGATTAATCATAGTCACGGTCACGATCACGAGGGCTTTCAGAAACCATGCAAACACCGTTTGTGCGGTCATGAGCGCGTTTCTGGACATGACCATTATGGCGGGATATAAAATGTAGCAGATAGCAGAGCCGCAGAATCGGGACTTTCTGACAATTGGAGGAACCTCGACCAGAGTGGAAAAGGTCATATTTTAGTGGCGTATGTTGCATACCAGGTTGGGATTTGGAAGACATGGAAGGTCATACGTGATGAAGACAGTCAAGAATGCATTTACTCTTCCTCCTCCTCCTCTCCTTCTTCCTCTTCATCTTCCTCATCATCTTCTTTCGCTGCCTCGACCACTGCCGTTGCAATTCGGTCCAAATCCCGTTGACCATCCTGAGAAATCCTCCGTCCACCATTGCCAGTCTGCTCCAACACGCCAATCTTCTCTAATGATTGGCAGATTTTCCGCTGAACGTTTGCAGAGGCGTCAGCATGATGTGATGGACGGTTGCCTCGTCTGTTGCGGCCACCATGCAGTTTTGTTAAAGCACCGATCCCAACATCTTTGCGCAGGTATATATGTCTTGCGACGGCCGCTAGCATACATAAATTATTAAGCTTTTCAAGGCAGATTACATTGTCAGATTACGGACCTGCACGGACGTAGTACCAATCGGGGTCATAAGGTGCAAGTTCTTTGAAAGAGCCTGTTTTCACGAGGTCCACCCATACTGGAACTTCCAGTTTTCCTGACCGTTTTAAATGGGAAGCATAGGCGGTGATGAAAGCGTCTGCGCTACAAACGCGGCACAAGATGTTAGCGTCTTAGCGACCTACAACGGTAGCCAGCCTACCTAATGTCTCGCACTCCCGGCATAATGGTTCTGATATCTTGAAGAAATGAACGCGAGGGCGACGAGCACGACGTTGACGACGTATCAATTTGTTGGGATTGCTGAGGCTTCGGCCTCTGCCGTAAAACTGTACAGCTCCATTCCCACGACTGTTATGGGTATTTCCCACCTGTCGTCGTCCCGAGTTCTCATTCTCACACGAGAAACCAACCTTTTCAAATTTCGATTGTGGAATCTAATCAGTCGACTCGAGACCAATTTACCGAACTATTATTTGTGCTATGGGCTTTGGTTAGACTTGGTCTTGAGATGAAAAGTACCTTTTCGGTTTGTTCCCACGAGTCCTTGGTTACATTAACCGTAGCATCTCCACGACCAACAGTGATGCGCATACCCGCCGAAGTAGTTTCATGGATGACGACTGACAAGTCCATTCGTCTTTCTCAATCTCACTCGCCAATCCAGGGTCTGCCTCCAGAATTACTCATCGAAATCTTTATTTCTTGCACATTGATTGACCCATTAGGGCCTTTGACACTCCGGCGGGTGTCCAAGTGGTGGAGGGCAATCGCCAGTTCCTCGCCTCGAGTATGGCAGTGGATATATTTGGATGAGAGTGCTCGGTCCGTCCAGTATCTACGGACCCAGGCAGAAGTTTGGCTTGAACGATCAGTTCCTCTGCCGATCGATGTAGAGCTAAATATCCAGTCTTTCGACATGATCCTTCCAATTCTTTCGCCATTGCTTCCTGCGGTTGAACGTTGGCGCTCCTTCAAGATGTCCGGGCAACGAGAGGAACATACTGCCAAAGCGGGACTTCCCGTCAATTGCGAATTCCTGAGCTCGCTACACATATTTGTCAATGATGACAACGGGAGTTTCCCAAAGGAGACATTCATAATGGAGTGGCCGAATCATGGCAGAATGAATGTATGGCTACTCGATCTGCCTCGTTCACTACTTCTCGCCCCACTCCGCTTCACGAATATCTCTATAACCGAAGACCCAATTGGCGACATTCATATGCAACCAGAAGTCATTCTTGACTTCCTGTCCGCATGCCCCGAGCTTCAAAAATTCTTCTTCTCGGGCTGGCAGCATAACGACGACCTTCCAGAGGTAGCGCTGCCTGTTGTCTATCTTCCCAACCTCCATACTTTGCAATTGAAGAATACTTGCTTGACAAGAGCTATCCTTTCTTCTCTCTACACACCACACTTGACGGATCTCTGCCTCGCACACCTAAACGTGGAATTCCCCCTCCCGGGTGATTACCATGAAGAAGGCGATAGTGAGGATGAAGCACACGACTTCTCCCAGTCTCCATGGAGCGACCGCGCCACTGGTATGGGGCTCCGCAAACTCCTCTCTCGATGCCACCCACCTATTAAATTCCTTGAAATGGACTTCAGCGACATGCGGACGAAGGATTTCATATATATATGGGACAGACTCCCCTTATTAGAGTCATTCTCTATCGTTGCCAGCGATATGTCAGACAGGGTGATTAGTCTACTGAAGCCCTTCAAGTTGCGCGGCACCTGTGACACCATTCGTGTACGACTACCTCGATTGCGCCGTCTTGCGCTGTATAACTGTCAGCGGCTTTCAGGAAATATGATTGTAGAGGCCTTGACGGCACGTGTCCGCTACACTGATGCACAGCCTTCACCGTCCCTGGTGGAGGTGGCAGTTGTTACTTGTGAAGGGTTTACTCACCTTCATGGACAGATCCTCGCCGAAGAGTTAGGCAACCGTTTGCGACTGGTTTAAAGTTGGGCATTATTCCCCTTTCCATCCTTAGATAGCTCGTCGTGACTGGTTTCATTTGTGGATGAGATGTTCTGGCAGTCATTGCTGGGGGCAGGGGATATCAATCCAGGTTCTTTGGCTGTCTTATAGAACTACGCTTTCAGATGTCGAATTACTCTTCACACCTATACCGCAAGTTCGTCTAGCGATAAAGGAATGAAGGAGGTAGCCGTATGAGGTGCGGCTGTCGGAGGTTAGCTTTTAGACTGGCAATGTGGATGGAGGCTGCTCGAGGAACTACCTCCTTCGCTGGGCATCCGTCTATTTCATGTGCGATTGCACCACAGCTTCTGCTCAGGCACGATGACCACAGTTCCGGTACGTTGACGAGAGCCGTCAGGGTGACAACCATCCCCGCCAGAGTTTTGAGATCTTCAGGCAAGTGTTCTAGCCTAGTATCTATAGTATGCAGTCCTTCTTAGGAATATGATCACCGCATTGAACATCCTAAGTCTGGACTCTAGCTATTTATGTTTCTCTATACCAATTATCGCTGCTGTGTGGTGCAATAAACGTTTGCGTATGGTGTGTAGAAACGCCTCTCGGAGAATCAGAGTGGTGTGCCTTTGAATTTTTGGTTTAGGCGCCAGGCCAAAGCTGAAATCCTCGCATCGAGAAACTAGCCAATCGTGTAACATTTCGCCCATAGGAAAACAAGGTCGGAAAGCTGTTGTGTTGACCGGAGTGCTACTGAAACAGTTGTACTGGCTAGAGGTTGTGAGGTCCGTGCACGAGGAGGCACTGATTACATCAGCCCTCAAAGCTCCTTCAGTTTCTCGACTGTCACATCCGACGTCGATAGAATGAATTTCCCTCCACCTCCTCCTGGCTTTATGCCACCGCCACCTCCTGGAATGCCTCCCGGGTATGGTCAATCCTCTGGCTCGCAAATGCCCCCAGAAAGTGAGTGTTTTGTACTCGCGCGGTGTTGTCAATGTTGCGCTGATGTTTTCTACGACGGCAGTCATTGCACAAAAGTCGATGAAATGGATGCAGATGCAGAGAAAGCGATATGGAGAAAAACGGAAAGGTGGATACGTCGATATGGGGAAACAGGTTTGCACATCTTGGCAGAGATTACGCGCTTCTGAACTTACGATATTGACAGGATCTCCCTCCGGAGCATGTACGCAAAATTATCAAGGATCACGGTGACATGAGTAACCGCAAGTTCCGTAACGACAAACGCGTCCACCTCGGAGCTCTGAAGTACGTTCCTCATGCTGTCATGAAGCTCCTTGAAAACATCCCATATCCGTGGGAGCAAGTCCGTGAAGTTCCAGTGCTTTATCATATCACTGGTGCAATTACGTTCGTGAATGAGATTCCTCGAGTTATTGAGCCCATCTACCATGCGCAATGGAGTACTATGTGGATTGCTATGAGGAGAGAAAAACGGGATCGTAGGCATTTCAAACGCATGCGTTTCCCACCCTTCGACGATGAGGAGCCTCCATTGGATTACGGTGATAATGTTTTGGATGTGGATCCGCTCGAAGCCATACAACTTGAGTTAGACACGGAAGAGGACGCTGCGATCATTGATTGGTTCTACGACCCCAAACCCCTTATCGACACTCCTGCCGTGAATGGACCCTCATACAAGTATTGGTCCCTTCCGCTGCCTGTGATGGCCAATCTCTATCGACTTGGTCGCAATCTTCTCTCAGACCAGCCCGACTCGAATGCCAGTTACCTTTTCGACAAGAAGGCATTTTTCACTGCAAAAGCCTTGAACATGGCCATTCCAGGTGGCCCCAAGTTTGAGCCGCTCTATCGCGACATGGACACATTCGACGAGGACTGGAACGAATTCAACGATATCAACAAGATCATCATCCGACAACAGATTCGAACAGAGTACAAAGTGGCATTCCCCCACCTGTATAACTCTTTGCCACGCTCCGTGCAAATTTCACCTTACCATGTCCTGAAAAACGTCTACATCCGGACTGACGACCCGGATCTTCCGGCTTTCTACTTCGACCCTCTCATCAACCCAATTTCCTTGCGAGGGCATACGCCAAAGAATGCCCCTTTGGTATCTCACGAAGACAGCATCTTTGGTCCTAATGGTGCTGACGATGATGAATTTGAATTGCCGGATACTATCATCCCTTTCCTCGAAGAAAAAGAACTCGAGACTGAACTTACGGCTGATGGTATCGCTCTCTGGTGGGCACCTGAGCCGTATGGTCGACGTTCTGGAAGGATGAGGAGGGCTCAGGATGTGCCTTTGGTTAAGAATTGGTACCTCGAGCATTGTCCGCCGAATCAACCGGTGAAAGTCCGTGTCTCTTATCAAAAACTTTTGAAATGCTACGTCTTGAACGAGTTGAGGACAAGGCCGGAAAAGGCAATGACGAAGAAGAATTTGTTCCGTCAGCTTAAGGCGACCAAGTTCTTCCAGACGACCAAGTTGGATTGGGTTGAAGCCGGATTGCAAGTGTGCAGGCAAGGTTATAACATGCTTAATCTTCTAATTCACCGCAAGGTACGATTTCATACCTTGTTCGCCGAATTCAAATTCTCATCAAGCTTTCGTAGAACCTGAACTATCTTCATCTTGATTACAACATGAATTTGAAGCCTGTTAAGTAGGTTGCCTCCTCAATCTATGTGCTTGTTTGCCGTTGATGACATCATCAGGACCCTTACTACGAAGGAGCGCAAGAAGTCGCGGTTCGGAAATGCTTTCCACTTGTGTCGTGAAATCCTTCGCCTCACTAAGCTTGTCGTCGACGCCCATGTCCAGTTCCGTCTCGGCAACGTCGATGCTTTCCAGCTCGCCGATGCTCTGCAGTATATATTTGGGCATATTGGTGCTTTAACCGGAATGTATCGTTACAAGTACAAGGTTGGTGTTATGACGGTACTCGCGTCCAGACAGACCGCTAACCCGATTTTCTCCAGCTTATGAGGCAAGTACGCATGACCAAGGACTTGAAGCATTTAATCTACTATCGGTTCAATACAGGCCCCGTCGGGAAGGGCCCTGGCTGCGGATTCTGGGCACCCGGCTGGCGGGTCTGGTTGTTTTTCATGCGTGGGATTGTACCCCTTTTGGAACGATGGTCAGTGTTTCTATCTGTTTCATTGTTACAGAGTTAATGCGCCGTTCAACTTCTCAGGCTTGGCAATCTGCTTGCTCGACAATTCGAGGGACGGAACAGTAAGGGTATTGCGAAGACAGTGACTAAGCAGCGAGTAGAATCTCATTATGATTTGGAACTGCGAGCGGCGGTTATGCACGATATCTTGGACATGATGCCAGAGTCGATCAAACAAAACAAGTCTAAGACGATCCTGCAACATCTCTCGGAAGCATGGAGATGCTGGAAGGCTAACAGTAAGTCTCTATTTTGTATTTCATGTCATAGGTTTTTAATATGTTTCCGTTTAGTTCCTTGGAAGGTCCCAGGCATGCCTACAGCCATTGAGAACATTATCCTGCGGTACATCAAGAGCAAGGCTGACTGGTGGTGCTCGTACGTTAACTCAGCACTATCTTTATTTATGTTATTTAGGTAATGGTAACAGGGTTGCACACTATAATCGTGAACGTATTCGGCGTGGCGCAACGGTCGACAAGGCCGTAGTGAAGAAGAATCTTGGCCGTCTCACCCGTATGTCTACATTACAACAATCTAATTCCTTCCGCTCATGTTGAGTGTGCCAGGCTTGTATCTGAAAGCTGAACAGGAGAGGCAGCATGGTTATTTGAAAGATGGCCCTTACATTAGCGCCGAAGAGGCTGTTGCCATTTACACCGCTACAGTCCATTGGCTTGAAAGTCGTAAATTTGCTCCTATACCCTTCCCGTATGTCGTGTGCATGCCCTCCACAGCAAATTACACCTGTTGAAATTTTCTCTAGGCCCCTCTCATACAAGCATGACACGAAGTTGCTGGTGCTTGCCCTCGAGAAGCTGAAGGAAGCTTATTCGGTCAAAGGTAATTACACTATTTCTTCATGTCATTCCATTGCTCATGATGTTCCATAGGTCGTTTAAATCAATCTCAGCGTGAGGAGTTAGCACTGATCGAACAAGCCTACGACAACCCTCATGAATGTTAGTATTCTGTTGTTTATCTTATCCAGAAGTTGATGTCAACTATTACAGGCCTTTCTCGCATCAAGCGTCTCCTTCTGACCCAGCGTGCTTTCAAGGAATCTGGCATCGAGTTCTTTGACACGTATGATAAGCTTATCCCTTGCTATGATATCGAGCCTGTCGAGAAGATTACGGATGCTGTGGGTGACTGCCAGATTTCACCAAGATACATCTAATCGTTCCTGTTTCGATTCAGTATTTGGACCAATTCCTTTTCTTCGAGTGAGTACCTTATCCGGGTTGCCGCTCATGACCACTGAAATAGGATACAGAGCTGATAAGCGAGGCCTGTTCCCTGCTTGGATCAAGCCTGCCGTAGGTAGTTCATGATAACGCTAACTTTTGTTGCTGATATATCTTTTGAAGGATACTGAGCCCCCGCCATTGCTAGTTTATAAGGTATAGATTGAATTGGTACCGCATCTTTTCGTCATACTTACAATCTGTCCCGTAGTGGTGCCAGGGCATTAATAACTTGACTGACATTTGGGAAACAAGCGAAGGGGAATGCAATGTCTTGATGGAAACTGTGCTTTCGAAGGTGTACGAGAAGATCGACTTGACCTTGTTGAACCGTCTTCTTCGTCTCATTCTGGACCACAATTTGGCGGACTACATCACAGCGAAGAACAATACCGGTAAGCATGTCTAAAATTGTTATATTTATTCACATCTGATGTTGTATTAGTCTTGACCTACAAGGGTATGTTCGCCTCTTTCTTGTCAATTTACCATTTTATTGACTTGAGAAACAGACATGGCCCACACTAATGCTTTTGGCCTCATCCGTGGACTCCAGTTCTCTGCATTTGTGTTTCAGTATTATGGACTGGTCCTCGACTTGCTTATTTTAGGTCTCCAACGTGCAAGTGAGATGGCTGGTCCGCCTCAAATGCCGAACAACTTCTTGCAATATCGTGATTCGGCAACGGAGACTCGGCATCCTATCCGACTCTACTCACGTTATGTCGACAGGTTACATATCCTTTTCCGATTCACTGCTGACGAATCTCGAGACCTTATTCAACGTTATCTTTCTGCCAATCCCGATCCTACAAACAATAATGTCATTGGATACAACAACAAGCGTTGCTGGCCTAGAGATTGTCGCATGAGACTCATCAAGCACGATGTCAATCTTGGACGTGCAGTGTTCTGGAATGTCAAGCAAAGTCTGCCCAGATCGCTCACAACGATCGAGTGGGATGATACCTTCGTCAGCGTTTACTCTCAGAACAACCCCCAGTTGCTCTTTTCCATGTGCGGGTTTGAAATCCGCATTCTCCCGAAGATTCGCACCATGGGCGGTGAACAGTTCTCGTTGAAGGACGCGGTCTGGAACTTGACAAACGAACAGACGAAGGAGCGCACGGCGCAGGCCTTCCTCCGTGTATCCGATGAAGGTTAGGCTTTTGCTGCATCGAGGGTTTCTCACCTAATTATATTTCTAGGCGTACAACAGTTCAACAACAGGATTCGCCAGGTTTTGATGAGCTCAGGTTCCACGACATTCTCCAAGATCGTTAATAAGTGGAATACCGCCCTGATTGGATTGATGACCTACTACCGGGAGGCTGTAATTCATACGAACGAACTACTCGATTCTCTCGTAAAGGCTGAGAACAAGATTCAGACGCGTGTCAAGATCGGGTTGAACAGTAAGATGCCTTCTCGTTTTCCTCCTGTTGTCTTCTACACGCCCAAGGTTTGTCCAAGTTTTCTCATCTTCAATTTCGCTCACTGAAGATGATTTTGTAGGAGTTGGGCGGCCTTGGAATGTTGTCTATGGGGCATGTTCTGATTCCTCAAAGTGATCTTCGGTGGTCTAAGCAAACAGATGTTGCTGGTGGGTATATCACATACTATCATGGCACAGACGACTAAATGATATCTGCACTAGTTACCCACTTCCGTGCTGGGATGACACACGAAGAAGATCAGCTCATTCCAAATCTGTACCGCTACCTGCAGCCCTGGGAAGCTGAATTCTTGGATTCGGCTCGAGTTTGGTCTGAATACTCCATGAAGCGAAAGGAAGCAAATGCACAGAATAGGCGTCTCACTCTGGAAGATCTCGAAGACAGTTGGGATCGTGGCATACCTCGAATTAACACGCTCTTCCAGAAGGATCGACATACGTGAGTATCATCGTATCCTGCTGTTGCAGTATGTCTATATATTTGTGCCTCTAGGTTGGCATATGACCGTGGTTGGCGGGTGCGGACTGACTGGAAACAGTATCAATTGCTGAAACAGTGCGTTCTTAAACTCGCTCCATTGTACATGTCTTCATTTTCTTCGTTTGTATAGTAATCCATTTTGGTGGACCTCTCAACGACACGATGGGAAACTCTGGCAATTGAACAACTACCGTGTTGATGTTATTGCTGCGCTGGGTGGTGTCGAAGGGATTTTAGAACATACTTTGTTCAAGGGCACTTACTTCCCCACTTGGGAAGGTACGTAAGCTAGATGCATGTCGCGATCTCTCTCTCATAATTCCGCAGGTTTGTTTTGGGAGAAAGCATCTGGATTTGAGGAGTCTATGCGATATAAGAAACTCACAAATGCTCAACGATCTGGTCTTAACCAAATTCCCAATCGTCGCTTTACTCTATGGTGGAGTCCTACTATCAATCGTGCGAACGTATATGTTGGATTCCAGGTGCAGCTGGATTTGACGGGCATCTTTATGTTAGTTCTAAATGTAAATCTCCGTTCCACGCTTCATCTGATCTCTGTTTAGGCATGGAAAAATCCCGACGTTGAAGATTTCTTTGATCCAAATTTTCCGTGCTCACTTGTGGCAGAAAAGTACGTTCATTGGTAAAATGCCGTCGGCTTGATTCCGACATTTCTTTCAAGTCCATGAAAGTGTCGTCATGGATTTGTGCCAGGTCTTTGATCAAGAGCTTGAGCCATTGCAGATTGAGACTGTTCAGAAGGAGACCATCCATCCCCGTAAGAGTTACAAGATGAACTCATCTTGTGCAGATATCCTACTTTTCTCAGCATACAAGGTCCGTGTTTCTCATCGAGATACCACAATCGACCCATTCATTCTCTTTGTACAGTGGAATATCTCTCGACCATCGCTTGTTACTGATGTGAGTGGTAGCACGGTACTGCTTCACATCTCAACTCATTCCTCTATAGGTAAAAGATGTACTTGATGGAACCACCAGCAACAAGTACTGGATAGACGTACAGCTTCGTTGGGGTGACTTCGATACTCACGACATCGAGCGATACACTCGGGCAAAGTTCTTAGATTACGTATGTTTCTTTTTGGGTCCTTACAGCTGGCAGGTTCCAACTTTTCTATAGGTTTCTGATTCCATGAGCATATATCCATCTCCAACTGGTGTAATGATCGGCATGGATTTGGCTTATAACCTGTGGTCGGCTTATGGAAATTGGTTCCCGGGAATGAAGCCCTTGATTCAACAGGCGATGGCCAAAATTATGAAGGCCAACCCAGCTTGCCACGTTCTTCGGGAGCGAATTCGTAAAGGCTTACAACTCTATTCTTCTGAACCGACAGAACCATACCTCAACAGTCAAGTATGTCACGTTCTTCGGTGTGCAAGTGTGCGCTTGCTGATGGATTTGGCATGATGTAGAATTATTCTGAACTCTTTTCCAATCAAATCATCTGTATGTGGCCTTCTGCTCCACAGGTAATTTTTTACTAAGATTGCTTACTTAGGGTTCGTTGACGACACGAATGTGTACCGCGTGACCATGTATGTGTAAAGTTGGATGTTACATTTGTTACTTATGTCTATTTTAAAGACACAAAACATTTGAAGGCAATTTGACAACCAAACCGATCAGTGGGTCATTTACTTCTACATTTTTCAAGTTTCTTCCATCCACGATTTGTATTAACCTCAGATGGGGCCATTTTCATCTTCAATCCCCGTTCGGGACAGCTGTTCCTAAAAGTGATTCACACCAGTGTTTGGGCTGGTCAGAAGCGTTTGGGACAATTGGCGAAGTGGAAAACCGCTGAAGAAGTCGCGGCTTTGGTTCGGTCGCTTCCTGTTGAAGAGCAGCCAAAACAAGTCATCGTAACTAGGAAGGGCATGTTAGGTATGTCTGCTGGCTGCGTTAGACTGCAAGAGATGCCTCATTCCATTTTTTAGACCCTCTGGAAGTGCATCTGCTTGATTTCCCCAACATTGTGATTAAGGGTAGCGAGCTTCAGTTGCCATTCCAGGCCTGCATGAAAATGGAGAAGTTTGGTGATCTAATTCTGGTATGATCCGTAACATTTTTCTTCTTCGAACTCTTCATATAATGAATAACTCTAGCGAGCTACGCAACCTCAAATGGTGTTGTTCAGCCTTTACGGTTAGCGTTCGGTTACAATATTTGTATCATTCTGTGCTGATGCATGAAACAGATGATTGGTTGAAGTCCATCTCCAGTTACACCGCATTTTCCCGACTTATCTTGCTGCTCCGTGGGCTACATGTCAACAACGAGAAGGCGAAAATTATTCTTCATCCCGACAAGTCGACTATTACTGAGCCTCACTTTGTGTGGCCGACACTCAGTGATGAAGAATGGATCAAAGTGGAAGTTGCAATGAAAGAGCTCATCCTCGCTGTATGTAGCAAACCGTGCTAGTGATACTTGAGCTAATGGCATCTTCGCAGGATTTTGGCAAGCGTAACAGTGTCAACATTGCATCCCTAACCGTCAGTGAGGTCCGCGACATCATTCTGGGACAAGAAATCGCAGCACCTTCGGTGCAACGTCAGCAGATGGCTGAATTGGAAAAGAGCTCTGAGGCACAGGCTCAGGTTACAGCGGTTCAAACGTAAGCTTTGGGTTTTCCGTTCACGATCATTTCGTAATTTTTGTTGACAGTCAGACGACAAATGTTCATGGTGACGCTATCCAGACCGTTACGAGTGAGATTCGACATCCTGTTTAACAGCGGAGTGTTACTTACGCTAACAATATTTAGCTACCAATTATGAGCAGCAGGTCTTTAGCAGCAAATCTGATTGGCGTGTACGCGCCATCTCGGCTACCCACCTCCCTCTCCGCCTTCAGCATATATATGTCTCGAACGACGACGTCAAGGATGATGCTGGCTCATTTACATACGTTCTGCCCAAGAATATTCTTCGCGCGTTCATTACTGCCGCTGATCTCCGAACCCAAGTAGCTGCGTTTTTATATGGTGTTTCTCCTCCCGACAACAAACAAGTGAAGGAAATCAAGGTGAGTTTCAGAGCGCATAGGATCTTACTTGTCTGATCCTCTTCCTTTCTTGCAGGCCGTAGCTTGGCTTCCTCAACGAGGCAGCAACAACAGTGTGGAATTGCCTTCGCAATTCCCCAAGGATGACTTCCTGCTGAAGGACCTTGAGCCACTTGGTTGGATAAAAACGCAGGCTTTGGAAATTTCCCACCTCTCTCCGACTGATGTCTCCACCCAAGCGAAAATAATGACGGATCATCCAGAGTGGGGATCCTCTTCGATATGCATCACCGCATCTTTCACTCCAGGTTCCGTATCGTTGTCTGCCCATGGCTTAACGGTTGCTGGGTTTGAATGGGGGCGAAAAAATTCTGACAATTCTGCAAATCCCCCGGTATGTTCACTAATGAAGTGGTGGATGTTTGCTCATGAAAGCTACTAGGGTTTCAATCCCAACATGTCGGAAAGAGTGCAACTGTTGCTGTCCGATCGCATCCTTGGCATGACTCTAGTGCCAGAGGGACGTGTTTGGAATTATGGAATTGGTCTAACACAGTTGTGGTCGTCAAACCTCAGCTACGCTATGACGCTTGATACTCCGCTGCTGTTTTGGGCTGAAGAGCACAGACCTGCAGCTTTCCTGACAGTGAGTACTACCACATCTTCTTTCTAATCTAAGCCTGAGAATGACATCTGCACAGTTTGCCAACTTGGAACAAGGCGAAGACAGTGCTGACGTTGAAAATAGTTTTGCTTAATTGCTTTAAATATATGTAGTGTACACTTCTAACACACTTCCGTGACAATTTATGTAACAAACCAAGTCCTTTTCCTCAGGTGCCCAATCGGGGAAGAGTGCTCTGAGTAATAAGTATGGGAGAAAAGATATGCTCACAATAACTATTTTCGTGTCGTCTGAAGGGCGACAAATGCTTTGTCGTTCGCCTTCGATCCCAGTAAAGAACCCATGTATTAGGGTAACATTATCTTGCATTTGCTGTCTCTCAATGCGATATAATGCGTATAGCAAGGGGGTGTCGGGACGGGAATCCCAAACCAGACGGGTCCCACCCGAGGCCGAAATTTTTTTTTGACTTTGGTATTAACCGATGCTGTGCCCTATGGGGCTAGCGAACTATTGAAACAACCTTTAGAAGCTACCCTACGAAGCCACCAATAGATACCATAGTTACATGACAGTAATAAACTTTTGGTTGAGTTTCTCTGCTCACATTGGGTGTGAGACAGTCTGGGTGCACCATTTCATTGAATTTTCAACTTCAATTGTGTGCCTTATGTGATAAAATGGTAAAATAAAGTATAAAAATAGAAAGCACCATGCACTACCCACAAGTCCACCCATTGGCCCATCTAAACCCAACTGCATGATGCTGCTGCCTTAGCCAATAAGATTTGTGCATGCTATAGCCCAATACCCAACTGTTCCAGTGTGATGTTCTATTTTTGGTGTGCTTGACCTGTGCTAGTTACCAGTTAAAGCAATGCTGATTGGAAATGTGGAAGAACTATAAGGAGATGCTGTGTGATGCCAAATAGCACCAAAGTGCTTGAATTACATGAAAGCGCCCAAGTGCGCACAGTCCAATGCCAAATAGGTGCAAAGCGCCCAGATTATGTGAGAATGTGCAGCTGGCTTGTGATGCAATTGCAGTGTGCCTCAAATAAGTGCCCTAGTAAGCTGGAAGCCATGATGCGCAGCACAATAGATGTGGTGAAGGATTGTTGTGTGTGATAAATGAATAGTGCAATCAGTGCACAGTGAAGAATGTGAGTTGCTGGTAAAGTGTAAGAGAGCACATAAAGGTGCATCGAGTGTGCAGTAACTGTGAAAGGCAGATAACGAGTGTAGAAGGCAGGTTGAAGCATAACAGGGCACATTTAAAGCCATGGTAGAAGATAGCTATAGGGGATCCAAAGGTGCAGTAGAAATGTAAAAGGTGCACAAAAGTGTACAAAAGTGGTTAGAGGCACGTAAAAGTGCACTTGGGCACATGAAAGTGCATGAAGGTGTGCAAAAGTTCACTGCACAAAGTGAGCAGAAGTCATCCCAGAGGTGTGCACAATCATGAAAAATGCCATAGTATGAGCACAGGGTGATAGGGAGCCATATCAATGTGAACCTCATGCTTGATGCATTATATAAAGCTGAACTTTACTGCTCACTAAAGAAGTCCTTTTTATTTACAACAGAAATAGATTTTCTAGATCATCACATCTTGGCACAGGGGATTGAAGCAGACCAGTCAAAAGTAGCATGAATTCTCAACTGGCCAGTGCCTCAATCAGCCAAACATGTATGGAAATTCCTAGGGCTCATGTGATACATTGCATCCTTCCTTCCTTCCCTAGCTGAACACACCACAGTACTCACACCATTGACATGAAAGGGATACAACAATACATTTCCAACATGGACTTGTGAGCACCAAATGGCATTTGATAGCATCAAACATCTAGTCATGGGCAGAGACTGTCTGATAACAATAGACCACAAAAATCTAGGTGACAATAAGATATTTGTCACCTGCAATGCCAGCAAATGTTGGACAGGTGCAGTCCTGTCATTTAGCTCTTCATAGGAAAGCTCATGACCAGTGGCTTTCAAAAGCAGATGACTAAACTGGGCAGAATGCAATTATTCTGTACATGAACAGAAAATGCTCTCGATCATGCGAGCATTGAAGAAATAGTGGGTTGATTTACTAGAATCCCACATACACATACACACAGATCACAAAACTTTACAAAATTTTGATTTCCAATGAGACCTATCACAATGCCAAGCATGTTGGATGGAATACTTACGACAGTATGAGTATAGTATCACTTATATCAACAGTGAGTGAAACACAGTTGCCGATGCACTGTCCCAACCGCCAGACTCTGTGGACAATGAAACAGTAGCCATTGTGGCTCCACTATCTTTGCAATCAGTTCAGATCCTAAACTAATAACCAGAATTAAAAATAGCTATTGGGCTGACCCATGTTGTCTGGGTCCACTCAACAACTTGAAGCACGAAATGTTGGACTCAAATTAAACATTGCATTGAAGCATGGACTACTATTCATCAGTGAATGACTAATCATCCCAAGATACAAAAACCTATGAGAGCAGCTTTTCCAACTGGGGCACGCCAATTTGGAACACTTCAGAACAGAGAAATTGTATGCCAACCTGCACTATGACTTCTACTGGCCAAATATGAGGAAGGACCTGGCATGTGGTTACATTCCAGGTTGCACAGATTGCCAATGTAACAAATCAATGACAAGCAAAGCTCACAGACCACTCTAGCCTCTACTAGTCCCAATGAAATGTTTTGAATTAGTAGCCATTGACTTCATTGGACTATTACTGAAAGACAATGGATTTGATGCCATCATCACAATGATGAACCACCTGGGTGTAGACATACAGATTGCTGCCTGCACAACAGACATGACAGCTGAAGACTTTGCATACTTCTTCTTCAACAAATGGTATTGTGAGAATAGCTGCCTCCAAGAAATCATCAGCAACAGAGACAAACTTTTTGTATCTAACTTCTGGTGGATACTCATGAAATTGTGAGAATCAACCACAAACTATCCACTGCATATCACCCACAAACTGATGGATCCTCAGAACACTCCAACAAAATGATCATTCAATGCCTTCGATTCCATGTCGAGTGCAATCAGAAAGGTTGGGCCAAAGCATTACCCAAGATGCAATTCAACATGATGAACTCGATCAACACATCAACTGGCGTATCACCCTTCATACTGAAAACAGGATGATCACCTCAACTCATCCCACCACTTATTTCAACAGCAACAGAATGCCCCCTCGACCATGAACCTATAGACATGGTGGTAGCCCATAAATTCATTGAAAACATGGAGGAGGATATGAATGTGGCCAGAGTCAATCTACTCACAGCAAAACTCCAGCAAGCTCATTTTATTAACAAAGACCGATGCCTGGAACCAGCATACTCCATCAGTAATAAGGTTTTCTTGGCTACTGCTCACTGAAGACAGGGCTACATGCATGCAAAAAATGGCTGTGTTGCAAAATTTATGCCTAGATATGATGGGCCTTATGAAATCACACAAGCACATCCTGAAAGCTCATCATACACACCACTACTACAAATGCACATCCCAAACAACAATAAACTCTTTCTTGGATATATGCACATACACCCACAACCACTACTCACTATGAATAGCCCAACAGAATATTTCATTGAAAAGATTTTAGACCGGTGTCCACATGAAAGAGGGCATCAATTCCTAATTTGATGGACTGGGTATGGCCCTGAACATGACCTGTGGTTGCCAAGATTAGAACTTCTGAAAATGGAAGTATTGGCACACTATGAAGTGGGAGAGCATGAATGCACATGAACCCATTTCTCACAAGGCCACCACCACCACCACCTTGTCCTTTCAGGAGGGCATATGCAAGCATAAGATAATTCCCCACTTATCTTACCATTTCCCTTGGACATCTTCTATTTCTGGACTATTACTAATACACATGACCATGTGCATCCTTGTTGACCTTGCAATACATGTCTTCGATATTCTTCAGTCTCTTACAATCATAACCAGTTCCTATTTATTTTGTCTTGTTCTCCTAAGTAATGGAAACATCGGGATGTTTCTGTTACAGATTTCAAAGTTCAGATCACTACTACCAAGGTTGGAACTTGGTCAGGAAAACACCAGATGGTCAGACCCAGTCATTGGTGGTCAGAGGACTTTAGAGGTTTCTAGGCAGAATCCACCAGGCTGTAGCAGGACAGGTGAAAAGGGGTCAGAGAAGACTTGGCTTCAACTTGTAAGAAGTTGCACCCTTCTCCTTGTCAGTTGTCCAATTTCAGGTGGAGGTGGTTTGGATATACAGAGAGTTTCCAGATGGAGGGTGAGGATAGATTAATCAGAGGTTTTAGAGTGATTTGAAGTCAAGAAGAGTCAAGGGATTAGGAGGTTAAGTCAAGATTAAGTTGAGGATGAATAAGGATTGATATTAGACTGGAGGTGATTAAACACAAGCAAATTACAATGTGTAGATGAAGATACACAAGTGAATTACAATGAGACAAAGATACACAAGTGAATTACAATGTGTAGACAAAGATACACAAGTGAATTACAATGTGTAGATGAAGATACACAAGCAATGTATAGCAACATATAATTTGCAAACTGAAGACCAAGGCTAAGCTATGGGCACTTAAATAATGAAGGCTGGAAGAATAACAGAAAAAGTGGAAGTTTACTAATAGGTCTTGGTAAGTGTCTGTGACCAGAATTGGTAAGACTGTATTAGGAATAAAGTGAGTAAGCAAATGATTACTAAGGCATGTAACAACTTGTCTGATGACTAAAAAGTGCTGCAGGTGGAATGCTGATGGAGAAGGTCAGAAAAGAGTCAGAAAATGGTTGGGAGTTATCAGGAATCCGATTGGATGACATGGGTCTTGACAGCAGAATAGAGTGAAATAAAATATATATAAAATGGGATAAATGCAGAAAATTGGACAGATGCCTGGGATGCCTTCCTTTTCCCTTACATCACCCCCCTTCTACGATGTATTACCCTAATGCATTCAAAACTATATTTGGCTGAAATTGGATGCTTCCATGCATTGAGATGCTGAGGAATGTTGACGGTGGAATTCCTTGACCAGTTGTGGAGCATTTAAATTGGACTCTGCAACCCAAGGAATTTCTTTGTACCCATCACCCTTCCAGCACACCAGGTATTCAAGTTTGCCTCAGCATAAGCAGCTGTCTAGGATGGACTCAACCTCATACTGAGGTTCACCTTCGATCACTATAGGTAGTGGTGGAGGTTGTGCCATACATCCCAAAAATTGATTTGTGAGGGCTGGCAGCAGTTTGATGATGTGGAAGACAGGGTGTAGTCTGGACATTGACTGTGGTAGCCATAGGTGATAGGCATGCAACCCAATGTGTTTGGTGATGAGGATGGGTCCAAAGGAAATGGTGGGCAAGTTTCTTAGATGGTCATGTAGTGGAAGTGTCACTGGAGTCGAGGTAGACATAATCACCAACCTTGTACATGGGTGTGGGTGAATGGCATTGGTTGTAGAAGCATGCCATATCATCCTTTGCCTCCTCCAAGGTGTTCTTCATGCACTCTGTGAACTCATTCACCATCTCCAAGTATGATGGTGCTTGATGAGGCTCAAAACCCATGCATGGGTATCATCTTGTGTCGAGGAAGAAGGGAATTTGTTGGGTGGAGGAGTGGATGTGATTGTTGTACCCAAACTCGGCCATGGGGAGGAAGTCTTTCCAATTGTCCTGTTGCTCATTAATGAAGATGCAGATGTACTGCTACAGTTCTTAATTGATGTGCTCCATTTGTCTGTCTGTCTGTGGGTGGTAGGGGGTCGAGGCCAGAAGTTTGATCCCTAGCAGGCAGTACAGCTCTTGAGTGAACTCTGCAATAAACTGTGGCCCTTAATTGCAGAGCAACACACTTGGCAATCTATGGAGCTTCCACACATGGCGCAAATAGAGTTGAGCTACTCCAAGTGTAGTGATAGTCATATGAGTGGGGATGAAGTGAGCTTGCTTCTTAGCAGAGTCGACTGTGCACATTACTGCATCAAATCTATTAGACTCTGGTAGTTCTACCACAAAGTCCACACTGATGACATTCCAGTGATTCTCTGAGACTGGGAGGGGGTGTAACTCACCCATGGGTTTGTATTGTGGAGTCTTAGTGCATAAGCAGAGGTCACAGGTGTGACAGTACTGACCAATGAGTCGAGACATCTGGGGCCACCAATAATTCTGAAATATGAGCTCCAACATCTTCCAGCATCCAGGATGGCTAGCAACTAGCGAGTCATGGTGCTGGGATATGAGTCGCTGTCAAAGCTGGGGGTCATTAGGAATGTAGATACAATTACAGAAGTACAGGATGTCATCCTTTTCTGTCCACTCCACTGCATGAAGTGAAAGGGTAAATCCCTTTGTCAGCTCCTTCACTGCTAGAGTCACCACATCCTCGTGTAAACCACTACAGTTTACATGATGAATGTCACATAGGATACTGCATTCCTCACTCTCCAAGGTAATTCCTTCCAGTGCATGGACTGTAAACAGCTTGGGTTGCAACAATACAATACCTTGATTGTCATCACTTCTATTCCCATGATCCAGACAATGAGAGAGGGCATCAGTCTTCTCCATGCTGCAGCCTGGGCAATGGTGCAGAAAGAAGTCAAACCTGGAGAGGTAGAGGGACCTGTGGGCTTGACAGTGATTAAGTTTCTTGGAGGTCATGAAGTACTTGAGGTTCTTGTGGTCCATCCAGATCTCAACCTTGTGTTGAGCGCCCTCCAGGAGATATTGCCACTCTGTTAGAATCAAAAGCTCTTTGAGTGGTTTATCAGATCGAGTTCACTGTTGCTCATAAGCAACAGTTGAGGATGACTTAGAATCATGTTGAGAGCCTAAGAATGACCGTGTCAAGCTGAGCTTGCCTGGTGTTGTATTGCAGCTTAAATAGTACAAATGCAAGAGAATGTCTACATAGGTAGTCAAGTGAAAGAACAATAGCATGAGAAAGTAAATGAGCATTCCACAGAGTAATACAATAGTGAGAGAGAATGGTTGTATGAGATTAGAGGTGCATAGCTAATGCTCTGCAAAAGACAATAGAGAAGTGAAGAACAATAGCGTTGATAATACTCGACCTGAAAACCTAACAAAAACCTGTTAAAAGGCTTAAGAAGTATAACACAGGCTAGAGGAAGGGTGCAAGTTGGTACTAAATATCACCGCTGATACCCCAACAGTTGTAGTGAGTGATGTGAAATGATGGGGTGTGTTGCAAATAGGCTTTAGAGGCATATGAAAAGGTTTGAAAAAGGTTTGAAATGGGTTTGAAGATGTTCGAAAGAGGTTCAGAGAGGTTCAAAGAGGTTCAAAGTAGTTCAAAAAGTTTAGAAAGAGTTGGATTGGTGTTGAAGTATATCGAAGAATGGATATAGCAAATTAGATGTATTTTCAAGAGATGATAGATGATAGGTGATAAGTCAAGGAGCAAATATGAAAGTTCAAAGAAGTTTGCAATATTTTGCAGAACTTCGAGATATGATGCGAAGATAAGACTCAAGAGAACAGCTTTTAAATTGAACGATAATGGAGAGGGTGACTTCTTCTCTGTTCCCTTTGCTTTTCTTGTCTCCCTATCTAAGTAACTAGTACAAGTCTATATACTGTACAATTTGAAGAGATAGTACTAAAAAGGAAATAACAACATGTGGAAAACATGAGGCAATACCTACAACAATGAGGACTTTGTAGATCATAAAACAAATAATAAATAATAAATAATTAAAACATACAGTGTCCCCATATAGTAAAAGTACTTATCTTTTGCTTCAATATATCATTGAAACCTCTAAGCGCTATTATTGCATCCTAAATCTCTCATCATCTCTCATCGTGTCTGGTAGTGCTTGATATGTGACGAAATGGTTTATTCCAGATGTGCAGTGCAAGTCAAAATGGTTTCGAAACAGCTATACAGCAGCCAATGTTATTCAAAGTAGTATGAAGTCATTCAAAGTGTCACAAAATCATTCAAAGTTGTTCAAAGTCATTTAAAGTAGTGCAAAATAGTTTGAAGTTGCTCAAAAATGGTTCAAAATCAATTTAGTGGCATTCATAGCAGTTCAGAGCATCTGTCATAATGTGTTGATATGATTGGGAGCCATTCCAGACCTTAGAGTGTGCAATGGACCTATCAGCATTCATAGAACAGTAGTACAACAAGTGAATGAAAACAATAAGGTGTGAAATTTATGGTGCATGTGTTATCCCCTAGCATTATCCCCTTCTCCATAACACACTCCTCCAATGCCTGCATTATTGCCAGCATCTCCTTGTTGTGGATCTTGTAATTGCAATCCACAGCACTGAGGCTCTTTGAGTAGAAGGTGATGAAGTGCCACTTCTGATCCTCTGGAGACTGTTGGGACAACACTGCACCCATCACAAAGTCAGAACTGTCAGCTTCTACATGGAAGGGGTGGGAGTCATCAGCAAAGGTGAGAATGGGAGTGGAAGTGACCATCTCTTTGAGCTTTTCAAATGCCTCCTGCTGTGCATTACTCCAGCCCCATGCTCCCTTGCCCATGAGATCAAATAGTGGGCATGCATGGTGTGAGAAATCTTTAATAAAGTGCTGATAGAAATTGATGAAGCCTAGAAAAAACTGCACCTCTTTCTTGTTTTTGGGCATGGGTCACATTGTAATACCAGCAACCTTGACTGGGTCCATCTCCACCTGTCTATCCAAAATAATCAAGCCCAGGTATTCAATCCATGTTTTCTCAAACTTGCACTTGTAATGATGAAGGTAGAGTTTGTGCTGTCGAAGTTGCTCCAGTACCAGGCATGTGATTTGATGATGTTTATTGAGGTCTTGGGTAAAGATGAGAATGTCATCGAGGTAGATGCAGACCACACCTTCCAGTATGAGATTGTGGAAGATGTCACTCATCATGGTCTGAAAGGTGGCAGGGCTGTTAGTGAGACCAAAGAACATGACACATGGCTCAAAAAAACCATGATTCATGTGAAATGCTGCCTTCCACTCATCCTCTTCCTTTATTCACACATTGTTATGACCCCAGCAGATGTCGAGTTTTATCAAATAATGTGCCCCATAGAGTTGGTTGACAAGTTCAGATATGAGGGGCAGTAGATGATGATTCTTGACTGTGATGTCATTAAATCATCAGTAGTCTTGTACTGGTCAAAGAAAACCATTCTTCTTTTTGACAAAGAAGAAGAGCAAGGCCATGAGTGACTTAGAAGAGCAGATATAAACCAGAAGCCAAGTGCTCATCAATAAATTTGTCAAGTTCTTGTTGTTCTTTAGGGGAGAGAGGGTAGACCTTGCAAAAGAAAGGTGTGGCATCTGGTGTGAGCTCAATTGCATGATCCCATGGCTTATGGTTAGAAAGTGAGTCGATGGATTTCTTGGAGAAGACATCCTCTAAGCCATGCAGGTGAGGAAGCACAGAGTCAGTGAAGGATTTGGGTGCACTGTTCTTGTGAAGAACCTCCACAAGGCATTGGGAGATGTTTGAGGTGGCATGCGACTCATGTGAAGGGTTAATAGCAGTGTAGAAAATTTGGTCACCTTCCTCGATCTGCTTCACCTCCTCTTCATCATCATCATCAGATGCACTATCTGAAACACCTTCCAAGTCCACATCAGGCATGGACATCAGACCAGCATGACACACTTTCAAGTGCATTGTAAGAGTACCTTTCACCCTTGACATTCCTGTCTGCCTTCAGTGAAGCAAGTGTGACAATGAGAAGGGCAACAACTCATAATAATAACTTCACCTGTCACCCAGTCAACCTCAGGAATAATTATGGTCATGAAGCCATGGATAGCCCAAAATCGCCTCCTGCTTCCCTAGTTGGGTCACAGCAAAAAGAGCCTGCTCATTATGGTCCTTGTACTAGAAGACTAAGTACACAACCTTCCAAATTGCCCCAGCTTCATTTGGGGAACCATCCACATTGTAGACAGGTATGGGTTGAGATAGTGAATCAGTATTGAGCTGTTTTTGTTGGACCAGGTGAGAGTCAATAAAAAAGCCCATGGCACCCCAGTCTAGGAGAGCAGAGACATTGAGAACTTGCCCTGTATCTGTAGTCTGCAACTCAATTTTCAATTCTAATGATCACTGGGAGGGTCTGGATGCCACAATGTATTTGCACAGTAGTTTGTGCTCCCAAGATTTCAATCTGGGTTGGGGTAGAGGATATGGAGAAAGGGTAGATACATCTTTAGCCACTTCAGGAGAGTCCAGAGAGGACAGTCATAGAATGAAATTCATTCTTTAGTAAATCAACAGACAGAACTTTAAAGTGGTTATGGATGGGCAATGAGGGCATACTGTTCACTCGTCACAAGCAGAAAAATCCTGTTCATCCACCTCTTCTGCCTTCACCTCCTCATTTCCTTTCTACCTCAACTCTTCAACATCTTCGAGTACCAATAGATCTTGGAGGAGTTGATCTCATCCCTCAGCTGTGAGTCTGCAGATATTCTGGCAGTGAGAACGGTTTCGAGTTATATGTCCCATTTCCCCATAGTGGTAGCAGAAATCCAGCCTGTGGGCTCAGCTATGGGCTGTATTAACATTCATTTGAGCTGGGGTATTAGGATTCGGTGCCAAGGTCTGGTGCATAGAGATGGGGTTGGGGTGAGGGGGTGCTCAATTGAAGGTGTGGGAGATGTGGGTAGTGGTGGGAGTGCAGAATGCTGCAGTGAATGCCACATTTGTGAGTCAGTTCTCATTACAAAGGGAGGCAGCTTCATACCATGCATTTATCATCATCTGCCTGAACATCCCTCTAACATCTGCACAATCTGGTCTTAGATTTCCCAGTTCAACCCCCAACAGAACTTTGCCACCACTGGTAACCCATTTTCATACCTTGCCATATCTACCAGATTTTGAAATTCATCGATTTAATGTCTACAGATCGATGCACTTGGTAGTAGGAGGTGGATGCAAGGCATGTCATGTGATGATACTCAACCTGGAAACCTAACAAAAACCTGTTAAAAGGCTTAGGAAGTATAATACAGGCTAGAGAAAGGGTGTGAGTTGGTACTAAATATCACCGCTGATACCCAAAAGTTGTAGTGAGTGACGTGAAATGATGGGGCATGTTGTGAATAGGCTTTAGAGGGGTACAAAAAAGTTCAAAAGAGTTCAAAATAGGTTCGAAGATGTGTGAAATAGTTCGAAGTAGGCTCGAAGAAGTTCAAAGAGGTTCGAAGTAAGTTTGAGGAAGTTCGTAGATGTTAGACTAATGTCGAGGTATGTCGAGGAGTGAATATAACAAATAAGAAGTGTTTGTCAAGAGGCAATAGGTGATTTGCAATAAAATGAAGAGTTAATACAATAGTTCAAAGAAGTTTGCAATATTTTGCAGAACTTAGAGATACATTGCGAGGCTAAGACTCAAGAGAATGGCTCTTAAATCAAATGATAAAAGAGAGGGTAACTTCTTCTCTGTTGTTCTAAGTAACTAGTACAAGTCTATATACATTTTGAAGAGATAAGTACTAAAAAGGAAACAATAACATGTGGAAAACACAAGGCAGTATGCACAGCAAATAAAGGTATTGTAAAACATAAAACAAATGAAAAATGATGATAAGTGAAGCATACATTGTCCCAGTGATACGGCTCCTTATCGCCCTGCGCGCATACTATGGCATTTTTTGCGATTGTGTGCACCTCCTAGATGGCTTCCGCACACTTTGTGTAGCGCGCTTTTGCGCACCTTTGTGCGCTTTCGTGCGCCTTTGCACGCCTTTGACCGTTTAGGTGTGCCTTTGTGCGCCTTTTGCATTTCTACTGCGCTTTTGTTTCCCCATAGCCGCCAATCATTGTGTGCCCTAAATGCGCCTCGTTGCGCTTCAAGCCGCCTCCATGCGCCCCCCCCACGCTCCTTATCTGCCTTCTACATTTATTGCGCTCTCGATGCGCCTTTGCGCACTCCTTTTACACTTTACCTGCAACTCACATTCCCTGCTGTGCACTCTTTGCACAATCTCTATCACACACAACAATCCACTGCACCGGTGCACTGCGCATCGCAGCTCCCATCTTACTGGCACATTTACTTGAGGCATACCACGATTCCGGCACGAGCAAACTGCACATTCTTACATAACTGGGCCGCTTTGCGCCTATTTGGCATTGGACTGTGCGCACTTGGGCGCTTTCATGTAACCCAGGCGCTTTGGCAGTATTTGGTCTTGCACAGCATCCCCTTTTAGTTCTTCCACATTTCCAATCGGCATCGCCTTATCTGGTAACCGGCACAGGTCGATCACGCCATTATTACTAAGGCGCAGCACGCGACATATAACACCAAAGCGGATTAATTGGGAAGAGTGCACGAGACTTAGCGCGCACCAATAATAGCGCATTGCACCAGAACAGTTGGATATTGAGCTATAGGTGCGCAAATCTTATTGGCTGAGGCAGCAGCATAGTGCGGTCAGGTTTAGATGGGCGAATGGATGCGCTTGTGGGTAGCGCATGGCGCTTCCTATTTTTATACTTTATTTCACCATTTTATCACATAAGCCATTTGTACATAGTAGCGGACAGATAGAGAAACCAGAGGATCTTTCCCTCCCCCCCTCATAGTTCATAGCTCAGTCAGCGTCGCACATAGTCTGTGCACCAGCATCCAGTCCGTGCGCCTTCATAGTGCGCCCTTCGTATAGCCATGTTTGCATTATCGTTTGCGTCCCCTCATCGTATTGTTGCGTTTTGTCCCTTGCGTTGTGTCCTTCATCCTTGTCTGTGCACTATCGTAGTGCGCCCTTCGTATAGCCGCGTTTGCGCACCGTTTGCACACCCTTTTGCATAGCCACATTTTGCGCACCGCCTGCGCCTTTTTCCGCTCCTTGCGCTTTCACTCTGTTTGCACCCCCAAACTGTGCACCACCTTCAGTGTACATCCCAGTGTCGTCTTTGTCCTGTTACACCTCCCGCCTTCATCATCCTCATCGTTGCACACTTTTGCGCTCTCGTTGCACGTTTTTCCGCACTGCGCGTTTTTGCCTCTTTGCGTTGCACACTTTTCCGCCACTGCGCATATCTCCCCTTTCGTGTACACTACTACGCACACTGAAAATCGCTGTACCAGCCTCTCTATAGTCTCCGCGCCCTGAAGGACGATCCGAGGCCATCTAAGCGAACTCCCCCCTCACCCCGAGCACGCCTGCAGTTGTAGGTTAAGTGTTCACCCCTTCTGTTGAGACTCTGCACTGAGTACCAACTGAACTCATCATTTTCTGGAGCCCACCGTGAGGGGTTTCTGTTTATCAGACCATATTTTAGACCTCCATCGGCTCGCCCTTCACTTCAACATTAACCACCTTCGCACCCTCCATTCCGAGCTGCTAGCAACTGCGCTCCAGCTTGGGGAAATACCAGTATTTGAATCACTCTTCCTAAACAACACACATCACTCGTTCGCGCTGTCTTTACCTCCACCTTCACCTGAATCATCCCTACCTACCCTAACTCTGTCCGCATCACCGCATTTTTCCCCACCTCCAAATTTCGCTGCGCTTTTACCAGATCTTAACTCTACACACCTTATTCCACCTACCATGGCTACCATGCACATGCCATCTGCATCTAACCAAAACGCGCCGCGCTTTGACCCTGCAAAACCGTGCGAACTCCAGAAGTACTTTGAGGAGCTTGCGCAACTTCTCCGTGATTGTAACGTCACCGATGAGACCAATAAGAAGTTCCACACAGTGCGCTATTTGGACAGCGACACTGCAGACACTTGGAAACTGCTACCAGAGTATAGCGCGATGCACAACTATGGTGCATTCAAAGACGCTGTCCTAAAGCTTTATCCTGGCTCTAGGGATGGCAGTAAATGGAGTATTAGCGACCTGGACAAGCTTATTGGTGAGACCGCACACGTTGGCCTCGTAACTGCAGAAGAAATCGCGCGCTATTATCACGCATTTTTCAACATTAGTGAATACTTAGTTGCGCAAGGCATATTGGCGTGCTACGACCAAAGCCGCATGTTCGTTAGGGTGTTTTGACCAGACCAGCTGGAGTGCATTTTGAGCCACCTTGCGATTGCGGTACCGAATCAGCCTGCAAATGTGCCATACTCATTAGACGCAATATGTGATGCAATCGACTTTATCTTTGAAGGCCCAGCGCACTATTTCCAGCCACTTACTGGGCTCACAGTGCAAAACCCCGATATGTATGCGCCCTACTCAGCACCCAGCGCACCCATTTCCCAGCCACAACCTAGCGCACCCGCAGTCAAAGCAGAAGACATTTCAGTCTTATTCGAGCGCATGACACAGACGATAGTTACTGCATTGAGCGCATCATGCAGAGATGGCGGAAATGGTGCGCCTCGCTCGAACAACGACAAGTGCAATGGTTGCGGTCAGACAGGGCACTATATCCCTGAGTGCGCTTCAATTGAGTGCCTTATTAGTGAAGGGAAGTGTAGGCGAAATGCGGAAGGGCGCATCGTACTCCCAGGTGGCGCATTTGTGCCGCATTCTATTCCAGGCAATTTCCTAGGTGAGCGCATCGAGGAATGGCATAAGCGCAACCCAGGGCAGATTGCCACGGGTCGACTTTCATCTAATACCAATTCGCAGCTCATCTACAATATAGCGCCTCGTCCAGCTCCAGCTGCACCTCTACAGTCGACGTACATTGCCGCTTCAGCTCCTGCAGCAGATTATATGCAAAGCACACCAAATGCGCAACTAACGAAGGAAGAGCACATTGATGTGCTCGAGAGGGAGTTGATGGCGCTTCGCAAAAGGCAAGTCTTCGATGGCGTTGAAATTCTGCAGCGCGCACCGCGCAATACATCCAATCAAGAGGGTGTGCATTCTACAACCACAGACATGGCACCCGCCGACAGTATTGAGTCCCCAGCTTTGCAATCCGCTGCGAGCGCAACTGATGCGCCCGACGAGACACCCATACATCCCTATTCCAACATTCCTGAGGCGCATTTTGCACCCACAGCAGCAGATAAACCAGACATACCAGCTAACTCTTCCAAAGGCAAAGAGCCATCATACCGCACTGTCATTCCCATCCAGAACCCGCAGATTGTTGACGACGTATATGCGCACGCCATGAAGGCGCCCTCTGTTATGGTTTCGCATGAAGAGCTTCTATCCCTTTCACCCGATCTCAGGCAGCGCCATAGAGAATAAGTTACCCCAAAGTGCATTGCAGCTACCAGTGCGGAAGTGGTAGCTACAAACCTTGCGAGTGTTATGCCATTTGCACACTGCGAAGCGCATGCACCTTTTGCAGGAGATAAAATGCTTAATGCGACACCACCAGTTAGCGCGGCAATTGCAGGGCTGCTTCCTATTGTTTTGCAGGATTCATTTGAACAGTACCTTACCCATCTCCAGCCAGGCGAAATTGAAAACCCCGATGTTTTGAAGGTCGCTAAAGAGTCGCATGCGCTTCACTCCATTGATTTATTGATCGACAACCAAGAGTACTTTGAAGCTATCTTAGATCCGGGTTCACAAATTATCGCAATGTCAGAAGCAGTCTGCCATCGTCTTGGGCTTCAGTACAACCCGCGCATTCGTTTATACATGCAATCAGCCAATGGAGAGGTAGATGAGTCGCTTGGGCTTGCGCGCAACGTTTCTGTGTGCATTGGGGATATCATTGTCTATGTGCAAGTTCACGTTATCCGTTCACCTGCTTACGATATTCTGTTAGGGCGCCCCTTCGACGTGTTAACGCACTCCATCGTGCGCAACTTTGCAGATGAAGCGCAAACAATTACAATCTGCGATCTGAACACCGGCGCCATCTCCACCATTCCAACAAAGCCTAGGGGGAAGCCGCGCCACTTCTTACCAGCTCCAGCAACACCGCACTTTGCTATTCAGCATAACCCGCAAAGAAATTTTTGCCAGGCTTCGAGGAATTGATCTCAGACCAAGGAGAAGCCGCCACTATCATAACATTTGACTCTGATACCCAATCTTGTGACGTTTCCGCATTTGCGCTTATTCCATTTTCCGCTTCCATTCCTTCCACCTCTATTATCTCTCAACTCTACCTATCCCAGTGTACCAACAGTCATGTGCAGGCGCTCTTAAATTCGATCGACCCTGTGGCGCTTATTCCTGCCGCGTTTCCAAAAAGCGCACATGCGTGCACAACTTTTATCGATTTAGTGGTGTGCGCACCGCAAAAGGGCATAGTGACCAAGAAGAAGTATAAACCGGTTGCTAGAAAAGTCAAGCCAGTTATTGCGCCCGTCCCAAACGAATTCCGCATCGAGCGCAACATTATAGGCGATCCGCTAGCAGTGCTTCCTGTGCTTTTACCAAATCCGCCACCATTTACCCCGACCGGGCGCTATACTGAAGAGCGCATGCAAGCGCTCCAGGAGCGCCACACTGATTTCCTATTACCAGAGGAGATGAAGGTTTTACACCACTTGATGTCTTTGCAGAATGAAGCCTTTGCATGGAGCGATGAGGAGCATGGTAGCTTCAAGACCGCGTTCTTTCCCCCAGTAGAAATCCCAGTTATTCCGCACACTCCTTGGATAGAGCGCAACATCCCCATTCCACCAGGCATATACGACGAAGTTTGCGCCATTATCCGGAAGAAAATAGACTCAGGTGTTTATGAGCACTCAAATTCGGCATATAGATTGCGCTGGTTCTGCACACTCAAGAAAGATGGAAAAGCACTGCGCATCGTACATAGCCTCGAACCGCTTAATCGTGTTACCATTAAACATTCCAGCGTCACCCCTACACCTGAGCACCTTGCAGAGCAATTTGCGGGGCGCGCATGCGGCGCCGTCCTTGATCTATATGTGGGATACGACGAGTGCTTAATCAAAGAATCATCGCGTGATCTTACAACATTCCAGACACCATATGGCGCAATGCGCCTCGTTACATTGCCAATGGGTTGGACAAACTCAGTACCAATCTTCCACGATGATGTGTGCTATATTCTGCAGCCAGAGATACCAGATTACACCATTCCCTATATTGATGATGTTCCAGTCAAGGGGCCTTCGAAGCGCTACATTTTACCGGATGGCTCATGCGAAGCGCTCACTGCGAACCCTGGTGTAAGGCGCTTTGTGTGGGAGCACTTTCAGAACGTGAACCACATTGTGCAGTGCATGAAATATAGCGGCGGCACTTTCTCTGGGACGAAATTTACCTTGTGCACTGAAAACTTTGTCATTCTTGGCCATTATTGCACCCCAGAAGGTAGAAAACCCGAACGCGGCAAGGTAGATGTTATCCGCAATTGGGGCGCATGCCACACACTGTCAGAAGTGTGCGCATTCTTGGGAACAGTCGGTTTAATGCGCATTTATATCCACAATTATGCGCACTGCGTTAACGTGCTCACAAGGCTTACGCGCAAGGACGCTCCATTTGAATGGGGCCCAGAGCAGATAGCGGCGCAAAATGACATCAAGCAAGCAGTGCTAGAGTGTCCTGCACTACAACCGATCGATTATTCCTCAGAGCTCCCTGTTATCCTTGCAGTCGACTCTTCCCAGATAGCGGTCGGCTTTTACCTTTGCCAGCAAAAATGCGCATTTACAACCAGTTCGGCTCGATTACGCTCAACGACAGAGAAGCGCGCTTTTCACAACTGAAGCTAGAGATCTATGGGCTTTACCGCGCACTGCGCAATTTGCGCCTTTATATTATAGGTGTGTGCAACTTAATAGTGGAGACTGATGCGCGCTATATCAAGGGCATGCTACAAAACCCCGATATTCAACCATCCGCTAGCATTAACCAGTGGATTGTCTCAATCCTTACATTCCACTTTACACTCGTGCATGTTAGGGGAGTGGTGCATGGTCCAGATGGGCTTTTGCATCGGCCGAAGCAGCCAGAGGACTTAGAGGGAGAAGAGGATGAAGAGTTTGAGGACTGGATTGATGCGCTACATGGATTTATGCATGCGATACGTCCCATTTCACAGTCTTTGGATGCGCAAGCACTTGCGCTGATGCAGCCAGAGCCAAACAAAAACGCGCAAAATGCGCGCAATAGTGCGCTTATTTACGACGATGACTATAGCCAAGTTCCAAGGAGTGCAACAGCAGATGCAGAGGATGAGAAGTTAGATTTGGTGTGGATTTGGATGGATACCCTAACGCGCCCTAGCGACTTCACAGATTCTGAGTACAGCGCGCTCGTGCACTACGCGAGCGCATTTTTCAAAGACAAGATGCGCCTATGGAAGTGCAATGCGCATGGTGCTCACCAGCTTGTTATTTGGCAGTCTAGATGCTTACCGATATTGCGCACCATCCATGACAACATTGGACACAAGCGCTTTTACATGACACACTCCACATTGCTCGAGCGCTTTTGGTGGCCGCATGTTATGGACGACATCGTTTGGTTCGTGCGCACTTGTCATATTTGCCAGATCCAGCAAACACAGAAGGTTCTAATACCGCCAGTCGTCACAATGCCTGCGCCCCTGTTCAGTAAAGTTTATATTGATACGATGCACTTACCAGTATCAGCAGGGCGGCGCTATATCGTCCAAGGGCGTTGCTCACTTGCGACTTGGCCGGAATTCCGTGGGCTCCCTAAAGAAAATGCGAGCGCACTTGGCGATTGGATGTTCCAAGACCTTATCTGCAGATGGGGTGCATTGTGCGAGATAGTCACTGATAATGGCAAGCCATTCATCAAAGCGCTAGCCTATCTCAGTAAGCGCTACCATATCAATCACATCTGCATATCTGGCTATAATTCGCGTGCTAATGGAATTGTTGAGCACGCACATTTTGATGTGCGTCAAGCACTTATCAAAGCAGCAGATGGAGTAGAATCAAAGTGGTTCAGTGCACTGTACTCAGTCTTTTGGGCGGAGCGCATCACAGTTTGGAAGCGCCTCGGTGTTTCGCCATACTTCATTGTTACAGGTGCGCTGCCTCTAATCCCTCTCGATATCATTGAAGCGACATACCTTAACCCACCCCCAGATTCTATACTCTCCACAACAGACTTAATCGTGCAGTGCGCGCGCACATTACAAAAGCGTCCAGCAGACTTAGCGCACATCCATTCCCGCATCTATGCAGAGAGGTGCAAGGCAGCGCTCCGTTTCGAGAAAGCGCACTCAAAAACCATCCGCAGTTTCGACTTCCAGCGCGGTGACTTAGTCCTTATGCGCAACACGGCAATTGAAAAGAGCCTTAACTGCAAAATGCGCACGCGTTATCTCGGTCCTTTAGTTATAGTGTCGCGCAATCAGGGCGGCGCATACATAGTCTGCGAGCTCAACGGGATGGTATTTGACAGGCCAGTAGCCGCGTTCCGCCTACTGCCATACCACGCGCACAAGTCCATTGCGCTTCCTGACATAGCGCTCGATATCACCACAACGCGGTTAAGAGAGATGGAAGAGTCCATAGTAGTGGACACGGAAGACGAAGAAGCAGTTGACGAAGAAGAAGCGCAAGGAGATAGCGCTGAGGAAGAAGAAAGCGCCAATGAGGCGTGCAACTAGCGCTCCATGCACACCGCTATGGATACTTCACCATTTTATATGTATGCTTTGCTTTCTTTCATTTTTTTTACGTTACCTTTTCCTATTCACGAAGTCGCATCTGGACGCGTTCCGTGATTGCGCAACCCATGGGTTTTACCGGCCGTGATGATCTACTGAGCCTTTCCCATTTTTTTTACACTTTGTGATATTGCGTGCGCTTCATCTTATCTCTTACTCTTTTATCGATGGACATGGTCAATATCTCAGTTGGGAGGAGGAAAGTGATGGTTGGACAATTTTTCCGCACCCCTTGCATTTGTGCATCTTCGCATGGTGCATGTTTTTTGTGCACTTGACATTTCTTGCTCGAACGTTGCTTATATTATCTCTTCTCTCTCACACATATTATTTGGGCTTACAAATTTTGTTTTATGGCAACATGGAAGTGCGCGCGCAGGTTGGCGCAAAGTGCACACACTTCACTGCTTCGGAGCGCACCAGTGCGACGCACGCCTTTTCGTCCTCCTGCGCCTCGGCGGTATCTATATCGCTCACCTCATCAATGGCTCTGAACTCACCTTCCAGCCACTCCAAGTTAACCTCTGGCGCCTGCAATTCAGCGGTCAGGAGTGCGCGGCGCGCCTTGCGCACTTCCAGCCGCTCCACCAGCCCGTGCGCCCTACGCTCAAATTCCTCAGACCTCTCTTTCTCCTCAATCATCTTATGCATATCGGGCATCAGCTCTTCGCCCCAAGCAAGCCACTCCTCCACCATGATTCCGCTGAATGCACTACGCGCCTTTGTGAGGAGCGCGTCGAGTTCTGCGTCATCTTGGACACAGTCCACATGGCTTTTATACATGTTCTACATGACCTGACCCTTAGCAACCTGCGCCAGTTATAGAAACACAAAAAGCGCACCAGTTTACTACAAAACCCTTCACCCCAAGCTTGCATCGTCGTCTGCTCACTCCCAGCAGCAGGGAGGGTCTCATTGAGGGCCAGAATCGTTTGTCTGAGGGCTAAGGTAAATGCTGAAGCCATTGGATCGGGTAGAGATGGGTTGTGGAAAGAGTTATAGAGGATAGATGGTGGTCAGAGATGGATAAGGAGAGAATGGCCGCTTATGTGAGCGAAGAAAATTTTGCGCTGACCAATTGCATGCTGCCTGAGGACAGTCAGTACTTCAGTTGGGAGGAGATGATACGGCTCCCTATCGCTCTGCGCGCATACTACGGCATTTTTTGCGATTGTGTGCACCTCCTAGATGGCTTCCGCACACTTTGCGTAGCGCGCTTTTGCGCGCCTTCGTGCACTTTCGTGCGCCTTTGCACGCCTTTGACCGTTTAGGTGCGCCTTTGTGCGCCTTTTGCATTTCTACTGCGCTTTTGTTTCCCCATAGCCGCCAATCATTGTGCGCCCTAAATGCGCCTCATTGCGCTTCAAGCCGCCTCCATGCACCCCCCCCACGCTCCTTATCTGCCTTCTACATTTATTGCACTCTCGATGTGCCTTTGCGCACTCCTTTTACACTTTACCTGCAACTCACATTCCCTGCTGCGCACTCTTTGCACAATCTCTATCACACACAACAATCCACTGCACCGGTGCACTGCACATCGCAGCTCCCATCTTACTGGCACATTTACTTGAGGCATACCACGATTCTGGCACGAGCGAACTGCGCATTCTTACATAACTGGGCCGCTTTGCGCCTATTTGGCATTGGACTGTGCGCACTTGGGCGCTTTCACGTAACCCAGGCGCTTTGGCAGTATTTGGTCTCGCACAGCATCCCCTTTTAGTTCTTCCACATTTCCAATCGGCATCGCCTTATCTGGTAACCGGCACAGGTCGATCACACCATTATTACTAAGGCGCAGCATGCGATATATAACACCAAAGTGGATTAATTGGGAAGAGCGCATGAGACTTAGCGCGCACCAATAATAGCGCATTGCACCGGAACAGTTGGATATTGAGCTATAGGTGCGCAAATCTTATTGGCTAAGGCAGTGGCATAGTGCGGTCAGGTTTAGATGGGCGAATGGATGCGCTTGTGGGTAGCGCATGGCGCTTCCTATTTTTATACTTTATTTCACCATTTTATCACATAAGCCATTTGTACATAGTAGTGGACAGATAGAGAAACCAGAGGATCTTTCCCTCCCCCCCTCATAGTTCATAGCTCAGTCAGCGTCGCACATAGTCTGTGCACCAGCGTCCAGTCCGTGCGCCTTTGTAGTGTGCCCTTCATATAGCCATGTTTGCGTTATCGTTTGCATCCCCTCATCATATTGTTGCGTTTTGTCCCTTGCGTTGTGTCCTTCATCCTTGTCTGTGCACTATCATAGTGTGCCCTTCGTATAGCCGCATTTGCGCACCATTTGCACACCCTTTTGCATAGCTGCATTTTGCGCACCGCCTGCGCCTTTTTCCGCTCCTTGCGCTTTCACTCTGTTTGCACCCCCAAACTGTGCACCACCTTCAGTGTACATCCCAGTGTCGTCTTTGTCCTGTTACACCTCCCGCCTTCATCATCCTCATCGTTGCGCACTTTTGCGCTCTCGTTGCGCGTTTTTCCGCACTGCGTGTTTTTGCCTCTTTGCGTTGCGCACTTTTCCGCCACTGTGCATATCTCCCCTTTTGTGTACACTACTAGTGCGCACACTGAAAATCGCTGTACCAGCCTCTCTATAGTCTCCGTGCCCTGAAGGATGATCTGAGGCCATCTAAGTGAACTCCCCCCTCACCCCGAGCATGCCTGCAGTTGTAGGTTAAGTGTTCACCCCTTCTGTTGAGACTCTGCACTGAGTACCAACTGAACTCATCACCAGTATAGTAAGAGTTCTTGTCCTATTGCTTCAATATATCATTGAAACTCAAAACTGCCATTATCATATTCTAATTCTTTTGTCATTTCTCCTTGTGTCTGGTAGTGTTCGATATGCAATGCAGTAGCTCATGCCAAATGTTTTTTGTGTGTCGAAAATGTTTTAGAATAGCCTTATGGCAGCCGACATCATTTGAAGTAGTGCAAAGTTGTTCGAAGGCATTCGACATCTTGTGAAATCATTCGAAACTATTTGAAATCATTCAAAGTAGTTTGAAAATGGTTCGAGATCGATTTTGTGGTGTTTGTAGCAGTTTGGAGCATGTGTCATAATGTCTCAATACAATTAGAAGCATTCTCCAGACCTTAAAGTGCACAATAGACCTATCAATGGCTCATTGGCATTCATTGAGGGGGCAGAAGTGTCATATGAACTCATCTCAAAAGTTCCCCCAGGATGAGAAGGGAAGAGAACCACTGTAAGGGCAATCTCAAAGCCTAACTTAGTAGTGAGCTAACAGAGCAGAATCCAAAGTTAACATTATACTACATAATACAAACACTTCAGGTGCACCTAACAAAAGGGAATCCAAAAAGAAAACTCTAAGGACCCATCTGCTGATGCCCAGTATATGTGATAGACCCAAAAATCAAATAATAGGCTAAAAATAGCAAAAAGGCAGAAATAGGCAGATCAAGCTATGGAATGATGTCACCTTGATGGGTAAACATTCAGAAGGGGTCCCACCTCTAAGAATAGAACTGTCAACATGTACCAAGGGAAAAACTAAAAAATAATTGTAAAATAGGAATAAAATCATAGAAAACCATAGTAAAGGCAGAACAGGGTGAAATAATATATATATATAATTTTGGAATGAATGCAGAAAATTGCCCAGACATCTGGGATGCCTTTCTTTCCCCTTACACATGCAGTATGCATGACTTCATAAATGGCTGTGAATCATCAGCAGATGCTGCACTCAATGCAATGTCGGGAAAGCAGCAGAGTTTCAAAGACTTCATGAGCTTGCTCTGCTCAAGGAGTTTCAGGCTGAACCACAGACTTTTTATTTGGTACTGGCATTAAAAAAAAACTCTCAACACATTGGGGGGCCTTCAAAGCAATCAGCTGTAACAAGACAATCACAACTGGTAGGAGCACCTGAACTGGAGCACCTGAAGTCCCTTTCCCCCCATCTCCCACAAGTGGACCTGAAGTGTTGACATCACAGGAAATGATGTTTTAGCAATCAACTGGGAGACCAAGGGCAAGGAAAAGCCACATAATTCTGGGTACTTCTGATGGTGTACATATACCAAAAGGAGTGGTTAGTCACACCAAGTCTTCCAATGCTGTCTCTGCTGCCTACAGTCAACCACCCATGGTAACTGGTATTGATGCTGGTCTATATTTTTCAGACACTGGATCCAATGATTCACCACATTCTGATGCCATGTCTGATGCTGATGTTACTCCTGATGGCAATCCCATTCCCGATGCTGATTTTATTCCTGATGCCATAGCACACATGGTCTGTCAAGGCAAAGATGATGCAGCAAATGATGCTAATTAGCTCACTGCCTTTTAGGCAGCCATGGCATATGATGCTGATTCATCATCTGCTCATACAGGTTCCCCAACTGGCTTTGATGCCACTGACTTTTACCTTGCCAATTATACCTCTTCATTCCCACCCACAAATCCCCTTTCAATGGCTTTTGCCACTGCATCTGATGCAGCAGATGTTTTCCTCTCATCATTGGGGACAGATTCTGTCAGCTCTGATGGTAAATCTGATTCTAATACATCTTCACTTGGAAATCCCATTTCAACAGCTGTTCCTACTGCATCTGATGTGGCTGATGTTTTCCTCTCATCATTGGAGACAGATTTTGCTGGATCTCATGGCAAAAACAATGCTGATGCCGATGCTGATACCCATTCTGACTCAGAGAATAATTTTAGTGCCAAATCCCCCAGCACCTCCCAGATAGAGAACCACACTCCCTCTGGCATCACACTGCCCATCTATAGTCATGCAGACTTTAGTTATGTTGATGACATGCTCTGATGATATGGACACTACAGACAATGAATGATGCACATTTATTTCATTTATATACAGTACATGAATTTATAGTAATAATCTCATTATTGATGTTTTTGGTGGTCTGTCAGTGAGGCACACTGAACATTTCATGCCTGATCCATGATGCCAATGCCATACCTAATGCCAATGTCAGTGTTAATTCTTCCATCTGATGATGTCAATTCATAGGTTACTGATTTACATGCTACATCTAGTATGGATCTAACCAATACATAAATATTGCCTGTACCCATTCCATCTTGTTTTCCAATGCCAATCCACTTATGCCAAGTTTCTGTGCTGATACTCTGCCTAATCCCAATCCTTATGCTTGTGTCACCAATTAATAGGGTACAATTATTTATGTGTATTGTATTGTGTACCTACTGTCCAGCAAGCTATCAAATAGTGCAATCCCCACTGCCTAATGCCAATGTCGATGCTTGTGTCACCAATTAATAGGGTACAATTATTTACATGTATTGTACTGTGTACCTACTGGTGCAATCCCAGCTAATCCCAGCTGCCTACTGCTGATGCTGATGCCAGTGTCCCCAATTCATTGGTTACCATGTCTATACAACTTACATGTTCAATCATCTAGTGTATTGTAATGTACTATACTGTCCACAAAGCTATCCAATAGTGCATTCATTGGTTACTATAGTAGGTACATACATATAGAGCATTCAACAGTGTCCACTGAACCCATATCGTTTGACACAATGTATACATTTGCTAGACTGTATCAGTTGATACATTGTAGCTTACCTATTTGTCATTAGTTTATGAGAGTCAAGAAGTTGCTTCAATTTGTAAAGTTGGTGCAGTCGTGGCTATCTATGTGCTGCCCTCAGTATGATGTCCAGATCAAACACTATGGTTACCAGTTGTGATCCCTGTGGCAAAACACACATTAATTTATTTTCCTCCTTCCCCTGAAAGAACTCGGACATGCCGTGTGAAGCAGCAGCCCTCACAGTGCAAGTGTAGAATAGAATGTAATAAAGATGGGTGGATGTAATCTATTAATGTATCATAGCATGTGTATAAATATGTGTAGGTATCTTAGCATGTACATAAATACCACTAATATAAACACCACACGCTCGAGTCAGGGTACACAGATACGGCTGTAACTTGACAGTTTGTGGGGGGTGTTGAAATCAATCTGCACTGTGCCGAAGGCATATTCGAAGGGCTTGTAATATTATCGAGTCCGTTACATACAAATCTCCTCTTACTTACGTAATAATAGAGTCGATCAGCGTTAACGCGTTTGCCTGGTGTTGGGCACAAGGCAACTTCGCATTGACTTATAACCACCCTGAAAAGAGTTGTGCAAGTCAAGAGTTTTTAATGACAGACAGACTGCCTGGGCTGTCAAACGACCGAGGTAAGTCGCACGCCATGGCTAGAGAGGCGCCCTTAACGTCTTCCGCAGAGACTGTTCCACTACTGCGAGATCCTGAGCATGAAGAAGCAGAGAACCAAGGTCGCCATTTGTCATTTGCAGAACATGTTGGCGCGATCGCTCAAGAACCTCTTACACCTCTCACGAAGGTGTTGCTTACGCTTGCACTAGTCCTCCTACTTTTCAGCTCTGTTAGTTGAATAGAAGCCCTACAAGTTCTCTAGCAATCTCATATCGCTTGCAGATCTTCATTGGCCTGTTCGCTGGTGCCCAGCATAATTTGAAATTGGAGCAGCGACGCAATAGAGGTGGTGGAGACATGCCAGGTGGAACTGTTACAGTGACAAGTACAATGATTCCCACCGCTCCATCCACCCAAGTGACTACTACGACAACTACTCGCATTGTGACCACCACAGTATTACCAGGTCCGTCCCCGACGATAATTCCAGATAAGGTCAGTGCTTGAGAATTTGTGACAAACTCTTCCGTGCCTCATCATCTTGCTAGGAGCTTTGCTTCACCTCGCAATGCATTATCTTGTCTGCCTCTATGCTTTCTTCTTTGGATACCTCTCAAGACCCTTGTGAGAATTTTTACGATTTTTCAAGTATGTAATTCTCCTCTTGAACCATGTGCATTGCTCAACTTTGGAAGATGGAGGTTGGCTCCGTACTCATCCACTTCCAGTGGATAAAGAGAGTTTTGGAAAATTTGAAGCCCTATCGCAGCAAAACAAGCAAGTTATACGGAGAATCTTAGAATCCAATTCTTCGATGCGATCTTTCAGGTCGCCTCAGGATGCCGAACTTCTTCGTAAATTGCGCGGATTTTATTCATCATGCCTGAACGAGCATGCATTGGAAGATCGTGGCGCAGTGCCACTATTAGATTTTGTGCAGGCAATAAAAACACTATACCGTGGTGGAGAGCTTCAAATCTCGTCTGCCAAGGGCTTGGGCAAATCGACTGATTTAACTGCGGCCCTCGCTTACCTCCATTCTAGAGGTCAATTCGGTTGTTTATTTGCTAGTTTGCTGGTTTAAATTCCTCGTATTTACAGGCATTAATACATTCTTCTCCTTTGAGATTAAAGGGGATGATGGTGTAGATCCCAACCACATGGTGCTGTGGTTCAGTCAATCTGGCCTCAGCCTTCCTTCTAAAGTGGGTTGTGTCCTTGTTTTGCTGTATCGCTGTTTGGTGATCCTCCATTTAGGAATACTACGAAGATGAAAGTGTGCTTGGCGAATTTCAGACTGCTGTTGAAAATGTCATTTTTGCTCTTACTGAACCAAAGATTTCTCGACATACGTCAGTCACATTTGTCACGAACGAAAATGCAAATGTCTGGCCTCCCTGGCCTTGGCCGCCTTGGGGAGATGACGACACAGATAAGGACAAGGAACCCGTTGACAGAAGGCGTCGAGCACGTAACCTTGCCAAGGGAGTTGTCAAGTTGGAGTGTCGACTGGCAAAGGCCAGCCTTGATTTGTGAGTTGCAGAGTCATCCTTTTTTGATAGTCCATTTATTAGTTCCTGGTTTAAGAGATGTGCTGTATCAAGACCCTATCAGAACTTATAACCCACTCCCCCTTTCGAATTTCACTGATTCCCTCCCTCAAATCCATTTCCCAACATACTTCGCCACATTTACGCCGCGAACTTTCCCTGAGAAAGTGATTGTAACATATCCTGCATATATTATTTCTCTATCAGACATTCTCCAAGACACGGCTGCAGATGTCATTGAGGCATATCTTGTCACACGAGCGGCTTTGACTTTGTCGCCATATCTTGGCATGACCACGGAGGTATGGCGGGCGCAGCGGTCGCTAGAAGAACTTTTAACAGGGATAAAGAAAGGGGTCATTGGAGATCGGACCGAATATTGTGTCGGAAGAATAGAGGAAGCCCTTGGCTTTGCAGCAGGTCGTTACTTTGTCAATGAGACTTTCAGTGAAGAGTTAAAGGAACGGGGAACACAAGTCATTAGAGGTCAGCACATCGCCAACATCCGTGGTGTGATGAATCATTTTCATTTCACCTAGATATCATCGAGTCCTTCAAGGCGTCACTTCCCCATATCGATTGGATGGATGAGAAGTCTGCCAACGCAGCTGCTGAGAAGGTCATTTTCCCGCCTGCGTCACTGCTCCACCCTGTTGCTCATTTCCGCATTGATCAGGCTGATGCAATTCGCGTCAAAGTTGGCTTCCCATTGTCACCTGACATGCAAGATCCAGGTTCAATCTTGAAATACTACAGTTCCATCGAAGTAATCCAGGACGATTTCTTCGGGAATATGATTAGCGCTGCGTGAGTATCCCTCCATACTCTGACCCGGCCGTCTTGAATAAACAAGAGATGTTCAGCATAAACGAGATCCATAAAAAATGGTCACAGCTAGGTCGGCGACGGAACCGAGACTCGTGGGATATCTATCCATCCATTGTTAATGCTTATTTCGATCCATCCGGCAACGAAGTGCGTGTGCCTGAAAATTTATGATCTTGCTGGCCATAATCATCGAACTTGCAATAAGATTGTTTTCCCTGCAGGTATTCTCCAGCCACCCTTCGCCGGTCAAGGATGGTAGGGGTAAATTCTGCTTCCCTATTTTATAGACTAACTTTATATCAGGCCATCATACCTTTCGTATGGTGCCTTCGGACACGTAGCATCGCATGAATTAACGGTGAAGTCTTACCATGGAACCCGTAGCGGACATCTTACAGTGTTTAAAGCATGCTTTCGATTCGGCAGGTAGGTTGTACAATCAAGCCGGGAAACTAGAGAAGTGGTGGACAAACTCGACGAGCAAAGGATTCAAAATCAAACAAGATTGTATAGTGAAACAATTCTCAGGTGGATTCCCTTCTTCAGTAGCGTTACAAAATTCATTTTGAGTTGGTGCAGCATACACAATTGATGATGGAAAGGGCGGAAAGATACATATCGACGTATGTGATAACCGCCGCATGCTCTCATGCTTCTGACAAGTATTGCTGTGTAGGGCAATTTGTGAGTAGTACTGGGTCTTAAGCTCCATTGCTAACAATTTAACAGGACGTCAGGGGAAAACATTGCGGACACTGGACTGATTCAAGCTTATCGTGCCTGGAAGGCTCAATTTGAAGAGTCTCGCAGAGCAGGGAAAGAGTATCTTCTTCCCGGTTTAGGTTATACTCGGTAAGTATCACCTCGAGTAGTTAAAATTTCAGCGTCGATTCAACTGGACACAGAGAGCAGCTCTTCTTCATATCGTTTGCACAAATATGGGGTAATGCGATGAAAGCATCAGCAGACGTACGTGAGAGTGGATCTGCATTTTGATGTTCCAAGTCTCTCTTTTTTTTTTTTTTCACAGGTACGGCGTGTCCGTTCAGATCCTCATTCCCCTAGTAGGTATCGGGTAGATGGAACTGTTTACAATATACCTGAATTCGCCGAGGCTTTCCGATGTTCGAGTCAAGCCAAGGTATGCTATCTCCTCCTGAACGTTTACGGCGTGTACCAACAACCGTATCAATTGTAGCTTAATCCCCCACATGAGAAGCGGTGCTTGTTCTGGTAACATGTCCATCAAAGCACTAGGCAATACGGTAGCAAGCAGGTTTTCCTCTACTTAGTTAGGATATGGTTTATATTTATATATTTATCTTTCCGGATTGTCGCGCAAAGTATATTCAAAGTACGCCCTTGGTACTGGGCACATCGTTGCTACCGGTTTTTTGAATGGCTTGTCGAATGGCAAGTGCCAGGGCCTTGAAAGCTGACTCCGACCTTAGCACTGTCCGTCATAAAATAGTAATATTTGGAGGTCAGAACCAACTGACCGATGATGATCATTCTCCCCACGCAAAACATCGACATGCAATGTTACACCTGAGGCGATGGCGAAAGAGTAAAATATATGGGGGATCATTTCAGTGGACAAATCCCCAATCTTCTCTCTCTTAAGGCCAAGGTCTGTCACACAGTATGGCCGAGAGCAGATGTCTATCACGGCACGAGAAAGAGCCTATAATCACTTAGAAATGGAAGGGATAGCAGTAGGGGCTTCCATACTTCATCGAGCGGCGCAAAACCTGTCCCATACCTACGTATCCCGCGAATTTCGCCTAGGGCTTGCTTGAAAGCTGTGCCGAGGGCAATAGCGCTGTCCTGTGCAGGGTCCAGCTTTAGCGTGTACACTGTAACAGAACTTGCGCGAAGCTAATAACACTTATCTGCAGTGTGATGATCGTCGATCCATAGATCACCAGTACACTTCATAGTCAGGGACATTCCACTGTGTTTTGCTAAGGCAGAATACATCTACGCGTAATTGGTTCATGACAGACAGACTGCGCGCTTTGCGGATTACTCACATGATCGAGAAAGCCAATGCCAGTAGAGATTTCAATTTTTTGTGGTATGGCTGAACCTGGACCACAGTCCAATATAATGGAAACATCGATCTGAGTCTCGTTCGTCTTGCGTGAAAGGGAAGCTTGTCTTGTAGACATCGGAGAGTTACTGGCAAGGTGATTGTCATTTATTTATTTTATGTAAATATAAATAAAATATAAAATAAAGATTGTAAAATGTAAACACGCGCAATCAATGCGTTTTTCACCGTGCAGTACTTTGCGTTTTTCACCGTGCAGTACTTTGCGTTTTGTGCCGGCCATTCACGCTCGTCGTGTTCCCCATTCATTAACATGCACTAGACAACTATTCAACCTCCTTCGAAAGCCCAAACCAGATGCCAAACAATCGGATCCCATCCTTGCGCAGGATGATCTTTTCCATCCACTTTCCAAGTCTCCCTTTCCTGCAGTTCGTGCCAGAGGCGAGGCTGTTCAGCTCTTAGCGCCATGTCCGGTTTGCGCTTTGCTCCATGATCCTAAACATTACCACGATCAAGCACAACCAAGTACGGTCAAGTTTGAGTGCCCGCATTGTGGGTGGCCTACCCATTGTTCAGAAGAACATTACCAAGAGGACAAGGAGCACCAGAAGTACTGTTCAAGGTTGCGGGAGGCCAATGAAGACGAGCATGATTTGAGGAGTGGCAGAAGGCTTCGGGAGTTTGAGTTACCTGGTCTGTCAACTTCGGGTTTATTATTCCGCTCCCTATAAATAAAGCTATGGCGCAACAGGACCTCAGGGATACGAGGAGGCCATTTCATTTGCTAATTGGGATGTATTCTGGTATACACGTGGTTTTCCGTCAATGGATACCGAACGTTCCAGAAGGCATGCCAGTAAACTTCTTACGTATCCCATTACAATTGGTGGTGCCCTCCATCAGCACAGCAGCTTGACCTTGAACAATCAACGCCTTACTCCGGAAGGCAGCCGCTCACTAGCAGGTTAGTTGCCTAGGTAGCTCTACGCATCCATTCCATTCACCTTAATGTCTCTTGTAGCATTGAGAACGACTTTGCACGTAGCGCCTGGTGCTCCTGAAACTGCGGAAGCTGCCGTAGGAAAACCTGAAATGCGCGTTTTTATTCTAGGAGCTCGTGCAGAATCGTCCTTACCACCCCACGTGTGGGAACAACTATGCATGTTGTTCCCATCCACTCATTTTCACTTGTTTTTCATTGGACCCCAAGTCTCGTTACCTAAACCCCCTGATTCGCAGACGTCTTCATCTCGGACTACAACATCAGAAAGCGTTCCTCGGCCTGTTGAAGGCACGCAAGAAGCATCCGCCATAGAGGAAGAGCAAAAACCCCTTTATCTTCCAAATATATATGAACCTTCCACCCCAGCTCCAATTACTCGGTTGAAACGCACTCGCTCCTCTGTAGAGCGGTATGGGGTGCCTTCTTACACAGTTCCATACACTCCTCAGCTTACGATTACGGGTATGCAAGCACATTATGCGGAAGTCCACGCTCAATTTCAATACACTCTCGACCCTTACAGTGACTTATTCTTTTTTTTTTCTCCCGGTTTCGGATTTCCTTCCCCAGTATCGTCATCTGACGACTTGGAACCCCTTCTACAAATTGCTTCTCCTACCGAATGGGGACGCGTTCTACCTATGCTTCTTGCCAGTAAATGCCCTATATTTGTGACGGGGTTTTCACCGACGGATGTTGAGAGAGATGTCCGATCGTTGTCGACGGCACCCGGGGTGGCTGGCGAGTTCGAATGGGTCACCACACCTGGTCCAAACCCATTTGGTAGTGAAAAATGGGAGGTGGCTGACTTCGATCCGAGAGTGATGATCAAAACAAATTGGGGTATCTGGGGAATTAAAGGGAAGAGCAGGGACATACGAGAAAGACATTTTGCAGCATAAAATTATCGTAAGTACGAGTTTATGATGAAGCAAGCGTTCGCTTTTGATTGGATAGATACATCAATTTCAAAATCGGCAAAGTAGTCATAAGTTACTAGGCGGGGCAGCAAAAGACTGCTCATCAAGTCGTCGCTTCAGAATACAATATCGTTCGCAATGTTATGCACTCACCCGAGCCTTAATCCCACCTGCGCTTGGTAATCTTGTCAGTCCAGAATTAAGCCAAGCATCCACCTCAGCGGCTGCTCCACGTCCCTCGCTGTGTCGAGACAACGTCAGCTTTGTTTCATCCCATGCTCAGATATGCTCACTTGATTCCCCAGACAATCAATGATTGCCCGCGGCGACAGTCTCCTGCAGCAAACACTCCCTCAACATTTGAAGCATATCCCTGGGTTGAACAATTAGAATATGAGATCCAAGTATCCATATATTGTACCTTGGCAGGTGTTTGGATGTTTGATCTTGCATCTTGTTTCACTCCCAAGGCCTTAATAATATCAAATTGTGGTCCCAAAAAGCCGAGCGCAAGGAACACAAGCTGGGCGGAAAAGAATTTTTCAGATCCTGGAACTTCTTCCATCTTCCATCTTCCCCCGCTGTCCTTTGTCCATTCGACTCGCACTGAGAACGAATTTGTGAAAAGACTAGCAAAATTTTCCATGGAACATACTTGTATTGAGACCATTCAGCTTCCCTTCATCGTCAAGAACGAATTCCTTGGTTGAGATACAGTATTCTCTCGGGTCTTTATAGTTTGTTAGCAGCCAGATGGGACTACAGAGGCGTCTTCCTACCGTTACCGAAGTGTGCTGCCACCTCCGTGTGTCCATAATCAGTACGGAAAATCCTGATGCCAAAGTCAGCACGACGCATTATCACCCACAAACTAGTATGATCCTAACCTAGGCCATTGTGGCCATGGATTGTCCCGGCCTCTGTCAATGGGCGGCCTTGGAAGAAGCTCAAAGTTTGTGACCGATTTTGCCCCATGACGCATCGATGTGCCGATACAATCGTTGCCGGTGTCCCCCCCTCCTATGACTATGACGTCTTTGCCTCGAGCATTGATATAACCGCCACCTTCAAGGTTTGAATCCAGGAGAGACTTTGTGTTTAGCTGGAGCAGATGAGGGATAAATTCCGAATTCTGACATGTGAGACAGAGACCATACTTGTAAGAATTCCATAGCAAAATGAATACCGTTGACTTCCCGGTTGCGTATCTTGAGGTCTCGTGGCCACGTCGCCCCCGTGCAGATTACCAGTGCATCGTTGTCGGTACGGAGTTGCGACACATCAACATCTACTCCTACATGCGCATTCGGAACAAAAGTCTGGGTATCAAAGCTTTAAACCCATAAGATAATGCATTAAGAGTCACTCACAATGCCTTCTGCCGCCATCAGATCAAGGCGACGCTGTACCAGAGACTTATCAAGCTTCATGCTAATTTGAACATCGGCATTATGAACTGGTGCATATACTAAGATGAGACGTACTTCGGTATGCCATACATCAGGAGGCCGCCCATGCGATCATTTCGATCATATACAGTAACGAGGTGGCCAGCCTTGTTCAGTTGATCAGCGCAGGCCAGACCTGCCGGACCTGAGCCAATGATGGCAACTCTCTTTCCGGTACGGGAAAGAGGGATTTTTGGCGTCATCCATCCCATTTCAAATCCCTATTGAATTCATGATCATTGCTAGCAAGTGGCAAGTAGAGGAACCGACCTTGTCGATAATAGCACATTCAATACTTTTTATGCCCACAGGTTGTTCGTTGATGCCCAAAACACAAGCTCCTTCGCACGGCGCAGGGCAGACGCGACCAGTAAATTCAGGGAAGTTGTTGGTAAGGAGGAGACGGTTAAGAGCATCCTGCCACTGTTCCTTGAAAACAAGATCATTCCACTGAGGTATAACATTTGATATCGGGCACCCAGAGTCTGATTGGCAGAATGGTACTCCACAGTCCATACATCGAGCAGACTGGTACTTGAGTTCGCTCTCAGTTAGTCGGGTCGAGATTTCTTTCCAATCTTTGACACGTTTACGAGGAGGGCGATACGCTTCACCTAAGCGTTTATACTTCATGAACCCACGAATCTTGTCCAGTTTATGAAGTCGATGTTTAGAAACTGAGTCATCGACCATCGAGTCTTCCACATCGACGACGGAAGGCTCGTGGCGGCTCTTTGAATGCGTGGATGGTGCCGGCGTTTTTGGCAGTAGTATATCCTCTAACCCCTCAGAAGCAAGATCTACTTGGCTTGCAGTTCGCGACGGTACCAAGTCGATAACATTCTGTCTTATCTTCTCCTCCTTTTCACGGGATTTTTGCTCTTCCAAAACTCGCTTGTAATCATAGGGCATAACACGCACAAAGAGGGGGAGAAGATGGTGAAAGTCTTGGAGAACCCGATTCGCAACCTCCGATCCGGTGTAGTGGCGGTGATCCTCAATCAGACTACGCAATGCAGCGATCTCGCGAGGATCACTGACTTTGCCCAATTCAACCATCTCCATATTGACCTTGGATGCAAATGTATGTGCTGTATCAAGCACATATGCAATCCCTCCACTCATTCCTGCTGCGAAATTTCGTCCAGTTACTCCCAGGACAACCACGCGACCACCTGTCATGTACTCGCATCCGTGATCACCTGTACCCTCCACAACAGCATTGGCACCAGAATTTCTAACCGCAAAACGTTCTGCGGCAATGCCACGAATGAAAGCTTCGCCAGACGTCGCACCGTAAAGACAAACATTGCCAATGATGATATTTTCTTCGGCTTTGAATGAAGACTTGTTAGGAGGATAAACAACCAGACGACCGCCTGACAGTCCTTTACCCACGTAATCGTTCGCGTCACCTTCGAGTTCTATCGTGATACCAGGTGCTAGGAATGCACCGCATGATTGACCCGCAGAACCTTTCATGCGAATGTGGATAGTATCCTTAGGAAGTCCTTCCTCACCGTAAAGCTTGGAAACCCGATAAGAAAGGGAGGTCCCCAAGGCACGATCGGTATTGGTCACGTCGCATTCAATGTGAACAGGCAGACCTTTGGTAAGAGCCGGTTCAGATTCATCGATAAATTTGTTGTCAAGACGAATGTAAAGCTTGTGATCCTGTTGGCGTACTCGGTAGGTAGCGGCGCCCGGGCGCATTTGCCATGCAGGTTTTAAGATGGCAGATAGATCCAGGTGAGCCGTCTTAGCCGTACGGAGTTTCTCGTTTACCTTGAGCATATCAGCTCGCCCCACCATTTCATTAATGGTACGAAATCCCAACTTGGCCATGTAACCACGAAGTTCTTCTGCAAGGTAGTAGAAGAAATTGATCACCTGTTCTGGTTGACCCGCGAATTTTGCACGAAGTTGTGGATCTTGGGTTGCAATACCCACAGGACACGTGTTTACTATTGAGAACACAACATCAATGATATACAAGGCGAAATAGTCGGTGTGTACGAACAGTGGCATTTTCTCATCATGATGCAGCCCATCGCAATCAGAGGAGTTGTAGCAAAACCCCACTCTTCAGCACCCAGTAAACAAGCAATGGCAATATCTCGGCCAGTACGAATTTGCCCGTCAGTCTGTACGGTGACTCGACCTCGAAGATCATTGAGAACGAGAGTTTGATGCGTCTCAGCTAACCCAAGCTCCCATGGCAGTCCCGCATATTTAATACCAGTCCAACGGGACGCCCCGGTGCCACCGTCGTGCCCAGATATGAGGATATGATCAGCTTTTGCTTTTGCAACACCGCTTGCGACTATACCAACACCGACCTCGGACACGAGTTTCACGGAAATACGAGAGCGTGGATTTGAACATTTGAGATCATATATGAGCTGTTTTAAGTCTTCGATCGAGTAGATGTCATGATGAGGTGGGGGCGAAATGAGGCCGACCCCAGCAGTCGAATGCCGAGTTCGTGCAATAGACACAGACACCTTGTCACCGGGTAGTTCGCCACCTTCTCCTGGCTTTGCACCCTGCGCCATCTTGATTTGGAGCTCATCGGCATCCGCAAGATAATTGGATGTGACACCAAAGCGTCCTGACGCAACTTGCTTGATAGCTGAACGCATGGTGTCACCATTATTTAGAACAAGCGACCTCTCAGCATCTTCACCTCCTTCACCAGTGTTAGATTTCCCACCAAGACGATTCATTGCTACAGCAAGGGTGGAGTGAGCTTCCATCGAAATTGACCCATAAGACATAGCTCCTGTCACAAAGCGCCGCACAATTTCATTCCAAGGCTCAACTTGCTCGATGGGGATGGGGGCAACATTCTCGTAACGGAAATCCAACAGGCCACGTAGTTGAATGTTCTGAATCTGCTCATTTGCGTTGCGAGAGTATGCATCATATGCAGCTTGATTTCGCTCCCTCACCGCATCCTGGAGATTTGCAATGCCTGCCGGGTCGTTGACATGGGCTTCTCCGCCATCCCGCCAATGATACTCGCCGGACTCCGGCATACCAGGAGGAATGATAGTTTCTCGGCTTGGCCACCCTCGCTCGTGTAGTTCAAATGCATCCATAGCCAGAAGGTCGAAAGTAGCTCCTTGGACTCGGCTGGCAGTTCCAATGAAACACTTTTCCACGACTTGACTATGTAAGCCGAGGATTTCAAAAATCTGTGCCCCCTTGTAAGATTGAAGGGTCGAAATTCCCATCTTCGACATAACTTTGAGTATGCCATTGTCGACAGATTTACGATAGTTATCCATGAGTTGGCTGACGGTCTTACCGTCCTTGATACTGAAGGGAAAATGAGGTAATTGAAGCAGCAAAGACTAACGAATAACTTACAGTCCCTCACGACCTATCTTGTGAATGGTCTCCATGACCAGCCACGGACACACGGCATCAGCACCATAGCCCACAAGTACGCAAAGATGATGAACTTCACGTGCCTCCCCTGTCTCGACCATCAAGGCAACTTTTGCTCGTTTCTTGTGCAGAGTGAGATGGTGATGAACACCACCGCAGGCAATAAGGGCAGACAGAGGCATGCGGGAGGAGCCAATGCCACGATCGCTCAGAATGATCACTTTGATCCCGTCATCGATAGCTTGGGCGGCTTCGCTGCAGACTCTCTCAAGTGCAAGCTGGTATCCTGGTAACCCCTCCTCCTTCGGAAAAGTAATGTCGATGATCCGAGAAAGCCAACCATTGTATGCGGTTCTGAGATACTTCATAGCATTCATCTCCTCGATGGAAATTAATGGAGAAGGCAGAAGAATACGATGGCACTGCTCAGGTTTCATTTCCAACAAGTTACCTTCTGGACCCACATAGGTCTCCAACGACATGACGATACTTTCTCGAATCGGATCGATGGGAGGGTTGGTAACCTGTGCGAACAATTGTCGGAAATAATCATATATGACCCGCGGCTGTTGTGCCATTGCGGCAAGGGGCGCATCATTCCCCATAGAACCGAGGGCCTCTTTACCATCCTGTACCATGGGGAGCATGAGCAGATTGAGTTGTTCGATTGTAAAACCAAACCCAAGTAACTTGGGATCAGTGCTGACGGAAGTGCTGTCAAGGGCAGGTTCTAGGAGTATGTTGCTGCGCTTGACTCGCTTGATGATGTTTGGTACATGCAGGACATTGGCTTCCACCCACGACGCAAAGTTTTGCTTCGCAGCAGTAGTGCGCTTGAGCTCCTTATCATCGACAACTCTGCCTTCAACAGTATCAACAAGAAGCATACGGCCAGGCTTTAAGCGACCCTTCTGCACTATCTTCTCTGGTGAGATGTATAATGCCCCGACTTCCGATGCGCAGACCATGATATCCTCGTTCGTAATGATGAAGCGACAGGGTCGAAGACCATTCCGATCAAGATTTGCGCCACAGTAACGACCATCACTAAATGCGAAAAGAGCCGGACCGTCCCAAGGCTCTTGCAAACAAGCGGCCCAATTGTAGAATGCCCTTTTCTGCGGTTCCATATGTTCATTGCCTTGCCAGGCTTCCGGGATGAGCATCATAATTGCTTCCGGCAGTGTCACCACGCCATTAACGACCAGCAACTCGAGAACATTATCGAAAGCAGCAGAGTCAGAGCCTCCAGTCTCGATGATGGGATAGAGAAGGTCTAACTGGTCACCAAAATGCTGAGATGACAAGACACCCTCACGAGCGCGCATCCAATTTTTGTTACCGCGGACAGTGTTGATTTCCCCTAGAAGATATCCACATCAGATCTACTTCTGATTACGCAGATGTTAAGCAGTCAAAGGACAGACCATTGTGTGCAGCCCATCTGAGAGGCTGTGCACGATCCCAGCTTGGAAATGTGTTCGTAGAAAAGCGAGAATGAACCAATGCAAAATGAGATTGATAGAGAACATGATTGAGGTCATGATAGTAACTGTATACTTGGGATGGAGAAAGTTGTCCCTTGTACACAATGTTCTTGGAAGACAGTGAGCAGACATAGAAACCCTTCTCGAGAGTGCTTCATAACGACAAGAATTGAATGTTCAGCTTGACGAATCAAGTGATAAAAAGGAACAAAACTACGGACATGCTGTGAGTCGAGTGCTTTCGAAGAACATATAGTTGACGTTCAAAGTGCCTGGCGTCGAATGAACCGCCCTGACTTATGCTTCCACCGCCATAATGTGCCTCGAGAACAACGAATGGTTGAATAATTGCGGGTTCTTTACTGCTGGCTGCCGGGCCAAGTATAGTTCCATCTGTGGGGACTTCTCTCCACCCAAGGACTCGTAAACCTAGGTCGCTCGCAATTTTTGTGAAAACCGTCTGATAACACTGAAGCTGGACAGAATCGTTCGCTTTGAAGAAGACGTTGCCCACTGCATATTCTCCGGGGTTGGGAAGAGTACAGCCAATGTCTCTCTCAGCTTCCCTTTGAAAAAAACGATGAGGTATCACAGTCATTACTCCTGCGCCATCACCATCGCGACTGTCAGCGCCAGTGGCACCCCTATGCGCCATGGCACATAACAATTGCCGAGCGTCGGATACGATTTTGTGATTCGGTACACCCTTGATGTGGCATATAAAACCTACCCCACAAGAGTCTTTCTCATATTCATTAAGATATAAGCCCTGACTCGCGGGTAAAGACCCAGACCAGGAGGCTGGATCACGCTCAACGACATTGAAGCCATTGATATTTTCTGCAGAAAGAGAGTTGGACACTAGAGGCAGCATACGTGGATGGAGGGAAGGAAAGGCAAGATCGACAAATTTTCAACCCAGCTTTTGAAGTCCGCACACAGCGGCCGAAATCACTCTCATTATTCGGGAATCAGAATCCCGGACCGGTACCCGGTTAGTTAGTCCTGGCCAAGGGGGTGGCAGAACGGGAATCCCGAACCGCGGGGGGTAGGGAGGTTCCTGCCGGAGGCTGAAAAAAAAAGTACTAGGGTATATACAACGCCGACAGGCGTCGTTAAGCAACCCAAGCTCAACCCTCCCAGACATGTCACGTGAGTTGACGCATGGACACAAAACAACCAATGCGCGAACAGTCTCCTGCCAATGAAATCCAAGTCTGAGTCTGTACTTGACACAAAAATAACAGCAAAAATTGAATATTGGATTGTCATACTTCAAAAGGACTTAAACATGCTGAGGAAATAACACTATGAAGCGCTGGATGAGACACCCATACACCCCTACTCCAACATTGGTCTGCGATCAATTCCTTGAAACCTGGCAAAATTTTCTTTGTAGATTATTCTGAATAGTAAAGTGCGGTGTTGCTGTAGCTGGTAAGAAGTGGCATAACTTTCCCCTAGGCTTTGTTGGAATGGTGGAGATGGCACCTGTGTTCAGATCATAAATAGTAATCATTTGCACTTCATTCACAAAATTGCGCATGATGGAGCATGTCAACACATTGAAGGGGTGCCCTAATAGAATATTGTAAGCGGGCGAATGGATAACATGCACTTGCACATAAACAATGATATCTCCAATGCACATGGAAATGTTGTGTGCAAGCCCAAGTGATTCATCTACCTCGCCATTGGCTGATTGCATGTATAAATGAATGCATGGGTCATACTGGAGTCCAAGATGATGGCAGACCACTTCTGATATTGTGATAATTTGTGAACCCAGATCTAAGATAGCCTTCAGGTATTCTTGGTTGTCAATACATAAATCAATGGAGCAGAGTGCATGCGACTCTTTTACAACCTTCAAAACATTGGGATTCTCAATTTTACCTGGCTGAAGATGTGTGATGTGCTGTTCAAATGAATCCTGTAAAACAATAGGAAGAGGCACCACAATTGCTGTGCTACCTGGAGATGTCACATTAAGCACTTTATTTTCCAGTAAAGGTGCATGCTCTTTGCAATGCACAAATGGCATAACACTCACAAGGTTGGTAGATACCACTTCTGTGCTAGTAGCTGCAATGCATTTTGGGGTAACTTGTTCTCTATGGTGCTGTCTGAGATCAGGCAAAAGCGAAAGAAGCTCTTTGTGTGAAACGGTAATGGAAGGTGCCTTCCTGGCGCACGCATATACATCATCAACAATCTGCAGATTCTGGATAGGAATGATGGTGTGATACAATGGCTCCTTGCCTTTGGAAGTGTTAACTTGAGCATCTGGTTTATGTGCCACTGCAGGGACAAAACATGCTTCAGGGAGGAGAAGCTGCTACTATCATAACATTCAACTCTGATATCCGATCTTGTGATGTTTCTGCTTTTGCACTTATTCCATTTTCTGCTTCTGTTTCATCAACCTTTATTATCTCTTGACTCTACTTATCCCAATGTATCAATGATCATGTGCAGGCACTCTTAAATTCTATCAACTCTATGGTGCTTATTCCAGCCACATTCCCAAAAAGTGCACATGTGCATGCAACTTTTATAGATTTAGCAGTGTGTGCACCACAAAAAGGCATAGTAACCAAGAAGAAGTATAAATTGGTTGCTAGAAAGGTCAAACCAGTCATTGCATCCATCCCAAATGAATTCCACATCGAGCACAACATTATTGGTGATTTGCTAGCAGCGCTACCTGCACTTTTACTAAATCCACCACTGAGGCAGCCAGAAGACTTAGAAGAAGAAGACTAACAAAAACCTGTTAAAAGGCCTAAGAAGTATAACACAGGCTAGAGGAAGGGTGCGAGTTGGTACTAAATATCACCACTGATACCCAAAGGTTGTACTTAGAGATGTGAAATGGTAAGACGTGTTGTGAATAGTCTTTAAGGAGCATATGAAGATGTTTGAAAGATGTTTGAAGGAGGTTTGAAGAGGTTTAAAGAGGTTTGAAGTAGTTTGAAGAAGGTCAGAGGAGGTTTGAAGAGGTTTGAAGGAATTGGACTGGTGTTGAGGGATATCAAGAAGTGAATATAGTGACTTGAGAGTGTTTTCAAGAGACAATAGGTGATATGCAATAAGTCAAGAAGTTAATACAAAAGTTTGAAGAAGTTTACAATAATTCACAGAACTTAGAAATATGAAGCAAGACTTGGACTCAAGAGGATGGCTCTTAAATCGATAATGAAGAGGGTGACTTCTTCTCTGTTGTTCTAAGTAACTAGTACAAGTCTATATACATTTTGAAGAGATAGTACTAAAAAGGAAATATAACATGTGTAGAATATGAGGCAGTATGCACAGCAATAAAGGACTTCGTAAATCATAAAACAAATGAGAAATAATAATAATTGAAATGTACAGTGTCCCAGTATAGTAAACATACTTATCCTATTACTTCAATATATCATTGAAACATATAAGTGCTATTATTGCATCCTAAGGTCTTTTGTCATATCTCCTCATATCCAGTAGTGCTCGATATGCAATGCAATGGCTTATGCCAGATGTGCTGTGTGCATTGAAAGGGTTTTGGGATAGCCATATGGTGGCTGATGTCATTCAAAGTGGTGCAAAGTTATTTGAAGCCATTCAAAGTGTTGCAAAGTCATTCAAAGTTGTTCAAAATTGGTTCAAAATTGAGTTCATTGGGTTCATAGGGGTTGGGATTGTAAGTCATAATGTGTCAATATGTTTGGAACCCTTTCCAGACCCTAGAGCATACCATGGACCTATCAGTGATATGTCCCATTTCACAATCCTTTGATGCACAGATATTCATGCTAACACAGCCAGAGCCAAGTGCAAAAGTGCAAAGTGCACACAATCCTGCACTTATTTATGATGATGACTATAGCCAAGTTCTGAGAAGTACAGCAGCAGATGCAGAGGATAAGAAGTTAGATTTGGTATGGATTTGAATGGATACTCTAATGCGCCCTAGTGATTTCATGGATTCCAAGTATGGCATGCTCATGTGCTACATAAGCATTTTTTTCAAACACAAAAAGTGCTTATGGAAGTGCAATGTGCATGACACTCACCAGCTTGTTATTTGGCAGTCCAGATGCTTACTGATATTGTGCACCATCCATGACAACATTGGGCACAAGTGTTGAAATTAAATCCTGATGCATGCTGCATGAGGCCAAGCATGCAGCACACACATGTTACTGTGCTTACTGCGCATACATGTGGTAAACACATTCCTGAGTCATGTGACATCCTTACTATTATGTATATAAGGAGAACCTGTACTATAGAAGATATACAGTGTTCTTACCTCTGCTAAACCCTAGCTCTAAGACTAACTAAACCCCAGGTAGGTTATAAGGAACGTGTCGTCTCTTCCTCTGTGCAGTGTATGTAGTCTGCTCCAACAGGTTATGGGCCCTGCTGGGCACGTCGCGAATGCGCCTTAACTGGCTGCGAACGATGTTAACTTCATTGTCTCCAAATTGTAACCTTGCGCTCTTCGTGAGCTGCATTGCGCTCTCTGCGAGCTGCATTTAAAAACCCAGGTTGACTAGGGTTAACCACTCTGAAGGAGTGTTTTTGCCTGAGATTATGGAACGTGTTTTCTTGAATAAAAGGACTGATTGAGCACTTTTACCAGCTGCCACTATAACATCATGTCTTCAACTCTTGAAAAACTCGTACAAACTTTTGACGGCTCTAACTACATTCAATGGGCCGACTCAATGAAGGCATGGCTCAGGTCTCAGGGCCTCTGGCAAATAACTAGCGGGATGGAACTAAAACCACCCCTGGCGCCTCCTTTGACGGCGACAAATGCTGCACTAGTAGCGGAAGCTAATGCCAAGCTCCAGACCTGGAACAATAAGAATGACCAGGCGATTGGTAGCCTAGTGCTCCGCCTGGCCCCCTCTATTCGGCAGCGTGCCAACACCAAGGACACTGCTGAGGAGGTATGGGATCTCATCTGCACCGACTATGGTGTCGATGGCCCCTCCCAAGTCTTTGCGGACTTTAGGTCTGCAATCGCAATCAAAATTCCGGCTACAAATCCTGCGCCAGAGATTGCCAAAATGGCTGATAAATTCGAGCGCCTTATGGCTGCCAATGTCGCCATCTCCGAATTAGTACAGGCAATGATTCTACTTGCTGCGATGCCATGCGAGTACGATTCTCTATCTGCCACGGTCCTTAACACGACCGCTACTAGAGCCTTGATGTTTAAACATGTCAAGGACTCCATTATCGCTGAAGCCTCACGGCGCACAGCAGTTGGAAAGCCCATTGGCCCACCTCAGGCCACCAAGCTTTCTGCTGTCAAGCGCAAAGGGGGAAACCCCAAATGGCAATCTCAAGGCAACAATGGAGAATCGTCCCGAAAGCGTGGACGACGTGGGGACAAAAAGACTAAAGAGGAAAAACCTAAAGAGAAACATTCCCACCTCACCTCACAAGCCTTTACTACTATAAATGGTAATGGCACCATCATACCGCCGATGCCGCTCATCCAGCGCATCGAGAAGCGTGAACATACTCCCACAAAGGATCCTCGCCGCTGACCACCTGCACAGGCATACACGGGCGCAACCTCTACCTCTCATTCGGTCTATACCGAATATCAGCAGGCTCGAGACACCCTCGAGCAAATGAATCTCCCACGCAGTGCGAAAAATCTGCGACCACTGGAAGAGCACCTAACAGTGCGAGAAGGTAAGAGGAGGAGGATTGAACCAGAACCAAGGATCGTAGAGGTAGAAGACGATAGCATCTCCCTTGGATCGGAACCTGCCGTTTCTGATGAAGAAGTATGGAAAGCCGTCGACGAAATGCTTGTCGATGAACCGCTTGAAACAGGTACATATGATGAAAAGTCAGTCCTTTTCCTTGCCACAAGCACAAGAATTAACATTCCACTGATCACAGCGAACTTTTCATGTGAAATTTTACCGCTACTAAATGTATCATGGAACAATTTACATCTTAATATATGTGTTACGTGTGCAAATGGAAATTGTAAGAAAGGTGCCGACTGGATCATGGATTCAGGCGCATCAAAACACTTCACTGGTGAAATTAAAGATTTTGCTTCTTATGAGCCTTTACCGAGAAAGGACTCTACCCTGGTTCAAACAGCCACGGGTACTACTCATATAGTAGGGAAAGGAGCAGTCTTCATTAGACATCAGGTAGTATGTCATGGGAAGTCAGAGATGCGTGAAACGCGATTATACACCGTCTACTACATACCCGACTGTAATGCTCGATTACTGTCAATGGGCATCTTCTTACAAGACGGAAGTGATGTGCATGGTTCCTCCGCACACATTTCATTTTTCAAGCAAGGAAACCCAATTATGGATTGCGTCCCTCTTATGAAACGTGACACTATTTATTGGGCTCGGACTCATATATTGAGCACCAAGGGAATCAATGTCGCGACAATGTATGTTGCAGACTACTCGACTTGGCATAAGCGACTTGGACACCCATCCAAAGAGGCGCTAGGGAAGATGCCTAATAGCACCATAAAATTCCCAAGGAATTTAATTATTCCTAAAGACAAAATTATATGTCCAGGGTGCGCTGAAGGGAAAATGACCTCAAAATCTTTTCCTGAATCAGATTCACGTGCAGAAAGACCCTTTGAATTAATACATTCCGATCTGAAGGAACTCCCAGTACTATCGTACCATAAACATAAATACTTTATTGTATTTCTGGATGACAAAACGTCACATATCTGGGTCCAATGCCTTAAAAAGAAATCTGATGCTGCTGCGGCCATCAGACAATTTCGGGCAGTGGCTTTGACACAGTATGGCGCTACAATCAAGCGCTGGCGTGTTGATCCAGGGGGGGAGTTCAAAGATCATGAGCTACAAAATGTGCTCAAGGACTTTGGCATCAAAATAGAGATGTCTGCACCCCATGTTCACCAACAGAATGGGCGCGCAGAGCGTGCCATAAGGACAATAATGGAAAAGTCGCAAACCCTGCGATTTACTGCATGTCTACCACAATCATGGTGGGAATTTTGCATTGAACATGCAACACACCTATACAACCGAACACCGATAAGGCGCCTGAAATGGCTGACACCGGTTGAGGACCTGACAAAGGTCCGCCCAGATCTAAACAATCTGAAGGTTTTTGGTTGTGGTGCTTATGTCTACCTACCCAAGGAGAAGCGTCCAAACACATTGGCTCCTCGATCGGAGTTGATGACGTACCTTGGATTAGAAGATGGCATTAAAGCATACCGTTTCATGCGACCTAGTGGCGCAATATTCATTGGTGCTACAGCACTATTTGATGAAACATTGTTCCCATGCTGTCCCAGAGCTAAGACTCCTGCCAATACAGACCTTGGTGATTTTCCACCTCCAGAACCAGAAGATGATGACCACTCATCTGGAATGAATGGCGATGATTCTATACCGCCACAAGATCCACCCCTTCCTCCATCATCAGAAAATGATGATGATGATGTACCAAGTGAGCAAAAGGCACATGTCGATGTGACAAATGCTCCTCCTCCGCCGCCTCCAGTAACCACTGAGGACTTTCATCCAAGACGTGATGATCAACAGGAATGGCAGCAATTGCCCCGTCGATCAGGCAGGCAGAGGAACATCCCAAACCGTCCTGGCAATACCTATGGAGAGAAGCGACTCCCCTCTGACATAGAGAGAGACATTGCACGTGATCAATATTGGAAGAGATCTGTAGGTCAAGATTCGGATCATAACCGAACACGACCACAATCTCAACAGAAAGAACCGGTTGCTGGACCGAGTTTGGCACCCCACGAGAGTGTGCCCGATTCCAATGATCAAGAACATGATCACCCAATGGGGGAACTGGATGAAGCAGGTTATATTAAAAAGATAACCAAGGAAGGAGGAGATAAGCTTATTCGCTGGCTGTTGTCAAAAGCAGTCAAACCATCGAGTGAAATAAGCCAAGTTCCAAACCAATTTCGTGATATTGCGCGCCTACCACAGCAGCAGCAACGTGAGTGGAAACAAGCTTGTCATGAAGAATTAGAGGCTCTTCGTAAGCGACAAGTCTATGACATCGTCGATCTTCCACATGATCGAAAAACGATCAAAAATAGATGGGTTTTCTCCATAAAATCGGATGGAAGAAAACGAGCCAGACTCGTGGCCAAAGGCTTTTCACAAGTCGAAGGCATTGACTTTGATGAGATTTTCTCACCGGTAGTCCGCTACGAGACCATACGCCTCATGTTTGCACTTGCATCTCTAGAAGGCATGTATATGACTGGCCTAGATGTAAAAACTGCATTTTTATATGGCAAACTAGATGAGGAGATCTATATGGATCAACCCGAGGGTTTCAGACTCGAGGGAAAAGAGCGCAAAGTATTGCGCTTACGCCAAGCATTGTTTGGCCTTAAACAAGCCTCACTTGCATGGTGGAAAGAGCTAGAGGCATTTATGCGCACCATTGGGTTCGTGCGCGCCAGCTCCGATGCCGGCATTTTCATACACAAGGATCCTAAAACAGGCAGCATTGTTATTGCACTCGTCTATGTTGATGATGGCTTGTTCATGGGGAAGAACAAGAAACTTGTGGATGAAAAGAAAAATGCTTGTCTAAAGCATTGGGAGTGCCGTAGTACTGAAAAAGTCATGGAATTCTTAGGCATGCGCGTCACCCAGACTGCAAGCAAAGTCAAACTCGATCAAACTGAATATCTCGCCAAAGTGCTTGAGAGATTCGAGATGACAAATGCCAAAGCGACCCCCACTCCACTTCCGACTGGTTACAAACCATCGGAAAACACAGCAATGCCCAATGCGATGCTTAGATCAAAATATCAGTCTGTGATCGGATCTTTATTGTATCTGATGCTCGGAACGCGACCTGATATCACTTATGCGGTAATCAAGATGTCGCAATTCTCGGCTAATCCTAGTCAAGAACATCTAGACAAAGCGATGTACATTATGCGCTATCTGGTGGGAACCCAGAAATATAACATTGTCTATGATGGTGAGAAGTCCGAGGGGCTACAGGCCTTCACAGATTCTGATTGGGCAGCTGACACTGTCAAACGCCGATCTACAATGGGTTACTTTGCTACTCTAGCAAGTGGCATTGTGTGCTGGCAGTCCCGTTTACAAAAAACTGTAGCACTGTCATCCACAGAAGCCGAATATATGGCTCTCTCCAACACTTGTCGACAGATAGTGTGGATAGAGTCCTTATTCCAGGAACTTGGATATGTACTGAAGCGCGTACCAATCTGCGCTGATAATCAAGGATCCATCTTTATCAGATCAAATCCAGTTCAGGAAAGAAGGACCAAACATATAGACATTCGCTACCACTATACCCGCGAATGCATAGAAAATGACAAAGTCACAGTCGTTTTCATTCCTGGAAATGATAATCCAGCTGACATGTTCACAAAGAACCTTGGCGCTGTCTTATTCAGGAAATTTAGAGACTCTCTTGGAATTACTTTTAAGATTCAAACTTAGCTGCTTAGAGCGCTGTACAGTTTGAGGGGGGGTGTTGAAATTAAATCCTGATGCATGCTGCATGAGGCCAAGCATGCAGCACACACATGTGGTAAACACATTCCTGAGTCATGTGACATCCTTACTATTATGTATATAAGGAGAACCTGTACTATAGAAGATATACAGTGTTCTTACCTCTGCTAAACCCTAGCTCTAAGACTAACTAAACCCCAGGTAGGTTATAAGGAACGTGTCGTCTCTTCCTCTGTGCAGTGTATGTAGTCTGCTCCAACAACAAGCACTTTTATGCAATGTGATCTACTTTACTCAGCTGCACATTATGGACAACATCATTTGGTTCATGCACACTTGCCATATTTGCCAGATCCAGCAAATGCAGAAGGTTCTAATACTGCCAATTGTTGCAATGCCTGTGCCTCTATTTGGTAAAGTTTATATTGATACAATGCACTTACCAGTATTGGCAGGGTGGCACTATATTATCCAAGGGCATTGTTCACTTGTGACCTGGCCAGCTTCTATACTCTCCACTACAGACTTGATCACACATCAAGCGTGCGCATTGCAAAAGCAGCCAGAAGACTTGATGTGCATTCATTCCCACATCTATGCTGAAAGGTGCAAAGCAGCACTCCATTTCAAGAAAGTGCACTCAAAGACCATCCATGATTTTGACTTCCAGTGTGGTGACTTAATCCTTACATGCAACACAGGAATCAAGAAGAGCCTTAACTGCAAAATGCATCCACATTACCTTGGCCCTCTAATTATAGTTTCATGCAATCAAGGAGGCACATATATCACTTGCAAACTCAATGGAATGGTGTTCAATAGGCCAATAGCTGCATTCTGCCTAGTGCCATACCAAGTCCATTGTGCTTCCTGACATCATGCTCAATATTACTACAAAGTGGTTGAGGGAGATGGAAGGGTCAATGGTAGTGGACACAGAAGATGAAGAAATAGTTGAAGAAGAAGCCATGCAAGAAGATAGTACAGAGGATGAAGAAAGCACCAATGAGGCACACAATTAGTGCTCCATGTGCACCACTATGGATATTTCATTTTTTATGTGTACACTTTGATTTCTTTCTCCTTTTTTTACATTACCTTTCTTCCATTCGCAAAGTCGCATCTGGGCATCTTCTGTGATTGTGCAACCCATGGGTGTTACTGGCCATGATGATCTACTGAGCTTTTCCCATTTTTTCAGAATTTGTTTTATGGTCACAATTTCACCATTTGGACAGAGTTATTATTTTAGTTGGGAGGAGGAATGTGATGGTTGGACAATTTGTCTGCACTTCCTTTGTGCTTGCACATTTTGCTTTGCCCATTTTCATGTGCTTTACTTGGCTTCTTCAAATATCCCATACATTCAATTCTACCACTCATCTATTTTCTTTGTGCTCACACTTTGCACTTCGATAACTGACAAGGATGCTGCCTGAGGACAGTCAGTATTTCAGTTGGGAGGAGATGATACAGCTCCCTATTGCCCTGCACTCATACTATGGCATTTTTTGCGATTGCATGCACCTCTTGGACAACTTCTACTCATTTTGTGCAGCATGATTTTGTGCACCTTCATGTGCTTTCATGTGCCCAAGTGCACTTCCATGTGCTTCCATGTGCTCTTGTGCACTTTTGCATGCCTTTAACTGCTTAGGTGCACTTTTGTGCACCTTTTATGTACATTTCTACTGTGCCTTTGAACCCCCCTTAGCTGCCTTCTATCATGCACCTTAAATGCACCTTGTTATGCTTCAACCTGCCTTCCTGCACCCCCTACACTCATTACCCACCTTTCACAGTTACTGCATGCTCGATGTGCCTTTATGCACTCTCTTATGCTTTACCAGCAACTCACATTCTTCACTGTGCACTTATTGCACTATTCATTTATCACATACAACAATCCTTCACCACATCTATTGTGCTGTGCATCATGGCTTCCAGCTTACTAGGGTGCTTACTTGAGGCATACTGCAATTGCATCATGAGCCAACTGCACATTCTCACATAATCTGAGCACTTTGCACCTATTTGGCATTGGACTGTGCACACTTGGGTGCTTTCATGTAGTTCAAGCACTTTGGTGCTATTTGGCATCACACAGCATCTCCTCATAGTTCTTCCACATTTTCAATTGACATCACTTTATCTGGTAACCAGCACTGCTTGATCACATCACTATTACTAAGGTGCAGCATGCAACACATAACAATGAAGCAGATTAATTCAGAGTGCATGGGACCTAAAGTGCACCAAAAATAGAACATCACACTGGAACAGTTGGGTATTGGACTATAGCATGCACAAATCTTATTGGCTAAGGCAGCAGCATCATGCAGTCAGGTTTAGATGGACCAATGGATGGACTTGTGGGTAGCACATGGTGCTTTCTATTTTTATACTTTATTTTACTGCTTTTATCACATAAGCCATTTGTACATAATACCAAGGTACATAGAGAATCCAGAGGATCTTTCACCCCCCATATAGTTCATAGCTCGTTCAGCATCACACATAGTCTGTGCACCATCATCCAGTTCATGCACCTTTGTAGTGTGTCCTTCATATAGCCATGTTTGCATATCATTTGTGCCCCTCATCGTATTGCCATGTTTCATCCCTTCATTTGCATCCTTCATCTTTGTTTGTGCACTTTTGCATTGTGCCCTTCATATAGCCACATTTGTGCATCCTTTGCACCCCTTATTATATAACTGCATTTTGCACACCATTTGTGCATTTTCCCACTAGTTGCACATGCATCTCACCTGCACTGCTAGTCTGTGCACCACCTTTTTGGCACACTCCAGTATTGCCCTCATTCCACTAAACCTCCTATCTTTCACCTCCATTGTCGTTGCACATTTTTGCACTCCCATTGCATGTTTTTGCCTCTTTGCATTGCACACATTTTTGCCATTGTGCATACCTTCCTTTTTGTGTACACAACTTAGTGTGCACCTCGCAACCCATCGCCCCAGCCTCTTAGTAGTCTTTGCACCTTGAAGGACAACCTGAGGCCCTATAAATAAACCCCCTCACCCCAAGCATGCCTGCAGCAGTAGATTTTGTGTTCACACTTTTTGTTGAGACTCTGCACTGGGTACCAACAGAACACATCACTGTGACAATGAACAGCCACAACAATGAACAGCCACAACAATGACCAGCTATGCCAATAAACAGCTGCACCAACAAATGGCAGGGAGGATGAATACTAGGTATGATGAATGGCAGGGACAAATGGCAGGGATGATGACAGGTGGCAGGCAGGGTCAACAAACATGATGACAAATGCAGGGGATGAGCTACAAATGCGAGATGGTGGGGCCATTTCTTTTTTCTATTTAATTTTCTATTTTGTTTTTCATTTTCATTTTCATTTTTATTTTTATTTTTATACAGCATGGCTGTGAGCAACTGCTCTCAGCATGTAAATGTAATTAGTTTTATTTAGTATATAATAGAATTAAGCTATACTCAAAAAAACACTGCTGGTCTTTTGGAGGCAACCAAACTGAGTAAAACCAGTTCTATTTGGTTTGGTTGCATTCCTGCCATTTTGGGTGTCAGTCTAGCCGGTTGTGGTCCCAGTTGCCCATCTTTGGGGTCAAAAAATCAGACTGAACTAGATCTTAAAACACTGATTCATATTGGTCCACTTGCAATTTCTTTAATGGTCTCATAATCGCCAACATCTCTAGGTTGTGGACCGGGTAATTGCATTCTGTGCTATTCATCTGTCTGCTTTCAAAGGCTACTGGTCAGGCAGTCTCTGATGTCACTTCAAAGGAGAGGATGGCCCCTGTCCACCATTTGCTTGCATCGCAAGTTATAAAGATTTTGTTGTTGCCTGGGTTCTCATGATTGATTGTCATCAAACAGTCCCTGCTGATGACAAGTCATTTGATATTGTCAAATGCTGTTTAATGATGACATGTCCATGTAGAAAATGCCATGTTGCATTGTTTTTGAGTAAGTGGTGTCAGGACCATGGTATATTCAGCAAGTGTGGGGAGGAGAGATGCGGATGAGTTCCAAGAACTGTTGTACATGTTTTGCTAATTTAGGAGCCAGCCAGTTGAGGATATGCAAAACCTTTGGTTGATCTGCCTTAATTCTCCATGCTGATAACACTCAACCTGGAAACCAAACTAGAACCTGATAAAGAAGGTCTAAGAAGTGTTACACAGGCTAGAGGAAGGGTGCAAGGTGGTACTAAATATCCACTCTTAACCAGGGATTGTAGAGAGAGGTACGAAGTAGCAAGAAGGGTTGCAAAAGGTTTTAGGAGTTTTTGAAGGGCTGTGAATGGTTTCGAGATAGTGTGAAGTCATTTCAAGAAAATATGAAGTTCAAAGAAGTTTGCAAAGTTTTGCAGACCTTTTAGTATATAGTCAAGAGGCTTAGATATGAGGTTAGACTTTGAATCTGATGATATAGGATGATAGACAATAGTTTCTTGTTTGAAATGGTAAGTAGTACAAGTTTAAATAAGTTTTCAAAAGGGGTAATACTAAAAAGGAAATAGAACATGAGGCCTACATGAGGCAGAGATGAAGAGTAAAACAAAAGTCCTTTTGACTTCACATAAGTAAGAAATGGATGAAGAATAGAATATAAAACAGTAACATATCAAGTGGTACCTGTTTTATTGTTCTAATGAATCACAGAAATGTTGAAATACCTTGTTGCATCCAAAACTGTAACTTGTTCTGTCAAGCTTTGTTCCAGGTGCTTATCCTATGATGGCCAAGTGTGCGCAAAATATTGTGAAGTTGTCGAAGTTGTTCAAAAAATCTTGAAATAGGTTCAAAGTCATTTTGCAAGGTTTTGCAGGTGTTTGTGAAAGTTTGGAGAGTGATAGAAGTCGAATGAGAGTATGAGGAATAATGTATACATGGTTCCAGTGCTTCAGGAGTGAAGTGGACCTATCAACCTCCCCCTTACTGGAATCCTGACTGTTCCAGTCAGCCAATCGGAGTCACATGTGAAATGCATGATCATGTTGAAAATATCAACAAAATTCAAAATACCTCTTATTCTCCTCCATTACTCTTAAACCTCCAGTACTAGCTTTTATCATGTCTCCTTGCTGAACTCCACACTGACATTTTTTAATATGTGAAATCAATGCCAGATCGAGGTGTTGCCAAGGATCTGGACTTCAAAGTGTGGGGGAAGGCTTTTTTTGCCAAAATGGTATATTTCTTGCTGTTCTATTGGTAGTCAAGCATGCTAAAACATTGATGATGCTCAGCCCAGAAACCCAAACAAAACCTACTAAATGGCTTCAGATGGTATAACAGGAGTCAGAGGAAGGATGTAAGGCCCTCTAGATGTCACCTGTTAGACCGACCATCAAATAGTTATAAAAGGACTGCCTGTCAAAGCAATTCAAAGCTAAAAGAATGTGTTTTGTGAAATTTTGGAGAATTTTGTGGCTAGATCAATGAATTTGGCGTGTGCAAATATGTTTGGATGCAAGATTGAGGGACTATACAAGTAATAGAAGCAAAGCAAAGGCAAATCAAGTGAAACATGAGTGAAAATAGCATAATGCGAGAATTTTCAAGGATTTTCAAAGAAATTTAAAGAAATTTAGTGTAAAACACTAGACTTTGGACTGAATAAGACTAAACTGAACTCTCAAATCACTGCAAACTGGGAGGAAGATAATGACTTTCTTGTTTTTCTTTGTATCTAGTACATCTTTTTATATAAATAAAGAAACTATCTAAAAAGGCTAGAGAATATGAGGCAATATGCACAGCAATAAAGAACTTTTGAAATCATAAAACAAATAAGAAATGATGATAAGTGAAACATACAGAGTCACAGTATAGCAACAGTGCTTATTCTATTGTTTCAATATATCACTGAAACACCAAAATGGACTGTCCTTGCTATAAATTGCATAAAACATCAGAAACTGCTTCAAACTGATTGTATGCATGCACATGTGGTCGAAATGTGTTAAATATACTCAAGATAGTGTCCCATGTGTCCAGCATGCATCTGAAGATCATTCAAATAGGAAATACTGTGTCTGAAGATTTTTTTTGGGGTTTGAGGTTTTTCAAAGATTTTCGAAGATTTTCAGACTTGTTTGAAGGCTGATATCACTGTGATATTGCTCAAAACTAGTTCAAAACTCATTGATGATGTTTCAAGTGTATATTCTGAGCTGTATGAAGTGTTCAAAGTCAATCAAAAGTGCAAAAATTGATATATCACTGCTCAAACTGCACTGGGGACCTATTAACATTTTGTTTAAGCAGAATATGATGAACTCACTGATGACCTCAGTGAAACATGTGACCCAACCATGCAAAAGGTCCTGGACAAGGTTTTCAAAGTTTTCAGCCCAATGGCTCAATGTGAATGGCTTTCATGGGATGGGAATTTGTTGTTCACAGATTTGGTGGATGAGATTGAGAAGGAGCAGTGGAAAGAGGAAGCAACCCATATTTGAGAGAAGGAAGCAAAGGTTTGACAAGCGAAAAAGGTCACAAAAAAGGCAAAAATTGAGAGTCAAAGGAGGGCTTTGGTGGATGCTTGAAAACATTATCAAGGGAGGAACTGCAGTGACAAAACATGGAGCTCACAGTGGAGATGAGCACTATCAAGAGGGTGGAGGCTGGAGAGGATGACAAAGAGGAGGGGGATGATGAGCTGCCTGTAGTGAGGGTGGTAAAGTGAAAAGTAGTGGAGATGAGGGAAGACAAAGATAGGAAAAATGAGGTCAAGGGCAAAGTTCACAAAAAGTGGACTGCTCAACTTCAATGGTCCAGTAAGTGTTTGTTTGACTTCAAAGTTTTTTTTTTTTTTTTAATTGCTAAAATATCCATAGTGCAATCATTGTGCTGGGTTCAAATTCCAACCATGCTGTGTCATCAAGGAGGGGGCCCCAAAGTGCACAAAGCACTCTCAAGACATGCAGGAGTGTACTGGGAGGGGATTTCAAGGAGAGGGCTTCAGAAAGGCTAAGTGAAAAAATTTGGGGGTGCAAAACAAAATTCATGCTTCAAACCAGGTACAGCAATCATTTGAAGTGTTTTTGAAGTATTTGCTAACTTGTTTTTGGATCTTGCAATGCCTCTAATTTGCATTGTGGGCCCCATCGCTGAAGTCAAACTGGTCACAGGACCTTCAAAACCATCAAAGAAAAAAAGTGGTTGTCAAAGGGAAAAGGCAAGACAAAGGCAAAAGGCTCACGGGGGTTCAAGGTCATAGATGATGAGGTCACTATTTGTTATGAGTCCTGACAATGAGGTTGGTGGAGATGAAGGTGGAGATGGAGGTTCTTTGTAAGCAAATTGAGGTTGTAGATAGTGTTTCAAGGTCCAGTCCAAGGACTGAAAAAGACCATAGGACTGAACTGGACTGAACCTTGGTCTGGTCTTTTTTGCAGTTGTGGTTAGTGTTTTAAGGTCTGGTTGGCTGAACCAAAAAAATGACTGAATGCAACTGAATGCAACTGGACTGTCAGTTGCAGTTGCACAGGTGTTGTGACTTTTTGGTTGCCAGTTTCAAGCTTTGACAGAACATCAAAAGACTGACAAAAACTGGGTTACACCAGTTGCAACTGGTCTTTTATCTACATACATAACACAAATACAACTTAAGGTACATGAAGCACTAGTAGATAGGTTGTGAGGTACCAAGAAAGTCTAGCTAATTAGTCAGAGGATCGAATTGCAAGTGGCAAATACAATACACTGCCAAACAAAGCTGAGTATATAGTGCAATATCATTCATGTTCAATAACATGTCAATACAGCATGGCAAAAGGCAACATGTCAACTGCAAAGGGTAAAGGCACAGCACACACAAAGGCACCATCAAAGAAACCAGCTCCAAAAAGATTGCACCAAAAAAAGCACCAGCAAAGAACAATGGGTCTCAAAAGTGAGCAGCAGTGGATGAATCTTCAGAAGAATCCTCCTCTGAAGAAGAGTCTGATCATAGGCCTCAGAAGAAATGATGTGCAAAGCCATCAAAAGAAGGTAGTAATGATGAGGAGGTTCACAATGAACCTGATGAACCTGAGGTATTGGGTGATGAGCAAAAAGGTGGGCACAATTCACCAGATGAGGTATGAAGCTTGCAATTTGTCTTTTATACAAAATGTTAACAGCTGTGAAGGGAGATGGGCTCCAAGATCATCACTGAATATCCATCTCCTCCAAGGTCCATACACAGAAGGACAAAGCAGGGGACCTTCGACTGGTCTTCACAGATAAGATTACAGTAAAGTTCATTATGAATGATAATAGCATGGATACACTAACTGGATGCTGGTGTAAAATATGCAAGTAAGTAATAATTCATGAGAATATGAGATCACTTACTAGCATTTTGATAGAAATGATGAAGAATTTACAAAGAAGAATGGCAAGCGAAAGGCATTCCTTACTGGTGGTAACTCCTCCTGTCAGCAACACATCCCTCAGCATTATCCTATATACCAACAACGATGCAAAGAAGAAAATATACCTGAGCATCATTGGGTAATGCCATGCCTGCTCTGGAAAAAGATTGAAGAAGAAAGAAGGGGAAAGAAGGTGGGGGCACAGGGAACATTGGAAGCATTAGTTGGAAAGACAATGGGACCACTTGTGTTTACATGTGAAAATGTGCTTCAAATGGTTACTCAATTTGTTGCAGTCGATGACCAGGTTAGACTCACCATTAGAGGAAAGTAATACTCATATCCTCACCTGCATTAGTCCCTTGCCATTGCAAACAAAACAACATTCCAAAACTGTTTGGTTGTGATGTGACCAAAGTCAGCCTTGCAAGATCTGCCAACAATGCATGATGTGGTCAACCATCTGCACAACAAGTTCATTAAATGGGTGGTGCAGCTTAAAAAAGATGTTGAGGTTAGTGAACTTCAAGTTTATGCTAGTGAATCTTGAGACTTACCATCTTTCTTAACAGATGGCTCCTGGTCTAATCTCCACAATGGCAGATATGTGGATGGCTGATACCACAAAAGCAGCATTTCTTGGCATCACTGTGCATTGGATCAAGGTTAAAAAGGAGCTTCAGGAGACAAGGGAGATGCATTCAGAAGTTATTGGGTTTTAATCAGTGTCAGGTGACCACAGTGGGGAGAACTTGGGGCGTTATTTTATGGGTGTCTGTGATCAGATTGGGATTATGAATGTGGAACGATCTAAAGTAAAACAATCAGTACTTGATCATGATTGATGTCTGACACTTTTGACAGCTCCTCACCATCACCCTCGACAATGCCTCAAGCAATACCACGAAATGTGAAACTATTGAAGCTACCTACAAACAATGAAATCTTCCATTGTGATCTGTGGAGGATAATCAACTTCTGTAATGTCTCTTGTTGACTTGTTGAATCATATCCTCTAATCATCAGTACAGTTATTTAGATCATGTTGTCAACCTAGCTGAAGTTGATGTGATGACCCATGTCATGAAGATTGCTGCCATGGAAACAGCAACAGCCATCTGGAAGTATGACCTCTCACTCCCTGACAATTGTGTGCTGAATGGTTCCTTGGACATAATCAGGACTCTTGCAATCAAGGTTTGTCATATTAGCCCTTCACTATCTCAGTTCACTAACTTGCCATAGATTCAGTCATCTGGGCAGCATATCGAAGAGTTTGAAAAGCTACAAATTGAATGCAGCCTTCAACACTCACTCAAAATACTGCTTCACAGCAATGTTCAGTGAGGTACTGCCCATTGCATGCTCAGTGTATCCTACAAAGTCTGCCAGGTATGCCTATACTTCATTTTCCTTCTATTCTTCATCTAAACAAGTAACAGCCCATTAATCTATTTGTTGCAAGTGGTGACCATTGATATGGCCCCATCACCACAATCCAATCCAATGGCCAGGTCTCAAAACATATAATGTGGTCGGTGTTCACATTCTCCAAGATTGACTAGGAACAGGTTAAGGAAGCATGTGAGATTCTGGCTGTACATAAACTGTAGGTAATTATAGCAATGAGACTAACTTGCTATCACGATTCAGGACTCCAACTGAATTCAACAAACTTTCTCCACTGAAAAGCGGCTGACGTTGTGGCAAGCCCTACCTGCGATCGAAGAGCTTCAAACTGCCTGGGAAGCCAAAAATGACAATCCATGTTTTGCTGCATACTGAACTGCAATCAACAATGGACTTGCAAAGCTAAACAAATATTACTCATGGTTTGATGTGAAGCCTGCATACATATTAGCTCTTGGTATGTTAATTTCAATAACTTGTACATGATCTTTCTGACATTGGTACACAGTCTTACATCCATACTTCAAGCTGGCTTACATTACATTGGCATGGGGGGGTGCAGGAGAACAGGAAGCAGAGCATTGAATGGGAAATTGGCAGTCAAAGAACTGGCAGGACAAGGCACAGAAGATACTTGAGACCACAGTATGCCTTGCACTTCAATTGATGTTCCCACTCTAGCTCATTCGATGTCTAGATGGAATGATACTGGAAAGCCTGCTCAACTGCACCAACTGCACCAACCCCACCAACTGAATCCACTGAGAATATAATGCAATCAAAAGACAAATTCATTTTATCCAAATTTGATCACCACCGCTTGGCCCTGCTCTCTAGCCAAGCCAAAGATGAAGGATGGCAATCAGAGATGCACCGATATTTGAAGGACCTACCAGCTGATGTTACAAAGGATACTAATATAGTGAAATGGTGGCAGGTATGTGCTGGCATTGCACACCGATTGTCATTGATTATGCTGATTATAATTTGTTACAAAACAACAGGGCATTATATCCCACCCCTGCTATATCGCACTTGATTACCTCACCTGTCAAGCCTCATCAGCTCCTTGCAAACATCTTTTTTCAGCTGGAGGTGAAGTTGCAACAAAATGATGGGCTTAACTTGGGGCAGCACAGTTCAAGGAACAACATCAGAGACCTCACTGCCTGGAACTCAGCACAGGTAGAAGAGATTGATAATGAAATGAGAGAGTTTGAAGATATGCTAGCTGCCGATTGTGACTTCGAGGAATAGAATAAATCAGCAGATGAGTTCATTATTTAGAGTAGGCTAATTTTACTTTCAAAGTTCTCAACCCATACTAGATTATAATACATTAATGCATCACTTGTTTAATCCTTTGACTTGTTTCATTAGCATTACAGTATTGGTAGCATCAATGCCAACTTGCAAACTTGCCTGGGACCATACATCAGACCATCAAAATTCAACTTCTTCAAGCTGAAGCAATTTGACTGGCAGGCTAGCTGCCATTCTACAAATTAAAATTAATTTCTATTCTTCTTCTTCTGTACTTGCCAATAATCCATAATCCATCACTCCTGCTTCACTCTCCCCTACATACTCCAGTCCTAAATAACTGCCTCGCTTCCTGGTTAAATGGAAAGGGGTTTGGGGTGGTCCTGTGTCTGTGTGTCATTACCACAGGATTCGGACCTAGATAGCAAAGAAAAAAAATTAGTTATTTCATCACAGCAAGAAAGAAAGAATGTAAACCTCCCCATGGACCCTCACCACAATCAAAGGTGACAACATCAATGGGTCATCAATTTACTAGTGACTGTATACACTTCTGAGTCTTCCATGACCTTTGAGATGCATTTCCTTTGGAATGTAATCATGTGACATGACAGAAAAAATGTGTCTTGAAGGTCATATGATAATGAAAGTCTATTAATCTCAATTAATCTTTTCTACAGACTGTTGCTCTTGTTGATGGCTTTCAGGGTTCATTTTCGTCTGCTTTGGGTGGGATTGTTACTCCTTGGTCTCGTTTCACATGTTCTTGATACTGCCTTATTGATGAACTGTTATTCTTGTTGTCTCTGCTGGATATAACTATTACTATACCCTTATTACAGACTTAGTACCTTACACACTTCACATAGAGTATTTTTGTATCGAAAGACCAGTTCAGACTGAAGTTGGGACCAATGGCAACTGGTCCTAACTGGTCTTTGATGAGACTGGTTGAGATCAGTCATTGAACTGCAACTGGACTGACATGAACTGGTTCTATGTGGTTTGGTCCAGTTACACAAATATGAGGGTGCAGTTCCAACCAATTGTGGTTGCAGTTGTGGCCCATCATTGTCTAAAAACCAGACCAAACTGGACCTTAAAACACTATGGATAATTGGGATTGTTATTCAGCCCACTGATAAAACTGGCACATAGCTTCCTTTGCCACCTGTGATGGTTGTAGGGGCATATTGCATGTTGTTGACATTCATTTGATATTCAGCGAGGTTGAGGCTGTGGCTGCTTTCAGATGTTGAAGAAGGCAAAGAGAGAGGGCTAGAGTTTGCAATGATCAGCACAGCACGAGACCTACTGCAGGTTGTGATGGGGATGCAGGTGGACATCATTTGAGACAGGTTGTCAGTTGTCGAGAGGGCTGGTTTATCAATGGTAACCTTTGACAAGTATTATCTTATAAGAATAGTGACTATATGCATTGTTGTTTGTTGATGCTGTAGTAGGTGACATGTATTATGTGTCATGTCCTCGGTGTCTCTGTGGGTTTCAGTGTATGGTGGTGTGACAGCAGATTTGCAAGAAGATACGGAAGTAAGCAGATCTGCCTGAAGCACTGGAAGTAAGAAAGATCTGCAAGAAGCTACAAAAGCAAGAGGGGGAATGATCTAGTAGATAACAAAAGTTCACAGGGTGAGGCCAGTGTATCTCTGTATCAGGTGAGGTTGGTATCATGAATTAGAATAACTTTTGACACAAAAAAAAGGGGAAGGGAGTCTGTACTCCCAACACTCAGGAACCAAAGTGTGATGAAGGTGGTATCTATTCAAAAAAAAGGTAGTCTACTATTACAAATGGTTCTTGTATATAATGAACTGTACATGTGATCTATGCTTGGACATGTGACCATGTTTGTGTGTGATTGGAATATTGATGGTTGCGCTGAATGCAGGAAGTTCATTGTAAGAGAACTGGATCTCTTACAGAAACTTTTATATTACCATGCCAAGATGCTGGATTATGTGGTCAACATGCTTGTGGATGGTAAAGCCATCCTGTGACAATGCAGGCAGTTTGAGCTGTCATAGTGCTCTATCCCAGTGAGGATATTTTGCAAGGATGGTTGAGACCTCTGTCATCCCAGTAAGGCAAAGTCTGAGCTGAAGGGTGTCAAGGTTGGCATCATTTCCAACCATGGTGTGAAGGATTCCATACAGCACTTCAAGCCAATCAGTTCCCAATAGTATTAACCAGAATTCACCATCTGGATCATCCACTTTAGCCTCGGCAATGCAGAAATAGGCATTCTTGATCATAATCATAATGTCAACATACAGTTGTGTCAGCATGAGCCTCATGGTTGTTTCATCTTCAGCAAAGAGTCCAAGCAAAGAATGAGCAGCCATGCTAAGGTGTTCCAGTTGTTCCGAGAATAAAAGGTTGATGCAGATATATGGAATGAGAATGTGATGAAACAATGTGCTGAGGATTTTGAAAGATTCTTGTGCTTGGATAAATCCTGGCAATGCATCTGTGGGTGGGGAGGGAAAGGACTATATTTCCTGGAGCATATCATATGCCAATTTGACATCCTGATGGTCATTTGGATTGAGCAGATAATTGATTCGAGTCGATGTCAAGTTATCTGAGGTAAGGTGAGATTGGATAACAGCTGGCTTGATGTGAATTCCATGAATGAGGAGACCTTTTTCATGAAGTAACAGATTTTGGAGTCATTTGAAAACATGTTTATAGTCCTTATCGGCAGTTATATCATCATCACCAACATCCAAGTTCATGAGTGGGAGAACATGCTATAGGTCATAAATGGGGGAGGTGAGTCCAAGTCGATGTTTGAATTTCAGGAGTACCAGAGCTTCAGGGCATCGAGATTCACCATCAGATGCAATACTAATGGTTCTGAGCTTTGATTTTTGGCTGGCAATACATGCTGTTGTGATCAAAGCAGCATGCTGAAGCCCTGTCTCACATTTACAGAAACTAGACACCAGGATTGGACAAGTGCTATATAACTGTGTCTCACTACTCAAGATGCCAAGTGCACCCACAGTTGCCTAATCTTGACTCATGAGAAATCAGTCACCATGCACTGATGGACACACCTTGACAGCCAGATGAACTTCTTTATCAATGCTATCAATCAACAGGTCAACTTTCTTCTCAGAGTTAAACTCTAGGTTTGTCCTGTGCCTGTGCTTGCAGCAGACACCCAGGAACCTGTTGGTCTCATCATTGTGGCATACTCTTTCCTCAACCTTCAGCTCATCAAGCATCAAGATTTGATGAATAATCTGATGGCTTTGAAGAAGATCACATATGCTTTCAAAAGTGCTTTCAATGTTTGTCTTGACTTCAAGCTTGCTGGGTGAGAGTGAAGAGACCATGTGGAATAAGGGTTCAACGATGGAGGGTAGTGAGGGATGGAAGATGCAGAGCACAATGTGCAATCTCTGCAACTCATGCTCCACCAAGTCACCATAACAAGAGCCTGCATAGGTCATCCTCCTCAGTGTAGCTCCTTGGGTGGTAAATTTGATGTGCTGCACATTCATATAAATTCAAGAGGTTTTGAATACCACCTTTATGTGCAAGGTTAGCCTTGACCAAATGATCCACCCATTCCACTTTCCCACTCTCAACAGCCATAACCCATCACTTAAAGTCATCCAGGGCCACTGCATTCCCTGCAAATTTCTGGGCATCATTTAGCTGCCTCAACCACAAGGCACATATCTCTCTGATCTTCCTTCTAACAATCATCACAAGCCTTCCAACACTGTGATATTTTAGATGTGTATTCTCATGCACACCTATTTTGATATGTTGAAGGACCCCTTGCAAATTTCCATTTTTGTGAGCCAAGAACTGTTGGATATATGATTGGTGGGGCAATTACAGTTGATGGCACAGTAGGTGCTTTGGGTCAAAACCATTTCATTGCATTCGCTTTGTTCTTTTCAATGTTTTCTTCAGCTGTTTTCTTCCTTTTGTTGGTCGCACATTGAGCAGAACCACGATGTTGTTGAAGAAAATTCTGTATCCCCCCATTCCCATTGTCAGGTGATTTATATTCCAAGTGTTGAAATTAAATTCCCATGCATGCTGCATACATGAGGCAATGCATGCAGCACACACATGTTACTGCGCTCACTGTGCATACATGTGGTAAACACATTCCTGAGTCATGTGACATCCTTACTATTATGTATATAAAGAGAACCTGTACCATAGTAGATATACAGTATTCTTACCTCTGCTAAACCCTAGCTCTAAGACTAACTAAACCCCAGGTAGGTTATAAGGAACGTGTCATCTCTTCCTCTGTGCAGTGTATGTAGTCTGCTCCAGCAGGTTATGGGCCCTGCTGGGCATGTCATGAATGCACCTTAACTGGCTGCAAATGACATTGACTTCATTGTCTCCAAATTGTAACCTTGTGCTCTTCATGAGCTGCATTGTGCTCCCTGTGAGCTGCATTTAAAAACCCAGGTTGACTAGGATTAACCACTCTGAAGGAGTGTTTTTGCCTGAGATTATGGAATGTGTTTTCTTGAATAGAGGACTGATTGAGCACTTTTACCAGCTGCCACTATAATATCATGTCTTCAACTCTTGAAAAACTCATACAAACTTTCGACGGCTCTAACTACATTCAATGGGCCGACTCAATGAAGGTGTGGCTCAAGTCTCAGGGCCTCTGGCAAATAACTAGTGGGATGGAACTAAAACCACCCCTGGCGCCTCCTTTGATGGCGACAAATGCTGCACTAGTAGCAGAAGCTAATGCCAAGCTCCAGACCTGGAACAATAAGAATGACCAGGCTATTGGTAGCCTAGTGCTCTGCCTGGCCCCCTCTATTCGGCAGTGTGCCAACACCAAGGACACTGCTGAGGAGGTGTGGGATCTCATCTGCACTGACTATGGTGTTGATGGCCCCTCCCAAGTCTTTGCGGACTTTAGGTCTGCAATTGCAATCAAAATTCTGGCTGCGAATCCCATGCCAGAGATTGCCAAAATGGCTGATAAATTTGAGTGCCTTACAGCTGCTAATGTCGCCATCCCTGAATTAGTACAGGCAATAATTCTACTTGCTGCGATGCCGCATGAGTATGATTCTCTATCCACCATGGTCCTTAACACGACTGCTACTAGAGCCTTGACATTTAAACATGTCAAGGACTCCATTGTCGCTGAGGCCTCATGGTGCACAGCAGTTGGAAAGCCCATCAGCCCACCTCAGGCCACCAAGCTTTCCACTGTCAAGCGCAAAGGGGGAAACCCCAAATGGCAATCTCAGGGCAACAATGGAGATTCATCACAAAAGTGTGGATGATGCAGGAACAAAAAGACTAAAGAGGAAAAGCCTAAAGAGAAACATACCCACCTCGCCTCAAAAGCCTTTACTACTATAAATGGTAATGGCACCATCATACTGCCAATGCCACTCATCCAGCACATCAAGAAGCGTGAACATACTCCCACAAGGGATCCTCGCTGCCGACCGCCTGCACAGGCATACATGGGCATGGCCTCTACCTCTCATTTGGTCTATACTGAATATCAGCAGGCTCGAGACACCCTTGAGCAAATGAATCTCCCATGCAGTGCAAAAAATCTGTGACCGCTGGAAGAGCACCTAACAGTGTGAGAAGGTAAGAGGAGGAGGATTGAACCAGAACCAAGAATCGTAGAGGTAGAAGACGATAGTGTCTCCCTTGGATTGGAACCTGCGGTTTCTGATGAGGAAGTATGGAAAGCCGTCGACAAAATGCTTGTCGATGAACCGCTTGAAACAGGTACATATGATGAAAGGTCAGTCCTTTTTCCTGCCACAAGCACAAAAATTAACATTCCACTGATCACAGTGAACTTTTCATGTGAAATTTTACCGCTACTAAATGTATCATGGAACAATTTACATCTTAATATATGTGTTATGTGTGCAAATGGAAATTGTAAGAAAGGTGCTGACTGGATCATGGATTCAGGTGCATCAAAACACTTCACTGGTGAAATTAAAGATTTTGCTTCTTACAAGCCTTTACCGAGAAAGGACTCTACCCTGGTTCAAACAGCCATGGGTACTACTCATATAGTAGAGAAAGGAGCAGTCTTCATTAGACATCAGGTAGTATGTCACAGGAAGTCAGAGATGCGTGAAATGCGATTATACCCCATCTACTACATACCCAACTGTAATGCTCGATTACTGTCAATGGGTGTCTTCTTGCAAGATGGAAGTGACATGCATGGTCCCTCTGCACACATTTCATTTTTCAAGCAAGGAAACCCAATTATAGATTGTGTCCCTCTTATGAAATGTGACACTATTTATTGGGCTCGGACTCATATATTGAGCACCAAGGGAATCAATGTCATGACAATGTATGTTGCAGACTACTCAACTTGGCATAAGCGACTTGGACACCCATCCAAAGAGGCGCTAGAGAAGATGCCTAATAGCACCATAAAATTCCCGAGGAATTTAATTATTCCTAAAGACAAAATTATATGTCCAGGGTGCGCTGAAGGGAAAATGACCTCAAAATCTTTTTCCGAATCAGATTCACATGCAGAAAGACCCTTTGAATTAATATATTTCGATCTGAAGGAACTCCCAGTACTATCGTACCATAAACATAAATACTTTATTGTATTTCTGGATGACAAAATGTCACATATCTGGGTCCAATGCCTTAAAAAGAGATCTGATGCTGCTGTGGCCATCAGACAATTTCGGGCAGTGGCTTTGACACAGTATGGCACTACAATCAAGCACTGGCATGTTGATCCAGGGGGGGAGTTCAAAGATCATGAGCTACAAAAAGTGCTCAAGGACTTTGGCATCAAAATAGAGATGTCTGCACCCCACATTCACCAACAGAATGGGCATGCAGAGCATGCCATAAGGACAATAATGGAAAAGTCACAAACCCTGCGATTTACTGCATGTCTACCACAATCATGGTGGGAATTTTGCATTGAACATGCAACACACCTATACAACCGAACCCCAATAAGGTGTCTGAAATAGCTGACACCGGTTGAGGACCTGACAAAAGTCCACCCAGATCTAAATGATCTGAAGGTTTTCGGTTGTGGTGCTTATGTCTACCTACCCAAGGAGAAGCATCCAAACACATTGGCTCCTCGATCGGAGTTGATGACGTACCTTGGATTAGAAGATGGCATTAAAGCATACTGTTTCATGTGACCTAGTGGTGCAATATTCATTGGTGCTATGGCACTATTTGATGAAACATTGTTCCCATGCTGTCCTGGAGCTAAAACTCCTGCCAATACAGACCTTGGTGATTTTCCACCTCCAGAACCAGATGATGATGACCACTCATCTGGAATGGATGGCGATGATTCTATACTGCCACAAGATCTACCCCTTCCTCCATCATCAGAAAATGATGATGATGATGTACCAAGTGAGCAAAAGGCACATGACGATGTGACAGATGCTCCTCTGCCGCCTCCAGTAACCACTGAGGACTTTCATCCAAGATGTAATAATCAACAGGAATGGCAGCAATTGCCCCATCAATCAGGCAGGCAGAGGAACATCCCAAACCATCCTGGCAATACCTATGGAGAGAAGTGACTCCCCTCTGACATAGAGAGAGACATTGCACATGATCAATATTGGAAGAGATCTGTAGGTCAAGATTCAGATCATAACTGAACATGACCACAATCTCAATAGAAAGAACCGGTTGCTGGATCAAGTTTGGCACCCCACGAGAGTGTGCCCGATTCCAATGATCAAGAACATGATTACCCAATGGGGGAACTGGATGAAGCAGGTTATATTAAAAAGATAACCAAGGAAGGAGGAGATAAGCTTATTCACTGGCTGTTGTCAAAAGCAGTCAAACCATCGAGTGAAATAAGCCAAGTTCCAAACCAATTTCGCGATATTGCGCGCCTACCACAGCAGCAGCAACGTGAGTGGAAACAAGCTTGTCATGAAGAATTAGAGGCTCTTCATAAGTGACAAGTCTATGACATCGTCGATCTTCCACATGATCGAAAAACAATCAAAAATAGATGGGTTTTCTCTGTAAAATCGGATGGAAGAAAACAAGCCAGACTCATGGCCAAAGGCTTTTCACAAGTCGAAGGTGTTGACTTTAATGAGATTTTCTCACCAGTAGTCCGCTATGAGACTGTACACCTCATGTTTGCACTTGCATCTCTAGAGGGCATGTATATGACTGGCCTAGATGTAAAAACCACATTTTTATATGGCAAACTAGATGAGGAGATCTATATGGATCAACCTGAGGGTTTTAGACTCGAGGGAAAAGAGTGCAAAGTAATGCACTTACGCCGAGCATTGTATGGCCTTAAACAAGCCTCACTTGCATGGTGAAAAGAGCTAGAGGCATTTATGTGCACCATTGGGTTCGTGCATGCCAGCTCCGATGCCGGCATTTTCATACACAAGGATCCTAAGACAGGCAGCATTGTTATTGCACTCGTCTATGTTGATGATGGCTTGTTCATGGGGAAGAACAAGAAACTTGTGGATGAAAAGAAAAATGCTTGTCTAAAGCATTGGGAGTGCTGTAGTACTGAAAAAGTCATGGAATTCTTAGGCATGCGCATCACCCAGACTGCAAGCAAAGTCAAACTCGATCAAACTGAATATCTCGCCAAAGTGATTGAGAGATTCAAGATGACAAATGCCAAAGCGACCCCCACTCCACTCCCGACTGGTTACAGACCATCGGAAAACACAGCAATGCCCAACACAATGCTTAGATCAAAATATCAGTCTGTGATCGGATCTTTATTGTATCTGATGCTCGGAATGCGACCTGATATCGCTTATGTGGTAATCAAGATGTCGCAATTCTCAGCTAATCCTAGCCAAGAACATCTAGACAAAGTGATGTACATCATGCGCTATCTGGTGGGAACCCAGAAATATAACATTGTCTACGATGGTGAGAAGTCCGAGGGGCTACAGGCCTTCACAGATTCGGATTGGGTAGCTGACACTGTCAAACACTGATCTACAATGGGTTACTTTGCTACTCTAGCGAGTGGCATTGTGTGCTGGCAGTCCCGTTTACAAAAAACTGTAGCACTGTCATCCACAGAAGCTGAATATATGGCTCTCTCTGACACTTGTCGACAGATAGTGTGGATAGAGTCCTTATTCCAGGAACTTGGATATGTACTGAAGCACGTACCAATCTGCACTGATAATCAGGAATCCATCTTTATCAGATCAAATCCAGTTCAGGAAAGAAGGACCAAACATATAGACATTCGCTACCACTATACCTGTGAATGCATAGAAAATGACAAAGTCACAGTCGTTTTCATTCCTGGAAGTGATAATCTGGCTGACATGTTCACAAAAAACCTTGGTGCCATCCTATTCAGGAAATTTAGAGACTCTCTCGGAATTACTTTCGAGATTCAAACTTAGCTGCTTAGAGCGCTGTACAGTTTGAGGGGGGGTGTTGAAATTAAATTCCCATGCATGCTGCATACATGAGGCAATGCATGCAGCACACACATGTTACTGCGCTTACTGCGCATACATGTGGTAAACACATTCCTGAGTCATGTGACATCCTTACTATTATGTATATAAAGAGAACCTGTACCGTAGTAGATATACAGTGTTCTTACCTCTGCTAAACCCTAGCTCTAAGACTAACTAAACTCCAGGTAGGTTATAAGGAATGTGTCGTCTCTTCCTCTGTGCAGTGTATGTAGTCTGCTCCAACACCAAGGTCCATGGTTCAATCCTTGCTCTACCCATTTATTTTGTAAGCACTTGCCAAGTTAAAGTCTTCTGAAATGTGGTATTCTGACTGCATGTTGGAATTGCATAGGAATTTACTCAGGAATTTACTAGGAATATCTTGGAAACAAACGTACATGGTTATCAAGATACATTCCAATTGGAATCTGATCAGAGAACTTGGAATCCTAGGACTCCTATCAGATTCTGATCAGACTCCTATCAGAAAACTCAGACTCCTAGGAGTCCAATAGGAATATGTGGAGGAGTGTAAAGTACTGGGATAATCAGAAAGTTGTTTGCCCGATCTGATGAGGATCTGGTTGATGAGATGCAAGCCATACATGTAAACTTGATCATCTGTAAAGTCTGTATCTGGATAGACTAAAAGAAGCTTGATTCTGAGGTCATCACAAATGTGATGTCTGAACTTGTTCCACAGAATGTCAGGAGATGTTGGATTGCAATGGAGAAGAATGGTGGCAAAGCACATAGGTAAGCTACAATATGTCGAATGATATGGGTTTGGTGACAGTCAGAACATGTCACACAACCATCATCACCAACTGTAAGGGCCTTTCCATGCTTTGAGTACCATGAATATTTGAATCATGTTATCATGCACCTCCTGGCCAGCCATGTCATGTTCCACTGCTCTCTGTCCACTCTCTTGGTGCTTCTTTTCCAAAAAGGAAGCTTTTGGGAGGCTGTACTCACATCAAACTGCTACCTGCATGCCTGCCTCCATGCATCAGGCACCAAATCACATGATTTCCAAAAAAAAAATTAACAACCTCAGAGGGGGGAATAACTAGCCATCCTGATATGGCAAATTCAAAGTCCAACACCCCCTTGATTATCTTAGTCTATTATTATTGGACATGTGATCATGTGCAACAAGTTGATTATTGTATGATGTAATTCTATAGCATCTTCATCTGGAATCCATACCAACTTTCTGTTAACCATTGGGACATTGTCAGTGTGGACTTTGTGGTGGAGTTGCCCAAGTCCAATGGGTTTGAGCCATCCTTTGCCATGGATGTCAAGAAGCACAAGATGTAGGCAACGATGTGGGCACATGCTGTCAGGGATCCCAACATATTTAAAATAGTCAAGCATCAGAAGCTGTTTCTGTCAAAGGTATGGATCTCAGATCTAGATGATCTGCCTGTGATGAACAAGGTGATACCTGTATGCAGAACCATTAGAATATAAAAAACAAGTTTTTCAGAATCATATATATCAACCATATAACTGTATTGATATTGTATATAGTGTATATCCATTTATTTACCCAACAAACCATATATGGATACCATATGGTTGGAGTCACTGAAAAGAGCTAACGCCGCGAAAAAAGTGCTTTAGAAAACGCAGCACAGCTATGAGGAAACAACTGGGGATAAAGCCTTCGATGAAGAAGCAATTGAGTGTGAAAAGCGATCCTCGGAAGGGTGTTGCTTAATTTAATAGCTGTGCTGTAAACGAGATCCGAGTCAACACAGATAAAACTCCTATCCAGCCTGAAACTGTCTCTGACAAGGCCTCAGGACACTAGCAATAGACATGGACAGAAGGTTGAGCGGAACTCCATGCAAGTTGCGGTCACATTCGGAGCCCCTTTACGAGGAACAGTATAGGCACTTTATACCATGGGCTTTCGATAATAATAAGACTGGAACTCTGGTCCAATACATCAAATCAAATTGGAGTGTCGATCAACAGCAAACGTTCAGGAACTGAAACAAACCAATGATGCGTTATCACTTTCGCCGTAAATGGGGGGTGGCTTTCCTAGCAGTGGACAAAGTGAGGTTTTTGTTTCCACGTCACACGGTGCTTTTTGAATCAAACAGTTAAGAGACCCAAATTCAAAAATAATTCATCATGCTTTGAGGCCATGCTCATAGACTCCAGACTGGGTTCCTCATCGATTGAACAATTTCCGGTGATGTCGGCCTGCTGATAGTCTCTGACATCTTGGTCATGAACCATCAAACCAGTGAGTTATAAGACGTCCAGTAGAACCATGCTTTTTTATTTGCATAAGGCCCAGCTTCGTGTTCTCAACATCTAACATGGCTGCCAGCGGGGACTCGATGGCAGCGCTTATCACTGGTTTGGCTGATGTACGACGGGCGAATAGTGCACACAGTACGTCGGTGCCCCGCGTTAATCCTGATCTATTGTTGAAACATCGCTTGTTTTCTTAGTCGCCGCGATCGCATTTCTCAGTTATGATATTTGCTTGACTTTCGCACAAGAGGTTCGTTTATGACCACATCTCTTAATGGTACAGGTTTATTTACCCCAGAGGTAGGTGGAATATATTTGGCGGTAAGTTTAATTAACATTGTCGAGCACCCTCTATTCTGACGCAATCCTAGTGATTCATGGACGCTCCCAAAATGTCTATATATCATCGCTAGATACTACGCACCCGTACATCTTGCGTACGTGCACTGTTCAGACTTGAATCAGAGAAACACTGCTCATGTACTGATTTCAGCGTTACTTGGCATGGTGAGTTACCACTTCGTTCAATAACGACAGTTCCTTAAACTGTTTTTGCTGCAGTGAGTGTGCGTCTCGGCCTGACAGTCCATGTAAATGTCTTTTATTTTTCGACTACCCGTCTTCTAACTTATTCTTTTTCTTTAACAGTAGTATGTGGAATATAATTGCTCTTATTGACCTGGAACTCAAACATCTCGCCTTAGTTGCAGGCAGTATTACCTATTCTTTGGAATGTGAGTCGCATACTACTGTTCCGCGATGGCTCCGCTCAAGAGTTGCACCTCAGAGGCCCTATCATGTACTCGACTATGTTGAACGTAATCTTCGTGATGCGGATACATGCCATTTACAAGAGGAGCACCAAAGGTAGATCGTTCTTGACTGCTTGACCTACACGTGTCGCTTATTCCGAGTATCTTTCATCCTAGTTCTAGCACTGTTGATCTTTCTCCTAGTAGGTCAGTTGATATTCAGTTATGTTGGCTACGTACCAGGCCTAATTGTACCTGCCTTCCAGCGGAGTTTTCTGTAAATGTTTGCTTCGCTGAAAACACCTCATAGTGCTTATTGTCATGCTGCAGATTTCACTAGCCATCACGACCATGAGCTTGAAGCACACAGTGGAGACAACTTATGTGCTTCCACCTGCACTACTCTGGCCTGGTTGTCTAGCAGGCAAAGCGAATACCGTGGAACTTGTGGCTTGGTGAATATCTAATGTTTCAGTTTTCTGGGATTACTCACGACTGGATAACAGGGTTCCTACTCTTTGCGTTGCCTGTAAGTACATCACTTAGATGTGTGGTATGGGTGTTGATTGCTGTTTTATTCGCAGTAATATTCTTCATTATGACGGCTATCAAATTTACCAATTTTGTTCAAATTGAAACAAGGGGCATGAAGATCAAGTTCCATGATTTACATCTCTACTCGCCGTTTCTCATGGCATTCTTTCGCGATGGAACTATCTTCTTCCTATTGTAAGTACATCCCCTAGCTACGCCATTTAGTATATTCTAATGCTCTTTTCCACCCGAAGGGTATTCTGTGAGTATATAAATATTCTGCGGAGAAGAAGACTAGATTTTATGCACTCTTGAAAGCCGCGGTACTTGTCTGCATATGCCTTAGTTTGGCTATGAGTGGAAATCCTTTTTCATTGGTTGGATTCCCGTGAGTTTGGCTCATCCAAGGTGGTGTGGTGTTTTCCTGAAAGTTGACTTCGTGTTAAGGTGGCTTGTAACAACGTATTCGTTCTCAGTGAGTAGCTTCCCTGCCAGTGCATCCTGGAGCTTCTAATGCTATTCGATTGTCAGGCAACTCGTCTTGTGCTGAATGTCAGAGCCGCCGCGAAGCGTGTTAGTCTCGAAGAAGAGTCAAAAAGTTTACCGCCTATAGTCTTCAATTCCGAGCAAATGGCACGGCCAACGGTGCTGTAAAAATGTTTTATTCTAGTTGTGTATCACATTTTATGTTATATTTATCATGTAGATCGACATAGATTATACGAGTATAAGTAATGCTGATTATGGTGCATTGGTTCACGTATAGTACACCGATTTCGACAGGTTGAGAATCAGAAACTGGAAGATTTATGGCATTCAACTGCCCCAAATATCGGCGCTATATGATACGAACGAGATACTCCTTTTGTAATACATAACTAGGTGGACCGTGATTGTGGCGCGTACCTCTGCTCCACGGAGAGATTCAGGGAACATTCATCACGTCCCGAAATGACGCCCTTACTCAGAGACATTCCGACATCGACGGTAAAAATTACCTAGTAACGTGTGGGCACAAAGGGGGGACGGTGTTGATGCGAGCTATTACTTGCAAATGGGACTATGTCAGGCTGATGCCCAACGATTATCTTCGAAGTCATGTATCCTTCCCCTTTTGCATACAACAGATGATACCAATAACGGATCACTTGCCTCACGAGGTAGTGCACGGTTATGTTGATCGTTCGCAGCCCTTGCTTGTACAGTATTTCGGCCTCTTACCAACTCTTGGGGTTCACCAAAACATTATATTTTCTAAAACAGATGAACAGATTGCATTTACATACAACATGAATTAATAATTGAGTTGCAGAACCTCCACAAATAAATAATATGGTATACTAGGGCTACATGCTCACGATTGCGAGAGAGATGACAGAACCAGGACGCGATAGCGACATCATCTTTTGTTCCCCTTCCGCAGGAGGTTTTTCATCCTCCACCACTGGCTCTTCCGAGCCTATGATAATGTATTTTGAGCCCCGCCTGGGTGGCGGAGACAAGGATGTGAGTTCTGGGAGTTGCTCAGGAGATGGAGGGGACCGAGGTGGCTGTAAAAATGGCGCCGCTGGTGTGTGAATCTGTAAAAAACTCGGCTCGTTTTGATGAGGCATAATCTTTTGCGCTATTGGCGACGTGGGAACTGCCGATGCTGGGGCTCCGGATGGCGGAGGAGTCGGAGGCATACATTCGTTAAAAATCTCGCTTGTCGTCTGGACCGGAGAGGACGGCGCGCTAAGTTTACGTAGCCGCTGCTTGATGGAGACACGTGAAATAGGACGTGACGGAGGCGTAGATGACGTTAGCGAAGTGGAGATAGGCGTAGGGGGTAGAGGCCGAAGGGGAGGAGGGAAGGGTGAGGCGGCAAGGGATTGGGGTATCGTAGGAAGAGGATCTGACGGAAGATGGGTATAACTTCCGGTGGACGAGTTGCGGCGATGCGACCGATAGTCCGGTTCATCTGGGCGGGGTGGTAGGACGGAAGATGGTGGAGGTTTGGGAGCAATCATAGATAGTCTAAATGCCCGATTAGTGAGAGAGTCACGGAGCGACGACTTAGACATGGGACCAGGGTCTGAATGTGGAGCATCCTGATCCGGAGCAGGTGGGAGTGAAGATGTGGGAGCAGGGCGGGGTGGTGGCATAAACGATCGATTAATATGAATAGAAGTTGGACGAGATGAGTTGGAATGTGAGGAGTTTGAGGTCGTAAAACTAAATGCCGAGGAACCTGAAGCTCGTTTGGAGAAAGAAGGCAGGTTGGATATAACACTCTTCTGGCTGGCCGTGGAATGGGCCGAAGAAGCTCGACTGGAAGGGCGATCGCCTGCGTAAGGATGAGAAACGGTCCGAGATAGACTCAGCTGACCACTTGGAACTGACGGAGGTGGGCCACTCGGTGGAGTCAATCGACGTGGTAAGACACCCTGCCTTGACCATCGTTTCGTCGAGCTTTGCTTGGTGCTAGAGCTTGACCTTTCCGTGCTAAAAATGATATCGCCTGACCCCGCAGTCGAAACAGATTGGATAGATGAGGGACGAGGCTTCTGCTCGGAAGGAAAGCTTGCCGTAGTAGGACTTGTGGACTGTTCAGATTCCTTCTCAAAGGTTCCGTTACTGGTGTTAGTGATCCGAGTTGCACTCCCATTCACATATCGATATTTCGCAGGCTCCATGCCAGAGGTGGGACTGACGGATGTCCAGCGTTTTCGAGGAGGAGGTTGTAGTGACAATGCACCCAAAGAAAGGGTCCGATTGGCTCTATCTTTGACAATCGGGGTGGGCTCTGCCGAACCCCAAAGGGCAGATCGTTCCGAGAGTATCTTGCGCTCGAGGCGATGTTCTGGATGAACAACGGAATCAGAGAAAGAGATGTTTGAATGCGAAATTATTGGTGCCGCTAATGGACTCGGAGGTGGACTAGTCACATAGATGTTGTTGAGCTGATTCCTTGTTTCGTCATGCTCACGCTGCGGTCGCTCCGATGCGATTGTCGCTGCACGAGAACTTGCACGAGGTCGCGTAGCCGAGAACAGCCCCTTAAAGGTTGTTACGGGACCTGAAGATACTGGTTTGGATATGGTTGCCTGTGAGCGGTGGGAAGAGGTTGATGCAGCATAGTTCCGGTCCAATGAAGACGGACTTTGAGAACGAGTGAAAAGTTGACGCGGACTACTGAGCGGCGGCGATGTGATAAACCCCTGGGCATGCATAGACAGCATAACGTCCATATCTCCACGGGGTTCGATACCTCCCAGTGTATTTGCCGGCAGGCCTAGACCAGCACGCATCGTCCTGGAAGTATCATCCTTGACGTTGGAATGGATGAGTAAGAGATAAAGTTAAACCTACCTTTGCCCGAGAATCGTAGTTTTGATGGTAGATATCCACTTCTGCGCTTCTGCGGGATCCGCCATGTGTAAGAACCACATAGTGCGACCCCCCTCCTCACAATTTAACTCTTTCTTTAAAGCACCAACGTCAACACCTCCGACCTTGACGTGTTTGCGTCCGCCTACTTCTGCCTCCGCGACGAACACAACGCTGTCCTCGTTGATTTCCAACCGCTCTATCTCCTTCTCTTCCCCATTAGAAGACTTGAAAAGATGTAGATAGGAGGCATGAGGGGATGAACCTCGATTGACCAACGTGGTTGATGACGAAAGCACCATGTATCGATTCTTCCAGTTCATGGAGGACAGGGCAAAAATGCGAAGTGATGAAGGTGGATAGTACTTCTGAAGGGAGATAGCCGCTTGTCTGAGTTGGACCAGAGCCGTGACAGTAGTGGGAAAGTGAGGGACTGGAACAGCAGTAGCAGAGTTACTACGACTGTGCGCCAGTAATGACCCGGATCGTAATCGATTTGGAAGTGCTGGAGAAGGTGTTGCGATCAAAACACTAGATTCATGAGGAGACTTTGTGACAAAATTGGGCATCGATCCCAAACGCATGTTAGTCGCATCTTGAGTCTCAGGCTCAGGGCTGGTCGATACACCGTTCTCTCTGATCTCCTCCTCCTCCTCCTCTTCCACGCTGTCATCCAGGGAATGAGTATCCGGGTGCATTGCGACAGGAAGGCCAATGGACTGCGCAGCCATGTCTCTTAATCGATGTCGTTCTTCAACTTCTTCATCTCGACGAGGGGCACTGATTTCAATCACGTCAGGAAGGATAATCTGTGTTGATGGTTGCCGGGTAAACTGCCTTTTCCGACCGAATTTGAAGGATAAAGCATCAGAAGCCGCCCCTAGAAAGGTACCTCGAGGCTTTCTGAAAGCCGCTGAGGGCCCATCCGCCGACGATGGACGAGCTCTCCCGTATTGAACGAAAGATGTAGAAGCATTGTACCGAGATGAGGGGAGAGGATCAAGGCCTGGAGCAATTCAAATTCTTGTAACGCGCAGATCAGGTATAAGGCGCTTACTGAAGTCGGACGACGTTGACGTGGGACTCGTGGTACTGTCCACAAAGACCTTGCCGCTAGAAAGCTCCTTTCCCTTGTCCTGAGTTTTTGATCGAGTAGAGATTCTACGTTTCCTTTGGTCGGGTTTATCAGGGTGCTTGCTGTCCCTGCGTACAACCCTTGACAACACATTATCAGAGTGCATTCCAAAGCGGAAAGGCATCATGGAACTCGGTGAGGTAGACCTCGAGGACATGTCAATCGGCGAAGAGTACTGCCCTCGAATGAAGCCCTCCTGTAAAAATAGTGTCAGGAATCAGGTAACAACAGCATCAAGAAGCGGAAGCAGAATTGTACCGCCTGAAAGGACTGATACGCCAACTACTCACCTGGGGTTGTACGTCAGTCCATATGCGCTCAAACGTGGACATGCAAGAATTTTGGTGGTTGTTGGGGAAGAACAAGGAAGGAGTACAACGGCCTTGAGCTATCCGTACCTTTTACATAATATTCAATTAAATGACCCGATCATTACAGTATGCGATCAGTAGCAGTGTTTTGTTAAATAGTCCAACCAAGGCCTAATTCCAAGAATATTGCAAGTATGTAATAACCAGCACAGATTGAGTATCTCTCTACACCACTGATCAGCTGAATAGTTCTAGCTAAGCACATCACGCTTCGCGGATCTGATTACAAGAGCATCGCAATGACGAGAGGGATTCGAACTCAACGATCATCATAGCCGAGATCACCGTGGCTGTAAGCAACAGTCAGTCTAAGATCAGGAAGAAGTTAGACAGCGGCACCCACCTGATCAAGAACATGTCTTCAGCCTGGTGAGCGTATTCGTTTGTATGTCCCATACGGCCCCAAGTTCCCTGATGAACTACCTAATTTACTCGTGCTCGAGACACGTTGTGCTATACCCTGTCTGGGTGGAGGTTCAAATGTGGTTCGTGGATCAGAGTTGGCTCTCCTTGGGTGTGCTGCAATAAGTCCCATCATTCGTCGCAACTCTTCGTTTTCCTTCTCCAAACGCGCAAGCTCAATTTCTCTCTCGAGTGCATATTCTGCTGCTAACACCGAGTTCCCCGGTTGTCGGTCCTCGTCACAATCAACTTGCGTTGGAAGCAGATCTACGTCTTCACCGTCTAGCGTCCGGAGAAACTGACGGAAAAGATTCGAAATCCGTCCAAGGGTTGAGGAAATCGCTGTACTGGACGCCAAGTCATACGCCGCATCCTGCTCTTGTCGTGCCAACAGTTTCGTTTCGTATTCACGGATCAGTGACAGTTCGCGCTCCTGAACGTCTCGCTACAAAGAATGATCATGATCATAGAAATGAGCTGATGCGCCATGAGCTTGTGAAATTATACACGTACAGCACGATTTCGGAAGGTACCTGGTGAACTTTTGATATCAGTATCATCGATTGTTGTGTACAGATGGAAGCTCAACTCATGAGATTTTCCAATGTCTGCTCGTATTCCTTAATTATAGTATTAAGCTGCTTGTTGTCGTGCTGGAGGCCCTGATTCTCGCTAATCATGGACGCATTCATATGTTCTAGTTCGGCATCATACTCTTCTGAATGTATGTTGCTACACCTTCAGAATGTTATTCGATCGAAGAAAACAATGACAGTACAGACCTTTAGTCTTGTCCAAGTTGAATCTTTCAGCGAGCGAATGTCGAACTGAATTTGCACCCTAACATGGCAAGGAATCACGAACACGCACCGACGGAAGACGAAACCGGTCTGAGAATGCACAGCCTGATTCTATGTCCATCACGAGTATTTAGTTTCGGGCGGCTAACCAGACGATAGACATTCACCTTGATGTTCCCTGCTTGAGCATAAAGGGAAACGGAGACACTGCGGTTCTGACTGAGCTGTTCACTGAGTTCTGTGATGAGACTCCACAACTGCATCAGGTCTTGATCGTTGTTGTCCAAAACAGCCATAGTGTCTCCTACCGCACTAGATAGCAGAACCAGTTCACCGTAGCTGTTGCACGTCGTGTCACATGATCGACTTTACACGTCGTACGAAGATTAAAAAACAAACTCTCTCTGCCTGGGAGTCGAACCCAGCTTTCGCGCGGTCAAATCATCAATGACAGGCGCGTGTACTAAACCGATATACTAGCAGAGAACTCAATTCAAAGTCAAAAGCAAGTTACAAGAGATGGGAGTCACAAATTACGGCAAATGTCTTCAACTTGTCGACAACAAGACCCCCTGTAGTGGGCCTCGATGTCGGACTATGTTACACAAGTAATACTTTGATGTACAGTACAATTTGCTGTGATGTTCTATGGTATGGAAGCATCCTTCAATTATAAACGGATAAAGGTAAGAGTCTAAGCCAACATTTTAGCGACAAAAATCCCTAGTCCTTGACAAGAAAACCTACTTGTCGGCATTGAAAAGAAAATTATTGGCGGTGTCTTCATCTTCTAAAAAGTGATTAGGGAACACAACTAACTCGTCACAATCAGCTCCCTGACTCGGTAACCACAGCTTAACGACAAACCTAAGTGACCACACAACTGACCCAGAAGTTTCTCCATCTCATCACGTTCCCATTTCTCAAATGGTTCTACCCCTTTGGAAGATCGTTTTGGTTTTAATGACAGCTCCTTTTCTGAACTTCCCGGGGGCATTAATGATCCATGCACTTCTTCTAGGCCATTACTCTCTTTATTTGGCCGTGCTCCATCGACATCTGTATTTTCCGTTGGCAGAGGCAATGTACCATGATCCGGGACGGCATCATCACCAGATTCTGACGTAGCTCGAGAAACACGTTCAGGCGTCAAGCTATCTCGTGGCTAATTATGGTTCAATTAGAATATGATCTAATACAACGATGAATAATACAAACCTTTTTGTTCAGTCTCTCGTGATGCAAAATAAATTCTTTGTATTGTTTCCACGTGGTGACCTGGTCATCAGGAATCGCGTGGAAGACTTTCCGATAAATTTCCGTCTGGAGTGTGGGGAGCTCAAGGTCACGTTAGGTGTAAAGGGATGAACCACGAACATTGTGCACGGCGCTGGCAACCCACATATTCTTCCAAAACGCATCTGATACAGGATCCTCAAAGCCCTCCGGATCTACCTGAGGTTTCGCAGTAGGCAATACCCATGTTTTGTGGCTGAGATGTTTGCGAATTTTGGCACGAGCTCCTGACGCTGCTTTCTCTTCCTCGCTGGCGTCATCGACTTCTCCTGAAGCACGAGGCAGCCGGCTGTCTGCCTGTACGGACGTCGCAGCATTTGCAGAAGCACCTAACAACGTCCCGTCCTCTTCCCGATCTTCTAGAGGTGTCTCATTTGCAACACGGTTTGAATAGCATGTCAAGGGTATTTCTCTGCAAGGCTTCTCGTCAAATGTCTGATGTTGCAGCTTGTGTTCGGATGCATCGGTCTGATCCTTCGGTGGCAGGTGCCCCGTGACCGTTTTTTCTTTGAGAGCCAGCACTACAGATTTACAAAACCCCGGCATCTCTTTGTCGTCACGTATAAATGTCTTGCGCTCTGCGTCCATAGTCATGTCTTCGGCACCATCAAGAAGTGTGTTGTGTACTAATCCCGCCTTAGTGGATGTCGTGGGAGAGGTAGCTTCTTCCGTTGCGTGACCCACTACAGTGACAAACTAAGTTCAATGTGAGAACAAGGAAAAAAATAACCACCTTGATTCAGAGTATTCTGAAGAACGGTATCTGCCGGATATCGCCGCCTCCTAATATGCGTGACTTCGTCGTCCTTTCCATAAGCTTGGTCAGCATCGGGGTCCCACGTACTTGCCATATATTCAGGCTGGATGGGCTCATTTGCCAGAAGGTCGTCTTGTTCTAAAGAATCAACGTCGATGCCAAGATGTTCTCGCATCAGGCGAACGCGGAGCGAGTGTGCAAAACGTCCAACTTTGTATGGTTTACCCGCCATTGTACTGTTCACAATGCATGAACAAAGACAAAATTCAACACTGAGTCATCAACTTGCCAGTCAATCATGTCAGTGTCTCTGATGACGGCAGCTAATTCGGAGTCGCGTTCTCCCCGCTGGGAGCGTTCGTTAACATTGGCGCTTCCAATAATGGCGAGACGGTCATCTACAATGCACACTTTGCTATGAATATAAACCTGTCGTGAGAATTGATTAGTAGCACGCGGATCATTGCGAGAAAGGCCCACTTGTTCTGTCGTGAGGACATCCCCTCGCATCTTGGCCCAATTGCGAAGAGAGAAGAATGATATGTACTCGTTCGGCTATGGGAATTGAGGTCAGGGATTCCAAACTATAAATTATGTTACCCACATCTATCCCCTCTTTGCGAAGCCGCGCAAAGATAGAATGGGGGCCGCGGGAAATCGTGCGGTTTTGACACTCCATGATAATTCTTACCTGGAAACAAACAGATGAGACAAAGCTAAATTTATGAAATGAACTTGACGCACCGCGCTTGCATCATTGTGGTCTACCGAGAAGGTGAAGCCAGGAAGAAGCGGTATCATGATGCAGCATTTCCACGGATTGCCGTCCCGATGAGCACGGATGATGCGATGCACAATTGCATTCCCAATGTTATTGTCAATGTTAACATCGTTCACAACGGTGCTGTTCGAGCGTGTCAACCGGGTCCCACGTTACGTCAATAACGGGGAACTTACGATGTGATGAAGAATTGATTCTCAATGTAGACAAAGTGTTCGGACAGTTGGATAGCTAGTCACAAGGATCGTTTATCAGTCTGGATCGGGAAGGCGATGTGGACAAACCTTTAAGATATGCATTCTGAATAGATTTCTCAACTTTCCCTGGGGTACCAAGCGACCACGAGCCGGCGGAGCGGCATAACTGCATTTCGCAGGTGCCGGTCAGGCCCATCTTGGCGAGTTTACCAGGCCTGAACTCTGGCGGAGGCAATAACGAAGGCATCACCCGCGTATGGTTCTATGTCCATCTCGTTAAGATAAAAGTGTGCGACACTCGGGGGAAATGTAGACCTTTATTCTCAATAGATGATTCCATCTTGGGTATGTCTGGTTAGTGCTATGCTGTGAGGAGGTTTCCTAAATGGCTTGCCGTTGCACAAAGTGACGAGCCAGGTCACGGGCAGGCTGACCGACTACCTGCATACCTACGTCATGCCTGAAGCAGTTCAAAATCATTCCAAGAATTTAACTAAAAGCGCACATACCAAGGCATTCTTGGGACCTTTCTTCGATCATACATATCTTCATCTGGTTTATGGAGATCATAAAAATCTGATAGGCGCGGATTGCTGTAGTCCTTCCCTGATAATAACAATGAATTCACAACAATGGTTAAATAATTGATTCCATACCAGGCCAAATCTCTGATTGTTCAGTATCCTCCATATCATCAGTAAGGACATGTTGTGGGGTGTCCCATCTAACGTGGCACCATTAAACATACCCCGCAATATCAATGAAACTGCTACCTTCCGAAGCACAGGTCGAGACCCCCCATAAATGCAATTACTTCATCAATCACACACATCTTCTCATGCTGGAATTGAGAGCATGTTAGTCAACTAAAAACATATAGCAGCAGGAAAAGCTGCACGTGTGCCCAATAAAACGTGCCAGTCTGAAAATGAGACGGCGAGCGTTGAACCATGATATTTGGATGCAGCGATGCTAGCCGCCGCTTCGAATAGCTATGTGGATCAGATCAGACTTGTTTTCGGAGGCGGAGAAGCTGAGCGTCGGTCCTTACTTGCTATCAGTCGGCGTGTATCTGCTCGAGACCTCCTTACTGTGGAAAAATTAACTGGGAAGAGTCCACCTAGAGATGAACGAAACACACTAAAGGATGATGTATATCTTGACACCTTCCTTAGCTTTTCGTTCCAAAAGCCGATCCAGCCGATATCGATCTTTGTTCGGCCGTCGCATCTGAACCTCTAGATATCACAGTGATCAATAACCGGATGAGGGGGGTATATAAGGGCCTTACCGGGCGATAGCCACCAATCATGGACGTAGATAGATTCGCGTGCAAGGAGGATCGCACGGGAAAGATTCCAGAAATAATCTCGCTGTTATCGCAATATCGGTAAAGCCATGAACCAAGAACCATCGGAAGCGGACTTACGCCATCAACCAGCCACTGCGCAGCGACGTTTAGTCGGATCGGAGCAAAGCTATCAAATCGATTGCCTCTCGGATTCGCGTAGTTGGACGATGCTTTGGCCTTCTCAAACGCAGTGATCCATTGCAGCATTTGGCGCTAACAGACGTAAGTGGATTCGCATACCACCTTGTCTCAAGATAATTTGTCGCACCTCATTGCGAGCGAAGAGCTTGAGACGCATTTGTGCATTCACGATATAAAAAGTATGCCTCAACACATCAGCGGAGCGTTTCTGACCATTGACTCGCTGTGGTTCATATGATTCATCTGGTTGCTCTTGATCGAGAGAGAGAGGATTGACATTCGTCGAAGGGTCAAGCATTGGGGGTGGTCGGGGGATCGTAGATAACGAGGAAGAGGCGTACCCACCACCACCACCGGCATTGGCGTCATTCGTGGTGGCGAGGCGTTGATGGCCATCCATATGGAATATCTTTGAGACCTTACTCTTGATTGAGCCTATCAGCGACATGTGGTCGCCCTGGGCAACGTGCGATCCGTTCTGTGCTTTGTTCGGCTCCATAATCGCGTCATTTGAGATGTTATGCAGGATACTGAGGCCCTGGCGATGATATCGCTTTGGCCGTTCGATTTCAAAGTCTGAATCGATAAGAAAAACATCCCATACATTAAGCTAGCAGATGATATGAACTCTCCGGTCGGTGAGGAAAATGACTAGACCTACCTCTCCCGGTTCCTCCATAGCTACGAGATAGCTCTCCCGGACTGCACACCACCTAGCCTCCTTCTTGGCTTTCCGGCCGGCAGATTTACGTCCGAAGCCTCCGCCACCATTATTGATGGATTCAATCTGAAGCAAACCAGCTTTGTACTGTACACCACCTGACTGTGCGAGAGAGATGGAGAGCGCGCTGACTTCGAGGAAACCAGCCAGTCGATTCGAAGAAGGGTGGAACATCTCGAGACGTTGGTTATGAGCAAATTAAACCCAACGAAATTGAATCGAACATACAACAGCTCTAATAAGGTCTAAAAGATAATTCTCCAATGACTCGCGTTGTAGACGGGCAAAATCAGTGTGTCCAACCACACGACCCTCCTTTTTCAAAAACTTGAGATAGGGAAGACCTGTCCTACATCGTCAAATGCTGGAATAGACCCTTCCAAGAACAACATACTAGTACGAGGAAATTCGGGCATTTTATCAACTTGAACACGTCGACTGTAGACGTTGGCAACAGTGTAATGAGCATGTAACGAGAGGAAATCGCGAAGTTGTCGATACACAACCCAACGTGCAGCCCCGTTGGCATATTCGCATTCGATCCGGAAAACAGATTTCTGGGCATGCATTGAATGCAAACTGTCAGTCACTCGAATTCGAAGGCGATGGAGGAGAACAGGAACGCGTCTGTGGCCCTTTTCATCACGTTCAAACCATAGTCTCAACATTAGGGTTGACAGCCCACCAGTGATGAGCTCGTCTGTGATATTGACGGTATGGGAGGTTACCGATGGGCCAGAGATGACCGAAGCGTCGTGACGGGTTAATTGCGGCATTAATGATCGTAGACGGCTCCACCTGGCCCGTCCAGACTTGGATTCCTGTGAAGGATGAAGCCCGGAAACAGCACGGCGCAGAACTGATTTTCGAGAAGTGGGAGTGGTGGCCTCCTCGCCGGGGATACTCTTCTTATGGGAAAGAGTTTCCTCTCCCGTTTCTCTCCTGGATCTGTCCTCTTTCTCCGGAACGCCGTAGTCAAACTTAGGTACCTCATCCTTTGGAGACTCGTAAAACCAGTGCATGAAACTCCAGCCCTCACGATCGTCGAAAGTACGTTCACGTCTCTTGCCCTTCCTGTCCATTTCAGGGGTTCCGTACTCTAAAACGCCTCGAAAGGTCGACTGAGGAGAGAATTCTGCATCGTCGGTACCTGGAGGTGTAACATTACCATTCTCGTATTTGCTGCTGCCTCGTGAAACAGCCGAACTTGGTGAAGTATAGGTGTATGACAAGGGACGCGGGGGGCCTGTCCTTGCAGATGGAGAGTCTTTGGAAGCCCTCTCTTGAGGGTTTCCAAAATGTGATAACCGCAAGGGGGGCAGCCTCACAGCCGGCTGATAGAAAGTAACGTCATGGTCAGGAGAGGTATTCGGAGAATCATGTTGGACTGGAGTGCTTTCAGTGGTCTCGCGCACGACGGCAGCGAGGGACATTCGATACGAAGGCTAGAATGAAATTATGTGGAGAGACGGAGAAACCGACATGGAAAGCTGTGATGTCACAAAGTTATAACAAGCCTTGTCCGAGTCACTCATTCGACCCCAACAGCCCTCCATCTTCGGAAACCCCAGGTGCTACGTAGCCATGGTGAAAGACCCGGAAGGACCTCGGTTTAGTGTCACCCCTATCGTGTTCTTCTGGTCAGAAGAACGTAGCTTGAAGCCATTGGCTGTCAACATGGTAATGCATTGATGAGCTCCAGGCCGCCGGCGGCCGTATCCTCGTCGAGCATTCAAGTTCCCAGATACGGGCTCCAGAAAGGTAGCACTTGGGTAGCACTGTCTCTATCATGCTACGCTTAACACGGATTTGCGAGGTGTGATATGGATGTCCAGAGAATAGTCTACTTCCCAGCTAGCCACTCAGTAGCGATCAGTGGGCCTGCGCTAGATCGTGCATCGACCACGGGGTCAAGACATCTTATCATTTTGATCCCACACCTCGACTTACACTCTGTCCCGCCTCGCATAAAGAATTGATTGAATGTTTAAATACTACAGAGTAGAACAGTTCTCAGGTTTTGGCCGAAAGTCCGTTTTCCCCTGTTCGACCTTCTAACGTCACCTGTATAGCACGTCACTCTCATCCAGCTCTCAAGAGTACTTCCTTTCGGACTTTCCTGATCCAATCTATGCCTCTAGATAATATTGTCCCTCGTCTCCACCAATCTTCACTCCTGTCACATCAAACCCTTCATCACTTGCAAGAGGCATATTAACACCGTCGAAGTTGAAGTTGAACCACCGCTCATCTATTTTCTGTCTCTTGAAGCTGGCTGGCTATCCTGTGGCTTTGGTGAACGTTGTAACAAGTCCCAAGAGATGATGTCGCTGGCCACTTGTATGACGTCTTCCGGAAAGTTTCTTTACGGTGGTCGAACCTATATTGTGCCCATCAACCAATATCGGAGACTGGCTGCCTTACTCTCATCAGCCTTTTGAAGGAACGCAAGGCAACAAGATTTTACATGATTCAACGTCTCCAGATAGACGCCAGTGGAGGCCACAAGTCGTTGACACCTACAGTGGACGGCTGCGTCTGCAGAACATCCCCGACAGTGCCCTTCCCATCGTGATGATGATCTACCTTGTATTCTGGGTTAAAATCGACTAATCTATTGTCAAGATTTGATGGATCCATGATTGCCAGACTCGCTTTGAGAGTATAATCCAGATTGCTCCAAACGTAATGGCAAAGCGATGGCGATCTTGATGGCTCTCTCTGTTCGCCCACTGTGAAATCACCCGTATTTATCCGCGTTTCGTAGGATCCTCGTAGGGCTGACGCGACGGAGTCTTGATCATCAAAAGATTCGTGTAATTATCATTTTCAATCAACGACTAGTAGAATATACCCTGTACACGTTTGATGGTCTTCTCCATTAATGTTCGGGACCTGGCACTTGATGTATCGAGAGGGCTCACCATCTTGGGTGGGAGCGAGCAGAGCATTAGTCGCTCTAATTACTAGGATTGACTTGGCTGGCTGCATCAAATCGTTCAGATTGTATGGAGGCTACGAAGGGCTGGTTTGTATTGTAGGAAGACACAATTTCAAAGAACGCAGATGGTAAGTAATATTCATACAATGTGCCGTGATAAGCAGAATCTGACAGAATCACCGGAAGTCAAGGAGAACTTTGTACAAGCTGAGCCCGAGCGCGAGATCTATGCATCCCGCACCTAGTGGCGCGGTAGTCTCTCGTAGGCAAACTAGAAGCGAAGGAAGATAGTCGTTCATAGCGGCGCAGGTCCGCTTGCACATCCATTGACCAATTTCAGAATGCGACTATCACGAGCTCCAGCTCGAGAAGTAAACTAACTTGAACAGGCGTTCGGAATGCTTCTCGTTCACTCCATCAGTATTTTGCCGATGTCAACTTTCGAGTGGGACAGAACACGCTGCTTCTACTTACAGTACGTGCTGTACTAAGGCAAAATCTGTATCATTTTGATTTCGTTGCTACCTTCGAGTTGGCTTGTGACGTCAGTCACTGAATCTCTATAATTCTTCAACAACTCGGAAGCCAAACAGCCACATGGACATTAGACAACCGCATGCTGGGACCTCGATTTTCAACTCCTAGGAACTGTAATTGTAGGCAGAAACACTCTATCTCGTGAGTTACATTCAAGGTGAAGCGATGACTAGGTATTAATATATGTCAAGTACTTGAACATGCCAACAAAATAACATATATTGTCACCCCGTTAGCAAGCTTGGCGACTTTTGACCAAGGACCAGTGTCCACAACACGCATAACAGATGACCTTCAAGATGTGCGGTGCGACGGCACGCTTTTTATCTTAAGCCCAGGCCCTGGAGACATATGCGACGTCTTTAGCGCGGCTTCGGAACACATTGTTCTGTTGACGCAAGATGACCAGGACATCGGTTAATATGCTGGGCTAAGGCATACTTGTAATTGCCAGAGGAAGGTTGACCATCGCCATCAGCAGACCAGGTGAACAAAAACCAAACCATTTTATTCCAATGCAGACATCTAGATTCAGTCAAACGTTTCGTAAATACTGGTTGACTGTGATCACAGATCACATAAGTACGTCGATTCTACAACAAATAAGAGTCACCTAACATTTGACACACGGACGGTAGCCCACAGGCTGTACGTCATCGGAAAGAATGAAGGCTGGAACAGCTTGACAACATCTGAGCAGCACTTCTACCCGCTTTTCGACCAAAAACAGCCCCTGCAGTCAAACCACTCCCTCCCGGATAGTTGCTGTAGAACAGACCACCCACCATCTCGCCAGTACAGAAAAGCCCTTCAATTTTTTGACCTGTAGAGTTCCGCAGCACACTAGCCGTCTCAGGATCAATCGCCAGCCCGCCAAATGTAAAGGTGATCCCACAAGCCACTTTAACTGCCAAGAAAGGCCCTTGGTCGATCATCTGCGCCCAGTTAGATTTTGGAAGCGCTAATTGAAAGGCAGAAGACTGCGTAGAAAGATTATCCTTCGCCGCAGGATCCCAATGCAGATCCTGATGCTCTGCTTGATAATGTCGCACAGCATCATTGAACACATGGATCGTCTTCAGGAAGCGCTTCTTATTGCCTAACCCCTTCACGACAAGCTTATCAGCTAACAGGCTGATATCGTCGGCAATGATCTTTTCCACTACCCCATCTCTGTACTCCTCCTTCCGAAGATGGCCAATAGCTTTAGAATCCCATATTTGGAATGCGAAGCCGCCAGGCTGCATTTGGATAGCCCTCCCAAATTTTGCGTATGTGTAATTACGATAATCCTCACCCTCGTCCACAAACCTAAGTCCTTCGGAGTTTACCATGATACCAAGCGGATATCCAGATTTTGTGAATTGGTTCGTGAGATCGCGTGCCCCAGCGTCTGGAGATGCATTTGCATCCCATGCAGTGCTGTGGCAGCCAGCCCAATCGCCAGTTAGCTTGGCGTCGGCAGCCTGGGCCAGCACGAATCCATCACCAGTGTTGTAAGGAGTTCCGCGGACCTATGTAGGTTACCACGTTAAACAGAACGTCATGGTATCATCAGGAAAGGGGAAGTACTCTTGCAAATTCCCATTCTGGACCGAGGTGTTTGATACGCAGTGCAGCGTTAGCTTCGAATCCTCCCGCGGCGAGAATGACCGAACGAGTTCTCAGCTCCAATTCTTGGCCGTCCTTTCTGACCACTAAGCCACAAATAGCTCCGTCATTCGTCACGAGGGATAAAGCAGGCGTATCAAACCACATCTCTACACCAACCTTCTTCAAGGCACGCTGGTGGGCAGCAATCAGACCTTTTCCACCTTCTTTGACGCTCAGAACCATGCCTCCCCAGAACTTCTGTCTACCGTTCACCTCATAGGCCTGCCTATTGAATGACAATGTAAACGGAATGCCAACATAATCTGCCAACCACCCTATAGCTTGGCGCGAATTTCCCACTAAAGCATCAACAAGCGATCGATCAGACTTTCCACTTCCAAGGCGCATGATGTCCGATACGAAATCCTCATGACTGTATGGAGTCATATCAATATATTCGGCAGTCTCCCGGGATACGTCCCGGACGACCGTAAGGATATCTTGCAGCCCTTGATGAACCGTTCGATGTGCACCAGCAGTAAAATACCCATTGCCTCCAACCCATTCTGCAGGACATTTATCTACAATGAGAACTTGACGACGTGTGAGATGCGTTGTAGGTTTAGCACGGACAATACTCACCATTCTTACATCCTGCTTCAACAGCTGAGAGCGCAGCACAACTGCCAGCATGACCAGAGCCTACGACTATACAGTCAAACGAAGTCATAATGATGAGAGTATAACTGGTCGCACATGCGGGTGAGGTCACCTGATGGAACACTTATCTTGAACGTGAGATAGGTTCATCCCTTGCCGGAACACAGTACAACTGTATATGGTGTTTGACTGTGAAGAGTATACGTGCTGCCATCATCGGGTTCGACGACGAAAGTACGCGTCGGAACTTGCCGAGAACGCGTTCAATTTAACTTTAGAGCATTCTAGCCTGACATTTCTCACTTCTTCTGTATGGGCCCTCACATTCTTGAGAACAACTCAAAGGCTTCCGATAACGAACCAAACCATGAACTGACGGAAGAGGAGGCCAGTCGGTATGACCGTCAGATGCGACTTTGGGGATTAGAAGCTCAGCAAAGGTGTGTTATCGAGTCAACTGGCTTAAGGAACCTAATGAGCATGATAGGATGCGAAACGCTACGATTCTCGTCGTACGGCTCAAAGGGACTGCAACCGAGGCCATTAAAAATATGGTTCTCGCCGGTATAGGCAAATTAATCATTGTGGATAATGAAGAAGTTACCGAGGAAGATCTCGGGGCAGGCTTTCTCTTCAGAGATGAGGATGTCGGAAAGAAAGTGAGACAACTTTCAGCTACTGCGGACATTTACTACCAACTGTTTGGGGTATCTACTTTAGAGACTTCTCGCTGCCAAACCAAGGGTTGAAAGCCTGAATCCTCTTGTAACTGTGGAGACTGTGTCAAATGAATCCGCCTTGGAAGGCGACGCTTTTGACGCGATCGTTCAAGCGGTCGATGTGGTATGTGTTACCGATTGGGATCGAGACGGTCTTGTCAGTGTGTCGTCTTCTTCCTCGTTTGGGCATTTTAATCTTGGACCTTGTCTAGATCCGAATAAATGAAGTTTGCAGGCGATTTAAGAAACCCTTCTACGCGGGTGGGACTTTTGGCCTGTTCGGCTACATCTTCTGTGACCTCCTGAGCCATGATTACATTTCCACGTGAGCCATACGGTCACAATTCGGAGAACTGCGAGCCGCTGAAGTCTATTTTCATTCCTTGTCTTCCTTACGCAATGTTGGCAGGGACCGCTCGGCCATCAAAGAGAAGCCACAGAATATCAAGAAAACTGCCGTGTACACAACACTGGAGATAGCGCTACGTCATCGATGGTCAGGGTTGTCAAAGAGGCAGACCAAGGAAGTTAATCCTGTAGCATTGTTTTTTATTCTTGGTAAGTGCAGTTAAAAGTATTCATACCCCTCTTTTCACTTCTTCAAGCAATTTGGCAGTATCAGTCACTGCATGGCGGTACTCTTCCTGACAACGAAAGTGCTGCTTCTGAGCTAGAGACCATTGTCAATTCCCTGATATCCACCGCCGATGTTAATAAACAAGTTCTTACCAAAGCGCCTCGAGATCTCGTTGAGTAGGCAGTCCTGCATGATTTGTTTTCAAACTTGGATGAAAGTTTTTCTTCTTTCAAGGTCAATATCCACGACGGCAGCTCATGAAATTTCCCCGGTATGCGCCATAGTCGGAGGTATGCTGGCACAAGATATCCTTAAAGCTCTTGCTGCTTGTGAACCTCCGATCGCAAATTTTTTTGTATTCGACGGCAACACCGGAGGAGGTACAGTAACACGAATGAATATGCCCTGATCGTTCGATGCCATCTCATTTAAGTAAAACGCGCTTGATCGTAATGTCAAGATTGTTCATTTTGGGTATGTAGTTTTGTTCGAGGTTTGAGACCGGAAATCGGTTTGCCAAAGATGTTGCGGAGCACGAGGTATTTGTCCCATTTGTTTCAACCTCAAAATTAGCCACAGCCCTTGCTCTCTTTGGAACTCATGTCCCTTGTCGGAGCTCCATGCCCGAATTATTGTTGGCGCATGCGTTGACAATGGATCATTCGAATGTGCGAAGAACTGAGTGTACAAGACTGGCCTCGCGTAAGATTTCACAACTGCTTCTGCTTCTGTCTCCATCTGGTCCGCCAGCTATGAAGCTTTACGACGGTGAGTGCTTTTCCTGCTTTCACCGTAAGATGGGTCGTGGACCGGAAAGATCGCTCGAAACAAACTTGCTTTCGCCTTGTTGATAACTTGGCATTTTTTCGCGGCTTCAGACGTACTAGACCTATGAATGAGATCTACATACTGAAAACACGATCGTGGAGATCTGAACTTTATTCCGTGGTGGGACAGAGTTTTCTCTGATCCCGAGGCCCGATGCATCTCTTAAAAGGCCGACCAATCGTCTGTGTTTGGTCTGTGTCTCATACTCTGGCTACTTATGAGAAGTGAAACCATTGAACTGGTGCTGTGCTACGGGATGTCTCCCCGTGGATATCATTTCGGGAGATTTTGTGATATTGATGGTAGATCAGATTTTCGACAGCGTGGTCTGCGGCTTTGTTGATACTATGTAGAGTCATGGGAAGACCTCCGAGGAAAGGTCTTGGCATTGCGGAGACCTCGGGTCCAAGACTTGCTAGGGGAACGCCGTCATTTGGCCGTCATCGCACCTACTGCTGTCATGACTTCACTGGATGAACGACAAGCGACAGGCCGAGCGTCGCAATAGTCAATGCGAGCACCGAAGGATCGACTTTTTTTTTTTTGTAAATGTAAACACAAGTACGTATTACCTACATACATTCTCTCGGGAAGTTCCAACCGACCTTTTTATAATGATAATGCGCCCGAGGGGACTTCCGTTTCTCAATCAGACTCAGAAGTTGGAATGCATGGCCATTTTCGCTCCTTCAGGGTTGTGTGGCATGCCTCGTTTTTCTGTCCAAATCACCATACTTACACTTGGACTGAGTTCCAGGTAGATTGAGTTCCAGGTAGATTGAACTATATGTATTAGTCTATGGAATAATGAAAAGATGAGCGCTGAGCTTCTGCTGACCAGTACCTTGTGGCATACGCATTAATGAGATCTATTCTATGGTAGGAAGATAGGCTGAATTCCTTTCCGTTGTAATGTACTATGAGAAAGTAACTAAAAATAACGCAATACATAAGGATTAAGAGTTCGAGACATGCTACAGACGAGGATACGATCAGCAATAAAAATACAGTGCATACAATAAGTCCACGAAACAAAAAGTCCACGAAGGTCGCTCAGTTAATGCCCGGCATCCCATCACCGCTGGAAGAGCCATCTCGATCATCGTCCAATCTTCATTTTGAACTCAGTCAGCTTCTGATATGTCAGTTAAGAATGAGGATACGGACAAATAATTTCTCTCGATTTCTGACAGGATGCTCAAGAAATCCCCTGCACCAAAAAAATCTAAACAATTGATGAAAGCAGGATCATAGAGATTTACATACACAAATATGCGTGTGCGCGTGCTGCAGAAGCGGGCGCCGTTTCTGCTTTTCGTACTGCATCTAGTAAGGTGGATGCCACGAAGCGAACCTTGTGAACCTATAGGGTCATCAGGGATGCTCCCACCTTGATAGCTCTTAAAACACTGACCAAACTCGGGCCATTAGTCGCAATTGACTGGATGGGGATGCTAAGGTGAACAGAAATAAGAGTTAGAACAAGCTGAACGAACAGGTGGATCCTACCTATGAAGGATGTTGAGAAGATTACTTGCGACAGCTTCGCGGTCTTCTGCTATTTTATGTTCATCGACGCTACCTTGCAGCGACGCAAGAAGCTCATCGCGATATTGTTCAATAACAAAGCGGACCAGTTGCTATGCATGGACCGTAAGGTGAGGACCGCAAAAAGATCCAACATTGATGTTTTACCTGTGTAACGTAGAGATTTGCTTGCATGACAAGGAAAGGATTCAAAGCATTCGCTCGAGAAGCGTTCGGGTTATCAAAAAAGTCTTTGACCTCCGCAAAAGTTGCTTGTCGGAAGCCAGCACCTCCATATTCGGTGGGTAATTGTGACTGATTATTTGTTTGCTTCAGACGGAGTGGCTCTGGCGCATGGATAAGTGCAGCGAGTATCCGGGCATGTAACGACTGGACTTCCTCTAGTCGGGCTGTAGCGAACTGGCCTCGGGGTGGCGAGCGCTTGTCCACTCGGATACGAACCAAAATCTCTCCCAATAGAGCGAATATCCTTGACGTGTAGTTCAGCCCCGAGACGATGGCAGTTTTGCCATGTGGCTGTGGTAGATATGCGCTGGGAGTGATGCTACAGAAGTGAAATGGTCAGTATAAGTAGATTTCCCTGAACATTTTTTTTTACTTACTATTCGTCATCCAGCTCTTTTGGGAAGTGCACGGTGCAATCCTCGTCACGCAAACATATCGGCCGTCCCAGAAGGACCGACATCGACTTATCCGCTGAGCGTGTCATATTTTGTCAGGACGTATAGGATTAATCATATTTAAATGAGCGAACCTCCGAATAGCAGCCAGAAAATTCTCCTTCTAACTTCGCATTCAATAGGATCAAGACCTTCGTAGGCGGATTCTTCGTGCATTCTCAATGTTACTGCAATATGCGCCGCTTCGCCAAAGGCAGCATGCTGTGTGGCATCATGGCCCTCACAAAAATGGTATACACAGTCACTGAAAAAATAAAAATAGGATAAGGATATGTAAAGAAGTGTGAAGAAACGATGCAAGACTGACAAATAGCGAATCACAACGTGGGTAGATGAGGGAGGGTCGTATGATGCCACAGTAATGTGGCGGCTAGCTTCGTGGCACGTCTATTATATTCAGTTGAGATTCTTCACGCGATGCTGAGAACCAAGATGACGTACCTGTGCTAGCCGTCTGACGACGGAACGTTCCATTGGAACATAAGATCTTGGAACCTGCACGAGGGTTGACGCGACTGTCGACATGACTAACGCAAAGAAGAGGGGATCACGCTCCTCCCTTCGAGAGTGAAGGTCTGCCATGAAGGAAGGTTTATGGATAGATGGCGTGAGAGGGTATACGAAATCGAAGAACAGAGCAATGATGAGGGAGATGGTATCACGTGGTGCTATTTCTTCCAACCTATGAGGGCGATAAAAATGTGATAGGGGTGGGAGGGTGGTGGGTGGGGGTACGACTTGCTGCTGTTTGTACGACCAGTTGTACATGGGGTATGAATTAAAGGACTCTGAATATGCCTGGGGATCATCACTTTTCGGGGAGCCATGTAGGGTATTGGTATTTCCGTTCGTAGAAGCGTTCATTGAAAGAGATCCATTATATGATGCTGGGGGAGAGGCAGAATAGTGTGGATGAAAGGTGTCGGCAGCGATAGGATACCGTGACGGAGGATTTGGTATCACGGGCACAGAGGGATCAAGGAGCAAAGGGCTCTGGGAGCCAATAATCGGAGACACCATACCTTGTGGAGGACTGGACATGGAAGAGGATGGCGAAACTGATGGGTCCGAGTCATTTCGTTCTTCAACCTGGATTGGACCGTTCGCAGCAGCCTGTGCTTCTTGCAGACGGCGAAGATAACTTGTAGACAAATGTGACAAGACCCAAACACGGTAGAAGATGACACATACAGGTTAGGAGGACCTCGTTTTTTGGGTTGATAGTCGTAGGTACATGGTATACCGAGTGTGATGCAATGTTTACATGACTGTTTTGGATCATCCAGGTTCTCTCTTGCGCATCGGACTTTGCGGGCCCTACAAGCGTCGCAACCTAGAAAGAGGAAGATGAGCTGCAATCGAGACGAGGTTGGGGCAGGCGAATACGGACTTTGAGACTGTCTCCTGTGAGCGGAAAGGAGTGGGGGTCAGTGCTCATTCAGATAGAGAGAGAAGGAGAAATGACATGACTGGGGAGATGGAGAAGACGGGGTAGAAGGACGGGAGATATACATACTTTCTCTTGCTTTTGGTGATTTCGGCGTGGGACTGTTTGGGAGGGTCATCGGAGGGAGGCGTGGCTGAGTTGGACACTTTTTTGGGACGAGCAGGAGGCATGATCATGGGTCGTGGGGTCGAAAACCAAATGGTCGGAGGAGAGTCGTGCCCCCCCTGTGTTTATAGTTCTTGATCTGCGTTCGAGTATACTTAACGCGTGGATTATCTCATCACGAGAACAGTCTATTCCCATCCAGGGACCCGGCCTATTGCCACGTTTCGGAATCTTCCTGTCTAACCTTCTTTTCGATCTGATCACAGATCACCGGAAGCGACGCGGTGCTTTTCACTTCAGGCCACTGTTAAGGCATGACTGCCCCAGCCCGGCCCTTCGCCATGTGAACCAATCCAATCTCGGTCATTAACAACGCCCGAATCCCATTGGCACGTAACCTACCAAGCGTAATCTATGACAGTTTCAGACATTATACCACTCTCCAGCTTCGCAACCATCCCTCGCGTCTCGTCGCACCCCTTGTTCCTTTTCATCATTTCTGCAATCCGGCGCCGTATCACCTGCTGCTCAATGTCATTCCACTCCGCGCTCTCCCTCAGCAGCAGGTTCCAAAATTTGTACGCCATCATAAAATCTTTCGCCCGCAGTGAGATGTATACGAGATACTTCCCTGTCTGCGGCGACGTCAGCGGTGTGGTCTTTTCGAAGGATTCGATCATCCTCATAACACTTTGCAGCCGGGTCTTTAGGCTGTCTGGCTCATCCATTCTCGAGGAGACACTTGCCCGAATGAGTCCACCTATCGATTGGAGTGTTAACCGCGCATCCTTGAGGCCGCGAATTCCTTCCATCATCTCATCCACCAGTGCCTCGTCTTGGAAGAGGAATGCATGATGCATAACCGTGCCAAATGTCACTGCATCCGGTTGCAGACCTTTTTCAATCATTCGGCCAATCATCCTCGCTGCCAGGCGTGGGTCTGCTTCAGCAACCGCGGTCAGAGCCACGTTGACATCGTAGATATCGGGAATTTCTTTCCGTTGCAGCAAGACTTTGAACACTTGAAGCCCTTCTGTATATTTCCCCACAATAAAAAAACCTCTCGCAAGTGACGTCAACGCTCGGTGAGGAGCCTTCACCAAAGGTGTGTGATGTGCTCGATACAATTGCAAGATTTGCGTGAGAAAGTTGCTTAAATCCTCCAACTTGTCCTGCAGAATGTCTGCTTGTACTTTGGGGCCTTCGAACCTCTCATAAGAAGCTCTTGCGCGACGAAGGAGCTGCGCAAAAAGGCGTAGCATGCGTATCATCAGTGCCGAATTGCCAACGACGACATGCTTATCATCGCCGACAGAGTATCTTTCCCATAATTTCCGTGCACAGGTGGCGTAGCTTAGAGCCACGGTGTTCGAAATAAAACGCGCACGAAATTGGAGGGGAAGGGGTAGATTATCCTCCACTACTTCAAACGCAAGCTGCCGCGAGAGACGAGCTTTGCGGCTGTGTTCTGTGAGATGGTGCATAACCCACGGCAAAGCCAGACCATGGGGAGGAGGGTAGTGATATTGGCTGAGGATGGCAGGCGTTCTTGTAAACTCGTACAAGGCCTCCGCTTCTCCTCCTTGTAACAATCGTTCCGCACAACTGTAAAATTGTCGGATAACGATATTTGGAACAGGTGCATGAGGATGAGTTCTGCAAATCAACTGCCTGCACCCACGGAGATCATCAACCGATGGGGCATCCAGGAGCGCATAAAGAATGTCAACATTAAGGTCGATGATGGATTGATGGGGGGTACCAGGAAGATCGAGTAAGCCACTGACGATGGTTACGGTCAAAGGCCTCCAATTCCAATGAAGACTAGCTTTAGCCAAAGCTATGCAGATAATGAGATTAAAGTCATCGGAAGAACTATCCAGTCCCTGCATCGTCTCTGGCGGTATATGCCTAGAGTTTACAAGTATTTGGAACAAGGTCAGTGCATCCTGTTGAAGCGATAGTTGCAGGAGCTTGCGCACGACTTCAAAGGCAGCATATATTATTGCGGGAGGATTATAGGTAGACGAACGCGGTCCGCCGAGTGCTGTGTGGCTTGCTGCTTGAGCAGAGAGAATAGGATAGATGAGCTGGATGAGTCGCCTATCAGTCTCATCCGAGGATTGGAAGGACACAATGATGCGAGCGAGCCGCGCTACAGATTCCGAGGAGAGATAATCGAGGACCTTTGTAGTATTCTTAAGGCGTTGAAGAACTGCAAGCACTACAGAGGGTTCCAATACAGATAAGTCTTGAAACAGGATGGTCTTCAACATGTAGGTTTGGTTGGAGTGTTTTCCTCGGTATACCTCCAGGATATCTTTGACCACACAATTAGCCAAATTGGGGGATGCAAGTAAAGCTTCCTTCAGAACGCGTAGGTAAGACGCGGTGGGCAGGTTGGAAACCAAATGTCGGTTACGCATGCGTAATTTCTCATACTCGTGTCCTGACATGGATCTCGTATCCAGAGGTTCTATTCCATCAACCGGGGTGGGTGTCGAATTTGTTGAATGAGGTGATGTAGACAACGATGTGCTTGGAAACGACGCGTCACGTCGAAAAAGTGTCTCCGACACAAAGTCATTGGGTCGGGTGGTTTTAGACCTAAGCGGTTTGGCGATTGCAACATTAGAAAAACTTCGGCCTGCGATGGCAAGACGGCAGTGAGTAAGTCGTGTAATGTAGCCTGGATAAAATAAGTGTCGACAATGGGACATAAGTCAGCTTATCGACAGGTCAGACTATACAAAGATTTTCAGTATAACGCATTTTCTCACCATAGCATTCCGCACAGCCTGACTTCGTTCTCCTCACCGGCAAGTTTGTCGAGTCTCAACGTTGCGGGTAATAGCTACCAACGAAAAAATGAAAGTTGTCACGTGATTTGCAAACTCCAACGAGGATTCGTAAACTTGGACTAGTAATAATACAAGACGGGCTTGCCAGGCTTCAACCAAATTTCAACACTGTGGTATTCCCAGGTTCAAGTTGCTAAGTATCTACCCGCGAAGGCAACTCTTATTGTCTGCTCATGCTGCTCACGTCCTTGTAGTTATGCTTTCTAGTCGCTTCCAGCCACGAAGCAAACTTATGTGTGGGAAAGCCTGTCCTTCTACGTCTGTTCATTTTGCTATGTAACGTATACTCTTTTAATAGAATCCTGTACGAGCTCTTACGAGCATTGTTATCGGCCACATGATCCTGCCGATAGTCCCAGCCATTGTCAAGGTCCCATGCCAGCACTATTGATCGCGTCGATGGCCCGAAAGGAAATGTATTCTACACGGTCGCTCGAACCTCAACTGTTTCAAAGTCTCGCTCGTGTGTGTCTTCACAGGATTTGGGAAATTGGATTACACGGATGACTGTCCTGTGTCCGATAGTCGCCTCCAATACGCCCACGTCATTGGTTGCAAAGCGATGGCGAATGGAAGCCCAGTGAACTCAATTGCAATAAGCAGGTAAGTGCATATAGATATTGACTTAATCTAGAAAGGTGGCTGTATCGAGTAGATAGCCGAGGTAATCGCAACCCTATGCCCAACGGTGTCTCTATTCTTTTCCAGCGTCTATCAGAAAGAGAGTAACTTGAGTACTCAGTCTCGTGCCGGCACCATTTGAGCTACTCTTTCATAATACCAAACGAGATCGGAGTGTCCAACGTGTGGCATTTTCAGCTGAAAAGTTAGCAAAGTTATGTACTTGCGACCTTCTTTCTCTCATGTCAAGAAGTAAGATACACTCCGGTGGTCTCGTATCACATAAACGAGCTTGAATCTATGATGAGTTGCAAATGTGCTGGCATGTTTTGGCATTACGTAAATCAAACCACCAGAAATGTGCCACACGACGCGCTTCGAATTCCTGAACTCGAGCAATCAAATCTTCAAAATTCATGGGAGCTGGCCAGTCAACATCAAAGTTGCATCCACCGTCACGCGCATTGCACGTTCTCAGAGTCACTCCACTTTCTCCCGCTTCTAAAACAACAATTGAGCCCTACTTCGATTTCGTTGTCGGATTCGAAGGAGATTCGTTGTCATTTGAACATAATATCGATGTTTTGCAGTTAGAGAGGATCGTTGAACAGCATGAGGGTAGAACACTAAATTTGTTAATCTGGAACAGTAAAAACCAACATACACGAGGTACGGCGGGATAACTACGTTTGAAAATCATGGCACTTAACGCCATACCTAGTCGTCCCCATCATTCCCTCAAGAGCGTGGTCTCAGTCGCAAATAAATGCGTCCGGGTCACAGAACCACGAATCCGTCCCACAGCCATCTTTACTGGGCTTGAGCATGCGAATGTGTGAACCGGAGACTGCCACTGAGAACGTCTGGCATGTACTGGATGTCCTTGAAGGCAGCCCTGCTGAAAGCGCGGGTCTTGTACCTATGGGCGATTGGATCCTAGGTGTGTGCAACTTAAAAAACTAAGTGTTTTGAATATTCGCATTTATAGTGTTTCGGAGGTTGGTCGGGAGGTGTCCTGAACTCAGAGAATGATTTCTATGATTTGGTCGAGGCGGTATGTTGTTCTCCATTCAGCAAGGTATCTCAATCAAGTCGTCTTCGCTTAGCATATTGACAAGCCTCTGAGGGTGTACGTTTACTCCCATGATTTCGAGTGCGTATTGTGATTTACTTATCACATGTCAATAACCAGTCTTTTTTAGCGCCCTCCGTGAAGTCGTACTCATGCCAAATCGGCACTGGGGTGGTGAGGGTCTGCTAGGATGTGTATTTGGGTTAGTCCATGTATTTGAGGACTAGAAAGTGGAATCGACGCCTGATCTCCCTTTGCCAAAGGTTTGGTCTTTTGCACAGAATACCATCTCAACCTGTCGACCGTCTTCCTGGAACAACTCCCATCGAACTGCAACAGGCTGCGGAAGAATACGAAGAACAGGAACTTTTCGTCCCTGCCGATCTTCATTCTGAACCTCACTTTAGTCCCGAGCAGCTTGCAGATTGGCGTACGCAAGAACAAGAACAGTGGCATCAGGAAACTCTTGCAACTCAATCTTTGTATGAACCTCCCGAGCCTGAGCCTCGTGTTCCTTCCTCTTCCAGGACGCAGGCAGCCCATCGCCACTATATCCAGCATCACGACCACACTCATCATTTCAACCCCGAGGGGCATTCAGGTGATGAAGGGACTCCGCATCGGTCAAGACCTGCAGACGGCTCATTGACCCCAACACGTATTCCTGCTGGTCCTTTCGTGAACGGTATTTCATCGTCTCCGTAATCTGACTACTTTTGCACACTCAAATGCGACACATCAAGGTTATAGGGATTTTCAAAATTTGAGGCAAGAACAGTTGTTACCCGCTCGCATTAGTGGTGCATCTCCTAGACTTCCAGCTGATGAAACCGGAGAAGAAGACGAAGCCGGTTATGATGGCGAGGCGAGTGTCGCTGGAACAGAAACCTCTACGAGTGTTGATTAATATCACGTGTTCGATGGTTTTTTTGAACATTGCTATCTTTGACTCCTCTCTAGCATCGGCCGTAGGTGGTACACTGAGCTTTAGCTTCTGTTTCTCTTGGAAAAAACACGCGATTTTTTGTGTTGCTCATCGGTGACCACAAGAATCGTCACAGGACTGCGCCGAGGAACCAGGTGTACTTCAGTGACGTTCCTCCTGGATTGGTTCAGCCTGGCTTGTGACTACTCCTGGTGATTGGGTGCTACGATGTGGTCTTGATGTGGGTCTATACAGCGAGTCTGACAACCAGGAACACTGATGGATACTGGTCCGTAACATCCTGTAAGATATATCCATCTCCAACCAGTGTGATGCTCTAGTCCAAATTACCTCTTTCACTGAGCTCTGGATACTGTTTCTACAGGTAGCACGTTTGTACGTCGAGTACACGCAACCCTCTCGGAACTGCAACGCAGATCCTTGCGAGTTCAGTAGTATTACCTGTGTCGCATCAGATGTCCATACATACGAGAACGAGTACGATATCTGATAAACATCTTCTGCTTGCATAAAGTTCAGGCTTTCCCACTCGTCTTTGCGGCATTCGGTGGCACAAAATCTGGCTCCAGGATTCTGGCGCTGGACTTGTCGTCAACGTAAGGTTGGTGGTCCTTTCTTCAATGGTATCTGCTGAAGCTAAACAGTACACGCTGGTACCGGTGATATAACGTCACTTTTTACTTCAGGATTCTTCAAAAAAAATTCAAATTGGCTCTGGATTGAATTAGTGGCACCTCAGCTTTTTTTACGCTGGATAACGATGTATTGTCATTAGAATTATTTCGAAAACTCGTTCAACAGGTGAATAATCTGACCACGATTAACTGGCCAGCAACTCCATCCCAAATCGGTAATTGCTACATTCCCCCCTACTCATCTCCTGCCTATTCTGACAACACCCGACGGTGAAGGTGCGTGAACATTACGTATACGCACGACTGCATCTTTCTTTTGAGGATGGCCTATAATCAGCGTGAACTCCTGCACATCACGCACCCTTCCAGGTAGGTCGACCATGCTCTGATTTGGACAATCTGAATCAATAGAGTCCAACTCCCCACGCGGTGCATTCTCGAGGGTAAGGAGTCCCAGTATGTTAATGAATAACTAAACTCTGACGATGATTCAAGTGTCACGCGTGGAGCATGGCGTGGCTTTAACTAGCTCTGCGTAAATCTTCTATTCTATACACTAATCATGTATACTGAATTTCTTTCACCGTTTCCTCCATCGCTGCATCGCGTGGAAACCAAATGAATTTTCGATTCCCTCTGGTAAGATCTCACTATATCTGAATTATCGCTATGCTTAAGTTTCCGTTTTGCAGGAACATTGCATGTTGGACCTAACATTATCACTAACCATGTCACCAGCGGAAGCTACGGTCCCAAGTGGCTGAGCCCCAGTTTCATTTTCGACTCGGTTGAGCTTTTCTGAGTAACTACTGCGATTACACGTTTAGTACGTGTACAAATCGGCGATGCATGCCAACAGAACCCATAAGCCCCGAGAAATGTAGGTTCCCGCTATGGAAAGGATGTCAACGTGTTGTGTCTTCCCCTGCAGCTGCTGAAGATCCAGTAACGCTTCGAGCAGGTTTGAACTCCAGACTCTGAGCGATGACGGGCCAGACTAGGAGTATAAAGCTTTCAACCATAGCTATTTGTCTAAAGCAACACTTCAGTAGCTAACCTTCTTCAAATCCTGGATGGCGACCACTTCTAATTTGCTGCCAGACGTTTCGCATCGAGTCAGATGCTCGAATGTCTTGCCAGCGGGTCAGGAAGAAGTTGACCTGCACCTGAAAAAATGTGAACCCTAGAGGTTGGATAGATCAATTTCCTCACCTGCCGGATCTCGTCAAATGTAGCAGCAAACGGAGAAAAAACCTCATAAGCTATATTATCAACAGTTAATGACTTGAAGATATGCTATAACATCGTCAGCATAACACTATCCAAACTAAAGCGGGAGCCAATACCTGCGATGCCCGTTTTTTCAGCTCCTGAAGATCCATTCCTGTCACTTATGTTACATTTTGTAAGTGCATGACGAAGACTGACTTACTATCAGCTAATCTGTAGGCAGCTTTTGGGGAGCATGGAGCTGGTCGTCCCGGGTTGTTCCTTAGCCATTCTTTAATCCAGTCCCTTCTTGTGGTGGCAGTAAACTCCTGCATTGCGTGTTCCTGAGCTTCGCCAGGCGTTGAGGGTAGGATGGACATGGACGACGCTGGAGAGTCACCACGTGCGGAGATGAAGGAAGAAGATAGTGGTGCAAATACGACAGTGTCGGTGTATATCTGGGAAAGCGGTGAGATGAAGGGTACGTGATGCGTTGCTGCTCAGTGGGCTTACGTAGTATAGAAGTGCAAGATATGTACTGTATGCGACATCCTTCACGACGACAGTCATCTTAGACCCCGACGCTAACTCCGGTAGGCGCGGGGAAAGATTGACAGGCTGAGAGCTTCGAGGGCTGGACGGATGCGAAAGCTTAGCACGGACGTTGCGTTGGTCCTCTCCTTCCCTCTCGTCCTCATCAATGATGTTCTCAGCAGGAGACATCGCTAGGGAATCAACTGCCCCTGATTGATGCGGAGAAGCAGATAAAATATCGACTGGTGAATCATCCATTGCGTCGTCGTCTTCGTGGTCTGAATCTTCGAACTCGTTCATGACAAACTGTGATTCTGACTCGATGATACTTGGCACTGATTCCATCCTGGTTCCAGGAGTGAGAGTCCCTCTCGTGGAACCTTCTGCGAAACCAGAGTTGAACACTGCTTGAATCATCAGATAGCTAGCAATGTCAAATGCGGCGATTTTCCTACTAGTTTCGAAGTATTCAGCCCGTTTCAGCAATCTCCGTGATGCCCATATTCTCCGAGCCGACCTTAACGTTTGTCCTCGTCTAGGAATGATGAACTCTACATCTGAGTAGAGCGGGTCGTCAAGAAGGGCACCCACGGTATCGAGGAGGTCCTTGGGAACAGTTTGACGAGGAAATACCGAAGGTGGGACAGGAGGGGAGGGGGACGATGTGATGCTGCAAATAATCACGAACGCGTCTTGGGTTTTCGCTGCATTGGACTGATAGTACACAGTGTCCCGTTTCGCAAATTGTGCCCTACGATGTCATCAAAATCTGGGTGTGTTAGAATAGGAGAATGCGTACCATCCCCAGTTCGCTGTCTAAACGTGAATCAACAAAGGGGTTATATATGATAGGGAAATTGGACGACCTTGTGTGAGAATGTATGATCCTTGGCCTCTTTGAGGTTATATAAAACAGATTTCCCAATGCTGTACCCAAAATTAAGATCAGAGGCGATAGTTTTACAAGGAGCCAACATACTTTCGAAGTTCGAAACTGAACTTGTATACACCGTCTCGGACCCATCTCTCAGCAAGTTTTCATTCAAGTTAGGAAAGATAGCGAATGAACTACCTTCTGGAATCGCCCATAGCGGCCTCCTTCTCTTCCGTCGTAGGCTATCGCAAAAAGAGCATCAAAGATGTATCCTCGCTTTCAACATGTCAAATATATACTATACCTCACATGATAGATAAAGACTGACATAACCGCTCCCCTCCGTACTTCCTTCCTTGATTATTCCCGCATTGGCGTAGAAAAGGATCTGGGAGTAACATCAAAAACGCGACACAACCATCCCAACCAAGTCAGAACGAACTTGCCAACGCCCACCTCCGAATCTTACGGACTTGGTAACTTTCGACTTGGACTCACCCTTGGTCGAATCAAACAGTTTTTGGAGGCCTCTTACAGTCCATTCGAAAGTTATCGCGACAGATTCCTGGCATTCAGACTCGGGATCCATAACTTGCAAAGAGATGCCTGATGATCTAGAATTCATTGATGGCATCAACCACGTGAATGTACAAATAAAAATCATAATAACGCGACCGCGTAATCTACATAAGCACGCCTTGGCGGGGTAATATAGAGGCCGATGGCACCAACCAGCCTCTCATTGTGCAGGGCTGATGTAGTCACTCCTCCTCGTTTCTGAGGTTTCTGCTCAGTAAATTTCATAGTGTAGCACCATGCCTGGCCCATGTCAAAGGGTGGTTCTTCATGATCTCTGCAACATGAAAAAGAGTTGCGTAACCAACATCGGTACGGCGAGGTTGTCGCAAGGAGTAAGAACTGGTCATGGAAGCATGCAATCCCGTTGAAAGTTTTATAGCAGTCTCTGCCTCTTTTACAAGCATCTTTTCTGCAGTTTGGAGTGTGAATGAGTACAGAGCCGACACGCCTTGGCGTGACGCCGGACTGGTTTGACTTGATAGTATGGCACAGATAGATAGGTAGATAGCCCGGACTCCTCTGTCCCACGGACATCTGGACGAGTATCAATCATAGTGAATTGATGCAAGCGTGTAAGTATTGGGTCCCTTTAGAATGGATGGATGTCTGCGATCGAGACGGTCAAAGCAATGTGAGAATTATATAATCAAAAATCGCATTGCAAGTTGCAGTAAGAAATCGTTTGGCACAGGAATATCGCCGGCTTGGTTTATGCATGACAGATCCATTGATTGTAGAAGCCTGCGGCATGTACTAACATTTGACTTACAAGTAATTGCAGGTTGTTGTAATGGCCCTTATCGACCTCCCAGCATTTTCCTGAAATCATCCTGTCCTTTGCCAAGAGCTTGCGAACCTGAATTGTAAGACGAAGGTACGGAGGGAGGCTGACTCCCACTTGCGTTTGTCTCGGGGGCAGGTTTCTGCCCATGGCCAAGTCCTGCTCTTGGTCTCGATACAGCCTTGCGCGGGACGAACATGCCCCCCGTTTTAGGTGAAGGAGCTCCTGCCCGTGTCGGTGCTCCATCCCGCCCTTCTTCTGTCAGCTGTAACGTATTGCCGTTGAAAATAAAGGGTTCTGTCCTTAGCAACAGTTTGCCTGCTTCCTATACCGCAGTGCTCTAAAACGGATCTCAGCAGGGAGAAAAAGGTAAACATACTGCGGCATTTTCTAGCTCGACCACTGCTTCCCGCTGTTCAATAAATACTTCAACACGTTTCACGAGCGCAATCTTTTTCAATGCCTGCTGGAGCAAGGCTTCTTGTGTTCCAGCGGGGAGATTGCGAACTCGCACTGACCTACTTCGCGCTTCTGCTATTCGTCCGAGGCCAGTGTCAGATGTAAAGTTCCTGCATAAAATAAATGTAGAGTCTTCTACCAAAGGCCCTCACGTTCACGCACCGATTTCGGGAACGAACTCGAGAGTCTGCAAGAGTTACTGCAATCCGTCGCTTTTTCAGCTCGTAATTGTTTGCTTCTAGAGCTGCCAAAGCATCTTTCTAAAGGCAAATGAGGATAGGTATTTTAGGAGCGTGAAAAGATCAAAAAAAAGCAATGCAATTGACCTCGGCCTCGAACTCAACGAATGCAAATCCTTTCGCACTGCCATCTTTGTCTGTGGCCATTCTGACTTCTTTCACCTTTCCGTACTGAGTGTGGAATAAGAAATCGTAGAAAGAACCATGAGAATGAACACACTGTTTTAAATAACTTCCCAAGATCGGCTTGTGTCGTAAATTTACTCAACCCGGCAACATAGACCTCTCTCTCATTCACATCTTGGTCCGTCCGCTCCTTCTTCCGTTCTGGGTTGGAGATGAACACATTCATCGGCTGGTCAGGTTCAAGTTCGTGACCATGGAGTTCCAGGGCATTCTCCGCGGAAGTCTGCACTCGCACGGGTGGACAACCTGTTAAATAAACTACTGTAAGAGGCAAAACACATACCGGCGATGTGAACTGGACATAGCAAAACCGTCGTGTGTTTTTGAATTTCTTGCTCGGCCACCGAATGTCGAAGATTGTACCATACTGTTCATATTTATTACTAATAAATACAACTGACCAGGAGGATCTCATACCTTGTCAAACAGGTTCCTCATCAACGCATCATCCACTGACTCTGGGAAGTTCGTAACATAGAGCGTTGATTTCCACGCAAGATGTACAGCAACTTCCTGTTCTTGCACTCGCTTTTTATCTTTGGTAAGGGCGGCAGGAATGCTATCCTGCCAAGCGAGGTATCGGAAAAGATTTCGGTCAACTCGGAAAGATACACGTACCCTCTCAAAAAATTCGACAGTGGCTACCAACGCGTTAGGCAATTCACTAATCTTTACGTCTCGTACTTTCCCGCACTATGACTATCAGTCAGGATCTTCCGTTAGTCTTTCGTTCTGAGACGTACGTCTTTGAATAGGTTACTCAGTTCTTCTTCAGTCACTCCTGGTGGTAGGTCTGCAACAAAAACTGTGCAATGTTCTCGATCCCTAAAGAATAAATTAACAACGGTAAATTCAATTGGGACATGCAGTGACCTCTTGAGCGGTGGCGGTTTTTGCTCTATTCAGCTCAAGCTCAGCGGTCTGTCGATGATGCCACCACAAAAGGAACTCACCAATGCGTGCCCTCTTATGCCCATCACCATCCTGGCTGTCATCTGCCCCTCGTTTAGTTCCCCTTTCCCGTGAGGCCGTGGCGACCGTCATCGTGGCATCTCCAGAAATTACTTCTGGAGCAGGCACCTGAGCAACGGGAACGTTCGCCGCCTGCATCTGCATCGCTTGATAAGATACCTTTTCCACTTCCTTCAGGATATCCAACATTCTTGTTAAACGAATAGAAACTGTCACGACACAATCCACTGACCTTGGCTCTCCGAATATTCACCTGATACTGCGCTTTCTCTACCTTATCCAAACACGCATTCACCTGATCAACAGTACCATGCAGATGTTCGAACGAGATCCAAGCTTCCCAGATAGCTTCTGGCCAGTCCAGATTTTTCGCATGGACATCTGAAAAAACTTTCCTAGTTTCATCAAACTCGCCATTTTTTCTGAGGAATGGTAAGGGAGCAGGGCGAAGGATCTGACGTCGGACGTACGTACATGAGAGCGTCGGTATAGGAAGTCCACGCCAGATAACTGGTCTTGTAGTGCTTTGTTGCTGTTTGCCAAACAGTGACAGGGCCGTCAGGAACTTCGATGAGTTGAAGGTACTGGTGGACCAAGAAGACAAATTTGGATATGTAAAAATCTGGTGCTGTAAATAGCTTACGATGTCTGCAAGATGTTTTTCAAGTCGGAACTTTGCGTCACCAGCCTTGGAAGCTGCAATTATCATATGATCATCACCCAAGGACATGATGCAATGCATTTTACCTTTCCGAACAATTTCAATCCCACCTTCGAGAATTGCTATCAACGTAGGTAGGATGTCTTCATCTGGGAAATATGATCTATTGAATAAGAGAACCCTCCAGAATATTATCTGGAAACTTTACCTTCAGTACCAGCTTCAAACCGACGTCTTTCATAGCCAGCACGGGCCAGGATGACAGGTACGATTTGCTCTACATCTGTTTGGAGAAGATTTGTGCCGAAAGCCTGGGTGAAAAGGTCTGGGTACGGGTTTTCTCTCAACCACTATGAATCACATATGTGGTAAGATACGTGCCTGAAATCGTGCCACGGCCTTCCGGAGCAACTGGAGAGTGTTCCATGCGTTCCTACAGGTTACTGTTAATATCGAAATAGTGACACACTCTAAAACGCACAAGATAGCGCATATACCGAGCCCACACTTCACCAGAACCAGGAACACTTCTCACAGCCCTCTTCAGGATACCAAACTCGAGATCTTCTCCTGCTTCGTTGATGCGCTGGAATTAAGATCAAGTAGAGTGATCCTATTAAGCATACCAGAACATACCAGAGTATCACAATAACCCATCCAAAACACCCTCAAAGTCTCCTCTGCGCCAGCTTCGCCCTCAAACCGTCGTTTTGCCGCTTCTGCAATTGCACGCTCATATACGCCACTCATAACAAATAGATCAGGATTTCTGGCTCGGCGCTCGTAGGCGATATAACGTGCGTATGCCTCCAATGCGAAACCAGATTGCACAAGAGCAGTTTCCATCGGTTCTCTGCGGTCGAAAGACTTAGCACCCTGTGAGCGAACTTTGGACGCGGCAATGAGAAGTGTTTCGTAGTCCTGGGGTGGCTGATACTTTGTCGTGAATGACGAATAGGATTGCGAAGTATCTTCAGGATCTGGAAGTTGAGAGCGTGGATTCAATTCAGAAAAAATGGTCAAGAGCGCTAAATGACTAACTGGAATGTGGTTGGCGCAGACGGGTGAGATGAAAAGATTGCAAAGACTCCACAAGTAGTTCTCTGTGCGTAAGTCAGACATCTATATTTTACTTGAACGTTACCCGGCATTACCTTTCGGACGGAACAGCTGCTTCCAATGCTTCGAGCTCCCAGTCACGCTGGGCATCCCACAATAAATGACTCTAATTGGAATCAGAAAGATTCATTCCCTGTCACGAAAGTATGACACCTGTGTTATATGTCTAACTCCCTTGTTGACAACATCTGCAATGGCGGCTCGAGTCCAAGAAGTCGAGAAGAGTGCTCCGAGCTCGGCCGGCTTCGCTTCTTCTTCAACATAGTGAGCATGGCGGTCAATAATAAATTTTAAATGTTTCTGGAGGATCGGTATTGCTGTAATGATTATTACGTCGGCGTCATACTTCTGAAAGTTTGAACTAGCAGACGCACAGAGATAGTCAGCTTCTGCCCTAGAATAAAGGGCCAGAAGTTCTTGTACACCCTCAACCGTGCCCAGATCCACTGATGCCTCCTTAGCCTTGATGAGCTCCAACCAGACATCCCCGGCTGCAGCCAAGAACTGCACGAACATCTCCAACGCGGACTGCACTTCGGTATGGTTGTCCTCCAGAGACTGAGCAAGCCGTATATGCCTAGAATGTAATGCGATATCATATGGACGCTCTGACAGTTCACTTAAGACTTGAGCCAAAGCATCGAGGGTTCCATCCATAGTCGCAGAAGGAAACTAAGTTTGGTTGCCTAGTATTGTTTAATTATTTAATAATTCGCATTACATTATGTACGGTCACGCACCGCTCGCGCAGTGGGACACTCAATAAAGATTGGCCTCGGAATGTAAAACAAAGATGTTTCAAATAGGAGAGTATGCCATATGTCTATGTATTATATGTTATGCATGAAGTAGGATCTGGGGATCAGTACTTCAGTCGTTATCAGTGAAAAACCAGTCTGTGGGACATGTCACATCACAATCGATCAACCCAAATCTGGAATATGACACTTACAGGCCACCATCCCCGTCGCCGTCGTCATCGCCATCGTCCTCTGGCTTCCTGGGTCTTGGAACTTGACAGCTTCCTGATGGACCTTGCGAATCTTTTCGTTGCGAGCATTTTTGGCATCCTCGTCTTTCTTGCCAGGACTGTCGCATGTTCCTCCCGTCTACTCGCCCTCTCTTCTTTTTCTCCTGATTTAAGAGCCGCCTGTTCTTGGACCCCAACCGTCGTGTTGTAGAATTCATCTGCATCCTTCAGCTTTGCATACCTGTCACCAAATGACCGATTTTTCTTTCCGGTTCTCCCCTCATGTTCCTGCAGATGCCCTTGGACACGTACATCCCTTGCAGGATTATGGTTGCCTGCATACCTATCATCGCCTTCTTCTGCCCAATATCCCATTCTTCTGCTTCCTGCAAAGCTGACCAGAGGAGGGCTTCTCGTTCTATAGATGGCTCGAACTCGACATGTGTGTATCTATGAGACTTCATTGGCGAAACCATATATGGAGTAAAGTTTGGGGGCTTTGTTCTCGAGCATGGGGGAGTGTGGGAGATTAGGTATGCTCCAGATGTCGACGCTAGCTCATTAACTGCGGCATGCACAGGCGTGGAGCCATGACGCACTCGCTGAGGGCTGAGAAGCGATGGGTGTTGGTGTCCTACATTATCATTGGCCCCTTCCATTTCAATTTTCACCTCGGAGATTCTGCCGCCTGCCTTGCCAGCTGGCGATGTATCATATCCTCCATGACTCGCACCTGACTTGCTTGTGGAAGCGGAAGAATGCCTTGAGCAGAAAATGCAATGCTTGGGGCAAGCACTTCATTGGTGATGACATCCTGGTTCAATGGTACTATGCCTGTCTTTCGGAAGGCCTCACGGATGTTTGCTTTCGATAGGGCCTCTGTATGAGCTTTGGTGTACACAGACAAAAAGTTTGTTTTGTCAACTTTATGGCTTTGTTTCTGTTCATATTCATCATGGGATTCGGTCCATCTTACTTTAAGACACTGAAGACCACCACATCAAGGCCTTGGTAGATGTGTGTCAAATGGGATGGATAACAGCATGTGTATTTGATGTTCGCATGCTTATTCAAAGCTACGAGTATAGTGTGAATTATCACCATCGAGAAGCCAGTGCTGCCCCACAGCCTTGGTGCGAGTTTGTCTATCAAATGAGTGTAAAAGATTCTCTCTTACTACACATCACAATCACACAAATATCAACAAGGCCCGATCAGATCACGGTCACTTGCAACAAGGTTCCTTATTATCGTACGATTGTTTGTTCTTTTTTTTGAGATGATGTGATCTCAGAGCGATCAAGAAAATCAACACCATCAGTGATATCCTCAAATCAGGGCAACATCACATCTTCTACATTCTCACACACCTCCTTCTCCTGAATCCCCCCGAATATTTGACCGTGAATACATCACTGCACACCCAAAGACATCACGTCAACATTCTCTGCAGCTTCCTGACAACCAAAATTAGATGACTACATCAGTCAGTGACCCACAGAGTTGTGCAATATAAGACATGAGAAAAATGAAGAACAGACAACTCCCCTTTCCAACCCCCCCTCCATATCTTGAAACTGTCTTATACCTCCATGCCTTGTCCACTCACTACCTGCAGCTGTGCACACACTCAATGCCCTGCCATGCATGCCCCCACCCAGCTCATCTATCCCCCTGATGCACTCACCACCAGCCCCACCACCAGCCAAGCATACAGCCACTTGCTTGACCTTGACCTCAGCCCCAGACACTGATTTATCTGATGCAGAACTCATGCCCCTGTAAGGGGAAAGGGAGGCATCCCAGGTGTCTGGACAATTTTCTGCATTCTTCCCATATTTTTTTATATTTTATTTCACTCTATTCTGCCTTTACTGTGATTTTCTATGATTTTATTCCTATTTATGATGGTTTTTTCCATGTTGGTACATTGGAAGGATGTTGGGGCATCCAATGTTGGAGCAGACTACATACACTGCACAGAGGAAGAGACGACACGTTCCTTATAACCTACCTGGGGTTTAGTTAGTCTTAGAGCTAGGGTTTAGCAGAGGTAAGAACACTGTATATCTACTATGGTACAGGTTCTCCCTGGCAGATGCTGTGGCTGCAAACATCGATGTGGACACAGAGTCTCTGGGTCAAAGAATCATTCTTCCTTCGTCCTTTGCAGGAAGCACACGTCACATGCAGCAGCTTCTTCAGGATGCATTCGCCATCAATCGTCACTGCAATGGAGGGGATCTCTTTCTCACCATCACTGCCAACCCTGCCTGGCCAGAAATACGGGATGCTCTTCGTCCAGGGCAGACTGCAGCAGATCGCCCAGATTTGGTCGTTCGTGCATTCTATGCAAAGCAGAAGGAGATGATCAAGGATATCGAGGCTGGCATATTTGGAAAGGCTGTGGCTTATCTTTTCACCATCGAGTTTCAGAAGCGTGGCCTTCCTCACATGCACTGCATTATCTTTCTCGATGAGCAATCCAAGCTTCGCACCCCCGAGCAGATAGACAGCCTTCTGTCTTCAGAGTTTCCTGACGATGATCCTGAGCTCCTCGACCTCATCAAAAAGTTCATGGTCCATAAACCCTGTGGTGCAGAGAACCCTGCAGCTCCTTGCATGGTGAATGGACAGTGCTCCAAAGGTTTCCCCAAGCCATTCAGGGATCAGACCACCATCTCTGAGGATGCCTATGCCTCTACCAAGCGTCGGGACACTGGACACACATATCAGGTTTGGGGAAAGCAGGTCGACAATCGTTGGGTGGTCACTTACTCTGCCTATCTCATCTGGAAGTACCGTTGCCACATCAATATCGAGTCCATCAGCTCCATCAAGGCCATCAAGTACATCTACAAATATGTTTACAAAGGCCACGATCGCATCACCATGGAGTTTGGAACTTGCAATGATGAAGTCAGGCAGTACCTCGACGCTCGCTACATATCTGCATGCGAAAGCATCTGGCGCCTCTTCCACTTCACCATGCATGGTGCTTCTCCCAACGTCGTCCGTCTTCAGGTCCACCTTCCTGGCCAGCAGTATGTCACTTGGAATCAGAACGGTCCACAGTCTATCCAGGAAATCGTCCAGCATGCTGCACAGCGTGACACCACCCTCACTGCCTTCTTCAAGGCCAATCAGGAGTATCCAGAGCTTGCACAGGTCATTCTTTACCAGGACTTTACCTTCAAATTTGTGTGGGATCAAAGGGCTCACAAGTGGAAGCCCAGGCAGAGGGGATTTGCCATTGGAAGGATGTTCTATACTCCACCCAGTGCCGGTGAATGCTTCTACCTCAGGCTGCTTCTCACTGCTGTGAAAGGTGCTACATCATATGAAGACCTTTGCACTTTTCAGAGCATCATCGCTCCCTCATTCAGAGAGGCCTGCCTCGCCTGTGGCCTTTTGGAGGATGATTAAGAGTGGCAGCAGTATCTGGAGGAAGCAAAGTCCATGGCAACCAGTCATCAGCTTCGCAATCTTTTTGTCACCATCCTTCGTGACTGTGCTCCCTCTGATCCTGTCCACCTCTGGAATACATATTGGCCTCACATTTGCGATGACTTGAGATATCAGCTCCAGCACACCAACATTCGTATCAACCCCACCGATGACGATGTCCATGATTATGGCCTTTATCTTATCAATCAGCTTCTCATGGTCTCTGGGAAATCTCTCGAGAAGGATTGGCCATACATGCCTCAGATCACTCAGAATTGGGATGCCAACATTCAGAACTGGTTGATCGCAGAGCAGCGCAGATACGATGTTGTGGAGCAGGCCGAGTTGGCTGCACACAATCTGGACACTTTCAATCACAATCAGAGGGCTGTCTTTGATGAGATCATGCATGCAGTCAACAACAAGACTGGCCAGACCTTTTTCCTCCATGGTCCAGGTGGCACTGGCAAAACCTATGTTTACAATACCCTCTGCCATCAGCTTCGCTCTCAAGGCAAGATCGTCCTCTGTGCTGCATCGTCTGGAATAGCTGCTCTTTTGCTCAAAGGCAGTCGTACTTCCCATTCCTGCTTTCAGATCCCAATCATCATAAATGAGTCATCCACCTGCACCATTTCCAGAGGTTCAATACGGGCACAGCTCCTGCAGCAGACTGACTTGATCATTTGGGATGAGGCACTCATGCAGCATCGTCATCTCCATGAAGCTGTCAACCGCACTCTGAAAGACATTCTCCAATGTGACAAACCCTTTGGGGGTGTGCCTGTGGTCTTTGGGGGTGACTTTCATCAGATCCTGCCTGTCATTGAGAAGGGTTCTCGACCTCAAATCGTTGGTGCTTCTTTGCAACGCTCTGTTCTCTGGCAACACATCAAAATCCTTCATCTCAAAATCAACATGCGTTTGAACACAGACGATCTTCAGGAGCGCAACTTTGCAAAGTGGCAGTTGGAGGTTGGAAAGGGTGGTCATACAGATGAAGGTGGCACTATCAATCTTCCTGATCATCTCAAATGTCCTCAGAACACCATCGCTTCTCTCATCCACACCATCTATCCTGGCATCTATGATCAGGCTCAGCATTCAGATCAATACTTTTCAGAGCGGGTCATCCTGGCGAGCAAGAACGATGATGTCGACGATTTGAACCATCACATTCTTCACAATTTTCCTGGGCAGGAGCATGTCTTTCACAGTGCTGACTCGATTGCAAATGATGAGAATGCCGAACTTCTATATCCCCAAGAATATCTTAACTCCATCAACTGCTCAGGTCTACCTTTGGCGCATTTGGCACTCAAGGTCGGCGTCCCTGTCATGATACTTCGCAATCTCAACATTGCTGGAGGGGTCTGCAATGGAAGTCGGGGGATATTGACTCGGATCAGGAATAGGGTTTTGGAGATTCGGTTGATCACTGGAGATAATGCAGGAGAGACTGTTTTCATTCCACGGATGCGACTTCGGCCTATTGAAGGTCAACTCCCCTTCACACACTCTCGACTGCAGTTTGCTGTTCATCTTTGCTTTTCAATGTCGATCAACAAGTCACAAGGGCAGTCAGTGAAGCATGTGGGTTTGGATTTCAGGAGTCCTGTCTTTACACATAGGCAGTTCTATGTGGCAATATCCAGGGTCAAGTCTGTCCACAATATCAAGGCAATATGGCCAAGCTCAGAGGATAGTGCAAAGACAAAAAATATTGTATATGATGAAGTGTTATTAGATTAAAATATATATTGTACATATGTAACTACTACTCATAGAAAATCAATGAACACAGTGAACAATGTGTGCCACTACTCATAGAAAATCAATGAACACAGTGAACAACGTGTGCCGGAGGCACATTTAAAAACCTTGTCCATAATAAAGCGAGATCAGTCACGTGAAGGGGTCGTGGGAATGATGACAAACTCCGAAGGGGTGGGAGAAAGATGACCAACTCCAAAGGGGCTGGGAAAAATTGAGAGGTGTGAGAAATGATGACAAATATAACTTAAAGGTGGGAACTTTTTTCTCGGCTAATTTTTCACCACCTCGAACTTTTTTTTTTGGATCTGGGCTCATTTTCTATGTAGAATAATGTCTGGATGACATGTAAGCAGCTGTATTGCAGTGTTTTCTGAATAAAATTTGACTGAGGAGCAACCGTGATTCTTTTCCTATGCTGTGAAAGCTGACTAAGCAAACCTCGCGGGCTGAACAAAATGCAAAAACCTGATCATGACCTCGGCACATGACCCAAATAAAATGAGTTAGACACATCTCTGTATTAGTCAGTAACAAGTTGGATCAATAAAGTGTTATTACAATTGTATAAGTGATGGCATTACAAAGTCAGGTCAGTATTGAAATAAGTTTGAATTGAAAATTGAGTTCAGGTCAGTAAAATATAAGAGTTACAATTGAGTTCATTATGAAGTAAAGGAAATAAAAATTACTTGAATACAGTAAGTTTAAAAATTGAGTTCGTTACAAAGTAAAGTCAGTAAAATAACAGTTACAAATGAGCTCATTATGAAGTAAAGTCTATGAAAATTAGTCTAGAAATGAGTCAAGTTTGAAAATGAGTCAGTAAAAAATAAGTCTATAAAATGATCTTCGAAATAAGGCATTTGATATAAAATAAAATTACAGTTACCATTATGAAGTCAAGTCAATAACAATTAGTTCAATACAAAGTCATTATGCAGACTTACTAACAAGTTATACATTGAGTTCGTTATAATGTAAAGTCAATAAATATTACTTTAATACTTACTGACAAAGTAAAGTTGGAGATTTTTTACAAAATTTAAAGAGAGGAGAGGGAGGTGAGCAGGGGTGAGGGGGTGAAGTAGTGAGGGGGTGAGGGAGTAAGGGAGGGAGGAGAGGAGAGGAGGAGGATGATGGAGAGGGGTGAGGGGGTGAAGTAGTGAGGGGGTGAGGGGGTGAAGTAGTGAGGGGGTGAGGGAGTAGGGGAGGGGGGGAGGGGAGGAGGAGGATGGATAGAGAGGGGGGAGGGGGTGAAGTAGTGAGGGGGGGAGGGAGTGAGGGGGTGAGGGAGTGAGGGAGAGAGGAGGGGAGGGAGTGAGAAAGTGGAGAGTAGGTGAGGATAAGAGAGTGGGAGAAGGTGAGGGGGGGGGTGAGAGGAGGGGGTGAGGAAGAAGGGGGAGAGAGATGAGAGAGAGGAGGGGGGGAGAATGGAGGATGCATAAGGGGGTGAGGGGGGAGGGTGCATAAGGGGGTGAGGGGAGAGGGGAGGGGGGAGGGGAGGGGGGGAGAGGGGGGGAGAGGAAGGGAATGGGGGAGAGGGGAGAGGAGGGAGATGGGGGAGGGGATGGGGGAGATGGAGGAGGGGATGGGGGAGATGGAGGAGGGGATGGGGGAGATGGGGGAGAGGATGGGGTAGGTAGGCATGGGATGGGGGAGGGGATGGGGTAGGTGGACATGTGATGGGGATGGAGTAGGTGGGGATGGGGATGGGGATGGAGTAGGTGGGCATGGGCATGGGGAAGGGGAAGGGGAAGGAGATGGAGATGGAGATGGGGTAGGTGGAGATGGGGATGGGGATGGGGAAGGGGATAAATACTACAACCCCCCCACGTTGACTTGGGGCCAACGGTCCCAAGTCAACTGAAGAGTTGTGTACCATCTAAAAGTCAAATAAAAAGCTGTGCATCCATGAATAAAATGCAGTGAGGTGTTCATAATGAACACAGTGAACCACGTGTGCCAAAGGCACATTTAAAAACCTTGTCCATAATAAAGCGAGATCGGTCACGTGAAGAGGTCGTGGGAATGATGACAAACTCCGAAGGGGTGGGAGAAAGATGACCAACTCCGAAGGGGCTGGGAGAAAGATGACCAACTCCGAAGGGGCTGGGAGAAAGATGACCAACTCCGAAGGGGCTGGGAGAAAGATGACCAACTCCGAAGGGGCTGGGAAAAATTGAGAGGTGTGAGAAATGATGACAAATATAACTTAAAGGTGGGAACTTTTTTCTTGGCTAATTTTTCACCACCTCGAACTTTTTTTTTTTGGATCTGGGCTCATTTTCTATGTAGAATAATGTCTGGATGACATGTAAGCAGCTGTATTGCAGTGTTTTCTGAATAAAATTTGACTGAGGGGCAACTGTCATCCTTTTACTATGCTGTGAAAGCTGACTAAGCAAACCTCGCAGGCTGAACAAAATGCAAAAACCTGATCATGACCTCGGCACATGACCCAAATAAAGTGATTTAGACACATCTCTGTATTAGTCAGTAACAAGTGGATCAATAAAATGTTATTTGCAATTCTATAAGTGAGGTCATTACAAAGTCAGGTCAGTATTGAAATAAGTTTGAATTGAAAATTGAGTTCAGGACAAAGTTAAATCAGTAAAATATAAGAGTTACAATTGAGTTCATTATGAAGTAAAGGAAATAAAAATTACTTGAATACAGTATGTTTAAAAATTGAGTTTGTTACAAAGTAAAGTCAGCAAAATAACAGTTACAAATGAGCTCATTATGAAGTAAAGTCTAGGAAAATTAGTCTAGAAATAAGTCAAGTTTGAAAATGAGTCAGTAAAAAATAAGTCTGTAAAATGATCTTCGAAATAAGGCATTTGATATAAAATAAAATTACAGTTACCATTAATGAAGTCAACTCAATAAAAATTAGTTCAATACAAAGTCATTATGCAGACTTACTAACAAGTTATAATTTGAGTTCGTTATAATGTAAAGTCAATAAATATTACTTTAATACTGACAAAGTGAAGTTGGAGATTTTTTACAAAATTTAAAGAGAGGAGAGGGAGGAGAGCAGGGGTGAGGGGGTGAAGTAGTGAGAGGGTGAGGGGGTGAAGTAGTGAGGGGGTGAGGGAGTAGGGGAGGGGGGAGAGGGGAGGAGGAGGATGGATGGAGAGGGGGGAGGGGGTGAAGTAGTGAGGGGGGGAGGGAGTGAGGGGGTGAGGGAGTGAGGGAGTGAAGGGGGGAATGGGAAATGAGAGGAAAAGTGGAGAGTGGGTGAGGATAAGAGAGTGGGAGAAGGGAGACAAAGTGAAGTTAGAGATTTTTTACAAAATTTAAAGAGAGGAGAAGGAGGAGAGCAGGGATGAGGGGGTGAAGTACTGAGGGGGTGAGGGGGTGAAGTACTGAGGGGGTGAGGGAGTAGGGGAGGGGGGGAGAGGGGAGGAGAGGAAGGGGATGGGGGAGAGGGGGATGGGGGAGATGGGGGAGGGGATGGGGTAGGTGGGCATGGGAACGGGGATGGAGTAGGTGGGCATGGGTATGGGGAAGGGGAAGGGGATGGGGACAGGGATGGAGTAGGTGGGCATGGGCATGGGGAAGGGGATGGAAATGGGGATGGAGATGGAGATGGGGTAGGTGGAAATGGGGATAGGGATGTGGAAGGGGATAAACACCACAACCCCCCCATGTTGACTTGGGGCCAACGGTCCCAAGTCAACTGAAGAGTTGCGTACCATCTAAGAGTCAAATAAAAAGTTGTGCATCCATGAATAAAATGCAGTGAGGTGTTCATACTGAACACAGTGAACCACGTGTGCCGAAGGCACATTTAAAAACCTTGTATACATAATAGTAAGGATGTCACATGACTCAAGAATGTGTTTACCACATGTATGCGCAGTAAGCGCAGTAACATGTGTGTGCTGCATGGTTTGCCTCACGTATGCAGCATGTGTCAGAGATTTAATTTCAACATCCAACACTAAGGTAGCACCAGAATCAAGTGGAATGGGTTATAAGATAAGGTACAAGCCAATGTTCATATTGTATATATGTCTGCAGGGAAGGTCAGGTGATCATGTATCTTAAGGTAGCACCAGAATAAAGTGGAATGGGTTATATTATTATTATATATTGAGATTATAAGATAAGGTACAAGCCAATGTTCACATTGTATATATGTCCATGGGAAAGGTCAGGTGATCATGTATCTTAGTATGTATTAGGTAATAGGTACTCTTATACATACTTGCCCCTATTTGAAAAAATTGCTATGCTCCATGGGTCTTGAGCCATTCTGGGTATGCTTCTGTTTCCACAAGTTCATGTTGAGGAAGCCAGAGGTCAGTGTAGGCATGGTGCTTACTAACTGATTGTACATATTTGGACAGTGGCTGAGTGTCACTCATATATACTAACAGATACAGATTCTTGGATAGAGGATCTTATCCCTGTATCACATTCCCCTTACTTTCCTGTACCTTTTCTCTACAACTGTCCAGTAATATACCCCGGTCCTATTCCATGCCATCTGTTCGATAAGCTTACTGTCAGTAGGACCAGGTGTGAACTCCCTTTCATGGTGCTGCTCAGATGATGTGTAAATATTGAAATGATTTTTCAGCAACGAGCTCCTGCAGCTGGTGCTTACATTTTTTTTTTGAATATCCACCAGAATACCAATTGTGCTGAACATGCTGTCTGACATAGCCATCCCCACTATTGCCATTTTTTTTGGTGTTGCTGTACTGTCTCACCACCTGCCAAAAACTGCCAAGCTGTCTAACAAGAGACCATCAATGTGTTCCTCTATGCAACTGCGTAGTGGTATAGTCTCTGCACTGTCAATACCTGCAAGGCCACAGGGCTCATCCACTTCAAGCCAGGTGCCTCGCAGTGTATCAACTGCCCCCCACTTATCGAAGGTTTTAGAATCACCATTGACACTGCCACCAAGGTCACTGACAACTGCGCATACAGTCACCCAAACTGTTTTGGATGCTGAAAGTACTTCATCCTCTGATTTCAGTTCCTCACCCGCTCCATCTCTAACACACATGCGACCCCATATCACTACTTAGAAGAAGATATTATACCCTGCCGCTACTGTTGCTCATGTTGAACAGAGCTCGCCATCGAAGGCTCCAATCTTGTATGCAGGCGATATCACCCCTGCTGTCATGAGAGACTTCAAGTGCGGATGCAGATATTACTTCAATCACAAAAAAGTGGATGCTAAATACCAAGTTCAGAAGATCTTGGAATGCTTTAGGGATGAGAGGATTCATGACTGGATCCGTGGTGACCATGACCACTTACTGAAATTATCATTTGCTGAGTTCACTACAGAGTTATGAAAGAACTATCTGGAATCAGACTGGGAGGAATCTATCCGATGTGAAATCCTTGCAGCTATGTTGAAGGAGGACAGCATTTTTTGAGATTGGTTCTCACACTTGCAGGCCCAGAATGCCCTGCTCCATGGTACTTCATCACATTTGACAGACAAGGCACTGCACGACAAGCTAGAGGCCTCCCTGCCTAGCAAATTGACCCACCGATGCTGAGATGAGAAGGTCAATAAGGAGGATGACCTGTGCAAGTGGTCTCAAGAGGTGAAACATGTAGATGAGGGCCGATGAGCTGAGCTAAAACAAATGATGGATGTGATGGAAGCATATATCAACAAGCATCAGTGCCAGATGAACATGGCTCTATCGGGGTATGCTAACTGTCCCATGCAGTCTAACAACACTGGGTCAAGTGCTTGGTGTGGTCATGCAAACCAGAACATGCCTAGATTGCCACTCCCCCTGCTGACTGATGCTGAGCACACTAAATTGAACACCAAGGATGGATGCTGAAAATGTTGCAGAATCTACATTGGGCACATCTCGACTAACTGCCCTTACCAGTTCCCCAACATCCCTTCTTACACTGGCTTGATTGACCACTCTGACCTGAAAGCCCCTGCTCAGATTTCCCTGTATGTCTCAAATGCCCTGCTCTGTGGTACTACATCACATTTGACAAGTTCAAACATCGCTAACAGTGGCACATCATCAACTGGCACTAACAATGGCAAGAATAAGGGTGCAAGTCACCTAGTTGCTGTGGTGGGATTGTGGGGTGATGAACCTGCCACTGGGTTCTCTGCAGTTGCTTCATCCACTCTGGGCAATGGTTCAGATACTGATGCTGATGAGAGTGACGAAGTAAGCAAATCCTTTTTCTCTCGCCATCTGTGGTGGAAGGATGCCATGGATGGGCCTGCCATTGATGCACCACTTACACTGTTGATGCTTTTGGACTGTGGCTCACATCTTGTACTGATCTTACCAGAACTAGCAGACAAGTTAGGTCTACATTGTCACTGTTTACACTGACTGGAAGCTGTTGATGTTGCCATTGATCAGTCTGGCTTGCGCAGAGAAACCTTGTTGACCAAATATGAAATTGACTGTCTCTTCCATTGATGCCCAATGGACATCTTGCTCTATGTATGCTTTGATTGCACCTGGACTTTGTACTGCTGTTATCATTGGTATGCCTTGGCTTGAGAAGAACAATATCATGATAGACTGTGAGGCTCATACATGTATAGATAAAGTGTCAAATTATGATTTGCTGAATCCACCACCTCTACAACCATTTGCTGGGCCTAAGTTGAAGCAAAAGGAGGCTAGGAAGATGTTAAAGAATGCAAGAGAATTGATGATTGTGGAACTAAAATTTGTGCTAGCCCAATGGCATAAATGGTTGGAGTTTGAGGCTGTAGAACCGGTTGATGTACTGGCTGCAGTTAAGTCTCATGTAGAATAGCTGGAAGGGATAGTGGAATTGCTACACTGTGAAGACATGTTGAAGGCAGAATACCATGAGATTTTTGAGCCCATCCTGCATGTGGATGAGCTGCTGGATGACATAGTCACTCAGATTCAATTGAAGGATGCTGAACAGACTATCAAACCCATTCTTACCAATGGCCAAGAAAATATAGGGAGGCATGGCATACCTTGTTGCAGAAACACCTGGATGCTGGGCAGATTAGGCCATCGAGTTCTTCTTCAGCATCTCCTGCATTTATCATTCCTAAGGCAGACCCAACAGTTTTGCCTTGATGGGTAAATGACTATTGACAACTGAATGCAAACACTGTATGGAATTTACATCCACTGGCACAAGTTGATGACATCTTGAGTGATTGTGCGAAAAGGAAGATCTGGGCAGTGATTAACATGATGGATAGCTTCTTTCAAATGAAAATGCATCCTGATGATATTCCACTGACAGCCATTTCTACACCTTTCAGCCTATATGAATAAGTTGTGATGCTGATGGGACTTCAAAATGCACCAGCTATTCATCAGCGGTGAGTGGTCTCTGCATTATGAGACCACATAGGTCATATTTGTCATGTCTATCTGGATGACATTGTCATTTACTCAGGAAGTTTGGAAGAATGTAAACATAATGTTCAGATTATATTGGAGGCACTGCATAAGGCGAGACTGTACTGCAACCCTAAGAAAACCCATTTGTACTGCACCAAAATTGACTTCTTGGGTCATAAGATCTCTGCAAGAGGCATTGAGGCAGATGGTCAAAAGATTGAGAAGATACTGACTTGGCCATGGCCCAAATTATGCACAGAAGTCCGACAGTTTCTGGGGTTGGTCCAGTACCTGGCAGCATTCCTGCCAAACTTGGCTGAGCACACTGGAGTATTGACTGAATTGACTACTGCAGATGCAAAGGCAGATTTCCTGGAATGGTCTAGCAGATATCACTTAGCATTTAAAGGAATTAAGAAGATAGTGGTTAGTACAGACTATCTGACCATGATTGACCATAATGATCCCTCTGGGCAGATTTTTATGATGACAGACATGAGCAACTTAAGGTCAGGGGCAGTTTTGTCTTTCAGTCATGACTGGGAGAGTGCGAGACTGGTGGTGTTTGAAAGCATGACCTTCAAAAGTGCTGAGCTGAATTACCCTGTACATGAAAAAGAGTTGTTGGCAATTATCCATGCATTACAGAAATGGGGTGCTGACCTGCTGGGTTGTTCTTTCACTATCCTGACCAACCACCGAATGCTAGAGAACTTTGGACAACAGCAAGATTTGTCACATTGACAGGCCTGTTGGATGGAGTTCATGTCGCAGTTTGACTGGAGAATTGTGTACATCAAAGGTGAGGACAACAGCATGGCTGATCCATTGTCAAGGCTACCCATGGAGGTTGCCGATGATATTGTGGCTGCATCTGAAAATGTGAGGTTGCCATATGAGTTCTGCAATAAGGACAAAGGTGATTTTGCTGGAGTAAACATCATACTGAGGGTGGGAGGTGACTCTCCATTGCATGCCATAAGATCACTTGCAGAAACAGACACATTTGAAGAGTGCATGTTGGCAGCAGTACTGTCAGTTGCATTGGATTCTGAGTTGTTGGATGAGATTGTGAAAGGCTATAAAGATGACCCTTGGTGCCAAAAATTGATGAAGGCCACTACAGGAATGTCTAATGTTCATGTGGAGAACAAGCTAATGATGATTGGAAATTGGGTGGTTGTTCCTTGTGTGAACAAGGTTTGGGAGAGCCTTTTTAGACTTGCACATGACACATTGGGACATTTCAGTTTTGAAAAATCATATGGTGCAATGCAGAATTCTTACTACTGGCCTAACATGCATCATGACTTGGAAACTGCATACATGCCAGCTTGCCCAGATTGCCAACATAACAAGTCTAGAACACAGTAGCCTGCTGACCTCTTACACCCCTTGCCTGTTCCCAATGGGCATAGTGATTTTGTAGCAATGCATTATCAGAGGACAAAGGTTTCAACTGCATCCTTACGATGACCAACAGACTTGGTGCTGATATACAACTTGTGGCAACTAGGATGGACTTAATGCAGAGGAGCTGGCAGGTGTTTTCTTTGACTATTGGTACTGCAAAAATGGGTTGCTACTAGAGATCATGTCCAACTGTGACAAGCTGTTTATGTTGAAGTTTTGGAAAGTGTTGCACAAGCTAAGCAGTGTTAATGTGAAGATGTCAATTGCTTACCATCCTGAAACAGATGGGTTGAGCAAGCAGACTAACAAGACTGTAAACTAGGCACTGAGGTACCATGTTGCATGAAACCAGAAAGGCTAGGTTCAGGCTCTGCCACAAGTCTGTTTCACTATTATGAACACGATCAACAAGTCTACTGGGTTCTCACTGTTCCAGCTGAGAATGGGCCATAGCCCTTGTTTGATTCCCCCACTGTTCACACCAATACAAATTGAGAAGGTAAAGGAGATTTGGGCTCATGAGTTGATGGAAAGACTGGAAAAGGATGTCATGGATGCACAAGATAACCTATTGCATGCTAAAGTGTCACAAGCAGCTGCTGTTAACAATCACAGAAATGAGAACTATGAGATCAAAGTGGGCAGCTGAGTTATGTTGTGTACAAAGAACCAATGACAGGAATACATATCTAAAGGTGATAAAAGAGTAGCTAAATTTATGCTTAGGTTTGATGGCCCTTTTTGGGTTACAGTGGTAGATGACTCAACAGTTACCTTGGACCTTCCCTCAAGTTCAAACATCTACCCAAAATTCTCTATGTCTGAAATTAAGCCATACCATGAGAACGATGCTTCATTGTTTCTTAGTCGTGAATTTGCATGTCCTGGACCTATCATAACTTCTGGAGATGAAGAAGAACAAGTTTTTAAATGTGCCTTCAGCACACATGGGCCACTGTGTTCATTAAGTTTTATTTTAATCTGATAACACTTCGTCATATACAATTTTTTTGTTTTTGCACTTTTCTCTGAGCTTCCTTGATATTGTGGACTGACTTTACCCATGATATTGTTCATGGACACACAACTCTTCAGTTGACTTGAGATGGCAGTCAGATGACTGGTGAACATTGGGAGAGGGGTGGTGAAAATTAGCTGAGAAAAATATTTTGTGCATCATGTGAACATGATGTGGAGTCCAATGGTGAGCAGAACTCTCCAGAGTCCTTTGGTTCCTTTCCATTTGCTGTGTGACAGCTCGGACACATTGAGGAGTATGGGTGGAGATGGATCCCTGGAAAATATGAGAAGTGAGACCAAAAAGTGATATATGTATATACATACATGATAGCTTACAGCAGAAATCACATCCAAAGAAAAGATAGTCCCCCCACTGTCCTACTCCCCCATCACCCCCTCACTCACTTCCCCCTGATCACCCCCTCACTAACTCCCCTCTAATCACATGACAGTCACTCAACTCTTCAGTTGCCTTTGGACCTTCAGCCCAAACTCAATGTTTGGGGTTTATGGTCACACAACCCTTCAGTTGACTTTTAGATAGTACACAACTCTCCCCCCCATCACCCCCTTACTCACTTTCCCCCTCCTTCCCCCCATCACTCACTCTCCCCCTCCTCCCCCCCTCCTTCACCCCCTCACTCACTCCCCCCCCTATCACTCCCTCACTCACTTCCCCCCCATCACCCCCTCACTCACTCCTCCCCTCTCTCCCCTCCCCTACCCCCTCACCCCCTCATAACTTCACCCCCTCACCCCTACTGTCCTCCCACTCCTCCCTCTTCTCTCTCTCCCCCACACTCTCCTTCTCCCACTCAATCCCTCTCTTCTCCTCTCCTCTTTCTCCTCTCTCTCTCTCTCTCCACTCCCACTCCCCTCCTCCCCCATCCCTCCTTCCCAAACAGTACACAACTCTTCAATGGCCCCAAGTCAATGTTGGGGGGGAAGGGGGGGTTGTGGTGTTTATCCCCTTCCCCATCTCCCCCATCCCCTTCCTCTCCTCCCCCTTTCCCCTCTCCCCCTCTCTATCCATCCTCCTCCTCCCCTCTCCCCCTCTCTATCCATCCTCCTCCTCCCCTCTCCCCCCCTCCCCTCCCCCCTCACCATGCACCCTCCCCCTCCTCCCTCCATTCTCCCTCTATCCTCTCTCTCACCCCCTTCTCCCTCTATCCTCTCTCTCACCCCCTTCTCCCTCATCCCACCTCTCACCCCCCTCTCCCAACCTTTTATCCTCACCCACTCTCTACTCTTCCTCTCAATCCCTATTCCCCCCTTCATCCCTTCCCCCCCTCATCCTCTCACCCTCTCACCCTCTCACCCTCTCACCCCCTCACCCCCTCACCCCCTCACCCCCTCACCCCCTCACCCCCTCACCTCCCTCACCTCTCTCTCCTCCACACTCTCCTTCTCCCACTCAATCCCTCTCTTCTCCTCTCCTCCTTCTCTCTCTCTCACTCTCCACTCCCACTCACCTCCTCTCCCATCCCTCCTTCCCCAACTCCTCTCTTTTGAACTTGTGCAAAAAAGCTCTAACTTCACTTTATAATGAACTGAATTTTCATGACTTCATATTAAACTAATTTTTATTGACTTTACTTCATAATGAAGTCAATCTGTATGTTAACATGACTCAGTTAGTTGAGGACAACTGTAACGAACTCAATTTATAACTTGTTGGTCAGTCTGCATAGTGATTTTATATTGAACTAATTTTTATTGACTTTACTTCATAATCTAAGTGGTAATTTTATTTTATCAATGCCTCATTTCGAAGATATATATTTTACTGACTTGACTTGGTACAATGGTAATGAACTCAACTTTTAACTTGTTTTGTTAACTTAAGTTCAGTTTGTGATGTGATTTGACTGACTTTGTTTCAAACCCCTTTTTTATTATTGACTTGACTCATCCATATAATGGACTTCATAATGAATTCAATTTTTAAACTTGTTAGTAAGTCTGTATAATGACCCATCTTCAACTGATTTTTATTTCTTGGACTGATTTCTAACCATTAATGACTTTGCATTGATACTAATTTTTGTTGAATTCATTTGTAACTGTTACTTCACTGACTTGACTTTGTAACGAAGTGAATTTTAAAACTTATTTGTTGACTTGATTGAGTTTGTAATGAACTCAATTTTGCAATTTATTTGTTGACTTTACTTCATAATGAACTCAGTTGTAACTGTTATATTTTACTGACTTGACTTTGTAATGAACTTGTATTTTACTTACTGACCTGACTTCATAATGATTGCCCTCATTTATAAATTGTAACCACATTTTATTGTTCCAACTTGTTACTGACTAATACAGTGATGTGTCTAAGTCATTTTGTTTGGGTCATGTGCCGAGGTCATGATCAGGTTTTTGCATTTTGTTCAGCCTGCAAGGTTTGCTTAGTCAGTTTTCACAGCATAGTAAAAGAACAAGCTTATGACCCATGCCTTTGTCATGGTGTTCGCTTGCTTTGCTCGCTCAGCCTGACACTGGCATGGGCCAGCTCGTATATATGTAACACAATGCTTAATCCCACTATCATTACTCAACTCTTCAGTTGCCTTTGGACCTTCGGCCCAAAGTCAACGTTTGGGGGTTCATAGTGACACAACTCTTTAGTTGACTTTTAGATAGTACACAACTCTTTAGTTGACTTGGGACTATTGGCCCCAAGTCAACATGGGGGGGTTGTGGTGTTTATCCCCATCTCCATCTCCCCCCCATCCCTATCTGTATCTCCATTCCCATCTCCCATATCCCCACCTCCCCCATCCCCATCTCCCCCATCCCCACCTCTCCCTTCCTCCTCCTTTTCCCCCTCTCACTCTCCCATGTCCACCTACCCCCTCTACACCCCCTCATACCCCCACCCCACCCCTCATACCTCTTCGCCATCCCCCTCCTGCCCACCCCCTCACACCCCCTCCCCACTCCTCACACTCCCCTCACACTCCTTCACACTCCTCTCCACACTCAGCTTACTTGCGAAGTTTCAAACTCCACTTCAAACTCAGCTGCAGCTCACCTCTACATATATGATGACCACATTTTGAAGCCCAGCTATATTAGTCAGCTCTGACTAATGCCATCATTTCTGACAAATTTTGCACAGCTCTGATCAAGCCTGACAAATTTTACATAATCCCATCAACCATCACTCCCATCATTCCCACAAAATGACCATAGCCTATGTTATACAGCTCATCATCTATTTTTAGCCCTAATGCCATCATGCCATCACTCCCACAAAATGGTCAAGCTTATGACCCATGCCTTTGTCATGGCATTCACTCGCTTTGCTCACTCAGCCTGACACCGGCATGGGCCAGCTCACATATATGTAACACAATGCCTAATCCCACTACAGTTACTCAATGACTGAAATGGTCATAGCATATGTAATAAATTACACTCCTTTGCTTTCAGCTACTCCAGACACTCTTTTTATACAAAACCATGTCCATTTTGAACTGAACTCGCCCTGCTTTCATTTCTTCCTCATCTTCAAAGAGAGATTCTTTCGATCTTCTTGATTGACTTGGTATTGACTTGTATTAAGGTGTTATTGACATTATTACAAACTTGTATTGACTTGTTATATCAACTTTACTAACTTTACTACAAACTTGTTGCTAATATCAGTACAAACTTTTATTGACTTATTATTAACTTTATTACAAATTTGTATTCACTTATAATTGACTTGTGATTGACATCATTACAAACTTGTATTGACCTGTTATTGACATTATTACAAACTTTTATTGACTTGTTATTGAACACACACCAAGGTTTAGTAACCTGCCCTAAAGTCTTCTTACAATAAATTTTTCAACCATTTGATTCAATCCAAATACAATCCAAATCCAAATCTAATTCTAATTCTAATTCTAATTCTAAATCCAAGCCTATCTTGATATCTATATTAGTTTCCAATTCCTGTAAATAATCTTTCAAATTACTCAGCTTTGCTAAACAACTCCATTCAACACTTCCTTGTATACCACATTAACAGTTCTGTTATTTGGATTGTTTTCATTCAACAGCACCTTGATCCTTTCTCCAGATGTACATCTTGACAGTGCCACATATAGCTGCCCATGTGAGAACACTGGTGTCTGCAAGTCCAAGCTAACATGGGATACTGATTGGCCTTGTGACTTGTTGATAGTCATGGCAAATGCCAAGCAAACTGAAAATTGATGTTGATGGAGTGGTAATGGCAAAGTCTCTGCTGAAGGCTCCAATGTGATCCGAGGAATGAAAACAATATTTCCTGCAAACTGTGCATTGCCACTGATGATCCTGCACTTCAATACATGTGGTCTGGCTTCAAGGAGGATAAGTCGAGTTCTATTGCAAAGACCAATGGTGACATCCAGATTGTGTAGAAGCATGAGAGGACAGCCTATCTTAAGTGTTAGCCTGGAGAGAGGAAGGCCACTTGCTTTGATAGAGTTTAGATACTCTGCAGGATATGGCTGGTAGTTGTTTAACTCCTGCTCTCTGAATGAGACTGTATCAGCACTGTTGAAGACATGCTCTGGTCCAGGAAATCTGGCAAGGAGAAAAGAGTTGATGACATCGACATTGTCATTTGTGCAGAAGAAAATGGTCCTATCCAAATAGTACTGATCTGGCTTGTTTTCCTGCTCTATGCCTGGATATGTGGAGTTGATAAGGTGATCCATGGTATTTCCATGGCAGAGCATGTTCTGTGGAATCTGTATAGTGTCTGCAGCATCCACCATTGTGCCTGCACCAATGTGCAAGAGCCAGGCAGCATGTGCAGTGTTCTCTGGAGTTCTGTCGAGTCATATATTCTCAGTCAAGTGATAGACAGTAACGAGCTTATGACCCATGCCTTTGTCATGGCATTCACTCACTTTGCTTGCTCAGCCTGACACCAGCATGGGCCAGCTCGCATATATGTAACACAATGCTTAATCCCACTACAATTACTCAATGACCGAAATGGTCATAGCATATGTAATGAATTACACTCCGTTGCTTTGAGCTGCTCCAGACACTCTTTTTATACAAAACCATGTCCATTTTGAACCGAACTCGCCCTGCTTTTATTCCTTCCTCATCTTCAAAGAGCCTTTGCTTTCAGCTACTCCAGACACTCTTTTTATACAAAACCATGTCCATTTTGAACTGAACTCGCCCTGCTTTTATTTCTTCCTCATCTTTAAAGAGAGATTTTTTTGATCTTCTTGATTGACTTGGTATTGACTTGTATTAAGGTGTTATTGACATTATTACAAAGTTGTATTGACTTGTTATATTGACTTTACTACAAACTTGTTGCTAATATCGTTACAAACTTTTATTGAGTTGTCATTGACTTTATTACAAATTTGTATTCACTTGTTATTGACTTGTTATTGACATCATTAGAAACTTGTATTGATCTGTTATTGACATTATCACAAACTTTTATTGACTTGTTATTGAATACACACCAAGGTTTAGTAACCTGCCCTAAAGTTTTCTCACAATAAATTTTTCAACCATTTGATTCAATCCCAGTACAATTCAAATCTAATTCTAATTCTAATTCTAATTCTAATTCTAATTCTAAATCCAAGTCTATGTTGATATCTATATTAGTTTCCAATTCCTGTAAATAATCTCTCAAGTTACTCACCTTTGCTAAACAACTCCATTCAACACTTCCTTGTATACCACATTGGCAGTTCTGTTATTTGGATTGTTTTCATTCAACAGCACCTTGATCCTTTCTCCAGATGTACACCTTGATAGTGCCACATATAGCTGCCCATGTGAGAACACTGGTGTCTGCAAGTCCAAGCCAACATGGGATACTGATTGGCCTTGTGACTTGTTGATAGTCATGGCAAATGCCAAGCGAACTGGAAATTGATGTTGACGGAGTGGTAATGGCAAGGTCTCTGCTGAAGGCTCCAATGTGATCCGAGGAATGAAAACAATATTTCCTGCAAACTGTGCATCTCCACTGATGATCCTGCACTTCAATACATGTGGTCTGGCTTCAAGGAGGATAAGTCGAGTTCCATTGCAAAGACCCATGGTGACATCCAGATTGCGTAGAAGCATGAGAGGACAGCCTATCTTAAGTGCCAGCCTGGAAAGAGGAAGGCCACTTGCTTTGATAGAGTTTAGATACTCTGCAGGATATGGCTGGTAGTTGTTTAACTCCTGCTCTCTGAATGAGACTGTATCAGCACTGTTGAAGACATGCTCTGGTCCAGGAAATCTGGCAAGGAGAAAAGAGTTGATGACATTGACATTGTCATTTGTGCAGGAGAGAATGGTCCTATCCAAATAGTACTGATTTGGCTTGTTCCCCTGCTCTATGCCTGGATATGTGGAGTTGATAAGGTGATCCATGGTATTTCCATGGCAGAGCATATTGTGTGGAATTTGTATAGTGTCTGCAGCATCAACTGTTGTGCCTGCACCGATGTGCAAGAGCCAGGCAGCATGTGCAGTGTTTTCTGGAGTTCTGTCGAGTCACATATTCTCAGTCAAGTGATAGACAGTAATGCATTGTCAGAGAGTGCTCCTTTTGATGGATGAAGCTATGATCTGTTCTCTAGTGCCCCTAGGAATGACAGGTAGGGTCTGTCTAAACTCACCTCCAAATAAAATGGTGATTCCACCAAATAGAACATTCTTCTTCTTGAGATCATGCAAGGTGCGGTCTACTGCATCTGTGGCATATTTGTGCTGCATAGGAACTTCATCCCAGATGATGATAGAAGTTTGATCAAGGACCTGGTGCAAATCTGAACCTCGAAGTATTCTGCAAGTAGAGGCCTCATCAATTTCAATTGGGATTTTGAACATGGAATGTGCTGTGTGACCCCCTTCTAGAAGCAATGCAGCGATTCCAGATGATGCCACACAGAGAGCAATTTTCCCTTGAGCACGAACAGCAGCTGCGATGGTGTTGCAGACAAAGGTCTTTCCACAACCTCCAGCACTATGCAAGAACATGAGCTTTCCCTTGTTATTGTTGACAGAATCCATTGCAGCATCAAAAACCTGTCTCTGCCTGTGATTGAAAAGCTGGAGATTGTGAGCGACAGTGATGGCCAACTCTTCAACATTATAATCCCTTTGTTCCTGCAAAAGCCTATTGGCAGGAACATCAATGTGCCAGTTTCCTTCAATGGCGGGCATTTCTGGATAATCAGAAAGTTGTTTGCCTGATCTGATAAGGATCTGATTGATGAGATGCAAGCCATACATGTACACCCGATCATCTGTAAAGTCTGTATCTGGATAGATGGAAAGAAGCTTGACTCTGAGGTCATCACAAATGTGATGTTTGAACTGGTTCCAGAGGATGTCAGGTGATGTTGGATTGCAATGAAGAAGAATAGTGGCAAAGAGCAATCTGAGAGAGGAACCGAGCTGCATCTGTGATGCTTCTGTAAGACACTGGACCCATTCCTGGTCATCCTGCAAAAGACCCAATGCAACACAGGCCTGCTTGAATGTATTATGGATGACACCATTGATAGTGCACAAGTGCTGGAATGATGTTGCCCATGTGACAACAGTAAGAAGGAGCCTGAGGTAGAACCTTTCCCCCTGGGCAGGAGAAGCAAAGTACATTCTGCCAATGGCAGCCTCGCCACACCTTCTTGGGTTCCACTGCTTCTTGGTTGGATTGTAGACCCATGCTTGAGGAAAGTTCTGGTAGGTGACAGTACGTGCTGCCTCATATCTTCTGTTGGCTTCAAACCAAGCAGTGAGACGTGTGGTCTTGGCAGCAGGCCTCTCCAAAACCTCATCAATGTTGTCATCTGCATTGAAGTAGACAGTTTGCTGGTCCTCTAGATGGACAGGCAGACGATAAACATAAGGAGACTCTGCATGCATTCCAAATTCATTCATGTGCCAGCAGCTTTCTACAGATCCAATGTAATGTGCATCCAGATACTCCTTGACCTCATCTCTGTCTTGGTCGAGAATCTCAATCATGGTTCTGTCATGGCCTTTGTATATGTACTTGTGGATATAATTGACAGCCTCTACTGAAGAACAGATCTCGACATTGATGTGACAGTTGTATCTGACAAATGAACCAAGTCATTAACCAATAAATATAATGTCAGATAAATGTTCCTTACTTTGCAGCCAAATAAGGATTGTGTGGGATGACATGTCTGTTATCATAGAGATAATTACGCTTCCTCACTGTTCTACCATTATTGGGTCTGGCATAATCAGGATAATTGTTTGCAGTAAAGGAAGTTTGTTCTCTGAACTCCTTGGGATACCTCTTGCTGCACCTATTGTTGACCATGCATGAAGCCTTGGGTTTGTCATGACCGCAAGGACCATGAAGCATGCAGGTAGTTATAGTGTGATAGAGCATTGGCTGTGTGACAGGGTCAGGAATCTGAGCAGACACAATAGAATCAACATCATGGGCATCACGGATTTTGTCGGCTGGATCAAGAAATATGAGGAGGTGCATATGTGGAAGGCCTCTCTTTTGAAACTTGATGGTATGGATGTGTGCCACCACTTTGCCCAAAACACCATCCTTGACATCCTTGATCAATGCATTCTTTTTCTGTTCAAAGACACGTGCAACAATGTCTGGCCTGTCATAAGCTTCCTGCTTTTTTCCATGGGTGCTAAAACGTGGATTGGGTGATTCCTCCCACAACAGAGCTTCCTGGATTTCTGGCCACTGTGGATTGGCAGTCATGGTGAGAAAGAGATCTGGCTTGCCAAAAAAGCGACAAATGGCCATGGAATCCTGGAAAAGCTGATTCATTTGCCTTTCACTGCCTATATGGGTTGATGAAAGAATGATGCGACTCCCATGATCCTCTAGATTAATATTTTCATCCCGGTCACCCATGGCAGCATCTCTCAATCCAGCATACACATCGGCCCTAAGCTCCTTCTGGTGATGTCGGACCCAGTTTAACATATTCTGTTCAATAGATGCCCAAGCATCTACAACATACTGCTGCAAAAGATTTCCACCCCACAACAATGGTGGCTGCTCTCCTGGCCTTGGGTGCAACCGATAAGCATGGTAGCATCTCTGACTGACATTGGGAACTCTTCTGGCTCCATATGCACCTTGGTGTGCAGGTATATCTGGGTGCCATCCATCTTCACCATGAGCAAAGAGCAAGACATAGTGCAGAGTTGAATAGGATGGATGCAACTGGCTGATATGCCTAAGCCCTCCCCCTCTCAGCCTGAGAACAATATCTCTGTGATTAGACCGTTCCTCAGAGCCATCACCTGGAATAATAGCTGCCACTTCATCATTGGCTGTAGGAAGATTATAGCGACATAAATCCTGGGTTCTATCTGATCGCAGCCATATAGAGACATTGTCCTGCTCTTCTGGAGGCTTTTCCCTCATGATCTGGAATGCCTGCTTGAATCAAGGCACATAAGGATGGGTGTTATTCAGCATGGCCTGCAGGTCTGTCATGATAACTGAGTTGAGATTATTGTTTCGCCGCTCACGAATATTGAGCTGTGCAATAGGATCATGAATATAGAGCTGTGCATAGGCTGCAGGCCATCCAGGAGGTGGCAGAAGTGCTCCAGAAAGATGATGAAGATCACCATGAATACGAAAGCTGTATACGCCTGATGTACCTGTAACAGAATGGTCCACCTTGACACCTAAAGAAGTGAATGCAAATGCAGCATTGTACTGTCAGATATTTGTTTTAAATTCCTTAGAAAGAGGACTTTTGCCACACAACAGATCTCGCAATGTGGCAGGAGCAGGTCGGAAAGATGGCAGATGAATTTGTCCCTGCAAGCAGCAACTTCCAAACTTTGGCACAGCTCTGGTAGACCTGGACAGTTTTTCACAATCAAAATGCAAGGCATGGCAGTGTGGACACTCCACAGTCATGGGTCCAAGTGAATGTCTGGGAATTGGCTCCTGATAAGGTGCACGACCAAGTGGTAATGGGCTTGCAGGTTGATGTGGAGGTAGAGGGACAGGCATAGGTAGAGGCAAAGGTGGCAACATTGGGGGATTCAGGAATGAAGCAGGTGGCAGCAGTGAAGGAGATTGCGTGGGAGATGGTGGCAATGATGGAACATGGAATATTGGATCAGGCAGCAGTGGTGATGAAGATTGTGGAGGAGAAGATGGAAATTGTAGAGGAGATACCCTTCCAAACTCATCATAATAATCTGATGGCATAGGAGATGGTGGAAATTGTAAAGCAGTCACTCTTCCAAATCCATCGTAATAATCTGATGGCAGGGGAGAAGGTGGAAATTGCAAAGAAGACTGGCTCCCATCATCATCATCAGATTCCTCATTCTCCATTTCCCTCCTCAAAGCAATCTCATTATTCCTCTGTTCTTCATACTCAGCAGCCAACAATGCAGCCATTTCTCTATCCATCTGAATTTGTTCCGCTTGTGCATCCACTTGAGCTCGATATTGATCAATCCGATTTCCAGACATATTGTTAGCCAATTGATCCAACCTCATCATTCGTTGATGCAAGTTCCTGTCTGCAATGGATAGACGTTGTAGCTCTTCAGCCTCATCCATCTGTGCCTGCTCATCTGCACGCTGTTCGTTTCTCCACATCTGATGCATCCTGAAAGCCCATTCCTGATCGTGCCTGTTACGTTCTTGCAATGCAGCCTCTATATTAATATGTCTGAGTGGATCATGATATCGTGGCTCAGCAGCTAAAGCAGCTTGCTGTGCAGCTGCCTGCCTGTCCCTTTCCTGTTTAGCCAGCTGCTGCAATTGTTGATTGTGATGCCTAGCTGCTTCAGCTTCAGCAGCTTGTTTTTGTTTATACTCCTCAACTGCAGCAGCTTGCCTGTGCTGCTCTTGTTCAGCCAACTGCTGCAATTGCCAATTGTGCCACCTAGCTGCTTCCACTTCAGCAGCTTGCCTCTGTTCATTCACCTCCTGCAATTGCAGATTATGCTGCCTACTTCCTTCAGCTACTTGCTGATATCCTTTCTCTGGCAGCAGTAGCTTCAGCAATGCTTCTTTCCTCAGCAATCTTCTGTAATAGCTCCTGCTGATGCTGATACCGTTTAGCTGTTTCTTGTTGCAATTCCTGAATATGGGCCTCATAATCTGCAGTCCTTTCCCTCAATGCAATATGTCCCCTATGCAGATTATTGAGTGCAGGATCTGCTTGACCACCTGAAATATTATGCAATGGTCCCAGTCCCCTCCCTCTCCCTCTCCCTCTCCCCCTTCTTGTTTGTAACTGAGGTGCAGGTGGAACTACAGGAATAGGATTGGCCAAAGGTGCATTCCACCCTGCTGGCAATTGAACCTGTGGTATAGTAGAAGCTATATTTGCCCCTATTCCATGGTTTGCCAAAACAGGTCCAGATGGCATCACAGGAGCCCCTCTCCTATGTAATACAGGAGCAGGAGGTACAACAGGCAATTCAAATTGCTTTGGAGCATCCCAATCAGCAGGCATCTGCACCTGTGGTATCTGAGCTGCCAATGCAGCTCCATAGTTCAGTGGAACAATTCCCTCAGCAGGGGCAGTCACTCTGACTCTGCTTCTCCTCTCATCAGGATTGGTCATCTGCAACCTTTCCAGATGGTCTGCATCTCTAATTCTAGCCCTTTCTACTTCTGGTGTAGAAGATCTACTTTGATTCCTGCAAATACTCTCATAAGCCATTATTATTGCAACATATGCCAACACTACTCACATATTTAGTAATGGTAAAGCCCAATAATAATTTGGTTCAATAGCCAACAATGTAGCACAGCTGAAGTAAGGTCAGCAACAACTTCCTTTAAAAGCCAGTTGTCACAACACTCACTGTAATTCAACTGTTTTCAAGTTTCAATAGCCAATTCCAACACTTATGTAATGACAATCCCAATTTTGCTATTTGATAATAGATAGCAATTGCAATAGTATCACTATTATAGCCCCAAATGTTGTGTGAAGAGAGGTACTCAACTAATTGTCGTGCACTCTCTCTCCACATGTAAGGAATTGTCAGCTGTTTGGTCATGTTGTGTGTGTTCCGGAAGAGGTGTGAAAGTAGGTGTCCACTATATCGCAACCAAAATTTTGTGCACCCAAATCTCCCTTTTTGGTATTTGACTTGTTACTGACCTCATTACATATTTCTATTGACATGTTATTACTTCATTAAATTTGAATTGACCTGTTACTGACTTCAGACTTTTTACTGACCTCGTTACAAATTTGTATTGACCTGTTATTACAAATTTGTATTGTCATGTTACTGACTTCGTTACAAATCACAAATTTGTATTGACTTGTTACTGACCTCACTACAAATTTGTATTGACATCTTACTGACCTCATTACAAATTTGTATTGTCATGTTACTGACTTTGTTACAAAATCACAAATTTGTATTGACTTGTTACTGATCACATTACAAATCACAAATTTGTATTGACTTGTTACTGACCGGCATTGTTGGTGCTATACGACGACATTTCAAACCCAGTTATCTGACTAATTTTTAGTCAGCTCTGACTAATGCCATCATTTCTGACTAATCTTGCACAGCGCTGACCAATTTTGCACAGCTCTGACAAATTTTAGATAATCCCATCAACCATCACTCCCATCATTCCCACAAAACAAACATAGCCTATGTTATACAGCTCGTTATCTATTCTTAGCCCTGATCCCATCATGCCATCACTCTCACAAAACGGTCATAACATATGTAGTAGATGTGTTGCCAAAGAGTGCTTTTTTTGATAGATGAAGCTATGATCTGTTCTCTAGTGTCCCTAGGAATGACAGGTAGGGTCTGTCTAAAGTCACCTCCAAACAAAACGGTGATTCCATTGAATGGAACATTCTTCTTCTTGAGATCACACAAAGTGTGATTGACTGCATCTGTGGCATATTTGTGCTGCGTAGGAACTTCATCCCAGATGATGATGGAAGTTTGATCAAGGACCTGATGCAAATCTAAACCTTGAAGTATTCTGCAAGTAGAGGCCTCATCAATTTCAATTGGGATTTTGAACATGGAATGTGCTGTGTGACCCCCTTCTAGAAGCAATGCAGCGATTCCAGATGATGCCACATAGAGAGCAATTTTTCCTTGAGCATGAACAGCAGCTGCGATGGTGTTGCAGACAAAGGTCTTTCCACAACCTCCAGCACTATGCAAGAACATGAGCTTTCCCTTGTTATTGTTTACAGAATTCATTGCAGCATCGAAAACCCATCTCTGCCTGTGATTAAAAAGCTGGAGATTGTGAGCGATAGTAATGGCCAACTCTTCAACATTGTAATCCCCTTGTTCCTGCAAAAGCCTATTGGCAGGAACATTAATGTGCCAGTTTCCTTCAATGGCAGGCATCTCTGGATAATCAGAAAGTTGTTTGCCTGATCTGATAAGGATTTGATTGATGAGATGCAAGCCATACATGTAAACTTGATCATCTGTAAAGTCTGTATCTGGATAAATTGAAAGAAGCTTGACTCTGAGGTCATCACAAATGTAATGTGTGAACTAGTTCCAGAGGATGTCAGGTGATGTTGGATTGCAATGAAGAAGAATGGTGGCAAAGAGCAATCTGAGAGAGGAACCGAGCTGCATCTGGGCTGCCTCTGCAAGACACTGGACCCATTCCTGGTCATCCTGCAAAAGACCCAATGCAACACAGGCCTGCTTGAATGTATTATGGATGACACCATTGACAGTGCACAAGTGCTGGAATGATGTTGCCCCTGTGACAACAGTAAGGAGCAGCCTGAGGTAAAACCTTTCACCCTGAGCAGGAGAAGCAAAGTGTTGGAGCAGACTACATACGCTGCACAGAGGAAGAGACGACACGTTCCTTGTAACCTACCTGGGGTTTAGTTAGTCTTAGGGCTAGGGTTTAGTAGAGGTAAGAACACTGTATTTCTACTACGGTACAGGTTCTCCTTATATACATAATAATAAGGATGTCACATGACTCGGGAATGTGTATACCACATGTATGCACAGTAAGCGCAGTAACATGTGTATGCTGCATGTATCGCCTCATGTATACAGCATGCATCAAGGGAATTAATTTCAACACCCCCCCTCAAACTGTACAGCGCTCTAAGCAGCTAAGTTTGAATCTCGAAAGTAATTCCGAAAGAGTCTCTAAATTTCCTGAAAAGGATGGCGCCAAGGTTCTTGGTGAACATGTCAGCCGGATTATCACTTCCAGGAATGAAAACGACCGTGACTTTGTCTTTTTCAATGCATTTGTGCGTGTAGTGGTAGCGAATGTCTATATGTTTAGTCCTCCTTTCCTGGACTGGATTTGATCCAATGAAGATGGATCCTTGATTATCAGTGCAGATTGGTATGCGATTCAAGATATATCCGAGTTCCTGGAATAAGGACTCTATCCACACTATCTGCCGACAAGTGTCAGAGAGAGCCATATATTCGGCTTCTGTGGATGACAGTGCTACAGTTTTTTGTAAACAGGACTGCCAGCACACAATGCCACTCGCTAGAGTAGCAAAGTAACCCATTGTAGATTGGTGCTTGACTGTGTCAGCTGCCCAATCAGAATCTGTGAAGGCCTGTAGCCCCTCGGATTTCTCTCCATCATAGACTATACTGTACTTCTGGGTTTCCACCAGATAGCGCATTATGTACATCGCTTTGTCTAGATGTTCTTGGCTAGGATTAGCAGAGAATTGCAACATCTTGATTACCGCGTAAGCGATATCAGGTCGCATTCTGAGCATCAGATACAATAAAGATCTGATCACAGACTGATATTTTGATCTAAGCATCGCATTGGGCATTGCTGTGTTTTCCGATGGTTTGTAACCAGTCGGGAGTGGAGTGGGGGTCGCTTTGGCATTTGTCATCTCGAATCTCTCAAGCACTTTGGCGAGATATTCAGTTTGATCGAGTTTGACTTTGCTTGCAGTCTGGGTGACGCGCATGCCTAAGAATTCCATGACTTTTTCAGTACTACGGCACTCCCAATGCTTTAGACAAGCATTTTTCTTTTCATCCACAAGTTTCTTGTTCTTCCCCATGAACAAGCCATCATCAACATAGACGAGTGCAATAACAATGCTGCCTGTTTTAGGATCCTTGTGTATGAAAATGCCAGCATCGGAGCTGGCGCGCACGAACCCAATGGTGCGCATAAATGCCTCTAGCTCTTTCCACCATGCAAGTGAGGCTTGTTTAAGGCCATACAATGCTCGTCGTAAGCGCAACACTTTGCGCTCTTTTCCCTCGAGTCTGAAACCCTCGGGTTGATCCATATAGATCTCCTCATCTAGTTTGCCATACAAAAATGCGGTTTTTACATCTAGGCCAGTCATATACATGCCTTCTAGAGATGCAAGTGCAAACATGAGGCATACGGTCTCGTAGCGGACTACCGGTGAGAAAATCTCATCAAAGTCAACGCCTTCGACTTGTGAAAAGCCTTTGGCCACGAGTCTGGCTCGTTTTCTTCCATCCGATTTTACGGAGAAAACCCATCTATTTTTGATCATTTTTCGATCATGTGGAAGATCGACGATGTCATAGACTTGTCGCTTACGAAGAGCCTCTAATTCTTCTTGACAAGCTTGTTTCCACTCACGTTGCTGCTGTTGTGGTAGGCACGCAATATCGCGAAATTGGTTTGGAACTTGGCTTATTTCGCTCGATGGTTTGACTGCTTTTGACAACAGCCAGCGAATAAGCTTATCTCCTCCTTCCTTGGTTATCTTTTTAATATAACCTGCTTCATCCGGTTCCCCCATTGGGTGATCATGTTCTTGATCATTGGAATCGGGCACACTCTCATGGGGTGCCGAACTCGGTCCAGCAACCGGTTCTTTCTGTTGAGTTTGTGGTCGTGTTCGGTTATGATCCGAATCTTGACCCACAGATCTCTTCCAATATCGATCACGTGCAATGTCTCTCTCTATGTCAGAGGGGAGTTGCTTCTCTCCATAGGTATTGCCAGGACGGTTTGGGATGTTCCTCTGCCTGCCTGATCGACGGGGCAATTGCTGCCATTCCCGTTGATCATCATGTCTTGGACGAAAGTCCTCAATGGTTACTGGAGGCGGCGGAGGAGGAGCATTTGTCACATCGTCATGTGCCTTTTGCTCACTTGGTACATCATCATCATCATTTTCTGATGATGGAGGAAGGGGCGGATCTTGTGGCGGTATAGAATCATCGCCATCTGTTCCAGATGAGTGGTCATCATCTTCTGGTTCTGGAGGTGGAAAATCACCAAGGTCTGTATTGGCAGGAGTCTTAGCTCCGGGACAGCATGGGAACAACGTTTCATCAAATAGTGCCATAGCACCAATGAATATTGCGCCACTAGGTCGCATGAAACGGTATGCTTTAATGCCATCTTCTAATCCAAGGTATGTCATCAACTCCGATCGAGGAGCCAATGTGTTTGGACGCTTCTCCTTGGGTAGGTAGACGTAAGCACCACAACCAAAAACCTTCAGATTGTTTAGATCTGGGCGGACCTTTGTCAGGTCCTCAACCAGTGTCAGCCATTTCAGGCGCCTTATCAGGGTTTGGTTGTATAGGTGTGTTGCATGTTCAATGCAAAATTCCCACCATGATTGTGGTAGACATGCAGTAAATCGCAGGGTTTGTGACTTTTCCATTATTGTCCTTATGGCACGCTCTGCGCGTCCATTCTGTTGGTGCATGTGTGGTGCAGACATCTCTATTTTGATGCCAAAGTCCTTGAGCACATTTTGTAGCTCACGATCCTTGAACTCCCCCCCTGGATCAACACGCCAGCGCTTGATTGTAGCGCCATACTGTGTCAAAGCCACTGCCCGAAATTGTCTGATGGCCGCAGCAGCATCAGATTTCTTTCTAAGGCATTGGACCCAGATATGTGATGTTTTGTCATCCAGAAATACAATAAAGTATTTATGTTTATGGTACGATAGTACTGGGAGTTCCTTCAGATCGGAATGTATTAATTCAAAGGGTTTTTCTGCACGTGAATCTGATTCGGGAAAAGATTTTGAGGTCATTTTCCCTTCAGCGCACCCTGGACATATAATTTTGTCTTTAGGAATAATTAAATTCCTTGGGAATTTTATGGTGCTATTAGGCATCTTCCCTAGCGCCTCTTTGGATGGGTGTCCAAGTCGCTTATGCCAAGTCGAGTAGTCTGCGACATATATTGTCGCGACATTGATTCCCCTGGTGCTCAATATATGAGTCCGAGCCCAATAAATAGTGTCACGTTTCATAAGAGGGACGCAATCCATAATTGGGTTTCCTTGCTTGAAAAATGAAATGTGTGCGGAGGAACCACGCACATCACTTCCGTCTTGTAAGAAGACGCCCATTGACAGTAATCGAGCATTACAGTCGGGTATGTAGTAGACGGGGTATAATCGCGTTTCACGCGTCTCTGACTTCCCATGACATACTACCTGGTGTCTAATGAAGACTGCTCCTTTCCCTACTATATGAGTAGTACCCGTGGCTGTTTGAACCAGGGTAGAGTCCTTTCTCGGTAAAGGCTCGTAAGAAGCAAAATTTTTAATTTCACCAGTGAAGTGTTTTGATGCGCCTGAATCCATGATCTAGTCAGCACCTCTCTTACATTTTCCACTTGCACACGTAACACATATATTAAGATGTACATAATTCCATGATACATTTAATAGCGGTAAAATTTCACATGAAAAGTTTGCTGTATTCATAGGAATTTTAATCCTTGTGCTTGTGGCAGGGAAAAGGACTGACCTATCATCATATGCCCCTGTGTCAAGGGGTTCATCGACGAGCATCTCATCAACGATCTTCCACACTTCCTCGTCAGTTGCCGGCGGTTCTGATCCGAGGGAGATGGTATCGTCTTCTACCTCCTCGATCGTAGCCTCGGTTTCTGGCTCTATCCTCCTTCTCTTACCTTCTCGTACCGTAAGGTGCTCTTCCAGCGGTCGCAGATTTTTCACGCTGCGCGGAAGTTGCATGTGCTCGAGGGTGTCTCGAGCTTGCTGGTACTCGGCGTAAACCGAGCGAGAGGAGGTCACGCCCGTATATGCCTGTGCAGGCGGTCGGCGGCGAGGATCCCTTGTGGGAGTGTGCTCGATGCGCTGTATGAGCGGCATCGGTGGTATGATGGTGCCATTACCATTTATGGTGGTAGAGGCTTGTGAGGCGAGGTGGGTATGTTTCTCTTTTGGCTTCTCCTCCTTAGTCTTTCTGTCCCCACGTCGTCCACGTTTTCGGGACGATTCTCCATTGTTGCCCTGAGATTGCCATTTGGGGTTTCCCCCTTTGCGCTTGACAGCAGAAAGCTTGGTGGCCTGAGGCTGGCCAGCGGGCTTCCCAACTGCCGTGCGGCGTGAGGCTTCAGCGACAATGGAGTCCTTGACATGTTTAAACATCAAGGCTCTAGTGGCGGTCGTGTTAAGGACCGTTGAGGACAATGAATCGAACTCGTGCGGCATCGCAGCAAGTAAGATCATGGCCTGCACTAATTCGGGGATGGCGACATTGGCAGCCGTGAGGCGCTCAAACTTGTCGGCCATTCTGGCGATCTCCGGCGCGGGATTCGCAGCCGGAATCTTGATCGTTATAGCGGACCTAAAGTCCAAAAAGACTTGAGAGGGGCCGTCCACACCATAGTCGGTGCGGATGAGATCCCATACCTCCTCAGCAGTGTCCTTGGTGTTGGCACGCTGCCGAATAGAGGGGGCCAGGCAGAGCACTAGGCTACCAATTGCCTGGTCATTCTTATTGTTCCAGGTCTGGAGCTTGGCATTAGCTTCCGCTACCAGTGCAGCATTTGTCGCCATCAAAGGAGGCGCCATGGGTGGTTTTAGTTCCATCCCGCTAGTTATTTGCCAGAGGCCCTGAGACCTGAGCCACGCCTTCATTGAGTCGGCCCATTGAATGTAGTTAGAGCCATCGAAAGTTTGTACGAGTTTTTCAAGAGTTGAAGACATGATGTTGTAGTGGCAGCTGGTAAAAGTGCTCAATCAGTTCTTCTATTCAAGAAAACACGTTCCATATTCTCAGGCAACAACACTCCTTCAGAGTGGTTAACCCTAGTCAACCTAGGTTTTTAAATGCAGCTCGCAGAGAGCGCAATGCAGCTCACGAAGAGCGCAAGGTTACAATTTGGAGACAATGAAGTCAACGTCGTTCGCAGCCAGTTAAGGCGCGTTCGCGACGTGCCCAGCAGGGCCCATAACCTGTTGGAGCAGACTACATATGCTGCACAGAGGAAGAGACGACACGTTCCTTGTAACCTACCTGGGGTTTAGTTAGTCTTAGGGCTAGGGTTTAGTAGAGGTAAGAACACTGTATTCCTACTACGGTACAGGTTCTCCTTATATACATAATAATAAGGATGTCACATGACTCGGGAATGTGTATACCACATGTATGCACAGTAAGCGCAGTAACATGTGTATGCTGCATGTATCGCCTCATGTATACAGCATGCATCAAGGGAATTAATTTCAACACAAAGGACATTCTGCAAATAGCAGGGTTACACTGCTTCCTTGGGTTCCACTGCTTCTTGGTTCCATTGTAGACCCATGCTTGAGGAAAGTTCTGGTAGGTGACAATACGTGCTGCCTCATATCTTCTGTTGGCTTCAAACCAAGCAGTGAGACGTGTGGTCTTGGCAGCAGGCCTTTCCAAAACCTCATTGATATTGTTGTCTGCATTGAAGTAGACCGTTTGCTGGTCCTCCACATGGACAGGCAGACAATAAACATGAAGAGACTCTGCATGCATTCCAAATTCATTTATGTGCCAGCAGCTTTCCACAGATCCAATGTAACGTGCATCCAGATACTCCTTGACCTCATCTCTGTCTTGGTCGAGAATCTCAATCATGGTTTTGTCATGGCCTTTGTATATGTACTTGTGGATGTACTTGACAGCCTCGACTGAAGAACAGATCTCAACTTTGATGTGACAGTTGTATCTGACAAATGAACCAAGTTGTTAACCAATAAATATGATGTCAGATAAATGTTCCTTACTTTGCAGCCAAATAAGGATTGTGTGGGACAACATGTCTGTTATCATAAGACATAATTATGCTTCCTCACTGTTCTATTATTGTTGGGTCTGGCATAATCAGGATAATTGTTTGCAGTAAAGGAAGTTTGTTCTCTGAACTTCTTGGGATACCTCTTGCTGCACCTATTGTCAACCATGCATGAAGCCTTGGGTTTGTCATGACTGCAAGGACCATGAAGCATGCAGGTAGTTATAGTGTGATAGAGCATTGGCTGTGTGACAGGGTCAGGAATCTGTGCTGACACAATGTAATCAACATCATGGGCATCATGGATTTTATCAGCTAGATCAAGAAATATAAGGAGGTGCATATATGGAAGGCCTTTCTTTTGAAACTCGATGGTATGGATGTGTGCCACCACTTTACCCAAAACACCATCCTTGATGTCCTTGAGCAATGCTTTTTTTTTCTGTTCAAAAACATGTGCAACAATGTCTGGCCTGTCATAGGCTTCCTGCTTTTTCCTTTGTGTGGTAAAATGTGGATTGGGTGATTCCTCCTGCAACAGGGCTTCCTGGATTTCTGGTCACTGTGGATTGGCAGTCATGGTGAGAAAGAGATCTGGCTTGCCAAAAAAGTGACAAATGGCCATGGAATCCTGGAAAAGCTGATTCATTTGCCTTTCACTGCCTATATGGGTTGATGGAAGAATAATGCAACTCCCATGATCCTCTAGATTGATATTTTCATCCTGGTCACCTATGGCAGCATCCCTCAATCCAGCATACACATCGGCCCTAAGCTCCTTCTGGTGATGGTGGACCCAGTTCAACATATTCTGTTCAATAAATGCCCAAGCATCTACAACATACTGCTGCAAAAGATTTCCACCCCACAACAATGGTGGCTGCTCTCCTGGCCTTGGATGCAACTGATAAGCATGGTAGCATCTCTGACTGACATTGGGAACTCTTCTGGCTCTATCTGAGTGCCATCCATCTTCACCATGAGGGAAAAGCAAGACATAGTGCAGAGTTGAATAGGATGGATGCAACTGGCTGATATGCCTAAGCCTTCCCCCCTCAGCCTGAGAACAATATCTCTGTGGTTGGACTGTTTCTCAAAGCCACCACCTGGAATAATAGCTGCCACTTCATCATTGGCTATAGGGAGATTATAGCGACATAAATCCCAGGTTCTATCTGATCACAGCCATATGGAGACATTGTCCTGCTCTTCTGGAGGCTTTTCCCTCATGATCTGAAATGCCTGCTTGAATAAAGGTACATAAGGATAGGTATTATTCAGCATGGCCTGCAGTTCTGTCATGATGACTGAGTTGAGATTATTATTTCGCTGCTCATGAATATCAAGCTGTGCAATAGGATCATGAATATAGAGCTGTGCATAGGCTGCAGGCCATCCAGGAGGTCGCAGAAGTGCTCCAGAAAGATGATGAAGATCGCCATGAATACGAAAGCTGTATACACCTGATGTACCTGTGACAAAATGGTCCACTTTGACATCCAAAGAAGTGAATGAAAATGCAGCATTGTATTGTCAGATGTTTGTTTTGAATTCTTTGAAAAGACTTTTGCTACACAACAGATCCTGCAATGTGGCAGGAGCAGGTCAGAAAGATGGCAGATGAATTTGTCCCTGCAAGCAGCAACTTCCAAACTTTGGCACAGCTCTGGTAGACTTGGTCAGCTTTTCACAGTCAAAATGCAAGGCATGGCAGTGTGGACACTCCACATTCATGGGTCCAAGTGAATGTCTGGGAATTGGCTCCTGATAAGGTGCATGACAAGACAGGACTCCTGAAATTCAAACCCACATGCTTCACTGATGGCCCTTGTGATTTGTTGATCGACATTGAAAAGCAAAGCCAAACAGCAAACTGTAGTCGAGAGAGTGTGAAGGGAAGTTGACCTTCAATGGGCTGAAATCGCATCTGTGGAATGAAATCAGTCTCTCCTGCATTATCTCCAGTGATCAACTGAATCTCCAGTGATCAACCAAATCTCCAGTGATCAACTGGATCTCTAGTGATCAACTGAATCTCCACTGATCAACCGAATCTCCAAAACCCTATTCCTGATCCAAGTCAATATCCCCTGACTTCCATTGCAGACCCCCCCAGTGATATTGAGATTGCAAAGTATCATTACAGGGATGCCAATCTTGAGTGCCAAGTGTGCCAAAGGTAGACCTGAGCAATTGATGGAATTCAGATATTCTTAAGGATATAGAAGTTTGCCATTCTCATCATTTGCAATTGAGTCAGCACTGTGAAAGACCTGCTCCTGTCTAGGAAAATTGTGAAGAATGTGATGGTTCAAATTGTCGACATCATTGTTCTTGCTTGCCAGGATAACCCGCTCTAAAAAGTATTGATCTGAATGCTGAGCCTAATCATAGATGCCAGGATAGATGGTGTCAATGAGGGAAGCGATGGTGTTCTGAGGACATGTGAGATGATCAGGAAGATTGATAGTGCCACCTTCATCTGTATGACCACCCTTTCCAACCTCTAACTGCCACTTTGCAAAGTTGCACTCCTAAAGATCATCTGTGTTCAAACACATGTTGATTTTGAGATGAAGGATTTTGATGTGTTGCCAGAGAACAGAGTGTTGCAAAGACCAATGATTTAAGGTCGAGAATCCTTTTCAATGACAGGCAGGATCTGATGAAAGTCACCCCCAAAGACCACAGGCACACCACCAAAGGGTTTGTCACATCGGAGAATGTCTTTCAGAGTGCGGCTGACAGCTTCATGGAGATGATGATGCTGCATGAGTGCCTCATCTCAAATGATCAAGTTGGTCTGCTGCAGGAGCTGTGCCTGTGTTGAATCTCTGGAAATGGTGCAGGTGGATGACTCATTTATGATGATTGGAATCTGAAAGCAGGAATGGGAAGTATGACCACCTTTGAGCAAAAGAGCAGCTATTCCAGATGATGCAGCACAGATGACATTCTTGCCTTGAGAGCAAAGCTGATGGCAAAGGGTGTTGTAAACATAGGTTTTGCCAGTGCCACCTGGACCATGGAGGAAAAATGTCTGGCCAGTCTTGTTGTTGACTGCATGCATGATCTCATCAAAGACAGCCCTCTGATCCTGATTGAAAGTGTCCAGATTGTGTGCAGCCAACTTGGCCTGCTCCACAATATCGTATCTGCACTGCTCTGCGATCAACTGGTTTTGAATGTTGGCATCCCAATTCTGAGTGATCTGAGGCATGTATGGCCAATCCTTCTTGAGAGATCTCCCAGAGACCATGAGAAGCTGATTGATAAGATAAAGGCCATAATCATGGACATCATCATTGGTAGGATTGATACGAATGTTGGTGTGCAGGAGCTGATATCTCAAGTCATTGCAAATGTGAGGCCAATATGTATTCCAGAGGTGGACAGGATCAGAGGGAGCACAGTCACAAAGGATGGTGACAAAAAGATTGCGAAGCTGATGACTGGTTGCCATGGACTTTGCTTCCTCCAGATACTGCTGCCACTCTTAATCATCCTCCAAAAGGCCACAGGCGAGGCAGGCCTCTCTGAATGAGGGAGCGATGATGCTCTGAAAAGTGCAAAGGTCTTCATATGATGTAGCACCTTTCACAGCAGTGAGAAGCAGCCTGAGGTAGAAGCATTCACCGGCACTGGGTGGAGTATAGAACATCCTTCCAATGGCAAATCCCCTCTGCCTGGGCTTCCACTTGTGAGCCCTTTGATCCCACACAAATTTGAAGGTAAAGTCCTGGTAAAGAATGACCTGTGCAAGCTCTGGATACTCCTGATTGGCCTTGAAAAAGGCAGTGAGGGTGGTGTCCCACTGTGCAGTATGCTGGATGATTCCTGGATAGACTGTGGACCATTCTGATTCCAAGTGACATACTGCTGGCCAGGAAGGTGGACCTGAAGATGGATGACATTGGGAGAAGCACCATGCATGGTGAAGTGGAAGAGGTGCCAGATGCTTTCACATGCAGATATGTAGCGAGTGTTGAGGTACTGCCTGACTTCATCATTGCAAGTTCCAAACTCCATGGTGATGCAATCATGGCCTTTGTAAACATATTTGTAGATGTACTTGATGGCCTTGATAGAGCTGATAGATTCGATATTGATGTGGCAATGGTACTTTCAGATGAGATAGGCAGAGTAAGTGACTACCCAATGATTGTCGACCTGCTTTCCTTAAACATGATATGTCTGTCTAGTGTCCTGATGCTTGGTAGAGGCATAGGCATCCTCAGAGATAGTTGTCTGATCCCTGAATGGCTTGGGGAAACCTTTGGAGCACTGTCCATTCACCATGCAAGGAGCTGCAGGGTTCTCTGCACCACAGGGTTTATGGACCATGAACTTCTTGATGAGGTCGAGGAGTTCAGAATCATCATCAGGAAACTCTGAAGACAGAAGGCTGTCTATCTGCTCGGCGGTGCAAAGCTTGGATTGCTCATTGAGAAAGATAATGCAGTGCATGTGAGGAAGGCCACACTTCTGAAACTCGATGGTGAATAGATAAGCCACAGCCTTTCAAAATATGCCAGCCTCAATATCCTTGATCATCTTCTTCTGCTTTGCATAGAATGCATGAATGACCAAATCTGGGTGATCTGCTGCAGTCTGCCCTGGACAAAGAGCATCCTGTATTTCTGGCCAGGCAGGGTTGGCAGTGATGGTGAGAAAGAGATCCCCTCCATTGCAGTGATGATTGATGGCGAATTCATCCTGAAGAAGCTGCTGCATGTGATGTGTGCTTCCTGCAAAGGATGAAGGAAGAATGATTCTTTGATCCAGAGACTCTGTGTCCACATCGATGTTTGCAGCCACAGCATCTGCCAGGCCAACATAGACTTTGCCATGAATGGTGTCCTGATTCATCAAAATCCAGTGCAACTGATCTTGCTCAGCAGTAGCCCATCCATCACCCACAAACTCCTGAAAGAGCTTTCCAGTCAGAAAGATATGCTGGGGCTCAACAGCAGGTGGTCGAAGGTGGAGGCAATAGCAGTAGAATTTGGATTTGGAGACATGTTTGTGAACTCTGGCACCACCTTGGTTGTTGGCATCGACAGCTGCATACTCAATTTGAGGGTGCCATTGGAGCTGGCCAGTAGGCAACAGCAAAACATAGTGAAGGGCCAGATAGAGGGGATGGACGTCACTGATGTGCTGAAGGGGAGGGCCATGCCTGCAGTAGAGAACAATGTCATGTGTGCTCTGTGGCTGATCACCATCACCTGGAAGAATGACGGCAATCTCATTGTTGGTAGCATTGGGGAGATTGTAGCGATGATGGTCACAGGATTGATCAAAATGCAAAGCTATCTTGCACTGCTGGTGTGAAGGCAAGTTTCTAGAGAGCTCATGAGCCTGCTTGTACATCTGAACTGCTGGATGGTGTCGGTGGAGCATGTCCTGAAGAGTGAGCAAAGTGTGGTGATGGAGGTGAGTGTTCCAGGCATTGGCCATGCAAAAGTTGACTGCATTAGCTGGATCATAAATATATAGCTGAGCATAAACAGAAGGTTCTCCCTCTGGTGGAAGAAGAGATCCAATATTGTGGGATAGCTCACCATGGAGTTTGTAGACATAGGGACCAACACCATTATTCACAGCCTCTTTGCCCTCATTGACTGACTCATCAATCTTGCGACTGATAGAAGTCATGGCGAGTGCATTATTGTAAGTGCAGATGTGATCATGAAATGATTTTCCAATGTCATCTTGAGCAGTGAGCAATTGGATAAGCTCAGGTGGGACTGGGTGAAGAGGGGGCAAAGCAATCTTTCCACTCAGACAGCACATGCCGAATCTGGGATTTATATTGGAGGATGTGGTAAGACATTCAGCCATCCAGTACAAAGCATGGCAATTTGGACACTGAACATCCATTCTTCTGAAATCATGAATATAGCAGAACATGTGGAAGAGGGGCAGGATCAATCTTGGATGATCAAGTCAGTCACCAAATTCATCAAAACAATAATAGCATGCTTACATGTGGAGGTACATTGGCAAGAGGAACAGCAGGAGCAGGAACAGCAGGAACAGCAGGAACAGCCAGAGGTGGGGGAGGTAGAGGTGGCTACATCATTATTCAGTCAGACCATTGCACATAATGTAGAATATAATTCAACATACAGCAGCCAGAGGTGGAAGTGCTGCATGCTGCACAGCAAGTGCAGCCCAGGCCATTGCAGGAACCATTTGTGGAGGAGCCATTGGTAGAGGTATATTGGCCACAGGAATGGGAGGTGCAGGAACAGGAGGAACAGGAGCCGGAGGGTCAAAAACAGGAGGCAGAAAAGAGTCTGGTGGCGAGTAGGGCTATCCAAGGTCCATTGGTCCCATTCAGTTTGCTGTGCAGCCATTGATGCGGCTCCCTATCGCCCTGCGCGCATACTACAGCATTTTTTGCGATTGTGTGCACCTCCTAGATGGCTTCCGCACACTTTGCACGCCTTAGTGCACTTTCGTGCGCCTTTGCGCGCTTCCATGCGCTTTTGTGCGCCTTTGACCGTTTAGGTGCGCCTTTGTGTGCCTTTTGCATTTCTACTGTGCTTTTGTTTCCCCATAGCTGCCAATCATTGTGCGCCCTAAATGCGCCTCATTGCACTTCAAGCCGCCTCCATGCGCCCCCCCTCCCCACGCTCTTTATCTGCCTTCTACATTTATTGCACGCTCGATGCACCTTTGCGCACTCCTTTTACACTTTACCTGCAACTCACATTCCCTGCTGCGCACTCTTTGCACAATCTCTATCACACACAACAATCCACTGCACCGGTGCACTGCGCATCGCAGCTCCCATCTTACTGGCACATTTACTTGAGGCACACCACAATTCCGGCATGAGCGAACTGCGCATTCTTACATAACTGGGCCGCTTTGTGCCTATTTGGCATTGGACTGTGCGCACTTGGGCGCTTTCACGTAATCCAGGCGCTTTGGCAGTATTTGGCCTCACACAGCATCCCCTTTTAGTTCTTCCACATTTCCAATCGGCATTGCCTTATCTGGTAACCGGCACAGGTCGATCACGCCATTATTACTAAGGCGCAGCACGCGACATATAACACCAAAGCGGATTAATTGGGAAGAGCGCACGAGACTTAGCATGCACCAATAATAGCGCATCGCACCGGAACAGTTGGATATTGAGCTATAGGTGCACAAATCTTATTGGCTGAGGCAGCGGCATAGTGCGGTCAGGTTTAGATGGGCGAATGGGCGCACTTGTGGGTAGCGCATGGCGCTTCCTATTTTTATACTTTATTTCACCATTTTATCACATAAGCCATTTGTACATAGTAGCGGACAGATAGAGAATCCAGAGGATCTTTCCCCCCCCCCCTCATAGTTCATAGCTCAGTCAGCGTCGCACATAGTCTGTGCACCAGCATCCAGTCCGTGCGCCTTCGTAGTGCGCCCTTCGTATAGCCGTGTTTGCATTATCATTTGCGTCCCCTCATCGTATTGTTGCGTTGCGTCCCTTGCATTGCGTCCTTCGTCCTTGTCTGTGCACTATCATAGTGCGCCCTTCGTATAGCCGCGTTTGCGCACCCTTTTGCATAGCCGCATTTTGTGCACTGCCTGCGCCTTTTTCCGCTCCTTGCGCTTTCACTCTGTTTGCACCCCCAAACTGTGCACCACCTTCACAGTACATTCCAGTGTCGTCTTTGTCCTGTTACACCTCCCGCCTTCATCATCCTCATCATTGTGCACTTTTGCGCTCTCGTTGCGCGTTTTTCCGCACTGCGTGTTTTTGCCTCTTTGCATTGCGCACTTTTCCGCCACTGTGCATATCTCCCCTTTCGTGTACACTACTAGTGCGCACACTGAAAATCGCTGTACCAGCCTCTCTATAGTCTCCGCGCCCTGAAGGACAATCCGAGGCCATCTAAGCGAACTCCCCCCTCACCCCGAGCACGCCTGCAGTTGTAGGTTAAGTGTTCACTCCTTCTGTTGAGACTCTGCACTGAGTACCAACTGAACTCATCACCGTGTGGACCCATCGAGGAGTATTGGGTGGAGTTGGGTCCATGGGAATCAGAGAGCTCTCTTACTGCAGCAGAGGAGGTGAGATTCTTGTAGGAGGATGTGAAATTGGTGCAAACAGTGGCAGTTGATAGTGGAGCAACTTCCAAAATGGAAGGGGAGGCAACTGCAAACCCACCAGCCCAATCTCCCTGCACACTGTGCCCTGAGAGAGGTCCAAAAAACAACTGGCAGACACTCTTTTTGTTGAAAAAAGAGAAGCCAGGGAGGTAGGACTTCACAGAGTTTCACCTTGGTCTACAGATACCCCAAGAATGCAAAAACAACCCTACTGGAAAAGAGCCCAGAGCCAGAAAGAGAGTAGGAAAGCTAGAAGTGGCCAAAAATCAGCCGAAAATTTGGTTCCTACACCCAGTAAGCCAAAAATTAGCTGAAAAAATTGTTCCTACACTCAGTTATTAGATTTGTCATGATAGGAACACCTTATTATATTTGTCAGCAGGTCAAACATTAGCTGAAAATTTGGTTACTACACTCAGTTATTAGATTTGTCATCATGGTAACCTTATTTGTCATTAGGCCAAAAAATAGCCAAAAATTTGGTTCCTACACTAAGTTATTAGATTTGTCATCATAGGAACACTTAATTATATTTGTCATCAGGAAAATATTTGTTGTGATAGGAACAGTTATATTGCATTTGTGATTGGGCCCAAAACTTAGCTGAAAATTTTTCTTATCATGGGAACAGTTAAAAATAGCTGAAAATTTTTTTTCAGCTAATCAAAAAATCTTTGGCTAATTTTTGAAATGATGGAAACACCAATTAGCTGAAAATTGGATTAGATTCCCACAATGTCAGATTTTGATATTTGTCATACTTTCTCACCATTCTCACTTTCCCACACCTCTGCAGAGTCTCATGGCATGATGCTATTCCCACCCCTGTGGAGTTTGTCATCATTCCCATGCCACATTCATGTGACCATGCTTGCTTTATTATGGACAAGGTTTTTAAATGTGCCTTCAGCACACATGATTCACTGTGTTGATTAATTTTTATTTTAATCTAATAGCACAGCCAAAGAACAGATAGTCCCCCCACCATCCTACTTGCTCCATCACCCCCTCACTCACTTCCCTCCTGGTCCTCCCTGGTCCCCCCCTCACCAATTCCCCTCTAATCCCATGACAGTTACTCAACTCTTCAGTTGCCTTTGGACCTTCAGCATAAAGGCAACGTTTGGGATTCATGGTCACACAACTCTTCAATTGACTTTTAGATAGTATACAACTTTTCCCCCCACATCACCCCCTCACTCACTTCCTCCCCCTCTCCTTCACTCACTCCCCCCCCATCACCCCCTCACTTACTTCCCCCCCCTCACCTCCTCACCCCCTCCTCCCCCCCTCCTTTCACCCCTCACCCCCTCACCCCCTCTCTCCCCCCATCACTCAGTCTCCCCCTCCTCCCCCTCTCCTTCACCCTCTCACTCACTCTCCCCCCCCATCACCCCCTCACTCACTTTCCTCCTCCTCCCCCTCTCCTTCCCTCACTATCCCCCCATCACCCCCCCCATCACCCCCTCACTACTTTACCCCCTCCTCACCCCCTCACTACTTTACCCCCTCCTCACCCCCTCCCTCCCTCCATCACACACTCTCCCCTCCTCCCCCCCTCCTTCACCCCCTCACTCACTCCCCCCCCCCATCACCCCCTCACTACTTCACCCTCTCCTCACCCCCTCACCCCTGCTCTCCTCCATCTCCTCTCTTTAAATTTTGCAAAAAATCTCTAACTTCACTTTGTCAATATTAAAGTAATATGTATTGACTTTCTAGACTAATTTTCGTAGACTTTACTTTATAATGAACTCATTTGTAACTGTTATTTTACTGACTTTACTTTGTAACAAACTCAATTTTCAAACTTATTGTATTCAAGTAATTTTTATTTCTTTCGACTCATTTCCAGACTTTGTATTGATACTAATTTTTGTAACCTTTTTTTTGTTGGGTGGCAAAAATTAGCTGAAAATTGAATTATTCCCACAATGTCAGATTTTGATATTTGTCATCATTTCTCACAATTCTCACTTTCCCACACCTCTGCAGAGTCTCATGGCATGATGCCATTCCCACCCCTGCAGAGTTTGTCATCCATTTACCCATGCCACAGTCATGTGACCGATCTCACTTTATTATTGACAAGGTTTTTAAATGTGCCTTTGGCACATGTGGTTTACTGTGTTTTATCAACATCTCATTGCATTTTTTGACTCAGTCTGTGAATGTGTAAGTGGCGGTTCATTTTCTAATAAACATCTCACTGCATTTTATTCATGGATGCACAACTTTTTATTTGACTTTTAGATGGTACACAACTCTTCAGTTGACTTGGGACCATTGGCCCCAAGTCAATGTGGGGAGGTTGTGGTGCTTATCTCCTTCCCCATCCCCATCCCCATCCCCACCTACCTCATCTCCATGCCCATGCCCATGCCCATCTATCCCATGCCCATGCCCACCTATCCCATCCCCATCCCATGCCCATCTACCCCATCCCCTCCCCCATCTCCCCCATCCCCCATCTCCCCCATCTCCTCCTCCATCTCCCCCATCCCCCTCTCCTCCATCCCCTTCCTCTCCTCCCTCATCCCCCTCTCCCCCCTCCCCTTCCTCTCCTCCCCTCTCCCCCCCTCCCCTCTCCCCTCACCCCCTCATGCACCCTCCCCCTCCTCCCCCTCTCCTCTCTCTCATCTCTCTCCCCCTTCTTTCTCACCCCCTCTCTCACACCCCCCCTCTCCCCTTCTCCCACTCTCTTATCCTCACCCACTCTCCACTTTCCCTCTCATTTCCCATTCCCTCCTTCACTCCCTCCCCTCCTCTCTCCCTCTCACCCTCACCCCCTCACCCTCTCACTACTTCACCCCCTCTCCCCCAGGTAGTTATAGTGTGATAGAGCATTGGCTGTGTGACAGGGTCAGGAATCTGAGCAGACACAATGGAATCAACATCATGAGCATCACAGATTTTATCAGCTGGATCGATGATACGGCTCTCTATCGCCCTGCATGCATACTACGGCATTTTTTGCGATTGTGTGCACCTCCTAGATGGCTTCCACATACTTTGCGCAGCGCGCTTTTGCATGCCTTCATGCGCTTTCATGCGCCTTTGCGCACCTTTGACCGCTTAGGTGCACTTTTGTATGCCTTTTACATTTCTACTGTGCTTTTGGTTCCCCCATAGCTGCCTGCTGTCATGCGCCCTAAATGTGCCCTGTTGCACTTCAAACTGCCTCCATGCGCCCCCCCACACTCCTTATCTGCCATTTTCCGTTATTGTGCACTCGATGCACCTTTATGCACTCTTTTTATGCTTTACTCGCAACTCACATTCTTTGCTGCACACTCACTGCACTATTCCTACCATCACACAACAATTCACCACTTCAAATGCGCTGCACATCGCAGCTTCCATCTTACTGGCGCATTTACTTGAGGCGCACCACGATTCCAGCATGAGCGAACTGTGCATTCTTACATGACTGGGCCACTTTGCACCTATTTGGCATTGGACTGTGCGCACTTGGGCGCTTTCACGTAATCCCAGTGCTTTGGCAGTATTTGGCCTCGCACAGCATCTCCTTATAGTTCTTCCACATTTCCAATCGGCATCACCTTATCTGGTAACCAGCACAGGTCAATCACGCTATTATTACTAAGGCGCAGCATGCAACACATAACACTGAAGCAGATTAATTGGGAAGAGCACATGAGACGTAGAGCGCACCAAAAATAGCGCATCGCACCAGAACAGTTGGGTATTGGGTTATAGTGTGCACAAATCTTATTGGTTGAGGCAGCAGCATAGTGCGGTCAGGTTTAGATGGGCGAATGGATGCACTTGTGGGTAGTGCATGGCGCTTTCTATTTTTATACTTTATTTCATCATTTTATCACATAAGCCATTTGTATATAGTAGCGGACAGATAGAGAATCCACAAGGATCTTTCCCCCCCTCATAGTTCATAGCTCAGTCAGCGTCACACATAGTCTGTGCACCAGCATCCAGTCAGTGCACCTTTGTAGTGCGCCCCTCGTATAGCCGCATTTGCATATCATTTGTGTCCCCTTGTCGTATTGTTTTCATCCCTGCATTGCGTCCTTCATCCTCATTTGTGCACTCTTGCAGTGCGCCCTTCATATAGCCGCATCTGCGCACCATTTGCGCCTTTTTCTGCATAGCCACATTTTGCGCACCGTTGCGCCTTTTTCCGCCCTTTGCGCTTTCACTCCATTTGCGCCTCTAACCTGTGCACCTCCCTTTCAGCACATCCCAGTGCTGTCTTCATCACATTACACCTCCTGCCTTCATCATCCTCATCATTGCACACTTTTGCGCTCCCATTGCACATTTTTCTGCATTGCGCATTTTTGCCCCTTTTCATTGCGCACTTTCCCACCACTGTGCATATCTCCCCTTTAGCATACACAATGAGTGCGCACATTGAAAACCGCTGTACCAGCCTCTCCATAGTTTTTGCACCCCAAAGGACGAGCTGAGGCCCTCTAAGTGAACTCCCCCCTCACCTCGAGCACGCCTGCAGTTGTAGGTTAAGTGTTCACCCCTTCTGTTAAGACTCTGAACCGAGTACCAACTGAACACATCATCGAGAAATATAAGGAGGTGCATATGTGGAAGGCCTCTCTTTTGAAACTCGATGGTATGGATGTGTGCCACCACTTTACCCAAAACACCATCCTTGACATCCTTGATCAATGCATTCTCTTTCTGTTCAAAGACACATGCAACAATGTCTGGTCTGTCATAAGCTTCCTGCTTTTTTCCATGGGTGCTAAAACGTGGATTGGGTGATTCCTCCTGCAACAGAGCTTCCTGGATTTCTGGCCACTGTGGATTGGCAGTCATGGCGAGAAAGAGATCTGGCTTGCTGAAAAAGCAACAAATGGCCATGGAATCTTGAAAAAGCTGATTCATTTGCCTTTCACTGCCTATATGGGTTGATGGAAGAATGATGCGACTCCCATGATCCTCTAGATTGATATTTTCATCCCGGTCACCCATGGCAGCATCCCTCAATCCAGCATACACATCGGCCCTAAGCTCCTTCTGGTGATGTTGGACCCAGTTCAACATATTCTGTTCAATAGATGCCCAAGCATCTACAACATACTGCTGCAAAAGATTTCCACCCCAAAACAATGGTGGATGCTCTCCTGGCCTTGGATGCAACCGATAAGCATGGTAGCATCTCTGACTGACATTGGGAACTCTTCTGGCTCCATATGCATCTTGGTGTGCAGGTATATCTGGGTGCCATCCATCTTCACCATGAGGAAAGAGCAAGACATAGTGCAGAGTTGAATAGGATGGATGCAACTGGCTGATATGCCTAAGCCCTTCTCCTCTCAGCCTGAGAACAATATCTCTGTGATTAGACCGTTCCTCAGAGCCATCACCTGGAATAATAACTGCCACTTCATCATTGGCTGTAGAGAGATTATAGCAATGTAAATCCTGGGTTCTATCTGATTGCAGCCATATGGAGACATTGTCCTGCTCTTCTGGAGGCTTTTCCCTCATGATCTGAAATGCCTGCTTGAATAAAGGCACATAAGGATGGGTGTTATTCAGCATGGCCTGCAGGTCTGTCATGATAACTGAGTTGAGATTATTGTTTTGCCGCTCATGAATATTAAGCTGTGCGATAGGATCATGAATATAGAGCTGTGCATAGGCTGCAGGCCATCCAGGAGGTCACAGAAGTGCTCCAGAAAGATGATGAAGATTGCCATGAATATGAAAGCTGTATACACCTGATGTACCTGTGACAGAATGGTCCACCTTGACACCCAAAGATGTGAATGCAAATGCAGCATTGTATTGTTGGATGTTTGTTTTGAATTCTTTGGAAAGAGGACTTTTGCCACACAACAGATCCTGCAATGTGGCAGGAGCAGGTCAGCAGGATGGCAGATGAATTTGTCCCTGCAAGCAGCAACTTCCAAACTTTGGTACAGCTCTGGTAGACCTGGACAGCTTTTCACAGTCAAAATGCAAGGCATGGCAGTGTGGACACTCCACATTCATGGGTCCAAGTGAATGTCTGGGAATTGGCTCCTGATAAGGTGCACGACCAAGTGGTAATGGGCTTGCAGGTTGATGTGGAGGTAGAGGGACAGGCATAGGTAGAGGCAAAGGTGGCAACATTGGGGAATTCAAGAATGAAGCAGGTGGCAGTGGTGAAGGAGATTTCATGGGAGATGATGGCAATGATGGAACATGGAATATTGGGTCAGGCAGCAGTGGTGATGAAGATTGTGGAGGAGAAGACAGAAATTGTAGAGGAGACACCCTTCCAAACTCATCATAACAATCTGATGGCATAGGAGATGGTGGAAATTGTAAAGCAGTCATCCTTCCAAATTCATCATAATAATCTGATGGCAGGGGAGAAGGTGGAAATTGCAAAGAAGCCTCGCTCCCATCATCATCAGATGCCTCATTCTCCATTTCCCTCCTCAAAGCAATCTCATTATTCTTTGTTCTTCATACTCAGCAGCCAACAATGCAGCCATTTCCCTATCCATCTGAATTTGTTCCACCTGTGCATCCACTTGAGCTCGATATTGATCAATCCGATCTCCAGACATATTGTTTGCCAATTGATCCAACCTCATCATTCGTTGATGCAAGTTCCTGTCTGCAATGGATAGATGTTGTAGCTCCTCAGCCTCATCCATCTGTGCCTGCTCATCTGCACGCTGTTTGTTTCTCCACAACTGATGCATCCTGAACGCCAATTCCTGATCGCACCTGTTACATTCTTGCAATGCAGCCTCTATATTAATATGTCTGGGTGGATCATGATATCGTGGCTCAGCAGCTAAAGCAGTTTGCTGGGCAGCTGCCTGCCTCTCCAACTCCTGTTCAGCCAGCTGCTGCAATTGTTGATTGGCTGCTTCATCTTCAGCAATCTGCCTGTTCCTTTCCTGTTCAGCCAGCTGCTGCAATTGCCAAGTATGCTGTCTAGCTACTTCAGCTTCAGCAGCTTGTCTTTGTGCCAGCTCTTCAGCTTCAGCAGCTTGCTTTTGCTGCTCTTGTTCAGCCAACTGCTGCAATTGCCAATTGTGCCACCTAGCTGCTTCCACTTCAGCAGCTTGCCTGTGTTCATTCACCTGCTGCAATTGCAGATTATATTGCCTACTCATTTCAGCCACTTGCTGTGATATCCTCTCCCTAGCAGCAATAGTCTCAGCACTTCTCCTTTCCTCAGCCACTTTCTGTAATAGCTCCTGCTGATACTGATACTGCCTAGCTGCCTCAGCTTGTTGCAGCTCCTGAACATGTGCATCATAATCTGCAGTTCTTTCTCTCAATGCAATATGTCCTTTATGCAGATTATTGAGTGCAGGATCTGCATTACCACCTGAAATATTATGCAATGGTCCCAGTCCCCTCCCTCTTCCTCTCCCTCTCCCCCTTCCTGTTTGTAACTGAGGTGCAGGTGGAACCACAGGAATAGGATTAACCAAAGGTGCATTCCACCCTGCTGGCAGTTGAACCTGTGGTATAGTAGAAGCTATATTTGCCCCTACTCCATGGTTTGCCAAAACAGGTCCAGATGGCATCACAGGGGCTCCTCTCCTATGTAATACAGGAGCAGGAGGTACAACAGGCAATCCAAACTGCCTTGGAGCATCCCAATCAGCAGGCATCTGCACCTGTGGTATCTGAGCTGCCAATGCAGCTCCATAGTTCAGTGGAACAATTCCTTCAGCAGGGGCAGTCACTCTGACTCTGCTTCTCCTCTCATCAGGATTGGTCATCTGCAACCTTTTCAGATGGTCTGCATCTCTAATTCTAGCCCTTTCCACTTCTGGTGTAGAAGGTCTACTTTGATTCCTGCAAACACTCTAATCAGCCATTATTATTGCAACATATGCTAACACCACTCACATATTTAGAAATGGTAAAGCCCAATAATAATTTTATTCAATAGCCAACAATCCAGCACAGCTGAAGTAAGGTCAGCAACAACTTCCTTTAACAGCCAGTTGTCACAACACTCACGGTAATTCAACTGTTTTCAATAGCCAATTCCAACACTTATGTAATGACAATCCCAATTTTGCTATTTGATAATAGATAGCAATTGCAATAGTATCACTATTATAGCCCCAAATGTTGTGTGAAGAGAGGTACTCAACTGATTGTCGTGCACTCTCTCTCCACATGTAAGGAATTGTCAGCTATTTGGTCATGTTGTGTGCATTCTGGAAGAGGCATGAAAGTAGGTGTCCACTATATCGTGACCGAAATTTTATGCACCCAAATCTCCCTTTTTGGTATTTGACTTGTTACTGATCTCATTACACATTTCTATTGACATGTTATTACTTCATTAAATTTGTATTGACCTGTTACTGACTCAGACTTTTTTCTGACCTCATTACAAATTTGTATTGACCTGTTACTGACCTGATTACAAATCTGTATTGTCATGTTACTGACTTCGTTACAAATCACAAATTTGTATTGACTTGTTACTGACCTCACTACAAATTTGTATTGACATGTTTCTGACCTCATTACAAATTTGTATTGACCTGTTACTGACCTGATTACAAATCTGTATTGTCATGTTACTGACTTCGTTACAAATCACAAATTTGTATTGACTTGTTACTGACCTCACTACAAATTTGTATTGACATGTTACTGACCTCATTACAAATTTGTATTATCGTGTTACTCACTTCGTTACAAATCACAAATTTGTATTGACTTGTTATTAACCTCACTACAAATTTGTATTGACTTGCTACTGACCGGTACTATTACATATGGGATGACTGCATTTCAAACCCAGTTGTATTTGTCAGAGCTGACAAATTTTAGTCAGCTCTGACTAATGCCATCATTTCTGACAAATTTTGCACAGCTCTGACCAAGCCTGACAAATTTTAGATAATCCCATCAACCATCACTCCCATCATTCCCACAAAATGAATGTAGCATATGTTATACACGTCGTCCCATCAATCACTATTCTCAGCTGAAATTATTTAGCTCGCCATCACTCCCACAAAACAGTCATAACATCTATTACATACGAGCTTATGACCCATGCCTTTGTCATGGCATTTGCTCGCCTTGCTCGCTCAGCCTGACACCGGCATGGGCCAGCTCGCATATATGTAACACAATGCTTAATCCCACTACAGTTACTCAACTCTTAAGTTGCCTTTGGACCTTTGGCCCAAAGTCAACGTTTGGGGGTTTGTGGTGACACAACTCTTTCCTTGACTTTTAGATACAGTAGTACACAATGGCGTTCGCTCGCTTTGCTCGCTCAGCCTGACACCGGCATGGGCCAGCTCGCATATATGTAACACAATGCTTAATCCCACTACAGTTACTCAACTCTTCAGTTGCCTTTGGACCTTTGGCCCAAAGTCAACGTTTGGGGGTTTGTGGTGACACAACTCTTTATTTGACTTTTAGATACAGTAGTACACAACTCTTCAGTTGACTTGGGACCCTTGGCCCCAAGTCAACGTGGGGGAGTTGTAGTGTTTATCCCCATTCTAATCTCTATCTCTCTCTCCATCTCCATCTCTCCCTTTCCCTTTCTCTTTCCCATCCCCATACCCATCCCCACTCTCATCCCCACCTCTCTCTTCCTCATCTCCCCCTCCCCCTTCCTCATCTCCCCCTCCCCCTTCCTCATCTCCCCCATCTCCCCCATCTCTATCCCCATCTCCCCCATCTCCATCTCCCCCTTACCCATCTCCATCTCCTCCATCTCCATCTCCCCCTTCCCCCTCCCCATCCCCCTCTCACTTTCCCATGTCCCCCTCCCCCCTCTACACCTTCTCATACCCCCTCCCCACCCCTCATACCTCTCCTCCATCCCCCTCTTGCCCACCCCCTCACACCCCCTCACACCCCACCCCACCCCTCACACTCCCCTCACACTCCTCTCCACACTCAGCCCACTTGCGAAGTTTCAAACTCCACTTCAAACTCAGCTGCAGCTCACCTCTACATATGCTACGACCACATTTTGAAGCCCAGCTATATTAGTCAGAGCTGACAAATTTTAGTCAGCTCTGACTAATGCAATCATTTCTGACTCATCTTGCACAGCGCTGACCAATTTTGCACAGCTCTGACAAATTTTGCACAGCTCTGACAAATTTTAGATAATCCCATCATTTTGTTCCCACAAAACAGTCATCCCATATGTTGTGCGCGTCGTCCCATCAATCATCGCCGATCAATCACCGATCTCAGCCGAAAAACTCCCCCATTTAGCTCGCCATCACTCCCACAAAATGGTCGTAACATATGTAGTAGATGCTATGACGATTTGTGGAAGTGATGGCATGATGGGATCAGGGCTAAAAATAGGTGATGCACTGCATAACATAGGCTACAGTCATTTTGTGGGAATGATGGGACTGATGGTTGATGCGATTATCTAAAATTTGTTAGGCTTGGTCAGAAATGATGGCATTAGTCAGAGCTGACTAAAAATTAGTTATATAGCAGGGTTTCAAAATGTGGTTGTTGCATAGAGGTGAGCTGGGTGGAGCATGGCTGAGTTTGATGTGGAGTTTGAAACTTTGCAAGTGAGCTGAGTCTGAAGGGGTGTGTGAGGGGGTGTGAGGGGGTGGGCAGGAGAGGGATGGAGAAGAAATGTGAGGGAGTGTCAGGGGTGTAAGGGGGTGTAAGGGGGTGTGGGGGGGTGGGGATGGAGAAGAGGTATGAGGGGTGGGGAGGGGGTATGAGGGGGTGTAGAGGAGGGAGGGGGACATGGGAGAGTGAGAGGGGGATGGGGAGGGGGAAGGGGGAGGTGGGGATAGCAATGAGGAAGGGGGAGGTGGGGATAGCAATGAGGAAGGGGGAGGTGGGTATGGGAATGGGAGATGGGGAAGGGAGAGAGGGGGAGGGGAAGAGGGGGATGGGGGAGATGGGGATGGGGATGGGGATGGGGATGGGGATGGGGATGGGGATGGGGATGGGGATGGGGATGGGGATGGGAATGGGGATGGGGATGGGGATGGGGATGGGGATGGGGATGGGGATGGGGATGGGGAAGGGGAAGGGGAAGGAGAAGGAGAAGGGGAGAAGGGGATGGGGATAAACACCACAACTTCCCCACGTTGACTCAATGTGTATTATTTATACAGATAACAGATTAGGGCTCGCTCCATCCAAAAAGTCAACTAAACAGTTGTATGACCAAATGTTGACTTTGGGCCAAAGGTCCAAAAGCAACTGAAGAGTTGAGTAATGTATTGGGATTAAGCATTGTGTTACATATACATGAGCTGGCCCATGCCAGTGTCAGGCTGAGTGAGCAAAGTGAGTGAATGCCATGACAAAGGCATGGGTCATAAGCTTGTATGTAGTAGATGCTATGACCACATTTTGAAGCCCAGCTATATTAGTCAGAGCTGACAAATTTTAGTCAGCTCTGACTAATGCCATCATTTCTGACAAATTTTGCACAGCTCTGACCAAGCCTGACAAATTTTAGATAATCCCATCAACCATCACTCCCATCATTCCCACAAAATGACTGTAGCCTATGTTATACAGCTCGTCGACTCTGATCCCATCACGCCATTACTCCCACAAAATGGTCGTAAAATATGTAGTGGATGAGCTTATGACCCATGCCTTTGTCATGGCATTTGCTCACTTTGTTCACTCAGCCTGACACTGGCATGGGCCAGCTCGTGTATATGTAACACAATGCTTAATCCCACTACAGTTACTCAATGACCGAAATGGTCATAGCATATGTAATGAATTACACTCCTTTGCTTTCAGCTGCTCCAGACACTCTTTTTATACAAAACCATGTCCATTTTGAACCGAACTTGCCCTGCTTTTATTTCTTCCTCGTCTTTAAAGAGAAATTCTTTTGATCTTCTTGATTGACTTGGTATTGACTTGTATTAAGGTGTTATTGACATTATTACAAAGTTGTATTGACTTGTTATATTGACTTTACTACAAACTTGTTGCTAATATCGTTACAAACTTTTATTGAGTTGTTATTGACTTTATTACAAATTTGTATTCACTTGTTATTGACTTGTTATTGACATCATTAGAAACTTGTATTGATCTGTTATTGACATTATTACAAACTTTTATTGAGTTGTTAAGGTTTACTAACCTGCCCTAAAGTTTTCTCACAATAAAATTTTCAACCATTTGATTCAATCCCAGTACAATCCAAATCTAATTCTAATTCTAAATCTAAATCTAAATCTAAATCCAAGTCTATGTTGATATCTATATTAGTTTCCAATTCCTGTAAATAATCTCTCAAGTTACTCACCTTTGCTAAACAACTCCATTCAACACTTCCTTGTATACCACATTGGCAGTTCTGTTATTTCCATTGTTTTCATTCAACAGCACCTTGATCCTTTCTCCAGATGTACACCTTGATAGTGCCACATATAGCTGCCCATGTGAGAACACTGGTGTCTGCAAGTCCAAGCCAACATGGGATACTGATTGGCCTTGTGACTTGCTGATAGTCATGGCAAATGCCAAGCGAACTGGAAATTGATGTTGACGGAGTGGTAATGGCAAGGTCTCTGCCGAAGGCTCCAATGTGATCCGAGGAATGAAAACGATATTTCCTGCAAGCTGTGCATCTCCACTGATGATCCTGCACTTCAATACATGTGGTCTGGCTTCAAGGAGGATAAGTCGAGTTCCATTGCAAAGACCCATGGTGACATCCATATTGCGTAGAAGCATGAGAGGACAGCCTATCTTAAGTGCCAGCCTGGAAAGAGGAAGGCCACTTGCTTTGATAGAGTTTAAATACTCTGCAGGATATGGCTGGTAGTTGTTTAACTCCTGCTCTCTGAATGAGACTGTATCAGCACTGTTGAAGACATGCTCTGGTCCAGGAAATCTGGCAAGGAGAAGAGAGTTGATGACATCGACATTGTCATTTGTGCAGGAGAGAATGGTCCTATCCAAATAGTACTGATTTGGCTTGTTCCCCTGCTCTATGCCTGGATATGTGGAGTAGATAAGGTGATCCATGGTATTTCCATGGCAGAGCATATTGTGTGGAATTTGTATAGTGTCTGCAGCATCGACTGTTGTGCCTGCACCAATGTGCAAGAGCCAGGCAGCATGTGCAGTGTTTTCTGGAGTTCTGTCGAGTCGCATATTCTCGGTCAAGTGATAGACAGTAATGCATTGCCAGAGAGTGCTCCTTTTGATGGATGAAGCTATGATCTGTTCTCTAGTGCCCCTAGGAATGACAGGTAGGGTCTGTCTAAACTCACCTCCAAATAAAATGGTGATTCCACCAAATGGAACATTCTTCTTCTTGAGATTATGCAAGGTGTGGTCTACTGCATCTGTGGCATATTTGTGCTGCATAGGAACTTCATCCCAGATGATGATAGAAGTTTGATCAAGGACCTGGTGCAAATCTGAACCTTGAAGTATTCTGCAAGTAGAGGTGTCATCGATTTTGATTGGGATTTTGAACATGGAATGTGCTGTGCGACCCCCTTCTAGAAGCAATGCAGCGATTCCAGATGATGCCACACAGAGAGCAATTTTCCCTTGAGCACGAACAGCAGCTGCGATGGTGTTGCAGACAAAGGTCTTTCCACAATCTCCAGCACTATGCAAGAACATGAGCTTTCCCTTGTTATTGTTGACAGAATCCATTGCAACATTAAAAACCTGTCTCTGCCTGTGATTGAAAAGCTGGAGATTGTGAGCGACAGTGATGGCCAACTCTTCAACATTGTAATCCCTCTGTTCCTGCAAAAGTCTATTGGCAGGAACATCAATGTGCCAGTTTCCTTCAATGGTGGGCATCTCTGGATAATCAGAAAGTTGTTTGCCTGATCTGATAAGGATCTGATTGATGAGATGCAAGCCATACATGTAGACTTGATCATCTGTAAAGTCTGTATCTGGATAGATGGAAAGAAGCTTGACTCTGAGGTCATCACAAATGTGATGTTTGAACTGGTTCCAGAGGATGTCAGGTGATGTTGGATTGCAATGAAGAAGAATGGTGGCAAAGAGCAATCTGAGAGAGGAACCGAGCTGCATCTGGGATGCCTCTGTAAGACACTGGACCCATTCCTGGTCATCCTGCAAAAGACCCAATGCAACACAGGCCCACTTGAATGTATTATGGATGACACCATTGACAGTGCACAAGTGCTGGAATGATGTTGCCCCTGTGACACAGTAAGAAGGAGCCTGAGGTAGAACCTTTCCCCCTGGGCAGGAGAAGCAAAATACATTCTGCCAATGGCAGCCTTGCCATGTCTTCTTGGATTCCACTGCTTCTTGGTTGGATTGTAGACCCATGCTTGAGGAAAGTTCTGGTAGGTGACAGTACGTGCTGCTTCATATCTTCTGTTGGCTTCAAACCAAGCAGTGAGACATGTGGTCTTGGCAGCAGGCCTCTCCAAAACCTCATCAATGTTGTCATCTGCATTGAAGTAGACAGTTTGCTGGTCCTCCAGATGGACAGGCAGACAATAAACATGAGGAGACTCTGCATGCATTCCAAATTCATTCATGTACCAGCAGCTTTCCACAGATCCAATGTAACGTGCATCCAGATACTCCTTGAACTCATCTCTGTCTTGGTCGAGAATCTCAATCATGGTTCTGTCATGGCCTTTGTATATGTACTTGTGAATGTACTTGACAGCCTCTACTGAAGAACAGATCTCGACATTGATGTGACAGTTGTATCTGACAAATGAACCAAATTGTTAACTGATAAGCATGTTCTGAAATAAGTGCTCCTTACTTTGCAGCCAAATAAGGATTGTGTGGAATGACATGTCTGTTATCATAGACATAATTATGCTTCCTCACTGTTCTACCATTGTTGGGTCTGGCATAATCAGGATAATTGTTTGCAGTAAAGGAAGTTTGTTCTCTGAACTCCTTGGGATACCTCTTGCTGCACCTATTGTCAACCATGCATGAAGCCTTGGGTTTGTCATGACCACAAGGACCATGAAGCATGCAGGTAGTTATAGTGTGATAAAGCATTGGCTGTGTGGCAGGGTCAGGAATCTGAGCAGACACAATGGAATCAACATCATGAGCATCACAGATTTTGTCAGCTGGATCAAGAAATATAAGGAGGTGCATATGTGGAAGGCCTCTCTTTTGAAACTTGATGGTATGGATGTGTGCCACCACTTTACCCAAAACACCATCCTTGACATCCTTGATCAATGCATTCTTCTTCTGTTCAAAGACATGTGCAACAATGTCTGGCCTGTCATAAGCTTCCTGCTTTTTCCCATGGGTGCTAAAATGTGGATTGGGTGATTCCTCCTGCAACAGAGCTTCCTGGATTTCTGGTCACTGTGGATTGGCAGTCATGGTGAGAAAGAGATCTGGCTTGCTGAAAAAGCAACAAATGGCCATGGAATCCTGGAAAAGCTGATTCATATGTCTTTCACTGCCTATATGGGTTGATGGAAGAATAATGTGACTCCCATGATCCTCTAGATTGATATTTTCATCCCAGTCACCCATGACAGCATCCCTCAATCCAGCATACACATCGGCCTTAAGCTCCTTCTGGTGATGTTGGATCCAGTTCAATATATTTTGTTCAATAGATGCCCAAGCATCTACAACATACTGCTGCAAAAGATTTCCACCCCACAACAATGGTGGCTGCTCTTCTGGCCTTGGATGCAACCAATAAGCATGGTAGCATCTCTTACTAACATTGGAAACCCTTCTGGCTCTATCTGCACCTTGGTGTGCAGGTATATCTGAGTGCCATCCATCTTCACCATGAGGAAAGAGCAAGACATAGTGCAGAGTTGAATAGGATGGATGCAACTGGCTGATATGCCTAAGCCCTTCTCCTCTCAGCCTGAGAACAATATCTCTGTGATTAGACCATTCCTCAAAGCAATCACCTGGAATAATGGCTGCCACTTCATCATTGGCTGTAGAGAGATTATAGCAATGTAAATCCTGGGTTCTATCTGATTGCAGCCATATGGAGACATTGTCCTGCTCTTCTGGAGGCTTTTCCCTCATGATCTGAAATGCCTGCTTGAATAAAGGCACATAAGGATGGGTGTTATTCGGCATGGCCTGCAGGTCTGTCATGATAACTGAATTGAGATTATTGTTTTGCTGCTCCCAAATATTGAGCTGTGCGATAGGATCATGAATATAGAGCTGTGCATAGGCTGCAGGCCATCCAGGAGGTGGCAGAAGTGCTCCAGAAAGATGATGAAGATCACCATGAATACAAAAGCTGTATACACCTGATGTACCTGTGACAGAATAGTCTACCTTGACACCCAAAGAAGTGAATGCAAATGCAGCATTGTATTATCGGATGTTTGTTTTAAATTCCTTAGAAAGAAGACTTTTGCCACATAACAGATCTCGCAATGTGGCAGGAGCAGGTCAGAAAGATGACAGATGAATTTGTCCCTGCAAGCAGCAACTTCCAAACTTTGGTACAGCTCTGGTAGACCTGGACAGCTTTTCACAGTCAAAATGCAAGGCATGGCAGTATGGACACTCCACATTCATGGGTCCAAGTGAATGTCTGGGAATTGGCTCCTGATAAGGTGCACGACTGAGTGGTAATGGCCTTGCAGGTCGATGTGGAGGTATAGGTACAGGCATAGGTGGAGGCAAAGATGGCAACATTGGAGGATTCAGAAATGAAGCAGGCAGCAATGGTGAAGGAGATTGCATGGGAGAAGGTGGCAATGATGGAACACGGAATATTGGATCAGGCAGCAGTGGTGATGAAGATTGCAGAGGAGAAGATGGAAATTGTAGATGAGACACCCTTCCAAACTCATCATAATAATCTGATGGCATAGGAGATGGTGGAAATTGTAAAGCAGTCATCCTTCCAAATTCATCATAATAATCTGATGGCAGGGGAGAAGGTGGAAATTGCAAAGAAGCCTCGCTCCCATCATCATCAGATGCCTCATTCTCCATTTCCCTCCTCAAAGCAATCTCATTATTCTTTGTTCTTCATACTCAGCAGCCAACAATGCAGCCATTTCCCTATTCATCTGAATTTGTTCCACCTGTGCATCCACTTGAGCTCGATATTGATCAATCCGATCTCCAGACATATTGTTTGCCAATTGATCCAACCTCATCATTCGTTGATGCAAGTTCCTGTCTGCAATGGATAGACGTTGTAGCTCCTCAGTCTCATCCATCTGTGCCTGCTCATCTGCACACTGTTCATTTCTCCACATCTGATGCATCCTAAACACCAATTCCTGATCACGCCTGTTACATTCTTGCAATGCAGCCTCTATATTAATATGTCTGGGTGGATCATAATATCGTGGCTCAGCAGCTAAAGCAGTTTGCTGGGCAGCTGCCTGCCTCTCCCACTCCTGTTCAGCCAGCTGCTGCAATTGTTGATTGTGCTGCCTAGCTGCTTCAGCTTCAGCAGCCTGTCTTTGGGCATACTCCTCAGCTTCAGCAGCTTGCCTGTTCCTTTCCTGTTCAGCCAGCTGCTGCAATTGCCAATTATGCCATCTAGCTGCTTCCACTTCAGCAGCCTGCCTGTTCCTTTCCTGTTCAGCCAGCTGCTGCAATTGCCAATTCTGTTGCCTAGCCACTTCAGCTTCAGCAGCTTGTCTTTGTTGATACTCTTCAGCTGCAGCTGCTTGCCTGTTCCTATCTTCTTCAGCCAGCTGCTGCAATCATGAATTATGCTGCATAGCTCCTCCCACTTTAGCAGTTTCCCTCTCTTCATGCACCTGCTGCAATTGCAGATTATGCTGCCTACTCATTTCACCCACCTGCTGTGATATCCTCTCTCTGGCAGCAACAGCCTCAGCAATTCTTCTTTCCTCAGCAACTTTCTGTAGTAATTCCTGCTGATGCTGATATTGCTTAGGTGCCTCAGCTTATTGTAACTCCTGAACATGTGCATCGTAATCTGCATTTCTTTCCCTCAATGCAATATGTCCCCTATGCAGATTATTGAGTGCAGGATCTGCTTGACCACCTGAAATATTATGCAATGGTCCCAGTCCCCTCCCTCTCCCTCTCCTCCTTCTTGTTTGTAACTGAGGTGCAGATGGAACTACAGGAATAGGATTGGCCAAAGGTGCATTCCACCCTGCTGGCAGTTGAACCTGTGGTATAGTAGAAGCTATATTTGCCCCTATTCCATGGTTTTGCAAAACAGGTCCAGATGGCATCACAGGAGCATCTCTCCTATGTAATACAGGAGCAGGAGGTACAACAGGCAATCCAAACTGCCTTGGAGCATCCCAATCAGCAGGCATCTGTACCTGTAGTATCTGAGCTGCCAATGCAGCTCCATAGTTCAGTGGAACAATTCCTTCAGCAGGGGCAGTCAGTCAGACTCTGCTTCTCCTCTCATCAGGATTGGTCATCTGCAACCTTTCCAGATGGTCTGCATCTCTAATTCTAGCCCTTTCCACTTCTGGTGTAGAAGGTCTACTTTGATTCCTGCAAACACTCTAATCAGCCATTATTATTGCAACATATGCCAACACCACTCACATATTTAGTAATGGTAAAGTCCAATAATAATTTTGTTCAATAGCCAACAATCCAGCACAGCTGAAGTAAGGTCAGCAACAATTTCCTTTAACAGCCAGTTGTCACAACACTCACTGTAATTCAACTGTTTTCAATAGCCAATTCCAACACTTATGTAATGACAATCCCAATTTTGCTATTTGATAATAGATAGCAATTGCAATAGTATCACTATTATAGCCCCAAATGTTGTGTGAAGAGAGGTACTCAACTGATTGTCGTGCACTCTCTCTCCACATGTAAGGAATTGTCAGCTGTTTGGTCATGTTGTGCATGTTCTGGAAGAGGCATGAAAGTAGGTGTCCACTATATTGCAACCAAAATTTTATGCAAGCAGATCTGCCTTTTCAGTATTTGAGTTGTTACTGACCTCATTACACATTTCTATTAACATGTTACTGACTTCATTAAATGTGTATTGACCTGTTACTGCCTTCAGACTTTTTACTGACCTCATTACAAATTTGTATTGACTTGTTACTGACCTCATTACAAATTTGTATTGACCTGTTACTGACCTTGTTACAAATTTGTATTGACATGTTACTGACTTTATTACAAATTTGTATTGACTTGTTACTGACCTCACTACAAATTTGTATTGACTTGTTACTGACTTCGTTACAAATTGTTACTGACCTCATTATTGACTTGTTACTGACTTCACTACAAATTTGTATTGACTTGTTACTGACCTCACTACAGAGCTGACAAATTTTAGTCAGCTCTGACTAATGCTGACACATTTTGCACAGCTCTGACAAATTTTAGATAATCCCATCAACCATCACCCCCATCATTCCCACAAAACAACCATAGCATATGTTGTGTGCATCGTCCCATCAATCCAGCTGGTCGATCACCGATCTTACCTGAAAAATTCCCCCCTTTAGCTGATGCCATCACACCATCACTCTCACAAAATGTCTGTACCATATGTAATAGATATAAATTACACATTGTCTGCATGTAAGCGCTGTTGGAACATGTTCAAATGGTGCACACATACATGGTTTGAACATCTTCAAATGGCACACATATGCTGGTCAAAGTATGTAAGCACCATTTGAATATGTTTGAACTGTGCATGTGTGTGCCATTCAAACATGTTCAAACAGTGTATGTGCACCATGTTTCAACTGTGCATGTAAGCACTATTCAAACATGTTCAAACTGTGCATGTGTGCACTATTTGAATATGTTTGACCAATGTATGTAAGCACCATTGGAATACATCCCCTCTTCAAATGCAAACATAACCCTCTGCCTGCATACTTTCATTGTACCAACCTCACTTACTTCCAACTACATTGCATGATCACTGTCACACAGTTGTACATCCATGGCACTGCATGTACCAAGAATTTTAATTATTGAGCATGCATGCCCTTCTAAGGTATGTGTTTCGCTCTTGTGGAATTTAACTGTATAAAAACCTTTTACAGTGTGGTTACAGAGTTGAGGTTCAGGTAACCTCACATAAAGCATGGAAAGCAACCTTTTGTCATTATGATTCTCAAATTTTTCAATCATTTAAAAAGGTCAGCAGGTGCAGGGAACATGTGGTACATCTTTTGATATCTCCTCTACTTTTTCTCACATCCCCTCCAGTGGAATCAAGTATGCATAGAAGAGCTTGTCATATTCGATGACAATGGTGAGAATGCAGTGTTCGATCTCAATGACATATGCAGGATCTTCAGTAGGTAGATATTATTTTGTTCATAACCCTCCATTCGATTGTCTAATTTCAAATTTAACAGATAGATTCAAATTTGTTTTGGAATGGCTTTGTTCTTAATCATACATTTAGACTCTAAAAAATATGGTATATTCTACAAGCTTGTTATTCCATGAGTTATTTTCCTACCTTTATTCACTCAACGATATATTAGTTCTTCTACAACCTGAACACTTATCATTTTTGTGAGTTTACAGCTTGGGCAGTCAATTAGCTCTTCCTTCTTCAATGTCTGCATGTGCACTCCTCAATACATTTATATCTGACTGAACATAGTGTCAGAGGAAGTTGAACAGGTAGAAAATGGCATCTGTGTTTCTTCCAGTCTCCTCCTTGACCAGTGCAGTTTTGGGAGGCCCTTCTATTCTCATACCATGCCTATATTGTAAATACCATAGAAATATATTATATTTGAGCAACATATTTGTTACTCACAACTTGGGTCCAACACCAAAGAAAACATGCCATTACATCATATTTGGCTGCTGCATTTTGTGACAAAGGTCTGATCAGCAGTGCCAGCTTTACAAACTTGGGTGACAGATAACAATGTCATTAGTCTCATGGCTACACCAATTTTATGCTGGTCATATGTATTCTGCTAGCAAATCTCAATACACATAGAGAATACATTCTGATCCTCAATGCTAGACTAGTTCTTTTTCACAAGCTATGTATTATAAAATATGTGTCTAAATGGTCATCACACCTTTTTTGGTAATATCAACTGTCCTTGTTTTGCCAATTTTTTGCAACATCCTGATCAAATAATTGCTGAATAGCAAAATATATACCATAATCATTATACAAGAGCATTTCCCTTAGCTTTGAATAAAGCTGCTTTAATTTGTCTTGAGGCAAAAATTTCTAGTTCAAACCATATTTTGATAATCTGGTGATGCTCACATGATGAGCATCTGCAAGGCCCATCCAAATGAAGTTAGCTGCATAGATCTCCTTATTTTCTGCGTGTACATTAGTATCAAGTAACCAAAATGTTCTATCGCTTGCTTGCCATGTTTGCTCATCCAACTGTCTCCTTGTAACCCTTTGTGTTACAGAAAGGGGGCAATGCGTGCACCTAAATTTTCTCACACTATTGTTTCTACTCGCTTATTGTACTGTTGTCTTACAACCCTATTGTCTTTTGTTTTCCTTTTGTCTTATGCAGAGCCCTTACCATGCACCACTAATCTTACATGACCACATTCCTGCATTATTGTACTTACTTGTGGATGGTCACTCATCTTTTCCTTACTATTGTTCTCATTTGAGTATCTATGTACATACTCTCTTGCACCTGTAGATTTAACTTGTAAATGCAACACCAGGCAAGCTCAGATTGATCTGGTTATTTTTATGCTCTCAATGCATTCTTGAGTCATCCTCAAACTGTTGCTTATGAGCAACAGCGATCTCAATCTGATAAACAGACTAAGAGAGCTTTTGACTCTAACAAAAGGTCAAGCTGCTCTAAACTCTGCTGACTAACCTGAGTCCAGGCAGTCACCACTTTCATGACATAACCAATGCTTATGAGAGTCCAGAGAAACCCACTACAGACCATGATGGCAGCACCATCCACAGACATTCCCCCCACCACCCCCACACTATCCACAACATTCAGTCGACCAGCTGAAATCAAGATGTGAGCCCCAAGAAACTTCATGGGCAATCACTCCAAAACCATGCTCTTTATTCTAGAGTGCAGAGCCTACATCGATGCCAATGCTCAAGCCTTTGAGGACGAGTGACACAAAATTCTGTTCATGCTGTCATACATGAATGGGGAAACTGTGGGGCCATGGAAGCAGGCCTACCTGGAGAAGAGATATGTAAAATCCAAACCCTGGGACACATTCCAGGAATTTGTCACAAAAATTCAGAATGCCTTCTTGCCTATAGATGATGCAGGAAGTGCATGGACCCAATTAAGAACCCTCTCACAAGGGACAAAGGGAGTCAATAAATATATAGCCCAGTTCAAGACACTGGAATACTGAACAAAGATTAAAGAAGATAACACCCTAATGGAATACTTTGTAGATGGAATAAACAACAGGGTTCTTGACAAGGTATTCAGCATGGAGAACCCACCAGACACAATTGAAGGATGGTACACACATGCGGTGAAGGCAGAAGGACATTTAAGAAGGGCAAAGGTGATAAGGAAAAGGACTTACAGCAAGGGAGGAGGAGGAGCAAAAAGTTCCTCAAAGGACCTGAATGCCATGGACATCAATGCAATGTGTCTCTCTTATGCAGAGGGGCTTGACCATATCAGAAAAGGAAAGTGCTTCATTTGTCACAGGACAGGGCACAGGGCTGGCAACCACAAAGCAGGGAGAGAGCCTCCTGTGAAGGAAGAACCAAAGAAACCCAAGGCAAAGAAGCCAGAAGAAAAGAAAACACTGAGAGACCACTATCAGAGGATCAGGACCCTGATCAATGAACTAGAGGAAGAAGAAAAGAAGATCCTTGATTTAATGGTAGCAGAGGGTTTTTAAAGTGGTGGACCATATTGGCAACAGACCCTGCCAAGATAATTGTCTTTAGTATATTGGTAGCAGATGTAAGCAGCCAATCTATGTGCATTCCCATTCACTATGTGCTAAAAGATGAAAAAGCTGAATTATTTGCCCTGATCGACTCTGGGGCAGGAGGGACCTTTATTAATCATTGGGTGGTGGAGAAGCTTAAACTAAAAAAGACACCACTCCCAAAGAAGATTCTTGCAAAGAATGTCAACAGAACTCTGAACAAAAATAGCACAATCACCCACTTCATTGACATGAACATGGAAATAGGAGGAGAAGTGGAGAAGATCCAGCTTTTAGTAACTGGCCTGGGAAAGGAAAGGATCATTTTGGGATTTTCCTGGCTGTAAAAAAAGAACTCTGTGATTGACTGGAAGAAAAAGACTCACTCCATCAAACCTATGGAGAGGCTTTTAATTGGAAAGATCCAAACCATGATTGAGCAGATGCTGCAAGGCAAAACCAACAGTGAGCAGAGCTCCATTAAAGATGACAAGGGGTCACTTGCACCAAGAGTAACATTGAGCCCAACTCTTGGGAGACTTCCTATAAGGAGTGCTGGGGAGACCTTCGGGGAAACCCACCTCGCTGCCACTGAGCACATGAAGAGTAGGCTCGGGACAGTTTATCTCACAAGAGGGCTCTGCACTGAGGACAAACAGAATAACTGTAGTGACGATGACCTGCAAATGCTGGTACTAGATGCTGTGGGTGTTAAGGTATCACTCTGCACCAAGGGAAGTCAGGAAGGCACAGATGCTCTATTTGCATACATTTGGGGAAAACCCATGATTGGGATATTCAAGACCAGTGAACCTCCCCTCACTGTCGAACATGACTATATCCCACTGAACTATCAAAACTCAGGCAGATATCCCAGCTCACCCAATCTCAATCAACTAGCAGAATCACATACTCTAACACCACACACACCCGAGCAAAAATGACCATCTCACAGAAGCTCACCCACAAGAGCGAGAGCAGAGAGAAGGAACAATTCCTGGATGATTTACTCCCAGACAAGTATAAGGAGTATTGGAAGGTGTTTGAAAAAGTGGCATCAGAGAGATTCCCCAAGTTGAGACTGTGGGACCATGTGATCGAGCTAGAACCAGACTTCATCCCAAAAGATTGCAAAGTCTACCCTATCACCCAGCTGAACAAAAAAAATTGGATGAATTTATAGATGAGAACCTGTGAAAGGGGTACATCATCCCATTGATAATACTTGACCTGAAAACCTAACAAAACCCTGTTAAAAGGCTTATGAAGTATAACACAGGCTAGAGGAAGGGTGTGAGTTGGTACTAAATATCACTGCTGATATCCAAACATTGTTTTTAGTGAGGCAAAATGATAAGGAATGGTGCAAATAGTCTGTGAGAGCATACAAAGTTGTTCGAATAAGGTTCAAAATAGGTTCGAAGACGTGCAAAATAGTTCAAAGAAAATTTCAAGAGGTTCAAAGAGGTTCGAAGTAATTTCAAAGAAATTCAGAGATGTCAGACTGGTAGCAAGATATGTCAAGAAACAAATGTAGCAAATAAGAAGTGGTTTTCAAGTGATGATAGGCGATAGGTGACGAGTTGAGAGCGAATACGAAAATTCAAAGAAGTTTGTGATATTTTGCAGAACTTAGAGATATGATGCGAGCTAAGACTCAAGAGAACTGCTCTTAAATCTGACAATAGTGGAGAGGGTAACTTATTCTCTGTTGTTCTAAGTAACTAATACAAATCTATATGCAATTTGAAGAGATAGTACTAAAAAGGAAATAAAACATGTGTAGTACATGAGGCAAAAGATATGAGTTAAGGCACAAGGCCAAAAAGGAGACTGGAATCTGAAGAAGAAAGAGATGTATCATATGATGGAGGAGAAGAACTAAAAAGAGACTGTCCTTTGTGTATAAACCATTCTAAGTCTCACAATAATTTGTCCAGTGGGTTCTGTATATGATAGGGACTTGGAATGAGGCTGACTGATGATCAGCAGGTTTGGGCACAAGTTGGAATCCTTTTTGGTGCATGGTATTCCACCATATAGATAATGAATGCAGTGCCCAATGTTGTTCAAAGTAGTGTGAAGTCATTCAAAAGTGTTTGAAGTGTCGTGAAATGGTTTGAAATGGTTCAAAGTCATTCGAAATCATGCGAAGTTGTTCAAAAATGGTTCAAAGTCAATTTAGTGGCATTCATAGCAGTTTGGAGCATCTGTCATAATGTGTTGATACAATTGGGAGCCATTCCAGACCTTACAGTGCACAGTGGACCTATCACCATCCAAATCACCCATGGCATCCCCACTTTTCTTTGTTGCAAAGAAGAACACTGATGCCCTGCAACCCTTGATTACCAGCATCTAAATGACAGAGCTATTAAAAACTCCTATCCCCTTCCTCTGATCAGAGATCTGCTTAACAAGCTGAAAGGGGCTAGATGGTTTATAAAGTTAGACATCAGGTGGAGATACCACAATGTCAGGATTAAGGAGAGAGATGATTGGAAGGCTGCATTCAAAACCAACAAGGGGCTGTTCAACCCCAAGGTTATGTTTTTTGGCCTCTGCAACTCCCCAGCCACCTTCCAAGCCATGATGAATAATATCTTTTGGGACATGCTGAACAAGGGGTGGCTGGTAATCTACATGTATGACATCTTGATCAAGGATTGGAAGGAACACAAGGAAAGGACAAAAAAGGTTCTAGCAAGATTAAGAAAACATGATCTATTCCTCAAATCCAAAAAGTCCAAATTTGATGTACAAGAGGTGGAGTTCCTCAGACTGATCTTATAGCTGAACCAGCTGGCAATGGACCCAACTACACTTAGCAGAATAAGGGACTGGCCACCCTCAACTAATGTCAAGGGAGTCTGGTCATTCCTTGGTTTTAGCAACTTTATAGGAGATTCATTGGGAACTTTGCTGTGATCGCCAAGCTGTTAAATAACCTGACAAGGAAGGACCAGCCTTTTAACTGGACTAATGAGTGCCAAAGAGCATTCAGAACACTAAAAAAGAAATTTTTGGAAGCACCAGTACTAATCATGCCAGACACAGAGAAACCATTTGTAATAAAAAGTGATGCATCAAAGTATGCCACCAGAGCAGTCCTCAAGCAAACTGATGCTAATGGGGACTGGCACCCATTGATAGGTCCATCGTGCACTTTAAGGTCTGGAGAAGATTCCCATGACACATTATGACAGATGCTCTGAACCACTATGAACACCATAAAATTGACGTCGAACACTTTGCAAACATTTTCAAACTATTTGGAACTTTATGAACAACTTTGCATGACTTCGAATGACTTTGAACCATTTTGCAACATTTCGAATGCTTTCAAAGAACTTCACATTACTTTGAATAATGTTGGCCACCATATATTTATCCTAAAACTGTTTCAATACATGCTGCACAACCGGAATGAGTTATTCTGTTGCATATCAAGCACTCCCGGACACAAGGAGAGACAACAAAGGATTTAGGATGCGATGATAGTGCTTAGAGGCTTCCATGATATATTGAAGCAAAAAGATAAGTACTTCTACTATACAGGGACACTGTATGTTCCAATTATTTATCATTTCTCATTTGTTTTTTTGATTTACAAAGTCCTCATTGCTGCACATATTGCCTCGTATACTATATGTGTTAGATTTCCTTTTTAGTACTATCTCTTCAAAATGTATATAGACTTGTACTAGTTACTTAGAAAACCAGAGAAGAGTTACCCTCTCCACTATCATCAAATTTAAGAGCAGTTCTCTTGAGTCTTAGCCTCTCGTTGTACCTATAAGTTCTGTGAAATATTGCGAACTTCTTCAAACTTTCGTATTCTCTCTCAACTTGTTGCATATCATCACCTATTGCCACCTGACAAACACTTCTTATTTGCTATATTCATTTTTTAACATATCTCACCACCAGTCCAACATCTCCAAACTTCTTCAAAATTACTTTGAACCTCTTTGAACATCTTCATAGGTCAAGTATCATCACCGTGTGGCTACATTTCTCACTCTCTCACACCAACAGAGTGAAACTATAGATCTATGATTGGGAGCTGCTCGGAATAATACAAGCACTAGAGATCTGGAGGCACTACTTGCAGGAATTCAAGCACCCAACAACCATTCTGTCGGATTACAAGAATTTCATGTACTTTAGGACAGCATGAAAACTAAACCAATGGCAAGTGAGGTGGAGCTTATTCCTCTCACAATTTAACTTACAACTCATACACATACCTGGAAAAATGATGGTACAATCTGACGCACTTTTCCAATGGGGAGACCACATACCAGAAATCAATAATGACAATGATGATATCACCCTGCTTGGAGATGAGATCTTCACATAAATGATCGACACAGATCTAAAAGATCTACTGGCTGAAAGAATGATGGGAGATAATTTACTAAAAGAGATAGTAAGGGTGATCAAGGAGGGTGGAACACCACCGATCAAATCAGCTGTAGAAGACTGGAGGATGGAAGATGATAGGACAGTCTTCTTCAAAGAACATTGCTATGTGCCAGATGACAAGGATCTATGGAAGAAGATTGTGAAAAAATACCATGATAATTTTCTTACTGGACACCCCAGCCTATTCCAGACACTGGAACTGGTTTGAAGGGATTACTGGTGGCCAGGCATTTCTGATGCCTGACCAGGGAGGCATACCACCTCAATGCATTAGCACTTATTGAAAAATTGAATGAACAAGCCCATTCTTTTATTCCACTCCCATGCGAGAGAACACCATACCCCATCTTCATTCCCAAAAGCATCTTTGATGATGCAGAAGACCACTTTAACACAGCACCAGAATCCCCACCATGCACACATACACTGATGAGGCCCCCTACGCCTACCTATTTGCCTGCATCCAGATGGATGCAGAACTTTGTCTGTTTCACCTGCGCTGAAATCGGGCATTTCTCCTCACACTGTCTATGATACCAATGCCTGCACTGCTGCATTTGGCAGCCAAAACATTCAGTACTTTTGTGTCCACAAGCGCCACCACATGATGCCCCATCTTGACACAGAACAACTTAATCAGCAACCACCATGATCTCCAACTTTCACCTCATCATCTCTCTTAGTGCCATATTCAGTGCTGCAATCCTAATTATGCTCATCATTTGGATTATTATGCTATTTAAAATGACCACCTTATGCTCACACCCATGTGTCCACACATTTCTGACTGGAACCTCTGTGTGGTTTGCCAACTCTCAGCTGGAGGAAATCGAGCTTCCAACTGTTGTGTACTCTTATGACTCACCTACTGCCATTTCCATCAGCACCTTCACCACTGTGGCTGATAAATCTAACATGTCAATATTCAACCCAATGCACACAATTCGACCTTAGTTTCAGATGGAACTTGAAACCTTGAGGGGAAGCTAATGTTATGGGAAGGAGGCAATGCATGCACCTAAATTTTCTCACACTATTGTTTCTACTCACTTATTGTACTATTGTCTTACAATGCTATTGTCTTTCATTTTCCTTTTGCCTTATGCAGAGCCCTTACTATGCACCACTAATCTTACATGACTACATTCCCACATTATTGTACTTACTCGTGGATGCTCACTCATCTTTCCCTTACTATTGTTCTCATTCAAGAATCTATGTACATACTCTCTCATGCCTGTAGTATTTAACTTGTAAATGCAACACCAGGCAAGCTCAGCTTGACCTGGTCATTTCTATGCTCTCAACGTATTCTTGAGTCATTCTCAAACTGTTGCTTAAAAGTGACAGCAATCTCAATATAATAAACAGACTAAGAGAGCTTTTGACTCTAATACTTTGTTACTTTTAAGGTGTTTGTAAACTTCTGTTCATGTGTCGCAGAATCTGATGAGCACAGTTGTTAACATTGTGATAAATGGTTTTGGAGCTGTCATTCCTTTGTGATTCTGAGCAATTTTTTTTCCCTCTCTTCAAAGACACATGTTGAATGTTCAGTCAAGGCTGTCAAGTACATATACAAAGGTCATGACAGAACCATGATTGAGATTCTGGATCAAGACAGAGATGAAGTCAAAGAGTATCTTGATGCATGTTACATTAAATCTGTGGAAACCTGCTAGCATATGAATGAATTTGGAATGCATGCAGAATCTCCTCATGTTTATCATCTGCCATCCATCTGGAGGACTAGCAAACTGTCTACTTCAATGCAGAAGACAATTTGGAAGGCCTGCTGCCAAGAGTTCTATCTTAGGCTACTCTTTACTTTGTCACAGGGGCAACATTATTCCAGCGCAGGCTTTCTAATTATTTAAAGATGCCTCTTATTGAAAGAAACTGGTACATTGATATTTCTGCCAATAGGCTTTTGCAAGAACAAAGGTGTTACAAAGTGAAGTCAGGGGAGCACACACGCTACAAGGGGGACACCTTTTTCTCACTCTATTGTTCTCATTCATTCTTATTGTTCTTATTGTTTTTATTGTTCTTACTGTTCTTATTGTTTTCTACATTCTTATTGTCTTATGAGCCGCATCTCTAATCCTTTGTTATCTCTTCCCCATGCTATTGTATTATGCTCACTCATCTTCTTGTGCTATTGTGTTATGCTCATCTTTACACATATCTACTATCCTGCGACTGTACTATTTAAACTGCAATGGTAACATCAGGCAAGCTCAGCTTGACCTGGTTATTCTTACACTCTCAATGTATTGATAAGTCATCTTCAACTGTTGCTTATGAGCAACAGCAAACTCTGATCTAATAATGACTTAGGAGAGCTATTGATCTTAACAAAAGGTCAAGCTGTTCTACCCTGCTGACTAATCTGAGTCTAAGCAGCTATCACTCACAGACGATGAACAAATGATTCTTACAAGGATCTACACATAACATCAAAGAATGATGGCAGCACCCACCACTCCCATTATACCCACACCATCCACAGTGCCTGGGTGACCTGCAGAGATCAAAATGCAGTCCCCAACTGACTTCACAGGAGACCGCTCGAAGACCATGCTCTGCCTCTTAGAATGTGGAGCATACATCAATGCCAACGACCAACCCTTTTCAGATGACTGACCCAAGATCCTATTTATGCTGTCTTACATGAATGGGGAACTGTGGGGCTATAGAAGCAGGTGTACTTGGAGAAGAGATATGTGGAACAAAAGTTCTGGGATATGTTCCAGGATTTCATTGCAAAGATCAGAGCAGCCTTCTCACCAATCAGTGACATGGGAAATGTGCAAACCCAACTCTGAGCACTCTCACAAGGAGCAAAGGGAGTTGATGAATACATAGCCCAGTTCAAGAAACTGGCCTATCGAACAAAGATAAAAGAAGACACTGCGCTCATCGAATATTTTGTAGATAGACTCAACAATCGGGTCCTTGACAAGGTATTTGGCATGGAGAATCCACCTGACATGATCAAGGAGTGGTACACCCATGCAGCTAGAGCAGAAAGACACCTGCAGAGGGTGAAGGCAATAAAAGAGAGAACTTATAGCAAGATGGGAGGAGGAGGAACTAAAGGTTCTTCAAAAGATCCTAATGCAATGGACATCGACACAACCCATCTCTCTTATGCAGAGAGACTTGAACATATCAGAAAAAAAAAGTGCTTTATCTGTCACAGGGCAGGGCACAGAGTAAGCAATTAGAAGGGAGAAAAGGAGCCTCTCACGAAGGAAGAAACAAAGAAACTGGAAGAGAAGAAGCTGGAAACAAAGAAGATACACAGAGACTACTATTAAAAAATCAGGACCCTAATCAATGAGCTGGAGAAGAAGAAGAAAGAAGAGGTCCTTGACCTGATGGTACCAGAGGGTTTTTAAAGTGGTGGCCCATATCGGCAGTGGACCCCACCAGGATTACTATCTCTAGTGTAATATTAGCAGAGAGCAATCAGTCTATGTGAATTTCTGTTCACTGCATATTAGGAGGCAAGAAAGCTGAACTACCCACTCTGATCGACTCCAGGGTGGGAGGAATGTTCATCGACCACCAAGTAGTCAAGAAGCTCAGACTAAAGAAAATGCCACTTCCAAAGAGAATCCTAGCCAAGAACATCGATGGAACCTTAAACAAAAATGGGACGATCACACACTACATCGATACAAACTTAGAGATTGGAGGAGAAGCAGAGAAGATAAGGCTTTTGATCACCAGCTTAGGAAAAGAGAGGGTAATTCTGGGATTCCCCTGGCTTTAAAAACAGAATCCCATGATCGACTAGAAGAAAGGAACACTCTCCATCAAACCGACAGAGAGGCTTCTAATTGGAAAGATCTAAACTATGATCAAATGAACCTGGCAAGGCAAAATCGATGGTAAGCAAAGCTCCACTATAGATGACAAGGGGCTGTTCACACTAAGAGTAACATTGAGCCCAACTCTCGGGAGGCTACCTATAAGAAGTGCTGGGGAGACCTTTAAGGAAACCCACCTTGCTGCTGCCAAGCATGTGAAGAGTAGGCTTAAGATGGTTCATCTTGCAAGAGGGCTTTGCACTGAAGGAGAACAAAACAACTATGGATCACACTTAGTAATGGACACCAATTTTGATGATGACCTGCAGACACTGGTATTAGATGCCGTGGGCATCAAAGTATCACTCTGCACCAAGGGAAGTCAGGATGGCATGGAAGCATTATTTGCATATATTCGAGGGGGGATCTATGATTGGGGTATTCAGAACCAAGGAATTACCCCTTACTATTGAACATGATTACATTTCACCGATGATGGGTTCAGTTGGTACTCGGGGCAGAGTCTCAACAGAAGGGATGAACACTAAACCTACAACTGCAAGCATGCTCGGGGTGAGGGGGGTTCGATTAGAGGGCCTCAGATCATCCTTTGGGGTGCAGGAACTACGAAGAGGCTGGTATGGTGGTTCTTGAGGTGCGCACTGGTTGTGTATGCAAAAAGGAAGGTAAGTGCAATGGCAAAAAAGTACACAATGCAAAGGGGCAAAAATGCGCAGAAAAATGTGCAACAGGAGCGCAAAAATGCGCAACAAGAAGGGAGATTAAAGTGAGAGGTGTAGCAGGACAAGGACAGCACTGGGATGTGCTGCAAGAGTGGCACACAGGTTAAGGACACAAACAGGATGCAAGCACAACAGGTGGAAAAATGTGCAAGTGGTGCACAAATGCGGCTATATGAAGGGTGCACTACAAGAGTGCACAAATGAAGATGAAGGATGCAATGCAGAGATGAAATGCAGCAATATGATGAGAGGGACGCAAATGATATGCAAACATGGTTATACGAAGGGCACACTACAAAGGCACATGGACTGGATGCTGGTGCACAGGCTATGTGTGATGCTGACTTGGCTATGAACTATGGGGAGGGAAAAAGACCTTTGGATTCACTATCTGTCTGCCTACTATGTACAAATGGCTTATCTGATAAAAACAGTAAAATAAAGTGTAAAAATAGAAAGTGCCATGCGCTACCCACAAGCACATCCATTCACCCATCTAAACCCGACTGCACTATGCCGTTAACTTAGCCAATAAGATTTGCACACAATATAGCCCAATACCCAACTGTTCTAGTGTGATGCACTATTTTTGGTGCACTCTAGGTCCCATGCACTCTTCCCAATTAATCCGCTTCGGTGTTATGCATCATGTGCTGCGCCTTAGTAATAATGATGTGATCAACCTGTGCCAGTTACCAGATAAGGCAATGCTGATTGGAAATGTGGAAGAACTATAAGGAGATGCTGTGTGAGGCCAAATAGTGCCAAAGCACCAGGATTACATGAAAGTGCCCAAGTGCGCATGGTCCAATGCCAAATAGGCACAAAGCACCCCAATTATGTGAGAATGTGCAGTTTGCTCATCTTAGAATCGTGGTGTGTCTCGAATAAATGTGCCAGTAAGCTGCAAGCCATGATGTGTAGTGCAATTAATGTGGTGGATTGTTGTGTGTGTGGTAAGAATAGTGCAATGAGTGTGCAGCAAAGAATGTGAGTTGCTGGTAAAGCATAAAAGGAGCACATAAAGGTGCATCGAGTGCACAATAACCGTGAAAGGCAGATAAGGAGTGTGGGGGGGGAGGGTGCACGGAGGTGGTTTGAAGTGTAACAGGGCACATTTAGAGTGCACAACAGAAGGCAGCTATGTGGGATCCAAAGGCACAGTAGAAATGTAAAATGCACACAAAAGTGCATCTAAGTGGTCAAAGGTGTGCAAAGTGTGTGGAAGCCATCTAGGAGGTGTGCACAATCACAAAAAATGCCATTGTATGTGTGCAGGGCAATAGAGAGCCATATTATCTCCTCCCAACTGAAGTACTGACTGTCCTCAGGCAGCATGCGATTGGTCAGCACACAAATTCTTTGCTCACATAAGTGGCCATCCTTTCCTTATCTATCTCTGACCACCATCTATCCTCAACAGCTCTTTCCACAACCCATATCTACATGATCCAATGTCTTCAGCATTCACCCTGGCTCTCAGGCAAATGATCCTGGTGCTCAGTGAGACCCTCCCTGCTGCTGGGAGCAAGCAGGCAGCTATGCAGGCTTGGGGCGAAGGGTAAACTGGTGTGCTTTTCATGTTTCTATAACTGGCATAGGTTGCTAAGGATGGGTGTGTGTAGAACATGTACAAAAGCTGAGCAGACACTGTTAAGGACGATGGGGAACTTGGCGTGCTTCTTGAAAAGGTGCACAGCACATTCAGTAGAATATTGGTTGAAGAGTGGCTTACTTGGGGTGAGGAGCTGATGCCAGATATGCATAAGATGATCGAGGAGAAGGAGCAGTCCGCAGAATTTAAGCATAGAATGCACAAACTGGCAGGTCAGCTGGAAGCGTGCCGAAGCATGCAAGGTGCGCTGTGTGCTCTTGACGGCTGAATTGCAGGTGCCTGAGGTCAACTTGAAGCAGTTGGAAGGTGAGTTCAGGGCGATTGATAAAGCAAGCAACATAGATACCGCTGAAATGCAGGAGGATAAAAAGGCATGTGTCACACTGGTGCACTCTTTGCGCATGCTTTCTGCAGCAACTGATGTTGAGGTAGTAGGCAAAGGGACAGGTGAATCTTGGGAGAGTGGGGTGACAAGCAAAGGGGAGAGTGAGCCAAGTGATGAGAGCGCTAGCGCAGATGAAGGCACAAATGTGCACCCAGTGCGCACAATGTGGCAATGCATGTACGTCGAAGTACCACCACTGAGTGGCATTGGCACTACATCTGATGCTAATAGTGGACCAGTAAGTTTCTTTTGATATGCTTCAGACTCACTAAGTGGCTTCCCTCCTACTCTAGTGCGATAACTGCTGCCACATGGGCCAGCCGGCTAGGTGCATCTCTGTTAATGGAAAGCAGTGTGCTCCATGCACAAAGGGAAAGCAAAAGTGTGAGTGGATGAAGCACACTCTTGCACAGCTGCATGCCACCTCTAGAGGTAGGAAAGTGGCTACTGGGCACTCTGGTATGTACTTTTTCTCATCCTCCTCCCACACTTCACTAACCAGTTCCTGCCGAAGGTGCATCGCAAACTAACAAGGGTGATGAAAGCGATGCGAAGCTTGTCAGCCCCTCGAAAGAGTGCACATTGAAGCACTGCAAAGTCGAGAACATGCCTCCCGCACCATCACAAGTGTGCCCAAGGCTGTGCTGCCTTACCATTCAACAAGCAAGTGTGCACACCTAATCCTTGCACCAGACAAGATCAGGAAACACCTCAGGGGATGCAGTCTATCAAGGCAAAGATGTCAAAGTGCTCAACTTAGTGCAGTGCCACTTGGTGGTTGCTGTCTTGGGTGCCACTTATGATCGCCTTAAAGAGGATGTACAAAGGTCGCTGGTCGAGTTGGAAGTCGTGAAGAGCCAGCTGCACAGTGTGGAACAAGTGGAGGCAGATGTCAAGGTGAAGCTGGATGTAGCCGCAGAGCGCTTGGAGTTTCTGGAGTCAATTGAATAGTCGCCCACTTGTGTAAACCCATAGATAGTCTGTCAATTGATTTGTTTGTTGCACCTGTGATAAATGCATGATGCACCCCAAAGCAGTGCAGTGCGCATGCATGCGCAAATGTGCACATTTTGTGCCAACCTGCACATGCACTTCCATAGTGTTGTAAAATGCAAATTGTAAGTTCAGATAATATGTGTGAAGGAGAAGAGATAAGATAGGCAACATTCGAACAAGAAATGCCAAGTGCAAAAAAAATGCGCACCAGCGCAAAAGTGTGCAAATGCAAAGAAGTGCAGAAAAATCATCCAACCATCACTTTTCTCCTTCCAACTGAGATATTGACTGTGTCCAAACGATAAAGGAGTAAAAGATAAAAGGAAGCGCACGCCATATGACAAGGTCTAAAAAAAATGGGAAAGGCTCAGTAGATCATCATGGCCAGTAAAGCCCATGGGTTGCACAATCACGGAATGTGCCCAGATGCGACTTTGTGAATAGAAGAAAGTTAACGTAAAACAATAAAAGAAAGCAAAGCATACATATAAAAAGGTGAAATATCCATAGCAGTGCACATGGAGCACTAATTGCATGCCTCATCGGCGCTTTTTCATCCTCCATGCTATCTCCTTGCACTTCTTCTTCGTCAACTGCTTCTTCATCTTCTGTGTCCACTACTATGGACTCTTCTATCTCTCTCAACTGCATTGTGGTAATATTGAGCACTATGTCAGAAAGTGCAATGGACTTGCACACATTGTATGGCAGTAGGCAAAATGTGGCTACTGGCCTGTCGAATACTGTTCCATTGAGTTCGCAAATGATATATGCACCACCTTGATTGCATGACACTATAACTAGGGGACCAAGATAACGTGTGTGCATTTTGCAGTTAAGGCTCTTCTCAATTACTGTGTTGTGCATAAGGACTAAATCACCGTGCTTGAAGTCAAAATTGTGGATGGTTGTTGAGTGCACTTTCTCGAAATGGAGTGCCGCTTTGCACCTTTCTGCATAGATGCAGGAATGGATGCATGCTAGGTCTTCTGGCTGCTTTTGTAATGCACGCACTTGCCACATGATCAAGTCTGTAGTGGAGAGTATAGAATCTGGAAGTGGGTTAAGGTATGTCACTTCAATGATATTGAGAGGGATCAGAGGCTGCACACCTGTAACAATGAAGTATGGAGAAATGCTGAGGCACTTCCAAACCATGATGTGCTCCACCCAAAAGACTGAGTACAGTGAACTGAACCATTTTGACTCTACTCCATCTGTGGCTTTGATAAGTGCTTGGCGCACATCGAAATGTGTGCACTCAACAATTCCATTAGCATGCAAATTATAGCCAGATATGCAGATGTGATTAATATGGTAGTGCTTACTGAGATAGGCTAGGGCTTTGATGAATGGCTTGCCATTATCAGTGACTATCTCGTACAATGCGCCCCATCTGCAGATGAGGTCTTGGAACATCCAATCGCTGAGTGCACTTGCATTTTCTTTAGGAAGTCTGCAGAATTCTGGCCAAGTCACAAGCAAGCAATGCCCTTGGACAATATAGTGCTGCCCTGCTGATACTGGTAGGTGCATCGTATCAACATAAACTTACTGAAGAGAGGTGCAGGAGTTGCAACGACTGGCAGTATTAGAACCTTCTGCATTTTCTGGATCTGTCAAATATGACAAGTGCACATGAACCACATGATGTCACCCATAACATGCGGCCACCAAAAGTACTCAAGTAATGTGGAGCATGTCATGTAAAAGTGCTTGTGTCCAATGTTGTCATGGATGGCATGCAATATTGATAAGTGTCTAGACTGCCAAATAACAAGCTGGTGAGTGCCATGTGCATTGCGCTTCCATAAGCATGTCTTGTCTTTGAAAAAGGTGCTTGCATAGTGCATGAGTGCGCCATACTCAGAATCCATGAAATCGCTAGGGCACGTTAGGGTATCCATCCAAATCTACACCAAATTTAACTTCTCATCCTCTGCATCTGCTGTTATGCTTCTCGGAACTGGGCTATAGTTATTATCATAAATAAGTGCAGTATTGTGCACATTTTGTGCATTTGCACTTGGCTCTGGCTGCATTAGCGCAAGTGCTTGTGCATCAAAGGACTGTGAAACAGGACATATTGCATGCATAAAGCCATGTAGCACATCAATCCAATCCTCAAACTCTTCATCTTCTTCTCCTTGTAAGTCTTCTGGCTGCTTCAGTCAACATGAGAGCCCATCTGGACCATGCACCACTCCCCTAACATGTACAAGTGTAAAGTGGAATGTAAGGATTGAAACGATCCACCAGTTAATGCTGGCAGATGGCTAGATATCAGGGTTTTGTAGCATGCTCTTGATATAGCACACGTCAGTCTCAACAATTAAGTCACACACACCTATAATATAAAGGCGCAAACTGCACAGTGTGCAGTAAAGCCCATAGATCTCTAGCTTTGGTTGCGAAAAGCACACTTCTCTGTCATTGAGTGTAATCGAGCCGAACCAATTGTAAATGCACATTTTCACATTTGCACTTTTTTGCTGGCAAAGGTAGAAGCTAACTGCTATCTGGGAAGTGTCGACTGCAAGGATAATGGGGAATTCTGATGAATAATCGATCAGTTTTAGTGCAGGGCAATCTAGGACTGCTTGCTTAATGTCGTTTTGCGCTGCTATCTGCTCTGGGCCCCATTCAAATGGAGTGTCCTTGCGCATAAGCTTTGTGAGCGCGTTAACACGGTGCACATAATTGTGGATATAAATGTGCATTAGACCAACTGCCCCAAGAATGTGCACACTTCTGACAGCGTGTGGCATGCGCCCCAATTGCAGATAATGTCTACCTTGTTGCATTCAGGTTTTCTACCTTCTGGTGTGCAATAATGGCCAAGAATAATGAAGTTCTCAGTGCACAATGTGGATTCCATCCCAGAGAAAGTGCCACTGCTATATTTCACTGCACAATGCGGTTCACATTTTGGAAGTGCTCCCACACAAAGTGCCTAATGCCAGGATTTGCAGAGAGCGCTTCGCACGAGCCATCCAGTAAAATGTAGTGCTTAGAAGGTCCCTTAACTAGAACGTCATCGATATATGGAACAATGTAGTCTGGTATCTCTGGCTGCAGAATATAGCACACATCATCGTGGAAAATCAGTATTGAGTTTGTCCAACCCATTGGAAATGTAACGAGGCACATTGCACCATAAGACATCTGGAATGTTGTAAGGTCGCGTGACGATTCTTTGATTAAGTGCTCATCATATCCCACATATAGATCAAGGATGGCACTGCATGCGTGCCCCACAAACTGCTCTGCCAGGTGCTCAGGTGTAGGGGTGATGCTGGAGTGTTTAATGGTAACACGATTGAGTGGTTTGAGGCTATGTAAGATGCACAGTGCTTTTCCATCTTTCTTGAGCATGCAGAACCACTGCAATCTATATGCTGAGTTCGAGTGCTCGTAAATGCCCGAGTCTATCTTCTTCCAGATAATAGCACAAACTTCTTTGTATATGCCTGGCAGAATGGGGATGTTGCACTCGATCCAAGGCGTGTGTGGAATAACCAGGATTTCTACTGGGGGAAAGAACATGGTCTTGAAGCTGCCACACTCCTCATCGCTCCATGCAAAGGCATTATTCTGCAAAGACATCAAGTGATGTAAAACCTTCATCTCCTCTGGTAGTAAGAAATCGGTGTGGCACTTTTGGAGCACTTGCATGCGCTCTTCAGTATAGCGCCTGGTTGGGGTAAACAGTAGCAGGTTTGGTAAAAGCTCAGGAAGCACTGCTAGCAAATCACCTATAATGTTGCACTTGATGCAGAATTCATTTGGGATGGGCACAATAACTGGCTTGACTTTTCTAGCAACCAGTTTATACTTCTTCTTTGTTACTATGCCCTTTTGTGGCATGCATGCTGCTAAATCAATAGAAGTTGTGTGCACATGTGTGCTTTTTGGAAATGTGGCTGGAATAAGTGCCACAGAGTCAATCGAATTTAAAAGCGCCTGCACATGACTGTTGGTACACTGGGATAGGTAGAGTTGAGAGATAATAGAGGTCGATGGAACAGAAGTGGAAAATGGAATAAGCACAAATGCAGAAACATCACAAGATTAAGTATCAGAGTCAAATGTTATGATAGTGGCAGCTTCTCCTTGGTCTGTGATCAATTCCTTGAAGCCTGGCAAAAATTTCTTTGTGGGTTATTCTGAATAGTGAAGTGTGGTGTTGCTGCAGCTGGTAAGAAGTGGCATGGTGATAGGTCCACTATGTGCTATAAGCTCTGGAGAAGCTTTCCATTCATATTGACACATTACAACATGCACCCAGAAATCACCACGAATGCCACAAAATTGACGTCAAATCATTTTTGCACTATTTCACACTATTTCAGACAACTTTGAACTATTTTGAATGCTTTTGAATTATTTTGTGACACTTTGAGTGACTTTGCAGTATTTCAAATGACTTTGGCTGCCATATAGCTGTTATGAAACACTTTCAATACACGCTGCACAACCAGAACAGGTTATTCTGTCACATATCAAGCACTACTGGACATGAGGAGAGACTACAAAAGAATTAGGATGTGATAATAGCATTTGTTATATTTCGATGATATATTGCAGCAAGAGATAAGTACTTTTACCATATGGGGACACATATGTTTCAATTATTTAGCATTTCTCATTTATTTTTGATCTACAAAGTCCTCATTGTATAATATATTGCCTCATGTTTTACACATGTTTTACTTCCCTTTTCAGTACTATCTCTTCAAAACTGTATATAAACTTGTACTAGTTACATGGAAAAATGAAGAACCAGTTACCCTCTCCACTATAGTCGGATTTAAGAGCAGTTCTCTTGAGTCTTACCTCGCATCGTATCTCTGAAGTTCTGCAAAATATCGTGAACTTCCTCAAACTTTCATATTCATTCTCAACTCGTCATCGCCTATCATCACTAAAAACCCAGCTCATAACTGCTATATTCATTTGTCAAAACATATATCGATGCCAGTCAAACACCTTCGAACCCCCTCAAACTCACCCGAACAACCTCAAACCCATTCGAATCTATTTTGAACTACTTTGCACATCTTCGGACCAATTTTGAACATCTTCGTACACTTTAAAAAGGCTATTCGTCACATCCTTACCATTTCGCAACACTAAAACAATGTTTTGGTATTAGCAGTGATATTTAGTACTGACTCGCACCCTTCCTCTAGCCTGAGTTATACTACAAAAGGCTTTTAACAGGTTTTTGCTAGTTTTCCAGGTCGAGTATCATCAGCAGCTTTCCCCTAGGCTTTGTTGGAATGGTGGAGATGGCACCTGTGTTCGGATCACAAATAGCAATCGTTTGCGCTTCATCCACAAAATTGCACATGATGGAGTGCATCAACATGTCAAAGGGGTGCCCTAACAGAATATCGTAAGTGGGCGAACAGATAACATGCACTTGCACATAGACAATAATATTGTAAGCCTGCTTACATACACATTGACTCTTGTTTGTACACAGTTCAAGATCTAGCCATATTAACTACATGTCGCTATTCAATTCTGGATTCTTCCTTTTTTTCCCCTATATATATTCTCTTTACTCTATACTTTGATATCATTGTCTATTTCCAATAACATGTCATTGTCCTGTTACTTGGTGATTTGACGTGAGTTCTCTATTGATTCTTCTATTTCTAGTGTTGCCTATCCCCAACTATGGGGTAGGCTTCCACTTTTCTTTTAACATCGACAATGCCCATATAAACTCTGTTTTCCACATTAACATTGTCTATCTAGATGACTAAACACCACTTGATCCAGAAACCTATTTGAGTGATTTTCCTGATTTGGATAAAAAATTTTATATGTTAAAAAGATCTCACCAGCCTTCTGTTAGCACCTCCCTTACCACACATAGTAAGGCAAGGCAGACGAACACTACTAGCTTTTACACTGCATGTGCCACTAATGCTGCATCAAAAAATTTACTTGTGTCCATTGATTCAATTGACGTGCATACACCTGCCTCTGCCACTGTTGATCCAATCAACACACATACATCCAGCTCTGCCCCCCCTCTTGTAGAACAAGCCGCAATCGCCGCTTTGGACATGCATACATTTACACCTCCCTCCTTGCCTCTCACATCTGTATCCACACCTCCATCCACCCCTGCCTTGCCTATCAAATCACTTCATAAATGAAGCCCTTCCTCCTCCTCCTCCAAATACTGTGTACTACCTTTGACGATGAACTTGTCCTCGAATGGCACAAACACCACCATTTTGAGCCTCAACAATAGGAAACGTCCCATGATATCTGCAGGTGTGATGACACCTGAACTTCTACACAGGTTCGAGCACCATGCATGCAGGTACTTACAGAACAAAGATGGGCTTAATGCCAAGGATTTTGTTGACCACATCATATACTCTTTCGAAGACCCTCTATTCTCTGACTGGTACCAGTCACAACAAGACCTTCTGTCTCCTCTATCATTCCTCGATTTCATGGCTAGAGTATGTGCATGTTGGTTGCCAAAACATTGGCAACAAGGCCTGGCACGCAAGGTCTGCTCTACAAAACAGAACAAGACCCCATTTTCAGAGTTTGTCAATGCCTTGTGCTGTGACAACCTCCTCCTAAAGAACTCTCAACACCACCTATCTCCTCTCCAACTCCGGACACAAATCGAGTCCAACATCTCGCAGGAGCTCACTTCCACATTTGACCACTGGAAAGACAATTATGAATCTTCCGATGAAGAGTCAGATGAAGAAAACGAGGGTGTTGATGCACCTGAAGATGATGCTGTCACTGTGTTGGCCAAGGCGAGTGCGAGTGTGCTCAAAGCTGAAGCTAAACTATAGTCCTTCATTGATATGCTCACCAAACTTGATCAGAAACTTATTGAAGACTGCTGATAGGTCCACTGCATGCACTAAGGTCTGGAGAAGACTCCCACTCGTATTGACACATTATGACAGATGTTCCGAATTGCTAACAAATGCCATGAAATTGACATCAAATCATTTTTGCACTATTTTGCACTATTTTGGATGACTTCAAACTATTTCGAACACTTTCGAACAATTTTGTGACACTTTGAACCACTTTGCAGCATCTCAAACAATATCGGCCACTGTACAGTTGTTTTAAAACACCTTTGATACACGATGCTCAACCGGAGTGAGCTATCTAGTTGCATATCAAGCACTACCAGACACGAGGAGAGAGTACAAGAGAGTTAGAATGCGATAAGTGTGTTTTTGTGTTTCATTGATATATTGAAGTACTTTTACTATATGGGAATACTATATGTTTCATCATTTATTATTTCTCATTTGTTTCATGATCTACAAGTCCTCATTGTTTGATATATTTGCCTCATGTTTTACACATGTTCTTATTTCCTTTTTAGTACTATCTCTTTATTTTGTATATAGACTTGTATTAGTTAGTTAGAATGGACAACATACCAATGGGGAACAGCACAATTTACCCTCACACTTTCATCTGACTTAAGAGCCATTCTTTTGAGTCTTAGCTCACATCATATCTCTAAGTTCTGCAAAATATCACAAACTTCTTTAAAACTATTGTATTCGCTCTTCGTTTTATTGCCCATCACCTATCACCATTTGACAAACACTTCACATTCATTATACTTGCTCCTTGATAAACCTCGAACCTCCTTGAACCTCTTCAAACCTCTTTGAACCTCTTTGAACCTACTTCAGACTATTTTGCACATCTTCGAATCTATTTCAGACTCTTTTGAACATTTTTATATGCTCTTACAAACTATTCGCAACATGATTTGTCCTTTTGCATAACTAAACACAATGTATTGGTTTCAGCAGTGACATTTAGTACCAACTCGCACCCTTCCTCTGACTTGTGTTATACCATCTGAAGCCATTCAGTAGGTTTTGTTTGGATTTCCAGGTTGAGTATCATCACTGCAATGCGCGAAAGCATGATGCTGAGGATGCAGTGTGCAGCCTGAAATGCTCAAGCTCTACAGTAGGATTGTCCAATTTCTCTCGCCGTCCTCCACATGCATGATCCCAGCCCACTACTTCTTCCCATACTCAACCAACATCATCTTTCTCTTCCTCTTCATGTCCTCCTAAACTTATGGACCATGAGAGGTTGTATCTGCAAAACCACAGCAGATATAAGAAATGCTGTGGGTTTTACCTCCCAGATGGACACCCTTGTGAATTTCCATATGAAGATGGATATGTCGAATGCACGATGGCTTCCGTGAATGATGCAAGGAGGTGTATCAAGCTGGCTTTACTGCCTATCCCTCGTGATGAACATGCATCTCCTGTTGCTTCCATATCTTCTCATCCCCCTCAACTGGCCATGGCTCCTCCACCTCTACCCATTGCTGCAGTGTTTGATATGTCGGCTTACCCCATCGCATCTGTGTGCCCACCCAATAATTCTTTGATTCTGAATGGGGGAGACAGTGACTTATCTCATGACTCTAATGACTCAGTAAGCACGCACATTCCTTTTTTCATGCTGCACCTCGTGTAGGAATGTGCTGTTGAAAGCCGTGATCCTTCTGCTATCTCTTGCATTTTTGTTGAAGCATTAATTGATCATGGGTCTGGTCCAGTTTTGATTGATCAAGACCATGCCTCTCACTTGCAACTGCTGTTATGTTTACTTCACCAACCTTTTCCTGTCTCTGGCACTTTTATCAATGGCCTGAACATGGCCCCTCAGTTTTCACTTACCCACTGAGTAAAGCTCAAATTGCATGACTGTAACAACTGGTATTCTGCCCAAACTGTCCACGTGCTTGTTGCACCCAATTTGTGCCATCTGATAATTCTTGGACTTCCATTCTTGTACCATAATCACATTACAGTAAATGTCTGCAATGGCTCAGCAATAGATACAAGTTTGAACTTTGACCTCCTACATCCTATAGCACTGCCTGTATGTAAACCAATAGTGAAATTATGAGACGTGATCTCTATGAATATCGTGAACAGAAAGCTACTGCTAAATGAACTGAAGAGTATATTTGCTGTATGTAAACCATTGGTAGATGCACGATGTGAACCAGTAAATGGTATTGACATTATCACTGCTGTTCATGGTCATATAGTTCAACTTGCAGCTACTGAGCACTTGGAAAAATTGCACAACAAAATTTACAAAACTTATGCAGATGTTTTCAAACTGATCCCACATGTTGATGAAATGCCAGATATGGTACAATGTAAGATTAAATTAAAAGATGCAGATAGAATGATTACTACTAGAAATTACTCATGCCCATAAAAATTTTGTGAAGCTTGGAGTGTTCTGATTCAACAACACTTGGAAGCTGGATGTATTCGGCCATCATCATCAAAACATGCCTCACCCACATTCCTGGTTCCTAAAGCTGATAACACTGTACTTCCATGTTGTGTCAATGACTACCGTCAACTCAACATGAATACTATCACAGATTCCCACCCACTGCCACACATCGATGATATCCTTGCGGATGCAGAATGTGGCAAAATCTGGAGCAAACTTGACATGACCAATAGTTTTTTCACACAAAAATGGACCTCAAAAACATTCATCTCATTGTGGTAACTATGCTGTTGGGCCTGTATGAGTGGGTAGTAATGCCCCAGGACTCCATAACTCTCCTCCAGTCCACCAATGATGTGTTATGGCCTGTCTACACCCTTTCCTTGGAATTTTCTGCCACATTTATCTTGACAACATCATGATCTATTTGGACACTTTGGCTTAGCACACTGAACACATTAAACAAGTTATGGAAGCCTTGCATAAAGATCAGCTATACTGCAACCCAAAAAAATCAAAATTTTACTTGTCTGAACTTATCTTCCTCGGACACTGAATCTCTCAGGAGGTTATTGAAGTGTGCTCATCCAAAGTGGACAAAATATTAAACTGGCCTACACCGAGCTCTGCAATTGATGTTAGGAGTTTTCTTGGCTTAATGTGATACATTGCTGCTTTCCTGCCTAACCTGGCCAAACACATGATGACCTTGACTCCTCTGACAACGAAAGATTGTGAGAAGCACTTCCCCAGTTGGACTCTCCAACACCAGGTTGCCTTTGAAGCAATTAAAGGACTGGTTGTCAGCAGAGAGTGCTTAACGGTGATCAACCATTCTAATTCTGGCAACAACAAGATCTTCGTGACTTGCAATGCCAGTAATTTATGGACAGGTGCTGTACTAAGCTGGGGCCCAACTTGGGAAAAGGCTCACCTGGTCTCTTTTGATTTGATGCAACTGAATAATTCTCAAAAAAAATTATCCTGTGCATGAAAAGGAAATGCTGGCTATTGTTTGAGCACTTAAGAAATGGTGTTCTAACCTCCTGGGCTCACAATTTGTGGTTTACACAGATCATAGAACTCTTGAGAAGTTTGATACTCAAAAAGACTTGTCACAGTGACAAGCCCATTGGATGGAGCACCTCTCACAATTTGACAGGACGATTCACTACATTCGTGGTGAGGATAACACAGTTGCGGATGCTCTTTCATGTTTGCCTGTAGACCCTCATGAAGAGGTGTCTGAGGATGTGGATGTTGCTGACTCTCCAATCCGGTGGAATGACTGGTTGAAACTCGGGACTACATGCAATGCAATTTTATCAATCTCTGCAGATGAATCTTTCTTATGCAATGTTCGCTTGGGATATAAAGATGATGACTTTTGCCAAAAACTATCTGTCGCTGATGGAAGCATCCCTGGAATCAGATACAAGAATGAGCTGTGGTACATTGGTGACTGGCTCCCACAGGCATGTAAGTTGTTCAGCAGGGTGTTCCCAGAGATGTCACAGTGCATGTTTTATATTTTATTTTTGAATTGCACAGCCATTCTGACAGCTTGGCATCTCAAATGTGCTTATTTTTGGCAGGATTGATCTGATTGGACCCTGACTCAAATTCAGACTCCCATCCATGAGGCCTGACCTTGACCCATTTTCTGTGGCCTTACCAGTAGTGAAATGTCCCATAAATGTATGTCAATATAGGCATTTCAAGGCCATCTATTGTACACACTGGTAACTAAGTTGTTTTCTACTATGGGCTGTAGTGAGATCATCAGGGTTAGGAATTGCCTCGCAAAGCATTTCCTCAATATGTTGTCAAAGATGACACACCCTAATGAGTTCTGAATAAATCATACTGAATTCTGGTCCAATCCCAGCTTCCTACAGGACAACTGCATCACTATACTGAAGTGCATGCTCAATCTTGTCCAGTTTGGCTAGGGCTCATTCTAGGACTTTGTGAGGCTGCTGTTTTGCTGCAAGTTGTGATGTGAATTGCCCATAGAGGCCATCAAGATATGTCATGTTGCTGATACCAACAATCCTGTCCAAATGCTCTACAGTGTGAATGGCATACTCTTTCTATTTTTTCAGGAGGGATTGGCTAGAACAATTGGGTCAAATAGGGCCACCCAAGCAGCAACATTCTGCACATCATATTTTTGGTGGCATTAGCAACATAGAGAGCTGCCATGGAACCATTGCTTGACATGGGATCACATTAACAAATGTAGTTAAACTGAAATACATGGGGTTTATGCAGTATTGGCTGCTTCAATGTCAACCCTTTTTTCATGCTGAGAGTGCATGATTGTGGTCTTGTTCCTATAAGAATTGATTGAGCAGACATGTTTGGGGGCTATAAGCTCTTACTTTTCATAGTACCTCTTGCTCTTAAGTTGATTTGCAGCCTTCTTATCTTGTTTTGTCTTGTAGCAGCGAGGGAAGGACATGAGCGAACGGTATGAGATTGTGTGTTGAAACAAGCTCAAATAGAAATCATGTTTGATCAGTGCAGTGTAGAGTCCGACTGCTTCGCTAAGCACATCCCAGTTTGTTTTACCCTAATTTTTTGGCAAGCTCATCATTATTGTTGGAACATTCATCCTCATAGGATTGCAAATCCTGGTCCTCTTGAATAGCAGAGCATTCACCTCCATGAGGCTGCAAACCCTGCTGGGGTCACAAATGCATGGTATCATGAGAACATGGAAGTTGAAACGAGAGTTGAAAGTTGAACATTCAATGTGACAAATGTGACAACCGTGATGTTGATTGATGGATAAAGTAATATTCACATGCTTGGGGGTTATAATGCAGGCGATCAGTGGGTGAATGGTAATGGGGCATTATAGCAGGGTGAGGTTACCCACGGAAGCAGAGGACATTATACACAAGGCACAAGTTGTGAAGCAGGGGTTATAACGTGAGTGAACCATGAGAGAATGGCAATGGTGCATTATAGCAGGGTGAGGTTGCCCATGGAAGCGAGGGACATTATAACTTGAAGATGAGTCGTTATAACATGGGTGAACTGTGAGAGAATGGCAATGGGGCACAGAAGTGGGGGACGTTATAACACGAATACACAAGATGCGAGTCATGAAGCGGTATAATGTGGGCGAAATAAGAGAATGGCAATGGGGCATTATAGTGGGGCAAGGTTACCTATGGAAGCAGGGGGCGTTATAACACGGGTGAAGAGCAGGGGAGTTGCAAGTTATAATGAATTGTGCTCTACAGGTTGCTTGCCAGGACAGTGGGACATTATGACATCCCTTTCTACATTTCGTGGGGTATATTATAATATGACTACAGGGACTTTTGGATGATGGCTTCCACGCAAGTCTTCGCCGAAAACTGTGTCCAAAAGTAGCCCTTAAGTCTGTCTCTCCACTCCTCCATTTTCTCAATCTTGCCTGGTGGCTTCGACTACTGACTCCCCTACTACATCCTTATGTTTCCATTTCAACACCTGCAGTATCTACACCTTGTCTTCCTGTCCCGAACCTCACCCTCCCTCCTCCACTTTTTGAATTGTCTTCTCTAGCAGATATTCGACATGCAGCAGCAGCATCCCTCTCTCCATCTTCTACATGTCAGCCTCAAACTGCAAACAGATACACTGCAAGTTTGCTATGCCCGCCTGTTCCTGCTGATCGTCGTGTCATCCTTTGGACAACTCCTCACTCTCTTGAAGCCCGATCTTTGCTCGATGATGAGATTTCGCCATGAAGATTTTCGAAAAACTCCTTTCTGCTACATCCAATGTCACTCGACAATCATATGGTGCTGGACTGCTGCGATTTATGCAATTTTGTGATCGCGAAGGTATATCAGAAACTCTTCGCATGCCAGCTTCTGTTATACTACTTGCTTCCTTCATTGCCGATGCTATTGGCACTTGCACAGGACAGTGTATCCGTAACTGGCTTAACAGCTTATGTCTCTGGCACTTATACAACTGTGCAAAGTGGTATGGTCGTGACTCATGGATTACTTGTCTGCAGACAAGGAAGGAGTTCCTTTCAAACGACCTCCCCGTAATCCATTAGCTTGTTCACACCTCGCAACTCTCAGGCATCATCTTGATCTTTCGACTCCAGCACATGCTGCTGTCTGGTTTACTGCTTTAGCTGCATTTTGGGGTTATCATCGTTTGGGCGAATTACTGATTTGCTCAGCACGATCTTTCTCTTCCAAACATGACACTACTCGGGGAACTCAATTTTCTACATCGTGCAGCAATAGCCACAAAGTTATCACCTTCTGTTTGGTCTGGACAAAGACTACTTGCTTTCGTGGTGGTGAATGTATCTTAACTGCTAAAAATGATCTTTCCTGCCCTGTGTGGGCCCTTGAAAACCACTTTCGTATTAACAACATCGCCGATCGCGAGGCTTCCCTCTGTGCTTTCCGCGCCAGAGATTCTTGGTCCCACTTGACCAAGGATAAATTCTTACACATCACGTCTGGTATTGTGTGACAATCGGTCGTGTCCGCTCTTCACTCACCACAATTAACAGATATTTACAATATTGCAGACCTCGACTTCATCCTGGGGCACAGTTACCGCATTGGAGGATCTGTTGAGCTCCTCTCCATCGGTGTTGCGCCAGAATTCATTATGAAGCTTAGAGGTTGGAGTTCCTTATGTTTCCTACTCTACTGGCATCGTCTAGAGCTTATTATTCCCGCTGCTATTACACGTGCATGGGAGGCCCAACAAAAGCTTTTCGCTAAAAATTTTGGTATCACTAATCACTCTTCAAATCTTTCATTTGATCTCCTCACCATGTAATTTTGATTCTGCCCTTTACTTCTTTGTACTCCTTACTCACAACATAATTCTACTGCTTCTCCTGCATTTATTTAACTTTTGCTTTCGTGTACCCCGCATAGATCTGTTGGGAAGTTCGATCGACGGTGGAGCTATGCTCTGGTGGGCAGTCGTTGGTCTTCTTACCCAACTTCGGTAACCTGCGAAGCCTTGTGTACAGAGACTTGTGGATAGCAACTTTCCGGTTGGCTGTGTCCCAATTATATTTGGCATTCTGGCCCCAGCCCAAGTCTCTATTACCACACATTTTAATGATATTCACTCATTCTACCGTGCACGCCTCGGGACACGAGAGCGTTTGCCTTATGTACGCAAGAACGTGAAGCTCAGTGAGTGGTCAGTATATGGTAAGCCATTCCTACGGATCATCTTCAATTCTTACGGTCGAGATCGGTAAAAGAACGAGTCTCTTATATAAACATAAGAAGACTCGTTGCTGTCACACTTTTTTCGCAACATCCTACTAGTTTAGCGGATGTTGGGAATTATTTCCTTCGGATCAACAGTCATCTCATCCACAAGCCTGCCAGATGATCACTCAAGTAAAACAGTTGCAAGGTGATGTATTGAAGTATCGATAAAGAGGAGTAGTATGTACAATGTAATACATAATTTTACACAGCGAGTCACCACCAGAGCATGCAGATGGTGGTGATTGCTGAAAATGAAGAGCAACCTATTACTGCCTCTGTCCCAAATAATATTGGTAAAGGCTGTCCTCGCACGCAGCCCAGAGACAAAGGCCCATACTCTCGGCGGAAACCTGCATCGTTCCAACAGAATCCGGGAAGGTAGCCAAGAATGGATTATTCCGGACTGTACTCTGTTCATTTGTCTGCGACGATGGGAGCAAGGGCTCTCCTGTACTAACTGACCACCCACGTATTCGGCTGTCCTCGCCAGCTGCAAAGAGGAAATCATGGTGAAGGTCCAATGCAATGCCCTACCAAAGCCATCATCAGTATAAGCACCAGGTGACAGGTGAGAAACGGTGTCTACTCACTAGTCTTTGTGTGTGAGAGTTGACGTGACCAGAATATTTCATCACAGGTGTTGAATGTCGTGAAAATCGTAGGTCGAACATCAGCAGCTATTCGTTTCACGAATCACTCAACAGGCAAAACTATTTGCACAAGGGAAGACAGGAAAACTCACTTCACCATTCATATGGCTCGTCAGAAGCTGGTTATCTTTCACAGTCTCGAGATGTAGCACGCTCGATCTTGGTCGATTGGTAAATCGATCGTCAACTAGTTTCTGCCCATGTGGCTTTCCCATGCGTCTATCGAAGCGCGAGATGGTTCCATTCCGCGCGCCCGTGTAAATTAGATTCTAGGGCATCATCAGGAGATTCAGAAAAGGCGAAAACCACTGCAGACAAACATCTTGTTGTGACACGGCAAAGACATCACTGTGAGTGTCTAGGGTCTGAAATAAGGATAGATCTATGTGTTGGAAATATATGGCTTTCTTGTCAGCACCTGTTCGTATGATGGTCATGATCAATATTAAAAGTAAAACTCAGACTTAAATACCTAGAAGTAAAGAAGAACCTAGTAGGTGCGAGTTCCATATGTCATGCACATTGTGCAAGTTCAAAAGATATGTCCTCCTAGATTCAGTTCAACTACACAGATAGGCCATTGTAGTACAGCGACCACTGACCCTGGGACGTTTAGATCTTGAACAGACAGTTTTGGGGTTGGACCAAAACAGGTCGCTCTGCATGCCAGATTCATATAATTGATGACGAGTCAGAAGTATATCAATACGCACATACATAGAGCGCCGGATATGCTGATGGAGGATATCTACGCAGTATCAGCAAATGCTCTACATCAGAGTGACTGCCGACAAACATCTGACTCGGGGTGGAGATTAATGTCTGCAGCCCACATTTGCATAGTTGGGTCAATTTCTGTGTCTTTTGAAGTAGATGTGTACAACCAGCCACGATTGTCTCCAATGAAGCGATGACTTTGTCCATTGAGTGTTGTTGTCTATCCCGCCAGACATTAGACAACACATCTTCACTTCTTCTCAGTATACGGTACAAACACAGAATGCCTTTATCTTTCCGAATACTGGAATCTGGGTTTCCACAAGACGTGACGTGTATGCATAGTGCAAAGAGAGCACTTGGCTGCCAAGAATCAGATTTCTGGAAGGTAAGAGCTTGACATGCTGACGAACTGTGCTGCCTGGTGTCTCTGGTGCGGAAAGCATGTAGAACGAGTCAATTCCGTTGTATTCCAGAGTGTGCGTTGCTTCTTCCGCTTCAGATGTTCGGTTGTTGTACCAGCGTCAGGAGATGTTGACGCTACCAGTGCCGGGGTTACATATGTTACATTCTTCAGCTTGGAGGAAAGCGGAAAATAGCGGTTCAATCGTTCATCAAAGTAGAAACCCGGTAGCTCGAGCGGCATGAAGGTAGTTAGTTGGAGGTCAATTGTCTCGTGATCTGCAGTGCAGCTTCAACGTGCCATTTTCATCTACCAAATCGACTTTATAAAATTGAGTTCTCGTCCCTGTAAAGATGAACTATGTTCGGCATCGACGTACGTGTGAAGCAGAGCAGATGGGCCAGCTCATCGGACAGAGGTTAGTGAGAGAAAGGTGTGTGAAAGCCATGACAAATATGTAACTGCATTCAAGCTTAGTGAACAAGTGTCCTTTCCGAGTCAGTCCATGTGGTTAGCCAGCTAGCTCAAACAGTTTTCTCTCGAAGATATGGTTAGGACTATTACTGACTACAAGAGCCGAACGATCCCGTTGAATGGACTGCGGACTTACGATTGTACAAGGGGCGGTAAAGCTCAGCGACGCGGCGGCCATGACAGTTTCAGGACTTGAAAAAAAGGATATCAGGTTGATTTGTGATGTATTTTGGGTCAGGGAATTTGAATCTGAAAGAATTAGACTCACCTATGGAGCGGTACCGGTTTGCAAGATATTGCACAGTTTTTACACCTGTGGGAAAAATTTTTCATTGATGTTTTTCGATAGATTGAGTGACTCGGCATCATTTTCAGATTTCTGGCCAACTAACTATCACATGATTTGCTTTATTAGGATGCATTTAACCCATATAAGGCAGGTGTGCCTGATATTTGTCATCATTTGAACTGCACATCAGATTTGAATTCCTTCCAAAATAAGTACATACTTTTTTCAAATCCTGAAACCCCCCATGACATCTAGAAAAGCTATGTTGCCGTTGAACTGACGAACCATATATTCTTCTTGTCAACGCCTCCCAAACTTGACCTTCCTTCATGTAGCTACTCGCCACCACAGCCCGCTTCTTCTTCTCAACATCAATAGTAACTGTCACTTGGGATACGCCTCCAAGGAATTCTTGCCATCATCTACGGACTTCTGTTCTCTTTGGGCTCTGCCGTTCCCGCCTCCGAAGGCTGTCTCACGAGATGAGGCCACAGTGCTGCCACAGTCAAGTTACTGTGGGTGAGGAAACTTGACATTCCATCAAAAACGTCATTGTCGCATGTTTCTAGACATCAGTTTGCTACGGCGCCCTAGGGAAAGGGTGTTTACCTTACTTGGCAACATGCTCTAGCAAATCTGTACCACGCTTTCAATGTCTGGGAATAATCATTGCAGCTAAGCTCTTGAGTGTGTCGGTTGGCGTAGCTTCCGTCACAGTACTGGCATGATATTTGGTCTTTTGTATCCGGAGTCTTTTTGTTTCGAGTACGTGTGCAGGCCTCGAGAGTCTTACGAAAAGTTTCGGTGCTCCCTCAATGTCCGCCTCGATCTCACCTGAGACAATCGACCTGTCCAATATAACCTTCCTCACATAACTACATGGTATGGAGACCATGGACTTGAAAGTTGTATTTTGCCCCATGTCACTTCATCGAATTCTTTAGAGGTCTCTGTCTTGTTGGATGTATGCCTGCAGGTTTGGGCTGAGCCCTGATGTTCTGAAGAACGGCTGATCCCTGGAGTTGATTGGCAAACTCTTCTTCTATTTCGAAGCAGTTACGGTACGCTGTGGGTCCATGGGTGTCGAAATCTCGTATGGAGTATGCGATGTTATCTGTTGAAAACCCAATAATCAACAGCTTTGCAAATTTCCACTAACAGTCTTGGCAGTCTTGCTGTTTCGTACGATGTGCTGCTCACCAAGAGAGCCTAACGATCGACATTTAACACAGAGAAAGCAGAGACGACTAATGGAGGTCTAAATGACATTGTAGAGTATTGGCTGTTCCTTGGACATACACGAGCTGCTAGTCGAAATCGTCAGATTTGATTGACACCACGTATATATAAAGCCATTGCATTCTGGGGAACATACATATGTCAATTTTCGTTGTCCTTGGTCTGTCGGTTGCGATGGTAACATCGCTCTCAATTTCGTCTCTCCACACAGGTGACTATGTACGGGATTCTGTGTTACACTTTGGGACAAACGTTGTCGATTTTATAGTTTCGGGATTATGGTTCTCCCAAGTAGAAATCAGGGAAAAGCACCGAGCTGCGTCGACGATTTCAGTTGTGTTAAAACTTATAAGTGATTGAAACTAGATATTTTGGGTGGCCTGGTTTGGGGGGTCTAATTTCAGTCACATCGCGGAAACTATTGGTTTCGGCAAAGCTTTGGGGTGCGATGGAATGTGCACATGACTGAATACGGCAGAGGGAGCATGGGCACGATACGGCACGGCAAGGAAGCATTCTTAATGTATGAAACAGTATAGCGGTGTTTCACTCCGTCGCTATTATTACATAATAATAAGATTGATTACTTGTGGTGGTTAAACTATGGATGCCCTAGCTTATTTTTATTTTTATGAATTTTCTGTTCAGCTGCGTGGCCAGAATCCCCAATTCCCAGATTCGGACCGCCCGGGCTAGTGAAATCCGGACGGGTGCTTGAGCGGGATGCCGGCATGATGCCGGGTGTAAATCCACAGATTATTATTATACAGACATATATATATCCTGCAAACAGCCTCAAGGCCGACCAAACGCACCATCGACCGTGCATTGCGGGGAAATCATAAAAGCAGACAATGTCAGATCGTCTCAGCGAACCACCCAATCCCATCGGCACCGACTCGGCTTTTGTGCGACTTTCCCAGAGTGCGGTCCAACCCTGGATGTCCACAAAACTTCTGCCTTCCATTGCTCTCGATGATGCCCAACCTTCAGATTTAGGCTTACATGCGGGTTTATCGGATCCAACTCACGTCATCGTCAGGAATCCACCTAGAACTCATCTTGATTCGGGCCAATTCTGTGAGGACCTTGAGGTGAGCGCTGAATTAAAATGTCCTTACAAATATGGATGCCCGTCGATACGCACGAGTTTTGGACCCTGCGCATTTGTGGCATTACACAACTTTTGGGTATACCAAGATCTGACATCAATCGTTGACAGACTTGCTATCCGGAGAATTTCATTCGAGTTCCGACAGAGGGGCTCTACTTAGCATACTCACCCTCGTGCCGTGTGTCTCCTCATCTACTTTCTTCCGTTCTTGGCTTCAGTCGGCAGAAAATTGGAATGCCCAAGAAACATCCCTCGTTACATTCTCTACTCACACCTTCCTTTCTTAGTCTGCCCACCTCGCCCACCTCGTCAGATTTTGACACCATACATGTGAATAATGACTACATCCCGAGGGCGCGTTCCAGTTCTTCAGTAGACCAAGTATTACGCAGTCAGCATGACCAGTCTCCCGCATATTCATCTGTCACCTCCCCCAGAAGCTCGCCTCCCCTCGCATTTCTTATTGACGATGATCCATTTGCCAACCTCTCGCCAGCGCGCTATGCCTCCTCTTCGCATCCTATGACACCTCCACGACCTTCCACCTCATCTCCATCCACCTCACCTCGCGATACGGTGTTCCCTACCCCACGTTCTCCGTTGTCTCCATGTACTGAGACGAAATCATTATCTTTTGCGCGTCGCTCTTCATCCACAGCTTTACCATCTGGCATATCTCGAACGTTATCTGGACGCGCCAGACCTGCTTACCAGAAGCCTGCTTTTTCTCCCCGTCCTTCGTTACCCTCGCTGGATACCCTGGCGAAGCTGAACGTAATACTTTCTCCCAAGGTCTGTTTCGTGACATTCTTATACTTTACCCATCTCATGGTGACATAATATTGACGTTTTAAGGTTCGCAAAGGCCGGGTGGGTGCGAAACTCCCTGCTGAGCCTTGGGATAATCTTCAAAGTGTCCCAGCATCCGCAACTTCTCCATCAACCTCACGGGATTCTGCGCATTTATTCTTGTTTCCTGAACCTTCCCGGATTCCCGATTTTGTCTCTGACCTGGATTCCGACTCTGTGGATTTCTCATCAGATGAAGACGTGGACGGGATAGAATCATTGAACTATGATGCGGTTCTGGACAACGCTCCCTTCGATCAATCTGGCTTGACCTATGACGTAGACATGGAAAATTTCGTCAGGGATACTTCTCCGTCTTTGTCGCAGACGGCATCCTCGTCGCTGTCACCACTCACACGCTCGACATCATCCACATCAAACTCTTCCGCATGGTCGTCAGACGCCCATCAACATCCCGGCCATAGCAACAGCATGTCATCTGCAGAAAGCGACAGTGATATCCTTAGCTCTCCTCCAGAAGAATACCTCTTCTTTCCAACCTCTGGTTATTCGTCGATTGCTATTACCGACCCTTTGTGGCCATCCCACTCTAGATTCGACAACATCGATTTGGAGATGGATCAAGATGACTTGCAATTTTCCGATGTCAGCTACCTTCATGAGCCTGAGGTGATGTATGAACCTGGTACTTCGGCAGACACCGTTCGGCCCTTGATGAATCCCAAGACCGACCCTGAATCTCATCCGGGCTCACAGCTGCAGACGGACAATGACCAAGTCGTTGACGGGATTGGCTGGGAAGGACGAGAACAGAAGGGGGACCAGCATGGCTTCTCCAGAGAGCAGGATTCAGGTGGAACCAGCGGAGACGGGAAGGGCGGAAACGGGAGTGGCGATGGGCACTCGGGTGGCAATGGCCGGGAAAGATTCGGCGGAAGAGGTGATGACGACGAAGACGACCGGCGAAATCGTTTTTCCGCCTTCTCGACCCCCTCTGATTCTGAACTCTCTGATGAGACAGAAGACGAGTCTACGGATGACTACGGCGAGGAACCAGTTCCTGAGGCAACCTCTCGGGGTTCCTCTGACGACGATATACCTCTAGCTCAACGAATACCTACAGCTCTACAAGCCCAACGGACCATACGTAGACAAGTTCGCGAAGAACGAGAAAAACGCCGGAAAGAACGTTCCTTGCGTGTGGAACAGGAAGGTAGAGTCCGGAGTCGGCAACTAACACTACGTCCAGCAGGTGCAGGCGATCCTTTATCACAGTCCAGCATGTCGAGCTCCCAAGAAGCCGCTTTACACGCGTCGAAGTCTCTAAGGCGACCGCGTACAGCAACGTTGCCTTCCAATGCCGTACACCCGTTCTCCCCTGAGGATCTCTCTAGGAGACTTCAGACTGTTGAGGTTGCAGGGGCGTCAGCGGCACGTCTTCATCGTTCCCCTTCGATGACTATAAGACCGAGAGATGTAGTATCTGATAGGCCTGGAAGCGCAGGTCGGAGTCTAAGGGATGTCGGACCTGTGTTATATCAGACAATAGAGGTTCCATTGGCGTCTACGACGCATCATCCCCTCTCCCCTCCGATGGGGGTTAGGCCGAAAGACGTGGTGGACAAGGCAGGCAGGAGCCTGAGGGATGCTCCATCTGTGCCGCATGCTACATATTCACCTCCCAAACCACATCCCGAAAGCCATCGAGCTATCCACCCCATGCGATCATTTCATAGACCACAACGCAGGAAAGTGGATGATCCTTCCGCTGCGCATATGCCCAGCATGCCCGTAGATGCTGAGATGAAAGTAGGCCGTAGCTTGACTCGTACAGCGATTCAGGATAGATCAGCCCGCTCTCAATCGCACTCTCGCTCTCATACACACTCTCATTCTCACTCTCATAATGCGAGCCCACATCCCCTCCCCACACATACGACATTGGAAGACAAGGTAGCCCCACGTCGATCTGGGGAAGAAACCCGTAAAGTCATGAAAAACAACTACGAGTCTAAATCCACTCGCCCGTCTCTGGAGTCGCGACCAAGCACGCAGCGTCCGCCGGTACCTCCACTCCCTCCCGCAGAAGTCTTGGTTAGTGCCTCGGTAGGCAGAGGGAGCGTGACACAACAGCGTGTTTTCATTGGTGATAAGCAGCGTTTTAATATAGTTGAGATAGGTCCTTCGACCAATGCAGGGGACGTCATTGAGATGGTGGAGGCACAGGGATCGCTCAAGGGATGGGTTGGCAGTGGTGACTGGATGGTTTGGGAGATTGCACAGGATTTTGGGATGGGTGAGGATGAGTTTTTTTGCAGTTCTTTCTGTTAATTCATGCCTTCTTGCAGAGCGTCCTGTGAGAAGTTTCGAGCTTGTGGTCGATATTCAGTCATCGTGGAATAAGGACAGAATGCTGAACACTTTTGTGATCCGATTGACGCCTCTTGCGGCGCCACTCAGTCGTTCAGTAAGTCACCTAGGATTTAACAGCTTTACACAGGCGCTTATGTGATGTGAATCCAGGCTATACCGTCTGCTTCACCGACATACGCCGGGTACGTCGACTGGGAAAGCAAGCGTGGCAAATGGACCAAACGCTGGCTGCAATTGCGAGAGCACAACTTATATCTTGCAAAACGTGATAATGTTTGTGATGCTAGCGCTATCTTGATATCCCTGTGTGCTTATATCATGTACATCAGGGAAGGGACGAAGTGCTCCTGTGTTCGCTCTCCAATTTTGATGCCTACTTCATTACGCGCCTTCACAAGTCGCCTCGGCCCTTCACATTTGCTGTGAAATCCACCGATAATATTTCTTTTTTTGAAAACAAGGCAGATTACTTGCATGTATTCTCTTGTGGAGAAAAAGAAGGCAATATATGGATGGAGAAGATTTTGGTGGCTAGAGTAAGTCGACTATCACATGCAATGTAACCCCATTGACTTTGAATCTGACGCTTTCGTGACCAGTCGTACGTGTTACATCAAGAAAAGCATGTACTCTTCAATCCAAAGGCGAGTAATGGCAACGCCGCAGGCGGTATTCTCACTCGTGTTAGCACGAGGAAGGCATCATCAGCTCGCCCGCCACAAGCCTTTATTGCTGCTTCCCCCCCTTACGCAGGCCGCCACGACATTTTTGAACCTGGTTCGCTGTTGCGCAAATAAATCTAATCCTCCGTTTTTTGCTTTCCCCCCAATCATTTTGTATCAACATTGGTATGTATCGCGCCCACAGTGTATCGCGCCCACAGCCATCGACTGTATACCAAGTTCTGGATCATGGACACCCTGTAGAATACTTATCTTATCCTTGGCACATCGTGATGTCGAGAGTATTAGTACATAGAAACCACGAAGCTGAAACAGTAAAAAGTAATAAAAGAATTATGACAAACTAGGTAGACATCCGGAATTGAGAAGCAAACGCGAGTACTCTAATCTGACGTCTTCGCCTTCTTTTTGGGCCGTTCTGCCTCGGCATTTTCTTCGGCCTTTTTCTTTGGCTTTGGCTTAGGACGAGGCCGCTCTTCGTCGATATCCATTGCATCGTTGTCTTTGGGCTTTGGCTTTGGCTTAGAACTTGAAGCGACTGTAGGCTTGGGCTTGGGCTTGGGCTTGAGCTTGTCATCATCCACATCCATCTCGTCGTCCGATTTTTTCTTCTGCTTGGGTCTCGGCTTCGGCACAAGCTTCTTCTTCGGCTTGTCTTCTTCATCGTCCTCCGCGTCGCTCTCTGCTGCCTTGGCCTTTTTCTTCACCACTTTCTTTGGGCCATCTGTTTCCTTGTCCTTTCCCTTCTCTTTCGCTTTCGCTTTCGCCTTGGCCTTGGCCTTTTGTGCAGCACCTGTGAGAGCCCGGTCACCACTGGCGTCTGAAGCGGTTGCTGCTCCTTCGTCATCAGAGTCGCTATCGCTTGGCGACCCCGAATCTGATGCGGAAGCTTCAAAATCCTCTGCAAGCAATATACGCTCATTAAGACCGGACGTAAGAGAAAAGGGGTTCGACTTGCCATCTTCCTCGCTATCTTCGTCATCATCCACTCCATTCGACGGCTTGACGCGGGGCGGCTGATCGTCCGAGCTCACACTCTGCATATCGTCGTCATCGTCATCTTCACCAGCCGCCGCAGCCAGAAGCAAGTCCGCGTCCGGCACCATCTCATTCTTAACTTTGATCTTCTTGTCCTTCAGATACGTCTCAACGAGTTCGTGATCTTCCTTGTTGATCGAGGTAAAGTTGTGCTCCGGCCCACTCTTTGTGACAATCTTAAGATCGAATGTGCGTGCGGCGGCGGCACCCATGCTCGCGCCGACACGGGAGAAGACAACTTGATGGATGTCCGCGAACTCGATGAGGCTAGGCTGCTTGGAGACAAAGAAGATGTACTTTTCAAGCAGGAAGAGGTCACCTTGAGTGGCTTTGAGGTTAGCTTTGATACCGGGGTGGCCATCCCGACTAGACAGCGGAATAAGTAGTCGATGGGAAAAACTGAACGCCTTGCTTACCTCTGGAAGCTGCCAGAACCAATGATTTTCTTCTTTGCGAGGGCTCGGAATACGCCTGAGACGACTTCAAAGGTGGGATCTTCATAATTCTTCTTTAGCCTATCATATTTAGCAATATCCTCCCTGTGCCACGAACATGAACATCTAGATGATGACAAAAGATATTAGAGTCCTATGCTCACTCGCTCATGTTCAATTCCGCCGTGATTTCTTCCTCACGAGTGAACTGCATCACCAGATATTGATAACGGGTCTGACCCTGGCCGATCGGCACTCTCAAGTCAAGCTACCAACAGATCATCCATCAGCGAGGTCCCCTTAGTCGGTCAATATGGAAAACTGACGATGAACAAAACATGCTGATCATCTTTGGGTAGCAGGAACAATTTTGAGATGTGACCATAGTCAATTTTGTAGTCGTAAGTCTTTCCACGCAGCCGGAGAAATTCGGGATACATATCCATATCGTACCGCCCACGAGGAGTTAGAACAAGGACCTCTTCGAAGCTGAGGACAAGGTCCCCAGTGACTTGCCCGATTTCCGCCTTCTCCTTGATCATGTCATGGAACACTTGCGCCGCGCTGATCTCTTCCTCATCATCATCCTCCGCATCCGATTTCTGGGATCCTGCCTCTGATCCGGGGCCCTTGAGTTTGGAATGTGTCCCGGGGACGTGGAATCGAATCTCGACCATCTCGTCACCGACGTTTTTGGAGGCTGCTTTCGAGGAAAGGCTAGAAAATTCAAGCGTTACTTCTGTGCGGCCTGCCATGTTAGAGTTGGTAACTCGATCCAAAGGTAGCTCGAAGACAGTTTTTTCTGATACCATGAATGCGAGATCGGTGCCTTGGATAGAGTCATTTAATGAATCTGCCAAACATGGACATGGACCAGGACTCACCTTGAAAATCAGTGACACCCCAGTTCCACCCCTTGAAAGAGACTTCTATAGTTTCCAATGTAACACTGAAATGATTCTTCATCAACGAAGAGAGCTTGTCGTGATCCTGTTAGGAAGAGGAAGGTGAGGTGTCTAACGCGAGTCAAGGGGGTCCTAGCACACCTCCCGTAGGAAACCGTCAAATTTTTCCCGCCTATGGTCCCTCATACCAATCCGGAGCTGAAACCCGCGGGCAACGCGTATCCACTGCGCCCACCTGATGTCTGGAGCAGCCATCGCGATGACTTCTTCGGAATCGGCGCCTCTCCATGCCATTCCACTAGATGCCAGACGAAATTCTAGATTCAAGTGATGTGAACGAGTTGTGCAGTAATATGGTTGAACCTACTTCCGACTTCGGGGGAGAGACCATGGTATATTTTGTCAAACTGAGTGGTCATTGGTGGTAAGATGGAGAGAGAACGAGTGAGAAAGAAGACGCGCTGACGGAGCCTGAATTGGACGCGTCGCATGCACTTCTCAGATTACTTGCCATACCTTCATTTCATCTTCTTCCGTTATTCTGTATAAATTCAGTTTGGATACCTTTACCATAGTCTGATCTTCTAATCTTTGACTGCCTCGAATGGAATCTCTGGAGACCCGTTCTCGGGGTGTGCAGGAGAGAACTTTTTGTAAATGGTGCGTCTCTCATGGTGACTTATCGTGACTTTACATATTGTTCTTTCAGGTTGAATACGAAACTTGAGAGCAATGGGTATCCGCCAATGTCATCTTTGGTCAAAGATCTATCAGATGGCGTCCGCCTTATTCAACTTATGGTGAGCATACTTTCCCACCGGCCTCTTGGATGCGCTGTGAAGCTAAGTGTTATAGGAAATAATGGGTATGTTCGGCATTACATTCTTCTCTCTAGGTCTCATTCTGTGTGCAGGTGATGTATCTCTAGGTCGGTATAACAAGAACCCTCGTATGCGTGTTCAGAAGGCCGAAAACGTGAACAAGGCTTTGGAATTTATCAACTCCAGAGGCGTCAAACTCACCAACATCGGTCCGGAAGGTCTATCTCGAGCCAATCCTCTCGTAATCCCGTCCTTATCCTCTTCCTATCTCTATCTTACAGACATCATCGATGGGAACCTAAAGCTCATTCTTGGCATGATTTGGACGCTTATTCTGCGGTTTACTATTGCGGACATCAGGTGCATTATATTAAGCTCAGATATGTCTCATCTACTAACCAATCTTATTATCCAAGTGAAGAAGGTCTGTCGGCGAAGGAGGGGCTTCTCCTTTGGTGCCAAAGGAAGACCGAACCTTACAAAGAAGTGAACGTGCAAGACTTTTCCCTCAGTTGGTCAGACGGCCTCGCTTTGTTCGTGCGCTACATTCGCATGCGAGATCATTGCCGTAGAATACTCTGACCATTTTTTCCCGCCGCAGATGTGCATTAATTCACTGCCATCGCCCAGATTTATTGAACTATGACGAGCTCGACAAGGTGAGATATCTGCTGTTCTATTAAATCATTATCTATATATTTTCGATATAGGCAGATCGGCATGGTAATACACTACTGGCATTTAAGATTGCAGCCGAACACCTAAACATACCTGTAAGTACGCACTTTACCTCAACACATAGGTCACTGTTTCTATAATCCTTCCTATTAGCAACTGCTTGAAGTAGAAGATCTATGTGATTCAAATCGCCCTGACGAACGTAGTGTCATGACATACATTGCCAGTTTCTTCCATGCATTTTCATCAATGGGTAATCTCTCTTACTTCGCTTGCGATCTACTCTCCAATTCCATTTGGCAGACCAGGCTGAAACCGTCTCACGTCGCGTTGAGAAGTTTGCCGAACTCATGCAATCCGTCTGGGTCTCTCGAAATGATTATGAACGGCGCATCCGCCTAGTATGCATCAATGCACTAATGCTACATATGACGATGAATTTTCTGACAGTTTCCCAGCTTCTTTCAGCCCTCTCAGAAATTCAGTCACAGTGGTCTGCCGCAGTCTTTTCTGGATCGTACACGGATGCTAAGGAACAATCCGCTGACTTTACGACCTATAAGCAGACGACGAAACGATCATGGGTGGCCGAGAGACAAGATGTTGCCACACTCTTTGGAAATGTACAAACGAAGCTCAGGACGTATGGTCTTCGGGAATACGTTCCTCCACCTGGCTTGTCGTTGTCCGATCTGGATGAGGCGTGGAAAGCCCTGCTATCTTCTGAGGCACGCAGGTCTAGGGCGATCAATGCACAAATTCGACAGTGAGTTGCCGCGTTCGTTCTTTTTCATTATTTCGCTCGAACCGCGCACAGGATAAAAGAAACTTTGCGAAAGAGATTTGCAGACTTAGCAAATGATTTCGAACAACAGTTGCATGCCATCTCGTCTGAATTGACAGCAATTGAAGGTCCTTTGGAGGTAATCATTTTTCCTGTCAACGGAGCATGTTTCTGAAAAAAACTTCGCTTGTGAAGGAACAACAGCAACAAGTTCAGCACATCCAGACTCGACTACTGGCCCTTTCTGGTGTCCTGGATAACGTTGCAAGTGCAGAAGCAGAATGTAATGCCGCCAACGTGGAAGAAAACGATTACACGGTGTTCACTTGCCAGGACTTGGAGTTCGAGCTAGAGCTCGTCGTTCAAAGTATCGTGAAGAAAATTGCATTTATTGATAACCAGGTCCGTCTCCTCATATCTCAAACAAACATGTGCAGTAATTTTGGTGAAAATAACCCAGATCGTCTCACGAAACATGACGAATCTCACACCGGCCCAACTAGAGCAGTTTGAAAGTACATTCCGCTACTTTGACAAGGATGAATCCAACACGCTTAGTCTCACTGAAATGACTGCAGCACTCGCCAGCTTGGGCATTGTGTATTCAGATGTAGATATGGACTATATTTACACTCAGCTCACGGATGATTACGGGGCAGTGACGTTTGAGGCCTTCATTAATCTTCTGGTCACTATTTTAATCACTTTCGCATCAGTCGGAAGCATTGACTTGACTTCGCAGGTCGATATCACAGAGGACCAGACATCGCCCGAGCAGCTGCGGGAGTCCTTTCGCGGGATTGCTACTGACAAGGTGTGTCGTATTCTGCGCGATGGCTCCACTAGTATTGACGCTACGAATGCACAGCTGTTCGTTACTGAGCTGGACTTGCGGATTGCGCATCTGTCCCAGTCGGCCCTCGATTACCTGCGGGAGGCTATGCCGAGAACTTCGAATGAAGCAGGGGAGCCGCAGTACGATTATGAGCGCTGGCTGGATGATGTTTTCGCATAGTACTTGGTGTAGAATACATTTGCTGACAACTTGCTACGGACCAATGTTTGATAAGATCACCTGATGTAGACCCACAGCCACATTAAAAAGCTCTTTCATCTCTTCATCCACTATCGATCTCTTTGGTATCCAATATGTCTGACACACTCACGCATCAGGAAAGTTAACTGGTGTATCCAATCCCTCTATTATCTAACTCTCAAACAGCCCGCTGGTGCACAATCCGGCGTCAAAGTCTCGCAGCAGGCCAAAGACGCGTTCGTCGACCTGAAGGAGGGAAGGAAGCATAAATACGTCATCTTTAACCTTTCGCCAGACAACAGGGAAGTCGAGGTGTTGAAAACATCGAGCTCGCCGGACTACGATGAATTTTTGAAGGAGCTTCCTGCAGATCAGTGCCGATGGGCTATCTATGATCTTGAGTTCGAGAAGCAAGACGGCGGGAGGAGGAACAAACTGTGTTTCTTTTCCTGGTGAGTTACTATCGTCCCCATGGGACTCTAGCCTTGTCCTGGGTTGCTTGTGTACGCCGATGCTGATCATATTGGATAAGGACTCCCGATGAGGCGAAGATCAAACAGAAGATGGTGTTTGCGTCGTCCAGGGCCCAGGTTCAACGTGCACTTACCAGTATGTCTAGTGTCCTTGAAATTCAGGGCACTGATTTCGAAGAAGTCTCATACGACACCGGTGCGTGTGATCGCGTCGTCCCATCGCCCTGATTGATCTTTTTTCTGCAGTGTTCCGCCGGGCCTCCAAGGGTGCCTAGTTCACTACTCTTACTTATACACTTTCACCATCTCGTTTTGATATTTCATTGTAATCTGCCGCCTCTTTGACTGCTATCAAACCAACTTTTAGGGTACAACCCTATCCTAAAAATGCTTATCGAAACTCAATAGCCCATTATAGAAAACGAACCATGCCATCATTGCACGCCGCGACCGATAATCGCCAACTTGTAGCTTGATCTAACCGAGATAGCACCAAATCAGCCACGACCACCATTAGTCTGAGCATAGATCGTGGCCGCTGTGCACATGTTTTGCTCTCCAGAATATGGAGCGCTGTGCTCAAGCTTACCTGATATGCGCTCTAGAGTAAATTTCTGTTGCATCACACTAACAGAATAATATAAACACGAAACAATGGAAGCGACGCTTCCAAGCGTTGAAGCATCCGATCTAAGCTCGAGTAACAAAGTCCAGGACACAAAGAACACGAATGCGGCTGCAGCATGATCGCCTTGGTATTCCGTTGCACCATGAATGTCGAGTGGCTGTGGCAGGGCTTTGTTGATGTTGTGGGGTGTGCCCCCTTTCACACCGATTCTGATTGCCGGGAGGGAAGGTTCATGCCTGTCCAAAAGATTTGACTGGGGTGTATCATGTGCATTCACAATCACATTAAAGGACTAATTGCTTCTACCTCTGCAGAGCTGGCTGCTCTAGCCACATAATCGAGCTGGGGTTTTCAGTAGTGCTGTTCCGGCCCGGCTTGGCCTGAAAGCCCCAGCTTTGGCCTGAGGCGGCTTTGGCTTCCTCAAACCTCAGGCCAGGCCAAAGCCGCCGCTCATGGCTTGGCTTGGCCCAAGCCATGGCTTTTGTATGTAAAAATGAAATTTCACATACAGTACTCCAGCAGTTGATAATTTGAGGACTACATATCCTAACATGTGTGGTAGTACTAGTATACCATATAGAACACACTAACAAAGGAGAGGTAGAATAAAATCAAATCTGTTTGTCATCCCTGTTGTTCAATCCCCACTTGTCAAGACCTGTTTCACCCGATCAGATTCCCGATAATTTCTGATTCTTTTCTGATTCTTTTCTGACCTTGTCTGTTAGCATCCTGGCTGCAGTACCTTTTAGTCATCAGACAAGTTGTCACGTGCTTTAGTAGTCATTTGCTTACTCACTTTATTCCTAATACAGCCTTACCAATTCTGGTCACAGACACTTACCAAGACCTGTTAGTAAACTTCTGCATTTTCCATTATTCTTCTGGCCTTCATTATTTAAGTGCCCATAGCTTAGCCTTAGTTTCCAGTTTGCAAATTACTTGTGCTTTACTTGTGCTTTACTTGTGAATTACTTGTGACTTGCTTGTATTACCTATCCTCTGCCTAATGTCAACTCTTCATTCATTTTTGACTTGTTCTTGACCTAAACCATTAATCTTGAACCCCTCTTGACTTCATTCACCCCATAATCTCTGCTTCATTCTATCTTCACCCTCTGTCTGGAAACCCACTGGACATCTGCATGCTTTCTGCCTGAAATTGGACAACTGACAAGGAGAAGGGTGCAACTTCTTATAAGTTGAAGCCAAGTCCTCTCTGGCCCCTTTCACCTGGCATGCTACAGCCTGGTGGATTCTGCCTGGAACCCCTGAACACCTCTGACCACCTCTGACCGGAAGTCTGGTGTATTTCTGACCAAGTACTGACCTTGGTAGTAGCAATCTTGAACTTGACAGTATTTTCAAACTCACACTTCTGTCAACCCACACCATTCTGAACCTTATTCTATGTCCCGCACAGAATCACAATCTCAGTAGACAACAAGAAACTCCTGTTGCACAGGCACTCTTCCAGGCTTGTCAGCTGTACAACAATCAGTACTCCCAGCTCTGAGACCCACTTCTACTTTCAGTGCCTCAGTCTGACCATCAAATATATCCCAATAAGTTGGCTCCAGTGATAATACTCAATCCAGAAACCCAAACAAAACCTACTAAATGGCTTCAGATGGTATTACATGAGTCAGAAGAAGGGTGCGAGTTGGTACTAAATATCACCGCTGAGACCAAAACATTGTGTTTAGTGATGCGAAATAATAAGGGTTGTGGTGAATAGTCTTTATAGGCATACAAAGGTGTTCAAAAGAGTTCGAAAGAGGTTCAAAGATGTGCGAAATAGTTCAAAGTAGGCTCGAAGAAGTTTGAAGAGGTTTGAAGAAGTTTGAAATAGGTTCAAAGTATATCAAAGAACGAGTTTAGTGAATGTGTAGTGTTTGTTGAAAGGTGATAGGTGATATGTGATAAAACGAGGAGTGAATATGATAGTTTCGAAGAAGTTCATGATATTTCGCAGAACTTAGAGATACGATGCAAACTAAGACTCAAGAGAATGGCTCTTAAGTCAGATGATAAGTGTGAGGGTAACTTGTGCTGTTCCCCATTGCTTTATTATATTTGTTATTCTAACTAATACAAGTTTATATACAATCTGAAGGAATAGTACTAAAAAGGAAATAATAACAATTGTAGAACATGAGGCAATGTGCACAGCAAATAAAGGTATTGTAAAACATAAAACAAATGAAAAATGATAATAAGTAAAATGTACATTGTCCCAGTATGGTAATAGTTCTTGTTCTATTGCTTTAATATATCAATAAAACACAAAACTGCACTTATTGTATTCTAAGTTTCTTGTAGTCTTTCCTCGTGTCCAGTAGTACTCGATATGCGGCAAGTTGGCTTGTTCTGGATGTGCTGCATGTATCGAAAGTGTTTCAAGACAACTATACAGTGGCCGACATCGTTTGAGATGCTACAAAGTCATTCAAAGTGTCGTGAAATTGTTTGAAGTCATTTGAAGTGCTTCAAAGTTGTCCGAAATAGTGTGAAATAGTGCAAAATAGATTTAAAGTCGATTTCATGGCCTTCGTAGTAATTTGGAGTGCATGTCGTAATGTGTCGATACAAGTGGGATCCATTTCCAGACCTTATAATGCATAGTGGACCTATCACTGGCACACCATCTGTTAGCACCAATGTCATGTCTATGCACTTGCCTTTGGAACCCCCTCAGATTCCGACTCCACTCAACTACATGGGGGATGACAGGCAACCCAACTCTACCAATAAGGAAGCTACAAGTGAAGAGAATGGACTTTCTGGTGGACCCAACAGCCCTAGTAGTCCTGATGGCCCCAGGGATGACCCTGATCCTGATGACCCTGGAGATCAACCTCCTTTAGGTAGAAATCCAGATCTGGACAACAGATTTGTCAATGCCTTGTTTGATCTTTTGGACAGTCTCCATACTCTCCTTCAGAACCAAGCACCAAAGCCCATTCAACAGTTCCAACCCCCAGAAACTTTGGGACTTCCTAGTTGCATGCAATCTCCATTTCTGAGATTGCCCTTATGTCTTTGCTTCCAACGAAAGGAAGATCTTATTCATCATCTCTTACCTAAAGAAATCAGCATTTAGCTGGTTTGAACCCAGCCTCAATGACCCAACAGATTCTGTTCACTGGATGTGGAACTATGAGGTATTCCTTGGGGAGCTAGAGAGTAATTTTGGCCTTCATGATGCTTTGGGGGACACTGAGAAGGCTCTCTCTGAGCTCACTATGAAGAAAGGAGGCCATATAGTCAATTTCTGCAGACTTCTGCTCCGTCTCTGCATAGAAGTTTTGCAGGGCAGAAAACCTGACACTCTGGCAGCCTTGCAGCTCAAGGCCCAAGACACTCACAACATTTACTGGATGCAGGAAGAAGAGAACTGCCTCAATGCCAAGGCCACTGAAACTTCCGGAAATCCCAGGAAGAAGGACTCCAGGGGTTCCCCAAGCTCCAATTCCAATTCCAGCTCTAATTCTAATAATCAGTCCAAGCTGTTATGAGAGCAAAATCAATATTTTACATTATCTTATCTAATCATATCAGATCATCTTAGTAGATTACATACAGCATGGTTAGGGGTAGGCACTGTGCAACAGCATGGCAAGGGAGGCTTACTGATTCAACACATGGGGTAAGCATGGCCAAACCTCATGGATGCAGCATGTATAGTAGTAGTATATAAGATGCAATATTATACCAAGAGGCTCTAGTTGAGTTCTCTTAAGATTCCACCATAACAAGTGTGAACGCTTGAGACTGCAAGACAACCTTTCTATCAAATGACAACTTCTTGTGAGAGCCTGCCTAGCAGTCCACTCAGTATAACTTCTGTTTAAGTAGTGGTTGCAATTGGTATTGCCTTAACAGAAGAACTCAACTCCTTTACATGCTCTCTCACACACCATACCTCTCACATCACAGAACGTTTTGACAAGGAGCCTAGTATCCACCTTATCACTAATTTCTCCACATGCACATTTCACCCAAACCACTTTAAACATTTCATCAGCAGACCCTCAGAGCTTCACAATAGATGACAAGGGATCACTTGTACTAAGAGTAACATTAAGCCTGACTCTCAGGAAATTACCTATAAGGAGTGCTGGGGATATCTTTAGAGAAACCCACCTCGCTGCCACTGAGTACATAAATAGTAGATTTGGCATGGTTTGTTTGGCAAGAGAGCTCTGAAAGAGAAAGTGAGGATCTTCCTGTACTGAGTGTTAGATCTGCCTGTTGGTTAACAGGGTCTGCGAGCTACACTGCACTTGGTGTAACAGATAAACCCCCCTTACATACCTAAGGTCCAACTCAGGGTCATGTGCCCAGACCAAGGAACTATTGAGTAACAAAAATGTTTTCCAAACACTGATCACATTCATCTGCCATATCTGACACAACCCCATCATTGGCACCTTCACCTACCACACCACTATCTGCTAACCTATCATTAGTAAACATGGGTGACTTGTCAGAGGATTTAGAATTACCAAGAGAGCTAGCACTCTCCATAGAGGAACACTATGCAAATCTGAAGCAGGAACATGATGAAATCATCACACAATTCTTGTCAATGAAGGAGGAGCTAAACCTCACTAAAAACAAGCTCGAGGGTACAAAGCACAGGGCGCCGAAGATTGCCTTACCACCAGTATTCACAGGGAAGATGAAGGAAGTTAATGCATTCTGTACCACATGCTACATGTACCTGCATGGGTACACCAATGAATTTCCTACAGCCAAGGTCATATGGATTCTCTCCTTCCCACAGGGTGGCACAGAATTGAAATGGCGTGAGGTAGCTGTATGAGAAATCATGCATGGTGTAATGCCATTTGAGACAGCTGAAATACTGCTAGACAACATTGAGGAGACCTTTGGGGACTCTAACAAGAAAGACACCCAAGTCTTCAAGATCATGACTATGATGCAGGGTGATAAAACTGCAGATGACCATGTCTAAGACTTTAAGATTGCTGCACACAAATTGGGCTACACTGGGAAGCCCCTGATCTATGAGTTTAAGGAGTCTCTTAACTGGGCACTGCACGAATGACTTAATAACTTGGAATGGAAACCATACACAATCACTGGGTGGTACATGGAAGCAATGAGGCTGGACTGCCAATAGCAACAAGCAAAAATGGAGGAACAGATGTTTGCCTCACACAGGAATCAGACGGTTAAGGTGCCAGCAGTATGGCCATTTTAGGAAAAACCACCCAAGATGCAGCAGCCAGCTGAGCAGCTGAGAAGGAATCCAAATGCTATGGATGTGGATTGTGGGGGAGTAAGACCCCCAATGAAATGTTGGAAATGTGGCAAGCTGGGCCACATGGCAAGGAATTGTAGAGTCAGATTAGATGTATGGAACATGACCTACAACAAAATGAGTGACTTTTTCAGGATGGAAGAGGAAGAGAAAGCCAGGAAGAAGGATTTTCCAAGCGAGGACAAGTAGCTCCCATACTTAGTTCTCAGAACAGATACAGTAATTTAGTAGTGGATGACTTATGTAATGATTATACAACCAGGGGGACTCAGGAAACTGAGCTTGGTGCACAGGTGGCATGCTTAATTCCCATTTCACATGAGGCATTGGAGTCAGAAGTGAACAAAAGCAAGGGAGAACCAATTGGAAGACACTTTGTACGATTGACAAAATTTGAAAAAGAGATACTGATGAACATTGCTATCACCACCATGGATATCCATGACTCAATATCAGTCAAGGCACTGCTGGATAGTGGAGCAACTGGTCTATTCATAGACAAAGAATTTGTGCACTACAATAGATTGAAAACATGAGTGTTGGAGTACCCTATTAAGGTATACAATGTGGATGGCACAGAGAATCAAGGAGGCTTGATTACTGAGGAGGTCACCTTGATGTTGTCACACAAAGGACACCAAGAAAAGGCAGTGTTTGAGGTGTGCAATTTAGGGAAGGCAGTAATTATTCTGGGACACCCCTGGTTGAGGAAACATAATCCAGAGATAGACTGGATCACAGGAGCAGTAAATATAATTTGATGCCCACATGAATGCAATGTATACATAAGGGCAGTAAAGAAAAAGAGGCATCAAAAGAAGCTGGCAGCAGGATGGAAATATAAACCATCAGTAGAGGTTATAGAGGATGAGGATGCACAGGCACATAGGAGAGGAGGAGTAGTTGAGAATGAAGATATAATTTTGGAAAAAATTATTCAAACAGCAGCACAACCTGCATCATGGGGAAGCCAGGATTTAAACCTGCAAATGAAGGATGGGGTGCAGAAGATGGTAGAGGAGATGGTACCAGAACAATTCCACAAATACGTAAGAGTGTTTGAGAAGAAAGCATCAGAAAGGATGACAAAACACCAACCATGAGATAATGTGATTGACTTAAAACCAGGGTTTGAACCAAAGAAGGCAAAGAACATTCCACTATCACCTCACACATTCTTGTCAGATCAATTGGCTAAGGGATATATATGTGAAAGCAAATTACCCCAAACATCAGCAACTTTCTTTGTGCCAAAAAAGGACATGAAGAAATGTTTTGTGCAGGATTAAAGAGCACTGAATGGGAAGACCATCCAGAACAACTACCTGTTACCATTGATCAATGAGTTGGTTGATAAGGTAGCAAAAGCAAGGGTGTTCACAAAGCTGGACATTAGATGGGGATACAACAATGTGAGAATGAAGGAGAGAGATGAGTGGAAGGCCACATTTATGACACATTGAGGGGCATTTGAACCATTGGTCATGTACTTTGGATTGACAAACAGTCCTGGAACATTCCAGTCAATGATGAATGGGATTTTGCAAATAGAAATTGAGAGCGGGAAAGTGGTCATCTATATAGATGATATAATGATATACACAGAGACTGAAGAGGATCATGATGACATGGTAGAGGAAGTGTTGAAGAAGTTGGCAGAAAGTGATTTATACTTGAAATTAGAGAAGTGTGTATTCAAACAGAAAGAGGTGGAGTTTTGGGGCGTGGTCATCAGACCAGATGGATTAAAGATGGATGAGATGAAGGTCAAGGCAATAAGGGACTGGCTAGCACCAATACACATGAAGCATGTACAGCAGTTTCTAGGACTCGCAAACTATTACCACCAGTTTGTGGAGGACTTCTCAAAAGTGGTGACACCCTTAAATAAGTTGTTATGAAAGGAACAGCAGTGGGAATGGACAGAAGCACAGCAAGGTGCATTCAATGAACTGAAGAGGTGGTTCACAACATTTCCAATATTGGTAAACCCAGATCCAGAAAGACCAATGAGGATAGAAGCAGATTCATTGGGGTTCGCAACTGGGGCAGTCTTGTCAATGAAGGGCAAAGATGAGAAATGGCCATGCGCATTCTACTCAAAAATGCTGAATGATGTTAAGAGAAATTATAATGTACATGATAGAGAAATGCTGTCAACCATTAGGGCATTGAAGACATGGAGGCATTATCTTGAAGGAGTGAAGCACAAAGTGGAAATCTGGTCAGATCATAAAAACCTGCAATATTTCATGACAGCAAAGAAGTTAAATCAGAGACAAGCATGATGGGCACTGTACCTATCAAGATTTGACTTTGAATTAATACTAAAGCCAGGAACAGTGATGGAAAAAGCAGATGCTCTGTCCAGGAGGCCAGACTTTAAAGAGGGGATGGAAGATGATAATAAAGATGTTACTCTATTAAAACCTGAGTTTTTTGCTGTATAGGCACTACAACAGGGACACCTGCTGATTGAAGGAGAAGAGGAAGGGATCTTATTAAAAATCAGAAAATCGAGAGAGAAAGATGAATCAGTTGTAAAAGCAATTGAAGAAATGAAGAGATCACCAACAAAGAGATGAAGATCGGAAGAATGGGCTGAGGAGCAAAACTTAGTACTGTTCAGAGGAAAGGTCTATGTACCTAAAGACATACAGTTGAGGAGAGAATTGGTGTTATAACACACTGATAGCAGGACATCCAGGGAGGTGGAAAATGCTAGAGTTGATATCATGAAATTATTGGTGGCCAGGGATTACAAAGTTTGTATTTGATTATATGGATGGGTGTGATAAGTGTCAGCAGAACAAGAACTACCCGCAACCTCTGGCAGGAAAACTAAAGCCACCAGAGACACCAACGGAGCCATGGAAGGGAGTTGCAGCAGATTTTATCACAGGGTTACCAGAGGCACAGGATTTTGATGCACTACTGGTGGTGGTTGACAAGGCAAAGAAGCAGATACATGCAGTGCCAACAACAAAGGAGACAAGTGCGTTAGGGCTGGCCAGGTTGTATTAGGATAATGTGTGGAGGTATCATGGTTTACCTGAGTCAATAATTTCAGATCGGGAACCACAGTTCACAGCAGACTTAATGAAGGAATTGAACTGGATGCTAGAAATTCAGATGCGGTTGTCAACGGCATATGATCCACAGACAGATGGTCAGACTGAATGAACAAATCAGAACATAGAACAGTACTTGAGGATGTTCGTGGCACACAGACAGGACAACTGGCCAGAATGGATTGCAATGGCAGAGTTCACATACAACAACAAGATGCATTCTGCAATCCAGACATGGCCACTTTATGCAAACTATAGATTCTACCCATGCATGGGATTCAAGCCAAGGAGAGAGACAAAGAATGAAGCAGTGGATGACTTCACAAAGAGAATGAAAAGGGTTCACAAAGAAGCAGAGGCAGCACTAATGAAGGTGTGAAACGAGATGAAGCACTATGTAGATCAACACCGTGGGGAGGTGCCAAAGTATATACAGAGGGCCAAAAAGCATGGTTGGAGACAGAGAATTTGAACATTGGGTGACCAACGAATAAACGAATTGGTCCATACAAAATTACAGAAGTGCTGTCACCAAACACAGTCAGGTTACAAGTACCAAAGACAATGAAAATACATCTAGTGGTCAATGTGTCATGAATAAGGCCATATAATGAAACACGAATTCCAGGGCAGAAAGTCATGCCATTAGAACCAGTGATTATTGAGGAAGAGAAAGAGTATGAGGTTGAGGAGGTACTAGATTTAAGAATGAGGCGAGGAAGGTTAGAGTATTTAGTCAAGTGGAAAGACTACATGGAAGAGAACAACACTTGGGAGCCATTCCCAAACCTTGGCAATTCACCAGATAAGGTGCAAGAATCTCACCATCTGCACCCCACAGCACCACGATGAATTTGAACACTAGATGAATTGGATTTTTGACCAATCGAGAACTTTAACACAACACCAGAAGGCATGCTCAGCAAGCTGAACATTGACTAGCCTCCCACACAAAAGCCCCTCCCCACTACAAGTTAAGACACACCCCAACTATAACCATATAGTCCTCATCAGGTCAAATGGCACAACTACTCCTGACTCATCTGTTTGTGTGCCAAAAATTGATGATGTGTCCACATATGAGTCACATGTATGGGCAGTGGAGGGTCGCCAGATAGACTGGAGCTTGATGTCAGTGAAGACGATGGATGTGCCGGGTGTGTGAACCGAGGAATGGGAGGAAGAATCACATAATGTATGTGTAGTCTGCCAAAAGAGGCAGATGAGGATGACAAAAAGAGCACTTCCAAAGAGTGCTCTGAGGATGGCAAGTAAAATATGGTTGAGTGACATTGGGGGAACAAGCATTGAGGATGGTGCATGACAAGCAGAGTAGTTGGTGTTTGGCAATAAAGTTTCTCTCATGGCTCAAGTCCAGATCTCGATTGGGACAATTGAGCATAAGAAGAGTGTACTGTTATGAGAGCAAAATCAATATTTTACACTATCTTATCTAATCATATCAGATTATCTTAGTAGATTATATACAGCATGGTTAGGGGCAGGCACTGTGCAACAGCATGGATGCAGCATGGCAAGGGAGGCTTACTGATCCAACACATGGGGTAAGCATGGCCAAACCTCATGGATGCAGCATGTATAGTAGTATATAAGATGCAATATTATACCAAGAGGCTCTAGTTGAGTTCTCTTAAGATTCCACCATAACAAGTGTGAACGCTTGAGACTGCAAGACAACCTTTCTATCAAATGACAACTTCTTGTGAGAGCCTGCCTAGCAGTCCACTCAGTATAACTTCTGTTGAAGTAGTGGTTGCAATTGGTGTTGCCTTAATACAAGCCCCAGAACCCATCCAACTCTAATCACAGTAATCAACCCTCGACCAGCGCCTCCTTCAGATCCAAGAGCAACAAGCCAAAGGACTCCATCTCTGACAAGTTGGGGAAGAATGGCAAACTAACTGGAGAAGAACAGGAGCACTGGATGAAGGAAAGCTGCAGTCTCTGAATCCAAGCCAGATTCCATAGACTCAAAAAAATAGTCTGCAACCCTCAGGAATATGCCAATGGGGCTGAGGGTTGCATTGACCTTTCCCAGCTGGCTGCCTATGTTTGTCTCAATGTGTCCACTCTTTCCAACCCTGATTCCCTGACCATCCTCCTATCCGTTTCTAACAACTCCATACCCACCTGAACCCTTATTGACTCTGGCTCATCCTACTGTTTCCTTGACTCCACTTTCATGCTGGAAAATTACTTCAGCATGAAAACTATTTTGCCAATTGGACTCTGACTGTTCAATGGAACTTGCAACTCCATCATCATGCAAGTCACAAAACTCCTGGTCACTTTTCCATCTGGTGAAGTGTTCAATCTGACATTTTATGTAACCCCACTCAACTCTTCCTGTTCTGCAGTCCTTGGTAACAACTGGCTAAAGCAATACAATCCATTCATTGACTGGTCTTCTGGCCAAATAACTTTCTGTTCTGCAGATCATAGAGGTCCAGCACCCCTGACGTCTTCTGACTTCTTAACTTCTAAGTCACCTCTGAACCTTCCAGTGGATACCTGAGCTCCTCCTGCAATCTCGTTCATCAACACTGCCACATACATGCATGCTAGCAAACTTCCTGGGGCTATTGCCTTTCAGATGATCTTTTCCCTGGAAGGGCCTACAGCTGAATCCTCGGCTGTCACCAGAAACCCAGTTGACCTTTTGGATATTTCTGAAGAATATCATGAGTTTGCCAATGTCTTTAATAAACAGAAGATGGACACCCTTCCTCCACACTGCCCTTATGACCTAAAGATAGAGATGGAAGATAATGCACCCCCACCTCCAGGCTGTATGTACTCCCTCTCCCCCTCTGAACTCAAAGCCCTGTGAGTGTTTATTGAAGAGAACATTCGTTTTGGCTTTATCTGATCCTCCAAATCACCTCATGGCACTCCTATACTCTTTGTCAAAAAGAAGGACAGTATGCTCTGGTTATGTGTCGGCTACTGGGGTCTCAACTGCATATCAAAGAAGGACTGCTACCCACTCCTGCTAATCTCCAACATCCTTGATGTACCCTACAAATCCTGCATCTTCACTAAGATCAACCTCAGACATGCTTACCATTTGGTTCACATTGCTGATGGTGATGAATGGAAAACAACATTCCAGACCCACTATGGGTCCTTCGAGTGGCTGGTGGTTCCCTTTGGACTCACCAATGCACCTGTGGCTTTCCAATGCCTCATGAACAACATCTTCAATGACATTCTTGATGTCTGCATCATCATCTATCTTGACGATATCCTCATTTTTTCTGATGACATGTCAAAATACAAGGCACATGTTAAAGAAGTCCTCCAGAGACTCCAAAAACATGGGCTTTATGCTTCTCCACAGAAATGTGAGTTCCACAAAAATACAGTTGAATATCTTAGGTTTATCTTGTCACTGAATGGACTCCAGATGTCCAAAGACAAAGTAAAGATCATCTTGGACTGGCCAGTACCCCCAGAAAGTCAAGGATGTCCAGTGTTTCCTCAGACTCTGCAACTTTTACTGCAGGTTCATTCATGGATACTCTGACATTGTCATGCCTCTTACCCATTTGATGGAGAAGAACTTCCCCTGGGACTTCAACAGGAAGTCCCAAGAAGCCTTTGACAGGCTTAAGGAAGAATTCACCCACACTCAAGTCCTCTCTCAGTGGGTACCAAATTCCTGCCTAGTCTTTGAAATGAATGCCTCCAACTATGCCCTGGCAGCAATCCTTTCTGCCCACACTCCTGATGGTGACATTCACCCTATTGCCTTCCACTCCTGCTCCTTCAATTCTGCTGAGCTAAACTATGACACCCATGACAAATAACTTCTGGCCATCTTTGAGGCATTCAAACATTGGCGACATTATCTGGAAGGCTTAGGAACCCAATTGATATGGTCACTGATCACAAAAAATCTGGAGTACTTCATCACCACCAAGCTCCTCACCCACCACCCAGCCAGATGGTCTGAGTACCTCTCACAGTTCAACTTAGTCATATGTTTCTGCTCTGGAAAACTGGGGGCAAAACCTGATGTGCTTACTAGATGTTGGGATGTCTACTGCAAAGGGGAAAATGGCAACTTTTTCTTGGCAAACCTGAGCAATTTCCAACCCGTCTTCACCCAAGAACAGCTCATTTCATCACTTTGAGCCACATACTTTGCCATCCCAGTCATCTGACAAGCAGTCCTTATGAATGTTGAGAAGCTCCACAATGACATCCAATCCTCCCTCACCCTCAACCCTATCTTATTTGCCCATCTCCCAACCCCCTCCACTCCCAATTGGACTGTAGACAACAGTGGACTCCTCCACCACTTTGACCAGATTTACATCCTGGACATAGCAGATCTCCACCTCAATGTCCTGCAGTACAAGTATGACTATATCCTTTCTGGTCATTTCAGACAAAACAAGACCCTATAACTTGTCTGACATGATTATGTTTAGTCCAACCTATGGATCTCGTACAAGACTTCTGCAAATCCTGCACTATGTGCAAACACTCCAAGTCACCATGACACAAATCCTTCCTGAAGCAACTCCCAGTCCCAGAATGCCCTTGGGACATGATCTCGATGGACTTCATCGAACAGCTACTGGACTCTGATGGCCACACCACTATTCTGATCATCATAGACTGACTCTCCAAGCAAGGTATTTTCATTTCCACAATCAACAAAATCACAGCCCAAGAACTTGCCAACCTGTTCATCATGCATGTCTTCTCCAAGCATGGAGTTTCATCACATATCACTTGTGACTGGGGATCCGAGTTCATCTCCCACTTTTTCCAGTCTCTCGGTCAAGCCCTGAACATGAAGATTCACTTCACTTCAGGTTATCACCCAGAAGGTGATGGACAAATTGAACATCTTAATCAAACCCTTGAACAATACCGCCAGATATTCTGCAATTAGCAACAGGACAACTGGTCTCAGCTGTTGCCCTTAGGGGAATTCACTTATAGCAATGCTCCATCAACTTCCACTGGAGTTTCACCCTTCTTCTCCAATAAAGGCTACTACCCAAACATCACCATCTTCCCTGAATTAGAGCTAGCTTCCCAGTGCACTCATAACTTTGTGGTGGACCTCAACGAACTCTACCAGGAACTCCGGAAACAACTCTTCAATGCACAGAAGCATTATCAAGGTCCAGCAGACAAATACTGGATTCCTGCTCCCAACTTCAATATCCTATGCTTATGTCAAAGGAGAACACTTATGCACTACTCAACCTTCCAAAAAACTCATAGAGAAATACTATGGTCCATTTGAAATCATCCCCCACCTGGGCACCCACTCAATTACCCTCTGGCTTCTGGACCATCTCTGGGCAGTTTATCCTATGTTCCACATCTCACAGCTGGAAGAAGACACTCCAAATACCATCCCTAATCACACTCAGCCTCCGCCCCCTCTGGTCATCATTGATGATGAACTTGAATATGAAATCATGGAAATCCTGGACTCAAAAATTGATCACCACCATCGCTGCAAGTTACTCTACTTCATCCATTGAGAAGGATACCAGGGGACTAATGAAGAAAACTCTTGGCTTCCTGCCACAGAGCTTGATCATGCTCAGGAGCTGGTTGCAGACTTCCACATCCACTATTCAGACAAACCTGGACCACTTCAAACTTAATTTACTCATTGGACGGCAGTACAAAACACATTTTTGATTCAAAAGAAAAAAAGAACTGAACAAAATATTTTTGTAGCAGGCCCTGACCAGGCCCCTACAACTTGGTCATCCATTTTTGCCCTGGGAAACTGGGGGCAAAACCCAATGCACTCAGTAGACATTTCAATGTCTACCACTGATATGGCTCCCTATCGTCCTGCATACATACTACAGCATTTTTTGTAATTGTGTGCACCTCCTAGATGGCTTCTGCACACTTTGCATGCCTTCGTGTGCTTCTGTGCACTTTTGCATGCCTTTGACCACTTTTGTGCACCTTTTACTTTTCTACTGTGCTTTTGGATCCCCTATAGCTGCCTGCTGTCATGTGCCCTAAATGCGCCCTGTTACACTTCAAACCGCCTGTGCACCCCCCCCCCCCCCCAACACTCCTTATCTGCCTTTCACAGTTATTGTGTGCTCGGTGCGCCTTTGTGCACTCTTTTTATGCTTTACCTGCAACTCACATTCTCTGCTATGCACTTATTGCACAATCCTTATCACACACATGACAATCCACCACACCAATTGCACTGCACATCATGGCTTCCATCTTGCTGGCACATTTATTCAAGGTGCACCATGATTCCAATGTGAGCGAACTGCGTATTCTCACATAATCTGGGCACTTTGCACCTATTTGGCATTGGACTGTGTGCACTTGGGTGCTTTCATGTAATTCTAGCGCTTTGGTGCTATTTGGCCTTGCACAGCATCTCCTTATAGTTCTTCCACATTTCCAATTGGCATCGCCTTATCTGGTAACCAGCACAGGTTGGTCACATCATTATTACTAAGGTGCAGCATGCGACACATAACATCAAAGTGGATTAATTGGGAAGAGTGCACAGGACCTAGGGTGCACCAAAAATAGTGCATCGCACTGGAACAGTTGGGTATTGGGCTATAGCATGCACAAATCTTATTGGCTGAGGCAGTGGCATAGTGCAGTCAGGTTTAGATGGGTGAATGCACTTGTGGGTAGTGCATGGCACTTTCTATTTTTACACTTTATTTTACCATTTTCATCACATAAGCCATTTGTACATAGTAGGTGGACAGATAGAGAGTCCAGAGAATCTCTCCCCCCCTCATAGTTCATAGCTCAGTCAGCGTCGCACATAGTCTGTGCACCAGTGTTCAGTCCATGCACCTTTGTAGTGCACCTTTCGTATAGCTGCATTTGCATATCGTTTGCATCCCCTCATCGTATTGCTGCATTTTGTCCCTGCATTGCATCCTTCATCCTTGTTTGTGCACTCTTGCAGTGCACCCTTCATATAGCTGCATTTGTGCACCATTTGTGCCTTTTTTGGATAGCCATGTTTTGCACACTGTTTGCACCTTTTTCTGCCCATTGCACTCTCATTCTGTTTGCGCCCCCAGCCTGTGCATCACCCTTTCAGCACATCTCAGTGCCATCCTCATTCCACTACACCTCCCACTTTCATCTTCCTCATTGTTGCACATTTTTGCACTCCCATCGCACGTTTTTCCACACTGCACATCTTTGCCCCTTTGCATTGTGTACTTTTCTGCCATTGCATATATCTTCCCTTTAGCATACACAACTAGTGCACACATTGAAAACTGCCATACCAGCCTCTTCATAGTCTCTGTGCCCCAAAGGATGATCTGAGGTTCTCTAAGCGAACCCCCTCACCCTGAGCACACCTGCAGTTGTAGGTTTAGTGTTCACCCCTTCCGTTGAGACTTTGCACTGAGTACCAACTGAACACATCATTTCTGGAGCCCACCACGAGGGATTTCTGTTTACCAGACCTTATTTTAGACCTCCATTGGCTCGCCCTTCATCTCAACATTAACCACCTTCACACTCTCCATTCCGAGCTGTTAGCAACTGCGCTCCAGCTTGGGGAAATACCAGTATTTGAATCACTTTTCCTAAACAACATGCATCACTCGTCCATACTGTCTTTACCTCCATCTTCACCTGAATCATCCCTACCTACCCTAATTCTGTCTGCATCACTGCATTCTTCTCCACCTTCAAATTTTGCTGCACTTTTACAAGATCTTAACTCTACACACCTTATTTCACCTACCATGGCTACCATGCACATGCCATCCACATCTAACCAAAACATGCCGCATTTTGACCCTGCAAAACTGTGCAAACTCCAGAAGTACTTTGAGGAGCTTGCGCAACTCCTCTGCAACTGTAATGCCACCAATGAGACTGATAAGAAATTTTACACTGTGCGCTATTTGGACAGTGACACTGCGGACACTTGGAAACTGCTACTGGAGTATAGTGCAACACATAACTATGGTGCATTCAAAGACGCTGTCCTAAAGCTTTATCCCAGTTCCAGGAATGGCAGTAAATGGAGTATAAGTGACCTGGACAAGCTTATTGGCAAAACCACATGCATCAGCCTCGTAACTGCAGAAGAAATTGCATGCTATTATTGCACATTTTTCAACATCAGCGAATACTTAGTTGCATAAGGCATATTGGTGCACTATGACCAAAGCCACATGTTTGTTAGGGTGTTTTGACCAGACCTGCTGGAGCACATTTCGAGCTGCCTTGTGATTGCAGTACCAAATCAGCCTGCAAATGTGCCATACTCATTAGATGCAATATGCAACACAATCGACTTTATCTTCGAAGGCCCAGCATGCTATTTCCAGCCACTTACTGGGCTCACAGCGCAAAACCCCAATATGTATGCACCCTACTCAGCACCCAGCGCACCTGTTTCCCAGCCAAAACTTAGCACACCAGCAGTCAAAGCAGAAGACATCTCAGTCCTATTCGAGTGCATGACACAGACAATAGTTACCATGTTGAGTGCATTGTGCAGAGATGGCAGAAATGGTGCGCCTCACTCGAACAATGACACTTGCAATGGTTGCGGTCAAACAGGGCATTATATCCCTGAGTGCGCTTCAATTGAGCACCTTATTAGTGAAGGAAAGTGAAGGCAGAATGCAGAAGGTCACATTGTACTCCCAGGTGGTGCATTTGTGCCACATGCTATTCCAGGCAACTTCTTAGGTGAGCACATCCAGGAATGGCATAAGTGCAATCCAGGGCAGATTGCCACTGGTCAACTTTCATCAAATACCAATTTGCAGCTCATCTACAATATAGCGCCTCGTCCAGCTCCAGCAGCACCTTTACAGTTGATGTACATTGCCGCTTCAGCTCCTATGGCAGAGTATAGGCAAAGCACACCAAATGCACAACTAATGAAGGAAGAGTGCATCAATGCACTTGAGCAGGAGTTGATGGCGCTCCAGAAGAGGCAAGTCTTCAATGGCATTGAAATTCTGTGGTGTGCACTAGGCAATACATCCAATACATCCAATCAAGAGAGCACACATTCTACAACCACAGACATTGCACCCACCAACAGTATTGAGTCACCAGCTTTGCAACCTGCTGTGAGTGCAACTGAAGTGCCCAACAAGATGCCCATACATCCCTATTCCAACATTCCTGAAGCGCGTTTTGTCCCTGCAGCAGCAGATAAACCAGACGCTCAAGTTAACACTTCCAAAGGCAAAGAGCCATTATATTGCATCATCATTCCTATCCAGAATCCACAGATTGTCGATGACATATATGCACACACCATGAAGGTGCCCTCCATTACAGTTCCACATGAAGAGCTCCTTTCACTTTCGCCTGATCTCAGGCAGTGCCATAGAGAACAAGTTACTCCAAAGTGCATTGCAGCTACTGGCACAGAAGTGGTAGCTACCAACCTTGCGAGCATTATGCCCTTTGCACACTGCGAAGTGCACACGCCTGTTGTGGAAAATAAAGCGCTTAATGCGACACCTCCAGTTAGCGCAGCAATTGCAGCACCTCTTCCTATAGTTCTGCAGGATCCATTTGAACAGTACCTCACCCATCTCTAGCCAGGCGAAATTGAGAATCCTGATGTTTTGAAGATTGCAAAAGAGTCACATGCACTCCACTCCATTGATTTATTGATCGACAACCAAGAATACTTTGAAGCTATCTTAGATTCAGGTTCACAAATTATTGCAATGTCAGAAGTGGTCTGCCATCGTCTTGGACTTCAATATGACCCACACATTTGTTTATACATGCAATCAGCCAATGGAGAGGTAGATGAATCACTTGGGCTTGCACACAATGTTTCTGCATGCATTGGAGATATAATTGTCTATGTGCAAGTTCACATTATCCATTCGCCCACTTATGATATTCTGTTAGGGCACCCCTTCAATGTGTTAATGTGCTCTGTCATGTGCAACTTTGCAGATGAAGTGCAAACAATTACTATTTGCAATCCGAACACAGGCACCATCTCCACCATTCCAACAAAACCTAGGGGAAAGCCACGCCACTTCTTACCAGCTGCAGCAACACTGCACTTCACCATTCAGCATAACCCACAAAAAGATTTTTGCCAGGCTTCGAGGAATTGATCGCAGACCAAGGAGAAGCTGCCACTATCATAACATTTGACTCTGCTATCCAATCTCATGACGTTTCTGCATTTGTGCTTATTCCATTTTCCACTTCCATTCCATTGACCTCTATTATCTCTCAACTCTACCTATCCCAGTGTACCAACAGTCATGTGCAGGTGCTCTTAAATTTGATTGACTTTGTGGTGTTTATTCCAGCTGCATTTCTGAAAAGTGCACATGTGCATGCAACTTTTATCAATTTAGCAGTGCGCGCACTGCAAAAGGGCATAGTAACCAAGAAGAAGTATAAACCGGTTGCTAGAAAGGTCAAACCAGTTATTGCACCCGTCCCAAATGAATTCCACATCAAGCACAACATTATAGGCGACCCACTAGTGGTGCTTTCTGCACTTTTATTAAACCCGCCACCGTTTACCCTGACTGGGCACTACACTGAAGAGCACATGCAAGCGCTCCAAAAGCACCATACCAATTTCTTATTACCAGAGGAGATGAAGGTTTTACACCACTTGATGTCTTTGCAGAATGAAGCCTTTGCATGAAGCGATGAGGAGCATGGCAGCTTCAAGACCGCATTCTTTCCCCCAGTAGAAATCCTGGTTATTCCGCACACTCCTTGGATAGAGCACAACATCCCCATTCCACCAGGCATATACGATGAAGTTTGCACTATTATCCAGAAGAAGATAGACTCAGGCATTTATGAGCACTCAAATTCAGCATATAGATCGCGGTGGTTCTGTATGCTCAAGAAAGATGGAAAAGCGCTGCACATCATACATAGCCTTGAACTGCTTAATCACGTTACCATTAAACACTCCATCATCACCACTACACCTGAGCACCTTGCAGAGCAGTTTGCAGGGCATGCATGCAGCGCTGTCCTTGATCTATATGTGGGATATGACAAGGACTACAATATTCCAGATGCCTTATGGCACAATGCACCTTGTTACATTGCCAATGGGTCAGACAAACTCAGTACACAATCTTCCACAATGATGTGTGTTATATTCTGCAGCCAGAGATACTAGATTACACCATTTCCTATATCAATGATGTTCCAGTCAAGGGGCCTTCGAAGCACTACATTTTACTGGATGGCTCGTGTGAAGTGCTCACTGCAAACCCTGGTGTAAGGTGCTTTGTGTGGGAGCACTTCCAGAACATGAACCACATTGTGCAGCATATGAAATATAGTGGTGGCACTTTCTCTGGGATGAAATCCACATTGTGCACTGAGAACTTCGTCATTTTTGGCCATTATTGCACGCCAGAAAGTAGAAAACCCGAACATGACAAGGTAGATGTTATCCACAATTGGGGTGCATGCCACATGCTGTCAGAAGTGCATGCATTCTTGGAAACAATTAGTTTACTACCTATTTATGTATATCTGCAATTATGTGCACTGCGTTAACGCGCTCACAAAGCTTACACACAAGGATGCTCCATTTGAATGGGGTCCAGAGCAGATAGTGGTGCAAAATGACATCAAGCAAGCAGTACTAGAGTGTCCTACACTACAACTGATTGACTATTCCTCAGAATTCCCCATTATCCTTGCAGTCAACATGTCCCAGATAGTGGTCAGCTTTTACCTTGGCCAGCAAAAAAGTGCAAATGCAAAAATGCACATTTACAATCAGTTCAGCTTGATTATGCTCAATGACAGAGAAGCGTGCTTTTCACAACCAAAGCTAGAGATCTATGGGCTTTACCATGCACTGCGCAGTTTGCACCTTTATATTATAGGTGTGCACAACTTAATTGTCGAGACTGATGTGCGCTATATCAAGGGCATGCTACAAAACCCCGATATCCAACCATCTGCCAGCATTAACTGGTGGATCATCTCGATCCTTACATTCCACTTTATGCTCATACATGTTAGGGGAGCAGTGCATGGTCCAGACGGGCTTTTGCGTTGGCCAAAGCAGCCAGAGGACTTAGAAGGAGAAGAAGATGAAGAGTTTGAGGATTGGATTGATGTGCCACATGGCTTTATACATGCGATACACCCCATTTCACAGTCCTTTGATGTGCAAGCACTCGTGGTAACACAGCCAGATCCAAGCGCAAATGTGCAAAATGCATGCAATAGTGCACTTATGTACAATGATGACTATAGCCAAGTTCTGAGAAGTGCAACAGCAGATGCAGAGGATGAGAAGTTAGATTTGGTGTGGATTTGGATAGATACCCTAATGCACCCTAGCGACTTCACAGATTCCAAGTACAGTGCACTCGTGCACTATGCGAGTGCCTTTTTCAAAGACAAAATGCACTTATGGAAGTGCAATGCACATGGTGCTCACCAGCTAGTTATTTGGCAGTCTAGATGCCTACCAATATTGCGCACCATCCATGACAACATTGGACACAAGTGCTTTTATGTGACGTGCTCCGCATTGCTCAAGCACTTTTAGTGGCTACATGTTATGGACAACATCATTTGGTTCATGCACACTTGTCATATTTGCCAGATCCAGCAAATGCAGAAGGTTCTAATACCACCAGTCATCGCAATGCCTGCACCTCTCTTCAGTAAAGTTTATATTGATACAATGCACTTACCAGTATCAGCAGGGCAGCGCTATATCATTCAAGGGCATTGCTTGCTTGCGACTTGGCCAGAATTCTGTGGACTTCTTAAAGAAAATGCGAGCGCACTCAGTGATTGGATGTTCCAAGACCTCATCTGCAGATGGGGCACATTGTACAAGATAGTCACTGATAATGGCAAGCCATTCATCAAAGTGCTAGCCTATCTCAGTAAGCACTACCATATCAATCACATCCACATATCTGGCTATAATTTGTGTGCTAATGGAATTGTTGAGCATGCACATTTTGATGTGTGCCAAGCACTTATCAAAGCTGCAGATGGAGTAGAGTCAAAATGGTTCAGTTCACTGTACTCAGTCTTTTGGGCAGAGCACATCATGGTTCGGAAGCGCCTTGGCATTTCTCCATACTTCATTGTTACAGGTGTGCAGCCCCTAATCCCTCTTGATATCATTGAAGCAACATACCTTAACCCACCCCCAGATTCTATACTTTCCACTACAGACTTGATTGCGTGGCGAGCATGCGCATTACAAAAGTAGCCAGAAGACTTAGTGTGCATTCATTCCTACGCCTATGCAGAGAGGTGCAAAGCGGTGCTCTGTTTTGAGAAGGTGCACTCAAAAACCATCTGCAATTTTGACTTCCAGCACGGCAATTTAGTCCTTATGCACAACACAGCGATCAAAAAGAGCCTTAACCACAAAATGCATGCGCATTATCTTGGTCCTCTAGTTATAGTTTCGCGCAATCAAGGCAGTGCATACATCATTTGCAAACTCAATGGAATTGTATTTGACAGGCCAGTAGCAGCATTTCACCTACTGCCATACCATGCACACAAGTCCATTGCGCTTCCTGACATAGTGCTCAATATTATCACAATGCGGTTGAGAGATGGAAGAGTCCATAGTAGTGGACACAGAAGACAAAGAAGCAGTTGATGAAGAAGAAGCGCAAGGAGATAGTGCTGAGGATGAAGAAAGCGCTGATGAGGCATGCAATTAGTGCTCCATGTGCACTGCTATGGATACTTCACCCTTTTATACATATGCTTTGCTTTCTTTCATTTTTTTTACGTTATTTTTCTTCTATTCGCAAAGTCACATCTGGACACATTCTGTGATTGCGCAACCCATGGGTTTTACTGGCCATGATGATCTACTGAGCCTTTCCCTTTTTTTAGACTTTGTCATATGGCATGCACTTCCTTTTATCTTTTACTCTTTTATCATTTGGACATGGTCAATATCTCAGTTGGGAGGAGGAAAGTGATGGTTGGATAATTTTTCTGCACTTCTTTGCATTTGCACATTTTTGCACTGGTGTGCATTGTTTGTGTGCTTGACATTTCTTGCTCGAATGTTGCCTATCTTATCTCTTTTCCTTCACACATATTATTTGGGCTTACAATTTGCATTTTATGACACCATGGAAGCATGCGCACAGATTGGCACAAGTGTGCACATTTGCGCATGTGCATGCATTGCACTGCTTTGGGGCACATTACATGTTTATCACAGGCACAATAAAAAAATTGATTTATGTACTATCTATTGGTTTACACAGGAGAGTGGCTACTCGATCGACTTCAGGAACTCCAAGCACTTTGCGGCTGCATCCAGTTTTGCCTTTGCGTCTGCCTCCACACTGTGCAACTGGCTCTTGGCAACTTCCAACTCAACTTTAAGGTGATCATGCGTGGTGCCCAAGACAGCGACCACTGAGTGGCATTGTGCTAAGTCGAGTGCTTTGATGTCTTGGCCTTGATAGACTGCATCCCTCGAAGTGTTTCCTGACCTGGTCTGGTGCAAGGACTGAGTGTGCATGCTTGCTTGTCAAATGGTAAGGTGGTGCGGCCTCGGGCACACTTGTGATGGCGCAAGGGGCACATTCTTGACTTTGCAGTGCTTCAATGCATGCTCTTTTGAGGGGCTGATGAGCCCTGCATTGCTCTCATTGCCCTTGTTGGTTTGTGATGTGCCTTTTACATAGTTAGCAAAGTGTGGGAGGAGGATAAGGAAAAGACACATCAGGGTGCCCAGAAGCTGCTTTCCTACCTCTAGAGGTGGCGCGCAGCTGTGCAAGGGTGCGCTTCATCCACTCACACTTTTGCTTACCCTTTGCACATGGAGTGCACTGCTTTCCATTAACAGAGATGCATAGCCAGCTGGCCCATGCAGCAGCAGTTATCACACTAGAGTAGGAGGGAAGGCATTTAGTGAGTCTGAAGCATATCAAAAGAAACTTACTGGTCTGCTATTAGCATTGGAAGTAGCACCAATGCCACTCAGTGGTGGTACTTCGACGTATGTGCATTGCAGCATTGCATGCACCAGGCACGCACTTGCACCTTCATCTGTGCTAGTACTCTCATCACCCGGCTCACTCTCCCCTTCGCTTGTCACCCCACTCTCCCAAGATTCCCCACTCCCTTCGCCTACTACCTTGACATCGGTCAGTCTAGAAAGCATGTGCAAAGAGTGCACCAGTGCAATGCATGCCTTTTCATCCTCCTGTGCTTCAGCGGTATCTATATTGCTCACTTCGTCAATCGCCCTGAACTCACCTTCCAACTGCTCCAAGTTGACCTTGGGTGCCTGCAATTCAGCCATCAAGAGTGCACAGCATGCCTTGCACACTTCTAGCTGACCCACCAGTTCATGTGCTCTGCACTCAAATTCTGTGGACTGCTCCTTCTCCTCTATCATCTTACGCATATCAGGCATCAGCTCCTCACCCCAAGCAAGCCACTCTTCAACCAGGATCCCACTGAATGCACTGCACACCTTTGCAAGGAGCACGTCGAGTTCTGCGTCATCCTTAATGGTGTCCACTCAGATTTTATACATGTTCTACATGCCCCCCACCCTTAGCAACATACGCCGGTTATAGAAACAGGAAAAATGCATTAGTTTGCTGCAAAACCCTTCACCCCAAGCCTGCATAGTCATCTGCTCACTCCCAGCAGCAGGGAGGGTCTCATTGAGGGCCAGGATCGTTTGCCTGAGAGCTAAGGTAAATGTTGAAGACATTGGATCATGTAGATATGGGTTGTGGAAAGAGTTGTTGAGGATAGATGGTGGTCAGAGATAGATAAGGAGAGGATGACTGCTTATGTGAGGGAAGAAAATTTTGCACTGACCAATTGCATGCTGCCTGAGGACAGTCAGTACTTCAGTTGGGAGGAGATGATATGGCTCCCTATCACCCTGCGTGCATACTACAGCATTTTTTGCAATTGTGCACACCTTCTAGATGGCTTCTGCACACTTTGCACAGTGTGCTTTTGCATGCCTTTGACCACTTAGGTGTGCTTTTGTGCACCTTTTACTTTTCTACTGTGCTTTTGGATCCCCCATAGCTGCCTGCCATTATGTGCCCTAAATGCACCCTGTTACGCTTCAAACTCCCTATGTGTGCCCCCCCTCCACACTTCTTATCTGCCTTTCACAGTTATTGCATGCTCAGTGCGCCTTTGCGCACTCCTTTTATGCTTTACCTGCAACTCACATCCTCTGCTACACACTTATTGCACAATCCTTATCATACACACAACAATCCACCACACCAATTGCACTGCACATCACAGCTTCCATCTTGCTGGCACATTTATTCCAGGTGCACTGCAATTCCAATGTGAGCGAACTGCGTAATCTCACATAACCTGGGCACTTTGTGCCTATTTGGCATTGGACTGTGTGCACTTGGGCACTTTCACATAATCCTGGCACTTTGGTGCTATTTGGCCTTGCACAGCATCTCCTTATAGTTCTTCCACGTTTCCAATTGGCATCACCTTATCTGGTAACTGGCACAGGTTTGTCACATCATTATTACTAAGGTGCAGCATGCGACACATAACACCAAAGCAGATTAATTGGAAAGAGTGCATGGGACCTAGGGTGCACCAAAAATAGTGCATCGCACCAGAACAGTTGGGTATTGGGCTATAGCATGCACAAATCTTATTGGCTGAGGCAGTGGCATAGTGCAATTGGGTTTAGATGGGCAAATGGGTGCATTTGTGGGCAGTGCATGGTGCTTTCTATTTTTACACTTTATTTTACCATTTTTATCACATAAGCCATTTGTACATAGTAGGTGGACAGATAGAGAATCCAGAGGATCTTTCCCTTCCTCATAGTTCATAGCTCAGTCAGCATTGCACATAGTCTGTGCACCAGTGTTCAGTCCATCACCTTTGTAGTGTGCATTTTGTTGATGTGTTCAGTTGGTACTCAGTGCAGAGTCTCAACGGAAGGGGTGAACACTTAGCCTACAACTGCAGGCGTGCTCGGGGTGAGGGGGGGAGTTCGCTTAGAGGGCCTTGGATCGTCCTTCAGGGCGCAAAGACTATGGGGAGGCTAGTATGGCAGTTTTCAATGTGCACACTAGTTGTGTATGCTAAAGGGGAGGTATGCACAGTGGCGGGAAAGTGCGCAATGCAAAGAGGCAAAAACACACAGTGCGGAAAAATGTGCAACGGGAGTGCAAAAGTGTGCAATGACGAGGGTGATGAAGATGGGAGGTGTAGTGGGATGAAGACGGTACTGAGATGTGCTGGGAAGGTGATGCAAAGGTTGGGGGTGCTAATGGGATGAAAGTGCAAGGGGCAGAAAAAGGTGCAAACAGTGTGCAAAATGCAGCTATGCAAATAGGTGTGCAAATGGTGCACAAACACAGCTATATGAAGGGCGCACTGCAAGAGTGCACAAACAAGAATGAAGGATGCAATGCAGGGATGAAACACAACAATACAACAAGGGAATGCAAACGATATGCAAATGTGGCTATACAAAGGGTGCACTACAAGGGCGCATGGACTGGATGCTGGTGCACAGACTATGTGTGATGCTGACTAAACTATGAACTATGAGGGGGGGAAAGATCCTTTTGATTCTCTATCTGTCCGCCTACTATGTACAAATGGCTTATGTGATAAAAATGGTAAAATAAAGTGTAAAAATAGAAAGCGCCATGCGCTACCCACAAGCACACCCATTTGCCCATCTAAACCCGACCGCGCTATGCCACTGCCTCAGCCAATAAGATTTGTGCATCTATAGCCCACTACCCAACTGTTCCAGTGCAATGCACTATTTTTGGTGCACTCTAGGTCTCGTGTGCTCTTCCCAATTAATCTGCTTCAGTGTTATGTGTCGCATGCTGCACCTTAGTAATAATGGTGTGATCGACCTGTGCCAGTTACCAGATAAGGCGATGCCAATTGGAAATGCAGAAGAACTATAAGGAGATGCTGTGAAAGGCCAAATACTGCCAAAGTGCCAGGATTACATGAAGGCACCCAAGGCACACAGTCCAATGCCAAATAGGTGCAAAGCACCCTGATTATGCAGTTCGCTTGTGTTGGAATCGTGGTGCACCTCAAATAAATGTGCCAGTAAGCTGGAAGCCATGATGCACAGTGCAATTGGTGTGGTGGATTGTTGTGTGTGTGATAAAGATTGTGCAATGAGTGTGCAGCAAAGAATATGAGTTGTGGGTAAAGCATAAAAGAAGTGCATAAAGGCGTATTGAGCACACAATAAATATGGAAGGCAGATAAGGAGTGTGGGGGGGGGTGCGTGGAGGCGGTTTGAAGTGCAACGAGGTGCATTTAGGGCACACAATGATTGGCAGCTATGGGGGTACCAAAAGCGCAGTAGAAATGCAAAAGGCACACAAAGGCACACCTAAACAGTCAAAGGCGCACTGTGCAAAGTGTGTGGAAGCCATCTAGGAGGTGCGCACAATCACAAAAAAATGCCGTAGTATGTGCGCAGGGCAATAGGGAGCCATATCATCATATAGCCATGTTTGCATATCATTTGCATTGCCTCATCATATTGCTGTGTTTCGTCCATGCATTGCAACCTTCGTCCTCATTTGTGCACTCTTGCAGTGTGCCCTTTATATAGCTGCATTTATGCACTGTTTGCACCTTTTTTGTATAGCTGCATTTTGTGCACTGTTTGTGCCTTTTTCTGCCCATTGCACTCTCATCCCGTTTGCACCCTCAGCCTGTGCATCACCCTTTCAGCACATCTCAGTGCTGTCCTCATCCCACTACACCTCCCACTTTTATCTTCCTTGTTGTTGCACATTTTTGCGCTCCCATTGTGCATTTTTCTGCACTGCACATTTTTGCCCCTTTGCATTGTGCACTTTTCTGCCATTGCGCATATCTTCCCTTTAGCATACACAACTAGTGGGCACATTGAAAACTGCCATACCAGCCTCTTCATAGTCTCTGCACCCCATAGGATGATCCAAGGCCCTCTAAGTGAACCCCCTCACCCTGAGCACACCTGCAGTTGTAGGTTTAGTGTTCACCCCTTCCATTGAGACTCTGCACTAAGTACCAACTGAACACATCACCACAAAGGGGAAAATGGTGACTTTGTCTCGGCAAACCTGAGCACTTTCCGACCCATCTTCACCCAAGAACAGTTCACCTCCTCACTTTGAGCCACATACTTTGCCACTCCAGCCATCTGAAAAGCAGTCCTTATGGACATCAAGAAGCTCCACAATGACATCCAATCCTCTCTTACCCTCGACCCCATCTCTTCTGCCCATCTTCCAATCTCCTCCACTCCCAATTAGACTGTAGATGACAGCAGACTCCTCCACCACTTCGACCAGATTTACATCCCAGATGTAGCAAATCTCTGCCTCAAAGTTCTGCAGTACAAGCATGACCATATCTTTTCTGGTCATTTTAGACAAAACAAGACCCTATAGCTTGTCTGACATGATTATGTTTGGCCCCACCTATGGACCTTTGTACAACACTTCTGCAAATCCTGCACTATGTGCAAACACTCCAAGTCACCATGACACAAATTCTATGGGTTCCTGAAGCAACTCCCAGTCCCAGAACACCCTTGGGACTTGATCTCAATGGACTTCATTGAACAGCTACCAGACTCCGATGGCCACACTGCTATCCTGATCATCATAGACCAACTCTCCAAGCAAGGCATCTTCATTCCCACAGTCAACAAAATCACAGCCCAAGAACTTGCCAACCTGTTCATCATGCATGTCTTCTCCAAGCATGGAGTTCCATCACACATCACTTGCAAGTGGGGATCCGAGTTCATCTCCCACTTTTTCCAGTCCCTTGGTCAAGCTTTGGACATGAAGATTTACTTCACTTTGGGTTATCACCCAGAAGGTGATGGACAAACCAAATGCCTTAATCAAACCCTCGAACAATACCACCACATCTTCTGCAATTACCAACAGGACAACTGGTCTCAGCTGTTGCCCTTAATGAAATTTGCTTACAACAATGCTCCATTGGCTTCCACCAGAGTTTCACCCTTCTTTGCCAATAAGGGCTACCATCCAAACATCACTATCTTCCCTGAATGTGACACCAATGCTAGCTTCCCAGCATGCTTGTAACTTCATGGTGGACCTTGACGAACTTCACCAGAAACTCCAGAAACAGCTCTCTGAAGTGCAGAAGCATTATCAAGGTCCAGTGGACAAACACCAGATTCCTGCTCCCAACTTCAATATTGGGGACTATGTCTATGTCAAAGGAGAACACTTACACACTACTCGACCTTCCAAGAAACTCTCGGAGAAATACTATGGTTCATTTAAAATCATCGCTTGCCTGGGCACCCACTCAGTTATCCTCCAGCTTCCGGACCATCTCTGGGCAGTTCACTGGTATCAGGTTTTGACAGAAACAAGCCTTATAATAGTAGGTGAGGCATGAGATCACCCACTATTATAAAACTGGGTTTGTGGAAAGATTAGGTTGGCTTGCATGCAGCTGAACATGTCTTTGGGTTGTGGTTACATTGCATAAACTTTGCTGTCTACATATTAGGAAGCTTAACCTGACCATTTGCCTTATTTATACCAGACTATCAGCACAAGAGACCCAGAAAATGTCTGACAGTCTGGTTCTGTGACTATGGTGCTTATCCCTGTGCTTAGACACTGCAAGCCTAAATAGAGGCTACATCAACCTTAGTAGCACTATAAGGTTGGAAGAGAGACTGCGGTAATAGGGGAGGGGAGCCAGTAACTTTAATGGAATGCCAGGCTGTAAACCCATTGGATCAATAGCAAAATCTCTAGTGTTCTTTGTGGAACATTGGAAGTGTTCAGTAAACTTGCATGATGTCCTGTTCATGGTCTCACTGTTCCAGCAACAGGTCTTCAGCTGAGTTCGATTGTTCACTATAGTGTAAAACATCCAAGAGCCATTGATAATACCCGACCTGAAAACCTAACAAAAACCTGTCAAAAGGCCTAAGAAGTATAACACAGGCTAGAGGAAGGGTGTGAGTTGGTACTAAATATCACTGTTGATATCCAAAGGTTGTAGTTTGTGGAGGTATGCAAACAGAGGACCAGTTTTTGGCCCCTGATTGATTTGCAAATGCTTTGCCAATGCTGAAACAGAATCGAGTGCTCCATGTTGCTATGACCAGAAAATATCCTCCTTGGTGGCTGCACTTTTTGTCTTTGGGATAAAGCATGCTGTTTGCTCTAGACCCATCCTCTCACATCATTCTTTGTGAATGTCTGACTGTTTCACATGCACTAGTGGATCAAACCCTGTAAGACTTTTTATCGTTAACTCCCCTATGTGTGCTGCAGACCAAAAGGCACAGAGAAGGCATGCCCAGACTGCCATGTCAAAGTGCAGAGACAGATTGAGATTAGTGTGTATGATGTTTAGAACCTTAGGAGTAAATGGCTGTCATTGCTTACACTTTGCAGATGCTGGTGTTAAATTCCCAGCTGCCTTCAAGAGAGCACCCATTTCATTCTCGTTAACTGCCCACAAAGCACCATGCAATTTCTGAGTAGCAATCTTGCTTATGTTGAAAGAATCCTTCATTTATATTAATTTGATTGTCAGTTTATTCTTGACATCAATATGTTGCCATTTACTAGCAGCATTCAAGGTGTAAACTCTGAAAGAATGAATAGGGGGAGTTAGGGGATCAATATCTGATTGATTGGTTGGGGCAAGGGTACTCAGGTAATGAAATGCCAGATGTGAACCTGGTTAGTTTATTCCTATTTTATAATTATTTTTCAGTTTTTCCCTTGTTGGTACATGTTGACAGTTCTATTCTTAGAGGCAGGGGAGAGAAAGAGGTCATCCTTTTATATCCATCATCTGATTTAAGAGCAATACTCTTGAGTCCAAGCCTTGTGTCACAACTCTAAGTTCTGTGAATCATCATGAATTTCTTCAGAATTTTGTACTAGCCTAAACATTGCAATACCCATTTGGTGGCATTGTTTATAGCCCTTTCTTTGTGTTTTCTCCATGTTAGTCTGTCATCAATGACTATTCCCAGATACTTATAGCTGTTCTCCACTTTTACTTCCTTCCCCTGAAGTAGTAGTTTCAGTTTGTTCATTGGGCATAGGTTGCCTGCTGGTGACTTGGTTTTTTTGTGTCCTAAGTGCATGATTGCCAGTTTGCTTATTTCAAATCTTGAGTTGTGGTCTGAAGACCACTCGAAACTGCCACCTTTTCCCTCCATGTGGTTGCAGATCACCTGTGTGGTCTCTTCAAAATTCTTCCCTGTAGCCATTACCTGTTAGGCTAAAGCTCTTATGATATCGTTCAGAATGTCCTGTCCTGATGAAGATCGAAGTTACTCATAAGCAACTTATGAGAATGACTTAGATCACTAGTAAGAGTGTTGGAAAGCTAGGTCAAGCTGATTGACCTAGCCATGGTGCTTCTCCCAACATCATCCATCTTCAGGTCCACCTTCCTGGCCAGCAGCAGTGAAGCATGTGGGTTTGGATTTGACCATATGTCTGCTGATCCTACTGCTGCTGATCATATGTCTGCTGATTGCACCATTGCCTATGCTATGTCTGCTTGCTAATCCTACTTTTGCCAATCTTGTGTCTGCCAATCCTACCATCGCTAATCCTGATGCCAATTTACCTGTTGACAATCCTAATGCTTCTAATGCCTTTGCCCTTGCCCTTGCAATAGGATCCTCTGTCCAAATTCACATGGACAGTCAGCAAGGTTTAGGATGTTTTAACCTTTCTTGGGTTGAAGTGGTGTTGCCTTCCAACAGTGATGGATTTTGAACTATTTCGAACATCTTCATATGCTTCTAAAGATTATTCACAACAGACTTTGGCCTATTATGTCACTCACTATAACTTTTGGGTATTAGTGGTGATATTTAGTACCAACTCGCACCCTTCCTCTGACTTGTGTTATACCATCCAAAGCCATTTAGTAGGTTTTGTTTGGGTTTCCGGGTTGAGTATCATCAGCACATGGAAGGGAGCACTCACCTCATCGTTCTCCTTGTCCTCAGTGTCAGACCCTTTCCCCAGTGTGGATGAGGCAGCTGGGAAGGTTGCTGTGGTTTCATCTGCCCATGATCTGATGGCTGCTGATGATACTCAATCCAGAAACCCAAACAAAACCTACTAAATGGCTTCAGATGGTATAACACAAGTCAGAGGAAGAGTGCGAGTTGTTACTAAATATCACTGCTGAGACCAAAATGTAATGTTTAGTAATGCAAAATGGTAAGGGCTGTGGTAAATAGTCTGTATAGGCATACGAAGGTGTTTGAAAGAGTTCGAAAGAGGTTCAAATATGTGCGAAGAGGTTCGAAAAAGGTTTGAAGAGGTTCAAAGTCATGCGAAGTAGTCTGAATAAGTTCAAATAAGTTTGAAGAGGTTCGAGGTAAGTTGAAGAGTGAGTTTAATGAATGTGAAGTGTTTGTCGAATGGCGATAGGTGATGGGCAATAAAATGAAGAGCGAATATGATAGTTTCGAAGAAGTTCACAATATTTTGCAGAACTTAGAGATATGATGCAAACTAAGATTCAAGAGAACGGCTCTGAAGTCAGACGTTAAGTGTGAGGGTAACTTGTGCTGTTCCCCATTGCTATATTATTCATTCTAACTAACTAATACAAGTCTATATACAAAATGAAGAGATAGTACTAAAAAGGAAATAAGAACATGTGTAAAACATGAGGCAAATATATCAAGCAATGAGGACTTATAGATCATAAAACAAATGAGAAATAATAAATGATGAAACATATAGTGTTCCCATATAGTAAAAGTACTTCAATGAAACACAAAAATGCACTTATCACATTCTAACTCTCTTGTAATCTCTCCTCGTATCTGGTAGTGCTCGATATGTGACTAAATAGCTCACTCTGGTTGAGCATCGTGTATCGAAAGTGTTTTAAGATGACTATACAGTGGCCGATATCATTCAGGATGCTGCAAAGTCATTTGAAGTGTCGCAAAATTGTTTGAAGTCATCCGAAATAGTGCAAAATAGTGCAAAAATAATTTAATGTCGATTTCGTGGCATTTATAGTACTTCGGAGTGCGTGTCATAATGTATCTATACAAGTGGAAAGCTTCTCCAGAGCTTATAGCACATAGTGGACCTCTATCATCCTCCTCCTTACTGAAATCCTGACTGTCCCAGTCAGCTGATCAAAGTCACATGCAAAATTTTTTGAGATGTTCAAAGTCGATAGGGAGAAGATTTGGTGGAAGAAACATGGTCATAGGGCATTGTCAAGGGAGTTCAGAGTCAAGATTGAAGTGAGCAAAGGAATATGTGGGCACATAAAGGCGAAAGCTGTCGAAGCTGTTTCGAAGAATGTCGAGGATAATAAAATGTTTTCGATAAATAGAACAAGATTGAAATATAAAAAATGAGGAAGAAAAAGAAGCGAATTCGATCAATGTCAATGGTACTAACCATGGTCATAATACCCGAGTCGAGCAACTGGTCGAATCAAAATTGGACACAAAGTCGAGGGGGCGAAAATGAGGTTGGAGTAATACTTGTGGGCAATGGACATAATAAAAATTTTGGCAATGAGGGGAAGGCAAATTTTGAGGCGATAATTGTATATGTTCAATACGAATGGACTTTTTAGTACTTTACTAGACTTCAAAGGTGAATTCGAACATGAATCTAGTGTCGATGGTGAAGGCAATATCGAAATAGATGGTAAGACAGAAGAGGGCACAGGCGATGAGATTGACGACAAAAATATTGGGAGTGGGGAGTGGCAAGTTGAGGTCAAAATGGGTAATGGTGGGGGCGAATGCAACAAGGATATCGGAGGTGAGATCGAGTTCAAAAATGATGAAGGTGTGACTATCGAAGTAGATGGGGCTGGAGCTACTGAAGGCGAGGACGATGAGACTGGGATGGGCATGTGCGATGAAGCTGGGACAATGCAATAAAGACCAGGAGGTGTGACATGATGATTTTGAGCTGTGACACTTTCTTGTTCAAGGGCTAGCTGTTTTTTGAAGGCCAATTCCTGTTCGAGGGTTGCAATACGAGCTTCGAAGTCATCCGAATTGTTTGAGCTGTGAAGTATACTGTCAGATACTTGGTTCGATGTAGTCAGAGGTGCAATGTCAGTGATGAACGAGGTCAAAATGGAAACTTCAGGTGTTGATGGGATCAAATTCGAGGCTGTGATAACCGATGAAAAGTTTGATGCAAACTTTTCAAAAATGTGTGAAATGTCTTTGGAATGGATCGATGTGCTAGATTGTGATAACTTCGAGGTCAAATCGATTTCTGGGGAATGGAATACAAGTTTGAGGATAACAAGTTCGAGGATGCTATAGCAAATTTCGCGGCATCATGGATGTTGTTCAGTGTATATGGGTCATCAGGATAGTGATCAAGGAACTTTACTTCGAGATGATCCATAATTCTAGTCCATAAGTCCATTTGAAAGCCTTGAAGAAAAACTTGACTTTGTTTGGGTTCTGAGAGTCTATGTTTCAAGCAAAGGAAGCTCGTGACCTTGTAGAATGACCTGTAATAAGCTGCTAAATTGTTTTCATCAAAAATACTGGTGCAAAGCTGCTTGTCAACGAGTGAATCCATGTCTGAAATGCTGTATTTTCATTCATCTTCTATTTTGGGATAGAACTTGAATACTGCAGTGCAAAATTCATCGAACAAAGTGCTGGGTTTGTACTCTGGAAGCAATTCCCAGAGATTGTAAGAATCGAAGTCGATGTATCTGCAGGTGTGTCGCTTCTTTAGGTCATGATCTGTAATACTGCAAGTTATAAACAAAAATTCAAGATCTTCAAAGTAATTTTGCAGTTCTTTAGGTCATCTCAAATTGAACTTCGGAGATGTAGAATGACAGGGAGCTGGCATAAAAGAGGTTGACATGTTTGAGGTAGATTTCGGAGGTCACAAAATTGAAATTCTGCAGTGTCATGGTTCATATGTTTTTGAGGTCAAAGATGGTAGTGATGTCATAAGCACGAAAGATGAAAGAGTGCGAAATACTATTTTCAAGGGGCGAGATTCTATATCAAGGTCTCCTGGTTGTTCAGGAGGGTTGGAGGCAATATGAGTTCAATGCGAAGTCGAGATCATTGAGCCCCCTGTGGTGAAATGAGCGCTGGAAAGGAGTGGAGGTTCAACAATGAAATGATCTAGAAACCCCTTGCGGTGGGCTCCAAAATGATGATACTCAACCTGGAAACCCAAACAAAACCTACTAAATGGCTTTGGATGGTATAACACGAGTCAGAGAAAAGGTGTGAGGTGGTACTAAATAGCACCACTGAGACCAAATGATGTGTTTAGCACAAAATAATAAGTGATGGTTCAAATAATAGCATATGAAGCTGTTCGAAAGAGTTTGAAAGAAATTTGAAGATGTGCGAAATAGGTTCGAAAAAGGTTCAAAGTCATGCAAAGTAGTCTGAATAAGTTCAAATAAGTTTGAAGTATATTGAAGAATGAGTTTAGCAAATGTGTAGTGTTTGTTGAAAGGCGATAAGCAATATGCGATAAAATGAGGAGTGGATATGATAGTTTTGAAGAAGTTTGCAATATTTCGCAGAACTTAGAGATACGACATGAACTAAGACTCAAGAGAACGGCTTTTAAGTCAGATGTTAAGTGTGAGGGTAACTTGTGCTGTTCCCCATTGCTATATTATTCGTTCTAACTAACTAATACAAGTCTATATACAAAATGAAGAGATAGTACTAAAAAGGAAATAAGAACATGTGTAAAACATGAGGCAAATATATCAAGCAATGAGGACTTGTAGATCATGAAACAAATGAGAAATAATAAATGATGAAACATATAGTGTTCCCATATAGTAAAAGTACTTCAATGAAACACAAAAATGCACTTATCGCATTCTAACTCTCTTGTAATCTCTCCTTGTGTCTGGTAGTGCTCGATATGTGACTAAATAGCTCACTCTGGTTGAGCATCATGTATCAAAAGTGTTTTAAGATGACTATACAGTGGCTGATATCATTCAGAATGCTGCAAAGTCATTCGAAGTGTCACGAAATTGTTCGAAGTCATTCGAAGTGTTTCGAAGTCATCCAAAATAGTGCGAAATAGTGCGAAAATAATTCGACGTCGATTTTGTGGCATTTGTAGTACTTCGGAGTGCATGTCATAATATGTTGATACAAGTGGAAAGCTTCTCCAGAGCTTATAGTGTGTAGTGGACCTATCACCATGACAGGCCGACCTTGTGATCTGTTCTTGTGGTGCTGTGGCTGGTGGCTGTGCTAGTGGCAATGGCTGGTAAGGCATTGACAGTAGAATTTGATGTACTAGGTGCAGACAGTGGTGGAGCATGAAGAGGTTGGTTAATGAGTCCAGTATACATTGCAGCATCAGGAAAGCCATTTGGACAGTTCTTTGATATGTGATACATGTTGAGACAATGGCATTTGCAGCACCCATTGTTGTTGTCAAGTTGTTCATGCTCAGCATTCATGAGGGCCACCAAATGTTGGATGGTTCCTGCAATCGTTGATGATACTCAACCTGGAAACCCAAACAAAACCTACTAAATGGCTTCAGATGATATAATATGAGTCAGAGGAAGGGTGCAAGGTGGTACTAAATATCAATGCTGAGACCAAAACAATGTGTTTAGCGACACGAAATAATAAGTGATGGTTTGAATAATCTGTAAGAGTGTATGAGGTCATTCAAAAGAGTTTGAAAGAGGTTCAAAGATGTGCGAAATAGGTTTGAAAAAGGTTCAAAGAGGTTCGAAGTTATGTGAAGTAGTGCGAAGAAGTTTGAATAAGTTCGAAGAGGTTTGAGGTATATCGAAGAGCAAGTTTAATGAATGTGAAGTGTTTGTCGAATGGCAGTAGGTGATGGGCGATAAAATGGAGAGCAAATATGATAGTTTCGAAACAGTTCACAATATTTCGCAGAACTTAGAGATGTGATGCCAAGATAAGACTAAAGAGAATGATTCTTATATCTGACGATAGCGAGAGGGTAACTTGTGCTGTTCCCCATTATATTTTGTTATTCTAACTAATACAAGTCTATATACAATCCGAAGAAATAGTACTAAAAAGGAAATAATAATAGGTGTAGAACATGAGGCAGTATGCACAGCAAATAAAGGTATTGTAAAACATGAAACAAATGAAAAATGATAATAAGTGAAACATTCGGTGTTGCCATATAGTAAGAGTACTTTTCTTGTTGTTTCAATAGATTGTTGAAACCCCAAAACTGCCATTATTGTACCCTAATTCTTTTATCATCTCTCCTTGCATCCAGCAGTGCTTGATATGCATCTAAATAGTTCACTCCGGTTGAGCATTGTGTATCGAAAGTGTTTTAAGACAACTATACGGTGGCTGAAGTCATTCAAAGTGTCACAAAATGGTTCGAAAGCATTCGAAATAGTTCAAAGTCATCTGAAATAGTGCAAAATCATGCGAAAATGTTTCGAAGTCGACTTCGTGGTGTTCGTAGCAATTTGGAGTGTGTGTCATAATGTCTCGATGTGAGTAGGAATGTTCTCCAGACCTTAAAGCACATAATGAACCTATCATCGTGGCAGTAGTAGCAGCGGCAGCATTTGCAGTGTAAGCAGCTGCATTAGATGCACTATTTGCACCACAATGACATTTGGTGGTGTCCTCGCATCGGTTGAAGACTTCTTCAGTCACCTCCCATGCATGTTTCAAGTCAGCACAATGGTTCTCATCATGTTGCTTGAATTCGAGAGCCCATGGCCTCAAGATGAGTATCTTGTCCACTTTATTTGCATTGCAGCAGCGGGTTAATTCAGGATTGAGGCCTGCTTCTAGCTTTTCATGAAGGGAAGTATCAGAGAAGTGTGAGGTGGTGTTTGCAAGAAGGGAATTGAGCGATTGCATGTGCAAGAACCAGTCCCAGAACAACTGGTTTTGCTTCAAGGTTGCTGCAAGAATACGGTGGCAGACAGTTGATTCCCAGTCAGGGTCAAGGTAATTCGCATGCAGCTTGGCCATGAAGTCACTGAAGGATGTGCCATACATGCACTCCATAGAAGTAGTTTGACAGTGTTTTTCCTGAGTAGCAACCAGACAGGAATGAGACAAAAGATGCAATTGTCACTGGTGAGGCAGGCGCATGCTGGTCCTCAGGCAAGTTGTCATGATCACAGAAAATGTGGTATAACAGTAGCCCAGAGCCATATGTTTCAGTAGTGCTCTCTGACCAGGCATGGGACATCACGTTCTGGTGATATGGCTCCCTATCGCCCTGCATGCATACTACAGCATTTTTCATGATTGTGTGCACCTTCTAGATGGCTTCTGCTCACTTTGTGCAGTGCACTTTTGTGTGCCTCTATGCACTTTCACATGCCTTTGACTGCTTAGGTGCACTTTTGTGTGCCTTTTTACATTTCTAGTGTGCCTTTGGATCCCCCTTAGCTGCCTTCTGTTGTGCGCTCTAAATGCACCTTGTTATGCTTCAAACTGCCTTCGTGCACCCCCCTCCCCCACTCCTTATCTGCCTTTCACAGTTATTGGGTGCTCAATGCGCCTTTATGCACTTCTTTTATGCTTTACCCACAACTCACATTCTTTGCTGCATACTCATTGCACAATCTTTATCACACACACAACAATCCACCACACCAATTGCACTGTGCATCATGGCTTCCAGCTTACTGGCACATTTATTTGAGGTGCACCACGATACCAGCACAAGCAAACTGCACATTCTCTCATAATCTGGGCGCTTTGCACCTATTTGGCATTGGACTGTGCACACTTGGATGCTTTCACATAATCCTGGCACTTTGGCACTATTTGGCCTTGCACAGCATCTCCTTATAGTTCTTCTGCATTTCCAATTGGCATCACCTTGTCTGGTAACTGGCACAGGTTGATCATGTTATTATTACTAAGGCACAGCACATGATGCATAACACTGAAGCAGATTAATTGGGGAGAGCACATGGGACCCAACGTGCACCAAAAATAAAGCATCGCACTGGAACAGTTGGGTATTGGGCTATAGCATGTGCAAATCTTATTGGCTAAGGCAGCAGCATAGTATGGTTGGGTTTAGATGGGCCAATGGATGCACTTGTGGGTAGCACATGGTGGTTTCTATTTTTATACTTTATTTTACTGTTTTTCACATAAGCCATTTGTACATAGTAGGCAGACAGATAGAGAATCCAGAGGATCTTTCCCCCCCTCATAGTTCATAGCTCATCCAGCATTGCACATAGTCTGTGCACCAGCATCCAGTCCATGCACCTTTGTAGTGTGCCCTTTGTATAGCTGCATTTGCATATCATTTGTGTCCCCTCAACATATTGCCATGTTTTGTCCCTTCGTTGCATTCTTCATCTTTGTCTGTGCACTCCTGCAGTGTGCCCTTCATATAGCTGCATTTGTGCACTGTTTGCACATTTTACTGTATAGCCACATTTTGTGCACCATTTGTGCATTTTCCCACCAGTTGCGCTTGCATCCCGTTTGCATCCCTAGCCTGTGTATCACCCTTGCAGCACATCCCAGTGCTGTACTTGCCTTGCCAAACCTCCTGCTTTCATCTCCCTCATCATTACATATTTTTGCACTCCCATTGTGCATTTTTCCACACTGCACATTTTTGCCCCTTTGCATTGCGCACATTTTTGCCATTGCACATACCTCCCTTTTTGTGTACACAACTAGTGCACATATCGAAAACCATCATACCAGCCTCTTCATAGTCTCAGTGCCCTGAAGGACAATCCGAGGCTCTCTAAGCAAACCCCCTCACTCCGAGCACACCTGCAGCAGTAGGTTTAGTGTTCACCCCTTCTGTTGAGACTCTGCACCAAGTACCAACTGAACACATCACCGGATACATGTCAGATTTATTGGGGACAGGCTGACTGGTCTGCCATTGTGGGATGACAGTGTGCGAGGGTGGGACAGTCTCCACAAGAGCAAATAATCTTATGCAAAACAGTGAGGGCACAGGTGACAAAGTATTGGTGTTAGATGTTGTTTATAAGGATGTTGCCTCTAGACTCTCTGCTGGCTGCATCCACCAGAATCCCCATTCTTTTATCATGCCTTTCTGCCATCAAGATGGGTCCAACTGTCCTCACTGCTGAGGGGCTGTTGAGGGCAATGGGGTGGTTTCACTTTTGGGAACATAGTGGGATAGCTGTCTGTGTATGTGTCCCAGTCTGCAATGAAACTTCTGACCTGAGGATTGATGTCAATTGGTGGGAGCAAAAGGTTGCTGGGAGGGTAGATTCCACGTGAGGGATTGTCCACTGGGTTCTTTGCACTCTCAACATATTTGGTATGGATAGTTGAGTGAGCCTCCCTAGCGCAGATATGGATTCAGCAGAAGACAGTGTTGACATGGTGGTTCCAACTCCTTCCATTCTACCACCCCTCAACCACTGTTCTGTTGTCCCCAAAAACCTTGAGATTGCAATTCTCACCACCAAATCTGAGGAAGGTGTTAACCAAAAACTCGAAGCCAATGGCCTTGGCCCATGCAATATCGTGTCCTTCTGACTGCCATCCTGGGATGAGGTGCCAAGCTTGCCAATGTCCTGCAATGACAATTGCGATCCCTGTTTCTGAGCTGGCATCTGAATAAGCTTGCAGGTCATACAGAGTGCATGGGTCTGGAATGGGACATTCAACACATTCTCGCAAGAGCATATGATGCCCCCATTTGAGATCAAAGGGAGTTTGTCTAGGTGGGGTGTGAGGCATAAAAGAATGGTCACCAAATACTCTGAGCATTGACTCCAAGCTTGTGAGGTATGCACGTCCTTCTGGGATGACCAAGGATGAATGCCGAAGTTTGCCATACAGTTTCTGAACCTCCTCAAGGGTATGTGTGCATGACTTTGACCACAATGCAATTTCCTCCCAGTATTTGCATTTCTTCTCAAGGATTGATACCGTACATCATTTGAGGTTCCACAAAAGACCTGTGAAAGAAAATTCATGAGAGAAAGGCATGTCTTTTTGAGTTGCCATAGAATTCCTGGCTCAGTGGAGATGTTGTCGATATCTGTAAAACTGTATGTATATTCTCTGTCTTTGGCCTCTCGACTGTCTTTAGATAAGTCACACAGAGGAAAATGCATATCTTCCACATGCTCATCCAACCATCCATTCTCCAACATGCCCACATTGAACCATATCTGGCTACCTTTCTGTTGCTGCCCTCCATTCCTCTTGATTTTCTTCCCCAGTTCATAATGTGCCCTATTGTAATTGTCCAGAAATTTCTGCAAGATCTGCAAGAAGACATGATCATCAACCCATTTAGCCAAGGGCCCAATTCTGCGAGATCACATGATATCTGCTCTTGCATCAGCAATGTGGCCATAGCAACCAGCACCAGAAGTGATTTTGAAACAGAGGTTTCCATCAAGTAAAAACTTGTTGCTTCCAGTATCTCTGATGATGGTACCAGGCCACTGTGATGGGTGAAGGAGAACTGTATGGTACACCTCTGTGACATTATAAACCCCCCCTTAAGAACCTGGTGGTAGTCTAGTGCAGAGTAGAGAAAAAGCTGCAAAAGTGCCCCAGGTGCACAGAAAGTCATTTGAGTCAATAAATGAGTTGATTGATTTATGAGCTGAAACTTGGTAAGGAAAAGAGAGGTTCTGCACCATCTGCTGTTTCTCCAGCTTCTGGGGTTTTGGTACCAGTGAAAGGGGGGATTATTGGAAAGGCCCAATGTTTTCTTCCAGCTTGAGCCTAGAAAAAGGTCCAATGTAGTGCCCTGTTTGCAAATTGTGTGCGATGATTCCATTATATGCCATGAGATTCTGAAAAATAGATGGGTGGTTCTCAGGTGTAAATGTCTCAGTAATCTTGGGGATGCCCATATAAAAACCTGAATGAAGGCCATCAACCAAGTGGGAATATTGTGATGTAAAACCCCCCTCTTCCAGCGCCCTCTCCCAGGCCTTTGCCATTCAAGGTGTACATGGCTCAAGCCTTCTCTGCATGAGGGCATTTCTGAGCTCCATGAACATTTGCTCTGTACCCAGAGCACTTGTGTCCATCTCCATGGAACAAGCTCATGCATTGGATCTTGAGTTCCCATCTGATGCACAGACTGAAACCTGAAGGGTTGATGATTCTTGCACCCTCTGCCCACTTGCAGCATGCTGCTGAGCCATCCCAAATGGTTGGCAATGAGCATGCAGATATGTTGTAGGGGTGGCGCCCAAGACAGATAGCACAGGTGGAGAGCGACGGTGAGCCTGCACCTCATTGAAAACCCAGTGTCTTGTGAGAAGTGCTGGATGGCTGAAAGGACTGCTGACCTGGAGGAGATGCAGACCACCTCAACCCATGAGATGGGTAAGCTGTGCATGAACACTGGTGTGAAATGCCCACCTCAACAGTGAGAGCTGAGCTTGTCTCGAGAAGCTTGAGTGTGGAACAAGATAGTATAGGTGTCATGACTGAAAGATGGGACATGATGTGACAAGACATGATATGATGAGACATGATAAAACAAAGTGAAAAAGGGTGGAAATATTTGGTTGATTGTGCAGTTGAGGACCAGGCAACAGTGAGCACTGGTATCAGAATAGAAGATACAGAAAACATACCTTTTTGGCCTGAGAATAGTCATAATATTCATCAGCTAAGGCATGGAGCAGGTTTTTGTTTGGGATTGCGATGTTGAAGGTTGTTAGGAAACAATCTCCTAACATGCCTATTACATAATAATATTTTATTTTTATTTTATTTTGTCGAAATATGCTACCAAATGCCTATAAATGCTTTATTTGTCAGCATGGGAATTTTGTATTTACACACATCAATATGTACATGCATGTATGCATGCATCGGTAGCAACATAGTATATAACCTTAAAATAAATACTGGGGGACCTCAGTTGAGTTCTCTTAGGTATTCCATCCACAATTGTGGTGCAAAAAGCCTATTTCAGCCAACTCATCTATTTTTAACTGATCACATCAAATCCATCAAAACCCCCCATCACATGTGCGCACTCCGCCACCTTCTTGTAGGAGAGCCCGCATGGTCCAGCTAGCAGAACAGTGGCTGTCACCCTAACAGAAGAACTCAACTACCCCATCAGTGCACCTTCTCTTACATGCACATACATCATTGTTTCAGTGCGCCACAACTGCTTACTCATCATTTTGGCAATAGCCAGAATTAATTGTATATAGATATTTACCTTGCTTTTATAAGCCAATGCCAGGCTTTGCCTTACATTGCGACCACCAGTGATTGAGAGGCAGTGCTCATCATTAGGACAGCTGCAACTGGACAACTGATCAGATCTGGTTTAGCTGAGATTTACCTTACTCAATTCAGACAACTATTTTAGATAAATTAGTTACTAGCCAAATTCAGTAATAACCCTGAGATCAGGCACTGTTGGAAGGGTTATTGATCCGAAGTATCTGATGGTTGACAAATAGCCGAAATCATGTGTTTTGCTGTGTTTGGTACCCAAATTGCTGGATCATGTGACTCGAAATTTTGCAAAAAAATTCTGAAGCTGAATCTTGACTCAGCCAAAGAAGTGACTCATCACAGCTTATGTCATTATGACAGAACAATCAACTTCGAATCCTGGTCACAATCCTGTTCCCATGCCAGCCATAGAAGCCAAAATTGATGTGCTTACAGCACAAATGTCCCAATTAGTGTCAGTATTGGCAGCATCACAGCCCAAACAAGCAGAAACAAAAGCAGAGACAGTGGAAGATAAAGATGATGAGATGGATGAGATGGTGGAGTGGATGTCTCAGGAGGATGTGCATGCAGAGGAGAGATCTGAGAATGGAAAAATGCATTTACCTAAATATGCGCCCCTGCAAATCTTTGACGGTACCATGGAGAACACAAAATTCTTCATCAGCTCTATAGTGTTGTATATTCATGGGAGAAAGCCCAAATTCCATATGACTGAGTCTAGGATTATGTTTGCTCTCTCATACATCCAGGGAGGGAAAGCACAGTTTTGGAGAAATGAAGCTATTAATCAAATTGCTGCAGGATATAAAATGTTTGCAACTTTCAGGGAATTTTTGGAGAAATTGGAGGCACAGTTTGGAGACCCTAATCCAAAGGCGACAGCTAATGCAAAATTAAAAACCATGTGCCAAGGTTCTCTGACAGCAGATGAATTTATTTTGCAGTTCAAGGCAGAAGCATCACAGACAGATATGGGAGAAGCTGCATTGGTAGAATTTTTGAAGGCAGAATTAAATCCCTCATTATTCAAGTCTATCTATTGACTACCTTCGATGCTGGAGAGGTTGGATGAGTGGTATAATTGAGCAATGCATCTTGATTGGCAATATCGACAGGAACAGGCAGAGTCGAAATTGATGTACAGGAATGCCAGATTTGGAAAGTCATCAGGAGGAAAGTCCGAGAAAGGAAGGATGCCTCAGGTACAAACTCTAAGGGCACAGCCACTGGCCATGGAAGTGACACCTATTGTTAAGGAGTCAGCAGCATTAGCAGATGCAATAGATGTTGATCAAGTAGGGAGATGAGCTCCACTTACCTGTTTTAATTGTGGGCAATTAGGGCATATTGCTAGGAATTGTAGGCAGAAAAGGAAGATTAGGGAAGTGACAATCGAGGAAGTGAAGTTGGAGGAAGATAAGCAGAAGAATTTTGTGGAAGAGTCCCAGTGAAGGTTTCCCCATTGGTGACCCAGAATCAATATAATGTATTAGTATCTGAGGAAACCCAGAGTGAACCCAAAAGAGAAATTGAGAAGTACAACCATTATCACTTATGCGACAAAGAAAAATGCCCAACCTTATTTTCAAAAACCCCTAAATTCTTTATTCACTCTGCATGGATAGAACCTGAAATCAGCTTGACAGTAGGATTGAAGACAGTGGACATGCATGCAGCAATTAATGTGGAGGCATTGCTTGACAGTGGTGCTACTGGATTATTCATTAATCAATCCTTAATTACTAGAAACAGTATTCACATGTGTAAACTGCCACAACCTATAATGGTGTACAATATTGACAGTACGATCAATCGTGGAGAAACTGTTAAGGAGAAGGCGATGATGATACTGAAGTATCAGGATCATCAGAAACAAGCCATATTTGAGGTGTGCAACCTTGGGAAGACCAATCTGATAATTGGATGTCCACGGTTATGAAAGCATAAGATTGGAAAACTGGGAAGGTACACATGACTCATTGTCCTAAAGAATGTAATGTGTATAGCAGGAAAGTAAAAAAGGAGAAGAAGGAAAAGAAAGAGAAAGAATGTCCAAGAAAGTATTCTGTTATGATGGAGGAAGTGGAAGATGAGGACATGCCAAATGGGAAAGTTCCAATCATGACCAGTAAGGAAGAACAGAAGCAAACCTTTAGGGAAATTCATGGAGGACTGTCATGGAATAAGAATGCTGTGAAAGTGGAGAAACCAGTGGAGGAGTGGGTGCCAAAAGCCTACCATAAATATTTGTCAGTTTTTCAGAAGAAGGAATCGGAGCAGATGCCAGTGCAAAAGCCATGGGATCATGCAATTGAGATGAAGCCAGGATTTGTGCCGAAGAAGTCAAAAGTCTACCCATTATCTCTGAAGGAACAAGAAGAAGTGGATGCATTCCTTAATGAACAGTTATGCAAGGGATACATATGACCTTTGAAATCACTGCAGACATCACCAGTATTCTTTGTACCAAAAAAATATCAGAGGAAGAGGATGTGTACAGATTATAGGTATTTGAATGAGTGGACAATGAAGAATGTGTACCCTTTGCCATTGATCTCAGAGATAATTGACAAGGTGGGAAAGGCCAAGGTCTTTACAAAATTGGATTTATGCTGGGGGTACAACAATGTACAAATAAAGAAAGGAGATGAATGGAAGGCAGCATTTGCCACATGTTGAAGATCCTTTGAGCCACTTGTCATGTTTTTTGCGATAACCAATAGTCCCCCAACTTTCCAAAATATGATGAACGACATTTTCAAGGATGTTGATAGGTCCACTGCACATGCTAAGGTCTGGAGAAGATTCCTACTCATATCGAGACATTATGACACGCACTCTGAATTACTACGAATGCCACGAAATCGACGTCGAATCATTTTCGAACTATTTCACACTATTTCAGATGACTTTGAACTATTTTGAATGCTTTCGAACTATTTCATGACACTTTGAGCAACTTCACAGTATTTCAAATGACATTGGCCACCATATAGCTGTTTTGAAACACTTTCAATACATGCTGTATATTCGGTGATGATACTCAACCTGGAAACCTAGCAAAAACCTGTTAAAAGCCTTTTGTAGTATAACTCAGGCTAGAGGAAGGGTGCGAGGTGGTACTAAATATCACCGCTAATACCAAAACATTGTTTTAGTGATGCGAAATGGTAAGGACGTGACGAATAGCCTTTTTAAAGTGTACGAAGATGTTCAAAGATGGTTTGAAGACGTGTGAGGTAGTTCAGAATAAGTTCAAATGGGTTTGAAGTTGTTTGGGTGAGTTTGAGGAGGTTCAAAGGTATTTGACTGGCATCGATATATGTTTTGACAAATGAATATTGCAGTTGCGAGCTGTGTTTTTAGTGATGATAGGCGATGACGAGTTGAGAATGAATACGAAAGTTCGAGGAAGTTCGCGATATTTTGCAGAACTTCAGAGATATGATGCGAGGTAAGACTCAAGAGAACTGCTCTTAAATCCGACTATAGTGGAGAGGGTAACTGGTTCTCTGTTGTTATAAGTAACTAGTACAAGTTTATATACATTTTTGAAGAGATATACTGAAAAGGGAAGTAAAACATGTGTAAAACATGTGGCAGTATATCATACAATGAGGACTTTGTAGATCAAAAATAAATGAGAAATGATAAATAATTGAAACATATGTGTCCCCATATGGTAAAAGTACTTATCTTTCACTGTAATATATCATCAAAACATAAAAAATGCTATTATCGCATCCTAAATCTCTTGTCGTCTCTCCTTGTGTCTGGTAGTGCTTGATATGCAACAGAATAGTTTGTTCCGGATGTGCAGCATGTATCGAAAGTATTTTAACACAGCTATATGGTGGCCAATGTTGTTCGAAATTCTGCAAAGTCACTCGAAGTGTCGCAAAGTTGTTCGAAGTTGTGCGAAATAGTGCGAAATAGATTCGACATCAATTTTATGGTGTTCGTAGTGATTCGGAATGTCTGTCATAATGTCTCGATATGAGTGAAACTGTTCTCCAGACCTTAAAGCATGTAGTAGACCTATCATCCTCCCCCTTACTGAAATCCTAACTGTTCCAGTTAGCCGATCGAAGTCACATGCGAAATGCGCGGTCGGGGTGAGGAAATTAGTGACGTTCAATATATTGCTCATTCTTCCATATCACCTCCTAAATTCATCAACTCTTTCTTGTATAATGTCTCTCCTCATCGAACTCAATGCCAAAATCCTTGAATACGCAAAATTGATGCCTGAGCACGGCATCGCTGAGGACTCGGATTTTGAACTGTGGGGGAAGGGTTTTTGTGTGAAAATGGTACATCTGTTGCTGATCTATTTATAGTTAAAGATGCTAAAATGTTTTGTGTAGGCAGAATACAATGACTTGAAAAGGCAGAGTGTGAAGTTCGAGGCTGAATTACAGGTGATTGAAAAGGTGGAGGGAGGTGAGGATGATGAAAACGAGGATGAAGATGAGCTGCCCATGGTGAGGGTGGCGAAGCGAAAGGTGGTCGAGGTCGAGAGCGAAGATGATGAGGAAGAGGAGATCACGGGGGTAGAGGCTGCGAAGTGGGCACCAGTCGAAACAAGCACGTTGCTCAATTTCAAAGGTTCAGTGAGTGTTTTATTTTATGTTCAAAAGTTTTTTGCGCTGCTAAATACTTTCGTAGTGTGATCGGTGTGCTGGGTTCAAGTCCCAGCTGTGGTGTGTTGTTAGGGAGGGCACTGCAAAGTGTTCGAAGTGCACCCAGGAGGCACAAGGCTGTTACTGGGCCAGTTTGTTGAGGTGAGGCATTCGAAAAGGCGAAGTAAAGAAGTTCATAAGTGCGAAATGAGATTCGCACCCCAGAAAAGGTACAAAAATTGTTTGGAGTTGTTTCGAAGTAATTGCTAACTTGTTTTCAAATTTTGTAGTACATCAAATTCGCGTTGTGGGCCCATTTAAAGATGTCGAGCCAGTAGCAGGGCCATCAAAGGCGTTGAAGGAGAGAAAAAGGTCATTGAAAGGGAAGGTGAAGGCGAGGGCCATTTGAAGGGTCGAGGACGTCGAAGAGGCTAGGGATTCAGATGAGGTCGGCAAGAAAATTGGTCGAGATGAAGGTGGAGATGGAGGTGTTGGGGAGGGAAGTCGAGGTGTTGGAGGAGATGTTGGAGGAGTGGAACTTTTTGTTTTCTGTTTTTTTTTTTGTTTTTTTTTGTTTTGTCTATTTTAAATTGTCTTTTGTTAAATGTGTTTGGAAAGTAAGATGAAGCAGAAATGAAGATATAACAGATGAAAAATCAAATTTTTTTTTTTTGGGAAAGGCTCAGTAGTTCATCATAGCCCAAAAACCCTTTGGAGTTTGAACAACCACGCTATGATGCAATATCGCGACTTGTATCATACACTAAAAGTAATCAAAATTTTTTTGTAAGTAATTGCAAAAAGGAAAGAAAGGATAATTATTTATTTTCAAAGTCCTGAAAATCTTTGAAGGTATCTTTGTTGAAGTTCGAACTTGTTCGAAGTTGTTCGAGGTGCTCAGAGTCGATATCGAGGAAATTTGGTGGTAGGGAAATTGATTTTTGAGTGAGGTATGGTAGCAAACAAAATGCAGCAATAGGTCTATGTAGTACTGACCCATCGAGTTCACAGAGAATATAAGCCCCTCCATAGTTTTGTTCGATAATGATAAGAGGGCCAACATATCAGGGTTTCATCTTGTGATTAAGGGACTTCTCGATTTGCATGTTTCGAAGTAGCACTAAATTTTCTTTTGCAAAGTTGTAGTCACGCATCATATGTTCATGAGCAAGTTCGAAGTGTTTTGCAGCTTCGATTTGGGACGCGTAGACCTTCGAATATAACAGTTCGAGGTCATTAGATCATTTTTGTAGCGCTATGGCTCATCAAGCTATAAGATCAGTTGTCGATAAAATTAAATCGGGTGGCAGTTGTAAGTATGTTGCCTCAGAGATGTCAAGGGGTATTAGAGGATGTGCTCCTGTAACTGCCAAGTAGGGAAAACAACCCATGTGTTTACGAACTGTGACTCGTTCTGCCCAAAACACTGAGTGTGCCCCTGCTGACCACTTCGTTTGATCTCCATCGACAGCTTTAAATAACGATTGTCGAATGTCGAAGTGGGCTCATTTGATGAGTCCATTGGTGCACGAATTATAACTGCTAATTTAAATATGGTTAATGTGATATCATTTCGAAAGATACTCCATAGCTGCGATAAATGCAGCACCATTGTTGGTTACAATTTTATATAGCGAGCCCCATCGACAAATAATGTCTTCAAAGATCCAATCACCCAGAGATGTGGCATTTTCATGTCGAAGTTTTTGCCATTCTGGATAGGTCGTTAGTGAGCATCGACCTTGTACAATGTATTTAAATCCATTTGAAGGTGGCATTTGCATTGTGTCGATATAGACTTTGCCAAAAAGAGGTGCTGGAGTGGTGACTGTGGGTGGAATTAGAACATTTCGCATCTGTCGAATTTGGCATAGGTGGCAGGTTCGAATATACCATGCAATGTCAGCTTTCATGTTTGGCCACCAAAATCGAAGGGCGATAACTGATTTAGTAGCGAAAACCATTTTGTGTCCAATGTCATCGTGAGCTGCATGAATGATTTCGAGATGACATTCTGGAGGAGCGACAATTTTGTGAACTCCTTGGGAGTCTTTCCTCCATAGTTTGCCCAAGTCTAAAAAGAATTCAGTGCAATATCGAATAAAGGTAGTGTATTCTGCATCTGATAGATCAGGGGGTTGCACCAAGTCATGTAACCATTTTTGAACATGAAGTAACCTCTCGTCGTTCATTTTTGCATTATTCGATCATGGGACATCATTATAGGTAAGATCCTCCCCTTACTAAAATTCGAAGAGAGGGAGAAGGTCGAAATTCGATGCGAAGTAAATGATCGGGTTGTAATAGGATTTATTTGATGTACGAAACTGTGAAGGCGGTCAATCCAGTCTCCAAAATTATCTTCATTGTCGAGCTGAACATCTTCATCTTGTGGGGGTCATCTCGAAAGTCCATCAGGACCATGGTGTGTCCCTGCAACATGGACTAATGTAAAGTGAAAGGTTAGAATGGATACTAGCCATCGATTGATGCTAGCGCTAGGTGCGATATCAGGATTCGAAAGCATGCCTTTAATATATCATGCGTCAAATTCGATGATAAGCTTTTGAACTCCTATTAGGTACAATTGTAGTGCTCCGAGAGCACGATATAGACCGTAAAGTTCAAGTTTTGGTTGTGAAAATCTGGATTCGCAGTCATTAAGCATAGTCAATCTGAATTGACTATAATATTGTTTTCAAGGGTTTTCAAGATCACATTGAGTGAGAAAGAAACTAATAGCAATGTTCAAAGTGTCGACTGATAGAATTACCGGGGCTGAAAATGAGTAATTGATAGCTCGAATCACTGGGGAATTGATTAGAGCTGCTTTTAAATCTTCTTGGGCTGCTATTTGTTCCACTCCGAATTTGAAAGGTACATATTTTCGAGTGAGTTGGATCAGTGCTGCAGCTCATTGAGCAAAATTTCAGATAAAGATACAACAAAAAAAAACTCCAATGGTTCCTAGGAATGCTTTGACTTCGGTGAGGCTTCAACATGGTCCACACTTGCTAACAGCTGCGATTCGAGTAGGGTCGGCCATACAACCTTCGATATTGCATCGATGCTCTAAAACAATTATTTTGGGGATGCAAAGATAGAGTTTTGGACCTGCAAATGTTCCTCTGCAATACTTCATGTGCTGCACTATCCAATTTAGATTTTCGAAGTGCTCCCAGACAAAGCGTTGAATAGCTGGATTCTCGGGAATCATTTTGTAGGATCCACTGATCATTCTATATTCTGATTTCGGACCCTTAACCAGTGTGTTGTCAATGTAAGGAATGGTGATATGAGGAATTTTGGGCTGTAGAATAAATGTTATGTCATCATGTAAGGTAGGGACAGAATTTGTCCAACCCATGGGTAGGGTAACGATGCAAAGTGCTCCAAACGGTGTCTGAAACATTGTCAGATCGCGAGATGATTCTGCAACTTTCCTTTCATCGAATGCCACATAGAGATCCAACATTCCTCCACATGATCGTCCCCCACATTGTTCTGCTAAATGTTTGGGTATTGGTACAACACCTGAATGCTGGATCATTACTTGGTTAAGCGGTTTGAGACTGGACAATTTGAAGCAATTTTGCATCCTTTTTTGTGATGCAAAACCATCGTGATCGATACAAAGAGTTCAATGGCTTGTATACTCCTGCTTCTATCTTCTTTTTCAGCATCTCGCATATCTGTTCGTACAAACCTGGAGGTATAGGAATGTTTCGCTCAACCCATGGAGTGTGAGAAATGACAGAGAACTCTATAAGAGGAAAAAAGTCAGAGTGAAAACTTCCTCACTCTTGTTCTGTCCACGCAAAAGCTGGTTCCTGATTTTGAATAAAATCGTGCATAAGATTTCGTTTCTCTGGCCATAGGAAATCACCAGGATGATTCTTGTTGATAATAGCTTTACATTTGAGTGTATATTGTGAAGTGGGAATAAACGATGGTGGATAAGGATTTAATTTTGGCATGTTTTCAAGAGGATCGCCAGTAATTGTTCGAATAATATGAAATTGGTCAGGTAGCTCGGTAATAACTGGGCAAATTTTTTGTGCGACAGGTTTGTATTTCTTTTTTGATGCCACGAAAGTTGGATATGAGGAGTCAATAATAGGCATAGAAGGCATAGACGTTGCCATCAAGGTCGATACATATGTTTTGTATTGGTGACTGGCTGTTAAATATAAATTCACAAGGATTGAAAAATAAGAAATGGATTTTGAGGAGTTTGAGGACTCCATATCGGGAATATTCACAGTGCATTCAATATTGATAGATAAATTAGAGGGATCGAATAAGATAATGAAAGTGCACTGGTCAATGTCCGAAATTTTGTCCTCTAGTTGCAAAAATCCTTTCGACGGTGATTAGAACAGGGAATCATGGGGATAGCGCATGATCGTGTCAAATTAGGATCGTATATTGTAATTGTCTGGGCTTTGTTCCTGTAGTTTTTGACAGTGCTTTCAGTGAGTACATCAAATGGTCGACTGAGTAAGATATCGTAGGCTGGGTCACGAATTATGTGAATTTGCATGAACAGCATGATACTCCCCACTTTGCAAGGCACATTTCATGCTAAACCCAAACTTTCGTCAATACCTCCATTAGCCAATTGGAGTGGAATGTGGATTGAAGGATCATAAGTGAGGCCAAGTTCGTGGCAAATTTCTTCGGACATTGCGATAATCGAAGAGCCGGGGTCTATGACACTTTCGACCAGATTCCTTCCATTGACGTTCATAGTAATGGACCTAATCAAATGAGATTCTTTCGCAGTGATAAAGGGTTCTGGAATATCGCCAGGTCAAAGACTGTTAATATAAGTCTCGAATGGATCATCAATCACGAAAATCTCATCATTAAGCAGATTCATGGCATTATTTTCTTCGGGCTGCTGAATTCAATGTGGAGTGACCTGTTCCTTCCATTTCGTATGAACTTTGGGCAATAAAAACAACAATTCCTTGGGCATTAGTGTGATAACTGGCATCTTTATAGAATGAGCAAAAACATCTTCCGTGATTTTATTCTTTTGAATTGGCACTTGGGTATGGTGTGAAGGACCATCTTTGCCTTTACCTTTTGCAGTTGATCCGATGTTTTGTGCGTGTGGTGGTAGGTACGAATTTTCTTTTGTAGCAGCATAAGGATGAATAACAGGCTGCGAAGTTGTTTCCAAAGTTGAAGATGATGCCAAAGTCAAGGTTGGTAGGTTTGTTGCTGTGGACGAGATGGATGACGCTGGTACATGTGGAGTCGATTGTTCGACTGCTGCAGTGCTTGGGGAAACCGAAGGTTGAGAGACGGGAACTGTTGGTATGCTTGGATTAGCTTTAGCAAAAGTCCTACTACTTTGCAAAGCATATATCTCTTGTTTGAGTTTTGCGATGTGATCTTTGGGTGTCGCAAATTGTTCGGAAACCTGGTAGATGCCCCTAGGCAGTGTTGAAGTAACCATTGAGGATGCAATGTTGTACATGAGCGACGATGCAGTTGTGCTCGAAGGATTTCGTCAAGTCCATTCGTCAATTCTGTCTTTGATAAAGCAACCAGGAATGTTTCGAGGGGTGAACCATCTATTTGGAAGCACGATTTTTCCTTCGTTGTTCTTTTTACACTTTCCTTCATTGATATAGGCTTGGCAAACCAAGCAGTCACTAATGAAATGACCTGTGAGCACAAAAGACACAAGCTAAGTTTTCAAGCAAGCTGGTCCGAGTGAAATCCACTGTTAGTTCAAGGAGGGTTAGTGGGTTTCAAACCTGCTAAAGCCATAACGAGTGTGGTTGCAAATTTTTCAAGGATCGCTGATAAGTCTTCTGATTTAATCTGTGTCAAAGATGTCAAAGTCAATGCCGATGTTTCTGAAGACTGTAACGATGCTGAATTCAAGCTAATTGACCCTGCTAAAACAAATTTCGCTGCTGCATAAATGTCATCAAGTGGGTAGGTGTCATCTGGATAGTGGTTGGGAAATTTAAGTTCGAGTCGTCATGCAATTCATGACCATAAACCTGGTTGAAAACCTTGAATGAATGCTCTACTTTGTTCTGCCTCCGAAATTCAGCCTTTAGAGAGTAGGAACTTTGTAATGTTGTAGAAAGACCTGTAATATAATCCTAAATCGCTCGCATTATAGATACCCATCCGAAGTTGTTTGCCAACGAGTTTGTCCATGTCCAAAATTGACCATTTTCGATTGTCTTCAGAACCAGGATATAGTTTGTGAATTGCAATGTGAAAATCATAAAATGAAGTGCCAGTTTTGTATTCGGGAATCAATTCCCAGAGTTTGAATATATCGATATCGACATATTGGCAGGCATGCTTCTTCATAAGTTTGGGATCCGTAACATTACAGTCAATGAAAAGTATTTCAAGCTTGTTAAAGCATCGACGTAGCTCTCAAGGTTGAGTAGGGTCAAATTTAGGTGTTGTGGAATGTCCTCGAGCTGGCATTGTTGCTTGGGTGGCCATAGATGTTCCGATTCGAGGAGTTAGAACCTGAGCGAAGGATGGTAGATGTGTCAAAGTAGCTGCAATAATGAATGATGTAGTAGAGGATGAGGAAGAAGAGGAAGATGAAGTTGTAGACGAGGAAATAGGTGAAGGAAACAGACGACGATGTGTAGATTTGGCATCAGAGACAGGTATTAGGATATCCCCCAATTGTTTGAGAGATTCGAAGGCCTGGCGAGTCTCGATTCCAAGGTTTCGAGCTTGTGTTGGCCAAAGCCAAGAGATTCGAGGTAAATTAGGCGATGAAATGATTCAGAAACCCCTCGCAGTGGGCTCCAAAATGATGATACTCGACCTGGAAACCTAGCAAAAACCTGTTAAAAGCCTTTTGTAGTATAACTCAGGGTAGAGGAAGGGTGCGAGGTGGTACTAAATATCACTGCTAATACCAAAATGTTGTTTTAGTGATGCGAAATGGTAAGGATGTGACAAATAGCCTTTTTAAAGCATACAAAGATGTTCGAAGATGGTTCGAAGACATGTGAAGTAGTTCGGAATAAGTTTGAATGGGTTCAAAGTTGTTTGGGTGAGTTTGAGGGGGTTCGAAGGTGTTTGACTGGCATCGATATATGTTTTGACAAATGAATATTGCAGTTGCGAGCTGTGTTTTTAGTGACAATAGGCAATGACGAGTTGAGAATAAATATGAAAGTTCGAGGAAGTTCGCGATATTTTGCAGAACTTCAGAGATATGATGCGAGGTAAGACTCAAGAGAACTGCTCTTAAATCCGACTATAGTGGAGAGGGTAACTGGTTCTCTGTTGTTATAAGTAACTAGTACAAGTTTATATACATTTTTGAAGAGATATACTGAAAAGGGAAGTAAAACATGTGTAAAACATGTGGCAATATATCATACAATGAGGACTTTGTAGATCAAAAATAAATGAGAAATGATAAATAATTGAAACATATGTGTCCCCATATGGTAAAAGTACTTATCTTTCACTGTAATATATCATTAAAACATAAAAAATGCTATTATTGCATCCTAAATCTCTTGTCGTCTCTCCTCGTGTCCAGTAGTGCTTGATATGCGACAGAATAGTTTGTTCCAGATGTGCAGCATGTATCGAAAGTATTTTAACACAGCTATATGGTGGCCAATGTTGTTCGAAATTCTGCAAAGTCGCTCGAAGTGTTGTGAAGTTGTTCAAAGTCATTCGAAGTGTCACAAAGTTGTTCGAAGTCGTGCAAAATAGTATGAAATAGATTTGACATCGATTTTATGGTGTTCGTAGTGATTCGGAATGTCTGTCGTAATGTCTTGATATGAGTGAAACTGTTCTCCAGACCTTAAAGCATGTAGTGGACCTATCATTGGAACAAGCCAATTCGCTGCATATCAAGCACTACTGGACACAAGGAGAGACTACAAGAGAGTGAGAATGTGATAAGTGCATTTTTATGTTTCATTGATATATTAAAGCAATAGAACAAGAACTCTTACCATACTGGGACAATGTATGTTTCACTTATTATCATTTTTCATTTGTTTTATGTTTTACAATACCTTTATTGCTGTGCACATTGCCTCATGTTCTACAATTGTTATTATTTCCTTTTTAATGCTATTCCTTCAAATTGTATATAGGCTTGTATTAGTTACTTAGAATAAAAAGAAGAGGAATGGAGAACACAGCACAAGTTATCCTCTCACTTATCGTCTGACTTAAGAGCCATTCTCTTGGGTCTTATCTTTGCATCGTATCTCTAAGTTCTGCAAAATATCGTGAACTTCTTCAAAACTATCATATTCACTCCTCATTTTATTGCACATAGCCTATCACCTTTCGACAAACTCTACACATTTGCTAAACTCATTCCTCGATATACTTTGAACCTATTTCAAACTTCTTCAAACCTCTTTGAATTTCTTTGAGCCTACTTCGAACTATTTCGCATATTTTCAAACATATTTCGAACTCATTCAAACAACTTCATATGCTCTTACAGGCTATTCGCACCATCCCTTATTATTTCACATTGCTCAATACAACATTTTGGTCTCAGCAGTGATATTTAGTACCAACTCGCACCCTTCCTCTAACTTGTGTTATACCATTTGAGGCCATTTAGTAGGTTTTGTTTGGGTTTCCAGGTTGAGTATTAATAGACAAAGGCATGGTAATAATATTCATTGATGACATTTTGATATTCATGGAGAATGAAGAAAATCATGAGGCGATGGTGCAGAAGGAAGCAGAGGTGGCATTGATGAAAGCATATGATGATATGATGCAACATGCGGATCGTACTTGAGCTGTTGCTCCAGAGTACAAAGTTGGTGACTTGGTATAGCTAGGTACCAAGGATCTGAATATTCCACAACCTTCAAAAAAGCTTACAGAAAAGCAAGTTGGCCCATATCCAATTTCTAAAATAATTTCATCCAATGCGGTAGTGTTAAAATTACCTCAATTATTCAAGATTGATCCTGAAATTAACCTTTCTCGCTTATGCCCTTACTGCCCACCCACTATTCCCAGTCAACAAACTACTCCACAGCCTCCAATAATGGTAGAAGGTGCTCCAGAATATGTAGTGGAAGAGGTTTTGGACTCACGCCTTTGACAAAATAAATTGGAGTTCTCAATCAAGTGGAAGAACTACACCAACAAAAATAACTCATGGGAACCCAAAGAGAATTGTAAGTGAGCACATAATGCAATCACCCAATTCTTTAAACATAATCCAAATGCTCCACATCGCATTGCTAGAATGGTGTATGAGGGGATGAATTTTTGGCCTTACCAGAATTTCACAGAGGGGACAGATACAATATTTTCTCACCTGGAAGTCAAGGCATAAAAGGGGGGTAATGTTAGGAAACAGTCTCCTAATATGCCAGTTACATAACAATATTTTATTTTTATTTTATTTTATTTTATTTCATCAAAATATGCTACTAAACTGTAATCCTGGAGCTTACTAATCAGTTACAGTTATTTGCACAGCTGACACACATCATTCGGCTGGCTTTCCTTTTTCCCACTTATGTCTACCTACATCTATCATTGTTCGAAGACGTGTGAAATAGTTCAAAGATATTCAAAAATGTGCGAAATAGTTTGAATAAATTCAAAGAGGTTCGAGGTATATCAAGGGACAAGTTTAGTGAATGTGAAGTGTTTGTCAAAAGGCGATAGGTGATGTGCAATAAAATGTGGGGCAAATACAATAGTTTTGAGGAAGTTCATGATATTTTGCAGAACTTAGAGATATGATGTGAAGATAAGACTCAAGAGAATGGCTCTTAAATCTGATGATGAGTGAGAGGGTACCTTATGCTCTGTTCCCCATTGGTATTCTTTGTTCTAACTAACTAATACAAGCCTATATACAAAATGAAGAGATAGTACTAAAAAGGAAATAAGAACATGTGTAAAACATGAGGCAAATATATCAAACAATGAGGACTTGTAGATCATGAAACAAATGAAAAATGATGAATAACTGAAACATATAGTGTTCCCATATAGTAAAAGTACTTATCTTGTGCTTCAATATATCAATGAAACACAAAAACACACTTATTGCATTCTAACTCTCTTGTAATCTCTCCTCGTGTCCAGTAGTGCTCGATATGCAATAGAATAACTTGTTCCAGATGTGCAGCATGTATCGAAAGTGTTTCAAGACAGGTATACAGCAGCTGATATTGTTCAAAATGCTGTGAAGTCATTCTAAGTGTCATGAAATAGTTCAAAAGCATTCAAAATGTCTCGAAGTCATCCGAAATAGTGCAAAATAGTTCGAAAATGATTCAACGTCAATTTTGTGGTGTTCATAGCAATTCAGAGTGTGTGTTGTAATGTCTCAATACGAGTGGAAATGTTCTCCAGACATTAAAGCATGTAGTGGACCTATCAGCGCCACATCTGTAGTGGAAAGGTACCATTACCAGCCCTAAGATGTTATTGCCCATTGCTGTCCCTATCCTGCTCGACAATGGTGCTCACGTCATACTCATTCACACAGACCTAGTCATAAAACTTGGCTTACACTGCCGCTTGCTACCTGAACCTGAAACTGTCAACATCACTATGAAATCATCAAATGCATTGTCTCACACCACGCTTACTGAGTGGGTCAAACTGTCTGTAGCTTCACTAGATGGCCAATGGACATCTCGAACTGTATGCACCCTTGTGGCTCCACACCTCTGTACCTCAATCATACTCGGACTGCCCTTTTTAACACACAATGCAATTGTTACTGATCATGCAGCACACACATGTATAGATAAATAAAAGAATTATGACCTGTTGAATCCTGTACCCCTGCCATGTCCAAAGCATAAAAACCCAAAGCTGAAGGAGCAACTGAAGCAGGTGTGTGCAGACCATAAACTGATGCTTGCAGAGCTGAAGTATGTGCTGAGCACATACAGGTGCCTGATGTCATTCGATTATATGAAACTGTTGGACATTGTCAGTGCAATAAACAAATGTGTGGAAACGCTAACCCATGTTACAGAACTGATGCACCATGAAGATATGCTGAAAGCGGAATTTAAAGAGATATTTGAACTGATACTGCACACAGACCAACTACCTACAGACGTTCAGGCATGAATCAAACTGAAAAATGCAGAACAAACAATCAAAACCAATGCCCATGGAAGTTCCATGAGGCATGGGGCATATTACTGCAAATGCATCTGGACACCAGGTGAATAAGACCATCCACATCATCATGGGCATCTCCTGCATTCATCATTCTGAAAATGGACACAACTGTTGATGATACTCAGCTCAGAAACCCAAACAAAACCTACTAAATGGCTTCAAATGGTATAACATGAGTCAGAGGAAGGGTGCGAGTTGGTACTAAATATCACTGCTGAGACCAAAACATAATGTTTAGTAATGCAAAATGGTAAGGGCTGTGGTGAATAGTCTGTATAGGCATACGAAGGTGTTTGAAAGGGTTTGAAAGAGGTTCAAATATGTGTGAAGAGATTCAAAAAAGGTTCGAAGAGGTTTGAAGTCATGCGAAGTAGTCTGAATAAGTTCAAATATGTTCGAAGAGGTTCGAGGTAAGTTGAAGAGTGAGTTTAATGAATGTGAAGTGTTTGTCGAATGGCAATAGGCGATGGGCAATAAAACGAAGAGCAAATATGATAGTTTCAAAAAAGTTTGCAATATTTCGCAGAACTTAGCAATACGATGCAAACTAAGACTCAAGAGAATGGCTCTTAAGTCAGATGATAAGTGTGAGGGTAACTTGTGCTGTTCCCCATTGCTATATTATGTTGTTACTCTAACTAATACAAGTCTATATACAATCTGAAGGAATAGTACTAAAAAGGAAATAATAACAATTGTAGAACATGAGGCAATGTGCACAGCAAATAAAGGTATTGTAAAACATGAAACAAAATGAAAGATAGTAATAAGTAAAACATTTGGTGTTGCCATATAGTAAGAGTACTTCTCTTGTTGTTTCAATAGATTGTTGAAACCCTAAAACCACCATTATCATACCCTAATTCTTTTATCGTCTCTCCTTGCGTCCAGTAGTGCTCGATATGTGACTAATTGGCTTGTTACAAATGTGCAGTGTGCATCGAAAGTGTTTGAGGACAGCTATACAGTGGCCAAAGTCATTCAAAATGTCGCAAAATGGTTTGAAGTAGTTCAAAGTCATCCAAAATAGTGTGAAATAAATCAAAAAGTGTTTGACATTGATTTCATGGCGCTCAAAGTGATTTGGAGTGTGTGTCATGGTGTCTCAATGCAAGTGAGAATGTTCTCCAGACCTTATAGTGTGCAGTGGCCCTATCACCATGCTGCCATGCTGGGTCAATGACTACCAGCAACTGAATGCGAACACCGTCATTGATTCACATCCACTACCATGAGTCGATGACATTCTGAATAATTGCACCAAGGGGAAAATCTGGGCAACAATCAACATGACTGATAGTTTCTTCCAGACTAGAATGCACCCAGATGACATTGCACTGACAGCCATATCCACACCATTCGGTTTGTATGAATGGCTGGTCATGCCCATGGGTCTTCGAAATGTGCTGGCGAATCAGCAACAGCAAGTGACAGTAGCCCTCCATGACTACATAGGCAAAATTTGCCATGTGTACTTGGATGATATTGTGATTTGGTCAAATACAATTGAAGAACACCACCATAATGTATGCATTATCCTGACAGCTCTCCACATGGCAGCTGTACTGTAACCTAAAAAAAAACATGACTGTACTGCTCTTCAATAGATTTCCTAGGGCACCACATCTCTGTGAATGGAATTGAAGCTGACTTGAAGAAGGTGGAGCAGATTCTGAAATGGCCACAGCCATGTTCAGCAACAGATGTTTGCCATTTCCTGGGCCTGGTCTGTTACCTCACAGCCTTCCTCCCAAATCTGGCTACCCACACTGCTGTACTGACTCCACTGACAACTGCTGAAGCCAACCGATCATCCCCACCATGGACCACTGAACACCAGTTTGCCTTTGAGGCGATAAAAGCAGTTGTAGTGAGCTGTGACTGCCTGACCACAATAGACCACTTGGATCCAGCAAAGAAAATCTTTGTGACAACAGATGCAAGCAATTTCTACTCGGGAGCTGTTCTGTCATTTGGTAAACCTTGGGAGATGGCACAACCGGTAGCTTTTGATTCAATCAAGGGAGCAGAACTGAACTATCCAGTACATGAGAAGAAGGAAATGCTAGCAATCATCAGAGCACTGAAAAAATGGTGAGCTGACCTAGTGGGTTCATCATTCACGATCTTCACAGACCACAAAATGCTGGAAAACTTCGAGAACCAGCTAGACTTGTCACGTCAGCAAGCTTGGTGGATGAAGTTCATGTCCCAGTTCAATGCTAAAATTGTTTACATCAAAGGGAGAGATAACATGGTGGCAGATGCACTGTCTCATTTGCCGGTTACACTGTCCTCATCCAGTAAAGCTGCCATACTGCCTGCAACATGTGCTTGCCCACTGTTTACTGCACACGCACTGGCTGAAACTGACATTGCCACCATACAAGCCATCACTGCAGTTCTGTCCATATTCCAGGATCAAGAACTGCGAGCAGCGATGATTGAGGATTACAAAACTGACAAGTGGTGTAAAAAACTGAAAGAAGCTGCACCTGGAATGCTGTTAGTGCAGGTGCAGAATGAGTTGTTGTTCATTGGTGGGCGACTGGTCATCCCAGCAACAGGCAACATCCATGAATCTTTGTTCCGACTGGTGCATGACTGTCTGGGACATTTCGGGTTTGAGAAATTGTATGGCGCACTATGCAACTCATATTACTGGCCAAACATGTGAAGGGAATTGGAGGATGCATATGTTCCAAGCTTCAGTGAGTGCCAGTGTAACAAGTCAAGAACCAGCAAATCAGCTGGGCCATTGCACCCATTGCCCATTCCAGATCAGCGTGGGGACTCCATGGCAATAGACTTTATCGGGCCATTGCCAGAAGACAATAGTTACAACTGCATCCTCATGATAACAAACCGATTAAATGCTGATATTCAGATTGTACCGACCAGGACAGACATCACAGTGACAGACCTCGCAGGTGTGTTTTTTGATTGTTGGTACTGTGAAAATGGACTGCCACTAGAAATTGTATTGGACCATGACAAATTGTTTATGTCCAAATTCTGGGTGGCACTCCACAAACTGACTGGTGTTAAATTGAAACTGTCTTCTGCCTACCATCCTCAAATGGATGGCACCAGCGAACATACCAATAAGACAGTGAATCAGGCGCTGCAATACCATGTGTCATGAAACCAAAAGGGATGGGCTCGAGCATTACCATGCATCAGATTTGACATCATGAACACTGTGAACAAATCAACTGGTTTCTCACCTTTCCAAATGTGACTCAGACGGAGTCCCCATCTGATCCCACCCATCCTCACACCAGTGGTTCCAATGAGTCCTAAAGAAGAGCATGCATCTGAACTGATAGACAGACTGCAACAGGATGTCTTCGAGGCTCAGGACAACCTGCTTAAGGTGAAGATATCACAGGCTGCACATGCCAATGCCACACATGGTCCAGACCTGGATCTGGATGTTAGTGATTGTGTGTTACTTTCAACAGAAAACAGGAGATGTCAATATGCTGCTAAAGGTGAGAAACAGGTGGCCAAATTCATGCCCAGGTTCGACAGACCATATCCTATGGTGGATGTCAACCACGAAGCATCAATGGTAACAATTGACCTGCCGGCTAGCTCAAAGATGGATCCCACCTTTCATAGTGCAGAAGTGAAACCTTACAAGAAGAATGATGGAGCGCAGTTCCCCTCATGGGAGCTATCATGACAGAAGACAGAATGCAAGAATACTTCGTGGAGAAGATTATTGATGTGCACAAACATGGACGCAGCATGCAATATCTTGTGAGATGGTTGGGCTATGGTCCAGAAGAAGACCAATGGATTGCAAGCACAGAACTCGCAGACAATGCTGCGTTGGATGACTGGTTGGCAGGAACGTGGTGATGGTGTCATGTACGGTTCAAGTTCATCATGTTCCTGCCACCAGTAGCTTTTCCCTAAGGGGTTTTTGACGCACCCGATGAGCAGTTTTACATACTCACCTATGATTTTTTTTCCCTCTGGTTGAATGGCTGAGGTCATGGAATTTTTTGGAGGGGGGAGGGTGTAATCCTGGAGCTTACTAATCAGTTACAGTTATTTGCACAGCTGACACACATCATTCAGCTGGCTTCCCTTTTTCCCACTTATGTCTACCTATATCTATCATTGTACTCTCTGCCTTGTCTCTCAGTTGATTATATATACTGGTCCTATTCTGTCTCATCTGACCTAGTGAAGCTCCGCCCTCTCAAGATGAGCTTACATAAATGCCTATAAATGCTTTATTTCTCAGCTGAGAATTTTGTATTTACACACATCAATACATATGTATGCACATATATGTGCACATTGGTAGCAACATAGTACAATATATGTAACATAGTATATAACCTTAAAATAAATACCGGGGGACCTCAATTGAGTTCTCTTAGGTGTTCCATCCACAATTGTGGTGTGAAAAGCCTATTTCAGCCAACTCATCTATTTTTAACCCATCACATCAAATCCATCAAAATCCCCCATCATGTGTGTGCACCCCGCCGCCTTCTTGTAGAAGAGTCTGCATGGTCTAGCTAGCAGAACAGTGGGTGTCACCCTAACAAAGGTGTCTCCCGAGGCAAGCCCATCATGCCAAGCATGACATACCTGAGCTTAATAAATCAAAAGGATTATCTCTCCATTTGGCCAGGACTGATAGTGGTGCACTTCTAAATCATAGAAGAAGGATGCCAGGGCATTTCAGTGTTTGGCCTCCCATTTCTTGCATTCTGATTCCTTTGCCCTTTCCTCTGCCTCCTTCTGTCACTGCAGCTCTGCCTGGTGGATTGCCTCATTGGCTGTTTTCCATTGCTCCTCCAACTCCCTGTCCCAAAGTTCTAGCTCTTGATCATTTGTTTCCTTCCAAGCGTCAGCCAGTCGGGTTATAGCCTCCTGTTCTGTGATTTTCTGTTCGACGGCCAGTGATTTCCGCAGAGTTTCTCAAGGACTCCTTGAAAAGTTTGGGCAAACAGCGAGGTGTGGGTCCTTGTGAGGGAAATTTATAGGGGATGAATCTGGCTCATTGGGGAAGGTTTGCGCTTCGGAGATAGCATTGGTGTTGATGGTAGACATAGTATCACTATTAATAGTCAAGCAAGCCATTGCCACTAACCCAAAACTTATTGCGAGAACCGGGCTTTATTCAGAGTATGACGAGATGTGGCAGGAGCGGGTGGTGGCTTGAGACGAGACTTGGATGTTGGAGCAGACTACATACGCTGCACAGAGGAAGAGATGACATGTTCCTTATAACCTACCTGGGGTTTAGTTAGTCTTAGAGCTAGGGTTTAGCAGAGGTAAGAACACTGTATATCTACTACAGTACAGGTTCTCCTTATATACATAATAGTAAGGATGTCACATGACTCAGGAATGTGTTTACCACATGTATGTGCAGTAAGCACAGTAACATGTGTGTGCTGCATGCATTGCCTTGTGTATGCAGCATGCATGGGAATTTAATTTCAACACCCCCCCTCAAACTGTACAGTGCTCTAAGCAGCTAAGTTTGAATCTCGAAAGTAATTCTGAGAGAGTCTCTAAATTTCCTGAATAGGATGGCGCCAAGGTTCTTTGTGAACATGTCAGCTGGATTATCATTTCCAGGAATGAAAATGACCGTGACTTTGTCATTTTCTATGCATTCGTGGGTATAGTAGTAGCAAATGTCTATATGTTTGGTCCTTCTTTCCTGAACTGGATTTGATCTGATAAAGATGGATCCCTGATTATCAGTGCAGATTGGTATGCACTTCAGTACATATCCAAGTTCCTGGAATAAGGACTCTATCCATACTATCTGTCGACAAGTATTGGAGAGAGCCATATATTCGGCTTCTGTGGATGACAGTGCTACAGTTTTTTGTAAATGGGACTGCCAGCACACAATGCCACTCGCTAGAGTAGCAAAGTAACCCGTTGTAGATTGGCATTTGACAGTGTCAGCTGCCCAATCAGAATCTGTGAAGGCCTGTAGCCCCTCAGACTTCTCACCATTGTAGACAATGTTATATTTCTGGGTTCCCACCAGATAGCGCATGATGTACATCACTTTGTCTAGATGTTCTTGGCTAGGATTAGCCGGGAATTGCGACATCTTGATTACCGCATAAGCGATATCAGGTCATGTTCCGAGCATCAGATACAATAAAGATCCAATCACAGACTGATATTTTGATCTAAGCATTGCATTGGGCATTGCTGTGTTTTCCGATGGTCTGTAACCAGTCGGGAGTGGAGTGGGGGTCACTTTGGCATTTGTCATCTCGAATCTCTCAAGCACTTTGGCGAGATATTCAGTTTGATCGAGTTTGACTTTGCTTGTAGTCTGGGTGATGCGCATGCCTAAGAATTCCATGACTTTTTCAGTACTACGGCACTCCCAATGCTTTAGACAAGCATTTTTCTTTTCATCCACAAGTTTCTTGTTCTTCCCCATGAACAAGCCATCATCAACATAGATGAGTGCAATAACAATGCTGCCTGTCTTAGGATTCTTGTGTATGAAAATGCCCGCATCGGAGCTGGCGCGCACAAACCCAATGGTGTGCATAAATGCCTCTAGCTCTTTCCACCATGCAAGTGAGGCTTGTTTAAGGCCATACAATGCTCGGCATAAGCACATTACTTTGCGCTCTTTTCCCTCAAGTCTGAAACCCTCGGGTTGATCCATATAGATCTCCTCATCTAGTTTGCCATATAAAAATGCGGTTTTTACATCTAGGCTGGTCATATACATGCCCTCTAGAGATGTAAGTGCAAACATGAGGTGTATGGTCTCATAGCAGACTACCGGTGAGAAAATCTCATCAAAGTCAATGCCTTCAACTTGTGAAAAGCCTTTGGCCATGAGTCTGGCTTGTTTTCTTCCATCTGATTTTATGGAGAAAACCCATCTATTTTTGATCATTTTTGATCATGTGGAAGATCGATGATGTCATAGACTTGTCGCTTACGAAGAGCCTCTAATTCTTCATGACAAGCTTGTTTCCACTCATGTTGCTGCTGTTGTGGTAGGCACACAATATCGTGAAATTGGTTTGGAACTTGGCTTATTTCACTTGATGGTTTGACTGCTTTTGACAACAGCCAGCGAATAAGCTTATCTCCTCCTTCCTTGGTTATCTTTTTAATATAACCTGCTTTGTCCAGTTCCTCCATTGGGTGATCATGTTCTTGATCATTGGAATTGGGCACACTCTCATGGGGTGCCGAACTCGGTCCAGCAACCGGTTCTTTCTGTTGAGATTGTGGTCGTGTTCGGTTATGATCCGAATCTTGACCTACAGATCTCTTCCAATATCAATCACGTGCAATGTCTCTCTCTATGTCAGAGGGGAGTCGCTTCTCTCCATAGGTATTGCCAGGATGGTTTGGAATGTTCCTCTGCCTGCTTGATCAATGGGGCAATTGCTGCCATTCCTGTTGATCATCACGTCTTGGATGAAAGTCCTCAGTGGTTACTGGAGGCGGCGGAGGAGGAGCATTTGTCACATCGTCATGTGCCTTTTGCTCACTTGGTACATCATTATCATCATTTTCTGATAATGAAGGAAGGGGCAGATCTTGTGGCGGTATAGAATCATTGCCATCCATTCCAGATGAGTGGTCATCATCTTCTGGTTCTGGAGGTGGAAAATCACCAAAATCCATATTGGCAGGAGTTTTAGCTCTGGGACAGCATGGGAACAACATTTCATCAAATAGTGCCGTAGCACCAATGAATATTGCACCACTAGGTCGCATGAAATGATATGCTTTAATGCCATCTTCTAATCCAAGGTATGTCATCAACTCTGATCGAGGAGCCAATGTGTTTGGAAGCTTCTCCTTGGGTAGGTAGACGTAAGCATCACAACTGAAAACCTTCAGATTGTTTAGATCTGGGCGGACCTTTGTCAGGTCCTCAACTGGTGTCAGCCATTTCAGGCGCCTTATCGGGGTTCGGTTGTATAGGTGTGTTGCATTTTCAATGCAAAATTCCCACCATGATTGTGGTAGACATGCGGTAAATCGCAGGGTTTGCGACTTTTCCATTATTGTCCTTATGGCATGCTCTGCACACCCATTCTGTTGGTGAACCTGGGGTGCAGACATCTCTATTGAAGCCACTGCCCAAAATTGTCTGATGGCTGCAGCAGCATCAGATTTCTTTTTAAGGCATTGGACCCAGATATGTGACATTTTGTCATCCAGAAATACAATAAAGTATTTATGTTTATGGTACGATAGTACTGGGAGTTCCTTCAGATCGGAATGTATTAATTCAAAGGGTCTTTCTGCATGTGAATCTGATTCGGGAAAAGATTTTGAGGTCATTTTCCCTTCAGCGCACCCTGGACATATAATTTTGTCTTTAGGAATGATTAAATTCCTTGGGAATTTTATGGTGCTATTAGGCATCTTCCCTAGCGCCTCTTCGGATGGGTGTCCAAGTCGCTTATGCCAAGTCGAGTAGTCTGCAACATACATCGTTGTGACATTGATTCCCTTGGTGCTCAATATATGAGTCCAAGCCCAATAAATAGTGTCACGTTTCATAAGAGGGACGCAATCCATAATTGGGTTTCCTTGCTTGAAAAATGAAATGTGTGTGGAGGAACCATGCACCTCACTTCCATCTTGCAAGAAGATGCCCATTGACAGTAATCGAGCATTACAGTCGGGTATGTAGTAGACGGGGTATAATCATGTTTCATGCATCTCTGACTTCCCGTGACATACTACCTGATGTCTAATGAAGACTGCTCCTTTCCCTACTATATGAGTAGTACCCGTGGCTGTTTGAACTAGGGTAGAGTCCTTTCTCAGTAAAGGTTCGTAAGAAGCAAAATCTTTCATTTCACCAGTGAAGTGTTTTTATGCACCTGAATCCATGATCCAGTCAGCACCTTTCTTACAATTTCCATTTGCACACATAACACATATATTAAGATGTAAATTGTTCCATGATACATTTAGTAGCGGTAAAATTTCACATGAAAAGTTCGCTGTGATCAGTGGAATGTTAATTCCTGTGCTTGTGGCAGGGAAAAGGACTGACCTTTCATCATATGTACCTGTTTCAAATGGTTCATCAACGAGCATTTCATCGACAGCTTTCCATACTTCCTCATCAGAAACTGCAGGTTCTGATCCAAGGGAGACACTATCATCTTCTACCTCTACGATCCTTGGTTCTGGTTCAATCCTCCTCTTACCTTCTCGCACTGTTAGGTGCTCTTCCAGTGGTCGCAGATTTTTTGCACTGCATGGGAGATTCATTTGCTCGAGGGTGTCTCGAGCCTGCTGATATTTGGTATAGATCGAATGAGAGGTAGAGGCTGTGCCCATGTATGCCTGTGCAGGCGGTCGGCGGCGAGGATCCCTTGTGGGAGTATGTTCATGCTTCTCAATGCACTGGATGAGCAGCATTGGCGGTATGATGGTGCCATTACCATTTATGGTAGTAAAGGCATTTGAGGCGAGGTGGGTATGTTTCTCTTTAGGCTTTTCCTCTTTAGTCTTTTTGTCCCCATGTCATGCACGCTTTCGGGACGAATCTCCATTGTTGCCCTGAGATTGCCATTTGGGGTTTCCCCCTTTGCACTTGACAGTGGAAAGCTTGGTGGCCTAAGGTGGGCTGATGGGCTTTCCAACTGCTGTGTGCCATGAGGCCTCAGTGACAATGGAGTCCTTGACATGTTTAAATGTCAAGGCTCTAGTAGCGGTCATGTTAAGGACCATGGCAGATAGAGAATCATACTCATGTGGCATCGCAGTGAGTAGAATCATTGCCTGTACTAATTCGGGGATAGCGACATTGGCAACCGTAAGGTGCTCAAATTTATCAGCCATTTTGGCAATCTCTGGCATGGGATTCGCAGCTGGAATTTTGATTGCGATTGCAGACCTAAAGTCTGCAAAGACTTGGGAGGGGCCATTGACACCATAGTCAGTGCAGATGAGATCCCACACCTCCTCAGCAGTGTCCTTGGTGTTGGCATGCTGCCGAATAGCGGGGGCCAGGCAGAGCACTAGGCTACCAATAGCCTGGTCATTTTTATTGTTCCAGGTCTGGAGCTTGGCATTAGCTTCCACTACTAGTGCAGCATTTGTCACCATTGATGATACTCGACCTGGAAACCTAGAAAAAACCTGTTAAAAGCCTTTTGTAGTATAACTCAGGCTAGAGGAAGGGTGCAAGGTGGTACTAAATATCACCGCTAATACCAAAACGGTGTTTTAGTGATGCAAAATGGTAAAGATGTGACAAATAGCCTTTTGAATGTGTATGAAGATGTTCAAAAATGTTCGAAATTGGTTCAAAGTCTGCGAATAGTTCGAAATAAGTTTGAATGTGTTCAAAGTTGTTCGGGTGAGTTCGAGGGGGTTCGAAGGTATTTGACTGGCATTGATATATGTTTTGACAAATGAATATAGCCGTTACAAGCTGGGTTTTTAGTGACAATAGGCGATGACAAGTTGAGAACGAATACAAAAGTTCGAAGAAGTTCGCGATATTTCGCAGAACTTAGTAATACGATGCAAGGTAAGACTCAAGAGAATTGCTCTTAAATCTGACTATAGTGGAGAGGGTAACTGGTTCCCTCCTGTTCTATGTAAATAGTACAAGTTTATATACATTTTTGAAGAGATAGTACTGAAAAGGGAAGTAAAACATGTGTAAAACTTGTGGCAATATATCATACAATGAGGACTTTGTAGATCAAAAATAAATGAGAAACGATAAACATACGTGTCCCCATATGGTAAAAGTACTTATCTTTCGCTGTAATATATCATTGAAACATAGAAAATGCTATTATCGCATCCTAAATCTCTTGTCGTCTCTCCTCGTGTCCGGTAGTGCTTGATATGTGACAGAATAGTTTGTTCCGGATGTGCAGCGTGTATCAAAGGTATTTTAACACAGCTATATGGCGGCCAATGTTGTTCGAAATTTTGCGAAGTCGCTTGAAGTGTCGCGAAGTTGTTCGAAGTTGTTCGAAGTGCTGCGAAGTCATCCGAAATAGTGTGAAATAGATTCGACATCGATTTTGTGGTGTTCCTAGTAATTCGGAATGTCTGTCGTAATGTCTCGATGTGAGTGAAACTGTTCTCCAGACCTTAAAGCATGTAGTGGACCTATCATCCTCCCCCTTACTAAAATCCTAACTGTCCCAGTTAGCTGATCGAAGTCTCATGCGAACTCCTAAATTAATCAACTCTTTCTTCTATAATGTCTCTCCTCGTCAAACTCAATGCTGAAATTCTTGAATATGGAAATCGATGCCCGGGTGCAGCGTCACCGAGGACTCGGATTTCGAACTGTGGGGGAGGGGTTTTTGTGCAAAAATGGTACGTCTGTCATGGATCGATTTATAGTTAAAGATGCTAAAGTGTTTCATGTAGGCAGAATGCGATGAACTCGCCGAAGATCTTGGCGAAAAACACAAAGCAGCTGTTCAAAAAATCGTGGACAAAGTATTCGAGCTGTATAAACTGATGGCGTGACGCAAATGGATGTCGTGGGGTGGAGAGCTATTGTTTGTAGATTTGGCTGAGGAGATAGAACACAGAAGAAGGGAGGAGGAAGAAAAGCAGGTGAGAGAGGAGCAGCAGGAGGTGAAGAGGGCGGCAATCGAGGGTCAGAGGAGGGCGTTGGTGGACGCTCAAAATGTGGCTCTTGCTGCATTTCATGCGAAGACAATTTTAAAGGATGACTTGAAAAGGCAGAGTGCGAAGTTCGAGGCTGAATTACAGGCAATCGAAAGGGCGGAGGGAGGCGAGGATGACAAAAACGAGGACAAAGACGAGCTTCCCATGGTGAGGGTGGCGAAGCGAAAGGTGGTCGAGGTCAAGAGTGAAGATGATGGAGGAGTAGGACTTTTTGTTTTCTGTTTTTTGTTTTGTCTATTTTAAATTGTCTTTTGTTAAATGTGTTTAAAAAGTAAGATGAAGCAGAAATGAAGATATAAGAGACGAAAAATTAAATTTTTTTTTTTTAGGGAAAGGCTCAGTAGTTCATCATAGCTGAAAAACTCTTTGCAGTTTGAATGACCATGCTATGATGCGATATCGCAACTTGTATCATACACTAAGTAATCGAAATTTTTTTGTAAGTAATTGCAAAAAGGAAAGAAAGGATAATTATTCATTTTCGAAGTCCTGAAAATCTTTGAAGGTATCTTTGTCAAAGTTCGAACTTGTTCAAAGTTGTTCGAGGTGCTCAGAGTCGATATCGAGGAAATTCAGTGGTAGGGAAATTGATTTTTGAGCAAGGTATGGTAGCAAACGAAATGCGGCAATAGGCCTATGTAGTACTGACCCATCAAGTTCACAGAGAATATAAGCCCCTCCATAGTTTCATTTGATCATGATAAGAGGGCCGATATATCGGGGTTTCATCTTGCAATTAAGGGACTTCTCGATTTGCGTGTTTTGAAGTAGCACTAAATCTTTTTTCGCAAAGTTGTAGTCGCACATCATATGTTCATGAGCAAGTTCAAAGCGTTTTGCAGCTTCAATTTGGGACACGTAGACCTTCAAATATAACAGTTCGAGGTCGTTAGATCATTTTTGTAGTGCTATGGCTCATCGAGCTATAAGATCGGTTGTCGATAAAATTGAATCAGGTGGCAGTTGTAAGTATGTTGCCTTGGAGATGTCGAGGGGTATTAGAGGATGTGCTCCTGTAACTGCCAAGTAGGGAGAACAACCCATGCATTTACAAACCATGACTCGTTCTGCCCAAAACACTGAGTGTGCCCCTGCTGACCATTTTGTTTGAACTCCATCAACAGCTTTAAATAAGGATTGTCGAACGTTGAAGTGGGCTCGTTCAACAAGTCCATTGGCATGCGAATTATAACCGCTAATTCGAATATGGTTAATGTGATATCGTTTTGAAAGATACTCCATAGCTGTGATAAATGCAGCGCCATTGTCGGTTACAATTTCGTATAGCGAGCCCCATCGACAAATAATGTCTTCAAAGATCCAATCACCCAGAGACATGGAATTTTCGCATCAAAGTTTTCACCATTCTGGATAGGTCATTAGTGAGCATCGACCTTGTACAATGTATTTAAATCTGTTCGAAGGTGGCATTTGCATTGTGTCGATATTGACTTTGCCGAAAAGAGGTGCTGGAGTGGCGACTGTGGGTGGAATTAGAACATTTCGCATCTGTCGAATTTGGCATAGGTGGCAGGTTCGAATATACCATGCAATGTCGGCTTTCATGTTTGGCCACCAAAATTGAAGGGCGATAACTGATTTAGTAGCGAAAACCATTTTGTGTCCAATGTCATCGTGAGCTGCGCAAATGATTTCGAGACAACATTCTGGAGGAGCAACAATTTTGTGAGCTCCTTGGGAGTCTTTCCTCCATAGTTTGCCCGAGTCTAAAAAGAATTCGGTGCAATATCGAATAAAGGTAGTGTATTCTGCGTCTGATAGATCAGGGGGTCGCACCAAGTCATGTAACCATTTTCGAATGTGAAGTAACCTCTCATCATTTGTTTTTGCATTATTCGATCGTGGGACATCATTATAGGTGAGGTCCTCCCCCTTACTGAAATTTGAAGAGAGGGAGAAGGTCAAAATTTGATGTGAAGTAATTGGTCGGGTTGTAATAGGATTTATTTGATGTACAAAACCATGAAGGCGGTAAATCCAGTCTCCGAAATTATCTTCATTGTCGAGCTGAACATCTTCGTTTTGTGGAGGGCATCTCGAAAGTCCGTCAGGACCATGGTGTGTCCCTGCAATGTGGACTAATATAAAGTGAAAGGTTAGGATGGATACTATCCATCGATTGACGCTAGCGCTAGGTGCGATATCAGGATTCAAAAGCATGCCTTTAATATATCGTGCATTGACTTCGACGATAAGCCTTCAAACTCCTATTAGGTACAATCGTAGTGCTCCGAGAGTGTGATATAGATTGTAAAGTTCAAGTTTGGGTTGCGAAAATCATTTTCGAGGGTTTTCAGGATCGCACTGAGCAAGAAAGAAACCAATAGCAATGTTCGAAGTGTTGACCGATAGAATAACTGGGGCTCGAGATGAGTAATCAATTGCTCGAATTGCTGGGGAATTGATTAGAGCTGCTTTCAAATCTTGTTGGGCTGCTATTTGTTCCACTCTGAATTTGAAAGGAACATCTTTTCGAGTGAGTTGTATCAGTGCTGCAGCTCGTTGAGCAAAATTTCAGATAAATATATGACAAACTCCAATGGTTCCTAGGAATGCTTTGACTTCGGTGAGGCTTTGACATGGTCCCCACTTGCTAACAGCGGCGATTTGAGTAGGGTCGGCCATACGACCTTCAATATTGCATTGATGCCCTAAAACAATTATTTCGGGGATGCAAAGATAGAGCTTCAGACCTGAAAATGTTCCTCCACAATACTTCATACGCTGGACTATCCGATTTAAATTTTCAAAATGCTCCCAGACAAAGCATCGAATAGCTGGATTCTCAGGAATCATTTCATAGGATCCACTGATCATTCTATATTCTGATTTCGGACCCTTAACTGGTGTGTCGTCGATGTAAGGAATGGTGATATGAGGAATTTCAGGCTGTAGAATAAATGTTATGTCGTCGTGTAAGATAGGGACAGAATTTGTCCAACCCATGGGTAGGGTAACGATGTGAAGTGCTCCGAACAGTGTCTGAAATGTTGTCAGATCGCGAGATGATTCTGCGACTTTCCTTTCGTCGAATGCCACATAAAGATCCAACATTCCTCCGCATAATCGTCCCCCAAATTGTTCTGCTAAATGTTTGGGTATTGGTATGACTCCTGAGTGCTGGATCGTTATTTGGTTAAGCGGTTCGAGACTGTGGACAATTTGAAGTGATTTCACGTCCTTTTTCGCAATGCAAAACCATCGTGATCGGTACAAAGAGTTCGATGGTTTGTATACTCCTGCCTCTATCTTCTTTTTCAGCATTTCGCATATCTGTTCATACAAACCTGGAGGTATGGGAATGTTTCACTCAACCCATGGAGTGTGAGGAATGACAGGGAACTCTATAGGAGAAAAAAAGTCAGAGCAAAAACTTCCTTGCTCTTGTTCTGTCCACGCAAAAGCTGTTTCCTGATTTCAAATAAAATCGTGCATAAGATTTCGTTCCTCTGGCCATAGGAAATCACCAGGATGATTCTTGTCAATAATAGCTTTATGTTTGAGTGTATATCGCGAAGTGGGGATAAACGACGGTGGATAAGGATTTAATTTTGGCATGTTTTCGAGAGGGTCGCCAGTAATTGTTCGAATAATGTGAAATCGGTCAGGTAGCTCAGTAATAACTGGGCGAATGTTTTGTGCGACAGGTTTGTATTTTTTTTTTGATGCTGCGAAAGTTGGATATGAGGAGTCGATAATAGGTGTAGAAGGCATAGACATTGCCTTCAAGGTCGATAAATGTGTTTCGTATTGGTGACTGGCTGTTAAATATAAATTCGCAAGGATCGAAGAATAAGAAATGGATTTCGAAAAGTTCGAGGACTCCATATCGGGAATATTCACAGTGCATTCGATATTGATAGATAAATTAGAGGGATCGAATAAGATAACGAAAGCGCACTGGTCAATGTCTGAAATTTTGTCCTCTAGTTGCAAAAATCCTTTCGACGGTGATTAGAATGGGGAATCGTGGGGATAGCGCACGATCGTGTCGAATTAGGATCATATATCATAATTGTCTGGGCTTTATTCCTGTAGTTTTTGATGGTGCTTTCGGTGAGTACATCGAATGGTCGACCGAGTAAGATATCATAGGCTGGGTCACAAATTATGTGAATTTGCATGAACAGCATGATACTCCCCACTTCGCAAGGCACATTTCATGCTAAACCGAAACTTTCGTCAATGCCTCTGTTAGCCGATTGGAATGGGATGTGGATTGAAGGATCGTAAGCAAGGCCAAGTTCGTGGCAAACTTCTTCGGACATTGTGATAATTGAAGAACCGGGGTCTACCACACTTTCCACTGGATTCCTTCCGTTGACATTCATAATAATCGACCTAAATTGAATGGGATTCCTTTGTTGCGATAAAGGGTTCTGGAATATTGCCAGGTCGAAGACTGTTAATATAAGTTTCGAATGGGTCATCAATCATGAAAATCTCATCGTTAAGCAGATTCATGGCATTATTCCCTTCGGACTGCTGAATTCAATGTGGAGTGACCTGTTCCTTCCATTTTGTACGAACTTCGGGCGATAGAGCCAACAATTCCTCGGGCGTTAGTGTAATAATTGGCGTCTTCATCGAACAAGCGAAAACATCTTGTGTGATTTTATCTTTTTGAATTGGTGCTTGGGTATGGTGCGAAGGACCATCTTTGCCTTTACCTTTCGCAGTTGATCCGAAGTTTCATTCGTGTGGTGGTAGGTACGAATTTTCTTTTGTAGTGGCATAAGGATGAATAACAGGCTGCAAAGTTGTTTCTGAAATCGAAGATGATGCTGAAGTTGAGGTTGGTAGGTTTGTTGCCATAGACGAGATGGATGACGCTGGTACATGTGGAGCCGATTGTTCAACTGCTGCAGTGTTTGGCGAAACCAAAGGTCGAGAGACGGGGACTGTTGGTATGCCCGAATTAGTTTTAGCAAAAGTCCTACCACTTCGCAAAGCATATATCTCTTGTTCGAGTTTTGCGATGCGATCTTCGGGTGTCACAGATTGTTCAGAAACCTGGTAAATGCCCCTAGGCAGTGTCGAAGTAGCCATTGAGGATGCAATGTTGTACATGAGCGACGATGCAGTTGTGTTCAAAGGATTTCGTCGAGTCCATTCGTCAATTCTGTCTTTGATAAAGTGACCAGGAATGTTTCGAGGGGTGAACCATCTATTTGGAAGCACGATTTTTCCTTCGTTGTTCTTTTTACACTTTCCTTCATTGATATAGGCTTGGCAAACCAAGCAGTCGCTAATGAAATGACCTGTGGTCCACAAAAGACACAAGCTAAGTTTTCGAGCTGGTCTGAGCAAAATCCACTGTTAGTTCAAGGAGGGTTAGTGGATTTCGAGCCTGCTAAAGCCGTGACGAGTGTGGTTGTGAATTTTTCGAGGATCGCTGATAAGTCTTCCGATTTAATCTGTGTCAAAGATGTCAAAGTCAATACCGATGTTTCTGAAGACTGTAATGATGCCGAATTCGAGCTAATTGACCCTGCTAAAACAAATTTCGCTGCTGCATGAATGTCGTCAAGTGGGTAGGCGTCATCTGGATAGTGGTCGGGAAATTTAAGTTTGAGTCGTCGTGCAATTCGTGACCATAAACCCAGTTGAAAACCTCAAACGAACGCTCTACTTTGTTCTGCCTCCAAAATTCAGCCTGTAGAGAGTAGAAACTTCGTAATGTTGTAGAAAGACCTGTAATATAATCCTAAATCGCTCGCGTTATAGATACCCATCCGAAGTTGTTCACCAACGAGTTTGTCCATGTCTGAAATTGACCATTTTCGATCGTCTTTGGAACCAGGATATAGTCTGTGGATTGTGACGCGAAAATTGTGAAACGAAGTCCCAGTTTCATATTCAGGAATTGATTCCCAGAGTTTGGACGTATCGATATTGACATATCGACAGGCATGCTTCTTCATAAGTTCGGGATCTGTAACATTACAGTCAATGAAAAGTATTTCAAGCTCGTTAAAGTATCGACGTAGCTCTCGAGGTTGAGTGGGGTTAAACTTGGGTGCTGTGGAATGTCCTCGAGCTGGCATTGTTGCTTGGGTGGCCATAGATGTACCGATTCGAGGAGTTAGAACCTGAGCGAAGGATGGTAGATGTGTTGAAGTAGCTGGAATAATGAATAATGTAGTAGAGGATGAAGAAGAAGACAAAGACGAAGTTATAGGCGAGGAAATAGGTGAAGGAAACAGATGACGATGTGTGGATTCAGCGTCAGAGACAGGTATTAAAATATTCCCCGATTGTTCGAGAGATTCGAAGGCCTGGCAAGTCTCGATTCTAAGGTTTCGAGCTTGTGTTGGCCTAAGCCGAGAGATTCGAGGTGGATTAGGCGATGAAATGATTTAGAAACCCCTCGCGGTGGGCTCCAAAATGATGATACTCGACCTGGAAACCTAGAAAAAACCTGTTAAAAGCCTTTTGTAGTATAACTCAGGCTAGAGGAAGGGTGCAAGGTGGTACTAAATATCACTGCTAATACCAAAACAGTGTTTTAGTGATGCAAAATGGTAAAGATGTGACGAATAGCCTTTTGAAAGCGTACGAAGATGTTCGAAAATGTTCGAAATTGGTTCAAAGTCTGTGAAGTAGTTCGAAATAAGTTCGAATGTATTCGAAGTTGTTCGGGTGAGTTCGAGGGTGTTCGAAGGTATTTGACTGGTGTCGATATATGTTTTGACAAATGAATATAGCCGTTACGAGCTGGGTTTTTAGTGACAATAGGCGATGACGAGTTGAGAACGAATACAAAAGTTCGAAGATGTTCGCGATATTTTGCAGAACTTAGTAATACGATGCGAGGTAAGACTCAAGAGAATTGCTCTTAAATCCGACTATAGTGGAGAGGGTAACTGGTTCCCTCCTGTTCTATGTAAATTGTACAAGTTTATATACATTTTTGAAGAGATAGTACTGAAAAGGGAAGTAAAACATGTGTAAAACTTGTGGCAATATATCATACAATGAGGACTTTGTAGATCAAAAATAAATGAGAAACGATAAACATACATGTCCCCATATGGTAAAAGTACTTATCATTCGCTGTAATATATCATTGAAACATAGAAAATGCTATTATCGCATCCTAAATCTCTTGTCGTCTCTCCTCGTGTCTAGTAGTGCTTGATATGCAACAGAATAGTTTGTTCCGGATGTGCAGCGTGTATCGAAGGTATTTTAACACAGCTATATGGCAGCCAATGTTGTTCAAAATTCTGCGAAGTCGCTCGAAGTGTCGCGAAGTTGTTCGAAGTCATTCGAAGTGCTGCGAAGTCATCCGAAATAGTGCAAAATAGATTCAACATCGATTTCGTGGTGTTTGTAGTAATTTGGAATGTCTGTCGTAATGTCTCGATGCGAGTGAAACTGTTCTCTAGACCTTAAAGCATGTAGTTTACCTATCACCGTCAAAGGAGGTGCCAGGGGTGGTTTTAGTTCCATCCCGCTAGTTATTTTCCAGAGGCTCTGAGACCTGAGCCACACCTTCATTGGGTCAGCCCATTGAATGTAGTTAGAGCCATCGAAAGTTTGTACAAGTTTTTCAAGAGTTGAAGACATGATGTTATAGTGGCAGCTGGGAAAAGTGCTCAATCAGTCCTCTATTCAAGAAAACACGTTCCATAATCTCAGGCAAAAACACTCCTTCAGAGTGGTTAACCCTAGTCAACCTGGGTTTTTAAATGCAGCTCACAAAGAGTGCAAGGTTACAATTTGGAGACAATAAAGTCAACGTCGTTCGCAGCCAGTTAAGGCGCGTTCACGACGTGCCCAGCAGGGCCCATAACCTGTTAGAGCATAGACTACATATGCTGCACAGAGGAAGAGACGACATGTTCCTTATAACCTACCTGGGGTTTAGTTAGTCTTAGAGCTAGGGTGTAGCAGAGGTAAGAACACTATATATCTACTACGGTACAGGTTCTCCTTATCAATAATAAAAGGAGGATGGTCCGGTGACTAGGGCATGGGAAGTGATGAGGGCGTGGGAGATGAAGAGGCCATGGGAGGTGAAGAGGCTGTGGGAGTTGCTCTGAGTGGGTGGGAGAGTGATGACCAACTCCCAGGGTCATGAGACAATGATGACAAATATAAGTGAAAGGTGAGGACAAATGATAACAAAAATTTTCAGCTAATTTGGGGCCGGATCACAAATATAATAACTAATGACATCAATTTCAGCTACAATAATAGAATGCAGGAACAACATTTTCAGCTACATTGGGGGGATCAAAAATTTTGGATATTTTTTTTTTATTGGGCCTGATGACAAATATAATTTAATTACTGGGTGTTGCCATGATGATAAATTTAAACTTTTTGGCTACATTGTGGGATCAAAATTTTCAGCTAATTTTTTTGGTGGGGGCCTGATGACAAATATATTTTGATTACTGGGTGTTGCCATGATGACAAATATAATAACTTTGTGTAGGATCAATATTTTCGGCTGATTTTTGGCCTGATGACAAATATGATTACCAAGTGTAGAAACCAAATTTTCGGCTGATTTTTGGCCACTTCTACCTTTTCTGCTCTCTTTCTGGCTCTGGGCTCTTTTCCAGTGGGGTTGTTTTTGCATTCTTGGGGTATCTGTAGACCAAGGTGAAGCTCTGTGAAGTCCTACCTCCCTGGCTTCTCTTTTTTCAACAAAAAGAGTGTCTGCCAGTTGTTTTTTGGACCTCTCTCAGAGCACAGTGTGCAGAGAGATTGGGCTGGCGGGTTTGCACTTGCCTCCCCTTCCATTTTTGGAAGTCACTCCACTATCAACTGCCACTGTTTGCACCGATTTCACAGCCTCCTGCAAGGATCTCACATCCTCCATTGCTGTAAGAGAGCTCCCCGATTCCCATGGACCCAACTCTGCCCAACTCTCCTCGATGTGCCCAGATGGCTGCACAGCAAAATGAATGGGACCAACGGATCTTGGATAGCCCTACTAGCCACCGGACTCCACACCATGCTCGCACGATGGGCATTGCCCAGCCTTTGCTGCCAGTGCCACCACCCTATGGTGGTTTGCTGATTGGAAATGACACTGATCCTTTTCTTGCCCCTCCACCCCCACCTCCTCAATACAATCACCTTCCTCCTCATTTGGCACAGCAGCTAGCGGCACTTCCTCCCCTTCCACAGATTGCAAGAGGCAGGGGCAGAGGGAGGGGAAGAGGAAGGGGAAGAGGCTCAAGTCATGTTGCTCCACCTCAGCCTGTTGTTGCTCCTTTACACAATGCAGCTTTCCCATATTATTTTAATGCCTCTCCTGTTTTTGACCCTCCTGTTCCTGCCCCTCCAATTCCTGCCCCTCCCATTCCTGTGACAGCTCCTGCAATGGCCTGGACCAAACTTGTTTTTCAGCATGCTGCACTGCCTGCTCTATTTCCTGCTGTATGTTGGTTTATCTTTCACATAATGTATGTTATCTGACAATATCATGATCTAGCCTCCTCCTCCTCCTCCTCCTCCTGTTTTTGATCCTCCTCCTGCTGTTCCTGCTGTTCCTGCTCCTATCGTCCCTCTTGCCAATATCCCTCTCCATGTAGGCTTATATATGTTCTTTTGAGTATATTAACTGACAATAATGATGATGTAGCATCCTGCTCCTGCTCCTCCTGTTTTTGATCTCCCTGCACCTGTTCCTCCCGTTCCTGCACCTGCTATCCCTGTTTTTAATCCTCCTGCACCTGTTCCTCCTGTTTCTGCACCTGCTATCCCTATTTTTGATCCCCCTGCACCTGTTCCTGCCATTTCTGCTCCTGTTGTCCCTGTTTTTGATCCCCCTGCACCTGTTCCTCCTGTTCCTGCACCTGCTATCTCTGTTTTTGATCCCCCTGCACCTGTTCCTGCCATTCCTGCTCCTGTTGTCCCTGTTTTTGATTCCCCTGCACCTGTTCCTCCAGTTCCTGCACCTGCTATCCCTGTTTTTGATCTGCCTGCACCTGTTCCTCCCATTCCTGCACCTGTCATCCCTGTTGTTGATATTCCTCCACATGTATGCTTATGTCCTTTTTGGTCATGTCTTTATTTTGTGACTGACTCGATTATCCCCAGGTGGCTCAACATATTGATCCTGCACCTGTTCCACTTGGGCCCCTCCCTCCTGCACGCCGTCCTTTTAGTCCTGACTGGCCTGTTCATTATCTGGGGAGAATGGATATTCAGTGTCCCAATTGTCATGCATTGCACTGGATGGCCGAGCGTTTCACAGCATCCTCCAATATAAATCCCAGATTTGGCATGTGCTGCTTGAGTGGAAAAATCATTTTGCCTCCTCTTCACCCAGTCCCACCTGAGCTTCTCCAGTTGCTCACTGCTCAGGATCACATTGGCAGGTCGTTTTGTGATCACATCCACACATACAACAATGCTCTTGCCATGACTTCCATTGGGCACAAAATTGATGAGTCTGTTAATGAAGGTGAAGAGGCTGTGAACGATGGTGTTGGCCCCTACATTTTCAAACTGCATGGTGAGCTGTCCCACAGGATTGGCTCTCTTCTTCCACAACAGGGTGAATCTCCAGTATATGCTCAGCTTTACATTTATGATCCAGCCGACGCAGCCAACTTTCGCATGGCCAATGCCTGGAACACTCACCTCGATCACCACACTTTGCTCACCCTCCAGGACATGCTCCACCGTCTCCATCCTGCAGTTCAGATGTACAAGCAGGCCTATGAGCTCACCAGGAACTTGCCTCCACACCAGCAGTGCAAGATAGCTTTGCACTTTGATCAATCCTGTGACTGTCGCCGCTACAATCTTCCTGATGCCACCAACAATGAGATCGTGGTCATTCTTCCAGGTGATGGTGATCAGCCACAGAGCACACATGATATCATTCTCTACTGCAGACATGGCCCTCCCCTTCAGCGCATCACTGATATCCATCCCCTCTATCCTGCTCTTCACTATGTCCTCCTGTTTCCTACTGGCCAGCTCCAATGGCATCCTCAAATCGAGTTTGCAGCTGCTAATGAAGGTGGTGCAAGGGTTCGCAAGCATGTGTCCAAATCAGATTTCTACTGCTATCATCTCCACCCCCGACCACCTGCTATCGAGCCTCAGCATATATTCTTGAGTGGAAAGCTCTTTCAGGAGTTTGTTTGTGACCAGTGGGCAACTTCAGAGCAGGATCAGTTGTGCTTTATCATGATGAATCAGGACACTATTCATGGTGAAGTCTATATGGGCTTGGCTGATGCTGTGGCTGCAAATGTGGATGCAGACACAGAGTCTCTCGGTCAAAGAATCATCCTGCCTTCTTCATTCGCAGGAAGCACACATCATATGCAGCAGCTTCTTCAGGATGCCTTGGCTATCAATCACTACTTCAAGGGTGGTGATCTCTTTCTGACCATGACTGCAAACCCCGCTTGACCAGAGATTCAGGATGAGCTCAAGCCTGTGCAGACTGCTGCCGATCACCCTGACTTGGTCGTTCATGCATTCCATGCAAAGCAGAAGGAGATGATCAAAGACATCGAGGCTGGGATCTTTGGCAAGGCACTCTCTTATGTGTTTGTGATCGAGTTTCAGAAGCGTGGCCTGCCTCACATGCACTGCATTATCTTTCTTGATGGGGAGTCCAAGCTTTGCACTCCTGAGCAGATAGACAGCCTCATGTGCTCAGAGTTTCCTGATGACAATCCTGAGCTGCTTGAGTTGGTCAAGAAGTTCATGGTCCATAAACCCTGTGGTGCAGAGAACCCTACAGCTCCTTGCATGGTGAATGGACAGTGCTCCAAAAATTTCCCCAAGCCATTCAGGGATCAGACAACCATCTCTGAGGATGCCTATGCCTCCACCAGGCATCGGAACACTAGAAAGACATATCAGGTTCGGGGAAAGCAGGTTGACAATCGCTGGGTCATCACTTATTCACCCTATCTCCTCTGGAAGTACCGCTGCCACATCAACATCGAGTCCATTGCCTCCATCAAAGCTGTCAAATACATCTACAAATATGTGTACAAAGGTCATGATCGCATCACCATGCAGTTTGGGACTTGCAACAATGAAGTCAAACAGTATCTGGACACTCGCTATATCTCTGCCTGTGAGAGCATTTGGCGCCTCTTTCATTTACCTATGCACTCTGCTTCTCCCAATGTCGTCCGACTTCAGATCCACCTCCCTGGCCAGCAGTATGTCACTTGGAATCAGAACGGTCCACGGTCTATCCAAGAAATCGTCCAGCATGCTGCACAGCGTGACACCACGCTCACTGGCTATTTCAAAGCCAATCAGCAGTATCCAGAGCTTGCACAGGATCTTCTCTATCAGGACTTTCCCTCCAAATTTGTGTGGGATCAGAAAGCCCACAAGTGGAAGCTCAGACAGAGAGGGTTCGCTATTGGGAGGATGTACTACACTCAGCCTACTGCAGGTGAACGCTTCTACCTCAGGCTTCTTCTGACAGCTGTCAAGGGTGCAACATCATATGAACATCTGTGCACTTTTCAGGGAAATGTCTATCCCTCATTCAGAGAAGCATGTCTGGCACGTGGCCTTTTGGAGGATGACCAAGAGTGGGTGCAGTGTTTGGAGGAAGCAAAGTCCATGGCAACAGATCGTCAGCTCTGGCAACTCTTTGTCACTATTCTTCATGATTGTGCACCCTCTGATCCTGTCCAGCTTTGGAACACATACTGGCCTCACATTTGCGATGACCTGCGGTATCAGCTCTAGTACAACAATATCCATCTCAATCCTACCGATGACGATGTGCAGAATTACGGCCTCTACTTGATCAACCAGCTTCTCTTATCCTCTGGCAAATCTCTCAGCAAGGATTGGCCATACATGCCTCAGATCACTCAGAATTGGGAAGCCAACCTCGAAAACCGGTTGATTGCAGAGCAGCACAGATATGATGTTGTGGAGCAGGCTGAGTTGGCTGCACAGAACTTGGACACTTTCAATCTAGACCAGAGAGCTGTCTTTGAGGAGATCATGCATGCTGTCAACAACAAGACTGGCCAGACCTTTTTTCTCCATGGTCCCGGTGGCACAGGTCAAACCTTTGTATACAACACTCTGGCCCATCAGCTTCGTTCTCAGGGCAAAATCGTCCTCTGTATAGCATCATCTGGCATTGCTGCACTCCTGCTCAAAGGTGGCTCCACTTCTCATTCATGTCTCCAGATCCCTCTCATCATCAATGAGTCATCCACCTGCTCTATCTCCAGAGGTTCAATTCAGGCAAAGCTGTTGCAGGAGACTGACTTGATCATTTGGGACGAGGCACTCATGCAGCATCGTCATCTCCATGAAGCTGTCAACCGCACTTTCAAAGACATTCTCCAATCTGATCAACCCTTTGGTGGCATTCCTATTATTTTTGGGGGCGACTTTCACCAGATCCTGCCTGTTATCGAGAGGGGTTCACGGCCTCAGATTGTTGGTGCTTCCTTGCAGTGCTCTGTTCTTTGGCAACATATTAAAGTTCTTCATCTCAAAATCAACATGCAATTGAACATGGATGATCTTGAAGAGCGACAGTTTGCAAAGTGGCAGCTGGAGGTTGGAAAGGGTGATCATACAGATGAGGGTGGCAACATCGAACTTCCCAACCATTTCAAGTGTCCTGAAAACACTCTGGCTTCCCTCATCGACACCATCTATCCTGGCATCTATAATCATGCTCAGCATCCCGATCAATACTTCTCAGAGCGGATTGTCCTGGCAAGCAAAAATGATGATGTGGATGATTTGAACCATTACATTCTTCAGAGGTTCCCTGGAGAGGAGCAGGTGTTTCACAGTGCAGACTCTATTGCAAACAATGAACTTCTGTATCCACCTGAATACCTCAACTCAATCAACTGCTCCGGTCTACCTTTGGCACACTTGGCACTCAAGGTTGGCATCCCTGTGATAATACTTCGCAATCTCAATATTGCTGGAGGGGTCTGCAATGGTTCTCGAGGGATTTTGACTCAGATTCAGAACAGAGTGTTGGAGGTTCAGTTGATTACTGGAGATCATGCTGGAGAGAAGGTGTTTATTCCACGGATGCGACTGCAGCCAATCGAAGGACAACTCCCTTTCACTCTGTCTCGACTCCAATTTCCTGTTCGACTGTGCTTTTCAATGTCGATCAACAAATCCCAGGGACAGTCAGTGCAGCATGTGGGATTAGATTTCAGGAGTCCTGTCTTCACTCATGGGCAGTTCTATGTAGCGATATCATGAGTAAGGTCTGTGCACAACATCAAGGCAATATGGCCAAGTGACAGTGGAAGTGCAAAAACCAAAAATATTGTATATAATGAAGTACTATTAGAGTAACATAGAAATGAAGTACTATGTATATAGAAATGAAGTCCATACTTATTAAACATGTTAACACATGACAGTGGAAGTGCAAAAACCAAAATAATGAAGTACTATCAGACTAACATAGAAATGAAGTCATGACAGTGGATGTGCAAAAACCAAAAATATTGTATATATTACTTATTAAACATGTTAACACATGCCGGAGGCACAGGTGACTAGGCCGTGGGAAGTGATGAGGCCGTGGGAGTTGCTCTGAGTGGATGGGAAAGTGATGACCAACTTTGAGGGTCATGAGACATGATGACAAATATAACTCAATGGTGGGAACCTTTTTCTCAGCTAATTTTCGCCACCTCTATCTTTTTTTTTTTTTTGGGTCTGGGCACTTTTTCTATGTAGAGTGTAAAAATTGAGTTTAATGACAAAGTGAAGTTAGAGATTTTTTACAACATTCAAAAGAGAGGAGAGGGAGGAGAGCAGGGGTGAGAGGGTGAGGGGGTGAAGTAGTGAGGGAGAGAGGGGGAGAGGGGGTGAAGGGGGGAATGGGAGGTGGGAGTGGGTGAGGGGGTGATGGGGGAGGGGGGGGAGTGAGTAGGGGAGGGGGGAGAGAGGAGGAGGAGGATGGATGGAGAGGGGGGAGAGGGGGGAGAGGGAGGGGAGTAGGGGAGAGGGGAGAGGGGGTGAAGGGAGGAGGGGGGTGAAGGGGTGAGGGGGAAGGAGGGGGGAGGAGATGAGGAGGGGGAGAGTGAGTGAGGGGGGGAGGGAGTGAGTGAGGGGGTGATGGGGGTGAAGTATTGAGGGAATGAGGATATGAGAGTGGGAGAATGTGAGAGGGGGGGGTGAGAGGGGGAGTGAGGAAGAAGGGGGAGAGAGAGGAGAGAGGGGAGAGGGAGGAGGGGCAGGGTGCATGAGGAGGTGAGGGGGGAGGGGAGGGGGGAGAGAGGAGAAGGAGGGTGGATGGAGAGGGAGAGAGGGAAGGGGGAGGTAGGGATGGGAAGGAGATGGGGGTGAAGTAGGTGGAGAAGGGGATGGGGATGGGGTAGGTGGAGAAGGGGATAAGGGAGAGGGAGAGGGAGAGGGAGAGGGAGAGGAAGAGGGAGAGGGAGAGGGAGAGGTGGATGGGGATGGGGGAGATGGGGATGGGAGATGGGGGAGATGGGGATGGGGGATGGGGGAGATGGGGATGGGGAAGGGGGAGAAGGGGATGGGGATGGGGGAGATGGGTATGGGGGATGGGAATGGGGAGGTGGGGATGGGAAGGGGATGGGGGTGAGGTAAGTGGAGAGGGGGATGGGAATGGGAGAGGTTGGGATAGCGGAGATGGGGATGGGGATGGGGGAGAAGAGGATGGGGATGGGGGAGATGGTTATGGGGGAGATGGGTATAGGGGAGATGGGTATGGGGGATGGGAATGGGGAGGTGGGGATGGGAAGGGAATGGGGGTGAGGTAAGTGGAGAAGGGGATGGGAATGGGAGAGGTTGGGATAGCGGAGATGGGGATGGGGAAGGGGGAGAAGAGGATGGGGATGGGGGAGATGGTTATAGGGGAGATGGGTATAGGGGAGATGGGTATGGGGGATGGGAATGGGGAGGTGGGGATGGGAAGGGGATGGGGGTGAGGTAAGTGGAGAAGGGGATGGGGATGGGGTAGGTGGAGAAGGGGATGGGGATGGGGTAGGTGGAGAAGGGGATGGGGATGGGGTAGGTAGAGAAGGGGATGGGGATGGGAGAGGTGGGGATAGGGGAGATAGGGATAGGGAAGAGGGAGAAGAGGAAGGTGATGGGGGAGATGGGGATGGGGAAGGTGATGGGGGAGAAGAGGAAGGAGATGGGGGAAATGGGGATGGGAGAGATGTGGAAGGGGATAAACACTACAATCCACCCACGTTGACTTGAAGCCAATGGTCCCAAGTCAACTGAAGAGTTGTGTACTATCTAAAAGTCAACTAAAGAGTTGTGTAACCATGACACCCCAAGTCCAAAGGCAACTAAGGAGTTGAGTAACTGTAGTGGAGTTAAGCATTGTATTATGTATATGCAAGCTGGCCCATGAAAATAAACCACCACCACTCACACATTCACAGACCGAGTCAAAAAATGCAATGAAGTGAACAATGTGCACTGAAGTCAAAAAATGCAATGAGATGTTGATAAAATTGTTGGAGCAGACTACATACATTGCACAGAGGAAGAGACGACACGTTCCTTATAACCTACCTGGGGTTTAGTTAGTCTTAGAGCTAGGGTTTAGCAGAGGTAAGAATACTGTATATCTATTATAGTACAGGTTCTCCTTATCCATAATAAAGTGAGCATGGTCACGTGAAGGGGTCGTGGGAATGATGACAAACTCAGAAGGGGTGGGAATGGCATCATGCCGTGAGACTCTGCAGAGGTGTGGGAATGGGAGAATGGTGAGAAAGTATGACAAATATAACTCAAAGGTGGGAACTTTTTTTCTGGCTAATTTTTCGCCACCTCGAACTTTTTTTTTTGGCTCTGGGCTCATTGGCTATGTAGAATAATGTCTGCATGGCATGTAAGGTGCTATATTGCAGTGTTTGCTAAATAAAATTTGACTGAGGAGCAACCGTCATTCCATTTACTATGCTGTGAAAGCTGACTAAGCAAACCTTGCAGGCTGAACAAAATGCAAAAACCTGATCATGACCTTGGCACATGACCCAAAGAAGATGATTTAGACACATCATTGTATTAGTCAGTAACAAGTGGATCAATAAAATGTTATTTGCAATTCTATATAAGTGAGGTCATTACAAAGTCAGGTCAGTATTTAAATAAGTTTGAATTGAAAATTGAGTTCAGGACAAAGTTAAATCAACAAAATATAAGAGTTACAATTGAGTTCATTATGAAGTAAAGGAAATAAAAATTACTTGAATACAGTAAGTTTAAAAATTGAGTTCGTTACAAAGTAAAGTCAGTAAAGTAACAGTTACAAATGAGTTCATTATGAAGTAAAGTCTATGAAAATTAGTCTAGAAATGAGTCAAGTTTGAAAATGAGTCAGTAAAAAATAAGTCTGTAAAATGATCTTCGAAATAAGGCATTTGATATGAAATAAAATTACAGTTACCATTATGAAGTCAAGTCAATAACAATTAGTTCAATACAAAGTCATTATGCAGACTTACTAACAAGTTATACATTGAGTTCGTTATAATGTAAAGTCAATAAATATTACTTTAATACTTACTGACAAAGTGAAGTTAGAGATTTTTTACAAAATTTAAAGAGAGGAGAGGGAGGAGAGCAGGGGTGAGGGGGTGAAGTAGTGAGGGGGTGAGGGAGTAAGGGAGGGAGGAGAGGAGAGGAGGTGGATGATGGAGAGGGGTGAGGGGGTGAAGTAGTGAGGGGGTGAGGGAGTAGGGGAGGGGGGGAGGGGAGGAGGAGAATGGATGGAGAGGGGGGAGGGGGTGAAGTAGTGAGGGGGGGAGGGAGTGAGGAGGTGAGGGAGAGAGGGAGAGAGGAGGGGAGGGAGAGAAGGGGGGAATGGGAAATGAGAGGAAAAGTGGAGAGTAGGTGAGGATAAGAGAGTGGGAGAAGGTGAGAGGGGGGGGTGAGAGGAGGGGGTGAGGAAGAAGGGGGGGAGGGGAGGGGGGGAGGGGGGGAGGGGGGGAGGGGGGGAGGGGGGGAGGGGGGGAGGGGGGGGAGAGGAAGGGGATGGGGGAGAGGGGAAGGGGATGGGGGAGAGGGGAAGGGGATGGGGGAGAGGGGAGAGGAGGGAGGGGAGGGGGGGAAAGGGGAGGAGAGAAAGGGGATGGGGGAGAGGGGGATGAGGGAGATGGGGGAGGGGATGGGGGAGATGGAGGAGGGGATGGGGGAGATGGGGGAGGGGATGGGGTAGGTAGGCATGGGATGGGGGAGGGGATGGGGTAGGTGGACATGTGATGGGGATGGGGTAGGTGGGCATGGGGACGGGGATGGAGTACGTGGGCATGGGCATGGGGAAGGGGAAGGGGAAGGAGATGGAGATGGAGATGGGGTAGGTGGAGATGGGGATGGGGATGGGGATGGGGATAAACACCACAACCCCCCCACGTTGACTTGGGGCCAACGGTCCCAAGTCAACTGAAGAGTTGTGTACCATCTAAAAGTCAAATAAAATGCTGTGCATCCATGAATAAAATGCAGTGAGGTGTTCATAATGAACACAGTGAACCACGTGTGCCGAAGGCACATTTAAAAACCTTGTCCATAATAAAGTGAGATCGGTCACGTGACTGTGGCATGGGTAAATGGATGACAAACTCAGAAGGGGTGGGAGTTCCATGACTAACCCTCTACTGTGAGAAAATGATGACAAATATAAGTTATAGGTAGGAAATGAACTTTTTGGCTAATTCCATTACATTACACATTTCAAAAATTAGCCGAAAAAAAATTTCAGCTATTTTTAGGCCAGATCAAAATTGTAATAATGGTTCCCATGATAAGAAAAAATTTCCGCCAAGTTTTGGGCCTGATCACAAATGCAATATAACAGTTCCCATCAGAACAAATATTTTTCTGATGACAAATATAATAAGGGGTTCCTATCATGACAAATCTAATAACTGATCAATATGGCGGTGTTGCCATGATGACTAATTTAATTAGCAACAACATTTTCGGCTACAGTGTTGAATCAAAATTTTCGGCTATTGTTTTTTTTTGGGCCTGATGACAAAGATAATTACTTGGTCTTGCCATGATGACTAATTTAATTAGCAACAACAGTGTGGGATCAAAATCAAAATTTTCAGCTAATTGGGCTGATGACAAATATTATCAGGTGTTCCCATGATGACAAACTAATTTTCCCATTTGTCATTGATGACAAAGATCATAACTGGGTGTAGGAACAATATTTTCGGCTAATTTTTGGCTTGCTGGGTGTAGGAACCAAATTTTCGGCTGAGTTTTGGCCACTTCTAGCTTTTCTGTTCTCTTTCTGGCTCTGGGCTCTTTTCCAGTGGGGTTGTTTTTGCATTCTTGAGGTATCTGTAGACCAAGGTGAAGCTCTGTGAAGTCCTACCTCCCTGGCTTCTCTTTTTTCAACAAAAGGAGTGTCTGCCAGTTGTTTTTTGGACCTCTCTCAGGGCACAGTGTGCAGGGAGATTGGGCTGGCGGGTTTGCAGTTGCCTCCCCTTCCATTTTTGGAAGTCGCTCCACTATCAACTGCCACTGTTTGCACCGATTTCACAGCCTCCTGCAAGATTGTCACATCCTCCACTGCTGTAAGAGAGCTCTCCGATTCCCATGGACCCAACTCCGCCCAACACTCCTCGACGTGTCTGGACAGCCGCGCAGCAAACTGAATGGGACCAACGGACCTTGGATAGCCCTACTCGCCACCGGACTCCACACCATGCTCGCACTATGCACATTGCCCAGCCACTGCTGCCATTGCCGCCAGCCCATAATATTGCCTTGCTGAATGCTGATCCTTTTGTGGCTGCTCCTCCACCACCTCCTCAATACAATCACCTTCCTCCTCATTTGGCACAGCAGTTGGCGGCACTTCCTCCTCTTCCACAGATTCCAAGAGGCAGGGGCAGAGGGAGGGGAAGAGGGAGGGGAAGAGGCTCAAGTCATGCAGCTCCACCTCTACCTGTGGTTGCTCCTTTACACAATCCAGCTCTCCCATATTTTTTACAGGCCCCTCCTGCACCTCCTGTTTTTGATCCTCCTGTTCCTGCACCTCCCATTCCTGCACCTCCCATTCCTGTGGCTCCTCCTGTATGTTGAATTGTTCTGTCAGGTGATGGATCGTGACTGACAGTATACTGATGTAGCCTCTTGCTCCTACTCCAGTGCCTCCAATGATGATCCCTCCTGCTGTCCCTCAACCCATTGCTCCTAGATTGACCTTGGCTGAACTTGCTGCTTGGCATGCTGCACTTCCACCTCTTTTCCCAGCTGTAGCTGTAAGTTGGATTATTCTTGCAGGTGACAGACATTCAACTGACAATAAATTTTGTAGCCTCCTCCTCCTGTTTTTTACCCTCCTGTTCCTGTTCCTCCTGTTGCTGGACCTGCCATTCCTGTTGCTGGACCTGTTCTTCCTGTTGCTGCTCCTGTTCTTCCTGTTGCTGCTCCTGTTCTTCCTGTTGCTGCTCCTGCTTTTCCTGTTGCTGCTCCTATTCCTCCTGTTGCTGCTCCTGCTCCTGCTGCTCCTGTTCCTGCTCCTGTTCCTGTGCCTGCAATGGCATGGGCTGAGCTGGCTGCCCAGCATGCTGCACTTCCACCTTTTGAAGCTGTATGTTGCATTATATTTTACATAATGTGAAATGGTCTGACAGTATGATGATGTAGCCTCCTCCACCTCCACCTCTGCCTCCACCTGTTTTTGATCCTCCTGCTGCTGTTCCCCCTGTTCCTGCTGCTATCATTCCTGTTGCCAATATCCCTCCACATGTATGCTCATATCTTATTTTGTAATTTTTTATTTGGTGACTGACCTTATTCTCCAAGGTCGCTCAGCTTATTGATCCTGCACCACCACCACCACCACCACCTATTTTGCCTCCAGCCCGCCAGCCATTTAATCCTGATTGGCCTGTTCATGATCTGGGAAATATGGATGTGGAGTGCTCTGATTGCCATGCTTTGCACTGGATGGCTGAACGTCTTATGAAATCCTCAAATATCCATCCTCGATTCGGCATGTGCTGCCTGAGTGGAAAGATCGCTTTGCCACCTCTTCACCCAGTCCCACCTGAGCTTATGCAATTGCTCACCACTCAGGATGACATTGGAAAATCATTTCGTGATCACATCCGCACTTACAATAATGCACTCGCCATGACTTCTATCAGTCGCAAGATTGATGAGTCGGTCAATGAGGGCGAAGAGGCAGTGAATGATGGCATCGGTCCCTATGTCTACAAACTCCACGGCGAGCTGTCCCACAAGATCGGATCTCTGCTTCCACCAGAGGGAGAACCTCCTGTTTATGCTCAGCTATATATTTATGATCCTGCCGATGCAGTCAACTTTCGCATGGCCAATGCCTGGAACACTCACCTCCATCACCACACTTTGCTCACTCTTCAGGACATGCTCCACCATCACCATCCAGCAGTTCAGATGTACAAGCAGGCTCATGAGCTCACCAGGAACTTGCCTCCACACTAGCAGTGCAAGATAGCTTTGCATTTTGATCAATCCTGTGACCGTCGCCGCTACAATCTGCCCGATGCTACCAACAATGAGATTGCTGTCATTCTTCCAGGTGATGGCGATCAGCCAGAGAGCACACGTGACATCGTTCTCTACCGCAGGCATGGCCCTCCCCTTCAGCACATCAGTGACATCCATCCCCTCTATCCTGCCCTTCACTATGTTTTGCTGTTTCCTACTGGCCAGCTCCAATGGCACCCTCAAATCGAGTATGCAGCTGTCGATGCCAACAACCGAGTTGGTGCCAGAGTTCACAAACATGTCTCCAAATCCGAATTCTACTGCTATCGCCTCCACCTTCGACCACCTGCTGTCGAGCCCCAGCATATCTTTCTGACTGGAAAGCTCTTTCAGGAGTTTGTGTGTGATGGATGGGCCACTGCTGAGCAGGATCGGTTGCGCTGGATTTTGATGAATCAGGACACCATTCGAGGCAAAGTCTATGTTGGCCTGGCAGATGCTGTGGCTGCAAACATCGATGTGGACACAGAGTCTCTGGGTCAAAGAATCATTCTTCCTTCGTCCTTTGCAGGAAGCACACGTCACATGCAGCAGCTTCTTCAGGATGCATTCGCCATCAATCATCACTGCAATGGAGGCAATCTCTTTCTCACCATTACTGCCAACCCTGCCTGGCCAGAAATACGGGATGCTCTTCGTCCAGGGCAGACTGCAGCAGATCGCCCAGATTTGGTCGTTCGTGCATTCTATGCAAAGCAGAAGGAGATGATCAAGGATATCGAGGCTGGCATATTTGGAAAGGCTGTGGCTTATCTTTTCACCATCGAGTTTCAGAAGCGTGGCCTTCCTCACATGCACTGCATTATCTTTCTCGATGAGCAATCCAAGCTTCGCACCCCCGAGCAGATAGACAGCCTTCTGTCTTCAGAGTTTCCTGACGATGATCCTGAGCTCCTCGACCTCATCAAAAAGTTCATGGTCCATAAACCCTGTGGTGCAGAGAACCCCACAGCTCCTTGCATGGTGAATGGACAGTGCTCCAAAGGTTTCCCCAAGCCATTCAGGGATCAGACCACCATCTCTGAGGATGCCTATGCCTCTACCAAGCATCGGGACACTGGACACACATATCATGTTCGGGGAAAGCAGGTCGACAATCGTTGGGTGGTCACTTACTCTGCCTATCTCATCTGGAAGTACCGTTGCCACATCAATATCGAGTCCATCAGCTCTATCAAGGCCATCAAGTACATCTACAAATATGTCTACAAAGGCCACGATCGCATCACCATGGAGTTTGGAACTTGCAACGATGAAGTCAGGCAGTACCTCGATGCTCGCTACATATCTGCATGCGAAAGCATCTGGCGCCTCTTCCACTTCACCATGCATGGTGCTTCTCCCAACGTCGTCCGTCTTCAGGTCCACCTTCCTGGCCAGCAGTATGTCACTTGGAATCAGAACGGTCCATAGTCTATCCAGGAAATCGTCCAGCATGCTGCACAGTGTGACACCACCCTCACTGCCTTCTTCAAGGCCAATCAGGAGTATCCAGAGCTTGCACAGGTCGTTCTTTATCAGGACTTTCCTTCCAAATTTGTGTGGGATCAAAGGGCTCACAAGTGGAAGCCCAGGCAGAGGGGATTTGCCATTGGAAGGATGTTCTATGCTCCACCCAGTGCCGGTGAACGCTTTTACCTCAGGCTGCTTCTCACTGCTGTGAAAGGAGCTACATCATACAAAGACCTTTGCACTTTTCAGGGCATCGTCGCTCCCTCATTCAGAGAAGCCTGCCTCGCCCGTGGCCTTTTGGAGGATGACCAAGAGTGGCAGCAGTGTCTGGAGGAAGCAAAGTCCATGGCAACCGGTCGTCAGCTTCGCAATCTTTTTGTCACCATCCTTCGTGACTGTGCTCCCTCTGATCCTGTCCACCTCTGGAATACATATTGGCCTCACATTTGCAATGACTTGAGATATCAGCTCCAGCACACCAACATTCGTATCAACCCCACCGATGACGATGTCCATGATTATGGCCTTTATCTTATCAATCAGCTTCTCATGGTCTCTGGGAAATCTCTCGAGAAGGATTGGCCATACATGCCTCAGATCACTCAGAATTGGGATGCCAACATTCAGAACTGGTTGATCGCAGAGCAGTGCAGATACGATGTTGTGGAGCAGGCCGAGTTGGCTGCACACAATCTGGACACTTTCAATCACGATCAGAGGGCTGTCTTTGATGAGATCATGCATGCAGTCAACAACAAGACTGGCCAGACCTTTTTCCTCCATGGTCCAGGTGGCACTGGCAAAACCTATGTTTACAACACCCTCTGCCATCAGCTTCGCTCTCAAGGCAAGATCATCCTCTGTGCTGCATCGTCTGGAATAGCTGCTTTTTGCTCAAAGGCGGTCGTACTTCCCATTCCTGCTTTCAGATCCCAATCATCATAAACGAGTCATCCACCTGCACCATTTCCAGAGGTTCAACACGGGCACAGCTCCTGCAGCAGACTGACTTGATCATTTGGGATGAGGCACTCATGCAGCATCGTCATCTCCATGAAGCTGTCAACCACACTCTGAAAGACATTCTCCAATGTGACAAACCCTTTGGGGGTGTGCCTGTGGTCTTTGGGGGCGACTTTCATCAGATCCTGCCTGTCATTGAGAAGGGTTCTCGACCTCAAATCATTGGTGCTTCTTTGCAATGCTCTGTTCTCTGGCAACACATCAAAATCCTTCATCTCAAAATCAACATGCGTTTGAACACAGACGATCTTCAGGAGCGCAACTTTGCAAAGTGGCAGTTGGAGGTTGGAAAGGGTGGTCATACAGATGAAGGTGGCACTATCAATCTTCCTGATCATCTCAAATGTCCTCAGAACACCATTGCTTCTCTCATCCACACCATCTATCCTGGCATCTATGATCAGGCTCAGCATTCAGATCAATACTTTTCAGAGCGGGTCATCCTGGTGAGCAAGAATGATGATGTCGACGATTTGAACCATCACATTCTTCATAATTTTCCTGGGCAGGAGCACGTCTTTCACAGTGCTGACTCGATTGCAAATGATGAGAATGCCGAACTTCTATATCCCCAAGAATATCTTAACTCCATCAACTGCTCAGATCTACCTTTGGCGCATTTGGCACTCAAGGTCGGTGTCCCTGTCATGATACTTCGCAATCTCAACATTGCTGGAGGGGTCTGCAATGGAAGTCGGGGGATATTGACTCGGATCAGGAATAGGGTTTTGGAGATTCGGTTGATCACTGGAGATAATGCAGGAGAGACTGTTCTCATTCCATGGATGCGACTTCAGCCTATTGAAGGTCAACTTCCCTTCACACTCTCTCGACTGCAGTTTGCTGTTTGTCTTTGCTTTTCAATGTCGATCAACAAGTCACAAGGGCAGTCAGTGAAGCATGTGGGTTTGGATTTCAGGAGTCCTGTCTTTACACATGGGCAGTTCTATGTGGCAATATCCAGGGTCAAGTCTGTCCACAATATCAAGGCAATATGGCCAAGCTCAGAGGATAGTGCAAAGACAAAAAATATTGTATATGATGAAGTGTTATTAGCTTAAAATATATATTGTACATATGTAACTACTACTCATAGAAAATCAATGAACACAGTGAACAACGTGTGCCGGAGGCACATTTAAAAACCTTGTCAATAATAAAAGGAGGATGGTCAGGTGACTAGGCCGTGGGAAGTGAAGAGGCCGTGGGAGTTGCTCTGAGTGGATGGGAAAGTGATGACCTACTTTGAGAGTCATGAGACATGATGACAAATATAACTCAATGGTGGGAACCTTTTTCTCAGCTAATTTTCGCCACCTCTATCTTTTTTTTTTTTTTGGGTCTGGGCACTTTTTCTATATAGAGTGTAAAAATTGAGTTTAATGACAAAGTGAAGTTGGAGATTTTTTACAACATTCAAAAGAGAGGAGAGGGAGGAGAGCAGGGGTGAGAGGGTGAGGGGGTGAAGTAGTGAGGGAGAGAGGGGGGGAGGGGGTGAAGGGGGGAATGGGAGGTGGGAGTGGGTGAGGCGGTGATGGGGGAGGGGGGGGAGTGAGTAGGGGAGGGGGGAGAGAGGAGGAGGAGGATGGATGGAGAGGGGGGAGAGGGGGGAGAGGGAGGGGAGTAGGGGAGAGGGGAGAGGGGGTGAAGGGAGGAGGGGGGTGAAGGGGTGAGGGGGAAGGAGGGGGGAGGAGATGAGGAGGGGGAGAGTGAGTGAGGGGGGGAGGGAGTGAGTGAGGGGGTGATGGGGGTGAAGTATTGAGGGGATGAGGATATGAGAGTGGGAGAACATGAGAGGGGGGGGGTGAGAGGGGGAGTGAGGAAGAAGGGGGAGAGAGAGGAGAGAGGGGAGAGGGAGGAGGGGGAGGGTGCATGAGGAGGTGAGGGGGGAGGGGAGGGGGGGAGAGGGGAGAAGGAGGGTGGATGGAGAGGGAGAGAGGGAAGGGGGAGGTAGGGATGGGAAGGGGATGGGGGTGAAGTAGGTGGAGAAGGGGATGGGGGTGAAGTAGGTGGAGAAGGGGATGGGGATGGGGTAGGTGGAGAAGGGGATAAGGGAGAGAGAGAGGGAGAGGGAGAGGGAGAGGAAGAGAGAGAGGGAGAGGGAGAGGGAGAGGGAGAGGGAGAGGGAGAGGGAGAGGGAGAGGGAGAGGGAGAGGGAGAGGGAGAGGGAGAGGGAGAGGTGGATGGGGATGGGGGAGATGGGTATGGGGGATGGGAATGGGGAGGTGGGGATGGGAAGGGGATGGGGGTGAGGTAAGTGGAGAAGGGGATGGGAATGGGAGAGGTTGGGATAGCGGAGATGGGGATGGGGAAGGGGGAGAAGAGGATGGGGATGGGGGAGATGGTTATGGGGAGATGGGTATAGGGGAGATGGGTATGGGGGATGGGAATGGGGAGGTGGGGATGGGAAGGGGATGGGGGTGAGGTAAGTGGAGAAGGGGATGGGAATGGGAGAGGTTGGGATAGCAGAGATGGGGATGGGGAAGGGGGAGAAGAGGATGGAAATGGGGGAGATGGTTATGGGGAGATGGGTATAGGGGAGATGGGTATGGGGGATGGGAATGGGGAGGTGGGGATGGGAAGGGGATGGGGGTGAGGTAAGTGGAGAAGGGGATGGGGATGGGGTAGGTGGAGAAGGGGATGGGGATGGGAGAGGTGGGGATAGGGGAGATAGGGATGGGGAAGAGGGAGAAGAGGAAGGTGATGGGGGAGATGGGGATGGGGAAGGTGATGGGGGAGAAGAGGAAGGAGATGGGGGAAATGGGGATGGGAGAGATGTGGAAGGGGATAAACACTACAATCCACCCACGTTGACTTGGGGCCAATGGTCCCAAGTCAACTGAAGAGTTGTGTACTATCTAAAAGTCAACTAAAGAGTTGTGTAACCATGACACCCCAAGTCCAAAGGCAACTAAGGAGTTGAGTAACTGTAGTGGAATTAAGCATTGTATTATGTATATGCAAGCTGGCCCATGAAAATAAACCACACTCACACATTCACAGACCGAGTCAAAAAATGCAATGAAGTGAACAATGTGCACTGAAGTCAAAAAATGCAATGAGATGTTGATAAAATTAATGAACACAGTGACCAACATAAGCCATACTTCACTCATCAGTGGTTCTGTATAGCAATATCATGAGTAAGGTCTGTGCACAACATCAAGGCTCTATGGCCAAGTGACAGTAGAAGTGCAAAACCAAAAATATTGTATATAATGAAGTACTATTAGAGTAACATAGAAATGAAGTACTATGTATATAGAAATGAAGTCCATACTTATTAAATATGTTAACACATGACAGTGGAAGTGCAAAAACCAAAATAATGAAGTACTATCAGACTAACATAGAAATGAAGTCATGACAGTAGAAGTGCAAAAACCAAAAATATTGAATATATTACTTATTAAACATGTTCACACGTGCCGGAGGCACATTCCCAACCTTGTATACATAATAGTAAGGATATCACATGACTCAGGAATGTGTTTACCACATGTATGCACAGTAAGCACAGTAACATGTGTGTGCTGCATGCATGGCCTCATGTATGCAGCATGTATCAGGATTTAATTTCAACACCCCCCCTCAAACTGTACAGCACTCTAAGCAGCTAAGTTTGAATCTTGAAAGTAATTCCGAGAGAGTCTCTAAATTTCCTGAATAAGACAGCGCCAAGGTTCTTTGTGAACATGTCAGCTGGATTATCATTTCCAGGAATGAAAATGACCGTGACTTTGTCATTTTCTATGCATTCGTGGGTATAGTGGTAGCAAATGTCTATATGTTTGGTCCTTCTTTCCTGAACTGGATTTGATCCGATAAAGATGGATCCCTGATTATCAGCGCAGATTGGTACGCACTTCAGAACATATCCAAGTTCCTGGAATAAGGACTCTATCCACACTATCTGTCGACAAGTGTCGGAGAGAGCCATATATTCGGCTTCTGTGGATGACAGTGCTACAGTTTTTTGTAAACAGGACTGCCAGCACACAATGCCACTCGCTAGAGTAGCAAAGTAACCCATTGTAGATCGGCGTTTGACAGTGTCAGCTGCCCAATCAGAATCTGTGAAGGCCTGTAGCCCCTCAGACTTCTCACCATCATAGACAATGTTATATTTCTGGGTTCCCACCAGATAGCGCATGATGTACATCGCTTTGTCTAGATGTTCTTGGCTAGGATTAGCCAAGAATTGCGACATCTTGATTACCGCATAAGCGATATCAGGTCGCATTCCGAGCATCAGATACAGTAAAGATCCAATCACAGACTGATATTTTGATCTAAGCATTGCGTTGGGCATTGCTGTGTTTTCTGATGGTCTGTAACCAGTCGGGAGTGGAGTGGGGGTCACTTTGGCATTTGTCATCTCGAATCTCTCAAGCACTTTGGCGAGATATTCAGTTTGATCGAGTTTGACTTTGCTTGCAGTCTGGGTGATGCGCATGCCTAAGAATTCCGTGACCTTTTCAGTACTACGGCACTCCCAATGCTTTAGACAAGCATTTTTCTTTTCATCCACAAGTTTCTTGTTCTTCCCCATGAACAAGCCATCATCAACATAGACGAGTGCAATAACAATGCTGCCTGTCTTAGGATCCTTGTGTATGAAAATGCCGGCATCGGAGCTGGCATGCACGAACCCAATGGTGCACATAAATGCCTCTAGCTCTTTCCACCATGCAAGTGAGGCTTGTTTAAGGCCATACAATGCTCGGCATAAGCGCAATACTTTGCGCTCTTTTCCCTTAGGTTGATCCATATAGATCTCCTCATCTAGTTTGCCATATAAAAATGCGGTTTTTACATCTAGGCTGGTCATATACATGCCCTCTAGAGATGCAAGTGCAAACATGAGGTGTACGGTCTCGTAGCGGACTACCGGTGAGAAAATCTCATCAAAGTCAATGCCTTCAACTTGTGAAAAGCCTTTGGCCACGAGTCTGGCTCGTTTTCTTCCATCTGATTTTACGGAGAAAACCCATCTATTTTTGATCATTTTTCGATCATGTGGAAGATCGACAATGTCATAGACTTGTCGTTTACAAAGAGCCTCTAATTCTTCATGACAAGCTTGTTTCCACTCACGTTGCTGCTGCCGTGGTAGGCGCGCAATATCGTGAAATTGGTTTGGAACTTGGCTTATTTCACTTGATGGTTTGACTGCTTTTGACAACAGCCAGCGAATAAGCTTATCTCCTCCTTCCTTGGTTATCTTTTTAATATAACCTGCTTTGTCCGGTTCCTCCATTGGGTGATCATGTTCTTGATCATTGGAATCGGGCACACTCTCGTGGGGTGCCGAACTCGGTCCAGCAACCGGTTCTTTCTGTTGAGTTTGTGGTCGTGTTTGGTTATGATCCGAATCTTGATCCACAGATCTCTTCCAATATCGATCATGTGCAATGTCTCTCTCTATGTCAGAGGGGAGTCACTTCTCTCCATAGGTATTGCCAGGACGGTTTGGAATGTTCCTCTGCCTGCCTGATCGACGGGGCAATTGCTGCCATTCCTGTTGATCATCACGTCTTGGATGAAAGTCCTCAGTGGTTACTGGAGGCAGCGGAGGAGGAGCATTTGTCACATTGTCATGTGCCTTTTGCTCACTTGGTACATTATCATCATCATTTTCTGATAATGGAGGAAGGGGTGGATCTTGTGGCAGTATAGAATCATTGCCATCCATTCCAGATGAGTAGTCATCATCTTCTGGTTCTGGAGGTGGAAAATCACCAAGGTCTGTATTGGCAGGAGTTTTAGCTCCGGGACAGCATGGGAACAACGTTTCATCAAATAGTGCCATAGCACCAATGAATATTGCGCCACTAGGTCACATGAAACGGTATGCTTTAATGCCATCTTCTAATCCAAGGTACGTCATCAACTCCGATCGAGGAGCTAATGTGTTTGGACGCTTCTCCTTGGGTAGGTAGACGTAAGCACCACAACCAAAAACCTTCAGATCATTTAGATCTGGGCAGACCTTTGTCAGGTCCTCAACCGGTGTCAGCCATTTCAGGCGCCTTATCGGGGTTCAGTTGTATAGGTGTGTTGCATGTTCAATGCAAAATTCCTACCATGATTGTGGTAGACATGCAGTAAATCGCAGGGTTTGCAACTTTTCCATTATTGTCCTTATGGCACACTCTGCGTGCCCATTCTGTTGGTGAACGTGGGGTGCAGACATCTCTATTTTGATGCCAAAGTCCTTGAGCACATTTTGTAGCTCACGATCTTTGAACTCTCCCCCTGGATCAACACGCCAGTGCTTGATTGTAGTGCCATACTGTGTCAAAGCCACTGCCCGAAATTGTCTGATGGCCGCAGCAGCATCAGATTTCTTTTTAAGGCATTGGACCCAGATATGTGATGTTTTGTCATCCAGAAGTATTTATGTTTATGGTACGATAGTACTGGGAGTTCCTTCAGATCGGAATGTATTAATTCAAAGGGTCTTTCTGTGCGTGAATCTGATTCGGGAAAAGATTTTGAGGTCATTTTCCCTTCAGTGCACCCTGGACATATAATTTTGTCTTTAGGAATAATTAAATTCCTTGGGAATTTTATGGTGCTATTAGGCATCTTCCCTAGCGCCTCTTTAGATGGGTGTCCAAGTCGCTTATGCCAAGTCGAGTAGTCTGCGACATACATTGTTGCGACATTGATTCCCTTGGTGCTCAATATATGAGTCCAAGCCCAATAAATAGTGTCACGTTTCATAAGAGGGACGCAATCCATAATTGGGTTTCCTTGCTTGAAAAATGAAATGTGTGCGGAGGAACCATGCACATCACTTCTGTCTTGTAAGAAGATGCCCATTGACAGTAATCGAGCATTACAGTCAGGTATGTAGTAGACGGGGTATAATCATGTTTCATGCATCTCTGACTTCCCATGACATACTACCTGATGTCTAATGAAGACTGCTCCTTTCCCTACTATATGAGTAGTACCCATGGCTGTTTGAACCAGGGTAGAGTCCTTTCTCGGTAAAGGCTCGTAAGAAGCAAAATCTTTAATTTCACCAGTGAAGTGTTTTGATGGGCCTGAATCCATGATCCAGTCGGCACCTTTCTTACAATTTCCATTTGCACACGTAACACATATATTAAGATGTAAATTGTTCCATGATACATTTAGTAGCGGTAAAATTTCACATGAAAAGTTCACTGTGATCAGTGGAATGTTAATTTTTGTGCTTGTGGCAAGGAAAAGGACTGACCTTTCATCATATGTACCTGTTTCAAGTGGTTCATCGACAAGCATTTCGTCGATGGCTTTCCATACTTCTTCATCAGAAATGGCAGGTTCTGATCCAAGGGAGACGCTATCGTCTTCTACCTCTACGATCCTTGGTTCTGGTTCAATCCTCCTCCTCTTACCTTCTCGCACTGTTAGGTGCTCTTCCAGCGGTCACAGATTTTTCGCGCTGTGTGGGAGATTCATTTGCTCGAGGGTGTCTCGAGCCTGCTGATATTCGGTATAGACCGAATGAGAGGTAGAGGCCACGCCCGTGTATGCCTGTGCAGGCGGTCGGCGGCGAGGATCCCTTGTGGGAGTATGTTCATGCTTCTCGATGTGCTGGATGAGCGGCATCGGCGGTATGATGGTGCCATTACCATTTATAGTAGTAAAGGCTTGTGAGGTGAGGTGGGAATGTTTCTCTTTAGGTTTTTCCTCTTTAGTCTTTTTGTCCCCATGTCGTCCATGCTTTTGGGACAATTCTCCATTGTTGCCTTGAGTTTGCCATTTGGGGTTTCCCCCTTTGCGCTTGACAGCAGAAAGCTTGGTGGCCTGAGGTGGGCCAATGGGTTTTCCAACTGCTGTGCACCGTGAGGCTTCAGCAACAATGGAGTCTTTGACATGTTTAAACATCAAGGCTCTAGTAGCGGTCGTGTTAAGGACCGTGGCAGATAGAGAATCATGCTCGCGTGGCATCGCAGCAAGTAGAATCATTGCCTGTACTAATTCGGGGATGGCGATATTGGCAGCCGTAAGATGCTCGAATTTATCAGCCATTTTGGCAATCTCTGGTGCAGGATTTGCAGCCAGAATTTTGATTGCGATTGCAGACCTAAAGTCCACAAAGACTTGGGAGGGGCCATCGACACCATAGTCGGTGCGGATGAGATCCCATACCTCCTCAGCAGTGTCCTTGGTGTTGGCACACTGCCGAATAGAGGGGGCCAGGCGGAGCACTAGGCTACCAATCACCTGGTCATTCTTATTGTTCCAGGTCTGGAGCTTGGCATTAGCTTCCGCTACTAGTGCAGCATTTGTTGCCATCAAAGGAGGCGCCAGGGGTGGTTTTAGTTCCATCCCGCTAGTTATTTGCCAGAGGCCCTGAGACCTGAGCCACGCCTTCATTGAGTCGGCCCATTGAATGTAGTTAGAGCCGTCGAAAGTTTGTACGAGTTTTTCAAGAGTTGAAGACATGATGTTATAGTGGCAGCTGGTAAAAGCGCTCAATCAGTCCTCTATTCAAGAAAACACGTTCCATAATCTCAGGCAAAAACACTCCTTCAGAGTGGTTAACCCTAGTCAACCTGGGTTTTTAAATGCAGCTCGCAGGGAGCGCAAGGTTACAATTTGGAGACAATGAAGTCAACGTTGTTCGCAGCCAGTTAAGGCGCATTCGCGACGTGCCCAGCAGGGCCCATAACCTGTTGGAGCAGACTACATATGTTGCACAGAGGAAGAGACGACACGTTCCTTATAACCTACCTGGGGTTTAGTTAGTCTTAGAGCTAGGGTTTAGCAGAGGTAAGAACACTGTATGTCTACTATAGTACAGGTTCTCCTTATATACATAATAGTAAGGATGTCACATGACTCAGGAATGTGTTTACCACATGTATGCGCAGTAAGCGCAGTAACATGTGTGTGCTGCATGCATGGCCTCATGTATGCAGCATGTATCAGGATTTAATTTCAACAAAAATTAATGAACACAGTGACCAACATAAGCCATACTTCACTCATCAGTGGTTCTGTGTAGCAATATCATCAGTAAGGTCTGTGCACAACATCAAGGCTCTATGGCCAAGTGACAGTAGAAGTGCAAAAACCAAAAATATTGTATATAATGAAGTACTATTAGAGTAACATAGAAATGAAGTACTATGTATATAGAAATGAAGTCCATACTTATTAAATATGTTAACACATGACAGTGGAAGTGCAAAAACCAAAATAATGAAGTACTATCAGACTAACATAGAAATGAAGTCGTGACAGTGGAAGTGCAAAAACCAAAAATATTGAATATATTACTTATTAAACATGTTAATGCGTGCCGGAGGCACATTCCCAACCTTGTATACATAATAGTAAGGATGTCACATGACTCAGGAATGTGTTTACCACATGTATGCGCAGTAAGCGCAGTAACATGTGTGTGCTGCATGCATTGCCTTGTGTATGCAGCATGCATGGGAATTTAATTTCAACATTGGAGGTCTCCCCCGCTCCTGCTGCATACATTTCTAATGTCTCACTCGTGCCTCCTAAAACATTAGATCATCAATTTTACTAGCTTTGTCAGCAAGCACGTGGTCGTGCCAGCCATGTCCCGAAAAAGCCAAGGTTGCCTTCTGGCGGGGAATGTCAGCCATCATGAAGACAAGACGAAGAACGAGAACCGCGACGGATGACCCCGGTGAAGACACTTCTCGAACGGCGGACGAATCCCATCCTTTTGTGGTATCCATCCCAGAGGACGTTGACCTGGTGTCACTGTCAGATCTTCTTCCAGGAGCTAGTTTAACTTCTCCCTCCCCCGAGACAATCATTGCTCTGTATCGACTTTTGCTTGCGCAAGCTTTGGGGGGCCGCTCGATCACTCAGGAGCTGGATGAGGCACGAGCAGAGGTGGAGAAGAAGGATGTAGAACTTGACCAGGCATTGCAGGACCGCGAGAGGATGTCCAGAGAGCTTGAGACGTCCTTAGAGAGTGTACATTCCCAGTTCAACCAGATCAAGGACGAACGCGACAAGCTAGGTATAATTTCTTGCTAAATCCGTCGGGGCATGTTTTGATTTGCTCACCTCTCGGCCTTAGTTGTGTCTCATTCCGCTCTACAAGATCAGATCACCGCACTTACAAATTCCCAATCCTGTTTTTCCTCCGAGGTCGATTCTCTCAAGCACCGTGTAGAGGACACTGAACGCGAAAAACGTGATCTTGTCGGCGTTATCAGCCGCCTCAAACAAGAAGGGACGCATCAAGAAGGTAAGTTTCGTGGCCTTTACTTTTGCGGTTTTGTCAACAGCGTGATTCAGAGGAGATTCAAACACTTCGCTCGAACCTGAAGGAAGCCCGTCAAGAATATCAAACTCTGGAAGTCCAAGTACGCGAACTACGTTCGACTGAGACTTCTACTAAGGTAGATGAGCGGTTGATTCTTTGCTTTTGGATACTCATAAGCTCTTAGTTTAAACTCGACACCCTCACGCAACAACTCCAACTCGCCCAAGCCGAGGTTGAAAGAACCAACACCGAACTTAACTCCAAATCCGAAGAATTTTCGAAGTACCGCCGTACAAAACATTCTGAGTTGGCCAACGTTCAAGCTGCACATGATTCGCTCAACCAAACCCATGCTTCCACGCAAGCTACGCTGAAAACATTACAGTCTGCGCATGTAGCTCAATCGCATCAACTAACTCAAGCATTGGCCAGAGTACAGGACCTGACGGGTCAACTGGCTGAGCAAGAGGCCACGTATGCCAGCGAAGCAAGTGGGTTGAGAAGGCTTGTGGGAATGATGGAAGAAAGGGAGAAGCAAGCGAAGGAGATTGTTGGGGAAATCGAGAAGGAGTGGGCTGGGGTGGGTGAGAGGTCTGAAAGGAGGGAGGCTGCTCTCAGAGAGGATGTTGAGCGTGAAAGAAAGGCCCGTGAAAATGCAGAGAAGAGAGCTATACAATTGGAGAGTGTATTGGACCGGATGGGCAGGGGAGAGCTACCGATCCTTGGACGTGCCACTCCTGGGACTCCCTCACGAACACCTGGTGTACAAGATTTCATGACTGAAGCGATGATGGGGCTTAGTCCGACGGTGGCAATGGCAAGCAAAGCGCAAAGAAGTGGAAAGACATTCACGGAAGTGTACGCTGACTATGTACGCCTGCAAGAAGACTACGCCAAGAAGTCAGCAGAGTACGACCACATGGACCGTACCTTATCAGCTGTGCTGGCACAAATTGAGGAGAGAGTGCGTAGTTAGTTCATCCAGAAGCTCCTTTTCTCATGTTTTTAGGCTCCAATACTTTCCCAACAACGTGCGGAGTACGAACGCCTCCAATCAGAAGCATCTCAACTTGCCTCTCAGCTTGCTCAAGCTCTCTCTGACCGTGACGCCCACGCCAATCTCGCTCAAGACACCTCTCAGAAACTCACGAAATCGGTGCGAGAGAATGAGCTCCTTGAGAGACAACTGGAAGATCTTGGCCGCCAAGTACAGTCTTTGTTACGAGAGATCGGCAGGCGAGACGATCCTACAATTCCATCCGATGAGGACTTTGGCGCCGTTCATGTAACTCCTGCGGAAGATACAGAGGCAGTGATCACGAACAATCTTGTTCTATTCAAGTCAATTGGTGGCTTGCAAGAGCAAAATCAAAAATTATTGAAGATTGTTCGGGAACTGGGAAGGAAGATGGAGAATGAGGAACGGGAATACCGAGAAGCGATGGAGAAGGAGCAGGATGAGGCGATCAAGGAAGCCCACGAGGTCATCCAGGATCTGTCAGCACAACTAGAGAGGCAGAAGAAGAGCAGCGACGGCGTGATACAAGCTTATATGAAAGAGAGGGACGCCTTGCGGGTTATGTTGGCACGGGCAGAGAAAGCTGGCGAAGGTGCAGCGAAGGTCAACGGCACTGGCGCACAAGATGTCGAACTAACCGGATTGTCAAATGATACTGCGAAAGAGTTGGCGGAGATCCAGAGTCAATTCGAAGCCTATAGGATGGAGATGGGCATTGACACGGGCAAACTACGAGAGGACCTTGCTGCAGCCCAAAGAGAGGCCGGCCAAGCAGGAGCTTCATTAGCAAAGGCGAATGCTAAAATTGAGTTCCTTTCTGGTATGCTAATAATTTCTTTTACACTTGTCTATATCCTTGCTCAACTATGTTCTAGATCGTCATCGAATGACTCAGGAACAATTGGCCATGCGTGGACGCGAGCTTGACGAGCTCACCAAGCGGAATCAACAAGTGTTTGACCAATTGACTAGAGTCGACATCGAGTGCAGTCGCGCAACGGAAGACCTTCACATTGCCACCAGTCGTACTGAGCAACTCCGTAATGAATGTGCGAACTTGCGGGCAGAAAAGAAGATATGGGAGGTTGGTAATTAAATTGATTGGCGCGACTGATACTAACTACACTGCAGAGCGTACAAGTCCGACTTGTCGAGGAGAACAAAACACTGGCCCTCGAGCGCTCGCACATATCGGATCTTATGGTCAACATCCAGAAAATGCACAATGATCTCGAGCGTTCTGGCGAAAACGATCGCCGTAGGTTGGAGAGTCAGCTGCAGATGCTGGAAGGTCAAACGTAAGATTCCCTCTTTCTTGTTTCTCATCATTAATTGAATAGCGTCGTAGGCAAGATTTACGGACACAGCTTATGCAAGAACGTGACAACGTTCGGCATACCTCCTTACAAAAGGATATTGAACTCAAGGAACTTCACTCACGCATAGACAAGGCTGTATGTTCATTGGTCCCCTTACGGCAGCCTTTTTCAAGTTTTTTTTAGGCACAAGACCTCTCCAAGACCCGAGAGTCTCTCGTGGGTGCCGAAACTAGCAAAAAGCACCTTGAAGAACGAGTAACAGAGCTCACGAAGCAGCTCCAGGGCAATGAGGAGAAGCTTGCCGTTTACGAGCGTCGTTCTAGCACTGTTAGCGGTATAACTCAAGTCGTGGATCAAGACATGAGCCGTGAACAGCAACTTGAGACTGAGGTTGCCGAACTTCGGTGATTACTTATTTCGGGCTGAGTGCGGAGGAAGAGCTAATATTGTCTTAGATCTGCTCTTAAAGTGACTGAGGTGGATTTGGCAACTGCCAGAAGCCACGTACAGCAGTTTAAGGAAATTAGCCAAGCGAATGAGGAAGCTCTTTCTAACTTGAAGTCCACGTACGACGATTACAAGACATCCACTGAAACTCAGCTGGCTCACCATGAGGTCTGTAGCCAATCCACAAGCTATCAACGTCGTTATTCACCCTTTGATACAGTCCGAGCATCAGGCCATGCAAGAAAAACTCCAAGCTGCTCAAGATGAACTGACACAGCTGACAACGAAGTACAATGAACTTCAGAATTCTTTCGAAACTGAGCGTATGGCTTGGACCAACGACAAGAAAACACTGGAGGATACGATTGTTGATATGAGCACTTCAGAGAAAAACTCGGAAAACGATCGCACTTCCCGTGAGAATGAGGTTCGCCACCAGGGGGAGCGTGCAAAGGTGTCGTTTGTAGTGACCCGTTCTCTCACAACCTGTTCTGACCGTCGTACAGGTTGCTGAAGAGAGGTATTCCAACGAGGTCCTTGCTCACGCAGAGTCCATAAAGTCCATCGATAATCTCAAGCGGGATCTAGCTACAGCTCAAGCATCTGCTCGCGATAGTCTTACTGCTGCTGAGACTGCAACCGCAAAGCTTTCGGCGTCTGAGGACAGCTGGAAGCAACAAAAGGCCGCTCTCGACAAAGAGGTGACTGATCTAAATGCGCGGTACGATCTCTCTGCTCTTCTCCATATCATTTGACTTGATCTACGCGTCGACAGTTGTCAAGATCTTTTGTCCCAAAATACCATTCTCCATCAACACCTCGAATCGGTTAGCTCACAAGCGAACCGAATCAAGGCGGCGGCACAGTCATCATCAACCGTTCAGGGAGAGGGTGACACCACAGAAGATGCCGACACCAAACTCTCCGAGCTGCGATCTGTTGTGGCATACCTTCGGAAAGAGAAAGAGATTGTGGACCTTCAACTTGAGCTTAGCAAGCAAGAGACCACCAGGCTGAAAACACAAATTGAGCATTTGTCTCAGACTCTGCAGGACACGAGAGCAACGCTTTCTGAGGTATATCTCTTGTCTCATCATTCTTGCGTTTACTAATAGCACCTTCTAGGAGCGGGAGCGAGCTGTTGAATCTGCCACCTCCGCCGCTCAACATGCCGAGCTTCTTGAAAGGATCAACCAACTGAATATTCTAAGAGAGAGTAATGCTACACTTCGTGGGGATTGCGAGAGCTATTCAAAGAAAGCCCGTGAATTGGAGGTTAAACTCAGGCAATTGTCCCAAGAGCTGGAACCTGCAAAGGAACAGGCTCGCATTTCTCAGGCCGAGTTGGAGGCTAGCAAGGCCCAATTGAATCATTTGGAGGATGAAAGTCGTAAATGGCAAGAGCGCAACTCGCACCTCCTTTCTAAAGTACACCCTGAAGCTCTTAAATATTACCCCCACTAACACCATTTCAAGTATGACCGCATTGATCCTGCCGAAGTACAGTCCCTCAAGGACGAAATCGAGGCTCTCAAAGCCCAGAAGGCGGAGATTGAACGACAGAAAGTAGAAATTCAGCAGGCTGACTCTGACCGTCAAGTCGTTATTGAATCCCACACGGCGAAGGTTGGTTCATCTCTGTAATACTTGAGTACAACCAATACCATTCGTCTGTAGATCGCATCTCTGGAAGAGAACCTCCAACAGTCGAAAGAAATAATCTCAAGACAGAATGCTACCAACAAATCCAGGATACAGGCGGGCAACGCCAAAATAACGTCGCTTGTTGCGGACAAACGAGCGTTGGAAGCCAAAGTAGCCTCATTGGAGCAATCAATTGCCGAATTACAGATCAGTGCAGGAAACGCATCTACAACTAATGTGCCATCAGAAGATGCTGAAAAACAAGCATCGACCATCGTATGTGCACCCATTTAATCTTTGTGCCATCTCTCACCTCAGTGATACAGACTGCCTTGCAGGAGGAGCGAGATAAATTGCTTGCCGAGAAAGCGTCTTGGGCAAACAGAGCACCACCAGAAGGTGCGACAGCGGTGACGGAGGATGTTATTCGCGTCTGGGAGACTGAAAAGGGCGAGCTTATCAAGGCACGCGATAACGCTTTGGCCGAAGCTAAGGTAGTCGAGCTTTATCTACAGCCTCATATGCTCATGAAGCCTGCTTTAGATTGCGAAGGAAGAACATCAGAAAGCCCTCGAAGAGGCTAAAGAATTCAAGCGCTCAAGTGTACGTCGCCTTCTCCAGTTCGTCATGCGTTCTCGTTCATATCGTTGTCCAGGAGAAATTCCAGGCTCGAGTAAACAACATGATGAAAGCAAAGGTAGCTGAGGACGAACGTCTTGCGGCTGAGAAATCTAACAATCAGCAAGGGTCCGCTGTGGCTGCACAGGCGGAGCTTGTTAAACGCCACGCTGAGGAACTTCTTTCGCTGGAAACGAAGTTGACTGCCAAGCATCAGGAGGAATTGAAGGCTGCAGTTGAGAGGGCACAACAAGAGAAACCTGCGCCGGATGCGGGGGGTGATCAGAATATCCAGGCAGACCAGAAAGCAGCCGTTGAAGCGGCTATTGCGGAACTTCAAGCTCGCCATGCTGAAGAAATATCAGCTGCTGTTGAGCGGGGAAGGATGGAGTCTGCAGCGAAAGGCAAATTGAAAGATAGCCAATTGGTCAAGGCACAGAAGAGAGTCAGGGAGCTTGAGGCTCAGATTCTTGGTCTTCTACCCGGAGGGTCAGGCTCGGCAGCAGGCTCAGCTGCAGGTCCAGCTTCAGGTTCTGTCGCAGGTCCGTCAACAGATCCATCTGAATCTATGACCCCAGTTATTGCTTCCAATCCGGCTCAGTCTGCAACCTCCTCCCTTGTTTCCAACCTTAATCCCACTTCTGACGCTTCGGCTACTGCCAGCACCTCTCTTCCCCGCAAATCCTCAGTTGCGAATGCACCGCCGACAGGGCCAGCAAGGGGAGTGGCACGCGGTGCAGTTCGAGGTCGAGGTGTTCAGCGTGTGCTGGGCGGAGCAGTTGGCCTTGGACGAACGGCTCCCCAAAAACCTGCGGAGACGCCTTCTGCTAGCGGCATGCAGATCATGGGTGCAGCAACGAAGAGACCCCTGGATGACTCATTATCGGAAGATTCACTTGCGAAACGCTTGAAACCAGCAGAGCCAGCAGCTAAACCACCAGTGCAGATCCGACGTCCTCCATCCGGAGCTCCTCCTCCACAATGATCGGACTACGATTTGTTTCATTCTTGTTGTAATCTACTGTAGTATTATAGTTCAATCTGTTCAGATTAAAGGCAACTGATAATACCAGCATACGATGGTATAGTCAAAGAACGTAACAGGAGCACATTTTGACTGCAGGAAGAATGTATCTATGCATACTGCCCTGTGTTTTTTTTTTTTTTTCTAGTCAAATTATTGTACTGGGAGGGCTACGCCCTCATGGTGCACAGTACATGCAGTAATTTTTTATATATCTAAAATAAAAAATAAAGAAAAGGTAGTTTGGTTTGAACCCACGACCAGTGAGTCCAAGCCAGGAACATGGCACCTCGGCTATACAAGTAGTAAGTACTATGTAGTAGATTTCTTGTTTGAACGCATCACGTGAAACCAGGGCACTTCAAAGATCATGTCAGCCCCAACATCTTCCCCAGCATATTCTATACCCCCTCCACCTTCTCGTCTACCACCTACAACGGGAAATTTCTTTTACGATGTAATGCAGGTGAGAAATGTTTCCCAAAGTTCAAGTTGCAACTCAGCAGATCAAGAGTGCAAAAAATGTCACCAATATTCCTTGTGCACGCAACAGTCTATTGGCAGGAATCGCTAGTGGAGCGGGCATAGGTGTTGTTCGAGGAATGTCTGCTGGTACGTTCTTACATGTACGACACCGAACAGTTCGTTGATTTATGTGAAGGAGCACTGGTTGCAGGCAACTGGGTTATGGCTACGTTTGCAATCGTATCCATCGGCTCATTGTGTGTCTCCGTTCCATTCTACGTTCTCAGACACCATTTCTGAATTTGATATCCATTAAGCCATCTATGCCAGAAGCAATTCGCTGACGAGCGAAAGAAAGTCATAAAGGTTATCGAAAGTATGCCCCGACGAGTGATTAAACAGGAGGGAGCACAGGAACCTGAAAACACGCCCCCTGAGTCCTGACGCAGTGAGAGCTCACGATGCCTTCAGTCCCATCTCTTAATACCATTTAAGAATCCCATATCCCTGTGATCCCCACACCTTCTTATCCCAGTTTTCAACCAGCTGAGGATCGTTCTGCAAGATCATCAGCACTCTTCACAGTAAAATTTCCAATATGAACATCTTGCCTTGAACTTCTTTTGGAACTCAGTAAAACCGCCCTGCAGAAGTTTGACCTCATAAGGAACATTATGGTCATCTAATAGTCCGTGGCTCAGTCGCATTTCCTCGTAGATCTTCATTCGACATTACCATAAGCTTCGAAGTACCATGGATCTGACACGTACCAGAGCTGCTTTTGGGCCTCTACCGTCGAGTTCTCTTTATGTCTACTACAAACTGCCTAGCAAGATGTCGACTTACCGCTGTTGTGAAAGCGCGCAATGAAAGATTACCAGAGGGACGTCTTCGGTTCTCTTGACCAAGTCATTGATGTTTGATATAAAGTCTCCAAATGGTTGATTGAGGCTGTCTTTAACGTTGCCTCCGTGGTAATCGTCACCTCTGACATCCACTACGAGATAGTCTTTCGTGACAACTTTGTCGCTTTTCATTAGTTCTGCAAGTTCCTACTTTGCATTAGCTAGAAGGCGTTGTAAAACAGATAGGTGATGCCATACATCGCATGTAATGTATTTCATTGGGAATTGTTGGGAACTAGTAGGTTGCCAACTCACGCTGAGACGCTTATTGTTGTTGCGTGCGCGTTCGGGTTTCCGGAGGACCCCTGAAATCTCCGTTATATTGCTGATTTTTATCCGGATGGGTTTTGGACGTTTCTTATCCGCAAATCGTCTCTGGCCTCCAAATTGGGCGATTTTTATCCGGAAAACGCCTCAGGCCTAAGCAAAAATGTCAATTTTTCTCCTGCTGCGCGACAAACGGCTCCAGTAATGTCCTGGTGACTGTCATAGTCATACAGTAGTCATCCTCTATATCACATTAAGCTACGATTTACAATCTACAGGTTTTTTGATCCTCCTCGTTATCAAGACACCCCTGAGACTTTTTCGCGCGTGTATTCGACATTGCGATCGCGTTAACAAACTATCCTTCAGAGACTTGAAGAGTGCCCAGTCCAGTTGAGAGATCTTCAAGCTATGGCTGTTGTCCATAACTGCTGGAGTGGAGTCAAGGGTGCAGAGGAAGGATAGCGAGGGAAGCAGGTCAAATGGCTTCATGTGAAAAGTTTGTCCTGCATGATGAGCTCGAAACTCCTCCTGCTGTGCATTTTCCCACCTCCATGCCTCCTTGCCAGTGAGGTCAAATAATGGGGATGCATGGTGTGAGAAATCTTCAATAAAGTGCTGATCGAAATTGATGAAGCCCAGAAAAGACTGCACCTCTTTCCTGTTTGTGGGTGGGGGCCAGGTGGTAATGCCAGCAACCTTGACTGGGTCCATCTCCACCTGTCCATCCAAGATAATCAAGCCCAAGTACTCAATTTGCATCTTCTCAAACTTGCACTTGTTATGATGAAGGTAGAGTTTGTGCCACCGAAGTCATTCCAGCACCAGGGTGATGAGGTTCATCGAGGTCTTGAGTGAAGATGAGAATGTCATTGAGGTAGACAGACAACATCTTCCAATATGAGATTGTGGAAGATGTCATTTATCATGATCTGAAAGGTGGCAGGACTGTTAGTGAGACCAAAGAACATGACAAGCAGCTCAAAGAGACCATGGTTCATGCAAAAAACATCCTTTCACTCATCCCCTGTCAAGATTCAAGATCACTACTACCAAAGTTGGGACTTGGTCAGGAATACACTGGACTTCTGGTCAGACCCAGTCAGAGGTGATTAGAGGTGTTCAGGGGTTCCAGGAAGAATCCACCGGACTGTAGCATGCCAGGTAAAAAGGGCCAGAGAGGACTTGGCTTCAACTTATAAGAAGTTGTGTCCTTCTCCTCGTCAGTTGTCCAATTTCAGGTGGAAGGAGTGTGGATGTCTGGAGGGTTTCTGGACAGAGAGTGAAGATAGAATGAAGCAGAGATTATGGAGTGAAATGAAGTCAAGAGGAGTTCAGAGATTAAGGGTTTAGTTTAGGAATAAGTGGAGGATAATTAAAGGGTTGATATTAGGCAAAGAATGTTACAAAGGCAAAATACAATGCAATAGACAATGTAATGCACAAGTAATTTGCAAACTAGAGACTAAGGTTAAGCTATGGGTGCTTAAATAATGAAGGTCAGAAGAATAACAAATAATGTGGAAGTTTACTAATAGGTCTTGGTAAGTGTCTGTGGCCAGAATTGGTAAGACTGTATTAGAAATAAAGTGAGTAAGCAAATGATTACTAAAGCACATGATGACTTGTCTGATGACTAAAAGATGCTGTGGCCAGGATGCTGATGGACAAGGTCAGAAAAGAATTGGAAAAGAATTGGGAATTATCAGGAATCCAATCAGGTAAAATGGGTCTTGACAATATTTTCCTCTTAGGGCTGAGCCTACAAGGCACATGAGGGTTTGAGGATCTGACTTAAAAGCTGGGTCTGTGAGCAGAGAAGTTCCAATCTCCTGTCTAACTTCAAAACATGACCCCTCTCTCTCAAACCACTGCAGAATGGTGGGCCACCCTCAAGGCCCAACAAAAAGAGGTAGTCCAGGAGGGACTACAGTTTGAGGAGGGAGCACGATGTGAGGAGGAGGAATGATGGGCAGAGGAGGCATGACAGGCAGAGGCAGAACAGAAGGCTGAGGAGGAGCAGAAGAAGGTGGCAGCTGTGAAGTGAGTGGCCAAGAGGAAGGCAGCAGATGTTGGAGCAGACTACATACACTGCACAGAGGAAGAGATGACATGTTCCTTATAACCTACCTGGGGTTTAGTTAGTCTTAGAGCTAGGGTTTAGCAGAGGAAAGAACACTGTATATCTACTATAGTACAGGTTCTCCTTATATACATAATAGTAAGGATGTCACATGACTCGGGAATGTGTTTACCACATGTATGCACAGTAAGCGCAGTAACATGTGTGTGCTGCATGCATGGTCTCATGTATGCAGCATGTATGAGGATTTAATTTCAACAGCAGAAGAGGAGGAAGAGGCGGAGGGCAGCAGGTCACCCATTAAGAGGGTGAAAGGCAAGGGGAGACACACAGTCTGAGGGGGTCATGCAGGTGGAGGCTGCATGGCCTTGCAAGAGGTAAGTGATGATGACATTGTTGCTGAATACAACACTGACAATCCCTTCTAGATGTTCTCATCAGCACCTAGCATGCTTCCAGATGGGCGTCCAGAGCTGGACATGCAAGGAGGTGGTGTGGGAGGGGTAGAAGGCCTTGATGGAGAAGGTGGGGAGTGAGACAGTGGAGCTCCTGAGGGAGCTGATGTCAGCTATCAAGGGGATGAAGCAGGAGATGTGGGAGCTGAGGTTGGTTCAGGAGGATATCTGGAATCTGTGTGATCTAGAATGGGCCTGGGTGGGGGAAGCAGAGGAGGATGAGGAGGATGAGGAAGAGGAAGAGGAAAGCTGGAGTGAGAGAAAGGTGGAGGCAGAGCTAGTGGGGCTAGCTAAGGAGGCAGCAGGGGTAATTTAGGTAGAGCCCATGGAAATCAATGATGGGGAGGTGTAGGGGCCTGGTCAGGGCCTGCCACAAAAATATTTTGTTTAGTTCTTTTTTTCTTTTGAATCAAAAATGTGTTTTGTACTGCCATCCAATGAGTAAATTAAGTTTGAAGTGGTCCAGGTTTGTCTGAATAGTGGATGTGGAAGTCTGCAACCAGCTCCTGAGCATGATCAAGCTCTGTGGCAGGAAGCCAAGAGTTTTCTTCATCAGTCCCCTGGTATCCTTCTCAATGGATGAAGTAGAGTAACTTGCAACGATGGTGGCAATCAATTTTTGAGTCCAGGATTTCCATGATTTCATATTCAAGTTCATCATCAATGATGACCAGAGGGGGCGGAGGCTGAGTGTGATTAGGGATGGTATTTGGAGTGTCTTCTTCCAGCTGTGAAATGTGGAACATAGGATAAACTGCCCAGAGATGGTCCAGAAGCCAGAGGGTAATTGAGTGGGTGCCCAGGTGGGGGATGATTTCAAATGGACCATAGTATTTCTCTAAGAGTTTTTTGGAAGGTTGAGTAGTGCATAAGTGTTCTCCTTTGACATAGGCATAGGATATTGAAGTTGGGAGCAGGAATCCAGTATTTGTCTGCTGGACCTTGATAATGCTTCTGTGCATTGGAGAGTTGTTTCCAGAGTTCCTGGTGGAGTTCGTTGAGGTCCACCACAAAGTTATGAGTGCACTGGGAAGCTAGCTCTAATTCAGGGAAGATGGTGATGTTTGGGTAGTAGCCTTTATTGGAGAAGAAGGGTGAAACTCCAGTGGAAGTTGATGGAGCATTGCTATAAGTGAATTCCCCTATGGGAAACAGCTGAGACCAGTTGTCCTGTTGGTAATTGCAGAATATCTGGAGGTATTGTTCAAGGGTTTGATTAAGATGTTCAATTTGTCCATCACCTTTTGGGTGATAACCTGAAGTGAAGTGAATCTTCATGTTCAGGGCTTGACCGAGAGACTGGAAAAAGTGGGAGATGAACTCAGATCCCCAGTCACAAGTGATATGTGATGAAACTCCATGCTTGGAGAAGACATGCATGATGAACAGGTTGGCAAGTTCTTGGGCTGTGATTTTGTTGACTGTGGAAATGAAGATACCTTGCTTGGAGAGTCAGTCTATAATGCTCAGAATAGTGGTGTGGCCATCAGAGTCCAGTAGCTGTTCAATGAAGTCCATCGAGATCATGTCCCAAGGGCATTCTGGGACTGGGAGTTGCTTCAGGAAGGATTTGTGTCATGGTGACTTGGAGTGTTTGCACATAGTGCAGGATTTGCAGAAGTCTTGTACGAGGTCCATAGGTTGGGCTAAACATAATCATGTCAGACAAGTTATAGGGTCTTGTTTTGTCTGAAATGACCAGAAAGGATATAGTCATACTTGTACTGCAGGACATTGAGGTGGAGATCTGCTATGTCCAGGATGTAAATCTGGTCAAAGTGGTGGAGGAGTCCACTGTTGTCTACAGTCCAATTGGGAGTGGAGGGGGTTGGGAGATGGGCAAATAAGATGGGGTTGAGGGTAAGGGAGGATTGGATGTCATTGTGGAGCTTCTCAACATTCATAAGGACTGCTTGTCGGATGACTGGGGTGGCAAAGTATGTGGCTCAAAGTGATGAAATGAGCTGTTCTTGGGTGAAGACGGGTTGGAACTTGCTCAGGTTTGCCAAGAAAAAGTTGCCATTTTCCCCTTTGTGGTAGACATCCCAACATCTAGTGAGCACATCAGGTTTTGCCCCCAGTTTTCCAGGGCAGAAACATATGACTAAGTTGAACTGTGAGAGGTACTCAGACCATCTGGCTGGGTGGTGGGTGAGGAGCTTGGTGGTGCTGAAGTACTCCAGATTTTTTGTGATCAGTGACCATATCAATTGGATTCCTAAGCCTTCCAGATAATGTCACCAATGTTTGAATGCCTCAAAGATGGCCAGAAGTTATTTGTCATGGGTGTCATAGTTTAGCTCAGCAGAATTGAAGGAGCAGGAGTGGAAGGCAATAGGGTGAATGTTGCCATCAGGAGTGTGGGTGGAAAGGATTGCCACTAGGGCATAGTTGGAGGCATCCATTTCAAGGACTAGGTGGGAATCTGGTACCCACTGAGAGAGGACTGGAGTATGGGTGAATTCTTCCTTAAGCCTGTCAAAGGCTTCTTGGCACTTCATGTTGAAGTCCCAGGAGAAGTTCTTCTGCATCAAATGGGTAAGAGGCACAACAATGTCAGAGTATCCATGAATGAACCTGCAGTAAAAGTTGCAGAATCCGAGAAAAGACTGGACATCCTTGACTTTCTGTGGTACTGGCCAGTCCAGGATGATCTTTACTTTGTCTTCGGACATCTGGAGTCCATTCAGTAACAAGATGAACCCAAGATATTCAACTGTATTTTTGTGGAACTCACATTTCTGTGGACAAGCATAAAGTCCATGTTTCTGGAGTCTCTGAAGGACTTCTTTAATGTGAGCCTTGTGTTTTGACATGTTGTCAGAAAAAATGAGGATATTGTCAAGATAGATTATGATGCAGACATCGAGCATGTCACTGAAGATGTCATTCATGAGGCACTGGAAAGCCATGGGTGCATTGGTGAGTCTGAAGGGAACCAACAGTCACTCAAAGGACCTATCATGGGTCTGGAATGTCATTTTCTATTCATCACCATCAGCAATGCAAACCAAGTGGTAAGCATGTCAGATGTCAATCTTAGTGAAGATGCAGGATTTGTGGAGTGCATCAAGGAGGTCAGAGATTAGCAGGAGTGGGTAGCAGTCCTTCTTTGAGATGCAGTTGAGGCCCTGGTAGTCAACACAAAGCCAGAGCATACTGTCCTTCTTCTTGACGAAGAGTATAGGAGTACCATGAGGTGATTTGGAGGGTCAGATGAAGCCAGAGTGAATGTTCTCTTTGATGAACACTCACAGGGCCCCAGGTTTGGATGGGAAAAGGGAGTACATATGGCCTGGAGGTGGAAGTGCATTATCTTCTGTCTCTATCTTTAGGTCATAAGGGTGGTGTGGAGGAAGGGTGTCCACCTTCTGTTTATTGAAGACATTGGCAAACTTGTGATATTCTTCAGGGATATTCAAAAGGTCCACCAGATTTCTGGTGACAGCCAGAGATTTGGCTGTGAGGCCTTCCAGGAAAAAGATCATCTGAAAGGCAAAAGCCCCAGGAAGTTTGCTAGCATGCATGTATGCAGCAGCATTAATGAACAAGATTGCAGGAGGTGCTCAGGTATCTGCTGGAAGGTTTGGAGGTGACTCGAAAGTTGGGGGGTCAGAAGACATCAAGGGTGCTGGACCTCTATGATCTGCAAAGCAGAAAGTTATTTGGCCAGAAGACCAGTCAATCAATGGATTGTATTGCTTCAGCCAATTGTGTCCAAGGACTGCAGAATAGGAAGAGTCAAGTGGGGTTACATAAAATATCAGATTGAATACTTCACCAGATGGAAAAGTGACTGGGAGTTTCATGACTTACATGATGACGGAGTTGTGAGTTCCATAAAACAGTCAGAGTCCGATCAGCAAAATTGTTTCTGTGCTGGAATGGTTTTCCAGCATGAAGGCAGAGTTAAGAAAACTGTGGGATGAGCCAGAGTCAATGAGGGTTCGGGTGGGTATGGAGTTGTCAGAAACAGATAGGAGGATGGTCAGAAAATTAGGGTTGGAAAGAGCAGACATGTTGAGATGAATATAGGCAGCCAGCTGGGAAAGGTCAATGCAACCCTCAGCCCCATTGGCATATTCCTGAGGGTTGCAGACTATTTTTTTGAGTCCATGGAATCCAGCATGGATTCAGAGACTGCAGCTGCATGGGCTTTTGCAGCTTTGGACTTGCCACAATAGAGGCAAAGTCTTTCCTTCATCTGGCGCTCCCATTCTTCTCTGGTTAATTTGCTGTTCTTCTCCAATTTGTCAGAGATGGAGTCCTTTGGCTTGTTACTCTTGGACCTGGAGGAGGTGCCGGTCGAGGGTTGATTACTGCAATTATAGTTGGATGGGTTCTGGAGCTTGGACTGATTATTAGAGTTAGAGCTGGAATTGGAATTGGAGTTTGGGGAACCCTTGAAGTCCTTCTTCCTGGAGTTTCTGGGAGTTCCAGAGGTCTTGGCATTGAGGTGATTCTTTTCTTCCTGCATCCAGTAAATGTTGTCAGCATCTTGGGCCTTGAGCTGCAAGGCTGCCAGAGTGTCAGGCATTCTGCCCCACAAAAAACTTCTATGCGGAGACAGAGCAGAAGTCCATGGAAATATCAGTCATAAAGAGCAGCTTCATTACAATCAACCCAGGAGGCTAGTTTCCAAAAGTCCACATTATACTTGACTGGATGGCCTCCTTTCTTCATAGTGAGCTTGGAGAGAGCCTTCTCGGTGTCCCCCAAAGGATTGTGAGGGCCAAAATTGCTCTCTAGCTCCCCAAGGAATACCTTATAGTTCCACATCTAGTGGACAGAATCCATGGGGTCATTGAGGCCAGGTTCAAACCAGCTGAGCACTGATCCCTTTAGATAAGGAATGATGAATAAGATCTTCCTTTCATCAGAAGCAAAGACGTGAGGGCAATCTTGGAAATGGAGGTTGCATGCAACTAGGAAGTCCTGAAGTTTCTGGGGGTTGGAACTGTTGAATGTGTTGGATTCCCTGACTTTGATCTTCTCAGGCTTCAGAACTTGGTTCTGGTGGAGAGTGTGGAGACTATCCAAAAGGTCAAACAGGGCATCGACAAATCTGTTGTCAGGATCTGGGTTTCCATCTAAAGGAGGTTGATCTCCAGGGTCATCAGGATTAGGGTCATCCCTGGGGCTGTCAGGTCCACTAGAGTTGTCAGGTCCACTAGGGTTGTCAGGTCTACCAGGAAACCTGTCCTCTTCACCTGTAGCTTCCTTATTGGTAGGGTTGGGTTGCCTGTCATCCCCTATGTAGTCAAGTGGAGTCAGAATCTGAAGGGGTTCTGAAGGCAAGTGAATAGACATGACATTGGTGCTAACAGATGGTGTGCCAGAGCTGACTTGTCGAAATATATTTGATGGTCAGACTGAGGCACCGAAAGTAGAAGTGGGTCTAGGAGCTGGAAGTACTAATTGTCATACAGCTAATAAGCCTGGAAGAGTGCCTGCACAATGGGAGTTTCTTGTTGTCTGCTGAGAATGTGATTCTGTGCAGGATATCGAATAAGGTTCAGAATGGTGTGGGTTGACAAGAGAAGTGTGAGTTTGCAAATACTGTCAAGATTCAAGATTGCTACTACCAAAGTTGGGACTTGGTTAGGAATACACTGGACTTCTGGTTGGAGGTGGCCAGAGGTGGTCAGAGGTGTTCAGGGGTTCCAGGAAGAATCCATCAGGCTGTAGCATGCCAGGTGAAAAGGGTTAGAGAGGACTTGGCTTCAACTTATAAGAAGTTGTGCCCTTCTCCTCGTCAGTTGTCCAATTTCAGGCAGAAGGAGTGCAGATGTCTGGTAGGTTTCTGGATGTAGGGTGAAGATAGAATAAAGCAGAGATGATGGAGTGAAATGAAGTCAAGAGGAGTTCAGAAATTAAGGGTTTAGTTTATGAATAAGTCAAGGATAATTAAAGGGTTGATATCAGGCAAAGGATGTTACAAAGGCAAGATACAATGCAATAGACAAGGTAATGCACAAGTAATTTGCAAACTAGAGACTAAGGCTAAGCTACAGGTGCTTAAACAATGAAGGCTGGAAGAATAACAGATAATGCAGAAGTTTACTAATAGGTCTTGGTAAGTGTCCATGACCAGAATTGGTAAGACTGTATTAGGAATAAAGTGAGTAAGCAAATGATTACTAAAGCACATGATGACTTGCCTGATGACTAAAAGATGCTGCAGCTGGGATGACAATGGATAAGGTCAGAAAAGAATTGGAAAAGAATTGGGAATTATCAGGAATCCGATCGGGTGAAATGGGTCTTGACATCCCCTTTCTTTATCTGCACATTGTTGTAACCCCAAGGAATGTCGAGCTTAGTGAAGTAATGCACCCTGCATACTTGGTTGACAAGTTCAGATATGAGGGTAGTGGATAATGATTCTTGACTGTGATGTCATTGAGGCATCGATAGTCTTGAACCGGTGATATGGCTCCCTATCACCCTGCGCTTGTACTACAGCATTTTTCATGATTGTGCGCACTGCTTGGATATCTTCTACTCACTTTGCACAGTGCACTTTTGTGCCTTTGACTGCTTAGGTGTGCTTTTGTGCACCTTTTACATTTCTACTGTGCCTTTGGATCCCCCTTAGCTGCCTTCTGTTGTGCGCTCTAAATGCACCTTGTTACACTTTAAACTGCCTCTGTGCACCCCCTCTCCACTCCTTATCTGCCTTTCACAGTTATTGCATGCTCGATGCGCCTTTACATGCTTCTTTTATGCTTTACCTGCAACTCACATTCTCTGCTGCACACTCATTGCACAATCCCTATTACACACACAACAATCCACCATACCAATTGTGTTGTGCATCACAGTTTCCAGCTTACTGGCACATTTATTCAAGGTGCACCACGATTCCAGCATGAGCAAACTGCGCATTCTCACATAATCTGGGTGCTTTGCACCTATTTGGCATTGGACTGTGTGCACTTGGGTGCTTTCATGTAATCCTGGCACTTTGGCAGTATTTGGCCTTGCACAGCATCTTCTTATAGTTCTTCTGCATTTCCAATTGGCATCACTTTATCTGGTAACCAGCACTGGTCAATCACATCATTATTACTAATGTGCAGTACACAATGCATAACACTGAAGCAGATTAATTGGGAAGAGCACACAGGACCTAGAGCACACCAAAAATAGTGCATCACACTGGAACAGTTGGATATTGGGCTATAGCATGTGCAAATCTTATTGGCTAAGGCAGTGGCATAGTGTGGTTGGGTTTAGATGGACAAATGGATGCACTTGTGGGTAGCGCATGGCACTTTCTATTTTTACACTTTATTTTACCATTTTTATCACATAAGCCATTTGTATATAGTAGGCAGACAGATAGAGAATCAAGAGGATCTTTCCCCCCCTCATAGTTCATAGCTCAGTCAGTATTGCACATAGTCTGTGCACCAGCATCCAGTCCATGCACCTTTGTAGTGCGCCCTTCATATAGCTGTGTTTGCATATCGTTTGTGTTCCCCTCATCATATTGCTGCATTTTGTCTCTGCATTGCATCCTTCATCTTTGTTTGTGCACTGTTGTAGTGTGCCCTTCATATAGCCACATTTGTGCATTATATTATATAGCCATGTTTTGCACTCCATTTGCACATTTTTCCACCTGTTGTGCTTGCATCCTGTTTGCATCCTTAACCTGTGCACCACCCCTTTCAGCACATCCCAGTGCCATCCTCGTCCCACTACACCTCCCACTTTCATCTCCCTCATCATTGCGTATTTTTGTGCTCCTGTTGCACATTTTTCTGCACTGCACATTTTTGCCCCTTTGTGTTGTGCACTTTTTCACCATTGTGCATACCTTCCTTTTTGCATACACCACTAGTGCGCACCTCGAGAACCACCATACCAGCCTCTATGTAGTCCCTGCACCCCAAAGAATGATCTGAGGCCCTCTAATCGAACCCCCTCATTCTGAGCATGCCTGCAGTCATAGGTTTAGTGTCCACCCCTTCTGTTAAGACTCTGCACTGAGTACCAACTGAACACATCATTTCTGGAGCCCACCGTGAGGGGTTTCTGCTTACCAGACCTTATTTAGACCTCCATCAGCTCGCCCTTCACTTCAACATTAACCACCTTTGCATTCCGAGCTGTTAGCAACTGCACTCCAGCTTGGGGAAATACCAGTATTCGAATCACTCTTCCTAAACAACACGCATCACTCATCCATGCTGTCTTTACCTCCACCTTCACCTGAATCATCCCTACCTACCCTAACTCTGTCTGCATCACTGCATTTTTCTCCACCTTCAAATTTCACTGCGCTTTTACCAGATCTTAACTTTACCCACCTTATTTCACCTTCCATGGCTACCATGCACATGTCATCTGCATCTAACCAAAATGTGCCACGTTTTGACCCTGCAAAACCATGCGAACTCCAGAAGTACTTTGAGGAGCTTGCACAACTTCTCTGTGATTGTAACATTACTGATGAGACCGATAAGAAATTCCACACTGTGTGCTATTTGGACAGCAACACTGTGGACACTTGGAAACTGCTACCAGAGTATAGTGCAATGCATAACTATGGTGCATTCAAAGACGCTGTCCTCAAGCTTTATCCCAGTTCTAGGGATGGCAGTAAATGGAGTATTAGTGACCTAGACAAGCTTATTGGTGAAACCACATGCATTGGCCTCATAACCACAGAAGAAATTGCATGCCATTATCGCACATTTTTTAACATCAGCGAATACTTAGTTGCGCAAGGCATATTGGCACACTATGACCAAAGCCACATGTTCATTAGGGTGTTTTGACCAGACCAACTCAAGTGCATTTTGACCCACCTTGCAATTGCAGTACCGAATCAGCCTGCAAATGTGCCATACTCATTAAATGCAATGCATGACATGATTGACTTTACCTTCAAAGGCCCAGTGCACTATTTCCAGCCGCTTACTAGGCTCACAGTGCAAAACCCCGATATGTATGTGCCCTACTCAGCACCCAGCACACCCATTTCCCAGCCACCACCTAGCACACCTGCAGTCAAAGCAGAAGACATCTCAGTCCTATTCGAGTGCATGACACAGACGATAGTTACCATATTGAGTGCATTGTGCAGAGATGGCAGAAATGGTGCGCCTCGCTCGAACAATGACACTTGCAATGGTTGCAGTCAAACAGGGCATTATATCCCTGAGTGCACTTCAATTGAGCACCTTATTAGTGAAGGAAAGTGAAGGCAGAATGCAGAAGGTCACATTGTACTCCCAGGTGGTGCATTTGTGCCACATGCTATTTCAGGCAACTTCTTAGGTGAGCACATCGAGGAATGGCATAAGCGCAATCCAGGGCAGATTGCCACTGGTCAACTTTCATCAAATACTAATTTGCAGCTCATCTACAATATAGTGCCGAGTTCAGCTCCAGCAGCACCTTTACAGTTGACATACATTGCCGCTTCAGCTCCTATGGCAGAGTATAGGCAAAGCACACCAAATGCACAACTAATAAAGGAAGAGCGCATCAATGCACTCGAGCAGGAGTTGATGGCGCTCCGGAAGAGGCAAGTCTTCAATGGCATTGAAATTCTGTGGTGTGCATTAGGCAATACATCCAATACATCCAATCAAGAGAGCACACATTCTACAACCACAGACATTGCACCCACCAACAGTATTGAGTCACCAGCTTTGCAACCTGCTGCAAGCACAACTGAAGCACCTGACAAAATGCCCATACACCCCTATTCCAACATTCCTAAAGTGCATTTTGTCCCCGCAGCAGCAGAGAAACCAGGTGCTCAAGTTACCACTTCCAAAGGCAAAAAGCCATCATACCGCACCATCGTTCCTATCCAGAATCTGCAGATTGTTGATGACATATATGTGTGTGCCATGAAGGCGCCCTCCATTACAGTTTCGCATGAAGAGCTCCTTTCACTTTTGCCCAATCTCAGGCAGCACCATAGAGAACAAGTTACTCCAAAGCATGTTGCAGCTACTGATGCAGAAGTGGTAGCTACCAACCTTGCGAGCATTATGCCATTTGCACACTGTGAAGTGCACACACCTTTTGCAGAAAATAAAGTGCTTAATGTGACACCTCCAGTTAGCACAGCAATTGCAGTGCCTCTTCCTATAGTTCTGCAGGATCTATTTGAACAATACTTCACTCATCTTCAGCCAGGCAAAGTTGAGAATCCCAACATTTTGAAGGTTGCAAAAGAGTCGCATGCGCTCTGCTCCATTGATTTATTGATTGACAACCAAGAATACTTTGAAGCTATCTTAGATCTGGGTTCACAAATTATCGCAATGTCAGAAGCGGTCTGCTATCATCTTGGACTTCAGTATGACCCATGCATTCATTTATACATGCAATCAGCCAATGGAGAGGTAGATGAATCACTTGGGCTTGTGTGCAATGTTTTCACATGCATTGGGAATATTATTGTCTATGTGCAAGTGCACGTTATCCATTCACCTGCTTACAATATTCTGTTAGGGTGCCCCTTTGACGTGTTAATGTGCTCCATTGTGCACAATTTCATGGACGAAGCGCAAACAATTACTATCTGTGATCCGAAAACAGGCACCATCTCCACCATTCCAACAAAGCCTAGGGAAAAGCTGTGCCACTTCTTATCAGCTGCAGCAACACCACACTTTACTATTCAGAATAACCCACCAAGAAATTTTTGCCAGGCTTCGAGGAATTGATCACAGACCAAGGAGAAGCTGCCACTATCATAACATTTGACTCTGATACCCAATCTTGCGATGTTTCTGTGTTTGCGCTTATTCCATTCTCTGCTTCCATTCCACCGACCTCTCTTATCTCTCAGCTGTACTTATCCCAATGTACCAGCAGTAATGCACAGGTGCTCTTAAATTCTATTGACCCTATGGTGCTTATTCCAGCCGTGTTTCCAAAAAGTGCACATGCATGCACAACTTATATTGATTTAGCGGCATGCGCACCACAAACGAGCATAGTAACCAAGAAGAAGTATAAACCAGTTGCTTGAAAGGTCAAACCAGTCATTGCGCCTGTCCCAAACAAATTCCACATCGAGTGCAACATTATAGGTGATCCGCTAGCCATGCTTCCTGCGCTTTTACCAAACCTGCCACCATTTACTCCAAAAGAAGGGATTGGATTGATGTGCTACATGGCTTTATGCATGCAATATGTTCCATTTCACAGTCCTTTGATGTGCAGGTACTCGCGCTAATGCAGCCAGAGCCAAGCGCAAATGTGCAAAATGCATGCAATCTCACACTTATTTATAATGATGACTATAGCCAGGTTCTGAGAAGTGCGGCAGCAAATGCAGAGAATGAGAAGTTAGATTTGGTGTGGATTTGGATGGATACTCCAATGCACCCTAGCAATTTCATGGATTTCAAGTATGGTGCACTTGTGTGCTATGTGAGTGCATTTTTCAAACACAAAAAGCAGTTATGGAAGCGCAATGTGCACGGCGCTCATCAGCTTGTTATTTGGCAGTCCAGATGCTTACCGATATTGTGTGCCAGCTATGACAACATTGCACATAAGTGCTTTTATGCGATGTGATCCACTTTACTTGAGCACTTTTGGTGGTGCTATACAATAGCCACATTTCACCTAGTGCTGTACCATGTGCACAAGTCCAATGTGCTCCCAGACATAGCACTTGATATTACCACAACATGGTTGAGAGAGATGGAAGAGTCCATAGTAGTGGACACAGAAGATGAAGAAGCAGTTGATGAAGAAGAAGTGCAAGGAGATAGCACAGAGGATGAAGAAAGTGCTGATGAGGCATGCAATTAGTGCTCTGTGTGCACCGCTATGGATATTTCACCTTTTTATACAATTTGTCATATGGTGTGCACTTCCTTTTATCTCTCATACTTTCACTGTTTGGACAGAGTCAAAATTTCAATTGAGATGAGGAAAGTGATGGTTGGACAATTTTTCTGCACTTTGTTTGCGCTTGCACATTTTGCTTCACACATTTTTATGTGCTTTACTTGGCCTCTTTAGATATCCCAAACATTCACTTCTACCACTCACCCACTTCCTTGGTGCTCACATTTTGCACTTCAATAACTAACAAGGATGCTGCCTGAGGACAGTCAGTATTACAGTTGGGAGGAGATGATATGGTTCCCTATCACTCTGCGCTCATACTACGGCATTTTTTGTGATTGTGCACACCGCTTGGACATCTTCTACTCACTTTGCACAGTGCGCTTTTGTGCGCCTTCATGTGCTTTCGTGTGCCCAAGTGTGCTCCTATGCACTTCCATGCATCTTTGTCTGCTTCCATGTGCCTTTGTCTGCTTTCTGTGCTCCAATGCACTCCAGTGCACTCTTGTGTGCTCCAGTGTGCTCTTGTGTGCTCCAGTGCACCCCCATGTGCTTCTGTGCACCTTTGTCCACTTCCATGTGCCTTTGTCTGCTTTTGCATGCCTTTGTCCACTTCCTGCACTCCAATGCACTCCAGTGCGCCTCTGTGCACTTTTGTGCACCTTTTACATTTCTACTGCACCTTTGGATCCCCCTTAGCTGTCTTCTGTCATGCACCCTAAATGTGCCCTGTTACACTTCAAACTGCCTCTGTGTGCCCCCCCCCCCCACACTCCTTATCTGCCTTTCACAGTTATTGCGCACTCGATGTACCTTTACGTGCTCCTTTTATGCTTTACCTGCAACTCACATTCTCTGCTGCACACTCATTGTACAATCCCTATCACACACATGACAATCCACCACACCAATTGCACTGTGCATTGTGGCTTCCAGCTTACTGGCACATTTATTTGAGGTGCACCATGATTCCAACATGAGCAAACTGTGCATTCTCACATAATCAGGGCACTTTGCACCTATTTGGCATTGGACTGTGTGCACTGGGGTGCTTTCATGTAATCCTGGTGCTTTGGCACTATTTGGCCTCACACAGCATCTCCTTATAGTTCTTCCACATTTCTAATTGGCATCACCTTATCTGGTAACCAACACAGGTTGATCACATCATTATTACTAAGGCACAGCATGTGATGCATAACAACAAAGCAGATTAATTGGGAAGAGTGCATGGGACCTAGAGTGCACCAAAAATAGCACATCGCACTGGAACAGTTGGGTATTGGGCTATATCGTGTACAAATCTTATTGGCTAAGTTAATGGCATAGTGCAGTCAGGTTTAGATGGACGAATGGATGTGCTTGTGGGTAGCACATGCCACTTTCTATTTTTACACTTTATTTTACCATTTTTATCACATAAGCCATTTGTACATAGTAGGTGGACAGATAGAGAATCCAGAAGATCTTTTCCCCCCTCATATTTCATAGCTCAGTCAGCATCACACATAGTCTGTGCACCAGCATCCAGTCCATGCACCTTTGTAGTGCACCCTTCACATAGCCATGTTTGCATATCATTTGCATTCCCCTCATTGTATTGCTGTGTTTCATCTCTGTGTTGCATCCTTCATCTTCATTTGTGCACTCTTGTAGTGCACCTTTCATATAGCTGCATTTGCACACCATTTGCACATTATATTGTATAGCTGCATTTTGTGCTCTGTTTGCGCATTTTTCTGCCTGTTGCACTTACATCCCATTTGCATCCCTAACCTGTGTGCCACCCTTGCAGCACATCCCAGTGCTGTCCTGGTCCCACTGCACCTCCCACTTTCATCTCCCTCATCATTGCACATTTTTGCACTCCCATTGCGCATTTTTGCCCCTTTGCATTGTGCACTTTTTGGCCGTTGTGCATATCTTCTTTTTCGCATATACAACTAGTGCGCACCTCGAGAACCACCATACCAACCTCTTCATAGTCCCTGTGCCCCAAAGGACAATCCAAGGCCCTCTAATCGAACCCCCTCACCCCAAGCATGCCTGCAGTCATAGGTTTAGTGTTCACCCCTTCTGTTAAGACTCTGCACTGAGTACCAACTAAACACATCATTTCTGGAGCCCACCGTGAGGGGTTTCTGCTTACCAGACCTTATTTAGACCTCCATCAGCTCACCCTTCACTTCAACATTAACCACCTTTGCACTCTCCATTCTGAGCTGTTAGCAACTGCACTCCAGCTTGGGGAAATACGAGTATTCGAATCACTCTTCCTAAACAACACGCATCACTCGTCCATGCTGTTTTTACCTCCAGCTTCACCTGAATCATCCCTACCTACCCTAACTCTGTCTGCATCACTGCATTTTTCTCCACCTTCAAATTTCACTGCACTTTTACCAGATCTTAACTTTACCCACCTTATTTCACCTTCCATGGCTACCATGCACATGCCATCTGCATCTAACCAAAATGCACCGTGTTTTGACCCCACAAAACCATGCGAACTCCAGAAGTACTTTGAGGAGCTTGCGCAACTTCTCCGTGATTGTAACATCACTGATGAGACCGATAAGAAATTCCGCACTGTGTGCTATTTGGACAGTGACACTGTGGACACTTGGAAACTGCTACCAGAGTATAGTGCAATGCATAACTATGGCACGTTCAAAGATGCTGTCCTCAAGCTTTATCCCAGCTCTAGAGACAGCAGTAAATGGAGTATTAGTGACCTAGACAAGCTTATTGGTGAAACTGCACATGTCAGCCTCATAACCACAGAAGAAATTGCATGCCATTATCACACATTTTTCAACATCAGTGAATACTTAGTTATGCAAGGCATATTGGCACACTATGACCAAAGCCACATGTTCATTAGGGTGTTTTGACCAGACCAGCTCAAGTGCATTTTGAGCCACCTTGCAATTGCAGTACAGAATCAGCCTGCAAATGTGCCATACTCATTAGATGCAATATGCAATATGATCAACTTTATCTTTGAAGGCCTAGCACACTATTTCCAGCCACTTACTGGGCTCACAGTGCAAAACCCCGATATGTATGCACCCTACTCAGCACCCAGCATACCCATTTCCCAGCCACAACCTAGCGCACCAGCAGTCAAAGCAGAAGACATCCCAGCCACCACCTAGCATACCCACAGTCAAAGCAGAAAACATCTCAGTCCTATTCGAGTGCATGACACAGATGATAGTTACCATGTTGAGCGCATTGTGCAGAGATGGCAGAAATGGTGCACCTTGCTCGAACAATAACACTTGCAATGGTTGCAGTCAAACAGGGCATTATATCCCTGAGTGCACTTCAATTGAGCACCTTATTAGTGAAGGAAAGTGAAGGCAGAATGCAGAAGGGTGCATTGTACTCCCAGGTGGTGCATTCATGCTGTGTTCTATTCCAGGCAACTTCTTAGGTGAGCACATCAAGAAATGGTATAAGTGCAACCCAAGGCAGATTGCCACTGGTCGACTTACATCAAATACCAATTTGCAGCTCATCTACAATATAGCACCTCGTCCAGCTCCAGCAGCACCTTTACAGTTGACATACATTGCTGCTTCAGCTCCTGCGAAAGAGTATATGCAAAGTGCACCAAATGCACAATTAACAAAGGAAGAGCACATTGATGCGCTCGAGCAGGAGTTGATGGCACTCCAGAAGAGGCAAGTCTTCAATGGCATTGAAATTCTGTGGTGCGCACCATGCAATATATCCAATCAAGAGAGTGTGCCTTCTATGACTACAGACATTGCACCTGCTGACAGTATTGAGTCACCAGCTTTGCAACCTGCTGTGAGTGCAACTGAAGCGCCTGATGAGATGCCCATACATCCCTATTCCAACATTCCTGAAGCACATTTTGTCCCCGCAGCAGCAGAGAAACCAGATGCCCAAATTACCACTTCTAAAGACAAAGAGCCATCATATCACACAGTTGTTCATATCCAGAATCTACAGATTGTCGATGACGCATATGCGTGCACCATGAAGGCGCCCTCCACTACAGTTTTGCATGAAGAGCTCCTTTCGCTTTTGCCCAATCTCAGACAGTGCCATAGAGAACAAGTCACCCCAAAGCACATTGCAGCTACTGGCACAGAAGTGGTAGCTACCAACCTTGCAAGCATTATGCCATTTGTGCACTGTGAAGCGCATGCGCCTTTTGCAGAAAATAAAGTGCTTAATGTGACACCTCCAGTTAGCACAGCAATTAAAGCGCTTCTTCCTATTGTTGCAGACCAAGGAGAAGCTGCCACGATCATAACATTCAACTCTGATATCCAAGCTTGTGATGTTTCTGTGTTTGCACTGATTCCATTTTCTGCTTCCATTCCACTGACCTCTCTTATCTCTCAGCTCTACCTATCCCAATGTACCAATAGTAATGCGCAGGCACCCTTAAATTCTATTGACCCTATGGCACTTATTCCAGCCATGTTTTCAAAAAGCAGACATGCGCATGCAACTTATATCGATTTAGCGGTGCATGTGCCACAAATGGGCATAGTAACCAAGAAGAAGTATAAACTGGTTGCTTGAAAGGTAAAATCAGTCATTTCACCTGTTCCAAAAAAATTCTGCATCAAGTGCAACATTATAGGTGATCTGCTAGTGGCACTTCCTGCGCTTTTACCAAACCTGCTACTGTTTACTCCAGAAGACTTAAAAGAAGAAGACAATGAAGAATTTGAGGATTGGATTGATGCACTACATGGCTTTATGCATGCGATACATCCCATTTCACAGTCATTTGATGCACAGGTACTCACACTAACACAGCCAGAGCCAAGTGCAAATGCACAAAATGTGTGCAATCCCACACTTATTTATGATGAGGACTATAGCCAGGTTCCGAGAAGTGCAGCAGCAGATGCAGAAAATAAGAAGTTAGATTTGGTGTGGATTTGGATGGATACTCCAACATGCCCTAGCAATTTCACAGATTCTGAGTATGGTGTGCTCATGCGCTATGCGAGTGCATTTTTCAAACACAAAAAGCAGTTATGGAAGCCCAATGTGCACGGCACTCATCAGCTTGTTATTTGGCAGTCCAGACACTTACCAATATTGCATGCCAGCCATGACAACGTTGTGCACAAGTGCTTTTATGCAATGTGATCTGCTTTACTTGAGCACTTTTGGCAGTACTATACAATAGCCACATTTTACTTAGTGCCATACCACATATGCAAGTCCATTGCGCTTCCAGACATAGTGCTCGATATTACCACAACACGGTTGAGAGAGATGGAAGAGCCCATAGTAGTGGACACAGAAGATGAAGAAGCAGTTGACGAAGAAGAAGTGCAAGAAGATAGTGCTGAGGATAAAGAAAGCACCAATGAGCGTGCACCACTATGGATACTTTACCTTTTATACAATTTGTCATATGGCATGCACTTCCATTTATCTCTCATACTTTCACCATTTGGACAGAGTCAAAATTTCAGTTGAGAGAAGGAAAGTGATGGTTGGACAATTTTTCTGCACTTCTTTTGCGCTTGCACATTTTGCTTGGCACATTTTGTGTGCTTTACTTTGTCTCTTCAAATATCCCAAACATTCACTTCTACCACTCACCCACTTTCTCAGTGCTCACATTTTGCACTTCAATAACTAACAGGGATGCTGCCTGAGGACAGTCAGTATTTCAGTTGGGAGGAGATGATATGGCTCCTTATCATCCTGCGCTCATACTATGGCATTTTTTGTGATTGTGCACACTGCTTGGACATCTTCTACTCATTTTGCACAATGTGCTTTTGTGCATCTTCATCTGCTTTCACATGCCCAAGTGCACTCCCATGTGCTTCCATGCACCTTTGTCTGCTTTTATGTGCCTTTGTCCGCTTTATGTGCTCCAGTGTGCTCCAGTGCACTCCCATGCACTCCAGTGTGCCTCTGTGCACTTTTTACATTTCTACTGCACCTTTGGATCCCCCTTAGCTGCCTTCTGTTGTGTGCTTTAAATGCGCCCTGTTATGCTTCAAACCACCTCCGTGTGCCCCCCCCACACTCCTTATCTGCCTTTCACAGTTATTGTGCACTCGATGCACCTTTGTGTGCTCCTTTTATGCTTTACCTGCAACTCACATTCTCTGCTGTGCACTCATTCACAATTCCTATCACACACACAACAATCCACCACACCAGTTGTGCTGTGCATCGCAGCTTCCAGCTTACTTGCACATTTATTCAAGGCACACCACAATTCCAACATGAGTGGACTGTGCATTCTCACATAATCTGGGTGCTTTGCACCTATTTGGCATTGGACTGTGTGCACTTGGGCACTTTCACATAATCCTGGCGCTTTGGTGCTATTTGGCCTCACACAGCATCTCCTTATAGTTCTCCCACATTTCCAATCAGCATTGCCTTATCTGGTAACTGGCACAGGTTGATCACATTATTATTACTAAGGTGCAGCACGTGACATATAACACCAAAGCAGATTAATTGGGAAGAGCGCATGGGACCTAGAGCACACCAAAAATAGTACATTGCACCAGAACAGTTGGGTATTGGGCTATAGCATGCACAAATCTTATTGGCTGAGGCAGTGGCATAGTGCAGTCAGGTTTAGATGGGCGAATAGATGCACTTGTGGGTAGCACATGTTTTACTGATTTTATCACATAAGCCATTTGTACATAGTAGGCAGACAGATAGAGAATCCAAAGGATCTTTCCCCCCCTCATAGTTCATAGCTCAGTCAGCGTCACACATAGTCTGTGCACCAGCGTCCAGTCCATGCACCTTTGTAGTGCACCCTTCATATAGCTGCATTTGCATATCATTTGTGTCCCCTCGTCGTATTGCTGTGTTTCATCCCTGCATTGTGTCCTTCATCCTCATTTGTGCACTCTTGCAGTGCGCCCTTCATATAGCTGCATTTGTGCACCATTTGCACCTTATTTGTATAGCTGCATTTTGTGCACCATTTGCACCTTTTTCTGCCCCTTGAACTTTCATCCTGTTTGCGCCCCTAACCTGTGTGCCTCCCTTTCAGCACATCCCAGTGCCATCTTCATCCCACTGCTTCTCCCGCTTTCATCATCCTCGTCGTTGGGCACTTTTGCACTCCCATTGTGCATTTTTCCACACTGCATGTTTTTGCCCCCTTGCATTGCACACTTTTCTGCCATTGCACATATCTTCCCTTTAGCGTACACAACTAGTGCGCACCTTGAAAACTGCCATACAAGTCTCTTTATAGTCTCTGCACCCCGAAGGACAATCCAAGGCCCTCTAAGCAAACCCCCCTCACCCCAAGCATGCCTGCAGTTGTAGGTTTAGTGTTCACCCCTTCCGTTGAGACTCTGCACCGAGTACCAACTGAACACATCAGTGCTCACATCCCATTTGCATCCTTAACCTGTGCGCCACCCCTTTCAGCACATCCCAGTGCCATTCTCATCCCACTCTACCTCCTGCTTTCATCTCCCTCATCGTTGCGCATTTTTGTGCTCCCATTGCATGTTTTTCCACACTGCACTTTTTTGCCCCTTTGTGTTGCACACTTTTTTGCTATTGTGCATACCTTCCTTTTCGCATACACTACTAGTGCGCACATCGAGAACCACCATACCAGCCTCTACATAGTCCCTGTGCCCTAAAGGATGATCCAAGGCCCTCTAATTGAACCCCCTCACCCCGAGCATGCCTGCAGTTGTAGGTTTAGTGTTCACCCCTTCTGTTGAGACTCTGCACCAAGTACCAACTGAACACATCACTGGTTGAAGGGACCCATCCTTCTTTTTGACAAAGAAGAAAAGTGAGGCCATGGGCAACTTTGAGGAGCAGATATGACCAGAAGCCAAGTGTTCATTGATGAACTTGTCAAGTTGTTATTGTCCTTCAGAAGAGAGAGGATAGACCTTGTGGGAGGAGGGCATGGCACCTGGTGTGAGTTCAATTGCATGATCCCATGGCTTATGGTTAGGAAATGAGTCAAAGGATTCCTTGGAGAAGACATCCTCGAAGTCATACAGGTGAGGAAGTATGGAGTCAGTGAATAGCGAATTGGGAAGGTTTTCAAAAGATGATAGACAATAGGCGATAGGTTGAGAGGCTAGTACAAGAGTTTGAAGAAGTTGGTGATGATTTGCAGAACTTAGAATTATGATGCAAGGCTTGGACTCAAGAGAACAGCTCTTAAATCAGATGATAAATGGGAGAGGATGACTTCTTCTCTGTTGTTCTAAGTAACTAGAACAAGTCTATATACATTTTGAAGAGATGGTATTTAAAAAGGAAATACAACATGTGGAGAACATGAGGCAATATGCACAGCAATAAAGGACTTTGCAAATCATAAAACAAATGAGAAATGATGATATGAAATGTACAGAGTCACAGTATAGCAAAAGTACTTGTCCTATTGTTTCAATATATCATTGAAACACCAAAATGCCACAATCATGTCCTAAGAGTCTTTTGTTGTATCTCTTCATGCCCAGTAGTGCTCAATATGCGATGCACTAACTCATGCTGGGTGTGCTGTGTATATCGGAAGGGTGGTGGGATAGCCATATGGTGGCTGAGGTCATTCAAAGTGCTGCAAAGTTGTTTGAAGTCATTTGAAGTGTTGCAAATTTGTTCAAAGTCATTCAAAATCATTTTGGAGTGGTTTTGTAGGGTTCATAGAGCTGGAAGCATGTGTTGTAATATGTTGATGCATTTGTAAATCTCCCCAGACCCTAGAGCACAAAGTGGACCTATCACAGGCAGTAAAGAAAGGCAGATGTGACATCAAACTTGAAGGTAATGAGATGCTTCCCTGGATTTGCAGCCTGTGCATTATGAAGCATCTGGCCAAAAGTCCTCATGTCATTGTATTTGACTTTAGCTTCAGCATGAGGAATGTCATCATTGATTCCCAAATGAGAGTAGTTGGTGATGATGCATGGCTTCTCGTTTTGCCGGGTGACAAACATAGGTGAAACTTTCATATCTGGGAGAAGCTCCATACTCTCTAGAGACTCAAACCATTGCCTCACAGCAATTTCCCAGTCATGAAAAGCATGGATTGCCTCTGCATCATCTGGGTCACAATCATAACCCAGTGTGACTTGATTCAGCTCAACTTTCTATTCTCCTTCATCAAAAAACCAGAAACCTTCATGTAAACCTTTCATGACTAATCTCACAAATGGTTGGTTTGGGTGGTCGGACAATAACAGCTCAAATTTATCAACATCAAATGGTGTCTCAACTTTGATTGCATCACCTAATGATCAGATGGCCTCTTGAATCTTTGGATCATCCAGGAGGTGTTGTGCTGGCAATGGGGGGGCAGTCTCAGTGTAAAGTGCAGATGGGGAAATATGATTAACATCACTGTCTAATGAATGAGGTCCCTTATTGAGCAAACCAGACACAATTCTCTGCAACTCCAGCAATTCAGGCTCAAGATTGAGACTGGAGTGCAGTGCAGTGGCACATTGCTCATTGTCCCTTACTCAGTGTCCTTCACCACAAACAAAGTAAACACCATGCTTCTGGCAATTAGGGCACACTTCAGATTTTCATGTGCCCAAACTCCAATTATAGCAAGGAATGTCTGCACATTTCTGATTCCCACCCAACAAAGATGGCTGAGAAGACTGAGCTTGCTTGCTTGAGCGAGGAAGGTTCAGAGAACTGAATGACAACATCTGAGCCAGAAGAGGTGAATCAAGTTCTGCTCAGTCATCGAGACAAAAAGGTTTCCTTGAATACTTATCATGAACTTGGACATCAAAAGAAATGGCCACAAGAGGGTTTGTCAGTGCCGCTCAAAACAGGTCCATAACAACTGACTGATAGCCTCCAAGTTCTGGTTCACAGTGAGGAAAGAAAAAACCCACACCTGAAGACCATGCACTGAAAACCCAAATCCAATCAGCTTCCATGTGAAATAGATGCTTGGAGAAGGCATGATCCTTTTTGACCAACACATAACCTGCACCAAAATTCTTTGGATTGTCATGATGATCGTATCCTTTGTCTTTGTCATGATGATCATATCCTTTGTCTATCGAAGTGAACAACTTTTTGAAATCGACATAAGAGTCAAGAAGGATCTTGCACCAGATAGACTGAGGAAGCAGGTCTGTTGACAGGAGCAAACTGAGCTTTGTTAACAAGAATATCCTGTATGTTCTGAGGGCTAAAAACTGAAAGAAGCTCCTGAGTCTTTTCCAAGTGAGGATTGGATTTGACAGGGTCTGACAACTTTGCCAAGTGGGGTGCCTTTGCAAGCACTGAAGCTGGAATGGCTCCTTTTCCAGTGGACAGTCTGAGAAGGGTCGACAGCTCATCAGAGAGACTCCCATTTGCAACCCCAGAAGAGTGATTGAAGATGATTGACCTTGGCTCAAAGTAGTGCCCAAGTGATGTGGTCACATCAACTGGACTCAGATCATTTGTGTTGGTCTCCTCCCATGCTGGTTGTTCCTGTCTGTTCACAGTCCCTCATGCATTTACCAAACTGAGCAATGTAGTCTTGGGCTTCATGAGGCATAGCTCCTGCTGCCATGAGACATTCCAAGAATGTGGATCCTGAATGCGAGTTTGAAACAGCCTCATCCACAATCCACTGAAATTCCTCCACTCGTGTCCAAAAGCATTGTTGATTGAACCTAAAGGGCTTGCACCATGAGCAAAAGCATGAGACATAGAAAGACTAGATAATGATGACTAGATTCGCAAGGAGTAAAACAAATGAAGAGAGTAGTACAGCCATGAAATTCAAGAGATGATCTGATGGATCCGGAATCAATCTAGATATGTTTTCATGAGAAAATCAGATCAGCTCATGAATGGAGGAACCATCGCTCACTGTAAAGATTCAACTGGGCATGATAGCAATAGCTATAGACTTGTACCAGTGAATCCTGCAAGTGAGAGCTGAGTTGAAATGATTGTCTTCTGGTGAATGGTGAGAGCTCTTATAGTGGGAGCAGATGATGTCGTTAAGGCCGGGCCTTATGTAATCAACTACGGAGTGTAAGAGGTCAAAACCGTGAAAGAAGCGCGATGTGCTTTGTTGCTCGTCAATGAGATGGTGGCAGAAGGAAAACAACACAGGGACCTCCCAATTGCATTCAAACTGTCTGTGTCTCGGCATCTGCTAGCCCCTAGCACCGAAACACGGACCATGCAAAAGGAGGCCAGATGATGCGGATAGCGGAGCTAGTCGCGTGATCAAGGGCTTGTGGCACAGAGGCCTACGAAAACGCTCCTTACCCTTGGAACTCGCCTTTGCGACGAGCTTGAGTAGTTTTTTCTCCCTCCTCACCCTCAGTCTAGTGTACCTTGACGATACCAATATTATGCCAGTCGTTAAGGCCTTAAGGATCGCCGAACTGCTTTTTCTCCCTACTCTGTGCCCATGCTGTAAACCCTCGCACATTATTCTTCAGTCAATTTGGCCACAAAAGAGGTGGTGACTAGGTGTTGTGCACCATACCGAACAGGTCCTCCAATTTACCATGACAGTGTGACCAATTCATTCACCATGCCTAATATGAGCTTATGACCCATGCCTTTGTCATGGCATTCGCTCGCTTTGCTCGCTCAGCCTGACACCGGCATGGGCCAGCTCACGTATATGTAACACAATGCTTAATCCCACTACAGTTACTCAACTCTTCAGTTGCCTTTGGACCTTTGGCCCAAAGTCAATGTTTGGGGGTTCATGGTGACACAACTCTTTAGTTGACTTGGGACCGTTGGCCCCAAGTCAACGTGGGGGGGTTGTGGTGTTTATCCCTACCCCCACCCCCATCTCTATCTCTCTCTCCATCTCCATCTCTCCCTTTCCCTTTCCCTTCCCCATACCCATACCCATCCCCATCCCCATCCCTACCCTCATCTCCCCCTCCCCCTTCCTCATCTCCCCCTCCCCCTTCCTCATCTCCCCCTCCCCCTTCCTCATCTCCCCCTCCCCCTTCCTCATCTCCCCCATCTCCCTCATCTCTATCCCCATCTTCCCCATCTCCATCTCCTCCATCTCCACCTCCCTCTTCCCCCTCCCCCTCCCCCTCTCACTCTCCCATGTCCACCTCCCCCCTCTACACCTCCTCATCCCCCCTCCCCACCCATCATACCTATTCTCCATCCCCCTCTTGCCCACCCCCTCACACCCCCTCACACCCCCTCACACCCCCTCACACCCCCTCACACCCCACCCCTCACACTCCTCTCCACACTCAGCCCACTTGCGAAGTTTCAAACTCCACTTCAAACTCAGCTGCAGCTCACCTCTACATATGCTACGACCACATTTTGAAGCCCAGCTATATTAGTCAGAGCTGACAAATTTTAGTCAGCTCTGACTAATGCGATCATTTCTGACTAATGTTGCACAGCGCTGACAAATTTTAGATAATCCCATCAACCATCACTCCCATCATTCCCACAAAACGGTCGTCCCATATGTTGTGCACGTCATCCCATCAATCATCGCCGATCAATCACCGATCTCAGCCGAAAAACTCCCCCATTTAGCTCGCCATCACTCCCACAAAACGGTCGTAACATATGTAGTAGACGAGCTTATGACCCATGCCTTTGTCATGGCATTCGCTCGCCTTGCTCGCTCAGCCTGACACCGGCATGGGCCAGCTCGCGTATATGTAACACAATGCTTAATCCCACTACAGTTACTCAAGTCTACCTTGATTTACTACAAACTTGTTACTGACATCATTACAAACTTTTCTTAACTTGTTATTGACTTTATTACAAATTTGTATTGACTTGTTATTGACTTGTTATTGACTTTATTACAAACCCATATTAACTTGTTACTGACTTGTATTAAGGTGTTATCGACATTATTACAAACTTGTATTGACTTGTTATTGACATCATTAGAAACTTGTATTGACCTGTTATTGACATTATTACAAACTTTTATTGACTTGTTATTGAATACACACCAAGGTTTAGTAACCTGCCCTAAAGTCTTCTCACAATAAATTTTTCAACCATTTGATTCAATCCAAGTACAATCCAAATCTAATTATAAATCTAAATCTAAATCTAAATCTACATCCAAGTCTATCTTGATATCTATATTAGTTTTCAATTCCTGTAAATAATCTTTCAAGTTACTCACCTTTGCTAAACAACTCCATTCAACACTTCCTTGTATACCACATTGGCAGTTCTGTTATTTCCATTGTTTTCATTCAACAGCACCTTGATCCTTTCTCCAGATGTACACCTTGATAGTGCCACATATAGCTGCCCATGTGAGAACACTGGTGTCTGCAAGTCCAAGCCAACATGGGATACTGATTGGCCTTGTGACTTGTTGATAGTCATGGCAAATGCCAAGCGAACTGGAAATTGATGTCGACGAAGTGGTAATGGCAAGGTCTCTGCTGAAGGCTCCAATGTGATCCGAGAAATGAAAACAATATTTCCTGCAAACTGTGCATCTCCACTGATGATCCTGCACTTCAATACACGTGGTCTGGCTTCAAGAAGGATAAGTCGAGTTCCATTGCAAAGACCCATGGTGACATCCAGATTGCGTAAAAGCATGAGAGGACAGCCTATCTTAAGTGCCAGCCTGGAGAGAGGAAGGCCACTTGCTTTGATAGAGTTTAGATACTCTGCAGGATATGGCTGGTAGTTGTTAAGCTCCTGCTCTCTGAATGAAACTGTATCAGCACTGTTAAAGACATGCTCTGGTCCAGGAAATCTGGCAAGGAGAAGAGAGTTGATGACATCGACATTGTCATTTGTGCAGGAGAGAATGGTCCTATCCAAATAGTACTGATCTGGCTTGTTCCCCTGCTCTATGCCTAGATATGTAGAGTTGATAAGGTGATCCATGGTATTTCCATGGGAGAGCATGTTCTGTGGAATCTGGATAGTGTCTGCAGCATTGACTGTTGTGCCTGCACCGATGTGCAAGAGCCAGGCAGCATATGCAGTGTTCTCTGGAGTTCTGTCGAGTCGCATATTCTCGGTCAAGTGATAGACAGTAATGCGTTGCCAGAGAGTGCTCCTTTTGATGGATGAAGCTATGATCTGTTCTCTAGTGCCCCTAGGAATAACAGGTAGGGTCTGTCTAAAGTCACCTCCAAACAAAACAGTGATTCCACCAAATGGAACATTCTTCTTCTTGAGATCACGCAAAGTGCGGTCTACTGCATCTGTGGCATATTTGTGCTGCATAGGAACTTCATCCCAGATGATAATGGAAGTTTGATCAAGGACCTGGTGCAAATCTGAACCTCGAAGTATTCTGCATGTAGAGGTGTCATCGATTTCGATTGGGATTTTGAACATGGAATGTGCTGTGCGACCCCCTTCTAGAAGCAATGCAGCGATTCCAGATGATGCCACACAGAGAGTGATTTTTCCTTGAGCATGAACAGCAGCTGTGATGGTGTTGCAGACAAAGGTCTTTCCACAACCTCCAGCACTATGCAAGAACATGAGCTTTCCCTTGTTATTGTTGACAGAATCCATTGCAACATCAAAAACCTGTCTCTGCCTGTGATTGAAAAGCTGGAGATTGTGAGTGACAGTGATGGCCAACTCTTCAACATTGTAATCCCTCTGTTCCTGCAAAAGCCTATTGGCAGGAACATCAACGTGCCAATTTCCTTCAATGATGGGCATCTCTGGATAATCAGAAAGTTGTTTGCCTGATCTGATAAGGATCTGATTGATGAGATGCAAGCCATACATGTACACCTGATCATCTGTAAAGTCTGTATCTGGATAGATGGAAAGAAGCTTGACTCTGAGGTCATCACAAATGTGATGTTTGAACTGGTTCCAGAGGATGTCAGGTGATGTTGGATTGCAATGAAGAAGAATGGTGGCAAAGAGCAATCTGAGAGAGGAACCGAGCTGCATCTGTGATGCCTCTGTAAGACACTGGACCCATTCCTGGTCATCCTGCAAAAGACCCAATGCAACACAGGCCCGCTTGAATGTATTATGGATGACACCATTGACAGTGCGCAAGTGCTGGAATGATGTTGCCCCTGTGACAACAGTAAGAAGGAGCCTGAGGTAGAACCTTTCTCCCTGGGCAGGAGAAGCAAAGTACATTCTGCCAATGGCAGGCTCGCCACGCCTTCTTGGGTTCCACTGCTTCTTGGTTGGATTGTAGACCCATGCTTGAGGAAAGTTCTGGTAGGTGACAGTACGTGCTGCTTCATATGTTCTGTTGGCTTCAAACCAAGCAGTGAGACGTGTGGTCTTGGCAGCAGGCCTGTCCAAAACCTCATCAATATTGTCTTCTGCATTGAAGTAGACAGTTTGTTGGTCCTCCAGATGGACAGGCAGACGATAAACATGAGGAGACTCTGCATGCATTCCAAATTCATTCATGTGCCAGCAGCTTTCCACAGATCCAATGTAACGTGCATCCAGATACTCCTTGACCTCATCTCTGTCTTGGTCGAGAATCTCAATCATGGTTCTGTCATGGCCTTTGTATATGTACTTGTGGATATACTTGACAGCCTCTACTGAAGAACAGATCTCGACGTTGATGTGACAGTTGTATCTGACAAATGAACCAAGTCATTAACCAATAAATATAATGTCAGATAAATGTTCCTTACTTTGCAGCCAAATAAGGATTGTGTGGGACGACATGTCTGTTATTATAGAGATAATTACGCTTCCTCACTGTTCTACCATTGTTGGGTCTGGCATAATCAGGATAATTGTTTGCAGTAAAGGAAGTTTGTTCTCTGAACTGCTTGGGATACCTCTTGCTGCACCTATTGTCGACCATGCATGAAGCGTTGGGTTTGTCATGACCGCAAGGACCATGAAGCATGCAGGTAGTTATAGTGTGATAGAGCATTGGCTGTGTGATAGGATCAGGAATCTGAGCAGACACAATGGAATCAACATCATGGGCATCACGGATTTTGTCAGCTGGATCGAGAAATATGAGGAGGTGCATATGTGGAAGGCCTCTCTTTTGAAACTCAATGGTATGGATGTGTGCCACCACTTTACCCAAAACACCATCCTTGACATCCTTGATCAATGCATTCTTTTTCTGTTCAAAGACACGTGCAACAATGTCTGGCCTGTCATAAGCTTCCTGCTTTTTTCCATGGGTGGTAAAACGTGGATTGGGTGATTCCTCCCACAACAGAGCTTCCTGGATTTCTGGCCACTGTGGATTGGCAGTCATGGTGAGAAAGAGATCTGGCTTGCCAAAAAAGCGACAAATGGCCATGGAATCCTGGAAAAGCTGATTCATTTGCCTTTCACTGCCTATATGGGTTGATGGAAGAATGATGTGACTCCCATGATCCTCTAGATTGATATTTTCATCCCGGTCACCCATGGCAGCATCTCTCAATCCAGCATACACATCAGCCCTAAGCTCCTTCTGGTGATGTCGGACCCAGTTTAACATATTCTGTTCAATAGATGCCCAAGCATCTACAACATACTGCTGCAAAAGATTTCCACCCCAAAACAATGGTGGCTGCTCTCCTGGCCTTGGATGCAACCGATAAGCATGGTAGCATCTCTGACTGACATTGGAAACTCTTCTGGCTCTATTTGCACCTTGGTGTGCAGGTATATCTGGGTGCCAACCATCTTCACCATGAGGAAAGAGCAAGACATAGTGCAGAGTTGAATAGGATGGATGCAACTGGCTGATACGCCTAAGCCCTCCCCCTCTCAGCCTGAGAACAATATCTCTGTGATTAGACCGTTCCTCAGAGCCATCACCTGGAATAATAGCTGCCACTTCATCATTGGCTGTAGGGAGATTATAGCGATGTAAATCCTGGGTTCTATCTGATCGCAGCCGTATGGAGACATTGTCCTGCTCTTCTGGAGGCTTTTCCCTCATGATCTGGAATGCCTGCTTGAATAAAGGCACATAAGGATGGGTGTTATTCAGCATGGCCTGCAGGTCTGTCATGATAACTGAGTTGAGATTATTGTTTCGCCGCTCCCGAATGTTGAGCTGTGCGATAGGATCATGAATATAGAGCTGTGCATAGGCTGCAGGCCGTCCAGGAGGTGGGAGAAGTGCTCCAGAAAGATGATGAAGATCGCCATGAATACGAAAGCTGTATACACCTGATGTACCCGTAACAGAATGGTCCACCTTGACACCTAAAGAAGTGAATGCAAATGCAGCATTGTACTGTCGGATATTTGTTTTAAATTCCTTAGAAAGAGGACTTTTGCCACACAACAGATCTCGCAATGTGGCAGGAGCAGGTCGGAAAGATGGCAGATGAACCTGTCCCTGCAAGCAGCAACTTCCAAATTTTGGCACAGCTCTGGTAGACCTGGACAGTTTTTCACAATCAAAATGCAAGGCATGGCAGTGTGGACACTCCACATTCATGGGTCCAAGTGAATGTCTGGGAATTGGCTCCTGATAAGGTGCACGACCAAGTGGTAATGGCCTTGCAGGTTGATGTGGAGGTAGAGGGACAGGCATAGGTGGAGGCAAAGGTGGCAACATTGGGGGATTCAGAAATGAAGCAGGCAGCAATGGTGAAGGAGATTGGGTGGGAGAAGGTGGCAATGATGGAACATGGAATATTGGGTCAGGCAGCAGTGGTGATGAAGATTGCGGAGGAGAAGATGGAAATTGTAGAGGATCTACCCTTCCAAACTGATCATAATCATCTGATGGCATAGGAGATGGTGGAAATTGTAAAGCAGTCACCCTTCCAAATCCATCATAATAATCTGATGGCAGGGGAGAAGGTGGAAATTGCAAAGAAGACTGGCTCCCATCATCATCATCAGATTCCTCATTCTCCATTTCCCTCCTCAAAGCAATCTCATTATTCCTCTGTTCTTCATACTCAGCAGCCAACAATGCAGCCATTTCCCTATCCATCTGAATTTGTTCTGCCTGTGCATCCACTTGAGCTCGATATTGATCAATCCGATCTCCAGACATATTGTTAGCTAATTGATCCAACCTCATCATTCATTGATGCAAGTTCCTGTCTGCAATGGATAGACGTTGTAGCTCCTCAGCCTCATCCATCTGTGCCTGCTCATCTGCAAGCTGTTCATTTCTCCACATCTGATGTATCCTGAGAGCCCATTCCTGATCGCGCCTGTTACGTTCTTGCAATGCAGCCTCTATATTAATATGTCTGGGTGGGTCATGATATCGTGGCTCAGCAGCTAAAGCAGCTTGCTGGGCAGCAGCCTGCCTCTCCAGCTCCTGTTCAGCCAGCTCATGCAATTGTTGATTGGCTGCTTCAGCTTCAGCAGCTTGCCTGTTCCTTTCCTGTTCAGCCAGCTGCTGCAATTGCCAGGTATGCTGCCTAGCTGCTTCAGCTTCAGCAGCTTGTCTTTGTGCATGCTCTTCAGCTTCAGCAGCTTCCCTCTGCCTTTCCTGTTCAGCCAGGTGCTGCAATTGTTGATTGGCTGCTTCAGCTTCAATGGCTTGCCTATTCCTTTCCTGTTCAGCCAGCTGCTGCAATTGCCAGGTATGCTGCCTAGCTGCTTCAGCTTCAGCAGCTTGTCTTTGTGCATACTCCTCAGCTGCAGCAGCTTGCCTGTGCTGCTCTTGTTCAGCCAGCTGCTGCAATTGCCAATTATGCCACCTAGCTGCTTCCACTTCAGCAGCTTGCTGCTGTTCAATCACCTCCTGCAATTGCAGATTATACTGCCCACTCATTTCAGCCACTTGCTGTGATATCCTCTCCCTAGCAGCAATAGTCTCAGCACTTCTCCTTTCCTCAGCCACTTTGTGTAATAATTCCTGCTGATGCTGATACTCCTTAGCTGCCTCAGATTGTTGTAACTCCTGAAGACGTGCATCATAATCTGCAGTTCTTTCCCTCAATGCAATATGTCCCCTATGCAGATTATTGAGTGCAGGATCTGCATGACCACCTGAAATATCATGCAATGGTCCCAGTCCCCTCCCTCTCCCTCTCCCTCTCCCTCTCCCCCTTCTTGTTTGTACTTGAGGTGCAGGTGGAACCACAGGAATAGGATTGGCCAAAGGTGCATTCCATCCTGCTGGCAGTTGAACCTGTGGTATAGTAGCAGCCATATTTGCCCCTGGTCTATTGTTTGCCAAAACAGGTCCAGATGGCATCACAGGAGCCCCTCTCCTATGTAATACAGGAGCAGGAGGTACAACAGGCAATTCAAACTGCCTTGGAGCATCCCAATTAGCAGGCATCTGCACCTGTGGTATCTGAGCTGCCAATGCAGCTCCATAGTTCAGTGGAACAATTCCCTCAGCAGGGGCAGTCACTCTGACTCTGCTTCTCCTCTCATCAGGATTGGTCATCTGCAACCTTTCCAAATGATCTGCATCTCTAATTCTAGCCCTTTCCACTTCTGGTGTAGAAGGTCTACTTTCATTCCTGCAAACACTCTAATCAGCCATTATTATTGCAACATATGCCAACACCACTCACATGTTTAGTAATGGTAAAGCCCAATAATAATTTGATCCAATAGCCAACAATCCAGCACAGCTGAAGTAAGGTCAGCAACAACTTCCTTTAACAGCCAGTTGTCACAACACTCACTGTAATTCAAGTTTTTCAACTTTCAATAGCCAATTCCAACTCTTATGTAATGACAATCACAATTTTGCTATTTGATAATAGATAGCAATTGCAATAGTATCACTATTATAGCCCCAAATGTTGTGTGAAGAGAGGTACTCAACTGATTGTCGTGCACTCTCTCTCCACATATAAGGAATTGTCAGCTGTTTGGTCGTGTTGTGTGTGTTCCGGAAGAGGCGTGAAAGTAGGTGTCCACTATATCGCAACCGAAATTTTATGCACCCAAATCTCCCTTTTTGGTATTTGACTTGTTACTGACCTCATTACATATTTATATTGACATGTTATTACTTCATTAAATTTGAATTGACCTGTTACTGACTTCAGACTTTTTACTGACCTCGTTACAAATTTGTATTGACCTGTTATTACAAATTTGTATTGTCATGTTACACACTTCGTTACAAATCACAAATTTGTATTGACTTGTTACTGATCTCACTACAAATTTGTATTGACTTGTTACTGACCGGTACTATTACATATGGGATGACCGCATTTCAAACCCAGTGGTATTTGTCAGAGCTGACAAATTTTAGTCAGCTCTGACTAATGCGATCATTTCTGACAAATTTTGCACAGCTCTGACAAAGGCTGACACATTTTGCACAGCTCTGACCAAGCCTGACAAATTTTAGCTAATCCCATCAACCATCACTCCCATCATTCCCACAAAACGGTCGTCCCATATGTTGTGCACGTCGTCCCATCAATCATCACCGATCATAGCCGAAAAACTTCCCCATTTAGCTCGCCATCACTCCCACAAAACGGTCGTAACATATGTAGTAGATAACCCGCGGTTCAGGATTCCCGTTGCAGATTTCAATTGTAGATCTAGATTTTGTCGATCGGTGATCGGGTGCCTCGTGACGTGACGATACTTCTTCTCAAACTATGATCTGCTTTGCTGCAATTTCTCGAGTTGTGGCTCGAAAATGGGCTTCTCGAGGACTAGCAAGCTCTGTTGGACATTTACCTAACACACGGTCACCTTTTGTTTCCAGTTTGAAGTTCATCAACTCTGTTACAGGAGGTGATGAGCTGATACCTACCTACCGTGTCCTAGACGGCATAGGAAAGCCAGTAGAAGGCGCTGAAATTCCTGAGGTCATTTCATTTCTATTTTAGATGCTTTCTTATTTTATTTCGTGGATAGATCGATGAGAACCTTGCACAGAAGATGTATGAGAATATGCAGCTGTTGCCTGCCTTGGATAATGTATTGTACAATGTTCAACGTCAAGGAAAGATATCATTTTACGTGAGCGCCTTTTATATGTATTTGAGGCTTGAATGTTGCTTAAAGAAGTCTACAGATGACAACAGTGAGTTGAATTCATTTCTATAGATTGGTCAATGTCAGCATCCCGCTCAGCACGGAGAGGAAGCAACGATTATTGGGTCGGCTGCTGCTCTCGCACTAGATGACGAGTATGTGCTCAAATATTTCTTATGCCAAGAAGTAACATATTCTCAGAGTATTAGGTCGGTTGAAAGACTATATGTTATCGCGCCAGTGCATTCATCAATTCACCCCAGGACAATACCGAGAAATGGGCGTCCTTCTCTGGCGCGGGTTCGGCATCGACAAAGTCATGGCACAATGCTTCGGTAACGCAGAGGATACTTCAGGGAAAGGCAGACAGATGCCCGTGGTACAGATCTTGCAGCCCATCCCGAATCTTGAGTGACACTGTCCATCTAGCATTTCGGATCTCTGGAACACCACTTCTTCACCATCTCTTCGCCGCTGGCGACACAGATACCCCAGGCGGCGGGTGTGGCATACGCACTCCGTCGCACCCCCAGCCGGAGTTCGCGGTCCATAGCTGCGTGCTACTTTGGCGAGGGCGCCGCCTCAGAGGGAGGTCAGTTTGCGCTTTATAACAGTTTGTCTGCATGGTGAAAATACATTAAGATTTCCATGCGGGGCTTCTCCTGGCATCAACAATCCCAGCACCTACATTGTTCATAGCGCGGAATAATGGGTTTGCAATCAGCACGCCCAGCACCGAGCAGTATTACGGGGATGGTATTGCTGCTCGTGGTCCGGGATACGGTATTGATACCGTGCGAGTGGACGGAAACGACGTTCTCGCCGTGCTCAATGCTACGAGGGAAGCGCGACGCAGATGTCTGGAGCAGGGGCGCGCTGTCCTCCTGGAGGCCATGACATATCGGTATTGCTCCCTATTTGCCAACTTCTGATATACCTACTAAGATGTTCTGGAATTATGCAAACAGCGTCGGTCATCATTCGACGTCGGATGATTCATTTGCTTACCGTGCGCGATCGGAAGTGGAGGACAGGAAGCGCATTGATAACCCCATTGCACGATTCCGGTTCTTCCTGGAGTCACAGGGATGGTGGAATGCGGAAGCAGAAGAGGAGTTAAGGGCGCGTCTCAAGGCAGACGTGATGAAGGCATTTAAGAGGGCAGAAGTTATCCCTAGATCCGAGTTAGGTGAATTGTTTACTGACGTTTATGGCGGGGAGGAGCCGTGGAATATTGTAAGGCTTTTTTCTTCGTGATTTTGTTTTCTGTCTTACACAACTGTTTAAATCACCAGAAAGAGCAGCGCCAAGAGCTGACAGAGTTGTTGCGGAAGTACGGGGAGGTTTATGAGCCGTGGCGGAAGGAGCTAGCGAAATTCAGGAATCATGGTCAGGATCTGTTGAAACAATAAATTATTGGCTTCTTGGACAATACCTCCATGTTTGCATTGAAAGAATCGCAGCTATTCTGATTAACTTGAGTTGATGGAAGTTCTCGACAGATCGAGCCGGACTTATCTTTGTCATTTTTACGACTTTTGAAGTCGTCGAAGCCAATCCATAGAAATTTACGTTTTACCTTCAGGTCGAGATTGGGTTTGCAATTGCATATCCTTCGTACCGGATGAGAAGTGTCGCAAGCATATATAATAGCAGCAGACTGAAATAGAGTTGATAGCAACACATACACATCAATGATATTGCAGGTGTTCACACCATATACAAGACAATGCTGTCGTGGCCGGGCCATTCAAGGTGGTCTAGAAATACCGATGAAAGCAAGGAGTGGATCGTTACAGTGATACAAATCTTAGTTGGTTGTACATGCAATGACGGTACAATTACGACTTGTTACCTGATCAGAGAAATAAAATTGGTAAAAGTTCTAATTGCTGCGCCACTAGCCAGTGTCAATGACCGTGACCAAGCACAGCACTCATTAGGAACGGAGCAAAAATTCCTAGCGATATGAACAAAACGCGTGTTAACGCCCGTATTTCGCCTGCTGCTCGCACGTCAGAGTGGTGAGAGACTGGCTGGAGGACGGTTGCTACATAGAGAAATGTCCCTCCCTGTGGTACTTCATGAGGACATTGAAGACATTTTCAAGGAAAGTATCGTACTGAGACGAGGAGCACCACACCTGTCCAACCGCTGTCACTATTTCCAAGGAATGAGAATATCATGTAAGATGTGATGGCACCAGCTGGAGTTGAGGCACTGAAGACTGTCAAGTGTTTTTTGCACTTTGCGGGAGGGAGGGAAGTTGCAAGCAGGGATGTAGTCAGTGCGAATGAGGTAGGAGCTGTTACGAAGAATTTAACAGTTAATGGTTAGCCCAGTCTCCAGACGACCTTCTGACCTTTATGAATCAACAGCGCAAGAAAAACGATGATTGACAATCTCGAGTGGCCCCCTGAAGTGTCTGTTGAAAGTGAAGAAACTCCTAAAGCGAGTCCGTCAGCAAGTCCGTGGACAACCAAGCCAAAAGTAAGGGGAAACGCCGTGCCCGCAGCATCGGCCCCGTCGTGCGGGGCAATGGGCGTTGGGATTTGGTATCCCGTATGAGGGCCTCCGTCATTTTCCGGATTGCCAAGCTCAGCATCGGCATCGAACTCGATAGTCGTAGTGGTGCTTCCTTTCACATTTTGGAGCGCAAGGTCGTCGTGCCTTATGCGAGAGTGAGGTAGAATGACTTGTTCGATTACAAGCATGAGGGTGAAGCCAAGGAGGAGGGATAAGGCGATGGCGGAGGTGGGGAGTAATGACGATGGGTTTGAACGCGCCATAGCTTCTATTCCTCTGTAGGTAGCGTGAATGGTGCCACATTAGAATCTTGTAAACAACGCACTCTGGGATGATGACCCCTAGTGCAGCGCCCAGAAGCAGACCAGTTCCTAGCGCTGATAACCGGTCCAAGTAGCTTTCTAACAGATGGCATTTTCAGACAAAATTCTGTGCTTAACTTCAAGTAACCATGAACACACTGGAAAATGTGAAGGAAAGAGGAGTTAGGCCACACGCAAATGATGACACGCCCAGACAGAGCGACATGAGAGCGACCGAGCCAAGCATCGTCCACCGATGCTCGAGAAGCTGCACTGGACTGGCGGTGATAACTTATATGGAGAGACGTTCAATGCGTATGTCGTGGTGACATGGTGACAGATAGGCAATTCGGGGTAACAGCGGCCCTGATTATTTACGGAGCGCTCACTACTACATACACACTTACACCATGCACCTCTTTCAGTATGTATCACACAACATGACGGCTCAAAGGATGATACAGTTGCGTACAAACAAAGTCAACTAATTTGATGACCCGATTTTTTGACACTGCCACAAACTTCCAGAGTAGTCAAAAACCATAAAACATATATTAGAACCTAATGAAGACATTATTTCCACGAGCCAATTTCCTTATTTTGAAAATATTTGGGATGACAACCCCAAAAATTTGCCCTCGATGAGCTGAACATGAATATTTGTGGGTTAGTCTAACATTTGTGGCACAGAAAAAAATGGTCACACTCCTGAAAAGTTTCCAATGGCCCGTGGACGACCTCGAAAACAGATCACACTGTTGGGCTTCGAAATAACGCAACCCAGTCAAGCATACCCCAGGTACCAAACGCGGAACTCCTCACAAATGATGTCGAGCACCTGCCATCGCCACATGACCATGAACCCATTAATCCCAGCTCCCTTGACAGGCCCGAACAAGCATTGGGCTTGCATATTGACAGCATGAGATTCCTTATTGGTGATGATGATGCTGGCATAGAATCAGATGCAGATTATGCAGAGATTGGGAGGATGAGGGCCTGCAGGAGAGCATGTTCAAGTTAGCACTGGGATGAGGGAGATGATATGTCGGATGAAGACTGGCTTCCTTATCAGTAGAAAACTAAGAAGTTAAAAACAGGTCAGTCTTGCATTACTTATGCACAATCATTGAATCTTGCCTAACAGAATGCAGAGCAGCCCAAACAATATTGAAGCACATGCAACACTGTTATCATAAGGCCAGCCACAATCAAAAGACTTTGGACAGCTTTATACTTTCAATGCATAAGGCAGTCCATGATCCAAGATTGTCGCAGAGTAATAATGTTATCAACTTGGAACTGGTGATATGGCTCCCCATTGCTCTATGGCATTTTTTGTGATTGTGCATACCTCTTGAATGACTTTTTTCACTTTGTGCAGCATGCTTTTATGTGCCTTTATGTGCTTTTGACTGCCTGGATGTGCTTTTGAGCACTTTTCCTGATTTCCCTGTTCTTGGATGGCACTTAGCTGTTTTCTATTGTGTGCTTAAATGTGCATTGTTATGCTCCCAACTGCCTTTGTGCACCCCTGCACTCATTATCTGCCTTTCACAGTTTATTGCACACTCAATGCACCTTTATGTGCTCTTTTGCACTTTGTCAACAATTCACATTCTTATTGTGCACACTCTGCACTATTCATCTATCCTACACACCAAACTCTCTATCATCTGTTGCATTGCACACAGATGGCTTTCAGCTTACTAGACAAGTTAGTTGAAGCACACCATGATTGCATCACAAGACAGCAGCACATTTTCACATCATCTGAGCACTTTGCATCTATTTGGTGCCACACTGTGCACACTCGAGTGCTTTCACATAATTTGAGTGCTTTGGCCCTATTTGGCATCGCACAGCATCTCCTCATAGTTGTCCTGCATTTTCAATTGATATTGCCTTCTGTGGTAATGAGCACAGGTCAATCACATCATTATTACTAATGCACAGCATGTGGTACATACAGTAGCTTACAAAACTGTTACAATGTTTTGCATATTTGTATAGATCAGTCTGTAAAATGGGAAATAAAATTTCAGAATTCTCAAAAATATTATGGAGCATACCTCAATATCACAAGAGGTTGTCTGAAAAGTCTCAGGGTCATGTGACATTATTCATAAGTCAAATAAACCATTTAATTCAGTCACTCATTGTAACAGTTTTGTTGCACTGATTTTTTAGTCAGAAATATGGGCAAATCACATGATTTTGTTGATTATTATAAATACTTACAAACAATATCATGTGACTAGGTATATATAAGAGTTCTCCACCAGTTGACATCTCATTCCAACCCCCTGCCAATCATGTGCAAGCTCTCTTCTGCTCGAACATTCATGTTCTTGAACTTCTTGATGCTGGCCTTTCAGTATGCCCAATTGCTCATCAAACTTGTCTCAGCACTGCTACTATTAGTTGCATTCTCTCTGAGCACTGTTCTGACCAACCAAAGTCATCTGGTGGTCGACCTACTAAGCTTACTACTGCCAATTGTTAGGGCAACACCCACGGTTCTGCTAGCTGGACCATGTGGGCTCTCCTACAAGAAGGCAGTGGGGTGCACACGCATGATGGGGGGGTTTGATGGATTTGATGTGAGGGGTTAAAAATAGAATAGTTGGCTGAAATAGGCTTTTCGCACCACTATTGTGGATGGAATACCTAAGAGAACTCAACTGAGGTCTCCTAGTATTTATTTTATGACTATATACTATGTTACATATGCATATGTTGTACTATGTTGCTACGGATGCGCATGCACATGCATGTACATATTGATGCACGTAAATAGAAAATTCCCATGCTGACAAATAATGCATGTATAGGCATTTAGTAGCATATTTTGGTGAAATAAAATAAAATAAAATAAAATAAAAATAGTATTATGTAATAGGCATGTTAGGAGACTGTTTTCTAACACCAATGTTGACTATGCCAGGCAGATTATTTGTATGGAAGAGGTGGATAATGCCACTGAAGCAGCACATACACTCCAGAATATCACCAATACCCCCTTCTCTTCCGAAATACTTTATTGCCACCTTAAGAAATGAGGCATGAAACTTGTAGTCAAGTGGAAATGCCCCCTACTCAATCCTTGTAAGGGAAAAGGAAGACATTCCAGGCATCTGGGAAATTTTCTGCATTTGTCCCATATTTTTATATATTTCATTTCACTCTATTCTGCCTTTTTTGTGATTTCCTATGATTTTATTCCTATTTTATGATTTTTTCCATGTTGGTACATGTTGACAGTTCTATTCTTAGAGGCAGGACCCCTTCTGGATGTTTACCCATCAATTTGACATCATTCCATAGCTTGATCTACCTATTTCCATCTATTTGCTATTTTTAGCCTATTATTTGATTTTTGGGTCTATCACATATACTGGGCATCAACAGATGGTTCCTTAGAGTTTTCTCATTGGATTCCCCTTTGTTTATGTGTGCCTAAAGTGTTTGTATTATGTAGCATAATGTTAGCTTTGGATTCCCCTCTGTTAGCTCACTATTAAGTGAGGCTTTGAGGTTGCCCTTACAGTAGAAAACTGTCCCTTAAGGCTCAAAATCTCAGACAATCTACTAAGATAGGCAGGTACAGAGTAGAAGATGACTTCCAGAGCTCCTCAGACTCTCTACACACCATCCCAGACACTCCCACCTCTAGTGCGCACCATGTTTCACCCAATCTGCCACCTAGCGCCATGGATGCCCTGGAGCACATTGATGTGCTTGAAGATGATGTTGCTGGAATTTGTATGCAAATTGACACACTTACTTCTACCATTGAAACCTTCATTAGAACTCTCCAGTTGAACCACACACCACCCATTCTGACTCCTAGTGCGTGCCCAAGTGAAGATGTGCACATTAAACCAGTGTCCCCTGCCAAATTCAATGGCACACATTCCCATGGATGTGCCTTCCTCAATTTCTGCAAGTTATATATCAGTCTATGCCCAAACCAATTTGTGGATGATGCCGCTAAAATTTATTGGGCCCTCACATACATGAAGTCTGAGTGCACCTATCTCTATGTCGACTGTATATTATGCCAAACCAAAGAACATGGTTCTTTTCCATTCTCCTCCTGGGTGAACTTTTGTGATGAGTTCATATGACATTTCTGCCCTCTCAATGAATGCCAATGAGCTGTAACATGCCTTGAATCCACCTCTTACTACCAAGCGTATTGATCTGTGGATGATTACATCAACAAATTTTGAGACCTGGTGGACATGGCGAGGTATGGGAGTGGGTTACCCATGGTAGTGAAATTTCATCATGGTCTTAACCAGAAAATCCAAGACCAGATTGCACAGATGCTGGAAGGATGCCCAGCAGATGATAAACATAAATGCATGGTACAAGGCTGCTTCCTCTGTGATGAGAACCAACTCACAAATGTGGCATTCCACACTCCTACCACCACCCATGCTCCCCATGCCTTTAATTGAGCACCCCCTTATCCTAACCCCATCCCTATGCACTAGCTCTTGGCACTGAACTCCAATACCCCAGCTCCAATGGATGTCGATGCAGCCTGTAGTTGAGCTCACAGGCTAGATCTCTGCTACCACTCTAAGGAAACCAGACACATGGCTCAAAACTGTCTCCACTGACAAGATATCTGTAAACTTATGCCTGAGAGATGAGATAAACTTTTTTAAGATCTGTTGGCACTTGTGGATGTTAAAGGGTGGGAGAAATAGGAGATTAAAGAAGAAGAGGTGGAGGAACAGGATTTTTTTACCTGCGATGAGTGGACGGTATGCACTTGTTGCCTGTCTATAACCACTTTGAAGTTCAGTCTGTTGATTCACTAGAGGACGAATCTTATTCTATGACTCTTCCTTCTCCAGACACTTCTAAAGTGGCTAAAGATGTACCTACCCCTTCTTCCCCCCCTCCTCCTCTACCCAGATTAAAATCTTGGGAGTGCAAGCTACCACACAAGTACATTATGGTGTCCACCCCCTCCCAACAATCACTAGAGTTGAAGATTGAGCTGCAGACCATGGATATGGGACAAGTACTCAGTGTCTCTGCTCTCCTGGACTTGGGTGCCTTGGGCCTTCTCATTGATTCACACCTGGTTCAACAAAAACAACTCAATCCCTGCTCACTATCTCAACCCATACCTGTCTACAATGTGGACAGTTCCACAAATGAAGCCAGGGTGATTTGGGAGGTTGTCGACCTAGTCCTCCAGTACAAGGACCATAGTGAATGGGGCTCTCTTTCCTGTGACTCAACTGGGGAAGCAGGAGGTGATTTTGGGCTACCCATGGCTTTGTAACTATAATCCTGAGGTCAACTGGGTGACAGGTGAAGTCATGATGGGTTGTTGTCCCTCTCATTGCCATACTTGCTTTACTGAAGGCAGACAGGAACATTGAGTGTGAAAGGTACTCTTACAGCACACTTGAAAGTGTTATGGTGATCCAATGCCTATGGCTGATGTGGACTTAGAAGACATTCCAGATCTTGCACCCAACTCTGACAATGGTGAAGAGGAGGTGGAACAGATAGAGGAAGGTGACCAAATTTTCTACACAGCTATTAACCTTTTGCATGAGATGTGTGCCACCTCAAATGTCTCCCAGCACCTCATGGAGACTTTCTACAAGAACAGTGCACCCAAATCCTTCACTGACTCCATACTTCCTCATCTGCATGACTTTAAGGATATCTTCCCCAAGGAGTGCTTGGACTCACTTCCTAGCCATAAGCTGTGGGATCATGCAATTGAGCTCATGCCAGATGCCATGCTCTCCTCCTGCAAGGTCTATCCACTCTCCCCTGAAGAACAACAACAACTCGACAAGTTCATGGATGAACACTTGGCTTCTGGTCATATCCACCCTGTAAAGTTGCTCATGGCCCCACCCTTCTTCTTTGTCAAGAAGAAGGATGGGTCCCTTTGACCAGTTCAAGACTATTGATGCCTCAACAACATCACAGTTAAGAATCATTATCCACTACCCCTCATATCTGAACTTGTCAACCAACTCCATGGGGCATGTTACTTCACCAAGCTTGATGTCCATTGGAGTTACAACAATGTGCAGATAAAGAAAGGGGATAAGTGAACAGCAGCTTTTTGCACAAACCATGGTCTTTTTGAACCACTTGTCATGTTATTTGGTCTCACTAACAGTCCTGCCACCTTTCAGACCATGATGAATGACATATTCCACAATCTCATACTGGAAGGTGTTGTTTGTGTCTACCTTGATAACATTCTCATCTTTACTCGAGACCTCAATAAACATTGTCAAATGACACACATGGTGTTGGAGTGACTTTGGCGACACAAACTCTACCTTCATCATGACAAGTGCAAGTTTGAGAAGACACAAATTGAGTACTTGAACTTGATTATCTTGTATGGACAGGTGGAGATGGACCTAGTTAAGGTTGCTGGCATTACAACCTGGCCCATGCCCACAAACAAAAAAGAGGTGCAGTCTTTCCTGGGCTTCATCAATTTCTATCAGTGCTTTATTAAAGATTTTTCCCACCATGCACACCCATTATTCAACCTCACCGGCAAGGAGGGATGGAAGTGGGAAATGCATAGCAGGAGGCATTTGAGAAGCTCAAAGAGATGGTCACTTCCACTCCAATCCTTACCTTTGCTGATGACTTGCATCCCTTCCATATAGAAACTGACAGTTCAGACTTTGCAATGGGCATAGTATTGTCCCAACAGTCTCCCAAGGACCAGAAGTGGCACCCCGTTGCCTTCTACTCAAAGAGTCTCAGTACTGTGGAACACAATTATGAGATCCACGACAAGGAGATGCTGGCAATAATGCAGGCATTGGAGGAGTGGTGACAGTTTCTAGAGGGTGCTCAATACAGGGTCGAGATTTGGACAGACCACAAAAACCTCAAGTACTTCATGACTGCCCAGAAACCTAATTGTCACCAAGCCCACTGGTCCCTCTACCTCTCCAAATTTGATTTCTCCCTACATCATCACCCGGGCTGCAGCATGGGGAAGACTGATCATTTGGACCATGGGGATGGAAGCAATGACAATCAAGGTATTGCGTTGTTGCAACCTGATCTGTTTACAGTCAGTGTATTAGAGGGTGTTACCTTGGAGGGTGAGGAGCACAGCATCCTACATGACATCGATTGATAATACTTGACCTGGAAACCTAACAAAAACCTGCTAAAAGGCCTAAGAAGTATAACACAGGCTAGAGGAAGGGTGCGAGTTGGCATTAAATGTCACCACTGATACCTAAATATTGTGGTTAGAAACATGAAATGGCAAGACATATTGCAAATAGTCTTTTAGAAGCATACAAAGAAGTTTGAAAGAGGTTTGAAAGAGGTTTGAGGATGGTAGAATATGTTCAAAGAATTTGGGAAGAATTGAGATGGTTTCAAGGGATATCGGGGAGCGAGTATGGTAAATTGGAGAAGGGTTTGAGTGACGATAGACAATATGTGATAAATTGAGAGGCTAGTATGAAAGCTTGAAGAAGTTCACAATAATTCACAGAACTTCAGAGATACAGTGCAAGACTTGGACTCAAGAGAATGGCTCTTAAATCAGATGATAATGGAGAGGGTAACTTCTTCTCTGTTGTTCTAAGTAACTAGTACAAGTCTATATACATTTTGAAGAGATAGTACTAAAAAGGAAATATAACATGTGTAGAACATGAGGCAGTATGCACAGCAATAAAGGACTCTGTAAATTATAAAACAAATGAGAAACAATAATAATTGAAATGTACATTGTCCCAGGATAGTAAAAAGTGCTTGTCCTATTGCTTCAATATATCATTGAAACACAAAACTGCATTTATTGCATCCTAAGTCTTTTGTCATCTCTCCTCGTGTCTGGTAGTACTTGATATGCAATGCAGTAGCTCACATTAGATGTACTGTAGATATTGAAAGGGTTTTGAGATAGCCATATGGTGGCCGACATCACTCAAAGTGGTGCAAAGTTATTTGAAGGCATTCAAAGTGTCGCAAAGTTGTTCAAAATCATTCAAAAAGTTTGAAATTGGTTCAAAATCAAGTTTGTTGGGTTCATAGGGGTTGGGATTGTAAATCATAATGTGTCGATACATTTGGAACCCTTCCCAGACCATAGAATGCACTATAGACCTATCATTGTCATGTGAACCATAGTGGTTTACATGAGGATGCTGTAGCTCTGGTAGTGAAGGAGCTGAGAAAGAAATCCACTCTTTTGCTTCATGCAGCAGAATGGACAGAAAAGGATGACATCCTATACTTCCATGACCATATCTATGTCCTTAACAATCCCCAGCTTCAATGATGACTCATCTCTCAGCACTATGACTCACTCATTGCCAGCTACCCCAGGCATTGGAAGACATTGGAGCTCATATTGTGGAATTATTGGTGGCCCCAGATGTCTTGACTCATTGGTCAGTACCATCACACCTGTGATCTCTGCTTACACACCAAGACTCCATGACACAAGCCCATGGGTGAATTACACCCCCTCCCAGTCCCAGAGAATCTTTGGGATGTCATCAGTGTGGACTTCATAGTGGAACTACTGGAGTCCAATGGGTTTGATGTGGTAATGTACACAGTCAACTCTGCTGGGAAGCGAGCTCATTTTATCCCCACTCATATGACTGTCACTGCACTTGGAGTGGCTTGACTATATCTGCACCATGTGTGGAAGCTCTATGGTTTGCCTGGCACATTCCTCTGTGATCGAGGGCCACAGTTTGTCACAGAGTTCACCCAAGAGCTGTACCACCTGCTGGGGATTAAACTCCTTGCCTCCACCACCTACCACCCACAGACAGACAGACAGATGGAGCAAGTCAACCAAGAACTGGAGTAGTACATCTGTATCTTCATCAATGAGCAACAGAACAATTAAGAAAATTTCCTCCCCATGGCTGAGTTTGGATACAACAATCACATCCACTCTTCTACCCAACAAACTTCCTTTCTTCTCAACACAGGATGACACCCATACATGGGCTTCGAACCTTGGCAAGCATCCTTGCACTTGGAGATGTGAATGAGTTTACAGAGCAGATGAAGGACATCTTGGAGGAGGTGAAGTCAGCTTTGACCAAGGCGAAGGATGACATGGCACACTTCTACAACCAGCATCACTCACCCACACCCACATATAAGGTTGGTGATTGTATTTATCTCGACTCTAGTGACATTTCCACCATGCATCCATCCAAGAAACTTGCCCACTGCTTTCTTGGACCGTTCCTCATTACTAGACGGGTTGGGTCACAGGCCTACTGCCTACAGCTACCACAGTCAATGTCCACACTCCACCATGTCTTCCATGTTGTAAAGGTGTGGCCTGCCTGCACAGATCCATTCCCTGGACGTGTGACATGACCTCCCCCACTGCCTACAATCATTGAAGGTGAACCTCAGTACAAGGTCAAGTTCATCTTAGATAGCTGCTTACATCGAGGTAAACTCAAATAACTGGTACACTGAAAGGGTTATGGGTACAAAGAGAACCAATTAATCACAGAGTCCGATGTGAATACCCCACAACTGGTCAGAGAGTTTCATTGGCAACATTCCTCAGTGCATCCAAGCGTCTGACTTTGGGCAAATACAGTTTCAAATGCATCGGGGCAATGCATCATAGAAGGGGGGTAATGAAAGGGGAAAGGAAGGCACCCCAGGCATCTGGGCAATTTTCTACATTTGTCCCATATTTTTATATATTTTATCTCACCCTATTCTGCCTTTTCTATAATTTTCTATGATTTATTTCTATTTTATTATTATATTTTAATTCTTTTCTATGTTGATACCTGTTGACAGTTCTATTCTTAGAAGCAGGACCTGGATGTTTACCCATCAAGGTGATGTCATCCCACAGCTTGATCTGCCTATCTCTGCCTTTTTGCTATTTTTAGCTTACTATTTGATTTTCAGCTCTATCACATATACTGGGCATCGACAAATGGGTCCTTAGAGTTTTCTCTCTGGATTCCCCTCTGTTAGGTGTGCCTAGAGTGTCTGTATCATGTAGTATAATATTAACTTTGGATTCCCCTCTGTTAGCTCACTATTAAGTAAGGCTTTGAGGTTGTCCTTACAGAGAAGATCTTTCCAATTGTCCTGTTTCTCATTAATGAAAATACAGATGTACTGCTCTGGTTCTTGGTTGACATTCACTGTCTGTCCATCTGTCTGTGGGTGGTAGATGGTCAAGGTGAGGATTTTGATCCCAGCAGGCAGTACAGCTCTTGGGTGAACTCTGTGACAAACTGTGGCCCTCGATCACAGAGGAATGTGCCAGGCAAACCATAGAGCTTCCACACATGGTGCAGATATAGTCAAGCCACTCCAAGTGCAGTGACAGTCATATGAGTGGGGATAAAATGAGCTCGCTTCCCAGCAGAGTTGACTGTGTACATTACCACATCAAACCCATTGGACTCCAGTAGTTCCACTATGAAGTCCACACTGATGACATCCCAAAGATTCTCTGGGACTGGGAGGGGGTGTAATTCACCCATGGGCTTGTGTCATGGAGTCTTGGTGTGTAAGCAGAGATCACAGGTGTGATGGTACTGACCAATGAGTCAAGACATCTGGGGCCACCAATAATTCCACAATATGAGCTCCAATGTCTTCCAATGCCTGGGGTAGCTGGCAATGAGTGAGTCATAGTGCTGAGAGATGAGTCATCATTGAAGCTGGGGATTGTTAAGGACATAGATATGGTCATGGAAGTATAGGATGTCATCTTTTTCTGTCCACTCCACTGCACAAAGCAAAGGAGTGGATCCCTTTCTCAGCTCCTTTACTGCCAGAGCCACAGCATTCTTGTGTAAACTGCTATGGTTTGCATGACAAATGTCATGTAGGATACTGTGCTCCTCACCCTCCAAGGTAATACCTTCTGGTGCACAGACTGTAAACTGATCAGGTTGCAATAATACAATACCTTGATTGTCATTGCTTCCATCCCTGTGGTCTGGATGACAAGAGAGGGCATCAGTCTTCCCCATGCTGCATGCCAGGCAATGATGCAGGGAGAAATTAAATTTGGAGAGGTAGAGGGACCAGTGGGCTTGGTGACAATTAGGTTTCTTGGCAGTCATGAAGTACTCAAGGTTCTTGTGGTCCATCCAGATCTCAGCCTTGTGTTGAGCACCCTCCAGGAAATGTTGCCACTCCTCCAATACCTGCATTATTGCCAGCATCTCCTTGTCATGGATTTTATAATTGCATTCCACAGCACTGAGACCCTTTAAGTAGAAGGCAATGGGGTGCCACTTCTGGTCCTTGGGAGACTGTTGGAACAACACTGCACCCATCACAAAGTCTGAACTGTCAGCTTCTACATAGAAGGGATGTGAGTCATCAGCAAGGTAAGGATTGGAGTAGAAGTGACTATCTCTTTGAGCTGCTCAAATGCCTCCTGCTGTGCATTTTCCCACTTCCATCCCTCCTTGCCGGTGAGGTTGAATAATGGGTGTGCATGGTGGGAAAAATCTTTAATAAAGCACTGATAGAAATTGATGAAGCCCAGGAAAGACTGCACCTCTTTTTTGTTTGTGGGCATGGGCCAGGTTGTAATGCCAGCAACCTTGACCAGGTCCATCTCCACCTGTCCATCCAAGATAATCAGGCCCAAGTATACTCGATTTGTGTCTTCTCAAACTCACACTTGTCATGATGAAGATAGAGTTTGTGTTGCTGAAGTCACTTTAGTACCAGGCACATGATTTGATGATGTTCATCAAGGTCCAGAGTGAAGATGAGGATGTCATCAAGATAGACACAGACAACACCTTCCAGTGTGAGATTATAGAAGATGTCATTCATTATGGTCTGAAAGGTGGCAGGACTATTAGTGAGAGCAAAGAACATGACAAGCGGTTCACAAAGACCATGGTTCATGCATCAAGCCACTTTACACTCATCCCCTTTCTTTATCGGTACATTGTTGTAAGCCCAACAAACATTAGGCTTGGTGAAGTAATGTGCACCATGGAGTTGGTTGATAAGTTTGGATATGAGGGGTAGTGGATAATGATTCTTGATTGAGGTGTTGATAGTCTTGAATCAGTTCAAGGGACCCATTCTTTTTCTTGACAAAGAAGAAGGGCGAGGCCAAGGGTGACTTTGAAGGGCAGATATAACCTGAAGCCAAGTGTTCATTGATGAACCTGTCAAGTTTTTGTTGTTCTTCAGGAGAGAGAGGATAGACCTTGCAGGAGGAGGGTGTGGCACCTGCCATGAGCTTAATTGCATGATCCCATGACTTATGGTTAGGAAGTGAGTCCAAGGATTCCTTGGAGAAGACATCCTAAAAGTCATGCAGGTGAGGAAGCATGGAGTCAGCAAAGGATTTGGGCACACTGGTCTTGTAGAAGGCCTCTGTGAGGTGCTGGGAGACGTTCAAGGTGGCATGCACCTCATGCAAAGGGTTAATAGCAGTGTAAAAAATCTGGTCACCTTCCTCAATCTCTTCCACCTCCTCTTCATCATCATTAGAGTCAGGTGCAAGATCTGGGATGTCTTCCAAGTCCACATTGGCCACAGGCACTGGACCAGCATGACATTTTTGAGTGCACTGTAAGAGGTCCTTTTGCCCTCAACATTCCTGTCTGCCTTCAGTGAGCAAGTATGACAACGAGAGGGACAATGACTCATCATGACTTCACCTGTCACCCAGTCGACCTCAGAATTGTGGTCACAAAGCCATGGGTAGCCCAAAATTGCCTCGTGCTTCCCCAGTTGGGTCACAGCAAAGAGAGCCCATTCACTATGATCCTTGTACCAGACAGCTAGGTTGACAACCTCCTGAGTTGCCCCAGCTTCATTTGTGGAATCATCCACATTGTAGACAGGTATAGGTCAAGATAGTGAGTGGGTATTAAGTTGTTTTTGTTGAACAAAGTGCAAATCAATGAAAAGGCCCATGGCACCCGAGTCCAGGAGAGCAGAGACACTGAGTACTTGCCATGTATCCATGGTCTGCAGCTCAATCTTCAATTCTAGCAATCATTGGGAGGGGGTGGACACCACAATGTACTTGCATGGTAGCTTACGCTCCCAAGATTTCAATCTGGATAGAGGAGGGAGTGGGGAGGAAGGGGTAGGTACATCTTTAGCCAATTCAAAGGGGTCTAGAGAAGGAATAGTGATAGGTCCATTGCATGCTCTAGGGTTTGGGAAATGTTCCAAATGTATCAACACACTACAATTTATGATTCCAACCTCTACAAACACCATGAATTTGGCTTCAAATTTATTTTATACTATTTTGAACAACTTCGACTGACTTCATGACACTTCGAACACTTCCAAATCACTTAGCACCACTTTGAATGACATCAGCTGCCATATATCTATTCTAAAACCCTTTCAATACACATAGCACATCCGATATGAATTATAGTGACACAAATTGAGCACTACCAGACATGAGGAGAGATGACAAGAGACTTAGGATGCAATAATAGTGCTTAGAGGCTTCAATGATATATTGAAGCAAAAAGATAAGTACTTTTACTATATGGGGACACTGTACATTTCTATTATTTATCATTTCTCATTTGTTTTATGATTTACAAAGTCCTCATTGTTGCACATATTGCCTTGTGTACTACACATGTTAGATTTCCTTTTTAGTACTATCTCTTCAAAATGTATATAGACTTGTACTAGTTACTTAGAAAAACAGAGAAGAAGTTACCCTCTCCCTTATTGTCTGGTTTAAGAGCAATTCTCTTGAGTCTTAGCCTTGCATCATATCTCTAAGTTCTGCAAAATATCATGAACTTCTTTGAACTTTCATATTCACTCCTCGACTTATCACACATTGCCCATTGCATTTCAAAAAGCACTTCTCATTCACTATATTTGCTCCTCGATATACCTCGATACCATCCCGACTCTTTTGAAGCTTTTCGAACTATTTTGGACATCTTTGAACTTCCTTGAAACAACTTTGAACATCTTCAAACATCCTTTGTACCTTTTCAAGCCTTTTTGTACACTCATAAAGTTCATTTGCAACACAATGATAAGTCCACTGCATGCTCTAAAGTCTGGAAGAAGCTTTCTAATTGTATCAACACGTTATGACAGATGCTCCGAACTGCTATGAACACTACAAAATTGACTTTGAATCCTTTTTGAATGTTTTTGAACTATTTTGCACTACTTCAAACAACTTCACAACATTTGGAATGCTTTCAAAGAACTTCACACCACTTTGAATGACATCAGCAGCCACATAGCTGTTTTGAAACCCTTTCGATACATGCTGCACAACCAGAACAAACCATTTTGTTGCATATTAAGCACCACCAGACACGAAGAGAGAAGACAAGAGATTTAGAATGCAATAAGTGTGGTTTTTATGTTTCAATAATATATTAAAGCAATAGGACAAGAACTCTTACTATACTGGGACAATGTATGTTTCAAATATTTATCATTTATCATTTGTTTTATGTTTTACAATGCCTTTATTTGCTGTGCACATTGCCTCGTGTTTTCCACATGTTATTGTTTCCTTTTTAGTACTATTCCTTCAAATTGTATATAGACTTGTATTAGTTACTTAGAACAACAGAGAAGAAGTTACCCTCTCACTTATCATCTGATTCAAGAGCCGTTCTCTTGAGTCTCAGCCTCGTGTCATATCTCTAAGTTTTGCAAAATATCATGAACTTTCTCGAACTTTCATATTCATTCTTTGACTCATCGCATATCGCCTATTGTCCCTCAGAAAACACTTCCATTCACTATACTCATCTTTCTATATACCTCGAACCACTTCAAACATTGCCAACCTTCCTCAAAACTACTTCGAACCTTTTCAAACCCTTTCAAACCTTCTTCAAACTATTTCACACATCTTCAAACCTATTTTGACCTCTTCTGAACCTCTTCATACACCTTTAAAGTTGATTTGCAATGTGCCTCATCATTTCACGTCACTCACTATAACTTCTGGGTATCAGCAGTGATATTTAGTACCAACTTGCACCATTTTTCTAGCCAGTGTTATAATTCTTAAGCCTTTTAACAGGTTTTTGTTAGGTTTCCAGGTCGAGTATCATCATTTTGGAGCCCACTGTGAGGGGTTTCTAGATCATTTCATTATTGAACCTCCACTCCTTTCTACCACTCATTTTACCTAAGGGGGCTCAATGCTTTCAGTTTTGCATTGAACTCATTTTGCCTCCAACACTCCTAAACAACCAGGAGATCTCAATACAGTATCTCACACTCTTCCTCCCTGGGTGCTTATGACTTTGCTACCATATTCAACCATGAAAACATACAAAGCATGACACTGCACAAATCTCAATCTTGCGACCTCCGAAATCCACCTTGAACATGTCGATATTCTTTATGCCAGCCCCCCATCATTTAACATCCCCAAAATTTGATTCAAGACAACCTAGAGAACTCTGAAAATACTTTGAAGAGCTCGAATCTTTGTTTGCTACTTGCAGTATTACAGATCACGATCTAAAGAAGAGACACACTTGCAGATACATTGACATTGATTCTTATGATCTCTGGAAATCGCTTCCAGAGTACCAGTCCAGCACCTTGTTTAATGACTTTTGCATCACAGTATTCAAGTTCTATCCTGAAATAGAAGACAAATGAAGATACAGCATTTCAGACATGGATACACTCATTGGTGAATAGCTTCGCACCAGTATTTTTAATGCAATCAATTTAGGAGCTTATTACAGGTCATTCTACAAGGTCACGAGCTTCCTTTGCTCAAAACGCAGACTCTCAGATGCTAAACAGAGTCGAGCTTTTGTTCGAGGCTTTTGAATGGACTTATGGACTCAAATTGTAGATTGTCTCGAAGTGAAGTTCCCTGATCACTATCCTGATGACCCATATACACTAAATGACATCCATGATGCCATGAAATTTGTTATAGCATCCTCAAACTTGTATTCCATTTCCCAGCAATTGATTTTGCTCTCAAATTTATTGCAGTCTCACACATCAATCGATTCCAAAGATGCTTTGCACATTTTCGAACAGTTCACATCTAACCTCACATGGGCTCTTGCAGCTTCAAATTTGACTGAATTAGACCCCAAAATTTCTGCTCCAACCTTGTTCCTCACCAACATAGCACCTCTGCCTACATTGAATCAAGCATCTGATGGTATACTTCACTGCCCAAACAGTTCAAATGACTTAGAAGCTCATATCACAGCCCTCAAACAGGAACTAGCCCTCGAAAAACAGCTTGCACTTGAACAAGAAAATGTCACACTTTAAAATCATCATGTCACACCTCCTGGTCCTCCTTGCATAGTTCCAACCTCATCACCCATGTCCATGCCAGTCTCATCATCTTTGCCTTCGGTAGTTCCAGCCCAGTCCACCTTAATAATCACACCTTTGTTACCTTTGAACTTGATCTTGCCTCCGATGATAGGTCCACTATGCGCTTTAAGGTCTGGAGAACATTTCCACTTGTATTGAGACATTATGACACACACTCCGAATCGCTAACGAATGCCACGAAATCGACTTCGAACCATTTTTGCACTATTTTGCACTTATTCGGACAACTTCGAACAACTTTGAACTATTTCGTGACACTTCGAGCAACTTCGCAGTATCTTGAATGATATTGGCCACTGTATAGTCATCTTAAAACACTTTCAATACACGATGCTCAACCAGAGTGAGCTATTTAGTCACATATCGAGCACTACTGGACATGAGGAGAGAGTACAAGAGAGTTAGAATGTGATAAGTGCATTTTTGTGTTTTATTGATATATTGAAGTACTTTTACTATATGGGAACACTATATGTTTCATCATTTATTATTTCTCATTTGTTTCATGATCTACAAGTCCTCATTGTTTGATATATTTGCCTCATGTTTTACACATGTTCTTATTTCCTTTTTAGTACTATCTCTTCATTTTGTATATAGACTTGTATTAGTTAGTTAGAACGAATAGAATCAACAGGGAACAGCACAAGTTACCCTCTCGCTTATCATGTTAGAGTCGAAGCTTTTAAATCATAACATCAGTTGAAGCTCGTAAGCGACAACTTATCTGTGAGTGTTCTAGACTGCCAAAGCTTGTGAGCGACGACTTGAGAGTGTCTTAGATGTCTGGTCATTAAGAGCATAGAAAAGACCAGATCAAGCTGAGCTTGACTGGTCATTGTATTGTGGCTTAAATAGTACATGTACAAGATAGTAAATGAAGTGAGTCGTGTGTGGAGAACAATAAGAACAATAGAGAAATGAGAACAATAGTGAAGTGCGAAGTGAGTCATGTGTGGAGAACAATAAGAACAATAGAGAAATGAGAACAATAGTGAAGTATGAACAATAGTAAATAGGCGCCGTCGTGTAGGTATTGTGTCAGGAAACAATAGCTTGAGAATGCGCTCATCAAGGACAATAGAGACAAAAGAAAAGAATTTGATTCCCGTCTGTAACACTTCCCGTAACATCAGCTCCCTCTTAACGTTTCGAGTCCCAACCAAAACTAGGTTCTGATCGTCCGCATGGGATCGAAGGGTGTTGTGTTGTCAGTCATCGCAGTGAATGTGCTGAAAGTGGTTGCAGTGGGGGCATCATGCATGTAAACCCTAGGTGGTAGCTCGATGTCATCCTCCCTCGCGAATCGCACTGAAGTGCCTGTGACGAACGTGGTGAGTCAGGGTAGAGGTGGAGTAATGAGGATTTTAAATAGGATGAGGATGTAGCAAACCAACATAATAAGGATGGCTGTGCCAAAAACAGCGCTGAGAGTGATAATGACATTCAAGTTGGAGATCATAGCAGTTCGGGTTCAAGTCGTGCGATGACATGGCGGGTTGTCACGCGATGGGTTGTTGGGACAGAAGAGCATGGAGTGCTCTGGTTGCCACCATCGACAATGTGGGCACTGGTATTCTGGGCAGTGCGATGAGAAATGGCCGATTCGTGCGCATGTAAAACATATAGAGTTCTGCATCCATGGTGGTGTGGGTGCATATTCGGGGGTGGTCGGTCTGGGATAGGGGGTGGGCGCTTGTGGTGGTGGAGGTGGTGATGTCGGTGGTTCAGGTGCAGTTTCGAAATCTTCATCTTCTTCATCATCTGATGGTTCTATAATAAAGATTCACTGTGGGGTGGGTACCCACTCTCCAGGCCTGTAGTTCAAAGCTTGCTCGTCTAAGCTCCTCATCAGTGGGAGCAGGTTGAGATGATACGCTTCTTTGGTCAGATAGTAAAACACCCATTCGAGGGTCGAAATGGCGTGGTATGTTTTGAAGAGGTTTCGTGTCGTCCTGTGCAGCAGCGCCCGGTCTCAAGTCATGGACATCAGCCTTTCTTCATTACGCGAGTCGCCGACATTGCAGACAAAACTAAGGATCAGTTTGAAAGTACTGGTGGGGTCAGGATCGGGTGTGACATTCATGTAGAAATGGAGAGGTTGGCTCATGTTGTTATCAGGTTGTGGGTGGCTTTGTATTCCCCCAATATTTCTGCAGCATTCTTTAAATGAGCTTCAGGTTCCCAGGTATTTTCTGCTATGCTGTAGCCCTTCCATTTCACCAGAAATCGGGTTCTCCATCCCATCCTCTTGTGAGCCAAAATAGCCTCTACCTCGTGCTCCAATTCTCCTTCGATCAGATCGGGAGGTGGAGGGAGAAGATTTGGTCCGTGGGTTTCATTCTCCTTGAAACGTGAGAGAAGCGAGGCATGGAACATGGGGTGAATTTTCCATTGAGAAGGGAGCCTCAACTCATATGCATGGGAAGAGATTACTCGCGTGATATGGAATGGCCCCTCGCATTTAGGGGCGAGCTTTCTGGTTGGGTATCCCAACTTCAAGTTTTTTGAGTCAAGCCAAACCTTCTCCCCTACTGCGAATGGGCGGAAGCCTCATCCATTTTGTCCAATCATTACTTGTCGGGACAGTTCGTGTGCTGCCAGGGCTTCCTGCTGTATGTTTCCTAGTTTGGCTATCCTTTGCTCGGTAGCCAGCACGTTTGTTTTCTCATAGGTTGTGGGGATGGCCCTGGGGTGTGTTCCCATCATTATGTAAAACGGGGTGTTCTTGATCGCTGAATGGTGCTTTTGATTGTGAGTGAATTTGGTAGTGGTAAGGTGTCTTTTCCACTGCGATGGTTTGTTTGCGCAGAAGATCTGGAGATAGATTTCAAGTTCCTGATTTACCCTTTCCGTTTCCCCATTGGTTTGAGGGTGATAGGCTGTGCTCATCGCCAGTTTTATTCCCAGGAGTCTCCCCAGTTCTTGGAACGCATTCGAGGCAAAGCGTAGGTCGCAATCCGATATAATTTTGTCTGGGAGGCCAAATCTTCTAAACACATTGTGCAGATAAAGATCTGCTGCCCCTAATGCATCGACGGTCTTGTTGCAAGGGATAAAAATCACCCCCTTTGTAAGACCATGGTCTACCATGACCATGATGGTATCACATCCATCGCTTATTGGCAGATCTGTGATGAAATCCATTGTTACTAGTGCGAATGGTTGGGTGGTGTCAGATTTGATTGGTGATAGCCCTGGTGTTGTCGGATGTGTGTTCACCTTCATTTGTTGACAGGTGGCACAGCTGTTGATGTAATTTTAAATAAAAATAGTCATTCCTGGCCACCAGTAGTCTCTCCATATTAATTCCAGAGTCTGGAATCGGCTGGGGTGCCCTGTAAGTATGTTGTTGTGGTACTTTTCCATGATCTTCCTCCTCAACTCCCTGTCATCTGGGACTTAACATCGGTCTTTGAAGAAGACAGTCCCATCATTTTCCATCCTCCAGTCTTCTACTGCTGACTTGATCGGTGGCGTTCCTCCTTCTTTGATGGCCCTTACTATTTCTTTTAGCAGGTCATCGTGCATCATGTTTTCTGCAAGTATTTCCTTTAGCTCGGCATCAATCGTCCATGCAAAGATTTCATCCTTTAATAGTGTGATGTCATCCTTGTCATCGTCGACATCTGGTATGTGATCTCCCTGTCATGATAGGGCATCAGATTGGATCATCATCTTCCCTGGGACATGTACCAATTGGAGGTTAAATTGTGATAAGAAAAGGCTCCATCTAGCCTGTCACCAATTCAGTTTCCGTGCCATCCTGAAATACATGAGATTCTTGTGATCCGATAGGATTGTTGTTGGATGCTCAGATCCCTGGAGGTAATGTCTCCAGGTTTCTAGCACTCATATTATCCCCAGTAGTTCTCGATCATAAATCTCATAGTTGCGTTCAGTTGCTGTTAGGGAATGGGAGATGTAGCCGCAGGGATGCCAATCTCCATTGGTGTCAGTCTGTTTCAAGACAGCGCCTGTCACATATTTAGAGGCATCGCTTTCAATTATGAATGGTTTTTCAGTGTTAGGCATCAGGAGCACTGGTGCCTCAGAGAATTTCTTTTTTAGAGTGTCGAATGCTTCTTGGCATTCATTTGTCCAATTGAAGGGCTGATCCTTCCTTGTCAAGTCGTTGAGCGGCTTCATAATTGTGGCAAAATTGGCAATGAATCTGCGATAGAAGTTTCCAAAGCCTAGGAACAATCTAACCCCCTTGACATTGGTTGGGGATGGCCAGTCCTTGATTCCACTCAGTTTAGTTGAGTCCATGGCCAGTTGGTTTGGTCGCAAGATTAGCCCAAGGAACTCGACCTCTTGTACGTCAAACTTAGACTTTTCTGGTTTCAGATAGAGGTCGTTTTCCCTCAGTCTAGCCAGGACCGTCCTCGTTCTCTCCTGGTGTTCTTTTTTGTCTTTCGAGAAGATTAGGATGTCATCCATGTAGATTACCAGCCACCCCTCATTCAGCATGTCCCAGAAGATATCATTCATCATTACCTGGAAAGTCGCTGGGGAGTTACAGAGTCCAAAAAACATGACCTTGGGCTTGAACAGCCCCTTATTGGTCTTGAACGCTGCTTTCCACTCGTCTCCCTTCTTAATTCTGACATTGTGATATCCCCATCTGATGTCCAATTTAGTGAACCATCTTGCCCCTTTTAGCTTGTCAAGTAGATTGCTGATCAATGGAAGGGGGTAAGAGTTCTTGATGGTCCCTTCATTCAGATACCAGTAGTCTTGGCAGGGTCAGAGTGCATCAGAGTCCTTTTTCGCTACGAAGAAGAATGGTGACGCCATGGGCGACTTGGATGGGGTAATGTATCCCTTTCTTAGGTTATCATCAATGAATTCGTCCAATTTCTTCTGTTCTGCTGGGGTAATAGGATAGACCTTACAGTCCTTCGGGATGAAATCTGGTTTGAGTTCAATTGTGTGGTTCCACGGTCTCGACTCAGGGAATCTCTCCGATGCTGCTTTCTCAAACACACTGCGGTATTCCTTGTATTTATCAGGGAGCAATTCGTCGAGCGATCACTTTTCCTTGACATCCTCCTTCTTGTGAGTGAGCCTCTGCGAGATGGAGGTCTTTGCTCAGATATGGGTCATGTGGGAGTAAGTGAACCTGCCGGTTAGCTGAGATCGAGTGAGATGCGAGATCTGTCGGAGCTTCTGATAGTTCGGGGGTAGATAGTCATTTTTGATGGTGAGAGGTGATTCCTCAGCCCTGAATATTCCTATCATTGGTTCCCCCCGAATGTAAGCGAATAGTGCGTCTGTTCCATCATGATCCTCCCCTGTGTCGGGTAGCAAGTCAGTGTCCGCAGCATTTAATATGAGGATCTGCAGATCGATCTTAGGGTGGGTGTCTATTTCTGTGTCCGTTGCCAGTTGTGATCCATTGTGGTCAGGTCCGTTCTTAGTGCAAAGTCCTCTTGCAAGATGAACTGTCCCGAGCCTACTCTTCACATGCTCGGTGGCGGCGAGGTGGGTTTCCCTGAAGGTCTCCCCAGCACTCCTTATAGGTAGCCTCCCGAGAGTCAGGCTCAATGTTACTCTTGGTACAATCAGCCCCTTGTCATCTATAGTGAGACTTTGCTTACCAATTGTGGTTCGAGTCCACTCGATCATGGTTTGGATCTTCCCCATGAGGGTTTTCTCGGTCTGTCTGTCGGTAAGGGTCCCCTTTTCCCAATCGATGATGGGGTTACATTTCTGGAGCCATGAATACCCCAGGATCATCCTTTCCTTTCCCAGCCCTGTCATCAGCATCCTGATCCTCTCCTCCTTTCCCCCGATCTCCGTGTTAATGTGGATGTAATGAGAGATCGTTCCATTCTTGTTAAGGGTCCCGTTGATGTTTTTGGTGAGGATCTTTCTGACGAGTGGGATTTTCTTTAGCCCGAGTTTCTCGACAACTCGGTGGTCGATAAATGTCTCTCCCACCCCTGAGTTGATCAGGGCAGGTACTTCGGCTTTTTTGTCTCCTAGCAAGTAGTGAACCGGAATATGCATAGATTGGTGGCTCACGTTTGCTACCATTACAGTCGAGACAATTAATCTGGTGGGCTCTGCTGCTGATGCAGGCCGCCGTTTTAAAAACCCTCTGCAACCATCAAGTCCAACACCTCTTCCTTCTCCTTTTCCTCCAACTCATTGATGAGTGCGTGGATTTTGGTGTAGTGGTCACGTGGTGTCTTCTTTGTCTCGATTTTCTTTTCTTCTTTTGTGGGTGGTTTCTTTCCCCCCTTGTGATCATTTGCTCTGTGCCCCGATTTGTGACAAATGAAGCACTTTTCTTTTTTTATATGTTCGAGCCTCTCTGCATAAGAGAGGTGAGTCACATTGATGTCCATGGTGTTAGGGTCCTTCGAAGAGCCGCTTGGTCCTCCCCCTCCCCCTGCCTTACTGTAAGTTCTCTCCTTGATCGCCTTCGCCCTTCTTAGATGCCCCTCAGCCCTCGCCGCATGGGTGTACCACCCCTCGATTGTGTCAGGCGGATTCTCCATGCCAAAGACTTTGTTGAGGACTCGGTTGTTGAGTCTGTCGATGAAGTACTCAATCAGGGTGGCGTCTTCCTTGATTTTAGTTCGATAGGCGAGAGTTTTGAACTGTGCAATATATTTGTCTACCCCCCTCCCTCCTTGTGAGAGTGCTTGGAGTTGTGTGCACGCGTTCCCGGCATCGTCGATAGGCGAGAATGCCATGTGTACCTTTGCGATAAACTCTTGGAATGTATCCCAAGGCTTGGATTCAATATACCTCTCTTCTAGGTAGGCCTGCTTCCATGGCCCTGCTGTCCCTCCATTCATGTATGAGAGCATAAAGAGGATCTTGTGGCGATTGTCTGGAAATGCAGTAGCATTAGCATCTACGTACACTCCACATTCCAGAAGAAAGAGCATCGTCTTTGCTCTGTCCCCAGAGTAATCGGTCGGGGCTCTCATCTTGATCTTGACAGGATGAGTGGGGGCAGTGGGTGGTGCAGAAGTGGTGGGAGTGGATGGGGCAGCCATGTTTCTTCTTTGGGTGGGGTAGGGTCAGGTAGTTCTCGTAAGAATTGTGTTGTAGTGTATGGACTGCCTAGACTGAGATTAGTCGGCAGAGTATCGGTCAGCTTGACCTTTTGTTAGAGTCGAAGCTCCTAAATCGTAACGTCAGTTGAAGCTCATAAGCGACAACTTATCTGTGAGCGTTCTAGACTGCCGAAGCTCGTGAGCGATGACTTGAGAGTGTCTTAGATGTCTGGTCGTTAAGAGCATAGAAAAGACCAGATCAAGCTGAGCTTGACTGGTTGTTGTATTGCAGCTTAAATAGTACATATACAAGATAGTAAATGAAGTGAGTCATGTGTGGAGAACAATAAGAACAATAGAGAAATGAGAACAATAGTGAAGTGCAAAGTGAGTCGTGTGTGGAGAACAATAAGAACAATAGAGAAATGAGAACAATAGTGAAGTACAAACAATAGTAAATAGGCACCGTCGTGTAGGTATTGTGTCAGGAAACAATAGCTTGAGAATGCACTCATCAAGGACAATAGAGACAAAAGAAAAGAATTTGATTCCTGTCCATAACACTTCCTGTAACATATCGTCAGATTTAAGAGTCAATCTCTTGAGTCATATCTTCACATCGTATCTCTAAGTTCTGCAAAATATTGCGAACTTCCTCAAAACTATCATATTCACTTCTTGTGTTATTGCACATTGCCTATCGCCATTCAAAAAATGCTTCACATTCATTATACTTGCTCCCCGATAAACCTTGAACCTCTTCGAACCTCTTTCGAACTCTTTCGAACACCTTTGTACACCTATACAGACTATTTGCCACAGCCCTTACCATTTCGCATTACTAAACATTATGTTTTGGTCTCAGTGGTGATATTTAGTACCAACTTGCACCCTTTCTCTAGTCTGTGTTATACTTCTTAAGCCTTTTAACAGGTTTTTGTTAGGTTTCCAGGTTGAGTATTATCAATGACTCACCATTTTATGCTACTAATCACAACCTTTGGGTGACAGCAGTAATATTTAGTGCCAACTCACACCCTTTCTCTGACTCATGTTATACCATCCAAAGCTATTTAGTAGGTTTTGTTTGGGTTTCAGGATTGAGTATTATCAATGGTCATAGAATAGAATTTATCCTCTAGTGAATCAACAAACAGAACTTCAAAGTAATTATGGACAGGTAATGAGGGCATACTGTTCACTTGTTGCAGGTGGAAAAATTCTGTTCCTCCACCTGTTTCTCTTCCTCTTTAACTTTTTCTTTCTCCAGGCCTTCAACATCTGCCAGTGCCAACAGGTTTTGGAGGAGCTCATCTTATCCCTCAGGCATGAGTTTATGGATGTCTTGGTGGTGAGGACAATTTTGAGCCATGTGTCCAGTTTCCCCACAGTGGTAGTAGAGATCTAGCCTGCGAGCTCAACTACAGGCTGTGTCAACATCCATTGGAGTGGGGGTGTTGGAGCTCAATGCCGTGGCTTGGCACATAGGTATGGGATTAGGATGAGGGGGTGCTCGGTTAAAGGTGTGGGGGGGCATGGGTGGTGGTAGAAAAGCAGAAAGCCACAGTAAATGCCACATTTGTGAGTCAGTTCTCATCGCAGAGGGAAGCAGCCTCATACCAAGCATTTATGTTATTGCCTGCTGGGCATCCTTCCAACATCTGTGCAATCTGGTCTTAAACTTTCCAATTAAAACCTCAATGAAACTTCACCACCATGGGCAACCCACTCCCATACCTTTGCATGTCCACCAGGTCTTGAAACTCATTGATGTAGTCATCCACAGATTGACACACTTGGTAGTAGGAAGTAAATTCAAGGCACATTATAGCTTGTTGGCATTCATTGAGGGGGCAGAAGTGTCATATGAACTCGTCACAAAAGTCCCCCCAGGTGGAAAATGGAAGGGAGCCACACTCCTTGGTTTGGTCTTTGCTTGGATGTGCATTGGGCAGCGCATGCACACTTGGCATGCTAGGGGTCAAAATGGGCAGAGTGGGGTTTGACTGGAGAGTTCTAATGAAGGTTTTAATGGTAGAAGTGAGTGTATCAATTTGTGCACAAATTCCAGCAACATTGCCTTCAAGCACCGATAATACTTGACCTGGAAACTGAATAAAAACCTGTTAAAAGGCCTAAGAAGTATAACACAGGCTAGAGGAAGGGTGCAAGTTGGTTCTAAATATCACCGCTGTTATCCAAATGTTGTGGTTAGAGGTGTGGAATGGTAAGATGTGTTATGAATAGTCTTTAGGAGTGTACAAAGATGTTCGAAGAGGTTTGAAGTAGTTTTGAGGAAGGTCAAAGATGTTCAAGGGGTTTGGGGAAGAATAGGAATAGCTTCAAAGAATATCGGGGAATGAATATGATAAATTGAGAGTGTTTTTGAGTGGCTATGGGCGATATGTGATAAGTCAAGAGGCTGGTATGAGAGTTTGAAAAGTTTGTGATAATTTGCAGAATTTAGAAGTACGGAATGAGACTTGGACTCAAGAGGACAGCTCTTAAATTAGATAATAATGAAGAGGGTAACTTCTTCTCTTCTTCTCTGTTGTTCTAAGTAACTAGTACAAGTCTATATACATTTTGAAGAGATAGTACTTCAAAAGGAAATATAACATGTGGAGAACATGAGGCAATATACACAACAATAAAGGATTTGTAAATCATAAAGCAAATGAGAAATGATAATAAATGAAATGTACAGTGTCACCATACAGTAAGAGTACTCATCCCATTGTTTCAATATATCATTGAAACACAAAAGTGCCATTATCGCATCCTAAAGTTCTTTTGTTGTGTCTCCTTGTGTCCGGTAGTGCTCAATATGTGACACAGGAGCTCATGCCAGTTGCACTGTGTGTATCAAAAGGGTTTGGGATAACCATATGGCAGCTGACATTGTTTGAAGTGGTGTGAAGTTATTCGAAGGCATTCAAAGTGTCATGAAGTTGTTTGAAGTCATTCAAAATCATTCAAGGTCATAAAAGTTCAAGATTAGTTTGAAATCAAGTTCATTGGGTTCATAGGGGTTGGGATCATAAGTTGTAATGTGTCAATATGTTTGGAACCCTTCCCAGACCCTAGAGTGCACCATGGACCTATCAGTGCATTGATGCGCTCTGGGGTGTCCATGGCGCTAGGCAATGGGTCAGGTGAAAAGCGGTGCACACCAAAGGTGGGAGTGTCAGAAACAGTGTGTAGGGAGTCTGTGGAGCTTTGGGAGTCATCTTCTACTCCATACCTGCCTATCTTGGCAGAATGTCCAAGATTTTGAGCCTTAAGAGAGAGTTTTCTACTGGAAGGGCAACCTTAAAGCCTCACTTAATAGTGAGCTAACAGAGGGGAATCCAAAGTTAAAATTATACTACATAATACAGACACTCTAGGTGCACCTAACAGAGGGGAATCCAGAGAGAAAACTCTAAGGACCCATCTGTCAATGCCCAGTATATGTGATAAAGCCTATAATACAAGTCTATATACAATTTGAAGGAATAGCACTAAAAAGGAAACAATAACATGTGGAAAACATGAGGCAGTATGCACAGCAAATAAAGGCATTGTAAAACATAAAACAAATGAGAAATGATAATAAATGAAATGTACATTGTCCCAGTATAGTAAAAGTTCTTGTCCTATTGCTTTAATATATCACTGAAATATAAAACCACACTTATCGCATTCTAGCTCTTTTGTCATCTCTCTTGGTGTCTGGTGGCACTCAATATGTGATGAAATGGCTCACTCCAGTTGTTCAGCATGTATTGAAAGGGTTTCAGAACAGCTATGTGGCAGCTGACATCGTTCGAAGTGGTGTGAAGTTCTTCAAAAGTGTTCGAAATGTTACAATGATAATACTTGACCTGGAAACCTAACAAAAACCTGTTAAAAGGCTTAAGAAGTATAACACAGGCTAGAGGAAGGGTGCAAGTTGGTACTAAATATCACTGCTGATACCTAAAAGTTGTAGTGAGCAATGTGAAATGATGGGGCATGTTGCAAATAGGCTTTAGAGGTGTACAAAAAAGTTCAAAAGAGTTTAAAATAGGTTCAAAAATGTGCAAAATAGTTTGAAGTAGGCTTGAAGATGTGCAAAATAGTGTGAAGAAGGTTCAAAGGTGGTTCAAAGTATATTGAGGAATGAGTGTAGCGAGTGGAAAGGGTTTTTTGAGAGATGATAGGCAATATGCGATAAGTTGAAGGTGGATACAAAAGTTCAAGGAAGTTCATGATATTTTACAGAACTTAGAGATATGATGCAAGGCTGAGACTCAAAAGAACGGCTTTTAAATCAGATGATAAGTGAAAGGGTAACTTCTTCTCTATTTCCTTTGCTTTTCTTTCTAAGTAACTAATACAAGTCTATATACAATTTGAAGGAATAGCACTAAAAAGGAAATAAATAACATGTGGAAAACATAAGGCAGTATGCACAGCAAATAAAGGCATTGTAAAACATAAAACAAATGAGAAATGATAATAAATGAAATGTACATTGTCCCAGTATAGTAAAAGTTCTTGTCCTATTGCTTTAATATATCATTGAAATATAAAACCACACTTACCACATTCTAGATCTTTTGTCATCTCTCTTTGTGTCTGGTGGTGCTTGATATGCAACGAAATGGCTCACTCTGGTTGTTCAATGTGTATCAAAAGGGTTTTGGAGCAGCTATATGGTGGCTGATGTCATTTGAAGTGCTGGGAAGTTGTTCAAAAGCATTTGAAATGTCACGAAATTGTTCGAAATCATTTGAAGTCATTCGAAATCATGTGAAGTTGTTCAAAAAGGGTTCAAAGTCTTTTTCATGGCATTTGTAGAGGTTTGGAGCATGTGTCATGATGTCTCAATATGATTGGAAGCATTCTACAGAGCTTAGAGCATGCAATGGACCTATCAGCAAAATGGTTCGAAATGGTTCAAAGTCATTCAAAATTGTGCAAAGTCATTCAAAGTAGTCCAAAATAGTTTGAAACCAAATTTGTGGCATTCATAGCAGTTCAGAGGGTGTGTCATAATGTGTCAATATGATTGGGAGCAATCTCCAGACCTTAAAGTGCACAATGGACCTATCACCAAAAATCAAATAGTAAGCTAAAAATTGCAAAAAGGTGGAGATAGGCAGATCAAGCTACAGGATAATGTCACCTTGATGGGTAAACATCCAGAAGGGGTCCCACCTCTAAAAATTGAACTGTCAACATCTACAAACATAAAAAAAAACTGAAATATAATAATATAATAGGAATAAATCATAGTAAAGGCAGAATAGGGTGAAATAATATATATAAAAATATGGAACAAATGTAGAAAATTGCCCAGATGCCTGGGGCACCTTCCTTTTCCCTTACATCCTTTCCATGGCTGAGTTTGGATAGAACAATTATGTCCACTCCTCCACTCAACAAACCCCCTTCATCCTCGATACAGGATGATATCCACACATGGGCTTCAAGCCTCAGCAAGCACCCTTGCACTTGGAGACGGTAAACAAGTTCACAGAACAGATGAAGAACACCTTGGAGGAGGCAAAGTCAGCTTTGGCTAAGGCAAAGGATGACATGGCACACTTTTACAACCAACATCACTCACCCAGACCCACCTATGAGGTTGATGATTGTGTCTACCTTGACTCTAGTGACATTTCCACCACACGACCATTTAAGAAACTTGCCTACCATTTTCTTGGACCATTTCTCATCACTAGATGCATCGGGTTGCATGCCTACTGCCTATGGCTACCACAGTCAATGTACAGACTCCACCCCATCTTCCACATCATAAAATTGCTGCCTGCTCCCACAGATCCAGTTCCAGGATAGATGACATAACCTTCTCCACTGCCTACAGTGATTGAGAGTGAACCTCAGTACAAGGTCAGGTCTATTTTTGACAGCTGCTTGGACTGAGGCAAACTTGAATGCCTAGTGCACTGGAGGGGTTATGGGTACAAGAAGAACTCTTGGGTCACAGAGTCCAATGTGAATACCCCACGACTGGTCAAGGAGTTCCACCACTGACATTCCTCAGTGCCTCGGCACATCCAAGCATCTGACTTTGGGCAAATATGGTTTTGAATGCATGGGGGTGATGCATTATAGAAGGGGGGTCATTTAAGGGGAAAGGAAGGCATTCCAGGCATCTGGGCAATTTTCTACATTTATCTTATATTTTTTTATATTTTACTTTACCCTATTCTGCCTTTTCTATGATTTTCTATGATTTATTCCTATTTTATTATTATATTTCAGCTTTTTTTATGTTGGTACATGTTGACAGTTCTATTCTTAGTGGTGGGACCCCTTCTGGACATTTACCTATCAAGATGATATCATCCCACAGCTTGATCTGCCTATCTCTGCCTTTTTGTGATTTTTAGCTTACTATTTGATTTTCAACTCTATCACATATACTGGGTATTGACAGATGGGTCCTTAAAGTTTTCTCTTTGAATTCCCCTCTGTTAGGTGTACCTGGAGTGTCTGTATTATGTAGTATAATATTAACTTTGGATTCCCCTCTGTCAGCTCACTATTAAGTGAGGCTTTGAGGTTGCCCTTACAGGTGTAGCACAGGTAACACCATGGGAGTCACTGGCAACACCACACCTGTCACCTGTGACACCATGCCTGTACAAACACCATACCAATTTGAGTAGACAAGGAGGGGGAGAAGGGGTAATGGGGGCAGGTATGTACATTTTTAGCCATTTTAAGAGAGTCCAGAGAAGGGCAGTCACAGAATAAGATTCATCCTCTAGTGAATCAACAGACAAAACTTCAAAGTGGTTATGGACAGGCAACAAGGGCATACTGTTCACTCATCATGGGTGGAAGAATCCTGCTCCTCTACTTCTTCTGCCTCAATCTCCTCATCCCCCTTCTCCTTTAATTTTTCGACATCTATGAGCACCAACAGATCTTGGAGTTCATGTCATCCCTCAGGCATAAGTTTACAAATGTCCTGATGGTGGGGGCAGTTTTGAGCCATGTGTCCTGTTTCCCCACAGTGGTAACAGAGATCTAATCTGTGGGCTTGACTACAGGCTGCATCAACATCCATTGGAGCTGGGGCACTAGGGGCCAGCACTAAGGTCTGGCCCATAGAGATGGGATTGGGGTGAGGAGGTGCTTGATTGAAAGTGTGGGAAACATGGGTGGTAGTGGAATTGCAGAATGCTGCAGTGAATGCTGCATTTGTGAATCAATTCTCATTACAGAGGGAGGCAGCTTCATAGACATTTATATTGTCATCTGCCAGGCATCCCTCCAACATCTGTGCAATCTGATCTTGAATTTCCTGGTTCAGACCTTGATGGAACTTACCACCACTGGTAACCCACTCCTATACCTTGCCATGTCCACCAGATCTTGAAACTCATTGATGTAATCATCCACAGATTGGTGCACTTGGTAGTAGGAAGTGGATTCAAGGCATGTCATGGTCATTGACATTTATTGAGGGGGGCAGAAATGTTATATGAACTCATTTCAAAAGTCCCCTCAGGATGAGAAGGGAAGAGAACCATGTTCCTTGGTTTGGCAGAGTATATGGTTGACATAAAGATAGGTGCACTCCAATTTCATGCATGTCAGAACCCAATAAATTTTAGCAGAATTTGGAGGTACAGTAGACGAGTGAGGAATGAACATAGTGTACAGAGGTTTTGCATGTAGAAATATGATGCATTGTGATCATGTGACATGTTCACTGTTTTCTTCCTCTTACCATGTAGACTCGTTCTCCCCTCGCTCATTGTTGCCTATTTTCATCATACTTGCCTTTCTTTCTGTCCAAACCACCCTTTTTAGTATCTTTCTGTATTATACATGTCAGGCAACATGGCATGTCAGAGAACAATGATGGATGCTCAGCCCCCATGGACAGAGACAACAGCTAGTAGCACCAACAGTGGAAAAGAGATGGAGCCCCTCTCGAATGCCTTTGTAGCAGTGGCAGTAGAGAGAGGATCTAGAAGAGGATTGAATCAGCATGTTGAAGCCCCAGAGGATTCAGCATGGATGCTCATATGATGGTCAACATGTTGATAGGTCCATTGCATGCACTAAGGTCTGGAATGGCTCCAAATCATATTGACACATTATGACAGATGCTCTGAACCGCTATGAACACTATTAAATCGATTTTGAACCATTTTTGAACTATTTTGAATGACTTCAAATGACTTTGAACCATTTCAAACCATTTTGCAACATTTCGAACACTTTCAAATCAACCATTTTGAATGATGTTGTCTGCCACATAGCTGTTCTGAAACCCTTTTGATATATGCTGAACAACCAGAGTGACCCATTTAGTTGCATATTGAGCACCACTGGACACAAAGAGAGAAGACAAGAGATTTAGAATGTGATAAGTGCAGTTTTATGTTTCAATGATATATTGAAGCAATAGAACAAGAACTTTTACTATACTGGGACAATGTACATTTCATTTATTATTGCTTCTCATTTGTTTTATGTTTTACAATACCTTTATTTGCTGTGCATACTGCCTCATGTTTCCACATGTTATTGTTTCCTTTTTAGTACTATTTCTTCAAATTATATATAGGCTTGTATTAGTCATTTAGAAGACAAGCAAAGCAAAGGGGAACAGAGAAGAAGTCATCCTCTCCATTATCATTCAATTTGAAAGCCGGTCTCTTGAGTCCTATTTTCGCATCGTATCTCGAAGTTCTGCAAAATATTGCAAACCTTCGTATTTGCTCCTCGACTTATCGCCTATCACCTATTGTCTCTCAAAAATATATCTAATTCACTATATCCATTCTTCAATATACTTCGACACCAGTATGACTCTTTTCAAGCTCCTTGAACTACTTCGAATCTCTTCGAACCTTTTTCAAACATCTCCAAACATCTTTGTACCACTTCAAACCTTTTTTTGGACATCTTTGTATGCCTCTAACGACTATTCGCAACAACCTTCATTATTTTACATCACTCACTATGACTTTTGGGTATCAGAGGTGATATTTAGTACCAACTCACACCCTTCCTCTAGCCTGTGTTATACTTCCTAAGCCTTTTAACAGGTTTTCATTAGGTTTCCAGGTCAAGTATTATCAATGCATCGCTTCATCCAGATCAAGATCAGTGAAGGCAAGTACATCAAATCCCGCTGATCAGAACATCATTGAGGCACCGCCCAGCATAAAATGCAAGGTTGGATATGTGTATCAGGTTCTTCAACCTGTGGCCGAGGAGTCTGGACAGTCTGGCAGGCCTATCAGCCCAACTGGGAATGTGGGTAGCTCTCAGGACATTGCTACACCTCAGTTGGGGTCGATGGCTGGCACAACAGCTTAAGTGGGATGCAATGAGTGCCACCCCAGATTCCAAGCATCATGGTCCCAGCTTTAGGAAACTGGCCTCAGCAGCAGATTTCTCTCCCACTCATTTTAACAAGCCTGTCAGCAACAACCTCATACCACTGACAGGATCACTACATCAGTACCATGATCCAACCTTGCCAACGAGGACCGAGACAGATGTCCCAGTGTACACTGGCAGTTCTAGACAGGTTGCAACTCCCATCTCAAGCCCTATTTCATAGAACCCATTACTTTGGAGAGAGGGAACCACAGATGATCACACACTGTCCCCAACAAGACAACAATCAGCAACTCTTTGCACCCGAGATAGCAATGCTGCTTGGGCAGCAGCAGAGGGTCTGGTCCCAATCCTCAAAGGCTTCAAGGCGCTTGGATAGGTGCTGGCACAGGTGATTGGCGGCATCATCTACAAGGTCCATTTGCCCAAATCACACCATTCAGCTGGCAGAGGATCAAACCTGGGCCAGAAGCTCTTTTCTAACCTGCCTGGCCTACAGATTGCTATGCAAGCAGATATGCAGGGTGTCCATTTTCCACACCTCCTTTGCATTGCACATATTGACTTGCATATAGTCTGACCCACAGATAGTCATGCCAATAACCATGCAGATAACCACACAGGCAGAGCACAGTGTACATTACTCACACCCATCTTGAGGGGCCATATTGACCTGCATAATGCCACACCAGTCAACCAGCAGATTGCTATGCAAGTGCTCACACATGGTCCAGGGCTGCAGCCATCCATGGCATTACAGTACACAATAATACCAGATGTCATGGCAGCAATCACAGCAGCGATAAGTCTGGGTGGTGTGAACTCCACTCAGTCCAGAAAAGTTCAGCTTTCTGCAAGGAAGTACCTCTCACACACAATCAGAAATGCCACAAGTGACCTACCAATACCTGTCATCAAGGAACTGAAGACTGGATTCAAAAATTATATCCTGCTGGTGCTTTGCATGCACAAGGCATGTGAATACGACATGTTCCACTGACACAATTGATATGGAAATTGCATGGAATGACAAAGGCAAGATGAGGCTGAAGCAAAAAGTGATAATGGCAGGAAAGGACCACAGCCTCACCATTAATGACTTCACAGATTCGCAAAAATTTTATTTATGGAATGTGCAAGTACCTCATTATAGGTGAAGATATAGGAGCTGGTGGGGATCGAGCTACAGACTATGCAGATATATTTGTGGAATTTTTTAGTGTTATTGCAGCCAGGTTGAATTACATGCAGGACTGGCCATGGTATCGAGGCTACATCATTAAGTTGTTGATAGGTCCATTGCACACTCTAAAGTCTGGAATGGCTCCCAATCATATCAACACATTATGACAGATGCTCCAAACTGCTATGAATGCCACTAAATTGACTTCAAACAATTTTGCAACACTTCAAATGACATCGGTTACTGTATAGCTATTTCGAAAACATTTTAACTTGCACTGCACATCTGGAATAAGCCATTTTGTTGCATATCGAGCACTACTGGACACAAGGAGAGATGACAAAGGACTTAGGATGCAATAATAGTGCTTAGAGGTTTCAATGATATATTGAAGCAAAAAATAAGTACTTTTACCATATGGGGACACTATACATTATTTATCATTTCTTATTTGTTTTATAATCTACAAAGTCCTCATTGTTGTATATATTGCCTCATGTTTTCCACATGTTATTATTTCCTTTTTAGTACTATCTCCTCAAATTGTATATAGACTTGTACTAGTTACTTAGATAGACAAAAGTGAAGCAATGGGAACATGGACAAAGTTACCCTCTCACTCATCATCTAATTTAAGAGCCATTCTCTTGAGTCTTAGCTTGCATCATTGATGTGTTCAGTTGGTACTTGGTGCAGAGTCTCAACAGAAGGGGTGAACACAAAACCTACAGCTGCAGGCATGCTTGGGGTGAGGGGGTTTGCTTAGAGGGCCTCGGATCGTCCTTTGGGGTGCAGAGACTACAAAGAGGCTGGTACGGTGGGTTTCAATGTGCGCACTAGTTGTATATGCAAAAGGGAAGGTATGCACAATGGTGAAAAAGTGCACAATGCAAAGGGGCAAAAATGTGCAGTGTGGAAAAACATGAAACAGGAGCACAAAAATGCACAACGACAAAGGAGATGAAAGTGGGAGGTGTAGTGGGACAAGGACAGCACTGGGATGTGCTGCAAGGGTGGCACACAGATTAGGGATGCAAACAGGATGCGAATGCAATGGGTGGAAAAATGTGCAAACAGTGCACAAAATGTGGCTATACAAATAAATGTGCAAACAGTGCACAAACATGGCTATATGAAGGGTGCACTGTAAGAGTGCACAAGCGAAGATGAAGAATGCAATGAAGGGATGAAATGTGGCAATACGATGAGGGGATGCAAACAATATGCAAACATGGCTATACGAAGAGCACACCACAAAGGTGCATGGACTGGATGCTGGTGCACAGACTATGTGCGATGCTAAATGAGCTATGAACTATGAGGGGGAAAAGATCCTCTTGATTTTCTATCTGTCCACCTACTATGTACAAATGGCTTATGTGATAAAAAAAATGGTAAAATAAGGTATAAAAATAGAAAGCGCCATGTGCTACCCACAAGTGGATCCATTCACCCATCTAAACCTGACCACACTATGCCACTGCCTTAGCCAATAAGATTTGCACATGCTATAGCCCAATTTCCAACTGTTCCGGTGTGATCCTCTATTTTTGGTGTGCTCTAGGTCCCATGCACTCTTTCTAATTAATCTGCTTCAATGTTATGCATCGCATGCTGTGCCTTAGTAATAATGACATGATCAACCTGTGCCAGTTACCAGATAAGGCAATGCCAATTGGAAATGTGGAAGAACTATAAGGAGATGCAGTGTGAGGCTAAATAGTGCCAAAGCACCAGGATTACGTGAAAGCACACAAAGGCATACAAAAGCACACAAAAGTGCATGAAAGTGCACAGAAGTGCACTGGAGCGCATGGGAGCACACTGCAGTGCATGAGAGCACACTGCAGTGCATGGGAGTGCACTGGAGCACATGGGAGCACACTGGAGCTCACTGGAGCACATGGGAGCAAACAAAGGCACACAAAGGCACACAAAGGCACACAAAGGCACACAAAAGTGGACAAAGGCGCATGAAAGTGCACCAAGGCATGCAAAAGTGCACTGTGCAAAGTGAGTAGAAGGTGTCCAAGCAGTAGACACAATCACAAAAAATGCTGTAGTACAAGCACAGGGTAATATGGAGCTGTATCATCTCCTCCCAACTAAAATACTGACTGTCCTCAGGCAGCATCCCTGTTAGTTATTGAAGTGCGAAACATAAGCACTGAGAAAGTGGGTAACTGGTAGAAGTGAATGTTTGGGATATTTGAAGAGGCCAAGTAAAGTGCTGATAGGTCCACTACATGCTATAAGCTCCAGAGAAGCTTTTCACTCGTATTGACACATTACAACATGCACTCTGAATCACTATGAATGCCATGAAATTGACATCGAATCATTTTTGCACTATTTTGCACTATTTCGGATAACTTCAAACTATTTCAAATGCTTTCGAATTATTTCGCGACACTTCGAGTGACTTCGCAGTATTTCAAATGACTTTGGCCACCATATAGCTGTCATGAAACACTTTCGATACATGCTGCACAACCGGAACAGGTTATTCTGTCACACATCAAGCACTACCAGACACAAGGAGAGACTACAAAAGAATTAGGATGTGATAATAGCATTTTTTATGTTTCGATGATATATTGCAGCAAAAGATAAGTACTTTTACCATATGGGGACATGTATGTTTCAATTATCTATCATTTCTCATTTATTTTTGATCTACAAAGTCCTCATTGTATGATATATTGCCTCATGTTTTACACATGTTTTACTTCCCTTTTCAGTACTATCTCTTCAAAACCGTATATAAACTTGTACTAGTTACTTGGAAAAACAGAGAACCAGTTACCCTCTCCACTATAGTCAGATTTAAGAGCAGTTCTCTTGAGTCTTACCTTGCATCATATCTCTGAAGTTCTGCGAAATATCGCGAACTTCCTTGAAATTTCCTTGTAACTGCTATATTCATTTGTCAAAACATATCGACACCAGTCGAACACCTTTGAACCCCCTCGAACTCACCCAAACAACCTCGAACCCATTCAAATCTATTTTGAACTACTTTGCACATCTTCGGACCAATTTCGAACATCTTTGAACATCTTCATATGCTTTAAAAAGGCTATTCATCACATTCTTACCATTTCACATCACTAAAACAATGTTTTGGTATTAGCGGTGATATTTAGTACCAACTCGCACCCTTCCTCTAGCCTGAGTTATACTACATAAGGCTTTTAACAGGTTTTTGCTAGGTTTCCAGGTTGAGTATTAACATCTTGGAGCCCACCGCGAGGGGTTTCTAAATCATTTCATTGCCTAATCCACCTTGAATCTCTTGGCTTAGGCCAACACAAGCTTAAAACCTTAGAATCAAGACTCGCCAGGCCTTCAAATTTCTCAAACAATCAGGAGATATCCTAATACCTGTCTCTGATGTCGAATCCACACATCGTCGTCTGTTTCCTTCACCTATTTCTTTGTCTACAACCTCATCTTCCTCTTCTTCCTCATTGTCTACTACATCATTCATTATTCCAGCTACTTCGACACATCTACCATCCTTTGCTCAGGTTCTAACTCCTCGAATTGGTACATCTATGGCTACCCAAGCAACAATGCCAGCTCGTGGACATTCCACAGCACCTAAATTCAACCCTACTCAACCTTGAGAGCTATGTCAATACTTTAACGAGCTCAAAATACTTTTCATTGACTGTAATGTCATGGATCCTGAACTTATAAAGAAGCACGCCTGTCGATATGTTAATATCGATACGTCCGAACTCTGGGAATCAATTCCTGAATACAAAACTGGCACTTCGTTTCATGATTTTTGCATTGCAATCCACAGACTATATCCTGGTTCCGAAGACAATCAAAAATGGTCAATTTCGGACATGGACAAACTCATTGGTGAACAACTTTGGATGGGTATCCATAATGCGAGTGATTTAGAATTATATTACAGGTCTTTCTACAACATTACAAAGTTTCTACTCTCTAAGGGCCAAATTTCGGAGGCAGAACAAAGTAGAGCATTCGTTCAAGGTTTTCAACCAGGTTTATGGTCACGAATTGCACAATTACTCAAACTTAAATTTTCCGACCACTATCCGGATGATGATGCCTACCCACTTGATGACATTCATGCAACAGCGAAATTTGTTTTAGCAGGGTCAATTAGCTCAAATTTGGCATTGTTACAGTCTTCAGAAATGTCAGCATCGACTTCAACATCTTCAACACAGATCAAATCGGAAGACTTATCAGCAATCCTCGACAAATTTGCAACCACACTCATCATGGCTTTAGCAGGTTCAAAACCCACTAATCCTCCTCAAACTAGCAGTGGATTTCACTTGGACCAGCTCGAAAATTTAGCTTGTGTCTTTTGTGGACTCACCGGTCATTTCATTAGTGACTGCTTGGTTTGCCAAGCCTATATCAATGAAGGAAAGTGTAAAAAGAACAACGAAGGAAAAATTGTGCTTCCAAATGGATGGTTCACCCCTTGAAACATTCCTGGTCACTTTATCAAAGACAGAATCGATGAATGGACTGGATGAAATCCTTCAAATACAACTGCATCATCGCTCATGTACAACATTGCATCCTCAACAGCTACTTCGACACCACCTAGGGGCATCTACCAGGTTTCTGAACAGTCCGTGACACCTGAAGATCGCATCGCAAAGCTTGAACAAGAGATATATGCTTTGCAAAGTGGTAGGCCTTTGCTAAAACTAATTCGAGCATACCAACAGTCCCTGTCACTCGACCTTCAGTCTCCTCAAACACTGTGGCAGTTGAACAACCGACTCCACAAGTACCCACATCATCCATCTCATCTATGGCAACAAACCTACCAACCTCGACTTCAGCATCAGCATCATCTTCGACTTCGGAAACAACTTTGCAGCCTGTTATTCATCCTTACGCCACTACAAAAAAAAATTTATACCTACCACCACATGAACGAAACTTTGGATCAACTGCGAAAGGTAAAGGCAAAGATGGTCCTTCGCACCATACCCAAGCGCCAATTCAAAAGGATAAAATCATGGAAGATGTTTTTACTTGTTCGATGAAGATGCCGATTATCACACTAATGCCTGAGGAATTGCTGTCTCTATCACCCAAAGTTTGTACAAAATGGAAGAAACATGTTACTCCATGTCGAATTCAGCAGTCCGAAGGAAATAATGCCATGAATCTGCTCAACGATGAAATTTTCATAATTGATGATCCATTCAAAGCTTATATTAACAGTCTTCGACCTGGCGATATTACAGAGCCCTTCATCGCTGCGAAGGAATCCCATTCGATTAGGTTGATTATTATGAATGTCAATGGAAGGAATCCAGTCGAAAGTGTCGTAGACCCTGGTTCTTCGATTATCACAATGTCCAAAGAAATTTGCCACGAACTTGGCCTTGCTTATGATCCTTCAATCCACATTCCACTCCAATTGGCTAATGGAGGCATTGACAAAAGTTTGGGTTTAGCATGAAATGTGCCTTGCAAAGTGGGGAGTATTATGCTGTTCATGCAAATTCACATAATTCATGACCCAGCCTACAAATCTTACTTGGTTGACCATTCGATGTGCTGACTGAAAGCACCAGTAAAAACTACAGGAACGAGGCTCAGACAATCACGATATACGATCCTAATTCGACATGATCGTGCGCAATCCCCACGATTCCCCATTCTAATCACCATCGAAAGGATTTTTACAACTAGAGGATGAAATTTTGGACATTGACCAGTGTGCTTTCATTATCTCATTCGATCCCTCTAATTTATATATCAATATCGAATGCACTGCGAATATTCCTGATATGGAGTCCTCAAACTCCTCAAAATTCATTTCTTATTCTTTGATCCTTGCAAATTTATATTTAACAGCCAGTCACCAATACAAAACATATTTATCGACCTCAATGGCAACGTCTACGCCTTCTACGCCTATCATCGATTCCTCATATCCAATTTTTGCGGCTTTGAAAAAGAAATACAAACCTGTCGCACAAAAAATTCATCCAGTTATTACTGAGCTACCTGACCGATTTTGCATTGTTCGAACAATTACTGGTGACCCTCTCAAAAACATGCCAAAATTAAATCCTCATCCACCATTGTTTATCCCCACTTCGTGATATACACTCGAACATAAAGCTATTATTGACAAGAATCATCCTGGTGATTTCCTATGGCCAGAGGAACAAAATCTTATGCACGATTTTATTCAAAATAAGGAAACAGCTTTTGCATGGACAGAACAAGAGCAAGGAAGCTTTTGCTCTGACTTTTTTCCTCCTATAGAGTTCCCTGTCATTCCTCACACTCCATGGGTTGAGCAAAACATTTCTATACCTCCAGGTTTGTACAAACAGATATGTGAGATGCTGAAAAAGAAGATAGAAGTGGGAGTATATGAACCATCAAACTCTTTGTACTGATCACGATGGTTTTGCATTGCAAAAAAGGATGCAAAATCACTTCGAATTGTCCACAGTCTCGAACTGCTTAGCCAAGTAATGATCCAGCACTCAGGCGCCATACCGATACCTGAACATTTAGCAGAACAATTCAGGGGATGATCATGTGGAGGAATGTTGGATCTCTATGTGGCATTTGACAAAAGGAAAGTCACAGAATCATCTCGTGATCTGACAACATTTCAGACACTGTTCAGAGCACTTCGCATTGTTACCCTACTCATGGGTTGGACAAATTCTGTCCCTATCTTACACGATGATGTGACATTTATTCTACAGCCCAAAATTCCTCATATCACCATCCCTTACATCGACGACACACTGGTTAAGGGTCCGAAATCGGAATATAGAATGATCTGTAGATCCTACGAAACGATTCCCAAGAATCCAGCTATTTGACACTTTGTCTGGGAGCATTTTGAAAATTTAAATTGGATAGTCCAGCACATGAAGTATTGCAGAGGAACATTTGCAGGTCCAAAACTCTATCTTTGCATCCCCAAAATAATTGTTTTAGAGCATCGATGCAATATCGAAGGTCGTATGGCTGACCCTACTCGAATCGCAGCTGTTAGCAAGTGTGGACCATGTCGAAGCCTCACCGAAGTCAAAGCATTCCTAGGAACCATTGGAGTTTGTTGTATCTTTATCCGAAATTTTGCTCAATGAGCTGCAGCACTGATCCAACTCACTCAAAAAGATGTACCTTTCAAATTCGGAGTGGAACAAATAGCAGCCCAAGAAGATTTGAAAGTAGCTCTAATCAATTCCCCAGTGATTCGAGCTATCAATTACTCATTTTCAGCCCCAGTAATTCTATCAGTCGACACTTTGAACATTGCTATTGGTTTCTTTCTTGCTCAATGCAATCCCAAAAACCCTCGAAAACAATATTATAGTCGATTCAGATTGATTATGCTTAATGACTGCAAATCCCGATTTTCGCAGCCAAAACTCGAACTTTACAGTCTATATCGTGCTCTTGGAGCACTATGATTGTACCTAATAGGAGTTTGAAGGCTTATCATCAAAGTTGATGGATGATATATTAAAGGCATGCTCTCGAATCCTGATATCGCACCTAGCACTAGCATGAATCGATGGATCATATCCATCCTAACCTTTCACTTTACATTAGTCAACATCGCAGGGACACACCATGGTCCTGACGGACTTTTGAGATGCCTTCCACAAGATGAAGATGTTCAGCTCGACAATGAAGATAATTTCAGAGACTGAATCGACCGCCTTCATGGTTTTGTACATCAAATAAATCCTATTACAACCCAACTATTTACTTCACATTGAATTTCGACCTTTTCCCTCTCTTTGAATTTCAGTAAGGGGGAGGATCTCACCTATAATGATGTCCCACGATCGAATAATGCAAAAACGAACAATGAGAGGTTACTTCACATTCGAAAATGGTTACATGACTTGGTGCGACTCCCTGATCTATCAGACGCAGAATACACTACCTTTATTCAATATTGCACTGAATTCTTTTTAGACTTGGGCAAACTATGGAGGAAAGACTCCCAAGGAGCTCACAAAATTGTCGCTCCTCCAGAATGTTGTCTCGAAATCATTTGCGCAGCTCACGATGACATTGGACACAAAATGGTTTTCGCTACTAAATCAGTTATCGCCCTTCAATTTTGGTGGCCAAACATGAAAGCCAACATCACATGGTATATTCGAACCTGCCACCTATGCCAAATTTGGCAGACTCGAAATGTTCTAATTCTGCCCACAGTTGCCACTCCAGCACCCCTCTTTGGCAAAGTCTATATCGACACAATGCAAATGCCACCTTCGAACGGATTCAAATACATTGTACAAGGTCGATGCTCACTAATGACCTATCCAGAATGGCAAAAATGCCACATCTCTGGGCGATTGGATCTTCAAAGACATTATTTGTCGATGGGGCTTGCTATATGAAATCATAACCGACAATGGCGCTGTGTTTATTGCAGCTATGAAATATCTTGCACAACAATATCATATTAACCATATTCGAATTAGCGGTTATAATTTGCATGCCAATGGACTCGTCAAATGAGCCCATTTTAATGTTCGACAATCATTATTTAAAGCTGTCGATGGAGAACAAGCAAAATGGTCAGCAGGGGCACACTCAGTATTTTGGGCAGAATGAGTCATGGTTCGTAAATGCATGGGTTGTTCTCCTTACTTTGCAGTTACAGGAGCACATCCTCTAATACCCCTCGACATCTCTGAGGCAACATACTTACAACTGCCACCTGATTCAATTTTATCGACAACCGATCTTATAGCTCGATGAGCCATAGCACTACAAAAATGATCTAATGACCTCGAACTGTTATATTCAAAGGTCTACACTGATGATACTCAACCTGAAAACCCAAACAAAACCTACTAAATGGCTTTGGATGGTATAACACGAGTCAGAGGAAGGGTGTGAGGTGGTACTAAATATCACCACTGAGACCAATATGTTGTGTTTAGTGACATGAAAATAATAAGGGCTGGTTCAAATAATCTGTAAGAGTGTACGAGGTTGTTCAAAAGAGTTCAAAAGAGGTTCGAAGATGTGCAAAATAGATTCGAAAAAGGTTTGAAGAGGTTTGAAGTCATGCAAAGTAGTCCAAATAAGTTCAAATAAGTTCAAAAAGGTTCGAGGTATATCGAAGAGCGAATTTAATGAATGTGAAGTGCTTGTCAAATGGCGATAGTTGATGGGCAATAAAATAGAGAGCGAATACGATAGTTTCAAGGAAGTTCACAATATTTTGCAGAACTTAGAGATATGATGTGAACTAAGACTCAAGAGAATGACTCTTAAATCTGACAATGACTGGAGGGTAACTTGTGCTGTTTCCTGTTGTTCTATTATTGTTCTAACTAACTAATACAAGTCTATATACAAAATGAAGAGATAGTACTAAAAAGGAAATAAGAACATAAGGCAAATATATTAAACAATGAGGACTTGTAGATCATGAAACAAATGAGAAATAATAAATGATGAAACATAAAGTGTTCCCATATAGTAAAAGTACTTCAATATATCAATTGAAACACAAAAATGCACTTATCGCATTCTAACTCTCTTGTATTCTCTCCTCGTGTCCAGTAGTGCCCCATATGCAACTAGATAGCTTGTTCTGGATGTGCAACATGTATCGAAAGTGTTTTAAGATGACTATACAGTGGCCGATATGGTTCGAGATGCTGCAAAGTCATTCAAAGTGTCGCGAAATTGTTTGAAGTCGTTCGAAGTGTCGCAAGATTGTTTGAAGTCATTTGAAGTATTTTGAAGTCATCCAAAATAATGCGAAATAGTGCGAAATAGATTCGACATCGATTTCGTGGCATTCGTAGTGATTCAGAATGTCTGTCGTAATGTCTCGATACGAGTGGAACTGTTCTCCAGACCTTAAAGCGTGTAGTGGACCTATCATCCTCCCCCTTACTGAAATCCTGACTGTCCCAGTCAGCCAATCGAAGTCACATGCAAAATGTGTGATCATGTTAAAAACTTAGCAAGGTTCAAAATATTTCTCATTATTCTTCTTCCATCACCTCTATATCATCCAACTCTAGCTTTTCTAATGTCTCTTCTGGCTGAACTAAACATTGAAGTCATTGAGTACACGAAGTCGATGCCCGAGCGAGGCATCGCCAAAGATATGGATTTCGAAGTCTGGGGGCAGGGTTTTTGTGTGAAAATGGTACATCTTGTCTTCATCGATTCATGGTCAAGGGTGCTAAATTGTTTTGTATAGGCAGAATATGATGAACTCGCTGAAGATCTCAGTGAAGAGCACGATGCAACCATTCAAAAGGTTATTGATGAGGTTTTCAAACTTTACAAACTAATGGCTCAATGCGAGTGGATTTCATGGGGCGGAGAATTATTATTTGTGGATTTAGCAGAAGAGATCCAATGCAAGACTAGGGAGGAAAAAGCGAAATGTGTTCGAGAGGAGAAGGAGGCAGCAAAAAGGGCGCGGCTCAAGGGCCAAAAAGTCACATTACAGAAAGGTCGCAATGTCGTTCTGGCCGAATTTCGCGTGAAGACAATCTCAAAGGAAGTATTGCAATGATGGAATGCAGTCATCAAGATACTCGGATTAAGGAAAATCCCACTTGCAAGAAAGATCCTTGCAAAAAACATTGATGGAACCCTGAACAAGAATGGAACGATCTCCCATTACATTTACATCGATACAGAAATCAGAGGAAAAGACGAGAAGATGAGGATGCTCATAATGGGGCTGGGAAAGAAGAGGATCATCCTGGGTTACTCCTGGCTTCAAAGATGCAACCCAATTATTGACTGGAAACTGGGCACCCTGACCGACAAATCAACTGAGGGTCTCCTTATGAGGAAAATCCGGACTATAATCGAACGATCATGCACCATCACCAGTAAGCAAAGTCCCACTCTAGATGACAAGGGGCCGTCTGTATCGAGAGTAATGTTGAGCCCGACTCTCAAGAGGCTACCTAAAAGGAGTGCTGGGAAGACCTTTGGGGAAACCCACCTCACCGCCGCCGAGCACGTGAAGAGTAGGCTCGGGATGGTTCATCTTGCAAGAGGACTTTGCTCTGAGGATGAACTCGATGGCAACAAACCACACTTGGCAATGAACACCCATTCTGGAATCAACCTGCAGACACTGGCACTAGACACGGAGGGCATCAACTTACCGCCCTGCATGAGGAAGGATCACGATGGAATGGATGCGCTGTTTGCCTACATTCGAGGGGAACCAATGATTGGGGTGTTCAGAACCGAGGAATCCCCCCTTACGATCGAACATGACTACATTCCCCCGAATTATCAAAAACTCAGGTACATCACATGCATCACTCGATCTCGATCAACTGGCAGGGTAGCCTACTCTAATACCACATACATCTGAGCAAAGACTTCCATCTCGCAAAGGCTCACCCATGAGAAAGAGGGCAACAAGGAGACGCAGTTGCTTGACGATTTACTCCCTAACAAATACAAGGAGTATAGGAGCGTGTTCAAAAAGGCAGCGTCAGAGAGATTCCCCGAGTCTAGACCGTGGAACCATGTGATCAAGCTCAAACTGGACTTTATCCCAAAAGACTGCAAAGTCTACCCCATTACCCCGGTGGAACAGAAAAAATTGGACAAATTTATCGATGACAATCTAAGAAAGGGATACATCACCCCATCCAAGTCACCCATGGCATCACCATTCTTCTTCATAGCAAAAAAGGACTCTGATGCACTTTGACCCTGCCAAGACTACTGGTATCTGAACGAAGGAACCATCAAGAACTCTTACCCCCTTCCATTGATTGGTGACCTACTCGACAAGCTGAAAGGGGCAAAATGGTTCACTAAATTAGACATCAGATGGGGATATCACAACGTCAGAATTAAGAAGGGAGATGAGTGGAAAGCAGTGTTCAAGACCAATAAGGGGCTGTTCAAGCCCAAGGTCATGTTTTTCAGACTCTGTAACTCCCCAGCGACTTTCCAGGCAATGATGAATGGTATCTTCTGGGACATGCTAAATGAGGGGTGGCTGGTGATCTACATGGATGACATCTTAATCTTCTCGAAAAACAAAGAGGAACACGAGGAGAGAACGAAGAGGGTCCTGGCTAGATTAAGGGAAAACGACCTCTATCTGAAACCAGAAAAGTCTAAGTTCGATGTACAAGAAGTCGAATTCCTTGGGCTAATCTTGCGACCAAACCAACTGGCCATGGACCCAACTAAACTGAGTGGGATTAAAGACTGGCCACCCCCAACTAATGTCAAGGGGGTTAAATTGTTCCTAGGCTTTGGGAATTTCTATCGGAGATTCATCGGCAACTTCGCTGCGATCACAAAACCACTCAATGACCTGACAAAGAAGGATCAACCCTTCAATTGGACAAATGAATGCCAAGAGGCATTCGACACACTAAAAAGAAAATTCTCCAAGGCACCAGTATTATTAATGCCGAACACTGAGAAGCCATTTGTAATTGAAAGCGATGCCTCAAAATATGCAATGGGGGCTGTCCTGAAACAAACTGACACTAATGGAGACTGGCACCCTTGCAGTTACATCTCCCACTCCCTAACAGCGACCGAATCGAATTATGAGATCTACGATCAGGAGCTCCTGGGAATAATATGAGCACTAGAAACCTGGAGACACTACCTCCAGAGATCCAAACACCCCACAATGATCCTGTTGGATCACAAAAATCTCATGTACTTTAGAACGGCACAGAAACTAAACCAGCGACAGGCAAGATGGAGCCTTTTCCTATCGCAATTTAACCTCCAATTAGTACACATGCCAGGGAAAATGATGATACAATCTGATGCCTTATCACGATGAGGAGACCACATACCCAACATTGACGATGACAATGATGACATCACATTCTTAAAAGACAAGATCTTCGCATGAACTATTGACACTGAATTGAAAGAAGTACTGGCGGAAAGCATGATGTGTGATGATCTACTAAAAGAGATAGTAAGGGCCATCAAGGAAGGAGGGACGCCACTGATCAAGTCGGCGGTAGAAGACTGGAGAATGGAGGATGACGGGATGGTCTTTTTTAAGGACCAATGCTACGTCCCAGATGACAAGGAATTGAGGAGGAAAATCATGGAAAAATACCATGACAATGTACTTACGGGATACCCCGGCCAATTCCAGACTCTCGAACTGGTATGGAGAGACTACTGGTGGCCAGGAATAATGATCTTCATCTGGAACTATGTCGACAGATGTGCCACATGCCAACAAATGAAGGTAAACATGCACCCAACAACTCTACCACTATCGCCAATCAAATCTGAGGCAACATGACCATTTGCACTGGTAACAATGGATTTCATTACTGACTTACCAATCAGTGAGGGATGTGACACCATCATGGTCGTGGTAGACCATGGGCTTACTAAGGGGGTAATTTTCATCCCCTGCAACAAGACCGTTGATGCACTGGGGGCAGCAGACCTTTATCTGCAAAATGTGTTTAAAAGATTTGGCCTTCCTGACAAAATCATATCTGACCACGACCCACGATTCGCCTCCAATGCATTCCAGGAGTTGGGAAGACTCCTGGAAATAAGGCTGGCCATGAGTATGGCCTATCACCCACAGACCGATGGGGAAACAGAGCGAGTTAATCAAGAACTGGAAATCTATCTCCGGATCTTCTGCGTGAACAAGCCATCACAATGGAAAAGGCACCTCACCACTGCCAAATTCACACACAATCAGAAGCACCACTCGGCGATCAAAAACACTCCATTCTACGTAATGATAGGAACACACCCTAGGGCCATCCCCACGACCTATGAGAAAATGAACATGCCGGCTACCGAGCAGAGAATAGCTGAACTGGGAAATGTATGGCGGGAAGCCTTGGCGGCACACAAACTATCCCGACAGGTGATGATCAGATGAAACGGATGAGGTTTCCACCCATTTATGGTGGGAGAGAGAGTTTGGCTTGACTCAAAGAACTTGAAGTTGGGATATCCGACCAGGAAGCTCACACCTAAATGCAAAGGGCCATTCCCTATCATGTGAGTAATCTCTTCCCATGCCTACGAGTTGAGGCTCCCTTCGCAGTAGAGAATACACCCCATCTTCCATGCTTCCCTTCTCTCACGTTTCAAGGAGAATGAAACCCACAAACCAAATCTTCTCCCTCCACCTCCTGATCTGATCGAAGGAGAATTGGAGCACAAGGTAGAGGCTATTTTGGCTCACAAAAGGATGGGCCGGAGGACCCGATTTCTGGTGAAATGGAAGGGCTATAGCACAGCAGAAAATACCTGGGAACCTGAAGCTCATTTAAAAAATGCTGCAGAAATATTGGGGGAATACAAAGCCACCCACAACCTGATAACAACATGAGCCAACCTCTCCATTTTTACATGAATGTCACACCCGACCCTGACCCCACCAGTACTTTCGAACTGATCCTTAGTTTTGTCCGCAATGTCGACGACTCGCATAATGAAGAAAGGCTGATGTCCATGACTCGAGACCGGGCGCTGCTGCACAGGACGACATGAAACCTCTTCGAAACATACCACACCATCTCGACCCTCAAACGGGTGTTTTACCATCTGACCGAGGAAGCGTACCATCTTGACCTGCTCCCACTAATGAGGAGCTTAGATGAACAAGCCCTGAACTACAGGCCTGGAGAGCGGGTACCCACCCCACAGCGAATCTTTATTATAGAACCATTAGATGACAAAGAAGATGAAGATTTCAAAACCACACCTGAACTACTGACATTACCACCTCCACCACCACGAGCACCCACTCCCTATCCCAGACTGACCACCCCCAAATATGCACCTGCACCACTGTGGATGTGGAACTCTATATGTTTTATGTGCACATGAATCGGCCACTTCTCATCGCACTGCCCAGAGTACCAGTGCCTGCACTGCCGATGGTGGCGACCCAAACATTCCGCTCTCTTCTGCCCAAGCAACCCATCCTGTGACAACCCACCACGTCACCGGACAACCTAAAACCGAACCACAATGACCTTTAACTTAAACGTTGCCATCACTCTCAGCGCCATCTTCGGCATCGCAATTCTCTTTATGTTTACATTCTACATTCTTATCTGGCTCAGAATCCTGACCATGCCACCCCTTCCTCCCATCATGACATTCATGACCAGCACCACTGTACAGTTCACACAGACAAACAAGATCAAACTACCTGCTAGGGTCTACGCGCATGATGCTCCTACCACCATGACCTTTAGCACGTTCACGGCAACCACTGAAGGAGGGGTAATCACATTTGATCCTATGAGGACAGTGAGGGGCTAATTTCAGATGGGACTCGAAATCTTGAGAAGGAGCTGATGTTATGGATGGGGGAATCAAATTTCTTTTCTATTGTCTTCTATGAACACATTCTCATGTTATTATCTCCAAGACATCTTACTTACGACAAGCGCTTACTTGCTATTGTCTTCATTATCCTCATTTCTCTCACTATTGTGATAGCTATGTACGCTCTCATGCTATTGTCCTTTCACTTCTATTGTTCCTATTGTTTTCATAGCACAACTCATTCTATTTACAATCTTATGCTTGTGGTATTTAAGCTGCGAATACAGGACCAGTCAAGCTCAGCTTGACCTGGTCATTTCTATGCCTTTACGATCTGATAGCTTGAGTCATCCTCAAGTCGTTGCTTATGAGCTTCGACGATCTTGAACACTTTATTGAAAGTTGTCGCTTACGAGCCTCAACTCGTTTCACAAACTAAAGGCTTTGACTCTAACAGATTAAGTCAAGATTAAGTCAAGGATGATTAAGGATTGATATTAGACTGGAGATGAATAGATGAAGATACACATATACATGTAATTTGCAAACTGAAGACTAAGGCTAAGCTATGGGCACTTAAATAATGAAGGCCAGAAGAATAATGGAAAAGGTGGAAGTTTACTAACAGGTCTTGGTAAGTGTCCATGACCAGAATTGGTAAGACTGTATTAGGAATAAAGTGAATAAGCAAATGATTAACAAAGCACATGACAACTTGTCTGATGACTAAAAAGTGCTGCAGCCAGGATGCTGGCAGAGAAGGTCAGAAAAGAGTCAGAAAAGAGTCGGGTGTTATTGGGAATCTGGTCAGGTGGAATGGGTCTTGACAGTATTTCCCCCTTAGTGCTGAGCCTATGAGGCATGTGAAGGTTCAAAAGTCTGACTTAAAAGCCAGGTCTGTGGTCAGAAAATTCCAAGTTCCTAATCTTTACTGTCAACATGGACCCACCCTTGTAATCAATCCACTATTGAACAGTTGGCTGCCCTCAAGGCTCAACAGGAAGAACTTGTCTGGGAGGTGCTCCAGGTAAAAGAAGAAGTGCGACAAGTAGAGGCTGCACAGGTGGCAGCAGCATGGAAAGCAGAGGAGGAGGAGCAGAAGAAGGTGGCAGCCATGAAGCATGCAGGCAAGAGGAAGGCAGTGGATGAGGAGGGTGAGGCAGAAGAAAGTGGGACGCTTGCTAAGAGGGTGAAGAGCAAGGTGCAGGTGGATGCAGAGTTCAAGGAGGTCATGCAGGTAGAGGCTGCATGGCCTTGCAGGTAGAAGCTGCATGGCCTTGCAGGTAGAGGCTGCATGGCCTTGCAAAAGATGAGTGGTTGTCTTCCTCACTGTTGAACATAACAATGATGCTCTCCCCCTTAGATGTTTTAATTAAAAGTGGCATGTTTCCAGATGGGTGCCCAGGGCTGGGCATGTTGAAATTAAATCCTGATACATGCTGCATACATGAGGCCATGCATGCAACACCAAAACGTCACATATCTGGGTCCAATGCCTTAAAAAGAAATCTGATGCTGCTGCGGCCATCAGACAATTTCGGGCAGTGGCTTTGACACAGTATGGCACTACAATCAAGCACTGGCGTGTTGATCCAGGGGGGGAGTTCAAAGATCGTGAGCTACAAATGTGCTCAAGGACTTTGGCATCAAAATAGAGATGTCTGCACCCCACGTTCACCAACAGAATGGGCGTGCAGAGCATGCCATAAGGACAATAATGGAAAAGTCGCAAACCCTGCAATTTACCGCATGTCTACCACAATCATGGTGGGAATTTTGCATTGAACATGCAACACACCTATACAACCGAACCCCGATAAGGCGCCTGAAATGGCTGACACCGGTTGAGGACCTGACAAAGGTCCGCCCAGATCTAAACGATCTGAAGGTTTTTGGTTGTGGTGCTTACGTCTACCTATCCAAGGAGAAGCGTCCAAACACATTGGCTCCTCGATCGGAGTTGATGACGTACCTTGGATTAGAAGACAGCATTAAAGCATACTGTTTCATGTGACCTAGTGGCGCAATATTCATTGGTGCTATGGCACTATTTGATGAAACGCTGTTCCCATGCTGTCCCAGAGCTAAAACTCCTGCCAATACGGACCTTGGTGATTTTCCACCTCCAGAACCAGAAGATGATGACCACTCATCTGGAACGGATGGCGATGATTCTATACCGCCACAAGATCCGCCCCTTCCTCCATCATCAGAAAATGATGATGATGATGTACCAAGTGAGCAAAAGGCACATGACAATGTGACAGATGCTCTTCCTCTGCTGCCTCCAGTAACCACTGAGGACTTTCGTCCAAGACGTGATGATCAACAGGAATGGCAGCAATTGCCCCATCGATCAGGCAGGCAGAGGAACATTCCAAACTGTCCTGGCAATACCTATGGAGAGAAGCGACTCCCCTCTGACATAGAGAGAGACATTGCACGTGATCGATATTGGAAGAGATCTGTGGGTCAAGATTCGGATCATAACTGAACACGACCACAAACTCAACAGAAAGAACTGGTTGCTGGACCGAGTTCGGCACCCCACGAGAGTGTGCCTGATTCCAATGATCAAGAACATGATCACCCAATGGGGGAACCGGACGAAGCAGGTTATATTAAAAAGATAACCGAGGAAGGAGGAGATAAGCTTATTCGCTGGCTGTTGTCAAAAGCAGTCAAACCATCGAGCGAAATAAGCCAAGTTCCAAACCAATTTCGCGATATTGCGCGCCTACCATGGCAGCAGCAACATGAGTGGAAACAAGCTTGTCATGAAGAATTAGAGGCTCTTCATAAGCGACAAGTCTATGACATCGTCGATCTTCCACATGATTGAAAAATGATCAAAAATAGATGGGTTTTCTCCATAAAATCGGATGGAAGAAAACAAGCCAGACTCATGGCCAAAGGCTTTTCACAAGTCGAAGGCATTGACTTTGATGAGATTTTCTCACCAGTAGTCCGCTACGAGACCGTACGCCTCATGTTTGCACTTGCATCTCTAGAAGGCATGTATATGACCGGCCTAGATGTAAAAACTGCATTTTTATATGGCAAACTAGATGAGGAGATCTATATGGATCAACCCAAGGGTTTCAGACTCGAGGGAAAAGAGCGCAAAGTATTGCGCTTACGCCGAGCATTGTATGGCCTTAAACAAGCCTCACTTGCATGGTGGAAAGAGCTAGAGGCATTTATGCGCACCATTGGGTTCGTGCGTGCCAGCTCCGATGCCAGCATTTTCATACACAAGAATCCTAAGACAGGCAGCATTGTTATTGCACTTGTCTATGTTGATGATGGCTTGTTCATGGGGAAGAACAAGAAACTTGTGGATGAAAAGAAAAATGCTTGTCTAAAGCATTGGGAGTGCTGTAGTACTGAAAAAGTCATGGAATTCTTAGGCATGCGCGTCACCCAGACTGCAAGCAAAGTCAAACTCGATCAAACTGAATATCTCGCCAAAGTGCTTGAGAGATTCGAGATGACAAATGCCAAAGCGACCCCCACTCCACTCCCGACTGGTTACAAACCATCGGAAAACACAGCAATGCCCAATGTGATGCTTAGATCAAAATATCAGTCTGTGATCGGATCTTTATTGTATCTGATGCTCGGAATGCGACCTGATATCGCTTATGCGGTAATCAAGATGTCACAATTCTCGGCTAATCCTAGCCAAGAACATCTAGACAAAGCAATGTACATCATGCACTATCTGGTGGGAACCCAGAAATATAACATTGTCTATGATGGTGAGAAGTCTGAGGGGCTACAGGCCTTCACAGATTCTGATTGGGCAGCTGACACTGTCAAACGCCGATCTACAATGGGTTACTTTGCTACTCTAGCAAGTGGCATTGTGTGCTGGCAGTCCCGTTTACAAAAAACTGTAGCACTGTCATCCACAGAAGCCGAATATATGGCTCTCTCCGACACTTGTCGACAGATAGTGTGGATAGAGTCCTTATTCCAGGAACTTGGATATGTACTGAAGCGCATACCAATCTGTGCTGATAATCAGGGATCCATCTTTATCGGATCAAATCCAGTTCAGGAAAGAAGGACCAAACATATAGACATTCGCTACCACTATACCCGCGAATGCATAGAAAATGACAAAGTCACAGTCGTTTTCATTCCTGGAAATGATAATCCAGCTGACATGTTCACAAAGAACCTTGGCGCTGTCTTATTCAGGAAATTTAGAGACTCTCTCGGAATTACTTTCGAGATTCAAACTTAGCTGCTTAGAGCACTGTACAGTTTGAGGGGGGGTGTTGAAATTAAATCCTGATACATGCTGCATACATGAGGCCATGCATGCAGCACACACATGTTACTGCGCTTACTGCGCATACATGTGGTAAACACATTCCTGAGTCATGTGACATCCTTACTATTATGTATATAAGGAGAACCTGTACTGTAGTAGATATACAGTGTTCTTACCTCTGCTAAACCCTAGCTCTAAGACTAACTAAACCCCAGGTAGGTTATAAGGAACATGTCGTCTCTTCCTCTGTGCAGCGTATGTAGTCTGCTCCAACAGGGCATGCGAGCCCTGCACAAGGGCAAAACACAAGTGTGAGGAAGTGGTGTAGGAGGGGCAGAAGGCCCCAAAGGAGAAAGTAGTAAGGGGGGGGGGCAAGATGGTGAAGCTCATTGTAAGATAATTCCTCACTTATCTTACCATTCCCCTTGGCCACCTTCCATTTCCATACTATGACTAATACATGTGATCATGTGCATTCTTGTTGACCTCGCGATACATGTCTTGAATCCCTTAGTCTCTTACAATCAGTGTTTAAAGATCCAGTCCAGTCCAGTTTTTTGACTTCCAAATGGGGCAACCACAACTGCAACTGGTCCAGGACCAACCCAGATATTAGGTGGACTGAACCGGACTGCCTAGGACTGGTCTTTTGCAGTTCATGGACTGAAAGAAGATTAGTTTGGACCAGTATTTTGATGTATAATTTGTTGTACCAATATAAGCCATCTATATCTCAACAACCATTACTTGGAACCTTAAATGGGTAATATAACATGATGGAGCTTGTAAATACCCAGCTTTTGATTCCATTTTTAAGAGATTTGACAAAGATTTGATGTTGCTATGCCCAAAACTGAATTACATTTGCTAAAGATGCCAGCAAAATGTAATGTAACAACCATAAATTATGTGATGCATACAACACATTGATGGATGGTGAGCATATTTATCTACCTCAAATCTCCATATCCAAAAATAGAATAAAGCAAAATGACCAAAATATGAGTGAGTTGAAATCAAAGTCGTTCTGGGACAAGTTGCATGAAAGAAATACTTGTACCAAAATGAATTGGGTCATATCTTTCTCAATTCTTGACCGTTGATGTGGTCTGTTGGTACTCGGTGCAGAGTCTCAATGGAAGGGGTGAACACTTAACCTACAACTGCAGGTGTGCTTGGGGTGAGGGGGGGGGGTTCATTTAGAGCCTCAGATCGTCCTTTGGGGCACAGAGACTATGAGGGGGCTGGAACAATGGTTTTCAATGTGCACACTAGTTGTGTGCGCTAAAGGGAAGATATGCACAGTGGTGGGAAAGTGCACAATGCAAAGGGGCAAAAATGTGCAGTGCAGAAAAATGTGCAATGGGAGCACAAAAGTGTGCAATGATGGGGATGATGAAGATGGGTAGTACAGTGGGATGAAGACAGCACTGGGATGTGCTGGTAGAGGGACACACAGGTTAGGGGTGCAAACGGGGTGAAAGTGCAAGGGGCAGAAAAAGGTGCAAATGGTGCACAAAATGCAGCTATACAAAAAAAGGTGCAAATGGTGTGCAAATGCAGCTATACAAAAAGCACACTGCAAGAGTGCACAAATGAGGATGAAGAATGCAATGCAGGCATGAAACGCAGCAATACAATGAGGGGATGCAAACAATATGCAAACATGGCTATATGAAGGGCGCACTACAAAGGCGCATGGACTAGATGCTGGTGCACAGACTATGTGCGACGCTAACTGAGCTATGAACTGTGAGGGGGGGAAAGATCCTGTAGATTCTCTATCTGTCCATCTACTACATATGTACAAATGGCTTATATGATAAAAATGGTAAAATAAAGTGTAAAAATAGAAAGCGCCATGCGCTACCCACAAGCGCATCCATTTGCCCATCTAAACCCGACCACACTATGCCGCTGCCTCAGCCAATAAGATTTGTGCACCTATAGCCCAATACCCAACTGTTCAGGTGCGATGCGCTATTTTTGGTGTGCTCTAGGTCTCGTGCACTCTTCCCAATAAATCTGCTTCAGTGTTATGTGTTATGTGCTGTGCCTTAGTAATAATAACATGATCAACCTGTGCTGGTTACCAGATAAGGCAATGCCAATTGGAAATGCAGAAGAACTATAAGGAGATGCTGTGAAAGGCCAAATACTGCCAAAGTGCCAGGATTACATGAAAGTGCCCAAGTGTGCACAGTCCAATGCCAAATAGGTGCAAAGTGCCCCGATTATGTGAGAATGCACAGTTCGCTCATGTTGGAATCATGGTATGCCTCAAGTAAATGCACCAGTAAGATGGAAGCCATGATGCACAGTGCAACTGGTGTGGTGGATTGTTGTGTGTGTGATAGGGATTGTGCAATGAGTGTGCAGCAGAGAATGTGAGTTGCAGGTAAAGCATAAAAGGAGCATGCAAAGGCACATCGAGCATGCAATAACTGTGAAAGGCAGATAAGGAGTGTGGGGGAGGCACGTGGAGGCAGTTTGAAGTGTAACAGGGCGCATTTAGGGTGCATGACAGCAGGCAGCTATGGGGGAACCAAAAGCACAGTAGAAATGTAAAAGGTGCACTAGGGCACACTGGAACACATGGGAGCGCACTTGGGCACACAAAAGTGCATGAAGGCATACAAAAGCATGCTGTGCAAAGTGAGTAGAAGATGTCCAAGTGATGCACACAATTGTGAAAAATGCCATAGTACAAGCACAGGGTGATAGGAAGCTGTATCATCTCCTCCCAACTGAAATACTAACTGTCCTCAGGCAGCATCCTTGTCAGCTATTGAAGTGCGAAGCGTGAGCGCCAAGAAAGTGGGTGAGCAGTAGAAGTGAATGTTTGGAATATTTGAAGAGGCCAAGTAAAGTGCACGAAAATGTGCAAAGCAAAGTGTGCAAGTGCAAATGAAATGTGGAAAAATTGTCCAACCATCACTCTCCTCCTCTCAACTGAAATTTTGACTCTGTCCATATGGTGAAAGTATGAGAGATAAAAGGAAGTGCACGCCATATGACAAATTGTATAAAAAGGTGAAATATCCATAGTGGTGCATGTGGAGCACTAATTGTGTGCCTCATTGGCACTTTCGTCATCCTCAGTGCTATCTCCTTATGCTTCTTCTTCGTCAACTGCTTCTTCGTCTTCTGTGTTTACTACTATGGACTCTTCCATCTCTCCCAACTGCATTGTGGTGATATCGAGCACTATGCCTGGGAGCGTGATGGACTTGCACATGCAGTATGGCACTAGGTGAAATACAGCTATTGTATGGCACTGCCAAAAGTGCTCAAGTAAAGTGGATTGCATCATGTAAAAGCACTTGTGTGCAACATTGTCATGGCTGGTGCACAATATCGGTAAGCATCTGGACTGCCAAATAACAAGCTGGTGAGTGCCATGCACATTGCACTTCCATAAGTGCTCCTTGTGTTTGAAAAATGTGCTCACATAGCACACAAGTGCACCATACTCGGAATCCATGAAATCATTAGGGTGCATTAGAGTATCCATCCAAATTTACACCAAATCTAACTTCTCATCCTCTGCATCTGCTGTGGTGCTTCTCGGAACTTGGCTAGAGTCATCATCGTAAATAAGTGCACTATTGGGCATTTGCACTTGGCTCTGGCTGCATTAGCACAAGTGCTTGCATGTCAAAGGACTGTGAAATGGGACGTATCACATGCATAAAGCCATGTAGTGCATCAATCCAATCCTCAAACTCTTCATCGTCTTCTCCTTCTAAGTCCTCTGGCTGCTTCAGCCAACGTGAAAGCCCATCTGGACCATGCACCGCTCCTTTAACATGTACAAGCATAAAGTGGAATGTAAGGATTGACACAATCCACCAGTTAATGCTAGTGGATGGTTGGATATTGGGGTTTTGTAGCATGCCCTTGATATAGCATGCATCAGTCTCAACAATTAAGTTGTGTACACCTATAATATAAAGGCACCAACTGCACAGTGCACGGTAAAGCCCATGGATCTCTAGCTTCAGTTGCAAAAAGCACGCTTCTCTGTCGTTGAGCATAATTGAGCTGAACCGGTTGTAAATGCGCACTTTTGCTGGCAAAGGTAAAAGCCAACCACTATCTGGGAAGTGTCAACCGCAAGGATAACGGGGAGTTCTGAGGAATAATCGATCAGTTGTAGTGCAGGGCAATCTAGTACTGCTTGCTTGATGTCATTTTGTGCTGCTATCTGCTCTGGGCCCCATTTGAATGGAGCATCCTTGCATGTAAGCCTTGTGAGCACATTAACATGGTGCGCATAATTGCAGATATCAGTGCACATTAAACCAACTGTTCCCAGGAATGTGCACACTTCTGACAGCATGTGGCATGCACCCCAATTGCGGATAACATCTACCTTGTCATGTTTGGGTTTTCTACCTTCTGGTGTGCAATAATGACTGAGAATGACAAAGTTCTCAGTGCACAATGTGGATTTCATCCCAGAAAAAGTGCCACTGCTATATTTCATGCACTGCACAATGGGGTTCATGTTCTGGAAGTGCTCCCACACAAAGTGCCTTATGCCAGGGTTCACAGTGAGTGCTTCACATGAGCCATCCAGTAAAATGTAGCGCTTCGAAGGCCCCTTGACTGGAACATCATCGATATAGGGAACAGTGTAATCTGGAATCTCTGGCTGCAGAATATAGCACACATCATCATGGAAGATTGGTACTGAGTTTGTCCAACCCATTGGCAATGTAACGAGGTGCATTGCGCTATATGGCATCTGGAATGTCATAAGGTCATGTGACAATTCTTTGATTAAGCGCTCATCGTATCCCACATATAGATCAAGGACAGTGCCACATGCATGCCCTGAAAACTGCTCTGCAAGGTGCTCAGGTGTAGGGGTGACACCGGAATGTTTAATGGTAACACGATTAAGCAGTTTGAGGCTATGTACGATGTGCAGTGCTTTTCCATCTTTCTTGAGCATGCAGAACCAGTGCAATCTATATACCAAATTTGAGTGCTCATAAATGCCTGAGTCTATCTTCTTCCGGATAATAGTGCAAACTTTATCATATATGCCTGGTGAAATGGGGATGTTGCACTCTATCCAAGAGGTGTGCAGAATAACCAGGATTTCTACTGGGGGAAAGAACGCAGTCTTGAAGCTGCCACGCTCCTCATCGCTCCATGCAAAGGCTTCGTTCTGCAATGACATCAAGTGGTGTAAAACCTTCATCTCCTCTGGTAATAGGAAATCGGTGTGGCACTTTTGGAGTGCTTGCATGCGCTCTTCAGTATAGCGCCTGGTTGGGGTAAATGGTGGTGGGTTTGGTAAAAGTGCAGGAAGCACCACTAGTGGATTACCTATAATGTTGTGCTCGATGCAGAATTTGTTTGGGATGGGCGCAATAACTGGTTTGACTTTTCTAGCAACCAGTTTATACTTCTTTTGGTTACTATGCCCTTTTGTGGTGTGCATGCCGCTAATCGATAAAAGTTGCACACACATGTGCACTTTTCAGAAATGTGGCTGGAATAAGTGCCACAGAGTCAATCAAATTTAAGAGTGCCTATGCACGACTGTTGGTACACTGGAATAGGTAGAGTTGAGAGATAATAGAGGTCGAAGGAACAGAAGCAGAAAATGGAATAAGTGCAAATGTGGAAATGTCACAAGATTGGATATCAGAGTTGAATGTTATGATAGTGGCAGCTTCTCCTTGGTCTGCGATCAATTCCTTGAAGCCTGGCAAAAATTTCTTTGTGGGTTATGCTGAATAGCAAAGTGCAGTGTTGCTGGAGCTGGTAAGAAGTGGCACGGCTTCCCCCTAGGCTTTGTTGGAATAGTGGAGATGGTGCCTGTGTTCAGATTGCAGATAGTAATCGTTTGTGCTTTATCCACAAAGTTGCACATGACGGAGTGCATTAACACATCGAAGGGGTGCCCTAACAGAATATTGTAAGCAGGTGAACAGATAATGTGAACTTGCACATAGACAATGATATCTCCAATGTGCGCAGAAATGTTGTGCACAAGCCCAAGTGATTCATCCACCTCTCCATTGGCCGATTGCATGTATAAACGAATGCACAGGTCGTACTGAAGTCCAAGACGATGGCAGACCACTTCTGACATTGCGATAATCTGTGAACCCAGATCTAAGATAGCCTCGAAGTATTCTTGGTTGTCAATCAATAAATCAATGGAACAAAGCGCATGCGACTCTTTTTGCAACCTTCAAAATGTCAGGGTTTTCAATTTTGCCTGGCTGGAGATGGATGAGGTACTGTTCAAATGGATCCTGCAAAACAATAGGAAGTGGCGCTGCAATTGCTGTGCTAACTGGAGGTGTCACATTAAGCACTTTACTTTCTGCAAGAGGCACGCATGCTTTGCAGTGCACAAATGGCATAATGCTTGCAAGGTTGGTAGCTACCACTTCTGCACCAGTAGTTGCAATATGCTTTGGGATAACTTGTTCTCTATGGTGCTGTCTGAGATCGGGCAAAAGGGACAGGAGCTCTTCATGCAAAACCATAACAGAGGGTGCCTTCATGGCACGTGCATATACATTGTCAACAATCTGTGGATTCTGGATGGGAATGACAGTGCGATATGATGGCTCTTTGCCTTTGGAAGTGTTAGCTGGAGGGTCTGATTTATCTGCTGCTGTGGGCACAAAACGCGCTTCAGGAATGTTGGAATAGAGATGTATGGGCATCTCATCGGGCACCTCAGTTACACTCACAGTGGGTTGCAAAGCTGGGGACTCGATACTGTTGGTGGGTGCAATGTCTGTGGTTGTAGAATGCACGCTCTCTTGATTGGATGTATTGTGTGGTGTGTGCCACAGAATTTCAATGCCATCAAAGACTTGCCTCTTCCAAAGTGCCATCAACTCCCACTTGAGTGCATCGATGCACTCTTCCTTTGTTAGTTGCGCATTTGGTGTGCTTTGCATATAATCTGCTGCAGGTGCTGAAGTAGTAACATATGTCGACTGTAAAGGTGCTGCTGGAGCTGGATGAGGCGCTATATTGTAGATGAGCTGCAAATTAGTATTAGATGAAAGTCGACCAGTAGCTATCTGCCCTGGGTTGCGCTTATGCCATTCCTCAATGTGCTTGCCCAAGAAGTTGCCTGGAATAGAATGCAGCACAAATGCACCACCTGGGAGTACGATGCGCCCTTCCACATTTCGCCTACACTTTCCTTTGCTAATAAGGCACTCAATTGAAGCACACCCAGGGATATAATGCCCTATCTGACTGCAACCATTGCACTTGTTGTTGGTCAAGCGAGGCACACCATTTCCACCATCTCTGCACAATGCACTCAATGTGGTAACTATTGTCTGTGTTATGCACTTGAATAAGACTGAGATGTCTTCTGCTTTGACTGTGGGCGCGCTAGGTTGTGGCTGGAAAATGGGTGCGCTGGGTGCTGAGTAGGGTGCATACATATCGGGGTTTTGCGCTGTGAGTTCAGTAAGTGGCTGGAAATAGGGCGCTGCGCCTTCAAAGATAAAGTCGATTGCATCGCATATTGCATCTAATGAGTATGGCACCTTTGCAGGCTGATTTGGTACTGCAATTGCAAGGTGGCTCAAAATGCACTCTAGCTGGTCTGGTTGAAACACCCTAATGAACATGCGGCTTTGGTCATAGTGCGCCAATATGCCTTGCACAACTAATTATTTGCTAATGTTGAAAAATGCGCAATAATAGTGCACAATTTCTTCTGCAGTTACAAGGCCAATGCATGCAGTTTCGCCAATAAGCTTGTCCAGGTCACTAATACTCCATTTACTGCCATCCCTAGAGCTGGGATAAAGCTTTAGGACAGCGTCTTTGAATGTGCCATAGTTGTGCATCATGCTATACTCCAGTAGCAGTTTCCAAGTGTCAGCAGTGTCACTGTCCAAATAGCGCACAGTGTGAAACTTTTTATCGGTCTCATCAGTGACGTTACAATTGTGGAGGAGTTGTGCAAGCTCCTCAAAGTACTTCTGGAGTTCACACAGTTTTGTGGGGTTGAAATGCGGTGCATTTTGGTTGGATGCAGATGGCATATGCATGGTAGCTATGGTAGGTGGAATAAGGTGTGTAGAGTTAAGATCTGGTAAAAGCACAGCAAAATGTGAAGGTGGGGAAGAATGCAGTGATGCAGATGGAGTTAGGGTAGGTAGGGATGATTCAGGTGAAGGTGGAGGTAAAGACAGCACAGACGAGTGATGCATGTTGTTTACGAAGAGTGATTCAAATACTGGTATTTTCCCAAGCTGGAGCGCAGTTGCTAACAGCTCAGAATGGAGAGTGTGAAGGTGGTTAATGTTGAGATGAAGGGCGAGCCAATGGAGGTCTAAATAAGGTCTGATAAACAGAAACCCTTTGTGGTGAACTCCAGAAATGATATAGTCTGTTGGTACTCGGTGCAGAGTCTCAACGGAAGGGGTGAACACTTAACCTACAACTGCAGGTGTGCTCGGGGTGAGGGGGGGGGTTTATTTAGAGGGCCTCGGATTATCCTTCTGGGTGTGGAGACCATGAGGGGGCTGGAATGATAGTTTTCAATGTGTGCACTAGTTGTGTGTGCTAAAGGGAAGATATGCGCAGTGGTGGGAAAGTGTGCAATGCAAAGGGGCAAAAATGCACAGTGCGGAAAAATGTGCAATGGGAGCACAAAAGTGTGCAACGATGGGGATGATGAAGACAGGTGGTACAGTGGGACGAAGACGGCACTGGGATGTGCTGGTAGGGGAACACACAGGTTAGGGGTGCAAACAGGGTGAAAGTGCAAGGGGTGGAAAAAGGCGCAAACGGTGCACAAAATGCAGCTATACAAGAAAAGGTGCAAATGGTGTGCAAATACAGCTATACAAAAAGTGCACTGCAAGAGTGCACAAATGATGAAGAACACAATGCAGGGACGAAACACAGCAATACGATGAGGGGATGCAAACAATATGCAAACATGGCTATATGAAGGGTGCACTACAAAGGTGCACGGACTGGACGCTGGTGCACAGACTATGTGTGATGCTAACTGAGCTATGAACTGTGAGGGGGAGAAAGATCCTGTGGATTGTCTATCTGTCCACCTACTATGTACAAATGGCTTATGTGATAAAAACAGTAAAATAAAGTGTAAAAATAGAAAGCGCCATGTGCTACCCACAAGCACATCCATTTGCCCATCTAAACCTGACCGCACTATGCTGCTGCCTTAGCCAATAAGATTTGTGCATCTATAGCCCAATACCCAACTGTTCTGGTGCGATGCACTATTTTTGGTGTGCTCTAGGTCTCGTGCACTCTTCCCAATAAATCTGCTTCAGTGTTATGTGTCACATGCTGCACCTTAGTAATAATGATGTGATTGACCTGTGCCAGTTACCAGATAAGGCAATGCCAATTGGAAATGCAGAAGAACTATAAGGAGATGCTGTGAAAGGCCAAATACTGCCAAAGCACCAGGATTACATGAAAGCACCCAAGTGCACACAGTCTAATGCCAAATAGGTGCAAAGTGCCCTGATTATGTGAGAATGCGCAGTTTGCTCATGTTGGAATCGGGGGGTGCCTCAAGTAAATGCACCAGTAAGATGGAAGCCATGATGCGCAGTGCAACTGGTGTGGTGGATTGTTGTGTGTATGATAGGGATTGCACAATGAGTATGCAGCAGAGAATGTGAGTCACAGGTAAAGCATAAAAGGAGTGTGCAATAACTGTGAAAGGCAGATAAGGATTGTGGGGGAGGTGCATGGAGGCAGTTTGAAGTGTAACAGGGCACATTTAGGGTGCACGACAGCAGGCAGCTATGGGGGAACCAAAAGCACAGTAGAAATGTAAAAGGCACACAAAAGCACACCTAAACAGTCAAAGGTGTGTGAAACCACACAAATGCACACAGAAGTACACAAAGGCACACAAAAGTGCACAGGGGCACACTGAAGTGCATGGAGCACACTAGAGCACACTTAAGTGAGTAGAAGATGTCCAAGCGATGCACACAATCATGAAAAATGCCATAGTACAAGTGAAGGGTGATAGAGAGCTGTATCACCATTTTTAATGAACCAAAGGTACAATTAAAGGTAATAACCACAGTTACAGTACAACATAATGCATGTGACCCATAACTAATTGTAACCAGTTTAAACCAGATTTTTTGTGGTCCTACATTATTTGTCAAAATGAAAGACCTGCAACCGGACTGCAAAAAACCAGTCCATAAATAGACTGCTGGTTCAGTCCTAATTGGTCCAGTTTGTTCCAGTTTCAGTCTTTTTTTCAGTCCTATAGACTGGACCTTTAAACACTACTTACAATTATAACCGATTCCTATTTAATTGTCTTACTCCCCTGAGTGATGGAAACATAAGGGTGTTTCCATTACACTTTTTTTAAAATATGAACTCGATGTACCACTACCCCAATCAAAACCCCAGTTGGAAACCCCAGCACCAAGATACTCCTTCCCATTCCCACTCATGCAATACCAAAAAGGAAGTAGGTGGCCAACTAATCACCCAAAAGAGGTGGCAATATAGCTGTTCTAGGCAAGAAGTGAGGCCACATTCAGACTAATAAAAACCCAATAAGCCTTTCTGGATTACACAAACATGATAAGCCTTTTTGAATCACACTATCCATCTCCAACCCCCAACATAATGCCCAGCCTTGTGCATATACCCCAGTCTCACATATATAAACCCTGCGATAACCTTGGCAGTACACAACTGATTCCTTTTTTTTCATGTCCATACACACAACACCAATCTGTCTCAATGTCCCTCTAGAACCATCCTGCTCACCATCAGGAGTTGAGCATGTGCCCCAATACAGCGAGGGAACACACCATTTTTACTATTATCATCTGTTCCCCCATCCAACACCTTGTCACCCCCATGTTGATAATGCTCGACCTAGAAACCTAACAAAACCTGTTAAAAGGCTTAGGAAGTATAACACAGGCTAGAAGAAGGGTGCAAGTTGGTACTAAATATCACTGCTAATATCCAAAGATTGTGGTTAGAGATACAAAATGGTAAGAAGCATTATGAATAGTCTTTTGGAGCATATGAAAAGGCTTGAAAAAGGTTTGAAGGGGTTTGAAGATGTTTCAAGAAAGGTCGAAGATGTCCAAAATAGTTCGAGAAGTTTTGAAAGTGGAGGACTGATGTTGAGGTATGTCGAGGAGTGAATATAGCAAATATGAAGTGTTTTTTGAAAGATGATGGGCAATGTGTGATAAGTCGAGGAGAAAATATGAGAGTTCAAAGAAGTTCACAATATTTTGCAGAACTTAGAGATGCAATGCAAGCCTAAGACTCAAGAAAATTGCTCTTAAATCAGATGATGAGGGAGAGGGTAATTCCTTCTCTGTTCCCTTCTCTTTCTTCTTCTAAGTAACTAATACAAGTCTATATACAATTTGAAGAGATAGTACAGTTGCGGACAAACAAACACAACAATTTTAGTGACCGAATTATGGGCATTGCCACAAACACACCAGACATCCAAAAACTGTTAGATTGTGTTCCTTACAACCTAATGAGTTGATTTGTATGAGCCAATTCCACTAAATTAAGATTTTTGGGTCAGGTACCCCCAAAAATTGGCCACCCCCTGAAAAAAAATCAGGAAAAACATGAAAAAATGCACAATCGAGAGCTCTCGATGAGCTAAGTATGATTATGTTCATAGGTTTGGTACCGAAGGCACAATAAATGACAAAAAATGGGGTTAGTTGAACATGGCACCGCCACATCCCATACCAACATGGCCCGTGGACGACCTCCCAAACGCCGCCGAAACACCACTGGACTTCGAAATCATGCTGGCAAATCTTCTGGGACTGACCTGCCTAACGTGGACCCACTCACAACTCACCCATCTGATGCGCCGTCCCCATTTGACCAACTGAATGAGGATGAAGGGTTACGACTGCATCCTGACAGCACAAGGTTCCTTATTGACAATGATGATGCAGGCGTTGAATCGGGCTCAGAAGTGGAAGAAATGTCTGATATGGGTGATTGGGATGATGAGGAGCTACAGGAAAAAATGTATATGCTAGCAGTCAATACGGGAGATGATCTTGCAGATGAAGACTGGCTCCCACCTGAATTGCGGCCCAAGAAGAAGATCAGAATCGGTCAGTCAATATCTGTAAAATCCAATTCCTGAACTCATTAATAGAAACAGAGTGACCCAAGCAATACACGAAAGGTCCTGATGTGATGAGCAAGTCGAAGCGCATCCAGCGCCGGTATCAAAAAGCGAATCGTGGACAGCAGCGACTTGACACATTTGCTTTCGCACCCAAGCCCAAACCTTGCTATGCATCGAGAACATTGGTCGAAGGGGAAAGTACATCAGCTGGATCGGAATCCATCACCATCTGACAGGAGAGCATTGAGATCGAGATTCCACCTGCAATCTGAGAAGAAAGTGTGGAAGCCATGATTCCACCCAATCCTAATGGGAACGAGGAGTTGGGGGATGGGTGGGAAGATGACCTTGATGAGTGTGTTCATGGAGGTGGTGAAATCCGTGGCTGGGATGTGTTGCAAGAACAAATCGTTAAGGATCTCGAAAAGGGGGCAAAAACATTATCACTCACGAAAATCAACCAACTTCTCATCCTTCACAACTTTGCAAATCTCCAGCGGAAAGGATACAAGAAGATGGAAGCAAGCCTCGAAATCGCTCAGCAGTGGCACCCAGGTGAAGGAGTCCACTACGCTTGCAAGATATGTGCACTTGTACGCCATTATCAAGTCTTCGAATAGCTTCCAATTGAAAAACGAGGTGGAGCGAAGCAGGCCCATACCTTGTTGCTTGATGAGCGAGTCAAGAAAGCAGCACGAGGTTGGCTCACCTCAGTGAAGGTGGGCGAAGTGACGCCAGCTTCATTTCAACGTGCCCTCAATACCAAAATCCTTCCTGCGCTGTCAATCTCACTCAAACAGCCGCTTTGTCAGTGCACAGCACGGAGATGGCTTCTTAAACTCGGATGGCGGTTGAAGACACTAAAGAAGGGTGTGTACATGGATGGCCACGAGAGGGAGGATGTTGTGAAGTATCGCAATGAGGTGTTTCTTCCTGCAATTGCAAAGCTTGAAGAACGAATGACCAAGTTTGAAGGACCCGAGTTGAGGCGCGTTGCTCCGATTTTGATGGATGGCGAGAAGGAGATTATACCACAATTTCATGATGAAAGCTGCCTCACAGTGAATGATTACAAGGCAAAGGCATGGCTTGGTCCTGGACAGACAATCTTACAGAAGAAGGGGCGTGGTCGCCTCATTCATGTTTCGGAATTTATCAATCCACTCACCAGTCGACTTGTGCTTCACAATTCACATGGCAATATCGTTGATGAAGCTCGAAAAATCATCTTTCCAGGGTCCAATGGTGATGCTTGGTGGGACACGGAACAACTTCTCGCTCAGGTGGAACATGCAATCCAAGTCTTCGAGAAGGCTCATCCAAATTGCATTGCACTTTTCATTTTTGATCAATCTTCAGCTCATGCTTCCCTTGGTCCTGACGCACTCAAAGCTTTTGAGATGAATAAGTCAGATGGCGGGAAACAGTGGATCCAACGGAACACTGTCATTCCAGACTCCAATCCATTTCCAGAACATCGAGGCAAGGTCCAGAAGATGACACTCCCAGATGGCCAGCCCAAAGGATTGGAGCGCGTTCTTACCGAGCATGGATTTAATGTCAGCAAAATGCAGACGAAATGTTCACCAGTTTGCCCAATCGAAAACTCTGCTTGCTGCATGGCATGAGTGCTCAGTAAGCAGGATGACTTTGCAAATCAAGAGTCCATGCTCGAGAAACTCATCAAGAAGGCTGGCCACGAGTGCATTTTTTTGCCCAAGTTCCATTGTGAGCTCAATCCGATAGAAATGGTATGTGTTCCTGCCACCTCCTGAAATTATATTGACATGAATCATAGTACTGGGGTTGGGTGAAATATCGCTACCGCGAGGTGCCAAAGGCAACTTTCGCAGAAGCGAAGGCAGTCGCATTGCAGTACCTCGACGCCTGCCCCACTGATGTGATCCGGCGATTCATTAACCGTTCCTGGCGGTTCATGAGTGCATACCGGAAGGGGTTGACAGGCGAAGCAGCCGCATGGGCAGTTCGAAAGCAGCAACAACATCACCAAGTGTCCAATCGGGCGATGATGTCGATTGATGCAGTTTTGAACCAGAATTAGGTGATATAAAGTTCCATGTTTTCAACCAAAAATATTGGCCACCTTGTAGGGTCATGGGAAAATTCAAATCGATATGTTTTTCGACATATTTTGACCCGCTGAGTTCATTTCTGAAGTCGGTTTGGTGGCACAAAAACCCCGATCACGAGATATCAAAATTGTTGTGTTTGTTTGTCTGCAACTGTACTAAAAAGAAAACAATAACATGTGGAAAACATGAGGCAGTATGCACAGCAGATAAAGATATAGTAAAACATAAAACAAATGAGAAATGATAATAAATGAAATGTACATTGTCCAAATATAGTTAAAGTACTTGTGCTATTGCTTCAATATATCATTGAAACACAAAACTGCACTTATCGCATTCTAGATCTTTTGTCATCTCTCCTCATATCCTAGTGGCACTCAATATGTGATGAAATGGCTCATTCTTGTTATGCAGCATGTATCAAAAGGGTTTTGGAACAGCTATATGGTGGCCGATGTCATTCAAAGTAGTGCAAAGTTGTTCAAAAGTGTTCAAAACTATTCAAAATCATGCAAAGTTATTCAAAAAGTTCGAAATAGTTTGAAATGAATTCAAAATCGATTTCATGGCATTTGTAGTGGTTCAGAGCATGTGTCATAATGTGTTGATACATTTAGAAGCATTCTCCATACCTTAAAGCATGCAATGGACCTATCAGCATACCAGTACCAACACCAGACACAGCCCCCTGCACCAGTCCTCAGACTCTCACTCTGAACCACCCAGCTTATCCACCAGTATGCATACTGCCACAGACACCCTGTATGCCTCAGCCAAAGTCAAGCAGACCTCCCCTTCTGCAGCAACAATCCTCTCTGCAGGGCATTTGATGATTAAGGTCCTTCACCAGTTCGAAAATGCCTGCTGTTGCTACTTCTCCATGAAGGACATTGCACTGGATGTCTGTGTAGCAAAAATTATCTATAACTTTGAATCCACAGCGATTTAGTCTTGGATCAATGCTGAGGAAGCCCAGCTACTCCCCCTCTTCTTCCCAGATATCCTTATTGCACTTTAAAAAAAATTCCTGCCCCAATCTTGGGAGGATGAGCTAGTACAGGATCAAATCATGGCCCAAGGTACCAGCAGCTTCCTCACCTAAGTCAACACAGTTTGTAATGCCAATGATGGACTGGGAGCAGCAAAGTCCAATTATCATATCCTTGCTAACTGCTTCCACCTTCACTTGATTCCATGACTCTCTGATGGCATGAAGTGTCTCTATAAAACAAACAATGGCATTGCCCTGGGCATGGTCAAAGGGACCCTAAATGCCATCACAGACTTTGAGGAGTGGTTGGAATGACTGCAGTTGTTAGAACAAGATCTCCAAGTGAGTTGCATGAGCGGCAAAAACTGGTAACATTTTGTGAGATTCTGCCATTCCTAACATCACATCCAGTTCTACCCCTACATTACCCACTGCCCCCCAATCCACCGAACTTAAAACCTCTGACAGAGAATGAGAAAACCCTACTCCGCCTTCACATGGGCTGCTACAAGTGCTGAGTTTTCTATGCAGGACACGTAGGGTGCAACTGCACCAACTCATGCCCCACACTTGAAGACTGCAAAAAGGTAACAGCAATGAACACTGCCAAGGCAAAGGCTGCTTATGAAAATATCATGGCTGCAACAACGACAATGATCACAGCAGTTTTTGAGGCAGACACCATATTTGAAGAGAGTGAGAGCAACAATGACTCAGAGGTTTATTGATGCCAATGAGGTAGATGAGTATGTTCCTTTCCCTTTCATTCTCTCCCAACACCTTCTCTGGACCTGTTTCATTGATGCTCCAGTGATGTGCGCTTCCACCCATCCAAGCCCTTATTGACCACAGCTCTCCCCCAGTCTTGATTTCTAGCAGTCTCGCTGAAATTCTCTGTCTCACTGCATGACTAGTTTTTAACCACTGTCCATCTCTGGTACATTCATAAAGAAAAAGAAAACAACACTGCTCATTTTAACTCAGTATTGTAGATTGTACATCCAGTCCCCTGATTTCCTTTGGCATTCCTGAGCTATCAACATGATCATTTGTCCAGATTTTCACATTAACTTAATACTTGGCCTCGACTTCTTGGTGAAAAATAAAATTGTTGTTGATGCACACTTGCAAACTGCTATAGTGAAAGAATCTGGGTATGATCTTCTAGATCCACTCGATCCTAAGTCACATCAAAAACACAAAATGAAATCCCCTGCTGAACATCATAAACTTGAGGTGTGTGCAATTAAAGCTGGTCAAAGAAATGCAAAAAAGGCTTAAATACTTGTCCACATAGAGTTAATGGTGCTTCTTGACAAAAATATAGAATGCTTCGATATGACCTGATTTACAACTGGTCCACCAGATCTCATTGCAACCATCAAGACATGAATTGAACAACTAGTGGGGGAAGCTACACTATAGAAACTAGACAAGCAGGTGAAAGAAGCTTTTCATGATTGTTTTTCCTCAGATATCCCCCACGTCAAGGACCTACCATGCAACGTGTACCACCACCTACAGATTTTGCCAGGGGCACCCATCTCTCAGTATCCTGGGCATATGGCTGTCCACAAAAGTACTGTGCAAAAACATTAATTGAGCAGCATGTTGTTGTGGCAGGGAGAGTATGCCCATTGTAAGGGCAACCTCAAAGCCTCACTTAATAGTGAGCTAACAGAGGGAAATCCAAAGTTAATATTATACAGACACTCTAGGCACACCTAACAGAGGGGAATCCAAAGAGAAAACTCTAAGGATTTATCTGTCAATGCCCAGTATATCTGATAGAGCCAAAAATCAAATAGTAAGCTCAAAATAGCAAAAAGGCAGAGATAGGCAGATCAGGCTGTGGGATGACATCACCTTGATGGGTAAACATCCAGAAGAGATCCCACCTCTAAGAATAGAACTGTCAACATGTACCAACATGGAAAAAAACCAAAATATAATAATAAGATAGGAATAAATCATAGAAAATTGTAGAAAATGCAGAATAGGGTGAAATAAAATATAAAAAAATATGGGATGAACGCAGAAAATTGCCCAGACACCTAGGATGCTTTTCTTTTCCCTTACACCCATCTTCTTCACCTTCCTTCATAATACCAAAAGCAGACCCCAGTGTCCTCCCCTATTGGATTAATGATTACCAACACCTAAATCATTTTATGGTCCCCAACAACCACCCTCTCTCCTGAATAGATGACATCCTAGCAGACTGTGCAAAGGGAAGAATCTGGGGAAAGATTGACATAACCAACTCATTTTTTCAAATGCTCATTAACTCTGACAATATCAAATACACCGCCATGCTCACACTCTTTGGGCTGTGGAAGTGGGTCATGATGCCAATGGGTCTGTGCAATTTGCCAGCAACTCACCAGCGAAGAGTAACACTCGCACTCAAAGACCTCATAGGAAAAATATGTCACATCTACCTAGACAACATCATCATTTGGTCAAACTCACTAGCAGAATACAGAACCAACATCAGCAGCCTTGTACTCAATGCGCTACACAAAGCAGAGCTTTACTGCTCACTAAAGAAATCCATATTATTCACAATAAAAATTGACTTTCTAGGTCATCATATCTTGACATGAGGAATTGAAGCAGATCAATCAAAAGTAGCATGGATCCTCAACTGGCCAGCACCACAATCCATGAAACATGTGCACCAATTCCTAGGACTTGTGAGGTACATTGCATCATTTCTTCCCACACTAGCAGAGCACACAGTGATTCTCACCCCATTGATACAAAAAGAGTACAACAACATATTTCCACCATGGACATTCGAACACCAGATAGCATTTGACAGTATCAAATGCCTCATTATGGAAAGGAATTGCTTGACCACAATAGACCATGGAAACCCAGGTGACAACAAGATATTTGTCACCTGTGATGCCAGCAAACATAAAACAGGTGCTGTACTATCATTCAGCAAATCATGGGAAACCTCATGACTAGTAGCTTTCGAAAGCAGACAACTGAACCAAGTGGAATAGAACTATCTAGTACATGAACAGAAAATGCTTTCCATCATGAGAGCATTAAAGAAATGGTGAGTAGACTTGCTGGGATCATGCATTCACATCTGCACAGATTACAAGACACTGCAAAATTTCGATTTCCAATGCGACCTTTTACAACAAGAAGCAAGATGGATGGAATACTTGTTGCAATACAAATATGACATCACCTACATAAATGGTGCACAAAATACAGTTGCCAATGTGTTATCTTGCCTCTCAGACTCTGTAGACAGTGAATTGACAATCATCATGGCAGCTGCCATCTTCACAATCCATTCAGACCCCAAACTGATTACTAGAATTAAAAATGGGTATCAGGCAGACCCTTGGTGTCTAGGCCTACTTGATGACCTCAAGTGAGGAATGTTAGACTCCAAATTGAACATATCATTAAAATACAGGCTGCTGTTCATCAGTGAATGGCTTATTATCCCAAAGTACAAAAACTTACATGAATGCCTGTTCCAACTCGCACATGACAACTTAGGGCATTTTGGAATGGAGACATCTTATGCCAACCTCTGGAATGACTTTTATTGGTGAAACATGAGAAACAACCTGGGATGTGGTTATGTTCTGGGATGCATCGATTGCCAGTAAAACAAATCAACAACCAGCAAAACTCATAAACTGCTACATCCTTTACCAGTACCAACCAAATGTTTCGAGTCAGTAGCCATTGACTTCATTGGACCCTTGCCAAAAGATGATGGATTTGATGCTGTGGTGATGATGACAGGCCATTTGGGCACTGACATTCAGATCACCATGTGCAATACTGACATAATGGCAGAAGATTTTGCCTACCTTTTCTTTGATAAGTGGCATTGCGAAAATGGCTGTCCATGAGAAATAATTAGCGACAGAGACAAACTGTTCATATTAAAATTCTGGAAGGCACTGATGAAGTTGACTGGAATTAAACATAAACTATCCATGGCATATCACCCCCAAATGGATGGCTCTCCAGAATGCTTGAACAAGACAATTGTACAATGTCTTCATTTCCATGTCAAACATAACCAGAAGGGTTGGGCAAAGGTGTTATCCAAGGTATAATTTGACATATGAATTCGATCAATGCATCTACGGGCATATCGCCTTTCATACTGAAGATAGGATGGTCACCTCGACTGATACTGCCACTGCTTTCAATGATGATGGAGAACAATCTACAGCAAGAACCTATCGATGCAGCATGCACCCAGAAATTCATTGAAAACATGGAGGAGGAGACGAATGCTGCCAGAGACAACCTACTTGCAGCAAAACTTTAACAAGCCCACCTTGTAAACAAAGACTGGTGACCAGAACCATCATATGCAGTAGGTAACAAAGTTTTCCTTGCCACAGCCCACTGACAATGGGATTACATGCATGCAAAAGATGGAAGGGTTGCAAATTTTATGCCTAGATACAATAGTTTTTATGAAATTACAGAAGCACACCACGAGTCCTTGACATACACACTCCTGCTACCCCCAACTCAAATACACATCCCACCTTACATGTCAGCCAATTGTGAACCCACATCTCCAATAACGATGGGCTTTTCTCTGAGCATGCACATGTCCTCCCGAAACCACTCATCGCAATGGATGGCACTACTCATCAAGATAAAAAAGGAATTTGCAGACCATTTTCCAACAGACATCCCCCATGTTCTGGACCTGCTGTGAGAGGTGTATCACCACATTGAAGTCAAGCCAGGTGTTACAATATCTACCACACATGCATACTCATGTCCATGCAAATACTGTGATGGTTGAAAAACCCTTATAAGCAAACATTATGCAGCAGGGTGCATCAGGGCCTCATCCTCGCCATACACATCACCATCCTTCATTATACCAAAGGTGGATACCACAGTTTTACCATGCTGGGTAAATGACTACTGAATCTTGAACTGTGCAACAATTCCTGACAACTACCCACTCTCTCGTATTGATGACATCCTCGCAGATTGTGCCAAAGGAAAGATATGAAGAAAAATTGACATGATGAACTCATTCTTCCAAACCCTGGTACATCCTGATCATGTCAAATACACTGCTACCCTTACCCCTTTCAGACTATGGAAATGGGTAGTGATGCCTATGGGCCTCCATAACTTCCCTGCCATGCATCAATGATGTGTGACCTTGGCATTGAGAGATCTCATCGAATGTATCTGTCATGTCTATCTTGATGACATTATTATCTGGTCCCAATCTGTAGAAGAACATGAATGTAACATTGCCCTTGTACTAGAAGCCCTCTGAAATGCACACCTTTACTGTTCATTGAAGAAATCCATGTTATTTAACATGGAGATCAACTTCCTTGGCCATACAATATTGCAACATGGGATAGAAGCTGATGGGTCAAAAGTTGAGTGGATTCTCAACTGGACAACACCAAAAACAGCAAAAGAAGTCCATCAATTTCTCAGTCTCATGAAATACATTTTCATCTTCCTCCCCACACTGGCCAGACATACAACCATACTGACACTACTTACCTGTAAGGAATGCAATAAACTCATCCACCTACATGCTTCACCTTCCTGAATACTCCAAAATTCACCAAAAATTCCACTCATCCCTCTTACACCCATATATCGAAAACAACCCAAAACTTTTTCCCAGGAGAACACTCAAAAGACCCAGTCCCATCATAACTGCAGATGACAAAACTGATTTTTATTGATAAGATCATCAATCAGTGGACCAGAGGACATGGAAAGCAGTACTTTGTCCATTGGCTTGGTTATGGTGATAGGTCCCTAGCACAGTTCGAGCACTGATATATCAGTTTTCACACTTTTAATCGACTTCGAATGCTTTGTATAGCTCAGAATATACACTTGGAACATCTTTGATGAGTTCTGAACCAATTTCGAGCAATATCACAGCGATCTCAGCCTTCAAACAAGTCCAAAGAAACTTTGAAAATCTTTGAAAAACCTCGAACCTCAAAAAAAATCTTTGGACACAGTATTTCCTATTTGGACAATTTTCAGATGCATGCTGGACACATGGAACACTATTTCAAGTATATTGAACACATTTTGACTGCATGTGCACATATACAATTGAATTGGCTCAAAGCAGTTTCCAATGTTTTATGCAATTTATAACAAGGACAGTTCGTTTTGGTGTTTCAATGATATATTGAAACACTAGGACAAGTACTTTTGATATACTGCAACTCTGTATGTTTTATTTATTGTCACTTCTTATTTGTTTTATGATTTGTTCTCTATTGCTGTGCACATTGCCTCATGTTCTACACATGTTGTATTTCCTTTTGAAGTACCATCCCTTCAAAATGTATATGGACTTGTACTAGTTACAGAGAAAAAAAGCAATCATCTTCCTCCCAGATTGCAGTGATTTGAGAGTTCAGTTTACTCTTATTCAGTCTGAAGTCTTGCATTTACACTAAATTTCTTCAAAAATCCTTGCATTATGCTATTTTTGCTCTCATTTTTCTCGATTCACCTTTGCTTTGCTTCTATTATTCATCTACTCCCTCGATCTTGCATCCAAACATATTTTTGCACTCTGAATTCATCAATCTAGCCACAAAATTCTCCAAAATTCCACAAAACACATTCTTTTAGCTTCAAATTCCTTTTACAGGCAGTAATCTTATAACTATTTGATGGTCAGTCTGACAGATGACATCTAGAGGACCTCACATCCTTCCTCTGACTCATGTTATACCATCTGAAGCCATTTAGTAGGTTTTGTTTGGGTTTCTGGGTTGAGCATCATCAATGGTCCAGAATCTGATTTCTGGCTCTCTCAAAGTGAACCTGCAGACACAACAGCCTACATCAACTGGTTAAAAACGCACGATGCATAAGAATTTTTTTAAAACATGGGCACATGTAAGAGTACTCTTACCTAATACTTACTAATATATGTAATCACCTGATCTCCTCTATGGACATATACATACATTATGGACCTTGTCTTGTATTCTTATCTTGTACCCTCAACAATATAATCCATTCCACTTTACTCTTGTATTACCTTAGTATTTGATGCTCTAGCATCATTCCAGTGATTGACTTGTGCTGGTTACCAGATAAAGCAATGCTGATTGGAAATGTGGAAAAACTATAAGGAGATGCTGTGCAAAGCCAAATAGTGCCAAAGCACCTGAATTACATGAAAGCACCCAAGTGCACACAGGCCAATGCCAAATAGGTGCAAAGTACCCAGATTATGTGAGAATATGCAGCAGAGAATGTGAGTTGCTGGTTAAGCATAAGAAAGTGCATAAAGGTGCATCGAGTGCACGGTCACTACGAAAGGTAGATAATGAGTGTAGGTGGCACACGAAGGTGGGTCAAAGCATAACAAGGCACATTTAAGGCATATGGTAGAAGACAGCTATAGGGGATCTAAAGACACAGTAGAATTGTAAAAGATACACAAAAGTGCACCTAAGTGGTTAAAGGTGCACAAAGGCACGCTATGCAAAGTGAGTAAAAGTTATCCAAGAAGTGTACACAATTACAAAAAATGCTGTAGTATGAGCACAGAGCAATAGGGAGCCATATTATCTCCTCCCAACTGAAATACTAACTGTCCTCAGGCAGGATTCTTGTCAGTTATCGAAGTGTGAAGTGTAAGCGCAAAGAAAGTAGATGAGTGGTAGAAGTGAATGTATGGAATATTTGAAGAAGCCAAGTAAAGCACACAAAAATGTGCAAGCATGAAGGAAGTGCAGAAAAATTGTCCAACCATCACTTTCCTCCTTCCAACTAAAATAATAACTCTGTCCAAATGGTAAAATTGTGAGGGATAAAATGAAGTGCACATCATAAAACAAATTCTGAAAAATGGGAAAGGCTCAGTAGATCATCATGGCCAGTAAAACCCATGGGTTGCACAATCATGGAAAATGCCCCAATGTGACTTTGCAAATAGAAGAAAGGTAACATAAAAAAAGGAGAAAGAAATCAAAGTGTATGCATAAAAAAAATGAAATATCCATAGTGGTGCACATGGAGTGCTAATTGCATGCCTCATTGGTGCTTTCTTCATCTTCTGTGCTATCTCCTTGTGCTTCTTCATCAACTATTTCTTCATCTTCTGTGTCCTCTACCATCAACTTTTCCATCTCCCTCAACTGCTTTGTAGTAATATTGAGTGCGATGTCAAGAAGTGCAATGGACTTGTGCACGTGGTATGGCACTAGGTGAAATGCAGCTATTGGCCTATTGAACACCATTCCATTGAGTTTGCAAACAATATATGCACTTCCTTGACTGCACAAAACTACAATTAGAGGGCCAAGGTAATATGGGCACATTTTGTGGTTAAGGCTCTTCTTAATTGCTGTGTTGCACATAAGGACTAAGTCACCACACTGGAAGTTGAAATTGTGGATGGTCTTTGAGTGCGCTTTCTCAAAATGGAGCACTGCTTTGCCCCTTTCAGTGTAGATGTGGGAATAAATGCACATCAAGTCTTTTGGCCACTTTGCAATGCATGCGCTCGACATGTGATCAAGTCTGTAGTGGAGAGTATAGAAGCTGGCCAGGTCGCAAGCAAACAATGCCCTCAGATGATATAGTGCCACCCTGCTAATACTGTTAAGTGCATTGTATCGATATAAACTTTACCAAATAGAGGTGCAGGGATTGCAACAATTAGCAGTATTAGAACCTTCTGCATTTGCTGGATCTGGCAAATATGTCCAGTGTGCATGAACCAAACAATGTTGTCCATAATGTGCAGCCACCAAAAGCACTTGAGTAAAGCAGATTGTGTTGCATAAAAGCACTTGTGCCCAATGTTGTGATGGATGGTGCGCAATATCAGTAAGCATTTGGACTGCCAAATAACAAGCTGGTGAGTGCCATGTGCATTGTGCTTCCATAAGCACTTTTTGTGTTTGAAAAAGGTGCTCACATAGTGCATGAGTGCACCATACTTGGAATCCATGAAATCACTAGGGTGCATTAAAGTATCCATCCAAATCCATACCAAAGCTAACTTTTTATCCTCTGCACCTGCTGCTGCACTTCTCAGGACTTGGCTATAGTCATCATCATAAATAAGTGCAGGGTTGTGTGCACTTTGCACTTTTGCGCTCAGCTCTGGCTGTGTTAGTGCAAATACCTGCACATCAAAGGACTGTGAAATGGGATGTATTGCATGCATAAAGCCATGTAGTACATCAACCCAATCTCCAAATTCATTATCCTCTTCTTCTTCTAAGTCTTCTAGAGTAAACGGTGGTGGATTTGGTAAAAGCACAGGTAGCACTGCTAGCAGATCATTAATAATGTTGCGCTTCATGCAGAATTCATTTGGGACAGATGCAATAACTGGTTTGACCTTTCTAGCAACTGGTTTATACTTCTTCTTGTTTAATACACCTTTTTGTGGTGTGCACACCACTAAATTGATAAAAGTTGCATGCATATGTATGCTTTTTAGAAATGCAGCTGGAATATAAGTGCCATAGAGTTGATAGAATTTGAGAGCACCTGTGCATGATCATTGGTACATTGGGATAAGTAGAGTCGAGAGATAATAAAGGTCAATGAAATGGAAGCATAAAATGGAATAAGCACAAAAGTGGAAATGTCACAAGATTGGTGATAGGTCCACTATATGCTATAAGGTCTGGAGAAGAATCTAATCATATCTACACATTATGACATGCACTCCGAATCACTACGAATTATTTTGCACTATTTTGGATGACTTCAAATGACTTTGAACAATTTTGCGATACTTTGAATGACTTCACAGCATTTTGAATGATATTGGCCACCATAAAGCTGTTCTAAAACACTTTTGATACATGTTGCACATCTGGGACAAATCATTTCATCACATATCAAGTGCCACTGGACACGAGGAGAGACTACAAGAGACTTAGAATGCAATAAATGTGGTTTTATGTTTCATCGATATATTAAAGCAAAAGATAAGTACTTTTACTATATGGGAATACTACATATTTCATTATTTATCATTTTCATTTGTTTCATGATCTACAAGTCTCATTGTTTGATATATTGCCTCATGTTTTACACATGTTATTATTTCCTTTTTAGTACTATCTCTTCAACTTGTATATAGACTTGTGTTAGTTACTTAGAATAAGAAGAATACCAATGGAAAACAGAGCACAAGTTACCCTCTCACTATCATCAGATTTAAAAGTTGTTCTCTTGGGTCTTATCTTCATGTCATATCTCTAAGTTCTGCAAAATATCGCAAACTTCTTCAAAACTATTGTATTCGCTCCTCATTTTATCGCCCATTGCCCATCGCCATTCGAAAAACACTTCACATTCGCTAAACTCATTCCTCGATATACCTCAAATCTCTTCAAACTTATCCGAACTACTTCGCACATCTTGGAACTTATTCGAACTATTTCGCACATCTTTGAACCTATTTCAAACTATTTTGAACATCTTTGAATGCCTTTAAAGACTATTTGCAATGTTCCTTACCATTTCACATCACTAAACATTGTGGTCTCAGTAGTGATATTTAGTACCAATTCACACCCTTCCTCTAGCCTGTGTTATACTTCCTAAGCCTTTTAACAGGTTTTTGTTAGGTTTCCAGGTCGAGTATCATCATCAGATATCAGAGTTGAATGTTATGATAGTAGCAGCTTCTCCTTGGTCTGTAATCAATTCCTCAAAGCCTGGCAAAAATTTCTTTGTGGATTATCCTGAATAGTAAAGTGCAGTGATAGGTTCATTGCATGCTCTAAGGTCTGGGAATGGTCCCAATTGTATCAAGACATTATGACACATGCTCCAAACTGCTACAAACACTACAAAATTGATTTTGAACCTATTTTGGATGACTTTAAATGACTTCAAACAATTTCAAACAATCTTGTGATACTTTAAATGCTTTCAAACAACTTTGCACTACTTCAAATGACATCAGCCACCATATATCTATTCTAAAATCTTTTCAATACACATGACACATCTGATACGAACTACGGCATTGCAAATCAAGCACTACCAGACATGAGGAGAGATGACAAGAGACTTAGGATGCAATAATAGTGCTTAGAGGCTTCAATGATATATCGAAGCAAAAAGATAAGTACTTTTATTATATGGGGACACTGTACATCTCAATTACTTATCATTTCTCATTTGTTTTATGATTTACAAAGTCCTCATTGCTGCACATATTGCCTTGTGTACTATACATGTTAGATTTCCTTTTTAAGTACTGTATCTTTAAATTGTATATAGACTTGTATTAGTTACTTAGAATGGCAGACAAGCAAAGGGAACAGAGAAGAAGTCACCCTTTCCCATGTCATTTGATTTAAGAGCCATTCTGTTGCATCTTATCTTTGGGTCATATCTCTAAGTTCTGTGAAATATCACGAACTTCTTCAAACTTTCATATTTGTCCCTCGACTCATTGCATATCACCCATCATCTCTCAAAAACACTTCCCGTTTGCTATAATCATTCCTCGATATACCTTAACACTAGTCTGACACTTTCGACCTTTCTCAAAACTTCTTTGGACTATTTTGCACACCTTTGAACCTTCTTCAAACTATTTCATGCATTTTCAAACATCTTTCAAATGTCTTTCGAACCTCTTTGTATACCTCTAAGAACTATTTGTAATACTTCTTACCATTTTGTGTCTTTAATCACAACCTTTGGGTATCAGCAGTGATATTTAGTACCAACTCACACCCTTCCTCTAGCCTGTGTTATACTTTCTAAGCCTTTTAACAGGTTTTTGTTAGGTTTCCAGGTCAAGTATTATCAGCGGTGTTGCTGCAGCTGGTAAGAAGTGGCACAGCCCCTCCCTAGGCTTTGTTGGAATGGTGGAGATGGCGCCTGTGTTCAGATCATAAATAGTAATCATATGTGCTTTATCCACAAAATTGTGCATGACAGAGCACATCAACACATTGAAGGGGTGCCCTAATAGAATATTGTAAGAGGGCGAACAGATAACATGCACTTGCACATAAACAATGATATCTCCAATGCATGCTGAAATTTTGCATACAAGCCCAAGTGATTCATCTACCTCACCATTGGCCAATTGCATGTATAAATGAATGCGCAGGTCATACTGGAGTCTAAGACAATGGTAGACCACTTCTGACATTGCAATAATTTGCAAACCTGGATCTAAGATAGCTTTGAAGTGTTCTTGGTTGTCAATCAATAAATCAATGGAGTGGAGTGCATGCAACTCTTTTGCGACCTTTAAAATGTTGGAATTCTCAATTTTGCCTAGCTGAAGATGTGTGATGTACTGTTCAAATGGATCCTGTAAAACAATAGAAAGAGGTGCCACAATGGCTGTGCTAACTGGAGGTGTCACATTAAGCACTTTATTTTCCACTAAAGGCATGTGCACTTTGCAATGTGCAAATGGCATAACACTTGCAAGGTTGGTAGATACCACTTCTGTGCCAGTAGCTGCAATGTGTTTTGGGATAACTTGTTCTTGATGGTGCTGTCTGAGATTGGGCAAAAGCAAAAGGAGCTCTTCATGCAAAACTGTAATGGCAGGCACCTTTATGGCATGCACATATACATCATTGACAATCTGCGGATTCTGGATGGGAATGACAGTGTGATATGATGGCTCCTTGCTTTTGGAAGTGTTAGCTTGAGCATCTGGTTTATCTGCCACTGCAGGGACAAAACCTGCTTTAGGGATATTAGAGTAGGGGTGTATGGGTGTCTCATTGAGTGCTTCAGTTGCACTCACAGCAGATTGCAAAGCTGGTGACTCAATACTGTCAGCTGGTAAAATGTCTATAGTCATAGAAGGTGTGCTCTCTTGATTTGCTATATTGTACAGTATGCACTGCAGAATTTCAAAGCCATTGAAGACTTGCTTTTTTTAGAGCACCATCAACTCCTGCTCGAGCACCTCGATGTGCTCTTCTTTTGTTAGTTGCACATTTGGTGCACTTTGCATATAATCCACTGTAGGAGCTGAGGTGGCAATGTATGCATTGACTGTAAAGATGCTGCTAGAGCTGGACAAGGCACAATATTGTAGATGAGCTGTGAATTAGTATTTGATGAAAGTTGACCAGTAACAATCTGCCCTGGATTGCCCTTATGCCATTCCTCGATGCACTCACCTAAGAAGTTGCCTGGAATAGAACATGGCACAAATGCACCACCTGGGAGTATGATGTGCCCTTCCGCATTTAGCCTACACTTGCCCTCACTAATAAGGTGCTCAATCAAAGTGCACTCAGGAATATAATGCTCTGTTTGTCCACAACCATTGCAGGTGTCATTGTTCAAATGGGGCACTCTATTTGCACCATCTCTGCACAATGTGCTCAACATGTTAACTATCATTTGTGTCATGTGCTCGAATAGGACTGAGATGTCTTCTGCTTTGACTGCTGGTACACTAGATTGTGGCTGGAAAATGGGTACATTGGGTGCTGAGTAGGGCACATACATATCAGGGTTTTGCGCTGTGAGCCCTGTAAGCAGCTGGAAATAGTGTGCTAGGCATTCAAAGATGAAGTCAATCTTGACATGTATTGTGTCTAATGAGTATGACACATTTGCAGGCTAATTTGGTACTGCAATTACAAGGCAGTTCAAAATGTGTGCCAGCTAGTCTGGTCTAAACACCCTAATGAAAATGCAGCATTGGTCATAGCATACCAATATCCCTTGTGCAACTAAGTATTTGCTGATGTTGAAAAATGAGCAATAATGGCGTGCAATATCTTTTGTGGTTATGAGGCCAACGTGTGTAGTTTTGCCAATAAGAGCTTGTCCAGATTGCTGATACTCTATTTACTACCATCTCTGGAACTGGGATAAAGCTTTAGAACAGCGTCTTTGAACATGCCATAGTTATGAGTTGCGCTATACTCCGGTAGCAGTTTCCAAGTGTTGGCAGTGTCACTATCCAAATAATGCATAGTGTGGAACTTCTTATCGGTCTCATTGGTGATGTTACAATTGCAGAGAAGTTGCGCAAGCTCCTCAAAGTACTTCTGGAGTTCACATGGTTTTGCAGGGTCAAAGCATGGTGTGTTTTGATTAGATGTGGACAGCATGTGCATAGTAGCCATGGTAGATAAACTAAGGTGTGTAGAGTTAAAATCTGGTAAAAATGCTGCAAAATTTGAAGGTGGCAAAAAATGTAGTGATGCAAATGGAGTTAAAATAGGTAGGGATGATTCAGGTGAAGGCAGTGGTAAAGACAGTGCAGACAAGTAATGTGTGTTGCTTAGGAAGAGTGATTTGAATGCTGGTACTTCCCCAAGCTAGAGCACAGTTGCTAACAGCTCGGAATGGAGATTGCAAAGATGGTTAATATTAAAGTGAAGGGCGAGCTGATGGAGGTCTAAATAAGGTCTGGTAAACCTAAAACTCCTCGCAGGGGGCTCCAGAAATGATGTGTTACATTGGAAAGTGTGAATACAAAACCTACAGCTGCAGGCATGCTCGGGATGAGGGGGTTCACTTAGAGGGCCTTGGATTGTCCTTCAAAATGCAAAGACTACTAAGAGGCTGGTTCGATGGTTTGCAATGTGCACACTAGTTGTGTACACAAAAAGAAAGGTATGCACAATGGCAAAAAAGTGTGCAATGCAAAGGGGCAAAAACATGCAATGGGAAAAATGTGCAATGACAATGGAGGTGAAAGGTAGGAGGTTTAGTGGGATAAGGGCAATACTGGAGTGACATGTAATATTTTCTTTTTAAGTACTATCTCTCCAAAATGTATATAGACTTGTACTAGTTACTTAGAAAAACAGAGAACAAAACAGAGAAGAAGTTACCCTCTCCAGTATTGTCTGATTTAAGAGCAGTTCTCTTGAGTCCAAGTCTTATCTTGTATCTCTAAGTTCTGCAAAATACTGTGAACTTCTTTGAACTTTTGTATTCGCCCCTCGACTTATCGCATATTGCATATCGTCTCTCAAAAAATACTTCTCATTTGCTATATTTGCTCCTCAATATACCTCCACACCAGTCCGACTCTTTCGAAACTCCTCTAACCACTTCAAACATCTTCAACCTTCCTCAAAACTACTTCGAACCTTTCAAACCCCTTCAAACATCTTTTGAACCTCTTTTGAACCCTTTCATATGCTCCTAAAGTTTATTCACAACACGTCTCACCATTTTATGCTTCTAGCCACAATCTTTAGATATCAGCAGTGACATTTAGTACCAACTCGCACCCTTTCTCTAGCCTGTGTTATACTTCTTAGGCCTTTTAAATAGGTTTTTATTAGGTTTCCAGGTTGAGCATTATTAGCAGCACACAGACTAGGAGCACAGGTGAGATGTGCATGCAACTAGCAGAAAAATGTGCAAACAGTGCACAAAATGTGGCTATATAATGAGGGGCACAAACAATGCACAAATGCAGCTATATGAAGGGTGCACTGCAAAAGTGCACAAATAAAGATGAAGGATGCAAATGAAGGGATGAAACATAGCAATATGACAAGGGGTGCAAACAATATGCAAATGCAGCTATATGAAGGGCACACTACAAAGGTGCATGAACTGGACAATGGTGCACAGACTATGTGTGACGCTGAATGAGGGATGAACTATGTGAGGAGAAGAAAGATCCTCTGGATTCTCTATGTACCTAGATATTATGTACAAATGGCTTATGTGAATAGTAAAATAAAGTATAAAAATAGAAAATGCCATGTGCTATCCACAAGTCCACTTATTGGCCCATCTAAACCCAACAGCACGATGCTGCTGCTTTAGCCAATAAGAGTTGCACATGCTACAGCTCAATACCCAACTGTTCCAGCATGATGTTCTATTTTTGGTGTGCTTTAGGTCCCATGTGCTCTGCCCAATTAGTCCACTTCAGTGTTATGTGTTGCATGCTGCACCTTAGTAATAGTAATGTGATCGATCTATGCTAGTTACCAAATAAAGCAATACCAATTGCAAATGCAGAAGAACTATAAAGAGATGCTGTGCAAAGTCCAAATAGTACCAAAGCACCCAAATTATATGAAAGTGCCCAAGTGTGCACAAACCAATGCCAAATAGGTGCAAAGCACCCAGATTATATGAGAATGTGCAGTGAGCTCATGATGTGATCATGGTGTGCCTCAAATAAGTGCCCTAGTAAGCTGAAAGCCACAATACATAGTGCAATAGATATGGTAAAGGATTGTTGTATATGATAAATAGATAGTGCAATGAGTGCACAGCAGAGAATGTGAGTTGCTGGTTAAGCATAAGAGAGCACATAAAGGTGCATCGAGTACACAGTGTCTGTAGGCGGATAACGAGTGTAGGGGGCACACAAAAGCAGGTCAAAGCATAATAAGGCACATTTAAGGCACATGGTAGAAGACAGCTATAGGAGATCCAAAAGCACAGTAGAAATGTAAAAGGCATATAAAAGTGCACCTCAGTGGTTAAAGGTGCACAAAAGTGCACAGAAGCATACTTGGGCATACGAGAGCACACAGAAGTGCACTGGGGCATACAAAAGCATACAAAGTGAGTAAAAGTCATTCAAGAGGTGTGCACAATCATAAAAAATGCCATAGTATGAGCACAGGGCGATAGGGAGCAATATTAGTGCACTTAAAGCAGGGGTATCAATCGCATTCTGGGCGATGTCCTGTATGCATGGAAGATGTTATATCTGCAGTGTGCTTCGATTCTGGGCCTAGAGAGGGAGTTTTCTACTGTAAGGGCAACCTCAAAGCCTGACTTCCATAGTAGTGAGCTAACAGAGGGGAATCTAAAGTTAACGTTATATTACATAATACAAATACTTCAGATGCACCTAACAGAGGGGAATCCAAAGAGAATACTCTAAGAATCCATCTGTCGATGCCTAGTATATGTGATAAACCTGAAAATCAAATAGTAGGCTAAAAAAAGCAAAAAGATAGAAATAGATAGATCAAGCTATGGAATGACATCACCTTGATGGGTAAACATCCAGAAGAGGTCCCACCTCTAAGAATAGACCTGTCAACATGTACAAACAAGGGAAAAACTGAAAAATAATTATAAAATATGAATGAAACCATAGAAAACTATAGTAAATGCAGAATAGGGTGAAATAAAATATATAAAAATATGGCACAAATGCAGAACATTGCCCAGACACCTGGGATGCCTCCCCTTCCCCTTACATTCACCCTATTCTGCATTTTCTATAATTTTCTATGATTTTATTTCTATTCTATAATTATTTTTCAGTTTTTCATATGTTGATACATGTTGACAGTTCTATTCTTACAGGCAAGACTCTTCTGGGTGTTTACCCATCAAGATGATGTCATTCCACAGCTTGATCTGCCTATTTCCATCTTTTTGCTATTTTTAGCCTACTATTTGATTTTTAGGTCTATCACATATACTGGGCATCAACAGATGGATCTGTAGAGTTTTCTTTTTGGATTCCCCTCTGTTAGGTATGCCTGAAGTATCTGTCTGTATTATGTAATATAATATTGACTTCAGATTCCCCTTTGTTAGCCCACTATCAAGTGAAGCTTTGAGGTTGCCCTTACACATTCATCAATCCAATCTTTAATGTAGTGACCAGAAATATTTGTAGTATAAATTAACCATTAGTAAGTATGAACTTTCCACCCCATCAGAATAAGCTTTCAGCAGTAATGGGATCACAAGTATAACCCACCCCAAAGTGTTGGAATTATTATCCAGATCATTCTTCTGGCTTGAACATTTTGGTCTCTTCCCTTTTCAATTTTGAATTTAATTTGTAATTCCATACCAGAAACATATTCTGTAATAAAAATCCATATGCAGAATACTCATAGCCCACCGCGAGGGTCGAACTCGCAGCCTTCAGATGACTAAGGAAACAACCACAAGCCTTAAAAGTCTGACGCTCTATCCGATTGAGCTAGGCAGGCAGCCACTATACTTCCAATAACACGAGCTGCTAGGTCGCTGGCGGGAAATCACCAATTTGTCGTTCGCTAATATAGCATCGATATCCGTCATGTGAAAGAAAAGATTTGACATTGGTCCAGATACATTACAATGCAGACATAATGATCGTTCGCAGACGCAGAAAGAATATGTCACAAATGGACAGCTCACCTGTAACTCCGCGACTAACCGACAAGGGACTTACATCCAGATAAGCATGAACTTGTGCATGAAGTATTTTCCTCTCTCGGAATAAAAACCAATAAAGATTACTGCTCTATGATGACGATTCTTCCGCCTTTTGCTTAGGGACTTTTCCTTCCTACATATCATACCCGAACATTTTAGTACATTGTTTCACAATACATGTACACGGAGTTCATTGCTTACCTTTGAGGCCTGTCTGGCAGCAGTGAGGTCAGCCGTACCCCCCTCGCCGCTTTCTGTAGTAGACTTTGCGTCATCCTTGCTCTCGGCCGTGGACTCTTCTGATGCTGGTTGCTGAAAATGGTTCGTCGTTAGTACCCAATTCCAACAGATGGAAGCCCCACACAAGAGTCCGCAGAGTGCCCCAGCGTTGTGGCAGCGCGAGGTGGTATATTGCGTACGAGCGGAGTTCATTACACATCAGGTGTTCTCACCGTTGTAGAGGTCGAAGGCTCCGCTGCATCAGCCACGGGCTCATTATTCTGCTGAGAGGGTTAGATTGATATGATGCGCATGGGATAAACCCACCTCTGCTCCATGAACAGCTTCGGTCACGACCGTGACCACGTCCGCATCCTTGCCCTCGTCCTTAACTTTAACGGGTTCGGACTCCTGTGCAGGTTCTGGTGCTGTTGATTCTTGGTGACCAGGCAAGTCGTGTGAGTCATGGTGCTCAAGATGGGTGGGTTTCCTCGCTGAAGGCGAGATGAGGTAGAGGAACTATAGAGCTTCGTCATCAGTCTCTGTTTTGTAGGATTTTGACCTGTATAGACTGACAGCCGGGCCGAAGATTAAGGCAGAAGCAATCTATACGATACCGTACACCGGTGAATTTTAACGACAATGAAGCTATCAAGCAGCCACGTACAATCCAGGGTCTGTCACTCGATTGTTTTGGAGCATGTGAAGAATTCATCCTCTTGGCCCCCATGCGGATGGTGCACGCATTGGCACGTAACCTCACCAACGAACGAACTGGTGCCGAGAACAAATGTCGAGCCCCATGGAAAGACATTTTCAACAGGCCAGAGGAATTAGTGGAGTTGAAGCAGACTGCCGTGGGATTAAGTAAATAAATATGTGCCAATTCGCGGGTGAGACCGGCTCGCCACTCAAATAAAAACAGACAAAGCGGTGATTAGCGATGGTGCAATGCAGGCATGTATTCTAAGATATCATTCGTGATTCCACTCCAGTCCAAGTTGAGACAAAAACACCAAACCCATGGTAGCCTGGAACGGGTCATCCTCTGCAAGCTTTTCATCCAGCAGACGATCGATCATCACGTTTGCAGTGTCGAACGTATCTTCAGCATAATCCATTTGACAGGACTGGATGACGGTAAGATGCTTCAGAGGCGCCTTGGAAGGATCCAGAAACGAAGTATACGGATCTATATCAAGCATACGGGGTTGGTCATGTACAGACACCGATTTGATGGACAAATTCTCGACAGAGGTCGCATCATTATTGGGATATGCTAGAGAACTAGAAAACTGGTGACATCATCAGCGATGAAAGGGCGGTGTCAGTCAACGACAGTTTTACAGAAAGAGTATTGCGAGTGAACAGCGGGAGCTTAGCAAGCTGAGCAACGTTTGCCTAAGATGGAAGTTACAGATTATTGCTTACTGAAGCAGAAGACAGACGATGAGGCCATTGGGTAGTCCGTGAAGGATCCGGGTGGCCAATAAAAGGAGAGTTTTCATCCCAGTTGGTTGATTGAAGGCCTTGATGCGGTGCCAGGATTCGGACAGGACTCAAAAGGCGATCCTGATTTTCGATGTTGGCATATACAGCTGGTTTAAGAGCAGATCGTAATGAGGCTGTCGTTGCGATGTAGCGAGGTGAAGGCGAAATTGACTGTTTGTGAGCATTTCTGTGATGAACGGCAGCGAACGATACCTGGAGTGGAGTTATAGTTGAGAGCACCAAAAGCGATAGAGGGATTCGGCATATCGACATGTTCGAGCGAAATAATTGGCGGAACACGAAATTGATGAGCTTGGAAACCAGAAGGCAGATTCATCCGAGGAGCAATAGGGCGCATAGAACTCGAAGAACAAAGAGCCTTCTCTAAAACTGGCGGTGTGGGATGAATAGCAAGTAAGACAGAAGACGACGAAGAGGGTTGATTCGATGCTGGTGTGTTTTTTCCATTATGTTGCTCAGCCTTGACCTTGAGTCTTGGTGGTCGTCCGCGACGTCTCTTAAGAGGCTTGCCTTCTCGCTTTTCAACAGGTTGAGCAGTAAACGTGGGAATCTCCAGTACAGGCTCCCGATATTCCGTCTTGAAATTTGCTATTTCCTCAGGCGACATTGCAAGGTCCGAACTTGTGTCACCAGAGTCCTTACGTTTCTTCCGTTGTCGTGTGTACCATGACACGATCCACTTGGTGGACCTTCAATAAAGCGTCGTGCATAGAGTTATACTGTGACCGGAGCATGGAAAAAAACCGCATACATACAGGCCAGTTTCATCGCTGAGTCTCTTGAGTAAGTCTTTGGATGTAGCCGTAGATTGTGTGAAAGCATTTCGGAGAATCTCCACCTGTCTTTGAGTAGCCCGGATATTTGTTAATCGTTTCTTCCCAGAATCGCCATTCATTTCAATCGAGTTTGATGCCTTGGTGATAGTGCATGCACGACAAATTGAAAGGTCAATGACGAATGATTTCAAGAACGCACAACAACAAACAGCTCAGAAGTCTTCAGGACTCTTCACTCATCTAGATTTTTTGTATCTGTTTGGTTATATAAAAACTTCCGCTGTTAAATACAGATCATCCTCAACGTGTTATGCAGTACAAATTGCAGTATGGATCGTGTTACACAATACGTAGGACCGCCGGCGAGAATGACAATAGTCGATGGATACCAAGGAAGTGTCAGATCAACTGGAGGTCCTTATGTTGGACCTCGTCCTATCAGTGCTTACGTATCAAACACAATCGCAATGATTCCTCCTTTATACTCCTCAGTTGTCTATCGCCTTTCTGCTTGCTCTACATTATACTTACCATTACCTACAATGGCTCTCTGATTTTAGTGAAGGAAGTGTATATACTTAGAAGATGACTGTCAAGGAAACATCTTATTTAACATGTTTTCTTAGGTGCTGCATGAGAAATAACAATATGAAGGCAGAATCTTCTAGAGATATATTTTGAAAGTGGAGAATTATGCTCAATCAATTTTTTACAGACAAACTAAGTCAGAAAGCCGTTGTGAAAGCCATAAAATGACAGCGAAATCAAATCTGCTCATGTTTATCACATTTTCGGCAACTGTCAAGCTATGTCGTGGACGCGTTCGGTCACATGGTTCGGCATGGGGTTTGAATTTATCACTTGAAGGGTTTAGCCCACATACCCCCAGACATGGAAGGATGGAAAAATATACCAGGCGTTATAAGCAAATCGTAACTCCATACTACTTACAAGACGGGCTTGCCAGGCTAAATAGCTCTGGCCGTGTATAAAGTTACATCATGCATGTGTTCCAATTGCGATCATGTGACTCGTGCATCTATTATGTCTTGTTTGGCAATGGCCTTTATTAATATAAAGGTTGGTTTACCCTGATCATTGGTTCAATCTTCGATTAACCCCCGTCGGTGTTACCGACGTGAGCTAATCCTGAACAGCTCGTATTTCCCTTCGTCTTTGAAACTTATTCAATTTCATTTGTTGACATGAGTAAGCCATATCCATCCCGCCGAGCACCTGGATCGGCAGGAAGACAAGTGCGCGCGTATTCCAACGCGTTCGAACTCGTGTGGACAACCAAAGGTTTCGTCTACCACTATGATGGTAAGTGTTGCTACATTCATTTAACTCTATGATCCTATCTTCGTGCATGTATTAAGTTGGTTAGTGTTCCTATACTTTGAAACTAATGTACAGTCACTCAAAGTCTTGTTGAAGCTATGATGCCTCAATGGGACACCGGACGCAATGACTTCAAGATTGGCGCTCAGAAAGGTACCGAGCTTGTCATGCGGTTACAGGAGCAAGTTGAGCCTTCGAAATTTAATCCCCTTGGAGGTCAGTAACTCCCTTGTAGTGCTTGTAGAGATGACTGAAGCTCCTCTTGATAGCATACGATGGCAAGAAAAATTTATATTCCTTTCAGAAGTACAGTTTCACTAGTGAGGAGGTCTTTATCCACCTTTGTTCCGCATTTCCTTTGTTATGATTAACACTTCATCCAGTTCACTGTGCCATGGCAGAATGGGCCGTCACGTAAGAACGTCTCGGTGAAAGTCGTTTTTGTCAGGGAGATCAACTATGGGTATGTTTCTTTTTATTTCCATGTAGTCATTGAGCATAATTGGTCATTTACAACAGGAGCCTTCAGAGGCTTCTTGCGGGTGACGGCGCTGCCCTCGATCATGAGGGTGATGCTGCCATTAGCATGAATATGTTGAATATCTTTGTCCAGGCAACCCCAAAAATGTGAGTCTTGGTAATTGATGTTAGTAATACATCGCCATATTGGTTGCTAGGCAAGAGCCGCGGATTCATAATGTGAAGAGCTTCTTTACTCCTGCTTATAGTCGTAAGTGATCGTTGACATTTACCAAATCCGGTTGTCTCATGATATTCAGGCCCAAGTTCAGTTCGCCCGTTGGAGCTGTGGCGCGGGTTCTTTCAGTCAATTTTCTTTTCCATTCCTGGGAGAGGCAAACTAATTCATAATGCTTCTAGGAGCGTGCGACCGACATTCGACAGGGTCATTGTTAATGTTGATGTTACAGTCGGTGTAGTGTGAGTGCTCTTTACGCACTCATTGTACCTCTATTACCTACTTCAACACTTCTTCAACACTTCAACAGTGTCCCCGCCAAACCACTCGAGATGATCTGTGGAGATTATGTGTCAGTCAGAAACATTCGCGATTTGTCCACCTTGAAGCAGTCACAGTTTCAGCAACTCAGATTGTTTGTCCGGGGTCTCAAAGTTGTAGTAGATCTTCCAGGTCATCGAGGGAAAAGACCCAAAACTATCAAAGATCTTGTACAGAATGTTGGGGCGGTGGTGTTTGACAAGGGTGGTGTCCCAACATCGATTGCTGTTTGTTGTTTCTGTTCAGCTATGACTTGAACTAAATATTAGCTCAGGACCATTTTCAAGCAACGCACAATATCCGTATCCCTCCGAAAAGTTTAGGTGTCAAGCTTGGGCAGGATGGTCAATTCCCCATAAGGGTATGTTTGACTGTACAGCAGCTATACAAGGTTCGTAACAGGTCGTTTGTGTGAGGAAAATCGTTGTTAGATTGGTTGATATCATAGAATCGTGCTTCTCCGGAAATTGTCAGAGACGCACTCGCATTCTCCCCTAGCACACCAGGAGAACGAATGGCCATTATAGAGAATGGATGGCAACAACTACAATACGCCCAGTCCTCTTTCTTGGTAGGTGCAGGTATCAGTGTTACGCCTGTGCCTATTGTAGTGCACGGTCGCACCCTTCCTACCCCCGAGATAAGCTTTGGAAACAACAAGGTCCATCTGCAAGTAAGACCCTTTTTCCCTGTTGTTCACTCTACCAACTACCATGGTGCTTAGAGGCCGGGAGTGTGGGACGTGATGAACAAAGCACTTTCTAATCCAGCCAAACTCGAGGCATGGACAGTAATTAATTTTGCCTTGGCCGAACCCAAAACTTTGCAATTATTTGTGGACGACTTAACCAAGACAATGAGGGAAAGAGGTTCGTACTCCCTGTGCTGTAGACATGCAAACTGATCTGTCCTGTTGATTCTACAGGCATGGGTGAGCCGACATTCTAATATCTAAAAAGAGTCCATTAACATTACAACAGGGGTTATGCAGGCTCCAAATATCATTCAGAGGAATGCAGGTAGTGATATCCCACGGGTATGTATGTCTATGTTACTCTCTTGTTCAATGCTGAATGTATGCGGTTACAAAGGCCCTATATGGAGCAGCGCAGGAAGCAAACGCCCAACTGCTTCTTGTTATTTTGCAGGAGTCAGCTGCTCACACATATAGGGAAGTCAAACGTTTTGGTGACATCACTCAGGGCATCCCTACACAATGTGTTGTAAGACTCTTATGCTGCGGTAAACTATTTCAAGACTGACGGACGAACAGCGGTGGTCAAACAAGCTTGCAAAAGATGCGATGAATCGCAGATGCAATCAATATCACAACAACTTGATCCTCAAGTACCCACACTATTTTTTGTTATCGAGCTTCATTTTCATTCCCTGTCGTCACAGAATTAACGCTAAACTAGGGGGGGTCAATTACTTTCCCGTAAGTGGCGCTATGACGAACTTTACTAAACATCGCACAATGGTCTTGGGTACGAATCATTGATCTTGTTACTCTGGCATTAAATCTACCAACAGGAGCAGACGTCAGTCATCCTGCACCACGCAGTTTGCTTCCGTCAGTGGCTGCTTTAGTCGCGTCAATGGATCCGCATGCATGTCGATACGTAGCATCCATCCGGGTTCAACCCTCGCGAGTCGAAATGATTGAAGACATAGCTGACATGTTTGATGTGAATTTACCTTTATTGACTGTATACCCGCTCCTGACCTGTTGTCATTTAGTCTGCACTTCAGACTTTCCGGAAGATAAATAGTAACAATCTACCACGACGAATTGTGTTCTTCCGTGATGGGGTCTCGGAGGGGGAATTTGCCATAGTACGTGAGAGAGAACTGAACGCGATGAAGGGTATCTTTTGCGTATTGCTGACATCGACCATTTTTTAACCTGCTGTTTTCTTGTTGTCAAGTCCCTATTCAGAAGCATTACGGTCCTCAGAAGAATTGGCCACAACTCGTCTTCATCGTTGTCGGGAAAAGACATCATTTCCGCTTTTTCCCAGATCCGAAGTCTGGTGAAGGTGCCGATGCGAGAGGGAATGGGAATCTATTTCCAGGGTTCGTCGTTGACCAGGGTAAGCTCAGCGAGGCTTTTAAGACATTTTGTCTTAAAGAATGCCTCTCTGTAGATATTGTTCATCCCGTCCACGGTGATTTCTATCTGCAGTCCCAGCCGGGCTTGAAAGGAAGTACGTATATCGTGTCGATCATTTATCAACATTTCACAGCTGATTTCATGAATAGCGAGTCGCCCCAGTCACTACACTGTCCTCGTGAATGCTGCAGATATGCCAATAGACGAGTACGTCTCAATATGCTTGACCATTCTGCTACATTTTAAGTAATGCTCCCTAGACTCCAACAGCTAGCGTAAATTGTTTTTAATTCATGAACTGTGCATTCGGCTTACGCTTCTGCAGTTATTCGCTGTGCCATTCCTACTCAAGATCGACTCGTTCCGTGAAGATCCCTGCGCCTGTCTACTGTACGTCATACCACAGAAACCTTCAGTACAGCGTATCTCACTAGTGTCATAACTTTCGTCTTCAGATGCTGATGTATGTCGTATGTCATCTTACATTTCTAATCTTAACAAACTGCAGCTTGTCTGCCGTCGGGCAAAATTCCATTTCGAGGATGATGTTCATGACATTGACTCAGATAACGGGACTATTCAGTCCGGCGAAGGACCTCACATTGATTTCTACAGACAACGATTCAATGCCATTAACGAACGCATGAAAGCCACTATGTACTTCGTCTAACATATCGTGTGTATTTGTTTTGTTATCCTTGTATAGCTTGGGTGGGTCGAAGGCGTTGTTACTGATTTTCTTCCGATGTCGTTGCATGTCTTACTTATACTTAGTGTATTGCAGCAGCCTTGTTTTGTATAGCCTGTGTTAAAGACAATCGGTTCTAGCTGCTGAGCAGCTCATAGTCGTAGCAAATTGTCAGATTTGAATACTTGTTTTTTTCCATACACTTCGGATGAACTGTTTTATTCATACACTTTCACAATCAACTGCTTAAATCATGTCTAGGCTTAAAACTGCAACACTAAAGGAATTGACAGTGCCCGAGTTGTGACTGGTGCTTTGCACTCTATTCTTTTCTCCTGCCCTTGCGCTAGAATTTTCGAAATCTGTCCAAACTATGCCGTACCTGTACCTTCTCATCCAACTGCAATCTGTTCATCTTCAATCACAACCTTCGGCCTACTGGGAACAGTCCTCCTGGCTTTTTCACCTCCGGATATATCGTTTCTACTGCTAGTCTTGGAGGGCTTGTCATTTTGTCGATGGCCTTGGCCACTACTGAATCGATGGAACACCTGCAGACGTTGCTCCGTGCCGCATGTTAATATCCAGCATGTTTATGTACCTTCAATGCTCGCATCGGACAGAATCAGCGTATAAGTATATAGCTATTCAGCTTCCTCCCATCTCAACACTTGTGACGGCGGATCCGTAGGCCTATGCCGTCAACAACCCTTTCTCACCATATGCGCTTTTTCCACCTCCCTGTTCCCAATCTCGACGGTATTTTTTCTACCTCTAGTATGCGACGTGAAAACCGAATGTTTGGGTCTTCCACGTTTTTCGTCTTTTCGATAAATTTTGCGAGGTCAATTTTGGGTACGTGCGAGAACACGTAGGAGCTTTCTTCACAACTGTGTGACGTGTGAGACACCTTTTCTTCTTTTGTTTTTCTCGCTTCGCGCGATAGCTCGCGTTGTACAGCCCTGCACCATCGACTACCGTAAACTCCGCATATCATTGGACTTTGTAAGGTACCTTTGCAGCCTTGCGTAAGCTATATATCAGGTCCATTATCACGCGATGAATGAGCTTTAAAGCATTTGTACTTTCCCCGCTACGTAGGCAACATAAAGATAGTAGTGATACTGATACAGGGGTATATACTTAAAGGAGTATAAGAGGCGTTCCTGCATGCAAATGGTATCAATTCCCTGGATTCAATAATTCAAATATACATCAACATCAGCTCTCCAAAATCCCCTTCTCCTTCCATCGTTCCCAAAGCAACCCGACGCCAACAGGAGCATTTGGTTCACCCTTGATGTCTCTCACCTCCAAGAGCTCGTATTCGCGTCCAAACGCGAGAAAATGGGCGAAAAGCGAGTTAAAGTGGGGCTCTGAACGCAGATGCAAAATCTGTTGATAGTGCGCGTGGTAAATGTGTGCGAAGACGCGGAGGAGCTGCCGGTAGACGTGCTTGACAGTCGCGGGGAATGACTGGTGGAAAGGATGATCTGGAACATGTATGGTCAATAAATGCGTGTATGAAGCCAGGAGAGCCGTACTGGATTTCGTTGGGAAGACGTTTTCGTCATCAAGGAGGTTCTGGATAGAAGACATGACAGAGTCAATGTATGTCGGTGCGGAGAGAGCGATTTGTTTTCCGCCTTGATTTGTCCATGTATAATTTAGACTATGAGAGGATCTAAGGCATCATCCTGGAATAAACAGACAAGAACACGGGGACGTACGCTGAGCCTGCAGACATCATTGGACAAGTATGTTGGGTGCAACACTCCGTAATGACCCCATAAAATTCGTTCAAGTTCGTGTAGAAATCAAATACTAGTCCCGAGAACCAAAATCAATGCATCTGACGAATGCATCCTCAGGGACATCACGTACTATTAACAGCAACCCACTCCGTGATGTCCACGTATTTAGGAAGCATTACGATTGTCTTGAAGTTGCCCTTCACGACGGCCGCATCTGCGAACGGGCTGGACAGGTATAGCGGTTTCGCTGCAGCTCCGCCTGGTAATGGGGGCTCCATAGAGCCTGAGGAGTCCGTGCGGTTCATAGGGGCGGGCGAACGCCCCGAGCGAGGAGCGCGGCTACGCCTAAATGGATGACACCTATGATGAACCAAGAAATTCTGCTGGATAGCAGAGCACGAACCCAAAGAACGACATGGGCCGTTGAAATCAGAGGTGTTATGATACAGCGCAAACAGTGGATCGCACAACAGAGGGAGAGAAAGCTGGTTGTGTCAACCTTGAAGCTTGCGAGGCTACGATGCAACCTCAGCCTAAATACTGTTTGATGATGGTGGCCTGCACATGAACACACTACAGTCAGCTGGACTATTAAATCGGAAAACAGATCACCCCGATTATGTCCCGAGACTATAGCCTCCTTATTTACATACATACTTACAATACAACAAAAGTCCAGTTATGCAGATCAGTAGTTCGGAAGTCTAAAAGTCGATGAAACGAATGCGAGAAGCAATATACAATAAAAAAAGTTCAACGTTCAGTTTCTGAGATACCAGACCTCAGGATCTGATAGATAAACTTTTTATCCCTCCAATATCCCCATTTCCTTCCATTTCTCCCACAGCTGTCCGACTCTGACCTGTGCAGACGGTGAGCCTTTCACGTCCTTGACTTCCAGAAGTTCATATTCTCCACCAAATGCGAGAAAGTGGGCAAAAAGAGAATTGAAGTGAGGCTCGGATCGGAGATGAAGTATTTGAGGGTAATGAGCGTGGTATATATGTGCAAATACACGAAGAAGTTGCCGGTAGATGTGCTTCACCGTGGAAGGAAACGATTGCGGGAACTGGTGACCTACAAATATTATTATTATTCAAGATTAATATTATGCCAAGGGTCGCGCATGTGACGTGGATTGAGGAACTATACCTGATTTTGTGGGGAACGTATTTTCGTCATCAAGCAAATTTTGTACCCAAGTCATAACGTAGTCGATGTAAGTGGGCGCAGGCAGCTGCACACTTTTACGTTCTTGGTTGATCCAGGTGTAATTTAATCTACGTAAAGAGCATTAGCAAGAACTGTCAAATGGGAAATACAACGTACGTTGGGCCAGCCGACATTGTTGGACAGTTCTGCTGGGTGCAGCATTCCGCTATGACACCATAGAACTCGTTCAGATTCGTGTAGAAATCAAAAACTTGAAAAAAAAAATGTAAGTCAGCAGATTAACGAAACGCGAAATGAACACACTATTGACTGCCACCCACTCCATGATGTCAACGTATTTGGGGAGCATCACGATCGTCTTGAAATTTCCCTTGACGAGAGCAGCCTCGACGAATGGACTGCAAAGGTACAAGGGTTTCGGTGGTGGTGGGGGAGTCGCAACAACAGGAGATGGTGGGAGGGCACCTGCTGGAAATGTAGCCAAGGTTGGTGTGGGAGACGGTTTAGGGCGCTGGGCCCGTGTCATGGAACGGCTTGAGAAAGATCAGTAGAATGCAATACGAGGATATACCGCATGTACAAACCCGATAGTATTGAAGAACGACATGGGGATTGCGGTACTGAAGCGAATCAGTCCGGCAGAGAACTCGAAAACGACCGTCCAATGTTGATAAACAGAGAGATCCCGTGACCTGTGGCAGCCGTTTGAACCGTGTCAATTTAGATAAGTGTCTATCGCTGCTAACAGCGATGACCATAACTATGCCAGGGGCTGTCTACTAAATACATTTGTCTATACCTTTCCTACCGACAGGCCAGCCTTGGCACCTGGTCTCGCTTCTGCACGCTCCAACCATTGCTAAATTCACCGTAAGCAACAGATCGGGATAAGGAGAAAGTTTTGTTCACCTTTACATTTGGCCACTCATCGAGAGACTCGATGCCTGCGAAGACATGAATTCTGACCCTACACATACTTGAGTATGACAGCACGCGTGAAGTATCGGTTATTTACCATGGGAATGTTTTAATGTCTGCAATCGAGTATTTCCCTCGTCCGGGACCGGCAAGCCAGTCGCGGTCAGCAAGACGCGTGTCAAGAACGCTGTAGAGCCGCTTCGTCTCGTCAATATAGCCTAGCATGGAAATCAAGCAGCTACACATCTCTAAGAAAACATTTCTTACGCTTCTTTCCGTATGGAATATCCACCGGGGCATATCTGTTGAAGTGGTTCGCTAGCCATGACAGTTTGAGCATGACTAGAAGTAAACAGAATGATTATACAAACCTTGACCCTGCATAGGTCCAACACCTCCGTGCTAGACGAACATGATTGTATTGAACGAATGATGAACATAGAATGTAACTGAGGTAGAGGTATACTGACTGCGAAGAAAGTCCATTGCACCATCTCACTGTAGGCATCGGGTTCGGTGGCTGGATTAAACCAAAACTTGAAGTCTTTATCATAGTGTTGGGCTAAATACAGCATGATCGCAGCTGTTTCAAAGACCGCAAAATTGTTGCGAGCACGATCGATGATTGCCGGGACTCGTCCATTTGGGTTGATCTTAAGATACCAAGACTCCTGAATGCCACAAGGTTGTGTTATTAGTCTGAGACACACAGAAATCATTTGCCTTCTGAATGTTGGTCGTAATGTCGACGCTTTCGACTCTATCCAGATGGAATAAGCCTACAGCAGATCAGGATGTTCAACTTACTCGTACTCGATCCCGGGATAGGCAGTCTTAAGCTCTTCAAGATATACAGTAGTTTGGTAACCGTTGGGAGTTGGGAAAAAGAAGAGGACGATATCTGTGGTCGACATGGAAGTTGGCAAGGTGAAGAAACCTTTCTCACTAAGACATATAAATAAAGATATCCAAGGTGGAAGTATAATCAATGACGTGCGAGTGTTACAAAGCACGATCGCTGATTCAGCAAGATCTCCATTCACTCGTAACTTTATCCGGCGCTTACATGCATGCGAAAACAGCGACGACTTCTGATCATACACGAACAAATATTGATCTTTACTTCTTTCCAAGCGACAGACCAGCCTTGGCACCTGGTCTTGCTTCTGCGCGTTCCAACCATTGCTAAATTCATCGTAAGCAACAGATGGGGTTAGGGAGAACGTTTTGTTCACCTTTAAATTTGGCCACTCATCGAGAGAATCGATGCCTGCGAAGGAATGAATTCTGACCCTACACATGTCATCCTTATTGAGTATAAGAGCCGCCATGAGTATCAGTTTATTTACCATGGAAATGCTTTAATGTCTGCAATCGAGTATTTCCCTCGTCCGGGACCAGCGAGCCAGTCGCGGTCAGCAAGACGCGTGTCAAGAACACTGTAGAGCCGTTTCGTCTCGTCAAGGTAACCTAGAATGCAACTCAAGCAGTTATATATCGATAAAAGAAAAGTTACTCACGTTTCTTTGCGTAAGGAATATCCTCCGGGGCAAATTTTCGGAAGTAGTGCGCTACCCATGACAGTTTAAGCATGACTAAAGGTAAACAGAATGATTATACAAGCCTTGACCCTGCATAGGTGCAACACCTCCATGCTAGAGGATCGTGATTGCGTTGGATGATCAACATATAATAATCAAGTGTGCTCACTGTAAAGAAAGTCCATTGCAGCATCTCACTGTAGGCGTCGGGTTCGGTGGCTGGATTAAACCAAAAGTTGAAGTCTTTGTCGTAATGTTGAGCTAAATACAACATGATCGCGGCGGTCTCAAAGACTGTGAAATCGTTGCGAGAACGATCGACGATTGCTGGGATTCGCCCATTTGGGTTGATCTTAAGATACCAAGGCTCCTGAATGTCACATAATTATGTTGATAGCGCTATTGTCTGAAACACATGGAAATGGCCTGCCTTCTGTACGTTGGTCGATATGTTGAGGTTTTCGACTCTATCAAGGCCGAGGGATTGGATAAGTCAGTGGCAAATCAGGATGTTCACTGACTTACTTGTACTCAATCCCAGGATAGACAGTCTTAAGCTCTTCGAGAAATACGGCAGCTTGGTAACCGTTAGGGGTTGTGAAAAAGTAGAGAACAATATCTGTAGGCGACATGGGGGTAGCGTATTTTTTTAGCAAACGATGAGCAGGCGAAAACAAGTGGCAGTTGGCGAGATGAAGAAATCATTCTCATCATTGACTATAAATACTGTGCTTGCACTTGAAGGTGTCAGGTTAGCGTTTGTCAAACCGCTTCGACATGATCGGGGTCTTTGATCGCTGAATCAGCCATGTCCTTTGTAACGGAAACGTTGACGCTGACTTATGGTCGAGGGCATGGGCACTCTTCTAAATCGTACGCGGTGACCTGCATTCGGGTTTTACGGCATCTGTGAAGCGTTCACAAATGAGGTCTTTTGTGCCATCAAACATAAGGGTAAGACACAGTGCGAGCGCCGAGTCCTGTGATTTTCGAGTCCGTACAAAAGTTGTGGCGTTATATTCTTCCTCCACACTTCGCGAACCCCAGGATAATTGGAGATCCTTTGCGCATGCTACCACCGCAAATCATATGCCAGGTAATGACTGTTCCGCCCCGTAGTGATATTACAGATGCCAACCTGGCTCCTCACGCTAGTAGTCCTGCAATGTTTCGAACTTGGAGCACGCCTGCATTACAAGCTGCCGTTCAATAGAATAAGATGGCAGATGCTATCTGCGATATTGAAGGTGCGGTGCGGTGCATCGATGCGTACACCAAGCGATGGGTTCTTCCGAGGCTATGACCTCGGATAACTACGTGGTGGCCGAGTCCATGACATTTGAATGCGGATGTACGCACCAAACTAACACGGTTTGACATGGAAACGGCATGGATGATTAATAAATACATTTTTTTAGGACCGTGTGAGCTGTCTAGACTCTACAAGCTGTTCGAATTTAAAACCTTAGTCAAGACGCTCACAAAGTTTGTTAGTAAACTAGAAATGGACACAATATCATGGCAGCTTGACCAGGCATCACAATTAGTTCCATGTTCCCATGCCTTCTGGAAGCCCGATTTTAGCCTCGTTTGTATTCTCCTCCATGTAGACATTTTTGATAAATGGTAAGGTTACCTCACCATTGGTACCGTTATCTACCCGACGACTGTTATCTACCCGACGACCGTTATCTACCCGACGACTGCCGTATAAGGATCGCGAATATCTCAAAATCTTTATTGTGAGCCCTACGAGGGAGGGTGCGGTGGATTGCGCATGCAGAGCCTAGAGAAGCAAATGATCGTCTCTGTGAGTTGTTTGTAATGGATAGAAAAGGCTGTGTGAGGAGCAAGCGGATCGCGAAACGGATGAAACGAAACTCCAGTGTGCGAAAAGAGTCCGCCAAGGAACGCGCCAAAAGGTTGAATGCAAATTCTGTGGGTCTGTAATAGTACGACGATCCAGAAGGAAGACTGAGAACTGGAACTGGAACTGGAACTGGAACAATTGAAGGTAGGAGCTAGGACATGCATTTGGCTGAGGGTTGTATTATGAAAAACAATTGAATTGTCAACTGCCGGATTACTATCGACGGTAAGGATTTCTACGTGATGCAGAAAAGAAGGATAAGAAGGATAGCACCATGATTCAAAACGAAGATTGAAGGGCCGCCTACAAAACCAACTTGTCAATAGTTCCTTGCTGCCCTGTCTATCCTGAAAATGACAATATGTTCTTATCTTCCTTCGGAAACATGAATCAAATATACAGTAGCATTTTCAGGGTCTTCGGGTAGTACAGGACCGAGCCGGGATTGCGTTCGTTTTATTGGGGCATTGATCATTTACGAAAGGCACTAGGCCTAGATAGCGTTCGCTACACCGATATCCTGGTAACCACATACTTGTGTTTGTAATCTAACTGCCTCCTTCGAGACCTCCGCTCCCATGTGTTGCATACCCCATCGTCCGTCTTCACGCAGTAGATACGTCAAGCAAACGTCGGGTGGGCTGCTGATGTTATATAAAAATGGAAGTTAGCGGCCTTTCGTGAGTAATGTCGCTTAGTCCTTTTCAAGTGGCCAAATCTTTTCGAGTCGCTAATATTTATTTGGCCATACAAAGAGGCGGAGACAACACCGATGCCCGAAATGACTCCATTCTTCCAAATGTAGAACGGAGAAAGCCAGGAGGAAGTGGAGGAAGGGCGAAGCGAACATGGTGGTGAGATTAAGCCGGCTTAGAACGTTTAGTTCGGCGCTTGGACGCTCCGATCTACGGCCTCCAGAATTTCCACACGACAACCCTTCTACCCGAGGGTCAAATGAGCGATCAGCCGAACACAGTGATAATAATATCCGACTGAACGACATCCAGCCGCGCCTCACGTCACCGTCTTCCGAGGCTGAGTGCAGAACTTTCAAAGGTACCGCAAATTACAGTGTTTATGGATACGCCCGCCCCGGATATGACAGCCCATGCTTCCTCCAAGAAGCTGCAGTTGCGGGTCTAAGCATCCGCAGGATATAGTGCAGCTGCCTGATAAATGCCTCGGTTGATTCCTGACGGAGGGAGGAGTTTCCTTGTCCATGCATGCATTGGCGAGCTCTTCAAACTTACCGTGACCCTGGCGCATACGGTCCACTGGTGGCCGCACCGACGCTACTGACGTATGCCGTCATCTGCAGTATACTCAGGTACTTACACGCTGCATGATGCAATGCATGAAGGGACATAGCCGCATACGTAAGAGGTTCTGTCACGTGGAGATAATCCTAATCTTATCACCATTTCCTGATCCACAGCGAATCACACGATGGTAACGACCTCCAGAGTTTTGTCCCTCGATCGCCTGGCACCAAAAGTCAATACTCGTGCGGATGTAGAATCTTGGCTGAGCTCGGTAGACCCGACCGTGATCGAGGAGATTCACCTTGGAGGGCACACGTTTAGTCTCGAAGCGTGTGTGGCATTGGCAGAGTTTCTCGAAAGGACTACAGTGCTGAAGGCAAGTGTTCCTCGGCACTATATATACGTATTTCTCACAATAGTACCTTAGATCGCAGACTTTGCGGATATGTTCACCAATCGAAAGGAAAATGAGATTCCTAAAGCCGTAGAGGCGATGTTGAACGCACTCAAGGACAAGACATCCGTTACATGGCTCGATCTCAGCGACAACGCCATTGGTGCCCAAGTGGTCGACAGCATCGTCCCATTTCTCTCCGCTAGCAGGAGCCTCCAAGTCCTCAAACTCCAGAACAACGGACTGGACGAGAAATGCGGCGAAAAGCTTGCCAGCGCCCTTCTGAACTCGGTCCAGATCAAAGACGGCAAGACGTCCAACCTTCGAACCGTCATGTGCCGACGCAACAAGCTCCGGGATGGATCAGCACCCGTGTGGGCCAGCGCATTTGCAGCACATACGACGCTTGTTGATGTTCGGATGCCATCGAACGACATCGGGGTGGAGGGTATCAAGGCGCTAGCAGGCGGCTTGAAGCACTGCCCTAATCTACAATATATCGATCTTCAGGATAACACGTTCATGGCGGATGGGGACACATCTGCTTTGGAAGCATGGGCAGATGTCTTACGAGCGCGAAAGTGGCTGGAACTGCGGACGCTGAACCTATCCGATTGTTATCTCTCAGACGAAGACGCGGTTGATGTCCCGGTCATCGTGACCGCCATCGCTTCCAACCCTCCTCCTCATCTTCACACTTTACAGCTCCAAAACAATAATCTAGACGGAAAGACCTATACATTGTTGAGAGAGTGCATTTCGACTACCTTGACGAGCTTAAAGCGGTTGGAATTACAGGACAATGAAAAGGTAGAAGATGACGAGCGTCTAGAAGAACTGGTTGACATCTTGAAGCAGCGGGGTGGCAAACTTTTCAGGACTGATGAGGACGAGGAGGAAGAAGAGGAGGAGGTGGAGGAGGTGGAGGAGGAGGAGGAGGAAGAGAAGGAAGAGAAAGAGGAAGACACAGCGCCCCCCGTGGTGGATAAGGCTGCTGATGCTCTAGCCGATCTGTTGGACAAAGTTAGCATCCGGTAAGCGGTATACCATCTCGACATTCTCCAGTAAGCCACTCAATGTAACGAGTTACCCATGCATAAGAAATTGGCAGTCCATGTCCCTCTGATTCTGGCACATGAAGGCATAAGTTGTTTCCAGTAGAAGCTTGTAATTTTGCAGATTTATACACACAACACAATTAAGTAGGGCACAACGAAGGAGTAAGGAGTAAGGAGTAAGGAGGTTAAAACAAAAGATAGCAGAGAGATAAACTAATACAGATGACAGGGACTAGTAAAAACAAGAGAAAGATGCAGCGAAAAATTAACAGAAAAAGACGCCGGGTATGGCATATATGCAATAGAAAGAAGGCTAAAACGACAACCATGTTCTCTAGCAAAGAAAACAACATAGCAACACAGTACCATCACACTCACCCGCAGCGACGCCTCGACTTCTACAACACGCCAGCCCAGCGCTGGATGTGCGCGAGGAAGAATGCCCAGACAATGGGCAGCGAAAAAAGCCAAACGTCAAAACTAAGAAAAAGGTGTGCGACGCCAGAGGACGCAAGCTATCCATCCATCCGATCCCCGAAGAAGAGTATTTCATGGCACACAGCCCAAAAACGCGTCCTATTCCAATAACCATCCTTACTTCATCTGATCCAACGACCCTCCAACCATCGCATCCTGGTTGAACCATTGTCCAAAGTCCCTCTCGAAATTGATGTCTCCGTCCGGCCTGAACATACCCGGATCAAACTCATCTAACGAACTCGCGACGCTCTGTATGAAATCCGTAGAGAATATATTCGATGTCAGCGAGTCGGATCCAAGGGACGGCGGACCACCCAGGAGCGATGATGGTGATGGCGCCATGTTCTGCCCTGGACCAGGACCCTGGTTCTGCTGTTGCTGTTGCTGTTGGTTTTGCTGTGGCCCTGGCGCAGGCGTTGGAGGGCCCGTCCCACCTGCATTCGGTGTCTGCCCTGCATTATTAACCGCATTGGGTGGCTGGTTCCTCGGCGATCCATCGCTATTCGTCGGGTTATTTCCTCCGCCCTGTCCCTGATTCTGGTTCTTCCCATTCTGATTATTCGGCCCCGTATTTCCGGGGCCACCATTTTGGTCTTTCTGACCGTTCAGGCTTGGTGAAGGCGGCGGCGGCATCATTTTTGGTCCCATCCTGCTGGGACCAGGATTGAATGAGGGTCCTGAGCCTGACGGTCCATGCCCCACTGGCGGAGCCCCGAGATTGAATGTAGAAGGATCAGAGGGACCACCAGGAGAACCTGCCATATTATTCGGCCCACCGCCTTGTTGGGGCATCATCCCTTTATTAGTCATCCGATACTAAGATGAAGGAAGAAACTAATCAGATGCCAAGATAAGAAGCAGAACACAACACACCGGTATATGTGGGGTCATAGGATGTCCCATCTGCGGACCTGGACCAGCACCTGGACCCGGACCCGGACCCATCGTGTTTCCCATCTGTGGCATGCCCATCGGCTGCCCGCCAATACCCATACCCATGTTCATCGGCGGGCCTCCCATCCCGGGCCCCCCAGGATGCGGACCAGGTCCCGGACCCCCTCCATTCATGCCACCCGGACCAGGACCACTCATCATCGGATTGCGAGACATCATGCCTGGCTGCATCATCATGTGCGGACCCCCAGGTTGCGGTTGTTGCTGTGAAGGATGCTGAGAGAATCCCATTGGCGCGGCGCTGGGTTCGTTCATTGGCGAGGGCTTCATGCGTTTGTTGTTGCGGCCAGGGGATGATTCATTACGAGGTATATTTGCGTGCTGCGATAGTAATGATGAATTTAAGAGACCGTCAGTATTGCGAATCCATACCTCTTCGCCAGGCGAAGTGCTGCTCCGTTTGTTCCGTCCAGGATTGGGAGGTTGCATCATCGGGTTCGAAGGACCAGGAGTTGCATTGTTTAGCGGTGGAGGTCCGCCCCCAGGTTTCCGTTGTCGATGCATATTCAATATCCTTTGCTACAAAAGGTATTAACATACGACGTATTGAGTTCCCAGAGGAAGCGCGAAATCCCACCTTATCTGACAAAGTCAACGACGGCAAGTCCTTCGCCCCAACTCCAGCTTCTTGTTTAAGCTGCTGTAAAAGTGACTGAGGAATCTGTAGCAGTTCATGATTCTCTGCAGCGGTTATACTAGGTACACCAGGCGGCTGCCTGGAAGCCATCGACGGGCTCGGATGCGGCATCCCGCCCTGTCCCTGCCCCGGGGTCCCAGAACGACTTGGGGACCTTTGGAATCCCGAGGCTGACGGAGGGTTGCCACCGGGACCAGGGCCCTGCTGCGGGTTCATGGGGTTCATGCCTTGTGGGGGATGCATGCCCCCGCGGGTCAGGTGCTGCAGATGCGGCGAAGGACCGGCTAGCTGACTCATGGGAGGTGGCTGTTGTGGATGCTGCGGGGGCTGCTGACCAGGTGGGTTTTGTGGCGAATGTGCTATGGTAGGTGATTGGAAGGGACCGTTCTGCTGGACGCGTTGTGGCGGTTGGCCCTGTGGCGGTAGAGGTTGCTGCGGGTTCTGTGGTTGCTGAGGACCACTGATGGAGGGACGCTGTCCTGGGTGGATTTGTTGGTAGGTTTGGGGTTGTGCTGGGGGAGCGCTACCAGGTGGAGGTGGACCAGGCTGTCCTGGAAGCCCATTAGGCAGGGAACTTTGCATAGGGAAGGAAGTCGGACCCCCGGGCTGCATCGGCCCTGAAACGCCATTGGGCATGGTCGGAGTGAATGATAGTCCTGGTCTAGATGGTATACCGTTTAGGGCGTTCGGGGGTCGTGTTATGGGCTGTGGCCCCATCGACGGCTGTGGTTGCTGACCTATGGGAAGCTGCTGTAGAGGAGGTCCTGGAATTCGTTGTTGAGCAGCTTGACGATGTTGATGTTGATGTGCTTGGTGCTGGAATGATAGGACAGTGTGTTGGGAGATATATCGGATAAATGATAACGAAGATCCTCATACCTGGGTGTACAGCATTGCTTCCTCGGGACCGCTGCCATTGGCTTTTGCTGTAAAGAGAACCCAGAAAACACTCCACCATCTAAAATTCAACCAAACTGGTATGAGAAACTCGGAAGAGCTAGCTGGGTAGAAGCATACTCGAATAGTAGACCTTGTCTGGCGTTGATCGGCGGCGCGGAGTCGGGGGGTATGTCTGCCTCAGTCATGAGCTCACGAGCGGTCTTCCTAAATCCACGTTTGAAGCAATAATCGTGGATATAGATGTTGAACCTGAGTGCAAACATGGTCAAAACAGGCTTCAAAAAAAAAGGGCAGAATGACAAACATCTTCTCTCCTTCCCAAGACAATGAGGAGGAAGAATTGTCTTGCTGTAGTTGGAGAGATGATTGAACCGATCCTTGGTGTGGACAGGCGGCCATGGGTGGGATGAGGAGCGGTATAGAAGAGGGTTGAAGTGAGATGTCGCGTGGGTCCTGTGTGAGAAATTAGGTTCCGGAGACACGGAGAAGAAGCAGTAAGTGAGGTATAGAAATAGCGAGCCACAATTTGGAATTGGTATAGAAAAGGAGAGGGACGACGACGAGGGGAACGACGAGGAGAACGACGACGATGACTGGATTGCAGATTCGTCGGGAGCAAGTCCGAGGTCGCGAGTAAACGCACAACTCTAGTCCATTTCGAATCCAGCGCCGATCCAATTTCGCACCATGCCGACTTTGCTGCAGTATCACTGCGCTCGAAGCACCGTCGATCTCTCAGGATTCATTACATGCCGCGGCCCTTTTTCAGAAGTACCACATGTACTACACGAGTCGGTCCAATGTAAGTCTGACCTTCGCAGCTTTATCGTCAGGTGTCCAACACCCCGTGTCAATCCAATCCTTATCACTGCTCGGTGTCCCAGCTAATCCCCGCGCTCCCCGATTCTTATCACTCCCTCTAGGATGCAGAACGTGAGCAATTTGTCTGGATATCCGGGGATTTCGAGTCTCAGAAGACCGAAGGCACGAGGAGCCGTTTCAATTCTTACATACATCACTTACCACACTGATCATTCGGGTCAACAAACACTTATCGGCGAGGAACAATTGATCTTGTTACCAAGCGAACCAACCTCTCGCACGCACAGTAGGCCCTGCTATGTAACAACAGCTAACAACTTTTCATGATCGCCATTTTCGGTCCAGTAGGCGGCCGTGTATTCATTCTCACTTGGCTTTCTAGTTCGCTTTCTCTCGCGGGTTCCTCGGTAGAGCACTATGTAAGGGCTGATGCAGATGAGCAACTGTCATCACGACTCCTCTCAGCCTAACGCGAATCATATTGGTGACCATTTGATGATTCATTCCATAGGCGGATAAGTATATTGTCCGCCTGCCTTGGGAATTTGGAACGGGTGGAATCTATGACCGTCTCTTGAAACGGAGGGTTGGAAACCTTGACGGACAGGCCCGTCAGGAGCCAATCGGCTGCCTCCCACTGACAGTGGTGCGAGGGGTCCTGCCGCAAGCGAGGAGTAGCATAATACAACCAAGAAGCGGAATGTGTTGATGATAGTGAAGTAATGGTCCTCGAGAATGGCTGCTGCATTTCAGAATGAGATTCGGACGATGGAAGTGTACTGTATGGGGAATCTAAAAAAGGCTGTAACAGAAGCCATTCGAGTCTCCGAGTTTGATAGCTCGTAGCTTTATCCAACCAAGGACTTGTTGTTAGGCTCGTGACCGTCAGCTGGTTCGACTCCATCTGATCAGGTCCCGCCATCTCATCCCATGCAGCTTTATCTTTGATCGTTCTTTGGAATTCCGTGACTGTCTCGACCGCGTTTTTGGTATGTCAATGTTCCCTTCCTTCGAAACAGGAGACGATTCTCTCAGGGATATAGTATAAAAGTCCTCAGGTCTGCACTGTCGAGTATTTTCGCGTCGAGGAAGTCATTGCGGCAACAGAGGAATTTCGGAGCAAGCGTCTCTGTGAAACCCGCAGGATGCGAATCACCTATCTACGCACTATGAACGGTCGCAAACTCTGGAGAGTGTTTCACTGTGGTTTGTTTCACTGCAGTGTCCTTAGGTAGGGTTCTCATTAAGAAGGGTCACCAAATACACTCCGGAAGTTAAACGATGGATTGATGCTGAAATTTCGCAGGAACAGACTTGGTGCAGCACGCTGAAATCCAGTAGCAACATACAAGTCAAGTTGGGACAAGACTCCAATGACATCCGGCGTCTTTCTGAACAAGCAGGTATAGATAACACAACGGCATCATGAGCTTTCTGTTTGGTTCATCTGCGACTCATCGTACGCTTGTCTTCAACTGCAAGATTCACCCACTGTAAGAAGAAATGCTTCAGAAAAAGCTGATCTCACCGCCGGGGACGCGAACTCCTTACTGCAAGCCCCTTACCAATTTCAAAACAGTCTAGATGATGAAGACGAAGATAAACATCGGTAGTAGGGACTTATTCGGTGATTTCGCCGAGCATGTCTCCTTCTCTAAAGTGGACGCCATCACGCTACTTCAGATGGGCATCAAGACTGGACCACTTTTCCTGGTCCTAGAAACGAGACTGTTGGCGGAAGGGTTAGGGTCTACTGAGGTGGATGGCAAGCCGCTGAAGATGGAGGCTTTGAAACAGATGATCATCTTAGTCCGACGCCATGTGTCTGTCGTTGTAAGTGAATGTGTGCAGTCTAGTCCTTCTATTCAAAGCCGCTTTCGGAGACTGAGGCTGGATGTCGTGTGCTGATCAATCTCATACTGCTCCGTGTTGCCTCAACCATGTCGACTAATCACTTGGATGTCAACATTCATCCCGGAGTTTCCCATCGCGAAGACCGTTGCTCCTGGGAACCACTCTTTTGGGGTGTTGTCGATTTTCTATTAACGAAGCTACCGGAGAAGTACACCGGTGCGGATTGGAATTGTCGCTTAGGATGCGGAGGATTGACCCCCTTTCAGAATTTCTGCTCGCCGATCCTCCTGGGACACTCGCTAATACGGACGAAATCAAGGGAACCCTCACATCAAACATATTATTTGAGGCAAAGCGAGACAACGTTCGAGCAGCCCTACCCAAAGCTGTCATTGCCGCCGCATCACATTGTACACAGCATAAGATCTCCTCGATGCTCGTGTCCATAGCCTCATCGCTTTTTATCGTCTCCAAGCTTACCGGTAATGCGAGGTTGCATCACAAGCGGAGAACATTGGGTGTTCTTTGTTTACGAGAAGAGGAACGACGATAGAGGACACGTCTCTTCTTCAAACGAATTTGCTATTGGGCCACAGTTTGAGGTTTAGCGCTTATCCTCGGCCTTCTTCATGATTGGGTGTGTGACAAACTATCAGGATATTGCATAACTATGTCTACAGGCTAACAACACTACCAGCGCTCAGCAGGTCTTTTTCACGACTGAGTAACTAGTTCTGCGTGCCATACCCACGCGGTATCTCTGCAAAGAGTTAGGCTGAGTTCTCATACTGAATGCTTGATTTCCCGTTTGTTGTTCGCCGTCTCCCCATCTAGTTTTCGTCACCCGTCATTTACCCGAACTTTGAATCATCTGAGAGAGCGAATTATCTGTGTCGACTTGTCTCTCTCAACTATCTGCCTGTATCGATTTCATCTGGTTTTCGATTCCCACCCTGAGCTCTCCTTGTGCCTGTTCCATGTTTTGCCGTTTTAAAATGCAATAAAACAAGTAGTTTCTTTTGAGAGCGCACCTGGAGTGTCCAATTAGGTGTACGTTGAGATGTTCCAGTGATGCCTGTTTCCATAGTTATGTTCTCGCACACATATCACCTCAGTGCTTTACTACATTCACTGAGGTGTAAGTCCCTTTACTATACTCTGGTATATTCCTTACTTACTCGTAGTAGTATCATCTTATTCTATTCAGTGCCTACTACTCAATAGACTGCTTTACTACATTCACAGAGGTTACCATCTTATTCTATTCAGCTTCCTAATCGGTCCCTGCTTCTTAGAGGAAGTTATGGGCCCTGCCGATATCTCTGACATGTCTTCGACAAGCAACAATCAAAACCTTAACTTCGAGGTGATAGCTCCAATTGGGCAACCTACCAGGAGCGCATCATCATCAATTACCTCGCTTCGAAAGGGTTAAAGAAGCACGTCTTGGGTACCGCGCGACAAAACCGATTAAGCTCGAAGAATGTAGCGGGGACTATTTCAATCTAGCACCACTAACAGGCGAAGAGCTCGTGAAGCACGAAGAGGATGAAGAATCTTACGACCAAAAGCAGGCGGCAGTTCGAGAAGTTGTGTACAGGACGGTTGACAAATCCACGTTCCTACAGATCAAGCCACCGCTGCAGCCGTATGGAACAAGGTCATCGCGATCCACGCCGATAAGGGCACGATGTACGAGACCAACCTCTTGACACAACTCCAAACGATCCGATAGGGGATATGCGGGAGCACCTTACGAAGAGGACGGAGATCAAGGAACGTCTTGCCGAGATGAATCGCCCATCGCCCAGTCTCCGATGAGTCTTTTGTATCCTAGCTTTCGTGCAGTGGGACAAGCCAGAGCAAATGACATGATTACTATTCATCGTCCCAGTCCCAGAGACTAAAAGACGGCTCTACATATAACCCCGGATTTACCCCTACAGAGCCTAGATACCATTCCAGACAACTCTTGTCAGATTTGACCTTTTTGGCTAGGTACCTTTCCAGACAGGAGGACAGGTTTATAGTGAAAACTCAAGATACATGTCCCAGACAGATTGGGGCAGATGAGTTGAATTTTTTGGCTGAAGTATCAATGACTATGCCCAAATGTCAGCAATTGGTCTGAGAACGCTTGGAAGACCAAATAATGTGTGAATTTTGGCCTTTTCAGAGTTTTTTTGGAGTGAGGTCGCTGTTGATGGACAGGTGAAACAGTCGAAGATTTTTAAAGAGAGTTTAATATAACACAGACATCAAGCAGCAATATGCGCACCTAGCAATTGAGACGCTTGTTCACCACGTCACATCAGGCGACCATCAGTATCTTTAGGATGATACTACGCTCATGACTTGGATGGTCAGTAATCTGGCAGCGGTGAATATTATAAGTTATCTAAGGCCATCTATTCTATCGTCTCCGCTGCTCTACGGTCTTGCTCTTGTTGGGTGCTTTGGGCGTGCAAAAACATGCACGTGTGCCAATCCCGGAACACTTTGGAGCCTCTGTATCGGGTTCATACAGCAACAACACAACAGATCGATTATTCAGTTTCAAGAAAACATGGGACACACCAACCCACCTGGGGATTAACAAACCACGCTGTCTCCCATTCACTTTCCACCCAATACTTCTTGACAAAATTATGTACTTCCTTCCCTGCTCTCCGTACGAGCTCCTCTTCCTCCTCTGTGCCCCGATCCGACCGCACCAGCTTGTCCATGGTAACGCCCCAATCGGCAAGAGCAGGTAAGCACGACGGAAGGTTCGAAGGTGAGGGTGGCGGGGAGAGGTTTCCGATAAATCCCCAAAGACCGTCTTGTTGAATCCTAGCGGAAATGGAATCGGGGATAAGATCCTTGTGGAATATCGGGAGGCGAGTCCAGATCAGACTGTGCTCGACTTCAGGGGGAACTAGCACCATAGGCGTTATTAGCTCTCTTGCTGTAGTCGCGATTAGTCGATACCAACCTGAGTATGGCCAATCATTCCGGATGATACTGATAAACTCTGGTGGTGTGTCAGCGGTGAAGTAAGGGGGCGCGTCGGTGTGGAGGTCATGTAGTCCCCTGGCGATCTTGGAATTGGTTGACGGGGGCACCTCGGAAATCGCAAGTTTATCGGCGTCTGATGACGAAATCAGGAGAGAGAAGGTGTCAGGCTTGCCCCATTGTAACCGGTGGTTCAGGAGATAGTTGACTGTTGCTCATCAAACTGAATGAGAAGGGTTTGAAGTGGGTGTGTATAAACCTACCCGTGGATCCGTATTTCTCTCGGATCCCCACTGCCCATTCATCATATCGCTGCTGCAGCTTTTTGTCGCGCTTGAGCAAGCCAAGATCACTGAGGTTCATGCCCGTAAGTACGAGGCTGGGGTGATCGGGGCTGGAGAGACCGTCACCCAGAGTTCACAAATGTCTTGAGTTGCGTCCAAGTGAATCTGGAAGGGTAGTAGACCAGAAGTTCCTCTTTGGTAGGCGGACCTGTGCGGAGGGGTACGTCTTTAGGTGAGAGAACCCTGGAGGCATCCATGTCCACAGTCATCGTATGATTTAGATTTCACTGCAAAGGTCGACAAAGGGTTCGCGAACGCCAGGCACCAGTAAAAAAGCCAATTTCCACCACGAAACGCAGATTTAAAAAGGCTGAGATGCACCAGCCACACAATGAACTAGCTCCTCTTGGAAATCGTGAAAGCTGAAACGAATCACTTACGAGGCAACTGTGTTGACGATTGTTATCTTCAACGGTTCCGAGTTCTAACCCCTATGTCTTCTGGTTGGCGACAGCCTGGAGCAGCTAATCGTGGAAGAGGAGCATGGCGCAGCCGTGGCAAGCCCTCTCCTAGAGGCTCATGTCTTCAAGCCCACCGTGATGTTCAGTCAGCAGAAAGAAAAATGGAACACATCGCTTCTATCAGTCGAAGCAGTGGGCTAGAAAAGGACGGCGATACGTGAGTTGTGTTTCGGTATTTCGGTGAATTCGTCGTTGTGATGCTTAGACTACAGCGATACAGGTTAAAAGAATTTAGAGTGCAGGAGGAATACAGAGCATTTCTGCAGGGGAAGGTGAGATCGATGTGTTGAGACATTGCGTCTTGACTAGATCTGTTAGAAGGTCAACGATGTATTCAGTCGATATCCAAGGCGAACCAACGAAAGTGAATCCGAGGCTAGACAGCGAATAGATGCTCAAGAGAATTTGCTCATCTTGTTTCGTGAGGTTTCTGATATTACCTTTTGGACACCCGTGCCCACGTAGTCATTCCAAGGAAAGTTAAGGGAAGGGGTCTCCTCTTCTGGACGCAGGGACACGTTTGCATTGGAAGGTAAGCATCATGTCGGTTCAGGGTATTCGCAACCATCATATTTGACAGTGTACGAGACGTCGCTTTACCTGACTGTCATCTTTGACGCCCCGAGACAAACCACCTCTGTCATACCGCATCTTCTTCCAGATTTGTACCTGTCCTCCCTTCCACCCCACCACAACTGTACTACTACGATCCTGGTATCTCTAGCACACCATCTAGTTGCAGGCTATCCTTCTCAGCTTTCATTTCGACAACATCTCAACACGATCCCTTCTTCGATGTTTCCGCCAACTTCAGAAGCGCTGAAATGGATAAACTCTCTGTCTAGGAGTCTCCGCATGCGCAATTACATTAAATTCGAAGAGTTGACAGGCCGTTCTGCCATCTCGCGGCTATTTTCTGATTCAGGAATGGATACGGATAAGCTATCAATGGCTTTAGCTTCCTTATCAATAGTCATGGAGGATAATAATAACGCACTGCCACGACAAGCCCTTGAATTCCTAATCGATAACCTGCGCAAAAAGGCGCGCGCGACGACGTGGGACGTCATCCGTGCGGCATACCGTGAAATGTCATTTGCCGCCACACCTGAAGGCAATGGGACACGAGACTGGCTCACATGTTCGTTGTGTTTACGGCCGCTTATGCCGTACGAAGTGGAGCTCGACATGGAAATATGGCTTGAGCAGCAGAATTTGCTGGGAAATGTGCGGAGGAAGGAAGGTGTAGATGGAAAGTGGATTATTTGTAAAGTACGATGAGAGTTTCTGTTACTTTAGTGTTTTCTGAACTTAACTGGTCTCTGCATAGCGATGACATAGCACTGCAGCTTGTCTCTTTGCTGCGAGACCGGTGCAATGTCATCTCTAGCCACGACAGAGAGAGGAGAAATTCATCGACGCAAGACCTCCTGTTGGCAAACTCCATATCAATTCGAAGTCGAGAGCTGCTCTTCAGTGAAACCAATCAACAGCCAATCTACCGCACGTCGCATCAATATTGTGACAGGTTCCTTCCTTGTGCGTTGTGCGACCAACTCCCTATGCAATATCAGTCATTCCGCCGGCTGCCCTCCTCGCAACACATGTCCACCGTAACAAGAACGCAAGTCGTCTGATTCTGCGTTTCAGATCCAAGTCCCGCCGCAGGCTCAGCTTCCGCAGGAGAAAAAGAGTTGTATTTGTGCCTTTCCAATCTCGTGTAACCTACCCATCATGGCATCCTTCGAACGGGAAATATGCAAGTTCGATCGCAAGCTCGAGAAGACGGGAAGTCATTGATCACATTCTGGTCTTGCTGATTGGCACACCATACCTCGACTTGTCACGACTCTGTGTGATTTGTTACTGTGTCCTTGCCTGTACCCTATAATGATTTTCAGAGAACTTGAATCGTTGTCAGGTCCAAAATTGCGTCAAGGGATGGAGTAAAGTCACAGAAGAGCGATACACGTTTCTTTGATACACCGACACGCCAAACGGTCTATCATTTGCGATTGCCTACACTGGTTGACTAGTCCAACTCAACAGTTATCTTTGGGAGGTGTGGTTGACCAATTCGATGTGCTTACCCTTCTACCATGGAAAATGAAAGCTCTGCAGATAGATCCCACTGCCAGGAATCGGCAATGCAATGGCCATCCGAGTCGTTTCGACTACACCCTCAACTTCCGGAATGTATTTGGTGACCCTTCTTAATGAGAACCCTACCTAAGCACACTGCAGTGAAACAAATCACTAGCGATGCTGCAGTTCGAACCTGAACTTTTCATAACCGGACCGAAGTTCGGTCCAAGGTTCGGGTGAATGGGTAGAACTGGACCACAAGTCCGGCTCTAGGTTCGAGCAAGGTTAAAAATTTTTGAACCTTGCTGAACCTGGTTCGAACCGAACTTTCTTTCGTTGATCTTTTGTGATCTTGAAGAGAATATTTTGGTGTGTTTGCCAAGACCATGCAACAGGTTGGAACCAGGGTCCCAACTTACCTAACATACAAGTGGGTGTTGGGATAGGCAATCCAAGCCCGTGGTCTGAGGCCGGATATTATTAATAGAGCGGCTGCTTTGATGCGTATTTTATTTATGGCACATCTACATACAACCGTAGTATAAGAGAATGCGAGACATTCCTCTCTTTGTTAAACTTCCACTATCTCTAAGAGAAATATTACTCTTCGCTATCAGTCTCCCAGCCTAATTTTCTAACAGGTTATGGGCCCTGACCCTGACAACGATTTTATACAAGAAGACCTTTTCTCAGACTATGGTGACCAAGGGGGGCTAACCCCTAAAAACCCATCTAGGGTCTATCAAAGCAAGAAGAATTGAACTATGGATAATGATCCCTAACTCTCCATCGATTTAATTGGTACCAAAGAATATTCAAATGTAAACAAGATCACTGATTGTGATCACTTGACAGACGAGAACTGGCATGAATGGAAAGAGAGGATGAAGAGAGTATTTATCAACTGCAACATAACTGGGTACATCACTGGTGAGGTTTATTGACCAGATGAATCTATGGATCCCATTGGCGCACACAATTGGGATAAGAATGATACTTGGGCACAGCAAGTAATCATTCATAATGTCACTTCTTTGCAAATGAATCACATTGGATCAAAATCAACTGCTGAAGCTATGTACTCAGCACTCTCTGTCAAGGTTCAAGATTGCTACTGCCAACATTGAGACTTGGTCAGGAATACACCAGACTTCTGGTCAGACCTGGTCATTGGTGGTTGGAGGGTTTCAGAGGTTTCTTGGCAGAATCCACTGGGCTGTAGCAGGCCAGGTGAAAAGGGGTCAGAGAGGACTTGGCTTCAACTTATAAGAAGTTGCGCCCTTCTCCTTGTCAGTTGTCCAATTTCAAGTGTAGGTCTGGATATCTGGCAAGTTTCTGAATGGAGGGCGAGGATAGATTAAGCAGAGGTTTTAGAGTTGTTTTTGAAGTCAAGAAGAGTCGAAGGATTAAGAGTTTAAGTCAGGGTTAAGTCGAGGATGTTTTAAGGATTGATATTAGGCTGGAGATGAATGGATGAAGGTACACAAGCAATATGCATGCAATAATTTGCAAACTGAAGACTAAGGCTAAGCTATGGGCACTTAAATAATGAAGGCCAGAAGAATAATGGAAAAGGTGGAAGTTTACTAATGGGTCTTAGTAAGTGTCCATGACCAGAATTGGTAAGACTGTATTAGGAATAAAGTGAGTAAGCAAATGATTATTAAGGCATGTGACAACTTGTCTGATGACTAAAAAGTGGAATGCTGATGGACAAGGTCAGAAAAGAGCTGGAAAAGGGTTGGGAGTTCTTGGGAATCTGATCAGGTGAAACAGGTCTTAACAGCATCTCCCCCTTAGAGCTGAGCCTACAAGGCACATGAGGGTTCGAGGGTCTGACTTAAAAGCTGGGTCTGTGGTCAGAAAAAAGTTTCCAACTTCTACTATCATCATGAACCCATCCCCACAATCCACTACTGAATGGTTGGCCACCCTCAAGGCTCAACAAGAGGAAGTCATCCAGGAGGCACTCTGACTGGAGGAAAGGGAGTGACAGGCAGAGGCTGCATGGAAGGCTGAAGAGGAGGAGTGGAAGAAGGCAGTGGCTGTAAAGTGGGCAGGGAAGAGAAAGGCCACAGATGAGGAGGGTGAGGCAAAAGAGAGCAGGTTGCCTGTTAAGAGGGCGAAGGGCAAGGGGCAGGCAGACACAGAGTCTGAAGGGGTCATGCAGGTGGAGGCTGCATGGCCCTGCAAAAGGTGCATAGTAGTATCTCATCATTGTTGAGTACAATGCTAACAATCTCCCAACCAGATGTTCAAATCAAAAACTGGTGTGCTTCTGGATGGGTGCCCAGGGCCAGGCATGTGAGCCCTGCACAAGGGTGAAGCACAAGTGTGAAGCACAAGTGTGAGGGAGTGGTGTGGGAGGGGCAAGAGGCCCTGAAGGAGAAAATGGCAGTAGAGGGCAAGATGGCAGAGCTCATGAGGGAGTTTGTGGCAGTGGTCAAGGGGTTGAAGTGGGAGGTCCAGGACCTCAGGTGGGAGCAGGAGGGAGCATGGGAGGCACTCATCGGGAGCTGGGCAGCAATAGAGTGAGTCGAGGAGATCACAAAAATCTGTGATCTCTTCGATCTGGAGTGGGCATGGGTGGGGGTGGAAGAGGAGTCAGAGGAGGATGAGGAGGATGTGTTGAAATTAAATCCTGATGCATGCTGCATACATGAGGCCAAGCATGCAGCACACACATGTTACTGCGCTTACTGCGCATACATGTGGTAAACACATTCCTGAGTCATGTGACATCCTTACTATTATGTATATAAGGAGAACCTGTACTGTAGTAGATATACAGTGTTCTTACCTCTGCTAAACCCTAGCTCTAAGACTAACTAAACCCCAGGTAGGTTATAAGGAACGTGTTGTCTCTTCCTCTGTGCAGCGTATGTAGTCTGCTCCAACAGGTTATGGGCCCTGCTGGGCACGTCGCGAATGCGCCTTAACTGGCTGCGAACGATGTTGACTTCATTGTCTCCAAATTGTAACCTTGTGCTCTTCGTGAGCTGCATTGCACTCTGTGCGAGCTGCATTTAAAAAAAAACCCAGGTTGACTAGGGTTAACTACTCTGAAGGAGTGTTTTTGCCTGAGATTATGGAACATGTTTTCTTGAATAAGAGGACTGATTGAGCGCTTTTACCAGCTGCCACTATAACATCATGTCTTCAACTCTTGAAAAACTCATACAAACTTTCGATGGCTCTAACTACATTCAATGGGCTGACTCAATGAAGGCGTGGCTCAGGTCTCAGGGCCTCTGGCAAATAACTAGCGGGATGGAACTAAAACCACCCCTGGCGCCTCTTTTGACCACGACAAATGCTGCACTAGTAGCGGAAGCTAATGCCAAGCTCCAGACCTGGAACAATAAGAATGATCAGGCTATTGGTAGCCTAGTGCTCTGCCTGGCCCCCTCTATTTGGCAGCGTGCCAACACCAAGGACACTGCTGAGGAGGTGTGGGATCTCATCCACACCGACTATGGTGTCAATGGCCCCTCCCAAGTCTTTGTGGACTTTAGGTCTGCAATCGCAATCAAAATTCCAGCTGTGAATCCCATGCCAGAGATTGCCAAAATGGCTGATAAATTTGAGTGCCTTACGGCTGCCAATGTCGCCATCTCCGAATTAGTACAGGCAATGATTCTACTCGCTGCGATGCTGCATGAGTATGATTCTCTATCTGCCATGGTCCTTAACACGACTGCTACTAGAGCCTTGATGTTTAAACATGTCAAGGACTCTATTGTTGCTGAGGCCTCACAGCGCACAGCAGTTGGAAAGCCCATCAGCCTGCCTCAGGCCACCAAGCTTTCTGCTGTCAAGCGCAAAAGGGGGAAACCCCAAATGGCAATCTCAGGGCAACAATGGAGATTCATCCTGAAAGCGTGGACAACATGGGGACAAAAAGACTAAAGAGGAAAAACCTAAAGAGAAACATTCCCACCTTGCCTCACAAGCCTTTACTACTATAAATGGTAATGGCACCATCATACCGCCGATGCCGCTCATCCAGTGCATCGAGAAGCATGAACATACTCCCACAAGGGATCCTCGCCGCCGACCGCCTGCACAGGCATACATGGGTGTGGCCTCTACCTCTCATTCGGTCTATACCGAATATCAGCAGGCTTGAGACACCCTCGAGCAAATGAATCTCCCATGCAGCGCAAAAAATCTGTGACTGCTGGAAGAGCACCTAACAGTGTGAGAAGGTAAGAGGAGGAGGATTGAACCAGAACCAAGGATTGTAGAGGTAGAAGACGATAGCGTCTCCCTTGGATCGGAACCTGCCGTTTCTGATGAAGAAGTATGGAAAGCCATCGACGAAATGCTCGTCGATGAACCGCTTGAAACAGGTACATATGATGAAAGGTCAGTCCTTTTCCCTGCCACAAGCACAAGAATTAACATTCCATTGATCACAGCGAACTTTTCATGTGAAATTTTACCGCTACTAAATGTATCATGGAACAATTTACATCTTAATATATGTGTTACATGTGCAAATGGAAATTGTAAGAAAGGTGCCGACTGGATCATGGATTCAGGTGCATCAAAACACTTCACTCAATATTCATTGGTGCTATGGCACTATTTGATGAAATGTTGTTCCCATGCTGTCCCGGAGCTAAAACTCCTGCCAATATGGACCTTGGTGATTTTCCACCTCCAGAACCAGAAGATGATGACCACTCATCTCGAATGGATGGCGATGATTCTATACCACCACAAGATCTGCCCCTTCCTCCATCATCAGAAAATGATGATGATGATGTACCAAGTGAGCAAAAGGTGCATGACGATGTGACAGATGCTCCTCCTCCACCGCCTCCAGTAACCACTGAGGACTTTCGTCCAAGATGTGATGATCAACAGGAATGGCAGCAATTGCCCCATTGATCAGGCAGGCAGAGGAACATCCCAAACCGTCCTGGCAATACCTATGGAGAGAAGTGACTCCCCTCTGACATAGAGAGAGACATTGCATGTGATCGATATTGGAAGAGATCTGTAGGTCAAGATTCGGATCATAACCGAACACGACCACAATCTCAACAGAAAGAACTGGTTGCTGGACCGAGTTCGGCACCTCACGAGAGTGTGCCTGATTCCAATGATCAAGAACATGATCACCCAATGGGGGAACCAGATGAAGCAGGTTATATTAAAAAGATAACCAAGGAAGGAGGAGATAAGCTTATTCGCTGGCTGTTGTCAAAAGCAGTCAAACCATCAAGCGAAATAAGCCAAGTTCCAAACCAATTTCGCAATATTGCGCACCTACCACGGCAGCAGCAACGTGAGTGGAAACAAGCTTGTTATGAAGAATTAGAGGCTCTTCATAAGCGACAAGTCTATGACATCGTCGATCTTCCACATGATTGAAAAATGATCAAAAATAGATGGGTCTTCTCCATAAAATCGGATGGAAGAAAACGAGCCAGACTCATGGCCAAAGGCTTTTCACAAGTCGAAGGCATTGACTTTGATGAGATTTTCTCACCGGTAGTCCGCTACGAGACCGTATGCCTCATGTTTGCACTTGCATCTCTAGAGGGCATGTATATGACTGGCCTAGATGTAAAAACTACATTTTTATATGGCAAACTAGATGAGGAGATCTATATGAATCAACCCGAGGGTTTCAGACTCAAGGGAAAAGAGCGCAAAGTATTGTGCTTACGCTGAGCATTGTATGGCCTTAAACAAGCCTCACTTGCATGGTGGAAAGAGCTAGAGGCATTTATGCACACCATTGGGTTCGTGCGCGCCAGCTCCGATGCCGGCATTTTCATACACAAGGATCCTAAAACAGGCAGCATTGTTATTGCACTCGTCTACGTTGATGATGGCTTGTTCATGGGGAAGAACAAGAAACTTGTGGATGAAAAGAAAAATGCTTGTCTAAAGCATTGGGAGTGCCGTAGTACTGAAAAAGTCATGGAATTCTTAGGCATGCACATCACCCAGACTGCAAGCAAAGTCAAACTCGATCAATCTGAATATCTTGCCAAAGTGCTTGAGAGATTCGAGATGACAAATGCCAAAGTGACCCCCACTCCACTCCCGACTGGTTACAAACCATCGGAAAACACAGCAATGCCCAATGCGATGCTTAGATCAAAATATCAGTCTGTGATCAGATCTTTATTGTATCTGATGCTCGGAACGCGACCTGATATCGCTTATGCGGTAATCAAGATGTCACAATTCTCGGCTAATCCTAGCCAAGAACATCTAGACAAAGCAATGTACATCATGCACTATCTGGTGGGAACCCAGAAATATAACATTGTCTACGATAGTGAGAAGTCCGAGGGGCTACAGGCCTTCACAGATTCTGATTGGGCAGCTGACACTGTCAAATGCTGATCTACAACGGGTTACTTTGCTACTCTAGTGAGTGGCATTGTGTGCTGGCAGTCCCGTTTACAAAAAACTGTAGCACTGTCATCCACAGAAGCCAAATATATGGCTCTCTCCGACACTTGTCGACAGATAGTGTGGATAGAGTTTTTATTCCAGGAACTTGGATATGTACTGAAGCGTGTACCAATCTGCACTGATAATCAGGGATCCATCTTTATCGGATCAAATCCAGTTCAGGAAAGAAGGACCAAACATATAGATATTCACTATTACTATACCTGCGAATGCATAGAAAATGACAAAGTCACAGTCATTTTCATTCCTGGAAGTGATAATCTGGCTGACATGTTCACAAAGAACCTTGGCGCCATCCTATTCAGGAAATTTAGAGACTCTCTCGGAATTACTTTCGAGATTCAAACTTAGCTGCTTAGAGCACTGTACAGTTTGAGAGGGGGTGTTGAAATTAAATTCCCATGCATGTAGCACACACATGTTACTGTGCTTACTGCACATACATGTGGTAAACACATTCCTGAGTCATGTGACATCCTTACTATTATGTATATAAGGAGAACCTGTACTATAGTAGATATACAGTGTTCTTACCTCTGCTAAACCCTAGCTCTAAGACTAACTAAACCCCAGGTAGGTTATAAGGAATGTGTCGTCTCTTCCTCTGTGCAGCGTATGTAGTCTGCTCCAACAGTTTGCACATGGTACAGGATTTACAGAACTCTTGTACAAAGGTTTGTAAGTTGGGCCAAACATAATCATGTCTGACAAGTTGAAGGTCTTGCCAAAGTGGCCAGAGAGGATATGGTCATGCTTGTACTGCAGGACTTTGAGGCAGAGATCCACTATGTCTGGGACATAAATCCAGTCAAAGTGGCAGAGGAGTCCTCTATTGTCTACAGTCCAATCCAGAGTGGAGGGGGTCAGGAGGTATGCGGATGAGATGGGGTTGAGGGTCAGGGAGGGTGGCAAGGTAAGTGGCTCGGAGTGATGAGGTGAGCTGTTCTTGAGTGAATATGGGTCAGAAGTTGCTCAGGTTTGCCAAGATAAAGTATTTCCCCCTTTGTAGTAGACATCCCAACATCTAGTGAGCACATCAGGTTTTGCCCCTAATTTCCTGGGGAGGAAGTGGATGACTAAGTTGAACTGTGAGAGGTACTCAGACCATCTGGCTTGGCAACGGTAATGATACTTGACCTGGAAACCTAGCAAAAACCTGTTAAAAGGCTTATGAAGTATAACTCAGGCTAGAGGAAGGGTGTGAGTTGGTACTAAATATCACCGCTAATACCAAAATGTTGTGTTTAGTGATGCGAAATGGTAAGGGATGTGGCAAATAGTCTTTGAAAGCATACAAAGTTGTTTGAATGAGGTTCGAAATAGGTTTGAAGACATGCAAAGTAGTTTGAAGTAGGTTCGAAATGAGTTTGGCCTGGCGAGTCTCAATTCTAAGGTTTCGAGCTTGGGTTGGCCTAAGCCAGGAGATTTGAGATGGATTAGGTATGAAATGATTTAGAAACCCCTTGCGGTGGGCTCCAAAATGATGATACTCAACCTGGAAACCTAGCAAAAACTTGTTAAAAGGCTTATGAAGTATAACTCAGGCTAGAGGAAGGGTGCGAGTTGGTACTAAATATCACTGCTAATACCAAAATGTTGTGTTTAGTGATGCAAAATGGTAAGGGATGTGGTGAATAGTCTTTGAAAGCATACAAAGTTATTTGAATGAGGTTCAAAATAGGTTCAAAGACATGCAAAGTAGTTCAAAGTAGGTTCGAATGGATTTGAAGTTGTTTGAAGTGAGTTCAAGGAGGTTCGAAGATGTTTGACTGGTGGCAAGATATGTTGAGAATGAATATAGCAAATAGGAAGTGGTTTTTGAGTGGCGATAGGCAATAGGCGATGAGTTGAGAGTGAATATGAGAGTTCAAAGGAGTTCACGATATTTTGCAAAACTTTTTAGAGATATGATGCGAGCTAAGACTCAAGAGAACTGCTCTTAAGTCTGACGATAGCGGAGAGGGTAACTCTTCTCTGTTTTTCTAAGTAACTAGTACAAGTCTATATACATTTTTGAAGAGATAGTACTAAAAAGGAAATCTAACATGTGTAGTACACGAGGCAATATGTGCAGCAACTCTGACTTTGTAAATCAAAAAAACAAATGAAAAATGATAAATAATTGAAATGTTGATGATACTCAACCCGGAAACCCAAACAAAACCTACTAAATGGCTTCGGATGGTATAACATGAGTCAGAGGAAGGGTGCAAGTTGGTACTAAATATCACTGCTGATACCCAAATGTTGTTTTTAGTGAGGTGAATTAATGAGTAATGATGTGAATAGTCTGTAAGAGTGTACGAAGAAGTTTGAAATAGTTCGAAAGAGGTTCGAATATGTGCAAAGAGGTTCGAAAAAAATTCAAAGAGGTTTGAAGTCATGCGAAGTAGTCCAAATAAGTTCAAATAAGTTTGAAAAGGTTCGAGGTATATTGAAGAGCGAGTTTAATGAATGTGAAGTGCTTGTCAAATGGCGATATGTGATGAGCGACAAATCATGGAGCGAATACGATAGTTTCAAAGAAGTTCGTGATATTTTGCAGAACTTAGAGATACGATGCAAAGATATGACTCAAGAGGACGGCTCTTAAATCTGATGATAGTGAGAGGGTAACTTGTGCTCTGTTCCTCATTACTTATTTCTTGTTCTAACTAACTAATACAAGTCTATATACAAAATGAAGAGATAGTACTAAAAAGGAAATAAGAACATGTGTAAAACATGAGGCAAATATATCAAACAATGAGGACTTGTAGATCATGAAACAAATGAAAAATAATAAATGATGAAATGTATAGTGTTCCCATATAGTAAAAGTACTTATCTTGTGCTTCAATATATCAATGAAACATAAAAACTGCACTTATCGCATTCTAAGTCTCTTGTACTCTCTCCTTGTGTCTGGTAGTGCTCAATATGTGACTAAATGGTTTGTTCCAGATGTGCAGCATGTGTCGAAAGTGTTTTAAAACAACTATACAGTGGCTGATGTCATTCAAAATGCTGTGAAGTCATTTCGGAGTGTCATGAAATAGTTTGAAGTCATTCGAAGTTGTCCAAAATAGTGTGAAATAGTGTGAAATGGTTCGAAGTCGATTTCGTGGCATTCATAGTGATTCGGAGTGTGTGTCATAATGTGTTGATACAAGTTGAATCCTTCTCCAGACCTTAGCATGCGCAGTGGACCTATCAATGTACAGTGTCCCCATATAGTAAAAGTACTTATCTTTTGCTTCAATATATCATTGAAGCCTCTAAATGTTATCATCGTGTTCTAAATCCTTTGTCGTCTCTCTTTGTGTCTGGTAGTGCTTGATATGCAATGGAATAACTCATTCCGGTTGTGCAGCATGTATCAAAAGGGTTTTAGAATAGGTATATGGTGGCCAACGTCATTTGAAGTAATGCAAAGTTCTTCGAAAGTGTTTGAACTGTCATGAAATGGTTTGAAGTCATTCAAAGTCATTCAAAATTGTGCAAAGTCATTCAAAAAGTTTGAAATACATAGTTTGAAAGGTGTTCAAACTTGATTTTGCAGCGTTCATAGTGGTTTGGAGTGTCTGTCATAGTGTGTCAATATGATTGGAAAGCTTCTCCAGACCTTAGAGTGCACAATAGACCTATCATCCTCCCCCTTACTGAAATCCTGACTGTTCTAGTCAGCCGATCGAAGTCATGTGCAGAATGCATGATTGTGTTGAAAAAGTTAGCCTTGTTCTGCCATGTCACCTCCTACATCCTCAAGTACTAGCTTCTATAATGTCTCTCCTCGTCAAACTCAACACCGAAGTTCTCGATTATGCAAAATAGATGCCAGAGCATGGCATGGCTGAGGATATCGATTTCAAAGTCTGGGGGTGGGGGTTTTGTGTGAAAATGGTATGTCTGCTGCTTGTTTATTTGTGGTCAAAGGTGCTAAAACATTTCATGTAGGCAGAATACAATGAACTTGCGAAGTTCTCAGTGAAGAGCATGACGCAACTGTTCAAAAGGTCGTAGAGGATGTTTTCGAACTCTACAAGCTGATGGCTCAATGTGAATGGGTTTCATGGGGTGGAGAGTTGTTATTTGTGGATTTAGCTGAGGAGTTAGAATGTGAAAGAAAGGAGGAAGAGGAATGGCAAATTAGGGAGAAGAAGGAGGAGGTTCACAGAGCAAAGGAAGTAGCAAAGAAAGTGAAAATCAAGGGTTGAAGGACAGTGCTGGCCGAGGCTCGGAAAATGGCTCTTGCTGCATTTTGTGGAAAAGCTTTATCGAAGGAGGATCTCCAGTGGAAGAATGCAGAGCTCGCAGCAGAGGCAAGTGCTATCGAGAGGGCAGAGGCTGGTGATGAAGATGAGGACAAGCTGGAAGTTGAGGAAGAGCTGCCTGTAGTGCGGGTGGCGAAGCAAAAGACAAGGGCGATCAAGGAAATCAATGACAGTGAGGGTAAACAAGGAGATGATGAGGTGGGGGTGAAGTGCATGGAATTTGGCGGTGATGGGCTACTGGATTTTGAAGGCCCTGTAAGTGTTTTATTTTGTTCGAAGTAATTCCAGCTGCTAAATAATTCATAGTGCAATTATTGTGCCGGGTTCAAGTCCCAGCCACAATGTGTCATTGACAAGGAAGCGGCAAAGTGCAGAAAGTGCACCCAGGAGGTGCAAGGGTGCTATTGGGGTGGGGTATCGAGGTGAGGCCTTCAAAAAGGTGAAGAAAAGAAATTCGCACACAAATCCAGGTATGAAAACTGTTCTAAATTGTTTTGAGGTGATTGCTAACATTTGTTCAAATTTCATAGTATGTTGAATTCACGTAGTGGGCCCTGTAGAGTGCATCGAACTGATCATGGGGCCTTCAAAGCCATTGAAGCCAAAGAAACAGTCATCAAAGGGGAAGGCAAAGGCAAAGGCGAGGGAGTCGCAGGGGTTTGAAGGAACTGAAAATGACTGGGTGGTGCGCCGTGGTTTGATTGCCATGAGGTTGGCACAGAAGAAGGTAGAGATGGAGGTATTGGGGAGGGAAATAGAGGTGTTGGAGGAGATGTTGGAGGAGTAGGACTTTTTGTTTCTGTTTCTTTGTTTTGTCTATTTCAATTTCAAATTATTTTTTTTTGTTAAATGTCTTTGGAAAGTAAGATGAAGAAATGAAGATATAATGGACAAAAAAATCAAATTTTTTAGGGAAAGGCTCAGTAGTTCATCATAGCTGAAAAACCCTTTTTGGAGTTTGCACAACCATGCTATGATGCAATATCATGACTTGTATCATACACTAAAAGCAATCGAAATCTTTTGTAAGTAATTGCGAAAAAGAAAAGAAAGGATAATTATTCATTTTTGAAGTTCTGAAAATCTTCGAAAGTATCTTTGTCGAAGTTCAAAGTTGTTCGAAGTTGTTCGAGGCACTCGGAGTCAATATCGAGGAGATTCAGTGGAAGAAAAATTGATTTTCGAGTGAGATATGGTAGCAAATGAAATGCAGCAATAGGTAGTACTGAATTGTCGAGCTTGCAGAGAATGTAAGCCCTTCTGTAGTTTTGTTTGATAATGATAAGAGGGCCGAAATATCATGGTTTCATCTTGCGATTGAGGGATTTCTCAATTTTCATGTTTCAGAGCAGCACTAAATCTCCTTTCACCAAGTTGTAGTCATGCATTGTATGTTTGTGAAGGAGTTCAAAGTGTTTTGCAGCTTCGATTCAAGAGGCGTAGACCTTCGAATATAACACTTCAAGGTCATTAGATCATTGTTGCAACACTATAGCTCATCGAGCTATAAGATTGGTTGTTGATAAGATGGAATCAAGTGGCGGTTGTAAGTATGTTGCCTCAGAGATGTTAAGGGGGATTAGAGGATGTGCTCCTGTAACTGCAAAGTAAGGAGAACAACCCATGCATTTATAAACCGTAACTCGTTCTGCCCAAAATACTGAGTGTGCTCCTGCTGACCATTTCGCTTGTTCTCCATTGACAGCTTTAAATAACAATTTTGGAACATTGAAGTGGGCTCATTCAATGAGTCCATTGGCACACAAATCATAACCACTAATTCAAATATGGTTAATATGATATCATTCTGCAAGATATTCCATAGCTGCGATAAATGCAGTGCCATTGTCGGTTACAATTTTGTATAGTGAATCCCATTGACAAATAATATCTTCAAAGATCCAATCACCCAGAGATGTGGCATTTTGACATTGAAGTTTCTGCCATTCTGGATAGGTTGTTAGTGAGCATCGACCTTGTACAATGTATTTAAATCCCTTTGAAGGTGGCATTTGCATCGTATCAATATAGACCTTGCTGAAAAGGGGTGCTGGAGTGGTGACTGTGGGAGGAATTAGAATATTTTGCATTTGTCGAATTTGGCATAGGTGGCAGGTTCGAATATACCATGCAATGTCAGCTTTCATGTTTGGCCACCAAAATTGAAGGGCGATAACTGATCTCATAGCGAAAACCATTTTGTGTCCGATGTCATCATGAGCTGCACGAATAATTTTGAGACAACATTCTGGAATAGCAACCATTTTGTGAGCTCCATGGGAGTTTTTTCTTTATAGTTTGCCTGAGTCTAAAAAGAATTTAGTGCAATATCAAATAATGGTAGTGTATTCTGCATCTGATAGATCAGGGGGTCACACCAAGTCATGTAACCATTTTTGAATGCGAAGTAACCTTTCATCATTCATTTTTGCATTATTCATTCATGGGACATCATTATAGGTGAGGTCCTTCCCCTTACTGAAATCCAAAGAGAGGGAGAGGGTTGAAATTCGATGCAAAGTAAATGGTCGGGTTGTAATAGGATTTATTTGATGTACAAAACTGTGAAGATGGTCAATCCAGTCTCCAAAATTATCTTCGTTGTCAAGCTGAACATCTTTATCTTGTGGAGGGCATCTCGAAAGTCCATCAGGACCATGGTGTGTCCCTGCGATGTGGACTAATGTAAAGTGAAAGGTTAGGATGGATACCATCTATCGATTGACACTAGTGCTAGGTACAATATCAGGATTTGAAAGCATGCCTTTGATATATCGTGTGTCAACTTTGATGATAAGCCTTAAAACTCCTATTAGGTACAATCGTAGTGCTCTGCGAGTGTGATATAGACCATGAAGTTCGAGTTTTGGCTGCAAAAATTGGGATTCACAGTCGTTAAGCGTAATTGATCTGAATTGACTATAATATCGTTTTCGAGGGTTTTTGGGATTGCATTGGGTGAGAAAGAAACCAATAGCAATGTTCAAAGTGTTGACCGATAGGATAACTGGGGCTGAAGATGAGTAATCGATAGCTCAAATTGCTGGGGAATTAATTAGGGCTTCTTTGAAATTTTCTTGGGCTGCTATTTGTTCCACTCTGAATTTGAAAGGAACATCTTTTCCAGTGAGTTGAATCAGTGCTGCAGCTCGTTGAGCAAAATTTTGAATAAAGATATGACAAACTCCAATGGTTCCTAGGAACACTTTGACTTCAGTGAGGCTTCGACATGGTCCCCACTTGCTAACAGCTGCGATTCGAGTAGGATCAGCCATACGACCTTCGATATTGCATTGATGCCCTAAAACAATTATTTTGGGGATGCAAAAATAGAGTTTTGGACCTGAAAATGTTTCTCTGCAATACTTCATGCACTGAACTATCCAATTTAAAATTTCAAAGTGTTCCCAAACGAAGCATCGAATAGCTGGATTGTCAGGAATCATTTCATAGGATCCACCAATCATTCTATATTCCAATTTCAGACCCTTAACTGGTGTGTCATCAATGTAAGGGATGGTAATATGAGGAATTTCGGGCTGTAGAATAAATGTCACATCGTTGTGTAAGATAGGGACAGAATTTGTCCAACCCATGGGTAGAGTAATGATGCAAAGTGCTCCAAATGGTGTCTGAAACATTGTCAGATCATGAGATTATTCTGCAACTTTCCTTTCGTCGAATGCCACATAAAGATCCAACATTCCTCTGCATGATCATCCCCCAAATTGTTCTGCTAAATGTTCAGGTATTGGTATGATGCCTGAGTGCTGGATCATTACTTGGTTAAGAGGTTCGAGACTGGATGATTCAAAGCAATTTTGCATCCTTTTTTGCAATGCAAAACCATTGTGATCGGTATGAAGAGTTCAATGGTTTATATACTCTTCCTTCTATCTTCTTTTTCAGCATTTTGCATATTTGTTCATACAAACCTAGAGGTATAGGAATGTTTTGCTCAACCCATGGAGTGTGAGGAACGACAGGAAATTCTATAGGAGGAAAAAAGTCAGAGCAAAAACTTCCCTGCTCTTGTTCTGTCCATGCAGAAGCTGTTTTCTAATTTCAAATAAAATTGTGCATAAGATTCCATTCCTCTGGCCATAGAAAATCACCAGGATGATTCTTGTTGATGATAGTTTTACATTTGAGTGAATATTGGGAAGTGGGGATGAGCGATGGTGGATGAGGATTTAGTTTTGGCATGTTTTCGAGAGGGTCACCAGTAATTGTTTGAATAATGCGAAATTGGTCAAGTAGTTTGGTAATAACTGGGTGAATTTTTTGTGCGACAGGCTTGTATTTCTTTTTCAATGCCGTGAAAATCGGATGTGAGGAGTTGATAATAGGTGTAGAGGGCATAGATGTCACCATCGCAGTCGATAAATATGTTTTGTAGTGATGACTGGCTATTAAATATAAATTTGCAAGGATCAAAGAATAAGAAATGGATTTCTAGGAGTTTGAGGACTCCATATCAGGAATATTCACAGTGCATTCAATAGTGATAGATAAATTAGAGGGATTGAATGAGATAATAAGAGTGCACTGGTCAATGTCCGAAATCTTGTCCTCTAGTTGCAAAAATCCTTTCGATGCTGATTAGAACTGGGTATTGTGGGAATTGCACACGATCGTGTCAAATGAGGATCATATATCATGATTGTCTGAGCTTCATTTCTGTAGTTTTTAATGGTGCTTTCAGTGAGCACATCGAATGGTCGACTAAGTAAGATATCATAGGCTGGGTCGTGAATTATGTGGATTTGCATGAATAGTGTGATACTCCCCACTTTGCAAGGCACATTTCGTGCCAAACCCAAACTTTTGTCAATGCCTCCATTAGCTGATTGGAGTGGGATGTGGATTGAAGGATCGTAAGCAAGGCCAAGTTCATGGCAAATTTCTTTGAACATTGTGATAATTGAAAAACCCGGGTCTATGACACTTTCGACTGGATTCCTTCCATTAACATTCATGATAATTGACCTAATTGAATGGGATTCCTTTGCAGCAATAAAGGGTTCTGAAATATCACCAGGTTGAAGACTGTTAATATAAGTTTCGAAAGGATTATTGATTACAAAAATCTCATTGTTAAGCAAATTTGTGGCATTATTTCCTTCAGACTGCTGAATTCGATGTGGAGTGACCTGTTCCTTCCATTTTATATGAACTTCAGGTGATAGAGACAACAATTCCTTGGGGGTTAGTGTGATAATTGGCATCTTCATCGAACAAGCGAAAACATCTTCTGTTATTTTATTATTTTGAATCGGGGCTTGGGTATTATGTGAAGGACCATCTTTGGCTTTATCTTTTGCAGTTGCTCCGAAGTTTCGTTTGTGTGGCGGTAAGTACAAATTTTTTTTTGCAGTGGCGTAAGGATGAATGATGGGCTGCGAAGTTGTTTCCAAAGTCGAAGATGGTGCTGAAGTCAAGGTTGGTAGGTTCGTTGCTGTAGACGAGATGGATGATGCAGGTACTTGTGGAGTTGATTGTTTGACTGCTGCAGTGTTTGGGGAAACCAAAGGTTGAGAGATAGGGACTGTTGGTATGCTTGAATTAGTTTTAGCAAAGGCCCTACCACTTCGCAAAGCATATGTCTCTTGCTTGAGCTTTGTGATGTGATCTTCAGGTGTCGCAGATTGTTTGGAAACCTGGTAGATGCCTCTAGGTGGTGTCGAAGTAGCTATTGAAGATGTGATGTTTTACATTAGTGATGATACAGTTGTAATCAAAGAATTTCGTTGAGTCCATTTATCGATTCTGTCTCTGATAAAGTGACCAGGGATGTTTTGAGGAGTGAACTGTCCATTTGGAAAGACAATTTTTCCTTTGTTGTTCTTTTTACACTTTCCTTCGTTGATATAGGACTGGCAAGCCAAGCAGTCGCTAATGAAATGCCAAGTGAGTCCACAAAAAACACAAACTAAATTTTTGAGCTGGTCCGAATGAAATCCACTGTTAGGTCAAGGAGGATTAGTGGGTTTCGAACCTGCTAGAGCCATGATGAGTGTGGTTGTGAATTTTTCGAGAATTGCCAGTAAGTCTTCCGATTTGATTTGTATCGAAGATGTTGAAGTCAATGCCGAAGTTTCTGAAGACTGTAACAATGTCGAATTTGAACTAATTGACCCTGCTAAAACAAATTTTGCTGCCATGTGGATGTCATCGAGTGGGAAGGCATCATCTGGATAGTGGTCAGGAAATTTTAGTTCGAGTCGTTGTGCAATTCATGACCATAAACCCAGCTGAAAACCTCAAACGAATGCTCTACTTTGTTCTGCCTCTGAAATTTGGCCTTTAGAGAGTAGGAACTTTGTAATGTTGTAAAATGACCTGTAATATAATCAAATCCTAAGTCGCTCACATTAAAGATACCCATCCAAAGTTGTTTGCCAACAAGTTTGTCCATGTCTGAAATCAACCATTTTCGATCGTCTTTGGAACCAGGATATAGTCTGTGAATTGCGACGTGAAAATCTTGAAATGAAGTGCCAGTTTTGTATTCGGAAATTGATTCCCAGAGCTTGGACATATTGATATCGACATATCAACAGGTGTGCTTCTTCATAAGTTCTGGATCCATAACATTACAGTTGATAAAGAGTATTTTGAGCTCGTTAAAGTATCAACGTAGCTCTCAAGGTTGAGTAGGGTCAAATTTTGGTGCTGTGGAATGTCCGCAAGCTGGCATTGTCACTTGGTGGCCATAGATGTAATGATTCAAGGAGTTAGAACCTGAGCAAAAGACAGTAGATATGTCGAAGTGGCTGGAATAATGAATGATGTAGTAGACAATGAGGAAGAAGAGGAGGACGAGGTTGGAGATGAGGAAATAGGTGAAGGAAACAAATGATGATGTGTAGATTCTGCATCAGAGACAGGAATTAGAATATCCCCCGATTGTTTGAGAGATTCAAAGGCATGGCGAGTCTCGATTCTAAGGTTTCAAGCTTGGGTTGGCCTAAGCCAGGAGATTTGAGATGGATTAGGTGATGAAATGATTTAAAAACCCCTCGTGGTGGGCTCCAAAATGATGATACTTGACCTGGAAACCTAGCAAAAACTTGTTAAAAGGCTTATGAAGTATAACTCAGGCTAGAGGAAGGGTGCGAGTTGGTACTAAATATCACTGCTAATATCAAAATGTTGTGTTTAGTGATGCAAAATGGTAAGGGATGTGGTGAATAGTCTTTGAAAGCATACAAAGTTATTTGAATGAGGTTCAAAATAGGTTCAAAGACATGCAAAGTAGTTCAAAGTAGGTTCGAATGGATTTGAAGTTGTTTGAAGTGAGTTCAAGGAGGTTTGAAGATGTTTGACTGGTGGCAAGATATGTTGAGAATGAATATAGCAAATAGGAAGTGGTTTTTGAGTGGTAATAGGTGATAGGCAATGAGTTGAGAGTGAATACGAGAGTTCAAAGGAGTTCATGATATTTTGCAGAACTTTTTAGAGATATGACATGAGCTAAGACTCAAGAGAACTGCTCTTAAGTCTGACAATAGTGGAGAGGGTAACTCTTCTCTGTTTTTCTAAGTAACTAGTACAAGTCTATATATATTTTTGAAGAGATAGTACTAAAAAGAAAATCTAACATGTGTAGTATATGAGGCAATATGTGCAGCAACTCTGACTTTGTAAATCAAAAAAACAAATGAGAAATGATAAATAATTGAAATGTACAGTGTAACTGTATAGTAAAAGTACTTATCTTTTGCTTCAATATATCATTGAAGCCTCTAAGTACTATCATTGTGTCCTAAATCCTTTGTCGTTTCTCCTCGTGTCCAGTAGTGCTTGATATGCAATGGAATAACTCATTCCAGTTGTGCAGCATGTATCGAAAGGATTTTAGAATAGGTATATAGTGGCCAACATCATTTGAAGTAATGCAAAGTTCTTCGAAAGCATTCGAACTGTCATGAAAGGGTTCAAAGTCATTCAAAGTCATTTAAAATTGTGCGAAGTCATTCGAAAAGTTTAAAATAGTTCGAAAGGTATTTGAACTTGATTTTGTGGTGTTCATAGTGGTTCGGAGCATCTGTCATAGTGTGTCAATATGGTTGAAAAGCTTCTCCAGACCTTAGAGTGTGCAATAGACCTATCAATGGGTGAGGAGCTTAGTAATGCTGAAGTACTCCAGATTTTTGTGATCAGTGACCATGTCAATCAGTTCTCTGGAGCCTTCCAGATATTGCTGCCAATGTTTGAAGGCTTCAAAGATGGCCAGAAGTTCTTGTCATGGGTGTCATAGTTTAGCTCTGCAGAATTGAAGGAGCAGGAGTGGAAAGCAACAGGGTGAATGTCGCCATTGGGAGTGTGGATGGAAAGGATTGCTGCTAAGGCATAGTCAGAAGTGTCCATTCCAAGGACCATATGAGAATCTGATATCCACTGAGAGAGAACTGGAGCATGAGTGAATTCTTTCTTAAGCTTGTCAAAAGCTTCTTGGCACTTCTTGTTGAAGTTCCAGGGGAAGTTCTTCTGCATCAAGCAAGCAAGAGGGATGACAATGTCAGAGTATCCATAAATGGACCTGCAGTAAAAGTTGCAGAATCTGAGGAAAGACTGGATATCCTTGACTTTTTGGGGTATCGGCCAGTCCAGGATGGTCTTTATTTTGTCTTTGGTCATCCAGAGTCCATCCGGTGACAAGATGAACCTGAGATATTCAACTGTATTTTTGTGGAACTCACATTTCTTTGAAGAAGCATAAAGTCCATGTTTCTGGAGTCTCCAGAGGACTTTTTTGATGTGAGCCTTGTGTTTGACATGTCATCAGAGAAAATGAGGATATCATCAAGATAGATGATGACACAGACATTGAGCATGTCACTGAAGATGTTGTTTATGAGGCACTGGAAAGCCACAGATGCATTAGTGAGTCTGAATGGAACCACCAGCCACTCGAAGGACCCATAGCAGGTCCGGAATGTCATTTTCCATTCATCACCATCGGTGATGTGCACCAAGTGGTAAGCATGTTGAAGGTTGATTTTAGTGAAGATGTGGGATTTTCAAGGGGCATTGAGGAGGTTGGAGATTAGCGGGAGCAGATAGCAATTCTTTTTTGAGATGTGATTGAGGCCCTGGTAGTCAACACATAACCAGAGTGTACTGTCCTTCTTCTTGACAAAGAGTATAGGAGTGCCATGAGGTTATTTAGAAGGTCGGATGAAGCTGGAACAAACATTCTCTTTAATGAATACTTGCAGGGCTTTGAGTTCAGATGGGGAGAGGGAGTACATATGGCCCAGAGGTGGGGGCACATTATCTTCTGTCTCTATCTTTAGATCATAAGGGTGATGTAGAGGAAGGGTGTCCACCTTTTGTTTATTGAAGATGTCAGTGAACTTGTGGTACTCTTCAGGGATATTCAAAAGGTCCATCAGATTTCCAGTGACAGCCAAAGATTTGGCTGTGAGGCCTTCCAGGGAAAAGGTCATCTGAAAAGCAATAGCTCCAGGGAGTTTGCTAGTGCACATGTAAGTGGCAGCATTGATGAACAAGATTTCTGGGTTTCTGCTGGAAGGTTCAGAGGTGACTTGGAAGTCAGAGGATCAGAAGATGTCAGGGGTGCTGGACCTCTATGATCTGTGGAATGGAAAGTTATTTGGCCAAAAGACCAGTCAATCAATGGATTGCATTGCTTCAGTTAGTTTTGACCAAGGACTGCAGAACAGGAAGAGTCAAGCAGGGTTACAAAAAATGTCAGATTGAATACTTCACCAGATGGAAAAGTGACCAATGATAGGTCAATGGTGCACTCTAGGGTTTGGAAAGGATTCCAAACATATCAACACATTATGACTTACAATCCCAACTCATATGAATCCAATGAACTTAATTTCAAACCAATTTTGAACTTTTTGAATGACTTCAAACAACTTTGCGACACTTCAAATGCCTTTGAACAACTTTGCACCACTTCGAAGATGTTGGCTTCCATATGGCTATTCCAAAACCCTTTCGATACACACAGCACAACTGGCATGAGCTACTGCATCACATATTGAGCACTACTGGACACAAGGAGAGACAACAAAAGACTTAGGATGCAATAATAGCGCTTTGGGGTTTCAATGATATATTGAAGCAATAAAATAAGTACTTTTACTATATGGGGACACTGTACATTTCAATTATTATCATTTCTCATTTGTTTTATGATTTACAAAAGTCCTTTATTGCTGTGCATACTGCCTCATGTTCTACACATGTTATATTTCCTTTTTAGTACTATCTCTTCAAAATGTATATAGACTTGTACCAGTTACTTAGAACAACAGAGAAGAAGTTACCCTCTCTATTATCATCTGATTTAAGAGCTGTCCTCTTGAGTCAAAGTCTCGCTTTATACTTCTAAGTTCTGTGAATTATTGCAAACTCCTTTGAACTTTTGTACTAGCCTCTCAACATATCACATATCACTTATCATCACTCGAAAACACTTTCAATTCATTATATTCATTCCCCAATATCCTTTGAAGCTATTCTATTTCTTTCCTGAACCCTTCAAACATCCTCAAAACTCCTTGAAACTACTTTGAACATCTTTAAATATCTTTGAACATCTTTTGAACATCTTTCAAACCTTTTCGTATATTCCTAAAAACTATTCATAACATGTCTCACCATTCTGCACCTCTAACCATGACCTTTGGGTAACAGCAGTGATATTTAGTACCAACTTGCACCCTTACTCTAGCTTGTGTTACACTTCCTGGGCCTTTTAACAGGTTTTTGTTAGGTTTGCAGGTCGAGTATTATCACTGGGAGCTTTGCGACTTGCATAATGATGGAGTTGCAAGTTCCATCGAATAGTCGGAGTCTGATTAGCAGAATGGTTTCTGTGCTAAATTGATTTTCCAGCACAAAGGTGGAGTCGAGAAAACAATGGGATGAGCCAGAGTTGATGAGGGTTCAAGTTTGTATGGAGTTGTTGGAAATGGATAGGAGAATGGTAAGGGATTCAGGATCAGAAAGAGCAGACACATTGAGATGAACATAAGCAGCCAGCTGGAAAAGGTCAATGCAACCCTTAGCCCCATTAGCATATTTCTAAGGGTTGCGGACTGTTTTTTTGAGTCTACAGAATCCAGCATAGATTCAGAGACTGCAGCTGCACAGGCTTTCATGGCTTTGGACTTGCTGCAATTACCAGCTAGATGTCCTTCTTCACCACAGTAGAGGCAAAGACCTTTCTTCATCTGGTGCTTGCATTCTTCTCTGGTTAGTTTACCATTCTGCCCCAACTTGTCAGAGATGGAGTTCTTTAGCTTATTGCTCTTGGCGTCAAGGCAATTCTCTTCTTTCTGCATCCAGTAAACTTCTATATAGAGGTGGAGCAGAAGACTGCAGAAGTACCAGTTATAAAGGGCAGCTTTGTTCCAGTCAACCCAGAAGGCTAGTTCCCAAATGTCCATGTTATACTTGATTATAGCTTCTTTCTTCATAGTGAGCTTGGAAAGAGCTTTCTTGGTGTCCCCCAAAGGGTTGTGAGGACTAAAATTGCTCTCTAGCTTCCCGAGGAATACCTTATGACTCCACATCCAGTGGGTGGAATCTGTTGGGTCGTTGAGGCTGGGTTTGAACCAACTGAGCACTGATCCCTTGAGGTAAGAGATGATTAATAAGATCTTCCTTTTATTGGAAGCAAATACATGAGGGCAATATCAGAAATGGAGGTTGCAAGTGGCTAGGAAGTCCTGGAGTTTTTGGGGGTTTGAATTGTTGAATGTGTTGGGTTTCTGAACTTTGATCTTCTTGGGCTTAGGGGCTTGGTTCTGGCAGAGAGTGCAGAGACTGTCTGAGAGATCAAACAGAGCATCAACAAATCTGTTGTCTAGATCTGGGTTTCCACCTACAGGAGGCTGATCTCCAGGGTGATCAGGATTGGGGTCATCCCCAGGGCCATCAGGACTGCCAGGGTCATTGGATCCACCAGTAAGTCCATCCTCTTTACCTGTAGCTTCCTTGTCAGCAGGATTGGGTTGCCTGTTGTCCTCTACATAGTCGAGTGGAGTCAGAATCTGAGAAGATTCTAAAGGCAGATGTGTAGACATAATGTTGGTGCTAATAGATGGTGCACCAGAGCTGACTCATTGAAATATGTTTGATGGTTGGGCTGAAGCACCAAAAGTAGAAGTGGGTCTAGGAGCTGGGAGTACTGATTGTTGGATAGTTGATAAGCCTGGTACTGTGCCTGCATGGTGGGAGTTTCTTGTTGTCCACTAAGTTTGTAATTTTGTGTGGGACATAGAATAAGGTTCAGAATAGTGTGATGATTAATGAGAGAAGTGTGAGTTTGCAAATACTGTCAAGGTTCAAGATCGCTACTACCAACATTGAGACTTGGTCAGGAATACACCGGACTTCCAGTCAGACCCAGTTGTCAGTGGCCAGAGGGTTTCAGAGGTGTCTGGGCAGAATCCACTGGGCTGTAGTAGGCCAGGTGAAAAGGGGTCAGAGAGGACTTGGCTTCAACTTATAAGAAGTTGCACCCTTCACCTCATCAGTTGTCCAATGAGCTTATGACCCATGCCAATGATCTGAATAATTCTGATCCTAAATGGCAATTATCCTCTGATGCATTTATTGAGCTGTTACAAGAGGAATACAAGATACAGTTGACAAGATCTAATAATGGGAACAATAAAAATGGTGCTAATGGAAGTGTAAACTTGGTGAAAACCCAGAATGCAACTAGTACTAGTAAATCCCTTGTTGATCAAATCACTGATCACAAATCCTCTTTATGGCCTTATTGCAATCATTGTGAATGTGCCAGACACTGGTCAAGTACATGCTGTAAATTTGATGGGAACAAATGTTACAATTGTGGGAAGTTGGGGCATCAAGCAAAGAATTGTTGGGGTAAAAAGAAGGCCAAGGAGAAAGAGAAGGGGGAATAAGGTGGATGCACAACAAGCAAATGTAGTAGAAGAACATATTACATTCCAAGCAAATGAAGAGCAGTACAACTTTGATACCTTTGATGCTTGTAACACTGATGCAAATGATGATCAATTGATCTATTATGATTGGTTAGCTGACATGGCAACAACGTCCCATGTTACACATCAAAGAGAAGCCTTCATTGATTACACACCTATGGGAAATAATTCTGTAACAGGTGTAGGCAGTAAAGAAGCACTAATTTCAGGCCATGGAACTGTTGAATTAAATTCGATGTGCAATGGCACTGATTATATTCTCTGTATAGAAAACATTCTTCATGTGCCTGGAACATAAAATAATTTAATTTTGTTGGGGCAATGGGATGCAGCTGGCAGATGCTATAATGGCAGAAATGGCAAGATCATGCTCATCACAAAAGGTGGAACACTGGCCACACAAGGCACAAAAATTCACAACCACTTATATCACATGAAGATGGTTATTAGGCCTCCCACACAAAGCAATATAATCCAATCTCATCAAACATTCATTGGAAATGCTACACTGCCTACATGAAAAACATGGCATGGATGCTTTGGACATGTTGGATATACCGGGCTTCAAAAATTACTTGACAGAAAAATGGTTAATGAATTTATTGTGGACGAAGATTCCCCTAAGCCCAATTGCATTGCATGCACAGAGGTGAAGCAACACATCAAACCATTTCCAAAATCATTAACCAGAAACACAGAACCCAGTGAATTAACACACATTAACTTATGGGGAAAGTATTTGATCAGATCGATCAATGGCAATCAATACTATTTGCTATTTGTAGATGATGCCAAGAGATACACAACCATTGAATGTGTCAAGCAGAAATCTGACACTGCACAAGCTGTAATAAATTATTTGGCTTATTTGAAGAGACATGGCAGAAATCTGAAGGGGATACAGATTGATTGTGGGAAAGAATTTGTAAACGAGAAATTGGAAAATTGATGCAAGGAATGCAGTATAGATATTCATTACACTGTGCAGTATTTACCTTCACAGAATGGTATTGCTGAATGGATGAACTGTACAGTGGTTGAACTCTCTCGAGCAATGATAATCGCCAATGACCTTCCTGAATTTCTCTGGGAATACATGGTCCTGCATGCTGCTTACTGCCATAATTGATCATTCACCAAACATTTGATAAAATCTACACCTTATGAAGGCTGGTATGAGAAAAAACTGAACATTTCTCACTTGCATGAATTCAGGGCACCAGTTTGGATATTATTACAAGGTCAAAAGATTGATTGCAAGATGTGACCAAAATCAAAATGACAAGTATATATCAGACTTGATGATGGTGCTGGAGCAGTCAAATATTACAATGCCAAAACATGCAAAATTCATACCTCACAAAATTTTAAACAAATAATTCCTCCTACATGAACTACAATCCCTGAAGACATAGATCTCACACCCAATAGTCACCATGAGGGGAAGTCTGCAGGTGACATTGATAATACTTGATCTGGAAACCTAACAAAAACCTGTTAAAAGGCCTAAGAAGTATAACATAGGCTAGAGAAAGGGTGTGAATTGGTACTAAATGTCACCGCTGATACCCAAGGGTTGTGGTTAGAGATGTGAAATGGTAAGACATGTTGCGAATAGTCTTTTAGAAGCATATGAAGATGTTTGAAAGAGGTTTAAAGAAATTCAAAGGAGGTTCAAGGATGATAGAAGATGTTCAAAGAATTTGGGAAGGATCAAAATGGTTTCGAGGGATATCAGAGAACGAGTATTGGAGAAGTGTTCGAGTGTCAATAGGCAATATGCAATAAGTTGAGAAGCGAATATGAAAGCTCAAAGAAGTTCATGATAATTCGCAGAACTTAGTAGTATGAAGCGAGACTTTGACTCAAGAGGATGGCTTTTGAATCAGACAGTAATGGAAAGGGTAACTTTTTCTCTGTTGTTCTAAGTAACTAGTACAAGTCTATATACATTTTGAAGAGATAGTACTTAAAAAGAAAATCTAACATGTGTAGAACATGAGGCAGTATGCACAGCAATAAAGGACTTCTTGTAAAACATAAAACAAATGAGAAATGATAATAATTGAAATGTACATAGTCCCAGTATAGTAAAAGTGCTTATCCTATTGCTTCAATATATCATTGAAACCCCAAAGCACTATTATTGCAATTGATGAGCCTCAAAGATGCCAAGAATTCTCCTCATACAAGCTGAGCTCAACTTATTAAAAGAGAAGGAAACTTGGAAACTTGTGGAAAAGCTGTTTGATGCAATCCCAATTGCTGATAAGTGGGTATTCATCAAGAAGCATGACAAGCAAGGAAAGTTAATCAGGTACAGAGCAAGACTCATGGCCAAAGGATGCACACAATGTCCCAGGTATGATTATATGGAAACATTTTTGCCTGTAGTCAGAATGGACACTCTACATGCAATTCTGGCTTTAAAACTGATGCAGGACCTTAATTACAACAAATGGATATCAAAGGCACATATCTCAATGGCACATTACATGAAACTATGTACATGTGACAATCTGAAGGATGTAAAGATGGAACAGGCTGAATTTGTAAGCTGGTCAAGCCATTATATGGATTAAAGCAAGCTGACACATTTCCATTTCTCAATAAAAATATATTGAGAACCTTCTTCATAAAGAAGAGATGTTAGATGCGAATCCTGTCACCATGCCTATGGACCCAAATATTAAATTGGCACCAAATCTGGATAACAATGAATTAAACTATAGCAATTCATACACTAAATTGCTGGGGTGTTTACGATTCATTTCAAATTCCACAAGACCAGATATCAGCTTTGCAGTCAACAAACTAGCTGCTTACACTGCTAACCTGGGTCTTCAACACCATGGTGCAATGAAGTGGATATTCAGGTACCTAGCAGATACAAAAAATCTGGGGATAACTTATAGGAATACCCCTGATAAAACTAATAATGATAACCTCTTCCATGGCTATGCTGATGCTACTTTTGTGAATGCCAATGACCACAAGTCTACCACTAGTTATGTTTTCTTGGGATCAAGAGGAGTGATCACATGAAAATCAAAGAAGCAAACTGGGTCACAACAGTTTTGAATATTAAGTATTTTGTTGGTTACAAAATCTCAGACCCAATGGTGATGTAAGGCGATGTGTTTTGATTGTTGATGAAATTGCAGATTGGAAGTTAATACAATGGAACCATCATTGTCACCTTTAATTGTAATTGGATATTCTTGAGGAAATCTGAGTTCACCATACAAATTTTCGAGCCATGTTGCTTCACACCCAGCCTCTGAAAGAGCCACATATTCTGCTTCCATTGATGAAAGCGCGATCACAGAACAAATACAATGAAGGCACTACTGAGGCCCAAATTTATGTGACATAGGGCAGAGATGGAAATACAGTTCCAGTAGCTTTCCTCATGTGTAAGTTGGTTTTTCCCATGGGATTTTCCATCACACAGAGGTTTTGATGCACCTGAACAACAATCCAGTTAATAATTCCTAATAACTCAAACCATGCTTGGCTTGAAGGGGAGTGTTGGGATAGGCAATCCAAACCTGTGGTCTGAGGCTGGATATTATTAGTAGAGTGGCTGCTTTGATGTGTGTTTTATTTATAGCACATCTACATACAGCCATAGTATAGGAGAATGCGAGATGTTCCTCTCTTTGTTAAACTTACACCATCTCTAAAAGAAATATTACTTTTTGCTATCAGTCTCCTAGCCTAATTTTCTAATAGTGGGCATGATCAGATCAATGCTTGGTAACATATCTGTTATCTTTATCACTGATTCCCTTACCCATCAAGAGCACCTGCCAAGATCTTTCCCTTCAACATGGTAAGGCATTGTGCTCATATAAGCAACCCTGTGATGTGTGGGACATGTGTGGGACATGTTCCCATCATCCCGATCACCATCTGATCATCTTCCATGGTTGATCAATGCACATCACAGCTTTGGCTAACATTGTGCTCATCATTCCTGATGATGAGCACCTTATTCTACTCATTTTCCACACATTCCTTCCACTTTTTTTGGTAGTTAACACTTGTACATGTATGTATAGTGGTTATAAACATATAGCTTCACTTTTTCACCTATATTAAGCTTATAAATCAACATTCCCCTTGTATCAGAGGAGAGAGAGGCTCTCTTCTCTCCATGGGAGGTCTCTATAGCATGCATAAGACTCAACAATCATATATATAAATATTTACATGACTGGGGATGACTCTACAGGAGTAGGGAGGAGGGGAAGTAGGGAGAAGTGAGAGGAGTGTGAAATAGGGATAGGGTACCCTCTACTGGGCTTGTGCACCTTCTACAGCCAAAGAGGGGTATGCTGAGAGGCAGAGGGATCTATTTAAATGTTGGGATTGATGTTGGGAGACCTGGAAACAAGGGTCTCTCTGCCAATCACCTACATGGGAAGGGGGGAGAGATTGTCACTTACCTGCATGTCTAGGCCTTCCCTTTATTCAATGCACATAAAAAGGAGGTAGAATTGTTCTTATGGGTGGTGTAATATACCCCCTGAAGGATTTGCAGTTGTTGGTATAGACAGAACAGAGAATATGTACACAGGAGGAGATATTCTTACCCTGAGAGATCTGTGGGGCCAAAGCATTCACTTTCTTTAATTCCTAGGCCTAATAATAATGTATATTGAGGGCAGATAAAAGGGGTAGCATGTAGAGAAGGTCCTGACTCACCAGGGCATGGGTCCCCCATCAACAGAAATGAACTTTGCTCACCATAAAGCACACACTTTACCTATCATCCAGAACTCTTCCAAAGTATTGAGTGCAGTCAATTACCCTTCATTTACACCTGTCAAGATTTAAGATCACTACTACCAAAACTTCCAGTCAGACCCAGTCATTGGTAGTTGGAGGGTTCAGAGGTTCTGGGCAGAATCCACTGGGCTGTAGCAGGCCAGGTGAAAAGGGGCCAGAAAGGACTTGGCTTCAACTTGTAATAAGTTGCACCCTTCTCCTTGTCAGTTGTCCAATTTCAAGGCAGAGGTGGTTCAGATTTCTGGAGGGTTTCTGAAAAGAGGGCAAGGATAGATTAAGCAGAGGTTTAGAGTTGATTCGAAGTCAAGAAGAGTGATGAGAATAAGAGATCAAGTCAAGATTGGATTGAGGATGATTAAGGATGAGTTAAGGATTGATATTAGGCTGGAGGTGATTCAACACAAGCAAATCACAATGTGTAGATGAATATAATTTGCAAACTGGAGTACTAGGCTAAGCTATGGGCACTTAAATAATGAAGGCTGGAAGAATAATGGAAAAGGTGGAAGTTTACTAATGGGTTTTGGTAAGTGTCCATGACCATAATTGGTAAGACTGTATCCATAATAAAGCGAGCATGGTCACGTGGAGGGGTCGTGGGAATGATGACAAACTCAGAAGGGGTGGGAATGGCATCACGCCGTGAGACTCTGCAGAGGTGTGGGAATGGGAGAATGGTGAGAAAGTATGACAAATATCAAAATCTGTCATTGTGGGAATCTAATCCAATTTTCGGCTAACCTCGGTGTTTCCATCATTTCAAAAATTAGCCGAAAAAAAATTTCGGCTATTTTTAACTGTTTCCATGATAAGTTTTGGGCCCGATCACAAATTCAATATAACCCGATCACAAATTCAATATAACTGTTCCCATCAGAACAAATATTTTCCTGATGACAAATATAATTAAGTGTTCCTATGATGACAAATCTAATAACTTAGTGTAGGAACCACCAAATTTTCGGCTACTTTGTGGCCTGATGACAAATAAGGTTACCATGATGACAAACCTAATAACTGAGTGTAGTAACCAAATTTTCGGCTGATGTTTGACCTGCTGACAAATATAATAAGGTGTTCCTATCATGACAAATCTAATAACTGAGTGTAGGATCAATTTTTTCTGCTAATTTTCGGCTTGCTGGGTGTAGGAACCCAATTTTCAGCTGATTTTTGGCCACTTCTAGCTTTTCTGCTCTCTTTCTGGCTCTGGGCTCTTTTCCAGTGGGGTTGTTTTTGCATTCTTGGGGTATCTGTAGACCAAGGTGAAGCTCTGTGAAGTCCTACCTCCCTGGCTTCTCTTTTTTCAACAAAAAGAGTGTCTGCCAGTTGTTTTTTGGACCTCTCTCAGGGCACAGTGTGCAGGGAGATTGGGCTGGCGGGTTTGCAGTTGCCTCCCCTTCCATTTTTGGAAGTCGCTCCACTATCAACTGCCACTGTTTGCACCGATTTCACAGCCTCCTACAAGAATCTCAGTTCCTCTGCTGCTGTAAGAGAGCTCTCCGATTCCCATGGACCTGACTCCGCCCAATACTCCTCGACGTGTTCGGACGGCCGCACAGCAAACTGAACGGGACCAACGGACCTTGGATAGCCCTACTCGCCACCAGACTCCACACCACGCTCGCACAATGAACATCGCCCAGCCTTTGCTGCCTGTGCCACCTCCCCATGGTGGTTTGCTGAATGGGAATGACTCCGATCCTTTTCTTGCCCCTCCACCTCCACCTCCTCAATACAACCATCTTCCTCCTCATTTGGCACAACAGCTGGCAGCACTTCCTCCCCTTCCACAGGTGGTGAGAGGCAGAGGCAGAGGAAGAGGAAGAGGGAGGGAAAGAGGCTCAATTCATGCAGCTCCACCTCTGCCTGTGGTTGCTCCTTTACACAATGCAGCTTTTCCATATTATTTTAATGCCCCTCCTGCCCCTCCTGTTTTTGACCCTCCTGTTTCAGCACCTCCTATTCTTGCACCTCCCATTCCTGTTGCTCCTGCACCTGCTATTCCTGTTGCACCTGCACCTCCCATTCCTGCTACTCATGCAATTGCCCAGGCTGGGCTGCGTGTTCCACCTTTGGGTCCTCCTCCTGTTTTTGACCCTCCAGCTCCTGTTCCTTTGGTTCCTGCACCTCCTATTCCTGTCGCTCCTCCAATGGCCTGGCCTGGACATCAAGTTCCTGTAGCTGTATGTTGGATTACATTTTCTTCTATGTGACACAGGTTAATTAACAACATAATACTGATGCAGCCTTTTCTGCCTCCTGTTTTTGACCCTCCGGCTCCTGTTCCTCCTGTTCCTGCACCTCCTGTTCCTGAGCAAGTTCCACTTTTTTTTCCTGCTGTACGTTGGAGTTTTCCTTCAGGTGAATAGATGTACGAACTAACAACATATCATTACAGCTTCCTCCTCCTCCTGTTTTTGACCCTCCTGTTCCTGTTCCTCCTGTGCCTGCACCTCCCATTCCTGTGGCCAATATACCTCTACCAATGGCTCCTCCGCCAATGGTTCCTGCAATAGCCTGGGCTGCGCTTGCTGTGCAGCATGCAGCACTTCCACCTCTGGCTGCTGTATGTTGAATTATATTCTACATGATGTGCAATGGTCTGACTGAATAATGATGTAGCCACCTCTACCTCCCCCTCTACCTCTCCCACCTCTGGCTGTTCCTGCTGTTCCTGCTGTTCCTGCTGTTCCTGCTGTTCCTGCTCCTGCTGTTCCTGTTGCCAACGTACCTCCACATGTAAGCAAGCTGTTATTGTTTTGATGAATGTGGTGACTGACTTGATCATTCAAGATTGATCCCGCCCCTCTTCCACATGTTCTGCTGCCTCCTGCACGCCGCCCATTTAGCCCACTTTGGCCTATTCATGATCTCGGAAGAATGGATGTTCAGTGTCCCAATTGCCATGCTTTGCACTGGATGGCCGAACGTCTTACCACCTCCTCCAATATAAATCCCAGATTCGGCATGTGCTGTCTGAGTGGAAAGATCGCTTTGCCACCTCTTCACCCAGTCCCACCTGAGCTTATACAATTGCTCACTGCTCAGGACGACATTGGAAAATCATTTCGTGATCACATCCGCACTTACAATAATGCACTCGCCATGACTTCTATCGGTCGCAAGATTGACGAGTCGGTCAATGAGGGGGAAGAGGCAGTGAATGATGGCGTCGGTCCCTATGTCTACAAACTCCATGGCGAGCTGTCCCACAAGATCGGATCTCTGCTTCCACCAGAGGGTGAACTTCCTGTTTATGCTCAGCTATATATTTACGATCCAGCTGATGCTGTCAACTTTCGCATGGCCAATGCCTGGAACACTCACCTCCATCACCACACTTTGCTCACTCTTCAGGACATGCTCCACCGTCACCATCCAGCAGTTCAGATGTACAAGCAGGCTCATGAGCTCACCAGGAACTTGCCTCCACACCAGCAGTGCAAGATAGCTTTGCGTTTTGATCAATCCTGTGACCGTCGCTGCTACAATCTGCCCGATGCTACCAACAATGAGATTGCTGTCATTCTTCCAGGTGATGGCGATCAGCCAGAGAGCACACGCGACATTGTTCTCTACCGCAGGCATGGCCCTCCCCTTCAGCGCATCAGTGACGTCCATCCTCTCTATCCAGCCCTTCACTATGTTTTGCTGTTTCCTACTGGCCAGCTCCAATGGCACCCTCAAATCGAGTATGCAGCTGTCGATGCCAACAACCGAGGTGGTGCCAGAGTTCACAAACATGTCTCCAAATCCGAATTCTACTGCTATCGCCTCCACCTTCGACCGCCTGCTGTTGAGCCCCAGCATATCTTTCTGACTGGAAAGCTCTTTCAGGAGTTTGTGTGTGATGGATGGGCCACTGCTGAGCAGGATCGATTGCGCTGGATTTTGATGAATCAGGACACCATTCGGGGCGAAATCTATGTTGGCCTGGCAGATGCTGTGGCTGCAAACATCGATGTGGACACAGAGTCTCTGGGTCAAAGAATCATTCTTCCTTCGTTTTTTGCAGGAAGCACACGTCACATGCAGCAGCTTCTTCAGGATGCATTCGCCATCAATCGTCACTGCAATGGAGGGGATCTCTTTCTCACCATCACTGCCAACCCTGCCTGGCCAGAAATACGGGATGCTCTTCATCCAGGGCAGACTGCAGCAGATCGCCCGGATTTGGTCGTTCGTGCATTCTATGCAAAGCAGAAGGAGATGATCAAGGATATCGAGGCTGGCATATTTGGAAAGGCTGTGGCTTATCTTTTCACCATCAAGTTTCAGAAGCGTGGCCTTCCTCACATGCACTGCATTATCTTTCTCGATGAGCAATCCAAGCTTCGCACCCCCGAGCAGATAGACAGCCTTCTGTCTTCAGAGTTTCCTGACGATGATCCTGAGCTCCTCGACCTCATCAAAAAGTTCATGGTCCATAAACCCTGTGGTGCAGAGAACCCTGCAGCTCCTTGCATGGTGAATGGACAGTGCTCCAAAGGTTTCCCCAAGCCATTCAGGGATCAGACCACCATCTCTGAGGATGCCTATGCCTCTACCAAGCATCGGGACACTGGACACACATATCACGTTCGGGGAAAGCAGGTCGACAATCATTGGGTGGTCACTTACTCTGCCTATCTCATCTGGAAGTACCGTTGCCACATCAATATCGAGTCCATCAGCTCCATCAAGGCCATCAAGTACATCTACAAATATGTCTACAAAGGCCACGATCGCATCACCATGGAGTTTGGAACTTGCAACGATGAAGTCAGGCAGTACCTCGACGCTCGCTACATATCTGCATGCGAAAGCATCTGGCGCCTCTTCCACTTCACCATGCATGGTGCTTCTCCCAATGTCGTCCGTCTTCAGGTCCACCTTCCTGGCCAGCAGTATGTCACTTGGAATCAGAACGGTCCACAGTCTATCCAGGAAATCGTCCAGCATGCTGCACAGCGTGACACCACCCTCACTGCCTTCTTCAAGGCCAATCAGGAGTATTCAGAGCTTGCACAGGTCATTCTTTACCAGGACTTTCCTTCCAAATTTGTGTGGGATCAAAGGGCTCACAAGTGGAAGCCCAGGCAGAGGGGATTCGCCATTGGAAGAATGTTCTATGCTCCACCCAGTGCCGGTGAACGCTTTTACCTCAGGCTGCTTCTCACTGCTGTGAAAGGGGCTACATCATACGAAGACCTTCGCACTTTTCAGGGCATCGTCGCTCCCTCATTCAGAGAGGCCTGCCTCGCCCGTGGCCTTTTGGAGGATGACCAAGAGTGGCAGCAGTGTCTGGAGGAAGCAAAGTCCATGGCAACCGGTCGTCAGCTTCGCAATCTTTTTGTCACCATCCTTCGTGACTGTGCTCCCTCTGATCCTGTCCACCTCTGGAATACATATTGGCCTCACATTTGCGATGACTTGAGATATCAGCTCCAGCACACCAACATTCGTATCAACCCCACCGATGACGATGTCCATGATTATGGCCTTTATCTTATCAATCAGCTTCTCATGGTCTCTGGGAAATCTCTCGAGAAGGATTGGCTATACATGCCTCAGATCACTCAGAATTGGGATGCCAACATTCAGAACCGGTTGATCGCAGAGCAGCGCAGATACGATGTTGTGGAGCAGGCCGAGTTGGCTGCACACAATCTGGACACTTTCAATCACGATCAGAGGGCTGTCTTTGATGAGATCATCCATGCAGTCAACAACAAGACTGGCCAGACCTTTTTCCTCCATGGTCCAGGTGGCACTGGCAAAACCTATGTTTACAACACCCTCTGCCATCAGCTTCGCTCTCAAGGCAAGATCGTCCTCTGTGCTGCATCGTCTGGAATAGCTGCTCTTTTGCTCAAAGGCGGTCGTACTTCCCATTCCTGCTTTCAGATCCCAATCATCATAAACGAGTCATCCACCTGCACCATTTCCAGAGGTTCAACACGGGCACAGCTCCTGCAGCAGACTGACTTGATCATTTGGGATGAGGCACTCATGCAGCATCGTCATCTCCATGAAGCTGTCAACCGCACTCTGAAAGACATTCTCCAATGTGACAAACCCTTTGGGGGTGTGCCTGTGGTCTTTGGGGGCGACTTTCATCAGATCCTGCCTGTCATTGAGAAGGGTTCTCGACCTCAAATCGTTGGTGCTTCTTTGCAACGCTCTGTTCTCTGGCAACACATCAAAATTCTTCATCTCAAAATCAACATGCATTTGAACACAGACGATCTTCAGGAGCGCAACTTTGCAAAGTGGCAGTTGGAGGTTGGAAAGGGTGGTCATACAGATGAAGGTGGCACTATCAATCTTCCTGATCATCTCAAATGTCCTCAGAACACCATCGCTTCTCTCATCCACACCATCTATCCTGGCATCTATGATCAGGCTCAGCATTCAGATCAATACTTTTCAGAGCGGGTCATCCTGGCGAGCAAGAACGATGATGTCGACGATTTGAACCATCACATTCTTCACAATTTTCCTGGGCAGGAGCACGTCTTTCACAGTGCTGACTCGATTGCAAATGATGAGAATGCCGAACTTCTATATCCCCAAGAATATCTTAACTCCATCAACTGCTCAGGTCTACCTTTGGCACATTTGGCACTCAAAGTCGGCGTCCCTGTCATGATACTTCGCAATCTCAACATTGCTGGAGGGGTATGCAATGGAAGTCGGGGGATATTGACTCGGATCAGGAATAGGGTTTTGGAGATTCGGTTGATCACTGGAGATAATGCAGGAGAGACTGTTTTCATTCCACGGATGCGACTTCGGCCCATTGAAGGTCAACTCCCCTTCACACACTCTCGACTGCAGTTTGCTGTTCGTCTTTGCTTTTCAATGTCGATCAACAAGTCACAAGGGCAGTCAGTGAAGCATGTGGGTTTGGATTTCAGGAGTCCTGTCTTTACACATGGGCAGTTCTATGTGGCAATATCCAGGGTCAAGTCTGTCCACAATATCAAGGCAATATGGCCAAGCTCAGAGGATAGTGCAAAGACAAAAAATATTGTATATGATGAAGTGTTATTAGATTAAAATATATATTGTACATATGTAACTACTACTCATAGAAAATCAATGAACACAGTGAACAATGTGTGCCACTACTCATAGAAAATCAATGAACACGGTGAACAACGTGTGCCGGAGGCACATTTAAAAACCTTGTCAATAATAAAAGGAGGATGGTCAGGTGACTAGGCCGTGGGAAGTGATGAGGCCGTGGGAGTTGCTCTGAGTGGATGGGAAAGTAATGACCTACTTTGAGCGTCGTGAGACATGATGACAAATATAAGTGAAAGGTGGGAACAAAATTTCAGCTAATTTGGGGCCGGATCACAAATATACTGGAAACAGTATTTTTTCGGCTACAGTGTGGGATCAATTTCGGCTACAATAAGAACAACATTTTCGGCTACATCAAAATTTTCAACTAATTTTTTTTTTTTTGGGACCTGATGACAAATATAATAATTGGGGGATCAAAATGTTCGAGCTAATTGTTTTTTTGGGGGCCTGATGACATCTACATCAAAATTTTCAACTAATTTTTTTTTTTTTGGGACCTGATGACAAATATAATTACTGGGTGCTATGATGACAAATATAATAATTGGGGGATCAGAATTTTCGAGCTAATTGTTTTTTTGGGGGCCTGATGACATATAATTACTGGGTGTTGCTATGATGACAAATATAATAACTTTATGTAGGAACGACATTTTCGGCTACAGTGTGGGATCAAAATTTTCGGCTAATTTTTCGCCACCTCGAACTTTTGTTTTTGGATCTGGGCTCATTTTCTATGTAGAATAATGTCTGGATGACATGTAAGCAGCTGTATTGCAGTGTTTTCTGAATAAAATTTGACTGAGGGGCAACTGTCATCCTTTTACTATGCTGTGAAAGCTGACTAAGCAAACCTCGCGGGCTGAACAAAATGCAAAAACCTGATCATGACCTTGGCACATGACCCAAAGAAGATTGTATTAGTCAGTAACAAGTGGATCAATAAAATGTTATTTGCAATTCTATAAGTGAGGTCAATACAAAGTCAGGTCAGTATTGAAATAAGTTTGAATTGAAAATTGAGTTCAGGACAAAGTTAAACCAGTAAAATATAGGAGTGACAATTGAGTTCATTATGAAGTAAAGTCAATGGATAAGTCCAAGGAAATAAAAATTACTTGAATACAGTAAGTTTAAAAATTGAGTTCATTACAAAGTAAAGTCAGTAAAATAATAACAGTTACAAATGAGTTCATTATGAAGTAAAGTCCACGAAAATTAGTCCAGAAATGAGTCAAGTTCAAAAATGAGTCAGTAAAATATATATATCTTCAAAGTTACCATTATGAAGTCAAGTCAATAAAAATTAGTTCAATACAAAGTCATTATGCAGACTTACTAACAAGTTATAAATTGAGTTTGTTATAATGTAAAGTCAATAAATATTACTTTAATATTGACAAAGTGAAGTTGGAGATTTTTTACAAAATTTAAAGAGAGGAGAGGGAGGAGAGCAGGGATGAGGGGGTGAAGTAGTGAGGGAGTGAGGGGGTGAAGTAGTGAGGGGATGAGGGAGTAGGGGAGGGGGGAGAGGGGAGAGGGGAGGAGGAGGATGGATGGAGAGGGGGGAGGAGGGGATGAAATAGTGAGGGGGTGATGGGGGGAGGGTTGTGAGTGAAGGAGAGGGGGAGGAGGGGGGGAGGAGGGGGTGAAGTAGTGAGGGGGTGAAGGAGGGGGGGGGGAGGGGGTGAAGTAGTGAGGGGATGAAGGAGGGGGGGAGGAGGGGAGAGAGTGTGATGGAGGGAGGGAGGGGGTGAGGAGGGGGTAAAGTAGTGAGGGGGTGATGGGGGGGGAGGTGAGTGAAGGAGAGGGGGAGGAAGTGAGTGAGGGGGTGATGTGGGGGGAAGAGTTGCATACTATCTAAAAGTCAACTAAAGAGTTGTGTGACCATGAACCCCAAACGTTGCCTTTGGGCCGAAGGTCCAAAGGCAACTGAAGAGTTGTGTAACTGTCATGGGATTAAAGGGGAGTTGGTGAGGGGAGGACCAGGAAGGACCAGGGGGGAAGTAAATGAGGGGGTGATGGAGTGAGTAGGATGGTGGGGAGACTATCATTTCTTTGGCTGTGATTTTGGCTGTATGCTATCACGTATCAAGGAAGCTCAGAGAAAGGTGCAAAAACCAAAAATATTGAATATATTACTTATTAAACATGTTAACGCATGCCGGAGGCACATTCCCAACCTTGTCAATAATAAAAGGAGGATGGTCAGGTGACTAGGCCGTGGGAGTTGAAGAGGCCGTGGGAGGTGAAGAGGCCGTGGGAGTTGCTCTGAGTGGGTGGGAGAGTGATGACCAACTCCGAGGGTCGTGAGACAATGATGACAAATATAAGTGAAAGGTGAGAACAAATGATAACAAAATTTTTTGGCTAATTTGGGGCCGGATCACAAATATAAATAACTAATGACATCAATTTTGGCTACAATATAATAGAATGCAGGAACAACATTTTCAGCTACATTGGGGGGATCAAAAATTTCGGGTAATTTTTTTTTTAATTGGGCCTGATGACAAATATAATTTAATTACTGGGTGTTGCCATGATGATAAATTTAAACTTTTTGGCTACATCGTGGGATGAAAATTTTCAGCTAATTTTTTTGGTGGGGGCCTGATGACAAATATATTTTGATTACTGGGTGTTGCCATGATGACAAATATAATAACTTTGTGTAGGATCAATATTTTTGGCTGATTTTTGGCCTGATGACAAATATGATTACCAAGTGTAGAAACCAAATTTTCGGCTGATTTTTGGCCACTTCTACCTTTTCTGCTGTCTTTCTGGCTCTGGGCTCTTTTCCAGTGGGGTTGTTTTTGCATTCTTGGGGTATCTGTAGACCAAGGTGAAGCTCTGTGAAGTCCTACCTCCCTGGCTTCTCTTTTTTCAACAAAAAGAGTGTCTGCCAGTTGTTTTTTGGACCTCTCTCAGGGCACAGTGTGCAGGGAGATTGGGCTGGCGGGTTTGCAGTTGCCTCCCCTTCCATTTTTGGAAGTCGCTCCACTATCAACTGCCACTGTTTGCACCGATTTCACAGCCTCCTGCAAGGATCTCACATCCTCCATTGCTGTAAGAGAGCTCCCCGATTCCCATGGACCCAACTCCGCCCAACTCTCCTCGACGTGCCCGGACGGCCACACAGCAAAATGAATGGGACCAACGGATCTTGGATAGCCCTACTTGCCACCGGACTCCACACCATGCTCGCACAATGGGCATTGCCCAGCCTTTGCTGCCAGTGCCACCACCCTATGGTGGTTTGCTGATTGGGAATGACACTGATCCTTTTCTTGCCCCTCCACCCCCACCTCCTCAATACAATCACCTTCCTCCTCATTTGGCACAGCAGCTGGCGGCACTTCCTCCCCTTCCACAGATTGCAAGAGGCAGGGGCAGAGGGAGGAGAAGAGGAAGGGGAAGAGGCTCAAGTCACACTGCTCCACCTCAGCCTGTTGTTGCTCCTTTACACAATGCAGCTTTCCCATATTATTTTAATGCCCCTCCTGTTTTTGACCCTCCTGTTCCTGCCCCTCCAATTCCTGCACCTCCCATTCCTGTGGCAGCTCCTGCAATGGCCTGGACCGAACTTGCTTTTCAGCATGCTGCACTGCCTGCTCTATTTCCTGCTGTACGTTGGTTTATCTTTCACATAATGTATGTTATCTGACAATATCATGATCTAGCCTCCTCCTCCTCCTCCTCCTCCTCCTCTGGTTTTTGATCCTCCTCCTGCTGTTCCTGCTGTTCCTGCTCCTATCGTCCCTCTTGCCAATATCCCTCTCCATGTAGGCTTATATATGTTCTTTTGAGTATATTAACTGACAATAATGATGATGTAGCATCCTGCTCCTGCTCCTCCTGTTTTTGATCTCCCTGCACCTGTTCCTCCCATTCCTGCACCTGCTATCCCTGTTTTTGATCCCCCTGCACCTGTTCCTCCTGTTTCTGCACCTGCTATCCCTATTTTTGATCCCCCTGCACCTGTTCCTGCCATTCCTGCTCCTGTTGTCCCTGTTTTTGATCCCCCTGCACCTGTTCCTCCTGTTCCTGCACCTGCTATCCCTGTTTTTGATCCCCCTGCACCTGTTCCTGCCATTCCTGCTCCTGTTGTCCCTGTTTTTGATCCCCCTGCACCTGTTCCTCCAGTTCCTGCACCTGCTATCCCTGTTTTTGATCTGCCTGCACCTGTTCCTCCCATTCCTGCACCTGTCATCCCTGTTGTTGATATTCCTCCAGATGTATGCTTATGTTCTTTTTGGTCATGTCTTTATTTTGTGACTGACTCGATTATCCCCAGGTGGCTCAACATATTGATCCTGCACCTGTTCCACTTGGGCTCCTCCCTCCTGCACGCCGTCCTTTTAGTCCTGACTGGCCAGTTCATTATCTGGGGAGAATGGATATTCAGTGTCCCAATTGTCATGCATTGCACTGGATGGCCGAGCGTCTCACAGCATCCTCCAGTATAAATCCCAGATTTGGCATGTGCTGCTTGAGTGGAAAAATCATTTTGCCTCCTCTCCACCCAGTCCCACCTGAGCTTCTCCAGTTGCTCACTGCTCAGGATCACATTGGCAAATCGTTTCGTGATCATATCTGCACATACAACAATGCTCTTGCCATGACTTCCATTGGGCGCAAAATCGATGAGTCTGTTAATGAAGGTGAAGAGGCTGTGAACGATGGTGTTGGCCCCTACGTCTTCAAACTGCATGGCGAGCTGTCCCACAGGATTGGCTCTCTTCTTCCACAAGAGGGTGAATCTCCAGTGTATGCTCAGCTTTACATTTATGATCCAGCCGATGCAGCCAACTTTCGCATGGCCAATGCCTGGAACACTCACCTCGATCACCACACTTTGCTCACCCTCCAGGACATGCTCCACCGTCTCCATCCTGCAGTTCAGATATACAAGCAGGCCTATGAGCTCACCAGGAACTTGCCTCCACACCAGCAGTGCAAGATAGCTTTGCGCTTTGATCAATCCTGTGACCGTCGCCGCTACAATCTTCCTGATGCCACCAACAATGAGATCGCGGTCATTCTTCCAGGTGATGGTGATCAGCCACAGAGCACACATGATATCATTCTCTACCGCAGGCATGGCCCTCCCCTTCAGCGCATCACCGATGTCCATCCCCTCTATCCTGCTCTTCACTATGTCCTCCTTTTTCCTACTGGCCAGCTCCAATGGCATCCTCAAATCGAGTTTGCAGCTGCTAATGAAGGCGGTGCAAGGGTTCGCAAGCATGTGTCCAAATCAGATTTCTACTGCTATCGTCTCCACCCCCAACTGCCTGCTATCGAGCCTCAGCATATATTCTTGAGTGGAAAGCTCTTTCAGGAGTTTGTTTGTGACCAGTGGGCAACTTCAGAGCAGGATCGGTTGCGCTTTATCATGATGAATCAGGACACTATTTGTGGTGAAGTCTATATGGGCTTGGCTGATGCTGTGGCTGCAAATGTGGATGCAGACACAGAGTCTCTTGGTCAAAGAATCATCCTGCCTTCTTCATTCGCAGGAAGCACACGTCATATGCAGCAGCTTCTTCAGGATGCCTTGGCTATCAATCGCTACTTCAAGGGTGGTGATCTCTTTCTGACCATGACTGCAAACCCTGCTTGGCCAGAGATTCAGGATGAGCTCAAGCCTGGGCAGACTGCTGCCAATCGCCCTGACTTGGTCGTTCGTGCATTCCATGCAAAGCAGAAGGAGATGATCAAAGACATCGAGGCTGGGATCTTTGGCAAGGCACTCTCTTATGTGTTTGTGATCGAGTTTCAGAAGCGTGGCCTGCCTCACATGCACTGCATTATCTTTCTTGATGGGGAGTCCAAGCTTTGCACTCCTGAGCAGATAGACAGCCTCATGTGCTCAGAGTTTCCTGACGACAATCCTGAGCTGCTCGAGTTGGTCAAGAAGTTCATGGTCCATAAACCCTGTGGTGCAGAGAACCCTACAGCTCCTTGCATGGTGAATGGACAGTGCTCCAAAAATTTCCCCAAGCCATTCAGGGATCAGACAACCATCTCTGAGGATGCCTATGCCTCCACCAGGCATTGGAACACTGGAAAGACATATCAGGTTCGGAGAAAGCAGGTTGACAATCACTGGGTCGTCACTTATTCACCCTATCTCCTCTGGAAGTACCGCTGCCACATCAACATCAAGTCCATTGCCTCCATCAAAGCTGTCAAATACATCTACAAATATGTGTACAAAGGTTATGATCGCATCACCATGCAGTTTGGGACTTGCAACAATGAAGTCAAACAGTATCTGGACGCTCGTTATATTTCTGCCTGCGAGAGCATTTGGCGCCTCTTTCATTTACCTATGCACTCTGCTTCTCCCAATGTCGTCCGACTTCAGATCCACCTCCCTGGCCAGCAGTACGTCACTTGGAATCAGAATGGTCCACGGTCTATCCAAGAAATCATCCAGCATGCTGCACAGCATGACACCACCCTCACTGGCTATTTCAAAGCCAATCAGCAGTATCCAGAGCTGGCACAGGATCTTCTCTATCAGGACTTTCCCTCCAAATTTGTGTGGGATCAGAAAGCCCACAAGTGGAAGCCCAGACAGAGAGGGTTCGCTATTGGGAGGATGTACTACACTCAGCCTACTGCAAGTGAACGCTTCTACCTCAGGCTTCTTCTGACCGCTGTCAAGGGTGCAACATCATATGAACATCTGTGCACTTTTCAGGGAAATGTCTATCCCTCATTCAGAGAAGCATGTCTGGCACGTGGCCTTTTGGAGGATGACCAAGAGTGGGTACAGTGTTTGGAGGAAGCAAAGTCCATGGCAACAGGTCGTCAGCTCCGGCAACTCTTTGTCACTATTCTTCGTGATTGTGCACCCTCTGATCCTGTCCAGCTTTGGAACACATACTGGCCCCACATTTGTGATGACCTGCGGTATCAGCTCCAGCACAACAATATCCGTCTCAACCCTACCGATGACGATGTGCAGGATTATGGCCTCTACTTGATCAACCAGCTTCTCTTATCCTCTGGCAAATCTCTCAGCAAGGATTGGCCATACATGCCTCAGATCACTCAGAATTGGGAAGCCAACCTCGAAAACTGGTTGATTGCAGAGCAGCGCAGATATGATGTTGTGGAGCAGGCTGAGTTGGCTGCACAGAACTTGGACACTTTCAATCCAGACCAGAGAGCTGTCTTTGAGGAGATCATGCATGCTGTCGACAACAAGACCGGCCAGACCTTTTTCCTCCATGGTCCCAGTGGCACAGGCAAAACCTTTGTATACAACACTCTGGCCCATCAGCTTCATTCTCAGGGCAAAATCGTCCTCTGTATAGCATCATCCGGCATTGCTGCACTCCTGCTCAAAGGTGGCTCTACTTCTCATTCATGTCTCCAGATTCCTCTCATCATCAATGAGTCATCCACCTGCTCTATCTCCAGAGGTTCAATTCGGGCAAAGCTGTTGCAGGAGACTGACTTGATCATTTGGGATGAGGCACTCATGCAGCATCATCATCTCCATGAAGCTGTCAACCGCACTCTCAAAGACATTCTCCAATCTGATCAACCCTTTGGTGGCATTCCTATTATTTTTGGGGGCGACTTTCACCAGATCCTGCCTGTTATTAAGAGGGGTTCACGGCCTCAGATTGTTGGTGCTTCCTTGCAGTGCTCTGTTCTTTGGCAACATATTAAAGTTCTTCATCTCAAAATCAACATGCGATTGAACACGGATGATCTTGAAGAGCGACAGTTTGCAAAGTGGCAGCTGGAGGTTGGAAAGGGTGATCATACAGATGAGGGTGGCAACATCGAACTTCCCAACCATTTTAAGTGTCCTGAAAACACTCTGGCTTCCCTCATCGACACCATCTATCCTGGCATCTATAATCATGCTCAGCATCCTGATCAATACTTCTCAGAGCGGATTGTCCTGGCAAGCAAAAATGATGATGTGGATGATTTGAACCATTACATTCTTCAGAGGTTCCCTGGAGAGGAGCAAGTGTTTCACAGTGCAGACTCTATTGCAAACAATGAACTTCTGTATCCACCTGAATACCTCAACTCAATCAACTGCTCCGGTCTACCTTTGGCACACTTGGCACTCAAGGTTGGCGTCCCTGTGATGATACTTCGCAATCTCAATATTGCTGGAGGGGTCTGCAATGGTTCTCGAGGGATTTTGACTCGGATTCGGAACAGAGTGTTGGAGGTTCGGTTGATTACTGGAGATCATGCTGGAGAGAAGGTGTTTATTCCACGGATGCGACTGCAGCCAATTGAAGGACAACTCCCTTTTACTCTGTCTCAACTCCAATTTCCTGTTCAACTATGCTTTTCAATGTCGATCAACAAATCCCAGGGACAGTCAGTGCAGCATGTGGGATTAGATTTCAGGAGTCCTGTCTTCACTCATGGGCAGTTCTATGTAGCGATATCACGAGTAAGGTCTGTGCACAACATCAAGGCAATATGGCCAAGTGACAGTGGAAGTGCAAAAACCAAAAATATTGTATATAATGAAGTACTATTAGAATAACATAGAAATGAAGTCCATACTTATTAAACATGTTAACACATGACAGTGAAAGTGCAAAAACCAAAATAATGAAGTACTATCAGACTAACATAGAAATGAAGTCATGACAGTGGAAGTGCAAAAACTAAAAATATTGTATATATTACTTATTAAACATGTTAACGCGTGCCGGAGGCACATTCCCAACCTTGTTAGGAATAAAGTGAGTAAGCAAATTATTACTAAGGCATGTGATGACTTGTGTGATGACTAAAAAGTGCTGCAGCCAGAATGCTGATGGAGAAGGTCAGAAAAGAGTCAGAAAAGAGTCAGGGGTTACCAGGAATCCAATCAGATAAAACAGGTCATGACAGTATTTCCTCCTTAGTGCCAAGCCTATGAGGCATGTGAGAGCTTGAGAATCTGACTTCAAAGCCAGGTCTGTGGGTGGAAAAATTCCAAGTTTCTAACCTCCTACTACCATATGAACACATCCTTGCAGACTACCGCAGAACAGTTGGCTGCCCTCAAGGCCTAGCAGGAGGCACTCTGACTAGAGGAGGAGGTGAGGTGAGCAGGGGCTGCATGGGAGGAGGCTGTGCAGAAGGAGGAAGAGGAGAGGAAGAAGGTGGCAGCCACCAAGTGGGTGGGAAAGAGGAAGGCTGCCAACGAGGAGGCAGAGGTGGAGGGGAGCAGGTCACTTATGAAGAGGGTAAAGGGAAAGGTGCAGGCTAACATGGAGTCCAAGGGGGTCATGCGGGTGGAGGCCACACAGCCCTGTTAGAGGTGAATAATAGTATTTTATCACTGTTGAATGGCAGTAAAGGGGCTAAAGCAGGAGGTCCAAGACCTCAGGTGGGAGCAGGGGGGAATATGGGAGGCATTCATCATGAGCCAGGCAGAGCTGGCAGGGATCTGCAAGGAGATCGCAGATCTCTATGATATCTTCAATCTGGAGTGGGCATGGGTGGGGGCAGCAGTGGAGTCAGAGGAGTGCTGGAGCAAAAGAAAAGTGGAGGTGGAGCTAGCTGGGATAGCTGAGGAGGCCATGGAGATCTTCTGGGTAGAGCCAGCTGAGTATTAGGGTGACACCCACTTATCTGCTAGCTTGACTGTGCAGGTTCTCTCTACAAGAAGGGGGTGGGATCCACACACATGATGGGGGTTTTGATGGTTTTGATGGGAGGGGTTATTAATAGGTGAGTTGGTTGAGAAAGGCTTTTTGCACCATGAGTGTGGATGGAATATCTAAGAAAACACAACTGGGGTCCCCTAGGTGTATATTTACAGTTTATATACTATGTTACACATATTGTTCAATGTTGCTACCAATGCACTCATACATGCATTTACATATTGATGCATGCAAAATAAAATTCTTATGCTAACAAAGTGTAGCATTCTTTGGCATAGAATAGCATAATTTGATGTAATAAGATAAAATAAAATTGTATTATGTAATGGGCCTGTTTTCTAACCCTGAGGAGGACAGCAGGGAGGTTTAGAGGCCTGGTTGGGGCCCACTAAAAATATTTTTGTTCAGTTTTTCTTTTTCTCTTTTTGAAATCAAATGAATTTGTACTGTCTATTGCTGAGAATTAAGTCTGAAGTGGTTTAGGTTTTTTGGATAATGGGTGTGGAAGTCTGCAACCAATTCCTGAGCATGGTAAAGCTCTGTGGCTGGAAGCCAAGAGTTTTTTTCATCAGTCACCTAACCTTCCCACAAAACCTCACTAGTTAGTTGGCATGATCCCATCCCATTACATATCTGATGTGCTTACTACTCTCATTTTTTTCCCCTGCTCCCTATTACTCCCCCATCTTCTCCTTGTATGGAAATCACCACTGAAATGCCAAGGCTAGTGTAATTGTTCAGCTCAACAAGTCAGTGGCTCAGCTTTGCAAAGAACAAAAAGAACAGTATGATCAGCTTTCAGATATGTTCACATAACATTTATCAGTGATGCCTTCTTTCTATTTTTGCTATAGCACTCAGTTTTGCTAGCTGGAAGGAGCTCTTAAATGTAGATATGGATGTCGACAATACAGAAGGCAAGGACAATCAAGGAGAATGTGAATGGGAAGACATAGGTGGTGATGCTGGTTTGTACAGATTGCCTCCAGGAGAAGAAGGGATGTTCCATAGTCACACTGGAGGAGAGGTGGTTGTCCAAGATATTGTTGATAGCATCCATTCAAGGTGTGTCCAATCTTATTTTTGCCTAGCAGTAATTTTCAATGTCTGTAGAACACAAGGTGATCCACATGCATGAACAGATTGAATACAGCCATGCATACATGCATTATGATAGCAATTGCCTTTTTTGGTCAAAGCACATCTTGCTTGGTGGAATGATGATAGTACAACCAAGACAAATGCCCAACTGCAGCCAGTCAGCCTACTGCAAAATGATCTTGATGTTTCTTTGGCACTGCCATTGAATAATGCTGAGTCATCCTGGATGATAAAGACTCTTGATTTTTATGGTATGTTTGTACAACATCTGTGAAAGCCATTGAAACTTACATTCCACTTGAAAGAACATACCATATATGTCTTTTTGCATGCTCCTGATACACAGTACACTAATGAGACCCTTGCACATCATGGATTCATTGGTGCAACTCCTGACAAGACAGTGATCACATTCTCATTTAAGCTTTTTGAGATCTACAGTATCATCAACTCCACTGTGTCTGTCCATGGTTTAGCTTTCATGCTCTATCCACAAGTTTAGCACACGTGCATCAGGTAAATGTCCCCTTTCTTGTCATGTTACAACTCATAAATTCTCTAGTCTAGGTTACCCAAAAACCTCATCTTACAGAGCAGCTAAACAGTGCATATGATTGCTACCTTGAAATTATACAAGCTGTGAATGGGTGCATACAGCAGGCACTGTACCATGGTGAGGTCTGGAAAACATGTCATGTCTGCCTCCCATGCCTTTACAAGCTGAAAGATGAGCCTCCAATGAAGTATCCCTTGCTGGCAGTGATGGATGGGAATAATTCACTCAAACTTGTGGGCAGCACCTTTTGCACAGGAACTACTCATACAGATAATCACACATCAATGTCTTCTAGGTGGATTAGCCCTGAAGAAGTAGATCAATTCAAAGGTGAAGTGGCTATGTCATGTCAAAATGTGAGTCATGCCTTATGTTTGAATATGCTATCTCTGACAGCTTTTCCCATAGCTGTTAGCACAGCCTATCTTGCATATCCAAACTGCTCAAATTCTGATTTCCATACCTCCTGCAGGTTCATCAACTGAACCCCATAATCATTCTGCTCCACACCAGTCACCCCCTGAACTGAATGCCAATGATGATGATATTGTTGTGGAACATGAAGGAGTACAGATGGTTGCTAATGTCTGTGTCGAATGCTGGCAAAGCACAAGACTAGAAGCACAAAAAAAAATGTTTGTGCTATTCACCATTGTAGGGATATTCATTGCAGTATGCCAGCATGGCCATCTCTTGGTGATCTGTGACATGGTATGCAGTGGGGAACTGTTAAGTAAATTAAACTTTTTTCTTTTTGAATCCAAACTGATACAAAATCTATATTGACAGGATAAAGTACCCGCTGGCTGTTGTCAATCGACTCTTTGATCTGTATGGCACAGACCTTGGACTCAGTGATAGGTTCATTGCATGCTTTCAGGTCTGGAGAATGTTTCCAATTGTATCGACACATTATGACAGATGCTCCAAATCGCTACAAACACCATGAATTTGGGTTCGAACTCATTTCATACCATTTCAAACACTTTTGAATGACTTTGAATGACTTCACAACACTTTGAACACCTTTGAATCACTTCACACTACTTCAAACGACATCGGCCACCATATATCTATCCTAAAACCCTTTCAATACACATGGCACATCCAATATGAACCACAGCATTGCAAATCAGGCACTACTGGACACGAGGAGAGATGACGAGAGACTTAGGACATGATAATAGTACTTAGAGGCTTCAATGATATATTGAAGCAAAAAGATAAGTACTTTTACTATATGGGGTCACTATACATTTCAATTATTTATCATTTCTCATTTGTTTTATGATTTACAAAGTCCTCATTGTTGTATATATTGCCTTGTGTACTACACATGTTTTATTTCCTTTTTAAGTACTATCTCTTCAAAATGTATATAGACTTGTACTAGTTACTTAGAAGAACAGAAAAGAAGTTACTCTTTTCATTATCAGTCAATTTAAGAGCTATTCTCTTGAGTTTTAGCCTCATGTCATATCTCTAAGTTCTGCAAAATATTGTGAACTTCCTTGAACTTTTATATTTGCCTTTGACTTATCACATATCACCTATCACCTCTCGAAAAATACTTTTCATTTGCTATACTCGTTCCTCGATATACTTTGAACCACTTCAAACATCTCTGACTTTCCTCAAAACTACTTCAAACCTCTTTGAACCCTTTTGAACCTTCTTCAAACTATTTCACACATCTTCGAACCTATTTCAAACTCTTTTAAACTTCTTTGTATGCCTCTAAAGACTATTCACAATGCGCCTCATCATTTCACATCACTCACTACAACTTTTGGGTATCAGCAGTAATGTTTAGTACCAACTCACACCCTTCCTCTAGCCTGTGTTATACTTCCTAAGAACTTTTAACAAGTTTTTGTTAGGTTTCCAGATCGAGCATTATCATCGGTACAGTATAATATGTGCCTTTATCAAGACGCTAGCAAGAAGTTCTCTGGGTGTGAAAATGGTAGTGTTCTGTCTGCAAGGAGTTGTCCCTGCATTTCATGGACATGCCCACAACCAAGGTTGTCAGGTCTATTGGCATCCAATGTATGTGGAAGGTGTCAGACTTGAAGACTTCAAGGAGTGTAAATGTATGTTCTATAAGTCCAATGAGCTGGCATCTGTTACTCATCTCGTGACTCCCTTTCATCATTACAGCCAATCAACGAACACTTTCACTTCCATGATTTGGATAAACACAAAGCATCAGGCAAGTATTTTATGTTCATTAATTTGGGTGCTGCAATTTAAATATAATTAGGCAATTTTATTTACCAGAACTATCGTCAAGCACTTGAGTGAATCCAGGCCAACAGCGAACATCTGAATGTGCTTGCTTTAAAACTTGGCACCACTTCTGAAGACTATGAAGCTTATCTAACAAGTGAGTGTGAGTACCTGTTAAACTTGCATGTTAAACCACTGGAGGTTATTGGGATAGCTGAATATATGGATCATCTTATCAAGTTATACCGGCTCCAGTAAGTGGTATGTCTACATTTCCTATTGCATGGTTTAATGAGTGTTGTTCAGAGCAGAGTCTGATAAGGCCAAGCTTGAATTTCAACATCTCAATTACAACATCATTCACCATGGTTACATGCATAAGCAGATTGCAGACATTAAGACACAATATCAGACAATATATTCAAGGCTGCTTGCTCAACATGAAGAGGTCTGCTGATTTGAAAAGGAACATTCTATTGAGACTCGCTGGACTCTAAGCTCACCTGAATACAATAATGCCCTGGTGACTGTAAGCCAATGGACATACTGCAGGGCACTAAACCATTTTGGGCATCTTTTTGTCCAGCAGTTGCTTGAGCTCACAAAGCTGGGAATAAATAGTGTCAGTACACATTTACACATTTTATTCATGCCATAATTTAGATGTTAATAGGATAAAAATTATGAGAGATGATTGGAAAGGCACTCAAAACCCATGCTGAAACCATTTGATGTGCTCTTGAGGCATACAATTCTGTGGCTACCCAACTGAACCCCCCACATGAAAACCCTACATGGGCAAAGCTTATGGATGCAATGACATTGGCAGACTTTGACCTGCTTCAAGATGCACATCAAGATATACATCAGCAACTGTGGACTCAGCCATCTTGCTGTAAAGCCATGAATTTATACTTTGGCATCAAATGGACAAAAGAAGAGATTTTATGACTTAATGTTGAGATGCAGCATCTTATCACTTTCATGATTGACAACCACTGTAACCTTTACCATGCCATTGCAGCTAACATTATTGTTGATCCAGCCCTTGCTCATGAACTGTCACATCAGTGGGAATACTGTGATAATATTCATTCCAAGATTGCTTCATGGCTTTATCAAACATCTCAACTAAAAGAATTTACTGTCTCTTACCATGCACTCATGAAGGAGATGACCCATCATTTATGGATGGAGGGCTACTCCAATGGGCTACAAACATATTTGGGCTTGTTGAGACACATGAACAGGTGGATATTATGGATGACAATATGATGGAAGATGAAGAGGTATCTGCAAAAGAGGTCATTGCTAATTCAGATCTGGTCATTCAGCTGCTGGAAAACATGTTGCTACAGGACGATCTAGCCATAGTTACCAATGAGTTGTAACAGACAATTACATCACATAAATTCATTATTATTATCACTCCTGACCTCAATAGAGCAAGCATATAATATTTAGTAGCAGTTGCAGTCGATGGCTTGCTGGTCACTAACTCAAAATCTTCAAGTTTGTCTACTGGGTTCTTGAGTGTGGTTCTCTGATAACTTTAATGGTTACTATGCAGATTAAGAGTGAACAATAGATGCAGACATACACAGATAGCTGAACTTTCAGCTTAGTAGGTTTTCTGAGTCGATTATCAATGATCATGATTATTGACTTGGCTGGGACTTGATTGATCAAGATGTTGCAGCATACTCTACTTGATACTCATCTTATTATATAGTAGGCCAAACTTCACATATGGAAACTTAAAGCTGTAGGAGTACATCTACTGATAATGAGTCTACATTGCAGCAGGCATGATTGACTCAATCTAGTCAATCAATATTGCTAATGCTGCACTATCAAAACTTGAACGTCGATCAACTACTACTTACTCATCTTACTGTTAGTGGACCAAACTTTTTAGATGTACCAGTGGCAAGCTACAGACCAGTAATGGTGAGTCTATGTGTTCCAAGCTGAATCATATTAATTGTGCTGCCAGGCTCTAACACTTAAACAGGTTCTCAACAACAGCACAATTTGCAACTTAAAGTACATATTGAAGTATTAGTGAGCTGCAATTCTTAACTCAGACATTTGCTCATCTGTATGTTTCAGTCACTAGTGCTGCATCTATTATTGATGCTTTATTGTAGCCTTATTCTACTAGTAGCAAATCCAGGTTCATTGTATTTTGAATCCACTGGCAGGTCAGCAACATACTAGTAATGCTGTGTTTTACTATGTGACCAACTGTCATTTGCAGGATGCATGTTTCTTTACACCTGGTACATCTTCAAGTCAGAGCTTCAAACAGGCATTGATATCATATTCTTGGACTCGGACTTAGACTGGCAATGAATTGTAGTGATGATATTATACTACCCATCAAATGATAATCCTGATTCAGAAAATGTTTGAAAGGCAAACAATCAGGGTTGATCAGTTTCCTAATCTAGACTCACTAACCTTATTTAATATGTGGTTCCCACTATGAGAGTTGTTGTTCCTTTTCCATCACTTCCCAATTCAACATGCCATTTGATTCCAACCTGTATCTCTTGCCCTTACATAAAACTGGTGACAGTAATTTACCATTGGCATGGTCTGATCTGAAATTCAATCTTGTTGGTCTCTATAATCTTAGGAAGCACCTTGGTACCCTTATAAAGGAGCCTGGTATTTTCAAGAGCAATTCATGGTGAGCGACCTTGCCTGGTTTGCAGCAGGGGCATCAGAGGATAGAACTTATCATGTCCAGCCAGACACCTTTCACCCACTTTTTAGGATATTGAGGGAGAACATGCCTACAGAAACAGCTGGAAATAAAATTTGTGCAGGTGTTTGCCAACACCTTTGCCAACTCACATTTGATCTGGTAAGTTGAGCATTATTACTTCTTAGTATATCTACTGACACACTACCTAGGCAACCACTTGGGATCATGCTTATGGTGGATCTACATTAATTGTTCATGTAGAGGGTGTGACAGTCCAGGAGCACAACCCCTTCTGGAATACCTCAAGGCTGATGTGTACCTACCTCCTCACCTTGTTCAAGAGTACCCAGACTACCATTGCACTGTTGTGGCTATAGTGCAGGCATACATTGAAGAGATTGGTGTGCATACTGCTGAGCGATGATTTGTCTTCCTAGGCTGTGGCCACACCAGGTTCAACCCGAGGAGAAGTGGTGGTGGATCTGAACTATGGATGTTTCTTCTCACATATAACTACTATCACTACTATCTACCTAATTACACAGCTAGAGTATGTATGAGTCATATCAGCGATATACTGCAGCAGGCCAGGATTTTGGATGGTCCTTCACCTCAGGTGGACCAGTCATTCTGCCCAATTCTGACAATTTACCCATCTTTCCAGTACCTGCAAAACAGAGATCATTCCACTACATTTTTCATGGTTGTCCTTACAGAAGTCTTTCTTTCCTTGCTTCATTTTCTGATTGATCTACCGCTGTCCATGGTGCATCAGTCACATCAGACCCTAAGTCAACTTTAGTGACACCACCATCATTGCAATCTAGTGGGTGCTATTTTCCAGAAGAATCAGATGCTTGTGATTTGGAGATGATAAATGCCATTGAGCAGATCATAAATCTCACAACACAGTTAGAACAAGCAGCCCTGAAGGAAGCTACATATTTTGTCAAGATTTCAGGCTTATAAAATGAGCTTGCAGATACATACACTGCATTACAAAACAGAAGTGCATGCTGGAAAACTTTGGAATGCTGATGTTCCAATATGACAGTGAATTGACTACAGCTCAGCTTGATTCACCATCATCCTCTCAGCATGCCTTGCTATGCACAACCCTCAAGTCATCAAAGGGAAAGCAACACATCAAGGCGAACTTGGCTTTACCTACTCCTGTCACCCTACTAAAATTTCCAAAGCTCAATATTTCCCAGGTTCCTTATCCTGTTTATAGTTCAAGTCTGGGACAGGCTGGTGGTGACATTTATAATGCACCTGATCTTTCACCCTCCAAATATCACTTTCTCCAAACTCCACACCAAGGTGCTGGGTCTAAGCCAAATCAAGAGCAGGCAATGTCTACTTTAGGTTCTGTGACAGCTGTCTTCATTAGCAATCATAACCTGATGCACTTTTCAGTTCCTCACTCTCATTATCCAGAACCATTACCCACTAGATGGAGTACAATGTTAGATGCATTGTCATTGTCAGATGACTTGCATGGTGGTATTTTGGGTGCACTGACCACTGACTTGGAAGTGGGAGCCTTCAAAAACTAGAAATTTCACATTGTCTGACTGTTTATGATCTGGCTCAATTTTCTAACCACCATACTTACTTACAACTTTTTGATTGTTTCAATTTTGCCTTTTATGACTTGGCTCAATTTTCTAACATGACCTGCATCTGTTGAAAAAAAAATTGATCTGGTCCCTGCTCATGAACATCAACACTAAAATATACCCAGATGAATTCCCTGGTTTTATTAGTATTGCCAGGTCATTTCCAAATTGTTGTATGGTCACTCTCATCGCTTGTCTCTACTCTGCCTTCCTACATTTTTAATTTGAATATGCCACCTGTGCTCTCAACAATAAAAATTGTGAGTGCCCCTCAATGGAGACATTCACCAAGCCAGAAGGCACCACCAATCCCCAGTCACCAACACAAGGAAAAGCTAGCAGTCTGTCAGGAGACTCAGCAGGAAATTGACAATGCTGTTGCTGAATAGTATCAATATACCCTTGCAAAGGCAGATGATACAGAGAAGTGCTTCAACAAGAAGCCATGTTACTTCCTTGATATCTTTTTTCAAGGTGGGGCACAGATAGTCACTTATCTACAGCAAGACAAACCCATTCAATGCATTTAAAAGTCTCAAAGCAGCCAAGCTGAATGAAGGTATCTATTCCTATCTACAGCTCATCAGTTGATGGCACCATACTAACCAGTGTTACAGAAGGAAATCCCACCAAATTATGAATACTTCGAGTGGAATACCAAGAAAAATATGAAGCTCTCACAAATGAAGAAAAGGAGGAACTTATTGCTGAACTCAACACATATCAGCAGGAGGGTGCAAAGATTCAACAACCCACTGCATGTGCCCCTATTCAAGATGTAGCTAATGTTGCATGTAATATGCAGCTGCTGGTAAGTAGCTCCATGAAAAAAAATTTGTCAAGTAAGGTCAATACCAATGATGCTGATGACAGATGACAGGCTTAACATATCATGTTGGAGTTGAAGGCTCCTTTTGCATTGTGCAAAATTCTCCAGAATACCATATGAAACTGTATTGGTATTTTACTTCTCCAGCACTTGAAGAGTACATAAAGATTGTAGTGTGCAGGTGATGGGACATGTCAGAAGTTGGTACAAAGCTAGAGGCCTTTGCCATGGCTGGATGTACTGTTGTTAGTGAGTTACATCTAAAATCTTTTTATCATGCAATAATTACACATTTATTGCAACCTTTAGATCTATTATGAATATTCGAGCAGAAAGCAGACTATCTGAAGTAAGAAATCAGAGAGAAGATGACCAATATGCTAGGTTTGTTGCTCACACTGCTTCCATTACCCACAATGGATCTACCAATTCATCTATTTACAGTTGAGATCACCAGGAATCTAAATGCTGCAATACAGTACACAAACTATGAAGAAGACATTGTTCAGTGATATGGGATAGAGCTACAAGATTGGACCTATGATAAGCTTGTCAATCCGAGTGAACTTAGAACATCCATTCTGCCTCTTTAAAAGCTCCTCGATGCAATCAAGACTGGAGATTGCAAGTTAATCAAGCTCACACCAGATGAGTGCCAAACATGCCTGGAGGCCTACAAGAAGAAGATTGCTGATAGAGAAATCAAGGTTTGCAAGAGGAAAACATGTAGTAATGCTGGAGCAAGAAAACAAAAGAGAAAGGTAGCAGATAATGATGAAAATAGTGGAGATGATTAGGGTGATGAAGAGAACACTGACAATGATTGTGAAAGCTCGAATCTACATAGATGGCATTTCAAGTGTCAATGAACATCCAGCTCTGGTAAAAGCACTGCCATCATCAATGACTCTGACTCAGACTCTGATTAGATCTACTTGATAAGATAGTTAGCCATGTCTGAAACATACAGTGCATTATGGATATCAATTCCCGATAGCATGAAAGCTGCTGAGACTGTAAGTTGGTGACCACTGATGGCTACTATATGACATAGTAACTTTATCTAACAAGGAATTAGAAAGTAGACTGTACAAGGAGAAGATGGGGGGAATAATAAGGAGCAGAGAAAAAAAATGAGAGTAGTAAGCACATCAGATATGAGGATAAGAAGAGTGGGAGTAATGTGGTGATAGATACTGATGCACAGGCCAAAGCACAGCCAAGAGTGAGGAAAGGGCAGGAGTAATATGGTAATGCATGTTGATGCTAATAGGTCCATTGCATGCTTTAAGGTCTGGAGAATGCTTTCAATCACATTGAGACATTATGACAGATGCTCTGAATTGCTACAAATGCCACAAAATTGACTTTGAACCCTTTCCAAACTATTTCAAATGACTTCAAATGATTTTAAATGATTTCGCGACACTTTGAATGCTTTCGAACAACTTCACACCATTTCAAACAAGATCGGCCACTATATAGCTGTTCCAAAACCCTTTTTGATACATGCTGCACAACTAGAATGAGCCATTTCATCACAAATAGAGTACTACCAGACATGAGGAGAGATGACAAGAGACTTAGGATGTGATAATAGTGCTTAGAGGCTTCAATGATATATTGAAGCAAAGAGATAAGTACTTTTACTATATGGGGTCATTGTATGTTTCAATTATTTATCATTTCTCATTTGTTTTATGATTAAAGTCCTTATTGTTGGATATATTGCCTCATGTACTACACATGTTTTATTTCCTTTTTAGTACTATTCCTTTAAATTGTATATAGACTTGTATTAGTTACTCAGAAAAACAAAGGAAACAGAGAAGAAGTCACCCTCTCCCTTATCGTCTGATTTAAGAGCCATTCTCTTGAGTCTTAGCTTGCATCGTCTCTAAGTTCTGCGAAATATTGCAAACTTCTTTGAACTTTTGTATTCATCCCTCAACTCATCGCATATCACCCATCATCTTTCAGAAAACATTTTCCATTCATTATAATCATTCCTCGATATACCTCAACACTAGTATGACACCTTTGACCTTTCTCAAAACTTTGAACTATTTTGCACACCTTCAAACCTTCTTCAAACCATTTCACACATCTTCAAACCTATTTCGAACTTTTTTGAACTTCTTCATATGCCTCTAAAGACTATTCACAATGCATCTCATCATTTTATGTCACTCACTACAACTTTTGGGTATCAGCAGTGATATTTAGTACCAACTCGCACCCTTCCTCTAGCCTGTGTTATACTTCTTAAGCCTTTTAATGGGTTTTTGTTAGGTTTCCAGATCAAGTATTATCAATGCATGCACCCAATATGTAACTGTACAATGAGACACATGGGAAGCATGGGGAGGAATGACAGGAGTATAACAGTAATGGGTGACCAGAAGCATAGCCAAACACTGATGGGAATGGGGAGGGGAATGGAGAGTAGGGGGGGGAATGATGGGAATGATGTGATAAGTGCTGCTACACAGACACAAAGTAGCTGAACAATGACAGAAACAGGGAGCTGGGAGGAATGATGACAGCAATGAGTGATGGTGATGGGCACTGATGGATGGGTGCCAATAGCTGAACAAAGGGAAGGTGGAGGGTGACAGCGATGAATCAGATGATGGAACCAAATAGTGTGTATGTACCTGACAACAATTGCACCTGATGATACAAGGAGGGCAGGAGCAGCAGGGTGAGGAAGGTGGGAATGGGCTACACACCAACCACATACCTTTTTTTTCAAAGTCAACAATATTGGTAGGTTATATTGGCAGGTAAGAGAAATCAGTATATTTACCACACATTAGTAGGCATAATGTGATGAAATCATGTCAATTAACTAGTGAGGTTTTGTGGGAAGGTTAGATGCATCAGTCCCCTGGTAACCCTCCCAATGGACAAAGTAAAATGACGATGGTTATCAATCTTTGAGTCCAGGATTTCTGTGATTTTATTTGAAGTTTGTTGTTGTTGATAATAACTGGAGGAGGCAGGGGCTGAGAGCAATTAGAAATTGTGTCTTCTTCCAGTTGTAAGACATGGAATACAGGGTGAACAGCCTAGAGATGGTCTGGAAGCTGGAGGGTAACCGAGTGGGTGCCTGGACAGGCAATGATTTCAAATGGACCATAGTATTTCTCTGAGAGTTTCTTGGAGGGTCGAGTAGTGCATAAGTTTTTTTTTTTTTTTCCCATTTATGTTCTTTTGTGGCACACCATATGTAAGAGACTAAATATGTACAGTAGTAAAACTTTTGGGCATTTCCCCCAAATGAAAATTTCCTTGTCATCTGCATGGAGGTACCACATGGTGGATCTCAAGCGCTGTTGGTGCTAAAATAAGTGGTACTGGGCCTGTGGATAAGATATGTTGGGTGTTGTATGCACATGATGTTCTTCTATCTTCTGTTCCCCTGCTCTTCCAGTAGTTCACTGAAGGTGCTATGTTATCTTCCTGTATCTGCAATGTATCTAAATAGTGCTCTTAGTGTTTGCAGCATTGTGAGTAGCTTTGTGATGTTGATGTCCCATCCCCCCATACTATTTCATAGTGTTTGTCTGGCCACATTATGTGTAGGGCAGTGTAACATAAAGTGTTGTACTGTTTCATTAGTCTGTTGACAAAGTGGGCAAATTGGTGAGTCTATCTTTCCAATATGGTGTAGGTGCTTAGCTAATGGTGTATGTCTGGTCCTTAGCTGCAATAATATGCTTGCTAGTTTTCTTGGCAATGACATAATGAGCTTGAGGTATTTGTTGGATGGGATCTTTGGGTCAGTCTTCTTCATCTTATCATAGTGTTGGGATGTCGTCCATTCCTTCAGTGCACTTTCCCTAAGTTTCTCCCCGAATGCCTGTACCATTGCCATTTTGCTGTACAGTAGTTTCTTCCTGAGTATTTTGGTAGTTTGTCTGGGTCACTGCTGCCTTCAATTATTACTTTGCTTGTTCATTTGCTTTTTCATTTCCCTCCACCTCTTTGTGTACTGACACCCACTTGATCTTGATCTTTATACTGATATGTTGCTTTTATAGAGCCATAATGCTGTTGTGTAAGGCATCAAAAATGTAGTGGCCTGTGCATGGTTTCATTAGTGTGGTGGCAGCAATAGAAGCACAATTATTGATATAAATGTAAGCTGACCATATTGTGTATTAGCTTTGTCCCTAGTAAAGCTCCAATACCCTCTCCCTCATATACCATGTGTTGGCATTGCATGCCAAGCTGATAGTGTAGGATTGACTTGAGTCTTCCATTTCTGTACAGGACTGCACTGGCTCCTGTATGGTTCTCTATTCCTGATCCATTGGTAAAAACCTTCATGTCTGGGTTGTCTTGAGCTATAGACTTTATCATATCATCTGGGTTTGTTATGATTGCATCATCAAGTCGGGCTTCCAATGTGGGTTCAATCTGACTGCTGCAATGGTCTCGATGTTCTCTGGGTGAATGTTGTATCTGTGGATAAGATCATGTAGAGGCATTGGATGTCATTTGACTAGCTTGGCTGCTGGATTTTTGACTGGCTTGTGGAGTGGGTGTGTTATTGGTAGTGTGGCCAATCATAGAGCTGCTCTGTGCCAGTGTTTGTCTACCAGAAGGTAAAATAACAGCAGATTTGTCATGACCTCTAGTGCAACCATGGCAGTGGTTCTCATGGCATCTGTGATCATGGTTGCTGCTCATCACTGTATTGCAGCCAGTTTGTTCAAAATAGCTTGCTTTGTTCTAGCACTATGCACTTTCTTGCCTACATTCTGCTTTGGTGTGAGGAAAATGTCAGTGGCATATAACATTTGGGGTACTGCCATGGAAAGGTATAATTGGAGAAAGTACTTAGCATGTATGCCTCATGATTCACAAGCTATCCTATTGAGCTGAATTATTCAGTCCTGTCCTTTTGCGAGCACTGCTGTGTATTGTCCCTTCCAGTTCAGCTTGTTGTCAATCATTACCCCTAGAAATCTTGCTGATTCTTTTGACAGGATGCATTGGTTTCTTAGGATTAGTGCACTTCACGGGGTTGGAATTATTTTTCTGGGGTCAATTGGGGTAGGGCACATACTCTTTGTAATGTCTGATAGTTGGGATTTTTTGATTCCAAAAATGCAATTGTGCAGCTTGGCCCAATCAAAGACACCATTTGTGTGGGTCATGATGTCTCATAACTTTTTGTGAGTTTCATTGAAATCCTTACCTGTGGTGACATTTGCTGAATTAGTAATACTCGACCTGGAAACCCAAACAAAACCTACTAGAAGGTCTTGAATGGTATAACACAAATTAGAGGAAGGGTGCGAGGTGGTAATAAATATCACCGCTGTTACCCAAGAATGGGGGAACTAGGTTCAAAGAGTTTGAATAATATTGGATGAAGTTTGAGGGTGCACAAAGGTCTACAAAGCACTCCAAGTAAAGTTTGAGGATGTTCAAAAAAGTTCAAGGACATTCAAAAAAGTTCAAGGACATTCAAAAAAGTTCAAGGACATTTGAGGGGTTTGTAGAGAATGGGAATGGTATCGAGGAATGCTGAGGAATAACTATAGAGAATTGGGAGAGTTCCGAGAGACAATAGACAATAGACAATAGTTTTGAGAGGCTAGTATGAAAGTTCAAAGAGGTTTGTGATAATATGCTAAACTCTGGGACTAAGACAAGAGGCTTGGACTCAAGAGAACTGCTTTTAAATCAGATAATGGATGTGAGAAAACAATTTTTTCTCTGTTCTTCTAAGTAGCTAGTACAAGCCTATATATGTTTTGAAAAGATGGTTCTTAAAAGGAAATAAAACATGTGGACAACATGAGGCAAGATATAAAACAATAAAGAACTTTCCAAATTATAAAGTAAATGAGAGATGATGAGAAGGGAAACATATAGAGTTATAATGTATCAAAAGTACTTGTCCTATTGTTCCAATATATCATAAAAATGTCAGAGCACCACAGTCGTATCCTAGAAACCCTTTGTTGTATCTCCTTGTGTTCAGTGGTGCTCAATATGTGATGCACTAACTCGTGCAAGATGTGCTGTGTGTATCTGAAAAGTGGTGCGATAGGCATATGGTGGCTAAAGCCATTCAAACTCACTCAAAGTGTTGCAAAGTTGTTCAAAGTTGTTCAAAGTGTTGTGAAGTCATTCAAAGTCATTCAAAATGCTACAGAATAGCTTCAGAGTAGTTTCTTGGGGTTCATAGGGGTTGGTAGCATGTGTCGTGATGTGTCAATGCATTTTAAAGTGTTCCCAGACCTTAGAGTGCAAGTTGGACCTATCAGCATCATCTAAAAAGAGGAGCATCCATTCTCCAGCCTTCATGTCTGGAATCTTTAGTAGGTCAGCATTATAAATAAGGTACAAAGTCACTGAGAGCAGGTCTCCTTGGTCCAATCCATTTAGAACACTAAATATTACTGTCTTGTAGTCATCAAAGGACAGGGTGGTGCATCTGTTCCTAAGTTGTCTCTTTAACCACTCCATGTATTCCTTGGGTATCCCACATTTTTGCATGTTGTGGAAAAGCCATTTAATATCTACACTGGAAAAAGCAGCTTTGACATTGAGGAAGAGGACAGATGTTACTTGCCCTTTTCTCCATGCATCCTTTACTATCTTTGTGAGCATGTGTATAGAGTCAGTTGTAGTTCAACTAGGTCTGGCTCCAAAATTGTTTGCTGGGAGGAGATTGTGTTTCTTGCACATTATGACTATATCTTCTGCCTGGCAGCTATCGAGTAGTCAGGCCATACCATCTGAGAGCACGATGGGTCACCAGCTGTTGGTAAAGTATAGTTTGGCTTTCCTGGTTGCATGAAAGAGTGGAGCGAGATATGGAACAAGGTTTTCTCTGGCATGGAGTAGCATGGAGTTTGGGATGGTTCCATTTCTGCTTGCTTTGTAGGGCTTCATTTTGCCCAGTGGATCTGTTTGTCCATGATGTTTTGGAACTTCCAATGTAGTGGCAGGTAGCAGTAGTTTTCTGGTGGTGGTACCAATAACAGGTTCTCCAGGGGGAAGAATGTTTTGTAGAAGAGCTGTTCTTTGGCTGTGTTGTCCATCACCTCTCTGGTAACTCTTTTTGTCACTGGATCCTTGAGTTGTAGAATTGGGATTCTTGCCTTACCTGCATCCAACAGTGAAGAGTTGATGAGTTCACTTGCCTGCCATATGCTTGTCTTGTCCAGCCCTTCTACCCAATGTTCTGCCTTTGCCTTCCATATAATTTCAGAATAAAGGTTGCATTGCTGGCAGTGTTCTTTGTGGATGAAATGGTTTTGGTTTGAGCTGTAGTACTTTGCTTTTCCTGCTAGTTTCTGTGTTCATTTCTTTGCTTCCACTAGCTCAGATGACCACCAATGTTTGGAGTATGGGCTTGGTTTTGAGAGTTTGATGTGCTTATTGATGGTGTTTCATATAGCCTCATTCAGGGTTTTGAGCCTGTCACTGAAGTCCTGTACAGAAGTAATCTCTGTGGGTGGTGGTAAGTTGGTAAGGTTTATTTTCAGAGTTTTTCCCAGTTCTGGCCAGTTAGCTAGTGTAAAGTTGCATCTGGGTGTTGATAGAGATTTTGGTGCATGTATATTGAATTGCATTATGATGGGATAGTGGTCCATCTTAACTAGATGTGATGCATCATCTGTGTTGCACTTGACAATCATATCTAGAAGGCCTTTGCTGCAGAAAACATTGTCAACTCTAATGTAGTTTTTTGTGCTGTGGGATCGTAATGTTAATATGAAAGCCGGTAGAGCCATCTTCATATTATGTCTCCCTAACATGTTTAGTAATGGCTGTGTTCATTCAAGGTTTTTGTGAGTGAATAGGTGTGCATTCCTGGCTTCATCCCAGAGAGGGTGGTGTCAGTTGAAGTCTCCCAGCCAGGCAGTATGTAAAGGGCCTCTCATGTACCATTGTTGCTCTCAGTCTCACATATATACTGATAGGTGTGTTAGCATGTTGTTGTTGTTGCAGTCATTGTATACATTAATGATCTACAAAGTGCCAAAATCACCTGTAATTTCCATTACTATAATGTCTGGGTGCTGGAAGGGTATCTGTTTCCACGCATCTGTTAGTATGTTAGTGTTTACAAAGATCACTGATCTCATTGCCTGTGGGTGGTCTTTATGGGTATTGGGGTATATGGTGATCCAGTGGTTGTTAGCACATGATTTACCATTAAAGTCAATGTATGGTTCCTGTATGGTGCATATATCATAGTCAACACATCTGAGACTTACCAGGGGATCTAGCTGGCTTATTAATGATTTGTTGACATTTTGTTGCCATATTTGAAAAGGTTTGCATCCAGCTTCATCTTGTTGGTTTTTAGGCATTTACATACTCAATGGGTGTGTGTTCTCTTCTTGCATTAGATCCATTTGGGCCTTGTCCTAGAGGTATTTTGCCTAGTTTGGGGTCCTTCCATTGCAGTGCTTGGTTCTGCATCAGGTTTGGTTTATTCATCTGCTTCTGGCTCCTCAGTGGCTGTATGTTTGAAAAAAAGTTCTCTAGGGTCATCTGTGCAGGCCTCATGGGCCAATCATTGTCTGTTGCAACTTTGTTAGCTCCTGTTCAAGTTATGTTAGATGCATCTTATCTTTGCCCTTGTGGGGCATGTGGTCTGCCTTGTTGTCACTGTATTGTTTGCCAGTCTTCTATGAAATGGTTTTGGTGTCTCTGCTGTTGGTGTTCACTGTGTGATTCTGATGCATTCAGTAGTTTCCATGTAGTGGGATTCTCAGTTGGTAAGAACTTATACTTATTTTCTGGTACCTGCTCTTGAATCTTGTTCTTTTCAGCTGTATATTCTGGGCAGTTGCAGTCTGCAACTCCATGTCCTTTCACTGTATCACCTATGCAGTTGGCACAATTAAATGCTTTTTGGTCAGTACAGCTGCACTGCACTGCATGGTGGGTTCCTCAACATTGCAATGCATGTGTCTTTGTCTGCTTTACAGTCTGGTGATAGGTCCATGGTGTACTCTAGGGTCTGGGAAGGGTTCCAAATGTATCGACACATCACAACTTATGTCCCAACCCCTACAAACCCAATGAACTCGATTTTGAACCTATTTTGAACTATTTTGAACAACTTCAAACTATTTCAAACAAATTCGAATGACTTCACAACATTTTGAACATCTTCGAACCACTTCATAGCACTTTGAACAAAGTTGGCTGCCATGTGGCAGTCCCAAAACCCTTTCGATACCCACAGTACATCCAATATGAACTACTGCATTGCATATCGAGCACTACCAGACACAAGGAGAGATGACAAAAGACTTAGGATGCAATAATAGCACTTAGAGGTTTCAATGATATATTGAAGCAATAAGATAAGTACTTTTACTATATGGGGACACTGTACATTTCAATTATTATCATTTCCATTTGTTTTATGATTTACAAAGTCCTCATTGTTGTGTATATTGCCTCATATTCTACACATGTTATATTTCCTTCACTATCGTCTGATTTAAGAGCCATCCTCTTGAGTCCAAGTTTTTAAGTTCTGTGAATTATTGTGAACTTCTTCAAACTTTAGTATTTACTTCTCGATTTATCGCATATCGCCTATTGTCTTTTGAAAACACTTCTAATTTGCTATATCTATTCTTCAATATACCTCGACACCAGTCCAACTCCTTTGAATCTTCTTTAAACTGCTTTGAACATCTTCAAACCTATTTTAAACATCTTTCAAACATCTTTGTATGCATGGAGCCTACAGACTATTTGCAAAATGTCTTACCATTTCACATCTCTAACCACAATCTTTGGGTATCAGCGGTGACATTTAGTACCAACTCCCACCCTTCCTCTAGCCTGTGTTATACTTCTTAGGCCTTTTAATAGGTTTTTGTTAGGTTTCCAGGTCAAGTATCATCACCGGCACATAGTGACTAAATTTTTGACACTTGAGGCAATGATGTGGTTCCAAGAGCATTTTCCATACAGTTATGTGCTTACCTTCAATGAAAATACTGCTTTGGATGATGTTGTTGGCCGTTTCCTAGTTGAAGATCCCCATGGTGATGTGAGCTACCTTCTTCTAATTGTCTGATCAGAGATGTGAGAGCTTGATGTACTTTGAGGTTGTGATTGAGTTCTCTGTCATATAGTTAACTTCCTCCAATTTGATATGTGCAAAGCTTGTTCCTGCATCAAAGAAGGTTGGGACAAATTCTGCTATCACATAGTACAACTTGTTCCAGATGTTGGAGGTGCCACCAAAGTGTATCATAAAGGATTTTTGAATGTCTGGGTCTCATAACCATGCCACTGCCTCTTCCATGTTCAGTTGATATAGCATGCTCCCATTTTTCAGCTTCTTCACCCTGATGAATGTGGTGTGCCATGGTTTGTCCATGCCTTCCCAGCCCATGAGATCCAGTGTGGTGTTTGCTTTCATTACTGAATATTTTTCTGTAAGATTGCCAAGTGTGTTGTCAGTAGCATTTTGGTCTTTTTGTATCAGAATCTGCCTATCTGCAGTATTCCGTTTCATGATGATTGCTATCCCAGCATGTCCACTAAATTCCTAAACTCATCAATATAGTTATCCACAGTTGGTATGCTTGGTAATACAAGGATGACTCAAGGTGCATTGCAGCTCATTGGCATTTATAGAGAGGGCAGAAATGTCATACAAACTCCTCTTGAAAGTCACCCCAAGAGGAGAAAGGGAGGGAGCTGAGTTTCTGGGCTTGATGCAAAATGCAGTCGACATAGAGGTAGGAATGCTCAGACTTCATGTATGTGAAAGCCCAATAAATTTTTGCGGTGTCATCTAAAAACTGATTAGAATGAAGACTGATGTATAACTCACAAGAGTTGAGGAAAGAATGTCTGCGAGAGCATGCACCATTAAAGTTGGCAGAGGAAGACAGTTTAATCTGTGTGCCAGTGGTATTAGGTAGAGCATCAATGCTGGGAGTGGTTGGGATTGAAATAAATGGAATGTTAGGTGAGGGACTAGGCTGTAAAGCATTAATAAAGCTTTTGATACATGATTTGAGTGATTCAATTTGCACATGCAATCCGATAATGGTGCCTTCGAGCACTTTGATGCATTTTTGGGTGTCCATGGCACATGGTGGCACATCAAGTGGAGATAAGTGCACACTTAAGGTGGGGGTGTCAATTACATCCTGGCAACATCATGTATGCATAGAAAATGTTATATCCACAGTGCACTTTGATTGCAGGCCTAGGGAGAAAGTTTTCTACTATAAGGACAATCTCAAGCCTCACTTAGTAGTGAGCTAACAGAGGGGAAATTAAAGTTAACATTATACTACATAATACAAACACTTCAGGTGCACCTAACAGAGGAGAATCCAAAGCAAAAACTCTAAGGACCCATCTGTCAATGCCCAGTGTATGTGATAGACCCAAAAATCAAATAATAGGCTAAAAATAGCACATAGGCAGAAATAGGTGGATCAAGCTATGGATGATGTCACCTTGATGGGTAAATGTCCAGAAGGGGTCCCACCTCTAAGAATAGAACTGTCAACATGTACCAACATGGGAAAAACTGAAAAATAATTATAAAATAGGAATAAAGTCATAGAAAACCATAGTCAATGCAGAATAGGGTGAAATAAAATATATATATAAATGGGATGGATGCAGAAAATTGCCCAGACACCTGGGATGCCTTCCTTTTCCCTTACAAGTGCCACCCATTAATAATCACACTTGAGAATGGTATGGCAAGAAAAAAAAAGGACAGGTACTTCTCACCCACCAAATAAACTCTAGGCTGGTGGATCTAGCAACCTGAGATACAATGATTGCAGAAAGATTCAAATGATTATGCTGCACCAATGTGCTCCTACAATGTAACAAATTAGTCTAATTCAATAGTGCAAAAAGTACAATAATCATGGGAAGAGCCAAAAAATTATTTGCACCACAAACCTGCTCCTGCTATATTTTTTCCTAATGCCAAAATATATAATAACAAGGCTGCTGGTGAGGGTCAACAAAGATAATTCATAGTGCTAAAATGAATAAGCACACATAGTTGATGCTCTGGAGGCTATTGCCCAAACCAGAGTGGACAATGCTTATGCTAGCACCCAGTTATCTGAACTTACCAAGGCAAGCTCAGCATTCCCCTGTGCAACTCCCAGCCTAACATATAATACTTACAGGATCCTGATTGGGTGTCTTATTATGGCTCTGTGGAAAAAACTAATCCTCAGTAATGGCACATTTAAAGGCAAAGATGAAACTCTGAAAAAAGCAATTTTAAGTGTTCAAGATATCATCTGGCAAAAAAACCTATTCCCAGTTGCAAAAGAAAGGCACCCCCTATTCTGTACCCAGAAAGCATGTACTAACCAGGTGTCAGCCTGTGAAAAGCTTGCATCAGATTCCTCAAACAGTTAGTATTGATAACAGGATTTTAGACTCCATCTTTTCTGGCAGCAGTGGACAACTTATCAAGGATCTATGCAGTCTTCACTTAGTGTGTTCTGCCCACCAAGTTACAATCTTGGGTACTAGACAACTATGAAGACTTTCATTCTGTAAGTGCATCCAACAAACTTTTCATGGCTAGAACAGAGGCCTCAACTGACACTGCCTTGGAACTTGGTCATGATATGGATCCTGAGGAAAAGCTAGTGGAACTTGTCCAAGGCCAGTATCTTTATGGCAAGGACAACAAAGTTAGGTATTAAAAAAGAACCATCAATCACCTTGGAGGTTGCTATACATAAGTGGCAGAACAGATGGCCTAATAAATGATTACAAACTGTATAATAGGTTTGTACCCACCTGGCCCACAAGAATTCAGGTCAGAGACATTGTTGAAGCAAAATTATATTCTTGGCAGTACCTTTGAGAGGTGGACATCTCAAAGTAATGTTAGTTCTTCAAGATCTGACCCTCCTAGATGGAAACTATATGCATGTAAGTCATTATTCATTCATGACATAAACTTATCTGAACTTCTCCAAAAAAGCCATGGTAGCTCATGCTTTGTGCCAAATTCAACCAACTCCCATTGTGCTGCTGAAAAGATGCATAGGATGTTAAGACAAAAAGGAAGGTGAGGCTGGAACAAAGTTAAGTAGGATGAAATTGGACAAAGGACAAAATGGGCCATGAAAATGCCTTCCTGTCTTCTTAGATTAGTCTTTAGAAAAACTCACCTATCCAGATCACATACACTATTTTTGGTTGCCAGGATCAATGATGACATAAACAGTGTAAGGGAAAAGGAAGGCATTCCAGGCATCTGGGCAATTTTCTGTGTTTGTCCCATATTTTTTCTTATTTCTTATTTCACCCTATTCTGCCTTTCCTATGATTTTCTATGATTTTATTCCTATTTTATAATTATGTTTTGGCTTTTTCCTTGTTGGTACTTGTTGACAGTTCTATTCTTAAAGGTGGGACCCCTTCTGGACATTTACCCATCAAGGTGACATCCTTCCATAGCTTGATCCACCTACTTCTACCTTTTTTCTATTTTTAGCCTACTATTTGATTTTTAGGTCTATCACCTATACTGGGCATTGACAGATGGGTTCTTAGAGTTTTCTCCTTGGATTCCCCTCTGTTAGGTGCACCTGAAGTGTTTGTATTATGTAGTATAATATTAACTTTGGATTCTCCTCTGTTAGCTCACTGTTAAGTGAGGCTTTAAGGTTGCCCTTACAAACAGCAAATAAACTTATTTAGCTACCAGAGATGACCTCAAAGCTTTTTGGGCTTCTTAGTCAATAAGTGTTAATCAGCATTCTCATTAAATCTCTGTAAAATCTCCATAGTATTGCCTTGACTTCAGATGTTGAATTTTAACCTATTTTTCAACTCAAAAATTAAGTTTTTTGAAAGTGCCCTAAATAACCAAACTCTACAAGGATAGCCCACTTGACTAGGATTATGCTTTCTAAAACAATAAAACTACCATGGAACTGCTGCAAAATGCTAAACAGAAGTTCAGGAATGTCTTTTAGCTGGGTGATGATGATTGAACCTGTACAATTACAAGATTACTTAGTCAATGGGCCCTTTCTTGAGGCAGTCTAATAAAATGAAATCTATCCAATCACTACAAATAAATTCAATGAAATAAAAATATAATGTGTAGAATGGTTAGTATGCAGTACAAAAAGATGTTGGATATAGCTATGCATTTACTAGAAGTGATCATGGGAGGTGGGCAGGTGTGATATTTGCTGTCACCTTTTGCTGTCATCTGCTATGGTGGTAGTAGTGGTTACTGTCATCATCATTCATGGCTATCACTTCATGGTTGTCTCTTTATGATCATTGCAGTCATCCTATGCTACCATTCCCCTGTCATTGGTTTTCCCCCATTCACACTGTTGTTCCTGTCATCAGCTTGTCCTTGTCAGCTCATCAACCTGCTTGCAGGGGCTATCTTCATCATGTTCATTGACCCTCTGTTGTTCTTCATTCTTGTCATCCCTATCTCCATCCCAGCCATCCTCTTCCTTGTCTCATGGACTCCACTATATTGTCCTCCCTCTCATTGTCAGTGTCATTCTCATTGTTGTTTCCCCCCAATCCTGTCATTGTGTTGCCCTCTTACGATCTTCAATGTCCACCCTGTGAGCAGCTGCTCACAGTGGTGGGGGTCTGGTTGGTGGGTGCTGGTGGTGGTCATCATCATCATCTGCACCTTGCCATTTATCCTCATCACTGGTCCAAGTTGTCTCATCATTCTGATCCATCATCTACCCTGCAAGCAGATTGCTTGCAGCAGTGGCATGGATGTAGGTCTGCTGTCTTGGTGCTGTCTCATGGTAATAGAACCCAAAGATCAAATTAAAACATTTGTTAGTTGAAAAGAGAAGAGAAGAGAAGAACTTGAAAAAACATCACTTAGGCCCAACAACCAACTCATTTGTGGCCATACATTGTATAACACTTGCAACCTGACCCACTAAAAAACAGATCACATGATGTTTCTGATCACATGTACAGATCTTCTGATCTTATCTCTGATGTAATATTTAGAAGGTCACATTTCAAGTTCAAGTTGAATTCACATTAAATATTCCAAGTGTGGTGATTTCAATCATTTACTAAGTCAATCCAAGTACATAGTGTTAGCATTAGAGTCTTTCCAAGTTTGCTGGCTCAATCTTTTTCTTTTGTGCTTCACGATGTCACCACCAACTTCTTAACATGACTGAAGACCTTATCAAGCACACCCACCATCCGTGGATGAACACCTTCCAGTCATTCCACTACTGCCATCAAATCAGAGAGGCAGCGCTTGAGCACATTCTTCTCCTCTTCTGAATAAAACACCTGGAGTGAACTAATATAAGCATATGGAGTTACAGTGGCAGGTTTAAGCCACTTGATCAAAAGATGACACTTATATGTTCAACAGCTTCGCCATCACCATCGTTATCATGCTCCTCCTTGTCAATGCCCTCTCCTTCCTGATTTTCATCCTGTTCCTCCATGTTTTCAACAGCTTGTCTTTCTGAGGAGTCCGAGTTAGCTGGGGCACTTGGTGGTAGGTCGACTCGAGTAGCTGGAAGGCTTGGCGCAGTTGGAGGAATCTGTGTAGGCTACTTGACAGTTTCTGAATTACAGCTCACTGTCTGTACTCCCTATAGATTGTCTCTGACTACCTGAATCTCTACCTCCTCTTCACTCTCCTCCATGTCTTTTTTGTAATGAATCCCTGGCATTTTGTAGTAGGGTGGATAGTGTTACGGGAAAGCTACGAGGGAGCTGGGAATCAATTTTTCTATTGTCTCTATTGTTCCATACAACGTATGTCCCACACTATTGTTCATTCTCTTTTGTCTTGACGACGCGCGTCTTTACTCTACACTCTTACCTTCTCACACTATTGTAGTGTACCGCGGATGCCGATTGTTCTTATTGTCTTTCTATTCTTACTTTCTCTATTGTTCTATTAACTTGACTCGTATCTTCGATCCACACCTGTAGTATTTATATGGTGAATACACGACAGGTCAACTCAGCTTGACCTAGTCATTTTTACACTCCTAACCTGGTGCGATCTGAGTCTTTGCTCAACCGTTGCTTACGAGCCTCGGCGAACTGAACTTCTATCTCGACGTCGTCACTTACGAGTCTCAACTTATCTTTGATCTAGGAGTATTGACTTTAACAAAAGGTCAAGCTGATCTTTACTCTGCCGACTAAACACAGTCTAGGCAGCCCACATATACGACGACATCATTCTTACGAGAATCATCTGACCACTCCCCACCAAACGCATAATGGCAGCTCCGTCTACTCCCACCGCTCCTACTGCACCCACCACTCTCCCCACTCGCACAGCCGAGATCAAGATGAGAGCGCCCACTGACTACTCGGGAGATAGAACTAGAATGATGCTCTTCCTGCTTGAGTGCGGAGCCTATGTTGACGCTAACGCAGCCGCATTTCCTGATGATTGACACAAAATCCTGTTTATGCTCTCATATATGAACGGAGGGATGGCAGGGCCGTGGAAACAGGCTTATTTGGAAGAAAGATATATAGAATCGAAACCCTGGGACACGTTCCAGGAGTTTATCACAAAGGTGCGCTCGGCATTCTCACCAATCGATGACGCGGGGAATGCGCGAACGCAGCTGAGGGCACTGTCGCAAGGAGAAAAGGGAGTAGATGAGTATATCACCCAATTCAAAACCCTTGCTTACTGCACCAAAATCAAAGAAGATGCTACACTGATCGAGTATTTCGTCGATGGGCTCAACAACCGAGTCCTCGACAAGGTCTTCGGCATGGAGAACCCACCCGATACGATCGAGGGGTGGTATACCCATGCAGCAAGGGCAGAAGGGCATCTAAGAAGGGCAAAGGCGATAAAAGAGAGGACTTACAGCAAGGTAGGGGGAGGAGGAGCAAGCAGCTCTTCAAGGGACCCCAACGCCATGGACATTGACACGACATGCCTCTCTTACGCAGAGAGGGTAAAGCACATGAAAGAGGGAAGATGTTTCATTTGTCATAAAACAGGGCACAGAGCCAGCGACCACAAGGGTGGGAAAGAGCCACCCGCCAAAGAAGAAAAGAAGACCGAGACGAAAAAGACGTCTCGAGAACACTATGCCAAAATCCGAGCGCTCATCAACGAGCTGGAGGAAAAGCAGAAGGAGGAGGTATTGGACTTAATGGTAGAGGAGGGTTTTTAAAACGGCGGCCTGCATCGGCAGCAGAGCCCGCCAGGATAGTTGTCTCGAGTGTACTGGTAGCTGACGTGAGCAAACAATCCATGCACGTCCCAGTTTACTGCTTGTTAGATAACAAGAAAGCCGAAATACCCACCCTAGTCGACTCAGGAGCGGGAGAAACCTTCATCGACCACCGAGTAGTCCAAAAACTCGGCCTACAGAAGAACCCGCTTAGCAGGAAGATCCTCGCCAAAAACGTCGACGGAACGCTAAACAAGAACGGAACAATCTCGCACTACATCATTATTAACACTGAGATCGGAGGAAAGGAGGAGAAGATCAGAATGCTGATAATGGGGCTGGGAAACAAGATGATGATCTTGGGATACACCTGGCTCCAACGATGAAACCCCATCATCAACTGGCAGAGGGGGACCCTCACGGACAGACAGACCGAAAGGTCCATTATGGGAAAGATCCGGACGATGATCGAGCGAACTCGGACCACAATCAGTAAGCAGAGTCTTACTATAGATGACAAGGGGCCGCTTGTATCGAGAGTAACGTTGAGCCCGACTCTCGAGAGGCTACCTAAAAGGAGTGCTGGGGAGACCTTCGGGAAAACCCACCTTGCCGTCGCCAAGCACGTGAAGAGTAGGCTCAGGGCAGTTCATCTCGCAAGAGGACTCTGCGCCATGGACGAACTCGAAGAGAGCGGATCACACCCGGCAATGGACACGGCAAAGGACACAGCAATGGACACCCACTCTGAGATCGATCCACCGATCTCTACACCGGATGAACTCAACTTCGGTCTATCACTTGACAGAAATAACGATGGAATGGATGCTCTATTCGCTTACATCCGGGGGTGTTAAGACAGAAAGATGACCAGACTGGGGATTGAACCCAGGACCAACTGGACATATACCAGATGCTCTACCAACTGAGCTATCAGGTCTTACTGGGTTCAATACATAGTTTGGTATTAGAGGTAATTTCACCCAGATTGCAACCCAGCTAAGTTCACAGTATTATCACTGCTTATCAGCCAGGGTCTCTAGTGCATCAGCTCAACAGCTGACACTGCCACATACATCATGTGACAGATTACATAATCCAACAGGGGGAAACCAATGATCGGGGTATTCAGGACCGAGGAATCCCCCCTCACAATCGAACACGACTACATCCCCCTGAATTACCAGAAGCTCAGGCACATCGCGCGCATCACTCGATCTCGATTGACCGGCAGATTCGTCTTCTCTCATACCACCCACATCCAAGCCAAGACCTCCGTCTCGCAGAGGCTCGCTCATGGGGAGGAGGATGGCAAAAAGAAACAGTCACTCGACGACCTGCTCCCCGATAAGTATAAGGAGTATCGAAGCGTGTTCGAAAAGGCAGCATCGGAAAGGTTTCCCAAATTGAGACCGTGGGATCATGCGATCGAACTCAAACCGGACTTCATCCCGAAAGACTGCAAGGTCTACCCTATCACCCCAGCAGAACAGAAGAAATTGGACGAATTCATCGACGATAACCTGAGAAAAGGATACATCACCCCATCCAAATCTCCTATGGCATCGCCATTTTTCTTTGTAGCAAAGAAGGACTCCGACGCCCCAGGCCGTGCCAAGACTATCGGTATCTGAACGAGGGAACCATCAAAAACTCATACCCGCTACCATTGATCGGCGATCTGCTGGATAAGCTGAAAGGGGCGAGATGGTTCACCAAATTAGACATCAGATGGGGGTATCACAACGTCAGGATCAAAAAGGGAGATGAATGGAAGGCGGCATTTAAAACCAACAAGGGGCTGTTCGAGCCCAAGGTCATGTTTTTCAGCCTCTGCAACTCCCCGGCGACTTTCCAGGCTATGATGAACGATATCTTCAGGGACATGCTAAACGAGGGATGGCTGGTAATATACATGGACAACATTCTCATTTTCTCTAAAGACAAGAAAGAACACGAAGAGAGAACGAAAAGAGTCTTGGCGAGGCTTAGGGAAAACGATCTGTACCTAAAACCAGAAAAGTCTAAGTTTGACGTACAGGAAGTCGAATTCCTCGGCTTGATCCTGCGACCAAACCAATTGGCTATGGACCCCACTAAACTAAGCGGAATAAGGGACTGGCCAGCCCCGACCAACGTAAAAGGAGTTAGATCGTTCCTGGGCTTTGGGAACTTCTACAGAAGATTCATCGGCAATTTCGCTGCAATCACTAAACCACTAAATGACTTGACGAGAAAGGACCAGCCGTTCAACTGGACTGACGAATGCCAAGGGGCGTTCGACTTACTAAAGAAGAAGTTCTCTGAGGCACTGGTATTGCTGATGCCCGACGCAGAGAAACCATTCATGATCGAAAGCGACGCCTCGAAATACGCGACAGGCGCCGTACTAAAACAAACTGACTCCAACGGAGATTGGCACCCTTGCGGGTATATCTCCCACTCTCTGACAGCGACCGAACGAAACTATGAAATCTATGATCGGGAGCTATTGGGAATAATACGGGCACTAGAAACCTGGAGACACTATCTCCAGGGATCAGAACACGCAACAACGATCCTATCGGATCACAAGAACCTGATGTACTTCAGGACGGCACGGAAATTAAATCGAAGACAGGCTAGATGGAGTCTCTTCCTGTCACAATTCAACCTGAAATTAGTACACATCCCAGGGAGAATGATGATCCAATCAGATGCCCTATCGCGGAGAGGGGATCACATACCAGATATCGACAATGATAATGACGATATTACCCTATTGAAGGACGAAATTTTCGCACGATCGATTGATACCAAGCTAAAAGAAGTGCTAGCGAAAAGCATAATGAAAGATGACTTACTAAAGGAAATAGTAAGAGCAATCAAAGAAGGAGGAATGCCACCGATCAAGTCAGCGGTAGAAGATTGGAGGATGGAAGATGATGGGATGGTCTTCTTCAAGGACCGATGCTACGTCCCCGATAACAAAGAATTAAGGAAGAAAATCATGGAAAAATACCACGACAATATACTAACCGGACATCCTGGCCGATTTCAAACCCTGGAACTGGTATGGAGGGACTATTGGTGGCCAGGAATGACCATCTTCATCCGAAACTACGTCGATGGCTGTGCCACCTGCCAGCAAATGAAGGTAAACACTCACCCGACAACACCCGGACTATCTCTGATCAGATCCAATGCCACTCGACCATTTGCACTGGTAACCATGGACTTCATCACCGATCTTCCGATAAGTGACGGATTTGACACCATCATGGTCATGGTAGACCATGGCCTTACCTAGGGGGTAATTTTTATCCCGTGCAACAAGAACGTCGACGCACTAGGAGCAGCCGACCTTTACTTACATAATGTATTTAAGAGATTTGGCCTCCCAGATAAGATTATCTCTGACTGAGACCCACAATTCACGTCAAATGCCTTCCAGGAGCTGGGGAGACTCCTGGGGATAAGATTGGCGATGAGCACGGCTTACCACCCACAGACTGATGGGGAAACAGAAAGGGTGAATCAGGAGCTCGAAATCTATCTCCGGATCTTCTGCGCGAACAAACCTTTGCAATGGAAGAGCCACCTTACCACCGCCGAATTCACACACAATCAAAAGCACCATTCGGCTATCAAGAACACCCCGTTTTACGTGATGATGGGAGTACACCCCAGAGCTATCCCCACGACTTACCTGAAAACGAACGTGCCGGCTACCGAACAGCAGATAGCCGAACTAGGAAATGTATGGCGGGAAGCCCTAGCAGCTCACGAACTCTCCTGACAGGTAATGATCGGATGAAACGGACGGGGATTCCGTCCATTCACAGTAGGAGAAAGGGTCTGGCTCGACTCAAAAAACCTAAAACTAGGGTACCCAACTAGAAAACTCGCCCCCAAACGCGAAGGACCCTTCCTTATCACGCGGGTAATTTCACCTCATGCCTATGAACTGAGGCTTCCCTCCCAATGGAAAATTCACCCAGTATTCCATGCCTCCCTTCTCTCACGCTTCAAGGAAAATGAGACCCACGGACCAAACTTCCTTGCCCCGCCACCAGATCTGATCGAAGGAGAACAAGAACACGAGGTAGAGGCTATTTTAGCACATAGGGGGGCAGGCAAGAGAATTCGATTTCTAGTGAAGTGGAAGGGATACAGCATGGTGGAAAACACTTGGGAACCAGTGATCCATTTAAAAAACGCTGCTGAACTGTTGGGGGAATACAAGACCACCCACAACCTCTCACAATCATGAGCCACCCTCTGCACTTCTTTATAAACGTCACACCTGATCCTGACCCAGTCAGGACCTTTGAACTTATTCTTAGCTTCGTCTGAGACATGGACGGCATCAGAAATGAAGAAAGACTGTTATCGGTGACCCAAGACCGTGCGCTGCTGCACAGCACCACGCAAAACCTCTTTGAGACATATAGAGCCATCTCACGCCTGCAGCGCATATTTCGACGATTAACCGAGGAAGCGTACTACCTCGATATACTCCCACTCATGAGGAGCCTGGACGAACAAGCGCTTCGCTACGAACCTGGAGAATGGGTCCCGACACCTCAACGAATCTTTATCATCAAACCGCTGAGCGACGAAGAAGAGGAAGAGACACCGATGACCACGTCCCCACACCCACCTCTTCCACCGTATGTCCCACAATCTCCACCCAGACGAGCACCTACCCCCTATCCTACCAAAACTACCACCGAGCATGCACCTGCACCAGCTTGGATGCAAAACTCAGTGTGCTTCACCTGTGCTCAAGTAGGTCATTTTTCGTCTCACTGTCCTGAATATCAATGCCCCCACTGCCGACGATGGAGACCAGAGCACTCCGTGCTCTTTTGTCCAAACAACCCAACACGAGACGTACCGCCACGTCATCGCACCACTTAGAATCCAACCACGATGACTTACAACTTCTATGTTGCTATCATCCTCGGCGCCATTTTTGGCGCGTGCATTCTTATTATGACACTCTACTATATGCTAATTCTTTTCAAAATCGTCTCCACCCCCCACCCCCCACGACTCATCGCGTTCATCACCGGCACCTCTGTGCGGTTCGCCAGAGAAGAAAACATTGATTTGTCCACTCAAGTTTATGCTCATGATACACCTACCCCCACGTCGTTTTCTACGTTCTCTACAACGACCGGCGACGTGCCGCCCTTCGACCCAATGCGAACAATGAGGCCTTAGTTTCGGGTGGAACTCAAAACCTTAGGGGGAAGCTAGTGTTATGGGAAAGCTATGAGGGAGCTGGGAATCAATTTTTCTATTGTCTCTATTGTTCCGTACAACGTATGTCCCACACTATTGTTCATTCTCTTTTGTCTCGATGACGCGCGTCTTTACTCTACACTCTTACCTTCTCACGCTATTGTAGTGTACTGCGGATGCCTATTGTTCTTATTGTCTTTCTATTCTTACTTTCTCTATTGTTCTATTAACTTGACTCATATCTTCAATCCACACCTGTAGTATTTATATGGTGAATACATGACAGGTCAACTCAGCTTGACCTAGTCATTTCTACACTCCTAACCTGGTGCGATCTGAGTCTTTGCTCAACCGTTGCTTACGAGCCTCGGCGAACTGAACTTCTATCTCGACGTCGTCACTTACGAGTCTCGACTTATCTTTGATCTAGGAGTATTGACTTTAACAGATAGTGCTCTTGACAAAGGTTGAAAAAAAAGGATAAATCATTAAATGGTGTATCTTCCAAGATCTTGTTAGCTTTCCTGACAAGGTGTTTGCACAGAAGAAACTGGCTAATAAGGTATGCAGGGCAGCTGCATGTCCATCAATCAATCTCCATAAGGTATTTGCCTTATGGCCAATGTTCTTCTTTATCAAGTTCAGCCAGCTGTTCAGTACATCCTGTAGTTTTTTAGATTTCTTTAGCCAATCCAATTGCTTCTCTACTAGCCGGTACTCATCACAGTGACTCATATCAATCCAATCATGTTGAAAATCTTCCTGCCAAGAGGCCAGGGCCTTTGGTCTTCCAACACATTGCAAGTCCAGCACATAATCGAGAGTTCTTCATACACAAGGCAAAACATCTGTGATGATGATATAAGTGACAAGATATAGCCGCAGTCAATTGAACTCCTGCAAATGTCAATGTTTCAGATTTCACCACAGGGTTTCGACAACCATTGTTGTCTTGAGGATGTATATTGCTGAATCCATGGATCAAGCCCAGAGTTTCCACTGATTTGGAGTGTACCACCGATTCCATAGGTACACCCACACCTGTGCAAGGTCATTTCTGAAACAGAAGTTGTACATGTCCTTGACAGTGCCATAATGGATTTCTTGTGCTGTCAGAAGTGAATTTTGTGTGTCATTAAGTGTAATTTGGGGATGCTGATGCAGGTGAATGTGAAACTTCTCGACAATTATGGCATGATGGTCCAATGGGCAGAAGATCAGCAAACTTGACTTGGTGACTTTTGGGGGAGCAGGCCAAATTGAAATATGCTTATTTCCCATTGTCAGCACAAGTATTGGTGGGTGACATGTCAGAGGTGGTTGCTATGCAGGTGAATGAATGTCAGTGATTCACATGGCCATACTACAGCTTGAGTCATACCGGCAGCTCGTCTGCTTCCTCTTGGGGTCTCTCACACTCTGCATCATCCTCATGAACTTCATCTTTGAGCCAACCTGATGTAACTCTGGGTGCCCAGGTTGGATCAACAAAGGTAAATGACTTATGAGCAATATGGGGGTCGCACTTGGCTGGTGGCTTGTCCTCAGCTAACCATTGTTCCAGGTATTGGATCGCATGCCAGTAGCACAGCTGAGCCTTGGCATTATGGACAGCACTCAGTTCTATTGGGTCTTTGTCAAGGTGCACATTTGTAATGTTAGGACAGCAGTCATTGATGCATTGAAGAATGTTCTGAAGCATTCAGTCTTTTGCACCAGCTGCAGCTGTGCCATCTGTCGAACATGTAAATGTGAAGGCTAACAAAAGTATCTGTCCATTAGCTTTCCCAATAATGCCATACAATTCATATCCTAAAGCATTTGTTTTTCCTGTGTAGACGAGGTTCATGTTAGTGAAATTTTGGAGAGGAGAAAAATCACTTCACATGTTGAATCCATTGCCAGCTTGAAAATCTCCTCGCTGTAGTCTTCTAAAATATTCTTAAAGCTAAAGGCAGGCAATGAAATTCCATCTTCTGTTGGCACTGAAATGATTTCGATATGAAGATCTTCAGTGTGATTCAATGCTGAAGTAACTTGGTCATCATGCAGCCACCAAGTGGCTTCATGGATGTGAGCCCAGTAAGCATAAATCTGCTTCTCAGTTAGATTAGTTTCTGGATGCTTCTTCAGAACTGCCTGCCAAATCTACTGCTTTATTAGCATCCTGGCTCCTAGACGAGCATCTGAGTCAAACCTTAGCTGCCATCAAATCCTTCAATCTCTCGATGTCATCCACAACATCATCAGAGATTGAGATGTCTGTATAAGGTGGGTGGCATCGATAATGGGTGATATGCATGCCTGCCATCATCAAATTATTGCTATTGAGTGTGACAAACATCCAACTGCTACACTTGTAGCAATCCATGGTCATGCATGCCCTACATTTCCCCATCTCCATTAGTTTTTTCTTTGTCTGTTCTCCCTCGAATTGTGCACAATAAAAAGTATAATTTGTTGTGCTGAGGTTTCATTTTTTCATCTTATAGCTATGCTATCCATAAGTTTTGATCAAACAAGAGTGGTTTACATACTTACTTGAATCGAAAACCTGTAGCATTCCAGACAGCTTTTGCAAGGCACTGGGCAAGAATGTGGCAGTGGTCTTCGGATTGTTCTGGTATATCCAAGGTTTCATAGTCAAGGACGATAGTGGCATGCAGCTTGAAGGCACTTTCTTTGTATTTTTTGAGAAGAGGAATAAACTCGGCCCATGCAAGTGTTGGAGGACCACTGGCAGACTTGTCTTTTCTGAGAGGATGTCAAGTTACCATATCCACATTCTCTTTCTCACTATGTTCCTGTCTTTTCTTCTCAGCAGCTTCATTTATCTTCTGTATACATAATGCACAGGTCTTGAGGTATTGCAAATTTGCCTTGCATGGAAATTTGCAGCCCTTGAAATCTGCATCGCTGGCACTTAATGAGGTCTGTCATAGTGGGAGGAGGAGTGGCATAGATCATGTTATGTTTGGTGGCCTCTGGGCAAACAATGGCTATTCAACGCGACACTACAATCTTATATTTGACGCGACGCGACTTGAATAATATCAGAGATAAGATCGAAATATCTGTACACGTGATTAGAAACATCATTTGATCTGTTTTTTTGCGGGTCGGATTGCTTGAGAGACATTGTATTGTGTTGCTGAGCATTGTTGAGGAAGTGTGACTCAATGTGACAGTTTCCTTTTTCGTTCAAAATCCGCGTGTCGGTGAAACCCGCTGAATGTGAAAATTTGTAAGAAGCTGAGTTTGACTGACTTGAGATATAAACCTGCATTCAGACAGACTTGAAACTCCGAAGTCTGCCGAGCAGCCGTCAGACTTAACGTATCGGTCGAGTTAAAAAGACGACTCCGAGGTACGAGGACTCATAATATCCCTCAGTTTTGGTCATATTCAAAATTCTGTCTTGGGGATCTGTTCCCCTTATCGAAAGGAGCATTTTGGCAAGACAACTAAGGGATCTGAGAAAATCTGGTGGGCTTATATTCTTTGTAACATTTTTGTAGTGACTAAGTGCGGGGCCGTTGTGACTGCCGCGGGCAGAAAGTTAAGGATAGGAATTTGGGGCCTCAACCTGAACTTGCACGACATCAATTTGTATGTCTTTTTTTACTCCCCCGAACAGAATTTCATTGTCACCGGTGAATTTGAACACCGAGGGAGCAAAATTTCAAGGCATCAGGGCCATCTTTCGTGCAGTTCCAGCCGATAAGTAATCATGTCGATTTGGTTCTACCTTTATCAGTGATGCTGAGACGCGGCTGTGCATTCGGCTCATCGGTATGGGGTTCCATCATCAAACAAGCAACTTGTCGTGAAGACATGAATGTCGGCTGTCAAATTGGACGCCACCATACGCATGTGATTTTCTACATACGCATGTGGATTTTCTAAATACCCGTAATGCAAGTTTGAACTGGGGGGTCGCTGTTCGCAATATGCACAGACTTACATAGTTGGGACATATCCAAGGTTGTGATGAAAGCCACCTGATGTATCCAGCTACTAAGTTGGAGCCGTTGTCCAAGTGCCCCTGTTGTATGTATCTAATTATGCTCGGTTGATTCAGATTCCCGAACCGACTCTTTTTTTCCATCCTGTTTATCCCCCGATTGTTGGTCATATACAGTATTTTCTCTATTCATAGCGCACCCCCAAAAGTATCTCCAATGTACCTATCTATGACTATGACCCGGATAAACACCTTCGTATATATTTAGTATGTAACCATATCCTTTAAGTTCCTTACTTTGGTTTATAGCTTGTTATTATCTCCTAAATCTGCTTGGCATGACCGCTTTTTCTCCTCTTTGACTGCCGTGCGTAACCGGGTGACTTGACAAACGTAAGTACATACTCCGGAAGCCAAAGGTACCTGACTGAGGACCACACCGGATTTGAACATTTCAGATCATTGCGCTTCTTCTTCGCAACATTTTTGTCCGGATAGCCTCTGGAGGCATTATCCGGACTACTCTCTTCCCGACGAGGACGTCGTTTCTCAGTATGCTGTGTAAAACTAGAGGGTGTATAAAAGGGTTGGGGAGGATAACTCTTTCCAGTCAAGAAGCACTTCAATTACAATTCTCTTCTACGCCTTCACAAGAAATGGGTCTGACAATTACTTCTTCTTTCCCCCATGCTCGCGGACCACTGACGTCCAATGTCAAATCTTTTAAAAGTATACATCTCGCTTCGTTTTTGACCCTATCTTCTCATATTGTCTTACATACAGATGACGAAGCATCGGTTTTGAAACGCTTCTTGCATGGCATGGAATATTACACCCCCGACATATCAGGTACCAATGAGAAGCTAGAGGCGTCTATGTACAATGTAATGCTCGAACGCAAAATTAAATGCCCCCAACTCGAGAAAACACTTCACTTGGCTGCCAACCTCATAGAGGTACGTTGTTTGCCCGCATACAATCAATTTCCAGAAGTCGTACTCCATACTCACCGTAGTTGGCATTTCACGAATGCACATTCGAAGAGAAGAAACTTATCGCACTGTATAACTGGTATGTTAATCACCTTTGGTGGATACTGTGAATCGTGATGCAGAGCTAAATTGCGGTCTGCAGGTTTATCATTTACGTGGACGACAAGGCGTCCAAAGACCTCGCCGCGTTTAGCGCTTTCGAGCAGCGTTTCCTCCGCGGGCTGCCACAACTGGAACCTGTGCTGACAGTTTTCGCAGAAGTCATGATCTCTCTGTGTGAACACTACGATACTTTGACTGCCAATGCCATCCTCACCGCAACTTTCGAATTTGTCAACTCTAACTGCATGGAACCTGCGATTGAGTCGGTTCCCTTGTTACGAGACGCTGGACGTTTCCCTTGGTACCTGCGTGATCAGACGGGAATTGGGAAAGCGTATGCGCTTATGGCGTTTCCCCAGACAAGGAAATTGCTTTTCACGGATTATATCCAGGCCGTGCCGGACATGAACTACTGGATCGCCGCTGTCAATGATTTCTTGTCGTATGTATTATACATACTCTTTGTAGGTGGGGAATTTGCTGACTGCTTGTTCTTCTAGATTCCACAAGGAAGAGCTCGCCGGAGAAGAAGGGAATTACATTCATAACCGTGCCTATGTGGAAGACAGTACCTCCATGCAGGTTCTCACCGATATCGGGCGGGAGTTGCTTGAGGTGAGGGCCTCCATTTTTGCTGTTCTGGCCAAGTCTCCTCGTGCCGCGGAAACTTGGCAGATTTTCGAACGTGGCTGCATGTGTGTACTTTTCTCAAACAAGATACGAGGGTCAAATTTACTTACAATTTTTAGTGCGTGGCATCTTGGCCAGGACCGCTACAAGCTAAAGGATTTGGGCTTGTGAAACTGAAGATCTACATTAGAACGATAATAGAGGATTGGATGACTTCCCGCAGGATATAGAAGCGTCTTCAATCAGAAATTTGTTTTCAACAGCTAGATGCCGTGATGCCTATATTCAGGAATGACGATTAACGATTAGCGAGAGTTTCAAGCTCCACAAGTTAACTGACCAGGAGTCTACACTCGATCTGTCTCGATTCCATCAAATGAAAGAAGAGAACATCCGCCCACTTGCAAGAACCATTTGCACTTGCCACCGCTGCTGACATAAAAATACCTTTATAAAACCCTAATGTATCAAGTGGCTCCTCAGGCGGCTGCGGTGTCGGAGTCGGTTGGCTAAGCTGAATATTATATTAATATAGATATCCAATGAGGCGAATGGGCTTGATGTCGGACCATTGTCGGTTGCTCCGTGCATGCATTCAGCGGTCGAGTGGCCGCACGATATCTGTTAGCGATCCTCATCCAGTGCCAGAAAACTGAGCACTGAACACGTACCTCCGTTGATAGCTTGAAAATTATGCAACTACACCCCTTGCGTCACCGCAAAGGGGCTATGACGAGTAGTAAGAAAACATAATCTTTAATCTCCCTCGTGTTCGCGCGAGGTGGCATTAGTAGCGGTCAAACATGACGATTCAAAAGGCGATCCGAAAGGCGATTCACACGCAGATTCAAGACAGTGAATCGTCGATGAATCACTTGTGTACTCTGACCGTTAAACTTTTTTTGTACGATTCATGGGCGATTCAACAATCGATTCATTCACCACTTAGTACCTGCTACGCTCAGCTTGATTTGAAAATATGAACCTTTCTTCCCTGTGCCAAAAAACTTCTTCGGAACTACGTGACGTTGCGACGCCAGTATGAACAACGCATGCACTGTCGTATCTTCAAGCTCAGGCGTCAATTTCGGCTGACCAAATTGTTGACATCGAAAGCACCCAAATCACTGGGGTTGAGGGCAGGAAGTTGATCAAATAGTATAAAAATCTAATTGTCTTATCAATTTGAACTATTTGAAATAGTGTTGTAACTGTTGAACCGCCTCCGGAGGCGATTCAACGATTCAATTTTTTCGACGATTCAACTGATGTTTTAGGTTGTTGAATCACCCACTGAATCACCTACCTGAATCGGTGTTGAATCGTCATGTTTGACCGCTACTATTATGTAACTACAAAAAATTTGGCTCATACCACTTCAAGTTTTGCCTGGATGGGAGCGAAACAAATCGAAACAGAAAAAACTTGTTGTCAGGCCCCATCATCCTCGGCTTGTCAGATCGGTGGTTCCACAGACTGGTCATGGTAGCATTTGGGAACGGGAATTTCTGGTGTGATTATGTAAGTTAAATCAGTTAAATTACCTCCATCTGAACAACCGGACACCTTGGAACTTGAACTGACGAGCTTATGACCCATGCCTTTGTCATGGCTAGCAGCCCAAAGCCATGAGCCAGGCCAAGCCGAGCCTGTTTGGGCCGGGCCAGGCCAGGCAATGGCTTTGGCCCAGCTCAGAGGAGCTGAAAGCCAAAGCTGCTGACTCAGGCCACGGCTTTAGTTGTACTAATTTAATCATTGAAATATGTGTAAATTACTACTTTTTGAACCTTTTGTGAACCCATTCTGTTTTGTAATTTGAAGTACTGTACCATTTCAAATTGTTCAGCCATCACAGGTCACAGCCCCCTTGGACATGGCCAAAATTGAACATGTGTCACAGGTCACACCAAATTTGGCCGAAGTGCTCATACAGCTCTCATATTCTCCTTTTTTCGCTTAGAAAGGTAAAAGATGGTAGATATAGGTGTAAGCAAGTTGAGTAAGGTGTAGTGCAACATCTAATGCCGAAATGTGTACATAAATGTGTCAAAAATGCAAAGAACACCAGATTTACCATGACACTGCCTCACCCTTTACCCCCTCATTGTCCATCACATCTCGTTAAATAAATTTGGCCAAAATTTCCTGACTGTCCACGGTCACAGCCAACTTGGCTGAATACCTAATTTCAGCCAACTGGTCACAGGTCACACCCCTGGCTGAACAATTTGAAATGGTACAGTACATCATATAGCTCATTGTACATTGATGAGAAACATGGCATTGGTAAACAGCCATCAACAATGTGTCAGTACATGGGTGTGGCAGAACTCAGTGAGGTCTGCTTTTTCCCTATCATCTTGTTGTTGGAGCAGACTATATATACTGCACAGGGGAAGAGACAACACGTTCCTTACAACCTACCTGGGGTTTAGTTAGACTTACAGCTAGGGTTAGCAGAGGTAAGAACACTTTATTTCTACTATGGTACAGGTTCCCCTTATACACATAATAATAAGGATGTTATATGACTCAGAAATGTGTTTACCACATGTACGTGCAGTAAGTGCAGTAACATGTGTATGCTGCATGTATCTCAGGGTTTAATTTCAACACCCCCCCTCAAACTGTATAGCGCTCTAAGCAGCTAAGTTTGAATCTCAAAAGTAATTCCAAGAGAGTCTCTAAATTTCCTGAATAGGATGGCACCAAGGTTCTTTGTGAACATGTCAGCTGGATTATCATTTCCAGGAATGAAAATGACTGTGACTTTGTCATTTTCTATGCATTTGGGGGTATAGTGGTAGCAAATATCTATATGTTTGGTTCTTCTTTCCTGAACTGGATTTAAAGATGGATCCCTGATTATCAGTGCAGATTGGTATGCGCTTCAGTATATATTCAAGTTCCTGGAATAAGGACTCTTTCCACACTATCTGCCAAGTGTCGGAGAGAGCCATGTATTTGGCCTCTGTGGATGACAGTGCTACAGTTTTTTGTAAATGGGACTGCCAGCACACTAAACAATCTGAAGGTCTTTGGTTGTGGTGCTTACATCTATCTACCCAAGAAGAAACATCCAACTACATTAGCTCCTTGATCAGAGTTAATGATGTACCTTGGATTAGAAGATGGCATTAAAGCATACCGTTTCATGCAACTTAGTGGCACAATATTCATTGGTGCTATGGCACTATTTGATGAAATGTTGTTCCCATGGTGTCCTGCCAAGACAGACCTTGGTAATTTTCCACCTCCAGAACCAGAAGATGATGACCACTCATCTGGAACAGATGGTAATGATTCTATACCACCACAAAATCTGCTCCTTCCTCCATCATCAGAAAATGATAATGATGATGATGTACCAAGCAAGCAAAAGGCACATGATAATGCAACTGATGCTCCTCCTCTGCCTCCTCCAGTAACCACTGAGGACTTTCATCCAAGATGTGATGATCAACAGGAATGACAGCAATTGCCCTGTCGATCAGGCAGGCAGAGGAACATCCCAAACTGTCCTGGCAATACCTATGGAGAGAAGCGACTCACCTCTGACATAGAGAGAGACATTGCACATAATCAATATTGGAAGAGATCTGTGGGTCAAGATTCAGATCATAACTAAACACAACCATGATCTCAACAGCAAGAACTGGTTGCTGGACCGAGTTTGGCACCCCATGAGAGTGTGCCCAATTCCAATAATCAAGAACATGATCACCCAATGGGGGAACCAGACAAAGCAGGTTATATTCAAAAGATAACCAAGGAAGGAGGAGATAAGCTTATTCACTGGCTGTTGTCAAAAGTAGTCAAACCATCAAGCAAAATAAGCCAAGTTCCAAACCAATTTCGCGATATTGCGTGCCTACCATGGCAGCAGCAATGTGAGTGAAAACAAGCTTGTCATGAAGAATTAGAGGCTCTTTGCAAGCAACAAGTCTATGACATCATCGATCTTCCACATGATTAAAAAATGATCAAAAATAGATGGGTTTTCTCCATGAAACCGGATGGAAGAAAATGAGCCAGACTTATGGCCAAAGGCTTTTCACAAGTCAAAGGTGTTGACTTTGATGAGATTTTCTCACCAGTAGTCCGCTACAAGACCGTACACCTCATGTTTGCACTTGCATCTCTAGAAGGCATGTATATGACCAGTCTAGATGTAAAAACTGCATTTTCATATGGCAAACCAGAAGAGGAGATCTATATGGATCAATCCAAGGGTTTCAAACTCGAGGGAAAGGAGCGCAAAGTAATGTGCTTATGCCGAGCATTGTATGGCCTTAAACAGGCCTCACTTGCATGGTGGAAAGAGCTGGAGGCATTTATGCACACCATTGGGTTTGTGTGCCCCAGCTCCGATGCCAGCATTTTCATACACAAGGATCCTAAGACAGGCAGCATTGTTATTGCGCTGGTCTATGTTGATGATGGCTTGTTCATGGGGAAGAACAAGAAACTTGTGGATGAAAAGAAGAATGCTTGTCTGAAGCATTGGGAGTGCTGTAGTACTGAAAGGTCACAGAATTCTTAGGCATGCACGTGTAATCCTGGAGCTTACTAATCGGTTACAGTTATTTGCACAGCTGACACACATCATTTGGCTTGCTTCCCTTTTTCCCACTGATGTCTACCTCTATCATTGTACTCTCTGCCTTGTCTCTCGGTTGATTATATATGCTGGTCCTATTCTGTCTCGTCTGACCTAGTGAAGCTCTGCCCTCTCAAGGTGAGCTTACACTTTTTTTTTGAATACAGATCAGTACTGAAACTATCCTGTTGTTACTGTTCATCGCTGTTAGTTCCCTGTCATTTTTCAATGTTCAAACTGTTGTGGAACAGATCTGCCACCCCATCGATGCATGTATCGACATGCCTGTGGCCTACTGTTTCTGCTCCCAGCACCCCTGCATCACATTGTCCAGCTGCTGGGCCTTCAGGTACTGCTTCTGCACTGCCACAGTCACCTGTAACTGCATCACCATTGACTCTAATTGCTGAAAACAAGGAGAATGACCTGCAATCTCCTACTGTACAACCAACAAACATGCATATAGTTACCCTGACCGCATCATCTCACTGCCATCAGATTGAATCCAATTCCTCATCAGACTTTGAATACCCCATCTCCAACACAAATCACATTTCGTTCACTATGTCATTTGTCCCCAATCAGCTGGCTGCTGTGGAACATATTCACCAGTCCAAGTTGCCTGTACTTCTGGCCAGCAAAATTGACCCAGCGGTCATGCGCACATTTGAACTTGGCTGTTTGGATTTCTTCAACTGTAAAGAGATCAAAGAGGAGGACCAGGTTTGAAAAATCCTGGGGTGCTTCAGAGATATCCAGATCTGTGACTGGATCAGTGGTGACTGCAATAGGCTTTTGATGCTTTTCTTCAGTGACTTCATGGCCAAGCTGCATGCAAATTACCTTGACCCTGACTGGGAACCAACCATCTGCCACCATATTCTTGCAGCAACCCTGAAGCAAAACTAGTCGTTCTGGAACTGGTTCTCGCACATGCAATCGCTCAATTCCCTTCTTGCAAATACCACCTCACACTTCTCTGATACTTTCCTCCATAAAAAGCTAGAAGTGGGCCTCGATTCTGAATTAACCTGCCACTGCAATGCAAATAAAGTGGACAACATACTCGTCTTGAGGCCATGGGCTCTCGAAGTCAAGTGACATGATGAGAACCATCATGCTGACTTGAAATGCGCATGGGAGGTGACTGAAGAAGTCTTCAACTGATGTGAGGACACCACCAAACATCATCGTGATGCAAATGGTGCATCTAATGCAGCTGCTTACACTGCAAATGCTGCAGCTGCTACTACTGCTGCAATTGCAGAAACCATCCAACATTTGGTGGCCCTCATGAATGCCAAGCATGAACAACTTGACAACAACAATGGGTGCCACAAATGCCATCATCTCAATGTGTATCACATATCAAAGAACTGTCCGAATGGCTTCCATGATGCTGCAACATATACTGGACTCATTAACCAACCTCTTCATGCTCTGCCACCATCTGCACCTAGTACATCAAATGCTACTGTCAATGCCTTACCAGCCATTGCCACCAGCACAGCTGCCAGCAACAGCACTATGAAGAACAGATCCCAAGGTCGTCCTGTCACAGCCATCGGATCATGGGCAGATGAAACTGCAGTGACCTTCCCAGCTGCCCCCTCCATACTGGGGGAAGGGTCTGACACTGAGGATGAGGAGAACGATGAGGTGAGTGCTCCCTTACATGCATCACATCTGTGGTGGAAAGGTACTGTTACTGGCCCTAAGATATTATTGCCTATTGCTGTCCCTATGCTGACAATGGTGCTCACATTGTACTCATTCACACAGACCTAGTCATGAAACTTGGCTTACACAGCCACTTGCTACCTGAACCTGAAACTGTCAACGTTGCTATGAAATCATTGAATGCATTGTCTTGCACCACACTTACTGAGTGGGTCAAACTGTCTGTAACTTTACTAGATGGCCAATGGACATCTCGAACTGTATGCTCCTTGTGGCTCCACACCTCTGTACCTCAATCATACTCAGACTGCCCTTTTTGACACACAATGCAATTGTTACCAATCATGCAGCATGCACATGTATAGATAAATGAAAGAATTATGACCCCTTGAATCCTGTACTCCTGCCATGTCCAAAGCATAAAAAACCAAAGCTGAAGGAGCAACTGAAGCAGGTGCATTCAGAACATAAACTGATGCTTGCAGAACTAAAGTATGTGCTGAGCGTGTGCAGGCGCCTGATGTCATTCAATTATGTGAAACCATTGGACATTGTTGGTGCAATAAACAAACATGTGGAAATGCTAACCCATGTTGCAGAACTGATGCACCATGAAGATATGCTGAAAGCAGAATTCAAAGAGATATTTGAACTGATACTGCATACAGACCAACTACCTACAGACATTCAGGCATGAATCAAACTAAAAAATGCAGAACAAATGATCAAAACCTGAATGTACCAATGCCCACAGAAGTTCCATGAGGCATGGGGCATATTACTGCAAAAGCATCTGGACGCCAGGTGAATAAGACCATCGGCATCATTGTGGGCATCTCCTGCATTCATCATCCTGAAAACAGACACAACCATGCTGACACACTGGGTCAATAACTACCGGCAACTGAATGCAAACACCGTCATTGATTCACATCCGCTACCACGAGTCGATGACATTCTGAATAATTGCACCAAGGGGAAAATCTGAGCAACAATCAACATGACTGATAGTTTCTTCCAGACTAGAATGCACCCAGATGACATTGCACTAACAGTTGTATCCACACCATTCAGTTTGTATGAATGGCTGGTCATGCTCATGGGTCTTCAAAATGTGCTGGCAATTCAGCAATGGTGAGTGACAGTAACCCTCCATGACTACATAGGCAAAATTTGCCATGTGTACTTGGACAATATTGTGATTTGGTCAAATACAATTGAAGAACACCACCATAATGTATGCAGTATCCTGACAGCTCTCCACGCAGCACGGCCGTACTGTAATCCAAAAAAAACATGACTGTACTGCTCTTCAATAGATTTCCTGGGGCATTATATCTCTGTAAATGGGATTGAAGCTGACTCGAAGAAGGTGGAGTGGATTCTGAAATGGCCATGGCCATGTTCAGCAACAGACTTTTGCTGTTTCCTGGGCCTGGTCTGTTACCTCACAGCCTTCCTCCCAAATCTGGCTACCCACACTGCCATACTGACTCCGCTGACAACTGCTGAAGCCAACAAATCATTCCCTCCATGGACCACTGAACACCAGTTCACCTTTGAGGCAATAAAAGTGATTGTGGTGAGCTGCGACTGCCTGACCACAATAGACCATTTGGATCCAGCAAAGAAAATCTTTGTAATGACAGGTGCAAGCAATTTCTGCTCGGGAGCTGTTCTGTCATTTGGTAAAACTTGGGAGATGGCCCAACCGGTAGCTTTCAATTTGATGACTTTCAAGGGAGCAGAACTGAACTATCTGGTACATGAGAAGGAAATGCTAGCAATCATCAGAGCACTGAAAAAATGGCGAGCTGACCTGGTGGATTCATCATTCATGATCTTCACAGACCACAAAATGCTGGAAAACTTTGAGAACCAGCTGGACTTGTCATGTTGGCAAGCTCGGTGGATAGAGTTCATGTCCCAGTTTAACGCTAAAATTATTTACATCAAAGGGGATGATAACATGGTGGCAGACGCACTGTCTCGTTTGCTGGTTACACTGTCCTCATCCAGTGAAGCTGCCATACTACAGGCAAGGTTGCCTTATGAGTTCTGCCCTGATGATGATGATGATGGAATGGCTGTAAATGCTGTACTGCCTGCAACATGTGCTTGCCCACTGTTTACTGCACACGTGCTGGCTGAAACTGACATTGCCACCACACAAGCCATCACTGCAGTACTGTCCATATCCCAGGATCAAGAACTGCAAGCAGCAATAATTGAGGGTTACAAAACCAACAAGTGGTGTAAAAAACTGAAAGAAGCTGCACCTGGAATGCCATCAGTGCAGGTGCGGAATGAGTTGTTGTTCATTGGTGGGCAACTGGTCATCCCAGCGATGGGCAACATCCGTGAATCTGTGTTCTGACTGGTGCATGACTGTCTGGGACATTTTGGGTTCGAGAAATTGTATGGTGTACTATGCAACTCATATTACTGGCCAAACATGCAAAGGGATTTAAAGGATGCATATGTTCCAAGCTGCAGTGAGTGCCAGCATAACAAGTCAAGAACCAGCAAACCAGCTGGGCTGTTGCACCCATTGCCCATTCTGGATCAGTGTGGAGACTCCATGGCAATGGACTTTATTAGGCTGTTGCCAGAGGACAATGGTTACAACTGCATCCTCATAATGATAGACTGATTAAATGCTGATATTCAGATTGTACCGACCAGGACAGACATCACAGCGACAGACCTTGCAGGTGTGTTTTTTGATTGTTGGTACTGTGAAAATAGACTGCCACTAGAAATTGTATCAGACTGTGACAAATTGCTTATGTCCAAATTCTGGGCAGCACTCCACAAACTGACTGGTGTGAAATTGAAACTGTCTTCTGCCTACCACCCTCAAATGGATGGTGCCAGTGAATGTACCAATAAGACAGTAAATCAGGCACTGCGATACCATGTGTCACAAAACCAAAAGGGATGGGCTCGAGCATTACCATGTATCAGATTTGACATCATGAACACCATGAACAAATCGACTGGTTTCTCGCCTTTCCAACTGCAACTCAAATGGAGTCCCCATCTGATCCCACCCATCCTCACACCAATGGTTCCAATGATATGGCTCCCTATCACCCTGTGTGCATACTACAGCATTTTTTGTGATTGTGCGCACCTCCTAGATGGCTTCCACACACTTTGCACAGTGCGCTTTTGTGCGCCTTCATGCACTTTTGTGCACCTTTTACATTTCTACTGCACTTTTGGTTCCCCCATAGCTGCCTGCTGTCATGTGCCCTAAATGTGCCTCATTGCACTTCAAACTGCCTCCATGGACCCCCCCCCACACTCCTTATCTGCCTTTCACAGTTATTGTGCACTCCTTTTATGCTTTACCTGCAACTCACATTCTCTGCTGCACACTCATTGCACAATCCCTATCACACACACAACAATCCACCACACCAGTTGCACTGTGCATCGTGGCTTCCATCTTACTGGCGCATTTACCTGAGGTGCACTGCAATTCCAACATGAGTGAACTGCGCATGCTCACATAATCTGTGCACTTTGCACCTATTTGGCATTGGACTGTGCGCTCTTGGGTGCTTTCACATAATCCTGGTGCTTTGGCAGTATTTGGCCTTTCACAGCATCTCCTTATAGTTCTTCTGCATTTCCAATTAGCATCGCCTTATCTGGTAACCAGCACAGGTCGATCATGTCAGTATTACTAAGGTGCAGCATGCAACACATAACACCAAAGCAGATTAATTGGGAAGAGCACATGAGACCTAGAGTGCACCAAAAATAGTGCATCGCACCAGAACAGTTGGATATTGGGCTATAGGTGCAAATTTTATTGGCTGAGGCAGCGGCATAGTGTGGTCAGGTTTAGATGGGCGAATGGATGCACTTGTGGGTAGCGCATGGCACTTTCTATTATTTTACCATTTTTATCACATAAGCCATTTGTACATAGTAGGTGGACATATAGAGAATCCAGGATCTTTCCCCCCCTCATAGTTCATAGCTCAGTCAGCATCACACATAGTCTGTGCACCAGCATCCAGTCCATGCACCTTTGTAGTGTGCCCTTCGTATAGCTGCGTTTGCATATCGTTTGCATCCCCTCATCGTATTGTTGCATTTCGTCCCTGCATTGCATCCTTCATCCTTGTTTGTGCACTATTGTAGTGCACCCTTCGTATAGCTGTGTTTGCGCACCATTTGTGCACTTATTTGCATAGCCACATTTTGCGCACCGTTTGCGCCTTTTTTTGCCCCTTGCGCTTTCATCCTGTTTGTGCCCCCGACTTTTGCATCACCTTCCCAGCACATCTCAGTGCCGTCTTCGTCTCACTACCCCTCCCGCTTTCATCTTCCCCATCATTGCACACTTTTGCTCTCCCATTGCGTGTTTTTCTGCACTGTGCATTTTTGCCCCTTTGCATTGCACACCTTGCTGCTATTGCACATATCTTTCCTTGAGTGTACACAACTAGTGCGCACATTGAAAACCACCATACCAGCCTCTCCATAGTCTCCTTGCCCCGAAGGACAATCTGAGGCCCTCTAAGTGAACCCCCCCCTCACCCTGAGCATGCCTGCAGTTGTAGGTTAAGTGTTCACCCCTACCATTAAGACTTTGCACCGAGTACCAACTGAACACATCACCAATGAGTCCTGAAGAAGAGCATGCACGTGAACTGATGGACAGACTGCAACAGGATGTCTTTGAGGCTCAGGACAACCTGCTTAAGGTGAAGATATCACAGGCCACACATGCCAATGCCACATGTGGTCCAGACCTGGATCTGGATGTTGGTGATCATGTGTTACTTTCAACAGAAAACAGGAGACATCAATACACTGCTAAAGGTGAGAAATGGGTGGCTAAATTCATGCCCAGGTTCGACGGTGATGATACTTGACCTGGAAACCTAGCAAAAACCTGTTAAAAGCCTTATGTAGTATAACTCAGGCTAGAGAAAGGGTGTGAGTCAGTACTAAATATCACCGCTAATACCAAAACATTGTTTTAGTGATGCGAAATGGTAAGGATGTGACAAATAGCCTTTTTAAAGCATATGAAGATGTTCGAAGATGTTCGAAATTGGTCCGAAGATGTGCAAAGTAGTTCAAAATAGATTTGAATGGGTTCGAGGTTGTTCGGGTGAGTTCGAGGGGGTTCAAAGGTGTTTGACTGGTGTTGATATATGTTTTGACAAATGAATATAGCAGTTACGAACTGGGTTTTTAGTGATGATAGGCGATGACAAGTTGAGAACGAATACGAATGTTCAAGAAAGTTCACAATATATTGCGGAACTTCAGAGATACAATGTGAGGTAAGACTCAAGAGAACTGTTCTTAAATCTGACTATAGTGGAGAGGGTAACTGGTTCTCTGTTTTTCCAAGTAACTAGTACAAGTTTATATACAGTTTTGAAGAGATAGTACTGAAAAGGGAAGTAAAACATGTGTAAAACATGAGGCAATATATCATACAATGAGGACTTTGTAGATCAAAAATAAATGAGAAATGATAAATAATTGAAACATATGTGTCCCCATATGGTAAAAGTACTTATCTTTTGCTGCAATATATCATCAAAACATAAAAAACGCTATTATCACATCCTAATTCTTTTGTAGTCTCTCCTCGTGTCTGGTAGTGCTTGATATGCGATGGAATAACCTGTTCTGGTTGTGCAGCATGTATCGAAAGTGTTTCATGACAGCTATACAGTGGCTGAAGTCATTCGAAATACTGTGAAGTCACTCGAAGTGTCGCAAAATAATTCAAAAGCATTTGAAATAGTTTGAAGTCATCCAAAATAGTGTGAAATAGTGCAAAAATGATTCAACATTGATTTTGTGGCATTCGTAGTGATTTTGGAGTGCATGTTGTAATGTGTCGATATGAGTGGAAAGCTTTTCCAGAGCTTATAGCGCATAGTAGACCTATCATCCTCCCCCTTACTGAATTTCTAACTGTCCCAGTTAGCCATTTGAAGTCACATGTGAAATGCATGATCGGGGTGAGGAAATTAGTGAGGTTCAATATATTGCTCATTCTTCCATGTCACCTCCTACACTCATCAACTCTTACTTCTATAATGTGTTATGAAACGTGGTATGAACGGGACTCTAATTCTTTTTCTTATTGTCTCTATTGTCTTTCTAAACTCGCTCCCATGCTATTGTTTTCCGAACAATACCTATGCCTATTGTCTTATTGTTCTTACCCTCTTATTGTTCAAACATTCCTATTGTCTTATTGTTCTCGATGTACATACTCGCCTTACTTACATTCCGGCATGTACATTATTTAAACTGCAATGTTATGACTAGTCAAGCTCAGCTTGACCTGGTTTTTCATACGCTTCTAGCAAGCTATCGATCTAAGTCTCTCTCAGCCGTTGCTTATGAGCTTCGGTGATCTGAACCTTCGCTGAACATTGACGCTTACGAGCTTCGACTTATATTTGATTTAGAAGCTTCGACTATAACAAAAGGTCAAGCTGCTCTTACTCTGCCGACTAAACTCAGTCTAGGCAGCCCATACTCTACGACACGATTCTTACGAGAACAACCCAACCCTATCCCCACCCGAAGAAGAAACATGGCCGCCCCATCCACTCCCACCACTTCCACACCACCCACCGCCCCCACTCGACCTGTCGAAATCAAGATGAGAGCACCAACAGACTACTCAGGAGATAGAGCCAAGACCATGCTCTTCCTCCTTGAATGCAGAGCCTACGTTGATACGAACGTAGCCGCGTTCCCAGATGATCACCACAAAATTTTGTTTATGCTGTCTTACATGAACGGGGGAACGGCAGGGCCGTAGAAGCAGGCATACCTGGAAGAGAGATACATAGAGTCTAAGCCTTGGGACACGTTCCAAGAGTTTATCGTGAAAGTACATGCAGCGTTCTCACCTATTGATGATGCAGGAAATGTGCGCACCCAACTCTGAGCACTCTCACAGGGAGGAAGGGGGGTGGATGAATATATCACACAGTTCAAGATGCTCGCCTACCAGATGAAGATCAAGGAAGATGCCACCCTCATCGAATACTTCGTCGACGGGCTCAATAACAAGGTGCTGGACAAAGTCTTCAGCATGGAAAACCCACCTGATATGATCGAGGGGTGGTACACCCATGCGGCGAGGGCTGAGGGACACCTAAAGAGGGCAAAGGCAATTAAGGAAAGAACATACAGTAAGGTTGGGGGAGGAGGAGCAAGCAGCTCTTCGAAGGACCCCAACGCCATGGACATCGATGCGACACACCTCTCTTACGCAGAGAGGCTCGAACACATGAAAAAAGGAAAGTGCTTTATTTGTCATAAAACAGGACATAGGGCAAGCGATCACAGGGGAGGGAAGGAACCGCCTGTGAAAGAAGAAAAGAAGGAGACGAAGAAGACACCACGCAACCACTACACCAAAATCCGAGCACTCATCAATGAGCTGGAGGAAAAAGAGAAGGAGGAGGTGTTAGACTTAATGGTCAAAGAGGGTTTTTAAAACGGCGGCCTGCATCGGCAGCAGAACCTGCCAGAGTAGTTGTCTCAAGCATAATGGTAGCGCAAGTAAGCCATCAATCAATGCATCTGCCAGTTTATTATGTGCTAGGAGACAAGAAAGCCGAAATCCCTGCCCTGATTGACTCAGGGGTGGGAGAAACGTTCATCGATCACTGAGTAGTCAAGAAGCTCGGACTAAGAAAGATCCCACTCATCAAGAAGATCCTTGCTAAAAACGTCGATGGAACTCTTAACAAAAATGGAACTATTTCCCACTACGTCTATGTCAACATGGAGATTGGAGGAAAACAGGAGGAGATTAGAATGCTGATAATGGGACTAGGAAAGGAGAGGATGATCCTGGGGTACACATGGCTCAGGAGGCGCAACCCCATCATCGACTGGGAAAAGGGGACCCTTACCGACAGACAGACTGAAAGGTCCCTTATGGGGAAAATCCAGACCATGATCGAGCAGACGCAGACCACAATTGGTAAGCAAAGTCTCACTATAGATGACAAGGGGCCAATTGCACTGAGAGTAACATTGAGTCCAACTCTCGGGAGGCTACCTAAAAGGAGTGCTGGGGAGACCTTTGGGGAAACCCACCTCGCCGCCGCCGAGCACATGAAGAGTAGGCTCGGGACGGTTCATCTCGCAAAAGGACTTTGCACCATGGACAAACTTGATAAAGATGGATCACACCTGGCAACAGACATGGCAACGAACACCCATCCCGAGATCAATCCACGGATCTCCATACTGGACAACTCCAACATCAGCTTATTGCTTGATACTAAGGGGAATAATGATGGAACGGATGCACTGTTTGCCTACATCTGGGGGGAACCAATGATTGGGGTATTCAGAACTGAGGAATCCCCCCTTACGATTGAATACGACTACATCCCCCCGAATTACCAGAAACTCAGGCACATCTCATGCATCACTCGATCTCGATTAACTGGCAGGGTCACTTACTCTAACACCACATACATCCGAGCAAAAACTTCCGTCTCTCAAAGGCTCGCCCACAAGAAAGATGGTGACAAGGAAACACACTCGCTCGATGACTTGCTCCCTGACAAATACAAGGAGTATCGGAGCGTGTTCGAAAAGGCAGCATCAGAGAGATTCCCCAAATCCAGACCGTGGGATCACGCAATCGAACTTAAACCTGACTTCATCCCAAAAGACTGTAAAGTCTACCCTATTACCCTGGCGGAACAGAAAAAATTGGATGAATTTATTGATGACAACCTAAGGAAGGGATACATCACCCCATCCAAGTCGCCCATGGCATCACCGTTCTTCTTCATAGCAAAAAAAGACTCTGATGCACTCCGACCCTGCCAAGACTACCGTTATCTAAATGAAGGAACCATCAAAAATTCTTACCCTCTTCCGCTGATTGGTGATCTACTCGATAAGCTGAAAGGGGCAAGATGGTTCACTAAATTGGACATTAGATGGGGATACCACAACGTCCGAATTAAGGAGGGCGATGAGTGGAAAGCGGCATTCAAGACCAATAAGGGGCTGTTCGAGCCCAAGGTCATGTTCTTCGGCCTCTGTAACTCCCCAGTGACCTTCCAAGCTATGATGAACGATATCTTCCAGAACATGCTGAACGAAGGCTGGCTGGTAATCTATATGGACGACATCCTTATCTTCTCCAAAGACAAGAAGGAACACGAGGAGAGAACTAAGAGGGTGCTAGCGAGACTTAAGGAGAATGATTTGTACCTGAAACCTGAGAAATCTAGATTTGATGTACAGGAGGTCGAGTTCCTTGGACTGATTCTGCGACCAAACCAGCTAGCCATGGACCCGACTAAGCTAAGCAGAATAAAGGACTGGCCACCCCCAACTAACGTAAAGGGGGTTAGATCGTTCCTAGGCTTTGGGAACTTCTATAGGAGATTCATCAGCAACTTTGCCGCGATTACAAAACTGCTCAATGACTTAACAAGGAAGGACCAGCCCTTCAGCTGGACAAATGAATGCCAAGAGGCATTTGACTTACTAAAAAGGAAATTCTCTGAGGCACCAGTACTGCTGATGCCTGATGCAGGGAAACCGTTCATAATCGAAAGTGATGCCTCTAAGTATGCGACAGGTGCCATCTTAAAACAAACCGACACCAATGGAGATTGGCACCCCTGCAGCTATATCTCCCATTCCCTGACAGCAACCGAACGGAACTATGAGATTTACGATTGAGAGCTGCTGGGAATAATACGAGCACTGGAAACCTGGAGGCACTATCTCCAAGGATCCGAACATCCAACAACAATCCTATTGGATCACAAAAATCGAATGTACTTCAGAGTGGCATGGAAACTAAATCGGCGACAGGCTAGATGGAGCCTCTTCCTATCACAATTTAACCTGCAATTGGTACATGTCCCGGGAAAAATGATGATCCAATCTGATGCCCTATCACGGCGGGGAGATCACATACCTGATGTCGACAATGACAACGATGACATCACACTACTAAAAGACGAGATCTTCGCATGGACAATAGACACCGAACTAAAGGAAGTACTGGCAGAAAGCATGATGCGGGATGACTTACTAAAAGAAATAGTAAGGGCCATCAAGGAAGGAGGAATGCCACTGATCAAGTCGGCGGTAGAAGACTGGAGGATGGAAAATGATGGGATGGTCTTTTTCAAAGACCGATGCTATGTCCCAGATAACAAGGAATTGAGGAGGAAAGTCATGGAAAAGTACCATGACAATATACTTACAGGACACCCCGGCCAGTTCCAGACTCTAGAACTAGTACGGAGAGACTACTGGTGGCCAGGAATGACTATTTTTATCTGGAATTACATCGACGGCTGTGCTACCTGTCAACAGATGAAGGTGAACACACATCCGACAACACTGGGGCTGTCACCTATCAAGTCTAATGCCACCCGACCATTCACGCTAGTAACAATGGATTTCATCACAGATCTGCCGATCAGTGATGGATGTGATACCATTATGGTCGTGGTAGACCATGGTCTTATGAAGGGGGTGATTTTTATCCCTTGCAACAAGACCGTCGACGCATTAGGGGCAGCAGATCTTTATCTGCACAATGTGTTTAGGAGATTCGGCCTCCCAGATAAGATTATATCAGATCGCGACCCACGTTTTGCCTCGAATGCATTCCAAGAACTGGGGAGACTCCTGGGAATAAAGCTGGCGATGAGCACAGCCTATCACTCTCAAACGGATGGGGAAACGGAAAGGGTAAATCAAGAACTTGAGATCTACCTCCGAATCTTCTGTGCAAACAAACCATCGCAGTGGAAAAAGCACCTCACCACTGCCGAATTCACACACAATCAGAAGCACCATTCAGCGATCAAGATCACCCCATTTTACATCATGATGGGAACACACCCCAAGGCCATCCCCACGACTTACGAGAAAACAAACGTGCTGGCTACCGAACAAAGAATAGCCGAACTAGGAAACATATGGCAGGAAGCCCTGGCGGCACACGAGCTGTCCCGACAGATGATGATTGGACGAAATGGACGAGGCTTCTGCCTGTTCACAGTAGGAGAGAAAGTTTGGCTCGACTCGAAGAACTTGAAGTTGGGATACCCAACCAGAAAGCTTGCCCCCAGGTGAAAGGACTGTTCCCCATCACATGAGTGATCTCATCCCATGCCTATGAATTGAGACTCCCCTCTCAATGGAAAATACACCCCGTATTCCATGCCTCACTTCTTTCACGTTTCAAGGAGAACGACACCCATGGACCAAATCTTCTTCCTCCACCACCCGATCTGATAGAAGGAGAGTTAGAACACAAGGTTGAAGCTATCCTGGCTCATAAGAGGACGGGCCGAGGGACCTGATTCCTGGTGAAGTGGAAAGGGTACAGCATGGCAGAAAACACCTGGGAGCCAGAGGCTCATTTAAAAAATGCTGCTGAAATACTGGGCGAATACAGATCCACCCACAACCTCTCTCCAACATGAGCCGCCCTCTTCATTTTTACATGAATGTCACACCCGATCCCGACCCCGTTAGAACTTTTGAACTTATTCTCAGCTTTGTCTGAGACATGGACGGCATCCGAAATAAGGAGAGACTGCTCTCCGTGACCGAAGATCGTGCACTCCTACACAGCACCATGCAAAACCTCTTCGAAACTTATCGAGCCATCTCCAACCTTCAGCGCATGTTCCGACATTTGATGGAGGAGGCCTACCATCTAGATCTGCTCTCGCTCATGAGGAGCTTGGACGAGCAAGTGCTCCGTTACAGACCCAGAGAACAGGTCCCCACCCCACAATGGATTTTTATTATAGAGCCACTAAGTGATGAAGAAGACAGAACATTTGAGATCGCGCCTGAAGAACCAATGACTTCATCCCCAACTACCACTCCCCCATGTCCACCAGCGCTACCATGAGCGCCCACACCCTATCTGACTCAGACAGCCGCCGAGCACACCCCCGCACTGCCGTGGATGCGAAATTCGATCTGCTTCACCTGTGCACGGGTAGGACACTTCTCATCACACTGTCCTGAGTACCAGTGCCCACATTGTCGACGGTGGCAACTGGAGCATTCTGCTCTCTTTTGTCCCAGTAATCCGACACGTGACAATCTGCCATGTCACTGCATGACCTGAACCTAACCGTCATGATCTACAATTTCTACATCGCTATCACTCTTGGCGCCATCTTCGGTGCAGCCATTCTCATCATGCTGCTCTGTTACGTCCTCATTTTATTTAAAATCATCTCCGCCCTGCGTATACCACAACTCACTACATTCATTACCGGCACCTCAGTGCGCTTTGCAGGAGAGAATGACATTGAGCTACCAACTCGGGTTTACGCGCATGACACCCCAACCCCTACTACCTTCAGCACGTTCACCACAACGACTGACGACGCAATGTCCTTTGACCCTATGCGGACGATCAGAACATAGTTTCGGATGGGACTCGAAACTTTAGAGGGGAGCTAATGTTACGAAACATGGTACGGACGGGACTCTAATTCTTTTTCTTATTGTCTCTATTGTCTTTCTAAACTCGCTCCCACGCTATTGTTTTCCAAACAATACCTACGCCTATTGTCTTATTGTTCTTACCCTCTTATTGTTCAAACATTCCTATTGTCTTATTGTTCTCGATGTACGTACTCACCTTACTTACATTCCGGCGTGTACATTATTTAAACTGTAATGTTATGACCAGTCAAGCTCAGCTTGACCTGGTCTTTCATATGCTTCTAACGAGCTATCGATCTAAGTCTCTCTCAGCCATTGCTTACGAGCTTCGGTGATCTGAACTTTTGCTGAACGTTGATGCTTATGAGCTTCAACTTATATTTGATTTAGAAGCTTCGACTATAACATAATGTCTCTCCTCATTGAACTCAATGCCGAAGTTCTCGAATATACAAAATCGATGCCCGAGCATGGCATCACCAAGGACTCAGATTTCAAACTGTGGGGGAAGGGTTTTTGTGCAAAAATGGTACATCTGTCGCTGATCCATTCATAGTTAAAGATGCTAAAATGTTTCATATAGGCAGAATACGATGAACTCACCAAAGATCTTGGCAAAGAATGCAATGTGGCCATTCAAAAGCTTGTGGATGAAGTATTTGAGCTGTATAAACCAATGGCATGATGCAAATGGATTTCGTGGGGCAGAGAGCTATTGTTCATAGATTTAGCTGAGGAGATAGAATGCAGAAGAAGGGAGGAGGAAGAAAAACAGGCTAGAGAGGAACAGGAGGAGGTGAAGAGGGCAGAAATTGAGGGTTGGAGGAGGGCCTTGGTGGACGCTCAAAACATGGCTCTTGCTGTGTTTCGTGCGAAGATGATTTCGAAGGAGGATTTGAAGAGGCAGAGTGTGAGGTTCGAGGCTGAATTAAAGGCGATCAAAAGGGTGGAGGGAAGTGGGAACAACAAAAATGAGGAGGAAGATGAGCTGCCCGTGGTGAGGGTGGTGAAGCGAAAGATGGTCGAGGTCGAGAGCAAAGAGGATGAGGCAGAGGAGGTTGTGGGGGTAGAGCTGCAAAGCAGGCACAAGTCGAAACAAGCGAGTTGCTCGATTTTGAAGGTCCAGTAAGTGTTTTCTCTTATGTTTGAAGATTTTTTGTGCAGCTAATTACTTTCATAGTGCAATTGGTGTGCTGGGTTCAAGTCCCAGCTGCAGTGTGTTGTTAGGAAGGGCGCCGCAAAATGTTCAAAATGCACCCAGGAGGTGCAAGGCTGTTACTGGGCAGGATTGTCCAGGCGAGGCCTTTGAAAAGGCGAAGCAAAGAAGTTTGTCAGTGCGAATCAAGATTCACACCCCAGACAAGGTACAAAACAAATTTGAGAGTATTTCAAAAGGCTTACTAACTGGTTTTTGAACTTTGTAGTGCATTGAATTCATGTCATTGGCCCTTTCAAAGATGGCGAGCAAGTCATGGGGGCATCCAAGCCATTGATGCCCAAATCAAAACAGAAAAGGTGATCGTCGAAGGGCAAGGCAAGGGAGGTACAAGTTGTCAAAGGGGTCGAAGGGGTTGATAATGCGTGGGTTGTGCACCATAGCTTGATCGCTGCAAAATTGGCACAGAAAAAATTTGAGATGGAGATATTGGGGATGGAGGTAGAGGCATTGGAGGACATGTTGGAAGAGTAGAACTTTTTGTTTCTGTTGCTCTATTTCAAATTATCTTTAAATGTCTTTTGGAAAGTAAGGTGAAGAAGAAATGAAGATATAATGAACAAAAAAAAAAAAAAAAGACTTTAGGGAAAGGCTCAGTAGTTCATCATAGCTGAAAAACCCTTTGGAGTTTGCATGACCATGCTATGATGCGATATCGTGACTCGTATCATACACTAGAGGCAATCGAAATCTTTGTAAGTAATTGCAAAAAAGAAAAGGAAGGATAATTATTCATTTTCAATGTCCTGAAAATCTTCAAAGGTATCTTCATCGAAGTTTGAGGTGCTCGGAGTCGATATTGAGGAATTTCGGTGGTAGGGAAATTGATTTTTGAGCAAGGTATGGTAGCAGATGAAATGCGGCAATAGGTCTATGTAGTACTGACCCATCGAGTTTGCAAAGAATATAAGCCCCCCCATAATTTCGTTCGATAATGATAAGAGGGCTGACATATTGAGGTTTCATCTTGTGATTGAGGGACTTCTCAATTTGCATGTTTCAAAGTAGCACTAAATCTCCTTTTGCAAAGTTGTAGTTGCGCATCATATGTTCGTGAGCAAGTTTGAAGCATTTCACAGCTTCGATTCAGGATGCATAGACCTTCAAATATAACAGTTTGAGGTCGTTAGATCATTTTTGTAGTGCTATCACTCGTTGAGCTATATGATCAGTTGTTGATAAAATTGAATCGGGTGGCAGTTGCAAGTATGTTGCTTCGGAGATGTCGAGGGGTATTAGAGGATGTGCTCCTGTAACTGCGAAGTAAGGAGAACAACCCATGCATTTATGAACCATGACTCATTCTTTTCAAAATACTGAGTGTGCCCCTGCTGACCATTTCACTTGTTCTCCATCGACAGCTTTAAATAATGATTGTCAAACATCAAAATGGGCTCGTTCGACAAGTCCATTGGCATGCAAATTATAACTGCTAATTTGAATATGGTTAATATGATATCATTTCACAAGATATTCCATAGCTGCGATAAACGCAGCACCATTGTCAGTTACAATTTCATATAGAGAGCCCCATCGATAAATAATGTCTTCAAAGATCCAATCGCCAAGTGATGTGGCATTTTTGTGTCGAAGTTTCTGCCATTCTGGATAGGTCATTAGTGAGCATCAACCTTGTATGATGTATTTAAATCCGTTCGAAGGCGGCATTTGCATTGTGTCGATATAGACTTTGCTGAAAAGGGGTGCTGGAGTGGTGACTGTGGGTGGAATTAGAACATTTCATGTCTGTTGAATTTGGGATAGGTGGAAGGTTTGAATATACCATGCAATGTTGGATTTCATGTTCAGCCACCAAAATCGGAGGGCGATAACTGATTTAGTAGCGAAAACCATTTTGTGTCCAATGTCATCATGAGCTGCACGAATGATTTCGAGATGATGTTCTGGAGGAGCAACAATTTTGTGAGCTCCTTGGGAGTCTTTTCTTCATAGTTTGCCCGAGTCTAAAAAGATTTTGGTGCAATATTGAATAAAGGTAGTGTAGTCTGCATCTGATAGATCAGGGGGTCGCACCAAGTCATGTAACCATTTTTGAATGCAAAGTAACCTCTCGTCATTTGTTTTTGCATTATTGATCATGGGACATCGTTATAGGTGAGATCCTCCCCCTTACTGAAATTTGAAGAGAGGGAGAAGGTCAAAATTTGATGCGAAGTAAATGGTTGGGTTGTAATAGGATTTATTTGATGTATGAAACTGTGAAGGCAGTAAATCCAGTCTACAAAATTATCTTTGTTGTCAAGTTGAACATCTTCATCTTGTGGGGGGCATATCAAAAGTCCATCAGAACCATGGTGTGTCCCTGCGATGTGGACTAATGTAAAGTGAAAGGTTAGGATGGATACGATCCATCGATTGATGCTAGCACTAGGTGCGATATCAGGATTCGAGAGCATGCCTTTAATATATTGTGTGTTGACTTTGATGATAAGCCTTCGAACTCCTATTAGGTACAATCATAGTTCTCCGAGAGCGCAATATAGTCCATAAAGTTTGAGTTTTGGCTGAAAAAATCGGGATTTGTGGTTGTTAAGCGTAATCAATCCGAATTGACTATAATATCATTTTCAAGGGTTTTCGGGATCGCATTGGGTGAGAAAAAAACCAATAGTGATGTTCGAAGTATCGACCAATAGGATTACTGGGACTGAAGATGAGTAATTGATAGCTCGAATTGCTGGGGAATTGATTAGAGCTGCTTTCAAATCTTCTTGGGCTGCTATTTGTTCCGCTCCGAATTTGAAAGGAACATCTTTTCGAGTGAGTTGGATCAATGCTGCAGCTCGTTGAGCAAAATTTTGGATAAAGATATGACAAACTCCAATGGTTCCTAGAAACACTTTGACTTCGGTGAGGCTTTGACATGGTCCCCACTTGCTAACAGCTGCAATTTGAGTAGGGTCAGCCATATGACCTTCGATATTGCATCGATGCCCTAAAACAATTATTTCGGGGATGCAAGGATAGAGTTTTGGACCTGAAAATGTTCCTCTGCAATACTTCATGCGCTGGACTATCCGATTTAAATTTTCAAAATGCTTCCAGACAAAGCATCGAATAGCTGGATTCTCAGGAATTGTTTCGTAGGATCTACCGATTGTTCTATATTCTGATTTCGGACCTTTAACTAGTGTGTTGTCGATTTAAGGGATGGTGATATGAGGAATTTCAGGCTGTAGAATAAATGTCACGTCATCATGTAAGATAGGGACAGAATTTGTCCAACCCATGGGTAGGGTAATGATGCAAAGTGCTCCGAACGGTGTCTGAAACGTTGTCAGATTGTGAGATGATTCTGCAACTTTCCTTTCATCGAATGCCACATAGAGATCTAACATTCCTCCATATGATCGTCCCCTGAATTGTTCTGCTAAATGTTCAGGTATCGGTACGACGCCTGAGTGCTGGATTGTTACTTGGTTAAGCGGTTTGAGACTGTGGACAATTCGAAGTGATTTCATGTCCTTTTTTGTGACACAAAACCATCGTGATCGGTATGAAGAGTTTGATGGTTCATATACTTCCACTTCTATCTTCTTTTTCAGCATCTCACATATCTGTTCATACAAACCTGGAGATATAGGAATGTTTCGCTCAACCCATGGAGTGTGAGGAACGACAGGGAACTCTATAAGAGGAAAAAAGTCAGAGCGAAAGCTTCCTCGCTCTTGTTCTGTCCATGCAAAAGCTGTTTCCTGATTTCGAATAAAATCGTGCATAAGTTTTTGTTCCTCTGGCCATAGGAAATCGTCAGGATGATTCTTGTCAATAATAGCTTTACGTTTGAGTGTATATCGCGAAGTGGGGATAAGCAATGGTGGATGAGGATTTAATTTTGGCATGTTTTCGAGAGGGTCACCAGTAATTGTTCAAATAATGTGAAATTGGTCAGGTAGCTTGGTAATAACTGGGTGAATTTTTTGTGCAACAGGTTTGTATTTCTTTTTCGAAGCTGTGAAAATCAGATATGAGGAATTGATGATAGGCGTAGAAGGCATAGACATTGCCATCGAGGTTGATAAATATGTTTCATATTGGTGACTGGCTGTTAAATATAAATTTGCAAGGATCGAAGAATAAGAAATGGATTTCAAGGAGTTTGAGGACTCCATATCGGGGGTATTCACAGTGCGTTCAATATTGATAGATAAATTAGAGGGATCGAATGAGATAATAAAAGCACACTGGTCAATGTCTGAAATTTCGTCCTCTAGTTGCAAAAATCCTTTCGATGGTGATTAGAACAGGGAATCGTGGGGATTGCACATGATTGTGTCGAATTAGGATCATATATCATGATTGTCTGAGCCTCATTCCTGTAGTTTTTAATGTTGCTTTCAGTCAGCACATCGAATGGTCAACCAAGTAAGATATCATAGGCTGGGTCGCAAATTATGTGAATTTTCATGAACAGCGTGATACTCCCCACTTTGCAAGGCACATTTTGTGCTAAACCCAAACTTTTGTCAATGCCTCCATTAGCCAATTGGAGTGGAATGTGGATTGAAGGATCGTAAGCAAGGCCAAGTTCGTGGCAAATTTCTTTGGACATTGCAATGATCGAAGAGCCGGGGTCTACGACACTTTCGACTGGATTCCTTCCATTGACATTCATAATAATTGACCTAATCGAATGGGATTCCTTCGCAGTAATGAAGGGTTTGGGAATATCACCAGGTTGAAGACTGTTGATATAAGTTTTGAATGGATCATCAATTACAAAAAATTTATTGTTAAGCAGATTCGTGGCATTATTTCCTTCGGACTGCAGAATTCAATGTGGAGTGACCTGTTCCTTCCATTTTATATGAACTTCGGGTGATAGAGACAACAATTCCTCAGGCATTAGTGTGATAATCGGCGTCTTCATCGAACGAGCAAAAACATCTTCCATGATTTTATCCTTTTGAATTGGTGCTTGGGTATGGTGCGAAGGACCATCTTTGCCTTTACCTTTCGCAGTTGATCTGAAGTTTCGTTCATGTGGTGGTAGGTATGAATTTTCTTTTGTAGTGGCATAAGGATAAATAACAGGCTGCAAAGTTGTTTCCGAAGTTGAAGATGATGCTGAAGTTGAGGATGGTAGGTTTGTTGCCATAGATGAGATGGATGATGCAGGTACTTGTGGAGTCAGTTGTTTGACTGCTGCAGTGTTTGAGGAGACTTTAGGTCAAGAGACAGAGACTATTGGTATGCTCGAATTAGTTTTAGCAAAGGCCCTACCACTTTGCAAAGTGTATATCTCTTGTTCGAGCTTTGCAATGTGATCTTTGGGTGTCGAGGACTGTTCGAAAACCTGGTAGATGCCCCTAGGTGGTGTCGAAGTAGCCATTGAGGATGCGATGTTGTACATGAGCAATAATGCAGTTGTATTTGAAAGATTTCATTGAGTCCATTCATCGATTCTGTCTTTGATAAAGCGACCAGGAATGTTTCGAGGAGTGAACCATCCATTTGGAAGCACAATTTTTCCTTCATTGTTCTTTTTACATTTTCCTTCATTGATATAGGCTTGGCAAACCAAGCAGTCATTAACAAAATGACCAGTGAGTCCACAAAAGACACAAGCTAAATTTTCGAGCTGGTCCAAGCAAAATCCACTGTTAGTTCGAGGAGGATTAGTGGATTTCGAACCTGCTAAAGTTGTGATGAGTGTGGTTGTGAATTTTTCAAGGATCACCAATAAATCTTCCGATTTGATCTGTGTCGAAGATGTCGAAGTCGGTGCCGATGTTTCTGAAGACTGTAATGATGCCGAATTTGAGCTAATTGACCCTGCTAAAACAAATTTCGCTGCTGCATGAATGTCATCACGTGGGTAGGCGTCATCTGGATAGTGGTCAGGAAATTTAAGTTCAAGTCATCATGCAATTCGTGACCATAAACCCAGTTGAAAACCTCGAACAAATGCTCTACTTTGTTCTGCCTCCGAAATTCAACCTTTAGAGAGTAGGAACTTCGTAATGTTGTAGAAAGACCTGTAATATAATCCTAAATTGCTCGCATTATAGATACCCATCCGAAGTTGTTCACCAACAAGTTTGTCCATGTCCAAAATCAACCATTTTCGATCGTCTTCGGAACCAGGATATAGTCTGTGGATTGCAACATGAAAATCGTGAAATGAAGTGCTGGTTTCATATTCAGGAATTGATTCCCAGAGTTCGGATGTATCAATATCGACATATCGACAGGCATGCTTCTTCATAAGTTCAGGATCTGTAACATTACAGTCGATGAAAAGTATTTCGACCTCGTTAAAGTATCGATGTAACTCTCGAGGTTGAGTAGGGTCAAATTTAGGTGCTGTGGAATGTCCACGAGCTGGCATTGTCGCTTGGGTGGCCATAGATGTACCGATTCAAGGAGTTAGAACCTGAGCAAAGGATGGTAAATGTGTCGAAGTAGCTGAAATAATGAATGATGTAGTAGATGATGAGGAAGAAGAGGAAGACAAGGTTGTAGACAAGGAAATAGGTGAAGGAAACAGACAACGATGTGTGGATTCGGTGTCAGAGACAGGTATTAGGATATCCCCCAATTGTTTGAGAGATTCGAAGGCCTGGCGGATCTTGATTCTAAGGTTTCAAGCTTGTGTTGGCCTAAGCCGAGAGATTCGAGGTGGATTAGGCAATGAAATGATTTAGAAACCCCTCACGGTGGGCTCCAAAATGATGATACTCAACCTGGAAACCTACCAAAAGCCTGTTAAAAGCCTTATGTAGTATAACTCAGGCTATAGGAAGGGTGCGAGTCAGTACTAAATATCACTGCTAATACAAAAATGTTGTTTTAGTAATGCAAAATGGTAAGGATGTGACAAATAGGCTTTTCAAAGCATATGAAGATGTTTGAAATTGGTCTGAAGACGTGTAAAGTGGTTTGAATGGGTTTGAGGTTGTTTGGGTGAGTTCGAGGGGGTTCGAAGGTGTTCGACTGGTGTCGATATATGTTTTGACAAATGAATATAGCAGTTATGAGCTGGGTTTTTAGTGACAAGAGGCAATGACAAGTTGAAAACAAATATGAAAGTTCAAGGAAGTTTGCGATATTTTGCAGAACTTCAGAGATACGACGTGAGGTAAAACTCAAAAGAACTGCTCTTAAATCTGACTATAGTGGAGAGGGTAACTGGTTCTCTGTTTTTCCAAGTAACTAGTACAAGTCTATATACAGTTTTGAAGAGATAGTACTGAAAAGGGAAGTAAAACATGTGTAAAACATGAGGCAATATATCATACAATGAGGACTTTGTAGATCAAAAATAAATGAGAAATGATAAATAATTGAAACATACATGTCCCCATATGGTAAAAGTACTTATCTTTTGCTGCAATATATCATCAAAACATAAAAAACACTATTATCACATCCTAATTCTTTTGTAGTCTCTCCTCATGTCCGGTAGTGCTTGCTATGCGATGGAATAACCTGTTCTGGTTGTGCAGCATGTATCGAAAGTGTTTCACAACAGCTATATGGCGGCCAGAGTTGTTTGAAATACTGCAAAGTCACTCACAGTGTCGCGAAATAATTCAAAAGCGTTTTAAATAGTTTGAAGTCATCCAAAATAGTGTGAAATAGTGCGAAAATAATTCGACGTCGATTTTGTGGCATTCATAGTGATTTTGGAATGCATGTCGTAATGTGTCGATATGAGTGGAAAGCTTCTCCAGAGCTTATAGCACGTAGTGGACCTATCAATGGACCATATCCTGTGGTGGATGTCAACCACAAAGCATCAATGATAACAATTGACCTGCCAGCTAGCTCAAAGATGTATCCCACCTTTCATAGCGCGGAAGTGAAACCTTACAACAAGAATGATGGAGTGCGGTTCCCCTCACAGGAGCTATCATGACAGAAGATGGAATGCAAGAATACTTCATGGAGAAGATCATCGATGCATGCAAATATGGATGCGGCATGCAATATCTCGTGAGATGGTTGGGCTATGGCCCAGAAGAAGACCAATGGATTGCAGGCACAGAACTTGTGGACAATGCCATGTTGGACAACTGGTTGGCAGGAACACGGTGATGGTGTCATGAATGGTTCAAGTTCATCATGTCCCTGATACTGGTAGCTTTTCCCTAAGGGGTTTTTGATGCACCCGAGCAGTTTTACATACTCACCTATGATTTTTTTCCCTCTGGTTGAATGGCTGAGGTTGTGGAATTTTTTGGAGGGGGGGAGGGTGTAATGCTGGAGCTTACTAATTGGTTACAGTTATTTGCACAGCTGACACACATAATTTGGCTTGCTTCCCTTTTTCCCACTGATGTCTACCTACATCTATCATTGTACTCTCTGCCTTGTCTCTTGGTTGATTATATATACTGGTCCTATTCTGTTTCGTCTAACCTAGTGAAGCTCTGCCCTCTCAAGGTGAGCTTACAGCATGTCACCCAGACTGCAAGCAAAGTCAAACTCAATCAAACTGAATATCTCACCAAAGTGCTCAAGAGGTTCAAGATGACAAATGCCAAAGCTGCCCCCACTCTGCTCCCGACTGGTTACAAACTGTCAGAAAACACAGTGATGCCAAACACGGTGCTTAGATCATAATATTAGTCTGTGATCGGATCTTTATTATATCTGATGCTCGGAACACAATCTGATATTGCTTACGTGGTAATCAGGATGTGGCAATTCTCGGCTAATCCTAGCCAAGAACATCTAGACAAAGCGATGTACATTGTGCGCTATCTGGTGGGAACCCAGAAATATAACATAGTCTATGATGGAGAGAAATTTGAAGGGCTACAGGCCTTCACAGATTCTGATTGGGCAGCTGACACTGTCAAACACCGATCTGCAATGGGTTACTTTGCTACTCTAGTGAGTGGCATGGGGGGCAGACCTTCATCAGGTCCTCAACAGATGTCAGCCATTTCAGGTGCCTTATTGTGGTTGTATAGGTGTGTTGCATGTTCATGCAAAATTCCCACCATGATTGTGGTAGACAAGCAGTAAATCATAGGATTTGCAACTTTTCCATTATTGTCCTTATGGCGTGTTCTGTGTGCCCATTCTGTTGGTGAACATGGGATGCAGACATCTCTATGTTGATGTCAAAATCCTTGAGCATATTTTGTAGCTCACAATCTTTGAACTCCCTCCCTGGATCAACATGCCAGCACTTGATTGTAGCACCATACTGGGTCAAAGCCATTGCCTGAAATTGTCTAATCACTGCAGCAGCATCAGACTTCTTTCCAAGGCACTGGACCCAGATATGTGACATCTTGTCATCCAGAAATACAATACAGTATTTATGTTTGTGGTATGATAGTACTGGGAGTTCCTTCAGATTGGAATGTATTAATTCAAAGGGTTTCTCTGCACATGAATTTGATTTGGGAAACGATTTTGAGGTCATTTTCCCTTCAGTGCACCCTGGACATATAATTTTGTCTTTAGGAATAATTAAATTCCTTGGGAATTTTATGGTGCTATTAGGCATTTTCCCTAGCACCTCTTTGGATGGGTGTCCAAGTTGCCTATGCCAAGTCAAGTAGTCTGCGACATACATGGTCACGACATTGATCCTCTTGGTGCTCAATATATGAGTATGAGCCCAATAAATCGTGTCACATCTCCTAAGAGGGACACCATCCATAATTGGGTTTCCTTGCTCAAAAAATGAAATGTGTGCAGAGGAACCATGCACATCACTTCCATCTTGTAAGAAGATGCCCATTGACAGTAATCGAGCATTACAACCAGGTATGTAGTAGATGGGGTATAATTGTGTTTCATGCATCTCTGACTTCCTGTGACATACTACCTGATGTCTAATGAAGACTGCTCCTTTTCCTACTATATGAGTAGTACCTGTGGCTGTTTGAACCAGAGTAGAGTCCTTTCTCAGTAAAGGCTCATAAGAAGCGAAATCTTTCATTTCACCAGTGAAGTTTTTTGATGCGCCTGAATCCATGATCTAGTCGGCACCTTTCTTACAATTTCCATTTGCACACATAACACATATATTAAGATGTAAATTGTTCCATGATACATTTAATAGTGGTAAAATTTCACATGAAAAGTTCACTGTAATCATTGGAATATTAATCTTAGTGCTTGTAGCAGGGAAAAGGACTGACCTATCATCATATCCTCCTGTTTCAAGCGGTTCATTGATGAGCATCTTGTTGATGGCTTTCCATACTTCCTCATCAGAAACCAGAGGTTCCGATCTGAGGGAGACAATGTCATCTTCTACCTCCATGATCCTCAGTTCTGGTTCAATCCTCCTCCTCTTACCTTCTCGCACCATTAGGTGCTCTTCCAGTGGTTGCAGATTTTTTGTGATGCACAGAAGATGCATTTGTGTGAGGGTGTCTCAAGCTTGCTGATATTTGGCATAAACTGAATGAGAGGTAGAGGCCACGCCCATATATGCCTGTGCAGGCAGTCAGTGGCAAGGATCCCTTGTGGGAGTGTGATCATGCTTTTCGATGCACTGAATGAGTGGCATTGGTGGTATGATGGTGTCATTACCATTTATGGTGGTAAAGGCACTGGAGGCAAGGTGGGTATGTTTTTCTTTAGATTTTTCCTCTTTAGTCTTTTTGTTCCTGTGTCATCCACATTTTCAGGATGAATCTCCATTGTTGTTTTGAGGCTGCCATTTGGGGTTTCCCCCTTTACATTTGACAGCGGAAAGCTTGGTGGCCTGAGGTGGGCTGGTAGGCTTCCAAACTGCCATGCGCCTTGAGGCTTCAGTGACAATGGAGTCTTTGACATGTTTAAATGTCAAGGCACTAGTAGTGGTCATGTTAAGGACTGTGGCAGACAAAGAATCATACTCATGCAGCATCACAGCAAGTAGGATCATCACCTGTACTAGTCCAGGGATGGCAACATTGGCAGCCATTGATAGGTCCATTATGCACTATAAGCTCTGGAGAAGCTTTCCACTCATATTGACACATTATAACATGCACTCCGAATCACTACAAATGCCACAAAATTGATGTCAAATCATTTTTGCACTATTTTGCACTATTTTGGATGACTTCAAACTATTTCAAATGCTTTCGAATTATTTTGCGATACTTCGAGTGACTTCGCAGTATTTTGAACGACTTCAGCCGCCATATAGCTGTCATGAAACACTTTTGATACATGCTGCACAATAGGAACAGGTTATTCCATCGCATATCAAGCACTACTGGACATGAGGAGAGACTACAAAAGAATTAGGATGTGATAATAGCATTTTTTATGTTTCAATGATATTTTGCAGCAAAAGATAAGTACTTTTACCATATGGGGAAATGTATGTTTCAATTATTTATTATTTCTCATTTATTTTTGATCTACAAAGTCCTCATTGTATGATATATTGCCTCATGTTTTACACATGTTTTACTTCCCTTTTCAGTACTATCTCTTCAAAACTGTATATAAACTTGTACTAGTTACTTGGAAAAACAGAGAACCAGTTACCCTCTCCACTATAGTCGGATTTAAGAGCAGTTCTCTTGAGTCTTACCTCGTTTTGTATCTCTGAAGTTCTGCAAAATATTGCAAACTTCCTTGAACTTTTGTATTCGTTTTCAACTCCTTATTGCCTCTCATCACTAAAAACCCAGCTTGTAACTGCTATATTCATTTGTTAAAACATATATCAACACCAGTCAAACACCTTCGAACCCCCTCGAACTCACCTGAACAACCTCGAACCCATTCGAATCTATTTCGAATTACTTTGCATGTCTTCAGACCAATTTCAAACATCTTTGAACATCTTCATATGCTTTAAAAAGGCTGTTTGTCACATCCTTACCATTTCGCATTACTAAAACAATGTCTTGGTATTAGCCGTGATATTTAGTACTGACTCATGCCCTTCCTCTAGCCTGAGTTATACTACATAAGGCTTTTAACAGGTTTTTGGTAGATTTCCAGGTCGAGTATCATCACCGTGAGGTGCTCAAACTTGTCAGCCATCTTAGCAATCTCTGGCATAGGATTCGCAGCCAGAATTTTGATTGCTATTGCAGACCTAAAGTCTGCAAAGACTTGGGAGGGGCCATCAACACCATAGTCGGTGCAAATGAGGTCCCACATCTCCTCAGCAGTGTCCTTGGTATTGGCATGCTGCTGAATGGAGGAGGCCAGGCAGAGCACTAGGCTACCAATAGCCTGGTCATTTTTGTTGCTCCAGGTCTGGAGCTTGCCAGTAGCATCTGCTACGAGAGCAGCATTCATCGCTGTCAAAGGAGGTGCCAGAGGCAGTTTGATTTCCACCCCACTAGTTATCTGCCAAAGGCCATGAGACCTAAGCCATGCCTTCACGGAGTCAGCCCATTGAATGTAATTTGAGCCATTGAAAGTTTGTATGAGTTTTTCAAGGGTTGAAGACATGATTTTGTGGTGGCAGCTGTTATAAGTGCTCAATCAGTCTTTTATCCAAGAAAACACATTTTGCGATCTCAGGAAAAAAACACTCCTTTAGAGTGGTTAACCCTAGTCAACCTAGGTTTTTAAGTGCAGCTCACGAAGAGTGCAAGGTTATAATTTGGAGACTATAAAGTCAACATCGTTTGCAGCCAGTTAAGGCATGTTCATGACATGTCCAGCAGGGCCCATAACCTGTTGGAGCAGACTATATATACTGCACAGGGGAAGAGACAACACGTTCCTTACAACCTACCTGGGGTTTAGTTAGACTTACAGCTAGGGTTAGCAGAGGTAAGAACACTTTATTCCTACTATGGTACAGGTTCTCCTTATATACATAATAATAAGGATGTCACATGACTCAGGAATGTGTTTACCACATGTATGCGCAGTAAGTGCAGTAACATGTGTATGCTGCATGTATTGCCTCATGTATGCAGCATGTATCTCAGGGTTTAATTTCAACACTTGTAATTAATTTACATGTAAATTAAAGGGAACAGTGAGATGAGAGGCCCATGGCATGCTGTTCTTTCACATTTCAAGCTTTTCACTATGTAGTGCCCACACCCTGGGTATGGCAGAACTCAGTGAGTTTTGCTTTGTTTCTTATTGGCTTATACTTGATTCTAATATATTTACATGTAATTTAAAGTGCCTAGTGAGACAAGAGGCCTATGATGTGCCATTCTTTCACATTTTGATGTTCTCACTATGTAGTGGCTACAACCTGAGTGTGGCAGAACTCCATTTCTTATCATCTTATACTCCATTCTAATCTATATATATATTATTTGATGCCTACCATGAGATGAAAAGCATAGGTTAAATTGTTCTATCACATTCCAAGGTTTTTTTGATTCCACATGGGGCTCAGAGGCTAGATTTTCATCACCCATTATTTTTTCCATGTCTATTTGCATTATAGATAAATTTGATGAAAATGTGAGCCAAATGCTGTGGCTTGGGCCAAGCCAGGTTAGGACCAAGCCATGACTGATGGATTTGGCTCAGCCCAGCTCTCCAGAAAGCCAAAGCCATTGTAAGAGCAACCTCAAGGCCTCACTTAGGAGTGAGTGAACAGAGGAGAATCCAAAGTTGATATCATACTACATAATACAGACACTTCAGGCACACCTCACAGAGGGGAATCCAAAGAGAAAACTCTAAGGACCCATCTGTTGATGCCTGTTAGGAAAGAGTCTCCTAACATGCCTATTACATAATAATATTTTTATTTTATTTATTTCATTTTATTTTATTTTATTACACCAAAATATGCTACCAAATGCCTATAAACACTTTATTTGTCAGTGTGGGAATTTTGTATTTACACACATCAATATGTATGCGCACGTCGGTAGCAACATAGTACAATATATGTAACATAGTATATAACCTTAAAATAAATACCAGGGGACCTCAGTTGAGTTCTCTTAGGTATTCCATCTATATTTGTGGTGTGAAAAGCCTATTCCAGCCAACTCATCTAAAAATAACCCCTCACATCAAATCCATCAAACCCCATATCACATGCGCGCACTCCACCGCCTTCTTGTAGGAGAGCCTGCATGGTCCAGCTAGCAGAACAGTGGGTGTTGCTCTAACAGAAGAACTCAACTACCCCATCAATGCACCTTCTCTTACACATGCATATGTCATTGTCTCAGCACACCACAACCACTTACTCATCATTTCAGCAAAAGCTGGAATTAATTGTATATACATATTTACCTTGCTTTTGTAAGCTGATGCCAGGCCTCGCCTTACATTGTGACCGCTAGTGATCGAGAGGCAGTGCTCATCATTAGGACAGCTGCAATCAGACAACCAATCAGATCTGGTTTAGCCAAGATTTACCTTACTCTATTTGGACAACTATTTTAGTTAAATTAGTTACTAGCTGAATTCAGTAATAACTCCAAGATCAGGCACTGTTGGAAGGGTTATTGATCTGAAGTGCCCAAGTGTTGACAAATAGCTGAAATCACATGTTTTGTCATGTTTGGTACCCGAATTGCTGGATCATGTGACTTGAAATTTTGTGAAAAGATTCTGAAGCCAAATCTTGACTCAGCCGAAGAAGTGACTCATCACAGCTTATATCATTATGACAGAACAAGCAACTTTGAATCCTGGTCACAATCCTGTTCCCACACCAGTTCTAGAAGCCAAAATTGATGCACTTACAGCACAAATGTCCCAGTTAGTGTCAGTATTGGCAGCATCACAGCCCAAACAAGCAGAAATAAAAGCAGAGACAGTGGAAGATAAAGACGATGAGATGGAGGAGATGGTAGAGTGGATGTCTCAGGATGATGTGCATGCAGAGGAGAGATCTGAGAGTGGAAAAATATGTTTACCTAAATATGCACCCCTGCAAATTTTTGATGGTACCATTAAGAACACAAAATTTTTCATCAGCTCTATAGTATTGTATATTCATGGGAGAAAGCCTGAGTTTCATATGACCAAGTCTAGGATTATGTTTGCTCTCTCATACATCCAGGGAGGGAAAGCACAGTTTTGGAAAAATGAAGCCATTAATCAAATTGCCGCGGGATATAAACTGTTTGCAACCTTCAGGGAATTTTTGGAGAGATTGGAGGCACAGTTTAGAGACCCTAATCCAAAGGTGACAGCTAATGCTAAATTAAAAACCATGCGCCAAGGTTCTCTGACAGCAAACAAATTTATTTTGCGGTTCAAGGCAGAAGCATCACAGATGTATATGAAAGAAGCTGTGTTGGTAGAATTTTTGAAGGCAGAATTAAATCCCTCTTTATTCAAGTCTATTTATTGACTACCTTCTATGCTGGAGAGGTTGGATGAGTGGTATAATTGGGCAATGCATCTTGATCAGCAATATCAACAGGAACAGGTGGAGTCAAAATTGATGTATGAAAATGGCAGATTTGGAAAGTCATCAGGAGGAAAGTCCAAAAAAGGAAGGACACCTTTTGATTCATTGTTAAATAGCTTCCCATAAACAACAAAACCAAACAAGGTATTGGTGTACCGAATAACATACATGATCAGGGCTACCAAACAAACAAAGAATTATGTAATTTTAATTATCCCTCATGGAGATATGATTATTTTAATTCAGGGACTCATTGACTCAGTTTTGTGAGGGGTAGTCAGAAATATTAGAATCTGATGCTCCACCAACTGTATAATGTCAAAAACTTGACAGATGGTTTCTAAGGTGATGTGACCCTTGATGGGACCTTAAATTATAGTATTTAATTAGGACTAGCATTCTTCATACTTCAATATTCTCCAATGCATCCCATCTCCTCTGCTCAGAAGGAAAACATTCTTTCCCTGGCCTCCAATCATTATTCTACCTGCAATATTGCCTCTAAACTCAACCTCAGCCAGTCTAGTGTATCCAGAACACTCAGGGATCTCCATCCAAACCTGGATTCCCCCTCTGGTGGTTGTCCTTCTAAGCTCTCATCTACCTCTCAGAGAGCCATCCTTACCCAAATCACCACTGGCAAGGCTGCAAATGCTGTTCAGGCCACCCATTACATCAACAGCATCATCCCCACTCCAGTCTCCTCAGAAACAGTCAGAAGAGTTCTCAGGAAAAACTCATTCAAGGCTGTGGTGAAGAAGAAAAAGCCTTTGCTTAGTATAAGGCATAGGAAAGCAAGATTGGCTTTTGCTCAGAAGTATAGAGAGTGGACTGTGGAGGACTGGAGAAGGGTTATTTGGTCAGATGAGACTAAAATTAATATAATGTATTAGTATCCGAGGAAACCCAGAGTGAACCTGAAAGAGAAATTGAAGAGTATGACCATCATCACCTATGCAATAAAGAAAAATGCCCAGCCTGATTTCTGAAAACCCCTAAATTCTTTATTCACTCAGTGTGGATAGAACCTGAAAGCAGCTTAACAGTAGGATTGAAGACAGTGGATACGCATGCAGCAATTAATGTGGAGGCATTGCTTGACAGTGGTGCTACAGGATTATTCATTAATCGATTCTTAATTACCAGAAATAGTATTTGCAGGCGTAAACTACCACAACCTATAATGGTGTACAATATTGATGGTGATAGGTCCACTGCACACTATAAGGTCTGGAGAAGGATCTAACCATATCGAGACATTACGACACATGTTCCGAACTGCTATGAACCCTACAAAATTCTTTTCAAACTATTTCAAACTTTTTCACACTATTTCAGATAACTTTGAACCATTTCAAACTATTTCATGACATTTCACAACACTTCGAATGACATAGGCCACTATATAGCTGTTTTAAAACACTTTCGATACATGCTGCACATTCGGAACAAACAATTCGCTGCATATCAAGCACTACCAGACAAAAGGAGAGACTACAAGAGATTTAGAATGTGATAAGTGCAGTTTTATGTTTCATTGATATATTAAAGCAATAGAACAAAAACTCTTACTATACTGGGACAACATACATTTCACTTATTATCATTTCTCATTTGTTTTATGAATTACAAAGTCCTCATTGTTGTATATATTGCCTCATGTTTTACACATGTTATTATTTCCTTTTTAGTACTATCTCTTCAATTTGTATATGGACTTGTATTAGTTACTTAGAATAAAAGCAAAGACCAATGGGGAACAGAGCACAAGTTACCCTCTCACTCATTGTCTGATTTAAGAGCCATTCTCTTGAGTCTTAGCTCAGGTCATATCTTTAAGTTCTGCAAAATATCATGAACTTCTTCAAAACTATCATATTCGCTCCTCGTTTTATCGCATATCACCTATCACCTCTTGACAAACACTCCTTATTTGTTATATTCACTTCTCAACATATCTCAACATTAGTCCAACATCTACAAACTTCTTTGAACTCACTTTGAACCTCTTTGAACTTCTTCGAGCCTACTTCGAACTACTTTGCACCTCTTCGAACCTTTTTCAAACTCTTTTGGACATATTTGAACCTATTTTGACCTCTTTCAAACCTCTTCGTATGCCTTTAAAGACTATTCGCCACAACCCTTACCATTTTGTGTCACTAAACACAACATTTTGGGTATCAATGGTGATATTTAGTACCAACTTGCACCCTTCCTCTAGCCTGTGCTATACTTTCTAAGCCTTTTAACAGGGTTTTGTTAGGTTTCCAGGTCGAGTATTATCAATGGTACGATCAATCATAGAGGAACTATTAAGGAGGAGGTGACGATGATACTGAAGTATCAGGATCATCAGGAATGAGCTATATTTCAGGTGTGTGACCTTGGAAAGACCAATCTGATAATTGGATGTCCATGGTTATAAAAGCATAACCCGGAAATTGATTGGAAAACTAGAAAGGTACACATCACTCATTGTCCTAAAGAATGTAATGTGTATGGGAGGAAAGTAAAAAAGGAGAAGAAGGAAAAGAAAGAGAGAGAACATCTGAGGAAGTATTCTGTTACGATGGAGGAAGTGGAAGATGGAAGAAGGAATCAGAGTGGATGCCAGTGCAAAAGCCATGGGATCATGCAATTGAGATGAAGCTGGGATTTGTACTGAAGAAGTCAAAAGTCTACCTGTTATTTCCAAAAGAACAAGAAGAAGTGGCTGCATTCCTTAATGAACAGTTATGCAAGGGAGACATATGACCTTCAAAATCACTGCAGACATCACCAGTATTCTTTGTACCGAAAAAAGATCAGAGGAAGAGGATGTGTACAGATTATAGGTATTTGAATGAGTGGACAGTGAAGAATGTGTACCCTTTGCCCTTGATCTCAGAGATAATTGACAAGATGGGAAAGGCCAAGGTCTTTACAAAATTGGATTTATGCTGGGGGTACAATAATGTACAAATAAAGAGAGGAGATGAGTGGAAGGCTGCATTTGCCACACATCGAGGATCCTTCGAGCCACTTGTCATGTTTTTTGGGATGACCAATAGTCCCCCAACTTTCCAAAATATGATGAACAACATTTTCAAGGACATAATAGACAAAGGCATGGTGACAATATTGATTGATGACATTTTGATATTCATGGAGGATGAAGAAAATCATGAGGCGATAGTGCAAAAGGTGTTGAAAAGATTGGCAGAGAATGATTTATTCGTTAAACTGGAGAAGTGTGTATTTGGAGCAAGCAAAATTGAGTTCTTGGGATTAAAGATTGGTCCTGATGGAATCAAGATGGATCCTATCAAGATACAGGCAATTGTTGATTGGCCCATGCCTACCCATATCAAGGAAGTTCAGGCTTTCTTGGGACTCGCCAATTTTTATTGTTGCTTTATTCATAATTTTTCCAAAATTGCTGCACCATTACACAACCTTACGTGAAAGGGAGTAGTGTAGAGATGGGGAGAACAACAGCAGACAGCATTTGAGGAGTTGAAGAGGAAGTTTGTGGAAGAGCCAATATTAGCTCCAGTAGATTTCATGCATCCCTTAATGAGTAGAATCAGATGCATCTGACTTTGCTACTGAAGCAGTATTATCAATGCTATACAAAGATGACAAAAGGCTTCCTTGTGCATATTTGTCTCGAAGGTTGAATGATGTGGAGAGGAACTATGATGTGCATGATAAAGAGATGTTGGGAATAATATGAGCATTGGAAGCATGGAGACATTATTTGGAGGGATGTACACATCAGATTGAAATCTGGACAGACCATCAAAATCTGCAATACTTCATGTCCACTAAAAAGCTTAGCCATCGACAAGTATGTTGGGCATTATTGCTATTGCATTTTAATTTTCCCTTAGTCCACCAAGTGAGAAGCTTCATAAGGAAAGCAGATGCATTATCCAGACATACAGATCATAAAAGGGGAGTGGAGGAGGACAATAAAAATATTACCCTACTCAAACCTGAACACTTTTGTATTTGTGCTATGTGTCAAGGGCATCTATTGGTGGATAGCTCAGAGACGGTGATGATACTCAATCCAGAAACCCAAACAAAACCTACTAAATGGCTTCAGATGGTATAACACGATTCAGAGGAAGGGTGTGAATTGGTACTAAATATCACCACTGATACTCAAACATTGCATTTAGTGATGCGAAATAATAAGGGATGTTGCAAATAGTCTGTAAGAGCATACAAAGAAGTTCGAAATAGTTTGAAATAGGTTTGAAGACATGTGAAATAGTTCAAATAAGTTCGAAGATGTGCGAAGTAGTTTGAGGTATGTCAAGGAATGAGTTTAGCAAATGTGATGTGTTTTTCGAATGGAGATAGGCAATGGGTGATGAAACAAGAGCGAATACAATAGCTTCGAAGAAGTTCACAATATTTCACAGAACTTAGAGATATGATGTGAAGATAAGACCCAAGAGAATGGCTTCTTAAGTCAGATGATAAGTGAGAGGGTAACTTGTGCTCTGTTCCCCATTGGTTTCCTCTTTATTCTAAGTAACTAACACAAGTCTATATACAAATTGAAGAGATAGTACTAAAAAGGAAATAATAACATGTGTAAAACATGATGCAATATATCAAACAATGAGGACTTGTAGATCATGAAACAAATGAAAAATAATAAATAATAAAACATATAGTGTTCTCATATAGTAAAAGTACTTATCTTGTGCTTCAATATATCAATGAAACATAAAACTACACCTATCACATTCTAAGTCTCTTGTAGTCTCTCCTCGTGTCCGGTAGTGCTCGATATGTGACTAAATGGTTTGTTCTGAATGTGCAGCATGTATCGAAAGTGTTTCAAGACAGCTATATGGTGGCTGATATTGTTCGAAATGCTGTGAAGTCATTTGAAGTGTCGCAAAATGTCACGATAATAGGTCCACTGTGCGCTCTAAGGTCTGGAGAAAGTTTCCAACCGTATTGACACACTACGACAGACCCTCTGAACTGCTACGAACACTATGAAATTGACTTCAAATTCTTGTTGACTTATTTTGCACTACTTCGAATAACTTCAAATGACTTCAAATGACTTCAAATGACTTCAAATGACTTCAAAAGATTTCGCAACACTTAGAACAACTTTGTAGTATTTTGAACAATATTGGCCACCATATAGCTGTCTTGAAACACTTTTGATACATGCTGCACAACCAGAAGAGGTTATTCCATCGCATATCAAGCACTACCAGACACGAGGAGAGACTACAAGAGAATTAGGATGCAATAATAGTGTTTTTATGTTTCGATGATATATTGAAGCACAAGATAAGTACTTTTACCATATGGGGACACATATGTTTCAATTATTTATCATTTCTCATTTATTTTATGATCTACAAAGTCCTGATTGTATGATATATTGCCTCATGTTTTACACATGTTTTACTTCCCTTTTCAGTACTATCTCTTCAAAAATGTATATAGACTTGTATTAGTTACTTAGAAAAACAGAGAATCAGTTACCCTCTCCACTACAGTTGGATTTAAGAGCAGTTCTCTTGAGTCTTACCTCGCATCATATCTCTGAAGTTCTGTGAAATATCGCGAACTTCCTTGAACTTTTGTATTTGTTCTCAACTCATCATCACCTATTGCCACTCAAAAAACCCACTTCTTAATTGCTAAATTCATTTGTTGAACATTTTAGAACCTCCTCAAACTCACCTGAACAACTTTGAACCCATTTGAACCTATTTTGAACTACTTTGCACATTTTTGAACCAATTTTGAACATTTTCGAACATCTTTGTACACTTTGAAAGACTATTCATCACATCGTATACTATTTTGCATTGTTAAACACAACATCCTGGTATTAGCAGTGATATTTAATACCGACTCGCATCCTTCCTCTAGCCTGAGTTAGACTTCATAAGCCTTTTAACAGGTTTTTGCTAGGTTTCCAGGTTGAGTATCATCATTTTGGAGCCCACCACAAGGGGTTTCTAAATCATTTCATCACCTAATCCACCTCAAATCTCTCGGCTTAGGCCAACACAAGCTTGAAACCTTAAAATCAAAACTCGCCAGGCCTTTGAATCTCTTGAACAATCGGGGGATATTCTAATTCCTGTCTCTGATGCCAAATCCACACATTGTTGTCTGTTTCCTTCACATATTTCCTCATCTATGACCTTGTCTTCCTCTTCTTCCTCATTGTCTACTACATTATTCATTATTCCAGCAACTTTGACATATCTACCATCCTTTGCTCAGGTTCTAACTCCTTGAATCGGTACATCTATAACCACCCAAGCAACAATGCCAGCTCGTGGACATTCCACAGCACCTAAATCCGACCCTACTCAACCTCGAGAGCTACATCAATACTTTAACAAGCTCGAAATACTCTTCATCAACTGTAATGTTATGGATCCCAAACTTATGAAGAAGCACACCTGTCAATATGTCGATATCGATATGTCTGAACTCTGGGAATCAATTCCCAAATATGAAACTGGCACTTCATTTTACGATTTTCACGTTGCAATCCACAGACTATATCCTGGTTCCGAAGATAATCAAAAATTGTCAATTTTGGACATGGACAAACTCGTTGGTGAACAACTTCGGATGGGTATCTTTAATGTGAGCAATTTAGGATTATATTACAGGTCGTTCTACAACATTACAAAGTTCCTACTCTCTAAAGGCCGAATTTCAGAGGCAGAACAAAGTAGAGCATTTGTTCAAGGTTTTCAACTGGGTTTATGGTCACGAATTGCATGATGACTCGAACTTAAATTTCCTGACCACTATCCAGATGATGCCTACCCACTTGATGACATTCACACAGCAGCAAAATGTGTTTTAGCAGGGTCAATTAGCTCGAATTCAGCATTGTTACAGTCTTCAGAAACCTTGGCATTGACTTCAAGATCTTTGACACAGATCAAATTGGAAGACTTATTGGCAATTCTTAAAAAATTCGCAACCACACTCGTCATGGCTCTAGCAGGTTTGAAACCTACTAATCCTCCTCAAACTAATAGTGGATTTCGCTCGGACCAGCTCAAAAATTAAGCTTGTGTCTTTTGTGGACTCACTGGTCATTTCATTAGCAACTGCTTGGTTTGCCAGTCCTATATCAATGAAGGAAAGTGTAAAAAGAACAATGAAGGAAAGATTGTCCTTCCAAATGGATGGTTCACCCCTCAAAACATTCCTGGATGCTTTATCAAAGACAGAATCGATGAATGAACTCAATGAAATCCTTCAACTACAACTGTGTCATCACTCATGTACAATATCGCATCCTCAATAGCTACTTTAACACCACCTAGAGGCATCTACCAGGTTTCTGAACAATCTGTGACACCTGAAGATCGCATCGCAAAGCTCAAACAAGAGATATATGCCTTGCAAAGTGGTAGGGCCTTTGCAAAAACTAATTTGAGCATACCAACAGTCCCTGTCTTCCCAAACACCGCAGCAGTCGAATGATTGACTCCACAAGTACCTGCATCATCTATGTCATCTACAGCAACAAAGCTACCAACCTCAACTTCGGCATCATCTTTGACTTTGGAAACAACTTTGCAGCCAGTTATTCATCCTTACACTGCTGCAAAAGAAAATTTGTACCTACCACCACATAAACGAAACTTTGGATCAACTGTGAAAGGTAAAGCCAAAGATGGTTCTTCACACCCATACCCAAGCCCCAATTCAAAAGGATAAAATCACAGAAGATGTTTTTACTCATTCAATGAAACCGCTGATTATCACACTAATGCCCAAGGAATTGTTGTCTTTATTGCCTGAAGTTTGTACAAAATGGAAGGAACAGGTCACTCCATGTCGAATTCAGCAGTCCGAAGGAAATAACACCACAAATCTGCTTAATGATGAGGTTTTTGTGATTGGTGATCCATTCGAAACTTATATTAACAGTCTTCGACCTGACAATATTCCAGAACCCTTCATCGCTGCAAAGGAATCTTATTTGATTAGGTTGATTATTATGAATGTCAATGGAAGGAATCCAGTCAAAAGTGTCATAGACCCCAGCTCTTCGATTATTGTAATATCCAAAGAAATTTGCCATGAACTTGGCCTCGCATATGATCCTGCAATCCACATCCCACTCTAATCGGCTAACGGAGGCATTGACAAAAGTTTGGGTTTAGCACAAAATGTGCCTTGCGAAGTGGGGAGTATCATGCTATTCATGCAAATTCACATAATTCATGACCCAGCCTATGATATCTTACTTGGTTGACCATTTGATGTGCTCACTGAAAGCACCATTAAAAACTACAGAAACAAGGCTCAGACAATCACGATATATGATCCTAATTCGACACAATCATGTGCAATCCCCACAATTCCCCATTCTAATCACCGTCGAAAGGATTTTCACAACTAGAGGATGAAATTTCAGACATTGACCAGTGCACTTTCGTTATCTCATTTGATCCTTCTAATTTATCTATCACTATTGAACCCACTGTGAATATTCCCAATATGGAGTCCTCGAACTCCTCGAAATCCATTTCTTATTCTTCAATTCTTGCAAATTTATATTTAACAGCCAGTCACCAATATGAAACATATTTATTGATCTCGATGGCAAAGTCTATGCCTTCTATGCCTATTATTGACTCCTCATATCCAATTTTTGCAGTGTCTAAAAAGAAATACAAACCTGTCACACAAAAGATTTGCCCAGTTATTACCAAGCTACCCAACCAATTTCACATTATTTGAACAATTACTGGTGACCCTCTTGAAAACATGCCAAAATTAAATGCTCATCCACCATCATTCACCCCCACCTCTGTGATATTCACTCGAACATAAAGCTATCATTGACAAGAATCATCCTGGCAATTCTCTATGTCCAGAGGAATGAAATCTTATGCCCAATTTTATTCGAAATCAGGAAACAGCTTTTGCGTGGACAGAACAAGAGCTAGAAAGTTTTTGCTCTGACTTTTTTCCTCCTATAGAGTTTCCTGTTGTTTCTCACACTCCATGGGTTGAGTGAAATATTCCCATACCTCTAGGTTTGTATGAACAGATATGCAAAATGCTGAAAAAGAAGATAGAAGCAGGAGTATATGAACCATCAAACTCTTCATACCGATCACAATGGTTTTGTGTCATGAAAAAGGATGCGAAATCGCTTCGAATTGTCCACAGTCTTGAACCACTTAACCAAGTAATGATCCAGCACTCAGGCATCATAGCGATACCCAAACATTTAGCAGAACAATTTGGGGGACGATCATGCGGAGGGATGTTGGATCTTTATGTGGCATTCAATGAAAGGAAAGTTGCAGAATCATCTCGCGATCTGACAATGTTTCAGACACCATTTGGAGCACTTTGCATCATTACCCTACCCATGGGTTGGACAAATTCCATCCCTATCTTACATGATGATGTGACATTTATTCTACAGCCCGAAATTCCAGTAACATATCAAGTGGTACCTGGTTTTATTGTTCTACTAAATCACAGAAATGTCAAAATATCTTGTTGCATCTGAAACAATAAGTTGTTCTGTTAACCTTTGTCCCAGGTGATTATCCTACAATGGTCAAGTGTGTGCAAAATGATGCAAAGTTGTCAAAGTTGTTTGAAACATCTCAAAATAGGCTCGAAGTCATTTTGCGATGCAGGTGTTCATAAAATTTTGGAGAGCTGTAGAGGTCAAATAAGAGTATGAGGAGTAATGTATATGTGGTTCCAGTGCTTGAGGAGTGAAGTGGAGCTATCAGCGGTACAGCTCTTGGGTGAACTCTGCAACAAACTGTGGCTCTCGATCACAGAGCAGTGAGCTTGGCAATCCATGGAGCTTCCACACATGGTGCAGATAGAGTCGAGCTGCTCCAAGTGCAGTGACAGTCATATGAGTGGGGATGAAGTGAGCTCGCTTCCCAGCAGAATCGACTGTGCACATTACTGCATCAAACCCATTAGACTCCAGTAGTTCCACCATGAAGTTCACACTGGCGACATCCCAATGATTCTCTGGGACAGGAAGGGGGTGTAACTCATCCATGGGCTTGCATCATGGAGTCTTGGTGCATAAGCAGAGGTTACAGCTGTGACAGTACTGACCAATGAGTCAAGACATTTGGGGCCACCAATAATTCTGCAATATGAGCTCCAATGTCTTCCAATGCCTAGGGTGGCCAGCGATGAGTGAGTTGTGGTGCTGAGAGATGAGTCATCATTAGAGCTGGGGATTGTTAGGTATGTAGATATGGTCACAGAAGTATAGGATGTCATCCTTTTCTGTCCATTCTGCTACATGAAGAGAAAGAGTGGATCCCTTTTTTAGCTCCTTCACTGCTAGAGCCACAGCATCCTCATGTAAACTGCTATGGTTCACATGATAAATGTTGCATAGGATACTGTGCTCCTCACCCTCCAAGGTAACCCCTTTTAGTGCACAGACTGTAAACAGGTCAGGTTGCAACAGAACAATACCTTGATTGTCATGGCTTCCATCCCTATGATCCAGACAATGAGAGAGGGCTTCAGTCTTTTCTGAAAGCAGCCTGGGCGATGGTGCAGAGAGAAGTTGAACCTGGAGAGGTAGAGGGACCAGCAGGCTTGACAGAAATTAAGTTTCTTGGTGGACATGAAGTACTCGAGGTTCTTGTGGTCTATGCGGATCTTGACCTTGCCTTGAGCACCCTCCAGGAAATGTCACCACTCCTCCAATTCCTGCATTATTGCCAGCATCTCCTTGTTGTGGATCTTGTAATTGCATTCCACAGCACTGAGGCTTTTTGAGTAGAAGGTGATGGGGTGCCACTTCTGATCCTTTGGAGACTGTTGAGACAACACTGCACTCATCACAAAGTCAGAACTGTCAGCTTCTACATGAAAGGGGTGGGAGTCATCAGCAAAGGTGAGGATGGGAGTAGAAGTGACCATCTCTTTGAGCTTCTCAAATGCCTCCTGCTTCACATTACCCCAGCTCCATACTCCTTTGCCCATGAGATCGAATAGTGGGCATGCATGGTGTAAGAAATCCTTAATAAAACACCAATAGTGTTGAATTAAATCTGCACACATGGCACCTATTCTGTGCCTCAGTGTAAGAACCCTTAAAACACATATATATGTAAATACATGTACACAAATATGTCATAATGACATGTGGACAGGAACCATGTGGTACACTGCCCTTTTCTCCACCCCACTGAGCCTCACATGACCTGAGCCTCATGTGACCATGTAGGCTCTCTAGGTATATAAGTACGCTGTACCTCTACCTAGCAATACAGAGAGTTCTACGCCCTCTAACCTAAGTTACTTAGCACACTAACCAACTCAACAGGTAAGTAGTAAGATCTGTGAGCACTCTACACTGCGCATAGCATGCTGCTCAACAGGTTATGGGCCCTGGAAGCGATGTTGCACAGCTATGAGCTCCTCAGAGCTCTAGTTGGAAGGAGTTGTACTGTAGCCCCTTGGAGCTCCAACTCACACATTGTGCACAGGTCTTACTACCAATGTGCTTCACTGTGCTGAGCACCTCATTGCTTTTTTGACGGGGTTAGCCTCCCTCTGAGATGATGTCATGGAGCAATGATGTGCCCTTTTGGTGCTCATCATGTGCTAAACAAAAGGAATCTGATGGAGTGCTAAGTTTTGCATCTAGCATTTCTAATTTAAGAGCAAGTGACTGATTTGGTGCTTTTATTAGCTCAAATCTTAAAAATGTCCTCCTCGCTCAATAAACTCATCTCCTTGTTTGATGGCTCCAGCTACAAGGCCTGGGCCAAAAGTATGAAGGTGTGGCTTATGTCACAAGGCCTTTGGCAAGTTGCCTCTGGCGCTGAAACAGTGCTAGCGGCAGCCGATGTTGCCGCATGTAAGGTGTGGAATCGGGAGACTGATCAGGCATATGGAGCTATCTCACTCCACCTATCTCCTTCCATCAGATCCAGATCCGGATCTGCAACAGGACTTGCTAGTGCCCTGTGGCAAGCCCTGCAGGCTGATTTCGGCCAAGAAGGGCCTTCTCAGATATTTGCAGACTTTAAATCTGCAATCTTGATCAGAGTCCCAGTGCAAAACCCTGTGCCGACAATGGCTCAGATCTCTGAGAGATACCAGCAGCTAACTGCCAATGGTGTCGACATCCCTGAGATAGTTCAGGCCTTATTACTCCTTTTGGCATTGCCAAAGGAGTATGATTCTTTATCTTCCACCATCTTATCCACAACTGGTACGACCGGTCTCTCCTATGCTGTAGTGAGGGACCATGTGATGGCAGAAGCTTCCCGTCGAGCTGCCTTTGTGCGCTCTGGGGAAATGGCGAAGAAGCTGTCAGCTGTCAAGAGAAAGGGCAGCAACCCTAAGTGGAAAGAGAAGGGATCAGAGAAATTCAGTAAGAAGTCGTCCAAGCCTTTGGGCTCCGACTCGAAGAAGAAGCATAGGTCTGGCAAGGCTGCCAGGGAAAAGCATGAGAAAAAGGAATCTCACAGCCACCTCGCCTCCACCAGTAGCACCTTATGTGGATGCAGTATGCTCCGCCCATGCTGCCATGACCATTAACAGTCAAGGTGTCATTTTGAATGGACTGGCACAGGCCAGCCCCTCTCGCCTCCCACTGACGTTTGACCGAAGTGTTCAAATGTCATGGCTACATGGGAAATCCATGTATTTCCACACCACTGACCTGAGAAAGCAGCCTAATCAGCCCGAGTCAAAAATCACCAGAACCTTCTCCCCCAGCCCCTCTGTGTACAAAGACTACCAGGCAGCCCGGGACCTGCTCACAGACATCGAAGTGCCTAAAATGGCCAAGAATCTTTGAATTATCGAAGAAGACCAGATGAGTAAGCAGGAAGGTAAGCACCGCTGGGTGGAAACACCTGAGCCATCGGCTCAGATCGAGGAGGTTCCTGAAATAGAACCTGAGCCTGAGGATGATGACAATGAAGTCTCCCTTGGCTCCAAAATGATGGTCTCGGATCAATCGATCTGGGAAAGCGTGAATAACATGCTCACAGATGAGCCAATAGCCCCCTTCACGGGGGCTTATAATGAAATGTCAGTCCTTTTCCCTGACCATTGCATCATTGCTAACAATAGCTTGACAGGGATGAACTATTCGGGCCATTCCCATAATATAGAGTGTCCTATAGAATTTTTAATAAATTATATTGTTGCTTGTGATGCAAAGGCCCTAATCAGGCCATGTGTGATGTGTGCCAGAAAGGAATGCAAACATGGTGCCCCTTGGATCTTGGATTCAGGTGCATCATTGCACTTCACTGGTGAGATGAAAGACTTCACCTCCTATGAAGATTTGCCTATGTCTGAGAGATGGCAGGTCAAGACCGCTACCAGCATGACTTCGATCAAAGGCAAAGGCGCTGTCCTGATTCATCATCAGGTAAAAGTTAATGGGAAGACAGAGTCGTGCATCACATGCTTATCCCCCATTTTCTATCTTCCAGATTTGACAAGTCAGCTTATGTCAATGGGAGTGTTCCTCATTGCTGAGGAATATACTGTAAAAGGAAACAGTAAAATAATTTCCTTTGCAGACAAAAAGGGAAAACCCCAGCTCGATGCGATGCCAATAATACATGGCGAAACTATCTATGTGTGTGATTTGCACATTCAGAGCACTAAGAGTCGTGACTATCTATGTTGCTGACTATGACATTTGGCACAAGCGGCTTGGCCACCCAAGTGAAGCTGTTGTGCGACAGATGCCAAAACACACCCATAAGTTTTCCAAGGATCTAAAAATTCCAAGGGACAGGCACATTTGTCCAGGGTGCACCAAGGGAAAAATGATGTCAAAGTCATTCCCTGGATCTGAGTCTCAGGCTGAAGGAGCCTTTGAGCTGATCCATTCCGATCTGAAGGAATTACCAACACTCAGTTATCACAAGTACAAATATTTTATTGTATTTGTTGATGATCAAATTTCACATATGTGGAGTCAGTGCCTGAGAAAAAAGTCCGATGCTGCTGAGTCAATCAGACAGTTCGAGGCAATGGCCAAAATGCAATATGACACAAAAATCAAGCGTTGGTGTTTTGATCCTGGGGGGGAATTCCATGATCGGGAACTCATAACCCAGCTCAAAGAGGCTGGGATTAAAATTGAGATGTTGGCGCCCCACGTCCACCAACAAAATGGTCGCACTGAATGTGTGATCAGGATGTTAATAGAGAAAGCACAAACATTGCGCTTTACTGCCTGCCTACCACAATCATAGTGGGAATTTTGTGTAGAGCATGCTACATATCTCTACAACTGAACACCAATAAACCACCTGAAATGGCGAACTCCAATCGAAGATCTCAATGGCGAGAAGCCCAATCTGAGTGATGAGAAGGTATTCAGATGCAGTGCCTATGTTTACCTGCCAAAAGAGAAGCATTCTAATAAGTTAGTTGCAAGATCGGAGCTCATGACCTACATCGGCCTGGCAGATGGCATCAAGGGTTGGCGCTTTATGTGCCCATCAGGGTCAATATTTGTCAGTGCTATGGCACTCTTCGATGAGACTCTGTTCCCTCATTGTCCTGGGGCCAAGACCCCAGCAAAAACTGATCTTGGGGATATACCTCCTTCCAGAGATGATGACCACTCTGGGGGATCAGGGGATGATAGCAATGGAGGAAGTGATGACAGCTTCTATCTGGGCCACAGGCATTATGCTCTACTGGCACTGAATCCTCCTCCACAAGCTCCATCCCCACCACCTTCACAATCAGGGTCTGAAACCCCTGAAATGTCTAGAGACCTGCTGTTCAGCTCCTTTGGCGATCCGCCTCAGGGTGCTGATCCATTTGTGCTGGCAGGTGCACCAGGTCCATCGTCCCAGCCTAGTCCAGCACTGCCAGCAGTAGAGGCCCCCATACCTCCACTAAGGCAATCAAACAGGCAGCCATGAGTCCCAACTTGTCCAGGCAATGTCTATGGTGAAAATTGCAACTCCATTCAAATTGAATGAGATATTGTGCAGGAGCGCCAATGGTGGGAACCAGCAGGACAAGGCAGGAGTCGTGCTCCAGCCCTCCCTCAGGTCAAAGAAGAGGTGCCAGCTGGGCCCTCTCAACCACCAGTGGCAAGTAGAACTCCTCCTGCACAGACCCCAGATAATTTGGGATTAGAGTACGTGACACCCCTTCAACCTCAGGAGTCTGAGGTGCCATGGATTTGGCACCAGAATCCCAATGAGGAGCGAGGATGGTAGTTACCCAATCTGGGTACCCCATTATATTGGGGCTCTAGAAGGGATAATTATGTCGCCGAAGGTGGAATGGATCTGATGCACCTTCTGCTTAGCAAAGCAGTTGCACCATCTACAGCATCAGATCCTATCCCGATCCAGTATTGCAACATTGTGTACTTACCCAAGCCTGTGCAATCAGAGTGGAGAAGTGCATGCCTGGAGGAACTAGAGGCCCTCCATAAATGGCATGTCTACAATATCATAGATCTCCCTGCTGGCTGAAAGGCCATCAAAAATAAATTGGTTTTCTCCATAAAATCCGATAGACAAAAATGGGCCAGACTCATGGCCAAAGGCTTCTCACAAGTCAAAGGCATCGACTATGATGAGATATTCTCTCCAGTGGTCCGCTATGAGACAGTGTGCCTCATGTTTGCCCTGAGTGCCCTAGAAGGCATGTACATGACAGGACTCGATGTAAAAACCATGTTCCTGTACAGCAAACTAGATGAGGAAATTTACATGCATCAACCTGAGGGATTTGTCATCCCAGGTAAAGAGCACAAAGTCATGCACTTACCCCAAGTGTTGTATGGCCTTAAACAGGCCGCCCTAGCATGGTGGAGAGAGCTAGAGGTGTTCATGTGATCCATTGGATTCGAATGCGCCAGCTCAGACGCCAGCATTTTCATCTACAAAAATGGTAAAGACATTGTCATCACAATAATCTACATTGATGGTGGCGTGTTCTTGGGGAAGAACAAATGCCTTATAGAGGAAAAGAAAAATGCTTGTCTCAAGCATTGGAAGTGTTGGGACACTGGTCATGTTACTGAATTCCTTGGTATGTGCATAACACAAGGCGCATCAAGAATCACTCTGAACCAAACAACCTACCTAGCCACTGTGCTAGCTCAGTTCAGAATGACGAATGCCAATGCATTCCCCACTCCACTTTTCATGGGATACGTCCCTATGGAAAACCCTGATGAGCCTAATCCAGCTCTCAGAACTGAGTTTCAATCAGTGATCGGGTCTTTATTGTACCTGATGCTCAGAACTCGCCCTGATATCGCCTTCGTGGTGATAAAGATGTCACAATTCTCAGCTAATTTGAGTAAAAAACATCTCGATTTTGGGAACTGAAAACCCGGCAGATATGTTTACTAAAAATCTCAGGAGGCAGCTCTTTGAGAAATTTAGAAGCTCCCTTGGAATTAAATTCGAGGTTCAAACTTAGTACCTATACATGGCACCTTGGATTGTAAAGCCCCTCCAGGTTGATGCCGGTACAATTTGTGGGAGGGTGTTGAATTAAATCTGCACATGTGGCACCTATTCTGTGCCTCAGTGTAAGAACCCTTAAAACACATATATATGTAAATACATGTATACAAATATGTCATAACGACATGTGGACAGGAACCATGTGATACACTGCTCTTTTCTCCACCCCACTGAGCCTCACGTGACCTGAGCCTCACATGACCATGTAGGCTCTCTAGGTATATAAGTATGCTGTACCTCTACTTAGCAATACAGAGAGTTCTACACCCTCTAACCTAAGTTACTTAGCACACTAACCAACTCAACAGGTAAGTAGTAAGATCTGTGAGCACTCTACACTGCGCATAGTGTGCTGCTCAACAAATAGAAATTGATGAAGCCTAGAGAGGAAGGAATGGCGCCAGTGTGAGCTCAATTGCATGATCCCATGGCTTACAGTTAGGAAGTGAGTCAAAGGATTCCTTGGAGAAGACATCCTCAAAGTCATGCAGGTGAGGAAGCACAGAGTCAGTGAAGGATTTGGGCATACTGTTTTTGTGGAAGGCCTCCATGTGTTAGCATATATGCTACCCTACACCAAAGAATGCTACACTTTGTTAGCATGAGAATTTTATTTTGCATGCATCAATATGTACACATGTGTACAAGTGCATTGGTATGCAACATTGTACAATATGTTAATGATACTCAACCTGGAAACCCAAACAAAATGTACTAAATGGCTTCAGATGGTATAACATGAGTCAGAGGAAGGGTGCGAGTTGGTACTAAATATCACTGCTGAGACCAAAATGTTGTGTTTAGTGATGCAAAAGGACAAATTGTGTTGCAAATAGTTTGTAAGAGCATACAAAGAAGTTCGAAATAGTTTGAAATTGGTTCGAAGATGTGCGAAATAGTTCGAAGAAGGTTTGAAGAGGTTCTAAGTCATGCAAAGTAGTCCAAATAAGTTTGAATAAGTTCAAAGGGGTTCGAGGTATATCGAAGAGCAAGTTTAACAAATGTAAAGTGTTTGTCGAATGGCGATAGGCGATGGGCGATAAAACAAGAAGTGAATATGATAGTTTCGAAGAAGTTCGCAATATTTCACAGAACTTAGAGATATGACATGAAGATAAGACTTAAGAGAACTGCTCTTAAATCTGATGATATGTGGGAGGGCCACTTCTGCTGTGTTCCCCATTGCTTGCTATATTGTCCATTCTAACTAACTAATACAAGTCTATATACAACATGAAGAGATAGTACTAACAAGGAAATAAGAACATGTGTAAAACATGAGGCAAATATATCAAACAATGAGGACTTGTAGATCCTGAAACAAATGAGAAATAATAAATGATGAAACATATAGTGTTCCCATACAGTAAAAGTACTTCAATATATCAATGAAATATGAAAATGCACTTATTGCATTCTAACTCTCTTGTACTCTCTCCTTGTGTCCAGTAGTGCTTGATATGCAGCGAATTGGCTTGTTCCAGATGTGCAGCATGCATCGAAAGTGTTTCAAGACAGCTATATGGTGGCTGATGTCATTCAAAATACTGCAAAGTTGTTTGAAGTGTCATGATGATGATACTCAACCTGGAAACCTAGCAAAAAACCTGTTAAAAGCCTTTTGTAGTATAACTCAGGCTAGAGGAAGGGTGCGAATCAGTACTAAATATCACCGCTAATACCAAAATGTTGTTTTAGTGATGCAAAATGGTAAGGATGTAATGAATAGCCTTTTTAAAGCATACAAAGATGTTCAAAGATGTTCAAAATTGGTTCGAAGACATGCGAAGTAGTTCGAAATAAATTTGAATGGGTTTGAGGTTGTTTGGGTGAGTTTGAGGGGGTTCGAAGGTGTTTGACTGGCATCATTATATGTTTTGACAAATGAATATAGCAGTTATGGGCTGGGTTTTTAGTGACGATAGGTGATGATGAGTTGAGAATGAATACAAAAGTTCAAGGAAGTTTGCGATATTTTGCAGAACTTCAGAGATATGACGCGAGGTAAGACTCACGAGAACTGCTCTTAAATTTGACTATAGTGGAGAGGGTAACTGGTTCTCTGTTTTTCCAAGTGACTAGTACAAGTTTACATACAGTTTTGAAGAGATAGTACTGAAAAGGGAAGTAAAACATGTGTAAAACATGAGGCAATATATCATACAATGAGGACTTTGTAGATCAAAAATAAATGAGAAATGATAAATAATTGAAACATATGTGTCCCAATATGGTAAAAGTACTTATCTTTTGCTGCAATATATCATCAAAACATAAAAAATGCTATTATTGCATCCTAATTCTTTTGTAGTCTCTCCTCATGTCATGCTTGATATGTGATGGAATAACCTGTTCCAGTTGTGCAGCATGTATCGAAAGTGTTTCATGACAGCTATACAGTGGCCAAAATTGTTTGAAATACTGTAAAGTCACTCAAAGTGTCACGAAATTGTTCGAGATCATTCGAAGTGTTTCGAAGTCGTCTGAAATAGTGCAAAATAGTGCAAAATAGATTTGACGTCAATTTCGTGGTGTTCATAGTGATTCGGAATGTCTGTTGTAATGTCTCGATATGAGTGAAACTGTTCTCCAGACCTTAAAGTGTGTAGTGGACCTATCATCCTCCCCCTTACTGAATTCCTAACTGTCCCAGTTAGCCATTCAAAGTCACATGCGAAATGTGCGATTGGGGTGAGGAAATTAGTGAGGTTCAATATATTGCTTGTTCTTCCATGTCACCTCCTACATTCATCAACTCTTACTTCTATAATGTCTCTCCTCATCGAACTCAATGCTGAAGTTCTCGAATATGCAAAATTGATGCCTGAGCATGGCGTCGCTGAGGACTCAGATTTCGAACTGTGGGGGAAGGGTTTTTGTGCAAAAATGGTATGTCTGTCGCTGATCCATTCATAGTTAAAGATGCTAAAACATTTCGTGTAGGCAGAATATGATGAACTCACTGAAGATCTTGGTGAAGAATGCGACATGGCCATTCAAAAGCTTGTAGACGAAGTATTTGAGCTGTATAAACCAATGGTGTGATGCGAATGGATTTCGTGGGGTGGAGAGCTATTGTTCATAGGTTAGCTGAGGAGATAGAATGCAGAAGAAGGGAGGAGGAAGAAAAACGGGCTAGAGAGGAACAGAAGGGGGCAAAGAGGGTGGAAATTGAGGGTCAGAGAAGGGCCTTGGTGGACGCTCAAAGATGATTTTGAAGGAGGATTTGAAAAGGCAGAGTGTGAGGTTCGAGGCTGAATTAAAGGTGATCGAAAGGGTGGAGGAAAGTGGGGACAATGAAAACAAGGAGGAAGACGAGCTGCCCGTGGTGAGGGTAGCGAAGTGAAGGGTAGTCAAGGTTGAGAGTGAAGAGGGTGAGGCAGAGGAGGTTGTGGTGGTAGAGGCTATAAAGTGGGTGCAAGTTGAAACAAGCAAGTTGCTCAATTTTCAAGGTCCAGTAAGTGTTTTCTCTTATTTTCAAAGATTTTTTGTGCAGCTAATCACTTTCGTAGTGCGATCGGTGTGCTGGGTTCAAGTCCCAGCCATGGTGTGTTGTTAGGAAGGGCACTGCAAAATGTTCGAAATGCATCCAGGAGGTGCAAGGCTGTTACTGGGTGGGGTTGTCCAGGTGAGGCCTTCGAAAAGGCAAAGCAAAGAAGTTTGTCAGTGCGAAACGAGATTTGCACCCCAGACAAGGTACAAAACATATTTGAGAGTATTTCAAAAGGCTTACTAACTGGTTTTCGAACTTTGTAGTGCGTTGAATTCAGGTTATTGGCCCTTTCAAAGATGGCGAGCAAGTCATGGGGGCATCCAAGCCATTGATGCCCAAATCAAAACAGAAAAGGTGATCATCGAAGGGCAAGGCGAGGGAGGTACAAGTTGTCGAAGGGGTCAAAGAGGTTGATAATGCATGGGTTGTGTGCCATAGCTTGATCGCTGCAAAATTGGCACAGAAAAAATTCGAGATGGAGGTATTGGGGATGGGGGTAGAGGCATTGGAGGAGATGTTGGAAGAGTAGAACTTTTTGTTTCTGTTGCTCTATTTCAAATTATCTTTAAATGTCTTTTTGAAAAGTAAGGTGAAGAAGAAATGAAGATATAATGAAAAAAAATGACTTTTAGGGAAAGGCTCAGTAGTTCATCATAGCCGAAAAACCCTTTGGAGTTTGCATGACCATGCTATGATGTGATATCGTGACTTGTATCATACACTAGAGGCAATCGAAATCTTTGTAAGTAATTGCAAAAAAGAAAAGGGAGGATAATTATTCATTTTCGATGTCCTGAAAATCTTCGAGGGTATCTTCATCGAAGTTCGAAGTTGTTCGAAGTTGTTCGAGGTGCTCGGAGTCGATATCGAGGAATTTCGGTGGTAGGTAAATTGATTTTCGAGTGAGGTATGGTAGCAGACGAAATGTGGCAATAGGTCTATGTAGTACTGACCCATCAAGTTCACAGAGAATATAAGCCCCCCCATAATTTCGTTCGATAATGATAAGAGGGCCAACATATCGGGGTTTCATCTTGCGATTGAGGGACTTCTTGATTTGCATGTTTTGAAGTAGCACTAAATCTCCTTTTGCAAAGTTGTAGTTGCACATCGTATGTTCATGAGCAAGTTCAAAGCATTTCGCAGCTTCGATTCGGGATGCATAGACCTTCAAATATAACAGTTCAAGGTCGTTAGATCATTTTTGTAGCACTATGGCTCATCGAGCTATATGATTGGTTGTCGATAAAATTGAATTGGGTGGCAGTTGCAAGTATGTTGCTTCAGAGATGTCGAGGGGTATTAGAGGATGTGCTCCTGTAACTGTGAAGTAAGGAGAACAACCCATGCGTTTATGAACCATGACTCATTCTTTCCAAAATACTGAGTGCACCCCTGCTGACCATTTCACTTGTTCTCCATTGACAGCTTTAAATAATGATTGTCGAACATCAGAATGGGCTCGTTCGACAAGTCCGTTGGCATGCAAATTATAACCGCTAATTCGAATATGGTTAATATGATATCATTTCACAAGATATTCCATGGCTGCAATAAATGCAGCACCATTGTCGGTTACGATTTCGTATAGTGAGCCCCATTGACAAATAATGTCTTCGAAGATCCAATTGCCCAGAGACATGGCATTTTAGCATCAAACTTTTCACCATTCTGGATAGGTCATTAGTGAACATCGCCCTTGTATGATGTATTTAAATCTGTTCGAAGGCGGCATTTGCATTGTGTCGATATATACTTTGCCGAAAAGGGGTGCTGGAGTGGTGACTGTGGGCAGAATTAGAACATTTCGCATTTGTCAAATTTGGCATAGGTGGCAGGTTCGAATATACCATGCGATGTCGGATTTCATGTTTGGCCACCAAAATTGAAGGGCAATAACTGATTTAGTAGCAAAAACCATTTTGTGTCTGATGTCATCGTGAGCTGCACGAATGATTTCGAGATGACATTCTGGAGGAGCGACAATTTTGTGAGCTCCTTGGGAGTCTTTTCTCCATAGTTTGCCCCAGTCTAAAAAGAATTTGGTGCAATATCGAATAAAGGTAGCGTATCCTGTGTCTGATAGATCAGGGGGTCGCACCAAGTCATGTAAGCATTTTTGAATGCGAAGTAACCTCTCGTTGTTCGTTTTTGCATTATTCGATCATGGGACATCGTTATAGGTGAGATCCTCCCCTTACTGAGATTCGAAGAGAGGGAGAATGTTGAAATTCGATGTGAAGTAAATGGTCGGGTTGTAATAGGATTTATTTGATGTACGAAACCATGAAGGCGGCCAATCCAGTCTCCGAAATTATCTTTGTTGTTGAGTTGAACATCTTCATCTTGTGGGGGGCGTCTTGAAAGTCCGTCAGGACCATGGTGTGTTTCTGCGACGTGGACTAATGTAAAATGAAAGGTTAGGATGGATACAATCCATTGATTGATGCTAGTGCTAGGTGCGATATCAGGATTCGAGAGCATGCCTTTAATATATCATGCATCGACTTTGACAATAAGCCTTAGAACTCCTATTAGGTACAATCGTAGTGCTCCGAGAGCATGATATAGACCGTTGATGTGTTCAGTTGGTACTCGGTGCAGAGTCTCAATGGAAGGGGTGAACACTTAACCTACAACTGCAGGCATGCTCGGGGTGAGGGGGGGGGGTTTCCTTAGAGGGCCTTGGATCATCCTTCAGGGCACAGAGACTATGGAGAGGCTGGTATGGTGGTTTTCAATGTGTGCACTAGTTGTGTACGCTAAAGGGAAGATATATGCAGTGGCAGGAAAGTGTGCAACACAAAGGGGCAAAAATGTGCAGTGTGGAAAAATGTGCAATGGGAGTGCAAAAGTGCACAATGATGGGGAAGATGAAAGCGGGAGGTATAGTGAGATGAAGACAGCACTGAGATGTGCTTGGAAGGTGATGCAAAGGTTGGGGATGCAAATGGGATGAAAGTGCAAGCAGCGGAAAAAGGTGCAAATGGTGCGCAAAATGCAGCTATGCAAATAAGTGCACAAATGCAGCTATATGAAGTGCGCACTACAATAGTGCACAAACAAGGACGAAGGATGCAATGCAGGGACAAAAAGCAACAATACAATGAGGGGACACAAACGATATGCAAATGCAGCTATACGAAGGGCACACTACAAAGGCGCATGGACTGGATGCTGGTGCACGGACTATGTGCGATGCTGACTGAGCTATGAACTATGAGGGGGGGAAAGATCCTCTGGATTCTCTATATGTCCACCTACTATATACAAATGGCTTATGTGATAAAAACAGTAAAATAAAATGTAAAAATAGAAAGCACCATGCACTACACACAAGTGCATCCATTTGCCCATCTAAACCTGACCACACTATGCCGCTGCCTCAGCCAATAAGATCTGTGCACCTATAGCTCAATATCCAACTGTTCCAGTGCGATGCACTATTTTTGGTGTGCTCTAGGTCTTGTGCACTCTTCCCAATTAATCTGCTTCAGTGTTATGTATCACGTGCTGTGCCTTAGTAATAATGATGTGATTGACCTGTGCCAGTTACCAGATAAGGCAATGCTGATTGGAAATGCAGAAGAACTATAAGGAGATGCTGGGAAGGGCCAAATACCACCAAAGCACCAGGATTATGTGAAAGCACCCAAGTGTGCACAGTCCAATGCCAAATAGGCGCAAAGCGCCCCAATTATGTGAGAATGTGCAGTTTGCTCATGTTGGAATCATGGTGTGCCTCAGGTAAATGTGCCAGTAAGATGGAAGCCACAATGCACAGTGCAACTGGTGTGGTGGATTGTTGTGTGTGTGATAGGGATTGTGCAATGAGTGCACAGCAGAGAATGTGAGTTGCAGGTCAAGCATAAAAGGAGCATGCAAAGGCGCATTGAGCATGCAATAACTGTAAAAGGCAGATAAGGAGTGTGGGGGGGGCACGTGGAGGCAGTTTGAAGTGCAACGAGGTGCATTTAGGGCACACGACAGCAGGCAGCTATGGGGGAACCAAAAGCACAGTAGAAATGTAAAAGGTGCACAAAAGCACACCTAAGTGGTCAAAGGCATGCAAAAGTGCGCTGCGCAAAGTGTGTGGAAGCCATCTAGGAGGTGTGCACAATTGCAAAAAATGCTGTAGTATGTGCACAGGGTGATAGGGAGCCATATCATCTCCTCCCAACTGAAGTACTGACTGTCCTCAGGCAGCATGCGATTGGTCAGTGCAAAATTTTCTTCACTCACATAAGCGGCCATCCTCTCCTTATCTATCTCTGACCACCATCTATCCTCTATAACTCTTTCCACAACCCATCTCTACGTGATCTGATGGCCTCAGCATTCACCTTAGCCCTCAGACAAACAATCCTGGCCCTCAATGAAACTGTTTCTGCTGCTGGGAGCGAGCAGACAACTATACAAGCTTGGGGTGAGGGGTTTTGCAGTAAACTGGTGCACTTTTTGTGTTTCTATAACCAGCATAGGTTGCTAAGGGTCGGGGCATGTAGAACATGTATAAAAGCCATGCGGACACTGTTAAAGATGATGCAGAACTCGATGCGCTCCTCACGAAGGCATGCAGCACATTCAGTGGGATCATGGTGGAGGAGTGGCTTACTTGGGGTGAGGAGCTGATGCCTGATATGCATAAGATGATTGAGGAGAAAGAGCGGTCTGAGGAATTTGAGCATAGGGTGCACAAGCTGGCGGGGCAGCTGGAAGTGCGCAAGGTGCACCATGTGCTCTTGACTGCTGAATTGCAGGCACCCAAAGTCAACTTGGAGCATCTGGAAGGTGAGTTTATTGCAATTGATGAAGCAAGCGATATAGATACCGCCGAAGCACAGGAGGACAAAAAGGCATGCATTGCACTGGTGTGCTCTCTGCGTGCGCTTTCTGGAGTGACTGATACTGAGGTCATAGGTGAAGGAACCAGTGAATCTTGGGAGAGTGGGGTGACGAGCAAAGGGGAGAGTGAGCCAAGCGATGAGAGTGCTAGTGCAGATGAAGGCGCAAGTGCGTGCCCAGTGCACATACATCGAGGTACCACCACTGAGTGGCATTGGCGCCACCTCTGACGCTAATAGCAGACTGGTAAGTTTCTTTGGATATGCTTCAAACTCACTAAATGGTTTCCCTCCTACTCTAGTGTGATAACTGCCACCGCATGGGCCAGCTGGCTAGGTGCATCTCTGTCAATGGAAAGCAGTGCACTCCATGTGCAAATGGTAAGAGAAAGTGCAAATGGACGAAGTGCACCCTCGCACAGCTGCACGCAACTTCTAGAGGCAGGAAAGCAGCTACTGGGCACCCTGGTGTGTCTTTTTCTCATCCTCCTTCCACACTGTGCTAACTATTCCAAAGGCACATCACAAATTGACAAGGCAATGAGAGCAATGTGGGGCTTGTCAGCCCCTTGAAAGAGTGCATGTCGAAGTGCCGCAAAGTCGAAAACATGCCCCCTCCCCCATCACAAGTGCGCCCAAGGCCACGCTGCCTTACCGTTCGCCAGGCAAGTGCACACATGCAATCCTCATGCCAAACCAGATTGGGAAACACCTTGGGGGATGCAGTCTACCAAGGCCAGGATGTCAAAGTGCTCAACTTAGTGCAATGCCACTTGGTGGTCACAGTCTTGGGTGCCATGCACGATTGCCTTAAAGAAGACATCCAAAGGTCGCTCATCGAGTTAAAAGTCGCCAAGAGCCAGTTGCACAGTGCAGAGCAAGTGGAGGTGGACGCAAAGGTGAAACTGGATGTGGCCACAGAGCACTTGGAGTTCCTGGAGTCCATTGAGTAGCCACCTGACTGTATTAACCAATAGATAGCCCATAATTGATTTTCTTGTTGCACTTGTGATAAACATGTGATGTGCTCCAAAGTGGTGCAATGCGCACGCACGCACAAATGTGCACACTTTGCGCCAACCTGCATGCGCACTTCCATGGTGCTGTAAAATGAAATTTATAAGTCCAAATAATATATGTGAGGGAAAAGAGATAAGATGGGCAACGTTTGAGCAAGAAATGTCAAGTGCACAAAAAATGCACACCAGTGCAAAAATGTGCAAATGCAAAGGAGTGCAGAAAAATCATCCAACCATCACTTTCCTCCTCCCAACTGAGATATTGACCATGTCCAAACGATAAAAGAGTAAGAGATAAAAGGAAGCGCACACCGTATGACAAAGTCTAAAAAAATGGGAAAGGCTCAGTAGATCATCACGGCCAGTAAAACCCATGGGTTGCACAATCACGGAATGCGTCCAGGTGCGACTTCACGAATAGGAAAAAGGTAACATAAAAAATGAAAGAAAGCAAAGCATACATATAAAAAGGTAAAATATCCATAGCAGTGTGCACAGAGCGCTAGTTGCGCACCTCATCAGCGCTTTCTTCACCCTCAGCACTATCTCCCTGCGCTTCTTCTTTGTCAACTGCTTCTTCATCTTCTGTGTCCACTACTATGGACTCTTCCATCTCTCTCAACCGCGTTGTGGTGATATCAAGCATTATGTCAGGAAGTGCAATGGACTTGCGCGCATGGTACGGCAGTAGGTGGAATGTGGCTACTGGCCTGTCGAATACCATTCCATTGAGTTCGCAAACGATATATGCACTGCCTTGATTGTGTGACACTATAACTAGAGGACCAAGATAATGTGTGCACATTTTGCAGTTAAGGCTCTTCTCGATTGCTGTGTTGCGCATAAGGACTAAATCGCCATGCTGGAAGTTAAAATTGCAGATGGTTTTTGAGTGCGCCTTCTCGAAACAGAGTGCCACTTTGTGCCTTTCTGCATAGATGCAGGAATGGATGTGCAATGAGTCTTCTGGACGCTTTTGTAATGTGCGCACGCACTGCATGATCAAGTCTGTAGTGGAGAGTATAGAATCTGGGGGTGGGTTAAGGTATGTCACTTCAATGATATCAAGAGGGATTAGAGGCTGCACACCTGTAACAATGAAGTATGGCGAAATGCCAAGGCACTTCTGAACTGTGATGCACTCTGCCCAAAAGACTGAGTACAGCGCGTTGAACCATTTTGACTCTACTCCATCTGTGGCTTTGATAAGTGCTTGATGCATGTCGAAATGTGTGTGCTCAACAATTCCATTAGCATGCGAATTATAGCCAGATATGCAGATGTGATTGATATGGTAGCGCTTACTGAGATAGGCTAGCACTTTGATGAATGGCTTGCCATTATCAGTGACTATCTCGTACAATGCGCCCCATCTGCAGATGAGGTCTTGGAACATCCAATCACCAAGTGTGCTTGCGTTTTCTTTAGGAAGCCTGTGGAATTCTGGCCAAGTCACAAGTGAGCAATGCCCTTGGACGATATAGCGCTGCCCTGCTGATACTGGTAAGTGCATCATATCAATATAAACTTTACTGAAGAGAGGCGCAGGTGTTGTGATGACTGGTGGTATTAGAACCTTCTGTGCTTGCTGGATCTGGCAAATATGACAAGTGCGCACAAACCAAACGATGTTGTCCATAATGTGCAGCCACCAAAAGTGCTCAAGTAATGCGGAGCGCATCGCGTAAAAGTGCTTGTGTCCAATGTTGTCGTGGATGGCGCACAATATCGGTAAGCATGTAGACTGCCAAATAACAAGCTGGTGAGTGCCATGTGCACTGCACTTCCATAAGCATGTCTTGTCTTTGAAAAAGGTGCTTGCATAGTGCACGAGCACGCTGTACTCAGAATCTGTGAAGTTGCTAGGGTGTGTTAGAGTATCCATCCAAATCCACACCAAATCTAACTTCTCATCCTCTGCATCTGCTGTTGCACTCCTTGGAACTTGGCTATAGTCGTCGTCATAGATAAGTGCACTATTGCATGCATTTTGTGCATTTTGCATGTTTGCGCTTGGCTCTGGCTGTGTTAGTGTGAGTGCTTGCACTTCAAAGGACTGTGAAATGGGATGTATCGCATGCATAAAGCCATGTAGCGCATCAATCCAATCCTCAAACTCTTCATCTTCTTCTCCTTCTAAGTCTTCTGGCTGCTTCGGCCGACATGAAAGCCCATCTGGACCATGCACTGCTCCCCTAACATGCACGAGCATAAAGTAGAATGTAAGGATTGAGATGATCCACCAGTTAGTGCTGGTGGATGGTTGGATATCAGGGTTTTGTAGCATGCCCTTGATATAGCGTGCGTCAGTCTCAACAATTAAGTTGCGCACACCTATAATATAAAGGCGCAAACTGCGCAGCATGCGGTAAAGCCCATATATCTCTAGCTTCAGTTGCAAAAAGCATGCTTCTCTGTCGTTGAGCATAATCGAGCCAAACCAGTTGTAAATGCACATTTTTGCATTTGCGCTCTTTTGCTGTCAAAGGTAAAAGCTGACCGCTATCTGGGAAGTGTCGACCGCAAGGATAACGGGGAGTTCTGAGGAATAATCGATCAGTTGTAGCACAGGGCAATCTAGTACTGCTTGCTTGATGTCATTTTGCACTGCTATCTGCTCTGGGCCCCATTCGAATGGAGTGTCCTTGCACGTAAGCCTTGTGAGCGCATTAACATGATGCGCATAATTGTGGATATAAATGTGCATTAAACCAACTGTTCCCAAGAATGCGCGCACTTGCGACAGAGTGTGGCATGCACCCCAATTGCAGATAACATCTACCTTGTTGCATTCGGGTTTTCTACCTTCAGGGGTGCAATAATGGCCAAGAATGACAAAGTTCTCAGTGCACAGTGTGGATTTTGTCCCAGAGAAAGTGCCCCCACTATATTTCATGCACTGCACAATGCAGTTCACATTCTGGAAGTGCTCCCACACAAAGCACCTTATGCCAGGGTTCGCAGTGAGCGCTTCGCATGAGCCATCCGGTAAAATGTAGCACTTCGAAAACCCCTTGACTGAAATGTTGTTGATATAGGGAATGGTGTAATCTGGAATCTCCGGCTGCAGAATATAGCACACATCATTATGGAAGATTGGTACTGAGTTTGTCCAACCCATTGGCAATGTAACGAGGTGCATTGCACCATACAGCATCTGGAATGTCATAAGGTCGCATGACAATTCTTTGATTAAGCACTTGTCATATCCCACATATAGATCAAGGACAGCGCTGCATGCATGCCCTGCAAACTGCTCTGTGAGGTGCTCAGGTGTAGGGGTGACACCGGAGTGTTTAATGGTAATGTGATTAAGTGGCTCGAGGCTATGTACAATGCGCAGCGCTTTTTCATCTTTCTTGAGCATGCAGAACCAGCACGATCTATATGCCAAATTTGAGCACTCATAAACACCTGAGTCTATCTTCTTCCAGATAATAGCACAAACTTCATCATATATCCCTGGTGGAATGGGGATGTTGCACTCTATCCAAGGCATGTATGGAATAACCAGGATTTCTACTGGGGGAAAGAACATGGTCTTGAAGCTGCCGCACTCCTCATTGCTCCATGCAAAGGCTTCATTCTGCAAAGACATCAAGTGGTGTAAAACCTTCATCTCCTTTGGTAATAAGAAATTGGTGTAGCACTTTTGGAGCGCTTGCATGCGCTCTTCAGTATAGCGCCCGGTCGGGGTAAATGGTGGCGGGTTTGGTAAAAGCGCAGGAAGCACCACTAGCAGATCGCCTATAATGTTGTGCTCAATGCGGAATTTATTTGGGACAGGCGCAATAACTGGTTTGACTTTTCTAGCAACCAGTTTATACTTCTTCTTGGTTACTATGCCCTTTTGCAGCGGGCACACTGCTAAATCGATAAAAGTTGCACACCCATGTGTGCTTTTCGGAAATGTGGCTGGAATAAGTGCCACAGGGTCAATCGAATTTAAGAGTGTGGGATAGGTAGAGTTGAGAGATAATAGAGGTCGAAGGAACAGAAGTGGAAAATGGAATAAGCGCAAATGCAGAAACGTCACAAGGGTATCAAAGTTGAATGTTATAATAGTAGCAGCTTCTCCTTGGTCTGCAGTCAATTCCTTGAAGCCTGACGAAAATTTCTGTGTAGGTTATGCTGAATAGCAAAGTGCGGTGTTGCTGGAGCTGGTAAGAAGTGGTGCAGCTTCCCCCTAGGCTTTGTTGGAATGGTGGAGATGGCACCTGTGTTCAGATCACAGATCGTAATCATTTGCACTTCATCCGCAAAGTTGCGCATGATGGAGCACGTTAACACATCAAAGGGGCACCCTAACAGAATATCGTAAGCAGGTGAATGGATAATGTGAACTTGCACATAGACAATGATATCTCCGATGCATGCAGAAATGTTGCATGCAAGCCCAAGTGACTCATCTACCTCTCCATTGGCTGATTGCATGTATAAATGAATGTGTGGGTTGTACTGAAGTCCAAGATGATGGCAGACCACTTCTGACATTGTGATAATTTGTGAACCTGGATCTAAGATAGCCTCGAAGTATTGTTGGTTGTCGATCAATAAATCAATGGAATGAAGTGCATGCGACTCTTTTGCAACCTTCAAAATGTCAGGGTTTTCAATTTTGCCTGGCTGGAGATGGGTGAGGTACTGTTCAAATGGATCCTGCAAAACAATAGGAAGTGGCACTGCAATTGCCATGCTAACTGGAGGCATCACACTCAGCACTTTATTTTCTGCAAAAGGTCTGTGCGCTTCACAGTGCACAAATGGCATAATGCTCGCAAGGTTGGTAGCTACCACTTCTGCACTGGTAGCTGCAACGCGCTTTGGGGTAACTTGTTCTCTATGGCACTGTCTGAGATCAGGCAAAAGGGACAGGACCTCTTCATGCAAAACCGTGTGGAGGGCACCTTCATGGTGCGCACATATATGTCATCGACAATCTGCAGATTCTGGATGGGAACAACAGTGCAATATGATGGCTCTTTGCCTTTGGAAGTGTTAACTGGTGCTTCTGATTTATCTGCTGCTGCGGGCACAAAACACGCTTCAGGAATGTTGGAATAGGGATGTATGAGCATCTCATTGGGCGCTTCAGTTGCGCTCGCAGCTGGTTGCAAAGCTGGGGACTCAATACTGTCGGCGGGTGCAATGTCTGTGGTTGTAGAATGCGCACTCTCTTGATTGGATGTATTGCACAGTGTGCACCGCAGGATTTCAATGCCGTTGAAGACTTGCCTCTTCCAAAGCACCATCAACTCCTGCTCAAGCACATCGATGTGCTCTTCCTTCGTTAGTTGCACATTTGGTGTGCTTTGCATATAATCTGCTGCAGGCACTGAAGCGGCAACGTACGTCGACTGTAAAGGTGCTGCTGGAGCTGGATGAGGCACTATATTGTAGATGAGCTGCGAATTGGTATTAGATGAAAGTTGACCAGTGGCTATCTGCCCTGGGTTGTGCTTATGCCATTCCTCGATGTGCTTCCCCAAGAAGTTGCCTGGAATATAACGTGGCACAAATGCGCCACCTGGGAGTATGATGCGCCCTTCCCCATTTCACCTACACTTTCCTTTGCTAATAAGGCACTCAATTGAAGTGCACTCAGGGATATAGTGCCCTGTTTGACTGCAACCATTGCACTTGTTGGTGTTCGAGCGAGGCGCGCCATTTCCGCCATCTCTGCATGATGTGCTCAATGTGGTAACTATTGTCTGTGTCATGTGCTCGAATCAGACTGAGATGTCTTCTGCTTTGACTGTGGGCATGCTAGGTTGAGGCTGGGAAATGGGTGCACTGGGTGCTGAGTAGGGTGCATACATATCGGGGTTTTGCACTGTGAGCCTGGTAAGTGGCTGGAAATAGTGTGCTGGGCCTTCAAAGATAAAGTTGATCATATCACATATTGCATCTAATGAGTATGGCACATTTGCAGGCTGATTAGGTACTGCAATCGCAAGGCAGCTCAAAATGTGCTATAGCTGGTCTGGTCAAAACACTCTAATGAACATGCGGCTTTGGTCGTAGCATGCCAATATGCCTTGCGCAACTAAGCATTCGCTAATGTTAAAAAATGCGCGATAATAGCATGCAATTTCTTCTGCAGTTACAAGGCCAAAGCATGCAGTCTTGCCAATAAGCTTGTCCAGGTTGCTAATACTCCATTTACTGCCATCCCTAGAGCCAGGATAAAGCTTTAGGACAGCGTCTTTGAATGCGCCATAGTTGTGTGTCATGCTATACTCCGGTAGCAGTTTCCAAATGTCAGCAGTGTCGCTGTCCAAATAGCGCACAGTGTGGAACTTTTTATTGGTCTCATCAGTGACATTACAATTGTGGAGGAGTTGCACAAGCTCCTCAAAGTACTTCTGGAGTTCGCGTGGTTTTGTGGGGTCAAAACGCAGCACGTTTTGGTTAGATGCAGATGGCATGTGCATGGTAGCCATGGTAGGTGGAATAAGGTGTATAGAGTTAAGATCTGGTAAAAGCGCAGCGAAATTCGAAGGCAGGGAAGAATGTGGTGATGTGGACAGAGTTAGGGTAGGTAGGAATGATTTAGGTGAAGGTGGAGGTACAGACAGCGTGGACGAGTGATGCATGTTGTTAAGGAAGAGTGATTCGAATACTGGTATTTACCCAAGCTGGAGCACAGTTGCTAACAGCTCAGAATGGAGAGTGCAAAGGTGGTTAATGTTGAAGTGAAGGGCGAGCCGATGGAGGTCTAAAATATGGTCTGATAAACAGAAACCCCTCACAGTGGGCTCCAGAAATGATGTGTTCAGTTGGTACTCGGTGCAGAGTCTCAATGGAAGGGGTGAACACTTAACCTACAACTGCAGGCATGCTCGGGGTGAGAGGGGGGGGGGTTTGCTTAGAGGGCCTCGGATCATCCTTCAGGGCATGGAGACTATGGAGAGGCTGGTACAGTGGTTTTCAATGTGCGCACTAGTTGTGTACACTAAAGAGAAGATATACACAGTAGCAGAAAAGTGCACAATGCAAAGGGGCAAAAATGCGCAGTGCGGAAAAACGTGCAATGGGAGCGCAAAAGTGCACAATGATGGGGAAGATGAAAGTGGGAGGTGTAGTGAGATGAAGACAGCACTGAGATGTGCTGGGAAGGTGATGCAAAGGTTGGGGGCACAAATGGGATGAAAGTGCAAGGGGCGGAAAAAGGCGCAAGTGGTGCGCAAAATGTGGCTATGCAAATAAGTGCACAAATGCAGCTATACAAAGGGCACACTACAATAGTGCACAAACAAGGATGAAGGATGCAATGCAGGGATGAAACACAACAATATGATGAGGGGATGCAAACGATATGCAAATGCAGCTATATGAAGGGCACACTACAAAGGCGCATGGACTGGATGCTGGTGCACGGACTATGTGCGATGCTGACTGAGCTACGAACTATGAGGGGGGGAAAGATCCTCTGGATTCTCTATATGTCCACCTACTATATACAAATGGCTTATGTGATAAAAACAGTAAAATAAAATGTAAAAATAGAAAGTGCCATGTGCTACCCACAAGTGCATCCATTCGCCCATCTAAACCTGACCACACTATGCCGCTGCCTCAGCCAATAAGATTTGCACACCTATAGCTCAATATCCAACTGTTCTGGTGCGATGTGCTATTTTTGGTGTGCTCTAGGTCTTGTGCACTCTTTCCAATTAATCTGCTTCAGTGTTATGTGTCGTGTGCTGTGCCTTAGTAATAATGATGTGATCAACCTGTGCTGGTTACCAGATAAGGCAATGCCAATTGGAAATGTGGAAGAACTATGAGGAGATGCTGTGAAAGGCCAATACTGCCAAAGTGCCAGGATTATGTGAAAGCACCCAAGTGCACACAGTCCAATGCCAAATAGGTGCAAAGCGCTCCAATTATGTGAGAATGCACAGTTCACTCATGTTGGAATCACAGTGCACCTCAGGTAAATGCACCAGTAAGATGGAAGCCATGATGCACAGCACAACTGGTGTGGTGGATTGTTGTGTGTGTGAAAGGGATTGTGCAATGAGTGTGCAGCAGAGAATGTGAGTTGCAGGTAAAGCATAAAAGGAGTGCACAATAACTGTGAAAGGCAGATAAGGAGTGTGGGGGGGGTGCATGGAGGCAGTTTGAAGTGCAATGAGGCACATTTAGGGCACACGACAGCAGGCAGCTATGGGGGAACCAAAAGTGCAGTAGAAATGTAAAAGGTGCACAAAAGTGCATGAAGGCATGCAAAAGCGCACTGTGCAAAGTGTGTGGAAGCCATCTAGGAGGTGCACACAATCACAAAAAATGCTGTAGTATGCGCACAGGCCGATAGGGAGCCATATCACCATAAAGTTCGAGTTTTGGCTGCAAAAATCGAAATTCACGGTCGTTAAGCATAATCGATCCGAATCGACCATAATATCATTTTCGAGGGTTTTCGGGATCGCACTGAGCAAGAAAGAAACCAATAGCGATGTTTGAAGTGTCGACTGATAGGATTACCGGGGCTGAAGATGAGTAATCGATAGCTCGAATTGCTGGGGAATTGATTAGAGCTGCTTTTAAATCTTCTTGGGCTGCTATTTGTTCTGCTCCGAATTTGAAAGGTACATCTTTTTGAGTGAGCTGGATCAGTGCTGCAGCTCATTGAGTGAAATTTTGAATAAAGATATGACAAACTCCAGTGGTTCCTAGGAACGCTTTGACTTCAGTAAGGCTTTGACATGGTCCCCACTTACTAACAGCTGCAATTCGAGTAGGGTCGGCCATACGATCTTCGATATTGCATCGATGCCCTAAAACAATTATTTCGGGGATGCATAGATAGAGTTTCGGACCTGAAAATGTTCCTCCACAATACTTCATGCACTGGACTATCCGATTTAAATCTTCAAAATGCTTCCAGACAAAGCATCGAATAGCTGGATTCTTGGGAATCATTTCGTAGGATCCACTGATCATTCTATATTCTGATTTCGGACCTTTAACCAGTGTGTTGTCGATGTAAGGGATGGTGATATGAGGAATTTCAGGCTGTAGAATAAATGCCATGTCGTTGTGTAAGATAGGGACAGAATTTGTCCAACCCATGGGTAGGGTAAAGATGCGAAGTGCTCCGAATGGTGTCTGAAACATTGTCAGATTGCGAGATGATTCTGCGACTTTCCTTTCGTCGAATGCCACATAGAGATCCAACATTCCTCCACATGATCATTCCCCAAATTGTTCTGCTAAATGTTCAGGTATCGGTACGACACCTGAGTGCTGGATCGTTACTTGGTTAGGTGGTTCGAGACTGTGGACAATTTGAAGCAATTTCGTGTCCTTTTTCATGACACAAAACCATCATGATTGGTACAAAGAGTTTGATGGTTCATATACTTCCACTTCTATCTTCTTTTTCAGCATCTCACATATCTGTTCATACAAACCTGGAGGTATAGGAATGTTTTGCTCAACCCATGGAGTGTGCGGAACGACAGGGAACTTTATAAGAGGAAAAAAGTTAGAGCAAAAGCTTCCTCGCTCTTGTTCTGTCCATGCAAAAGCTGTTTCCTGATTTCGAATAAAATCGTGCATAAGTTTTTGTTCCTCTGGCCATAGGAAATCATCAGGATGATTCTTGTCGATAATAGCTTTACTTTTGAGTGTATATCATGAAGTGGGGATAAACAATGGTGGATGAGGATTTAATTTTGGCATGTTTTCGAGAGGGTCGCCAGTAATTGTTTGAATAATGCGAAATCGGTCAGGTAGCTCAGTAATAACTGGGTGAATTTTTTGTGTGACAGGTTTGTATTTCTTTTTCGAAGCCACGAAAATCAGATATGAGGAATCAATGATAGGTGTAGAAGGCATAGACGTTGCCATCGAGGTCTATAAATATGTTTCATATTGGTGACTGGCTGTTAAATATAAATTCGCAAGGATCAAAGAATAAGAAACGGATTTTGAGGAGTTCGAGGACTCTATATCAGGAATATTCGCAGTGCATTCGATATTGATAGATAAATTAGAGGGATCGAATGAGATAATGAAAGCGCATTGGTCAATGTCTGAAATTTCATCCTCTAGTTGCAAAAATCCTTTTGACGGTGATTAGAATGGGGAATTGTGGGGATTGCACATGATTGTGTTGAATTAGGATCATATGTATATCATGATTGTCTGAGCCTCGTTCCTGTAGTTTTTAATGGTGCTTTCAGTCAGCACATTGAATGGTCGACCAAGTAAGATATCGTAGGCTGGGTCACAAATTATGTGAATTTGCATGAACAGCATGATACTCCCCACTTTGCAAGGCACATTTCATGCTAAACCCAAACTTTCATCAATGCCTCCATTAGCCAATTGGAGTGGAATGTGGATTGAAGGATCGTAAGCGAGGCCAAGTTCATGGCAAATTTCTTCGGACATTACAATAATCGAAGAGCTGGGTCTATGACACTTTCAACTGGATCTCTTCCATTGACATTCATAATAATCGACCTAATCGAATGAGATTCCTTTGCAGTGATGAAGGGTTCTGGAATATCGTCAGGTCGAAGACTGTTAATATAAGTTTCAAATGGATCATCAATCACAAAAATCTCATCATTAAGCAGATTTGTGGCATTATTTCCTTCGGACTGCTGAATTCGACGTGGAGTGACCTGTTTCTTCCATTTTGTACGAACTTCAGGCAATAAAGACAACAATTCCTCAGGCATTAGTGTGATAATCAGCAGTTTCATTGAATGAGTAAAAACATCTTCTGTGATTTTATCCTTTTGAATTGGGGCTTGGGTATTGGTGCGAAGGACCATCTTTGGCTTTACCTTTCACAGTTGATCCAAAGTTTTGTTCATGTGGTGGTAGGTACAAATTTTCTTTTGCAGCAGCGTAAGGATGAATAACTGGCTGCAAAGTTGTTTCCAAAGTCGAAGATGATGCCAAAGTCGAGGTTGGTAGGTTTGTTGCCATGGACGAGATGGATGATGCTGGTACATGTGGAGTCGATTGTTCGACTGCTGCAGTGTTTGGGGAAACTGAAGGTCGAGAGACAGGGACTGTTGGTATGCTCGAATTAGCTTTAGCAAAGGTCCTACCACTTCACAAAGTGTATATCTCTTGTTTGAGTTTTGCGATGCAATCTTCAGGTGTCACAGATTGTTCGGAAACCTGGTAGATGCCCCTAGGTGGTGTTGAAGTAGCCATTGAGAATGCGATGTTGTACATGAGTGATGATGCAGTTGTGTTCAAAGGATTTCATCGAGTCCATTCATCGATTCTGTCTTTGATAAAGCGACCAGGAATGTTTCGAGGAGTGAACCATCCATTTGGAAGCATGATTTTTCCTTCATTGTTCTTTTTACACTTTCCTTCATTGATATAGGACTGGCAAACCAAGCAGTTGCTAATGAAATGACCAGTGAGTCCACAAAAGACACAAGCTTAATTTTTGAGCTGGTCCGAGCGAAATCCACTATTAGTTTGAGGAGGATTAGTAGGTTTCAAACCTGCTAGAGCCATGACGAGTGTGGTTGTGAATTTTTCAAGGATCACCAATAAATCTTCCGATTTGATCTGTGTCAAAGATGTCGAAGTTGGTGCCGATGTTTCTGAAGACTGTAATGATGCCAAAATTGAGCTAATTGACCCTGCTAAAACAAATTTCGCTGCTGCATGAATGTCATCACGTGGGTAGGCATCATCTGGATAGTGGTCAGAAAATTTAAGTTCGAGTCGTTGTGCAATTCATGACCATAAACCCGGTTGAAAACCTTGAATGAATGCTCTACTTTATTCTGCCTCCGAAATTCAGCCTTTAGAGAGTAGAAACTTCATAATGTTGTAGAAAGACCTGTAATATAATCCTAAATTGCTCGCATTATAGATACCCATGCGAAGTTGTTCACCAACGAGTTTGTCCATGTCCAAAATCGACCATTTTCAATCATCTTTGGAACCAGGATATAGTCTGTGGATTGCGATGTGAAAATCGTGAAATGAAGTGCCAGTTTCATATTCGGGAATTGATTCCCAGAGTTCGGATGTATCAATATCAACATATCGACAGGCATGCTTCTTCATAAGTTCAAGATTCGTAACATTACAGTCGATGAAAAGTATTTTGAGCTCATTAAAGTATTGACGTAGCTCTTGAGGTTGAGTAGGATTGAATTTAGGTGCTGTGGAATGTCCTCGAGCTGGCATTGTTGCTTGGTGGCCATAGATGTACTGATTTGAGGAGTCAGAACCTGAGCAAAGGATGGTAGATGTGTCGAAGTAGCTGGAATAATGAATGATGTAGTAGAGGATGAGGAAGAAGATGAAGACGAAGTTGTAGATGAGGAAATAGGTGAAGGAAACAGACGACGATGTGTGGATTTAACATCAGAGACAGGTATTAGGATATCCCCTGATTGTTTGAGAGATTCGAAAACCTGGCAAGTCTCAATTCCAAGGTTTCGAGCTTGTGTTGGCCTAAGCCAAGAGATTTGAGGTGGATTAGGTGATGAAATGATTTAGAAACCCCTTGCGGTGGGCTCCAAAATAATGATACTCGACCTGGAAACCTAGCAAAAAACCTGTTAAAAGCCTTTTGTAGTATAACTCAGGCTAGAGGAAGGGTGCAAATTGGTACTAAATATCACTGCTAATACCAAAACATTGTTTTAGTGATGCAAAATGGTAAGGATGTGATGAATAGCCTTTTTAAAGTGTACGAAGATGTTCAAAGATGTTCAAAATTGGTTCAAAGACATGCGAAGTAGTTCGAAATAAATTCGAATGGATTCAAGGTTGTTTGGGTGAGCTTGAGGGGGTTCAAAGGTGTTTGACTGGTGTTGATATACGTTTTGACAAATGAATATAGCAGTTATAAACTGGGTTTTTAGTGATGATAGGCGATGACGAGTTGAGAATGAATACAAAAGTTCAAGGAAGTTTGTGATATTTTGCAGAACTTCAGAGATACAATGTGAGGTAAGACTCAAGAGAACTGCTCTTAAATCTGACTATAGTGGAGAGGGTAACTGGTTCTCTGTTTTCCAAGTAACTAGTACAAGTTTATATACAGTTTTGAAGAGATAGTACTGAAAAGGGAAGTAAAACATGTGTAAAACATGAGGCAATATATCATACAATGAGGACTTTGTAGATCAAAAATAAATGAGAAATGATAAATAATTGAAACATATGTGTCCCCATATGGTAAAAGTACTTATCTTTTGCTGCAATATATCATCGAAACATAAAAAATGCTATTATCGCATTCTAATTCTTTTGTAGTCTCTCCTCCTGTCTGGTAGTGCTTGATATGCAATGGAATAACCTGTTCCGGTTGTGCAGCATGTATCGAAAATGTTTCAAGACAGCTATACGGTGGCTGAAGTCGTTCTAAATACTGCAAAGTCACTCAAAGTGTCGCGAAATTGTTCAAGGTCGTTCGAAGTGTTTCAAAGTCATCCGAAATAGTGCGAAATAGTGCGAAATAGATTTGATGATGATTTTGTGGTGTTCATAGTGATTCGGAATGTCTGTCGTAATGTCTCGATATGAGTGAAACTGTTCTCCAGACCTTAAAGCATGTAATGGCCCTATCAGCAAAATTGTTCAAAGTCATTTGAAGTGTTTCGAAGTTGTCTGAAATAGTGTGAAATAGTGCGAAATAGATTTGAAGTCGATTTCATGGCCTTTGTAGTGATTCAGAGTGCATGTCGTAATGTGTCGATACAAGTGGGAATCTTCTCCAGACCTTAGCATGTGCAGTGGACCTATCAACATGTAACATAGTATATAGACTATATACCTAGGGGACCCTAGTTGTGTTTTCTTAGGTATTCCATCCACACTTGTGGTGTGAAAAACCTTTCTCAACCAGCTCATCTATTAATAACCCCTCCCATCAAGACCATCAACCCCCCATCATGCACATGGATCCCACCCCTTCTTGTAGAGAGAACCCACATAGTCGAGCTAGCAGATAAGTAGGTGTCACCCTAACAGAAGAACAGAACTTTTCCATCTGTGCACCTTCTGTTACTTGTGCATATGTCATTGTTTCACTGTGCCATATCCAATTACTCATCCTTTTAGCATGAGCCAGAAGTGCCTGTATATATGTAATCTACCTTTTCTTTTATAAGCCGATGCCAGGCCTCACCTTACACTGTGACCACCAGTGATTGAGAGGCAGTGCTTATCATTAGTCTGGTTTAGTTGAGATTTATTTTACTCTATTCAGATGACTATTTTAAGTAGTTACAAGCCAAATTCAGTACTATCCCCAAAATCAGGCACTGTCAGAAGGGATATTGATCTGAAGTGCTTGACATGCTGAACAGTTGATGAGTTACCAAGTCACAGGTCTTGCTGAGTTTAGTACCTGAGTTACTGAATCACATGACCCATAGAGATCCCAAAAACCAAGTTTTGAATTTGTTGAAGAAGTGACTTATAACAGCTCAAAATTATTATGTCTGAACCTTCAACTTCTAACCCCAGTCCTAACCCTGTTTCCATGCCAGTGCTAGAAGCGAAAATTGATGCACTTACAGCACAAATGTCACAATTGGTGTCAGTATTGGCAGCATCACAGCACAGACAAGCAGAAGTAAAACCAGAAACAATAGAAGATAAAGATGATGAGATGGAGGAGATGGTGGAGTGGATGTCCTAGGAAGATGTGCAGGCAGCAGAGAAATCTGAAAATGGAAAAGTGCACTTACCTAAGTATGCACCCCTACAGATTCTTGATGGTAGCATGGAGAATACAAAATCAACTCTGTATGTCAAGACCTGTTTCACCCAATTGGATTCCTGATATTACCTGACTCTTTTCCGACTCTTTTCTGACCTTGTCTGTCAGCATTCCAGCTGCAGCACTTTTTAGTCATCAGACAAGTTGTCATGTGCTTCAGTAATCATTTGCTTACTTACCTTATTTCTAATACAGTCTTACCAATTCTGGTTATGAACACTTACCAAGACCCATTAGTAAACTTCTGCCTTTTCCATTATTCTTCCAGCCTTCGTTATTTAAGCACCATAGCTTAGCCTTAGTCTTCAGTTAGCAAATTGTGTATATTTGGCTACACATTGTAATTTGCTTGTGCCTATTCATCTCCAGTCTAATATCAATCCTTAAATCATCCTTGACTTAATCCTGCCTTAAACTCTTAATCCTTCAACTCTTATTGACTCCAAATCACTCTATAACCTCTGCTTAATCTATCCTCACCCTCCATCCAGAAACCTGCTGGATATCTGAACCCCTCCACCTGAAATTGGACAACTGACGAGAAGAATGGCACAACTTCTTATAAATTAAAGACAAGTTCTCTCTGGCCCCTTTTTACCTGGTTTGCTACAGCCCAGTGGATTCTGCCTAGAAACCTCTGAAACCCTCAGACCACCAATGACCAGTGATAGATCCATTGCATGCTTTAAGGTCTGGCTTCTAAACATATCAATACATTGTGACAAACACTCCAAACCTCTACAAACCCTACAAAATCAATTTTGAATCCTTTTCAAACTATTTTGAACAACTTCACATGATTTTGAATAACTTCGAATGACTTTGCAACATTTCAAATGCTTTCAAACAACTTTGTAGCACTTCAAATGAAGTTGGCTGCCACATAACTGTTTCGAAACCCTTTTGATACACACTGCACAACTGGAGTGAGCCATTTCATTGCATATCAAGTGCCACTGGACATGAAGAGAGACGACAAAAGATCTAGAATGTGATAAGTGCAGTTTTATGTTTCAATGATATATTGAGGCAATAGGACAAGTACTTTTACTATACTGGGACAATGTACATTTTATTTATTATCATTTCTCATTTGTTTTATGTTTTACAATACCTTTATTTGCTGTGCATATTGCCTCATGTTTTCCACATGTTATTGTTTTCTTTTTAGTACTATTTCTTTAAATTGTATATAGACTTGTACTAGTTAACTTAGAATAACAAGAAAAAAGGGAACAGAAAAGAAGTTAACCTCTCCATTATCATTCAATTTAAGAGCCATTCTCTTGAGTCTTAGCCTCACATTGTATCTCTAAGTTCTGCAAAATATTGCAAACTTCCTTGAACTCTTGTATTCACCTTTGACCTATCGCATATCACCTATCGCCTGTCAAAAAACACTTTCCATTTGCTTACTCATTCCTCGATATACCTTGACACCAGTCTGACATCTTCAACTCTTCTCAAAACTACTACAAACCTCTTTGAACCTTTTTTGAACTCTTTTGAACTTCTTCATATGCCTCTAAAGACTCTTTGCAATGTGCCTCGTCATTTCATGTCACTCACTACAACTTTTGGGTATCAGCGGTGATATTTAGTACCAACTTGCACCCTTCCTCTAGCCTGTGTTATATTTCTTAGGCCTTTTGACAGGTTTTTGTTAGGTTTCCAGGTCAAGTATTATCACCAGGTCCAACCAGAAGTCTGGTGTATTCCTGAACAAGTCCCAACCTTGGCAGTAGTGATCTTGAACTTTGACACTATAGTATTGTACATCCATGGGAGGAAGCCAGAGTTTCATACAACTGAATCTAGACTTATGTTTTCTCTCTCATACATTCAGGGGGGGAAAGCACAGTTCTGGAGAAACATGGCTATTAATCAAATTGCCATGGGATATAAACCATTTGCAACCCTCAAGAAATTTCTGGAGAAACTTGAGGCCCAGTTTGGAGACCCTAATCCAAAGGCAACAGCTAATACTACATTAAAAACCATGCACCAAGGTTCTCTAACAGCAGATGAATTTATTTTGCAGTTCAAAGCAGAAGCTTCACAGATGGATATGGTATGGGAGAAAGCATTGGTAGAATTTTTGAAAGCAGGATTAAATCCCTTTCTATTCAAGTCTATCTACTGACTACCTTCTATGCCAGAGAGGTTGTATGAGTGGTACAATTGGACAATGCATCTTGATTGGCAATATCAGCAGAAACAGGTGGAGTCGAAGTTGATGTATGAAAATGCCAAATTTGGAAAGTCATCAGGAGGAAAGTCTGAGAAGGAAGAATGCCTCAGGCACAAACTCTGAGGGCACAGCCACCAGCCATCACAGTGACACCAGTTATGGAGTCAGCAGCATCAGCAGATGCAATGGACATTGATCAAGCAGGGAGACAAGCCCCACTTATATGTTTTAACTGTGGGCAGCTAGGGCATATTGCTAGGAATTGTAGGCAGAAGAGAAAGATTAGGGAAGCTACAATTGAGGAAGTGAAGCCAGAGGAAGACAAGCAGAAGAATTTTGTAGAAGAGTCCCAGTAAAGGTTTCCCCATTGGTGTTAAGGCTAAAGCTCTTATGATATTTGTTCATTGAATATCCTGTTCAAGTGAAGATTGAAGCCGCTCATAAGCAGCTTATGAGAATGACTTAGATCGCAAGTAAGAGCATTGAAAAGCTAGATCAAGCTGATTGACCTAACTATTGTATTGTCATATTTATACAAATGAGAACAATAGCAGTTACCATACACATGAATACAATAGTATGAGAAAGAACAGGTTCAAATACAATAAGGTGTGAATAAATAGATGAGATGCATATGCACATGTTGATACAGCTCCCTATCACCCTGTGCTCGTACTACAGCATTTTTCGTGATTGTGCACACCACTTGGACATCTTCTACACACTTTGCATGCCTTCATGCACTTTTGTGCACCTTCATGTGCTCCTTGTGTGCTACTGTGTGCCTTTGTCTGCTTTATGTGCTCCATTGTGCTCCCATGTGCTCCAGTGCACTCCAATGCACTCCCATGCACTTCCATGCACTCCAGTGCGCCTTCATGCACCTTTGCGTGCCTTTGACCATTTAGGTGCGCCTTTGTGCCCCTTTTGCATTTCTACTGTGCTTTTGGTTCCCCTATAGCTGCCTGCTGTCATGCACCCTAAAGGCGCCCTGTTACGCTTCAAACCACCTCTGTGCGCCCTCCCCACACTCCTTATCTGCCTTTCACAGTTATTGCATGCTTGATGCGCCTTTGCACACTCCTTTTATGCTTTACCTGCAACTCACATTCTCTGCTGCACACTCATTGCACAATCCCTATCACACACACAACAATCCACCACACCAATTGCGCTGCGCATCGCGGCTTCCAGCTTACTGGCACATTTATTCAAGGCGCACCATGATTCCAACATGAGCGAACTGTGCATTCTCACATAATCGGGGCACTTTGCACCTATTTGGCATTGGACTGTGTGCACTTGGGTGCTTTCATGTAATCCTGGTGCTTTGGCAGTATTTGGCCTTTCACAGCATCTCCTTATACATAGTTCTTCTGCATTTCCAATCGGCATCGCCTTATCTGGTAACTGGCACAGGTCAATCACATCATTATTACTAAGGTGCAGCATGTGACACATAACACTGAAGTGGATTAATTGGGAAAAGCACACGAGACTTAGAGCACACCAAAAATAGTGCATCGCACTGGAACAGTTGGATATTGAGCTATAGGTGTGCAAATCTTATTGGCTGAGGCAGTGGCATAGTGTGGTCAGGTTTAGATGGGTGAATGGATGCACTTGTGGGTAGTGCATGGTGCTTTCTATTTTTACACTTATTTTACTGTTTTATCACATAAGCCATTTGTACATAGTAGGCAGACAGATAGAGAATCCAGAGGATCTTTCCCCCCCTCATAGTTCATAGCTCAGTCAGCATCACACATAGTCTGTGCACCAGCATCCAGTCTGTGTGCCCTTGTAGTGCACCCTTCGTATAGCTGCATTTGCATATCATTTGCGTCCCCTCATTGCATTGTTGCGTTTCATCCCTGCATTGCGTCCTTCATCCTCGTTCATGCACTCATACAGTGTGCCCTTTGTATAGCTGTGTTTGTGCACTGTTTGTGCACTCATTTGCATAGCCACATTTTGTGCACTGTTTGTGCCTTTTTCTGCCCCTTGCACTTTCATTTCATTTGTGTCCCCAACCTATGCACCACCTTCACAGCACATCCCAGTGTTGTCTTCATCCCACTACACCTCCTGCCTTCATCACCCTTGTCATTGCGCACTTTTGCACTTCCATTGTGCATTTTTCCACACTGCACATTTTTGCCCCTTTGTGTTGCACACTTTCCCGCCACTGCGCATATCTCCCCTTTAGCGTACACAACTAGTGTGCACATTGAAAACTGCCATACCAGCCTTACCACAGTCTCTGTGCCCCGAAGGACAATCTGAGGCCCTCTAAGCAAACTCCCCCCTCACCCTGAGCATCCCTGCAGTAGTAGGTTAAGTGTTCACCCCTTCCATTGGGACTCTGCACCGAGCACCAACAGAACACATCAATGTATAATAGAGTGGGAGAGAAGATAGTGAGATTAGTAAGGATGCACTGTAAAACAATAAGAAGTGTCAGGAAACAATAAGAAGTGTCAAGTGCCAAACGAGATGCATGTATGAGTAGAATAGTATCATGAGAGAAAAGTGAAGTGTCCTCCCCTTAACCATAACATTACCCCCCCCCACTAACCTCTTTCGTCCATGAAAGATCAGACCCTAATCATCTGCATTGGGTCGAACAGTATAAAAACTCCTGAATCTCCCACCCTAGTCATGATGGTGTCAATGGTAACAGATGAATGGACAAGGTGTGTAGGTGCCAGTGCCTTGATGTCATTGAGTTCTACATTCACAAAGAGGACTGGACTGTCTGTGTGTGAAATGGGGGGAGGGTAGTGCATGCGGTAATGGACCATCATTCAAATAAGTAACCTGCTCCAATAGAGAAACATGATGGCAAAGCTGCCACTGAAGAGAGTGCCAAGAATAATTAAAAGAATGCAATTGGATGCCATTGGTAGAAGCAGTTTACATAGTGCAATGTTGCGGTGGTAAAGAGTGGTTTCATGGTGGTGCATGAGGGCATAGTATTGGCATGTGTTTGGGTTGTCACTTGTGGCAATGCGGGCATGTGAAATCAGGACAGTGAGAGAAGAAGTGTCCTATGTGTGCACACATGAAGCAGACAGAGTTTTGCATCCACTGTGGTGGTGGAGAGTCGATGGGTGGAGGTGGTGTCAGTGGTGTTGGCATTCTGGGTGGGGGTGGTGAGCTTGGCACTGTATCATAGCTGTCATTCTGTTCTTCATTGGACTTGATGAGGATAGTAGGGAAAAGTGTTCTTGGTATAGGTGCTATTACTGTGGGGTGTGGCTCAGCCTCTTGATTCAAGGAGTTGATGAAGTTGAGCATTTCTAGTGTTCTGGCTTCGTTGGCCAGCCTTCAGAAGATTCTCTCTTGGGCAACAATTATTCTGTAGGTGTTGAAGAGGTTCTCTGCAATGTCTCGTTGATAGGTCCACTGCACACTATAAGGTCTGGAGAAGGATCTCATTGTATCTATACATCACAATATGCACTCCAAATCACTATGAATGCCACGAAATCGACTTCAAATTATTTTCGAACTATTTTGCACTATTTCGGATGACTTCAAACTATTTTGAACCATTTCACAACATTTTGCGACACTTCGAATGACTTTGCAGCATTTTGAATGACTTTGGCTGCCATATAGCTGTCTTGAAACACTTTCAATGCATGGTGCACATCTGGAACAAGACAAGTTGCTGCATATTGAGCACTACTGGACACGAGGAGAGACTACAACAGAGTTAGAATGCAATAAGTGCATTTTTATGTTTCATTGATATATTAAAGCAATAGAACAAGAACTCTTACCATACTGTGACAATGTATGTTTCACTTATTATTATTTTTTATTTGTTTTATGTTTTACAATACCTTTATTGCTGTGTACATTGCCTCGTGTTCTACAATTGTTATTATTTTCTTTTAGTACTATTCCTTCAAATTGTACATAGGCTTGTATTAGTGAACATGAATGGGGGAACAGAGCACAAGTTACCCTCTCACTCATCGTCAGATTTAAGAGCAGTTATTTTGGGTCTTACCTCACATCATATCTCTAAGTTCTGCAAAATATCGCGAACTTCTTTGAAACTATCGTATTCACTCCTCGTTTTATCACCCATCGCCTATAGCCATTCAACAAACACTTCACATTTCCTAAACTCATTCCTCGATATACCTTGAACCTCTTCAAACTTCTTCAAGCCTACTTCAAACTATTTCGCACATCTTCGAACCTATTTCAGATGTTTTTGAACACCTTCATATGCTTATAAAAACTATTCGCAACATTCCTTATTATTTCGCGTCACTAAACACAATGCTTTGGTCTCAGCAGTGATATTTAGCACCAACTCGCACCCTTCCTCTGACTCGTGTTATACCATCTGAAGCCATTTAGTAGGTTTTGTTTGGGTTTCTGGGTTGAGTACCATCATCATAACATAGGAAGGTGGTGTAGTTTTTCTAGAAGGCATTGTTCATTGTTGTTCCTGAGTTCATCTTCGACAAAGCTCAGGATGGTGGAAAACATTTGTTCAGGATTGGGGTCGGGTCAAGCGAGTGTGATAAGGTGGAGAGCATTCATACTTTGGTTAGAAGATTTTCTTTTGGTGTTTGTAGTCATTTAGTATTTTTCTAGCATTCTTTAAGTGTTCCTCAGGCTCCCACATGTTTTCAGAGGTGGGATAGCCTTTCCATTTTACGAGGACTTGTTTCCCTCAGCCCTTTTCTATGCACTATAATTGCTTCCACCTTGTGTTCTAGTTCCCCTTCAATTAATTTGGGGGGTGGAAGTAGGTTGTTTGGGCCATGTGTGTCATTCTCTTTGTATAGTGTGAGTAGAGCGGCATGGAATACTGGATGGCTCTTCCATTGTATGGGTAATTTTAGTTTATAGGCATGCATTGAGACAGCCTGTGTGATCAGGAAGGGGCCCTCACATTTTGGGGCCAGTTTATGCATGGGGTATCCTAGTTTGAGGTTTCTGGAATCTAGCCAGACCTTCTCCCCCACTTCAAATGGAGTGAAGGATTTGCCTGTCTGGGTGATCATAGTCTGGCAGGATAGTTCATGTGCCACGAGCGCCTCTTGTCTGGCATTGCTTAGATTGGCGAGCCTCTGCTTGGTAGTGGGTAGGTTAGTTTTTTCATATGTAGTATGGATCACTTTGGGGAAGGCCCCCATCATTAGAAAAAAAGGGGTGGATTTCACAGCAGAATGGTGTTTCTGATTGTGTATGAATTTTGTGGTCGTGAGATGGTTTTTCCACTGCAAAGGGTTGTTTGCACAGAAGATTCTGAGGTAAATTTCGAGTTCTTGGTTGACTCATTCAGTTTCTCCATTGGTTTGGAAGTAATAGGCCATGCTCATGGCCAGTTTGATTCCTAGCAACCTTCCAAGCTCCTGGAAAGCATTTGCTGCAAATCGCAGGTCTCAGTCCAATATAATTTTGTCTGGTAACCCAAACCTCCTAGATACATTATGTAGATAGAGATCTGCTGCTCCCAAGGCATCAATGGTCTTGTTGCAAGGGATGAAAATTGCCCCCTTTGTAAGACCGTGGTCAACCATGACTATAACTGTATCCAAACCCATATTGGGTGGTAAGTCAGTGATGAAGTCTATTGTTACCAGTGTGAAGGGTCATGTGGCTTCTGATTTTATTGGTAGAAGGGGGGGTGTTGTTGGGTGCATGTTCACCTTCATTTGTTGGCAAGTTGTGCAACCGTCAATATAGTTTCTGATGAAGACTGTCATTTCAGGCCACCAGTAGTCCCTTTGGACCAATTCCAGTGTCTGGAAGTGCCCTGGGTGTCTGGTGAGGATCTTGTCATGGTATTTTTTAACTATTTTTCTTCTTAGATCTTTATTCTGTGGAACATAGCAGCAGTCTCTGAAGAAGACCATCCCATCACTGTCCATTTTTGAGTCCTTGACTACTGATCTGATCAGAGGAGTTCCCCCCATTTTGATTGATCAAACAATCTCCTTTAGTAGGTCATCCCCCATTAGTCCTTCTGCTAAAACCTCCTTTAGTTCAGTATCGATTACTCACATAAACATTTCTTTCCCTAGCAAGATGACATCATTGTTATCATTGTCTATTTTGGGTACATGGTCTTCTCGTCTGGATAGTGCATCAGATTTTACCATTTGTTTTCCTGGCACATGTACCAGTCGGAGGTTGAATTGTGACAAGAATAGACTCCATCTTGCCTGACATCGGTTGAGCCTCCATGCAGTTCTGAAATACATTAGGTTTTTGTGATCTGACAGGATCGTAGTAGGGTGTTCTAACCCTTGGAGATAGTGTCTCCAGATTTCTAATGCCCATATTATCTCTAGCAATTCCCAATCATAAATTTTGTAGTTTCGCTCAGTCACAGAGAGGGAGTGTGAAATGTACCTGCAAGAGTGCCAGTCGCCATTACTGTCTGCCTGTTTTAGCACTGCCCCAATAGCATATTTTGATGCATCACTTTCTACCACAAAGGGCTTGTTTGTGTTTGGCATCAGTAGCACAGGTGCTTCCATGAATTTGCATTTGAGTATCTCGAAGGCTTCCTGACATTCATGAGTCCAGTTGAACTTTTGGTCCTTCTTGGTGAGATCATTTAATGGCTTGGCAATCGCTGTGAAGTTTCCAATAAATCTGCAATAGAAGTTCCTGAAGCCTAGGAATGATCGCACCCCCCTTAATGCTGATGGGTGGTGGCCAATCACGTATCCCGCTGAGTTTCATCAGGTCCATGGTGGGCTCATTGGATTGAAGGATCAGCCCTAGGAATTCAACTTGCGTTACATTGAATCTGGATTTCTCTGGTTTTAGATAGAGGTCATGCTCTGCTAGCCTTGCCAGGACTCATCTGGTTCTTTCTTCATGTTATTTTCGGTTTTTGGAGAAGATTAGAATGTCATTCATATAGATGACCACCCATCCTTCATTGAGCATGTCCCAGAAAATGTCATTCATCATTGCTTGGAACATAGCTGGAGAGTTGCAGAGCCCAAAGAACATAACCTTGGGCTCAAACAGCCCCTTGTTAGTTTTAAACACGGCCTTCCACTCATCCCCTTCTTTGATTCTGATGTTTTGATAGCCTCATCTGATATCTAATTTCGTGAACCATCTAGCTCCTTTTAGTTTGTCAAGCAGATCCCCAATCAGGGGAAGAGGGTAAGAGTTCTTGATGGTCCTGTTATTCAGATATCGGTAGTCTTGGCAGGGTTGTAGTGCATCAGAGTCTTTTTTTGCAACAAAGAAGAAAGGGGATGCCATGGGTGATTTGGATGGAACAATGTATCCTTTTCATAGATTCTTGTTGATGAATTCATCCAGCTTCTTCTGCTCAGTGGGAGTGATAGAGTAAACCTTGCAATCTTTTGGGATAAAATCCGGTTTTAGCTTGATTGCATGGTCCCACGGCCTTGACTCAGGGAATCTTTCCAATGCTGCTTTTTTGAACACCTTCCAATACTCTTTGTATTTATCTGGGAGTAAATTGTCTAGGGATTGTTTTCCTTCCCTGGTTTCACTTTCATGGGTGAACTTTTGTGAGATGGATGTTTTTACTTGAATATGTGTGGTGTTAGAGTATGTGAGCCTGCCAGTTGATCTAGATTGGGTAAGCCAGGATATCTGCCTGAGCTTTTGATAACCTGGTGGGATATAGTCATATTCATTGGTAAGAGAGGCTTCACTGGTCTCAAACACCCCTATCATGGGTTTGCCCCTGATGTATGCAAATAGTATGTCTGTGTCTCTCTGACTTTCCTCGGTATTGAGCGATATGTTGATGCCTGCAGCATCTAGTACCAGCATCTGTGGGTCATTATTGGGGTCTGAGTCTGTTGCCAGAAGTGATCCATGGTTGTCTTCAGTGCAGAGTTCTCTTGTGAGATGAACTGCCCTGAGCCTACTCTTCACATGCTCAGCGGTGGCGAGGTGGGTTTCCCTGAAGGTCTCCCCAGTGCTCCTTATAGGTAGTCTCCCAAGGGTCGGGCTCAATGTTACTCTCAATTCATGTGATCCCTTGTCATCTATCGTGGAACCCTGGTCACCATTAGTAGTGTCTCGTTGCATCCACTCGATCATGACTTGGATCTTGCTGAGGAGGAGTTTGCTGGTGGATTTAAGGGAGAGCATACCTTTTTCCCAGTCGATCCTTGGGTTCTTCTCCTGTAACCATGGGAATCCCAGGATCATTCTTTCCTTTCCTGTCTTTGTGGTCAGATGCTCAGTGCCCTGCCTTGTGGCAGATGAAGCACTTTCCTTTCTTTATATGTTCCAGTCTCTCCACATAAAAGAGTCGAGTGGTGTTCATGTCCATGGCATTTGGATCTTTCTTTGATGTCCCTCCCCCTCCATTTCTGCTGTACATCCTTTCTTTTATCATCTTTGCCCATTTTAAATGTCCTTCAGCTCAGGCTGAGTGGGTGTACCATTCTTCAATAGTGTCTCATCCTTCAATAGTGTCTCATCTTTCAATAGTGTCTGGGGGGTTCTCCATTCCAAAGACCTTATCCAAGATCTTGTCGTTGAGTCCTTCAATGAGGTACTTGATAAGAGCACTATCTTCTCTAATTTTTGTTCAGTAAGCGAGGGCTTTAAACAGTGCAATGTACTCATCGACCCCCTTCCCTGCTTGTGAGAGGTTTTGCAGTTGCATTCTCACATTTCCTGCATCATCAATGGGAGAGAAGGCATTCTTTACTTTCTCTGTGAAGTTTGCAAAACTGTTCCAAAGTATGTCATGCCAATACCTCTCTTCCAAGTAGGCCTGTTTCTATCCCCCCGCCATTCCCCCGTTCATGTAGAATAGCACAAAGAGGATCTTGTACCAGTCATTTTTGAATGCCTTCTAATTTGCATCGATGTATGTGCCGCATTCGAGAAGGAAGAGCATTGTTTTGGTTTGGTCCCCATTGAAGTCAGAGGGTGGCCATAGCCTAACTGCAGCAGGTTTGTCAGACAGAAGGACGATGGGCTGTAAAACAGAGGTTTGGGGAGGAGGGAAGGTCAATGGTACATCCATGTTGGAGAAGTGGGTGGTGATGATCCCATCAAGAGGGCTGAGAGTAGAAGGGGGTCTGGGGCTGCGGACATCTGAGTCGGTTCTGATGTGAATTTGTCCAGACGTTGTGACCTCGATTAATGTTTCTGATCCTCATAAGAACCAGTTGGTGGTGGGAGTGGTTTCTGCCTAGACTGGTTTAGTTGGCAGGATAAAAATCAGCTTGACCTTTTGTTAAGGCTAAAGCTCTTATGATATTTGTTCGTTGAATATCCTGTTCAAGTGAAGATTGAAGCTGCTCATAAGCAGCTTATGAGAATGACTTAGATTGCAAGTAAGAGCATTGAAAAGCTAGGTCAAGCTGATTGACCTAACCAATTGTATTGTCATATTTATACAAACGAGAACAATAGCAGTTACCATACACATGAATACAATAGTATGAGAAAGAACAGGTTCAATGGCAGGCATCTCTGGGTAATCAGAAAGTTGTTTGCCTGATCTGATAAGGATCTGATTGATGAGATGCAATAAGGTGTGAATAAGTAAGTAGATGAGATGCATGTGTGCATATAATAGAGTGGGAGAGAAGATAGCAAGATTAGTAAGGATGCACTGTAAAATGATAAGAAGTGTCAGGAAACAATAGTGTCAAATGAGATGCATGTATGAGTAGAATAGTATCGTGAGAGAAAAGTGAAGTGTTTCCCCCTTAACCATAACAATTGGTGACCCAGAATTGTTATAATGTATTAGTATCAGAAAAAACCCAGAATAAACCAGAAAAGGAAATCAAGGAGGAGTACAACCATTGTCAATTATGCAATAAAGAGAATTGCCAAGCATTATTTCTGAAAACCCCTAAATTCTTTATTTGCTCTGCGTGAATAGAATCCAAAATCACCTTGACTGTAGGATTGAAGATAGTGGACACACATGCAGCTATTGATGTGGAAGCATTGCTCGATAGCAGTCATCAACCCGCTGAACTTAGAGAATGGCTGGGGTAACCCTGGGGTATTCTGAGGCTACCCTTACCCCTACCCTCCAAAACCCCTTACCCTTGAAAGGGTCAGGGTTTTGAGGGGTATGGATAAGGGTATGGAGGGTATGAAGGGTACACAATACCCCCAGGGTAGTGCACTAGGGTATTGTCACAAGATGACTCAAATCACTTTCACTATGAATTGTTTCAAAAAAAAAGGACTTCTGGCCACTTTCTTAAGTTGGTGGTGTAAGAGTGCTGTGTAGTAACTGTTATAAACCAGACTGGCACTAGGAAATGGCCAATCCTAAGAGCAGAAATCCAATAGCAGCAACATTGGCATGTGCAGCTACAAGCCACAGACAGACAGTGGACAGAATTTGACAGAGACAGGGTGATATGGCAGGGAACAGATATTAGAGTTGTTGATTGTCAGCAAGGGCATGTTGGGATCATAGCAGTAACACATTCTCAGTTGGCAGTGGTGAGGCACAGTTTGTAAACCATATAACATCAAAACGTTAATCTAAGGTAAATGGAATGAATGCAAATTATCTTTATTATATGCCCCCCATCCAGAAATTCTACCTACCCTCAGACCCCTCCCAAGGGTAAGGGTTGGCTGAGGGTATAAAATTCTGTACCCTCACCCCTACCCTCACCTACCTTGACAATCCGCAAATGGCCGTAACATTGATATGTTCGTTGTAACATGGACATAGATTCATTCAATAGAGGTATTTGAGATTCTCTTACTACCGACGCACTGTAGTCCATAGAGTTATGGTAGCAGTCTGCAAAACCTATGTAAACCACCAACAGTAGACGGAGTGCTATGGATGATCTCAACATCTATCACATTCAATATGATTGCAACCGAGCACTATCCGCTGATCTCTCGGACCTATCGCGTTGCCATTGAGTGGGTATCCTTGGGTGTCACTACAGGAGCAGTCCTATTAACATATGCTGCGCACTGGAGGCTACCTACGGCTATCAATCAGTGGCGGAACGCTATGGCCAAAACACTTCTTCCTGATGTAGTTGACTCTGAAAGCTTGTATTCAGATCCATATGTGAATTTTCCAACCAGGCCACCAATGAAAGATATGCAATGGTTCGATAATGGGTCTGTTTAAAGCTGAGCTATACAATAGGCTTTAGTATTGACGGGCTTGAATGCAGGATCGTCTGAGTTGTGTGAGATTGCACGATCTCCTTGACTTCGTCAAAGGTTTTTGATCTACAAAAGGTGAAGAGTGATTACCCCTGGAGTTGGCTTCGCTTTACCTTGCCGGAGCTGACCCCAGTCAAAGGTCAGCAGCTTGACTTGAACGAGAAGAGGCTCAAGTTGTACACTATCGTCGTCCGGAATTCAGTGAACGGTTCTTTCCATCACAAAAGCGGGAAAGTACTCTACAGGTCGGACATCTCTGTCAATAGCATTGCAATAAATCTGCGAAACTCGTATGCGGGATTTTCAATCACTATGTTTTGTCCTGGGTATGAAATCCGTGCAAGTATAGATGTTGAGCATGATGGTGACCCATGTCTGTACCGCAAGGTCATCTGTGAATTAGCTACCGTGGCGCCTATGGCACACGCGGTCGCTTGCTTTTACTAGGCGTATCACTCATACCCAATGGGTCATCTACGGCATCCGATAACCCAAGTTTACCGCTGTGATTACTTTCACGCTTTCCACCAAGGAACAAAATATCGGGGAGGCTCGGAAGATGCCACTCCTCGTCGTCATCGCCATCTTGGACTACCCCACCGAAAGACGGTAGAGAAAGACTTCCAATGGTCCGATTCATGGGGAGTGAGTGCGATGCAGATTTTGACTTGATGCCTATTTTCGGCTTTACAGGCGTATCGGCCACGAGCGTCACGCCCTCATATTTTACCTTCGGGACAGGGCTATCATCCCCGGCCTTCTTCCTCTTACTTGTGACCTTTGCTTCTGACACCCTCGGCTTGGGCTTGAACACCCTTGACATGCTGACTTCCCTATTTAGCACACGTTTTTTCGCCGCTCCGGGACCGACACCACGTTCTTTCTCTCTTTCGCGCTCTTGTGCAAGAGAAACAGAGAGCGATCTAGAGCGAGTGCGCTCAAGTGAGCGAAATTTAGAACTCGTGTCAGAAGAGAGCGTCGAAAGGGCAGGGGAAGCCTGGCGCGTGGAAGATTTGCTACGTTTGAGAGGAACGGGAATGTCTGGTGATGCGGCACGAGAAGACGAAGGAGAGGGAGATCGGGATGAGGGAGATAAGGGCGCGCTGGGGAAGATCTTGGAGCGCAAGAGGGCGCACGTTTCCGGAAGTTTGAATTTAAACCTGGACATGCATGTTTTGTGTTAGGTTGATCATGACTGTTGGACAGATTGACAGACCCTCACAGTGGCTCTACTACTTCTTCAAAGAAAACTTGCATCCAATCGCGGTCATCCTTGTTATTTGAGATCGAAGAGCCTCGTTCAAGGTCGGTCATTAGCTGCCACATCGACAATTTATCCATGAAGGCCTCCAAGCGATCTTCATCGGAAGGCAACGATGCAACAAGCTGAAAACCCTTTCGAGACTTCTTGTTACTCTTCGAAAAAGAATCCACCACCAGCGGAGGTCCTGGGAGCGATAATTTGAGAAAATATAGCAGGATTTGCATCTGAAATCTATTGTGTGTGAAGGTCTGAAAAACACGTCAAGATGACGCAAAAAACCACTAACTCGCGTCTCTCCATCCGCTCTATCCACCTTGTACGCCAGGTCTCGTCCACCCAAGGGCCCTGGCTGGTACTGGCCCAGAGGTCCTCATCTGCTTGCTCGTAGTTCAAGGCGTACCACATAGTAGTCTCTTCGATCTCACCGGCACCACCACCATGGTTGAGGATCTGTGGGAGCTCAACGTGGTATTTACGAGAAGCAGAACGCGCGGTTTGAAGGAGTGGCTTCAGAAGGGCGTGTAATGGATGTGGCTCGCTGGATGAAGACACGTCGCCCTTAACGCGTAACAGGGAAGGTATTACAAGTTTCAGTGGCATTATTGACTGAAATATCAGCTGTTCAAAATAACTTGGTGGATAAAGACGCGTGACGCAAACCTCTGGAAACCACAGAAACTGAAGATATGTCCGAACGACATATTGCTCGTCATTTTCTTGTTCTAGTTCGAATGGAAAGTCGTTTGTAAGGGATTTTTCTTGGGTAGTCGTCCAATTTACTCTTTGAGCATTGTCTAGGGTGTATTGCAGAGGCGTTAACATCGAAATATCAGATAACCTGTGAATTGTTCTAGTGCCAATATTTGTTTGTGTTGTGGCTCGAATACGCCGTCGTGTTCCAAGGGTAAGGAGTGTTTTCGTAGGCTTCTGCACCTCCTCAACTTGATTCGGCCTCGCCGATCAACAGAGCCTCGCTCGCCCCTCAAACCCAGTGAGAAACCCATGTATTAGTCTACAATTATCTTACATTTGCTGTGTCTGAATGCGAGATAATGCATACAGAGAAGATTAATAGATCCTGGTGCATTAATAGCTATTATACATTGCTACACAGCAAATGCAATGTTCTGTGCCATTAATGCATATAATACCACATTCAAGCTAGTATAGCAACGGTACCTGCGACCTGGCATCCAGATGATCCACGCCCCCCATGCCCCCCTGCACTCGCATCTGCATCGTCACGATTGTCCCCATCTTCACCCATACCCATACCCATGCCAACATCATGTCCGCGTCAACTGCACCAATGCCCACATCCTTGCCTACATCCTTGCCTGTACCCAACCCTGCCTTGTATCTGTACCCTAAACACCTGCCACACCTCCTCCACCCACGCCCTCACACTCGTATCCATGCTCGGAGTGCTGTGAGTTAGCAAGTGCAAATGGAAAATAAGATAAAAAATTGATAACAATGGTTTCATGATAGTATTAGGACTGGATGCACACTTAGACAGGAGGCTGCACAATAGCAGCAAGCTATAGTTGCTCACCCTAAAAATACACTGGTGAGAACTCGGACATGACATGCGAAGCAGTGGCCCTCTAGCACAGCCATACTGTACGTTATAGACCGACGTTCCTCTCGGTGCTGAAGCTGTGGGGTGCGGCCTCAACGATTTTATGCAAGTTGAAGACTGGGACCCTTTTAACTTTTCACTGCCCACGCTCAAAATGCTCAATGGCTCGGCCAGCTATGTGCAGAAATCAGAGCCAAGGAACCTGGGCGACGCATCGTGCCCCTACTTTCAAGGGTACAAGCGCACCCGACTCGGAGTATACTTGAAGGCAGTCCAATTGCTTCAGATTTCGCCAACGAAATGACAAACAGCCTGATGAGGTTCGCCCATTGTCACTTTGGGGTTTGGACATGCCCATTTTGACTGCAATTTTATGCTGTGTGGTCAACCAGCGTGGATATGAAAGGCTCGAAGTGAAGTGAAATAGGGTTTTTTCCCAAGAAAATAACTAGGGGATCTTTTCAGTGAGCGGGTTTGCGTGTAATCGCTTCGGTTCCAATCTGTGCTACGTGCTTCCGTGGAACCTTAGAGGAATCATTTGACGGCAAAGAAGAACCGAACGTTTATCCAATTTGGACCTTCGCTACACCTGGTCCACCCTGATAGCTAGGGTCGGTCACGTTTTCTATTGGTTGCAGTTTCCCAATCTCTGGATATTAGACACCGAGGTACATTTCGGATGGATGTCCCGTATTAGTTAGTGGTCGATCCGGCTCATTTGGATGATCAGACTTTCTGGCTACTTCTTCAGCCAGTCTTCGATGTGCATACCGTGCCTCTTATGTTGAAGAGGACTCCACCATGAGAACACAGGTTACGTATACCGTTACTTACGTCCCAATTAATCCAAACAGACTCGGTCTTCTCAAACCGTAGCAGGGTTGACTGCGCAATATCCACCATCTATGATAATTTCTTGGCCGTTCGTATAACCTCCAGCTCGCGATGCAAGGTAAACCGCTGTTCCTGCCATCTCTTGTCCACTAAAAAATGTAGTCATTTCAGTTTCAGAACAAAAAGTCAGTGACGAAGGTCGACCCACGTTCCGGCCCTTCTAGCAGGCACTGGTATGATGCCTTTTCCCACTGTATCAACCATATCCGCTGTAATATCATCGTATGTCATCTCCGATGCATACACACCAGGTGCAATCGCGTTGACACGGACATTCACCCCCTTCAGCGTAAGCTCCGTAGCCAACATCTTCGTTAGGTGCGATGCAGCCGCCTTAGCACTGTTGTACGCAAACTGATCGCGTAGGGCCGTTCGTCAGTTTACCTGGTGGACAAGCTCAGTGTTGGACATACGTGTTCCTGGGAGAGCTTGATGATTCCGCTGATGCTGGTGACATTGATTACACTGGAAGAAAATCCTTTTACGTCGCTTGAGCCCTTGTCCAGAAGTCCCAGAAACGCGGTGGTGACGAAGAATATAGAGAAAGTGTTGATCGCATATAGATCTGCCCATTGCTGGGGTGTTTCGTTGTTAAACAGGGCCTGTCCGAGGGTTTCTGCGTCTTTTCGTTCTGGCGCTGAGGGGTTACCTAGGAATGGTGATGTCGGTCCATTCTGACCTGCGCTTGAATTCCTGTCAGCACCCCATGGGTACAACGGGAGTCCAGACACACTTGTTTACCAGGACATGTAATTTTCCCTCCTTTTCCTGGATGAATTTCTGCCCTTCGACGATGCTCTCGCGGCTCGTTACGTCCATCTGTACCCTGATAGAACCATCATCAATTAATCGTTTATTTGAAATGGCAGAGGACGCCATACGGGATGATCCTGCCCCCTTCATTCTTCTGATTCCATAAATCGGAAACTTTCTGCAGAACCTCCAGCCGCCGACCAGCAATGTACACCTTTGCACCACTTGACGCTAGTCCCTGGGCGATCATGAGTCCAATGCCCGTTCCGCCACCAGTCACCATCGCCACTCGTCCAGAGAGATCATAGATATTCTGCGGGAGATAAGACATAGTTAGTTTACACGAAGAAGAGTGTGTAGTCACGGTCAAAAGAGATATATGTTCATCTCACTTGACACTGGAGAACGGGCCGGTCCCAGTCACTCGGTCCGGCGATGTGCTAGTATCGGTGACAATACGTCGCAATTTATTGCCAATACTAGAAGGCTAGTAGTGTAGGAATTATATACGCAACTACATGGATGATACGGAGGAGGAACCATATGTATCATAGAAACGACAATATAAACCTGTAGAATAGTTCACTAGGGGTTCCTTTCATGTCCTCCGACGTGCTTTCCGCTCTGGATGAACATGGAAGTGGATTTGTCCATAGACATCACGAGTCCAATACGTTCCCTTTCGGGAGCGAGAATGCAAGTTCAAAACTTGATCAGGCAGGTGCCGCCTCCTGACGACGAGTTGTCGTACATTTGGGAGTGCACGGATGGCCGGGGTCATCATGCGTGAGTCGTACCACCCATGCTCGATGCGTAGAATTTGAAGAGAAGGAGGGAGGGGATATACATAAAAGAAGGACTTGAGATTGGGGAATGAGAGTGGGCGCTGATCCAGATCGAGGAGCCGCAGAAACACGAGGGATGGGGTAACGATAAGAGACATGAGGTGTGCAAGCTCAAAAGGAATATCAGGGCCCTCTACACGAAGGTGTAGGTTAATCAGGGAAGGAAGAACAACATGTCTCGTGACAGGATGTCGTCGGGAAGGATGATATGGATGGGGTTTGCGGGGAAATAAGAGCTTGAGTTCAACAAGACGGAATGATACCTCGAGTATGGAGATCACATCCTGCACTGCCTGATGGCCAGAAGTAAAGCCATGGTGTGTATAATCCAGATAAGATAGATTGCCAAAAAGAGAAGGTAACCATGTTAGCCTGATTCCGTCAAGCGTAACACGGCGCAGTCGCGGTGCAGTACCAGAAAAGAGACAGAACTCCTTAGAATCGTCATTGTCACGATATACAAGAATGAGATCTTCTAATGCCAATGCCTGTGCTCGTCTGCTGTTTGAGCAACATCCGGATAGTGCAGCATTCCAAAGATATGGTGAGGGTGTTGTGAAATCAATCTCCAGAGATCGCCAGCGTTGGATGAGAGGAATTACAAGATACATATACCAATTAACAATGGATGCGTCGAGCTGTTGCTGTCGAACAAATCCCGATCGTGTTGGGATTTGATCCAACAGCTGTACGTCCAGTGTACATGCCCTTGCTCGATGTATCCTCTCCCTCCACATATCAGTCTGAGAGGTCAGCGTAATTCTGCACCACAATGATGGAGTGCGGAAAGCAATCTGTCGCCAGGTGCGGCAAACGTGCGACACTGTAACTGGAAACATTATATCATCTTCGGAGCCAAGGACAAACACACGCGCAAGGATCTCTACAGGAAGTCTGTGGATGAAATGTAGCTGTCTGAATACGGGCATGGGTCGCCGTCGAAGCTGGCGTGGTCCACTGATGTTGTGCTTGGGTATCGCGGAGTATCTATCAAACGGTGAACAATGTTTGTCGGGGGACCTAAGGATTGTTACCGAGTGCGAACTACACCCAAGAAGGAGAGGGAGTAACTCACAAGGTAGTAAAAAACTTAGATTTAACGGCATTTGCAAAGGAGCGGGTAATGGTCAGTGCACGGCACTGTGTTCCCTTTAATGTAGAGGACATAATGATAAGAGTGGAGGAAATACTTCCCTTTGCCCACGTTTGGTGCTTTATATTTCATGACATTATATGACCGAGAGCCGATATCGGAGAACTGGCGTCGGCAGACAAAGCTGTGCGATTATGACGCAGTTCGCAGGATTCCTAATGACGACTCATGTCAAACGCGCAGAGGAAGCCTAGAGGATGGGGACAAAGGAGTGCAGCAATAGCCAGCGACGCCGAGAACACCAATTGAAGGAAGACAAAAATGGAACTTAGTGTGGCTGTGCAGGTCTTGTAAAGGACTTATGAACCCAACTTGAACGTTAACGTCCCAGTCAAAATCGGTTTGAGACCAGCAGAGACCTAGCGATTTCGTCCATTTTTACCGGTGGCCACGAGGCAAAGGGAAATTTGACACACTTTACAACATTCTCATCTGGTACACCTCAAAACCTCAGGAGATACTTTGTTCGTCATAGCGTTTTCTCGACCACATTAGAATTCCGATATTAAAATTAGAACTTAGAATGCAATTAAATTTCAGAAGAATCTATATCTGTATCAATATCAACGGGGAGCGAGATACTGCGATATTCGTCGACGTCGTCTATTGTACCATTTCGTTCAATTCGGCAGTCATGCGTCACGGTGCTTTTCGAATCACCTGACCTTCCTAACGGGCATCATGCTCGTGACCCACTATAACAAGTTAAAACCCAACACCGGCATTAATTCCTTCCCCAAATACTTATTCAACGCAAAGGTAAGCCTATGTATAAGCTACGTGCAGCAGCACCTTCCCACCATTGTTCCCACCCCGATCATCAACGTTGAACAGATCACTGTCTCCTTGGTGCATAGTAGGGCTATGGGACAGTTAAGCTTTGGGCACCTCGTAGCTTGGTTTCCCAGGCTTCCATAGCATGCATGTTGTGGATTCTTGCCATCCTTGGTAGTAGATCCCATGACTTATATCAACCTGTATATGGGAGTAAATATGGGACCATGAGGTTAGCTGACTTCTGTAACACAATATTAGGGATTTTGTCTGGACCAGGGGCTTTGTAGGGAGACCTTTTTGTGAAGTGGGCATGAATTTGCTCTTCTGTGACTTGTGGTAGTGCTGTGAGCAGAGGGGGGTGATTGTAGTCTTGTCTTGTGGGACTGTAGAGGTTGGTGTTTTTGGTGGAAAGAAAGCCTTGGTGAAATACTTGGCCTTGCCTTCATTGGTGTTTACTTCTATAGTGTTTTCATTGTCATCTTTTACCTCTAATGTGGGGATCCTTGTTCAACCTCCATCACCTGTTGGGTTGGAAAGATACTTGTTCACTGTCCAGATCTCCTTACCTTCAGCATTTTCAAGAAAGTTGTTCCAATGGTCTGTTTTGGCTTTTACAATTTCCACAGCATATTTACAATGCACTTGTCACAAGTCTTGGTAAATTGTGTGAGCTTCTATGGCCCAACACCTGTAGGATTCAGCACGTAGACAGTTTACTAACTTTTTCATTTTTCTCAAGTCTGTTGTTCACCACCTTTTGGATAATGGGCACAGTTGGTTTGCTGGGACCATGGCAGTGATTGTTTTCTGTATGGCATCAGTAAGTTGCTTAATTTTCCTCTTTAGTTCCTCTTCACTTTGGATCTTGCCTGGGGTTGGGATTGTGACGAGTTTGTTTGATAGGAACATGTTAAACTTTTCCCAATCAGTTTCTCGAAAATTATGTGATGCGCTTGTCATAGTTCTCTCTTGTGCTATTTAGAGGATAGTTGCTATTGGGTAGTGATCTGTTTTATCTGGTTGCATCTCTGGGATGGTGTCACATTTCAGCATGTAGTTGTCTAGGCTGTTTGAGCAGAACACATTGTCCAGCCTAGAGAGGTGCTTCATTACCATGTGTTTCAGCATGGGGATGCCCTTTGGGAGCACCATGAACATATTTTGGTCCACTACCAGTTTAATTAGTTTGCCTGCATCCTCAAGAGCTTTGGTCATAAATAGCTGTGAGTCCTCAGCTCTGTCCCACATGGTGTGGTGTCACTTAAAGTCCCCATAGTATGTGTTGGGTTCATTGTCCATGCACTTCAGTCCAATTGTTGTGCATGTACCTTCTTAGTATTGATAGGGTGAGCGAGTTCTCAAATGATGCATTCATTTGCCACATGGTTGTATCCCTGACACTTGAGGCATCTTACCAGTTCCCATTTGCATTTTGTTACTGATACCTTTTTGTTGTAGATAACCATCCCATTTAGTATGGCTTGGTTCACACTGTCTGGGTCAGTGAATGTAAGAATTATGTGTCCTACTGTCTGGTTGGGGTTGTGTCGCTCTGGTGCTTTGGCCCACCTACATTTTATGATGGAGTCTATAGGAAGGTTGTTAGTTTCTGCTACTTCTTCGATATGGGATCTTTCCACTGTGTTAAATGTGAGTGGAACAAAATAAGCCATTATGCTGTAGTTGCAAGAATCCATCAGACTGGAGGTTTCTAGTTCACATTCCATATGCAGGATATTCACTTCACTGCACACCCAGCTAGCCAATTTGTCATCTCCTGCCTTAATTAGCATACCCCCATTTTTGAGCCACACTGCTGAGCATAGCCTGCAATCCTCGTTCATCATTTTTGTGGCCTTACTTAGTTTTGTGTTCAGATGCTTCAGTAATTGTGTTGCTCACATGGTTTTGATATCTTGGGTGTCCGTTGAAAGTGTCTAGAGGAACTGTCTTGCCCTTACACTTTCTTTCACCCTGATCCATGGGTCCACTTGTACCAGTGAGCCTGCCATTCCTTGGTTTAGAGCATCACGATAGGTGAAAGGTGTCATCCTCTCCTTTTCAATGATGACACCCATTTTTGTTGATAATTTTCCTAATTCTTCTACTGAGTCCTTGACCTGAGTAAGTATCTCACCTGCTTTATCATGTAGCCTGTTGATGGTCTCTTCAGTTTTTTTCCTGAGAGTAGTCTGTATTTTGTCTGTGATGGTAGCCAGCTCTTTGTACACTAAAGCAGATACTTTCTTTGCTGCATTCGCTATCTCCAGCTCTTGTAAGAGGAACACCACTGATCATATTCCATTGAGCATCTGTAAAGGGGTGATTGGTAGCGCTCCAACATGGAATAGGGTTTCAGCAAGTGCTGCCAGCAATGGCATTGACCCTGATGGTGCTAGTAGCCCCTTTGCTGTCAGCCAGGAGCATCCTAACTCTGCATTGAGGATGTTGCCCACATTGGGGCTAGACGGTGCCTGTGCTCCCATTCATCTCGTGATCCTACCTTGCTTCTCTTTTGCAGTTTGATCCAATGTCAATGTCACTGCTATGTGGGTCAGTCTTCTTTGTAATGATGCAGGGTTCTCTGTGAGAGTTGTCTGCTCTAAGTTCAGTGATGCTGCTGGAGGTTGGGCATCTGGCATCTCCATTTTTTCTAGTTACTGTGTGGCATGCTCCTAGATAGTGTTTATTATGCTGTTCTATACTTGGTGTGTTTCCCTTCTCTGTTTCCTAGCATATCTCAGCTACTCAGACCATGGGAAAGCATGAGATGGTGGCAGTACAACATCAAGAAGTGCTTACTACAAGTGATACTGGGCCTAAGACTCCAGTTTATCACAACAGTAGATGGTAGAAACAAATATATTGTCCCACAAGGATGTGGACTAAGAAATAAAAAAAGTACAATCACTTCACATATCCTCTTCTTCTTCCTTGTCCTCATCTTCAGAATCTCTCTCCCCCATACAGCCTTCTAGTTTCTTGAGTAACTTATACTTGACTGCACCAGAAACATGATTTTTCATAGGAGCCACAGGATCAACCTTCATAGCAAGCCTAAACAAGATATTAGTCTAGATGCAAAGACAATGAATGGAAAGTACATACCAAGCCTTCTTATATATCTTGCTCTGGATCTTAAGGATGATGTCAGGAGCGAGAGCATTCCATGCTTGTAAGTCACCTAGAAAGTCTCGAAGGTTGTGTTGAGAATCACACTGTGAGCACTGATATGGCTCCCTATCGCCCTGTGCGCATACTACAGCATTTTTCATGATTGTGCACACCTCTTGGATGACTTCTGCTCACTTTGTGCAGTGTGCCTTTGACTGTTTAGGTGCACTTTTGTGCACCTTTTACATTTCTACTGTGCCTTTGGATCCCCCTTAGCTGCCTTCTATCATGCACCCTAAATGCACCTTGTTATGCTTCAAACTGACTTTGTGCGCCTCCCACACTCCTTATCTGCCTTTTACAGTTATTGTGCACTTGATGCACCTTTATGTGCTCCTTTTATGCTTTAACCACAACTCACATTCTTTGCTGTGCACTCATTGCACGATCCACTTATCACACACAACAATCCACCACCACACCAATTGCACTGTGCATCATGGCTTCCAGCTTACTGGGGCACTTATTCAAGATGCACTGTGATTGTAGCATGAGCCAACTCATTCTCACATAATCTGGGTGCTTTGCACCTATTTGGTGTTGGACCATGTGCACTTGGGCACTTTCACATATTTCAGGTGCTTGGCACTATTTGGCATTGCACAGCATCTCCTTATAGTTCTTCCGCATTTCCAATCAGCATCTCCTTATCTGGTAACCAGCACAGGTCAATCACATCACTATTACTAAAACACAGCATGTGACACATAACACTGAAGTGGATTAATTGGGAAGAGTGCACAGGACCTAAAGCACACCAAAAAATAGAACATCACACCAGAACAGTTGGGTATTGGGCTATAGTGTGCACAAATCTTATGTCTAAGGCAGCGGCATCATGCAGTTGGGTTTAGATGGGCCAATGGATGGACTTGTGGGTAGCACATGGTGCTTTCTATTTTTATACTTTATTTTACTGCTCTTATTACATAAGCCATGTGTACATAGTAGGTGGACAGATAGAGAATCCAGAGGATCTTTCCCCCCCACATAGTTCATAGCTCATTCAGCATTGCACATAATCTGTGCACCATCATCTAGTCCATGCACCTTTGTAGTGTGCCCTTCATATAGCTGCATTTGCATATAATTTGCATCCCTCATCATATTGCCACATTTCATCTCTTCATTGTGCCCCTTCATCTTCATTTGCACACTCTTGCAGTGTGCTCTTCATATAGCCACATTTGCACATCATTTGCACCCCTCATTGTATAGCCATGTTTTGTGCACCATTTGCACATTTTCCCACCAGTTGTGCTCATATCCCATTTGCGTCCCTAGCCCATGCTGCTCCTTTGACACACTTTAGTACAGTCCTTGTCCTGCTAAACCTCCTACTTCCCACCCCCATCATCATTGCGCATTTTTCCACACTGCACATTTTTGCCCCTTTGCATTGCGCACATTTTTGCCATTGTGCATACCCTCCTTTTTGTGTACACAACTAGTGCACACATTGAAAACCATCGTACCAGCCTCTTTGTAGTCTCTGTGCCTTGAAGGATGATCCGAGGCCCTCTAAGTGAACCCCCTCACCCTGAGCATGCCTGCAGCTGTAGGCTTAGTGTTCACCCCTTCTGTTGAGACTCTGCACCAAGTACCAACTGAACACATTAGCGCATGCTTTGATGCATGTGCTATATTTGGCATGTCCCTTTGAGGCATGTGCTTGTATGCATGCTTTGATGTGTGTGCTATATTTAGCATGTCCCTTTGAGGCATGTGTTTGTATGCATGCTGCAGATTCCTTTATACCTCATCCTTTCTTTGTTCTGCGATACTTATATATATACAGTATACAGTTACCCAATAAATAAAATTGACTTAGTTCGATCTTGTTTACACTAGGATTGACTTTCTACAGGTTGCATTGTTGACTTTTTCACTAAGCTTGGCCTGTTCACAAATGCCAGTCGACCATTCCTCAATGCAGAACTTGACCTAGGAAAGATTTAGCACCACTCATTATGAAGAAACATGGACAAAGCATAGTAAAAAGTAATGCGAGAGTCTCCAATGAAATGGGATTGAAATACTTTTCAAATACAATTCCCTTTGACTTTGAGCCACTACTCCTGGATAAAAATGCTGAATATCTTGTTTTGAGCATAGCCTTCATAATCTTTAGTATTCTTAAATGATACTAAATGTAAGCCAAGACACTGAAACACTGTTGGAACATACCTTGTATGTAAATGTGGAGTCAAAGATAAGGGTATCATACAACTTGCAATTTTGGTGGACAACCTTCATGTGGCTGGTATCTGAGTTGAATCCATAGCATGAAGCATTTTCACTTGGGATGACACTGACAAGTTCCCTGTGGATCCAACTGCCATGAGATTTGATCTAATACAAATGTCATTCAGAATCATCAAGTCAAAAACAATATATGTACCATTTTTGACATCCACTCAGTCATACCATAATCCTTGACTGTGACATGACATGCCTCTCTCCAGCAGATGTTGGCCCATTTGCTCTGGTTAGCTGAATATGGATAGGGACTAATGCTGACAATGTGACTCTCATACTCATGCATTGCATGAAGAAGAAGGGCCTGCATGACATCTTCATAGTCAGCAGCTTTAGGTTTACCACCATTAACACCCCCCACAGCAAACTGCAGGATTTTCTTCTCTTTCAGAGAAGCAGAACCATCAGAGGAGTCAGAGGAAACATTGTCCAACCTCACACACTTTGTGCCTGAAAACAATTCACTCTGGTTATCATCATCACTGGCAGCCAGCCTTACACACTTGTTAGTGGCTGGAGTAGCAGGATTGGAAGAGTTGGGAAATTCAGAAGTGCTGCTTCCAGTACTGAATGTATCTGTGTCTGTGTCAGTAAAGTTACTGGTGGCATCCATATCAGTGCCAAGTGGCAGACCTTCTTGAGAAGGACTTGGAGGTTAGGTGGATTTGAGGTGCTGCATGTGAGATTATCTTTATATGAGTGATCTGCACATCCAACTAATATGATCACAGACTCGGAGAGTGGTAAGATGTACATAATGATGATGGGAATTGAATGTTACAGTTCTCAAAAGGCTCTTCAGATTCCACCCCATCATCATCCAGGTTCTCATTGCCACAATTGGTGTCTTTAAATATCTCAGTGACTGATATATACTAGTCAAATGTACAAACCCTTGTTTTGTAGCTCCTTTCACTTGAGCTTGGTGTTCTCCTTCTCAAGATGCACCACTCTCATTTGAAAGGACTCTTTGTTGTCATCATCTAGCAAACATCAGCCAATATACAGGGGACATGAGGGAAACACTTGCTAATGGCTTGCTGCTTGGCCAATACAGTATGGTCTGAAGTGCCACACATCTTGTTTGGAAGTTGAAGATTGTCTGAAAGATCATCTCAGGATTTTTTAAATCTCTTCTGTGGATGAGACACAGATGGGATTTGACTGGAGAGTTCTAACATAAGTTTTCAATGGTGGAAGTGAGTGCATCAATTTGCATGTAAATTCCAGCAATGTCACCTTCTGTTGAAATTAAATCCTGATGCATGCTGCATACATGAGGCCAAGCATGCAGCACACACATGTTACTGCGCTTACTGTGCATACATGTGGTAAACACATTCCTGAGTCATGTGACATCCTTACTATTATGTATATAAGGAGAACCTGTACTATAGAAGATATACAGTGTTCTTACCTCCGCTAAACCCTAGCTCTAAGACTAACTAAACCCCAGGTAGGTTATAAGGAACGTGTTGTCTCTTCCTCTGTGCAGCGTATGTAGTCTGCTCCAACAGGTTATGGGCCCTGCTGGGCACGTCGTGAATGCACCTTAACTGGCTGCGAACGATGTTGACTTCATTGTCTCCAAATTGTAACCTTGCGCTCTTCGTGAGCTGCATTGCGCTCTCTGCGAGCTGCATTTAAAAACCCAGGTTGACTAGGGTTAACCACTCTGAAGGAGTGTTTTTGCCTGAGATTATGGAATGTGTTTTCTTGAATAAGAGGACTGATTGAGCGCTTTTACCAGCTGCCACTATAACATCATGTCTTCAACTCTTGAAAAACTCGTACAAACTTTTGACGGCTCTAACTACATTCAATGGGCCGACTCAATGAAGGCATGGCTCAGGTCTCAGGGCCTCTGGCAAATAACTAGCGGGATGGAACTAAAACCACCCCTGGCGCCTCCTTTGACGGCGACAAACGCTGCACTAGTAGCGGAAGCTAATGCCAAGCTCCAGACCTGGAACAATAAGAATGACCAGGTGATTGGTAGCCTAGTGCTCCGCCTGGCCCCCTCTATTCGGCAGCGTGCCAACACCAAGGACACTGCTGAGGAGGTATGGAATCTCATCCACACCGACTATGGTGTCGATGGCCCCTCCCAAGTCTTTGTGGACTTTAGGTCTGCAATCGCAATCAAAACTCCGGCTGCAAATCCTGCGCCAGAGATTGCCAAAATGGCTGATAAATTCGAGCGCCTTACGGCTGCCAATGTTGCCATCCCCGAATTAGTACAGGCAATGATTCTACTTGCTGCGATGCTGCGCGAGTATGATTCTCTATCTGCCACAGTCCTTAACACGACCGCTACTAGAGCCTTGACGTTTAAACATGTCAAGGACTCCATTGTCGCTGAAGCCTCACGGCGCACAGCAGTTGGAAAGCCCATTGGCCCACCTCAGGCCACCAAGCTTTCTGCTGTCAAGCGCAAAGGGGGAAACCCCAAATGGCAATCTCAAGGCAACAATGGAGAATCGTCCCGAAAGCATGGACGACGTGGGGACAAAAAGACTAAAGAGGAAAAACCTAAAGAGAAACATTCCCACCTCGCCTCACAAGCCTTTACTACTATAAATGGTAATGGCACCATCATACCGCCGATGCCGCTCATCCAGCGCATCGAGAAGCGTGAACATACTCCCACAAAGGATCCTCGCCGCCGACCGCCTGCACAGGCATACACGGGCGCGGCCTCTACCTCTCATTCGGTCTATACCGAATATCAGCAGGCTCGAGACACCCTCGAGCAAATGAATCTCCCACGCAGTGTGAAAAATCTGCGACCGCTGGAAGAGCACCTAACAGTGCGAGAAGGTAAGAGGAGGAGGATTGAACCAGAACCAAGGATCGTAGAGGTAGAAGACGATAGCGTCTCCCTTGGATCGGAACCTGCCATTTCTGATGAAGAAGTATGGAAAGCCGTCGACGAAATGCTTGTCGATGAACCACTTGAAACAGGTACATATGATGAAAAGTCAGTCCTTTTCCTTGCCACAAGCACAAGAATTAACATTCCACTGATCACAGCGAACTTTTCATGTGAAATTTTACCGCTACTAAATGTATCATGGAACAATTTACATCTTAATATATGTGTTATGTGTGCAAATGGAAATTGTAAGAAAGGTGCCGACTGGATCATGGATTCAGGCGCATCAAAACACTTCACTGGTGAAATTAAAGATTTTGCTTCTTACGAGCCTTTACCGAGAAAGGACTCTACCCTGGTTCAAACAGCCACGGGTACTACTCATATAGTAGGGAAAGGAGCAGTCTTCATTAGACATCAGGTAGTATGTCATGGGAAGTCAGAGACGTGTGAAACGCGATTATACCCCGTCTACTACATACCCGACTGTAATGCTCGATTACTGTCAATGGGCGTCTTCTTACAAGACGGAAGTGATGTGCATGGTTCCTCCGCACACATTTCATTTTTCAAGCAAGGAAACCCAATTATGGATTGCGTCCCTCTTATGAAACGTGACACTATTTATTGGGCTCGGACTCATATATTGAGCACCAAGGGAATCAATGTCGCGACAATGTATGTTGCAGACTACTCGACTTGGCATAAGCGACTTGGACACCCATCCAAAGAGGCGCTAGGGAAGATGCCTAATAGCACCATAAAATTCCCAAGGAATTTAATTATTCCTAAAGACAAAATTATATGTCCAGGGTGCGCTGAAGGGAAAATGACCTCAAAATCTTTTCCTGAATCAGATTCACGTGCTGAAAGACCCTTTGAATTAATACATTCCGATCTGAAGGAACTCCCAGTACTATCGTACCATAAACATAAATACTTTATTGTATTTCTGGATGACAAAACATCACATATCTGGGTCCAATGCCTTAAAAAGAAATCTGATGCTGCTGCGGCCATCAGACAATTTCGGGCAGTGGCTTTGACACAGTATGGCGCTACAATCAAGCACTGGCATGTTGATCCAGGGGGGGAGTTCAAAGATTGTGAGCTACAAAATGTGCTCAAGGACTTTGGCATCAAAATAGAGATGTCTGCACCCCATGTTCACCAACAGAATGGGCGCGCAGAGCGTGCCATAAGGACAATAATGGAAAAGTCGCAAACCCTGCGATTTACCGCATGTCTACCACAATCATGGTGGGAATTTTGCATTGAACATGCAACACACCTATACAACCGAACCCCGATAAGGCGCCTGAAATGGCTGACACCGGTTGAGGACCTGACAAAGGTCCGCCCAGATCTAAACGATCTGAAGGTTTTTGGTTGTGGTGCTTACATCTACCTACCCAAGGAGAAGCGTCCAAACACATTGGCTCCTCGATCGGAGTTGATGACGTACCTTGGATTAGAAGATGGCATTAAAGCATACCGTTTCATGCGACCTAGTGGTGCAATATTCATTGGTGCTACGGCACTATTTGATGAAACATTGTTCCCATGCTGTCCCGGAGCTAAGACTCCTGCCAATACAGACCTTGGTGATTTTCCACCTCCAGAACCAGAAGATGATGACTACTCATCTGGAACGGATGGCGATGATTCTATACCGCCACAAGATCTGCCCCTTCCTCCATCATCAGAAAATGATGATGATGATGTACCAAGTGAGCAAAAGGCACATGACGATGTGACAAATGCTCCTCCTCTGCCGCCTCCAGTAACCACTGAGGACTTTCGTCCAAGACGTGATGATCAACAGGAATGGCAGCAATTGCCCCATCGATCAGGCAGGCAGAGGAACATCCCAAACCGTCCTGGCAATACCTATGGAGAGAAGTGACTCCCCTCTGACATAGAGAGAGACATTGCACGTGATCGATATTGGAAGAGATCTGTAGGTCAAGATTCAGATCATAACCGAACACGACCACAATCTCAACAGAAAGAACCGGTTGCTGGACCGAGTTCGGCACCCCACGAGAGTGTGCCCGATTCCAATGATCAAGAACATGATCACCCAATGGGGGAACTGGACGAAGCAGGTTATATTAAAAAGATAACCAAGGAAGGAGGAGATAAGCTTATTCGCTGGCTGTTGTCAAAAGCAGTCAAACCATCGAGCAAAATAAGCCAAGTTCCAAACCAATTTCGCGATATTGTGCGCCTACCACGGCAGCAGCAACATGAGTGGAAACAAGCTTGTCATGAGGAATTAGAGGCTCTTCGTAAGCGACAAGTCTATGACATCGTCGATCTTCCACATGATCGAAAAACGATCAAAAATAGATGGGTTTTCTCCGTAAAATCGGATGGAAGAAAACGAGCCAGACTCGTGGCCAAAGGCTTTTCACAAGTCGAAGGCATTGACTTTGATGAGATTTTCTCACCGGTAGTCCGCTACGAGACCGTACGCCTCATGTTTGCACTTGCATCTCTAGAAGGCATGTATATGACCGGCCTAGATGTAAAAACTGCATTTTTATATGGCAAACTAGATGAGGAGATCTATATGGATCAACCTGAGGGTTTCAGACTCGAGGGAAAAGAGCGCAAAGTATTGCACTTACGCCGAGCATTGTATGGCCTTAAACAAGCCTCACTTGCATGGTGGAAAGAGCTAGAGGCATTCATGCGCACCATTGGGTTCATGCGCGCCAGCTCCGATGCCGGCATTTTCATACACAAGGATCCTAAAACAGGCAGCATTGTTATTGCACTCGTCTATGTTGATGATGGCTTGTTCATGGGGAAGAACAAGAAACTTGTGGATGAAAAGAAAAATGCTTGTCTAAAGCATTGGGAGTGCCGTAGTACTGAAAAAGTCACAGAATTCTTAGGCATGCGCATCACCCAGACTGCAAGCAAAGTCAAACTCGATCAAACTGAATATCTCACCAAAGTGCTTGAGAGATTCGAGATGACAAATGCCAAAGCGACCCCCACTCCACTTCCGACTGGTTACAAACCATCGGAAAACACAGCAACGCCCAATGCGATGCTTAGATCAAAATATCAGTCTGTGATCGGATCTTTATTGTATCTGATGCTCGGAACGCGACCTGATATCGCTTATGCGGTAATCAAGATGTCACAATTCTCGGCTAATCCTAGCCAAGAACATCTAGACAAAGCGATGTACATCATGCGCTATCTGGTGGGAACCCAGAAATATAACATTGTCTATGATGGTGAGAAGTCCGAGGGGATACAGGCCTTCACAGATTCTGATTGGGCAGCTGACACTGTCAAACGCCGATCTACAACGGGTTACTTTGCTACTCTAGCAAGTGGCATTGTGTGCTGGCAGTCCTGTTTACAAAAAACTGTAGCACTGTCATCCACAGAAGCCGAATATATGGCTCTCTCCGACACTTGTCGACAGATAGTGTGGATAGAGTCCTTATTCCAGGAACTTGGATATGTACTGAAGCGCGTACCAATCTGCGCTGATAATCAGGGATCCATCTTTATCGGATCAAATCCAGTTCAGGAAAGAAGGACCAAACATATAGACATTCGCTACCACTATACCCGCGAATGCATAGAAAATGACAAAGTCACAGTCGTTTTCATTCCTGGAAATGATAATCCAGCTGACATGTTCACAAAGAACCTTGGCGCTGTCTTATTCAGGAAATTCAGAGACTCTCTTGGAATTACTTTCAAGATTCAAACTTAGCTGCTTAGAGCGCTGTACAGTTTGAGGGGGGGTGTTGAAATTAAATCCTGATGCATGCTGCATACATGAGGCCAAGCATGCAGCACACACATGTTACTGCGCTTACTGCGCATACATGTGGTAAACACATTCCTGAGTCATGTGACATCCTTACTATTATGTATATAAGGAGAACCTGTACTATAGAAGATATACAGTGTTCTTACCTCTGCTAAACCCTAGCTCTAAGACTAACTAAACCCCAGGTAGGTTATAAGGAACGTGTTGTCTCTTCCTCTGTGCAGTGTATGTAGTCTGCTCCAACACCTTCAAGTGTGTTGATGCACTCTGGGGTGGTCAGGTGAAATATGGCACACACTAAAGGTGGGAGTGTCTGGGACAGTGTGTAGGAAGTCCAAGGAGCTCTGGGAGTCATCTTCTACTCCATACCTGCCTATCTTGACAGTGTGTTCAAGATTTCAAGCCTTAAGAGAGAGTTTTCTACTGTAAGGGAAATCTCAAGGCCTCACTTAATAGTGAGCTGACAGAGGGAAATCTGAAGTTAACATTATACTACATAATACAAATGATATAGGCACACCTAACAGATGGGAATCCAAAGACCCTTCTGTTGATGCCCAGTATACATATGTGACAGATCTGAAAATCAAATAGTAGTCTAAAAATAGAAAGAGGCAGAGATAGGCTGATCAAAGTGATGGAACGACATCATATCAGTGGTTAGGCATCTGAAAGGGGCTCCACCTCTAAAAGTAAAATTTTTAACATGTACAAATATGGGGGAAATGGGAAAATAATCATAAAATAGAGATAAAATCATAGAAAATTATAGAAAATGCAGAATAAGGTGAAATAAGATGGGAAAAAATATGGGATGAACACAGAAATTTGATGAGACCCTTGGGGCACCTTCTAGTCCCCTTACAGGGGATTGCACAAGCTGCTAAAAAAAATTCTGACATTGAAGCCTATGGACTCCAGGAATGGGCCAGGACTACGTAGATAGATTTACAGTTGTAATTACATGTTGTTAAATGAACCAAATTTTCAAGCCCACACATCCATCTGAGTGAAAGGGCTAAAAAGAAAAGGTAAGTGTACTGGGCTAGCCAATCAAGTCATGTTTGAAATTTCACCACACATCTATTAGTTTCATCGTGACTGCATCTGAAAAGCTGGAGTTTTCCTTTTTGTGTCTCAGTCTAGCGGGCTTGATCTTACTGTATGTCTAACTCACACATTATTCATGTTCTTGTTGTATGCATTAGGCAAAACTCTGAATGTTCTAGGAGGATTACCAAATCAAAACAAGCCTTATATGGGGGGGTTGAGAAGCAGCTTAGAAAATTTTTCAAGTGAATGTTCTTAATTAGATTCCTGACACCCCCTTGATCTGGATAAAACTAATCAACAACCCAGGTGCTGATGTAGCAACCCCTCCTTATTTGACAACCCAATTGCTAGGAAATTCACCCTGAAGGAAGCAAAGCCAAGGCCAGCCATCACTCAGTGTTATGGAAGGTCCAAAACATATACTTTTATGGTACTAACAATGTAAAATAGGACAGGTAGTATGATTATGACCTACTTCTTGACAGATTCAGCATCGAATGCCCTGCCTTTTAGCAGCAGGCTCCCCTTCATTGGTTGCCAAAACATGAGGTATGGGCCATTTTCCACCACCACCTCGAGCACAACCTTCGAGAGCACCAGTGAAAACCTGCATTAGTGGATGGCCTTTGTGGTTGATGACAGGTGAATTTTTAAGACATCTTGTCAGCCATCACCATAAATGCCTGACATCAACACTATAGTACTAAGTCATCCTTAAAGCTTACCTAATAGCCTTGACTTGGCTTAACAGTTCATTGAGCTGCTCATGTGTTTGCACATGTGCCATGATTTGATACATAATAGCCTGGGTCTTATGATGAATTATTCATGCTGGCAGTGTGTCTGTTGGTTGAGTCAAAGGTTGCAAGATAGTCTTATCCAATGGGTTCAATAGGAGTGGGCAAGGGAGAGAAGGGAGGAGACATATCATCAACAGGGTGGTTGAAGTGCAATGCTCAAGTCCAGCCATGGGCACAGTATTCAAATCAAGACTTGGGTCTTGATACCACCAGTTATTCACCTGTAAATACCTCAAGCCAGGTAAGACAGGACCACATACCTTGCACAGATTAGGCCAATGTTGAATTTCATCTTTTGAACTTTCATGAGAACTTGAAAATAGTGGTGACAGGGGATACCAAGATTGGTGCCCATGCAACAGTTCCAGACTTAGTGATGGTCAGCTAAAAGTGCCAGGTAGTGTGATGTATTGGTGCCCAGGTGTGTCACTCACAAGAGATGTTTGACCTTCAACCCATGGCCATCAATAAGCTGCATAAGCAATTTCATGGATATCCACATGTTGTCATTGGCAAAGGTATTGATCGTGTGCTGCTGAAACCTCAGATTTATTGAAAAAGCTAATGGAAACCACATACCTTTTCCTTGCCACCTTCCCAGTCATATCCGAGCTCCTTTTCAGCCTTAATGCAGTATTCATTCTGAAATATGATCACCTTGAGTGTAGTCACAGTTGTGGAGTGATGACATTTTACATACCCAGTCATGAATCCCTTAAGGACATTGAAGGACTTCTGTCCTGTAATAACAGCTGAGCTGCATCTGGCCATAGCATGTGTTAAGTGCAAACAGTCTGAGATACTTGCAACAAAGACAAAGAGGCCTTTGAAAATTAATCTGACATTATTTTCATGTTGTTGACAGGAACTCTGATCAAAAAATTTAAAGGATTGTCAAATAAAACACAAATGGAACATACATCTCAAACCTGTGCCAGTTCTTGCACTGTTTGACCATCTGTTCAGTCATTCAGACCATTGAATAGTTGGAAAAGGCTTTTCTTCAGGCCACCAATGGCTTTATTCACACAGTTTTCAACTTCACAATGACCATTTGTTCTAATCCCCCCTGTAAAAATAGAACTAACCCATGCCCCATATCCATTGTTCCTGAGATGGATAAAGCTCATCATTAAGATGTTCATGAGCAGCTGGAAAGTAAGACTAGTGTTTCAAGGTCCAGTCCTATGGACAAAAAAAAAAAAACTGAAACTGAACTGAACACAACTGAAAGCAATTGGACCATCAGTTGCAGTTGCCCCATCTCGAGGTCGGTTGGATTGCCAGTTGCCACCATTTGAAATTATTTGAAAACCATTGTAAAACTGGTTGAGATCAGTTGCAATCAGTCTTTACAGTACATATAATATCCTACATACTAACCTAAACTTACATAGATAATACGAAAAAAGAACCAATTAAGTAATAAGTATTATTAATTACACAAATTCTATGTGCAGAGGGAGAGGCCTGAGTGAGAAAGCAGTCATTTGCCAGGTGTTTATATACCCTGTGACTGCACATGGACCATTTGGTCATACTTGTTCTGCATAAACAAAAAGTGGCATGCAAAAATAAAAAGTGGGACCATTTGTGAAATAATTCCCATGATCACCAAGAACCCATGATACCACTTTCTCTCCAATGTCTGCTCTCTCCATGAACAACACTCCCACTGCCTAGCTCAGAAACACAGGTAACTCAACTTGATGAGTGTAAAGTGGGCCCAAATAATAAGCTAGGCATTGTTTGGGTCCCAGTGTTAGGAAACAGTCTCCTAACATGCCTACTACATAGTACTATTTTTATTTTATTTTATTTCACCAAAATATGCTACCAAACGCCTATACATGCATTATTTGTCAGCATGGGAATTTTCTATTTACACCCATCAATATGTATGTGCACGTTGGTAGCAACATACTACAATATATGTAACATAGTATATAACCCTAAAATAAATACTAGGAGACCTCAGTTGAGTTCTCTTAGATATTCCATCCACAATAGTGGTCCGAAAAGCCTAATTCAGCCAACTAATCTATTTATAACCTGTCACATCAAAACTATCAAACTCCCCATCATGCGTGCGCACCCTGCCACCTTCTTGGAGGAGAGCCCACACAGTTCAGCTAGCAGAACCATGGGTGTTGCCCTAACAGAAGAACTCAACTACCCCATCAGTGTGCCTTCTCTTACATGCGCATACGTCATTTGTCTCAGCACACCACAACTGCTTACTCATCATTTTGGCAAGAGCCGGAATTAATTGTATATACATATTTACCTTGCTTTTGTAAGCCAATGCCAGGCCTCACCTTACATTGCAACTGCCAGTGATCGAAAGGCAGCGCTCATCATTAGGACAGCTGCAACCAGACAACCGATCGGATCTGGTTTAGCCGAGATTTACATTACTCAATTTGGACGACTATTTTAGGTAGTTACTAGCCAAATTTAGTAATAACCCTGAGATCAGGCACTGTTGGAAGGGTTATTGATCCAAAGTGCCCAAATGGCTGAAATCACGTGTTTTGCCAAGGGTGGTACCCGAAATAGCCAGGTCACATGACTTGGAATTTTGTGAAAAAATTCTGCAGCCAAATCTTGACTCAGCCAAAGAAGTGACTTATCACAGACTATGTCATCATGACAGAACAAGCAACTTCAAATCCTGGACACAATCCTATTCCCATGCCCATTCTAGAAGCCAAAATTGATGCTCTAACAGCACAAATGTCCCAATTAGTGTCAGTATTAGCAGCATCCCAGCACAAACAAGCACAAACAAATGCAGAGACAGTAGAAGATAAAGATGATGAAATGGAGGAGATGGTGGAGTGAATGTCTCAGGAGGGTGAGCATGCAGAGGAGAGATCTGAGAGTGGAAAAACGTGTTTACCTAAATATGCACCCCTGCAAATATTTGACAGTACCATGGAGAACACAAAATCCTTCATCAGCTCTATAGTGTTGTATATTCATGGGAGAAAGCCCGAATTTCATACGACCGAGTCTAGGATTATGTTTGCTCTCTCATACATCCAGGGAGGGAAAGCACAGTTCTAAAGAAATGAAGCCATTAATCAAATTGCCATGGGATATAAACTGTTTGCGACCTTCAGGGAATTTTTGGAGAGATTGGAGGCACAGTTTGGAGACCCTAACCCAAAGGCGACAGCGAATGCAAAATTAAAAACTATGCGCCAAGGTTCTCTGACTGCAGACAAATTTATTTTGCAGTTCAAAGCAGAAGCATCACAAACCGATATGGGAGAAGCTGTGTTGGTAGAATTTTTGAAGGCAGGATTAAATCCCTCATTATTCAAGTCAATCTATCGACTACCTTCTATGCCAGAGAGGTTGGACGAGTGGTATAATTGGGCAATGTGTCTTGATCGGCAATATCAACAGGAACAGGCAGAATCAAAATTGATGTATGGGAATGCCAGATTTGGAAAGTCATCAGGAGGAAAGTCCGAGAAAGGAAGGATGCCTCAGGTACAAGCTCCGAGGGCACAGCCACCAGCCATGGCAGTGACATCTATTGTTAAGGAGTCAGCAGCATCAATGGATGCGATGGATGTTGATCGAGTAGGGAGATGAGCTCCACTTAAATGTTTTAATTGTGGGCAATTAGGGCATATGGCTCAAAATGGTAGGCAAAAAAGGAAGATTAGGGAAGCTACAATTGAGGAAGTAAAGTTGGAGGAAGATAAGCAGAAGAATTTTGTGGAAGAGTCCCAGTAAAGGTTTCCCCATTGGTGACCCAGAATTAATATAATGTATTAGTATCTGAGGAAACCCAGAGTGAACCCAAAATAGAAATTGAAGAGTACGACCATCATCATTTATCCAACAAAGAAAAATGCCCAGCCTTATTTCTGAAGACCCTTAAATTTTTTATTCACTGAGTGCAGATAGAACCCGAAATCAGTTTGACAGTAGGATTGAAGACAGTGGACACACATGCAGCAATTAATGTGGAGGCATTGCTTGACAGTGGTGCTACAAGATTATTTATTAATCGATCCTTAATTACTGGAAATGGTATTCGCACACATAAACTGCCACAACCTATAATGGTGTACAATATTGACAGTATGATCAATCATGGAGGAACTATTAAGGAGGAGGTGACGATGATATTGAAGTATCAGGATCTCAGGAATGAGCTGTATTTGAGGTGTGCAACCTTAGGAAAACCAATCTGATAATTGGATGTCTATGGTTATGTAAACATAACCCAGAAATTGATTGGAAAACTGGGAAGGTACACATGACTCATTGTCCTAAAGAATGTAATGTGTATGGGAGAAAAGTAAAAAAGGAGAAGAAGGAAAAGAAAGAGAAAGAACATCCAAGGAAGTATTCTGTTACGATGGAGGAAGTGGAAGATGAGGATATGCCAAACAGGGAAGTTCCAATTATGACTAGTAAGGAAGAACAGAAGCAAACCTTTAGAGAAATTTGTGGAGGACAGTCATGGGATAAAAATGTGGAGAAAGTGGAGAAGCCAGTGGAGGAGTGGGTGCCAAAAGCCTACCATAAATATTTGTCAGTTTTTTAGAAGAAGGAATCAGAGCGGATGCCAGTGTGAAAGCCATGGGATCATGCTATTGAGATGAAGCTGGGATTTATGCCGAAGAAGTCAAAAGTCTATCTGTTATCTCCGAAGGAACAAGAAGAAGTAGATGCATTCCTTAATGAACAGTTGCGCAAGGGATACATACGACCTTCGAAATCACTGCAGACATCACCAGTATTCTTTGTACCAAAAAAAGATCAGAGGAAGAGGATGTGTACAGATTATAGGTATTTGAATGAGTGGACAGTGAAGAATGCATACCCTTTGCCATTGATCTCAGAGATAATTGACAAGGTGGGAAAGGCCAAGGTTTTTACAAAATTGGATTTATGCTGGGGGTACAACAATGTACGAATAAAGAAAGGAGATGAGTGGAAGGCAGCATTTTCCATGCATCGAGGATCCTTTGAGCCACTAGTCATGTTTTTTGGGATGACCAATAGTCCCCCAACTTTCCAAAATATGATGAACGACATTTTCAAGGATGTGATAGACAAAGGCATGGTGATAATATTTATTGATGACATTTTGATATTCATGGAGAATGAAGAAAATCATGAGGCAATAGTGCAGGAGGTGTTAAAGAGATTGGCAGAGAATGCTTTATTCATTAAACTGGAGAAGTGTGTATTTAGAGCAAGCAAGATTGAGTTCTTGGGATTAAAGATTGGTCCTGATAGAATCAAGATGGATCCTATCAAGGTACAAGCAATTGTTGATTGGCCCATGCCTACCCATATCAAGGAAGTTCAGGCTTTCTTGGGACTCGCCAATTTTTATCATCACTTTGTTCATAATTTTTCCAAAATTGCCACACCATTACACAACCTTATGTGAAAGGGAGTAGTGTGGAGATGGGGAGAACAACAGCAGACAGCATTTGAGGAGTTGAAGAGGAAGTTTGTGGAAGAACCAATATTGGTCCCAGTAGATTTCACATGTCCCTTATGAGTGGAATCACATGCATCAGACTTTGCTACTGGAGCAGTATTATCAATGCTATGTGAAGATGACAAATGGCATTCTTGTGCATATTTGTCTTGAGGGTTGAATGATGTGGAGAGAAATTATGATGTGCATGATAAAGAGATGTTGGGAATAATATGAGCATTGGAGACATAGAGACATTATTTGGAGGGATGTATGCATCAGATCGAGATCTGGACAGACCATCAAAATCTGCAATACTTCATGTCCACTAAAAAGCTTAACCATTGACAAGCATGTTGGGCATTATTCCTATCGCACTTTAATTTTCACTTGGTCCACAAAGTGGGAAGCTTGATGAGGAAAGCAGATGCATTATCCAGACATACAGATCATAAAAGGGGGGTGGAGGAGGACAATAAAAATATTACCCTACTCAAACCTGAATACTTTCATATTTGTGCTATGCATCAAGGGCATTTATTGGTGGATAGCTCAGAGACAGAAATGTTGTCTAAAATCAGGCAATGTTCAGAGATCGATGATGAAGTGGTGGAAGCTGTGAAAGCTTTGAGGGGAGAGAAGAAAGGTAATATTAAAGGAGATGAATGGGTTGAAGAACAAGGGTTAGTGTTGTTCAGAGGAAAGGTGTATGTACTGAAGGATCAAGATTTATAAAGGGAGATTGTATGGTTACATCATAATATGCCAGCTGCTGGACATCCAGGAAGGTGGAAGACATTGTAGTTGGTGATGAGAAATTATTGGTGGCCCAGAATTTCAAAGTATGTGTTGGAATATGTGGATGGGTGTGATATGTGCATGAGGGGGAAGAAATTTCCAGAAAAGCCTGCTGGGAAATTAATGCTGAACCCTATACCTAAAGCACCATGGTGAGATATATCTGTGGATTTTATCACAGGATTACCTGAAGCTCAAGGATACGATGCAATATTTGTAGTATGTGACTGCTTCACAAAGGAAGTCCATATTATTCCTACTACCACAGAAACCTCATCGTTGGGCTTGGTGCACCTCTATCTTAATCAGGTGTGGTGGTTACATGGATTACCTGATATTGTTATCTCCGATCATGGATCACAATTTGCTTCTGCATTTATGCAAAAGTTAAATAACATATTGGGGATTCAAACCAAATTATCTATGGCATATCACCCACAAACTGATGGGCAGACAGAGAGAATGAATCAGGAGTTGGAGCAGTACCTATGCATGTTTGTCAATCACTGACAAACTGACTGGCCCAAATAGTTGGTAATTGCAGAATTTTTCCACAATAATAAATTCCATTCGGCTACTCGCATGTCACCCTTCTTCGCTAATTATGGGTATCATCCCAGAATGGGAGTAGAACCTCAAAGGGAAGTCAAGGTACAGTCAGTGGAGGACTTTGTGTCAAAAATGCGAAAGGTGCAGGAGGAAGCAGAGGCAGCATTGATGAAAGCATGTGATGATATGATGTGACACGTGGATCGTACTCGAGCTGTTGCTCCAGAGTACAAAGTTGGTGACTTGGTATGGCTAAGTACCAAGGATCTAAATATTCCATGACCTTCAAGAAAGCTTACAGAGAAGCAAGTTGGCCCATATCCAATTTCTAAAATAATTTCACCCAATGCAGTAGTGTTAAAATTACCTCAATCATTCAAGATTGATCCTGAAATTAACATTTCCCATTTATGCCCTTACTGCCCACCCACTATTCCTGGGCAACAAACTACTCCACAGCCTCCAATAATGGTAGAAGGTGCTCCAGAATATATTGTGGAAGAGGTTTTGGACTCTCATCTTCGACCAAATAAATTGGAGTTCTTAATCAAGTGGAAGAACTACACCAATGAAAATAATTCATGGGAACCCAAGGAGAATTGTAAGCAAGCCCATAAGGCAATCACCCAGTTCTTTAAACATAATCCAAATGCTCCGTGTCGCATTGCTAGAATGGTGTATGAGGGGATGAATTTCCAGCCTTACCAAAATTTCACAGAGGGGACAGATACAATATTTTCTCGCCTGGAAGTCGAAGCATAAAAGGGGGGTAATGTTAGGAAACAGTCTCCTAACATGCCTATTACATAATACTATTTTTATTTTATTTTATTTTATCAAAATATGCTACCAAATGCCTATACATGCATTATTTGTCAGCATGGGAATTTTCTATTTACATGCATCAATATGTATGCACTGATGTGGTTAGTTGGTACTCGGTGCAGAGTCTCAATGGAAGGGGTGAACACTTAACCTACAACTGCAGGCATGCTCGGAGTGAGGGGGGAGTTCACTTAGAGGGCCTTGGATCATCCTTCTGGGCATGGAGACTATGAGGAGGCTGTAACAGCAGTTTTTAATGTGTGCACTAGTCATGTACACTCAAGGGAAGATATGTGCAATAGCAGCAAAGTGCACAATGCAAAGGGGCAAAAACATGCAGTGTGGAAAAATGTGCAATGGGAGTGCAAAAGTGTGCAACGACAGGGAAGATGAAAGCGGGAGGTGTAGTGAGACAAAGATGGCACTGAGATGTGCTGGGAAGGTGATGCAAAGGTTGGGGGCACAAATGGGATGAAAGCGCAAGGGGGGAAAAAAGGCACAAATGGTGCACAAAATGTGGCTATGCAAATAAGTGTGCAAATGGTGTGCAAACACAACTATATGAAGGGTGCACTACAATAGTGCACAAACAAGGATGAAGGATGCAATGCAGGGATGAAACACAACAATACGACGAGGGGATGCAAACAATATGCAAATGTGGCTATACGAGGGGTGCACTACAAAGGCACATGGACTAGATGCTGGTGCACAGACTATGTGCGATGCTGACTGAGCTATGAACTATGAGGGGGGGGGAAGATCCTCTGGATTCTCTATCTGTCCGCCTACTATGTACAAATGGCTTATGTGATAAAAATGGTAAAATAAAATGTAAAAATAGAAAGCACCATGCACTACCCACAAGCACATCCATTCACCCATCTAAACCCGACTGCACTATGCCACTGCCTCAGCCAATAAGATTTGTGCACCTATAGCCCAATATCCAACTGTTCCAGTGCGATGCACTATTTTTGGTGCACTCTAAGTCTCATGCACTCTTCCCAATTAATCTGCTTCGGTGTTATGTGTCGCATGCTGCGCCTTAGTAATAATGATGTGATCGACCTATGCTGGTTACCAGATAAGGCGATGCTGATTGGAAATGCGGAAGAACTATAAGGAGATGCTGTGAAAGGCCAAATACCACCAAAGTGCCAGGATTATGTGAAAGCACCCAAGTGCACACAGTCCAATGCCAAATAGGTGCAAAGCGCCCTGATTATGTGAGAATGTGCAGTTTGCTTGTGTTGGAATCGCAGTGCACCTCGAATAAATGTGCCAGTAAGATGGAAGCTGTGATGCGCAGTGCAACTGGTGTGGTGGATTGTTGTGTGTGTGATAGGGATTTTTTTTTTATTTTTATCTCCTTGTTTATTCTCCATTGTGGTGGACCATATGCCAGAGAATGTACAAACATGTGTAGTCTACTTAATAAAACTTCTGTTCCTCCTTCTCTCCTTTACATCTGCTGAGAGGGTCATCCCTCAAAGCGCTCAAGGCACTGTTAACCGAGGATTCTCGGTATGTGGTGTTTCTCCTTCTTCTCATCCTCTTGACTCTTGTGTGTCTTGCTGTGTGAGGTTGTGGAGCCATCCTGTTTTTGCTATGAATTGGAAGAGGTGTGGTAGGGTGCTTTTTGTGGTGAGCATGTGTGCTATATCAAAGCTGATCCTTCCCATTTTTCGTCGCAGCTTGTCGCGGTGTCGTTGGTGTGCTGGGCAGTGTACTAGTAGGTGAATGACTGTTTCTTCTGCCTCTCCACATGCTGGGCATAGTGGCGATTCTGCTTTCTTTATGCAGTGTAGGTGTTTGGCTAGTGGTGCGTGGCCTGTGCGTAGTTGTGTGAGCAGGCTTGTCTGGCTGCGTGATAGGGTTGTGATGAGGCATAGGTACATTTTTGTTGGCGCGGTTGGGTCTGTGTGTCAAAGCTGGTTGTATCACGGTGATTTTGTCCATAGCTTCGCTGTCCTCTGCTTGGTTTTTCCATATATGCTTGTTTGGTGGCGGATTTGCTTATGGGTAAGGGGTTTCATAGAAGTGGGGGTAGGTCTTGTCGCTGGTTGTCTGCCCCTTGTTCTGCTGCTCTCTTTGCCTGTTCATCAGCTGCTTTGTTTCCCTCTATTCCCTCATGTCCCGGCATCCATCGTATCCATAGTTTGATCCCCATATGTTTTCTTCTTAGCTTTGTGAGCTCGTCATGTAGCACGTCGAAGATGTAGTGTCCGGGTAGTGGTTTCATGCTAGCTGCTGCTGTGATCACTGCTTGGTTGTCAATGCATACTGTTGCGGATTGGACATTCCATTCATTGGCGATTAGCTTGATGCCTAGAAGTATCCCCATGCCCTCTCCCTCGTATACAGTATGCTTCCCACTTGTCCCCAGCCTGAATCCCATTCTCCTCTTTTCCGTTCCTGATCGGTATAAAACTGCTGCCACCCTGATCATCCCTTCTGTTCCAGATCCATCGGTGTATACTTTTACGTCTGTGTGGTCTTCCTCTTCCATTTCTCTCACTTCTTCTTGGTCATTTGCGATCTGCGTTTTGATCTTGGGTGTCCATTTTGAGTCGTATCTTGTGGCTGCTATTGTTTCAATTTTTGTTGGGTTTATGCCATATGTGTCCATGAGTTTGTGGAGTGGTGTGGGGTGTCGTTTTACTCGTCTGCGTGCTGCATTAGTGACTGTCTTTTGTAGGGGGTGGCCCACCGGTAGTGTGGCTAGCCGTAGGGCTGCATGGTGTCTATGTTGGTCAACTAGCAGCTGGAATGGGAGGAGGTTGGCCATCAGATCTAATATGTCTGTTGCTGTTGTTCTCATCGCGCCTGTAATCATAAGGGCCACTTTTCGTTGGACACCTGCTAGCTTGTTGATGATGGCCCTTCCACTTTTGTACATTTTTGTTTGCTTTGCGGTGCATCTCTGTGGAGTGAGAAATAGGTCAGCGCCATATAGCATTTGTGGTACGGCAATGGAAAGGTATAGCCTTCGAATGTATTGTGCTGCCGTCCCTCATGTTGTTTTTGTGAGCCGTCCAAATTGTATCATCCAGTCTTGTCCTTTGGCTAAAGCTACCGCACTGTGTGCTTTCCAGTGTAGTCTGCAGTCGACAGTGATTCCTAGGAATTTTGCTGCTTCTGCGGATGGTATTCGGTGGTTTCTTAGCTTGAGTGCTCTTTGCGGCATTGGGATGCATCTCCATGGTGCGATTGGGGTCGGTATCGTTCTTCTCGTTAGGTCAAGTAGTTGGAATTTTTCGATGCTGAACTCGCAGTTGTGGTCTCTCTCCCACTCAAAGATGCCTCCCATTCACTCCATGATGTTGTTTAGTTTTTCATGTGTTTCTATGAAGTCCTTCCCTGTGGTGATTATTGCCGTGTCATCAACGAAGAGTAGTATCACCTCGCCTGTTTTTCTCTCTGGTATGCCAAGCAGGTCTCCATTGTATATCAGGTAGCAGATCCCTGAGAAGGGGTCACCTTGATCGAGCCCGTTTTCTACCTGGAAGCGGTCAGTTTCATAGTCATCGAATTTCATGTTCATTTGGTGGTTTTGCATTCTGCATCATATCCATTCCGTGTACTCTCTTGGTATTCCCCGTTGTTGCATGTCATGTATTAGTCTGTCAAGGTTGACACTGGAAAAGGCCCCCTTTACATTGAGGAAGAGGACTGAGGCTACTAAACCTTTGCACCATGTGTCTTTGACCATTTTTGCTAGCAGGTGGACTGAGTCTGTGGTCGTTTGACCAGGCCATGCTCCAAAGTGGTTGGCTGGGAGTATGCCATGTTTTTCGCACAACGTTACTACATCGTCTGTTTGGCAGCTGTTGAGGAGTTGAGCAAAGCCATCTGATAGTATGATTGGTCTCCACGCTGTTGGGCTGGTGTAGTCCTTCTTTCCTGGTTTTTTCATCACCAGTGTTTCCGTTGTGGCCCATTCCGGCAGGTAGTATTTTAGCGTGTGTGTGGCGCGGAATAGGGGTCCAAGGTGGGGTACCAGTGCCATGCGCGCATGTACTAGTATGCAGTTCGGTGCTGTACCTTTTTTGGTTGCTTTGTAGGGCTTCATCTTTTTTATCGCTCAATGTATTTGTTCGTCTGTGATGTTAGTGAATTCCCATTTTGGTTCTGGGTATTCTGTATCAGCTGGCACCAGTGGGGTGTTGGGGTTCAGTGGTGGGAAGAATGTTTTGAAGAAGAGTTGGCCCTTGCTTGTGTTGTCTATTGCTTCCCTCTCTACCTGTTTTGTTGTTGGGTTTTTTACCTGTAGCGATGGTACCCTGGTCCTACCTGCATCTGTTGCAGGTCTGGTCACTAACCTGCTTGCATTCCATAGTGTGGTGTTGTCGAGACTCTCCAGCCACTCTACCCAGTGTTGTGCCTTGGCTTCCTTGATCTTCTCTGCATACCGGTTTCTCTGCCATCGGTATTCCTCATGTATTGGGTGGTGCATTATGAGTCAGAATTGTTTTGATTTTGTACCTAGTTTTCTCATGTTTCTTTTCTCCTGCGCTAGTTCCTTCGTCCACCATCGCTTTGCATATGGGCTGGGTTTGGTGTTAGGCACATGTTTGTCGATGGTGTCTTGTACAATTTGGTTTAGTTTCTTTAACCACGTCTTGAAGGTTCTGATGTCTTGAATCTCTGTCGACGGTTCAGTTGCTAGGGCTTCAGTTAGGTCTTTTACCATCTCGTTCCAGTCTGTCATGCAGAAATTTTTTTGGGGTTCGGTGTTTGCAGTGCATGGTTGTATGTCGATCTCGGTGATTATGGGAAGTGGTCTGTTCTGGCCAGGTGGGTTTCGTCTTCTGTGTGGCATTTGATGATTGCATCGTGGATTTGTTCCGTGCAGAAGACATTGTCTACCCTTGTGAAGTTGCCTGTGCTGTGGGATTTGAGCGTCGGGATGAGCGGGGGGAGGGCCATTTTCATTTCATATCTGGCTATCATGTTGAGTAGCGGCTGGGCTAATTCTAGGTTGGTGGTCGTGAAGAGATGATTGTTCCATGGTTCATCCCACAATGGGTGGTGTCGGTTAAAGTCTTCTCCCCACATAGTGTGGATCGGGCATCGCCAGTGTGGTGGGGTTGGCTGTCGCAGGTGCATTGCGAGTTTTTTGAGGGTTTCAATATTATTGCAGTCATTATATATGTTGGCTATTCATAAGGTTCCAAAGTCACCTTGTATGATCATCACCACCATGTCGGGGCTTTCGATCAGGATCTGTGTCCATGTATCAGATAGTATCCTGCTGTTGATTAGTGTTACCGTTCTCATTGCATCTGGGTGTGCTGCATGTGTCATTGGGTATAGTGCTGTCCAGTTGGCATTAGCTCATGTCATACCCTTGAAGTCGACGTATGGTTCTTGTATTAGGCATATGTCGTAGTCTGTCCTTCTGAGCGATGTCAGGAGGTCCAATTGGCTGATGAGCAACTTGTTGTATTTTGCTGCCTGATGCGTATTGTCTGTCTGTTGTCGTTCATTGTGTGGGTGTGTTCATGTAGCTTAACGGCGTTTTGGCTCTTGGCTCCTCAGGTTCTGGGTACTGTTCTCCACATTGCTCTATGTGCCCCAGACCGCGTTCATCATTGTATTCATCTCCCCATCCCCTTCTTTCTTCCTCTCTTCATCGAGTATTTTCTTGTCGATGGTTGCTTGTGGTCCCTGGTCCAAAGTAGTGGTCTAGGGTTGTTGGTGTGCTGCATGGTTCACGTGATCTCTGCCATCCGTTATCTGTTGCTCCAATGTTAGCCCCCGATTGGAAGTCTCTGTCTCTCTTGTGTTCATTTCTTTGTCCTCGTCTCCTGTTTCTGATGATGGCCCACTGTTCTTCAAATCTTTCATCGCTCCATCTTTGCATCGGTTCCAGTTGTTGCTCTTGAGGTGGTTCCTGGTAGTAGTTCTGGGCTTGCGCGTTCTCTGTGTCTTCGTTCATGGGTCTCCATGTGTGGGGGTCATTCATGGGGAAGAACCTGTACTTTGTTTCAGGGATTCTTGCTTGCAACCTTTTGGTTTCCATCAGGAAGGTTAGGCATTGCCTATCTGCTGTTCTGTGTCCTTTCCTTTCGCTTCTCTGGGAATGCAGTTAGCACATTTGAAGCTCTTTGGGTCAGTTACCGTGCATGTGTCTGTGTGGTGCTCCTCTCCGCATCTGGCACAGATGTCCGTGTGGCTGCTGCAGTCTTTCACTATGTGGCCGAACTTTTGGCATCTAAGGCATCGTTTCGGTTCTGGTAGTAGTTTGCAGGCGGCGCATCTTTTTCCTTCAATGAATAATCCTCTTTCAATCGCCTGGTTCGCTGCTTCTCTTGTTAGGTAGCCCATGATTATGTGTGCTGTACATTGTCCCATGCTGCGGAGGTGTGGGTGTCTGACATATTTCGCATAAACGATGGTGCCTTCCTGTATTTTGCTGTCTCTTGCGATTTTGTCTTGTACTGTTTGCATGGTGGGGTCGAAAGTGGTTGGTATGAATTCAACCAGTGTGTATAGTAACTTTGTGTGCACATTTGTGGTTCCGCCATAGAATCTTGAGAAGGCAGTTTGGATGTCTCTCCTTTTCATCCAGTTGGCTGCCGCTTTTGAGTTTAACTGGTATGTCACATTGCCATTCCTTATTTTTTTCACTGCTATGAAGCTCATTCCTCTCGGTGCATCCAACGATTCCATGCCCATCAACTCGAGTGTTAGGTTCACTTTTTGTACTAGCTCCTTCTCTGTTAATTTTTCGAAGGTTTTGTCTCTGGTTGCTGTGTCTCGCTGTACTATCACTTGTCGGTCATTGGTTTCTCCTCGTGCAACCACTGCCATGTGTGCGGGTGGAACGTTCCATTGTGCTATTGCTGCATAGGTTGTCGCATTCGGGGCTGGGGCGGGTATTGGTGCTGCAAGGGCTTCGGCCAGGTTGGGTTGTTGCATCTGCTGGGGTGCCAAGTCAGCTATTTCTTGTGTTATGTGGCTTACAATGCTCTCTAGTTCTTCTTGGGTGGTCTGTACCATAGCTTCAAAGTCTTTCATCGCTGTTCTTATGTGCTCCACCGCTTCTCTGAGATCCTCGACATTTGCCGCTGCCTGCGTTATCCATTCCTGTATCTGCTCTCCAATTTCAGTTGATACCATCGTGGCCATTTGTATTACTGATTCTCATTCGACTAGGAAGGCCATCGCTCTGATCGTGTCACTGTAGGCCTTGGGCATTTTGGGGAGTGCATGTGCTGCTTGGAAGAGCATGTACGATATGTTGCTCAGATTCGGTTCCTCTCCGACGGGTAGGTACTGTTTGTTGCGCAGGAGCTCTATGGCTTGCTCAGCGTTGGTGACATCAGTTGCGATTCCCACTCCTTTCTCTAGTGCCTCTCTGCTCCATTGATCAGTGCCTGTCGTTTCCAACACTCGAGCTGTCTGCCTTGTATTTTTTGTTGGTGGTGGCCCAGGTGGGCCTGGACTCGTGTTCAGCATTTTTGGTTGTGTGGTTTGTTCAGTTATTAGAGGGCTATGTATGCTATTCTAGTTCTGCTCTCATTGTCTGTCCCAATATCCTGCGGGCGAACCATGGGAAAATTCGAGATGATGATGGAGTGAGATCAAGATGCATTTTGTGATAGGGATTGTGCAATGAGTGCGCAGCAGAGAATGTGAGTTGCAGGTAAAGCATAAAAGGAGTGCACAATAACTGTGAAAGGCAGATAAGGAGTGTGGGGGGGGTGCATGGAGGCGGTTTGAAGTGCAACAAGGTGCATTTAGGGCACATGATGATTGGCAGCTATGGGGGAACCAAAAGCACAGTAGAAATGCAAAAGGCACACAAAGGCACACCTAAACAGTCAAAGGCATGCGAAAGCGCATGGAAGCATGCTGCACAAAGTGTGCAGAAGTCATCTAGGAGGTGCGCACAATCGCAAAAAATGCTGTAGTATGCACGCAGGGCGATAGGGAGCCGTATCATCTCCTCCCAACTGAAGTACTGACTGTCCTCAGGCAGCATGCGATTGGTCAGCACAAAATTTTCTTCGCTCACATAAGTGGCCATCCTCTTCTTATCTATCTCTGACCACCATCTATTCTCTATAACTCTTTCCACAACCCATCTCTATGCGATCTGATGGCCTCAGCATTCACTTAGCCCTCAGACAAATGATCCTGGCCCTCAATGAGACCCTTCCTGCTGCTGGGAGTGAGCAGATGACTATGCAAGCTTGGGGTGAGGGGTTTTGCAGTAAACTGGTGTGCTTTTTATGTTTCTATAACCGGCATAGGTTGCTAACGATTGGGGCATGTAGAACATGTATAAAAGCCATGCAGACACTGTTAAAGATGACACAGAACTCGACACACTCCTCATGAAGGTGCGTGGTGCATTTAGTGGGATCATGGTAGAGGAGTGGCTTACTTGGAGTGAGGAGCTGATGCCTGATATGCATAAGATGATTGAGGAGAAAGAGCAGTCTGAGGAATTTGAGCATAGGGCACATGAACTGGCGGGGCAGCTGGAAGCACGCGTGGAGCACACCGAAGTGCACAAGGTGTGCTGCACGCTCTTGACCACTGAATTGCAGGCACCCAAAGTCAACTTGGAGCATCTGGAAGGTGAGTTTAGGGCAATTGACAAAGCAAGTGATATAGATACCGCTGAAGTGCAGGAGGATGAAAAGGCACACATCACGCTGGTGCGCTCTCTGCGCACGCTTTCTGGAGTGGCCAATACTGAGGTCGTAGGTGAAGGAACTGGTGAATCTTGGGAGAGTGGGGTGATGAGCAAAGGGGAGAGGGAACCGAGTGATGAGAGTGCTAGTGCAGATGAAGATGCAAGTGCATGCCCAGTGCGTGCAACATAGCAGCATGCATACATCGAGGTACCACCACTGAGTGGCATTGGCACCACCTCCGACACTAATAGTGGACCGGTAAGTTTCTTTGGATATGCTTCAAACTCACTAAACGGTTTCCCTCCTACTCTAGTGTGATAACTGCTGCCGCATGGGCCAGCCGGCTAGGTGTGTCTCTGTCAATGGAAAGCAGTGCACTCCGTGTGCAAAGGGTAAGAGAAAGTGCAAATGGATGAAGCGCACCCTCACACAGCTGCACACAACTTCTAGAGGCAGGAAAGTGGCTACTGGGCACCCTGGTGTGTCTTTTTCTCATCCTCCTTCCACACTGTGCTAACTATTCCAAAGGCATGTTGAAAATCGACAAGGGCAATGAGAGCGATAGGGCTCATCAGCCCCTCAAAAGAGTGCACATTGAAGTGCCACAAAGTCGAAAATGTGCCCCCTCCCCTGTCGCAAGTGTGCTCAAGGCTGCACTGCCTTACTGTTCCCCAGGCAAGTGTGCACACACAATTCTCATGCCAAACCAGATTGGGAAACACCTTGGGGGATGTGGTCTACCAAGGCCAGGACATCGAAGCACTCAACTTAGCACAATGCTGCTCAGTGGTCACAGTCTTGGGTGCCACACACGATCGCCTTAAAGAAGATGTCCAAAGGTCACTCATCGAGTTAGAAGTTGCCAAGAGCCAGTTGCGCAGCGCAGAGCAAGTGGAGGTGGATGCAAAGGCAAAACTTGATGTGGCCACGGAGCACTTGGAGTTCCTGGAGTCCATTGAGTAGCTGCTCGCCTGTATAAGTAATAGATAGTCTGTCAATCCATCTCTCTGTTGCGCTGGTGATAAACACGTGATGCACTTTGAAGCAGTGCAATGCACGTGCACGTGCAAATGTGCGCACTTTGTGCCAACCTGTGCATGCACTTCCATGGTGCCGTAAAATGAAATTTGTAAGTCCAAATAGTATATGTGAGGGAAAAGAGATAAGATAGGCAATGTTCGAGCAAGAAATGTCAAGCGCACAAAAAATGCGCAAATGCAAAGGAGTGCGAAAAAATCGTCCAACCATCACTTTCCTCCTCCCAACTGAGATATTGACTGTGTCCAAATGATAAAAGAGTAAGAGATAAAAGGAAGTGCACGCCATATGACAAAGTCTAAAAAAATGGGAAAGGCTCAGTAGATCATCATGGCCAGTAAAACCCATGGGTTGCACAAACATGGAATGCGTCCAGATGCGACTTTGTGAATAGGGAAAAGGTAACGTAAAAAATGAAAGAAAGCAAAGTGTACGTATAAAAAGGTGAAATATCCATAGCGGTGCATGCAGAGCACTAGTTGCGTGCCTCATCGGCGCTTTCTTCATCCTCAGCACTATCTCCTTGCGCTTCTTCTTCATCAACTGCTTCTTCATCTTCTGTGTCCACTACTATGGACTTTTCCATCTCTCTCAACCGCATTGTGGTGATATCGAGCGCTATGTCAGGAAGCGCAATAGACTTGTGTGCATGGTATGGCAGTAGATGGAATGCAGCTACTGGCCTGTTGAATACTGTCCCATTGAGTTCGCAAACGATATATGCACTGCCTTGATTGCGCGACACTATAACTAGAGGACTGAGATAACATGTGCACATTTTGTGGTTAAGGCTCTTCTCGATCACTGTGTTGCGCATAAGGACTAAATTGCCATGCTGGAAGTCAAGATTGCGGATGGTTTTTGAGTGCACCTTCTCGAAATGGAGTGCCACTTTGCACCTTTCTGTGTAGATGCAGGAATGAATGCATGCTAAGTCTTCTGGATGCTTTTGTAATGCACACGTGCACCACGCGATCAAGTCTGTAGTGGAGAGTATAGAATCTGGGGGTGGGTTAAGGTATGTCACTTCAATGATATCGAGAGGGATTAGAGGCTGCATGCCTGTAACAATGAAGTATGGTGAAACACCAAGGCACTTCCAAACTGTGATGTGCTCCACCCAAAAGACTGAGTACAGTGCGCTGAACCATTTTGACTCTACTCCATCTGCGGCTTTGATAAGTGCTTGACGCACGTCAAAATGTGCATGCTCAACAATTCCATTAGCATGCAAGTTATAGCCAGATATGTGGATGTGATTGATATGGTAGTGCTTACTGAGATAGGCTAGCACTTTGATGAATGGCTTGCCATTATCAGTGACTATCTCATACAACATGCTCCATCTGCACATGAGGTCTTGGAACATTCAATCGCCAAGTGCACTTGCATTTTCTTTAGGGAGCCTGCGGAATTCTGGCCAAGTCGCAAGTGAGCAATGCCCTTGGATAATATAGCGCCACCCTGCTGATACTGGTAAGTGCATCATATCAATATAAACTTTACTGAAGAGAGGCGCAGGCATTGCGACGACTGGCAGTATTAGAACCTTCTGGGTTTGCTGGATCTGGCAAATATGGCAAGTGCGCATGAACCAAATGATGTCATCCATAATGTGCAGCCACCAAAAGCGCTCAAGCAATGTGGAGCACGTCGTGTAAAAGCGCTTGTGCCCAATGTTGTCATGGATGGTGTGCAATATCGGTAAATGTCTTGACTGCCAAATAACAAGCTGGTGAGCGCCGTGTGCATTGCACTTCCATAAGCGCATCTTGTCTTTGAAAAAGGTGCTCATGTAGCGCATGAGCGCACTGTACTCAGTATCCATGAAGTCGCTAGGGTGCATTAGGGTATCCATCCAAATCCACACCAAATCTAACTTCTCATCCTCTGCATCTGCTGTTGCGCTCCTCAGAACTTGGCTATAGTCGTCATCATAAATAAGCGCACTATTGTGTGCATTTTGCATGTTTGTGCTTGGCTCTGGCTGCATTAGCGCAAGTGCTTGTGCATCAAAGGACTGTGAAATGGGATGTATTGCATGCATAAAGCCATGTAGCACATCAATCCAATCCTCAAACTCTCCATCTTCTTCTCCTTCTAAGTCTTCTGGCTGCTTTGGCCAATGCGAAAGCCCATCTAAACCATGCACCACTCCCCTAACATGTACGAGCATAAAGTGGAATGTAAGGATTGAGACAATCCACCAGTTAATGCTAGCAGATGGTTGGATATTGGGGTTTTGTAGCATGCCCTTGATATAGCACACATCAGTCTCAACAATTAAGTTGCGCACCCCTATAATATAAAGGTGCAAACTGTGCAGTGTGTGGTAAAGCCCATAGATCTCTAGCTTCAGTTGCAAAAAGCATGCTTCTCGGTCGTTGAGCATAATTGAGCTGAACTGGTTGTAAATGCACATTTTTGCATTTGCGCTCTTTTGCTGGCAAAGGTAAAAGCCGACCACTATCTGGGAAGTGTCGACCGTGAGGATAATGGGGAGTTCTGAGGAATAATCAATCAGTTGTAGTGCAGGGCAATCTAGTACTGCTTGCTTGATGTTGTTTTGCACTGCTATCTGCTCTGGGCCCCATTTGAATGGAACATCCTTGCATAAGCCTTGTGAGCGTGTTAACATGGTGCACATAATTGCAGATATAAATGCACATTAAACCAACTGTTCCCAAGAATGCATGCACTTCCAACAGCATGTGGCATGCACCCCAATTGCGGATAATGTCTACCTTGTTGCATTCGGACTTTCTACCTTCTGGGGTGCAATAATGGCCAAGAATGACGAAGTTCTCAGTGCACAGTGTGGATTTCATCCCAGAGAAAGTGCCGCCACTATATTTCATGTGCTGCACAATGCGATTCACATTCTGGAAGTGCTCCCACACAAAGCACCTTACACCAGGGTTCACAGTGAGCACTTCGCATGAGCCGTCTGGTAAAATGTAGCACTTCGAAGGCCCCTTGACTGGAACATCGTCGATATAGGTAACAGTGTATTCTGGAATCTCTGGCTGCAGAATATAGCACACATCATCATGGAAGATTGGCACTGAGTTTGTCCAACCCATTGGCAATATAATGAGGTGCATTGCACCATATGGAATCTGGAATGTCGTAAGGTTGCGCGACAATTCTTTGATTAAGTTGTTCGGATCGCAGATAGTAATCATTTGCACTTCATCTGCAAAGTTGCACATGACGGAGCACATTAACACGTCGAAGGGGCGCCCTAACAGAATATCATAAGCAGGTGAACGGATAACGTGAACTTGCACATAGACAATGATATCTCCAATGCATGCGGAAACATTGCATGCAAGCCCAAGTGATTCATCTACCTCTCCATTGGCCGATTGCATGTATAAATGAATGTGTGGGTCGTACTGAAGTCCAAGACGATGGCAGACTGCTTCTGACATTGCAATAATTTGTGAACCCGGATCTAAGATAGCTTCGAAGTATTCTTGGTTGTCAATCAATAAATCAATGGAGCGAAATGCATGAGACTCTTTTGCAACCTTCAAAATGTCGGGGTTTTCAATTTTGCCTGGCTGGAGATGGGTGAGATACTGTTCAAATGGATCCTGCAAAACAATAGGAAGTGGCGCTGCAATTGCCGCACTAACTGGAGGTATTGCATTAAGCCCTTTATTTTTCACAAAAGGCGTGCGCACTTTGCAGTGTGCAAATGGCATAATGCTCGCAAGGTTGGTAGCTACCACTTCTGCACCAGTAGCTGCAATGCGCTTTGGGGTAACTTGTTCTTTATGGCACTGTCTGAGATCGGGCGAAAGGGACAGGAGCTCTTCATGCGAAACCGTAATGGAGGGTGACTTCATGGCACGCGCATATATGTCATCGACAATCTGCAGATTCTGGATGGGAACAACAGTGCAATATGATGGCTCTTTGCCTTTGGAAGTGTTAACTGGTGCTTCTGATTTATCTGCTGCTGCGGGCACAAAATGCGCTTCAGGAATGTTGGAATAGGGATGTATGGGTGTCTCGTCGGGCACTTCAGTTGTGCTCGCAGCTGGTTGCAAAGCTGGGGACTCAATACTGTCAGTGGGTGCAATGTCTGTGGTTGTAGAATGCGCGCTCTCTTGATTGGATGTATTGTGTGGTGTGCGCCGCAGGATTTCAACGCTGTTGAAGACTTGCCTCTTCCGAAGCGCCATCAACTCCCACTTGAGTGCATCGATGCGCTCTTCCTTTGTTAGTTGTGCATTTGGTGTGCTTTGCATATAATCTGCTGCAGGCACTGAAGTGGCAATGTATGTCTACTGTAAAGGTGCTGCTGGAGCTGGACGAGGCGCTATATTGTAGATGAGCTGCAAATTGGTATTAGATGAAAGTCAACCAGTGGCTATCTGCCCTGGGTTGCGCTTATGCCATTCCTCAATGCGCTCACCCAAGAAGTTGCCTGGAATAGAACGCGGCATGAATGCGCCACCTGGGAGTATGATGCACCCTTCCACATTTCACCTACACTTTCCTTCACTAATAAGATGCTCAATTGAAGTGCACTCAGGGATATAGTGCCCTGTTTGACCGCAACCATTGCACTTGTCATTGTTCGAATGAGGCGCACCATTTCCACCATCTCTGCGCAATGTGCTCAATGCAGTAACTATCGTCTGTGTCATGCACTCGAATAGGACTGAGATGTCTTCTGCTTTGACTGCGGGCACGCTATGTTGAGGCTGGGAAATGGGTGCCCTGGGTGCTGAGTAGGGTGCATACATATCGGGGTTTTGCACTGTGAGCCCAGTAAGCGGCTGGAAATAGCATGCTGGGCCTTCAAAGATAAAGTCGATCGCATCATGTATTGCATCTAATGAGTATTGCACATTTGCAGGCTGATTCGGTACTGCAATCGCAAGGCAGCTCAAAATGTGCTCGAGCTAGTCTGGTCAAAACACCCTAACAAACATGCGGCTTTGGTCATAGCATGCCAATATGCCTTGCACGATAATAGCACGCAATTTCTTCTGCAGTTACGAGGCCAATGCGCACAGTTTCTCTAATAAGCTTGTCCAGGTTGCTAATACTCCATTTGCTGCCATCCCTGGAGCCAGGATAAAGCTTTAGGACAGTGTCTTTGAATGCGCCATAGTTGTGCATCGCGCTATACTCTGGTAGCAGTTTCCAAGTGTCCGCAGTGTCACTGTCCAAATAGTGCACAGTGTGGAACTTCTTATCAGTCTCATTGGTGACGTTACAATTGTGGAGGAGTTGCACAAGCTCCTCAAAGTACTTCTGGAGTTCGTGCAGTTTTGTGGGGTCAAAAGGCGGCGTGTTTTGGTTAGATGCAGATGGCATGTGCATGGTAGCCATAGTAGGTGGAATAAGGTGTGTGGAGTTGAAATCTGGTAAAAGCACAGCGAAATGCAAAGGCGGGGAAGAATGCAGTGATGTGGATGGAGTTAGGGTAGGTAGGGATGATTCAGGTGAAGGTGGAGGTAAAGACAGCACGGACGAGTGATGCGTGTTGTTTAAGAAGAGTGATTTGAATACTGGTATTTCCCCAAGCTGGAGCGCAGTTGCTAACAGCTCAGAATGGAGAGTGCAAAGGTGGTTAATGTTGAAGTGAAGGGCGAGCCAATGGAGATCTAAATATGGTCTGTTAAACAGAAACCCCTCGCGGTGGGCTCCAGAAATGATGTGGTTAGTTGGTACTCGGTGCAGAGTCTCAATGGAAGGGGTGAACACTTAACCTACAACTGCAGGTGTGCTCGGAGTGAGGGGGGAGTTTGCTTAGAGGGCCTCGGATCATTCTTCTGGGTGCGGAGACTATGAGGAGGCTGTAATGGCAGTTTTTAATGTGCACACTAGTCGTGTACGCTCAAGGGAAGATATGCGCAATAGCAGCAAAGTGTGCAATGCAAAGGGGCAAAAACGCGCAAGTGCAGAAAAATGTGCAATGGGAGCACAAAAGTGTGCAATGATGGGGAAGATGAAAGCGGGAGGTGTAGTGAGACAAAGACAGCACTGAGATGTGCTGGGAAGGTGATGCAAAGGTTGGGGGTGCAAACGGGATGAAAGCACAAGGGGCAGAAAAAGGTGCAAATGGTGCACAAAATGTGGCTATGCAAATAAGTGTGCAAATGCAACTATACGAAGGGTGCACTACAATAGTGCACAAACAAGGATGAAGGATGCAATGCAGGGATGAAACGCAACAATATGATGAGGGGATGCAAACGATATGCAAATGTGGCTATATGAGGGGCACACTACAAAGGTGCATGGACTAGACGCTGGTGCACAGACTATGTGTGATGCTGACTGAGCTATGAACTATGAGAGGGGGGAAAGATCCTCTGGATTCTCTATCTGTCCGCCTACTATGTACAAATGGCTTATGTGATAAAAATGGTAAAATAAAATGTAAAAATAGAAAGTGCCATGCGCTACCCACAAGCGCATCCATTCACCCATCTAAACATGACTGCACTATGCCGCTGCCTCAGCCAATAAGATTTGCGCACCTATAGCCCAATATCCAATTGTTCCAGTGCAATACACTATTTTTGGTGCACTCTAAGTCTTGTGCACTCTTCCCAATTAATCTGCTTTGGTGTTATGTGTCATGTGCTGTGCCTTAGTAATAATGACATGATCGACCTGTGCTGGTTACCAGATAAGGCGATGCCAATTGGAAATGTGGAAGAACTATAAGGAGATGCTGTGAAAGGCCAAATACTGCCAAAGCACCAGGATTACATGAAAGTGCCCAAGTGTGCACAGTCCAATGCCAAATAGGTGCAAAGCGCCCTGATTATGTGAGAATGCACAGTTCGCTCATGTTGGAATTGCGGTGCACCTCAAATAAATGCACCAGTAAGATGGAAGCTGCAATGTGCAGTGCAACTGGTGTGGTGGATTGTTGTGTGTGTGATAGGGATTGTGCAATGAGTGCACAGCAGAGAATGTGAGTTGCAGGTAAAGCATAAAAGGAGCATGCAATAAATGTGGAAAGGCAGATAAGGAGTGTGGGGGGGGGGGCACACAGAGGCGGTTTGAAGTGCAACGAGGTGCATTTAGGGCGCACGACGATTGGCAGCTATGGGGGAACCAAAAGCACAGTAGAAATGCAAAAGGCACACAAAGGCGCATCTAAATGGTCAAAGGCACACGAAAGCACATGGAAGCACACTGTGCAAAGTGTGCAGAAGCCATCTAGGAGGTGCACACAATCACAAAAAATGCCGTAGTATGCACGCAGGGCGATATGGAGCCGTATCAGCGCATGTATGTGTGCATCGGTAGCAACATACTACAATATATGTAACATAGTATATAACTCTAAAATAAATACTAGGAGACCTCAGTTGAGTTCTTTTAGGTATTCCATCCACAATAGTGGTGTGAAAAGCCTAATTCAGCCAACTAATCTATTTATAACCTCTCACATCAAAACTATCAAACCCCCCATCACGCGTGCATGCCCTGCCGCCTTCTTGTAGGAGAGCCTGCACAGTCCAGCTAGCAGAACCATGGGTGTCGTCCTAACACCCAGGTATGTTTTTTTATTGGTGATTTCTTTTTTTCTACTAACTAATACCTTTTCTTTTTAGTTTCATACCATTTGATAATGACATGGTGCTACTGCCAACCTCAGCTGCCACCAATGATAATGAGGCACTGCCTGCAGAGTGTGCCCAAATGACAACTAGTGTCATTTGGGCCATAAGCATACATTTTTTATCATTGATTTCTTACTTCTATTAATTAATTTCTACTTTTTCGGTACTTGCTTGTTGCTAACAATGTCTCCCACCCACCCACACCTCTAGACAATGGTGACCCATGGTTCCCACATCACACAGTGCAACCATCCTGCCTGCAAGCCACTGCTCATAGGGGGAGATGGGGGCACTGACTGACAATGTGAATGAGTGGAGACAAGAATGACAACATGAACAGGGGCAGGGCAACAAACAACATGAACAGGGAGGATGACAATCAGCAATGCAAGACAATGCAATGACATAGCAAGGAAGTGGGGGGAATGGCAACATTTGACAATGGAGGGGGAGGGGCTGGCAATGCTCAGGAAGGATGATGAACCATGGACAGCATGCCCCACCTTTGCAAATGTGAGACTCGGTTTTTATTTTCTTTTTTTTCTTTCTTTTTATCAGTTTTTTTTTTTACTTCTTAACTAACTACCTCCCATTTCTATGAGCATCTGCTCACAGGGTGTATTGTAATTAGTTTTATTTAATATACAGTAAAGTTAAAGTAAGGATGAAAATGGCTGGAAAGACTGGTATCAATCAGTTTTTTCAGTTGCAGTCCATCTATTTTGAGCAATAGTTGGGAGTGGTTGCAGTCCCAGTTGCACTTGGAGGTCAAAAAACCAGACCAAACCAGACCTTTAAACATGAGCAAGACACCAGGTGTTGGTACAAGCACTCAAATTCATCAGGAGATACAGCATGGTATGCTGCCCAAAAGTCCTAGCTGAAATTGACAAATTCAGGACTGAGTGAATTGCAAACATTTGTGGAGACATTGCCCAAGAGATGATGCAAACAGAATACATAGTGACTGAGTGGCATCACAACCTCGATGGCATGAATTAGTGATGCATGATGATCATTCACGAAAATCTTTGGTGGGGTTATTGCAATGTTGAGATGGCATTGAAGAATCCATATGAACAAGTCAAATGTTTTCCCTTGCTGTGGCCATCTACTCCAATGCTGATACCAAGGGGATAACCACAGTTATTGTGATTATATGTGTCATCATAGATAAGGAGGTCAGAATAGCACCTGGTCAGTTCAACTTGGAGGGGTGATTGCCACCAAGTTGCAGTAACAACTTGATGGTCATCAATTTGCAACTGATATGTCCATCCTTGATTTATGCACTCTCACAACAACCAGGTAACAATTGTGTTGACATCTCCACTGAGGGCAGCAATCTTGTTGCAGGTCTTGCCATGGGCAGCATTCATGATGTTGCCAATTTGTTGAGCTTCCAGAGGGTGTTTGGCATCATGATTAGGGTGTTGCTTTATGAGTTTAGATATATCAGAGCAGCTGAGATTTGTTGTTGTTGCAATTTTGGAAACTGCTGCTCAGATCTCCTTGGTAGGTGGATGGGATGCATTTCCTCCATGAGGTATCTTAGGTTAATAATTGTGGACCCACTCCATAATGCTTAACCTCCACTGTTCAGTTTTGGGATCCTGGATGATGTTGGCATGCACTTTACAGTTTGTTTTGCTAGATTTCCCTCAGCGATGATTTGCAGGATCAATGGCCACCAAGTGCTGTTGCATTGGCAGTTGGTATCAATTGCAACAAAGGGTGATGCACCATAGGTCACCACTGGTTCTCTTTTTCATCTGTTCCTTAACCCACTTATGCCCCAGAGCCTCCTCCTCATCATATACAGCATCGATGGCATCTTGGAGAGATGGAAAAAGCTGATTTTCACATGCGTGGGGGGGTGGAAGAGGCCAAGTTAGAATATTGGGAGACACCGACTGTATATACTTACACTTTAGCTTTCAGTCCACTGGGGATATGATTTCAACTGAACAATCCCATAAGGTATTTGGCAGGGTCACCAGAGCATTCCTTAAATTAGATTTCTGAGGTGGAGTCACTAGATCGATAGGAGATTCCAAAACTCATAATTTTATTGGCCTCAGAGAGACAAGATCAGGAAACTCTAGTTTCAGGTCAGTTGCTACAGCACCAGCCTTAGGTAGCATGATTATCAGGGAGATGATGGTCACAGAAGGGCTCCTATCAGATTGGGAATGTGTAGGTGTCGTGGATGTATGTTTCTATGATGTTATAGCACCCATGCACACAGATGACTTGAAGGGTAGAGATGTCAAAGGTGTCAGTGGAGAGAAATGAGGGCAGGGTGATGAAGGTGGACTCAGTGGATAAGGTATATGAAATTGTCATGGGGGTTTTCCTGCTGGACTACTATTCAATAAGAAGGCAATATCAGTCGAACAGACTTGTGGAAGCTTGATAGCTGAGTAAAACTGTTGTATGAGCCCATAGATTTGATGATTTGCCTAGATGTTAGAAGCATAAGCTAATGAACAACAAGTACAATATAAACGAGCCACCTTCAGTCTGAACAAGTTGTACCCACAAAATTCAAGTAGATTGTCATCTGATGAAACTGATGATTGTGTGACACACAACTTGACCCAATCATGGAAAGACTATGTTAAGACAGTGAGTTAAAGTTGCTTTGACATTCAGAAATACATACCCCAGCTGTGCCCAATGCAACAATATGATAGAGACATAATTTGCGCAGTAAACAATCCTGGACACCCCATGAAGACTGTGCAGTCCAGTGCTCTGTAGTGGGATTCATTTTGCATGCTACAAAAATGTGTGCTGCAATTGCACAGCTTCCATTTTCACTGTGCTTGCCCTGATGGTCCATGATTCCTGCCTCAATGGACATTGGAAAATAGGCTGAGTCCTGACAATACCCAATGAAGGATCAGGAGGACATCATTCACGATGCATTGAGTCCCCACATTGCAAAATGTTAAAAGACTTCATGATGTAACTGGAATAGTAATTCGTTGAGTAGTTGAGAAAGCTGAGTTTGGTGACTACAGTGTGTTGAATATGTTCCCGACAAGCACAAACCTCATGGCTATATCAATGAGTTTCTTTTTGGTGATGGAATAACTATGTTTCATTGAGGAAGCTGGTAGAAAGAAACAGGAATGTGGGCGAGACATCAATGGGTGCAGACATGGCTCCAGTCTTGAAGTATTGTATTTCAGCGAAACCATCCAAAACAAATCCTGCAACTGTTCCTCCCCAAGGAAATATCCTAGCTTCCAAAGTGGAAATTTTGTTGAGTAGAGTCCATGCATTGGTGAAGTGATTTGAAGGTGCTTGAATCTTTTGAGAAGATCACTAGGGAGGATATTTGAGGAACCTAGGTGTTCAAGGAGACGACGTGAAAGATCAACAAGGGCTTGGTGGTTGAACACCTCCTCCATCAGTCGAAACTATACAATAACAGATCAGCAAGTGTTAGTACAAGTGATAATTATTGAAAAGTTGTAATTGATTATCCAGACATCCTTTCTGTCTGGAACCAGCAGGGTAAGGCGCATAGAGCATGCCAATGATGCATATGCCTTAGGCATTTGATCGATAATGCCACGGATGTCTTCGTAGTGGGGTATCGTTTCGTCACGTTGGATCAATGTCGCCGATGGCGTTGTGTGGATTTCATTGCTAAAGGCCCATGTGGTGATTGATCCCTTCGGAAGAATTATTGGGTAGGAGAATGTGAGCTCGACGGTGCTCTTGAATGTGAGAGATCCGAAATATTGATGTCAAAAAGTGGTACTGGGATTCGGGGACAAGTATTCCTCGAACTCGAGGTTGACAACATTGAGGTAAGAAACAATTCCTTTAGAAAAAGTCCCCCAGCTGTTATACATGGCCCGATTGCAATGACGATTGCAATGTCTGCTCATGGTCGAAGTTTGGGAAGGGTGGCGTGAAACAGAGCCGAACAGTTGTCATGCTCAACTGCCGCTCAACCACCAGCAGCACTTCGAGCGGAACATGTAAAGTGGCATCCAAAAGTGCGGAACCTGCTTGTTGCATGCCAACTGTGAGCGGAACTGCCCAAAAATCATAAAAAACCAACTTGTCCTGCTATGTCGATAAATAAACTGAGCCTAAACAACGTCTTGTACTCTAGGACTGAAGAATTCACATATAACCATGGAGGATCAGCTGAACATGAACAGCACGTAATGTGGCATGCTTCGAACATGAGGAGAAGAAACTGCACGTGAATCACCGATGTTGGGGCGAAGCCTGACAACCCCCCTACTTTAACTAGCAACACTCTAGCAACCCAATTTGGCTGCTGCCAGCACCCGGGTTGTTGATTAATTTTATCCCCTTGATCTGATGCCCTTACTATATAAAATTGATCATGAATCGTAACTATAAGTAGAGCAGACGTACGTGTAACTACCGGCTGGTATGCAAGGAGTAATTGGGCGCTGGATAAAAGTTTGCAACAATGTCAGGGGTATCGTATGACTACTGTTGGAGTGCCTGCGGCGATTCAGCGATAACAAACCTCTCCGCAGTGCTTCTTTGTCACCCGACGGTTTTCCAAGTTCACCAAAATATCCACCAATGATCAGAAATGTTCCGAAGGCTGTGCATAATAACGATATATCATAAGCTAAGGAGTTACGCGCATACTTGACTAAACAGGAACATAACGTTAACATGGGGGATCTCTCTCTCATGTGGCTATCAAGTAACGCAAAACATGCTACATGTGCATGGTGCATGGCGCTGGTCAGAACCATGGGCGTCGAATTTGATGTTCGATTGTGCAACCAAGTCATAACACAGAGCAGAAACAAAATGATGTTTTGGTGTCAATGTCGAACTGAAAAAATGTGGTGGTAGGGAAGAAAAAGCGCAGCAACGACTCGGAAGTGTGATTGAGCGTGAGAAGAACCAATTAACAAACCGAACCATCAATTTTGGTTCTGTTTTTCTCCACAGCACGTCATGTCTCAAGCTCCCCGACCTCGACGAGTGCAGGCGGGCCCTCAAGACTATGCAGCCGTTCCACAGAGCCCTCGATCCATGAATCAACCATCTGGGTCTTACTACCAGCCTAGGTCGCCTACACGCACGCCATCGGGTAGCAGCAACCAACATTACCAAATGCAGGCTGGTAGAGGTGCTATTGCAATGGGAGTGGCGAGTGGGGCCATTGGTGGTGGATATGGACCTTATTCTGTGCGCTCCTGGTTTCCAGTTCTGCCACCCTAACCGCTCACTTAGCTACAGTACCACCCATCCAAAGATGCTGGTGTCTACAATACTTCCCGCTTTAGCACGGCCCAGTCAGATCAATCACTCATGACAGGGACAGAAAAGGCGCCCGCAGGTAATACATTATCCGTACCACAATATCTATGGGACAAGGATCCCGACCTCGACGACGCCTTGCACAATCCAGACATACGTGACACAAAGGGTGATGCATCTTTCGCAGTTTTTTCTGCTCGAGGATGGGCAAATGCCAGTGCTCTTTTCATTATTGTAGTCGGACTCATTGCCCTATTTGCTGGCTATCCTGTCATCTGGCATTATACACACCTTCCTGCACCAATCACTGGTTTCAATCTCGGAGGAATCAATGCAACAGGACAGATCCCAGTTCTGTTGGTACCACAACTGGTTGATAAAGACACTCCGTCGTCCGCTTTAGAACGCACAGGATCTGATGGCCAGAAATACAATCTTGTCTTTAGTGACGAATTTAACCAAGATGGACGGTCGTTTTACCCAGGCGATGATCCTTATTGGGAGGCCGTTGACCTACATTACTGGTGAGTAATGCTCCTCTTCTGCCCAGTCCTTATTCTCTGACATTTGCATACGGATTAGGCCTACAGGTGATTTAGAATGGTATGACCCTAGTGTAGGTCATCTGCATCACATGTCTTTGTGTTTGATCGATTTTAAGAGTTCGACAGCAAATAACCACCCAAAATGGCAAGCTGGTGATCACATTGTCGGAAATAAATAACCATGATCTCAACTTCCGGAGTGGTGCGTTCTTTTCTACTTTTCTTCATTCTAATGTCCTGAGCTTGGTCCTAAACTGAGGTATGATGACATCGTGGAACAAATTATGCTTCACCACCGGGTATATCGAGGTTTCATTGAGCCTGCCAGGCAGTTCTTCTGTGCCTGGTCTGTGGCCAGGTGCGAAATATTTATTTGAAACAAGGAAGCCTCTGACGTTTGCTATGTAGCTATATGGACAATGGGTAATCTTGTGAGTGATGCGTTCCTAGCGATCCTACTGTCTCAATCTTTTGCTAGGGGAGAGCTGGTTATGGTGCTACGACTGAGGGAATGTGGCCATACAGCTATGCTGCTTGTGATTTGGGTACTTTCCCAAATCAAACAGCGAAGGACGGCACGCCAGCCATTGCAGCTACAGGCTCACCGGATGGCACACCTTTGAGTTTTCTTCCTGGCCAGCGAGTGTCTGCATGCACATGTCCTGGGTCTGATCATCCTGGACCGAACACAGCAACCGGAAGAGGGGCCCCCGAGATCGACATACTTGAGGCTCAGGTGAACGTAGCTCAGTTCAAGGGAGAAGTCTCGCAAAGTCTTCAAATTGCACCTTACGATGTCGGATACCAGTTCTCAAACTCCACACCTGCAACTACAATATACGATCCAGCTAATACCCGGTTTAACTCTTACAAGGGCAGTGTTTACCAGCAAGCCGTATCAGCTGTTTCCTATATCCCTCCCACCAACTATGACGACAGCGGATACGCTCCTTATGGATTCGAGTGGTGGTCTGATCCTAGTCACCGAAATGAAGGATATGTTACGTGGTATAGCACCGGCAAACCGACGTGGACTGTAACCTCGGCATCGATAGGCCCCGATTCAACGTCCCAGATCAGCCAGCGGCTGATTTCAGAGGAGCCTATGGTAAAACCCAACACTTTCAGTGTCGTCGTATGATTGAAAGAACATATGTTACAGTATATTGTGTTAAATCTTGGTTTATCTCCCAGCTTCCAAGGGCAGGATTTCATGCATTTAAAGTTTCCATCGCAGATGTACATCGACTATGTGAGGGTATATCAACGAGCAGGTGTGACGGGCGGCGTTACTTGTGATCCATCTTCGCGTCCAACGGCGAACTACATTAACAGGTAAGTTGCTGGTTTGTCTCGTGGAGGTTCTACGCTGATTGCAATTTTCATTCAGCCATCTTGAAGCATATTCAAACCCCAACTTGACGACATGGGCGCAAGCGGGAAACACTTTCCCACGGAACTCTCTTTACGACGGGTGCTAATCCTACCACCGAACTACCTCAACTCAGTGACCTCATAATGAATGAAGACAGTATACACCGCTTTGCTCCTTACGAGCCTACGACGACTTACCTTCTCCCCACTCTGCGCTGATCCACAAGATGGTATGTTTTGTCCCTCACGCACCCTGTCCTGGCCAAAGCATACATGCACCCTCCTCCTGACTCCAGCACACGTGTCTTCGACTACCTCGATCGATCGACTCCATGGCATAGCTTCGTCATATACATTACTTTTGCTTGCATTTCCGGTCGTGAACATTCTACTCTATTTTATTATTTGACTTTGTTGGACTAAACAGCAAAACCTACACATTCCTTCTCGTTACCTTCTGCTCATTGATGTATGATATACGGCATCACAATGTCTCTTACAGCTCTCTCCGGACAACTCACTCAGCAGAGAGTACGTGTTTCGACATGATAAATGCAAGTATATTGTATATGATTGGGCACAATAGACATCTAATAAAGCATGGAATTCTATGTCCACAGTAAATAACAGCCTACATACTGCAGGTTGTATGGAGGCCTGTCAAGTCACCAAGAATACATTTCGACGGTTTCCGCCATTATGCCAGTGAACGCTAATGGTATATTGGGCTTCGACTTCAAAATCGCTTTTCCAACGTACCTATGACATATGTATGCGCTGAAAGAAAAATTCTCACTCACATCGAATGGCAAAACAGTGTTCTCCTTCAGCTCGCTGATAAACTTATTGGAATGCTCGCAGGAAGGGTCTCAATCACACCTACGTTGGAACGACGATGAGGAAGAAAATCAGAAGGCGCTACCAGTCAATATGGAGGAATTGGGTACTAGCCTCACGTAGTCAGACTATAACTTGATGTCTTTTTCGGTGGGGAGGAGGACGACGCTCACATATATGGATTTCCGCCCGACAAGTCAAGTTTCCCCCTTCAGTATGCAAAGAAACAACTTAATTTTGCGTTGGGAATATGATGCTCTGATATCGAAGCCTCACTGATCAATTTTGCCCGACACCTGCACCTGCAGATGGCTGTTCTTTGTTCATGATCGACCTGTTGGAACCTTTTCATCATGTGCTATGTAAATGAAGCCCTGGGAATCTCCAGGTGGTATACGGCAGTTGCCTTTTCAAGTACGGTGTGACGCCTGGGCCGAATTCTTCACTCTGAACTACGCCTTCCATGGCCGCTGCTCGTGCAGAAGATCGACAAATCATCAGTCGGCTTCATTCTATTCCAGAGCCACCGCACAACCTGAGGGACGCGTCACGTGTGTGAGTTCTAAAAGTAATGTTTGACCTGTTAACGAATATTCATCTGGGACAGTTGGCAACAGGCTCCTACTCCCATTTTGCCACCAGCAAGACGTTGTAGTACTAGTAATGTAAGTTGAGGGTGACTTAGTCTATAGGCGTTATCTTATGCTTCCATGACAAGCTTGAGCAGAACCGCTCCAATGGCCACTCTCCGTGGTCGAGGAGTGTTATGCAGAACAACCCTCACCCAATCAAAATAGGCAATTCAACTGCTCGATCCACAGTCACGACCCTTCGAGCGCAAAAGAGACGGAAAGTCGAACCTCAGTCGCCGTATTTTGCCCTGGGGAAAGGTGAGTTAGATTTGTTCTCTTTATGGATCCCGCCTATCCCTTCTCCGCCCATCCCTTCTCCTCGTATTTAAGGAACCAGCCATAACAGTAACGGACGTCCCCTGACTGTGCCAGAGATCACTGTTGTGGACGATAAAGAAGAAGACCTTGGAACAATAGTCCCTACGGACGAATTGAATATCATAGATGTGGATTCTCCATTGCCTCCATCAAGGACAATGAATCGTCTCAAGTCCATTTCCTCTCCCGCTATTACCGGCACCAGCTCTGGTTCGCGTCTTGTCAGGGATGGACCGGCCACACGAAAGTTGGAGAAGAATCTTGATATCCAAGATATTGAATCCGATCCTATTGGTTACTTTCCTGATGAGTCTCTGCCAGCTTTTGAACATCAATTTCCTATGTCCGTGCCTTGTACCGTGCCTCATAGAGGCACTGTCCAGGAGAAGATTTTGAAAATTGAGAAGGAAGTCCGTGCTGGACCCCGTGTGGATCTACGCTCGCATCAAGGCCATGCCATGCGCGGTATCAAGAATCAAATGAAACTTAAGGTAGCACAGTCCGTGTATCCTGAGGATTAGACTAACGATACATTAGCAATTCTCTACTGTTCATGTGCATCCTCAGCGCGATGTTTTCGCGACTGCGGCCTCCTTGTCGACCTCATCAAGGCCAACACCGCTACAACTACGCGTCAAGGAGTGGTATCTTGGTACAGACCATAAAGATTCCAATGCTGGCTATTATCTGTCTTGGGAGAAAGACACCATGACGTTCAGCCAACGTCGATCTAGTCCTGCTATTCACTTCGATGTTGCATACGAGCTTGAGTCAATTAAGGTGTGTTCATTGCCTTCGTATGGTTCGTTGTAAAAACAAGTGAGGCGACATCACAGTACTTCGAATGCACACCCGGATTACATATCAAGTACCCGATCATCGCTATGCAAACGTTTCCTCCTAAAAACAGCCTTCGTCCACGGAATAGCGAGCACTTTAAGATGGGTATGTCGGTTTCGGTGTTACTACTTCAGACGGTCCTGATTATGTGAATAGGTGACAAGCACGCGAAGGGGACTATCACTGTGAAGTTCGACATGAATTCCAATGATTGGGCGAAGGGTTACCAGGCTTTCATAAACTGGATTAAGGATCGTGTGGATAGTAAATTCATTATTAAGCGAGTTTCGTAACAGACTGTGTGTTCTTCATCTTACTCTCTTCACATAGTGATATGGCTGCTCGCTCAGTTTGGGAAGTCGCAGAAAGGTGTGGCGAGCTAGGGGCTTTTGATGTTCAACGAAAGAAACGCCGGGACTCAGTTGATGAGGTCCAGCCTGACGAGCAGCGACGTTCCCTCAAACGTCCGGCATCTGACGAAAGTCTGTATTGGCGGAGGCCACCACCTGACGGAAAACTGGTGACCCATACTTCTGATCATCATAGTACGTCTACATCGAATTCCCGTGCAGGAACCAAGCCTCCGTCGTGTGTTTCGCCGTTTCTTCCTTTATTCGATAGGGCTGATTGCAATGCATTTCAGCGTGAGTTCCCGAGACAGCAATGCACTTTCTGTTGCTCCTAGTCGCTCATCCTGCCGGTCTAAAAGACAGGTTTCTCTTGAAGCGGACCCAGACGAAGTGTGCGTTTTATCACATAAGATCGCGAACGATTTTCTGATCTTCTGTGCAGTATCTTGTGTTACCCGCAAGGTGTGACCGGAGCCGTCAACATCACCAATGCCGACTTTCGTCGACTGCAACCTGGGGAATTTTTGAATGATACCTTGATAGAATTTGGTCTCAAGTGTGTATCTTTTATTCTTATGTGCATTAGTTCACGCCGGACTTCAGGCTATGGCTGCGGAAATTGGAAGAGAGCAGTCCTGAAGTTGCAAACCAGGTCCATGTCTTTAGTTCCTTTTTCTACAAGAAATTAAATAAGAAAGAGTATGTTACGTTTCGGTCATTTAAATCGCTCACCCTTTATCCTACCTTGTAGCATAAACGAAGGGTACCAGAGCGTTCGCAAGTGGACGGCAAAGCTCGACATCTTCAGCAAGAAGTTCCTCATTGTACCTATAAATGAGAAGTACGATCTACGATTCGAATTTCGCCCATTTTTTCTGACATAGAGCACAGCCTTCATTGGTATCTTGCTATCATATATCAACCAGAGCTCATCCTTTTGCGTCCGCTCCCTTCTCCGCCACCTCCGCCTCCCAAGGATACTAGGCAACGAGCACATCACGCAGAAGCGAGCGAACGATCTGCAATTCGCTCGAAGCCATTGATGGCTGATACTAATTTACCCTCTCCACCCTTACCAGACGATTTATTGGCCGAACAAAAGACTTCTAGTGAAGTTGCAGTCGAACGAGATCTGCGGCAGTTTGAAACTTCGTGCTCTATTGTTTCAGCCAGTGAGAATTCATCACGTACTACATCTACGCCGTCTGTTGCAGGAGACACGACTATGGACGAGCAGGATCCTCTGGAACATCCGTTCTCTCCTCTTAGTGTGATGGACGTTGATAATCACAATCAGCATATGACGGCCTCCCGTGAGCCATCTCTCACTGTTTCAGACTATGCGCAACGAGCCGGATCAATCAAGGTTTCTACGCACGACATCGATATGATCGACATTTATCCTTCAAGTTCGCAGCAAGAAGTGAATTATACCTTAAAGCTCTTTGATGACGATAAAGACATTGAGCACGCATCACATTCTACTACTGTCGCTCCAGAAGATTTTTATAGAACGTCGAAGGCAGAGGGTAGGCAGAGGGAAATCCCTCAACCTCAGCTTTCGATAGAAGCAGGGGATGACGATGAGGAAGGAGTCGAACTTTTTTCAAGACCTTTGTTCGTAGTCTTATTATATCTAACAATTTCCGTCTCTTACCTCATGCTCTTCAGAACATATATCTTTACAATGGATTCTCTAGGTGGAAGGCATCCGGCAGCGATCAAAAGGCTCCAGAAATATCTCCACTTGGAAGCCGAAGACAAACGTAAGGTATCGAAGACCAGTGATGCGCGGGGGAAACAAGCCATTGTACGAGATCCTCACCAATAAGTCGTTGCTCGATATTAATGTTCTTCCCAGGTACCTGTGCAACCCAATTTCTGCGATTGTGGGCTTTATCTTCTGCATTTCGCTGAGACATTTGTCAATGATCCTGCTAAATATTGCCGCATCATAACTGTAATGTAAATTTCTCTCGTCTTAAAAATTTATGAATTAACAAAAATTCAGGAAACGACCCACAAGACTGCAAATGAGGTTCGGCGGGACGATTGGAATGATGCGAAAACCGGGGGTATACGGGAGAGGCTGATGCGCGAGATCACGAAGTTGTCGGCAGTTTGGAAGAAGGATCGTGCGGAGAGGGAAGAGGCGAAGAAAAGTGAGATTGGACCGTCGGAAGTTGTGAATTCATCAGACGACGAAGTCGACATTGTAGACGTGACACCTATCGTGCCGGAAAAGGGGAGGGGGAAGTGGAAAGGGAAGAGTTCGCCTGTCAAGGGAAAGGCAGCTCGTATACGATCAGGATGAGACCGTGTTTTGCTTTTTATGATCCTTCTTCGAGTCATTGTTCTAACGGCTCATTGCGTTCACTTATCACATAATTTATAATCGTACTTTGTATTCAATACTTCTACCTAGACATCCGCACGTCTATTTTACGTACTCGCACGTTGTATCACTTCAATGTTTATTACATACTGTAATTATGATACTTAGCAATGCTTCGCCTCGAGTACTAATGATTACTTCTGATAATTTTATGTTACTAATAATGATTACTTCTGATAATTTTATGTTACTAAAAGGACCATTGCCGTGCAGCTGACTACAATGACACCATGAAAGCTCTTATTCTTGCAGCTATCTCGAACTACCAATCACGGTCAGTGCCTTTCCAGACAATGCGAAGGAATCGGAAATACTTGCAGTTTGGAAGGATGCGTGTGTGCAGCTTGACATAGAAGTTCACATCACTCCTCAAATTGCAAAGCTCGTTAAGGGTTCCTGATGACTGTACAAATTGACAAATATTAATTCCTCACTGGCTGCAGATTACTAGCCATGGTTCTCAGCTCCATGGTGAACTCAAATCAAAGACACTGATATGGCTCCCTATCGCCCTGCACTCATACTATGGCATTTTTTGTGATCGTGCACACCTCTTGTATGACTTTTATTCACTTTGCGCAGCATGCTTTTGCATCAAGGGGGTGTCAGGCCATGAATCCCAGATATCACATTTGGGGGGGGGGTGATGCCGGGCTGCTAAAAGGATTTATGACACTGAAGTCAGATTGGCTTGGGGGACCAACAGCGCTACATAAATTGTCATGTAGTAGTCAGAGAAGTATTGTGATTATGTAGAATCAAAGATATGAACCAAAAATTGACTGTAACATTGATGATACTCGACCTGGAAACCTAACAAAAACCTGTTAAAAGGCTTAAGAAGTATAACACAGGCTAGAGGAAGGGTGCGAGTTGGTACTAAATATCACCGCTGATACCCAGAAGTTATAGTGAGTGATGTGAAATGACGAGGCACATTGCGAATAGTCTTTAGAGGTGTATGAAAAGGTTCGAAAGAGTTCAAAATAGGTTCAAAGATGTGCAAAATAGTTTGAAAAAGGTTCAAAAAGGTTCGAAGTTGTGCAAAGTAGTCCAAATAAGTTCAAATAAGTTCAAAAAGGTTCGAGGTATATCGAAGAGTGAGTTTAATGAATGTGAAGTGCTTGTCAAATGGCGATAGGCAATGGGCAATAAAACATGGAGCAAATACGATAGTTTCAAAGAGAAGTTCATGATATTTCACAGAACTTAGAGATACGATGTGAAGATGTGACTCAAGAGAATGGCTCTTAAATCTGACGATAGCGAGAGGGTAACTTATGCTGCAAGGCAATATATATGACAATGAGGACTTTGTAAATCATGAAACAAATGAGAAATGATAAATAATTGAAATTTACAGTGTTCCCATATAGTAAAAGTACTTATCTTTTGCTTCAATATATCATTGAAACATCTAAGCACTATTATTGTGTCCTAAGTCTCTCGTCATCTCTCCTCATGTCCAGTGGCGCTCGATATGTGATCAAAAGATTTATTCTGGATGTGCAGTGTGTATCAAAAGGGTTTTAGGATAGGTATATGGTGGCTAATGTCATTTGAAGTGCTGCAAAGTCATTTGAAAGCATTTGAAATGTCTCGAAGTCATTCGAAGTAGTGCAAAATAGTTTGAAAATGTGTTCGAAATCAATTTTGTGGTGTTTGTAGTGGTTTGGAGCATCTGTTGTAGTATGTCAATACAATTGGAAGCCGTTCCAGACCTTAGAGCATGCAATAGACCTATCAATGCTACCAGCTGGACAAAATGGTGAAGAAAAAAAGGTGGGTGAACATTCTTTATCACACAACAACCCTGAGCTAAATCTCAAAATTAGAACTCCAGGTGAATCGGTATATACAGCCAATAGCACTCTTCCTTGCCCTAACTGCAGTGAGGAAGTCCATATTGGTACTGGTGGCAGTAAAAATTTAGAGACTCATCACACATCATCCAAAGCCTGTAAGGTGCAGTGTGAACAAAACTTGAAAGCTGTCGTGACCCAGACAAAGAAAAAGGAAAAACAAGATGGCTCACTTCTGACCTATTTTGCACATCAGCAACTGCTTGTTCCATCAATGGTAACAATGCCTCCACCTGTGCAAATCCAACAAACACATGTCTCAATCTCTCAACTACCAATGTCAAGAGATGACTCACAACATGCTTCACACATGATCCTGGCACCCATGGACAATCTCGCACACCCTCCAGCCAGCTGTGGACTGGCAATGAATCCCTGCTATGGGATACAGCTTGTGTTTCCTCCAGGGCAAAATGAGCACATCTCATATCCATTGGCTCTCCACAACGAATGACAACTTCCATGGAATTACCAATCCTGTGATGGTAAATTCTTCCTGCAGGCAAAACTCTGCAAGAAAGCATAAGTGGATGTTGGAAAGGCTTGTACCGCCTGTGCAGGACTCGAATCCAATGTCACGTACCAGGGCCCAGTTCCACCATGACTGTATGGGTTATGAGTTCAGTCCCAAACACTGGGTTTGCCCAATTTGCAAGGCAGGCAAATGGAGCCAATGTTCCAGATCACTACTAGTATGTCGATGTAAATACAGGGCTTGTGTAGGGCAATGTTTGTCAATATTAGTAATCAAAAATTACTATATATAGAAGAAGAGGGATGGGGGGGGGAGGCACAGGAAGCCACTTAAAAAGATTTCTGAGTGGATGTCTGAAATGCTGATCTTGACACCCCCTTGTTTTGCATGCTTTTGTGTGCTTTTGTGCACCTTTTACATTTCCACTGCACCTTTGGATCACTCTTAGCTGCCTTCTATCATGTGCCTTAAATGTGCCTTGTTATGGTTCAAACTGCCTTCATGCACCCCTGCACTCATTATCTGCCTTTCACAGTTTACTGTGCACTCAATGTGCCTTTACACATTCTCTTATGCTTCACCAACAATTCACATTCTCACTGTGCACTTCTTGCACTATTCATTTATTCCACACACCAACCTTTCAACTTCATCTGTTGCACTGCACATCATGGCTTCCAGCTTACTAGGCAACTTATTCAAGGTGCACTGTGATCACATCATGAGTCAGCTGCACATTCTCATGTAATCTGGGCACTTTGCATCCATTTGGTGCTGCACTGCACACACTTGGGCACTTTCACATAATTCAGGTGCTTTGGCACTATTTGGCATCACACAGCATCTCCTTATAGTTCTTCCACATTTCCAATCAGCATTGCTTTATCTGGTAACTGGCACAGGTCAATCATGTCACCATTACTAATGCACAGCACATGACACATAACACCAAAGTGGACTAACTAGGCAGAGTGCACAGGACCTCAAGCATATTATAAATAGAACTTCACACCAGGACAGTTAGGCATTGGGCTTTAGCATGCACAAATCTTATTGGCTAAGGTAGTGGCATCATGCAGTTGGATTTATATGGGCTAATAGATGGACTTGTGGGTAGCGCATGGTGCTTTCTATTTTTATACTTTATTTTACTGTTTTTATCACATAAGTCATTTGTACATAGTACCCAGGTACATAGAGAATCCAGAGGATCTTTCCCCCCCCAGTTCATCAGTCTAATTCAGTGTTGCACATAATCTGTGCATTATCATCTCAGTTCATGCACCTTTGTAGTGCATCCCTCATATAGTCACATTTGTGCAGCATTTGCACTTGCCCTTCATTGTATAGCTACATTTTGTTTTCTTGTTTGTGCCCATTATATTAGTTTGTGCACCCTTGCAGTGTGCCCATCATATAGCTGCATTTTGTGCACTGTTTGCACCCTTTGCCATATAGCTGCATTTTGTGCACTGTTTGCACCCTTCATTATATAGCCACATTTTGCACACTGTTTGCACCTTTTTGTCCTATAGTTGCATATGCATCTCATTTGTGTTCCTCATTTGTGCATCACACCTTCAACACACTCCAGCATTGTCCCCATCTTATTGCACCTTCCACTTTCACCACCCACTGCCATTGCACACTTTTGTGCTCTTGTTGCACATTTTTCTGCACTATGCTTTTTTGCCTTCTTATGTTGCACACTTTTGTACCCCTGTGCATACCTTCCTTTTTGCATACCCAACCTTGTGCATACATCACACCCACTGAACCAGCTTCCATAGCAATCCTCTCACCATGAAGGACAATCTGAGGCCCCCTAAACAAATTCCCACACTCTGAGCATGCCTGCAGCTGTAGGTTTTGTGTTCATGTCTTCTGTTGAGACTCTGCACTGAGTACCAACTTGACATATTAATGCACCCCTTAGTGGAAGCCTTTTTCAGGTTTGAGAGTGGGCTCAACCAGAAGATTATTGCAAAAAATTGCCAAACTGTAGAAGATTTGAAGGGTGGTAAAGGTATTGTTTATAAAGTACTATTCTCTGCTGCACCTTTGTATTTATGATGACTTGGATGTTTGAACTTTGGCCATGAAGGTGACTGATGCTGTGTTAGGAAACAGTCTCCTAACATCCCTATTACATAATAATATTTTATTTTATTTTATTACATCAAATTATGCTACCAAATGCTCAAAAACACTACATTAGTTAGCATGGGAATTTTATATTCACATGCATCAATATGTATGTGCATGTATGTGTGCATTGGTAACAACATAGTACAATACCTGTAACATAGTATATAAACCTTAAATATACACTTAGGGAACCCCAGTTGAGTTCTCTTAGATATTCCATCCACAATAGTGGTGTGAAAAGCCTATTTCAGCCAACTCATCTATTAATAACCCCTCACATCAAATCCATTAAACCCCCTATCATGCACACATGTCCCACCCCCTTCTTGTAGGAAAACTGCACAGTCTAGCTAGCAGATTAGTGTGTCACCTAACATGCTGACACAATGAAGTGCAAAGGCATGTACCAGGCAAAGATATTACAGAAGTTGTGAATGTAATGTAGTTTTGCAACAAGCAAGACAAGGGTGTCATTCATGCAGTGCAGTTCAGTCCACTCACCATCTTGGCTCTTGCACTTATTCTTGCTGCTGTACATACTCATGTATAGTGACTCACAAAACTGAGTCAATGTTTTGGACTTTTTGATTCATTGTTGAATAGCTTCCCATAAACAACAAAACCAAACAAGGTATTGGTGTACCGAATAACATACATGATCAGGGCTACCAAACAAACAAAGAATTATGTAATTTTAATTATCCCTCATGGAGATATGATCATTTTAATTCAGGGACTCATTGACTCAGTTTTGTGAGGGGTAGTCAGAAATATTAGAATCTGATGCTCCACCAACTGTATAATGTCAAAAACTTGACAGATGGTTTCTAAGGTGATGTGACCCTTGATGGGACCTTAAATTATAGTATTTAATTAGGATTAGCATTCTTCATACTTCAATATTCTCCAATGCATCCCATCTCCTCTGCTCAGAAGGAAAACATTCTTTCCCTGGCCTCCAATCATTATTCTACCCACAATATTGGCTCTAAACTCAACCTCAGCCAGTCTAGTGTATCCAGAACACTCAGGGATCTCCATCCAAACCTGGATTCCCCCTCTGGCAGTTGTCCTTCTAAGCTCTCATCTACCTCTCAGAGAGCCATCCTTACCCAAATCACCACTGGCAAGGCTGCAAATGCTGTTCAGGCCACCCATTACATCAACAGCATCATCCCCACTCCAGTCTCCTCAGAAACAGTCAGAAGAGTTCTCAGAAAAAACTCATTCAAGGCTGTGGTGAAGAAGAAAAGGCCCTTGCTTAGTATAAGGCATAGGAAAGCAAGATTGGCTTTTGCTCAGAAGTATAGAGAGTGGACTGTGGAAGACTGGAGGAGGGTTATTTGGTCAGATGAGACTAAAATCAACAGGTTTGGGTCAGATGGGAGAGAGTGGGTCTGGAAACAGAAGGGAGAGGGGCTGATTGAGAGAGAGGTGCAGGAAACTGTCAAATTTGGGGGAGGAAACATTATGGTATGGGGTTGTATGGGATGGAATGGAGTTGGGTATCTTGCAGAGGTTGAGGGGAGGATGAATGCTGACCAGTATGTGTCCATTTTGAAGGACCATATGCTGCCTAGCTTGGAGGAGAGTGGAATTTCTGGAGAAGAGGTGATTTTTCAACAAGACAATGACCCCAAGCATACCTCAAAAAAGGCCAAGAAATGGATGGAGAACAACAATATTACTCTTCTGGATTGTCCTGCCCAATCTCCAGACCTCAGTCCTATTGAACATCATTGGGTTCACCTCAAGAACCAGTTAGACAAGTATCCAACAGCACCAAAAGGAATTTGGGAGTTATGGGAAAGAGTAGTAGAAGAGTGGAATAATATTCCATCAGAGGTGTGTCAGAATTTGATTAAAAGCATGCCTAGAAAGTTGGGAGCAGTTATTAAGGCCAAGGGAGGTCATACAAAATACTAGAATTACAATTTATCATAATATTGATACCACCTCACAAAACTGAGTCAATGAGTCCCTGAATTAAAATGATCATATCTCCATGAGGGATAATTAAAATTACATAATTCTTTGTTTGTTTGGTAGCCCTGATCATGTATGTTATTCGGTACACCAATACCTTGTTTGGTTTTGTTGTTTATGGGAAGTTATTCAACAATAAATTAAAAAGTGCAAAACATTGACTCAGTTTTGTGAGTCACTGTAGCTATTTCTTCTTCAACTTCTCATGTATTTAATTAGATTGAGTGCTGCATTGACAAGTAGATTACTGGTGTCAGGACTGATATCCCATTCAGCACCGCTCTCTACAAGGACATTTATAAAGATCACATCCATTGCCTTGAGCACTTCGACAAGATCACAAAGCAACATATTCTCAAATATCCTCATCAAGCTCTACAACCATGGTAGGTATGCAATAAATGGTTTCTTGGTAATTCAACTGGCTAATCAGTTGCTCAGATTTCATGCTGGTGCACAGCTGATTTCCACTGCTGGTGCACCTACCATTTCTGGTAATGCATTCATGGCTGCTCTGAAGGAATATGAGGATGAATCCCAGACTGAATCTGATGGTGAGAATGGAGATAGCGACTAGTAGATACTGATTCTGTTGCATTATGTTTTGATTATTTTGGCAATGTAATATTTTTTACTTCAAATACATTGAGCTATATGTGCTTAAGACAATGCTAGATTGAACTATACAGTACGTTGATGATGCTCAACCCAGAAACCCAAACAAAACCTACTAAATAGCTTTGGATGGTATAACACAAGTCAGAGGAAGGGTGTGAGTTGGTACTAAATATTACCGCTGAGACCAAATGTTGTTGTTAGTGAGGCGAATTGATGAGGGATGGTGTGAATAGTCTGTGTAGGCATATAAAGGTGTTTGAAAGAGTTCAAAATAGGTTCGAAAATGTGTGAAATAGGTTTGAAAAAGGTTTGAAGAGGTTCGAAGTCATGCAAAGTAGTCCAAATAAGTTCAAATAAGTTCAAAAAGGTTCGAGGTATATCGAAGAGCGAGTTTAACGAATGTGAAGTGCTTGTCAAATGGCGATAGGCGACAGGCAATAAAACATGGAGCGAATACGATAGTTTCAAAGAGAAGTTCGTGATATTTCACAGAACTTAGAGATACGATGTGAAGATGTGACTCAAGAGAATGGCTCTTAAATCTGATGATAGCGAGAGGGTAACTTATGATGTGTTCCCCATTGTTATATTGTCCATTCTAACTAACTAATACAAGTCTATATACAAAATGAAGAGATAGTACTAAAAAGGAAATAAGAACATGTGTAAAACATGAGGCAAATATATCAAACAATGAGGACTTGTAGATCATGAAACAAATGAGAAATAATAAATGATGAAACATATAGTGTTCCCATATAGTAAAAGTACTTCAATATATCAATGAAATACAAAAATGCACTTATCGCATTCTAACTCTCTTGTACTCTCTCCTCGTGTCCGGTAGTGCTCAATATGTGATGGAATAACTTGTTCCGGATGTGCAGCATGTATCAAAAGTGTTTCAAGACAGCTATACTGCAGTTGAAGTCATTTGAAGTGTTGCAAAATGTCGCAAAATAGTTCGAAATAGTTTGAAGTCATCTGAAATAGTGTGAAATAATGCAAAAATGGTTTGAAGTCAATTTTGTGGTGTTCATTAGTGATTCGGAATGTCTGTTGTAATGTCTCAATATGAGTGGGAATGTTCTCCAGACCTTAAAGTGCATAATGAATCTATCAACGTTGTAGAGATATAGCAGCTACTGCTTTACAGAATTATAGAAACTATGTTGTAAAAGGTCATTCTCACAGGTGCTACTGTAGGAGTGATAGCACTATAAATAATTGGCATGTTGCTATTATCCATTTCTCTCTCCTCTTTATCAGCATTTTCTGTCAGCTGTGCAAGGTCACCCTCTTCAAGGTTATCCTCTAACATTCCATCATTATCACTGCTATCATTATTGTTTGCCCCCTTCTTTGAGGCATCAAACTGGTGCAGAATGATCTTAGCTACTATGCATGCTACAATGGCTTTTCCTCTAAAGTTGGAGATGTTCCATAACAACTTGCTGGATGTGGCCATTGACCCATACCCCTATGGTGTAAGGGGAAAGGAAGGCACCCCAGGCATCTGGGCAATTTTCTGCATTTATCCCATATTTTTTATATTTTATTTTACCCTATTCTGCCTTTTCTATGATTTTCTATGATTTATTCCTATTTGATTATTATATTTCAGTTTTTTCCATGTTGGTACATGTTGACAGTTCTATTCTTAGAGGCAGGACCCCTTCTGGACATTTACCCATCAAGGTGACAAGGTTGGGAATGTGCCTCCGGCACGCGTTAACATGTTTAATAAGTAATATATACAATATTTTTAGTTTTTGCACTTCCACTGTCATGACTTCATTTCTATGTTAGTCTGATAGTACTTCATTATTTTGGTTTTTGCACTTTCAATATTTTTGGTTTTTGCACTTCCACTGTCACAACTTCATTTCTATGTTATCATTTCTATGTTACTCTAATAGTACTTCATTATATACAATATTTTTGGTTTTTGCACTTCTACTGTCACTTGGCCATAGAGCCTTGATGTTGTGCACAGACCTTACTCATGATATTGCTACACAGAACCACTCATGAGTGAAGTATGGCTTATGTTGGTCACTGTGTTCATTAATTTTATCAACATCTCATTGCATTTTTTGACTTCAGTGCACATTGTTCACTTCATTGCATTTTTTGACTCGGTCTGTGAATGTGTGAGTAGTGGTTTATTTTCATGGGCCAGCTTGCATATACATAATACAATGCTTAATTCCACTACAGTTACTCAACTCCTTAGTTGCCTTTGGACTTGGGGTGTCATGGTTACACAACTCTTTAGTTGACTTTTAGATAGTACACAACTCTTCAGTTGACTTGGGACCATTGGCCCCAAGTCAACGTGGGTGGATTGTAGTGTTTATCCCCTTCCACATCTCTCCCATCCCCATTTCCTCCATCTCCTTCCTCTTCTCCCCCATCACCTTCCCCATCCCCATCTCCCCCATCACCTTCCTCTTCTCCCTCTTCCCCATCCCTATCTCCCCTATCCCCACCTCTCCCATCCCCATCCCCTTCTCCACCTACCCCATCCCCATCCCCTTCTCCACTTACCTCACCCCCATCCCCTTCCCATCCCCACCTCCCCATTCCCATCCCCCATACCCATCTCCCCTATACCCATCTCCCCCATAACCATCTCCCCCATTTCCATCCTCTTCTCCCCCTTCCCCATCCCCATCTCCGCTATCCCAACCTCTCCCATTCCCATCCCCTTCTCCACTTACCTCACCCCCATCCCCTTCCCATCCCCACCTCCCCATTCCCATCCCCCATTCCCATCTCCCCCATCCCCATCCCCATCTCCCCCATCCCCATCCACCTCTCCCTCTCCCTCTCCCTCTCCCTCTCCCTCTCCCTCTCCCTCTCCCTCTCCCTCTCCCTCTCCCTCTCCCTCTCCCTCTCCCTCTCCCTCTCCCTCACCCTCACCCTCTCCCTCTCCCTCTCCCTCTCCCTCTTCCTCTCCCTCTCCCTCTCCCTTATCCCCTTCTCCACCTACTTCACCCCCATCCCCTTCTCCACCTACTTCACCCCCATCCCCTTCCCATCCCTACCTCCCCCTTCCCTCTCTCCCTCTCCATCCACCCTCCTTCTCCCCTCTCCCCCCCTCCCCTCCCCCCTCACCTCCTCATGCACCCTCCCCCTCCTCCCTCTCCCCTCTCTCCTCTCTCTCCCCCTTCTTCCTCACTCCCCCTCTCACCCCCCCCTCTCATGTTCTCCCACTCTCATATCCTCATCCCCTCAATACTTCACCCCCATCACCCCCTCACTCACTCCCTCCCCCCCTCACTCACTCCCTCCCCCCCTCACTCACTCCCTCCCCCCCTCACTCACTCTCCCCCTCCTCATCTCCTCCCCCCTCCTTCCCCCTCACCCCTTCACCCCCCTCCTCCCTTCACCCCCTCTCCCCTCTCCCCTACCTCTCCCCCCTCTCCCCCCCTCTCCATCCATCCTCCTCCTCCTCTCTCCCCCCTCCCCTACTCACTCCCCCCCCTCCCCCATCACCCCCTCACCCACTCCCACCTCCCATTCCCCCCTTCACCCCCTCCCCCCCTCTCTCCCTCACTACTTCACCCCCTCACCCTCTCACCCCTGCTCTCCTCCCTCTCCTCTCTTTTGAATGTTGTAAAAAATCTCCAACTTCACTTTGTCATTAAACTCAAATTTTACACTCTATATAGAAAAAGTGCCCAGACCCAAAAAAAAAAAAAGATAGAGGTGGCAAAAATTAGCTGAGAAAAAGGTTCCCACCATTGAGTTATATTTGTCATCATGTCTCACGACTCTCAAAGTAGGTTATCACTTTCCCATCCACTCAGAGCAACTCCCACGACCTCTTCACCTCCCACGGCCTCTTCAACTCCCACGGCCTCTTCACTTCCCACGGCCTAGTCACCTGACCATCCTCCTTTTATTATTGATATCATCCCACAGCTTGATCTGCCTATCTCTGCCTTTTTGCTATTTTTAGCTTACTATTTGATTTTCGGCTCTATCACATATACTGGGCATCAACAGATGGGTCCTTAGAGTTTTCTCTTTGGATTCCCCTCTGTTAGGTGTGTCTGGAGTGTCTGTATTATATAATATAATATTAACTTTGGATTCCCCTCTGTTAGCTCACTATTAAGTGAGGCTTTGAGGTTGCCCTTACATATGGCACCCAGTGACCAACTTCTTCTGATGTGGAGGCTGCCAGTATTTTGCATCACACAAGCACTGGCCACTGAAAACCATCTGTGAGTGGGGTGGGCAGTGAGTTCACCAACCTGACAATTGTCAAATATATATCTTGGAATGACAACTCAACTGAGAGGTGGAAGGACCTAACAAACCCCTACTGAGCACCAGCAAAGAAGTGCTTCAGTTGTGGTAGGTCCTGTCACTGTGCATGAAAGACAACTTGTATTGTATCATTCAAACCTATGCTATGCAACATGTGTATTTTATCTGCCCATCTATCTACTGTCAGACATTAAGCAAGACATAAGCTATTTAACAGGAGGAAACTTGACCAATGTTTACTTGAAGGAAGGGAGGTCATGGAGCCTGTGGTAGTGATTCACAATGTCAGACATTTTGGATGTCACGACCTGCTCTGATCTCCAGCCACAGTACGAGAACACATCATTAAACCTATCCCAAACTCCTCTCAAGCCTTCTCTGCAAGGGCAAGATCTGCTGCCTTGTGCTGTGACTGGAGCCATCCAATGTTTGCTGTATATGACAGGTGCTTGCCACTGGAGGTTGTGAAAGCTGACCAGAATTTTTCAGGAAAGCCCTGTCAAAAGCAATGAATGAGCACCTGGGCAAAAAATGAGTTATTGGCAGGTGCCCATCTCAGATCCATGATAGCATGGCTTACCTGTTGGAGCAGACTACATATGCTGCACAGAGGAAGAGATGACACATTCCTTATAACCTACCTGGGGTTTAGTTAGTCTTAGAGCTAGGGTTTAGCAGAGGTAAGAACACTATATATCTACTATAGTACAGGTTCTCCTTATATACATAATAGTAAGGATGTCACATGACTCAGGAATGTGTTTACCACATGTATGCGCAGTAAGCGCAGTAACATGTGTGTGCTGCATGTATGGCCTTGTGTATGCAGCATGTATCAGGATTTAATTTCAACACCCCCCCTCAAACTGTACAGTGCTCTAAGCAGCTAAGTTTGAATCTCGAAAGTAATTCCGAGAGAGTCTCTAAATTTCCTGAATAAGACAGCGCCAAGGTTCTTTGTGAACATGTCAGCTGGATTATCATTTCCAGGAATGAAAATGACCGTGACTTTGTCATTTTCTATGCATTCGCGGGTATAGTGGTAGCGAATGTCTATATGTTTGGTCCTTCTTTCCTGAACTGGATTTGATCCGATAAAGATGGATCCCTGATTATCAGCGCAGATTGGTATGCACTTCAGTACATATCCAAGTTCCTGGAATAAGGACTCTATCCACACTATCTGTCGACAAGTGTCGGAGAGAGCCATATATTCGGCTTCTGTGGATGACAGTGCTACAGTTTTTTGTAAACGGGACTGCCAGCACACAATGCCACTCGCTAGAGTAGCAAAGTAACCCGTTGTAGATTGGCGTTTGACAGTGTCAGCTGCCCAATCAGAATCTGTGAAGGCCTGTAGCCCCTCGGACTTCTCACCATCATAGACAATGTTATATTTCTGGGTTCCCACCAGATAGCGCATGATATACATCGCTTTGCCTAGATGTTCTTGGCTAGGATTAGCCAAGAATTGCGACATCTTGATTACTGCATAAGTGATATCAGGTCGCGTTCCGAGCATCAGATACAATAAAGATCCGATCACAGACTGATATTTTGATCTAAGCATCACATTGGGCATTGCTGTGTTTTCCGATGGTCTGTAACCAGTCGGGAGTGGAGTGGGGGTCGCTTTGGCATTTGTCATCTCAAATCTCTCAAGCACTTTGGCCACGAGTCTGGCTCATTTTCTTCCATCCGATTTTATGGAGAAAACCCAACTATTTTTGATCATTTTTCGATCATGTGGAAGATCGACGATGTCATAGACTTGTCGTTTACGAAGAGCCTCTAATTCTTCATGACAAGCTTGTTTCCACTCACGTTGCTGCTGCCGTGGTAGGCGTGCAATATCGCAAAATTGGTTTGGAACTTGGCTTATTTCACTCGATGGTTTGACTGCTTTTGATAACAGCCAGTGAATAAGCTCATCTCCTCCTTCCTTGGTTATCTTTTTAATATAACCTGCTTCGTCCGGTTCCCCCATTGGGTGATCATGTTCTTGATCATTGGAATCGGGCACACTCTCGTGGGGTGCTGAACTCGGTCCAGCAACCGGTTCTTTCTGTTGAGTTTGTGGTCGTGTTTGGTTATGATCCGAATCTTGACCCACAGATCTCTTCCAATATTGATCACATGCAATGTCTCTCTCTATGTCAGAGGGGAGTCGCTTCTCTCCATAGGTATTGCCAGGACGGTTTGGAATGTTCCTCTGCCTGCCTGATCGACGGGGCAATTGCTGCCATTCCTGTTGATCATCACGTCTTGGATGAAAGTCCTCAGTGGTTACTGGAGGTGGCGGAGGAGGAGCATTTGTCACATCATCATATGCCTTTTGCTCACTTGGTACATCATCATCATCATTTTCTGATGATGGAGGAAGGGGCGGATCTTGTGGCAGTATAGAATCATCGCCATCCGTTCCAGATGAGTGGTCATCATCTTCTGGTTCTGGAGGTGGAAAATCACCAAGGTCCGTATTGGCAGGAGTTTTAGCTCCGGGACAGCATGGGAACAACATTTCATCAAATAGTGCCATAGCACCAATGAATATTGCGCCACTAGGTCACATGAAATGGTATGCTTTAATGCCATCTTCTAATCCAAGGTACGTCATCAACTCCGATCGAGGAGCCAATGTGTTTGGACGCTTCTCCTTGGGTAGGTAGACATAAGCACCACAACCAAAAACCTTCAGATCGTTTAGATCTGGGCAGACCTTTGTCAGGTCCTCAACTGGTGTCAGCCATTTCAGGCACCTTATCGGGGTTCGGTTGTATAGGTGTGTTGCATGTTCAATGCAAAATTCCCACCATGATTGTGGTAGACATGCGGTAAATCACAGGGTTTGCGACTTTTCCATTATTGTCCTTATGGCATGCTCTGCGCGCCCATTCTGTTGGTGAACGTGGGGTGCAGACATCTCTATTTTGATGCCAAAGTCCTTGAGCACATTTTGTAGCTCACGATCTTTGAACTCCCCCCCTGGATCAACACGCCAGCGCTTGATTGTAGCGCCATACTGTGTCAAAGCCACTGCTTAAAATTGTCTGATGGCTGCAGCAGCATCAGATTTCTTTTTAAGGCATTGGACCCAGATATGTGACGTTTTGTCATCCAGAAATACAATAAAGTATTTATGTTTATGGTACGATAGTACTGGGAGTTCCTTCAGATCGGAATGTATTAATTCAAAGGGTCTTTCTGCATGTGAATCTGATTCGGGAAAAGATTTTGAGGTCATTTTCCCTTCAGCGCACCCTGGACATATAATTTTGTCTTTAGGAATAATTAAATTCCTTGGGAATTTTATGGTGCTATTAGGCATCTTCCCTAGCGCCTCTTTGGATGGGTGTCCAAGTCGCTTATGCCAAGTCGAGTAGTCTGCGACGTACATTGTCGTGACATTGATTCCCTTGGTGCTCAATATATGAGTCCGAGCCCAATAAATAGTGTCATGTTTCATAAGAGGGACGCAATCCATAATTGGGTTTCCTTGCTTGAAAAATGAAATGTGTGTGGAGGAACCACGCACATCACTTCCGTCTTGTAAGAAGATGCCCATTGACAGTAATCGAGCGTTACAGTCGGGTATGTAGTAGATGGGGTATAATTGCATTTTACGCGTCTCTGACTTCCCATGACATACTACCTGATGTCTAATGAAGACTGCTCCTTTCCCTACTATATGAGTAGTACCCATGGCTGTTTGAACCAGGGTAGAGTCCTTTCTCGGTAAAGGTTCGTAAGAAGCAAAATCTTTTATTTCACCAGTGAAGTGTTTTGATGTGCCTGAATCCATGATCCAGTCAGCACCTTTCTTACAATTTCCATTTGCACACATAACACATATATTAAGATATAAATTGTTTTATGATACATTTAGTAGCAGTAAAATTTCACATGAAAAGTTTGCTGTGATCAATGGAATGTTAATTCTTGTGCTTGTGGCAGGAAAAAGGACTGATCTTTCATCATATGTACCTGTTTCAAGCGGTTCATCGACAAGCATTTCATCGACAGCTTTCCATACTTCTTCATCAGAAATGGCAGGTTCCGATCCAAGGGAGACGCTATCATCTTCTACCTCTACGATCCTTGGTTCTGGTTCAATCCTCCTCCTCTTACCTTCTCACACTGTTAGGTGCTCTTCCAGCGGTCGCAGATTTTTTGTGCTGCATGGGAGATTCATTTGCTCGAGGGTGTCTCGAGCCTGCTGATATTCAGTATAGACCGAATGAGAGGTAGAGGCCGCACCCGTGTATGCCTGTGCAGGCGGTCAGCGGTGAGGATCCCTTGTGGGAGTATGTTCACACTTCTCGATGCGCTGGATGAGCGGCATCGGCGGTATGATGGTGCCATTACCATTTATAGTAGTAAAGGCTTGTGAGGCGAGGTGGGAATGTTTCTCTTTAGGTTTTTCCTCTTTAGTCTTTTTGTCCCCACGTCATCCATGCTTTCGGGACGATTCTCCATTGTTGCCTTGAGATTGCCATTTGGGGTTTCCCCCTTTGCGCTTGACAGCGGAAAGCTTGGTGGCCTGAGGTGGGCTCATGGGCTTTCCAACTGCTGTGCACCATGAGGCCTCAGCAACAATGGAGTCCTTGACATGTTTAAATGTGAAGGCTCTAGTAGCGGTCGTGTTAAGGACCGTGGCGGATAGAGAATCATACTTGCGCGGCATCGCAGCAAGTAGAATCATTGCCTGTACTAATTCGGGGATGGCAACATTGGCAGCCATAAGGCGCTCGAATTTATCAGCCATTTTGGCAATCTCTGGCGCAGGATTTGCAGCCGGAATTTTGATTGCGATTGCAGACCTAAAGTCTGCAAAGACTTGGGAGGGGCCATCGACACCATAGTCGGTGCGGATGAGATCCCATACCTCCTCAGCAGTGTCCTTGGTGTTGGCACGCTGCCGAATAGAGGGGGCCAGGTGGAGCACTAGGCTACCAATCGCCTGGTCATTCTTATTGTTCCAGGTCTGGAGCTTGGCATTAGCTTCCGCTACTAGTGCAGCGTTTGTCGCCATCAAAGGAGGCGCCAGGGGTGGTTTTAGTTCCATCCCACTAGTTATTTGCCAGAGGCCCTGAGACCTGAGCCATGCCTTCATTGAGTCGGCCCATTGAATGTAGTTAGAGCCGTCGAAAGTTTGTATGAGTTTTTCAAGAGTTGAAGACATGATGTTATAGTGGCAGCTGGTAAAAGCGCTCAATCAGTCCTCTATTCAAGAAAACATGTTCCATAATCTCAGGCAAAAACACTCCTTCAGAGTGGTTAACCCTAGTCAACCTGGGTTTTTAAATGCAGCTTGCAGGGAGCGCAATGCAGCTCACGAAGAGCACAAGGTTACAATTTGGAGACAATGAAGTCAACGTTGTTTGCAGCCAGTTAAGGCGCGTTCGCGACGTGCCCAGCAGGGCCCATAACCTGTTGGAGCAGACTACATATGCTGCACAGAGGAAGAGACGACACGTTCCTTATAACCTACCTGGGGTTTAGTTAGTCTTAGAGCTAGGGTTTAGCAGAGGTAAGAACACTGTATATCTACTATAGTACAGGTTCTCCTTATATACATAATAGTAAGGATGTCACATGACTCAGGAATGTGTTTACCACATGTATGTGCAGTAAGCGCAGTAACATGTGTGTGCTGCATGTATGGCCTCATGTATGCAGCATGTATCAGGATTTAATTTCAACATTACCTTCCACTCAAAGAACTTGCCCTTGATTTCCTTTCATGTAAGTGCTCCTGAGTACCTGTACAGCACAGGCCAGTGGCCAAGGGCAATTGGGTGATCTTGATATGCAGCTGTGACTCATTGCACCAGTGGATTGAGGTGTCATCCCACATTTGGTTCAGCCAGGGGATGTTGTTGGCAAATGACACTGCAAGCAGATCAGGTATCTCAGCAAGAGTGAGTGAGAGCTGTGTGCCATCACCCAAAATGATGGTGCAAATGCCAGCTGCTTTTCTAGGCTTGGAGATTGCACAGAGGGGAGCAGCTGGCACTAGCAGGAGCAGGAGCAGGCCCAGAGATGGCAGGTCACTTGATGCCAACACATACACTGAACACTGAACAGCAGGCAGAGGGGCAAGGGGCACCCAAACATTGTTGTCCACAGCTGGATGAGCAGGATTGACATGGGGCAGGACTCTTGTATCAGCCTGAATGTCATCACCTGCATGTTGTTGTCAGCAGGAGCAGTGGTGGAGGCAGCATCAGATGGTGCCAACATGGGCACAATGCAAGCAGCCATTCAGGTTGAGTGTGGAGGGCGATACAGATACATCTGGCTAATCATCTTCACCTGCAGCAGCTGGTGAGTAGCTGTAAAGCTAAGAGAACAGATTTTTACGCAGAGAAGAATGTTCTCAATCTCTTTCTGTGTGCAGTGGTCAATTGGCATATCCACTGCAGGTGCTAAGTGGGCAGTGGGCTGAGGGGAAAGTAGTGCTCAGTGCTGAGCCGATTTTTTTAAGCTAGTTTTTTTAATGCCACTGCAAGGACTGCAGTGGGCATGGTGGACTTCAACAGACAGCTTGACAAGGGGAGAAAAATAGACATTGTACCTATCCCATTTCTCCTTGTATTGACTGAATGCCTTCAAGCATGCCTTGAGGGCTGTTTTGTTCAATGTGCTGTGGGGCTGCTTGAATAATTTGCAAAGTGCTTTAAGGTAGGCCTTGCTCCCCTCTCTATGGCAGGGCATGTTAGTCAGTTCCATCAAAGCCCAAAGCCAGAGCTCACAGGGTTTCATAGACAACCTGAAACTTTCCATCAATAAACTCACTGGTGAACAGAAGCTGGACAGCCATGGGAAAACAGGCAGGCTTGGCAGCAGTGGTCATGTCAGCAGGATGTAGCACGCATGCTTGGCATGATGCTCAGGCAGATCATCAGACATGATGACAGAGGCAGCCATGGAGATATTGATGGCAGCAGTAATGATGACAAGAAGCATGCAGAGGTCGAAGGGGGTGAGTCCAACAGTGGGGATTACCTCAAAATAGGCCAGAAACAGTGTGAGACATTGGGCAATGAGCTTGATTGCTGAACACTGAGCTGGGTCTAAATGATCATATAACTTTATTTTTCATCAAATATTTATAATGGGATTTTTCATCAGAAATTGCTGATGTCATGATCCTAATATCCAAGGCCAGTGCCCAATACCCAACAATTGGGAATTGGATTACATGAGAAACTTTGAGCCCAGCATGATTTGGCAACCCAAATCAGATAATAGATATTTAAGTCAGACATAATGCTCATCATTCCAGATGATGTATTACATTAGAAATTGACCATTTCTCTCTATTTCACTTCTTTTTTATGCATTTCAGTTATGTAGATGTATACATACAATTATATAGTCTTGTACATATAATAGAGCCCCTCAATGAAAAGAAGAGACCCTTTTCCTCCCCATATAAAAAGAGAATGCTTCCTACAGACTGAATATAGGTGTAGAAGCTAAATAAATGTTTATTAATGCTATATACACTCATTTATGTGTTATTTGCCAAAAAAAAAAAAGTACAGGAAAATGGTCCAGAATGAGTGGAATAGTGTGCTCATCATCCCTAACAATGAGTGTGATGTTGGTGCAACAGTATTGATGGCAATGCTGGATGTTGTGCCAAGAATTTCTGATTTGATGTCTTATATTATTTCCATATCTGGATAAGTGACATACATATGTCAGAGTTTCAAACACTGTTGAGTGCTGTACCCTAGGGTGTTGGGTATTGGCATCAAACAAACAAACAATGCTACCCATGCAAGTTCCTGTATGGAGCTAGCACTCAGTCCAGGACAATTACTAAGTCCTGGAATATTTATGAAAAATAAACTGGTATTTTTTCAGTTCATCAAAGTGAGAAAAATAAAGTGGTGCTTACAATTAATGTATCATCAACTACAAACTGAATGTTGAGGATTCCAGCCTCCAGTGAAGCCTTTGAGCACAACCTTTGGGTTCTAAACTCCTTCAACCAGCCACCAGCTGTTTCTGAATTGATGGCTTCAGGAGATTGGAGATACTCTTTTTTTTTTTTCTCATTTATTCTCTGTTGTGGCAGACCATATGTCAGAGATAATAGGTGTGTACAAATATAGTACTCTTTGCCTTGCTTCTGCCTGTCCATTCCTATTCTTCCCATCCATGATGAGCATCCGCTAAGCAGTTCTCAAGGCACCAGTTGGTGCAGTAATAAATGGTCCATAGACCATGTTTATCATAAGTTAATCTCTTTTTGTCATCTGTTCATCACCTGTTCCTCAACTGTCCATCCTCTGTCCTCCTCCCTCTATCAGCATTGTTGGTATCTCTCCAAAGGTATCATGGAAGTGGTTGGTAGCTGTGATGAAGTGGAATAGCACTTGAAGCATTTTTGGGGTTGTAAGTGGCTTCATGATGTTAATGGCTGTACCTCCACTGCTGTTTCATAGTACTTGTCTGGCAGGTTGGTGTGCTTTACAGTGTAGAATGAGGTGCCCTACTGTTTCATCATTCTGTTGGCACACTGGGCATGTTGGTGAGTCAGCTTTCCTGATGCGATCCAAATGCCTAGCTAGTGGTGCATGACCTGTGCATAGTTGTGTTAGGATACTGGCATGCTTTCTCAGTATGTTCACAATTAGTTTGAGATATTCATCTGATATCACTGTAGGGTCCATCCTCTTTAGGAGCAAGTAGTGTGGGGAGGCTTCCCATAACTTTTGTGTGTGTGTCTTGAGTTTCTTGCTGTAGGCCTACTTCATCACTGATTTACTGTGCAGGAGCATTTTCCTGAGGGGTTTTGGGAGTGTGCTTCAGTCACTGCTGCCCTTTGTTATTGCCTTCTTTGCTTCTTCATCTTTCCTTTGATACCTTCATGTTTTGGTGTCCATCTAATTGCTATCATTATCCTTGGGTGTGGATTTCTCATTCCCTCTAAGCTCTTGTGTAGCATGTTGAAGATGTAGTGTCCTGGGTTTGGTTTGATTAGTTGTGTAGCTTTTATCATGGCCTGACTGTCAATGCAAAATGTAGCCAACAGTATACCCCATTCATTGTTTATTAGCTTAGCTCCCAAGACAGCAGCTATCCCTTCTCCTTCATACACCATGTGTTGTGTTTGCAGCCCTAGTTTGTATCATGGATGTGATTTTGATCTTCCTTGCCAGTAAAGTACTGCAGCTGCACCTATTTTTCCCTCTATGCCCGATCCATCAGTGAATACCTTTATGTCTGAATTGTCTTTGTGTGCTTCCCTGATCACATTGTCTTTGCTTTCTGCAATATAGATTTTGATATGTGGTTTCCATTTTGTGTCTTGCCTTGCCACCTTTTGGAATAGCAAGATTGTACAATATAGCAGGTGGCATCAACCAACCATGGGAACAAAGGCCCAGCCATTGGGGTGACCATGACCCAAGCAATCAAGGCATTGGACCAATCTCACAGAGCAGTAATACCACCCCCCTTTCATATGCCTAACACTCACACAGGAAATGGATGGACCACAATACGAATCCACCAACAAAACACAAATAAATCACTGATAAGTCAACTAGATCTCCTACAGAGCCTATGAAGAAGTGACTATGACATTTGTCTAATCCAAGAACCTTACATTGACTTCAAGAGGAAAACCAGAGCCAACCAGAACTGGATTGTCATATATCCAGACACCTACCAACAATACCAGACAACACAAAATTGGTAATACTTATCAATGCTAACCTCTCTGCTGACTCATGGAAAGAAATCCATCTCGAACATCCTGACATATCCATGATCGAACTACAAGGACAATACAGTATGCTATTCATCTTGAACATCTACAATGACTGCAAAAACAACAGCTTGCTGACACATCTATCTGCATACATGCAAGATCATGAATGACAGCAGCACACCATTGGCCTGCTAAACACCATGTAGATGGGTGACCTCAACTGACACCACCCAATATGGGATGAAGCCCACAATGCACACCTTTTCACCCAGGCAAACTTTGACTTAATTCAACTATTACTAAACATGCTGGGACACCACAGGATGAAAATGGCACTACCAGCATTTATACCCACTCTCCAATCTCACAGTACAGGCAACTACACAAGAGTTGAACATTCTCTGCACAGAAGGAACTTTGGACAAAATTATAAAATGCAACACTGACGATGAAACCCACCCACCCAAAACTGATCATTTCCCAATTGTCACAGAGATCAACATCCAAGCAGATAAAATACAGTGGGGACCCAGACCAAATTTCAGACTTGCTAACTGGACCAAACTAACAAAAAACCTGAAGCAAAATTTGGCTAACATTTCTCCACCCACAGAAATTGATTCAATTGAAGAATTCGATAGCAAACTCAAGGCCCTCAATGACACAATAAGAGATGCCACCAAAAAGAACATTAAACTCACAAAGCTGAACCCATATGCAAAAAATTGGTGGTTCACAGAGCTTACCAAGGCAAAAAGAAAAATGCATCAATTGGGGGCAAGCACCAAATATCACTGACTGAACAGGCATCACCCAATACATGAAGAGTACTGCCAGCAATGCAACCAATACTCTGAAATGATCCACAAAGCAAAGGTGGAACACTGGGCCAATTGGCTGGAAGGAATAGATAAGGCAAGTATATGGGATGCAAGTAAACTACTAATGATGCCTGCAACAGATGCAGGGAAATTGCAGGTCTTAACACTACAGATGAAAGACCCAGTAACAAAAAAGATAATATGCGAAGCCACTGACAATGCAAGTAAAGGTCAACTCTTCTATGAGATGTTTTTCCCCCTACCAAATCCAATGCTAACACCAATACCTGAGGATACTGTGTACCCACTGTTGCACTGGAAGTTTGCAAACATTACTGATGAACAGATCCACAGAGCAATTAAGAAAATAAAACTGTACAAGGCTTCAAAAAAGGACACACTTCCAAACTCAGCAGTCATTCATGCGAGGGAAGACCTTATACCACACCTAGGCCCAGTATTCAGAGCAATGAGCACACTGGAGTACTACCCCCAAGAACAGGCAATTATGGAAATGCTAATCATAAAAAAACCTGGAAAACTGGACTATACCTCACCATCCATGTGGTGCCCTATCGTACTATCAGATGGAATGGCTTGACTACTCAACAGCTGCCAAATGGAGGACATTGTCACCATGTGCAAGCAACACAAGATTCTGCCAGCAAACCACTTTGGCACAATACCAGGATGCACAACTACTGACTCATTACATATGCTCACAAAAATGGTCAAAGATGCATGGAAGAAAGGGCAAGTTGTATCTGCTTTATTCCTAGATGTTAAAGGTGCCTTCCCAGCATAGACATCAACAGGCTAACCCACAACATGAGGAAAAGAGGCATCCCAAAGGAATACATGGAATGGCTGATGAGGTGCTTAAAGCACCAAAGTACCTCCATATTTTTTAACAACCATCACACTGAACACTTCCTGGTGATCAATGACCTAGACCAGGGTGACCCTATATCAGAAATCTGTTATCTCCTGTACAATGCAGACCTACTGAAAATATCTATAATCAGAAATGGTGAACACATCCTGCTTTATGTAAAACTTTATGTGGATGATGTACTAATACTTGTAATAGGAAAAGACTTCATGAAACACATGACAAAATCTGCAATGTTATGAACAGAACTGGTAGAGTTTTCACATGGGCAAAAACTCACAGCTGTGAATTTGGTATCAACAAATTTCAACTGCTTAACATCTCAAGAAAAATGATACTGCACTCCCTCAACCTCAAGAAAGGATACTGCTACCATGAAGAACACTAACCCTCAGTAGTCATTGCATCCCATCAGCAATCACAGGAAAATTTCTATGAATAATTGTTGACAACAAACTTAACTGGAAAGTGCAAGGTGCCACAGCCCTAGAAAAGGGGCAGAGCTAGTTCATCCAATTTGGCAGGATGATGTGAGCATCATATGGCACAATGGCAAGGTATGTCTGTAAGCTTTACTTGACCATCGCCATGCCATGTGTACCATACACCATGGATATCTTCCTCACACTGCAGAATAAAGTAGGTAAAAAGGCAGGCAAGGACAGGCCCAAGCAAGCAATAGTGAACAAACTTGCATCAATACAGAGACAAGCTGTGATCATGATCACAGGTGCAATGAAAACTACAGCTACTGACATCCTGGATATTATGGCAGGCCTGCTCCCATTCCACATTCTAGTCAACAGGCACCAACATGGAGCAGCACTGTGGCTAGCAACACTCACTGAGAGCCACCCACTGCATAAGCCAGTTGAAAACACTGCAAAATGACTTGTCAAGTGCCACCCTACACTGCTCCATGACCTCATGCACACTTTCAGTATACAGCCACAGAAAATTGAATCAAAAATAGTTGTTGGTGGATGTCTGTATAAACTGTGTTGGCCATCCATTGTCTTTTGCCTGATTGCATCTGTATTCCTTGTAGCGCTCCCTGTTTATGTTGTCCTCATGCTGCTCCATAGCTCAGTTTTGCTCCTCTGCTGTTGGTTGGTGTCCACAGCACCATATTGTTCTTTACTCACTTGTAAAGGCTTTATCTGCTTGAGTATTCCTAGCTGTTGTTGCCCAATTTGTGCCTTGTTGCCATGCGAGTTCCTGATCATTAGCATAGTTTTCTGGCTGCTTCAAGAGTTACCATGTGCAGGAGTAATTGGTGGGGAAGTACCTGTATTTGTTCTCAGGGATGTATTTGTGGTGCTTGCTTTTTTTCTTGAGGTATGCTGAGCAGGTTCTGTCTGCAGTGCCATGTCCTTTCAGATTGTCTATGCAGTTTGTGCATTCATGCATTCCTGGGTCCATGACTGTGCATTGTGTGGTTCAGTATTTACTGCTGCATCATGCACATTTGTCTGTTTCTGCCTTACAGTCAGCGACATAGTGTCCAAATTTTTGACATTTCAAGCATCTTTTTGGTTCAGATAGTAGCTTGCACACTGTTACTTGTTTTCTTTCAATAAAGAGGCCATGTTCTATGACTCGATTTGCAGCTTTTTATTCATTGAATCCTAGAATGATATGTGCTACTTTTTGGTTGCTTGCTTGAAGGTGTTGTGGTTTGATATATTTGGAGTAGGTTATAGTGGCTGTTGGTAATGTGTTGTCTTGTTCAACCCATAGGTGTGCAAAGTTGGATTCTGCATCGAACATAGTGGGGATGAATTCTGCTACTGTGTGAAAGAGTTTGTTTTGAATAGTTAATATTGTCTGATGAAAGCCTTTTGGACTTCTGGCTGTTTTGGCCACTTTGCTGATTCTGTCATGTTTAGCTGATATAGCACATTACCATTTCAAAGTTTCTTTGCTCGTATGAATTTGGTGTCTTGAGGTTGGTCAGCTGCTTCTATTCCCATTAGATCTAGTGCCATATTTGCTTTCACTACTAAGTCCTTCTCCATGAGGCTGTCTAGAGCATTACTGTTAGTGTTAATATCCTTTTGAATTAGAATTTGCTTATTATTCATTTCCACTTTTGTGATGACCATCAGGTGTGCCATGGGTATGTGTTGCTGCGTGATTGCAGCATAAGAGGTTGGGTGTGGCTCTTGCGCAGTGTGTTCCTGTGCAATGACCTCCTGCATTTTGCCTGTTAGATCTTGTGAGGTTTGGGTAAGGTTTTCTGAGGTTTCCTGGAATTTGTCCTTGAATTTGTTCATCCTCTCCATTATCTCCTTTGCTGCTCCTGTTACATGTTCCACTGCATCGTGCATAGTTTCTAGATTTGCATTGAAGCCCTCCATTTGTTCTTGTAGGTGCATCTTGATGACTGTTGTGACTGCATCTGCTATACATTGTATGGTTGTGTCAGCTAGTAGGTAGGCCACTGTTCTAATGCCATCTGTCAGAGGTTTTGGCATACTCATGGCTGTAAAGCTGAACTGGAACAGTATGTTAGATAGGGTTAGGAGGTCGACTGGCTTGCCTGGTATGAGGTAGTCTCTAGTATGTAGGAAGATGAGTGCTTGTTTCTTTGACCATACATCTGTGTTTATGCCTTCAGCTTCTTGTGGGTCTTTTGGGTCTTTTTGAGTTTTGCTAGCAGTCACTGCAATGCTTTTTTGTCTGGTTTGGGGTTGGGTGGAGGCAGGTGGTTGGGTCATGTCCTGCTACTATGTGTTATGGGAAGTGTTTCTATGCTATACTATGTTCTTGTCCATCTCTCTTACTCAAAAAACTCTGTGGTCATCAACCATGGGAGAGTTCGAGGTGGTGGTGGTACAAGATCAAGGAGCATCCAGATACTCTGTTGATGCTGCGATTGTAGCACTTTCATAGGCAAACAATTTGATTTGTGACCTTCAAATCCACAATGTTATAATTGCATTAGAATATGAGATAAGCTCAGACAAGACTTACCAGAGGATATCAAATTCAGCTTGAGACAAATTTTTGAAGTTGGCATTCAGATGCTGATAGGTCCACTATGCACTTTAAGGTCTGGAGAACATTTCCACTCACATCGAGACATTATCACACACACTCCGAATCGCTTCGAACGCCACAAAATCGACTTCGAACCATTTTTGCATGATTTTGGATGACTTCAAACTACTTTGAACTGTTTCACGACATTTCGTAACACTTTGAATGACTTTTGCCACTGTATAGTTGTCTTAAAACACTTTCGATGCATGGTGCACATCTGGAACAAGCCAATTTGCTGCATATCGAGCACTACCAGACACAAGGAGGATTACAAGAGACTTAGGATACGATAAGTGTGGATTTTTGTTTCATTGATATATTAAAGCAATAGAACAAAAACTCTTACTATACTTGGACAATGTACATTTCACTTATTATCATCTTTCATTTTGTTTCATGTTTTACAATACCCTTATTTGCTGTGCACATTGCCTCATGTTCTACAATTGTTATTATTTCCTTTTTAGTACTATTCCTTCAGATTGTATATAGACTTGTATTAGTTAGAATAACAAAACAGAATAAATGGGGAACAGCACAAGTTACCCTCTTGCTATTGTCAGATTTAAGAATCATTCTCTTTAGTCTTATCTTGGGGTCACATCTCTAAGTTCTGCGAAATATTGCGAACTTCTTCAAAACTATCATATTTGCTCTCTGTTTTATCGCCCATCGCCTACCACCATTCAACAAACACTTCACATTCGTTAAACTTGCTCTTCGATATACCTCAAACCTTTTCAAACTTATTCGAACTTCTTTGGACTACTTCACATGACTTCAAACCTCTTCGAACCTTTTTCAAACCTATTTCGCACATCTTCGAACCTCTTTCGAACTCTTTCGAACACCTTTGTATGCTTATACAGACTATTAGCCACAGCCCTTACCATTTCACATCACTAAACATTATGCTTTGGTCTCAGTGGTGATATTTAGTACCACCTCACACCCTTCCTCTGACTTGTGTTATACCATCCAAAGCCATTTAGTAGGCTTTGTTTGGGTTTCCAGGTTGAGTATCATCAATGCTCGAGTAAATCTTCAAGAACATTTCTCATCAGTGTGGAAGCACCATAGACACACAAAAATTGAATTTGGTTGACCTAGATCATAGAACTTGATATAAAAAAGCAATGATAAAAGAAATGAATCCATACCTGTTTAGGCTTGTCTTCAACACCTCAAGATTTCCAAAGTGCAATTGAAAACTTTGGGCCTGATGTAGTGTAGGTGACAGAACTGTTTTGGGTCAATTCTGCTGGCAGAACTGGCAGAATGGCAATTGCCAGGGGTGGCAGAATTTGGCATAACTCCCATGCATCATAATTCAGTTCAAAATTACTACTACTGTCACTAGCAGTACTATCATACCTTTCATTGACATCAAATTTTCCACATCCCAAGCAGCTTGAGTCCTGGTCCCATCAACAGCAATCACCTCAACATCTTTCCTTACAGGAACTATATGGTCAACCCAATCTAACTCATCAAAATCACACACTTCACTACTGAAAACCTCTGCACCATCTGCATCAGGCAATGGATGCTCCTTCAGCTGCTTCTCAAATTCATCAAACTCTTTACTAAGCTCATCAAGCTCAAAATCCTCTGGATCATCAAAAAAATCATGAGAGGTCTTGGAAGAAACTGTGAAAGGAGGGACATAAGAGAATGTTAATTCAATCTCTTCTGCAAGTTCAACATTGATGCCTCTGGTATAATGGGAATGCATGTAGTTATGACAACAGTGAGTAGATTTTCCAGCCTTGTGATTGTACTGATAAAGGTGATAAGAGTAGTTGGCACAAAGCTTTCTGAGTGTCTCGAATGTCTCTACTGACAAGTTGCATTGTTTTGAGGTTTGAATCCCACCAAGTGCTGAGAATAATCACTCCACATAGCTGAATGAGGAACAATTGAGAGTAGTGTAATTGCTAGTGGCTTTAGAGGATGGGATTTGGATGTAATCAGAAGGCTTTCCCACCAGTCAAGTCCATCAGCCTGTCTGCCTAAAAATGCTTCTTTACAATGGTAGTACTGCTTTAGGTCCTCGAACAGAAGCAAAACCATTTGTTCATTCCACTTCCATTGATGAGCAATTTTGAGAGCAGTCCAAACCATGAATTGAAATGAGCAGCCACTAGCAGCCTGTGAGATGGCAAGTTTTTGAGTGAGAGAGTTCAGGAATAGGGCCAAGGAATGGTATTCTGTATTCATTGCATGGAATTGTCAGTTGAACACAGCTTTTGCATGCATCTGCAAGCCAATGTCATCATCCTCATCTAACTAAAGATGAAGCATTGCTCTGGCACAGTGAATAAGCTCAAGCATGCAGTCAGCTAGAGATACTTTTTGAGATTCAAGGTTTCCAATGGCATCAACAATTGGCTTGACTGTTTTGATGAGTTGATTGAATTGCTGCCAAAATGTACAATCATGAAGTGCAGTGTTGACAACATCATGCACAACAAAAGATAATACCCCGATCTTCTTCTGAGCATCAGGACAAATGCATATTTGGATGAGAAAAGTCTAATTTGACATGATTATCAGTATGCCTGGCCACACAACCACCATGGATACCTTACCAATATGATTTTATATTCAGTCCCATCAAAACCAGTGCATACCATCATGACTCACAATTGTTTTTCAAGCCACAGTTAATGTTTGCTGCTTTTGCTTCACCTTTGAGCTGGCTATCCTAGTAATGCAAACTGTTATAAAAAGTGATGATTCTTGTACCTTTGGTAATGACCTTCTTCATGTCTGGACAAGTCATGATCTCACTGATAATGGTATTCAACCCATGGAGAAAACATGGGAAAGGCTGTAAGCCTGTTAGTATTGAAATTCTTTATGTACTGAATCAGCAGAGCACATACAAGAATCCAATAATATGCTTCTTGAAACTTTCTTCAGAATGCTTGCATCACTGTTGGATTATCCATCGTAAGTGTGATCAACTTTCTCCCATCCTTCATACCCATATTTTTTAATGCTTTCTGTGATGTTTCCAGCATCTTCTCAGCTGATCCCCAGTGACCAGTCATATCATCAAGGCTTAGAACAATGGGATACTGATTAACCTCTGAAGCCACTGTTCTGTAAAGGCTCCATCCAATTCTATCATCCCATCCATCAAAAAGCATTGTGAGTTTTGTTCAATTATTAAGCTGTTCTAGTTCCTCAAGCTGGCCTCAAGCAGCTTCACTATCCATGATCGAGTGTGACAACACAAACCGTGTTGGTGGCTCATATGAAGGATGCAACTCATTCAGGAATTATCCAAAATATCAATTTTTGGAGGATGAAAATGCAATATTCGCATGAACAATGAATCTGCAATCAATGCACAATGTAAGCACTGATGACTTGATAGTTCAATAGAGATCAACACTTACTGAAAAAGCTTTACATCTGCACATTGCTTTTGAGCAGGTGTCATTGCATAGTCAATAATGCCCTCAAGGCCCTTCCACTTCTTGACAACCCTGATAGCCTCTGGCCAAGTGTCAGGAGACTCTTGCTTATCTGGGTCACCAGAAGTGACAGCCACAATATCCCCTTCATTATACCTTTTTCAGCAAGAAAGACATGTGCCTCTTTACACACATTGTCAGGTGCATTGGGACACTTTCAAGGATCAGTGAGATGCTTTATGTGCTTGTTGTCATGGCCCTCAATCTTTGCACCTGGTGAATTCTCAGGGCAGTAGTTGCATCTCCAGAAGTAATGGCCTGATTTGTTGCATACAGATGTGAGGCAGGTAAAGTTGCTTGTAACCACAGAAGCTGCTGGGCAACCTCCAGAGTTCCCCAGTACCATTGCTAAATGTAAAAATATTGTCAAAATTGCTCAATGTTTTTTTCTCATGTTAGTTACTCAAAATATCAAATCATAGTTATGCCAGGTTCTGCCAATCCCAGTTCTGCCATCTGCTGGCAATTGCCAGTATGGCAGAACTGGATGGCTGAATGGCCAAGTTCAGCCAACAACACTAGCCTAATGTTGACTGTTGCTGAAGCCAATCAAACTTCTTGAGCTTTCTCTCAGCTGTAATACTGACTGTACCATTGCCTACCAGCTTTGAGAGGCCTTTGAAGCATGGCAATCCTGTCCCATCTGATTTTGTGGCTCTCTTGCAAACCTGAACTCCAATTCTGGACTCAGATGCAGTCTGCTGATAAATCACTGCACTGGCAAGAATAGAATTGGCAATAGGGTTTAGACTTTCAACAATGCTGAGAGTACCAGAGCTGGTGCTGCTGTCATGACTAATTAACTTCAATATCCTGGAATTTCCCACAAACTCCCAAGGAATCACAGTGGCAGACCCTATTGATTGTAAATCAGCAGTGGTACCAAAGTTAGGGACCTGAGAAATATGCTTATGGTAAAAGGCGATGCACCCATTACACAACCCTGATAATCTGTTCCCCATAAGCCCATATCGGCCATGACTGAAAAATTAACTTTTGATTAGAAAAGGTTAGAAAGGTAAAAAGCTCAAAAACACACATTCAAACATTCTATCTCCAGAGGACCAAAGCCAGGCTTCTGGGCAAGACATTTGCTACAGTGGTTAGCATTGAGATGAGGAAATTTTTGCTTGCAGCCACTGCAGACAACCATAACTAGCTAAAGAGTTCAAGTTGGCCTAGAAGGAGGAAAAAAACAAGATGCACTCTTTTTCTCAAGCAAAACAGGATGCACATGGGATGGGACAGCTTAAATTCAACAGGTGTACATATCAAAAGCAGAAGAAAATACATAAAAAAAAGCAGAAGTAAGAAGTCAGAAGGTGATTCAATTATGATTTTCAGAAAAGATGGTATGTTCAAGGAAATAGAAGGGGTAGCATCATGCTGAAGACATTCCAGACATTAGAAAGAGTAAGATCCTGAATGTGAAGGGTTTGATAAACTTTTTCAGCCCGCCTTTCAAATTTGAGAGTGACAAGTGGGAAATGGAACATGTCTTCACCATTGCTGATGAACTCCTTTATCTCATGGACAACATCTAGATCAACATTGAGAAGGCACTGCCAGCCTCCCCACTTGTGAGGGAGGCTATATTCCTTATTGGGAAACATGCCAGAAGGGCCAGGTTTGGTGTGATCATGGTGAGACTTGTATGCATTTCAACTTTTTATGAACTCCTTGGCAAGCTTTCACAAAAGTTTAGGCCAGAGCCATTGGCATAGCTGACTGGATAAATTGATGTAGATCAGTTTTTAAAACAACAACAAAAGTAAATTAGAATGAATGCACACATATTCAGAATATGAGAGAGATATATTCCATCTTCCTTGGCTTTTTTTAAAGTAATGACTGCACTGTCGCCAAACTCCAAGTGCAACTGTAGCCAGGCATGTTCAATAGAAATATTGTGAACACTTTGCACATAAACATGTGCTAGTGTTTCTACTCCATTGATTTTATGGTGGAAAGCATCACTTTAAGACATGGAAATAAGAATAAAGAGAATGTAGCATAAATGCAACTCACCATAAGGCTTTTGTGATAGCATGAAGCTGGGTTGTTTCTGAGCCACAATCTATGGTACATTGAAGTGGCATTCCTATGATAACTCAAGATAATTAGCTGAGAAGATTTGAGCAAGGCATTTAAAAGACATACTATCAACATTTTCCACAGCCTCAAGATACAAGTAGGCAATAATATGGCCTAGAGGATTGCTCAACACCACCCATATACCCAACCATCTTCCAACTGCATTGTCAACAATAGCCTATACAGAAAAACCAATCCTGTTGAGCTTATCATGCCTATCTGCTGACCACCATTCATTGAATCCAAGTGAAACCTTTGGCTCTAGCGGTAGGATCTCATTTTATAAATCCAGCTGCATCATGGATATGCATTGTCTCCAGCTGATGGTCTGGCATAGTGGACAAACATGAAGCTTTGATAGTGTTTGAGGGTCCAGTCCATAAGACTGGAAAAAGACTGGATCCTTAACTGAATTTAACTGCAAGAGACTGAACTGTCAGTCTCACTCCATCCAAAATAGCCTAGTCCAGTTACTAGTTGATACTTATTTAAAAGTCACAAAAACTGATCAAAGACCAGTCTTTTTGTACCCACAAATAACTAAGTATTCATGTACCTAACTACTAAATTTACTTATACATATAATGATGAGTGGGAGGATGTCCCAAGAATAAGTGGGGGGGTTTGAGTTTATATATCTTCAAAGTCATTGTACATGTTTGTCTTAGTTGTACATGTTTGTTTACAGTAAATAAACATGCATTGATGCATTTGTTTGTAAGTACAAATAATCATGCAAAACCATCAACTGGTGCTATGTCACCACCAACCATGACCATGCAAACCAATGAACACAAAGCAGGGGGCCCAAACAATGACCTAGCATCATTTGGGCCCCCTAAGGTATGTTCTTATAGTTTACTTCTTTCTTTTACTAACTACCTGTTTTCATTTTCAGATTTTTGCATCTTGATAATGACACCACCCATCCACCAAATGATGCACACAAACCCTGCACCACCACTGTGAGCCTCTGCTCGCAGGGTGGCAATGGGCCTGTTTCTGGTATATGACAACCACAGCCAACATCAGCATGTTGATAGGTCCACTACGCATGCTAAGGTCTGGAGAACATTCCCACTTGTATTGAGACACTACAACATGCACTCCAAATTGCTACGAACACCACGAAATCGACGTGGAATCATTTTCGCACTATTTCGCACTATTTCAGATGATTTCAAACTATTTTGAATGCTTTCGAACTATTTCATGACACTTCGAATGACTTCACAACATTTTGAATGATATCAGCCATGGTATAGCTGTCTTGAAACACTTTTGATACATGCTACACATCTGGAACAAGTTATTCCATCACATATCGAGCACTACCAGACACGAGGAGAGAGTACAAGAGAGTTAGAATGCGATAAGTGCATTTTTTTGTTTCATTGATATATTGAAGTACTTTTACTATATGGGAACACTATATGTTTCATCATTTATTATTTCTCATTTGTTTCATGATCTACAAGTCCTCATTGTTTGATATATTTGCCTCATGTTTTACACATGTTCTTATTTCCTTTTTAGTACTATCTCTTCATTTTGTATATAGACTTGTATTAGTTAGTTAGAATGGACAATATAATGAATGGGGGAACAGAGCACAAGTTGCCCTCTCACATATCCTTAGATTTAAGAGCCATCCTCTTGAGTCCTATCTTCACATCGTATCTCTAAGTTCTGCAAAATATCGCAAACTTCTTCGAAACTATTGTATTCGCTTCTTGTTTTCTTGCCCATCATCTATTGCCATTTGACAAACACCTCACATTTGTTAAACTTGCTCTTTGATACACCTCAAACCTCTTTGAACTAATTCAAACTTATTTGGACTACTTCACACAACTTTGGAACTCTTCAAACCTTTTTTGAACCTATTTCGCACATCTTTGAACCTATTTTGGACTCTTTCGAACACCTTTGTATGCCCTTACAGACTATTCACAACACAATTCATCCTTTTGCATCACTAAACACAACATTTTGGTATCAGTAGTGATATTTAGTACCAACTTGCACTCTTCCTCTGACTCATGTTATACCATCCGAAGCCATTTAGTAGGTTTTGTTTGGATTTCCAGGTTGAGCATCATCATTTTAGAGCCCACCGCGAGGGATTTCTAGATCATTTCATCATTGAACCTCCACTCATTTCTACCACTCGTTTTATGTAAAGGGGGCTCAATGATCTCGACTTCGAATTGAACTCATTTTGCCTCCAACCCTCCTGAACAACCAGGAGATCTCAATACAGTATCTTGACCATCGATAATACTATTTTGCACTCTTTCGCCGTTTGCACTCATGACATCGCTACTATCTTTGACCTTGAAGACATATGAAACATGACATTGCATGAATTTTGACCTCACAACCTCCAAAACCTACCTCAAACATGCCTACATCCTTTATGCCAGCTCTTGGTCATTCTACATCTCCGAAGTTCGATTTGAGACAACCTAAAGAACTGCGAAATTATTTTGAAGATCTCAAATTTTTGTTTATAACTTGTGGTATTACAGATCATGACCTAAAGAAGCATCATACCTGCAGATACATCGACTTCGATTCTTACAATCTCTGGGAATCACTTCCAGAGTACGAACCTGGCACATCATTTGACGAATTTCACATCACAGTATTCAAGTTCTATCCCAAAATAGAAGACGAATGAAAATACAGCATTTCAGACATGGATTCACTTGTTAACAAACAGCTTCGCACTGGTATTTTCAATGAAAATGATTTAGCAGTTTATTACAGGTCATTCTACAAGGTCACCAGCTTCCTTTGCTCGAAACGTAGACTCTCAGAACCTGAACAAAGTCGAGTTTTTCTTCAAGGCTTTCAAACAGACTTACAGACTAAAATTGTGGATCATCTCAAAGTGAAGTTTCCTGATCACTATCCTGATGACCCACATATGCTGAATGACATCTATTACACTGTAGAATTTGCTATAGCATCCTCGAACTCATATTCTATCCCCCAGCAATCGATTTCAACCTCGAATCCATTACCGTCTAGCACATCTATCAATTTCAAAGATGCTTCACATATTTTCAAACAATTCGCATCCAACTTCGCATCGGTTATTGCAGCTTCAAATTCAACAAAATCAGCACCCAAAGTATCCATCTCAACCTCGTTCATCGCCGATATCGCACCTTTGACTACATTGAATTTAGCATCTGACAGTATACCTCACAGCTCGAGTGATTTGAATGACGTCGAAGCCTGTATCATGACACTTGAACAGGAACTAGCCCTTGAAAAACAGCTTGCACTCAAACGAGAAAATGTTGCAGCTCAAAATCATCATGTTGTGCCTCCTGGTCTTCATTGCATCATCCCAGCTTCATCGCCCACATCCATTCCAATTCCATTGTCTTGGCCTTCGGTAATTCCACCCCAGTCCACTTCGATAATTGCACCTTCATTAGCTTCAAACTCAATCTCACCTCTGAAACCCTCGTCGCATTTGTCTCCACCATTGCACACTTTGACCTTGACTTGCCACTTGCCACTCCCAATATTTTCTTCTTTGATCTCATCACCTGCACCCTCTTCTGATTTACTGTCTATTTCGATATCACCTTCACCCTCGACACCAGATTCACATTCGCATTCACCTTCAAAATCCAGTATAGCACTCGAAACTCTATCCCCATTGAAAATATACATTAATCACCTCAAAATTTGCCTTCTCTTCATCGCCAGAAAGTTTATCACATCCATCGCCCACAAGTATTTCTCTGACCTCATTTTCGATGCCTCGATTCTTTGTCCTATTTTGATTCGACTAGTCGCTCAACTTGATTATTATGATCATGGTTAGAACTGATGACATTGATCAAATTTGCATACTTCACTTCTCTTTTTCACATTTCGATCTCATTGTATTTATCAAAAACATTTTACTATGCTCGACATTCTTCCCAATAGCTTCGACAGCTTTCACTTTTATTTGCTTACATATACCTTCACTCCCCTCAATCTTGACTCTGAACTCCCTCAAAAATACCCTACAACCATTTGCACTTGCACTGAATCCCTTTGAAATCGACTTCCCACATCTCGAAAAGCCTTGAATACCCTCGAACCTCGACAAACATACTTTCAAAGACTTTTGGGACTTTCAAAAATGAATAACTATGTCTTCCCTTATTTTCTTATTCTTTTCTTATAACTACTATTCGAGACTTAGAAGATTCAAATTTCAAATTTAAAAAGTTATACATCAAAAAGAAAAACATTTCTACTCCTCCAACATCTCCTCTAACAGCTTGGTTTCCCTCCCCAGCACCTCCATCTCCACCTTCATCTCAGCCAATTTTCTTGCCAGCACTCGACGATGAGTGCTGACCTCATCTGAATCCCCAGCCTCTTCATCTTTGATCCTCTGAACTTCCTTCGCTTTACCCTTCCCCTTCTATGACTTTCTCCTGGTCTTTGACACCTTCGATGGCCCCACTACTGGCTCGACATCTTCGAACGGGCCCATGACTCGAATTTGACATACTATGAAATTTGAACAGAAGTTAGCAATCGCTTCGAAGTGATTTCAAATAAATTTCATACCTGATTTGGAATGCAAATCTTGTTTCACACCCCCAAATCTTTTCGCTTCACCCTTGTGAAGCCCTCGCCTTGACATCCCATCCCAGTAGCACCCCTGTGCCTCCTGGGTACATTTCAAACATTTTGCTGCACCTTCTTTGATGATGCAGCATGGCTGGGACTTAAACCCAGCACAATGATCACACTACAAAACTATTAGTAGCTTGAAAAATCTTTGAACATAAGTAAAAACTCACTGGGACCTCAAAATCGAGGAGCCCACTCGTTTCGACCCTTGCCCACTCTGCCAATTCTACTCCCTCAAACTCCTCCTCTCCACCTTCTTCCTCATCGACCGCTACCACTTTTCACTTTGCCACCTGCACCACGGGCAGGTCCTCTTCGCCCTCATCTTCATCTTCATCATCCACCCCAGCCTCCACCCTCTCAATCACCTTTGCCTCAGCCATGAGCTGCATGTTTCTCTGCTGCAACTCCTCCTTCGATACCATCCTCACACGAAATGCAGCAAGAGCCACATTTCGAGTGTCTGCCAATGCTCGCCTCTGCCCCTCGATATTCACCTGCTTCTTCTCCTCTCGAACTTGTTTCGCATTTTCCTCCCTCTTCTCCCATTTGACCTGTTCCACTCAATCCACAAATAGTAGGCCCCCACCCCATGAAATCCACTCGCGTCACACCATTGGGCTGAAAACTTCGAAAACCTTGTCCACAACCTTTTGTATGGTCGCATCACATTCCTCCACCAAGTCGTCCACAAGCTCATCATATTCTGCCTATGAAACACAAATATAGTGCAACTAAATACAAGTACAAACACGAAACTCACAATTTTCTCACAAAAACCCTGCCCCCAGACTTCAAAGTCAACATCTTCTGCAATGCCGCACTTGGGCATCAATTTCGCATATTCAATAATGTCGATGTTTAGTTTGGCCAGAAGAGACATTAGAAAAGCTAGAGTTGGATGATGTAGGAGGTGATGGAGAAAGAAGAATGAGAAGTAATTTGAACCTCACTAAGTTTTCAACACGATCATGCATTTCACATGTGACTTTGATCAGTTGACTGGGACAGTCAGGATTTCAGTAAGGGGAAGGATGATAGGTCCACTGCACACACTAAGGTCTGGAGAACATTCCCACTTGTATTGAGACATTACGACATGCACTCCGAATCGCTACGAACACCATGAAATTGACATCAAATCATTTTTGCACTATTTTGCACTATTTCGGATGACTTCAAACTATTTTGAATGCTTTCAAACTATTTCGTGACACTTCAAATGACTTCGCAGCATTTCGAACGATATCGGCCATGGTATAGCTGTCTTGAAACACTTTTGATACATGCTGCACATCCAGAACAAGTTATTCCATCACATATCGAGCACTACCAGACACGAGGAGAGAGTACAAGAGAGTTAGAATGCGATAAGTGCATTTTTTTGTTTCATTGATATATTGAAGTACTTTTACTATATGGGAACACTATATGTTTCATCATTTATTATTTCTCATTTGTTTCATGATCTACAAGTCCTCATTGTTTGATATATTTGCCTCATGTTTTACACATGTTCTTATTTTCTTTTTAGTACTATCTCTTCATTTTGTATATAGACTTGTATTAGTTAGTTAGAATAGACAATATAATGAACAGGGAAACAGAGCACAAGTTGCCCTCTCACATATCATCAGATTTAAGAGCCATCCTCTTGAGTCCTATCTTTGCATCATATCTCTAAGTTCTGCGAAATATCATGAACTTCTTCGAAACTATCATATTCACTTCTTGTTTTATTGCCCATCACCTATCGCCATTCAACAAACACCTCACATTTGTTAAACTTGCTCTTTGATACACCTCGAACCTCTTCAAACTAATTCAAACTTATTTGGACTACTTTGCACAACTTTGGAACTCTTCAAACCTTTTTCGAACCTATTTTGCACATCTTTGAACCTATTTTGAACTCTTTCGAACACCTTTGTATGCCCTTACAGACTATTCACAACACAATTTGTCCTTTTGCATCACTAAACACAACATTTTGGTATCAGTGGTGATATTTAGTACCAACTCGCACCCTTCCTCTGACTCGTATTATACCATCTGAAGCCATTTAGTAGGTTTTGTTTGGATTTCTGGGTTGAGTATCATCAATGTGATGCTGTCACTGTGAGCCTCTCTTCCAGGGCAGCAACAGGCTCTTTCCTGGACAACAATGATGACTGCTGATACCATGTCACACAGCACCACCACCCTGCCTGCAAGCCACTGCTCATAGGGGGAGATGGAGGTGCTGATGACAATGCATTAGGGGACAATAAAAGGCAATGAGAATGAATGACAAAAACCAGGGACAACAGACTTGAAAAAACAGCCAAAAGACCAATTTTAACCAGTCTTTTGGGGTCAACCGAACTGAATAGGACCAGTCCTATTCAGTTTGGTTGTGGTCTTGCTACTTTAGGGATCAGTTTGGACCAAACTGGACCCTTAAACACTAAGCTTTGAAGTGTGAGAACATATACCTTGTCACAGAAATGTTCTGACCTTAATGGTCCAACTACTAAAGCTGCAGTTCTGCAGTCACTAAGCAGAAAGGCAGACAAAATGCAAGGCAAAGGCAGCAGCACCAAGAGGTTGACAGGATCCAAAATTTAAACATCCACTCATTTTTTTTTAATGGACCTTCTGGGACCCCCCCTCTCCTTCTATATTTGCTATGTTTTGATTACTAATATCAACAAAAAGAAAGTACAATGCAAATGTAGCCACTTCCCACCACTGTGGACCTGGCATGGTAGGGTTTTCAGCCATTTAAGTGATTTTCATAACCTAATGGAATGAAATTTCATTTTACAAGGGGATGAAAAGCAGGGGGCGATTTTAATCCAAGATGAGGGTATGGATTTTCAACCATCTAACATATGAATTTTCATCAAGTTTTTCAACAATATATGGAATAATATTTCCTGCCTCAAAGGTGTGGATTACGGAGTGTGTTTTTCAGCCTGAGATAGAATAGAAATTTCATACCATTATAAGATGCCTTAGTAGAAGGTAGGTTTCATCCATTTAGGATTGAATTGACTGTTTATATTTCATGCCCTAAAGAATTTTTTTGCAGGGAATCTCAGATAATATTTCATACCACAAGAGGCTGAATTTCATTTTGTTGCCATCTATGCATTGTAGAAGAGTCGAGTTATCCCTACCTGCCCTCATGCAATCAGTCACATGACATATCTGTATACATATCTATATAGTATATCTAACATACCTGACACATCAACTTTGCATGCAATATCAACCAGGTTCTCCCATATTCACACACCCTTTCTTTCTCTTCCAATATTTGCAGTGGATGGTGCTGCCTCCCTCCTACCACCTCTACCACCACCCTACCACTCACCACTTGCACCACTACCACCACGACTTCCCCGCCTACTTCTAAAATGAGGCCCAAGAGACATCATTGATGTCTCTTGGACCACAGGTAAGTTTTTTTTATTCTTTCTCATTCATTTTTATTTACTGGTATAATGTTTTGTTATAACTGACTCACTTTTCATTAATAATAGGTTTTTATTTTAATCTTTAACAACACCACAGCCCAAAAACCCCAATGGTGACTGATACAGCTACCACACAAGAACCACTGCTGCGAGCAACTGCTCGCAGGGTGGGAACAGGTGCAACTCCAAAATGAGACAAACAGCAATGATGAGATGCCAATGCAATGATGAGATAAAGACAAACCAAATGCAAAAAGGGCCCAAGAGATGTCGTTGATGTGTTGACATCTCTTGGGGCTACAGGTATGTTTTTTTTTTCATTCTCATTCTATTCTTTTTTTACTAACAAACCTTTTATGGTACATTGATGACAATGATGATGGGACACTAAGGTGGAATGAAAACACTGGGATAGCATGAGTGAATGATAGGGGAGGACAATGATGATGACAGCAGCATGCCAATGCAATGCAGGCATGAGAAGGAGGAGAGGGACAGGGGAACAACGAGGACAAGGACAGGACAACAACAACAACAACCAGGGAACAACAACAGGGGACAACAACAACAACAATAACAGGACATGGTGAGAGGGGGGATCAATGAGGCAAACCAAAAAAAAGGCCCAAGAGACATTGTCAGTCTTGGGCTGCTGGTATGTTTTTTTTTCCCTCATTTCATTTATTTTTACTAACAAACTTTTTAGTTACTAACTATGACAATAATGACCCTGAGCCACCACCTGCCACCCACTACTGCAAGCCCCTGCTCGCAGGGTGATTGTAGATGCTTGACAATGAACTGGTGGGAGGGAGAGGACAACAAGAGGGGAGAACAACAAGAGGGGAGAACAACAGGAGGGGGGAACAATGGGAGGGGGGAACAATGGAAGGGGGAAACAATGGGGGGCAACAACAATGGCAGGATGATGAGGCCACCCACCATGACAAGATGACAGGGGGACAATGACACAGGACACTAACAACACTGATGCCAAGGGGCAGGATGGACAATGATGAGGATGGGGAGATGACAAAGTGGAGGACAAGGGGACAACAATGGTGGTGGCAAGGATGACAAGGGAGAGGGGGAGATGGTACACTGCTGTGAGCAACTGCTCACAGGTTGTATGAGGGGTGCGAGGATGGCGCAGGCACTGACAATGACAACAGGGACAATGGGGACAATGACAATGGGGCCACAATGAGACAATGGGCCAACAGGAATACAATGATGGGGCATCAGGGATCAGGGGGATTTTTTTGCTTCTTTTGAGTAGATTTTGTATTTTAGTGGCTTGAAATTTATTCTGATACATGATGAAACTATTCTATCAATGGTCTGAAAATTTGTAAAAAGGAGAAATTTATCCAGCCAACATCCCTAATGGGATGAAAATACATTGTAGGCAGGTTCTTTCATTCCTCTTAAACCCCTGGAAAGTTGATGAAATTCAACCCAGGTAGAGGGGTGTTATTTATGGCCATAAGATGAAAACCATCCCATGAGATGAATTTGGTGTGGAATGAACTGGGGACAAAATGTGGGAGGTTTTCATCCCATCAACTCATCCCTTGCAGGTAGGAAAAGCATTCTTTTTCACTCCTCTTAGTGGTAGATTTTCATGCCAACTCCTGATGAAACTTATTCCATTTTGGGGTTTATCAATACATGAAAACTATACCATAAATATATCATTTTACACTATCTAAAGGTATGAAATGTGGGATAGTTTTCCTATCCCTTGGGCCCCATAGTGCGCCTGCATACTATACAATAGCATGTTGCAGGGTCATCTACATGCATACAAGCAGTGATTAGGACCATCAATTCTGCTTGCCCACCTTGCAAATTGAACATATCCATTGTTTTGGGCTGAAATTGTAACCCATGCATTCGTGGTGGACTGGTAAACATGACTAACAGGATTTGTGAGATCCAGTATTGTGTGCTCACACAAACTGTCTGACAACCAGGTGTTGTAGATCGAGACAACCCCGACAAAACCCAAAGCGGATATTACATAATACCCACCTGACTCTTTTAATGATCGTCGTCGTCGCCCTCACACCTCAGTGTTTATTCTACTCACTGAGGTGTAAGTCCTATGTTACTGTCCCATTATATTACTTACTTACCTTCATGTTAGTCTTATTCTATCAGGTATATAATAAGCAATGTACAGTGTTTATCCCACTCACTGAGGTTCTTATTCTATCAGCTCGTGCTCTTTCGGTTCCACCCTGCTACAGGTTATGGGCCCTGCTACCACTCAAGACATGTCTGAGACACTCTCTACCCAAATCACCTCCCTTCCGAAACTGCATCCTGATGGCTCTAACTGGTCAACATACCAGGAACGAGTTCTCAATACACTTACTTTGAAAGGGTTGAAACGGCATGTCATGGGTACTGTGCGAAAGCCGATAGAGCTCCAAGAAACCAGTGGCAACTTTTTCAAGCCAGGCCAGCTTGTTCCGTTGACCGATGAGGAGCTCGAGAAGCATGAAAAGGAGCAGGATCTCTACGATCAGCACCAGGCAACTGTCCGAGACATTATCTACTGAACCGTCGACAAGTCCACATTCTTGCAAGTCAAGGGCGAGAAAACAGCCAACATGGTCTGGAAGAAGCTTATCTCAATTCACGCCAACAAGGGCAGGATGTACGAGACAGATCTCCTTGCCAAATTGCAGAATATGCGCTACACAGAGGGAGAAAGTATGAGGGACCATCTAACAGAGATGACCGAGCTCAAAGAAAGGCTCGCAGAGATAAGCATCGAGATTTCCAACCAGTCGTTCATCACCTACATCCGTACCTCGCTATCCCTCACTCCCACCTATCAACCCCTATTTATCGCACTCAGCGCTGCCGCTCACAAAGCCGAAAAACCCCTCACCAGTTCCGAATTAATTTGGCACCTAACTGAGAAAGCCTCATCAACTGCCATTGAAGACAATATCAACAAGTCTAACACAGCCATGAGTGCTCAGCAGTGGGGGAAAGGCAGAGACAAAGGGGGGAAGTCGAAACCAAGGAATGAGTGCCACTGCACCAATCCAAACTGTAATATGGATGGGCATACAAAGGACCAATGTTGGGAAAAAGGTGGCAGAAAGGAAGGCCAAGTGCCCGAATGGTGGAAGACTAAAAAGGGAGGCAAAGAGAACAAAAGGGGGTCGACGACTGCCAACATGGTGGAAAAATCGGACGACGAGACCGAGAACTACGCATTTGAGATCCATGGTCCCTCTCATGAAGACGATGAGACCCATGTACTCGCCATCACCTCAGACTTCTGTTCCAAAGCCCACGCCGTATCCCGGACTGGAGGAATAATTATCGACTCTGGCGCCACAGGTCACTTCTCGCCAAACAAATCCAAGTTCATAAACTACTGCATAATTTCACCTGAGCCAATCCGAGCTGCGGATGGGCGCATATTTAATGCGCTTGGCAGGGGGGACATGTATATTGACCTGCCAATGGGAAACAATGAGAAACCAACATGAGTTTTACTCAAAAATGTCTACTACTCACCTAGCATGATATTTACCATCCTCTCAGTCTCCCGAATGGACCGCGCTGGACTTGGACTACGTATTTGTGATGGTTGCTGCGAAATTGAGAGCCCACAACCAAAGATGAAGGTCATTGGACGAATCCACTTGATCAGAGGACTCTACCGCGTCAGCGAAAACACCATCACCACCACCAAAATCCAAACAGCCGCTGTTGCTGCTACAAAGGTCATGTCGATCAACGAGCTCTACTGTAAAATGGGCCACATAAATCATGACGACCTGCACAACATGGTAGCAAAGGGAATGGTCACTGGGATTGAGCTCGACATGAACTCCAAGCCCGAATTTTGTGAGATCTGCTTAAAATCTAAAGCAACCCGCAAGCCATTCCCGAAGGAAAGCACCACGGGATACAAAGCCTATGGTGACAAGGTCGTTACTGACCTGTGGGGACCAGCGAAAGTCATGTCGCTTGGGGAAGCAAGTACGCGAACATCTACCTCGACAAATATAGTCATGAGGAAAAGCCATTCTACCTCCCTGCAAAGACAGATGCATTTGGAGCCTACAAAAAATACGAGGCATGGGCGAGAGTCCAGCGTGGCACTACCATAAAAATATTCGGTTGCGACCGGGGGGGGGAATTCACAAGCAAGGCATTCAACGAACACCTGGAGAATGCCGGCAGTGTGCCACCTCACAGTACATGACTCCCCTGCCTCAAATGGCATCGCCGAGAGGGCAAATAGAATGCTAATCGAGGGCACTAGGTCCCTACTCCAAGCCTTGGGCCTCCCACCATCTCTTTGGGCCGAAGCGCACTGTCATTTCATCTGGCTGCGAAACCGCTCACCAACGTGATCCCTGCTGGAAAATAAAACCCCACACGAGATGGGCACTGGCAACAAGCCAGACCTCTCTCTCCTGCAGGAATTTGGTGCGACGGCATGGGTAAAAAGGCTAAACATGGGGAAATTGGACTCAAGGGCTGAGAAAGGCCGTTTCATGGGTTTTGACGAGGAATCAAAGGGTTACAGGATATATTGGCCACAGAAGCAAAGGATTACAGTCGAACGTGACGTCTACTTCAACAAGAACGAGTCCTTGACACCAGTCAATCAGGAGGTTGAAATCAAGGGGGAGATGGAAGCACTTACCAATCCAGAACCTCCAAACATGACTGCTACACCTCCTGACGCTTCCTACCATCCTAATACACCCCAAAATGATCCGAATACGCCAAACGAACACCCATGCGATGCAAACAATGCAAATGCGCCCGAAACTAGTCATAATCTGCCCCAGCACACCCAAAATGCTCCAGAACCTTTCCAAAACGCTCCAGAATCACCTCCACATCAAAGGAGGGCTAGATGAGACTCCCTTAGAGGTCTACCACAATTCGACGAGGCCCTTTATGGCCACGGATGACGCAGACAACCTGCCAGCTCATCGGGCACAGCCACCAATGCAAACAATGCAACAGTAGCCAAAAATGCGATTGTGCTTGAGGACGACGATCTGCTGGGACCAGGGGGGGTGGAAGGCCTAGGAAACGAACCAGAATGGTTTCTAGCTGCTATGGAATGCATAAAATACGCGATGGGGGCCGAGGAAGATAAACCCACACTGCAGGAAGCAATGAGGGGTGACAAGAAGTGTGACTGGCGTGATGCAATCGAAGCTGAACTGAAACAAGTCAAAAAGCTATGCACCTACGACCTCATCATTGCTCCTCCCAACGTCAATGTTATTCCGTCGGGTTACACGTTCTGACGCAAGCGAAACGAGGATGGAAAAATCACACATCACAAGGCGTGTCTCATCGCCAAGGGATACAAACAAAGCCTCGGCGTTGATTACTTCGAAACTTATGCTCCAACAGTTCGTCCAGCCACTCTTCGAATTCTCCTATCACTTGCAGCCCAAAAATCTGCATACGTCGACCAGGCTGATGTCAAAAATGCCTATCTCAATGCCCAACTCAAGGATGATGAAGAAATCTACATGAAACTTCCTCCCCTCTACAACGACTACCGAAAATTGCCACCCGAGCTCGAAGGGAAGGACGGAGTTGTTTGTAAGCTGCAGAAAGCCTTGTATGGGACAAAACAGGGAGCTCACCACTGGTACGCCGAGTTGAAACGAGTTTTTCTTGAACTTGGTTACACTGTCTCCCATGCTGATGAAGCTGTCTTCTACAAGTTCAGCTGCAACAATTACACCATCGTCACAGCTGCTACTGATGATTTTACAATCATTGGTGAATCCGACAACTCCATCTCGCTCATCAAAAGGCAGTTGAGCAAGTGTTTCGAGATCTCTGATCTTGGACCTATCAAATGGCTTCTCGGGGTCAGTGTCACTCACGACCTCAACAACAAAACTATGGCTCTCAGCCAGCAGGCCTATATCGAGCAGATCCTTGCTCATTTCGGTCTCGAGGATGCCCGTCTGGCCTCCACACCAATGGAACCTGGGATCGACCTCACTCCAGGATCCAACACTGTATCATCAAACCTCCTCACACCAGGAGGGAAAACGAAATATCGTGAAATGATTGGCTGCCTCATGTACGCCAGCCTGATGACTCAACCCAACATTACGTTCACTGTCTCGGTACTTTCCCAATACCTTGAGGCACCCACATCGAGCCATATTCATGCTGTTACCCATGTATTCCGCTACCTTTTGGGGACAAAGCACCTCAAGCTCATCATTGGGGGTGACCGTGTCATCGTAACTGGTTATTCCGATGCCGATTGGGCTTCACACTTCCACCGCCACTCCATTTCAGGCTTTGCCTACTTCATTGGATTAGGTATCGTTTCCTGGAGTGCGAAGAAGCAACCTATCATTATGCTCTCAAGTACGGAAGCTGAATACATCGCCCTAACACATGCGTCGAAGGACATTTTATGGATTCAAAAATTACTTACTGATCTTTTCCCTTTCTTCCATTTTAAATCACTTTCTTTACTTTACTATGATAACCAGGGCGCCATCCGACTATCGAAAGACTCCACATTCCACGGTCGTACCAAACACATCGACGTCCACTTCCACTTCATCCAACAAACTGTTTCTTCTGGAAGAGTCACCCTCGAATATTGCCCAACTGAAGACATGATCGTGGACCTATTCACAAAGTCCCTTGCGCATGTCAAATTCGAGAAATTCCGTGGACTTCTTGGCCTCGTCTAGCATGGCTGTCTCAAGGGGGAGTGTTGTAGATCGAGACAACCCCGACAAAACCCGAAGCGGATATTACATAATACCTACCCGACTCTTTTAATGATCGTCATCGTCGCCCTCACACCTCAGTGTTTATCCCACTCACTGAGGTGTAAGTCCTATGTTACTGTCCCATTATATTACTTACTTACCTTCACGTTAGTCTTATTCTATCAGGTATATAATAAGCAATGTACAGTGTTTATCCCACTCACTGAGGTTCTTATTCTATCAGCTTGTGCTCTTTCGGTTCCACCCTGCTACACCAGGACCCTTGCACTTCATCACCATATCACAGCCTTGATGTCAACCTGTGATACCACAGCCCCCCACACAACTATTCAGATCAATTGCTCTTTTCTTTTGAATGTGCCCTGTTCTTGAAATTTTCAGTTGAATCCCTATCATAAGAAGCTGAGGTTCCCTCCAAAGAAGTTTCTGTTGGCTCATGCTCTTGTGGTTCTGGTGTGGCATTCTTTGATTGTACCACATCATTCATGTGATCAGTTGGGTTTACAATTGTCTCTGAGTTAATGGCATGGACATTGTTGGGGGGAAGAAGGCCTCGTGCAACAGGAATGTATTCATTGCCCACCTTTTCTTCCATGCTATTTCTCTCAGGTGGTAGGGTTAATGCAGATTTTTGGTTGATACTTCGATTGTATGTAATTACATTGCTTCTGTACTATTGAACAACGATTTATCATAATTTTTTTTAGCGGCCCGCTGCCAGACCCCCCCACGTGATGTGTAGGATTCGCGGGCCGACACCCTCTTGAGCAGCACACTTTGTCAATGTCTAAGGCACTATGACATTCTCTTCAACATAGCTTGACGGTTTACGTAAGTTTCATATAATTCTATTAAAACATATCCCTTGACCTCGAGCTCTCCACTGGCAATTGACTGTTGAAGGCAGGGCGTGACAATAAGAAAATACAAGGGTTCCAGGACCCCAAGGCTAGCTGTCGGATGGCGGATCACTGTCCAAATGTTGACCATGTCCTTCTCGGCAACGGTAGAGGGAAGAAACGACGTCAGCAATAAATGCAACGCGCAAGCGAACTGCCAAGCGTGGCAGTTCGGCTTGGCGTGCCCACGCCCATCCGAGCCCGGCAACGACGTTCCACAGCGCCAGACGTCCCTGCGCGTGACAGCTCACATGGCGCGGCTGTGGCTGTGTCAAATCGAGATTCTAGTACTTTGTAGGATAGTTCTTGTGTTGTCCAAGTAAATGTGTGGTCTATCATGGCCTTGCGATGTTGGACAATATGTAAGTCAAAAAAAAATCTCGAGAACCCCCCCCTACGTCTGGTCCGTCCCGTCACCCCCTTGAAACCGCCTATCGTTATGAAATCGGCTGTTAGCTCGGAGTGTTGGCTGATCGCTTCAAGGTAACGGCCGACCAAATCTGAGCAGATCACCTCTCGCTTTCCATACGTCTGTTTGTATAGGTAAAGCAAACTTACTGCATTCGCGACTAACGTGGCACAGGCGTCTTCACAAGTTCCTTTCGCTTGCCATGCATATCATTCTTACTGGAGCGACAGGCCAGTGTGGTGCAGCCGTGCTGCGGTGCTGCTTATCTTCCCGTACTATCACGCGCATCAGCATCCTATCTCGTCGTCCCGTCCCCCTAGCTGAAGGGCATACCAAAGTGTCCGTTATCCTGCATGAGGACTTCGCGCAGTACCCGCAATCTGTACTGGACAAGCTGCAGGGTGCTGAGGGTTGTGTCTGGGCCTTGGGAGTAAGTGCGGCCGATGTGTCCAAAGAGTATGTTTGCCACATGCCAGATGTGTTGGATGCGATTTCTGATTTTGGGCGGTTTTTAGGAAGTATATAGAGGTGTGCTAAGCATTTTGATTCGTTCTAAACCTCATCCGCAATATGACCACCCTGTGAACCCACAGATTACGCATACATACACCGTTGCTGCTGCAAATGCCTTTGCCAAGCTCTCAGATCCGTTCAAGTTTGTATTCGTATCTGGAGAGGGTGTACGTTTAACTCGTTGCCAACATCTGACCTTTCTTAATTTCCTAAATCAGGCGGATCCAACTGAGAAAACCTTCTTTTTTTTCGGAAAGATCAAGGGTCGTGCGGAAAAAGATCTCCACAGCCTATCCACAGTCTATCCTTCTCTCCGCACATTTGTCGTACGCCCTGCACTGATTTACCAAGAAGGCGAAGTCCTCCGCAGGCGCCGTGTAGCAGAGTACGTTGCACAGGTTATTGTCGCACCAATCATCCGGTGTGTTATGCCATCGGGCGTCATTGGGACAAGACCGCTTGCACGAGTACTGGTAGATCTGGTTACCGGTGAAGGGGCTTCGCTACAGCCTGGGCCTGGCGTCATCGCAGAAGGACGAACTCTCCACAACTCGGCTATCAGAGAACTTGGAGGGCTTTAGTCGGTATCACGTCCTTGGTTTCCCCAGTATCCCCCACTTATTTCATAAATGATGTCGACTGATATGAGAACTTCCAAGCCGGAAGGCCATTGTAATCAGACTCCTTGAGTCCTTCCCAGCCGCTGGGGAAAATAGAAAGTCAATAAGTACTATGTGGAATGAGCGAACGTTGTGCTGATGATTTTCGATTATCTTACTATTATTATCTTTGTTTGTTTTGTTGATCCAAACTCGAAATCTTTCTTATTTTCCCTACCGACTGTAGACTCGCGAGCCAGTCGTTCGGACATTGTTTGTTTGGTCGAGTCGGAGAGCAAAATATGAACAATCTATATGGTGCGGTTCACTTAGTCACCGCCTAATTTGTTTGCCACTTCAAGAAAGTCCCGGATTTCTTAATCCTCAGTGCAAACGAGGTATTTTTATGCAAGGAAAAAATTGTACAGAGGAATAGTTGAAAATTGAGGGAGAAATTTTTTCTCATTTGAGGCAGATTGGCCAGCCTGCAAACTGAGGCACCACACCATGTAATTCAGTCAAATAGTGGAGCTATGTTCTCCAGGATTCGTCTATGTGATTTGTACTGCCTAGAGCTAAACTTCTTCATTTGAAATTGAGCCTCAACTAACTCCAGTCCTGCCTAATATGCATCCACTCAGCAAAAGAACTGATGTTCCCACTGATGAATGGTTTGTATGGGAACTGAATCCAATGCTTTTGGTAAATTTTCCTTCAAGTCATCAAATGAGTAATCACAGTGGTCACAAAGATATTTTTTCATCATTCCCCAGTGTCAAGACCCCATTCCTCCAATTGGATTCCCTATACTTTTCTGACTCTTTTCTGATAATCTCTGCTGGCATTCCGGCCACAGCATTTTTTAGTCATCAGACAAATCCTCACGTGCCTTAGTAATCATTTACCTACTCATTCTATTCCTAATACAGTCTTACCAATTATAGTCATAGACACTTACAAAGATCTGTTAGTAAACTTCTGCATTCTCCATTAATAGTTATTCTTCTGGCCTTCATTATTTAAGCACCCATAGTTTAGCCTTGTACCTCAGTTTGCAAATTATCAGTCATATCAAGTCATTGTTGAAATTGGGTGGTGGTAGGTGCATTAGGTGACACCGATGCCAACACCAAACAAATGGCTGTGGTGCATAGCCACAGTTATTAGTAACATCACCTTCTTGTTTTAGACTTAACAAGGTTGGGAATGTGCCTCCGGCACGTGTTAACATGTTTAATAAGTAATATATTCAATATTTTTGGTTTTTGCACTTCCACTGTCACGACTTCATTTCTATGTTAGTCTGATAGTACTTCATTATTTTGGTTTTTGCACTTCCACTGTCATGTGTTAACATATTTAATAAGTATGGACTTCATTTCTATGTTACTCTAATAGTACTTCATTATATACAATATTTTTGGTTTTTGCACTTCTACTGTCACTTGGCCATAGAGCCTTGATGTTGTGCACAGACCTTACTCATGATATTGCTACACAGAACCACTCATGAGTGAAGTATGGCTTATGTTGGTCACTGTGTTCATTAATTTTATCAACATCTCATTGCATTTTTTGACTTCAGTGCACATTGTTCACTTCATTGCATTTTTTGACTCGGTCTGTGAATGTGTGAGTGGTGGTTTATTTTCATGGGCCAGCTTGCATATACATAATACAATGCTTAATTCCACTACAATTACTCAACTCCTTAGTTGCCTTTGGACTTGGGGTGTCATGGTTACACAACTCTTTAGTTGACTTTTAGATAGTACACAACTCTTCAGTTGACTTGGGACCATTGGCCCCAAGTCAACATGGGTGGATTGTACTGTTTATCCCCTTCCACATCTCTCCCATCCCCATTTCCCCCATCTCCTTCCTCTTCTCCCCCATCACCTTCCCCATCCCCATCTCCCCCATCACCTTCCTCTTCTCCCTCTTCCCCATCCCTATCTCCCCTATCCCCACCTCTCCCATCCCCATCCCCTTCTCCACCTACCCCATCCCCATCCCCTTCTCCACTTACCTCACCCCCATCCCCTTCCCATCCCCACCTCCCCATTCCCATCCCCCATACCCATCTCCCCTATACCCATCTCCCCCATAACTATCTCCCCCATTTCCATCCTCTTCTCCCCCTTCCCCATCCCCATCTCTGCTATCCCAACCTCTCCCATTCCCATCCCCTTCTCCACTTACCTCACCCCCATCCCCTTCCCATCCCCACCTCCCCATTCCCATCCCCCATACCCATCTCCCCCATCCCCATCCCCATCTCCCCCATCCCCATCCACCTCTCCCTCTCCCTCTCCCTCTCCCTCTCCCTCTTCCTCTCCCTCTCCCTCTCCCTCTCCCTTATCCCCTTCTCCACCTACCCCATCCCCATCCCCTTCTCCACCTACTTCACCCCCATCCCCTTCCTATCCCTACCTCCCCCTTCCCTCTCTCCCTCTCCATCCACCCTCCTTCTCCCCTCTCCCCCCCTCCCCTCCCCCCTCACCTCCTCATGCACCCTCCCCCTCCTCCCTCTCCCCTCTCTCCTCTCTCTCCCCCTTCTTCCTCACTCCCCCTCTCACCCCCCCCTCTCATGTTCTCCCACTCTCATATCCTCATCCCCTCAATACTTCACCCCCATCACCCCCTCACTCACTCCCTCCCCCCCTCACTCACTCTCCCCCTCCTCATCTCCTCCCCCCTCCTTCCCCCTCACCCCTTCACCCCCCTCCTCCCTTCACCCCTCTCCCCCCTCTCCATCCATCCTCCTCCTCCTCTCTCCCCCCTCCCCTACTCACTCCCCCCCCTCCCCCATCACCCCCTCACCCACTCCCACCTCCCATTCCCCCCTTCACCCCCTCCCCCCCTCTCTCCCTCACTACTTCACCCCCTCACCCTCTCACCCCTGCTCTCCTCCCTCTCCTCTCTTTTGAATGTTGTAAAAAATCTCCAACTTTACTTTGTCATTAAACTCAATTTTCACACTCTATATAGAAAAAGTGCCCAGACCCAAAAAAAAAAAAGATAGAGGTGGCGAAAATTAGCTGAGAAAAAGGTTCCCACCATTGAGTTATATTTGTCATCTTGTCTCACGACCCTCAAAGTTGGTCATCACTTTCCCATCCACTCAGAGCAACTCCCACGGCCTCATCACTTCCCATGGCCTAGTCACCTGACCATCCTCCTTTTATTATTGACAAGGTTTTTAAATGTGCCTTCGGCACACGTGGTTCACTGTGTTCATTAATTTTATCAACATCTCATTGCATTTTTTGACTCAGTCTGTGAATGTGTAAGTAGTGGTTCATTTTCTAATGAACACCTCACTGCATTTTATTCATGGATGCACAGCTTTTTATTTGACTTTTAGATGGTACGCAACTCTTCAGTTGACTTGGGACCGTTGGCCCCAAGTCAACGTGGGGGGGGTTGTGGTGTTTATCCCCTTCCCCATCCCCATCCCCATCTCCACCTACCCCATCTCCATCTCCATCTCCATCCCCTTCCCCTTCCCCATGCCCATGCCCACCTACTTTATCCCATGCCCACCTACCCCATCCCCATCACATGCCTACCTACCCCATCCCCATCACATGTCCACCTACCCCATCCCCTCCCCCATCCCATGCCTACCTACCCCATCCCCTCCCCCATCTCCCCCATCCCCTCCTCCATCTCCCCCATCCCCTCCCCCATCTCCCTCATCCCCCTCTCCCCCATCCCCTTTCTCTCCCCCCCTCTCCCCCCCTCACCCCCTTATGCACCCTCCCCCCTCACCCCCTTATGCACCCTCCCCCCTCACCCCCTTATGCACCCTCCATTCTCCCCCCCTCCTCTCTCTCATCTCTCTCCTCCTTCTTCCTCACCCCCCCTCTCACCCCCCCCCTCACCTTCTCCCACTCTCTTATCCTCACCCACTCTCCACTTTCCCTCTCATTTCCCATTTCCCCCTTCACTCCCTCCCCCTCACTCCTGATCACCTCCCTCTCCTCTCTTTAAATTTTGTAAAAAATCTCCAACTTCACTTTGTCAGTATTAAAGTAATATTTATTGACTTTACTAATGATTATAACGAACTCAATTTATAACTTGTTAGTAAGTATGCATAATGATTTTGTATTGAACTAATTTTTATTGACTTGACTTCATAATGATAGCTGTAATTTTATTTTATTGATGCCTTATTTCAAAGATCTATATATTTTACTGACCTATCTTTTACTGACTCATTTTCAAACTTGACTCATTTCTAGACTAATTTTCGTAGACTTTACTTCATAATCAACTCATTTGTAACTGTTATTTTACTGACTTTACTTTGTAACGAACTCAATTTTTAAACTTACTGTATTCAAGTAATTTTTATTTCCTTTACTTCATAATGAACTCAATTGTAACTCTTATATTTTACTGATTTAACTTTGTCCTGAACTCAATTTTCAATTCAAACTTATTTCAATACTGACCTGACTTTGTAATGCCATCACTTATACAATTGTAATAACACTTTATTGATCCAACTTGTTACTGACTAATACAGAGATGTGTCTAACTCATTTTATTTGGGTCATGTGCTGAGGTCATGATCAGGTTTTTGCATTTTGTTCAGCCCGCAAGGTTCGCTTAGTCAGCTTTCACAGCATAGGAAAAGAATGACGGTTGAGCTACTTTGTCAAATTTTATTCAGCAAATACTGCAATACAGCTCCTTACATGCTATCCAGACATTATTGTACATGGAAAATGAGCCCAGACCCAGAAAAAAAAGTTCGAGGTGGCGAAAAATTAGCCAAGAAAAAAGTTCCCACCTTTGAGTTATATTTGTCATACTTTCTCACCATTTTCACTTTCCCACACCTCTGCAGAGTCTCACGGTGTGATGCCATTCCCACCCCTGCGGAGTTTGTCAGCCGTTTACCCATGCCACCTTCACATGACCGATCTCGCTTTATTATGGACAAGGTTTTTAAATGTGCCTCCGGCACACGTTGTTCACTGTGTTCATTGATTTTCTATGAGTAGTAGTTACATATGTACAATATATATTTTAATCTAATAACACTTCATCATATACAATATTTTTTGTCTTTGCGCTTTCCTCTGAGCTTGGCCATATTGCCTTGATATTGTGGACAGACTTGACCCTGGATATTGCCACATAGAACTGCCCATGTGTAAAGACAGGACTCCTGAAATCCAAACCCACATGCTTCACAGACTGCCCTTGTGACTTGTTGATCAACATTGAAAAGCAAAGACGAACAGCAAACTGCAGTCGAGAGTGTGTGAAGGGGAGTTGACCTTCAATGGGCCGAAGTCGCATCCGTGGAATGAAAACAGTCTCTCCTGCATTATCTCCGGTGATCAACCGAATCTCCAAAACCCTATTCCTGATCCGAGTCAATATCCCCCGACTTCCATTGCAGACCCCTCCAGCAATGTTGAGATTGCGAAGTATCATGACAGGGATGCCAACCTTGAGTGCCAAATGTGCCAAAGGTAGACCTGAGCAGTTGATGGAGTTAAGATATTCTTGGGGATATAGAAGTTTGGCATTCTCATCATTTGCAATTGAGTCAGCACTGTGAAAGACGTGCTCCTGCCCAGGAAAATTGTGAAGAATATGATGGTTCAAATCGTCGACATCATCGTTCTTGCTCGCCAGGATGACCCACTCTGAAAAGTATTGATCTGAATGCTGAGCCTGATCATAGATGCCAGGATAGATGGTGTGGATGAGAGAAGCGATGGTGTTCTGAGGACATTTGAGATGATCAGGAAGATTGATAGTGCCACCTTCATCTGTATGACCACCCTTTCCAACCTCCAACTGCCACTTTGCAAAGTTGCGCTCCTGAAGATCGTCTGTGTTCAAACGCATGTTGATTTTGAGATGAAGGATTTTGATGTGTTGCCAGAGAACAGAGCGTTGCAAAGAAGCACCAACGATTTGAGGTCGAGAACCCTTCTCAATGACAGGCAGGATCTGATGAAAGTCGCCCCCAAAGACCACAGGCACACCCCCAAAGGGTTTGTCACATTGGAGAATGTCTTTCAGAGTGCGGTTGACAGCTTCATGGAGATGACGATGCTGCATGAGTGCCTCGTCCCAAATGATCAAGTCGGTCTGCTGCAGGAGCTGTGCCCATGTTGAACCTCTGGAAATGGTGCAGGTGGATGACTCGTTTATGATGATTGGGATCTGAAAGCAGGAATGGGAAGTACGACCGCCTTTGAGCAAAAGAGCAGCTATTCCAGACGATGCAGCACAGAGGACGATCTTGCCTTGAGAGCGAAGCTGATGGCAGAGGGTGTTGTAAACATAGGTTTTGCCAGTGCCACCTGGACCATGGAGGAAAAAGGTCTGGCCAGTCTTGTTGTTGACTGCATGCATGATCTCATCAAACACAGCCCTCTGATCATGATTGAAAGTGTCCAGATTGTGTGCAGCCAACTCAGCCTGCTCCACAACATCGTATCTGCGCTGCTCTGCGATCAACCGGTTCTGAATGTTGGCATCCCAATTCTGAGTGATCTGAGGCATGTATGGCCAATCCTTCTCAAGAGATTTCCCAGAGACCATGAGAAGCTGATTGATAAGATAAAGGCCATAATCATGGACATCGTCATCGGTGGGGTTGATACGAATGTTGGTGTGCTGGAGCTGATATCTCAAGTCATCGCAAATGTGAGGCCAATATGTATTCCAGAGGTGGACAGGATCAGAGGGAGCACAGTCACGAAGGATGGTGACAAAAAGATTGCGAAGCTGATGACCGGTTGCCATAGACTTTGCTTCCTCCAGACACTGCTGCCACTCTTGGTCATCCTCCAAAAGGCCACGGGCAAGGCAGGCCTCTCTGAATGAGGGAGCGACGATGCCCTGAAAAGTGCGAAGGTCTTCGTATGATGTAGCCCCTTTCACAGCAGTGAGAAGCAGCCTGAGGTAAAAGCGTTCACCGGCACTGGGTGGAGCATAGAACATTCTTCCAATGGCGAATCCCCTCTGCCTGGGCTTCCACTTGTGAGCCCTTTGATCCCACACAAATTTGGAAGGAAAGAACGACCTGTGCAAGCTCTGGATACTCCTGATTGGCCTTGAAGAAGGCAGTGAGGGTGGTGTCACGCTGTGCAGCATGCTGGACGATTTCCTGGATAGACTGTGGACCATTCTGATTCCAAGTGACATACTGCTGGCCAGGAAGGTGGACCTGAAGCTGGACAACGTTGGGAGAAGCACCATGCATGGTGAAGTGGAAGAGGCACCAGATGCTTTCGCATGCAGATATGTAGCGAGCGTCGAGGTACTGCCTGACTTCATCGTTGCAAGTTCCAAACTCCATGGTGATGCGATCGTGGCCTTTGTAAACATATTTGTAGATGTACTTGATGGCCTTGATGGAGCTGATGGACTCGATATTGATGTGGCAATGGTACTTCCAGATGAGATAGGCAGAGTAAGTGACCACCCAATGATTGTCGACCTGCTTTCCCCGAACGTGATATGTGTGTCCAGTGTCCCGACGCTTGGTAGAGGCATAGGCATCCTCAGAGATGGTGGTCTGATCCCTGAATGGCTTGGGGAAACCTTTGGAGCACTATCCATTCACCATGCAAGGAGCTGCAGGGTTCTCTGCACCACAGGGTTTATGGACCATGAACTTTTTGATGAGGTCGAGGAGCTCAGGATCATCGTCAGGAAACTCTGAAGACAGAAGGCTGTCTATCTGCTCGGGGGTGCGAAGCTTGGATTGCTCATCGAGAAAGATAATGCAGTGCATGTGAGGAAGGCCATGCTTCTGAAACTCGATGGTGAATAGATAAGCCACAGCCTTTCCAAATATGCCAGCCTCGATATCCTTGATCATCTCCTTCTGCTTTGCATAGAATGCACGAACGACCAAATCCGGGCGATCTGCTGCAGTCTGCCCTGGATGAAGAGCATCCCGTATTTCTGGCCAGGCAGGGTTGGCAGTGATGGTGAGAAAGAGATCGCCTCCATTGCAGTGACGATTGATGGTGAATGCATCCTGAAGAAGCTGCTGCATGTGACGTGTGCTTCCTGCAAAGGACGAAGGAAGAATGATTCTTTGACCCAGAGACTCTGTGTCCACATCGATGTTTGCAGCCACAGCATCTGCCAGGCCAACATAGACTTTGCCTTGAATGGTGTCCTGATTCATCAAAATCCAGCGCAACCGATCCTGCTCAGCAGTGGCCCATCCATCACACACAAACTCCTGAAAGAGCTTTCTGGTCAGAAAGATATGCTGGGGCTCGACAGCAGGTGGTTGAAGGTGGAGGCGATAGCAGTAGAATTTGGATTTGGAGACATGTTTGTGAACTCTGGCACCAACTCGGTTGTTGGCATCGACAGCTGCATACCCGATTTGAGGGTGCCATTGGAGCTGGCCAGTAGGAAACAGCAAAACATAGTGAAGGGCAGGATAGAGGAGATGGATGTCACTGATGCGCTGAAGGGGAGGGCCATGCCTGCAGTAGAGAACGATGTCACGTGTGCTCTCTGGCTGATCGCCATCACCTGGAAGAATGACAGCAATCTCATTGTTGGTAGCATCGGGCAGATTGTAGCGGCGACGGTCACAGGATTGATCAAAACGCAAAGCTATCTTGCACTGCTGGTGTGGAGGCAAGTTCCTGGTGAGCTCATGAGCCTGCTTGTACATCTGAACTGCTGGATGGTGATGGTGGAGCATGTCCTGAAGAGTGAGCAAAGTGTGGTGATGGAGGTGAGTGTTCCAGGCATTGGCCATGCGAAAGTTGACTGCATCGGCAGGATCATAAATATATAGCTGAGCATAAACAGGAGGTTCTCCCTCTGGTGGAAGCAGAGATCCGATCTTGTGGGACAGCTCGCCATGGAGTTTGTAGACATAGGGACCGATGCCATCATTCACAGCCTCTTCGCCCTCATTGACTGACTCATCAATCTTGCGACCGATAGAAGTCATGGCGAGTGCATTATTGTAAGTGCGGATGTGATCATGAAATGATTTTCCAATGTCGTCCTGAGCAGTGAGCAATTGGATAAGCTCAGGTGGGACTGGGTGAAGAGGTGGCAAAGTGATCTTTCCACTCAGGCAGCACATGCCGAATCGAGGATGAATATTTGAGGATTTCATAAGACGTTCAGCCATCCAGTGCAAAGCATGGCAATCAGGGCACTCCACATCCATATTTCCCAGATGATGAACAGGCCAATCTAAATTAAATAGCTGGCGGGCAGGAGGCAAAATAGGTGGTGGTGGTGGTGGTGCAGGATCGATAAGCTGAGCGACCTTGGAGAATAAGGTCAGTCACCAAATAAAAAATTACAAAATAAGATATGAGCATAGATATGGAGGGATATTGGCAACAGGCATGATAGCAGCAGGAACAGGGGTAACAGCAGCAGGAGGATCAAAAACAGGTGGAGGCAGAGGTGGAGGTGGAGGAGGCTACATCATCATACTGTCAGACCATTTCACATTATGTAAAATATAATGCAACATACAGCTTCAAAAGGTGGAAGTGCAGCATGCTGGGCAGCAAGCTCGGCCCATGCCATTGCAGGCACAGGAACAGGAGCAGGAACAGGAGCAGCAGGAGCAGGAGCAGCAACAGGAGGAATAGGAGCAGCAACAGGAAAAGCAGGAGCAGCAACAGGAAGAACAGGAACAGCAACAGGAAGAACAGGTCCAGCAACAGGAATGGCAGGTCCAGGAACAGGAGGAACAGGAACAGGAGGGTAAAAAACAGGAGGAGGAGGCTACAAAATTTATTGTCAGTTGAATGTCTGTCACCTGCAAGAATAATCCAACTTACAGCTACAGCTGGGAAAACAGGTGGAAGTGCAGCATGCCAAGCAGCGAGTTCAGCCAAGGTCAATCTAGGAGCAATGGGTTGAGGGACAGCAGGAGGGATAATTATTGGAGGCACTGGAGTAGGAGCAAGAGGCTACATCAGTATACTGTCAGTCACGATCCATCACCTGACAGAACAATTCAACATACAGGAGGAGCCACAGGAATGGGAGGTGCAGGAATGGGAGGTGCAGGAATGGGAGGTGCAGGAACAGGAGGATCAAAAACAGGAGGTGCAGGAGGGGCCTGTAAAAAATATGGGAGAGCTGGATTGTGTAAAGGAGCAACCACAGGTAGAGGTAGAGCTGCATGACTTGAGCCTCTTCCCCTCCCTCTTCCCCTCCCTCTGCCCCTGCCTCTTGGAATCTGTGGAAGAGGAGGAAGTGCCGCCAACTGCTGTGCCAAATGAGGAGGAAGGTGATTGTATTGAGGAGGTGGTGGAGGAGCAGCCACAAAAGGATCAGCATTCAGCAAGCCAATATTATGGGCTGGCGGCAATGGCAGCAGTGGCTGGGCAATGTGCATAGTGCAAGCATGGTGTGGAGTCTGGTGGCGAGTAGGGCTATCCAAGGTCCGTTGGTCCTGTTCAGTTTGCTGCACGGCCATTCGGACACGTCGAGGAGTGTTGGGCGGAGTTGGGTCCATGGGAATCGGGGAGCTCTCTTACAGCAGTGGAGGATGTGACAATCTTGCAGGAGGCTGTGAAATCGGTGCAAACAGTGGCAGTTGATAGTGGAGCGACTTCCAAAAATGGAAGGGGAGGCAACTGCAAACCCACCAGCCCAATCTCCCTGCACACTGTGCCCTGAGAGAGGTCCAAAAAACAACTGGCAGACACTCCTTTTGTTGAAAAAAGAGAAGCCAGGGAGGTAGGACTTCACAGAGCTTCACCTTGGTCTACAGATACCCCAAGAATGCAAAAACAACCCCACTGGAAAAGAGCCCAGAGCCAGAAAGAGAGCAGAAAAGCTAGAAGTGGCCAAAACTCAGCCGAAAATTTGGTTCCTACACCCAGCAAGCCAAAAATTAGCCGAAAATATTGTTCCTACACCCAGTTATGATCTTTGTCATCAATGACAAATGGGAAAATTAGTTTGTCATCATGGGAACACCTGATAATATTTGTCATCAGGCCAATTAGCTGAAAATTTTGATCCCACACTGTTGTTGCTAATTAAATTTGTCATCATGGCAAGACCCACTAATTATATTTGTCATCAGGCCCCAAAAAAAAAAAAAATAGCCAAAAATTTTGATCCAACACTGTAGCTGAAATTGTTGTTGCTAATTAAATTTGTCATCATGACAACATCCAGTAATTATCTTTATCATCAGGCCCAAAAAAAAAACAATAGCCGAAAATTTTGATTCAACACTGTAGCCGAAAATGTTGTTGCTAATTAAATTAGTCATCATGGCAACACCCCCATATTGATCAATTATTAGATTTGTCATGATAGGAACCCCTTATTATATTTTATTTGTCATCAGAAAAATATTTGTTCTGATGGGAACTGTTATATTGCATTTGTGATCAGGCCCAAAACTTGGCAGAAATTTTTTCTTATCATGGGAACCATTATTACAATTTTGATCTGGCCTAAAAATAGCTGAAATTTTTTTTCGGCTAATTTTTGAAATGTGTAATGTAATGGAATTAGCCAAAAAGTTCATTTCCTACCTATAACTTATATTTGTCATCATTTTCTCACAGTAGAGGGTTAGTCATGGAACTCCCACCCATGCGGAGTTTGTCATCCATTTACCCATGCCACAGTCACGTGACCGATCTCGCTTTATTATGGACAAGGTTTTTAAATGTGCCTTTGGCACACGTGGTTCACTGTGTTCATTATGAACACCTCACTGCATTTTATTCATGGATGCACAACTTTTTATTTGACTCTTAGATGGTACGCAACTCTTCAGTTGACTTGGGGCCAACGAGATGGTACGCAACTCTTCAGTTGACTTGGGACCGTTGGCCCCAAGTCAACGTGGGGGGGTTGTGGTGTTTATCCCCTTCCCCATCCCCATCCCCATCTCCACCTACCCCATCTCCATCTCCATCTCCATCCCCTTCCCCTTCCCCATGCCCATGCCCACCTACTCAATCCCCGTCCCCATGCCCACCTACCCCATCCCCATCACATGTCCACCTACCCCATCCCCTCCCCCATCCCATGCCTACCTACCCCATCCCCTCCCCCATCTTCACCATCCCCTCCTCCATCACCCCCATCCCCTCCCCCATCTCCCTCATCCCCCTCTCCCCCATCCCCTCTCCCCCATCCCCTTCCTCTCCCCCCCCTCCCCCCCTCCCCTCCCCCCTCCCCTCTCCCCTCACCCCCTTCTTCCTCACCCCCTCCTCTCACCCCCCCCTCTCACCTTCTCCTACTCTCTTATCCTCACCCACTCTCCACTTTTCCTCTCATTTCCTATTCCCCCCTTCACTCCCTCCCCTCCTCACTCCCTCACTCCCTCACCCCCTCACTCCCTCCCCCCCTCACTACTTCACCCCCTCCCCCCTCTCCATCCATCCTCCTCCTCCCCTCTTCCCCCTCCCCTACTCCCTCACCCCCTCACTACTTCACCCCCTCACCCTCTCACTACTTCACCCCCTCACCCCTGCTCTCCTCCCTCTCCTCTCTTTAAATTTTGTAAAAAATCTCCAACTTCACTTTGTCAGTATTAAAGTAATATTTATTGACTTTACATTATAACAAACTCAAATTATAACTTGTTAGTAAGTCTGCATAATGACTTTGTATTGAACTAATTTTTATTGAGTTGACTTCATAATGGTAACTGTAATTTTATTTTATATCAAATGCCTTATTTCAAAGATCATTTTACAGACTTATTTTTTACTGACTCATTTTCAAACTTGACTTATTTCTAGACTAATTTTCATAGACTTTACTTCATAATGAGCTCATTTGTAACTGTTATTTTGCTGACTTTACTTTGTAACGAACTCAATTTTTAAACATACTGTATTCAAGTAATTTTTATTTCCTTTACTTCATAATGAACTCAATTGTAACTCTTATATTTTACTGCTTTAACTTTGTCCTGAACTCAATTTTCAATTCAAACTTATTTCAATACTGACCTGACTTTGTAATGACCTCACTTATAGAATTGCAAATAACATTTTATTGATCCACTTGTTACTGACTAATACAGAGATGTGTCTAAATCACTTTATTTGGGTCATGTGCTGAGGTCATGATCAGGTTTTTGCATTTTGTTCAGCCCGCGAGGTTTGCTTAGTCAGCTTTCACAGCATAGTAAAAGGATGACAGTTGCCCCTCAGTCAAATTTTATTCAGAAAACACTGCAATACAGCTGCTTACATGTCATCCAGACATTATTCTACATAGAAAATGAGCCCAGATCCAAAAAAAAAAGTTCGAGGTGGTGAAAAATTAGCCGAGAAAAAAGTTCCCACCTTTAAGTTATATTTGTCATCATTTCTCACACCTCTCAATTTTTCCCAGCCCCTTCAGAGTTGGTCATCTTTCTCCCACCCCTTCTGAGTTTGTCATCATTCCCACGACCCCTTCACATGACCATGCTCGCTTTATTATGGACAAGGTTTTTAAATGTGCCTCCGGCACACGTTGTTCACTGTGTTCATTGATTTTCTATGAGTAGTAGTTACATATGTACAATATATATTTTAATCTAATAACACTTCATCATATACAATATTTTTTGTCTTTGCACTATCCTCTGAGCTTGGCCATATTGCCTTGATATTGTGGACAGACTTGGCCCTGGATATTGCCACATAGAACTGCCCATGTGTAAAGACAGGACTCCTGAAATCCAAACCCACATGCTTCACTGACTGCCCTTGTGACTTGTTGATCGACATTGAAAAGCAAAGACGAACAGCAAACTGCAGTCGAGAGAGTGTGAAGGGGAGTTGACCTTCAATAGGCCGAAGTCGCATCCGTGGAATGAAAACAGTCTCTCCTGCATTATCTCCAGTGATCAACTGAATCTCCAAAACCCTATTCCTGATCCGAGTCAATATCCCCCGACTTCCATTGCAGACCCCTCCAGCAATGTTGAGATTGCAAAGTATCATGACAGGGACGCCGACCTTGAGTGCCAAATGTGCCAAAGGTAGACCTGAGCAGTTGATAGAGTTAAGATATTCTTGGGGATATAGAAGTTCGGCATTCTCATCATTTGCAATTGAGTCAGCACTGTGAAAGATGTGCTCCTGCCCAGGAAAATTATGAAGAATGTGATGGTTCAAATCGTCGACATCATCGTTCTTGCTCGCCAGGATGACCCGCTCTGAAAAGTATTGATCTGAATGCTGAGCCTGATCATAGATGCCAGGATAGATGGTGTGGATGAGAGAAGCGATGGTGTTCTGAGGACATTTGAGATGATCAGGAAGATTGATAGTGCCACCTTCATCTGTATGACCACCCTTTCCAACCTCCAACTGCCACTTTGCAAAGTTGCGCTCCTGAAGATCGTCTGTGTTCAAACGCATGTTGATTTTGAGATGAAGGATTTTGATGTGTTGCCAGAGAACAGAGCGTTGCAAAGAAGCACCAACGATTTGAGGTCGAGAACCCTTCTCAATGACAGGCAGGATCTGATGAAAGTCGCCCCCAAAGACCACAGGCACACCCCCAAAGGGTTTGTCACATTGGAGAATGTCTTTCAGAGTGCGGTTGACAGCTTCATGGAGATGACGATGCTGCATGAGTGCCTCATCCCAAATGATCAAGTCAGTCTACTGCAGGAGCTGTGCCCGTGTTGAACCTCTGGAAATGGTGCAGGTGGATGACTCGTTTATGATGATTGGGATCTGAAAGCAGGAATGGGAAGTACGACCGCCTTTGAGCAAAAGAGCAGCTATTCCAGACGATGCAGCACAGAGGACGATCTTGCCTTGAGAGCGAAGCTGATGGCAGAGGGTGTTGTAAACATAGGTTTTGCCAGTGCCACCTGGACCATGGAGGAAAAAGGTCTGGCCAGTCTTGTTGTTGACTGCATGCATGATCTCATCAAACACAGCCCTCTGATCATGATTGAAAGTGTCCAGATTGTGTGCAGCCAACTCAGCCTGCTCCACAACATCGTATCTGCGCTGCTCTGCGATCAACCAGTTCTGAATGTTGGCATCCCAATTCTGAGTGATCTGAGGCATGTATGGCCAATCCTTCTCGAGAGATTTCCCAGAGACCATGAGAAGCTGATTGATAAGATAAAGGCCATAATCATGGACATCGTCATCGGTGGGGTTGATACGAATGTTGGTGTGCTGGAGCTGATATCTCAAGTCATCGCAAATGTGAGGCCAATATGTATTCCAGAGGTGGACAGGATCAGAGGGAGCACAGTCACGAAGGATGGTGACAAAAAGATTGTGAAGCTGATGACCAGTTGCCATGGACTTTGCTTCCTCCAGACACTGCTGCCACTCTTGGTCATCCTCCAAAAGGCCACGGGCAAGGCAGGCTTCTCTGAATGAGGGAGCGACGATGCCCTGAAAAGTGTGAAGGTCTTCGTATGATGTAGCCCCTTTCACAGTAGTGAGAAGCAGCCTGAGGTAAAAGCGTTCACCGGCACTGGGTGGAGCATAGAACATTCTTCCAATGGCGAATCCCCTCTGCCTGGGCTTCCACTTGTGAGCCCTTTGATCCCACACAAATTTGGAAGGAAAGAACGACCTGTGCAAGCTCTGGATACTCCTGATTGGCCTTGAAGAAGGCAGTGAGGGTGGTGTCACGCTGTGCAGCATGCTGGACGATTTCCTGGATAGACTGTGGACCGTTCTGATTCCAAGTGACATACTGCTGGCCAGGAAGGTGGACCTGAAGACGGACAACGTTGGGAGAAGCACCATGCATGGTGAAGTGGAAGAGGCGCCAGATGCTTTCGCATGCAGATATGTAGCGAGCGTCGAGGTACTGCCTGACTTCATCGTTGCAAGTTCCAAACTCCATGGTGATGCGATCGTGGCCTTTGTAGACATATTTGTAGATGTACTTGATGGCCTTGATAGAGCTGATGGACTCAATATTGATGTGGCAACGGTACTTCCAGATGAGATAGGCAGAGTAAGTGACTACCCAATGATTGTCGACCTGCTTTCCCCGAACGTGATATGTGTGTCCAGTGTCCCGACGCTTGGTAGAGGCATAGGCATCCTCAGAGATGGTGGTCTGATCTCTGAATGGCTTGGGGAAACCTTTGGAGCACTGTCCATTCACCATGCAAGGAGCTGCAGGGTTCTCTGCACCACAGGGTTTATGGACCATGAACTTTTTGATGAGGTCGAGGAGCTCAGGATCATCGTCAGGAAACTCTGAAGACAGAAGGCTGTCTATCTGCTTGGGAGTGCAAAGCTTGGATTGCTCATCGAGAAAGATAATGCAGTGCATGTGAGGAAGGCCACGCTTCTGAAACTCGATGGTGAATAGATAAGCCACAGCCTTTCCAAATATGCCAGCCTCGATATCCTTGATCATCTCCTTCTGCTTTGCATAGAATGCACGAACGACCAAATCTGGGCGATCTGCTGCAGTCTGCTCTGGACGAAGAGCATCCTGTATTTCTGGCCAGGCAGGGTTGGCAGTGATGGTGAGAAAGAGATCGCCTCCATTGCAGTGATGATTGATGGCGAATGCATCCTGAAGAAGCTGCTGCATGTGACGTGTGCTTCCTGCAAAGAACGAAGGAAGAATGATTCTTTGACCCAGAGACTCTGTGTCCACATCGATGTTTGCAGCCACAGCATCTGCCAGGCCAACATAGACTTTGCCTTGAATGGTGTCCTGATTCATCAAAATCCAGTGCAACCGATCCTGCTCAGCAGTGGCCCATCCATCACACACAAACTCCTGAAAGAGCTTTCTGGTCAGAAAGATATGCTGGGGCTCAACAGCAGGTGGTCGAAGGTGGAGGCGATAGCAGTAGAATTCGGATTTGGAGACATGTTTGTGAACTCTGGCACCAACTCGGTTGTTGGCATCGACAGCTGCATACTCGATTTGAGGGTGCCATTGGAGCTGGCCAGTAGGAAACAGCAAAACATAGTGAAGGGCAGGATAGAGGGGATGGATGTCACTGATGTGCTGCAGGGGAGGGCCATGCCTGCAGTAGAGAACGATGTCCCGTGTGCTCTCTGGCTGATCGCCATCACCTGGAAGAATAACAGCAATCTCATTGTTGGTAGCATCGGGCAGATTGTAGCGGCGACGGTCACAGAATTGATCAAAACGCAAAGCTATCTTGCACTGCTGGTGTGGAGGCAAGTTCCTGGTGAGCTCATGAGCCTGCTTGTACATCTGAACTGCTGGATGGTGACGGTGGAGCATGTCCTGAAGAGTGAGCAAAGTGTGGTGATGGAGGTGAGTGTTCCAGGCATTGGCCATGCGAAAGTTGACAGCGTCAGCTGGATCATAAATATATAGCTGAGCATAAACAGGAGGTTCTCCCTCTGGTGGAAGCAGAGATCCGATCTTGTGGGACAGCTCGCCATGGAGTTTGTAGACATAGGGACCGATGCCATCATTAACTGCCTCTTCGCCCTCATTGACCGACTCGTCAATCTTGCGACCGATAGAAGTCATGGCGAGTGCATTATTGTAAGTGCGGATGTGATCACGAAATGATTTTCCAATGTCGTCCTGAGCAGTGAGCAATTGGATAAGCTCAGGTGGGACTGGGTGAAGAGGTGGCAATGTGATCTTTCCACTCAGGCAGCACATGCTGAATCGAGGATGGATATTTGAGGATTTCATAAGACGTTCAGCCATCCAGTGCAAAGCATGGCAATCAGGGCACTCCACATCCATATTTCCCAGATGATGAACAGGCCAATCTAAATTAAATAGCTGGCGGGCAGGAGGCAAAACAGGCAGAGGTGGTGGTGGTGGTGGCACAGGATCAATCTTGGATAATCAAGTCAGTCACCAAATTGATGAAAACAATATCAGCATGCTTACATGTGGAGGTACATTGGCTACAGGAACAGCAGGAGCAGGAACAGCAGGAACAGCAGGAACAGCCAGAGGTGGGGGAGGTAGAGGGAGAGGTAGAGGTGGCTACATCATTATTCAGTCAGACCATTGCACATGATGTAGAATTTAATTCAACATACAGCAGCCAGAGGTGGAAGTGCTGCATGCTGCACAGCAAGCGCAGCCCAAGCCATTGCAGGAACCATTGGTGGAGGAGCCATTGGTAGAGGTATATTGGCCACAGGAATGGGAGGTGCAGGAACAGGAGGAACAGGAGCCGGAGGGTCAAAAACAGGAGGCAGAAAAGGCTGCATCAGTATTATGTTGTTAATTAACCTGTGTCACATAGAAGAATATGTAATCCAACATACAGCTACAGGAACGTGATGTCCAGGCCAGGCCATTGGAGGAGCGACAGGAATGGGAGGTGCAGGAACCAAAGGAACAGGAGCTGGAGGGTCAAAAACAGGAGGAGGACCCAAAGGTGGAACTCACAGCCCAGCCTGGGCGATTGCATAAGTATTAGGAATAGGAGGTGCAGGTGCAACAGGAATAGCAGGTGCAGGAGCAACAGGAATGGGAGGTGCAAGAATAGGAGGTGCTGAAACAGGAGGGTCAAAAACAGGAGGGGCAGGAGGGGCATTAAAATAATATAGGAAAGCTGCATTGTGTAAAGGAGCAACCACAGGCAGAGGTGGAGCTGCATGAATTGAGCCTCTTCCCCTCCCTCTTCCTCTTCCTCTGCCTCTGCCTCTCACCACCTGTGGAGGGGAGGAAGTGCTGCCAGCTGTTGTGCCAAATGAGGAGGAAGATGGTTGTATTGAGGAGGTGGAGGTGGAGGGGCAAGAAAAGGATCGGAGTCATTCCCATTCAGCAAACCACCATGGGGAGGTGGCACAGGCAGCAAAAGCTGGGTGATGTTCATTGTGCGAGCATGGTGTGGAGTCCGGTGGCGAGTAGGGCTATCCAAGGTCCGTTGGTCCCATTCAGTTTGCTGTGCAGCCATCCGAACACGTCGAGGAGTATTGGGTGGAGTCGGGTCCATGGGAATCGGAGAGCTCTCTTACAGCAGCAGAGGAGGTGAGATTCTTGTAGGAGGCTGTGAAATCGGTGCAAACAGTGGCAGTTGATAGTGGAGCGACTTCCAAAAATGGAAGGGGAGGCAACTGCAAACCCGCCAGCCCAATCTCCCTGCACACTGTGCCCTGAGAGAGGTCCAAAAAACAACTGGCAGACACTCTTTTTGTTGAAAAAAGAGAAGCCAGGAAGGTAGGACTTTACAGAGCTTCACCTTGGTCTACAGATACCCCAAGAATGCAAAAACAACCCCACTGGAAAAGAGCCCAGAACCAGAAAGAGAGCAGAAAAGCTAGAAGTGGCCAAAAATCAGCTGAAAATTGGGTTCCTACACCCAGCAAGCCAAAAATTAGCCGAAAAAATTGATCTTACACTCAGTTATTAGATTTGTCATGATAGGAACACCTTATTATATTTGTCAGCAGGTCAAACATTAGCCGAAAATTTGGTTTACTACACTCAGTTATTAGGTTTGTCATCATGGTAACCTTATTTGTCATCAGGCCAAAAAAAACCTGGTTCCTACACTAAGTTATTAGATTTGTCATCAGGAAAATATTTGTTCTGATGGGAACAGTTATTGCATTTGTGATCGGGCTCACAATTTAGCCGAAATTTTTTTGTTATGCTCGGAACAGTTATTACAAATGTGATCGGGCCAAAAAATAGCCGAAATTTTTTTTCGGCCAATTTTTGTTACCCAGTTATTAGCCGAGAATTTACTTCCCACACCTTGTTATATTTGTCATCATTTCTCACCTCTCTCTAGAGTCTCACGGCATGATGCTGTTCCCACCCCTTCGGAGTTTGTCATCATTCCCACGCCACCTTCACGTGACCGATCTCGCTTTATTATGGACAAGGTTTTTAAATGTGCCTTCGGCACACGTGGTTCACTGTGTTCATTAATTTTATCAACATCTCATTGCATTTTTTGACTCAGTCTGTGAATGTGTAAGTAGTGGTTCATTTTCTAATGAACACCTCACTGCATTTTATTCATGGATGCACAGCTTTTTATTTGACTTTTAGATGGTACACAACTCTTCAGTTGACTTGGGACCGTTGGCCCCAAGTCAACGTGGGGGGGTTGTGGTGTTTATCCCCATCCCCATCCCCATCCCCATCTCCACCTACCCCATCTCCATCTCCATCTCCTTCCCCTTCCCCACCTACTCCATCCCTGTCCCCATCCCCATCCCCTTCCCCATACCCATGCCCACCTACTCCATCCCCGTTCCCATGCCCACCTACTCCATCCCCATCACATGTCCACCTACCCCATCCCCTCCCCCATCCCATGCCTACCTACCCCTTCCTCTCCCCCCCTCTCCCCCATCCCCTTTCTCTCCTCCCCTTTCCCCCCCTCCCCTCCCTCCTCTCCCCTCTCCCCCATCCCTTTCCTCTCCCCCCCTCTCCCCCATCCCTTTCCTCTCCCCCCCTCTCCCCCCCTCCCCTCCCCCCTCCCCTCTCCCCTCACCCCCTTATGCACCCTCCCCCTCACCCCCTTATGCACCCTCCATTCTCCCCCCCTCCTCTCTCTCATCTCTCTCCCCCTTCTTCCTCACCCCCTCCTCTCACCCCCCCCCCCTCTCACCTTCTCCCACTCTCTTATCCTCACCTACTCTCCACTTTCTCACTCCCTCTCCTCCTCTCTCCCTCACTCCCTCACCCCCTCACTCCCTCCCCCCCTCACTACTTCACCCCCTCCCCCCTCTCCATCCATCCTCCTCCTCACTACTTCACCCCCTCACCCCCTCACTACTTCACCCCCTCACCCCTCTCCATCATCCTCCTCCTCTCCTCTCCTCTCTCCCTTACTCCCTCACCCCCTCACTACTTCACCCCCTCACCCCTGCTCACCTCCCTCTCCTCTCTTTAAATTTTGTAAAAAATCTCCAACTTCACTTTGTCAGTATTAAAGTAATATTTATTGACTTTACATTATAACGAACTCAATTTATAACTTGTTAGTAAGTATGCATAATGACTTTGTATTGAACTAATTTTTATTGACTTGACTTCATAATGATAGCTGTAATTTTGTTTTATTGATGCCTTAATTTCAAAGATCTATATATTTTACTGACCTATCTTTTACTGACTCATTTTCAAACTTGACTCATTTCTAGACTAATTTTCGTAGCCTTTACTTCATAATCAACTCATTTGTAACTGTTATTTTACTGACTTTACTTTGTAACGAACTCAATTTTTAAACATGCTGTATTCAAGTAATTTTTATTTCCTTTACTTCATAATGAACTCAATTGTAACTCTTATATTTTACTGACCTGAACTCAATTTTCAATTCAAACTTATTTCAATACTGACCTGACTTTGTAATGCCATCACTTATACAATTGTAATAACATTTTATTGATCCAACTTGTTACTGACTAATACAGAGTTGTGTCTAACTCATTTTATTTGGGTCATGTGCCGAGGTCATGATCAGGTTTTTGCATTTTGTTCAGCCCGCGAGGTTCGCTTAGTCAGCTTTCACAGCATAGGAAAAGAATCATGGTTGCTCCTCAGTCAAATTTTATTCAGAAAACACTGCAATACAGCTGCTTACATGTCATCCAGACATTATTCTACATAGAAAATGAGCCCAGATCCAAAAAAAAAAGTTCGAGGTGGTGAAAAATTAGCCGAGAAAAAAGTTCCCACCTTTAAGTTATATTTGTCATCATTTCTCACACCTCTCAATTTTTCCCAGCCCCTTTGGAGTTGGTCATCTTTCTCCCACCCCTTCTGAGTTTGTCATCATTCCCACGACCCCTTCACGTGACCATGCTCGCTTTATAGGGCGGTGTCCCATGCTTGTATAAATATTCATTGTAAATAGTTTATTATATCTAACGAAGTGTTCTATACTTTATTGAGTCCTCTAAAATTCAACAGGTTATGGGCCCTGGCCTTAACTGAATTTTCTCGCTCACGCTATAATCAAACTAACACCACCCAGATCAAATTTAAACAATGGCCAACGTTTCAAATGCTTTGACACACACAAACATTTACTGAATAGAACCCTTGACAGGTGCCGAGAATTACGCTGTATGGAAGATCAAAATGATGGACATTTTGATGGGGCAAGATCTGTGGGAATATGTCGATGGATCGACTACCTAGCTGATGGAAGCAGCCTTGCTGACAGCATGGCATAAAAAGGATCAGATGGTACTGTCAATGATCCATTTATGGGTGGCTGACAAAATGTTGGTGTACGTTGCAAGCTCAAGGAGCACGTTGGAAGTGTGGGGTAAGTTGAAGTTATTACTGGAGACTCAGAGGGCATTAGGAATAGTCCAGGCATGACAAAAATTATTCTGGTCTCAATGGGTGGAAGGGACACCCATTGATGAACATATTTGGACATTGTGCAGCTATCAGGAAGAGCTGCACAATTTGGGACAGAAGATTGATGGAGAAGAATTTTCCATCATTTTGCTAACATCACTCCCTGAAAATTGGAATAATTACATTGCATCCATCGATACTACCACTCTGAAGGACACTCTGGCACTTATTGCTTGAATTTTGGAACACAACTGATGGCTTAGCCTATGTAATTCCAACAATACGGCCCTGGTGGGAAAGCCTGGAAAAAGAATCAATCCTAATATAACCTGTTACAGATGTAGAGAAAAGGGGCACATCAGCAAGCAGTGCAGGAACAAATCCAAATTGGGAAAGGGGAGATCGGTGATAGGTCCATTGTGCACTATAAGGCCTGGAGAAGGATCTAATTGTATCTATACATTATGACACGCACTCTGAATCACTATGAATGCCACGAAATTGACCTCAAACACTTTTTGAACTATTTTGAGCTATTTCACATGACTTCGAACTATTTCGAACCATTTCGTGACATTTCGTGATACTTTGAATGACTTTGCAGCATTTCGAACAACATCGGCCACTGTATAGCTGTCTTAAAACCCTTTAGATACACACTGCATATTCGGAGTGAGCCAATTCGCTGCATATCGAGCACTACCAGACACAAGGAAAGACTATAAGAGAGTTAGAATGTGATAAGTGCAGTTTTATGTTTCATTGATATATTGAAACAAAAGATAAGTACTTTTACTATATGGGAACACTTTATGTTTCAGTTATTTATCATTTCTCATTTATTTTATGATCTACAAAGTCCTCATTGTTTGATATATTGCCTCATGTTTTACACATGTTCTTATTTCCTTTTTAGTACTATCTCTTCAATTTGTATATAGACTTGTGTTAGTTACTTAAAAAATCAAAAGAAGAATACCAATGGGGAACAGAGCACAAGTTACCCTCTCACTTATCGTCTGACTTAAGAGCCATTCTCTTGAGTCTTATCTTTGCATCATATTACTAAGTTCTGTGAAATATTGCGAACTTCTTCAAAACTATCATATTCACTCCTCTTTTTATCACCCATCACTTATCACCATTCAAAAAACATTTCACATTTGCTAAACTCATTCCTCAATATACCTCGAACCTCTTCGAACTTATTCAGACTACTTCACACATCTTCAAACTTATTTGAACTATTTCGCACATCTTCGAACCAATTTCAAACTTATTTGAACAACTTCATATGCTCTTACAGACTATTCGCACCATCCCTTATTATTTCACGTCACTAAACACAATGTTTTGGTCTCAGCGGTGATATGTAGTACCAACTTGCACCCTTCCTCTGACTCATGTTATACCATCCAAAGCCATTTAGTAGGTTTTGTTTGGGTTTCCAGGTTGAGTATCATCAGTGGTGGTAGGTGCATTAGGCAACACCGATGCCAACACCAAACAAATGGCTGTGGTGCATAGCTATGGTTATCAGTAACATCACCTTCTTGTTTTAGACTTAATTACAGGGCAGTGTCCCACACTTGTATAAATATTCATTGTAAATAGTTTATTATATCTAATGAAGTGTTCTATACTCTATCGAGTCCTCTAAAATTCAACAGTCATAACAAGTCTTTGACAAAGTCTTATCCAAGCCTTGACATAATCTTGACATAGTCAATCAACTCTATTGACTTAATCACCTGACTCCTTCACACTGCCTTCCAAGTCTTACTCATAGTCTACCACAAACCTCTGCTTATCACATAGGTAAGCTACAATGTATCGAATGATATGGTCTATCAAATGCATACATTGTATCAAATGATATGGGTTTGATGGATGCTGTCAAACTCACTATATAAAGTCACTATACTAACCAATTATTACATTGCACACTGATTATTATACCTTACAATAGACATGCATTAGAAATGTAATACAGACATTAGTAATGTTTGAAATGCAATGGGGATGGCCATGGCATTGGCATTGGCATCGGGCATGGACACAATGTTAACCTAGCAACAACTACATTGTATACTGATTATTATACCTTACAATAGACATGCATTAGGAATGTAATACAGACATTAGTAACATTTGAAATGCAATGGGGATGGACACGGGGATAGCCACAGCATTGGCATTGGGCATGGACACAATGTTAACCTACCAATGACTACATTGTACACTGCCACTATTCCCACTCTGATCAATACCCGATCACTACCTCCCATGGTTCATCAATGCGCACTACAGCTTTGGCTAACATTGCGCTCATCATCCTGGACAATGAGCATGCCTTTCCACTCATACCTGATCATTTCCCTTCACTTTTTTTGTATATTGATACTTATGCATGTATATATAGTGATTATAAACATCTATTTTCGCTTTTCACTTATGTCTAAGCATACAATCAACATTCTCCCTTGAACAAGGGATAAGCAGAGGTCTCTTCCCACCATTGAGGGGTTCTACTACATATACAGGGCTCTAAATTGATTTATTTAGCTCAATACATCACTTGGGAAGGCTGTACAGGGGTGGGGAAGAGGGGAAGTAAGGAGAAGTGAGAGGAGTGTGAGACAGAGTACCATCTACTGGGCTTGCACACCCTCTAGAACCAAAGAAATATAGATAGAATGGTAGAGGGATGTATGTAGAGGTGGGGAGTGATGTAGGAAGTGCTTGTAGCAAGGAACTCATTGTCAATGCACCTGTATGAAGAAGGGAGAGAGGTTGTTACTTACCTGCATTCCCAGGCCTTCCACTTACCAAATGCAAAAGGAAATAGGGCATAATGGTCCTCATAAATGACCTGATAGACCCCTTAAAGGCCCTGCAGTTATTGGTAGAGACATAAGAGAGTACATGTATCCAGGAGAAGGTATGCTTACCCTGTGAGATCCGTGGCACCAAAAGGTTCGCTTTCTTTGATTCCTGCGCTGAATAGTAAAGTAGAATAAGGGTTATTAAAGGTTAAGGCAGGAGGATAAGGTCCTGACTCACCAGAACATGGGTTCCCCATCAATGTAGGTGAACTTCACTCACCATGGAGCACACACCTTCCCTGGCATCTATATATCTTTTTAACCATTTAGTATAGTCCATTACCCCATAGAAATAGCCTAGATACAATCCTGAAAGTCAAAACTTCATTCTGCAAGGTAGGGTTTTCACCTACTCACCTATTCTCCTTGTCACTCTATGCCAGCCCATATAACCCATTAGTGACAGTGTAGACAGGTATACCAAGGTATATTAACACCTCAGGATGGTCCATGAGCCTGTAAAAGAGAGGTGAAGAGTCAATGTAAGGAGGTAGGTTACAGTCACTCACCCAAGGTCCATAGTACTGCAATTGCTTGGTGTAGCTGTATATATTAAAATACAATATCACAGTCAATGAGGTTCCCTCATGTTAGAAAACATCCAGATAGTGGTTGAGGGTGTAGAATATGCCAGAGAGTGTGTTGAACCAGGAGTTCCAAAAAAGGCAATAATTTGAGCATAGCTCAAGAATGACATGGCATGCTTGTAATCGGAGAGCAGGAATGGATAGAGGCAAGTTGATTCCATAGAATGCAAAAGGACTGATGTGGAGAAATGGAGGCAGGGTGCTTGAAAGAGTACTGATGGATGGTCCAATGGATTTATCAGGCAAGGGTATGACATTCATGATCGGATGAACCTCCATCAACCAGCTTTGAAACTATTGTATTGCTTGTATCTTACTTGTTCCACTGTCTATTGTAAGGTATAATAATCAGTGTACAATATAGTTGTTGGTAGGTTAACATTGTGTCCATGCCCGATGCCGATGCCGTGGCCATTTCCATTGCATTTCAAATGTTACTAATGTCTGTATTACATTCCTAATGCATGTGTATTGTAAGGTATAATAATCAGTGTACAATATAGTTGTTGGTAGGTTAACATTTTGTCTGTGCCCAATGCCAATGCCATGGCTGTCCCTGTGTCTGTCCCCATTGCATTTCAAATGTTACTAATGTCTGCATTACATTCCTAATGCATGTCTATTGTAAGGTATAATAATCAGTGTACAATGTAGTCATTGGTAGGTTAACATTGTGTCTGTGCCCGATGGCAATGCCATGGCCATCCCCATTGCATTTCAAACATTACTAATGTCTGTATTACATTCCTAATGCATGTCTATTGTAAGGTATAATAATCAGTGTACAATGTAGTCATTGGTAGGTTAACATTGCATCCATGCCTGATGCTGTGTCTGTGGCTGTCTCCATGTCCATCCCTGTTGCATTTCAAATGTTACTAATGTCTGTATTACATTCCTAATGCATGTCTATTGTAAGGTATAATAATCAGTGTACAATGTAGTTGTTGGTAGGTTAACATTGTGTCTGTGCCTGATGCCGATGCTGTGGCTGTCCCTGCATCCATCCCCATTGCATTTCAAACATTACTAATGTCTGTATTACATTTCTAATGTATGTATGTCTATTGTAAGGTATAATAATCAGTGTGCAATGTAGTCATTGGTTAATATACTGACTTTATATAGTGAGTTTGACAGCGTCCATCAAACCCATATCATTTGATACATCATAGCTTACCTATGTGTGCTTATTCCTACCTTTGCCCTCCTCTAAATACCCTCCCAAAATTTGAACTTCCTCCACCTCAAAATAGGACAACTGATGAGGAGAAAGGTGCAACATCTTATAAGTTGAAGCCAAATATGCTCTGACCCCTTTCACCTGGCATTCTGGAGCCTTGGGGATTCTGTCTCTGAACCCTCTGACCACTGGTGACCAGGTCCAACTGGAAGTTTAGTGTTTTCCTTGCCTCAAGTTCCATTCTTGCAGCAGTTCTTTGAACTAAATTGGACAATTCTGATATCCAGAACTATTTGATGGGGTTCAGGTCACAATGGAATTTTGGCAAGAAAAGGCATAAGTGTCCCACAGCTTTGATAGCTTCTTGAGTTTTTGCTCCATGAAGTCCAGCTGAAGCTCCGGGATCAGTATGTTGCAGCATGCACTGGATCTGGACTTGCACTTATTCTCACACTTGCCTTGCAGATCTGCTTGGTAAAGGCCATTTTTGATGAGTATATCTTTGATAATTTTTGCCTCGTTTGAATTGGTACTGTGATATGCTGGGAATATCATTGGCTGCATAATGTTCTTGCCATCCTGAATGAACCAGCTGTTGTACATACATGCTTGCTTTCCAGCTGGCCAAAAATTCATTCAGGAAACAAGCAATGCATCCTCTGAATAAGCTGAGTGACCTTGAGAACTGTAAATCAAAAATAAAGCCTGGTATTTAGGTCTATGGGCCATTTTGAAGCGCAGTATTAACTTTCCCTTGAGCTGTCCAGGCAATTATCTCCCTGGTCCCATCAATGAAATGTAAGAATTACCTGCTGGATGAAAAGTTCCCCAGTCCAATAACTGTCATAATTTTTACCATATTCCAATGTTTGCCTTCCTTCCTTCAGATAACTGACTGTCCCACAAATAGTGCCACTTTCATGAAGTCCTTGTCTATGACCTTTTTTCCATAAGGGGAATTGGTTGTCAAGAACCCAGCCCTTACCATGCCCATCATTTTCTTAACTTGTTGTCTCATCATGAGGGGAAAGGACTAACACTCAACATAATTTTGGCCTTCAATCACAACTTCCTTATCCACATCCCCCATGACATATTTCACCAGGTGTTCCTCATGTTTCTTTATCATGGGCAAGAAGTGTTTCTGCCAATATTTGATGACATTGGAATGATTATGGCTATCATGATATAACCCTTGTGCATACAAAATATATTGGAATCCTTCCTTATGCATCCACCACCAGTGAACTGTGCTGAAAAAAATCCCCTTTTAAACCTTCAAATGAATCCATGGAAACAACTCATACTCCATGTATCTCCTCAACCCCCAAGGCATTTCATCACAAATAATCTTCTGCAAATATTGATCTGCAGCAAATGAATGGGATGAGCTTGTTCTTTGAGAAATATGCCAGCTTGCCAGGGTTCATAACCCATTTGTTGGATTGCATGCATGCTCACAGTTCAGCTGCAACTTTACCATCATCCAGGAGTGAACTCACTTTTGCATAGCTCCATCTTGTAGATTGAGACAGCTCTCTCTCCTTCACCTACAACTTTGCCCAATTGCATACCTGGTGACCACCCCACTTCAATGTGAATCCCTGACTCTCAGCTGCACATTCACTAGCCTCCTGTGTTGATTGCCCATTTGTAATCTTCAACCAAAATAACATTCAATTGTCTGAGTCTGCCATATCTGCAGACCATTTCTCCCTGCAACAAATTTTGTTTTTGAGAGGCCAGTAGCTTTACAATGTCAACATAAGCTTTTTTCAAATCATTGACATTTCTTTCACATTGCTGCTTTCTCTGGACTCTGTATGCCACATCCAATTTCTGTCTTTTGCAAGGTGGAACCCAAGGTGACAATTGACATGCTTTAACCACCAAATCTGGATGGTCATGACTGCCCTGCTCTTTATCTGAAGTCTCATGCTCATCTTCACTGCTGCTGCTTGATGTATCTGACCAGAACATGACATGCTCTGCATAACTCTCCATTGGCTCTGCCAATGGTTTTGGAAGTGGTGGTGAGACCATCTTGGAGTGAGAAAGGCATACCTCATTAAAATTTGAGGATCCATTCTGTTTTTCATCTCTTAATTGTAATGCTCAATAGTCCAATTGTGAAAGCTCACAATGTTTGTGCCTGCTTTCAAAATTTGTCCTGATCATGAGTGTAAGGGGAAAGGGAGGTGTCCCAAGTGCCTGGGCAATTTTCTGCATTTGTCCCACATTTTTTTATATTTATTTCACCCTATTCTGCCTTTACTATGATTTTATTCCTATTTCATGATTTTTTTTTGGTTTTTTCTATGTTGGTACATGTTGACAGTTCTATTCTTAGAGGTGGGACCCCTTCTGGATGCTTACCCATCAGGGTGATATCATTCCACTGCTTGATCTGCCTATTTCTGCCTTTTCTTCTATTTTTAGCCTATTATTTGATTTTCAGGTCTATCACATATACTGGGCATCAACAGATGGGTCCTTAGGGTTTTCTCATTGTATTCCCCTCTGTTAGGTGCACCTGAAGTCTCTGTACTATGTAGTATAATGTTAATTTTGGATTCCCCTCTGTTAGCTCACCATTAAGTGAGGCTTGAGGTTGCCCTTACAGTAGAAAACTCTCTCTTAAGGCTTGAAATCTTGGACACACTGCCAAGATAACTGGGTACAGAGTAGAAGATGACTCCCAGAGTTCCTCAGACTTCACACACTGTCCCAGACACTCCACCTTTGGTGCATGCCATATTTCACCTGACCTGCCACCCAGCACCATGGATGCTCTAAAGTGCATTGACATGCATGAAGGTGACATTGCTAAAATTTGCACACAAATCGATGCACTCACTTCCACCATCAAAAATTTTGTTAGAACCTTCCAGTCAAATCCCACACCACCTATTTTGATTCCTAGTGTGCTTAGCATGGATGTGCCACCCAAGCAATGATGCACACATTAAACCATCACCCCTGACCAAATTCAATGGTGCATGTTCCCAGGATGCACCTTCCTCAATTCCTGTGAATTATACATCAGGTTTATGCCCAAATTATTTTGTGGATGTTTTGCACTGAAATGAAATTAAATTGCCTCGTGACATGCTAGAAGTTTTACAGCTAAGAATGATACAAATCTAAATCTAGATAGACATACTAAAGGAACTGAAAGTGGAAGTGACTCAGTGAAATCGAGGATCCAGAATCTATGGTTACAGAATACAATATTCTTGGATTCCATCTTCATCAACCAAGGGTGAGCTGAGAGCATGACTATAAAAAACCCACATGAGGAGCAAGCCTAAGGCGTGTCATAGTTATGATGGAGACTCATCCGTGGATAAAGGTCAAGCCTTAGGAGAGCTTCTCGCATGCTTTTGGCATGCCCATGGCTTGAGAGGAAGCATTTTGATGTGGATTGCACCCAGATAGTCCAAACAGCACCAGTACTCCAGGAATGCTTGAGAATGCCATTGCCCAAACTTTTTTACCATGTCTGGTGGCACTCCAGAAACAAGGTAGAAGGTTGTTCCACCAATTCAGAAGCAATGCCCTGTGACGCAAAAGTATCCCTTGTTTGTTACTTTGAGAATCCTGTTGATGCAGCATACAAATTTGGATCTGGTGAGTTTTATAACATTGTCATGTGCATTATGGTATGCAGCAATGGGATGATTGATGTTCAGCCTATTCTTAATAAAATGCTTGTGGATGGCATGAATGAAGTCCAGTGGGGCTTCCTGGCATGGAATCCAGACATTGTCACCTTGAGCTTTCTGAGTTTTGGACCATAACAGGTGAAGGTTACAGGCTCCATTCTCAGCTGTTGATTTCACCATGTGCATGAATGTGGCATGCCATCAAGAATTAAATTTCTTCAGGTCCTGCATAGGTGGCAGAAAAATGACAGTAAGCAGATTGCACGTATGCAAATGTCCATGCCTGAAGACCTGCTGAGTCCCTTGTTCAAATCTTCGAGCATTGATATTGTCACAGGTGCCCTCTTGCTGCAGAATGATGATGCAGGCCTGAGCTCTTCCACTCCCTTCAGAATCCTGCATAAACAGTCCCCTTCTAGCCATGCCAGACTATGCCTTTCATGTTCTTTTGTCTTATGGCTAGTAACTTTGCACCAACCATCCTCCCAGCCAGCCACCCTGCATATGAGGCTTCCCAAGTGATAAGAATGTCCTCCCTTGCTGGAAGTGCATCACTATTTCTAATTCCAAGGCCCTCACAAAATGTCAAGAACTCCTGTAGTCAGCTAGCATTTTTCCTCTGTGTACTCTTGTTCACTGCTGCATCCTGTGTGTGCTTGACCTTGTCCATCAGGGCAGGAGGTAGCATGAGGTCCAACTGTGGTCAGTTCTTGTATTGCAATGGAATGTGAGTGGTGTAGGGCTGATGTCGGCTGTAGTGGTGGGGAAGCTTTCCACTATGAAGTTCTGCTAGCTGTGATATGTTGCCTATGTGTGCACTGGATGTGTAGATGGATTGAATGTGTCAGAGAGGGGGAATCATGGTGGCAACCACTGTAGAGGGTGTTGTTTGCAGCTGCAACATGGTGTGACCTTATTGCCTGTCACATTTAAGTATGTTAATCAACAAACCATTGCGCTCATTGTAGTCTAAGGTCATGGTAATCTATCACTTTACATACAAACTTTGTTAAGTGGAATGGAAGCTTGGGTGGGAATGCATATAATGAATCCACAAGTCATGGTCTTGATTGAGTCTGATGATTTTGTGCAGTATCATGTTCTGTTGGGTCCCTCGCGACCTCCCTGCTTTCAATGCACCCACAACACCCTTATTGTCTGAGCACACAATTATGTGACACTTCGTGAATCTCCCTGTGATGAACATGTAGACAGCCAATTTGACTGCCACCATCTCTGCCCACCCAATTTCACATCCTTCTGACTTCCAACCATCTTTGAGTTGCCATGCAAGTCACTTCCCATCAAGGATCATACCAATTCCTTACCCAGTTGATGCATCCACAAACACTTCAATGTCAAGAGGTTTGGGGAGGTGGATAATCTTCATCCCAACAAATTTGTCCTGCAAGAATTGCCTCTACCATGCCATGTCATCCGCAGTCTGAGACAGCCTGTGTTTTGCTTCGCTTGCTTGGTTAGTCCTGAATCCTCCCCAAAAATTGTACAGTGAGACCAAATAAGACCAGCCTTCTGGGACAACAAGGCAAACATGGTTCAGGGTGCTGATAATGGTCTCGGCCTCCTTTACACTATGAGCAGACCCATGAGTCCATGTCAAAATTTGCTCAAGATACTTCATTTTCTTTTTTTCAGGTAGTTTCACCACTTTAGCTGATAGGTCCCACAGGAAACCAATGTATGTGAACACTGTTGAGAAGTACATGAACTTTGTGATGCCCAGGGCCAGCCAAGTTCTTCTGTGATACTTCAAATAAGTTCCACCAAATATGTGAATTCATAGGTACCATCAGTCAGGCAGCAGGAAGGATAGTGTACAAAGATAAAGTCATCCATCCACTTGATGACTGCTTCAATGTTGTGCTGCAAGAGGATTTTGACCATGGCATCGTCCACTCTGCTGATGATCCCTGGGGAAGGGGAAGCACCAAAGTTTAGGATGTGGTCCAGGTGGATGAGTCCTTTGATCATGATTGCAAGGAATCGATGTGCCGACAGGTGGATGGGAATGTTGTGAAAAGCTGCATCAACATCAAATATGGCTGCTTGCATTCCTTCTGGCACGTCCACAACCAGCAGATAGCATTCAGAAAAGGATCCCCATGCGCACTGGAATTTCTTGGAGTCGATGATGGTATTGTTGGAAGTCTGGGTAGGATCAATAATGTATTTCTGGGATGCATCACATGGTAAGCTCTCAAGATTGATGCAATGCCTATTTTTTGGATATGAATAATTTACAATTACACAGTGTTTGCTGCCACCTTGACCAATAACTGTGAGAGGCATTGTGTGAAAATGTCCAATGTGTGAGAAAAGGAAATCTGGATTGTAACCATGTGATATTCTACCAAGAGCTGTTTCTTCAGTGTATTTTATAACAACAAAATCTTCATCTTCTTGTGATGTGTAATGATTGGGAGGAATGTATGTGCATGCAAGCAAAAATTTTTTTGAGCTACAGAAGAAGCCTTGCCTGAGGCCCACCAGAATGTCATTGAACTCATCAAGAATGCCTGCATCCTTCAGCATGAGCTCCCAAGCATCAGCTTTCAGCTTGGTTATGATCAGAAAGATGTTATCAGGCAGTGCATCTTGCAGATCCATGCATGAGGTCACCACACAGGGAGCAGGAGTGGCTATAGGTGCAGGTGGCACCTTGTCTACATCCAGAGGAGCCAATGTTAAAGGAGATGCAGATGATCCTGTTTCTGAGGAGCTTGTCAACCCATTTGCCCTGCTCATTGACCAGTCGAGTTGCACTTCCCTGGTACTCTTTGTGAGAGTGGCCCTTGCCACAGAGATAGCACCTGAAGGTGGTCAATGATTGCTAAGAATGAAAGGAAGATGGAAATGTTTGTGCCTGGTATCCTCCCTGGCTAGGGTTGAATGCACCTCCATCCTGAAAACCATGGCCTCTGCCTCGCAAGCCTGTATCCCCACTTCTGCCAATGATACTGCTGCTTCTTCTCGATGTGATGAATGATGAGCTGCTTGACAGTTGCCTGAGCTGCTCAAGAATTGTGGGTATTAAATGGAGTACCAGGTGCATCATTTTATACTTGTAGAACAGCTGCTCATCAAATATCAGCCTATACGAGTCATCCCTCTTGCCAATCCATGAAGTGTACAATGATAATATTTGATCTGGAAACCTAACAAAAACCTGTTAAAGGCTTAAGAAGTATAACACAGGCTAGAGGAAGGATGTGAGTTGATACTAAATATCACTGCTGATATCCAAAGGTTGCAGTGAGTGATGCAAAATGACAAGGCATGTTGCAAATAAACTTTTAGAGGCATACAAAGAGGTTCAAAAGAGTTCAAAATAGATTCAAAGATGTGTGAAATAGTTTGAAAAAGGTTCAAAGTTGTTTGAAGTTGTTTGAAGTGAGTTTGAGGAAGTTCGAAGATGTCAGACTAATGTTGAGGTATGTCGAGGAGTGAATATAACAAATAAGAAGTGTTTGTTGAGAGGCAATAGGCGATGTGTGATAAAATGAGGAGTGAATACGATAGTTTGAAGAAGTTTGCAATATTTTGCAGAACTTAGAGATACAATGATATGGCTCTCTATCACCCTGCGCTCATACTACAGCATTTTTTGTGATTGTGTCTACTGCTTGTACACCTTCTACTCATTTTGTACAGCGCACTGTTGTGCACCTTTGTCTGTTTTCATGTGCCTTTGTCCACTTTCATGTGCTTTCATGCACCTTTGTTTGCTCCCATGCACTCCAGTGCACTCCAATGTCCAGTGCACTCCAATGTGCTCCAGTGTACTCCCATGTGCTCCAGTGCACTTCTGTGCACTTTTGTGCACCTTTGTGTGCTTTTGTGTGCTTCCATGTGCCTTTATGCACTTTTGTGCACCTTTTACATTTCTACTGCACCTTTGGATCCCCCTTAGCTGCCTTCTGTTGTGCACTCTAAATATGACTGCCTCCATGCACTTCCCCCACACTCCTTATCTGCCTTTCACAGTTATTGCATGCTTGATGCGCCTTTACATGCTCCTTTTATGCTTTACCCACAACTCACATTCTTTGCTGCACACTCATTGCACTATCCTTACCACACACACAACAATCCACCACACCAATTGCACTGCACATCATGGCTTCCAGCTTACTGGCACATTTATTTGAGGTGCACCATGATTCCAGCACAAGTGAACTGTGCATTCTCACATAATCTGGGCACTTTGCACCTATTTGGCATTGGACTGTGCACACTTGGGTTCTTTCACATAATCCTGGCACTTTGGTACTATTTGGCCTTGCACTGCATCTCCTTATAGTTCTTCTGCATTTCCAATCAGCATTGCCTTATCTGGTAACTGGCACAGGTCGATCACATCATTATTACTAAGGTGCAGCATGTGATGCATAACACTGAAGCAGATTAATTGGGAAGAGTGCATGGGACCTAGAGTGCACCAAAAATAGAGCATCACACCAAAACAGTTGGGAATTGGGCTATAGCATGCACAAATCTTATTGGCTAAGGCAGTGGCATAGTGCAGTTGGGTTTAGATGGGCGAATGGATGTGCTTGTGGGTAGTGCATGGCACTTTCTATTTTTATATCTTATTTTACCATTTTTTATCACATAAGCCATTTGTACATAGTAGATGGACAGAGAGAGAATCCAGAGGATCTTTCCCCCCCTCATAGTTCATAGCTCATTCAGCATTGCACATAGTCTGTGCACCAGCATCCAGTCCATGTGCCTTTGTAGTGTGCCCTTCATATAGCCACATTTGCATATCGTTTGCATCCCCTCATTGTATTGCCACATTTTGTCCCTTCATTGTGTTCTTCATCTTCATTTAGCAACCTGGACAAGCTTATTGGTGAGACCGCACGCATTGGCCTTGTAACTGCAGAAAAAATCGCACGCTATTATCGCACATTTTTCAACATTAGCAAATACTTAGTTGTGCAAGGCATATTGGCACGCTATGACCAAAGCTGCATGTTTGTTAGGGTGTTTTGACCAGACCAGCTTGAGCGCATTTTGAGCTGCCTTGCGATTGCAGTACTGAATCAGCCTGCAAATGTGCCATACTCATTAGATGTAATATGCAATGTGATTGACTTTATCTTTGAAGGCCCAGTGCACTATTTCCAGCCACTTACTGGGCTTACAGTGCAAAACCCTGATATGTATGCGCCATACTCAGCACCCAGTGTACTCATTTCCCAGCCACAACCTAGTGCACTAGCAGTCAAAGCAGAAGACATCTCAGTCCTATTCAAGCACATGACACAGATGTTAGTTACCACATTGAGCACATTGCACAGAAATGGCAGAAATGGCATGCCCCATTTGAACAATGACACTTGCAATGGTTGCAGTGATAGGTCCATTGCATGCTATAAGGTCTGGAGAAGGATCTAACCATATTGAGACATTACAACATGCACTCCAAATTACTACAAATGCCATGAAATCGACCACAAACCTTTTTCAAAAGTTTTCAAACTATTTCGCACTATTTCGGATGACTTCGAACCATTTCGAACTATTTCACGACATTTCACAACACTTTGAATGACTTTGCAGCATTTTGAATGACATCGGCTGCCATATGGCTGTTTTAAAACACTTTCGATACATGCTGCACATCAGAGTAAACCATTTCATCACATATCGAGCACCACTAGACACGAGGAGAGACTACAAGAGACTTAGAACACGATAATAGTGTTTTTATGTTTTAATGATATATTGAAGCAAAAGATAAGTACTTTTACCATATGGGGACATGTACATTTCAATTATTTATCATTTCTCATTTATTTTATGATCTACAAAGTCCTCATTGTTGGATATATTGCTTCATGTTTTACACATGTTATTATTTCCTTTTTAGTACTATCTCTTCAATTTGTATATAGACTTGTATTAGTTACTTAGAATAAAAAGAAAAGCAATGGGGAACACAGAAGAAATTACCCTCTCACTCATCGTCTGATTTAAGAGCTGTTCTCTTGAGTCTTAGCTCATGTCGTTGATAGGTCCACTGTGCGCTTTACAGTCTGGAGAAGCATTCCCACTCATATCAGCACATTACGTCAGACACTCTGAATCACTACAAATGCCACAAAATTGACTTCGAACATTTTCGAATTATTTCACACTATTTCAAACCACTTCGCGACATTTTGCAAAACTTTGAATGACATCGGCCGCCATATAGCTGTGTTAAAATACTTTCGATACATGCTGCACATCCGGAACAAACTATTCCGTTGCATACCAAGCACTATCCAATACAAGGAGAGATGACAAGAGATTTAGGATGCAATAATAGCATTTTTTATGTTTCAATGATATATTACAGTGAAAGATAAGTACTTTTACCATATGGGGACACATATGTTTCAATTATGTATCATTTCTCATTTATTTTTGATCTACAAAGTCCTCATTGTATGATATATTGCCACATGTTTTACACATGTTTCACTTCCCTTTTCAGTACTATCTCTTCAAAAATGTATATAAACTTGTACTAGTTACTTAGAACAACAGAGAACCAGTTACCCTCTCCACTATAGTCAGATTTAAGAGCAGTTCTCTTGAGTCTTACCTCACATCGTATCTCTGAAGTCCTGCGAAATATTGTGAACTTCCTTGAACTTTCATATTCATTCTCAATTTGTCATCTCCTACTGTCACTAAAACCCCAGCTCACACCTTCAAACCTCCTCGAACTTACCCAAACAACCTCAAACTCATTCGAATTTATTTTGAACTACTTCGCACGTCTTCAAACCAATTTCGAACATCTTTGTACACTTTAAAAAGCCTATTCATCACATCCTTACCATTTCGCATCACTAAAACAACATTTTGGTATTAGGGGTGATATTTAGCACCGATTGGCACCCTTCCTCTAGCCTGAGTTATACTTCTTAAGCCTTTTAACAGGTTTTTGTTAGGTTTTCAGGTCAAGTATCATCATCGTATCTCTAAAGTTCTGCAAAATATTGCAAACTTCTTCAAACTTTCGTACTTGCTCTCAACTTGTCACCTATCATCTATCGCCACTTAAAAACCACTTCTTACTTGCTATATTCATTCTCCACATATTGCGCCACCAGTCAGACATCTTCGAACCCTTCGAACTCACTTCAAACAACTTCGAACCCATTCAAATCTACTTTGAACCACTTCACATGTCTTCGAACCTATTTCAAACTCTTTCTAACATCTTTGTACACCTTTAAAAAACTATTTACCATGTCCCTTACCATTTCACATCACTAAGCACAATGTTTTGGTATTAACAGTGATATTTAGTACCAACTCATATCCTTCCTCTAGCCTGAATTATACTTTATAAGCCTTTTAACAGGTTTTTGCTAGGTTTCCAGGTCGAGTATCACCAGCAGTCAAATGGGGCATTATATCCCTGAGTGTGCTTCAATTGAGTGCTTTATTAGCAAAGGAAAGTGTAGGCGAAACACGGAAGGGCACATCGTACTCCCAGGTGGTGCATTCATGCCACATGCTATTCCAGGCAACTTCTTAGGTGAGCACATCCAGGAATTGCATAAGCGCAATCCAGGGCAGATTGCCACTGGTCGACTTTCATTGAATACCAATTTGCAGCTCATCTACAATATAGCGCCTCATCCAGTTCCAGCAGCACCTTTACAGTCAATGTACGTTGCTGCTTCAGCTCCTATGGCAGAGTATATGCAAAGTGCACCAAATGCGCAACTAATGAAGGAAGAGCACATCGATGTGCTTCAGTGGGAGTTGATGGCGCTCCAGAAGAGGCAAGTCTTTCATGGTGTTGAAATTCTGCAGCGTGCACCGGGCAATACATCAAATCAAGAGAGCGCGCTGGGTACAACTACAGACATTGCATCCACTGACAGTATTGAGTTGCCAGCTTTGCAACCTGCTGCAAGTGCAACTGAAGTGCCTGATGAGATGCCCATACATCCCTATTCCAACATTTCTGAAGCATGTTTTGTCCCCACAGCAGCAGAGAAACCAGATGCTCAAGTTACCACTTCCAAAGGCAAAGAGCCATTGTATTACACCATCATTCCTATCCAGAATCTGCAGATTGTTGATGACATATATGTGCATGCCATGAAGGCGCCCTCCATTACAGTTTCGCATGAAGAGCTCCTTTCGCTTTTGCCCAATCTCAGGCAGCACCATAGAGAACAAGTTACCCCAAAATGTATTGCAACTACTGGCGCAGAAGTGGTAGCTACCAACCTTAGGAGCATTATGCCATTTGTGCACTGTAAAGTGCATGCACCTTTTGCAGAAAATAAAGCACTTAATGTGACACCTCCAGTTAGCATGGCAATTGCAGTGCCTCTTCCTATAGTTCTGCAGGATCCATTTGAACAGTACCTCACCCATCTTCAGCCAGGCAAAATCAAGAATCCCAACATTTTGAAGGTTGCAAAAGAGTCGCATGCACTCCACTCCATTGATTTATTGATCAACAACCACGAATACTTTGAAGCTATCTTAGATCCGGGTTCACAAATTATCGCAATGTCAGAAGTGGTCTGCCATTGTCTTGGACTTCAGTATGACCCACACATTTGTTTATACATGCAATCAGCCAATGGAGAGGTAGATGAATTACTTGGGCTTGCACACAATGTTTCGGCATGCATTGGAGATATCATTGTCTATGTGCAAGTGCACATTATCCATTCACCCACTTACAATATTCTGTTAGGGCCCCCCTTTGATGTGTTAACGTGCTCCGTTATGCACAATTTTGCAGACGAAGCGCAATCAATTAATATTTGTGATCCGAACACAGGCGCCATCTACACTATTCCAACAAAGCCTAGGGGAAAGCTGCACCACTTCTTACCAACTGCAGCAACACCGCACTTTACTATTCAAAATAATCCACAAAGAAATTTTGGCCAGGCTTTGAGGAATTGATCGCAGACCAAGGAGAAGCTGCTACTATCATAACATCCAACTCTGATACCCAATCTTGTGATGTTTCTGCATTTGCGTTTATTCCATTTTCCACTTCCATTCCACCGACCTCTATTATCTCTCAACTCTACCTATCCCAGTGTACCAATAGTCATGTGCAGGTGCTCTTAAATTCGATTGACTCTGTGGCACTTATGCCAGCTGCATTTCTGAAAAGTGCACATGCATGCACAACTTTTATCGATTTAGCAGCACGTGCACCACAAAAGGGCATAGGAACCAAGAAGAAGTATAAACCAGTTGCTAAAAAGGTCAAACCAGTTATTGTGCCCATTCCAAATAAATTCTGCATCGAGCGCAACATTATAGGCGATCCACTAGCAGCGCTTCCTGTGCTTTCATTAAACCCACCACTGTTTACCCCAATCGGGCGCTATACTGAAGAGCACATGCAAGTGCTTTTGTCCAACCGATTTCTTACTACCAGAGGAGATGAAGATTTTGCACCACTTGATGTCTTTGCAGAATAAAGCCTTTGCATGGAGCGATGAGGAGCACGGTAGCTTCAAGGCCACATTCTTTCCCCCAGTAAAAATCCTGGCTATTCTGCACACCCCTTGGATGGAGTGCAACATCCCCATTCTGCCAGGCATATATGAAGACGTTTGTGCTATTATCCAGAAGAAGATAGACTCAGGCATTTATGAGCGCTTGAACTCAGCATATAGATCACGGTGGTTCTGCATGCTCAAGAAAGACAGAAAAGCACTGCACATCATACATAGCCTCGAACCACTTAATCACGTTACCATTAAACCCTCCAGTGTCACCCCTACACCTGAGCACCTTGCATAGCAGTTTGCAGGGCGCACATGCAGCACCGTCCTTGATCTATATGTGGGATATGACAAGCACTTAATCAAAGAATCGTCGCATGACCTTACAACATTCCAGATGCCTTATGGTGCAATGCACCTCATTACATTGCCAATGGGTTGGACAAACTTAGTACCAATCTTTCACGATGATGTGTGCTATATTCTGCAGCCAGAGATATCAGACTACACTGTTCCATATATTGATAATGTTCCAGTCAAGGGACCTTCAAAGCACTACATTTTACTGGATGGCTCATGTGAAGCACTCACTGCAAATCCTGACATTAGGTGCTTTGTGTGGGAGCACTTCCAGAACTTGAACTGCATTGTGCAGTGCATGAAATATAGTGGTGGCACTTTCTCTGGGATGGAATTTACATTGTGCACTGAGAACTTCATTATTCTTTGCCATTATTGCATGCCAGAAAGTAGAAAACCCAAATGTGACAAGGTAGATGTTATTGGCAATTGGGGTGCATGCCACATGATGTCAGAAGTGCATGCATTCTTGGGGACAGTTGGTTTAATGCACATTTATATCTGCAATTATGCGCTCACAAAGTTTACGTGCAAGGATGCTCCATTTGAATGGGGCCCAGAGCAGATATGTAGCAGTGCAAAATGACATCAAGCAAGCAGTACTAGATTGCCCTGCGCTAAAACTGATCGATTATTTATCAGAATTCCCCATTATCCTTGTGGTCAACACTTCCCGGATAGCGGTTAGCTTTCCAACCATCCACCAGCATTAACCGGTGGATCATCTCAATCCTTACATTCCACTTTACACTCATACATGTTAGGGGAGCAGTGCATGGTCCAGATTGGCTCTCGCATCGACTGAAGCAGCCAGAAGACTTAGAAGGAAAAGAAGATGAAGAGTTTGAGGATTGGATTGATGTGCTACATGGCTTTATGCATGCGATACATTCTGTTTCACAGTTCTTTGAAGTGCAGGTACTCGTGATAATGCAGCCAGAGCCAAGCGCAATTGTGCAAAATGCACACAATCTTGCGCTTATTTATGACGACGACTATAGCCAGATTCCAAGAAGTGCAGCAGCAGATGCGGAGAATGAGAATTAGATTTGGTGTGGATTTGGATGGATACTCTAACACGCCCTAGCAATTTCATGGATTCCAAGTATGGTGTGCTTGTGCGCTATGCGAGTGCATTTTTCAAACACAAAAAGTGGTTATGGAAGTGCAATGTGCATGGCACTCATCAGCTTGTTATTTGGCAGTCCAGACCCTTACCGATATTGCACACCAGCCATGACAACATTGAGAACAAGTGCTTTTATGCGACACAATCTGCTTTACTTAAGCACTTTTGGCAGCACTATACAACAGCTGCATTTCACCTAGTGCTGTACCTATTAAGGCGACACCCACTGTTCTGCTAGCTGGACCATGCGGGCTCTCCTACAAAAAGGTGGCGGGGCATGCACATGTGATGGGGGGTTTGATGGATTTGATGTGATGGGTTAAAAATAGATTAGTTGGCTAAAATAGGCTTTTCACACCACAAATGTGGATGGAATACCTAAGAAAACTTAACTGAGGTTCCTTAGTATTTATTTTATGGTTATATACTATGTTACATATATTGTACTATGTTGCTACTGACGCATGTGTACATGCACATACATATTAATGCATGTAAACAGAAAATTCCCACACTGACAAATAAAGCATGTATAGGCATTTGGTAGCATATTTTGGTGAAATAAAATAAAATAAAATAAAATAAAATAAAAATATTATTATGTAATAGGCATGTCAGGAGACTGTTTCCTAACATTACCCCCATTTTATGCCTCAACTTCCAGGTGAGAAAATATCGTATTTGTCCCCTCTGTGAAATTCTGGTAAGGCTAGAAATTCATCCCCTCATACACCATTCTAGCAATGCGACGTGGAGCATTTGGATTACGTTTAAAGAATTGGGTGATTGCCTTATGTGCTCACTTCCAATTCTCTTCAGGTTCCCATGAGTTATTTTCATCGGTGTAGTTCTTCCACTTGATTAAGAACTCCAATTTATTTCATCAAAGATGAGAGTCCAAAACCTCTTCCACTACATATTCTGGAGCACCTTCTACCATTATTGGAGGCTGCAGAGTAGTTTGTTGACCAGGAATAGTGGGTGGGTGGTAAGGGCATAAACAGGAAATGTTAATCTCAGGATCAATCTTGAATGATTGAGGTAATTTTAACACTACTGCATTGGGTGAAATTATTTTAGAAATCGGATATGGGTGAACTTGCTTCTCTGTAAGCTTTTTGGAAGGTCGTGGAATATTTAGATCCTTGGTACTTAGCCATACCAAGTCACCAACTTTGTACTCTGGAGCAACAGCCTGAGTACAGTCCACATGTCACATCATGTCATCACATGCTTTCATCAATGCTGCCTCTGCTTCCTCCTGCACCTTTTGCATTTTTGATACAAAGTCCTCCACTGACTGTACCTTGACTTCCCTTTGAGGTTCTACTCCCATTCTGGGATAATACACCCCAACACATACTTGGAAATTCCGGGCCACCAATAATTTCTCATCACCAACTCCAACATCTTCCACCTTCCTGGATGTTCAGCAGCTGGCATATTATGATGTAACCATATGATCTCCCTTCATAAATCTTGATTCTTCGGTACATATACCTTTCCTCTGAACAACACTAACCCTTGTTCTTCAACCCATTCATCTCCTTTAATATTACCTTTCTTCTCTCCCCTCAAGGCTTTCACAGCTTCCACTACTTCATCATCCATATCTGAACATTGTCTAACTTTAGACAACATTTCTGTCTCTGAGCTATCCACCAATAAATGCCCTTGACACATGGCACAAATACGAAAGAATTCAGGTTTGAGTAGGGTAACATTTTTATTGTCCTCCTCCACCCCCCTTTTATGATCTGTACATCTGGATAATGCATCTGCTTTTCTCATCAAGCTTCCCACTTTGTGGACCAAGTGAAAATTAAAATGTGATAGGAATAATGCCCAATGTGCTTGTCGATGGTTAAGCTTTTTAGCAGACATGAAATACTGCAGATTTTAATGGTCTGTCCAGATTTCGATCTGATGTGTACATCCCTCCAAATAATGTGTCCATGCCTCCAATGCTCGTATTATTCCCAACATCTCTTTATCATGCACATCATAATTTCTTTCCATATCATTCAACCCTCAAGACAAATATGCACAAGGATGCCATTTGTCATCTTCACATAGCATTGATAATACCACTCCAGTAGCAAAGTCTGATGCATCTGATTCCACTCATAAGGGACATGTGAAGTCTACTGGGACCAATATTGGCTCTTCCACAAACTTCCTCTTCAACTCCTCAAATGCTGTCTGCTATTGTTCTCCCCATCTCCACACTACTCCTTTTCACATAAGGTTGTGTAATGGTGCAGCAATTTTGGAAAAATTATGAACAAAGCGACAATAAAAATTGGTGAGTGCCAAGAAAGCCTGAACTTCCTTGATATGGGTGGGCACAGGCCAATCAACAATTGCCTGTACTTTGATAGAATCCATCTTGATTCCATCAGGACCAATCTTTAATCCCAAGAACTCGATCTCGCTTGCCCCAAACACACATTTCTCTGGTTTAACAAATAAATCATTATCTGCCAATCTTTTCAACACCTCCTGCACTATTGCCTCATGGTTTTCTTCATTCTCCGTGAATATCAAAATGTCATCAATGAATATTATTACCATGCCCTTGTCTATCACATCCTTGAAAATGTTGTTCATCATATTTTGGAAAGTTGGGGGACTATTGGTCATCCCAAAAAACATGACAAGCGGCTTGAAGGATCCTCGATGCGTGGCAAATGCTGCCTTCCACTCATCTCCTTTTTTTATTTGTACATTGTTGTACCCCCAGCATAAATCCAATTTTGTAAAGACCTTGGCCTTTCCCACCTTGTCAATTATCTCTGAGATCAACAGCAAAGGGTATGCATTCTTCACTGTCCACTCATTCAAATACCTATAATCTGTACACATCCTCTTCCTCTGATCTTTTTTTGGTACAAAGAATACTGGTGATGTCTGCAGTGATTTCAAAGGTTGTATGTATCCCTTGTGCAATTGTTCATTAAGGAATGCATCCACTTCTTCTTGTTCCTTTGGAGATAATGGGTAGACTTTTGACTTCTTTGGCACAAATCCCAGCTTCATCTCAATTGCATGATCCCATGGCTTTTGCACTGGCATCTGCTCTGATTCCTTCTTCTGAAAAACTGACAAATATTTATGGTAGGCTTTTGGCATCCACTTCTCTACTGGTTTCTCCACTTTCACAGCATTTTTATCCCATGACTGTCCTCCATGAACTTCCCTAAACATTTGCTTCTGTTCTTCCTTACTTGTCATGACTGAAACTTCCCCATTTGGCATATCCTCATCTTCCACTTCCTCCATCGTAACAGAAAACTTCTTCAAAGGTTCTTTCTCTTTCTTTTCCTTCTTTTCCTTTTTTACTTTCCTCTCATACACATTACATTCTTTAGGACAATGAGTCATGTGTACCTTCCCAGTTTTCCAATCAATTTTTGGGTTATGCTTTTATAACCATAGACATCCAATTATCAGATTGGTTTTTCCAAGGTCACACACTTCAAATATGGCTCATTCCTGATGATCCTGATACTTCAGTATCATTGTCACCTCCTCCTTAATAGTTCCTCCATGATTGATCATACCGTCAATATTGTACACCATTATAGGTTGTGGCAGTTTACATGTGCAAATACCATTTCTGGTAATTAAGGATTGATTAATGAATAATCCAGTAGCACTGCTGTCAAGCAATGCCTCCACATTAATTGCTGCATGCATGTCCACTGTCTTCAATCCTACTGTCAAGTTGATTTCTGGTTCTATCTGTGCTGAGCAAATAAAGAATTTAGGGGTCTTCAGAAATAAGGCTGGGCATTTTTCTTTGTCGCATAAATGATGATGGTTGGACTCTTCAATTTCTCTTTTGGGTTCACTCTGGGTTTCCTTGGATACTAATACATTATATTGATTCTGGGTCACCAATGGGGAAACCATCACTGGGACTCTTCCACAAAATTCTTCTGCTTATCTTCCTCCAACTTTACTTCCTCAATTGTTGCTTCCCTAATCTTCCTTTTTTGCCTACAATTCTGAGCCATATGCCCTAATTGCCCACAATTAAAACATTTAAGTGGGGCTCATCTCCCTACTCGATCAACATCCATTGCATCTGTCGATGCTACTGACTCCTTAACAATAGGTGTTACTGCCATGGCCAGTGGCTGTGCCCTCGGAGTTTGTACCTGAGGTGTCCTTCCTTTCTCGGACTTTCCTCCTGATGACTTTCCAAATCTGGCATTCCCATACATCAATTTTGATTCTGTCTGTTCCTGTTGATATTGCCGATCAAGACACACTGCCCAATTATACCACTCATCCAACCTCTCCGGCATAGAAGGTAGTCAATAGATTGACTTGAATAATGAGGGATTTAATCCTGCCTTCAAAAATTCTACCAACACAGCTTCTCTCATATCTGTCTGTGACACTTCTGCCTTGAACTGCAAAATAAATTCATCTGCTGTCAGAGAACCTTGGCACATAGTTTTTAGTTTTGCATTCACTGTCACCTTTGGGTTAGGGTCTCCAAACTGTGCCTCAAATCTCTCCAAAAATTCCCTGAAGATCGCAAACAGTTTATATTCTACAGCAATTTGATTAATGGCTTCGTTTCTCCAGAACTGTGCTTTCCCTCCCTGGATGTATGAGAGAGCAAACATAATCCTAGACTCAGTTGTACAAAATTTGGGCTTTCTCCCATGAATATACAATACTATAGAGCTGATGAAGGATTTTGTGTTCTCCATGGTACCATCAAATATTTGTGGGGGTGCATATTTAGGTAAACACATTTTTCCACTCTCAGACCTCTCCTCTGCATGTACATCCTCCTGAGATATCCACTCTACCATCTCCTCCATCTCATCATCTTTATCTTCTACTGTCTCTGCTTTTGTTTCTGCTTGTTTGGGCTGTGAGGCTGCTAATACTGACACTAATTGAGACATTTGTGGTGTAAGAGCATCAATTTTGGCTTCTAGAGCTGGCATGGGAACAGGATTGTGACCAGGATTCGAAGTTGCTTGTTCTGTCATAATGACATAAGCTGTGATGAGTCACTTCTTTGGCTGAGTCAAGATTTTGGCTTCAGAATTTTTTTGCAAAATTTCGAGTCATGTGATCTGGCTATTCAGGTACCAAACATGGCAAAACACGTGATTTCGGCTATTTGTCAACACTTGGGCACTTCGGATCAATAACCCTTCCAACAGTGCCTGATCTCAGGGTTATTACTGAATTTGGCTAGTAATTAATTTACCTAAAATAGTCATCCAAATTGAGTAATGTAAATCTTGGCTAAACCAGATCTGATCAGTTGTCTCATTGCAGCTGTCCTAATGATGAGCGCTGCCTCTTGATCACTGGCAGTCGCAATGTAAGGCAAGGCCTGGTGTTGACTTATGAAAGCAAGGTAAATACATATATACAATTAATTCCAGCTCTTGCCGAAATGATGAGTAAGCAGTTGTGGCACGCTGAGCAATGACGTATGCATGTGTAAGAGAAGGCGCACTGATGGGGTAGTTGAGTTCTTCTGTTAGGGCGACACCCACTGTTCTGCTAGCTGGACTGTGTGGGCTCTCCTAAAAGAAGGCAGCAGGGCATGTGCACATGATGGGGGGTTTGATGGATTTGATGTGATGGGTTAAAAATAGATTAGTTGGCTGAAATAGGCTTTTTGCACCACAAATGTGGATGGAATACCTAAGAGAACTCAACTGAGGTCCCTTAGCATTTATTTTATAGTTATATACTATGTTACATATATTGTACTATGTTGCTACTGATGCATGCATACATGCACGTACATATTGATGCATGTAAATAGAAAATTCCCATGCTGACAGATAAAGCATGTATAGGCATTTGGTAGCATATTTTGGTGAAATAAAATAAAATAAAATAAAATAAAAATATTATTATGTAATAGGCATGTCAGGAGACTGTTTCCTAACAGTACCACTGATGATACTCAACCCGGAAACCCAAACAAAACCTACTAAATGGCTTCAGATGGTATAACACGAGTCAGAGGAAGGGTGCGAGGTAGTACTAAATATCACTGCTGAGACCAAAACATAATGTTTAGTAATGTGAAATGGTAAGGGCTGTGGCAAATAGTCTGTATAGGCATACGAAGGTGTTCGAAAGAGTTCGAAAGAGGTTCAAATATGTGCAAAGGGGTTTGAAAAAGGTTTGAAAAGGTTCGAAGTCATGTGAAGTAGTCCGAAGTAGGTTCAAAGAGGTTCGAGGTTTTTTGAGGAGCAAGTATAACAAATGTGAAGTGTTTTTTGAATGGCGATAGGCAATGTGCAATAACACAAGAAACAAATACGATAGTTTTGAGGAAGTTCACAATATTTCGCAGAACTTAGAGATATGATGCGAAGATATGACTCAAGAGATCGACTCTTAAATCTGACGATAAGTGAGAGGGTAACTTGTGCTGTTCCCCATTGATTCTATTTTGTCATCTAACTAACTAATACAAGTCTATATACAAAATGAAGAGATAGTACTAAAAAGGAAATAAGAACATGTGTAAAACATGAGGCAAATATATCAAACAATGAGGACTTGTAGATCATGAAACAAATGAGAAATAATAAATGATGAAACATAAAGTGTTCCCATATAGTAAAAGTACTTCAATATGTCAATGAAACACAAAAACGCACTTATCGCATTCTAAGTCTTTTGTACTCTCTCCTCATGTCCAGTAGTGCTCGATATGTGACTAAATCATTTGTTCTGGATGTGCAGCATGTGTTGAAAGTGTTTTAAAACAACTATACAGTGGCCGAAGTCATTCGAAATACTGCAAAGTCGCTCAAAGTATCACGAAATAATTAGAAAGCATTCGAAATAGTTTGAAGTCGTCTGAAATAGTGCAAAATAGTGCAAAAATGATTTGACGTCAATTTCGTGGCATTCGTAGTGATTCAGAGTGCATGTTGTAATGTGTCGATATGAGTAGAAAGCTTCTCTGGAGCTTATAGCATGTAGTGGACCTATCATCCTCCCCCTTACTGAATTCCTAACTGTCCCAGTTAGCCATTCAAAGTCACATGCGAAATGCGCAATTGGGGTGAGGAAATTAGTGAGGTTCAATATATTGCTCGTTCTTCCACGTCACCTCCTACATTCATCAACTCTTACTTCTATAATGTCTCTCCTTGTCGAACTCAATGCCGAAATCCTTGAATACACAAAATCGATGCCCGAGCATGGCGTTGCTGAGGACTCAGATTTTGAACTGTGGGGGAAGGGTTTTTGTGTGAAAATGGTATGTCTGTCACTGATTGATTCATAGTTAAAGATGCTAAAATGTTTTGTGTAGGCAGAATATGATGAACTCGCTGAAGATCTTGGTGAAGAATGCAATGCAGCCATTCAAAAGGTTATGGATGAAGTATTCGAGCTGTATAAACCGATGGCGTGACATGAATGGATTTTGGGGTGAGAGCTATTGTTCGTAGATTTGGCTGAGGAGATAGAACACAGAAAAAGGGAGGAGGAAGCAAAATGGGTTAGAGAGGAGCAGGAGGAGGCAAAGAGGGCAGACATTGAGGGTCGGAGGAGGGCATTGGTGGATGCTTGAAACATGGCTCTTGCTGTGTTTCATGCAAAGACCATTTTGAAGGAGGATTTGAAAAGGCAGAGTGTAAAGTTTGAGGCTGAATTTAAGGTGATTGGAAGGGCAGAAGCAGGTGAGGATGACAAAAATGAGGACAAAGACGAGCTGCCCATGGTGATGGTGGCAAAGCAAAAGGTGGTGGAGGTCGAGAGTGAAGAGGATGAGGAAGAGGAGGTTGTGGGGGTAGAGGCTGCAAAGCGGGCGCAAGTCAAAACAAGCGAGCTGCTCAATTTCGAAGGTCCAGCAAGTGTTTTCTCTTATGTTCGAAGATTTTTTGTGCAGCTAATCACTTTCATAGTGCGATCAGTGTGCTGGGTTCAAGTCCCAGCTGCAGTGTGTTGTTAGGAAGGGCACTGCAAAATGTTCGAAATGCACCCAGGAGGCACAAGGCTATAACTGGGTGGAGTTGTCCAGGCAAGGCCTTCGAAAAGGCAAAGCAAAGAAGTTTGTCAGTGCGAAACAAGATTTGCACCCCAGACAAGGTACAAAAAATATTCGAGATTATTTCAAAAGGCTTACTAACTGGTTTTCAAACTTTGTAGTGCATCAAATTTGTGTCGTTGGCCCTTTCGAAGATGATGAGCAAGTCACAGGGCCATCCAAGCCATCAACGCCCAAATCGAAACAGAAAAGGCAATTGTCAAATGGCAAGGCGAGGGAGGTACAAGTTGTTGAAGGGGTCGAAGGGGTTGATAATGCGTGGGTTGTGTGCTGTAGCTTGATCACTGCAAAATTGGCACAGAAAAAATTCGAGATGGAGGTATTGGAGAGGGAGGTAGAGGCGTTGGAGGAGATGTTGGAAGAGTAGAACTTTTTGTTTCTGTTGCTCTATTAAATTATCTTTAAATGTCTTTTAGAAAGTAAGGTGAAGAAGAAATGAACATATAATGAACAAAAAAAAAAAAAAAAAAAAAAAAAAAAAGACTTTTAGGGAAAGGCTCAGTAGTTCATCATAGCTGAAAAACCCTTTGGAGTTTGCATGACCATGCTATAATGTGATATCGTGATTTGTATTGTACACTAGAGGCAATCGAAATCTTTGTAAGTAATTGCGAAAAAGAAAAGGGAGGATAATTATTCATTTTCGATGTCCTGAAAATCTTTGAAGGTATCTTCGTCGAAGTTCGAACTTGTTCAAGGCACTTGGAGTCAATATCGAGGAATTTCGGTGGTAGGGAAATTGATTTTCAAGCGAGGTATGGTAGCAGTTGAAATGCAGCAATAGGTCTATGTAGTACTGACCCGTCGAGTTTGCAGAGAATATAAGCCCCCCCATAATTTTGTTCGATAACGATAAGAGGGCCAACATATCAGGGTTTCATCTTGCAATTGAGGGACTTCTTGATTTGCATGTTTCAAAGTATCTAATCTCCTTTCGCAAAGTTGTAGTCGCGCATCGTATGTTCATGAGCAAGTTCGAAGTGTTTTGCAGCTTCAATTCATGATGTGTTGATAGGTCCACTACATGCTTTAAGGTCTGGAGAACAGTTCCACTCGTATTGAGACATTACGACAGACATTCCGAATCACTACGAACGCCATGAAATTGACATCGAATCTATTTTGCACTATTTCACATTATTTCAGATGACTTCGAAACACTTTGAATGACTTCAAACAATCTCACGACACTTCGAACGACTTCGCAGCATCTCAAACCATATCGGCTGCCATATAGTCATCTTAAAACACTTTCGATATATGCTGCACATCCGGAACAAGCTATTTAGTTGCATATCGAGCACTACTGGACATGAGGAGAGAATACAAGAGAGTTAGAATGCGATAAGTGCATTTTTGTGTTTCAATTGATATATTGAAGCACTTTTACTATATGGGAACACTTTATGTTTCATCATTTATTATTTCTCATTTGTTTCATGATCTACAAGTCCTCATTGTTTGATATATTTGCCTCATGTTTAACACATGTTCTTATTTCCTTTTTAGTACTATCTCTTCATTTTGTATATAGACTTGTATTAGTTAGTTAGAACAATAATAGAACAATGGGGAACAGCACAAGTACCCTCCAGCCATTGTCAGATTTAAGAGTCATTCTCTTGAGTCTTAGTTTGCGTCATATCTCTAAGTTCTGTGAAATATCGCGAACTTCCTTGAAACTATTGTATTCACTCTCCATTTTATCACCCATCAACTATCACCATTTGACAAACACTTCACATTCATTAAATTCACTCTTCAATATACCTCGAACCTTTTGAACTTATTCAAACTTATTTGGACTACTTTGCATGACTTCGAACCTCTTCAAACCTTTTTCGAACCTATTTCACACATCTTCAAACCTCTTTCGAACTCTTTTGAATGACCTCGTATGCTCTTACAGATTATTCAAACCAGCCCTTATTATTTTCGTGTCGCTAAACACAACGTATTGGTCTCAGTGGTGATATTTAGTACCACCTTGCACCCTTCCTCTGACTCATGTTATACCATCCAAAGCCATTTAGTAGGTTTTGTTTGGGTTTCCAGGTTGAGTATCATCATTTTGGAGCCCACCGTGAGGGGTTTCTAGATCATTTCATTGTTGAACCTCCACTCTTTCCACCACTCATTTTACCATTTAGAGGCTCAATGATCTTGACTTCAAATTGAACTCATTTTGCCTCCAATCCTCCTGAACAACCAGAAAATCTTGATATAGTATCTGGCCCCTCAAAAATATTATTTCACACTCTCTTGCCCTTCATGCTTATGACATTGCTACTGTCTTTGACCTCAAAAACATATGAAACATGACATTGCACAAATCTCGACCTCGCGACCTTCGAAATCTACCTCGAACATGTCGACCTCTTTTATGCCAGCTCCCGGACATTCTACATCTCCGAAATTTGATTCGAAATAACCTAAAGAACTTTGAAATTACTTTGAAGACCTCGAATTTTTGTTTATAACTTGCAGTATTACAGATCATGGCCTAAAAAAGTGACACGCTTGCAGATACATCAACTTCAACTCTTATGACCTCTGGGAATTGCTTCCAGAGTACGAACACAGCACTTCGTTTGACGAATTTCGCATCGCCGTATTCACATTCTATCCTGAAGTAGAAGACAAACAAAGATACAGCATTTCGGACATGGATAAACTCATTAACGACCAGATTTGCACTGGTATTTTTGATGAAAATGATTTAGGAGGTTATTACAGGTCATTCTACAAGGTCACCAGCTTCCTTCGCTCAAAACATAGACTTTCAGAAGCCGAACAGAGTCAAACTTTTCTTCGAGGCTTTCAAACGGACTTATGAACTGGAATTGTGGACCATCTTGAAGTAAAGTTCCCTGATCACTATCCCAATGACCCATACATGCTGAACGGCATCTATGATGCTGCAAAATTTGCTATAGCATCCTCGAATTCATATTCTATGCCCCAGCAATTGATTTTGACCTCGAATATATCACAGTCTAGCACATCGATCGATTCTGAAGACATTTTGCACATTCTCAAAAATTTCGCATCAAACTTTGCATCGGTTATCACAGCTTCAAATTCGACCAAATTAGCACCAGAAGTATCAGTCTTGACCTCATTCATCACTGATATCACACCTTTGACAAAATTGAACCCAGCGTCTGACAGTATACCCCACAGCTCAGATAATTTGAATGACTTCAAAGCCCGTATTGCAGCCCTCGAACAGGAATTGGCCCTCGAAAAACAGCTTGCATGTGAACGAGAAAATGTTGCACATCAAAATCGTTATATTGCACCTACTGGTCTTTATTTCATTGCCTCAGCTTCATTGCCCATGTCCATTCCAATTCCATCATCCTCGCCTTCAGTAGCTCCAGCCAGTCCACTTTAATAGTTGCACCTTCATCATTTTCGAATTTGATCTTGCCTCTATCCTTGTCGCATTCACCCCCTCCATTGCCCATTTTGACCTCAACTTGCTGCTCACCACTCCCAATATTTTCGTGGTCGATCTCGTCACCTTCACCCTTGACACTAGATTCAAATTTGAATTCATTTTCAAAATCCAGTATAGCACCCGAAACTCCATTCGCATCATATATCTCCAATCATCACCTCGATATTCGCCTCCCTCTCATTGCCAAAAATATTATTACATCCATCGCCAATAAAAATCTTCTCGACCTCCTTTTTGCCCCCTTGATTTTGCATCCAATTTCTATTCGACCAATCCTTCGACTCGATTATTACGATCATGGTTAGAACCATCAACATCGATCCCATTTGCATATCTCATTTCTTTATTTTGTTGCATTTCGACCTCATTATATTTATCGAACATGTTCTACTATCCTCAACATTCTTCGCAATAGCTTCGACAGCTTTCGCTTTTATGCCCCCATGCATGCCTTCCCTAACCCCGATCTCGACCTCAATATTCCTCGAAGTTACCGAACAACTATTTTGTCTTTGCTGAATTTCCTTGATATCGACTTCAAATGCATCAAAAAGCTTTGAACACCTTTGAACCCAGACAATAATACCTTCGAAGACTTTTGAACCCTCAAAAATAAATAACTATACCTTTTTATTCTTCTATTTACTCTTCTTATCAATACCTTTCGAGCCTCAGAAGACTCAAATATCAAATTGAAAAAGAAGTACAATGGAAGCTTTTGCTCTATTCCTCTAGCATTTTCTCCAACATTTCTATCTCCCTCTCCAGCACCTCCATCTCCACCCTTATCTTGGCCAATCTAGTTGCCAGCACTCGATGATGAATGCCAGCCTCATCCAAACCCTTAGCCTTTTCGAAACCACGTGACTTCTCGCCTTCACCTTCCCTTTTGATGACCTCGTTCTCTCCTTTGACGCCTTCGATGGCCCCACTACTGGCTCGACATCTTCGAATGGGCGCACAAAACGAATTCGATGTACTACAATTTTCGAAAACAAGTTAGCAGTTGCTTCGAAACAATTTTGTACCTGGTCTTGTGCGTGAATCTTATTTTGCGCACATGAATTCCTTTGCTTCACCTTTGCAAAGCCCTCGCCTCGACGTCCCACCCCAATAGCACCCCTGTGCCTCCTGGCTACATTTTTTGCACTTTGCCTCCCCATCCTTGACAATACAGCACGGCTGGGACTTAAACCCAGCACAATGATCACACTACGAAAGTATCAGTCCTGCAAAATTACTTTGAACCTAAGTAAAAAACTCACTGGGCTCTCAAAATTGAGAAGCCTGCTCAATTCGACCTGCGCTTGCTTTGCATCCCCTGCGCCCTCGAACTCTGCCTCCTTGACATTACCCTCTTCATCGTCGACCTCCACAACTTTTTGTTTCTCCATCCTTACTATGGGTAGCTCATCCTCGCCCTCATCCTCATCTTTGTCTCCAGCCTCTGCCCTTTCTATAGCCTTCGACTCAGCCTTGAACTCCCGGTGATCGATGAATGTTTCTCCTGCCCCAGAGTCGATTAGGGCAGGTAGTTCGGCTTTTGTGTCTCCTAATATGCAGTAAATGGGAATGTGCATAGATTGGTGGCTCACTTGTGCTATCATTACAGTCGAGACGATTACTCTGGCGGGTTCCACTGCCGATGTGGGCCGCCATTTTAAAAACCCTCCTCTACCATAAGATCCAGCACCTCTTCTTTCTCTTTTTCTTCCAACTCATTGATGAGGGCACAGATCTTCGTATAATGGTCACGGGGTGTCTTCTTCATCTCTTTCTTTTCTCCCTTCACAGGCAGTTCCTTCCCTCCTCTGTGAGCACTTGCCCTATGTCCTGATTTATGACAAATAAAGCACTTTTCTTTCTTTATATGTTCGAGCCTCTCTGCATAAGAGAGGCGTGTTGCATTGATGTCCATGGTGTTTGGGTTCTTTGAGAAGCCTCCTGTTCCTCCTCCTCCTCCCGCATTACTGTAGGTTCTTTCTTTTATTGCCTTCACCCATCTCAGATGTCCCTCCGCCCTCGCTGCGTGAGTATACCATCCTTCGATGGTGTTGGGCAGGTTCTCTATTCCGAATACCTTGTCCAGGACTCGATTGTTGAGTCCATCTACAAAATATTCGATTAGCGCGGCATCTTCTTTGATCTTGGTTCAGTAGGCCAGTGTTTTGAACTGGGCGATGTATTCGTCTACTCCTTTTGCTCCTTGCGAGAGCGCTCGGAGTTGGGTGTGCGCGTTCCCTGCATCATCAATCGGTGAGAACGCTGCATGTACTTTTGCAATGAATTCCTGGAATGTATCCCAGGGCTTCGATTCAATATATCTTTCTTCCAGGTAGGCCTGCTTCCAAGGCCCTGCTGTCCCTCCGTTCATATAAGAAAGCATGAATAGGATTTTATAGCGATTGTCTGGGAATGCGGTTGCATTTGCGTCGACGTAGGCCCCACACTCAAGGAGGAAGAGCATAGTCTTTGCTCTGTCCCCGGAGTAGTCAGTTAGAGCCCTCATCTTAATTTCAGCGGGACAAGCGTTAAGGGTAGTAGGTGCAGTGGGGATGGTGGGAGTGGATGGAGCTGCCATGTTTCTTCGTCGGGTAGGGTAAGGTCGAGTGGTTCTTGTAAGAATCATGTCATAGTGTGTGTGCTGCCTAGACTGAGGTTAGTCGGCAGAGTTCAGATCAGCTTGACCTTTTGTTAGAGTCAAAGCCTTTAGTTTGTGAAATGAGTTGAGGCTCATAAGCGACAACTTTCAATAAAGTGTTCAAGATCGTCGAAGCTCGTAAGCAACGACTTGAGGATGACTCAAGCTATCAGATCGTAAAGGCATAGAAATGACCAGGTCAAGCTGAGCTTGACTGGTCCTGTATTCGCAGCTTAAATACCACAAGCATAAGATTGTAAATAGAATGAGTTGTGTTATGAAAACAATAGGAACAATAGAAGTGAAAGGACAATAGCGTGAGAGCATACGTAGCTATCACAATAGTGAGAGAAATGAGGATAATGAAGACAATAGCAAGTAAGCACTTGTTGTGAGTAAGATGTCTTGGAGATAATAACGTGAGAATGCATTCGTAGAAGACAATAGAAAAGAAATTTGATTCCACCATCCATAACATAATCCCTTAATCCTTCGACTCCTATTGACTTCAATTCAACTCTAAAACCTCTGCTTAATCTACCCTCACCCTCCATCCAGAAACCCTCTGGATTTTTCCTCATTTTATTTTATTTTGTGATTACACCAACTGCAATATGGTGATTGCCTCATGCTTAAACTTTCATTAAAGTTTCTTTTTTTTTCCTTTTTTTCTTTAGATTTGCTGCTGGGGCCAATCAAGATGGGGAGAGTATAAGGGAAGGCTGTTGTCAAAGTTCAAGATTGCTACTACCAAGGTCGTTCCATGAATGCTTGTAATAATGAAATTTGTAATGTGAGGAACACATGCAAGGTGGTTTAATTGCAGCATTTAAACAAGGATGCTCCATACTGATAAACTCATCAACAAGAATTAGTTAAAACAACATATTTTATAAGTTTCAATGATAAAAATTATCATTGCAATAAACAATGGGCAGGCCCACAAGCTGCCCCAAGAATGGTGCACTTTGATGTGGCTATGTGACTTTGTGCTTCCCGACTGTGGTGCTGAAATGCACCACAATGCTGTACTCATCTTCTATCTTGTACAGTATGTGGCATGTGATGTCCAGAATAAATTTGTCAGTTTCCTTTGAGGTTCAATGTTCATACTCAAATATTTTACTTCCACCACATTGCCAACATGCAGTGTTGGCCCACTGAGTCTAGACAGTCTTCTAACAGGACCAATAAAGTAACAAGAGTGTGATTAGAGGATAATTTACAACTTTAAAAGAGTGTACAACATTGAATATCCAAGTCATACATACCATGGAGCTGGGGGGCAACGCTCCAGCCTGTCATTGTTTTCTTAGTGATGTCGTGTTCCTCGTTGCCTAATTCATTGTCCTTGTGACCGTTGTCACCCCGGTCGTTACCATGTGGCATCGGGGTGGTTTGGCGGCATTGCGAGAGAGGGTCTAGACGTCTAGTGGGTCAGCTTTCGTCGCTTTGTCCTGTAAAAATTAGTGGAATATTAAAACCAAAAGGCATACAACTTACCGTTGTGCAACGCCCTTGAGCCTTCTGCCGCTGTCTCGTGGTTGTCCTTGCTGCCGTTATCGGCGTTGGTGCTATAGTTACTGTTGCTATTCCTGCAGGCAGCACAGACGAGGTGATGGTGCGGAAGTGGTGGTGCGCTTCTCGTACCGGTGAAGTAGGTTGAACCGAACAGAACACATTGGGGCAGAAAAGAACCGTAGCTAGAGGGCTCTCCGGACTCTCGAGCCTCGTCTGCCGTTCCAGACCTCCCCACAGCGCTGTTCATCTCCCTACACATCTGCTCAGTTGGTGGTGGTTGTGACGTGGCAGCTTGCACTGGTGCTCCTTCGATCGGTGGATATGGGTTGAATGAGAACTGAAGAAGAACAATTGAGCCCAGGCACCCCCTGTTGTCGTGGTTACAGTTGTGATCCTGGTTGCCGCCTTTGGTTCTGTGGTGTCCACCGTTGTTGCACGACGAAAACGTGAGGGAAACTGCAGCAACCTTAGGTGCCTCCTTTTACATAAGCACTCCCTATGATTTCCGGTACTCTGAAGTTTGAACCGGTTGGCGACAATTCCCCTTGGGGACTTGCGACGATGAAAGACGGTTGGAATGATGAATACATAGTTACTACATTCTTTCCGTGGCTTTTCCTCTTGACTGTTGGAGGCAAACTCGTGCAATAAGTTAGAGTTGTTTAGAAACATAATTGATCGGGTTCTTGTTTGCGCCTCCATCTCTGTTCCTGGCATAATGGCCTGGGCAAACGCACCACCTCTCGCCATTCAGTCTCCAAGACCTCGTTCTACAAGCTCAACTAGCTCTGAGGCCTCATCGCGAAGTTCTTCTCCAGTGTTAGCAGATGTTGATTCTTCTTCAGCTCTAATCCTCGTCCATGACTCCGAAGACAGCAATACTTCATTCGACTTCACCAGCGACGACGAAGACGATGACCACAGTCCACAATTTGAGGTGCGGAGGGCCTCTGTAACACCCCTCGAGCCACCTGTAGTCTTCCTGTACCTCTTGTCGCCGTATCTCAAGCTCGGGGCTTTGTTGCTGCCGCATACCTTACTGCCCCTCAAGTACGGGCTACCTTCATTGTTCGCTTTCGCTGGGTTGTCTGCCTTCGCGAGGCAGATATGGTACATGCTTGCACGGTACATGCGAACGGCAGATCTGGAAGATATTATTCTGGATGCTTTTGCCAGAGGCAGAGGCAAGGAACGCCATCGGAGTATTCTGAGGAGCACGGTACGGGCGGGCACAGGTGCCCTCAGGGTTTTGTTGGCCACAACATATCTTCGTCGTGAGTTTCTCAAGTATTCTGCTGATTCTCGTGCTGATTGCGGTTTTAGGGGCTGCTCATGTATTACTTCCACTATTACCCAACTGGGTACCTATGCCTGCTCGGATTGTTTCGACCATAGCTCTGTCTGTGGTCATATTCCCATTGTTGCTTGCACAGTCACTAGCGTCTAAGCGAGTTGTCTATGCAACATGGCTGTCTCTTGTAACCTATGTCGCTTGGCTTGGCTTAGTGACCCATGCACACGCACAAGGTGCCCTTCGTAGTAGTTCAGGCTGGCTTCGATTGGGAATCTTCTGGGAAGGGATCAGTATGTTTTTTCATTTGTTCATACGTCGCATCGCTAAACTTCTTTCCACAATAGCCATAATTGCCTTTACATTCACCTCCTCTTCCACTCTTACATTGTATGCTTCACTGAAGGGGGCCACTCAGCCTATCACTACTGCTAAAACATCAAAGACACGATCATTCTACATATTGTCTGCCCTATCTGTATCCATAGCTATCCTCCTAACGTTTCCACTTATCCTATTCTCTGCCAACCCGAACGATCCCGAAACAGTCAGTATTTCTGCACTCTTTTCATCTCATTTATCCTGAATCATTTTTCTCAGCTCTCTTCCCTATCGCCTTTTTCTTCCATCGCCCTCCCAGTGCTGAATGCAGCCACCCTCCTCCTCGGCATCCCCTCTATCATCATCACAACTCCGTCACTGCCTATTCCCGAACGCATACGCCGTGCATCCACAATCCCTATCTCCAAAACTCTCTTATACATCCTCGTCGTCGCTTTAGCCCTCTTCCCAAAGTGGATAGCCAGCGTCCTGAATGACTTCCTCATCGTCTCTGCTCTCTCCAGCACATTCTTTCTCCCAGGTACGTGGTACAGACAATCCCAATCTACCGTTCTCATCTCACGTATGACACTTTTTCTCAGCTGTGGCACATGTAACAGCACACTTTTTCAAACGCCCGCTGGCGATAGTGATGCCCCAATCGACCCTACCCGGGTTTGCACATGCTGACGGCTCTTGGTCTGGATCGAGAAGTCCACATTCTGGACGCCCAGACGAGCTCCTGCTGCGTAAGGAGCGTGCACTGCAGAGGAAGCAGTTTAAGAAGAGAATTGTATGGGATGTGGGAGTGTGGGGGATGTGTGTTGGGGGTGCTGCGGGGCTGGTGTGGGCTGTGGGGAGGGTTGCGAGGAGGTGGTGATGGGAGGTGGCGTAGTTTAGAGGAATATCCAATTTTGATGGTTCGTGAGGCTCATTGATTGTTCTTCAGCGCCTTGATGTATGTTTACTAGATGGGACAATTGTAGTGCAGGGTTTCCTTGTCTACGGATACGTAGTATGCTTATTTCTCGGTTCATGTTGCTGTAATACAACTCCTGAACACTCCTCCGTGCCAATTATTCCTGTTACAGCATGTACTAGTACACCACCACTATTATCTTTTCCTTTTTTTTTTTTACCGCAGGCTTTCAATTTCATGGTTACGCATGGGAAGTATATTGTCAGCCGTCATAGTGACAGGCTTGCTACAGGCTGAGGAAGACTGGCGGCTTGTCAAGAATTAGTTGGAGGCAGGCCAGTGTGCTTCTGTTAACTTTTGGTAGGGACTCGTCTGCCAAGAAATTAGTGTATTATCTCGTAAACACTGTAAACATGATAACAAAACACCAACCGTCTAACAAGCCCAGAGTGCGACAATGCAAACCCCACATTCCGTTGTCATGAGAAGTCAGTGACGCATCCTACTGGAGCAGGGTACAGGTAGAAGACTAGGTGCCACAGGATTGCCCGTCGGAAATGAAGACTTGCAAGCAACAAAAACATCAATTTTTCACAAAACTACAATGATAATATGTATATATGAAAATTGGGCCGAAAACAATAGTTTTGTCGTGATTGAAATTGGAAGTTCTAAATTAGGAAACCAGATATTTTGGGTGCTGGCAGAGCGTAGCAGAGAAACTGTACAAACATCCTGAATTATTTATCACGTCGCTGGAACTGTAACTTTCGGCAAAGTTTCCAGCTGATCTGAAAGCTGGCAAGTTACTCCCGATGTGAGTTAGGATTTTCATTTTCCATCAAGTGGCAACAGGATAGAGTCCGTGAACTTCCGCATAACTCCACATTCTGCTTATTAGTAGCATATCATAAAGCGATTTATACACACAAGCCGATGCCACACGTCAGTGATTCACGCGATTTGCAAGCGCGTGCATATACAAGTTTACTGCGTTAAAGGATTACCCCCAAGATTTGAGCCAATCATCGCCGGTCAGAGACAACTGTCCCGGCCGCGGCCCCGCGGAGCCACAACGACAAATGTTTGACCGTCAATTTTCATTCGAAGCGGACAATCTTCCGCAATTATTAGAGCAAGCGTGATCTGCGTCGCGTCAGGTATCGCCTGCCAAAATGTGAACTTTATTAATTACAAAAAAATGTTATAGTCAGTAATTCAATAATTATAGCTTTTCTCTCCGAACAATAGATAGAAAAGTGATGAAAAAGTACTGATTAAAAATTTTGACTAGACTTATATGAATGACTTCTTGCTTTTCTTTGCCATGTAGTTGTACTATTTCACCCATTTTATTTGGTGGGAAAATGGAAGTACTTACGTTTACTCCACACACGTTTTTATTTGCCTTTTCGAAAATTCTGCCGTGTGTGGTCGTGGGTTGGCATTATACTTAGTTTCTGCAACTTTAGGTTACGCCTACCTTTCGTATCTTTAGCCTAGTTTGTGTGTTTTTTTAGCCTACCTTGCGTTTTTTTTTTCCTTGCGTTTTTTTTAGTTGCGCGGCAGAGACCGTGACCTTTACTTCCGGCTTGTAGACTCCAATTTCGCCTTTGCTAGTGTTGTATTATAAATAGACGTAGAACAAATAAACAATTTCTCAATTCGCTTTTTGACTTCAGGAAACCGGATCAATTTGTCCGTCCACCTTGTGTCGCCGTGTATCGCACACGGCATTGACGACGCCTGGGCCCGACTAAGTCAGTCAGTCCTACACAAATACAGTCATGAATGCGCATGGCGGTCGGGCGGGATATGGAACCCAGGGTCTTTTCGCAGATAGCCAATTTACGGCGCTCCGTTTTGTACGCATCATTGCGTAGCAGCAAGCTCAAGCTTCAAGTATTTACAGTGTAGCGTGAGCGCTATAAATAGAGAAAGGCATCTGGATAAACTGTGCTCCAAATGCACCCTGCCTTCGAAGTTTTTTTTATGTGGCGTTGACAGAAGGGTGAGCATTCTATGTGGGCATTCCACTTCATCATATATTGATCACATCAGACCGTCGAAGTAACGGAAATCGTCATGGGGTGCATGGATTGACACAACTCCGGACTCATGTGCTCACTGCTTCCCCACCCCGCTTCGACCCCCCCCATGACCACGCCTATTTGCTTTAAGAAACTCTCATTACACATTCGTCGGTATAAATATCCGCTCTATGATGGGCTATCCTTCGACGGGTCTTGCCTTCCCCATTAACTCTTGTCTTCCAGCCTGTCATTTGCTTGCGTAGTGTCGACTTCAATGTCTTCGATGGATAGCTCTGTAGCAAGAAGCGCTTTTTTGGCAAAGGAATCTGTTTCTCATGTCGAGGATAAAGATACCACGAACTCAAGCTACGATGATCATATCACGGACTATCCTAATGCGTGGTCTAAGTACCGGTACTTCTTATCATCTTCACTGGTTGTTTCCACGTTCTGATTCGCTCGAAAATCAGCGAAATATTGAGGGAGCCGGTTGCTGAATTTCTGGGCGTCTGCATCTTGATCATCTTTGGTACAGGCGTTGACTGCCAGATTGTCCTGTCCACGAATACGGGAGTATCTTCGACGCCGAAAGGCGTGCGTAATATAGCATACAACTTTGTAAGCTACCAACTGAATTTTTTCACAGGCTTATCTCTCCCTCAATTTTGGATGGGCCATCGGAACAGCTATGGGTGTCTGGGCTTCGGGCGGAATATCTGGTGGGCATATTAATCCTGCGGTATGTCTTTGTGAGGAAATAACAGCGATGCCGACTCTAACTGGAAGGGGGAAGGTGACATTGGCTTTTGCGACGTACCGCGGTTTCCCATGGAAGAAAGTACCGGTACGAGAGGTGGTTTGCGATCTAGCTTTTATGATTTATCATAATCCAGATATACATTTTTGCGCAAGTCATGGGAGGCCTCACCGGAGCTGCGCTTGTGTATGCAAATTACTTCCACGCCATTAACATAGTAGAAGGTGGGAGTGACGTACGCACTCTTACTACAGCCAGTCTTTTTAGTACATTCGCGGTGGGTGCCTTGTCTCCTGTAGCTGTCAACATGTTCCTGGTTCTAATGTACATGCCAGCTGGGTTATATGACGAACGTCTCCGCTTTCTTCTCAGAGTTTCTTGCCACTGCGGTGCTTGTATTACTTGTCTTTGCAATGACGGACAAGAAGAACATGGCACCGCCTCAAGGTCTCGCTCCTCTGTACATATTTCTGGTCGTTCTCGGCATTGGAGTATCCCTCGGAATGGAAACTGGTGAACCTACCGTGCATTACCACATTTTTTGTATAAAGAATTAACTGTGGTGTTCCAACTTCTGACAGGCTATGCGTTGAACCCCGCACGTGACTTGGGACCACGTATCTTTACATCTATGGCAGGGTATGGCAAAGCTGTTTACACATTCAGACAGTGCGTAAACGTCTTCCACTTTCATCTGGTGACTGAATGACTTCTTGTAGTCAATACTGGATATGGTGTCCGATCATGGCTCCCATTCTGGGTGCTCAGGCAGGAGCATGCTTCTATGACGCTTTCTTGTACACCGGCGCGGAAAGTATCTTTAACAAGCCGTACGTCTCCATTTACTTCATAGAATGTTCTGAATTGATGAAACCAGGAATGCTGCTGCGCGTCATCGCCACCTTCATGCTCAAGCGCAGCAAGTACTGAATCCACCGTCAGGTGCCGCGGAAGTTGTATAAGTTTTTGCATGTGAAATATTGAAGGTGGCTCCGAGTCATCACTTATCCTAACTTACGCTTACTATTATTAAAATGCTCGTCTCGGACTTGTCTCCATTATCTGCTACTCACGATTGGGATGTAAAATGTCAGTACTTGGTAGTAGATGCGTATGTAAATATTTCATTACATAATCTTTAAGCATGAAATGGATTGTTTATTTTGTTCGAAAATGTTGGGACGTAGTGCAGGGGATCATAGAGATTACGTCTCACGCCAATTCAGATCCAGGACATCCATAAATTGCGCTGGTATAAAACGTTGGTGGAGTTGTAAGATAAGAAAATCAGCACAAGGGAAGCCATCTCCGAAAGATGTTTGACAGCGGAACGAACCATTCCACAAGGAAGGTCATGCCCAGAAGGCGTATACGTCGTGGAGGTCATGAAGCTTCGAGATCGATGTCTCGAGGCATGAGTGTAGATGACAGCGTGGGGCAGAGTGAATGTCTTGATCACTCGCGCTGAAATCCAGCGAAACTAAACATGCTCGAAATGCTCAAGCTGGTATGTCGGGCCGAGCTCCGGAAAATCACTTTGGGTCTAGACCCGAGGACAATTAGCGGTCAATGACAAGAAAAAAAATTTCAGAACGCGAGACATGGAATGCGCGTTATGATTGACCAATTCTTCGTCGTAGATCATTTGGTATCAAGTCATTAGGAAGAATCGAGGCAGCCTGTAAAGATAGCAGGATTTAGTACATGACAACATCTGAAAATTGTAACAGACCTTTCGAGCAATTTCTCTCCCGCCCACCTCCCAACCTCCCTCAGCTACATCAAGAATACATGTTCCTACAATCCTTTTTACCAACAGGTCCACGCCATATCGTTCTCTGGTATGTTTTCTCCACCGCACAAGGTTTTCAAGGAGCTTGATTTGACGGACCAAAAACCTTCTTCTTGCAGGTATTGCTTCAGGATCGAATGATAAAAGCGCGTGGTGAACAGCCTTATGCTTTGCAAGAAGGGATTCAGTACTGCCGATTGCGGATTCAAAGGCCGATGTGATCGTCTTCAACAAAATCTGCGATACACAGAAGTTAGCGAACAGACATCAACTATGAATGGTCCTTACTTGAAGCTTTGCGTTCCCTTCATCTACGCTTGCCTCAACCTCTTCGGCCAGGTCAACAATCCTTCTGACATGCCTCCCCGAGTACACATCAAATGCCCCACTAGCTAGCACTGCTACGATCCTTGGAATGACAGCCGTTGACATCATCGAAGCTACCAAATCACCGTCGGGGCCTAATTCGCCTTCGCCCCCATTCCCCTCAGTTGGTCTTGAGTATTCGTACAACCCCTTATACCATTTGAAGCTGTCAAAACTTTTCGGGTCCTGCGAGCCATAGTATCAGAATGACTGCCAGATGGATTTAGAAGTCCTACCTCTACGCAGTCCCATCCTACCATCTCTAGCCTCACCCAGAACTCCCACACGCCAACCATACCCAACCCTCCCCAAGCTCCGATATAACTATCTGCGTACTTCTCCCTCCAGACACTCCACCGCCCTTTCCCAGGGTCACGGAATTCTTCCGCTCGCACATCAGCTAAGACATCCTTCAGTCGCGCTGCCAAGGATTTCAGAGCATTCGCGTAGTCGGACGCTTCGGGCATTGAAAGAGACGAATCTGTTGAAAAGCCCTCCTCTTCCTCCTCTCCTGAGTTTTGTCGGCGAGCTTGACGGCGCTTAATACGCGCTTTTCGACGCTCCCGTTTTAGAATGAAGGGATTGGGCCTCGGGATGACGCGGCCGAGTTCATCGGTCTGCTCGACTTCTGGCTCGGAAGGTTGCACGAGGGGCAGAGGGCCGAGGAAAGTAGCCAAGTCATCTATATCGTCAGCTCTCCGCCTTTGGTCGATCATATCGAACCTTTCTTTAAGAAGAGATGCATGTTCCTCTTCCAGTTTCTCAAGGAGAGGGTACTGTAAATTATGTCAATCAGAATCCAAGTGATAAAGATACAAAGCAGACCTTTTCGTCCAAAAAGGCAGCGACGCCCTCCACCCACTCGCTGAAGCTACTAAACCATGCCCTCTTCTCTTCGGCTCGGCCGACCATGTCCCTCATCTCTATTTCTCTGTCGTCCAATTCACTGCGCTCCTGGACAAGGGAGCTTAGAGCAGCCGTATTATTAGCATGAGAGGTTGTTAGCTGGGAGAGCTGCTGAACGAGACGAGCAATGGCAGGACCCAATGTCGGGATTGGTGTATCAGCAGGGACTTGAAAAAGACACCTTTGATTAGATAACAAATGTTGACAAAATTTTCAATCTTACTGGGCGCTGGTTTATACGTCTGCTTGATCTTGGAGGCTGAAGACGCCTTCGAATCGGGAGTTTCGTGCCCACCTCGGCGAAGCTGTTCTTGTTCCCATTCCATTGTTTCTTCATCCTCTTCCTCCCTTTGAAGTGCGTCAAATTATCGCCTTGAAATTGAGATAGAAAGACATACGCATCTGCAATCATCTCTTTCATCGCGTCCCGCCGTTTACTTGCCTCTGCCTTCCGAGATTTCTTCCCGAGGGCTATCCTCTCTTGGGCGCTTGTGTATTCCGCAAATTCTATCCGGAGTGTCCCATTCTTGAGTATATGGTATGCATAGAATGCAAATCGAAGGTACAAACCATCGTCAGCATCACCCACTTCGTCTTCTTCCCTCATCAATCGGCTCTCTGGATGAGGACCCTGGTCCTCAACCCTCCGAACTACCGACAGAGAGACAAAATCATCAGCTCCAGAGATACCAGTCTCTCCAGTCTTGCGAAGTAGTTCACGTCGTTCTCTCGCAACTTTTATCGAGGATTCAGAAGGAATGATAGCCTCGGAAGCTTTTAATTCCAAAACAACAATTAGCATAATCCTTGTGCATTGATGACAGCTCACCAAAGACATCAGCATCATCCACATTCATCACAGAAACATCCCCTACATCCATTGACATGTCCGCGTCATAGGGATCGGACACCACAACAGAGCGAGAAGATGGCGTGTTGGCTTTTAGTTCCCTAAGGTGTTCTTGGTCATAGGTCGGACCACGATATGGCGAAATGGTAGCTTGATCTAGGTTCAGTGGGACATTGCTAGGTGCAATCAGCCAGCGTACAAGTAGAAGACTAGAAACAGACGGACGATGAGTGTTTTCCTAATGTCAGTTTCTGGCTCAAATGTGACTTCTTGACCTTGAATACATCGCTGCTACTCTCCTTCACCAAAACCTCTAAATTAGCAAGAAGTTCTGATGAGCATTACACACGCTAACCTCATCTTCGTCACCACCAAAGCTCAAGCGTGACTTTGTCTTCTTTTTGACCTTGTTCTTAAGTTTTGCCGCCAAGGTACTCGGAGAATCAATTCCGGTCGTTGTTCCAGAGGTTTCCAAGTCATTTCCTGGTGACGATTCCCTTGTTCGCAGTGCTGCCTTTGCTTTTATTCGTTTGAAGACGACAGGCGGCGTCGAAGTCATTGGTTCGCTAACCGAGCACGTGACTTTAGAATGACTTCCGGTGACATAGAAAATTTTCCACGCATCATAAGCATGTCCGATGTAACTCGTCCACGTCCGCGACCCAAACCAAAGCAAAAAGCAAAACCTTTAGATGGAACACCGGAACCTGGGCCCTCACTTCCATTAAGCCCTTTGAAGACGAAAGCAAGTGAGGTGCAGAATGACGACGAGGTGTTCATGCGCAACCGGAAGCGCACCAATAAGGATTGGGAGCACCTGGAGAGGAGAAACAAAGGCTTGTTTTTCGAGCAACTTCATGATATTGATGATTTGACCCGGGAATCTAGTGACTGAGCTTATCCACATGGATAGTGACAGTGAGGAGGAAGTCGCGTCGCCTCGGCGGAGAAATCATAAGAAGAAAGAAGAGATGCCGGCCTGGCAGAGGGAGAAGAACATTGCTCGGTGAGTGGGCTCATACCTAGTCTATGTGTAGGCGAAGCGCACTTGACACGCACTTGATACGTTGTTCACAGACGCGTCATGTGGCATTCGTGTTTCCGAATCCAACTCACGCCACTTGTATAGGTTATTGTCGGCAGATTTATTGGAGAATTCGGATGACGAAACTCAAATGGTTGGAGAGTCAACCACACCGAACAAGAAACACGCAGCAAAGCGGAAACGGGAACGAAGTCGTTCTAGGTCAATCACACCGCCTCCCGCGCTTCCTCTGCACCAGCTGCAGAAAGCCAGGGAGGTTGTACGGTAGCTAGTTTGCTACTCCTATCTATTATTTCATTCATCTCTTTTGGTATAGCCAAACCCTTGACATTGCTCCTCGGCCTGCCTCTCCAACACACGAAGCAGACCTCTCAACTGACACTGTTTTCGCAAATCCAGAATTGGATCGTATAGCGAAATCTGTAGCTTCCAGGGTTCAACTTTCTCCTGCTCCACCGCCTGTGCCACCTGAGATTGTAGGCACAGTGATATTGTCAGTTCACTGGCAACCCCATCCTCTCAACGAGGCTGGCAAGAAACATGTCTGGGTGTTCAAGATAAACAGGGTGCGTGGTTGCATTGTGCTTGCATTTTGAATGCTGAAAATGTGTAGAACGACAACTTTCACGACCTTTTTGAAACCACAGCAGAAGAGGCTTCCATCTTAACAGAAAACCTCATCATGTCCTATAGAGGGAAACGTATATTCTCCTCTGTCACACCTGTAACCCTCAAGATTTGGGAAGAAGATGAACTAAGTCGTACTTTTCCCCACTGCTTTTCATTTCACTTATGCACGTTTCAGTCGCCTGCGACAAAGCCACCTACGAATACCTCCGCAAACACCCGCTTACTGCAGCAGAATCGTTCTCTACCCTCGACCCTACAACGCAAACAGATCTTCCTCCAGACACTGATGCCGCATCTCCGCCACAGGGAACTCCGGCTTCTGACGCCGAGTCAGACTCGGACGGTGACACGTTCAAGCTAGTCGTACAGTCAGCTATCGCGAAAGGCATCATGCTCACTGTGCGTCCCACGACGAAGTGTGGGGCAATTGTTAAAGCCTTCTTGAAAAGGGCTGGAGTGGCAGACGACTATCCTGCGGTGTTTGGAGCCTCTGGAGGTAAGAAAAAAGGAGGCAAGGACCCAAAGTTGTGTGTTGATGGGGACAAGATGGAGAATGAGGCTGAGATTGGTGAAGCGGACTTGGAAGATGGTGATCAAGTGGAAATTGTAGGATTATGATTCCCTGTGGTAGTTTCCAATGGTCTTGACAGACTTTGACTGCGATAACATGCTTTATTCTGAAGAGTGAGATAGGCATTCAGGATGTTCTGATTACAAGTGTTTAGACTCTTTATTAGGCTTAAGCCAATTGAACTGACAAGTCTTTGCTAGTATATCGGTTAGTACACGCGCTTGTCATGTTGCACGTGTGTGTGTGCGCGCGAAAGCTGGGTTCGACTCCCAGGCAGAGAGTATTTTTCTTTCGATTTGTATTTTTCTGTTCCACACGTGTATAGAAACCTGGCAATGCATGAGAAACTGGACGATGCATGCATGCACGTGTGCTCAATGGCGGTCTATGTTCAAGTCCTCAAGGAAAGCTTCAAAAAAAGCAAATGAATCATGAATCAATGCCGTATGATGACGCCTCAAATTTATATTCCCACGGTTTCACCCTAATATTTTGTCAACCCTTGATTCACCACGTTCGCGACAAAGGCTTTTCAACCAACCATCATGTCTCTTCCTCAACCCGTTCCCCCTTCCTGGAAGGTTCGCATATTTCCCATACCCTTCCTTGTTTTTTTTTCTGAGCTTCTTCTTTTCCTAGGACCTTGGGAAGTCCTCCAGTGACCTGCTTAGCAAAGACTATCCTTTCCAGGGTGTTAGCCTCGAGGTCAAAACTGCCACTCCTTCCGGTGTAACCTTCAAGGCTGCCGGAAACCGTGACACCAAGTCTGAGCTCATCGCTGGTGACATTGAAGCCAAGTGGTCTGACCACGCGCACGGTCTCACAGTCACCCAGACCTGGACTACCTCCAACATCCTCCGCACAAATGTCGAGGTCGAAAACCATATTGCCAATGGCCTCAAGGTTGATTTAAACACCCAGCTTTTCCCTGACAAGGGCGCCAAGTCGGCTATCTTCAACGCTGGTTACAAGCAGTCAGGCTTCCATACTCGTGCTTCGCTTGATTTGTTCAAGGCAGGCAACCGATTTTTATTTTATTTCAGGTTGATATTTTTTTACTTATGGACAATCATATGTGTACAGGGTCCTACCTTTACTGCCGACTCCGTTCTGGGCCGTGACGGCTTCTTGGTTGGTGCTGAGGCTGCTTACAACGTCACTGAGGGCAACATCACCCGCTACGCTGCTGCAGTCGGCTACAATGCCCCTGAATATGCTATCACTCTCCACGGACTCAACAATTTGAAGACCTTTACCGCCAGCTACTACCACCGCGTTAGCCCCGACGTTGAGGCCGGAGCCAAGGCAGTCTACGACTCCAAAAACACTCACGGTGGTGTTGCACTTGAAGTTGGTACCAAGGCGTTAGTACATGATATTCCTGCACATTTTCTTATGGTAATGATGGATTATTTCAGATATCTCGACAGTGCTGCTTTCATCAAGGCTAAAATTAACAACGCTGGCGTGGTCGCTCTCGGTCGGTTGTGTTGTTCTGCGTTCTTGCCTGCCACTCAAGTTGCTTAGGATACACTCAAACCTTGCGCCCTGGTGTCAAGGCATCTTTCGGCCTCGCCCTCGACACAACAAAGCTGAATGACGCTGCTCCTACTGGTGGCCCCTCGCACAAAGTGAGTTGATCGTTTTCATTTTTTCCAGGATCGTAATAGATATCATTTTCCTCTAGGTTGGGCTCAACTTGGTATTCGACTCATGAAGTGGATGGATGACCAGGGTGAAAGTAGTCACACTTTAAATGCTATAATGACAACTCATGTTGAAAACAAGAGAAAGACTTGAGAACGTTAGATCAATGCAACCCTGTACACGTCATTTATAGATACTACATAGTTTGAAACAAGTTCTGCCAGTTGGTGTGTTAGCGTTTCAGCCACTGGTTTTTAAGTGTAGCATTTTATCTTGCCATGTCGTGCATCAATGCCTCGATCATCATCTTCCCCGCCACCTAAACGCGCTCGTCTCACCCAATCGTCCTCGCACTCCCGAAACGGACCCATGCGGGACTCTTTACCCCCACTCTCGCTCTCCATCCTCGGCGTCGAACCGCTCGATGAATTCATCAAAGAGATAGCTGATTTTATTCATCATATGATCCAAACAAGGCCAGACTTCCCAGGGGGAAGCGTCGAGGTAGAAGCAAAGGTGGGAGTGCTTCGAGACAAGACGACAGGTCAACGGATACGACCTCCTGTGCTCGTCGAGACTAGTATGTAAAATCGCATGTCTTGTAGATACCCTACTCAGTAAAATTCAGTCTTGTCACCGGAAGTCGACTGCCGTTTCGAATCCAACATGTCCGTCGTGAGTTCGATCACCTCTCTCGAAAACGACCCCAAGTTCATAATGTCTCCAACTGAAAGAACCAGCACAAGCACTTTAATACTCTCCTGAACGATCTCAAGACAACCTCTGCACAATCCTCACATCCAGCCGCCCCGCTCGGCTACAACCACCTCTACCTTGTCGACAGCTTCTACCCCTCCGACGACCAACGGGGCGAGAAGATTCGTGTTACGCGCGAAGAAAAGACCGGCGTTGTCACCCAGTGCGTGCGCAAAATCCGGCTTGGGAACCTCAACATCTACAGCCCCAAGCGCGCCGCGGACTGGCGCATCAGCGTCAATCTCGAAGTGCCCGGTACGTCCCACGTCTCCCTCTTCCTTCTGCCCATTTCTCTGGAATTTTGAGTTGTTCCGTTTTTGGTTCTGCGGTTTTACTTATGCAGTTCCCCACCCCGTGGGCGCGGTGTCGCATACGCGAAGAAAGGACAGGATGAGCTATTCGCATGAAGAGTTTACTATCGATCTCACACAAGTTACGTCTAGTATGCCTAATGTGCCTGTGCGTCTTTTTCTTTTTCGTGTACATCGTCAAGCGGTGTAATGTCCTACATGGGTGCTTATTCTAGCCGCAAATCTTTCACGAACTCGAACTGGAATTTACGCGACACGAATTGCTCCTTGGGACCGCGACAAAGCGGGGTGACGTAAACCTACCAGAACACGACCGAAGCGCGTTCGATGAACTCATTCGCGCGTTTGTGAACAATGCAAGGATACTTGTGCGGAATTCCAGTGAGGGATGGCAATAGTCAATCAATCCATTCACAGGCAGGGCCGCTGTGCACCGACATTGGGAAGTGAATATATCGGATATCACTCTATTCTCACATCGAGTCAATAGCTGTAAGCAATAATGAATCTGTACTGCTCGTCACCGTATCTAATTGTGCGTGAAGTGAAATGTGTTGGATTCTTGAGGCACATCATTATGTGGTAAGGTATGAACCCCTGAGACGTGAAAAAAACGGAACCATACCAGGCTGTGGCTTTGTACTGTCATTGGCGGGGACACAGGGTATACGAAGCCTCGTGTTCGCCTCGTGTTCGCTTCATGTTCGAGTTCACGGTGTGGTGATGAAATGAATCCGACGCGTTTTTCGCACGAGAGACGTGTTGTTTGTGTGTGTTGTGGTGATGTTGGAAGCGACCAGGCTTGTTCGAAAGTCTGTCTCTTAGCTTCGACTCTCCATGGATGCACAACTCCCCAGTTCCTCTAATGAACCATCCGATATCTTCTCTCTTTCTGACAAAGTTCTGTCTGACAATTTGCAATTCATCGAGGAGGCACGACCAGACGTCTCTTAGAAGCCCAATTGTAGCTTAATCCTTTTTCAGATCGGCTTTGGGAACTGGGGTAGCGTCTGGCTATGTCGCCCCAAGCCCACCAGGGATGGTTTGACGAATGTGCCTGACCAGAAGATAGCAGTAAAACTTGTTCATCGTTCGAAGACATCCACCACAGCAGCACGAGTGAGGTCATTGTTAGTGCACCTCATTCAATAGTTTTATGCTGCAACCTGACTTCTGTTTCTCACAGATGGAATGAAATGAAGATCATCAGGACATTCAAATCTGACCCCCATCCCTCCATCATTCCCTTTCACTCCTTCATTATCACACCTTCCTACGCGTTGATCACCATGTATGTGCTTCTCGCTAATTCATTGTGCTAATTGGTCCTTGGATGCGTGTCGGCCCGACGCGTCGAGTGGCTGTCTGCTAACTTGACAATCTGTTCCAGGGCGTATCTACCTACTCTCATTCCTGTTGAAGTGGACGAAACCAAGGCCCGTGATTGGTTTCGTTTTCTTCTTTCCGGAATCGATTTCCTCCACCACAGAGGGGTCGTCCATAACGATATTAAGTAAGCAATTTTGTTGTTATTCCTTCCGCCGTTCCTCTAACCTTTCCTAGACCTGCCAACATCCTTCTTTCCACAAAGAACGTCCCCGTGCTTGTCGATTTTGGCTTCGCCGAGAAGTACGATGTCGAATCTAGTACTGCTTTTCACAGTAACCTATCGTATGGTACTCCTGAGGTAAGGCGCGTCTTGATAAGCCGGCGGGCACAGATTCTTAATTCTTCAATAGTATCTCTCACCCGAGCGCGCTCGCGGGCTACCCCATGACACGCGAAAAGCGGATGTCTGGTCACTTGGAATTACTTTTTTCGAGATCCTTATCGGGCGGACACCATTCGAGCATTCCGATGGGGAGCAATTCACAAACAAGGAAGATTTAGAGAAGTACTGGTCACGAACGGTGTGTTATAAAGTCCAGCATTTTTGTATGATCTCGTCGTTCATCCCACGGTCTTTTAGCTTCGAGGCAAGTGGGTGGGCAGCTGGAAAATGTCGAAAGGCATGGAGCAGATGATCCGACGGATGATCGCGCCTAATGCTGATTTACGATACACCGCTCCCCAAGCCATGACTGATTCCTTCTGGGACTATCGCAGGTCCTCTGCTACTGCTCACAGTACGAAGCTTGTATGTGCTCCTTCTGCTTTTGACTGACGAGAATACTTCAGGGCGGTCTTCTAGCCACACATCATCAATCGTATTTGAGAAGGACATATGGAAACTGATGAATATCACACCCTCACGAACAGAGAAGGAGAATTTTCCATCAACCCCAGGACTAAGTCCTGTGGCAGGGAAACCTCCCAAGGAACGTCAGCCAATATCTCTACTTACCAAGGCAAAGTTCCAACCCAAGGTCCCAGCCACCAAATGTACGTTGTTACCGCTTTAACTGATTTCACCTTTTAACATTTGTAACTGGGTTTATCATAGCGAAACATCGGAAACATGGCCTCGCGGATTTATCTCCAATCAAAGGCTCGCTTACTACTTCTCCTCCCGCATCGGCTGCCGGAAAGGAAAACGTCTCGCCGTCTTTAAATCTAATCACCAACTCCGTTGCCGCCGCTCGGAAACCGCTCGGCGCCGTCAATGGAGGAGATCATATTTTTCAGCCCCAGCCCCATCTCCGTGTACGACTACCAAGGCCAGCTGCAGATGGCGTCAAAGACGAAGACCGACGCAGAAGTCGGGTATTAACCGATATGACGACAGTGAATATTGAGAAAGTGAAGCAGAGTGGGAAGGGGAAAGTGAAGGACAAGCAGGGAGGTAAAGACCATGTCAGGGAGAGGGTGAGAGATTGGGAGAGAGAGAAGGAGAGGTTGCGGGAGATGGCGAGGTTAGAGGAGATTGAGAGAGAAAGGGATGAAATGATTGAAGAAGAAGAGAAGGAAAGGGAGATAGTGGAGTGGAGAGAACGAATGGAGACCCCACGGAAGGTAGAGAAAAAGACAGAGGAAGACTCGGATAAGGAAAATCTTCGAGCAGTAGTATCGCCACCTGCAACGTCCCCCACTGCGTCTACCTTCATGACAGGTATGTTGTTGACCTTCGTGGATCTGTGCATCTTTGTCGAGGATGTGTTTATAGAATCAGAAGCGGATGCGGAAGCAAGCGAGTCGCCGATCCGCTCAACAAACGAATCTAGCCTGAGCGTTTTTAGGCATAACATCCGCAGATCTATAGGCAAGTTCTTTTATTTTTCGCATTGCATGATACATTAAAGTCGTGGAACCAGATAAAACTGTTCGGCTGTACAAAACCTCAGCTATTGCACAACTTACTGCCAGGACGACGCCTGCGCAAATGTTGTCTGTCGATGCTGGTGAGGATGATGCACAATCGAGAAGTCACGGCGAACGGGAGTCTTGGGAGGACGAAGATCTGCTTCGTGATGGTATGTTCTAACCTCCATATGAAGTCGTGTTTTAACATTCTGTAAAAGCCAAGTCCTCTCTTCCCGTTGTGCGACATGCCGTACATAGTGAACAGGTCGCAGCCGACTCTAGGATGGACAGGATGACAATTTGGATGCGAAACGTCGAAAGTTCGTGTTTCTTTCTGTTTATTTAATACAAAGATCTGACTATCCTTCATTTTCAGAGGTTGTTGAAGATGCACAACAGAACTTCGCCTCGTCGTCGACGCACAAACTTGCGCCTCTCCCTCCCCTTCCTTTAGCACCTGTTTCCCACTCCGCCTTCCGCAACCTCGACACGACCCGTTCTTCTCGTTTGTCCCGCAAGATCCTCGCCGCCAACCAGATTTTCACAGACAACACTGCGGACTACACAGCCAACAGCACGGGTGCTTTCCCTACCGTTAACACGACCACTACCGATGACGCCGCCCCCTCGGAGGGACCAAGCCAGTCATTGCCGAACATACAGATCCACACACCCTCACGACAGCGTCGCGCAACGGTCTCGGGACTATCTCCTGAGACCCCATTGAACCTGCACCTTGAGACTGGTTCACCATCTAAACGAAGGGAGAAAAGCAAGTCCCACGGCAACCTGTTCCAACAACACATCGCACCTATTTCGCTCCTGGAGGCCGAATTGAATAAACGTTTGTATTTTCAAATTTCCCCGTGTGATGAATAACTGAGTAAATATACAGAGAATGAACCCCCTGCCTCACCAAGGCTTTCGCAGGTCATTGATAGCAGCCTTTTCGTCGCGCCTCCGACACGCAGCCCCGATCTGGATATGCAGGACATATCAACCACAAGGCCCGAGACGCCATTGAACGACCTGACGTCCTCCCCGTTCCACGTAGAGCCCTACCCTGTCCGGAAACCGACTTTCCAGATCCCGGACACGCCGTACCTACGCCGTGTGGAGGGCGTGTACGACCGCTTCCTCATGGCGACGTCGGGCGTGAAGCGCCTGGGAAAGGGGTACCAGTCAGACAACACTGGTCCGGTGGGTAATGCTGTTGGTCATGCGGCTGCTGGAGCGGGCGGGCATAATGGTAAGCGCGATAGTCATCGTGCGTTTTATTCGGCAAAAAGGCCGATGCTGCCGCCGGTGTCGAGCGAGGATGTGCAGAAGGGGGCGATGTCGATGAATGAGCTGGGGATTATCACTGCTGCTCCCGTTGACGAGAGGTCGGCATCATCGACGAGTGCGATGAAGGATGAGGTTAATGCTGGTTCACTTATGAAGCGCATCAAGGCAATGGTGCCTGGGAAGCCGGCTTCCAGGAGGTTGTCTCGCTTACCAGCTTGAAGAAGTTTTTTTTTTTTTTTTCCAGATTTTACAGATTTCCTATTCTCCCCTTGGTTGCTATTCGAGCCTAGGATCTATGGTGACTCTCTGGATTCCATGAATCTCCCATATATATATCCCTCATGATCATTTATTCCCGTTTGTTCAGTGATGCCATGTTTACGTTTCCTATCTTCTCCACCCGTTGGCTTCCCTGTCATGATCATTGCTATCTAACGTTTGCTATCGTTATCTCGAACAGACGGGTCTATTCATCTATCTATCATGATTTTACGCATTACGTATACTTACTGACTTTTGATGTCATACATCTACGCAATCTGTTTACGACTATCTACGTTCAGACATGCGTAAATATTCAATAAATCTTTGAGCCGTTGCAGCTTCCATGGACTCGTAAGGTGAATTAGATTAGCCACATGCACATACTGCAGGTGCACAAACAGGGAAAGCTATTAAAGGTTTGAAATTTGAAGAAACAAAGGAAAGACTGTCTAGATACAGATACAGATTACAAGAATAGAGTTGTGTTATGATCGTGCACAACTAATGACCCCCTGAACGTTAACCTTGACCCTTGACCCTTGACCTGTGACGACTGACGAGATAAAAGTGGGAAAGGGGGATCGGAGTATGAGTCGATGAACTCACCGAATGATCAAGAACACCGAGGAACACTTGTATACCTGAAAGGCACCATGAATTGGACAACCTTCGCAAAACTTGTCATGAAAATATCAACGTCAATATAGTGATCTCCTCTGGCTCGTGTCATGCAAAAGCGCCTGACATGCGGAAACTTTCAAGAACGTCCGTAAAAGTCCCGATACTAGACATATGACAATTAACGCAAAAACCAGTTGAGGTCGGGGAGCTATATCGACTTGTGCAGTCTATCCGCTGTAAGCATTAGAAACGATTGGTTTACTAGTCCTTGTCAAAAGTTTTCCCTAGCTTATATAGCTCTTTGATCATGTCTTTATTCTGGAAGTGTAGAAGTGACATGACTCGGATGCGGCAATGGGCGTTGTCATACCCCACAATCTCGTAGAAGAGTTATCCGAAAAATCGGTGTGTTAAATAGCGTGTCGGCGTTTCCTGTCATTTGCCATGTACGCCGTGGCTCCTTCTTGGAGGAGTTCAAGTTTATGTAAGTTAAGGTCATTTTCGGTAGTGCTAGAAAAATTGGTTTTGAATCTTGCATGCTTCGACTGTCTTGTCCACATTCCAGCATTAGGGCTTTAAAGCTTTAGGCTGAGTCGAGTAGTATGTACAGTATAATGTGATTCATCCTCGGCACGTACCAGTGATCTTTAAAACCTCCGTTTGTGGTAGCATTCTCGACGCCAGTATGAACAACGCATGCGATGTCGTATCTTCAAGCTCAGGCGTCAATTTCGGCTGACCAAATTGTTGACATCGAAAGCACCCAAATCACTGGGGTTGAGGGCAGGAAGTTGATATAAAACTTTAATTGTCTTATCAATTTGGAACTATTTGAAATAGTTAGGTTGTAACTGTTGAATCGTGATTTGGGAATCGCGATTCAAGTGGTTGAACCGCCTCCGGAGGCGATTCAACGATTCAATTTTTTCGACGATTCAACTGATGTTTTAGGTTGTTGAATCGCCCACTGAATCGCCCACCTGAATCGGTGTTGAATCGTCATGTTTGACCGCTACTATTGTGATGGAGCTCATTGCCGTATCTACCATTTTTCTTGCCTTGTTCATCTTTTCTATTCCGTCTGTCCAAGGCAACAATTCAAGCTATCAATCCAGCACAATGATATCTCCTTTCGATGCGAGTGTTAACTTCAACTACACACATTATACCTGCCTTTGATATATTTTCAGTGCTCTAGTTACCATTTGACTTAGCATAAGATGATAGCCAGCACCTGTCGAATGGAACGCTGGATGGCACACTAGATTTGTGTGACACACTGCAAAATGTCTTTGCTGCCGCGCGCCATGACATTATATGAAGTGTGACAGATTACAGGCAAGTGGTATAATACGCACTATTGACATCTTTTACATACACCTCGATCTCCGTGTACGATTGAACGACATTATTGTAATGCATTTCAAGAGAGATTTTTTGGGCAGGATCTATTTCCGGCTCACGGTCCAGCATCACTCCGGTAGTTGCAAGAATACCGCTCGGGCCGGCAATGGACATATGTGCACCCACGTTGCGGAGCACTGACGTCATACTCGCCATCCGTTTGCCTCCCGAGCTCACCGAGGTCAAACACGTTTTTTTTCCCTGCGCTTCCGCGGCTTGTATTCCAACAGAAAAACTTAATATTGTCATGACTGAACCTTGGATGACTGAACCCTTTGAATTCTGTAATTTGCCTGAGCTATGTGTTTAAATACTTCGTATTTTTCTGATTGACACAGGAACGCAACAGCACACAGCGTTCCGCACACAGCTTAACAACTTGCTGAGTTTTTGGTCGGCGAAACAAATCAGCCAACAACTGCGAGCTGATCAGCGATAGCCCTGAATCGTTCGGCGGTCAGCCGACAAAATGGGGTTTCCCCTTCTTCCTTTTTTAAGTCACGTGACTACATACCAAATATGGTTTGCAGTGGGATTAATAAACATTGTGTAATGTATACGCGAGCTGGCCCATAAGCTCGTATGGTTTGCTGTATGCCGACCGTTGTCAGATCAAACCTTCGTGCTCGTTGTCCATAACAATGAGCACGATATTTATATTTCCATCATCCCTTTGCCTTTTCACAATTTTCTTTTTTGAATGTAAATTACACATGTGTTTATGTGCATTTTTCACTTATATACACATGGTTTGAAGCATGTATGTATAATGTTAATAAACAGCTCGTGCTCATTGTTGCGGACTGTGACAACGATCGGCATACAGCAAACCATTAGTTTTTATTTTATTTTATATTTTGTTTTAATAGTCACGTGACCAGATAAAGCTACCCCCATTTTGTCAGATGACCGCCGAACGATTCAGGGCGATCGCTGATCAGCTCGGAGTGTGGGCTGATCGTTTCAAGGTAACGGCCGACTAAAACTCAGCAGATCACTCTCGCATTCGTCAACGTCTGATTGATTGCATAAAAATTCGGACGATGTAAATTGAGGCCTAGAGGTACTAACTTGGATCGCGATACTTCATAGCCACGCAAAATGGGTGCCGATATGAATCGGACATTGATATTTATGGACGGCGGCGTCGAAGTTGAACTGCCTGCCACTGGCGGATATGGTGATGAGTAGGTATTTCGTTATTTCCGTCATGAGTCCATGCGCTATACGAAGGTAAGTCCACGCCTATGGTGAACTACATTAGGAAGGAGAGAACCCGGGGGGTTGGATAAGGGTTACGTTGCAGCCATGAGCCGCCTTAAACTAACGGAGACCGATCATCGAGCCAGTAACATAATCCTGTGGCTATGTAATAATCGGATAGAGCCATTCATTGCTGTATGGTAAGTTGGCGCTCAGGTCATACTACCTCAAGTTAAAATGAGGAGGGCCACATGTCTTGTTGCCGGTTCCCCACTCTCTTCTCCTCTGGTCCCTCCTCGATGTCTACTGACGTTCCGATTGTGATCGACGACGTCTCACGGCAGTGAGTGCTTCTATGTTTCTCTTCAAGTGAGTGTATACCGACGAGGGCATGAATGTTATTCTCAGGATACGCACAAATGTTGGTCTTCTAGCTTGATCAACATCTCCATTACTGATATGCACGCTCAGTATATGGGAGTTGCCAGCTTCGCCATCTTGATATGGGATCATCTTGACACTTTAACTGAAGAAGTAACGTGCATGTTATCCGTGCAACCACATTCTGAATTCATTAACCTTAGGTAGAATACATTTGGAAGTGCGAGAAACGTTTTAGTGAGTAATTCAATCACAACGATGTTCAAACACATTTATGTGCCCATCTAGTCAGCTACTTGTTTCTGCTGGCAAGGATATCTGTATCACTCTCATAAGTATCCATCTGAACTACCTGTCTGATATCAATCAGAATCGCTACTTGACCCCTCTTGGGTTCATTGTTAATTTATTTGGTACGATCCTACTTCCCCTCCCTGACGAAGATATATTCACTAGTGACATCGTTCAGCTTATCTGTCCCCTGTCTGGACACCAGAAGTAAGGAGCTCTGTTTGCCTAGATTAATTACACCCGAACGACTCATAGTCTTCTCCAGAAGTTCAAGGAATTTTCGTCGTCAACTTGTGACTGTTCTTATTGTGATTTCATAGATGCCGTCACTTTATAAGGTTTGAGGGTTCGATGACTATGATCGGCATTCACGTGGTTGGTTCGTTCCCTTCACGGTTTACCGTGTGATTTCTCCGCTGACTTCGCTGTTCAGGTTTAATGATGTTGCTTCGGATATGTGCCCTCTACTATCAACAAAGATGGGTAGTGGTCGGCGTTGGGCTTCTTCTGTTTGTACAAGCAATTATAAATGCATGGCTTCTGACTCAAGGAGAACGTGTGTCGTGTTTTTTCTCGTCCATTCGCTTTCCAAGTATGAAATATTTGTGATCTCTATAGCCGTGGTACATAATAAATATTCCGGCGTCCGTGGTAAGTTGATTGCTTCTAGTATTTCCAGGGTGATTTGTAATCTTCAGGCTAGCATGCACGATGATATTCTCCCCATCCATGTCTGTAGCATTTGACTCCGTTTTGTTACTCGAGTGCTCAAGTTATTGACATCCAAGACCAAGCGTCCTGCCGTCGTCGTCCGCCTGGCTCCCTCTTCTGTATGACACCGTGGTCGTGATTCTCACTGTCATAAGACTTCTTCCATCTGTTCGGAATCAGAATACGACATTCGTTCTGAGGCGCTTACTTGAAGATGGCTTGCTCTATTATAGGTATGCCCGTACATCGTGACCTTGTTCATGTGTTGATCATCTTGATAGCGTCATTCTTTCTGTCAATACCTCTTTGGTGATCATGATAATTCGTGCACCGGATGGTCTGAAGAACATTACTGCACAGTGTGTCCAGCTTGTTTGTTTATGCGTCTCATGCACGATTAACACTTTGCACAGACTGGAATTGCTGTTAGTTACTTTTTATTGTTTCTTTCTACTTCCGCCTATATTGACTGCAATTGCGATTGTACAAAAATCAGTATTACAGTACGTTTTTAGACTAACTTCACTCAGTGGATACTCACCTGTTTTTTACAGGTTGCGATGATGTCCCGGATTACACTAAATTTAAAGAAATCTGCCCGTAAAGCTTGTACGTATGAACTAGGAGAGCCAATTCGCCCTTTGGGGGGTATCTTCCCTCCGCAAGCCATACGCATTCTTTCATCTGCACATTCTTCGTCGTTTCCAATGACGCCGCTGCGTATACTTCCACCGCCACCACGACGTGCAGTGTTGTCCCCTTCTTCCGTTGAACCTTACCTGGAGACACCAGACAAAATAAGTGACAGAGGAAGAACTTACGTACCTCATTACCACTGGTGATGAAAGGCTTGTTGTTTTCTTTATCTTCTGGGGTTGGACTTGATTAATTGTACAAAGTGTAAAACCATGTAATATTAATTGTAGTACTTAATTCAACAAAGTTCCACGAAGTAACATTAACCCGTGATGTTTGGATTTTGTAGAGCTGGACGGTTGTGCTCGTAAAGTGCTCTCGGCATGGCAGTTGTGAAACTCAAGCATAACATTTGTCTCTGTGGAGAACTCATTGTGCATGGGGTTGTTTGTGTTTGTGTGTCTAGATGCTGTACGTGCTCGGCGACACCCATATGTGTAAACTTGCGGGAGTCTGCGCCGGACGCGACTTGAACTGAAGAAACGCGTTTTGGCGCTCTCCTTCTCTTTCTATCTTATTATTCTCGACTTGTGCTTGCGGTCTATCTTTAAATTCTGAAAACCGGCACAGGCAACCTCGACCAAGGAATTTAAGTCAATCCATTATGGCAACGCCTTCGAGGCCAACATCTGGCTCTGGCTTCAGGGCCAGCAACTCCAAATCGCTCAATGATTATGTTCGTACTTTTTAATGGTTGTTTTGGGCCTGTCCTGAGCGGTATGTGTAGCAACTAGGCGATTCACTGGGCAAAGGTGCTTTTGGGCAGGTATATCGTGCGTGTGTCGGAATATCTCCTAGAAGCAGGGGCTGAAGAGCGGTGGATAGGGGCGCTGAACTGGGCTACCGGGGAAACGGTGGCAGTTAAGGAAATTCAACTGAGCAACATACCGAAAGGTGAAATCGGTGAGATCATGGTAGGTGATGATATCTTAGATTGACACGTTCGTCTAACGTGTCCTCCAGTCCGAGATCGATCTGCTCAAGAATTTGAACGTAAGGCATCCGTAAGAATCTCTAGCGATGTCGCTTGATGCGTTGTTAGCATCCCAATATTGTCAAGTACAAGGGTTTTGTCAAAACGCGAGAATATCTGTACATCATACTGGAGTTAGTTCATTTTATTTGCTCCGTGCCTCCAGACCCACGATGACTCTGCAGGTTCTGCGAGAATGGTTCTTTGCATAACATCTCCAAACGATTTGGGAAGTTCCCGGAAAATCTGGTCGCGGTGTACATATGTCAGGTGTTAGAGGGCCTGGTCTACCTACACGACCAAGGAGTGATACACAGGGACATAAAAGGTGCCAACATCTTAACCAACAAGGACGGAACGGTAAAACTGGCCGACTTCGGTGTTGCCAGCAATACTACCGGAGCTGGTGTGAGTGATGATGCTGTTGTTGGAAGTCCATATTGGAGTGCGTAAATTTAGCGGTCTTCCTGCTGTTTGCTCACATGTCCATCATAGTGGCTCCTGAGGTCATCGAGCAGTCTGGGGCTACTACCGCATCCGATATATGGTACATCGTCCGTCTCGTCTCCCCCTTCATATGCTCACAAACAACGCAGGAGTGTAGGCTGTGTCGTGATTGAACTACTAGAGGGTCACCCACCCTATCATACATTAGACCCCATGCCGGCACTCTTTCGAATCGTACAAGACGATTGTCCACCAATACCCGAAGGTGCCTCCCCGATAGTGAAAGATTTCCTATACCACTGCTTTCAGAAGGATTGCAATCTGCGAATATCAGCCAAAAAGCTGCTCAAGCATCCATGGATGGTTGCCGCCAGGAAGCAAATGACGGATGGGCAAAAATCGGCCGGCGATAGAGCGGGGGAGAAAGTGTCTACTGGGGAGCAAGGTACAAAGAGACCATTAAGCAATTATAACTATGACGAGGCGGTGCTGAAGGTGCAGGAGTGGAACGAAGCGTTGAAATGTATGCATTATCTGGCTCGTATGAGCATAATCGTGGTCAAGCTAACAATTTGTCTAGCCCCTTCTAGGCCCTCGAAGCACCCCGGTAGACACAATGCTCGGCCCCAGTCACCAGTCCCTCGTCCTCTTGATATTACCCCTCCGATGTCTTTGAACGGGTCTTCCATGCTTCATCCATCAGGGGGACGGATGTCCGGAAGTGCTTCTAACGTAAAGCCGGTAAGCAGCAACCTTGTGGAAAAGATACAGCCGCTTTCGTTTGCACTGCAACCCCCAGAGGAGCAGACTGATAATTGGGATGATGATTTCGAGGAAGGTATCTCGTTTACGAAGCTGCAAGGTAGGTATCGATTCGATCCAGGTCACAAAATAGATTGACCCTTGAAATAGCACTAGAGCGGACGAATGTCGAAGACGATAAACCTGAAGGTGAAGATAATGCACAGACGATCCGGCCTAATCGCAGTCCGGGATTGAAGGTTGTGTCTCTGGCTCAACTACCGTCGTCTAGCATCGTCCCTATCGTCGAAGACTACTCGGACGTGGCAGAAGACGATGAGCAGCAGTTACAGGAGAAGGTCGCAGACTTTAAGGTTATTCAGAAACCCGATCATTATGTCATAATTTATTCTGACAAGCCCGAAATAGATAAAGAATTCTGTACGTCGGGGACTTTTCCACCCAGACGACATAAGAACAGTTGGCTTGACTGCTTCGCCCGCCCCAATGACTGCCCCTCTACCGGGACTACAGAGGAAGTCGTCAAGACAGAATATCAACCTCATATCTGCATCATCTGCTTCACCATTCGGCACCCCCCCAGTACCGGCGCTTGTCGCACATTCACGGTCCGCCTCGCTGGCGGGATCCATTGGTAGTGGAGGCTCTTTTGGACGCGCTGAAGCGCGGAGGCTCCAAAATCAGACGGAATTTGGGAAGTATGCCGAAGATGATGATGATGATAATTATGAGGACGTGTTTGGCAAGATCAACGGGACCGGTTAGTATTTTTTTATTATGAGTATGGACTTCGTAAGGCTGCGTTAACTGAATTTCTACGTCTCCAGCGACCGAGCACCCGATGCAAACATTGCAGTTGAATACTCGGCTATCTAACAAATCACGGGTCGGTGATACTTTACATTCACGTTCTCCGCTGTGCTGATAACATGTCACTCAGCTGGCCGACGAGAATTCTGATGAAGAGGATCCATTTGCAGAGGTATATATTGCCGGCTCTTGCATATGTTCCTTGAATGTTTATAGATCGACAGATCGACGAGGGCTTTTCTGAAGATGACCTGGAGGCCAATCTCCAGCGAGACAAATATGCACGCCTCTGTACCACGGTTAACCAGCTTATCGATGAGCTCACGCCGTCCGCACCCGATTTTCAACTTCGGGAGGCTTGTGATCAACTTGTGAGTTGATGCATCAACCATGTATGCAAACATAGTGACGAAGAGCCGCCCGTGCAGCTTGGAATCATGATAGATACGCCGGAGATGCAGATTCAGCTGGTGTCGTCGCACGGTATGCTGGCGATATTAGAAGTGTTGGAGGGGAAGTGTTCCAGAGAAGTAATAATGAAGCTTCTGCAGATTATCAATTTGGTGAGTAGCATATGTGGACGTTCCACTAGAGTGTCTGAAAGCCACATACAGCTTGTGACAGCAGATCTGGGATTCCTGGAGGGCTTCTGTTTAATCGGGTGAGTTCTGACTCTCCAACGTTGCTCAGTTTCTTAGCTTGTCGTTTCTAGTGGAATTCCTGTCATGATGGGTGAGTATTGACTAACGCAAAATTTTCTTACAATCATAATGCCATTCATACTAGAATTCACCTCCAAGAAGTACCCTTCAGAATGCCGATTTGAGGCCTCAAATTTCATTCGGTTGCTGTGTCACACGTCCATGCTGACCCTGCAAATGTTCATCTCGTGAGTTTATTTCATGACTTCTGCCTTCGGCACCCAACTGTCTCCACTCAGATGTCGAGGCTTGAAGGTTTTGGTCGATCTACTTGATGAAGATTACACAGAACAGGCAGAGCTTATCGTGCATGCACTGAATGGCATTGGCAGCGTATTCGAGCTGCAGAGCCCCACGACCAAGAATGATTTTTGTCGCATGTTCATACGTGAAGGTCTTCTTGATCCGCTGTCTGCAGCCTTGTTGAATGTCATGACAAATCGAGGAACGACGTCCATTGACATGAAGATGAAGATCATCCAGATTTTGCTGGTGTTCTCGCAAGTCTCGCAGTCAGACATTCATGTACGGAATGCGATGGGGACGAGGAAGGTTGTTCGACGTCAGTTATCATTTGTTCGTAGACGATTTTTGAGTCGCTTACCTTTGGCACGTCAGGACTTCTTCGAGCATGTGAACTTCTCGAACCCGACTGTCTTGTACAGATGCTTAAGGCTGTTAAACACTTGTCCATGAATGCAACGCTTTTAGATGTTCTACAGAACGCCAATGCTTTGGAGGTCCTGATCCGCATTCTGGACGAACAGTCATCTGGCCCACATGGCACTGTATGTAACTCAGCTATGATTCTTGTACCGGATGATTCTCCTGACGCCAATCATTTTAGGAAATGTCCAATCATATCTTCCAGACATGCTATAACCTCTGTCGTTTGAACAAGACACGGCAGGAAGAAGCGGCACAAGCGGGAATAATTCCTTGTTTAAAGCGAGTCATCGAGACGAGCTCGCCATTGAAACAATTTGCATTACCTATTCTTTGCGATCTAGCCAGTGCCGGAAAGAGCTGTCGGACACTTCTGTGGCAACACGACGGGCTTGCTATGTATCTCAAGCTGCTGGAAGATCCCTACTTCCAGGTTAGCGCATTGGAGTCGATACTTTCCTGGTGAGTGCATGTGTGCACCTCATGTCATTGACGTTGATAATATTCACAATGGTATAGGCTCCAAGATGACACTGCTCGTGTCGAAGACCAACTTACAAAACCCGAATTCGTTGACTCCCTTCTTCGCTGTTTCGTCACGGCGAAAGCTAATTCCTTCGAGAACTTGCTGGATCCCTTCCTGAAGATCACGCGCCTGTCGGTCCCTATCACAATCAGCATGACGAAATCCTCCGCATTCTTTAAACGCATCATTGATCGCCTTGGACACAACAGCAAAGCGGTTGTGCGGCTCAATCTGCTGAAAGTACTGAGAACTGTGTGCGAGGTACATCCGAATCGCGCGATGCTTGTAGAACGGTACGGTTTGTTGGGCGTGGTGGAGCGGTTGAGTCGTAGTGGCGGAGATGGAGCGGTGCTTGTCAGAGAGCTGGCGAGGGAGATTGTACCGACGCTGAAGCCGGCATTAAAGCCTGCTGTGACTAAGGTAAGGGGCGGTAGCGATGGCTTGGAGACGCCTGCTAGGAATGGAGGACTGTCACTTGCACCGAAGAAGATGAGGAGGGCCGCATCGGATACCTCGACCACTTCCTTCAGGGAGGTGCAAACTGCTATCAACGAAGGTCGGTGGGGGTCTCGCAGTAGTGGGAGCAGTGGAAGTGGGGTTGAAAGAAACGGCACTGGAACTACACGATCTGGAGAAGGGGGGCAGCATCGACCTGTGCGGCACAAGCTGGGGGATATAACCTGGTATGCGATGGATCCGCCTGGTGGTCGGCGGTGAGTAAGTAATCTGGTTTTGGTTTTTCTTTGTCCCGGCTGTCTATGGTCATTTGAATCCATTCATTTCATGGCATTGGTATATATCACTCTCTTTGACAATAGCATAGTTTAGTTACCTTCTCATCCTGACTCCTTCACATCACACGTAAATTTTAGACTCTTAGCGGAATAATGAGATGTAGAAGTATGCAATGAATGTACTCGTGCAATCAAGGGCCAGACATGAAGAATGGAGAATCACCAGCGGGGAAATATTTAGCAGCAGAGCCTTCGGTGCATACGAGAGCTTTTATTAGTTTTGCGTTTCCGCTCACCCCATCCACTGTTAGACTTCATCCTTCTGCGTTGACGAAGACACAAACTGGTGCTGGCGCGACTACCCGGACTTCCCAATGGAATCCACAGAGATGATGGAATAAATAACCAAAGGCCTGGACATCGCTCTGCATGTGTATTGCACATATGCACTGCTGCGCGTTCAATATTCGGGGGTGAGCCACGCATTGGACGACGCCAGGAGGCTTAAGAAGTTGCACGCAAACGACGATTATGAGATATTTAAGTATATAAATCTGAAGCATCCTTAAGAAAACATCTTTCATGTAAAGAGGCACTCACAGTTCACTACCTCTACTTGCGCAGGAAAGGTATCTGAAACCCTGATATCAATGCCCTCGCCCTATTTTGTGCCCCAAGTCCAGTGGCGTTTGTCACGAAATGAATATGCATCCCGTATTGTTTTGGATAAGCGTCCACATTGACTTCTATCTGGGGGAAGTATCCCATAGCACTCGACGGGAGACCAAACGACACCACCCCAGAGACAGCACTGGGAGAATTCACAGACGACGACTGCGGTGGCAGCACGATGCCATTAAAGTCACGCAGACGCGGCAGCACGAACTCGACTAGCGTGCCGAGGAAGTCGTACATACTCTGACCCTTCAAATCCACTTTGACGCCCACAGGTACACCTGGCCGTATCCAACCACCCACTGCCTTTCTCCCTCTAACTATCTGGATGCCTTCGATCGCATGACGCCCACCCGCCTTGTATGATTCGCCCGTCAGCGCCCGCATGGCCATGATAAGTCCAAGGAGGTTACTCCGGTTAGCAATGGCATCCTTCAACATGGTATGTATCGAGATCTTCTCGAGTTTGATGACATTATCCAGGCTCGACGGTGGTGGTAGCTTTTTCCCAAGCTGGGAACCGCCCACTGGGGGATTGTACCGGTTTTTGGTGTATGGATCGGAAGGGTCGAAAGTGAGTCGTATATTGCGGGGCGGAGGGCGCGGCTCTGGTTCGTGTATGTAGGTCATGTACATGAGGTTGTCTTGGAGGGTGGTGTAGTAGTGGTCTTCGAGGCGACAAGGCGCGAACTCGCGAGTTACGATATTGACTGGAGGTTGTGGTAGCTGGGTACGCTTGTTTTTGCGGAGATACTTAGTTATGCGAGGAATACGTCCAAAGCGCGTTACGGAACGCGACGACGACAATGGACTCATCGCTGTCTGCAGGCAATTGCAGGTACCAGTGTGGGTGGTTGTTTGTCCCACTTTGTTTCCCTTGCCTGTGGTCCGAGACATTTTCCGCTGCGTGGCTTTGGGTTGCTATGACTTTGTGGATGCTCAGGAACATCAGGCTCGTTGTCTCGATCTGGAGAAGAGAGCTCGCTCGGGGCCTTAGGAATGGGAAGCTCAGTTGAGGATAAAATGTACCTCGCCTGGTTTCCTGCCGAAGTCGTTCCTCCTAATATTGGGGAGGGAGGCATCTGCCTCAGATGGTTTATCACTCAAAGTTTCTCTCGTTTGCTCTGAAGAATCGCTAGATTATACGCCGGAGCTTGCCACTATGCACTCTTGCACGGGTTTCGGGCTTACCATTCTCAGGCTCATTCAACATCACCAACTCTGTTGTCCAACTGCCTACTTTACTCACATAAAGACCACTAAAGCCCCTCCAATTGCAAAGGTAAATTCCGTAATCATGCCTTCTAGTCCCAAGTGTCGCATTGCAGATAGGTTCCGCATTATTCCCCGTTGCAATTCACCCGGTTTCTTGCATCTCGCAGATTCGTCGGTTCGCAATATATGGGTACTGTATAGTAGGAAAAACATTGCACTCAGCGTGCTGCATGATAAGAGCCAGACGGTGTGTTTGATCTATGCGTCCATATCTTTTCCTTACATAATTCAAATGTTATGCAGATATCCAGCCTCGGGTTCACCTGCATATCTTGTGCTGCTATATGACATTGGTATCATGCAACATGGAGAGTATTTGATGGACGACTCCTGGACATACTTGGTCACTGGTTACTACACATTTCAACACGACAGGCGATGCCAGCAACGAGTTTGATCTTTCTGGTCTATATCGCACGCTGCACTGCCTTCCGGTTCACTTAGCAACAGCTCCAGGAATCTGGTGAAAGGTTTTGTAGGCAGGCAGGGTGGCTTCAGGTCAACTCTAAGTCGTTCCGGACATTGACGATGCTTAAAACAGTTCCCCAAACCCTCTGAACAATTTCCTCCTTCTTTGAATGTGCTCAGTAGTGCGCTTCTAGATCCTTTAACTTTCCCGTTAATCAGCGGACAATTTTAACTTTATTTCCAGTAGGAGGTCCGCTGTTGGCTCTCTAATACATACCTGGTATTCTTGAGCCCGGGTATTTGAATCAGTACTTGTATGTCCCGATGCTTTGCCCGTCCACGATTCAATCACCTGTATTAACCTTATCTACGTAGATCAGATATTTCCGAGTACGATAACTTGATGTGCGCCTTCTCTTCTTCAATGTAATTTTTTCATTAACGCGTTGGCCTGCTCTTTCTGTACGTAACTACTAGTAGTAGTCCAAGGGGCCTAAGCTTAAAAAGGGATGTTTTCGCACGGTTACCACAAATATTTGCAGTCCATTCTCCAAGTTTGTGCTCCATAATAGAATCGTCGTCTCCCTGCCCACCGCTCCTGAGCAGACCCTGGCTTGCACTGTGGTTTTTGGTGTCGCGTCCAGGGGGTTCTTAATTGCTGCTATAACGTCATGCCAGCACTAACCCAATCAGCAAGGCTCCCTGGACCATCTTGGGACGAGGAGGTTGTCCCTGCTCTACGAAAACGTACGTCCGTGATAACAGATTTTTCAGGGCGTATTAAACAACATAATTTACTTGTTTAGGTCTAGAGAGCGAAAGCAGGACTCTCGCTCGACGCATGTCAGCTGTCTCCTTATCGTCGTCCGGGGAGGAAGCTCCTACAAATTTCTCAGCGCTTGCTAAATCCCCTGCAGTACAATACTCTGCTCCAACGTCTCCATTTCTACAAAGTAACGCCAGCATTGCGCCTCGCAAGACATTTCAATATGAAGAACCGTCTCGAACCTCATATGATCCCCCAATACCTTCGTCTTCATCGCGTGTTAATGGTACCCCCGCTCCTTCAAAAACGAAACCCCCAACACCTTCGTTTCATCGTTCGAGGACTTACTCTCAGCCATATATATCAGAATTAACAAATGCCAAATCAAACATCGGCACCCGTCGCAAGATCAGCGGAGAGAAGACATCTTCGTCAGACACGTCCCGACCTTCTCCGCGTCCGAGTGACGTCAAACCCACCCGTATACCAATACCTACCCGTCAACATTCAGGAAGTTCGTCAACCCACAGCAACCCTCAACCAGCATCTAATGGCAATGGTTATTTCCACGGTTCCCCAGAACCGCGTCAATCCTCTGATCTCCCCGTTGTCCACGAAACCCGATCCTTCAGCTCTTCTCGGTCCAACCTCGCTATGCCAAGCCGCCCGAATCCTGGTCTGCTGAATGAAAAGGCCCCGTTCAAGTCAGATTCTGCGTCATCTGCTGCACATTCTCCCCAAGATGAAGTTCCCTCCCGTTCCTCAAATGAATCGGAGGAACGTCCGTTTGAGCATTGGTATCGTGGGGAGGTGTCGCGGAATGGTGGAGTGGGTGAATTGAGGGTCGGTAAACGGCAAGAGATGTTGGAGATCGCGAATTATGGGTATAAGATCAAGGATAAAGCTCTCAGTAGCCGTGGGGCAACACAGAACGTTGTGAATGAAGGGTGGCGGCGGAGAAAACGTGCAGGCAGCGTTTCTAGGGTTGAGGCGGCTGTGTGGGACAGGGATAGCTTCCACCTCGATGACGAAGGGGCTACCGAAATTGGGAGAGTGCTGGATGAGCATCCGCTTACGGATCTGGAGGGCGAAGGCTATGGATCGGAAGAAATGTCACTTTCTGAACATCGTTATTTGGACATGTCGACGGTATCGGCACCCCAGCCGCAGTCTACATATGAGCCTCGCAGTATCACGCCTACGCCGTCCATGATGCAACGGTCCTCCTCACGTCAGCAGAACTTGCCCCCAACACGCATACCAACACCTTCCTCTCGTCGCTCTTCTGAATCTCGTGCACCTACCCCGACGACAGCAATGGGACGAGGAATCAGTGAGCCTCCTCCTGTTCCCTCAACCTCTACGGCGGCTGTGGCACCCTCAAAGTCGCCATCGCCGCCGCCCACAAGGCAGCGGCAGCGGCAGCAGTCCAAGCCTTCGTCTGCTGTCAACTCTGTGACACCACGTGGAAGGTCTCCTGTGAAGAATTCAAAGTCGCGGATGGCAGCGGCGAAAGCGACACGGGCGAAGACGTTGGCGGCCAGGAAGGAGATGGACGAAGAGGCGAACCGAAGAAGTGTTGCATATTATCCGACGCCTGCTGACGGGGACGAGTTGATGGATGCAATACCGTCGTGGACGCAACCTGTACCTAAGGAAGGAAACTGGGATGACGTGAGTGTACTCTATTTGTGTAGTTTCGTGTTGGGATTGAGATTTGCTTCCTAGGTTGTTTTACCTGTCGTTGCTCGTAAAAAAGGCCTTGACGGTTATTACGAAAAAGCAGATGGGAATGCCCGTCCGAAAAAGGATCCGACTGTTGTCGTGCCTGTACGTATGCTATCTAGGCCTATGCTACGGTCATGGTTATGTTGTGTGCTGAATGTTTATTGAACAATTTGTAGGCGCCAGGTACGTTTGGCTTCGACCACACAAAATATCGACCATTACAGACAGATGCGGAATCTATACCCATGGACGAATTTGGCCGTCCTGCTAATCAGGTCGCCGAAGAACAAGATAAACACGAACCTCACTCTAATGCATCTCAGACTACACCCACTCTTCACGACGAAACGTCACTGCCTACACGAAACCATACCTCACCACCATCACCTGCGCCGTTCAGTCATTATGCAGATGCAAACGAGAAGGCGGTGTCCCTGGTTCCCAACGGGAATACGCCTGCGGACCAGAGGAGACCGGATGATGATGACAACGAGGCGGGGTGTTGCAAGTGTGTTATTATGTGATTTTTGTGGTTGTTTCTCTCTTTGGGACAGATGATATCTGAACGAACATCTTCGATTTTTGTCTCTTTCCTTTCACATCCACCACGTCGGGCCCTCACTCATTCTCTAAGCACCCTTCCATCTTGATATCACGGTTCTTTCATATCCTCACCAACCCATTCAATCCGTCCTATACACCCATCTGCTCATGCTTGTGGCTTTTATCCTCACCTTGACGTTATCTTGTTCACTACGCATTTAACCCTACGCGCCTCGTATTCCCTGCATCCCTTTCATTCCCCTTCTTCCTCGTGCTGGATTGTATTTTATTTACATGTCTCTCCATCGTCGTGTTCGCGCGGATACTCTGTTTCCAAACATCAACTCTCACTTCGGATTCCCACATGCAATACATACGATATATTATTATTGTTCCTTACTGTTTCCAGTTGTTGGCTTCCGCCTGAGTAAGGCATAATTCTATGGCTGACGGGTCTGTGTTGCACCGCAGTTATGGGTGATTTCGTAGCGAGCAGCAGCGGTGAGTAACTTGTCCTTGTCCACTCTCACCTCGTCGGTCGCAAATTTGACGTCAATCGTATACTCTCCAACGGCATTCTCACCCTCGATCTCAAGCCTCGTTTTGTTTGTGAACGAGGGTAGAATCCGGTTATTTCGCTGCCATACAATCGTATAGCTCTCGTTGTTCTTGTTTTCTTTACCGTTTTGCCGGAACTGAGCTAAAGAGACAAGTTTCAGGTCTAGCGTCTTGACCAGTGCGCCGGAGTCTGTGTAGCCACAGCCCTCCTGAATGTCGTCAATGAGATTTACACGCCGCAGGAGAGAAACCCAAAGCTCCTCCAAACAGACTTTGCAGAAATTAGGCGTGGTGACGGTGCGCATGAGGCAGTCATCGTTTGTGGGGCGGTAGGTCGTTTCGTTCTTGTCGGAGAATCTGTGATGTTCAAGTTACGCATTCAGATCTGGTCTTGCACACCTGGACTAGAAGACGTTACTGACGTTGGGAAAACTCCATAGTAACCTGCGGTTGACATAAACCTAATATGTTAACAATTTAGCAAATACTTCGGAAGGTGCTGAAAGCAGCACGAACTCATCCTCATTGCCGAACTCTATGATCTCTACGCTGCATAATTGCGCTGTGCCTTCTCTATTCCCATCTACGAGCGTGAATTTCACCTCATGCTCTCCGGGACTCAGACTGTCTTGGCGGTGGACATCATAATGCCACCGGTCGAGCCCAATATCTTCCCGGGAAACCCATCCAAGATCAGAGCCGTCCAACTCCACCTTGAGGTCACTTCTTTCAGGAATACCCGACAACGAGAACCGAATAAGGTGCCGAGAGTATGCACCGGAAGACGTGAATTTGGTAGACCAAGGTGTGGATGTATTGAGCATTGTCCAAGGGTACTCCTGCATCGGCATGACAGAACGCTCGACGTGTGGCCCTGACTCGTGTTTCTGCGGATCTGAAAACCAGTGCGTCCATGGAACGGGCTTCGATAAATCGTGTGCCGCGTTTGGCCCGAAATATGCGAAACCCCCGTCATATTCTTCGCCTACGCTGATGATGGAATGACCGAGTTCGTGACGCAAGACGAGAGGGCCATTTGCAAGCGATGATGTGATCACTCTGTGTCAATTAGGTGTATGTGAATATAATCATCGCATATGTTTTTGATGGCGCACATACGTAAATTCGCCTCCAAGACCTGAAATTGAAAGCATGAGCAAGAGAAAGAGCAAGAATGTGTTGTTCCGTACCTCCGTATAATGGATCATTACCTATGCACTGAATTTACAGCGACCGTATGATATGCATAAACTAAGAATTACCTACCTAACAAGATTGGGTAATTGCATTGATTACCCAAAGATGAACAAGCCGCCTTTGCAACTGCTGGTTTACTGTAAAACACTGCTCGAAGCTCTGTCCCGTATCGATACAAGCCGAAAGGTGTGCTGAGATAAAGAGCTCGGAACAGGGCGTCTTTCAGACCATACAATGCAAAACTCACTCGTTAGGCACTCCTCCTTTGCCAATTCCACTCTGTGACGGAAGAAAAGTTGTAATCATAGGCAGAAATTGAACATGATGATTTGGAGGCGAACCTCGCGGCTAGGTGAGAAGGCAGCCCAAAAGTTCAACAAGGGCTTGACCGTGCTGAATGTTTGGTTTCCTGAAATATCTTCCGCCAGCCTGGCGGCATCAACAAGGAATTTCTCGTGTTCGGCTACAGTATCTGTATTACCCTAGATTTGGCAACATACACAAACATTAGAAAAGGTCTGCAGACTTACATCCGTCCGAAAAGAACACGAGATCCACGCGATTGCTGGATGGTCCAGAAACTACCAATGGCTGTATCTGTAGTGGTGGGCTTGGAACATCCCCAAGAGTATATTCAGCCTCGTAATCAATCTCGTGGCCTTCAAATGCATGGCTCAGTCATAGAAAGCACTCGGTACGGAGAATCTGCTAACCAGGAGGACGAAGCGCGCACTTTGCCGGGAGCAATGAATTCGAAACTGCGACTCGGGTTGTGACGCGGAACCTATGCTCCTCTTGAAGGATCGCCTGCGGGCTCTTGCAACGGCAGACTACATATTATAGTGATGGTTAATTATCTGGTGCCTCTGATACCATGCATCGTGCACTCACCGTTCACAAAGGCTGCCACAATAAGGGAGAGAGACAGACGCATATACTAAGAGGAAAAAGTTCAGAAAGTTCATTCGAATAGTTCATCAATAAATGGAAGAAGATTTGATCTCCGCTGCCGAAAACTTGCAAGTCGGATGGCTTGACGTCGAGCGTCGTAAGATACAAAATGTACCTGCTGTTAGTGGGTTCGTTTATGGTTATCCTGAGAATAGCCTAGGTATTCAGCTTGGTGTTGCACTTTCGTTATCCTCACCATTTTGTATGAGCAGAGCATCGAAATTGTTTGCGTTTCATAAAATTTTCTATCATTTTCTAAAATTTCAGCGGAGAATTGAGCACCCCTAAGTGTGCTTATCCAATGTTTGAACCATGGCAGAAACTCTTTAGTCTGCTGGCTTGGACTCAACTTGAAGCAGTGGGACCTATATTTTGTATCAGTTACCAAGATATCATTGGTAGTTAGCCTCACGCTACTATCAATCAGGAACGAAGGAACATTTACTATGAGACCATGCAAGGGCGCCAGAAGTAAGCTTCAACGTAGCCAGTTGTTTTTGGCGCATCAGCCACTGGATATATATACTTGAGGATCTAATCAAATGCAATCGGTCTGTTTGTAGATAATGGCATCTGCGAAGTGCGCTGATGACTATCTGTGGTGCTCTACCTCGGGTTCGAGCAAGTCTGTAGCTTCCTACATAGTCGAATACTCGCTCGACTACATCTCTCAGACGACGTGAACTTCGATTTGACTTTCTACTACCACAAGACGGGCTTGCTAGGCTAGACTTCCGAGTCGCACTATCCCAACGAAGCAAATTACATCATCCGAGCGTCGAAGGATTTCAGCGGCAGCAAACACTTGTCAATAGAGTTTCTCACTGAACTCTATCTGCTGTCTCCTTTCCACCTTCCCCCATGGCACAGCTGGAACTCATCGACTCCCGTGTCTCCCTAAAGCAATGCAAACTGGCAGTACACGCCCTTCATGCACATCAATCAAAAAAAGAGCAAGAACTACAGGATTCGGAGCTCTTACCAGGAAAGGAGCAAAATATCTGGCTCAACGTAACTGTAAAGAAAATACCATCTGAACGTAAATTCAAACCTGTGAAAATGTATGTGTTTCATTCTTGAAGAAATGAAACATGAATTGAATGGTTGATGGCAGTCCTATCGCACATCCATTAGTCGATCCCCGAACAACATCAGTATGCCTCATCACAAAGGACCCTCAGCGAGAATACAAGGACCTTCTGAACACGCATAAAATCAAGTTCATCTCGAGAGTGGTTGGGATTGAAAAGCTTAAAGGCAAATTCAAGCCATTTGAGGCACGGAGGATGCTTTTGAAAGAAAATGGACTTTTCCTTGCGGATGACAGGATCATCCCTTTGTTGCCAAAATTGCTTGGCGTGAAGTGGTTCGAGGCAAAGAAGTAAGTTTGCTCTAGTCGATAACAGACAACCCGACTCACGGCTTCAGACAACCAATACCAGTATGTTTAAAGCGTAAAGATTTGAAGGGGGAACTGGAACGCGCCATTTCCTCGACATATATGAACCAAAATAAGGGGACCTGCACGTAGGTACCTAATGCGCCTTTGATCTTTGATCTACTAAAATGTCGTTTCTACTAGATCCATAAAAGTTGGGATTCTTTCTCAAAACCCCGATCATATTCTTGCAAATCTAAAAGTGGCATTACCTGCCATCGCGAAGAATATCCAGGGAGGTTGGGATAACATCCAAACCTTCCACATCAAAACGAATTCCAGCGTTAGCCTGCCTATATGGAGCTGCACCCTGGACGAGAAGGTGGGAGGAAGGTGGGATGGGCTAGCTGTCGCGACTAACGAAGAGGGAGAAAGTTTTGACGGAGACGGTGGCGATGAGGATGCGAAGATGAGAAATGATGCTACTGAAACGCGGAGCGAAATGACGCAAAATAAGAAACGAACACAGGACGACGATGAGTCGGAGAAGCCCAAGAAGAAAGTGAAAGGAGCACAGGGCAAAGTTATGGCAGCCTCCGCAGCAGCGATAAGCAATTCATCTGCTCAAACACCAGCGGCTGCTTCAGGATTCCCGTCAAAACCCGCTAAGAGCGCATCTGCGAGTGACACCCCTCTCAAACACAAAAAACACAAATCCTTATCTGATCCTACTATTTCCGGGCCGACTGATCTGACTGTTGTGCAGCCCTCGGTAGTTGAGGCTGATACCACCAACTCTGTGTCGACTAAACGCAGTCAGAAACCTTCCAAATTGACTACTGCTGACGCTCACCCTCGTGCACGCGAAATCCACGCAAAGCAAACCCCGGGACCAGCTGCAAAGAAGAGAAAGGAAAAGAGCGATAGTAGTTTTGAGGAGCAATCTTTAGTTTCAGCACCCAAGGCCGTCGTATCTCCCGCACTCCAGGCGTCCAATACCAAACAGCGGGTTTCCAAGTTGATTGACAAAACTCCAACGGGGAAGAAATCCAAAAAAGAGAGGACTTCTATCGGCCATACCGCGACACCGCCGAAGTCAGAGGCCGCGTCAGCTGAACTTTTGGATGATGTGTCAAAAAGCAAATCTGAGAAAAAGAAAGGTGCAGCAGATGTCATTGCAGCGAAGACTACGCCAACTGTTGGTACACCACTGACGAAAGACGAACTAAAACAGAAGCGTGGTTATGGAGTTGTGGAGAAAAAGAACAGGGGGAAGACGACGGGAGGCAAGAGCGCGAAAAACGGCGTTCTTGGCAGGAAACTCGCTCAGTAACGATCTTTCGTATTTCATTTTCGATCTACTGTCACCATACTTACTCGTCCCGATGCTGTAACCGATAAGCACTTATCAGTGTCCAAATACAAATAGCACCCGACCAACGAAATCATTGGTACACAAGTTAGCCAGATTTGGTATCCTTCTAGACAGTCTGACAACTTGGATACTGCTACAGCGCGACTTCTCAGACTACTTCTCCTGCATAATGTCTAATAGAACATCAACCAGGTTGCTGATACCCCACCCAACTGAGCCAAATTGCTCCATCGTTGGTGTTTTGGAACAACTATTGCCAGTCAGCCCCGGAACCAACGGAAAGAAGTTAGCCTTGGTAAGTGCATACTGCCTGTGAGGTACTTATCATGACCTGCTCTCACCCAAAGATCCTACACGGTGCGATGGGGTATGCGTATTTTCATATTTTAATGTTTGATCAAGACGCTCATTATTACGTTCAAAATGATTGCTTTAGGCATAAGGATTATTTGTTTCAAAAACGCCTGGCCATGCGATTACCCTTAGATTCCTTCCGCTTTGACTTCCGGTGTGTTGTCGTAAGATCGCATCCAATTTAAACGTAATAACGTATCAAGTGGAAATCACGAGACACCAGGGAACTGGCGGCAGGGCGCACTCGATGATGACGTGCTAGATCTGATAACTGTCGTGGAATATCTCAAGGATAATCTTGGATATACAATTGACCTAGTCGTGGGTCACTCCCGCGGTTCTGTTGTCGCCATGCATTGGATTTGTACATCGGAAGATGGTAGAAAAATATCCGGATTTGTGAACGCCTCGGGGCGTTACAGAATGGCCGTAAGTCAAACGCATTTTTTCCAGCTTCACGGCATTTCATAATTCACAGAAAATTCTTGGTAATGGAAGTTTTTTGTTATATTTGGATCGGCCTTCTGAATTTTTGCTCTGGACTGGCAGATGCTCCTCAAACTAAGATCTGGCTGGAGAGTTTCCCTAAGTATGGTTATCACACTTGGGTAGGTTCTGTCGCAAGAAAGCAAACTACGTTCAAGATTTACCCTGCGGATCTCGAGCAATTTACGAAGTACGACACATCAATAGTGTGGGATCATTTCCCGCCGGCGATTGATGTTTTAACACTACATGGCCTGTCTGATAACATTGTACCTCCGTGAGTTCGTGCATACCCTTAGATCATTCCCTGAACTTTGTTCCAGTTATGATGCTGTTATATATGCGCGCGCATTTAGCAGTAGAACGCCTGGCACTCATACACTGAATCTGATGGAGGATGCCGATCACAATTTCACGGGGCGTCAAGACGAGGTCATGGAGTGCATCCTGGAGTGGTGGGCAACCCGCCAAAGCCGCGAACTCAAGACAGGACTTTGGGTGACGGGAGCCCGAGGGAAACTCTGATCGGCTGTCCCACGGACCAGTTTCCCTACCCGTTTTCGGTTGTGGGGTGTACAGACGAAATCTTCCCGGCGGAGCAGTGTTGTTTTTTTTATTCTGCTTTGGCAGGTGTTAGATAAGCTCTGTTCTGCCGGCTGGCCTTTGTAGGACAGACGTAATGGTTAGGATCTCTTCGACCATATTCTCCACCTCACTAGTTCAATTCTGCTTCGAAATTACTTGGCTTGCCGTCCGATCATTGCCGTTATGTTACGCATTCCCTCCGCCACTAGAGTAAAACCTTTTTAAACGGAGAATAAACAATAAAATACGATTAAGTTGGCTATAGGCTACCTATGTGTAGGTTATGGAAATACGCGAGAGGGTAAACTGTAAGTGGGTGGTGTCGAGACTAAGACTGACTCGTTAATTTTAAGAGAATAGTAAATAGCGGAAAGATGGATAATCGATACAGATAATGATAGCTTGCATGAGACGTCCGTCCATTTCGGTGTATGCACTAGGTAAAGTCCACAACGTGCGGATTTCCCGAAGCCTGCCCTAAGCCTGCCTTCTAGGCGTAATTTCTTCCAGGCATAATTTAGTCTCCTGACAAGCCTTCTGGCTGCAGGGTAGCAATTAAATATGGCGGCGGCATCCTGCCGATATATGCAGATAGTCGTCGAGGGCGGTATAGTTGGGTGTGGATGTTCTAGAAGAACACTGCACCTGTCGCAGATGCTCCCTCGCGTACTGTCGTCTGGGAGCCCTGAGATGATTTGACGGAGCCAGAGTTAGATTGGTTGCTCATTGTGAATGAGATGAACTCGTGTGAATGTGAGTGAGGGCGAGATTGTGATGGCAGAGAGAAGGCTTGTTGAGATTGGCTGGCTAATATACCGATGACAGGTGAAAATTATGAAGAGTCATAGCAAACCTCCATCTGCATTTTATAGCGAATTGAAGATTCACTTCCCGCAATTCCTGTGTATGATTATCATGACTCGGATGAATCGCTCACGGAACCGTTATGAGCATAAGCTATCCCCACGAAGCGCCGAGATTAAACGGAGGAAAACACACCAGTACGGATTTGATAATGATTGCGGCCGCAACCCTCGACGCCCAAACCAGGGGTCTGTGGCAAGTCTTAGTTGGGGCAAGTTTCAAGTTCACCGATTACGGGGTTAAGCACTCACAGAAATGGAAACTTTTTGTCACGGGCTGGCACGGGAACATACAATGATTGTAACGCAACACATCAGGCACGAGTCCAAATACGGCTTCAGCGAGCGCTAGCCCATGCCAGTTCAGCATTTACTGCTAGCATTACAACACCCACATGTACTGATGTGACTCTTATGTTGCCACTGAAACCTGGACTTTCTATTGAGCCGATCAGAAGAGTCCCGGAGTGGTATTCCTACCGAGTCGTACGTTCCCTCCTACTAGTCAAGTTCACTTCAACGCCCGCACAGCATTAGGGGGTTTGCATTGACTTTTCTGCCCAACGTGCAGGTTCAAGGTTCAAAATTTAAGCCACGGGTATCTATTTTCAACCCAATCCTCTAAATTGTTCAAAACGAAAGCCTGTCATTGTCGACTTTCAAGACAAATTACAACAAAAACAATCTAAGGTTGTACATTTGTTATTTTTCATGCATCTTGTACTCACTGGGGGTTGGATTCAGATCTCCATGATTAATCTTCCCGTCACACTGTCATCGTATGTCATTGTCCACACCAGCCGGGCCGGCCCCGTCCGATCAGATTACGAACATGCTTGTTTTAATTGTTCACTTTGCAGCAAGGGGGTCTCGGAGTTGGTTAGTTACGTAAAAAAAAGTTTTGGTGACCGAAGAATGGTCAGAATGTGCCATATAATGTCGTATTGCACAACAAATTACCATCCTTATACCAACCTGAACAACAACTCCTAAGTAATATGTATACTTAGTGGTGAATCTGGGCTAATTTGGGAAGCACTCCCAGGATTGTTATGTAAAAAAAAATTGACTCGATCTGTTCGAGACTAGAAGTTGACAAACCGGTCTTTTCTTCTGTAGCACCTTCGACGAATAGTCCGCGAGGAGGTCGGCTTTCAAATGCACCGCAGGAAGGAATCCTGCGAGTTAAATCCGATGACTAGGGAGATGTTCCATTGGGATGGCTCCTCCGTTGGCAGTGTGAGGTAGTCGAGATCTCATCCTGCTGGTGACGCATTTGATTTCGTTACGTCGGGTTTTATGGACGCCTTTGAAAGTGCGTATTCCCATGCTACATGCTACAGCTCTCGTAATTGAGGCTCTTACTAGTAGGACCAAGGACAAAATATGAAACCCAACCGCGCACTGCTTAGACGTACTTTCCAGTCCATTGTCTCGTTCTTTGCATCATGACATGGATCACCTAATTATCCACTTGGCGGGTGATGACAAAGAGTTCGCTAAAAAACTCTGGTTACCTTGGGGGTTACCCCACAGGCGAGAGTCATGTGATGCACACAGATCGCAGGAAGCGTCCTGCTAGGAATTCGTCGAACCGAAGTGCTCTGTAAGCTATGTACTAAGCATCAAAACCCATATACGAGTGACGTGCTTTACGCAGCTCAACTACCCGAAGCGGACCGTCAATGTCGGTACAGTCATCTCCCAGCAATGCGCAAAGTGACCCTGACGTTAGAAAGATGAAAGCATACTATTTTCGGATTGTTAAAAATAATCTGAAGCAGTGGGTAGTTAGGACAGTCGTGCGACCTATGCCTGAAAATCTCAAATAACATCGGCGGTGTAAAGTGCGGAACAGGTCATATTGACACTAGATATTGATGGGCAATTTTAGGAATATGTCATTCATTGTCGTGTCAGTGACAAGTTGTTGAGTGTCCAAGAAATGCTAACGTCCGCTGTTTTGTGCTGCGGAAAGCCTGTTGCATAAATAATACAGATACGTGAGTTTTTGAGGGGAAACCTGTAACATGTGCTTGGTAAGGGGAATAAAAACAGAACATGCCGACGACTCATGCTAATTCGGTTGCCTGTATGTACATCCCTCAGAATGGTGACGTACCAGTCGTACCTGAACACAATTTACACAGCCAGCCTTTGATTGACTAAACGACGGTGAAAGATGTTGAGTGTACATTTCTTGGCAACTGATTTACATAGAAGCTGCGTCGGTCAATCAAGCTTAAAAAATTTCGTTAAACGATTTCTGCGATTATCTTTCCACTGTCAACAGTCAAACAGTCAGATAATCGGCCCATGCAAGATGTAACAACTTTCCGAACAGACCTATTTCCGTTTGCTTGCATTTCTCGATGAGCATCTTGGATTTCTGTCCATGGATAAATCTAATCACATGCATATTGTCAGGCAAAGTTCAAAGGAAGGGAAAAGCAGTCAGGTACGAACCTTGTGGATGTAGACTCTCAGAGGGCCGTTACCATCTTTCCCTGTGATTTTCGGAAGGACCTCAGTCTTGACTCTTGGGCAGTATTTTCAGGAACGCAGAGACATGTTAGCAAATAACAGATCCACTAACCCTGCAATCAAGTCAGCTTGGTACGTTGCACTGCGGGAACGAAGGGTAGACCCTTGAATGCGCAGTCGTTTGTATAAAATGGGCCTAAGATCGATGGAATCGACTTCGGAACCTGTTCATAGGAAAGGCTTCACTCTTGTGCTATTGGGAAGAACGATGGACATACCACTAAGCAGCGCTAACATGGTCATTCTGCCATCTACAGCCAAGGATTCAATATTTCGTTTCCAATGAGATCTCCCAACAAAATCAACGACAACATCAGCGCCTTTACCGCCAGTCACGTCTTCGATCACTGATGAAAAGTTTTGGGTTTTATAATTAGCTGCGTGGGTAGCTCCGTTAGGCATGTTCAAGAGCCAGTCAAGTTTTTCTTGTGTGGATGCAGTGGCGGTCACAGTGCGGCTGTCCAAAATGAGAAACTTCGACAGGAAAAAGTTCATAGACGCTTACGCGCCGTAGAGGCGAGCCAGTTGAATAGCGGCTACTCCAACACCTGAAGCGCCAGCATGAACAAGAACATTATCATCTTTCGTCACTTCCCCATAGATAACAACCGCTTGGAAGGCTGTAAGTGGATCGTAATCGAGATACGATCAAATCAGTTGCAATTGAAAGCATACCAGTTAAAAAGTTTTCAGGAATGCTTGCAGCTTCCGCCCAAGACAAATGAGCAGGCTTTGGAAGAATGTGGGAAGCTGGAACAGCGATATATTCGGCATAAGCGCCCTAAAGAAATTCAATTCAACAGATTCGAAAACCACTTTTAGCGGAATACCCACTCCTCCAACAAGTCCTAGGACTTCGTCATTGAGCTGCCACCCTGAAACATCTGCACCTATCTCGGATATATATCCAGAGAACTCTACTCCCAGTATAGTCGACGCTCCTGCGGGAGGCGGATAGAAGCCTTCGCGTTGTGAGATATCCATACGATTTAGACCGAAGGCCTTAATCTAGAAACACGAACCGGTCCAAGTAACCACTGGGGCAACAAAACGTCATCACGTACCTTAACAAGCACCTCATCCGATCGAATTTCGGGCTTAGGAACTTCGCCAAGGTACAGATTTTCTATAGGTCCCTTGTCGTCCCTGATCAGAATAGCACGCATTCGTATGTATGAAGTCTGAGCGCCAGAGTTCGGATTGCGATTTGCTGACATTTGCATTGGTAAGACATGACCGGAACATAAATGAACCCGAATTGCCGTTCATAAGCGGATCAGGACCTCCGACAATTGACTCTTTTGGCATACGAGAAGAAATAGACAAACATCACTGAAAAAAACAAGTGTGCAGCCCCGCGTTCGGCAGTTGGATTGTGAGAAGACATGGAAAAGAGCCGGTTAACATTGTTCTTGGTTTGGGCAACCCACAGTAACATTTGGGCAAAAGTGAAAATACATTTCGAGAGGCAAACCTACTAGATCACACCACAGTGCATCCACTACAACAATGATAGGGGAAAACGATGCTGATTGACGTGCGCGCGAAGCGAGTAAGTTAAGATGCCCGCAGCAATGGCGGTGCGTTATAACCATTTTGGAGTTTTTCGTTTTTGGATAAACCTGTAAACGGCACAAACGCGCATAGCGAATATAACAGAATTCCTGCGATCTCCGTTGATGCCTATCAGTGCTGTGCAGCCAAAGTTATGAGCCACGTACGATTAGTATGTAGCGTATTTTTCAGTGATTGCGGCTGTAAGGAGCTCCATTATTGTGGTAAAGTCCATCCTCGGCGAAAGCCGGTTTAACGTTATGATATCGGTAGTTGGAGTCATTTTAGTGCCATTGAGCAGGCCCATGTCGCCAGCGCCCTAACAGAGTGGAAAAGATATCAGGGAAGGGATTGCATTTCTGAGCCTGCTGATGTGCAGTCATCACATCAAAGGGTCGAAGACCAAGCCTTACCTAGGTACCATTGTGATGGCTGTCTCACAGCTAATATTGGCTGAACTTGACAGTGTAACGTGACATTACTACATTTAGTAGTGTGACAATACTGCTTAAATAATAACACGTGACCTCATGTTCGTTTTTATTTTCCACAGCAGAACACTGAACAGCCTCTGTAACCCGATCACCCAAGTGAGTGCCCTCTCTTCGATTTGTTGCGACGATGAATACCGCTATGGTCCGTGTTTCCAAGGGGCGATTAGACACCGCTGATCCAATATGCCGACACTCCAATTTCTTTCCTTAGCTCTCTGATTCTGTCAAATGGGTGTTTTTCAAGATCAATCTGACTTTCTTGCCCAGATCGTCGCAACCCACAGCACGAATTGGCGCTGACATTGAATCAATTGATGATCTTGTGTATCCAAGGTAAGCGCTCGTTACGTGTCGCTGATGCAATTTAAATTTTGCGCTTTTGCTATGATGATCTTTGCTATGGTCCGTGTTTCCGAGAAGTGACTAGACACCACTGCTCAGATATGCAGAAAACAGTTTACCTAGCTCTCTGACTCTCCTTGCACTCATTTTTACATGTCTCATCAACTTGTTGCTGATCTGATTTCATTCTAGGATTGCTTTTTTTTTTTCTTAAGTGACTGTTTACTTGTTCTCTTTTCTACATGTCGATGCAGCGCTTAGCTGAACCCGGTTTGTTTCGTTCGCCAAAGCCTGTATGTAGATCAGAACAAGCTGTGCGACGCACAGTAATTGAATTTATTCCTGTTCAATCCTCATTACAATCTTTTTTTAAAACAAAGAGGGCCAAATGCTATGAAGATGATCAACTTGTATCATAACATACAAACTATCCGCCTTAAGCTGGCGTGCGTCGAGATAAAGTTCAAAACACCGAGTTTTTTTTTTTTCTGAGAGTGAAGTAGCGTATACTGAGAATGGGGTAGACGCAGCTGGACAGCCTTTACCTGGACCTTTAAGGTTCTGTAGCATAACCAACGATGCAACAATGCGTGCAGCCTGGGACAGTCTCCAATGCCCGTCGGGTTAACGCCAGCCTGATACTCCAAATCGAGGGACGAGAGAATTTACACCCACACCCCCCTCTGCTGGAAGCCGAGAGGCTGCAGGAGATACAGAGGTCGCTAGGGAAGGCGATGCAAGGGGTTGGCGTTAGAATTCTGTATGGGTTGTTGCTGTGCAACAAAGGTCGTTGATGCAGCAGGACTGTCTTTACAAGGCTCATTGAGGTTTTGCAGTATCACGATGGCAGCCTGGATACAGAAGCCGTGCCTGGAGTTGTCGGTGGGGAAAGAAATAGGAACCGAAGGAAACCTATGCCTCTTGTTATGCTAAATGCTATCGATCGGTAGACACTGGAAACATCTTATAGGACATAACAGTTGGTCAAGGCTAAGTTCTGCCAGCAGACGGTGCCAGTAGTGTTCAGGGAAGCAGGCAAGGCTAATTAGCTGACGGTAAATTAGCCCAGGTAAATTAGCGTCAATTTCATCTTGGCCGAAAATGCCAGGTCAGGGTAAAGTAGCTTATGTCGGTAATTCAAATAAGTAATTCCCCGAGAAATTATTAGGCTCTAACAATCCTTAAAAAGTACGGAAAACTCTGCATTCACTTGCATGATTGCTGAACAGATTAGCACTCTCCGCTCTTATCTTCTTGCATTGCCAGTATCCCTACCAACTGCTCTCGAAACCTCTTTATATAACTTCAACAACTTCAACCCGGATTTGGACTGGATTGAAGATGCCAGAGAAGAGGCTGCTATCGATCGAGAGCTTGAGATTATGCTGGGTTCATGAGCAAATGGACTGGTTCTCCCAGAATGAGGGCTTGTTGTTGTTGCACTTGTGGATGTGCTTGAGAAGTTCATACAGAATTTTCTGAATTCAGTAATCCTGACCCTGTGGCTTACAGATGTAATGAAGGCAGCAGAAACCATGATAACAGCTACTGGGCTACAGGTATGTGCCATATTTCATATCATTTGCTGCTAGTACTCACTGTTGATTGTAGTTGCCATCTACAAGCAATTGAGATATGGAGACAAGCATAGATGAAAGGCCAAGGCTTAAGACTAGCAAGCTGAAGAAAGTGAAGGCCAAGCCCAAGGGTAAAGATAGCCAAAACAAAGGATCTGGAGTCAGACTATGAGGATGAAGCATATTCTACCACTGAAGAAGATGCAGATGACAGGAAAGGTAGTGTAAAAACTCTTCCCCTCCTTCTTGTTGAGCAGCATGCTATGCGCAGTGTAGAGTGCTCACAGATCTTACTACTTACCTGTTGAGTTGGTTAGTGTGCTAAGTAACTTAGGTTAGAGGGCATAGAACTCTCTGTATTGCTAGGTAGAGGTACAGCATACTTATATACCTAGAGCACCCACATGGTCACATGAGGCTCAGTGGGGTGGAGAAAAGGGTGGTGTACTGCATGGTTCCTGTCCACATGTCATTATGACATATTTGTATACATATATTTACATATATATGTGTTTACACCAAGGCACAGAATAGGTGCCACATGCAGATTTAATTCAACACCCCCCCACAAACTGTACCGGCATCAACCTGGAGGGGCTTTACGATCCAAGGTGCCATATATAGGTACTAAGTTTGAACCTCAAATTTAATTCCGAGGGAGCTTCTAAATTTCTTGAAGAGCTGCCTCCCGAGATTTTTAGTAAACATATCTGCCAGGTTTTCAGTTCCTGAGATGAAGATGACTGTGACCTTGCCATCTTCGATACATTCATGTGTATAATGATAGCAAATGTTAATATGTTTAGTCCTTCTTTCCTGAATGGGGTTAGATCCGATGAAGATCGACCCCTGATTATTGGCGCAGATAGGCACATTACTCAAGGAATATCCCAATTCAGAAAATAAGGATGTGATCCACACTATCTGCTGACAAGTGTCAGAGAGAGCCATGTATTCGGCTTCTGTGGAACTAAGTGCTACAGTTTTTTGCATACGGGACTGCCAGCACATGATGCCTCCTGCTAAGGTGGCAAAGTAATCTATTGTGGACTTGCGTTTCACGATGTCAGATGCCCAGTCCGAATCAGTAAAGGCTTGGAGGCCCTGTTTGCTACAGCCATCATAGATAAGCTCATATGATTGAGTACCGACTAGGTAGCACATTATGTAATGCGCCTTATCAAGATGTTCTTTACTCAGATTAGCCAAGAATTGTGACATCTTTATCACCACGAAGGCAATATCGGGGTGAGTTCCGAGCATCAGGTACAATAAAGACCCGATCACTGATTGAAACTCAGTTCTGAGAGCCGGATTAGGCTCATCAGGGTTTTCTGTAGGGATGTATCCCATGGGAAGTGGAGTGGGGGATGCCTTGGCATTCGTCATTCCAAACCGAGCTAGCACAGTGGCTAGGTAGGTTGTTTGGTTCAGAGTAATTCTTGATGTGCCTTGTATTATGCACATACCAAGGAATTCAGTAACACGACCAGTGTCCCGACACTCCCAATGCTTGAGACACACATTTTTCTTTTCCTCTACAAGGCATTTATTCTTGCCCAAGAACATGCCATCATCGACATAGATTATTGTGATGACAATGTCTTTACCATTTTTGTAGATGAAAATGCTGGTGTCTGAGCTGGCGCATTGATACGGCTCCCTATCACCCTGCGCGCATGCTACGGCATTTTTTGCGATTGTGCACACCACCTAGATGGCTTCCGCACACTTTGCGCGCTTCCATGCGCTTTCGCATGCCTTTCACCATTTAGGTGTGCCTTTGTGCACCTTTTGCATTTCTACTGCACTTTTGGTTCCCCCATAGCTGCCAATCGTCGTGCACCCTAAATGCGCCTCGTTGCACTTTGAACTGCCTCCATGCGCCCCCCCCACACTCCTTATCTGCCTTCCACATTTATTGCACACTCGATGCACCTTTGCACACTCCTTTTATGCTTTACCTGCAACTCACATTCCCTGCTGCACACTCATTGCATAATCCCTATCACACACACAACAATCCACTGCACTAGTGTGCTGCACATCACAGCTCTCATCTTACTGGCACATTTATTCGAGGTGCATCGCGATTCCAACATGAGTGAACTGCACATTCTCACATAATCAGGGCACTTTGCACCTATTTGGCATTGGACTGTGTGCACTTGGGTGCTTTCATGTAATCCTGGTGCTTTGGCGGTATTTGGTCTTTCACAGCATCTCCTTATAGTTCTTCTGCATTTCCAATCGGCACCGCCTTATCTGGTAACTGGCACAGGTCGATCACGTCATTATTACTAAGGTGCAGCATGTGACACATAACACTGAAGTGGATTAATTGGGAAGAGCGCATGAGACTTAGAGCACACCAATAATAGCATATCACACCGGAACAGTTGGATATTGAGCTATAGGTGTGCAAATCTTATTGGCTGAGGCAGCAGCATAGTGCAGTCAGGTTTAGATGGGCGAATGGATGCGCTTGTGGGTAGCACATGGCGCTTTCTATTTTTACATTTTATTTTACCGTTTTTATCACATAAGCCATTTGTACATAGTAGGCAGACAGATAGAGAATCCACAGGATCTTTCCTCCCCTCATAGTTCATAGCTCAGTCAGCGTTGCACATAGTCTGTGCACCAGCGTCCAGTCTGTGCACCTTTGTAGTGCACCCTTCGTATAGCCGCATTTGTGTATCATTTGTGTCCCCTCATCGTATTGTTGTGTTTTGTCCCTGCGTTGTGTCCCTCATCCTCGTTCGAGCACTTATACAGTGTGCCCTTCATATAGCTGCATTTGCACACTGTTTGCACACTGTTTGCACACTGTTTGCACACTGTTTGCACACTGTTTGCACACTGTTTGCACACTGTTTGCACACTGTTTGTGCCTTTTTCTGCACTTTGCGCTTCCATCCTGTTGTGTGTCCCCAACCTATGCACCACCTTCACAGCACACCCCAGTGTTGTCTCCATCCCACTACACCTCTCGTCTTCATCACCCTCATCATTGCACACTTTTGCGCTCCCATTGCGCATTTTTGCCCCTTTGCATTGTGCACTTTCCCGCCACTGTGCATATCTCCCCTTTAGCGTACACAACTAGTGCACACATTGAAAACCGCTATACCAGCCTCCCCATAGTCTTTGTGCCCTGGAGAACGATCTGAGGCCCTCTAAGCGAACTCCCCCCCTCACCCCGAGCATGCCTGCAGTTGTAGGTTAAGTGTTCACCCCTTCCGTTGAGACTCTGCACTGAGTACCAACTGAACACATCATTTCTGGAGCCCACCGCGAGAAGTTTCTGTTTATCAGACCATATTTTAGACCTCCATCGGCTCACCCTTCGCTCTAATATTAACCACCTTCGCACTCTCCATTCCGAGCTGTTAGCAACTGTGCTCCAGCTTGGGGAAATACCAGTATTTGAATCACTCTTCCTAAACAACACGCATCACTTGTCTGCGCTGTCTTTACCTCCACCTTCACCTGAATCATCCCTACCTACCTTAACTCTGTCTGCATCACCACATTCTTCCCCGCCTTCGAATTTTGCTGCGCTTTTACCAGAACTTAACTCTACATACCTTATTCCACCTACTATGGCTACCATGCATATGCCATCTGCATCTAACCAAAATGCACCGCGTTTTGACCCTGCAAAACCATGCGAACTCCAGAAGTACTTTGAGGAGCTTGCACAACTCCTCCGTGATTGTAACGTCACCGATGAGACCAATAAGAAGTTCCACACTGTGCACTATTTGGACAGCGACACTGCAGACACTTGGAAACTGCTACCGGAGTATAGCGTGATGCACAACTATAGCACGTTCAAAGACGCTGTCCTAAAGCTTTATCCCGGCTCTAGGGATGGCAGCAAATGGAGTATTTATAAGGAGATGCTGTGAAAGGCCAAATACTGCCAAAGTGCCAGGATTACGTGAAGGTGCCCAAGTGCACACTGTCCAATGCCAAATAGGTGCAAAGCGCCCCAATTATGTGAGAATGCACAGTTCACTCATGTTGGAATCGCGGTGCATCCCGAATAAATGCACCAGTAAGATGGGAGCTGCGATGCACAGTGCACCGGCGTGGTGGATTGTTGTGTGGGTGATAGGGATTGTGCAATGAGTGCGCAGCAGGGAATGTGAGTGCAGGTAAAGCATAAAAGGAGTGTGCAAAGGCACATCGAGCGCACAATAAATGTAGAAGGCAGATAAGAAGCGTGGGGGGGGCGCACGGAGGCGGCTTGAAGTGCAATGAGGTGCATTTAGAGCGCACAATGATTGGCGGCTATGGGGAACCAAAAGTGCAGTAGAAATGCAAATGGTGCACAAAGGCGCACCTAAATGGTCAAAGGCACGTGAAAGCACACAGAAGTGCGCAAAGGCGCACGAAAGCGCATGAAGGCGCGCAAAAGCGTGCTGTGCAAAGTGTGCAGAAGCCATCTAGGAGGTGCGCACAATTGCAAAAAATGCCGTAGTATGCACGCAGGGCGATAGGCAGCCATATCATCTCCTCCTAACTGAAGTACTGACTGTCCTCAGGCAGCATGCGATTGGTCAGGGCAAAATTTTCTTCGCTCACATAAGTGGCCATCCTCTCCTTATCTATCTCTGACCACCATCTATCCTCTATAACTCTTTCCACAACCCATCTCTACCTGATCCGATGGCTTCAGCATTTACCTTAGCCCTCAGACAAATAATCCTGGCCCTCAATGAGACCCTCCCTGCTGCTGGGAGTGAACAGACGACAATGCAAGCTTGGGGTGAAGGGTTTTGTAGTAAACTGGTGTGCTTTTTGTGTTTCTATAACTGGTGCAGGTTGCTAAGGGTTGGGGCATGTAGAACACGTATAAAAGCCATGCAGACACTGTCAAAGACGACACAGAACTCGACGTGCTCCTCACGAAGGTGCGTAGCACATTCAGTGGGATCATGGTGGAGGAGTGGCTTGCTTGGGGTGAGGAGCTGATGCCCGATATGCATAAGATGATTGAGGAGAAAGAGAGGTCTGAGGAATTTGAGCGTAGGGCGCATGAGCTGGCGGGGTGGCTGGAAGCGTGCAAGGCACCTGCGCACTCTTGACTGCTGAATTGCAGGTGCCCGAGGTTAACTTGTAGCATCTGGAAGGTGAGTTCAGAGCAATTGATGAGGCAAGTGATATAGATACCGCCGAGGTGCAGGAGGATGAAAAGGCGCGCATTGTGCTGGTGTGCTCTCTGCGCGCGCTTTCTGGAGATACCGATGCTGAGGTTGTAGGTGAAGGAACTGGGGAGTCTTGGGAGAGTGGGGTGACGAGTGAAGGGGAGAGCGAGCAGAGCGATGAGAGCACCAGTGCGCGCAATGCGCGTATGTTGAAGTGCCACCATTGAGTGGCATTGGCGCCACCTCCAATGCTAATAGTGGACCGGTAAGTTTCTTTGGATATGCTTCAAACTCACTAAACCATTCCCCTTTTCTACGCTAGTGTGATAACTGCTGCCACATGGGTCAACCGGCTAGGTGCACCTCTGTCAATAGAAAATGGTGCACCCCATGTGCAAAGGGTAAGAGAAAGTGCGAATGGATGAAGTGCACTCTTGCACAGCTGTGCACGACTTCTAGAGGCAGAAAAGCAGCTACTGGGTGCTCTGGTGTGTCTTTTTCTCATCCTCCTTCCATGCTGCGCTAACTATTTCAAAGGCACATCGCAAATGGACAAGGGCAATGAGAGCGATGCGGGGCTCATCAGCCCCTCGAAAGAGCGCACATCGAAGTGCTGCAAAGTCGAAAACACACCCCCTCCCCTGTCACAAGTGCGCCCAAGGCCGCGCCGCCTTACTGTTCACCAGGCAAGTGTGCACATGCAATCCTCATGCCAAACAAGATCGGAAACACCTTGGGGGATGCAGTCTACCATGGCCAGGACGTCGAGGCACTCGACTTAGTGCAATGCTGCTCGGTGGTCACAGTCTTGGGCATTACACATGATCGCCTTAAAGAAGACGTCCAAAGGTCACTCATCGAGTTAGAGGTTGCTAAGAGCTGGTTGTGCAGCGTGGAGCAAGCAGAGGCAGATGCAAAGGCGAAACTGGATGGAGCCTCAGAGCACTTGGAGTTCCTGGAGTCCATTGAATAGCCACTCGACTGTATAAGTTTTACATAGTGCATTGATCAATCTCTTTGTTGTGCCTGTGATACGCATGGTGTGCTCCAAAGCAGTGAAGTGTGTGCACGCACGCAAATGTGCACACTTCGTGCCAACCTGCACGCGTGCTTCCATGGTGCCATAAAATGAAATTTGTAAGTCCAAATAATATATGTGAGGGAAAAGAGATAATATAAGCAATGTTCGAGCAAGAAATGTCAAGCGCACAAAAATGCGCACCAGCACAAAAATGTGCAAATGCAAAAGGAGTGTGGAAAAATTGTCCAACCATCACTTTCCTCCTCCTAACTGAGATATTGACCATGTCCATTGATAAAAGAGTAAGAGATAAAATGAAGCGCATGCCATAGGACAAAGTCTAAAAAATGGGAAAGGCTCAGTAGATCATCATGGCCAGTAAAACCCATGGGTTGTGCAATCATGGAACGTGTCCAGATGCGACTTCACGAATAGGAAAAAGGTAATGTAAAAAAAATGAAAGAAAGCAAAGCATACGTATAAAAAGGTGAAGTATCTATAGCGGTGCACATGGAGCGCTAGTTGCGCACCTCATCGGTGCTTTCTTCATCCTCAGTGCTATCTCCTTGCACTTCTTCTTCATCAGCTGCTTCTTCATCTTCTGTGTCCACTACTATGGACTCTTCCATCTCCCTCAACCGTGTTGTAGTGATATCGAGCGCTATGTCAGGAAGTGCAATGGACTTGCACGCATGGTACTGCAGTAGGCGGAATGCAGCTACTGGCCTGTCAAATACTGTCCCATTGAGTTTGCAAACAATATATGCACTGCCGCAATTGCATGACACTATAACTAGAGGGCCGAGATAATGCGCATGCATTTTGCAGTTAAGGCTCTTCTCAATTGCTGTGTTGTGCATAAGGACTAAATCGCCGTGCTGGAAGTCAAAACTGCGGATGGTTTTTGAGTGCGCCTTCTTGAAATGGAGCGCTGCTTTGCACCTCTCTGCATAGATGTGGGAATGGATGCACGCTAAGTCTTCTGGATGCTTTTGTAATGCACACACACACCGCGCGATCAAGTCTGTAGTGGAGAGTATAGAATCTGGGGGTGGGTTAAGGTATGTCGCTTCAATGATATCGAGGGGGATTAGGGGCTGCGCGCCTGTCACAATGAAGTATGGCGAGATGCCAAGGCGCCTTCGAACTGTGATGTGCTCCACCCAAAAGACTGAGTACAGTGCACTGAACCATTTTGATTCTACTCCATCTGTGGCTTTGATAAGTGCTTGACGCATATCGAAATGTGCACACTCGACAATTCCATTAGCGCACAAGTTATAGCCAGATATGCGGATGTGATTGATATGGTAGTGCTTACTGAGGTAGGCTAGCGCTTTGATGAATGGCTTGCCATTATCAGTAACTATCTCGCACAATGCACCCCATCTGCAGATGAGGTCTTGAAACATCCAATTGCCAAGTGTGCTCACATTTTCTTTAGGAAGTCCATGGAATTCTGGCCAAGTTGCAAGTGAGCAACGCCCTTGGACGATATAGTGCCACCCTGCTGATACTGGTAAGTGCATCGTATCAATATAAACTTTACTGAAGAGAGGCGCAGGCATTGCAATGACTGGCAGTATTAGAACCTTCTGCGTTTGCTGGATCTGGCAAATATGACAAGTGCGCACAAACCAAACTATGTCATCCATAATGTGTGGCCACCAAAAGCACTCGAGCAATGCAGAGTGCATCGCGTAAAAGCGCTTGTGTCCAATGTGGTCATGGATGGCGTGCAATATCAGTAAGTGTCTAGACTGCCAAATAACAAGCTGGTGAGCGCCATGCACATTGCGCTTCCATAGGCGTGTCTTGTCTTTGAAAAATGCGCTCGCATAGCACATGAGTGCGCTGTACTCAGAATCTGTGAAGTCGCTAGGGCATGTTAGGGTATCCATCCAAATCCACACCAAATCTAACTTCTCATCCTCTGCATCTGCTGTTGTGCTCCTTGGAACTTGGCTATAGTCATCATCATAAATAAGTGCACTATTGCGTGCACTTTGCGCATTTTGTGCATTTGCGCTTGGCTCTGGCTGCATTAGCATGAGTGCTTGTGCTTCAAAGGACTGTGAAATGGGATGTATCACATGCATAAAGCCATGTAGCACATCAATCCAATCCTCAAACTCTTCATCCTCTTCTCCTTCTAAGTCCTCTGGCTGCTTTGGCCAATGTGAAAGCCCATCTGGACCATGCACCGCTCCCCTAACATGTACGAGTGTAAAGTGGAATGTAAGGATTGAGACGATCCACTGGTTAATGCTAGCAGACAGTTGGATATCGGAGTTTTGTAGCATGCCCTTGATATAGCATGCATCAGTCTCAACAATTAAGTTGCGCACACCTATAATATAAAGGCGCAAACTGCACAGCACGTGGTAAAGCCCATAGATCTCCAGCTTTGGTTGTGAAAAGTGCGCTTCTCTGTTGTTGAGCATAATTGAGCCGAACCAGTTGTAAATGCATGTTTTTGCATCTGCGCTCTTTTGCTGGCAAAGATAAAAGCCGACCGCTATCTGGGAAGTGTCGACTGCAAGGATAACAGGGAGTTCTGAAGAATAGTCAATCAGTTGTAGTGCAGGACACTCTAGTACCGCTTGCTTGATGTCGTTTGCACCACTATCTGCTCTGGGCCCCATTCAAATGGAGCATCCTTGCGTGTAAGCCTCGTGAGCACGTTAATGCAGCGCGCATAATTGTGGATATAAATGTGCATTAAACCGACTGTTCCCAAGAATGCGCACACTTTCGAAAATGTGTGGCATGCGCCCCAATTGCGGATAACATCTACCTTGTCATGTTCAGGTTTTCTACCTTCTGGTGTGCAGTAATGGCCAAGGATGACAAAGTTCTCAGTGCACAGTGTGGATTTCATTCCAGAGAAAGTCCCGCCGCTATATTTCATGCACTGCACAATGCGGTTCACGTTCTGGAAGTGCTCCCACACAAAGTGCCTTATGGCAGGGTTTGCAGAGAGTGCTTCACACGATCCATCTGGTAAAATGTAGCACTTCGAAGGCCCCTTGACTGGGACATCATCGATATAGGGAACGGTGTAATCCAGAATCTCTGGCTGCAGAATATAGCACACATCATCGTAGAAGATTGGTACTGAGTTTGTCCAACCCATTGGCAATGTAACAAGGTGCATTGCACCATACGGTGTCTGGAATGTCGTAAGGTCGTGCGATGATTCTTTGATTAAGCACTCGTTGTATCCCACATATCGATCAAGGATGGCGCCGCATGCATGCCCCACAAACTGCTCTGTGAGGTGCTCAGATGTAGGGGTGACACCGGAGTGTTTAATGGTAACACGATCAAGCGGTTCGAGGCTATGTATGATGCGCAGCGCTTTTCCATCTTTCTTGAGTGTGCAGAACCAGCATGAAATGTGGAATTCGTTTGGGATGGGCACAATAACTGGTTTGACTTTTCTAGCAACCGGTTTATATTTCTTCTTGGTTACTATGCCCTTTTGCGGTGCATGCACTGCTAAATCGATAAAAGTTGCGTGTGCATGTGTGCTTTCTGAAAACATGGCTGGAATAAATGCCACAGTGTCAATCAAGTTTAAGAGCACCTGCACATGACTGTTGGTACACTGAGATAGGTAGAGTTGAGAGATAATAGAGGTCGAAGGAACGGAAGCAGAAAATGGTATAAGTGCAAATGCAGAAACATCACAAGATTGGGTATCAGAGTCGAATGTTATGATAGTGGCGGCTTCTCCTTGGTCTGCAATCAATTCCTCGAAGCCTGGCAAAAATTTCTTTGTAGTTTATGCTGAATAGCAAAGTGCAGTGTTGCTGGAGCTGGTAAGAAGTGGTGCAATTTTCCTCTAGACTTTGTTGGAACGGTGGAGATGGCACCTGTGTTTGGATCACAGATCGTAATCGTTTGCGCCTCGTCCGCAAAGTTGCGCACGACGGAGTGCGTTAACACATCGAAGGGGCACCCTAACAGAATATCGTAAGCAGGTGAATGGATAATGTGAACTTGCACATAGACAATGATGTCTCCAATACGCGCGGAAACGTTGCATGCAAGCCCAAGTGACTCATCTACCTCTCCATTGGCCGATTGCATGTATAAACGAATGCGCAGGTCATACTGAAGCCCAAGACGATGGCAAACCACTTCTGATATTGCGATAATTTGCGAACCCGGATCTAAGATAGCTTCAAAGTATTCTTGGTTGTCAATCAATAAATCAATGGAACGAAGCGCATGCGACTCTTTTGCAACCTTCAAAACATCCAGGTTTTCAATTTCGCCTGGCTGGAGGTGGGTGAGGTACTGTTCAAATGGATCCTGCAAAACAATAGGAAGCGGTGCTGCAATTGCTGCACTAACTGGAGGTGTCACATTAAGCACTTTATTTTCTGCAAAAGGTGCGCACGCATTGCAGCACGTGAATGGCATAACACTCGCAAGGTTGGAAGCTACCACTTCTGCACTGGTAGCTGCAATGCGCTTTGGGGTGACTTGTTCTCTATGGCACTGCCTGAGATCGGGCAAAAGGGATAGGAGCTCTTCATGTGAAACCGTAATGGAGGGCGCCTTCATGGTGCACGCATATACATCATCAACAATCTGTGGGTTCTGGATGGGAACGACAGTGCAGTATGATGGCTCTTTGCCTTTGGAAGTGTTAGCTGATATGTCTGGTTTATCTGCTGCTGCGGGTGCAAAATGCGCTTCGGGAATGTTGGAATAGGGATGTATGGGTGTCTCATCGGGCACTTCAGTTGCACTCACAGTGGGTTGCAAGGCTGGGGACTCGATACTGTCGGTGGGCGCAATGTCTGTGGTTGTAGAATGCGCGCTCTCTTGACTGGAGGTATTGCGTGGTGCGCACCGCAGAATTTCGACGCTGTCAAAGACTTGCCTCTTCCAAAGCTCCATCAACTCCCGCTCGAGCGCATCAATGCACTCTTCCTTCATTAGTTGTGCATTTGGTGCACTTTGCATATATTCTGCTGCAGGCGCTGAAGCGGCAACGTACGTTGACTGTAAAGGTGCTGCTGGAGCTGGACGAGGCGCTATTAGTGAATAGCGCGGGTAACCCCCGGGTAGAAAAATGAGACCCGTACCCGTACCCGCTGAATACCGTACCCGTGCCGAAGGGTACAGGTAACCACATTCGTGGGTATGGTTTCCGCAGGGTAGTGCGGGTGCGGATTACCCGCGGGTTTGGCACGGCAGGTACACCTCAATGTTGCCGTAGAGCCCACCGAACTGACGAACAGTGCATGCACCGACGTCGCTGCCCCACAGCGTCATTGCCCAATCAAAAACTCAAGTCCTCGCCGAGAAACGCCGGCACAACAGTGCACGATGCCCCATGAGCGAGGAGCTGAGCCAAGGGGTGAGACGTTGTCGTTGGTGCTGCCGACGAACACAGGGCGACATTCGCCATGGAGAGGTGCTGTGGGCATCAAGGCATTGATACTAGCCATGCCGTCAAACCTGTCCACGAGCGGCAGAGCTGCCCTCGTCGTTATGGTCGCTCTAGAGGCCATACATAGCGCCGACGCTCGTCGAATGCAACGCTTGGCGGCTTCGGCTGTAGTTGTCATCGAGTGGGTGAGGAGCTGGGACTGGCCCAAGTGCCCGTTGAGGTTGAAGGGGATGCCGCCGAATCGCGTTCGTGGCGTTCACCATTAGTGTAGGGCGGCAGGCTGCACGTTGGGCCTGTCCTCCTTGTTGGTCATAGCTCCCATGGAACTGAGAAATGGCGCATAACGATGCATCCAGCAACCGCTCGTCGTTCCACGGCCATGGCAGCGAGTGGTGGGGTCGTTGAGAGACGTGGCGCGTTGAGAATGTATCCGGCGTTCACAAATGCCATAAAGAAAACCTAAACGATAGTGGAGAGTGTCAGTAACAGAAAGCGATGTGTGAGTACGTGCCGTTTCATCCAAATGCCTCTCCGTTGTCATCCCTCTGCCTCTGTTTCCCCCACCCCTCGCACTAGTGGTTGTTCCCCCCCCGTTGTGCACACCATCGAGCCTTGACGAAAGTGGAAGAGGGCTGTGGCATGTCGAACAATGCCAGGTAGCTAAGGCTCAGCGACCGGTGACGTGGCATCGTTGGACGTCGTCTGAACTTGTTTGAGATAAGCTAGTAATGTAAATAGTTAGTTAGAAGCAAGGAATGAAAAAAAAAGACTTACGGTGTCCGGTTATGGGGGAACGAGGCGGAACTGCAACACCAGCGATGGTGGGGATCACTTGTTAGCTGTTTTGGGCACTCGGTGACACGGCATTCTGTCGTGATTCATGAGGGTAGCTATAGTTAGGTGGAAGGCCAAGGAATGAGGAAAAAAAGACTTACATCATTCGTTTATGGGGGCAAATGCTGGCGATGGTGGGGATCACGATCGTGATGAGGGTTTGGGGCAAGTCTTAGCGCTTACCTGATCATCTGAGTCATCACCGACAAATCATCGCTGGTGGAACCTCGATTGGGGTAGCTTCCAGAGAGGGGGGAGGAATTAAAAGCATCAAATAAAGTAGTTAATTATGCACAGACTATCTATGTGTGTATGTATCTATAAGTCTGCTCGACAGCTTACTGTACACTGTTCTGTGTTTGTTCTGTGTAGATTATCTATGTTCTTATGCAATGAGAAGTATGAGTAGTGTTAATCTGCTTTTTGGTGATAACAAAAGCCAAGATTGTCCCATGGACCCTTAGATCCTGAGGACCCTTATTCGGACCCTTATTACCCTTCATACCCTTGGCAAGGGTAGGGGTTTTCAGAGGGTAGAAAATCTGTACCCCTACCCTCACCCTACCCTTACCCTCGATAAAACCCTGGGGTATTTCATACCCTTGCTATTCACTAGGCGCTATATTGTAGATGAGCTGCAAATTGGTATTAGATGAAAGTCAACCAGTGGCAATCTGCCCTGGGTTGCGCTTATGCCATTCCTCGATGCGCTTGCCCAAGAAGTTGCCTGGAATAGAACATGGCACGAATGCGCCACCTGGGAGGACGATGTGCCCTTCCGCATTTTGCCTACACTTTCCTTCACTAATAAGGCACTCAATTGAGGCACACTCAGGGATATAATGCCCTGTCTGACTGCAACCATTACATTTGTCATTGTTCAAGCGAGGCGCACCATTTCTGCCATCTCTGTGTGATGCACTTAACATGGTAACTATTGTCTGTGTTATGCATTTGAATAAGACTGAAATGTCTTCTGCTTTGACTGCGGGTGCGCTAGGTTGCAGCTGGGAAATGGGTGCACTGGGTGCTAAGTAGGGTGCATACATATCGGGGTTTTGCACTGTGAGCCCGGTAAGTGGCTGGAAATAGCATGCTGGGCCTTCAAAGATAAAGTCGATTGCATCGTGTATTGCATCTAGTGAGTATGGCACATTTGCAGGCTAATTCGGTACCACAATCGCAAGGCAGCTCAAAATGTGCTCGAGCTGGTCTGGTTGAAACACCGTAATGAACATGTGGCTTTGGTCGTAGTGCGCCAATATGCCTTGCACAACTAAGTATTCACTAATGTTGAAAAATGCACGGTAATAGCATGCAATTTCTTCTGCAGTTACAAGGCCAATGCGTGTGGTCTCACCAATAAGCTTGTCCAGGTCGCTAATACTCCATTTACTGCCATCCCTAGAGCTGGGATAAAGCTTTAGGACAGCATCTTTGAATGCGCCATAGTTGTGCATCGTGCTATACTCCGGTAGCAGTTTCCAAGTGTCTGCAGTGTCGCTGTCCAGATAGCGCACAGTGTGGAACTTCTTATCGGTCTCGTCGGTGATGTTACAATCACAGAGTAGTTGTGCAAGCTCCTCAAAGTACTTCTGGAGTTCACGTGGTTTTGCAGGGTCAAAACATGCATGTTTTGGTTAGATGTGGATGGCATATGCATGGTAGCCATAGTAGGTGGAATAAGGTGTGTAGAGTTAAGATCTGGTAAAAGCACAGTGAATTGCAAAGGGGGAGAAGAATGTGGTGATGCAGATGGAGTTAAGGTAGGTAGGGATGATTCAGGTGAAGGTGGGGGTAAAGACAGCGTGGACGAGTGATGTGTGTTGTTTAGGAAGAGTGATTCGAATATTGGTATTTCCCCAAGCTGGAGCGCAGTTGCTAACAGCTCGGAATGGAGAGTGCGAAGGTGGTTAATGTTGAAGTGGAGGGCGAGCTGATGGAGGTCTAAAATATGGTCTGATAAACAGAAATTCCTTGTGGTGGGCTCCAGAAATGATGTGTTCAGTTGATACTCAGTGCAGAGTCTCAACGGAAGGGGTGAACACTTAACCTACAACTGCAGGCGTGCTCGGGGTGAGGGGGGAGTTTACTTAGAGGGCCTCGCATCGTCCTTCAGGGCGCAAAGACTATGGGGAGGCTGATATGGCAGTTTTCAATGTGTGCACTAGTTGTGTATGCTAAAGGGGAGATATGCACAGTGGCAGGAAAGTGCGCAATGCAAAGGGGCAAAAATGCGCAGTGTGGAAAAATGCGCAATGGGAGCACAAAAGTGCACAACAATGAGGGTGATGAAGATGGGGGGTGTAGTGAGACAAAGACTGCACTGGTATGTGCTGGGGATGTGATGCAAAGGTTGGGGGCGCAAACAGGATGAAAGCGCAAGGGGCAGAAAAAGGCACAAATGGTGTGCAAAATGCAGCTATGCAAATAGGTGTGCAAATGGTGTGCAAATGCAGCTATATGAAGGGTGCACTATGATAGTGCACAGACAAGGATGAAGGATGCAATGCAAGGGACGAAATGCAACAATACGATGAGGGGACGCAAACAATATGCAAACACAGCTATACGAAGGGCGCACTACAAAGGCGCATGGACTGGATGCTATTGCACAGACTATGTGTGACGCTGACTGAGCTATGAACTATGAGGTGGGGAAAGATCCTGTTGATTCTCTATCTGTCTGCCTACTATGTACAAATGGCTTATGTGATAAAAATGGTAAAATAAAGTGTAAAAATAGAAAGCGCCATGCGCTACCCACAAGTGCATCCATTGGCCCATCTAAACCTGACCACACTATGCTGCTGCCTCAACCAATAAGATTTGTGCACCTATAGCTCAATACCCAACTGTCCCCATGTGATGCACTATTTTTGGTGCACTCTAGGTCTCGTGTGCACTTCCCAATTAATCCACTTTGGTGTTATGTGTCACGTGCTGTGCCTTAGTAATAATGGCATGATTGACCTGTGCTGGTTACCAGATAAGGCAATGCCGATTGGAAATGCGGAAGAACTATAAGGAGATGCTGTGAAAGGCCAAATACTGCCAAAGTGCCAGGATTACGTAAAGGTGCCCAAGTGCGCACTGTCCAATGCCAAATAGGTGCAAAGCGCCCCAATTATGTGAGAATGCACAGTTCACTCATGTTGGAATCGTGGTGCGCCCCAAATAAATGCACCAGTAAGATGGGAGCTGCGATGCACAGTGCACCGGTGCAGTGGATTGTTGTGTGGGTGATAGGGATTGTGCAATGAGTGCACAGCAGGGAATGTGAGTGCAGGTAAAGCATAAAAGGAGTGTGCAAAGACGCATCGAGCACGCAATAAATGTAGAAGGCAGATAAGGAGCGTGGGGGGGGTGCACGGAGGCGGCTTGAAGCACAACGAGGCACATTTAGGGTGCACAATGATTGGCAGCTATGAGGAACCAAAAGTGCAGTAGAAATGCAAAAGGTGCACAAAGGCACACCTAAATAGTCAAAGGCGCACGAAAGTGCATGAAGGTGTGCAAAAGCACGCTGCGCAAAGTGTGCGGAAGCCATCTAGGAGGTGCGCACAATCGCAAAAAATGCTGTAGTATGCGCGCAGGGTGATAGGGAGCCATATCACTGCCTTGTGATTGCGGTACTGAATCAGCCTGCAAATGTGCCATACTCACTAGATGCAATACACGATGCAATCAACTTTATCTTTGAAGGCCCAGCATGCTATTTCCAGCCACTTACTGGGCTCACAGTGCAAAACCCTGATATGTATGCACCCTACTCAGCACCCAGCGCACCCATTTCCCAGCCACAACCTAGCATGCCAGCAGTCAAAGCAGAAGACATTTCAGTCTTATTCAAATGCATGATACAGACGATAGTTACCGCATTGAGCGCATCACGCAGAGATGGCAGAAATGGCATGCCTTGCTCGAACAATGACAAGTGCAATGGTTGCAGTCAGACAGGGCATTATATCCCTGAGTGCGCTTCAATTGAGCGCCTTATTAGTGAAGGAAAGTGTAGGCAAAATGTGGAAGGGCACATTGTACTCCCAGGTGGTGCATTCGTACCGCATTCTATTCCAGGCAACTTCTTGGGTGAGCACATCGAGGAATGGCATAAGCGCAACCCAGGGCAGATTGCCACTGGTCGACTTTCATCTAATACCAATTTGCAGCTCATCTACAATATAGTGCCTTGTCCAGCTCCAGCAGCACCTTTACAGTCGACGTACATTGCTGCTTCAGCACCTGCAGCAGATTATATGCAAAGTGCACCAAATGCACAACTGATGAAGAAAGAGCGCATTGATGCGCTTGAGTAGGAGTTGATGGCGCTTTGGAAGAGGCAAGTCTTCGATGGCATCGAAATTCTGTGGCGCGCACCATGCAATACATCCCATCAAGAGACTGCACATTTTACAACCACAGACATTGCACCCACTGACAGTATCAAGTCCCCAGCTTTGCAACCTGCTGCGAGCGCAACTGAGGTGCCTGACGAGACGCCCATACATCCCTATTCCAACATTCCTGAAGTGCGTTTTGCACCCGCAGCAGCAGATAAATCAGATGCACCAGTTAACACTTCCAAAGGCAAAGAGCCATCATACCGCACTGTCGTTCCCATCCAGAACCTGCAGATTGTTGATGATGTATATGCGTGCACCATGAAGGCACCCTCCATTACAGTTTCACATGAAGAGCTCCTATCCCTTTCGCCCGATCTCAGGCAGCGCCATAGAGAACAAGTCACCCCAAAGCGCATTGCAGCTACCAGCGCAGAAGTGGTAGCTACCAACCTTGCGAGCATTATGCCATTTGTGCACTGCGTTGCACACATGCCTTTTGCAGAAAATAAAGCACTTAATGCGACACCTCCAGTTAGCACAGCAATTGCAGCGCTGCTTCCTATTGTTTTGCAGGATCCATTTGAACAGTACCTCACCCATCTCCAGCCAGGCAAAATTGAAAACCTGGACATTTTGAAGGTTGCAAAAGAGTCGCATGCACTTCATTCTATTGATTTATTGATCGACAACCAAGAGTACTTTGAAGCTATCTTAGATCCAGGTTTGCAAATTATTGCAATGTCAGAAGCGGTCTGTCATTGTCTTGGGCTTCAGTACAACCCATGCATTTGTTTGTACATGCAATCAGCCAATGGAGAGGTAGATGAGTCACTTGGGCTTGCGCACAATGTTTCCACGTGCATTGGAGATATCATTGTCTATGTGCAAGTTCACGTTATCTGTTCACCTGCTTACGATATTCTGTTAGGGCGCCCCTTTGATGTGTTAACATGCTCCATCATGCACAACTTTGCGGACGAAGTGCAAACGATTACAATCTGTGATCCGAACACAGGTGCCATCTCTACCATTCCAACAAAGCCTAGGGGGAAGCTGCGCCACTTCTTACCAGCTCCAGCAACGCCGCACTTTGCTATTCAGCATAACCCACAAAGAAACTTTTGCCAGGCTTTGAGGAATTGATCTCAGACCAAGGAGAAGCCACCACTATCATAACATTCGACTCTGATAACCAATCTTGTGATGTTTCCACATTTGCACTTATTCCATTCTCCACTTCTGTTCCTTTGACCTCTATTATCTCTCAACTCTACCTATCCCAGTGTACCAACAGTCATGCGCAGGCACTCTTAAATTCAATTGACCCTGTGGCACTTATTCCAGCCATGTTTCTGAAAAGTGCACATGCACGTGCAACTTTTATCGATTTAGTGGCGCGTGCACTGCAAAAGGGCATAGTAACCAAGAAGAAGTATAAACCGGTTGCTAGAAAAGTCAAACCAGTTATTGCGCCCATCCCAAATGAATTCTGCATCAAGCGCAACATTATAGGCGATCCACTAGCAGCGCTTCCTGCACTTTTACCAAACCCGCCACCATTTACCCCAACCGGGTGCTATACTGAAGAGTGCAAATGCACAAAATGTGCAAAGTGTGCGCAATAGTGCACTTATTTACGATGATGACTATAGCCAAGTTCCGAGGAGCGCAACAGGATGCAGAGGATGAGAAGTTAGATTTGGTGTGGATTTGGATGGATACCCTAACATGCCCTAGCGACTTCACAGATTCCGAGTACAGTGTGCTCATATGCTACATGAGCACATTTTTCAAAGACAAGACATGCCTATGGAAGCGCAATGTGCATGGCACTCACCAGCTTGTTATTTGGCAGTATAGATGCTTACTGATATTGCACGCCATCCACAACAACATTGGACACAAGCGCTTTTACGCAATGCGCTCCACATTGCTTGAGTGCTTTTGGTGGCCGCACATTATGGATGACATTGTTTGGTTCATGTGCACTTGTCATATTTCCCAGATCCAGCAAACACAGAAGGTTCTAATACTGCCAGTTATCGCAATGCCTGCACCTCTCTTCAGTAAAGTTTATATTGATACGATGCACTTACCAGTATCAGCAGGGCGGTGCTATATCATCCAAGGGCATTGCTCACTTGTGACTTGGCCAGAATTCCATGGACTTCCTAAAGAAAATGTGAGCACACTTGGCGATTGGATGTTTCAAGACCTCATCTGCAGATGGGGTGCATTGTGTGAGATAGTTACTGATAACAGCAAGCCATTCATCAAAGCGCTAGCCTACCTCAGTAAGCGCTACCATATCAATCACATCCGCATATCTGGCTATAACTTGTGCGCTAATGGAATTGTTGAGCATGCACATTTCGACGTGCGTCAAGCACTTATCAAAGCCACAGATGGAGTAGAATCAAAATGGCACAGTGCACTGTACTCAGTCTTTTGGGTGGAGCACATCACAGTTCGGAAGTGCCTTGGCATTTCGCCATACTTCATTGTTACAGGCGCACAGCCTCTAATCCCTCTCGATATCATTGAAGCAACATACCTTAACCCACCCCCAGATTCTATACTCTCTACTACAGACTTGATCGCGCGGTGTGTGTGCGCATTACAAAAGTGTCCAGAAGACTTAGCGTGCATCCATTCCCACATCTATGCAGAGAGGTGCAAAGCAGCACTCCATTTCAAGAAGGCGCACTCAAAAACCATCCGCAGTTTTGACTTCCAGCATGGCAATTTAGTCCTTATGCACAACACAGCAATTGAGAAGAGCCTTAACCGCAAAATGCACACGCGTTATCTCGGCCCTCTAGTTATAGTGTCATGCAATCGCAGCGGCGCATATATTGTTTGTGAACTCAATGGGACAGTATTTGACAGGCCAGTAGCTGCATTCCACCTACTGCAGTACCATGCGCACAAGTCCATTGCACTTCCTGACATAGCGCTCGATATCACTACAATGCAGTTGAGGGAGATGGAAGAGTCCATAGTAGTGGACACAGAAGATGAAGAAGCAGTTGACGAAGAAGAAGCACAAGGAGATAGCGCTGAGGATGAAGAAAGCGCCGATGAGATGCGCAACTAGTGCTCCGCGTGCACCACTATGGATACTTCACCTTTTTATACATACACTTTGCTTTCTTTCATTTTTTTTATGTTACCTTTTTCCTATTCGCGAAGTCGCATCTGGACACATTCTGTGATTGCACAACCCATGGGTTTTACTGGCCATGATGATCTACTGAGCCTTTCCCATTTTTTAGACTTTGTCCTATGGCATGTGCTTCATTTTATCTCTTACTCTTTTATCAATGGACATGGTCAATATCTCAGTTGGGAGGAGGAAAGTGATGGTTGGACGATTTTTCCACACTCCTTTTGCATTTGCGCATTTTTGTGCACTTGTCATTTCTTGCTCAAACGTTGCTTATCTTATCTCTTTTCCCTCACATATATTATTTGGACTCACAAATTTCATTTTATGGCACCATGGAAGTGCGCACGCACACATTGCACTGCTTCGGAGCACATCATGCATATCACAGGCACAACAGAGAGATTGATTGACACACTATCTAAAAATTATACAGGCAAGCAGCTATTCAATGGACTCCAGGAACTCTAAGCGCTCCAAGGCTGCATCCAGTTTTGCCTTTGCATCTGCCTCCACTTCCTCCACACTGCGCAACCGGCTCTTAGCGACCTCTAACTCGACAAGCGACCTTTGGACGTTTTATTTGAGGTGATCGTGCATGGCACCCAAGACTGCAACCACCAAGCGGCATTGTGCTAAGTCGAGCACCTCAACGTCCTGGCCTTGGTAGACCACGTCCCCTGAGGTGTTTCCCAATCTGGTTTGGCACAAGGATTGCGTGTGCGCACTTGCCTGGCGAATGGTAAGGCAGCGTGGCCTTGGGCACACTTGCGACAGGGGAGGGGGCGCATTTTCGACTTTGCGGCACTTCGACGTGTGCTCTTTTGAGGGGCTGATGAGCCCCACATCACTCTCATTGCCCTTGTCGATTTGCAATGCGCCTTTGGAATAGTTAGTGCAGCGTGGAAGGAGGATGATAAAAAGACACACCAGGGCACCCAGTAGCTGCTTTCCTGCCTCTAGAAGTCGTGCACAGCTGTGCGAGGGTGCGCTTTGTCCATTTGCACTTTCTCTTACCCTTTGTGCATGGGGCACACTATTTTCCATTGACAGAGGTGCACCTAGCCGGTTGGCCCATGCAGCGGCAGTTAAGGTAGATGACACTCATAACCTGCCAACATCACGTGGTGTTACTTTTTCGTGATGGCCTGTCCATATGAGGGCAAATTCTACTTGAAAAATCGTTAGAAAATCGCCCACGCAAGATGAGCCAAATTGGCTCCTACAATCGATGTGAATATGAGAAGAAATGACACAGGTACAACTGTTTGACATGAGAGCAAGAATCGACTGACGAGTTTCAATTTTAAGTTATTGGACTCATGTTTCAAGATGGGTCAGTCTCAGGGCAAGGCGCTCGACATGAATTCGAAGTTACATTACTGTTAAGATATATTAGCTTTCTCAATTTCATCCATTATAGTGTTCGGTAGTACTCTATGACCTCGATATCTTCTTGCTGCCCAGGCTGCCTGGCTACCAGTAAGGCCCCAAGAATATGCATCCATGAACTGAAGGGACCTGTTAGCAAAATGACGGATGGATGTGAGGGGAATGGATTCCATGGCAGCCAAAGCATTCTTCTCCAAAACGTCTTCTCGAGAAGATTCAGGGTTGAGACGATAGACTCGCTTGGCATAGCCCCAGCACTGCTCAATTGGGTTGAGCTTGCAATGAAATTTTGGAAGGAAGATGACCTGGAAATCGCGCTTTTCGCAGGCTATTTCAAGTATAGATTTGACATTGGTGAAATCCGGCTGGTTGAACAAGATACGACAGCAACAGCAGTCTACAGCAGACGTGGCACATTTGAATCCTTCACATTCATAGCGCTTCTTCCGAACATCAGTGAAGCCATGCTCCTCTAGAATAGTCACCATGCCTTTAAATACCCCTGCACGAGGATGACCCTCAGGAAAATACAACGGTTGTGGTGTTCCCACTGCAAAGATGGCATTGTTCATTTGTATCTTGATTTTCTCAATTGAGCCATCAGGTTTGTAAACTGGCTTTCCATCCTTGGCACGCTTGGTGACTTCGATAAGCCAGTTTTTTCCTGCTCATGGAGTGTTCTTCGGCATGTGACGGGCTGATGGACTGCCTTCTGCACGCTTCTTGTGTGTGGTGGCATTGTCATAGACGAAGATGTGCTCAAAGTCAGAAGGAAATTCATTGGTAAGAATATCCATAGCATTGTGTGCCTGCGCCTCGATGTCTTCATTTGTAAAGTAGCCATCCCAATTTTTTCCAGGTCTCATGATGCGACGTGCACTCCACTTTCCGTCGAATGACTGAAGCCATCCAAAATCTGCAGAAACAAAGTCTGCAATCATTAAAGAGTGACCATCCCCTTTCTGATACGGTTTTGCTGGTGCGTCCTTGTGATACCAAGTTTTCCGGTGGCGGTCATGAGCATAGAAGATACTCTCATCGTGGTACCAGATGATAACTTGCTTGCCCTCTTCCTGAGAACCTATTGGAACACTATCATTTGAATACTCCTGCATACGAGCTCTCAGGGCCTCGATTTTTGCAAGGTAATTTTTCTCACGATTCCAAACAACATCTAACCGTTTGTGGCCATCTGAATACTGCCCTTTCGAGGCCACTTTCCACCAGTATCCTAAGGCATGCAAATAATGTTGAGCTGTCCGGACTGATATGCTCTTCATGATCCCATGTTTGTCTTTCACCTCAGGCTGGGCAAGGAACATAACAAGCTTTTCAGCTGTAATCTCCTTTCCTAGTTCCTGAAGGTATAGGCCAATATCTTGGGCCAGATCCTCATCGACAAGCATTGATTCATTCCAATCCCCATATGGGTTTACTGGAAGGACTGTGCAGTCTTCGATGAACTGCCAGACAAGTCTCCGGAGGACTATAGCACAGTACCTCCCATGTAGCAATGTAAGTGCAGCTTGTAGTGATGAAGTGGCCCAATGACTGTAGGTCACAGACCTGGTGTCTGTGTAGAGGGAGAGGAGAGTCTGCATCCCTTCCAATCGGGCTTGGGTAAATGGATCCAAATCAGGATTTTTGTACCCTGGTCCCTTTTTCTGCTGTGGATGGAGTTCAGCCCTCAAATCAGCCAGTATGAGTGTAGCTTGGACCATGGTTAGGCCCTCATGGAGCTTCCCATCACACTGTGCATCATTGCTGCATGCAGACGCATCATTTACATGTGCAGACATGTCATTTACATGTATGAATGTGTCATTTACGTGTGTAGACGTGTCATTTATGTGTGTAGATGCATCCATTATGCATTCCAACCTGCCATTTTCAGAGCTCGCCACATTGGGAACACCCCCATCACCTTCAATGTCACTGTCATGATTATCTTCGTCATCAACAGGTCCATCACTACCCAATGCTGGGTGCTCACTCGGCATCCCAAAATGGGAGGCAAGAACCAATTCATTGTCACCAGCAACTTTGGTTACTGCGGTCCTCCTGACAGGCTGTGTGACTGGGAATTGGGTGACAGAATGGGCAGATGGACCCATTGGGATCTTGGGGGCTGATGTCTGATAAAAGAATCCCATAAAATGATGCATTCCAGCAGATGCCAATGTGTCATCCTTCTGAGCCAATGGGGATTCAAAGACATCAATAGATCCATTTTGGGACGAGATAAGATCTATTGACATCTCTGATGATGGCATGGAGAGTCTCTCAGAAGACAATAATATAGATTCCTGTCTTTTATTAGTGCCTGTCGAGTCAAAAAAGTACACAACACACGTTCTCCTTCCCATTCCATTGTTTCTTTTTCTTTTGTGGAGAAAGCTTCTCCCACACTCTCTGGGCACCCTTCTTTGCACCACCCAGAAGGTTCTCTGTGCGTTGAAGGATGTGCTTGCATTTTTGTGGCATGTAATGGCACGTATGTGCCGGATATGGATGTGTTGCAAGCACCATTTTTGGAACTACATGTTTTACAGACAACTTTGCCCCAAAGTTACTATCTCAGGCATTTTTAGCATAAATTTAGCAAGATTTGTAGGAGCCATTTCAACCATATATACTGTGTAGAATATTTCAGACATTTTCTTAAACAATTTCACCATATTGGGACATTGTCACACTAGTCATGTGACATTGGTGGGTTATGTGTGTCATCTACCTTATCACACTAGAGTAGAAAAGGGGAACTGTTTAGTGAGTTTGAAGCATATCCAAAGAAACTTACCGGTCCGCTATTAGCATCGGAGGTAGGTGGCGCCAACGCCACTCAGTGGTGGCACTTTGACATATGTGCATTGCCACATTGCACGCACTGGGCACGCACTTGTGCCTTTGTCTGCACTGCTGCACTCATCGCTCTGCTCACTCTCTCCTTCACTCGTCACCCCACTCTCCCAAGACTCCCCAGTTCCTTTGCCTACGACCTCAGCATTGGTAGCTCCAGAAAGTGCGTGCAGAGAGCGCACCAGCATGACACATGCCTTTTCATCCTCCTGTGCCTCAGCGGTATCTATATCGCTTGCCTCATCAATTGCTCTGAACTCACCTTCCAGATGCTCCAAGTTAACCTTGGGCACCTGCAATTCAGCGGTCAAGAGTGCACGGCGCACCTTGCATGCTTCGGTGTGCTCTGCGCATGCTTCCAGCTGCCCCACCAGCTCGTGCACCCTACGCTCAAATTCCTCAGACTGCTCTTTCTCCTCAATCATCTTATGCATATCGGGCATCAGCTCCTCGCCCCAAGTAAGCCACTCCTCCACCATGATCCCACTGAATGCACTGCGCACCTTCGCGAGGAGCACACCAGTTTACTATAAAACCCTTCACCCCACATGCTTGCATCGTCATCTGCTCGCTCCCAGCAGCAGGGAGGGTCTCATTGAGGGCCAGGATCGTTTGTCTGAGGGCTAAGGTAAATGCTGAAGCCATCGGATCAGGTAGAGATGGGTTGTGGAAAGAGTTATAGAGGATAGATGGTGGTCAGAGATAGATAAGGAGAGGATGGCCGCTTATGTGAGCAAAGAAAATTTTGCACTGACCAATCGCATGCTGCCTGAGGACAGTCAGTACTTCAGTTGGGAGGAGATGATATGGCTCCCTATCGCCCTGCATGCATACTATGGCATTTTTTGCGATTGTGTGCACCACCTAGATGGCTTCCGCACACTTTGTGCAGTGTGCTTCCATGCACTTTTGTGTGCCTTTGACCATTTAGGTGCGCCTTTGTGTGCCTTTTGCATTTCTACTGCACTTTTGGTTCCCCCATAGCTGCCAATCGTTGTGTGCCCTAAATGCACCTCATTGTGCTTTGAACCGCCTCCGCACGCCCCCCCCACACTCCTTATCTGCCTTCCACATTTATTGCGCACTCCTTTTATGCTTTACCTGCAATTCACATTCCCTGCTGCGCACTCATTGCACAATCCCAATCACACACACAACAATCCACCGTACCAGTGCACTGCGCATCGCAGCTCCCATCTTACTGGCACATTTATTTGAGGCACATCATGATTCCAACATGAGCAAACTGTGCATTCTCACATAATCGGGGCACTTTGCACCTATTTGGCATTGGACTGTGCATACTTGGGCGCTTTCATATAATCCTGGCGCTTTGGTGGTATTTGGTCTTTCACAGCATCTCCTTATAGTTCTTCTGCATTTCCAATCAGCACTGCCTTATCTGGTAACCAGCACAGGTTGATCATGTCATTATTACTAAGGTGCAGCATGTGACACATAACACTGAAGTGGATTAATTGGGAAGAGTGCACAAGACTTAGAGCACACCAATAATAGCGCATCACACCAGAACAGTTGGATATTGAGCTATAGGTGCGCAAATCTTATTGGCTGAGGCAGCAGCATAGTGTGGTCAGGTTTAGATGGGCGAATGGATGCGCTTGTGGGTAGCACATGGCACCTTCTATTTTTACATTTTATTTTACCATTTTTATCACATAAGCCATTTGTACATAGTAGGCAGACAGATAGAGAATCCACAGGATCTTTCCCCTCCTCATAGTTCATAGCTCAGTCAGTGTCGCACATAGTCTGTGCACCAGCATCCAGTCCATGCGCCTTTGTAGTGTGCTCTTCATATAGCCGCATTTGTGTATCGTTTGCATCCCCTCATCGTATTGTTGCATTTCATCCCTGTGTTGCATCCCTCATCCTCGTTCGAGCACTCATACAGTGCACTCTTCATATAGCTGCGTTTGCACACCATTTGCACACTTATTTGTATAGCCATGTTTTGCGCACCATTTGCGCCTTTTTCCACACTTTGCGCTTCCATCCCATTGTGTGTCCCCAACCTATGCACCACCTTCACAGTACACCCCAGTGTTGTCTCCATCCCACTACACTTCTCATCTTCATCACCCTCATCATTGCACACTTTTGCACTCCCATTGTGCGTTTTTCTGCACTGCGCATTTTTGCCCCTTTGCATTGCACACTTTCCTGCCACTGCGCATATCTCCCCTTTAGCGTACACAACTAGTGCGCACATTGAAAACTGCCGTACCAGCCTCCCCATAGTCTTTGCGCTCTGAAGGACGATCTGAGGCCCTCTAAGCAAACTCCCCCCCTCACCCCGAGCATGCCTGTAGTTGTAGGTTAAGTGTTCACCCCTTCCGTTGAGACTCTGCACCAAGTACCAACTGAACACATCAGCATTCGAATCCAATGGATCACATGAACACCTCTAGCTCTCTCCACCATGCTAGGGCAGCCTGTTTAAGGCCATACAATGCTCAGCGTAAGCGCATGACTTTGCACTCTTTACCTGGGATGACAAATCCCTTGGGTTGATGCATGTAAATTTCCTCATCTAGTTTGCCATACAGGAACACAGTTTTTATGTTGAGTCCTGTCATGTACATGCCTTTTAGGGCACTCAGGGCAAACATGAGGTGCACCATCTTGTAGTGGACCACTGGAGAGAATATCTCATCGTAGTCGATGCCTTTGACTTGTGAGAAGCCTTTGGCCACAAGTCTGGCCCATTTTTGTCCATCGGATTTTACAGAGAAAACCCATCTATTTTTGATGGCCTTTCAGCCAGCAGGGAGATCTACGATGTCATAGACATGCCGTTTATGGAGGTCCTCTAGTTTCTCCAGGCATGCACTTCTCCACTCTGATTGCGTAGGCTTGGGTAAGCATGCAATGTCATGATACTGGATCAGGACACTGACGCTGTAGATGGTGCAACTGCTTTGCTAAGCAGAAGGCGCATCAGATCTGTTCCACCTTTGGCGACATAATAATTCCTTCTAGGGCCCCAATATGATGGGGTACTTGGATTGGATAACCACTGTCCTCGCTCCTCATTGGGATTCTGGTGCCAAATCCACAGCACTAAATTCCTGAGGTTGAGGGAGTGTCACATACTCTAATCCCAAATTATCTGGGGTCTGTGTGGGAGGAGTTCTACTTGCCACTGGTGGTTGAGAGAGCCCAGCTGGCACCTCTTCTTCGACCTGAGGGAGGGCTGGAGCGCGACTCCTGCCTTGTCCCACTGGTTCCCACCATTGGCACTCCTGCGCAATGTCTTGTTCGATTTGAACAGGGTCACAATTTTCACCATAGATATTGCCCAGATGAGTTGGGACTCGTCGCTGCCTGTTTGATTGCCTTAGTGGAGGTATGGGGGCCTCTACTTCTGGCGGTGCTGGACTAGGCTGGGACGATGGACCTGGTGCACCAGCCGGTGCAAACAGATCAGCACCCTGAGGTGGATTGCCAAAGAAGCCGAACAGCGGGTCTCTAGACATTTTAGGGGTTCCAGACCCTGATTGTAAAGGTGGTGGGGATGGAGCTCGTGGAGGATTCGGCGCTGGTGGAGCATAATGCCCGTGGCCTGAATAGAAGCTGTCATCACTTCCTCCATTGCTATCATCCCCTGATCCCCCAGAGTGCATCATCTCCAAAAGGGGGTATATCCCCAAGATCAGTTTTTGCTGGGGTCTTGGCCCTAGGACAATGAGGGAACAGAGTCTCATCGAAGAGTGCCATAGCACTGACAAATATTGACCCTGATGGGCACATAAAGCACCAACCCTTGATGCCATCTGCCAGGCCGATGTACGTCATGAGCTCTGATCTTGCAGCTAACTTATTAGGACACTTCTCTTTTGGCAGGTAAATGTAGGCACTGTATCCGAATACCTTCTCATCACTCAGATCGGGCTTCTTGCCATCGAGATCTTCGATCAGAGTTCACCATTTCAGGTGGTTTATTGGTGTTTGGTTGTAGAGATACATAGCATGTTCTACACAAAATTCCCACCATGATTGTGGTAAGCAGGCAGTAAAGCGCAATATTTGTGCTTTCTCCATTAACATCCTGATCACATGTTCAGCACGACCATTTTGTTGGTGGACATGGGGTGCCGACATCTCAATTTTAATTCTAGCCTCTTTGAGCTGGGTTATGAGTTTCTGATCATGGAATTCCCCTCCAGGATCAAAACGCCAATGCTTGATTTTTGCGTCATATTGCATTTTGGCCATCGCCTCGAACTGTCTGATTGACTCAGCAGCATCAGACTTTTTTCTCAGGCACTGACTCCACATATGTGAAGTTTGGTCATCAACAAATGTGATAAAATATTTGTACTTGTGATAACTGAGTGTTGGTAATTCCTTCAGATCAGAATGGATCAGCTCGAAGGCTCCTTCAGCCCGAGACTCAGATCCAGGGAATGACTTTGATGTCATTTTTCCCTTGGCGCACCCTGGACAAATGTGCCTGTCCCTTGGAATTTTTAGATCCTTGGGAAACTTATGGGTGTGTTTTGGCATCTGTCGCACGACAGCTTCACTGTGCATGCTCTACCAGGGTTCAGTTTAGATGTTCAGCAATTCCATTTTGGGATGGCGATTGTGGGGCTGTGACCAAGCCGCTTGTGCCAAATGTCATAGTCAGCAACATAGATAGTCGCGACTTCTAATCTCTTAGTGCTCTGAATGTGTGAATCACACACATAGATGGTTTTGCTGTGTATTATTGGCGTCGCATTGAGCTGGGGTTTTCCCTTTTTGTCGGCAAAGGAAATTATTTTACTGTTTCCTTTTACAGTATATTCCTCAGCAACGAGGAACACTCCCATTGACATAAGCCAACTTGTCAAATCTGGGAGATAGAAAACAGGGGATAAGCGTGTGATGCATGACTCTGTCTTCCCATTAACTTTTACCTGATGATACAGTGACTCACAAAACTGAGTCAATGTTTTGGACTTTTTGATTCATTGTTGAATAGCTTCCCATAAACAACAAAACCAAACAAGGTATTGGTGTACCGAATAACATACATGATCAGGGCTACCAAACAAACAAAGAATTATGTAATTTTAATCATCCCTCATGGAGATATGATCATTTTAATTCAGGGACTCATTGACTCAGTTTTGTGAGGGGTAGTCAGAAATATTAGAATCTGATGCTCCACCAACTGTATAATGTCAAAAACTTGACAGATGGTTTCTAAGGTGATGTGACCCTTGATGGGACCTTAAATTATAGTATTTAATTAGGACTAGCATTCTTCATACTTCAATATTCTCCAATGCATCCCATCTCCTCTGCTCAGAAGGAAAACATTCTTTCCCTAGCCTCCAATCATTATTCTACCCACAATATTGCCTCTAAACTCAACCTCAGCCAGTCTAGTGTATCCAGAACACTCAGGGCTCTCCATCCAAACCTGGATTCCCCCTCTGGTGGTTGTCCTTCTAAGCTCTCATCTACCTCTCAGAGAGCCATCCTTACCCAAATCACCACTGGCAAGGCTGCAAATGCTGTTCAGGCCACCCATTACATCAACAGCATCATCCCCACTCCAGTCTCCTCAGAAACAGTCAGAAGAGTTCTCAGAAAAAACTCATTCAAGGCTGTGGTGAAGAAGAAAAGGCCCTTGCTTAGTATAAGGCATAGGAAAGCAAGATTGGCTTTTGCTCAGAAGTATAGAGAGTGGACTGTGGAAGACTGGAGGAGGGTTATTTGGTCAGATGAGACTAAAATCAACAGGTTTGGGTCAGATGGGAGAGAGTGGGTCTGGAAACAGAAGGGAGAGGGGCTGATTGAGAGAGAGGTGCAGGGAACTGTCAAATTTGGGGGAGGAAACATTATGGTATGGGGGTGTATGGGATGGAATGGAGTTGGGTATCTTGCAGAGGTTGAGGGGAGGATAAATGCTGACCAGTATGTGTCCATTTTGAAGGACCATATGCTGCCTAGCTTGGAGGAGAGTGGAATTTCTGGAGAAGAGGTGATTTTTCAACAAGACAATGACCCCAAGCATACCTCAAAAAAGGCCAAGAAATGGATGGAGAACAACAATATTACTCTTCTGGATTGTCCTGCCCAATCTCCAGACCTCAGTCCTATTGAACATCATTGGGTTCACCTCAAGAACCAGTTAGACAAGTATCCAACAGCACCAAAAGGAATTTGGGAGTTATGGGAAAGAGTAGTAGAAGAGTGGAATAATATTCCATCAGAGGTGTGTCAGAATTTGATTAAAAGCATGCCTAGAAGGTTGGGAGCAGTTATTAAGGCCAAGGGAGGTCATACAAAATACTAGAATTACAATTTATCATAATATTGATACCACCTCACAAAACTGAGTCAATGAGTCCCTGAATTAAAATGATCATATCTTTATGAGGGATGATTAAAATTACATAATTCTTTGTTTGTTTTGTAGCCCTGATCATGTATGTTATTCGGTACACCAATACCTTGGAAGTTATTCAACAATAAATTAAAAAGTGCAAAACATTGACTCAGTTTTGTGAGTCACTGTAAATCAGGACAGCGCCTTTGCCTTTGATCGAAGTCATGCTGGTAGCAGTCTTGACCTGCCATTTCTCAGACATAGGCAAATCCTCATAGGAGGTGAAGTCTTTCATCTCACCAGTGAAGTGCAATGATGCACCTGAATCCAAGATCCAAGGGGCACCATATTTGCATTCCTTTCCGGCACACATCACACATGGTCTGATTAGGGCCTTTGCATCACAAGCGACAATATAATTTATTAAAAATTCTATAGAATGCTCTATATTATGGGAATGGCCCGAATAGTTCGTCCCTGTCAAGCTATTGTTAGCAATGATGTGATGGTCAGGGAAAAAGACTGACATTTCATCATAAGCTCCCATGAAGGGGACTATTGGCTTGTCTGTGAGCATGTTATCCATGCTTTCCCAGATCGATTAATCCAGGACCATCATTTCAGAGCCGAGGGAGACTTCATCGTCATCCTCCTCAGGCTCAGGTTCTATTTCAGGAACCTCCTCGATCTGAGCTGATGGCTCGGGGGTTTCCACCCGGCGGTGCTTACCTTCCCACTTACTCATCTGGTCTTCTTCAATGATTCGAAAATTCTTGGCCATTTTAGGCACTTTGATGTCTGTGAGCAGGTCCCGGGCCGTCTGGTAGTCTTCGTACACAGAGGGGCCAGAGGAGAAGGTTCCGGTGACCTTTGACTCAGGCTGATTAGGCCACTTTCTTGGGTCAGTGGTGTGGAAATACATGGATTTCCTGTATAGCTGTGACATTTGAACACTTTGGTCAAACGTCAGTGGGAGGTGAAAGGGGCTGGCCTGCGCCAGTCTATTCAAAATGATGCCTTGACTGTTAATGGTCGTGGCAGCATGGGCAGAGCATACTGCATCTGCATAAGGTGCACTAGGCACCATGAAGGGCTCCACCATACTGGTGGAGGTGAGGTGGCTGTGAGATTCCTTTTTCTCATGCTTTTCCCTGGCAGCCTTGCCAGACCTATGCTTCTTCTTTGAGTCAGAGCCCAAAGGCTTGGACGACTTCTCACTGGATTTCTCTGATCCCTTCCCTTTCCACTTAGGGTCACTGCCCTTTCTCTTGACAGCTGTCTTCACCATTTTCCCAGAGCATGCAAAGGCAGCTCAACGGGAGGCTTCTGCTGTCACATGGTCCCTCACTACAGGATAGGAGAGACCGGTCATACCGGTTGTGGATAAGATGGTGGAAGATAAAGAATCATACTCCTTCGGCAATGCTGAAAGGAGTAATAAGGCCTGAACTATCTCAGGGATGTCGACACCATTGGCAGTTAGCCACTGGTATCTCTCAGAGATCTGAGCCATTGTCGGCACAGGGTTTTGCACTGGAACTCTGATCGAGATCGCAAATTTAAAGTCTGCAAATATCTGAGAAGGCCCTTCTTGGCCAAAATCAGCCTGCAGGGCTTGCCACAGGGCACTAGCAAGTCCTGTTGCAGATCCAGATCTGGATCTGATGGAAGGAGATAGGCAGAGCGAGATAGCTCCATATGCCTGATCATTCTCCCGATTCTACACCTTACATGTGGCAACATTGGCTGCCGCTGGCACTGTTTCAGCGCCAGAGGCAACTTGCCAAAGGCCTTGTGACATAAGCCACACCTTCATACTTTCGGCCCAGGCCTTGTAGCTGGAGCCGTCAAACAAGGAGATGAGTTTATCGAGCGAGGAGAACATTTTTAAGATTTGAGCTAATAAAAGCACCAAATCAGTCACTTGCTCTTAAATTAGAAATGCCAGATGCAAAACTTAGCACTCCGTCAGAGTACTTTTGTTTAGCACATAATGAGCACCAAAAAAGTGCATCATCGCTCCATGATGTCATGTCAGAGGGAGGCTAACCCTGTCACAAAGGCAACGAGGTGCTCAGCACAGTGAAGCACATCGGTAGTAAGACCTGTGCACAACGTGTGAGTTGGAGCCCTGAGGGGCTACAGTACAACTCCTTCCAACTAGAGCTCCGAGGAGCTCATAGCTGTGCAATGTCGCTTACAGGGCCCATAACCTGTTGAGCAGCACGCTATGCGCAGTGTAGAGTGCTCACAGATCTTACTACTTACCTGTTGAGTTGGTTAGTGTGCTAAGTAACTTAGGTTAGAGGGCGTAGAACTTCTGTATTGCTAGGTAGAGGTACAGCGTACTTATATACCTAGAAAGCCCATATGGTCACATGAGGCTCAGGTCACGTGAGGCTCAGTGGGGTGGAGAAAAGGGCAGTGTACTGCATGGTTCCTGTCCACATGTCATTATGACATATTTGTATACATGTATTTACATATATATGTGTTTACACTGAGGCACAGAATAGGTGCCACATGCAGATTTAATTCAACAGATCTGATGCAAGGAATACCCCTCCTGGAGAAGAGAAATGATAGTAAAGTGTTGGGGAGAGGATAAGGGCTTTATGTGGTGGTTGAAAGGAAAGAAGATGGTTGAACCAGTTTCAACATGTCAAACTATAATAAACAAGCTTACATGACATTGTTTATTGTCATTACAAGTAATCCCACCAAGATTCAGATGACTACAGCATGGTTATGGATAAAAGAATTGAGGCTCAAAAAACTGTCCCAATGATTGATTATTTTGTTCTATTTATCATTTCATCAGTTTTGATTAGAATCACATAATTCTTGCATATTCTGAAAGCTATGATGATACACTATTACATATATTTTTCACAGAATAAAATAAAATGATGGTGTTGTATTGTGAGCCAACCTCTTTAAAATAGTAAAACATTGGGACAGTTTTTTGAGCCACTGTAGATTTTCCCCAAAGAGCTAAATGAGCCTACAGCAATTCTCACTGCCCAAGGATCAAGACAAGCCCACAATCACCATTCCATTTTCAGCACTTCAACAAGTGATGGATGCCCATCTGAAACAACAGACTTACATAGAAATTAGCCATGATATGAAGAAGCATCAATATGATGAAGAGGGTTTATATGACAGAAAATAAGGCAGATGTCATGGCAGAAATTGAACATTTGAAAAAGGTTGGAGATATTTCTGATACATTGTAGCATTCGTATAATGGAAGGATACAAATATTTTGCTACGGGTACTTATGCTCATGAAGATGATTATGCTCTCCTTCAATAGCTATCTGCTAACCAGTAATTGAAGATGTTAGATGTTAGATATTAGATAATAAATTTGAATTTGTGCTTGGATATCGGAGGCTCCGCATGGTTATGCGTTATGGAGTGATCGCTCACCATATCAACGACCAAAACTCAGCTGATCACTCTCGCTTTCCATGCTTACGTTATCTCCCAAGCGTGACAATCGGAGAGTTAAAATTAACTTTTATAATTGCTTCTATACGAAAAGCGAAAGCGAGAGCACCGAACTTTGAACTACTGGGTTAATTAGGTCTCGTGTGAAGTTCCCCGAACATTAGGTGCCAATGCCTGTGAGAGTCGCTCATGTCGTCTTCAACGATTCCAAGGACGAGTATTCTCCCTGGCATATGGAAGTTGCCATGTGTTGGATGCCGTTGATGGCTAAAAATACATCAGAGGCTCCAGCACCCATCTCGACGACCTGCCGTTCCTCACATTTTCCTTCTCAGTTGTCTGCAGATATGCGTTTAGGGATGACCAATGCCCAGCTTCTCGCTACCCTTTTCTCAATTCTTCCATTGTTGAAACCAACAACAGCAACAAGCTATAATATGGTGAAAGAGTACGCAGGTTCTGGATTCTTTGATGGTTGGGACTTCTATGGTCACTGTACGTCTCTCACCGCGCTGGGTTTCTATGCTCACGGTTCTTTGCAACATAGATGATAATTTAACAAACGGGGACGCTATGTGCGTCCTAAATCGCCAGCGTTGCCTTGATATTTTTCTTCCTACATTCACAGATTCGTTACAGCGGCGGTTGCCGCATCCGCCAAGCTCGCATACGTCGACTCCAACAACCACGCTATCATCAAAGTCGACAACACCTCCACAGTCCCGTACAACCAAAAGCGCAATACTGTTCGGATAAGCTCAAACAATTCCTATGCCGTTGGAAGTCTCTGGATTGCGGATATCAACCACGTACCATATGGAGTGTGTACATGCTCTAGGTTGTATTTATTGTGCCGTGTATTGACTGATAATACAAATCACAGTGTGCAGTTTGGCCTGCATGGTATGTATCCATGTTATTAAACAATGATTACCACTCAGTGGTTTTTTGTCATTTGGTAGGTGGTCTCAAGCTCCCACCTGGCCAGCAGGCGGGTAAGCTTTTCAATTTCTCCTGGATTCCTTCTTTTCCGCTCATTCATCCACAGCGAGATCGACACCTTTGAAGGTGTTAACCTTGTAACGAACAACCAAATGGGGCTGCACACAATCCCTGGTTGCACGACGCCTGGCGGCACGCAGGTTAACACATCCAAAACATTTTCCACTGACTGCTCGTACCAGGCCAACTTCAATCAGGGTTGCCTGGTCGCCGACACAAACACAGACTCATATGGTGCGGCTTTTGCAAGTGGGGGTGGAGGCGTGTTTGCCACGGAGTTTGCAATCAGCGGGATCTCGTGGGTTACACCTTTATTTTTGTTTGGAGCGATGTAAAATGATGCTGGTTCCTTCCGCAGTATATGGTTCTTCCCTCGTCGGAGTGTGCCTAGCAGCATCTCGTCGAATGCCAGCACCCTTGACACGTCGACGTTTGGTACACCAACTGCTAACTGGCCCTCCACGTCGTGCTCTATGAACCAGTTCTTCGCGCCCCAACAATTGATTTTTGACATTACCCTTTGCGGAGGTCTGTACATTCACTTGTCTTCTGTTCCTTCCCTCGCTGACCGCCCTCCTTCCAACTGAACAGATTTCGCCGGACCTCCGAACATCTTCCAGCAAACCTGCAGCGGAGTCTGCTACAATGATTACGTGATAGGCAATGGCTCCAACTTCGCGACCGCGTACTTTGAAATCGCCTCCGTGAGGGTGTTTGGGGTTCCAGGGCAGAGCACTGTCGTCAGCGGTACAAACTCCACCAGCAGCAGTTCGAGTAGCAGCCCCACTGGTAGTCCAAGTAGCAGAAGTTCTGCATGGTCGGTCGCTATAGATGGTCGCTGGATGTCAATGCTGGCGCTGGCGCTCGGCTTGAGCGGTGTTGCGATGTTGGTGTAAAACAGTGACTTGAAACCATCTAAATATCTTGTCACTTACTCGGTCGACATTTCATACGTGGACATAGACTTTTTCAGGGAGTTATAGCACCTGCACATGTTTTCACCAGGATCCAGGGTCATACCAGTTCTGTAGAAAAAACAGTGTAATAATCTTGATATCTACCTCGTCTCAACGTATCTGATCATATGAAAGCATGGAGAAATCTTGTCAACAACCCAATGAATTATGTTCTTGCTCAATGAAATTATGAAACTCACCATCTGAATGGCCGAAACCATCGACATAGACTGGACAGATGCACCTTGCATTCAAGAGAAGACCCTGACCATGTTCACTTTCCACAAATGTTCCATGTCTAGACTCCAAAAATGTGTTCCAGACAATTCTTTCACTTATTGAAAATTGTCCCATCTTCGTGAATCTGGTTGCTCAGGCTCTAGTTGAGCACAATTAGCTATCATACAATATTGCACGAGGAGGGGATAGATATGGTGCATCCGTTCAAGACATCGCTTAGGCACGTATCCACAGATCATTCATTGCCTTAACCTTCAATTGAATCTTTGCAACAAATATTTGAGTGCAAATTGATACCACAGGAGAGGAAGAACCAGTGGATCGATGTTGCATGAACACGCTGAAATAGCAAAGGCTTATTTCTTAATCCAGACGGCATCCGCTTAGACTGAAGAGAATCCTGTCAGTCCGTAAGGTTGTCTTTTCCACTTCAGATTATAAGTTCCTGCGTAGATAACTTCAAAGTTCCTTCACACTATTTACATATATAAGGAAGTACTAACATCGATAACACATCAAACCCCCGCAGGCTTCATTTTCATCCTTGCCACCATACCGTGGGGCATCATGGTTACGTTCGTCATAGAGCCTAACCTTTTCAACTTCCTCTCCACAACATCCTTCGATGGGCTGGCATATTCACCCATCACTGAGTCGTCGCTCGGTGGGTCAGTCTCACAGAACTTCGCGCGCGTGCTACGACGTGGGACGGGCGAAATCAGGCGATGGGGAGTGACTTGTCCAATGTGAGGATCGTCATCCGAAGACGGAAGTTCTTTCGGAGAGGCGGGCGGTTTGTCCAACGTGAACGAGTCACTGAAAGGAATTTCTAGCTCTGAGTCATCAAGAGCAGAGAAGGTGGTGGAAACTGAGAAAACATCATCCTCTGCGCAAGCCCTGTTCCGTTTTCTGGAAGGCCGGTCCACATATGTCACCAAGGGATTGGTCACTCCGCGTGCTTGTCCCTTCTGATATGAAGGTGAACACGCAGAGGAGGGTGTACGCAATTCATTCAAGGTCGGTGTACTTCGCAACTGTGGATACACATCGTTCAGTCTCGGGACCTCCACAGCGTCCATGAAAACCCTCTTGCGCTTCGCTGGCGCAGGAGTGGCGATGAAAGAGTCATCCGAATCGGGGATCAGGAGACTTTCAACTAGCCTCTCATCCGCACTATCCCCTGGTTCCCTGATCCCCACTCGTCCCTTTTTCTCCGGTGACATCTCTTCACGGTCCCCATTCTCCTCTTTCCTTGCCCGCTTTCCTAGCGCAAAGGGTTTGAAATCCCGTTCCCTCTCTTCATCACTTGTAGCGACGATGAAGGATGGCCGGATAAGTTGTCTGGTGGAGGGTGACCTATTCTCTTTTTCCTCCTCCTTGTCCCCAATCTTGCGCCTTTTGGCTGGCGAGTCGTGCCCAGCAGTACGTTTGGGAGTTGTAGGAACGTGGCTGAGCGTGCCAGAAGGTACATGTATGCTCTTGAATACATCGGGCCTCATGCTATTGAGCCTCATACGAGCTTTTCTAGGTGTACTGGGACCAGAGCAAGGTGTTCGGGCTCGTGCCACGGCACTCGGACCTAGGACTTCAGCAGAAGGAGGGACAGAAAATGCAGGGAGAGGAATTGTACTAGGAAGCGAGTGGCTGGAAGGAGAAAACTCCGCGGGAACCAGGGAGGGGACAGGCGACTTGGGTGAGCGCAGCGAGAAGTGGGTGTAGAAGTTGACTTTATCTGGACGTATGGGTGTGCATTGTTGAGGTTCAATGATGGTGTTTACAGAGGAAGAGGCAGACGTGGTTTTTGTGGGCGTAACTGGAGCAGAACCGCGCTTAGTAGAAACCACTTCACTTGCTGTCGGAGAAGTAGACACCAAAACTGCTTTGAACGCAGGCCGCAGTGCAGGATCAACAACAGTCTTCTCGACAGCCTTATCTTCAATGTTCTCAAACACAGCCCTCAGACACACCTCCACCTCCTCAGGCCATCCTTCACACGGTTTCCTCATAACTGCATACGTTGCCTCCCAGAACTCTCGAAATGCATCCTTCGCCGCTTGCGGCATGTCTACCCGCCCTACGAATGGAGAAGCAATGATTGAGGCAAATGTACGAAGTGTTGACAACGTAAGGGGGAGCTCTTGGATCCGAGTGAGGATGTGTTGATATAGAGGGACGATCTACGGAAGGAGGAGATTCTTTAGCACAGAACGCAAAATGACGGAATTAAAACAACTCACATCATACCCCAGCTCACCAACACTCCACGCCTTGCACTCATCCGCTATCCACACACCCACACCCTCCCCGACTCCACCTTGCTCACCCAAGAAGCTCCCAATTAACTCCCTTGGGCACGCCTCCACGGCTCCCGTCATCGCCCTCGCAGTCCACAGGAACACCGTCGTATCCCGCGACCGGGGCGGATAGGACTCACGCATTGCATCATTTACAAACTCTAAAACGCTCTGGGGGAGCTGCGCGCATGAGTCCGAAGCAAATGAAGATGTGAGAGATGTGAGGAGCAAGTCGGCTAATCGGATTGATGGAGAGCATAGGGTATTTACTGGTACATTACCGTTGCTGCAAGCAGGGGAAGAGGAAGTGCCAAACAAGATCGAGGTGTTGTGCGATGCGATGGTCGTAGCGAGTGCAGAAAGCACGCTGTGCGAGTGCGCTTCGTCTTGACCTTCATCGAGCGCTTGGGCGGTGGCATACTCGAGAAGATTCTGCCACCTTGTAAGATCTTCCTCGTTCATTACCCAGGCATTTACGTCTCTGTAAGGCAACAAACTATTATCAGTACTCCCCTTTTGACAAAAAGAGACCCCTACAAGAATGGCACACCCAGCAATACAACAGCTCCCTCCCACCCAACACCCCCTTCACCATTTTCCCAAGCACCCACCCACTGATCCACAAACCACCTCCACACCCTTGCCCTCTCTTTCCCATCCCATCCCCACTCCCACTCGCGCTCCCCATCGCTATTAACATACCCCCAAAATGCCCTCAGCGCTTCAGGGTTGCACTTCACAAGAACATCTACACACAGTTTAGTCCATCTCTCCCTTAAATGTGCAGTCTCTCGTTCTTCCTCTTCCACTGAGGGCAGGGAGAAGAGGGAAGAAGGAAAAGTAAGACTATTTTCACGCTTCATCAGACATGCGAGCAGTCGCTCGGGTGCACCACTGGATGCTAGGAGTTGGTGCGGGATTAGCATGGATGTGGCGTGCCAGAGGCGTTCGACAAGGGCGAGTTTCGTTGTGCTGTTGAGGCTCGCGGAGGACGCGTTGGTGGTGAGTTTGAGTGGGACAGGGGGGGACTTCCCATGTTTGAGTTTGCATTCGGGCGTAGACGGCGAAGATCTGGGTTGGAGTAACACAAGAGGGGCGTCTTGCAAGATGCTAGTAAGGACCTTGATTACGCGTACAGCGAAGACGGAAGTCGCCTCGTCATCGCCTGCATCTGTCAGGTTTGCCCAATGAGTAACCACCACGCAGGAGAGAAATAAACACAAACCTTGCAGGAACCCAACCCCAACCTCGACCAACGCCTCCCACACAGAGACAAGACTGTTCCTCGTCGCCTCCTTCTCACCCTCTAGCTCTGTCTCTCCCCTGTTCCCTATCGCTACCCCCGCCCAATCACCCTCCCACAAACGCATCACACATCCTCTCCACGCGCGCACCAATCCTTCCCACATCCACCAGGTTCCCTTTTCATCACTCGTTTCCTTCTCATTGTGGTCATCCACGTCCAAATCCAAACAATCATCAGGCTGCGCACTCCCCCGTGCCACCTCTCCCCTCGTCAAAGCCCTAACGTCCTCTGGGCCTGCAGTCTCCTCAAACACCGGTCGTACCGCTGACGAAAGTGCCTTGAACTCGACGCTCAGGAGGCCCGGGAGAGACGAGAACAGTGAGTGTGGAAGGAGCTTCGTCGTCGGGTCCCACCGACATTCCCCTTTCTCTGGTTCTTCGTCTTGATCTACTTGTTCAACAAGGCTTGATGTGGGGACACCTAGAAGGCGCTTAATCGTCTCCAGCCCGTCAACAACAACTTGTCGGTTTGTCTTCCCGACCATGTAGTGGAGGATCTCGAGCGTACGCTGGAGGGGCTCGTCCACGTCACCGTCTTCATCTGAGGAAGAATTGAGAAGGGCAGCGATAGTGCATACCCCTGTATTGAGCTCAACCACATTAGTCACAAGCATCCACCACATCTCTTTCGCTTTGCCTGCTGATCCTGTCGCACCCTTCTCGACAACATCCTCAACCTCAGACTCTCCTTCGCTATCTTCCAACGGAGGCAATCTATCCTGGAAATACACCCAAATGACACATCGCCACATCAAGCACCCTATCGCCCTCACAGAACTCCTTGAATGTTTCATAGCCAACCCCAGAAGCACACTGACGACGCGTGTCAGTCTAGTATTGGCGTCGTCCGTGAGCGCAGAAGAGAGCATTACGAGGAGGCACGCGAGGACAGAGTGGGCCCAGACAGGGCCGGCTGCAACATGGGCTGGGTCCTCGGCCTGGAGGGTTGTGCGGAGGGTGTTAATTATAGGGATGGGGGAGGATGTGAGTTTGGTAGGTGAAGCTGAGGAAGATGGAGAAACAGTGGATTTGGAGGAGGAGAGATCAGTGGTGGGTTTACTGGATGAAGCAGGTGATGGATTCTTGTGTGGCGGCGGTGAGGTGGTGAGGAAAGCAGCTACTGTGTGGGAAACGCATGTGTGCAGTTTGGAGCAGGGGAGCGATATAAGACCCATAACAAATCCGCCGAGGGCATGGCATGCTTGTGTACGGAGCGCAAGGGTGGGGGCGAGGAGGGAGGAGAGGACAGAAGGAAGGAGTGTCGTTGCGAAGGTGGGTACGAAGATGGCAGGGTGGGATATTGACAGGTCATGTATTGCCTGAAAAACGAGATTCAGTGGACTATATATGCGCAGAGTGTTGTGATGTCTCTGACCTTGAGTCCATCGCTGGTGGACCCCTTCTTCCCTTCTTTGCCCAGCTCGCCATCGATGCCGCGTCTTATGGCACAGGTAATGCGGTCTTTGGCAGGAAGAAGGACGGTGGCGGGCAGGCGTTGGCATTGGAGGAGCCAGATAGCCAGGGCGCATGTTTTGCGCGCGTTTGGTGTTGGGAGGTCGTCTGCAATGGGTATGGCAAGGAGGGCAGTAAAAATGGAACTGAGCTCTGCGACTGAATAGGGAATTGGTGAGAACAAGAAATGAAGCAGTCAGGTCGTAATGACAGTATAATTGTCCAATATAAAAAGTAGAACACCGTTGGAAATAAATTAAAGAAGCCACATACCGGAAAAGAGGTTTCTAAGAGCAGGAAGAGTAAACACAAGAGCCAGGAGGCGAATGACAGAGTGACATGTCGTGCAGAGGTCGCGTGCATATTTTACCTGCTCTGCCGTCATCCCACCTTTCTTCTTTGGCGTACGTTTTGGGGAAGGCAACAATACCCTAGGCGTATTTTCAGCATCATCTCCTAATGCAGGATCTATCAGTGCCCTGCCAAGGTCCCTCACAAGTGCATGAACGAAAGCCTTCCTATTCTTTCGAAGAGGTTCGAAAAGTGGCCACGACGCGTCTATATCGTGTGTTCCCACAACAGAAGCGCGTAATCTCGCGGCAAGAACATTGTAAGCCTCGATAAGCTCACGCATAGACACGTCTGAGGCATGCTTGACAATCTGGGACACGGGGTACACAAGGTAATTCAAGTCCGTAAGGGGGTCTGCGGGTTCTGGAGTGACCTGACGTGGCTCTGGTTCTGCCGTAAAAGGTAGGAGAAAGATGGAACTTTGAACATGGGGCTTGAGAATGGATTTGGTAGGTAGAAACTTATTGGACTTGGTCGACGACACTGACGCCGACGGCAAAGATGATAGAGAATGGTAAGAGTTCCTTTGAGACCAGACGACGCGAGAACCACCGTGAAGATTATCAAGAACGTTGTCTGGAATGTTCTCCTTGTCGGCAAGGACGCGGAGAACGATACTGGGCGGTGTGGGCAATGTCATCCTACGAGATGACTCTGTCACATAGTCACAACGATTTCATCACTCAACGCGTTTGTGCATGTGTTGCATTCTTTGTTTGTTACTATGTTACTATATTGATATCTACCTACGCTTACTAAAAGTAAGCCTCGATAGACCTATCCACCACTGACACCATGATTCCTTGCCCAAAGTGTGGTCACCTGCAGCAGCCGAGTCCTACGTTTCACACCGTATCGTTAGGAAATCTGCGACAGCTCGATCAAGAAATTGCCCATATCGAGGTAGCATTGGACGAACTTAGGACCAGAAAGGCAATTTTGAAAAGACAAGTCAATCATATCGTTGCACCCGTCCTTCGACTTCCTCCTGAGATATCATCCGAGATATTTCTCATGTGTATTGATGATGTGTGGAAGAACCATTGCAGTCGTATCTCCGTCCTATTTGCTTTGGGGTCTATTTGTGGTGCGTGGAGAGACCTGACGTGGGCAATGCCGTGGCTTTGGAACAGAATATCAGTAGATCTCGACCGCTCTTCCGCGTCCCGGTGTGCGTTGCTGGAGGGGTGGCTTTCAAGGTCCAGTAATTATCCGTTATTGATCCAGCTAAGAGGTGGACACCACGGAACACCATTTACTTCCCAAGCTCTGGACATCATTTCTCACTTCTCTGAACGATGGCAGCACATCGATTTTCGGGCTGTTGCTCCTGAATGCTTCGATAAGCTAGCCAAAATCCAAACCCAACTTCCTCTCCTCACCTCCGTTGTCCTCGCAGGAGATACTACGTACCCGACCATCCACATATTCGGTGTTGCTCCACGGCTTAAAGAAGTCAAGTTGATTAGTCTAAAGTTGACCCAGGTCACCCTTCCTATGGCTCAATTAACGAGGCTCAAAATCCCAATCTATTCATTGGAAGAATGCTTAGACGTCTTGAGATGCGCTCCACGACTCGCTGCATGTGTTCTGAACTTCAACGCAATTCAGTCGGAAAACTTATTACCTCTTGTGGTGGTGCCCCAGATAGAGTCGTTCGAGCTGCTAACACATCAGGCGAATTCGAGACCCATCTCACATTTCATGGATATTCTCTCTCTCCCTTCTGTCCAAACACTCAAGTTCACCATGGACTTCAGCTTATTCCCCTATAAGAGCTTCGTCTCACTTATAAACCGGTCATCTTGCTCCTTGACCAGACTTGATCTGTCATGTGTCTCCACTTCAGATGACCACTTGCTTCAATGCCTTAGCGTCGTCCCTCTCCTCAGAGTGCTGGCACTAGGGTATATAAATGGAAGGATAAGTCCGTTCCGGATGCTCAATCCCAACCACGCGTCAGATTTTGGTTACACTAAGCCATTACTCCCTAATCTGGAAACATTTATCTACATCGCTTGGGAGGCCGGAATCAGTTTGGATGGCGACCCCATCGATATGCTCTATTCTCGGTGGGGCAGTCATGCTGTTGCGAATAATGTTGCTTGTCTACGGGTTTTCACAACTCCGAGAGCTTCCGCTTCCAACACGGGTACCGAGGAGCTGGTGCGACAACTGATATCTCAAGGGATGAATATCAGTGTCTCCTCACTGACATCCATGTGATGATCCATAAACGTCCTAATGACTCTGAGTTGCCTCTTGTTGGAGATGTGGTGGCTGTACCCGATATACGAGCGTGGTTATGCGCGAGTACACTTAGAAGTTTGGCCCGATACTGATGTTTGTGGCAAACAAATTACAAATTAAATCAAAAATCAAAAAAAAAGAAAGAAGGGAGAAAGGGAAACTCACCAACTCAGTGTTACTTGTCAGGAGAACCCCTGAAGCCCTGACTACACATGTGAGACACATACTGGCATTTCACAGGTTTTTTTCCATAAGAGGTGTGGAAACATCAACTGTTTCCACCACTGATACTTGCTTATTCTGCCACAGGGATGGTACCTTTTCTGAGAGATTTGACCTTTTTTGGTTAGATATTAGTTGCTGATTAATATTAGGGTTCATCAAGGGTTTTTGACAGGTTTTGTTCCCATGGTCAGTATATTGGCCTGGAAAAGTTAATGTCATCAAATAATTCCTCAACTACATACTGTAAGTATCATAATTGATCCAAAATTGATGAAGCTATATCTCAACCAAATCTTGACCAATTTGGATAATTTTGGGTGCATTTTGAAGTGATTAACTGTGTGCATCACTGTACCCATGTACCTGTGGGTGTGCAGATAAAGAACAGCTTTAAAACAAGCCAAAAATTATCCAATTTGGTTGAGATCTGGTGGAAATATAGCTCAATGAAGTTTGCATCAGTTTTGATCCTCAATTAAAAATTTCATCATAAACTCTATGTTCCATGGACCATGGGAACAAAACCTGTTAAAAACCTCTGATGAACCCTACCAATTATTGAGAGAGGCCCAGAACCAGAACACCCATCACAATTTCCCAGCACTGTCTCCCATGGTCTTCAATCCCATCAAACTTTTGTTCCCACTCTTTCTGATGATGAGCTCACTAATTCCCTTGTTTCCCAACCTTTTCTTTTGCTTTCTTTTCCATTATTCAGACATACTGTACACACTTCATTGCTGTAATGTAATAGAGCCATTCTCAACCACTCACAGGGTGTGGTGTACTTGAATGGTATCCTGCTCAGTGGGGGACCAAGCAAGGTACCCCTGAATAATTGCATAGCCAAATGGATTGAAAATAACATCAATATATGTCTTATGCAATGTAACAGGAGAGAGAGAGCTAGGAGAATTGAAAAAAGCAAACCTACAGATAGGGGAGGAGGAGTAACATGTTCCACCACAAAGAAACCCATCTACACCTTGGTACATGCACCAATAAAGGGGGTTTAATCCACCCTCAGTGTGGGGATAAGGTTATTGAGGCCAGGGGAGGGGGAGGGAGTGAGGGGCATACCAGGTTTTCTGTAAAGGGGAGACAGGGCATCCAGTTGGTGTCCTGGGCAGTGGAATGGTGTAATGACCACTGGAAATTCATCAGTGAGAATTATTTGTGCTCCTGGAGGTCATACATATATTAGGGACAAAATTAACAGAGGGGGAGAAGAACACACCTTAGTCACCAATGTTATATGAGAGGATGAAGCACAACACATGGGCTAGAACCTGTCACTTCCACTGTATAGTAGGTCTGGGGGACTACCATAACTGTAGAGAACATGCAGGACATCAGTAGAATAGGCTAGACAATGTATAGAGGGTGGAACAACACCCATTCAACAGCCTACTGTAGAAATTTGTTGAAGGGCTTACCAGGTGCATAAAACATTTGGAGGATGTTTAGAGGGTAGTACAGGCCTCCAAGCATCAGTTTAATGACAAGTTGAAGGCCCCAGAAGCACTGCATGTTGGTAGAAAGTACAGTGGCTCACAAAACTGTCCCAATGTTTAGTTGTTTTGGACAGATGGTTTTGGTGCAGAGTGATGACATAATCCCTGGTCTTGGCACTCCTGTCCAACACACTATATCATCTTGGCTTTCTAAAACACCTTGGGTCATGTGATTTGGATAAATACTCATGGAGTAATGAGCAAAACCAAGTTGTAACTCATTGGGACAGTTTTGTGAGCATCTATTATTTTAGATGTTTTCCCACTTTTGCAGCTGAAATAATGCTTTAAGTGACTGTGGGAACCATAAACAATGTTATGTGACACTATTTGTATTAGTTTGACATGTTGAAATTCAATTTGACCTCTTACCACCACCATGAAACCCACTTCTACTGCCAACCATGCTTCTGTCATCTCTTTGCTTGAACAGGGATATTCTGTCAGAGATATCGAGAGAAGGACTGGTCTGGGGAAGTCTACTGTGGGTAGAATCAAGAAACATATGGATACAAACAAAGAAAACAACCCTGGTGGATGTCTTTCCAGGCTTTCTGCTCATGACAAAACATCCATTATTTGTCAAATTCAATCAGGGAAGCTGGACACTGCTGTTCAGGCTACTCATTTTATTAATTCTACTATTCCACACCCTGTCCACCCACAAACAGTCAGATGGGCACTTCAGGAGAGTGGTTTCCACTCTGCCACAAAGAAGAAAGTACCCATGTTAAAGAAGACTCATCGTTAGAGGTGGCTGGAGTTTGCACAACGGCATGAAAACTGGACAGTAGCTAATTGGAAAAGGGTCTTGTGGACAGATGAAACCAAGATAAACAGGATTGGGTCAGATGGGAAGGTGTATGTATGGAAACAAAGGGGAGAATCCATCTCAGATCGCACCACCTCACCAACAGTAAAGCATGGAGGGGGGAATAATCTCATGGTATGGGGGTATATGGGTTGGAATGGTGTGGGGATGCTTATAGAGGTTGAGGAAAAAATGGATGCTGTCCAGTATTGTCAGATTTTGGATGATGGAGTGGTGGAAAGCTTTGAAAAGCTGGAGATAGAGGAGGGTGAGCAGTACTTTCAGCAGAACAATGACCCCAAACACACATCTCAGAAGGCCACACAATGGTTTGAAGACAATGATATCCAAGTTCTATCATGGCTAGCACAGTCTCCAGACCTTAATTCCATTGAACACCTCTGGGAACATCTCAAACGACAACTTCGCAAGCATGAAACTCCACCCAAAGGAGCATATGAATTGTGGAACAGATTGGTTGATGAGTGAAATGGAATTCTACCAGAGGTATGTCAAGGCCTCATAGAAAGTATGCCTAGGCACATACAGGCAGCTATCAAGGCAGGTGGGGATCATACCAAGTACTAGACAGCAAAATAATAGATGCTCACAAAACTGTCCCAATGAGTCCCAACTTGGTTTGGCTCATTACTCCATGAGTTTTTATCCAAATAACATGACCCAAGGTGTTTTAGAAAGCCAGGACAATGTAGTTTATGGGACATGAGTGCCAAGACCCTAGATTATGTCATCACTCCACACCAAGTGCATCTGTCAAAAATGACCAAACATTGTGACAGTTTTGCAAGCCACTATAGGTGGTAGGCATGTGACCTGACACATTTAGTGATGAGAAATGGTTCCAGAAAATGGTGGGTGAGTTTCTTGGATGGGTGCATGGTGGAAATCTACTACATATGTTATGACCATTTTGTGGGAGTGATGGCAAGCTAAATGGGGTAGTTTTTCGGCTGAGATTGGTGATTGATCGGCGATGATTGATGGGACAATGCGCACAACATATGGGACGACCATTTTGTGCGAATGATGGGAGTGATGGTTGATGGGATTATCTAAAATTTGTCAGAGCTGTGCAAAATTGGTCAGCACTGTGCAAGATGAGTCAGAAATGATGGCATTAGTCAGAGCTGACTAAAATTTGTCAGCTCTGACTAATATAGCTGGGCTTCAAAATGTGGTCATAGCATATGTAGAGGTGAGCTGCAGCTGAGTTTGAAGTGGAGTTTGAAACTTCGCAAGTGGGCTGAGTGTGCAGAGGAGTGTGAGGGGAGTGTGAGGGGTGGGGAGGGTGTGAGGGGGTGTGAGGGGGTGGGCAAGAGGGGGATGGAGGAGAGGTATGAGGGGTGGGGAGGGGGTATGAGAAGGTGTAGAGGGGGGAGGGGGACATGGGAAAGTGAGAGGAGAATGGGGAAGGGGAAGGGGGAGGTGGAGAAGGAGGAGATGGAGATGGGGAAGGGGGAGATGGAGATAGGGGAGATGGGGATAGAGATGGAGGAGATGGGGTAGATGAGGAAGGGGGAGGGGGAGATGAGGAAGAGAGAGGTGGGGATGAGGGTGGGGATGGGGATGGGTATGGGGATGGGTATGGGAAAGAGAAAGGGAAAGGGAGAGATGGGGATGGGGAAGGGGCCATTGGGGAAGAGGATAAACACCACAACCCCCCCACGTTGACTTGGGGCCAAGGGTCCCAAGTCAACTGAAGAGTTGTGTACTACTGTATCTAAAAGTCAAGGAAAGAGTTGTGTCACCACAAACCCCCAAACGTTGACTTTGGGCTGAAGGTCCAAAGGCAACTGAAGAGTTGAGTAACTGTAGTGGGATTAAGCATTGTGTTACATATACGCGAGCTGGCCCATGCCAGTGTCAGGCTGAGCAAGCAAAGTGAGTGAACGCCATGACAAAGGCATGGGTCATAAGCTCGTATCACTAGAGTCGAGGTAGACACAATCACCAACCTTATATGTGGGTGTAGGTGAGTGACGCTGGTTGTAGAAGCATGCCATGTTGTCCTTTGCCTTAGCCAAAACTGACTTTGCCTTCTCCAAAGTGTTCTTCATCTGCTCTGTAAACATATTCACCACCTCCAAGTGCAAGGGTGCTTGCTGAGGCTCGAAACCCATGTGGGGGTGTCACCTTGTGTCAAGGAGGAAGGGAGTTTGTTGGATGGAGGAGTGGTCATGATTGTTGTATCCAAACTTGGCCATGGGGGGAAGATCTTCCCAATTGTCCTGTCACTCATTGATGAAGATGTGGATGTACTGCTCCAGTTCTTGGTTGACTCAGTCAGTCAGTCAGTCTGTGAGTGGTAGGTAGTGGAGGCAAGGAGTTTGATTCTTAGTAGGCAGTGATATGGCTCCCTATCACCCTGTACTCATACTATGGCATTTTTTGTGATTGTGTGCACCTCTTAGATGACTTCTACTCACTTTGCGCAGTGCACTTTCATGCACTCTCATGTGCTTCTGTGCACTTTTGTGTGCCTTTTACATTTCTACTGTGCCTTTGAATCCCCCTTAGCTGCCTTCTATCGTGTGCCTTAAATGCACCTTGTCATGCTTCAAACTGCCTTTGTGCACCCCCCACACTCATTATCTGCCTTTCACAGTTACTGCATGCTCAATGCACCTTTATGCTCTACCAGCAACTCACATTCTTTGCTGTGCACTCATTGCACTATTCATTTATCACACACAACAATCCTTTACCCACACCTATTGTGCTGCACATCATGGCTTCCAGCTTACTAGTGCACTTATTCAAGGTGCACTGCAATTGCATCACAACCCAACTGTGCATTCTCACATAATCTGAGTGCTTTGCATCTATTTGGCATTGGACTGTGCACACTTGGGCACTTTCACATAATTTGGATGCTTTGGCACTATTTGGCATCAAACAGCATCTCTTTATAGTTCTTCCACATTTCCAATTGGCATTACTTTATCTGGTGACTAGTACAGATTGATCATGTCACTACTACTAAGGCCCAGCATGTGACATAACACTGAAGCAGATTAATTGGGAAGAGTGCACAGGACCTAAAGTGCATCAAAAATAGAACATTGTGCTGGAATAGTTGGGTATTGGGCTATAGCATGTGCAAATCTTATTGGCTAAGGCAGCGGCATCATGCAGTTGGGTTTAGATGAATAGATGGACTTGTGGGTAGCACATGGTGCTTTCTATTTTTATACTTTATTTTACCACTTTTATCACATAAGCCATTTGTGTATAGTAGGTGGATACATAGAGAATCCAGAGGATCTTTTCCCCCCCATAGTTCATAGCTCGTTCAGCATCGCACATAGTCTGTGCACCATTGTCCAGTCTGTGTGCCTTTGTGGTGTGCCCATCGTATAGCTGCATTTGCATATAGTTTGCATCCCTTAACGTATTGCCATGTTTCATCCCTTCGCTTGCATCCTTTGCCTTCATTTGTGCACTTTTGCAGTGCACCCTTCATATAGCTGCATTTTGTGCATTGTTTGCACACCTCATATATAGCTGCATTTTGTGCACCATTTGCACATTTTTTTGTTAGTTGCATGCACACCTCCCCTGTGGTCCTAGCTTGTGTGCTGCCCCTTTGACACACTCCAGTACAGTCCTTGTCCTGCTAAACCTCCTACTTTCTACCCCCATCATCGTTGTGCATTTGTGTGCTCTCATTGTGCATTTTTCTGCATTGCACATTTTTGCCCCTTTGCATTGTGCACATTTTTGCCACTGTGCATACCTTCCTTTTGGTGTACACAACTTAGTGTGCACCTAATGACCCATCAAACCAGCCTCTTAGTAGTCTTTGTGCCTTAAAGGATGATCTGAGGCCCTCTAAGTGAACCCCCTCACACTGAGCACACCTGCAGCTATAGGTTTAGTGTTCACCCCTTCTGTTGAAACTCTTCACTGAGTACCAACTGAACACATCAGCAGTACAGCTCTCAGGTGAACTCTGCAATGAACCATGGCCCTTGATCACAGAGGAACACGCCAGGCAATCCATGGAGCTTCCACACATGGCACAGATAGAGTCGAGCTGCTCCAAGTGCAGTGACAGTCATATGAGTAATGAAATGAGCTCACTTTCCAGCAGAGTCAACTGTGCACATTACCACACCAAACCCATTGGACTCTGGTAGTTCCACCACGAAGTCCACGCTGATGACATCCCAATGATTCTTTGGGACTGGGAGGGGTGTAACTCACCCATGAGCTTGCATCATGGATTCTTGGTGCATAAGCAGAGATCACAGTTATGACAGCACTGACCAATGAGTCAAGACACCTGGGGCCACCAATAATTCTGCAATATGAACTCCAGCATCTTCCAATGCCTGGGGTGGCTGGCAATGAGCAAGTCATGGTGCTGAGAGATGCGTTGTCATTGAAGCTGGGGATCATTAGAGATGTAGATGTGGTCATGGAAGTATAGGATGTCATCCTTTTCTGTCCACTCTGCTGCATGAAGCAAAGAGGTGGATCCCTTTCTCAGCTCCTTCACTGCCAGAGCCACAGCATCCTCATGTAAACTGCTATGGTTCACATGATGAATGTCATGTAGGATACTGCACTCCTCACCCTCCAAGGTTACACCCTCTAATGCATGGACTGTAAACAGATTAGATTGCAACAACACAATACCTTGATTGTCATTCCTTCCATCCCCATGGTCCAGATGATGAGAAAGCGCATCAGTCTTTCCCATGCTGTGGCCCAGGTGATGATGCAGGAAAAAATTGAATCTGGAGAGGTAGAGGGACCAGTGGGCTTGGTGATGATTAAGTTTCTTGGTGGTCATGAAGTACTTGAGGTTCATGTGGTCCTTCTAGATCTTGACCTTGCATTGAGCACCCTCCAGGAAATGTTGCCACTCCTCCAATGCCCACATTATTGCCAGCATCTCCTTGTCATGGATCTCATAATTGCATTCCACAGCACTGAGACTCTTTGAGTAGAAGGCAATGGGGTGCCACTTCTGGTCCTCAGGAGACTGTTGGGACAGCACTGTGCCCTTTGCAAAGTCTGAACTGTCAGCTTCTACATGGAAGGGACGCAAGTCATTAGCAAAGGTAAGGATTGGAGTGAAAGTGACCATCTCTTTAAGCTTCTCAAAAGCCTCCTGTTGTGCATTTTTCCACTTCTATCCCTCCTTGCCAGTGAGGTTGAATAATGGGTGTGCATGGTGGAAAAAATCTTTAATGAAGCACTAATAGAAATTGATGAAGCCCAGAAAAGACTGCACCTCTTTCTTGTTCGCGGGCATGGGCCAAGTTGTAATGCCAGCAACCTTGACTGGGTCCATCTCCACCTGTCCATCTGAGATAATCAAGCCCAAGTACTTGATAGCACCAGGCATGTGATTCGACAATGTTCATCGAGGTCTCAAGTGAAGATGAGAATGTCATTGAGGTAAACACAGACCACACCTTCCAATATGAGATCATGGAAGATGTCATTCATCATGGTCTGAAAGGTGGCAGGACTATTAGTGAGACCAAAGAACATGACAAGTGGTTCAAAAAGACTACAGTTCATGCAAAAAGCTGCCTTCCACTCATCCCCTTCCTTTATCACACATTGTTGTAACCCCAACAGACATCAAGCTTGGTAAAGTAATGCGCCCCGTGGAGTTGGTTGACGAGTTCAGATATGAGGGGTAGTGGATAGCAGTTCTTGACTGTGTTGTCATTGAGGCATCGTTAGTCTTGAACTGGTTGAAGAGACCCATTCTTCTTTTAACAAAGAAGAAAGGCAAGGCCATGGGTGACTTTGAAGGGTGGATATGACCAGAAGCCAAGTGTTCATCAATGAACTTGTCAAGTTGTCATTGTTCTTCAGGAGAGAGAGGATAGACCTTGCAGGAGGAAGGCATGTCACCCGGTGTGAGCTCAATTGCATGATTCCATGGCTTACGGTTAGGAAGTGAGTCAAAGGATTCCTTGAAGAAGACATTTTTAAAGTCATGCAGGTGAGGAAGTATGGAATTAGTGAAGGATTTGGGTGCACTGTTCTTGTAGAAGGCCTCCACAAGACACTGGGAGACGTTCAAGGTGGCATGCACCTCATGTGAAGGGTTAATAGCAGTGTGGAAAATTTGGTCACCTTCCTCAATCTCTTCCACCTCCTCTTCATCATCATCAGAATCAGGTGCAAGATTTGGAACATTTTCCAAGTCCACATTGGCCATAGGCATTGGACCAGCATGACACTTTTGAGTGCATTGTAAGAGTACCTTTTGCCCTTGATGTTCCTGTCTGCCTTCAGTTAAGAAAGTATGGCAATGAGAGAGACAACGACTCATCATGACTTCACCTGTCACCCAGTCGATCTCAGGATTATGGTCATGAAGCCATGGGTAACCCAAAATCGCCTCCTGCTTCCACAGTTGGGTCACAGAGAAGAGAGCCCATTCACTATGATCCTTGTACTGGAGGACTAGGTCAACAACCTCCCAAATCACCCCAGCTTCATTTGGGGAACTGTCCACATTGTAGACAGGTATGGGTCAAGATAGTAAGTGGGTATTGAGTTGTTTTTGTTGAGCCAGGTGTGAATCAATAAAAAGGCCTGCAGCACTTGAGTCCAGCAAAGCAGAGACACCAAGTACTTGTCCCATATCCATAGTTTGCAGCTCAATCTTCAATTCCAGTGATCGCTGGGAGGGGGTGGACACCACAATGTATTTGCATGGTAGCTTGCACTCCCAAGATTTAAATCAGGGAAGAGGAGGAGCAGGTGTAAGTGGAGCAGATGTGACTTCCATTGAGCTGAGGGATTCAGGAGGGGATTGGTCATGGAGTGAAGTTCTTCCTCCAGTGGGTTGACCAGCAGGGCATCAGAGTAGTTACTGGTGGGCAGCAGGGATGGACAGTTGGAGGGATTGGGGGCATGTGTGGTAGTAGTGGCATGGAGTGTAGTATTAAAAGCTGCATTTATGAGTCAGTTGTCATTGCAGAGAGAAGCAGCTTTGTACCAAATGTCAATATTGTTATCAGCTGGGTGCCTCTTCAACATCTGTGCAATCTGATCCTGAACCTCTCGATTAAGACCACAACAAAATTCAACCACCACTGGTAGCCCACTCCCATATCCTGCCATGTCCACTAAATCTCTAAACCCATCGATATAGTTTCCACAGATCAGTGTGCTTGGTAATACAAGGATGACTTGAGGCATGTTGCAGCCCATTGGCATTTGTGGAGAGGGCAGAAATGTCATACTAACTCCTTCCTAAAGTCACCCCAAGAGGAGAAAGGGAGGGAATTGAGTTTTTGGGCTTGGCACAAAATGTGGTCAGCATAGAGGTAGGCGCACTCAGACTTCATGTATATGAAGGCCCAATAAATTTTTATGGTGTCATCTAGGAACTGATTAGAATGAAGACTGATGTATGACTCACAGGAGTTGAGGAAAGAACATCTGTAAGAGTGTGCACCATTAAAGTTGGTGGGGGGGGGGGGACAGTTTAATCTGTGTGCCAGTGGTATTAGGTAGAGTATCGATGCTGGAAGTGGTTGGGGTTGGAATAAATGGAATATTAGGTGAGGGACTAAGCTGTAGGGTATTAACAAAGCTTTCAATACATGATTTGAGTAATTCAATTTGCATGCACAATCTGTTGATAGGTCCACTGCGTGCTATAAGGTTTGAAAAAAAGTCTAATTGTATCTATACATTATGACACGCACTATGAACATCACGAAATTGACATCGAACACCTTTCAAACTATTTCATACTATTTTGGACGACTCCGAATGACTTCGAACAATTTCATGACATTTCAAACACTTTCGAATGACTTCACACTACTTAGAAGGACATTGGCCACCATAGGAATATTCTAAAGCCCTTTCGACACACACAAAACATCCAGCATAAGCCACTGCATCGCTTATCGAACACTACCGGATGCAAGGAGAGATGATAAAAGAATTAGGGTATGATAATGGCAATTTTGGGGTTTCAATGATCTATTGAAACAACAAGAGAAGTACTCTTACTATATGGTGACACAAAACATTTCAATTATCATCGTTCCTCATTTGTTTTTATGTTTTACAATACCTTTATTGCTGTGCATACTGCCTCGTGTTCTACACCTGTTATATTTCCTTTTTGGTACTTACCTCTTCAAAATGTATATAGACTTGTACTAGTTACTTAGAACAACAGAGAACCAGTTACCCTCTCCACTATAGTCGGATTTAAGAGCAGTTCTCTTGAGTCTTACCTCGCATCGTATCTCTGAAGTCCTGCAAAATATTGCAAACTTCCTCGAACTTTCATATTCATTCTCAATTTGTCATTGCCTACCATCACAAAAAAACCCAGCTTACACCTTCGAACCTCCTCGAACTTACCTGAACTACTTTGAACCCATTCAAATCTATTTCGAACTACTTTGAACCCATTCAAATCTATTTCGAACTACTTCGGGCATCTTTGAACATATTTTGAACTACTTCGAACATCTTCATACACTTTTAAATACTATTCATCACATTGTTACCATTTTTCATCACTAAAAATGATGTTCTGGTATTAGAGGTGATATTTAGGACCAACTCACACCCTTCCTCTAGCCTGAGTTATACTACATAAGCCTTCTAACAGGTTTTTGTTAGGTTTCCAGGTTGAGCATCATCATTTTGGAGCCCACCATGAGGGTTTTCTAAATCATTTCATCGCCTAATCCACCTCGAATCTCTCGGCTCAGGCCAACACAAGCTCGAAACCTTAGAATCGAGATTTACCAGGCCTTCGAATCTCTCGAACAATTGGGGGATATTCTAATACCTGTCTCTGATGCTGAATCCACACATCATCGTCTGTTTTCTTCACCTATTTCCTCGTCTACAACTTCGTCTTCCTCTTCTTCTTTATCCTCTACTACATCATTCATTATTCCAGCTACTTTGACACATCTACCATCCTTCGCTCAAGTTCTAACTCCTTGAATTGGTACATCTATGGCCATCCAAGCAACAATGCCAGCTCGTGGACATTCCACAGCACCAAAATTTGACCCTACTCAACCTCAAGAGCTACGACGATATTTTAACAAGCTCAAAATACTCTTTATCGACTGTAATGTTATGGATCCAGAGCTTATGAAGAAGCATGCCTGTCAATATGTCGATATTGATACGTCCGAACTCTGGGAATCGATTCCCGAATATGAAACTGGCACTTCATTTCAGGATTTTCGCCTCACAATTCACAGACTATATCCTGGTTCTGAAGATGATCGAAAATGGTCAATTTTGGACATGGACAAACTCATTGGGGAACAACTTTGGATGGGTATCTTTAACGCAAGCAATTTAGGATTATATTACAGGTTGTTTTACAACATTACGAAGTTTCTACTCTCTAAAGGCTGAATTTCGGAGGCAAAACAAAGTAGAGCATTCGTTCGAGGTTTTCAACCAGGTTTATGGTCACGAATTGCATGATGACTCAAACTTAAATTTCCTGACCACTATCCGGATGACGCCTACCCACTCGATGACATTCACGTGGCAGTGAAATTTATTTTAGCAGGGTCAGTTAGTTCGAATTCAGCATCGTTACAGTCTTTAGAAACCTTGGCATCGACTTCGACATCGTCGACACAGATCAAATCAGAAGACTTATCGGCAATCCTCAAAAAATTTGCAACCACACTCGTCACAGCTCTAGCAGGTTCAAAACCCACTAATCCTCTTCGAACTAATGATGGATTTCGCTCGGACCAGCTCGAAAACTTAGCTTGTGTCTTTTGTGGACTCACCGGTTATTTCATTTGCAACTGCTTGGTTTGCCAAGCCTATATCAATGAAGGAAAGTGTAAAAAGAACAACGAAGGAAAAATTGTGCTTCCAGATGGATGGTTCACCCCTTGAAACATTCCTGGTCGCTTTATCAAAGACAGAATTGATGAATGGACTCAATGAAATCCTTCGAATACAACTGCATCGTCACTCATGTACAACATTGCATCCTCAACAGCTACTTTGACACCACCTAGGGGCATCTACCAGGTTTCCGGACAGTCCTCGACACCCAAAGATTGCATCGCAAGGCTTGAACAAGAGATATACACTTTGTGAAGTGGTAGGGCCTTTGCTAAAGCTAATTCGAGCATATCAACAGTCCCCATCTCTCGACCTTTGGTGTCCCCAAACACTGCGACAGTCAAACAATCAACTCCACATGTACCAGCATCATCCATCTCATCCATGGCAACAAACCTACCAACCTCAACTTCGGCATCATCTTCAACTTCGGAAACAATTTTGCAGCCTGTTATTCATCCTTACACTGCTACAAAAGAAAATTTGTACCTACCACCACATGAACGAAACTTTGGATCAACTGCAAAAGGTAAAGGCAAAGATGGTCCTTCGCACCATACCCAAGTGCCAATTCAAAAGGATAAAATCATGGAAGATGTTTTCGCTCATTCAATGAAGATGCCGATTATCACACTAATGCCCAAGGAATTGCTGTCTCTATCACCTGAAGTTTGTACAAAATGGAAGGAACAGGTCACTCCATGTCGAATTCAGCAGTCCAAAGGAAATAACACCACAAATCTGCTCAACGATGAAATTTTTGTAATTGATGATCCATTCGAAACTTATATTAACAGTCTTCGACCTGGTGATATTCTCGAACCCTTCATCGCTGCGAAGGAATCCCATTTGATTAGGTCAATTATTATGAATGTCAATGGAAGGAATCCAGTCGAAAGTGTCATAGACCCCAGTTCTTCAATTATCGCAATGTCCGAAGAAATTTGCCATGAACTTGGCCTCGCTTACAATCCTTCAATCCACATTCCACTCCAATCAGCTAATGGAGGCATTGATGAAAGTTTGGATTTAGCATGAAATGTGCCTTGCAAAGTGGGGAGTATCACACTGTTCATGCAAATTCACATAATTCATGACCCAGCCTACGATATCTTACTTGGTCGACCATTCGATGTGCTGACCAAAAGCACCATTAAAAACTACAGGAATGAGGCTCAGACAATCATGATATATGATCCTAATTCGACATGATCATGCGCTATCCCTATGATTCCCTGCTCTAATCACCATCGAAAGGATTTTTGCAACTAGAGGACGAAATTTCAGACATTGACCAGTGCACTTTTGTTATCTCATTCAATCCCTCTAATTTATCTATCAATATCGAACGCACTGCGAATATTCCCAATATGGAGTCCTCGAACTCCTCGAAATCCATTTCTTATTCTTCGATTCTTGCAAATTTATATTTAACAGCCAGTCACCAATACAAAACATATTTATTGACCTCGATGGCAATGTCTACACCTTCTAAGCCTATCATCGATTCCTCATATCCGATTTTAGCAGCTTCGAAAAAGAAATACAAACCTGTCACACAAAAAATTCGCCCAGTTATTACCAAGCTACCTGACCGATTTTGCATTATTTGAACAATTACTGGCGACCCTCTTGAAAACATGCCAAAATTAAATCCTCATCCACCATCGTTTATCCCCACTTTGTGATATACACTCGAATGTAAAGCTATTATCAACAAGAATCATCCTGGCAATTCTCTATGGCCAGAGGAATGGAATCTTATGCATGATTTTATTCGAAATCAGGAAACAGCTTTTGCATGGACAGAACAAGAGCAGGGAAGCTTTTGCTCTAACTTTTTTCCTCCTATAGAGTTCCCTGTCATTCCTCACACTCCATGGGTTGAGCGAAACATTCCCATACCTCCAGGTTTGTATGAACAAATATGCAAAATGCTGAAAAAGAAGATAGAAGTGGGAGTATACAAACCATCAAACTCTTCATACCTATCACGATGGTTTTGTGTTGCAAAAAAGGATGTGAAATTGCTTCGAATTGTTCACAGTCTCGAACCGCTTAACCAAGTAACGATCCAGCACTCAGGCATCATACCTATATCCGAACATTTAGCAGAACAATTCGGGGGATGATTATGCAGAGGAATATTGGATTTCTATGTGGCATTCGATGAAAGGAAAGTCACAGAATCATCTCGCGATCTGACAATGTTTCAGACACTGTTCGGAGCACTTCACATCATTACCCTACCCATGGGTTGGACAAATTCTGTCTCTATCTTACATGATGACATGACATTTATTCTACAGCCCAAAATTCCTCATATCACCATCCCTTACATTGATGACACACTGGTTAAGGGTCCAAAATCGGAATATAGAACGATTGGTAGATCCTACAAAATGATTCCCAAAAATCCAGCTATTTGACGCTTTGTCTGGGAGCATTTCGAAAATTTAAATCAGATAGTCCAGTGCATGAAGTATTGTGGAGGAACATTTTCAGGTCTGAAGCTCTATTTTTGCATCCCCAAAATAATTGTTTTAGGGCATCGATGCAATATCGAAGGTCGTATAGCCAACCCTACTCGAATCGCAGCTGTTAGCAAGTGGGGACCATGTCGAAGCCTCACTGAAGTCAAAGTGTTTCTAGGAACCATTGGAGTTTGTCATATCTTTATCCAAAATTTTGCTCAACGAGCTGCAGCACTGATCCAACTCACTCAAAAAGATGTTCCTTTCGAATTTGGAGCAGAACAAATAGCGGCCCAAGAAGATTTGAAAATAGCTCTAATCAATTCCCTAGCAATTCAAGCTATCGATTACTTATCTTCAGCCCTGGTTATCCTATCAGTCGACACTTTGAACATCGCTATTGGTTTCTTTCTCACCCAATGCAATCCCAAAAACCTTTGAAAATGATATTATAGTCGATTTGGATCAATTACACTTAATGACCACAAATCTTGATTTTTGCAACCAAAACTTGAGCTTTATGGTCTATATCGCACTCTTGGAGCACTACGATTGTATCTAATAGGAGTTTGAAGACTTATTGTCGAAGTTGATGCATGATATATTAAAGACATGCTCTCAAATCCTGATATCGCACCTAGCGCTAGCGTCAATCAATGGATCGTATCCATCCTAACCTTTCATTTTACATTATTCCATGTCGCAGGGACACACCATGGTCCTGATGGACTTTCAAGATGCCCCCCACAAGATGAAGATGTTCAACTCGACAACAAAAATAATTTCGGAGACTGGATTGACCGCCTTCACAGTTTTGTACATCAAATAAATCTTATTACAACCCGACCATTTATTTTGCATTGAATTTCGACCTTCTCCCTCTCTTCGAATCTCAGTAAGGGGGAGGATCTCACCTATAACAATGTCCCATGATCGAATAATGCAAAAACAAACGACAAGAGGTTACTTCGCATTCGAAAATGGTTACATGACTTGGTGCAACCCCCTGAACTATCAGATGCAGAATATGCTACCTTTATTCGATATTGCACCAAATTCTTTTTAGACTCAGGCAAACTGTGGAGAAAAGACTCCCAAGGAGCTCACAAAATCATCGCTCCTTCAGAATGTCATCTCGAAATCATTCACGCAGCTCACGACAACATCGGACACAAAATGGTTTTTGCTACTAAATCAGTTATCGCCCTTTGATTTTGGTGGCTGAACATGAAAGCCAACATCGCATGGTATATTTGAACCTGCCACCTATGCCAAATTCGACAGATGCAAAATGTTCTAATTCCACCCACAGTCGCCACTCCAGCACCCCTTTTTAGCAAAATCTATATTGATACGATGCAAATGCCACCTTCGAACAGATTTAAATACATCATACAAGGTCAATGCTCACTAATGACCTATCCAGAATGGCGAAAATTTCGACATGAAAATGCCACATCGCTTGGCGATTGGATCTTCAAAGATATTATTTGTCGATGGAGTTCACTATATGAAATCATAACTGACAATGGCACTGCATTTATTGCAGCTATGGAGTATCTTGCAAAACAATATCACATTAACCATATTCAAATTAGCAGTTATAATTCACATGCCAATGGACTCATCGAATGAGCCCACTTCGACATTCAACAATCCTTATTCAAAGCTGTTGATGGAGAACAAGCGAAATGGTCAGCAGGGGCACATTCAGTATTTTGGGCAGAACGAGTCACAGTTCATAAATGCATGGGTTGTTCTCCTTACTTCGCAGTCACAGGAGCACATCCTCTAATACCCCTTGACATCTCCAAGGCAACATACTTACAACTGCCACCCAATTCAATCTTATCGACAACTGATCTCATAGCTCGATGAGCCATAGCATTACAAAAATGATCTAATGACCTCGAACTGCTATATTTAAAGGTCTACACATCCCGAATCAAAGCTGCGAAATGCTTCAAACTCACTCACAAACATACAATGTGCGACTACAACTTTTCGAAAGGAGATTTAGTGTTACTTCGAAACATGCAAATCGAGAAGTCCCTCACTCGCAAAATGAAACCACAATATGTTGGTCCTCTTATCATTATCAAATGAAACTACGGAGGGGCTTATATTCTCTGTGAACTCGATGGGTCAGTACTACATAGACCTATTGCTGCATTTCATCTGCTACCATACCTTGCTCAAAAATCAATTTTCCTTCCACTGAATTTCCTTGATATCGACTCCCAGCGCCTCGAAGCACTTCGAACAACCTCAAATTTTGACAAAGATACCTTCGAAGATTTTTAGGATGATGATAACAAATAACTATCCTTCCTTTTCTTTTTTGCAATTACTTACAAAGATTTTGATTGCCTCTAGTGTATGATACAAGTCGTGATATCGCATCATAGCATGGTCGCGCAAACTCCAAAGGGCTTTTTGGCTATGATGAACTACTGAGCCTTTCCCTAAAGAGTCATTTTTCCTTCTTATATTCATTTTTTTTCTTTACTTTACTTTCCAAAGACATTTAACAAAAAAGTTGAAATTAAAACAGATATACAACAAAAAAAAAAGCCTTTCTACCCCTCTAGCATTCCCTCCAACACTTCTATCTCCCTACCCAGTATCTCCATCTCAACTCTTTTCTGCACCAATTTTGCAGCAATAAAGCTGCAGCACATGACCCATGCATCCTGACCTCCTTCGATTTCCTCGACCCCTCGAACCTCAATCACCTTTGCCTTGCCTTTCAATGACCTCTTTTTTTCCTTCGACAGCTTCGAAGGCCCTGAGATGGGTTCGACGTCGGCCACAGGTCCTACGAGACGAATTCGATGCACTAACAAATTTGAAAACAAGTTAGCAATCACTTCGAAACAATTTCAAACAAAAGTCGCACCTTTTCTCAGGTGCTCGCATTTTTCACCCCTGAACATTTTCGCCTCGCCCTTGCGAAGCCCTCGCCTTGACAATCCAGCCCAGTAGCACCCCTGTGCCTCCTGGGTGCACTTCGTACATTTTGGGGTGCCCTCCTTGATAACACAGCGCAGCTGGGACTTAAACCCAGTGCATCGATCACACTACGAAAATATTAGAACCTCAAAAAATCTTCAAAAATAGGTAGAAAACTTACTGGGCCCTCGAAATCGAGCAGCCCACTTGATTCAATCTGCACCCACTTTGCATCCCCCGTGCCCTCGACCTCCTCTTCCCCATCTTCCTCCCCTTCGACCTTCACTGCCTTTTGCTTTGCCACCCACACTATGGGTAGCTCCTCTTCACTCTCATCCTCATTCTCATCTTCGTCTTCCTCCCCAGCCTCCTCCTTCTCGATAGCCTTTGCCTCTGCCTCGAACTCCACATTACTCTGCTACAACTCCTCCTTCGACACAGTCTTCACATGAAATTCGGCGAGGGTGACATTTCGAGCCTCTGACAACACGGTTTTTTGACCCTCGAGCTTTGCCTGCCTCACTACATCTTTCACTCTTCGAACCTCTTCCTGCTCCTCCTGAATTCGTCGTTCTTCCTCCCCCCTCCTTTTGTGTTCTACCTCCTCTGCTAAATTAACAAAAAGCAACTCACCACCCCACGAAATCCAGTCATGTCAAGCCAAAGATTGGTATACTTCGAAAACCTCGTTAACAACCACTTGTACAGCCGCATCATGTTCTTCGCTGAGATCTTCGGCGAGTTCATCATATTCTACCTAGACGAAACATTTTAGCACCTTTGACCACAAATAGACGAGGACGAGACGTACCATTTTCGCACAAAAAGCCTACCCCCAGACTTCGAAATCCAAGTCTTCTGTGACACTGCACTCAGGCATCGACTTCGCATATTCGATAATTTCAATGTTGAGTTCAGCCAAGAGAGACATGACAAAAGCTATACTTTGAGATGTAGAGGTGATGGAAAGAAGGAGAATGAGAAGTATTTTGAACCTCACTAAGTTTTCAACATGATCACACATTTCGCACGTGACTTTGATCGGCTGACTGGGACAGTCAGGATTTCAGTAAGAGGGAGGATGATAGGTCCACTGCGTGCTATAAGGTTTGGAAAAAAGTCTAATTGTATCTATACATTACGACATGCACTATGAATGTCACGAAATCAACATCAAACACCTTTTGAACTATTTCGCACTGTTTTGGATGACTCCAAATGACTTCGAACAATTTCGCGACACTTCGAATGCTTTCGAACGACTTCACACTACTTAGAAGGACATCGGCCACCATAGGAATATTCTAAAGCCCTTTCGACACACACAAAACATCCAGCATAAGCCACTGCATCACTTATTGAACACTACTGGATGCAAGGAGAGATGATAAAAGAATTAGGGTATGATAATGGCAATTTTGGGGTTTCAATAATCTATTGAAACAACAAGAGAAGTACTCTTACTATATGGTGACACCAAACATTTCAATTATCATTGTTCCTCATTTGTTTTTATGTTTTACAATACCTTTATTGCTGTGCATACTGCCTTGTGTTCTACACCTGTTATATTTCCTTTTTGGTACTTACCTCTTCAAAATGTATATAGACTTGTACTAGTTACTTAGAACAACAGAGAACCAGTTACCCTCTCCACTATAGTCGGATTTAAGAGCAGTTCTCTTGAGTCTTACCTCGCATCGTATCTCTGAAGTCCTGCAAAATATTGCAAACTTCCTCGAACTTTCATATTCATTCTCAATTTGTCATTGCCTACCATCACAAAAAAACCCAGCTTACACCTTCGAACCTCCTCGAACTTACCTGAACTACTTTGAACCTATTCAAATCTATTTCGAACTACTGCAGGCGTCTTCAAACATATTTCGAACTACTTCGAACATCTTCATACACTTTTAAACACTATTCATCACATTGTTACCATTTTTCATCACTAAAAATGATGTTCTGGTATTAGAGGTGATATTTAGGACCAACTCGCACCCTTCCTCTAGCCTGAGTTATACTACATACATAAGCCTTTTAACAGGTTTTTGTTAGGTTTCCAGGTTGAGCATCATCACCATTAATGGCACCTCGGAGCACTTCGACATGTTTTTGGGTGTCCATGGTGCATGGTGGCACATCGAGCAGAGATAAGCACACACTTAAGGCAGGGGTGTCAATCACATCCTGGGTGACATCCTGTATGTGTAGGAGGCATTATATCTGCAGTGCACTTTGATTCTGGGCCTAGCAAGAGAGTTTTCTACTGTAAGAGCAACCTCAAGCCTCTCTTAATAATGAGCTAACAGAGGGGAATCCAAAGTTAATATTATACTACATAATATAGACACTTCAGATGCATTTAACAGAGAGGAATCCAAAGTTAATACTATACTACATAATACAGACACTTCAGGTGCATCTAACAGAGGGGAATCCGAAGAGAAAATTCTATGGACCTATCTGTCAATGCCCAGTATATGTGATAGACCTGAAAATCAAATAGTAGGCTAAAAATAGCAAAAAGGCAGAAATGGGCAGATCAAGCTGTGGAATGACATCACCTTGATGGGTAAACATCCAGATGGGGTCCTGCCTCTAAGAGTAAAACTGTCAACATGTACCAACAAGGGAAAAACTGAAAAACAATCATAAAATAGGAATAAAATCATAGAAAATCATAGAAAAGGCAGAATAGGGTGAACTAAAATATAAAAAATATGGGATAAATGCAGAAAATTTCCCAGATGCCTGGAACACCTTCCCTTCTCCTTACAACAGCTACCCAATGATGCCACTGCATCAGCATCAACCATCACCACCACCACCACCATCCTTGACAGCCACAACTGCTCCTCCTTTCATCTGCCTTCTTCCACCACCACCACCACTCCATCAACACCCACTGCTGCTCCCATGTTGCCCACATTGTATAACACCTTCAAATGCTGCCAACAGACCACATCAGGCCCAAATGATGACAGATGTCATTTGGGCCCCAAGGAATGTTTACTTTAAATGTTCTTCTTCAATTAACTAACTAATCTTTTCTTTTTTAGGTTCTAACTATGTTATAACAATGAGACAGCACCAAAACAACACTGCATGTGAGCCATGTACTACAAGGCAAAGCACAAGTGCAAAGAAGTAGTGTGGGAGGGGCAGGAAGGGCATTGGGGTCTGGAAAGGAATTGGTGGGAGTTGGTGGGGGTGGTGAGGGGAGTGAAGTAGGATCTCCAGGATCTCCAGGGGGAAGTCACAGGAATATAAGAGGAGGTCTTGTGTTTCTGGGGCATGTTCAATCCAGAGTGGAATGGGAGGTGCAAGGAGGAAGAGGAAAAGGAAGAGGACCTCAATGAGGGTGAGGTACAGAGGGAGCTGCCAGGGTTGGCAGAGGAGGTTAAAGATGAGGTCCCAGGGGAGCTGCCTGGGGTGGCAGAGGAAGTTGAGGGGGAGGTCAATGTGTAGGGATCCAGTCAGGATCCACAGAAAAAATATATATATATTTTTTTCTATCTTTTTGAAATAAATGCAGCTTTGACTCAATTAATGAGTGTTAAATTGGAAGTGGTCCAGGTTTTTCCAGATAATAAGTGTGAAAATCTGCAACAAGTTTCTGTGCATGATCAAGCTCTGTGGCTGGAACCCAGGAGTTTTCTTTATTGGTTCCCTGGTAGCATTCCCACTGCATGAAGTAGAGTAACTTGCACCAGTGATGGTTGTCAATTTTGGAGTCAAAAATTTCCAAGATCTCATAATCTAGTTTGTTGTCTATGGTGATCAGAGGAGACAGAGGCTGGGAATAATTAGGAATTGTGTGAGGGGTCTTCTTCCAGTTGGGAAATATGGAACACAGGATGAACAGCCCAGAGGTGGTCCAGAAGCCACAGGGTGACCAAGTAGGTTCCCAGATAAGCAATGATTTTGAAAGGACCATAGAATTTTTCTGAGAGCTTTTTTTAAGGTCAGGTGGGGTGTACAGTAAGTGTTCACCTTTAATATATGCATAGTCTCCAATTTTTAAATCAGGAGTAGAAGTCTGGCACTTGTCTCCACAGGACCTTGGTAATGCTTCTGTGCTTCTGTGCTTCCATGAGTTGTTTCTAGTGTTTGAAGGTCTGGTTTGGTCCAGTGTTTTTTCATTTTGGAATGGAACCAGAACTGCAATTACATTTAAGAAGTATGTAAATGAAACTGGACTGATCCACTCAAAACTGGTTTGTTGTGGTTCTGTCCAATTTGACCACCAGTTGTAGCTGGTTTCTCACAGACTGACTCGAGTTGACATTATATACATGATATATATACTTAATAATACTATTATAAACTGGAATAAAAGCCTCTCACAGGCAAGTAGATAGTGATAAATAAAAAAAGTGGTCATTAGTTGGCAATGGGCATTGGGGCCACATTGTTGTCATTGTTGGTGTTGACAGTAAGGGTTGATGATGTGGCAGCAGTGTCACATTGGCATCAGCATCATCATCATTGGTGGAGGGCATTGGTGATGCAGCACAGCTGCATTGTCATTGGGGTTGGTGGTGGTGGTGGGCTTTGGTGATGGGTATAGGTTGACTAATATTTATACTGTATGAATCTAATGTTACTTTGGCAATATCCTGGAGAGAATGAACCTCAGAATGATACCGAGCACAGAAACCTCAAAACCAGGGTGTTTCAAAATTTTTGTCATAAAATGTCACAATGCCAGGTAAATCTCTGCTTCAGTGTCAGATTTCTCCAACCAAGCATCCAGAGATTTTTATACTTTTGATTTATGATGTTATATGTAGTAATGACATGTCAGGCTTTTTCCAAAACTTTTTGAACACTCACAGACCTGGTAGTAGCTTTTTATTCCTAAAAATAGTGGTACTTGCTCAAAGATTGGTGTACAGGATAACATCCACTTTGTCCTTTTATAATCAGATTTTTGATATGCAGACATATGATATATGCAATATAGAATCTCAATTAAATTTGAGGATGGAGTCAAGGTAATGCATTTATAAAGTGGATTTTGAAACTCTCTACCATTTTGAATGCTGCTACACATGATAGTATGTACATGTATGATGTACCCTCACATTCGTGTAAGGTTATAATTAGTTAGTATAATAAAATTTTTGATGTTTGCATCACCCCCCCCTGCTTGAGCAAGACCTAAAATTTTAGCTACATGTAGTACTATATCTTTGTCTGACCCTAATAACCATTCTCAATGCCACTATACAATTGGTAAAAAGCCATGGTATTGTACCCTCAGTGTTCCCAACAAAACCATGGTTAAAACCCATCACTGCTGCTGCAGTGTTAAAATGGGTGCGGTATTGACAGGTACAGGTGTGGTGTGAAAAAATCTCACCCGTGGTGTAACCTGTGTTACACCCTAGGCCTGCTTTGCATTCAATCATAGTGTCCACCATCATTGTCATCAGCAACTCCAACAATGCCCTATGAGCAGTGGCTCACAGGTGCATTTGTTTGGCATTGCTCATCTAAGTCATGTCACATGTCATTTTGGTGGTTGTTGGCATTAAAACAGGACCCATTACCACCCTGCAAGCAGAGGCTTGCAGCAGTGGGTGAAGCAGGTGGGCATAGGTACCATCTTGGTGCCATGTTGTAGGTATAACATAGTCAGAACCTAAAATGAAATGAAAAGATTAGCTATCACAAAAAGAACATTAAAAAAAAATTACCATGTTTATGCAATTAAAATGCAATTATGTATTCAATTTTGATATCTGAGTCATATTTGATGCTGATGTCCTCTCTTGTTTTGTGCATGCCATTTATTGAATAACTGGTTTGTTCACAGCTTGAGAAAAAGAAAGAAAAAAGAGATACTCCAAGATTGCATTTTTGACTCACAAAATTCTATACTACAAATTCTTTTTCAAATCCACTGTTATGAACATAACAATAGGCTGGTTACTGGTAGAGCTCTATCCTGACAATAAACATCTCTATTGTGGTATTTATCTGAGTCATACCTGTGTGCAACTACAAAACTAGTAGTAGTCTCCATTACTTTCTCATCTAGTATAATTTTCAACAATAGGCTTAAAGGTTATTTCAAGGCTATGTGACTACATATATTTACAGTAAGATTTGTATGGCTGGGGATGCCCAGTAATGTGTGATGTGACAGATAGGGAGTCCTCTATACTTGGGACTAGACGAGATCTACAGTAGGAATGCCCACAACAGTTGGACCCTCCCAGAGGATACTTGATCCAGATACAGTCCTATGGGCTGGACCAAGCTGACTCTTGGGCTTTCCCATTGGGACATCCAGACCTAAGCATGGGGAGGCATAGAGCTTGGAACTAGTCCCTGGTCTTAGGCCTTCTTAGGATAGTCTTTCTTGGTGGGACAATCTACCCTAACTAGGGGGTCGGGAGGGTTGCCTGAAGTGGCCTTGGTGTAATAGTCCAGCCATTGTGAGATAAAGAAACACGTAGAACAAGATGCATTTTTGAGAGAGACACATCAATCATTGACACGTTCAGCGCCACATGCCAACCAAACACGCGCAAGCCGCCATAGCAAGTTAAGCCAGTCGTTGAGAAAGATTTAATGAGAAAGATACTAATGCTAGTCGTATGAAAGATAACAAGGATTTGTTGGCTAGATCCCTCTGCAGACGAATACGAGAGGCAGAGGAAAATATCTCGAATAGCTAGCAGACGGGTGAAGAAAAAAGTTATCAGAGATAGTGGATTTAATCAATGGCAGAGCCTGGAAAACCTGAACCTGTTGGGAACTACTAGGTTTCTAATATGCTCCCAAACGAGGATGAACACTCATTCAGCATCGTTGGAAAAGATGAAATGACTGTGTGACTACCTGACTAATGGTTTGCTACAGTACCTACGCCTCCCAACACAGATTGTCAGTTTGTGATGGGTAACTGCACATCTATTGTGTAGATACCTTAGGCGATCGATTACAAATTAGCCTTCGTTGTCGAATAGCGTTTGAGTATAAAATCCTGCAGTTCACGTGCTGCACCAGATGCATTAAACATTAATATTTCAATTCAGAGAGTCGAGATGTGTACCCAATAATTGAGGGACTTGCTGGGGGATCTACATTATCAAAGTAAGATCTTGAAAATGTATGAATGCAGAACCTACTAAGTGGCCTGCATTGGGAATACGGATGTTTGATGAATTATTGGGTCGTAGCCAAACCCGTCGCTGCCTTGAACCAGGTGGTCCAAATCTACGAAACAGAATATATGTCACACCCAAAGGCAGAAGAAACACTATCCAACTTACTCTGTGTCACCATCTGGCATGATCCACCGTAATTCTATTCTTTCATCGAGTTCTGACAAGCGCTGATACACTTCACGCTCAGTGTGCGTTTCACTGAACACAATAGCTTCCTGGATACCGGGCGTCTTGAGGCGTATGACGGAGTTGCCACTCGAATCGCGTGAAGGAGTGGTACCACATTCAATATAGATTTTAAGAACTTCAGGGTCCCAGGCAGCGAAGAATGGACTCTCATGAAGGACCTCTATAGCTTCTTTCCTGAATGATGAAGTTAGAAACGAGGGCCAGTGGTCCGGAGGAACAATAGACTCGCTGTGAACCCCACGTTTCGCGCCGCGTGAGCGCTGCGAAGGTCCGTTGCGCAGCACTTTCGGTAAACACATGTCTGGAACCGTTGACCGGCTCCAGAATGACTGGGTCTATCAAAATTAGTGAGGAGAACAGCTTTGGATGCGTCAGAGCTGCCAATGTACTGAAGAAAGCGGCATTAGATCATCCAGTCGTCCTTGTATCACGTACACATACGAAGTGCATCCTCCATACGAGTGACCAACAGCAACGAAGGTGCGATTGTGGAACCCCTGAGTCTTGCGGAGTTCAGACTCCTCAGTAGATACCCGATGAAGGTGTGTGGGAAGACGTGAGGCTGTCGTTGATGACGGTAAATAATAAATGAGGAAGTTCAAGATGTCGCGTGCATTGTCTGACCAATCAACTACCATTGAAGAACGTGAGATTAATGATAGAAGCATATTTTGCGACTCACAGAGCCCAGAGAGTGCACTCTGGTTGATCATGCAGGCATCACCATGTTGCACAGACTCCCATGTCCACACTTCATCGATTACAGGGCCAGCAGAAGATAAAAGGAGATGCTTAAGCGTCGGTTCCCATATCTGCATGATCGAATTCACATATCTAGGAGAGCACAAGAGATGGTGTGCATACCTCCTTCGGAAATCCGTTCGCGTGAGCGAAAAACAGAGTGAGGCCCTTCGTTGACGTCTTGCTATCAGTCAAGTCTCTCTTCACATATCTGTTCGCGCAGTTCCATAAAACTTGGGGTACTCCTTGTGGGTCCAGGGTGGCACGTAAATCCCTCAGTCTTTTCATTGTCTTCTTGCGGAACTGAAGCCGTTCTGCTTTGGTTGCGTTTTCGGGCGGTGGAAGGGGCACCGGAACATAGGCGGCTGTTCGCAAATGGGTGGCAGGAAACAAGTGTGTAGTTAGTTCATACGGGGCATCGAAAGCCGGTTGACGGGGAGGTGAAGGCAAGGCCGGTCTATTCAACGATTCAGAAGGTGGATATATTGGAAGAAGTGATCTTGTGGTGATGGGGAGCCATGTGAATGCCAAAGGCTTGGGATACGACTGTAGCATGCCTGTTACTTACAGGAACTTGTTCGAGTTGGATTGCCTGATAACGCAATCGGCTTATGTCAAGTTACAGTCGAACCCCTCATAACCAACGAGCTTATGACCCAGCTCACATATACATAACACAATAGGGTGTTTCAAACATGGCCAACTCGAGGCCAACTCATGCCTCAAACCTTGCCTCAACTTGAACCTCAACTTCGAAGTGGGAACTTCCCAATTAGGAAATTCTGTGAAGTTGAGGTCGAAGTTGAGGCAAATGCAAATCGGCCTTTTGAAATCGGCCTCAGGAGCTCGATTTGCAAGTCCCAACTTCTGCCCCAACTTACCACCTCAACTTGGTTCCTCAACTCGCTGCATTAGGCCAGATTTTGTTAAGTAGATGCAGCCATCCATAGAGCGTGAGAAAACCCCCCCTCCTCTCTCACATCATGCCCCGTGTATGGAAGAGTCGTGCAAAAGTGAAGGAGGATGTCGACCCCGATGCTCCTAAACTCAAACGTGCCCCCGACATCCAGTGGGTTAAAAACCCTGACTGGACATACACCCTAATTGCATACCTTGGCAACCATCCTACATTCCACCTCCAATTGTTTTCTGATTCAACAGCAGATGCATCCAAAGCAGGCTGACCAAAGCTTGTGGCAAAGGATGGCAAAGTACAACAGTATGGTGTTCTCGTGAAGCATATCTTTGCCACAGAGCCTGGTCAAAGCATGCTCTACCTCTAAAACCCTGGCAGGTATGGTACAGCAGTCGAAACCTGACTCCGACGGTATGATCTCCATTAATCCATGTATTTATACCAGCTAACATGTTCTCTAAGCCTCAAATCTGAGTACATGGCCCATCTAAAGGAACTTGGAAGCACTGGAGCCAGACTTGATCCTGCCAATATCACCAAAGGGAGTCTGATTGTGAACATTATAGGTAATCATCAACCTTACTGCTACATGGATCAAATTAAGACTCGTTATGCAGCTGGCATCTGAAATGAGTGACCATGGTGGGATGATCTTCATGCATTCTGGCGTGAACTTCCCAACTACAATCCACAGGGCGTACAATCATCAGAACCTGGGACAATGCATGCTTCAGATGCAGCTGCACTTTTTGCCACTCACAACGAAGATGAAGGCCTCGGGGATGGTGATGTAGATGGGGGAGGTGGAGATGACAGTGACTTGGATTCCAGGGGAGGATTGCCAGTTGGCGAGGATGAAGATGTGATCCCAGTAAGGTTTCTTCTTTTGCGAAAGGAAAATGCTACTAATATGCTTTTAGTGGGATGAGACTCCACCCACCCATCGACATGCCCCTTCCCTCTCACCACCGCCATTTACTCAAACTTGATGCACCCCTTCCCTCTCACCGCCACCATTCACTCAACCTCAACACAATGCTTCCCTCTTGCCACTGCCATCCACTCAACCCCGTCGCACAGATTCCTCCCATTCAGTCAGACAGGGGTCTTGGGCCTTGCAACATGGAAAGCCAATCACAGTGAAGAAAACAGTTATTGACTGGTTCAATGATAGTCACCAAGAAGAGACCCACCGTCTTGATCTGAAGCAGAAGATGGAACACGATGAGAAAATGGCAGCAATGCATTTGAAAAAGCACAAGTATGATCTCTGATATAGATCTGCACCTCAGACACCAGAGGCCTCTGTAGTCCCTCCTCAGACCATGGAGGACAAGCAAATTGAGATCCTTCGTCTTCAGATAAGACTTGCAGAACTGACAAGAGATAACTCTGCCCATGCCTCGTCATCTCAAATGTCATGTCACCCCCTCAAAGAGATGTCAACTCCAAGTAGTGGCATGTCAGGTCTCTTCTTTTTTGGGGGTCATAGCGAGGGCTTCACTGACAACAACTATCCATCTTCTGAGAGTTATGTTGTTCCTGATTGCGAAGCACAACCTTCCACCTCTGTTGTTGGAGCAGATGTGATGGGCTTCAATTTTTCAACATAGATTATCTTAGGTAGCCTGTCGCATATATACCAACAAAAGCTTGTCATATGTATAGGCTCTTGAACAACATCCTCTTGAGCTCAGTGCGCTTCCTCTGGCCCTCAGTCTCTCGCTGTATGTCAGATGGCCCACTGTCTGCTTGTTGTATACGATCATCTGGTGAATCTGTCCCTTCTTGCACCAGTTCAGTGATAAACTCTTCATCCTTGTCTCCCCGTTCAACAAAACTGACAAGTGTGTGGATGATGATACAGGTTTTCACCCATGCCAGTGCATGCTTGTGGTCCGTTGCATTGTCGATCTGCTGACATAGCCCTCAGAGGGAGCTAAACCGACCTTTGAGATAACCCATTGCATGTTCAGACTTGATGTGGACCTGTTTGAGATCAGTTAGAAGATTTCCAGATGAGGTCAAGGCCAACGTACCCAGGATAGATGATAATTAAATGTTTTGTTTTCAGCCAATGCAGCGTGGGGCTTCTTGTATGGTGTAATGCACCAGCTATCCAGTGCATATGCTGAGTCAGCCCACATCCATTCATTTTCATTGAACAGAGTGTGGCTGTTCTGATACGTTCTCAAATCACGAAAGACAGTCGAATCATGTGCACTTCCACAATGGCCAATCACATAGTCGATTATATGGAGATTTGGAAGGGTAACGAGCTGTCATAATTAGCAAATGCACATGCAAAAAAAGGGTAAATCTTACCTGAAGATTCAAGGAGTAATTACTTTTCTGGTCAAAATACGCCTCGCCATGATACCCCAGCTTCTGAAACAAAACAATGGGTGTTCCATCGACCATGCAGTAACCATCTCATCATGCAAAGCATGAGACTACCTCTACCCACTCCTTCTATTCTTCCTTCTCTTCCTCTGAAGGCCAACAAATAGCAGAGTCATGAAGTGCAAGAAATGCAATCATCACTCTATGCATGCAATTTACCACACTGCCAGCACTGACCCCTGACCACTGTGCAATTGCTTCAACAGAAGCTGCATTTCCATCATGGCCAAACCGAAACATTGCAATTGCTAGTTGCATGCTTACTGGACTCTGTGAGACAATCACATCATTCGAGAAAATCAGGTGTGTTTCTATCATTTCCAGCAGTTTGTCAAATGTGCTTGATGAGACTCGTAGATTGCATCGAAACTGTTTTGGGTCATGAACCTTGAAGTCAACAAGGACTAAAACCATTTGGGAACACTTGAAAACTACATGGGGGTTGAGAACGCATGTCTGCATGATTAACTCTAATACGTCTGCAGTTGTACCCATGGTAATAGTACACTCTTCATCCATGTCTGCACCATTAACTGACATGGCCATGAACCCTCCTGAGCTGGAGGAGCTAGACTCAGAGCTGGACTTGGAGCTGGACTCACTGGAGGATGAGGAGGATGAAGACAACTCAGAGTTGGACTCCTGCTCAGACTGTGATGAATTGCATGACTCTAGGTCATCAATAGGTTCTCTGTCAAGGGCCATCCTTGAGAAGTAAGATGTGTCTTCATTGGTTGCTCATATAATTTCTTGAATGAATGTTTGATGTTCAGAGATGGTGGGCATTGAGCATTTGAAGTAAAATTACAATAATAAATCCTGACATCTTTACCAAGTGCTCTTGTTCGGCTGCTGAAGTTGGGGTTGGGTTGAGATCTACACAGTGTAATAAAAGTGGGCATTCAAACATCAAGCCCCAACTTGAACCCCAACTCTGGTCAAGTTGGGATCAAGTTGGGGCAGAGTTGTGCTACGAGTTGAAGGTCAAGTTGGCCATGTTTGAAACACTCTAATGTTTAAGCCCACTAACAGTGAGTTTGACTTTATTACAAAGTTGTATTGACATGGTATTGACTTGTATTAATGTGCTAGTGACATTATTACAAACTTGTATTGACTTGTTATATCCACTTTGCTACAAACTTGTTACTGACATCATTACAAACTTTTATTGACTTGTTATTGACTTTATCACAAAATTGTACTGACTTGTTATTGACTTGTTATTGACTTGTTATTGACATCATTACAAACTTGTATTGACTTGTTATTGACATTATTACAAACTTGTATTGACCTGTTATTGACATTATTACAAACTTTTATTGACTTGTTATTGACATTAGCAAAAACACTCCTTCAGAGTGGTTAAATAAAATATTATTATGTAATAGGCAGAACCTGCCCTAAAGTCTTCTCACAATAAATTTTTCAACCATTTGATTCAATCCAAGTACAATCCAGATCTAATTCTAATTCTAATTCTAATTCTAATTTTAAATCCAAGTCTATCTTGATATCTATATTAGTTTCCAATTCCTCTAAATAATCTCTCAAGTTACTCACCTTTGCTAACTCACCTTTGCTAAACAACTCCATTCAACACTTCCTTGTATACCACATTGGCAGTTCTGTTATTTCCATTGTTTGCATTCAACAGCACCTTGATCCTTTCTCCAGATGTACACCTTGACAGTGCCACATATACATAGCTGCCCATGTGAGAACACTGGTGTCTGCAAGTCCAACCCAATATGGGATACTGATTGGCCTTGTGACTTATTGATAGTCATGGCAAATGCCAAACGAACTGGAAATTGATGTCGATAGAGTAGTAATGGCAAGGTTTCTGCTGAAGGCTCCAATGTGATCTGAGGAATGAAAACGATATTTTCTGCAAACTGTGCATCACCACTGATGATCCTGCACTTCAATACATGTGGTCTGGCTTCAAGAAGGATAAGTCGAGTTCCATTGCAAAGACCCATGGTGACATCCAGATTGCATAGAAGCATGAGAGGACAGCCTATCTTTAGTGCCAGCCTGGAGAGAGGAAGGCCACTTGCTTTGATAGAGTTTAGATACTCTGCAGGATATGACTGGTAGTTGTTTAACTCCTGCTCTCTGAATGAGACTGCATTAGCACTGTTGAAGACATGCTCTGGTCTAGGAAATCTGGTAAGGAGAAGAGAATTGATGACATCAACATTGACATTTGTGCAGGAGAGAATGGTCCTATCCAGATAGTACTGATCTGGCTTGTTCCCCTGCTCTATGCCTAGATATGTAGAGTTGATAAGGTGATCCATAATATTTCCATAGCAGAGCATGTTCTGTGGAATCTGGATAGTGTCTGCAGCATCCACCATTGTGCCTGCACCAATGTGCAAGAGCCAGGCAGCATGTGCAGTGTTCTCTGGAGTTCTGTCGAGTCGCATATTCTCAGTCAAGTGATAGACAGTAATGCATTGCCAGAGAGTGCTTCTTTTAATGGATGAAGCTATGATCTGTTCTTTAGTGCCCCTAGAAATGACAGGTAGGGTCTATCTAAAGTTACCTCCAAACAAAACAGTGATTCCACCAAATTAAACATTCTTTTTCTTGAGATCACACAAAGTGCGATCCACTGCATCTGTGGCATATTTGTGCTGCATAGGAACTTCATCCCAGATGATGATGGAAGTTTGATCAAGGACCTGGTGCAAATCTGAACCTCGAAGTATTCTGCAGGTAGAGGCCTCATTGATTTCAATTGGGATTTTGAACATGAAATGTGCTATGCGACACCTTCTAGAAGCAATGCAGCAATTCCAGATGATGCCACACAGAGCAATTTTGCCTTGAGCATGAACAGCAGCTGCAATGGTGTTGCAGACAAAGGTCTTTCCACAACCTCCAGCACTATGCAAGAACATGAGCTTTCCCTTGTTATTGTTGACAGAATCCATTGCAGCATAAAAAACCTGTCTCTGCCTGTGATTAAAAAGCTAGAGATTGTGAGTGACAGTGATGGCCAACTCTTCAACATTGTAATCCCTCTGTTCCTGCAAAAGCCTATTGGCAGGAACATCAATGTGCCAGTTTCCTTCAATGGGAGGCATCTCTGGATAATCAGAAAGTTGTTTGCCTGATCTGATAAGGATCTGATTGATGAGATGCAAGCCATACATGTAAACTTGATCATCTGTAAAGTCTGTATCTGGATAGATTGAAAGAAGCTTGACTCTGAGGTCATCACAAATGTGATGTCTGAACTGGTTCCACAGAATGTCAGGAGATGTTGGATTGCAATGAAGAAGAATGGTGGCAAAAAGCAATCTGAGAAAGGAACCAAGCTGCATCTGGGCTGCCTCTGTAAGACACTGGACCCACTCCTGGTCATCCTGCAAAAGACCCAATGCAACACAGGCCTGCTTGAATGTATTATGGATGACACCATTGCCAGTGTGCAAGTGCTGGAATGATGTTGCCCCTGTGACAACAGTAAGAAGCAGCCTGAGGTAAAATCTTTCCCCCTGAGCAGGAGAAGCAAAGTACATTCTGCCAATAGCAGGGTTGCACTGCTTCCTTGGGTTCCACTGCTTCTTGGTTCCATTGTAGACCCATCCTTGAGGAAAGTTTTGGTAGGTGACAGTATGTGCTGCTTCATATCTTCTGTTGGCTTCAAACCAAGCAGTGAGACATGTGGTCTTGGCAGCAGGCCTTTCCAAAACCTCATTGATATTGTTGTCTGCATTGAAGTAGACCATTTGCTGGTCCTCCAGATAGACAGGCAGACAATAAACATAAGGAGACTCTGCATGCATTCCAAATTCATTTATGTGCCAGCAGCTTTCCACAGATCCAATGTAACATGCATCCAGATACTCATTGACCTTGTCTCTGTCTTGGTCCAGAATCTCAATCATGGTTCTGTCATGGCCTTTGTATATGTACTTGTGGATGTACTTGACAGCCTCAACTGAAGAACAGATCTTGACATTGATGTGACAGTTGTATCTGACAAATGAACCAAGTTGTTAACTGATAAACATATAAAATAAGTGCTCCTTACTTTGCAGCCAAATAAGGATTGTGTGGAATGACATGTCTGTTATCATATACATAATTACGCTTCCTCACTGTTCTACCATTGTTGGGTCTGGCATAATCAGGATAATTGTTTGCAGTAAAGGAAGTTTATTCTCTGAACTCCTTGGGATACCTCTTGCTGCACCTATTGTCAACCATGCATGAAGCCTTTGGTTTGTCATGACTGCAAGGACCATGAAGCATGCAGGTAGTTATAGTGTGATAGAGCATTTGCTGTGTGATGGGGGCAGGAATCTGTGCTGATACAATAGAATCAACATCATGGGCATCATGAATTTTGTTGGCTGGATAGAGAAATATAAGAAGGTGCATATGTGGAAGGCCTCTCTTTTGTAACTTGATGGTATGGATGTGTGCCACCACTTTACCCAAAACACCATCCTTGATATCCTTGAGCAATGCTTTCTTTTTCTGTTCAAAAACATGTGCAACAATGTCTGGCCTGTCATAAGCTTCCTGCTTTTTCCTTTGTGTGGTAAAATGTGGATTGAGTGATTCCTCCTGAACAGAGATTACTGGATTTCTGGCCACTGTGGATTGGCAGTCATGGTGAGAAAAAGATCTGGTTTGCCAAAAAAGCAACAAATGGCCATGGAATCCTAGAAAAGCTGATTCATATGCCTTTCACTGCCCATGTGGGTTTATGGAAGAATAATGTGACTCCCATGATCCTCTAGATTGATATTTTCATTCCAGTCACCCATGGCAGCATCCCTCAATCCAGAATACACATCAGCCCTAAGCTCCTTCTGGTGATGTCAGACCCAGTTCAACATATTCTGTTCAATAGATGCCCAAGCACCTACAACATACTGCTGCAAAAGATTGCCTCCCCACAACAATGGTGGCTGCTCTCCTGGCCTTGGGTGCAACCGATAAGCATGGTAGCATCTCTGACTGACATTGGGAACTCTTCTGGCTCCATTTTCATCTTGGTGTGCAGGTATATCTGGGTGCCATCCATCTTCGCCATGAGGAAAGAGCAAGACATAGTGCAGAGTTGAATAGGATGGATGCAACTGGCTGATATGCCTAAGTCCTCCCCCTCTCAGCCTGAGAACAATATCTTTGTGATTAGACCATTCCTCAGAGCCATCACCTGGAATAGTACCTGCTACTTTATCATTGTCTGTAGGGAGATTATAGCAATGTAATTCTGAGTTCTATCTGATCACAGCCATATGGAGACATTGTCCTGCTTTTCTGGAGGTTGTTCCCTCATGATCTGGAATGCCTGCTTGAATAAAGGCACATAAGGATGGGTATTATTCAGCATGGCCTGCAGCTCTGTCATGATAACTGAGTGGAGATTATTGTTTCACCACTCACGAATATCAAGCTGTGTGATAGGATTATGAATATAGAGCTGTGCATAGGCTGCAGGCTGTCCAGGAGGTGGCAGAAGTGCTCCAGAAAGATGATGAAGATCACCATGAATATGAAAGCTGTATACACCTGATGTGTACCTGTGACAGAATGTTCCACTTTGACACCCAAAGATGTGAATGCAAATGCAGCATTGTATTGTCAGATGTTTGTTTTGAATTCATTGGAAAGAGGACTTCTGCCACACAACAGATCCCACAATGTGGCAGGAGCAGGTCGGAAAGATGGCAGACAAATTTGTCCCTGCAAGCAGCAACTTCCAGACTTTGGCACAGCTCTGGTAGACTTGGACAGCTTTTCACAGTCAAAATGCAAGGCATGGCAATGTGAACACTCCCCATTCATGGGTCCAAGTGAATGTCTGGGAATTGGCTCCTGATAAGGTGCATGACTGAGTGGTAATGGCCTTGCAGGTCAATGTGGAGGTAGAGGTACAGGCATAGGTGGAGGCAAAGGTGGCAACATTGGGGGATTCAAGAATGAAGCAGGCAGCAACAGTAAAGGAGAATGCATAGGAGAAGGTGGCAATGATGGAACATGGAATATTGGGTCAGGAAGCAGTGGTGATGAAGATTGTGGAGGAGAAGATGGAAATTGTAGAGGAGACACCCTTTCAAACTCATCATAATAATCTGATGGCATAGGAGATGGTGGAAATTGCAAAGTGGTCACCCTTCCAAATTCATCATAATAATCTGATGGCAGGGGAGAAGGTGGAAATTGCAAAGAAGACTCACTGCCATTATCATTATCAGATTCCTCATTTTCCATTTCCCTCCTCAAAGCAATCTCATTATTCCTCTGTTCTTCATACTCAGCAGCCAACAATGCAGCCATTTCCCTATCCATCTGAATTTGTTCTGCCTGTGCATCCAGTTGAGCTCAATATTGATCAATCCGATCTCCAGACATATTGTTAGCCAATTGGTCCAACCTCATCATTTGTTGATGCAAGTTCCTGTCTGCAATGGATAGACGTTGGAGCTCCTCAGCTTCATCCATCTGTGCCTGCTCATCTGTGCACTGTTCATTTCTCCACATCTGATGCATCCTGAGAGCCCATTCCTGATCGTGCCTGTTATGTTCTTGCAATGCAGCCTCTATATTAATATGTCTGGGTGGATCATGATATCATGGCTCAGCAGCCTCCCTCTCCAATTCCTGTTCAGCCAGCTGCTGCAATTGTTGATTGGCTGCTTCAGCTTCAGCAGCTTGCCTGTTTCTTTCCTGTTCAGCCAGCTGCTACAATTGCCAGGTATGCTGCCTAGCTGCTTCAGCTTCAGCAGCTTGTCTGGCAGAGACAATGTCAATGAAGATGATATACCCATCGAGCCTCATCCAACTCAGCATGATGTTCTCAAGGCAGCATTGTTAGGGCGACACCCACTGTTCTGCTAGCTAGACCATGCGGGCTCTCCTACAAGAAGGCGATGGGGTGCGCACACATGATGGGGGATTTGATGGCTTTGATGCAAGGGGTTAAAAATAGAATAGTTGGCTGAAATAGGCTTTTCACACCACAATTGTGGATGGAATACCTAAGAGAACTCAACTGAGGTCTCTTAGTATTTATTTTAGGATTATATACTATGTTACATATATTGTAGTATGTTGTTACAGATGCATGTGCACATGCATGTACATATTGATGTGTGTAAATAGAAAATTTCCATGCTGACAAATAATGCATGTATAGGCATTTGGTAGCATATTTTGGTGAAATGAAATGAAATGAAATAAAATAAAAATAGGATTATGTAGTAGGCATGTTAGGAGACTGTTTCTTAACATTACCCCCCTTTTATGCCTCGATTTCCAGGTGAGAAAATATTGTATCTGTCCCCTCTGTGAAATTCTGGTAAGGCTGGAAATTCATCTCCTCATACACCATTCTAGCAATGTGATGCGGAGCATTTGGATTACATTTAAAGAATTGGGCAATTGCCTTACACGCTCGCTTACAATTCTCTTCTGGCTCCCATGAATTATTTTTGTTGGTGTAGTTCTTCCACTTGATTAAAAACTCCAATTTATTTTGTTGAAGATGTGAGTCCAAAACCTCTTCCACAATATATTCTGGAGCACCTTCTACCATTACTGGAGGCTGTGGAGTAGTTTGTTGACTGGGAATAGTGGGTGGGCAGTAAGGGCATAAACAGGAAATGTTAATTTCAGGATCGATCTTGAATGATTGAGGTAGTTTTAACACTACTGCATTAAGTGAGATTATTTTAGAAATCAGCTATGGGCCAACTTGCTTCTCCATAAGCTTTCTTGAAAGTCATGGAATATTCAGATCCTTGGTACTTAGCCATACCAAGTTACCAACTTTGTACTCTGGAGCAACTGCTCGAGTATGATCTGCATGTCACATTATATTATCTTGTGCTTTCATCAATGCTGCCTCTGCTTCCTCCTGCACCTTTCGCATTTTTGACACAAAGTCCTCCACTGATTGTACCTTGACTTCCCTTCGAGGTTCTACTCCCATTCTGGGATGATAACCATAATTAGCAAAGAAGGGTGACATGCGAGTAGCCGAATGGAATTTATTATTGTGAGAAAATTCTGCAATTGCCAACCATTCAGGCCAGTCGGTTTGTCAGTGATTGACAAACATGCATAGGTACTGCTCCAACTCCTGATTCATTTTCTCTGTCTGCCCATCGGTTTGTGGGTGATATGCCATAGATAATTTGGTTTGAATCCCCAATATGTTATTTAACTCTCGCATAAATGCAGAAGCAAATTGTGATCCATGATCAGAGATAACCATATCAGGTAATCCATGTAACTGCCATACCTGATTTAGATAGAGGCACGCCAAGCCCAATGATGAGGTTTTTGCAGTAGTAGGAATGATATGGACTTCCTTTGTGAAGTGGTTGCATACTACAAATATTGCATTGTATCCTTGAGCTTCAGGTAGTCCTGTGATAAAGTCCACAGATATGTCTTGCCATGGCGCTTTAGGTATAGGGTTCGGCATTAATTTCCCAGCAGGCTTTTCAGGAAATTTCTTCCCCCTCATGCACATATCACACCCATCCACATACCCCAACACATACTTTGAAATTCCAGGCCACCAATAATTTCTCATCACCAACTCCAACGTCTTCCACCTTCCTGGATGTCCAGCAGCTGGCATATTATGATGTAACCATATGATTTCCCTTTGTAAATCTTGATCCTTTGGTACATATACTGTTCCTCTGAACAACACTAACCCTTGTTCTTCAACCCATTTATCTCCTTTAATATTACCTTTCTTCTCTCCCTTCAAGGCTTTCACAGCTTCCACTACTTCATCATCCATCTCTGAACATTGTCTAATTTTAGACAACACTTCTGTCTCTGAGCTATCCACCAATAGATGCCCTTGGTGCATAGCACAAATGTGAAAGTATTCAGGTTTGAGTAGAGTAATATTTTTATTGTCCTCCTCCACCCCCCTTTTATGATCTGTACATTTGGATAATGCATCTGCTTTCCTCATCAAGCTTCCTGCTTTGTGGACTAAGTGAAAATTAAAATGCAATAGGAATAATGCAGAATGCACTTGTCGATGGTTAAGCTTTCTAGCATACATGAAGTACTGCAGATCTTGATGGTACATCAGGTTTTTGTGATCTGATAGAATAGTGGTTGGGTGCTCGGATCCTTGGAGATAGTGCCTCCAGGTTTCCAGGGCCTGTATTATCCCCAGTAGCTCCCGATCATAGATCTCATAGTTCCGTTCAGTGGCTGTCAAGGAGTGGGAAATGTACCCACAGGGGTGCCAGTCTCCATTCGTGTCTATCTGTTTTAGGACAGCCCCTGTTGCATATTTTGAAGCATCACTCTCTACCACAAATGGTTTTTCAGTGTTTGGCATCAGCAGAACTGGTGCCTTGGAGAATTTTCATTTTAGTGTTTCGAATGCATTCTGGCATTTGTTCATCCAGTTGAAGACCTGATCTTTCCTTGTTAGGTCATTCAGTGGTTTTGTTATCATGGCAAAATTGCCAATGAATCTTCGGTAGAAGTTTCCAAAGCCTAGAAAAGATCTAACCCCTTTTACATTGGTCAGGGATGGCCAGTCCCTAATTCCACTAAGTTTGGTTGGGTCCATGGCCAATTGGTTTGGTCGCAGGATCAGTCCAAGAAATTTGACCTCCTGTACATCGAATTTGGATTTTTCAGGTTTCAGGTAGAGGTTGTTTTCCCTCAGCCTTGCCAGAACCCTCTTTGTTCTCTCCTCATGCTCTTTTCGGTCCTTTGAGAAGATTAGGATATTGTCCATGTAGATTACTAGCCATCCCTCATTCAGCATGTCTCGAAAGGTGTCATTCATCATTGCCTGGAAGGTGGCTGGGGAATTACAGAGCCCGAAGAACATGACTCTGGGTTCGAATAGACCCTTGTTGGTCTTGAATGCGGCTTTCTACTCATCTCCCTCCTTGATCCTATTTTGATCTGATGCATACATCCCTCCAAATAATGTCTCCATGCTTCTAATACTCATATTATTCCCAACATCTCTTTATCATGCACATCATAATTTCTCTCTATATCATTCAACCCTCGAGACAAATATGCACAAGGATGCCATTTGTCATCTTCACATAACATTGATAATACCGCTCCAGTAGCAAAGTCAAATGCATCTGATTCCACTCGTAAGGGACACGTGAAATCTACTGGGGCTAATATTGACTCTTCCACAAACTTCCTCTTCAACTCCTCAAATGCTGTCTGCTGTTGTTCTCCCCATCTCCACACTACTCCCTTTGGTGTAAGATTGTGTAAGATTGCAGCAATTTTGGAAAAATTATGAACAAAGCGACAATAAAAATTGGTAAGTTCCAAGAAAGCCTGAACTTCCTTGATATGGGTGGGCATGGGCCAATCAACAATTGCCTGTACCTTAATAGGATCCATCTTAATTCCATCAGGACCAATCTTTAATTCCAAGAACTCAATCTTGCTTGCCCAAAACACACACTTCTCCAGTTTAACAAATAAATCATTCTCTGCCAATCTTCTCAACACCTCCTGCACTATCACCTCATAATTTTCTTCATCCTCCATGAATATCAAAATGTCATCAATGAATATTATTACCATGCCTTTGTCTATTACATCCTTGAAAATGTTGTTTATCATATTTTAGAAAGTTGGGGGACTATTGGTCATCCCAAAAAACATGACAAGCAGCTCAAAGGATCCTCGGCGTGTGGCAAATGCAGCCTTCCACTCATCTCCTTTCTTTATTTGTACATTGTTGTACCCCCAGCATAAATCCAACTTTGTAAAGACCTTGGCTTTTCCCACCTTGTCAATTATCTCTGAAATTAATGGCAAAGGGTACACATTTTTCACTGTACACTCATTCAAATACCTATAATCTGTATATATCCTCTTCCTCTGATCCTTTTTCAGTACAAAGAATACTGGTGATGTCTGCTTCAAAGGTCATATGTATCCCTTGCGCAATTGTTCATTAAGGAATGCATTCACTTCTTCTTGTTCCTTTGGAGATAACATGTAGACTTTTGACTTCTTCAGCACAAATTCTGGTTTCATCTCAATTGCATGATCCCATGGCTTTCACACTGGCATCCACTCTAATTCCTTCTTCTGAAAAACTGACAAATATTTACGGTAGGCTTTCAGCACCCACTCCTCCAATGGCTTCTCCACTTTCACAGCATTTTTATCCCATAACTGTCCTCCATGAATTTCCCTAAAGGTTTGCTTCTGTTCTTCCTTACTGGTCATGATTGGAACTTCCCTATTTGGCATGTCCTCATCTTCCACTTCCTCCATCATAACAGAATACTTCCTTGGATGTTCTTTCTCTTTCTTTTCCTTCTTCTCCTTTTTTACTTTTCTCCCATACACATTATATTCTTTAGGACAATGAGTCATGTGTACCTTCCCAGTTTTTAAATCAATTTCTGGGTCAGCTTTTGTAACCATGGACATCCAATTATTAGATTGGTTTTCCCAAGGTTGCACACCTCAAATACGGCTCGTTCCTGATGATCCTGATACTTCAGTATCATTGTCACCTCCTTCTTAATAGTTTCTCCATGATTGATCATACTGTCAATATTGTACACCATTATAGGTTGTGGCAGTTTATGCATGCAAATACCATTTCCAGTAATTAAGAATTAATTAATGAATAATACTGTAGCACTACTGTCAAGCAATGCCTCCACATCAATTGCTGCATGCATGTCCATTATCTTCAATCCTACTGTCAAGCTGATTTTGGGTTCTATTCATGCAGAGAGAATAAAGAATTTAGGGGTCTTCGGAAATAAGGCTGGGCATTTTTCTTTATTGCATAAGTGATGATGGTTATACTTCTCAATTTCTCTTTCGGGTTCACTCTAAATTTCCTCAGATACAAATACATTATATTGATTCTGGGTCACCAATGGGAAAATCTTCACTAGGACTTTTCCTCAAAATTCTTCTGCTTATCTTCCTCCAACTTCACTTCCTTGATTGTCACTTCCCTAATCTTCCTTTTCTGCCTACAATTCCAAGAAATATGCCCTAATTGCCTGCAATTAAAACATTTAAGTGGGGCTCGTTGATTATACTCGACCTGGAAACCTAACAAAAACTTGTTAAAAGGCTTAAGAAGTATAACACAGGCTAGAGGAAGGATGCGAGTTGGTACTAAATATCACCGCTGATACCCAGAAGTTATAGTGAGTGACATGAAATTATGAGGCATGTTGCAAATAGTCTTTAGAGGAATATGAAAAGGTTTGAAAGAGTTCAAAATAGGTTCAAAGATGTGTGAAATAGTTTAAAAAAGTTTTGAAGAGGTTTGAAGTTGTGCAAAATAGTTTGAAGAAATTTCAAGGAAAGTTGAAGGTGTTGGAATAGTGCTGAGGTATATAGAGGAATGATTATAACAAATGGGAAGTGTTTTTCGAGAGATGATGGGCAATATGCAATGAGTCAAGGGATGAATATGAAGTTCGAAGAAGTTTGTGATATTTTGCAGAACTTAGAGATATGATGCGAAGATAAGATGCAAGAGAATGGCTTTTAAATCAAACGATAATGGAGAGGGTGACTTTGTCTCTGTTCTCTTTTGCTTTTCTGTCATTCTAAGTAACCAATACAGGTCTATATACAATTTGAAGAGATAGTACTAAAAAGGAAATAATAACAAGTGTAGAACATGAGGCAGGATGCACAGCAATAAAAGTATTGTAAAATATAAAACAAATGAGGAACAATAATAAATGAAACATATATTGTCCCAGTATAGTAAGAGTTCTTGTTCTATTGCTTTAATATATCATTGAGATATGAAAACTGCACTTATCACATTCTAAATCTCTTGTAGTCTCTCTTTGTGACTGGTGGCACTCGATATGTGACAGAATGGCTCATTCCGGTTGTGCAGTGTGTATCGAAAGGGTTTTAGAATAGATATATGGTGGCCGATGTTGTTCAAAGTAGTGTGAAGTCATTTGAAAGCATTCAAAATGTCTCGAAGTCATTTGAAGTAGTGCAAAAAGGATTCAAAGTCAATTTCATAGTGTTCATAGTGGTTTGGAGCATCTGTCATAGTGTGTCAATATGATTGGAAGCCATTCCAGACCTTAGTGCATGCAATGGACCTATCATCATCTCCCTACTTGATCAACATCCATTGCATCTGCTGATGTTGCTGACTCCTTAACAATAGGTGTCACTGCCATAACTAATGGCTGTGCCCTCAGAGTTTGTACCTGAGGCATCCTTCCTTTTTCAGACTTTCCTTCTGATGACTTTCCAAATCTGGCATTCCCATACATCAATTTCGACTCCACCTGTTCTTGTCAATATTGCTGATCAAGACACATTGCCCAATTATACCACTCATCCAACCTCTCCAGCATAGAAGGTAGTCGATAGATAGACTTGAATAATGAGGGATTTAATCCTGCCTTCAAAAATTCTACCAATGCAGCTTCTCCCATATCCATCTGTGATGCTTTTGCCTTGAACTGCAAAATAAATTTGTCTGCTGTCAGAGAACCTTGGGGCATGGTTTTTAATTTGCATTAGCCATTGCCTTTGGATTAGAGTCTCCAAACTGTGCCTCTAGTCTCTCCAAAAATTCCCTGAAGGTTGCAAATGGTTTATATCCTGCAGCAATTTGATTAATGGCTTCATTTCTCCAGAACTGTGCTTTCCCCCCCTGAATGTATGAGAGAGCAAACATAATTCTAGACTCAGTTGTACAAAACTCTTTCTCCCACAAATATACAATACTATAGAGCTGATGAAGGATTTTGTGTTCTCCATGGTACTGTCAAAGATTTGTGGGGGTGCATATTTAGGTAAACACATTTTTCCACTCTCAGATCTCTCCTCTGTATGCACATCATTCTGAGACATCCACTCTACCATCTCCTCCATCTCATCATCTTATCTTCCACTGTCTCTGCTTTTATTTCTGCTTGTTTGGGCTGTGATGCTGCCAATACTGACACTAGTTGGGACATTTGTGCTGTAAGCGCATCAATTTTGGCTTCTAACACTGGCATGGGAACAGGATTGTGACCAGGATTCGAAGTTGATTGTTCTGTCATAATGATGTAAGCTGTGATGAGTCACTTCTTTGGCTGAGTCAAGATTCGGCTTCAGAGTTTTTTTACAAAATTTCAAGTCATGTGATCTGGCAATTTGGGTACCAAACATGGCAAAACATGTGATTTCAGCTATTTGTCAACACTTGGGCACTTTGGATCAATAACCCTTCCAACAGTGCCTGATCTCAGGGTTATTACTGAATTTAGCTAGTAACTAATTTAACTAAAATAGTCATTTGAATAGAGTAAGGTAAATCTTAATTAAACTAGATCCAATCGGTTGTTTGGTTGCAGCTGTCCTAGTGATGAGCACTGCCTCTTGATCACTAGTGGTTGCAATGTAAGGTGAGGCCTGGTGTTGGCTTATGAAAGCAAGGTAAATACATTGATGATACTTGATCTGGAAACCTAACAAAAACCTGTTAAAAGGCTTAGGAAGTATAACACAGGCTAGAGGAAGGGTGCAAGTTGGTACTAAATATCACCGCTGATATCCAAACATTGTTTTTAGTGAGGCGAAATGATAAGGGATGGTATGAATAGTCTGTGAGAGCATACAAAGTTGTTCAAATAAAATTTGAAATAGGTTCGAAAACATGCAAAATAGTTTGAAGAAAGTTTGGAAAGGTTTGAAGAGGTTCGAAGTAATTTTGAAGAAGTTCAGAGATGTTGGACTGGTGGCAAAATATGTCGAGAAATGAATATGGCAAATAAGAAGTGTTTGTCGAGTGGCGATAGGCGATAGGCGATGAGTTGAGAGCAAATATGATAGTTCAAAGAAGTTCACGATATTTTGCAGAACTTAGAGGTACGATGAGAGGCTAAGACTCAAGAGAACCACTCTTAAATCTGACAATAGTGGAGAGGGTAACTTATTCTCTTTTGTTCTAAGTAACTAATACAAGTCTATATGCATTTTGAAGAGATAGTACTAAAAAGGAAATTTAACATGTGTAGTACACGAGGCAATATGTGCAGCAATGAGGACTTTGTAAATCATAAAACAAATGAGAAATGATAAATAATTGAAATGTACAGTGTCCCCATATAGTAAAAGTACTTATCTCTTTGCTTCAATATATCATTGAAGCATAAAAACTGCACTTATCGCATCCTAAGTCTCTCATAGTCTCTCCTCATGCCCAGTGGCACTTAATATGCAGCGAATTGGCTCACTCCAGTTGTTCAGCATGTATCAAAAAGGGTTTTGGAACAGCTATATGGTGGCCATCATTGTTCGAAGTAATGCAAAGTTCTTCGAAAGCATTTGAAATGTCATGAAATGGTTTGAAATGGTTCAAAGTCATTCAAAATCATGTGAAGTTGTTTGAAAAGTTTGAAATAGTTCAAAAAGTGTTCAAAATTGATTTTGTGGCATTCATAGTAGTTTGGAGCATCTGTTGTAATGTGTCATGGGAATCTTCTCCAGATCTTAAAGCACGCAATGGACCTATCAACATATATACAATTACTTCTGGCTCATGTTGAAAGGATGAGTAAGCCATTGTGGTGCACTAAAACAATGATGTATGCACATGTAAGAAAAGGCACACTGATGGGGTAGTTGAGTTCTTCTGCTAGGGCAACACCCACTAATCTGCTAGCTGGACCATGCGGGCTCTCCTACAAGAAGGCGGCAGGGCACATGTGCATGATGGGGGATTTTGATGGTTTTGATGTGAGGGGTTATAAATAGATGAGTTGGGCTGAAAATGGCCTTTTGGACCACTGTTGTGGATGGAATACCTAAGAGAACTCAACTGAGGTTCCCCAGGTGTATATTTAAGATTTATATACTATGTTACATATATTGTACTGTGTTGTTACCAATGCATGCATACATGCACATACATATTAATATAAAATTTCCATGCTGACAAATGTAGCATTTGTAGGCATTTGGTAGCATAATTTGATGTAATAAAATAAAATAAAAATAAAATAAAATATTATTATATAATAGGACTGTTAAGAGACTGTTTCCTAACACTAAGAAAGACATGATCACATAAAAAGGCAGGCCTTACTTGTTTATAAGCAAGCAGAAACCTTCTGAGAATAACCACCTAAGATATAGAATGGCACTCTCTTTAGTGATAACTGCACATAATCCACCATGTTTCCAACCAACTTCAAGCAAGGGGGTGTCAAGATGCAAAATTCATATATCCACTCAGGTTTTTTTTAGTGGTGTTGGGGAGCCCCCCTCCCCGACTTACCATATATGGTAATTATTGCTTACTAATTAGTAGTAAATCATGTTTGGCATTTGCAGTTCTACTTTATCAATCATTGCTCACAGATGACAACTTGATTTTGTGGTGCTTCCTTTGCAACTAGGACAATCTCAGTGAAACTAAATAATGTCAACAATGAGTTAAGTGTTTCCATGTATGTGAGCAAGGATTGAGCAAGTACTTACCCAGATTGTCTCACACCTAGGAAACTTGCAATTCATCACAAATTCACCACTACATATGCAACCTTTCAAATCAATAAATCATTTCTTTTGAATCCAGTGCAACCTCCCAGTATTACTGGGTCTGGGAGACACCTCATGAGAATGTGAGACAGTGCCCAAAGTTTCCTGATCCTGCAGCTGAGATGGTATGGATAGGATGATGACATTGGTATCTGGGATGGAATTGTGGGTAATGCATGGGGTGGATTGGAAGTAGAACAGGTGTCAACAACAAGTAATAAACAGGGACTTCAACCTGATGATGATGAGATACTGCATCCGAAGTTTCTTGATTGTGTGACTGAAATGATATGGCTGGAATATTAAGATTAGTATTCAGGACAGTATGACTAGTCATAGGCAATGCAAAGAGAGTACTAGGAGAAGAACAGATTCCAATACTGAGTGGTGAGCATAGATCTTTATCAACATCATTTGATACTCCACCTTCATCATCAGATTTCTCTTCTTCACCGCTGGCTGGGTCTGATCTTAGCTCAGACTGCAGGTCTGAGTTGTCATCCAAGGCAGCTGGACATTCAAAAACTTGAACATTTTTCTTGAGGTTAATATACTTTAAAAGAATTATGTGAGTTGCATAATGTATTGGATGTGAACATTGCAATGTACCGAAGGGCCAAATATGAACTGTGTGCCTCAGAGAACAACATGGATAGTTTCTTGGAACCATTCGTCTTCCTCCATCTGCATATTTTTATGTGAGAGTCCCAATCTTCTTTAGGCCATCCTTCTCTGATGTGGACAGTTGGTTTTAAATAGAAAATTGAGCCAGCAATGTCAATTTATGCTGGGAGCAAAAGTGAGAGTCGAGGTTGTATGTCCAAATAGCAGAATCACCCCTAGAACAAAGAGGACATGTTATCAGAACATTAGAACATGAGGAGGCATCTGAGGACTATGATGCAGTTGCATAGTTGAATCAGTGAGCTAGGTTGATGCATGTAAAATGTTTAACATCGATGACATTTCCCACAGTGGCACCCCATCCTTTCTTGAGAAAGATAGTACACATGACAGATGGATGTAGACAGAGACCATAGAGATCATTGGGATGTTTAAGTGTGGTATCAAAGAGGATATGGGCAGCCATATGTTCCAGGACTCATTGAGGAGTGGACTTGTCAAGCTGTATACATGGACCACAGATTGAGCATGCTGAGTTGACACCTTCATCAAGTGGTTGACATGTGGATGAATTAGTTTTATAAATAAAACATGCCTTGCCTATTTAATGTATGAGTGGGATATGAGAAGCATTTAGCCTAAAGAAAATATGCCTGCAAGCCAATATAGGAAATGTTCAGAGTGTTTAATCCAGGAAGCTCACATAGATCTTGTGGTAACAGCTCTTGATGTAAACTTGCAGCCTTGGTCAGAAGGAAGGCACTATTAAAGAGCAACATTGAATGTCCCACTATTTGAATGGAAACTGCTGGGTGTAACAATCATCCAGCTATGCTTTCACATATTGCATTCATTGTGAGAGACCAACACCAATCATGCTGTTCTTCAGGATCATCATCCACAGTTGCCTACACAAGACAAAGTATCTGGAAGTTGACTTTTGCACTGCTGTCAGCAAGAAAATGAATGCCAAGTTCTTGTAGATCATGCTCAGAGGCAGAGGAAAGTCAGTTGACCTGAGTGATTGCAAGAAAGATATGGCTCTCGCAGCATACCAACACTGCAATAGGGTTGCCAATATGCAAGCAGGAACCTCTAAGTGAGCTGTCAAAAGAAATGATGTGAGAATCAGATGTTGTCATACCACCAAAACATGGCATGTTCTGAACATGTTTCAGGTGATCTGTTGATGCATGATTGGAACTATACATCATTTGAAGACATAACACTTTTGGTTTAGTGGTTGTCAACCCCTTGATCATAACTTTACTATAACAGGACCTTGTGGATATTCTTTAGCAATGGCATCTTCAACATCTCCTTCAAGTGTGGCTGGTGCTGTGTGACATGTACTATGTACCAGTAGCAGTCATACCGATGTTTGTGACAGATGATTGATTCAATATGTCATCTACATCATACTCCTTTTCTAGCTCTGAACAATCAAATTCATCACATTGGTTAATGAGCAGGGTTCTAAGAGGAGCTAACATGTTGAATTCCATCTCCTGTAATCAATGCAAAGATCCTTCAGCTTTTGGGATAAGTTGAACTGCCTTTTGGTATCCTAGGAGCCAGCAGGTATGAAGATTGATGGATTCAACTAGTATGGACCCTTGCCAGGATGCAGGGTTGATGTGATCAACCTTCACACTGATGTCCCTGTAATAGCTGGCAGTTGAAGTTATCGAGGGCCATAGTCCCATTCTGGATGAAGAGCTAGGATAATTGCAACCTCCATCAAGCCAGATCTCTGAGTACTGATTTGTACAACATCAACATTAGTGTCTGTACCAATGGCTGTTCATAAAAGTCTGAAAAACCCTTCAAAGTGATCAGTTCCCAGCAGAAAGGTAGAATTTCCCTTTAGCATTGTCAATCTTCATTTTTGTGACACAATTTTTAATCATTATCATGATGTCAACATAAGATTGATTGGGCATAAACTGTGTGTGAGTGGAATTATTGACATAGAGATGGCAGCCAATATGTGTGAGGTGAATAAGTTGTTCATTAAGGTAAAAATTTATGCAGATATATGGCATTATCAAATGATGCACAAATTCACTATAGATCTTTAACACACTGTGAGCCCTCATAAATATAGGAGTTGAATTAGCCAGTGCTGAAGGGAGTGAGTGACCAGATCTCCTTGAGGAGTGAATATCCTAGCACAACATCTTGTTTGTCATTTGGATTCAGTAAGGCCTTGAGCTGAAAGGTTGGGATATCATTAGACTGTAGCTGATCACAAATAATGGCTGGAGCAATACAGAATTCTTGGATTTCAAAGCCTCTAGTCCTCATCATTAAGTTTTGCTGGTGTTTGAAGACATGTTTAAAATCTTTATCAGCAGTAATATCATCCTCACACACAAGATAACTTTATGAAGTTGGGGGTAGAGGGGTGATTGCAAAGATAAGGTCTTTTTTATAGTTATTATGACTAAAGCATCACTGCATTTGGATTCCCCATCTGAAGCAATGCTAACTGTCTGATAGGTAGTAAAGCTCTGTTTGTTCTTTGTATTTTCAGCTGCCATAAGAGCCATCTGGATAAGTTTTGCATGTTCCAATCCTGTCTCTTTTTTGCAGGCACCTGAAATGAGGATCAGATGCACACTATATTCTTGAGAATTCTCTGATAGGGAACCTAGCATGCTGACAGTAGCCCTAGTCAATTTACAGTTCAGCAAATATTATGTGCATGCTATCATAATTGTAAACTTTACCTCGGATGCAAAATGGATCTTGCCTCTGTCAAGTGCATCACAGAATAGGTCCAACTCTTTTTTGCTGCAAAATTCTAATGGAATCTTTTCATTGTGCTCTTGACATGATCCCATGAACTTGTTGGACTTGTCACACCACCAAATTCTCCTTCCAGCCACAATCTCATCAAACATTCATAACCTGGTGAGTAATTTTAAAATTATTGGTGCCATGATATCCAGCAAGCAGTGAATCCAGTGATCAATATGCATGATCATCAATAGAATCTTTCAAGTCTAATGCCTCTAAGCATGACAGGATGTTTGACTTGACTTCGTGTTGAGAAGGAGAAATGACTAGTGGTCAAATGACAGTATCTTGCCAAGCTGTTCTGGGGCTGGGCAGGAACATTGAGAGATGGGCAAATTCAGTGACATGAGCACCTCCAAGGCATAACATACCAATAAACTGCATAATGTCATCTTCAGAATAACCTCATGGATGATATAGCTTCAATGCCGCTCACTCATATGCTGCAATAAGGCCATGTATATCCATGTGATTGTTCAACCCTGCTTTCACCAAAGCTGCAACTCAGTTCACTTTCCCACTTACTGGGAGATCATGCATGCTGTGGAGTATGAATATATATGAAACATGTTTATTTTGGCCTGGTGGAAAAGTGAGAACAATTCCATTGCATGGTACTCTCAGAATTGTGGCATGTGTGTGAGACATGATTTTTGGGTAGTTGTTGGTATGTCAACAATTGTTATCTCATCATCCATGCCATCTACATTGACCATGGGGTGTACTAGTACTTCATCTTCCTTTGCTGATGTTTCTTTAGCCACCAGAAATCTGATGAATGACTGAGTTTCTAGCAGCAAGATTATCATGTTTCTGATGCACTCAGTTTCAATTGCAACTAAAAATAATTCAATCTTTCCTTTGAGCAAACCACTTTGGAGCCATTGATGAATAATGAAGTAGTTGATAAACTCATGAAATTCATCTAATCCATGTGGGCCATGTCATGACAAGTTCTCCAAGGTCTTTGAATCTGTTAGCACTCTATATTTGAACACCTGGTGCATCATACATAGAATTCAAGATATCCTCCTATTCATCAAGATCAGGTGTAACATATTTAGCAGGAGCTCCTGAGAAGATTGCTAGTGGATGTGTTTCATCAGCCAATGGAGTGGTAGCTGGGATATTTGCCATCCTGCTTGCAAGTTGTTGAAGGAGCTGCTTTGCTATCTTGCACACTAGCGAGGGGTTGTCTACAGGTGGTGATGACAGTGCATGATCTTGTTGGATTAAGTCATGGTCTGGCACTGATGAAGCACCAGGACTGGATGTGCTTGCTACAGCCTGGATGACCTGAACTTGGATGAGGTGAGGGGCTGTTACTGTCAAGGGGATGAGTGCTTTCCATGGCCTGAAAAAAGTAAGCAGTGAGTGATCTTGTTTTTGCTTTGGTTTCTTCTGCCCACAAGCCTTCTGCTCACACTTTGCTTCACAGGCTTTGGAGGTGTGATGTAATTCAAGATTTTTTAGGCCTTCTGTGCCAACACATACTTTCTCATCACAATCAGCACAAATAAGAGTACTCTTTAGTGTATATTCAGATGCAACAGGTGACCTAATATTATTCGTCATGTTTAACTCAAACTTTCAAGTTATATTTCTGCTTATTTTTTCTTGTATGTCATTTTTCACTGTGTGGATGCCTGAGCTTGAATGGTTGAAAGCCTACAAAAATTTCTCTTCTATTGCATACATGCTTCTGTAGTAAATGCTTCTCATAGTCAAAAAGACTATTTTACATCATCCATTGTCTAAAAGCTCCAATTTGTGGTCAATGTATTTTTCTTATTTAACGAGCTGCCCAGACCCCTCCCCCCACATGATGTTCAGGATTTGCAGTCCAACAACCCCTTGACTTCAAGTATAATTTTTTTGTCAATCATTGTTCTAGATTTCATAGTTGGTCCACTAGCTGTCTCCATCATGAAGTCAGAATAGTGGTCTTAATCAGGGACCACATCAATTTAGAAATGTTTTAGTGCAGATAATTATATATCACTTTCAAATCACTTTGAAATCCTGGTATGCATTCTTTCTTCACCCCATCTAGATAGTGCAGGATAGTGCTCAATCTTCTGGTGACTGGTACTTGATGTGCAGCAAAAAACCTCCAGAAGCTTTGTTTTTACAGCTTCAAGTTTGATTTTGATGCCAGTGGTTCTTTGAACAGGTGATGACAAAAATCTTGCCTGAAAGTGGGCCAAGAAAGAGGGAAAAAATAATAAGTATAGATGGGATCATCACATGATCAGGCACTTGGCAAATAATCATAATTTTGACTTCTAAACTTTGCATTGGCATTAAGTAACAAGATACATCTCAGGGTCAAGTTTTTTTCTTCTGGTGGAGAATTTCCCAACAGCATTGGGACTCTTAACTTAGATTTGGAAATTTAAGACACAAGAAAATGTGTTTATACCCTAGGTGTGGGACTCAGCTGGTATCCATGAGTCAATGCAGGTTATGTAACCTATGGCTTCTTATGGAGACCAACTGTAAGGGAAAAGGAAGGTGCCCCAGGCATCTGGGCAATTTTCTGTGTTCATCCCATATTTCTTTATATTTTATTTTATCCTATTCTGCATTTTCTATGATTTTCTATAATTTGTTCCTATTTTATTATTATATTTCAGTTTTTTCCATGTTGGTACATGTTGACAGTTCTATTCTCAGAGGCAGGACCCATTCTAGATGTTTACCCATCAAGGTGATGTCATCCCACAGCTTGATCTGCCTATCTCCACCTTTTTGCTATTTTCAGCTGACTATTTGATTTTTGGCTCTATCACATATACTGAGCATTGACAAATGGGTCCTTAGAGTTTTCTCTTTGGATTCCCCTTTGTTAGGTGTGCCTGGAGTGTCTGTATTATGTAGTATAATATTAACTTTAAATTCCCCTCTGTCAGCTCACTTCTAAGTGAGGCTTTGAGATTGCCCTTACAGTAGAAAACTTTCTTCCTAGGCCCGGAATCGAAGCACACTGCAGATATAACACATCCTACACCTACAGGAGATCACCCAGGATGTAATTGACACTCCCACCTTAAGTGTGCACTTATCTTCACTCGACGTGCCACCACACACCATGGATGCCCAAAAATGCATCAAAGTGCTTGAAGGTGCCATTACCAGATTGCGTGTGCATATTGAATTGCTTAAATTGTGCATTAAAAGCTTTGTTAATACCCTACAGCTTAGTCCCTCACCTAATATCCCATTTATTCCAACTCCAACTGCTTTTAGCCTTGATTCTCTACCTAATACCACTGGCACACAGATCAAACCATCCCCCTCTACTGACTTTAATGGTGCATGCTCTCATAGACATTCTTTCCTCAACTCCTGTGAGTTATACATTAGTCTCCACTTTAATTAATTCCTAGACAACACTGCAAAAATTTATTGGGCCTTTACATACATGAAGTCTGAGCATGCCTACCTCTACGTTGACCACATTTTGTGCCAAGCCCAGAAACTTGGTTTCCTTCCTTTTTCCTCTTGGGATGAATTTAGGAAGAGTTTGTATGACACTTCTGCACTCTCCACAAATACCAACAAGTTGCAATGTGCCTCGAGTCATCCCTACGAGCTTATGACCCATGCCTTTGTTATGGCATTTGCTCGCTCAGCCTGACACTGGCATGGGCCAGCTCATGTATATGTAACACAATGCTTAATCCCAATACATTACTCAACTCTTCAGTTGCCTTTGGACCTTCGGCCCAAAGTCAATATTTGGGGGTTTATGGTCATACAACTGTTTAATTGACTTTTTGGATGGAGCGAGCCCTAATCTGGTATCTGTATAAATAATACACATTGAGTCAATGTGGGGGGGTTGTGGTGTTTATCCCCATCCCCTTCTCCTCTTCTCCTTCTCCTTCCCCTTCCCCATCCCTATCCCCATCCCCATCCTCATCCCCATCTCCCCCATCCCCCTCTTCCCCTTCCCCTCTCTCCCTTCCCCATCTCCCATTCCCATACCCATCTCCCCCTTCCTCATTGCTATCCCTACCTCCCCCTTCCCCCTCCCCATCCCCCTCTCACTCTCCCATGTCCCCCTCTCTCCTCTACACCCCCTCATACCCCCTCCCCACCCCTCATACCTCTTCTCCATCCCCACCCCCTCACACCCCCTTATACCCCTCACACTCCCTCACATTTCTTCTCCATCCCTCTCCTGCCCACCCCCTCACACCCCCTCACACACCCCTTCAGACTCAGCTTACTTGCGAAGTTTCAAACTCCACATCAAACTCAGCCATGCTCCACCCAGCTCACCTCTATGCAATGACCACATTTTGAAACCCAGCTATATGACTAATTTTTAGTCAGCTCTGACTAATGCCATCATTTCTGACCAAGCCTGACAAATTTTAGATAATTGCATCAACCATCAGTCCCATCATTCCTACAAAATGATTGTAGCCTATGTTATGCAGCATGTCACCTATTTTTAGCCCTGATCCCATCATGCCATCACTCCCACAAAAATCATCATAGCATATGTAATAGATATTACCAAGCACACCGATCTGTGGACAACTATATCAATGAGTTTAGAGATTTAGTGAACATGGTGGGATATGGGAATGGGCTACCAGTGGTGGTTAAATTTCATCATGGTCTCAATCAAGAGGTTCAGGACCAGATTGCACAGATGTTGAAGGGACACCCAGCTGATGACAATATTGATGCTTGGTATGAAGCTGCTTCTTTCTGTGATGAGAAATGACTCATGAATGCAGCTTTTAACACTACACTCCATACCACTATGACCACACATGCCCCCAATCCCTCCAACTACCCACCCCCATTGCCCACCAGTAACCACTTTGATGCCCTGTAAGTCAACCTACTTGAGGAAGAACTTCACTCCATGACCAACTTCCCCCCCGAGTCCCTCAGCTCAATGGAAGTCACACCCACTCCACTCACCCCTGTTCCTCCTCTTCCCCGATTGAAATCTTGGGAGCGCAAGCTACCACACAAATACATTGTGGTGTCCACCCTCTTCCAGCAATTACTGGAATTGAAGATTGAGCTGCAGACTATGGATATGGGGCAAACACTCAATATCTCTGCTCTCCTGGACTCGGGTGCCATGGGCCTTTTCATTGATTCACACCTGGTTCAACAAAAACAACTCAATACCCACTTACTATCTTGACCCATACCTGTCTACAATGTGGACGGCTCCCCAAATGAAGCTGGGGCAATTTGAGAGGTTGTTGACCTAGTCCTCCAGTACAAGGACCACAGTGAATGGGCTCTCTTCACTGTGACCCAACTGGGGAAGCAGGAGGCAATTTTAGGCTACCCATGGCTTTGTGACCATAATCCTGAGGTTGACTGGGTGACAGGTGAAGTTATGATGAGTTATTGTCCCTCTCATTGCTGTACTTGCTTCACTGAAGGCAGACAGAAACATAAAGGATGAAAGGTCCTCTTACAGCACACTTGAAAGTGTCATGCTGGCCCAATGCCTATAGCTGATGTGGACTTGGAAGACATTCCAGATCTTGCACCTGATTTTGATAATGATGTGGAGGAAGTGGAGGAGATTGAGGAAGGTGACCAAATTTTCTACACTGCTATTAACTCTTCACATGAGGTGCATGCCACCTTGAACATCTCTCAATGCCTTGCGGAGGCCTTCCACAAGAACAGTGTGCCCAAATTCTTCACTGACTCAGTACTTCCTCACCTGCATGACTTAGAAAATGTCTTCTTCAAGGAATCTTTCAACTCACTTCCTAGCTGTAAACCATGGGATCATGCAATCTCCGCCTGCAAGATTTATTCTCTCTCTACTGAAAAACAATGACAACTTGACAAGTTTATCAATGAACACTTGGCTTCTGGGTGTATCCACCCTTCAAAATTGCCCATGGCCTCACCTTTCTTCCTTATTAAAAAGAAGGATGGGTCCCTTTGACTGGTTCAAGACTATTGATGCCTGAACAACATCACAATCAAGAACTGCTATCCACTACCCCTCATATCTGAACTCATCAACCAACTCTGCAGGGCACATTACTTCATGAAGCTCGATGTCTGTTGGGGTTACAACAATATGTGGATAAAGGAAGGGGATGAGTGAAAGGCAGCTTTTCACATGAACCATGCTCTTTTTGAACTGCTTGTTATATTCTTTGGTCTCACTAATAGTCCTGCCACCTTTTAGACCATGATAAATGACATCTTCCATAATCTCATATTGGAAGGTGTGGTCTGTGTCTACCTCAACAACATTCTCATCTTCACTCAAGACCTCGATGAACATCATCGAATCACACACCTGGTGCTAGAGCGACTTTGACAGCACAAACTCTACCTTCATTATGACAAGTGCAGGTTTGAGAAGACACAGATTGAGTACTTGGGCTTGATTATCTCAGATGGACAGGTAGAGATGGACTTGGTCAAGGTTGCTGGCATTACAACTTGGCCCATGCCCATGAACAAAAATGAGGTGCAGTCCTTTATAGGCTTCATCAATTTCTATCAGTGCTTTATTAAAGATTCTTTCCACAATGCATGCCCATTATTTGACCTCACTGGCAAGGAGGGATAGAAGTGGGAAAATGCACAGCAGGAGGCTTTTGAGAAGCTCAAAGAGATGGTCACTTCCACTCCAATCCTGACCTTTGCTGATGACTCACACCCCTTCCATATAGAGGCTGACAGCTTAGACTTTGTGATGGGTGCAGTGCTGTCCCAACAGTTGAGGACCAGAAGTGGCATCCCATTGTCTTCTACTCTAAGAGTTTTAGTGCTGTGGAATGCAACTATGAGATCTATGACAAGGAGATGCTGGCAATAATGCAGGCATTGGAGGAGTAGTGACATTTTTTGGAGGATGCTCAACACAAGGTCGAGATCTGGATGGACTACAAGAACCTCGAGTACTTCATGACCACTAAGAAACTTAATCATTGATAGGTCCATTGCACATTATAAGGTCTGGAGAAGGATTCCACTCATATCAACACATCACAAAATGCACTCCGAATCACTATGAATGCCACAAAATTGACTTCAAATGTTTTCGAATTATTTTGCACTATTTTGGATGACTTTGAATGACTTCGAACAATTTTGCGATACTTCGAACGACTTTGCAGCATTTTGAACAACATCGGCTGCCATATAGCTGTCTTGAAATACTTTTGATACATGCTGCACATCTGGAACAAGTTATTCCATCACATATCGAGCACTACTGGACACGAGGAGAGAGTATAAAAGACTTAGAATGCGATAAGTGCATTTTTATGTTTCATTGATATATTGAAGCACAAGATAAGTACTTTTTATATGGGAACACTATACATTTCATCATTTATCATTTTTATTTGTTTTATGATCTACAAGTCCTCATTGTTTGATATATTTGCCTCATGTTTTACACATGTTCTTATTTCCTTTTTAGTACTATCTCTTCATTTTGTATATAGACTTGTGTTAGTTACTTAGAATAAAGAACAGAGAATATCAATGGGGAACAGAAGACAAGTTACCCTCTCGCTTATCATCAGATTTAAGAATTGTTCTTTTGAGTCTTAGCTTGCATCATATCTCTAAGTTCTGCGAAATATCACAAACTTCTTTGAAACTATCGTATTCGCTTCTCGTTTTATCGCCCATTGCCTATCACCATTTGACAAACACTTTACATTCATTAAAACTCGCTCTTCAATATACCTCGAACCTTTTCAAACTTATTCAAACTTATTCAGACTACTTTGCACAACTTTGAACCTCTTTGAACCTTTTTCAAACCTCTTCGCACATATTCAAACCTCTTTTGAACTCTTTTGAACACCTTAGTATGCCTATAAAGACTATTCACCACAGCCCTTACCATTTTGCATTACTAAACACAATGTTTTGGTCTCAGCGGTGATATTTAGTACCAACTCGCACCCTTCCTCTGACTCGTGTTATACCATTCAAAGCCATTTAGTAGGTTTTGTTTGGGTTTCCGGGTTGAGTATCATTATTGTCACCAAGCCCGCTGGTCCCTTTATTACTACAGGTTCAATTTCTCTCTGCATCATCATCTGGGATGCAGCATGGGAAAGACTAATGCCCTCTCTTGTTGTCTAGACCATGGGGATGGAAGCAATGACAATCAAGGTATTGTGTTGTTGCAACCTGATCTGTTTACAGTCCATGCACTAGAAGGTATTATCTTGGAGGGTGAGGAGCACAGTATTCTATGTAACATTCATCATGTGAACCATAGCAGTTTATATGAGGAGGCTGTGGCTCTGGTAGTGAAGAAGCTGAGAAAGGAATCCACCCCTTCGCTTCATGCAGTGGAATGGACAGAAAAGGGTGACATCCTATACTTCTGTGACTGCATCTATGTCCCTAATGATCTCCAGCTTCGATGATGACCCATCTCTCAGCACCACAACTCGCTCATTGCTGGCCACCCTGAGTGTTGGAAGATGTTGGAACTCATATCATAGAATTATTGGTGGCCCCAGATGTCTTGACTCATTGGTCAGTACTGCCATACCTGTGATCTCTGCTTGCACAACAAGACTCCATAGTGCAAGCCCATGGGCAAGTTACACCCCCATCCAGTCCCAGAGAATCATTGGGATGTCATTAGTGTGGACTTTGTAGTGGAACTACAAGAGTCCAATGAGTTTGATGTAGTAATGTGCACAGTTGACTCTGCTGGAAAGCGAGCTCATTTTATCCCCACTCATATGACTGTCACCACACTTGGAGTGGCTCAATCTATTTGTGCCATGTGTGGAAGCTCCATGGACTGCCTGGTGCATTCCTCTGTGACTAAGGACCGCAATTTATTGCAGAGTTCACCCGAGAGCTGTACCGCCTGCTGGGAATCAAACTTCTCACCTCAACCACCTACCACCCACAGACAGATGGACAGATAGAATGAGTCAACCAAGAACTGGGGCAGTACATCCATATCTTCATTAATGAGTGACAGGACGATTGGGAAGATCTCCTCCCCATGGCTGAGTTTGGATACAACAATCATGTCCACTCTTCCACCCAAAAAAACTCCCTTCCTCCTTAACACAGGGTGACACCCATGCATGGGCTTCAAGCCTCGACAAGCACCCTTGCACTTGGAGATGGTGAATGAGTTCACAGAGCAGATGAAGAACATCTTGGAGGAAGCAAAGTCAGCTTTGGCCAAGGCAAAGGATGACATGGCATGCTTCTACAACTAGCATCACTCACCCATACCCACATATAAGGTTGGTGATCATATCTATCTTGACTCTAGTGCCATTTCCACCACACATCCATCCAAGAAACTTGCCCACTACTTTCTTGGACTGTTCCTCATCATTAGATGCATCAGGTCACATGCCTACTGCCTATGGCTACCACAGTCCATGTCCAGGCTTCACCCTGTCTTCCATGCTATAAAGCTGCTGCCTGCACCCACAGATCCATTTCCTGGATGCATGACACGACCTCCTCCACCACCTACAGTTATTGAAGGCGAACTTCAGTATGAGGTCAAGTCCATCTTAGACAGCTGCTTACATTGAGGTAAACTCGAATACCTGGTACACTGGAAGGGTTACAAGGATGAGGAGAACTCCTGGGTTGCAGAGTCTGATGTGAATGCCCTACGACTAGTCAGGGAGTTCCACCGGCGACATTCCTCTGTGTCTCAGTGTATCCAAGTGTCTGACTTTGGGCAAATATGGTTTCAAATGCATCAGGGTAATGCATCATAGAAGGGGGGGTAATGTAAGGGGAAAGGAAGGCACTCCAGGCATCTGGGCAATTTTCTGCATTTGTCCCATGTTTTTTTATATTTTATTTCACCCTATTCTGCATTTTCTATGATTTTCTATGATTTATTCCTATTTTATTATTATATTTCAGTTTTTTCCATGTTGGTACATGTTGACAGTTCTATTCTTAGAGGCAGGACCCCTTCTGGATGTTTACCCATCAAGGTGATGTCATCCCACAGCTTGATCCACCTATCTCTACCTTTTTGCTATTTTTAGCTTACTATTTGATTTTCAGTTCTATCACATATACTGGGCATCGACAGATGGGTCCTTAGAGTTTTCTCCTTTGATTCCCCTCTGTTAGGTGCACCTGGAGTGTCTGTATTACATAGTATAATATTAACTTTGGATTCCCCTCTGTTAGCTCACTTCTAAGTGAGGCTTTGAGGTTGCCCTTACACCAACTCCTACCCACTAAAAACACCACTCACCTCTGGGGGGAGGTCAGGACCCTGGATTATACCCCCAAAGGCCATTTCCAAAATGTTGAAATTTGGCAATTTTTGTCCAGATGACTTTTGGCAATTTTGTCTGGATTGGAACTAGCCATTTTCCAAAATTTCAAAATTTGTCCAGACCCAGAAATGGCATTTTTGAGGCCCCAGATTTGTCTGGTGATACGGCTCCCTATCGCCCTGCGCGCATACTACAGCATTTTTTGCGATTGTGTGCATCTCCTAGATGGCTTCCGCACACTTTGCGTAGCGCGCTTTTGCGCGCCTTCGTGTGCTTTCGTGTGCCTTCGTGCACCTCCATGCGCTTTTGCGTGCCTTTGACCGTTTAGGTGCGCCTTTGTGCGCCTTTTGCATTTCTACTGCACTTTTGTTTCCCCATAGCCGCCAATCATTGTGCACCCTAAATGCGCCTCATCGCGCTTCAAGCTGCCTCCATGCACCCCCCCACGCTCCTTATCTGCCTTCTACATTTATTGCGCGCTCGATGCGCCTTTGCGCACTCCTTTTACACTTTACCTGCAACTCACATTCCCTGCTGCGCACTCTTTGCACAATCTCTATCACACACAACAATCCACTGCACCGGTGCACTGCGCATCGCAGCTCCCATCTTACTGGCACCTTTACTTGATGCATACCACGATTCCAGCATGAGCGAACTGCGCATTCTTACATAACTGGGCCACTTTGCGCCTATTTGGCATTGGACTGTGCGCACTTGGGCGCTTTCATGTAACCCAGGTGCTTTGGCAGTATTTGGTCTCACACAGCATCCCCTTTTAGTTCTTCCACATTTCCAATCGGCATCGCCTTATCTGGTAACTGGCACAGGTCGATCACGCCATTATTACTAAGGTGCAGCACGTGACATATAACACCTAAGCGGATTAATTGGGAAGAGCGCACGAGACTTAGCGCGCACCAATAATAGCGCATCGCACCGGAACAGTTGGATATTGAGCTATAGGTGCGCAAATCTTATTGGCTGAGGCAGCGGCATAGTGTGGTCAGGTTTAGATGGGCGAATGGACGCACTTGTGGGTAGCACATGGCGCTTCCTATTTTTATACTTTATTTCACCATTTTATCACATAAGCCATTTGTACATAGTAGCGGACAGATAGAGAATCCAGAGGATCTTTCCCTCCCCCCCTCATAGTTATTAGCTCAGTCAGCATCGCACATAGTCTGTGCACCAGTGTCCAGTCCGTGCGCCTTCGTAGTGCGCCCTTTGTATAGCCGTGTTTGCGTTATCGTTTGCGTCCCCTCCTCGTATTGTTGCGTTTCTTCCCTTGCGTTGCGTCCTTCATCCTTGTCTGTGCACTATCGTAGTGCGCCCTTCGTATAGCTGCGTTTGCGCACCGTTTGCGCACCCTTTTGCATAGCCGCATTTTGCGCACCGCCTGCGCCTTTTTCCGCTTCTTGCGCTTTCACTCAGTTTGCACCCCCAAACTGTGCACCACCTTCACAGTACATTCCAGTGTCGTCTTTGTCCTGTTACACCTCCTGCCTTCATCATCCTCATTGTTGCGCACTTTTGCGCTCTTGTTGCGCATTTTTCCGCACTGCGCATTTTTGCCTCTTTGGGTTGCGCACTTTTCCGCCACTGTGCATATCTCCCCTTTCATGTACACTACTAGTGCGCACACTGAAAATCGCTGTACCAGCCTCTCTATAGTCTCCGTGCCCTGAAGGATGATCCGAGGCCATCTAAGCGAACTCCCCCCTCACCCCAAGCACGCCTGCAGTTGTAGGTTAAGTGTTCACCCCTTCTGTTGAGACTCTGCACTGAGTACCAACCGAACTCATCATTTTCTGGAGCCCACCCCGAGGGGTTTCTGTTTATCAGACCATATTTTAGACCTCCATCGGCTCGCCCTTCGCTTCAACATTAACCACCTTCGCACTCTCCATTCCGAGCTGCTAGCAACTGTGCTCCAGCTTGGGGAAATACCAGTATTTGAATCACTCTTTCTAAACAACACACATCACTCGTCTGCGCTGTCTTTACCTCCACCTTCACCTGAATCATCCCTACCTACCCTAACTCCGTCCGCATCACCGCATTTTTCCCCACCTCCGAATTTTGCTGCGCTTTTACCAGATTGTAACTCTACACACCTTATTCCACCTACCATGGCTACCATGCACATGCCATCTGCATCTAACCAAAATGCGCCGCGCTTTGACCCTGCAAAACCGCGCGAACTCCAGAAGTACTTTGAGGAGCTTGTGCAACTCCTCCGTGATTGTAACGTCACCGACGAGACCGATAAGAAGTTCCACACAGTGCGCTATTTGGACAGCGACACTGCAGACACTTGGAAACTGCTACCAGAGTATAGCGCGACGCACAACTATGGTGCATTCAAAGACGCTGTCCTAAAGCTTTATCCTGGCTCTAGAAATGGCAGTAAATGGAGTATTAGTGACCTGGACAAGCTTATTGGTGAGACCGCACGCATTGGCCTCATAACTGCAGAAGAAATCGCGCGCTATTATCGTGCATTTTTCAACATTAGCGAATACTTAGTTGCACAAGGCATATTGGCGCACTACGACCAAAGCCGCATGTTCGTTAGGGTGTTTTGACCAGACCAGCTAGAGCGCATTTTGAGCCGCCTTGCGATTGCAGTACCGAATCAGCCTGCAAATGTGCCATACTCATTAGATGCAATACGCGATGCGATCGACTTTATCTTTGAAGGCCCAGCGCGCTATTTCCAGCCACTTACTGGGCTCACAGCGCAAAACCCTGATATGTATGTGCCCTACTCAGCACCCAGCGCACCCATTTCCTAGCCACAACCTAGCGCACCCGCAGTCAAAGCAGAAGACATTTCAGTCTTATTCGAGTGCATGACACAGACGATAGTTACTGCATTGAGCACATCATGCAGAGATGGCGGAAATGGTGCGCCTCGCTCGAATAACGACAGGTGCAATGGTTGCGGTCAGACAGGGCACTATATCCCTGAGTGCGCTTCAATTGAGCGCCTTATTAGCGAAGGAAAGTGTAGGCGAAATGTGGAAGGGTGCATCGTACTCCCAGGTGGTGCATTCGTGCCACGTTCTATTCCAGGCAATTTCCTAGGCGAGCGCATCGAGGAATGGCATAAGCGCAACCCAGGGCAGATTGCCACGGGTCGACTTTCATCTAATACCAATTCGCAGCTCATCTACAATATAGCGCCTCGTCCAGCTCCAGCTGCATCTCTACAGTCGACGTACGTTGCCGCTTCAGCTCCTGCAGCAGATTATATGCAAAGCGCACCAAATGCGCAACTAACGAAGGAAGAGCGCATTGATGCGCTCGAGAGGGAGTTGATGGCGCTTCGCAAGAGGGAAGTCTTCGATGGCGTTGAAATTCTGCGGCGCGCACCACGCAATACATCCAACCAAGAGGGTGTGCATTCTACAACCACAGACATGGCACTCACCGACAGTATTGAGTCCCCAGCTTCGCAATCCGCTGCGAGCGCAACTGATGCGCCCGACGAGACCCCCATACATCCCTATTCCAACATTCCTGAGGCACGTTTTGCGCCCGCAGCAGCAGATAAACCAGGCATACCAGCTAACTCTTCCAAAGGCAAAGAGCCATCATACCGCACTGTCATTCCCATCCAGAACCCGCAGATTGTCGACGACGTATATGCGCGTGCCATGAAGGCGCCCTCTGTTACGGTTTCGCATGAAGAGCTTCTATCCCTTTCGCCCGATCTCAGGCAGTGCCATAGAGAACAAGTCACCCCAAAGCGCATTGCAGCTACCAGTGCGGAAGTGGTAGCTACAAACCTTGCGAGCGTTATGCCATTTGCGCACTGCGAAGCGCGCGCGCCTTTTGTGGGAGATAAAGTGCTTAATGCGACACCTCCAGCTAGCGCGGCAATTGCAGGGCCGCTTCCTATTGTTTTGCAGGATCCATTTGAACAGTACCTTACCCATCTCCAACCAGGCGAAATTGAAAACCCCGATGTTTTGAAGGTTGCTAAAGAGTCGCATGCGCTTCGCTCCATTGATTTATTGATCGACAACCAAGAGTACTTTGAAGCTATCTTAGATCCGGGTTCACAAATTATCGCAATGTCAGAAGCAGTCTGCCATCGTCTTGGGCTTCAGTACGACCCACGCATTCGTTTATACATGCAATCAGCCAATGGAGAGGTAGATGAGTCGCTTGGGCTTGCGCGCAACGTTTCTGTGCGCATTGGGGATATCGTTGTCTATGTGCAAGTTCACATTATCCGTTCACCTGCTTACGATATTCTGTTAGGGCGCCCCTTCGACGTGTTAACGCGCTCCATCGTGCGCAACTTTGCGGACGAAGCGCAAACAATTACAATCTGCGATCCGAACACTGGCGCCATCTCCACCATTCCAACAAAGCCTAGGGGGAAGCCGCGCCACTTCTTACCAGCTCCAGCAACACCGCACTTTGCTATTCAGCATAACCTGCAAAGAAATTTTTGCAAGGCTTCGAGGAATTGATCTCAGACCAAGGAGAAGCCGCCACTATCATAACATTTGACTCTGATACCCAATCTTGTGACATTTCCGCGTTTGCGCTTATTCCATTTTCCGCTTCTGTTCCTTCCACCTCTATTATCTCTCAACTCTACCTATCCCAGTGTACCAACAGTCATGCGCAGGCGCTCTTAAATTCGATCGACCCTGTGGTGCTTATTCCTGCCGCGTTTCCGAAAAGCGCACATGTGCGTGCAACTTTTATCGATTTAGCGGTGCGCGCACCGCAAAAGGGCGTAGTGACCAAGAAGAAGTATAAACCGGTTGCTAGAAAAGTCAAGCCAGTTATTGCGCCCGTCCCAAATGAATTCCACATCGAGCGCAACATTATAGGCGATCCGCTAGCAGCGCTTCCTGTGCTTTTACCAAATCCGCCACCATTTACCCCGACCGGGCGCTATACTGAAGAGCGCATGCAAGCGCTCCAGGAGCGCCACACTGATTTCCTATTACCAGAGGAGATGAAGGTTTTACACCACTTGATGTCTTTGCAGAATGAAGCCTTTGCATGGAGCGATGAGGAGCGCGGTAGCTTCAAGACCGCGTTCTTTCCCCCAGTAGAAATCCCAGTTATTCCGCACACTCCTTGGATAGAGCGCAACATCCCCATTCCACCAGGCATATATGACGAAGTTTGCGCCATTATCCGGAAGAAAATAGACTCTGGTGTTTATGAGCACTCAAATTCGGCATATAGATCGCGCTGGTTCTGCACACTCAAGAAAGATGGAAAAGCACTGCGCATCGTACATAGCCTCGAACCGCTTAATCGCGCTACCATTAAACACTCCGGCGTCACCCCTACACCTGAGCACCTTGCAGAGCAATTTGCGGGGCGCGCATGCAGCGCTGTCCTTGATCTATATGTGGGATACGATGAGCGCTTAATCAAAGAATCGTCGCGCGATCTTACAACATTCCAGACACCATATGGCGCAATGCGCCTCGTTACATTGCCAATGGGTTGGACAAACTCAGTACCAATCTTCCACGATGATGTGTGCTATATTCTGCAGCCAGAGATACCAGATTACACCGTTCCCTATATTGACGATGTTCCAGTCAAGGGGCCTTCGAAGCGCTACATTTTACCGGATGGCTCGTGCGAAGCGCTCACTGCGAACCCTGGTGTAAGGCGCTTTGTGTGGGAGCACTTTCAGAACGTGAACCGCATTGTGCAGCACATGAAATATAGCGGCGGCACTTTCTCTGGGACAAAATCCACCTTGTGCACTGAAAACTTTGTCATTCTTGGCCATTATTGCACCCCAGAAGGTAGAAAACCCGAACACAGCAAGGTAGATGTTATCCGCAATTGGAGTGCATGCCACACGCTGTCAGAAGTGCGCGCATTCTTGGGAACAGTCGGTTTAATGTGCATTTATATCCGCAATTATGCGCACCGCGTTAACGCGCTCACAAGGCTTACGTGCAAGGACGCTCCATTTGAATGGGGCCCAGAGCAGATAGCGGCGCAAAATGACATCAAGCAAGCAGTGCTAGAGTGTCCTGCACTACAACCGATCGATTATTCCTCAGAACTCCCTGTTATCCTTGCAGTCGACTCTTCCCAGATAGCGGTCGGCTTTTACCTTTGCCAGCAAAAGAGCGCAGATGCAAAAATGCGCATTTACAACCGGTTCAGCTCGATTATGCTCAACGACAGAGAAGCGCGCTTTTCACAACCGAAGCTAGAGATCTATGGGCTTTACCGCGCGCTGCACAGTTTGCGCCTTTATATTATAGGTGTGCACAACTTAATTGTGGAGACTGACGCGCGCTATATCAAGGGCATGCTACAAAACCCCAATATCCAACCATCCGCTAGCATTAACCAGTGGATTGTCTCAATCCTTACATTCCACTTTACACTCGTGCATGTTAGGGGAGCGGTGCATGGTCCAGATGGGCTTTCGCATTGGCCGAAGCAGCCAGAGGACTTAGAGGGAGAAGAGGATGAAGAGTTCGAGGACTGGATTGATGCGCTACATGGATTTATGCATGCGATACGTCCCATTTCACAGTCTTTGGATGCGCAAGCTCTTGCGCTGACGCAGCCAGAGCCAAACAAAAATGCACAAAATGCGCGCAATAGTGCGCTTATTTATGACGATGACTATAGCCAAGTTCCAAGGAGTGCAACAGCAGATGCAGAGGATGAGAAGTTAGATTTGGTCTGGATTTGGATGGATACCCTAACGCGCCCTAGCGACTTCACAGATTCTGAGTACAGCGCGCTGGTGCACTGCGCGAGCGCGTTTTTCAAAGACAAGATGCGCCTATGGAAGCGCAATGCGCATGACAACATTGGACACAAGCGCTTTTACGTGACACTCTCTGCATTGCTCGAGCGCTTTTGGTGGCCGCATGTTATGGACGACATCGTTTGGTTCGTGTGCACTTGTCATATTTGCCAGATCCAGCAAACACAGAAGGTTCTAATACCGCCAGTCGTCGCAATGCCTGCGCCCCTGTTCAGTAAAGTTTATATTGATACGATGCACTTACCAGTATCAGCAGGGCGGCGCTATATCATCCAAGGGCGTTGCTCACTTGCGACTTGGCCGGAATTCCGCAGGCTCCCTAAAGAAAATGCGAGTGCACTTGGCGATTGGATGTTCCAAGACCTCATCTGCAGATGGGGTGCATTGTGCGAGATAGTCACTGATAATGGCAAGCCATTCATCAAAGCGCTAGCCTATCTCAGTAAGCGCTACCATATCAATCATATCCGCATATCTGGCTATAATTCACGCGCTAATGGAATTGTTGAGCGCACACATTTTGATGTGCATCAAGCACTTATCAAAGCAGCAGATGGAGTAGAATCAAAGTGGTTCAGTGCACTGTACTCAGTCTTTTGGGCAGAGTGCATCACAGTTCGGAAGCGCCTCGGTGTTTCGCCATACTTCATTGTTACAGGCGCGCAGCCTCTAATCCCTCTCGATATCATTGAAGTGACATACCTTAACCCACCCCCAGATTCTATACTCTCCATGACAGACTTAATCGCGCGGCGCGCGCGTGCATTACAAAAGCGTCCAGCAGACTTAGCGCACATCCATTCCCACGTCTATGCAGAGAGGCGCAAGGCGGTGCTCTGTTTCGAGAAAGCGCACTCAAAAACCATCCGCAGCTTCGACTTCCAGCACGGCGACTTAGTCCTTATGCGCAACATGGCAATCGAAAAGAGCCTTAACCGCAAAATGCGCGCGCATTATCTCGGTCCTCTAGTTATAGTGTCGCGCAATCAGGGCGGCACATACATAGTCTGCGAGCTCAATGGGACAGTATTTGACAGGCCAGTAGCCGCATTCCGCCTATTGCCATACCATGCGCGCAAGTCCATTGCGCTTCCTGACATAGCGCTCGATATCACCACAACGCGGTTAAGAGAGATGGAAGAGTCCATAGTACTGGACACAGAAGACAAAGAAGCAGTTGACGAAGAAGAAGCACAAGGAGATAGCGCTGAGGAAGAAGAAAGCGCCAATGAGGTGCGCAACTAGCACTCCGTGCGCACTGCTATGGATACTTCACCATTTTATACGTACGCTTTGCTTTCTTTCATTTTTTTACATTACCTTTTCCTATTCGCGAAGTCGCATCTGGACACGTTCTGTGATTGCGCAACCCATGGGTTTTACCGGCTGTGATGATCTACTGAGCCTTTCCCATTTTTTTAGACTTTGTGATATCGTGTGCGCTTCATTTTATCTCTTACTTTTTTTATTGATGGACATGGTCAATATCTCAGTTGGGAGGAGGAAAGTGATGGTTGGACAATTTTTCCGCTCCCCTTTGCATTTGCGCATCTTTGCGTGGTGCGCGTTTTTTGTGCGCTTGACACTTCTTGCTCGAACATTGCTTATATTATCTCTTTTCTCTCGCACATATTATTTGGGCTTACAAATTTCATTTTATGGCACCATGGAAGTGCGCGCACAGGTTGGCGCAAAGTGTGCACATTTGCGCGCATGCGCACACTTCTCTGCTTCAGAGCGCACCACGCGTATCACAGGCGCAACAAAGAGATTGATTAACCTACTATCTAAAACTTATACCATTGTGCAGCTATTCAATGGACTCCAGGAACTCCAGGCGCTCCGTGGCTGCACCCAGTTTCGCCTTTGCGTCCGCCTCCGCTTGCTCCACACTGCGCAACTGGCTCTTAGCGACCTCTAACTCGATGAGCGACCTTTGGACATCTTCTTGAAGGTGATCGTGCGTGGCGCCCAAGACTGCAACTAACGTGCAGCATTGCGCTAAGTCGAGTGCCTCAACATCTTGACCTTGATAAACTGCATCCCCCGAGGTGTTTCCCAATCTGGTTTGGCACGAGGATTGTGTGTGCACACTTGCCTGGCGAACGGTAAGGCGGCGCGGCCTTGGGCGCACTTGCGATGGTGGAGGGGGCGCGTTTTCGACTTTGCGGCGCTTGGATGTGCGCTCTTTCGAGGGGCTGATGAGCCCCACATCGCTCTCATTGCCCTTGTCAATTTGCGACGCGCCTTTGGAAAGTTTAGCGCAGCATGGAAGTAGGATGAGAAAAAGACAGACCAGAGCGCCCAGTAGCCGCTTTCCTGCCTCTAGGGGTTGCGCGCAGCTGTGCGAGGGTGCGCTTCGTCCATTCGCACTTTCTCTTACCCTTTGCGCATGGGGCGCACCATTTTCCATTGACAGAGGTGCACCTAGCTGGTTGGCCGATGCGGCGGCAGTTATCACACTAGCGTAGAGAAAGGGAATGGTTTAGTGAGTTTGACGCATATCCAAAGAAACTTACTGGTCCACTATTAGCGTTAGAGGTGGCGCCAACCCCACTCAGTGGCGGCACTTCGACATACGCGCGTTGCCGCGTTGCGCGCACTGGGCGCGCACTTGCGCCTTCGTCCGCACTGGCGCTCTCATCGCTATGCTTGTTCTCCCCCTCACTCGTCACCCCACTCTCCCAAGACTCCCCAGTTCCTTCGCCTACAACCTCAGCATCGGTAGCTCCAGAAAGCGTGCGCAAAGAGCGCACCAGTGACGTGCGCCTTTTCATCCTCCTGCACCTCGGCGGTATCTATATCACTTGCCTCATCAATTGCTCTGAACTCACCTTCCAGATGCTACAAGTTAACCTCGGGCACCTGCAATTCAGCAGTCAAGAGTGCGCAGGTGCCTTGCACGCTTCCAGCCACCCCGCCAGCTCATGCGCCCTATGCTCAAATTCCTCAGACCTCTCTTTCTCCTCAATCATCTTATGCATATCGGGCATCAGCTCTTCGCCCCAAGCAAGCCACTCCTCCACCATGATTCTGCTGAATGCGCTATGCACCTTCGTGAGGAGCACGTCGAGTTCTGCGTCATCTTGGACACAGTCCGCACGGCTTTTATACATGTTCTACATGACCTGACCCTTAGCAACCTGTGCCAGTTATAGAAACACAAAAAGCGCACCAGTTTACTACAAAACCCTTCACCCCAAGCTTGCATCGTCGTCTGCTCACTCCCAGCAGCAGGGAGGGTCTCATTGAGGGCCAGGATCATTTGTCTGAGGGCTAAGGTAAATGCTGAAGCCATCGGATCGGGTAGAGATGGGTTGTGGAAAGAGTTATAGAGGATAGATGGTGGTCAGAGATGGATAAGGAGAGGATGGCCGCTTATGTGAGCAAAGAAAATTTTGTGCTGACCAATCGCATGCTGCCTGAGGACAGTCAGTACTTCAGTTGGGAGGAGATGATACGGCTCCCTATCGCCCTGCGCGCATACTACGGCATTTTTTGCGATTGTGTGCACCTCCTAGATGGCTTCCACACACTTTGCGTAGCGCGCTTTTGCGCGCCTTCATGCGCTTTCGTGCGCCTTTGCGCGCCTTTGACCATTTAGGTGCGCCTTTGTGCGCCTTTTGCATTTCTACTGTGCCTTTGTTTCCCCATAGCCGCCAATCATTGTGTGCCCTAAATGCGCCTCATTGCGCTTCAAGCCGCCTCCATGCGCCCCCCCCACGCTCCTTATCTGCCTTCTACATTTATTGTGCGCTCGATGCGCCTTTGCGCACTCCTTTTACACTTTACCTGCAACTCACATTCCCTGCTGCACACTCTTTGCACAATCTCTATCACACACAACAATCCACTGCACCGGTGCACTGCGCATCGCAGCTCCCATCTTACTGGCACCTTTACTTGATGCATACCATGATTCCGGCATGAGCGAACTGCGCATTCTTACATAACTGGGCCGCTTTGCGCCTATTTGGCATTGGACTGTGCGCACTTGGGCGCTTTCACATAACCCAGGCGCTTTGGCAGTATTTGGTCTCGCACAGCATCCCCTTTTAGTTCTTCCACATTTCCAATCGGCATCGCCTTATCTGGTAACTGGCACAGGTCGATCACGCCATTATTACTAAGGTGCAGCATGCAACATATAACACCTAAGCGGATTAATTGGGAAGAGCGCACAAGACTTAGCGCGCACTAATAATAGCGCATCGCACTGGAACAGTTGGATATTGAGCTATAGGTGCGCAAATCTTATTGGCTGAGGCAGCGGCATAGTGCGGTCAGGTTTAGATGGGCGAATGGACGCGCTTGTGGGTAGTGCATGGCGCTTCCTATTTTTATACTTTATTTCACCATTTTATCACATAAGCCATTTGTACATAGTAGCGGACAGATAGAGAATCCAGAGGATCTTTCCCTCCCCCCCTCATAGTTATTAGCTCAGTCAGCGTCGCACATAGTCTGTGCACCAGCGTCCAGTCCGTGCGCCTTCGTAGTGCGCCCTTCGTATAGCCGTGTTTGCGTTATCATTTGCGTCCCCTCCTCGTATTGTTGCATTTCTTCCCTTGCATTGTGTCCTTCGTCCTTGTCTGTGCACTATCGTAGTGCACCCTTCGTATAGCTGCATTTGCGCACCCTTTTGCATAGCCGCATTTTGTGCACCGCCTGCGCCTTTTTCCGCTTCTTGCGCTTTCACTCAGTTTGCACCCCCAAACTGTGCACCACCTTCACAGTACATTCCAGTGTCGTCTTTGTCCTGTTACACCTCCCGCCTTCATCATCCTCATTGTTGTGCACTTTTGCGCTCTTGTTGCGCATTTTTCCGCACTGCGCGTTTTTGCCTCTTTGCGTTGCGCACTTTTCCGCCACTGTGCATATCTCCCCTTTCGTGTACACTACTAGTGCGCACACTGAAAATCGCTGTACCAGCCTCTCTATAGTCTCCGCGCCCTGAAGGACGATCCGAGGCCATCTAAGCGAACTCCCCCCTCACCCCGAGCACACCTGCAGTTGTAGGTTAAGTGTTCACCCCTTCTGTTGAGACTCTGCACTGAGTACCAACCGAACTCATCACCGGATCGCAGAAACATAAAATTTGTGGGCAGGCTCAGACTCCAAACCAGTCACAGGGTGTGGTAAAAATATATTCTCACAGTAGTTTTTCTGAGAATCAACTGAAACTTCAACACACTATTACTGCATCCCAGACTCCCAACCAGTTGCAAGCATGGTAAAATAAATTCCAGTACAAAAATTTTACTTTTAGTATGTTTACATAATACACCAATGTTAATCTGAAAGTTGGTGAAGTTTTACCACACCATAGCGACTGGCAAAACTTGTAAAATAGCATGTGCTCACTCCCTACACATGGTCAGGCCAATGCCTTACTAAGTATCATGATTACCAGACATGGACACTCTGACATCACAGGTATATATTTATGTCCAGCCTACAGTACATGGTCCCTAGTATCAATGATCTTTGTATGGAGGTACAGAGGACTTTTAATATTTTACCATGTATGTTCCAGGCTCGAGATGCCATTGCCCAACTTAAACAGAAGGATTGTATCATGATCTCTCCTACCGGCTCTAACAAGACTCTCACCTTCTGGATTCCACTTCTCTTCAACAACAATGGAATCATCATAATTATCACTGCGCTTAACATCTTGGGAGATAAAAATGTGGAGGAGCTCTTAAGATTAGGCATCTGAGATTAGGAGCCATAAATGAGGTGCTTTACTCTGAATTCTGTCAGTCATAACCTGCATAAAGGAGTCTTCGAGATAATTGCTGGATGCAGTGGAAGCCCTAAAATGCAAGCCACTATTTTCTTCCACAAGAGTTATGACCTCTTTAAAAAGCTTCGCTTGTACAGCCTCCAGCGCCCAGGAAAATATATGCTCTGAGTCATACCTGTGGAGTTCTGCACAGATATCAGCTGCACTGAACAGGAGGGTTTCTCAAGCTAAGATATGTCTAGTATGAGCTTCACTCTGACTGAGATGAGGATGCATGTCCAGTAAGCCGTGGATGAAAGTTGAAACAGTCAGATGGTTTTGATGTAGGGAGGAGAGACATTCCTCAGTCAGGTCTCAAGATCCATTCTGTTGCGCGAAATATAGTCAATTACCATTGGATCAGTCGTCGACGCGTCTATAGATTAATTGATAAGATAGCGTGAGACCGTCACATGTAGGGAGTGAGCACGTGCTATTTTACAAGTGTTGCCAGTCGCTATGGTGCGGTAAAACTTAACCTTCGGATTAACATCGGTGTATTATGTAAGCATACTAAAAATAAAATTTTTGTACTGGGATTTATTTTACCGCGCCTGCGACTGGTTGGGAGTCTGCCGCGCCCCAGCATAGTGTGTTGAAGTTTCGGTTGATTCTCGGAAAAACTACTGTGAGAATATATTTTTTACCGCGCCCCGTGACTGGTTTGGAGTCTGGGGCAGGCTGCCAAAAAGCTTCTAGTAAGAAGGGATACAGTAGGAAACAAGTTATAAATCAAAAATTGAGTTCAACATGTAATGAATATCAATGTCACGAGTACTATTCTTCGTCAAATTGCTCATGGATCGCCTCCGCCACTTTTTGTCTCCTCCTAGACATCTTCATGGCATCCTGGAAGTTGACAACACCATCTTCAAGGCTTTTGCAAGGAAAGTAGGCAAAGGAATGATATCGAAGGCAGGAGGGCAAATTGCCTCGTCTGTAATCGTGAAGTTATCTCGGAAATGTGACGAAATTGGCGGCCATGCATGAACTCGAAAAGTTGTAGGGCAATGTATGATACTGCACTGATGTTCGAAGACTCCGTGAAAAAGCAAGGATACACAAACAAAGTACTGGACAATAAAATAATTGCATTGAAACAGTATTCAAACTGTCGATCGTTCAGAACGGAATCCCAAGACCACATATTTACCACTGTGGATATAGCCTTACACCATTGCCTTCGTCCATGTCCGGACAAACACAACAGGTATACCCTCAATTTGGACCAGTTTTATCCGGATTGGATCATGGCCTGACGGCCAAAATTCTCAAAATTTGTCCGGATTGGCGAACAACCTTAGAGGGTATAATCCGGGGTCCTGGGAGGTCTCGAGGCCCAATTCGTCACATGACACACCGACATTAATAGCCAGCCTGAAATACACATATCATCCGAACAGAAGTCACTTACAGGACGAAGTGTCCGACACCTCCACTTGTCGACGCGTCAGGCGACCTGTTCTATTTGTCCTATGACCACTTATATGCCAGTGTCAATGGGCGCGGAGTCCACGTGGAGTCTGCAGTTTCTCTACATGATGCATGTGGCGTACGGGAGTTCTCAACTTCCAAGCTACAGACTGATATTTTTGACAGCATTCAGAACATGGAGAATGAATTATCCATGCTAAATATTTTTGTCTGCAATGAGACATTCATGAACTAGGGTGCGTGCAGTTCTGAGTTGAGGGTGCAGAGATGTCTGGGTCTCTGTTTCCTTTGCAATCCGTATACGGCGTGATTACTAAATGCCGCGACTGGTTATAAGAACTTAAAAAAGACCGTCATACGCTTTCTTGCAGCTCAAACCGGCACTGTTGTCCTCCCTAGTCATCTTACAGATCTACTACAATGCCGATACGTCTTTCCAAAGAAAAAATCAACGACCTGCTGCAACGTTCTCAAGGGGATCTTACCTCCTCTCAAGACGAAATCGTACATTACACTGATGTTTTCATTGCTGGTAGTGGTCCCATTGCGTATGTCCCATACCTAGCACAAGCGCAAATTCTGCTCATTGCCATTTGTTTACTCGACTTTCAGCTGCACTTATGTCCGCCATATCATTGACAATACCTCAAATACGAAGGTGTACATGGCCGAAATAGGTTCTCAAGACAACCCTGTCATCGGGGCCCATCACAAGAACTCCATCAAGTGCGTCCCCATGATTACTTGCTGTCGTGCACAGTTGACCTTCGGTCTTCTCAGGTTTCAGAAAGACATTGACAAGTTTGGTGTGTCCTAACTCTCCGTCAATAGCAGGTCGCGCTCACAGCTGTACTTGTCTCGATCAAAGTGAATATCATCAACGGCGCCCTCCAGACCATTTCGGTTCCGCCATCGGACACCTACCAGCCCACTCTCGCTGTAGCAGCGTGGGCGCCGCCTGTCGATCCTGCCGAAGGCCAGCTCGTGATTCTGGGACATAATCCGAATCAGGAGCCCGGCTTGAACCTTCCCGGTAGCGCTGTCACCAGGACAGTCGGGGGGATGGCGACCCACTGGACCTGCGCGTGTCGTATGTATCGTTTTAAGATTGCTCTACTGTGATCACATCGTTCTCAGCTGCTCCACACGACGAAGAGAGGGTCAACAACCCAGTTGACAAGCAGGAGTTTGACGAACTGCTGGAACGTGCTAAAACCTTGCTCAACGTTCACAGCGACCAGTATGATGATTCCATCCGTCAGATAGTTGTCAAAGAGATCCTTCAGCAGAGCCTTGATGCGTCTCGGGGTGTGACCAGTCTCCCGCTGGGGGTGGAGCGCCGTACAGACAATCCTATTTATGTCACCTGGACTGGTGCCGATACCATCCTTGGCGATGCGCCGAAGAGTTCCCAATTCACTTTAGTTACAGAGACGAGAGTGACGAAGCTTATTGTCGATGAAATCAACCCGATGCATATTGTTGCCGCGTTGGTACGTAACTTGAAAACAAACAACGATGAACTTGTCGTGGCCCAGGTTCGCTTTGTTACTTCACGAATACGACGCTGGCTTGCTTAAACCCGGTAGAGTTTCGTCATAGCTTGTGGAGCAGTCTGCACACCGCAAATTCTGTGGAACAGCAACATCCGCCCAGCTGCGCTTGGTCGCTACCTCAGCGAACAGTCCATGACTTTCTGTCAGGTTCGTTCCCTCATAAACTAGCACTCGTCTCCTCGATGCTCATTCACCCACTCCATAGATCGTTCTCAAGAGGGACATTATCGATTCCATCGCTACTGACCCTCGCTTTGCTGCGAAGGTTGAGGCGCACAAGACGAAGCACCCCAGTGACCTGCTGCCCATTCCATTCCACGAGCCTGAACCTCAAGTGATGATTCCGTACTCGTCGGACTTTCCTTGGCATGTTCAGGTCCATCGCGATGCATTCTCATATGGTGATGTTAGACCCAAGGCCGACCCGCGTGTTGTCGTCGATCTGAGGTTTTTCGGCAAATCGGATATTGTCGAAGACAATCGAGTGACTTTCGGTCCGAACCCTACGCTACGCAACTGGGAAGCGGGTGTTACAGACACTTATGGAATGCCACAGCCGACGGTGCGTCAGATTTTTTTCGCAGTGAAATGATAACTGATGGAGTACAATTTTTAGTTCCATGTCACGCGTACCAAGGCCGATGGAGACCGTGATCAGAGGTATATCTCTTTTGCGCAACATCGGGTGCGCTTATCAGATTTATGACTCAACACCTTTCCGCGAAAGGATGATGAATGATATGACCAACGTCGCGAACATGCTGGGTGGGTACCTTCCTGGCTCCTACCCCCAATTTATGGTACGTCGATGGAGTGTTTCGGTCTTCAATAGTTGACAAATGTCGATCCGCAGGCACCGGGTCTCGTACTGCACATCACGGTAAGCTCCAATTTGGCACAGGATAATGATCTGGCCCTGACGGTTTGCCATTGTAGGGAACTACTCGGATCGGGGCAAACGATCAGACTTCTGTTGCTGATCCGACATCAAAGGTTCATGGCTTTAACAATCTGTGGGTCGGTGGGAATGGGTGCATCCCCGACGCGACTGCCTGCAACCCGACTCGTACGAGTGTATGTAATGTCTATTATGCCAGATCATACCTTTGGAGCTGACATTATTAATCTACCAAAGGTCGCGTATGCGCTCAAGGGCGCTGAGGCTCTAGTTGATTACCTTGGTGTCTCCTGAAGGATTCTTGTGTCTTGACGGCGATTCAAGTTTGGAAACCTGTGCAATAATATATCTAGGTTCCAACGTTCACATTGTAAGATGTACTTGTATTCTCGTCATATTTACTTGGAGTCTCGACTTCAAAAACAACTTGATAATATTAAATTGACCTGTTGAGGAAGAGGATCTACCACCTCTGGCAAGGAGTAATTTGCGGACCAACAATATCAATAACATATTTCGATGAAATTGTCAGTTTGCATCACCTCATTGTTTTCATGTGCATATTCCATTATTCCAGCTATCCAGTAATCAGACGTTTCTCTAAAAAACCAGAGATTTGTAACCTGTGCCTGACTGATGCTATGACTGGCCACAAATGTCATTATTGATGTTGGCAAAACTAACGGAGTAGTCCACAGTCATGATACCAGCCTGCAATTGCTTCGGGCGTCATTGTTTCGAATACGGCATCATCAAAAAAATCTTGAACGGTAAAATTTGCATATGGAGCTGTTCACTTAAGCACCACCACTTTTGTGCAACCGCTGAGAAAAATTTTAACCCTAACCCTAATTTACGGTTGTAGTAAGTTGTCAAATTCAAATTGTCATATTTCATCACGTGACATCGGCACATCATTGCTTGCTTGAGCCCTGTGTATGGTGGTGGGCAATCCCGGTCAACAAAATGTAACATTACATAAGCAGCTTTTAGCCATTTTGATGGCAAATCTCAGTATGCAGGGAACCACGCCAGCATATCGTCATGATATGCTCTTGTCATTGTTGGCATGCCAAAATATGTGTACAAAGGTTATGTACTTTCTTTATGTCAAAATATATGCTATGTGATGTTGAACAACAGCGCTGAGTGACTCGGAGGTAATATTACCCTGTGGCGCAGGTGCTTTATACCATGTCGGTATCAGTATCATCATCGTGTTTACAGTCCCAATTTCGCCCACTACATTCAACAGCCATCTCGACATCTTCTGGACTGTTGTCCTTTTCCCCAGGCTGTGAGCAATCCTCCAATTTATGCCCACTCTCATTGAATCTCACAATCGCTGCATGCAGTATCTCCATTCTGGCCACCTTCAGTCCACATCTTCGATGCCAGTCAAGCTGAGCATCAATATCTGTGATATTGAGATTTCTTGCACCAATCTCTTCTAGGTTGAGGATGACTACAAGATGATTCAACAATTCCTCCTGTGCATCTTTCTTCTGCTTTCAAGCTGCATCGCCTATATGTTTCTTGTCGACGTTAGCTTGGTCATATGCAATTTGCTTCTGTCGACTTCCTTGTCCTAGCTGGCTTGAGTTGAGTCTGCATGCTGTGGATTGAATATAGCACTGTTCAGTAGAAACAAGTGTTTCCATGTACCACATTGTGTTGTTGCATTTATACATTGTCTTCCCATTATAGTACAGCAAGAACATGTTCCCATCATCCCTTGCTGCCTTGCAAAATCCCTTAAGGGCCCCCTCATTCAAATCATTTGTAGCCTGCATCCATGCCTGGCGACACTCCAAAGCTGTTGTCGCATCAATTTCACCACCCTCAGCAAATTCTGCACTGAAGTGTATCCATGTTTCAAGTGTGCCCTCAAAAAAAGCCTGAACTAAAGGATGCAAGTGAGGTAGCTTTGGTGCTAACTGAAGTACACCATACATCGCATCTGGGCATGTCCAGACTGAACTGTCCAAAGAACCTGATGTGTGTGTTGCATCTGGTCCCATGAGAAGGTCCAGATTGGCTATAATCTTTCGACAGTGGGTGGCCACCTTTTGATGCAGCATGCCAAGGTCAAGGACATTGGTACTGCTGTTCCCTTGAACCTCGCGTAGATATGGCATGCTGATAGATTGCGAATAAACTGTCAGGATGCACAATTCATGCATCATTGGGTTATCTTCAAGTCCTGCTAGAACATTTCGCTCCATGTTATTTAAGGTATGGCTGTCCTTCCTGTCCTTGATGAGATGAAAAAACCAAATGTAGACTTCAGGTTTCACAACAAGCTCAGTAGCGGCAAGGCAGAATGTTTGATATCAAGTATTGCTGGTGTCTGGAAATGAAATGATGTAGCTGAATATTATTTCCACATAGAATCGGTAAGTGTCATGCTGTCCTTTCTTGTCATCTTTGTTGAAATTAGACCCTGAGAAGCATGCTGCATACATGAGGCAACATGTAGCATAACACATGTTACTGTGCTTACTGCGCATACATGTGGTAAACACATTCCTAGGAAATGCATCTTGATCTCACTCCATCATCATCTTGAATTTTCCCATGGTTTGCCCGCAGGATATTGGGACAGATGATGAGAGCAGAACTAGAATAGCATACATAGCCCTCTAATAACTGAACAAACCACACAACCAAAAATGCCGAACATGAGTCCAGGCCCACCTGGGTCACCACCAACAAAAAACACAAGGCAGACAGCTCGAGTGGTGGAAATGACAGGCACTGATCAACGGACCAGAGAGGCACTAGAGAAAGGAGTGGGAATCGCAACTGATGTCACCAACGCTGAGCAAGCCATAGAGCTCCTGTGCAACAAACAGTACCTACCCGTCAGAGAGGAACCGAATCTGAGCAACATATCATACATGCTCTTCCAAGCAGCACATGCACTCCCCAAAATGCCCAAGGCCTACAGTGACATGATCAGAGTGATGGCCTTCCTAGTCGAATGAGAATCAGTAATACGAATGGCCACGATGGTATCAACTGAAATCGGAGAGCAGATACAGGAATGGATAATGCAGGCAGCAGCAAATGTCAAGGATCTCAGAGAAGCAGTGGAGCATGTAAGAACAGCGACGAAAGACTTCGAAGCTATGGTACAGACCACCCAAGAAGAACTAGAGAGCACAGTAAGCCGCATAACACAAGAAATAGCTGACTTGGCACCCCAGCAGATGCAACAACCCAACCCAGCCGAAGCCCATGCAGCACCAATACCCGCCCCAGCCCCGAATGCGACAACCTACGCAGCGATAGTGCAACGGAATGTTCCATCCATGCACATGGCAGCGGTTGCATGAGGAGAAACCAATGACTGACAAGTGGTAGTACAGCGAGATGCAGCAACCAGAGATGAAACCTTCGAAAAATTAACAGAGAAGGAGCTAGTACAAAAAGCAAACCTAACACTCGAGTTGATGGGGATGGAATCGTCGGATGCACCGAGGGGAACGAGCTTCATAGCAGTGAAAAAAATAAGGAACAGCAATGTGACATACCAGTTAAACTCAAAAGCGGCAGCCGACTGGATGAAAAGGAGAGACGTCCAAACCGCCTTCTCAAGATTCTATGGCGGAACCACAAATGTGCACACAAAGTTACTATACATGCTGGTCAAATTCGTACCAACCACTTTCGACCCCACCATGCAAACGGTACAAGACAAAATCGCAAGAGACAGCAAAATACAGGAAGGCACCATCGTTTATGCGAAATATGTCAGACCCCCACACCTCCGCAGCACAGGACAATGTACAGCACACATAATCATGGGCTACCTAACAAGAGAAGCAGCGAACCAGGCGATTGAAAGAGGATTATTCATCAAAGGAAAAAGATACACTGCCTGCAAACTACTACCAGAACCAAAACGATGCCTTAGATGCCAAAAGTTCGGCCACATAGCAAAAGACTGCAGCAGCCACACGGACATCTGCGCCAGATGCGGAGAGGAGCACTGCATGGACACATGCACAGTAACTGACCCAAAGAGCTTCAAATGTGCTAACTGCATTCCCAGAGAAGTGAAAGGACATGGAACAGCAGATAGGCAATGCCTAACCTTTCTGATGGAAACCAAAAGGTTGCAAGCAAGAATCCCTGAAATGAAGTACAGGTTCTTCCCCACGAATGACCCCCACACATGGAGACCCGTGAATGAAGACACAGAGAATGCGCAAGCCCAGAACTACTACCAGGAACCACCTCAAGAGCAACAACTGGAACCGACACAAAGATGGAGCGACAAAAGATTTGAAGAACAGTGGGCCATCATCAGAAACAGGAGACGAGGACAAAGAAATGAACACGAGAGAGACAGAGACTTCCGATTGGGGGCTAACATTGGAGCAACAGATAACGGATGGCAGAGATCACGTGAACCACACAGCACACCAACAACCCTAGACCACTACTTTGGACCAGGGACCACGAGCAACCATCAACAAGAAAATACTCAACAAAGAGAGGAAGAAAGAAGGGGATGGGGAGATGAATACAATGATGAATGTGGTCTGGGGCATGTAGAGCAATGCGGAGAACAGTACCCAGAACCTGAGGAGCCAAGAGCCGAAACACCGTTAAGCTACATGAACACACCCACACAATGAACGACAACAGACAGACAATACACATCAGGCAGCAAAATACAAACAAGTCGCTCATTAGCCAATTGGACCTCCTGACGTCGCTCAGAAGGACAGACTATGACATATGCCTAATACAAGAACCCTACGTCGACTTCAAGGGTATGACATGAGCTAATGCCAACTGGACAGCACTATACCCAATGACACATGCAGCACACCCAGATGCAATGAGAATGGTAACACTAATCAACAGCAGGATACTATCTGATACATGGACACAGATCCCGATCGAAAGCCCCAACATGGTGGTGATGATCATACAAGGTGACTTTGGAACCTTATGAATAGCCAACATATATAACGACTGCAATAATAATGAAACCCTCAAAAAACTCGCAATGCACCTGCGACAGCCAACCCCACCACACTGGCGACACCTGATCCACACTATGTGGGGAGGAGACTTTAACTGACACCACCCATTGTGGGATGAACCATGGAACAATCACCTCTTCATGACCACCAACCTAGAATTAGCCTAGCCGCTACTCAACATGATAGCCAGATACGAAATGAAAATGGCCCTCCCCCCGCTCATCCCGATGCTTAAATCCCACAGCACAGGCAACTTTACAAGGGTAGACAACATCTTCTGCATGGAACAAATCCATGATGCAATCATCAAATGCCACACAGAAGACGAAATCTGCCCAGCCAGAACAGACTACTTTCCCATAATCACCGAGATCGACATACAACCATGCACTGCAAACACCGAACCCCAAAAAAATTTCTGCATGACAGACTGGAATGAGATGGTAAAAGACCTAACCGAAGCCCTAGCAACTGAACCGTCGACAGAGATTCAAGACATCAGAACCTTCAAGACGCGGTTAAAGAAACTAAACCAAATCATACAAGACACCATCGACAAACATGTGCCTGACACCAAACCCAGCCCATATGCAAAATGATGGTGGACGAAGGAACTAGCGCAGGAGAAAAGAAACATGAGAAAACTAGGTACAAAATCAAAACAATTCCGACTCATAATGCACCACCCAATACATGAGGAATACCAATGGCAGAGAAACTGGTACACAGAGAAGATCAAGGAAGCCAAGGCACAACACTGGGTAGAGTGGCTGGAGAGTCTCGACAACACCATGCTATGGAACGCAAGCAGGTTAGTGACCGGACCTGCAACAGACGCGGGTAGGACCAGGGTACCATCGCTACAGGTAAAAAACCCAACAACAAAACAGGTAGAGAGGGAAGCAATAGACAACACAAGCAAGGGCCAACTCTTCTTCGAAACATTCTTCCCACCACTGAACCCCAATTCCCCACTGGTGCCAGCCGATACAGAATACCCAGAACCAAAATGGGAATTCACTAACATCACAGACAAACAAATACATCGAGCGATAAAAAAGATGAAGCCCTACAAAGCAACCAAAAAAGGTATGGCGCCGAACTGCATACTAGTACACACGCACACAGCACTGGTACCCCACCTTAGACCCCTATTCCACGCCACACACACGCTAAAATACTACCCACCGGAATGGGCCACAATGGAAATACTGGTGATGAAAAAACCAGGAAAGAAGGACTACACCAGCCCAACAGCGTGGAGACCAATTGTACTATCAGATGGCTTCGCTCGGCTCCTCAGCAGCTGCCAAACAGACAATGTAGTAACGATGTGCGAAAAACATGGCATACTCCCAGCCAACCACTTTGGAGCATGGCCTGGTCAAACGACCACAGACTCAGTCCACCTGCTAGCAAAAATGGTCAAAGATGCATGGCACAAAGGTTTAGTAGCCTCAGTCCTCTTCCTCGATGGAAAGGGGGCCTTCCCCAGTATCAACCTTGACAGACTAATACACGACATGCAACAATGGGAAATACCAAGAGAGTACATGGAATGGATACGACGCAGAATGCAAAACTGCCAAACGAACATGAAATTCGATGACTATGAAACTGACCGCTTCCAGGTAGAAAACGGGCTCGATCAAGGTGACCCCTTCTCAGGGATCTGCTACCTGATATACAACAGAGACCTGCTTGGCATACCAGAGAGAAAAACAGGCGAGGTGATACTACTCTTCGTTGATGACACGGCAATAATCACCACAGGGAAGGACTTCATAGAAACACATGAAAAACTAAACAACATCATGGAGCAAACGGGAGGCATCTTTGAGTGGGTGAGAGACCACAACTGCGAGTTCAGCATCGAAAAATTCCAACTACTCGACCTAACGAGAAGAACGATACCGACCCCAATCGCACCGCGGAGATGCATCCCAATGCCACGAAGAGCACTCAAGCTAAGAAACCACTGAATACCATCCGCAGAAACAGCAAAATTCCTAGGAATCACTGTCGACCACAGACTACACTGGAAAGCACACAGTGTGGTAGCTTTAGCCAAAGGACAAGACTGGATGATACAATTTGGACAGCTCACAAAAACAACACGAGGGACGGCAGCACAATACATTCGAAGGCTATACCTTTCCATTGCCGTACCACGAATGCTATATGGCGCTGACCTATTTCTCACTCCACAGAGATGCACCGCAAAGCAAACAAAAACATACAAAAGTGAGAGGGCCATCATCAACAAGCTAGCAGGTGTCCAACAAAAAGTGGCCCTTATGATTACAGGCGCGATGAGAACAACAGCAACAGACATATTAGATCTGATGGCCAACCTCCTCCCATTCCAGCTGCTAGTTGACCAACATAGACACCATGCAGCCCTATGGCTAGCCACACTACTGGTGGGCCACCCCCTACAAAAGGCAGTCACTAATGCAGCATGCAGACGAGTAAAATGACACCCCACACCACTCCACGAACTCATGGACACATATGGCATAAACCCAACAAAAATCAAAACAATAGCAGCCACAAGATACGACTCGAAATGGACACCCAAGATCAAAACACAGATCGCAAATGACCAAGAAGAAGCGAGAGAAATGGAAGAGGAAGACCACACAGATGTAAAAGTATACACCGACGGATCTGGAACAGAAGGGATGATCGGGGTGGCAGCAGTCTTATACTGAGCAGGAACGGAAAAGAGGAGAATGGGATTCAGGCTGGGGACAAGTGGGAAGCACACTGTGTACGAGGGAGAGGGCATGGGGATACTTCTAGGCATCAAGCTAATCGCCAATGAATGGAATGTCCAATCTGCAACAGTATGCATTGACAACCAAGCAGCGATCACAGCAGCAGCTAGCATGAAACCACTTCCCGGACACTACATCTTCGACGTGCTACATGACGAGCTCGCAAAGCTAAGAAGAAAACATATGGGGATCAAACTATGGATACGATGAACACCGGGACATGAGGGAATAGAAGGAAACAAAGCAGCCAACAAATAGGCAAAGAGAGCAGCAGAACAAGGGGCAGACAATTAGCGACAAGACCTACCCCCACTTCTATGAAACCCCTTACCCATAAGCAAATCCACCACCAAACAAGCATATATGGAAAAACTAAAGCAGAGGACAGCAAAGCTATGGACAAAATCACCGCGATACAACCAGCTTCGACACACAGACCCAACCACGCCAACAAAAACATACCTATGCCTCATCGCAGCCCTATGATGCAGCCAGACAAGCCTGCTCACACAACTATGCACAGGCCATGCACCACTAGCCAAACACCTACACTGCATAAAGAAAGCAGAATCGCCACTATGCCCAGCATGTGGAGAGGCAGAAGAAACAGTCATTCACCTACTAGTACACTGCCCAGCACACCAACGACACCACGACAAGCTGCGACGAAAAATGGGAAGGATCAGCTTCGACATAGCACACATGCTCACCACAAAAAGCACCCTACCACACCTCTTCCGATTCATAGCAAAAACAGGACGGCTCCACAACCTCATGCAGTGAGACACACAAGAGTCAAGAGGATGAGAAGAAGGAGAAACACCACATACCGAGAATCCTTGGTTAACAGCGCCTTGAGCACTTTGAGGGATGACCCTCTCAGTGGATGTAGAGAAGAGAAGGTGGAACAGAAGTTTTATTAAGTAGACTACACGCATTTGTACATTCTCTGGCATATGGTCTGCCACAACAGAGAATAAACAAGGAGATAATAAAAAAAAAAAAAAACACATTCCTGAGTCATGTGACATTTTTATTATTATGTATATAAAAGAGAACCTGTACCATAGTAGGATTATAGTGTTCTTACCTCTGCTAAACCCTAGCTCTAAGATGTACTAAACCCCAGGTAGGTTATAAGGAATGTGTTGTCTCTTCCTCTGTGCAGCGTATATAGTCTGCTCCAACAATCTTTGTGATTGAGCAGGCTGCCTACCAGGCTTAATTTGACTGCTCCACCTTGTGACACTTCAGTTGCTCGTGTTCCAGCACTACCACCTGCAGTTGCAGCGGCCGAGTTATCTCGGTTCATCACTTTGATTGGATTGATGATTTTGTTTTCTTCCCACCAACCCATCATCCTCACATTCCCTCCCTTTACCAAGTTGAGTTCTTTATGCATACAACACCCAGCCCACAAGAATAGATCTACAGACTGTTTCTTTGCCTCTGACAAAGTTTTATGTTTCTGACCTCATTCACAATACATTTCCCAGCGGCTCGCATCCAGTCACTTACAGTGACTCACAAAACTGAGTCAATGTTTTGCACTTTTTAATTTATTGTTGAATAACTTCCCATAAACAACAAAACCAAACAAGCTATTGGTGTACCAAATAACATACATGATCAGGGCTACCAAACAAACAAAGAATTATGTAATTTTAATCATCCCTCATGGAGATATGATCATTTTAATTCAGGGACTCATTGACTCAGTTTTGTATCTTGTTCTTCTTGTGACAATGCATCCCACACATCTGGACCTCCAGCATGTTCTACAGTGCATCACCCAACTTCAATAAGGATTGGCATCAGCTCTATGATGTCCATTGCCAGTAATTTATTTTCGCCTTGAGCCTCACACTCATGTGCCTCCTACTCATGTGCCTCCTTTAGCGCTTTCACCAATTGTGCAAGTTTTTTCTGGTCCTCAGCATGGTCTGTGTGCATGCCTTTCAGAAGTGCTAGAAATTTCTGGAATGTCATGTTGCCTGACACTTCGGCATGAGGGCTAGCATTATAAATTTTGAGGATGAGCTGGATCACCTTAACTCATCCATCAAGTTGTTCTTCGCTGGTGTGGTGGGTAGCTGTGTTGATGCCAAGGAATCATGTTTGGTGGGACCCATCCTTGTCCATGATATTCATGAATTGGATTCATAGTTTATATTCTTGTGGGTTGTTCCATCACTACTGATAGTTATGCCTGCTCTAAGTCATTTTATATTTTCTGTGATTCAGGAAGTGCACTTGCCATGACTGCCCTTCATTTCTTCTGCAATTTGCATCTGTGAAGCAACTCCTCCTTCAACCACTACTCGACGTGTACTTCAGCTGGTGAATGATCCTTCAACTGTGGTGCCAAGGTGTCTGGCTACACAGCCAACAGCTGCATTGACACTCTTGGCTTTGACTCCCAAGCTAACAAGGTTTTACATCATTGCATGCAAAGTCTCTGTGATTATTCCCTTCTTCTGAACATGGAACATGGTCTTCCTCTTCTGTTTTTTTCTGATGCGATGCCCATGAGATTCATGTGCGCAGTCCTCCATTGCATTTTTCCAACTGTTCCTTGCTCTCTTTTAGATGTGATACTTCTCTTTCTTTAAGCTCCAACTGAGCCTGAGCTTCATGAAGGCAGTCCTGTATGGTGTCCTGTGAGGATATGACATCTTGCAATTTTTGCTTAGCTGCTTTAAGATGCCTTGACATTCGACCACCTTTCTTCCTCTCATTTCGATAGCCCTTCTCATATCTTTGAGCTCTCTCTTCTAGTCGGGCCATCTCCTCTGCAACATCAACACTTGTGTTCTCCTTGTTGGAAGTGGCATTCTCATCATCTTGTGCTAATGCAATCTGGGCCTTTTGGAGACTATGATTCTGTGCAGCAGATCTTCTTTTTTTAGGCTTCCAATGAAATAGATCACCTAGCTTCCCCATGGAGGACCTGTAGGCATGAGTTTTGGAGACCAGTACAAATTTTTTTGCGCATCGCGATGCATCAATGGAATTATCTAATCCAAAAATGCTCCTTCCCAGACTTGTAAGTTTTATTCCTCCATGCAATGCTGTAATCCTCATGCTGCAACACCTTCATATAACTGATTCCAAGATGGTAGAGATTTTTTTTCTGCACGTCGCATATTAATTAGCTTATATTCAATACTGATTTTGTGGTCAGCTTAGCCAGCGTCACACACCATGGATTGCCACAGTCTGAGTATCTGGTACGCATCTAATATTGATTGCAATTGTATTGTTCAAGATGGAATTCAAATTTTTGGGTTCTACATACTTAAACGTGTTAGATGAGTATGCAGAAAAGCTATATCTTCAATTCTGCTCTCTACAATACATGTAGGATCCATTTCTGAACATATTACTCCCTATAAACTTACCATGAAAGTGTGTGGTTAAGGCTGCGACAATTTTTGCCACAAAACACGCACATTTTGTGGATGGGAACTTTGGTGTCGGAGGTTAAAATTGGCAGGAATTGCCTACCACCACTATGTAGTATGTCGATCCGCTTTCTGTCCATTTTTATTGACGAGCTCAGTTATCAATGGTTCTGTACGCAGCAATCATCATCATGACGTTCATCATGACGTGAGATTGCAAGCAACAGCAGAAGGGCAGGGATACGGTTTTTCCGGGAAATCGAGAAGGTGCTTTAGTTAACGTAACAAATGCAGTTTGCATCGAACATGAATTCACTCCAATGCCTGCGTAGACACACTATTCAATAAAATTACCGCCAGCCGCTGACGTTTTTATAGTGGAAATCCATCCGTCCGCTGACGCAGGTATACCGTCGATTTCTATAGACCGACGTAAACAGTCGCACCAGACATCCTCAAGTCATCGAAGCGATGCCAAGCGGTGAAGCACCTCGATCCGCTTACTGGCTGCTAAACAATGTGCCAGTTGTCTATGCGGCACCGGCACCGGCACCGACACGATGCCGTCGGGGACGAGTCTTGGCACCACACATGTCCAAACAATCCAGGTCGTAAGTAACTATACGAGTTGGAACCAAGTTTGAACGCATGTGTAACTTTCGTATCTTCGAATCGACTGTCGTCCAATGCGGGGATCTCCTTTGAATACTTCTCATGGAATATTTTATAGGAGAATCCCGACGTTGCCTTACCAATCTTCAGACAACAGCCTTTCACAGCCTTCACGGAATTTCCATTATGCCCCACATCGCCTTCCCTGGCTTCCCATGGAACTATGCTTCAAGCTCAATGCCCCACATTAGACAATATATATAGAGGTCTCTGTTATTGATGAAAACTCGCCACTATGATATTACCATCGGGTAGGAACTCGACTCTTTCACAAGTCCAGCCCGAGAGCCTCTTACATACGTTCTCCAGCAATAGTACGTCTCGCGATTTGTTCGATACCGTGTTCTGTACTTACTGGACGCTCAGGCGGGATTCTGTTCATATTCTTTCTCCTCATATTTTATGCACTTGCTCTCTGGGATAGATGGCTGAATCTAAGGCTGAGAACAGAAGAAAACCGTCGTCTGCAAGGTATGCCGCGATGTTACAATGGTGTTATCTGAATCTTTCTCATATAATGACCCAGAAGCAATCCACCGATTGAGAGACTATGGATCAGTTGCAGGAGTGACGGGGAAGTCTCGATCGAAGTTATGGGTGCCTACCATTTCCATCCCGAAAAGTGAAATAAGTAAACCACATGGTATTAACCATTTCACTCCTTATGGCTGCTGCCACTCAACGAGCCCCCTGACTATTCAGAAGTTCTGTCGCTGCCTTCGCCGTCGCCTTCAACTTCAAATCTTGATGTTCCACATCCTGATCCCAAAAAATAAACCGATTTCCAGTATCAATTGTATGTGTCCAAATTACACGTTTGGCTATTATGGAAAATTATTTTTAATGCCGTGCTACGTCACAATGATATCTTAGCTGTTTCAGCAAATAGACGCTGATGATGACTCTGGGTCCCCTTTCTTCGTATTGGGAAACAGTAATGCCACGCACGGAAACGATTAGCGCGCAGGCTGCCGGATGTGAACCGAATTCAAGGTTGAACTGCAATGCTAGTTCAACATTTTCACCTAGTGGTTCCTTTATCGTCCTCCTATCCTGCGATATAAGGTTCTGTCTACCGAGCGGACCTGTGCTATCTATCGCAGAATATACTCTGGCGCTGGACTGCGCCCCAGGTAGCCTTCATATAAGGCTATTACAGCAGTGTAATTAAAGTGGAGCCGTTTTACACACTGTGGCGCGCCATAAACCCTTCTGTCTTTTAATTAAATTTCTTACCTGCTAGAGGATCTGTGAAGTCTGTAAATGCAGGCATCCTCCTTCGCAGTACATAATCTTGCACATTCAAAATTTGTTTTAGCCTCAAATTAGCCTCTCGGCCGACATTTTCGTTTTCAGTATAAGCACCACTCTTGTCTTTCCTGGTTTCGGTGTGTGATCCAGAACACCTTTGTATGATGCGAATCACTTATTATATATAAAAAAACTCTGTTCGAGCAACCGAACGATCGTTAAGAAATTGATTACATAATAAACATATGCATAAGTGTTCTATCCGGGTCATAGGTACATTGGAGATGCTCTGGGGGTACGCTATGGATAGAGAAAATACAGTATATGACTCCTACATATGGTGCGCCACAACGGAGAATAAGCAGGATGAAAAAAAAAGAGTTGAGGTTCCAGTTATATTAGTAACGCTTAGCAATCATATCATTTTGGTTGGAACAAGCCTTTCGAATGTGCCGAAGGCACATGGGTGATATTTAATCTTTATATACATACTATGATAACCCATTTTTAATTCTATCTATATAGTACTTCATTATTTTTTTTTGTTGTAGCATCCTCACTTGTTGTTAGGAAATATGCACCAAGACGAGCTTATGACCCATGCCTTTGTCATGGCATTCGCTCACCTTGCTCGCTCAGCCTGACACCGGCATGGGCCAGCTCACGTATATGTAACACAATGCTTAATCCCACTACAGTTACTCAACTCTTCAGTTGCCTTTGGACCTTTGGCCCAAAGTCAACGTTTGGGGGTTTGTGGTGACACAACTCTTTCATTGACTTTTAGATACAGTAGTATACAACTCTTTAGTTGACTTGGGACTGTTGGCCCCAAGTCAACATGGGGGGGTTGTGGTGTTTATTCCCATCCTCATCTCTATCTCTCTCTCTATCTCCATCTCTCCCTTTCCCTTCCCCATACCCATACCTATACCCATCCCCACCCCCATCTCCACTTCTCTCTTCCTCATCTCCCCCTCCCCCTTCCTCATCTCCCCCTCCCCCATGTTCCCCTTTCCCTTCCCCTTCCCCTTCCCCTTCCCCTTCCCCTTCCCCTTCCCCTTCCCCTTCCCCTTCCCCTTCCCCTTCCCCTTCCCCTTCCCCTTCCCCTTCCCCTTCCCCTTCCCCTTCCCCTTCCCCTTCCCCTTCCCCTTCCCCTTCCCCTTCCCCTTCCCCTTCCCCTTCCCCTTCCCCTTCCCCTTCCCCTTCCCCTTCCCCTTCCCCTTCCCCTTCCCCTTCCCCTTCCCCTTCCCCTTCCCCTTCCCCTTCCCCTTCCCCTTCCCCTTCCCCTTCCCCTTCCCCTTCCCCTTCCCCTTCCCCTTCCCCTTCCCCTTCCCCTTCCCCTTCCCCTTCCCCTTCCCCTTCCCCTTCCCCTTCCCCTTCCCCTTCCCCTTCCCCTTCCCCTTCCCCTTCCCCTTCCCCTTCCCCTTCCCCTTCCCCTTCCCCTTCCCCTTCCCCTTCCCCTTCCCCTTCCCCTTCCCCACCTCCCCCTTCCCCCTCCCCATCCCCCTCTCACTCTCCCACTCCCATGTCCAGCTCCCCCCTCTACACCCCCTCATACCCCTCCCCACCCCTCATACCTCTTCTCCATCCCCCTCCTGCCCACCTCCTCACACCCCCTCCCCACCTCTCACACTCCCCTCACTCCTCTCCACACTTAGCTCACTTGCGAAGTTTCAAACTCCACTTCAAACTCAGCTGCAGCTCATACATATGCTACGACCACATTTTGAAGCCCAGCTATATTAGTCAGAGCTGACAAATTTTAGTCAGCTCTGACTAATGCCATCATTTCTGACCAAGCCTGACAAATTTTAGATAATCACATCAACCATCAGTCCCATCATTCCCACAAAATGACTGTAGCCTATGTTATGCAGTGCATCACCTTTTTTTAGCCCTGATCCCATCATGCCATCACTCCCACAAAAATCGTCATAGCATATGTAATAGATAATTTTTTCCTTATTTTTCCGTATTTATTTGAGCCCATAAAATCAAGTTACGGCCAATTACGCCAAGTTATGCTACATTACGTTACCGTGGTAGCTATAATTCTCACTTGTCCTATGTGTAAACTAGCTTATGACCCATGCCTTTGTCATGGCATTCGCTCGCTTTGCTCTCTCAGCCTGACTCCAGCATGGGCCAGCTTGCATATACAATTACACAATGCTTAATCTCACTACAGTCAATCAACTCTCAGGCATATATGTCATTTTCATGCAAAATGTACCTCTAATAAGAATGAAACCTCATGCAAAACACCCTATAATATTACTCTAATTAGAACCACTTCATACATACCAAATTTTGCAAAACCACCCACATTTAGGGTGTAGCACAGGTGACACCATGGGTTTCACTGGCAATACCACACCTGTCACCTGTGACACCATACCTGTACAAACACCATACCTGCAGGTACAGGTTATAAGCACAGGTTTTGTATGGTGTTTAAAAACTACAGTGGCACTTGAATAAACTATGTGTAGCTAAGACAAAAATGAGAAACAGCTATAGTAGAAAATTATTTAACTCTCTTATACTGCTTCAACACTTGAATCCACATATAAATTATGATATAGTGTTCAATTCTTTCACCAATCACCTGTCAGACTTATCCATCATAAAGAATGCAAAGAAACTTGTAATTCACTGTATTTAATGTGGGCATAGTAATTTTTGGCACAAAAGGAACTTTAAGAATGAACACTCCAGATAACCATGCAAAATAACATCCACTTTACTTAATTAGATCATTGTATGTCATAAAATACTACAGCACCAGTCAGATACATGTTTTTCACAGAGTATAACAACAAATGGATTCTCATAAAAGTTGATAAAAATGCTGTCAACTCATAGCCAAAGAGCTTAGAAGAATTGAACATGATATGAGATGCATCACAACTCAAACCTGTCACAACCTGCAACACTATGAGTACAGGTGTGCTGTTGCTACAGGTACAGATATACCAACCCATACCTGCACCTGTGCTACCTGCAGGCAAAATACCACAGGTTAACCTGTACCTGTGCTACACCCTACCCACATTGCCTTTCCATCCAAAAATGGAAAGAGCTAAGCTTTGCAAAAAACATTTCACTCAGAATGGCTCCAATTTTATTTCTGAGCCTCGAGACCTTCAATTTCGTAACTCAAATTGAAACATTCCCTATAGAGAGGCCGAGCCAGCTGAGCCAGCTGAGTGCCAAGCGAATTTATCAGCACATCAAAGTGATCAAACTACTCAATGTGCTTAAGTAATATCGCCACTGCGCACGAAGAGGGCCAACCATTCAATGACCCTCCCCTCCCTCGCTATGCTCAGGGGGTCCCCTGACTGGGTCATCTCAGATCGGCATGCTAAAGTGTTCGTGCATTGATGCCAAGCTGGCTAACCCTAACAGACTAACTGGACCCTAACTAGACCCTAACCGAACCCTAACTGGTATGCCCCCTAGCGGTGTGGGAACTCAGGTATTGCCTTCTTCAGGGTATTGGGTATATATTATGACTTGTAGTTAAAAAAATATTTTGCAAAATTCAGTTTCTAGTCAGAGTAACATTTTGCCAAATGGGTCTTCTAATGTTGAAGGTAACTTGCATTGACCTTGTATTCTAGTAGAAGACAATTTTGCAAGATAGTGCCAGTGGCTAGTGTATTAACTTGTTACTGACTTAATTACAAACTTGTATTGACTTGGTAGTAAATCATTATTGATGTATTGACTTTATTACAAACTTGTATGAAGTTGTTATTGACTAATATTACAAACTCATATTAACTTGTTGTTGATATTACAAATTTGTATTGACTCATTATTGACATTATTACAAACTTGTATTGACTTGTTATTGACATCATTACAAACTTGTATTGACTTATTATTGGCATTATTACAAACTTGTATTGACTTGTTATTGAATACACATTAATCTTAGTAACCTGCCATCAAGTCTTCTCACAATAAATTAACCCTCCAAGTACAATCCAAAATCATCTAATTCTAATTCTAATTCTAACTGTAATTCTATCTTGATATCTATATTAATTTCCAGTTCTTTGTCAAGGTTCCAGATCACTACTACCAAGATTGGGACTTGGTCAGGAATACACTGGACTTCAGTCAGGCCCAGTCGTTGGTGGTCAGAGGGTTTCAGAGGTTTCTGGGCAAAATCCACCAGGCTGTAGTGGGCCAGGTGAAAGGGGGCCAGAGAGGACTTGGCTTCAACTTATAAGAAGTTGTGCCCTTCTCCTTGTCAGTTGTCCAATTTCAGGCCAAGGGGTTCAGATGTCCAGCAGGTTTCCAGATGAAGGGTGAGGATAGAGTGATTTGAAGTCAAGAAGAGTTGAAGGATCAAGAGTTTAAGTCAAGATTAAGTCAAGGGTGATTTAGGATTGATATTTAGACTGAAGATGATTAGATGAAGATACACAAGCAATATATACAATGTAATTTGCAAACTCCAGACTAAGGCTAAGCTATGGGCACTTAAATATTGAGGGCTGGAAGAATAATGGAAAAGGTGGAAGTTTACTAATGGGTCTTGGTAAGTGTCCATGACTAGAATTGGTAAGGCTGTATTATGAATAAAGTGAGTAAGCAAATAATTACTAGGGCACGTGACAACTTGTCTGATGACTAAAAGTGCTGTGACCAGAATGCTGGATGGACAAGGTCAGAAAAGAGTCAGAAAAGGGGTCGGGAAGCTAATTGGGTGAAACGGGTCTTGACAGTATTTCCCCCTTAGGGCTGAGCCTATGAGGCACATGAGGGTTTGAGGGTCTGACTTAAAAGCCAGGTCTGTGGTCAAAAAAATTCCAAGTTCCTATCTCCTACTATCACCATGAACCCACCCTCACAGTCCACTACTGAATGGTTGGCCACCCTCAAGGCTCAACAAGAAGAACTTGTCTGAGAGGCACTCTGACTGGAGGAGGAGGAGAGAGGGGCAGAGGCTGTGCAGGTGGAGGCTGCATGGAAGACTAAAAAGGAGGAGTAGAAGAAGGTGGCAGCTGCAAAGCAGTGTTAGGAAACAGCCCCATTACATAATAAGATTTTATTTTATTTTATTACATCAAATTATGCTACCCTATGCTGAAGAACGCTACCCTTTGTTAGCATGAGAATTTTATTTTGCATGCATCAATATTTATGTGCATGTACAAGCATGTCAGTAGTAACATTGTACAATATTCACAAATATACACCTAGGGGACCCCAGTTGTGTTCTCTTAGGTATTCCATCCACACTTGTGGTGTGAAAGGCCTTTCTCAACCAACTCACCTATTAATAACCCCTCTCATCAAAACCATTAAAACCCCCATCACGCACATGGATCCTGCCCCCTTCTTGTAGAGAGAACCTGCACAGTCAAGCTAGCAGATAAGCGGGTATCACCCTAAGAAGTGGGCAGGGAAGAGAAAGGCCATGGATGAGGAGGGTGAGGCAGAGGGGAGCAGGTCACCCATGAAGAGGGCAAAGGGAAAGGCATGGGTGGACACAGAGTCCAAAGCAGTCATGCAGGTGGAGGCCACATGGCCCTGTAAAAGGTGAGTAGTAATATCCCTTTAATGTTAAGTACAATGCTGATGATCCTTCTGCTAGATGTTCAAATCAAAAGTTGGCATGTTTCTGGATGGGTGGATGGGCCCCCAGGGCTGGGCATGCAAGCCCTATACAAGGGCAAAACACAGGTGCAAGGAGGTGGTGTGGGAGGAGCAGGAAGCCCCAAAGGAGAAAGCAGCAGTGGGAGGCAAGATGGTGGAGCTCATGAGGGAGCTCATGGTGGCAGTCAAGGGGTTGAAGCAGGAGGTTAGGACCTCAGGTGGAAGCAGGTGGGGGTGTCTTCTTCCAGCTGTGGGATGTGGAACACAGGGTGAACTGCGTGGAGATGGTCCAGAAGCCAGAGGGTAACTGAGTGGGTGCCCAGGCAGGTGGTGATTTCAAATGGACTGTAGTATTTCTCTGAGAGTTTCTTGGAGGGTTGAGTGGTGCATAAGTATTCTTCTTTGATGTAGGCATAGTCTCCAATATTGAAGTTGGGAGCAGGAATCCAGTGCTTGTCTGCTGGACTCTGATAATACTTCTGTGCTTTGGAGAGCTGCTTTTGGAGTTCCTGGTGGAGTTTGTTGAGGTCCACCATGAAGTTACAGGGAGGCTAGCTCACATTCAGGGAAGATAGTGATGGTCGGGTGGTAGCCCTTATTGGCGAAGAAGGGTGAAACTTTAGTGGAAGCTGACAGAGCATTGTTGTAGGCAAATTCCCCTAAGGGCAACAGCTAGGACCAATTGTCCTGTTGGTAATTGCAGAAGATCTATAGGTATTGTTTAAAGGTCTGATTAAGGTGTTTAGTTTGACTGTCATCTTCCAGGTGGTAACCCAAAGTAAAGTAAATCTTCATATCCAAAGCTTGACCAAGAGACTAGAAAAAGTGGGAGATGAACTTAGCTCCCCAGTCACAAGTGATGTGTAATGGAACTCCATGCTTGAAAAAGACATGCATAATAAACAGATTGGCGAGTTCTTGGGCTATGATCTCATTGACTTTGGAAATGAAAATGCCTTGCTTGGAGAGTCAGTCTATGATGACTAGGATGGCAGTGTGGCCATCAGAGTCTGGTAGCTGTTCAATAAAGTTCATTGAGATTGAGTCCCAAGGTCGTTCTGGGACTGGGAGTTGCTTCAGGAACCCATAGGGTTTGTATCAGGGTGACTTGGAGTGTTTGCACATAGTACAGAATTTGCAGAAGTCTTGTACAAAGGTCTGTAGGTTGGGCTGAACATAGTCATGTCAGACAAGTTGAAGGGTCTTGTTCTGACTGAAGTGGCCAGAGAGGATATGGTCATGCTTGTACTACAGGGCTTTGAGGTGGAGATCCGCTATGTCTGAAATGTAAATCTGGTCAAAGTGGTGGAGAAGTCCACTGTCATCTACAGTCCAATCAGGAGCAGAGGGGGTCAGGAGGTGTGCAGATGAGATGGGGTTGAGAGCCAGGGAGGATTGAATGTCATTGTGGAGTTTCTCAATGTCCATAAAGACTGCTTGTCAGATGACTGGGGTTGGTGAGATAAGTGGCTTGGAGTGATGAGGTGAGCTGTTCTTGGGTGAATATGGGTTGGAAGTTGCTCAGGTTTGCCAAGACAAAGTTGCTATTTCCCCTTTTGCAGTAGACATTCCAATGTCTAGTGAGTGCATCAGATTTCACTCCTAATCTCCCAGGGTAGAAGTGGATAACTAAGTTGAACTGTGAGAGGTACTCTGACCATCTGTCTTGGTCACGAGTGAGGAGCTTAGTGGTGCTGAAGTACTCCAGATTTTTGTGATTAGTGACCACGTCAATCAGGTTTTTGGAGCCTTCCAGATAATGCCACCAATGTTTGAAGGCTTTGAAGATGGCCAGAAGTTCTCTGTCATGGGTGTCATAGTTTAGCTCCACAGAATTGAAGGAGCAGGAGTGGAAAGCAACAGCATGAATGTTGCCATCTGGAGTGTGGGTAGAAAGGATTGCTGCCAGGGCATAGTCAGAGGTGTCCATTTCAAGGACCATGCAGGAATCTGGTACCCACTGAGAGAGAACTGGAGCATGAGTGAATTCTTTCTTAAACCTGTCAAAAGCTGTTTGGCACTTCTTGTTGAAGTCCCAGAAGAAGTTCTTCTGCATCAAGCGGGTAAGAGGAATGATGATGTCAGAGTATCCATGAATGAACCTGTGGTAAAAGTTGCAGAATCCAAGGAAAGACTGGATATCCTTGACTTTCTGGGGCACTGGCCAGTCCAGGGTGGCATGCTATGCAGTCACTGTGTCCTGTGCATATCTGCACCAGTAGGCTGGCCTGTTGTCTCTTAAGCCTTGACTGTATTTTAGTATAAAAACTGTATGAGAATTTTGGGTCTAGTCAACTTCACTTCAGTTGGCATGGGTAGTGTTTGAAGGTCTGGTTTGGTCCAGTTTTTCAACCCCTAAGAGAGGCAACCATGTCAGACCACATCTGGTCCAAACTGATACCCAAAATTGAAGGACTGCAACTGATCCTAGTCAGTTTGGTTGCCCCCAGAAAACCAGTTCTGACCAGTTTTTCCTGTTTTTTTTTTTGTGTCTAACTAAATTATATTGGGTACTAGTAGAACTAAATACATTAACACCCTGTGAACAGTTGCTCACAGTGGTGGGGTATTGCTAAGTGGTGTTGAGAAAAAAAAAAGGTAAGAAAGAAAAATCACTGTTTCATGCTTGTAGCAAAGGTGGGGCATTAGCGTTGTCAGAACATTGCAGTTCCCCATAGTTGACATCTGCAGCATTGGGCCATCCATTGTCATTGTCATTGTCATGGTCCCCATTGTCATTGTCACCCACTGTTCATTGTCCCCTGCCATTTGTGGTTTGCTTGTTCCCATCCTCAGCATCAGCATCTCCCCTTGCGAGCAGTAGCTTACAGGTAGGATAGTGGCACTGCATGATGTGGCATTTGCATGTCATTGTTTTTGAGAAATGGTGCCCATTGTGACCCTACAAGCAGATATTAGGAATGGTTAACTGAATTGTTGTTCAGGTGCATCAAAACCTCTGTGTGATGGAAAACCCCATGGGAAAAACCAACTCATACACGAGGAAAGCTACTGAGTTACTTGTTAAACCATATTCCCATCTCCACCCTATGTTGCATAAATTTGGGCCTTGGTAGTGCCTTCATTAATATATCCACTGTTTGTTCCAGGTCACAACAGTTTTGAATATCAAGTATTTTGTCAGTTACAAGATCTTGGACTCAATAGTGACATAAGGTGATGTGTTTTGATTGCTGATGAAATTGTAGATTGTGGGTTAATACAACTACTATTACACAACATGTTGTCAGGCTTGAAGTAACATTATGATACCATGTGCTTGAGTGTGGGAATTCCCTTTGGTAACATCATGTGCATGTCATGATCCACTACTAAGTCAATCAGTTCTCCTGCATCCTGCATTCAGTTACTGATACCTTTTTGTTGCAAATAACTAGGCCATTGAGTAAGGCTTTATTTGTGCTGGCTGGGTCTGCATCTTTGGGTTTATCAGAATCTATCATGCAAGCAGTAGGTCACTGGTCATCAGAAGCTTGGAAAATCTATATTTTCAAAAATTCTGCTATTAGGGTTGAACAGCAGCTAGCTGCTATTTGGCTACATCTGTGGCCACATAGTACTGCATAATTGGCCTCTCATTCCCTGTCATCAGCTGCTTGCTCTCCATATTTTGTCACCTCCATCCCCCCCTCCCCCCACACACAACATCTTCAGCATATCTTAGTATGTTTGCTCCCTTGCCTATAAAAGTTTGGGTCTGTCTAGGTGGACTCTGTTTTCTGCTGAACTACCTCAACTTGAGTATGCAGCAGAGGCAGCACTGCCTTCCTTTTTTGTCAACATGTGCATGTGCTGATATACTTGACTGGTCATAAGCCTGGGCTGGCTACCTGTGATGTTGCTGTGCAATGCCACACAATGTTGTGCTCAGACAAAACACACTGTTCCACTCATTTCCCTTAGCTTTTTTTGGTATACTGTATAACACTTATATATGTATATGGAGTGCTAATACTTTTCCACTTCTATCCAGCCTGTAGTAAGTGTTCTTTCTTGATAAGGAGAGGAAAAAGGGTCTCTTCTTTTTATTTCAAAACTCTATTATGTTCAAGGATATATAATCATACATATACATGAGAAGAGACCATATCAAGGGAGATTACTACAGGCTATGGGTGTAAGGTAAGAATAACTATTTAATAATACTCTATGTTGTATACCAAAAAAGTGAAGGAAAGTAGTCCAGAATGAGTGAAACAGTGTGCTCATCATCGAGGATGGTGAGTGCAATATGGCATGACAATGTTGATGGCAAAGTCAGCTTGGTAGTAGGGCTGAGCCAATTGATCCCTTGCATTACCATGCCACATCTATTACCTGACTTGGATTGCTGCATCATGCCAAGCTCAAAATCTCTCATGTGATTTAATTCCTGATGTTGGGGGGCTCTGTTAGGATCAAGACATCAGCATTTTCCAATGAAAACTACCATCATATTTGCTCACCACAAAGCACACACTTTACCTATCATCCAAGGCATTGAGAGCAGTCCCTTACTCTTCATTTATACCCTGCAAGTAATCTGTTAGAGCAACACTCATGGAGGCTGCTAGCTAAACCATGTGGGTTCTCTCTCTACAAGAAGACAAGATGACAGGCATGTGATGCATAGATTGATGGATTGATGTAAAAGGTTAAAAATAGGTGAGTTGGTTGAAATAGGCCATTCACACACTATGGTTAGGTGGATATCCTAAGAGAACACAATCAAGGGTCTGTTCAGTAACCAAACCTGGAGGGAGGTTTGGGCTAGGTTGTGCTTTGTAAGCATCAGAACATGATATAGGTCAGGTGCCATAGTGCATAATTTGATAAATTAAAATGGGAAACCCTGACTATGATAGATTGATTGCTCTAGACTGCCTTGCAAGTTCCCACTGTATGTTGTTGTTGTTTCTAATGATGTTAATGAGGTATTCTATTACATGTACACAAACCCTGGAAACTTCTATTTATACTGCCTGCTCATCATTGATGACAATGACAAGGATACAACATTCAACATGAGATAACCCCCATGATTCCAAATGATTCTGACAGCTAGCTAACAACCAAATAATTTTGTGAGGTGATGTTTATATCAGCTTTGATGCTTACAAAGCATAACCTAGTCAAAACCTCAACCCAGGTTTGGTTACCAAACTTAGTCATGTGTTCACTTTATATACTAAGTTACTGCTATTGTACATTATTTGAATACTGACTTGAGGTCATAAGCATACATATACCAAATATAGTAAGTGTGGGAAATGCCATATGACTTCAGCATCATTTGGCACCATTCACATAAGGCAGCATTTTTGGGCTAAAATAAATATGAAAAAATAAGAAACAATTAAAGTAAGCAACTGTGCATGTTTTTTAACATTACCCCCCTTTTACTCCTTGACTTCCAGGCAAGATATTGTGTGGTAGTTGAGTACTGTGAAATTTTCATATGGTCAGAAATTCAATTTTTGCTACTGCTGTAAGGGGACTAGGAGGTTATGAGGTACCCCAAGGGTCTCAGCAATTTTCTGCATTCGTCCTACATATTTTTACATTTTATTTTAGCCTATTCTGTATTTTCTATGATTTTCTATGACTTTATCTCTGTTTTATGATCATTTCCCACATTTGTACATGTTGACATTTTTATTTTTAGAGGGCAGGACCCCTTTCTGATGCTTACCTATTGAGGTGATGTCATTCTGTAGCTTTGATCAGCCTATCTCTACCATTTTCTATTTTTAGTTTACTATTTGATTTTTGAGTCTTTCACATATACTAGGCATCAACAGATGGGGCCTTAGTAGTGTTTGAAGGTCCAATTTGGTCCAGTTTTTCCCATCTTGGGGGGAAAACCAGAACTGCAACTGGTTCAATTATATTCAAAACCTACATTACAACTGGACCAGACTGCATACAACTGGTTCATTGCAGTTCTATCCAGTTTGAAAACTGGTCAGTTTTTGTCATGACCAGTCATTGACTGACTTAGGTCAGTCTAAACCAAAGTCTGCATACTGTAGCTAGGAATGCTACTACTACTACTCTAAAATAATATGAAGCCCTCACAGGGCAGGGGCTTATGAGCAGGCAAGTGGATAATAAAATAAAACTGAACTATGATTAGATGGGTCTGTTACTACAAGAAAAAAAGAATACCCCTGCCATCCTGCAGATTAAGTGCAGGAGGCATCATTGATGGTTGGGCATTGGTGTTGGTGTTGACATTGGCATTGGTGTCCAGTGTTGGTAGTTGGCATCTGGTGTTGGTGTTGGTGTTAGCATCCGGTGTTGGTGTTAGCATTAGTGTTGGCATCTGGCATTAGCATCATCTGTTGTTGGTGATGTCATCCAGCATTGGTTCCACCCAATGAGCAGGAGCTCACAGCAGTGGCACATGGTGAGGTTGGTGTTAGTGGTGGGGAGTTGGTTGTTACAGTAGATTTAGAACTTAAAAACAAAGAAAAAATGAGTAAGTGAAAGGAAACATAGAAGAGACAAGGAAAATGTACCCTTATCGCTGTTCCCCCTGACATCATTCTTGTTGTTCATTAATGTCAGTTGTGCATCATTCCCCCTGTCATTGTTCTTGTTGTTTATTGTTTGTTGGCGTTCATCATTCATGTCATTGTTCATTGGCATCCATTGTTCATCCACTATTCATCATTCTCCCTGGCATTGTTCTTTGGCATTTATTGTCTGTCATTCCCCCTATCACTATTTGAACATTTGACATCCTGGTTGAGTGAACTCTTTACTCATTGGAATGAACAGGTTTTCCAATCACCATGCAAGCAGAGGTTCACAGTGGTGGTGTAAAGTGCATGCCATGGGGGTGCCATCTTGGTGCCCATCTTATTGTTACAACATAATTAGAACCTACAACAAGATAGAAGCAATCAGTTTAATTGAAAAAAAGAAAATTAAGAAAGTTACCTGGGGCCCAAATGACATCTGTCATCATTTGGGCCCAATGACATCTGTCATCATTTGGGCCCAATGTTATTTGTTTGCAGCCATTGGTGAGTGTGGGGTTAGTGGTGGTGGGCATTGATGGAGTGGTGGTGCAAGGAGAGAGCAGTGGCACCATGGAAGGTGAGGTTGTGTGGTGATGGGTTGATGTTAATGGCTGTGGGAGTTGGTCAACATGTGGTCCCACTTTCTTTTGTTGTGGCATGCAATCATGACCAAATGGTCTGTGTGCAGTGCTGAGGTATATAGATCCTTGCTTTTTGCTTTATTTTCCTTGAGCACATCCCCACACTTTTAGTATGTATAGTCAGTATATAAGTATGTAGTAAGATGTATACTATACTGGTTATAACTGGTTCAAACTGACTTCCGTCAGTTTTTAATATATGTGTGATGTGTGCAACCACAGCCATAACTACTATGCAACTGAGGGCAACTGCAACCACAATGCAACTGGACTACAGTCTGGTCTGGTTCAGTTTCAATTTTTTTTCTGGTTCAATGAATCAGACCTTCAAACACTAGTCCTTAGAGTTTTATCTTTGGATTCCCCTCCATTAGGTGCACCTATATCATTGTACTATCCATAATAAAGCAAGATCGGTCACGTGAATGTGGCGTGGGAATGCTGACAAACTCCGAAGGGGTGAGAACAGCATCACGCTGTGAGACTCTAGAGAGAGGTGAGAAATGATGACAAATATAACAAGGTGTGGGAAGTAAATTCTCGGCTAATAACTGGGTGACAAAAATTGGCCGAAAAAAAATTTCGGCTATTTTTTGGCCTGATCACATTTGTAATAACTGTTCCGATCATAACAAAAAATTTTTGGCTAAATTCTGGGCCCGATCACAAATGCAATAACTGTTCCCATCAGAACAAATATTTTCCTGATGACAAATCTAATAACTTAGTGTAGGAACCAGGTTTTTTTTGGCCTGATGACAAATAAGGTTACCATGATGACAAATCTAATAACTGAGTGTAGTAACCAAATTTTCAGCTAATGTTTGACTTGCTGACAAATATAATAAGGTGTACCTATCATGACAAATCTAATAACTGAGTGTAGGATCAATTTTTTCGGCTAATTTTTGGCTTACTGGGTGTAGGAACCCAATTTTCAGCTGATTTTTGGCCACTTCTAGCTTTTCTGCTCTCTTTCTGGCTCTGGGCTCTTTTCCAGTGGGGTTGTTTTTGCATTCTTGGGGTATCTGTAGACCAAGGTAAAGCTCTGTGAAGTCCTACCTCCCTGGCTTCTCTTTTTTCAACAAAAAGAGTGTCTGCCAGTTGTTTTTTGGACCTCTCTCAGGGCACAGTGTGCAGGGAGATTGGGCTGGTGGATTTGCAGTTGCCTCCCCTTCCATTTTTGGAAGTCACTCCACTATCAACTGCCACTGTTTGCACTGTTTGCACTGATTTCACAGCCTCCTACAAGAATCTCACCTCCTCTGCTACTGTAAGAGAGCTCCCCGATTCCCATGGACCCAACTCCGCCCAACACTCCTCGACGGATCCAGACGGCCGCGCAGCAAACTGAATGGAACCAATGGACCTTGGATAGCCCTACTCACCACTGGACTCCACACCATGCTCGCACAATAAACATTGCCCAGCCTTTGCAGCCAGTGCCACCTCCCCATGGTGGTTTGCTGAATAGGAATGACACCAATCCTTTTCTCACCCCTCCACCTCCACCTCCTCAATACAACCACCTTCCTCCTCATTTGGCACAACAGCCAGCAGCACTTCCTCCCCTTCCACAGGTGGTGAGAGGCAGAGGAAGAGGAAGAGGAAGAGGGAGGGGAAGAGGCTCAATTCATGCAGCTCCACCTCTGCCTGTCGTCGCTCCTTTACACAATGCAGCTCTCCCATATTTTTTTCCTGCCCATCCTGCCCCTCCTGTTTTTGACCCTCCTGTTCCTGCACCTCCAATTCCTGCACCTCTCATTCCTATGGCTTCCGCACCTGCTATTCCTGTTGCACCTCCACCTCCCATTCCTGCTACTTGTGCAATCGCCCAGACTGGGCTGCGAGTTCCACCTTTGGGTCCTCCTCCTGTTTTTGACCCTCCAGCTCCTGTTCCTTTGGTTCCTGCACCTCCCATTCCTGTCACTCCTCCGATGGCCTGGCCTGGACATCAAGTTCCACCAGTTATTCCTGCTGTAGCTGTATGTTGGATTACATATTCTTCTATGTGACACAGGTTAATAAACAACATAATACTGATGCAGCCTTTTCTGCCTCCTGTTTTTGACCCTTCAGCTCCTGTTCCTCCTGTTCCTGCACCTCCCATTCCTGTGGCCAATATACCTCTACCAATGGCTCCTCCACCAATGGTTCCTGCAATGGCTTGGGCTGTGCTTGGTGTGCAGCATGCAGCACTTGCACCTCTGGCTGCTGTATGTTGAATTAAATTCTACATCATGTGCAATGGTCTGACTGAATAATGATGTAGCTACCTCTACCTCTCCCTCTACCTCCCCCACCTCTGGCTGTTCCTGCTGTTCCTGCTGTTCCTGCTCCTGCTGTTCCTGTAGCCAATGTACCTCCACATGTAAGCATGCTGATATTGTTTTCATCAATTTGGTGACTGACTTGATTATCCAAGATTGATCCTGTACCACCACCACCACCACCTCTGCCTGTTTTGCCTCCTGCCCGCCAGCCATTTAATTTAGATTGGCCTGTTCATCATCTGGGAAATATGGATGTGGAGTGCCCTGATTGCCATGCTTTGCACTGGGTGGCTGAATGTCTTATGAAATCCTCAAATATTCATCCTCGATTCGGCATGTGCTGCCTGAGTGGAAAGATCACTTTGCCACCTCTTCACCCAGTCCCACCTGAGCTTATACAATTGCTCACTGCTCAAGATGACATTGGAAAATCATTTCGTGATCACATCCACACTTACAATAATGCACTCGCCATGACTTCTATCGGTCACAAGATTGACGAGTCGGTCAATGAGGGCGAAGAGGCAGTGAATGATGGCATCGGTCCCTATGTCTACAAACTCCATGGCGAGCTGTCCCACAAGATCGGATCTCTGCTTCCACCAGAGGGAGAACCTCCTGTTTATGCTCAGCTATATATTTATGATCCTGCTGATGCAGTCAACTTTCGCATGGCCAATGCCTGGAACACTCACCTCCATCACCACACTTTGCTCACTCTTCAGGACATGCTCCACCGTCACCATCCAGCAGTTCAGATGTACAAGCAGGCTCATGAGCTCACCAGGAACTTGCCTCCACACCAGCAGTGCAAGATAGCTTTGCGTTTTGATCAATCCTGTGACCATCGCCGCTACAATCTGCCCAATGCTACCAACAATGAGATTGCTGTCATTCTTCCAGGTGATGGCAATCAGCCAGAGAGCACACGCGACATCGTTCTCTACCGCAGGCATGGCCTTCCCCTTCAGCGCATCAGTGACATCCATCCCCTCTATCCTGCCCTTCACTATGTTTTGCTGTTTCCTACTGTCTAGCTCCAATGGCACCCTCAAATCGAGTATGCAGCTGTCGATGCCAACAACCGAGGTGGTGCCAGAGTTCACAAACATGTCTCCAAATCTGAATTCTACTGCTATCGCCTCCACCTTTGACCGTCTGCTGTTGAGCCCCAGCATATCTTTCTGACTGAAAAGCTCTTTCAGGAGTTTGTGTGTGATGGATGGGCCACTGCTGAGCAGGATCGATTGCGCTGGATTTTGATGAATCAGGACACCATTCGTGGTGAAGTCTATGTTGGCCTGGCAGATGCTGTGGCTGCAAACATCGATGTGGACACAGAGTCTCTGGGTCAAAGAATCATTCTTCCTTCGTCCTTTGCAGGAAGCACACATCACATGCAGCAGCTTCTTCAGGATACATTCACCATCAATCGTCACTGCAATGGAGCCAATCTCTTTCTCACCATCACTGCCAACCCTGCCTGGCCAGAAATACGGGATGCTCTTTGTCCAGGGCAGACTGCAGCAGAGAGCCCGGATTTGGTCATTCGTGCATTCTATGCAAAGCAGAAGGAGATGATCAAGGATATCGAGGCTGGCATATTTGGAAAGGCTGTGGCTTATCTATTCACCATCAAGTTTCAGAAGCGTGGCCTTCCTCACATGCACTGCATTATCTTTCTCAATGAGCAATCCAAGCTTCGCACCCCCGAGCAGATAGACAGCCTTCTGTCTTCAGAGTTTCCTGACGATGATCCTGAGCTCCTCGACCTCATCAAAAAGTTCATGGTCCATAAACCCTGTGGTGCAGAGAACCCTGCAGCTCCTTGCATGGTGAATGGACAGTGCTCCAAAAGTTTCCCCAAGCCATTCAGGGATCAGACCACCATCTCTGAGGATGCCTATGCCTCTACCAAGCTATGGGACACTGGACACACATATCACGTTCAGGGAAAGCAGGTCGACAATCATTGGGTGGTCACTTACTCTGCCTATCTCATCTGGAAGTACCATTGCCACATCAATATCGAGTCCATCAGCTCCATCAAGGCCATCAAGTACATCTACAAATATGTTTACAAAGGCCACAATCGCATCACCATGGAGTTTGGAACTTGCAACAATGAAGTCAGGCAGTACCTCGACGCTCGCTACATATCTGCATGCGAAAGCATCTGGCACCTCTTCCACTTCACCATGCATGGTGCTTCTCCCAACGTCGTCCGTCTTCAGGTCCACCTTCCTGGCCAGCAGTATGTCACTTGGAATCAGAACGGTCCACAGTCTATCCAGGAAATTGTCCAGCATGCTGCACAGCATGACACCACCCTCACTGCCTTTTTCAAGGCCAATCAGGAGTATCCAGAGCTTGCACAGGTTGTTCTTTACCAGGACTTTCCTTCCAAATTTGTGTGGGATCAAAGGGCTCACAAGTGGAAGCCCAGGCAGAGGGGATTCGCCATTGGAAGGATGTTCTATGCTCCACCCAGTGCCGGTGAACGCTTTTACCTCAGGCTGCTTCTCACTGCTGTGAAAGGGGCTACATCATACGAAGACCTTCGCACTTTTCAGGGCATTGTTGCTCCCTCATTCAGAGAGGCCTGCCTCGCCCGTGGCCTTTTGGAGGATGACCAAGAGTGGCAGCAGTGTCTGGAGGAAGCAAAGTCCATGGCAACCGGTCATTAGCTTCGCAATCTTTTTGTCACCATCCTTCGTGACTGTGCTCCCTCTGATCCTGTCCACCTCTGGAATACATATTGGCCTCACATTTGCAATGACTTGAGATATCAGCTCCAGCACACCAACATTCGTATCAACCCCACTGATGATGATGTCCATGATTATGGCCTTTATCTTATCAATCAGCTTCTCATGGTCTCTGGGAAATCTCTCGAGAAGGATTGGCCATACATGCCTCAGATCACTCAGAATTGGGATGCCAACATTCAGAACCGGTTGATTGCAGAGCAGTGCAGATACGATGTTGTGGAGCAGGCCGAGTTGGCTGCACACAATCTGGACACTTTCAATCAGGATCAGAGGGCTGTCTTTGATGAGATCATGCATGCAGTCAACAACAAGACTGGCCAGACCTTTTTCCTCCATGGTCCAGGTGGCACTGGCAAAACCTATGTTTACAACACCCTCTGCCATCAGCTTTGCTCTCAAGGCAAGATCGTCCTCTGTGCTGCATCGTCTGGAATAGCTGCTCTTTTGCTCAAAGGCGGTCATACTTCCCATTCCTGCTTTCAGATCCCAATCATCATAAACGAGTCATCCACCTGCACCATTTCCAGAGGTTCAACATGGGCACAGCTCCTGCAGCAGACCGACTTGATCATTTGGGACGAGGCACTCATGCAGCATCATCATCTCCATGAAGCTGTCAACCGCACTCTGAAAGACATTCTCCAATGTGACAAACCCTTTGGGGGTGTGCCTGTGGTCTTTGGGGGCAACTTTCATCAGATCCTGCCTGTCATTGAGAAGGGTTCTCGACCTCAAATTGTTGGTGCTTCTTTGCAACGCTCTGTTCTCTGGCAACACATCAAAATCCTTCATCTCAAAATCAACATGCGTTTGAACACAGACGATCTTCAGGAGCGCAACTTTGCAAAGTGGCAGTTGGAGGTTGGAAAGGGTGGTCATACAGATGAAGGTGGCACTATCAATCTTTCTGATCATCTCAAATGTCCTCAGAACACCATCGCTTCTCTCATCGACACCATCTATCCTGGCATCTATGATCAGGCTCAGCATTCAGATCAATACTTTTCAGAGCGGGTCATCCTGGCGAGCAAGAACGATGATGTCGACGATTTGAACCATCACATTCTTCACAATTTTCCTGGGCAGGAGCATGTCTTTCACAGTGCTGACTCGATTGCAAATGATGAGAATGCTGAACTTCTATATCCCCAAGAATATCTTAACTCCATCAACTGCTCAGGTCTACCTTTGGCACATTTGGCACTCAAGGTTGGCATCCCTGTCATGATACTTCGCAATCTCAACATTGCTGGAGGGGTCTGCAATGGAAGTCGGGGGATATTGACTCAGATCAGGAATAGGGTTTTGGAGATTCGGTTGATTACTGGAGATAATGCAGGAGAGACTGTTTTCATTCCACGGATGCAACTTCGGCCCATTGAAGGTCAACTCCCCTTTACACTCTCTCGACTGCAGTTTGCTGTTCGTCTTTGCTTTTCAATGTCAATCAACAAGTCACAAGGGCAGTCAGTGAAGCATGTGGGTTTGGATTTCAGGAGTCCTGTCTTCACACATGGGCAGTTCTATGTGGCAATATCCAGGGTCAAGTCTGTTCACAATATCAAGGCAATATGGCCAAGCTCAGAGGATAGTGCAAAGACAAAAAATATTGTATATGATGAAGTGTTATTAGATTAAAATATATATTGTACATATGTAACTACTACTCTAGCAAATCAATGAACACAGTGAACCATGTGTGCCGGAGGCACATTTAAAAACCTTGTCAATAATAAAGCATGCATGGTCATGTGAAGGGGTCATGGGAATGCTGACAAACTCTGAAGGGGTGGGAGATCCATGACTAACCCTCTACTGTGAGAAAATGATGACAAATATAAGTCATAGGTGGGAAATGAAATTCTCGGCTAATTTTTTGCCACCTCAAACTTTTTTTTTTGGCTCTGGGCTCATTGGCTATGTAGAATAATGTCTGCATGGCATGTAAGGAGCTATATTGCAGAATAAAATTTGACTGAGGAGCAACCATCATTCCATTTACTATGCTGTAAAAGCTGACTAAGTGAACCTCGCAGGCTGAACAAAATGCAAAAACCTGATTATGACCTTGGCACATGACCCAAACAAACTGATTTAGATACATCACTGTATTAGTCAGTAACAAGTTGGATCAATAAAATATGGTTACAGTTTATAAATGAGGTTATTACAAAGTCAGGTCAGTATTGAATGAACTTATTTGTGAAGTAAAGTCAACAAAATTGAGTTTGTTACAAAGTACAATCTGTAAAAAATAATGGTTACAATTGAGTTCATTATGAAGGAAAGGCTATGAAAATTACTATCAATACACAAAGGAGATGAAAATTACTTGAATACAATAAGTTTGAAATGAAAATTGAGTTCGTTACAAAGTGAAGTCAGTAAAATAACAGTTACAAATGAGTTCATTATGAAGTAAAGTGTATGAAAATTAGTCTGGAAAGTCAATAAATATTACTTTAATATTGACAAAGTGAAGTTAGAGATTTTTTGCAAAATTTAAAGAGAGGAGATGGAGGAGAGCAGGGGTGAGGGGGTGAGGAGGGGGTGAAATAGTGAGGGGGTGATGGGGGGGGGGAGTGAGTGAGGGGGTGAAGGAGGGGGAGAGTGTGTGATGGAGGGAGGGAGGGGGTGAGGAGGGGATGAAGTAGTGAGGGGGTGATGGGATGGGAGTGGTGAGTGAAGGAGAGGGGTTGAGGAGGGGATGAAGTAGTGAGGGGGTGATGGGGGGGGGAGTGAGTGAGGGGGTGAAGGAGGGGGGGAGGAGGGGAGAGTGTGTGATGGAGGGAGGGAGGGGTGAGGAGGGAGGGAGGGGTGAGGAGGGAGGGAGGGGTGAGGAGGGAGGGAGGGGTGAGGAGGGGGTAAAGTAGTGAGGGGGTGATGGGGGGGGAGTGAGTGAAGCAGAGGGGGAGGAGGGGGAAAGCGAGTGAGGGGGTGATGGGGGGGAAGAGTGAGTGAGGGGGTAAAGGAGGGGGGGAGGAGGGGGTGAAGTAGTGAGAGGGTGAAGGAGGGGGGGAGGAGGGGAGAGTGTGTGATGGAGGAAGGGAGGGGGTGAGGAGGGGGTGAGTGAGTGATGGGGGGAGGGAGGGGGTGAGGGGGTGATGAGGGGAGTGAGGGGGTGATGAGGGGAGTGAGTGAGGGGGTGATGGGGGGGAGTGAGGGAAGGAGAGGGGGAGGAGGGGGAAAGTGAGTGAGGGGGTGAGGGGGGGGGAGAGTGAGTGAGAGGGTGAAGAAGGGGGGGAGGAGGGGGAGAGTGAGTGATGGGGGGAGAGAGGGGATGAGGGAGTGAGGGGGTGAAGGAGAGGGGGAGGAGGGGGTGAGGGGGTGATGGGGGGGGGAGTGAGTGAGGGGGTGATGGGGGGGGAGTGAGTGAGGGGGTGATGGGGAGGGTGAAGGAGGGGGGGAGGAGGGGGGGAGGGGGTGATGGGGGGGGAGTGAGTGAAGGGGTGATGGGGGGGGAGTGAGTAAGGGGGTGATGGGGGGGGAGTGAGTGAAGGAGAGGGGGAGGAAGTGAGTGAGAGGGTGATGTGGGGGGAAGAGTTGCATACTATCTAAAAGTCAACTGAAGAGTTGTGTGACCATGAACCCCAATCGCAATTTAAGCTTGACTGTGTTAGGTGAAATGACCTTAGAAATAGGGTAGGAACCAGTTTGCTTCTCTCACAGCTTTCTACAAGGTTGTGTAGGGTGTAAATTATTGGTGATAAACCAAACCTTGTCACCAACTTGATACTTTAGCACTTCACTGCACCTTATGTAATGCCACCTTACACCTTTCTCATCCACTGTACAAAATCTTCTATGGACTGTATCTTCACATTCCTCCTCAGTTCAAATTCTATATGAGGATTATACCATAATTAGCAGAAAATGGGGATAGATGACTGGAATTTATTGTGGTAAATTTATTATCCATATTAGTACAATTACAAATCTTAGATAACATTTCCTTTTCAGAACTGTCAATCAATAGATGCCCCTCCTACATCTCAGAATATGATGAATGACATTCTTAAGGATGAAATGGATATTAGCATGGCATTTTAATATTTACAATAAGTGAAGGAGGACATGATAAGACTGTGGAGGAAGTTTTGCAGAAGTTGAAGGAGAATGATCTATGTATTTTTGGAAAGCTACTAAAACAGCTGAATGAAAAACTGTCCAAGGCCATGAAAATGATGAACAAAGAGTGCAAACTTTACTTGGCAATATGGTTCAAGAGTGGAGGGCTGCTTATAGAAGTTGGAGATGACAAATCTGCTGCATGGCTTCACAGTGAGGCAAACATTCTGCACATGGAATGTGAGCTAAACACCACCATTTTACTGGAATCATGCAATTACAACATCATGGCATATTTTGTCCCACTGACCTTTGACATAACAGAAAATTGCACATAGAGGAGGTAACAGAGTCAAACAGCTTATCCAAGGACTCTAAGCATAACATAGCCAATGACAGTCCAGGATTGCACAAAACTTGAGATTAAACCAAGACCTTGATGGATGTGATCAATTTTCATAAAGGAACAGAATGGTTTCAGTGCCATGCAAATAGTCATGCCAGGAAACATATCTCCTTAACAAGATAATGGAGTTGGCAACATCCTGTAAAGTAAAGATGACATCTGATCCCTGATAGAAAGAATTCCTTTTGTGGTAGGGCAGATGATGTTGTATGTAACTATTCTCAAAACAGATTGAAGCTTGTTTAATGATTTTTCTCCAATCAAACAGGCCCTTCTGTACAAGTTCTCCTATGCAGTGGCAACCATAGAATGTGCAGGACATCAGCACTGCCATCAACAAGTCACTGAATGAATCTGTGCACTCAGTGACATTAACAAAAGATTGCAAGTGAGCCAGATATAGAGGCAGCTTTCAATGCACAGGGTCTGCTCACATTTTCTTGGATACACAGATTGTAGATTTCACCAGGGGATGAGAGCAGTTAATGTTGAATTCAGGATACAGATCTTTCAGGAAGTGTCACATGCCTGTCAAGTACTTTGGACCTGATGCAATGAATTGAGATGAGTATGCAATATAACATGACAAGGTTGTAGGTGTGGGATTCAAAGGCAGAGAGTGAAGAATGCAAAAATTAATGTAATCTTGGGCACAAGTAGCATAGTTTTTAGAAGTTGAGTGCTCAATCAAGTTAACCTGCAAATAGAGCATGTGAGAATCCAGATCTGCAAGGTCCATGGGGGGGTGAGGTATCTGCAGCCAATTCTCTGCCCTCCCAATGCATTCAAAAAAATTCTCTCCATCACACTGACAATAACTCCCTTGTGGGAGCAAAGCATTCAACACAGTTGGAGGGAAATTTCCTTTGATACTCATCTACCAATAGACAAGACAGCATGTCAGCATGGGTGTTCAGTGTGATTTAAATAGACCACATGCACAAGTCCATTACAGTTTGGAAGATGATGCCAGCAATAGCCAGCAATGGTGCATTATGCAATGGTTCACTGGTATGCAGTGAGTTCAAGACTGTGACTGAATCCCGGCTATCAGTCCACATCAGGAGGCAGTGAGAGGATTGATGTAAGGGCAACCTCAAAGCCTCACTTAGAAGTGAGCTAACAGAGGGGAATCCAAAGTTAATATTATACTATATAATACAGACACTCTAGGTGCACCTAACAGAGGGGAATCCAAAATGAAAACTCTAAGGACCCATCTGTCAATGCCCAGTATATGTGATAGAGCCGAAAATCAAATAGTAAGCTAAAAATAGCAAAAAGGTGGAGATAGGCAGATCAAGCTGTGGGATGATGTCACCTTGATGGGTAATGTCCAGAAGGGGTCCTTCCTCTAAGAATAAAACTGTCAACATGTACCAACATGAAAAAATTGAAATATAATAATAAATGGGAATAAATCATAGAAAATCATAGAAAATGCAGAATAGGGTGAAATAAAATATATATGAAATATGGGATGAATGCAGAAAATTTCCCAGACACCTGGGGTGCCTTCCTTTTCCCTTACATTACCCCCTTCTATGATGCATTGCCCCGATGCACTTGAAACCATATTTGCCCAAAGTCAGATGCTTGGATGCACTGAGGCACAGAGGAATGTTGCTGGTGATGATACTCAACCTGGAAACCTAACAAAAAGCTGTTAAAAGGCTTATGAAGTATAACACATGCTAGAGGAAGGGTGTGAGTTGGTACTAAATATCATAAACATTGTGTTTAATGATGCAAATGGACAAATCATGTTGCAAATATTCTCTAAAGGCATACAAAGAGGTTCAAAAGAGGTCAAAATGGGTTCGAATATGTGCAAAAGAGTTCGAAAAAGGTTCGAAGAGGTTCGAAGTTGCATGAAGTAGTTTCGAGGAATGTCAAAGTGGTTTGAAGTGGGTTCGAAGAGGTTTGTAGATGTCAGACTAATGTCAAGGTATGTCGAAAAGCAAATATAATGAATAAGGAGTGTTTGTTGAGAGGCGATAGGGGATGTGCGATGAAACAAGGAGTGAATATGATAGTTTTGAAGAAGTTCACAATATTTCACAGAACTTAGAGATACGATGTGAGCTAAGACTCAAGAGAATGGCTCTTAAATCAGATGATGAGTGAGAGGGTGACGTCTGCTCTGTTCCCCATTGCTTTTCTTTTCATTCTAAGTAACTAATACAAGTCTATATACAAATTGAAGAGATAGTACTAAAAAGGAAATAATAACATGTGGAAACACAAGGCAGTATGCACAGCAATAAAGGTATTGTAAAACATAAAACAAGTGAAAAATGATAATAAGTGAAATGTATATTGTCCCAGTATGGTAAGAGTTTTTGTTCTATTGCTTTAATATATCAATGAAACATAAAACCACACTTATTATATTCTAAATCTCTTGTAGTCTTTCTTCGTGTCTGGTGGCACTTGATATGCGATGAAATGGTTTGTTCCAGATGTGCAGCATGTATCGAAAGTGTTTTAAAACAGCTATACAGTGGCCTATGTCATTCAAAATGCTGTGAAGTTGTTCAAAGTGTCACAAACTGTCACAAAATGGTTCAAAATAGTTCGAAGTCATCTGAAATAGTGCAAAATAGTTCGAAAAGGATTCGAAGTCAATTTCATGGCATTCGTAGTGATTTGGAATGTGTGTTTTAATATCTCAATATGATTAGATCCTTCTCCAGACCTTATAGTGCATAGTGGACCTATCACTGGTAGAACTCTCTGACTAGGCATGAGGCATTCACATTGGACTCTGCAACCCAGGAGTTCTCCTTATACCCATAATCCTTCTAGTGTACCAGGTATTTGAGTTTACCTCAATGTAAGCAGCTGTCTAAGATGGACTCAACCTCATTCTGAGGTTCACCTTTGATAACTGTAGATGGTGGGGGAGGTTGTGTCATGCTGATAGGTCCACTGTGCATGCTAAGGTCTGGAGAAGATTCCTACTCATATCGACACATTACAACAGATGTTCCGAACTGCTATGAACCATACAAAATTGACTTTGAATTTTTTTTGAACTATTTTGCACTATTTCAGATGACTTCAAACTATTTCAAACTATTTTGCAACATTTTGTGATACTTTGAATGACTTTGCAGCATTTCAAATGACATAGGTTGCTGTATAGCTGTTTTAAAACACTTTGGATACACAATGCACATCTGGAACAAACTATTTCATTGCATATCGAGCACTACTGGACATGAGGAAAGACTATAAGAGACTTAGAATACAATAAGTGCATTTTTATATTTCATTGATATATTAAAGCAAAAGATAAGTACTTTTACTATATGGGAACACTATACATTTCATTATTTATTATTTTTTATTTGGTTCATAATCTACAAAGTCCTCATGGTTTGATATATTGCCTCATGTTTTTACACATATTATTATTTCCTTTTTAGTACTATCTCTTCAATTTGTATATAGACTTGTATTAGTTACTTAGAATAACAAGAAATAAAAGCAACAGGAAACAGAGCATAAGTTATCCTCTCACTTATCATCTGACTTAAGAGCCATTCTCTTGGGTCTTATCTTCGCATTGTATCTCTAAGTTCTGCGAAATATCATAAACTTTTTTGAAACTATCATATTCACTCCTCATTTTATTGCACATCACCTATTGCCTTTCGACAAACACTTCTTATTTGTTATATTTGCTTTTGACATACCTCGACATTAGTCCAACATCTTTGAACCTCTTTGAACTTCTTCGAGCCTACTTCGAACTATTTCACACATCTTCAAACCTATTTTGAACTCATTCAAACAACTTTGTATGCTCTTACAGACTATTCGCACCATTCCTCATCAATTTGCCTCACTAAAAGCAATGTTTGGAAATCAGCGGTGATATTTAGCACCAACTCGCACCCTTCCTCTGACTCATGTTATACCATCCAAAGCCATTTAGTAGGTTTTGTTTGGGTTTCTGGGTTGAGTATCATTAATGTGTCCAGAAAATGGATCTGTGGATGCAGGCAGCAGCTTTATGACATGGAAGACAGGGTGGAGTCTGGACATGGACTGTGGTAGCCATAGGAGGTAGGCATGTGACCTGATGCATCTAGTGATGAGGAATGGTCCAAGAAAGCAGTGGGCGAGTTTTTTGGATGGATGTGTAGTGGAAATGTTACTAGAGTTGAGATAGACACAATCACCAACATTATATGTGGGTGTGAGTGAGTGATGCTGGTTGTAGAAGCATGCCATGTCATCCTTCACCTTGGCCAAAGCTGACTTCACTTCCTTCAAGATGTCCTTCATCTGCTCTGTGAACTCATTTACCATCTCCAAGTGCGAGGGTGCTTGTTGAGGCTCAAAGTCCATGCGTGGGTGTTACCCTGTGTTAAGGAGGAAGGGAGTTTTTTGGGTGGAAGAGTGGACATGATTGTTATATCCAAACTTGGCCATGGGGAGGAGATCTTCCCAATCGTCCTGTCACTTGTTGATGAAGATATGGATGTCTTGCTCCAGTTCTTGGTTAACTCATTCCATCTGTCCATCTGTCTGTGGGTGGTAGGTGGTCGAGGTGAGAAGTTTGATTCCCAGCAGGCAGTACAGCTCTCAGGTGAACTCCACAATGAATTGTGGTCCTCAGTCACAGAGGAATGCACCAGGCAGTCCATGGAGCTTCCACACATGACACAAATAGAGTCGAGCCACTCCAAGAGTGGTAACAGTCATATGTAGTGGAGATAGAATGAGCTCGCTTCCCAGCAGAGTCGACTGTGCACATTAGTTCATCAAACCTATTGGACTCTGGTAGTTCCACCATGAAATTCATACTGACGACATCCCAACAATTCTCTGGGACTGGAAGGGGGTGTAACTTGCCCATGGGCTTGCGCTGTGGACTTTTGGTGCATAAGCAAAGATCACAGGTATGGCAGTACTGACCAATGAGTCGAGACATCTGGGGCCACCAATAATTCTGTGATATGAGTTCCAATGTCTTCCAACACCTGGAGTGGCCAGCAATGAGTGAGTTGTGGTGCTGAGAGATGAGTCATTGTCGAAGCTAAAAATTGTTAGGGACATAGATGCAGTCACAGAAGTATAGGATTTTATCTTTTTCTGTCCACTCTGCTGCATGAAGCAAAGGGGTGGATCCCTTTCTCAGCTCCTTCACTGCCAGGGCCACAGCATACTCATGTAAACCACTACAGTTCACATGATCACATGGGATACTGTGCTCCTCACCCTCCAAGATAACACCTTCTAGTGCATGGACTGTAAACAGATCAGGTTGCAACAACACAATACCTTGATTGTCATTGCTTCCATCCCCATAATCTGGACAACAAGAGAGGGCATCAGTCTTCCCCATGCTGTGTCCCAGATGATGATACAGGGAGAAATCAAATCTGGAGAGATAGAGGGACCAGTGGGCTTGGTGACGATTAAGTTTCTTGGTGGTCATGAAGTACTCAAGGTTCTTCTGGTCTGTCCAGATCTCGACCTTGTGTTCAGCACCCTCCAGGAAATGTCACCACTCCTCCAATGCCTGCATTATTGCCAGCATCTCTTTGTTGTGGATGTCATAATTGCATTCCACAGCACTGAGACTCTTTGAGTAGAAGGCAATGGGTGCTACTTCTGGTCCTTGGGAGACTGTTGGAACAGCACTGTGCCTGTTGCAAAGTCTGAACTGTCATCATCTACACAGAAGGGATGTAACTCATCAGCAAAGGTAAGGATTTATCCATCTGAGATAATCAAGTCCAAGTACTCAATCCATGTCTTCTCAAACTCATACTTGTCATGATGAAGGTAGAGTTTGTGCTGGTGAAGCTGCTCTAGCACCAGGCATGTAATTTGACAATGTTCATCGAGGTCCTGAGTGAAGATGAGAATGTCATTGAGGTAGACACAGACCACACCTCCCAATATGAGATCATGCAAGATGTCATTCATCATGGTCTGAAAGGTGGCAGGATTATTAGTGAGACCAAAGAACATGACAAGCAGTTCAAAAGACCATGGTTCATGCAAAAAACTGCTTTCCACTCATCTCCTTCCTTTATCTGCACATTGTTGTAACTCCAATGGACATTGAGCTTGGTAAAGTAATGTGCTCCACAGAGTTGGTTGATGAGTTCAGATATGAGGGGTAGTGGATAGTGGTTCTTGACTGTGATGTCATTGAGGCATTGATAGTCTTGAACCAGTCGAAGGGACCCATCCTTCTTTTTAACAAAGAAGAAAGGCGAGGCCATGGGTGACTTTGAAGGGTGGATATGACCAGAAGCCAAGTGTTCATTGATGAACTTGTCAAGTTGTCATTGTTCTTCAAGAGGAGAGAGAATAGACCTAGCAGGAGGAGGGTGTGGCACCTAGCGTGAGCTCAATTGCATGATCCCATGGCTTACAACTAGGAAGTGAGTTGAAAGATTCCTTGTAGAAGACATCCTCAAAGTCATGCAGGTGAGGAAGTACCAAGTCAGTGAAGGATTTGGGCACACTGTTCTTGTGGAAGGCCTTCACGAGGCACTGGGAGATATTTGAGGTGCCATGCACCTCATGTGAAGGGTTAATAGCAGTGTAAAAAATTTGGTCACCTTTCTCGATCTCCTCCACTTCCTTCACATCATTATCAGAATCAGGTGTGAGATCTGGAATGTCTTCCAAGTCCACATCAGCTATAGGCATTGGGCCAGCATGACACTTTTGAGTGTGCTGTAAGAGGACCTTTCACCCTCGACATTCCTGTCTGCCTTCAGTGAAGCAAGTATGGCAACGAGAGCGACAATGACTCATCATAACTTCACCTGTCACCCAGTCAACCTCAGGGTTATGGTCACGAAGCCACAGGTAGCCCAAAATTGCCTCCTGCTTCCCCAGTTTGGTCACAGTGAAGAGAGTTTGTTCACTGTGGTCCTTGTACTGGAGGACTAGGTCAACAACCTCCAAAATTGCCCTGGCTTCATTTTGGGAGCCATCCACATTGTAGACAGGTATGGGTCAAGATAGTGAGTGGGTATTGAGTTGTTTTTGTTGAACCAGGTATGAATCAATAAAAAGGCCTGTGGCACCTGAGTCCAGGAGAGCAGAGACACTGAGTATTTGCCCCATATCTGTAGTCTGCAGCTCAATCTTCAATTCCAGTGATCACTGGAAGAGGGTGGACACCACAATGTATTTGCATGGTAGCTTGCACTCCCAAGATGTTAATCGGGGAAGAGGAGGAACAGGTGTGAGTGGAGTGGGTGTGACTTCCATTGAGCTGAGGGACTTGGGGGGGAAGTTGGTCATGGAGTGAAGTTCTTCCTCAAGTAGGTCAACTTACAGGGCATCAAAGTGGTTACTAGTGGGCAATGGGGGTGGGTAGTTGGAGGGATTGGGGGCATGTGTGGTCATAGGTATGGCATGTAGTGTTAAAAGCTGCATTCATGAGTCATTTCTCATCACAGAGAGAAGCAGCTTTGTACCAAGCATCAATATTGTCATCAGCTAGGTGTCCCTTCAACATCTGTGCAATCTGGTCCTGAACCTCTTGATTGAAACCACAACAAAATTTAACCACTACTGGTAGCCCATTCCCATATCCCACCTTGTCCACTAAATCCCTAAACTCATTGATATAGTCATCCACAGATTGGTGCATCTGGTAATATAAGGATGACTCAAGGCATGTTGCAGCTCATTGGCATTTGTGGAGAGGGCAGAAGTGTCATACAAACTCCTTCCTAAATTCATCCCAAGAGGAAAAAGGGAGAGAACCAAGTTTCTGGGCTTGGCGCAAAATGCGGTCGATGTAGAGGTAGGCACACTCAGACTTCATGTATGTAAAAGCCCAATAAATTTTTGCAGTGTCATCTAGAAATTAATTAAAGTGGAGACTGATGTATAACTCACAGAAGTTGAGGAAAGAATGTCTATGAGAGCGTGCACCATTAAAGTCAGTGGAGGGGGATGGTTTGATCTGTGTGCCAGTGGTATTAGGTAGAGCATTGATGCTGAAAGTGGTTGGAGTTGGAATAAATGGGATATTAGGTGAGGGACTAAGCTGTAGGGTATTAACAAAGCTTTTGATGCATGATTTAAGCAATTCAATTTGCACCTGCAATCCAGTAATGGTGCCTTTGAGCACTTCGACATGTTTTTGGGCATCCATGGTGCATGGCAGCGCGTCAAGCAGAGATAAGCACACTGATGATACTCGACCTGGAAACCTAACAAAAACCTGTTAAAAGGCTTAGAAAGTATAATGCAGGCCAGAGGAAGAGTGTGAGTTGGTATTAAATATCACCACCATTACCCAAGGGTTGTGGTTAGAAGCATAAAATGGTGAGATGCATTGCGAATGAACTCTAGGAGCATACAAAAAGGTTCAAAGGAGGTTCAAAGGAGGTTCAAAAGAGGTTTGAAGGTGTTCGAATAGATTTGAAGTAGTTTTGAAAGAGTCGGACTGATGTCGAGGTAGGTCAAGGAGTGAACATAGCGAATATGAAGTGTTTTTCGAAAGGTGATAGGCAATAGGCAATGAGTCGAGAGACTAATACAAAGGTTCAAAGAAGTTCACAACATTTTGCAGAACTTAGAAATGCAACACGAGACTAAGACTCAAGAGAATTTGCTCTTAAATCAGATGATAAGGGAGAGGGTACTTCTTCTCTGTTTCTCTAAGTAACTAGTACAAGTCTATATACATTTTTGAAGAGATAGTACTAAAAAGGAAATCTAACATGTGTAGCACACAAGGCAATATGTGCAACAATGAGGACTTTGTGAATCATAAAACAAATGAGAAATGATAAATAATTGAAATATACAGTGTCCCCATATAGTAAAAGTACTTATCTTTTTGCTTCAATATATCATTGAAGCCTTTAAGTGCTATTATCACATTCTAAGTTTCTCATCGTCTCTCCTCATGTCCAGTAGTACTCGATTTGCAATGCCATAGTTCATATTGGATGTGCCATGTGTATTGAAAGGGCTTTAGGATAGATATATGGTGGCTGATGTCATTTGAAGTAGTGCAAAGTGATTCAAAGGTGTTTGAAGTGTCGCAAAGTCGTTTGAAGTCATTTGAAGTCATTTGAAATCATTTGAAAGTGTTGAAAATGGTACAAAATAAGTTCAAAACCAAATTCATGGTGTTTGTAGCAATCTACTACATATGTTACGACCGTTTTGTGGGAGTGATGGTGAGCTAAATGGGGGAGTTTTTCGGCTGAGATCGGTGATTGATCGGCGATGATTGATGGGACGATGCACACAACATATGGTATGACCGTTTTGTGGGAATGATGGGAGTGATGGTTGATGGGATTATCTAAAATTTGTCAGGCTTGGTCAGAGCTGTGCAAAATTTGTCAGAAATGATGGTATTAGTCAGAGCTGACTAAAATTTGTCAGCTCTGACTAAAATTTGTCAGCTCTGACTAAAATTTGTCAGCTCTGACTAATATAGCTGGGCTTCAAAATGTGGTCGTAGCATATGTAGAGGTGAGCTGCAGCTGAGTTTGAAGTGGAGTTTGAAACTTCGCAAGTGAGCTGAGTGTGGAGAGGAGTCTGAGGGGAGTGTGAGGGGTGGGGTGGGGTGTGAGGGGGTGTGAGGGGGTGGGCAAGAGGGGGATGGAGAATAGGTATGATGGGTGGGGAGGGGGGATGAGGAGGTGTAGAGGGGGGAGGTGGACATGGGAGAGTGAGAGGGGGAGGGGGAGGGGGAAGGGGGAGGTGGAGATGGAGGAGATGGAGATGGGGGAGATGGGGATAGAGATGAGGGAGATGGGGGAGATGAGGAAGGGGGAGGGGGAGATGAGGAAGGGGGAGGGGGAGATGAGGAAGGGGGAGGGGGAGATGAGGAAGGGGGAGGGGGAGATGAGGGTAGGGATGGGGATGGGGATGGGTATGGGTATGGGGAAGGGAAAGGGAAAGGGAGAGATGGAGATGGAGAGAGAGATAGAGATGGGGGTGGGGGTAGGGATAAACACCACAACCCCCCCACGTTGACTTGGGGCCAAGGGTCCCAAGTCAACTAAAGAGTTGTGTACTACTGTATCTAAAAGTCAAATAAAGAGTTGTGTGACCACAAACCCCCAAACATTGACTTTGGGCCGAAGGTCCAAAGGCAACTGAAGAGTTGAGTAACTGTAGTGGGATTAAGCATTGTGTTACATATACGTGAGCTGGCCCATGCCGGTGTCAGGCTGAGCGAGCAAAGCGAGCGAATGCCATGACAAAGGCATGGGTCATAAGCTCGTTTGGAGCATGTGTCATGATGTTTTGATATGATTAGGACCCATTCCAGACCTTAGAGCACACAATGGACCTATCAGCGCACATTCTCCTTCAACCAATGGCCAAAATCCTTCACAAAACCCTTTCATGACCAAGTGAACAAATGGTTGGTTGGGGTGGTTAGAAAGGAGTAATTCTAGTTTGCCAACATCAAAGGGAGTGTCCACTTTGATTGCATTTCCCAAAGACTTAATAGATGCTTGAAGTTGTGGGTCATCTAGGAGATGCTGAGGAGGAGAAGGGAAAGGAGAAGCAATCTCAGTATATGTAATGGGCAGCAGGAGAAATTCTATTATTTGAAATATTGGACCAGAGAAACCCTCACCAAAAATGAGAAGGGTCAAGAAAGTAGAATTATGTTTTAATGAGGGATTGGACTAAGCATAAACAGGCAAAAGAGGTGTTTTATATGTGTGAGATCTCTATTAGTGTTTATGGAGATGATGTTGGTAAGAAAGAAAAGGTAGTCCCTAAGTCATCCATATCTGTCTGAGAATGCAATCTGAGCAAATAAGTAACATCATTACACATGGTAATGGAACAGTGACTGAAGCAAATTGTGCTTTACTAACAAGGGCCTCTTGAATTGCTTGAGGACTAAAGACTGCAAGAAGCTCTTGAGTCTTTTCCAGGTGAGCATCAGCCTGTGATGAAAGATCTAGGTCAGCAAGATGAGGAGCTTTGGCAAGCATTGCTGCAAGTATAGCCCCTTTAGTATTTGAGATTTCCAAGAAGTCAGCAACTTCATCAGTGAGGAGAGAGGGAGAGAGGAGACCTGATTTCTTGAAGTTGGTTGACCTTTGCTCGAAGGACTGCCCATGTGAGGGTATTAGCTGCATTGACAGGATTAGGGGATTCTCCCACTCCATCCACTGGATGGATGTTCTGGGTCTGAGGAGGTTGGCTAGGGGCACCTTGCTGACTCTGATGCTGGAGTACCTGATCCATGCAGTCTGGTGCTTCTTTGGGCAAGACTTCTGTATCATTAAGCAAGTCCAGGAAGGTGTTGACTGAGGTGTGGCCTGAAACTGCATCTTTGACAAGGCATTGGCAGGTCTCACTTCAAATCTGAATAAGCTCAGCCTCATGAAGGGGATCATTAATGGGTACTGGAGAATTCATGGATGCTGCAGGTTGATCAACATTGGAGGGTGCAGGCAAATTGGCAGGAGCCATGGGAATAGGAGGTTCATACAGCATTAGACATTGAGAGTAAGATGTTGAGTGGAGTGATTGAGTGGAGTGAGAAGTGTTGCAAAAAAGATGAATGAAGCCAAACTATGTGAGGAACTTGTAAAGATTCAACTGCAAATGATAGCAAAGCTAGAAAATCACAGCTGAATCAATGTCAGATAGAGTTGTGGATTAGAAACAGAGCAGAGCTCACAAAGTTAATAATAACAACTATCTTGAGAAGTAAGATCAAGACTGAGGGAATGCTCAAAGTGCTCACCTGTACTGCAGAGGGGACATAGATGTCAAGAGCAGAGCAGTACAGGGGAAGTCTCCTATTGTAATGTGTCAAACTGTTTATGACACAGCCTTGGCTAGAACTCTAGCACTGAGCCACCCATAGCACAATGTTTGGAGTGAGATACAATGAGCAGAGCTCAGTGCAGATGTGGATATGCTTCTTGAAAAGCTCAGAGGCCTTTGAAAACCCTCCTTACCCTTGGAACCCGTGTTTATGCCAATCTCAAGGATGCTAGTCACTGTGCATTGCACATGACTTAGCTAAATCTCTTGGATATGTCAGAGTCTACATTTAATTGATGTGTTGCAAACAATCCACACTGCTTGTACTTAAGGTGCATGCACAGGTCATCACATTATTTGTGACCAGACTGTGACAATATCAGGTGTGGCAGATGAGAAGCAATATTATAATGAGTAGAACTTGATATCTACAAAGTATGGTAATTATACACTATATGAAGGCAATCAATCTAGTTTCCTTGACATGCCATGATGCATCTGTACTTCGACTTTTACCAATCATTTGAGTTGTTGAATTAAATCTGCACGTGGCACCTATTCTGTGCCTCAGTGTAAATACATGTATACAAATATGTCATAATGACATGTGGACAGGAACCATGTGGTACACCGCCCTTTTCTCCACCCCACTGAGCCTCACGTGACCTGAGCCTCATGTGACCATGTGGGCTCTCTAGGTATATAAGTATGCTGTACCTCTACCTAGCAATACAGAGAGTTCTATGCCCTCTAACCTAAGTTACTTAGCACACTAACCAACTCAATAGGTAAGTAGTAAGATCTGTGAGCACTCTACACTGCGCATAGCGCGCTGCTCAACAGGTTATGGGCCCTGTGGGCGATGTTGCACAGCTATGAGCTCCTCAGAGCTCTAGTTGGAAGGAGTTGTATTGTAGCCCCTCGGGGCTCCAACTCACACGTTGTGCACAGGTCTTACTACCGACATGCTTCACTGCGCTGAGCACCTCGTTGCTTTTGTAACGGGGTTAGCCTCTTTCTGACATGACGTCATGGAGCGATGATGCGCCCGTTTGGTGCTCATCATGTGCTAAAACAAAAGTTAATGGGAAGACAGAGTCGCGCATCATGTGCTTATCCCCTATTTTCTATCTCCCAGATTTGACAAGTCAGCTTATGTCAATGGGAGTGTTCCTCATTGCTGAGGAATATACTGTAAAAGAAAACAGTAAAATAATTTTCTTTGTCAACAAAAAGGAAAAACCCCAGCTCGATGCGATGCCAATAATATGTGGCGAAACCATCTATGTGTGTGATTCACACATTCAGAGCACTAAGAGATTAGAAGTTGCGACTATCTACATTGCTGACTATGACATTTGGCACAAGCGGCTTGGCCACCCGAGCGAAGCTGCCATGCGACAGATGCCAAAACACACCCATAAGTTTCCCAAAGATCTAAAAATTCCAAGGGACAGGCACATTTGTCCAGGGTGCGCCAAGGGAAAAATGACATCAAAGTCATTCCCTGGATCTGAGTCTCGGGCCAAAGAGGCCTTCGAGCTGATCCATTCTGATCTGAAGGAATTACCAACACTCAGTTATCACAAGTACAAATATTTTATCATATTTGTTGATGATCGAAATTCACACATATGGAGTCAGTGCCTGAGAAAAAAGTCCGATGCTGCTGAGTCAATCAGACAGTTCGAGGCGATGGCCAAAATGCAATATGACGCAAGAATCAAGCATTGGTGTTTCGATCCTGGGGGGGAATTCCGTGATCAGGAACTCATAACCCAGCTCAAAGAGGCTGGGATTAAAATTGAGATGTCGGCGCCCCACGTCCACCAACAAAATGGTCGTGCTGAATGCGCAATCAGGACACTAATGGAGAAAGCACAAACATTGCGCTTTACTGCCTGCCTACCACAATCATGGTGGGAATTTTGTGTAGAGCATGCTACGTATCTCTACAACCAAACACCAATAAACCACCTAAAATGGCGAACTCTGATCAAAGATCTTGATGGCAAAAAACCCGATCTGAGTGATGAGAAGGTATTCGGATGCGGTGCCTACGTTTACCTGCTGAAAGAGAAGCGTCCTAATAAGTTAGCTGCAAGATCAGAGCTTATGACGTACATTGGCCTGGCAGATGGCATCAAAGGTTGGTGCTTTATGCACCCATCAGGTTCAATATTTGTCGGTGCTACAGCACTCTTCAATGAGATTCTGTTCCCTCATTGTCCCAGGGCCAAGACCCCGGCAAAAACTGATCTCAGGGATATACCCCCTTCTGGAGATGATGACCACTCTGGGGGATCAGGGGATGATAGCGATGGAGGAAGTGATGACAGCTTCGATCCAGGCCATGGGCATTATGCTCCACCAGCGCCAAATCCTCCTCCATGAGCTCCGTCCCCACCACCTTCACAATCAGGGTCTGGAACCCCTAAAATCTCTAGAGACCTGCTGTTCAGCTCCTTTGGCGATCTGCCTCAGGGTGCTGATCTGTTTGCGCCAGCAGGTGCACCGGGTCCATCGTCCCAGCCTAGTCCAGCACCGCCAGCAGTAGAGGCCCCCATACCTCCACTAAGGCGATCAAACAGGCAGCAACAAGTCCCAACTCGTCCAGGCAATATCTATGGTGAAAATCGCAACCCTGTTCAAATCGAATGAGACATTGCGTGGGAGTGCCAATGGTGGGAACCAGTGGGACAAGGCAGGAGTCGCGCTCCAGCCCTCCCTTAGGTTGAAGAAGAGGTGCCAGCTGGGCCCTCTCAACCACCAGTGGCAAGTAGAACTCCTCCTGCACAGACCCCGGATAATTTGGGATTAGAGTACGTGACAACCCCTCAACCTCAGGAGTCTGAGGTGCCATGGATTTGGCACCAGAATCCCAATGAGGAGCAAGGATGGTGGTTACCCAATTCGGATACCCCATCATATTGGGGCCCTAGAAGGGATAATTATGTTGCCGAAGGTGGAATGGATCTGATGCGCCTTCTGCTTAGCAAAGCAGTTGCACCATCTACAGTGTCAGATCCTGTCCCGATCCAGTATCGCAACATTGCATGCTTACCCAAGCCTGTGCAATCAGAGTGGAGAAGTGCATGCCTGGAGGAACTAGAGGCCCTCCATAAATGGCATGTCTATGACATCGTAGATCTCCCTGCTGGCCGAAAGGCCATCAAAAATAGATGGGTTTTCTCCATAAAATCTGATGGACAAAAACGGGCCAGACTCGTGGCCAAAGGTTTCTCGCAAGTTGAAGGCATCGATTACGATGAGATATTCTCTCCAGTGGTCCGCTACGAGACAGTGCACCTCATGTTTGCCCTGAGTGCCCTGGAAGGCATGTACATGATGGGACTCGACGTAAAAACTGCATTCCTGTATGGCAAACTAGATGAGGAAATTTACATGCATCAACCCAAGGGATTTGTTATCCCAGGTAAAGAGCGCAAAGTCATGCGCTTATGCCGAGCATTGTATGGCCTTAAACAGGCCGCCCTAGCATGGTGGAGAGAGCTAGAGATGTTCATGCTATCCATTGGATTTGAACGTGCCAGCTCAGATGCCGGCATTTTTATCTACAAAAATGGTAAAGACATTGTCATCACAATAATCTATGTCGATGACGGTGTGTTCTTGGGGAAGAACAAACGCCTTGTAGAGGAAAAGAAAAATGCATGTCTCAAGCATTGGGAGTGTCGGGACACTGGTCATGTTACTGAATTCCTTGGTATGTGCATAACACAAGGCTCAAGAATCACTCTGAACCAAACAACCTACCTAGCCACTGTGCTAGCTCGGTTTGGAATGATAAATGCCAAGGCATCCCCCACTCCACTTCCCATGGGATACGTCCCTATGGAAAACCCTGATGAGCCTAATCCAGCTCTCAGAACTGAGTTTCAATCAGTAATCGGGTCTTTATTGTACCTGATGCTCAGAACTCACCCTGATATCGCCTTCGCAGTAATAAAGATGTCACAATTCTCGGCTAATCCGAGTAAAGAACATCTCGATAAGGCATGTTACATAATGCGCTACCTAGTCGGTACTCAATCATATGAGCTTATCTATGATGGCCACAGCAAACAGGGCCTCCAAGCCTTTACTGATTCAGACTGGGCATCCGACATCGTGAAATGCAAGTCCACAACAGGTTACTTTGCCACCTTAGCAGGAGGCATCGTGTGCTGGCAGTCCTGTATGCAAAAAACTGTAGCACTTAGTTCCACAGAAGCTGAATACATGGCTCTCTCTGACACTTGTCGGCAGATAGTGTGGATCACATCCTTATTTTCCGAATTGGGATATCCCTTGAGTAAGGTGCCTATCTGTGCCGATAATCAGGGGTCAATCTTCATTGGATCTAACCCCATTCAGGAAAGAAGAACTAAACATATTGACATTCGCTATCATTATACACGCGAATGTATCGAAGATGGCAAGGTCACAGTCGTCTTCATCCCGGGAACTGAAAACCCAGCAGATATGTTTACTAAAAATCTCGGGAGGCAGCTCTTCGAGAAATTTAGAAGCTCCCTCGGAATTAAATTTGAGGTTCAAACTTAGTACCTATACATGGCACCTTGGATCGTAAAGCCCCTCCAGGTCGATGCCGGTACAGTTTGTGGGGGGTGTTGAATTAAATCTGCACGTGGCACCTATTCTGTGCCTCAGTGTAAATACATGTATACAAATATGTCATAATGACATGTGGACAGGAACCATGTGGTACACCGCCCTTTTCTCCACCCCACTGAGCCTCACGTGACCTGAGCCTCATGTGACCATGTGGGCTCTCTAGGTATATAAGTACGCTGTACCTCTACCTAGCAATACAGAGAGTTCTATGCCCTCTAACCTAAGTTACTTAGCACACTAACCAACTCAACAGGTAAGTAGTAAGATCTGTGAGCACTCTACACTGCGCATAGCGCTCTGCTCAACATGAGTAATTTCCTAAAATGGCAAAACAGTAGTCTAATCTTGGACAAAATACAATGATCGACACTCTCCAGAAATGGATTTAGAAGGGACTTTGGGAAGTCATTTGATGTAAAAGTAGAAGTGGCACTTTGTCACATTTTGTCACTCTTTAGTCATGTGATGAGCCTTCCTGTGCATGCAGCCTTAGAAAAATACAGGGAGCTAGCACTCAGTCCAGAACAATTACTAGGTTATGACTTTATTTTTCATCATATCGATTCCTCCGTCGTCCATCAGTACATCTGCGAACCGTTATCTCTGCCCAGTCCAGTCTTACCGTGTGTATCAGCATTCTTCCCATGTCAGAAGTTAGAAGTTAGGGGACGGAAATTCAAAATCACCGATAAACCTACTACCCCACCTCACAGCAATGGCTTGACTCGGATCTACAGCGGATTCTGATTTCAACAGCTTTAGTTTGATGAACGCCCTGTTGCGGTCGAGGCACATCGTGGCTGCACAGCTCAAGCGTATGGGTATAATAATTAAGTCGTCTTTCAACTCATCATCATTCGACTGCTTCTGCTCTATAGACTTCAATGTTTCGACGAAGGTCTACACTGTGCTGCACTGAACAGGTCGAAGAATCAGTCCTTATTTGTGAATATGCAAAGACCCCATCTCTCTTGCTGCTTCTCACCCCTCTGTTATGCAGCGATCATCATTCTCCTGTCCATCGTTATGGTTTGGGTAACATGGTCCACTTGCAGACCCACATGTAGACGGAGGGCTTCCGACAGTTGCGAGTCATCGCAGCCATCGGATTTCTTTTCATGGTCTCCGTGTCTTGTCACGGTTTCAACAACCAAGGAGGCAGAATCTTCTCAGAGCAACTGTGTGGTCTGTGGGACCTATCATTCAACAGAATCTCCAGATCCTAACAACCAAGCGAGTAATGCGGAGAAGGGCATGCCAAACGTTTGTGGTTAGCATTATTTCTATTTTGGATTTCCGAAATATCTGTACTGTTATTTACGATCTACATGTCATCCACAGCGATAGGACCTCCTCCTCCCGTCTACGTCCCCGTACTGCCTTATTACCGGCCACCCATTTAATTGCAGGGCGAGTCGTTCCCAGCTTCCAATGATCACAAACTTCCCTTTCCAGCTTCTAGCTGCCTATCAAGGTTGCCTCTACAACACCACGTTTGCTCGTTCTGCTGCAAGGAGCCCGTACAGGTATCATGCAGTTTTGTACCAGGTGATATCTTGTATATAAATGTATTAACAATATGCTAAAATACACACTCCTTCAACATTGAGTGTTCCTCTTTATCATCCCTAAAGACTTCCCTCGACGGTGCTCTTGACAATTCGGGTTTGACCACGGCTCTTATGCCCTTTAGGATCTTATCTGCATCCGCTCGGACATCCATGCTACTCAAACGATACTGCTTGGGGGTGATCCCTTTCCCAAATGTTCGTGTCATATGATTCGCGCAAAGCAGCGCAACCACTATGTTAATAATATGCAAACCCGCGAGCGTAAAGGCAACCGACCAGATCATCCCCAAGTTCTCGTGCTCAAACCGGTAGAGCTTGCCTTTGCACCCAGGAAGCGGTGTTCGTGGATAACACCTCTTGCTTGGCATTCCCTCATGAAGAGGACTATAGAAACCACAACACCGCAACGAATTCTGGATCAAGAGTCGGCCGAGAGGGGTATAATACTGGCTCCACGACAGGTTCAGCTTGTGGTCCAGTGCAAACGTTGCTCGTTTGTAACTGATGTAACCAACGACGACAAGAGACAAAAACGCAGGCCAAAGAAGAAGCGTGTACGTTGCTAGGATGGGGCGTGAATTGAGGAAGACCCCAGAAATACCCACCAGCGCGGTAAAAACCATAATAGACGCAGCCAAAGTAATGAGGATGAGGATATCGTTGTCGGCCACATACATGACATCGGCCTGCGCCCAAGCTTTCAACAAAAAAAAATCTTAACTGCATGAAAGAGTTCAATAAAAACAACCCACTTCTGAACCACGTCAAAATCGCACATGCCAACCCAGCGACTCCATACGTAAAGACCGTGCATACAGAAAACAATAAGCACCATTTGAACGTCGTCCAGCGCTGCAGAGAGCTCGTTCGGAGGACCCGCCCCTCCTCCAGTACCGCAGCAGCAGTTGTAATACCGCCGAGCTTTAATCCAAGTCTACCGTTGCCACTTCGCATCTCAAGACCTCGCATCGATAAAGGCTTTGGCCATTTATGCGTAAACTTATCTGTCGTGCCTACCGATGGAATAAGCGCACTATGGCCCGAGTCGACCGAATCAGTTGTGCAAGAACTCCACGCTGAGCCACAGCTTTCGCCCGAGTCGCTGCGCACACTCTGTGGTCGGCTGGAGGCGGGGATATGTGTCCGTGAGAGGAACGACGTAGATGGAACGTGCAGCGAGACGAAACTAAGGCCCCGAGGGAAAATGGAGCGGAATGAACTGTAAACGTGAGTTGGAGTGGCGCTTGTACGTGTACGTTTCTCGGATGGGTTTCCGAAATCTGGAGTTGGCAGACGAGGTATCTGAGAAGCTCGGGTATGTGTTGACTGCAGAGAGGCTTCGGTAAGAGCGCGTGAAGGCGGGTTGGGGCGAGGGGTAAGTGGGATCGGAATAAATGACTCGGACGCGTCAGGCTGTTCCTTTTGCGGGGTTGCGCGGTCTCCTGAATGGGCGAGAGGCTCTGCGGTAGCTGAGGGTGACTGCGAACGTTTGACGAGTAAGACTGTACATCTACGCAATAGATCGTCTTCTTCGAAGAGAGTTACCGAATCATCGTCATGCAAGTTTGCATGGTGGGTTGTAGGGCCTCCTGAACGACGGCGGAGGCCGTCTGCAATGCGGTCTGTGACGGAAAGCGAGGGAATACGGCGGTCCATGTGATAGGGATGATGAATCTACAGGAAGTAAGGTTGTCAGTCACTACAAAAAGTTCACCCATGTTCATGAACTGTCAGCCACACCTAACGAACCTAGGAATCGAACAGGGGTGAGCACAAATCCTAAAAAGTCCATAACATATCGTGACTACTTCATACAATGATCAATGCACAACCGATACCGGAAAAAGAATAAACATGATAAGATTAACAGGCAGATGTTCGTTATTGTAAAGGGAGTGTAAACTCATAGCGCAGATAGTGCTCGTGATATAGAGGGATGTTAAGATGGAAGTGTCTCTGGGATACAAAGCATTTGAAAACAGGATGAGCATTCTAAACATTGCTAATCGATAGCTGGATCGGACAAGAGGCATCCGAGACTTGCGTGGAGGTGTGTGCCGTGCCCACGAGACCAGCAATGGCGATGTCGAGAGTAAGGAGGAATTTCACAGCTAGAACGAACGAAGATGAGCACATGAAGGCCAGATAGTCATCGAATAACATACAGGGACGAGTCCCATTGGGGTACAGCGCGGCATTCCTGCATCCGTCATACCAGCTTAGCCCTGCCAGTCACTTAATGACAATTGATAACAGATAAATAAGAATGACATACAGGTCGGATCTGTATCATTAGAAGCCAGATAAGTGAAATTCAGCGGCAACATGATTTGTGAGAAGGATTTCGCAGGGAGGGTTTTGTGGCCCAAGTCACCGTTAGCAATAAGTCGAGTCGTCGTCATGTCGTAGACGGACGCATGGACGCGACTAAAACTGAGCGGGAGGAAATTACTGCCAGTGTCCACCTGCAGAGAAGCAAAGGCAGGGAAAGAGAAATTCGCCGGGGCACGGTTAAAGTACGTAGGAACAGAGGCGTTCCAATTCCCAGTTCCCGGTGCAAGTGGTGTGCTGCTGTTTAACAAAAACGAGGGCACTCGTGGAACCATGATGGCAAGTAATATTCCAACGCTGGATAACGATGTGTTTAGGAAAAGTCGAGAAACGAATACGAGGGACAACACTTACACAACACACACGCCGAATAGCGTGAACACAAAAACCTTCCTGGTGAAATACTTTCCGCACATTCCCCGCTCGCCGCGCTTCCAAGCCGTCCACTTTTCGTGTCGTGACTCTGCCTTCTCCTCTCGCCGTCCCGACTTAGTCATAGCCCTCATCTCTGACTTTTGCCACTCAGCGCCTAGCGCAGGCACCGTCACCAGTTCGACGGGACCAACAGTATTTTCACTTTTCGCCACTGGAATCGAAGGGGGCAACTGCTGATACCTACAAACACTTTGTTCATACCACAAAGAAAATGAAACAACATGTAGAACATACCCTTTATTATCACTTTGTCCAAACGCTGCACTATACCTCGGACCCGCATTGTTGAAGTCAGAATAGACATCCCAGATTTGATTCCCTACGGCATCAGGCTCTTCCTCGTCCCTGCCACCTTTCAGAGGCTCCTCTCTCCCAGCGTAGAAAAAAGATCCTCGATTGTACCCAGCACTTCCATGGCCAGCACTGAGCAGATCGACGCTTCCTCGTCCACCGTGTTCAGGATTAAAGAACGATGAAGCATCGTCTCGGGCACGTCCTCCTGATGGCGCTGTTGGAAAATCAGAATTTAGGGCATCTAGGGAACCTTTGCGACCGCCATAAAAGGAAGATACGGTAGATTTCCGGTCGTAATCCATTGAAAAGAACCCAGTTTTGCGGAAGGGAAGACGGAAGGAATGTCACGGTTGGCCACAGGTGTGGTCACTGGTGGGAATAAAATGAGAACACGTGAACAGGAAAAACAATTTCAGTCAGCAACCTCCGGTAGATATTTTCCGATTGATAAATATACACAACGCAGTAATTACATGTACTGTCCGTAGCATTAGTAGAATCGAGAACTAATAGACTCCTTTCCATCCACCAACCGTTTAAAGTTGATATTACTCGTGAAAGAGGACCACTGAAACATCTTGTTAATAATCTCCAGAATAAAGCAAATCAAAACATACCCCATTTCCGATGAATACAGCTCCCCTGCGAGCAATCTCCATATCCACCGCCATATTAACTTCCGTCTGCTCCTGGTCCAGTTCCAAATCCATACTCGTGATAATTGTATGCCACCCGTCTCTACTAAGCGTCGTCTTGAGATCATCAAGCCACTCTCCATCCTCATTCGTCAACAGAAACAACACATCCAGTGTTTTTATCCCTGTCTTCGTCTGCTGCAAAAATTCATGTCGCGAGTCACGTACCCGGTTTACAATATCCTGGAACGAGGGCAGGCAGTGCTCCAGGTACTTTTGGATGTTTTCGGGTGTGTTCTTCCCTTGTTCGCCACCGGGGGGAGGTGGGAATGCGTCGGGGAGCTGTGGAAGAAGGTTCCAGCTGTAATACGTAGAATTCCATTTTGCCAGCTCCAGACACTGGTCTTTGAAATCACCGCGTCGGGCATGAATGGCAAGCATACGGTCGTAAGGGCTTCTGGAAATAAGATGTTTGGGGCGAGGACCCCTAGGCACGAAAAGATACGAGTTTCTCTCAACCGCCGACAGAACAATATGTGACGGCTCAACGAGACGAGCCGTAGGCGATTTTGAAAAGCTATCCCAAAGCGAAAGCACGCGAGAGCTGCCCCACATCCACAAATCGAATGTCTGTGGGAAGAAGTCCTTTGTATAATGCTCCGGTTCAATCTCAATACACAACTCTTCCGCTTCGAGTAAAATTTTTTTCCAGTGGTTGAATATATCTATACCATCTGCCCACCCAATGATGGGTTTCACCTCCCGTGTATTGATGATACGTCGCTGCTCTGGCGGGCACACGATGTCAAACCAGTCTTCGGACACGGAGCGAGGCGCATCGTCGCCTGCATCCCAAGGCCCGCCCGCGGAGGGGCCAGAGATGATTGCGGGCAAGGGTGTGGAGGGCGGCACCTCGCGCATCTTGCTTTCCGGCCACGCATAGTGACTTTCCTTCCAAATGTAGGGCTGGAAGACATAAGCGCGCTTCGACTCGTATGCAAGATGTGTGTTCATCAAGCTAGAGTGTGACAAAGGGGTTAGCCCAAAGGTACATTGCATACGTGAATCACGCACATTTCATTGAAAGCATTGTTCCACCCCAGTCTCTTGACTTGGTTCGAAAACTTCACGTAACGACCCGTTCTGCCTTCGGGGAAAGGCAAATCAAGGGAATGTTGAGGCAGGTTGCGTTCCCACTGCTTCAGTTTCGTCAACGTGGGGGGATCTTCCCACTTGGTTTTGGTCTCTGGAGGTGGTGGTGACGGTGGTGATGGTGGTGACTGTGGAGATGGTGGTAACTCTGGTGATGGTGACTCTGTTGTTGTGAGCACAGTGGCAGGGTTGATTGGGTTCATGAATAACAGCACGGCGACAAGGATGACAACGAATATTATCCAATACTGGCGCCGTCGGTTGCCAACCAGTTGGCGAGACAGACGCCATGGAGAAGGAGACTTTGGTTGTTCTTTCCAGCCCGGCATGCTGGAAGGGAATGAAGAGGGGGATCTTTGCTGTCGGTTCCAAAGTCTAGAACCTCCACCAAACATCCTCTCATATAAGTAATAGGGCGTTTATTAATTATTCGTCACTGCTTTATTGATGCATTGATGTCCCACGAATTTACATACATAGCAACACAGGTTCATGCACACAGCAAATATGCTTGGTATCTAATTGATTCCGTAGAGGAACGCATAATTACTAGCATGATACCGGTGTCACGTCAACTTGAATATTTCCCAAGTCGCGTCGCTGGTTGGGTGCAGAGCGTGGAACGTCAAATAAATTCAAAATGTCAGGTGTTGCTCTGATAGCCAGCAGAAAATGTCAAGTTTAAAAGGACAGGGAGGCAACTCGGATGGGAAGAATGGTCAGTCTCGAACGAATGCAATGGCACCCAAAAATATAAGCCGAGAAAATGACAGGCAAAATAATGATAATGGACGACAACGAGGCTTCGATAAGGTGCGCCTGAGATGTTACATCATCGATAGCGGAGGTAGCAATCTGGTATAACTCATGTTTGATCCTCATACTCATTAGGTTGCGTCCTATGCATGTGCACCCATTAACACTGCACGAAGTAAAATGTTAGCCATTATTTGGCTGCGATCACAGTATGAGGGCGTACTGTTAAGCCTTGAGACTGGGTGTTCATGATGAGGGCTACGATGAGGCCTACGGGTGTTACGTATAGTCAGTGTGTATACCGGACGAAGGCAGACTATAAACACACCATAAAGACCCAAAACTTCAGCGAAAATGAGAATCAAAATCTACAGAGCCAGTCAGATTAACACCGCGACATTCCAGTTCCTGGATCAACTCTTACCATTCCCACAAAGAGTCTAGGCTGTTGAGCTGTTCCCCGTACGCCTGCATCTCCAACAATACCAACAGCGAAACCTGCTGCCAAACCAGCAAGACCGACAGAAAGACCGGCACCAAGCTGAATGAAACCTTGCGCTAGCGTCATATTGGCCTTCACTATCAACGAAAGTTAACAACCAACAAACAGTCATGTAAGGATGACTACGCACAGTCACCAGCGATGAGGACTGATACAACAAGACCGTAAATCTGAACATGAGATACGTCAGACACATGTCCAATACAACAAGAAAGAACAAGATGTTGGAAGGTAGCGGAGAGGTAGAGAAAGTACGTACAGCGATGATACCAGCCATGATAACCGGAACGACAGACTTCATCATCAGGTCAGGTCGCAGGACGGACATGGCAGCAATGCCAACTCCTGATTTTGCGGTACCATAACTGCAAGAGTACAATTGGCAAGGAGTGGATGTTAAAGAGAAATCAGCATGGAGAAAATGCATGTCCGGAATGCACATACCTTGCACCAATGCCTATCACGACGTGCGGGTCAATTAGTCAGAAAATCGGCAGACAAGCAGAACTCAACCACTCACAAGTAAATACGATGGCGCTTGTACAACCCTATAGAACAAAATTTGTGAGCACTTGTTTGGGTTATCGAACAAACTTACCATGGCGCTGAAAAAGGGAGCATACACCGGACAAAGATCAGACATATTGAAAAGCTATGTGTGCGCGCGAGAAGGAACGAACAACAGTAGCTGTCACCTTCAACCAGAATTGCGCCGGCATCAGCCGCGTCGGTATATTAAGCGGAGTTTAAGTATCTACAGCTTATCCAAGTCTCTTCACTCAATGATCTGAGTGCATATACATATTCACTAAGGCCTGTCTAGAGTGAATCCCAATGCCTCTCGTCTTGTATTATCTTCTCTCGACATCTTCGTTGACTCTGTTTCTTCAACATGCTGTAGTTGTTGGATTCCAAAATGCCAAACCCTACAATTTTTTGACCCTAGAAATTGCAACAAATTACAGCCTCCAAGATCAATTACAACATCTTCTAAGGCCCTGCATCTTGTGTATGGTGTTTGCCCAGGCTAAAGTCAGTGGAAGCTGTTCATGAGAAAGTTGGTTTCCAGATTTATTCTCCCACTGAGCAATAACAGGAGAGATAGGAATCCATAATGGATTAACCCCATGCCAGCCTGGTGTTTGAGGACTGTTAGGAAACAATAACATTACATAAGAAGAATTTTCTTTTATTTTTATGCTGGATTATACTGACTTGCACATGCATGATTGATTGTACATGTGTGCTTCTATAACAATAATGTACAATATGTGTAACATACATAGTACATGAACCAAATACACACCTAGGGGAACTCTAGTTGTGTTCTCTTAGGTATTTCACACATCATTGTGGTGTAGACTGTCTTCCTCAACCAACTATTCTATTTTTAACCCTTCACATCAAACTATATATTAAACCTCCCACATGCACATGCCTCCTTGCAACTTCTTGTAGAGGAAACCCACATGGATTTGCGAGCAGCTAAGTGGATGTCACCCTAACATTCTGTTAGGGTGACACCCACTGTTCTGCTAGCTGGACCTTGTGGGCTCTCCTACAAGAAGGTGGCAGGGCATGCGCGCATGATGGGGGGTTTTGATGGTTTTGATGCAAGGGGTTATTTTTAGATGAGTTGGCTGAAATAGGCTTTTCACACCACTAATGTGGATGGAATACCTAAGAGAACTCAACTGAGGTCCCCTGGTATTTATTTTAAGGTTATATACTATGTTACATATATTGTCCTATATTGCTACCAACATGTGTACATATTGCTGCATGTAAATAGAAAATTCCCATGCTGACAAATAAAGTGTTTATAGGCATTTGGTAGCAAATTTTGATGAAATAAAATAAAATAAAATAAAAATATTATTATGTAATAGGCATGTCTGGAGACTGTTTCCTAACATTACCCCCCTTTTATGCCTCGACTTCCAGGCAAGAAAATACCATATCTGTCCCCTCTGTGAAATTCTGGTAAGGCTGGAAATTCATCCCCTCATACACCATTCTAGCAATGCGATGCAGAGCATTTAGATTATGTTTAAAGAATTGGGCGATTGCATTTACGTGCTCGCTTACAATTTTCTTTAGGTTCCCATGAGTTATTTTCGTTGGTGTAGTTCTTCCACTTGATTAAGAACTCCAATTTATTTCATCGAAGATGTGAGTCCAAAACCTCTTCTGCAATATATTCTGGAGCACCTTCTACCATTATTGGAGGTTGCAGAGTAGTTTGTTGACCAGGAATAGTAGGTGGGTGGTAAGGGCATAAATGGGAAATGTTAATTTCAGGATCAATCATGAATGATTGAGGTAATTTTAACACTACTGCATTGGGTGAAATTATTTTAGAAATTGGATATGGGCCAACTTGCTTCTCTGTAAGCTTTCTTGAAGGTCATGGAATATTTACATCCTTGGTACTTAGCCATACCAAGTCACCAACCTTGTACTCTGGAGCAACAGCTCAAGTAGGATCCACGTTGATGTGTTCAGTTGGTACTCAGTGCAGAGTCTCAACGGAAGGAGTGAACACAAAACCTACAACTGCAGGCATGCTTGGGTTGAGGGGGTTTGCTTAGAGGGCCTCAGATCATCCTTTGGGGTGCAGAGACTATGAAGAGGCTGATACAGCGGTTTTTAATGTGCACACCAGTTGTGTATGCTAAAGGGAAGATATGCGCAATGGCAGAAAAGTGTGCAATGCAAGGGGGCAAAAATGCGCAGTGTGGAAAAACATGCAACAGGAGCACAAAAGTGCGCAATGATGAGGATAGTGAAAGCAGGAGGTGCAGTGGGACGAATATGGCACTGGGATGTGCTGAAAGGGGGACACACAGATTAGGGGTGCAAACAGGATGAAAGTGCAATGGGCAGAAAAAGGCACAAATGATGTGCAAAACACGGCTATACAAATAAATGTGCAAATGGTGTGCAAACATGGCTATATGAAGGGTGCACTGTTTGAGTGCACAAACAAGGATGAAGGATGCTGATGATACTCAACCCGGAAACCCAAACAAAACCTACTAAATGGCTTCAGATGGTATAACACGAGTCAGAGGAAGGGTGCAAGTTGGTACTAAATATCACTGCTGATACCCAAACATTGTTTTTAGTAAGGTGAATTAATGAGTAATGATGCAAATAGTCTGTAAGAGCATACAAAGAAGTTCAAAATAGTTCAAAAGAGGTTCAAATATGTGCAAAGAGGTTTGAAAAAGGTTCAAAGAGGTTCAAAGTCATGTGAAGTAGTCTGAATAAGTTTGAAAAGGTTTGAGGTATATCAAAGAGTGAGTTTAACAAATGTGAAGTGCTTGTCAAATGGTGATAGGTGATGGGCAATAAAACGTGGAGTGAATACGATAGTTTCGAAGAAGTTTGCAATATTTCACAGAACTTAGAGATACAATGCAAAGATATGACTCAAGAGAATGGCTCTTAAATCTGACGATAGCAAGAGGGTAACTTATGCTGTTCTCCATTCTTCTGCTTTGTTCTAAGTAACTAACACAAGTCTATATACATCTCAAAGAGGTAAGTATTAAAAAGGAAATATAACAGGTGTAGAACACGAGGCAGTATGCACAGAAATAAAGGTATTGTAAAACATAGAACAAATAATTTGGTATTGCCATATAGTAAGAGTACTTCTTTTGTTGTTTCAATAGATTGTTGAAACCTCAAAACCACCATTATCATACCCTAATTCTTTTATCGTCTCTCCTTGCATCCAGTAGTGCTCAATATGTGACTAAATGGCTTACTCTGGTTGAGCATTGTGTATCAAAAGTGTTTTAAGACAACTATATGGTGGCCAATATTGTTCGAAATGCTGTGAAGTCATCCAAAGTGTCATGAAATTGTTCGAAGGCATTTAAAATAGTTCGAAATCATCCGAAATAGTGCGAAACTAATTGAAAAGTGTTTGAAGATGATTTTGTGGTGTTTGAAGTTGATTTTGTGGCATTCGTAGTGATTCAGAGTGCATGTTGTAATGTGTCGATATGAGTGGAAAGCTTCTCCAGACCTTAGTGCATGCAGTGGACCTATCAATGCAATGCAGGGACGAAATGCAGCAATACAATGAGGGGATGCAAATAATATGCAAACATGGCTATACAAAGGGCATACTACAAAGGCACACAGACTGGATGCTGGTGCACAGATTATGTGCAATGCTGAATGAGCTATAAACTATGAGGGGGGGAAAGATCCTCTGGATTCTCTATCTGTCTGCCTACTATGTACAAATGGCTTATGTGATAAAAAAATGATAAAATAAAGTATAAAAATAGAAAGCACCATGCGCTACCCACAAGTGCATCCATCCACCCATCTAAACCTGACCCCACTATGCTGCTGCCTCAGCCAATAAGATTTGCGCATGCTATAGCCCAATACCCAAGTGTTCCAGTGCAATGCACTATTTTTGGTGTGCTCTAGGTCCTGTGTGCTCTTCCCAATTAATCCACTTCAGTGTTATGTGTCGCATGCTGCACCTTAGTAATAATGATGTGACCAACCTGTGCCAGTTACCAGATAAGGCAATGCTGATTGGAAATGCAGGAGAACTATAAGGAGATGCTGTGCGAGGCCAAATAGCACCAAATTGCCAGGATTATGTGAAAGCGCCCAAGTGCACACAGTCCAATGCCAAATAGGTGCAAAGCACCCAGATTATGTGAGAATGCGCAGTTCGCTCATGTTGGAATTGCGGTGCACCTCGAATAAATGCACAAGTAAGCTGGAAGCTGCGATGCGCAGTGCAATTGATGTGGTGGATTGTCATGTGTGTGATAGGGATTGTGCAATAAGTGTGCAGCAGAGAATGTGAGTTGCAGGTAAAGCATAAAAGGAGTGTGCAAAGGCACACCAAGCACACAATAACTGTGAAAGGCAGATAAGGAGTGTGGGGGGGGCATGTGCAGGCAGTTTGAAGCATAACAGGGTGCATTTAGGGTGCATGACAGCAGGCAGCTATGGGGGCTCCAAAAGTGCATTAGAAAAGTAAAAGATGCACTTTTGTGCACCTAAGCAATCAAAGGCGCACAAAAGTGCACAAAAGTGCACTGCACAAAGTGTGCAGAAGCCATCTAGAAGGTGTGCACAATCACAAAAAATGCTGTAGTATGCATGCAGGGTGATAGGAAGCCATATCAGCATGTCGCATCATATCATCACATGCCTTCATCAATGCTGCCTCTGCTTCCTTCTGCACCTTTCGCTTTTGATACAAAGTCCTCCACTGACTGTACCTTGACTTCCCTTCAAGATTCTATTCCCATTCTGGGATGATACCCATAATTAGTGAAGAAGGGTGACATGCAAGTAGCTGAATGGAATTTATTATTGTGGGAAAATTCTGCAATTGCCAACCATTCAGGCCAGTTGGTTTGTTGGTGATTGACAAACATGCATAGGTACTGCTCCAACTCCTGATTCATTCTCTCTGTCTGCCCATCAGTTTGTGTGTGATATGCCGCAGATAACTTGGTTTGAATCCCCAATATGTTATTTAACTCTCACATAAACACAGAAGCAAATTGTGATCTACTGATGATGCTCGACCTGGAAACCTAGCAAAAACCTGTTAAAAGGCTTATAAAGTATAACTCAGGCTAGAGGAAAGATGCAAGTCAGTACTAAATATTACCGCTAATACCAGAACATTGTTTTAGTGATGCGAAATAATAAAGGATGTGACGAATAGTCTTTTTAAAGCATACGAAGATGTTCAAAAAAGTCCGAAATTGGTCTGAAGCATGCAAAGTAGTTCAAAATAAATTCGAATGGGTTTGAAGTTGTTTGGGTGAGTTCGAGGAGGTTCAAAGGTGTTCGACTGGCATCGAAATATGTTTGACAGATGAATATAGCAGTTATGAAGTGGGTTCTGAGTGGCAATGGGCAATGACAAGTTGAGAACGAATACAAAAGTTCGAGGAAGTTCACGATATTTTGCAGAACTTCAGAGATATGACGTGAGGTAAGACTCAAGAGAACTGCTCTTAAATTTGACTATAGTGGAGAGGATAACTGGTTCTCTGTTTTTCTAAGTAACTAGTGCAAGTTTATATACATTTTTGAAGAGATAGTACTGAAAAGGGAAGTAAAACATGTGTAAAACATGAGGCAATATATCATACAATGAGGACTTTGTAGATCACAAAATAAATGAGAAATGATAAATAATTGAAACATACATGTCCCCATATGGTAAAAGTACTTATATCTTGTGCTTCAATATACAATGTATCATCGAAACATAAAAATGCTATTATCGCATCCTAATTCTCTTGTAGTCTCTCCTCATGTCTGGTAGTGCTTGATATGCGATGGAATAACCTGTTCAGGTTGTGCAGCATGTATCGAAAGTGTTTCAAGACAGCTATACAGCAGCCGAAGTCATTCAAAATGCTGCGAAGTCATTCAAAGTGTTGCAAAATGTTGTGAAATAGTTCGAAATAGTTTAAAGTTGTCCAAAATAGTGCGAAATAGTTCGAAAATAATTCAAAGTTGATTTTGTAGCATTTGTAGTGATTTGGAGTGCATATCATAATGTCTCGATACGAGTGGGAATCTTCTCCAGACCTTAGCGCATGCAGTGGACCTATCACCGCGATTGGAGATAACCATATCAGGTAATCCATGTAACTGGCATACCTGATTTAGATAGAGGTGTGCCAATCCCAATGATGAGGTTTCTGCAGTAGTAGGAATAATATGGACTTCCTTTGTGAAGCGGTCACATACTACAAATATTGCATCGTATCCTTGAGCTTCAGGTAATCCTGTGATAAAGTCCACAGATATATCTCACCATGGTGCTTTATGTATAGGGTTTGGCATTAATTTGCCTGCAGGCTTTTCTGGAAATTTCTTCCCCCTCATGCACATATCACACCCATCCACATATTCCAACACATACTTTGAAATTCCAGGCCACCAATAATTTCTCATCACCAACTCCAATGTCTTCCACCTTCCTGGATGTCCAGCAGCTGGCATATTATGATGTAACCATACGATCTTCCTTCATAAATTTTGATCCTTCGGTACATATACCTTTCCTCTAAACAACACTAATCCTTGTTCTTCAACCCATTCATCTCCTTTAATATTACCTTTCTTCTCTCCCCTCAAAGCTTTCACAGCTTCCACTACTTCATTATCCATCTCTGAACATTGCCTAATTTTAGACAACATTTCCATCTCTGAGCTATCCACCAATAAATGCCCTTGATGCATAGCACAAATACGAAAGTATTCAGGTTTGAGTAGGGTAATATTTTTATTGTCCTCCTCCACTGCCCTTTTATGATCTGTACATCTGGATAATGCATCTGCTTTCCTCATCAAGCTTTTCACTTTGTGGACTAAGTAAAAATTAAAATGCAATAGGAATAATGCCCAATGTGCTTGTCGATGGCTAAGCTTTTTAGTGGACATAAAGTACTGCAGATTTTGATGATCCATCCAGATTTCGATCTAATGCATACATCCCTCCAAATAATGTCTCCATGCTTCCAATGCTCGTATTATTCCCAACATCTCTTTATCATGCACATCATAATTTCTCTCCACATCATTCAACCCTTGAGACAAATATGCACAAGGATGCCATTTGTCATCTTCACATAACATTGATAATACTGCTCCAGTAGCAAAGTCTGATGCATCTGATTCCACTTGTAAGAGACATGTGAAATCTACTGGGGCTAATATTGGCTCTTCCACAAACTTTCTCTTCAACTCCTCAAATGCAGTCTGCTGTTGTTCTCCCCATCTCCACACTACTCCCTTTTGTGTAAGGTTGTGTAATGGTGCAGCAATTTTGAAAATTATTAACAAAGCGACAATAAAAATTGGTGAGTCCCAAGAAAGCCTGAACTTCCTTGATATGGGTAGGCACAGGCCAATCAACAATTGCCTGTACCTTGATAGGATCCATCTTGATTCTATCAGGACCAATCTTTAATCCCAAGAACTCAATCTCGCTTGCCCCAAACACACACTTCTCTGTGTTAACAAATAAATCATTCTCTGCCAATTTTTCCAACACCTCCTGCACTATCGCCTCATGGCTTTCTTCATCCTCCATGAATATCAAAATGTCATGAATGAATATTATTACCATGCCTTTGTCTATTACGTCTTTGAAAACATCGTTCATCATATTTTGGAAAGTTGGGGGACTATTGGTCATCCCAAAAAACATGACTAATGGCTTAAAGGATCCTTGACGCATGGCAAATGCTGCCTTCCACTCATCTCCTTTCTTTATCCATACATTGTTGTACCCCCAGCATAAATCCAATTTTGTAAAGACCTTGGCCTTTCCCACCTTGTCAATTATCTCTGAGATCAATGGCAAAGGGTATGCGTTCTTCACTGTCCACTCATTCAAATACCTATAATCTGTACACATCCTCTTCCTTTGGTACAAAGAATACTGGTAATGTTTGCAGTGATTTCGAAGGTTGTATGTATCCCTTGCGCAACTGTTCATTAAGGAATGCATCCACTTCTTCTTGTTCCTTTAGAGATAATGGGTAGACTTTTGACTTCTTCAGCACAAATCCTGGCTTCATCTCAATAGCATGATCCCATGGCTTTCGCACTGGCATCTGCTCCAATTCCTTTTTACCCAATGCAGTAGTGTTAAAATTACCTCAGTCATCCAAGATTGATCCTGAAATTAACATTTCCTGTTTATGCCCTTACTGCCCACCCACTATTCCTGGTCAACAAACTACTCCACAGCCTCCAATAATGGTAGAAGATGCTCCAGAATATGTAGTGGAAGAAGTTTTGGACTCACGTCTTCGATGAAACAAATTGGAATTCTTAATCAAGTGGAAGAACTACACCAATGAAAATAACTCATGGAAACCTGAGGAGAATTGTAAGCGAGTGCATAATGCAATCGCCCAATTCTTTAAACATAATCCAAATGCTCCACGTTGCATTGCTAGAATGGTGTATGAGGAGATAAATTTCCAGCCTTACCAGAATTTCACAGAGGGGACAGATACGATATTTTCTTGCCTGGAAGTCGAGGCATAAAAGGGGGGTAATGTTAGGAAACAGTCTCCAGACATGCCTATTACATAATAATATTTTATCTTTATTTTATTTTTATTTTATTTTATTTTATTTCACCAAAATATGCTACCAAATGCCTATAAATGCTTTATTTGTCAGCATGGGAATTTTCTATTTACACACAGCAATATGTATGCGCGCATTGCTAGCAATATAGGACAATATATGTAACATAGTATATAACCTTAAAATAAATACCAGGGGACCTCAGTTGAGTTCTCTTAGGTATTCCATCCACATTAGTAGTGCGAAAAGCCTATTTCAGCCAACTCATCTAAAAATAACCCCTCACATCAAATTCATCAAACCCCCCATCACACGCGTGTGCCCCACTGCCTTCTTGTAGAAGAGCCTGCATGGTCCAGCTAGCAGAACAGTGGGTGTCACCCTAACAAATTGGGACATTTGTGCTGTAAGGGCATCAATTTTGGCTTCTAGAGCTGGCATGGGAACAGGATTGTGACCAGGATTTGAAGTTGCTTGTTCTGTCATAATGACATAAGCTGTGATGAGTCACTTCTTTGGCTGAGTCAAGATTCAGCTTCAGAATCTTTTTCACAAAATTTCAAGTCATGTGATCTGGCAATTTGGGTACCAAACATGGCAAAACATGTGATTTCGGCTATTTGTCAACACTTAGGCACTTCGGATCAATAACCTTTCCAACAGTGCCTGATCTCAGGGTTATTACTGAATTTGGCTAGTAACTACCTAAAATAGTCATCCAAATAGAGTAAGGTAAATCTCAGCTAAACCAGATCTGATCGGTTGTCTGGTTGCAGCGGTTCTAATGATGAGCGCTGCCTCTCGATCACTGGCAGTCGCAATGTAAGGCGAGGCCTGGCATCGGCTTATGAAAGCAAGGTAAATATATATATACAATTAATTCTGGCTCTTGCTAAAAAGATGAGTAAGTGGTTGTGGCATGCTGAAACAATGACGTATGCACATGTAAGAGAAGGCACACTAATGGGGTAGTTGAGTTCTTCTGTTAGAGTGATACCCACTGTTCTGCTAGCTGGACCATGCGGGCTCTCCTACAAGAAGGTGGTGGGGTGCACATGCATGATGGAGAGGGTTTAATGGATTTGATGCTATTTTTAGATGAGTTGGCTGAAATAGGCTTTTTGCACCACTAATGTGGATGGAATACCTAAGAGAACTCAACTGAGGTCCCCTGGTATTTATTTTAAGGTTATATACTATGTTACATATATTGTACTATGTTGCTACCGATGCATGCATACATATTGCTGCGTGTAAATAGAAAATTCCCATGCTGACAAATAAAGCATTTATAGGCATTTAGCATATTTTGATGAAATAAAATAAAATAACATAAAATAAAAATATTATTATGTAATAGGCATGTCAGGAGACTGTTTCCTAACACAGAAGAACACACAACTTCCCAGGTAGGACAATGGGCATGAACAGCACCCCCACACCAGCCATGAGCAATTGCTCATTGGGTGTGGAAATGAGCAGTAACAATGGTAAGAGGGAGTGGAACAATGGTGAGGGAACAGCAATAGCGACATGATGTCAGCTGCATCATAACCTCCTCCCCACATTTTGCATGGGCAGGGTTTGTGCTTTTTTTTTTCTTTTTCAGTTTTAATTATGTAATATTGTTCCCTCACCCCCCCTCACATTTGCATGAGGGAGCAAGCTTTTTGTTGTAAATAATTGTGTAATACCCTCCTCACAAGAGAGGTTAATTAATTATTTTTTTTGATCAAATTATAGAGCTGCCTCTCTTGTATTCACATGACAGAGTTAACAACTTATTCATTTGACTATATGAACAACCTTCCTTTTTTGGATGTCAGTGTGGGTACTTCCCGTTTGTGCTACCTCGCGAAGTTGTGCAGCATAGGCTTAATAATAATAATTAATGCGTGCATTACATCACGTGACCGCAGTTCGTCAGCGTGTTTCCTCATAAGTACTTATGGTCTAACTCAACCTTCATCTCAATCAAACTGCAACCTAACATACCCAGCCTCAGCTAACAATCTGTATCGCAGATTTCTTAGTGCAACCTTTCACAGGAGTTTTGGAATAGTCCCTGTAGCTGCCTCACTACCATTTTTCAAGAGATCATCAACTATGGCGCCGATCAACGGGAAAGTAGAGAAGAGCTCCAAGATGCACTCTAAAGTAGTATGTGTTACGCGGTGATAATAAAATACAATGGATAGCCCATGATTTTTTGATCATTTCAACTAGGTGATCATTGGGTCTGGTCCTGCAGGACACACAGCAGCAATCTACCTTGCTCGTGCTAATTTGAATCCCGTTCTGTTCGAGGGTTTCATGGCGAATGGTTTGGCTGCGGGCGGCCAACTCACAACAACCACTGACGGTGTGTTTCCATTTTTCAATGCTTGACTATTTGTTTATCAGCCTTCGTCGCTGCAGTGGAAAACTTTCCCGGATTTCCAACTGGTGTATTGGGTCCTGAACTTATGGACAAGTTTCGCGAACAATCTGTTCGATTTGGTACACGAATCATTACTGAGACCGTCTCAAAGATCGACCTCTCAGCTCGGCCGTTCCGGTACTGGCGCGAGATGCAGGAAGATGGCGAACCCGAGACTGCAGATACCATTATTATCGCTACTGGCGCCAGTGCTAAACGGTTGGGTTTGAATGGAGAAGAGACGTATTGGCAGAGCGGTATCAGCGCTTGTGCTGTGTGCGATGGTGCGGTGCCTATATTCCGGTACGTAGCATTGTCAACTAGGAGATTGAGGAGAACTTGATTGTTCCCTCTCATTAGCAATAAACCGTTGGCTGTCATTGGTGGTGGTGATTCTGCGGCAGAAGAGGCAACTTGTAAGTGCGTCAGCTTTTCTGACGTGCCGAATCATCTGAAGCCTTATGAAAGACCTCACTAAATATGGTTCTCATGTTTACGTTCTCGTGCGACGTGGCGAGCTGCGTGCTTCCAAGTTCATGGCCAAGAGACTCCTGAACCACCCCAAGATCGTGAGTTGGAATCTACTTGCAGCTGATTGCGCGGTTTGTCTAAGAGTACATCAAAGACTGTCCTTTGGAATACCGTTGCAACTGAATGCCAAGGAGATGGTGATCTCTTGAACAACCTTCGCATCAAGAATGTTCTCACTGGTGAAGAGGCGGATCTCCCAGTTTCTGGGCTTTTTTATGCAATTGGTATGAAATTCACTCGTGCAGATGCACTAAATTTGAATATCGTTTGTGCCTCGTTACGCAGGTCACGTTCCAGCTACTGGCCTTGTGCGTTCTCAGGTGCATACTGACGCTGATGGTTATATCATCACGGTACCAGGCACGACACAAACCTCGGTGAAGGGCGTATTCGCGGCCGGTGATGTTCAGGATAAGAGATATCGGCAAGCGATCACAAGTGCAGGAAGTGGATGCATGGCAGCATTAGAAGCAGAGAAATTGATTGCAGAAGAAGAGGAATTTGGCGAGTATGAGCAGTAAAAAGCTCACATAGAATTTTATATTGTCTGATATGGCAAGTCTCTAAGTGATATCTTCTAGGCTTGCGAGTCAGGAGAGGTGACAAATTGTTTGCATTTGGAAGTCCACGTTTTCTCGTAGGCAATGGTAGGCAATTGAGAATGGCCACCTTATATTGTACTTGTCTATAGGACAGCTGCAACCAGGCAACTGTTTGGCTCTGGTTTACTAGTATACTATTATGGCCTTTCACAATTTAGCTGACTTACATAAATGCTTGTTCTAGCAGTACATTCACTATGAACACAAATTTTTCAGGGGGGAAGAAAACTCTGGTAAAATCTTCTGTAAGCAAGATCCAGTGGACCTGAGTCCACCACTAGATCTAAACACAGGGTGAGGTTGGGTTAGGTACCAAAGAGATCAAGGTTGCAAGTTGGAAGTAGAGTGAAAGGTGAGACACTGCAAATGGTGCACTGACTACCCACTTCCACTTGCTGAGTCAGCTGTTGTTGAGCCCACCTTGCAGGCTCAGTGGACTCTACCTTCTAGCTGACTTAAACACTCATTCTAGCAGTACATTCACTATGAACACAAATTTTTCGGGGAAGAAAACTCTGGTAGAGTCTTCTGTGAGCAAGATCCAGTAGACCTGACTCCACCACCACAGCGAGCCAGTCAGAATCCACTGGAAGCTGACTTCCCCCAAGAAAGTAGAATAAACACATTAGAGAGTAGCTAATCTGGAAATTACAGATGAAATGGGTTGTAAGTTATCAAGAGCATTACCAGAAAAGAGGAAGAATATCTTCAATTTTCTGCCAATAGGAAAGGAAAGCTTTAAAAGACCATCGACCTTGTTTCATCAATCCATGGATCGACACCTGACAATAACAAGAAAGTAGTGTTACTGATTCTAAAACCATGTCTGAAGATCACTCCTAAAAGACATGATACCCAAATGTCATTGCAATGTTCCATGAAAACAGAATGAGTAAGGGGGGTCCAGCCTGAGGAAGTTTCATATGAGAAGAGAGGTGTATCAGAATGGCATTTGGAATTAATGAACAAGTGATGTTTGAAAGTGACTATGGGATCAATATCATTAAAAGTGTCTGTGAGAGTGATCCATTCTCGTTGATGTGTTTAGTTGGTACTCGGTGCAGAGTCTCAATGGAAGGGGTGAACACTTGACCTACAGCTGCAGGCATGCTCAGGGTGAGGGGCAGGTTCGCTTAGAGGGCCTCGGATCATCCTTTGGGATGCGGAGACTATGAGGAGGCTGTAATGGTGGTTTTTAATGTGCGCACTAGTCGCATACGCTCAAGGGAAGATATGCACAATAGCAGGAAAGTGCGCAATGCAAAGGGACAAAAATGTGCAGTGCAGAAAAACATGCAATGGGAGCACAAAAGTGTGCAATGATGAGGAAGATGAAAGTGGGAGGTGCAGTGGGACGAGGATGGCACTGGGATGTGCTGTGAGGGAGGTGCACAGGTTAAAGGTGCAAACAGGACAAGAGTGCAATGAGCAGAAAAAGGCGCAAACAGTGCGCAAAATGTGGCTATACAAAAAAAAAGTGCAAACAGTGTGCAAACATGGCTATATGAAGGGCACACTGCAAGAGTGCACAAATGAGGACAAAGAATGCAATGCAGGGATGAAACACAGCAATATGATGAGGAAATGCAAACAATATGCAAATGCAGCTATATGGAGGGTGCACTACAAAGGCACACTGACTGGATGCTGGTGCACAGACTATGTGCGATGCTGACTGAACTATGAACTATGAGGGGGGGAAAGATCCTCTGGATTCTCTATCTGTCTGCCTACTATGTACAAATGGCTTATGTGATAAAAACGGTAAAATAAAGTGTAAAAATAGAAAGCGCCATGTGCTACCCACAAGCACATCCATTCGCCCATCTAAACCTGACTGCACTATGCTGCTGCCTCAGCCAATAAGATTTGTGCATCTATAGCCCAATACCCAACTGTTTCAGTGTGATGCGCTATTTTTGGTGTGCTCTAGGTCTCGTGCACTCTTCCCAATTAATCTGCTTTGGTGTTATATGTTGTGTGCTGTGCCTTAGTAATAATGATGTGATTGACCTGTGCCAGTTACCAGATAAGGCAATGCTGATTGGAAATATGGCAGAACTATAAGGAGATGCTGTGAAAGGCCAAATACCACCAAAGCATCAGGATTACATGAAAGCACCCAAGTGTGCACAGTCCAATGCCAAATAGGCACAAAGTGCCCCAATCATGTGAGAATGTGCAGTTTGCTCCTGTTGGAATCATGGTGTGCCTCAAGTAAATGCGCCAGTAAGATGGAAGCCATGATGCACAGCGCAACTGGTGTGGTGGATTGTTGTATGTGTGATAGGGATTGTGCAATGAGTGCACAGCAGAAAATGTGAGTTGCAGGTAAAGCATAAAAGGAGTGCACAAATAAATGTGAAAGGCAGATAAGGAGTGTGGGGGGGGTGCACAGAGGCAGTTCAAAGGCACACAAAAGCACACAAAGGCACGCAAAAGTGTGCTGTGCAAAGTGTGCAGAAGCCATCTAAGAGGTGCGCACAATTGCAAAAAATGCCATAGTATGCATGCAGGGCGATAGGGAGCCGTATCATCATGCAAATCTTGTTTTTGACCAAGGAATTTTGAATTGTAAGTATTTGTGGTGATCAGAAGTGGTACCTCAGGTAATTGGGCAAGAGCATTGCACATGATAGTCAGGTAAGAAAGTGTGATTGAAAGATACTAAAAGTTCTCCAAGACTTGATAAGAAGTGTCAGAGGAAACATGGTAATTGAAAGCATAAGATTAAACTGAGTGATACCCTGCCATGCAGTACATGCAGCAGCCCAAATTGCACAATCACGGTATTTGATAAGTCCAAATGGGTTTGTAAAGCTTTCATGTGATTTAAAGAGATTGGGCTACACAGTGGTATTTGAGAAGAAGGTGGAGTCAATTTTGCAACACCACATTTGGTACATTTGAGAATTTGGCCACTGTAAGGGGAAAGGAAGGCACCCCAGGCATCTGGGCAATTTTCTGCATTCGTTCCATATTTTTTTATATTTTATTTCACCCTATTCTGCCTTTTCTATGACTTTCTATGATTTATTGCTATTTTATTTTTTATATTTCAGTTTTTTCCATGTTGGTACATGTTGACAGTTCTATTCTCAGAGGTGAGACCCCTTCTGGACATTTACCCATCAAGGTGACATCATCCCACAGCTTGATCTGCCTATCTCCATCTTTTGCTATTTTTAGCTTACTATTTGATTTTTGGCTCTATCACATATACTGGGCATCGACAAATGGGTCCTTAGAGTTTGCTCTTTGGATTCCCCTCTGTTAGGTGCACCTGGAGTGTCTGTATTATGTAGTATAATATTAACTTTAGATTCCCCTCTGTTAGCTCACTGCTAAGTGAGGCTTTGAGGTTGCCCTTACAGTAGAAAACTTTCTCCCTAGGCCCAGAATTGAAGTGCACTGCAGATATAATGCATCCTACACCTATAGGACATCACTCAGGATGTAATAGACACCCCTGCCTTAAATGCATGCTTATCTCTGCTCGACATGCTGCCATGCACCATGGATGCCCAAAAATGTGTTGAAGCACTCAAAGGCACCATTACTGGATTGCGCATGCAAATTGAATCACTTAAATCATACATTGAAAGCTTTGTTAATACCCTACAGCTTAGTCCCTCACCTAATATCCCATTTATTCCAACTCCAACTGCTTCCAGCATCAATGCTCTACCTAATACCACTAGCACACAGATTAAACCATATCCCCCCCTCTCCCCCCCACACCAACTTTAATGGTGCAGGCTCTCATGGATGTTCTTTCCTCAACTCCTGTGAGTTATACATCAGTCTTTGCCTTAATCAATTTCTAGACAACACTGCAAAATTTATTGGGCCTTTACATACATGAAGTCTGAGCATGCCTACCTCTATGTCAACCACATTTTGCACCAAGCCCAGAAACTCAGTTCCCTCCATTTTTCCTCTTGGGACAACTTTAAGGAGGAGTTTGTATGACACTTCTACCCTCTCCACGAATGCCAATGAGCTGCAACATGCCTCGAGTCATCCTTATATTACCAAGTGTACCAATCTGTGGACAACTACATCGATGAGTTTAGGGATTTAGTGGACATGGTGGGGTATGGGAATGGGCTACCAGTGGTGGTTAGATTTTGTTGTGGTCTCAATCGAGAGGTTCAGGACCAGATTGCACAAATGTTGAAGGGATGCCCAGCTGATGACAATATTGATGCTTGGTATGAATCTGCTTCTCTCTGTGATGAGAACCAACTCATGAATGCAGCTTTTAACACTACACTCCATGCCACTATGACCACACATGCCCCCAATCCCTCCAACTGTCCACCCCCACTGCCCACTAGTAACTGCTTTTATGCCCTGCTGGTTGACCCACTTGAGAAAGAACTTCACTCCATGACCAACTTTCCTCCCAAGTCCCTCAGCTCAATAGAAGTCACACCCACTCCACTCACACCTGTTCCTCCTCTTCCCAGATTGAAATATTGGGAGTACAAGCTACCACACAAATATGTTGTGGTGTCCACCCCCTCTCAGCAATCACTAGAATTGGAGATTGAGCTGCAGACTACAAATATGGGGCAAATACTCAGTGTCTCTGCTCTCCTAGACTCGAGCACCACAGGCCTTTTCATCAGTTGACACCTGGTTCAACAAAAACAACTCAATACCTGCTCACTATCTCGATCCATACCTGTCTACCATGTGGATGGCTCCCAAAATGAAGCCAGGCCAATTTGGGAGGTTGTTGACCTAGTCCTCCAGTACAATGACCACAGTAAATGTGCTCTCTTTGCTGTGACCCAACTGGGGAAGCAGGAGGTGATTTTGGGCTACCAATGGCTTCATGACCATAATCCTGAGGTCGACTGGGTAACAGGTGAAGTTATGATGAGTCGTTGTCCCTCTTGTTGCCATACTTGCTTCACTGAAGGCAGAGAGGAAAGTCAAGGGCAAAAGATCCTCTTACAGTACACTCGAAAGTGTTGTGCTGGTCCAATGTTTATAGCCAATGTAGACTTGGATGATGTTCCAGATCTCACACCTGATTTTGATGATGATGTGTAGAAAGTGGAGGAGATCAAGGAAGGTGACTGAATTTTCTACACTGCTATTAACTCTTCACATGAGGTGCATGCCACCTCAAATGTCTCCCAGTGCCTTGTGGAGGCCTTCCACAAGAAAAGTGTGCCCAAATCCTTCACTGACTCGGTACTTCCCTACCTGGATGACTTCAAGGATGTCTTTATCAGAAAATCTTTTGACTCACTTTCTAGCTGTAAGCCATGGGATCATGCAATTGAGCTCATGCCCTCCTCCTGCAAGGTCTATCCTCTCTCCCTCAAAAAACAATGACAACTTGACAAATTCATCAATGAACACTTGGCTTCTGGTCATATCCACCCTTCAAAGTCACCCATGGCCTCACCTTTCTTCTTTGTTAGAAAGAAGGATGGGTCCCTTTGACCAGTTCAAGACTATCAATGCCTCAACAACATCATAGTCAAGAACCACTATTTACTACCCCTCATATCTGAACTTGTCAACCAACTCTGCAGGGCATGTTACTTCACCAAGCTCAATGTCCATTGGGGTTACAACAATGTGCAGATAAAGGAAGGGGATGACTGGAAGGCAGCTTTTTACACAAACCATGGTCTTTGTGAACTGCTTGTCATGTTCTTTGGTCTCACTAATAGTCTTGCCATCTTTCAGACCATGATGAACAACATCTTCCATAATCTCATATTGGAAGGTGTGGTCTGTGTCTACCTCAATGACATTCTTATCTTCACTTGAGACCTCAATGAACATCATTGAATCACACATCTGGTGCTAGAGCAACTTTGGCAGCACAAACTCTACCTTTATCATGACAAGTGTGAGTTTGAGAAGACATGAATCAAGTACTTGGGCTTGATCATTTCAGATGGACAGGTGGAGATGGACCCAGTCAAGGTTGCTGGCATTACAACTTGGCCCATGCCCACAAACAAGAAAGAGGTGCAGTCTTTTCTGGGCTTTATCAATTTCTATCAGCGCTTTATTAAAGATTTTTCTTACCATGCATGCCCATTATTTGACCTTACTGGCAAGGAGGGCCACTCCAATCCTTACCTTTGCTGATGATTTGCATCCCTTCCATGTAGAAGCTGACAGCTCAGACTTTGCAATGGGTGCAGTGCTGTCCCGACAATCTCCCGAGGACCAGAAGTAGCACCCCATTGCATTCCACTCAAAGAGTCTCAGTGCTGTGGAATGCAATTATGAGATCCATAAAAAGGAGATGCTGGCAATAATGTGGGCATTAGAGGAGTGGCAACATTTCCTGGAGGGTGCTCAACACAAGGTCGAGATCTGGACAGACCACAAGAATCTTGAGTACTTCATGACCATCAAGAAACTTAATCATCATCAAGCCCACTGATCCCTTTATCTCTCCAGGTTCAATTTTTCTTTGCATCATTGCCTGGGATGCAGCATGGGGAAGACTGATGCCCTCTCTTGTCGTCTGGACCACAGGGATGGAATCAACAACAATCAAGGTATTGTGTTGTTGCAACCTGATCTGTTTACAGTATGTGCACTAGAAGGTGTTATCTTGGATGGTGAGGTGTGCAGTATCCTACATGACATTCATCATGTGAACCGTAGCAGTTTACACAAGTATGCTGTGGCTCTGGCAGTGAAGGAGCTGAGGAAGAGATCCACAGCTGCACTTTGTGCAGCAGAGTGGGCAGAAAAGAATGACATCCTATACTTCCGTGACTGCATCTATGTTTCTAACGATCCCTAGCTTTGATGGTGATTCATCTCTCAGCACCACAACTCACTCATTGCCAGCCACCCTGGGCATTGGAAGATGTTGGAACTCATATCATGGAATTATTGTTGGCCCCAGATGTCTTGACTCATTGGTCAGTACTGCCATCCTGTGATCTCTGCCTACACATCAAGACTCCATGGAGCAAGCCCATGGGTGAGTTACACCCTCTTCCAGTCCCAGAGAATCATTGAGATGTTGTCAGTATGGACTTTGTAGTGGAACTACCAGAGCCAATAGGTTTGATACAGTAATGTGCACAGTCGACTCTGCTAAGAAGTGAGCTCATTTTATCCTCACTCATATGACTGTCACCACACTTGGATTGGCTTGACTCTATTTGCACCATGTGTGCAAGCTTCATGGACTGCCTGGCACATTCCGCTGTAAGGGCAACCTCAAAGCCTCACTTAGGAGTGAGCTAACAGAGGGGAATCTAAAGTTAATATGATACTACATAATACAGACACTTCAGGTGCACCTAACAGAGGGGAATCCAAAGAGAAAACTCTAAGGACCCATCTGTCGATGCCCAGTATATGTGATAGAGCCAAAAATCAAATAGTAAGCTAAAAATAGCAAAAAGGTGTGAATAGGCAGATCAAGCTGCAGGATGACATCACCTTGATGGGTAAATGTCCAAAAGGGGTCCCACCTTCAAGAATAGAACTGTCAACATGTACCAACATGGAAAAAAAACTGAAATATAATAATAAAATAGGAATAAATCATAGAAAATCATAGAAAAGGCAGAATAGTATGAAATAAGATATAAAAAAATATGGAACAAACATAGAAAATTGCCCAGATGCCTGAGGCACCTTCCTTTCCCCTTACAAATATTGGTAATTCTGGCATGGTCTGAGTGCATCAGTATCTTTTTTGCAAAGAAGAAAAATGGTGAGGCTATAGGTAATTTTGACAGCTGGATGTATTCCTTTCATAGGTTTTCCTCAATGAACCCATTGAGTTTCTTTTGCTCTGCCAGGGTTATGGGATATACCTTGCAATCCTTGGGTATAAAGTTAGGTTTTAGATCTATGGCATGGTCCCATGGTCTGAACTCTGAGAACCGTTCTGATGCAGACTTTTCGAACACTTTTCTGTAGTCCTTGTACTGCTAGATCACCAAGGGTCTGCTCAGCTTTTCCTTGCTCATTTCCATGGGTCAGTCTTTGGAAGACAGAGGTTTTTGCTCGAATGCATGCCATGTTAGAAAAGGCATAGCACCTGGTGAGTCGAGAGCAGGTGGTCTGGCCAATCTGTCAGGATATTAGGTATCTTGGTGGGGACACATCATGTTTATTTATTAGGGGTGGTTCTTTTTGCTCGAATACACCTATGACTGACTCCCCTTGTATCTATGCAAGCAGGGTGTCTAATTTCTCCTCCTGGTTTCCTTCAGTACAAGAGCTTGCCTCATTTTCAGATGTGTGCTCTTGCAGGTTCTCACCAGGGGTCTTTGGGGTTGCAGTGTCTTTTGACATGATTTTGTCGTCCAAGCTTTTATCTATCACCAACTCCCTCCTGAGTTCATTGTCAGATGTGGGTCAGCTCAGCATTGTGTGAATCTTTTTTATCAGGGGCTCACTAGCTGGTTTGAATGAGAGAGTACCCTTTTTTTAATCGATGACTGGGTTTGCCTTCTGAAGCCAGGGGAATCCCAGGATGGCCCTCTCTTTTCCTAGCCCAGTGATTAAAATTTTTGTCTTTTTCATTTTCCTGTCTACTGTCATTGCAAGATCAATGTAGTAAGTAATTGTTCCATTTTTGTTCAGTGTTCTGTCAATGTTTTTCACAAATATTTTCTGGGATAGGGGTAGTTTCTTTAGATGGTATCTCTCAATTAACCATTGGTCAATAAAAGTCCCTCCTGATCTGGAGTCAATTAGGGCTTGGATTTCGATGTTTTTGTTTCCTATAGCAAGGTGAACTGGAAGGCACATAGATTTACTACCCACTTCTGCTAATAATACAGAGGAAACTATCACTCTGGTGGGTTCCACTGTCGATGTGACCCACCATTTCAAAAACCCTCTTTGCCCATGATGTCCAGCACTGCCTCTTTGTCTTCAATGGTTAGTTCATTTACCAGTGCCTGAATTCATTTGTATTGCTCTCAGGGAGTCCTCTTTATTTTAATCCCCTTCTTCATTTCCTCTTTCTTTTTGCTTGGGTCCTTTCCTCCTTTGTGATCAGATGCTCAATGCACAGTCTTGTGGCAAATGAAGCACTTTCCTTTGTGGTACAGTGGTGGTGGCTTCCATTTCTTTTCTGTTTGGGTTTGCCTAAACTCATTTAGTCAGCAGATTTATGAAGCAGCTTGACCTTTTGTTATGGTCTCTACAGCTCTTTCTGGTTCATGCATTAAGATTTGGAGAGACTCCTGAGCTTCTCCATTGAGAATGACTTTTGAGGCTTCTTAAGACTAAAGTCTTCAAAAGTGAGATCAGGTCAAGCTGACCTGTCTCATTTATTGAGTTCATCATTATACAATACAAGCATAAAGAGGTTTCATAAAAGTGTTGACAAGCATATGAGAACATCGACTGGTGGTGAAATGAAAGAACAATAAGTCAATGAAGAGGTGGGCACAATAGCATGGGAAGGAGGTAAGGAGGACAATAGAAAAAGCAGAGTCATGGAGAAGAAAACAATAATTGCATAGATCATGATAAACAAAAGAAGAACATGCCCCCTGTCAGTCCATAAAGAACATGCACCCCTTCCCAGAGAACTGTAACACTTACATTGCACACTTTTGCACCACTGCACATACCTTGATTTCTGTGTTACTTACATCATGCATACATTATATCCAATGAACAAGTGTACATAGCAGTTGTCACACCTTGAAGGACAATCTGATGCCTCCAAATGAACCCCTGTACCCTGTGCACTCCTGCAGCTGTAGGATCTGTGTTCATGTCTTCTGTTGAGACTCTGCACTGAGTACCAACTTGACACATCAATGGCAATATCTTGCATATGTCTCTTGCTGATCTTGCCTGGGGATGGGATGGAGCCCATCAAAACAGGAATGTGTCATGAAGTTGAATGGAGTATCTTCAATGCATGTGTGTGACACTCTTTGTGAGGTGATCTGAATCAGTAAGTAGGTCTCGTCTTGTTTGGAAACATTAGAATGTCATCAAGATTTAGATCTTGTAAATCCACAATTTCTGGAACTTGCACCACTTTAACTTTCTCCATTTGAGCACAAAACTCCCATAATGTCAATGCCTGCAAAGCTTCAGATTGACATTGGTAATCAGTAAGTTGTGATGAGGGCACTACAATCTCATCATCTTCTTCTAACAAAATCCCTATTTTATTATCCTCAACAACATTTTCTGTCAACTGCCCCTCATCGATGACATTACATCTCTCAGCTTCATCATTTTCATGTTGTACTTCATTATCTCCTTCATATGATGTCATGTGTCATGAATGCTCATCACTGTCATCAGGAGAATGATGGTAACACTCTGGACTAGGGTCTTCATTGTTGACTGCAACTTCAAATGAGGACCAAAACAAGTTTTTAAATTCATGACTAGTGAAATGGTCTTCAAAATCAAGCAAGTAAGACATCACTTGTTGTAATGATAATTCTTGGTGTGCAATCATGGCATGAGCATATTTTTGCAACATGAGCTTGGCTTGAATGGTAAGTTTATCATTTCATGGGTCATATTGTCCTAGTTCTGAACTGCCATCTCCAATGTGGATAAGTGACATGTGCCATCAATTGAGCCTTTAAGATATAACCTGTAATGTAATACAGGATTGCTTTAGCCAATTCACCAGAACCAACAAACTTGATATCCATGTTACAATGAACAGTCACAAGAATTGTCTTTCGAAATGATTAACCATTCTATCTAATCATCCTAAATCAATTTTGCCTGTTTCCATGTTCACAATGCTTTGTGGTAAGTAATGATGCTTATCAAGATCAAATTGGCATTCTTTTTTTTCTGAGTCCTTGCAGTACTTATAACAAGTTGCTTGATGGCTTGGAAGAAAGCCAGAGCTTTCAACACTCAAGGAGACCAAAGCATGTAAGGAACTTTGTATATTTTGGGGGAGGAAAACTAAGATACAGTACAAGTACTCAAAGTATAGAATATATACTACTGGGCTAACATGTGATAACTGCAATGCATGTGATAATGGTTAGCTGATGTAAGAGGCACTCTTACATGGCTGTGACATTGGCATTGCTCTGCAAGATGATGGAGGTCCATGTTGAGCAGCACACTATGCACAGTGTAGAGTGCTCACAGATCTTACTACTTACCTGTTGTGTTGGTTAGTGTGCTAAGTAACTTAGGTTAGAGGGCATAGAACTCTCTGTATTGCTAGGTAGAGGTACAGCATACTTATATACCTAGAGAGCCCACATGGTCACATGAGGCTCAGGTCACATGAGGCTCAGTGGGGTAGAGAAAAGGGTGGTGTACCACATGGTTCCTGTCCACATGTCATTATAACATATTTGTATACATGTATTTACATGTATATGTGTTTACACTGAGGCACAGAATAGGTGCCATGTGCAGATTTAATTCAACACCCCCCCACAAACTGTACCAGCATCGACCTGGAGGAGCTTTATGATCTAAGGTGCCATGTATAGGTACTAAGTTTGAACCTTGAATTTAATTCCAAGGGAGCTTCTAAATTTCTCGAAGAGCTGCCTCCCGAGATTTTTAGTAAACATATCTGCCGGGTTTTCAGTTCCCGGGATGAAGACGACTGTGACCTTGCCGTCTTCGATACATTCGTGTATAATGATAGTGAATGTCAATATGTTTAGTCCTTCTTTCCTGAACAGGGTTAGATCCAATGAAAATCAACCCCTGATTATCAGCGCAGATAAGCACCTTACTCAAGGGATATCCCAATTCGGAAAATAAGGATGTGATCCACACTATCTGCCGACAAGTGTCAGAGAGAGCCATGTATTCAGCTTCTGTGGAACTAAGTGCTACAGTTTTTTGCATACAGGACTGCCAGCACATGATGCCTCCTGCTAAGGTGGCAAAGTAACCCATTGTGGACTTGTGTTTCATGATGTCGGATGCCCAGTCCGAATCAGTAAAGGCTTGGAGGCCCTGTTTGCTGTGGCCATCATAGATAAGCTCATATGATTGAGTACTGACTAGGTAGTGCATTATGTAACATGCCTTATTGAGATGTTCTTTACTTGGATTAGCTGAGAATTGTGACATCTTTATCACCATGAAGGCAATATCGGGGCGAGTTCTGAGCATCAGGTACAATAAAGACCCGATCACTGATTGAAACTCAGTTCTGAGAGCCGGATTAAGCTCATCAGGATTTTCCATAGGGACATATCCCATGGGAAGTGGAGTGGGGGATGCCTTGGCATTCGTCATTCCAAACCGAGCTAGCACAGTGGCTAGGTAGGTTGTTTGGTTCAGAGTGATTCTTGATGTGCCTTGTGTTACGCACATACCAAGGAATTCAGTAACATGACCAGTGTCCTGACACTCCCAATGCTTGAGACATGCATTTTTATTTTCCTCTACAAGGCGTTTGTTCTTCCCCAAGAACATGCTGTCATCAACATAGATTATCGTGATGACAATGTCTTTACCATTTTTGTAGATGAAAATGCCAGCATTTGAGCTGGCACGTTCAAATCCAATGAATCGCATGAACATCTCTAGCTCTCTCCACCATGCTAGGGCAGCCTGTTTAAGGCCATACAATGCTCGGCATAAGCACATGACTTTGCACTCTTTACCTGGGATGACAAATCCTTTGGGTTGATGCATGTAAATTTCCTCATCTAGTTTGCCATACAGGAACGTGGTTTTTACGTCGAGTCCCATCATGTACATGCCTTTCAGGGCACTCAGGGCAAACATGAGGCGCACCATCTCGTAGTGGACCACTGGAGAGAATATCTCATCGTAATCAACACCTTCAACTTGCAAGAAGCCTTTGGCCATGAGTCTGGCCCATTTTCATCCATCAGATTTTACGGAGAAAACCCATCTATTTTTGATGGCTTTTCGGCCAGCAGGGAGATCTATGATGTCATAGACATGCCTTTTATGGAGGGCCTCTAGTTCCTTCAGGCATGCACTTCTCCACTCTGATTGCATAGGCTTGGGTAAGCGCACAATGTCGTGATACTGGATCAGGACAGGATCTGACACTGTAGATAGTGCAACTGCTTTGCTAAGCAGAAGGTGCATCAGATCCGTTGTACCTTCAGCAACATAATTATCCCTTCTAGGGCCCCAATATGACGGGGTACCCGAATTGGGTAACCACCATCCTCACTCCTCATTGGGATTCTGGTGCCAAATCCATGGCACCTCAGACTCCTGAGGTTGAGGGGGTGTCACATACTCTAATCCCAAATTATCTGGGGTCTGTGCAGGAGGAGTTCTACTTGCCACTGGTGGTTGAGAGGGCCTAGCTGGCACTTCTTCTTCAATCTGAGGGAGGGCTGGAGTGTGACTCCTGCCTTGTTCCACTGGTTCCCACCATTGGCACTCCCATGCAACGTCTCATTCGATTTGAACAGGGTTGCGATTTTCACCATAGACATTGCCTGGACGAGTTGGGACTCATTGCTGCCTGTTTGATCGCCTTAGTGGAGGTATGGGGGCCTCTACTGCTGGCGGTGCTGGACTAGGCTGGGACAATGGACCTGGTGCACCTGCCAGCACAAACGGATCAGCACCCTGAGGCGGATCGCCAAAGGAGCCAAACAGTGGGTCTCTAGAGATTTTAGGGGTTCCAGACCCTGATTGTGAAGGTGGTGGGGACAGAGCTTGTGGAGGAGGATTTGGTGCCAGTGGAGCATAATGCCTGCAGCCCAGATAGAAGCTGTCATCACTTCCTCCATCACTATCATCCCCTGATCCCCCAGAGTGGTCATCATCTCCAGAAGGGGATATATCCCCGAGATCAGTTTTTGCCAGGGTCTTGGCCCCAGGACAATGAGGGAACAGAATCTCATCGAAGAGTGCTGTAGCACTGACAAATATTGACCCTGATGGGCACATAAAGTGCCAACCCTTGATGCCATCTGCCAGGCCAATGTATGTCATGAGCTCTGATCTTGCAGCTGACTTATTAGGACACTTCTCTTTCAGCAGGTAAATGTAGGCACCGCATCTGAATACCTTCTTATCACTCAGATCGGGCTTTTTGCCATCAAGATCTTCAATTGGAGTTTGCCATTTTAGGTGGTTTATTGGTGTTTGGTTGTAGAGATACATAGCATGCTCTACACAAAATTCCCACCATGATTGTGGTAGGCAGGCAGTAAAGTGCAATGTTTGTGCTTTCTCCATTAGTGTCCTGATCGCACGTTCAGTGCGACCATTTTGTTGGTGGACGTGGGGCACCGACATCTCAATTTTAATCCCAGCCTCTTTGAGCTGGGTTATGAGTTCCCAATCACGGAATTCCCCCCCAGGATTGAAATGCCAACACTTGATTTTTGTGTCATATTGCATTTTGGCCATCGCCTCGAACTGTCTGATTGACTCAGCAGCATTGGACTTGTTTCTCAGGCACTGACTCCATATGTGTGAAGTTTGATCATCAACAAATATGATAAAATATTTGTACTTGTGATAACTGAGTGTTGGTAATTCCTTCAGATCAGAATGGATCAGCTCGAAGGCCTCTTTGGCCCGAGACTCAGATCCAGGGAATGACTTTGATGTCATTTTTCCCTTGGCGCACCCTGGACAAATGTGCCTGTCCCTTGGAATTTTTAGATCTTTGGGAAACTTATGGGTGTGTTTTGGCATCTGTCGCATGGCAGCTTCGCTCGGGTGGCCAAGCCGCTTGTGCCAAATGTCATAGTCAGCAACATAGATAGTCGCGACTTCTAATCTCTTAGTGCTCTGAATGTGCGAATCACACACATAGATGGTTTCACCACATATTATTGGCATCACATCGAGCTGGGGTTTTCCCTTTTTGTTGACAAAGGAAATTATCCTTTTATAGTATATTCCTCAGCAATGAGGAACACTCCCATTGACATAAGCCAACTTGTCAAATCTGGAAGATAGAAAATGGGGGATAAGTGCGTGATGTGTGACTCTGTCTTCCCATTAACTTTTACCTGATGATGAATCAGGACAGCGCCTTTGCCTTTGATCGAAGTTACGCTGGTAGCGGTCTTGACCTGCCATTTCTCAGACATAGGCAAATCCTCATAGGAGGCAAAGTCTTTCATCTCACCAGTGAAGTGCAATGATGTGCCTGAATCCAAGATCCAAGGGGCACCATGTTTGCATTCCTTTCCGGCACACATCACACACGGCCTGATTAGGGCCTTTGCATCACAAGCGACAATATAATTTATTAAAAATTCTATAGGATGCTCAATATTATGGGAATGGCCTGAATAGTTCATCCCTGTCAAGCTATTGTTAGCAATGATGCAATGGTCAGAGAAAAGGACTGACATTTCATCGTAAGCCCCTGTAAAAGGGACTATTGGCTCATCTATGAGCATGTTATCCATGCTTTCCCAGATTGATTGATCCAGTGATAGGTCCACTATGCACTTTAAGGTCTGGAGAACAATTCCACTCACATCGAGACATTACAACACACACTCTGAATCACTACGAACGCCACAAAATCAATTTCAAACCATTTTCACATGATTTCACACTATTTCGAATGCTTTTGAACCATTTCACGACACTTTGAATGACTTCGCAGCACTTTGAATGACTTCGGCTGCCGTATAGTTGTCTTAAAACACTTTTGATACATGATGCTCAACCGGAGTGAACTATTTAGTCACATATCGAGTACTACTGGACACAAGGAGGGATTACAAGAGACTTAGGATATGATAAGTGCATTTTTGTGTTTTATTGATATATTAAAGCAATAGAACAAGAACTCTTACTATATTGGGACAATGTACATTTCACTTATTATCATTTTTCATTTGTTTCATGTTTTACAATACCTTTATTTGCTATGCATACTGCCTCGTGTTCTACACCTGTTATTATTTCCTTTTTAGTACTATTTCTTCAGATTGTATATAGACTTGTATTAGTTAGAATAAATAATAATAGAACAATGGGGAACAGCACAAGTTACCCTCTCGCTATTGTCAGATTTAAAAATCATTCTCTTTAGTCTTATCTTCATGTCACATCTCTAAGTTCTGCGAAATATCGCGAACTTCTTCTAAACTATCGTATTCGCTCTCCGTTTTATCGCCCATTGCCTATCGCCATTCGACAAACACTTCACATTCATTAAACTCGCCCTTCAACACACCTCGAACCCCTTTGAACTTATTCAAACTTATTTGGACTACTTCACATGACTTCGAACCTCTTCAAACCTACTTCGAACTACTTTTGCATGACTTTGAACCGATTTCGAACTCTTTCAAGCACCTTCATATGCTTATACAGACTATTCGCCACAGCCATTATTATTTTGCATCACTAAACATTACGCTTTGGTCTCAGCGGTGATATTTAGTACCACCTCGCACCCTTCCTCTGGCCTGTGTTATACCATCCAAAGCCATTTAGTAGGTTTTGTTTGGGTTTCCAGGTTGAGTACCATCACCGGGACCATCATTTTGGAGCTGAGGGAGACTTCATCGTCATTATCCTCAGGCTCAGGTTCCATTTCAGGAACCTCCTCAATCTGAGCTGATGGCTCGGGGGTTTCCACCTGGTGGCACTTACCTTCCTGCTTCCTCATCTGATCTTCTTCGATGATTCGAAGATTCTTGGCCATTTTAGGCACTTTGATGTCTGTGAGCAGGTCCCAGGCTGCCTGGTAGTCTTTGTACACAGAGGGGCTGGAGGAGACGGTTCTGGTGACCTTTGACTCGGGCTGATTAGCCCACTTTCTTGGGTCAGTGGTGCAGAAATACATGGATTTCCCATGTAGCCATGACATTTGAACACTTTGGTCAAACATCAGTGGGAGGTGAGAGGGGCTGGCCTGCACCAGTCCATTCAAAATGACGCCTTGACCGTTAATGGTCATGGCAACATAGGCAGAGCATACTGCACCCGCATAAGGTGCGCTAGGCACCATGAAGGGCTCCACCATACTGGTGGAGGCAAGGTGGCTGTGAGATTCCTTTTTCTCATGCTTTTCCCTGGCAGCCTTGCCAGACCTATGCTTCTTCTTCGAGTCAGAGCCCAAAGGCTCAGACGACTTCTCACCAGATTTCTCCAATCCCTTCCCTTTCCACTTAGGGTCGCTGCCCTTTCTCTTGACAGCTGACAGCTTCTTCGCCATTTCCCTAGAGCACGCAAAGGCAGCTTGACAGGAGGCTTCTGCTGTCACATGGTCCCTCACTACAGTGTAGGAGAGACTGGTCATACCAGTTGTAGATAAGATGGTGGAAGATAAAGAATCGTACTCCTTCAGCAATGCCAAAAGAAGTAATAAGGCCTGAACTATCTCAGGGATTTCAACACCATCGGCAGTTAGCCACTGGTATCTCTCAGAGATCTGAGCCATTGTCAGCACAGGGTTTTGCGTTGGGACTCTGATTGAGATCGCAGATTTAAAGTCTGCAAATATCTGAGAAGGCCCTTCTTGGCCAAAATCGGCCTGCAGGGCTTGCCACAGGGCACTAGCAAGTCCTGTTGCAGATCCAGATCTGGATCTGATGGAAGGAGATAGGTGGAGCGAGATAGCTCCATATGCCTAATCATTCTCCCGATTCCACACCTTACATGTGGCAACATCAGCTGCCACTGGCACTGTTTCAGCACCAGAGGCAACTTGCCAAAAGCCTTGTGACATAAGCCACGCCTTCATACTTTTGGCCCAGGCCTTGTAGCCAGAGCCGTCAAACAAGGAGATGAGTTTATTGAGCGAGGAGGACATTTTTAAGATTTGAGCTAATAAAAGCACCAAATCAGTCACTTGCTCTTAAATTAGAAATGCCAGATGCAAAACTTAGCACTCCGTCAGAGTACTTTTGTTTAGCACATGATGAGCACCAAAAGGGCGCATCATCGCTCCATGATGTCATGTCAGAGGGAGGCTAACCCCATCACAAAAGCAATGAGGTGCTCAGCACAGTGAAGCACATCGGTAGTAAGACCTGTGCACAACATGTGAGTTGGAGCCCTGAGGGGCTACAGTACAACTCCTTCCAACTAGAGCTCTGAGGAGCTCATAGCTGTGCAACGTTGCCCACAGGGCCCATAACCTGTTGAGCAGTGCACTATGCACAGTGTAGAGTGCTCACAGATCTTACTACTTACCTGTTGTGTTGGTTAGTGTGCTAAGTAACTTAGGTTAGAGGGCATAGAACTCTCTGTATTGCTAGGTAGAGGTACAGCGTACTTATATACCTAGAGAGCCCATATGGTCACATGAGGCTCAGGTCACGTGAGGCTCAGTGGGGTGGAGAAAAGGGTGGTGTACCACATGGTTCCTGTCCACATGTTATTATGACATATTTGTATACATGTATATGTGTTTACACTGAAGCACAGAATATGTGCCACATGCAGATTTAATTCAACAGTCCATAAGGTGCTCTGCAGATGAACACCATGCTTGATGTCCTCTATTGATTCCCCAAATGGAATATAGGTGGTATATTGATGATGGTACCATCAGCATAGGATCAGGATCATCAGGTATGCAGGTTGATATTGAGTCTTCCAAAAAATTCAACAACTGAATCTTAAGACTGTCATCCTGTAGAACCTAATGCTTAATTTCATCAGGGTTTAATTTTTCCTTGAGCCATATCAACATGTGACAGTGCAGACTCGCTGATCAACATCAATGTCTGAACCTGCCAAAAATTTGACCAGAGGGTTGTATACATTAGCCAGATTGATGGTTATGAAAAATGTGGGCATTCCAAGTTGAGTGATCATTGCATGAATCTGATTATGCATGTCAATACATGTGGCAGAAGATTCATGGACATGCTTGTTGATTACATGAACCTCTTGCATAAACTTTAATACTTGGCACTCCTCATCATCATAAGCCATTTTGAAGTCTCCTTGAACAACTCTTTCTAAAACCCAATGGATGCCATCTGGAGAGACAGCTGTGAATGTTTTTGGTACTGATGAGAAATTTCTGCACTTCATTTCAAATTGGTCTGTAACAACATCCATCTCTGTAAAATATTAAATGCTGTAAACAAAAAAGAGGGGTGCTCTTGAAATCCACAATCTGTCAAGCTGAGGAAATGTTTAACATGCCATTTAAAAGATATGCTTTACATCTTGGGTCTTCCAGTCCACCAACTCCAAATGGGTACAACATTGGATACAGTTTGGGAAATAGTTGAGGATTAGCAAACTCATTTTTGGGATTGGTTTCATGACAAATCTTAAAATAACCTCCCTTCTTTTGGATGTGTGATAATGCTGCTGCTCACAGTTCATTAGAAGATGCATAACTGGATATGACCACCTTCTGGAATGCTATTTCAGCACTGTGAGGCAGTTGCTGATGGGTGCTGGTCATCATAGAAGATGTTAAGTTATATCTCAATGTTAGAACATCCCCATCTGTGTGTGATGGTAGATGTTCTATATGAAATGGCAAAAGATTGTTAGCTGGCAAGCTGTTTAAAACATCATAGTTAATGTTGATGACAGCATACAGGGAATTATGAGCTTTGAGCCATATTAATGCTTCTCAAACTTTATGAGCATGTACAGCAAGAGGTTTTGCTTTATCATGAAGCCATTCACAAGAAGGAGAAGTTGAGCTGACAAAAATTGGTGACATGATTTCTTCTACAGAGGGTGGAAGGACTGTGGCAACTCATTGAGGGCACTGAGGATAGGTGATTATATTGCCATGAAACCCTCATTAGTTTTGGGGAAATGTGAGATTAAAGTCTTGCTCACTCAATGGGACAATCCAACATTTTGCACAACACAAGATGATCATAGATTCTTCAATGAATGTTAAATCATGTAGTTTGGGAGGTACTACATCTAGAGTGGTGTGGTTTGCTAGCACAAGAGTTGGCAGTTTATATTTTCTAACCATGTTCAAACATGACAAACAAAGATTTACTTCATATGCAATCTCATCTCCATTCTGATCATGTTGAAGGTATTCATTGGATCAACTTGATGTATGCTAAATGAATCCAACAGAGTGTTTTTCAAAATTCCTGTAGTAAATGGGTGAGGCACATGAACATTAAAATCATGAACATTGGAAGAATTCAAATGGATTTCTTTATCTGAGCAATGAAAACAATTTAGATCTACAGATTTAGCAGAGACTGATTCACAATCTGATGCTGGACATGATTCTGCACAGCACACACAGGTCACACTCCAAAGAACTTGGCACTAGAGCTTTCCAATCAGAATAATTGTATGATCTTATCTTTTAATGTGTGCAGGACTATCTGTGGCCAATTCTCTTGAACATGAGCTGTCCTCTTGCTTGTAGATGGAAAGGTACAACAAATTTGACCATTGGCTGATTTTTCTTTGTGAAGACCATTTATATAGTGCTTCAAACAACAGCATAAAACACTGGTGGAAGATTTAGTGTCATGTTGCATGCATATAGTTGAAGCAGCCAAGATAGGGGTCAACAATGAATATTCTGACCTATTTGAGATTAAAAAAAGATGTGTAGCTCATTCTGGTTATCACATACATATCTGTGACAACTCCACCAGACAATTGTCTTGCAATTTGACACATGCAGGAGGACACACTAAGACAGGTTTCAGCTGAGTACATTCAGGTGTGGTAACATGAGTAACCACCAAATTTTTGAGATTGTTCAGCATCCCCAGAGGAGATATGCCATGACTGGCAGCGACTGCTAATACTTCTGATCTCAATAAAAATTCAAATCTGTCAAAGATTGTCTGAAAATTTGGATAAAAATTTTCTTTCAATGAATGATGTCATGCTCACACCCAACATATTAATTGGGAATGTTCAATGCAAGAAGACTTACAAAAATAGCCAAGACTATGGCATATGATTTGGAGAATATCAAGAGGAGCTTTGAGGACTTCATCAGAAATAGCCAATGCAAGATTAGAAACATCATTGGACTTTACAATAGATTGACACTCCACATTGGAATCATAAACACAAAATCCATTCACAAGATGATGATAAAGTGCCATCAGAGATGCATCAAAGTCATTTTTACACACAGGAATTCCATGAGACAAAGGTACATTCTCTGATTCAGAACAATGAAACTTAGAATAAGTTAAACATGAAGAGTTTAATAATATTTCATGAATTATTGGGAGATTTTTGGACATCAACACAGGGTCTGATGAGATGGATGACAAAGAGTCAATAGCAGTCATTGTAAGGGGAAAGAGAGGTGTTCCAGGCATCTGGGCAATTTTTGAGGTTGCCCTTACAGTCATCAGATAGTCACAAGAAACATCTTCGACAGGCTCATGCAGAGGCCTGTCAACATCTGCATCATACACTTAAACCACTTTGAGAAGCTTAGAGAGAGAAGACAACAAAACAACACACCTGCAGTCTCTGACTGTTGTTTATGATCAGGACAAATGGGATTCATAATGCCTTCCCAAATGAGATATTCTCAATAAAATGAAATCCAGTCTTTTTCAAGCATGACTTTGGAACTTAATGGATTAATGATGCTCAAGTTGGCCATGGAGGTAAGATGGCCATAACCCATGTTGGCATTCACAGGCAATGAAACAAGCATCGTTGATCTGGGCATGTTTAACAAATTGGTGAAGGATCAAGAAATTTGGGAGCTAAGTTGCTGATTGTCAAAGATAATGACCCCTGATTTTCCAAGAACACTCCTTTTAGTAAGCTCACTTCTATAAAAACCACTTAGGCATAAGAACAAAATTTTTTTGATTTCATCTACCGTAGATATGTATTGCATACCAAAAGTTCTGGGATGGTGGTGTAACTTGTAATGTCTTAACAAGCAGATTACATCTCAAAATTCCAGAAAACTGTTACATAACCATGGACTGGACCTTCAAACACTAGCTAGGAGAAAGTTAGAGTTGAAGAAAACTGAGTGATTGGAGGATCTGTGGATTGCTTACAAACTTACTTACAAACCCAAGTCAAGTGACCAAGGGCCAATGGGAACTGAACATGTTGGTCTTTCTCTGGGATCTCCAACATCATCGAGATCTAAAACCCACTACTAACATAGTGGGAATTTTTATTTTATAATTATTTTCCCTTTTTCCCATGTTTGTACATGTTGACAGTTTTATTTTCAAAGGTGGTCTTCTTTCGACACCACCCCTTGGTATGACATTATTTCATGGCATTGACTTGACTATCTCTGCCTTTCCTATTTTTAGACTGCTATTTGATTTTTGGGCTTCTCACATATACTGGGCACTAACAGAGGAGTCCATAGAGTTTGCTCTTCTGATTTCCCACTATTAGGTGCACCTGTACCATTTGGTCATAACTAAACCAGATCCAAGCAGTTGTCTGGTTACAGCTGTCCTAATGATGAGTGCTGCCTCTGGATCACTGGCAGTTGCAATGCATGGTGAGGCTTGGCATCATCTTACAAAAGAAAAGTATTAGGTACAAATTATTTCTGGCTCATGCTGAATTTTGAAAGGATGAGTAATAGGATGTGGTACAATGAAGCAATGATGTAAGTGCAAAACAAGAGAAGGTGTAAGGGCAACCTCAAAGCCTCACTTAGCAGTGAGCTAACAGAGGGGAATCCAAAGTTAACATTATACTACATAATACAGGCACTCCAGGCACACTTAACAGACGCACTTAACAGAGGGGAATCCAAAGAGAAAACTCTAGAACCCATCTGTCAATGCTCAGTATATGTAATAGAGCCAAAAATCAAATAGTAAGCTAAAAATAACAAAAAGGCAGAAATAGGCAGATCAAGCTGTGGGATGACATCACCTTGATGGGTAAATGTCCAGAAGGGGTCCCACCTCCAAGAATAGAACTGTCAACATGTACCAACATGGAAAAAACTGAAATATAATAATAAAATAGGAATAAATCATAGAAAATCATAGAAAAGGCAGAATAGGGTGAAATAAAATATAAAAAAATATGGAACAAACACAGAAAATTGCCCAGCTGCCTGTGGCACCTTCTTTTCTCCTTACATCACCCCCCTTCTATGATGCATTGCCCCAATGCATTCAAAACTGTATTTGCCCAAAGTCAGATGCTTGGATGCACTGAGGCGCAGAGGAATGTTGCCGGTGGAACTCCCTGACCAGTTGTGGGGCATTCACATCAGACTCTGCAACCCAGGAGTTCTCCTTGTACTCATAACCCTTTCAGTGTACCAGGTATTTGAGTTTACCTCGATGTAAGCAGCTGTCTAAGATGGACTCAAGCTTATACTGAGGTTTGCCTTCGATAACTGTAGGCGGTGGGGGAGGTCATGTCACATGTCCAGAAAATGGATCTGTGGTTGCTTACAACATGGAATACAGGGTAGAGTCTGGACATGGACTGTGGTAGCCATAGGCAGTAGGCATTCAACCCAATGCATCTAGTGATGAGGAATGGTCCAAGAAAGTGGTGGGCAAGTTTCTTAAATGTATGTGTGGTGAAAATGTCACTAGAGTCAAGATAGACATAATTACCAACCTTACATGTGGGTGTGGGTGAGTGACCCTGGTTGTAAAAGCATGCCATGTCATCCTTTGCCTTGGCCAAAGCTGACTTTGCCTTCTCCAAGGTGTCCTTCATTTGCTCTGTGAACTCATTTACCATCTCCAAATGCAAGGGTGCTTTTCAAGGCTCAAAGCCCATGCATGGGTGTCACCCTGTGTTGAGGAGGAAGAAAGTTTTGTTGGGTGGAAGAGTAGACATGATTGTTGTATCCAAACTCAGCCATGGGAAGGAGATCTTTCTAATCATCCTGTCGCTCATTAACAAAGATATGGATGTACTGCTTCAGTTCTTGGTTGACTCGTTCTGTCTGTCTGTCTGTCTGTGAGTGGTAGGCAGTTGAGGTGAGAAGTTTGATCTCCAGCAGGCACTACAGCTCTCGGGTGAACTCTGCAATAACTTGTGGTCCTTGGTCAGAGGAATGTGCCAGGCAGTCCATGGAGCTTCCACACATGTTACAAATAGAGTTGAGCTGCTCCAAGTGTGGTGACAATCATATGAGTGAGAATAAAATGAGCTTGCTTCCCAGCAGAGTTGACTGTGCACATTACCGCATCAAACCCATTGGACTCTGGTAGTTCCACCACAAAGTCCACACTGATGACATCCCAATGATTCTCTGAGACAGAAAGGGGTGTAACTCACCCATAGGCTTGTGCCATGGAGTCTTGGTGCATAAGCAGACATCACAGGTATGGCAGTACTGACCAATAAGTTGAGACATCTGGGGCCACCAATAATTCCATGATATGAATTCCAATATCTTCCAACACCTGGGGTGGCTGGCAATGAGCGAGTCATTGATGATACTCAACCCAGAAACCCAAACAAAACCTACTAAATGGCTTCAGATGGTATAACATGAGTCAGAGGAAGGGTGTGAGTTGGTACTAAATATCACCGCTGATTTCCAAACATTGTTTTTAGTGAGGTGAATTGATGAGGAATGGTGTGAATAGTCTGTAAGAGCATACGAAGAAGTTTAAAATAATTCGAAATAGGTTCAAAGACATGTGAAATAGTTTGAATAAGTTTGAAGATGTGCAAAGTAGTTTGAATAAGTTCGAAGAGGTTCAAGGTATATTGAGAAATGAGTTTAGCAGATGTGATGTGTTTTTCGAATGGCAATAAGCAATGGGTGATAAAATGAGGAGCGAATATGATAGTTTCAAAGAAGTTCATGATATTTTGCAGAACTTAGTGATATGATGCAAGGTAAGACTCAAGAGAATGGCTCCTAAATCAGACAATGAGTGAGAGGGTAACTTGTGCTCTGTTCCCTGTTGCTTCTCTTTGCTTCTGATTCTAAGTAACTAATACAAGTCTATATACAAATTGAAGAGATAGTACTAAAAAGGAAATAATAACATGTGTAAAACATGAGGCAATATATCAAACAATGAGGACTTTGTAGATCATAAAACAAATGAGAAATGATAATAAGTGAAACATACATTGTCCCAATATAGTAAGAGTTCTTGTTCTATTGCTTTAATATATCAATGAAACATAAAACTACTTATCATATTCTAAGTCTCTTGTAGTCTCTCCTCATGTCTGGTAGTGCTCAATATGCAGCAAATTGGCTTGTTCCAGATGTGCAGCATGTATCAAAAGTGTTTCAAGACAGCTATATGGCAGCTGATATTGTTCAAAATGCTGCAAAGTCATTCGAAGTGTCACGAAATGTCGCAAAATGGTTCGAAATAGTTTGAAGTCATCTGAAATAGTGCAAAATAGTTCAAAAAAGTTTGAAAAGGATTTTGTCAGGTTTGTAGCGGTTCAGAATGTCTGTTGTAATGTGTCGATATGAGTGGAATTATTCTCCAGACCTTATAGTGCATAGTGGACCTATCATGGTAGTGCTGAGAGATGAGTCATCATCAAAGCTGGGGATCATTAGGGATGTAGATGTGGTCATGGAAGTATAGGATGTTATCCTTTTTTGTCCACTCTGCTTCACAAAGCAAAGGAGTGGATCCCTTTCTCAGCTTCTTCACTGCCAGAGCACAGCATCCTTGTGTAAACCACTATGGTTCGCATGATGAAAAGCTGCCTTCCATTCATCCCCTTCCTTTATCCACACATTGTTGTAACCCCAATAGACATCAAGCTTGGTGAAGTAATGCACCCTGCAGAGTTGGTTGATGAGTTCAGATATGAGGGATAGTAAATAGTAGTTCTTGACTATGATGTTGTTGAGGCATTGATAGTCTTGAACTGGTCAAAGGGACCCATCCTTCTTTCTAACAAAGAAGAAAGGTGAGGCCATGGGTGACTTTGAAGGGTGGATATGACCAGAAGCCAAGTGTTCATTGATGAATTTGTCAAGTTGTCATTGTTTTTTGAGGGAGAGAGGATAGACCTTGCAGGAGAAGGGTGTGGCACCCAGAGTGAGCTCAATTGCATGATCCCACAGCTTACAGCTAGGAAGTGAGTTGAAAGATTCCTTGGAGAAAACATCCTTGAAGTCATGCAGGTGAGGAAGTACCAAGTCAGTAAAGGATTTGGGCACACTGTTCTTGTGAAAGGCCTCTGCGAGGCACTGGGAGATGTTTGAGGTGGCATGCACCTCATGCAAAGGGTTAATAGCAGTGTAGAAAATTCAGTTACCTTCCTCAATCTCCTCCATTTCCTACACATCATCATCAGAATCAGGTGCAAGATCTGCAAGATCCTCTAAGTCCACATTGGCTATAGACATTGGACCAGCATGACACTTTCAAGTGCACTGTAAGAGGACCTTTCACCCTCAACATTCCTGTCTGCCTTCAGTGAAACAAGTATGGCAATGAGAGGGACAATGACTCATCATAACTTCACCTGTCACCCAGTCAACCTCAGGATTATGATCACGAAGCCATGGGTAGCCCAACATCGCCTCCTGCTTCCCCAGTTGGGTCACAGCAAAAAGAGCCCATTTATTGTGGTCCTTGTACTAGAGGACTAGGTCCACAACCTTCCAAACTGCCCCAGCTTCATTTAGAGAGCCATCCACATTGTAGACAAGTATGGGTCGAGATAGTGAGCAGGTATTGAGTTGTTTTTGTTGAACCAGGTGTGAATTGATGAAAAGGTCTGTGGTGCTCAAGTCCAGGAGAGCAGAGACACCAAGTATTTGCCCCATATTTGTAGTCTGCAGCTCAATCTCCAATTCTAGTGATTGCTGGGAGGGGGTGGATGCCACAATGTAATTGTGTGGTAGCTTGCACTCCCAAGATTTCAATCTGGGAAGAGGAGGAACAGGTGTGAGTGGAGTGGGTGTGACTTCCATTGAGCTGAGGGACTCGGGGGGGAAGTTGGTCATGGAGTGAAGTTCTTCCTCAAGTGGGTAGACCAGCAGGGTGTCAAAGTGGTTACTGGTGGGCAGTGGGGGTGGGTAGTTGGAGGGATTGGAAGCATGTGTGGTCATAGTGGCATGGAGTGTAGTGTTAAAAGCTGCATTCATGAGTTGGTTCTCATCACAGAGAAAAGCAGCTTCATACTAAGCATCAATATTGTCATCAGCTGGGCATCCCTTCAACATCTGTGCAATCTGGTTCTGAACCTCTCAATTTAGACCATGATGAAATTTAACCACCACTGGTAGCCCATTCCTGTTGAAATTAAATCCTGATACATGCTGCATACATGAGGCCATGCATGCAGCACACACATGTTACTGCGCTTACTGCACATACATGTGGTAAACACATTCCTGAGTCATGTGACATCCTTACTATTATGTATATAAGGAGAACCTGTACTATAGTAGATATACAGTGTTCTTACCTCTGCTAAACCCTAGCTCTAAGACTAACTAAACCCCAGGTAGATTATAAGGAACGTGTCATCTCTTCCTCTGTGCAGCATATGTAGTCTGCTCCAACAGGTTATGGGCCCTGCTGGGCACGTCGCGAACGCACCTTAACTGGCTGCGAACGATGTTGACTTCATTGTCTCCAAATTGTAACCTTGCGCTCTTCGTGAGCTGCATTGCGCTCTCTGCAAGCTGCATTTAAAAACCCAGGTTGACTAGGGTTAACCACTCTGAAGGAGTGTTTTTGCCTGAGATTATGGAATGTGTTTTCTTGAAATAAGAGGACTGATTGAGTGCTTTTACCAGCTGCCACTATAATATCATGTCTTCAACTCTTGAAAAACTCATACAAACTTTTGACGGCTCTAACTACATTCAATGGGCCGACTCAATGAAGGCGTGGCTCAGGTCTCAGGGCCTCTGGCAAATAACTAGCGGGATGGAACTAAAACCACCCCTGGCGCCTCCTTTGACGGCGACAAATGCTGCACTAGTAGCGGAAGCTAATGCCAAGCTCCAGACCTGGAACAATAAGAATGACCAGGCGATTGGTAGTCTAGTGCTCCACCTGGCCCCCTCTATTCGGCAGCATGCCAACACCAAGGACACTGCTGAGGAGGTATAGGATCTCATCTGCACCGACTATGGTGTTGATGGCCCCTCCCAAGTCTTTGCGGACTTTAGGTCTGCAATCGCAATCAAAATTCCAGCTGCAAATCCTGCGCCAGAGATTGCCAAAATGGCTGATAAATTTGAGCGCCTTACGGCTGCCAATGTCGCCATCCCCGAGTTAGTACAGGCAATGATTCTACTTGCTGCGATGCCACGCGAGTACGATTCTCTATCTGCCACAGTCCTTAACACGACCACTACTAGAGCCTTGACGTTTAAACATGTCAAGGACTCCATTGTCGCTGAAGCCTCACGGCACACAGCAGTTGGAAAGCCCATTGGCCCACCTCAGGCCACCAAGCTTTCTGCTGTCAAGTGCAAAGGGGGAAACCCCAAATGGCAATCTCAAGGCAACAATGGAGAATCATTCCGAAAGCGTAGACGACGTGGGGACAAAAAGACTAAAGAGGAAAAACCTAAAGAGAAACATTCCCACCTCGCCTCACAAGCCTTTACTACTATAAATGGTAATGGCACCATCATACCGCCAATGCCGCTCATCCAGCGCATCAAGAAGCATGAACATACTCCCACAAGGGATCCTCGCCGCCGACCGCCTGCACAGGCATACACGGGCATGGCCTCTACCTCTCATTCGGTCTATACCAAATATCAGCAGGCTTGAGACACCCTCGAGCAAATGAATCTCCCATGCAGCGCGAAAAATCTGCGACCGCTGGAAGAGCACCTAACAGTGCGAGAAGATAAGAGGAGGAGGATTGAACCAGAACCAAGGATCGTAGAGGTAGAAGACGATAGCGTCTCCCTTGGATCAGAACCTGCCATTTCTGATGAAGAAGTATGGAAAGCCATCGATGAAATGCTTGTCGATGAACCGCTTGAAACAGGTACATATGATGAAAAGTCAGTCCTTTTCCTTGCCACAAGCACAAGAATTAACATTCCACTGATCACAGCGAACTTTTCATGTGAAATTTTACCACTACTAAATGTATCATGGAACAATTTACATCTTAATATATGTGTTATGTGTGCAAATGGAAATTGTAAGAAAGGTGCCGACTGGATCATGGATTCAGGTGCATCAAAACACTTCACTGGTGAAATTAAAGATTTTGCTTCTTACGAGCCTTTACCGAGAAAGGACTCTACCCTGGTTCAAACAGCCACAGGTACTACTCATATAGTAGGGAAAGGAGCAGTCTTCATTAGACATCAGGTAGTATGTCATGGGAAGTCAGAGATACGTGAAATGCGATTATACCCCGTCTACTACATACCCGACTGTAATGCTCGATTACTGTCAATGGGCATCTTCTTACAAGACGGAAGTGATGTGCATGGTTCCTCTGCACACATTTCATTTTTCAAGCAAGGAAACCCAATTATGGATTGCGTCCCTCTTATGAAACGTGACACTATTTATTGGGCTCGGACTCATATATTGAGCACCAAGGGAATCAATGTCGTGACAATGTATGTTGCAGACTACTCGACTTGGCATAAGCGACTTGGACACCCATCCAAAGAGGCGCTAGGGAAGATGCCTAATAGCACCATAAAATTCCCAAGGAATTTAATTATTCCTAAAGACAAAATTATATGTCCAGGGTGCGCTGAAGGGAAAATGACCTCAAAATCTTTTCCTGAATCAGATTCATGCGCTGAAAGACCCTTTGAATTAATACATTCCAATCTGAAGGAACTCCCAGTACTATCGTACCATAAACATAAATACTTTATTGTATTTCTGGATGACAAAACGTCACATATCTGGGTCCAATGCCTTAAAAAGAAATCTGATGCTGCTGCTGCCATCAGACAATTTTGGGCAGTGGCTTTGACACAGTATGGCGCTACAATCAAGCACTGGCGTGTTGATCCAGGGGGGGAGTTCAAAGATCATGAGCTACAAAATGTGCTCAAGGACTTTGGCATCAAAATAGAGATGTCTGCACCCCATGTTCACCAACAGAATGGGCACACAGAGCATGCCATAAGGACAATAATGGAAAAGTTGCAAACCCTGCGATTTACTGCATGTCTACCACAATCATGGTGGGAATTTTGCATTGAACATGCAACACACCTATACAACCGAACCCCGATAAGGCGCCTAAAATGGCTGACACCAGTTGAGGACCTGACAAAGGTCCGCCCAGATCTAAATGATCTGAAGGTTTTTGGTTGTGGTGCTTACGTCTACCTACCCAAGGAGAAGCATCCAAACACATTGGCTCCTCGATTGGAGTTGATGACATACCTTGGATTAGAAGATGGCATTAAAGCACACCGTTTCATGTGACCTAGTGGCGCAATATTCATTGGTGCTATGGCACTATTTGATGAAATGTTGTTCCCATGCTGTCCCGGAGCTAAAACTCCTGCCAATATGGACCTTGGTGATTTTCCACCTCCAGAACCAGAAGATGATGACCACTCATCTGGAACGGATGGCGATGATTCTATACCGCCACAAGATCCGCCCCTTCCTCCATCATCAGAAAATGATGATGATGATGTACCAAGTGAGCAAAAGGCACATGACGATGTGACAAATGCTCCTCCTCCGCCACCTCCAGTAACCACTGAGGACTTTCATCCAAGACGTGATGATCAACAGGAATGGCAGCAATTGCCCCATCGATCAGGCAGGCAGAGGAACATTCCAAACCATCCTGGCAATACCTATGGAGAGAAGCGACTCTCCTCTGACATAGAGAGAGACATTGCACGTGATCGATATTGGAAGAGATCTGTGGGTCAAGATTCAGATCATAACCGAACACAACCACAAACTCAACAGAAAGAACCGGTTGCTGGACCGAGTTCGGCACCCCACGAGAGTGTGCCCGATTCCAATGATCAAGAACATGATCACCCAATGGGGGAACTGGATGAAGCAGGTTATATTAAAAAGATAACCAAGGAAGGAGGAGATAAGCTTATTCGCTGGCTGTTGTCAAAAGCAGTCAAACCATCGAGCGAAATAAGCCAAGTTCCAAACCAATTTCGCGATATTGCGCACCTACCACGGCAGCAGCAACATGAGTGGAAACAAGCTTGTCATGAAGAATTAGAGGCTCTTCATAAGCGACAAGTCTATGACATCGTCGATCTTCCACATGATCGAAAAATGATCAAAAATAGATGGGTTTTCTCCGTAAAATCGGATGGAAGAAAACGAGCCAGACTCATGGCCAAAGGCTTTTCACAAGTTGAAGGCGTTGACTTTGATGAGATTTTCTCACCGGTAGTCCGCTATGAGACCGTACGCCTCATGTTTGCACTTGCATCTCTAGAAGGCATGTATATGACCGGCCTAGATGTAAAAACTGCATTTTTATATGGCAAACTAGATGAGGAGATCTAGATCAACCCGAGGGTTTCAGACTCGAGGGAAAAGAGTGCAAAGTATTGCGCTTACGCCGAGCATTGTATAGCCTTAAACAAGCCTCACTTGCATGGTGGAAAGAGCTAGAGGCATTTATGTGCACCATTGGGTTCGTGCGCGCCAGCTCCGATGCCGGCATTTTCATACACAAGGATCCTAAGACAGGCAGCATTGTTATTGCACTCATCTATGTTGATGATGGCTTGTTCATGGGGAAGAACAAGAAACTTGTGGATGAAAAGAAAAATGCTTGTCTAAAGCATTGGGAGTGCCATAGTACTGAAAAAGTCATGGAATTCTTAGGCATGTGCATCACCCAGACTGCAAGCAAAGTCAAACTCGATCAAACTGAATATCTCGCCAAAGTGCTTGAGAGATTCGAGATGACAAATGCCAAAGCGACCCCCACTCCACTCCCGACTGGTTACAAACCATCGGAAAACACAGCAACGCCCAATGTGATGCTTAGATCAAAATATCAGTCTGTGATCAGATCTTTATTGTATCTGATGCTCGGAATGCGACCTGATATTGCTTATGCAGTAATCAAGATGTCGCAATTCTTGGCTAATCCTAGCCAAGAACATCTAGACAAAGCAATGTACATCATGCGCTATCTGGTGGGAACCCAGAAATATAACATTGTCTATGATGGTGAGAAGTCCGAGGGGCTACAGGCCTTCACAGATTCTGATTGGGCAGCTGACACTGTCAAACGCCGATCTACAATGGGTTACTTTGCTACTCTAGCAAGTGGCATTGTGTGCTGGCAGTCCCGTTTACAAAAAACTGTAGCACTGTCATCCACAGAAGCCAAATATATGGCTCTCTCCGACACTTGTCGACAGATAGTGTGGATAGAGTCCTTATTCCAGGAACTTGGATATGTACTGAAGTGCATACCAATCTGCGCTGATAATCAGGGATCCATCTTTATCGGATCAAATCCAGTTCAGGAACGAAGGACCAAACATATAGACATTCGCTACCACTATACCCACGAATGCATAGAAAATGACAAAGTCATGGTCATTTTCATTCCTGGAAATGATAATCCAGCTGACATGTTCACAAAGAACCTTGGCGCTGTCTTATTCAGGAAATTTAGAGACTCTCTTGGAATTACTTTCGAGATTCAAACTTAGCTGCTTAGAGCGCTGTACAGTTTGAGGGGGGGTGTTGAAATTAAATCCTGATACATGCCGCATACATGAGGCCATGCATGCAGCACACACATGTTACTGCGCTTACTGCGCATACATGTGGTAAACACATTCCTGAGTCATGTGACATCCTTACTATTATGTATATAAGGAGAACCTGTACTATAGTAGATATACAGTGTTCTTACCTCTGCTAAACCCTAGCTCTAAGACTAACTAAACCCCAGGTAGGTTATAAGGAACGTGTCGTCTCTTCCTCTGTGCAGCGTATGTAGTCTGCTCCAACAATTCCCATATCCCGCCATGTCCACTAAATTCCTAAACTCATCAATATAGTCATCCACAGATCAGTGCGCTTGGTAATATAAGGATGACTCGAGGCACATTAAGCTCATTGGTGTTCATAGAGAGGGCAGAAGTGTCATACAAACTCCTTCCTGAAGTCATCTCAAGAGGAAAAAGGGAGGGAACTGAGTTTCTGGGCTTGGTGCAAAATGCAGTCAATGTAGAGGTAGGCACACTCAGACTTCACATATGTAAAGGCCCAATAAATTTTTGTGGTGTCATCTAGGAATTGATTAGGGCAAAGACTGATGTATAGCTTACAGGAGTTGAGAAAAGAACATCTATGAGAGTCACCATGAGTTGCCCTCTTTACTTTGTTGCCAGTGGTATTACATAGAGCATTGATGCTGGAAGCAGTTGGAGTTGAAATAAATGGGATATTAGATGAGGAACTAAGCTGTAGGTTATTAACAAAACTTTCAATGCATGATTTAACCAATTCAATTTGGATGTGCAATCTGGTGATGGTGCCTTTGAGTGCTTCAACACATTTTTAGGCATCCATAGCACATGGCAGTGTGTTGAGTGGAGATAAGCATGCACTTAAGGTGGTGATATGGCTCCCTATCACCCTGCACTCATACTACATCATTTTTCACAATTGTGCACACTGCTTGGACACCTTCTACTCACTTTGCACAGCATGCTTTTGCACACCTTCATGCACCTTTGTGCACTTTAGTGCACTTTCATGTGCCTTTGTCTGCTTTTGTGCACCCAAGGGCACTTCCATGCACCTTTGTGCACTTTAGTGCACTTTCATGCACATTTGTCTGCTCTTGTGTGCCTTTGTCCACTTTCGTGTGCCCAAGTGCACCTTCATGCACTTTTGCACACCTTTGACCACTTACTTTTGTGCACATTTTACATTTCCACTGTGCCTTTGGATCCCCCTTAGCTGCCTCCAATTGTGTGCCTTAAATGCACCTTGTTATGTTTTGAACTGCCTTTGTGCACCTCCCATGCTCCTTATCTGCCTTTCACAGTTACTGCATGCTCAATGCACCTTTATGTGCTCCTTTTATGCTTTGCCAGCAACTCACATTCCTCACTGCACACTCATTGCACTATCCATTTATCACACACAACAATCCACTACCACACCTATTGCACTGTGCATCATAGCTTCCAGCTTACTGGGGTGCTTATTCGAGGTGCACCATGATTGCAGCATGAGCCAACTGTGCATTCTCACATAATCTGGGCACTTTGCACCTATTTGGCATTGGACTATGTGCACTTGGGCACTTTCATGTAATCCTGGCGCTTTGGCACTATTTGGCCTTGCACAGCATCTCCTTATAGTTTTTCCACATTTCCAATTGGCATTGCCTTATCTGGTAACTAGCACAGGTCAATCATGTCACTATTACTAAGGCACAGCATGTGACATAACACTGAAGTGGATTAATTGGGAAGAGTGCATGGGACCCTATGCACACCAAAAATAGAGCATCATGCTGGAACAGTTTGGTATTGGGCTATAGCATGTGCAAATCTTATTGGCTAAGGCAGCAGCATAGTGTGGTCAGGTTTAGATGGGCCAATGGATGCACTTGTGGGTAGCACATGGTGCTTTCTATTTTTATACTTTATTTTACCATTTTTTATCACATAAGCCATTTGTACATAGTAGGCAAACAGATAGAGAATCCAGAGGATCTTTCCCCCCCTCATAGTTCATAGCTCATTCAGCATCACACATAGTCTGTACACCAGCATCCAGTCTGTGCACCTTTGTAATGTGCCCTTCATATAGCCACATTTGCATATTGTTTGCATCCCACATCATATTGCTGTGTTTTGTCCCTTCATTGCATCCTTCTCTTTGTTTGTGCACTCTTGCAGTGCACTCTTCATATAGCTGTGTTTGCACATTATTTGCACCCCTCATTTTGTGCACCATTTGCACATTTTCGCACCAGTTGTGCTCATATCCCATTTGTGTCCCTAGCCTGTGCATCACCCTTGCAGCACATCCCAGTGCTGTCCTTCTCCCACTACACCTCCCGCTTTTGTCTCCCTCATCATTGTGCATTTTTGTGCTCCCATTGCATGTTTTTCTACACTGCACATTTTTGCCCTGTTGCATTGCGCACTTTTTCACCATTGTGCATACCTCCCTTTTTGTGTACACAACTAGTGCACATATCAAAAACCATCATACCAGCCTCTTCATAGTCTCTGTGCCCTGATGGACAATCCAAGGCCCTCTAAGCAAACCCCCTCACCCCAAGCATGCCTGCAGCTGTAGGTTTAGTGTTCACCCCTTCTGTTGAGACTCTGCACCAAGTACCAACTGAACACATCAGCAGGGGTGTTGATTATGTCCTGGGTGATGTCCTGTAGGTGTAGGATGCATTATATCCATACTGTGCTTCAATTCCAGGCCTAGGGAGAGAGTTTTCTACTGTAAGGGCAGCCTGAAAGCCTCACTTAAAAGTGAGCTAACAGAGAGAAATCCAAAGTTAATATTATAATACATAATACAGACACCCCAGGTGCACCTAACAGAGGGGAATCCAAAGAGAAAACTCTAAGGACCTCTCTGTCAATGCCCAGTATATGTGATAGAGCCAAAAATCAAATAGTAAGCTAAAAATAGCAAAAGGTGGAGATAGCTGGATCAAGCTGTGGGATGATGTCACCTTGATGGGTAAATGTCCAGAAGGGGTCCCGCCTCTAAGACTAGAACTGTCAACATGTACCAACATGGAAAAAACCAAAACATAATAATAAAATAGGCATAAATCATAGAAAATCTTTTCCGTTACACTGATACTATTATCTCTGATTGTGGACCACAATTTGCTTCCACATTTATGTGGGAATTAAACAACATATTGGGAATTCAAACTAAACTATCTATAGCATATCACCTGCAAACTGATGGGCAGATAGAGAGAATCAACCAAGAGTTGAAGCAGTACCTATGTATGTTTGTCAACTACTGACAAACCAATTGGCCTGAATGGTTGGCAATTGCTGAATTTTTCCACAATAACAAATTTCATTCTGCTACTTGCATGTTACCCTTCTTTGCTAATTATGGGTATTATCCCCACATAGGAATAGAACCCTGAAGGGCAGTTAAGGTACAGTCAGTAGAAGACTTTGTATCTAAGATGCAAAAGATACAGGAAGAGGCAGAAGTGGCATTGATGAAAACATATGAGAATATGATGCAACACATGGATTGTACTCAAGTCATCACTCCAGAGTACAAAGTTGATGACTTGGTATGGCTAAGTACCAAGGATCTAAATATTCCATGACCTTCAAAGAAACTTACAGAGAAACCAGTTGGCCCATATGCAATCTCTCAAGTTATTTTGCCTAATGCAGTAGTGCTAAAATTACCTCAATCATCCAAAATTAATCCTAAGAGTAACGTTTCCCACCTATGCCCTTACTATCTGCCCACTATTCCTGGTCAACAAACTACTCCACAACCTCCCATAATGGTGGAAGGTGCTCCAGAATATGTAGTTGAAGCAATTCCAAACTCACATCTTCAATGAAATAAATTGGAGTTCTTAATAAAGTGGAAGAACTATACTGACAAAAATAATTTGTGGGAACCTGAAGAAAATTGTAAGCAAGTGCATAATGTGATCACCCAATTCTTTAAACATAATCCAAATGCTCCATGTCACATTGCAAGAATGGTTGTGAGGGGATGAACTTCTGGCCTTACCAAAATTTTACAGAGAGGACAGATACAATATTTTCTCACCTGGAAGTTGAGGCATAAAAGGGGGGTAATGTTAGGAAACAGCCCATTACCCAATAAAATTTTATTTTATTTTATTATGTTGAACTATGCTACATTATGCTGAAGAATGCTATACTTTGATAGCATGAGAATTATATTTTGCACACATCAATATGTACATGCATGTACGATAAGCACATCAGTGACAACACTGTACAATATATATAACATAGTATATAAACCCTAAATATACACCTAGGGGACTCCAGTTGTGTTCTCTTAGGTATTCTACCTACACTTGTAGTGTGAAATGCCTTTCTCAACCAACTCATCTGTTGTTAACCCCTCGCATCAAAACCATCAATTCACATGCATCTCACCCCTTCTTGTAGAGAGAACCCACACAGTATTAGCTAGCAGATAGTGGGTGTCACCCTAACACCTTCCACACATCACAGGTACTACCATTTATCGAGAACAACAAGGACCTTTTTCCTGGACATGAATTAGAAATGCCACCACCCATCATCATCAACTCACACAAAGAATACACCATTGATAGGATCCTTGAGAAGTGAAAGCATGGCCAAGGTGTACAATACCTTGTGCATTGGCTTGGCTATGGCCTGGAAGAAGACTATTGGCTGCCCAGTTGAGAACTGGATGACTGTGATGACTGTGAAGCACTTGACATCTAATTGGCTTAAAAGGATGGAGTTTTCACTAGGTAGCTCTTTTACCTTTACACACCACTGGTAGCTTTTCCCCATGTGGGTTTTTGATGCACCCATGATCACACACCTTATATGTATAGTTTTTTTTTTTGCTTTATGTGTTTTCACTTATTTTTGAAGGAGGGGGAGGGTTGTAAGGATGTCCCTTGTTGATACATATTTACAGACCTCATACTTTGGCCTGACTCATCCTTACAACACTTTACAACCACCATCACACCATCCTGTACTCTAGAGTCATATTAGAAACCATCTCTCTTGCTCATGTCTTTCCACTTAGTAAATCTCTCCAAGATTACAAGGGTCTTCAGAAGATGCCAGACTTTGCCTAAGGAGTTGGGAGCAGCAAAACCAGGAAATTGTTTCATGTAGATAACTTCATGAGAGGTAAGTTCACCATTAAGGTATGTACCCTTGATATCAATCTGATGAAGCTCAAAATCCAAGTGTGCAGCCATGGCAAGAACAGTGCAGATTGAAGTGAGCTTGGCAATGGGAGCAAAGGTGTCAAAGTAGTCAACTCTGGAAACTTGAGAGAACCCCTGTGCAACAATATGTGCTTTGTAATGCACGATGTTCCCTGCAGCATCTTTCTTCACACAGTAGACCTACTTCAAATCAACAATGTTTGCATCTGCAGGTGGTCTTTGCATAGGCAGCTTCAAAAGGAGTCATACCAGGTAAAGTCTTGGTAAACATATGATTCATCAACCAGACAACATGTCGAGCAGCCTTGCCCCACAAACTCCTTGGTAGACTACTCGCATGCAACAAAGTGTGTTTAATTATGCTGCTCTTCCACTCCATTTTCTTTTGGCATGTCATGGAATGTGAGCTTTTGTTCAGTACCTTTCAACTTCAGGTACAGAACAAATTCCTTGCCCAATGTACTCTCCACCACAGTCTGAGTGCAAAATTTGGACAGGCTTCTTCATCTGTGTCTTATACCAGGCTTCCAAATTTTTTGTAGGCCTTCTCAGCTTTGGATTTGGTAGTGAGAAGGTTGAGGTGCATACTGTAAGTCACATGCTATCATCAAAAAATGTGATGTAATACTCCCACCCCTCATAGCAACTGGTGCAGGCCCCCACAAGTCAGAGTGAATATTGCCTCCAAACTCTGTAGCATGCCACCTTGAGCATTTGCAACTGGCTTATGCATAGCTTTTCACATAGATGCAAGATTCACAAAGGAAGTCATCACCCAATGGAGTAGTTTCAAACTGAAGACCAGTGATGATCCAATGTAAGTCCTTCCTCTGCTGTGCTTGCAGATTCAGACTCATGATTGATGTGATACAGTCCACAATTATTCTTCAGGACAACACCCACTCTTTCATCTGGCCCCATAATAGTACATTTTCCACCTGAGAAGTTCACAGTAAAACCCTTCTTATTGAGATCACCAATAGAAACAAGTGTGTACCCTACTCTGGGATAATACAACATTCAATAAGTTTTGCATGAAAAATCATGAAAAAATAGTTTTCTGGAAGCCTTTTCTTGGCTCTATGTGATTCAATGCATAAAACAATATTTAGGTGACATATTTCATGTGACAAGGTTGAAAGTATATTATTTTGTCCATTGTATCACAAGCACCCATTGAATAGCTACCAGACAGTCATTTTTTCATGATTTTTCATGCAGAACTCATTGAATAAATTAAAAAATAAAAGTGTGGGAAACCCATGCAGTTCCTTAGCTGGGTTTCTCACATTCAACACAAAGTTGACCGAGAAACTCCGGACCATTAGATTTCTTGGGACACTTGGAACATAGGAACTGGGATCAGAGTTCCATCTGGGCAAATGTGCCCTTCTCAGAGTTAACACGGGTGCTTACTGATACTAAGGAATAACGGCTGTCCGTGTTCGGGATGACGGCAGACTTCCATGCAGGACACGTATGTGGTACACACAATATAGGTGAGTGTCCAGATACTGCAATGAAGGCAAATGCCCTACAGGTCGATGAAATTGATCGGTAGAATCCAATGCGCGCAGCTCGTCGAGGCGTTGGAAGCCTTTGACTAACAAGAATGTTCTTGAAGCGCTACAGCACGTCAGACCAGAGACTCACACCCGCGCAACGCACTACGATGCCGATAGACAACCTGTAATCGTCATTGCACAACGTTGACGACTGTGACATAGGAGAACACGCCGTCGAAGCAGCGTCCACGGATGTTAAAAATCCCCGCTCCTCTCCACGTAATGCTTTGTCTAAAATCTCAGCACACAAAGGACTAATACTCATGAAGGAAAGACCGCCGCATCACGTTGTGGTACTTAACTACAAATGAACTCAGTCTGAGTCGACTTGCAGTGTCGTCACAGAACCCATGCCTTAACGGACGAGTCCATCAAACAACAAATACTTACTACATCCGAAGCCGGCTTCGGGAAGTCTGCTTTGAAATCCTGCCTGACACAGCTGGCGCACCGTACGTATGGTATCCAGCTTGAAATTCTTGAATGCCTGCGCACATTTTTTAGATTTGGATGTCGAGTACTGATCTATCTATTGACTGATTTCCCAGCCCTCCACAACCGTCTACCGTACTACGGCCGTCTCCGTACCCATTGGGGATCTGCTTATCTGTACAGGTTCTCAATTTCTTCCACCTCAAGAACCGCGAACCGAACTTTACAGTGATGGAATAACACCCCATGATGATGCAATTCTAGCTGTTTATGTCCGGTCCCCTTGAAAGAACTCGGACATGGCATGCATAGCAGCGTCCTGCTAGCTCAAGTATTTGCATAGTCTGATAAGCTGTGCACGCAAGAGACTTCGAAGTAGCGCTGTGTTAAGTTATGGCTCATGTCTCGACATTTTATCAGTGTATATGGGCTGGTTTTAAAGTAATATAAAATAGAATAGCATAATAATATTTCTGCTCTTTGATGGAGTTGTATGGATGGGACTGGGAGGGACTGACCGGGAATATCCAATACCCAGATGCCAGATGTCCTCGAAGATCTGATATTCTGACAGCCTGGGAAGAGCTCGAACAACGTGCTCTGAAATCCATGGTACAGAAGCGTATACGGAAACTTGACGGAAACTGCTCTTCTTCGTCAGCTGACTTGGGTAAAGCTGTTGGAACTTGGTTGGGACGGAGAAATTAGAGAGAAGGATGCTTGGGATGGTCGCACTAGCATCATACGGAAATTGGAACAAGTGCATTTTGTGTGAACGCTTATGGTTGCAAACAATACTGTTCTTTCAAACTAGAATTACTACAGGCGAACGTACACTAATATTTACAATAACTTCCAGTTACTTATCAATATGACAAATTGTCTCTATAGTATCCTAATAACTGCTTGGGACACAACCTATTCGACCACCATCTACCATCCAAACCGCACCGTTCACGTAAGCACCAGCACGACTCGCCAAAAATATAATCGCACCGGCCATGTCCTTCATTATGTCTGCGTCAGCACAGTAGAAGGCACGAGACATATGTCAATACCTCTGGCGTCCCTACGCGTCGCAGCGGAATTGAATCAACAAGAACATCTGGGTCAAGTTTAAAGTCTGAAGTTGGGTTTGTTGTCATGTCTTAAGGAAAGTTTTCAGAGATGCCCTGGGACGAACTCAAGGTGGACAAGTTGCAGCGCTTACCTGTTGGCCAGACTCCGGGAGCCAACACGTTGCTCCGTATGCCCCAAGGAGACAGTAGATTCCCGAGCAGTTTTCCGAGATGTGTACAGGCACTCTTAGAAAGCGTGTAAGATGGTGAAAGGATTCTGGCATCTAATCGGAAGGACCCTGAGGAGGACACAGATACCACCTGGGAAGCCCGGTGCGGTGGACGGGGAATAGCCGAACTAGACACAGATGGGGTCGCACGACGTTGTTGTCTTATGTTCCCTTGATGCAGAAGATCAAGAAATGCGACGGTAGTGTAGTACACCGCAGTAACATTCGTGGCGAATGTTTCGGCGAAATCTTCAGGCGACCCTGCGTTCCACAAGGCCCCTTGGAAAACTTTAATGGATGGCATAGATGAACCTGTAGGTGATGAGTCAGGAGGAGACGGAGGCTCTTGGACGTCAACTTCCTCCGCTGGAGATGGTAAAGGATGAGAGTAAAGGTTCCTAGCAATGCCTGCATTATTGATGAGGAGATCGATATATCCATGACGAGCTCTGATAGTGTCAACCATGGTTAGGAGGTCCCCACGATTCGTGACATCGCATTGAAGCGGTATTAGTTTACCAAATTTCTTGAAACCATGACAAGATGCAGTTATTGTGCGCAAATTAAGATCGGTGGGAAGCGCACATTGTTCTCTTGGGCTGCCTTTTTGACTACTTCGAATCTACGGCCAACAATATAGACCGTTGCTCCATTGTTCTCAAGGGTAGTTGCCATTATCAAACCGATGCCTGTCAATCGATCTCGCTTAACGACAGCTCAACCGGGGCTCAAGAAGCGTGAGTCCGAAGTCTGTTTTTAATACTCACCCGTTCCGCCTCCTGTGATTACAACGACCAGATCTTCAACATTGAAAAGGCTTGTTAAGCTGAATGAGCTGTCTGGGGAATCGGCGGGATCAGGATCGAAGAGGCCTGTCAAAGCACCCGAATACGAAGCCATGTCGGAGACGAAAGGATTCCACAATCAGAAGCCAGGAAGAAAGTATCACTACAAGAACCTTCAGTTCTTCTACGTTCTGAAGAGAGCTGGGGGCTTCGACGTCTCAAGCATCTAGCACAGGGTAGCTAACTTATAAAAAAACGGAACCTAATGAGAAAGGCACAGCAAACCCTTCGAATAAACCCTTCTGGATTCTGGACTGATGCATGATGGTTGTTCCGCCGGCAGCCAGGTGGTTTAAGAGCTTGGTTGGGAATGACATCAAGATCGATCATTGTTCAAGTTTCTCATCTCTAATTCCAAAGACTTGATCTTCTCAAGGGAATGTTAAAGTTAGGGGGATTGTTTGACAAAATATCCTAGACGCCAGAAGAACTCGAATCATGAAATGGAGAAGGCAAGAGTGCTCGATCTAGATCCGTATCGGGCCGATTTTGACCGGACATACAGAGTCCAACAATGTGACACAATCACCCACAACACATCTGTGTAAGTACGCAATGTTCCTTTTAGTCACCGAAATATGAAGGTGAACTACACTGTATCACCATCATGTTGTAGCAACAATGTTTTGGATGACCCAATCTCCTAACGACGTAGGAAGCACGAGTAACGAAACCTACAACCTACAGTATAATGTTACGTTGTTAGCCGCTATTGCGACCGTTACTCGAAATTTCCGAGAACGAACGGCTTTGTCCATGTCCAGCTCCACGCGCTGGTCTTGAAGATATCCCATAAGGCACCCAGGCACATCCCTGGACCCGTATTCCATGTCGAGCGGCATGGCAAAGATGAATTGATATTCCGCTGCCAACGGCGTTCCATAATCAATTGTACAACGCTTCGGTGTGTGTGTGTATCATCTGTTGTCAAGAGTAAGCGTCGTCAAGTTACCTGTCTCCCACTGGCATCGTGTCGCGCGTTTGCTGACATGTTTTGACCCTGAAGCTTGAAGACCCACATTCGAGGAATCATTATATTGCCCGATCTCGACCGAAGCAGCGTATAATCACCATATGGAGTAGATCCAAAGTACGAAATCCATCCTTCGGCATCTCGCGCCGAGTTGTCTTCTTCTAGGCTGGGATTGCCTCTGCAACCAAGCTTACGCAGGTACTAACCCCTTAACTCCGTATGCGTTGGAACCGGACTTCTGATAAAAGGGGGAAGTACTCGGACGATGGCGCAATATCGGTGTCTTCCTAGAGGCTCCTTCGGCTTTTGACCTTACCAGTCTTCCTAGCCATCTCTTCAGTTGATTAGGCAGGGCCAGCCATGTCGGTCCGACTCGGTCGTCTTTCGCAGATACGTCAACGATCTCAGCTCCAAACCATCCGCTGTAACACGTTTTTTTTTTTGCGCCCACCAGTTGACTTGTTCGTAATGGGATCAATCGAGATAGTATCTGTGCACTATAAATGGGGCGCTGTTCTGCAGCAGTGATACGATTTTACAATGCAAGTACGTTTCCGAGTCACAGAATAATCTTAGTTTTGTATCGGTATCAGCCAAAATTGAAGCATACTGATGCCATAATCGTTGAATTGTCATCCTGATGATGTTACAAAGTCCGTGTAAAGAAGCATCTCGGGGGCTCAAGATACACTTCCAACTTCCGTATCCCGCAAAAATTACTCCATTGTTGAGTGGATATATGTAGCTTCCAATCGAGATTTCACATATTCGCCAGCCGTTACCACTTCATATTTCGCGGGAGAATCGGCAGAGACGCAGGTTGATATGGGCTTTGAGCCAGCGATTTGTTAAAAGGTGTCAATCCAGAATAAATGGTACGCACTTCCAGTAATACATCGTAATCCGTGCCAAAGAATAATGGAATCGAGTAGCGCTCTCTTCCTGAGTAGTTAATAGCACGGTGTATTGTCGACTTGAATACGTCATCTTCAAAAGCAAGTCACTGCATGCAACTATGAAATGAATGCAGACGCTTACTTGTCCATCGGGCAAACTGATCCCCAATGCTACAGAGATCGATATGGATCAGATGCTTGGCCAAGCTTTGTGCTTATAGGACATACTTAACAACGAGAGTTCCAGGTATATGCTTAGCTTCTATCCATTTTCCTTTGGTGTTCTGTACCTGGAGTCCTCCAACATCATCTTGCCAGAGAATAGTAAAGCACTGGGGCGAGATGACAGATGAACCTCAGCATAAGCCAACCTTCATTACCCAAGATCAGCTCACTTCATAGCTGGAATGCATCCTATAGTTAATCACAATATATATGACATAATGTATACTTACTCCGTGTGGGCACCTATGCCAATCTTCCGATCGTCAGTCTTTGCAGGATCCTGCGGAGGGTAATGAAGGACCCGCATGATCGCAGCAGGTCTGGTAATCTACAAGGAGGGATCAGAAGACATGACGGAGCAACATGGATCAGAAATTATATGCACTTTATCATCGAAAAACTTCTCCGGAAGATCCAATGCGAGAGCGAACAAAGCAAAGAGCGTCTGCCCTAACTGGACAGCGGAATGGCTGCGATTTCCCACCAATAATGAGCAGTTCAAGGGTAATAAAAATTGACTTACTAATACGCCATGATTGCATCTTTGAAGCCGGGCATATCGTTCGGCCATACGTTTGGCCCAGACATGGCATGCTGGATGATTGGCGTGGTATCGTTGGAAAGAAATTCGGGTTCCCAACCAATGTCGAACCCTTCGTGGACATCACCGAGGCCCTGCGGATTCACATTCTCTTGTAGGAAATCAGTATAGCCCTTGAAGTTGGAATTTTTCTGGATAGCAAGCTGTGAAGAAAGTATTCAATGAACTGAACTGTTGGAGACGTTCAAACAAACCTCCATCTTCTTTGATCTTGGTAAGTTAAAGAACTTCTTTCCAGCTCCTAACGCGGCTCGAATGCGCTCCTCAGGAATTCCATGGTTTTGGACTGCGTTAAAGGAGATGGAAAATGTCTCACACGAATTATAATAAAAATCCTACGGTAGAAAAATCCGACCTGGAGAATGGTGATAGATAGATAGTTTAATGATGGATCCGATGCTTGAACGCGAAAACCTTAACATTGTTACAGGCATCCCGGATCAAGTTTGCAAGAGCTCGCTTCTTGTCAGGATCATTGCGGGTAGCATTTGTAAAGTCGCTGGTCAGGAATGTTTCTCAATGTTAGCGATATCGTAATCGAAATAGGGCTGACATGACTGGTATTGCTTCGAAAGTGCTTTGCTCAGCCTGACATCCAAGTCAGCAATGGAATGAAACTTGAAGGACCAATATCGAAAATGTACGTGATGATGGTGAACCAGAACCATAGATATCTGGCGCGCGAGTTGGAATACGTTTCCAAAAAGGTCAGCTTGATTGGCAGATAGCACTAGTACACTAAAGTTCAATTGCAAGCTTTGATATGATATGAATGGTTTCAAGCTTCGTTGACTGCACGAGTTTAGTCATGTGGCCATGAAAGGAACTGTCTATCAATGTCTAAATCCTAAATCCGAGTACATCGTCACTAATACTACAAGATGGGGTTGCCAGGCTAGGGAGACTTCGACTCGTAACTCACAATGCATGCACGCACCATGGTGGAAAGCCTTTGGAAAGCCTCTACTTATAGTCTTTCTTCGACTATGCAAGATAGTGCTTATGTAATTCCGCCTTCGCGTCGAATTTTGCCAGTCTCACAGCCTCATTAACAATCTTCATAACCTAAGCTTGCAAGGAGATTTGACCTAGGATCGGACTTCTTTATCAAATTTCCGGTCTCAGTAGGGCTCATACCCGAGCTAGTCAGCGCGGGAATGTGATATCTGATTTTAGTTAACTTTGAATCCTTGTAAGTCTTCTGACACTTCTCTACGGTCACAACTCTAAACTCTCTCATGCTGTATTTTTATTCCTTTGATTGTAATGACATTTTGACCAACCGTTGGGCGAATAGCGATAATAATATTGCTTCGGGCATGTACCCGGCCATACAACCGTAGTGTGCCTCGGTCACATCCTTACTGCAAAAAGATGAGTCATCGCGGACCTCAGTCCTTCCATTTGAACGTCATTGTATAGTGTGGAAGGGTCCGGCTTCACCCACTCAGGTACCAGTGACAAGGTAAATGTATTCTCATTGGTCTTCGTATTCGGCCAGCGCTGGTGAGCTCCACGTACGTGACCGACGAGCAAAGATGTATAAAACTACTTGGAGACGACGTCCTCTTCCTCAAGTGTTTTTAGCTTATACCTTGTAGTCTCCTCATGACGGAATACGACTTCTCTCCCGATGCATACGAGCGCCATATCGAAAATATGCACCGTGTCGCGAGATGGGTTGACTACACTGAGCAGCACAGAACTCAGTTCACAGACGCTGCAGCTCTCATCATGCCTCCGGAGGTGGCGAGACCTCATGGGCAGGAAAACAGCACTCGACTACCTCCGCCTCTAGACCTACTGCGTGGCAACGGGATGCATCCCTATCACCCCATTCCTCCACGTTCGTCTTCGTCTGAGGAGTTTACATACGCCACTACTGCAGGGTGTCCCGGACCGATGCCTATGTCTATGTATCAGCATCAGGTCGTAACCGTCCCGTCCCCGGGTTACAGTCATGGCGCACAGTCTTCTTGGAACGCATTGCCTTATGACTACCATCCGCAGAGTCCTATGTTCTCTCATGGATATGGGTCCCAAATCTCACCACCACCATTCCTGCAGTACCCTGTGATGTCCCCAGGGTATACCATCGTTTCGCCGAGAAAGTCGAGCATGCGAGAGAAGTCGAGTTCTAGGAGAAGAGGATCTTAATTCGCACCCGTTGACGTAAGTTCTTCGAATCTATCCACATATCTGACGTCTGAATTTTTTTTCAGCATCATTTGTAGATCTTAATTCACGAGGGATGGAAGATAATGTCGATGTGTCAGATAGGGTCCCGATTAGAAATGTGGATGCTATGATGCTCAACGTCTACTGTCACAGACTGGATTTCTCATGCCATGTCATCGTTTCAGATACGGCTTGCAACAATACCATTGATAAAAATATACCACCAGCCTCTTATACTTAATGCAGGATACATAATTCCATGTTTCCATGACTTAGGCAGCTTCTCTTAACGTTATGGCATACAAATATCGCATGGGTTACGTGCATCCATTCGACAAAGCGTCCGGCTGGCAAAATATTAAGCATGCTGCTTGGACTCCAAAAATACGAGCGCATCAAGGCATGTTGGCATGTTGGCAGTTTTTGATGGATGGTCCATGCAATTGCAATCGGCAAAATGTACGGGGAATTGGCAGTGGTAGATGCACTGGTTGAAATATTTTCAGATTGGATAGTATATACATAGTACACTGTATTTATGTTTTAATTTTGTGTTGCAAAGCAACCCCCTGGAATACGTTTAAAATAAGTCTATGGTGCCAAAAATAATTGACCTCGGCAGGAACTCTACGTTACTCCGGCAAAGTACCCACATATGTTCATAACTCTCGTACAAGCCAGCACCTCAAAGGCGTTAAACTACGATCCAAAAATGGTTCAACTTCCAGTACTTACTCTCAGCGGGTCCTGTTAGGACGAACTGGAGACCTATGGTTTCGAAAATATTGTTGATGATTGGCCATCTCTGTTTGCCAGTGTATTGTGGCTGTTGGGGTAAATAATATTAGCAGTCGTGACTGGTTCATGCATACGAAATATTCTATCCACAAGTAAATGCAAATTCTGCAGAATCTCTTGCTAGCCATCTTCTGAAGAATTCTCTGATTTGCTCCAAAGAAAAGGTTGATGATCCCTCATTGTGACAACTCTCATGCCTAAGAAAGCTCTGGATAGTGTTAAATGACTCTGAGTTGTACTATGCATCTTGCAAGATGGTCACACCACATATGTATTGTGATTATGCACAACTGTATTGCATGCTGATTGGAACACTTAGTTGTACTGGATGTAAGGGTAACCTCAAAGCATCACTTAGTAATGAGCTAACAGAGGGGAATCCAAAGTTAAGGTTATACTACATAATACAGACACTTCAGGTACACCTAACAGAGGGGAATCCAAAGAGAAAACTTGAAGGACCCATCTGTTGATGCCCAGTATATGTGATAGACCCAAAAATCAAATAATAGGCTAAAAATAGCAAAAAGGTGGAAATAGGCAGATCAAGCTATGAAATGATGTCACCTTGATGCACATAGGTAAGCTACACTGTACTGAATAATACGGTCTATAGAACGTGTACATTGTACCAAATGATATGGGTTTGTGGAAGCCCATAGAACACTCTCATAATAAGTGTAACTTGTACTACTATCAAATAGATACAGTTTTGGTATTCTGGCTTCTTATATACTACGGGGAATGTTAATGGCCAGATCAGTGACCTATGAGGTAGCATTGGACATGGTAAACGGCAATGGCAATGGCAGCGGCAATGGCATATATGTGCGGTAGGAATCGAATATCTTTCATATGGAATTGGGCATATGGATAACACCAACTAAACAACAGTGTTCATTCTACCTTAATATAACAATGTCAATACAAACTAATTCTGAGAATCGGCAGGATCAGCCATGTTCTCATCATGGGACAATGATCTGAGTGGAATGTTTGACAATCTCCATTTGAATGATTTCATATCGCATTCCATCCTCTTCTTCAAAGTCGCATATGTGTGTAACATGATATCTTGCTGTTCCAGCGTCTCAACCTCAGCCATGTAGAGACAATGGCTGGAATCCTTGTAAGAGGTGCCCAGGTTGTTTTGCAGGGCTTTCACTTTGGCATGGCAGCCCAACAGCTCCCTGTCTGTTAAAGTCTGCAACAGCATTAACTAACAGTCATGCAAATGAGGACACAGCACTTACTGGATTGGCAGGTAGCTGTAGCATGTTCCGGGCCACTATGTAGCATGGTGTATCTCTCATGTTTCCAGACTGTAAATTCATCAGTGAGAGGGATGGATAGAGAAGCCAGCAGGAGCTCAGAAATGGCATCGGCCAAGACACGGGATTGGACAAGGGACAGCATCAGCCAAGGGATGGCATCAGCCAAAACACGGCACTGGCTACATCTGGCATCAGCCAGCAGACAGCATCGGCCCAAGGATAGAATGACACCTCGAAAAAAATAAAATCTTACCCCCCCATCTGCCATATATACATCAAATTCAACCTTCTTGCAATATGCCTTCATTGCCTGTTGTGTAGCTGGAATCATAAAAGGGGGCACAAGATAGTGCTGCCCATCGTCACCTCAGATAGCGACATATCCATCAGAAATATAAGTGTTGCTTTGCTGATCACTCATGGTATAGATAACAGATGATAACAGGGCGATATCAACAAATGCAGTTTAATCAGCGAATCAAGGATCAATCAGTCATTATTTGTTTGTACATATCAATCAACAATGTGTGATTGTTGATATTTTTTCTTATCAACATCCATCAATCTTCATCATCCATCCAGCCCAACTCTGTACCCATACCTGCAGCTGTTCCATCCATCATAAACATTACACGTGAACAAGTACTTGGCCACATCAGCCAGATCAAGCAAGCCATTTGCCAAGGAATTTGTGAAAAAAACATCAAGGCCATGATGAAGGAAAAAAAGGCAGCATTTGTGAGCAGATATGTAATATGAAACCAACCATATTAACATCCTGCAGAAAACGTTATTTGCTTGGCAAAAGCAGAATCTCCTGGCCAATGTGCAGGAAGTCTTCCAGGCTGAATCCTTTTTATGGGGATTTGTGGTGGCATGGTACAATTCGGAGAGGACAGGGGACAAAGAATTCATTGAAGGTCAATGGAGGGCCATGAAAAGCTTCGACAAAAAAAAAGGCACAACCAAAATGGCAATGGCAATGGCAGGTATACTAGGAATGACAGTGGCAGGCATATCAGGAACAGCAGCAGAAGGCTCTTCAGAAACAGCAGTGGTGGTCAAACCGGGAGTGGCAGTGGCACCAACATCTAGTATGGCAGAGGCAGGAATGGATAAACTGGCAATGCACATGATAGTCATTAGGAAACAGAGGCCAGCACTAGAAATGACTGTAGGAGCGGCACCAGCACCAGCACTGGCAATGGCACCAACAGTAGCACCAGCACGACCCCCACCACCACCAGCAGCCATCGTGCTGGCCCAACCAGCAGTGTCTGGATCCAGACATCCAGCCCCAGCACAGCGCCACTCGCGACTGAAGGTGCCGGCCATCACAGTGACACCCAAGCCATGAGTGATGGAGAGTAGTAATCCATTGGACAACGAATTCCAAAACAAAGAAGCAGCCGAGGATGCTGATAGTGGAAAAGCCAAGATAGAAGAGAGCGATGCCACTGCTGATTGCAGGATGAAGCGGAAGTGAGACAACAGAAGTAGGGCAAGTAGAGCACAAGGATCACCCCAGCAAGCAAATCTCAGAGAGATGCCATGCATACAATGTGTCAGGCTTAGATGTGAGTGTTGGGAACAGGTGAATAGGAAAACAGCATGCTACCACTGCAGGAAAGGCAAGGTTCGATGTGATCCAGAGGATGAGCATCAAGGGCTGAGAAAGAAGGTGAAAAAAGAATTAGTGAGAAGAAAAATGAAGAGGACATGATATTCTAGTGAAAAGAGTGGTGAGGAATCACCTCGGCACTTCACTTGAAGGGAAAAGGAAAAAGGGAAAGGTAAGTTCAATCATATAATGCTCGAAAACCTCTAACTAACATGTATACCAATAGCTATGGATGACGACATCGATATGGCCAATGCAGATGCCAGGCCAATGTTGCCCATGCCCACTGCCGTTCCCACTCCCTGGCCCATTCCCGCTCGTGCTTCTGCAGCCTTCTCCACTTGCACTCCTGCTGCCGACCCCTATGCAAGGCTGGCTGACCATCTGGATCAACTCGAACGAAGCTTCGAAGCATGCATTGAACAAGTTGAACAAAACTTTGAGGCTCTACTAGTTGAGCAAGGGCAATGGATTGAAGCTGGAGTTCAAGAACCCTTATGAGGATTACAAGAACTGTGGGACAGGGTCACCTTGCTGATGAGGAGGATAGTGGACCTTGAAGAGTACCTTGGGCTACAGGGTGGTGCACAAGGCATCATCCTGTACAATGACCAGAACTCTGAGTGGGTAACTCGCATCGAGAGGAAATTGGTCAGAGGCAAGACCATTGAACCCATGGCCAATCCTGAGGCCGATGCCAATACTGATGCTGGATTGATGGAGGGTATGGAATCAATTGGGGAAATCAACGTTGTCAAAGAGGGAGCAAAGTGCCAGGACATCGAGGATCAAGAGGCCATACTACCCATCATCAACAACAAGGCCGATGCCAACGGGGAGGCCAGGGAAATGGAGGGCATGGAATCAAAGGAGGAAGTGAACTTAGGGATGGTGAATGAGAATATTGAGGAGGAACAGAAGCAGATCGAGGCAGAATTAGCCATACTCGAGGAGGGAGAACTTGGCCCCGAACATGCCGATGCCAAAGATGTGGTTGGGGACATGTACAGAATCCAAATCATTCCTGCCACACCCCAGGACTCACAAGAAATGGTGCAGCGCATGACAGTGGCCCCTCCACTCCCTCTCCTCATCATCTCTACTTTATTCCCTGAGGCTGCCACAGCCATGCCAGCAATGGCAATGGCAACGGCAGTTACTGCGGCCACACCGGCCTCCCCAGTCACCAGCATTGCCTTGCCCCATCCCATCCCTCCTTGTACACAGGTCCGCAGATTTCCATGACTGCTATCACCGGGTCCATCAGTAATCCCAAGTATGACCCCCCCACCTCAACCATGATTGTCAACCTCGCCCTGCCCCTCCCCTTCCCCAGCACAGTTGTGCCAATCCCCTCGTGATCTTACACCTGGTCCAGCTGGACTACTTTCCAGAAGTCCCACCCCTCAGCCGAATCCAAAGAAAAGAGCGTAAACATCTGAGTACAGAGGTGCTGCAAGCAAGGGAGAAAGGAATAGACATTTCTTTTCTTTATATATGTAAAAAAATTGGACTTGAATATATACATTATTGGACATTCATAGTAATCTATTATCTTGCAAATTTGACTCTTTTAATTCTTGGTCTTCTCCCAACAGTTTGGTTTGAGATAGCTTTCTCCTGTGCAAGGTCATCAGCTGTCCTTTGGATCCATCGAGCAAGTGCTGAAGCCACATGAATGTGAGGCAGCTCAGTGCTTTGAGATGATCGTGGTGTCATCTGTTGCAATGTGTTCTGGGTCAAATCAACTGTGCCCATTGCTGACTCAGCTTTGGCCATTCCTACTTGGACCATTGCCAGTGCTACTTGAGCCATTGCCAGTGCTACTTGGGCCGTTGCCAGTGCTACTTTGGCCATTGCTGATGCTACTTGAGTCATTGCCAGTTCTACTTGGGCTGAGGCTACTTGGGTCATTGCCAAGGTTACTGTGGCCATTGCCAATGGCATACCTAAAGCAATTAGTGCCCTTGCCTTCACCCTTGCAATAGGATCCTCAGTCCACTTTCCTCCAGCAAGTTGTTGAGGTTTAGGACATGGTACCTGCTCTTGATGTGGAGTGGTGTTTTCTCCTAACAGAGATGGATCAATCGGGCATAGGAGTTCATTCACAGTGTCCTTCTGAATGGATGGGCATGTGATGTACATGTACCTCATGTAAATCTGATGAGGAATGAGATACTCTGGTTCACCATCACTGGGACTATTAATCGGCTGGGGACAAGTGATACCAGCTGTGTAGAGCATATCCATTGTAGCCTGATTGACTTGCACATAGGATGACTGTGTTGCTGTATTGCAATCATGGCTTTGGGAATTGGCATCAGGTTAGTGGCTGGTCATAGGGCTGTGATTGGCAGTGGCATTGGGTTTGGAGGTGGATGGCTGTGCTGTGGTTGATTGTTGATGGGGTTGCTTTTCCTTAGATTTCCCTTTGCATCGTCTTGATTTCATTTGGGCTTGGGCTTGGGCATGAGACTCAGCAGTGGGATGGTGACCAGTGCCAGTCACTGATTTGGCATCGGTCATGGCATCGGCATTCCTTCAACTACTGCATCTTGGTTTATGTCGGAAAGGTGGAGGGGGATTCAAATCTCCCAGATAGTGTGTGGGAGCCACAGTCCCATTATCTGCTTTGATTCCCTTGAACCTGAAGGCTCTTTCAGGCCCCTGTGCCATTTGCCACTGTAAAACATGGTTGAAGAAGTCTTCTATGGTACTCTTGTGCATGTTCCTTGGGTCAGTGAATTTGAAACAGGCTGGGAGATATTCAGGACTAATGTATAAAGAAGTCTGATTGGCAATTGCTTTGAAAGGGATATGGTGATGATGACCATTATTGGCTAGTACTGCATGGAGATAAGTAATTGTTTCTGGACTAGGAGCTTCAAGTTGACATACCATAATGCTGCCCAACATATAAGGTAAACATTACTTCCAACTCCTTTTTGGTATACAGTGAGGCATTCTATGGTGTCGGAAGGATTGGAAAGCCATCATTAGTCTTTGGTAACCTGCTTAGCTTTTCTTTGTGTTCCATGGCCATTGCTGTTGATGTAATGTCTGGTGTGAGTAAAGCCTTCACATAAGTCATGAAGTTTCGCTTTAGTTCAGTTAGTACACTGGGATACGTGTCTAGAAATGATTGTGCAAGGGTGGCTATCAGATTGGCCATATGGTCATGACTGCAAACAGCATCGGCATCGTCATCAGCATCGGCCAACATTACTTCAGGGACTCACACGTCAATGACCAGCAAACCTTTAGGGTGCATATAGGCTGTCATGATTACTGACAATGCCTCCATTTCTAGCCATTGTTGTTGAGCATTCTTCTGCACACACTCATGCAGGTACTTTGCAGCAAGACTGTAAAGATCGGCATAGGCATCGGGGGTGGCATCGGTATCGGCAACTACTCACTTTCGCTTCCTCTCTTCAGGATAACCTTGATGAATTATCTTATCCCCTCGTCATGCATGCCTAACTTCTCCTCTGTAGTCATCTGGTCATAAACATTCTTGATAGCTGGCATTCGCATTTGGAACCATCCTGGTGTATTCGTGGTGGCGTCCTCAACATCTAACATGTTTGTGATCTCTTGCATAACTCGGTCATGGTACAAGCTCCAAATGACTTCCGACTGCTTGACCTTGAAGTGGTTCAATTTCTGTGAGAGTCCTTGAGTCATTTGCCAGTTGTTGGAAAGCCAGGTTGTTAGTTCCTGGCAATGTGATCAATAGTACAACCTTCACATCCTTGTGAGTTTACCTTGGCATGAAGGTGACTCTCCTCCTGATCCACAGGGGCCTTGTCAATTGCTGCCCAATAGTTGAACATTACTGGGAGGATGTCAGTCTTGAGTATTTGCAATTGGCCAGTTTTTGATTGCTGCGATCAAAAAGAAACTTTATATGGCTCTATGATTCTCCACTCTTCATCTGTATATCTGCCTCCCTTGTGGTACTTTCTCAACTGCAGACTCTCTGATAGCCCAGGCAGCATTAATGTAAAGGAAGAATCATTCTTCTGATTGACATAAAATATGTCATTGGCACGAGGGGATTACATGACAATAACATGAGGATCACATGAGGCCGATAGTACAATAAGGCCATTGGTTCAGTTCACCTCCAATCACCATGGACCTAGAATATGTTTCTGTCAAGCGCAAGAGAAGATCAAAGAAGAATGCCTCCCTGTGGGAGAATGATGATGCTATAGTGGATACTGTTACACATGTAGAAGTTGAGGTCATGACAAAAGCTGGACCAAAAAGACAGTGAGTCATGGTCCTGCTGAGGGGCATAGAGGAACAGGAACAGATTCAATCTACTTTTGTTATACAGGATTATCCCAGTGTTGTTCCAGAATGGAATATGGAAGAACCTGAGGTGGCTGCTGAGCTGAGCTGGCCCGCATCAGCAAGGTTAGTTTCTGACACTGATTGTTTACAGAGCAACGTTCATTAACAAATAATAGTGACAGCGAGACTATATACTGGAGTTTCTGGGATGAATAGATAAATTGCTGCAAGCATCCCTTGCTCAGCAGGCATGGTTGGTCGACAAACAAGTTTGCAACCACTGCACATTCAATAAATGGGCTATTTGGCGATGTGTTGATTGTTCACTGGGAACCATGCTTTGCCACACATGCATATGGGTAACTTAATCACATTGAATGCTGGACCAGCATGCACTTCCGCTGGGCAGAACTATGGGAGGTCGGCACATACATTTTAGTCCAGCACAATATGAATCATCCCATTTGTCAAGCTCTGGACTTTCAAATGCAATATCTGGAGTCATTCAAATATATGAAGGATCAAGCAGAGCAAGAGTCAGAAACAGACCAGGCCGATGACCAGCAGCAGCAGCAGCAATGGCCCATTTCGCCTCACTCAGCATCAGAGCCATATCATGAGTGGGAAAGTGAAAATGCCACCAACTCTGCCTTGTTGGATGATGAAACTGCTGCTGACTCAGCCTTTTTGGATTACCTTGATTCCCTTTGGGGTCAAGGGAATGGTAACATTCACACTGAGCATGGTTTTGAAGACTTTTTTGATGGCAATGATGAATCTGAAGTTCAACAAGCCAATGAAGACATCCATGGCTTTCAGCCATATTTGCCTACCATAAACCTCACTGCTGATGCCATTCCCATTGCCGATCCTGCTCATTCTGCTGCTGCCATTTCCCATCCCGATGCTGCTCCCACTACTGATGCCTTGAATAATAGTTATATTTGTGTGGTCCATACAAATGGAATACATCACATGGAAATGGTTACCTGCCAGTGTAAGGGGGAACACCGAATTCCCTTGGACCTGGTAACCAGCAACTTACTACCCACAAGTTTCACCAACAAATGGACTCTGTTCACTGTGCAGGTCTTAGACTATTTTTGGCTCTGTAATCTTGAGTTAAAGGCCTCAGCCTATCAGTTTTACCAGCTGATTCAGCATGTAACATTGCCAATGTGGCCTGCTGAAGTGGTCAATCTCTACCATGAGCTTCGGTGCATGTCCCACTTATGGTGTTGGATGAAAAGATTGAAGTGGGCAGGGTATGGACACAATCAAAAAGATCCTTTGAATCCTGAACCAGGAACCCTTGCTAATTTCTGCCCAGCCTGTCCTCAAGTAGGCATTAATATACCAGAAAATTGGAAAGGCGATGTGAACCAGTGGGTGTCAGAATGACTCTGCAGTGGCATAGAAAATAACACTTTGCAATTCAGATTTGTTTTCAAATGCATATTCGTGGCTGATGGCAATTTCAAAGCTGATCATGTCCAGCAGAAAAACTCCAAAACTGATATATGGCTATGGGATGGAGGTGGGATGGCCCCAAATCAGGCTGAGTATCATCGCTTTCTCTAAGCCACCATAGAACAATTAATGGTAGGTACCTTCCCTTGATGGCAGCCATTGCTGTTCCTGCTCCCTGCCCCGATGCTGATCTGATTTCTATCCTGACTTTTAAAAAGCCCCTTGCGAAAATAAATCTCTTGCCATTGTGAATGCTTTTCTGGCACCCAAGCCATGTGATAGGACTGGATGCACAGCCATTGCATGTGCACGGAATGGATGTTATGTTTCCAATGCATTGGTAGACCTGTTTCATGGAGAACAGCAGAAGAATATCGACTTTGCTTTGCTTCAAGTGCTGAAGATCACTAAAGTTGACCCTCAACAGGGAGTCATGCTCATTTACGACATTGTCTGCCAGTACATTATCTACCTTCAGGAACGTATTGGTGCCCATCTTCCGGTTGGCTTGACAATCAACCAGGCAATTGGGCTTTTACATGTTCATGGCTACAAAGATAAATACTTTTTTTGCTATGCTCCATCTTTCATCCCAGGGTCCAGCATCATAGCAGGAGAAATACTTGAGTCTCTGTGGGCATCACTGAATTCCATCTCTCCGACAGTCAGAACAGCAACCTTGCCACATTGGGCAGAAATGCTCTTGATGATCATGCTACCGATTCAAATCACAAGAAAATGCTTGGCATGATAGTCACACTATGCTCAAAAGCTCGGGAAGCACTTGAGAACCCCACACAACTTGGCCTATACCATGCTGAACTAACGGCAGCATTTGGCCAGCAAGCAATTGAACAATGGGAGGATGAAGTAATCTCAGCAGTGGGATCAGGATTGGGATTGGGTGTGGCCTCATCTTCAGGAGTGGCACCGGTTCAATCTGCAGTTGAGGAGTGGATTGATTTTGCTATTCTTTATCAACAAATGCAGTGAGTTCCACTACCTACCCCAGATGACAACCTACCATTTATCATAACCAGGATTGAATTGTGAGACAAAGTTTGTCGACTGGGTAAATCACCTCACATCCAACATGCAGGCTGTTGAATGGGAAAGAGAAGCTCTGACATCCCACATGGTAACCTTAACTGAGTTACAGAATGCTGCTGATATAGCCAATCATAACATTGCTTCATCGTGGATCAACTGTGATAATGAAGGTGAATTTGATACCCCAGGTGAACTTGATGATGACATGGCATCAGCACTGGCACTGGCATTAGCAGCTGGCCCATCAAATCTTCCTGCAACATCTACTATTTCAGTGGAGGAGCAACAAGTATACCTCCCTCATCATGGCCACCTGGCTGAGGCAGAGATTAAGCTCCAGAAGTGCCAGGCAAGCTGACTGCTGCACCAGCTGTGGGAGATCATTGCTGAAAAATCATTTCAATATTCACACATTATCTGAGTAGTGCTGCAAAAGGGAGTTTGCACCTGGTCATGAGCTGTTGTCCATGAGTTGGTTAACAAAATTAGCTTGCATGCTCGGATGTATAACCATTGCTGTAGCCAATTGTTGGCACTGGATTGTAATGCTGACACATTGAGTATGTTTCAGTGGTTAACCAAGGGTGACCTTGATGCCAGCACAGCTATTTTGAATCCAAATGTAGCTGGCTCCACCTCTGTTCATCTGTCCTGGATTTGGCATAATTCCTTTCGTACTGGTGTCTTACCCAACAGTGGCATCAGTGCCGATTCTGAGAGTGGGGCCATGGCCGTGGCCAATGCCAATGCTGACATTGGTCGATTCTGGGAATGTAAATGTTTTGGGTGGTCATTTGTATTCATTGTGCTTATGTTTCTCATAGTCAGATGGGTACATTGGCTTTGTTCACGGGCTCAGAGAAATCAGTGGAGGGAGGAGTTTCTACTCATCACATATGAAATGCAGTGGACTGTGCAGTATTTCATCCATCACAGCCAACAGTGGCAGTCAGCCTCAGAGTCCAACAATACTCTTCCTGGTCTGCTTGCTTATGCTAATCATCAACATGCTTCATGGTATGAATTAGCATTCAGGGCTGACAAGGTGTTCAAATCAACAAATGCTGATTATATCTCCCCTTTGTGACTGATGATTATGTAACCATGATGTAAATATGATTATCTTGATAACCAACCAAGATCAGTAAAACTATGTTGAACAAAAGTCTCTCAGTCTACAGCTCTTTGTCTTTGCAATTGGGTCCAAAAGTGCAACTCCAAAGGTGTGCACAAGAGATCATTTGGTATGTGGAGTTCCAATTTTGCTGGGTTTTGTTGGAGGTCAATCAGGCAAACTTTGTAAAACAAAGTTGGATGCAAAGAATTCTCTATGTTGAAATTGTATATTAAGATCTTTCTTAAATTAAGTAAGTATTCATCACTGAGATGTATGACAGATGTATGTTATGTCTTGGATCGGCATCGGCACCTCGATTGGCCTTATGATAGATGTGCTGATCCTTTTTCGGTCCTTGGCTGACAGTCTTGCTGATGTGAATTTGGACCACCTATCCTTGGGATTCCATCCATCTCTCTTGGCCTTGTTGGATGATGGTGTTGCCAGCGACAGTCCTAGTCATCTTGTGGAGTCATATGCATGTGACTGGTGGCATCACAAGGCAGAACCAGCACCTGGCAGAATATTTGGCATTGACACCCTGGACAAATGCCTTGATCACTATCAGCAATGGGTCTCTATCCCTGTGACAGTCCCCACACCCATCGATAGCCAGTCAGGGCAGGATGCTCCCAGTGGCCAAGTTGATTGCCAATCATGCATTGACCTGCATGCTCTCATACATGATATGTTTGATGAAGCATGCATGATGCACAGCTTCCTAAGTGCCTGTGAATCAGCAGTGGATGCTGAAATGAATGCGAATTTGAGGAAAGCAGCAGGATTTCATCATCTCCATGAGCTTGCCCTGCTCAAGGAGATTTAGTCCAAACCAAGTATGTTAACACTGGCACCGGCACCAGCCACGGCATCATCATCAGCATCAAAAAATATCTGTGGACCAGCAGGGAGACAGGTAAAGCAATCAGAAATGGAATGGGTATCTGCACATGCACAGGCTGAACTTGAGCACCTGAGGCCCTTCCCCCTACCACACAAGTGGACCTGGGGCATTTATATTATGGAGAATGAGGTGTTGGCAATCAATCAGAAGAATGGCAAGGGAAAGGCACAACATTCTGGGTACATAGCATCCCTCCCCAATGGCCCACCACAAAACAAGGAGTGGTCAGAAACCCCAAGTCTCCCAACAGTTTCTTCCTATGGTCGATCACCCATAGTAACTGCTCACGATGCAGGGCTTTATTTTTCAGATGATGATTCCAATGTATCCAATGCTGGAACTGCTCCTGTTCTTCCTGTCCCTGCTGCTGCCACCCCTGCTGCCACCCCTGATGCTGCCCCTTTCCTATTCCCAATTCTGTCCCCATTCCTGATGATGTAGCAAATGATGTTGATCTGCATACTCTCTTTGAGGCAGTGATGGCATTTGATTCTGATTCATCATCTGCCAGTGCTGGTCCTACAACCGATGCCAATCCTGTCCCCACTGCCGATTCGCATAGCAATGTACTCATGCAGTGGCTAGGTCAAGATGATGTTGCTAATGATGCTGGTTATACTGCCTTTCAGGCAGCCATGGCATTTGATTGTGATTCATCATCTGCCGGTATGGGTTCTACTGCCAATGCTGAGCCTGTCCTCGCTGGTATGGGTTCCCTAACTGGCTTTGATGTTGCTGCCATCTACTTTGATGACTCTACTACCTCTTCATCTGGACATTCTAATCCTCTTCAGCCTTTGCCACCACATCTGATGTGGCAGAGGTTTTTTTTCTATCATCAGAGGCAGATTCTACTGGATTTGTGAGTGAATCCGATGCTGATGCCAACACCGATGATGCCAGTGCAAATTCTGACTCGGAACACAGTTTGAGTGATGAACCCCCAAGCATCTCCCAGATAGAGCATCCCTCCCCAACCCACATCATGCTGCCAGTGCCCATCTACACTCATGTGGACTTTAGTTATGTTGATGGCAGTTGGTTGTCAGGCTCTGATGATGATATGAACACTATGGAGGACACATGACGCTCATTTATTCCCTTTGCATTGTATACATAATAAACATGTAGTAATAATTGTTGGTGCTTTTGGTACACTGAACATTTTCAGCATGATTGTTATCCTGGTGCTGGTGCCATGTGCACAATAAATCAATTATAAGTACATGAGGAATTTATGATGCCTTCACCTATGAAACTCCTTAGCCCATACTATGGGGTGTCTAATGACGATGCCATATTTTATCCCACTACTGTTGCCGTTGCCGGTGCCGATGTTGTTGCCATTTATTGTGTTCAATGCTATCTCATAGGTGATTGATTTGGCTATTAACATTCTCCATAGTAAATAACAAGCCAGAATACTAAAACTGTATCTATTTGATAGTAGTACATGTTATACTTATTATGAGAGCATTCTATGAGCTTGCACGAACCCATATCATTCGGTACAATGTATATGTTCTATAGACCATATTATTCAGTACAGTGTAGCTTACCTATCTGTTTGATGAGTGTGTCCAGAAAGGGTCCTGCCTCTAAGAATAGAACTGTCAACATGTACCAACGTGGAAAAACCAAAAAAGGATCATAAAATAGGAATAAAATCATAGTAAAGGCAGAATAAGGTGAAATAAAATATATAAAAATGTGGGACAAATGCAGAAAATTGCCCAGACACTTAGGATGCCTTCCTTTCCCCTTGCACTGGAGCAGACAGATCAGCTGGCTTGTGACCTTTTTCACATTTGGTCATTTGTCCATGGGGACATCATAGGATCTTTTGCTTATCATTGGGGTTGGTGAAAAGATACTGCAAACTTTGTGAAGGGTGCTGGTGGTATTGCAGCCATGTCAGGAGGGTGTCAATTACAGATGGTATTTGGAGCCAGCTCACAACATGTCATTGCAGTTGGAGTTTTTGCCACTGAACCAGAAAAAGGGTGGTTTCAAGCTCACTACATCTAGAACAGTGAGCCAGGATCTTTTCAGAGCTAGATTCAAGGTCTGTGACAAACAGACATTCTATCCCAAGACTGTGACAATTGACCATGCCAGCCAAGGTTCATGCAAAATCACCCAGAACATCCCCTGATGGGATTATTCAAGTCTGCAATCTTACAATGGAGATAGCTTGTCTTGTCTGGGCTTGTGTACTTCTTGTTGAAATTAAACCCCGAGATGCATGCTGCATACATGAGGCAATACATGCAGCATACACATGTTACTGTGCTTACTGCACGTACATGTGGTAAACACATTCCTGAGTCATGTGACATCCTTATTATTATGTATATAAGGAGAACCTGTACCATAGTAGAAATATAGTGTTCTTACCTTTGCTAACCCTAGCTGTAAGTCTAACTAAACCCCAGATAGGTTGTAAGGAATGTGTTGTCTCTTTCCCTGTGCAGTGTATATAGTCTGCTCCAACAGGTTATGGGCCCTGCTGGGCATGTCGCGAACACACCTTAACTGGGCTGCAAATGACATTGACTTCATAGTCTCCAAATTATAACCTTGTGCTCTTCATGAGCTGCATCGTGCTCCCTGCAAGCTGCACTTAAAAACCTAGGTTGACTAGGGTTAACTACTCTGAAGGAGTGTTTTTTCCTGAGATTGTAAAGTGTGTTTTCTTGGATAAAGGACTGATTGAGCGCTTATAACAGCTGCCACCACAAAAATCATGTCTTCAACCCTTGAAAAACTCATACAGACTTTTGATGGCTCAAATTACATTCAATGGGCCAACTCCATGAAGGTGTGGCTCAGGTCTCAGGGCCTCTGGCAGATAACTAGTGGGGAGGAAATTAAACTGCCTCCAGTCCCTCCTTTGATGGCGATGAACACTGCTCTCATAGTGGATGCTATTGCCAAGCTCCAGACCTGGAGCAACAAAAATGACCAGGCTATTGGTAGCCTAGTTCTCTGCCTGGCCCCCTCCATTCAGCAGTATGCCAACACCAAGGACACTGCTGAGGAGGTGTGGGACCTCATTTGCACTGATTATGGTGTTGATGGCCCCTCCCAAGTCCTTGTGGTGATGATACTTGACCTGGAAACCTAACAAAAACCTGTTAAAAGGCTTAGGAAGTATAACACAGGCTAGAGGAAGGGTGTGAGTTGGTACTAAATATCACTGCTGATACCCAAACATTGTGTTTAATAATGTGAAATAATAAGGGATGTTGTGAATAGTCTTTATAGGTGTACAAAGGTGTTTGAAAGAGTTCGAAATAGGTTTGAAGATGTGCAAAATAGGTTAAAGTAGGCTCAAAGAAGTTTGAAGAGGTTTGAAGTGGGTTCAAAGAAGTTCATAGATGTCAGACTAATGTCGAAGTATGTCAAAAAGTGAATATAATGAATAAGGAGTGTTTGTCGAGAGGTGATAGGTGATGTGTGATAAAACAAGGAGCGAATATGATAGTTTCAAAGAAGTTCACAATATTTTGCAGAACTTTAGAGATATGAAGCAAGCTAAGACTCAAGAGAACAGCTCTTAAATCTGATGATAGTAGGAGAGGGTAACTTCTTCTGTGTTCCCCATTGCTTTCCTTTCGTTCTAAGTAACTAATACAAGTCTATATACAATTTGAAGAAATATTACTAAAAAGAAAACAAGAACATGTGGAAAACATGAGGCAATATGCACAGCAATAAAGGTATTGTAAAACATAAAACAAATGAAAAATGATAATAAGTGAAATGTACATTGTCTCAGTATGGTAAGAGTTCTTGTTCTATTGCTTTAATATATCAATGAAACATAAAACTGCACTTATTGTATTCTAAATCTCTTGTAGTCTTTCTTCGTGTCTGGTGGCACTTGATATGTGATGAAATGGTTTGTCCTGGATGTGCAGCATGTATCGAAAGTGTTTTAAAACAACTATATGGTGGCTGATGTCATTTAAAATGCTGCAAAGTTATTCGAAGTGTCGCAAAATTGTTCGAAGTCATTCGAAGTCATTCGAAATAGTGCGAAATAGTTTGAAAAGTGTTTGAAGTCAATTTTGTGGTGTTTACAGCGATTTGGAGTGTGTGTCATAATGTATAGATACAATTAGATTCTTCTCCAGACTTTATAGTGCATAGTGGATCTATCAGTAGACTTTAGGTCTGCAATAGCAATCAAAATTCTGGCTGCGAATCCTGTGCCAGAGATTGCTAAGATGGCTGACAAATTTGAGTGCCTCATGGCTGCCAATGTTGTCATCCCCAAACTAGTTCAGGCAATAATCCTACTTGCTGTGATGCCACATGAGTATGATTCTTTGTCTGCCATGGTCCTTAACATGACCACTATTAAGTGCCTTGACATTTAAACATGTCAAAGACTCCATTGTCACTGAAGCCTCAAGACGCATGACAGTTGGGAAGCCTACTGGCCCACCTCAGGCCACCAAGCTTTCCGCTGTCAAATGCAAAGAGAGAAACCCCAAATGGCAGCCTCAAGACAACAACAAAGATTCATTCCAAAAACATGGATGATGCGGGGACAAAAAGACTAAGGAGGAAAAGCCTAAAGAGAAACATATCCACCTTGCCTCCAGTGCCTTTACCACCATAAATGGTAATGACACCATCATACTGCCAATGCCACTCATTCAGCACATCAAAAAGCATGACCACACTTGCACAAGGGATCCTCATCGCCAACTGCCTGCACAGGCATATACAGGCATGGCCTCTACCTCTCATTTGGTTTACACTGAATATCAGCAAGCTTGAGACACCCTCAAACAAATGCATGTTCCATGCAGCACAAAAAATCTGCGACTACTGGAAGAGCACCTAACAGTACGAGAAGGTAAGAGGAGGAGGATCGAACCATAACTGAGAATCGTAGAGGTAGAAGATGACATTGTCTCCCTTGGATTGGAACCTGCGGTTTCTGATAAGGAAGTATGGAAAGCTATCGACAAGATGCTCATCGATGAACCACTTGAAACAGGAGAATATAATGATAGGTCAGTCCTTTTTCCTGCCACAAGCACTAAGATTAATATTCCAATGATTACAGCAAACTTTTCATGTGAAATTTTACTGCTATTAAATGTATCATGGAATAATTTACATCTTAATATATGTGTTATGTGTGCAAATGGAAATTGTAAGAAAGGTGCTGACTAGATCATGGATTCAGATGCACCAAAACACTTCCCTGGTGAAATGAAAGATTTCACTTCTTATGAAGTCCAGTGCCTTAGAAAGAAGTTTGACACTGCTGCAGTGATTAGACAATTTCAGGCAATGGCTTTGACCCAGTATGGCGCTACAATCAAGTGCTGGTGTGTCGATCCAGGGGGGGAGTTCAAAGATCGTGAGCTACAAAATGTGCTCAAGGATTTTGGCATTAAAATAGAGATGTCCACACCCCATGTTCACCAACAGAATGGGCATGCAGAGCATGCCATAAGGACAATAATGAAAAAGTCGCAAACCCTGCGATTTACCGCTTGTCTACCACAATCATGGTGGGAATTTTGCATTGAACATGCAACACACCTATACAACTGAACTCTGATAAGGCATCTGAAATGGCTGACACTGGTTAAGGATCTGACAAAGGTCTGCCCAAATCTAAACAATCTGAAAGTCTTCAGTTGCAGTGCTTACATCTATCTACCCAAGGAGAAATGTCCAACCACATTAGCTCCTCGATTGGAGTTAATGACATACCTTGGATTAGAAGATGGCATTAAAGCATACTATTTCATGCAATTTAGTGGCACAATATTCATTGGTGCTATGGCACTATTTGATGAAACATTGTTCTCATGCTATCCTGGAGCTAAAACTCCTGCCAAGACAGACCTTGGTGATTTTTTACCTCCAGAACCAGAAGATGATGACCACTCATCTGGAATGGATGGCGATGATTCTATACCACCACAAAACCCCTTCCTCCATCATCAGAAAATGATGATGATGATGTACCAAGTGAGCAAAAGGTGCATGATGATGTGACTAATGCTCCTCCTCTGCCACCTCCAGTAACCACTGAGGACTTTTGTCCAAGATGTGATGATCAACAGGAATGGCAACAATTGCCCCATCAATCAGGCAGGCAGAGGAACATCCCAAACCGTCCCGGCAATACCTATGGAGAAAAGCAACTCCCCTCTGACATAGAGAGAGACATTGCATGTGAGCGATATTGGAAGAGATCTGTGGGTCAAGATTTGGATCATAACTAAACATGACCACGATCTCAACAGCAAGAACTGGTTGTTGGACTGAGTTTGGTACACTCCCCATTTACCCTCGAAATCTCGTGACTTGTGTACCCTCACCTTCGTCTTCCCTTTTGACGACCTCTGTTTCTCCTTCAATGCCTTCGAAGGCCCTGCTACTGGCTCAGCATCTTCAAATGGGCCCACGACACGAATTCGACGTACTACAAAATTTAAAAACAAGTTATCAATCACCTCAAAATGATTTCAAATGAAGATCATACCTTTTCTTAGGTGCAAATCTCATTTCGCACCCCCAAAGTTTTTCGCTTCACCTTTACGAAGCCCCCTCCTCGACAAACCATTCCAGTAGCAGCCTTGTGCCTCCTGAGTGCATTTTGTGCACTTTGGGGCACCCTCCTTGATGATACAGCATGGCTGGGACTTAAATCCACACAATGATCGCACTACAAAACTATTAGTAGCTCTAAAATTCTTCAAAAGTAAAGAAAAACACTTACCGGACCCTTGAAATCGAGGAGCCTGCTTGATTCGATCTGCATCCATTTTGCATCCCCGGCACCCTCAATCTCTGCCTCCCCATTGGCTTCCTCCTCCTCCTCTACTGCTTTCCACTTTGCCACCCACACCATGGGCAGCTCCTCTTTGCTCTCATCTTCATTGTCCTCCTCGTTGCCTTCGCCGGCTTTGGCCCTCTTGATAGCTTTTGCCTCTGCTACAAGCTGTGCATTCCTCTGCTGCAGCTCTTCCTTCGATAATGATTTCACACAAAACACAGCAAGAGCCACATTTTGAGCCTCTGACAACACGGTTTTGTGACCTTCGAGCTTTGCCTGCCTCACTACATCCTTTGCTCTTTGAACCTCCTCCTGCTCCTCCTGAATTCATCGTTCTTCCTCCCCCCTCCTTTCATGTTCTACCTCCTCCGCTAAATCAACAAAAAGCAACTCCTTACCCCATGAAACCCACTCCCGATGAGCCAAAGGTCAGTATACTTTGAAAACCTCGTTAACAACCACTTGTATGGCTGCGTCGCGTTCTTCGCTGAGATCTTTGGTGAGCTCATCATATTCCACCTACAAAAAATGAAAATAAAGCACTAAAACTCATATGAACGATGAAACTCATCATCTGCTCACAGAATCCTTTTCCCCACAGAAGTGTTGGTACCCTGTGAGAGTGTGCCCAATTCCAATAATCAAGAACATGATCACCCAATGGGGGAACTGGATGAAGCAGGTTATATTCAAAAGATAACCAAGAAAGGAGGAGATAAGCTTATTCACTGGCTGTTGTCAAAAGCAGTCAAATCATCAAGTGAAATAAGCCAAATTCCAAACCAATTTTGCAATATTGCGCGCCTACCACAGCAGCAGCAACATGAGTGGAAACAAGCTTGTCATGAAGAATTAGAGGCTCTTCATAAGCAACAAAGTCTATGACATCATCAATCTTCCACATGATCAAAAAATGATCAAAAGTAGATAGGTTTTCTCTGTGAAATTGGATGGAAGAAAATGAGCCAGACTTGTGGCCAAAGGCTTTTCACAAGTTGAAGGTGTTGACATTGATGAGACTTTCTCACCAGTAGTCTGCTATGAGACTGTACGCCTCATGTTTGCACTTGCATCTCTAGAAGGCATGTATATGACCGGTCTAGATGTAAAAACTGCATTTTTATATGGCAAACTAGAAGAGGAGATCCATATGGATCAACCCGAAGGTTTCAGACTCGAGGAAAAAGAGCGCAAAGTAATGTGCTTGTGCCGTGCATTGTATGGCCTTAAACAGGCCTCACTAGCATGGTGGAAAGAGCTAGAGGCATTTATGTGCACCATTGGGTTTGTGCATGCCAGCTCCAATGCCAGCATTTTCATACACAAAGATCCTAAGACAGGCAGCATTGTTATTGCACTGGTCTATGTTGATGATGGCTTGTTCATGGGGAAGAACAAGAAACTTGTGGATGAAAAGAAGAATGCTTGTCTGAAGCATTGGGAGTGCCATAGTACTGAAAAAGTCATGGAATTCTTAGGCATGCACATCACCCAGACTGCAAGCAAAGTCAAACTCAATCAAACTGAATATCTCACCAAAGTGTTTGAGAGGTTCGAGATGACAAATGCCAAAGCTGCCTCTACTCTGCTCCCAACTGGTTACAAACTGTCAGAAAAACACAGCAATGCCAAACGCAGCACTTAGATCAAAATATCAGTCTGTGATCAGATCTTTATTATATCTGATGCTCAGAACATGACCTGATATTGCTTATGCGGTAATCAGGATGTTGCAATTCTCAGCTAATCCTATAGACAAAGCAATGTACATCATGCGCTATCTGGTGGGGACCCAGAAATATAACATAGTCTACGATGGAGAGAAATCTGAAGGGCTACAGGCCTTCACAGATTCTGATTGGGCAGCTGACACTGTCAAACACTGATCTACAATGGGTTACTTTGCTACTCTAGCGAGTGGCATTGTTTGCTGGCAGTCCCATTTATAAAAAACTGTAGCACTGTCATCCACAGAAGCCGAATACATGGCTCTCTCTGACACTTGTCGGCAGATAGTGTGGATAAAGTCCTTCTTCCAGGAACTTGGATATATACTGAAGTGCATACCAATCTGTGCTGATAATCAGGGATCCATCTTTATCAGATCAAATCCAGTTCAGGAAAGAAGGACCAAACATATAGACATTCACTATTACTATACTCATGAATGCATAGAAAATGACAAAGTCACAGTCATTTTCATTCCTGGAAATGATAATCCAGCTGACATGTTCACAAAAAACCTTGGCACCATCCTATTCAGGAAATTTAGAGACTCTCTCAGAATTACTTTTGAGATTCAAACTTAGCTGCTTAGAGCGCTGTACAGTTTGAAGGGGGGTGTTAAAATTAAACCCCGAGATGCATGCTGCATACATGAGGCAATACATGCAGCATACACATGTTACTGTGCTTACTGTGCATACATGTGGTAAACACATTCCTGAGTCATGTGACATCCTTATTATTATATATATAAGGAGAACCTGTACCATAGTAGAAATATAGTGTTCTTACCTCTGCTAACCCTAGCTGTAAGTCTAACTAAACCCCAGGTAGGTTGTAAAGAACGTGTTGTCTCTTCCCCTGTGCAGCATATATAGTCTGCTCCAACACTTCTCAACCTCATGTACAAGTTTGTTGACAAGGGAATTGCATTGCATGGAGTGCCACCATTTTGGATTCCTCACATGTGCTTTGTTGAGGTTTTACTAGCTATTGAGCATGTCACTGTTGAAATCAATCTGCACTTTTGGTCTACCTATATTGATATATGATACACCTCAACCTATATTAATATGTGATGCACCTCCTGGCACTTATATTGATATATGATGCACTTATATTGGTGCATGTGCCTTCCCTTTGATCATGTGACCACATAGCTTTAGAAGTATATAAACAAGCTGCATTTCTCAGTAGCAATACAGAGAGTGTTCTACCCCTCTAACCCTAGTTACTAGCAAGCTAACCCAAGCAACAAGGTAAGTGGTAAGTGAACCTACATACACTACCACTGTGTGGATATGCTGCTGCAACAGGTTATGGGCCCTGCAAGTATCATTGTAGTGAGTGCCCTTGTGGCAAACCTCAAGGATGTGCACAGGTGCACTTACCATGTGCTCTCAAGGACAATGTTGCCCTGAGGCTCTCTGAGTCATAGGAAGATGATTGTGCCCCTGGAGGCACACATTTAGCATGCTAAGTAACAAAAAGTGCTCTGAAGGGTGCTGTTTTTACAACTTTCCATTATAAGATCTTAAGGAGTGAGAAGCTGATCTTGAGCTTTTTATAGCTCAATCAAAATGTCTTCCCCTCTTGAAAAAATTGTGTTCCTTTTTGATGTCTCTGGCTATTTAGCCTGGGTTGTAAGGGGAAGGGGAGGTGTCTTAGGCATCTGGGCAATTTTCTGCATTCATCCCATATTTTTATATATTTTATTTCACCCTATTCTGCATTTACTAAGGTAGGGGACATTGAAACCCAATGAGCACTGCCACTTGGTGCATAGCCACATTCCCATGGCCAAAACCATGCTCATGTCAAAAAAAGAAACTGTGTCTACCAGGCTCATTGAGGCTGTAGACAGTATATAATACTAGATGGAGTATCAGAGGTAATTAACTACTATATGATATTAAGCCTTCTCAACAGCTTCAATTGTTTCTATGATGTTGTTCGGTAACACTCGATGGCCATGGTACTTTCTATTGGCCCAGACCACTTGAGGACCATTGAGGCCCTTCCAATATGCATCCATAAAATGTGCTGAACAATTAGCAAACCTGATTGATAAGAAACCATGAGTCAGTGATTTGATCAAATATAATTTTCAAATAAGTTCAAAGAGGTTCGAGGTATATCGAGGAATGAGTTTAGCGAATGTGATGTGTTTTTGGAATGGAGATAGGCAATAGGCAATGAGTTGAGAGACTAATAAGAAAGTTTGAAGAAGTTTGCGATATTTTGCAGAACTTAGAGACATAACATGAAGATAAGACCCAAGAGAATGGCTCTTAAGTCAGATGATAAGTGAGAGGGTAACTTGTGCTTCCCCATTGGTTTTCTTCTTATTCTAAGTAACTAATACAAGTCTATATACAAATTGAAGAGATAGTACTAAAAAGGAAATAATAACATGTGTAAAACATGAGGCAATATATCAAACAATGAGGACTTGTAGATCATGAAACAAATGAAAAATGATAAATAATGAAATGTATAGTGTTTCCATATAGTAAAAGTACTTATCTTTTGCTTCAATATATCAATGAAACATAAAACTGCACTTATCGCATTCTAAGTCTCTTGTAGTCTCTCATCGTGTTCAGTGGCACTTGATATGCAACGAAATGGTTTGTCTCAGATGTGCAGCATGTATCAAAAGTGTTTTAAAACAACTATATGGCAGCCAATGTCATTCAAAATGCCGCGAAGTTGTTAGAAGTGTCACAAAATGTCACAAAATAGTTCGAAATGGTTCAAAGTCATCCAAAATAGTGCAAAATAGTTTGAAATAGTTTGAAAAGGGTTTCATAGGGTTTGTAGTAGATCGGAACGTCTGTTGTAATATGTCAATACAAGTGGGAATCTTCTCCAAACCTTAGCACATGCAGTGGACCTATCAATGTACCCATCTTTTGCAATTCCTGTGAGGTGGACATGGATTTGCTGGGCAAGATCTTCATCTGCAAGAATTGATGTGTTGAATTGGCCATACCGATTGAGTGGCATTTCCCCATGTCACATGTAAGCCACAACCCATTTGTGAAGATTGCATTTGAACTTATTTCAAACTCTTTCGAACAACTTCATATGCTCCCACAAACTATTTGCAACATCCCTTATCATTTTGCATCACTAAACACAATGTTTGGGTATCAGCGGTGATATTTAGTACCAACTCGCACCCTTCCTCTAGTTTGTGTTATACTTCCTAAGCCTTTTAAAGCAGTTCTGCATTGCTCTGAATTTCCTTCAAGGTTATATCCTCATCATCTGATCCCATTTCTTCTTCAGATTCCACCTCTGAGTCTTTGAAATCAAAGTTGCTCTCCAATTTGGAGTCTATGACATCATCAACTGTGGGCTTTCTTGACACAGGGGTATGTTTTGGGGGCCATTTTAGCAAGTTTGCCTGTCAAGTTTTGCTGATGTTCTTCTTTCTAGTCATAGAAATGCTTGGATGTACGGTGATAGGTCCACTGTGCACTTTAAAGTCTGGAGAAGTATTTCCACTCATATTGACACATTATGACACATGCTCTGAACCACTATGAATGCCACTAAATCGACTTCAAACCATTTTCGCACAATTTCGCACTATTTTGGATGACTTCGCACTACTTCGAACCTTTTCGAACACTTTCGAACCATTTTGCAACACTTCGAACAACTTCGCAGTACTTCGAATGACTTCGGCTGCCATATAGTTGTCCTCAAACAATTTCAATACATGTTGCACATTTGGAACAACTCAACTCGCCGCATATCGAGTACTACTAGACAAAAGGAGGGATTACAAGAGACTTAGGATACGATAAGTGCATTTTTGTGTTTTATTGATATATTAAAGCAATAGAACAAGAACTCTTACTATATTGGGACAATGTACATTTCACTTATTATCATATTTCATTTTGTTTTATGTTTCACAATACCTTTATTTGCTGTGCATACTGCCTCATGTTCTACACCTGTTATTATTTCCTTTTTAGTACTATTTCTTCAGATTGTATATAGACTTGTATTAGTTAGAATAACAAGAAAGAATAGTAAACAGAGAACAGCACAAGTTACCCTTTCGCTATCATCAGATTTAAAAATTGTTCTCTTTAGTCTTATCTTTGCATCATATCTCTAAAGTTCTGCGAAATATTGTGAACTTTCTTGAAACTATCGTATTCGCTCTCCATTTTATTGCCCATCACCTACCGCCATTCGACAAACACTTCACATTCGTTAAACTTGCTCTTCGATATACCTCGAACCTTTTCAAACTTATTCGAACTTCTTCGGACTACTTCGCATGACTTCGAACCTCTTTGAACCTTTTTCGAACCTATTTCGCACATCTTCAAACCACTTTCGAACTATTTTGAACACCTTCGTATGCCTATACAGACTATTATCCACAGCCCTTACCATTTTACATCACTAAACATTACGCTTTGATCTCAGCAGTGATATTTAGTACCACCTCGCACCCTTTCTCTAGCCTGAGTTATACTACAAAAGGCTTTTAACAGGTTTTTTCTAGGTTTCTGGGTTGAGTACCATCATTTTGGAGCCCACTGTGAGGGGTTTCTAAATCATTTCATCGCCTAATCCACCTCAAATCTCTCGGCTTAGGCCAACCCAAGCTCGAAATCTTAGAATCGAGACTCGCCAGGCCTTCGAATCTCTCAAACAATTGGGGGATATTTTAATACCTGTCTCTGACGCCGAATCCACACATTGTTGTCTGTTCCCTTCACCTATTTCCTCGTCTATAACTTCTTCTTCCTCTTCTTCTTCATCCTCTACTACATCATTCATTATTCCAGCTACTTCAACACATCTACCATCCTTCGCTCAGGTTCTAACTCCTCGAATCGGTACATCTATGGCCACCCCAGCAACAATGCCAGCTCGAGGACATTCCACAGCACCAAAATTTGACCCCACTCAACCTTGAGAGCTACGTCGATACTTTAACAAGCTCGAAATACTTTTCATCGACTGTAATGTTATGGATCCTGAACTTATGAAGAAGCATGCCTGTCGATATGTCAATATCGATACGTCTGAACTCTGGGAATCAATTCCCGAATACGAAACCAGGACTTCGTTTCATGATTTTCGCGTCGCAATCCACAGACTATATCCTGGTTCCAAACACAATCAAAAATGGTCGATTTCAGACATGGACAAACTCATTGGCGAACAACTTCGGATGGGTATCTATAACGCGAGCAATTTAGGATTATATTACAGGTCTTTCTACAACATTACGAAGTTCCTACTCTCTAAAGGCCGAATTTCACAGGCAGAACAAAGTAGAGCATTCGTTCGAGGTTTTCAACCAAGTTTATGGTCATGAATTGCACGACGACTCGAACTTAAATTTCCCGACCACTATCCGGATGATGCCTACCCACTTGACGACATTCACGCAGCAGCAAAATTTGTTTTAGCAGGGTCAATTAGCTCGAATTCGGCATTGTTACAGTCTTCAGAAACATTGGTATTGACTTCGATGTCTTCGACACAGATTAAATCGGAAGACTTATTGGCGATCCTTGAAAAATTCGCAACCACACTCGTCACAGCTTTAGCAGGCTCGAAATCCACTAACCCTCTTCGAACTAACAGTGGATTTTGCTCAGACCAGCTCGAAAACTGAGCTTGTGTCTTTTGTGGACTCACAGGTCATTTCATTAGCGACTGCTTGGTTTGCCAAGCCTATATCAACGAAGGAAAGTGTAAAAAGAACAACGAAGAAAAAATCATGCTTCCAAATGGACGGTTCACCCCTCAAAACATTCCTGGTCACTTTATCAAAGACAGAATCGACGAATGGACTCGATGAAATCCTTCAAACACAACTGCATCGTCGCTCATGTACAACATTGCATCCTCAACAGCTACTTCGACACCGCCTAGGGCCATTTACCATGTTTCCAAACAAATTGCGACACCCGAAGATCGCATCGCAAAACTCGAACAAGAGATATATGCTTTGCAAAGTGGTAGGACTTTTGCTAAAACTAATTCGGGCATACCAACAGTCCCCATCTCTCAACCTTTGGTTTTGCCAAACACTGCAGCAGTCGAACAATCAGCGCCACATGTACCAGCGTCATCCATCTCATCTATGGCAACAAACCTACCAACCTCGACTTCGGCATCATCTTCGATTTCGGAAACAACTTCGCAGCCTGTTATTCATCCTTATGCTGCTACAAAAGAAAATTCATACCTACCACCACACGAATGAAACTTCGGATCCACTGCGAAAGGTAAAGGCAAAGATGGTCCTTTGCACCATACCCAAGCACCAATTCAAAAAGATAAAATCATGGAAGATGTTTTCGCTCGTTCGATGAAGACGCCAATTATTACACTAATGCCTGAGGAATTGTTGGCTCTATCGCCCGAAGTTCATACAAAATGGAAGGAACAGGTCACCCCACGTCGAATTCAGCAGTCCGAAGGGAATAACGCCACAAATCTGCTTAACGATGAGATTTTCGTGATTGATGACCCATTCGAAACTTATATTAACAGTCTTCGACCTGGCAATATTCCAGAACCTTTTATCGCAGCGAAGGAATCCCATTCAATTAGGTCGATTATTATGAATGTCAATGGAAGGAATCCAGTGGAAAGTGTGGTAGACCCCGGTTCTTCGATTATCGCAATGTCTGAAGAAGTTTGCCACGAACTTGGCCTTGCTTACGATTCTTCAATCCACATCCCACTCCAATCAGCTAACGGAGGCATTGATGAAAGTTTGGGTTTAGCACAAAATGTGCCTTGCGAAGTGGGGAGTATCACACTGTTCATGCAAATTCACATAATTCATGACCCAGCCTACGATATCTTACTCGGTCGACCATTCGATGTACTCACCGAAAGCACCGTCAAAAACTACAGGAATGAAGCCCAGACAATTATGATATATGATCCTAATTCGACACGATCGTGCGCTATCCCCACGATTCCCCATTCTAATCACCGTCGAAAGGATTTTCGCAACTAGAGGACAAAATTTCGGACATTGACCAGTGCGCTTTCATTATCTTATTTGATCCCTCTAATTTATCTATCAATATTGAACGCACTGTGAATATTCCCGATATGGAGTCCTTGAATTCCTCGAAATCCGTTTCTTATTCTTTGATCCTTGCGAATTTATATTTAACAGCTAGTCACCAATACGAAACATATTTATCGACCTTGAAGGCAATGTCTATGCCTTCTAAGCCTATTATCGACTCCTCATGTCCAACTTTCACGGGATCGAAAAAGAAATACAAACCTGTCGCACAAAAAATTTGCCCAGTTATTACCGAGCTACCCGACCGATTTTGCATTATTCGAACAATTACTGGCGACCCTCTCAAAAACATGCCAAAATTAAATCCTTATCCACCATCATTTATCCCCACTTCGCGATATACACTTGAACGTAAAGCTATTATCGACAAGAATCATCCTGGTGATTTCCTATGGCCAGAGGAATGAAATCTTATGCACGATTTTATTCGAAATCAGGAAACAGCTTTTGCGTGGACAGAACAAGAGCGAGGAAGTTTTCGCTCTGACTTTTTTCCTCCTATAGAGTTCTCTGTCATTCCTCACACTCCATGGGTTGAGCGAAACATTCCCATACCTCCAGGTTTGTACGAACAGATATGCGAAATGCTGAAAAAGAAGATAGAGGCAGGAGTATATGAACCATCAAACTCTTCGTACAGATCACGATGGTTTTGCATTGCAAAAAAGGACGCGAAATCACTTTGAATTGTCCACAGTCTCGAACCACTTAACCAAGTAACGATCCAGCACTCAGGAGTCATACCAATACCCGAACATTTAGCAGAACAATTTGGGGGACGATCATGCGGAGGAATGTTGGATCTCTATGTGGCATTTGACGAAAGGAAAGTCGCAGAATCATTTCGCGATCTGACAATGTTTCAGACACCGTTCGGAGCACTTCGCATCGTTACCCTACCCATGGGTTAGACAAATTCTGTCCCTATCTTACACGATGATGTGACATTTATTCTACAGCCCGAAATTCCTCATATCACCATTCCTTACATCGATGACACACCGGTTAAGGGTCTGACATCAGAATATAGAATGATCAGTGGATCCTACAAAATGATTCCCGAGAATCCAGCTATTCGATGCTTTGTCTGGGAGCATTTTGAAAATTTAAATCGGATAGTCCAGCGTATGAAGTATTGCGGAGGAACATTTTCAGGTCCGAAGCTCTATCTTTGCATCCCCGAAATAATTGTTTTAGGGCATCGATGCAATATCGAAGGTTGTATGGCCGACCCTACTTGAATTGCCACTGTTAGCAAGTGGGGACCATGTCGAAGCCTCACCGAAGTCAAAGCATTCCTAGGAACCATTGGAGTTTGTCATATATTTATCTGAAATTTTGCTCAACGAGCTGCAGCACTGATACAACTCACTCGAAAAGATGTTCCTTTCAAATTCGGAGCAGAACAAATAGCAGCCCAACAAGATTTGAAAGCAGCTCTAATCAATTCCCCAGCGATTCGAGCAATTGGTTACTCATCTCCAGCCCCAGTTATTCTATCGGTCGACACTTCGAACATTGCTATTGGTTTCTTTCTCACTCACTGTGATCCCAAAAACCCTCGAAAACAATATTATAGTCGATTCGGATCGATTACACTTAACGACCACGAATCCAGATTTTCGCAACCCAAACTCGAACTTTACGGTCTATATCGTGCTCTCGGAGCACTACGATTGTACCTAATAGGAGTTCGAAGGCTTATCGTTGAAGCTGACACACGATATATTAAAGGCATGCTTTCAAATCCTGATATTGCACCTAGTGCTAGTGTCAATCGATGGATAGTATCCATCCTAACCTTTCACTTTACATTAGTCCACATCGCAGGAACACACCATGGTCCTGACAGACTTTCGAGATGACCCCCACAAGACGAAGATGTTCAGCTCAACAACGAAAATAATTTTGGAGACTGAATCGACCACCTTCACAGTTTCGTACATCAAATAAATCCTATTACAACCCGACCATTTACTTTGCATCAAATTTCGATCTTCTCCCTCTCTTCGAATCTTAGTAAGGGGGAGGATCTCACCTATAATGATGTCCCACAATCAAATAATGCAAAAATGAACGATGAGAGGTTACTTCACATTCGAAAATGGTTACATGACTTGGTGCGACCCCCTGAACTATCAGACGCAGAATACACTACCTTTATTCGATATTGCACCGGATTCTTTTTAGACTCAGGCAAACTGTGGAGAAAAGACTCCCAAGGAGCTCACAAAATTGTCACTCCTCCAGAACGTCATCTCGAAATCATTTGCGCAGCTCACGATGACATAGGACACAAAATGGTTTTCGCTACTAAATCAGTTATTGCCCTTCGATTCTGGTGGCCGAACATGAAATTCGACATTGCATGGTATATTCGAATCTGCCACCTATGCCAAATTCGACAAACGCGAAATGTTCTAATTCCGCCCACAGTCGCCACTCCAGCACCCCTTTTTGGCAAAGCCTATATCGACACAATGCAAATGCCACCTTCGAACAGATTTAAATACATTGTACAAGGTCGATGCTCACTAATGACCTATCCAGAATGGCGAAAACTTCGACGCGAAAATGCCACATCTCTGGGCGATTGGATCTTCGAAGACATTATTTGTCGATGGAGCTCGCTATACGAAATCGTAACCGACAATGGCGCTGCATTTATTGCAGCCATGGAATATCTTGTGTAGCGATATCATATTAACCATATTCAAATTAGTGGTTATAATTCACGTGCCAATGGACTCGTCGAATGAGCCCATTTCGATGTTCGACAATCGTTATTTAAAGCAGTCGATGGAGAACAAGTGAAATGGTCAGCAGGGGCGCACTCAGTGTTTTGGGCAGAGCGAGTCACAGTTCGTAAATGCATGGGTTGTTCTCCCTACTTCGCAGTTACAGGAGCACACCCTCTAATACCCCTCGACATCTCTGAAGCAACATACTTACAATCGCCACCCGATTCAATTTTATCGACAACCAATCTTATAGCTTGACGAGCCATAGCACTACAAAAACAATCTAACGACCTCGAACTGCTATATTCGAAGGTCTACACGTCCCAAATTGAAGCTGCGAAATGCTTCAAACTTGCTCATGAACATACTATGTGCGACTACAACTTTGCAAAAGGAGATTTAGTGCTACTTCAAAACACGCAAATCGAGAAGTCCCTTAATCGCAAGATGAAACCCCGATATGTCGGCCCTCTTATCATTATTGAACAAAACTACGGAGGGGCTTATATTCTCTGCGAACTCGATGGGTCAGTACTACATAGACCTATTGCCGCATTTCGTTTGCTACCATATCTCGCTCGAAAATCAATTTCCCTACCACCGAATTTCCTCGATATCGACTCCGAGTGCCTCGAACAACTTCGAACAAGTTCGAACTTCGATGAAGATACCTTTGAAGATTTTCAGGATTTCGAAAATGAATAATTATCCTTTCTTTCCTTTTTGCAATTACTTACAAAAAATTCGATTACTTTTAGTGTATGATACAAGTTGCGATATCGCATCATAGTGTGGTCGTGCAAACTCCAAAGGGTTTTTCGGCTATGATGAACTACTGAGCCTTTCCCTAAAAAGTCATATTCTTTGTTCGTTAAATTATATTTATCTTTTTCTTTACTTTACTTTCCAAAGACATTTAACAAAAATTTCAAAAATGAACAGATATACAACAAAAGAAAAACCCTTCTACTCCTCCAACATCTCCTCCAATACCTCTATCTCCCTATCCAATACCTCCATCTCGACCCTCTTCTTCGCCAGTTTTCCAGCGATAATCCATCGCCGTACCCCCCATTCTTCCTCGACTTCCTCGACTCCCTGTGACTCCCTCGCCTTCGCCTTTCCCTTCCCCTTCAACGACATTTTCTTCTCCTTTGACGGCTTGGAAGGCCCCACTATCAGCTCGACATCCTCGACAGGGCCCACGAGACGGATTCGACAAACTACAAAATTCAAAAACTAGTTAGCAATCACCTTCAAACGAGTTCAAACAACAGTCATACCTTTTGTTGGGCGCGAATTGCGTTTCGCGCCCCCAAACTTTTTTGCTTCACCTTTGTGAAGCCCACACCTCGATACCCCACCCCAATAACACCCCTGCGACTCCTGGATGCACTTCGTGCACTTTGGGGTGCCCTCCTTGACAATACAGCGTGGCTGGGACTTGAACCCAGCGCATCTATCACACTACAAAACATTTAGTACCTCGAAAACTCCTCGAAAGTCAGTAAAACACTCACAGGGCCCTCAAAGTCGAGGAGCCCACTCGATTTGACCCACACCCACTTTGCACCCCCTTTGTCGCCATCCGCCTCCTCTTCGTCTTCTGCTGCCTTTCGCTTCACCACCCGCATCACGGGCAGCTCATCTTCGGCCTCGTCTTCCTCCTCTCTCTTGTCTTCGTCACCTTTGCCAGCCTCCGCCCTCTCGATCGCCCTTGCCTCCACCTCGAACTCGACATTTCGATGTCGCAACTCCTCCTTCAAAATTGATTTCGAGCCTCTGACAATGCGGTTTTGCGACCCTCGATCTCTGCCTTCTTTGCCGATTCCGCCTCCTTCCGAACACATTGTTCCTCCTCTTCCCTTCATTCTCGTTCTACCTCCTCTGCTAAATCGACAAAAAGCAGCTCCCCTCCCCACGAAAGCCACTCGCGTCGAGCCATCAGTTTGTAGAGTTCGAAAACTTCATTAATGACCACTTGCACGGCCATGTTGCGTTCTTCACCGAGATCTTCGGCAAGTTCATTGTATTCCGCCTACATGAAACATTTTAGCACCTTGACCACGAATAGACGAGCAACAGACATACCATTTTTGCACAAAAACCTTGCCCCCAGACTTCGAAGTCGATATCTTCTGCGACGCTGTGCTCGGGCATCGACTTCACATACTCGAGTACCTCTACGTTAAGTTCGGCCAACAGAGACATTACAAAAGCTAGTATGCGATGATGAAGAGGTGATGGAGAGAAGAAGAACAAAAAGTATTTCGAACCTCGCTAAGTTTTCAACACAATCATGCATTCCGCACGTGACTTCGATCGGCTGACTGGGACAGTCAGGATTTCAGTAAGAGGGAGGATGATAGGTCCACTGTGCACTTTAAAGTCTGGAGAAGTATTCCCACTCATATTGACACATTATGACACATGCTCCGAACCACTACGAATGCCACTAAATCAACTTTGAACCATTTTCGCACAATTTCGCACTATTTTGGATGACTTCGCACTACTTCAAACCTTTTCAAACACTTTCAAACCATTTTGTGACACTTTGAACGACTTTGCAGTACTTTGAATGACTTCAGCTGCCGTATAGTTGTCCTCAAACAATTTCAATACATGTTGCACATTCGGAACAACTCAACTCGCCGCATATCGAGTACTACCGGACAAAAGGAGGGATTACAAGAGACTTAGGATACGATAAGTGCATTTTTGTGTTTTATTGATATATTAAAGCAATAGAACAAGAACTCTTACTATATTGGGACAATGTACATTTCACTTATTATCATATTTCATTTTGTTTTATGTTTCACAATACCTTTATTTGTTGTGCATACTGCCTCATGTTCTACACCTGTTATTATTTCCTTTTTAGTACTATTTCTTCAGATTGTATATAGACTTGTATTAGTTAGAATAACAAGAAAGAATAGTAAACAGAGAACAGCACAAGTTACCCTTTCGCTATCATCAGATTTAAAAATTGTTCTCTTTAGTCTTATCTTCGCATCATATCTCTAAAGTTCTGCAAAATATCATGAACTTCCTCGAAACTATCGTATTCGCTCTCCGTTTTATTGCCCATCACCTACCGCCATTCGACAAACACTTCACATTCGTTAAACTTGCTCTTCGATATACCTCGAACCTTTTCAAACTTATTCAAACTTCTTCAGACTACTTCACACGACTTCAAACCTCTTCAAACCTTTTTCGAACCTATTTCGCACATCTTCGAACCACTTTCGAACTATTTTGAACATCTTCGTACACCTATACAGACTATTATCCACAGCCCTTACCATTTTACATCACTAAACATTATGCTTTGATCTCAGCGGTGATATTTAGTACCACCTTGCACCCTTCCTCTAGCCTGAGTTATACTACAAAAGGCTTTTAACAGGTTTTTTCTAGGTTTCCGGGTTGAGTACCATCAACGGTTGCAGGCCCTGATCTGCAGCACAGGATAATGAATTCAGCTAGCATTTTAGCATGTTATGTAATAAAAACACAGCCACATGCATGGCCAACTCTTTGGCTTGAAATTTTTGAAATTCTGCCTGACATCATTTTGAGGCATATTAAGATGTTTTGAGCACTTTGAAAAAAATTTGAATAACAATTTATTTAAGTATGGTATAGAATTTCTGAATCTGCCAAAACTTCCTTAGATTTCTTCTGAAATGATTCTTACAAGTGGAAACAGGAGAAGTTTGAGTTTGAGGCTGGTATAAATGAAGTGCAAGAGGACTCAAAATTGTGGCTGGGTTTCAATGTCCTCTACCTTATGGTTTTCTATGAATTTATTCCTATTTTATGATTATATTTCAGTTTTTCTCATGTTGGTACATGTTAACAGTTCTATTCTTAGAGGCAGAACCCCTTCTAGACTTTCACCCATCAAGGTGATTTCATTCCACAGCTTGATCCACCTATTCCCACCATTTTGCTATTTTTAGCCTATTATCTGATTTTTGGGTCTATCACATATACTGGGCATCAACAGATGGTTCTGTGGAGTTTTCTCTTTAGATTTCCCTCTGTTAGATGTGCCTGAAGTGTCTGTATTATGTAGTATAGTATTAACTTTGGATTCCCCTCTGTTAGCTCACTTCTAAGTGAGGTGAGGCTTTGAGGTTGCCCTTACAGTAGAAAACTCTTTCTTAAAACTTGAAATCTTGGACACTCTGCCAAGATAGGCAGGTACAGAGTAGAAGACAACTCCCAGAGCTCCTCAGACTCCCTACACACTGTCACAGACACTCCCACCTTTAGTGCACACCATGTTTCACCCAATTCACCACCTAGCACCATGGAACCCTGGAGCACATTAATGCGCTTGAAGGTGACATTGCTGGAATTCACATGCAAATTGATGCACTGACCTCTATTATCAAAACCTTTGTTAAAACCTTCCAGTTGAACCCCACACTGCCTATTTTGATCCCTAGTATGCTGCTCAATGCATGCCCAAACAAAGATGCACATGTTAAACTGTTGCCTCCTGCCAAATTCAATGGTGTGCATTCCCATGGATGTGCCTTCCTCAATTCCTGCAAGTTATATACTAGTTTGCATCCAAATCAGTCTGTGGATGATGCTGCCAAAATTTATTGGGCTCTGACATACATGAAATTGGAGTGCACCTATCTCTACATTGATCATATACTCTGCCAGACCAAAGAGCATGGTTCTCTTCCCTTCTCATCCTGGGGGGACTTTTGAGACAACTTCATATGACACTTTTGTGCCCTCAATGAATGCCAACATGCCATGACATGCCTTGAATCTGCTGCCTACTACCAAGTGCATTGATCTGTGACTACATTGACAAATTTTGAGATCTGGTGGATATGGCAAGGTATGGAAGTGGGTTACCAGTGGTGGTGAAGTTCCATCAAGGGTTGAACTAGAAAATTCAGGACCAGATTGTGCAGATGTTGGAGGGGTGCCCAGCAGATGATGATATAAATGCATGGTACAAAGCTGCCTTTCTCTGTGATGAGAACCAGCTCACAAATGTGGCATTCACTCCTGCATTCTGCACTCCTACCACCACCACATCCCCCACACCTTCAATCGAGTATCTCCTCACCCTAATCCCATCTCTATGCACCAGACTGTGGCACTGAATCCCAACACCCCAGCTCCAATGGATGTCGATGCAGCCCATAGTTGAGCCCACACACTGGATCTCTGCTACTGCTATGGGGAAACAGGACGTGTAGCTTGAAACTGCCCCCACCATCAAGACATCCACAAACTCATGCCTGAGAAATGAGATGAACTCCTCTAAGATTTGTTGGTGCTCACAGATGTCGAAGAGTTGAGGGAGAAGGGAAATGAGGAAGTCAAAGCAGAAGAGGTGGAGAAGCAGAATTTTTCTGCCTGCGAAGAGTAAACAGTATGCCCTCATTGCTGTCCATAACCACTTTGAAGTTCTGTCTGTTCATTCACTAGAGGATGAATCTTATTCTGTGACTGTCCCCTCTCTGAACTTTCTTGAAGTAGCTAAAGACATACCTACCTCCTCTCTATCTCCTCCACCCCAATCCCAATTAAAATTGTGGGAGTGCGAAATACCATGCAAGTACATTGTGGCATCCACACCCTCTTAATATTTACTAGAATTGAAGATTGAGCTGCAGACTATGGATACAGGGCAAGTACTCAAGTGTCTCTGCTCTTTTAGACTCAGATGCCACAGACCTTTTTATTGACTCTCACCTAGTCCAACAAAAATAACTTAACACCCATGTGCTATCTCGACTCATACCCATCTACAATGTGGATGGTTCCCCAAATGAAGCTGGGGCAATTTGGGAGGTTGTAGACCTGGTCCTCTGCTACAAGGACCACACTAAACGGGCTCTCTTTGCTGTGACCCAACTGGGGAAGCAGGAGGTGATCTTGGGTTACTGGTGGCTTTGTGACCATAATCCTGAGTTCAACTGGATGACAGGTGAAGTTCTGATGAGTCATTGTTCTTCTTTTTGTCATACTTGCTTCACTGAAGGCAGACAGGAATGCTAAGAGTAAAAGGTACTGTTGCAGCATACTCAAAAATGTTGTGCTGGTCCAATGCCCCTGCCTGATGTGGACTTAGAAGATGTTCCAGATCGTGCACCTGACTCTGATGATGATGAAGAGGAGGTTGAGCAGATTGAGGAAGGTGATTAAGTTTTCTACACAGCTATTAACTTTTTGCATGAGATGTGTGTCACCTCGAACATCTCCCAATGCCTTGTGGAGGCCTTTTACAAGAACAGTGTGCCAAAATCAGTTGTAGATGAGGAAATAGGTGAAGGGAACAGATGATGACGTGTGGATTCGGCGTCAGAGACAGGTATTAGAATAGCCTTGATTGTTCGAGAGATTCAAAGGCCTGGCAAGTCTCAATTCTAAGGTTTCAAGCTTGTGTTGGCCTAAGCCAAGAGACTCGAGGTGGATTAGGCAATGAAATGATTCAGAAACCCCTCGCAGTGGGCTCCAAAATGATGATGCTTCCTAGGCTGTGGCCATGCCAGGTTCGACCCGAGGAGAAGTGGTGGTGGATCTGAACTATGGATGTTACTTGTCACATATGACTACTGTCACTACTATCTATCTAATTACACTGCTAGAGTATGTATGAGTCATATCAGCAATGTTGGCAGCTGTAAGGCAGTCAAATTTGTCAGCCATCTTAGCAATCTCTGGCATGGGATTCACAGCCAGAATTTTGATTGCTATTGCAGACCTAAAGTCCACAAAGACTTGGGAGGGGCCATCAACACCATAATTGGTGCGAATGAGATCCCACACCTCCTCAGCAGTATCCTTGGTATTGGCACACTGCCGAATGGAGGGGGCCAGGCAGAGCACTAGGCTACCAATAGCCTGGTCATTTTTGTTGCTCCAGGTCTGGAGCTTGGCAGTAGCATCTGCTACAAGTGCAGCATTTGTCACCATCAAAGGAGGTGCCAGAGGTGGTTTTAGTTCCATCCCACTAGTTATTTGCCAGAGGCCTTGAGACCTGAGCCACGCCTTCATGGAGTCGGCCCATTGAATGTAATTGGAGCCATCGAAAGTTTGTATGAGTTTTTCAAGGGTTGAAGACATGATTCTGTGGTGGCAGCTGGTAAAAGCACTCAATCAGTCTTCTATCCAAGAAAACATGTTCCATAATCTTAGGCAAAAACACTCCTTCAGAGTGGTTAACCCTAGTCAACCTAGGTTTTTAAGTGCAGCTCACAGGGAGCACAATGCAGCTCACGAAGAGTGCAAGATTATAATTTGGAGACAATGAAGTCAATGTCGTTTGCAGCCAGTTAAGGTGCGTTCATGACATGCCCAGCAGAGCCCATAACCTGTTGGAGCAGACTACATACGCTGCACAGAGGAAGAGACGACACGTTCCTTATAACCTACCTGGGGTTTAGTTAGTCTTAGAGCTAGGGTTTAGCAGAGGTAAGAACACTGTATATCTACTATGGTACAGGTTCTCCTTATATACATAATAGTAAGGATGTCACATGACTCAGGAATGTGTTTACCACATGTGTGCGCAGTAAGCGCAGTAACATGTGTGTGCTGCATGCATTGCCTCATGTATGCAGCATGCATCAGAGTTTAATTTCAACACCTCCCATGCATTTGGGCTCAATAGCAGTGTTTGTGGACAACTCCAAATCCATCAAAAATAAATTCCCAAAAAGAAAAATACAAAAAAAGGAAAGAGGGGATATTTGACAGGATTTTCTGTTCACCTCCACATAGTAACTATGCATCTCACCATTTAATAATGTGGGTATGACTATATTTGTGCACATCATGTGGAATACAGAATTAGACTAGTTGTTTTAACTTGCATAGACTACACATCTTCAAATAGTAATTACATAGCATGTATCACACAAGCAGAATTAACAGATGGATAAAAACCTGCTGAAATGAGGGATGGAGAAGCTTTCTGTAGTGTAATTAGTAGAGATTAAGCACAAGATTGATAATAGATGGAAGGATGTTTAACAGGCAAGTCAAAAATTGGTCAAAAATGCAACAAATCTGGAAAGTGTAATAGCAAGGGGAGAAAAGCATCTACAACCCCAGGACTAATGCATAAGCTTGTTATAGTAGATTAAATAGCAGAGAGAACTAGGTAAACTGAGGATATCCTTGTGGTGGAACAGGAAATTTTGAGGGACAGGATGCATGGGTTTCTTAAATTGAAGGGCCACAGATGGGGATTAGTCATTGCAGGGAGATGACACATTGTACATGTGAATTAGAAGGCAAAAAATACAAGCCAAGGACAGAGGAGATATGGTAGTCCGAAGGTTTTTATCAAGAGGGTGGCTGTGCATGCGACAAAATCGGGTCGCGTCGAGACTGGAAATGCTGTTGCCCAAGACTACAAATATCCATCAGGGAATGCTCAGAGTTCAGGTATGAATGGTATAGGCCCAAGGAATATAAAGAGAGAGCAGTGAGACACTGAGACATTGCAATCCCCAGAACAGCAAAAGGCAAAATATTGAGGACACCAGCGTAGCAATCAATCATAGCTGACACTATACTAAGTATTTGAAACATGGTGACAGACCCGGGATACTGTACATTGCAGTGGTACTAGACTATCGAGGCCAATATAACCATAAGCGCCAAGGTCAAGCATACCCCGTTTGCCCTTTCACAACCCCAAACGCAGGCCCACCCTTCCTGAACATCTTCCTCAAATCTCCAACAAGCGCCTCCGGCCTCTCATGTGCGGCAAAATGGCCCCCACGTTCGTGATCGGACTCAAATACGAGGTTAGGAGCTTTGTACCAACTACAAAATAAGTAAGCATTGGATTCATCGACCAAAGGGGAGTAGAGAAGTGAACGGAAGGTTACTACATACTTTCGTGGGAAGATAAATAGCTCCTTGGGGAAATACGAGTGTCCCTGTGGGATGGAGATGCTGTCCCGAGCTGTGAATTCCTTTGCAGCTTCGTAGTATATCCGCAAGGAGGCGGCAGGTCCAGCACGGGAGAAATAGTATATTGACACCCATGTAAGGACTGGAAGAGCAGAAGTTTCCAACCAAGCTGGCTTAATGCAGAAGAGTAATGAGGCGTACCCTCGTCATCGTCCCATTTGTACTCGTCTGTCCATTGAACGAGTTTCTCGTATATCCATGCGAGTAGGCCTACTGGCGAATCGGCCAGTGCGTACCCAAGAGTTTGCGGTTGTGTGGACTGTAGAATATAATACCCCTGGCCTAAATTGAAGAACCATTGTGTGCGGGCGAGGCCAGCTTTGTCACGATCACTGTAGGACAGAAAGGGAATGTAGGAGAGTAAGTGCGAGAAAAGAAGCAAAGGGCGGGAAATTGAGGGCGGGTAGGCACTGCAAGAGAACAAATTGTTTTATATGCAAATAAGTGAATTGGGGGGAGGAAATGCTTACTACGGCATATTGGTGTGCCATGCTTTACTGTGCTTAGGGCCATAGATACTAGCAATCTTGCGGGTTATCTAGGATTCTGTCAGTATAACTGGCTTAACCACTGATGCCAATTGCAAAGACGAACGAGGTAGCCCCAGTCACCTCCTTGCGTTACTGTAATATAAATATGATCAGGATTCTAAACAAATTACTCGGAGTGCAGCCAGAGCACACACCATATTCCTCGTACCCGAGGGCCAGCATCAACTTGTTCCCAACCTACATCGAAGACATTTAGAGAGCTTAGAGAATGCATACAAAAGATTCGATGTTGCGTACCTCTGCATATTGAGCCGAGCGAAAACCCTTCTTCGTTGGTGCAGCAGAGAACCCATAGCCAGGTAAACTGAGCGCAACGACATGGAAACCGGGGTAGTCTGGCGAAGCTTCCACCAGGAGCGGAAGAATTTTTCGGATTTCAATGAAACTTCCTGGCCCTGCATGTCTCAATGGCATGGTTGGAACGCGAGATGAACAAAAAGGGCAGACGTACATCCATGAACGAACAACAACGGAATGGCGTTCTTCTCGTCACTCCTTTTGTGGACATAATGGATATTGAGGGTCCCAAACCCATCCACATCAATATCTCGAGTGTATTGTGGGAGCTCACTGTTCAACTGGGCCTCGTACTTGCGCCAGTCATAGCCATCTTTCCATCGGTTGACGAGGCGTTGGATGTCGGCAAGGGGTGAGCCATAGGACCAGCCTGCGTCTTCGAGTTCATTGGGGAGGTTGGTGAGAGCGAGCCTTTGGTGAAGGAGGGCTAGTTGAGAGTCTGAGATGGCAATTTGAAAGGGAGACTCAGCAGACATGGTTGTAACTTGACTCGCATAGCTGACCTAATATATAACTTAGATATTAAGTCGACGCGATCCAACGGTCTCGAATTTCGATCTCGTGACCATTTTTTCCGGATCCGAAAAAACTTCTTACCGAGGGTCGGTCGTTTTATGTGGTACTTATTACGTAAGAAAGGAACATTTGAATTTTCGTTTTTAATTATAGTTTCAACAATTAACTACGTTGTGGGCATTGTATATCCTGGAGTATATCCTGGAAAGCAACTTCGAGGTTCGGCGATAGGAGTGACATCCCTGGGGCCTGACGTACTACCACATGACGACACAATCTGTTATGGCGCTATAGTGTAGTGGCTAGCACACGGGATTTTGACCATCCCTTGTTCAGAGTTCCCGTAACCCAGGTTCGAACCCTGGTAGTGCCTATATTATATATGACAAGTTTTTCTTTCAGAGTGGTTGTGAACTTATCTCCGGTGCAGGTCATTGGTGATTGCTGCCCGCGGTTAGAGCATTCAGCGTGAACGTTGTACAAGGGCCTATGAGGACTTGAAATAGATACTGCTGCAATCGCTTAAACTCTGTCTGAAGCCCTACGCTAGAATTCCTGACACGCAGCTGCATGCGTAAATCACGGTTTCTTTATGTTCATATTAGTTACATTTCCTAATCATGAAATCATAATAAATCAACTTTGAAAGAGGAATGAGTGCCGCATCGAAATATAAAAATAAAAGAATGTAGGTAGTCATAGAAAATGATGTGCTTCCTGTATAGATGAGTGGAGAAACGAAAAGAATCGCAAAAAATTGACCATTGAAAGTGGAAAGTGCAATTATGAAACGGGTAAGGATATAGGTGTAAGCAGAGAGAACAAAGCAAAAGGTAGAACGAATCGTACAATCGATTTTTTTTTCTGCCAATTTCCGGATCGTATCGCGCCGTTTGAAAAAATATCTTTACCGTCGTTCTCAAACCTCCCTACCAAGCGCAGCAGCGACTCTAACCTGCTCAGCTCTCTTTCCCACATCTCCAAACCATTCTTTTGCCCTCCCCGCCCGTTTCACCACTTCCTCAGCAGCCTTAACCTCCTTGCTCCTCTCTTCCATTGCCCCTCTGAATTTCTCCTTCAAATCCCAAGACGCAAGCCTTAGCACCTTCCTCGTCTCGCGGCTGATCCTACCAGCATGCACATCCACATACGTCTCTCCCTCGCAGACCACATCTCCGTCCCGTCGTACAACCGACGCCCTTACCCGTCTGCCGACCGTGCGTGGAATCGAACTCGGCAACTCCAGGATAAAATACGCCGTCAGCCCAATAGTGAACGCGCCAAACACAGGAGCAGCCCATTTCCGAGTCGTTTCGTTCCCAAGTAGATCTGTAACACGCAATACACCTTCCACCAAGCCCCTCACGCCAATCGCCTGACTACCTACCATTGTAAGCGCACCCACACCCACACTCGCTACACTGAGCACACTTGGGACCAAAGATGTATCATCCCGGTCATCCGACATCTCTTTCTCACCAAAGTGCAGCCAAAATTGGTGCTGAACGTCAAACAGGTCGAAGAACGTGGTCTCGAGCAAGTCTGAGCGCTGTGCGAGACCAATTCCGAGTCCATGCAAGCCTCCTGCAACGATCGCACCGCTGCCTCCATGTGACGAGGAACGTCGGGTCTTAGCACCTCTTGTGCCCCTTCGCATTGTGCTGAACATTGCCTCAGGCATGAACACTCGTCTGCTCCGCTCCACACCTTCCGGAAGATGTTCTTCGCCAAGCATCTTGATCTTGTCGACACCCGACGATGTGATGACCCGCGCCTCGTCTTCCGCCAGCTTGATGGCAGCATCCAGACTGAAGAGAAATGCTCTGCGGACGTCTCGTGCATAATTCCATATTCCGAGGATACCAGGATACGTAGGCATTGGGACAATGGTATTATCGACACCGAGTTTACCTTGTCCGACGCGCTCCAGAGCATTGTATATGATAGACCGAGTCCTGGATGTGGACTGCATCGCGCCCTCATCCTCGACGGCCAACAATCCATCGTCCAGTGCGTCACGCCCATTTTTCATCTTCTCGAGAACGGGACGAGACTGGTCCAGATCAGCCTGAGCGTTGTGGAGCTCGGTCTCTGCTACAATAGCGTTGGCACCAGCGAGAAGTTCAATATCGGAAAGCAGGTTGGAGAGGTATGTCGAGACAGGATGTAGCTTAGATTTGGAGCGCTTGACAAGGACGAAAGAACGCAACGATGACTCCAGGTCGTCGAAGGCGGGGTTGGCAGTGAAGGGCTGGAGGGCGGCCGCTGAATCTACGAAGTGGACGAGGTCCTGCGCATCCTCATAGGTCCGTGGACTGAGCTGCTTAATCTGCTCAAGGACAAGCCTTCTGCATTTCTCCTTATTCTTGATTTGGTCATACTTGTTGACAACAATAAAGAGGTACGCCTTCTCGTTACTAGCGGTCCAAAGGAACTCTTTAGCAGAGAGTGTGAAATGGTTCTCCGCCGAGACGACAAAAACAACCACATCTATCTCCTCCTGCCGAGCGAACAGAGCAGTTGTCTTTAAACTGTCACGGTTCAAACCAGGTGCGTCGATAAGTGAGATATCGACAACACCATTGTTAAGAAGAGACTCAGAGGGTGCACGAGTGTCAGCAAGATAGAGCTTGATCATCTGCTGAGTATCTTCGTTTTGTCCAACAATGTTTTCAAGATCGACAATGGCACCCCGAGTGAATGTTGCATCGTCCTTGATATCATATGTAACACCATCTTTGAGAACGTGAACCTCTTCTTTACCCTCGTTCTCCGCTGCGTCATGCACCTCGCAGAAAGCGGTCGTACACGGCTGTTGGTCCACAGGCATGACTTCGCGGCGCAGTAACGCGTTGACGAAAGTAGATTTGCCGGCATTCAAGTCACCTGTTACCAATACTTTGGAAGAGGTATCTTCAACACGAAGGCGCAGCTTGTCAATATGGTTAAGAGATAAACCTATGCGCTCGTCAAGCAGATTCGCAATGGACGATTTTTCGAGCTGAGAGACGAGCGACGCAGCCGAGTTGGATGAACTCGACAAGCCTAGCTTGAGGTCAAGTCGCAGGACTTGAAAGTCTGATACGGGGATTAGGCGTTGACTTTCGCTTTCTTTGTCGAGGGAAGTAGTTGCGTCAATTGCAGCTCCGGGATGCTCATCTTCTGCATCCGCAATAGATGCGAGAGTCATCGTGCGAGCGATACCGGGCCTGTCTCCTGAAATAACGACTTCGGTGTGAGATGAAGGGTCATCGGCGAAGGAAAGGGATCGTCGTATGCCCTTTCGACGCTGCTGGGGTGCGGGCACGGTCTCTTCAGGTTCCTGCAAAGGTTGTTCACGGAGCTGAGGATATCTGACCACCGATTCCTCCTTGTTGAAGGTGCGAATGTCACTCAAGATGATCTTCGTTGAGTCAATGGCGGTCACAAGGCTGGTGGTCTCATAAGCAACAACCTGGCAGGCGAATGTAAGAAAAGTAATCACCGGCCCTTCTGATCCATATACGCTTCCTGCACATCCTCTACCTTCAACTGTTTCTCTACACTGAATCCAGCAAACGCCGAGTTGCTGAATGACGACTCATTGGTCATTGTGCGACCGGGGATGTAGAATTGAGACATCGCGCTATGAGGTCTTGTTTAGGTCGAGAAGCTGAACTAGAGCAGCGTTGTCGCTGTTTTCAATGGCACAGCGAATTCAGATTTTCGTCGCGGGGAAAATTGCGGAAGGAACGAAGATACGGTACAAGCCGGGATCATGCCACGTGCATTAGCTTCTTACATAAGCTATGCTTGTAGTTTTGAGTTACTCACCGCAACAACAGGTAGTTCACAACTTCGGTGCTGAGCATGTCGGTACAGCTGGCTATAGGCTGAGCATTACAGTCTTTGCATAATTCGGTTTGGGACGAAATCTTGCTTTTTCCAGTGGATTATCACTTGCAAGCGACGCACCTATATTATAAGAGACTGGGCCCAAGTACTAGTGCAAGCGTGTCAGTATTCTTCTCACATAATCTACTCTAAATGCTGAAGATTTCCTTGGGTTGCCTCCAATTGTGTGCAACTGGTATGCTCGACCGTGTCATTGTGATTCAGTCTGCTGCTGCAATATATTGTGTTTGTTTTATCACAAGCCAGTCCTGAGGTAACAATTTTCTGCGTTCGGCTCCCTCCCATATTCGAACGCCATCAGGGGCGAAATTCACGCAGACATTGCAGGGCATTCGATCTAGATCGCATGCTATTGCGGGATTTGTTTCATTGGTCGCCCGGGCTTTGGGCAAGATTACCGTTCATATGTTCCTTCGGCATAAACATCTCCTCGAGTTAACCACGCTTCAGGTGATAAGCCTCCACAGCCCATTTTCACATCCCTGCCGCACCTTCCGCTACCATGGCCTTTGATAGTGATGCTAATCTACGCCATGTCATTGTTCAGCGCGAGACCTCGTTTGCCTCCCAATCTAGCTCTAGCCCGACAATTACACTATCGACACAAACACAGACACGGACATTCGCTGGTTCTGATGTTCGACTCGATATCGATCTCAACAGACCTGAATGTGAAACGAAATACACTGACAGCTCTGATTCACTATATGATGGTCGGTCCTGGAGTCCTCCTCGCCCTCAAGAGCAAAAAACTTGCAACGACGTACACCGGAGTACAATTTCTTCACGCAAAATGACGTGGTCTTCGTCCCCGACGGTGATACCTTTAGGACGGGGTCTGAGTAGTATTGTGATCATTACCGAGGGATTTCTACAGGTTTGCACTATTATATATCACTTCATATGCCTATGTGACGAACGCTGAAGACTGATGATTGTAGATTGCTACCAGTGTCTTAATTCTGGGGCTGGCGGCAACAGTCTTAAAGAGCCCAACTCAGCCTGTTCTAACGGAATGGGAGGCCTGTGATTATCTTGGTATCTTTGCCTCAGTGTGGGTGATACGAATGTGTGTGATTTGTGGTTTGAGCTATTGGGGATTTATCCATGATCGTCTGAGGCCGTAGGTCTTCTTGGTCTGTTATACATCCGTGAGTTACAAGGTCACTTAAGTAACTTTCAGGGATCAGCAACACTCTGAAGATTTGCGTTTACTGACCAATTTGGCTTTGACGGGTCCATGTAGCCTGATTCTTCGACTGAAGAATCACACACCTTCAGGTATGTAGCAATCGTTTACCGCCACCACCTCCCGACGATTATCTTTGTAGAACCACAACCGCCACCCTACGACAGGTTTTACTCTCGGTTTGTGTTTTGATTCTCTTCCTGGGAATAAATACTCGCTAACGGCGATATTTGACTACATATCGATATTGTTTAATGGAAACAGCCTGTTACGATTTCTGACAGGTTTGTCGATAGTGTGGTGGTTTGGTGCAAATATTCTCGAATACCGCTCAAGTTCAACCTGTCGTCGATCTTCGCCTCATATCTGGGGCCTTATGTTAAGCATTCTGATGATTTCCTATCTTTTCATCATCTCTACAATTGCTGTCCTGGGCATTTCATTAATTGGGCATGTACGATGTCGTGTCATACGTAAGTAGATTGTACTGTCGACTGGTTGGCACCAGAAATTGATATGATTTTGAACCTCTCATGTTGCTCTTGTATGTGTGCTCTCGGAATTAGGCAATATATCACACAGTTGCTATGATTCAGAATTCTTCATTCAGAAACTCCAGGAATTTCGTTTCTTGCGAATCATTTCCTATTCTTTTTCGTTAATAGCGGTACCGGAGAATGATAAGTTACATAAGTAAGTATCGTGAATAACAACCCATTCTTGTAATGGTAAAACACTACTTTGGCATGCAAGCAAAATCGCTTAAATAACATTTTCTCCGAAGTTCTCTCAACCTGGCCAATCTGTGAGCATGAATTTTCATCCTTAGAAGCTGCTAGTCGTCCGCGGATTTTACGAACCCGGGTCTTAAACAGCACTCGGGTCCGCATTTGGTTGGAGGAAGGAATCATTGCAGAGCCCAGGCTTAAGATGGTCCCGCGGTTATTTCTTTCAATGAAATGGTAATGATCCGATGTCCCTGCCGTTTGAACTTGCATGCATGCTATTGCACACGTCATAAAGACAATGGAAGAACTATATACAATGTCGGAGGTTTGAAACATGCAAGACAATGTTTGTTTCTGATGGTTACAAATATTGATGAAACCATTGCCACGCTTTCAATTGCAAGTTGAAGCTGATTTCCCCCCTCTTCCTTTGACATCCCGCTCGTCGTTCCTTGCGTTGCATACGCTCTTCGCTAGACCGGCAGGCTCCGCTGGTCTCGTCTAGACCAAACGCAGCACTGTATAGACGATTTTCGTCCATTGTGCCTCTTGTTTGTTTCTAGCATAGTCCGCAGACTCGACGTCAAGGACATTTCACGACTTGTCCAAGTCATCTCTCCGTCCTGCTTTCCTTTCATTGACCCCGAGACAGACCTAATCCTAATCTAACCATCCTAACCCCGACAAGTTTTTCCAACTTTTTCCAAGTTCTTTGCAATGAGTCTTCGTCCGCCTTCCACAAGCCCCAGCCCATCTCCTGTCCCTAATGAATCCGGAAAGACCAGTGCCCGTCAATCATTGGGACCTGCGGCTAGAGGTAATCCCCTTGCTCCAGCATCGCCTCGTCCGGGACCGATAGGATCGAACATCAGACCGACCAGCGAACTCCTCGGTACCGGAAGTGCAGGTATATTTCAGACGCCAGAAGGTACTTTACGCGTGATTTCAGAAAATATGGAACTGAATAGTTGCTATAGCGGAAGCTCTTGACCAATGGTTCGAAAATCTTCAAAATTACGAAGCCACCTTGGTAGGGGTCTCGCATCTGAGTCATGCGTCACTCTGACATTCTACTGTAGGAGGAGATGGCTGCTGCCTCATTGGACGTTAATTTTAAAGAAGAACTAAGTGCCATCGAGCAATGTAGGTATATATCTTGTCTAGACAACCGTTTCCTTCTTATTCTTCGTTCATAGGGTTCAAAGTTCTGTCGGAAGCAGAGCGCACAGCCGCTCTTTACAGTCTTCTTCAACATTCTACCCAAGTTCAAATCCGATTTTTCATCACGGTTTTACAGCAGATGGCCAGGTCCGATCCGATGACCGCTCTTCTGAGTCCCGCCATGGGAGGCGAGTTCTACTATCATGCTTTACCGTGAAGCGTCTAACTTACCTGACCCTCAGGTTCCATGCAAAGTCAGATGGAAGCTAAGCTTGCTAGCATGAAATCTCCGGTTCTCAAGCCTGGTCTGCCAGCGTCACCCACAACCCGCAGTTTCAGCGCGAATCGTGCGTCTCTTGCTCTGGACAACTCCTCAAACTTCTTATCTCCCGATTCCGCTGCAAATCCAAGCGGTGGTGACGCTGCTGCTACCCTGGCCCAGCAGAGGGCGAAGCTGAAGGCCAGCAACGCTGCTCATCGCATCTCTGCTCCCGTTCTCACCACTGGCACCCTCGACGGACGTCCTGCCTGGGCGGCTGGTGGGTCTCAGCTTAGTCAGGTGTCGGAGCAGACTGCAGCTGCCCAGGAGATCGTTATCAACTCCTCGCGCCCCAAGAGCACCGAGTTTTCTGGTAACCTGGTCTCCCCTAGGCCTGGAGCCACTGGAGGAACAGATGCCCAGACGCCTGCTGCCGAGAGCTGGGCAAGCATGGTCAACACACCCCTTATGCCAATGTTCCACAAAGGCCCTCCTCAGAACCTTGACAGCGCTGCGAGCAAATTGAACGAATGGTCCAAGTCCGCTGGTCCAGGCGTGCCGCGTATGGGCGATCCAACCATCCACCGACGCGCGAAGCCGAATGGGAACGATGGCGGTCAAGCTAACGGCATTTACGATGACAACGGAAACTTAATTATGCCTGGTGCGAATAATATACAACAACAAAACCAACAGGTTCGCGGTACTTCTGGCGGTATGCGCAATGTCGGCGGGAACAATGGTTTCGGTGGAGTCGGGGGCTGGACCGGGTCACGTAGCCCGGCGCTCTCCAACACATCCTCCAACAGGTTCGGTGGGAACGAGGACAATGGGAACCTCAATGGGTTAAATGGTCTTGGGATGCAACTAGGTCCAGCTGGATTCAACATGTCCCTCCCAAGTCCCGCAATGGGTATGATGCCTGGGCTCACCGGTATGGGCCCGATGAATCCTATGCAGATGAATATGCTCAGTGCGATGGGCATATCGCCTGAGACGCAGTTGCTCGCGGCGCAGATAGCGGCCGGTGGATTCGGACAGCCCGGCTGGCTTGGAATGCAGCCTGTGTCTGCGGGAGCGAATGGCAGGCGCGGACTACAGAGTGGAAGATCTCCAGGACTGAGGAGCGCATCAAGCTCGGGCAGTGGCTCTCGTATGGACGGAGGTACGCCAAAGGCGGAGGAGGATGTTGATCCGGCGCTGTTGAATGATGTGCCTGCATGGTTGAGGAGCCTGAGGCTGCATAAATATACGCCCAATTTTGACGGAAGCACGTGGCAGGAGATGGTTATCATGGATGAGGCCCAGTTAGAGGCGAAAGGTGTGGCGGCACTCGGCGCAAGGAGGAAAATGTTAAAGACGTTCGAGTTTGTAAGGAAGAAGATGGGGATTGAGGGTGGCCCGTCGTCAGCTGTTCCTTCCAGCGCTGGGCTCAAAACCGCTTGAATTAAACTATGGCGAAGATCGGACATTGTTGAATACTTGCCTCAAGCGTAGTGGATGGGCCCTCATTGGCCAGGATACCCAGTTCTCCTCTACTCGCTGTTCGCTTTCATTCTTTGCTATTTTTTGTTTGTGTTTCGTCTTCCCATTTTCTGTTCTTCCTTCTTTGGACGTGTGGCTTCTCCTATGCATATGACTTCCCAGGTTGCTTTCTAATGCCGTCCTTCCCCTTCTGATTTTCCTTTTACATCCCAGCTTATCTCGCTCTCTTCTCGTGTCCCTTGGGCATTTTAAAACCTTCTACTACGCCACGAGTAGTATACGACTTTGGGCCTCTTAACTTAATCAAGCAAACGGTCGAGATTAGGTTCGTTTCCGCTGATATATATATTTCTGTCGCGGCGCGCGGGAATGGGAAGCGAAGAGTTGACGGCATTAGTAACCCCTGTACAGCCATCAAACATGCGTTGTTTTGAGTACCTCAACTGGGGACCAAAAATCAGAAAAGAGGGTCAGATCGTGATTCCGCGGTCACAATCCGGGTTGCGGTTGAGCTCCAACATCATTTATAAAAAGGCCCTGACGTCGAAGTCGATATATAGAGTACAACTGCTACCTCCGCTCAGCTTCCTCAAACTTCCTCTGCATCTCTATATTATTTCCCTCGTCCTTGTTACCATTATTACCCCGTAGCAATGATAGCTGATCATGCAACACTTAATGGGCTTGTCGCCAATGGCCATGGATCAAAGTCACGATCTCCTTTGCGCCCGGTGTTTTCCGGAACTGCGTCTTACAAACTTGACAATATGTCGGTCGCTAACGAGTTGCACCCTGTCGTGGCCAAGGGCCGCGTTGCGGTTGTCACTGGCGCTGCAAGTGGTATTGGTCGTGCTGCTGCAACGGAGTTTGCAAAGTGAGCATCAGATGTTTTTGATCTAGCTATCTAGCGAGATCTGACTCTTGACTTGAACGATATACTGATATTGTGATATTGTAGACTTGGATTGAAAGTCGCGATTGCTGATGTGAATCTGACTGCGTTGGCCGAGATCGGAAAAGAGCTTGTTGCGGCTATCGGTGAGGGGAACGTTCTTATCGTCCCCACCGATGTGTCCAAGTTGGAGCAGGTTCAAGCGCTGAGCAAGAGAGTCTATGACGCCTGGGGCGAGGTGAGGATTGCAACGTCCGAGGTCCATCGCCGGACACCTGCTGTTGTTTCGTTTTTCGTTTTGTCTTCCATTATCCCTTTTCCCCCCCCCCCCCCCTCCCCTCTCTGCAGCATGACTGCGGATCACACCCTCATGCATCACTACTCCTTTCCCCAGATTCTTTCCCTTTCCACCCCCCCTGGCCACCCGTAATACGTCCACATCACCCCTTACATATGCTTATACTCATCTAGGTTGCCGTGTTGATGAACAATGCTGGCATTGGCCTCAGAGGCACCTCTTGGGGAGGCCTTGACAATTGGCACAAGATATTCGAGGTCAATCTCTTTGGGTGCGTTGGTTTGATATGAGTTTACCTACGTGGTTACCAAGCGATTTTCCGTACGGTTATTTTGCAGGGTTGTCAATGTCCAGCAGACTTTTGTTCCGGTGAGACGGTGTCTTACTTTTGTTATGGGGAAAGCTAACTGATGTCCGCTGCAGAACATGGTTAATCAAGAAAATCCTTCGGTGATCATTAATACCGGATCCAAGCAGGGAATTACGAACCCGCCGTCAGTATAGCAAATGAACCGAGATCCGGCCGTACATGACGTCTAATACATTGTATATTTTTATTTTGACAGTGGGAACGCCGCGTATAATGCCTCCAAAGCCGCCGTGAAGAGCGTGACAGAGGGACTGGCACACGAGTTGCGCGAGCTTCCGAACAGCAATGTTACCGCCCATCTTTTTGTGCAAGTCCCGTGTGCAATTTGTTATTTGCTTGACAACTGATGTTCCGCCTTGGCAGCCCTGGTTGGACCTTTACGGGGATGACTGGCGCTGGTAGTGGTGACAAGGAGAAGCCGCCGGGTGCCTGGACTGCGGAAGAGACGGTCCTGTATATGCTAGACCGCGTGCGGGGAGGGGACTTTTATATCATTGTGCCAGACAACGAAACGAAGAGGGAAGTGGATCAGTTGAGAATCATGTGGGGTGCGGCGGATATTGCGGAGGGGCGCCCGGCGCTTAGTAGGTGGCACAAGAATTACAAGGCGCTGTTCGAAGAGTATATGAGGGATGGACTTTCTCAGCTCGACTGTATGTAAACACAGCTCATGGACAGTTCGAATTACGTTCTTTCAGCCCTAGGTATGCAACCGACACTACGCGCCATTGTGTTGTAACTGTCTAGTCTAGTAACGGTAAAAAAAACGCACAAGGCGGGCGCATTGGCGAGAACACAAGAATCATGAGATCGGCAGACAGCGAACAGGATTTGTTGCGCAAGTATGACGAATCTGAGGGAATAGAGCGGTGGGCCGGCCTATTATGAACTAGTTCACACAGCAACGAGATGCAGAACCGCATATGATGTTCCGGGGCAACCTGAGCTGATCGGGTAAAGGCTGAAAGCGGTTTCCAAGCTGGTAATACGCGCCTGCCCTCTTGCCAGTCGGAATGAGCCGGTGAGGGACGGTCATGTTATCGTCTTTCATTGCAAGTTCCGTGTTCTGAGGTCCATCGATGAACAGAAAGTTCGCTCGAGGTTAATTCGGGGTTATTTTAGCGTCTGATGCGCGAGATCCCCGGAAGAACCGACCTCCCAAGTCAAACCCTTGTTCTTCAAGTTCCTTGCGTTTTCCTTGCAAATTTGACCTCGTCTCCTAAAACGGATGTAAACAACGTTCCCTATAAAAGCCTCCCTTCTGGCTATACCGCTTTCCCCCCCTATACAACCATGCCTCACACTGCGATCGACCGTGCTCCTCCAAACTCCAGCGACCCGTCTCTCAACAGAGTCAAGAATCTCCCTGGGTATACCACCCCTGTCTTCGAGGGCAAGGATGAGCAGCGTGCACTCGTCGAAATCGACGTCGCATCAAAGGTATATATATCTATCCTCTTCTCTCCCCCTGCAATGCATCACTCAATTCCCCTTTCACAGGGCTTCATTCCTCGTGAACTTGTCCCAGGAGAGGTCAATTGGTTCTATGCCAACCTCGGCATAGACGATACCTATTTTGCAAACGAGTCTAGAAATGTAATATCAGATCACATCATTGCCCTCTTTGGTGCAAAGATCATGGCCTATACCAAGCATGACCCCACCAAGCTCGTTATAGACTTGGAAAAAATCGATGAAAATGGCGCTGTTTTCATTCATACAAGCTTACCCGGTCTTACAGCCACTGAAGGCCCTGGTGCTACTTGTGAAGCTAGGTGTGTTTGTTTACAATGTTTATTGTTTATTCCTATCCTCCGGTTACTAACTTGTCCTCCGCCAGAATTGATCAACAATTTCTGGACAACTCGACTCCCCAGAACGCATATCGCCTCGAGACTTTCCGTTCGGCAGGATCCATCTCTGTAACAGCCTCCCAGCAACTCCGCTGTTACTTTGTCTTCAAATGCAACCTCTCCCCTTATACACCGTCTTGCTCCAAAACAGACATTCGTGCTGTTTCTGATCCCGTGTTTCTGGAAAAGGCCACCGCAAACACCCTGGATATTTACCAGAAGGCACGCCATTTTTGGAGAATACCTGCTCTTATTGACGTATGTGTATATAGGTGATGTGGAACGTTGAGTCCAGGTATGGTCCTGTCTTTGATGTTTTCGAGGTGGAGGGGACCCGTGAGCGAAGGCTGGTCATTGGATATAAGATGGGTGGGACTTCGAGATTTTTCAGGTTGCGTATTATCAGTTTTTCTATCAGTTGGAATTGTGTTGACTTTTGATCAACAGTGCTCTATCCAACCTTTACCACTTCTACTCCCTGTACTCAGCTCGCAAATACGTCGGTGTGTAATGGTTCACATTGATCAACTCCGCACGCTGATCTGAAGCCGTCAGAGCAATTCTCTAACGGAATCACCATTATTTCGCTCTATCTGAACCCGATTCCCGATCCCTCTGCGCCACCTATCGAGCACTCCATCTTCCAAGTCATGAAAGAAGCCTCGCTTCTCTTCTGTCTTCCTGATAACCCATTCTTCCTCCCAAAGTCCCTCGGGAGCCATGCTGTCCAAGAAGCCACCTACGCCTGTCAGTTCTTTTGTTTAGTATCCTGACATGCCCTCATCGTTTGTTGTTCATCAGATTGTGGGTGGATTTTCGCACAACACTTCTGCAACCGCCTCGGCACCGCGTATCTCCAGCTCCGGAACGTGCTTGATGAGAGTGACCCGACACATGCTGATGTGCTGAACAGTATCAAAAGGAGGTTCAGGGAAGAGACATTCACCCGTGAGAGCATCGCACAGACCATCCATGCGTATCCAGAATTGGTATGTACTTTTCCCGGGTGCAAGTGTTTGCCGTCTGTCTTGACTTGCTAGGTATAGATCCGGCTCCTGTATGTCAACTTTGCAATGACACACTATCCTGGAGCGGATGAAGGTTCGCTAATGTAGGATCTCTCTTTCTCGTTGTGCGTGTGCGATAGGAAGCTGATAAGGTGTGGTCCAGGCCGACGCTTTCGTATCAGCGGCTGCAGACGACGCAGCCCCTGACGGACGAGGAACTACATGACAAGATGCGTCGCACCGTGTCGAACAAGCACGAGCTGCAGGTTCTGGAAAGCTTCCTTATCTTTAACCGGCGAGTGCTTCTATCTATCTACTTCAATGATCGCAGTGTCTGAACGGACTATTTTTGCGTTTCATAGGAGTGTCCTGAGGACGAACTTCTACCAGCTTACGAAGCTCGCATTGTCATTCCGCATGGCGCCAGACTTTTTGCCTGAAGCGGAGTACCCGGAGAAACCGTTTGGGATGTTTTTTGTTATTGGTACGTTCGTGTTATTGTAAATTTCTATTGTTGTTGACCTGGAGTCTGCTTTGGGGGTGTGTAGGAAATGACTTTAGAGGATTTCATATCCGCTTCCGGGATGTGGCGCGTGGTGGGATTCGGATCGTTATGTCTAGAAACAGAGAGTAAGCTTCTTTTTTTCGCTGTTGTTGTGTATGCTGATGGTGGGCATGAAGGAATTACTCCATTAATCAAAGGATGTTGTATGTGCCCTGTTTTTTTTTTTTTGTGGGAATTGTGGATGGACCTGATGAGCTGTTGGACGTAGGTTCGATGAGAATTATGCGTTGGCATCCACGCAGAACCTGAAGAACAAGGATATACCCGAGGGCGGTGCCAAGGGCACCATCTTGCCTTCGTGCGTATTAGTTCTATTCCTGGTTTTTGTATCCAAACTCCGAATGTGCCCTATAGTCTCGGTGCCAATCCTCGACGCTGCTTCGAGAAGTATGTCGATGTAAGCGCTTCGGAATGGGATGGCAACCATTGACTGATCGTTGATGATGTTTTCTAGGCTATGCTCGACCTTCTCATTCCCGGCCAATCGCCTGGGATCAAAGAACGGTTGATAGATTTGTATGGGAAGCCGGAATTGCTGTTCTTTGGACCTGATGGTGCGTGGTCCTCTCTTCCTCCTGCATAGCTAACACTTGTTGTTTTTGTGCTTGTTTGTAGAGGGGACTGCGGATATGATGGACTGGGCTGCTGGTGAGGATCGTTAACCAAGTCATTCGGTGTACCTTTCTTGATGAGAGCTTGGAATCATAGTGCACGCCCGCGACCGCGGCGCGGTTACGTGGTGGAAGTCGTTCACGACGGGTAAGAGTGCGGCAAAGCTGGGTGGGATCCCGCACGATACGTACGGCATGACGTCGCGATCGATCAGGCAGTATGTAGTGGGAATTTATAAACAGCTGGGCTTGAGGGAGAAGGATGTGACGAAGGTGCAGACTGGGGGACCTGATGGCGATCTTGGTTCCAGTATGTCTTTTTCATTGTCATTCTTGTGTGGTGAGCTGTTGATAAGGTGTGGTATTGCGTAGATGAGATTTTACTATCAAGCGATAAGACTATAGCGATCATCGATGGAAGCGGTGTCCTTGCGGATCCGGTGGGTTTGGATCGAGAAGAGCTCACGAGGCTCGCGAAGCTTCGTGTGCCAGTTTCTCATTTCAATACGGCAAAGTTGAGCAAGGATGGGTATCTGGTGAAAGTGGAAGATCAGGACGTCAAGTTGCCTTGTGAGTTGTGTTGTTATAGCTTGGCGTTGTTGAGTCTGGACTGATGATGATGTTATCCAGCGGGTGAGGTCGTCGTAGATGGAACTGATTTCCGGAATGGAGCGCATTTTAGATTCAAGGCTGATATTTTCGTACCTTGTGGTGGACGGTATGTTTTCAAGCCGTTTGATGGTTGTGTTGTAAGCTTGACTAATATGTTACCTGTTTATGCTCTATAGACCTGAAGCTGTGAATATTTCGAACGTGGCTGCTCTGATCGATGGAGAGGGCAAGCCCCATTTCAAGTATATTGTCGAGGGGGCCAATTTGTTCTTCACACAGCAGGCGCGTCTACATCTCGAGAAGCGCAAGGTTGTGTTGTTCAAGGATTCTAGTTCCAACAAAGGCAAGTGTTCGCGTTGATCTTTTTCCGATGGTCACATAACAACTGTGTTCTAGGTGGTGTCACCAGCTCATCACTAGAAGTTCTTGCCGGCCTCGCACTCTCCAACGTAGAGTACCAAAATTCAATGATCTTTAAGAACGGAACGCCGTCGCAATTCTACCAAAACTACGTCGCAGACGTACAAGCCAAAATTGATGCCAACGCCGCCGCAGAGTTCAGCTGTATCTGGCGCGAACATGCCCGGCTGAACGGCGCCAAGTCTCGTACAGCGATCTCAGACGAGCTGTCGTCAACGTTGAACAATCTGCAGGCAGAGCTGGAGAACTCTGATCTGTTTGAGGATGTGCCAAGTCGGAGGGGAGTGTTGATGAAGGCCATTCCGAAGACGTTGGTGCAGGAGGTTGGGTTGGAGACGCTGATGAAAAGACTCCCTGAGGCGTACCAGCGTGCGCTGTTCTCGAGTTGGGTAAGCTCGAATTTTGTGAGTGTTTTCGTTCCATGTTTGGTCTGTTGTTGTGGTTAGGAATCCTGATTTTTTTTTGGGGGGAATTTAGGTGTACAAGTATGGCGTTACTGCGTCCAGCGTTGACTTCTTTCATTTTGCTCGTGACCTTTCTGCTAGCAAATAAATGTTACTTCGAATTTGCTTGGGAAAAAGGGCAATTTCATAGACACAATGTAGTACATGCAATAATAATGAAGACTGGATGGTCTCACTGCGTATATCTAATGCCTCTAATTTAGCTATGCAGTAGCGTACGATATGGGAATGTTGACGTACATACCTGCTCTTCGACGCTAGTGAGTTATTTTTAGATTTCCCCCGAACGCCAAAACATCTATACGATTAACCTTATTATCACTGACCCCCGATATGAAAAATGGACAGATATGAAATATATATATATATTTTTACGACTTCCTCAAAGCTCATACGTCAATGGATCTCCCTGTAAATTATTATTTTTCTATTGCCTTAGTAACATGTTGGACTAGATATCTGTCTACTCAGTTTTGCCTTAACGAGGAGAAGGAAAAAATGAGAGGAGAATTCTGAAAAGTGCTTGAAAATAGCATTTTGTTCTGATTCATGGGTGTCCAGGAAAAAGATTGGGCTTATGGATAGCTTGTGGAACTTGTATGCATGTTAACATGCATGTATTTGTATGTCATGAGTTAGATGGGTAGTATGGGTTGACCCACTGTCTTCATCATGTTGTCAGCTCCTGCATCTAAGAAGAAAAGTAATAGCTCCAGGAAGTTTGCTTGCATGCATGTAAGTGGCAGCATTGATGAAGAAGATTTTGGGGGGTAAGCGGGTTCCTGCTGGAAGGTTTGGAGGTGACTTGGTAGTTGGAGAGTCAGAAGACATCAGGGGTGCCAGACCTCTGTGTACTGCAGAGCAGAAAGTTATTCAGCCAGAACCCATGATTGCAGTGTCCTTCAAGTACAGGAGCTGATTCCAATGACAACATGGCATCATTGTCATCATGTGTCAACTCACCTGCTTGGAACCTGATTTTTTTTTTTTCAAATATTTCCCATGGTCACTCCTGACCGCCATGCACCAAAGTCACTAGACAAGTTCTCATGTGCCTTAGTAATCATTTGTTCACTTATCTTATTTCTAATACTACCAAGATCCATTAGCAAACTTCCATACTTTTTTGCTATTCTTCCAGCCTCTGTTGTTTAAGCACTGTGTCCAGTACCGCTTCTTTATCTTCATCATTCAACTTGTTTACTAGAGCTTGAATCTTCTTGTACTGATCATGGGGTGTTCTTTTTATCTCAAGTTTCTTCTTTGTCTCCTCTTTCTTCATAGAAGGCTCCTTTCCCCCTTTATGATCCAAGGCCCTGTGCCCTGTTTTGTGACAGATAAAACACTTTCCTTTTTTCATATGGTCAAGCCTCTCTGCATAAGAGAGGTGGGTTGCATCAATGTCCATTGCATCAGGGTCAGTTGTCGAGGGCTTCCCTCCTCCTCCCCCTCTGCTATATGTCCTTTCTTTGATAGCCTTTGCCCTCTTTAGATGTCCCTCTGCTCAAGCTGCATGCATATACCATCCTTCGATGGTGTCGAGAGGATTTTCCATGGCAAAGACCTTGTCAAGGATTTTATTGTTAAGGCCATCGACAAAGTATTTGATCAGTGCATTATCTTCTTTAATCTTCATTCTGAACATGAGTGTCTTGAATTGTGCAATGTATTTATTTATGTTTTTCACCCCTTGTGAAAGGTTCCTGAGTTGCATTCGCGCATTCCCTGCATCATTGATAGGTGAGAATGCATTTCTGAATTTTTACCACAAATTCCTGGAATGTGTCCCAGGCTATGTCTCCCCAGTATCTCTCCTCCAAATATGCCTGCTTCCAACTGCTAGCTGTCCCCCCATTCATGTATGACAGCATGAATAAAATTTTGTGTCAGTCATCATCAAATTGTTTGGAGTTGGCATCAATGTAGGTGCCGCATTCGAGGATAAAGAGCATAGTTTTAGTCTGGTCACCTGTGAAATCAGTGGGTGGCCATATCTTAATTCCTGAGTGTCTTTCGGGTGGCAAAATGACTGGCACTATCGGTGCAGTTGGTGGGGCAGTATTGGTCTGTGGTGCATCCATGGTAGCAAATTGAGTGGTCAGAATTCTATTGAGAGCATTGAGTGCTGATAGCTGTCCAGGGCTGCAGATGTCAGAATGGGTTCAGACGTGTGGTCATGCAGATGTCGTGGTGATAGGTGGTGCTCTCTGACTCTTGTAAGAATCAGTTTTATTTGTTGATGTAATGTGTTGCCTGGACTTGGTTAGTTGGCAGGGTCAGAACCAGCTTGACATTTTGTTAGGCTAAAGCTCTCTTTGTAAGTCCAATGGGGTATTGGTCTGGACTAAGATCATAACCACTTGTAAGCAGCTATGAGAATGACTTAGAATGCTTAGTGAGAGCGTTGGAAAAGCTAGGTCAAGCTGGAGCTTGACTAGCACTACATTGTCAGGTTAAATAGTACAGTGAGAGGTGGTGCCACCATAACTGTAGATACAATAGTGAAACTGTTGGAGCAGGAATGAAAACGACTGTGACTTTGTCATTTTCTATGCATTCGCATGTATAGTGATAGCAAATGTCTATATGTTTGGTCCTTCTTTCCTGAACTGGATTTGATCCGATAAAGATGGATCCCTGATTATCAGCGCAGATTGGTACGCGCTTCAGTACATATCCAAGTTCCTGGAATAAGGACTCTATCCACACTATCTGTCGACAAGTGTTGGAGAGAGCCATATACTCAGCTTCTGTGGATGACAGTGCTACAGTTTTTTGTAAATGGGACTGCCAGCACACAATGCCACTCGCTAGAGTAGCAAAGTAACCTGTTGTAGATCAGTGTTTGACAGTGTCAGCTGCCCAATCAGAATCTGTGAAGGCCTGTAGCCCCTCGGACTTCTCACCATCGTAGACAATGTTATATTTCTGGGTTCCCACCAGATAGCGCATGATGTACATCGCTTTGTCTAGATGTTCTTGGCTAGGATTAGCTGAGAATTGCGACATCTTGATTACCGCATAAGCGATATCAGGTCGCGTTCCGAGCATCAGATACAATAAAGATCTGATCACAGACTGATATTTTGATCTAAGCATTGCGTTGGGCATTGCTGTGTTTTCCGATGGTCTGTAACCAGTCGGGAGTGGAGTGGGGGTCGCTTTGGCATTTGTCATCTCGAATCTCTCAAGCACTTTGGCGAGATATTCAGTTTGATCAAGTTTGACTTTGCTTGCAGTCTGGGTGATGCGCATGCCTAAGAATTCCATGACTTTTTCAGTACTATGGCACTCCCAATGCTTTAGACAAGCATTTTTCTTTTCATCCACAAGTTTCTTGTTCTTCCCCATGAACAAGCCATCATCAACATAGACGAGTGCAATAACAATGCTGCCTGTCTTAGGATCCTTGTGTATGAAAATGCCGGCATCGGAGCTGGTGCGCACGAACCCAATGGTGCGCATAAATGCCTCTAGCTCTTTCCACCATGCAAGTGAGGCTTGTTTAAGGCCATACAATGCTCGGCGTAAGCGCAATACTTTGCGCTCTTTTCCCTCGAGTCTGAAACCCTCGGGTTGATCCATATAGATCTCCTCATTTAGTTTGCTGTATAAAAATGCGGTTTTTACATCTAGGCCAGTCATATACATGCCCTCTAGAGATGCAAGTGCAAACACAAGGCGTACGGTCTCGTAGCAGACTACTGGTGAGAAAATCTCATCAAAGTCAACACCTTTGACTTGTGAAAAGCCTTTGGCCACGAGTCTGGCTCATTTTCTTCCATCCGATTTTATGGAGAAAACCCATCTATTTTTGATCATTTTTTGATCATGTGAAAGATCGACGATGTCATAGACTTGTCACTTACGAAGAGCCTCTCATTCTTCATGACAAGCTTGTTTCCACTCATGTTGCTGCTGCTGTGGTAGGCACGCAATATCGCGAAATTGGTTTGGAACTTGGCTTATTTCACTCGATGGTTTGACTGCTTTTGACAACAGCCAGTGAATAAGCTTATCTCCTCCTTCCTTGGTTATCTTTTTAATATAACCTGCTTCGTCCGGTTCCCCCATTGGGTGATCATGTTCTTGATCATTGGAATCGGGCACACTCTTATGGGGTGCTGAACTCGGTTCAGCAACCAGTTCTTTCTGTTGAGATTGTGGTCATGTTCAGTTATGATCCGAATCTTGACCTACAGATCTCTTCCAATATCGATCACGTGCAATGTCTCTCTCTATGTCAGAGGGGAGTCGCTTCTCTCCATAGGTATTGCCAGGACGGTTTGGGATGTTCCTCTGCCTGCCTGATCGATGGGGCAATTGTTGCCATTCCTGTTGATCATCACGTCTTGGATGAAAGTCCTCAGTGGTTACTGGAGGCGGTGGAGGAGGAGCATCTGTCACATCGTCATGCGCCTTTTGCTCACTTGGTACATCATCATCATCATTTTCTGATGATGGAGGAAGGGGCAGATCTTGTGGCGGTATAGAATCATCACCATCCATTCCAGATGAGTGGTCATCATCTTCTGGTTCTGGAGGTGGAAAATCACCAAGGTCCATATTGGCAGGAGTTTTAGCTCTGGGACAGCATGGGAACAACGTTTCATCAAATAGTGCTGTAGCACCAATGAATATTGCACCACTAGGTCGCATGAAATGGTATGCTTTAATGCCATCTTCTAATCCAAGGTACATCATCAACTCTGATCGAGGAGCCAATGTGTTTGGATGCTTCTCCTTGGGTAGGTAGATATAAGCACCACAACTGAAAACATTCAGATTGTTTAGATCTGGGTGGACCTTTGTCAGGTCCTCAACCAGTGTCAGCCTTTTGATGCCAAAGTCCTTGAGCACATTTTGTAGCTCACGATCTTTGAACTCCCCCCCTGGATCAACATGCCAGTGCTTGATTGTAGTGCTATACTGTGTCAAAGCCACTGCCCGAAATTGTCTGATGGCCGCAGCAGCATCAGATTTCTTTTTAAGGCATTGGACCCAGATATGTGACATCTTGTCATCCAGAAATACAATAAAGTATTTATGTTTATGGTATGATAGTACTGGGAGTTTCTTCAGATCAGAATGTATTAATTCAAAGGGTCTTTCTGCACGTGAATCTGATTCAGAAAAAGATTTTGAGGTCATTTTCCCTTCAGCGCATCCTGGACATATAATTTTGTCTTTAGGAATAATTAAATTCCTCGGGAATTTTATGGTGCTATTAGGCATCTTCCCTAGCGCCTCTTTGGATGGGTGTCCAAGTTGCTTATGCCAAGTTGAGTAGTCTGCAACATACATCGTCGTGACATTGATTCCCTTGGTGCTCAATATATGAGTCCGAGCCCAATAAATAGTGTCATGTTTCATAAGAGGGACGCAATCCATAATTGGGTTTCCTTGCTTGAAAAATGAAATGTGTGCGGAGGAACCATGCACGTCACTTCCATCTTGTAAGAAGACGCCCATTGACAGTAATCGATCATTACAGTTGGGTATGTAGTAGACAGGGTATAATCGTGTTTCACGTGTCTCTGACTTCCCGTGACCTACTATCTGATGTCTAATAAAGACTGCTCCTTTTCCTACTATATGAGTAGTACCCATGGCTGTTTGAACCAGGGTAGAGTCCTTTCTTGGTAAAGGCTCATAAGAAGCAAAATCTTTAATTTTACCAGTGAAGTGTTTTGATGCACCTGAATCCATGATCCAGTCAGCACCTTTCTTACAATTTCCATTTGCACACGTAACACATATATTAAGATGTAAATTGTTCCATGATACATTTAGTAGCAGTAAAATTTCACATGAAAAGTTCGCTGTGATCAGTGGAATGTTAATTCTTGTGCTTGTGGCAGGGAAAAGGACTGACCTTTCATCATATGTACCTGTTTCAAGTGGTTCATCGACGAGCATTTTGTCGATGGCTTTCCATACTTCTTCATCAGAAACCGCAGGTTCCGATCCAAGGGAGATGCTATCGTCTTCTATTTCTACGATCCTTGGTTCTGGTTCAATCCTCCTCCTCTTATCTTCTCACACTGTTAGGTGCTCTTCCAGCGGTCGCAGATTTTTCGTGCTGTGTGGGAGATTCATTTGCTCGAGGGTGTCTTGAGCCTGCTGATATTCAGTATAGACCGAATGAGAGGTAGAGGCCATGCCCATGTATGCCTGTGCAGGCGGTCAGTGGCAAGGATCCCTTGTGGGAGTATGTTCATGCTTCTTGATGTGCTGGATGAGCAGCATCGGCAGTATGATGGTGCCATTACCATTTATAGTAGTAAAGGCTTGTGAGGTGAGGTAGGAATGTTTCTCTTTAGGTTTTTCCTCTTTAGTCTTTTTGTCCCCATGTCGTCCACGCTTTCGAGATGATTCTCCATTGTTGCCTTGAGATTGCCATTTGGGGTTTCCCCCTTTGCGCTTGACAGCAGAAAGCTTGGTGGCCTGAGGTGGGCCAATGGGCTTTCCAACTGCTGTATGCCATGAGGCTTCAGCGACAATGGAGTCCTTGACATGTTTAAATGTCAAGGCTCTAGTAGCGGTCGTGTTAAGGACCATGGCAGATAGAGAATCATACTCGCGCGGCATCGCAGCAAGTAGAATCATTGCCTGTACTAATTCAGGGATGGTGACATTGGCAGCCATAAGGCACTCGAATTTATCAGCCATTTTGGCAATCTCTGGCATGGGATTCACAGCCAGAATTTTGATTGCAATTGCAGACCTAAAGTCTGCAAAGACTTGGGAGGGGCCATCGACACCATAGTCGGTGCGGATGAGATCCCACACCTCCTCAGCAGTGTCCTTGGTGTTGGCATGCTGCTGAATAGAGGTGGCCAGGTGGAGCACTAGGCTACCAATAGCCTGGTCATTCTTATTGTTCCAGGTCTGGAGCTTGGCATTAGCTTCTGCTACTAGTGCAGTGTTTGTCACCATCAAAGGAGGCGCCAGGGGTGGTTTTAGTTCCATCCCACTAGTTATTTGCCAGAGGCCCTGAGACCTGAGCCATGCCTTCATTGAGTCGGCCCATTGAATGTAGTTAGAGCTGTCGAAAGTTTGTACAAGTTTTTCAAGAGTTGAAGACATGATGTTATAGTGGCAGCTGGTAAAAGCGCTCAATCAGTCCTCTATTCAAGAAAACACGTTCCATAATCTCAGGCAAAAACACTCCTTCAGAGTGGTTAACCCTAGTCAACCTGGGTTTTTAAATGCAGCTCACGAAGAGCACAAGGTTACAATTTGGAGACAATGAAGTCAATGTCGTTTGCAGCCAGTTAAGGCGCATTCGCGATGTGCCCAGCAGGGCCCATAACCTGTTGGAGCAGACTACATACTCTGCACAGAGGAAGAGACAACATGTTCCTTATAACCTACCTGGGGTTTAGTTAGTCTTAGAGCTAGGGTTTAGCAGAGGTAAGAACACTGTATATCTTCTATAGTACAGGTTCTCCTTATATACATAATAGTAAGGATGTCACATGACTCAGGAATGTGTTTACCACATGTATGCGCAGTAAGCACAGTAACATGTGTGTGCTGCATGCATTGCCTCATGTATGCAGCATGTATCAGGATTTAATTTCAACAGAAACAATAGCAAGGGAGAATGGTAATGTGCACCATGTGGTAACTGCAATAGCATGAGAATGGGGTGAGCAAGATTAATGTGAATGCATGACAAAAGACTCAGTGGTGAACAATAGTGTGGGTAGAGGTCATGGTAAGACAATAGTGAAGACGAACAATAGTTGGGGAAAATTAAAGTGTACATCAGCGACAGTGCCCTTCATCATAACATGGAGGATCATTGGACATTATTGCAATGATCTGTACAATCACCATCAAGGTGCTCAGGAGTCAGATGCACAATTGGCTTGGAATTTCTAACCTGCTATTTTTTTAGATTCAAGCTTCTGGTCAATGGATAGAGTACTTTGAAAAGCTCCAGATTCAGTGTGAGATCTCTTGATTTTGTTGCATGCTTGATGCACCTTTATGTGCTTGTGTGCACTTTCTGCATTTCCATTGCACACTTTACTGTATGTGCTTTGTGTGCTTTTTGCATTCCCATTGCACACTTCCCAAAACTGCCCATCTATCTTGCACACCAACTTCTTGACATACAGTAGTCTGATGGATTGTACATCACTGCTACCTGCTTACCACACAAGTTAGTTGAAGTGCACCCAGACTGCATCATGTGACAGTAGCACATTTTCATGTAATCCATGTGCTTTGCTTCTATTTGGTGCCATACAGCATGCACTCAAGTGCCTTCACATAATCCATGCACTCTGGTTCTATGTATTTGGCATCTCCTCATGGTCATTCTGCATTTCCAATTGGCATTGCCTTCTCTGGTAACTGTTAGGAAACAGCTCCATTACATAATAGTATTTTATTTTATTTTATTACATCAAATTATGCTTCCTTATGCTGAAGAATGCTACACTTTGTTAGCATGAGAATTTTATTTTGCACACATCAATATGTATGTGCATGTACAAGCGCATCGGTAGCAACATTGTACAATACGTATAACATAGTATATAAACTGTAAATATACACCTAGGGGACCCCAGTTGTGTTCTCTTAGGTATTCCATTCACAGTTGTGGTGCGAAAAACCTTTCTCAACCAACTCATCTATTAATAACCCCTCACATCAAAACCATCAAAACCCTCCATCATGCTGATATGGCTCCCTATCGCTCTGCGCTCATACTACAGCATTTTTTGTGATTGTGCGCACTCCTTGGACAACTTCTACTCACTTTGCGCAGTGCACTTTTGTGTGCTTCTGTGTGCCTTTGTGTGCTTTTGTGCATCTGTGCACTTCAGTGCGCTCTCATGTGCTTCTGTGTGCTTCCATGCACCTTTGTGCACTTTTGTGTGCCCAAGTCCACTTTTGTGTGCTCTCATGCACTTTTGCACGCCTTTGACCACTTAGATGCACTTTCATGTGCCTTTTACATTTCTACTGCACCTTTGGATCCCCCTTAGCTGCCTGCTATCATGCACCTTAAATGTGCCTTGTTATGCTTCAAACTGCCTTTGTGTGCCTGCCAAACTTGTTATCTGTCTTTCACAGTTACTGCACACTTGATGTGCCTTTATGCACTCCTTTTATGCTTTACCAGCAACTCACATTCTTTGCTGCACACTCATTGGACTATTCATTTATCACACACAACAATCCTTCACTACACCTATTGTGCTGCGCATCATGGCTTCCAGCTTACTAGGGTGCTTATTCAAGGCGCACCATGATTACATCATGAGCCAACTGCACATTCTCACATAATCTGGGTGCTTCACACCTATTTGACATTGGACCATGTGCACTTGGGTGCTTTCACATAATTTGGGCACTTGGCACTATTTGGCATTGCACAGCATCTTCTTATAGTTCTTCCACATTTCCAATTGGCATCACCTTATGTGGTAACTGGCACAGGTTGATCACATCACTATTACTAAGGTGCAGCACATGACATATAACACTGAAGTGGATTAATTGGGAAGAGCACACAGGACCTAAAGTGCACCAAAAATAGAACATTGCACTAGAACAGTTGGGTATTGGGCTATAGCATGCACAAATCTTATTGGCTAAGGCAGCAGCATCATGCAGTCAGGTTTAGATAGGCCAATGGATGGACTTGTGGGTAGCGCATGGTGCTTTCTATTTTTATACTTTATTTTACTGCTTTTATCACATAAGCCATTTGTACATAGTAGGCAGATACATAGAGAATCCAGAGGATCTTTCCCCCCACATAGTTCATAGCTTGTTCAGCATCGCACATGATCTGTGCACCATTGTCCAGTCCATGCACCTTTGTAGCGCAACTTTCATATAGCCACATTTGCATCCCTTGTCATATTGCCATGTTTCATCCCTTCGTTTGCATCCTTCATCTTCATTTGTGCACTTTTGCAGTGCACCCTTCACATAGCTGCATTGTTTGCACCCCTTGTATATGGCTGCATTTTGTGCACCATTTGCACATTTTCCCACCAGTTGTGCTTGCATCCCACTTGTGTCCCTAGTCCATGCATCCACCTTTCAGCACACCCCAGTGCTGTCCTTGTCCCGCCAAACCTCCCACTTTCACCTCTCTCATCGTTGCGCATTTTTGCACTCCCATTGTGCATTTTTCTGCACTGTGTGTTTTTGCCCCTTTGCATTGCGCACTTTTTCATCATTGCGCATACCTTCCTTTTTGTGTACACAACTTAGTGCACATATTGCAAACCATTGTACCAGCCTCTTCATAGTCTTTGTGCCTTGAAGGACAATCCGAGGCCCTCTAAGTGAACCCCCTCACACCGAGCATGCCTGCAGCTGTAGGTTTAGTGTTCACCCCATCTGTTGAGACTCTTCATTGAGTACCAACTGAACACATCAATGTGTGCAGATCCTGCCCCCTTCTTGTAGAGAGAACCTGCACAGTTGAGCTAGCAGATAGTGGGTGTCGCCCTAACAGTAACTGGCACAAGTTGATCGCATCACTATTGCTAACATGCAGCACTCAGCAAATAAAACCAAAGGGGAGAAGTTAGGGCACACAAGGCCTAAAGTGCATCAAAAAATAGAACATTGCCCCCCAATCACATTGTTGTCAAGCTATAGCATGCACAAAGTTTACTGGCTAAGGTAGCAGCATCATGTGGTCAGATTAATACAGGTTAATGGATGGACTTGCAGGTAGTGCATTGCACTTTCTATTTTTATACTTCATTTTAACATAAATCATTTGTACATGGCACCCAGGTACAGAGAGAAACAGGAGCATCTTTCCCCCCAGTTCAGCAGTCTCACTTAGGATTGTGCATTGTTTGCACATTATTGTCTTTGTCCATGCACTTTTGCTCTACTTTTGTTGCCCATTAGTAGAATTTTTATTAAGGCAATGAAAATTAGTGCCAAATTTGGAGTTGAGGTGTTTTCTAATGTTGACCTTGGACCAATGGACTTTTCATCTGGGCTATCATTTGTTGCAATTTCTTGGGTCAAAAAAATTGAAGGGTTTGGCATTTCATGTCCCCTTTGGAATCCAACAACTAGTGTGGTGAAGAAACCAGAGTCAATGAGGATGTTGAGGTATGATAATACAAGACAAAAGACATTGGAATTCACTCTAGAATGGGTCTTAGTGAATACATATTTAATGAATAACTATATACTACTTCATTCAGATAAGCATTGTGTGAAAGACTTGAGTTGAGCATACAAACATCTCTGCCAGCGTCGATGCTTAGCACTCAGCACCTGACGCAAAGCAACATGCGACAGGAGAAACCAGATGCGGCTTAGTGTCCTGAAAAAATGAATAATTGAACTCCCGTGTGACTAGTACTGTGAGAGACGAGCTCGAAGCGCCCTCCTTATGGAAAAACACCATCAAAGCACAGCCTGGCGCCTAAGGTGTATTTTAATTTAAATAGGACCCTGTGTGTATTTTCGTCTCTGTCAACCTTTTTGTCCTCGTCCATTCTGCAGCAAGTGAGATCAACGTAAAATGTCATCTCTTGAAACCGACGATGCGGTGGTAGACCGGCAGCCTGAGGGTACGTCGGTAGGGGAGGAGACGCCTTCATTACCAGAGTGGGAGGATCGATGGTCGGATATGGAGAATCGGAGAGGAGATCGCAGGGCAGCACGAACACATTTAGAACGGAAAGAACGGAAAGAACTACGAAGGCAAATAATCGGTGCATAACTCCTTCCGCCCGGTTGGTAAATATTGTCATTCATATGTCTAGAAGACGATTTCCCCCTTGTTCGATATGTGCCAGCTCCAGAATATCCGGTCGCGTTTAATCAAGCTCCATCATCTGATTGGTTGGCTGAGTACACAAATTCCTATACTTACTCACTGGTGAAGACCTCCGCTAACCATAGGATGGTAATAGATGGGCGCATTCAGATCTGCCCTCCGTTTGCATTGAGAAATACAACGCTTCTTGCGACATTTGCTTGAGGGAGTTTCAAGAACCTTTGCGCAGGTCACTGAGCAGTGCTTCGCAGCTTCAAACGGTTGCCGAGGACGCGAGCAGGTCCAAGCCACTCAGACAGTTGCCTTGTCGCCACGTCCTCCATGTTTGTTATTTTCTTTTACATCGATGTAATCACAACTTGGAACTTCATTCTCCAGCATTCCTGTGTTGTCAAACTTCTAGCCGAGTCGAACAGATGTCCAGCATGTCGCACACGTATTTGTGGTCCCCTCTACCTGTGGTTTCGTTAGATATCGCTCTCAGGTGAGTCGTACGGTGACTTCCACGTAGTGTGACGTTCTAGGAGTTATGTACAGATGGCGGAGGGTCTTGGTTACGTCAAGACGCTAGGGACACGTAGATAAATCAGCATTGTTGGTCAAACGACATACTCATAATATTGTAATGCTTTCTGTATCGTTGGAATGGAATGGAAACGCCGATGCCGGTAAAACCAGTGGAGGAATAATCACGAGGTGACAGAAGGTGGCCTTATGTCAAAAGATTGCTGATCGGACGACGCTTCGTACACGGACTCTAACAGAAGATCCGGGTTGTAACGAACAAGTTCCCTACAACTCGGATTTGAATTGGGCTTTTCTTATTGGGCTGCATCCTCTCTGCATGAGCCTTGCCTCGTGTATACAGCTGCTACACATCGTGAGTAGATTACATATAACGGTATCGCTTGATAAAAGACGTCCAACCATGCGACCATTGGAAACCTGGAATGCATACATTTGATTGCTCTGGATGTCATTGCATATCAGGGCGTGCGAAATGAACCACGTGTTGCAATCCTAAACGCGAGTCGCGACAAGTCGCGTCTTGGTCGCCCATCATACTCTTGTGCACATCCAGAGCAACTCATGGGTAAGCGGCGCACAGAATATGACAGCGAAGAAGACAGTTCGACTACCAGCACAAAACGCGCTAGAACCATCGATAGTGACGACGATGAAAACTTCGAGATACTTTCTAACTTGCAAGACAAGGGCAAAGGCAAAGCGCGCAATGTTACTTTTGACGAAGGAGGAGAAGACGATGCTGATGCTGAAGCCGAGGAAAACCGCTTTGAACAGGAACATCGAGAAACAATCCTCGCTGGTTTGGAGGAGAAGCGCAAGGTTCACGGTGTACGTGTCTCGTCTGTGAAGTGTTGTTCTGGATATCCAATCTCATGTCTATATGCACGTACAGGGAATTGCAGACCACGGTATAATCGAGTTCATCGAGATGCATCAGTTCATGTGTCACAAATTCCTTACGTTCACGTTTGGTCCACAGATCAACTTTATCATTGGTGTGTAGATTCTCTTACGTTTGTCATCGTGCATAGTCTCATGTACCTTGTAGGTCACAACGGAAGTACGTGTCTCATCGCCACTAGGGACCAGTTGAAATCAATATACTACGACAGGTGGCAAAAGTGCCGTCCTTTCAGCCATCACAGTAGCGCTAGGTGGCAAAGCCACGTCCACAGGCCGCGGAAATGGCCTGAAATCCTTCATTCGCGAAGGCCAGAGGTTCGTTGTTACCCAAAGTTGGCCCGACCTTGGGCTGACAAGAAGAGCAACGTCACAGCGCAGCAGAAGTGACTATCTCACTCAAGAACCAAGGTGAAGAGGCGTACAAACCGAAGGAGTATGGTAAATCGATTGTCATTACTCGTAAGTTCACCAGGGAGGGATCATCCACGTGGAAGATTAAGAGCAAGGATGGGCGTACCATCAGTACCAAGAGGGACGAGTTGTCTGCTATCTGTGACCACATGAATATCCAGGTGGACAATCCTATGAATGTCCTTACACAGGGTGAGTCCTCTTTGCCAATTTGAGCCCATACTGATAGCATGGGGCATAGATGCCGCTCGACAGTTCTTGAGTGCTTCACATCCCAATGATAAGTACAAGGTGGGTGCACAATGCTTGCTTCCTTCTTGGTCTGGGGACTTGAATGATTACATAGTTTTTCCTTCGTGGAACCCAGCTCTCTCAGCTTTCCGACGAATACAATATATGTCTCGATAACATTAAAACGACCTTCCAAACCCTCGCACAGAAGAAGGAAGTTCTACCTGAGTTGCGCTCTGCGTTTCGTGATGCCACCCTTCGCTTTGAGGAGGCTGCCAAAGCCAGAGAACAGAAAAAGAAAGCTGATGAATTGAAGAAAGAGCTCGCGTGGGCGCATGTGAAAGCGAAGGAAGACGAGATGACGGCCAAGATTGGTGAGGCTGTTAAGATGAGCAGACGCTTGCCGAAAATCCAGCAGAGCGTCGATGATGCTACGGTAGGCTCTTCCTTCCCTACGTACTGTGTGTCTGATCTTCTTGTCGTAACGGAAAGGCTAAAATCAACAAAGAGACTGAAAATGTTACACGACTCCAGGCTGAGCTGGATGCGTTGGGTGATATTGATGACCTCAAAGCACAAAAGGACGCACTGCAAGTTGAGAGTCGACGCAACAAGTCCCAGCTGAGCGATTACATCGTGTGTATCCTTGGCTTCGTATCTACCTCCTTTAATGCCCATCTCTTTCTAGGCCGATATGAAGCGCATGGACACCAGTCTCAAAGCAACTAACACCCAAGTTGAGCATTTGAACGCCCAGATCGCGGCAGAGAATACTCGGATGGCAGCGCACAGCCAAGCCAAATTTGAAGAGACTCAACGCAAGCTTGAAGAAGCTCGTGAAGCCCTCTGTAACGCGGAGTCTGCTCTTGAGAGCATCCGGAATCAGAAGCAACAGCAACACAGTCAAAACGAAGCGCTGAAATCTCAAGGCGTCGCTTTGGAACAAGAGATGAAGCAGTTGCAAAACAACATCCAGCAGTGCGAGGGGATGATCGAGAGATCCAAGCAGGCAGAGAAGAATAGTCTCATTCCATATGGAAAGAACATCAAGGAGGTCTTGGAGAAAATTAGGACGATGAGGTGGGCAGGAGATGCACCCCTTGGTCCGTTGGGCGTTTATGTCAAGGCCAAGGAGCCAAAGATATGGGGAGATCTTTTGAGGGGCCAGCTTGGCGGTTTTCTGACAGCTTTTGCACTGACCGATGCGAGAGACCGGCCAGCGCTCAAGTCATTGCTTCAACAAAGCGGAAAGTGAGCTGTCTCTGTCCGCATTCATCGTCCCATCTCAGAATGGTGTGATTTCAGTGAACATAATCTCATTATCATCTACGAGAAGGATTTGTTCGATTACAGTAGTGGTGAACCACCCGAGAATATGCTCACTGTTCTTCGCGCTCTTGAGGTTCGTTCTATGTTGAAATCTTTCTGCTACCCACTGACTTTTCTTCACTCCAGATCTCTGACCCTTATGTCCTGCGAATTTTGATCAATCAAGCCAGGATTGAACGCCAAATTCTTGCGACCTTGCGTGTTGAGGGTGAACAAAACTTGAGGAGCCTGCGTGGTGGTGGAAGTGCTTGGACGGCAGATGGTTTCCAGGTTAGGGTATTCCCGTAAGTGTTCAGCTATCTTCGACGAGGCCGTGAGTTGATGCTATGTCTCAGTGAGGGCGGTTCTTCATCAGTACCACTCAATATGAGGAAAGGCAATGACGCCATGAGTCTGTTATTAACAGGCAGAGATGCCGCATCTGAGATTCGGTAACTATACACTTACAGCGATTGGTTCAGAATTGTTTATTACTTGTACGTTCAGTTACTACCAAGAGGAGATCAAGAATCACGAAATGGCGCACAGTGCCCTGCTTGAAAAGATTAAGTCCTTAAAGGCGCGATATATCGATGATCGACGAACATTTGAAAGCTTAAACGTCTGTTACTTCTTCATCGCGTAACACAGAACGCTCATTTATTTCGTCCCCCAGTCGCAAGAAGGTCGTGCGAATGATACGTTCAGAAGAGCTAAACATGCCTTATCAGCATTGCAGCAAGAGGCAAACGAAGACCTTCCTATCGGCGTTGCTGGCTTCCAGGCCGCCAAAGAGGCAAGTGTCGTTATTTTCTGACCTTTAATATTAACCGACGACATCGTGGAATGTACAGGAAGCAGAGGCTGAAAAGGCCTCTATCCTTGAGCAGTTCGAGGACGCGGCCAAACAAAAAGCCGAAGTCGATGGAAAACAGAGGGCGTTGCTTACGAGGATGAATGCTATTAGGGCTCAGATTGATGGGCATGAAGACCGTATGAGAGCTATTGGTGTGAGTACCATTAATTTTATCATTCGGGAAACCACCGGTGCTTATTCCCCTTAGACGAACGTTGAGGACGCGGCAGAAAAGCGCATGAAAGCACAGAACGACAAGAAGCATTGGGAAAGTAAGTTGGTGGAAGAGGAGGATAAAGTGAAGAAGGTAGAAGATGCGGTCAAAGTACTTCAGGAGGAGTTCACAGTGAGTCTTCTGGATACTGCTTTGGATCTCGACGGTGTTGATGGTAGTTGCGTACTTGAATAGAACTGGACTCAAAAGGCGGAAGAGTATTGCACGCGTGTCGAAAATCCTCGCAAGACAGAGACTGTTGAACGCCTCCTGAAATCGGTTCAGCAGGCCTTGCAGGAGCGCGAAAAGAGGTGAGAAAGGGCTTTTATATGTTATTCTCACTATCACTGACATTGAGGAGACATGGGGCCACTGTGGAAGAGATGACCATCGAAGTTAACAAAGCAAAAACCAGGCTAGAGACTGCTGAAAAGGACTTGAAGCAGATGGCTGCTCTGAACAAGGTTTCCGTTTGAATTGATATGATATCAGACATGTCGATTAACCCATCTCCGGTTTCTCTAGGCGCTCAAACGATCTCTTATTGTTCGTTTACAAAGGTGGCAAGAGTTCCGCCGCCACATTGCGCTTCGATGCAAGCTCATTTTCGGTTTCCATCTTTCGCACCGTGGTTATTATGGCAAAGTTCTGTTCAACCACGATGCAGGGACCTTGACGCTCAAGGTGCAGACGGACGACCAAGTTGCAACTCAGGGTTCGCGAGACAAGGACCCTCGTTCTCTTAGTGGAGGCGAGAAATCATTCTCTACTATTTGCCTTTTGCTCTCGCTTTGGGAGTCGATTGGGTGTCCACTTCGATGCCTTGGTGCGTGTTTACCAAACTTTGTCTCTCTGCGATTCTCAGTGTGATTTTCTAGATGAATTTGATGTCTTCATGGACGCTGTGAACCGTCGTATCAGCATGAAGATGATGGTAGGTATATTTTCTTAGCATTCTAACTATTAGGCTTACCTTGTGTTCCAGATCGATACTGCCAATTCCTCTGACAAGAAACAATACATCCTGATCACACCTCAGGACATGAACAACGTGCATATCGGCACCACGGTTCGTGTTCACAGGATGACTGATCCTGAAAGGGGCCAGGCAATTTTGAACTTCTAGTGGAGGCATTCGCCCTAGAGCTGTATATCTATTATATTATCGAGTATTGCATATTGATACGACTTGGAGATATAATTTGAAGGCTGACCTGCCGAGGAGTGACGTTTCCCGTCACAGACCTCGATCATAATTTTTCATGCACCCGTCCCCTGCAAAGCCATCTAGACTTCAACGACTTCCTCTGCAGTCCAAATTCCATAGAACTTTACAGATATCAACTTCTGTCTCTCATGTCAATAACATCTAAAGCATTACCCCAAATGCGTATCATCTCCATTCCACTCACTCGACCAGGAGCTGTTCTCACAAATGCAATACGAAACGAACGTGCTAAACGTATACTGACATACTACCAGTTCCAAATTATCTCACCTTCGAAGCCGAGCAAATCAGCCAGCACCTCAGAAGATGGCGAAGACTCATGGTTGTCGCGGTGGAGACCAGAAGGTGGAGTCGTGAAATGGGTGACGACTAAAGCGGCTGATACGTGGGCCGGTTTTGGCAAAGCAAAGGGAGGATGGAAGGTTTGCTTCTTTTTTCTTTTACGCGTTTTCTGCCTTGATGAACATTCATGCTCATCGTTTTTAGTTGAAGACATATCAAGCCGGTGAACGACTGGTCGATCGCATGGATTTCGAGGAGCTAGCACTGAAAGGTATCGACCCCTCACTTGGGCCCCCTGTGACACATCCAGATCCTTCGGAAAAGGAGGCAAAACACACTACGCATCCAATTACAACTGTAATTCATATATTTCTCCATTCTGATTTAAGTATTTACAATTATGCAGATTCCTCTCGTATACCCCTCATCAATCAGCTCAGGTACATCAACACTCGGGGAACTTCGCGCACTCCTTGCATACCGAACACCCCGGCATCGCAGGGGTTTTATAGGATGGATGTTGTTCGCGCCTGTTACTGCCCCACTTATGATTATCCGTAGGTCACCTTTCTACCCCCCACTTATTCCCCCTCTTACTTATAAAAAATAGCCGTAATACCTAATCTTCCTTTTTTCTTCTGTGTATGGCGGTCATGGTCACACTATAAAGGTAATACCTCACTTCCTCCGTGACCACTTTTCTGATGCAAGTTCTCTTCAGCATATAGAGCATCTCAATACCTACAAAGCCTTCTAGATAGTGGCGTAATCGTTCCCGAAGCAAGTCCCGCCCTCGATTTAGTCTACAAGGACTACGCGCCAGAATCATCATCTCCCGAAAAGATCTCAACCGAAAACGAAAATTCACATTCAGATCCCAGTTGTAATTCAAATCCCGGTGCGAACCCTGACCTCAAGCCGCCTCCCTCGGCCCATCACACCGTTCTCCTCACGCACGATGCCGTTCCTGCTATCATAAGCCTCTTTGGGCTGAAGCCAAGTGCTCTGGCAGACCTCCAGCGTGCAGTTGAACAAGCACGCGTGAGGGTAGAAAGTGGCCGAGAGGTGCTTTGAGCGCAACAACAGAAAGATGAAAAGGAATCATTCTTCTATTGCAGATCGAATTTTGCAAGCCCTCGATCGGCCACCATGCTGGCTGTTGGGTTTTCTGGGTGGATTTGCAATCAGTGAGCGATCCTGCCCTATATAGAGGTATATTATTATATTTATGTTCGCGAGTGATGTAACCGCTCTGATTCATGAATAGTTGCTAGATATCCTTATCAGCTCAGTGCAATTTTGAACGTGCACTTCACTCGAGTTACATATGATCTTCGTAAGCCAGAACAACTGGAAAGAAATCGGGAACCTCGAAGATTCTAAATGCGGCGTTGTGTGAAGTCTTAACCAGGTTACCCAAGAGTTTGAGTATCCTTGACAGTTGCGTCCCGTGACGCAATAGCGAACAGCATTCGAATGTACATTCGACGAAAGCAAGGCCCTGAAGTTGCCTGAACTCCAGTGCTGTAGGAATACATGCGATGGGAAAGTACGTGGTAAAAGTATACGTGTAGATAAAATAGATGGAACAAGAAGGACGGGAAAAAAGTCAATACGTAGCTCATACATATATCCTACAAAGGCACAGATGATTGAGTTGAATACTACTTACAAACATGTGGTTCCTAAGATTTCTGGTCAACCCGGTGGTGCACTGAAAGGTATTAAGGTATAGGGCGGGGTATGGCTCGTGAAGAGACGAGCTACCAGGGTACGCTTTATAGGCTGTGGATCAAGCATTGTCTTCTCCTTCGTCCTCCTCCATCTCTTCTTCCCCTTCGTCATCTTCGTCCTCCTCCTCGCCTTCCTCCTCTTCCGGTTCACACCACCCTACCTTCACCTTCCTCCCATCCTTTCCGACCCATCCGTGATCAACTAAATTATCCAACACCACATCCGTTCCCCTCTGCCTCTCACTCCACGCTACAATCCACCTTTCTACCTTATACATCCCACCCCTGCCATCCGTTACTTCCCCATTCTCACCCCTCTCCATCCCCACATTCTCCCTATACTCAACAAACTCAGCTACCTTGTTCCCTGGCAACCCGGACATCCTTACAACACGTAATACCGGCAGCAAGGGGATATGACCTGCGCGGTCCAGAACTGGTATTGGGTGCATGAGCACGCGAAGGAACTCATCGCCGATAGGGGAAAAGTGCATTTCGAGACAACGTAGTCCCTCCAAACGGAGCAGGAATGCGCGGAAGCTATCCACACTACATTCCAAAGCGGATATGACCAGAGTCTCGAGCTTTGCAAGGGCGGGAAAGGGTAGATGGATTGGCGACATGACGGAGGGCGAGAGCGGCGATCGCGTACCAGATGAATCTGGGGATGATGGTGACGATGACGTATCACTGCCGGATGCCAGAGTTTGAGGCTCTTGTATCTGTGCACCAGCAAGGAGCTTCATGAACGGAGTGAAGTCCTGATCAGGGAGATCCAGACTGAGTTGTTTCAGCTCAGGCATGACGAGACGCTCCAAAAGAAGGCACAAGTAATCTGGGTCCAAATCTGTTAGACTCAACCTCTCCAGCGTTCTAATGTATATTCTCTCCTTCGCCGATGGCCACACCACCTTTGTATTCCCGTTCCCAACTCTCGCTGGGCCAGAGTAGTGCAGGGACAGTGCATGCAGCTCGGGGCTGTTGCGGAGCATGTTATCCCAGTACTCATACTGTGGGCGGATGCTCTCGGGGTGCAGTGCGAGCTCTAGGTGCCGCAGGTGCACAAGGTACGGGCTGTCTGCCCAGGGGAGGTTCACACCGATCAGCGACACATTCTTCAGTCGCGGAAGGTTGTTGCTGAAGACCATTACAGGTGGGCGGTAAGTTGCGATATAGAGATTCTGCGAGGTGCGGTAGTCCTCGAAGTGGTATAGTTGAAGAGTCTCTAGGTTTGGTGCGGGCCCGCAGGAGCTGAGGAACTGCCTTGCAGTAAGTTTGCAATCGTTTTCGCGCACCTTGAGATGAAACGCTCGCCAGCGCTTCACATGTGGTATAATGATGCTGAATACTTGATGGATCTCTTCCTTGCAGAGGGTTACCCCAGGTATGTGGTCCCGTGCAGCTATAGTGTCTACTAGGATGTCCAACAGTTGACCTGTGGCGGAGTGGCAGCGGAAGAGAAATTCTGCTGCTCGTTCGAGATGAGAGGGCTCTCGAAAGTAAAGGGTGCTCCAGAGGCAAGATGTTCGAAGCGCAATCTGACGCCAATGACGACATATATGGGAAGCCAAGAGCTGAAAATTAGATGATGGAGCAGCATAATAGTCCTCGTCTGGCTTGAGAAGGAAGGGAGAACCGGAGTATGGGTAGTCATACCCTGCACCGAGAATGAATATACGGGTGAGTAGCTCTACGGGTAAAGAATGGATGCCAGTAGGTCGATAAGAGAAGCGGAGCATTGGATAATTGTAACTAGGACGTTCTAGTGATGCGGAAGAATGTGTATACCTGAGCTCAGCTTGAAATAAAATTGAGGAAGAGACCTGACCGCGGATACTGTTAGATTAGGACTAGCCTATAACCAGGTAGACAGATACTCACCGAGGACATGGTACTGATACGCACCATCTATCCGTCAGTGGGAATAAGTAACACTCGGTGGAGTGACTTATTTGACAGTAGCGTGGCAGGCTCAGCTGGCTGTGGGAGATGGTAATAGAAGAAAGCAAGAAGGGGGAGAAAAGCTGGGTACTGGCATAGAAGAATCGGTCCAGGGGGGGGGGGAGGGGGGCAAGCAGTTTCTTCATGGACCGCCAATCTTAACCTCCATTCCCGATCAGCTCTCGCATCTGCCATTCCCAGCACTTGGTTGCCTTCTTACCTTCTTGCTTCCCCTAAGCTTCCCATGTTGCTTTCATGCCCTGCTGGCCTCATGTCGCATTCTGCAAGAGTTAATAGCTTGACCTGACGTGGCGACGTGTTCCCACACCGTGACCTACTAGAACTCGTCACTGGCGCTATGAAATGCATCCATTTCAAGATACCATCAGATTCCATGGGAAGGAAGCGCACCCCTTGGCAGCCCCTTGGCGTCATCTGGACCTAGTTGCACGGTGGACGATAAACAACTTGTCAAAGCCACCGAAATTGATTCTAGTCTGGACACCGCGATCTGCCAGCGGTATTTCTGTTGTCAGAAAAAGAAATCATCATCCTCGCGTTTTAGGATTTGCCAGGCTGCAAATCATGAACCCGCGACTCCCGACGTCAACTTTGGGCATGCGCCCCTGTCTTGATCTGATAGCTGATAACTTACTGTCTACCCCACGCACCCGCTTCACATTTTGGCATTGTCATCCTCGAGTCAGCCAATCACAACAGTCTCAATACTTGATCGGAGATAGCTGCCAGTGGCGTTGTCTTCTTGTCCTTCTCCTCGTGATCAATAAAGCCCTTCTTAATCGTGGGTGCATGTCTGCGCAGACACTTTCATTTGGATAGCATCAGATTCAGTGGTACGATTCCCAGACGCTCTCTATAGTTCGCGGTCCGGCCGGAGCTTCGTTAGAATAACTCTCAGATCATGGCAAATACTGATAGGAAATATATGTAATGACAAGCATAATCTTTAGGTCACCATAAGTATGTTACCGGGACCAGCATGAACAGGTGTACACTCGGGTATATGGGAAAAATTCAAATCACAGAAGGGTGCAGTTACAGCACAGGATCATGGTTGTTAGGAGCGGTAGAGGTCGCGTTGTGTTGGCTATTTCTTGGTGCAATCTGCAGCTCCTCTATCCATATGTCGCACCTCATCATAATACTACCCACCGCCTTCTTCAACTCACTAGGCCCTATTGTTCTTCGCACCAGGCTCATCTCATTGTGCAGTCGATCCGTGAGCCACATCAGTACTGATTCAAATCGGCGGATCTCCTCGGATCCGTCGCCGTTGAAGAACCAGTAAGTGGGCCCTGCGTGCATGACGATAGCTTGTATGGCCTCCACGTGTTCGAACGCCACGAGGTTCTGCATGACCATATTCAGACAAGCGGTGATGTTCGCACAAGTAATGATGTCGCGTGTGAAGAGTTCACCAATGAACGAGCCCAGCGTAATCGCTGCGCGTAGGTATGCGGGGGAAGGTATCCACCGGTAAGATATGGCCTCTGAGTTATTATTCTGTGTCGCACAACATTCAGCGATCACCCTCGACTTATCACACGCCTGATAACTCACAGCATCCCATACACTCATATACGTCCCCAGCACGACCTCCTTGATGTGCCATAGAAACGACTTTCCATAATCTTCCCCCCTCATAATCTGGAACTTTTTATACACCCCCTGCGCAAACGTTGCGACCACGCCTACCTGCTCCGGCGAGATATCCTCTGTTCCGCGCCACACAAATTCCTGCGCGAGTTCTGTCATCGCCTCCGACGAGCTCCACGGCTCCGAGTTGACAATAACCATCGAGAGTACGTCATAGTCTGGTGTGGTATTTGCAGTCGTGTCCAATGCCCTCCTGAAGGTGCAGAGCCATCTAGGTATCAGGGTGGGAAAAGTGTCCCCCGAGACAGGGCGAAGAAGCCACCGAGGGTTGGAAGTGGGTGCGGGCGCGGGCGCGGGGGTGGGCGTGGGCACGGGTGAAACAGGATCAGGAAGAAAGGAAGGCACGAATGGCTTTGCGTTAGGATTCAGCTCGTCGGCTGACATTCGGCTATTCGGTGTCAATATCGGGATCGTAGGCTGGTTGCATCCGTTGGTATCATTGCCGGGGGGACGCGGTGGGCGAAGGTCATCTCCCACACTGTCAACGTCATTTTTGTCGGATGTAAAGATGTTTCTGATTTCATCATCTTCTAGTGCCAATGTCGAAGTGGACGGCGTACTGGCAGTAGAAGAAGTGTGCGCCTCCAGTGCTCGCTGCAACCCAAAGTGAAAACTCTCCAGCGCATCTTTCTCGTCTGAAGTGAGTGGCGTAACGGGAGGAGGGAGATTGTGGTGAGTTTCGAAAAGCTTGTTCAGCAGAGCGGTCTCGGGTGTGGTGGGTTTGTGTGCGTGCATCCTGGGATGTAGTTTGGAAATTATCTACCGTTGGTTGTTAGCGTGGCTGGGAGACGATGTGCGCAGCCGTAGAGCATTTAAATATGTTGTATCCATGATGGTCGGGCACCAGGAGGGCCTTAGAGAACAATATCGCAACGACGCAGATGGGCAGTGGCGGCACGGGAGATGAATGAAGACCAAATGAAGATCGAAATTATTGTCATAATTATGGTGTCAGGTTACAGTGCATTCCCATGACAACAATTGGTCTCCAGGCATATGTGATTACATAGCCATGTCGTTCCCTTTTGTGTTGGGACAAACCGTCCATCAGGGAATCATCACTAACATTCCGCCATCAGTTTGAGCACACGCATTATCAGACGGTCAATGACAATAAGGACAAGGCCCCAAATGATGGAAATGTCACACCAGCAACGCAGAATGACAAATGTGTGAACAGTCTTCAGGCTTTCCAAGTGTGTGGGTGGCTCGTGACCCAGCAGATTTGGACGCCGGCGTGGGACTTGTGTTGTAATCCCAATCAACACGACGCGCACCACAAATGTCGCGCTCATCATCTTGGATGATGAGCACGCTATTTCACTCATTCTTGACCCTTTTCCTTCGCATTCTTCGATTAATATAGATAGTGATAATAAATAGCTTTTTCATTTACACTGTACAGCTATATCTACCCTTTAGCCAAGGATTCTCCTCAAGTTTGAGGAGAAGGAAGGGTCTCCTCTCTTCATGGTGGAACTATATGCATGTACATTTGTTCATATATATGCCTATATACATGACTGGGGATGGCTACATCAGTAAGTGTGGGAGTGTGAGACAGCCAGGGTACCATCTACTGGGCTTATGTACCCTCTACAGACAAAATAGTGGTAGAGGAATGCACCAGTATATGCACCAGTATGGGGGAGGGGGAGAGGGGTTACTTTAGCACCCCCCTTATAATTTATAAGTTATAAAATAAAATGGGTATTGAAAGAGGAGGGGTGTGAGGCAGGGTCAGGAGGTCTATCAGATCATTTGTCCCTCACTTCTCCCTATTTCCCCTGTTCCCTACTGATGTGTCCATCTAGCTTGTATGTAGTCCCTCCTTCTGTGTGCAGTCGCAAGCATCACTTGTCTCCAACATGGTACTTGGAGCCAGTCCTTGTCGGCAAAATGAGCTTGCTGGAGACAATCCTTTGTTGCATTGGTTTCTTCCATCGCTTCAATGAAAGTGTGAGCATTCACTTCATTTGGTGTGTTGTGGTCATGCTCAGCACTATGGGGCTCAAGGGGTAGGAAAACTATCCCATATTTCATACCTTTAGATAGTGTAAAATGATATATTTAAGGTATAGTTTTCATGTATTGATAAAATTGAGTAAGTTTCATCAGGAGTTGGCATGAAAATCTACCACTAAGAGGAGTGAAAAAGAATGCTTTTCCTACCTGCAAGGAATGAGTAAATGGGATGAAAACCTCCCACATTTTGTCCCCAGTTCATCCCACACCAAATTCATCCCATGGGATGGTTTTCATCTTTATATGGGCATAGATAACACCCCTCTACCTGGGTTGAATTTCATCAACTTTCCAGGGGTTTAAGAGGAATGAAAGAACCTGCCTACAAGGAGATAAGGATGCACTTAAGGTGGGGGTGTCAATTGCATCCTGGGTGAGGTCCTGTATGTGTAGGAGGCATTATATCTGCAGTGTGCTTCGATTCCAGGCCTAGGGAGAAAGTTTTCTACTGTAAGGGCAACCTCAAAGCCTCACTTAATAGTGAGCTAACAGAGGGGAATCCAAAGCACACCTAACAGAGGGGAACCCAAAGAGAAAACTCTAAGGACCCATCTGTCAATGCCCAGTATATGTGATAGACCCAAAAATCAAATAGTAATTAAATAGCAAAAAGGTGGAGATAGGCAGATCAAGCTGCAGGATGATATCACCTTGATGGGCAAATGTCCAGAAGGGGTCCCACTTCTAAGAATAGAACTGTCAACATGTACCAACATGGAAAAAACTGAAATATAATAATAAAATAGGAATAAATCATAGAAAAGGCAGAATAGGGTGAAATAAAATATATAAAAATATGGGACAAATGCAGAAATTGCCCAGATGCCTGGGGTGCCTTCCTTTCCCCTTACACTCACAAGGTGAAAGCGGGGAGCAACAGGGAGGGCATTGAGCAGTAGAGAAGGGACCAAACAACAGGGATGATGCACAGATTTTACATCAAATTATCAATTGCTGGAGTACTGTATGTGAAAGTTCATTTTTACATACAAAAGCCATGGCCTGGGCCAAGCCAAGCCAGAGCCAAGCCATGAGTGGTGGCTTTGGCCTGGCCTGAGGTTTGAGGAAGCCAAAGCCACCTCAGGCCACACTGTGGACCTGGCATGGTAGGGTTTTCAGCCATTTAAGTGCTAAAATGTGAATTTCCTAACATAAATGGCTGAATTTGGGGTGAATGAATTTGGGATGAATTTTCATCCCATATATTTCAGCCATCCAAGGGATGGAGTTCATATGTGTTACCTTGCAAAATTTTCATAACCTAATGGAATGAAATTTCATTTTACAAGTGGATGAAAAGCAGGGGGTGATTTTAATCCAAGATGAGGGTATGTGATTTTCAACCATCTAACATATGAATTTTCATCAAGTTTTTCAACAATTTATGGGATAATATTTCCTGCCTCAAAGGTGTGGATTACAGAGTGTGTTTTTCAGCCTGGGATAGAATGAAAATTTCATACCATTATAAGATGCTTTAGTAGAAGGTAGGCTTCATCCATTAAGGATTGAATTGACTGTTTATATTTCATGCCCTAAAGAATTTTTTTTGCAGAGGATCTCAGATAATATTTCATACCACAAGAGGCTGAATTTCATTTTGTTGCCATCTATGTATGCATTGTGGAAGAGTCAAGTTATCCCTACCTGCCCTCATGCAATCAGTCATATGACATATCTATATCCGACATATCCACCACATCAACTTCACATGCAATATCAATCAGGTTCTCACACATTCACACACCCTTTCTTTCTCTTCCAACATTTGCAGTGGATGGCACTGCCTCCCTTCTACTGCTTCTACCACCACCCTACCACTCACCACTTGCACCCACTACCACCACCACTCCCACGCCCACTCCTAAAATGAGGGCCAAGAGACATTGTTGATGGCTTTTGGACCACAGGGAAGTTTTTTTTCTTTCTCGTTCATTTTCATTTACTGGTATGTTTTTCTAAAATGTTCTTTGTTGTTTTGTTATAGCTGACTAATTTTTCATTAATGATAGGTTTTATTTTAATTTATAATGACACCACAGCCCAAAAACCCCAATGATGACCAACACAGCCACTACCCAAGAACCACCGCTGTGAGCAACTGCTCATGGGGTGGGAACAGGTGCAACTCCAAAATGACACAAATGGCAATGATGAGTGCCAACACAATGATGAGACAAAGATAAATTGAATGTAAAAAGGGCCCAAGAGACGTCATTGACGTGTTGATGTCTCTTGGGCCACAGGTATGTTTTTTTCTTTTATTTTCATTCTATTCTTTTTTTACCAACAAACCTTTTATGGTACATTGATGACAATGATGATGGAACGACAAGGGGGAATGAAAACACTGGGATAGCATGAGTGAATGATGGGGGAGGACAATGACAATGACAGCAGCATGCCAATGCAATGCAGGCATAAGAAGGAGGAGAGGGACAGGGGAACAACGAGGATGAGGATGGGACAACAACAACAACAACTGGGGAATGACAACAGGGGATGACAACAACAACAACAATGGGATGCAGGGAGAGGGGTGATCAACAAGGCAACCAAAAAAAAAGGCCTAAGAGACTGGGCTGCTGGTATGTTTTTTTTTCTTTTTATTTCATTTATTTTTACTAACAAACTTTTTAGTTACTAACTATGACAATAATGACCCTGAGCCACCACCTGCCACCCATTGCTATGAGTGCCTGCTTGCAGGATGATTGTGGGTGCTTGACAATGAATTGGTGGGAGGGGGAGGATGACAAGAGGGGGTAGCAATGAAAGGGGAAAACAACAGGAGGGGGGAACAATGGAAAGGGGGAATAACAGGAGGGGAGAACAACAGGAGGGGGGAACAACAGGAGGGGAGAATGATGGGAGAGGGGGACAACAACAGGAGACAACAACAATGGCAGGATGATGAGGCCACCCACCATGACAGGACGATGGGGGGACAATGACACAGGACACCAACAACACTGACACCAAGGGGCATGATGGACAATAATGAGGACAGGGAGATGACAAAGTGGAGGATGAGGGGATGACAATGGTGGTGGTGAGGATGACAAGGGAGCTCACAGGATGTATGAAGGGTGTGAGGATGGTGCAGGCACCAACAATGACAACAGGGACAATGACAATGGGACAATAGGGACAAGGATGACAATGGGGCCACGATGGGACAATGGACCGATGGGGACATGATGATGGGGCATCAGGGGTCAGGGGGATTTTTTCGCTTCTTTCAAGTAGATTTTGTATTTTAGTGGCTTAAATTTTATTCTGATACATGATGAAACTATTCTATCAATGGTCTAAAAATTCCTTTGTAAAAAGGAGAAATCCATCCAGCCAACATCTCTAATGGGATGAAAATACATTGTAGGCAGGTTCTTTCATTCCTCTTAAACCTCTGGAAAGTTGATAGAATTCAACCCAGGTAGAGGGGTGTTATCTATACCCATATAAAGATGAAAACCATCCCATGGGATAAATTTGGTGTGGGATGAACTGGGGACAAAATGTGAGAGGTTTTTATCTTATCGACTCATCCCTTGCAGGTAGGAAAAGCATTCTTTTTCACTCCTCTTAGTGGTAGATTTTTATGCCAACTCCTGATGAAACTGATTCCATTTTTTGGGTTTATCAATACATAAAAACTATACCATAAATATATCATTTTACACTATCTAAAGGTATGAAATGTGGGATAGTTTTTCTACCCCTTGGGCCCCATAGTGTATGATTTTGAGTGGGCACCCATTTTCACAATACCATCTGTTGAAAAAGATAAATGTGAAGTCTTCTGCTGACATGTCTGCATTGCAAGGCATGATCTGGATGTCCACACCCAGGTGGTCAGTCATAGTTATGATTGTGTCGAAACCATCATCCTTTGGTAGAGGGTTTATGAAGTCAATGTCTACCAAATCAAATTGTTTGTCTGGTACTGACTGGTAGTGGGTGAAGTGGACTGGGAAATTTCAATGTGTTGATGACTTGTTGTGTTGGCAGTCCATGCACTCTGGTACATAACCTCGTGCCAGGTCTCTTCTCATATTTGGCTAAAAAAATCATTCTGGAGGTTAGCATATGACTTTTCAGCACCAAAATGCCCAAGGTTGTCATGTGCCAGCTGGAACAGATGCTTCTGGAGATTCTTGTACTTTGGAATTATGAGTCAGTTGCCAACAAGGGGGTTTCAGAATTTGAAAAAAGGATATCAGGTTGATTTCTGATGTATCTTGGATCAGGGAATTTGAATCTGAAAGAATTAGACTCACCTGTGGAGCAGTTTGCAAGATATTGCACAATTTTTACCCTGTGGGAAAAAAAAATTTCATCAATGTTTTTCAATAGATTGAGTGATTCTGCATCATTTTCAGATTTCTGAAAAGCCAGATAAGGAACTAACTATCACATGACTTGCCTTAATAGAATGCATTTAACCCATATAAGGCAGGTGTGCCTGATATTTGTCATCATTTTCAATTGCCTCATAGCACACCAACCACTCCCCAAGTGAGTCTAACTCTTTCAGATTTGAATTCCTTGGCCCAAAATACATCAGAAATCAACCTGATATCCTTTTTTCAAATTCTGAAACCCCCTTGGTTGCCAATGAACAGCAGGCCATGTTTGAGAGACACCTTCAGTTTTGTGTACAACATTCCTCACTTTAGGTTGTCAAGCATACATAGACACCAGGGATCTGCACAATACCTGTTCTTTATCCAGGTGATAATTTTTGGATCTGACTGTATGGAGAAGACTGCTGAGACAGCAATGGGAGAGGTGTTCACATCTATGGAGTCGGAGAATCTTAACAGTGCATCTGCTACAGTGTTCCAGTCTCCATTAATGTAAGTTATACTGTATTTATATTGAGAGAGATACTCCATCCAATGAGCTTGTCATTGGGACAGGTCTCTCTGAAAATTGAAGTTCTGTAATGTTTTGTGATCTGTGCAGATGTGAATATGAGATCCAAGTAAATTTACTAGCTACTTTTTTAATGCTCTCATGATTGAGAGCATTTATTGCTGTCAAAGTTCAAGATCGCTACTACCAAGGTTGGAACTTGGTCAGAAAAACACTGGACTTCCAGTCAGACCAGTTATTGGTGGTTGGAGGGTTTCAGAGGTTTCTGGGAAGAACCCACTAGGCTGTAGTGGGCCAGGTGAAAAGGAGCCAGAGAGGACTTGGCTTCAACTTGTAAAAAGTTGCATCCTTCTCCTCATCAGTTGTCCAATTTCAGGTGGAGGGGTTCAGATATCCAGAGGGCTTTTGGACAGAGGGTGAGGATAGATTAAGCAGAGGTCTTAGAGTGATTTGAAGTCAAGAAGAATTGAAAGATCAAGAGATTAAGTCAAGATTAAGTCGAGGATGATAAAGGATTGATATTAGACTGGAGATGAATAGATGAAGATACACATATACATGTATAATTTACAAACTGAAGACTAAGGCTAAGCTATGAATGCTTAAATAATGAAGGCCAGAAGAATAACAGAAAAAAAGGAAGTTTACTAATGGGTCTTGGGAAGTGTCCATGACCAGAATTGGTAAGACTGTATCCATAATAAAGCGAGATCGGTCACGTGAAGGTGGCGTGGGTAAATGGATGACAAACTCCGCAGGGGTGGGAATGGCATCATGCCGTGAGACTCTGCAGAGGTGTGGGAAAGTGAAAATGGTGAGAAAGTATGACAAATATAACTCAAAGGTGGGAACTTTTTTTCTGGCTAATTTTTCGCCACCTCGAACTTTTTTTTTTGGCTCTGGGTTCATTGGCTATGTAGAATAATGTCTGCATGGCATGTAAGGTGCTATATTGCAGTGTTTGCTAAATAAAATTTGACTGAGGAGCAACCGTCATTCCATTTACTATGCTGTGAAAGCTGACTAAGCGAACCTCGCGGGCTGAACAAAATGCAAAAACCTGATCATGACCTTGGCACATGACCCAAATAAAATGATTTAGACACATCACTGTATTAGTCAGTAGCAAGTTGGTTGGCTCAATAAAATATGGTTACAATTTATAAATGAGGTCATTACAAAGTCAGGTCAGTATTGAAATAAGTTTGAATTGAAAATTGAGTTCAGAGTTACAATTGAGTTCATTATGAAGTAAAGGAAATAAAAATTACTTGAATACAATTGAGTTTGTTACAAAGTAAAGTCAGCAAAATAACAGTTACAAATGAGCTCATTATGAAGTAAAGTCTATGAAAATTAGTCTAGAAATGAGTCAAGTTTGAAAATGAGTCAGTAAAAAATAAGTCTGTAAAATGATCTTCGAAATAAGGCATTTGATATAAAATAAAATTACAGTTACCATTATGAAGTCAAGTCAATAACAATTAGTTCAATACAAAATCATTATGCATACTTACTAACAAGTTATAAATTGAGTTCGTTATAATCATTAGTAAAGTCAATAAATATTACTTTAATACTGACAAAGTGAAGTTGGAGATTTTTCACAAAATTTAAAGAGAGGAGAGGGAGGAGAGCAGGGGTGAGGGGGTGAAGTAGTGAGAGGGTGAGGGGGTGAAGTAGTGAGGGGGTGAGGGAGTAGGGGAGGGGGGAGAGGGGAGGAGGAGGATGGATGGAGAGGGGGGAGGGGGTGAAGTAGTGAGGGGGGGAGGGAGTGAGGGGGTGAGGGAGAGAGGGAGAAAGGAGGAGAGGGAGTGAGAAAGTGGAGAGTAGGTGAGGATAAGAGAGTGGGAGAAGGTGAGAGGGGGGGGGGTGAGAGGAGGGGGTGAGGAAGAAGGGGGAGAGAGATGAGAGAGAGGAGGGGGGGAGAATGGAGGGTGCATAAGGGGGTGAGAGGGGAGGGTGCATAAGGGGGTGAGGGGAGAGGGGAGGGGGGAGGGGAGGGGGGGAGAGGGGGGGAGAGGAAGGGAATGGGGGAGATGGAGGAGGGGATGGGGGAGATGGGGGAGGGGATGGGGTAGGTAGGCATGGGATGGGGGAGGGGATGGGGTAGGTGGACATGTGATGGGGATGGGGTAGATGGGCATGGGAACGGGAATGGAGTAGGTGGGCATGGGTATGGGGAAGGGGAAGGGGATGGGGACAGGGATGGAGTAGGTGGGCATGGGCATGGGGAAGGGGAAGGGGAAGGAGATGGAGATGGAGATGGGGTAGGTGGAGATGGGGATGGGGATGGGGAAGGGGATAAACACCACAACTCCCCCACGTTGACTTGGGGCCAACGGTCCCAAGTCAACTGAAGAGTTGTATACCATCTAAAAGTCAAATAAAATGCTGTGCATCCATGAATAAAATGCAGTGAGGTATTCATAATGAACACAGTGAACCACGTGAGTTGCGTACCATCTAAAAGTCAAATAAAAAGTTGTGCATCCATGAATAAAATGCAGTGAGATGTTCATTAGAAAATGAACCACCACTTACACATTCACAGACTGAGTCAAAAAATCCAATGAGATGTTGATAAAATTAATGAACACAGTGAACGTGAAGGGGTCGTGGGAATGATGACTAACTCTGAAGGGGTGGGAGATCCATGACTAACCCTCCACTGTGAGAAAATGATGACAAATATAAGTCATAGGTGGGAAATGAAATTTTCGGCTAATTTTTCACCACCTCGAGCTTTTTTTTTGGCTCTGGGCTCATTGGCTATGTAGAATAATGTCTGCATGGCATATAAGGTGCTATATTGCAGTGTTTGCTAAATAAAATTTGACTGAGGAGCAACCATCATTCCATTTACTATGCTGTGAAAGCTGACTAAGCGAACCTCGCAGGCTGAACAAAATGCAAAAACCTGATCATGACCTTGGCACATGACCCAAAAAAGATGATTTAGACACATCTCTGTATTAGTCAGTAACAAGTGGATCAATAAAATGTCATTTGCAATTCTATAAGTGAGGTCATTACAAAGTCAGGTCAGTATTGAAATAAGTTTGAATTGAAAATTGAGTTCAGGACAACGTTAAATCAGTAAAATATAAGAGTTACAATTGAGTTCATTATGAAGTAAAGGAAATAAAAATTACTTGAATACAGTAAGTTTAAAAATTGAGTTTGTTACAAAGTAAAGTCAGTAAAATAACAGTTACAAATGAGCTCATTATGAAGTAAAGTCTATGAAAATTAGTCTAGAAATGAGTCAAGTTTGAAAATGAGTCAGTAAAAAATAAGTCTGTAAAATGATCTTCGAAATAAGGCATTTGATATAAAATAAAATTACAGTTACCATTATGAAGTCAAGTCAATAACAATTAGTTCAATACAAAGTCATTATGCAGACTTACTAACAAGTTATACATTGAGTTCGTTATAATGTAAAGTCAATAAATATTACTTTAATACTTACTGACAAAGTGAAGTTGGAGATTTTTTACAAAATTTAAAGAGAGGAGAGGGAGGTGAGCAGGGGTGAGGGGGTGAAGTAGTGAGGGGGTGAGGGAGTAAGGGAGGGAGGAGAGGAGAGGAGGAGGATGATGGAGAGGGGTGAGGGGGTGAAGTAGTGAGGGGGTGAGGGGGTGAAGTAGTGAGGGGGTGAGGGAGTAGGGGAGGGGGGGAGGGGAGGAGGAGGATGGATGGAGAGGGGGGAGTGGGTGAAGTAGTGAGGGGGGGAGGGAGTGAGGGGGTGAGGGAGTGAGGGAGAGAGGAGGGGAGGGAGTGAGAAAGTGGAGAGTAGGTGAGGATAAGAGAGTGGGAGAAGGTGAGAGGGGGGGGGTGAGAGGAGGGGGTGAGGAAGAAGGGGGAGAGAGATGAGAGAGAGGAGGGGGGGAGAATGGAGGGTGCATAAGGGGGTGAGGGGGGAGGGTGCATAAGGGGGTGAGGGGAGAGGGGAGGGGGGAGGGGAGGGGGGAGAGGGGGGGAGAGGAAAGGGATGGGGGAGAGGGGAGAGGAGGGAGGGGAGGGGGGGAAAGGGGAGGAGAGAAAGGGGATGGGGGAGAGGGGGATGAGGGAGATGGGGGAGGGGATGGGGGAGATGGAGGAGGGGATGGGGGAGATGGGGGAGAGGATGGGGTAGGTAGGCATGGGATGGGGGAGGGGATGGGGTAGGTGGACATGTGATGGGGATGGGGTAGGTGGGCATGGGCATGGGGATGGAGTAGGTGGGCATGGGCATGGGGAAGGGGAAGGGGAAGGAGATGGAGATGGAGATGGGGTAGGTGGAGATGGGGATGGGGATGGGGAAGGGGATAAACACCACAACCCCCCCACGTTGACTTGGGGCCAACGGTCCCAAGTCAACTGAAGAGTTGCGTACCATCTAAAAGTCAAATAAAAAGCTGTGCATCCATGAATAAAATGCAGTGAGGTGTTCATAATGAACACAGTGAACCACGTGTGCCGAAGGCACATTTAAAAACCTTGTCCATAATAAAGCGAGATCGGTCACGTGAATGTGGCGTGGGAAAGATGACAAACTCCGAAGGGGTGGGAATGGCATCACGCCATGAGACTCTAGAGAGAGGTGAGAAATGATGACAAATATAACAAGGTGTGGGAAGTAAATTCTCGGCTAATAACTGGGTGACAAAAATTGGCCGAAAAAAAATTTCGGCTATTTTTTGGCCCGATCACATCTGTAATAACGGTTCCGATCATAACAAAAAAATTTCGGCTAAATTTTGGGCCCAATCACAAATGCAATAACTGTTCCCATCAGAACAAATATTTTCCTGATGACAAATCTAATAACTTAGTGTAGGAATTGGGCCTGATGACAAATAAGGTTACCATGATGACAAATCTAATAACTGAGTGTAGTAACCAAATTTTCGGCTAATGTTTGACCTGCTGACAAATATTATAAGGTGTACCTATCATGACAAATCTAATAACCGAGTGTAGGATCAATTTTTTCGGCTACCCATCAGAACAAATATTTTCCTGATGACAAATCTAATAACTTAGTGTAGGAACCAGGTTTTTTTTGGCCTGATGACAAATAAGGTTACCATGATGACAAACCTAATAACTGAGTGTAGTAAACCAAATTTTCGGCTAATGTTTGACCTGCTGACAAATATAATAAGGTGTTCCTATCATGACAAATCTAATAACTGAGTGTAGGATCAATTTTTTCGGCTAATTTTCGGCTTGCTGGGTGTAGGAACCCAATTTTCAGCTGATTTTTGGCCACTTCTAGCTTTTCTGCTCTCTTTCTGGCTCTGGGCTCTTTTCCAGTGGGGTTGTTTTTGCATTCTTGGGGTATCTGTAGACCAAGGTGAAGCTCTGTGAAGTCCTACCTCCCTGGCTTCTCTTTTTTCAACAAAAAGAGTGTCTGCCAGTTGTTTTTTGGACCTCTCTCAGGGCACAGTGTGCAGGGAGATTGGGCTGGCGGGTTTGCAGTTGCCTCCCCTTCCATTTTTGGAAGTCGCTCCACTATCAACTGCCACTGTTTGCACCGATTTCACAGCCTCCTACAAGAATCTCACCTCCTCTGCTGCTGTAAGAGAGCTCCCCGATTCCCATGGACCCAACTCCGCCCAACACTCCTCGACGGATCCGGACGGCCGCGCAGCAAACTGAATGGGACCAATGGACCTTGGATAGCCCTACTCGCCACCGGACTCCACACCACGCTCGCACAATAAACATTGCCCAGCCTTTGCTGCCAGTGCCACCTCCCCATGGTGGTTTGCTGAATGGGAATGACACCGATCCTTTTCTCACCCCTCCACCTCCACCTCCTCAATACAACCACCTTCCTCCTCATTTGGCACAACAGCTGGCAGCACTTCCTCCCCTTCCACAGGTGGTGAGAGGCAGAGGAAGAGGAAGAGGAAGAGGAAGAGGGAGGGGAAGAGGCTCAATTCATGCAGCTCCACCTCTGCCTGTGGTCGCTCCTTTACACAATGCAGCTCTCCCATATTTTTTTCCTGCCCCTCCTGCCCCTCCTGTTTTTGACCCTCCTGTTCCTGCACCTCCAATTCCTGCACCTCCCATTCCTATGGCTTCCGCACCTGCTATTCCTGTTGCACCTCCACCTCCCATTCCTGCTACTCATGCAATCGCCCAGGCTGGGCTGCGAGTTCCACCTTTGGGTCCTCCTCCTGTTTTTGACCCTCCAGCTCCTGTTTCTTTGGTTCCTGCACCTCCCATTCCTGTCGCTCCTCCGATGGCCTGGCCTGGACATCAAGTTCCACCAGTTATTCCTGCTGTAGCTGTATGTTGGATTACATATTCTTCTATGTGACACAGGTTAATTAACAACATAATACTGATGCAGCCTTTTCTGCCTCCTGTTTTTGACCCTCCGGCTCCTGTTCCTCCTGTTCCTGCACCTCCCATTCCTGTGGCCAATATACCTCTACCAATGGCTCCTCCACCAATGGTTCCTGCAATGGCTTGGGCTGCACTTGCTGTGCAGCATGCAGCACTTCCACCTCTGGCTGCTGTATGTTGAATTAAATTCTACATCATGTGCAATGGTCTGACTGAATAATGATGTAGCCACCTCTACCTCTCCCTCTACCTCCCCCACCTCTGGCTATTCCTGCTGTTCCTGCTGTTCCTGCTCCTGCTGTTCCTGTAGCCAATGTACCTCCACATGTAAGCATGCTGATAATGTTTTCATCAATTTGGTGACTGACTTGATTATCCAAGATTGATCCTGTACCACCACCACCACCACCTCTGCCTGTTTTGCCTCCTGCCCGCCAGCCATTTAATTTAGATTGGCCTGTTCATCATCTGGGAAATATGGATGTGGAGTGCCCTGATTGCCATGCTTTGCACTGGATGGCTGAACGTCTTATGAAATCCTCAAATATCCATCCTCGATTCGGCATGTGCTGCCTGAGTGGAAAGATTGCTTTGCCACCTCTTCACCCAGTCCCACCTGAGCTTATCCAATTGCTCACTGCTCAGGATGACATTGGAAAATCATTTCGTGATCACATCCGCACATACAATAATGCACTCGCCATGACTTCTATCGGTCGCAAGATTGACGAGTCGGTCAATGAGGGTGAAGAGGCTGTGAATGATGGCGTCAGTCCCTATGTCTACAAACTCCATGGCGAGCTGTCCCACAAGATCAGATCTCTGCTTCCACCAGAGGGTGAACCTCCTGTTTATGCTCAGCTATATATTTACGATCCAGCTGACGCTGTCAACTTTCGCATGGCCAATGCCTGGAACACTCACCTCCATCACCACACTTTGCTTACTCTTCAGGACATGCTCCACCGTCACCATCCAGCAGTTCAGATGTACAAGCAGGCTCATGAGCTCACCAGGAACTTGCCTCCACACCAGCAGTGCAAGATAGCTTTGCGTTTTGATCAATCCTGTGACCGTCACCGCTACAATCTGCTCGATGCTACCAACAATGAGATTGCTGTCATTCTTCCAGGTGATGGCGATCAGCCAGAGAGCACATGTGACATCGTTCTCTACCGCAGGCATGGGCCTCCCCTTCAGCGCATCAGTGACGTCCATCCCCTCTATCCTGCCCTTCACTATGTTTTGCTGTTTCCTACTGGCCAGCTCCAATGGCACCCTCAAATTGAGTATGCAGCTATCGATGCCACCAACCGAGTTGGTACCAGAGTTCACAAACATGTCTCCAAATCCGAATTCTACTGCTATCGCCTCCACCTTCGACCGCCTGCTGTCGAGCCCCAGCATATCTTTCTGACTGGAAAGCTCTTTCAGGAGTTTGTGTGTGATGGATGGGCCACTGCTGAGCAGGATCGGTTGCGCTGGATTTTGATGAATCAGGACACCATTCGAGGCGAAGTCTATGTTGGCCTGGCAGATGCTGTGGCTGCAAACATCGATGTGGACACAGAGTCTCTGGGTCAAAGAATCATTCTTCCTTCGTCCTTTGCAGGAAGCACACGTCACATGCAGCAGCTTCTTCAGGATGCATTCGCCATCAATCGTCACTGCAATGGAGGGGATCTCTTTCTCACCATCACTGCCAACCCTGCCTGGCCAGAAATACGGGATGCTCTTCGTCCAGGGCAGACTGCAGCAGATCGCCCAGATTTGGTCGTTCATGCATTCTATGCAAAGCAGAAGGAGATGATCAAGGATATCGAGGCTGGCATATTTGGAAAGGCTGTGGCTTATCTTTTCACCATCGAGTTTCAGAAGCGTGGCCTTCCTCACATGCACTGCATTATCTTTCTCGATGAGCAATCCAAGCTTCGCACCCCCGAGCAGATAGACAGCCTTCTGTCTTCACAGTTTCCTGACGATGATCCTGAGCTCCTCGACCTCATCAAAAAGTTCATGGTCCATAAACCCTGTGGTGCAGAGAACCCTGCAGCTCCTTGCATGGTGAATGGACAGTGCTCCAAAGGTTTCCCCAAGCCATTCAGGGATCAGACCACCATCTCTGAGGATGCCTATGCCTCTACCAAGCGTCGGGACACTGGACACACATATCAGGTTTGGGGAAAGCAGGTCGACAATCGTTGGATGGTCACTTACTCTGCCTATCTCATCTGGAAGTACCGTTGCCACATCAATATCAAGTCCATTAGCTCCATCAAGGCCATCAAGTACATCTACAAATATGTCTACAAAGGCCACGATCGCATCACCATGGAGTTTGGAACTTGCAACGATGAAGTCAGGCAGTACCTCGACGCTCGCTACATATCTGCATGCGAAAGCATCTGGCGCCTCTTCCACTTCACCATGCATGGTGCTTCTCCCAACGTCGTCCGTCTTCAGGTCCACCTTCCTGGCCAGCAGTATGTCACTTGGAATCAGAACGGTCCACAGTCTATCCAGGAAATCGTCCAGCATGCTGCACAGCATGACACCACCCTCACTGCCTTCTTCAAGGCCAATCAGGAGTATCCAGAGCTTGCACAGGTCGTTCTTTACCAGGACTTTCCTTCCAAATTTGTGTGGGATCAAAGGGCTCACAAGTGGAAGCCCAGGCAGAGGGGATTTGCCATTGGAAGGATGTTCTATGCTCCACCCAGTGCCGGTGAACGCTTTTACCTCAGGCTGCTTCTCACTGCTGTGAAAGGGGCTACATCATACGAAGACCTTCGCACTTTTCAGGGCATCATCGCTCCCTCATTCAGAAAAGCCTGCCTCGCCCGTGGCCTTTTGGAGGATGACCAAGAGTGGCAGCAGTGTCTGGAGGAAGCAAAGTCCATGGCAACCGGTCGTCAGCTTCACAATCTTTTTGTCACCATCCTTCGTGACTGTGCTCCCTCTGACCTGTCCACCTCTGGAATACATATTGGCCTCACATTTGCGATGACTTGAGATATCAGCTCCAGCACACCAACATTCGTATCAACCCCACCGATGATGATGTCTATGATTATGGCCTTTATCTTATCAATCAGCTTCTCATGGTCTCTGGGAAATCTCTCGAGAAGGATTGGCCATACATGCCTCAGATCACTCAGAATTGGGATGCCAACATTCAGAACTGGTTGATCGCAGAGCAGCGCAGATACGATGTTGTGGAGCAGGCCAAGTTGGCTGCACACAATCTGGACACTTTCAATCATGATCAGAGGGCTGTCTTTGATGAGATCATCCATGCAGTCAACAACAAGACTGGCCAGACCTTTTTCCTCCATGGTCCAGGTGGCACTGGCAAAACCTATGTTTACAACACCCTCTGCCATCAGCTTCGCTCTCAAGGCAAGATCGTCCTCTGTGCTGCATCATCTGGAATAGCTGCTCTTTTGCTCAAAGGCAGTCGTACTTCCCATTCCTGCTTTCAGATCCCAATCATCATAAACGAGTCATCCACCTGCACCATTTCCAGAGGTTCAACACGGGCACAGCTCCTGCAGCAGACTGACTTGATCATTTGGGATGAGGCACTCATGCAGCATCGTCATCTCCATGAAGCTGTCAACCGCACTCTGAAAGACATTCTCCAATGTGACAAACCCTTTGGGGGTGTGCCTGTGGTCTTTGGGGGCGACTTTCATCAGATCCTGCCTGTCATTGAGAAGGGTTCTCGACCTCAAATCGTTGGTGCTTCTTTGCAACGCTCTGTTCTCTGGCAACACATCAAAATCCTTCATCTCAAAATCAACATGCGTTTGAACACAGACGATCTTCAGGAGCGCAACTTTGCAAAGTGGCAGTTGGAGGTTGGAAAGGGTGGTCATACAGATGAAGGTGGCACTATCAATCTTCCTGATCATCTCAAATGTCCTCAGAACACCATCGCTTCTCTCATCCACACCATCTATCCTGGCATCTATGATCAGGCTCAGCATTCAGATCAATACTTTTCAGAGCGGGTCATCCTGGCGAGCAAGAACGATGATGTCGACGATTTGAACCATCACATTCTTCACAATTTTCCTGGGCAGGAGCACGTCTTTCACAGTGCTGACTCGATTGCAAATGATGAGAATGCCGAACTTCTATATCCCCAAGAATATCTTAACTCCATCAACTGCTCAGGTCTACCTTTGGCGCATTTGGCACTCAAGGTCGGCGTCCCTGTCATGATACTTCGCAATCTCAACATTGCTGGAGGGGTCTGCAATGGAAGTCAGGGGATATTGACTCGGATCAGGAATAGGGTTTTGGAGATTCGGTTGATCACTGGAGATAATGCAGGAGAGACTGTTTTCATTCCACGGATGTGACTTCGGCCTATTGAAGGTCAACTCCCCTTTACACTCTCTCGACTGCAGTTTGCTGTTCGTCTTTGCTTTTCAATGTCGATCAACAAGTCACAAGGGCAGTCAGTGAAGCATGTGGGTTTGGATTTCAGGAGTCCTGTCTTTACACATGGGCAGTTCTATGTGGCAATATCCAGGGTCAAGTCTGTCCACAATATCAAGGCAATATGGCCAAGCTCAGAGGATAGTGCAAAGACAAAAAATATTGTATATGATGAAGTGTTATTAGATTAAAATATATATTGTACATATGTAACTACTACTCATAGAAAATCAATGAACACAGTGAACAACGTGTGCTGGAGGCACATTTAAAAACCTTGTCCATAATAAAGCGAGATCAGTCATGTGAAGGGGTCGTGGGAATTCTGACTAACTCTGAAGGGGTGGGAGATCCATGACTAACCCTCCACTGTGAGAAAATAATGACAAATATAAGTCATAGGTGGGAAATGAAATTCTCGGCTAATTTTTCACCACCTCGAGCTTTTTTTTTGGCTCTGAGCTCATTGGCTATGTAGAATAATGTCTGCATGGCATATAAGGTGCTATATTGCAGTGTTTGCTAAATAAAATTTGACTGAGGAGCAACCATCATTCCATTTACTATGCTGTGAAAGCTGACTAAGCGAACCTCGCAGGCTGAACAAAATGCAAAAACCTGATCATGACCTTGGCACATGACCCAAAGAAGATGATTTAGACACATCTCTGTATTAGTCAGTAACAAGTGGATCAATAAAATGTCATTTGCAATTCTATAAGTGAGGTCATTACAAAGTCAGGTCAGTATTGAAATAAGTTTGAATTGAAAATTGAGTTCAGGACAAAGTTAAATCAGTAAAATATAAGAGTTACAATTGAGTTCATTATGAAGTAAAGGAAATAAAAATTACTTGAATACAGTAAGTTTAAAAATTGAGTTCGTTACAAAGTAAAGTCAGTAAAATAACAGTTACAAATGAGCTCATTATGAAGTAAAGTCTACGAAAATTAGTCTAGAAATGAGTCAAGTTTAAAAATGAGTCAGTAAAATATATATATATCTTCGAAGTTACCATTATGAAGTCAAGTCAATAAAAATGAGTTCAATACAAAGTCATTATGCAGACTTACTAACAAGTTATAAATCGAGTTTGTTATAATGTAAAGTCAATAAATATTACTTTAATACTGACAAAGTGAAGTTGGAGATTTTTTACAAAATTTAAAGAGAGGAGAGGAAGGAGAGCAGGGGTGAGGGGGTGAGGGGATGAAGTAGTGAGGGGGTGAGGGGGTAGGGGAGGAGGGAGAGGGGAGGAGGAGGATGGATGGAGAGGGGGGGAGGGGGGGAGGGGGGGAGGGAGAGAGGGAGAGAGAGGGGAAGAAAGTGAAGAGGGGAATGGAAAATGAGAGGGAAAATGGAGAGTGGGTGAGAATAAGAGAGTGGGAGAAGGGAAGAGGGGGGGTGTGAGAGAGGGGGTGAGGAAGAAGAGGAAAAGAGATGAGAGAGAGGAGAGGGGGAGAATGGAGGGAGGAGGGAGGAGGGGGTGGGTGCATGAGGGGGTGAGGGGGTAGGGGAGGGGGTGAGGGGGATGGGGGAGATGGGAGAGGGGATGGGGAGATGAGGGAGGGGATAGGGTAGGTGGGCATGGGATGGGGATGGGGTAGGTGGGCATGGGATGGGGATGGGGTAGGTGGGCATGGGATGGGGATGGGGTAGGTGGGCATGTTGGGGATGGGGATGGGGAAGAGGATAAATACCACAACCCCCCCACGTTGACTTGGGGCCAACGGTCCCAAGTCAACTGAAGAGTTGTGTACCATCTAAAAGTCAAATAAAAAGTTGTGCATCCATGAATAAAATGCAGTGAGGTGTTCATTAGAAAATGAACCACCACCTACACATTCACAGATTGAGTCAAAAAATGCAATGAGATATTGATAAAATTAATGAATACAGTGAACCACGTGTGCTGAAGGCACATTTAAAAACCTTGTTAGGAATAAAGTGAGTAAGGAAATGATTACTAAGGCATGTGACAACTTGTCTGGTGACTAAAAAGTGCTGCAGCCAGAATGTCAATAGAGAAGATCAGAAAAAAATCAGAAAAGAGTCAGGAGTTATCAGGAATCCGATTGAGTGAAACAGGTCTTGACAATATTTCCCCCTTAGTGTGGAGCATACAAGGCATGCGAGGGTTCAAGGGTCCAACTTAAAAGTCTGTGGTCATAAAAATTCCAAGTTCCTAACCTCACCAATATGAACCCATCCTCACAAACTACTGCAGAACAGTTGGCTGCCCTCAAGGCCCAGCAAGAAGAACTCATCTGGTAGGCACTCTGACTGGAGGAGGAGGAGCAATGGGCAGAGGCTGTGCAGGTGGAGATGGCACAGAAGAAGGAAGAGGAGAGGAAGAAGGCAGTGGCCACCAAGTGGGCAGGCAAGAGGAAAGCCACCATGGAGGAGACAGAGGCAGAGGGGAGCAGGTCACTTGTGAAGAGGGCGAGGGGCAAGGTGTGGATGGATGCAGAGTCCAAGGGGGTTGTGCAAGTGGAGGCCACACTGATAATACTCAACCTGGAAACCTAACAAAAACCTGTTAAAAGGTCTAAGAAGTATAACACAGGCTAAAGAAAGGGTGCGAGTTGGGTACTAAATGTCACTGCTGTTATCCAAATGTTATAGTTAAAGGTGTAGAATGGTGAGAGATGATGTGAGTAGTTTTAGGGGGTGCACAAAATAGTTTGAAAGTAGTTTGAAAGAGATTTAAGAGGTTTGAGGATGTTTAAAGTAATTTGAAGGAGATTCGATGAGGTTTGAGGAGGTTCAAAGGAGTCAGACTGGTGTCAAGGGATATCAGGAGACAAATATAGTGAATTGAGGAAGTTTTGGAGAGATGATAGGTGATATGTGATAAGTCAAAAAGCAAATATAAGAGTCCAAAGAAGTTCGCGATATTTTGCAGAACTTAGAGATATGAGGTGAGACTTGGACTTGAAAGAACAGCTCTTAAATTGAACTATAATAAAAGAAGTAACTAGTACAAGTCTATATACAATTTAAAGAGATAGAACTTAAAAAAGAAATATAACATGTGGAAAACATGAGGCAATAGACACAACAATAAAGGAGTTCTTGTAAAATATAAAACAAATGAAAAATGATAATAATTGAAATGTATATTGTCCCAGTATAGTAAAAGTGCTTATCTTATTGCTTCAATATATCATTGAAACACAAAACCACCATTATTGCATCCTAAATCTTTTGTCGTCTCTCCTCATGTCTGGTAGTGCTCAATATGCGATGCAATGGTTCATTCTGGATGTGCCATGTAAGTCAAAAGGGTTTTGGAACAGCTATATGGCAGCTGACTTTGTTCAAAGTGCTGCAAAGTGGTTCAAAGGCATTCAAAATGTTGCGAAGTCATTCAAAATTGTTTGAAATTGTTTGAAGTCATTTGAAATTGTTTAAAGTCATTCGAAATTGTTTGAAATTCTTCAAAGTCATTCAAAATAGTTTGAAATAGGTTCAGAATGCATTTTGTGGGGTTCACAGGGGTTGGGAGCATGTGTCATGATGTGTCGATACATTAGGAAACCTTTTTCAGAGCCTAGAGCATGCAATGGATCTATCATCCTCCCCCTTACTGAAATCCTGACTGTCCCAGTCAGCCGATTGAAGTCACATGTGAAATGTGTGATCATGTTGGAAAAGTTTAGTGAAGTTCAAAATGCCTCTCATTCTTCCACATCACCTCTTACATCCTTCAACTCTAGCTCTCATGATGTCTCTCCTTGCCAAACTTAATGTCAAAGTTCTTGAATATGCAAAATTGATGCCAGAGCATGGCATCACAGAAGATCTTGATTTCGAAGTCTGGGGTAGACATTTTTGTGAGAAGATGGTAAGTTTTTTGCAGTTCTAGTGGTAGTTAAACATGCTAAAAATGTTTTGTGTAGGCAGAATGCAATGAACTCACCGATGACCTTGGTGAAGAGCATGACCCAACCATCCAAAAGGTTGTGGATGAAGTTTTCAAGGTTTTCAAATTCATGGCTCGATGCGAGTGGGTTTTGTGGAGTGGAGAATTGTTATTCATGGACTTAGCTGAGGAGGTAGAATGAGAAAGAAGGGAAGAGGAGGAATGGTGGGTTTGGGAGGAGGAGGCACTTTGACAAGCAGAGGATGTCGCAAAAAAAGCAAAAATTGAGGGTTGGAGGACCGCATTGGTGGAGGCTAGAAATGCAGCTCTTGCTGCATTTTGTGTGAAGTCATTATCAAAGAAGGAACTTCAGCAGAAGATTGCAGAGCTCACAGCAGAGGTGAGTGCCATTGAGAGGGTGGAGGCTGGGGAGGAAGATGCAGACAAGGAGGAGGAGGAGGTCGAGCTACCTGTGGTGCAGGTAGCAAAGCAAAAGACAGTAGAGGTTGAGGAGGAGGAAGATGGGGAGGAAGAGATTGAGGGTGCAGGGGATGCAAAGTGGGCAAAGTTCATGACAAGTTCACTTTTTGAGTGTGAAGGACTGGTAAGTTGTTTCATTTGAGTTTGATTGTTTTTTGAGGTGCTAAAAATTTTGTAGTGTGATTGATGTGCTGGGTTCAAGTCCCAGCCACATTGCATTGTCAAGGAGGGCACCCTAAAGTGCACAAAGTGCACCCAAGAAGTGCAAGGCTGCTACTGGGATGAGGTGTCAAGGAGGGGGCTTTGCAAGGGCGAAGTGAAAAAATTCGGGGGTGCAAAACAAGATTTGCACCTAAAACCAGGTATGAAATTCATTTGAAATTGTTTTGAAGTGCTTGCTAATGTGTTTTTGAATTCTAAAGTGCATCAAATCCATCTCATGGGCCCAGTCAAGGACATCAAACTGGTTGCAAGGCCTTCGATGCCATCGAAGCTGAAGAAAAAGTCATCAAAGGGGAAGGGAAAGGCGAAGGTGAGAAAGTCACGGGGGTTCAAATGGAATAAGGATGCATGGATAGTGCACTGCAGCTTGATTGCTGTGAAATTGGCACAGAAAAAAGTGGAGATGGAAGTATTGGAGAGGGAAGTAGAATTGTTAGAACAGATGCTAGAAGAGTAGGGTTTTTTTTCTGTTTTTGTTTCTCTTTCAACTTTGAAGTTTGTGTTAAATGTCTTTGAAAAGTAAGATAAAAGAAAATGAAGGTATAATGAACAAAAAAATGAAATTAGGGGAAGGCTCAGTAATTCATCATAGCTGGAAAACCCTTTGGAGTTTGCATGACCATGCTATGATGTGATATTGTGACTTGTATTATATACTAAAAGCAATTGAAATCTTTCATAAGTAATCATGAACAAGACAGGAAGAATAATTATTTGTTTTTAAAGTCCCAAAAGTCTTTGCAAATATCTTCATCAAAGTTCAAAGTTGTTTGAAGTTGTTTGAGACATTCGGAGTCGATATTGAGGAAGTTTGGTGGAAGGGGAATAGATTTTTGAGTGAGATATGGTAGCAAACAAAATGCAGTGACAGGTCAATGTAGTACTGATCCATCGATTTCATAGAAAATATAAGCTCCTCTGTAGTTTCATTCGATAATGATGAGAGGGCCAAAATATTGCAGTTTCATCTTGCGATTGAGAGATTTCTCAATTTGCATGTTTTGAAGTAGCACTAAATCTCCTTTCACAAAGTTGTAGTCGCACATTGTCTGTTTGTGAATGAGTTTGAAGCATTCACAGCTTAGATTCGAGATGTGTAGACTTTTGAATATAAAACTTCAAGGTTGTTTGATCATTTTTGTAGTGCTATGGCTCATCGAGCTATCAGATCTGTTGTCAATAAGATGGAATTGGGTGGCAGTTGTAAGTATGTTGCTTTGGAGATGTCGAGGGGGATTAGAGGATGCAATTCTGTAACTGTGAAGTAAGGAGAACAACCCATGCATTTATGAACTATGTCTCATTCTGCAGGTCCTCTCCCTTACTGAGATCCGAAGAGAGGGAGAGGGTCAAAATTTGATGTGAAGTAAAGGGTTGAGTTGTAATAGGATTGATTTGATGTATGAAACCATGAAGATGGTCAATCCAGTCTCTGAAATCATCTTCATTGTCAAGATGAGCATCTTCATCTTGTGGGGGGCATCTCGAAAGTCCATCAGGACCATGGTGTGTCTCTGTGATGTGGACTAATGTAAAGTGAAAGGTTAGGATGGATACTATCTGTCAAGATTCAAGATCACTACTACCAAGGTCAGGACTTGGTCAGGAATACACCGGACTTCCAGTTGGACCCAGTCATCAATGGTTGGAGGTGTTCAGGGATTCCGGGCAGAATCCACTGGGCCATAGCATGCCAGGTGAAAAGGGCCAGAGAAAACTTGGCTTCAACTTATAGGAAGTTGCACCCTTCTCCTCATCAGTTGTCCAATTTTAGGTGGGAAGCATGTGGATGTCTGGCAGGTTTCTGGACAAAGGGCGAAGGTAGAATGCAGCAGATGTTTATGAAGAGATTAAGTTGAGAGGAGTCAAAAGATTGAAAGTTTGGTTCAGGAATGAGTCGAGGATGAGGAAGAGGATGTTATTAGGCAAGGATGATACAAGGATAATTGCAAGTACAAGTATAAGCACAAGTAATTTGCAAACTCAAGACTAAGGCTAAGCTACAGGCACTTAAATAATGACGGCCAGAAGAATAATGGGTAATGTGGAAGTTTACTAATAGGTCTTGGTAAGCATCCATGACCAGAATTGGTAAGACTATATTAGGAATAAAGTGAGTAAGCAAATGATTACTAAGGCACATGATGACTTGTCTGATGACTAAAAGGTGCTGCAGCCAGAATGCCAATAGACAAGGTCAGAAAGGAATTGGAAAAGAGTTTGGAAATTATTGGGAATCTGATTGGGTGAGTCGGGTCTTGATAGTATTTCTCCCTTAGGGCTGAGCCTTTGAGGCATGTGAGGGTTCGAGGATCTGACTTAAAAGCTGGGTCTATGGTCAGAAAAGTTCCAATTTCCTGCCTTACACCAAAAACATCACCCCTTCCTCTCAAACCACTGCTGAATGGTTGGCCGCCCTCAAGGCCCAACAAGAGGTGCTAGTCTGGGAGGGACTATGGCTCAAGAAGGAAGCATGACAGGAGGAGGAGAAATGATGGGCAGAGGAGGTGTGGCAGGCAGAGGCAGCATGGAAGGCTGAGGAGGAGCAGAAGAAGGTGGTGGTGATAGGTCCACTGCATGCCATAAGGTCTGGAGAAGGATCTAATCATGTCTACACATTATGACATGCACTCCAAATTACTATGAATGCCACGAAATCAACTTTGAATCCTTTTTGAACTATTTCACACTATTTTGGATGACTTCAAACTATTTCAAACCATTTTGTGACATTTTGTAACACTTCAAATGACTTCGCAGCATTTCAAATGACATTGGTCACTGTATAGTTGTTTTAAAACACTTTTGATACATGCTGCACATCTGGGACAAACCATTTCAAGCACCACTGGACATAAAGAGAGACTACAAGAGACTTAGAATGCAATAAGTGCATTTTTATGTTTCAATAATATATTAAAGCAATAGAACAAGAACTCTTACTATATTGGGACAATGTATGCTTCACTTATTATCATTTCTCATTTGTTTTATAAATTACAAAGTCCTCATTGTTTGATATATTGCCTCATGTTTTACATACAGTGACTCACAAAACTGAGTCAATGTTTTGGACTTTTTGATTCATTGTTGAATAGCTTCCCATAGACAACAAAACCAAACAAGGTATTGGTGTACTGAATAACATACATGATCAGGGCTACCAAACAAACAAAGAATTATGTAATTTTAATCATCCCTCATGGAGATATGATTATTTTAATTCAGGGACTTATTGACTCAGTTTTGTGAGGTGGTATCAATATTATGATAAATTGTAATTCTAGTATTTTGTATGACCTCCCTTGGCCTTAATAACTGCTCCAAACCTTCTAGGCATGCTTTTAATCAAATTCTGACACACCTCTGATGGAATATTATTCCACTCTTCTACTACTCTTTCCCATAACTCCCAAATTCCTTTTGGCGCTGTTGGATACTTGTCTAACTGGTTCTTGAGGTGAACCCAATGATGTTCAATAGGACTGAGGTCTGGAGATTAGGCAGGACAATCCAGAAGAGTAATATTGTTGTTCTCCATCCATTTCTTGGCCTTTTTTGAGGTATGCTTGGGGTCATTGTCTTGTTGAAAAATCACCTCTTCTCCAGAAATTCTACTCTCCTCCAAGCTAGGCAGCATATGGTCCTTCAAAATGGACACATACTGGTCAGCATTTATCCTCCCCTCAACCTCTGCAAGATACCCAACTCCATTCCATCCCATACACCCCCATACCATAATGTTTCCTCCCCCAAATTTGACAGTTCCCTGCACCTCTCTCTCAATCAGCCCCTCTCCCTTCTGTTTCCAAACCCACTCTCTCCCATCTGACCCAAACCTGTTGATTTTAGTCTCATCTGACCAAATAACCCTCCTCCAGTCTTCCACAGTCCACTCTCTATACTTCTGAGCAAAAGCCAATCTTGCTTTCCTATGCCTTATACTAAGCAAGGGCCTTTTCTTCTTCACCACAGCCTTGAATGAGTTTTTTCTGAGAACTCTTCTGACTGTTTCTGAGGAGACTGGAGTGGGGATGATGCTGTTGATGTAATGGGTGGCCTGAACAGCATTTGCAGCCTTGCCAGTGGTGATTTGGGTAAGGATGGCTCTCTGAGAGGTAGATGAGAGCTTAGAAGGACAACCACCAGAGGGGGAATCCAGGTTTGGATGGAGAGCCCTGAGTGTTCTGGATACACTAGACTGGTTGAGGTTGAGTTTAGAGGCAATATTGTGGGTAGAATAATGATTGGAGGCCAGGGAAAGAATGTTTTCCTTCTGAGCAGAGGAGATGGGATGCATTGGAGAATATTGAAGTATGAAGAATGCTAGTCCTAATTAAATACTATAATTTAAGGTCTCATCAAGGGTCACATCACCTTAGAAACCATCTGTCAAGATTTTGACATTATACAGTTGGTGGAGCATCAGATTCTAATATTTCTGACTACCCCTCACAAAACTGAGTCAATGAGTCCCTGAATTAAAATGATCATATCTCCATGAGGGATGATTAAAATTACATAATTCTTTGTTTGTTTGGTAGCCCTGATCATGTATGTTATTCGGTACACCAATACTTTGTTTGTTTTTGTCATTTATGGCAAGCTATTCAACAATGAATTAAAAAGTGCAAAACATTGACTCAGTTTTGTGAGTCACTGTATGTTATTATTTCCTTTTTAGTACTATCTCTTCAATTTGTATATAGACTTGTATTAGTTACTTAGAATAACAAGCAAAGCTATGGGGAACAAAGCATAAGTTACCCTCTCACTTATTGTCTGACTTAAGAGCCATTCTCTTGGGTCTTATCTTTGTGTCATATCACTAAGTTCTGCAAAATATCGTGAACTTCTTTGAACTTTTGTATTAGTCTCTCGACTCATTGCCCATCACCTATCACCATTCAAAAAACACTTCACATTCACTAAACTCATTCCTTGATATACCTCGAACCTGCTTAAATTTATTCAAACTATTTCGCACATCTTCAAACTTATTCGAACTATTTCACATGTCTTTGAACCTATTTCAAACTATTTCGAACTTCTTTGTATGCTTCTAAAAAACTATTCACCACATTCCTTACTATTTTGCATCACTAAACACAATGTTTGGGTATCAGCGGTGATATTTAGTACCAACTTGCACCCTTCCTCTAGCCTGTGTTATACTTCCTAAGCCTTTTAACAGGTTTTTGTTAAATTTCCAGGTCAAGTATCATTAGCAGCATGAAGTGAGCAGCCAAGAGGAAGGTGGGAGAAGGGGAGGAAGAGGTGGAGGGGAACAGGTCACCTGCCAAGAGGGTGAAGGGCAAGGGGTGGGCAGATGTGGAGTCCAAGGGGGTCATGCAGATGGAGGCCACACAGCCCTGTAAGAGGTAAGTGACCATGACCATGATGTCAAGTACAATGCTGATGATCACTTCTAGATGTTCTTGTCAGCACCTCACATGATTCTGGATGGGTGCCTGGGGTTGTGCATGTGAGCCCTGCACCAGGGCCAAGCACAAGTGTGAGGAGGTGGCATGGGAGGGGCAGGAGGCCCCAACAGAGAAGGCAGGGGGTATGATGGCAGAGCTCCTGATGGAGCTAACATGAGCCATCAAGGGGCTGAGATAGGAGATGTAGGAGCTCTGGCTCATGCGTGAGGACATCCAGGATCTGTACAATCTGAATTGGGCTTTGGCAGGGGAAGCAGAGCAGGATGAGGAGGAAGAGAAAGAGGAAGAGGAAGAGGAAAGCTGGAGCAAGAGAGAGGTGGAGGCAGAGCTAGCAGGACTAGCTGAGGAGGTGGCAGGAGTCATCCAGGTAGAGCCCATGGAAGGGGATGATGGGGAAGTGTAGGGGCCTGATCAGGGCCCACCAAAAATATTTTGTTTAGTTATTTTTCTTTTTTAATCAAAAATTGTGTCTTGTACTGCCATCCAGTGTGAATTAAGTTTGAAGTGGTTTGGGCTTGTCCAGGTAGCAGATGTGGAAGTCCGCAACCAACTCCTGAGCATGATCAAGCTCTGTGGCAGGAAGCCAAGAGTTTTCTTCATCAGTCCCCTGGTATCCCTCCCAATGGACAAAGTAGAGTAACTTGCAATGGCAGCAGTTATCGATCTTTGAGTCCAGGATTTCTGCAATTTCATATTCAAGTTCATCATTGATGATGACTGGAGGGGGTGGAGGCTGAGTGCAATTAGGAATGGTGTTTGGGGTGTCTTCTTCCAGCTGTGAGACATGGAAGACAGGATGAACTGCCCAGAGATGGTCCAGAAGCCAGAGGGTAACCAAGTGGGTGCCTGGGCAGGCGATGACTTCAAACAGGTCTAGAATTTCTCTGAAAGTTTTTTGGAAGGTCGAGTAGTGCATAGGTGTTCTTCTTTGACATAGGCATAGTCCCGGATATTGAAGTTGGGAGCAGGAATCTGGCGCTTATCTGCTGGACCTTGATAACACTTTTGTGCTTCAAAGAGTTGTTTTCGAAGTTCCTGGTGGAGTTCGTCGATGTCCACCATGAAGTTACGAGTGCACTGAGAGGCTAGCTTGCATTCAGGAAAAATGGTGATGTTCAGGTAGTAGCCCTTATTGGCAAATAAGGGTAAAACTCTGGTGGAAGCCAACAGAGCATTGTTGTAGGTGAACTCCTCTATAGAGACTAACATGGATACATACAGATAATTTATGGATATGCACTTTTTGGCCTCAATTTTGATGCTGCCTGTAAAATCTCTAGGGAATAGTTAAATATGTATCCTATGCATAGTACATCAAAAGAATTACATGTATAAATTAGATTCACACTCTATAAGTCAAAATGGATACAATGGATACAGGTTTTATCTGTAAATGGTGTATCCATGTATCCATTCTACTCTACAGTCTGCAACTCCCACATCTAGATGTAATTGACTATCTGAAGCTGAGAGGCTACATCTTGTGCAATGTATTGTAGAGCCTCAACATGAAGTCCCCAAGATTGGCTCCACACATTGCAATTCTATTGAGTGGTCAGGGTTTGAAACAGATATCCATGTTAGTCCCTACTCCTCTAAGGGCAACAGCTGAGACCAGTTGTTCTGCTGGTAATTGCAGAAGATTTAAAGGTATTGTTCAAGAGTTTGATTCAGGCATTCAGTTTGTTTATCACCTTCTGTGTGATAACCCGGAGTGAAGTGAATCTTCATGTCCAGGGCTTGTCTGAGAGACCGGAACAAATGGGAGATGAACTTGGATCCCCAGTCACAAGTGATGTGTGATGGAACTCTATGCTTGGAGAAGACATGCATAATGAACAAGTTGGCAAGTTCTTAAGCTGTAATTTCATTGACTGTGGAAATAAAGATGCCTTGCTTGGTGAGTCAGTCTACAATAACCAGGATGGTGGTGTGGCCATCAGAGTCCAGTAGCTGTTCAATTAAATCTATCAAGATTGAGTCCCAAGGGTGTTCCAGGACTGTGAGTTGCTTCAGGAACCCATAGGGTTTGTGTCAGGATGACTTGGAGTGTTTGCATGTAGTGCATGATTTGCAGAATTCTTGAACAAAGGTCCATAGGTTGGGCCAAATGTAATCATGTTGGACAAGTTGTAGGGTCTTGTTTTGTCCAAAATGACCAGAAAGGATATGGTTGTGTTTGTACTGCAGGACCTTGAGGCAGAGATCTGCTATGACTGGGACATAAATTCAGTCAAAGTGGTGGAGGAGTCTGCTGTCATCTACAGTCTAATTGGGAGCAGACAGGGTTAGGAGATAGGTGGATGAGATGGGATCGAGGGTAAGGAAGGATCAGATGTCATTGTGGAGCTTCTCGACGTCCATAAGGACTGCTTATCAGATGACTGGGATGGCAAAGTATGTGGCTCGGAGTGAGAAGGTGAGCTGTTCTTGGGTGAAGATGGGTCAGAAATTGCTTGGGTTTGCCGAGATGAAGTCACCATTTCCCCCTTTGCAGTAGACATCCCAACATCTAGTGAGTGCATTGGGTTTTGCCCCCAGTTTCCCAGGGCAGAAACAGATGACTAAGTTAAACTGTGAGAGGTACTCAGACCATCTCGCTTGGCAGTGGGTGAGGAGCTTGGTGGTGCTGAAGTACTCCAGGTTTTTGTGATCAGTGACCACATCAATCGGTTTTCTAGAGCCCTCCAGATAATGTTACCAGTGTTTGAATGCCTCAAAGATGGCCAAAAGTTCTTTATGATAGGTGACATAGTTTAGCTCGGTGGAATTGAAGGAGTGGGAGTAGAAGGCAATAGGGTGAATATCACCATCAGGGGTGTAAGCAGTGATGATACTCGACCTGGAAACCTAACAAAACCTGTTAAAAGGCTTAGGAAGTATAACTCAGGCTAGAGGAAGAGTGTGAGTTGGTACTAAATAACACTGCTAATACCAAAACATTGTGTTTAGTGACACGAAATGGTATGGGATGTGGTGAATAGTCTTTAGAGGCATACAAAGATGTTTGAAAGAGTTTGAAATAAATTCAAAGATGTGTGAAGTAGTTTAAAGTAGGTTCGAATGGGTTCAAAGATGTTCGAAGTGAGTTTGAGGAGGTTCAAAGATGTTGGACTGGTGGCGAGATATGTCAAAAATGAATTTAGCAAGTAAGAAGTGGTTTTCAAGTGGCGATAGATGATAGGTGACAAGTTGAAAGCAAATACAAAAGTTTGAAAAAGTTTGCAATATTTTGCAGAACTTTAGAGATATGATGCTAGCTAAGACTCAAGAGAATGGCTCTTAAATCTGATGGTAGTGGAGAGGGTAACTTATTCTCTGTTGTTCTAAGTAACTAGTACAAATCTATATACATTTTGAAGAGGTAAGTACTAAAAAGGAAATATAACAAGTGTAGAACATGAGGCAGTATGCACAGCAATAAAGGTATTGTAAAACATAAAAACAAATGAGAAATGATGATAATTGAAACATTGATGATACTTGACCTGGAAACCTAGCAAAAATCTGTTAAAAGGCTTATGAAGTATAACTCAGGCTAGAGGAAGGGTGCAAGTCAGTACTAAATATCACCACTAATACCAAAATGTTGTTTTTAGTGATGCAAAATGGTAAGGGACATGATGAATAGTCTTTAAAAGCATACAAAGATGTTCAAAAAGGTTTGAAATAGGTTTGAATGGGTTCGAGGTTGTTCAGGTGAGTTTGAGGAGGTTTGAAGGTGTTTGACTGGTGTCGAGATATGTTGACAAATGAATGTAGCAATTAAGAAGTGGTTTTTGAGTGGCGATAAGCAATGATGAGTTGAAAGTGAATACAAAAGTTCAAGGAAGTCCACAATATTTTACAGAACTTTAGAGATACGATGTGAGCTAAAACTCAAGAGAACTGCTCTTAAATCTGATGGTAGTGGAGAGGGTAACTTATTCTCTGGTTTTTCTAAGTAACTAGTACAAGTCTATATACATTTTTGAAGAGATAGTACTAAAAAGGGAAATAAAACATGTGTAAAACATGAGGCAATATATCAAACAATGAGGACTTTGTAGATCATAAAATAAATGAGAAATGATAAATAATTTAAACATATGTGTCCCCATATGGTAAAAGTACTTATCTTTTGCTTCAAAATATCATTGAAACATAAAAATGCTATTATTGCATCTTAAATCTCTTGTAATCTCTCCTCATGTCCAGTAGTGCTTGATATGCAACAGAATAACTTGTTCCAGTTGTGCAGCATGTATCAAAAGGGTTTTAGAAACAGCTATGCAGTGGCCAATGTTATTTGAAGTAGTATGAAGTTGTTTGAAGTGTCGTGAAATCATTTGAAGTCATTTGAAGTTGTTCGAAGTAGTGTGAAATAAGTCAAAAAGAATTTGAAGTTGATTTCATAGTGTTCATAGCGGTTTGGAGGGTCTGTCGTAGTGTGTCAATACAATTGGAAACTTTTTCCAGACCTTAGAGTGTGCAGTGGACCTATCAATGTTCAGTGTCACCATATAGTAAGAGTACTCCTCTTGTTGTTTTAATAGATCATTGAAACCCCAAAACCACCATTATCATATTCTAATTCTTTTATCATCTCTCCTTGTATCCAGTAGTATTTGATATGCAATGCAGTGGCTTATGCCAGATGTTTTGTGTGTGTCAAAAGGGTTTTAGAATATCCCTATGGCAGCCGATGTCATTCTAAGTAGTGCAAAGTCATTCAAAAACATTCAAAGTGTCACAAAATCATTTGAAGCAATTCAAAATCATGCAAAGTTGTTCAAAAAGTGTTCAAAATCAATTTTGTGGAGTTCATAATGGTTCTAAGCATTTGTCATAACATGTCAATATGATTAGATCTTTTTCCAGATCTTATAGCATGCAGTGGACCTATCAGTAGAAAGGATTGCTGTTAAGGCATAGTTAGAGGTGTCTGTTTTAAGGACTAGATGGGAATCTGGTACCCACTGAGAGAGGACTGGAGTGTGGGTGAATTCTTCCTTAAGCCTGTCAAAGGCTTCTTGGCACTTTGTGTTGAAGTCCCAAGGAAAGTTCTTTTACATCAAGCGGGTAAGAGGAACAATGATGTTGGAGTATCCATGAATGAACCTGTGGTCAAAGTTGCAGAATCCAAGGAAGAACTGGAGGGTACTGGTGATAGATCCATTGTGCTAATAGGCCCATTACATGCTCTTCTGGAGAAAGTATCCAAATGTATCAACACATCACAACACACACTCCCAACTCCTATAAATGCCATGAATCCAATTTTGAACCCTTTTTGAACTATTTTAAATGACTTCGAACGATTTTGAACAACTTTGCAACACTTTGAACACCTTCAAACAACTTTGCACTATGTCAAATAATGTTGGCTGCCATATAGCTGTCCCAAAACCCTTTTGACTTACACAGCACATCTGGAATAAACCATTGTGTCACATATTGAGCACTACTGGACACAAGAAGAGACAACAAAAGATTTAAAATGAGATAAATGCAGTTTTGGATTTCAATGATATATTGAAACAATAGGATGAATACTCTTACTATATGGTGACATTGTATGTTTCATTTATTATCATTTTTTATTTGTTTTATGTTTTACAATACCTTTATTGCTGTGCATACTGCCTCATGTCTACACTTGTTATATTTCCTTTTTAGTACTTATCTCTTCAAAATGTATATAGACTTGTACTAGTTACTTAGAACAAGAGAGAAGAAGTTACCCTCTCCACTATTATCTGATTTAAGAGCCATTCTCTTGAGTCCAAATCTCACCTCATATCTCTAAGTTCTGTGAAATATTGTGAACTTCTTCAAACCTTCATATTAGCCTCTCAACTCATCACCTATCACCTATCGTCACTTGAAAACACTTCTAATTTACTATATCCATTCTTCGATATACCTCGACACCAGTCTGACTCTTTGGAAACTCCTCAAACCACTTCAAACCACTTCAAACCTTCTTCAAACATCTTCATACCACTTTGAACCTCTTTCAAACTTCTTTGTATGCCTCTAAAGATTATTTGCAACATGCCTCATCATTTCACATCTCTCACTACAACTTTTAGGTATCAGCAGTGATATTTAGTACCAACTCACACCCTCCCTCTAGCCTGTGTTATCCTTCTTAAGCCTTTTAACAGGTTTTTGTTAGGTTTCCAGGTTGAGTATTATCATTTTGGAGCCCACCACAAGGGGTTTCTAGATCATTTCATCATTGAACTTCCACTTCTATCTACTGCTCATTTCACCAAAGGGGGCTCAATGATTTCAACTTCACATTGAACTCATAGTGCCTCTAACCCTCCTGAACAACCAGGAGATCTTGATACAGTATCCCAACCATTGATAATATTAATTTCACTCTTTTTCGCCCTTTGCATCTATGATTTTGCTACCATCTTTGACTTTGAAAACTTTAAAACCCAATATCGCATGAATTTCAACCTTGCAACCTCCGAAATCCACTTTGAACATGTCAATGTCCTTTATGCCAGCTCATGGTCATTCAATGTCTCCAAGATTTGATTTGAAACATCCTAAGGAACTCCAAAAATACTTTGAAGAGCTCAAATTTCTGCTCATGACTTGTGGTATTACAGATCATGACCTCAAGAAGAGACATGCTTGCAGATACGTCGACATTGATTCTTACAAACTCTGGGAATCACTTCCAGAGTACCAGCCCAGCACCTTGTTTAATGCATTTTGCATTGCAGTATACAAGTTCTATCCTGAATCAGAATATGAATAAAAATACAGCATTTCAGACATGGATACTCTCATTGGCAAACAGCTTCGCACCAGTATTTTTGATGCAAATAATTTAGGAGCTTATTACAGGTCATTCTACAATGTTATGAACTTCCTTCGCTCGAAACACAGACTTTCAGAAGCCAAACAAAGTTGAGCTTTTGTTCGAGGCTTTCAAATGGACTTATGGACTCAAATTGCAAATCATCTTAAAGTGAAGTTTCCTGATCATTATCATAATGACCCATACACTCTGAACAAAATCCATGACACTGCAAAATTTGTTATAGCATTCTCAAACTTGTACTCCATTCCCCAGCAATTGATTTTAACCTCAAATTTATCAGAGCCTAGCACATCCATTGAAGACACTTGGCACATTTTCAAACATTTCACATCCAACCTCACATTGGTTTTTGCAGCTTCAAATTCAACCAAATCAGTACCCGAAGTTTTGTCCTGACCTCATTCCTCACCAATATAGCACCTTTGACTACATTGAACCAAGTGTCTGATGGTATACCTCACAGCTTGAACAATTCAGATGACTTAGAAGCTCTATCATGGCACTCAAACAGGAAATAGCCCTTGAAAAAGAGCTTGTGCTTGAACAAGAAATTTTCACACTTTGAAATTATAATGTTGCCCCTCCTGATCTTCATCACATAGTTCCAGCTTTATTGCACATGTCCAAGCCAGTTTCATCATCTTTGCCCTCAGTATTTCCAGCCCAGTCCATTCTAATAGTCACACCTTCATTAGCTTTGAGCCCAATCTTGCCTCCAAAATCCTCACCATATTTGTCCCCTCCATCTCCCACTTCGAGCTTGACTTTCTGTTTGCCACTCCCGATATTTTTATTCCTGATCTCATCACCTGTGCCATCTTCCATTTTATCATCTATTTCAAAATTGCCTTTGCCTTCATCACCAGATTTGTGTTCGCATTCACCCTCGAAATCCAGTATAATGCACAAAGTTCCATCCCCATTGTATATCTACAGCCATCGCCTCAAAATTCATCTATCTCTCCTTACCAAAATTTCTAATACATCTATCGCTGATGAATAAGTCCTCGACCTCATATTTGACCCCTTGATTTCTTGTTCAATTTTGATTCAACCAGTCCCTCAACTTGATTATTATGATCATGGTTAGTATTGTTGACATTGATCAAATTTGCCTATTTCATTTTTCATTTTTGCATTTTGACCTCATTCTATCTATTGAAAATGTTTTACTATGCTCAACATTTCCTGAAATAGCTTCAACACCTTTTGCTTCTATTTACACATGTAGGCCTTTGCTCACCTTAATCTTGACATTCCTCAAAAATGCTCTATGCTCAATTCCCTTTTGCTGAAATCTCTTCGAACATCTTGAAATGCTTTGAACACCTTCGAACCTCGATGATAATATTCCCAAGATGTTCTAGACTTTGAAAACAAATAACTATACCTTTCTCTCAATTTCCTTTTTCTTTTACTCTTTTTATCACTACTATTCTAGACTCAGAAGATTCCAACCTCAAATTAAAAGATATAAAACAAAAAAATGAAACAAGGGGGGGTTCTACTCCTCTAACATCTGCTCTAACAACTGAACAATATCTCCATCTCCACTCTCTTCTGCACAAGTTTCATGGCAATCAAGCCATGACACAGGCCCTGATATTTTTTGACATCTTTAACTGTCTGCGACTCCTTCACCTTTGCCTTGCCCTTTCCTTTTGATGACCTTCTCCTCTCCTTTAATGGCTTCAAAGGCCCTGCAACTGGCTCAACATCTTTAACAGGGCCCATGACATGAATTCGATGTACATATGCCACTCAGAGATTGCAACTGGCATCAGGAATGGGAATGGGACCAGGACCAGGAATGGCATCAGGACTGGCATCAGGAATGGTCACAGCATCGACACTCATTCAATCAGCAGTTGAGCAGTGGATTGATTTTGCTATTGTTTTTGAACAAATGCAGTGGGTCATACTTCCTACCAAGATTGATGTATCATGATCCCTCATTGATCTGCACCAAAATTTAATTATGAGACAAAGTTTGTCGACTTGGTAAAGCACCTCACACTTCTGACATACAAGCTGTTGAATGGGAAAGAGAAGCTCTCACATCTCATATGGTAACCTTAACACATTTACAAAATGCTGCCAACATTGCCGAGCATGACATTGTTCCCTACCGAATCACCCACAACAATGAAGCTGAATTTGAGAACTTTGATGACATAAAACCTTTTGACAAAGAGACTCCTGCTTCATCTCTTCTGGCTGACACAAACACTATTCCAGTTGAGGAGCAACAAGTATACCTTCCACATGATGGAGAACTTGCTAATGTGGGGATTAGCCTCAGGAAAAACCAGGCAAGTCAACTGCTGCATCAGTTGCAGGAGCTCATTGCCAACAAATCATGTCAATGTTCACACATCATCCAAGTGGTGCCAAGAAAGGGAGTTTGCACCTGAGCATGAGCTGTTGTCCAGGATGTGGTTAACAAAATTGCCTTGCATGCCCAAATATATAACCATTGCTGAAGCTGACTGGTGGTACTAAATTGTGATGTTGAGACATCAAGTATGTTTCAGCGGTTAATGAAGGATGATCTCAATGCTAGCACAGCTATTCTGAAGCCAAATGCACCAGGCTCCACTAATCTTCACCTGTCCTGGATTTGGCATAATGCCCACAATCGAACTGGTGTCATTACCAAACAGCACAGCAATGCTGATGCTGATGCTGATGCCACTTGATTCTGGGAATGTAAATGTAGTTTGTGGCCTTTCATATTCATTACGCTAACAGTTTTATCAGTCAACAGAGTACACTGGCTTCAATCCCAGGCTCAGAGAAATAGACGGAGGGAGGAAATTCTACTGGTCACATATGAAATGCAGTGGACTGTGTGATATTTCATCTATCACAGCCAATGGTGGCAGTCAGCCTTGCAGTCCAAGAATACACTTCCTGGCCTGCTAGCCTATGCTAATTGCCAGCAGGCTTGCTGGCAAGAATTAGCATTGAGGGCTGACAATGCATTTAGATCAGCAAATGCCAATTATATCTCCCCTATATGACCAAAACATCCTGTATTATGTAAACACAATTATCTTGATCACAATCCACCATCTTTCAAGAGCAAGGAAAAAAGCATTAGCAGTGGGATTGGCAACAGTGGAATCAGCAACACAGGAATTGACAATGGGGGGATCGGCAACAGGGGGATTGGCAACAGTGTGATCAACAATGGGGGCCAAATATTGCCAAATAAATAATTCCTCATCAATAGATCTCTGATCACTGATTAAATATGGTAGTGTTATCATCTCTCTTGCTACATTTATTCCTTTACAATAAGCAATCAGGAAGGGAACTAGGCAGATATTTCTGATGGCTATGTCCCTATCTGAAGTGACAATGGGCAGCACTATCTTGTGCCCCATTTTATGATTCTGGCTACCCAGCAGGCAATAGAGGCCTATTGAAAGAAAGTGCATATGGCACATGGGGGGGGTAAGATTTCCTTTAGTTCAAATATTATTGCCAGTGGCTAATGCCATGTCTCTGGTCGATGCCATGTCTCTGGCTGATGCCATATTTGCTTCCAATGCTCTATCATCTCACTAATCATCATTTTGCAGTCTGAAAACATGACTGATCAACCATACTATTTGTTGGCCTGAAACTAGCTCATGCTACCAGCTGACCCAGTAAGTGTCATGGTCCTCATTTGTGTGACTATAGTTGATCCTGTTGCAGATATTGACAGACAGGGAGCTGTTGAACTGCCATGCTGAAGTGAAAGCCCTGCAAAACCAGCTCGGAATATCATATAAGGATTCCAGTCATTGTCTCTACATGGCTGAGGTTAAAAAGCTGGAACAGCAGGATGTCACCTTGAAGACATATGCAAGCTTGAAGGAAAGGGTGGAGGAGTTTAATCTGGAATCATTTGAATGCAGATTCTCAGAGATTCCAATCAGACCATCATCCCATGAGCATGACAATGCTGCCATGGCCAATCCCCCTGTTGATTCTCACTGATGTGATGCCAAGGCCATGACATTCTTATTGTATCTACATTGAACATTGCTTTGTGTGCTGTATCTAATAATTAAATATTGCCAGTACCCATTTGCCAATGCTGGAATGATCAATGCCGACCCTGGCCCTGATGTTTGCTGATGCTGATGCACTTTTTGTGCTAATGCCCTGTTCAAGGCCAATGCCTATTCTGATGCCCAATGTTGCCGATGCTGATGCTGTTGACCAATGCCAATGCCTGTGCTGGCCAATCAATTCATTGGTTAAGATGTCTGTACAACAACTTACTTGTTGTATTAATGAAATAGTACAAGCCCAGGTGCCTAATGCCGATGCTGCTGCCACTGCTTTATGCCAATGCCACTGCAGCCCTATTGGGTTGCTGACTAGCATGCCGACCCAATTTTGCAGGCCTGCACACTGCAATAAATGAATTATTGCATAAACATGGCTTTTACTGAATTTATAATCCATGCAGAATCCATGCAGACTACACATGAATTACTACATAAATGAAATTAATTTCCAATAGGCCATACCTGTAATGCTGATATTGATCCTGATCCTGGTAAGGCCACTGCCACTGCCATCCCCATTGCCATTGCTGCTGCCTGAAACTATTTCATAGGTTACTGATGTCTGTACTAAATGTATTACTCTTTGGTCTAGCAACCATTGTAATAGTGTATTCATTTGTTACTACAGTAGGTACACATATATATATTAGAGCATTCGACAGTGTCCACCAAACACGTATCATTCAATACACTGTATATGTTCAATAGACCATATTATTTGATACATTGTAGCTTGCCTATGTGGGACAGGTTCTGAGATTTGGACTGATTGTTGGAGCTGGAGTTGGAATTAAGATTGGAATCTGGGGAATCCTTGAAGTCCTCCTTTCCAGAGTTTCTAAAATTTTCAGAGGTCTTGGCATCGAGGCAATTCTCTTCTTCCTGCATCCAGTAGATGTTGTCAGTGTCTTGGGCCTTAAGCTGCAAGACTGCTAAAGTATTGGGCTTTCCTCCCTGCAATACATATGGAGATGGAGTGGAAGATCATGGAAGTACTGGTTGTGAAGAGCAGCTTTGTTCCAGTTGACCCAGGAGACTGGTTACCAAAATTCCATGTTATACTTGACTATATGGCCTCCTTTCTTCATAGTGAGCTCAGAAAGAGCTTTCTCTGTGTCTCCCAAAGGGTCGTGAGGACTGAAATTGCTCTCTAGCTCCCCAAGGGATACCTCATAATTCCACATCCAGTGGGTGGAATCCATCAGGTCATTCAACACTTTACACTCCCCCATATGTCCTTGCGGACTCCACACAGACTATGTGGACTATGCAGACTCCATGTGGACTCCGCACAGACTCCATGCAGACTTTGGTCAGACTCAGGCTCAAAATTAATATTTGATCATAATTTATATTGATTGGTCACATGTTAAGTAGACACCACATAAGGATTAGCATATATGTAATTGCCAAACATCACATGTCACCATCAGACCTGTCACTATCCCCATTGGCATCTGCATCCTCATTCTCACCTTTTTGCTGCTGTTCTATGACCATTTTTGTATGGTAGAATAGCATAGTATGCAAAAACTGTTGGAGCAGACTATATACGCTGCACAGGGGAAGAGACAACATGTTCCTTACAACCTCCCTGGGGTTTAGTTAGACTTACAGCTAGGGTTAGCAGAGGTAAGAACACTGTATTCCTACTATGGTACAGGTTCTCCTTATATACATAATAATAAGGATGTCATATGACTCGGGAATGTGATTACCACATGTATGTGCAGTTAGCACAGTAACATGTGTATGCTGCATGTATTGCCTCATGTATGCAGCATGTATCTCAGGGTTTAATTTCAACAAAAACCAGTTAAAATTTCCAATTGTCATTCTTCACAATATAGTTTCAAATCCTCCCAGCCATGCATTTAGCTGCTCACATGCCTGTGTATTGAAGGCACATTTGTAATATGGTTGACCATCATTGTCATGTTCAACCACAACCAGATTGGGTGCAGACCCATCTTGGGGAGCAGGGTTACAGTATTTCCTGCATAGGAAATCTGAAACATGATGATTGGTGTAGTGATATGAGTCAACAATAAATTGACTAGTCCTCTTCCATGTTTCCCAGCTGCCATTGCTGATACTTGTACAAAGCACTAGACAGCCTTTGTCAATGCATATATAGTCTGGCCAGGATTCTTCAGTTGAATAGACTGAGTCCAAGAATTGCAGTATATTTGTTGGTAATTCTGCATTTGCAAATTTTGCCCAGGCAACAACAACACCACATGGTGCACAGATTGTCTCCACACAATAGAATCGACATGGTGTAAAGTACCTGTGACACAAAGGACTACCGAAAATTAACAAGGCATGCTGGGAACAAAGTCACAAGAATAGCAGAACTCCACACTCACTCCATCCAACCTGTGCCTGCCATTTCATGGCCAGGCTCTTAATAGTCATATAACACAAGCAAATGGCAATCACACCAGGAAAGCGATAGAAGAGGTCAAAGTAGGTCCCACGGTCCTAAACAGTTCGATGAACTGGTTCTCAGTGGAAGGATGCATGAGCATCCAACACTCAGGGAAAGACAAGACTAAAGTGGAACAAGTTATATTGTTTTAGAGACAGAGCGAGAATACAGTACAAGTCTCTGGTCTCGGTATATAAACTATAGGTCAGGTGATTGCATGTGACTAAGTGTTAGGTAAGAGTGATCATACTCTTACACTCTCCCAAGGTCAAAAAAATTCTCTCACTCGTGGTTCTTCATCCATTCCGCGTAAGCATCTGTATCCACAAGTTCACGACGTGTCAGCCAGAGGTCCGCATCAGGCCCATACCCCAGCCACCTCACCAGGAACTGTTTCCCTCGGCCTCGAGTCCGTTGATCGATGATCTTGTCAATGTAATATTCTGTTTCGCCATCTTCAGTTATGATAGGTCCAGGTCGCTCGAGTGTTCGCGATGGGAATAGGATGTCGTCATTCTCTACATGCGATCGAAGCAGGGATGAATGGAATGTTCGATGCAGTTTCCCGGAGTCAGGCAGGCGAAGGGTGTAAGTTGAGCTCTCTGGGTATGCATCGGTGATCTCGAAGGGTCCGTCGAATCGTGGCATGAATTTGGCCACACGTCCATCCCTTTTCTGCATGTACTCTCGTCTCCTGTGTGCCGTTGCCAGCATCACGCGCTCTCCAATTTTGAAGGCAGCGTCTGGCGAGCGCTCCTTGTTCGCGTGGTGTGCCTGGCTTATCTTCGCCGCTGTGAGTGAGTCTTTCGCCTCCAGAATGTCATTCGTGAGCTGCGTTATCATTGTGTGCGCAGCTTCCTCTCCATCTGATGTTGGCGGTGTTGTCCCGTTAGCAATGGTCGCAGCTGAGTGTCTTTCTTCATTCCACGCCTTCTTGGCTTCTTCCGTTCCTTCTAGGGCATCTATGAGGGGGGGAATCAGGCGCGGTGAGTGACCAGACTTCAGTGTGAAAGGCGCGAATCCTGTCGATGCGTTAACAGTATTCATAATATCAAATCGAACTTTTGGCAATGCTTTCACCCATCCCGTCTGATTTCGTTCTACATGATATCTGAGCGCCTGCACCACTGTTTTATTGGTGCGCTCCGAGGCCCCATCCGTTTGAGGGTGGTACGCAGTCGACATTTTATGTTTGATTCCAGACAGCTTCATCAGTGCCGTCCAAAACCGTGACACGAACAGCTTATCGCGGTCTGTGATCAGCTCAAGTGGACACCCATTTTCGCAAAACCACTTATCAAAAAAGATTGTTGCGAATTCTTCTGCAGTCATGTTGGTGTTACATGCTGCCAGTTGGATATCTGCACCCAGTCTATCAGTCATGGTCACAATGCAGTCAAAATTATCGTCTTTAGGTAGCGGTCCCACAAAATCAATTGTGACTGATTCAAAACGTTTGTCAGGTACTTTCAGTGGGTGCAGTGGACCCCTTGGTTTCGATGTATTGCTCTTGTTCCGTTGACATTCTGTGCATGCCGGTACGTATGCGTTCACCAGATCACGCCGCATATTCGGCCAGTAAAAGTCGTTTCGTAGCGCGTTGTAAGATTTGTCATTACCAAAATGTCCCAGGTTGTCGTGAGCCAGGTGGAACAGGTTCTCTCGCACTCTTTTGTGTTTGGGGATGATTAGCCAGGAACCGATGAAAATCAGTCCATTGTGAGAATTGATGTCCAGTTTGCTGTCGACCATGCCTCTTGCAAGATCAGTTGCAAGAGCCTTACACCATGGGTCAGTGCGGTACCCTTCTTTGATGTCCTCCACGAATGCAGGATCAGATCTTATTTCAAACACACCTGCGACGATCTCTCGCGTACCGTTACAGTCAACGGTGTCAGGTAGTCTTGACAACGCGTCTGCCACGCAATTGTCCTCCCCATCAATGTAGTGGATCGTGCAGTCGTACTGAGACATGTACTCCATCCATCTGGCCTGGCGTTTCGACAATTCTTTTTGGCCGTCAAAGTTCCGCAGTGTCTGGTGATCGGTGTAGATGGTAACGTGAGATCCGAGGAGGTCGCTCCGCCATTTCTTCAGGGCGCGGATGACCGCCAGCATTTCCTGCTCATGTACAGGGTAATTCAGTTCAGCGCCATGCAGTTGTCGGCTTTCAAAGGCTACCGGTCTCGCTGACTCCCAGGTCGGTCCGAAAGACAACACGGCGCCTGTGCGTCTTTGACTGGCATCACATGTTACGTAGATCTGGTTGTTACCAGGGTTATGGTGGTCTATTGTTGTTAAACAGTCACGCGAGACCACCAGGGCTTTGATAGCCTGGAACGCCTCATGGTGTTCAGCTGTCCAGGTCGGGAACACGGTGTTGCATTCTTTCCGTGTCAGTGGTGTCAATACCGAGGTGTGTTCCGCAAGTGCCGGGAGGAACGCCGATATATACCGCACCAGACCCAGGAAGCGACGGACCTCTTTTGCACAGGTTGGTGTTGGCCAGTTTAGAATGCGCTCTATTTTGGATCCATCTGCTTCAATTCCACGTTGAGAGATCAAGTGCCCGAGGAAATTGATCTCCGTGTTGAACAGGCTTGATTTCTTTGGTGAGCAGTACAGTTGTGCGGCTCTTAATGCCTCGAGGACAAGCGTGACATTCTGTTCGTGTTCCGCCAGTGACTGAGACCAGATTATGATGTCGTCTAGATACACATGGCAGATCCGGCCAATCAGGTCTTTCAACGCCATCGTCACCCGACGTTGGTGAGTTGCAGGAGAATTTCGGAGACCCATCGGCATCACGACCCACTCCCATAGTCCAAAAGGTGTCAGAGTGGCGGTATATTTGATGTGATCGGGGTGTACCAGTGTTTGAAAGAAGGAATTGGTCATATCAATCTTTCCCCATACCTTGCCTTTCGCACAATCTGCAAGGATGTCATCTATTCGGGGTAATGGATAGTTATCGGGCACTGTCGCGCGATTCAGGATTCTGTAGTCATTTACCCATCTTGGCAGAACTGTTATGTCTGCCTTTGGGATAATGAATGAGGGTGAGGTATATTGGGATGAAGAAGGTCTAATCCGGCCTGCCGCATAATGCTGATCTATCAACGTCTTCCATCCCTCACGATACTTTCGTGGGCACGAATATGCTCGTGCAGTGGAGATTGTTGCCCCAGGTCTTACTTCGATATGGTGATAAACATCGTGAGGTAGTTCGGTGGCATGAGGAATGTCTGACGGAAAACGGTCTGCATATTTACTTTTGAATTTCTGATCTAGCTTGGCCAGTCGCGATTCAGCAGCCAATTGATCGATGCGTGTTTTGATCAAACCAATGATGTTAGGGTTTCCTGTAGTGTGAGCGTCCATGTTGAACTTAGTGCGGTGTATCTCGAAATGGAGCAGCAGGTCGCAGTGTACTGTTTTTCGTAGGTTCCGAATCTCAGCATGACTTTCTTTTAGCAGCCTTCTCTCGCGCCGGCGTCGTACTGCAGGTGAGATTGGAATGTTCTTACGTGCTCTCACGGCGTCAGGTGGGTTTAGAAGATCGAAACCGGTTTCTTTTGCAATGACAGTGCGTAGTTCCGCATCCACCACGATTTTGTTCCTTACAAGGAAGTCGAGACCCAAGATGAGGTCCGTCTGCAGATTTGGGCAAATGATTGCATTCAGCGTTCGTGATTTCCATTGGGCGTCGGGTGATAATACATTCAATCTACAATACTCGGTTAACAGAACAGGCTGCAGTTTCGATTGGCCAGAGACAAAGGCGGCAGAGACGGTGATCGGTTTGAAAAGTTTGCGTGGCACCAGGCCGTAGAGTTCGGCGATGTCTTTAGATATCAGTACTGGTGAAGCACCATGATCGATCAGTGCTCTGATCGGAGAAGGTGCACAAGTCAAGGGAGCATCGATGCAGCAATTCCACCACAGATGCTCAGGGAGTGGGGGTAAGGGAGAAGGTGTCACGTACTCATTGAATTCATCTGAGTCGACGAAGTCTTCATCAACAAAGTCTTCATCCAGGCCCGCCCCGAAGACAGCACCCACCACCGGCGCATTACGGGCCTCGAATGCAGTCTTCGCACGCAGAGCATTGGCAGCGGTGACCTTTTTGCAAGTTTCCAAAGAAGGTCGTTCATTATTGCAACTGCGGGAGAAGTGTCCAGCATAGAAAGTTCGGCATTTGTAGCAGCCTTGGTGTTGATCGAGGAGGTCCCTCTCTGTCTGTGTCAGTTTGGGCAGAGCGATGAAACCAACGATAGGCTCGCTGCTGTTCGACGAAGCAGAGCTAGCGGTCTTGGTCATAGAAGAAGTCGTTGTAAGCGTCTGAGCAGCACGGTTCGAAGAGTTGGCGCTCTTGACAGCGTTCTTGGCTGCGTTTGCCATGCTCGTGCTGATTTGCTTCTGGTGAGTCGCGAGTTGGACATCAAGGATGATGATTCGGTGAATCCAGGACTCCATGTCCTCGATGGCGTCCAGTTCCTTCTTGGCCGCACGGTAGGCAAGGCGGAGTGCAGGGTTGAGGTGTGCAACAAGGTGCGCGCGGAAACGTTCGGCTGGAATGTGTTGCAGGGAACCAGCCGCTTCAAGCTCATTATTAGCTTTACGGATGGAGATTGACCACTCATAAAATTCGCGCTCGCCCTGGGGCGCAATCAGCTCTTGAATCAGTTCGTCCTCCCAGTCTGAAGGTAGCCACTTGCGCTTGACCTCCAACATGAACTCAGCGAATGTAAGCGTGATGAGACGGTCGCTATCAGATTCGATCCAAGACTGCATGAATTCTGATTCAAAGGAGTAGATGATTCGGCCAACTTGGTCTTCGGGTGGAATCTCCTTGTATGCGAAAAAGCGTTTGCAAGCGTAGTCAAATTTGCGCAGGTTTGCAACAGTAATGGAACCAGCCGACAAGAGGGGAGGTTGGCTAGTCGACGTTTGTAGGACAGATGCAGGGGCATAGGGCATATTGGCGATTACAGGGTCTACAGGAGCCATGGTCGACAGGGTAAAGCAGGGAGCCGACTCTGAGTCAGATGAGTATGTGCGAGGTCGGCGTGCCGGCAGTGGGTGGTGGCTAGATGCTGGTGAGGGTGTTAGAGAAGGTAGCGGTGATGACGGTGGTGTGATTCCCGAGTCCTCCAGTGTTCCGAGAGGGTATATGCGTTGTACTGTGAAGGCAGGGGGGGTCACAGATTTATGGTACGTTGGGTGTCCTCTGCTTTTATTCAAGCGCGTATTTGTGTCTGTGTATGCGAGAAGCACGGTGGTTCTTTTTAATTAACGCTCAGTAGGACAGGTAGACGTCTGGCAGTTGAAGGTTTGGTGGCCCGGGTAGAAGTCCAGAACCGTGAGGTTCAGATTTTGGTCGGATTAGAGGGATGCGTGCGTGTACTTTTCAGTTTCGCTTGTACACGCCGCGTGGGCGGTTATAGTGCGCTAAGCGGGGTTTGGGTGCGATAAGGTACAATAACGATGTCGGAGATAACGCGGGGAGGTGATTGGGTCGTTGAGGGTGGCTCGTTCGACTTTAAAAAAAAGTGGAAGGATGCATGAGCATCCAACACTCAGGGAAAGACAAGACTAAAGTGGAACAAGTTATATTGTTTTAGAGACAGAGCGAGAATACAGTACAAGTCTCTGGTCTCGGTATATAAACTATAGGTCAGGTGATTGCATGTGACTAAGTGTTAGGTAAGAGTGATCGTACTCTTACACTCAGGGGGAGTGATTGCTTAGGGCATTCCATCTGAGGAGCATGGACTGGGGCGAGGTCAAGGCAATGGGGCTTAGTAGATACTCTAAGATGTAAGGACCATGATAGGATTCTCCCTGAGAGGTTATACAATTGACAATAAAAAAAAATAAAAATAATAAAGAGGAAAAAAATAGGATGAACACAGAAAATTGATGAAACTGCTGGGGCACCTCCTGGTCCCCTTACACTTTAAGTTTTCTCTTCAGATTTCCCTCTGTTAGGTGTGCCTCTGTAAGCATGGTGCTTACTACAAAGCTTTCATTTGTAACATATATATTCTGTCCAATATAATCAACTAGTTGTTGATCATACTGACTTTTAGTGAAAAAGTAAGTTGTAACTTGCTTCTTGGACAGAGCTGATTACTTACAGCCTCCAATGCCTGTAATATGTACATATAATATTAACCCTCTATTAGCCAACTATTAAGAAGGCTTTTGAGGTTGCCTCTACAATCAGCACCATCCTCCACAGGTTCTAGATGGAGTAGCATGACAGTCACCAGTCAGGTGGTACTGCACACAATGGAGGGAAGATACATGGTGCTGAGAATATGAGGGTTAGAACAGGGGTGCAAGCCCCAAGCAAGTTTCCGAATGAAAAAGTACAGTCCACAGAATTTGAATGGGGCTCATTTCTTCATTTGGTTACCTCCTGTAAACAGTGAGTTTCATTGGTTGAATCTATCCAATATCTGACCTTGTTGCTGAAGAGCAATTCCTGGAGCCCATGGATCAGTCCTTGAGTCCCACCATCTGAATTCAACAAGCTATGCACCGGCTAGTTATACCAAATCATGGTGGCAACGGAAATAACCTTAGAACATGTACTACCAGCTGCACAATTGGAAAAGGCGACTTTTATATCAACGGTGGTGTACATTGGCAAGGTTGAACTCGAGGTGTTATGCATATTATGCGCTGTACGAGTATGTGCTAGACAGGTCACATATATGGACTCCCATGGCATCAACTGTCGTTAGGTTGACTTTATCAGGTTGTGTATGACGCAAGATTTCACTGACTCACCGCTGGTGCTTGTGTTCAACAGGTTCTAGATGACGGCACAATGAACGGCCCTTTAGTGCAGCGCTATAGGGATAAATCAGCATTGAATAACGGATGGCATTAGCGTGAATCCAGACGCGTGAGAAGTAGTCACAATAATATCCGCAGCATTGCTCGTTATGCGTGCAACGTTCTCCCAGTTCCCGGCAGAGACCCTGCTGAAGACTGGGGTTTGAGGCAATCAAAGCAGCGGCCCAGACGTTTGTTGCACAAAAAGCAGCGAAGAGCATGAAAGATTTGGAAAACTGCATGATCAGAGAAGAGTCGTTTGAAGTTCAACTTATGGGGTTGGATGGGGAACAATGGTAGACTGCTGAGACTTTTTCATAAGTAAAGACCGCGTGTTTGGATACGAGTCTACACGAGGCAAGGTGTCAGCATGCCCGTTATCCAAATGATTACAATCGTCAGGTCACCATCGACGTAAAATAATCAAACCACCGGACCATCAGCGAGAAGCAGCCTCAGGATGAGTACTGGTTAATGCTTGCGAGTTAGATCAGCTCATCCCAGGAGTATATCGGTTCCGTCGTCCGATGTTCGGTTGACCAGTACCTTGCGACTCTTTGTTCGCGTAGCAGTATGCACTTAGAAGCATTGGGAAACACGGGTAGCCAAGACCGGCAGGCATCAAACCGATACACATGTTTGCCACATGTTTAATCTTCCGTAGGCAGACCAAAAAAAAAAAGGAGATAATCTTCTCATATCCACATGTTGCCACACCAAAACGTTATACGATGCGTGTTGTGATCTCTTATCTTATCTCATCACGTTATTATGTTGAACGCCAAAATAATCAACCCAAGTTTCTCGACTAATGAACAGTGTATATTTTCCCGCCCAAGTCGTCCTCCTCCTGCGCAGAATTGTAAATGTAATATCAACACTCTCAATATCAAACCAATACCTCCTTCTCAAGCAAGCTAGCACAGACGAACAACGGGCTAATACTAGAGTAGCCGACTCGCCTCCATTGAAACATCCTCAGATCGAGTTGGATAATGTGGGTGTTCGATGGCCGTGGTGGTGGTCTTACAGGCGCGATTGGAAATGGCCACGGCTCGTGCTTCAGGATCAATGGCCTGTAAAACAATACCAGGAAACCACTACAAGGGGTAATCACCTCCGATTTACCTTGTTTTTGCCATGTTTCTTAACCTTATCTGTTTAGCCCACCAAACATTGCATTGGGTACGGATGCACTGGTCCACCTCTGGGCAAATGGATGTTCAAAGTCATGTCTCAACCCCTCAACCGGACTTTCAGAATGACCCCCAATCAGAGGCACCTCGACCGCCGCCTCCTCGCGAATCACCAATAGAACTTGATCCGATTCCACTAGACATCATTCACCAATTGATACAGAATCCTGCTTTGTATGACCCTCTCCGCACCCCACGGTATCCTATTGTATTATGTCATGGTAACAAGACTTGCACTGAATGATCTAGTCTTTGTTGGCTAATCAAGTCATTCGCATCAGGATTGTATGGCTTCGACTCCAGAGGGCCTCTGAAATTCCCCAGTATGCGAATGCATTACTGGTCTAATGTTTTGAATATCCTCCGCGACACGGTACGTGCAGAAGTAATAGTCACCTCTGTTCCTGGGTCTGTCTTACCCATCCCTTCCTAATGTGTCTGTGCTGACTTCCCACGTCCTCAATAGTACCGGGTCTATAATATCGCGTTCTGAGAGACTTGATCAACAATTACAACACAATGCGCGTGGCCGTGGAATAAACCTTCTTGCACACTCAATGGGAGGCTTGGATTGCCGATACTTGATCTCTCATCTGAAGCCGGAAGATTATACTCCACTTTCGCTCACTACAATCAGCACGCCACATCGTGGCAGTCCATTCATGGATTGGTGTGCGGTATGTCATTTTTCCCAATCACTCTTAACAAATAGATATCAAATTCAATAATGACCAGGAAAATATTGGAATTGGTAAACTACGTCAAGCAGAAGAAGATCTAGCGAAATACAAGAACATCCACACGTCTGAACCACCTCCACGTGCAACCCCTCACCCTGAGCTCACCAAGTCCAAGTTTGGCCTGAAGCGTGACGCGCCTTTCTCGCTTTCGTTCTCCTCTCTTCCTTCTTCTTTCACAACATCAATTCTGTCCATCGTTGATTCTCCTGCTTACGCCAACCTCACCTCAGCTTACCTTAATGATGTCTTCAATCCCGCAACGCCAAACGACCCCTTTGTGAAGTATTTCAGTGTTGCGAGTCGTCTCGGCAGCGTGAACATCTGGCACCCCTTCTGGTTGCCGAAAATGGTGCTTGATGGGGCAGAGGAGAAGAGACGGGCTGAACTGAAGGCAGCTTGGGAGGAAGAAAATGGGGATGGCATATCTGCAAAGAGTGATAGTAAAAGTGTTCCATTGTGGGCACAGGAGTGGAAATGGGGTAATGACGGGCTGGTGACGGTGCAAAGTGCAAAGTGGGGAGAATTCTTAGGAATTCTGGAAGGGTGTGACCGTGAGTCGAAACCCTCCCGGTAACCTCACTTCAAGGGGTGACTGATTCATATTGTACCAGACTGGGAGATGAGAGGAGCACGGGGAATCGAGTTTGGCGTGGACTTGCCTGCCATCCCGGCTATTGGGCTGGGGGTCAGTACCGCGGGCCACCGAAATCCGTCGGTTGGCGATGGCTGGAGACTGGGTCGTGTCGTGAGCGGTTGGCGGAAGGAGGAAAACCCCAACCCTAATAGGACCCCAGATGAAAGCGCACGCGAGAGGGCGGAGGATAATGCAGTGGTCAAGTCGTCCACGGACAAACTATCTGCTGTGTTGGATTGGGTGTCTGAACAGGTACCAACCCCATCCACAGGTCAGGTGTTGGCGGATATGAAGGCGAAGACCACACAGGCGCTTGCAGAGATTCGGGGGGAGGTGACGGATGGACAGAAACACCATCAAGAGATGAAAGCGAAGCGGAAGCGGAAAGTAGAGAATGAGCTGGCGACAAAGAGAGATTTGGAGAGGTTTTATGTGGCACTGTCGAGGAAGCTGTACGATGAGGGGTTGTGAGCGTTTGACTGTGGCCGTTCGTTGTACATTATTTAATTACTTCATAGCAATGCCTACATCTGCTCGATACTGTAGCCCCACGTGAACAGAAGTCGCCTTGTTCAAAATAACCTTCAACCGTCCATTCATTCTTCACTGCTACCCTCAGGATAACATGCCTTAATGCGATAAAGATCATGAGAAGCCATGGCCTTGTATGGGAACACCAAGTGTTCAGCATGATGCTTAAAAGAAGCTTGTTCCATGACTCAAAGACTGGCGAGAAGACGTTAGCTTCTCAAAGCCAAAGGCGTCGTCCACATCCTCGATAAGCTGTACGTAGCAAACACAAGCAGCCAGCTTTTGGCAATGCTCAGACTCGGAACTCTTTTTTTCCTCGCTATCGCACCTTGGGCCGTTAAAGCCATCTGGCCAATCCCACGTTAACGGTTCACTCCAAACAGGGTCTTCACTCCTCAAGCTCTCTGCATCCTTCCACATCACCCTCAACATCAACAACCCACCCCAAGACCTCCTCGATGCTGTCACGCGCACCAAATCCTACACACACACAGACAAGCTCCAGCGGCTTGTCGTAGGGCACGGAGCGAACGACAGCGCAGTTCTAACGCTCGCACCCACCCTGCCGGAACTATCCACTTCCCTCAATGGCACCACAACACCCCATGCTATTGTTGTAGAGGCCATTCAGCCCCTGGAAGCGCGCAGTGAAGGATATTCGCTCCATGTGCCCAATGATGGGAGTTCGGCGGTCCTGACAGCAAATTCGACGCTTGGACTGTTTAGAGGCTTGACCACTTTCAGCTTTGGTATGATCTTGGAGGAGTGACATATAGTTGTCAGGCTCCAGTTACAATCGTGAATGACAATCCTGCATATGCAAGTCGCTCAACCTTCATGTCATCTGGTGACTGATATCCATCCAATCTAGCTAGCAATATCGAGGATTTATGCTCGACACGGCGAGGAATTTGTGAGCACTCCCTTCCTATATCATGTCCCAGACTAATGTCTATCTTTGTAGCTTCCCTGTTGCAGACATCAAGCAAACACTCGATGCTATGAGCTGGGTCAAAGTCAGTTACATGATGATCTCTCAGATTACATGCTTATATGCATACTAAATCGTTAAGCTCAACACGTTCCACTGGCACGTTGTAGACTCGCAAAGCTTCCCACTAGAGGTCCCCGATTTCCCAGAAATAGCAGCAAAGGGAGCCTATTCATCAAGCGAGATCTACTCTGCAACGAGCGTTAAGGATATCATCTCATATGCTGGTGCAGTGCGTATTGCCTTCACCCCCGCCCACTGGTCACTAACCTCATTCCTTAGCGCGGAATTGATGTGTTGATGGTAAGTAAGCCTCCCATCTCATCCACCCACCTCACATTCTTACCCCATTCAGGAAATCGACACACCAGGCCACATTGCCGTCCTCTTCACCTCACACCCAGAACACATAGCCTGTGCATTCTTCACCCCCTGGTCTTCCTTCGCCAATGAGCCGCCGGCGGGCCAACTCCGCCTCACCTCACCCGCCACCTCAAACTTCACTGCCACGCTCTTATCTTACATCGCCAAGGCCCTGCCATCAACGATGTTCAGCACGGGTGACGACGAGCTCAACGTGAACTGCTATACGATGGATAGCCAAACCCAGCAGGAGTTGGCGAGTAGTGGAAAGACGTTGGAGCAGGCGTTGAGTACGTTTGTGGAGGCGAATCATGCGGTGCTTGCGAAGCTGGGGAAAACGCCGGTCGTTTGGGAAGGTGAGCTTGTTTATTTGACGGGAATGAGATGTTCATGTTTGCATTGTAGAGATGGTTCTGGACCATACTGTGGCTTTGAGAAATGATACTGTCGTTATGTTTGTCTACCTCACTGGTTTATCTTCTCACGACTGATAACTTTTTAGAGTGTGGATATCCTCTCAGCGCGCCGCCTTGGTGGCCGCCAAAAACTTCCGAATCGTCCACGCCCCTTCTGACTACTTTTATCTTGCATGTATTCCGTTTTGCTCTTTGGTCTTGGGCGAACGCTGACGAACTTTCTCTGTAAGGACTGTGGTGCGGGAGAGTGGCCAGGCAACGATCCAGGAGGGTACGTCCACATCTCGAGCACCCAATAAACGGGCCTTTTCTCTAATCTTACCTCGTTCCAAACAGAGATAGTTGGTGTGACCCATTCAAGACTTGGCAAAAGGTACTGTAGTTTGCCTACGGCCCATCCATCATGATCCCACCTACGTCCATCAGTCCTACACTTTCGATCCCCTGATGAACCTGACTCAAGATCAAACCTCCCTCGTTCTTGGCGGTAGGTTCAGATATACCAGATGTCTCGAACACCCAATGATGTTTCTCCTCCGATAATCAGGACAACAACTCCTATGGACCGAACAATCCGCGCCAGAGAACCTCGATCCTATCGTGTGGCCGCGTGCTGCCAGCACCGCGGAGGTTACATTACTCTAGAATTGACAGGATTTGCTTTTACTCACGTTTTCTTTAGATATTCTGGACCGGGGCGACGCTTCCCGATGGCACTGCCAGGAATGTGGGCTCCGCACTTCCGAGGCTGCATGATCTACGCTACAGGATGGTACAACGGGGAGTCAGGGCGATTCCATTGCAGCCGCACTGGTGTGCGTTGAGTCCAGGGATTTGTGATCTAACTGCCTAGTCTCCAGCAAGGTTTGTGATATGTATGTATGTATGTGTATTTTTGATGGAACCCACACCATGTATTATTTCAAGACAACTACTACGTTAACGAAACAAAGAACATACCCCTGACTCACGTACTAAACGTTAGAACACTTTCTTTAATCTTGACTTTCACGCTTCGATCAGCAACCCACTCAACCTTCACGAACTCAAGCGTTTCAGCAACGCTCATATTCGCTACGCACGCTTCATGAACAAGACAGACCAACAAAAAAAGACCTCCAGCTCACCTGCATCCCCGACATTAAAACGAATCGTCTTGAACGGTTGTGATCCACTATGCCCTTGCCTCGGCGGGACGCCAGGGTTGAACAAGCTCGTGAAGCTAGATCCTACCTTCCAAACTAACACCACGCTCTCCTCCAGCGATAGCGACAGCAACCGCCTGCCGTCTGGCGAAAAACTGCACGTCGTGACTGACTTGATATGCTGTTCAAGTACGTACAACCGGATCGCAGTCTTCAGGTCATACATGACTATTGCGCCGTCGCTCGACCCGACCGCCAGGCGTTGCGTTGCCATATGGAAGTCCACTGTTGGGAATCTGGAAATTCGGTACATCAGGAGAGGGAGTGGAAATAGAGAGGAGGAAAAGTACGTCTTCACAACGTAGCCGATGATCTCGGTAGCTGTATCTAGGACCGCGTCGCGGTGTGTGGTGGCGTTGGGATCCAAGGATTTCACGACAGCTTCCATTAGCTTAGGAATGTTCGACTGTAGAACAAGTGGGCGCTGCAAAGCGCTTCAGGTATTACATCAAAATGTCAAATGAAATTTCTCGGCGCACTTTGCGAATAAGGAAGGCGACTATCTGCATAACAGACTGTCGGTACTCAAGGCTAGGCGGGGTAAGGATATCAAGCCCTAGCGTCGTCATGAACAATGCCGTGTTGCTTGCCGAGATCTGGAGAATGGCAAGCCGCGCCTGTGCCCCCACATTTTGTACGCTGATGGCTTCTTTGTGAGGTGTTGTAGCTAATGAGAAGAGAGCTCGTAGGATTTCCATGGCATCGATATAATGCTGCCAAATATGAAAGCCTCTTGAACAAAGATCGATAGCCAGAACCCTGTGAAGTGACTGCTCGTCATGTAGATAAAGTGCGATCGATTTAGAGATATCTGTCAGAGCACTACGCAACGTTCAGGGTGTTGTATGAATAGACATCGCCATAGGTTCAAACCTTGTTGATAGTAAACTATATTTTGCGGAAGCGAGGTATCCGCAGAGGAAGAGGGCGAGAGCGGAATTCATTGCTTCTCGATCAGCAGAAGGCTGAAGACAAGGCACTGATGGACACTTTGTGAGTAGACACAACCTAAGAGACAGTATCCTCACGATAATGTTGCCATTCGTCGGTGATTGCACTAGTTCCTTCATCAGATAAGTGCGCGGCTGCATAATCGAAGAGGAATCTAGCCGCTTGACGGATCTCGTCTTTAAAGTGCTTTGAACATCACGCATCTACTATATACACAAACCACTTACTGGAGCCGTCAAACCATCGATTAGCAAGGAATACCAGGCTTGGAGGTTGATAATATGGCCCGACGGACGATGCGAGCGAAGTCGCATAAAATGTCATGACTGTGTTTGCACCTTCCATGTATTCTATGGGAATGGATCAATCATAAAACCCTAAGCTGGTCAACATACCTACCTTCGAAGAGGCTAAGTGCTCTAAGAAGAACTATTATTGACAGGGCATGAGCAGCTGACACATCGCTCGAGATGCACCAGTGATCTGCGGAGTGGCTGGTGTTGTATAACACAACAGAACCACAACTAATATATGGATATGAGCGAAGAGTCTTGCTTGAAAATGATGTAGCGTACCTGGCAAAGCCGATGGGTTTTGGTGAGAGCTGGATCGCCAGTCTGTCGATGCAGATCCCGTCGATGTCATCATTCAGGCCAGGAGTTAAGAGTGTCGACAAGACTGAGCGAAGTCTTTCTAGAGTCAGAAGAATAGATCTCGTTTGATCCCGATTGGTGCTGATTTTTTTTGCAACTGTAATTGATTCAGAAGTGAAGCGTTGCAAGTCCAAAAGCAGTGTTGACGCTGGGCAATCCATTGAGCCGATTAGTAACACATAAAAAGCAGATGGCTTACCAACGTCCATGCCGGTAGATGTACCAGGCGCTAGTTTCAGAGCTGTATTTGGTACAGATGTGTTCGCACTCAGAGACCTACGACATTATTACAATTAGAATAGATGAAAAAGGTTGCTCACAGGTCTATCCACCCTCCTTGATCTAGCAACTCATCGACCTTATCAAGGCTCATTGACCGCCGCAATTCCTTTGTTTGCACATCCCAAAGCCGAGCGCGACAGTTTGAATAACCCAACAGCAGGTTATTGCCCCCAAGGCAAACTCTGCACAATGGCGCAGCAGCTCCGGGTACAAGGTACAGACTACAAGATGTCAGAGAGCAGAGCATAACATGCACAAGAACAGCTTACAACTGGAATCCGTCAATAGCGATGACGGCAATGGTGCCATCAGCGGAGATACAAAGCACACATCCACTCAGTGGACATCTTTGTTTCTCGTCAATTTGTAGGACACTTGCAAGTGGGGTGAGGAATACAGTCCACATGGCACATAACTTGAAATGACTGATACAATAATTGATCTCGTAAGGAAGTGAAGAAGGAAAAAAAACACGCACTCAACTGTCCAAAACGCGATTGATCCATCATCAGCTCCCCCAACAATGATTTTGTCCTTTGTCAGTGGATGATAAATCGCATGCAAACCCGTTATATAACCTTGGAGGGCCTGCGTAGAGATTTTTGTTTGGGAAGATGGTTGCGACTTAACACACATTTCAATCAGAGAGGATTGTCGAATGCGACCATCAGCTAGAGGGTCAAGGTCAACGTAATCAGAAAGCACTCTAGACCAAAACACGCACCATAGCCTTCTATAATAATATCTAATTCGAGAGGTAGCCGTGAGGTTACCTCGTTTTCCGGAGAGAGCTCTTGTTGCCGAGTATTTGTATGCCAAAGAGTGCAAGGTTTTCCATTTTCCCGGGTTGCATCGAACCGAGTAAGCTTGCAGCCCTCTTCGGTTGTCACTGCGGTTAAAATATCGGAGGTCGAAGTAATGTCTGCTGCGTTGTATGGACCAGTATATATGGATCGTATTCGCTCTGGTCTGAGAGATTGTTTATGATTCTCAAGTTAGTTGAGGAGAAGCTTACTTCATAACTCGGGAACTGGCCACAGGATTATTATTCGGATCGACTGTTTTGATCATATAGTATTCAACTCGGTCCTTGTAGAGAAATTTTCAGCAGAGTCCGGTAGGCATAATTAGACCGACCTCGAATAACAACATGTAAGACAAATCGTCAATCCACACCAGATTTTTTACATCGACCACAGGATCAACGAATAGCACACGAAGAGCCCCATCATTGTAGTAGAATGCCTGCGTGAGACGTCACAGAAAAGCCGAAGACAGTAACATACTGCTCACGGTGAGCTGTTGCGGCGACCACGCGATCCCACTTAATCTATCTTCGGTATGGTGTGTACACAAGCCTGACAAGGAGCCACCCGGAAGTAATTCGCCAAGATCGTCCTCCTTGTCAACCGCTATTCTTCCAGTCACGCGGTCCTTCGTACTAAGCGGGGTCTGGTCATGACGGAACTTCATGGCTTTGAATGGGTTGGGTAACGGTAAGGAAGTTGGGTGTGTATCGGAAGCAGGCACTTCCATTTGTGCCGGCACGCGAGGCAGTAGTCGTAATTTTCGGACTACGAAATGGCCTTCTGGGGTGATAGAGAAAAACGTGGATGCGTCTAGATCGCTGAAGATGAGAATATGTAAATTTCATGAGACATAGAGGCGTACGATTAAATTCTACATGCACGCCAACACCATGAGCGGGGCCGTCGAAGTACCACTGACCAACCACGACGAGCCTCACGTCAAGAGTTGCTAGCTCGTCCGTTGCATATTCAAACATCGCTAATTGAGATTTCTCAAGTACACCATTATCATCAGCATCCAGCGTGGAAGATGACGGAATATCGGGGTCCACCGAAGCGGATGCAAGTAATATCGTAGACTATTAGATATATACATGTTAAAGAGACACAATGAATAGAGTGGTACCTCTCGCACCTCTTCAACATGATAAACTTCTAGGTGATTCCATACCAACGCATCATGAGACATATCCCTATCTTTAATGCCATCTGGAGGTTTGATGCGTGATTGTCCCGCATTGATGGTGGCCAAACAACTCCCGTCCTGTAGTGAGAAGATGGACAGATCCCTGGAAACGTCCCGTGAATAGTAATCATTCATATTTCGTTCGGAAACTAACCCCATTTCTTGCAAGACGGCAATAGACTCATTGCGATTAAACAAGCGTATACTTGTCACGGCGTTCCCCGGGCCAGATCGCGGTGGCAGAATGTGACACCACAAGGTTAACTCATGGACGGAAAGTGAACGGTCTCTAAGTGAGGGAGAGATCGAGTTGGGGACAGACAGCGACGGTTTGATGTTGCTCTGCTTCTTGCTCACATTAGGTGGTTCCAGAAGGGAAGGCGGAGGTGATGCTGAATCGACATTAGAACCATTAGAGGTTCCTTTGTTTCCTCTTGGACTCCGACCCCTCAACATGTCTTTCAGCTTCTCTGGCTCGTCATCATAGTCAACATAAGTCTTGTGAGCTTCAACTTGTTCCATATTAACAGCGGAAACAATCCTGGGACGTGGCGAGACATTGAAAAGAGCAGGAGATGAGCCCGAAGGAGTGGAAGATCGAGATGTGGCGCGCGATTCACGAGGCAACGGACTTGTAGGTCTCGAAAGAGGCGGGTGTGGCTCAACGCGAGCTGCAGCAGGACGTGATTGGTTGAAAAGGTACACCGTCCCATCCCTCGATCCAATCGCCGTTCCCCCAATTGGCCTTCCTTCAACACCAGCTGTTAGCGATGATGGGTCATCCGGAACTCTCCAAGATTTCATGACCCATGTTTGACTGCGATAGTAACTATTCTCCAAAAAGCTAAGAGGGTAGGGGCTGGAACTGGTCCGGAGATTACAGAACATGAGAGGGACCAACAGCGAGGAAGAATGGATGCTCATTCTAGCCAACTACGCGTCGGACAGTGGAGGTAGACGAACGAGGAACGAGTGTAGTGATATTTTGCAGGGTAGAATTATGTCGCGTTCAGGTCATGTGATGTTCTGGTGCTTTTCCTTTGCTTCCACCGTTACGCGTAGATTCTCGCTCCCCATTCTTTGTCACTGCTGTCGCTCCATCGCTTCTCATATCATTCTTTTCGCGCGCCCACCCACTACCTATTGGTCTCCTCTGCTCATTAGATCTCCGAGGAGATAAGTTCTTATATCCCATACAAAGTGGGATGGCTGATGCTTCCGGTGTTACTAGCACTAATGGAAATTTTACAGATCAAATCTAAGTTATTCTGACTAATGAGCAGAGGTATAACTGCGGGGTTCTCGTAGTCATACCTCAGCTCACCCCGGTTTGATAGCGGTGGAATCCGCAGGGTTGTTTTCTGACGAAAGCCAGAGTTTTTCTCTTCTAAACAGTTTTCTCTTCTACGGATTCCAGCGAGTCGCATCCGCTCCCAGAATCATTAGTATGTCTACTTGTAATCCACGACGCAATCAGACATTTTTACCAGTTGCAAAACAAACGGCGTTGCAGGGATCAGGGGGTGATTCACGATGGTGAATCAGATTCACGCTGAGCATTAATCAGTAGTGTTGTTGGCACAGTCGCCACCTTGCCTCACCAGTAGTGTTTGGGGAAGCAGGCAAGGCTAATTAGCTGACAGTAAATCAGTGTCAATTTCATCTTGGCCGAAAATGCCAGGTCAATTAGGGTTATGTCGGTAATTCAAATAAGTAGTGATTATTAGGCTCCGACAATCCTTAAAGAGTACGGAAAAACTCTGCATTCACTAGCATGATTGCTGAGCAGATCAACACTCTCCACTCTTATCTTCTTGCATTGCCAGTATCCCTACCAATTGCTCTCGAAACCTCTCCATATAACTTCAACAACTTCAACCTGGATTTGGACTGGATTGAAGGATGCCAGAGAAGAGGTTGCTATCAATCGAGAGCTTGAGATTATGCTGGGTTCATGAGCAAATAAACTATGTTCCTGCCTGCCTTCAGTGAAGCAAGTACAATGATGGGAGACATTGACCTGTCACCCAGTTGACTTCTGGATTATGATCTTGAAGCCATGGGTAGCCCAAAATCACCTGGGGGGCAAAAGGTGTTGATGCAGCACACTCAAAAATGTCATGCTGGACCAATGCCTATGTCTGATGTGGACTCGGGGATGTCCCAGATCTTGCACTAGATTCTGATGATGATGAGGAGATAGAACAGATTGAGGAAGATTTTGAGAACGTCTTCTCTTGTGCTGTTCTGGCCCAGCCCTGAAAGCCCCAGCTTTGGCCTGGCACTATGGGGCCCAAGGGGTAGGAAAACTATCCCACATTTCATACCTTTAGATAGTGTAAAATGATATATTTATGGTATAGTTTTCATGTATTGATAAACCCCAAAATGGAATAAGTTTCATCAGAAGTTCACATAGGTAAGCTACAATGTGTCAAATGATATGGTCTATTGAACATATACAGCATATCAAATGATATGGGTTTGGTGGATGCTGTCGAATGCTCTAATCTATATATGTGTACCTACTATAGTAACAAATGAATACACTATTACAATGGTTGCTAGACCAAAGAGTAATACATTTAATACAGACATCAGTAGCCTATGAAATAGTTTCAGGCAGGGGCAACGGCAATGGGGACGGCAGTGGCAGCAGCCTTACCAGGATCAGGATCAAGATCGGCATTACAGGTATGGCCAAATTACAATGGTTGACTGAAGAGTAATACATTTAATACAGACATCAGTAGCCCTATGATATAGTTTCAGGCAGTGGCAATGGCAATGGAGATGGCAGCAGCAGCAGCCTTACCAGGATCAGGATCAAGATCGGCATTACACAGCCCAGATTGGTGCCATCTGCATGATCCGCATGATGAGCGGGACTCACCATATCGACCAGGACCTCAGCAGGTATACTCACCTGAATGTTTTTCAGGCAGACCTGTCTTCCAGCCCCCCACCTCACCTAAATATGAAGATGCTGAGAGAATTCCATGTTCCATCACACCATTCTTGACAGGACTGCCCAGGACTTGAGCATAAATACTCTTCTGCACATGGTTCAGACAGACCTGCCTTCCAGCCCTCCACCTCACTGGTCATTCAAAAATATGGGCCAAGATTCCAAATGGTCCCAGTAATGGATACAGCATTGGCATTTCTTTGCCCAGACCAGTTGGAAGTCCATTTGGAAATGCATTGGGCAGGTGAAGGGTTATTCAAATCATTAGAATAGTGCACAGGAGACACACTCTTATCACTCACTTTGATTCCTTCTGCAAATCTTACTATTGTCATTCTTTGTCTTCTACTGAGACACATATAGTAAATTTACTGTGCAAGGTTTACTCTTCTTCTCCCAACAACCTGCATAGAGACAGCTTCTTGCTGAGCAAGGTGATCAGCTGTTCTGTGGGCATGTCGGGTTGATGTCTGTCCCTGATTCTTGATTTGAGATGATGGGGGGGTCATCTGTTCAAATGTATTCTTCACAGGTGGGGTCTGGCAATCACCAAATGATCCTACTGCTGCTGATTGTCTGTCTGCCAATTGCACTGTTGCCAATTGTATGTGTGATGATCCTACCACTGCCGATTGTCTGTCTGCCAATCCTACCACTGCCAATTCTCTGTCTGCCAATCCTACCACTGCTGATTGTCTGTCTGCCAATCCTACCATTGCTGATTCTGATGCCAATCCAGCTGTTGACAGTTTTAATGCCTTCACCCTTGCCCTTGCAAGAGAATCCTCTGTCCAAGTTTGCCCAGACAGTTGGCGAGGTTTAGGTTGTTGCAATCTTTCTTGAGTTGATGTGGTGTTGCCTTCCAACAGTGATAGATCAAGTGGGCATGGGGCATTGTTTACATCATCATTTAAAGGTGATATGGGTGTGATGGACTTCTTATAAATGTGTCGAGGAATGACATACTCTGGTTCACCATCACCCAGACCATTAATTGGCTGTGGTCAAGTCACACCAGCTGTGCAGAGTATGTCTATTGTCATTTGATTGACTTCCACATAGCTCAACTGAGCTAGATCCATGAGTTGCAAGAAATCCAGAGGTTCAGAGATGGGTGCCTGTTGCTCTCAATCATTCAGCAAGGTTGTTTTCACTGTTGTTTCACTTGTGCCCTTTGTCTGCCTCTTGATTGACCTTGGGGGTCAGCATCGGCATCAGGAATAGCATTGGCATTGGCATGCAGGCTGGTGCCAGTGATGGACTCAGCATCGGGTATTGCATCACCATTCCATCATCCACTGCATTTGGAAATGCATTGGGAAAGTGGAGGGTTATTTAAATTATTAGGATAGTGTGCAGGAGACACACTCCCATTGCTCGCTTTAATTCCTTTGACCCTGAATGCTCTTTCAGGGCCCTGCACTGTTTGATGCTGCAGAACATGGTCAAAGAAGTCTTCTATGATGCTCTTGTGCATGTTCTATTGATAGGTCCATTGCATGCTATAAGGTCTGGAATGGATCCCAATCATATTGGCACATTACAACAGATGCTCTGAACCACTATGAACACTACAAAATCGACTTCAAACCCTTTTCGAACAACTTCGAACCATTTCATACCATTTCATGACATTTTGAATGCTTTTGAATGACTTTGCACTACTTCAAATGACATGGGCCACCACATAAGTGTTTTGAACCCTTTCGATACATGCTGCACAACTGGAGTGAGCCATTTCATCACATATCGAGCACTACCAGGCACAAGGAGAGACAACAAAGGAATTAGGATGTGATAATAGCACTCAGATGTTTCAATGATATATTGAAGCAAAAGATAAGTACTTTTACTATATGAAGACACTGTACATTTCAATTATTTATCATTTCTCATTTGTTTTATGATTTACAAAGTCCTCATTGTTGTATATATTGCCTCATGTTTTCCACATGTTATTATTTCCTTTTTAGTATACTATCTCTTCAAATTGTATATAGACTTGTATTAGTTACTTAGAAGCACAGACAAGCACAAGAGAACAGAGAAGAAGTTACCCTCTTTCTCATCATTTGATTTAAGAGCCATTCTCTTGAGTCATAGCTCGCATCATATCTCTAAGTTCTGTGAAATATCATGAACTTCTTCGAACTATCATATTTGCTCCTCATTTTATCACACATTGCCTATTGCCTCTTGACAAACACTTTTTATTTGCTATATTCATTCCTCGACATATCTCGCCACCAGTCTGACATCTCAGAACTTTTTCAAACTTACTTTGAACCTCTTCGAACATTTTTAAACTTGATTTGAACTACTTTGCACATCTTCAAACTTATTTTAAACTCTTTCAAACAACTTTGTATGCTCCCACAGACTATTCACAACATTTCCTACCATTCCATGTCTTTCACTACAACCATTTGGTATCAGCAGTGATATTTAGTACCAACTTGCACCCTTCCTCTGACTTGTGTTATACCATCTGAAGCCATTTAGTAGGTTATGTTTGGGTTGCAGGATTGAGTATTATCATTTTGGACCCACTGCGAGGGCTTTCTAGATTATTCCATCATTGAACCTTCCCTCCTTTCTACCAGTTATTTCACTTAAGAAGGCTTGATGATTTCGATTTCGCATTGAACTCGTAGTGCTTCCAACCCTCCTAAACAACCAGAAGATCTCGATACAGTATCTTACCCCTCAAAAATATTACTTTTGCTCTCTTTCACCCTTCACATTTACAATCTTGCTACCATCTTCGACTTTAAAACATACAAAACCCGATATTGCACAAATCTCAGCTTTGCAACCTCTGAAGTCCCCTTCAAACATGTCAATGTCCTTTATGCCAGCTCATGGTCATTTGACATCTCCAAAATTTGATTTAAAACACCCTACAGAACTCTGAAAATATGTCAAACAGCTCAAATTTTTGTTTGCGACTTGTGGCATTACAGATCAGGACCTAAAGAAGAAGCATGCTTGCAGATACATTGACATCGATTCTTACGAACTCTGGAAATCACTTCTAGAGTACCAGCCCAGCGCCTCATTTAATGCATTTTGCATTGCAGTATATGAGTTCTACCTTGAATTAAAAGATGAACACAAACACACATTTCAAATGACTTTGAAGCTTGTATTGCATCACTCGAACAGGAACTAGCCCTCAAAAAAGAACTAGCGCTTAAATGAGAAATCTTCGCACTTCGAAATTGTAATATTGTGGCTCCTGTTCCTCATTGCATAGTCACAGCTTCAGCAGCTTCAAGTTCAATTGACCCTGTTCATGCACTTCATTAGTATTGACTTCACCATCATTGATCTTGCCAGATTTGCCTTCATCTATCATGTCGCCTGCACCAGTTTTACCTTCAATACATTCACCTTCACCTATCACAGCAATTGTATCACCTTTGACAGTTTTGACATTGTCCAAAGAATGCAAAATTTTTGAATTACCATTTTTGACTTCCACTTACCCTCCAGCATCATTTTTGCCACCACAATTCAGCTCGACCTCACCTCTGAAATCCTCGTCAAATTTGTCCCCATCATCACCCACTTTGACCTCGACTTTCAGTTTGCCACTCCCAATATTTTCATCTTCAATCTCGTCATCTGCGCCAGCTGCCATCTCTCCTCTATTTCAAAATCGCCTTTGCCAGATTCACCACATTCATATTCACATTCGCCCTCAAAGTCCAAAATAGTGCTCAAAGTTTTATATCCATCATATATCTATAGGCATCGCCTCAAAACTTGTCTACCCCTCATCACCAAAATTTCTATTACATCCATTGCCGACAAGTATTTTCCCGACCTCATTTTCGATCCCCCAATTTCTCGTTCAATTTCTATTTGACCAGTCCCTGGATTTGATTATTACAATCATGGTTAGCATTGTCAACATCGATCAAATTCACCCATTTCATTTCTCTTTTTTACATTTTGACCTCATTCTATTTATTGAACACATCTTCACTATGCTCAACATTCTTTAAAATAACTTCAATGGCTTTCACTTCTATGTGCCCATGTCGATCGACTGACCGGGACGGTCAGTATTTCAGTCAGGGGGAGGATGATAGGTCTCCAGCACAGTTCAAGCACTGATACATCAGTTTTCGTATTTTCAATTGACTTAGAACGCTTTGTACAGCTCAGAATATACACTTGGAGCACCTTCAATGACTTCTGAACCAATTTTGAGCAATATTGCAGCCATATCAGCCTTTGAACAAGTCTGAAGGATTTTCAAAAAACATTGAACTTCAAAAAACATCTTCAGACACAGTATTTCCTATTCAAACAATCTTTGGATGCATGCTGGACACATGGAGCACTATTCTGAGTATATCAAACACATTTCGACTGCATGTGCATGCATACAATCGATGTGAAGCAGTTTCCAATGTTTTACGCAATTTATAATAAGGACAGTCTGTTTTGGTGTTTCAATGATATATTGAAACATTAGAACAAGTACTTTTGATATACTGCGACCCTATATGTTTCATTTATCATCATTTCTTATTTGTTTTATGATTTGTTCTTTATTGCTGTGCATATTGCCTCTTGTTCTACACATGTTGTATTTCCTTTTTAGTACCATCCCTTCAAAATGTATATAGACTTGTACTAGTTACTAAAACAGAGAAGCAATCATCTTCCTCTCAGATCACAGTGATTTGAAAGTTCAGTTTACTCTTATTCAGTCTGAAGTCTTGCATCTACACTAAATGTCTTTGAAATTCTTCGAAAATCCTTGCATTATGCTATTTTTGCTCTTGTTTCCCTCAATTCCCCTTTGATTTGCTTCTATTATCTGTCCAGTCCCTTTCCTTCAACAGGCAGTTCTTTTATAACTATTTGATGGTTGGTCTGACAGGTGACATCTAGAGGGCCTCACATCCTTCCTCTGACTCATGTTAAACCATCTGAAGCCATTTAGTAGATTTTGTTTGGGTTTCCAGGTTGAGTATTATTACCATGAGTCTCTGAATTTAAACCTTCCTTGGAGATATTCAGGATTTATGAATAAAGAGGTTCAGTCAGCAATTGCTTTGAATGGGATATGGCAACTATGACCATTGTTGGCTAGTTCTGCATGGAGATAAGTAATGGTTTGTAGCATGAGAAGTTGTCATACTGTAATGCTGCCCAACATACAACATAAACTGTTGCTCCAGCTCTTTTTTCTTGTATTGTGATCCTTTCCATGGTGTGGGCAGAATGGGGAACCCATTCTGAGCCATCAGAAGTTGGGTTTGTGGTGTGGTGGTGTTAGGTTGCATTGCTGATCTTGAGGCAATGTCTGATGCACATTGTATGGCTATGGGATGGAGCTGGGATGGCCTCAAATCAGGCTGAATATAAGCAATTCCTCCAAGCTGCCATAGAATGATTCACAGGAGGTACACTTCACTTCATGGTGGCCAATGCCATAACTGCTGCCAAATGGGAGGATGAAGTCACCACAGCAGAAATGCTAAGGCTAACAGATGTCAGGGTAATGGATATGTATGCCACTCAGGGATCACTCAGGGATTGCAACTGGTGTCAGGAATGGGAATGGGACCAGGACCAGGAATAGCATCAGGACTGGCATTGGGAATGGTCACAGCATCGACACTCATTCAATCGGCAGTTGAGCAGTGGATTGATTTCACTATTATTTTTGAACAAATGCAGTGGGTCATACTTCCTACCAAGATTGATGTATCATGATCCCTCATTGATCTGCACCAGGATTCAATTATGGGACAAAATCTGTCAACTTGGTAAAGCACCTCACGCTTCTGACATGCAAGCTGTTGAGCAGGAAAGAGAAGCTCTCACATCTCATATGGTAACCTTAACACATTTACAAAATGCTGCCAACATTGCTGAGCATGACATTGTTCCCTACTGAATCACTCACAACAATGAGGCTGAATTTGAGAACTTTGATGACATAGAACCCTTTGATGAAGAGACTCCTGCTTCATTTCTTCTGGCTGACACAAAACTATTCCAGTTGAGGAGCAACAAGTATACCTTCAACATAACTTATGCTTCTTGACCTTGACCCATCACCACCTCGTATTTTCCCATGGTTATTCCACAGGGCAGCGAGGAGGGCAACGAACATAGGACTAGCATAGTGCATTTATCTCCCTAATTACCAGCCAGAGCAGCACTCTGGCATGCTGGAACAAAATTCTAGAAAGACCAGACAAACAACTCCCCTCTCACTGCAATCAGTAACCAACCCCAAATTGGCAAATCTGGCTCCACCCACAGTGATGATACTCAACCCAGAAACCCAAACAAAACCTACTAAATAACTTCGGATGGTATAACACGAGTCAGAGGAAGGGTGCAAGCTGGTACTAAATATCACCACTGAGACCAATACATTGTTTTTAGTGAGGCAAAATGATGAGGGATAATGTGAATAGTCTGTAAGAGCATATGAAGTTGTTCAAATAAGTTTGAAATTGGTTCGAAGATGTGCAAAATAGTTCGAATAAGTTTGAAGAGGTTCGAGGTATATCAAGGAACAAGTATAACAAATGTGAAGTGTTTGTCGAATGGCAATAGGTGATGGGCAATAAAATAAAGAGCAAATACAATAGTTTCAAAGAAGTTCATGATATTTCACAGAACATAGAGATACAATGCAAAGATAAGACTCAAGAGAACGGCTCTTAAATCACATGATAAGTGAGAGGGTAACTTGTGCTGTTCCCCATTGGTGGTCTTCATTTGTAACTAACACAACTCTATATACAAAATGAAGAGATAGTACCAAAAAGGAAATAAGAACATATGTAAAACATGAGGCAATATATCAAACAATGAGGACTTGTAGATTATGAAACAAATGAAAAATGATAAATGATGAAATGTATAGTGTTCCAATATAGTAAAAGTACTTATCCTGTGCTTCAATATATCAATGAAACATAAAAATACACTTATTGCATCCTAAGTTTCTTGTAATCTCTCCTTGTGTCTGGTAGTGCTCGATATGTGACTAAATTGTTTGTTCCAGATGTGCGGCATGTATCGAAAGTGTTTCAAGACAGCTATATGGTGGCCGATATCATTTGAAATGCTGCGAAGTTGTTCAAAGTGTCACAAAATGTCGTGAAATGGTTCAGAATAGTTCAAAGTCATCCGAAATAGTGCAAAATAGTGTGAAATAGCTCAAAAAAGATTTTGTGCATTTGTAGTGATTCAGAACGTGTGTCATAATGTTGTGATACAAGTGGGATCCTTCTCCAGACCTTATAGCGCACAGTGAACCTATCATCCTTCCCTTTACTAAAATCCTGACTGTCTTAGTCAGCCAATCGAAGTCACATGCACAATGCATGATCGTGTTGAAAAACTTAGCGAAGTTGTTCAAAGCTTTTTGAGATGTTCGAAGTCGATAGGGAGAAGATTCGGTGAAAGGAAAATGGTCATAGGGCATTGTCGAGGGAGTTTGGAGTTGAGATCGAAGTGAGCAAAGGCATACATGGGCACATAAAGGTGAAAGCTGTTGAAGCTGTTTTGAAGAATGTCAAGCATAGTAGAACATGATCGATAAATAGGATGAGATCAAAATATGAAAAAAGGAAGAAAATAGGCAAATTTGATTAATGTTGGGGCTAACCATGGTCGTAATAATCGAGTCGAAGAACGGGTCGAATCAAAATCAGATGAAAAATCAAGGGGTCAAAAATGAGGTTGGAGAAGTACTTGTGAGCAATGAATGTGATAAAAATGTTGGTAATGAGGGGTAGATGAATTTTGAGGCGATATACAATGTGAATGGACTTTTGAGCACTTTACTAGACTTCAAAGGTGAATTCGAACACGAATCTAGTATTGGGGGCAAAGGCAATATCAAAATAGATGGTAACACAGAAGAGAGCATGGTTGACGAGATTGAGGACAAAAATACTGGTAGTGGTGAATGGCAAGTTGAGATCGGAATAGGCAATAGTGAGGGCGAGTGCGGCAAGGATTTTGGAGGCAAGATTGAGTTTGAAAATGATGAAGGTGTGACTACCGAAGTGGACTGGTGTGGAATAACTGAAGGCAAAGATGATGGGATTGGAATGGACATGGGTGATGAAGCTGGGATGATGTGATGAAGACCAAGAGGTGCGACATTCTCTCATTTGAGTACAAGCTGTTTTTCGAGGGCTAGTTCCTGTTCGAGTGCCGTGATACGAGCTTCGAAGTCATTTGAATCATTCGAGCTGTGAGGTATACTGTCAGACATTGAGTTCAATGTAGTCGAAGGTGCAATTTCGGTGATGAATGAGGTCAGGACAGAAACTTCTGGTCCTGATTTGGTCGAATTCAAGGCTGCAATAACTGATGCGAAGTTGGATGCAAATTGTTCGAAAATATGTAAAGCATCTTTGACGTCGATTGATGTGGTAGATTGCAATAGATTCGAGGTCAAAATCGATTTCTGGGGAATGGAGTACAAATTTGAGGATGCTATAGCAAATTTCATGGTGTTGTAGATGTCATTCAGCATATATGGGTCATCGGGATAGTGATCAGGGAACTTTACTTCAAGACGATCCATAATTCAATTCTGTAACTTCGCTTGGAAGCCTTGAAGAAAAACTCGACCCTGTTCAGTTTCTGAAAGTCTATGTTTCAAGTGAAGAAAGCTCATGACTTTGTAGAATGACCTGTAATAAGCTGCTAAATCATTTTCATCAAAAATACCAGTGTGAAGTTGTTCGTTAACGAGTGAATCCATGTCCAAAATGCTGTATTTTCATTCATCTTCTATTTTGGGATAGAACTTGAATACAGTGATGTGAAATTTGTCAAATGATGTGCTGTGTTCATACTCTGGAAGCAATTCCCAGATTTCATAAGAGTCGATGTTGATGTATCTGCAAGCATGTCTCTTCTTTAGGTCATGATCTGTAATACTGCAAGTCATGAATAAAAATTTGAGATCTTCGAAGTATTTTTGAAGGTCTTTAGATTGTCTTGAATCAAATTTTGGAGATGTAGAATGACCAGGAGCTGGCATAAAGGAGGTCGACATGTTAAAGGTAGATTTTGGAGGTCACAAAGTCGAAATTCATGTGATGTTGTGTTTTGTATGTTTTCGAAGTCAAAGATGGTAGCAATGTCATAAGCATGAAAGACGAAAGAGTGCAAAATAATATTTATCGAGAAGTGAGATACTGTATCAAGATCTCCTGGTTGTTCAGGAGGGTTGGAGGCAAAATGAGTTCAATGCAAAGTTGAGATCATTGAGTCCCCTTTGGTGAAATGAGTGGTAGAAAAGAGTGGAGGTGCAATGATGAAATGATCTAAAAACCCCTCGTGGTGGGCTCCAAAATGATGATACTCAACCTGGAAACCTAAACAAAACCTACTAAATGGCTTTGGATGGTATAACACGAGTCAGAGGAAGGGTGCAAGTTGGTACTAAATATCACCACTGAGACCAATACATTGTTTTTAGTGAGGCGAAATGATGAGGGATGGTGTGAATAGTCTGTAAGAGCATATGAAGTTGTTCAAATAAGTTTAAAGATGTGTGAAGTAGTTCAAATAAGTTCGAGGTATATCAAGGAATGAGTATAACAAATGTGAAGTGTTTGTCGAATGGTGATAGGCAATGGGCAATAAAACGAAGAGCGAATACAATAGTTTCAAAGAAGTTCATGATATTTCACAGAACTTAGAGATACAATGCAAAGATAAGACTCAAGAGAATGGCTCTTAAATCACATGATAAGTGAAAGGGTACCTTGTGCTATTCCCCATTGGTGGTCTTCAGTTGTAACTAACACAACTCTATATACAAAATGAAGAGATAGTACTAAAAAGGAAATAAGAACATATGTAAAACATGAGGCAATATATCAAACAATGAGGACTTGTAGATTATGAAACAAATGAAAAATGATAAATGATGAAACGTATAGTGTTCCCATATAGTAAAAGTACTTATCCCGTGCTTCAATATATCAATGAAATATAAAAATACACTTATTGCATCCTAAGTTTCTTGTAATCTCTCCTTGTGTCCGGTAGTGCTCGATATGCAACTAAATTGTTTGTTCTGGATGTGCGGCATGTATCAAAAGTGTTTCAAGACAGCTATATGGTGGCTGATATTATTTGAAATGCTGCGAATTTTTTTGAAGTGTCACAAAATGTCGTGAAATGGTTCAAAATAGTTCAAAGTCATCCAAAATAGTGCAAAATAGTGCAAAATAGCTCAAAGGATTTTGTGGCATTCATAGTGATTTGGAATGTGTGTCATAATGTTGTGATACAAGTGGGATCCTTCTCCAGACCTTATAGCATGCAGTGGACCTATCAACAGTGCAGGAGACCAACACCACCCATTCACCTGGTGAAGATACTGAGAGGACCTGCCCACACTGAGGGGCTAAATCGCCACACAGCCAGGGCAACTCTATGAAATACAAGATGCAAAAGCTGGATTGCAATACCTAGAGAAGACATGTCTGCTTGCCCCATCTGGAATGGAGCCTACCCTCAAAGATCTCATGAGTACTCTGTTTCAAGTAGGAGCCTTACTTGGAACTCCCCTTCAAATGTTGAATGGGATATGGGCCATGGCATTCTTACTCAAGGTAGCTAACCTACAAGCAAATGCTGACAATATTGCCTCTGCAGTTACTAAATTAGTACAACCAGCACTTGAAAACCTAGCAAGTGGCCTGGATAGGAAGGCAACAGATCTCTCAGAATCACTCCAGAATGCATCAGAAGATTTCACAACTTGAGCCAAGTCAGCCACAGACAACATCAAAAAACTCACCTTTAAACTCAGTGACTCATCTGAACAACTCAACAAAATCAGCTCCACCAGTTACAGAGATGCCCTACTACAGTGATAGGTCCACTGCACACTCTAAGGTCTGGAAAAGATTCCCAATCATATCAAGACATTACAACAAATGCGATGAACCACTATGAATGTGACAAAATTGATTTCAAACACTTTTTGAACAACTTTGCATGATTTCAAATAGCTTTGAATGATTTTGTGACACTTTGAATGCTTTCAAATGACTTTGCACTACTTAGAATGACATCAGCCACCATAGGGATATTTTAAAACCCTTTAGACACACACAAAACATCCAGCATGAGCCACTGCATCACATATCAAACACTACCAGACACAAGGAGAGACAATAAAAGAATTAGAATACAATAATGGTGGTTTTAAGGTTTCAACAATCTATTGAAACAACAAGAGGAGTACTCTTATTATATGGCAACACTGTACATTTCATTTATCATCATTTCTCATTTGTTTTTATGTTTTATAATACCTTTATTGCTGTGCATATTGTTTCATGTTCTACACTTGTTATATTTCCTTTTTAGTACTTACCTCTTCAAAATGTATATAGACTTGTACTAGTTACTTAGAACAAGGAAGAGAATAAGTTATCCTCTCACTCATCATCTGATTTAAGAGCTGTTCTCTTGAGTCTTAGCTCACATCATATCTCTAAGTTCTGTGAAATATCATGAACTTCCTCGAACTATTGTATTCACTCCTCGTTTTATTGCACATCACCTATCGCCTCTTGACAAACACTTCTTATTTGTTATATTTGCTTCTTAACATACCTTGACACTACTCCAACATCTTTGAACCTCCTCAAACTCACTTTGAACAACTTTGAACCCCTTCAAACCTTTTTTGAACTATTTTGCACATCTTTGAACTTATTTTGAACTCTTTCAAACTTCTTTGTATGCCTCTAAAGTTTATTTGCAACACACCTTGTCATTTTGTGTCACTCATTACAACCTTTGGATATCAGCGGTGATATTTAGTACCAACTCGCACTCTTCCTCTAGCCTGTGTTATACTTCTTAGGCCTTTTAACAGGTTTTTGTTATGTTTACAGGTCGAGTATAATCATTTTGGAGCCCACCATGAGGGGTTTCTAAATCATTTCATTGCCTAATCCATCTCAAATCTCCCAGCTTAGGCCAACCCAAGCTCAAAACCTTAGAATCAAGACTTGCCATGCCTTCAAATCTCTCAAACAATTGGGAGATATTCTAATTCCTGTCTCTGATGCAGAATCTACACATTGTCATTTGTTTTCCTCACCTATTTCCTCATCTCCAACCTCATCTTCCTCTTCTTCCTCATTGTCTACTACTTCATTTATTCCTCCAGCCACTTCAACATATCTACCATCTTTTGCTCAAGTTCTAACTCCTCAAATTATTACATCTATGGCCACCTAAGCAACAATGCCAGCTCGTGGACATTCCACAGCACCAAAATTCAACCCTACTCAACGTCAAGAGCTTCATTGATACTTTGACGACCTAAAAATACTCTTTAGAGACTGCAATGTTATGGATCCAGAGATTATGAAGAAGCATGCCTGCCAATATGTTGATATCGATACATCTGAACTCTGGGAATTAATTCCAGAATATGAAACTGGCATTTTGTTTCAAGACTTTCGCATCACAATTTATAGACTATAGCCTGGTTCTGAAGATGATTGAAAATGGTCAATTTCAGACATGGACAAGCTTGTTGGTGAACAGCTTCACATCAGTATTTTTGATGGAAATGATTTAGGGTTATACTACAGATCATTTTATAACATCACAAAGTTCCTACTCTCTAAAGAATGAATTTTGGAAGCAGAACAGAGTAGGGCATTTGTTCAAGGTTTCCAGCAAGGCCTATGGTTACAAATTGCATGATGACTTGAACTAAAATTTTCTGACCACTATCCAGATAATGCCTACCCACTCAATGACATTCATGCAGCAGCAAAATTTGTTTTAGCAGGGTCAAATGGTTTGGATTAAACATCATTACAGTCTTCAGGTACTCTGGCATCGACTTCGACATCTTCAACCCAAATCAAATCAGAAGACTTATCAGTGATTTTCGAAAGATTTGCAACTACGCTCATCATGGCTCTAGCAGGTTTGAAACCCACTAATCCTCCTCGACCTAACAGTGGCTTCCATTTGGACCAGCTCGAAAATCTAGTTTGTGTCTTCTGTGGACTCACCAGTCATTTCATTAGTGACTGCTTGATTTGCCAGTCCTACAGTGACTCACAAAACTGAGTCAATGTTTTGGACTTTTTGATTCATTGTTGAATAGCTTCCCATAGACACCAAAACCAAACAAGGTATTGGTGTACCGAATAACATACATGATCAGGGATACCAAACAAACAAAGAATTATGTAATTTTAATCATCCCTCATGGAGATATGATCATTTTAATTCAGGGACTCATTGACTCAGTTTTGTGAGGTGGTATCAATATTATGATAAATTGTAATTCTAGTATTTTGTATGACCTCCCTTGGCCTTAATAACTGCTCCCAACCTTCTAGGAATGCTTTTAATCAAATTCTGACACACCTCTGATGGAATATTATTCCACTCTTCTACTACTCTTTCCCATAACTCCCAAATTCCTTTTGGTGCTGTTGGATACTTGTCTAACTGGTTCTTGAGGTGAACCCAATGATGTTCAATAGGACTGAGGTCTGGAGATTGGGCAGGACAATCCAGAAGAGTAATATTGTTGTTCTCTATCCATTTCTTGGCCTTTTTTGAGGTATGCTTGGGGTCATTGTCTTGTTGAAAAATCACCTCTTCTCCAGAAATTCCACTCTCCTCCAAGCTAGGCAGCATATGGTCCTTCAAAATGGACACATACTGGTCAGCATTTATCCTCCCCTCAACCTCTGCAAGATACCCAACTCCATTCCATCCCATACACCCCCATACCATAATGTTTCCTCCCCCAAATTTGACAGTTCCCTGCACCTCTCTCTCAATCAGCCCCTCTCCCTTCTGTTTCCAGACCCACTCTCTCCCATCTGACCCAAACCTGTTGATTTTAGTCTCATCTGACCAAATAACCCTCCTCCAGTCTTCCACAGTCCACTCTCTATACTTCTGAGCAAAAGCCAATCTTGCTTTCCTATGCCTTATACTAAGCAAGGGCCTTTTCTTCACCACAGCCTTGAATGAGTTTTTTCTGAGAATTCTTCTGACTGTTTCTGAGGAGACTGGAGTGGGGATGATGCTGTTGATGTAATGGGTGGCCTAAACAGCATTTGCAGCCTTGCCAGTGGTGATTTGGGTAAGGATGGCTCTCTGAGAGGTAGATGAGAGCTTAGAAGGACAACCACTAGAGGGGGAATCCAGGTTTGGATGGAGAGCCCTGAGTGTTCTGGATACATTAGACTGGCTGAGGTTGAGTTTAGAGGCAATATTGTGGGTAGAATAATGATTGGAGGCCAGGGAAGGAATGTTTTCCTTTTGAGCAGAGGAGATGGGATGCATTGGAGAATATTGAAGTATGAAGAATGCTAGTCCTGATTAAATACTATAATTTAAGGTCCCATCAAGGGTCACATCACCTTAGAAACCATCTGTCAAGATTTTGACATTATACAGTTGGTGGAGCATCAGATTCTAATATTTCTGACTACCCCTCACAAAACTGAGTCAATGAGTCCCTGAATTAAAATGATCATATCTCCATGAGGGATAATTAAAATTACATAATTCTTTGTCTGTTTGGTAGCCCTGATCATGTATGTTATTCGGTACACCAATACCTTGTTTGGTTTTGTTGTTTATGGGAAGCTATTCAACAATGAATCAAAAAGTCCAAAACATTGACTCAGTTTTGTGAGTCACTGTATATTAATGAAGGAAAGTGTAAAAAGAACACTGAAAAAAAAATCGTCCTTCCAAATGGATGGTTCACTCCTCGAAACATCCCTGGTCACTTTTTCAAAGACAGAATTGACAAATGGACTTGATAAAATCCTTCAACCACCACTATGCCATAACTAATGTACAACATCACACCTTTGACAGCTATTTAAACACCACCTAGAGGCATTTACCAAGTTTCCGAACAATCCATGACAACTGAAGATCTCATCACAAAGCTCGAACAAGAGATATACACTTTGCAAAGTGGTAGGCCTTTTGCTAAAACTAATTTGAACATACCAACAATCCCTGTATCTCAGCCTTTGATTCCTCCAAAAACTGCATCAGTCGAACAATCGACTACACAAGTACCTGCATCATCCATCTCATTTATGGCAACAAACCTACCAACCTCAACTTCGGCACCATCTTTGACTTCAGAAACAACTTTGCAGCACATCATTCATCCTTACACCACTGCAAAAGAAAATTTGTACTTACCACCACATGAATAAAACTTTGGATCAACAGTGAAAGGTAAAGCCAAAGATGGTTCTTCACACCATACCCAAGCCCCAATTCAAAAGGATAAAATAATGGAAGATGTTTTTGCTCATTTAATGAAGATGCCAATTATATTACACTAACCCCTGAGAAATTGTTGTCTCTATTGCCCAAAGTTTGTACAAAATAGAAGGAACAGATTACTCCACATCGAATTCAGCAGTCCAAAGGAAATAATGCCACAAATTTGCTTAACAATGAGATTTTTGTAATCAATGATCCCTTCAAAACTTATATTAACAGTCTTTGACCTGGTGATATTCCAGAACCCTTCATAGCTGCAAAGGAATCTCACTCGATTAGGTCAATTATCTTGAATGTCAACAGAGGAAATCCAGTCAAAAGCATCATAGACCCCAGTTCTTCAATTATCGCAATGTCTGAAGAAATTTGCCACGAACTTGGGCTTACCTACGATCTGTTGATCCACATCCCACTTCAATTGGCTAATGGAGGCATCAACAAAAGTTTGGGTTTAGCATGAAATGTGCCTTGCAAAGTAGGGAGTATCATGCTATTCATGCAAATCCACATAATTTGTGACCCAGCCTACAATATTCTACTTCATCAACCATTCGATGTGCTCACAGAAAGCACTGTTAAAAACTACAGAAACAAAGCTCAGACAATCATGATATACAATTCTAATTTGACATGATCATGCACAATCCCCACGATACCCCATTCTAATCAGTGTCAAAAGGATTTTCACAACCAGAGGACAAAATTTCAGACATTGACCAGTGCGCTCTCATTATCTCATTCGATCCCTCTAATTTATCTATCACTATCGAATGCACTGCAAATATCCCCAATATGGAGTCCTCGAACTCCTCGAAAAACATTTCTTATTCTTCAATTCTTGCGAATTTATATTTAAAGGCAGTCAGCAATATGAAACATATTTATCAACCTTGATGGTGACATCTATGCCCTCTATGCCTATTCTCGACTCCTTACATCCAATTTTTGTGGCATCGAAAAAGAAATACAAGCCTGTCGCAAAGAAAATTTGCCCAGTTATCACTGAACTGCCCAACCGATTTCGCATTATTTGAACAATCACTGGTGACCCTCTCAAAAACATGCTAAAACTAAATCCTCATCCACCATCGTTAATCCCCAGTTTTTGATATTCACTCCAATATAAAGCTATCATTGACAAGAATTATCCTGGCAATTTTCTATGGCCAGAGGAATGGAAGCTCATGCATGATTTTATTTGAAATCATGAAAGAGCTTTTGCGTGGACAGAACGAAAGTGAGAAAGTTTTCACTCTAACTTTTTTCCTCTAGAATTTCCCATTGTTCCTTATACTCCATGGGTTGAATGAAACATTCCTATACCTCCAGGTTTGTATGAACAGATATGTGAAATGCTGAAAAAGAAGATAGAAGCAGGAGTATATGGACCATTGAACTCTTTGTATCAATCACAATGGTTTTGCATCACAAAAAAGGATGCAACATCACTTCAAATTGTCCAGTCTTGAACCACTTAACCAAGTAATGATCCAGCACTCAAGCATCATATTGATACCCAAACATTTAGCAGAACAATTCGATGGATGATCATGCAGAGGAATGTTGGATCTTTATGTGGCATTCAATGAAAGGAAAGTAGCAGAGTCATCTCGCAATCTGACCATGTTTCAGACACTGTTTAGAGTGCTATGCATTGTTACCCTACCTATGGGTTGGACAAATTCAGTTCCTATCTTACACGACGATGTGACATTCATTCTACAGCCTGAAACTCCTCATATCACCATCCCTTACATTGATGATACACCAGTTAAGGGCTCAAAATCAGAATATTGAACGATTGGTGGATCTTATGAAATCATCCCCAATAATCCAGTGATTCGATGCTTCATCTGGAAACACTTTGAAAACTTAAATCGGATAGTTCAGCACATGAAGTATTGTGGAGGAACATTCTCAGGTCCAAAACTCTATCTTTGCATCCCTGAAATAATTGTTTTAGGGCATCGATGTAATATCGAAGGTCATATGGCCAATCCCACTCGAATCGCAGCTGTTAGCAAATGGAGACCATGTCAAAGCCTCACCAAAGTCAAAGTGTTTCTAGGGACAATTGGAGTTTGCTGTATCTTCATTCAAAATTTTGCTCAATGAGCTGCAGCACTGATTCAACTCACTCAAAAAGATGTTTCTTTTGAATTTGGAGCAAAACAAATAGCAGCCCAAGAAGATTTGAAAGAAGCTCTAATCAACTCCCCAGCGATTCGAGCTATCGATTACTTATCTGCAGCCCTGGTTATCCTATTGGTTGACATTTTAAACATCGCTATTGGTTTCTTTCTCACCCAATGCAATCCTGAAAACCCTCAAAAACAATATTATAGTCAATTTGGATCAATTATGCTTAATGACCATGAATCCTGATTTTCACAGCCAAAACTCGAACTTTATGGTCTATATCATGCTCTCAGAGCACTACGATTGTACCTAATAGGAGTTCGAAGGCTTATCATCAAAGTCGATGCATGATATATCAAAGGCATGCTTTCAAATCCTGATATCACACCTAGCGCTAGCGTCAATCGATGGATAGTATCCATCCTAACCTTTTACTTTACATTAGTCCATTTTGCAGGGACACACCATGGCCCTGATGGACTTTTAAGATGCCCCCCACAAGACGAAGATGCTCAGCTCAACAACAAAGATGATTTTGGAGACTGGATCAACTGTTTTTATGGTTCTGTATGGTGTGGGCCATTAAGTCACCGCTACTTTTGTGCAGCTGAAATAGGCTGCCCAAAAATGGATGAAAACCTTATTCACTTAACAAAAAGCATTCTTTTGATGAGAGAAAGAAAATTGTTAAAGGAATTTCCAAAATAATGAAAACTGGGCAAGATATTAATTTTTATGTCAGCAGAATTTGATCTATCTGGCCTAAAAAGGAAATTAAGGGTCCCACAGTTGGAATTAAGTGTCGAATTGATGAGCGAGCATCTCTTGGATGTGCTAATGAGATATGTAGATCCATGAGCTGAATTCTTTCACTTGAAACTGGGCATCCTTTGCATCCATCCCAGACCTGTAAGCTTCCATCCACCTGATCATTCGGTGTTCCTACAGCTGAATTGTCTTGAGTTTGATGGATTCAAGGGCCTTTGGCAGATTGTCTTTGAGTGTGTTAAAGGTATAATCACAATGATTGCAAAGATATCTTTTCACAGCACCCCAGAAAAACTCAATAAAGTTGAGCTCACAGTAAAACTTTGGCAAGAAAACACAAAGATGGCCAGCTGCTTCGATGACCTCCTGAATGAGGGACTTCTGTTCCTGAAAATCAGACTGAAGTCTGAGGATGTGTGCTGCACAGCATGCCATGGCTTCTGGGACACATTTTGGAGACTTGCATTCCATGCGCAAATCTTTTGTGTCAATTCCACATTCCATCAGGACTTGTTTTATGCCCTTTGGCATATCCAGAAACTCAGAGTGATCTTGTGGAAAGGCCATCAGCTGGACAATGGTTTCACCACCAGATATGAACCAGCCATCCCGCATGTGAGCCTGCTTTCACCCTGGCCTCATATTCATCTGTGAGACAAGCAGGGCATCAGTTGCATATGCTGAATGTCCTTGTGAATTATCCACCATGATCAGAGCCTGATATTCAGGCCCATGAAGTTCCTCAAATGCCAGAATGATTTTTTCTTTCAGCTGTAATAATCAAGTAAGCCAAATGGGAGTAACTGACAGGTTATCATGGTTCAAACCTGCTTGACAAATAGTTCTCCTGTCCAGTACCCCTCGTAATTCTTCCCATACTCCAAACTTTGGCTTGCTTTCTCCAATCAACTGAATGTTGAACAAATAACATCACTTTGATGCATCCCTCAACCAACCCCCTTTCTTTTGAGTGTGTGTTCACCATCCAATACCCAGCTCTGTTTGACTCCATCATTTGCTTGACATGTCATCTCGTCATGTGCACAGAGTACAAGCTTCCGCTCGCCTAGACTGCATGGCTTTATCACCTCCTGTTGGACATCACCCATGATATACTTGACAAGGCACTTCTAGTGTTCTTCCATTTCAGGCAGGAAGACATGTTGATGATAATGAACCACATCAGGGCAATCATGACCATCGTAATAAAGTGATTTCTTGTGTTCCATATATTTGAAGCCTTCCCGATGCAACCAGCGGCGGGCTGTACATATGGAAATACCCTTTCCCACCTTCAGTTGAATCCTTGGGAACAGTTCCAAATCAAGATACTTCTTCAATTCATGTGGCATCTTGGAGTCAACAATTTGATGGAGGTATTTCTCTGTGGCCTTTGTTGCCATATTATCTTTACTGAACTCCATCAGTTTTTCAGGATTCATCGACCATTTGTTCGACCGTACAAAGGAACACAGCTTGGCACAAACCAAAGGATTGTCAAGTAGTGTGAAGACCTTGACATGTTGACCCTTCAAGGACACAGGCAGCTCACACCACTTTATCCACCCATGAACCTATTGCTGGACAAGGCGACCTCCCCACTTGCGGGAAAACCCTTGGCCCTCAGCAGCAATTTTGAATGCCTCTATCGACTTGTGGCCATTTTTCATGACCAGCTGTAAATGGCTTTGAATTGCCTGTGCACAGTACACTTGCAGGCCCTCTCGACCAGCCACAAATCCAGTTTGTTTGGATTTGATAAGCTTTTCGATAGCCACAAGACCCTCTTGGAGATTTGCATGATGTTCTTTGCATGCCTGTTCATGAGCAACATGAGTGGGGATGTTGAGGGTAGCACGTTTGCATTTGAGAGGTGGGGAGTCATCCTCAGATTCTTCATGTTCATCATCCTCTGACAGATCAGACAGATACCCAGTGAAAATCGGCTCACTCTCTTCAATTGCTCCCTCAGGCTCCACTAATGAGTCAGGACTCTCGTGTGCATGTTGCAGATTTTCGGAGGGCTTTGAGAAATACCGTGTGAAGGCAGCTGCAGTTTCACTGTGATTTTCATTGCAGGCAAGCACGCAGTTGATTTTTAGTGATGAGTACTCATGTTTTGCAGGTTTGTTCATCCCTGTGTGCTCAATCTTTCACCTCCTTCCTTTTCCTCTGCTTTGACCTCTCCAACTGGCCATTGTACCCTAGCCCTCAGTTCATCTCTGCCCTTTTTCATTCCTTTGATGATATCGATCACATCAGCTCCCAATATATCGCCACATCTACATGCAGTGCAATAGGTGTGGTGGTGGATTGTTGTGTGTGATAAATGGATAGTGCAATGAGTGCGCAGCGAGGAATGTGAGTTGCTGGCAAAGCATAAAAGGAATGCATAAAGGCACATCGAGTGTTATGAGAAGGGAGCAGACACTACAAGGATGGGGAGGCAACACTTTTCTCATGTTATTGTTCTCATCCATTTATTGTTCTTATTGTTCCATTCATGCTTATTGTCTTACACTCTTGTTGTTCTATGCAAGCCATGTCCATTTATCTCTAATCATTTACCGCCACTCTCTCCCATGCTATTGTACTATTTTGTGGACATGCTCATCTTTTTCTCATGTTATTGTATATATGCTCAATTGCCTATTTAGGAACTATCTTGTGTTTGTAATATTTAAACCACAATGAAACACCAGGCAAGCTCAGCTTGACCTGGTCATTCCTATGTTCTCAACAAACTGATAAGTCATCCTCAACTGTCACTTATGAGCAACAGCAAACTCTGATCTGAGAACTATTGATCTTAACAAAAGGTCAAGCTGTTCTATATTCTGCCAACTAATCTCAGTCCAGGCAGCCACCAACTGAAGAACAACTCTTACAAGAGAACCAACCACTATACACGCAGAAACAATGGCAGCACCATCAACCCCCATTGTCCCTGAAACACCCATCTCACCCATTTGATCTGGAAAAATAAAGATGAGAGCACCCACAGACTTTGCAGGTGATTGCTTTAAAACCATGCTCTTCCTCTTGGAGTGTGGGGCCTATGTCGATGCCAACCCTCAGGCATTTGAGGATGATCAGTGCAAGATCCTATTTATGCTCTCATATATGAATGGAGGAACAGCAGGGCCATGAAAACAGGCCTACTTGGAAGAACAATATATTGAATTGAAACCCTGGGACTCATTCCAGGAATTCATCATGAAAGTTCGAGCAGCCTTCTCACTGATCGATGATGCAGAGAACATGCAAAAGCAACTCAGAGCACTCACACAAGGAGCAAAGGGAGTTGACGAGTATATTTTTCCGTTTAAAACACTGGCATACTGCACAAAGATAAAAGAAGATGCAGCCTTGATTGAATATTTTGTAGATGGACTCAACAATTGAGTCCTTGACAAGGTCTTTGGCATGGATAATCTGTCCGACACAATCGAAAGGTGGTACACTCATGCGGCCAGAGCAGAAGGACATTTAAGAAGAGTGAAAGCAATAAAGGAAAGGACTTACAGCAATGCAGGAGGGGGAGGAGAAGCTGGAGGCTCTTCAAAGGACCCAAATGCCATGGACATCGATGTGACATGTCTCTCTTATGCAGAGAGACTTGAACATATTAAAAAAGAAAAGTGCTTTATCTGTCACAAAGCAGGGCACAGAGCGAGCAACCATAAGGGAGGGAAGGAACCTCCCACAAAAGAAGAAAAGAAACCAGAGGAAAAGAAGCTGAAAATAAAAAAGAAAGCCTAGAGACCACTACCAGAGAATCCAAACCCTAATCAATGAGCTAGAAGAGAAGGAGAAGGAGGAGGTCCTTGACTTAATGGTAGCAGAGGGTTTTCAAAGCAGCAGCCCACATCAGCAGTGGACTCCACCAAAATTATAGTCTTAAGTATATTGGTAGCACAAGTAAGCAACCAATCTATGCACATTCCCATTTACTGTGTGCTAGGAGATGAAAAAGCTGAACTACCCACCCTAATCAACTCCAGGGCAGTGGGAACATTTATAGATCACCAGGTAGTAGAGTAACTCAGATTAAAGAGATTGCCTCTCCCAAAAAGGATCCTTGCCAAAAACATCAATGGAACTCTTAACAAAAATGGGATGATCATGCACTACATCAACATGAACATGGAGATCAGAGGAGAAAAGGAAAACATCAGACTGCTGGTAACTGGCCTGAGAAAGGAAAGGATAATATTAGGATACCCTTGGCTTCAGAAGTGCCACCCCATGATTGACTGGAAGAAGGGGACTCTCTTCATCAAACCAACCAAGAGGCTCCTAATTGGAAAGATCCAAACTATGATCAAACAGACCCAGCATGGCAAAATTGATGGTAAACAAAGTCCCACTATAGATGACAAGGGGCTGCTTGCACTGAGAGTAACGTTGAGCCTGACTCTTGGAAGGCTACCTATAAGGAGTGCTGGAGAGACCTTTGGGGAAACTCACCTCACCACTGCCAAGCACATGAAGAGTAGGCTTGGGACAGTTCATCTCACAACAGGACTTTGTGCCAAAAATGAACAAAACAACCATGGACCACACCTGGCAATGGATGTGGACCCTGATGATGACCTGCAGATGCCAGTATTAGATTCTGCAGGCATCAAAGTATCACTCTGCACTGAGGGAAGTCAGGATGGCACAGAAGCACTATTCGCATATATTCAGGGGGAACCCATGATCAGGGTATTCAGAACTGGGGAATCACCCCTTACTATCGAATCTGACTATGTCCCACTGAATTACTGAAAACTCAGGCAAATCTCTCGCATCACCTGATCTTGGCTAACCAGCAGAATTGCGTACTCGAACACCATGTACATTTGAGCAAAGACTTTCATCTCACAGAAGCTTGCCCATGAGAGCAAAAACAAGGAGAAGGAGCAATTACTGGATGATCTACTCCCTGACAAGTATAAGGAGTATCAGAAGGTGTTCGAAAAGGCAGCATTGGAAAGGTTTTTTGAGTCAAGACTGTGGGACCATGCAATTGAGCTGAAGCTGGATTTCATCCCAAAAGACTGCAAGGTCTACCCCATTACCCCAGCTGAACAAAAGAAATTAGATGAGTTCATAGACAAAAACCTGAACAAGGGGTACATCATCCCATCTAAGTCACCGATGGCATTGCCATTCTTTTTCATTGCGAAGAAGGGCTCTAATGCCCTATGACCCTGCCAAGACTATCAATACCTAAATGAAGGAACCATCAAGAATTCCTACCCTCTCCCTTTGATCAGAGATCTACTTGACAAGTTAAAAGGGGCTAAATGGTTCATGAAATTAGACATCAGGTGGGGATACCACAACATCTGGATTAAGAAGGAAGATGAGTGGAAGACCACTTTCAAAACTAACAAAGGGCTATTCAAGCCCAAAGTGATGTTTCTTGGCCTCTGCAACTTTCCAGCTACCTTCCAAGCAATGATGAATGATGTCTTTTGAGACATGCTAAATGAGGGGTGGCTAGTGATTTATATGGATGATATCCTGATCTTCTCAAAAGATCAAAAAGAACACAAAGAAAGGACAAAAAGGGTTTTGGCTAGATTAAGAGAAAATGATCTCTTCTTAAACCCAAAAAGTCTAAGTTTGATGTGCAGGAGGTAGAATTCCTTGGATTGATCTTGCAGCCAAATCAACTAGCAATGGACCTGACTAAACTTAGTGGGATAAGGGACTGGCCATCCCTGACCAACGTCAAGGGAGTCCAATCACTCCTTGGTTTCGGTAACTTCCATTGAAAATTCATTGGCAATTTTGCTGTGATCACGAAACCACTGAACGACTTAACAAAGAAGGGCCAACCCCTCAACTGGACAAGTGAATGCCAAGATGCATTCGAAACCCTAAAGCAGAAATTTTCTGAGGCACTGGTATTACTCATGCCAGATACAGAAAAACCATTTGTAGTGAAAAGTGATGCATCAAAATATGCTACTGGAGTGGTCCTCAAGCAAACTGATACTAATGGGGACTGGCACTCTTGTGGGTACATCTCTCACTTTCTCACACTGACTGAGAGAAACTACAAGATCTACAATTGAGAACTGCTCAGAATAATATGGGTGCTAGAAACCTGGAGACACTATTTGCAGGGATCGAAACACCCAACAATGATTCTATCAGACCACAAGAACCTGATATACTTCAGGACCACATGAAAACTAAACTGATGGCAGGCCAGATGGAGTTTGTTCCTCTCCCAATTTAACCTACAACTCATGCACATCCCTGGGAAAATGATGGTACAATCCAATGCACTCTCCCAATGAGGGGACCACATACCAGAAGTAGATAATGATAATGATGACATCACTATGCTTAAAGACAAGGTCTTCACCCAAACAATCAATACAGAACTGAAAGATCTACTAGCTGAAAGAATGATGGGGGATGACCTACTAAAAGAGATAGTAAGGGTGATCAAAGAAGGAGGAATGCCGCCAATCAAGTTGGCAATAGAAAACTGGAGAATGGAATACAATGGGACAGTCTTCTTTAAAAAACACTGTTACATCCCCAATGACAAGGAGCTGCATGCATCATGGAAAAGTACCACAACAACATTCTCACTGGACACCCTGGCCGATTCCAAACACTGGGGTTGGTCCGGAGGGACTACTGGTGGCCAGGGATGATGATCTTCACTACATTGACAGTGATAGATCTACTATGCACTATAAGGTCTGGAAAAGGATTTAACCATATCGAGACATTATGACATGCACTCCAAATCACTATGAATGCCACAAAATTGACTTTGAATGTTTTCAAACTATTTTGCACTATTTTGAATGACTTCGAGACATTTTGAATGCTTTTGAACTATTTTGCGACACTTCAAATAACTTTGCAGCATTTTGAACAACATCGGCCACCATATAGCTGTCTTCAAACACTTTTGATATGTGCTGCACATCTGGAACAAGCCAATTTGCCACATATCGAGCACTACTGAACATGAGGAGAGACTACAAGAGACTTAGAATATGATAAGTGCAGTTTTATGTTTCATTGATATATTAAAGCAATAGAACAAGAACTCTTACCATACTGGGACAATGTACATTTCACTTATTATCATCTCTCATTTTGTTTTATGTTTTACAATACCTTTATTTGCTGTGCACATTGCCTCATGTTCTACAATTGTTATATTTTCTTTTTAGTACTATTCCTTCAAATTGTATATATACTTGTATTAATTACTTAGAAAAGAAGAATAGCAATGGGGAACAGAGCACAAGTTACCCTCTCACTCATCATCTGATTTAAGAGCCATTCTCTTGAGTCTTATCTTTGCATCATATCTCTAAGTTCTGCAAAATATCACGAACATCTTTGAAACTATCATATTCACTCCTTGTTTTATTGCACATTGCCTATCGCCTTTCGACAAACACTTCACATTTGCTAAACTTGTTCCTTGATATACTATGAACCTCTTCGAACCTCTTTGAACTTCTTTGAGCCTACTTCAAACTATTTCACACATCTTTGAACCTATTTCAAACTCTTTCAAACACCTTTGTATGCCTATACAGACTATTTGCAATGCGCTTCATCATCTCGTCTCACTAAAAACAATGTTTGACTACCAGCTCACACCTTTCCTCTGACTCGTGTTATACCATCCAAAGCCATTTAGTAGGTTTTGTTTGGGTTTCCAGGTTGAGTATCATCAATGGGTGCACCACCTGCCAACAAATGAAGGTTAACATGCACCCCATGTCACCGCCACTACTGCCTATAAAATCCGAAGCGACATGACCATTCACACTCATAACCATGGACTTTATCATGGACCTACCAATCAACAATGGATCAGACAGCACCATGGTCATGGTAGACCATGGCCTTATAAAGGAGGTGATTTTTATCCCATGTAATAAGACTATCGATGCACTAGAGGCAGCAGACCTCTATCTCCACAATGTATTCAAGAGATTTGGGCTACCTGACAGAATCATATCTGATCAGGACCCAAGATTCGCTTCCAATGCCTTCCAAGAGTTGGGAAGATTACTGGAAATTAAACTATCTATGAGTACTGCCTATCACCCACAGACAGATGGAGAAATGGAATGTGTTAACCAAGAACTAGAGATTTATCTCCACATCTTCTGTGCAAATGTTAGAGCGACACCCACTAATCTGCTAGCTGGACCATGCAGGCTCTCCTACAAGAAGGCAGTGGGGGGTGCACACGTGATGGGGGGTTTGATGGATTTGATGCTTGGGGTTAAAAATAGAATAGTTGGCTGAAATAGGCCTTTTGCACCACTATTGTGGATGGAATACCTAAGAGAACTCAACTGAGGTCTCCTAGTATTTATTTTAGAGTTATATACTATGTTACACATTGTAGTATGTTATTACAGATGCATGCATACATGCGCATACATATTGATGCATGTAAATAAAGAATTCCCACGCTGACAAATAATGCGTATATAGGTGTTTTGTAGCATATTTTGGTGAAATAAAATAAAATAAAATAAAATAGAATAAAATAAAAATAGTATTATGTAATAGGCATGTTAGGAGACTGTTTCCTAACATTACCCCCCTTTTAGGCCTCGACTTCCAGGCAAGAAAATATTGTATCTGTCCCCTCTGTGAAATTCTGGTAAGGCCAGAACTTCATTCCTTCATACACCATCCTAGCAATGCGACATGGAGCATTTGGATTACGTTTAAAGAATTGGGCGATTGTCTTGCGCACTCGCTTACAATTCTCTTCTGGCTCCCATGAATTATTTTCATCAGTGTAGTTCTTCCACTTGATTAAGAACTCCAATTTATTTCATCGAAGGCGAGAGTCCAAAACCTCTTCCACAATATATTCTGGAGCACCTTCTACTGTTATTGGAGGCTGTGGAGTAGTTTGTTGACCAGGAATAGTGGGTGGGCAGTAAGGGCATAAATGGCAAATGTTAATCTCAGGATCAATCTTGAATGACTGAGGTAATTTTAACACTACCGCATTGGGTGAAATTATTTTAGAAATCGGATATGGGCCAACTTGCTTCTCCATAAGCTTTTTTGAAGGTCGTGGAATATTCAGATTCTTGGTACTTAGCCATACCAAGTCACCAGCTTTGTACTCTGGAGCAACAGCTTGAGTACGATCTGCGTCTTGCATCATATCATCACGTGCTTTCATCAATGCTGCCTCTGCTTCCTCCTGCACCTTTCGCATTTTTGACACAAAGTCCTCCACTGATTGTACCTTGACTTCCCTTCAAGGTTCTACTCCCATTCTGGGATGATAACCATAATTAGTGAAGAAGGGTGACATGCAAGTAGCTGAATGGAATTTATTATTGTGAGAAAATTCTGCAATTGCCAACTATTCAGGCCAGTCAGTTTGTCAGTGATTGACAAACATGTGTAGATACTGCTCCAACTCCTGATTTATTCTCTCTGTCTGCCCATCGGTTTGTGTGTGATATGCCGTAGACAATTTGGTTTGAATCCCCAATATGTTATTTAACTCTCGCATAAATGCAGAAGCAAATTGTGATCCACAATCGGAGATAACCATATCAGATAATCCATGTAACTGCCATACCTGATTTGGATAGAGGCATGCCAAGCCCAATGATGAGGTTTCTGCAGTAGTAGGAATGATATGGACTTCCTTTGTAAAGTGGTTGCATACTACAAATATTGCATCGTATCCTTAAGCTTCAGTAATCCTGTGATAAAGTCCACAGATATGTCTCACCATGGCACTTTAGGTATAGGGTTCGGCATTAATTTCCCAGCAGGCTTTTCTGGAAATTTCTTTCCCCTCATGCACATGTCACATCTATCCACATACCCCAATACATACTTTGAAATTCTGGGCCACCAATAATTTCTCATCACCAACTCCAACGTCTTCCACCTTTCTGGATGTCCAGCAGCTGGCATGTTATGATGTAACTGTATGATCTCCTTCATAAATCTTGATTCTTCGGTACATAGACCTTTCCTCTGAACAATACTAACCCTTGTTCTTCAACCCATTCATCTCCTTTAATATTACCTTTCTTCTCTCTCCTCACAGCTTTCACAGCTTCCACTACTTCATCATCCATCTCTGAACATTGCCTGATTTTAGACAACATTTCCATCTCTGAGCTATCCACCAATAAATGTCCTTGATGCATAGCACAAATACAAAAGTATTCAGGTTTGAGTAGGGTAGTATTTTTATTGTCCTCCTCCACTCCCCTTTCATGATCTGTACATCTGGATAATGCATCTGCTTTCCTCATCAAGCTTACCACTTTGTGGACCAAGTGAAAATTAAAGTGCAATAGAAATAATGCCCAATGTGCTTGTCGACAGTTAAGCTTTTTAGCAGACATGAAGTACTGCAGATTTTGATGGTCTGTCCAGATTTCAATCTGATGCATACATACCTCCAAATAATGTCTCCATGCCTCCAATGCTCATATTATTCCCAACATCTCTTTATCATGCACATCATAATTCCTCTCCACATCATTCAACCCTTTAGACAAATATGCACAAAGATGCCATTTGTCATCTTCACATAGCATTGATAATACTGCTCCAGTAGCAAAGTCTGATGCATCTGATTCCACTCGTAAAGGACGTGTGAAATCTACTGGGACCAACATTGGCTCTTCCACAAACTTCCTCTTCAACTCCTCAAATGCTGTCTGCTGTTGTTCTCCCCATCTCCACACTACTCCCTTTCGCATAAGATTGTGTAATGGTGCAGCAATTTTGGAAAAATTATGAACAAAGCAATGATAAAAATTGGCAAGTCCCAAGAAAGCCTGAACTTCCTTGATATGGGTAGGCACAGGCCAATCAACAATTGCCTGTACCTTGATAGGATCCATCTTGATTCCATCAGGACCAATCTTTAATCCCAAGAACTCGATCTCGCTTGCTCCAAATACACACTTCTCCAGTTTAATGAATAAATCATTCTCTGCCAATCTGTTCAACGCCTCCTGCACTATCACCTCATGATTTTCTTCATTCTCCATGAATATCAAAATATTGTCAATGAATATTATCACCACACCTTTGTCTATCACATCCTTGAAAATGTCATTCATCATATTTTGGAAAGTTGGGGGACTATTGGTCATTCCAAAAAACATGACTAGTGGCTCAAAGGATCCTTGACACATGGCAAATGCTGCTTTCCACTCATCTCCTTTTTTTATTTATACATTGTTGTACCCCCAGCGTAAATCCAATTTTGTAAAGACCTTGGCCTTTCCCACTTTGTCAATTATCTCTGAGATCAACGGCAAAGGGTACACATTCTTTACTGTCCACTCATTCAAATACCTGTAATCTGTACACATCCTCTTCCTGTGATCTTTTTTTGGTACAAAGAATACTGGTGATGTCTGCAGTGATTTTGAAAGTTGTATGTATCCCTTGCGCAACTGTTCATTAAGGAATGCATCCACTTCTTCTTGTTCCTTCAGAGATAATGGATAGACTTTTGACTTCTTCAGCACAAATCCTGGCTTCATCTCAATAGCATGATCCCATGGCTTTCACACTGGCATCCGCTCTGATTCCTTCTTCTGAAAAACTGACAAATATTTATGGTAGGCTTTTGGCACCCACTCCTCCACTGGCTTCTCCACTTTCTCCACATTTTTATCCCATGACTGTCCTCCATGAATTTCCCTAAAGGTCTGCTTCTGTTCTTCTTTACTTGTCATAATTGGAACTTCCCTGTTTGGCATATCCTCATCTTCCACTTCCTCCATCGTAACAGAATACTTCCTTGGACGTTCTTTCTCTCTCTTTTCCTTCTTCTCCTTTTTTACTTTTCTCTCATACACATTACATTCTTTAGGACAATGAGTCATGTGTACCTTCCCAGTTTTCCAATCAATTTCTGGATTATGTTTTCATAACCACAGACATCCAATTATTAGATTGGTTTTCCCAAGGTCGCACACTTCAAATACAGCTCACTCCTGATGATCCTGATACTTCAATATCATCGTCACCTCCTCCTTAATAGTTCCTCCATGATTGATCGTACTGTCAATATTGTACACCATTACAGGTTGTGGCAGTTTATGCATGTGAATACCATTTCCAGTAATTAGGGATCGATTAATAAATAATCCAGTAGCACCACTGTCAAGCAATGCCTCCACATTAATTGCTGCATGCATTGATAGGGCTCCCTATCGCCCTGCGCACATACTACGGCATTTTTTGTGATTGTGTGTACCTCCTAGATGGCTTCCGCACACTTTGTGCAGCACGCTTTTGCACGCCTTCATGTGCTTTCATGTGCCTTTGCATGCTTCCATGCACTTTCATGCACCTTTGACTGTTTAGGTGTGCCTTTGTGCACCTTTTGCATTTCTACTGCACTTTTGGTACCCCCATAGCTGCCAATCATTGTGCACCCTAAATGCGCCTTGTTGCACTTCAAACCACTTCCACGCACCCCCCCCACACTCCTTATCTGCCTTCCACATTTATTGCATGCTTGATGTGCCTGTGCACACTCCTTTTATGCTTTACCTGCAACTCACATTCCCTGCTGCACACTCATTGCACAATCCCTATCACACACATAACAATCCACTGCACTGGTGGGCTGCGCATCACAGCTCCCATCTTACTGGCACATTTATTCGAGGCGCACCATGATTCCAACATGAGCGAACTGCACATTCTCACATAATCGGGGTGCTTTGCACCTAATTGGCATTGGACTGTGCACCTTGGGTGCCTTCACGTAATCCTGGTGCTTTGGCAGTATTTGGCCTTTCACAGCATCTCCTTATAGTTCTTCCGCATTTCCAATTGGCATTGCCTTATCTGGTAACTGGCACAGGTTGATCATGCTATTATTACTAAGGTGCAGCACGTGACACATAACACCAAAGCAGATTAATTGGGAAGAGCGCACAAGACCTAGAGTGCACCAAAAATAGTGCATCACACTGGAACAGTTGGGTAGTGGGCTATAGGTGCACAAATCTTATTGGCTGAGGCAGCAGCATAGTGCGGTCAGGTTTAGATGGGCAAATGGATGCACTTGTGGATAGTGCATGGCGCTTTCTATTTTTACACTTTATTTTACTGTTTTTATCACATAAGCCATTTGTACATAGTAGGCAGACAGATAGAGAATACAGAAGATCTTTCCCCCCCCTCATAGTTCATAGTTTAGTCAGCATCGCACATAGTCTGTGCACCAGTGTCCAGTCCATGCGCCTTTGTAGTGTGCCCTTCATATAGCCGCATTTGCGCACCATTTGCACACTTATTTGTATAGCCGCATTTTGCACACCATTTGTGCCTTTTTCTGCCCCTTGCACTTCCACCCCATTTGTGTCCCCAACCTATGCACCACCTTCACAGCACACCCCAGTGTTGTCTCCATCCCACTACACCTCTCGTCTTCATCACCCTCATCATTGTGCACTTTTGCACTCCCATTGCATGTTTTTGCCCCTTTGCATTGCGCACTTTCCCGCCACTGCGCATATCTCCCCTTTAGTGTACACAACTAGTGCGCACATTGAAAACTGCTGTACCAGCCTCCCCATAGTCTTTGCACCCTGAAGGATGATCTGAGGCCCTCTAAGTGAACTCCCCCCTCACCCCGAGCACGCCTGCAGTTGTAGGTTAAGTGTTCACCCCTTCCATTGAGACTCTGCACTGAGTACCAACAGAACACATCAGCGTGTCCACTGTCTTCAATCCTACTGTCAAGCTGATTTCAGGTTCTATCCATGCTGAGCAAATAAAAAATTTAGGGATCTTGGGAAATAAGGCTGGGCATTTTTCTTTGTCAGATAAATGATGAGGATCATACTCCTCAATTTCTCTTTCGGGTTCACTCTCAGTTTCCTTGGATACTAATACATTATATTGATTCTGGGTCATCAATGGGGAAACCTTCACTGGGACTCTTCCACAAAATTCTTCTGCTTATCTTCCTCCAACTTCACTTCCTCAATAGTCGCTTTCCTAATCTTCCTTTTCAGCCTACAATTTCGAGCCATATGCCCTAATTGCCCACAGTTAAAACATTTAACTGGAGCTCGTCTCCCTACTCGATCAACATCCATCGCATCTGTCTATGCTACTGACTCCTTAACAATAGGTGTCACTGCCATGGCCAGTGGCTGTGCCATTGGAGTTTGTACCTGAGGTGTCCTTCCTTTCTCGGACTTTCCTCCTGATGACTTTCCAAATCTGGAATTCCCATACATCAATTTTGATTCTGCCTGTTCCTGTCGATATTGCTGATCAAGACGCATTGCCCAATTATACCACTCATCCAACCTCTCTGGCATAGAAGGTAGTTGATAGATAGACTTGAATAATGAGGGATTTAATCCTGCCTTCAAACATTCTACCAATGCAGCTTCTCCCATATCGGTCTGTGATGCTTCTGCTTTAAACTGCAAAATAAATTTGTCTGCAGTTAGAGAACCTTGGCACATGGTTTTTAATTTTGCATTCACTGTCACCTTTGGGTTAGAGTCTCCAAACTGTGCCTCCAATCTCTCCAAAAATTCCCTGAAGCTTGCAAACGGTTTATATCCTGCAGCAATTTGATTAATGGCTTCATTTCTCCAGAACTGTGCTTTCCCTCCCTGGATGTATGAGAGAGCAAACATAATCCTAGACTCCGTTGTATAAAATTTGGGCTTTCTCCCATGAATATACAATACTATAGGAGCTGATGAAGGATTTTGTGTTCTCTATAGTACCATCAATATTTGCAGGGGTGCTGATAGGTCCACTGCGCACTCTAAGGTCTGAGAAAAGTTTCCAATCATATTGACACACTATGATAGACCTTCCGAACCACTACGAACATTATGAAATCAACTTCGAACTATTTTCAACTTATTTCACACTATTTCGGATGATTTTGAACTATTTCGAATGCTTTCGAACCACTTCACGACACTTTGAATGACTTCAGCTGCTGTATAGCTGTCCTCAAACACTTTCGATGCATGCTTCACATTTATAACAAGCTAATTAGTTGCATATCGAGCACTACCAGACACAAGGAGGGATTACAAGAGACTTAAGATATGATAAGTGCATTTTTGTGTTTTATTGATATATTAAAGCAATAGAACAAAAACTCTTACTATATTGGGACAATGTACGTTTCACTTATTATCATTTTTCATTTGTTTCATGTTTTACAATACCTTTATTTGCTGTGCACATTGCCTCATGTTCTACAATTGTTATTATTTCCTTTTTAGTACTATTCCTTCAGATTGTATATAGACTTGTATTAGTTAGTTAGAAGAAGAACAGAACAACAGGGAACAGCACAAGTTACCCTCTCGCTATCATCAGATTTAAAAATCGTTCTCTTTAGTCTTATCTTGGCATCACATCTCTAAGTTCTGCAAAATATCATGAACTGTTTCGAAACTATTGTATTCGCTCTCCATTTTATCGCCCATTGCCTACCACCATTCAACAAACACTTCACATTTGTTAAACTTGCTCTTCGATATACCTCGAACCTCTTCGAACTTATTCGAACTTCTTCGGACTACTTCGCATGACTTCGAACCTCTTCGAACCTCTTTCGAACTCTTTCAAATGACCTCGTACACTCTTACAGATTATTCAAACCATCACTTATCATTTCGTGTCACTAAACACATTGTTTTGGTCTCAGTGGTGATATTTAGTACCACCTTGCACCCTTCCTCTGACTTGTGTTATACCATCTGAAGCCATTTAGTAGGTTTTGTTTGGGTTTCCAGGTTGAGTATCATCAGCGCGTATTTAGGTAAACACATTTTTCCACTCTCAGACCTCTCCTCTGCATGCTCACCCTCCTGAGACATCCACTCCATCATCACCTCCATCTCATCATCTTTATCTTCCACTGTTTCTGCATTTGTTTGTACTTGTTTGGGCTGGGATGCTGCTAATACTGACACTAATTGGGATATTTGTGCTGTTAGAGCATCAATTTTGGCTTCAAGAATGGGCATGGGAACAGAATTATGTCCAGGATTCGAAGTTGCTTGTTCTGACATGATTATGTAATCTGTGATGAGTCACTTCTTCGGCTGTGTAAAGATTCGGCTGTAGAATTTTTCGCAAAATTTCGAGTCACGTGATCTGGTTATTTCGGGTACCAAACATGGTAAAACATGTGATTTCGGCTATTGGGCACTTTGGATCAATAACCCTTCCCACAGTGCCTGATCTCGGGGCTATTACTGAATTTGGCTAGTAACTACCTAAAATAGTCATCCAAATTGAGTAATGTAAATCTTAGCTAAACCAGATCTGATCGGTTGTCTGGTTGCAGCTGTTCTAATGACGAGCGCTGCCTTTCGATCACTGGTGGTCGCAATGTAAGGCGAGGCCTGGCATCGGCTTACAAAAGCAAAGGTAAATACATATATACAATTAATTCCGGTTCTTGCCGAAATGATACATAAGCGGATGTGGTGCACTGAGACAAATGATGTATGCACGTGAGTAAGAGAAGGTGCACTGATGGGGTAGTTGAGTTCTTCTGTTAGGGCGACACCCACTGTTCTGCTAGCTGGACCGTGTGGGCTCTCCTACAAGAAGGTGGCAGGGCACGCGCGTGTGATGGGGGTTTGATGGTTTTGATGTGACAGGTTAAAAATAGATCAGTTGGCTGAAATAGGCATTTCACACCACTATTGTGGATGGAATACCTAAGAGAACTCAACTGAGGTCTCCTAGTATTTATTTTAGAGTTATATACTATGTTACACATATTGTAGTATGTTATTACAGATGCACGCACACATGTGTGCACATGCCCGTACATATTGATGTGTGTAAATAAATTTCCACGCTGACAAATAATGCATATAGTAGCATATTTTGGTGAAATAAAATAAAATAAGATAAAATAAAATAAAAATAGTATTATGTAATAGGCATGTTAGGAGACTGTTTCCTAACAGCAAATAATGCCTTACAATGGAAGAATCATCTCACCACTGCCGAATTCACACACAATCAGAAGCACCATTCAGCAATAAAGAACACCCCATTTTATATAATGATGGGAGCACATCCTAGGGCCATCCCCACAATTTATGAAAAAACCAACATGCCAGCCACTGAACAGAGGATAGCCAAACTAGGAAAAGCACAGTGGGAAGCCCTAGTAGTGCACGGGCAGTCCTGGCAAGTCATGATCAGATGAACTGGCCAAAACTTCTGCCCATTCATGGTAGGAGAAAAGGTCTGGCTGGACTTGAGAAACCTAAAACTTGGATACCCAACCAGAAAACTCACCCCTAAACATGAGGGACCATTTCTAATTACACGAGCCATTTCATCCCATGCCTATGAATTGAGGCTTTCCTCTACAATGGAAAATTCACCTGGTCTTTCATGCATCGCTTCTTTCATGTTTCAAGGAGAATGAAACCCATGGGCCAAATCTTCTTCCTTCACCTCCTGAACTGATCGAGGGAGAACTAGAACAAGAGGTTGAGGCAATAATAGCTCACAGGAAAAGAGGCTGAGGGGCTCAATTCTTAGTAAAGTGGAAGGGATACAGCATGGCCGAAAACACTTGGGAACCAGAAATACATTTAAAGAATGCCTCTGAAATGCTGGCACAATACAAATCCACTCGCAACCTTCATTAACCATGAGCCACCCTCTACACTTTGTCATGAGCATCACTCCCGATGCCAATCCAGAAAGAACTTCTGACATAATTCTGAAACACATCCATGACCTGTACAACAACCAAAATGAAGAAAGACTCTTATTTCAAACTCGTGACCGAGCCTTGCTCAACGGCACTGTCCAGAACCTATTTGAGATGTATCAAGCTATCTCTGCTCTAAAGCGAATGCTTTGATGCCTCTCTCAGGAGGCATATCACCTTGACTTGCTCCTCCTTATCAGGAACTTGAATGAACAAGCCAGTGGCTACAGACTGCCTACATGAACACTGACACCTTACCCAGCATTTATCACTGAAAGCATCTCTGATGACGAAGAGGATTATTTTGGCATGGCACCAGAGTCGCCACCACACAGACCTACACCACATGTGAGGCCTCCAATGCCCACCTATTCACCACCACCGAGGTGGATGCACAATTCGGTGTGCTTTACATGCACACAAATTGGGCACTTCCCATCCCACTGCCCATACTACCAATGCCCCCACTGCCACATCTAGTGGCCGAGACACTTGGCACTATTGTGTCCATGCAACCCAACACATGATGACCCACCCCAACACTGAACAACTTAAACGTTGACCACCATGATCTCCAACCAACACCTCATCATTGCTCTTGGCGCTGTGTTCAGCGCTGCAATTTTTATTATGCTTTGCCTTTGGATTTTTGTAACTTTCAAAACCCTCACCGCCTGCTCCCTATCTCACACTATGGCATTCATAACCAGGATGTCCGTGCGGTTCGCCAGTGCACACCCAGAAGAAATCAAACCACCTGCAGCAGTTTACTCTCATAACTCACCCACTACTATGATGATCAGCACTTTCTCTGCTGTCACTGAGGAAGATAACGTGTTTGCATTTGACCTGATGCGAACAATCCAACTCTAATTTCAGATGGAACTTGAAGTTATAGAGAGGAGCTGATGTTATGAGAAGGGAGCAGACGCTACAAGGATGGGGAGGCAACACTTTTCTCATGTTATTGTTCTCATCCATTTATTGTTCTTATTGTCCCATTCATGCTTATTGTCTTACACTCTTATTGTTCTATGCAAGCCATGTCCATTTAACTCTAATCATTTACCGCCACTCTCTCCCATGCTATTGTACTGTTTTGTGGACATGCTCATCTTTTTCTCATGTTATTGTATATACACTTGATCACCTATTTAGGAACTATCTTGCTTTTGTAATATTTAAACCACAATGAAACACCAGGCAAGCTCAGCTTGACCTGGTCATTCCTATGTTCTCAACAAACTGATAAGTCATCCTCAACTGTCGCTTACGAGCAACAGCAAACTCTGATCCAAGAACTATTGATCTTAACATTGAGTGTGCAGTGACTATGAAAGGCAGATAAGGAGTGTGGGAGGTGCACAGAGGCAGTTTGAAGTGTAACAAGGTGCATTTAGGGCACATGATAGAGGGCAGCTAAGGGGGATCCGAAGGTGCAGTAAAAATGTAAAAGGCGCACAAAAGCACACCTAAATGGTCAAAGGCATGCAAAAGCGCACAAAAGTGCATGGAAGTGCACTTGGGTGCATGAAAGTGCACTGTGCAAAGTGAGCAGAAGTCATCTAGGAGGTGCGCACAATCGCGAAAAATGCTGTAGTATGTGCGCAGGGTGATAGAGAGCCATATCACCATGGTGTGCATGATGACTTGGTTGTTGGTTCACTTCGTGGAACAGCAATCCAGATGATGGCAGAGCAAGGACTTATTATTGAGAAAGAAGAACAGCAGATGGCATTACAAATTTTTTCATGTGTAAGTATTCAGTAACTTTGGTTTATAATAGTTAATTGCTCAATAGGTTGCTGGACTTGCTCACCATGTGCATGATTCTTCCACTCTGCAGGAGAAGTTTGATAGGCTTGTTCAGGAGGATAATGAGCTGGAAGGCAGCATGCAAATGTTGACCTGACATGTTCCAACACGATGGAACTCTGACTTTGATTGCTTGAAAGCACATATTCATTTCAAAAGTATTGTTCAGTCCCTAACTGGAGTAGCAGCAAACAAATTATGGGCATATTGGTTGACTGATTCACAATGGCAACTACTGAGGATCTCACATTAATTTTGGAGGTTTTTGATTTTCTGATGTTTATCTGATATTATAATTGACAGTCTTATGGTTACAGATTTTTGAAAGATGCTACTAAGCTTTTTTCAACATCAAAAGTACCTTTGATTGTGGATGCAGTGCCCATCATGGAGGATATTGGAGACTCTCTACAGGCTGTTCATGATGATGAAGATGATGGGCTTCTCAATGTTGTCCAGGTGGCAGCACAGGCAGCACTGCATCTCACACATAAATACTCACTCTTACCTGCTGATCGTGAGCTATATCAAATTGCAATTGGTTGGCTGTCATCCAATATCTGTTTAGAATTTTGCTTATTTCTTGTTTTATTTTAGTCATGTGTCCTGATCAGAAGTGGTTCAAAGATCATGGTCGCACTTCAGCTCAAATCAGAGACATCAAAAAATTGGTTGCCACTCGCTTCAAAGAGTGGAGAGGAGTGCAAGGAGGAGAATATAAGTACTGAATTGGACCCAGATATTTGAAATGTTTTTGATTATGTCTCAAATGTTGTCAAGATGTATTACTCTGAAAGCTGTTGCAGAACTTGTAAAGAAGGGTCATAAATATGTGAATCTAAGAACATGCAAATCCAAATCAGTCACCCAAAAGCAATTCCATTTTGTTATTGTTTGTCCGTTTGCTACCCAGCAAAAAAAAATAGATTTTGAAAACTTAACATTAGAGCCCCAGATGCTCAGTGCACCTCAAGAACGTCGACAGGAACTTGTTTGCAAAGTCTGGAATGATTCTGTTGAGAATTGACTGAGATACGACAATTTTGCTTGACACTCAACACAGGTCCCAGAAAGGTCACACAGCAAGTCACGTGCAAAGGACAATAAGTATGGATCTACAGTTTATCCAGATATAGTTGTATCTGTATCCATGGTTGCATATCCAGATGTATCCAGATGTATCCATGTTAGTCCCTATTGAAGTTGCATCAAGTGGCCAAAATTAGAAGCGGCCACAATAAAATGAGTTGAACCTTTGAACAGAATATTTGATACAACAAGTGTTTCACAGCTTGCGATTCATTGGAAGGATTCGCATAATTGCAATGAGCATCACGTCTGAGACCCGTCGACGCTGTGATTTATAACGTATAGTATGTACACTCGGTTTTATCTACGGGGTGAACATATTGTACTTGTGCAAGCCGAGTTGAGGAAGTAGTTGGGACACACCAACCTGTGAAAAAATATATATTCATTTAGTGCACCATCTGATCCAACAAGTTGAATCCCAATGGTCAGAATCGCAACAGAAGAGCCAGACGTGGAAAGGCTGAGAACATGCAAGGTATCAAAGACGGGAGCGGGTTTGAGAGGAGGGTATCTACTGAAGTTAAAAAATCAAAGAGCAGCACAGAAAAACAGTAAAATGATGCCGAATAAATAGTGAAGCATGAGCAGAAATGGGTTGGGTGCGGTTACCACATAGAGGGAGATGGTGATCAGGGTTTACCTGGGTAAAGACAGGATATAACGCTATCGAGATCGCATAGTGGAATGCGATAAGCGGACAAGGTGTATTATACACCAAGGATGAAGAACCTAATGCAATTGCATACGCTTGTTATGCTTACGCACGGCACCGGCCAAATGGTGTGCAGCGGGTATACCACTCGGCTCCGATGCACGGCGAGCAACAGTAAATGTGGGTTGGACATGCAGAACGGAAGACCCGCCTGAACCGGTAACGGAGGGTGTAATTTGAGAGGTACCAGGGATTTCGTTCGCCGAGCCCCCAATCGCTGTGGGCTGCTGATGGGATGGCGAATTGTGCAAGAGGTACAACCCGAGACCTATGCCGCCACCAATGCACTGCAGGTGGATGAGCTGATGAGTGTCAATAAGAGAGAAAGAGCGGGACGTACGATAAGGACGAAGATGGCAACGACCCAGACCCAGCGAAAGAGTCTGGTAGAGCCGTCTTGTGTCTTCCTTAACCAGGAACTAAGGAGCGAAATGGGATACGTTAGAACGGGCAATGATGAGAGAGAGTAAACTGACCTCTGTTTCTGTCCTCCGTTGTGGTTCTCAAATTTGGCAACCATGCTGAAACGCCTCCAAAAGTCATCGCCCTTTTCCCCACGATTCGGTAACAAGGTACCTTCAGTATCGCTACGCATGATAGGCTTGCGAGGACGTGGTATAGCAGAATCAGAGAACGTGATAGAAGGCTGGGCAGGACGCGCGAAGACAGGTGTGATGGGAGTGATGGGAGGCTGGAGGGGGAGCGGCTCAGTCATGGAGGGAGAAGGAGAGGGCATATGCTTGTAAGGAGCGCGGGGAGATGGGAGCGGGCCGTCGAAAGGGTTCTTGAGCTCGAAGGGGTTCTCGTCTGCGGGTGGAGGCAGGTTGCGCTGAGGAAAAGCAGCGGCCTCTGGATGCGCTAGGTTAAGCGCGGCCATGGGAGCAACATAACCTGGTCGTGGTTGAGCGATGTGCTGTGGGGACGGGGAGCGGCTTTTGGCAGCAGAAGTGGCCGCCACGAGTGCAGTATGCTTGGATGGCGGAGTTGCAAGTGGTTGGGGCGGAGGTCTGGACTGCGTGTCGTCGTCTACATCATCATCGTCATCGTTCATGTTCAAGAGTCCCATGCCCAGGACTCCGACACCTGATTGACGATTTGTGGCGTTATCGCCCAAAAAGTTCTCATAGCTACGGAACCGCGAAGGTAAATGGAAGTTGTAAAACAAGAAAGAGACGTACACATCGTAGGCAGAAGATCTCTTGTTTAGATCAAGAGGAGGCTGTTTATGGATTGTTGGCTGCAGGGCTGGGGATGATTCATAGAAAGAATCAGGTTCATCTGTTGCAAAAGGAGGTTTGCCAGCAAGCGGGGGATGCATATATAACGAGAGTGGAGTGAAAAGAAAGTGAAGGTAGTAAAGAACGAGACGAGCCAGCTACGACAAGATCGAGACAAGGGGAAAACACAACCGTGACTCGCGTGACCAGCATGTCACTGCAAGGACCTTCTGTCGACCTCTGTCCTACAGCTTTTGCCTTTTGCACTAGTCGTGCTGTGATTCAGTTCCTATGCATTCAGCAGCTTCTTCATGGGCCCTTTAAACCTCTAGGGGCTCATCGTCAACTCGATCCGCATCTATCCTTGGCCCGGTTGGAAGTATTCACATTCAGAATGCTGATACCTATCAGCAACTCCCTTTCTACCTCTTCCATGGCGACATCCAGGCGCACACTGCTCTCAGCGGTGATTGACAACACACACCCGCTCTCGGAGAAACCGCAAAGCAATAAACAAGGAGACTTATACGCAAAACACACACTCAAAAGCGCCGTCGCCTTCCAGACTGTTAGACAGTTTCAAAGTAATATACTAGAAACGCGCATTCCCTCTATACCATCACGTTAAGAATTTACTGTCAGCATTCATTTCTGTATGAACATACCTGTTTACCATAGCAACCTTGTGAATTTCCTGTTTCTTTTCTAGCACGGGACTTTTCCCCTGAACGATTTTGATCATCTCCCTTGCAAGCTTATCCTCTAAATGCCCAGAGATGTTTTTGACCTGACCCAAAATAGCTTTCACCGCAAAGCGCGTCCGCTGTTTCTCCGAAAGCGCAACAGGTTTGGCTATAACCTTCGCACCACGTTTATGCATCATCGTGCGCACCGCAGGTGCTGCATCCAAAATAGCCCGCCGCACGATAGGCAGCGGTGAGGCACCTGTAAGAGCGTGAATGTGGAGAAGCATCCGTGATGTTATTCTTGCGGCTTTAGCACGGTGTCCATGGCTCATAATGGAGGATGTGATGTATTGCAAGAGTGGATCCTCCGCTGGTGGGATGTCCATTAGTGTTGACGACGATGACGGCGCCGGGGCCGGCGGCGATGGTTTCTCAGGGGCACCCAGGATGTTGTATGCATCATTTATGGTGTCTTTGTCGTTGGTGGACTCGCTTGTAGACATTGTTCTTGCATATCGGACCAAGTACCGCGCGGCCGTTGACCTTAGAGGCGAAAGGATGCTGACAGTGGACGCAAAATACATGGTGTATGGTGTTGTTTGTCAGAGCCATACATAGCTCACGTGTGTCAACACTCGTCGCTCGCTTGACTTACTAACTCTACTATGAGCTTCCAGGATATCGAAGCCGGGGTCAATCTTCAGTCCCGCTCATCTTCTTCCGCGTCAAACCCACAAGATGCAGCGTTTATTTCTCTTCAGTCTTCCCTGTCGTTACAGGTGTTCAAGATGAATGCAAACGTGCAGGGAATACTTAAACTCGTAGATCAGCTTGGTACAGCGAAGGATTCCGCGTCGTTGAGGAAATCTTTGTGTGTTTTGAAAAGTCATTTCACAACTTTATTGTATAAACTGATCATTCGAATTAGGCATGATCTCACGGAAACGACTCGCGCAATGGCTAAACGGGGTTCAGAGGATCTGAAGAAGCTGTCTGGTGTCCAATCCACTCTGGTCCGCGTTTTTATTTCTCGTGGACATCACACGGCGTATTTATTCTCCACCTCAGCCGCACCAGAAAACTGCGCTTCAAAAGACATCTCATGACCTTCAGCTTTCCTTAGTTGCGTTTCAGCGTGCGCAGCAAATCAGTGCAGAAAGGCAAAGAACAGTCGTTCAAGGGGTTAAGCTAGCCGTCGAGGACGACCAGGCATTACACGGGCAGTGAGGACATCTAATTGTCCTTTGATTCTCTCATTCACACGTTCCGCAGGTCAGATGACTACTCCGACACCACCACCATCCGACAAGCTCAAATCCTTCAATCCCAGCTTTCTCCGCATGAACTTGCCTACCAGGAATCACTCATCCAAGAACGTGAAGCGGAGATTCGAGAGATTGAAACTGGCATGCACGAGTTGGCGGAGATATTCAGGGACCTAGGTACGTTGGTTGGGGAGCAGGGACAGATGATTGGTTAGAGCACTCCTATCCTGATACCTGTTCACACTAATTGCCTGGTATGTTTGACAGATGATATTGGCAATAATATATTCTCGGTGGCGAACGACACGTCGGGTGCTGCACAGGAGTTGACTACTGCACATGAGTATCAGCGTAAAGCTGGACGTCGTGCAGCGTGCCTCATGTTAATCCTTGCAGTCGTCGTGGGAATCGTTTTGCTTGCTGTGAGTCGAATTGAACGGTTCTTGGACATCACTGACGAGTATCTACTTAGGTGTTGTCTTGATACCCTTTTGATGGACCTGGATATATTTATGCTTAATGATATTCTTGTTCTTGCCCCGAACTTTCATAGTCAACATCTTGACCAGGCGAAGCCGACATGCCTTTCAAGTTCCTTTCAAACTTCTTCGATACATCCCAATAAATAAATTACATAGAAACCGCTAGGTATCACCTGAATGGCCAGAAATCTACAAGGTGGGGACGAAGTTAAACCGTGTACAACCTATGATTTTCAAAGGCCCGTGTGCGCACCACAAGTCCCGAAACAACAAAGAATTTTGGTGGTAGGAGTACCACGGATAGGACGAAATGAACTTGGATTGCGATGAGGTATCCGTGATGTACACATGAATGATGTGGCGCTACAGTAACAGGTGTCCCGGTAAAGATCAAATAATAAAAAAGATCAACTGTTCAAATCCTCAATGCATGTCGCATCAATCGACATTCCCGCTATCCCGAGCAGCACCCTTTTGTCTGTATTTCACTATCCAAGGGTGCCGTAGGACGGCAGACAGAGCTAAACGTCGCTCGGGCACATATTGCAAAAGCTACGAGATCTTTAGCTCTCAAATAGAACCGAAGTGACATAGACATACCTTAGATATCAGATCCTTCACCTCCGCTGATAAAGTTGATGGAAATTTTAGATCTACCTTTGCAATCCGTCTGTAGGTGTCTGCGTATAATCCACATCATCAGTACCATGTGAATTATACGTGCAAAAAAGTAAAATATCGACTGACTGTTCACACTGGCCCGATCTTCGAAAGGTGGGTTGCCTATAATGAATTCATACGTCAAAACACCAAGAGCCCAGTAGTCAACTTTCTCGTTGTGTTCTCTCCCCTCCACCATTTCTGGAGGTAGGTAGTCCAACGTCCCACAGAGGGTCATCCGTCTATTCCCTGGCGCATGAACGCTCCACCCAAAGTCACCAATCTTGAGCTCGCCGTTGATACCCAAAAGTAGATTCTCTGGCTTTATGTCCCGATGAATGACATGTTTGGAGTGCAGGTACATCAGCGCATCCGCCATCTGATCGATATAACGAGAACTGCGCTTCTCCGAGAAACATCCGTGCTTGCTGAGCTGCTTGTACAGCTCACCTTTTCCCGCAAACTCGAGCATTAGGAAGATTCGTTTAGAGTCGTGGAAGTACCCATATAGCCGGAGAATGTTTGGGTGCCGTAAGTTTTGTTGGATCTCGATCTCGCGTCGGATTTGCTTCTCGACTTTGGATTGGACGATTTCGGATTTGTAGAGGGTTTTGAGGGCGAGGATGTATTTGGGTTCGCATTTGGTGCGCACCATGTACACGCGCCCAAACTTGCCTTTCCCAAGCGGCCTGCCCATGTCAAAGCCGCTTAGGTGCCACTCTCGGGTAGCGTGTTTACTAAAGGTAGAGGAACTAAGGTTTCAATTAGAGGTGCTGAAAATAGAAGAGATATACCGAGAGACGCTGGAGTCTAGGGCAAGGTCTTCTGCTGCCTCCCCAAAAACCTCCTCTCCTCGTTTCTCATTGTCAATTTCAAGTCCACCATCGTACCTTCCAATGTCTATTGGGCGCTGTGGGGCATGGGGTTCGGCGTGTTTACTGGGTTGGGTTGGGTGTCGCAGAGAAGAAAGTTGAGGAGTCGGTTTACTTGATGCATTCAGAAATGGGTTTGGCGCAGCAAATTTAGTGAGTAGTTTTGATACGTTGGTTTGGCTTGATTGTTTTGTATGAAGAGATCGTGCTGTGGAGCTCGATGATGACAAGGGTGCTGCCTTGCTGTTTGAGATTTCGAGTGCTGCTATTTGCCTTGTTACAGAACCAACAGAAGCCATGTCGGAAGTCTGTTAATAACACGTATATCAGTGAGAAAGTAATCAACTCAGAGAAGTCATGAGAAGTCGCGTTGAGTTCCCAAGTTCAACTCAGTCACGTGAGACCTGGGTAAATTCCGTCAGTGGCAGTGCCTTCCCATTGCAGTGAACACTCGAGCGCCCACACTGCACTCACTACACATGTCAGGAGATAGATGTCCTCTAGATCGAAATGCTGTCCAGAAACGTGTACTCTGGTGTCATGAACTGCTTTGTTAAGGGCTTAGGGCAAATTTGTTAACTATTACCTCAGTCCTTCACACTACCCGCTACACCTCTTACCATGTCTTCGGTCTCATCACATCACAGCAGTCATGACGAGCAGGAGATGGAAACATCTTCAAACCATTCCCTGAAACCTGAATTTGCATTCAACGAGGAGATGGACTCGTTGTGGTTTAACGCTCTCAATTTCGCTAGTACTATCAGCGTGGCCCGCCAGTTAATAGAGCCCTTACACCTCGCTCTTATGCTTCTTTATCAAGGTCTCAAAGATTCCAATGACCCGAGACTGATTGGCACTCCTGCTGTTCAAACTTTGGAAAGGCCTTTCTTTTGGATCGCCATCTCACAAGCTGCCAGATCTCAATTGCCAGAGTCTCTCGTCCAGCATATACAAACTACAACCTACAAAGATGATACCGAGCTTAGCCTGCCGATTTCGATTGGTCAGGCTATGTGGCTCAGAATACAGGAACTTCTAGACCCTATACCGGTTGATTATGAAGAAATCAATGATACCAATGTCAGTTGATAGTTTCCCAACCCAACAATGTGACTCATCTTACGATAATCAGAGGATTTTGGAAGACTGCACCGAACAAACTAAGTCGGTTCTAGTCAGGGCAAACACAATCCGCGCCAGACACGTAAGTATATTTTGTCACCTCCTTTCCGTTGACAAAGTCCTGATATTGTGCCATTTCCGTGAGCGCGACAAATTCATTGCACCTCATCACATTTTGCTCGCTCTTCTCGAGAACGAACACATCAGCGCCGTACTCGCAGACCATGACGTGAGCGTGGATGCAGTAGCTGATGTTATCCGAAAGTTGAGGAGCAAGCCGGTGACTGATCCCAACTCGAAGCCGCGATTCGAACTCTTGAATGAGTTGGTTGTTTCGTTACTTATCACGTACTGCTCTGAATCTCTGTCTAGATTCGCGACAGATGTGACGAAATTAGCTGAAGAAGGAGTCATTGGTCCCGTCATTGGCAGGGTATGTCACTATTATATTATCAGTATATCCAAGGCTGTAATCTTGATGGGACTTCAAAGACTTGCGAAATTCGGCGGCTCATTGCAATCCTCTCGAGACTGTGGGTTTAATATTTCCTATCTTTGATTTCTACCCAAATTAATGCAATTAAATGGCATCAAGGTCGAAGAATAATGCCGTGCTTCTTGGTACGTATTATAGGAAGGTTTTAGTCCTCAATCTGACTATCATATCACTTCCAGGTGATCCAGGAGTTGGTAAAACTGCTATCGCCGAGGGTCTTGCCCTGAGAATCGTTCAAGGCGAGGTCCCTGAATCTGTCTGTACTCGAGTGTTCAGTTTGGACTTGGGAGCAATTATAGCGACTACAGCTTGCAAATCATCATATGAAGTGGTTAGTATCAGACATAGATATCTATCCTATCAACTCAAGTCCATCTGTCAATTCTTTTATTTGTAGGTGCTCGAAGCCATTTTACAAGGTGTGTATGGGTACTATGATGCTCGACCAAATATTCGGGCCATGTTTGGTTGATGGCTTTTGGTATAGAAATTGCTGACCATGAAGAACGGGGGATCAATGTCATCTTATTCTTAGATGACTTGAGCCAAATTACAATCGGAGGATATAGAGACTCAGGGGTTGGCATGTAAGTTTCTTATGTATCTCTGTCGATGCTCATCTAAAATAAATCAAACAGTGATGCTGCGACACTTATGAAGCCCTACCTTGGCAAGGGAAAATTGCGTTGTGTTGGTTGTTCAACATTCGAGGACTACAGTTCTTCCGTCGAAAAAGATGGAGCTCTTGCACGGAACTTCTCACCTGTAAACCCCTCTCCTTTAAATTTCTATCGTTAACTGACTTCCTTTCCACCACCCTTCGTTTCATTCCCAAAGGTTTTCGTTTGTGAGCCATCAGTTACGGAGACAATAGAAGTGCTACGAGGGTTGAAAGACGTCTTGCAAAACTACCACGGTGTTCAAATCTTGGATGAGTCGTTCGTAGCAGCTGCATCTATTGCAACTCAGTTCTTTACTCACAAACGGTTCGTTACTCATTGCTGTCCCAGTACATGCCGTCATTGGAATTCTGTTTCTTTCCCTCGCTTTTTTGTTTCTCGAGATCCAGCTCATTTATTATTTTTTTGCTTGATAGACTTCCCGATGCTGCCATTGATTTGGTTGATGAAGCATGTGTCATCGTCAAAATTGGAAAAAGTGAAAACTGGGAACAATTGGGAGTGTTGAAGAGGCGAAAGGTTGCTATCGAGATAGATATCCGTTCTTTGGAGGTAAGTCATACCATTACAAACAGGAACCCTTTTTCTGATTCGCCATCTCTTGCACTCATTTCACTTTATCAAATATGATTTTGTGGTATGCCTCTGTAGCGAGCAGGCGATGAGAATAGCGATGAGGAGTTGGATCGGGCGCGTTCTCGATTGTGGCAAGTTGAGCAGCAAATTAGTCGTCTCACATCGTCGAACCATGCGAAACGAATTGGCCGCACAAAGGTTGAAGACCTGGACAAGAAGATCGAGGAGTTGGAACAGCAGATGGTGAAGTATGGCCAAGCAGGGTAAGTCTCATGGGATCTTCCTTCACAAAAAAACAATAACATGTTGCTTACGATACTTTGTTCTAATGGGCAGTGAACGAGAAGAGCGGTTGAAATGCGTGACAAAGATTTTTGAATTGAGAGCCAAGAGACAGGAAGAAGAAGAACAAGCGCGTGAGTTGCGTAGGGATAGTCTTCCTGATGACGAATCCCCACCTGCTGCCGAAATTTCGCGAGATAAAAGGCAACTTGTCTCCAAGCAAACCGTCATACAAGCTGCCTCTTGGCGTACGTTTATCCCTTCGGCTGGACCTCACAAGTTACCGAAAAGGATCGGCGTGTCTGAGAGTCTGTCGAATGTGGTGTGTGCACATTGTTTCTTTTTATTTTTAGACCATTTGTCAATCAAACGATGTTAGGTTGTGGGTCAGACGGAAGCTGTCGAGGAAGTTTCGGCAGCTCTTCGATGTGTGATGAGTGGATTGACAGACCCAGCTCGACCAGTTGCTTCCTTCTTATTTGGTGGTCGTACCGGGTCAGGTAAAGCCTTGCTAGCCATGAAAGTGAGTTTGTGATAGTATATAGCGCTCCGTGACATGCCCTTGTTTAGGATATGTTGATTGTCTTTGCCCTCCCTCAAGCCCATACATATTGACTGATATTTCCTACTAGACTGCCGGCTTTTTACCTGAATCATCTGGAAAACCCGTTCGTATCAACGGCAACGATTATGCAGAACCGCATTCTATTTCTCGGCTGGTGAGTCCCAGGGATAACGTCAAAACGATTTAAAATGCTGACTTGGTTCTGGCTCTCCTTATAAGATCGGTACCCCGGCGTGCACCGGATTTGACCAAGGGGGTGAGCTTACTGAGTGCGTCAGACGCAAGCCTTTCTCGGTCGTATATATCCGCGAGTGAGCCTACGTTTTTTTCACGTCATTCATGTGAAATGTTAATTTTCCTTGTTAAGCATCGAGAAAGCTTGTTCGGATTTCAGACTTTACATTCAAACTATCCTTGATGAAGGCTTTCTTAGAGATGGGGCAGGGAAAGTAGTAGACTTCAGGTAAGTGCTTAAACTCTACTTCAAAAATTGGTCAGTTTCTTACAGATTCCGTTCTCTTTCCTCATCAATACATTCCTTCTGTCGCAGAAATTGTATCATCATCATCACTACAAGTGTTGGCCAGGACACCTTGAAACATTCACTCCCGGAGGAAGACGAGCGGAAACATTTTGTAAAAGAAATTCAGAAACGGTTTCCCGAAGAGTTCCTTGCCCGACTTGATCGACTTGTTGTCTTTGTATGTTTTCTTTCCTTTTTCACGATATGCATACTGCATCGTGGGATACCTTTCGAAAAGACTTAATTGACATCTCAAATAGAACCCGATGTCTAAGGACAAAATGACCGTAGTTATCGACACTCGCCTGGAGGAAACGAGGAAGCAACTGTCCCAGGTCAAGCTTCACCTAGAGATAGAGGACAGTGCGAAGAAGGACCTGGTGAGACGCGGATGGTCTCCCACCTTGGGTGTTCGACCTCTCGAGAGAATAATCCGTTCGGAAATTCTGCAACCGCTTGCAACCCTTCTGCTCGAGGACCGTATTGGTGAAGACTGGACAGTAATGGTTAGTAGCCACAAGGAAAGACTCTATATCAAACCCGTTAAACTGCCCCGGGACCAAGTGAGGACAAATGTGGTAGGCGAGACCTTACGTGCGTCAACTCCATCTTCGACGGATGACATTCATGGCTTCGACGAGGGTGGTGCTGGGGAGAGTATTAGTCCAGGCAGCCTTCCCAGCGCTGAGAGAGAGGATTATCGCACTACGAGTTTTGGATCTAGTCCAGGGCCTCCGAAACTTCAACTCCTTCCTCAACGATTATTTTTCTGAGTAGTAGTAGTCGTTCGTGATTGTCCTTCTCTCGGTCTGAAGAACTAGATATGATTACTCTGCGTCGTTTATGTAACAGCTACTGATAAGTAGAACTAGGACGCTGTATCTTATCTTCTGTAATCTCCCTGTCTTCGGGATGCCTGCATGGCCTACCTTCAATATTGTATTAGTGTTTGGTAGCCTCGACTTCTAATGGGGTGTCAAGTGGAAATATATTGGACTTTGTTTTTTTTTGCCTTTGAGGCCTTCAAGTTGCATAAGGGAACATACGAGTTAACAAGTCAAATCTTTAAATAATTTCAAACCAACTTCCAAATAATTCCAGCGCAGTTATTCCTGATACTGATCAAGTGTTTCAAATTCATTCTAGGATCACATTAGAAAGAAGCTCATGATAGTCAATGCGCTACTAATTGATACATGAATGCCACCTGCAGACTCCCCATCATGGATCGTTCAATAACGAGTTCCCTCTATTCAGAAGCATATAATATAAGTATTGGGAGCTCATAGTTCGGAATGCTAGTCGCTTGAGGAATCCGATCGTTGATCCCTATTGGGTGATGGTCAGCAGTATTCATTCATACTATGGAGTCCAAAATCAGAGGCGGATATTTTGACCACCACGCAAGCGAAGGACTAGAAATATAAACAGAATTATTCCCAATTATCTTCCGGTGACAAAATCAACATACCTAGGTGAAGCGTGCTCTCCTTCTGAATATCGTAATCCGCAACAATCCTTCCAGGTTGAAGCTGTTTCCCTGCGAAAAGGAGACGCTGCTCTGAAGGGGGGATTCCTGTCCTTTCTTGGACTTTGGCAAAAACACTCTCGACTGCCTCAGAAGGTGAAACCATGATGGGAATGCTCGCGCCTTTGAGATTCTTAACGAAGATCTGGACTTCCGTATTGTCGGTCGCCTTGGCAGCTTGAGGTCGCGTCTCTCTTTGTGTGAGATTACGAGTAGCTAGAGTTACAAATAGCAGTCTAAATCAATTTATACCGGTGCGAAGAAACATAAGGTTACCTAGCTGGATCGTACTCTGATTCTTCAGCCGATAATCAGAGAGAGTGCGACTGTCGTCGAGCTGCATTCCACCATACAGTAGTCGCTGCTCGTCTGCTGGAATCCCAGTCATCTCGTTGATCTTCTCCTTGAGCATTCTGGCAGTTGACTCAGGGGAAAGGATGACATGTAATGGTTTGTCGTCGATAGTTCTGACGGTTAGTTGTATTTCTCCGTGGTGAACGAGATTGAAAGCTATTTGCGTGTCTTTCTTCTGCAACTTGGGAGTACCGTCGTCGGTTTCAGATGTTTCGAGCACACATTGCTGAGGCATCATACCGCCACGCATACGTAGACCTTGAGACGATGTAAATACACGACGGAAGCTGAGATGAGAAAACGATTTACTGACCGACAATCAAAGTGCTTTCATTCTGTATCTCGGATTCGGCCAAAGTGAGATGATTTTCGAGGTCACGGCCGGCAAAGGTCAACCGGTGATCTTCAACACTAAACATTGGGCGGATGTGACAGATGCCATCACCAAGACACAAGACATAAAATGGCGTACCTAAAGATCTCTGGGATCAAGGTCTTAACGAACTCGATCGAGTGGAAGGGATTGGTGTGTACAGTACAGACAGTACCATCGAGTTGTTTAACAAAGAGTTGCATGTCTAGCGTTGTAGAGAGAAAATCGTTTGCAGACTATAAGCAAAGGTGGGGAGATGTGCTGCTGTGAGCTTTGCTTTGGTATACTTAATTAACATGACGTCCAGCGCTCAGAACACAGGAAACACAGGAAAACTGTCAGAGGGACACGCGTGCTTCACGCGGCTGTGTAGCGTTCTTCGCCTCATTATGTCCACGTGGCCGGGAGGAGTGTCTACTATCTCCAATCAAGGCGTCAAATCTATAAGCCACGTGCTGTGCAATACTTGATGCAACTAGTATTGCACGATTACACGGCGTGATGCTTGAAAGTCGACGTCAGTGGTACGTACAGGCAAATATGAGCAGAGCACGTCCTTACCACCCTTTGATAGCCATGCATAGTCCGACATGTTCACGACAACCACGGAACCAAAACATAAAAGCAGTTCAAGATCGATCTAGAAACAAGCGCCAGATCGATCACCGAGATGCCGCTTCCACTGCTTTACGGATTCTGTGGCGAACCTTGCTTCTGTTTAAATAACCTGTTCAACGTCAGAAACTTGGATTTATAAGTTCTGTCTAACCGCAGTCATCGTCATCACAACCGACAAGTCATATATCCATCCCAGAAAATCTGTGCCCACACGGCGAATAAATCTCTCCTTCGTATAGGACCTACATCATTATCCCCTTTGTCCGCGCATTTCCAATATCATGGCCAATACTGCTCAAGTTTCCGACGGACTGGACCAAGCCTTCACAAAAAACGCTATTGAAATAGTCAGCAAATGCTCCGAGGTTGTATCCAAGGCCCACAGCAGGGAAGGTTTGTCGATTTCCTATTTGTCACTTTCGCTTAATCATGAGATCGTCATAACGAACAGTCAGACCTCTGCATCTGATGCTGGTTCTTTTATGCGGACACGATGTGGACGTCGATAAATTAGATCAATTTGTTGCTCCTGAACAATCCACGCTTCTCTGGTCCGTCATCGAGGACTTGGAAGGTATCCCAGTAAGTTCTATCCCACATATAATCTGAATTTGTGGGCGTTTGGCAATCTGACATGATTATTGTAGCTCGATTTTGCTAAACGAATATGGAAATCAATACACTCATCGTCTGCGGGTATGAAAATCGTCAACGGTTCGTTGGCACCTCCTAATGCCCCTTCCAAAACGAAGGGTACTATGAAAGAGGTCTAGTACAATCAGCATCTGTGATATACCTCTTATCTAATTCATTCTTTAGAAATTCGCACCTGGCAAGATCTTTTCTCGACGTCCGCAGCAGTTCCCCACTCCTGTTCCTTCCCGCCCTTCTTCTCCTGTGCTTAGCATCCATGATTCTATCCCCCCTAGTAATGCGTTTCTTGCTGTTATTACTCGCGCTGGAGAACTCAAGACGAAACTGGTGAGCACGAAGATCATTCCTGTTTTGCTTGTATAACAATTGAGCCACCCAACCAGGGTGATTCGTTTGTGGCACCTTACCACTTAGTGCTCGCCCTAGCAGATGATACAGAAGTTAAACAACTCCTTGAATCACAAAATGTGGAAGTTCGTTCTTTTATTGAGGCACTGAAAGATCGGAAGCCGAAAATAACAGTCCAACATGACGACAGCTTTCCTTACCTCGCCAAGTATGTTCTGTCCATCTTTAAATGCTGGTCATCTAACGGCTCCCGATTAGATTTGCCACAGACATGACAGCATTAGCGGAGGCTGGTAAACTCAACGAAACTATTGGTCGAGTACGTGACAATTCCTGCACCGCCAATATTGATCGAACTAAACCCTTAATGTAGGATGAAGAAATCCGTAGAATCATTCAAATTCTTTGCCGTCGGTCAGTGATAGGCTTGCTTTCATGAATTCGCACAATTGCTGAGCCATTTCCCTCCATTAGTACTAAGAATTCCGCCATCCTTCTCGGTATGGTTCACAAATTGTCGTGATTTTCGAGTTGTCAGACTAATATCTCGTTCATAGGTGAGCCTGGAGTAGGAAAGACTGCTGTCGCTGAGGGATTGGCTATGAGAATTGCTCTTGGTCAAATCCCACAGGGCTTGAGAGGCAGGCTTTACAGTCTTGACATCGGCTCACTCTTTGCCGGTGCTGGAAAAGGTGAATATGAAGAGGTGAGGAATGATCCCATGTATGTGCTAAAATCTTACCATAATGTATTCAGCGCGTAAAGGGTGTCATCGATGGTGCGTAATTTCAGAGGTGCAACGATCATATAGAAATTCTTCCTAACTGGTTGCTCCATTTCACTTACAGATGTGATGCGTAGTCAAGGAAGCGACAATCCTGTCATTTTGTTCATTGATGAGATACACCTTATCACTGTCGGGAAGTCATCAGGCCAGAATTCGGGAATGTGCGTTTCGCAAAATCCTTGTATCCCCGTTTAAATAAAACTATCCTGTTTTTTTTTTTTTGAACAGAGATGCTGCCAATCTATTGAAACCCGCTCTCGCTCGTGAACAGTTTCGATGCATAGGAGCAACAACTTTGGCTGAATACAGGGAGCATATCGAAAAAGATGGTGCACTTGAGCGCCGATTTGCTCCAGTATGTTTTTCACGATTCCCATCTATTTGGTGAAGAAACTCAATTGCATATGATCTAAGGTCATTGTGAATGAACCCACCATTGATGAGGCCATCACAATCCTTCGTGGCATCCGAGAGCGATATGAACAGCATCACCAGAAGGTTTGGATCATGGACCAAGCTATTGTCACTGCGGTCAAGCTTGCACATCGTTATCTTACTGCCAGACGGTGAGTCCCATGTATCTTTACTACGTTATACTAAGCATAATGCTGATACTAATTTTACAGATTGCCCGACTCCGCCATCGATCTCTTAGACGAGGCATGTGCTTCTGCCAGGGTTTCACAGGACATGAGACCAGAAGCCATTGACTCGTTGGACAAAGAGAAGATGCATGTGCTAGCCTACATCAAGGCTCTTGAGGTAAATCCTTTCTTCTATCGGACTTACAAAGAGCGCTTATTCCTTTCAAAGCGGGATAATCATCCCGATGAAGAAGAAGCTCTAAGCGAAGCGAGGAAGTCTCTTGCTGATATAGACAAGCAGATCAAATACCTCGAACGCCAGCAGAAGAACATGACAGAATGGTGGGCCAATATCAGTATCAAGCGAAACGAGATTCAAACGAAGAAACATGAATTGAGCATTGCCAAGAAGTAAGCTTATTGCTGTACTTCTACTTGACAGTTCTCCTCACTTATGTGGTGTAGTGGGCCTGGTAACAACCACAGAAAAGCCATCGCACTTGAGGAGGAGATCAAGAGGCTGAGAGAGGGCCTTGCGGAGTCGGAACGGAAGGGGCCCAAGGCGGTCGAAGGTGGCGACAGCCAGTCTGCAAGAGGCCTCAACCTAGCAAGAACTTCTCCGCATACCATCACGCCTGAGAGCATAGGTGCAATCGTTGAAAAGGCTACAAAGATACCGATCCAACGGTTGTTGTCAACAGACAAGGGTCGTTTGCTGAATCTTGAGGCTGCTCTCAGTAAGCAGGTTCGTTCTTGTGCTGTCCATTGAACAAAATATATCCGACTCATGTTTGTCGCTATTTCCTTCTCCTGATCGTCTATATAGGTCATTGGTCAGCCGGAGGCGGTCAAAGCTGTCACCAATGCCATCCAGGTGTCGAGGACTGGGCTCGGTAATGCAAACCGGCCTATTTCGTCTTTACTATTCACAGGACCCTCTGGCACTGGGAAAACACTCCTTTCCAAGATAGTAAGCCTGATAACCTCCATCCCCCTCTACATAAAAATTGACCGTCTCGTAATGCTTAGTTGGCAGAAGAGCTGTTTGGTCAAACGACATCGATGGTCCGAATTGATGGGAGCGAATATTCGCAGAGTCATTCGATATCCCGGCTTGTCAGTTATCAAAAGCTTCGTTTCCCACATTAATTACTAATTGCAATTTGGTCTCAGATCGGCTCGCCTCCAGGATATGTTGGTTATGATCAAGGTGGACAGCTTACGGAGTACGTCAGGAGAATCCCGTACTGCATTGTCCTACTCGACGAGTGAGTACAACGGCGTGTTGCTTTGACTACTGAGTTTTATCCCACTATTCGTAGAATCGAAAAGACATGTCCTGAGTTTTTAACATTGTTCCTTCAAGTTTTGGATGAAGGTCGCCTGACTGACGGGCAAGGAAGATTGGTTGATTTCCGGTATGTGATCTCCGCGCCGCCGATAATATTCCGCTTAAAGGTAACATATCCAGAAACTGCGTCATTATCATGACATCGAACGTAGGCTCCCACATCTTGAGTCAAGAAACAAACGAAATATCTCAGAGGACGCGCGATCGGGTCATGGATTGCTTCAAGGAGAGAAATTTCCCGCTTGAGTTCCTCAATCGAATTGAAGAGGTCGTCATGTTTGTGAGTGGGTCTACAGCCTTTCTAGGATTGAACTCAGCTGGTATCTCATAGCGGACAATGTCACATGAAGTCATGCAACAGATTCTTCAGAAACACCTTCGAGATCTGCAAGAGCGGGAAGGCCTGAAGAAATTGAAGCTTGACTTGAACCACGATGCGAAAAGGTGGCTTATATCGATGGGTATCTCCAGAGAATATGGCGCGAGGCCCCTCGCTCGAGTGATTCAGAGATTCCTTTTAAACCCACTTTCTCGGTGCCTCCTCGATGAAACCATTCAAGAGGGTGATACCGTCGTCATCACACTTAGCGATAAGAAGGATTGTCTCCACATACAGAGCCAGAGATCACTTTCCGAGAGACAGGAAGAATCAGTTGCAGGGCCGAGTCGTCGCAAAGGCAAGCATTGATGGGAGGAAGAGAGTGTCATTTCGCATTTACCCGTTTCCAATTTTTTTTCTACTTACCTTTCTGTGGGCTAATTAATGTATACCCTTTAACTTTCGTCCATTTCTATCGTCGATGCAAAGATCAATCAATCATGGAAGCGAATGAGCGATTTAGCAATAAGAAAATAGTGCACCGTGACTTTCAAGCACAGCGATGAACGCTGATTGAGTCTGGATTCCAGAACGTTCATGTTACGTTCTTCAGCTCGCCTTCTTCAAGCGTATGATGGGGGTTTGTTCCGGGAAGGGGCCCAGGATCGAGAACGTGCCTCAGTTCCATCCATGGGAATGAACTCTAATGGCCTCGCAGTTATTAAACATCTCCGGAAGTAATGTCGAGAATCTTATCGATGGCGCTTCTTTTTCGTAGCTTGGTGATAACTGAAGGGAAGACAATCGTCCCAGTTTGAGCTTCTTCGACATATTATTTGTAGACACCATCAATGATCTGCCAGTGCTCGCCTGAGGATTGTCAATAAGAAAGGAATTCTAGCAGAAGTTAGGGAGTGCAAATCGTCCCTGGCACAACGATAGCGTCTCTATAATTACCTGTAAACCTGCAGAAACATGGGGGTGTCGCTGCCGGGGTAGAGCAGACTAGTGAGCTGTGGATTTGAACTCGGTCGTTGATCACAAATGGGCTTGCGACACACCGGACAACTGGCCGAGGAGAGCATGCCGTTCAATACAGGCATGTTGTAGGATGGAAATTGGCAAATCGGTCAAGGACGAAGTATGTCAATCGTAAAAGTTACGACAAACATGGAGAACACGTCGACAAGGCAACTGTCTGAGTAGCTCTAACTCACCTGTGTCCTCCATTGATGACATCGTTTGATTGCGCAAAGGCCAAACAAATGTCGCAAGAAGCGTTATATGTGTCGATGCGAACGGAGGGTAAATCGGAAGGCGCCCATCTAGCACCATACGATAGTCAGTGAAGAAAGTTACAAGTGGGTGTGGAATAAGGTACTTGGCCAATCAACTCGATGTAGGAGCTTGATTAAAGACGACCTGATCTTCCGGAGCTGGCAAATATTCCCACTACTTTAGTAGTGGGTTTTAGGGGACGATGTTGCGGAAGATCGATGTTCGCCCGATGCTCATTCACGTAATCCATCGATTTCTCAGCATATTTCTATTGAGTACTTACACAATGAGACCCCGAATACCAACCGCCTATTGCGTGTCACGTACCGGCAATTCAAATTGTGTCAGTTTTTCGCAACATTGTAAAAAAGTTGATAGCTCACAATGCAATGATTCAAAGTAAGGACTGAAAATCAGATAAATTCGAAGGGATTCCTAGAATTAAGGGCATGGTACACCTTCAAGGGAACAAGTGGCATGTACAATACATCAAATGATATCTAACTTCGCGAGAACCACTTGAAAGAAATGGCTAAAGTGAGAGATAAAGGCACGAAAAGATAGCACTACGTGGGGCTCGCAAGCGTTGATAACGGCATGCTCATTTGTCGAGGGTTATATCGGATAGGGACTGCGGCATTTCAGGCAAAGGCCGTTCCGTGAGTTGTAGCCTGAGCAGCATGAGTGCAAGGCATTTGTAAGAGAAGGCTCGGCAGGGAGCTTCGCGAGGCGCACGCGATGGCAGAGCGTCGACGACTTCGACGCCGGATTGCGAACAAGTAGTTCAGGATCATTTCGGGGCAGTGAGAGCATAATAGGCGGATGGAGACAGTTTTGCGGCATGGGGGTGAGGTACTTGTAAGGGAAGGCTTGGCATTCTGGAGGGAAGGGCCTCGCGAGGAGTCGAAGGCGACGTTGGATAAGGACCGCGTAGTTTGGCGTCATTCCGGGACGGTGACGGCAGAAATAGGGCGACGGAGCTGCAGAGTGAAGGTGGTGGGTCCAATGAATGAAACCCATCCAATTATCAACTAGGACATAGAAAGGACAGCAGGGTGTTAAATGGGCATACTACAGTATGAAGGTGGCAGGAGTAGATCAGTAGGCGCCGAAGACGTTGGATACATTCCAGGGCGGTGACGGCAGAAATGGGGCGACGGAAGGTGTTTGCAAGTTTTAGCGGCATGAGGTGAGGCACTTGTAATGAGAGAAAGCTTGGCGTTCCGAGAAGGGAGCTCGTCGATGATAGCCTAGACTCGGAGATAAATGAGAGTAGAGAAACACGAAAATTCGATTTACGTACGCAGTTGTGGTCGATGAGCTTTGCAATGACTGCAATACTCCCGAAACGAGGTTCTGACTTCAGGAGCACCACTCCAAAAAGCTAATGATATGCTTTGACTCGAAGTACAGGCGGGACACCTCTGCCGACTCTACGAAACGTTTAAAGTTGCTCTCCCACAATGGAAGAACAGTTGGTTCTGGAGAATAAAGTCACCCTTGCGTCAAATGTCATACGGGAGCTTCGTGAGGTAAGCATTTGGCACGGAGGACAAGGTAATCGGTGGACCTACATATGTGCCATCAGAGCAAGATCATACCATGAGGAGAGAGGGGAGGCTGATGTTGAAGATGGACGGTACCTTGGCCCGATGATGCACGAGGCGTACATGGAGTGTGAAGAGGGGGTAGCGCTATTCAGATGGCCTAGTGCTCCAGGTGTTGGTGAACCTGAACATGGACATGGACATAGAGATGGGCACGGGAAAGGAAAAGGCGATCCCTTCCTCGTTCCTCCTTCCACTCAGAACAACCCTCGCAAATCCCGTTCATCCAAATCCACACATTCCGTCATGTCAAACGCGACGTCCCTCGCCTTCTTAGAGCTCTACGAGTCTGACGAGGAGGCGCTAGATGAGGAGAGGCGGGAGAGGAGAAGGGGGAGAGAGGAGCCATGGGAGAGCCTTCGCCATAAGAGCATCAAACGTGGAATGTTGGAAAAGGTGAGGAAGGAGGCGGGGTGGGTCGATTCGCTTAGGGGGGTCGTCGGGCCGTCGTTCAATCATACGGATCGAGCAGTGGACACGATTGAGAATGAGAAGCAAGGGAATGCAAAGAGGCGGCATTCGCTTAGGGAGGTCGTCGGGCTAGGTATTCCGGAGAAAGTGCGCGCCCGGGAGGAGGCAAAACAAGGTACTGGTGGTGGTGCGGACTCCTATCCCTATTCCAAAAGGCCGACATTGGGTTCGGGTGTATCTGGCAGTGCGTCGAGGTCTAGGACGGAGTATAGTAGCATTTCGTATGACGAGAAGGGATTCCGCATTCTCACTGAATCCCCGCTCCCACTCCTACCTCCTCCACCTCTACACTCTCGCCCCTCCCACGCCTCCAACGATAGCTGGTGGGGCGAAGCGAGTATCGATGCACACGCCGGATGACGATGTTCATTAGGTCAATGTAAGTTGTATAGAGCCGTTGTTCATCATGTCAAACCTACGATGTATGGGTCGTTATTGGCGACGAACCTATGACCGCCGCTTCCGACTTGATGCCACGCTTCGCATTCCAATTTCCGACTTCCACCGTTCCAGGCAACCACAACCACACAAAAAACCACATCTCCCAGAGTAAGAAGATCTGAAAAATGCTAAATACGCCCATCGACTCCAATCATAATAATGTTTACCTTCTACACCTGTAGACTGCAAATGTTCATCGACAACATCCACCCGCTATAAAGCATACTAAGCAAATGACTTATGACAGTTCACAACATCCACTCACAATATTCAAAGGAACACAGACCATCATCATTCCACCATTAATCCAGCGGCACACTTCAGGACTCTATCCACAAAACCTCAACATCACAAAATCCTGCCATACTCCTCATATAAACACAGGGCCTGCACTTCGCCAATTACACCAAAAGATTGGGGGGACCATATATCCTCACCCACGAAGGAGGACATGTCGCCAGGGAGACCAGGACCTCGGTGAAAATCACGCCCGTAGACCGCGCTAAAAAATGGACATGACAGCAATTCCACTACTCCAATCATGGAACAAAAACTATCCACCCATCAGATCAGCAAGCCCTGAGCATAAAAACCGAAGTCAAAACCGAATCCCGCAAAACATTCCGAACGTCATCTGACACCACACACTTGATTGCAAATCAATTATGTAAATCAAATCAGTAAAGTAGTGGGCTCTGCCGCCGCTCGCCGGTGCGCTACCCGGTTATCGAATAAGGGGGAAATTGTCTAGAAAACACATGGATGGACGAATATTTGCCTACGGAGCGAGAGGACCTGCTTTCGCTGTGAACGTTCTTGCTTCAGCACCGCTGACCATCGTTCTTCCATTGAGGGCATGTCGATTCTGATGGATAGCGTCGTCAATGGAGTACAAACGGTTTGACGGGAAATGAAAAATTACACTAGACTGCACCCCAATAAGTAGTGTTTATGATGACGTGTAATACTGAGGGACACGTGAAGTTTACGCGCAGCAAAGCATGTGCAAGTTTGAGCGGGACTAAACCTCGGCTGCTATGGCTGCCGGGACCTCGCTTTCAATGCGAGACCTAGCGAGACCTCCGCTTTACCAGGACCTGTATCACCATTGCCATGCTAGATTCAAAAAAACCTTCCGATGGTACGCACCAAGAATTATCCTTCGATCTTGAGGATCATATGTATGTGTAGACGCCCGTGTAGATGTGCATCATGGGCGCTTGAGCTGTGGCAGTCAGCAGCGCCAGTGCCCCCTCGCCAAACACCGGATCAGGGTCGAGCGGATCATATCACACATCGGGACTTTCACGAAAACTTTGTCGAAAACGGTTTCAGCAATGTGACTGAAATTAGAGCCCTGAACCAGGAAAAACCTCGTTTTGGTCAACCCCTTCTTTCAGTCACTTTAGAGCACTTCAGCAATCCCGGTCAAAGTGGAACCGAAAGACCGAAAATGTGCCACGTTTTGACTGAGCTTTGCTCCACATCGACCTGTCAGTGTCATCGCATGTTACTGAATGAATAGATAACTCTCTCTCAGCTTTATTGAGTCGCATATACAGGTTACACGGTCTTTGTTAATGCTTTACGAAGTCAGGCCAAGCAAAATGAATGAGTTTTTAAAATTGTTGTTGAGGTCTACCATTCATTAGGTTTGCTCTATTCACGCAACTTGCCCAAATCCGGTGTAAGTTTGCTCAGGAACGACCGAAGAACGAAGAACAAGGTTTGACCGGGTTGCTGAAGTGCTCTTTTACTGAAACCATAATTTTAACATGTTCGTGAGTCGATGTGTCAGTACTTGAGCTTGATCCCACGCGTACGGATCCCACACGCAGACCCGTGCATAAATATAAACCGCTGTCCTCAAAATGCTTGACTTCATTGTCAGATAGAAGCAGGAAATCTGTCTGTTGATTCCGTGATGAACAGATGATACATAGCGGCGCTGGCTTGATTTCGAACAAAAAGACAGCATGCCAAACCTTTGCTAAACGAATGGATCGACTTGTTTACAATTTGATAAGCAGGACATATCTACGACCTCGACGCCCTGAATTAACCACAGTACGTATATACTTTATGCCATACACCGCCTCCCGTTCTTCCTCGCCATTTCTCGCAGTACATCCCGTAGATTCTCGTTGTCAGTCACTCGGTTCCACAGTACAATATATATATCGAAATCAAGATCTATGGAGGTTGGACTGGAGTCAGGGTCATTCAACCTTGATCATCCAGATGTCAGTCTATCCTCTGTCCTCGCGCTCAAAATATGATACGCACAAATGTCACTGCTGCTTGATCTTATGGGATTATGGGATCTACCTTTATCCCTTGACACCGGAGGTCTCGCCATGACTTTCGAAAGCATCGACTTCAAAGCCTGTGCTTCTGCTGTCTTCCCTCGACCAGGTTGAAGGAGAGGCGTGACAGCAATCAGTGCATTCTTTTCCATGTCAGCTTTCCTCTGTCTTCGCTTTTCCACCGCATCTTCATATGCTGCCTTGATCAAGCGTTTTTCCAGTGCCTCTGCCACTAGTGAATCGTCATTCAGTCTTTTCCTGTAAGCTTCGATATCCTTTTTTGCCTGGTCATCGTCTATGACCCTATAAATCTCGCCGAACTTCCCTCTAAGGTCATAAGCTTTGCCATGCATCTTGACCACTTTCTCTCCAAGGCCCTCCAAAAACATACAACAGAACCAATAGCATTGGTGCGACATTAAGACGTAGTTAGGTGCTGCAACGCTGATCATTTCCAGGATGGCGCTGACATCGAGAAGAGATATAATCGGTTTAGGAGGACATCGCGCAACAAGGATTTCGTGAACCTTTGATATATTGTGTATAACTCGAGTGATGCGGTCATCGTTAGGCACGGCTGATGACATTAGTTTCGGTTTAAGACTTTGCTTTTGCGGTCGACGCTCGATGCGTGCGCTAACAACGTGTTTGCCATCAAAAATGTCGAGGACGAGGAATTCGTGCCCTATGGAACCAACAGTAAATGTCATTTGCAGCGCTCGGCGAACCACCTACCGACATTAGTTTGTTCCTTGTAATGGGTTACCTTCATCAAACGGTACTTGCCGTATCTATCATGGGCCATTCCAACTTCGTTGTAGAAGCTGACCAAAGGTAATGAAAGCTCTTCTTTGAAGTCCGGGTTCAACAGTGTTGTGGCCATTGTGGTTTGAACACGGGGGACGGAATAAAATTTTGACACACTGCACACTTTTTTGTTTGGACGCCTAACAGCTGAGGCAGTGACAAGCGCCTAATTATTTGCCAGACTCAGAGTTATTGATCGACACGTCCTTGAAATGCACGGATGTTAACGGGCGCTTAGACTTGCATGTGATTTGGTGACTGAGCCTAAGTGGACAGGGCATATGTGTGCGTTTCGGACGGAAAGTATGCTAAAGAGTTACCGAAAGGAAAGAGTCGTGGCTCTACACCGGTTTCGTCATTCTGGAGATATATGGCGCGAGCAGCATGCCATATTATGCGCCTGTTACATATTCTTGGCTTCAATCTGAAGGATCCTGCTGCATAGCAAGTAACTGTTTTCTGATACTTATTTTTATGCAATGGCAGTGTTGCCAGTGAAAGTATCGCGCGCTCATCCGGGTTGTTTGTACATGATTATGTTTACCGCCTTGTAACTGTGTTCGTGAACATCGCCGTAAGTACTCTATCAATCCTTATTCTTAGCTGCTAAGATGCCACTACAGCCTATTACTCGGAGACATGGAGGAGACGCTGCATCCCTTGAAGCCTCCGTTGCACATGTCCTCATCTCCAAGAGAAAAGGAGCCCGATGACTTGGCTAAAGTGAAAAAATGGCAGGAAGAGCGGATAGCCAGGAAGCTGAGGGGCGAATACGAGTCGGTGATATCTCACTTGTCTGAAGTTGCGAGTGGTTGTAATATCTGGAATGCAGTGCTGTGATATGCTAACGCATGTCTTTAGATCAACAGCAACCTTTCCTCGAACATGAACATCTCGGCTGTGCGTGTAGAAGGAGCAACCAATACCCGCAGTTCATTCCTCAGGTTTTTAATCAGCCCTGTGCTCGCGTCCTCGACTTCCAAAGATTCGCCGAGCAATCTCGAATCCGTTCTCCATAGTACTAGAAAACTGTCCCACATTCTTCACAAGACAGACATATTTAAGTCCGTGGATGCTACGATAGAACGGGCTCGAAGCGCTTTTGCCAGCACGGACGACGTCGATATTGTATTTAAAACACGTGAAAAGGGTTGCTACTATCTTAACACCTCCACCGAACTGGGAAATAATGAAGGCAGTGCTGTACGTTATTTCATGTATATGTCTCTGTCTGTTCAATTTGAGCTTCACATAATCAGACTGCAACTGGTCGTATCCGGAATGTCTTTGGCGGCGCCGAAATCTTCGAGGCCCATCTCGCCTTCGGGACGAAGACTAGAAAATCATTTCGCGCGTCCTTGACCGCCCCTATTACTTCAGACCTCCAGACGTATGCAGAATTGATGGCATTTGGCCTTGACAAGGATTGCTCTACATACGCTAGCTGTACTGAAGGTTCCCGAGGCATAAAGGCCGTTGTAAGGGTGAGCTAGGTCAGAACACTTGTCGTACGCTCCATGCGTAATGTTCATCTTGGGTGCTAGAACGGAACAAACGACAGAGGCGCTCATGAGGTCGCATATGAGGCTGTTTTGAGGAACATTGATGGTTTAACCCCAACTGCTTCTATCAGGTCCATCCACTCAACTTTCGTCACGAAATATCTCTGACATGACTATAGCATGCGAGAGGCAGCCGGGCAGACGATCAAGTCTGCTGTCTCTCATAGCTACACTATCGATTCGCGCGACGACCGCATAATGGCCACTCGGGGTAAATATGCGAAGTTTTTTCACGAGTTTGCGGGATTGGGTGGTGATGCCTCGTTCTATAAAACCGAACTGGAAGGTCAGATCTCCAGACCGGTCGCCAGTGGTGTGGTGCGCTTCAAGACTTGTTAAATACTCCAAGTCCTGATCATTTTAACTGATACATAGTCCCTTTCCTTGGCCGGACGTACTGGACTTCTATGGGGACTTTCGCGCCCTACGCTGTTTTCGGACCGTTTCCAACTTGGTGGACCAACATCTGTTCGGGCTTTTCAAGCAAATGGCATGGGCCCACGGGATGGATGTACGTATCATGAGTAGACTTCACGGTTCGGATGGTCTAACCCTATGCCGCAGCTGACTCGCTCGGAGGCGACATCCACTGGTCGGCAGGAGCAAGTATCATTGCAGATATACCTGGAAAACCGCATTGGCCGGTCAAGACCCATCTGTGGGTCAACGCAGGAAGACTGGATTCTGTTGATACAGGTATGGTACTATAGTACATGTACACTCAAATGCTGCTGTTAATGCGGTTCCCCAGGTCAGTCGCTTGCAGATAATGTTCGTAATACCCTTTCTCGCCCTTCGATATCCGCTGGCTTGGGCTTGATTTATCGCTTCGATCCCATCCGCGTGGAAGTTAACTTTGGAGTGCCACTCGTGGCCAGTAAAAGCGATGGCACGAGAAAAGGCCTTCAGGTTGGCATAGGACTAGAATTTCTGTAGCCTGATAGTTTGGGGGTAATGAAGTCGTTGCCGAAGAATATATCTCCAAGTCTCGTTCCGTCTGAGAAACCTCACGCGCTATTTACAGTGACTCACAAAACTGAGTCAATGTTTTGCACTTTTTAATTTATTGTTGAATAACTTCCCATAAACAACAAAACCAAACAAGGTATTGGTGTACCGAATAACATACATGATCAGGGCTACCAAACAAACAAAGAATTATGTAATTTTAATTATCCCTCATGGAGATATGATCATTTTAATTCAGGGACTCATTGACTCAGTTTTGTGAGGTGGTATCAATATTATGATAAATTGTAATTCTAGTATTTTGTATGACCTCCCTTGGCCTTAATAACTGCTCCCAACCTTCTAGGCATGCTTTTAATCAAATTCTGACACACCTCTGATGGAATATTATTCCACTCTTCTACTACTCTTTCCCATAACTCCCAAATTCCTTTTGGTGCTGTTGGATACTTGTCTAACTGGTTCTTGAGGTGAACCCAATGATGTTCAATAGGACTGAGGTCTGGAGATTGGGCAGGACAATCCAGAAGAGTAATATTGTTGTTCTCCATCCATTTCTTGGCCTTTTTTGAGGTATGCTTGGGGTCATTGTCTTGTTGAAAAATCACCTCTTCTCCAGAAATTTTACTCTCCTCCAAGCTAGGCAGCATATGGTCCTTCAAAATGGACACATACTGGTCAGCATTTATCCTCCCCTCAACCTCTGCAAGATACCCAACTCCATTCCATCCCATACACCCCCATACCATAATGTTTCCTCCCCCAAATTTGACAGTTCCCTGCACCTCTCTCTCAATCAGCCCCTCTCCCTTCTGTTTCCAGACCCACTCTCTCCCATCTGACCCAAACCTGTTGATTTTAGTCTCATATGACCAAATAACCCTCCTCCAGTCTTCCACAGTCCACTCTCTATACTTCTGAGCAAAAGCCAATCTTGCTTTCCTATGCCTTATACTAAGCAAGGGCCTTTTCTTCTTCACCACAGCCTTGAATGAGTTTTTTCTGAAAACTCTTCTGACTGTTTCTGAGGAGACTGGAGTGGGGATGATGCTGTTGATGTAATGGGTGGCCTGAACAGCATTTGCAGCCTTGCCAGTGGTGATTTGGATAAGGATGGCTCTCTGAGAGGTAGATGAGAGCTTAGAAGGACAACCACCAGAGGGGGAATCCAGGTTTGGATAGAGAGCCCTGAGTGTTCTGGATACACTAGACTGGCTGAGGTTGAGTTTAGAGGCAATATTGTGGGTAGAATAATGATTGGAGGCCAGGGAAAGAATGTTTTCCTTCTGAGCAGAGGAGATGGGATGCATTGGAGAATATTGAAGTATGAAGAATGCTAGTCCTAATTAAATACTATAATTTAAGGTCCCATCAAGGGTCACATCACCTTAGAAACCATCTGTCAAGTTTTTGACATTATACAGTTGGTGGAGCATCAGATTCTAATATTTCTGACTACCCCTCACAAAACTGAGTCAATGAGTCCCTGAATTAAAATGATCATATCTCCATGAGGGATGATTAAAATTACATAATTCTTTGTTTGTTTGGTAGCCCTGATCATGTATGTTATTCGGTACACCAATACCTTGTTTGGTTTTGTTGTTTATGGGAAGCTATTCAACAATAAATCAAAAAGTCCAAAACATTGACTCAGTTTTGTGAGTCACTGTACAGAGCGTGGTCACATTATGGTGCACAATACCTAGTCACCACCACTTTTGTTCAATGGAAACAGGTGAACAAAAAAACCTTATTTTTATTATTCCTCTGGTAAAAATGCTCCATTTCAGGAGAGGACTAAATCTCCCAGAGCATTTGTCAAAATACCCAAAACTGACAGTTTTTCTTTTGTCACACAGAATTTGGCTGTAACACTATATATGGACAGATTTGGACCCTGAACTATCATATTTGGCAGAATCCTATCTTCACAAAATGTCTGTTCCACTGTATATGGGTTGTGGAAAGAGCTGTTGAGGATAGATGGTGGTCATAGATAGATAAGGAAAGGATGGCTGCTTATGTGAGCAAAGAAAATTTTGTGCTGACCAATTGTATGCTGCCTGAGGACAGTCAGTACTTCAGTTGGGAGGAGATGATATGGCTCCCTATCGCCCTGCATGCATACTATGGCATTTTTTGCAATTGTGCGCACCTCCTAGATGGCTTTCACTCACTTTGCGCAGCATGCCTTCGTGTCCTTTTGTGCACTTCATGCACTTTTGCATGCCTTTGACTGCTTAGGTGCGCTTTTATGTGCCTTTTACATTTCTACTGCGCCTTTGGATCCCCCATAGCTGCCTTTTGTCATGCGCTCTAAATGTGCCTTGATATGCTTCGTATTGCCTCTGTGCACCTCCCCATACTCCTTATCTGCCTTTCACAGTTATTGTGCACTTGATGCATCTTTATGCACTCCTTTTACGCTTTACCTGTGACTCACATTCTCTGCTGTGCACTCATTGCACAATCCTTATTATACACACAACAATCCACCACACCAATTGCACTGCGCATCATGGCTTCTAGCTTACTGGTGCGTTCACTCAAGGTGCACCACAATTCCAACATGAGCAAACTATGCATTCTCACATAATCTGGGTGCTTTGCACCTATTTGGCATTGGACTGTGCACACTTTGGTGCTTTCACATAATCCTGGCGCTTTGGTGCTATTTGGCCTCGCACAGCATCTCCTTATAGTTCTTCCACATTTCCAATCAGCATTGCCTTATCTGGTAACTGGCACAGGTCAATCACATCATTATTACTAAGGCACAGCATGCGATGCATAACACTGAAGTGGATTAATTGGGAAGAGCGCATGGGACCTAGAGTGCACTAAAAATAGAGTATTGCACTGGAACAGTTGGGTATTGGGCTATAGCATGCACAAATCTTATTGGCTAAGGCAGCGGCATAGTGTGGTCAGGTTTAGATGGGGCCAATGAATGCGCTTGTGTGGTAGCACATGGCACTTTCTATTTTTATACTTCATTTTACTGTTTTTTATCACATAAGCCATTTATACATAGTAGGCAGACAGATAGAGAATCCAGAGGATTCCTCTCCTCATAGTTCATAGCTCATCCAGCATCACACATAGTTTGTGCACCAGCGTCCAGTCCATGCACCTTTGTAGTGCGCCCTTCATATAGCTGCATTTGCATGTCATTTGCATCCCCTCATCGTATTGCTGCATTTCGTCCCTTCGTTGCATTCTTCATCTTTGCTTGTGCACTCTTGTAGTGTGTTCTTTGTATAGTTGCATTTGTGCACCATTTGTGCATTTTTCCACCAGTTGTATTTGCATCCCGTTTGCATCCCTAGACTGTGCATCACCCTCACAGCACATCCCAGTGCTGTACTTGTCCTGCCAAATCTCCCACTTTCATCTCCCTCATCGTTGTACATTTTTGTGCTCCTGTTGCATATTTTTCCACACTGCATATTTTTGCCCCTTTGCATTGTGCACTTTTTCGCCATTGTGCATACCTTCCCTTTTGCATACACAACTAATGCACACATTGGAAACCACTGTACCAGCCTCTTCATAGTCTCTGGATCCTGAAAGACGATCCGAGGCCCTCTAAGCGAACCCTCTTCACCCCAAGCATGCCTGCAGCTATAGATTTAGTGTTCACCACTTCTGTCCACTAAGTACCAACTGAACAATCAACGTACATGAAATCTGAGTGCACTTATCTCTATATTGACCATATATTATGCCAAACCAATGAGCATGGCTCCTTTCCATTCTCCACCTGGGGGACTTTTGTGATGAGTTCATATGACAATTCTGCCCCCTCAATGAATGCCAACAAGCTGTAATATGCCTCAAATCCACTTCCTGCTACCAAGCACATTGATCTGTGGATGACTACATCAATGAGTTTTGAGACCTGGTAGACATGGCGAGGAATGGAAGTGGGTTGCCCATGGTGGTGAAGTTTTGTCGAGGTCTTAATCGGGAAATCCAAGACCAGATTGCAGAGATGTTGAAAAGATGCTCAGCAGACGATAACATAAATGCTTGGTATGAGGCTGCTTCCCTCTGTGACAAGAACCAACTTACAAATGCAGCATTTACTGCAGCTTTCCAGTCTCCTACCACCACCCATGCCCCCCACACCTTTAACCAAGCATCCCCTCCTAATGATCCCTAGAATTGAAGATTGAGCTGCAGACCATGGATATGGGGCAAGTACTTGGTGTCTCTGCTCTCCTGGACTCAGGTGCCATGGGCCTTTTCATTGATTCGCACCTGGTTCAACAAAAACAACTCAATACCTGCTCACTATCTGGACCCCATAGCTGTCTACAATGTGGATGGTTCCCCAAATGAAGCTGGGGCGATTTGGGAGTTTGTTGACCTAGTCCTCCAGTACAAGGATCATAGTGAATGGGCTCTCTACACTGTGACCCAACTGGGGAAGCAGGAGGTGATTTTGGGCTACCCATGGCTTTGTGAACAATCCTGAGGTTGACTGGGTGACAGGTGAAGTCATGATGAGTCGTTGTCCCTCTCGTTGTTGTACTTGCTTCACTGAAGGCAGACAGGAATGTCAAGGGCGAAAGGTCCTCTTACAGTACACTTGAAAATATTGTGCTGGTCCAATGCCTGTGGCCGATGTGAACTGGGAAAATGTCCCAGATCTTGCACCTGATTCTGATGATGATGAAGAGGAGGTGGAAGAGATCAAGGAAGGTGACCAAATTTTCTACACTACTATTAACCCTTCACATAAGGTGCATGCCACCTCAAACATCTCCCAGTGCCTCACGGAGGCCTTCCACAAGAACAGTGTACCCAAATCCTTTGCTGACTCCATACTTCCTCACCCAATAGTAGCTGGCATTATTGTTAATAATCTATCGGTGCTAGTCGATAGGCCATTGTGCATAGTACCAATGGTTTTATTAAAAAATGCTATTTGTAATGTCAGAGTTATGTGCCAGCAATGGTCAAAACATGAGTAATTGTTTGAGGATATGTTTGAGGGCAAATGTAGGGAATAATCCAGAAATGATCTTCTAAAAACTCAAATTGTCATGGGATAACTCTGGGGTTGAAATCTGTGGTTTTGTGCTGTGAATCAATGCTTCTAGTCTCTGTGAGAATGTCCATGATCTCAGAGATCAAGGCTCTCCTCAAAGCTGTTACCACCCTCTTGAATAATTTACCACAGTCTGTCCAAAAAGGCATGAAGGAGGATGAGATATGTGGAGTGTCATGAACATGGCAGAATGCGAGACAGCTCACAAAACATTTGACAGGCATCTTGATGCTATGTTCAGGGAGGATTCCCAAAATGCTGCTGGCCATTTGCAATATGTTTGCAAAGGAAAGCTTGGATTAGGTCCACTCTCCCCATTCAAATATATGAGACAACAATACTAGCACACTGACAATGCACAGCAAACCTTTTCATCTTCTCAAGCATCAATCCTCCACCTAGCCATACTGGCTCTTGAAGCATCTCACAGGGCATGGTCATCTCATGCTGAACATTCAAAGTATGAGCAGTTTGTCCCTGCCCTCAAAGCTGCATGTACAAAGATTGATGAGTATTATGAGAAGATAACAGAATTGCCAGCCTACATATTGGCAATGAGTATGTTGCCACTGTTCATGTCAATGTCACCTCTAATGCTCTCTCAGTCCTCAGTCCAAAAGAGAAAATGTTATATTTCAAGAAACATTGGTTAACCAAACTTCAGGATGATGTCATAAAATGCATTGAAGAAGTGGGAAGCAAACACTTTCTCATCTTTACTTTTACATGCTGATTTATGTTTTGGTTCAAGGAATGGTATCTGCTACTGAGTCCAGATTTGGATCCTTAAGAATCTGTGATGTCAAAAAAGAGAAAATGCAGATTTATGTCTTACTTTGTAAACTTAGTACAAGGATGATGCTGCTGATTCACACTGTGGTATTTCAGAGGATCCTGACTGGCCATAGTCTTTGCATTTTGAGGCATATGCACATGAATGGATACAAAAGCAAGATGTGTGTTGAAATTAAATTCTGATACATACTGCATACATGAGGCAATGCATGCAGCACACACATGTTACTGCGCTTACTGTGCATACATGTGGTAAACACATTCCTGAGTCATGTGACATCCTTACTATTATGTATATAAGGAGAACCTGTACTGTAGTAGATATACAGTGTTCTTACCTCTGCTAAACCCTAGCTCTAAGACTAACTAAACCCCAGGTAGGTTATAAGGAACGTGTCATCTCTTCCTCTGTGCAGCGTATGTAGTCTGCTCCAACAATGTGGACACTGTACCTCAGTATTTGTAGGCAAATCACTGAGGTGTTGAAAAAAGGAACATATAAATACAACTATGGGTGTGTACATAAATGTGTCAATAAGACTCAAGAGAAGATGAGGGCAAAAGGTGTAGCAAGAAGTATCTAAATGGTTCATGGGAATGTCAGTGGATGTAAATGAGAGGTGGTGGCACAAAAGGGAGTCATCACGATGATGCATTGTGGGAAGGCTGATGTTGCCCTGCTTTCCAACACTTCTCCTCAAGACGTTGTGAGGCCCAATTGTAATGCAAAATGCTTCACTTTGGGTGATATGAGGGCTTTGGTAAGCACATCAGCTATCATGTCTTTGGTAGAACAGTAGATGAGCTTGATTTGGCCATTCTTGACAATCCATGTTGGAGCAGACTATATACACTGCACAGGGGAAGAGACAACATGTTCCTTACAACCTACCTGGGGTTTAGTTAGACTTAGAGCTAGGGTTAGCAGAAGTAAGAACACTGTATTCCTACTATGGTACAGGTTCTCCTTATATACATAATAATAAGGATGTCACATGACTTGGGAATGTGTTTACCACATGTATGCACAGTAAGCACAGTAACATGTGTATGCTGCATGTATTGCCTCATGTATGCAGCATGTATCTCAAGGTTTAATTTCAACAATCCAGTGGATAAAATGGTACCAGATATCAATGTGTTTCATTCAGGCATGGTACTGGTGGCCTTGAGTGAGTGTGATAGCAGATTGGCTGTCAGAAAGGAGTGTGGTAGGGTCTAGCTTGGTGCTGAAATCTTGTTCAAAAAGAGACCACAACCAAAGGATTTCTTTGGCTGCATGGGTGATGGCAACATACTCACTCTCAGTGGTCAATAATGATATGATTTCTTGGTGTTTGGCACACCAGGAGATGGCACCACCATTGATGATAAATGCATACTCAGTGATGGCTCAGTTGTCTTCACCTGTGCTTCCATCGGCATCTGTAAACCCCTTCAAGTTGGTTTTTTTGTGACTGAAGGTGAGCCAGAAGTTCTTTGTGCCTTGAGATAATTAAAAACACATTTGATGGCTTTCTAGTGGGTGATTCCAGGTTTCAACAAAAACCATGAAACTGTTTGCCCAGCAAAGGCTATGTTGGGATGAGTGCTGAGTGCCACATATATCAACAATCCCACAGCTTCATGGTTGGGAACACCTCGCATGGTTGCAAATTCCTCTGCTGTTTGAAGCACTTGGGCTGTTGTGAGATGGATATGGGGCTCCATAGGTAATGGTACTGGCTCTATGTCTTCAAAACCATAGAATCTAAGAATGGATTTGATGTAAGACCTCGGTGAGGTGGATAGTGTGTTATTTACAGTCCCTTTTGATTGTGATATCTAACAGCCAGTTTAACTCATTGTCAAGATTCAAGATCGCTACTACCAAGGTCGGGACTTGGTCAGGAATACACCAGACTTCCAGTCAGACCCGGTCATCAGTGTTCAGAGGTGTTCAGGGGTTCCAGGCAGAATTCACCAGGGTGTAGTGTTGATAGGTCTATTGCATGCTCTAAGGTCTGGAATGGCTTCCAATTGTATTGACACACTACAACAGATGCTCCAAACCACTATGAATGCCACAAAATTGATTTCAAACACTTTTTGAATGACTTCGCATGATTTTGAATGACTTTGAACTATTTCACAATATTTCGAAGGCTTTCAAAGAACTTCACATTACTTTGAATGACATCGGCTGCCATATACCTATCCTAAAACCCTTTCGATACATGCTGCACAACTGGAATGAGTTAATCCATCGCATATCAAACACTACCAGACATGAGGAGAGATGACAAAGGATTTAGGATGTGATGATAGTGCTTAGAGGCTTCAATGATATATTGAAGCAAAAAGATAAGTACTTTTACCATATGGGGACACTGTATGTTCCAATTATTTATCATTTCTCATTTGTTTTTTTGATTTACAAAGTCCTCATTGCTGCACATATTGCCTCGTGTACCACACATGTTAGATTTCCTTTTTAGTACTATCTCTTCAAAAATGTATATAGACTTGTACTAGTTACTTAGAAAAACAGAGAAGAGTTACCCTCTCCACTATCATCAGATTTAAGAGCAGTTCTCTTGAGTCTTAACCTCTCATTGCACCTCTAAGTTCTGTGAAATATCGCAAACTTCTTTGAACTATCGTATTCGCTCTCAACTCATGCCTATCACCTATCGCCACTTAACAAACACTTCTCATTTGCTATATTCGTTTCTTGACATATCTCACCACCAGTCCAACATCCCCAAACTTCTTTGAAATTACTTCAAACCTCTTCAAACATCTTCAAACTATTTTGCATGTCTTCGAACCTATTTCGAACCTCATTCGAACAACTTCATATGCTCTCACAGACTATTTGCACCATCCCTTATCACTTCGCCTCACAAAGCAATGTTTGGATATTAGCAGTGATATTTAGTACCAACTCACACCCTTCCTCTAGCCTAAGTTATACTTCCTAAGCTTTTTAACAGGTTTTTGCTAGGTTTCCAGGTTGAGTATCATCATTTTGGAGCCCACCACGAGGGGTTTCTAAATTAGTTCATCACCTAATTCATCTTGAATCTCCCAGCTTAGGCCAACCCAAGCTTGAAACCTTAGAATCAAGACTCGCCACGCCTTCGAATCTCTCGAACAATTGGGGGATATTCCAAGTCCTGTCTCTGATGCAGAATCTACACATCGTCATTTGTTTCCTTCACCCATTTCCTCGTCTCCAACCTTATCTTCCTCTTCTTCCTCATTGTCTACTACATCATTCATTATTCCACCCACAGTCGCCACTCCAGCACCCCTTTTCAGCAAGATCTATATTGATATGATGCAAATGCCACCTTTGAACAGATTTAAATACATTGTACAAGGTTGATGCTCACTAATGACCTATCCAGAGTGGCAGAAACTTCGATGTGAAAATGCCACATCTCAGGGTGATTGAATCGTCAAAAATATTTTTTGTCAATGGGGTTCACTATATGAAATCGTAACCGACAATAGCACTGCATTTATTGCAGCTATGGAATATCTTATAAAATGATATCATATTAACCATGTTCAAATTAGTGGTTATAATTCGCATGCCAATGGACTCATCAAATGAGCCCACTTCAATGTTTGACAATCGTTATTTAAAGCTGTCAATGGAGAACAAGTGAAATGGTCAGCAGGGGCACACTCAGTATTTTGGGCAGAATGAGTCATGGTTTGTAAACGCATGGGTTGTTCTCCTTACTTTGCAGTTACAGGAGCACATCCTCTAATCCCCCTCGATATCTTTGAGGCAACATACTTACAACCACCACCTGATTCCATCTTATTGACAACTGATCTTATAGCTCGATGAGCCATAGCATTACAAAAATGATCTAATGACCTCGAAGTGTTATATTCGAAGGTCTACACCTCTCGAATCAAATCTGTGAAACCCTTTGAACTCCTTCACAAACATACAATGCATGACTACAACTTTGCAAAAGGAGATTTAGTGCTGCTTCGAAACATGACAATTGAGAAATCCCTCAATCACAAGATGAAACCACAATATTTCAGCCCTCTTATCATTATCAAATGAGACTATGGAGGGGCTTACATTCTCTGCAACCTCGACAGTTAAGTACTACATCGACCTATTGCTGCATCTTGTTTGCTACCATATCTTGCTCAAAAATCAATTTTCCTTCCACCAATTTCCTCAATATCAACTCTGAGTGCCTCGAGCAACTTCGAACAACTTCGAACTTCGACGAAGATATTTTCGAAGATTTTCAGGACTTTGAAAATGAATAATTATCCTTTTTTTTCTTTTTTGCAATTACTTACAAAAGATTTCGATTGCTTTTAGTGTACGATACAAGGTACGATATTGCATCATAGTGTGGTCATGCAAACTCCAAAAAGGGTTTTTTGGTTATGATAAACTACTGAGCCTTTCCCTAAAAAAATTTGGTTTTCGTCTGTTATATCTCCATTTCTTCTTCACCTTACTTTCCAAAGACATTTAACAAAAATGAAAAATAATAATTTGAAATTGAAATAGACAAAACAAAGAAACAGAAACAAAAAGTCCTACTCCTCCAACATCTCCTCCAACACCTCTATCTTCTCCCCAACACCTCCATCTCTACCTTCTGTGCCAACCTTGCAGCAATCAAACCATGGTGCACCACCCAATTATTTTCATTTCCTTCGAACCCCTGCAACTCCCTCACCTTTGCCTTTGCCTTCCCCATCGATGACTGTTTCTTTGGCTTCGACAGCTTTGAAGGCCCCGCAACCAGTTCGATGCCCTCTACAGGGCCCACTACATAAATTTGATGTACTACAAAATTTGAACAAATGTTAGCAACCACCTCAAAATAATTTAGAATGGTTTTCATACCTGGATTTGTGTGCAACTTCCATTTTGCACCCACAAATTTCTTTTCTTCTCCTTTTTGAAGGCCTCACCTCGACACCCCACCCCAATAGCACCCCTGCACCTCCTGGGTGCACTTTCTGCACTTCACCACTTCCTCATCAATGACACATCATGGCTGGGACTTAAACCCAGCACAATGATCGCACTACAAATTATTTAGCAACTGGAATTACTTCGAATGAAACAAAACACTTACAGGGCCTTTGAAATCTAGTAGCCTATCACTGCCAAATTTTGTGTGTTTCACCCCCACCTCATCATCTCCCTGTTTACCCTCACTGTCATCACTTTCCTCGATCACCTTTGTCCTTCACTTCGCCACCCACTGATGATACTCGACCTGGAGACATAATAAAAACCTGTTAAATAGCTTAGGAAGTATAACACAGGCTAGAGGAAGGGTGCGAGTTGGTACTAAATATCGCTGCTGATACCCAAACATTGTGTTTAGTGACACGAAATAATAAGGGATGTTGCGAATAGTCTTTATAGGCATACAAAGGTGTTTGAAAGAGTTTGAAATAGTTTGAAGTAGGCTTGAAGAAGTTCGAAGAAGTTCATAGATGTCAGACTAATGTTGAGGTATGTCAAAAAGCGAATATAACAAATAAGGAGTGTTTGTCGAGAGGCGATAGGTGATGTGCGATAAAACAAGGAGTGAATACAATAGTTTTGAAGAAGTTCACGATATTTCACAGAACTTAGAGATATGACACGAGCTAAGACTCAAGAGAATGGCTCTTAAATCAGATGACGAGTGAGAGGGTAACTTCTTCTCTGTTCCCTGTTGCTTTGCTGTTATTCTAAGTAACTAATACAAGTCTATATACAACTTGAAGAAATATTACTAAAAAGGAAACAAGAACATGTGGAAAACACAAGGCAATATCCACTGCAATAAAGGTATTGTAAAACATAAAACAAATGAGAAATGATAATAAGTGAAATGTATATTGTCCCAGTATAGTAAGAGTTCTTGTTCTATTGCTTCAATATATCAATGAAACATAAAACCACACTTATCATATTCTAAATCTCTTGTAGTCTCTCTTTGTGTCTAGTGGTGCTTGATATGCAACAAAATGGCTCACTCCAGTTGAGCAGTGCAAATCGAAATGGTTTTGAAACAGCTATATGGCAGCCAATATAGTTTGAAGTAATATGAAGTCATTCAAAAGCATTCGAAGTGTCGCAAAATTATTCGAAGTCATTCAAAGTCATCTGAAATAGTGTGAAATAGTTTGAAAAAGATTTGAAGTCGATTTTGTGGCGTTCATAGTGATTCGGAGTGCATGTTGTAATGTGTAGATATGATTAGATTTTTCTCCAGACCTTATAGTGCATAGTGGACCTATCACTGCACCACAGGCAGCTCTTCCCTGACTTCTGCCTCATCCTCATCTTCATTGCCAGCCTCTGCCCTCTCCATAGCACTCACCTCTGCTGTGAGCTCTGCATTCTTCCACTGGAGATCCTTCTTCGATAAAGCTTTTGTGTGAAATGCAGCAAGAGCTGCATTTTGAGCCTCAGCCAGCACTGTCCTTTGAGCCTCGATTTTTGCTTTCTTCGCTACTTCCTTCACTCTTTGAACCTCCTCCTGCTCCTCCCTAATTTGTCATTCCTCTTCCTCCTTTCTTTCGCATTCTAACTCCTCAGTTAAATTGATGAATAACAACTCTCCACCCCATGAAACCCATTTGTGTCGAGCCATCGGCTTGTAGAGTTTGAAAATGTCCTTCACAACCTTTTGAACAGTCATGTCACACTCTTCACCAAGATCTTTGGCAAGTTCATCATATTCCACCTACATGAAACATTTTAGCACCTTTAACTATGAATAGACGAGCAGCAGACATACCATTTTCACACAAAATCCTCACCCCCAGATTTCAAAATCGATATCCTCAGTGATGCTGATAGGTCCATTGCATGCTATAAGGTCTGGAGAAGAATCTAACCATATTGAGACATTACAACATGCACTCTGAATCACTATGAATGCCACAAAATCGACTTCGAATTCTTTTCAAACTATTTTGCACTATTTTGGATGACTTTGAACTATTTTGAACCATTTTGTGACATTTTGTGATGCTTTGAATGACTTTGCAGCATTTCAAACAACAGTGGCTGCCATATAGCTGTTTTAAAACACTTTCGATACATGCTGCACATCCTGGACAAACTATTTCATTGCATATCAAGCGCCACCAGACATGAAGAAAGACTACAAGAGATTTATAATATGATAAGTGCAGTATGTTTCATTGATATATTAAAGCAATAGAACAAGAACTCTTACCATACTGGGACAATATACATTTCACTTATTATTATTTTTCATTTGTTTTATGTTTTACAATACCTTTATTGCAGTGCATATTGCCTCATGTTTTCCACATGTTCTTGTTTGCTTTTTAGTAATATTTCATCAAATTGTATATAGACTTGTATTAGTTACTTAAAAAGAAAAGCAATGGGGAACAGAGTACAAGTTACCCTCTCACTCATCATCCGATTTAAGAGCTGTTCTCTTGAGTCTTAGCTCACATCATATCTCTAAGTTCTGCGAAATATCGTGAACTTCTTTGACACTATCATATTTGCTCCTCATTTTATTGCCTGTCACCTATCGCCATTTGACAAACACTTCACATTCGCTATACTCACTTCTCGATATACCTCAAACTATTTCGAACCACTTCAACATTCCTCGAAACTTCTTTGAACTATTTTGCACATCTTCAAACATCTTTTGAACTCTTTTGCACATCTTCGAATCTATTTCAAACTCTTTCAAACATTTTTGTATGCTTCTAAAGATTATTTGCAACACACTTTGGCATATTACATCACTCACTACAACTTTTGGGTATCAGCAGTGATATTTAGGACCAACTTGCATCCTTCCTCTGACTTGTGTTATACCATCCAAAGCCATTTAGTAGGTTTTGTTTGGGTTTCTGGGTTGAGTATCATCAATGCCATGCTCTGACATCGATTTCACATAATTGAGAACTTTGGTGTTGAGTTCAACAAGGAGACACATTATAGAAGCTAGTACTTGAGGATGTAAGAGGTGACATGGCAATGATGCTAAATTTTTCAACATGATCATGCATTCTGCACATTGATGATACTCAACCCAGAAACCCAAACAAAACCTACTAAATGGCTTTGGATGGTATAACATGAGTCAGAGGAAGGGTGCGAGTTGGTACTAAATATCACCACTGAGACCAAAATGTTGTGTCTAGTAATGCAAAATGGTAAGGGCTGTGGCAAATAGTCTGTATAGGCATATGAAGGTGTTCTAAAGAGTTCGAAAGAGGTTCAAATATGTCCGAAGAGGTTCGAAAAAGGTTCGAAAAGGTTCAAAGTCATGCAAAGTAGTCCGAATGAGTTCAAATAGGTTCAAAAAGGTTCGAGGTAAGTTGAAGAGTGAGTTTAACAAATGTAAAGTGTTTGGTCGAATGGCGATAGGCGATGGGCGATAAAACAGAGAGTGAATATGATAGTTTCAAAAAAGTTTGCAATATTTCGCAGAACTTAGAGATACGATGCAGAGATATGACTCAAGAGAACGGCTCTTAAATCCGACGATAGCAAGAGGGTAACTTCTGCTGTTCCCAATTTCTTGTTCTGTTATTCTAACTAATACAAGTCTATATACAATCTGAAGGAATAGTACTAAAAAGGAAATAATAACAATTGTAGAACATGAGGCAATGTGCACAGCAAATAAAGGTATTGTAAAACATGAAACAAAATGAAAGATGATAATAAGTGAAATGTACATTGTCCCAATATAGTAAGAGTTCTTGTTCTATTGCTTTAATATATCAATGAAACAAAAATCTGCACTTATCGCATTCTAACTCTGTTGTAATCCCTCCTTGTGTCCGGTAGTGCTCGATATGTGACTAAATAGCTCACTTCAGTTGAGCATCGTGTATCAAAAGTGTTTTAAGACAACTATACAGTAGCCAAAGTCGTTCAAAGTGCTGCGAAGTCATTCAAAGTGTTGTAAAATGTTGTGAAATAGTTTGAAGTAGTTCGAAGTCATCCAAAATAGTGCAAAATAAATCAAAAAGTGTTCAAAGTCAATTTCGTGGCATTCGTAGTGATTCAGAGTGCATGTTGTAATGTGTCGATATGAGTGGAAAGCTTCTCCAGACCTTAGTGCATGCAGTGGACCTATCAACATGACTTCAATTGGCTGTTTGGGACAGTCAGGATTTCAGTAAGGGGGAGGATGATAGGTCTATTGCATGCTCTAAGGTCTGGAATGGCTTCCAATCATATCAACATACTATGACAGATGCTCTGAACCACTACAAATGCCACAAAATTGATTTCAAACACTTTTTGAACAACTTTGCACAATTTTGAACAACTTCAAATGACTTCGAACCATTTCGCGACAGTTTGAATGCTTTTGAAGAACTTCGCATTACTTCTAATGATGTTGGCCACAATATACCTATCTTAAAACCCTTTCGATACATGCTGCACAACTGGAATGAGTTAATCTGTCACATATCAAGCACTACTGGACACGAGAAGAGATGACAAAGGATTTATAATGTGATGATAGCACTTAGAGGCTTCAATAATATATTGAAGCAAAAGATAAGTACTTTTACTATATGGGACACTGTACATTCCAATTATTTATCATTTCTCATTTGTTTTTTTGATTTACAAAGTCCTCATTGCTGCACATATTGCCTCATGTACTACATGTGTTAGATTTCCTTTTTAGTAATATCTCTTCAAATATGTAGATAGACTTGTACTAGTTACTTAGAAAAACAGAGAAGAGTTACCCTCTCCACTATCATCAGATTTAAGAGCAGTTCTGTTGAGTCTTAGCTTGCATCATATCTCTAAAGTTCTGTGAAATACTGCGAACTCTTTCAAACTTTCATATTTGCTCTCAAACCGTCGCCTATTGCCTATCGCCACTCAAAAACCACTTCTTATTCTGCTATATTTATTCTCGACATATCTCACCACCAGTCAGACATCTTCAAATCTCCTCAAACTTACTTCAAACAACTTTGAACCCATTCAAACCTACTTCAAACTACTTTGCACATCTTCGAACCTATGTATTTCAAACTCTTTTGAACATCTTCATATGCTTCTAAAGACTCTTCGCCACATCCCTTACCATTTCGCGTCACTAAACACAACATTTTTGTATCAGCGGTGATATTTAATACCAACTCACACCCTTCCTCTAGCCTGAGTTATACTTCCTAAGCCTTTTAACAGGTTTTGTTAGGTTTCTAGGTCAAGTATCATCAGCGTGCCAGGTGAAACAAGGTCCAGAGAGGACTTGGCTTTAACTTATAAAAAATTGTGCCCTTCTCCTCATCAGTTGTCCAATTTCAAGTGGGAAGCATGCAGGTGTCCAGCGGGTTTTCAGACGGAGGGCAAAGGTACAATGAAGCAGAGGTTTATGGAGAGATTAAGTTGAGAGGAGTCAAAAGATTTAAGGCTTGGTTCAGGAATGAGTCGAGGATGATACAAGGATGACTGCAATTACAAGTATAAGCACAAGTACAAGTACAAGTAATTTGCAAACTGGAGACTAAGGCTATGCTATGGGCACTTCAATAACTAGGGCCAGAAGAATAACAGGTAATGCAGAAGTTTACTAATGGGTCTTGGTCACTGTCCATGACCAGAATTGGTAAGACTGTATTAGGAATAAAGTGAGTAAGCAAATAATTACTAAGGCATGTGATGACTGGTCTGATGACTAAAAGGTGCTGTGGCCAGTGATGATACTTGACCTGGAAACCTAACCAAAACCTGTTAAAAGGCTTAAGAAGTATAACACAGGCTAGAGGAAGGGTGCAAGTTGGTACTAAATATCACCACTGATATCCAAGGTTGTGTTTAGAGATGTGAAATGGTAGGAAATGTTGTGAATAGTCTGTGGGAGCATATGAAATTGTTCAAAAGAGTTCAAAATAGATTCAAAGATGAGAAAAGTAGATCGAATAAGGTTCGAAGTAATTTTGAAGAAATTCAGAGATGTTGGACTGATGGCGAGATATGTTGAGAAATAAATATAGCGAATGAGAAGTGTTTTGTTGAGAGGCAATAGGTGATGTGCAATAAAACGAGGAGTGAATACAATAGTTTGAAGAAGTTTATGATATTCCACAGAACTTAGAGAGATGATGTGAATCTAAGACTTAAGAGAACTGCTCTTAAATTAGATGATGAGGGAGAGGGTCACTTCTTCTCTTGTTCCCTTGTTTTTCTGTTGTTCTAAGTAACTAATACAAGTCTATATACAAATTGAAGAGATAGTACTCAAAAAGGAAATAAAACATGTGTAGTACATGAGGCAATATGTGCAGCAATGAGGACTTTTTAAATCATAAAGCAAATGAGAAATAATAAATAAATGAAATGTACAGTGTCCCCATATAGTAAAAGTACTTATCTCTTTGCTTCAATATATCATTGAAGCATCTAAACACTATTATTGCCTCTTATCATCTCTCCTCGTGTCTGGTAGTGCTCGATATGCGATGGAATGACTTACTCCAGTTGTGCAGCATGTATCAAAAGGGTTTTGAGACAGTTAAATGGCAGCTGATGTTATTTGAAGTGGTGCAAAGTGATTCGAAGATGTTTGAAGTGTCATGAACTCATTTGAACTCATTTGAAGTGTCACAAAATCATTCAAAGTCATTTGAAGTAGTGCAAAATAGTTTGAAAAGTGTTCGAAGTCAATTTTGTAGTGTTCGTAGTAGTCTGGAGCATCTGTCGTAGTGTGTCAATACAATTGGAAACCTTCTCCAGACTTTATAGCATGCAGTGGACCTATCACTGGGATGCTGATAGATAAGGTCAGAAAGGAATCAGAAAAGTGTTCAGCAAAGACTGGGAATCTGATCAGGTGAGTCAGATTTTGACAGTATTTCCCCCTTAGGGCAGAGCCTATGAGGCACGTGAGGGTTTGAGGATCTGACTTAAAAGCCAGGTTTGTGGTCAGAAAAGCCCCAATTTCCTGCCTTACACCAACATGACCCCCTCTTCACAATCTACTGTGGAATGGTTGGCTGCCCTTAAGGTTCAACAAAAGGAGCTAGTCCAGAAGGGACTATGGCTCGAGGAGGAAGTGCGATGGGAGGAGGAGGAATGATGGGCAGAGGAGGCATGGCAGGCAGAGGCAGCATGGAAGGCTGAAGAGGAGCAGAAGAAGGTGACGGCCACAAAGTGAGCAGCCAAGAGGAAGGCGGGAGATGGGGAGAAAGAGGCAGAGGGGAGCAGATTGCCCACCAAGAGGGCAAAGGGCAAGGGGCAGGTGGACACAGAGTCTGAGGGGGTTGTGCAGGTAGAGGCTGTGTGGCCCTGCAAAAGGTAAGTGACCAGGACACTAATGCCAAGCACACTGCTAATGACCCCTTCTAGATGTTCTCGGCAGCACCTCATGTTGATAATACTTGATCTGGAAACCTAACAAAAACCTGTCAAAAGTCCTAAGAAGTATAACACAGGCTAGAGGAAGGGTGTGAGTTGGTACTAGATATCGCTGCTGATACCCAAGGTTGTCTTTAGGGACATGAAATGGTAAGAGATGTTGTGAATAGTCTGTGGGAGCATACAAAGTTGTTCAAAAGAGTTTGAAATAGTTTTGAAGATGTGCGAAATAGTTTGAAATATGTTCAAAGGGGTTCAAAGAAGTTCAAAGTAGTTTTGAGGAAGTTCAAAGATATCAGTGATACAGCTCCCTATCATCCTACATGCATACTATGGCATTTTTTGTGAGTGTGCACACCTCTTAGATGACTTCTGCTCACTTTGCACAGTGCACTCAGCATTACACATAATCTGTGCCCAGCATCCAGTCCATGCACCTTTGTCGTGCCCCCTTTGTATAGCTGCATTTGCATATCATTTGCATCCCTCATTGTATTGCCACATTTTGTCCCCTTCATTGCATCCATCCTTCATCTTTATTTGTGCACTCTTGTAGTGCACCCTTTGTATAGCTGCATTTGTGCATCATTTGCACCCCTCATTGTATAGCCACATTTTGCATACTGTTTGCACATTTTTCCACCAGTTGTGCTCACATCCCACTTGCATCCCTATCCTGTGTGTCACCCTTGCAGCACACTCCAGTGCTGTCCTTGTCCCACTACACCTCCCACTTTTATCTTCCTCATTGTTGCACATTTTTGCGCTCCCATTGCACATTTTCCCACACTGTGCATTTTTGCCCCTTTGTGTTGCGCACTTTTTTGCCATTGTGCATATCTTTCTTTTTTGTGTACACAACTAGTGTGCACATTGAACACCATCATACCAGCCTCTTCGTAGTCTCTGCACCTTGAAGGACGATCCGAGGCCCTCTAAGGGAACCCCCCTCACCCCAAGCACACCTGTAGCTGTAGGTTTAGTGTTCACCTCTTCTGTTGAGACTCTGCACTGAGTACCAACTGAACACATCATTGGACTGGTATTGAGGTATATCGAGAAATGAATATAGTGAATAGAAGTGGTTTTTGAGTGGCAATAGGCAATATGCAATGAGTCGAGAGACTAATATGAAGGTTCAAAAAAGTTTGCAATATTTCACAGAACTTGGAGATACGAGGTGAGGCTAAGACTCAAGAGAATTGGTCTTAAATCAAATGATAAGGGAGAGGGTACTTCTTCTCTGTTTCCTTTTTCTTTCCTATTCTAAGTAACTAGTACAAGTCTATATACAATTTGAAGAAATAGTACTAAAAAGGAAACAATAACATGTGGAAAACATGAGGCAGTATGCACAGCAAATAAAGGTATTGTAAAATATAAAACAAATGAGAAATAATAATAAATGAAATGTACATTGTCCCAGTATAGTAAAAGTACTTGTTCTATTGCTTTAATATATCATTGAAACACAAAGCCACCATTATCACATTCTAAATCTATTGTCGTCTCTCCTCATGTCCAGTGGCATTCAATATGCAATGCAGTGGCTCATTCTGGATGTGCAGTGTGTATTGAAAGGGTTTCAAAACAGTTATGTGGTGGCTGATGTCATTCAAAGTGGTGTGAAGTCATTCGAAAGCATTTGAAGTGTCACGAAATCATTCAAAATCATTTGAAGTCATTTGAAGTCATTCAAAATAGTTCAAAAAGGCTTTGAAATTGAGTTCATGGCATTTGTAGTGATTTGAAGCATCTATCATAATGTCTCGATATGATTGGAAGCATTTTCCAGACCTTAAAGCATGCAATAGACCTATCAATATGCTTCTGGATGGGTGCCCGGGGTCAGGCATGTGAGCCCTCAGCAGTGAGGAGAGTTGGACCCATCTTGATGGAAGGAAGCCATGGTAAAAGAACAGGGATTCTGGTGGATGTGGTGATAATGCTCGACCTGGAAAACCTAACAAAAACCTGTTAAAAGGTCTAAGAAGTATAACACAGGCTAGAGGAAGGGTGTGAGTTGGTACTAAATGTCACCACTGATACCCAAAGGTTGTGGTTAGAAGTGTGAAATGGTGAGATACAGTGCAAATGAACTTTAGGAGCATACAAAAAGGTGCAAAAGACATTTGAGAGACATTTGAAGATGTTCAAAGAAGTTTGGAGGAGTTTGAAAAGTGTTGAGGAGTTTGAAAAGTTTTGAGGAGTTTTGAAAGAGTCGGACTGGTGTCGAGGTATATCGAAGAATGGATATAGCAAATTAGAAGTGTTTTCAAAGGACGATAGGTGATACGCAATAAGTCGAGAGGCAAATACAAGAGTTCAAAGAAGTTTTCAATATTTCACAGAACTTAGAGATATGAGGCAAGACTTAGATTCAAGAGAACAGCTCTTAAATTAAACAATAATAAAGAGGGTAACTTCTTCCCTGTTTTTGTAAGTAACTAGTACAAGTCTAGATACATTTTGAAGAGATAGTACTTAAAAAGGAAATATAACATATGGAGAACAAGAGGCAATATACACAATAATAGTGGAATTGTCCCAGTGATAGGTTCATTGTGCACTCTAGGGTCTGGAGAAAGGTTCCAAATGTATTGACACATTACAATTCATGATCCCAACCCCTATGAATGCCACAAAATCAATTTTGAACCCTTTTTGAACTGTTTCAGATGACTTCAAATGACTTAAGAATGATTTTGAACAATTTTGTGACACTTCAAATGCTTTCAAACAACTTCGCACTACTTCAAACCACATTGGCCATGACATAGCTGTTCCAAAACCCTTTCAATACACACAGCACAACTGGAATGAGCCATTTTGTTGCATATTGAGCACTACTGGACACGAGGAGAGACAACAAAAGATTTAGAATGCGATAAATGCAGTTTTGTGTTTCAGTGATATATTGAAGCAATAGGATAAGTATTTTTACCATACTGGGACAATGTATGTTTCAATTATTATCATTTCATTTGTTTTATGTTCTCAAGAACTCCTTTATTGTTATGTATATTGCCTTGTGTTCTACACATATTATATTTCCTTTTTGGTACTATCTCTTTAAAATGTATATAGACTTGTACTAGTTACTTAGAAGAAGAGAGAAGAAGTTACCCTCTCCATTATTGTTTGATTTAAGAGCCATTCTCTTGAGTCCAAGTCTTGTCTCATATCTCTAAGTTCTGCAAAATATTGTAAACTTCTTCAAACTTTTGTATTCATCCCTCTACTTACCACATATCGTGCATTGTCTCTCAAAAAACACTTCCCATTTGCTATATTTGTTCCTCGCTATACCTCAACACCAGTCCAACTCTTTTGAAACTCCTTGAACCACTTTGAACATCTTTGACCTTCCTCGAAACTACTTCAAACATCTTCAAACATCTTTGTACCACTTTGAACCTCTTTTGAACCTCTTTGTATGCCTGTAAAGACTATTTGCAATGTGTCTCACCATTTCACGCTTCTAACCACAACCTTTGGGTATCAGCAGTGACATTTAGTACCAACTCACACCCATCCTCTAGCTTGTGTTATACTTTTTAGACCTTTTAACAGGTTTTTGTTAGGTTTCCAGGTCAAGTATTATCACCAGTATAGTAAAAGTGCTTGTTCTATTGCTTCAATATATCATTGAAACACAAAACTGCATTTATTGCATTCTAAATCTTTTGTCGTGTCTCCTTGTGTCCAGTAGTGCTCCATATGATGCAATGGTTCATTCTGGATGTGCTGTGTAAGTCAAAAGGGTTTTGGAACAGCTATATGGCAGCCAACTTTGTTCAAAGTGCTGTGAAGCAGTTTGAAGGCATTTAAAATGTTGTGAAGTCATTTGAAGTTGTTCAAAATTGTTCGAAGTCATTCGAAATGGAATTCGTGGCATTTGTAGAGGTTGGGATTATGAGCCATAATGTGTCGATATGCTTGGAACCCTTTCCAGACCCTAGAGCACACAATGGATCTATTAGCAGCCAGCAGAGAGTCTAGAGGTGAACCACATCCCTATAAACAACATCTAATACCAACACTTTCTCACCTGCACCCTCACTGTTTCATGTGAGACTGTTTGTTCTTGTGGAGAATGTCCCATCCTTGCACACTGTCATCAAAGGATGGCAGATGAGTCAGTCTTTCCCCAATAAATCTGACACATATCTGGAACATGATGTCACATGCCTGGTCAGAAAGCACCACTAAAACATATGGCTCTGGGCTACTGTTGTACCACATTTTCTGTGATCATGAGAACTTGCCTGAGGATGAGTGTGTGCCCACCTCACCAGTGACAATTGCATCTTTTGTCTCATCCCTGGCTGGGTGCTACTTAGAAAAAACACTGTCAAACTACTTCTATGGAGTGCATGCATGGCACATCTTGCACAGTGCCCCATGGGCACTTAATGAGAATGAAATAGACACCTTGTTGAAGGCAGCAGTGAATTTAACACCAGCATCTGCAGAGCATAAGCAACGACTGCCATTTACTCCTAAGGTGCTAAATATCATACACACTAATCTCAATCTGTCTCTGCATTTCGATGTGGCAGACTGGGCATGCCTTCTCTGCACCTTTTGGTCAGCAGCACGCATAGGAGAGTTAACAGTAAAAAGTATTACAGGGTTTGGTCCACTACTGCATGTGAAATGGTCAGACATTTGCAAGGAACAATGTGAGCAGACAGGTTTAGAGCAAACGGCATGCTTCATCCCAAAGACAAATAGTGCAGCCACCAGGGAGGATATTTTCTGGTCATGGCAACATGGAGCGCTTGATCCTGTTTCAGCATTGGCAAAGCATTTGTGAATCAACCAGGGGCCAAAAACTGGCCATCTGTTTGCATACCTCCACAAAGGAGTTCCCAGGCCACTGACAAAGGCAGCTTCCTTGGAATGATTAGCAAGAGCATGCCGAGTGGGTGGCATCGAGACCATGCAGGGACATGGTATTTGAATCAGGGCTGTGTTAGAGCATCTATTACATGGTGTCCCATTCAATGTTGTTAAAGTGATTGGCCATTGGGCCAGCAATGCATTGATAATACTTGACCTAGAAACCAAACAAAAACCTGAAAAAGGTCTAAGAAGTGTTACACAGGGTAGAGGAAGGGTGCGAGGTGGTACTAAAGATCACCACTGTTACCCAAGAATTGTAGTGAGAGGTATGAAGTAGGGAGAAATGTTCTGAATAGTTTTAAGAGTGTACAAAGGTTTTTGAAGGGCTACAAAGAAGTTCGAAGAAGGTTTGAGGAGGTTTGAGGAGGTTTGAGGGGTTTGGGAAGATTGGGAATGGTTTCGAGGGATATCGAGAAATGAATATAGCAAATTGGAAGAGTTTTCGAGAGATGACAGGCGATAGTCGATTGGTCAAGAGGCTAGTATGAGAATTCAAAGAAGTTTGCGATAATTCACAGAACTTAGAAATATGATGCGAGGCTTGGACTCAAGAGGACAGCTCTTAAATCAGATGATAAATGGGAGAGGGTGACTTCTTCTCTGTTGTTCTGAGTAACTAGTACAAGTCTATATACATTTTGAAGAGATGGTACTAAATAGGAAATACAACATGTGGAGAACATGAGGCAATATGCACAGCAATAAAAGACTTTGCAAATCATAAAACAAATGAGAAATGATAATAAATGAAATGTACAGAGTTGCAGTATAGCAAAAGTACTTGTCCTAGTGTTTCAATATATCATTGAAACACCAAGATGCCACAATCACATCCTAAGAGTCCTTTGTTGTATCTCCTCATGTCTGGTAGTGCTCGATATGTGATTGCACTAACTCATGCCAGATGTGCTGTGTGTATTGGAAGAGTGGTGGTGGGATAGCCATATGGTGGCCAACATCATTCAAAGTGTTGCAAAGTTGTTCAAAGTCATTCAAAGTCATTCAAAATAGTTCAAAATTGATTTCATGAAGTTTGTAGGGGTTGGGATCATGAGTCATAATTTGTCAATACATGTGGAAATCTCCCCAGACCCTAGAGTGCAAAGTGGACCTATCAGTGTTCCATCTATACCTGCGGAAGCACACACAAATCCTTGCCCTGTATATGCAAGCTGAGCCATCATTGCATGATAAGTTCGTGCATTACTCAATGCCACCTGTCAGATAACGTGAGTTTCTTGCACTGTCTCCTACTGCTCAGGTATTCAGCATTCGCTCAATGCATCTCCAGTGCTCCTATTATTCAGGGATTTTTGTTCATTCCATCCAATCACACCCCATGTTCAAATTGCAAAGCACGAGTGACCCCACATTCGAGTTGGAAAGCACCCGTCTTGCTTTCGCCCACCTATTCTTCTTTCCTTGAACCATGTATCAATACGAATGCCAATACATAGAGATGATATTGTCGAGGCGGGCCTTAGATGATCAACTACTGAAAACGTGAGAAACCGAACCATGAATGCGTGTGGTGCGCATACATACCTGTGTTGCTTGTCAACGGGATGGGAGCAGAAGGAAAGCAACACAGGGAACCTCCTAGCTGCATATAAAACTTATTTGTCTGTGTCTCAGCATCTGCTAGCCCCTGCCATGCAAATTGAAAAGGAGGCCAGATGCTTGATGCGGATAACGGAGCTAGTCGCGTGATCAAGGACTTTTGGCGCAGAGGCCTACTTACGAAAAAGCTCCTTACCTTCGGAACCCGCCTCTACGAACGACTGTCATTGACGTCACCATGAAGGGTCGCCGGGCCGTAGTTCCGTGACTTGTATTATTGTGTTCTCACAAATGTCTATCTCCCACACACTGGCAGCCCATATAGGCTCGGACACAGTGCGCACCACCACTGGCAGTGATTGATGTACACCACCTCCTCTCTATTCCTCCAAACACTCGCAGACGCAGGTATCACGCATGCTTTCGTCAACTGGGGATCAGATCATCCTGCGCTGCTTGAGGATCTTGAGCGGCAGCGTGTTCAAAGTCAAAGCGGCACTTTGACCACGAAAACGAAGCCGGAGATAGTGATATGCCCAAATGAGATGGTAGCGCTGAGCGCTGCACAGGGGTATGCGCAGGTTGTTGGGAGACCTGCTGCTGTTATCGTTCATGTCGATGTGGGTACTCAGGTTCGTTTAGAGTTTTTTTGGTTTTGGTTTTGGTTATATTCTAGTTGTAGGCTATGGTGGGAGCCACTCATAACGTTGATCGAAGTAGGACCCCAGTTCTGATATACGCTGAAGCTTCTCCGTTCAGCTGTGGAGGGGAACATAAGGAAGGGAGGAATGAATGGAAGGTGAGTTTTTTTTTCGCTCTGCGTAGGACAATTATTCTTATGCTATTGTGGGCGGTTGCAGATATACCTGATCAATCCGCTATAGTACGACATTATATGCGTTATACGGCGCAAATCATGAGTGGAGCGACAGTTTCTCAGCTTGTCAGGCGGGGTCTGCAAATGTACGCGTGCTCTTGAATTGCATTATACCACCCGTGGCTTAGTTCCCTTGAATGGGTTGAACAGCGCCACGAGCGACCCAAAAGGTTCGGTTTATCTCTGGGCTCGTCGCGAAGTCATGGAAGAATAGGTCCCCTCGTCACTCATGGAATCTCCATCCTCACTCCACAAATGGCCCTCCATCTCACCAAAAGCCTTATCCCCAACAGGTACGCACGCCAACTCGCCCACCCACGTCTAACCCACACACCACCTCACACAGACCATCTCCCCCGCAGCCGCAACCCGAATCAGCTCCGTCCTCCTCTCCGCCCATTCTCCACTCATCATCACCTCCTTCCTCGGACGAAACCCACACGCCGTAGCAGCACTCACATCCCTCTCCACCCTCCTAATCATCCCGATCTACCTCGCCTGCCCCAACACCGTCAACATCCCCTTCTCCCACCCATACTACTCCGGCGTCACCTTCCTCGCACCGGGCACACATTCCCCCCGCCTCGCCATCGCAGACGTTATCCTCGTCGTAGACTGCGATCTTCCGTGGATACCTGCGAATGATAAGCCGAGGGACGATGCGCATGTCTTTGTGGTGGACGGGGGAGATGCGCTTAGAACTAATGTGGGGTTCTGGCATGTTGGTGCTGAGATGGTGTGTAATGCGGATGCGGAGATGGCTCTGGGTCAGATTGTGGAGGCTGCGAGGAGGATTGACGAACAGGCGGGTGTGGTTAGAGAAACTGTGCTTGGGAGTCAGCTGCTTGAAGATCGTGCAAAGCGTTGACAGTCAGGATAGAGCTGCATAGATTTGCATCTGTCCCCGCGAGGCTTAGCACATCTCGCAAGAGCAGATTGGCCAGCGAAAGTGGGAAGAGTGGATGGCAGGAATGGCAGAGCAGGGACAGCTGGCTGGGCTGATGGAGGGGCTGACAAAGTTGGAGAACAGAGGGGGGATGAAGAAGCAAACCATGTTGTTGGTGGGGATAATCTATCATCGATCCATTTGAAGAATGAGCAGTGGGTACCATCATCGTGCTTCCTATAGCACGCTGTACAGGATCTGCCTGTGTTGCCGTTCTTGTTGCCAGGCTTGCAGATCTTGACAGCGAGGAGGCGATGGCATGTGCCACATGAGAACACAGATGGCAGTGCTTCGCTCATGACAGAAAACCTGTAAAAAAGGAGCTAAAGTGTGCTGTCATTCATCGCCAGGATCCATGAACAAGTGTCCACGTACAAGTTAGTAGTGTCGCCATGTCCTGCAACTGACAAGCAAAAAGTTGAGGTTGAGTTTTATTGAGTAAGGGAATGAATACTCACAGCGGTAGGATAGTACATACTCGGGTGTGTGGAGGTTGTGTGAGGAAGAAGGCAGGTTGCCTACACAGTCGACGCGACGTGGTTCGAATTTGGACTCGCAATGATGATGTAATCTGCTCTCGGATGGACCGGACGGACTGGGAATTTCCAAAACCCAAGCGTTCAGTCATTTCGGCCTGGGAAACGTTTTCATCACGTGACGTCGAAGTGCTCGAGCACAGCCATCTCTGTGGCCGTCGTATTTAATTCAACACAACAAGGGAATATGTCCGACGAGATCAACCTGTGGTGCTGGGTCCAGGGCGATGAACTCGAGCGAGGATTTCCAGTTAGCATCAAACACAGTGCCACCATTGGCCATTTGAAGAAAGCTATTCGAGCGAAGAAGCCATCATTTGAACGCATTGCTGCTGACTCCCTGAAACTTTTCAAGGTGAGTGAATGGTATCGATAAGCGTTGGCGCACGCAGATATTAACTCCTGATAGTTCCAACTCCCCCTGGAAAGTCTCCGCGAAGATTATGCTCAGAGTATCAAGCTTGAGGATGATCAGCAGCTGAAGGGGTGGATGGATATCTCAGAAGTATGGAAGGAACAACCTCCTAAAAAGACTCTCAGTGTTATCTTACCGTGTCCGGCTGGTAGTGAGTGCTAATGGCCCATGATGTCGACTCTTACCATTCTGACTCGTTTATGACCCTATTAGCAACCATCACACCATCCTCATCCCGGAATTCAAATCTCTCGCTGAACTCGCTGCCGACCTCGACGCCAGCCTGGCTGGTTGAAATTCATAGTGCGCTATGGGGAAGGCATGACTTATTAGGCGATATTTTCCGTACTGCAAACCTGACGAAAGCCGACTTCATCGAACTTCAACGTCAGCTTCAGGAACTGAATCCCGAACGCAACTCTGAATCTTATGTGGCGAAGGATGTTCTTGCTACGAAATCTGCATTCTTACGTTCCAGGAGCACAGCTCTTTCGGGCACAAACCTTGGTATGGGCCTAATCCCCCGACTAGTTTTTGATGCCTCCTATCCCCCATCTCCTTATGTCGTGGAGGATGGCGCCGATGATACTGATGACGCCGACGACGCCAATGCTGTAGCTGACGACGTCATGGACATTGATCCCGACCCCGGTTCAAGCGGCTGCTTGCATGTCAACACTGACGCGGTTTACCTTTCAAACGCGATCTTTCCTTGTACCATTCGGTATATGGACCTGACTGTCCTCGGGTTGAAGAATGAGATTCGTGTGCCACTCTTAACGCTCTTACGAAACGAATGGGGTAGTATGATAGACATCTTTAACGACAGGAAAAAGGGCATCCGAGGAGGCGCCGTCTTTACAGGTCAGCCGGGTATCGGTGAGCACCATTATCGCCATTTAACCCACACTTCCAACCAACGAACTAGGAAAAACAAGCCTGTTGTATTCCATCCTTATCCTTTGCTTCATTCGCGCCCAGCCAGTCGTGTTTCAAGATACGAAGGGAGAAGTCTTCATCATTAGCGATGCCGTGCGCCACCAGCAAACGGGCATTCCAGTGGTACCAGGAGATGATGTTCTTACACTTGTCGATGCCGATGGTAAATTTTGTGAACCTAATGGATACCTTTTCAAATCTTGCAATCTTCGAATATTGCTAACTTCGTCGCCGAGGAGTCGAAAGGACCGAAAGTGGCTTACTCAATTCGTTGGGCAAACGGGGGCAGTGTATGTCATGGAGCTGTGGTCGCGAGAAGAAATTCTTGTTGCATCGTTCGTGTATTCCGCTTGAGTAACTCTCCTGCTTACACAATTTATAGATTGTTCCTGGCAAGCATCGACATCACTCTCGAGCGATTTCACCAAACTTCTCATATTTGTGGGTATACACCTCGTCAATGTTTCGAAGCGGCCATATCTCCTGTTACGCTTAACCATGCCAAAGCCTCGATCAATCAAGCGATCACAGAGACCCAGAACTTGTCTGATGTCGTAACCGGGGTGACCCGTGGTGGCACAATCCATCGTGCATTCCAAATACGCCCTTCCGCTGACCGGCTTTGGTACACCTGCCTCATAGAGCCGGTTTCGGCCTGGGCTTTCTCGAAGATGGTGGCTGAGCTGGGCCGACGACGCATGGATGGTGCATACGAGTTCTATTTGGCCATTCAAGGGTCCCTCACTAGTTCTGCACTCAGGGGAATGATGTTTGAAAATAAAGTTCACCTGTTCTTCCGTACCATCACAAATTACCGGACCTTCACTATTCAGTCCCTTGATGACCACTCTGATACTCTTGACATCCAGTTCCCTTCCAACACAGAACACCTCACTTTTGGAGCCAATCAACATTTCTCAGGCCAGTTGGCATCGTCTGTCGGCAGTAATAAATCATGCTATCTCAAGCCACTGTCTCATGTCTTCCCATCCTTTGATTCTTTCCTGTACCAACCTGACATCTCCCAATCTGGCTTCTCGCCTCTTATTGCTTTGCAGGTGACTACTGCTGCCACACATGACATAAGCATAACGGGTCTGGAAAAGGTTCAAAAGTCACTCAAACTGAAAATCTCTGACCTGAAAAATCTTCGACCAACAAACACTAGAAAGATGATTATTCTTTTTGTTGTCCCAGACACTATGGGGGCAGCTTTTGTAATGCAGAAGATTACAGGTGCAAAGAAAATGGGACATTGGGACAAGAAGACTGCTCAGTATGTTCTTATGTTATCAGAAAAAGAGGTGTTTGAAGCAACATAGTCATGCTATTAGAGCCCTTTTCATATGTATACAGAAAAGTTGGGAAAAAAAAACTTGTGGCTGTGTGTCCAGAAGTGGTTTTTCGTCTGTGGAGAACATTATTCCATCCTTCCTGTCCTCACCCTTGATGGACACATATGATGTTGTGCCAGGAGCTGTGACCTCTGAGCACTTTGCACAATTCCTGCATGAACTGGTTGTTAGAGCTGCACACTGTGCCGTACACCAATGGTTGTACAGTGCCATATTATGGCCATGGCACCCATACTGTTGGTGATCTGTGTGCTCTGCTGATGGTACAGTAGACGGTACAGTTTATGCTGTTTGATGCCATAGTTATACAGCCATGTACAGCCGTATATGGCATGCCTTATCAGCCTTAGCTCCATGTGATACTTATCAATCAGCTTCAATTTGATAGATTGTTGATCATCGATATTGACAGCGACAAAACACCTCAACTGCAGCCAACACTCGCTAACCACTGACCCCATTGTGGACTTTGAACTTTGCTGCCTCTTGCTTAACACACCTACACTGTATATGACACCTGCACAACTGTGGACTCATATTGGACAGTTTGGACCTTGACTCGGTACACACATACATGCCATTTGAATTATTCGCCACTTGCTGACTGTTGAATTTCCTAGGTGATAGTGTATTATATGTTGCTAGCCATCTGTAATGTTGAAATTAAATCCTGATGCATGCTGCATACATGAGGCAATGCATGCAGCACACACATTCCTGAGTCATGTGACATCCTTACTATTATGTATATAAGGAGAACCTGTACTATAGAAGATATACAGTGTTCTTACCTCTGCTAAACCCTAGCTCTAAGACTAACTAAACCCCAGGTAGGTTATAAGGAATGTGTTGTCTCTTCCTCTGTGCAGCGTATGTAGTCTGCTCCAACAGGTTATGGGCCCTGCTGGGCACGTCGCGAATGCGCCTTAACTGGCTGCGAACAACATTGACTTCATTGTCTCCAGATTGTAACCTTGCGCTCTTCGTGAGCTGCATTGCGCTCCCTGCGAGCTGCATTTAAAAACCCAGGTTGACTAGGGTTAACCACTCTGAAGGAGTGTTTTTGCCTGAGATTATGGAACGTGTTTTCTTGAATAGAGGACTGATTGAGCGCTTTTATCAGCTGCCACTATAACATCATGTCTTCAACTCTTGAAAAACTCATACAAACTTTCGACGGCTCCAACTACATTCAATGGGCTGACTCAATGAAGGCATGGCTCAGGTCTCAGGGCCTCTGGCAAATAACTAGTGGGATGGAACTAAAATCACCCCTGGCGCCTCCTTTGATGGCGACAAATGCTGCACTAGTAGCGGAAGCTAATGCCAAGCTCCAGACCTGGAACAATAAGAATGACCAGGCTATTGGTAGCTTAGTGCTCTGCCTGGCCCCCTCTATTCAGCAGTGTGCCAACACCAAGGACACTGCTGAGGAGGTGTGGGATCTCATCCGCACCGACTATGGTGTCGATGGTCCCTCCCAAGTCTTTGCGGACTTTAGGTCCACAATCACAATCAAAATTCTGGCTGCAAATCCCATGCCAGAGATTGCCAAAATGGCTGATAAATTCGAGCGCCTTACAGCTGCCAATGTTGCCATCCCTGAATTAGTACAGGCAATGATTTTACTTGCTGCGATGCCACGCGAGTATGATTCTCTATCCGCCATGGTCCTTAACATGACCGCTACTAGAGGCTTGATGTTTAAACATGTCAAGGACTCCATTGTCACTGAAGCCTCACAGTGCACAGCAGTTGGAAAGCCCATTGGCCCACCTCAGGCCACCAAGCTTTCCGCTGTCAAGCGCAAAGGGGGAAACCCCAAATGGCAATCTCAGGGCAACAATGGAGATTTGTCCTGAAAGCATGGATGACGTGGGGACAAAAAGACTAAAGAGGAAAAACCTAAAGAGAAACATTCCCATCTCGCCTCACAAGCCTTTACTACTATAAATGGTAATGGCACCATCATACCGCCGATGCCGCTCATCCAGCGCATCGAGAAGCATGAACATACTCCCACAAGGGATCCTCGCCACCGACCGCCTGCACAGGCATACACGGGCGCGGCCTCTACCTCTCATTCGGTCTACACTGAATATCAGTAGGCTCGAGACACCCCCAAGCAAATGAATCTCCCATGCAGCACAAAAAATCTGCGACCGCTGGAAGAGCACCTAACAGTGCGAGAAGGTAAGAGGAGGAGGATTGAACCAGAACCAGGGATCGTAGAGGTAGAAGATGATAGCGTCTCCCTTGGATCAGAACCTGCAGTTTCTGATGAAGAAGTATGGAAAGCTGTCGACAAAATGCTCCTTGATGAACCGCTTGAAACAGGTACATATGATGAAAAGTCAGTCCTTTTCCCTGCCACAAGCACAAGAATTAACATTCCACTGATCACAGCGAACTTTTCATGTGAAATTTTACCGCTACTGAATGTATCATGGAACAATTTACATCTTAATATATGTGTTACGTGTGCAAATGGAAATTGTAGGAAAGGTGCCAACTGGATCATGGATTCAGGTGCATCAAAACACTTCACTGGTGAAATTGAAGATTTTGCTTCTTATGAGCCTTTACCGACAAAGGACTCTACCCTGGTTCAAACAGCCATGGGTACTACTCATATAGTAGGGAAAGGAGCAGTCTTCATTAGACATCAGGTAGTATGTCACGGGAAGTCAGAGACACGTGAAATGCGATTATACCCCGTCTACTACATACCCGACTGTAATGCTCAATTACTGTCAATGGGTGTCTTCTTGCAAGACGGAAGTGATGTGCGTGGTTCCTCTGCACACATTTCATTTTTCAAGCAAGGAAACCCAATTATGGATTGCATCCCTCTTATGACATGTGACACTATTTATTGGGCTCGGACTCATATATTGAGCACCAAGGGAATCAATGTCGCAACGATGTATGTCGCAGACTACTCAACTTGGCATAAGCGACTTGGACACCCATCCAAAGAGGCGCTAGGGAAGATGCCTAATAGCACCATAAAATTCCCGAGGAATTTAATTATTCCTAAAGACAATATTATATGTCCAGGGTGCACTGAAGGGAAAATGACCTCAAAATCTTTTCCCGAATCAGATTCACGTGCAGAAAGACCCTTTGAATTAATACATTCCAATCTGAAGGAACTCCCAGTACTATTGTACCATAAACATAAATACTTTATTGTATTTCTGGATGACAAGACATCACATATCTGGGTCCAATGCCTTAAAAAGAAATTTGATGCTGCTGCGGCCATCAGACAATTTCGGGCAGTGGCTTTGACATGGTATGGCACTACAATCAAGCACTGGCATGTTGATCCAGGGGGGGAGTTCAAAGATTGTGAGCTACAAAATGTGCTCAAGGACTTTGGCATCAAAATAGAGATGTCTGCACCCCATGTTCACCAACAGAATGGGCACGCAGAGCGTGCCATAAGGACAATAATGGAAAAGTCGCAAACCCTGTGATTTACCACATGTCTACCACAATCATGGTGGGAATTTTGCATTGAACATGCAACACACCTATACAACCGAACCCCGATAAGGCGCCTGAAATGGCTGACACCGGTTGAGGACCTGACAAAGGTCCACCCAGATCTAAACAATCTGAAGGTTTTTGGTTGTGGTGCTTACGTCTACCTACCCAAGGAGAAGCGTCCAAACACATTGGCTCCTCGATCAGAGTTGATGATGTACCTTGGATTAGAAGATGGCATTAAAGCATACCATTTCATGCGACCTAGTGGCGCAATATTCATTGGTGCTATGGCACTATTTGATGAAATGTTGTTCCCATGCTGTCCCGAAGCTAAAACTCCTGCCAATATGGACCTTGGTGATTTTCCACATCCAGAACCAGAAGATGATGACCACTCATCTGGAACGGATGGCGATGATTCTATACTGCCACAAAATCTGCCCCTTCCTCCATTATCAGAAAATGATGATGATGATGTACCAAGTGAGCAAAAGGCGCATGATGATGTGACAGATGCTCCTCCTCTGCTGCCTCCAGTAACCACTGAGGACTTTCATCCAAGATGTGATGATCAACAGGAATGGCAGCAATTGCCCCATCGATCAGGCAGGCAGAGGAACATCCCAAACCATCCTGGCAATACCTATGGAGAGAAGTGAGTCCCCTCTGACATAGAGAGAGACATTGCATGTGATCGATATTGGAAGAGATCTGTAGGTCAAGATTTGGATCATAACTGAACACAACCACAATCTCAACAGAAAGAACTGGTTGCTGGACCAAGTTCAGCACCCCATGAGAGTGTGCCCAATTCCAATGATCAAGAACATGATCACCCAATGGGGGAACTGGACAAAGCAGGTTATATTAAAAAGATAACCAAGGAAGGAGGAGATAAGCTTATTTGCTGGCTGTTGTCAAAAGCAGTCAAACCATTGAGCGAAATAAGCCAAGTTCCAAACCAATTTCACGATATTGCATGCCTACCATGGCAGCAGCAACGTGAGTGGAAACAAGCTTGTCATAAAGAATTAGAGGCTCTTCATAAGCGACAAGTTTATGACATCGTCGATCTTCCACATGATCAAAACATGATCAAAAATACATGGGTTTTCTCCATAAAATTAGATGGAAGAAAACGAGCCAGACTCGTGGCCAAAGGCTTTTCACAAGTTGAAGGCGTTGACTTTGAGGAGATTTTCTCACTGGTAGTCTGCTACGAGACAGTACACCTCATGTTTGCACTTGCATCTCTAGAGGGCATGTATATGACCGGCCTAAATGTAAAAACCGCATTTTTATATGGCAAACTAGATGAGGAGATCTATATGGATCAACCCGAGGGTTTCAGACTTGAGGGAAAAGAGCGCAAAGTATTGCGCTTATGCCAAGCATTGTATGGCCTTAAACAAGCCTCACTTGCATGGTGGAAAGAGCTAGAGGCATTTATGTGCACCATTGGGTTCGTGCGCACCAGCTCCGATGCCGGCATTTTCATACACAAGGATCCTAAGACAGGCAGCATTGTTATTGCACTCATCTATGTTGATGATTGCTTGTTCATGGGGAAGAACAAGAAACTTGTGGATGAAAAGAAAAATGCTTGTCTAAAGCATTGGGAGTGCCATAGTACTGAAAAAGTCATGGAATTCTTAGGCATGCACATCACCCAGACTGCAAGCAAAGTCAAACTCGATCAAACTGAATATCTCGCCAAAGTGCTTGAGAGATTCGAGATGACAAATGCCAAAGCGACCCCCACTCCACTCCCGACTGGTTACAGACCATCGGAAAACGCAGCAATGCCCAATGCGATGCTTAGATTAAAATATCAGTCTGTGATTGGATCTTTATTGTATCTGATGCTTGGAATGTGACCTGATATTGCTTATGTGGTAATCAAGATGTTGTAATTCTCGGCTAATCCTAGCCAAGAACATCTAGACAAAGTGATGTACATCATGCACTATCTGGTGGGAACCCAGAAATATAACATTGTCTACGATGGTGAGAAGTCCGAGGGGCTACAGGCCTTTACAGATTCTGATTGGGCAGCTGACACTGTCAAATGCCGATCTACAACGGGTTACTTTGCTACTCTAGCGAGTGGCATTGTGTGCTGGCAGTCCCATTTACAAAAAACTGTAGCACTGTCATCCACAGAAGCCAAATATATGGCTCTCTCCAACACTTGTCAACAGATAGTGTGGATAGAGTCCTTATTCCAGGAACTTGGATATGTACTGAAGTGCATACCAATCTGCGCTGATAATCAGGGATTCATCTTTATCAGATCAAATCCAGTTTAGGAAAGAAGGACCAAACATATAGACATTCGCTACCACTATACGTGTGAATGCATAGAAAATGACAAAGTCACAGTCGTTTTCATTCCTGGAAGTGATAATCCGGCTGACATGTTCACAAAGAACCTTGGCACCATCCTATTCAGGAAATTTAGAGACTCTCTCAGAATTACTTTCGAGATTCAAACTTAGCTGCTTAGAGCACTGTACAGTTTGAGGGGGGGTGTTGAAATTAAATCCTGATGCATGCTGCATACATGAGGCAATGCATGCAGCACACACATGTTACTGCGCTTACTGCGCATACATGTGGTAAACACATTCCTGAGTCATGTGACATCCTTACTATTATGTATATAAGGAGAACCTGTACTATAGAAGATATACAGTGTTCTTACCTCTGCTAAACCCTAGCTCTAAGACTAACTAAACCCCAGGTAGGTTATAAGGAATGTGTTGTCTCTTCCTCTGTACAGCGTATGTAGTCTGCTCCAACATGTAACAGTGTGAACAATATCAAATTCATGTTGTCAAGTAATATTTCAAATATCATGGAGCCTCTACCTTTTTTTCACTTGTGACATGGCTGCCATGCCTGATTGAACACAGCAGTGGGATTGAGGTATGCATATAAGATACTCTAGGTTAGAGACTCGAGTCCAAGTCCCTCACACCTTGCAACCTCTTAAACTCATTACCCAATGCTTGCATGCATATAATCTAGTATCTGCAATGTAATCTCCAGCTAATGTCATTTTCTTAGGATCTGCTGTGGCTGTTGAGTGGGTTTTTTTGGGAGGTTGTGACACAATCTCATTGTGATGGGCAAGTCTTAGCCAGCACAGACACTCACTTGGACCCATGAATGTGGAGTGTCCACACTGCCATGCCTTGCATTTTGATTGTGAAAAGTTGTCCAGGTCAAAGTACTAATGCTAGTCAAAAAGAAACTTCATCTCATGCATGCTCAGTCCACAGCTGCACTGCATCATTGACTACAGTACTGCAGAACATTATATTCAATTTTGTACATAATAATATCTGTCAGCCATAATATGGCCATATCAGTACCCATACTGTACCGTCAGAGGTTCTAGAAATTAAATATATGGATGGTATATGGTCAACTGTATCCGTCAACATACCATGCATTGTATGACTGTGGCCATAATACAGATGGTGTGCAGCCCTACTGGTTGTGAGTTAGGGCTGCTCATCCCACTCTAAAAGATTATTTAGCATATCTTTATTTCAGATTCCTCTAACCAACCCATATCCTGGTCCTTGCAGTGTTCTCATTCTTGACAATTGTAGCATCTACCATTCTGAGGAAGTATGAGCACTTGTAGAAGACAATGCACATAAGTAATTTGCAATTTGTACTCAACTTCTGTTAACATCTCCCCCAGAGTGCAAGCTTATCTTCCTCCCACCCTACTCTCCTGATCTCAATCCAATTGAGCAACCATTCTCATTAATCAATAGATCATGCATGTCAGAATATTATGGCAGAGAAGGCATGGGGTTCCTTTGGAGCTTTAGGATACAAGTATAATGGCATTCTCTTGTACAATCATGGATGATAACTACAATGATTTTGATGCAGCGGTAGCAATCAACAAGGAAAATCAACATGGAATGTGACACATCTAGAAGTCATCATCACAATCCAGAATTCCATTGATAACTGGAATGTAATTGTCTGGCAAGGGAACAAACTGTTCACCCACCTCACACAAGTAGGACCAATCAAAGTCCTCACCAGGAAATGGCTTTCCTGAGTGATTCATGGACCATACAGTTTTGCACTACCACTGCTGTAAAACCTCTTCTCAGACTGGACCTTGATATCTGAATTTGGACAAGCTCAATGGTAAGGATGATGGGTTTTCTGGGCTTTGCCTCAAGGATACTCTTCACAATAGTTTTGTATTTGTCATAGTCCTCAATATTGCAGGCCTCCCTGACTCTAAACAACTACAGATGAGCTTGCAAATTCCTGACCTACCAGCAATTGTACTTTGCAGGAGGGACCTGAATTTTGAAGATGAAAGTATGCTTGGCAGTAGCTTGGTACTTCTGTATGTGGTGCATCTTCAAAAATCCATTCAAAAGCTCAACATGATTTTCCTCGAAACTTCAAACTTGTGCATAAATTGCTTGTTCTTCATAACCTTTTTGGTTGAGGCCTTCTTGTTTTTCTTGTTAGCAGTGACAGTTTCAACAACAATAAATTTAGCATTCATCAAAGCAGAGTGGATGACAGGCATATCATCTGAAGTGGTGGGAGAGGACAAGGTGGGCGCTGTTGAATGTGTCATCGAGCAACAATTGTAAAGTCCAAAATTGCATCTAACACAACCACACAAATATTTTTATTTTCCAGTTTTCCATATTATATGAAAAGTGCTGTAATAACAATGATTGTAACAATTGTAGTAACAAGTATTTGTCCCCATCCATTGTGGTGCAGCCTAGTTCATGGACAGAGAGTAATGAATGTGATATCTAACTATGTCTTTTTGTCCTCCCCCAACACTGCTGCCATCCCATATCTAGCATTTTCACCTGCAGCCATCTCACTAGATATTACTATGCCTCATTGCAACACTAAATGTCCTTCAACAACCTCCTCAAACTTTTAACATTGGCCTTCATCGATACACATCATTTGCCATCCTTCTCATGATCTTCATTGACAATGTTTGATATCACATTGGACCTCCCCAAACACCTTCTACTCTTATCAGACTATGTTTATGGGCTATATTAACCAGTTAGTATACAATTGGTCTGACCACTGATATTCAGAATGTCTCGCACCCTTCCTCTGACTTACATTACATCATCAATTGCCTCATTGGCAATTTTGATGGTTTTTCTGGGTTAGGTATCATCATTTCTGGAGCCACCCCAAGGGTTTCTGAATCATTTCATCATTGAACCAATCTCTACTTCCTCAGCTTTGGCCAACAGCAGACTGCCTTTGATGACTTGCAACCTCTAACACTCCTGAACAACCAGGACATGATCAATGACCCTTATTCAAACCAAAAACTGAACATAAACATTTGACCTTGACTCCTCATATCCCAACACCACCACTTTCATCCATATTCCTGACCTTGTTAACTTCAACCTTAGCAAACCCTACCTTACCTTGCAGCCAACAATGGCAGCACCAATCCAGGCAACCAGCATTATGCCTGCTTGCAGTCATTTGACTGCCCCAAAATTTGACCCTACTCAACCTCGAGAGCTCCAACAATACTTTGAGGAGCTCGAGTTGTTATTTCTGACCTGTGGCATCACCCACTCTGACCTAATGAAGAAACATTCCTGCTGTTACCTCAACATTGACTCTTTCAAACTCTGGGAATCGCTTCCAGAGTATCAACCCAGCACTTGGTTCAACACATTCTGCATGGCAGTTAGTGTTGCCTTGACTGACTTGGGTTGACAAAAATGAGTCAAAGGCACTATCAACTCCAATAAATTGTATAGAATTCTGAACTTATTTACATAGATAGGGAGCCCCAAAAGTCAATGGGTTCTTTCTCAACACTAAGCAGGCTGAGTGCATTGTGTCAAGTTATTTTAAGAATACAAAAATGTTCCAAGTCAGTCAAGGCAACACTAATGGCAGTACATAAACTCTATCCCAGCTTGGAAGATGAATGCAAATGGAGCATATCAGACATGGACAAATTAGTTGAAGAACAACTCTGCATTGGAGTATTCAATGCAAATGATCTAGGAATGTATTATCAAGTGTTCTATAATATTACTCACTTTCTCCATATGAAGAATGGGATCTCGGAAGCTGAACAAAGCAGAGCTTATGTTTGATTCCAACCCAGCTTATGTACTTGAATTGTGTGGTGTCTCAAACTCACTATCCTAATGATCCTGATCTACTCAACAATATTCATGACACAGTGATAGGTCCACCTTGCACTCTAAACTCTGGAAACATTTTCAAATGCATCGATACATCACCACACATGCTCCCAACTCCTATGAACCACATGAAACCACTCCAAAGCTATTTCGTAGCACCTTGAACTATTTCAAATGACTTTGAATGACTTTGCACCACATCGAATGCCTTTGGCCACCATATGCCTATTGGACTGCCATTCAGACACATGCAGCACACATTGTATGAGTTAGTGCATCACATATCAAGCACCACTGGACACAAGGAGACACAACAATGGGCTTTTAGGACATGATTGTAGTGCTTTGATGTTTCAATGATATATTAAATCAATAGGACAGGTACCTTTGATACATTGTGACTCTGTATGCTTCCCTTCTTATAATCTCTCATTTACTTTATGATTTGAAAAGTTCTTTATTGTTTTATATCTTGCCTCATGTTGTCCACATGTTTTATTTCCTTTTAAATACCATCTCTTCAAAACATATATAGGCTTGTACTAGCTACATACTTAGAATGACAGAGAAGAGATCATCCTCTCACATCCATTATCTGATTTAAGAGCTATTCTTTTGAGTCCAAGCCTCTGGTCTTGGTCCCAAAGTTTAGCATATTACCATGAACTTCTTCAAACTTTCCATACTAGCTTCTTGAAACTATTGTCTATCATCTATTGTCTCTTGAAACCTTCCCAAATTCTCTATAGTCTATCCTCAGCATCTGTCAAAACCATCCTCATTCTTTACAAACTCCTCGAACATCCTCGAACTTCTTTGAACATCCTCAAACTTCTTTGAACATCCTCAAACTTTCCTTGAAGCACTTTGCAGACCTTTGTATGTCCTCGAACCTCATCAAATATTGTTGGACCTCTTCAAACTTAGTTTTCCCATCTTTGGGTAACAGCAGTGATATTTAGTACCACCTCTCGCATCCTCTAACTTGCATTATGCCCATTCAAGACCTTTCTAGTGGGTTTTGTTTGGGTTTCCAGGTCAAGTAACATTAATGGTGAAGTTCATTCTGGCAGGCTCAAATACATCGAACTTGGTACTCCATTAATTGACCTCTTCATAGAACTCAACATCAAATATCAGCACTGCCACCAAGAACCATTATGATCAATGCCAAAGACTTGAATAAAATGTTTAAATGGTTTTCTAGCACCATTGCTATGCAAATCACACATTATCACAGGTACAAAATTGACCACAGCTCCTTGCACTAATTTGACAGACAGACAGGCACATATTGATGAGCTCCTTTGTATATTTTGTAGTCTATCGGGGTATTTTATTTCCAATTGTTCAGTTTGTCAGTTGTTCCTGAACAAAGGAAAGTGTAAGTGGAACTGGAAAGGAAAGATCATACTTCCAAATGGACAGTTCATGGCTTGAAATATCCCTGGCAGGTTTATGAAGGAACACATCAATGAACAGAACCCAGATGCAGCACCAGTAGCCACACTCTTATTCAGTATTGCACCTTCAGCTAGTGCTTTGAGGTCTGGTCAGGTCAGGTTTTTTCATCACCTTGTAAGAGAACCATGACTGTGACTGGTCTACTACAAAAAAAAATTGTAAGGGAAAGGGGAGGCATCCAAGGCATCTGGGCCATGTTCTGTGTTCATCCCATATTTTATTTCACTCTATTTTGTCTTTTCTATGATTTTCTATGATTTCATTCCTATTTTATGATTATATTTTGGCTTTTTCCATGTTGGTACATGTTGACAGTTCTATTCTTAGAGGCAGGACCCCTTCTGGACATTTACCCATCAAGGTGATGTCATTGCACAGCTTGATTCACCCATTTTTGCCTTTTTGCTATTTTTAGCTTACTATTTGATTTTTGGCTCTATCACATATACTGGGCATTGACAGATGGGTCCTTAAAGTTTTCTCTTTGGATTCCCCTCTGTTATGTGCACCTGAAGTGTTTGTATTATGTAGTATAATGTCAACTTTGGATTCCCCTCTGTTAGCTCACTATTAAGTGAGGCTTTAAGGTTGCCCTTACAGTAGAAAACTCTCTCTTAAGGCTCAAAATCTCGGACACTCTGCCAAGATAGGCAGGTATGGAGTAGAAGATGACTCCCAGAGATCCACAAACTCCCTACACACCATTCCAGACACTCCTGCCTTTAGTGTGCACTGCTTTTCACCTGACCCACCGCCTAGTGCCATAGACACCCCAAAGTGCATTGATGTGCTTGAAGGCGATGTTGCTGGAATTCATGCACAAATTGATACACTTACATCTACCATTGAAATCTTCATTCGAACTCTCCAGTTGAACCCACCCCACCCATTTCAACCCCTAGTGCACCGAGCATGCACACATCGCCCAATGCATGCCCAAGGGAAGACGTGCATGTTAAATCTGTGCCCCCCACCGAATTCAATGGTGCACATTTCCATGGACATGCCTTCCTCAATTCCTGCAAGTTATACATCAGTCTATGCCCAAACCAATTTGTCAATGATGCCACTAAAATTTATTGGGCCCTCACATACATGAAATCTGAGTGTGCCTATCTCTACATTGACCATATGTATATTACACCAAACCAAGGAGCATAGCTCCCTTCCATTCTCCACCTAAGGGGACTTTTGTGATGAGTTCATATGACACTTCTGCCCCCTCAATGAATGCCAATGAGCTGTAATGTGCCTTGAATCCACTTCCTACTACCAAGCATGTCAATCAGTGGATGACTACGTCGATGAATTTTGAGACCTGGTGGACATGGCAAGGTATAGGAGTGGTGGTGAAGTTTTGTCGAGGTCTTAATCAGGAAATCCAAGACCAGATTGAACAGATGTTGGAAGGATGCCCAGCAGACGATAATATAAATGCTTGGTATGAGGCTGCTTTCCTCTGTGATGAGAACTGACTCACAAATGTGGCATTCACTGTGGCCTTCCACACTCCTACCACCACCCATGCTCCCCACACCTTTAATTGACCACCCCCTCCCAACGATCCCTAGAATTGAAGATTGAGCTGCAGACCATGGATATGGGGAAAGTACTCAGTGTCTCTGCTCTCCTGGACTCAGATGCCACAGACCTTTTCATTGATTTGCACCTGGTTCAACAAAAACAACTCAATACCTGCTCGCTATCTGGACCCCATACCTGTCTACAATGTGGACAGTTCCCCAAATGAAGCTGGGGCGATTTGGGAGGTTGTTGACCTAGTCCTCCAGTACAAAGATCATAGTGAATGGGTTCTCTTCACTGTGACCCAACTGGGGAAGCAGGAGGCAATTTTGGGCTACCCATGGCTTTGTGAACAATCCTGAGGTCGACTGTGTGACAGGTGAAGCCATGATGAGTCATTATTCCTCTTGTTGTTGTACTTGCTTCACTGAAGGCAGACAGGAATGTCGAGGGCAAAAGGTCCTCTTACAGTACACTTGCAAATATTGTGCTTGTCCAATGCCTGTGGCTGATGTGAACTGGAAAGATGTCCCAGATCTTGCATCTGATGATGATGATGATGAAGAGGAGGTGGAAGAGATTGAAGAGACCAAATTTTCTACACTACTATTAACCCTTCACATGAGGTGCATGCCACCTTGAACATTGATGTGTTCAGTTGGTACTCAGTGCAGAGTCTCAAAAGAAGGGGTGAACACTAAACCTACAGCTACAGGTGTGCTCAGGGTGAGGGGGTTCACTTAGAGGGCCTTGGATCATCCTTCAAGGTGCAGAGACTATGAAGAGGCTGGTACGATGGTCTTCGATGTGCGCACTAGTTGTGTACACAAAAAGGAAGGTATGTGCAATGGCGAAAAAGTGTGCAACACAAAGGGGCAAAAATGCACAATGGAAGCACAAAAATGCGCAATGATGAGGTGTAGTGGGACAAGGACAGCACTGGAGTGTGCTGCAAGGGTGATGCACAGGCTATGGATGCAAGTGGGATGCAAGCGCAACTGGTGGGAAAATGTGCAAACAGTGCACAAAACATGGCTATAAAATGAGGGGCACAAATGATGTGCAAGCATGGCTATATGAAGGGTGCCCTGCAAGAGTGCACAAACAAAGACAAAGAATGCAATGAAGGGATGAAATGGGCAATATGATGGGGGATGCAAACAATATGCAAATGTGCCAATATGATGGGGGCACTACAAAGGTGCATGGACTGGATGCTGGTGCACAGACTATGTGCAATGCTGAATGAGCTATGAACTATGTGGGGGGGGGGAGGGGAAAGATCCTCTAGATTCTCTATCTGTCTGCCTACTATGTACAAATGGCTTATGTGATAAAACAGTAAAATAAAGTATAAAAATAGAAAGCACCATGTGCTACCCACAAGTCCATCCATTGGCCCATTTAAACCTGACTGCACAATGCTGCTGCCTTAGCCAATAAGATTTGCACATGCTATAGCCCAATACCCAACTGTTCCAGTGCAATGTTCTATTTTTGGTGCACTTTAGGTCCCATGCACTCTTCCCAATTAATCCACTTTGGTGTTATGTGTTGCATGTGGTGCCTTAGTAATAGTGATGTGATTGACCTGTGCCAATTACCAGATAAGGCAATGCTGATTGGAAATGTGGAAGAACTATAAGGAGATGCTGTGTGAGGCCAAATAATGCCAAAGTGCCTGGATTACGTGAAAGCACCCAAGTGCGCACAGTCCAATGCCAAATAGGCACAAAGCACCCAGATTATATGAGAATGTGCAGTTTGCCTGTGCTGCAATCACAGTGCACCTCGAATAAGTGCCCCAGTAAGCTGGAAGCCATGATGCACAGTGAAGTAGGTGTGGTGGTAGATTGTTGTGTGTGATAAATGGATAGTGCAATAATTGTGCAGCGAGGAATGTGAGTTTCTGGCAAAGCATAAAAGGAGTGCATAAAGGCGCATCAAGTGCGCAGTAACTGTGAAAGGCAGATAAGGAGTGTGAGGGGTGCATGGAGGCAGTTTGGAGCATAACAAGGTGCATTTAGGGTGCACAATAGAAGGCAGAAAGGCATAGTAAAAATGTAAAAGGTGCACAAAAGTGCATGGAAGTGCACTTGGGTGCACAAAAGCACACTGTGCAAAGTGAGCAGAGGTCATCTAGGAGGTGCACACAATCATGAAAAATGCTGTAGTATGCACACAGGGCAATAGGGAGCCATATCAATGTCTCCCAGTGCCTCGCTGTTAGGGCGACACCCACTGTTCTGCTAGCTGGACTGTGCAGGCTCTCTTACAAGAAGGTGGCAGGGCATGCACACGTGATAGGGGGTTTGATGGATTGGATACGAGGGGTTATTTTTAGATGAGTTGGCTGAAATAGGCTTTTTACACCACAAATGTGGATGGAATACCTAAGAGAACTCAACTGAGGTCCCCTAGTATTTATTTTAAGGTTATATTCTATGTTACATATATTGTTCTATGTTGCTACCAATGTGAGCATACATATTGATGTGTGTAAATACAAAATTCCCACACTGTCAAATAAAGCATGTATAGCCATTTGGTAGCATATTTTGGTGAAATAAAATAAAATAAAATAAAATAAAAATATTATTAGGTAATAGGCATGTTAGGAGACTGTTTCCTAACATTACCCCCCTTTTATGCCTCGACTTCCAGGTGAGAAAATATTGTATCTGTCCCCTCTGTGAAATTTTGGTAAGGCCAGAAATTCATCCCTTCATATACCATTCTAGCAATGCGACAGGGAGCATTTGGATTATGTTTAAAGAATTGAGTGATGTGCTTGCTTACAATTCTCTTTGGGCTCCCATGAGTTATTTTTGTCGGTGTAGTTCTTCCACTTGATTAAGAACTCCAATTTATTTCGTTGAAGACGTGAGTCCAAAACTTCTTCCACAATATATTCTGGAGCACCTTCTACCATTATTGGAGGCTGTGGAGTAGTTTGTTGACCAGGAATAGTGGGTGGGCAGTAAGGGCATAAATGGGAAATGTTAATCTCAGGATCAATCTTGAATAATTGAGGTAATTTTAACACTACTGCATTGGGTGAAATTATTTTAGAAATCGGATATGGGCCAACTTGCTTCTCCATAAGTTTTCTTAAAGGTCATGGAATATTCAGATCCTTGGTACTTAACCATACCAAGTCATTAACTTTGTACTCTGGAGCAACAGCTCGAGTATGATCTGCATGTCACATCATATCATCATGTGCTTTCATCAATGCCACCTCTGCTTCCTCCTGCACCTTTTGCATTTTTGATACACAGTCCTCCACTGACTGTACCTTAACTTCGCTTTGAGGTTCTACTCCCATTCTGGAATGATACCCATAATTAGCAAAGAAGGGTGACATGCGAGTAGCTGAATGGAATTTATTATTGTGAGAAAATTCAGCAATTGCCAACCATTCAGGCCAGTCAGTTTGTCGGTGATTGACAAACATGCATAGGTACTGCTCCAACTCCTGATTCATTCTCTCTGTCTGCCCATGAGTTTGTGGGTGATATGCCATAGATAATTTGGTTTGAATCCCCAATATGTTATTTAACTCTCGCATAAATGCAGAAGCAAATTGTGATCCATGATTGGAGATAACTGTATCAGGTAATACATGTAACTGCCATACCTGATTTAGATAGAGGTGTGCCAAGCCCAATGATGAGGTTTCTGCAGTAGTAGGAATGATATGGACTTCCTTTGTGAAGCGGTCACATACTACAAATATTGCATCGTATCCTTGAGCTTCAGGTAATCCTGTGATAAAGTCCACAGATATATCTCACCATGGCACTTTAGGTGTAGGGTTCGGCATTAATTTCCCTGCAGGCTTTTCTGGAAATTTCTTTCCCCTCATGCACATATCACACCCATCCACATACCCCAACACATACTTTGAAATTCTGGGCCACCAATAATTTCTCATCACCAACTCCAATGTCTTCCACCTTCCTGGATGTCCAGCAGCTGGCATATTATTATGTAACTGTATGATCTCCCTTCATAAGTCTTGATCCTTCAGTACATACACCTTTCCTCTGAACAACACTAGCCCTTGTTCTTCAACCCATTCATCTCCTTTAATATTACCTTTCTTTTCTCCCTTCAGAGCTTTTATGGCTTCCACTACTTCATTGTCCATCTCTGAACATTATCTAATTTTAGACAACATTTCCATCTCTGAGCTATCTATTAATAGATGCCCTTGATGCATAGTGCAAATGTGAAAGTATTTGGGTTTGAGTAGGGTAACATTTTTATTGTCCTCCTCCACCCCCCTTTCATGATCAGTATGTCTGGATAATGCATCTGCTTTCCTCATCAAGCTTCCCACTTTGTGGACCAAGTGAAAATTAAAATGTGATAGGAATAATGCCCAATGCGCTTGTCGACAGTTAAGTTTTTTAGCGGACATGAAGTACTGCAGATTTTGATGGTCTGTCCAGATTTCGATCTGATGTGTACATCCTTCCAAATAATGTCTCCATGCTTCCAATGCTCATATTATTCCCAACATCTCTTTATTATGCACATCATAATTCCTCTCCACATTATTCAACCCTCGAGACAAATATGCACAAGGATACCATTTGTCATTTTCACATAACATTGATAATACGAGCTCCAGTAGCAAAGTCAGATGCATCTGATTCCACTCATAAGGGATGTGTGAAATCTACTGGGGCTAATATTGGCTCTTCCACAAACTTCCTCTTCAGCTCCTCAAATGCTGTCTGCTGTTGTTCTCCCCATCTCCACACTACTCCCTTTCACGTAAGGTTGTGTAATGGTGTGGCAATTTTGGAAAAATTATGAACAAAGCGACGATAAAAATTGGCGAGTCCCAAGAAAGCCTGAACTTCCTTGATATGGGTAGGCATGGGCCAATCAACAATTGCCTGTACCTTGATAGGATCCATCTTGATTCCATCAGGACCAATCTTTAATCCCAAGAACTCGATCTCACTTGCTCCAAATACACACTTCTCTGGTTTAATGAATAAATCATTCTCTGCCAATCTCCTCAACACCTCCTGCACTATCACCTCATGATTTTCTTCATTCTCTGTGAAGATCAAAATGTCATCAATGAATATTATTACCATGCCTTTGTCTATCACATCCTTGAAAATGTCATTCATCATATTTTGGAAGGTTGGGGGACTATTGGTCATCCCAAAAAACATGACTAGCAGCTCGAAGGATCCTCAATGCATGGCAAATGCTGCCTTCCACTCATCTCCTTTCCTTATTCATACATTGTTGTACCCCCAGCATAAATCCAATTTTGTAAAGATTTTGGCCTTTCCCACCTTGTCAATTATCTCTGAGATCAACGGCAAAGGGTACACATTCTTCACTGTCCACTCATTCAAATACCTATAATCTGTACACATCCTCTTCCTCTGATCTTTCTTCAGTGCAAAGAATACTGGTGATGTCTGCAGTGATTTTGAAGGTCGTATGTATCCCTTGCACAATTGTTCATTAAGGAATGCATCCACTTCATCTTGTTCCTTCAGAGATAATGGGTAGACTTTTGACTTCTTTGGCACAAATCCCAGCTTCATCTCAATAGCATGATCTCATGGCTTTCACACTGGCATCCACTCCGATTCCTTTTATTAAAAAACTAACAAATATTTATGGTAGGCTTTTGGCACCCACTCCTCCACTGCTTTCTCTACTTTCACAGCATTTTTATTCCATGACTGTCCTCCATGAATTTTCCTAAAGGTTTGCTTCTATTCTTCCTTACTGGTCATAATTGGAACTTCCCTGTTTGGCATGTCCTCATCTTCCACTTCCTCCATCGTAACAGAATACTTCCTCAGACATTCTTTCTCTTTCTTTTCCTTCTTCTCCTTTTTTACTTTTCTCCCATACACATTACATTCTTTAGGACAATGAGTCAAGTGTACCTTCCCAGTTTTCCAGTCAATTTCCAGGCTATGCATTCATAACCATGGACATCCAATTATCAGATTGGTTTTCCCAAGGTTGCACACCTTAAATATGGCTTGTTCCTGATGATCCTGATACTTCAATATCATCGTCACTTTCTCCTTAATGGTTCCTCCACAATTGATCATACTGTCAATATTGTACACCATTATAGGTTGCAGCAGTTTATGCATGCAAATACCATTTCCAGTAATTAAGGATCAATTAATAAATAATCCGGTAGCACCACTGTCAAGCAATGCCTCCACATTAATTGCTGCATGCATGTCCACTGTCTTCAATCCTACTGTCAAGCTGATTTCGGGTTCTATCTGCACTGAGAAAATAAAGAATTTAGGGGTCTTTAGAAATAAGGCTGGGCATTTTTCTTTGTTGCATAAATGATGATGGTTGTACTCTTCAATTTCTCTTTCAGGTTCACTCTTGGTTTTCTCGGATACTAATACATTATATTGATTCTGGGTCACCAATGGGGAAACCTTCACTGGGACTCTTCCACAAAATTCTTCTGCTTATCTTCCTCCAACTTTACTTTCTCGATTGTTGCTTCCCTAATCTTCCTTTTCTGCCTACAATTTCTAGCCATATGCCCTAATTGCCCACAATTAAAACATTTAAGTGGAGCTCATCTCCCTACTCGATCAATATCCATTGCATCCATTGATGCTGCTGACTCCTTAGCAATAGGTGTCACTGCCATGGCCAGTGGCTGTGCCCTCGGAGTTTGTACCTGAGGTGTCCTTCCTTTCTCGGACTTTCCTCCTGATGACTTTCCAAATCTGGCATTTCCATACATCAATTTTGATTCCACCTGTTCCTGTCGATATTACCGATCAAGATGCATTGCCCAATTATACCACTTGTCCAACCTCTCTGGCATAGCAGGTAGTCGATAGATAGTCTTGAATAATGAGGGATTTAATCCTGCCTTTAAAAATTCTACCAATGCAGCTTCTCTCATATCAGTGATAGGTCCACTATGCACTATAAGCTCTGGAGAAGCTTTCCACTCATATCGACACATTACAACATGTACTCTGAATCACTACGAAGGCCACGAAATCAACATCAAATCATTTTCGCACTATTTCACACTATTTCAGATGACTTCAAACTATTTTGAATGCTTTTGAACTATTTTGTGACACTTCAAATGACTTTGCAGCATTTCAAATGACTTCGACTGCTGTATAGTTGTCTTAAAACACTTTCGATAGACCATGCTCAACTGGAGTGAGCTATTTAGTTGCATATCGAGCACTACTGGACACAAGGAGAGACTACAACAGAGTTAGAATGCGATAAGTGCATTTTTGTGTTTCATTGAGATATTAAAGCAATAGAACAAGAACTCTTACTATATTGGGACAATGTACATTTCACTTATTATCATCTTTCATTTTGTTTCATGTTTTACAATACCTTTATTTGCTGTGCACATTGCCTCATGTTCTACAATTGTTATTATTCCTTTTTAGTGCTATTCCTTCAGATTGTATATAGACTTGTATTAGTTAGAATAACAGAAGAGGAGAACAACAGGGAACAGCACTAGTTACCCTCTTGCTATTGTCAGATTTAAGAGTCATTCTCTTGAGTCTTAGCTTGCATCGTATCTCTAAGTTCTGTAAAATATTGTGAACTTTTTCGAAACTATCGTATTCACTCCTCATCGTATCGCATATTGCCTATCGCCTTTCGACAAACACTTTACATTCATTAAACTTGCTCTTTGACTTACCTCGAACCTTTTTGAACTTATTCGAACTTATTCAGACTACTTTGCATGACTTCAAACCTTTTTCAAACCTCTTGCACATATTTGAACCTCTTTCGAACTCTTTCAAACACCTTCGTATGCCTATACAGACTATTTGCCACAGCCCTTACCATTTTGCATCACTAAACATTACATTTTGGTCTCAGTGGTGATATTTAGTACCACCTCACACCCTTCCTCTGACTCGTGTTATACCATCCGAAGCCATTTAGTAGGTTTTGTTTGCATTTTTGGGTTGAGTATCATCATCGGTCTGTGATGTTTCTGCCTTAAACTGCAAAATAAATTCATCTGCTGTCAGAGAACCTTGGCACATGGTTTTTAATTTTGCATTCGCCGTCGCCTTTGGATTAGGGTCTCCAAACTGTGCCTCCAATCTCTCCAAAAATTCCCTGAAAGTTGCAAACAGTTTAATCCCATGGCAATTTGATTAATGGCTTCATTTCTCCAGAACTGTGCTTTCCCTCCCTGGATGTATGAGAGAGCAAACATAATCCTAGACTCAGTCATATGAAATTCAAGCTTTCTCCCATGAATATACAACACTATAGAGCTGATGAAGGATTTTGTGTTCTCCATGGTACCATCAAATATTTGCAGGGGCACATATTTAGGTAAACACATTTTTCCACTCTCAGATCTCTCCTCTGCATGCACATCCTCCTGAGACATCCACTCCACCATCTCCTCCATTTCATCATCTTTATCTTCCACTGTCTCTGCTTTTATTTCTGCTTGTTTGGGCTGGGATGCTGCCAATACTGATGCTAACTGAGATATTTGTGCTGTAAGAGCATCAATTTTGGCTTCTAGGGCTGGCATGGGAACAGGATTGTGACCAGGATTAAAATTTGATTGTTCTGTTATAATGACATAAGCTGTGATAAGTCACTTCTTCAGCTGAGTCAAGATTTTGGCTTCAGAATTTTTTCGCAAAATTTCGAGTCATGTGACCCAGCTATTTGGGTACCAAACATGGTAAAACATGTGATTTTGGCTATTTGTCAACACTTGGGCACTTCAGATCAATAACCCTTCCAACAGTGCCTGATCTCAGGGTTATTACTGAATTCAGCTAGTAACTACCTAAAATAGTCATCCAAAAAGAGTAATGTAAATCTTGGCTAAACCAGATCTGATCGGTTGTCTGGTTGCAGCTGTTCTAATGATGAGCACTGCCTCTTGATCACTGGCAGTCACAATGTAAGGCGAGGCCTGGTGTTGGCTTATGAAAGCAAGGTAAATATGTATATACAATTAATTCCAGTTCTTGCCAAAATGATGAGTAAGCAGTTGTGGCACACTGAGACAATGCCATATGCATGTGTAAGAGAAGGTGCACTGATGGGGTAGTTGAGTTCTTCTGTTAGGGTGACACCCACTGTTCTGCTAGCTGGACCGTGTGGGCTCTCCTACAAGAAGGCAGCGGGGTGCACACACATGATGGGGGGTTTGATGGATTTGATGTGAGGGGTTATTTTTAGATGAGTTGGCTGAAATAGGCTTTTCGCACCACAAATGTGGATGGAATACCTAAGAGAACTCAACTGAGGTCTGCTAGTATTTATTTTAAGATTATATTCTATGTTACATATATTGTCCTATGTTGCTACCAATGCGCGCATACATGTGCATACATATTGATGCATGTAAATAGAAAATTCCCACACTGACAAATAAAGTGTGTATAGGCATTTGGTAGCATATTTTGGTGAAATAAAATAAAATAAAAATATTATTAGGTAATAGGCATGTTAGAAGACTGTTTCCTAACACTCATGGAGGCCTTTTACAAGAACAGTGCACCCAAATCCTTCACTGACTCTGTACTTCCTCACCCAATAGTAGCTGGCATAATCTATCGGTGCTAGTCAATAGGCCATTGTGCATAGTACTGATAGTTTTATTACAATGGCATTGTAATAGATATCTGATATATGTAGTAGATGTTATTGTTAATGATTGTAGATGGTACTACAACCAACTGTAATACATTGTTAATGGTATTGGGGGTTATTGTAATATGTTGTTGATCATTCTGGCATCTATTGCAATACATTGTTAATCATTGTAACTAGTACTGGCACCCATTGTAATACATTGTAAATCATTGTAAATAGTACTGGGATCCATTGTAATACATTGTTAATCATTGTAAATAGTACTGGCATCCATTGTAATACATTGTTAATTATTGTAAATAGTACTGGCATACTTGTTAATCATTGTCAATGGTCCTGGGGCCCATTGTTAAGCATTGTAAATGGTACTGGAACTTATTGTTAATGCTTGTAAATAATATTTGAACTATTGTAAACCATTGCTAATGAATAAATAACATTTCACTCTATTTTAAGTCATAGCAGAAAACATTGCCAAAAAAATATGGATATAATTCTGTTCGATTGGATACTACAAAGTAGAATTAATGGGCATGTGTAGTTTGAGATCTGATAAATGTTAGTCTGATCTAAAAAAAAGAACACCACATACTTTTTTGTGGCAGGCAATTGCCCATTTTCAGCGTCATCAATCCCTCGCTTTTTCCCCTGGTCTTCTTTGGCATCCAAGGCAATATTTAGCTGGATCAAAGTCCAACTAACATCCACCACTGCTGGTTTAAGGTGAGGCAAATCAGAATCATCATCAGAAGTGTTGAAATTAAATCCATGCTGCATACATGAGGCCATGCATGCAGCACACACATGTTACTGCGCTTACTGTGCATACATGTGGTAAACACATTCCTGAGTCATGTGACATCCTTACTATTATGTATATAAGGAGAACCTGAACCTGTACTGTAGTAGATATACAGTGTTCTTACCTCTGCTAAACCCTAGCTCTAAGACTAACTAAAACCCAGGTAGGTTATAAGGAACGTGTCGTCTCTTCCTCTGTGCAGCGTATGTAGTCTGCTCCAACAGGTTATGGGCACGTCGCGAACATGCCTTAACTGGCTGCGAACGATGTTGACTTCATTGTCTCCAAATTGTAACCTTGCACTTTTCGTGAGCTGCATTGTGCTCCCTGCAAGCTGCATTTAAAAACCCAGGTTGACTAGGGTTAACCACTCTGAAGGAGTGTTTTTGCCTGAGATTATGGAACGTGTTTTCTTAAATAGAGGACTGATTGAGCGCTTTTATCAGCTGCCACTATAACATCATGTCTTCAACTCTTGAAAAACTCGTACAAACTTTCGACGGCTCTAACTACATTCAATGGGCTGACTCAATGAAGGCGTGGCTCAGGTCTCAGGGCCTCTGGCAAATAACTAGTGGGATGGAACTAAAACCACCCCTGGCGCCTCCTTTGACGGCGACAAATGCTGCACTGGTAGCGGAAGCTAATGCCAAGCTCCAGACCTGGAATAATAAGAATGACCAGGCTATTGGTAGCCTAGTGCTCCACCTGGCCCCCTCTATTTGGCAGCGTGCCAACACCAAGGACACTGCTGAGGAGGTGTGGGATCTCATCCGCACCGACTATGGTGTCGATGGCCCCTCCCAAGTCTTTGCAGACTTTAGGTCTGCAATCGCAATCAAAATTCCGGCTGCGAATCCTGCACCAGAGATTGCCAAAATGGCTGATGAATTCGAGCACCTTACGGCTGCCAATGTCACCATCTCCGAATTAGTACAGGCAATGATTCTACTTGCTGCAATGCCGTGCGAGTACGATTCTCTATCCGCCACGGTCCTTAACATGACCGCTACTAGAGCCTTGACGTTTAAACATGTCAAGGACTCCATTGTTGCTGAGGCCTCACGGCGCACAGCAGTTGGAAAGCCCATCAGCCCACCTCAGGCCACCAAGCTTTCTGCTGTCAAGCACAAAGGGGGAAACCCCAAATGGCAATCTCAAGGCAACAATGGAGATTCATCCCGAAAGCGTGGACGACATGGGGACAAAAAGACTAAAGAGGAAAAACCTAAAGAGAAATATTCCCACCTTGCCTCACAAGCCTTTACTACTATAAATGGTAATGGCACCATCATACCGCCGATGCCGCTCATCCAGCACATCGAGAAGCGTGAACATACTCCCACAAGGGATCCTTGCCGCCGACCGCCTGCACAGGCATACACGGGCGCGGCCTCTACCTCTCATTCGGTCTATACCGAATATCAGCAGGCTCGAGACACCCTCGAGCAAATGAATCTCCCACGCAGCGCAAAAGATCTGTGACCACTGGAAGAGCACCTAACAGTGCGAGAAGGTAAGAGGAGGAGGATTGAACCAGAACCAAGGATCGTAGAGGTAGAAGATGATAGCGTCTCCCTTGGATCAGAACCTGCCGTTTCTGATGAAGAAGTATGGAAAGCCGTCGACGAAATGCTTGTCGATGAACCGCTTGAAACAGGTACATATGATGAAAGATCAGTCCTTTTCCTTGCCACAAGCACAAGAATTAACATTCCACTGATCACAGCGAACTTTTCATGTGAAATTTTACTGCTACTAAATGTATCATGGAACAATTTACATCTTAATATATGTGTTACGTGTGCAAATGGAAATTGTAAGAAAGGTGCCGACTGGATCATGGATTCAGGTGCATCAAAACACTTCACTGGTGAAGTTAAAGATTTTGCTTCTTACGAGCCTTTACCGAGAAAGGACTCTACCCTGGTTCAAACAGCCACGGGTACTACTCATATAGTAGGGAAAGGAGCAGTCTTCATTAGACATCAGGTAGTATGTCATGGGAAGTCAGAGATGCATGAAACGCAATTATACCCTGTCTACTACATACCCGACTGTAATGCTCGATTACTGTCAATGGGCGTCTTCTTACAAGACGGAAGTGATGTGCGTGGTTCCTCCACACACATTTCATTTTTCAAGCAAGGAAACCCAATTATGGATTGCGTCCCTCTTATGAAACGTGACACTATTTATTGGGCTCGGACTCATATATTGAGCACCAAGGGAATCAATGTCGTGACAATGTATGTTGCAGACTACTCGACTTGGCATAAGCGACTTGGACACCCATTTAAAGAGGTGCTAGGGAAGATGCCTAATAGCACCATAAAATTCCCGAGGAATTTAATTATTCCTAAAGACAAAATTATATGTCCAGGGTGCGCTGAAGGGAAAATGACCTCAAAATCTTTTCCCAAATCAGATTCACATGCAGAAAGACCCTTTGAATTAATACATTCTGATCTGAAGGAACTCCCAGTACTATCGTACCATAAACATAAATACTTTATTGTATTTCTGGATGACAAAACATCACATATCTGGATCCAATGCCTTAAAAAGAAATCTGATGCTGCTGCGGCCATCAGACAATTTCGGGCAGTGGCTTTGACACAGTATGGCGCTACAATCAAGTGCTGGCGTGTTGATCCAGGGGGGAAGTTCAAAGATCGTGAGCTACAAAATGTGCTCAAGGACTTTGGCATCAAAATAGAGATGTCTGCACCCCACGTTCACCAACAGAATGGGCGCGCAGAGCATGCCGTAAGGACAATAATGGAAAAGTCACAAACCCTGCGATTTACTGCATGTCTACCACAATCATGGTGGGAATTTTGCATTGAACATGCAACACACCTATACAACCGAACCCCGATAAGGCACCTGAAATGGCTGACACTGGTTGAGGACCTGACAAAGGTCCGCCCAGATCTAAACAATCTGAAGGTTTTTGGTTGTGGTGCTTACGTCTACCTACCCAAGGAGAAGCATCCAAACACATTGGCTCCTCGATCGGAGTTGATGACATACCTTGGATTAGAAGATGGCATTAAAGCATACTGTTTCATGTGACCTAGTGGCGCAATATTCATTGGTGCTATGGCACTATTTGATGAAACGTTGTTCCCATGCTGTCCCAGAGCTAAAACTCCTGCCAATATGGACCTTGGTGATTTTCCACCTCCAGAACCAGAAGATGATGACCACTCATCTGGAATGGATGGCAATGATTCTATACCGCCACAAGATCTGCCCTTTCCTCCATCATCAGAAAATGATGATGATGATGTACCAAGTGAGCAAAAGGCGCATGACGATGTGACAGATGCTCCTCCTCCGCCGCCTCCAGTAACCACTGAGGACTTTCGTCCAAGACGTGATGATCAACAGGAATGGCAGCAATTGCCCCATCGATTAGGCAGGCAGAGGAACATCCCAAACCATCCTGGCAATACCTATGGAGAGAAGCGACTCCCCTCTGACATAGAGAGAGACATTGCACGTGATCGATATTGGAAGAGATCTGTGGGTCAAGATTCGGATCATAACCGAACACGACCACAAACTCAACAGAAAGAACCGGTTGCTGGACCGAGTTCGGCACCCCACGAGAGTGTGCCCAATTCCAATGATCAAGAACATGATCACCCAATGGGGGAACCGGACAAAGCAGGTTATATTAAAAAGATAACCAAGGAAGGAGGAGATAAGCTTATTCGCTGGCTGTTATCAAAAGCAGTCAAACCATCGAGTGAAATAAGCCAAGTTCCAAACCAATTTCGCGATATTGTGCGCCTACCACAGCAGCAGCAACGTGAGTGGAAACAAGCTTGTCATGAAGAATTAGAGGCTCTTCGTAAACGACAAGTCTATGACATCATCGATCTTCCACATGATCGAAAAATGATCAAAAATAGATGGGTTTTCTCCATAAAATTGGATGGAAGAAAATGAGCCAGACTCATGGCCAAAGGCTTTTCACAAGTCGAAGGTGTTGACTTTGATGAGATTTTCTCACCGGTAGTCCACTACGAGACTGTACACCTCATGTTTGCACTTGCATCTCTAGAGGGCATGTATATGACCGGCCTAGATGTAAAAACCGCATTTTTATATGGCAAACTAGATAAGGAGATCTATATGGATCAACCCGAGGGTTTCAGACTCGAGGGAAAAGAGTGCAAAGTATTGCGCTTACGCCGAGCATTGTATGGCCTTAAACAAGCCTCACTTGCATGGTGGAAAGAGCTAGAGGCATTTATGCACACCATTGGGTTCGTGCACGCCAGCTCCGATGCCGGCATTTTCATACACAAGGATCCTAAGACAGGCAGCATTGTTATTGCACTTGTCTATGTTGATGATGGCTTGTTCATGGGGAAGAACAAGAAACTTGTGGATGAAAAGAAAAATGCTTGTCTAAAGCATTGGGAGTGCCATAGTACTGAAAAAGTCACGGAATTCTTAGGCATGCGCATCACCCAGACTGCAAGCAAAGTTAAACTCGATCAAACTGGATATCTCGCCAAAGTACTTGAGAGATTCGAGATGACAAATGCCAAAGCGACCCCCACTCCACTCCCGACTGGTTACAGACCATCGGAAAACACAACAATGCCCAATGCGATGCTTAGATCAAAATATCAGTCTGTGATCAAATCTTTATTGTATCTGATGCTCGGAATGCGACCTGATATCGCTTATGCGGTAATCAAGATGTCGCAATTCTCGGCTAATCCTAGCCAAGAACATCTAGACAAAGTGATGTACATCATGCGCTATCTGGTGGGAACCCAGAAATATAACATTGTCTATGATGGTGAGAAGTCCAAGGGGCTACAGGCCTTCACAGATTCTGATTGGGCAGCTGACACTGTCAAACGCCGATCTACAATGGGTTACTTTGCTACTCTAGCGAGTGGCATTGTGTGCTGGCAGTCCCGTTTACAAAAAACTGTAGCACTGTCATCCACAGAAGCCGAATATATGGCTCTCTCCAACACTTGTTGACAGATAGTGTGGATAGAGTCCTTATTCCAGGAACTTGGATATGTACTGAAGCACGTACCAATCTGCGCTGATAATCAGGGATCCATCTTTATCGGATCAAATCCAGTTCAGGAAAGAAGGACCAAACATATAGACATTCGCTACCACTATACCTGCGAATGCATAGAAAATGACAAAGTCACGGTCGTTTTCATTCCTGGAAATGATAATCCAGCTGACATGTTCACAAAGAACCTTGGCACTGTCTTATTCAGGAAATTTAGAGACTCTCTCGGAATTACTTTTGAGATTCAAACTTAGCTGCTTAGAGCGCTGTACAGTTTGAGGGGGGGTGTTGAAATTAAATCCTGATACATGCTGCATACATGAGGCCATGCATGCAGCACACACATGTTACTGTGCTTACTGTGCATACATGTGGTAAACACATTCCTGAGTCATGTGACATCCTTACTATTATGTATATAAGGAGAACCTGTACTGTAGTAGATATACAGTGTTCTTACCTCTGCTAAACCCTAGCTCTAAGACTAACTAAAACCCAGGTAGGTTATAAGGAATGTGTCGTCTCTTCCTCTGTGCAGCGTATGTAGTCTGCTCCAACAGAGACCTCAATGAACATTGTTGAATCATGTGCCTGGTACTGAAGCAACTTTGGCAGCACAAATTCTATCTTCATCATGACAAGTGTGAGTTTGAGAAGACACAAATTGAGTACTTGGGCTTGATTATCTCAGATGGACAGGTGCAGATGGACCCAGTCAAGGTTGCTGGCATTATGACCTGGCCTATGCTCACAAACAAGAAAGAGGTGCAGTCTTTCCTGGGCTTCATCAATTTCTATCAGTGCTTTATTAAAACTTTTTCTTACCATGCACACCCATTATTTGACCTCACTGGCAAGGAGGAATGGAAGTGGGAAAATGCACACCAGGAGGCATTCAAGAAGCTTAAAGAGATGGTCACTTTTACTCCAATTCTTACCTTTGCTGATGACTCATGTCTCTTCCATGTAGAAGCTGACAGTTCAAACTTTGCAATGGGCACAGTGTTGTCCCAACAGTCTCCCGAGGACCAGAAGTGGCACCCCATTGCCTCCTACTCAAAGAGTCTCAGTGCTGTGGAATGCAATTACAAGATCCACAACAAGGAGATGCTGGTGATAATGTGGGCATTGGATGAGTGGCAACATTTTCTGGAGGGTGCTCAACACAAGGTCGAGATCTGGATGGACTACAAGAACCTCAAGTGCTTCATGACTGCCAAGAAACTAAGTCATTGCCAAGCTCACTGATCCCTCTATCTCTCCAGGTTCAATTTCTCCCTGCATCATCACCTAGGACACAGCATGGGGAAGACTGACACCCTCTCTCATCATCTGGACCATGGGAATGGAAGCAATGACAATCAAGGTATTGTGTTATTGCAACCTGATCTGTTTACAGTCTGTGCATTAGGAAGTGTTACCTCAGAGGGTGAGGAATGCAGTATCCTATATGATATTGGTCATGTGAACCATAGTGGTTTACACAAGTATTCTGTGGCTCTAGCAGTGAAGGAGCTGAGAAAGGGATCCACTCCTTTGCTTTGTGCAGCAGAGTGGACAGAAAAAGATGACATCCTATACTTTCATAGCCATATCTACATCCCTAACGATCCCCAGCTTCAACCATGACTCATCTCTCAGCACCATGACTCACTCATTGCTGGTTACCTGTTAGGAAACAGAGGAAACAGTCTCCTGATATGCCTATCACCTAATAATATTTTATTTTATTTTATTTTATTTTATTACATCAAAATATGCTACCAAATGCCTATAAATGCAATATTTGTCAGCATGGGAATTTTGTATTTACACGCATCAATATGTACATGCATGTACATGTGCATCAGTAGCAACATAGTACAATATATGTAACATAGTATATAACTTTAAAATAAATACCAGGGGACCTCAGTTGAGTTCTCTTAGGTATTCCATCCACATTTGTGGTGTAAAACACCTATTTCAGCCAACTAATCTATTTTTAACCCATCACATCAAATCCATCAAAACCCCCCATCATGCATCCATGCTCCACTGCCTTCTTGTAGGAGAGCCCGCACAGTCCAGCTAGCAGAACAGTGGGTGTCACACTAACATTACCCTGGGCATTGGAAGATGCTAGAGCTCATATCATGGAATTACTGGTGGCCTCAGATGTCTCGACTCATTAGTCAGTACTACCATACCTGTGATTTCTGCTTATGCACCAAGACTCCACAGCGCAAGCCCATGGGTAAGTTACACCCCATTCCAGTCCCAGAGAATTGTTGAGACACCATCAGTGTGGACTTCATAGTGGAACTACCAGAGTCCAATAGGTTTGATGCAGTAATGTGCACAGTTGACTCTGCTGGAAAGCAAGCTCATTTTATCTCTACTCATATGACTATCACTGCACTTGGAGTGGCTTGATTCTATTTGTGCCATGTGTGGAAGCTCCATGGACTGCCTAGTGCATTTCTCTGTGATCAAGGACCACAATTCATTGCAGAGTTCACCCGAGAGCTGTACGGCCTGCTGGGGATCAAACTCCTTGCCTCGATTGCCTACCACCCACAGACAGATGGACAGACAGAGCCAGTCAACTAAGAACTGGAGCAGTACATCTGTATCTTCATCAATAAGCAACAGGATGATTGGGAAGATCTCCTCCTTATGGCTGAGTTTGAATACAACAGTGACATCCACTCTTCCACCCAACGAACTCCCTTCCTCCTTGACACAGGGCAACACCCATGCATGGGCTTTGAGCCATGACAAGCATCCTCGCACTTGGAGATGGTGAATAAGTTCACAGAGCAGATGAAGGACACCTTGGAGGAGGCAAAGTCAGCTTTGGCTAAGGCGAAGGATGACATGGCATGCTTCTACAATCAGCATCACTCATCCATGCCCATATATAAGATTGGTGATCATGTCTACCTCAACTCTAGTGACATTTCCACCATGTGTCCATCCAAGAAACTCACTCACTGCTTTCTTGGACCATTTCTCATCACTAGACATGTCAGATCACATGCCTACCACTTATGGCTACCACAGTCAATGTCCAGACTCCACCCTGTCTTCCATGTCATAAACCTGCTGCCTGCACCCACAGATCTGTTCCCTGGATGCATGATATGACCTCCTCCACTGCCTACAGTCATCGAAAGCAAACCTCAGTACAAAATCAGTATGAGATCAAGTCCATCCTAGACAGCCACTTACATTGAAGTAAACTTGAATACCTGGTGCACTGGAAGGGTTATAGGTATGTGGAGAACTCCTGGGTTGCAGAGTCTGATGTGAATGCCCCACAACTAGTCAGGGAGTTCCACCGGTGATATTCCTCTGTGCCTCAGCATATCCAAGCATCTGACTTTAGGCAAATATGGTTTTGAATGCATCGGGGTGATGCATCATAGAAGGGGGGTGATGTGAGGGGAATGGAAGGTGCCCCAGGCATCTGGGCAATTTTCTGTGTTCATCCCAAATTTCTTTATATTTTATTTTACTCTATTCTGCCTTTTCTATCATTTTCTATGATTTTATTTCTATTTTATGATTATATTTTGGCTTTTTCCATGTTGGTACATGTTGACAGTTCTATTCTTAGAGGCAGGACCCCTTCTGGATATTTACTCCTCAAGGTGATGTCATCCCACAGCTTGATCTGCCTATCTCTGCCTTTTTGCTATTTTTAGCTTACTAGTTAATTTTTGGCTCTATCACATATACTGGGCATCAACAGATGGGTCCTTAGAGTTTTCTCTTTGGATTTCCCTCTGTTAGGTGCACCTGAAGTGTTTGTATTATGTAGTATAATGTTAACTTTGGATTCCCCTCTGTTAGCTCACTATTAAGTGAGGCTTTGAGGTTGCCCATACAGTAATTTGATATAATAAAATAAAATTTAATTTAATTAGGTAATGGGGCTGTTTTCTAACATTATGCCTCGACTTCCAGGTGAGAAAATATTGTATCTGTCCCCTCTGTGAAATTTTGGTAAGGCTGGTAATTCATCCCCTCATATACCATTCTTGCAATGTGATGTGGAGCATTTGGATTAAGTTTAAAGAATTGGGTGATTGCATTACGTGCTCACTTGCAATTCTCTTTGGGTTTTCATGAGTTATTTTCATTGGTGTAGTTCTTCCATTTTATCAAGAACTTCAATTTATTTCATTGAAGATGTGAGTCTAGAATTTCTTCAACTATATATTCTGGAGCACCTTCTACATTATTGGAGGTTGCAGAGTAGTTTGTTGACCGGGAATAGTGGGCAGGCCATAAGGGCATAGGCAGGAAACATTAATCTACCTGAGTTAGATAGAGGTGTGCCAAGCCTAATGATGAGGTTTCTGCAGTAGTCAGAATAATATGGACCTCCTTTGTGAAGCAGTCACATACTACATGGTCATTCTATAGAGAAGTCATGCGGTGCTGGAGTGCAAGTGATCTTCTATCCATGCCATAATTGGTTGAGTGTTCTCTGTAGTGCATACTGTTGTTCCTACTCGAGAAGAAAAGGCGAGGTGGTGATCACTGATATTAGGGGCATGAAACATGAGCAAAGGCAAAATGACAGAGCAAAAGAAAAACTGAACAAACCTTAACTAAAGGGAGAAGGAAAGCAAGGCAATGAACATGGTGACATGGCCTAAAAAGATGATGGTCAGGTACAAACTTGATGAGTTGGGAGCTGTTTCGATGTGATAATGATCAGACATGCTTCCACTTACCCTTCATAAAGGGTTATGAAGGGTGTTCTCCGGAGAGGGGTGTTCTCCGAAGTATAGTGTCATTGGCGCATGGAAGTCACGGAATTCCGCGTGTAGCAGTGTGATCAAACATCCAGCTTGTAAGCGTACAGAAGTATCGTAAAGTCGAGGGTGGTGGCTTGCAGACCACAGATCCTGGTCAAACTATCAGCGTCATCGAGCATCGTATGAGACGGGCCACCACATCGCTTTGTATGCTTCAAATGACCGCATTTGCACTCAATGTACTGCATCCAAATGTCAACAACGTTTATGTTGTTGATACGGCGGTAAAGATATGCCTGTCAACATCGGAATATTTGCTTGCAAGGGGCCTTCATAGTGAGTAAGAGGGAGGAAAATGGAGGAAAACGCAAATTGCAATGACTCTGACTAACTTCAGCCAAGCTGCACTGCGAAGTGGTATTAAATTTCGGTATCTCTATTACGACCACAGAGAATCTCTACAGTTTCACTCAAAAGAGTGTATCCGGATGAACTTCTTGAAGGACGATTGTTCAGAAGCAAAGCACATACCACATATCATCTAGTACAACATCGAGGACATGTCAGCACGAATACGGTTGTAGTCCAGGAGACCCTCAATGCTGCCGAGAGCGGCGATCGCAATCTGTCACGAAGGGTGAACAGAACGTATTTTAAGGGGCAGCAAAGTAACTTACATCCTTATCCCACAGGTATTTCTGAGCAACCCTCTTGATCTCATCCATGGTAACAGCATCCACGGCATTCTCAATCTGCTGAGGAGTCATCCGCCTGCCACTCGTCACAAGCTGTCTTCCAATGTCCTCTGCGACAGCAGTTGTACCATCAAGGCCAAGTAGCAAACCCGCTTTGAGCTGGTTTTTGGAACGCTCGACCTCAACCTCCGTAGGTGCGATACTCATCCGTGTCCACTCCTTCAGTACGAAGTGTGTCAGGTCGTCCAGATTCATCAAATTTTCTGAGACCAGGTAGACACCCCATAGACCGGTGTCAGAGTACGACGTGGAGAATGACATGAACGAGTTGGCGAGGTTGTTGGAGGAGATGATGTGCGAGAGGCGGGATGAGAGGAGTGAGGATGAGCCGAGGCTGCGGTCCCAGTTCCCGAAGATGGTCTGCATGACCATCATTGGGAAGTAATCCGGCGAGCTCCAGCCAACACCCTCTACGGCGATTGCGATGTTTGCGGTGGGGATCTCATCGTTTCGGATGCGCACCTCAGAGCCGACGAAAGTCGTCTTGGGATGAGAGAGGCGCCCGAGGGGAATGGGGTTCGTGGAGACAGGGAGTGAAGAGAAGTGTTTCTCTGCGAGTTTGACGAGTTCGTTATGTTCTACACCACCAGTACCGACAAGGATCATGCGGTCAGCTGTATAATTGGTTTTGATATAGGAAGACAGGTCATTTCGCTTTATTGAAAGGATGTTTTCTTTAGGTCCGAGAATCGTGCGGCCAAGGGGTTGACCTAAAGACAAAAAAAAATAATTGAGACATGAAATATGAGTTGGGGCGGAGAAAAGGAACCTTGGAATGCTACGGCATGTAGGTGATCAAAAACGACCTCCTCAAGCTGTTTGTCAACCTCTTGCTGCTCACGCAAGATAACATCGCGTTCACGTTCAACGGCGGCGCTATCTAATTTCGAGTTCTGCAAGATGTCACTAATGATGTCGACGGCTATGGGAACATCCTTTCGGAAGCTCTTAGCATAATAAACAGTTTGTTCTCGGGATGTGTATGCATTGAGATGTGCACCAAGGTTCTCCACTTCAAGTTCGAGAGCATGCTGTGAACGTCGACCGGTTCCTTTGAATGCCATGTGTTCCAGAAAGTGAGCAGTCCCATTCGTCTTGTCTGTTTCCGCTCGCGAGCCTGCATCTATCCATACACCAACTGTCGCTGTTTGTGCATGAGGCTGAGCCTCCGTTGCTACTGTTAAGCCATTCGACAAAGTAGAAATCTCGGTAAGGGGTCCGGGAATGTTATGAGCTGTTGCGAAAGCCCGGACGGCCGACCGCTGAGAAAGTAGGTGAGCTATTTGAGGATTCGGTTAAAAGTACTCTAAGAAAGCTCACGGGAGGGCGAGCAGCAGATCTGAGAATGTGGCTGAGGACCGTCCTTGACACCATCGACGCCGTCAGAGTATTTTTTCACAAACAAGTAACGACTCCGGGATTTCACGAGTCACTGTGAGAATTCCAAGTATGCACGTGATTGCCGCCATCAGCGCTCATGGCAATGCCAGTTGCGTGAAACCAAGTTAGCAGTGTTAAAAGCTTTTACGTTTGCAACCGTTCATATGAAACCATGCTTAGGTTCATACAATGCCGCTTCAAATAAAATGCTTTTTGTATTTATCAATCGATCCCACCACTTTTCCTGGATAGTAGGATTTCAAGTTTTAGCTAACCTCACAATTTTATTTTGACAGGGCAGCAAATCCTCGTCTTTCCCCAGCTGCTCTTCCATGTTGCTGTATGTACTGTAACCTCCGAGACCAGGCAAATGGATCAAGCCAAGCATGAAACATCACTCCGACCCAATCGCAGAGTCTACCTTCTTGACTCGGAACTCCTCTAGGCTCCCCCTTGGACCTTGGTAGAGTAGTGAGTAACCATCAGTGATACGTCCAATTGGATCATGCCTGATCATATTTCCCCTTGAGACAGATTATTATTATTATCTAAAGTCTATGTAAGTCCTGGACCCACATCAAATTGAGGTATGTAATACATTTCAGCGCACACGTTTTCTTGTTTGGCGAACAGAATGGAGTAATGTCTTTGCACCGTGTCAAACTATCTGGGCTTCAGCCACTATATAAGCAGGAAGACATGGCAATGGCTTTCCTTGTCGAGAGCCGGTCTTTCCTCCACAGCAGAAAACTTACGAAATATCATGCACCTCAACGCCATCTTCACCTTATTCACCCTCCTTGCAGTCCCCTTGTGGGCGCTTTCCTTGAACAATGACCAGGCTATCGCCCGTGAATATATGCCTCGCGACGTCATACCAACCTCGGATGGAGTACTCCAAGACCGGAGCTTGTTTTCCATGGGCGCTAAGATAGCTGGCAAAGTGATAAGTCACAGCCACCACAGGTGGGCTCATCTTTTTAACTCCCAAATCATCATTCCTGACATCGTCAATGGGTTCGTAGCACTCATCAGTAAGTACAGTTTGTTACTTGTCGTTTCTCCGACGCTGATATCTGGTTCTATGTAGCGATAACAATCATCACAGGTAGATAATGTCAGTGCGTGCATTCCGTTCTACCCACTATCTCTGCTCATCTTCCTTCCTGCAGCAGTCCGATGTTCAAATTGTATGTGTAAGTAGTATCTGCACCTTTACTCTGGTGACCACCACCACAATGTATATCTAATGCTTCTGGCTTACAGCTAGAATTTCTAAGCCTCACTGATGCACGTATGTGTATCTTCATCCTTGTGTCTATTCTACTGTCTGACATACAATTTCCTTTCCCCAGCGGGGGGCATGGAGACTGGACATGTGATGTTTTCATCCTTCGGTACCTAGTACAAGGTCGCATGTGCTATATGTGTAACATTTGCAAGTTGAATTGGCGAATCAAGAATGCGTTCAATCATCATTGCCTCCTGTGTTTGTTGCGATAATGAATGTCGAGGTAATCTCACATGTTGTCCCACTAGCCCAAGTCCCATAGTGTCAAATTCTGTACAGCGTTGCGAGACGTCTAACCCCGGAGTCCACGAATAATGTGCTCGTGTGCGCATGGTCATTGGAACAACCCTATTATGGCAGCCGTAAACTGTACGCGCGTGTACCGTATGGTCGGCAGCCCTACCATCAAGATTCAGCCTCTCATGCTCATGGTCTGCAGCTGTGCATGTGCATGTCAAGTTGGGAGATTGAATATATCAACCTAAGAATCATAGCCACCATTATGATCAATGCTATGCTCAGGCCAACGGGCAACGACACATACGTCACGGTCGCAAGCGCAAAATCTCCGATGAACAATTGCATGGGCGTAGTGGGCATGAACTGCGTCTGATGATTATTGAAGTAGGAAGAAAGTTAAATAACTAGAAGAAAACAAGTTAAGACTAAGTAGCCCGAGGAAGAATGTATCAAGGAAGATGAGCATCTGAACCAGCGAGGAGAGTGGTTTAAGAGTACTCAAGGACCTGTAGGCATATAAAATAACAATCAGACGAAGACTCGTGGCAGCGAAGTACTTGCACCGAAGATAGCGGATCTAGTAAGCAAGGCCAGCATCCGTGGTCTCTGGATGCAACAGCAGTGACGATGAATGAAACTGTACCCATGCCAGCGATGTAGATGTTTCGTGGACGACGGCAAATGCAATTGGGATAGAGAGTATGGTGAAACAATACCTTTTGTACTGTCAAAACATGTACAATTCTGTGGATTGATGAGCGCTGACATTGGCAACATTATAAAGGCATCTTTCGACGCTTTGGCGTTCATGTCCTCTGCCCAACTTGCAAGGCCGACGAAGGTAGAAGTCCATAGATTTAGATCATTTTGGATAAATACTTCACCTAATCCGAGAGGTTGGATGGCCACCCGAATAACAAAGGCAAGATAGCTACGTAACTTGGAGACTCTCCTCACATGAAAAAAGCAGCGCAAGTCTGCATACCTGCATGAGTTCACGCGAGATGAGCGCGTAAAATCCCCACACCTATTATGGTCGTCCGCGCACTGGCAGGCAATGGCTTGGCCAGGCACGAGACGTAGGTAACTTCATGAAAAATCTTGCGCTATGACTGTAATCAGGTAAGATTAAACTTGAAGCCTCGTATATTGAGTGCGGCAAAGACCAGGGCGTTTCGCAAAATAAAGTGTCAGCGGTCATGATTCAGATTCCGACAGACACCTACTAGTAGTTCCTGGAGCTGCTGCCATATCAGGGTAACAACAAGAATCAGACCTACGGTACGGTTCAGATGGAAGTTAGAAAGTAGAAACAGGTCAACGTATTCATTACGTATCAGGTAAGTGTTCATTCAGAGTTCAGACAATCTCCCGTCCATCATCAGACTGGAGTCCACTAGTAGCTACAACTCAAATGTTGGCGTCTGCAGTGAAGGATGCAGCTCGAAAGCTCTGCCTAGTTGCTGCCTAGCTGCGGATTTACCGATAGCTAGTCTATCTAGGCTTAAACTGAGCGGAGACCCAGACTCAGCCATCAATTCGTCTTTCAGGCTGGGTGTTGCTGCGCAGGTCGGTTGAATAATACTCCAACGACACTTCTGGACGTGTGCCGCATAGACATCTATCGGCCTTTCTGGTTTAGCTGCTGCTCAGTTCTATGCCCTTCGGACCGAAGTTGAGCAAGACGTGTGTGTCGACGCTAGACATGCAGTCATTCAGTGTTGTAGGTACTAAGCACATAACTGTGTGCTTCAGATAAAGTGAAAATCACAATCTTGCATGTTGGAGATAGTGAGGCGTGGTACACTGTTGATAAGAAATTTCCAGAAGGTGACACATGGGACAGTCTTGCTGGATTGTACAGGACGAAGGACAAATGGCACCGTCAGGATACACACAAACTTTCCTCAGTAAGGTCCTCACTTAGGTTGGGAGATATTTGGTGTTTACTGAAGTATTAGCCATCGCCGTGGAATTTTGTCCGTTCTGAACCTTTCAGACGATCCCCCTCCGACCAAAGCTGATGTTTCACGAGCATTAATGAAGTGGAACGCAGTGGACTTCGAAACAGAAGCTGCGCATTGCGATCTTTCTCTGAATGGGATCTGCACCCTCAAGCGAGGGCATTGAGAGGCACGCCTCCAGTAACGCTTGTCAAGATTGGCGACGCACCCAAACGTAAAACCTCGGGAAGTCCTACTCGCCCTCTGGATGGCATTCGAGTGCTCGATTTGAGTAGTCCTTGCTGGCCCTGTGGGTGGCCGTACTCTTGCAGGTATTTTCCCACCATTTTGCTGCGAAATGTGCTAACAGTGCGTGTTTTTCATTATTCAGCACACGGCGCTGATGTGCTCTTGGTAACATCCCCGAACCTTCCCGCTCTTCCGCTTCTCGACATAGAGACCTCACTTGGAAAGCGCACCACGCAGCTTGACCTGACTCTGTCTGCTGGACGTGATCAACTTACCATTCTGGCCAAGGATGCAGATGTCTTTTTACAAGCGTACCGCCCAGGGGGACTAGAAGAGAAATGGTTTGGTCCTCGCGATCTTGCAACTTTACGGCCAGGAATCGTCTGTGCTAATCTAACTGCTTGGGGTTGGGATGGCCCATGGAAAGATCGACGAGGTGTAAGTTTTCACATTGAATTTGGTTAAGTGTTGGTTTGCAACTGACCATTACACAGTCCGATTCACTAGTTCAGACAGCTACGGGCTTTAATGTTGAAGGGCAAGCTTTCCGGGCGTTCAAAGGGACGGAAGCAGGGGAAGATCAACCGGAACTCAGAACGCTTCCCATGCAAGGGCTGGATCATGCAGCGGGTTACCTTCTTGCCTTCGGAGTAAATGCAGCTCTGTGTAAAACAATACAAGTGAGTGTTGTTGATCCTGGAATACTGATTGAAATATAATACATTACAGGTAGATAATGGGGTTGCTCGAGAGATAACAGCAATCAAACAAGCTGCCTTGCTTTCGTCAGGGAAGGACAGTTCAGTGCCGCTCCGATGGTTTTGAATGCAAATTCACCTGTATGGTTACATCGGTAGTTCCTTAGTTTGTAGACTTACATAGCATGAGGCGTGGAAGTCCGAAAGACACCATAATAAGGAACGACTGTCTTCAATCCTTTTGTTTGGTCTGCCTACGGGAGACTAGAAAGACACCGACGGCGAGTCCCCACTATAGTCTTTTAAGATGAGACCTTCTGCTACCAGGTTGCTCAATATCCTGGTACCAGTAAAACGGTTTGTATTCACTCAACAACTACCATCATTCATTCTCTGAGATTTGAACGTGTAGCGCAGTCGACTATGCTGTCAAGATCCGTGTTAATCCCCAGCAAACTGGTATCGACTTAAATGTAAAGCATTCGATGGTGCGTAGTCGATTCTTATGCGCTGTTTAATGTTCGTGGCTTCATTTGTCTTCACAGAATCCATTCGATGAAATTGGTCTGTTCTAGGGTTTCGACCTTGTTGACAGATTCTCACTTATAACATACAGCGGTCGAGGAAGCTATAAGACTTAGGGAACGCCTAAAGGATGCTGTTCAATCGATCAAGGCAGTCACGATTGGTCCTCCAAAGTCTAGCGAGACATTGCGTACAGCTCTCGCAATGGGAGCCGACTCTAGCATTCACGTCGAAATTTCAGAAAAAGATCCTGCTCCCGAACCTCTGGCTGTTGCGAAAACGCTGAAGGCTATCATCGAGCGGCAGGAGGGTGGCGTGGATCTTGTCATTCTTGGAAAGCAGTCTATAGATGATGACCTGGGTATGACGGGGCAGATGTTAGCAGGATTGCTTGGCTGGGGCCAGGCGACGTTTGCTAGCAAGGTGGATGTCGACGTGCAGAAGAAAGAGGCCGTCGTGACCAGGGAGATTGATGGAGGCGGTGAGGAGATCCGGTGTCGGTTGCCTTTGGTGGTGACGACTGATCTGCGGTCAGCGATGCAACCTTGTTTGAAATGCACATCTGACGGATTTGTTGCTTGTGTGTCACAGGCTCAATGGTGATATTTTTCACTTGTAAAAGTACGGGACGTGGTATTGATTATTTACCCTTCTACTACAGAGCCACGGTATGCTTCACTCCCAAATATTATGAAAGCCAAGAAGAAACCCATCGAAAAGCTGACTCCTGATCAACTCGGAGTGGACCTGACGCATCGGTTGGAAATGCTGAAGGTGACAGAACCTCCACAACGCGTTGGGGGCGGGAAGGTCGCAAACGTGGATGAACTTCTTGCAAAACTTAAGGAAGCTGGAATCACAGCAGTATAATCAATTATTTGCTAGTTACGTGTTAGATCCAGTAGAGTAATTAAGCGTCAAAAATGACAACACCAAAATCCGCACCAGCATAGAGTGGACGTTCGTAATTATTTGATTCCCAGTCCATACTAAAACACTAAGCAGGGAGCGTTAAACGATGCTTAGGCTACAGGTCGGCACGGAGCAGAGGCCAATGTAATGAGCAAGAAGCGAGAGCAAACTAGAGGGCTACATGGAAGAGCGATATTCTTTATACGACGGAAGGACAAATGAAAACAGTTAAACAGTGAAAAAGCGGCAGAAACAACCCAGACATGCGAATAACGGAGCAGGTCATCGTCATTTGTTACATGTTAAAGTGCTGGTGTGGCCAAGGGTGTTTCCAGAGATACACCCTGTGAATATAGCTCGGTCAAAGGGTTATGGAACATAGTCGACGATGAAGCTCACCTTAGAACGACATGCAGGGCAATTGTTTCTACCAGTTTCCAGCCATTTGTCAACACAGCCTTTGTGGAATCCATGCCGACATGTCATCAGCCGGATCTCGTCCTCTGGTTGGTAGTCATCTAGACAGATGAGACACTATAAATCGTGGTGTTAGTTGATCATTTCACTTCACCAGCAGCGAAGGGCAGGGGCGTACCCGTTCAGTGCAATTTGACGCAATTTTGTTTTCCTTTTCGTATTGCTCCACTTGTGAGGGTTTGATAATTTCAAGGCCTGATTTTTCGATATCCTCTTTGGATACCGTAGGCGGCTTCACTTGGCCGAGGAGTTCTGCGAGCTCCCTGGAAAGAAGGGTGTTAAGCGTCAGATTAGAAGTGAAAGGGAGGTAACGCACAATAAAGCTTCGAAAGAATCAAGGCTACTTGGTCCTCCAGTCACGATACTGTGGTCAGGCGGGTAATAACCTGAACACAGGAACCGAAATGCGGATCAATAAAAGACGCATGAAAGATATGAAGCTGAACACCCACCTCCAATGACATAGATTAAGAATGTCCTGCCTGGAAGCACAGCAGCCGGCATCGCACGGTTCCTCCTTCCGGGGCGCAAGTTGCGAATTGCATCTGCTGCGCGGGTATGCCACGGCCGTCCACGCCCTGCCGCGGCATTTCTTCCCTGCTCCCCTCCAAGGCGACTACTAGAGCTGCCTCCCTCTGTATCAAGTTCCTCCTCCCCCTCGCCGTCCGAAGAGCCCTCACCGTCATCAGGTGCTCCTGTGTGTTGTTGCATGATAGTGGTATTCACAGACTGCAGGCCTACCACAATCACAGGAACAACCATATGAAGCCGCTGCGGCGGTGGTTCATCGGCTTCGTCTGCATTAGCAAAAGGAAGTTCAGCAAGTGTAGGGTCCATTTCAGGAAGGGGAAATGCTGGATCGGAATTCGGTGAGGAAGCAGGGGTTGTAGAGAATGTGTTTATGCCAAATGGTGAAGGCGTCGCAGTCGTAACGCCTGTAGCATGGTGTGTGCGAGGTGCCGTAATCGGTGGGAACCGATACAATCTCCACCAGTTTATGCGTCTCGGTACGGTACCATTGGGTTGGGTGTTAGATGGAGATGCATCAGCAGGCCCAGCTTCTCCTCGTTCTGATGTCATTGCTTCTGTACCATCCTCACCTGATCGACGGTTATCGTTATCTAAAGGCGCCTGTGCGGCCCGTGCTGGACCAGCATTCGTGCCGAGCGTTGAGGCATCTACCGGTTCGAGTGAGGGCACATCAAGATCCCCCTCGCTTCTGTGGGTGTCCAGAAATTCAGATTCAGATTCAGAATCCGAGACAGCATCGGATTCGGGCATGCCGTCGTCTTCGGTATCATTATCGTTAACGATGGGAGCGGCAAACGCTTGACGAGGCGAATTAGTGTGAGATTGAGTAGATGCATCAGATGATGTCGACGTGCTGTTTTCGGTTGGTGCAGTGGGCTGTTGCTGCTGTTGCTCAGGAATATTGCCTGCATCACCGCTGAGCCCACCAGGACTTGTCAACGCCACTCTCAAATCAGCTTGTAAATCGACCAAGAATCGCTCAAAGCTGCCTTCGGGAGGCATCGCAACCTCCCTATTCTCTTCAGCCCCTCCGTTTTCAGAAGAGCCCATACCATCGCCACCACCCATGCCAAATCCAAGGTTGAACGCTCTCGCCATCTGCGCCATCATCACCTCCCTTGGATCATTTGCAGCCAGAATAGATGGCGTATTTGATTCATCGTTGCTTCCCAGTGGCGATGCGGGGGCAGGTGATGGTCGTAGACCGAGGCGCTCGCGGATGTTGCCCCAAGCGCTCCGCAGCCGTTCAGAACGTGTATTGTCCGGGTTCATGCCCATGCCCATGCCCATGCCAAGGCCAGCAGCGGGCGTCGGAGAAGTGGGCTGTGAGACCCAAGGGTCAGCGGGGAGTGGGTTGGGGGTTGTGCCATCGGGATTGTATGCGGGGGGAGCAAGGCCAGATGACATGATTGGTTCTGAGGAGCCGGTAAGCAGGGAGGCTGCAGTGGCCGCTGCTGCAACGCTGTAAATAGACACAATGATTAATAAGCAGGGAGATATTAGCATTTGAAGACAGTACCTCAGTAGTGTCCCCAGGATATCGATGCTGCTGGATGAGATCGCACCAGGTTCCTCTGGCGCTGAAGTAGCAGCCTCTGCTGGCGGGTTAGAGCCTTCTTGAACTGGGGCGTCGGTATTTTCCAGGTGAGATGTTGAGTTTGACTGTGAGTCATTAGACGAACCAGGTAGGTTATGGCTGGATGAGGTTGCAAGGTCACTGGCCGTGGATGCCCGAGGTGCTAAGGAGGGAGCATCGACAGCAGAAGGAGGTCGTGGGCCAATCATGCTTGATGGACGAGAGTGCAGGAGTGTAGAGAGTCGGTTCCGCCTGCCTGAAGGGTTAGGTGGAGTCGATGACGAACGGCGTGCAGCATCTTGGGCGTCGTCATTAGAGGGAAGGCGAGGTGGGACATCCGTAGTATGCACGACACCCTGTACCACAACAAGGGTACCAGGTGGAGGAAATGAACGACCGGGTGTCTGCGGAGCGTTGGAAGGATCGCCTTCTACGGCAGGTGATGACTCTGGCGTCGAGCCCAAAGCAATGGGAGCTTCAACAGCTGGTTGTTGGGGTGTGTCCTGGTGTACAGCAGAGTTATCAAGCTGCTCCTGGCTGACCACTACCTCTTCGACATCTGCGGGGCCGTTGAGCGAGGCACTAATGTTTTGAACAACTTCGGGATCGATCCGTGTGACGTCTTCCGGTGAATCCAGGGAAGACTCCATTAATGTTGGAGGGAGCGGCGTAGATGGACGATGTTGATCACTTTCCGTTGGAACACTCGGCTCCAGGATTGCCGGCAACTCTTCCACGATCCTCTCGATCCCCTCCGCGCCTGCGCCCGCGCTAATCGCACTCTTGGAAACATTAACTTCCTTTTCTGGCATAGGCGTAGTAGGTGCTGTGGACGCAGAAGAACTAGGAGTTTCTGCCGGTGACACAGTGGACGATGCAGAAGATCCAGAGAGATCGGATGGAGGTTGAGGCACAGTAGACCAGCGCTTTGACCAGCGCCATGGCTTGCGTTTTGGACGGGCTTTAGGGGCTATACTGCTGCTGTTACTGCGCGAAGACGGCCTGACTACGCTGAGGATCCTTTTCCGTATTGCAGAACGACGAGTTGGGGATGTCATTGGGCGCTGGTGAGTTGTGGGGGTAGAAGCGTCTGTTCGAGCGTTGTTTCGATCATCAACGACAGAGCTGGACTGTTGGTTGTTGTGGTGCTTAGAAACGTTCTGACCCATATGAGTAGAGAGTAAAAGTTATGAGTTGACGTTTCAGGGATGATGTGTGGGTTATATATGTGGAAAGATGACCGGCTGAAAGCGAATTATTTGGAACGTAACTTGATGGATGGAAGGATTGTATGGCTCTGCCAACGAGCAGAAGGTGGTGGTCGATGTAAAGGTCGATGAGAAACAGCTGCTTCGTCGTCTGACCCGGCGATGAGTAAACAGCCCGTGACAAGTCACAGCCTCTGTACTACTATACAACACGTCTTGGTGCCAATATCTATTATCTAATGCCATTCCAGTGATCCTAGACCTCCAGGAACTGTACAGGTCCATGTCTCTTCGGCTTCATCCCCTGATCGGCTCATCACAAACCCATTCTCGCTCGACGCCAGAAAAGTGTGGGGAAACATATCCACTTTGACTGATGATCCACATGCATCTATTTCCTGCGGTTCATCGCACGTTAGGAATGCTAATGTATCCGGGGAGTTGGAAGAAAATCGTTCAGGAATTCTCAAAATGGCTGTTTTAGGTCGGTAGCAGAACTGAGAGAAGATAATTCATGGACACATTGATGACGAGAAACACACTCGTACCTGGACTTGAGTATCTATAGATGGTGCATACTCGGAATCTAGAGATATATTGCCTCGGGATGGGTCACCAGCGGTGATCTTGTACATCTGACTCAGCTGCGTCAAAAGATCAATATCAGGGAAGTAAGAACACGGTTAAGAGAAGGAAACAAACCTTGCCATTCCGAACAGTCGCTAACGAGAACTTTTCGTCATCCTTGAAGGTGCGCGATGTTTCCATATCCATCCCATGTTTACGGATGGCAGCCAAGAGAAGCTTTGTAGGGTTCGAATTGTCCAGGGAATTTATCATATTACCTTCACATCTGCATCATGATGAATGAATAAACATCAGGAAACTGAATATAAGTAGTCAAACTCACTGAGTAACCGTCATTGGGGGCGAAAGAGGTGTGGCACCCATAAACTCAGTTCGTACAACAGTTTGCGACTTGGATCTGCGCCTCTTCAGTGCAATACCTACAGCACCAGAGTCGTAGATGTTCTGATTATGGAAGAGCGTCACAGGTCGGCCGGTGATGAACGGCGTAGAAGTAGCGATGAGGCCAAGCTATCTGCGACTGTCTACTCGTCTTTCCTGTATGGATGAACGTACGAGACTAACCTTCGTTGCATTCTTGAAAACGCGCAAAGAATTCGCTAAACCCTCTGGTGCACGATCCGAGAGGTATATAACATTATGTACATCACTCGGGCTGGAAAAACAACATCATGAACATCGTTTGCATTGGGACATCGAAGCCTAACCTTAGACCCCGCAACTCGATGGGCAGCGTGTTCTCTCCCACGCTCCTATCCCACACCTCACCCCAGTTATCAAATACATCGTCAAGACCTTTGCGTAGGGCTTCGTGGTCATCGTCTTTCTTTCTGAACGCGTGCCAGCGCCCAACCTGTGGCACGGCCCTACCCGGTATTGTCGATCTGAAAAGTACAGCCTCTGAAGGATCGACGACAGCAAGAGAGCATGAGATGAGGCTGCCATAGGGCCCTGGCAAGGGCGCAGAGAGGCACCCGACTGTATGATTAGAAAAAGAGGTTAGGCGATTGACAAGGGTTGAGAGGTCCTGGGCTGGAACTGCACTGGAGGCAGAAAGCGTGAATAGGAGAGAGTGGTCTGCATGAGATTGAGCGAGAGATGACAGTCGGGAAAGGAGAGTTGCTGGAGATCGCGACAACAACGTCCTGGTGTACATCAATGTTACATAAGCTACATAAGCCGGCACTACAAGTTACAAGTTCACGACTCTACCTTCCCTTCCGCTCCTTGCAATAGCATCCAGTAACCGATGGTTCCTTACCGCATCGTCTATAGTAGGGTAAATCCCATCTGCTTCTTTTGCAAACGCAATCCATGCAGCACTTAGATTCTCCATCTCACCTCCCTGTCCGTCGATCGCAACAAGCTCTCCATTGAGGTAAACTTTCGGATCTATCATGCTGATGATCGACCCTCCGCCTGAAGTTTCGACAGTTGTAAGCTGAACACCAATGGTCAAACAATAGTCAAACATACTGGCATCATTCTCCAGAGAAATACTCCCATCATCGCCATCAATGGTCCAAACCAATTGTTTTCGGCCTTTCGTAGACGAATATCCCGAGCGCCAGCTTACACTTGCTACAGCACCCGATTTCAGTTGTCCACTAAATGCAATATGATCGGACACCGTGGAGACGCAAGTATTTCCTGTGGGCTTGCCGCTATCATCAACCAGTGTAACAGTAGGGTATGATATGGCAGTCGTAGCGCTGATCGAAGAGAACTCTCCAAGGAGATACATAAAAATATCCATCTGGTGTCCTACAGGAATATTCAGCATTGTAGTGCCTGTTAACCGACAATCAGCTGATAGTGCCTGTGAGTCAACTATTCATTCAGGCGCGCACCAGAAGCGTCATCTAGACTGTATATGTATTTTTCGCTGACTTCAGGGCCCCACAGTGAATACTCGCGGGGAAACATTGAGATCTAGAATGCATCACGAAGGTGAATCGAAATTTCCGACTCAAGTTTCATCGGGAAACTTACGATGCTGGTGGATCGTATCTTGCCTATTTTCCCTGCATCTAACAATTCCTTGACCTTGGACACGTTACATTTGTGAAAATGCTAGATCCTTCACACCCAGGCTCACCTTGGTGACCACAGGACTATGCCTCCCTTGTAATCCAATGATCGTCCGGATCCCTTTTCTATGTGCAGCGTCTGCAATCTCGCTAGTCTCTTTCAAGTTTACACCTGCCGGCCATTCGATGAATAGGTCCTTCCCGGCTTCGATTGCCGGGAGGGCAGCTGCCTTATGACTCCGTGCCTTCACAGATACCACGACGAGATTTACATCAGGATCTCTAGCAACTCCGGTTGTATCCCCGTGGTAAGCCTTTACAGCATACCCCAGTTCTTCGCTGTATTTCTCCGCAGTCGCCGAAGCAGACTCTGGGGATGAAGTAGAAACGGCCTTGAGAGCATAGGTATCCTTATGCTGAAGCATGGCCGGAGCAAGCGCAGAAGCAGCCCATCCTGTCTTAGAAAGGCCAACGAAACCTACTTGAATTGGCGAGGACATTACTGGGAGGGTGACAAGTATAGCAACTTCAGACCGCTAAGAGCTACTTATATAAAAGACACAGTGTTTGGATTGATAATCTAGTTTCGCATGAGTAACATCCGGCGGGTCATCAAGTCACCGCTTTTGGATGGGTGTGATTTTCTTATTCCTCTAGCCAGATGTAGTCTCGTTCCCAGCCGTTGAGCTTGTCTGGTGCATTTAGGGTAGCCGGTTAGGGTTTGGTCAGGTTAAGCCTCCTATGTAATATGTAGATAGCCAAGTTTATGTAATGTAACCGGAACCCTTGGTTAGAATGTCACAATAGTGTCACACGACATTACTGTACCATTTCGATCAATTCGTCACTTTGGTGGAATTTTTACGTTTTAGAAAATGCTCAGAAAATCTGATAAATTGAGAAAAAATTATTGGCGGGGTCAGCGAAAATCAGGTGTGACGCGTGACTGACGAATTGAATGAAAGGACTGCATGGGCCAGCTCGCGTATACAATTACACAATGCTTCGCATGAGTAACATCTGTCACCGCTTTCGTACAACGTGGGGTGTGATTTTCTTATTCATCTAGCCAAATGTAATCTCGTTCCCAGCCGTTGAGCTTGTCTGGTGCATTTAGGGTAGCCGGTTAGGGTAGGGTTTGGTCTAATATGTTAACCCTTGGTTAGAATGTCACAATAGTGTCACACAACATTACTGTACCATTTCGATCAATTCGTACGTTTTATGGAGCAGGTCACCAAGTCACCGCTACCTTTGTATAGGCGGAATTTTTTTTGGGGGGTCATGCTATGACAAGACCTGGTTGGGTAAGTATAAACAATTCGACAACTTTGGTATAGACTCGGTGCATGAGAAATACTGGTGGCGTCGGCTTTGCGTCAGTCGGGGTTGTAAGTACAGGTGGTACAGAGTCTTGCAAAAATTAAATTAAATGTTCGCTCGTGCACTCAATGCCTCGCCCAAAAAAAAACTTCTCGCAGCTGCAGGACGCGCTCGTCTGGGTAAAGTTCGGCAGGAAGACACCAGTTCTGACTCGGAAGACAAGGTCACAACATGGACAAGTGGTGTCAACCACATCGTGGACAGCGACAGCGAGAATGACTCCGATGTTGGACTAGCAAGGTTAGATCCGAGCCCGAACTCACGCGCTCACAGCGGCGCCCGTTCATGGCGCTGCCGTCCCTTCTCGTGACCCTATCATTCTGTACTGCGGTATCTTTTTACTTATTGTTGTACTGGTACTACTACCCGTACCTATGCTTTCCCCCTTACTTACTGCTCTCTCTTCTTTTTGTTTATGGTGCCGATCACTTACACACCGCCACATTTGTGCAAACATTTTTGGTCCTCCAAAAGAAAGCGGTTTTCTTATTCCTCTCGTAGAAACACTCCTTTATGTGATAACAACATATTGTATTGAGGATTTTTTATTAGCTTCAAAATTGAGCGAGATAAATTCTCCAGCAGACCTGAGATTGGCGGGTGGTTACATTTTTGCCTCTACAACTAGCAAAAAAAAGGGTAGATCTTATCCCTCTCGTAGAAACACTCTTATATGTGTATTGAGCAGATTGTATTGACAGAATGCTGGTATCACTAAAACTGAAAGAGAAATCATGTCTGTAGGGTGGATGTAGTGACTATGGTATAAACTGATCACATCCAATAATTACACATCGAACGTACGAGCTATTGTCTCGGGGTCCAAGTCTTTACTCTTATGCCGACTGATTCTAGCTTTTGCAAGGTTGGTTTTCTGATGTGATTTGGCCATGGGTGTGAATGGGCTCAGACACTGTTAATATCCGTGTCGAAATTTTCATGCTATGTATTCATTAACTTAAAATGTGCTAGTGAGACATGCCCTTGGCCGCCACCGCGCACTGTTCGGTTTACTGTTTTTTTTTTTTTTGGGCAGTCAATTTGGCGGTTGCACACATGTGGCGGTGCGTAAGTGATCGGCACCATAGCTAATTGTAGTTTAGCTTATTTTCTACCAGTCTCGTTGACTCATCTCACCTCAGTCGTTTGGCTACTCGCAAACACTGAGGTGAGATATCTACCTACTACTATTGCCTACTCTATGTATTGTAGCGTGATTATTCTTAGGTGATTTAATATAGTCGTTTGGCTACTCGCAAACACTGAGCGTGATTATTCTTAGTTCGCGCGGCCGAATTCCTATCGTTACATCCGATTCCGATTTTGAATGGTCTGACTTCGCTGATGACGAAGGTCCACAGGAGTCTACAGGTCTCACCGTCGCGTCCCTGAAACGCTGGCCCATCAATTTGATTCTTAGAAACAGATATATCTAATCACATAATTATTTTACCTTCCATATATAGTATTGCGCCAAATTGAGAGCGGAAAAAAAAAAACTACTTCAATTTTGAACCATGACTATTGCTCTAGCCAATCGTTTCTTATATCCGAAAGGAGCATTTTCGCTAAAGGGATAAAAAATTGGGTTAAATTTGCGGGCCGAGTTTTAGTCGTACAAAAGTGGCGGTGACTAGGTGACCTGCTCCATAGAAAATGCTCAGAAGATCTGATAAATTGAGAAGAAATTATTGGTGGGGTCAGCGAAAATCGGGTGTGACGCATGACTGATGAATTGAATGAAATGGTACAGTACACGATATACGAGCTTATGACCGACTGCATGGGCCAGCTCATGTATACAATTACACAATGCTTAATCCCACTACAGTCATTCAACTCTGACTTCTTATCTATTTGTATTGACTTGGTAGTAACTCATTATTGATGTACTGACTTTATTACAAACTCATATTAACTTGATGTTGACATTACAAACTTGTATTGACTTGTTATTGACTTTATCGCAAACTTGTATTGACCTGTTATTGACTTCATTACAAACTTGTATTGACCTGTTATTGACTTTATTGCAAACTTGTATTGACCTGTTATTGACTTTATCACAAACTTGTATTGACTTGTTATTGACTTTATTACAAACTCATATTAACTTGTTACTGACTTTATCACAAACTTGTATTGACTTGTTATTGACTTTATTACAAACTTGCATTGACTTGTTATTGACTTTATCACAAACTTGTATTGACTTGTTATTGAATACACACCAAAGTCTTAGTAATCTCAAGTCTTCTCACAATGAGCTTATAACCCATGCCTTTGTCATGGCGTTTGCTCACTTTGCTTGCTCAGCCTGACACCAGCATGGGCCTACTGTAAGCCTGCTTACCACTATTTACCCTTATTGATACACACATCATGACCAACAATGGACACCATCTTTTCTTCTGACCACCATCATTCCCCTTTTTTTTATGACTATTCTGTTACCCTAGATCTAGGCTCTTGAATGTAATCTACCACACCTTGGACTCATCATTTGCATCTTTGACTCAGTGGTCCTGAAGACATATCAGGATTACACTTTTTTTTTGATGACAATCAAGGGTGTTGTCCTCAAGTGATGACAACCTCACATGACAATGCTTGAGTGCCCACTCAGGACCAAACTTGAGCATCACCAAGATAACATCCCATCCCTTCTCTTTTCATACACACTCCCTTCCTTCCACCCCTTTTTTTTTAACCACAACACATTGACTGCAGTCATACCTGTCAGGGCAAAAAAGAATATTGAATGCAGGAGCTGTTGAAATTAAATCCTGATACATGCTGCATACATGAGGCAATGCATGCAGCACACACATGTTACTGTGCTTACTGTGCATACATGTGGTAAACACATTCCTGAGTCATGTGACATCCTTACTATTATGTATATAAGGAGAACCTGTACCATAGTAGATGTACAGTGTTCTTACCTCTGCTAAACCCTAGCTCTAAGACTAACTAAACCCCAGGTAGGTTATAAGGAACGTGTCATCTCTTCCTCTGTGCAGCATATGTAGTCTGCTCCAACAGGTTATGGGCCCTGCTGGGCACATTGCGAACGCGCCTTAACTGGCTGTGAACGACGTTGACTTCATTGTCTCCAAATTGTAACCTTGCGCTCTTCGTGAGCTGCATTGCACTCCCTGTGAGCTGCATTTAAAAACCCAGGTTGACTAGGGTTAACCACTCTGAAGGAGTGTTTTTGCCTGAGATTATGGAACGTGTTTTCTTGAATAGAGGACTGATTGAGCACTTTTACCAGCTGCCACTATAACATCATGTCTTCAACTCTTGAAAAACTCATACAAACTTTCGACGGCTCTAACTACATTCAATGGGCCGACTCAATGAAGGCGTGGCTCAGGTCTCAGGGCCTCTGGCAAATAACTAGCGGGATGGAACTAAAACCACCCCTGGCACCTTCTTTGACGGTGACAAACACTGCACTAGTAGTGGAAGCTAATGCCAAGCTCCAGACCTGGAACAATAAGAATGACCAGGCTATTGGTAGCCTAGTGCTCCACCTGGCCCCCTCTATTTGGCAGCGTGCCAACACCAAGGACACTGCTGAGGAGGTGTGGGATCTCATCCACACCGACTATGGTGTCGATAACCCCTCCCAAGTCTTTGCGGACTTTAGGTCTGCAATCGCAATCAAAATTCTGGCTGCAAATCCTGTGCCAGAGATTGCCAAAATGGCTGATAAATTCAAGCACCTTACAGCTGCCAATGTTGCCATCCCCGAATTAGTACAGGCAATGATTTTACTTGCTGCGATGCCACGCGAGTATGATTCTCTATCCACCACGGTCCTTAACATGACCACTACTAGAGCCTTGACGTTTAAACATGTCAAGGACTCCATTGTTGCTGAGGCCTCACGGTGCACGGCAGTTGGAAAGCCCATCAGCCCACCTCAGGTCACCAAGCTTTCCGCTGTCAAGCGCAAAGGGGGAAACCCCAAATGGCAATCTCAGGGCAACAATGGAGATTCGTCTCGAAAGCATGGACGACGTGGGGACAAAAAGACTAAAGAGGAAAAACCTAAAGAGAAACATTCCCACCTCGCCTCACAAGCCTTTACTACTATAAATGGTAATGGCACCATCATACCACCGATGCCACTCATCCAGCACATCGAGAAGCATGAACATACTCCCACAAGGGATCCTCACCGCCGACTGCTTGCACAGGCATACATGGGCACAGCCTCTACCTCTCATTTGGTCTATACCAAATATCAGCAGGCTCAAGACACCCTCGAGCAAATGAATCTCCCATGCAGTGTGAAAAATTTGCGACTGCTGGAAGAGCACCTAATAGTGTGAGAAGGTAAGAGGAGGAGGATTAAACCAGAACCAAGGATCATAGAGGTAGAAGACGATAGCGTCTCTCTTGGATCGGAGCCTGCAGTTTCTGATGAGGAAGTATGGAAAGCCGTCGACAAAATGCTCATTGATGAACTGCTTGAAACAGGTACATATGATGAAAGGTCAGTCCTTTTCCCTGCCACAAGCACAAGAATTAATATTCCACTGATCACAGCGAACTTTTCATGTGAAATTTTACCACTACTAAATGTATCATGGAACAATTTACATCTTAATATATGGGTTATGTGTGCAAATGGAAATTGTAAGAAAGGTGCTGACTGGATCATGGATTCAGGCGCATCAAAACACTTCACTGGTAAAATGAAAGATTTTGCTTCTTATGAACCTTTACCGAGAAAGGACTCTACCCTGGTTCAAACAGCCATGGGTACTACTCATATAGTAGGGAAAGGAGCAGTCTTCATTAGACATCAGGTAGTATGTCACGGGAAGTCAGAGACACATGAAACACGATTATACCCTGTCTACTACATACCTGACTGTAATGCTCGATTACTGTCAATGGGTGTCTTTTTGCAAGACGGAAGTGATGTGCATGGTTCCTCCGCACACATTTCATTTTTCAAGCAAGGAAACCCAATTATGGATTGCGTCCCTCTTATGAAACATGACACTATTTATTGGGCTCGGACTCATATATTGAGCACCAAGGGAATCAATGTCGTGACAATGTACATCGCAGACTACTCAACTTGGCATAAGCAACTTGGACACCCATCCAAAGAGGCGCTAGGGAAGATGCCTAATAGCACCATAAAATTCCCAAGGAATTTAATTATTCCTAAAGACAAAATTATATGTCCAGGGTGCGCTGAAGGGAAAATGACCTTAAAATCTTTTCCCGAATCAGATTCACATGCAGAAAGACCCTTTGAATTAATACATTCTGATCTGAAGGAACTCCCAGTACTATCGTACCATAAACATAAATACTTTATTGTATTTCTGGATGACAAAACATCACATATCTGGGTCCAATGCCTTAAAAAGAAATCTGATGCTGCTGCAGCCATCAGACAATTTCGGGCAGTGGCTTTGACACAGTATGGTGCTACAATCAAGCACTGGCGTGTTGATCTGGGGGGGGGAGTTCAAAGATCGTGAGCTACAAAATGTGCTCAAGGACTTTGGCATCAAAATAGAGATGTCTGCACCCCACATTCACCAACAGAATGGGCATGCAGAGCATGCCATAAGGACAATAATGGAAAAGTCACAAACCCTGCGATTTACTGCATGTCTACCACAATCATGGTGGGAATTTTGCATTGAACATGCAACACACCTATACAACTGAACCCCGATAAGGTGCCTGAAATGGCTGACACCGGTTGAGAACCTGACAAAGGTCTGCCCAGATCTAAACAATCTGAAGGTTTTTGGTTGTGGTGCTTACGTCTACCTACCCAAGGAGAAGCGTCCAAACACATTGGCTCCTCGATCAGAGTTGATGACGTACCTTGGATTAGAAGATGGCATTAAAGCATACCGTTTCATGCGACCTAGTGGCGCAATATTCATTGGTGCTATGGCACTATTTGATGAAACATTGTTCCCATGCTGTCCCGGAGCTAAAACTCCTGCCAATATGGACCTTGGTGATTTTCCACCTCCAGAACCAGAAGATGATGACCACTCATCTGGAATGGATGGCGGTGATTCTATACTGCCACAAGATCCACCCCTTCCTCCATCATCAGAAAATGATGATGATAATGTACCAAGTGAGCAAAAGGCACATGATGATGTGACAGATGCTCCTCCTCTGCTGCCTCCAGTAACCACTGAGGACTTTCATCCAAGATGTGATGATCAACAGGAATGGCAGCAATTGCCCCGTTGATCAGGCAGGCAGAGGAACATCCCAAACCGTCCTGGCAATACCTATGGAGAGAAGCGACTCCCCTCTGACATAGAGAGAGACATTGCACGTGATCGATATTGGAAGAGATCTGTAGGTCAAGATTCGGATCATAACTGAACACGACCAGAATCTCAACAGAAAGAACTGGTTGCTGGACCGAGTTCGGCACCCCATGAGAGTGTGCCTGATTCCAATGATCAAGAACATGATCACCCAATGGGGGAACCAGACGAAGCAGGTTATATTAAAAAGATAACCAAGGAAGGAGGAGATAAGCTTATTCGCTGGCTGTTGTCAAAAGCAGTCAAACCATCGAGCGAAATAAGCCAAGTTCCAAACCAATTTCGCGATATTGCACACCTACCTCGGCAGCAGCAATGTGAGTGGAAACAAGCTTGTCACGAAGAATTAGAGGCTCTTCATAAGCAACAAGTCTATGACATCATTGATCTTCCACATGATCGAAAAATGATCAAGAATAGATGGGTTTTCTCCATAAAATCGGATGGAAGAAAACGAGCCAGACTCATGGCCAAAGGTTTTTCACAAGTCAAAGGCATTGACTTTGATGAGATTTTCTCACCGGTAGTCCGCTACGAGACCGTATGCCTCATGTTTGCACTTGCATCTCTAGAGGGCATGTATATGACCGGCCTAGATGTAAAAACCGCATTTTTATATGGCAAACTAGATGAGGAGATCTATATGGATCAACCTGAGGGTTTCAGACTCGAGGAAAAAGAGCGCAAAGTATTGTGCTTACGCCGAGCATTGTATGGCCTTAAACAAGCCTCACTTGCATGGTGGAAAGAGCTAGAGGCATTTATGCGCACCATTGGGTTTGTGTGCGCCAGCTCCAATGCTGGCATTTTTATACACAAGGATCCTAAGACAGGCAGCATTGTTATTGCACTCATCTATGTTGATAATGGCTTGTTCATGGGGAAGAACAAGAAACTTGTGGATGAAAAGAAAAATGCTTGTCTAAAGCATTGGGAGTGCCATAGTACTGAAAAAGTCACAGAATTCTTAGGCATGCACATCACCCAGACTGCAAGCAAAGTCAAACTCGATCAAACTGAATATCTCACCAAAGTGCTTGAGAGATTTGAGATGACAAATGCCAAAGCGACCCCCACTCCACTCCCGGCTGGTTACAGACCATCGGAAAACACAGCAATGCCCAACGCAGTGCTTAGATCAAAATATCAGTCTGTGATTGGATCTTTATTGTATCTGATGCTCGGAATGCGACCTGATATCGCTTATGCGGTAATCAAGATGTCGCAATTCTCAGCTAATCCTAGCCAAGAACATCTAGACAAAGCGATGTACATCATGCACTATCTGGTAGGAACCCAGAAATATAACATTGCCTACGATGGTGAGAAGTCCGAGGGGCTACAGGCCTTCACAGATTCTGATTGGGCAGCTGACACTGTCAAACGCCAATCTACAATGGGTTACTTTGCTACTCTAGCGAGTGGCATTGTGTGCTGGCAGTCCCATTTACAAAAAACTGTAGCACTGTCATCCACAGAAGCCGAGTATATGGCTCTCTCCGACACTTGTCGACAGATAGTGTGGATAGAGTCCTTATTCCAGGAACTTGGATATGTACTAAAGTGCATACCAATCTGCACTGATAATCAGGAATCCATCTTTATCGGATCAAATCCAGTTCAGGAAAGAAGGACCAAACATATAGACATTCGCTACCACTATACCTGCGAATGCATAGAAAATAACAAAGTCACGGTCGTTTTCATTCCTGGAAGTGATAATCCAGCTGACATGTTCACAAAGAACCTTGGCACTGTCTTATTCAGGAAATTTAGAGACTCTCTCAGAATTACTTTCGAGATTCAAACTTAGCTGCTAAGAGTGCTGTACAGTTTGAGGGGGGCTGTTGAAATTAAATCCTGATACATGCTGCATACATGAGGCAATGCATGCAGCACACACATTTTACTGCGCTTACTGCGCATACATGTGGTAAACACATTCCTGAGTCATGTGACATCCTTACTATTATGTATATAAGGAGAACCTGTACCGTAGTAGATATACAGTGTTCTTACCTCTGCTAAACCCTAGCTCTAAGACTAACTAAACTTCAGGTAGGTTATAAGGAACATGTCATCTCTTCCTCTGTGCAGCGTATGTAGTCTGCTCCAACAGGAGCATCTCCTGTATAATGTCTACTGCCCATCCTGCCACCATGTACCCATCTTACTGTACAGAATGGTGCACATACACCACAGATAGACACCAGTGGAACTGTATCCCCATCAGATGGGACACTATCCCCATTGACACTGCTGAACAAACAAAACTCTGTTGACAGTCATCAGGCTACACTGAACCAGACACATACATATACTCCCGATACAGATACAGATAGTGACTCTGACTCCTCTGATTCCTCTGACTCTGACACATACACTGCATTACTATTCAATATGCATACAAACTGAAACATGCCATCCACAAATCTTGCTGAATGTCTGCATGCTGAACCAGATAAAAATACCCTTGCTCACAGCAGAGGAGGTGATGCTGAGTGTAATATGTGAATGGGAGATGGTGTGCACAGATTTTTTCTCTGCAAACCAGAAGATCAAGATGAAGGACCATGTGGCAGTGGTCTTACCTAGAATGAAGAACATGCAGCTCCATGACTGGATCACAACTCAGCGAGACCAGCTGACTGCATTTGGCATTTGATGAATTTATGAAGGTTTTGAAAAAGGAATTCCTGGTTCATGGGTGGGACTTCTACCTCCACACCCTCATCTGCATGTCATACTTGAAAGTATCAGAAAACTTCCTGAATTGGCTGAACAAAATACATCACACGAACATCATTTTGTGAGGTACCAAATATTATTTTGACAACAATGCACTCCATGTGTGACTGGATGGGCTCCTTGACACTAATCTCTGCAACCACTGCAAAAACTGCAAGGTCAAGGAGCAGTGGAGAATGCAACTAATGCTCTGGGACAGAAGACTGCAGACATATGTTTGTCCACTTGGGTCTCAGAGGTGCGCAAGCTGGTGGATGAGCATGCAAGTGACATGAAATGCTATTATAAAGTGGCAGAAGACCTGCAGCATGCACCGAAGAGACAAGCACTGGAGAATCCATCATGCACATACAATACATTGCACATGAAGAGTACTGCAACGAGCATCACCAACGTCTTATGTGCCAAACTGCCCAAGCTGACAGAGAGTGAGTGGTCACTGCTGTTTAAGCACCTCAGATGCCTGAAGTGCTGTGAGGGTTATCAAGACCATCATGCAGCTGACTGTCCAAACAATTTCCCTGACACATGAGGATACAAGGAGCTGATGGAGGAGGTGCTTCTGTCGCATCAGAGGAATGGAGTGCCTGAAAATGCTTGATTAGTCAGCACTGTAGCATCCTCATCCACTCAAGGTGAGGAAGGTGAGGATAGCATGTTGGTGGGTGCAGTGATGCCATCATCGGTGTTGGGTGATGGTTTTGGTAGTGACGAGGAGGTGAACATACCCCTAACAGGGCCTCACTATTGTTGGAACTGTAGCCTTGATAGCACATTATTTGATTTCCATGACAGTGAACAGTATGCTTGATTGTGGGGCACATCTTGTGCTCATTGATCCTACATCTGCTGAAAACCTTGGTCTGCATTGCTCCTTGCTCTTAAAACCCCTGCCAGTATCTATAGCCTTAGATGGGGGAAAGCAGGAGGTATGTCTGTTACGTGAATATGTTAAACTTGCACTGTCTTCAACTGATGCAGCATGGACATCTAATAATGTAAAGGCCCTTATTGCTGTGAACCTTTGTGTACCACTACTTCTCAGCACCATGTTTCTTCAGTTAAATCATATTGTAATGGACTTTGAGGCTAATACTGCCATAGATAAACATTGTAACTATGACTTGTTGAATCCAAAACCCTTTGTAGGGCCATGGTAGAGGCTCATGAACCTATGAGGAGTGCAGGAGAGGAGTAAGAAAATGAAAAAGGAAGCAATGAAAAAGCTAGTAGAAGTCTGCAAAATAGGACTAAAGGAGGGCAAGGGTGTACCAGAAGAAGTGAAACCATTGAACATCACAGCTATGATTAGGGACCAGGTATCAGTCCTGTCATTCCATTGAGAGTTGGAAGAATGAGAGGAACAGAAGAGAAGAGAATTCTCAGATGTCTTTGAACCAATTCCACATGTAGAGAAATTACTGAGCAATATGACAGCATGTATCCAGCTGAAAGAAGCAAAAAACACAATCACAACATGCTCATACTCATTTCCACAGAAATTTTGAGATGCATGGAAGATGCTGATCCAGCAGCACTTGGATGCTGGGTGATTAAGACCATCAGCATCACAACATGCCTCACCAGCATTCATCATACCTAAGGCAGATGTCACAGTTCTGCTGAGATGGGTGAACAACTACTGACAACTGAATGAAAACACAGTGATGGACTCACACCCACTACCACACGTCGATGACATATTGAATGATTGTGCAAAAAAAAAATATTGGGCAACAATCAACATGATGAACAGCTTCTTCCAGAGTGCTCTCACACCCCATATTCACCCTGCGAGCAGTGGCTCATGGTGGTGGTGGGGTGCTGGTTGTTGTCAGTGTTGTGGGGGTCTCCTGTTTGTCATTCCCCTGTCATCGTCCCCCCATCTCATCTCTCCTCCCTCATCACTCCACCCACCCACCACCCCATGAGCAGTTGCTTGTGAGGCTGAATGTAGGTAGTGTGCCATTGTGACGTGGCAGCATTGGCATGGTCTCACATCCCACCATTGGATGTGTGTCGTTAGGTGTCATTGAGCATTATTACCAGTAGATTAGAACCTGAAAAAGAATAAATACAATCAGATAGATCACAAAAACAAGAAATAAAACAAAAAAAACTTACTATTGGTCATTTGGGCCACATTGTGTATCAGGTGGCTTGTTTTCAGAGGTGGTCATCATAGTGGGAGTGTCAGGTGAGATGGTTGGGGTTGTGGGAAGAGGGGGGAAGGGGAGAAGGTCATGGTCGCCATTGATGGTGGTGGTGGGGAGTGATGAGCTGGCAAGGTGTGGAGATGTGGCTATGTGCTTTGTCATCACACCCATGGGAACAGTATGCAGTGCAGTTAGACCACCTATGTCCAATGAATGCTTAGTGTAGTGGTCTTGTTACTTAGGGTTATGTAATCATCTCAGAGGCCCATGGTTTAATTCTGCTATGCGCATCTACTTTTTCTACCATTAATTACTAAGCAAGGCTGCTATCATTCCTATCGCAATCCTATGTTGTCCAATGTCTCTGCATAACCTTGGAATATTCCTATGTATTCCTATTAGTCAGAAATTCCTAGGAAATTCTGATGGTCCTATAAAACTCCGATTGGACTATGTCAGAATAAAGTAGGAATAAAAAACCTTGGAACCTGCCATTTGACATGAAATTGGCTAGCAAAAATTTACATCAGAATATGGTAGGATTCCTAGGATTCTGATTGGAATGATAGGATTTCTATTGGACTCCTATAGGAATATGTGGGGAAGTGTAAAAACCTTGATTATCAACTGATCTCCTGCATATAACAGTTTGTCTTTCAGCGATACACCATGTAATAACACCTTTGCATTGAGTAATCTTATGCACCACTTGTCCTTTTTGTAACCCATTCAAATCACATCTAACAATGCCTTGTCTGCTTCCACTGCCAGGGTTGCTGCTATCACTGGAGCGACATTTTCTGAAGTCATACCACCCTTAGCTAGTGAGTGTGCACACTGAAATGCATTGTCAGCAGCCAATTGTATGCACACAACTATATTTCCCTTCCCCACTGAGTATGCACCCACTGCTATCTCTTCCACTTCAAATGAGGTCCTTGACAGGGCATCTGCCACTGTATTCCAGTCCCCATTCACATACATGATCTTACAATCATATTGCTTGCCTCCTGCTCAGATCATGCTGTGTATTGAAATTCTTCAGTGCCTTATGGTCTGTGTATACCATGAACGGTACTTCTAGCAGGTCTGATCTCCATTTCTTCATTGCATGGATAATCACTAACATCTCTTTCTCATGCACTGGATAGTGGAGTTCGGCACCCTTGAATGTCATCGAGTCAAAATCTACTGGCCTTGCTGTTTCCCAAGATTCTCCAAATCACAATACTGCCCCAGACTGATAGTCACTTGCATCAGTCATTACAAATATCTTGTTTTCTGGCATCTTTTCAAAATCAATTGTGGTCAAGCATTCCTGACTTACGACCACCTGCTTGATTGTGTCAAATGCATGTTGATAATGTGGCATCCACTTTGGGAAGTTTTGGTTGCATTTCTTTGTTATCAGTGCTGTCAAGACATGTGTGTGCTCCACAATGTTTGGCAAGAATGTTGACACATAGTGAACTAGCCCTAAGAATTGTTGAACTTGTGTAGCACTTTTGGGCATGGGCCAGTTCAGAGATGACAGGGATGATGATGACAACCCCATGGACAACAGAGGATGCACGACACACCTCCAGCCTCACAAGCAACTGCTCGTGGGGTGAATGGTGCATGGAACAATGATGGAGAGGGGGGGAAATAGCAGGATGATGAGGAGATGAGAGGGAGGAGAGATAAGGGGGGAGGGGAAGGGGCGATGATGAGACAGCAGTGACACAACACAACACACCACCATGCCCTCCCCTTCATTTTGTGGGGGGGTGGGTTTTTTAGTATTCAAATGTATAATTAAATAGTATAATCAATTGTCCCCCCATGCAAATGCATGGGGGTTTTTTTTTTTCAATAGTGAACTATCCCTAAGTGCTTTAAATAAACATTAAATTGTAAATTTATTAATTCTCCTGTGGCTCAAGTGGTTGAGCACTTGTTTGGTTGTCATGTGATTTATATTCCAAGGTCCATGGTTCAATCCTTGCTGTACCCATTTACTTTGTAAGCACTTGCCAAGTTAAGTCTTCTGAAATGTGGTATTCCAACTGCATGTTGGAATTGCATAAGAATTTACTTGGAATTTACTAGGAATCTCTTGGAAACAAAAGTACATGGTTATCAAGATACATTCCAATTGGACTCCTATCAGAAAACTTGGACTCCTAGGAGTCCGATAGGAATATGTGGGGGAGTGTAAAGTACTGTGATAATCCCACAAATTGCAAAAGTGAGGGAAATGATCTTCTACCTTGCACATGATGTACTGGGCCACTTTGGATTTGACAAGTCATATAGATCCTTGCATGATTCATTCTACTGGCCAAACATGAGGCACAACCTGGAGATGGCATATGTGTTAGCATGCCCTGAGTGCCAACAGAATAAGGGACTAATAGGGAAACCAAAGGATTCACTGCATCTGTTACCAATACCAGAAAGCTGAGGAGACCCAGTGGCAATAGCCTTTATTGGGCCACTGCCTGAAGACAAGGGAGCAGACTGTATTGCAACATTTACCGATAGGCTGAATAGTGACATCTGAATCATGCCGACAACAATGACACTGAAAGCAGAGGAACTGGCAGTACTATTCTTCAATGAATGGTATTGTGAAAATGGGTTACCAAGAGAAATCATTTGCAACTGAGACAAGCTGTTCATGTCAAAGTTTTGGGAGGCATTGCACAAATTAACTGGCATAAAAGTGAACATATCAACAGCTTACCATCCACAATCTGATGGTGCAAGTGAGAGATCAAACAAGACTATGAACTAGTGCCTGCAATATCATGTGGAGCAGAATCAATTGGAATGGCATCATGCACTATTGAGGGTATGCTTCATGATGATGAACACAACTAATGCCTCTACAGGATTCTTCCCATTCCAACTACAGATGGGATGGAGCCCAAGGACCATACCACCCTTGGTTCAATCAGACAAAACAATAGAAGATATGCATGCAGTGGATGTGATTGTGCAGCTGGAGAAGGATGTGCTTGAAGCACAAAACAACTTGCTTTGCACTAAGATTTCACAAAGCTTGAGTGCTGATAAACACTGCACTGACAAATTCCCCTTCAAAGTAGGTAGGCATGTAGTTCTATCCACATTACATTGATGCCAGCAATACAAGAAGAAGGGTGAGAAGAGAGTAGCAAAATTCATGCCATAATTCAATGGTCCTTATGCAGTCACAAAGGTGTCATCTGAACACTCCATGGTAATGGTTGACCTGCCAAACACTCCAAATACCTTCCCTACCTTCCACACTTCACAAATCAGGCCTTTCTTTAAGAACAACCCTCAAAGGGTAGCAGGAAAACCAGAACTGGTGATAATTGATGACGAAGAGGAATATTTTGTTGAGTGCATCCTTGAAGAGCAAAAGAAGGGCCATGGGACACAATACCTTGTATGATGGTACAGGTATGGACCTGAAGAAGACAGGTGGCTGCCATGATAGGAACTCAAGGAGTGTGAGGCATTGGACATTTGGTTGGTGAAGACAAGAATGGTGATAGGTCTATTATGTGCCCTAGGGTCTGGAATGGGTTCCAAATATATCAACACATTACAACACATGCTCCCAACCCCTACAAATGCCATGAACTTGATTTCAAACCTATTTTGAACTGTTTTGGACAACTTCAAATAATTTTAAACAGTTTTGAATAGCTTCATGACACTTCGAATGCCTTTGAACAACTTTGCACTACTTCGAATGATGATGGCTACCATAGGGCTATTTCAAAACCCTTTCAACACACACAGCACATCTGGCATAAACCATTGTGTCACATATCGAGCACTACCAGACATGAAAAGAGATGACAAAAGATGTAGGATGTGATAAATGTGGTTTCATGTTTCAATGATATATTAAAGCAATAGGACAAGCCCTTTTTACTATACTGGGACAATATACATTGCAATTATTATTATTTCTCATTTGTTTTTACAATTTACAAAGTCCTTTATTGTTGTGTATATTGCCTCTTGTTCTCCATATGTTATATTTACTTTTTAAGTACTATCTCTTCAAAATATATATAGACTTGTACTAGTTACTTAGAAGACAAGAGAAGAAGTCACCCTCTCCACTATTGTCTCATTTAAGAGCTGTTCTCTTGAGTCCAAGTCTTGCTTGTATCTCTAAGTTCTGTGAAATATCATGAACTTCTTTGAATCTTCATATTAGCCTCTCGACTCATTGCCTATTACCTATCATCACTTATAAACACTTCCCATTTGTCATATTTGTTCCCTCAATATTCCTTGAAGCCTTCTTTATTCTTTTCAAACTCTTCAAATATCCTCGAAACTCTTCAAACATCCTCGAAGCCTTCCTTATTCTTTTCAAACTCTTCAAACATCCTCAAAATTCCTCAAATTGCTTTGAACCCCTTTGAACCTTCTTCAAACATTTTTGAACATTTTTGAACATTTTTGAATGTCTTTGAATATCTTTGAACATCTTTGAACATTTTTTGAACCCTTTCGTATGCCCCAAAAGACTTTTTATAACATGTCTAACCATTCCACACCTCTAACCATGACCCTTGGGTGATAGCAGTGATATTTAGCACCAACTCGCACCCTTCCTCTAGCCTGTGTTATATTTCTTAGGCCTTTTAACAGGTTTTTGTTAGGTTTCCAGGTCAAGCATTATCAACAGTTGACAGTATGTAGCATTCTTTCTCCACCAACTGGTAGCTTTTCCCCATTGGGGTTTTTGATGCACCTGTGCTTGGGCATTCCACATTTTTATTATCTTTCCATTCCCCCCTGTCTTGTTTTCCTTGGTTTTTTGTAACTGTTTCCTTTCCTGATGGGTGGAAAGGGTGTAAGCCTGCTTACCACTGTTTACCCTTATTGACACACACATCATGACTGACAATGGACACCATCTTATCTTCTGACCATCATCATTCCCCCTTTTTTTAACAACTATCCTGTTGCTCTAAATCTAGGCTCTTAAACATAATCTACCACACCTTGAACTCATCATTTGCATCTTGACTAAGTGGTCCCAAAGACATATCGGGATTACATCTGCTCACATATACATAACACAATGTTTAATCCTACTACAGTCACTTAACTCTAACTTAACTCATTATTTGTTAGGAAACAGTCTGCTAGCATGCCTATTACATAATAATATTTTATTTTTATTTTTATTTTATTTTATTTTATTTTATTTTATTTTATCTTATTTTATTACATCAAAATATGCTACCAAATGCCTACAAATGCTTTATTTGTCAGCATGGGAATTTTACATTCACACACATCAATATGTATGTGCATGTATGTGTGTGTCGGTAGCAACATAGTACAATATGTGTAACATAGTGTATAAACTTAAAATATATACCAGAGGACCTCAGTTGAGTTCTCTTACACAAAAATGAGTCAATGTTTTGAACTTTTTGATTCATTGTTGAATAGCTTCCCATAAACAATAAAACTGAACAAGGTATTGGTGTACCAAATAACATACATGATCAGGGCTACCAAACAAACAAAGAATTATGTAATTTTAATTATCCCTCATGGAGATATGATTATTTTAATTCAGGGACTCATTGACTCAGTTTTGTAAGGGGTAGTCAGAAATATTAGAATCTGATGCTCCACCAACTGTATAATGTCAAAATCTTGACAGATGGTTTCTAAGGTGATGTGACCCTTGATGGGACCTTAAATTATAGTATTTAATCAGGACTAGCATTCTTCATACTTCAATATTCTCCAATGCATCCCATCTCCTCTGCTCAGAAGGAAAACATTCTTTCCCTGGCCTCCAATCATTATTCTACCTGCAATAATGCCTCTAAACTCAACCTCAGCCAGTCTAGTGTATCCAGAACACTCAGGGCTCTCCATCCAAACCTGGATTCCCCCTCTGGTGATCGTCCTTTTAAGCTCTCATCTACCTCTCAGAGAGCCATCCTTACCCAAATCACCATTGGCAAGGCTGCAAATGCTGTTCAGGCCACCCATTACATCAACAGCATCATCCCCACTCCAGTCTCCTCAGAAACAGTCAGAAGAGTTCTCAGAAAAAAACTCATTCAAGGCTGTGGTGAAGAAGAAAAAGCCCTTGCTTAGTATAAGGCATAGAAAAGCAAGATTGGCTGTTGCTCAGAAGGATAGAGAGTGGACTGTGGAGGACTGGAGGAGGGTTATTTGGTCAGATGAGACTAAAATCAACAGGTTTGGATCAGATGGGAGAGAGTGGGTCTGGAAACAGAAGGGAGAGGGGCTGATTGAGAGAGAGGTGCAGGAAACTGTCAAATTTGGGGGAGGAAACATTATGGTATGGGGGTGTATGGGATGGAATGGAGTGGGGCATTTTGCAGGGGTTGAGGGGAGGATGAATGCTGACCAGTATGTGTCCATTTTGAAGGACCATATGCTGCCTAGCTTGGAGGAGAGTGGAATTTCTAGAGAAGAGGTGATTTTTCAACAAGACAATGACCCCAAGCATACCTCAAAAAAGGCCAAGAAATGGATGGAGAACAATAGTATTACTCTTCTGGATTGGCCTGCCCAATCTCCAGACCTCAGCCCTATTGAACATCAATGGGTTCATTTCAAGAACCAGTTAGACAAGTATTCAACAGCATCAAAAGGAATTTGGGAGTTATGGAAAAGAGTAGTGGAAGAGTGGAATAATATTCCATCAGAGGTGTGTCAGAATTTGATTGAAAGCATGCCTAGAAGGTTGGGAGCAGTTATTAAGGCCAAGGGAGGTCATACAAAATACTAGAATTACAATTTATCATAATATTGATACCACCTCACAAAACTGAGTCAATGAGTATCTTCATGCACTGTAATTGAAATTACATAATTCTTTGTTTGTTTGATAGCCCTGATAATGTACTTTATTTGGTACAACAATACTTTGTCTGTATTTGTTGTTAATGAGAAGTTATTCAACAATAAATTAAAAAGTGCAAAACATTGACTCAGTTTTGTGAGTCACTGTAGGTATCCCATCCACATTTGTGGTGCGAAATGCCTTTTTCAGCCAACTCATCTATAAATTGTTGAAATTAAATCCTGATACATGCTGCATACATGAGGCAATGCATGCAGCACACACATTTTACTGCGCTTACTGCGCATACATGTGGTAAACACATTCCTGAGTCATGTGACATCCTTACTATTATGTATATAAGGAGAACCTGTACTGTAGTAGATATACAGTGTTCTTACCTCTGCTAAACCCTAGCTCTAAGACTAACTAAACCCCAGGTAGGTTATAAGGAATGTGTCGTCTCTTCCTCTGTGCAGCGTATGTAGTCTGCTCCAACAGGTTATGGGCCCTGCTGGGCACATTGCGAACGCGCCTTAACTGGCTGCGAACGACGTTGACTTCATTGTCTCCAAATTATAACCTTGCGCTTTTCGTGAGCTGCATTGTGCTCTCTGCGAGCTGCATTTAAAAAACCCAGGTTGACTAGGGTTAACCACTCTGAAGGAGTGTTTTTGCCTGAGATTATGGAACGTGTTTTCTTGAATAAAGAGGACTGATTGAGCGCTTTTACCAGCTGCCACTATAACATCATGTCTTCAACTCTTGAAAAACTCGTACAAACTTTTGACGGCTCTAACTACATTCAATGGGCCGACTCAATGAAGGCGTGGCTCAGGTCTCAGGGCCTCTGGCAAATAACTAGCGGGATGGAACTAAAACCACCCCTGGTGCCTCCTTTGACGGCGACAAATGCTGCACTAGTAGTGGAAGCTAATGCCAAGCTCCAGACCTTGAACAATAAGAATGACCAGGTGATTGGTAGCCTAGTGCTCCGCCTGGCCCCCTCTATTCGGCAGCGTGCCAACATTAAGGACACTGCTGAGGAGGTGTGGGATCTCATCCACACCGACTATGGTGTCGATGGCCCCTCCCAAGTCTTTGCGGACTTTAGGTCTGCAATCACAATCAAAATTCTGGCTGCAAATCCTGCGCCAGAGATTGCCAAAATGGCTGATAAATTCGAGCGCCTTACGGCTGCCAATGTTGCCATCCCTGAATTAGTACAGGCAATGATTCTACTTGCTGCGATGCCATGCGAGTACGATTCTCTATCTGCCATGGTCCTTAACACGACCGCTACTAGAGCCTTGACGTTTAAACATGTCAAGGACTCCATTGTCGCTGAAGCCTCACGGCGCACAGCAGTTGGAAAGCCCATTGGCCCACCTCAGGCCACCAAGCTTTCTGCTGTCAAGCGCAAAGGGGAAAACCCCAAATGGCAATCTCAAGGCAACAATGGAGAATCGTCCTGAAAGCATGGACGACATGGGGACAAAAAGACTAAAGAGGAAAAACCTAAAGAGAAACATTCCCACCTCGCCTCACAAGCCTTTACTACTATAAATGGTAATGGCACCATCATACCGCCGATGCCGCTCATCCAGCGCATCAAGAAGCGTGAACATACTCCCACAAGGGATCCTCGCCGCTGACCGCCTGCACAGGCATACACGGGCGTGGCCTCTACCTCTCATTCGGTCTATACCAAATATCAGCAGGCTCAAGACACCCTCGAGCAAATGAATCTCCCATGCAGTGTGAAAAATTTGCGACTGCTGGAAGAGCACCTAATAGTGCGAGAAGGTAAGAGGAGGAGGATTAAACCAGAACCAAGGATCGTAGAGGTAGAAGACGATAGTGTCTCCCTTGGATCGGAACCTGCTGTTTCTGATGAGGACGTATGGAAAGCCGTCGACGAAATGCTTGTCAATGAACCGCTTGAAACAGGTACATATGATGCAAGGTCAGTCCTTTTCCTTGCCACAAGCACAAGAATTAACATTCCACTGATCACAGCGAACTTTTCATGTGAAATTTTACCGCTACTAAATGTATCATGGAACAATTTACATCTTAATATATGTGTTACGTGTGCAAATGGAAATTGTAAGAAAGGTGCCAACTGGATCATGGATTCAGGCGCATCAAAACACTTCACTGGTGAAATTAAAGATTTTGCTTCTTACGAGCCTTTACTGAGAAAGGACTCTACCCTGGTTCAAACAGCCATGGGTACTACTCATATAGTAGGGAAAGGAGCAGTCTTCATTAGACATCAGGTAGTATGTCATGGGAAGTCAGAGATGCGTGAAACGCGATTATACCCCGTCTACTACATACCCGACTGTAATGCTCGATTACTGTCAATGGGCGTCTTCTTACAAGACGGAAGTGATGTGCGTGGTTCCTCCGCACACATTTCATTTTTCAAGCAAGGAAACCCAATTATGGATTGCGTCCCTCTTATGAAACGTGACACTATTTATTGGGCTCGGACTCATATATTGAGCACCAAGGGAATCAATGTCGCGACAATGTATGTCGCAGACTACTCGACTTGGCATAAGCGACTTGGACACCCATCCAAAGAGGCGCTAGGGAAGATGCCTAATAGCACCATAAAATTCCCAAGGAATTTAATTATTCCTAAAGACAAAATTATATGTCCAGGGTGCGCTGAAGGGAAAATGACCTTAAAATCTTTTCCCGAATCAGATTCACATGCAGAAAGACCCTTTGAATTAATACATTCTGATCTGAAGGAACTCCCAGTACTATCGTACCATAAACATAAATACTTTATTGTATTTCTGGATGACAAAACATCACATATCTGGGTCCAATGCCTTAAAAAGAAATCTGATGCTGCTGCGGCCATCAGACAATTTCAGGCAGTGGCTTTGACACAGTATGGCGCTACAATCAAGCGCTGGCATGTTGATCCAGGGGGGGAGTTCAAAGATCGTGAGCTACAAAATGTGCTCAAGGACTTTGGCATCAAAATAGAGATGTCTGCACCCCACGTTCACCAACAGAATGGGCGTGCAGAGCGTGCCATAAGGACAATAATGGAAAAGTCGCAAACCCTGCGATTTACCGCATGTCTACCACAATCATGGTGGGAATTTTGCATTGAACATGCAACACACCTATACAACCGAACCCCGATAAGGCGCCTGAAATGGCTGACACCAGTTGAGGACCTGACAAAGGTCTGCCCAGATCTAAACGATCTGAAAGTTTTCAGTTGTGGTGCTTACATCTACCTACCCAAGGAGAAGCGTCCAAACACATTGGCTCCTCGATCGGAGTTGATGACATACCTTGGATTAGAAGATGGCATTAAAGCATACCGTTTCATGCGACCTAGTGGCACAATATTCATTGGTGCTATGGCACTATTTGATGAAACGTTGTTCCCATGCTGTCCTGGAGCTAAAACTCCTGCCAATACAGACCTTGGTGATTTTCCACCTCCAGAACCAGAAGATGATGACCACTCATCTGGAATGGATGGCGATGATTCTATACCGCCACAAGATCCGCCCCTTCCTCCATCATCAGAAAATGATGATGATGATGTACCAAGTGAGCAAAAGGCACATGATGATGTGACAGATGCTCCTCCTCTGCTGCCTCCAGTAACCACTGAGGACTTTCATCCAAGATGTGATGATCAACAGGAATGGCAGCAATTGCCCCGTTGATCAGGCAGGCAGAGGAACATTCCAAACCGTCCTGGCAATACCTATGGAGAGAAGCGACTCCCCTCTGACATAGAGAGAGACATTGCACGTGATCGATATTGGAAGAGATCTGTAGGTCAAGATTCGGATCATAACCGAACACGACCACAATCTCAACAGAAAGAACCGGTTGCTGGACCGAGTTCGGCACCCCACGAGAGTGTGCCCGATTCCAATGATCAAGAACATGATCACCCAATGGGGGAACTGGACGAAGCAGGTTATATTAAAAAGATAACCAAGGAAGGAGGAGATAAGCTTATTCGCTGGCTGTTGTCAAAAGCAGTCAAACCATCGAGCGAAATAAGCCAAGTTCCAAACCAATTTCGCGATATTGCACGCCTACCACGGCAGCAGCAAGGTGAGTGGAAACAAGCTTGTCATGAAGAATTAGAGGCTCTTCGTAAACGACAAGTCTATGACATCGTCGATCTTCCACATGATCAAAAAACGATCAAAAATAGATGGGTTTTCTCCGTAAAATCGGATGGAAGAAAATGAGCCAGACTCGTGGCCAAAGGCTTTTCACAAGTCGAAGGCATTGACTTTGATGAGATTTTCTCACCGGTAGTCTGCTACGAGACCGTACGCCTCATGTTTGCACTTGCATCTCTAGAGGGCATGTATATGACCGGCCTAGATGTAAAAACCGCATTTTTATATGGCAAACTAGATGAGGAGATTTATATGGATCAACCCGAGGGTTTCAGACTTGAGGGAAAAGAGCGCAAAGTATTGCACTTACGCTGAGCATTGTATGGCCTTAAACAAGCCTCACTTGCATGGTGGAAAGAGCTAGAGGCATTTATGCACACCATTGGGTTCGTGCGCGCCAGCTCCGATGCCGGCATTTTCATACACAAGGATCCTAAGACAGGCAGCATTGTTATTGCACTCATCTATGTTGATGATGGCTTGTTCATGGGGAAGAACAAGAAACTTGTGGATGAAAAGAAAAATGCTTGTCTAAAGCATTGGGAGTGCCATAGTACTGAAAAAGTCACAGAATTCTTAGGCATGCGCATCACCCAGACTGCAAGCAAAGTCAAACTCGATCAAACTGAATATCTCGCCAAAGTGCTTGAGAGATTCGAGATGACAAATGCCAAAGCGACCCCCACTCCACTCCCGACTGGTTACAAACCATTGGAAAACACAGCAATGCCCAATGCGATGCTTAGATCAAAATATCAGTCTGTGATCGAATCTTTATTGTATCTGATGCTTGGAACGCGACCTGATATCACTTATGCAGTAATCAAGATGTCGTAATTCTCGGCTAATCCTAGCCAAGAACATCTAGACAAAGCGATGTACATCATGTGCTATCTGGTGGGAACCCAGAAATATAACATTGTCTATGATGGTGAGAAGTCCGAGGGGCTACAGGCCTTCACAGATTCTGATTGGGCAGCTGACACTGTCAAACGCCGATCTACAATGGGTTACTTTGCTACTCTAGCAAGTGGCATTGTGTGCTGGCAGTCCCATTTACAAAAAACTGTAGCACTGTCATCCACAGAAGCCAAATATATGGCTCTCTCCGACACTTGTCGACAGATAGTGTGGATAGAGTCCTTATTCCAGGAACTTGGATATGTACTGAAGTGCATACCAATCTGCACTGATAATCAGGGATCCATCTTTATCAGATCAAATCCAGTTCAGGAAAGAAGGACCAAACATATAGACATTCGCTACCACTATACCCACGAATGCATAGAAAATGACAAAGTCACAGTCGTTTTCATTCCTGGAAATGATAATCCAGCTGACATGTTCACAAAGAACCTTGGCGCTGTCTTATTCAGGAAATTTAGAGACTCTCTTGGAATTACTTTCAAGATTCAAACTTAGCTGCTTAGAGCGCTGTACAGTTTGAGGGGGGGTGTTGAAATTAAATCCTGATGCATGCTGCATACATGAGGCCAAGCATGCAGCACACACATGTTACTGCGCTTACTGCGCATACATGTGGTAAACACATTCCTGAGTCATGTGACATCCTTACTATTATGTATATAAGGAGAACCTGTACTGTAGTAGATATACAGTGTTCTTACCTCTGCTAAACCCTAGCTCTAAGACTAACTAAACCCCAGGTAGGTTATAAGGAACGTGTCGTCTCTTCCTCTGTGCAGCGTATGTAGTCTGCTCCAACATAAATAACTCCTTGCATCAAATCCATCAAACCCCCCCATCATGTGTGTGCGCCCCACTGCCTTCTTGTAGGAGAGCCCACATGATCCAGCTAGCAGCTTAGTGGGTGTTGCCCTAACATTATTGATGTATTGGCTTTATTACAAACTTGTATTGACTTGGTATTAACTCATTATTGATGTATTGACATCATTACAAACTTTTATTTACTTCTTATGGACTTTATTACAACTTGATATTAACTTGTTATTGATATCATTACAAAAGTTTATTGACTTGTTATTGATTTCATCACAGACTTGTATTGACTTGTTATTGACTTTATACAAACTTGGTATTAACTTGTTATTGACTTTATCACAAATTGGTATTGACTTGTTATTGACATCATTACAAATTTTTATTGACTTGTTATTGATTTCATCACAAACTTGTATTGACCTGTTAATGACTTTATTACAAACTTGTAGTGACCTGTTATTGACATCATTACAAACTTGTATTGACTTGTTCTTGAATAGACACACCAAGGCTTAGTAACCTGCCCTCAAGTCTTCTCACAATAAATTTTTCAATCCTTTGATTCAATCCAAGTACAATCCAAATCTAATTCTAAATCTGATTCTAAATCTATCATGATATCTATATTAGTTTCCAATTTCTGTAAATAATCTCTCAAGTTACTAAACAACTCCATTCAACACTTCCTTGTATACCACATTGGCAGTCTTGTTATTTCCATTGTTTTCATTCAATAGCACCTTGATCCTTTTTCCAGATGTACACCTTGACAGTGCAACATATAGCTGCCCATGTGAGAACACTGGTGTCTGTAAGTCCAACCCAACATGGAATACAGATTGGCCTTGTGACTTGTTGATAGTCATGGCAAATGCCAAGCAAACTGGAAATTGATGTCATTGGAGTGGTAATGGAAAGGTCTCTGTTGAAGGTTTTAATGTGATTTGAGGAATGAAAACAATGTTTCCTGCAAACTGTGCATCTCCACTGATGATCCTGCACTTCAATACACATGGTCTGGGTTCAAGGAGAATAAGTTGAATTCCATTGCAAAGACCCATGGTGACATCCAGATTGTGTAGAAGCATGAGAGGACAGCCTATCTTGAGTACCAGCCTGGAAAGAGGAAAGCCACTTGCTTTGTTAGAGTTTAGATACTCTGCTGGATATGGCTGGTAGTTGTTTGGCTAGTTTTTATACTATGTTACATGTATTGTACAATATTGTTACCAATGCACTCATACATACATGTACATATTGATGCATGCGAAATAAAATTCTCATGCTAACAAAGCATAGCATTCTTTGGTGTAGGGTAGTGTAATTTGATGTAATAAAATAAAATTATGTAATGAGGCTGTTTCTTAACATTACCCCCCTTTTATGCCTCGACTTCCAGCTGAGAAAATATTGCATCTGTCCCCTCCATGAAATTTTGGTAATGCTGGAAATCCATCCCCTCATATATCATTCTCACAATACGACATGGAGCATTTGGATTAGGTTTAAAGAATTGGGTGATTGCATTATGCGCTCACTTACAATTCTTCTAGGGTTCCCATAAGCTATTTTTGTTGCTGTAGTTCCACTTTATTAAAAACCCAATTTATTTCATCAAAGACATGAGTCTAGGATTTCTTCAACTATATACAGTGACTCACAAAACTGAGTCAATGTTTTGGACTTTTTGATTCATTGTTGAATAGCTTCCCATAAACAACAAAACCAAACAAGGTATTGGTGTACTGAATAACATACATGATCAGGGCTACCAAACAAACAAAGTATTATGTAATTTTAATCATCCCTCATGGAGATATGATTATTTTAATTCAGGGACTCATTGACTCAGTTTTGTGAGGGGTAGTCAGAAATATTAGAATCTGATGCTCCACCAACTGTATAATGTCAAAATCTTGACAGATGGTTTCTAAGGTGATGTGACCCTTGATGGGACCTTAAATTATAGTATTTAATTAGGACTAGCATTCTTCATACTTCAATATTCTCCAATGCATCCCATCTCCTCTGCTCAGAAAAAAAACATTCTTTCCCTGGCCTCCAATCATTATTCTACCCACAATATTGCCTCTAAACTCAACCTCAGCCAGTCTAGTGTATCCAGAACACTCAGGGCTCTCCATCCAAACCTGGATTCCCCCTCTGGTGGTCGTCCTTCTAAGCTCTCATCTACCTCTCAGAAAGCCATCCTTACCCAAATCACCACTGGCAAGGCTGCAAATGCTGTTCAGGGCACCCATTACATCAACAGCATCATCCCCACTCCAGTCTCCTCAGAAACAGTCAGAAGAGTTCTCAGAAAAAACTCATTCAAGGCTGTGGTGAAGAAGAAAAAGCCTTTGCTTAGTATAAGGCATAGGAAAGCAAGATTGGCTTTTGCTCAGAAGTATAGAGAGTGGACTGTGGAGGACTGGAGAAGGGTTATTTGGTCAGATGAGACTAAAACTAACAGGTTTGGGTCAGATGGGAGAGAGTGGGTTTGGAAACAGAAGGAAGAGGGGCTGATTGAGAGAGAGGTGCAGGGAACTGTCAAATTTGGGGGAGGAAACATTATGGTATGGGGGTGTATGGGATGGAATGGAGTGGGGCATCTTGCAGAGGTTGAGGGGAGGATGAATGCTGACCAGTATGTGTCCATTTTGAAGGACCATATGCTGCCTAGCTTGGAGGAGAGTGGAATTTCTGGAAAAGAGGTGATTTTTCAACAAGACAATGACCCCAAGCATACCTCAAAAAAGGCCAAGAAATGGATGGAGAACAATAGTATTACTCTTCTGGATTGGCCTGCCCAATCTCCAGACCTCAGCCCTATTGAACATCAATGGGTTCATTTCAAGAACCAGTTAGACAAGTATTCAACAGCATCAAAAGGAATTTGGGAGTTATGGAAAAGAGTAGTGGAAGAGTGGAATAATATTCCATCAGAGGTGTGTCAGAATTTGATTGAAAGCATGCCTAGAAGGTTGGGAGCAGTTATTAAGGCCAAGGGAGGTCATACAAAATACTAGAATTACAATTTATCATAATATTGATACCACCTCACAAAACTGAGTCAATGAGTCCCTGAATTAAAATGATCATATCTCCATGAGGGATGATTAAAATTACATAATTCTTTGTTTGTTTGGTAGCCCTGATCATGTATGTTATTCGGTACACCAATACCTTGTTTGGTTTTGTTGTTTATGGGAAGTTATTCAACAATAAATTAAAAAGTGCAAAACATTGACTCAGTTTTGTGAGTCACTGTATTCTGGAGCACTTTCTACTATTATTGGAGGTTGCAGAGTAGTTTGTTGACTGGGAATAGTGGGTGGGCAGTAAGGGCATAGGTGGGAAATATTAATCTCAGGATCAATTTTGAATGATCGAGATAATTTTAGCACTACTGCATTAAGCAAAATTACTTTAGAAATTGCATATTGTTAGGAAACAGTCTCCTGACATGCCTATTACATAATAATATTTTATTTCTATTTTATTTTATTTTATTTCACCAAAATATGCTATCAAATGCCTATAACTGCTTTATTTGTCAGTGTGGGAATTTTCTATTTACAATCAATATGTACATGCATGTACGTGCACATCAGTAGCAACATAGTACAATATATGTAACATAGTATATAAGCTTAAAATATATACCAGAGGACCTGAGTTGAGTTCTCTTAGGTATTCCATCCACATTTGTGGTGTGAAACACCTATTTCAGCCAACTGATCTATTTTTAACCTGTTACATCAAAACCATTAAAACCCCCATCATGTGCACATGCCCCGCCACCTTCTTGTAGGAGAGCCTGCATGGTCCAGCTAGCAGAACAGTGGGTGTCGCCCTAACAGAAGAACTCAAGTACCCCATCAGTGCACCTTCTCTTACACATGCATACGTCATTGTCTCAGTGCACCACAACCACTTACTCATCATTTCGGCAAGAGCTGGAATTAATTGTATATACATATTTACCTTGCTTTTGTATGCTGATGCCAGGCCTCACCTTACATTGTGACCACCAGTGATCAAGAGGCAGCGCTCATCATTAGGACAGCTGCAACCAGACAACCGATCGGATCTGGTTTAGTTGAGATTTACATTACTCTTTTTGGATGACTATTTTAGGTAGTTACTAGCTGAATTCAGTAATAACCCTGAGATCAGGCACTGTTGGAAGGGTTAATGATTTGAAGTGCCTAATTGTTGACAAATAACCGAAATCACATGTTTTGCCATGTTTGGTACCCAATTGCCAGATCGCATGACTCGAAATTTTGCGAAAAAAATTCTGAAGCTGAATCTTGACTCAGCCAAAGAAGTGACTCATCACAGCTTATGTCATTATGTCAGAACAATCAACTTCGAATCTTGGTCACAATTCTGTTCCCATGCCAGCTCTAGAAGCCAAAATTGATGCTCTTACAGCACAAATGTCCCAATTAGTATCAGTATTAGCAGCATCACAGCCCAAACAAGCAGAAATAAAAGCAGAGACAGTGGGAGATAAAGATGATGAGATAGAGGAGATGGTGGAGTGGATGTCTCAGGAGGATGTGCATGCAGAGGAGAGATCTGAGAGTGGAAAAATGCATTTACCTAAATACATGCCCCTACAAATATTTGATGGTACCATGGAGAATATAAAATTTTTCATCAGCTCTATAGTATTGTATATTCATGGGAAAAAGCCCAAATTTCATATGACCGAGTCCAGGATTATGTTTGCTCTCTCATACATCCAGGGAGGGAAAGCACAGTTCTGGAGAAATGAAGCTATTAATCAAATTGCTGTGGGATATAAACCGTTTGCAACCTTCAAGGAATTTTTGGAGAGGGTGGAGGCACAGTTTGGAGACCCTAATCCAAAGGTGACAGTGAATGCTAAATTAAAACCATGCACCAAGGTTCTCTGACAGCAGACAAATTTATTTTGCAGTTCAAGGCAGAAGCGTCACAGATGGATATGGGAGAAGCTGCATTGGTAAAATTTTTGAAGGCAGGATTAAATCCCTCTTTATTCAAGTCTATCTATTGACTACCTTCTATGCCAGAGAGGTTGGATGAGTGGTATAATTGGGCAATGCATCTTGATTGGCAATATCAACAGGAACAGGCAGAGTCAAAATTGATGTATGGGAATGCCAAATTTGGAAAGTCATCAGGAGGAAAGTCTGTGATAGGAAGGATGCCTCAGGTACAAACTCTGAGGGCACAGCCGCCAGCCATGGCAGTGACACTTATTGTTAAGGAGTCAGCAGCATCGACGAATGCAATGGATGTTGATCGAGTAGGAAGATGAGCTCCACTTAAATGTCTTAATTGTGGGCAATTAGGGCATATTGCTAGGAATTGTAGGCAGAAAAGGAAGATTAGAGAAGTGACAATTGAGGAAGTGAAGTTGGAGGAAGATAAGCAGAAGAATTTTGTGGAAGAGTCCCAGTAAAGGTTTCCCCATTGGTGACCCAGAATCAATATAATGTATTAGTATCTGAGGAAATCCAGAGTGAACCCGAAAGAGAAATTGAGGAGTATGACCATCATAACTTATGCGATGAAGAAAAATGCCCAGCCTTATTTCTGAAGACCCCAAAATTCTTTAATCGCTCAGCATGGATAGAATTCGAAATCAGCTTGACAGTAGGATTGAAGACAGTAGACATGCATGCAGCAATTTATGTGGAGGCATTGTTTGACAGTGGTGCTACCAGATTATTCATTAATTGATCCTTAATTACCAGAAACAGTATTCGCATGTGTAAACTGCCACAACCTATAATGGTGTACAATATTGATGGTATGATCAATCATGGAGGAACTATTAAGGAGGAGGTGACGATGATATTGAAGTATCAGGATCATCAGGAATGAGCTGTATTTGAGGTGTGCAACCTTAGGAAAACCAATCTGATAATTGGATGTCTGTGGTTATAAAAGCATAACCCAGAAATTGATTGGAAAACTGGGAAGGTACACATGACTCATTGTCCTAAAGAATGTAATGTGTATGGGAGGAAAGTAAAAAAGGAGAAGAAGGAAAAGAAAGAGAAGGAATATCCGAGGAAGTATTCTGTTACGATGGAGGAAGTAGAAGATGAGGATATGCCAAATGGGGAAGTTCCAGTCATGACAAGTAAGGAAGAACAGAAGCAGACCTTTAGGGAAATTCATGGAGGACAGTCATGGGATAAAAATCCTGTGAAAGTGGAGAAACCAGTGGAGGAGTGGGTGCCATAAATATTTGTCAGTTTTTCAAAAGAAGGAATTGGAGCAGATGCCAGTGCAAAAGCCATGGGATCATGCAATTGAGATGAAGCCAGGATTTGTGCTGAAGAAGTCAAAAGTCTATGTGTTATCTCTGAAGGAACAAGAAGAAGTGGATGCATTCCATAATGAACAGTTATGCAAGGTATACATATGACCTTCGAAATCACTGCAGACATCACCAGTATTCTTTGTACAAAAAAGGATCAGAGGAAGAGGATGTGTACAGATTATAGGTATTTGAATGAGTGGACAGTGAAGAATGGGTACCCTTTGCTGTTGATCTCAGAGATCATTGACAAGGTGGGAAAGGCCAAGGGCTTTACAAAATTGGATTTATGCTGGGGGTACAACAATGTACAGATAAAGAAAGGAGATAAGTGGAAGGCAGCATTTGCCATGCATTGAGGATCCTTCGAGCTGCTAGTCATGTTTTTTGGGATGACCAATAGTCCCCCAACTTTCCAAAATATGATGAACAACATTTTCAAGGATGTGATAGACAAAGGTGTGGTGATAATATTTATTGATGACATTTTGATATTCACAGAGAATGAAGAAAATCATGAGGCGATAGTGCAGGAGGTGTTGAAGAGATTGGCAGAAAATGATTTATTCATCAAACTGGAGAAGTGTGTATTTGGAGCAAGTGAGATTGAGTTCTTGGGATTAAAGATTGGTCCTGATGGAATCAAGATGGATCCTATCAAGGTACAGGCAATTGTTGATTGGCCCATGCCTACCCATATCAAGGAAGTTCAGGCTTTCTTGGGACTCACCAATTTTTATCATCGCTTTGTTCATAATTTTTCCAAAATTGCTGCACCATTACACAACCTTACGTGAAAGGGAGTAGTGTGGAGATGGGGAGGACAACAGCAGACAGCATTTGAGGAGTTGAAGAGGAAGTTTGTGGAAGAGCCAATATTAGCCCCAGTAGATTTCACACGTCCCTTATGAGTGGAATCAGATGCATCTGACTTTGCTACTGGAGCAGTATTATCAATGTTATGTGAAGATGACAAATGGCATCCTTGTGCATATTTGTCTCAAGAGTTGAATGATGTGGAGAGGAATTATGATGTGCATGATAAAGAGATGTTGGGAATAATATGAGCATTGGAAGCATGGAGACATTATTTAGAGGGATGTATGCATCAGATCGAAATCTGGACAGACCATCAAAATCTGCAGTACTTCATGTCTGCTAAAAAGCTTAACTGTCGACAAGCATGTTGGGCATTATTCCTATCATGCTTTAATTTTCACTTGGTCCACAAAGTGGGAAGCTTGATGAGGAAAGCAGATGCATTATCCAGACATACAGATCATAAAAGGGGAGTGGAGGAGGACAATAAAAATACTACCCTACTCAAACCTGAATACTTTCGTATTTGTGCTATGCATCAAGGGCATCTATTGGTGGATCGTTCAGAGACAGAAATGTTGTCTAAAATTAGGCAATGTTCAGAGATGGATGATGAAGTGGTGGAAGCTGTGAAAGCTTTGAGGGGAGAGAAGAAAAGTAATATTAAAGGAGATGAATGGATTGAAGAACAAGGGTTAGTGTTGTTCAGAGGAAAGGTCTATGTACCAAAGAATCAAGATTTATGAAGAAAGATCATATGGTTACATCATAATACGCCAGCTGCTGGACATCCAGGAAGGTGGAAGACGTTGGGGTTGGTGATGAGAAATTATTGGTGGCCTGGAATTTCAAAGTATGTGTTGGGGTATGTGGATGGGTGTGATACGTGCATGAGGGGGAAGAAATTTCCAGAAAAGCCTGCAGGGAAATTAATGCTGAACCTTATACCTAAAGCGCCATGGCAAGATATATCTGTGGACTTTATCACAGGATTACCTGAAGCTCAGAGATATGATGCAATATTTGTAGTATGTGACTGCTTCCCAAAGGAGGTCCATATCATTCCTACTACAGCAGAAACCTCATCATTGGGCTTGGCATGCCTCTATCTAAATCAGGTATGGCGGTTACATGGATTACCTGATACTGTTATCTCTGATCGTGGATCACAATTTGCTTCTGCATTTATGTGAGAGTTAAATAACATATTGGGGATTTAAACCAAATTATCTACGGCATATCACCTACAAACTAATGGGCAGATAGAGAGAATGAATCAGGAGTTGGAGCAGTACCTACGCATGTTTGTCAATCACCGACAAACTGACTGGCCTGAATGGTTGGCAATTTTTAAATTTTCCCACAATAATAAATTCCATTCGGCTACTTGCATGTCACCCTTCTTTGCTAATTATAGGTATCATCCCAGAATGGGAGTAGAACCACAAAGGGAAGTCAAGGTACAATCAGTGGAGGACTTTGTATCAAAAATGTGAAAGGTGCAGGAGGATGCAGAGGCAGCATTGATGAAAGCATGTGATGATATGATGTGACACATGGATCATACTGGAGCTGTTGCTCCAGAGTACAAAGTTGGTGACTTGGTATGGCTAAGTACCAAGAATCTAAATATTCCATGACCTTCAAGAAAGCTTACGGAGAAGCAAATTGGCTTATATCCAATTTCTAAAATAATTTCACTCAATGCGGTAGTGTTAAAATTACCTCAATCATTCAAGATTGATCTTGAAATTAACATTTCCCATTTATGCCCTTACTGCCCACCTACTATTCCCGGTCAACAAACTACTCCACAGCCTCCAATAATGGTAGAAGGTGCTCCAGAATATGTAGTGGAAGAGGTTTTGGACTCTCGTCTTTGATGAAATAAATTGGAGTTCTTAATCAAGTGGAAGAACTACACCGATGAAAATAACTCATGGGAGCCTGAAGAGAATTGTAAGTGAGCATGTAAAGCAATTGCCCAATTCTTTAAACATAATCCAAATGCTCCACATTGCATTGCTAGAATGGTGTATGAAGGGATGAATTTCTGGCCTCACTAGAATTTCACAGAGAGGACAGATGCAATATTTTCTCACCTGGAAGTTGAGGCATAAAAGGGGGGTAATGTTAGGAAACAGTCTCCTAACATGCCTATTACATAATACTATTTTTATTTTATTTTATTTTATTTTATTTCATTTTATTTCACCAAAATACGCTACAAAACACCTATACATGCATTATTTGTCAGTGTGGGAATTTTCTATTTACACGCATGTGTGCATGCATCTGTAATAACATACTACAATATATGTAACATAGTATATAATCCTAAAATAAATACTAGGAGACCTCAGTTGAGTTCTCTTAGGTATTCCATCTATAATAGTGGTGCGAAAGCCTATTTCAGCCAACTGTTCTATTTTTAACCCCTTGCATCAAAACCATCAAACCCCCCATCATGCGCACATGCCTCGCCACCTTCTTGTAGGAGAGCCCACACGGTTCAGCTAGCAGATTAGTGGGTGTCACCCTAACAGGTGCATATACATACATACCTGTGTTGCTTGTCAATGGGATGGGAGCAGAAGAAAAGCAACACAGGGAACCTCCTAGCTGCATATAAAACTTATTTGTCTGTGTTTCAGCATCTGCTAGTTCCTGCCATGCAAATTGAAAAGGAGGCCAGATGCTTGATGTGGATAGCAGAGCCAGTCACATGATCAAGGACTTTTGGTGCAGAGGCCTACTTACGAAAAAGCTCCTTACCTTTGGAACCTGCCTCTATGAACTACTGTCATTGACATCACCATGAAGGGTTGCCAGGCTGTAGTTCCATGACTTGTATTATTGTGTTCTCACAAATGTCTATCTCCCTACACACTGGCAGCCCATATAGGCTGGGACACAGTGTGCACTACCACTGGCAGTGATTGATGTACACCACCTCCTCTCTCTCTATTCCTCCAAACACTCGCAGATGCAGGTATCACGCATGCATTCGTCAACTGGGGATCAGATCATCCTGCGCTGCTTGAGGATCTTGAGTGGCAGCATGTTCAAAGTCAAAGTGGCACTTTGACCACGAAAACAAAGTTGGAGATAGTGATATGCCCAAATGAGATGGTAGTGCTGAGCGCTGCACAGGGGTATGCGCAGGTTGTCGGGAGACCTGCTGCTGTTATCATTCATGTCAATGTGGGTACTCAGGTTCATTTAGAGTTTTTTTTTGGTTTTGGTTTTGGTTATATTCTGGTTGTAGGCTATGGTGGGAGCCATTCATAATGTTGATTGAAGTAGGACCCCAGTTCTGATATATGCTGGAGCTTCTCCATTCAGCTGTGGAGGGGAACATAAGGGAGGGATGAATGAATGGATTATGTGGATGTAAGTGGACTGCGATCTTCTGTGGATACCTGTGAATGATAAGCTGAGGGATGATGTGCATGTCTTTGTGGTGGATGGGAGAGATGCACTTAAGACTAATGTGGGGTTCTGGCATGTTGGTGCTGAGATGGTGTGTAATGTGGATGCGGAGATGGCTCTGGGTCAGATTGTGGAGGCTGCAAGGAGGATTGATGAGCAGGCAGGTGTGGTTGGAGAAACTGTGCTTGGGAGTCAGCTGCTTGAAGATCATGCAAAGCATTGACAGTCAGGATAGAGCTGCATAGATTTGCATCTGTCCCACCAGGCTTAGCACATCTCACAAGAGCAGATTGGCCAGCGAAAGTGGGAGGAGTGGATGGCAGGAATGGCAGAGCAGGGACAGCTGGCTGGGCTGATGGAGGGGCTGACAAAGTTGGAGAACAGAGGGGATGAAGAAGCAAACCGCGTTGTTGGTGGGGATAATCTATCATTGATCCATTTGAAAAATGAGCAGTGGGTACCATCATCGTGCTTCCTATAGCACGCTGTACAGGATCTGCCTGTGTTGCCATTCTTGTTGCCAGGCTTGCAGATCTTGACAGCGAGGAGGCGATGGCATGTGCCACATGAGAACACAGATGGCAGTGCTTCGCTCATGACAGAAAACCTGTAAAGGAGCTAAAGTGTGCTGTCATTCATCGCCAGGATCCATTAACAAGTGTCCACGTACAAGTTAGTTGTCGCCATGTCCTGCAACTGACAAGCAAAAAGTTGAGGTTGAGTTTTATTGAGTAAGGGAATGAATACTCACAGCGGTAGGATAGTACATACTCGGGTGTGTGGAGGTTGTGTGAGGAAGAAGGCAGGTTGCCTACACAGTCGACGCGACGTGGTTCGAATTTGGACTCGCAATGATGATGTAATCTGCTCTCGGATGGACCGGACGGACTGGGAATTTCCAAAACCCAAGCGTTCAGTCATTTCGGCCTGGGAAACGTTTTCATCACGTGACGTCGAAGTGCTCGAGCACAGCCATCTCTGTGGCCGTCGTATTTAATTCAACACAACAAGGGAATATGTCCGACGAGATCAACCTGTGGTGCTGGGTCCAGGGCGATGAACTCGAGCGAGGATTTACAGTTAGCATCAAACACAGTGCCACCATTGGCCATTTGAAGAAAGCTATTCGAGCGAAGAAGCCATCATTTGAACGCATTGCTGCTGACTCCCTGAAACTTTTCAAGGTGAGTGAATGGTATCGATAAGCGTTGGCGCACGCAGATATTAACTCCTGATAGTTCCAACTTCCCCTGGAAAGTCTCCGCGAAGATTATGCTCAGAGTATCAAGCTTGAGGATGATCAGCAGCTGAAGGGGTGGATGGATATCTCAGAAGTATGGAAGGAACAACCTCCTAAAAAGACTCTCAGTGTTATCTTACCGTGTCCGGCTGGTAGTAAGTGCTAATGGCCCATGATGTCGACTCTTACCATTCTGACTCGTTTATGACCCTATTAGCAACCATCACACCATCCTCTTCCCAGAATTCAAATCTCTCGCTGAACTCGCTGCCGACCTCGACGCCAGCCTGGCTGGTTGAAATTCATAGTGCGCTATGGGGAAGGCATGACTTATTAGGCGATATTTTCCGTACTGCAAATCTGACGAAAGCCGACTTCATCGAACTTCAACGTCAGCTTCAGGAACTGAATCCCGAACGCAACTCTGAATCTTATGTGGCGAAGGATGTTCTTGCTACGAAATCTGCATTTTTACGTTCCAGGAGCACAGCTCTTTCGGGGACAAACCTTGGTATGGGCCTAGTCACCCGACTAGTTTTCGATGCCTCCCATCCCCCATCTCCTTATGTCGTGGAGGATGGCGCCGATGCTGTAGCTGACGATGCCATGGACATTGATCCCGACCCCGGTTCAAGCGGCTGCTTGCATGTCAACACTGACGCGGTTTACCTTTCAAACGCGATCTTTCCTTGTACCATTCGGTATATGGACCTGACTGTCCTCGGGTTGAAGAATGAGATTCGTGTGCCACTCTTAACGCTCTTACGAAACGAATGGGGTAGTATGATAGACATCTTTAACGACAGGAAAAAGGGCATCCGAGGAGGCGCCGTCTTTACTGGTCAGCCGGGTATCGGTGAGCACCATTATCGCCATTTAACCCACACTTCCAACCAACGAACTAGGAAAAACAAGCCTGTTGTATTCCATCCTTATCCTTTGCTTCATTCGCGCCCAGCCAGTCGTGTTTCAAGATACAAAGGGAGAAGTCTTCATCATTAACGATGCCGTGCGCCACCAGCAAACGGGCATTCCAGTGGTACCAGGAGATGATGTTCTTACACTTGTCGATGCCGACGGTAAATTTTGTCAACCTAATCCAAATCTCTTCGATTCTTGCAATCTTCGATTATTGCTAACTTCGTCGCCGAGGAGTCGAAAGGACCGAAAGTGGCTTACTCAATCCGTTGGGCAAACGGGGGCAGTGTATGTCATGGAGCTGTGGTCGCGAGAAGAAATTCTTGTTGCATCGTTCGTGTATCCCGCTTGAGTAACTCTCCTGCTTACACAGTTTATAGATTGTTCCTGGCAAGCATCGACATCACTCTCGAGCGATTTCACCAAACTTCTCATATTTGTGGGTATACACCTCGTCAATGTTTTGAAGCAGCAGTATCTCCTCATAGTCTACGTGAAGCTACGAAAGCAATCACCACCGCGATTAGAGATATCAAGGAATTGTCTGATACCCTTGCTAGTGTGCGCGGCGGTGAAACAGTCCATCGTGCATTCCAAATATGCCCATCGCCCGAGAGCCGATTTTGGACCAGTTGTCTCATGGAACCTGTTTCTGTCTGGGCTTGCTCGCAGATGATGACTGACCTTGACCGACGAAGCATGGATGGTGCATACACGTTCTACTGTGCCATCAAAGGGTGCCTTTATACTTCTACTCTCATTGGAATGATGTTCGAAACTAAACTTCACCTGTTCTTCCATACCATCACAAATGACCGGACCTTTACTATTCAGTCCCTCGATGACCGCTCCAATACTCTTGACATCCAGTTCCCTTCCAACACAGAACACCTCACTTTTGGAGCCGATCAACATTTCTCAGGCCAGTTGGCATCGTCTGTCGGCAGCAATAAATTGTGCTACCTCAAGCCACTGTCTTGTGTCTTCCCATCCTTTGATTCTTTCCTGTATGAACCTGACATCTCCCAATCTGACTTCTTGCCTGTTATTGCTTTGCAGGTAACTACTGCTGCCACACATGACATAAGCATAATGGGTCTGGAAAAGGTTCAAAAGTCACACAAACTGAAAATCTCTGACCTGAAAAATCTTCGACCAACAAATGCTAGAAAGATGATTATTCTTTTTGTTGTCCCAGATACTATGGGGGTGGCTGTTGTAATGCAGAAGATCATGGGTGCAAAGAAAATGGGACATTGGGATAAGAAGACTGCTCAGTATGTTCTTATGTTATCAGAAAAAGAGGTGTTTGAAGCAACATAGTCATGCTATTAGAGCCCTTTTCATATGTATACAGAAAAGTTGGGAAAAAAAAACTTGTGGCTGTGTGTCCAGAAGTGGTTTTTCGTCTGTGGAGAACATTATTCCATCCTTCCTGTCCTCACCCTTGATGGACACATATGATGTTGTGCCAGGAGCTGTGACCTCTGAGCACTTTGCACAATTCCTGTGTGAACTTGTTGTTAGAGCTGCACACTGTGCCATACACCAAAGGTTGTATGGTGCCATATTATGGCCATGGCACCCATACTGTTGGTGATCTGTGTGGTCTGCTGATGGTACAGTAGACAGTACAATTTATGCTGTTTGATGCCATAGTTATACAGCCATGTTGTTAGGGTGACACCCACTAATCTGCTAGCTGGACCATGCGGGTTCTCCTACAAGAAAGCGGTGGGGGGCGCGCGCGTGATGGGGGGATTTGATGGATTTGATGTGAGGGTTAAAAATAGAACAGTTGGCTGAAATAGGCCTTTTGCACCACTAATGTGGATGGAATACCTAAGAGAACTCAACTGAGGCCTCCTAGTATTTATTTTAGGATTATATACTATGTTACACATATTGTAGTATGTTATTATGGATGTGCGCACACATGCGCATACATGTGTGTACATATTGATGTGTGTAAATAAAGAATTCCCATGCTGACAAATAATGTGTATATAGGCGTTTTGTAGTGTATTTTGGTGAAATAAAATCAAATAAAATAAAATAAAATAAAATAAAAATAGTATTAGGTAATAGGCATGTTAGGAGACTGTTTCCTAACACATGTACAGCCATATATGGCATGCTTTATGATTTCAATATCAGCCTTAGCTCCACGTGATGCTTATCAATCAGCTTCAATTTGATAGATTGTTGATCATCGATATTGACAGCAACAAAACACCTCAACTGCAGCCAACACTCACTAACCACTGACCCCATTGTGGAACTTTGCTGCCTCTTGCTTAATACACCTACACTGTATATGGCACCTGCACAACTGTGGACTCATATTGGACAGTTTGGACCTTGACTTGGTACACACATACATGCCATTTGAATCATTTGCCACTTGCTGACTGTTGAATTTCCTAGGTGATAGTGTATTATATGTTGCTAGCCATCTGTAACAGTGTGAACAATATCAAATTCATGTTGTCAAGTAATATTTCAAATATTATGGAGCCTCTACCTTTTTTTCACTTGTGACATGGCTGCCATGCCTGATTGAACACAGCAGTGGGATTGAGGTATGCATATAAGATACTCTAGGTTAGAGACTTGAGTCCAAGTCCCTCACACCTTGCAACTTCTTAAACTCATAACCCAATGCTTGCATGCACATAATCTAGTATCTGCAATGTCATCTCCAGCTAATGTCATTTTCTTAAAATCTGCTGTGGCTGTTGAGTGGGTTTTTTTGGGAGGTCATGACACAATCTCATTGTGATGGGCAAGTCTTCAGCCAGCACAGACATTCACTTGGACCCATGAATATGGAGTGTCCACACTGCCATGCCTTGCATTTTGATTGTGAAAAGTTGTCCAGGTCAAAGTACTCATGCTAGTCAAAAAGAAACTTCATCTCGTGCACGCTCAGTCCACAGCTGCACTGCATCATTGACTACAGTACTGCAGAACATTATATTCAATTTTGTACATAATAATATCTGTCAGCCATAATATGGCCATATCAGTACCCATACTGTACTGTCAGAGGTTCTGGAAATTAAATATATGGATGGTATATGGTCAACTGTATCCATCAACTTAGGATGCATTGTATGACTGTGGCCATAATACAGATGGTGTGCAGCCCTACTGGTTGTGAGTTAGGGCTGCTCATCCCACTCTAAAAAATTATTTAGCATATCTTTATTTCAGATTCCTCTAACCAACCCATATCCTGGTCCTTGCAGTGTTCTCATTCTTGACAATTGTAGCATCTACCATTCTGAGGAAGTATGAGCACTTGTAGAAGACAATGCACATAAGTAATTTGCAATTTGTACTCAACTTCTGTTGACATCTCCCCCAGAGTGCAAGCTTATCTTCCTCCCACTCTACTCTCCTGATCTCAATCCAATTGAGCAACCATTCTCATTAATCAATAGATCATGCATGTCAGAATATTATGGCAGAGAAGGCATGGGGTTTCTTTGGAGCTTCAGGATACAAGTATAATGGCATTCTTTTGTACAATCATGTATTATTCCTAACCCTAACCCAAGCAGCTCAAAGGATCCTTGATGCAAGGCAAATGCTGCCTTCCATTCATCTCCTTTCTTTATTTGTACATTAATGTACCCTCAGCATAAATACAATTTTGTAAAGACCTTGGCCTTTTTCACCTTGTCAATTATCTCTGAGATCAATGGCAAAGGGTACACATTCTTCACTGTCTACTCATTCAAATACCTATAATCTGTACACATCCTCTTTCTCTGATCTTTTTTTGGTATGAAGAATATTGGTGATGTCTACAGTAATTTTAAAGGTCATATGTATTCCTTGCACAATTGTTCATTTAGGAATGCATCTACTTCTTCTTGCTCCTTTGGAGATAATGGATAGACTTTTGACTTCTTCAACACAAATCCTGGCTTCATCTCAATGGCATAATCCCATGGCTTTCACACCAGCATTCGCTCAGATTCTTTCTTTTGAAAGACTGACAAATATTCATGGTAGGCTTTTGGTACCCACTCCTCCACTGGTTTCTCCACCTTCACAGTATTTTTATTCCATGACTGTCCTCCACAAATTTCCCTAGATGTTCACTTCCATTCTTCTTTGTTGATCATGATTGGAACTTCCCCACTTGGCATTTCTTCATCCTCCACTTCCTCCATTGTAACAGAATACTTCGTCAAACATTCTTTCTCTTTTCTTTTCTTCTTTTCCTTCTTTATCTTTTTCACCTTCCTCCCATACACATTACATTCTTTAGGGCAACAAGTCATCTGTACTTTCCCAGTTTTCCACTCAATTTCCAGATTATGTTTATGTAACCATGGACATCCAATTATGAGATTGGTCTTTCCAAGATTGCACACTTCAAATATGGCTCATTCCTGATGATGCTGATACTTCAGTAGCAGAGTCACTTCCTCCTTAATAGTTCCTCCATCATTTATCATTCCATCAATATTGTACACTATTATAGGTTGCAACAGTTTGCATGTGCTAATACCATTTCCAGTAATTAAGGACTGATTAATAAATAATCTGGTAGCACTGCTATTGAGTACTGCCTCCACATCAATAGCTGCATGTGTGTCCACTGTCTTCAATCCTACAGTCAAGCTGATTTTGGGTTCTATTCGCACAGAGCAAATAAAGAATTTAGAGGTTTTTGGACATAATGCTTGACAATTCTCTTTATCATGGGATTGACAATGGTTGTACTCCTTGATTTCCTTTTTTGGTTCACTCTGGGTTTCCTCAGATACTAGTACATTATAACAATTCTGGATCACCAATGGGGAAACCTTCACTGGGACTCTTCCACAAAATTCTTCTGCTTGTCTTCCTCCAACTTTACTTCCTCAATTGTAGCTTCCCTAATTTTCCTCTTCTGTCTGCAATTCCTAGCCATATGTCCTAGTTGCCCACAATTAAAACATTTAAGTGGGGCTCATCTTCCTGCTCGATCAACATCCATTGCATCTGCTGATGCTGTTGACCACATAACTTTAGGTGTCATTGCCATGGCTGGTGGCTGTGCCCTCGGAGTTTGTACCTGAGGCACCCTTCCTTTCTTGGACTTTCCTCCTAATAACTTTCCAAATTTGGCATTTCCATACTTCAACTTCAACTCTGCCTGTTCCTGCCGATATTGCTGATCAAGGTGCATTGCCCACTTACATCACTCTTCCAATGTCTCTGGCATAGAAGGTAGTTAGTAGATAGACTTGAATAAAGAGGGATTTAATCCTGCTTTCAAAAATTCTACCAATGCTGCTCTCCCATATCCATCTGCAAAGCTTCTGCTTTGAACTGCAAAATAAATACATCTGCCATTAGAGAGCCTTGGTGCATGGTTTTTAATTTAACATTAGCTGTCACCTTTGGATTAGGGTCTACAAACTGTGCCTCCAGTCACTCCAAAAATTCCTTGAACATTGCAAATGGTTTATATCCCATGGCAATTTGATTAATAGCTTTGTTTCCCCAGAACTGTGCTTTTCCTCCCTGAATGTATGAGAGAGCAAACATAATTCTAGACTTGGTTGTACAAATCTCTGGCTTCCTCCCATGGATGTACAATACTATAGAGCTGATGAACAATTTCGTATTCTCCATGGTACTGTCAAAGATCTGCAGGGGTGCATACTCATCATCTTTATATTTTATGGTCTCTGGTTTTATTTCTGCTTGTCTAGGCTGGGATGCAGCCAATTCTGACACTAGTTGTGACATTTGTGCTGTAAGCACATCAATTTTTGCTTGTAGCACTGGCATGGAAACAGGGTTAGGACCAGGATTTGAAGTTGAAGGTTCAGACATAATGATTTCAACCTGTGATGAGTCACTTCTTCAACAATTCCAAACATTGGTTTTGGGACCTCTCCAAATGTCTATGAGTCACATGATTCAGTAACTCGAGTACCAAACTCAGCAAAACCCATGATTCAATAACTTGTCAACTGTTTGGGCTCATGAAGCACTTCAAATCAATATCCCTTCCGACATTGCCTGATCTCGGGGATAGTACTGAATTTAACTACTTAAAATAGTCATCCAAATAGAGTAAGGTAAATCTTGACTAAACCAGATCTGAGCAGTTGTCTGGTTGCAGCTGTTCTAATGATGAGTGCTGCCTCTCAATCACTGGTGGTTGCAATGGAAGGTGAGGCATGGCATCAGCTTATGAAAGAAAAGGTAGATTATGTATATACAATTACTTCTGGCTCATGCTAAAAGGATGAGTAATTTGATGTGGCACAGTAAAACAATGATGTACATATGTGCAAGTAAGAAAAGGTGCACTCATTGGAAAGTTGTGTTTTTCTGTTAGGGTGACACCCACTATCTGCTAGCTTGACCGTGCAGGTTCTCTCTACATGAAGGGGGTGGGATCTGCATGTGTGATGGGGGGTTTGATGGTTTTGATGTGAGGGGTTATTATTAGATGAGTTGGTTGAGAAAGGCTTGGTTGAGAAAGGCCTTTCACACCATAAGTGTGGATAGAATACCTAAGAGAACACAACTGGGGTCCCCTAGGTGTATATTTGCAGTTTTTATACTATGTTACATGTATTGTACAATGTTGTTACCAACGCGCTCATACATACACATACATATTGATGTGTGCAAAATAAAATTCTCATGCTAACAAAGTGTAGCATTCTTTGGCATAGGGTAGCATAATTTGATGTAATAAAATAGAATAAAATTTTATTATGTAATGAGGCTGTTTCCTAACAATTCTGCCTGAAACCTATGAACCCTCCAACCATTGATGACCAGGTCTGACCAGAAGTCTGGTGTTTTTTCTGACCAAGTCCTTACCTTGGTAGTAGTGATTGTGAACTCTGACACCAAGGAAGAATTCAGGTGGCTTGTCCACCAGTTTGTGGTGCATGTTGGCATGAATGAAATGGACCCATGAGACCATCCCTGGGGTACAAGCATCTCCCTGTATCATGGGCCCAGGTTTTTAGGGACCAATCACATGAAAGAGATATGGAGAGCAAAAAATAACAACCTTGCTGGGCTGATAACTAAATATTGATCAGCAAAACTGATAAAGAAAGGCACATAAGACCTGTATGCAAGGCAGAGATTAAGGTCTGGCAAATTCAAGTGGCCACTGCTAAAATTTCCACCACAGATGATCATGCAAAGTTCATAGTCATCAGCATCTCAGTGAACTCCCACTTGGAGTTTCCATACCATCACAAATCCTAATGTACAGCCCTCCATGTTCTCAGTGTACCACTGACCCATGGCAGCAAACTTCTTAAGTTGCTCATGCTCAACTGGTGCATATGTCTTGAGGAGCATATCAAGATACTTTTGCTGGGGCACTATTGCTGCAATGTATGACCAAGCATTTCTCGCCATATCTCCAGAGCCCTTTCCATGTAAGTCCATGGATGGGACCAGATCATCATGCTATCCAAATGAGTAAGTGGTGCATTTGGATGAACATTTGAGAGTCAGGCTTACCATGTGTCCCTTTCCATGCTAACAATGAATGTTATGTCGAAGGCCTATCGACTCCATAACATCCAATTGGGAAATGGGATTGACATAGTATTTGCCTGTATCAAAATGAAATGACCTCTGCTGAAGCTCCTAAATCATATGTTATGTGATGGTTCAACATCTTCCTCATCATCCAAGAGAACATCATAGTTGAGGAAGGGGTTTTTGGCACTTTCTTCATGTCTTTGGTTGCCACCCAGATGGGGAGCTGAGATGCCAAGTCTACTGATGTGGTCTTGAGTTTGTTCAACCATGTGGTCAATCTCTTCCTTCTGTTATATATACCACACCCTAAGTATTGTAACTTCAACTTCAAGAACGTAATAGGACTTACAGTATAGCCATCCTGATAAACTTTCTCATTCTCATCCATGTGTTGGCTAGCATAAATAACAAGCCAGTGAGCTTTGGGGGAACCATCCACCCATATGCCTGATGTCTTGTGTAATTTTATCCTGGACTCCAGCATTTCAGAGAACTTGATGCAGGCTTGATGTTTATCATGGGAGACATTGCACTTCTGCAAATCATCTAACCAAACCCCATGACATATATCTACAAGTGTAAGTCTGTGATATAATTACATTGGCAAGACCATTGAAAGCTTACATGTATGGGTATTTGCGAAATGAATCATACACTTCATGCAAGCTGCATAAAATTTAGTTTCCTCTCATAACGCAGCTTCATGGGATAAATTTTTCCCCTTTCACTCAAACTTCTTAGCTTGGTGAGCAAAATTACTAGTTCCTTTTCCTCAAACTGGTAGTACAGCAGTTGTTCTGGTTGATGGGAGGAGGCACCTGCTTGCTTCGTGTATTGTATGGACACTCAATGTAAGACTGTACATAAGTTTATGCATCATGATTAATGTCAGTAGCAAGTTTCTTGACAATTAGCTTACATTGCATTCATTTCCTGCCAGACCTTTGTGTTTCATTGTGGTATTAGTATATAACAAGTTGAAGGATATGATGGAAAGTGAAGACAGTGCAGAGGAGGAGGGTGAAGCTGAGGGTGAGTCTATAGAACCTGATGAAGATGTGGGCCCAAGTAAGAAAGTCTTGCTGCTGCCTACAAAAAAGTTTAGATTATCTTGCTGACATGTGACTATGTGTCTGACATGTGACAATGTCACATCCAAGTTGCCACACTTCTAGGGTTTGTCGATTTTATCCTTGGATTGCTTGACAACTCTAGATGGCTTAATTTCAAGATGGAAAGAGGAGTCAATGTGCCATGGTTAGAAAGAGTATGGTCTGATTTGAATTGATCTGAATGCTGGTGAAGGGACTAGCATGGTATGTCATGGTGCAACTCAAGGATGTTATCGACACCATGGTAGATAAGTGGAGACAATTTGCCAAGATGACACATGTATCTCAAGAAGTAGGGACTGAGGGGTTAGTTTGTCTTCTATCATCTGATTTCACTCCTGTCTCTGATCTATTTTTCTTGCAGAAAGTTGGGTGGATAGGCACTGGTTCTTGATGTGGAAGGTACATGGCATGAATTGACCAGTGTAGTAAACAACTTGGTGGCCAACTTGACCTCTCAGGTAATGTTATGTATCCACTACTATAAACTGTCAGCTTACCCCCTCATAGGTTTGATCCATAGCCAATGTCACAAAAGCCATCCATTGGGGGATTTGAATAAATGAATCGAAGTCAATGCTCATGGAGATATTTTAGACTTGAAAAACACTGTTAATGGTATGGTCATTAGGTACATTTGTTTAATCCTAAGCTGAGTCCTCCACACTTATGATAGGTTGCAGGCATTGGCAGCTGGAGTCATGAGGGTTACATTGGAAGTTGGAAGTTAGGAAAAGTTGGGCATCCAGGCACATGTACCTGATGTCCAAGGTGCATGGTTTGAGTTGGTATAAAACATAAGTTTTTATGTTGTGTTTTTTTTCTTTTTACTCTGGATGTTGTAGGTTAATCAAATGTGCTCTTCCTTAATGGATCAAGTTTGATCTATCACCATTGATATGACTCATACATACTCTAGCTGTGTAATTAGATAGATAGTAGTGACAGTAGTCATATGTGACAAGTAACATCCATAGTTCAGATCCACCACCACTTCTCCTTGGGTCAAACCTGGCATGGCCACAGCCTAGAAAGACAAATCACTGTTATCACTACAGCTGTCGCCTGGGGGGACTTCACACAGGAGATTAAGATTCAAGTCGAAGGCAAGATGTCGATGTTGAATGGTAATATTTTTGCAGCCAAAAAAACCAAATTGGTTATTTATATGCATCCATTTGTGCAGGCACTGTCAACTTCATGGTAGACCAGTTGTCTGCATTCATGTTGGATGTAACTAGAGTCACATTGGAAGTGGGTACACAAGGAATATTGGATGGGCAGGCATGCTTCAAAGGTGTACAAGGAACATGGGCTGACTTGATCTGAAACATCAATGTAAATATCCTTATTTCTCTTTGTTTCTCTCCACTAATTCTCCTTGCAGAAAATGGCCTCCAATTTGACTGACCAGATGTGCTCAATCTTAGAAGTCATTAAAGCCATGGTGTTGGGTGATCTTGGAAAGCTCATGAATGTTGATGTGCAGGAAGAGATGCTTGATTTAAAGATGCCCATCAGTTCCATGGTAGTGCAGTTGAGCACCCTTACAAATGAGGTTATGAGGGTTAGTTTGGAAGTTGGAATGGAGGGTATTTTGTGGGCAGGTGTTCATCCCTGAAGTGCAGGGAATGTGGAAGGTGTGTGTGAAATGAAATGATGTGCTATGAATTGCTCTGATCCTCCCCCCCTCCCTTTTTTTTCAGACCAGGTGCTGACTGACAATGTCAATTTGATGGCTATAAACTTGATGAACCAGGTCCATTTGATCACACAGGTGACCAAGGCTGTGGCAAGGGTGATTTGATGAAGAAGATGGATGTGGATGTGCATAGTGAGATTCTGGAGTTGAAGGAGATGGTTAATGGGATGATGGAGTGTTTAAGTGTGTTTGTGGATAAAGTGACAAGAGTTGTGAGGGTGGTTGGGATGGAGAGGTGATTGGGCAGACAGGCATGGGTGATGAATGTTTGTAGTACTTGGAAGGATTTGACTGATAATGTGAATGTTATAGCTGCTAATGTACATTTTGTGGTCCTTTTTCATTGCCACAGAGAGACTGATTGATGTTTCTTACAGTTGACACTGCGAGTGCATATGATCATTGTCACCACTGTATGTATAGGATTTCTGGCAATGCACAATGCTCATGGTCAGCATAGATGGTTGTTGCACAAGGAGATCTCATGCAAAAGATCATCGGTGCCCATGTTTCTGGAGAGATGCTGAGTTTGGCCAATACAATCAATGACATAATATGATATACCAGCTTGCAATCTTTGCAGATGAAGTCAAGAAAGTTGCTTGGGAGGTCAGGATGGAAGGGAAGCTTGGGGTTTAGGCTGAAGTAGGGAACATTCAAAGAATCTGGCAGGAGATCACATACATTTTCTTGTCTTTTTTGACTTTTTTTCTCCTCCAGACATTCATTGTAATGACTGACATGACCTTTATTAGATTATCACTCAACACCATGGCTGGGAACTTGATGATGCAAGTGAGAGGGTTCGCTCAAATATTGACTGCAGCTATGGATGGCAACTTTACACTGTTCATCACCATTGAGGTGAGTGGTGAGATGGACTCATTGAAGACATGGATCAACCAGATAGTCTTTAATCTCTGGGATAGTATTCAGAAAAACATGGCAGCCAGGGAGGCAGCTGAGTTGGCTAATCAGAGCAAGAGTGAGTTTTTGGCAAATATGTCTCATGAGATCAGGCAATTTTTTTTTGTTGTTTTGCAAATGGGGGTAATAGGATCTTTTTAGAACACCTATGAATGGGATAATCTGCATGATGGAGTTGACTTTGGACAATGACTTGAACCAATTGCAGTGGGAGAGCTTGTTGCTTGTCCATAGTTTGGCTCAATTACTGCTATTGATCTGATGATATCTTAGAAGCAAGGACAACAGCAAAGGAAAGGAAGGCCAACCTGCTCTCCAGGTTGCTGGAAGCAGAGTTGTATTTTGCAGCGGACATTAACCAACTGTGTGATTGCCTCAAAACACTTGCAGCTGGTAGTTCAAAAATTTAGTTGTAATTTACATTATTTTATTGAAGGTATTGATTTTGAAATCTTGGGAGGGGAAGTGTAAACTTGAAGCAAAAGTGAACATATTGAGTTAATTATATTATCACTGATACTAAGACTACCTAAATATGTGATAGTCTGGAACACTAAGACTACCTAAATATGTGATAGTCTGGAACAGTATAACTCAAGTGTAGAGAAGTGGAAATACTAACACATGTACTGATTTTCTGATCTATTGTGGCCAACCAATTCTAAATGTACTCACCCCAATGGACCATCCCAATGTTGATCCATTGGCAGTGGTGATACATCATTACATTACTAAGTGCAAAGCTTATGTTTGAAATCCAAAGAGAATATTTGAGGATCCCTCATCAAGTGTCTCTATACAAAAAGCTATCTACATGAGGGCTGCAAACCAGCCATAATCATACAGTATACTGCAGGATCATTGATATGACCCATGGGGCCATCCATCATACAGTATATTGCAGTATTGATGTGACCCATGAGCTCATCCATCATATAATTTATTGCAGCATTGGCATGATCCATGGGCCCATCTATCATAGTGTCTTCTTGCAGTATTGACATGATGGGCCCATCCATCATAGATGGTCTATAGCAGCACCATCATCCAGGGGACAAGGCTCACAAATCTATAGACATTCTATCTGTATGAACTTATGCCTCTACTCAGCTACTGTGGTCTATTACGATCTATGGGCCCACATTAGCTGGACCATTGCAAGCAGCTTAAAGCCACCATTATTTAGTCCATTTGTAATGGGTGAAATACACTGAAGGGGCTGAACGATCCTCATGTTGGCCAAGGTAGTGGTGAGTTTTGCTCTTGCTAGCCAAATCCTGGCTTACTGACAATGCTCTTTCAGTCATGATTTCATAATAAGGATGGTGTTGATGGTCATGTCCAATTTGTGGAAGCAGACATTCTGCTCATGCCCTCCACAATCCCCATGTGGCATGATGCCCTTTCCAGAGTGGACTATATTAGTTCACAGCTCATTATCCACAATGGCACTGCTATTGGTTTTTAGTTTCTGGATCCCCACCTCTTTCTAGGTTCTTCAAATTCAACTGTCTATACTGTGTGTTGGTTGGCAGCTCATAGCTACCACATGTGGACTCTGGGTAATTGCTGAAAAGGCACTCCTCCTGACTATACCAACTCATTCAATTTGTTGGTCACTGGTTAGGCTCTGTTTGGCAAGTCAACTTGAGTTGGAGAGTTGAGATTCATAAGCATAAATAGATGATGTAATCATACCAAATTTAGTAGAGTCAATGGATCTTAGTTTACACAGCACATCAGTGGTTGCAACATGCCACAAAACACCAGTCCTGATATCCTGCATCAGTGAATTCTTGCAGCTGTAGCCTACTATGGCCATGCTATTTGTATTGCTGCCATTTTATATGCTTCACCACACTATTGGAAGCAACCATATCATACATCAGCCTTGACAGGTGCAGCATGGGTGAAAGAGCTGATCAATGGCCATCCTGACAGGATATGGACTGCACTTGGAATGTACTGGAACTGCATTTTGTATGTGGATTGAGTGACTCTTGACATGTGGATCTGGAAGAACAGGTAGCAATATTTCTTTACATGTGTGTTACAGGGCTGTCCATTGAGCATGTTGGTGAGAGATTTCAATGTTCAAATGATACCATATCCAAGTAGGTTCTCATACAATGATCCTGCCATACACCAGTTTTTGAATGACAAATTAGATACTTTTGCAAGATTTTGATGGCTATATCATCCCCCCCATTCTATACCAAACATGTTCAGTTGCCTAATGCCAATGATCTAACACCTTCCTACATTCTCAACAATACCAAACTCTTTCCCTTTCTCAAAGATGCTCTTGGAGGTATGGATGGTGTCTACATCAATTCCTGTCCATCTGCTTCTAAGTGAGATGGGTTTCATAATCATAAAGGTGGTTTATCACAGAACTGCCTAGCATGCTGCTCTTTTGATCTATGATTCTTGTATATGGTTAGTGGCTGGGAAGGCTCAGCTGCAGATGGAGCTTGATTTCTGAGCTCTCATTTTAATGACTTGACAATTCCAACTGGCAAATTCTATCTTGCAGATGCAGGCTTTGGAGCTTGTGATGCATTGCTTGTTCCATACTGTGGTGTCTGGTACCACCTCGCTGAATGGGGTCATGCTAATCTTTGGTGGGGGGAAGGGCACAGTTCTGGAGAAATGAGGCTATTGATCACATTTCTGTGGGAAATAAACCATTTGCAACCTTCAAGGAATTTCTGGAGAGACTGGATGCACAGTTTGGGGACCCTAATCCAAAGGTGACAGCCAATGCTAAATTAAAAACCATGCACCAAGGTTCTATAACAGCAGATGAATTCTTTTGTTCACAATTTTATCATGATTCATGATTCACATAATGTTGAAGATCTTCTTGAAGTGCATGGGCAACCTGAGTCTAATGATTGTGATATTGGAACATTGGCAGAAACACATGTGACCCATGCTGAGAAACTGCAGGCAGAAGTATTTCAGAACAAAATAGCAGAAGAGATGTGGACCAGTTATCAAGATCTATTACATAAGCAGGAGGAGGAGGATGGCATGGATATTTAGGAATCTAGGACTAAGATATGGATGGTAGATCTCAGAGTGGTATGAAAAAGAGTGGTATGAGAATGAATAGATTGAAGGAATGTGAATGTAGCATAGCCAAAAAGTGAAGTTAGTCTCTATCTGACCAATAAATAGGTACTTCAATATTGAGCTGGTCACAAACCCAGGCAACCCAAAGCTCATCTTCCAAAACTGCATGTATTGACAGCCTTATCATCCTTTTGAAGGATATGAACCAATAAAAGGAGCTGTGAACTGGTCAGCCATGACTTCTCAACCTTCTGGACTTGTTTCAAGGCATGCTGTCTTTGACGAGGGGTATCTGGCCCAGAACCAGAGGGGGCAAGTGCATTAGCAATCACTTCACCAAAGGAATTCATTGACTGTGCAAGACTTTCAAGACCAGAGACTTGGCTTTCTTGTGAGATCGAGGAGATTGCTGAGTGGGAGTTGCTAGAATGTGGTGCTTTGCAGGCTGGGAAGATGTAACAGGAGTGACTGTTGGAGGCTGTGTATTGTCAGTATTGAAAGACACCAACATAGTGATTAAAACATATCTGCTCATCCTTGTCATTTAATAACCCTTATCTAGTGAGCCATGCATGGCTAAGGGACTTGCTTGAGGTGGTTCATCAGTTAAATACTCATTCCCCACTCCAGCAGCCCCACCCATCCCAGTGGAAGCATCAGAAGCCTGAAAAACATTGATACCACATGTCATTGATGGCATAATGCATGAAACCTTCTTGAGATGGATCCATTCTGCATTCTGAAAGGGCTTGGCATCTTTGTGTTGTGTGACATAGGGGTCCCAACTGTCAGCAGTGGTGTAATCAATAGAAGCACCAGTTTCATCATCCCATGTCCATCTGGACACAGCATGAATTGCCTTCATGAGGGCATACACCTTTTTCAACTGTGATGGTTGTCAATGAGCCAATGGAGATAGAGGAGGAATACACATACATTTCCCCACTTGTACTTGCAAGAGCCTGGGGTCTTTGGACCTCCCTTGGTGATGAGGGGAGAAAGCTTCTCTGATGCACCTGTTCAGACAAAAACCTTGAATTTGCCACCATCTCTAGCAGTAGGCTCCAGTTCTGGAAGATAATCAATAAGGGCAACCTCATCGGCTTTAGTCCAGACAGCATTGTCAGGCATTTTGAGCATACAATGATTATCACTCAATGTTTTGAGTTTGCACTATGATTACATTATCTATTTATGCTTACAAATCTCAACTTCAAACTCCAACTCCAACTCAAGTTGAGTTGCTGAATGGAGCCTTAGTGAAAAAATTTCAGAAAAGTGATGAGTTGATCGAGTTGGTATGTACAGTAATGGTACAATGAAAAATTTGCATAGTGTTTTGAGGGTTCATAAGTCACCTGACAATGTTCTTCAAGGCTCATTAATTGGGGCCTCACAATGCCCTGATTCTGCCACTTTTATATTTCCTTATAATTTTTAGTTTTGTATATAAACCATGTTCTGTATCAACAGTATTGTATGGCATAATAAATGTAATGGGACATTTGCTTACCAGTGTAACATATATTTGCACTGCAGAGGAGATTGAGCTCAACCTGTGCCAAGTCATCATCTGCAAATATACCATCTCAAAAGGATTTAGAATCATGAATGCTCTGCCCTCCCATGGATGGCCCTATCAGTGCATCATCAAAACTGAGCATCTTGACAGCTAGGCACCAGATAATCCTGCCATGCAGCAGTGCAGCATGGGCCCAAGGCTGTAAAAAGATCACTGTACATTGTTCCTGGTATGCCTCATAATCCTTTGATGTAAACTTGTAGCCTGATAGGCATATAGGGAGCACCAGACTAGGAGATCCAAAGGGACAGGGTACAACATTGAGCAGGATGAGTGTTCTAAAGGGGATACCTTGCTGAATAAGGCAATGGGCCACATCATACTCATTGAAGTTCATGTTCAATCAGCAGACAAATAGAACATCAGAAGGTGAGGTAACTGCAAGCTTTCACCTGACTGTTGTATGCCAGCCAAATTCAAATAGGAGTAGGTTATGGTTGACATGGAAAACATATTTGAGGCATTGGGCTCTAGTGAGCAGTGCTCATGTGTCATTATTCAGGTCAGATTTATCTGTATTTGGTATTTGTACAATGTGTGTCTTGATGAATCCCTGGGCAAGCCCAGCTAATGCCACAAAAACTTTTTGTTGTCTGTAACTGAGAAGCCAAGCAAATGTGAAAAAAGCCTCTGGGCCTCCTTGTCACCAACAAATTTAGGTACATGCATGGGGTCAAGATGGAGAGGGGGCAAGAAACCATAATGTTGCAAAAGTATTTCCACTGGTTCATGACAGTAAAGATGTGCCAAATCAAAGATTTCATGCTTGTCAACAATAGGGTATTGTGAGTAGTGGAACTGATTGTGTTGGAATGGCTCAGGGTTCTGGTTGTAACTCTGAACCAGTGGTCAACCCTACACCCTTGAAATAGTGCAAACATGTGCTGCTCAAACATGTTCCAATGGTGCTTACATACACTGTTCGAATGCAAACATAACTCTCTGTCTGCTTACTTCCATAGTAACAAGCTCACCTACTTCCAACTTCATTGCATTATCACCATCACACACTTGTACATCCATGGCACTGTGCATACCAAGAATTCCAATTATTAAGCATGCATGCCTATTTAAGGTATGTGTTTTGCTCTCATGGAATTTAACTGTATGAAAATTTTTTACAGTGTGGTTACAGAGTTGAAATTCAGGTAACCTCACATATAGCATGGAAAGAAATCTTCCATTGCTAGTGTTAAAGGGTCCAGTCCAATCCAGTCTTTCGACCAAAAATTAAAAGACCGCAACCTAAACTGGTCTAGGACTGTTCTTGATGTTGGGGAGCTGAACTGGACCTTCTAGGACCAGTCTTTTTTGGTTAATAAACTGGAAAAAGACTGGTTTAGTGTTATAAAATTTGTCATAACAATATATGCATGCATTTTGTAGCTAGCATCACTCATAACTTTAAATAATTAATAAGATAAGAAAGGTATTGTAAATACCCAGCTCCTAATCTAACTTTTAAGAGATTTGATGAAGATTTGATGTAGATATGACCAAAACCAAGTTACATATCCTAAAGACTCAGGCAAAATGTAATGTGACAACCATAAATCATGTGATGCATACCCTGCATTGATTGATGGTGGAAATATTCTACTACATATTTACCCCACATTCACTAATTGAATAAAGAAAAGGATCAAAATATGAGTGAGATACAATGAAAGTCAATCTGGTACAAAACAAAACTCATACAAAAGTGTATTTGGTTATATCTTGCTCAATTCTTAACCATTTTTGATGAACCGAGGATCAAATTTACTGCATTATATGTGGAAACATGGTACAATATATGTTCCCATAATCAGACCAGTATTGTTTGGTTTTATAATAGTTCTCAAAATGAAAGACTGCTAACTGGACTGCAAAAGACTGGTACATAAATAGACCTCTGGTCTGGTCTTTTCCAATCCAATTCAGTTCAGTTTCAGACTTTTTATTGGTCCTATGGACTGGACCCTTGAACACTATCCATCACTATGATTATCAATTTCTCCAATCACTTAAAAAGGTCAGCAGGTGCAGGGAACATGTGGTATGTCTTTTGATCTCTCCTCTACTTTTCCTCACACCCTGTCTAGTAGAACCAAGTATGCATAGGAGGGCTTGTCATATTTGATGACAATGGTAAGGATGCAGTGTTTGATCTCAATGACATATGCAGGATCTTTGGTAGGTAGGTATTATTTTGTTCATAACCCTCCATTTGATTGTCTAATATCAAATCCAACAGATAGATTTAAATTTGTTTTGAAATTGCTTTGTTCTTAATCATACATTTAGACTCCAAAAAATACAGAATATTTTACAAGCTTGTTGTTCCATGAGTTATTTCCCTAAGTTCCCAGTACCTTCATCCACTCAATGATATATTAGTTTTCCTACAACCTGAACACTTAACATTTTTCATGAGTTTACAACTTGGGTATTCAATTTACTATTAACTCTTCTTTCTTCAATGTCTGCATGTGCACTCCTCAGTACATTTATATCCAACTGAACATGGCATCAGAGAAAGTTGAACAGGTAGGAAATGGCATCTGTGTTCCTTCCTGTCTAGTGTTTAAAGGTCTGGTCCATAGGACCAGAAAAAGATTGAAGATTGAACTGAACCAATAATAATACTTGACCTGGAAACCTAACAAAAACCCTGTTAAAAGGCCTAATAAGTGTAACACAGGCTAGAGGAAGGGTGCAAGTTGGTGCTAAATATCACTGCTGTTACCCAAAGGTTGTAGTTAGAGGTGTAGAATGGTGAGAAATGTTGCAAATAGTTTTTAGAGGCATATGAAGATGTTCAAAAGAGGTTTGAAGAGGTTTGAAGAGGTTTGAAGAGGTTTGAAGAGGTTTGAAGTAGTTTGAAGAAGGTTTGAAGAGGTTTGAAGAGGTTTGAAGTAGTTCAAAGAAGTTTCAAAAAGGTTCGAGGAGGTTTGAAGGAATTGGGCTGGTGTCAAGGGATATTGGGAAATAAATATAGCAAATTTGAGAGAGTTTTCAAGAGATGATAGGTGAAATATGATAAGTTGAGAAGCTAGTATGAAAGTTCAAAGAAGTTTGTGATAATTCACAGAACTTAGAAATACGAAGTGAGGCTTGGACTCAAGAGGACAGCTCTTAAATCAGATGATAATGGGAGAGGGTGACTTCTTCTCTGTTGTTCTAAGTAACTAGTGCAAGTCTATATACATTTTGAAGAGATAGTACTAAAAATGAAATATAACATGTGTAGAACACAAGGCAGTATGCACAGCAATAAAGGACTTTGTAAATCATAAAACAAATAAGAAATGATAATTGAAATGTACAGTGTCCCAGTATAGTAAGAGTACTTATCCTATTGCTTCAATATATCATTGAGACACAAAAGCACTATTATCGCATCCTAAAGTCTTTTGTCGTATCTTCTTGTGTCCAGTAGTGCTCGATATGCAATGCAATGGCTCATGCTGGATGTGCTGAGTGTATCAAAAAAGTTTTGGGATAGCCATATGGCAGCCAACTTCATTTGAAGTGCTGCGAAGTTTTTTGAAGGCATTCAAAGTGTTGTGAAGTCATTCAAAGTCATTCAAAATAGTTCAAAATTGGTTCAAAATCAAATTTCTAGGGTTTGTAGGGGTTGGGATCATAAGTCGTTGATGATACTCAACCTGGAAACCTAGCAAAAACCTGTTAAAAGGCTTATGAAGTATAACTCAGGCTAGAGGAAGGGTGTGAGTTGGTACTAAATATCACGGCTAATACCAAAACATTGTGTTTAGTGACGCAAAATGGTAAGGGATGTGGTGAATAGTCTTCAGAAGGATACAAAGATGTTCGAAAGAGTTTGAAATAGGTTCAAAGATGTGCGAAGTAGTTCGAAGCAGGTTCAAATGGGTTCGAAGTTGTTCAAAGTGAGTTCGAGAAGGTTTGAAGATGTCCAACTGGTGGCGAGATATGTGAAGAATGAATATAGCAAATAAAAAGTGGTTTTCAAGTGGCAATAGGCAATAGGTGATGAGTTGAGAGCGGATACGAAAGTTTGAAGGAGTTCGCAGTATTTCGCAGAACTTCAGAGATATGATGTGAGCTAAGACTCAAGAGATGGCTCTTAAATCTGATGGTAGTGGAGAGGGTAACTCTTCTCTGTTCCCTGTTGCTTTGCTTTTTCTGTCATTCTAAGTAACTAATACAAGTCTATATACAAATTGAAGAGATAGTACTAAAAAGACAATAATAACATGTGTAAAACATGAGGCAATATATACAATAATGAGGACTTTGTAATTCATAAAACAAATGAGAAATGATAAATAAATGAAATGTACATTGTCTCAGTATAGTAAAAGTTCTTGTTCTATTGTTTCAATATATCATTGAAACATAAAACCACACTTATCATATTCTAAATCTCTTGTAGTCTCTCTTTGTGTCTGGCAGCACTTGATATGTGATGAAATGGTTTATTCAGAATGAGCAGTGCAAGTCGAAATGGTTTTGAAACAGCTATATGGTGGCCAATATCATTCGAAGTAGTATGAAGTCATTTGAGGTGTCGCAAAATCATTTGAAAGCATTCAAAATGTCTCAAAGTCATTCGAAGTAGTGCAAAATGGTTCAAAAATGTTCAAAAAGGGTTCATGGTCGATTTTGTGACATTCATAGTGGTTCAGAGCGTCTGTCATAATGTCTCAATACGAGTGGGAATCTTCTCCAGACCTTAAAGCACATAATGGACCTATCATCGTAGTGTGTCAATACATTTGAAAACCTTCCTGCACCCTAGAGCACACAATGGACCTATCACTGACACATGGTCCAGTCCATTTTTTGGTTGCAGTTGCTTACTTCTGAGCTCAGTCCAGTTGCTGGTTGCCTTGTTTTGAAAATATTTAAAAACTGTTACAAAACTGGTTGCAATCGATTGAAACCAGTCTTTGAACAGTAGTATATACTCACATAAACATAGCTATTATTACAAGAAAAATATGACTAATATATACTATTAATACTATTTATACTAAACACTATATACAGGAATAGGCAATGGGATGAGCCTGGGGGGGGGGAAAGCACTCATGAAATGAGTGTTTATATACTCTGTGGCTGTGCACAGACCATTTGGTCATGTTTATGCCCCAAAAAAAGAAAGTGGCACCACTTGCCAAACAATTCCCATGACTACCAACAGGGCCATTTCATTTTTTGTTTTTCTCATTTTATTTTATTTTAGTTCTATTAGCAAGCTGTCACCACTGCAAGCACCTGCTTGCAGGGTGTCATATAATTAGTTTTATTTAATACAACATAAAAATTAGTTAGTAGAGTAGTTTTTGTATTGTAAGACCAGTTCAGACCAATGCCAGGACTGGCAGCAACTGGTCCCAACCAGTCCTTGATAGGACCAGTTGAGATCAGTTGATGAACCACAACTGGACTGAGATGAACTGGTCCTAGGTGGTTTGGTCTGGTTACATAGATATGAGGTTGCAGTCCCAACCAGTTTCAGTTGTGGTTGTGGCCCATCATTGTCTAAAAGCCAGACTGAACCAGACCCTAAAACACTATTCCTGTCCTCTTTGGATGGTGCAGTTTTGAGAAGCCTTTTCATCCCAATACCATGCCATATCATAAATACCATAGAAATATATTATATTGGAGCAAAATATTGGTTACTCACAACTGTGGTCCAACACCAGAGAAAACACACCATTACATCATGTTTCATTGCACAACAAGTACCACATGGACATAAAACTTCAATGCCTCAGCAGCATGGATGAGTCCACTTGTGACCATTCTACCATTCTGCCATGCATGCACATGTTGAAGTTATTTGGGCCTCTGTCCCTTGGGGGGTTTTATATATCTACAGCCAACACTCTCTGGTAACAAACACATTTTTAGGATATTCAGGCTATCAGGTTCTCAATGTAATAACACATACATTAGACCTCCAACATAGCTCATAGCCTCTTGGCTTCCTTCTCATCACATTCTTTCCAGTACTCTGCTAGCCATCTTTTTCTTCCTCTTTTGTCCTCTGTGTCCTCCTCACGATAGAGCCATGTGTCATGTGTAATAAATTTCATATTATTTTGTTTTGAGACAACCCAGAAAAGTTCAGATTCTGTGTGTAGAGGAGCTGTAGAAGTCCAGAATGCATGCCTGCATTTCATTTTCAAATGTTGGGACCTCCCATATCTCACTTATCCCATATGGGTATGCATCCTTTACTGCAGGGTCCTCAGCGACTTCACCTTCAGCAGGCAATGTATTATTATCCAGTGCTACATCAGGGCTGACAATCAGTAAAGCTTTGCTGTCTGGGTAGTGGTCTTTATCATCTGAGTCTGGTTCCTCCAGGTACTCTCTTCCCTGTCATCTTCCTAAAAGGATCACCACTGTTTGCATAGTGAGTATTCACTGGTTTCCTCATTTTTCTCACCACCTGTCATCCAGTAGGCCATTGTGCCTACTGTTGCCCTTAAGAACTCTGAGTTGCCTTCGCTATCACCGCTGACATCCTGTACAGACTCTGCCAACCTGTCACAATCTCTGAGAAAAGGTGACAATGCACATACAGTCACTACTGCTGACCCTGCCATCTTAATAGACTCCTGCATGCATACATTTAGTGTTTCTGATGACACTGACACTGACTCCTCCACCTATAACCCCCTGCCATTCATAGCACATAAAATTTCTACCAATAGCCCTGCTGAATGTGTACACACTGAACCCAAACACATCCCATTGCTCATGCCTGGTGAAGTGTCATCCATGGTCATGCATCAGTGGGAGATGGCATGCAAGGGTTTTTTTTCTACAAATAAGAAACTGGAGGAGACAGATCATGTCACTGCAGTTCTACCTGGGCTTAAGAACATGCACAGCTGAGACTGGGTTGTGACACATTGTATGGAGTGTATTGCAGTGCCTTTCACCAGCTTCATGAAAGGATTATGCAAGGAATTCCTGTCCAATGGATGGGATGACAAACTTCATGCTTGTATATGCAACACTCACCTCAGGACCTCTGACTCATTCTTGAAGTGGGTCAATGATATTTGTCACCTTAACATCATCTTACATGGCATAAACTATCATTTTTTTGAGGACACCCTGCATTTCCAACTTGATAGTCTCCTTGATGTTGACCTCTGCATGTGTTGCAAAACCCATAAAATAAAGGAGCTAGTTGATGCTGCTGCCAATGCGACAGGGGAAAAGACTGGGGAGGCTTGTCTCTCAACCTGGATTGCTGAAGTCTGCAAGCTCGCAGAAGAATGTTATCACAACACCAAATGTTACCTTGAACCAAGCAAGTCATCTCATGGTTGAAGTGAGATTGGCATCCAGGTTGTTTGTCATCGTCCCTGCATTATCATTGCTGCCATTCATTTGTCTTGCACATTGTTCATTGTCCCAATGTTCATTGGAATTGGTGTTGGTGTTTGCTGGCATTGGTGTGGGCATTCACTGGCATTGGTGTTGGTGTTCACTGGCATTGGTGTTTGCTGGCATTGGCATTGGCATTTGTTGGTGTTGGTGGCATTGTTTGTCATCCTGGATTCCATCATCATCAGCACCACCATCTCCCCTATGAGCAGTGGCTTGCAGGCAGGGTAGTGGCACTGTGTGATGTGGCATTTATGTTGTCATCCAGAATGGAGCCCATTGCGACCCTGTGAGCAGATGCTCTCAGTGGCAGCATGGGGCATAGGGAGGCATTGTTATAAAAGGCAAGAACCTGAAAAAAGAAGAACATTACTTAGTTGGTTGTAGCAATAAAAAGTCAAATATAAAAAAACTTACCCTAGGCCCAAACAACACTAGTCATTGTTTGGGCAGCTCATGGCATTGGCGTTGGCTGGGATTGATGTCAGCGCAGTGTCAGGAGGGCATGCGGCAGGCCTCAGGTGGTTGGGTGATGCTGTTTTTGAAAGGCAAGAAACTAGAAAATCAGAAAATGCAGTGTTAGTAAAAATAATGAAATCAACAATAAAAAAACATACTGGGACCCAAACGATGAGCTAGTCATTGTTGGGGCCCACTTCATGGTCATCCAGCTTAGGTGGGGGTGTTTTTGAGCTGGGCCATGCATGCATTGTTGGTGGTGAGAGAGATGGTGGAGAGAAAGCAGCAGGAAAGTGGTGTTGTATTGCAAGCTCCCAAATGCCAGGCTCTTTCAAATAATTCCCAAGCCCTTAACACCATATCTATAAACAGTCATAACACTGTGAATTCCTCTGCAGGCACATGAATGAAGCTGCCTCATCTCATGGATAATGAACAATCCCTCTTGCACAAGCACCAGGGCTGTATGAAGTGTCACCATGGTTATCAAACTCACCATGCCTCTGATTGCCCTTTTGACTTCCCTGACCCTCGCAACTATAGAGAATTGATGGAAGAAATCCTGCTTAGTTATAAACGTGGAGGCACATCCAGCAACAAGACAGTTAACATTGTAACATCATCTTCATGAATTGAGGATACCGATGATGTTGACTCTTCCATCATGGGGGCCATCATGCTAAATGCCATTTTGGGTGCAGGCTCTAAATCTGAGGACATGAGTGCTCCCTTGACTGTGAAACATCTGCATTGGATGTGCTCCCTACTGGGACTGTCTGTTAATGAACCATTTACAGTAGACAGTATGCTGGATTGCAGGGCACATCTTATGCTCATCAACAAGGCTTTGGTGTGCCTTTTGGGCCTCCATCATTTCTGTCTTCATAAGCCACTTCCAATTTCTGTTGCTCTCAACAACACCATGTTTTCCGATAGTCATTTGCATGAATATGTCAAGATCATGCCATTCTCTCCTGACTCTGCTTATGTTTCCCATATTAAAGCTATTGTTACTCCCAACCTTTGTGTTCTGCTTCTCTTGGGACTGCCCTTTCTGGCCATAAATCATATCTTTGCAGACTTTGTTGCATGCACTTCCATTGATAAACATTGTAATTTTGACTTGTTAAACCCTCCATCAGAAATGAAACCAAACCAATTTGTTGAGCCTGCAATGTCTGTTGTGGATGTGAAGAGAGAGAAGAAGTCAATGTTAGAGGAACTTGTGTTAGTATGTAAAGAACATTTGAAATGCAGAAAAGGAGTTTCCAAAATTGTTACACCCTTGGACATTTCTGCAATGGTGAGAGACCAAATTGAGATCCTAGAGCTATAGGAAAAATTCAGTTCTCTCAAGAAAGAATCTTTAGTTTAAGGATGTATTTGAACCATTGCCTCACGTTGATAGATTGCCTCAGAATGTCACACCGCATATTAAATTGAAAGATGCAGAGCAAACAATTAAGACTCATACCTATACTTGTCTGTACAAATTCTGCAAGGCATGGCAAACCTTGATTCAACAACATCTTGATGCAGGATGCATCCACTCTTCATCATCGCCTCATGCTTCTCCTGCATTCATAATACAAAAATCGGACCTTTCAGTGTTGCCCCACTTGATCAATGACTACTGGCAGCTAAACAAAAACACTATCATGGACTTCCATCCCCTGCCTCACATCAATGACATTCTGAATGACTGTGCCAAGGGGAAGATTTGGGCCACCATCGACATGACAAATAGTTTCTTCCAGATGCACATGCATCCAAATGACATTCCCCTGACTGCTGTATCCACCCCATTCAGCTTGTTTAAGTGGATGGTGATGCCAATGGGGTTGAGAAATGCACCTGCCATCCACCAATGATGCATAACATCAGCCTTATGCCCTTATAGCAGAAGGATCTACATCTATCTAGATGATATCATCATTTGGTCTAATATGGTGGAAGAGCATTGTGAGAACATTTGAACGATACTAACTGCCTTATGTGGCTCACAATTATACTGTAACCCTCAAAAGATGCTGTTATTTCAGACTGAAGTGGACTTTCTGGGCCATCACATTTCTGCTCGAGGTATCAAGGCTGACACAAAAAAAACAGACTGCATTGTTGGCTGGCCCAGGCCATGCAGTGCAAAAGAGGTTTGACAGTCGTGTGTTACATTGTGCACTGTTTACCACAGATCATGGAGCACACTCAGGTTCTAACAGAACTCATGACTAAAGATTGTAATACAACTTCTCCATCATGGACTGACATGCACAAGCAGGCCTTTGAGGTGATCAAGAAAGCTGTGGTGGGTCATGATTGCTTAATGACCATCGACCACAATCAGATGCTGGACATGAAAATATTTGTGATGACTGATGCTAGTGATTTCCAATCCAGAGTGGTGCTCTCCTTTGAAAAAACTTGGGAATATGCTCAACCTGTTGCATTCGACTCTATGACCTTCAAGGGGGTGGAACTAAACTACCCAGTACATGAGAAGAAAATGTTGGTGATTATCCATGCTCTGTATAAATGGTGCTGATAGGTCCACTGCACGCTCTAAGGTCTGGAGAAAATTTCCAATTGTATTGACACATTACAACAGATGCTCTGAACTGCTACAAACACTACAAAATCCTTTTCCAACATTTTCGAACTATTTTGCACTACTTCAAATGACTTCAAACCATTTCGAACCATTTCACAACATTTCGAATGCTTTCGAACAACTTTGCAGCACTTCAAACAAAGTCAGCTGCCACATAACTGTTTCAAAACCATTTCAATACATGCTGCACATTCAGAGTGAGCCATTTTGTCGCATATCAAGCACTACCAGATACAAGAAGAGATGACAAGAGACTTAGAATGTGATAAGTGTGGTTTTTTTGCTTCAATGATATATTGAAGCAAAGAGATAAGTACTTTTACTATATGGGGACACTGTACATTTTGATTATTTATTATTTATTATTTGTTTTATGGTTTACCAAGTCCTCATTGCTGCACATACAATATTGCCTCATGTACTACACATGTTAGATTTCCTTTTTAGTACTATCTCTTCAAAATGTATATAGACTTGTATTAGTTACTTAGAACAACAGAGAAGAAGTACCCTCTCCCTTATCATTTGATTTAAGAGCCATTCTCTTGAGTCTTAGCTTCACATCATATCTTTAAGTTCTGTGAAATATCGTGAACTTCTTCAAACTATCGTATTCGCTCCTCGATTTATCACATATCGCCCATTGCCTCTCAAAAAACACTTCTTATTTGCTGTATTCACTCCTCAACACCAGTCCAACACCTTTGACTCCCTTTGAACTACTTTGAACCTCTTTGAACCTCTTTGAACTACTTTATGCATCCTTCAAATCTTTTTGAACCTTCTTTGAGCCTTTTTGTATGCTCATAAAGCTCATTCACAATGCTTCTCACCATTTTACGCTACTAATCACAATCTTTGGGTGGCAGTGGTTGTTGGAGCAGACTACATACGCTGCACAGAGGAAGAGACAACACGTTCCTTATAACCTATCTGGGGTTTAGTTAGTCTTAGAGCTAGGGTTTAGCAGAGGTAAGAACACTGTATATCTTCTATAGTACAGGTTCTCCTTATATACATAATAGTAAGGATGTCACATGACTCAGGAATGTGTTTACCACATGTATGCGCAGTAAGCGCAGTAACATGTGTGTGCTGCATGCTTGGCCTCATGTATGCAGCATGCATCAGGATTAAATTTCAACACCCCCCCTCAAACTGTACAGTGCTCTAAGCAGCTAAGTTTGAATCTTGAAAGTAATTCCAAGAGAGTCTCTAAATTTCCTGAATAAGACAGCGCCAAGGTTCTTTGTGAACATGTCAGCTGGATTATCATTTCCAGGAATGAAAACGACTGTGACTTTGTCATTTTCTATGCATTCGCGGGTATAGTGGTAGCGAATGTCTATATGTTTGGTCCTTCTTTCCTGAACTGGATTTGATCTGATAAAGATGGATCCCTGATTATCAGCGCAGATTGGTACGCGCTTCAGTACATATCCAAGTTCCTGGAATAAGGACTCTATCCACACTATCTGTCGACAAGTGTTGGAGAGAGCCATATATTCGGCTTCTGTGGATGACAGTGCTACAGTTTTTTGTAAACGGGACTGCCAGCACACAATGCCACTTGCTAGAGTAGCAAAGTAACCCATTGTAGATCGGCGTTTGACAGTGTCAGCTGCCCAATCAGAATCTGTGAAGGCCTGTAGCCCCTCGGACTTCTCACCATCATAGACAATGTTATATTTCTGGGTTTCCACCAGATAGTGCATGATGTACATCGCTTTGTCTAGATGTTCTTGACTAGGATTAGCCAAGAATTGCGACATCTTGATTACTGCATAAGCGATATCAGGTCACGTTCCGAGCATCAGATACAATAAAGATCCGATCACAGACTGATATTTTGATCTAAGCATCGCATTGGGCGTTGCTGTGTTTTCCGATGGTTTGTAACCAGTCAGAAGTGGAGTGGGGGTCGCTTTGGCATTTGTCATCTCGAATCTCTCAAGCACTTTGGCGAGATATTCAGTTTGATCGAGTTTGACTTTGCTTGCAGTCTGGGTGATGCGCATGCCTAAGAATTCCGTGACTTTTTCAGTACTACGGCACTTCCAATGCTTTAGACAAGCATTTTTCTTTTCATCCACAAGTTTCTTGTTCTTCCCCATGAACAAGCCATTATCAACATAGATGAGTGCAATAACAATGCTGCCTGTCTTAGGATCCTTGTGTATAAAAATGCCAGCATTGGAGCTGGCGCACACAAACCCAATGGTGCGCATAAATGCCTCTAGCTCTTTCCACCATGCAAGTGAGGCTTGTTTAAGGCCATACAATGCTCGGCGTAAGCACAATACTTTGTGCTCTTTTCCCTCGAGTCTGAAACCCTTGGGTTGATCCATATAGATCTCCTCATCTAGTTTGCCATATAAAAATGCAGTTTTTACATCTAGGCCAGTCATATACATGCCTTCTAGAGATGCAAGTGCAAACATGAGGCGTACGGTCTCGTAGCGGACTACCGGTGAGAAAATCTCATCAAAGTCAACGCCTTCGACTTGTGAAAAGCCTTTGGCCACGAGTCTGGCTCGTTTTCTTCCATCCGATTTTATGGAGAAAACCCATCTATTTTTGATCGTTTTTTGATCATGTGGAAGATCGACGATGTCATAGACTTGTCGCTTACGAAGAGCCTCTAATTCTTCATGACAAGCTTGTTTCCACTCACGTTGCTGCTGCCGTGGTAGGCACGCAATATCGCGAAATTGGTTTGGAACTTGGCTTATTTCGCTCGATGGTTTGACTGCTTTTGACAACAGCCAGCGAATAAGCTTATCTCCTCCTTCCTTGGTTATCTTTTTAATATAACCTGCTTCGTCCGGTTCCCCCATTGGGTGATCATGTTCTTGATCATTGGAATCGGGCACACTCTCGTGGGGTGCCGAACTCGGTCCAGCAACCGGTTCTTTCTGTTGAGATTGTGGTCATGTTCGGTTATGATCCGAATCTTGACCTACAGATCTCTTCCAATATCGATCACGTGCAATGTCTCTCTCTATGTCAGAGGGGAGTCGCTTCTCTCCATAGGTATTGCCAGGACGGTTTGGGATGTTCCTCTGCCTGCCTGATCGACGGGGCAATTGCTGCCATTCCTGTTGATCATCACGTCTTGGACGAAAGTCCTCAGTGGTTACTGGAGGCGGCGGAGGAGGAGCATTTGTCACATCATCATGTGCCTTTTGCTCACTTGGTACATCATCATCATCATTTTCTGATGATGGAGGAAGGGGCAGATCTTGTGGCAGTATAGAATCATCGCCATCCGTTCCAGATGAGTGGTCATCATCTTCTGGTTCTGGAGGTGGAAAATCACCAAGGTCTGTATTGGCAGGAGTCTTAGCTCCGGGACAGCATGGGAACAACGTTTCATCAAATAGTGCCGTAGCACCAATGAATATTGCGCCACTAGGTCGCATGAAATGGTATGCTTTAATGCCATCTTCTAATCCAAGGTACGTCATCAACTCCGATCGAGGAGCCAATGTGTTTGGACGCTTCTCCTTGGGTAGGTAGACGTAAGCACCACAACCAAAAACCTTCAGATCGTTTAGATCTGGGCGGACCTTTGTCAGGTCCTCAACCAGTGTCAGCCATTTCAGGCGCCTTATCGGGGTTCGGTTGTATAGGTGTGTTGCATGTTCAATGCAAAATTCCCACCATGATTGTGGTAGACATGCAGTAAATCGCAGGGTTTGCGACTTTTCCATTATTGTCCTTATGGCATGCTCTGCGCGCCCATTCTGTTGGTGAACATGGGGTGCAGACATCTCTATTTTGATGCCAAAGTCCTTGAGCACATTTTGTAGCTCACGATCTTTGAACTCCCCCCCTGGATCAACATGCCAGCGCTTGATTGTAGCGCCATACTGTGTCAAAGCCACTGCCCAAAATTGTCTGATGCCGATTAGCAGCATCAGATTTCTTTTTAAGGCATTGGACCCAGATATGTGACGTTTTGTCATCCAGAAATACAATAAAGTATTTATGTTTATGGTACGATAGTACTGGGAGTTCCTTCAGATCGGAATGTATTAATTCAAAGGGTCTTTCTGCATGTGAATCTGATTCGGGAAAAGATTTTGAGGTCATTTTCCCTTCAGCGCACCCTGGACATATAATTTTGTCTTTAGGAATAATTAAATTCCTTGGGAATTTTATGGTGCTATTAGGCATCTTCCCTAGTGCCTCTTTGGATGGGTGTCCAAGTCGCTTATGCCAAGTCGAGTAGTCTGCAACATACATTGTCGCGACATTGATTCCCTTGGTGCTCAATATATGAGTCCGAGCCCAATAAATAGTGTCACGTTTCATAAGAGGGATGCAATCCATAATTGGGTTTCCTTGCTTGAAAAATGAAATGTGTGCGGAGGAACCACGCACATCACTTCCGTCTTGTAAGAAGACGCCCATTGACAGTAATCGAGCATTACAGTCAGGTATGTAGTAGACGGGGTATAATCGTGTTTCACGCGTCTCTGACTTCCCATGACATACTACCTGATGTCTAATGAAGACTGCTCCTTTCCCTACTATATGAGTAGTACCCGTGGCTGTTTGAACCAGGGTAGAGTCCTTTCTCGGTAAAGGCTCGTAAGAAGCAAAATCTTTAATTTCACCAGTGAAGTGTTTTGATGCACCTGAATCCATGATCCAGTCAGCACCTTTCTTACAATTTCCATTTGCACACGTAACACATATATTAAGATGTAAATTGTTCCATGATACATTTAGTAGCGGTAAAATTTCACATGAAAAGTTCGCTGTGATCAGTGGAATGTTAATTCTTGTGCTTGTGGCAAGGAAAAGGACTGACCTATCATCATACGCCCCTGTGTCAAGAGGTTCATCGACGAGCATCTCGTCGACGGTCTTCCACACTTCCTCATCAGTTGCCGGCGGTTCTGATCCGAGGGAGACGGTATCGTCTTCTACCTCCTCGATCGTAGCCTTGGCTTCTGGCTCTATCCTCCTTCTCTTACCTTCTTGCACCATAAGGTGCTCTTCCAGCGGTCGCAGATTTTTCGCGCTGCGCGGAAGTTGCATGCGCTCGAGGGTGTCTCGAGCTTGCTGGTACTCGGCGTAAACTGAGCGAGAGGAGGCCGCGCCCGTATATGCCTGTGCAGGCGGTCGGCGGCGAGGATCCCTTGTGGGAGTGTGCTCGATGCGCTGTATGAGCGGCATCGGTGGTATGATGGTGCCATTACCATTTATGGTGGTAAAGGCCTTGGAGGCGAGGTGGGTATGCTTCTCTTTAGGCTTTCTGTCCCCGCGTCGTCCACGCTTTCAGAACGACTCTCCATTGCTCTGCCCTTCTTTGGGCTGCCATTTTTGGGGTTTCCCCCCTTGCGCTTGACAGCGGAAAGCTTATTGGCCTGAGGCTGGCCAGCAGGCTTCCCAATTGCTGTACGCCTTGAGGTCTCAGCAACAATGGAGTCCTTGACGTGTTTAAACGTCAAGGCACTAGTGGCAGTCATGTTAAGGACCATTGAGGACAATGAATCGAACTCGCGCGGCATCGCAGCAAGTAAGATCATGGCCTGCACTAGTTCGGGGATGGCAACATTGGCAGCCGTGAGGCGCTCAAACTTGTCAGCCATTCTGGTGATCTCCGGCGCGGGATTCGCAGCCAGAATTTTGATCGTTATAGCGGACCTAAAGTCCGAAAAGACTTGAGAGGGGCCGTCCACACCATAATCGGTGCGGATGAGGTCCCACACCTCCTCAGCAGTGTCCTTGGTGTTGGCACGCTGCCGAATGGAGGGGGCCAGGCGGAGCACTAGGCTACCAATAGCCTGGTCATTTTTGTTGCTCCAGTTCTGGAGCTTGGCACTAGCATCCGCTACGAGAGTAGCATTCATCGCCGTTAAAGGAGGCGCCGGGGGTGGCTTTTGTTCCACCCCGCTAGTAATCTGCCAAAGCCCCTGAGATCTGAGCCACGCCTTCATTGAGTCGGCCCATTGAATGTAATTGGATCCGTCGAAGGTCTGAACGAGTTTTTCGAGAGTCGAAGACATGATTTGATGGTGGCAGCTGGTAAAAGCGCTCAATCAGTCTCATTGTTCAAGAAAACACATTAAATGTTTCTCAGGAAAAAAACACTCCTTTCAGAGTGGTTAACCCTAGATAACCTAGGTTTTATCTGCAGCTCGCAGGGAGCGCGATGCAGCTCACAAAGAGCACAAGGTTATAAGTTTGGAGACGATGAAGTCAACATCGTTCGCAGCTATTTAAAGCGCATTCGCGACGTGCCCAGCAGGGCCCATAACCTGTTGGAGCAGACTACATACGCTGCACAGAGGAAGAGACAACACGTTCCTTATAACCTACCTGGGGTTTAGTTAGTCTTAGAGCTAGGGTTTAGCAGAGGTAAGAACACTGTATATCTTCTATAGTACAGGTTCTCCTTATATACATAATAGTAAGGATGTCACATGACTCAGGAATGTGTTTACCACATGTATGCGCAGTAAGCGCAGTAACATGTGTGTGCTGCATGCTTGGCCTCATGTATGCAGCATGCATCAGGATTAAATTTCAACAGTGGTGACATTTAGTACCAACTCACACCCTTCCTCTAACTCATGTTATACCATCTGGAGCCATTTAGTAGGTTTTGTTTGGGTTTCAGGGTTGAGTATTATCAGTGCTCCAATCTCATTAAGGTCCCTGTTCTTGTTTACACAGACTACAAGACCCTCGAGAATTTTGACACACAGAAGGACCTGAGCCACTGGCAGGCAGGGTGGATGGAATTTATGTCTCAATATGACTGCAAGATCATGTACATCAAAGGGGATAAAAATATGGTGGCTGATGCACTGTCTCATACAGACTTTGACCCAGATGTACATGCTACAATCCCATACCCACCATGCCCAGAGGTCATTGCACTGATCCTGGCTGAGGATGATGACCCTCTGTCATGTGCTCAGGTGCTGGCTGACCCTGCAATAAACACCATCCATGATCATGTTGTTGCATCTATGCTTTCTATCACTGCTGATGCTGAATTACTCTCCTGCATCCAGAGAAACTATGTTGAAGACCCATGGTGCAAACACTTACTGGATGCTGAGTTCTTACTACATGGCATCCATGAAATGAATGGCCTGTTGTACATGCGATTTAAAGGGGTTTGTATTATTATTATTATAAGATTATACCTTTTTATTTACACTAAATTGAGGTATAGAAGTTCTGTAGGCCTTGAGTGGGTGACTGGATTCTAGTTCAATGTATTGGCACCTCACCCCTTCTTTACAGACTTATAGACCATTCCCAGGTTATAATTATACTAAAATACATTGTTGGTTCTGTATCTACTGCCACTAATGGTCCCCATAAGATTGGATAGAGCAACAAAAAGAATAGGTGAGTAGGTGAAGATCCTACAAGGTAGGACAAAGAATGGACTATGTGGATTACTTGTAGGCTATAAACAAAGGGGGAATGACTATGAGGATGTCCAGGGGTAGTTTTGGATGATAGGTACTATGCTTGACTGATGGTGAGTGATGTTCACCTCTGATGATGGGGTACCCATGCCCTGGTGAGCCAGGACCTTCTTCCCCTCCCATAACTCTTATTGACCCACATTCTACTTTATTATTAGGCCTATTAATTGAAGAAAGTGAACATTTTGGTGCCATGGATCTCACAGGGTAATCATACTTCTTCTTGCCAATGCCACCACCACCACAACATCAGCAATGGATGACACCAAACCTGATGATGATGCAATGCTAACATCAGGGCCCACAATGATAGACAACACAACTCTGCAATGTTGCCTGTTCCCTCACACATTCAGTGAGGGTGGCATGTTTTTTAGTTTTATTTATTTATTTTATTATGTACATGCTTGCTTGCAGGCCCCTTGCCCTGCGAGGGGCTCCAATATGCTTGTACATGTATATACTTGGTCCAGACCAGGTTAAGCTGGTCCAGTCCTCAGTTGCATAGATGTTTGGAATAAGAACAATTAGTCCAGTCCACGGTTGCCCCCTTTGGGGTCAAAAAAACCAGACTGGACTGGACTTTCAAACACTAATTGACAGGGATAAGCCATAAATTGTCCATGTCATACCACCTGCAAACAGATGGTTCCTCAGAGTGGTCAAATAAAACAGTTGTCCAATGTCTGCATTTCCATGTTGAACACAGCCAAAAAGAATAGGCAAATGCATTGCCCAAGGTTCGATTTGATGTCATGAACTCCATCAATGCATCAATAGGTGTATCTCCATTCATATTGGAGACTGGTCAATTACCATGGCTCATCCCACCACTTATCATGCCAACAGCAGACCACCCACATTAAAACAACAACACAATGACATGAATACTGCCTGCACCTTTGTACAAGCCATGGAAGAGGACACAAATGCTGCAAAAGACAACTTGCTCACCACAAAAATCCAACAGGCACATTTCACAAACAAAGATTGGCTTTCAGAGCCAACCTACACCATTGGAGATAAAGTGTTCTTGGAAACAGCTCATTGATGATAAGATTACATGCAAGCAAAAGATGGCTGCATTGCAAAATTTATGCCAAGATATGATGGACCCTATGAAATCACAGAGCCACCCAGAATCATCATCATATATGCTACTACTACCACCTACATCAAAGGCCCACCCCACCTTCCAGACTGCCCAACTGAGGACACACATTCCAAATGATGACAATCTTTTCCCAGCTGAGCAAATGTCATGCCAAAACTGCTCATCACCACTGACAGAACAACAGAGTACTTCATTGAGAAAATCATAGCTTGCAGACCTTGAGGAAGGATCACCAATTCCTGGTGTGATGGCTTGGGCATGACCCTGAACACAACCTCTGGCTACCTCATTCTGAACTACTAAAAACTGAAGCATTGCCAAATTATGAATCTGACAACAACTGATTCAGACCTCATGGCATCTCATTTGTGAACAATTTTTCCCTTTGTTTCAATGGGGTATAGGCAAGTGTAAGATAATTCTCCACTTATCTTACCATTTCCTTCTCTTCCAGACACCTTCCACATTCATATAATTACAAATACATGTGATCACATGCCTTCTTGTTGACCTTGCGATTTATGTCTTAGATAGCCCTCAGTTTCTTACAATCATAACAAATTTCTATTTATCTCACTGCATTCCCCTAAGTGACAGAAACACCAGAGTGTCTCCATTACAATCACACAGCTGCATTTTGCACACTGTTTGTGCTTTTTGTCATATAGCCATGTTTTGCACAGCATTGCACCTTTTATCATATTGTTGTGTTTGCACACCATTTGTGCATTTTGTTTGTGTGTCACATCTTTGACACACTCCAGTATCATCCACATCTCATTGTGCTTCACTTTTATCATCTATCATTGTTAGGAAACAGTCTCCTAACATGCCTATTACATAATAATATTTTATTTTTATTTTATTTCATTTTATTTTATTTTATTACATCAAAATATGCTACCAAATGCCTATAAACACTTTATTTGTCAGCATGGGAATTTTCTATTTACACGCATCAATATGTATGTGCATGTACGTGCATGTTAGTAGCAACATAGTACAATATGTGTAACATAGTATATAAACTTAAAATATATACCGGGGGACCTTAGTTGAGTTCTCTTAGGTATTCCATCCACATTTGTGGTGTGAAACACCTATTTCAGCCAACTGATCTATTTTTAACCCCTTGCATCAAATCCATCAAACCCTCCATCACACGCGCGCACCCTGCCGCCTTCTTGTAGGAGAGCCCACATGGTCCAGCTAGCAGAACAGTGGGTGTTGCCCTAACAATCATCATTGCGCATTTTTGCACTCTTGCTGTGCATTTTTCTGCACCTTTATGTTGCACACTTTTGCACCATTGCACAAGCCTTCATTTCTGCATTACTTACATTGTGCACACCTCATATCCTAGTGACCCCATGTCCATAGCTATCATCACACTTTGAAGGATGATCTGAGGCCCCCTAAATAAACCCCTGCACTTCAAACACTCCTGCAGCTGTAGCATTTGTGTTCACATCTTTTGTTAAGACTCTGCATCAAGTAACAACATGACACATCATTTCTGGAGCCCACCATGAGGATTTCAAGTTCATAACAGACCTTATTTAGACCCCCATTGGCTCACCCTTCACTCCAATATTAATCACCTTTGCAACCTTCATACCATGCTGTCAGCAACAGTGGTCCAGCTTGGGGAAGTATGTACCAGCATTCGATTCACTCTTCTTAACCAATATGCATCACTCATCCACTCTGTCTTTACCACCAACTTCACCTGAATCATTCCTCAGACAAACCAGCAGAGATTATTGGAAATCTGGTCAGAGAAATTGGGTCTTGACAATATGTGAAAGACCCAAAAATCAAATAGTCTAAAAATAGAAAAAGGCAGAGATAGGCTGATTGAAATTACAGAATGATGTCGCATCAGTGGGTAGGCATCAGAAAGGGGCTCCACCTCTAACAATAAAACTGTCAATATGTACACATGTGGGGAAATGGGAAAATAATCATAAAATAGAGATAAAATAATAGAAAATCATAGAAAATAAGATGGGAAAAAAATATGCTAGTCTCCTTACAGCTTTCGAGAACTTCAGCCAGAGTGCTTGGGTTTGATCCAAAACTGGGAAGGGCTGAAATGCTCTACTTTTGAATAGAAGGAAATGTATACTGAACATTGATGAAATGAGAATGAACTGCAAAATACTAAAGAGTAGAAACAAGAAGGTTGTTGATGTACTTCTGCAGATATGATCAGATAAGCATGTCACGGTGATATTGTGACCTGATAGGTGCGTCACCGGGGTAAAGTTCTGGCACACGTTTTTTACTCTCCGACAGAACTCCGATACACCTCAACGGATGGGAGATTAACAGCTGGAGACACGTATCTTAATAACCATGGGGACCGTGCTCGGGACGGGGTGATTTGCGGGATTTCACTTGATTTCACGTTTGTAAACTTTATGTCCTAACTTAGCAGACAAGAGAAACTTTTTTTTTTAGACACCGGGCTGAGACTGTTACTTGAGGTTTTGGCGAGGAGTACTAGAAGAGAGCATATGTATGCTAACGTCACTGAGGACTTGTAGGGAATTCTTCGGTGAGATTGACTCCGAGAATCTGTTGCCAGGTCAATAATGCACGGCCTATGATATATATGACTCCAAATGGCCCCGCCCCACTTCCAACCTCGGTATCCCTCGTTAACGCGTTATCCCTCGTTACCCAGCATTGCCCCTTTTAACAGTTTCTAGTTCGAAAGGCTAAAACGCTGTTAATTGCTCCTGATCTCCGTCAGGCATTTGATACGCGCACAGCATTTTTTCATATCATCCATGGGGAAACATATAAAACCACGCATGCTGGCCAATTTACCCCTAGGAAGCAGGCTTTTCCTCCATAACTTGTCATGCACCTTCCCTTGCGGTTAAATATTATTATCCTCTTCTTCGCCTTCATTGCTCTCCCCTTGTCCGCGCTTCCCTTGCACGACGACCTGGTTGTTGCTCGTGAACATGGCATAATTATCCCACGCGACATCATACAAAGCTCCGGGACACTCCAAGACCGAGGAATAATTTCTTCTATCTTCAAGAAGATTGCGTCCAAAATCAAAATCCACCCCCACAAGTGAATTCATCTGTCCCCTCCCACTGTGTATCATACTTAACGTGGGTCAATGTATAGGAAAGCAACATCCGTCTCGCAGGCTTCCACCCCTTCGTACGTACTCTTAGACAATCATTGAGTTTCCTTATATCGTCAATGAACTCGTAGAAGCACTCCAAATCCATAAGCAGATGGTCCGATCTGCGGTTCACTACGCCCAACCACCAATCGTGGTACGTGTTATCCATTCTTCTCAAGATTACCACCACAATGACCTATATTTGAAGCTACTACTATACAAGAGGAGTTTGAAGTTTCACAGCTGCGCGTATGTGTTTTTCGTTGTCATTCCTTCTGTACTACATGACATTTCTCTTCCCAGTAGACGCAGAAGTATTATATCGTTCGGTGCCGAGTAATGGCGGATGCCATGTATTATCGAAGAGGTGTTTGAGAGCGTGTTCGACATTTATATCGTTGACGAATGGAAAAGGTTGCAGTAAATCCGCGTAAGGTGTTGTTGGCCCCGCTTAATTCCAACCGTGTTACACACAATCACGAAACATATCCCGTGGTCCTACGAGGCCAGTCTGAAATAGTGACTGTGGATAGTGTGCGATGTGGCCTGTAACGACACATGATACGAAAGGCGTCAGTGCGAGGATAATTTGACATACATGTTCTGATTGGGGCAAGATTGAGTGCCGTTTACTCTTAGCTTAACTTCGAACGAACAAGATGGAACAACTCGACGACAATTTTGACGATATCTCGCCATTCAGTCATAGCTCCCAGTCCTGAAACGTCCAAGCACAACGTGAGAGGCTACAAGGATATAAGTACCACTCACCAACATCGCCACACGCTAAACCCTTTCCTATGGGCCCAACTACGTTGTAGCGGACAACATCACAAATAATGCGAATATGCTCCGAGGTAAGGGGGTGCTCGTACATCAACGTGTTCATGGCGGGGAATACATATGTTGGGGTTGTCGGCGCTAGCGCTCGCATAACAGATGTCTGACTGAAGGTTGGGGATTTGCAAAGAAAACAATGCAAGGACACACAGCAAGGTTATCACACAAACCATGTGCAATTTTGGATATAGTATTTGCAGAACATGGTGCAACCAGGACTATATCTGCCCATCGACGAAGTTCGATATGAAGAATTGGATCTCCGATGTTGAACCCTTCCTAAGATCCCAGCCCTCGACAAAATGGTCGATATGTTGGAAACCTCAAGACGTACTGTCCATTCGTCCTCATCGGTCCAGACTCTAGATCCCATGTCATTTATCTCTTGCTTCGTAAAGAAGGTAAGAGAAGGCTTGGTTGCAATAACTTCGACTTTCACTTTGTCATACTAGACAGGGTAAGTTGTGACCACGGATATAGAAGTGAAACTAACTGCAAGGAGGTCCTTGACGATCAAAGGTGCCTTTACAGACGCAACACTTCCTGTTGTTATCAGTAGAACATGGACGAAACCCGGCTTTCTTTCGGCCTCTGCTATGAAGACCATTGGTTTTGTAATCAAGAGGTGTTTTACCACTGTTTGGCACCCTCCTCCATCATAGCCTCTTGCTGCCCGCTGAATCTTTACAACTCTGGTTCTGCTCTTCATAGTTCTCCGCGGACGCTTACCCTTTCTTCAAGTTCGACAAATCATAAGTAAATCCTTACTCTACCTGCTACATTGATAGGGTTTTGGTTCAAGTCTAAAATACTTTTACGCTAAGGGCGGATTGGGTGCAACGAGCATAAAGGTTCCGCCGATTGGGTCTCCAAGGTCGGTCGCAGCAGCAAATTCGCTAACGTTGAACGTAAAAACGGATGTAGTGGGCGTGACCACAGTCTGATTATTAAACCCAGGAGGTTGTTTGAACAGGAGGAAAGTGTACCTTCCGGCGATGTGTCAGTTTTAGCAAGAAAATATTTATTAAATACACACCGGTGGTAGGATGAACCAGGGGCAGGCCTAGGTTGTATAAAGTGAGAGATAGCTGCTGTGGTGTTTTTTAGGTCATGCCAGCCAAACAAAAAGCGAGTCGATCTTTCAACAAAGTTCGCGCCAAGGAAATGGCGAACCTGGACACCGGCGGTCCGCGTCTGTGGTGCAGGCGTATCAGGATCGACCATAGCGATAACGAAAGGCCCTGTGGCTTCTCCACGAATGCCGAAACTTGGGGGGCCAACAGTTGCTAGTAGGGACGGATCAATCACACACACTCAGCACATTATTCAAAGGACGGCGTACCGTTTAGTGGAACATGAATTCCTGCGTGAAGTGTGATTGAATCTCCTGATGGCTGAGGCAGGCTGACTTCCAGCAAGACACTCGGGTCAAAGTTCAGACCCAAGTCAGATGGAATCTGGGTTGCCGGTCAAACATCAGTCATGAATGGTGGATCATGAAAATCTGGGGATACAGTGGCGTCATCGAAGGCATCCTTCACTACTTCAAGGCTCCAGTCTTGCCCGACGACAAGTCCAACGAGAGGAAGGAGGAACGCGAGAGATGAAAAATACATTTTTCTCGGCAGATTGGGGAGAGAAGTCCCTTGTTAAAAATTCTTTGGATCCACAGCCCTTTATCCATTACACACCACGGGAGACGCGTATCAGAAAATAGCTATGTAATAGCCGGAGATACTCATAGGCTACTCCGTCAGTAAGGACAGGCAGCCAAAGAGTAGTTACTCGGCACCGTGACGACTAAATTTTCGTGTCACATCCATGTCGTCCATTAGGCGTGATGTATGGAAGTACTTACCAAATATGCGAGTGACCCAGAGTTTGCCCGAGTATAAATAAGTATTTGTTTAAGTATAGCATGCGAAGGACCCAACTCCCTGAGTTCACCCACGATATCGGCATGCTCAGGAACTAAATATCTCCAGCGAATGTGCTGCCAGCACTCCGAAGATGGCTGTTGAGTGTATGTTGGAAATAGTGATGTGCAAGGCTCGGCCAAAAGCCCTGAAGCCCGGGCTGCTGAGCCCCAGAAGCCTGACCCGAGCCGAGCCTTGGAGCGGGCTTGGTAGGGCTCAGGCTCAGCTCACTATTTCTGAAGCCTGAGCTGAGCCCAGAAGCCCAGGCTTTGTGGCTGTGATTAGTGCTGTGCTTGGCCCGGCCTCAGGCCGTGAGCCGAGCCAAGCCAGGCCCAAATAGGCCAAGCCAAGCCAGGCCGTGACGATGGCTTCATAGTGGCTTTGGCCTGGCTTGCATGTTTGAAAAGCCAAAGCCAGGCTGTCAAGCCATGGCTTTTCAGTAAGCTATATCAGTGAGCTATATTCTACATGTAATTAGTACCATTGCATACATCAACACATGAAAATGTCATCATCGAACCTTAAAGTTGCAGCTATACAGTAGGCACCATGCAACACTGATGTAATCAACATACTTGTTCCACATCAATATCATGATCAAACAATGGTAAACCAACTGTTATGCCCAGAACCTCGACCACTGGAGAACATCAATAACAGCAACAAATGACCTTTATAATTATTCTTTATCGTCATTTGAACTCTAGGTATGTTCTTTTTTTCTTGTGTCTCTCATCTCGATCTGAGATAGCATTTTGGCCCGACTAGTGTGCAATGTACGATCAATTGGCTGGTAGGAAACATGTATGGAGCATGATGTCTGGGTCAGTGTATGCAGTGAACAGGGATGAAGGACAGTGACAATGGCTGACAAAAGTATGGAAGGTGGGGAAAATGAGCACAGCACGGGGGCAACGGGAATGATGGGGAGCATGAGGGGGACAGGATGGTGGGGACACCACAAATTCACCACCACCAATGGACGACAACAATGATGCATGGAAGTCTATCATCATTTGGGCCCCAGGTGATTCTTTTGTGTTTTTATTTATTACTAACTAATAGTTTTCTCTTTGTTTTTATGTTCTACCTATGCTACCCCCAACCCCGGCACCCCACCCAATGCAGCGTAGGATACACATCATCCCCCAGCACCAGATCTGACAACACCGGGAGGATGGCCCAGCACCACCATTGCTGCGAGCAACTGTCTGCAGGGTGGATGGAGCTGGTGGTTCTACGATGATGGCGAATACCAATGGCAATGGTGATAGGTCCATTGCACGCTATAAGGTCTGGAGAAGGATTTAATCATATCTACACATTATGACACGCACTCCGAATCACTACGAACACCACGAAATCGACTTCGAATCAATTTTGAACTATTTTGCACTATTTCGGACAACTTCAAACAACTTCGAATGATTTCACGACACCTCAAACGACTTCATACTACTTCAAACAATATCGGCCGCTGTATAGCTGTTTTGAAACCCTTTCGATACACGCTGAACACCTGGAGTGAGCCAATTCGCTGCATATTGAGCACTACTGGACACAAGGAGAGACTACAAGAGACTTAGAATGCGATAAGTGCATTTTTATGTTTCAATGACACATTAAAGCAATAGGACAAGAACTCTTACTATACTGGGACAATGTACATTTCAATTATTATCATTTCTCATTTGTTTTACAATTTACAAAGTCCTTTATTGTTGCATATATTGCCCCTTGTTCTCCACATGTTATATTTCCTTTTTTGGCACTATCTCTATTCAAAATGTATATAGACTTGTACTAGCTACTTAGAACAACAGAGAAAAAGTTACCCTCTCCACTACTGTCAGATTTAAGAGCAGTTCTATTGAGTTTTAGCTCACATTGTACCTCTAAAGTTCTGCAAAATATCGCGAACTTCTTTGAACTTTTGTATTCACTCTCAACTTGTCACCCATCGCCTATCGCCACTCAAAAATCACTTCTTATCTGCTATATTCATTTTCGATATATCTTGCCACTAGTCAGACATCTTTGAACCTCCTCAAACTTACTTCGAACAACTTTGAACGTCTTTGAACTTACTTCAAACTACTTCGCACACCTTCAAACCTATTTTGAACTTTTTTGAACATCTTCATACACCTTTAAAAACTATTCACCACATCTCTTACCATTTCGCATCACTAAACACAACATTTTGGTCTCAATGGTGATATTTAGTACCAACTTGCACCCTTCCTCTAGCCTGAGTTATACTTCCTAAGCCTTTTAACAGGTTTTGTTAGGTTTCCAGGTCAAGTATCATCAATGGCATCAATGGCTACAGCTATGCCAACATCAGCACCCAAAGCCAGCCCCGATAATGACATGAAGAATGACAGCACCTGCCCCCACGCCAACACCAATACCAATGTCAACAGGAGACTGCAGCCATGTGACACCCAGCACCTGGCGACAGCAGCAAACACCACCATGGCCACTATAGCACCCCGACCCACTGGCACAAGCAATTTCTCATGAGGTGGAAGCGGGGAGCAACAGGGAGGGGAGGGGGATTGAATTGAGGGGCGGCGGGGGAACTGAACAAAAGGCCTCACACACAGATTTTATTTTATTCTACTGTCTCCTTTGTTAGTGGCATGTTCTATATGGTATACTAGTATTACCACACATGTTTATGATATGTAGTCCTCAAATTATCAAGTGCCAGAGTATTGTACACGAAAATTCATTTTTACATCAATTTTACATACAAAAGCTGTGGCCAAGCCAGGCTGGAACAGCACTAGCTGTGATTCAGTAACTGATCTAGGTGACAAAAAGGAAATAGTTTAGCATCAAAGAAAGGTAAGCAAAGACCTACATTTCAATCTTGAAGTGCCAGGAGTGAGGAACAAGGGAGGTAGAGATGTTGATGAGTCAGTCTTCCATACATATATGCAAGCATAATGTCAGAACTTGAATTGTAGGTAAGCAACTTAACTGACTATTTAGTACATTTTCATCATGTCCATTACACATTTTTGCATTCCCTCTTCAAGCCCCAGCCCAGGCCCAAGCTGAGCTGATCTGAGCCTGAGACTGCTGTCAAGGCTCAGCTGATGACATTTCAAAGCCTGAACCTGGTCAAGTTGAGCTGGGCTGTGCACATCACTAGTTGAAAATTGCCCTCAAGTTCCTGGTGCCATCAAGTTCAAAAATGCACACAAATATATGCAGTGGATTGGTGACTCTGTCAGAGCAGCTAAACAACTAAATAATTTAATGGGTGTAATGGTGTAAGAATGCCTCTTACACTCTCTCATACTCCCAAAAATGGAAGGAAGCTGGAGCTTCCTACATTTGAGACTCAGAGGGACCAGGACATGTTAGGAACTTAGTATATTTCAAGGGAGGAAACTAAGATACAGTGCAAGTACTTGAAGTGTAGACTATATACCAACAGAATAACATGTGATAATGCAATGCTGATGTAAGAAGCACTCTTACAAAAAATTTGACTGGGGCTGCAGGGCAGTGAGGGTAAGGGCAGGGGATGGTGGCAAGGACATGGAATGTGTAAGGGGAAAGGGAGGTGTCCCAAGTGTCTGGGCAATTTTCTGTGTTTGTCTCATATTTTTTTTCATTCTATTCTGCATTTCCTATGATTTTCTATGAGTTTATTCCTATTTTATGATTATTTTTTGGTTTTCCCCATGTTGGTACATGTTGACAGTTCTATTCTTAGAGACAGGGCCCTTTCTGGATGCTTGCCCCTCAGGGTGACATCATTCCACAGCCTTGATCTGCCTACTTCTGCCTTTTTCTATTTTTAGCAGATTATTTGATTTTTGGGTCTTTCATGTATACTGTTAGGAAACAGCCCCATTACCTAATTTTATTTTATTTTATTTTATTACATCAAATTATGCTATCCTATACTGAAGGATGCTACACTTTGTTAGGGTGAGAATTTTATTTTGCATGCATCAATATATATGTGCAAGTATGAGCATGTCAGTGACAACATTGTACAATACATGTAACATAGTATATAAACCATAAATATACACCTAGGGAACCCCAGTTGTCTCTTAGGTATTCCATCCACACTTGTGGTGTGAAAAGCCTTTCTCAACCAACTCATCTATTAATAACTCCTCACATCCATCATTTTCCCCATCATGTGCATGGATCCTGCCCCCTTCTTGTAGAGAGAACCCACATGGTCTTAGCTAGCAGATAGTAGGTGTCGCCCTAACAGAAGAACACAACTTCCCAATCAGTGCAGCTTCTCTTACTTGCACATATGTCATTGTTTCACTGTGCCACATCCAATTACTTATCCTTTCAGCATGAGCTGGAAGTAATTGTATATATGTAATCTACCTTTGCTTTCATAAGCTGATGCCAGGCCTCATCTTACATTGCAACTGCCAGTAATCGAGAGGCAGTGCTCATCATTAGGACAGCTGCAACCAGACAACCACTCAGATCTGGTTTAGTCAAGATTTACCTTACTCTATTCAGATGACTATTTTAGTTACAAGCCAAATTCAGTACTATCCCCAAGATCAGGCACTGTTGGACAATATTGATCTGAAGTGCTTCACGAGCCAACCATGTTGACGAGTTACTGAATCATGGGTTTTGCCAAGTTTGGTACCTGAGTTACTGAATCACATGACCCATAAATGTTTGGAGAGGTCCCAAAACCCAAGTTTTGAATCTGCTGAAGAAGTGACTCATCACAGCTTGAATCATTTTGTCTGAACCTTCAACTTCTAACCCCAGTCCTAATCCTGTTCCCATGCCAGTGCTAGAAGTGAAAATTGATGCGCTTGCAGTATAAATGTCACAATTAGTGTCAGTATTGGCAGCATCACAGCCCAGACAAGCAGAAATAAAACCAGAGATGATAGAAGATAAAGATGATGAGATGGTGGAGATGGTGGAGTGGATGTCCCAGGAAGATGTGCAGGCAGTGGAGAAATCCAAAAATGAAAAAATGTGCTTATCTAAGGATGCACCCCCACAAATCTTTGATGGTACCATGGAGAATACAAAATCATTTATCAGCTCTATAGTATTGTACATCCATGGGAGAAAGCCCAAGTTTTGCACAACTGAGTCTAGGATCATGTTTGCTCTCTTGTACATTCAGGGGGGAAAAGCACAGTTCTGGAGAAACAAGGCTATTAATTAAATTGCTGCAGGATATTAACCATTTGCAACCTTTGACAAATTTCTGAAGAGACTGGAGGCACAGTTTGGAGACCCTAATCCAAAGGCAACAGCTAATGCTAAATTAAAAACCATGTGCCAAGGTTCTCTAATGGCAGATGAATTTATTTTGCAGTTCAAAGCAGAAAATTTGCAGATGGATATGGGAGAAGCAGCATTGGTAGAATTTTTGAAAGCAGGATTAAATCCCTCTCTATTCAAGTCTATCTACAGACTACCTTCTATGCCAGAGAGGTTGGATGAGTGGTACAATTGGGCAATGCACCTTGATCGGCAATATTGGCAGGAACAGGCAGAGTTGATGTTGATGTACAGAAATGCCAAATTTGGAAAGCTTTCAGAAAGAAAGTCTGAGAAAGGAAGGGCACCTTAGGTACAAACTCTGAGGGCACAGCCACTGGCCATGGCAGTGACACCTATAGTTATGGAGTCAGCAGCATCAGCAGATGCAATGGAGGTTGATCAAGCAGGGAGATGAGCCCTGCTTAAATGTTTTAACTGTGGGCAGCTAGGACATATTGCTAGGAATTGTAGGCAGAAGAGGAAGATTAGGGAAGCTACAGTTGAGGAAGTGAAGCTGGAGGAAGACAGGCAGAAGAATTTTGTGGAAGAGTCCCAGTGAAGGTTCCCCATTGGTGACCCAGAACTGTTATAATGTATTAGTTAGTGTTGCCTTGAGTCAGCATGTCAGCATCCTGGGGGGTTCAACTTAATTTTGTGAACCAGTCGCTCATGGGTGTCTGCATAGTCTATTTTTAACCAGTTTGGCATTGCAAACCTCTCATGTTTATTGGATGGTATGGAGCCATCCAACTCCTTATCATTAGGTACTGCTTCAATGACATCTGCATCAAGACTGCTACTAGCACCATCTGCCACACCATCACTACTAAGTAAGTAATTAACATCCTCATCATTATCAATGTTGCATATTCCTACACCTATTTATTTGACAGGATGATATGGCCACTTTCCCAGCTTCAATCCCTCAAGTGGATGAGCAGCAGCACTGGGTAGCCCCTGTCAAGATAAAGGCATGCCTGACAAACACAAAGGCACATCCATTAACGAAGGAAATCAGCAAAAAGAGAAACATACCATCTTCAATGTCAAGACATCCTTCTATCTGGCAGCCCCATCATGTTCAACACATCCATTGCTGGTGTACAGTCAATGGGGCTATTGGTGTCCCCTTCCTTCCTCCACTCACCAACTCCAGCTTGCCCTGAGCCTCAGTCTACAACCTCACCCCCTCACTCACCATGCTCACCCTCCCCACTACCACTGCAGGGTGAACATTTGGGTTTGTTGACAGGCGGTGTGATCCCATGAGATGTCAGTCCCTGAGAATCAATGGAATCTGGTTAGGATGGTGAAAATGAGCTGCAAAAACCAAAGAAAAAAAATGAAAGAGCTTACTGGCATGTTGATCATCAGCTCTGCCACCACCTAGAGGGGGAAGCACTCCTACACTGACCATTGTTGTCTCATACATCATCCACCCAGTGTCTGGATGTGTTGATGCAGATTTGGTTAGTGAACCCACAGGTGGGTTATGTGATGACTTACCACTAGTGTCAGCACGTCCTGTGGGATCGGCCATGTTCTGTGCATGTTGTCTCTCAGGCTTAGGCTGAGGAGACATAATGGGAGTGGGAGTGCCTGGGCTTGCTGCACACCCCTGTATGGCAGTCAGAACCCTCCTACTGCCTCTGTGATACATGTTTCCATCGCCATCATCAGGATCGCACAGTGATAATGGCTGTGCTGCAAGAAGGAAATGAATAAATGGAAGTCAAGATCAGTGAATCTCACTCATGAGTCATTGTCTCCAGCTCTGGTTTCCTGTGCTTCTTCAGAGGACCACCACCCTTTGGAGGTCGACCAATGTTTCCTGCATTGGGTCCATGTAGTGACCCTTTTTGGTGACCAATGGGTTGCTTTGCTTCTCCCAAAGAACCTGGCATGTCTGTCATGAGAAGTCAATATCTAGATTTCTAAGTTGAGCTTGTCGTTCATCAGATGAGTCTCAGGTTTTTTCATTTTCAGTTGCAGTAGTCTCACATTGATGATACTTGACCTGGAAACCTAACAAAAACCTGTTAAAAGGCTTAAGAAGTATAACACAGGCTAGAGGAAGGGTGCGAGTTGGTACTAAATATCACCGCTGATACCCAAAAGTCATAGTGAGTGACATAAAATGATGAATTGTGTTGCGAATACTTTTTAGAGGCATACAAAGAAGTGTGAAATAGTTTGAAAGATGTTCGAAGGTGTGCAAAATAGTTCAAAGTGGTTTGAGGTATATCGAGAAGCAGGTATAGCAAATGTGAAGTATTTTTTGAATGGTGATAGGTGATAGGCGATGAGTCGAGAGACTAGTACAAAAGTTTGAAGAAGTTCATGATATTTCACAGACCTTAGAGATATGATGCGAAGATAAGACCCAAGAGAACGGCTCTTAAGTCAGATGATAAGTGAGAGGGTAACTTGTGCTGTGTTCCCCATTGGTATTCTTTTTTTCTAAGTAACTAATACAAGCCTATATACAATTTAAAGGAATAGCACTAAAAAGGAAATAATAACAATTGTAGAACATGAGGCAATGTGTACAGCAATAAAGGTATTGTAAAACATAAAACAAATGAAAAATGATAATAAGTGAAACATACATTGTCCCAGTATGGTAAGAGTTCTTGTTCCATTGCTTTAATATATCAATGAAACATAAAAATGCACTTATCACATTCTAACTCTCTTGTAGTCTCTCCTCATGTCCAGTAGTGCTCAATATGTGGCAAATTGGTTTGTTCCAGATGTGCAGCATGCATCAAAAGTGTTTCAAGACAGCTATACAGCGGCTGAAGTTGTTCGAAATGCTGCAAAGTCATTCGAAGTGTCATAAAATGTCATGAAATGGTTCAAAATAGTTCAAAGTCATCCGAAATAGTGCAAAATAGTTCAAAGTCAATTTCGTGGCATTCGTAGTGATTCGGAGTGCATGTCGTAATGTGTCAATACAAGTGGGATCCTTCTCCAGACCTTATAATGTGTAGTGGATCTATCAACGAGCTCCTCCAAGACCTGTTGGCACTGGCAGATGTTGGGGGCCTGGAGAAAGAGGAAGTTAAAGAGGAAGAGGCAGAGGAACAGGATTTTTCCACCCACGATGAGTGAACAGTATGTTTTTGTTGCCTGTCCATAACCACTTTGAAGTTCTGTCTGTTGATTCACTAGAGGATAAATCTTATTCTATGACCATTCCTTCTCTAGACCCCTCTAAAGTGGCTAAAGATGTACCTACCCCTTCCTTCCCTTCCCTTCCCTCCCTCTACCCAGACTGAAATCTTGGGAGCATAAGCTACCATGCAAGTACATTGTGGCATCCACACCCTCCCAACAATTCCTAGAATTAAAGATTGAGCTGCAGACCATGGATATGGGGCAAGTACTTGGTGTCTCTGCTCTCTTGGATTTGGGTGCCACAGGCTTTTTCATTGATTCACACCTGGTTCAACAAAAACAACTTAATACCCACTCACTATCTCGACCCATACCTGTCTACAATGTGGACAGCTCCCCAAATGAAGCCAGGGCAATTTGAGAGGTTGTCGACCTAGTCCTCTGGTACAAGGATCATAGTAAATGGGCCCTCCTCACAGTGACCCAATTGGGGAAGCAGGAGGCACTTTTGGGCTACCCATGGCTTTGTGACCATAATTATGAGGTTGATTGGGTGACAGGTAAAGTTGTGATGAGTCATTGTCCCTCTCATTGTGGTACTTGCTTTACTGAAGGCAGACAGTAACATTGAGGGTGAAAGGTCCTCTTACAGTGCACTCAAAAATGTCATGCTGGTCCAATGCCTGTGGCCGACGTGGACTTGGAAGATGTCACAGATTATGCATTGAATCTGACAATGATGAAGAGGAGGTGGAGGAGATTGAGGAAGGTAACCAAATTTTCTACAGTGCTATTAACCCTTTGCATGAGGTGCAATTTCGAACTTTTTGAACAACTTCACATGATTTTGTATGACTCTGAATGACTTTGAACCATTTCGTGACAGTTCAAACACTTTCGAAGAACTTCACATTACTTCAAACGATGTCAGCCACCACATACCTATCCTAAAACCCTTTTGATACAGGCTGCACAATTGGAATGAGTTATTTCATTGCATATCAAGCACTACTGGACACGAGGAGAAACAACAAAGGATTTAGAACATGATGATAGCACTTAGAGGCTTCAATAATATATTGAAGCAAAAGATAAGTACTTTTACTATATGGGGACACTGTACGTTTCATTTATTTATCATTTCTCATTTGTTTTATGATCTACAAAGTCCTCATTGTTGGATATATTGCCTCATGTTTTACACATGTTGTATTTCCCTTTTTAGTACTATATCTTCAAAAATGTATATAGACTTGTACTAGTTACTTAGAAAAACAGAGAAGAAGTTACCCTCTACACTACCATCAGATTTAAGAGCTGTTCTCTTGAGTCTTAGCTTGCATCATATCTCTAAAGTTCTGCAAAATATCATGAACTTCTTCGAACTTTCATATTTGCTCTCAACTTGTTGCCTATCATCTATTGCCACTTGAAAAACCACTTCTTACTTGCTATATTCATTTTTGACATATCTCACCACCAGTTGGACATCTTCAAACCTCCTCGAACTCACTTTGAACAACTTCGAACCCATTCAAACCTACTTTGAACTACTTTGCACATCTTCAAACCTATTTTAAACTCTTTTGAACATCTTTGTATGCCTTTAAAGACTATTTGCCACATCCCTTACCATTTTGCATCACTAAACACAATGTTTTGGTATCAGCAGTGATATTTAGTACCAACTCGCACCCTTCCTCTAGCCTGAGTTATACTTCCTAAGCCTTTTAACAGGTTTTGTTAGGTTTCCAGGTTGAGTATCATCAGCACATTACTTCACCAGGCTCGACATCTGTTGTGGTTACAACAATGTACAAATAAAGAAAGAGGATAAGTGGAAGGTGGCTTTCCGCATGAACCATGGTCTTTTTGAACTGCTTGTCATGTTCTTTGGTCTCACTAATAGTCCTGCCACCTTTCAGACCATGATGGATGACATTTTCCATGATCTCATACTAGAAGGTGTTGTCTGTGTCTACCTCGATGACATCCTCATCTTCACTCGGGACCTCGATGAACATCATCCAATCATGTGTCTGGTACTGGAGCAACTTTGGCAGCACAAACTCTATCTTTGTCATGACAAGTGCGAGTTTGAGAAGACATGAATTGAGTACTTGGGCCTGATTATCTCAGATGGACAGGTGGAGATGGACACAGTCAAGGTTGCTGGTGTTACAACCTGGCCCACACCCATGAACAAGAAAGAGGTGCAGTCTTTTCTAAACTTCATCAATTTCTATTGGCACTTTATTAAAGATTTTTCCCACCATGCCCACCCACTATTTGACTTCACTGGCAATGGAGGGATGGAAGTGGGAGAATGTGCAGCAGGAGGTGTTTGAGAAGCTCAAAGAGATGGTCACTTCCACTTCAATTCTTACCTTTGCTGATGACTCACATCTATTCCATGTAGAAGCTGATAGTTCAGACTTTGCAATGGGTGCAGTACTGTCCCAACAATCTGCCGAGGACCAGAAGTGGGCACCCCATCACCTTCTACTTAAAGAGTCTCAGTACTGTGGAACACAATTATGAGATCCATGACAAGGAGATGCTGGCAATAATGTGGGCGTTGGAGGAGTGGCGACATTTTCTGGAGGGTGCTCAACACAAGGTCAAGATCTGGATGGACCACAAGAACCTCGAGTACTTCATGACTGCCAAGAAACTTAATTGTTGCCAAGCCTACTGGTCCCTCTACCTCTCCAGGTTCGACTTTTTCCTACATCATCACCTAAGATGCAGCATGGGGAAGACTGATGCCCTCTCTCGCCATGTGGATCACAGGAATGGGAGCAATGACAATCAAGGTATTGTGTTGCTACAACCTGATCTGTTTAAGTCCATGCACTAGAAGGCATTGCCTTGGAGGGCAAGGAGCACAGTATCCTACATGACATTCATCATGCAAACTGTAGCAGTTTACATGAGGATGCTGTGGCTCTGGCAGTGAAGGAGCTGAGGAAGGGATCCATGGCTTTGCTCCATGCAGCAGAGTGGGCAGAAAAGAATGACATCCTATACTTCCATGACTGCATCTATGTCCCTAACAACCCCAGCTGCGATGATGACTTATTGCTCAGCACTACAACTCACTCATTGCTGGTCACCCTGGACATTAGAAGATGCTGGAGCTCATATCACAGAATTATTGGTGGCCTCAGATGTCTTGACTCATTGGTCAGTACTGCCATACCTGTGATCCCTGCTTATGCACCAAGACTCCATGATGCAAGCCCATGGGTGAGGTACACCCCCTTCCAGTCCCAGAGAATCATTGAAATGTTGTCAGTGTGGACTTCATGGTGGAACTACCAGAGTCCAATGGGTTTGATGCAATAATGTGTACAATTGACTCTGCTGGGAAGCGAGCTCATTTTATCCCCACTCATATGACTGTCACCACACTTGGAGCAGCTTGACTCTACTTGCACCATGTATGGAAGCTCCATAAACTGCCTGGTGTTGATGTGTTCAGTTGGTACTCAGTGCAGAGTCTCAAAAAAAGGGGTGAACACTGAACCTACAGCTGCAGGCATGCTCAGGGTGAGGGGGTTTGCTTAGAGAGCCCCAGATCATCTTTCAAGGTGCAGAGACTATTACAATGGTTTTCAATGTGCACACTAGTCATGTACACAAAAAGGAAGGTATATGCAATGGCAAAAAAGTGCGCAATGCAAAGGGGCAAAAATGCACAGTGCAGAATGTGCAATGAGAGTGCAAAAATGTGCAACGATGATGGGGGTGGAAAGTAGGAGGTTTAGTGGGACAAGGATTGTAATAGAGTGTGTCAAAGGAAGCAGCACAGGCTAGGGATGCAAATGGGATGCAAGCGCAACTGGTGGAAAAATGCGCAAATGGTGCACAAAATGCAGCTATACAATAAGGGGCACAAATGATTCACAAATGCAGCTACATGAAGGGCACACTGCAAAGTGCACAAACAAAGATGAGGGATGCAAACAAAGGGACAAAATGTGGCAATACAATGAGGGATGCAAACGATATGCAAACATGGCTATATGAAGGATGCACTACAAAGGCGCACGAACTGGATGATGGGGCACAGACTATGTGCGATGCTGAACAAGCTATGAACTATGTGGGGGGGAAAAGATCCTCTGGATTTTCTATGTATCTGCCTACTATATACAAATGGCTTATGTGATAAAAGCAGTAAAATAAAGTATAAAAATAGAAAGCACCATGCACTACCCACAAGCCCATCCATTGGCCCATCTAAACCTGACCACATGATGCCGCTGCCATAGCCAATAAGATTTGTGCATGCTATAGCCCAATACCCAATGGTTCTGGTGCAATGTTTTATTTTTGGTGCACTTTAGGTACCATGCACTCTTCCCAATTAATCCACTTTGGTGTTATGTGTTGCATGCTACACCTTAGTAATAGTGACGTGATCAACCTGTGCTGGTTACCAGATAAGGCGATGCCGATTGGAAATGCAGAACAACTATGAGGAGATGCTGTGCAATGCCAAATAGTGCCAAGCACCCAAATTATGTGAAAGTGCCCAAGTATGCATGGTCCAATGCCAAATAGGTGCAAAGCACCCAGATTATGTGAGAATGCACAGTTGGCTCATGATGTGATCACGGTGTGCCCTGAATAAGTGCCCCAGTAAGCTAGACACCATGATGCGCAGCACAATAGGTGTGGTGAAGGATTGTTGTGTGTGATAAATGGATAGTGCAATGAGTGCGCAGCGGAGAATGTGAGTTGCTGGCAAAGCATAAAAGAAGTGCATAAAGGTGCATTGAGCATGCAGTAACTGTGAAAGGCAGATAAGGAGTGTGGGAGGCAGATGAAGGCAGTTTGAAGTGTAACAGGGTGCATTTAGGGTGCACAATAGAAGGCAGCTAAGGGGGATCCAAAGGCACAGTGGAAATGTAAAAGGCACACAAAAGTGCACTGGAGCGCATGGAAGTGCACAGGAGCACACTTGGGCGCACAGAAGCACACTTGGGCACATGAAAGCGCGCAAAAGTGTGCTGTGCAAAGTGAGTAGAAGGTGTCCAAGCAGTGCACACAATCGCGAAAAATGCTGTAGTACAAGCACAGGGTGATAGGAAACTGTATCAGTGTATTTCTCTGCACCCGAGGACCACAATTTGTTGCAGAGTTCACCCAAGAGCTGTACTGCCTGCTGGGGATCAAACTCCTTGCCTCGACTGCCTACCATCCACAGACAGATGGACAGACAGAGCGAGTCAACCAAGAACTGGAGCAGTACATTCACATCTTCATCAATGAGTGACAGGATGATTGGGAAGATCTCCTCCCCATGGCTGAGTTTGGATACAACAATCATGTCCTCTCTTCCACTCAACAAACTCCCTTCCTCCTCAATACAGGGCAACACCCATGCATGGGCTTCAAACCTCGACAAACACCCTTGCACTTGGAGACACTGAACGAGTTCACAGAGCGAATGAAGGACACCTTGGAGGAGGCGAAGTCAAGGCGAAGAACACCATGTCATGCTTCTACAACCAGCACCAGTTGCCAACACCCACATATAAGGTTGGTGATCATGTCTATCTCAACTCTAGCAACATTTCCACCATGCATCCAAGAAACTCACCCACCGCTTTCTTAGACCATTCCTCATCACTAGATGTGTTGGGTCGCATGCCTACCAACTATGGTTACCACAGTCAATGTCCAGACTCCACCCTGTCTTCCATGTTGTAAAGCTACTGCCTGCCCCCACAAATCCATTCCCTGGATGCATGACATGACCTCCTCCACTGCCTACAGTCATCGAGGGCAAACCACAGCATGAGGTCGAGTCCATCTTAGACAGCCACTTACATTGAGGGAAACTCGAATACCTGGTACACTGGAAGGGTTATGGGTATGAGGAAAACTCCTGGGTTGCAGAGTCCAATGTGAATGCCCCACGACTGGTCAGAGAGTTCCACCGGCGACATTCCTCTGCACCTCAGTGCATTCAAGCATCTGACTTTGGGTGAATATGGTTTCAAATGCATCAAGGCGATGCATCATAGAAGGGGGGTAATATAAGGGGAAAGGAGGGCGCCCCAGGCATCTGGGCAATTTTCTGTGTTCCTCCCATATTTTTTTATATTTTATTTCACCCTATTCTGCCTTTTCTATGATTTCCTATGATTTATTCCTATTTTATTATTATATTTCGGTTTTTTCCATGTTGGTACATGTTGACAGTTCTATTCATAAAAGTGGGACCCCTTCTGGATGTTTACCCATCAAGGTGACATCATCCCACAGCTTGATCTGCCTATTTCCACCTTTTTGCTATTTTTAGCTTACTATTTGATTTTTGGCTCTATCACATATACTGGGCATCGACAGATGGGTCCTTAGAGTTTTCTCTTTGGATTCCCCTCTGTTAGGTGTGCCTAAAGTGTCTGTATTATGTAGTATAATGTTAACTTTGGATTCCCCTCTGTTAGCTCACTCCTAAGTGAGACTTTGAGGTTGCCCTTACAGTTTGAGACCTTTCTAGTAGGTTTTGTTTGGGTTTCCAGGTCGAGTATTATCACCAGACCAGACTTTCAAACACTACAACCATCAACAAGATTGCTGATTGTGACCATCTGACAGATGAGAGCTGGCATGAATAAAAGGACCAAATGAAGTGTGTGTTTACCAACTGTGATATCAATGGATACATTATGGGTGTAGTTGTCAAAGTTCAAGATCACTACTACCAAGTTTGGGACTTGGTCAGGAATACACTGGACTTCTGGTTGAACCCAGTCATCAGTGGTCAGAGGGTTTCAGAGGTTTCTGGGCAGAATCCACCAGACTGTAGCAGGCCAGGTGAAAAGGGGCCAGAGAGGACTTGGCTTCAACTTATAAGAAGTTGTGCCCTTATCCTCATCAGTTGTTCAATTTCAGGTGGAGGGGATGGGATGTCCAGCAAATTTCTGGACAGAGGGTGAGGATAGATTAAGCAGAGGTTATAGAGTGATTTGAAGTCAAGAAGAGCCAAAGGTTTAAGAGTTTAAGTCAAGATTAAGTTGAGGATAATTTAGGGTTGATAATTAGACTGGAGATGATTAGACGAAGATACACAAACAATATACATGCAAGATGCAATGCTGCAGACTAAGGCTAAGCTATGGGCACTTAAATATCGAGGGCCAGTAATAATACTCAACCTGGAAACCAAACAAAAACCTGCTAAAAGGTCTAAGAAGTGTAAACAGGCTAGTGCGAGGTGGTACTAAATATCACTGCTGTTACCCAAGAATCGTAGTGAGAGGTATAAAATAGTGAGAAGTGTTGCAAATAGTTTTAAGAGCATACAAAGGTTTTTGAAGGGCTATGAGGAGGTTTAAAGAGGTTTGAGGGGGTTTGAGGGGTTTGGGAAGAATGGGAATGGTTTTGAGGGATATTGAGAAATGAATATAGCAAATTCAGAAGGTTTTCGAGAGACAATAAGTCGAGAGGCTAGTATGAAAATTTAAAAAAGTTCACAATGATTTGCAGAACTTTAGAGATATGACACGAGGCTCGGACTCAAGAGGATGGCTCTTAAATCAGATGATAAATGGGAAAGGACCACTTCTTCTCTGTTGTTCTAAGTAACTAGTACAAGTCTATATACATCTTGAAGAGATGGTACTTAAAAAGGAAATATAACATGTGGAGAGCATGAGGCAATATGCACAGCAATAAAGGACTTTGCAAATCATAAAATAAATGAGAAATGATGATACATGAAACATACAGAGTCACAGTATAGCAAAAGTACTTGTCCTATTGTTTCAATATATCATTGAAACACCAAAGATGCCACAATTGAGTCCTAAAAGTCCTTTGTTGTATCTATTTGTGTCTAGTAGTAGTCAATATGTGATGCACTAACACATGCTGGATGTGCTGTGTGTATCGGAAGGGTGTTGGGATAGCCATATGGTGGCCAACATTGTTCAAAGTATTGCAAAGTTGTTCAAAGTTGTTCAAAGTTGTTCAAAATAGTTTGAAATTGGTTTCATGAGGTTAGTAAGGGTTGGAAGTGTGTGTCATGATATGTCGATGCATTTGGAAATCTCCCCAGACCTTAGAATGCAAAGTGGACCTATCATCCTCCCCCTTACTGAAATTCTGACTGTCCCAGTCAGCCGATTGGAGTCATGTGCAAAATGTGTGATCGTGTTGAAAATATTAATGAAGTTCAAAATACCTCTCATTCTTTCCCATCACTTACCAAATTCTCGATACTAGCTTTTCTAATGTCTCTCCTGGCTGAACTTAATGCCAAGGTTCTAAAATACACAAAATCGATGCCAGACTGCAGTGTTGCAGAGGATGTCAACTTCAAAGTCTGGGAAAAGAGTTTTTGTGTGAAAATGGTATGTGTCTTACTAATCTATTGGTAGTCAAACATGCTAAAACATTTCATGTAGGTGGAATATGATGAACTCACCAATGACCTTGGCAAAGAGTGCGACCTGACCATCCAAAACATCATGGATGAAGTTTTTGAAGTTTTTAGCCCAATGGCTTGACACGAATGGCTTCCATGGGGCACAGATTTGTTGTTCGCAGACTTGGCAGAAGAGGTAGAGTGGGAGTGAAGGGAAGAAAAAAACAGATGAGTTTGGGAGGAGGAGGAGGAGGCTCGACGAGCAAGGGAGGTCATGAGACAGGCCAAAATTGATGGCTGAAGGAGAGCATTAGTGGATGCTCAAAATGCAGCTCTTGCTGTATGTTGTGTGAAGACTTTATTAAAGGAGGAGTTGCAGTGGCAAAATGCAGGGCTTGCAGTGGAGGCAGCTGCTATCGACAGGGCAGAGGCTGGGGAAGTAGATGAAGAGGAGGAAGAGATCGAGCTGCCTGTCATGAGAATGGCTAAATGAAAGGTAGAGGAGATTGGGGAGGAAGAAGATGAGGAAGAAGAAGTCGAGGGAATAGGGGATGTGAAGCAGGCCAGGTTCAAAATGAGCATATTGCTTGATTTTGAAGGTCCAGTGAGTTGTTTTGTTCAAGTTTGATGGTTTTTCAAAGTGCTAAAATTTTTGTAGTGTGATTGATGTGCTGGGTTTAAGTCCCAGCCATGATGTCTCATCAGGGAGGGGGCCCTGAAGTGCACGAAATGCACTAGTGAGGCACAGGGGTGCTACTGGGATGGAGTGCTGAGGAGGGGGCTTCAAAAAGATGGAGCAAAGAGATTTGGGGGTGGGAAACAAGATTCACACCCCAGACCAGGTACAAAATTTATTCAAAGTCATTTTGAAGTGATCACTAACTTGTTTTTGAATTCTAAAAGTCCATCGAATTCATTTCATGGGTACTGTGAAGGATGATGAACCAGTCACAGTGCCTTCCAAGCCATCGACACCAAAATCAATGCAGAAGGGGCAGTCATCAAAAGGGAAGGTGAAGGCAAAGGCATGTAAATCATGAGGTTTCAAGGAGGGTAAGGCTATGGATGAGGAGTGGGCAATGTGTTGCAAAATTCTCATGAAGAAATTAGCAGGGATGAAGGTAAAGTTGGAGATACGTCCAGGCAAATAGAGGTGGTGGAGGAGATGTTGGAGGAGTAGAGAAAAATATTTTGTTGTATATTTTTTTAATTTGGAATTGGAATCTTCTGAGTCTCAAAAAGTAGCGATAAGAAAAGTAAAAAGAATAGGGAAAGTAAGGGAAAGGCTAAGAATATCATCATGGCCAAAAAACCCTTTGGAGTTTGCATGTGTTAGGGCAACACCCACTAATCTGCTAGCTGGACCATGCAGGCTCTCCTAGAAGAAGTTGGCGGGGTGCGCGCACATGATGGGGGGATTTGATGGATTTGATGCAAGGGGTTAAAAATAGAACAGTTGGCTGAAATAGGCCTTTCACACCATTATTGTGGATGGAATACCTAAGAGAACTCAACTGAGGTCTCCTAGTATTTATTTTAGAGTTATATTGTTATGGTCAAGGTTCCTACTAACGATCAAGGCTCTTAAGCATTGACATTAAAGCAAGAAGTTCTTCAAAGAGTCACTGAAGCTCGTAAGTGACAGTTGAGGGTAACTTAGCTGGAGTTCATTAGGAACATAAGAATGACCAGGTCAAGCTGAGCTTGACTGGTCCTGTATTCACAGACTAAATACTACAAGCACAAATTGTAGATAAATGAGTCATGCTATGAGAACAATAAGAACAATAGGAATGAAGAGACAATAGCAAAAGATGTCTGCAGCTTACTACAATAGAGTGGGATTGTGATGATGTATGATTAGAGGTGCGCGGTTGCAAGACAATAGGAGAAGGAACAATAGCGTGGGACATACGCAAATGAGACAATAAGAACAATAGTGAAGAAAATTGATTTCCCCATCTGAACATCTTCATAACATTAGCTCCCCTTCGACGTTTCGAGTCCCATCTGAAACTAGCCCCTGACTGTCTGCATCGGGTCAAACAGTGTAGGTTGTTCTTCATCACCCATCGTGGAGAACGTGTCGATCATGGTTGGGGTAGGTGTGTCATGCATGTAGACTCAGGTAGGTAACTCGATGCTGTCCATCCCTGCAAATTGCACTGAGGTGCCAGTTATGAGCATTGTGATTTGAGGTAGTGGTAGGGTGGTCATAAAAGATTATCATAATTAAAATGGTCGCGCTGAATATGGTGCTGAGAATGATGATGAGGTGGAGATTTTCAATCATCGTTGTTCAGGTTTAAGTGGTTCGGTGATGAGGGGGGTTGTCACATGTCGGGTTGTTGGGACAGAAGAGTGTGGAATGCTCCGGGCACCACAGTCAACAGTGGGGGCATTGATACTCCGGGCAGTGTGAGGAAAAATGCCCAATCCGGGTGCATGTAAAACAAATGGAGTTTTGCATCCACGGCAGTGCAGGCAGATATTCTGGAGTGGGTTGTCTGGGATGAGGTGTGGATATGCATAGTGGTGGAGGTGGCGACGATGGATACTGGGGTGGGGGTGAAGGAGATGGCGACATTGGTTGTTCTAGTGTCGTATCGGTTCCTTCATCTTCTTCATCATCAAAGGGTTCTATAATGAATATCTATTGAGGTGTGGGGACTCGCTCTCCAGGTCTGTAGTTGAGAGCTTGCTTGTCTAAGCTCCTCATGAGGGGGAGCAAATCCAGGTGGTAGGCTTCTTTGGTCAGGCACTGGAACATCTGTTCAAGGGAAGAGATCGCTCAGTAGGTCTGGAATAAGTTGTGCACTGTCCCATTGAGCAGCGCTCGATCCTGGGTTACAGAGAGTAGTCTTTCTTCATTTCAGGAGTCGTCAGTATCGCAGACAAAGCTCAAGATCAATTCGAAGGTTCTAATCAGGTCGGGGTCGGGCATAGCGTTCATGAAGAAATGTAGAGGGCGGCTCATGATGAGAGTAGGTTGTGAGTGGACTTGTAATTACCCAGAATTTCTGGGGCATTTTTTAAGTGATTTTCTGGTTCCCAAGTATTCTCTGCCATGCCGTAGCCTTTCCACTTTACTAGGAATCGGGTTCTTTGGCCCATCTTTTTGTGGGCCAAAATAGCCTCAACCTCGTGTTTGAGTTCTCCCTCGATCAGCTCTGGGGGTGGAGGAAGAAGGTTTGGCCCATGCATCTCATTCTCCTTGAAATGCGAAAGGAGCGAGGCATGGAAAACAGGGTGTATCCTCCACTGTGAAGGGAGCCCCAATTCATAGGTGTGGGAGGAGATCACCCAGGTGATAGGGAATGGCCCTTCATGTTTAGGGGCAAGTTTCTTGGTTGGGTATCCCAACTTCAAGTTCTTAGAATCTAGCTAAACCCTCTCCCCCACCGTAAATGGGCGGAAGCCTCGTCCGCCTCATCCGATCATTACTTGTCGGGACAGTTCATGCACCACCAAGGCTTCTTGTCGCATGTTTCCTAATTTGGCTATCCTCTGTTCAGTAGCTGGTACATTTGTTTTTTCGTATGTCGTAGGAATGGCCTTGGGGTGGGTTCCCATCATCAAGTAAAACAGAGTATTTTTGATTGCCGAGTGGTGCTTCTGATTGTGTGTGAACTCGGCAGTGGTGAGGTGCCCCTTTCATTGTGATGGCTTGTTCGCGCAGAAGATCCGGAGATAGATTTCCAGTTCTTGATTAACTTGCTCTGTTTCCCCATCGGTCTGTGGGTAATAGGCTGTACTCATGGCCAGCCTTATTCCCAGGAGTCTTCCCAACTCCTGGAATGCATTGGAGGCAAATCGTGGGTCATGGTCAGATATGATCTTATCGGGGAGGCCGAATCTTTTAAACACATTTTGCAGATAAAGGTCTGCTGCCCCCAGTGCATCAACAGTCTTGTTGCAGGGAATTAAAATTACCCCCTTAGTAAGCCCATGGTCTACCACGACCATGATGGTGTCACATCCCTCGCTGATCAGTAAGTCGGTGATGAAATCCATTGTTACCAGTGCAAATGGTCATGTTGCCTCAGATTTGATCGGCGATAGTGGTGGAGTTGTGGGGTGCATGTTTACCTTCATTTGTTGGCATGTGGCACATCCGTCAATGTAGTTCCAGATAAAGATCGTCATTCCTGGCCACCAGTAGTCCCTCTGTACCAGTTCGAGAGTCTGGAATCAGCCAGGGTGTCCCGTAAGTACATTGTTGTGGTACTTTTCTATGATTTTCCTCCTCAATTCCTTGTCATCTGGGATGTAGCATCGGTCTTTAAAAAAGACTGTCCCATCATCCTCCATTTTCCAGTCTTCTACCACTGACTTGATCGGTAGCATCCCTCCTTCTTTGATGGCCCTTACTATCTCTTTTAGTAGGTCGTCACGCATCATGCTTTCTGCCAGTACTTCTTTCAATTCAGTGTCAATAGTCTGTGCGAAGATCATGTCTTTTAATAATGTGATGTCATCATTGTCATCATCAACATCAGGTATGTGGTCTCCTCATCGTGATAAGGCATCAGATTGTATCATCATTTTCCTGGGCACGTGTACTAATTGGAGGTTAAATTGTGATAGGAAAAGGCTCCATCTCGCCTGTCACCAGTTTAGTTTCCATGCCATTCTAAAGTACATGAGATTTTTGTGATCCGACAGGATCGTCGTGGGGTGTTCGGATCCCTGGAGGTAGTGTCTCCAGGTCTCTAGCGCTCATATTATTCCCAGGAGCTCCCAATCGTAGATCTCATAATTCCGTTCAGTTGCCGTTAGGGAGTGGGAGATGTAACTGCAAGGGTGCCAGTCTCCATTAGTATCGGTTTGTTTCAGGACAGCCCCCATTGCATATTTTGAGGTGTTGCTTTCGATTACAAATGGCTTCTCAGTGTTCGGCATTAACAGTACTGGTGCCTCGGAGAATTTCCTTTTAGTGTGTTGAATGCCCCTTGGCATTCATTTGTCCAATTGAAGGGCTGATCCTTCTTTGTCAAGTCATTGAGCGGCTTTGTGATCACGGCGAAGTTGCCAATGAATCTCCGATAGAAATTCCCAAAGCCTAGGAATGATCTAACCCCTTTGACGTTGGTTGGGGGCAGCCAGTCCTTAATCCCACTCAGTTTAGTTGGGTCCATGGCCAGTTGGTTTGGTCGCAAGATTAGCCCAAGAAACTCGACTTCTTGTACGTTGAACTTAGACTTTTCTGGTTTCAGATAGAGGTCATTTTCCCTCAGTCTAGCCAGGACCCTCCTCGTTCTCTCCTTGTGTTCTTCTTTGTTTTTTGAGAAGATTAAGATGTCATCCATGTAGATCACCAGCCACCCCTCATTTAGCATGTCCCAGAAGATATCGTTCATCATCGCCTGGAAAGTCGCCGGGGAGTTACAGAGTCTGAAAAACATGACCTTGGGCTCGAACAGCCCCTTATTGGTCTTGAACACCACTTTCCACTCGTCTCCCTTCTTAATTCTGACGTTGTGATATCCCCATCTGATGTCTAATTTAGTGAACCATCTTGCCCCTTTTAGCTTGTTGAGTAGATCACCGATCAATGGAAAAGGGTAAGAGTTTTTGATGGTCCCTTCATTCAGATACCAGTAGTCTTGGCAGGGTCGAAGTGCGTCAGAGTCCTTTTTCACTACGAAGAAGAATGGTGATGCCATGGGTGACTTGGATGGGGTGATGTATCCTTTTCTCAGGTTATCATCGATAAATTCATCCAATTTCTTCTGTTCCGCTGGGGTAATGGGGTAGACTTTGCAGTCTTTCAGGATGAAGTCTGATTTGAGCTCGATCGCGTGGTTCCACAGTCTAGACTCAGGGAATCTCTCCGACACTGCTTTTTCAAACATGCTTTGATACTCCTTGTATTTGTCAGAAAGTAAATTGTCGAGCGAGTGCATCTCCTTGTCACCCTCTTTCTCGTGGGCAAGCCTTTGCGAGACGGAAGTCTTTGCTCAGATGTATGTGGTATTAGAGTAAGCTACCCTGCCAGTTGATCGAGATCGAGTGATGTGTGTGATGTGCCTGAGTTTTTGGTAATTCGGGGGGATGTAGTTGTGTTCGATCATAAGGGGGGATTCCTCGGTTCTGAACACCCCGATCATTGGTTCCCCTCGAATGTAGGCAAACAGCGCATCTGTTCCATTATGATCCTCCCTCGTGCAGGGCAGTAAGTTGATGCCCTCAGTGTCTAGTGACAGTGTCTGCAGGTCGATTCCAGAATGGGTGTTCATTGCCAGGTGTGATTCATTGCCATCGGGTTTGTCCTCAGCGCAAAGTCCTCTTGCAAGATGAACTGTCCTGAGCCTACTCTTCATGTGCTCAGCGGCAGTGAGGTGGGTTTCCCCAAAGGTCTCCCCATCGCTCCTTATAGGTAGCCTCTCGAGAGTCAGGCTCAACATTACTCTCGATACAGACAGCCCCTTGTCATCTAGAGTGGGACTTTGCTTACCAGTGATGGTGTGTGATCATTTGATCATAGTCTGGATTTTCCTCATAAGGAGACCCTCGGTTGGTTTGTTGGTTAGGGTCCCCAGTTTCCAGTCGATAATTGGGTTGCATCTTTGAAGCCAGGAGTAACCCAGGATGATCCTCTCCTTTCCCAGCCCCATTATGAGCATCCTCATCTTCTTATCTTTTCCTCCGATTTCTGTGTCGATGTAAACATAATGGGAGATCGTTCCATTCTTGTTTAGGGTTCCATCAACATTCTTTGCAAGGATTTTTCTTGCAAGTGGGATTTTCTTTAATCCAGGTTTTTCAATGACTCGGTGATTGATGAACGTTTCTCCTGCCCCAGAGTCGATTAGGGCAGGTAATTCAGCTTTTGTGTCTCCTAATATGCAGTAAACGGGAACGTGCATAGATTGGTGGCTCACTTGTGCTATCATTACAGTTGAGACGATTACTCTGGTGGGTTCCACTGCTGATGTGGGCCGCCGCCTTAAAAACCCTCCACCACCATAAGATCCAGCACCTCTTCTTTCTCCTTCTCTTCCAACTCATAGATGAGTGCACGGATCTTCATATAATGGTCACAGGGTGTCTTCTTCGTCTTTTTCTTTTCTTCTCTTACAGGTGGCTCTTTCCCTCCCTTGTGGTCGCTAGCCCTGTGTCCTGCTTTGTGACATATAAAGCACTTCCCTTTCTTAATGTGTTTGAGCCTCTCTGCATAAGAGAGGCATGTCGCATCGATGTCCATGGCATTTGGGTCCTTCGAGGAGCCTCCTGTTCCTCCTCCTCCTCCCGCCTTACTGTAGGTTGTTTCTTTTATTGCCTTCGCCCGTCTCAGATGCCCCTCCACCCTTGCTGCGTGAGTATACCATCCTTTGATGGTGTCGGGCAGGTTCTCCATTCTGAATACCTTGTCCAGGACTCAATTGTTGAGTCTGTCTACAAAATATTCGATTAGTGTGGCGTCTTCTTTGATCTTGGTTTGATAGGCCAGTGTTTTGAACTGGGCGATGTATTCGTCTACTCCTTTTGCTCCCTGTGAGAGCACTTGGAGTTGGGTGCATGCATTCCCTGCATTGTCAATGGGTGAGAATGCCGCTCGTACCTTCGCAATAAATTCCTGGAATGTATCCCAGGGCTTCAATTCAATGTATCTCTCTTCCAGGTATGCCTGCTTCCATGGCCCTGCTGTCCCTCCATTCATATAAGAAAGCATGAATAGGATTTTCTGGTGATCATCTGGGAATGTGGTCATGTTTGCATCAACGTAGCCCCTGCACTCAAGGAGGAAGAGCATAGTCTTCGCTCTATCCCCAGAGTAGTCGGTCGGAGCCCTCATCTTGATTTCAGCGGGACGCGTGGTAGGGGCGGTGGGTGCAGTGGGGATGGTGGGAGTGGATGAGGTTGCCATGTTTCTTCATCGGGTAGGGTAAGGTCAGGTGGTTCTCATAAGAATTGTGTCGTAGTGTATATGCTGCCTAGACTGAGGTTAGTCAGCAGAGTTCAGATCAGCTTGACCTTTTGTTATGGTCAAGGTTCCTACTAACGATCAAGGCTCTTAAGCGTCAACATTAAAGCAAGAAGTTCTTCAAAGAGTCACTGAAGCTCATAAGCGACAGTTGAGGGTGACTTAGCTGGAGTTCATTAGGAACATAAGAATGACCAGGTCAAGCTGAGCTTGACTGATCCTGTATTCACAGACTAAATACTACAAGCACAAATCATAGATAAATGAGTCGTGCTATGAGAACAATAAGAACAATAGGAATGAAGAGACAATAGCGAAAGACGTCCGCAGCTTACTACAATAGAGTGGGATTGTGATGATGTATGATTAGAGGTGTGCAGTCGCAAGACAATAGGAGAAGGAACAATAGCGTGGGATGTACACAAATGAGACAATAAGAACAATAGTAAAGAAAATTGATTTCCCCATCTGAACATCTTCGTAACATATATACTATGTTACACATATTGTAGTATTTTATTACAGATGCATGCACATGTGCATACATGTGCGTACATATTGATGTGTGTAAATAAAGAATTCCCACGCTGACAAATAATGTGTATATAGGTGTTTTGTAGTGTATTTTAGTGAAATAAAATAAAATAAAATAAAATAAAAATAGTATTAGGTAATAGGCATGTTAGGAGACTGTTTCCTAACAGCATGACCATGCTATAATGCGATATTGCAACTCGTATCATACACTAAAAGCAATCGAAGTCTTTTGTAAGTAATTGCGAACAAAGAAAAAAAAAATAACTATTTGTTTTCGAAGTCCAGAAAATCTTCAGAATATCTTTATTGAGGTTCAAAGTTGTTCAAAGTTGTTGAGATGTTTGGAGTTGATATCGAGAAAGTTCAGTGGAAGGGGAATAGCTTTTTGAGCTAGATATTGTAACAGTCAAAAAGCAGCAACGGGTCAATGTAGTACTGATCCATTGAGTTTGCAGAGGGTATAAGCTCCTCCATGTTTTTATTCAATAACAATGAGAGGGCCGATATATCATGGTTTCATCTTGCAATCAAGGGATTTCAATTTGTGTGTTTCAAAGTAGCACTAAATCTCCTTTTGCAAAGTTGTAGTCACACATCATTTGTTTGTGAATATGTTCAAATTGTTTTGCAGCTTCGAGTCGAGAGGCATAGACCTTCAAATATAAAACTTCAAGGTTGTTTCATCATTTTTGTAGTGCTATGGCTCATCGAGCTAATGAGATTGGTTGTTGATAAGATAGAATTGGGAGATGGTTGCGAGTATGTCACTTTGGAGATATCAAGTGGGATTAGAGGATGCAATCCTGTAACTGTGAAGTAAGGAGACCAACCCACATGTTTACAAACCATGACACATTCTGCCCAAAATACTGAATGTGCTCCTGCTGACCATTTTGCTTGTTCTCCATTGACAGCTTTGAATAAGGATTGTTGAACATCGAAGTGGGCTTGTTTGATGAGTCCATTGGCATGCAAATTGTAACTGCTAATCTGAACATGGTTGATATGATATTGTTTCATGAAATATTCCATAGCTGCGATAAATGCAGAGCCATTGTCAGTTATGATTTTGTATAGTGAGCCCCATTGACAAATAATGTCTTCAAAGATCCAGTCACCAAGGAATGTGGCATTTTCACATCGAAGTTTTTGCCATTTGGAATAAGTCATTAGTGAACATCAACCTTGTACAACATATTTGAATCCATTCAATGGAGACATTTGCATCATATCAATATAGACTTTGCTGAAAAGAGGTGCTGGAGTGGTGACTGTGGGCAGAATTAGAAGATTTCGCATTTGCCAAATTTGACATAGGTGGCAAGTACAAATAAACCATGTGATGTCAGCTTTCATGTTTGGCTACCAAAATTGAAGGCCAATAACTGATTTCATAGCAAAAAGCATCTTGTGTCTGATATCATCGTGAGCTGCACAAATAATTTTGAGATGACATTCTGGAATTGCGATTATCTTGTGAGCTCCATGGGAGTCTTTTCTCCATAGTTTGCCTGAGCCTAAAAAGAATTTGGTGATATGTCCATTGCATGCTCTAAGGTCTAGAGAACATTTCTAAATGTATCGACACATTATGACAGATGCTCTGAACCGCTAATAATACTCAACCTGGAAACCTAACAAAAACCTGTTAAAAGGCTTAGGAAGTATAACACAGGCTAAAGGAAGGGTGCGAGTTGGTACTAAATATCACTGCTGATACCCAAATGTTGTGTTTAGTGACGTGAAATGATAAGAGATGTTGTGAATAGCCACTATAGGCATATAAAGGTGTTTGAAAGAGTTCAAAATAGGTTTGAAAATGTGCAAAATAGTTCGAAGTATGCTCGAAGAAGTTTGAAGAGGTTCGAAGTGAGTTTGAAGAAGTTTATAGATGTCGGACTAATGTTGAGGTATGTTGAAAAGTGAGTATAACAAATAAGGAGTGTTTGTCAAGAGGTGATAGGCAGTGTGCAATAAAATGAGGAGTGAATACGATAGTTTCAAGGAAGTTCATGATATTTTGCAGAACTTAGAGATATGATGTGAGCTAAGACTCAAGAGAATGGCTCTTAAATTAGATGATGAGTGAGAGGGTAACTTGTGCTCTGTTCCCCATTGCTCTTCTTTTTATTCTAAGTAACTAATACAAGTCTATATACAAATTGAAGAGATAGTACTAAAAAGGAAATAATAACATGTGTAAAACATGAGGCAATATATCAAACAATGAGGACTTGTAGATCATGAAACAAATGAAAAATCATAAATAATTGAAGCATGTAGTGTTCCCATATAGTAAAAGTACTTATCTTTTGCTTCAATATATCATTGAAACATAAAAATGCACTTATCACATTCTAAGTCTCTTGTAGTCTCTCCTCATGTCCAGTAGTGCTCAATATGTGACAAAATGGTTTGTTCTGGATGTGCAGCATGTATCGAAAGTGTTTTAAAACAGCTATACAGCAACCTATGTCATTCAAAATGCTGCAAAGTCATTCAAAGTGTCGCAAACTGTCGTGAAATGGTTTGAAATAGTTCGAAGTCACCCAAAATAGTGCAAAATAGTTTGAAAAGGATTCGAAGTCAATTTCATGGTGTTCGTAGTGATTCGGAATGTGTCTCATAATGTCTTGATATGATTAGATCCTTCTCCAGACCTTATAGCATGCAATGGACCTATCACCACTACAAACACCATGAAATCGACTTCAAACCCTTTTCAAACAACTTTGCATGATTTTGAATAACTTCGAACCATTTTGCGACATTTTGAATGCTTTTGAACAACTTTGCAGCACTTTGAATAAAGTCAGCTGCCACATAACTGTTTTGAAACCCTTTCAATACATGCTTCACATCCAGAATGAGCCTTTTCATTGCACATCGAGCACCACCAGACACGAGGAGAGACAACAAAAGATCTAGAATGCGATAAGTGCAGTTTTATGTTTCAATGATATATTAAAGCAATAGGACAAGTACTCTTACTATACTGGGACAATGTACATTTTATTTATGATCACTTCTCATTTGTTTTATGTTTTACAATACCTTTATTTGCTGTGCATACTGCCTCATATTTTCCACATGTTATTGTTTCCTTTTTAGTACTATTCCTTCAAATTGTATATAGACTTGTATTAGTTACTTAGAACAGACAGACAAGACAAGGGAACAGAGAAGAAATACCCTCTCCATTATCACTCAATTTAAGAGCCATTTTCTTGAGTCTTATTCTCATGTTGTATCTCTAAGTTCTGCAAAATATCATGAACTTCTTCAAACTTTTGTATTTGCTCCTCAACTTATTGCATATTGCCTATAGTCTTTTGAAAGACACTTCTCATTCACTATATTTGCTCTTTGATATACCTTGACACCAGTCTGACTCTCTCAAAACTCTTTGAACATCTCTGACTTTCTTTGAAACTACTTCGAACCTTTTTGAACCCCTTCGAACTACTTTGCATGTCTTCAAACCTATTTCAAACTCTTTCAAACTTTTTCATATGCCTCTAAAGCCTATTCACAACATGCCCCATCATTTCACATCACTCACCACAACTTTTGGGTATCAGCAGTGATATTTAATACCAACTTGCACCCTTCCTCTAGCCTGTGTTATACTTCTTAAGCCTTTTAACAAGTTTTTGTTAGGTTTCCAGGTCGAGTATTATCATTGGTACAATATTGAATAAAGGTAGCGTATTTGGCATCCGATAGATCAGGAGGTCGCACCAGATCATGTAGCCATTTTCAAACACAAAGTAATCTTTCATCATCCTTTTTTGCATTGTTCATTTGTAGAACATCATTATAGGTAAGATCCTCTTCCTTACTGAGATCTGAAAAGTGGGAGAGGGTCAAAATTTGATGTGAAGGGAAGGGACAAGTTGTGATGGGATTGATTTGATGTACAAATCCATGAAGACAGTTGATCCAGTCTCCAAAATCATTTTCATTGTCAAGCTGATCATCTTCATTTTGTGGGGGGCATCTCAAAAGTCCATCTGGACCATGGTGTGTCCCTGCCACATGCACTAATGTAAAGTGAAAGGTTAGGATCGGTAATATCCATCGATTGATGCTAGTGCTAGGTGCAATATCAGGATTTGAGAGCATGCCTTTGATATACCTCACATCAACTTCAATGATAAGCTTTCGAACTCTTATTAGGTACAATCGCAGTGCTCCAAGAGCACAATATAGACCATAGAGTTCGAGTTTCAGTTGCAAAAATTCAGATTCATGGTCATTAAGCATAATCAATCCAAATTGACTGTAATACCATTTTCAAGGGTTGTTGGGATCACATTGAGCAAGAAAGAAATTGATAGCAATCTGTGAAGTGTCGACTGATAGGATAACTAGAGTGGGGTATGAGTAGTCAATAGCTCAAATTGCTGGAGAGTTGATTAGAGCTTCTTTCAAATCTTTTTGTGCTGCTATTTGTTCCAGTCTGAATTCAAAAGGAACATCTTTGCAAGTGAGTTGAATCAGCACTGCAGCACATTGAGCAAAATCTCGAATGAAGATACAACAAACTCCAATAGTTCCTAGGAACATTGTAACTTCAGAAAGGCTTTGACAAGGTCCCCATTTGCTAACTGCTGTGATGTGAGTGGGATTGGCCATATAACCTTCAATGTTGCATTGATGCTCTAAAACAATTATTTTGGGGATGCAAAGGTAGAGTTTAGGACCAGAAAATGTTCCTCCCCAGTACTTCATGTGTTGAACTATCTGATTCAAGCTTTTGAAGTGCTCCCAGATGAAACATCGAATAGCTGGATTATCAGTGATTGTTTCATAGGATCCACCGATTATTCGATATTCTGATTTTGGTCCCTTAACTGGTGTGTTGTCGATGTAAGGGATAGTGATATGAGGGATTTTGGGCTGTAGAATGAATGTGACATCGTCGTGTAAGATTGGAACTAAATTCATCCAACCCATGGGTAGGGTAACAATACAAAGTGCTCCAAATAATGTCTGAAATGTTGTTAGATCATGAGATAATTCTGCTATTTTTTTTGGTTATATGCCACATAAAGATCTGACATTCCTCCACAAGATCATCCACTAAATTGTTCTGCTAAATGTTTGTGTATCGGTATGACACCTGAGTGCTGTATCATTACTTGATTGAGTGGTTTGAGACTGTGGATGATTTGAAGTGATTTCATGTCTTTCTCTGCAATGCAAAACCATCGTGATCAATATGAAGAGTTCAACAACTCATATACTCCTGCTTCTATCTTTTTTTTTAGCATTTCACAGATCTGTTCATACAAACCAGGAGGTATAGGAATATTTCATTCGACCCAAGGAGTATGAGGAATGACAGGGAATTCTATAGGAGGAAAGGAGTCAGGGCAAAAACTTCCTTGTTCTTGTTCTGTCCATGTGAAAGCTGTTTCATGATTTCAAATAAAGTCATGCATGAGCTTCCATTCCTCTGGCCATAGGAAATCACCAGCATGGTTTTTGTCGATAATAGCTTTGCATTCAAGTGAATATTGGGTAAGAGGGGATGAACGATGGTGGATGAGGATTCAGTTTCAGCATATTTTTAAGGGGGTCACCAGTGATTGTTAGAGCAATGTGAAATTGATCAGGAAGTTCAGTAATAACTGGTCAAATTTTCTGTGCAACCAGTTTTTACTTCTTTTTCAATGCTGCAAAGGTTGGATATAGGGAGTTGGTTGACAGAATAGTAGGGATAGAGGGCATAAAAAGGTTTTGCATAGATGTCATCATCAAGGTCAATAAATGTTTTCCATACTGATGACTGGCCATTAAATATAGGTTGACAAGAATTGAGGAATAAGAAAGAGTGTTTGAAGAATTCAAGGAGTCCATATTGGGAATATTTGCAGTGCATTCAACAGTGATAGATGAATTAGAAGAATTGAAAGAGATAATAAGAGCACACTGGTTTGTGTCCAAAATTTTATCCTCTAGTTGCAAAAATCCTTTCTGACTACCTTTTGATACTGATTAGAATGGGGAATTGTGGGGATGGCACATGATCGTGTTAAAATATCATGATGGTCTGAGCTTCATTTCTGTAATTCTTGACAGTGCTTTCAGTGAGGACATCGAATGGATGACCAAGTAGGATATCATAGGTGGGGTCACAAATGATGTGAATCTGCATGTATAGTGTGATACTCCCAACTTCGCAAGGCACATTTCATGTTAGACCTAAACTCTCATCAATGCCACCATTAGCTGATTGAAGTGGGATATGAATTGAAGGGTCATAGGCAAGGCCGAGTTCATGACAGATTTCTTCAGACATTGCGATAATTGAGGAACCAGGATCGATGACACTTTGAATGGGGTTTCTTCCATTGACATTCATAATAATTGATCTAATCGAGTGAGATTCCTTCACAGCAATAAATGGTTCCAGAATATTGCTGGGTCAAAGACTGTTAATGTAAGTTTTGAAAGGGTCATCAATCACAAAAATATCATCATTAAGGAGATTCATTTTTTCTTCAGGCTGCTGGATACGTGTTAGGAAACAGTCTCCTAACATGCCTATTACCTAATACTATTTTTATTTTATTTTATTTCATTTTATTTGATTTTATTTCACCAAAATACACTACAAAACACCTATATACACATTATTTGTCAGCATGGGAATTCTTTATTTACACGCATCAATATGTATGCGCATGTGTGCACGTGTCCGTAATAACATACTACAATATGTGTAACATAGTATATAACCCTAAAATAAATACTAGGAATCCACAGTTGTGTTCTCTTAGGTATTCCATCCACAATAGTGGTGCGAAAGGCCTATTTCAGCCAACTGTTCTATTTTTAACCCTCGCATCAAATCCATCAAACCCCCCATCATGCGCGTGCCCCCCACCACCATCTTGTAGGAGAACCCGCATGGTCCAGCTAGCAGATTAGTGGGTGTCGCCCTAACAGAAGAACACAACTACCCCATCAGTGCGCCTTCTCTTACTCACGTGCACACGTCATTTGTCTCAGCACACCACATCCGCTTATGCATCATTTTGGCGAGAGCCGGAATTAATTGTATATATGTATTTACCTTTGCTTTCATAAGCCGATGCCAGGCCTCGCCTTACATTGCGACTGCCAGTGATCAAAAAGCAGCGCTCGTCATTAGGACAGCTGCAACCAGACAACTGATCGGATCTGGTTTAGCTAAGATTTACATTACTCTATTTGGATGACTATTTTAGGTAGTTACTAGCCAAATTCAGTAATAGCCCTGAGATCAGGCACTGTTGGAAGGGTTATTGATCTGAAGTGCCTAAGAGTTGACAAATAGCTGAAATTATGTGTTTTGCCGTGTTTTGTACCTGAAATAGCCGGATCATGTGACTCGAAATTTTGCGAAAAAAATTCTACAGCCGAATCTCTACACAGCCGAAGAAGTGACTCATCACAGATTACATAATTATGTCAGAACAAGCAACTTCGAATCCTAGACACAATCCTGTTCCCACACCCATTCTTGAAGCCAAAATTGATGCTCTAACAGCACAAATGTCCCAATTAGTGTCAGTATTAGCAGCATCCCAGCCCAAACAAGTACAAACAAATGCAGAAACAGTAGAAGATAAAGATGATGAGATGGAGGAGATGGTAGAGTGGATGTCTCAGGAGGGTGAGCATGCAGAGGAGAGATCTGAGAGTGGAAAAATGTGTTTACCTAAATATGTGCCCCCGCAAATATTTGATGGTACCATGGAGAACACAAAATCCTTCATCAGCTCTATAGTGTTGTATATTCATGGGAGAAAGCCCGAATTTCATATGACCGAGTCTAGAATTATGTTTGCTCTCTCATACATCCAGGGAGGGAAAGCACAGTTCTGGAGAAACGAAGCCATTAATCAAATTGCCATGGGATATAAGCTGTTTGCGAGCTTCAGAAAATTTTTGGAGAGGTTGGAGGCACAGTTTGGAGACCCTAACCCAAAGGCGACAGCGAATGCAAAATTAAAAACTATGCGCCAAGGTTCTCTGACTGCAGATGAATTTATTTTGCAGTTTAAAGCAGAAGCATCACAGACCGATATGGGAGAAGCAGTGTTGGTAGAATATTTGAAGACAGGATTAAATCCCTCATTATTCAAGTCTATCTATCAACTACCTTCTATACCAGAGAGGTTGGATGAGTGGTATAATTGGGCAATGCATCTTGATCGGCAATATCAACAGGAACAGGCAGAATCAAAATTGATGTATGGGAATTCCAGATTTGGAAAGTCATCAGGAGGAAAGTCCGAGAAAGGAAGGACACCTCAGGTACAAACTCCGAGGGCACAGCCACTGGCCATGGCAGTGACACCTATTGTTAAGGAGTCAGCAGCATTGACAGATGCAATAGATGTTGATCGAGTAGGGAGACGACCTCCAGTTAAATGTTTTAACTGTGGGCAATTAGGGCATATGGCTCAAAATTGTAGGCAGAAAAGGAAGATTAGGGAAGCTACAATCGAGGAAGTGAAGTTGGAGGAAGATAAGCAGAAGAATTTTGTGGAAGAGTCCCAGTGAAGGTTTTCCCATTGGTGACCCAGAATCAATATAATGTATTAGTATCTGAGGAAACCGAGAGTGAACCCGAAAGAGAAATTGAGGAGTATGACCATCATCATTTATCTGACAAAGAAAAATGCCCAGCCTTATTTCCGAAGACCCCAAAATTTTTTATTCGCTCAGCGCGGATAGAACCCGAAATCAGCTTGACAGTAGGATTGAAGACAGTGGACACGCATGCAGCAATTAATGTGGAGGCATTGCTTGACAGTGGTGCTACCGGATTATTTATTAATCGATCCCTAATTACTGGAAATGGTATTTGCATGTGTAAACTGCCACAACCTATAATGGTGTACAATATTGACGGTATGATCAATCGTGGAGAAACTATTAAGAGGGAGGTGACAATGATATTGAAGTATCAGGATCATCAGGAGTGAGCTGTATTTGAGGTGTGCGACCATGGGAAAACCAATCTAATAATTGGATGTCCATGGTTACGAAAACATAGTCTGGAAATTGATTGGAAAAGTGGGAAGGTACACATGACTCGTTGTCCTAAAGAATGTAATGTGTATGGGAGAAAAATAAAAAAGGAGAAGAAGGAAAAGAAAGAGAAAGAATGTCCGAGGAAGTATTCTGTTACGATGGAGGAAGTGGAAGATGAGGATATGCCAAACGGGGAAGTTCCAATCATGACAAGTAAAGAACAACAGAAGCAGACCTTTAGGGAAATTCGTGGAGGACAATCATGGGATAAAAATGTGGAGAAAGTGGAGAAGCCAGTGGAGGAGTGGGTGCCAAAAGCCTACCATAAATATTTGTCAGTTTTTCAAAAGAAGGAATCGGAGCGGATGCCAGTGCGAAAGCCATGGGATCATGCTATTGAGATGAAGCCGGGATTTGTGCTGAAGAAGTCAAAAGTCTATCTGTTATCTCCGAAGGAACAAGAAGAAGTGGATGCATTCCTTAATGAACAATTGCACAAGGGATACATACAACCTTCGAGATCACCACAGACATCACCAGTATTCTTTGTAGTGAAGAAGGATAAGAGGAAAAGGATATGTACAGATTATAGGTATCTGAATGAGTGAACAGTGAAGAATGCATACCCTTTGCCATTGATCTCAGAAATAATTGACAAGGTTGGAAAGGCCAAGGTCTTTACAAAATTGGATTTACACTGGGGGTACAACAATGTACAAATAAAGAAAGGAGATGAGTGGAAGGCTGCATTTGCCATGCATCGAGGATCCTTTGAGCCACTTGTCATGTTTTTTGGGATGACCAATAGTCCTCCAACCTTCCAAAATATGATGAACGACATTTTCAAGGACATAATAGACAAAGGCATGGTAATAATATTTATTGACAATATTTTGATATTTACAGAGGATGAAGAAAACCATGAGGCAATAGTGCAGGAGGTGTTGAGAAGATTGGCAGAGAATGATTTATTTGTTAAACTGGAGAAGTGTGTGTTTGGGGCAAGTGAGATCGAGTTCTTTGGATTAAAGATTGGCCCTAATGGAATCAAGATGGATCCTATTAAGGTACAGGCAACTGTTGATTGGCCCATGCCCATTCATATCAAGGAAGTTCAGGCTTTCTTGGGACTCGCCAATTTTTATTGTTGCTTTGTTCATAAATTTTCCAAAATTGCTGCACCCTTACACAACCTTATGCAAAAGGGAGTAGTGTGGAGATGGGGAGAACAACAGCAGACAGCATTTGAGGAGTTAAAGAGAAAGTTTGTAAAAGAACCAATATTGGTCCCAGTAGATTTTATGTGTCCCTTACGAGTGGAATCAGATGCATCCGACTTTGCTACTGGATCAGTATTATCAATGTTATGTGAAGATGACAAATGGCATCCTTGTGCATATTTGTCTTGAGGATTGAATGATGTGGAGAGAGATTATGATGTGCATGACAAAGAGATGTTAAGAATAATATGAGTATTGGAAGCATGGAGACATTATTTGGAGGGATGTACACATGAGATCAAAATCTGGATGGACCATCAAAATCTGCAGTACTTCATGTCTGCTAAAAAGCTTAACCATCAACAAGCGCATTGGGCATGATTCCTATCACATTTTAATTTTCACTTAGTCCACAAAGTGGGAAGCTTGATGAGGAAAGCAGATGCATTACCCAGATGTACAGATCATAAAAGGGGAGTGGAGGAGGACAATAAAAATATTACCCTACTCAAACCTGAATACTTTCATATTTGCGCTATGCATCAAGGGCATTTATTGGTGGATAGCTCAGAGACAGAAATGTTGTCTAAAATTAGACAATGTTCAGAGATGGATGATGAAGTAGTGGAAGCTGTGAAAGCTTTGAGGGGAGAGAAGAAAGGTAAAATTAAAGGAGATGAATGGGTTGAAGAACAAGGGTTAGTGTTGTTCAGAGGAAAGGTGTATGTACTGAAGGATCAAGATTTATGAAGGGAGATCATATGGTTACATCATAATACGGCAGCTGCTGGACATCCAGGAAGGTGGAAGACATTGGAGTTGGTGATGAGAAATTATTGGTGGCCCAGAATTTCAAAGTATGTGTTGGGGTATGTGGATGGGTGTGATACATGCATGAGGGGGCAGAAATTTTCAAAAAAGCCTGCAGGGAAATTAATGCTGAACCCTATACCTAAAGCGCCATGGCGAGACATATCTGTGGACTTTATCACAGGATTATCTGAAGCTCAAGGATAAAATGCAATATTTGTAGTATCCAACCACTTCACAAAGGAAGTCCATATCATTCCTACTACTGCAGAAACCTCATCATTGGGCTTGGCGTGCCTCTATCTCAGGTATGGCGGTTACATGGACTACCTGATACCATTATCTCTGATTGCAGATCACAATTTGCTTCTGCATTTATGTGAGAGTTAAGTAACATATTGGGGATTCAAACCAAGTTATCTATGGCATATCACCCACAAACCAATGGGCAGACAGAGAGAATGAATCAGGAGGTGGAGCAGTACCTACACATGTTTGTCAATCACTGACAAACCAACTGGCCTGAATGGTTGGCAATTGCAGAATTTTCCCACAATAATAAATTCCATTCAGCTACTCACATGTCACCCTTCTTTGCTAATTATGGGTATCATCCCAGAATGGGAATAGACCCTCAAAGGGAAGTCAAGGTACAGTCAGTGGAGGACTTTGTATCAAAAATGCGAAAGGTGCAGGAGGAAGCAGAGGCAGCATTGATGAAAGCACATAATGATATGATGCAACATGCAGATCGTACTTGAGCTGTTGCTCCAGAGTACAAAGTTGGTGACTTGGTATGGCTAAGTACCAAGGATCTAAATACTGTATTGCACGACCTTCAAAAAAGCTTACAGAGAAGAAGTTGGCCCATATCCAATTTCTAAAATAATTTTGCCCAATGCAGTAGTGTTAAAATTACCTCCATCATTCAAGATTGATCCTGAAATTAACATTTCCTGCTTATACCCTTACCGCCCACCCACTATTCCTGGTCAACAAACTACTCTGCAATCTCCAATAATGGTAGAAGGTGCTCCAGAATATGTAGTGGAAGAGGTTTTGGACTCATGTCTTCAACAAAATAAATCGGAGTTCTTAATCAAGTGGAAGAACTACACTAATGAAAATAATTCATGGGAACCCGAAGAGGATTGTAAGTGAGCTCATAATGCAATCGCCCAATTCTTTAAACTTAATCCAAATGCTCTGTGTCACATTGCTAGAATGGTGTATGAGGGGATGAATTTCCAGCCTTACCAAAATTTCACAGAGGGGACAGATACAATATTTTCTTGCCTGGAAGTTGAGGCATAAAAGGGGGGTAATGTTAGGAAACAGTCTCCTAGCATGCTTATTACATAATAATGTTTTATTTTATTTTTATTTTATTTTATTTTATTACATCAAAATATGCTATCAAATGCCTACAAATGCTATATTTGTCAGCATGGGAATTTTCTATTTACACACATCAATATGTATGTGCATGTATGTGCATGTTGGTAGCAACATAGTACAATATGTGTAACATAGTATATAAACTTAAAATATGTACTGGGGGACCTCAGTTGAATTCTCTTAGGTATTCCATCCATATTTGTGGTGCAAAAAGCCTATTTCAGCCAACTTGTCTATTTGTAACCCATCGCATCAAAACCATCAAAACCCCCCATTATACACACACGCCCCACTGCCTTCTTGTAGGAGAGCCCACACGGTCCAGCTAGCAGCTTAGTTGGTGTCGCCCTAACATATCTCTTGTTTGAGCTTTGCAATATGATCTTCAGCTGCTGTAGATAGGTCAGAAACTTAGTAAATGCCTCTGGATGGTGTCAAAGTACTCATTGAAGGTGTAATATTATAAATTAGCGATGGTGTAGTGGTAGACAGAGGGTTTCGTTGAGTCCGTTTGTCAATTTTGTCCTTGATAAAATGGCCAGGAATGTTTTGAGAAGTGAATCATCCATTTGGAAGAACGATTTTCCCTTTGGTGTTCTTCTTACACTTTCCTTCATTGATATAAGACTGGCAAACCAAGCAGTTGCTCACGAAATGACCAGTAAGTCCACAGAAGACACAAACTAAATTTTTGAGCTGGTCCAAACGACATCCACCATTAGATCAAGGAGTATTAGTAGGTTTAGAACCTGCTACAGCTGTGATGAGTGTAGTTGCAAATTTTTTGAGGATTGCTGATAAGTCTTCCAATTTAATCTGTGTTGAAGATGTTGAAGTCGATGGTAATGCCAAAGTTGCTGAAAGAGTGTGAACCATGTAATGATGTTGAGTCTGAACTGATTGATCCTGCTAAAACAAACTTTGCTGCTGTGTGAATGTCATCGAGTGAATAGGCATCATCTGGATAATGATCAGGAAATTTAAGTTTGAGTCATCATGCAATTCATGACCATAAGCCTGGCTGGAAACCACAAATGCATTCAATGCCCTGCTTTATTCAGCTTCCGAAATTTGGCCTTTAGAGAGAAGAAACTTTGTGATGTTGTAGAATAATCAATAGTACAACCCTAAATTGCTTGCATTAAAAATTCCCATACAAAGTTGTTCACCAATGAGTTTGTCCATGTTTGAAATCAACCATTTATAATTATCTTTGGAACCAGGGTATAGTCTGTGAATCATGATGCAAAAATCCTGAAGTGAAGTGCCAGTTTTGTATTCTGGAATTGATTCCCAAAGTTCAGAGGTGTCAATGTTGATGTTGATAATGCTCGACCTGGAAACCTTACAAAAACCTGTTAAAAGGCTTAGGAAGTATAACACAGGCTAGAGGAAGGGTGCGAGTTGGTACCAAATATCACCCCTGATACCCAAGGTTGTGTTTAGGGACACAAAATGGTAAGAGATGTTGCAATGATACAGCTCCCTATCGCCCTATGCACATACTACAGCATTCTTTGCAATTGTGTGCACCTCTTGGATGACTTCTGCTCACTTTGTGCAGTGCACCTTTAACTGCTTAGGTGCACTTTCATGCACCTTTTACATTTCTGCTGTGCCTTTGGATCCCCTTAGCTGCCTTCTATTGTGCACCTTAAATGTGCCTTGTTATGCTTCAAACCATCTTTGTGTGCCTCCCACACTCATTATCTGCCTTTCACAATTATTGCATGCTCGATGCACCTTTATGCACTCTTTTACACTTTGCCAGCAGCTCACATTCTCTGCTGTACACTCATTGCACTATCCATTTATCACACACAACAATCCTTCACCACTCCTATTGCGCTGCGCATCATGGCTTTCAGCTTACTAGGGTGCTTATTTGAGGTGCACCATGATCACATCATGAGCCAACTGCACATTCTCACATAATCTGGGTGCTTTGCACCTATTTGGAATTGGACTGTGCACACTCGGGCACTTTCATGTAATTCAGGTGCTTGGCACTATTTGGCACTGCACAGCATTTCCTTATAGTTCTTCTGCATTTCCAATCAGCATTGCCTTATCTGGTAACCAGCACAGGTCAATCATGTCACTATTACTAAGGCACAGCACGCAACACATAACACCAAAGCAGATTTGGGAAGAGTGCACGGGACCTAGAGCAAACCAAAAATGGAACATAGTGCTGGAGCAGTTGAGTATTGGGCTATAGCATGTGCAAATCTTATTGGCTAAGGCAGTGACATCATGCAGTCAGGTTTAGATGGGCCAATGGATGGGCTTGTGGGTAGCGCATAGTGCTTTCTATTTTTATACTTTATTTTACCACTTTTATCACATAAGCCATTTGTACATAGCAGGCAGATAGATAGAGAATCCAGAGGATCTTTTCCCCCCCACATAGTTCATAGCTCATTCAGCATCGCACATAATCTGTGCACCATCGTCCAGTCTGTGTGCTTTGTAGTGCACCCTTCATATAGCTGTGTTTGCATATCATTTGCATCCCTCATCATATTGCCATGTTTTGTTCCCTTCATTGCATCCTTCATCTTCATTTGTGCACTCTTGCAGTGTGCCCTTCATATAGCAGTGTTTGCACATCATTTGTGCCCCTCATTGTATAGCCACATTGTGTGCACCATTTGCAGATTTTCCCACCAGTTGTGCTCACATCCCATTTGCATCCCTAGCCTGTGCTGCTCCTTTTGACACACTCTAGTACAGTCCTTGTCCCGCTAAACCTCCTACTTTCCACCCCCATCATTGTTGCATGTTTTTGCACTCTTATTGTGCATTTTTCCATGCTGCGCATTTTTGCCCCTTTGTGTTGTGCACTTTTTTGCCATTGCACATACCTTCCTTTTTGTGTACACAACTAGTGCACACATTGAAAACCATCATACCAGCCTCTTCATAGTTTCTGCACCGTGAAGGACAATCCAAGGCCCTCTAAGCAAACCCCCTCACACTGAGCATGCCTGCAGCTGTAGGTTTAGTGTTCCCCCCCTTCTGTTGAGACCACCAAGTACCAACTGAACACATCAGCGAATAGCTTGTGGGAGCATACAAAGCTGTTCAAAAGTTGTTCAAAAGTTGTTCAAAGTTGTTCAAAGTAGGTTCAAAGATGTGTGAAATAGTTCAAAGAAAGTTCAAAGGGTCCAAAGAGGTTCAAAGTAGTTTTGAGGAAGTTCGAAGATGTCGGACTAATGTCAAGGTATGTTGAGGAGCAAATATAATAAATAAGAAGTGTTTTTTGAATGGCAATAGGTGATAGGTGATGAGTCGAGAGACTAATATGAAGGTTTGAAGAAGTTCATGATATTTCACAGAACTTATAGATATGATGCAAGGCTAAGACTCAAGAGAATAATTCTTAAATCAAACGATAATAGAAAGGGTGACTTCTTCTCTATTCCTTTTGTCTGTCCTCTTTTCTTCTAAGTAACTAATACAAGTTTATATACAATTTGAAGGAATAGTACTAAAAAGGAAACAATAACATGTGGAAAACACGAGGCAGTATGCACAGCAAATAAAGGTATTGTAAAAGATAAAACAAATGAGAAATGATAATAAATGAAATGTACATTGTCCCAGTAATAGTAAGAGTACTTGTCCTATTGCTTCAATATATCATTGAAACATAAAACTGCACTTATCGCATTCTAGATCTTTTGTAATCTCTCCTCATGTCTGATGGCACTCAATATGTGACAAAATGGCTCATTCTGGATGTGCAGCATGTATTGAAAGGGTTTCGAAACAGTTATGTGGTGGCCAACTTCATTCGAAGTAGTACAAAGTTGTTCAAAAGCATTCAAAGTGTTGCAAAATCATTCAAATCATTCACAGTCATTCAAAGTCATTCAAAGTCATTCAAAATGGTTCAAAAAGGGTTCAAAATTGATTTCGTGGCATTTGTAGTGATTTGGAGCGGTTCAGAGCATGTATCATAATGTTTTGATATGATCAGGACCCATTCCAGACCTTCAAGTATGCAATGGACCTATCAACATATCAGCAGGTGTGCTTCTTCATGACTTCTGAATCCATGATATTGCAGTCTATAAAAAGTATTTTGAGCTCATTAAAATATCAACCAAGCTCTCGAGGCTTGGTGGGGTTAAATTTTGGAGCTGTGGAATGACCATGAGCTGGCATAGTTGCTTGTATAGTCATGGATGTGATGATTCTTGAGGTAGGATTTGAAACTTGGGTGAAGGATGGTAAAGGTGTCGAAGTCATTGGAAGAATGTATGAAGAGGTAGATGATGAGGATGAAGAAGATGACATTTAAGAAGACATGGAAGATGAGGATATGGGTGAAGGAAACAGTCAATGATGAGTAGACTCTGCTTCAGAAACCAGAATTAGAATATCCCCCGATTGTTCAAGAGATTCAAAGGTGTGGCGAGTCTTGATTCTAAGATTTTGAGCTTGAGTTGGCCTAAACTGGGAGATTCAAAATGAATTAGGTGATGAAATGGTTTAAAAACCCCTTGCAGTGGACTCCAAAATAATAATACTCAACCTGGAAACCAAACAAAAACCTGCTAAAAGGTCTAAGAAGTGTAACACAGGCTAGAGGAAGGATGCAAGGTGGTACTAAATATCACCACTGTTACCCAAGAATCATAGTGAGGGTATAAAATAGTGAGAAGTGTTGCAAATAGTTTTAAGAGCATACAAAGGTTTTGAGGGATATCAAGAAATGAATATAGCAAATTTGGAAGGTTTTCAAGAGACGATAGGTGATAGACGATAAGTCAAGAGGCTAGTATGAAAATTTGAAGAAGTTTGTAATGATTTGCAGAGCTTTAGAGATATGATGTGAGGCTTGGACTCAAGAGGACAGCTCTTAAATCAGACAATAAATGGGAGAGGAACACTTCTTCTCTGTTGTTCTAAGTAACTAGTACAAGTCTATATACATTTTGAAGAGATGGTACTTAAAAAGGAAATATAACATGAGGCAATATGCACAGCAATAAAGGACTTTGCAAATCAGAAAACAAATAAGAAATGATGATAAATGAAATGTACAGAGTCACAGTATATCAAAAGTACTTGTCCTATTGTTTCAATATATTATTGGAACACCAAACATGCCACAATTGAGTTCTAAAAGTCCTTTGTTGTATCTCCTCATGTCCAGTAGTGGTTGATATGTGATGCACTAACTCATGCTGGATGTGCTGTGTGTATCAGAAGGGTGTTGGAATAGCCATATGGTGGCCAACATCATTTGAAGTGTTGCAAAGTTGTTCAAAGTTGTTCAAAGTTGTTCAAAATAGTTCAAAATCAGTTTTGTGAGGTTCGTAAGGGTTGGGAGCAGGTGTTGTGATATGTCAATGCATTTGGAAATCTGCCCAGACCTTAGGATGCAAAGTGAACCTATCACCAGAAGAATAACAGAAAATGCTGAAGTTTACTAAGGGGTCTTGGTAAGTGTCCATGACCAGAATTGGCAAGACTGTATTAAAAATAAAGTGAGTAAGCAAATGATTACTAAGGCATGTGACAACTTGTCTGATGACTAAAAAAGTGCTGTGGCCAGAATGCCGATGGACAAGGTCAGAAAAGGGTCGGAAAAGAATCAGAAATTGTCGGGAATCCAATTGGGTAAGATGGGTCTTGACAGCAGTCAGCATGCTGAATGAGAGTGATGATCCTGTAGGAGCATCTAACTGGGATAAGAATGATTGCTGGGCACAGCAAGTCATCATCCATAATGTTACCTTTTTTCAGATGACCCATGATGGCTCAAAAACTTCTGCCAAAGTGATTGTACTCAGCTCTTATAGTCACTCATAAGAACAAGGCCCACCAAACTGTCAACCATATTCAATGCCTCTTGTATGAGACAAAAGCCAGGGGCAATGACAACCTTTTGAAGCACCTCAACATTCTCAAATTCTATCATGACCATATTAACAAGTTTCCCAATACTGAATTTCATGTCTTGGATACTCATTTCAAGTCTATCATCTCAGCTTCTTTACTTTCCACCTGGAAAACCTTTGTAGAACCTTGCAATGGGAATGCTAATGATTCTAATGATCCTGATCCTAAGCAATGAATGTCCTCTGACACTCTCATTGGTCTTTTATGGGAGGAATACAAGATATGGGTCAACTGAGCTAGTAACAGGAATGATAATGGGTCAAGTGGGAGCATTAACCTGGTGCAAACCCAGAGGGCTCCTGGACCTAGTAAATCCCTTGAGGCTCAACTTTTGGACTGTAAATTATGTAGCCATCCCTATTGTGATCATTGTAGGTGCCCTGGACATTGGATAATGAAGTGCCGCAAGGTGGAAGCAAACAAGTGTTAAAACTGTGGGAAGCCTGGTCATACAGCTAGGGAATGTCAGTTGTAGAAAAAGAATGAGGGGAAGAAAGAAGAAAGAGGGAAATGAAAGGAAGAGTCAAATATGGGAAAAGAAGAAATTGCTTTTATGGTTGATGAAGACCTCTACAACTTCAATATGCTTGACACATGTAACTTTGAGGGGAATGATGAGCGCTTGATCCTCTATGATTGGTTGGCTGACTCTGCAACTACTTCACATATAACTCATCAATGAGAAGCCTTTACCTCATACGCTCCTTTGAGAAAGAGTTCTGTAACAGAAGTAGGAGGCAACAAAACAGCAATAGCTGTCCAAGGAACTGTTGAATTTACTTCAACATGTAACAGTTGGAAATTCAACCTTATTTTGCAAAATGTTCTTCATGTGTTTGGAACACAGAATAATCTTATTTTATTGGGGTGGTGGGATACTGCTGGTGGGTGGTATATTGGAGGAGAGGGAATAATTACTCTTGATACCAAGGATGGGAGGCATGTCACCTGAGGAACTAAAGTCAACAACAATTTACATAAGATGAAATTAACTACATGGAAATCCCATTCTACTTCATCAAATGCTCATGCCATAAACCCACAAGCATTTCTTGGGAGTGAACTGGCTTGCAGTTGGGGGACCTGGCACCACTGATTTGTGCATATTGGATATTCTGGGTTGCAGAAACTTCTGGAGAAGAAACTGGTTGATGGATTCAAAGTTGATAAATGTACACCCAAGCCTGATTGTGTCATGTGTACTGAAGCAAAGCAACATATTGAAACATTTTCCAAGGTATCATAAAGAGATACTCAACCCAGGGAACTCACACACATTGATCTATGGGGCAAATATGCTGTTCAATTCATAAATCACAATCAATATTATTTGCTTTTTGCAGATGATGCAAAATGTTGTGTAATGGTGGATTTTGTGAAGGAAAAATCAGATGCATCCCAGGGAGTCATCAATTATTTGGTGTACCTTATAATGCAAGGCCAGACACCAAAGGCAATTCAAATTGACTGTGGCAGAGAATTTGTTAATGAGGTGGAGACTTGGTGCAAGGAACATGGTATCGGAATCCATTTTACTGCACCATATTCACCTTCACAGAATGGCATCACAGAGAGGATGAACTGAACACTTGTAGAAATTAGTCATGCCTTGCTAATCACCAATGACATTCCAGAATATCTCTGGGAATATTCTGTTATGCATGCTGCTTATCTCCACAACTGTTCTTACACCCAATTTATCCCCAACTCGACACCATATGAGGGATGGCATAATGCCAAACTGAATATATCTCATTTATGTGAATTTGGAGCTCCGGTTTGGATCCTCTTGCAGGAACAGAAAGAACAATGGAAGATGCTACCAAAATCAAAACATCAATTTTACATTGGTTTTGATGATGGTGCTTGAGCAGTCAAATTTTATAACACAAAAACATGCAAGATACTTACCTCTCAAAACTTCCATAATATTACCTCTCCTAACAACCCCACACCTCCCAAACCTATCGAAATTTCACCCAATATGCTGCATGAGGCCAATGGGTATAACAGGTTCTGATGATAGAACTTATGACCTTGAACCCAAATGGAAGCGAAAGTGGAATAAAATTGAGGAAGATATCAATATTAACACACCACACAAAACATGTGGAATTCATACTGACTGCCAACATCTTCATGATCCTTTTCCAGATGAAGAGGAAGAAGAAAACTTCCTATTGATGGAGGAAGCCTTTGCAATTATTGCTGGTGATGAACTTACCCTTGAAGGAGGCTAAGGATTCCTTTAAATGGCCTTAATGGGAATGAGCCATGCAAGAGCAGTTGGATCTGCTGAAGGAGATGGGCGCTTGGGAAACAGTGCAGAAACCTCTGGATGCAGTACCAATTGCTAATAAATGGGTCTTCATCAAGAAGTGGAATAAGCAAGGGGAAGTGGTAAGGCACAAAGCTAGACTGGTGGCAAAAGGATGCATTCAACATCTTGGACACAATTACATGGAAATGTTTTTGCCAGTAATCTGGATGGACACCTTACATGCAATACTGGCCCTCGTAGCTAAAAAGGGGTTAAAGGTGCAGCAAATGGATGTCAAAGGCACATACCTGAATGGCACTTTGAAGGAAATAATATATATGTGGCAACCTGAAGGATGTGAAGGTGGAACAGGCCAAGTATGCAGGTTGGTCAAACCACTTTATGGCTTAAAGCAGGCTGGGCATGAATGGAACAGTGAACTTGATGATAAACTCAAAGTCCACGATTACCAGCGGTTATTTTCCAATCCATGTGCTCATATTTGATGGGTCAAAGGCAGCCTCAGAATCTTGACTGTCTGGGTGGATGACTCATTACTCTTTGCTTTATCTGATGAAACAATGAATTATATGAAGGAGATGCTCCACTCAGAATAGGAAGTCACAGACCTTGGAGAACTGAGCAAAATTGTCGGCATTGAAGTTATGCGTACCAACAATTCAATCATAATTTCTTAAGAAAAATATATCAAGAACATTCTCCAGAAGGAAGGAATGGTCAATGTGCAAACCCTGTCAAAATGCCTATGGATCTGAATATCAAACTGGAGCCTAATCCAGATGATAATGAATCTAACTGAAGTAATTCATTTGCAAAATTACTGGGGAGTTTGCAATTCATCACAAACTCCACAAGGCCAGATATCAGCTATGCAGTGAATTGATTGGCTGCCTACACTGATAACCCAGGTTTGCAACACCATGGTGCTATCAAGCATATACTCAGGTATCTAGCAAATATGAAAACTCTTGGGATCACTTACAGATAGTGTTTAAAAGTCCAGTCTGGTCCAGTGTTTAAAGGTCTGGTATATAGGACTGAAAAAAGACCATTAAATGAACCTAACCAGATAGATATTAACCAGACCAGCAGTTACAGTTAAGGTCTTTCAAATTTAAAAAATATTGTTAACCACAAAAAGACCAGCTTAAATCAGTTAATTATTATGTGAGCCATTCCAGCTGATTGCCCTGCTTATTGCCTTAAATTCGACCCTTGGTTCATTTAAAAAGGTCAAGAACTGAGAAAGATATGACCAAATACACTTTGATACCATTATTCTTTCATGATCAGAATAACATGGATTGTACTGCTTATAACTTGTGCTAAAAATATGGGCTACAGTTATACATCATCAATCACATTACCCTAACACACATAAATATCTGTACCTTGCATATTCAACAGCCCTGACAAGTTGTAACTACATACTGCAAACTGCAACCACAAACTACAAACTAATACAATGTACTTTTGTTGTGGCCATATCTCAGTCAAATCTTCACGGAATCTCTTAAAAATTGGATCAAACACTGGGGAATCACAATGTCTATTCTGATTTCTAACGGTTAATGGTTTCGAGTAACATTTGTTGAGATACATATAGGTTATATAGTATGATAAATTTCACGACAAAAAACCAGTCTTAACCAGTCTTTTTTCAGTCTATTAACTGCAAAAGTCTGGTCTTAGTCAGTCTGATTAGGTCCCCCCAATATCTGGGTCAGTCCTAGACTGGTTACAGTTACAGTCCACCCATTTTAGGGTCAAAAACCAAACTGAACTGGATCTTAAAACACTATTTTTTGCCCACCTCAGGGGGCAGCCATGGACCAGACCAGTTCATATATCTCAAATATTATGTGCAACCATAGAATGGACTGGTATAAATTGGTTCAGACCAGTTTAGGACTGGTTAGGACCATGTAAGTAATACAAATGGTATGCTACATTAAACACTAAATAGATATTCTAAAACTATTATTCACACCCTGCAAGCAGAGGCTCACAGCAGTTGAGGCACCAACCATTTGTGTAACTAAGATACATACAGAGAAAAGAATAATACAAAACAAAATTAAAAAACAAGAAAACAAGTCCACCTGCTCGTGAGGTGCTGGAGAAGACACATCAGTAGAAAACCACCCCTTCATCTCATGTTTTGAGCGAGGGAGGGGTGGGTGTTGCATTGTCACTGTCTCGTGGTCCCCATTTATCCTCGTTGTCATCCCCAATCATTGTCCTCCCCCTCCTCATTGTTTGTCATCATTGTTGTCTCCTGCTTGTCATTTGTCATTTGTTGTTGTCATCATCTCTCATTTTCCTCATCTTCATTGTCCTCATCTCCTGCATCTACAGTCCACCCCACAAGCAGTGGCTCATGAGGCTGGAAGTGGGTGCCATGACATCAGTGTTATAATGTGTTATAATATACATAGATTCTAAGAAACAAACAAGATAATAATTAGTTACAAATGAAAAGCAAAGAGTAAAAGATACTTACCTGGGGCACAAACAACAACAGATGTTGTTTGTGCCACAGTTGTGGACAAGGCCATTGTTGATGTGAGGAGAGAAACCAAGTTACGAAATGCATTGTGGCTTCAGAGGCTGGACACAAGGCAATATGGCTGTGAAATCTATATGGAGAACTGGTATATCCAAAAGGAACTGATCGTAATCAAGGGTGACAATGATGGATCTGTGGTTTTGACACATAATCCCCAATTTCATCAATGGTCCAAGCATATCACTATCCATCATCATTGGGTCCAAGATCTTGTAATGGATAACATTCTTGACATTCAAAACTGTTGTGACCCCGAACAGACAGCCAACATCTTGACTAAGGCTTTACCAAAGCCAAAACACTTGCAACATTGGGAAGAGATGGGCATTCAATCGAACAGGAAACCCAGTAGCTTTCCTCACATGTGATGGTATTTTTTCCCACAGGGTTTTTCCTCACATGAAGGTTTTGACACACCCAGTAGAAAACCATTTCTCTGTCCTCAGTTAGAGGGGGAGTGTTGGGAATAGCAACCCGAGCACGGACCCTAGCATGGCCCAGCAAATGGCCCAGCAAACTAATAATAGCACAGTACTACATATGTGACACAAGCATAATAAAAGTCTAGGACTTGCCTCCCTCCTACCATCATGAATCCTAACACTCCCTTTGTTGAGCTTTAAGTATTGCAAACGATGTTTCTGACGCCGTAATTACAGGACACAGTGGCGGCACTTCCTCGGAGTCGGAGCAGTTTCTTTGGAGCTCCGAAATTGTCAGACTGGCCAGAGGGGTTAAGTACTACTTGATATACTTTCCGTTACTGACAATGTCGAATTCGCGAGCAAACCTTCCGGATTACGAGACTCCTCTTCGTCCCTCACGATCTCTCAAAGGCAAGGTCGCCATTGTCACAGGGGCTGGTTCCCGATCAGATGGTATTGGAAATGGTCGTGCAGCAGCCATCTTGCTCGCAGAGGCTGGAGCATCTGTTGTCTGTGCTGATATCAATCTTGAATGGGCAAAGGTGACCGTCTCCATGATCGAGGAAGAATTTGGGGCAGGAATGGCGGTGGAAGTGGAGGCAGATGTAGCCAAGGAAGCCGATTGCAAGCGTGTCGTGGCGATGGCTATCGAAAAGTATGGACATTTAGATGTTCTGATCAATAACGTTGGCGTGATCGGGCCTCGAGGATCTGCTGTGGATGTAGAACAGACGGAGTGGGCAAAGGGATTTGAAGTCAATGTCACGAGTATGATGCTGATGGTGAAGTATGCTGTACCAGAGATGGAGAAGAATATTCTCGACAGGATATTCGGCAGGGGAAGTATCGTGAACATCGCAAGTGTAGCAGGACTAATTGGAGGGTCTTCGATGTTAATGTACCACACGAGCAAAGGTGCAGTCGTGAATATGACAAGGGCAATGGCTTTCCATCATGGACCGATGGGGATTCGAGTGAATTGCGTATGCCCAGGTGGGATTTTCTACACTTATAATTTTCCAGCTCCTTACACAGGTCTTTTGTAAAACAGGCATGCTATACACACCGATGGTGTATACTGATAGCATGAATTCCGAACTTCGCGAAGCGCGTCGGAAGCGTAGCATTTTACAGACCGAGGGTAATGGGTGGGATTGTGGTTCTGCGGTGCGATTCTTGGCAAGCGAGGAAGCGCGATGGATAACTGGGGCCGTCGTACCTGTTGATGCGGGAGCAACTGCCGCACGAGCTCTCGTGGTGCCGTCAACCTAAGTTCACAGTAACTGTGGGAATAAATTTCGTAACAACATATATATGTACGATAAACCTGCCCACTCTGAGCATCGTCACCGACAATGAGCGAATACCCGTCTATGTTATGGGTGACGTGAGTGTTCCAAGCTTCTATTATGACAGTCTTATCCGACCGTGCACATCAGGATCCCTCCAATTGTCTTGCTGTCGGCTTATTTGGTCCGTAAGTGGTATCTTGCACGACAGTTGAGATTGTACGGCATAGGAAAAGGAGGTATGAAAAACTGCCAAATAGTTCTATGACCTAAAGGCCTACTTGAATAGCACCGGGATTTCAGACGAACGTTCGTCGTATTCGTGTGACGCCAGAAATTGCTGCGCGACTCAAGCGGGGTGAAGAAGTGAGTCCAGAGGAAATAGCAGCTGCATCTGCGCAGGCGGAGAATGATGCAAAACGGACTTCAGAAAAGACGTCTACAGCTCATTCGTCGCGGGAGGGGACACAGTCGTTACCAGAAGAGAAGATACCTTCATCACAAGGCTCGTCCAATGAATGGCTTCCAGAATCAATAGCGGCGCCGAAAAAGAGAGCAAAGGGCAAAAAATGCTGATTTATAGTTTCCCCGTCAGTCTAATCTAATTCAACGCAACACTAGCGTTATGATGAACGCTTATCCCCAGGTACAAACGGTTTAATTTCTGGCACACTCTATTCTAGACCTTGACCTTGAATCATTTGCAGATGAAATATATCCCCATGGGCCGTATAGAGGTGCTAGACCATGCAGCGCATAGAAAGATGTCCGTTTGATTTGTGGCGGTTGTATATGTTGAAATGAAGCGAGACTTGTTCAAGACACAATGTGGCCTGCCTCATCATTAATCGTTGTTGAGGATCCCATTATTATGGACTTCCAGCACATACGTTGGGGTTTACAATGGGGGACCACCATCATCTACGAAGCCGACGAACCTGCGAAGTCACCTACCCCCAAGCTCCTACACGGAGTATTGAGACGGGCCATTTTTCGGAATTGAGCATACTATTCTCAATGCCACCACCAGAGTCGTACGTGAACTATAATTCAGTTAATCTCTTCTATTCAATTGAAGGTGTGCTCACACTTAAGGTTCTCTGGCCCTTCATCGCGCACCATCTGGGGAGACCTCAATGATACCTCGAGGTCTAATAACCAGAGTACAAGATGACATGGATAGAAACATACCACTGGCTGAAGAAACGAAAATCATTATGCCGATCCCTACACACCATTTCTAGCTTCATAGTGAACGGACTTAGATGGCAAAGAGATAAGGCCCTTAAAATCTGAATGACTCCCACTGAGCGTGGTTAGGCAGATCAAGTAAACAGAACAAACTCTGCGGTGTTCGACTTTTGTCCAAGGATAGGTTCGCTGGCCAAGTGGACATCAAGCAAGCTTTGGCAAATAGAGTTCGAACTTTATTGGTGTAATGCCAAACCATTGCAATTTATGAGGAACTAGCTACTGTATATGGGGATATAAAATTTTAAACCGAGCAGATCACATGTGTATAGGTTTCGCGAACGCAGCCATGGCCGCCTCCTTGAATGCTTCACTCAATGTAGGCTGTAAGTGCCGAGATCAGTTTCGTGTGGTGTCGGAAGATACAGACACGTACATGTGCATGACTCGTCCTCGCAACATCCTCAGCACTCGCACCATACTCAATCGCCAATGTACCCTCCGAAATCATCTCACCCGCATTCGGCCCTAATCATCATACAGTGAGTCACAAGCCAAGCCAACAACTGATTAAAAACTGCGCACCGATGATATGCACCCCCAAAATCCTATCAGTCTCCTTCTCTGTGATGATCTTCACAAAGCCTTCCGTGTCCAGATTCGTCTTCGCACGCGAATTGGCTGAGAAGTTGAATTTGCCTACTTTGTACTGCACGCCGGCAGCCTTGAGCTCCTGCTCTGTCTTGCCGACCCATGACACCTCCGGGTGCGTGTACACGACGGAGGGGATTGCATTGTAGTTAACATGGCCGTGTCCCGACTTGATGAACTCGGCAGCAGCGATGCCTTCTTCTTCAGCCTTGTGGGCCAGCATGGGTCCAAAGGTGACATCACCTATGCATTTGACGTTCTTGACGGAAGTGTTGAATTGGTCATCGATGACAATGCGACCTTTGCTATCCAGCTCGACGCCGATGGCTTCGAGGTTCAACCCTTCGACATATGGTCGTCGTCCGATAGCCACGAGGACAACGTCTGCTTCTAGCTGTAAAAATATTATGTGGTTCAAGGTGTTGGGGAGGACGGAAGGATAGACTAACAGTCTCTTCCTTGCCACCTTTGGCTGACTCTGCTTTTAGGAAGACTTTACCGTCTCGCTTATCTGCAGACAAGACCTTGGTCTGAAGTTTGAACTTGAGACCCTGCTTTGTTAATAGTCTCTGGAACTGTTTCCTGAGGAGTAAGAACATTAATATCAACATCGGCAAGAAAAACTTCATACTTACGCAACCTCCTCGTCGATGCCTACCCCTCCGATCCCGCCTAAAAACTCCACCACCGTTACATCAGCGCCCAGGCGACTCCACACACTTCCCATCTCCAACCCAATAATACCGCCACCGATCACTACCATCTTTCCGGGAACTTCTTTCAATTCCAGTGCGCCTGTGGAGCTCACAATCTGCTTCTCATCTATTTCGATCGCGCCCCCAGGAAACGGTGTCACCTCTGAACCAGTAGCGATGACGATGTTCTTAGCGTCTACCTCGCTCGTACCGCCTTCAAGAAGGGAAACCGATAATCTGGTGGGGCTGATGAAGGATGCAGCACCTTTCAAGTAATCAACTTTGTTTTGCCTGAAGAGAAACTCGACGCCTTTTGTTAGGCCAGTAACGGCGATCTCTTTGGCGTTAAGCATGTTGGCGAGATTGAGCTTTACATTACTGACTGTAGTAGATTGTGAAGCTATAATATTATGACATTAAGCTTGGAAGGGACGTACCGTCAATACCACGTCGTTGGAAGTCATGCTTGGCCTGGTGATATAGGTGGGAGTTGTTGAGCATGGCTTTTGACGGGATACAGCCAACGTTTAGACAAGTACCGCCAAGAGAACCGCGTTTCTCCACACAAGCCGTCTGAAAAACGTCACCGAGGACTGATGAGAAAGAGAGCGAAGTATATGGCATGTAGTCGACACACTTTCAACCCCAGTTGCGCAGCCTTGATCGCTGCCACGTATCCTCCCGGACCTGGCGAAATACAAATACCATTAAGAGAGAATTTAGGTAAAACAACAGACATGCCTCCTCCTATAACGACCACGTCATACGGTTCTGCCGCCGTGGCCAGTCCACGTTGGGGGTACGTATGCCGAGCACCCCAGCTGCTGCCCTGAAGAGCTGCCTGGCGAAGCTTTCGACCAGCAGTCTGTGCAAATGAGAAATCAGATTTTGAAAGAAATAAGGATGAAGAAATAAACATTTTGTGATATTCTTTGCAGCTTGAGCATTGCGTTAGAAAGCAAGAGGAACTTGATGACGGATGCATTCGGATCCATAAAACGTGATCTTACTATGCGATCACATGTACTTACCTCTCCGTCGGATGCGGAGCGCGCTCTTGCCTACAGAAAATAATGGCAAGATTGGTTGCAACATTGTTTCTCGATCCTTTGACTAGGCAGATATTAATTTCTGTTTCCCTGTGTTTCTTCAGATATTTTGGATGACCCGTATGTTTTTTTGTTCTCCCAAAGAATTCAACGTTCCGTTTTTAGAGGGTCGGCAAGACTGTTGTTATGTCTAATATCTAACGTTAGTTCATATCTTACCTACTTAAGTAGCAGATTTCGTTGCGTATCTAGAACGAGGTGAGCTACCATTGTCTCTCCTTTCCTATTATAGCGCCAAATCTCCATTCATCTAGGCAGGCTCTATGCTGCCGAGCCTTGGACCAATCTATTTCTGGTTGGCCCCGGCTGGTGTCTTCAAGGTTTCGTTATATCACGCTTGTCGTAAGTAAAGGACGTGGATCCCCGCTCTAGCGCCTCTCGTGCGCTTCAGCCTGTTCGCGCCACGCGTTTCCTTTCCAAGCATCAAGGATAATGAGAAGGCCGCTGAGAAGCATCAAGCCTGTCCAAATGGTATATGTCCAACCTGGCAAATGAAATTCATGACTCGGAATATTGTGTTTTGTTTTATGCTTGATTTCCTACCGTCTCCAAGATTGTCCTGAAAAGTGTTCAACATAGTTATATATACCGAGGCAGTTGAACACACCTGCATTGGAACGGCGATTTCTACGGCGATGAAAGCAGACACGCCACGGAAAGCGCTATTCATAGCAACGGCAGTTGAGGAACGACCTGTGTTGGCATCGACGATGTAGGCAAGTGTACTGGCGTAAATCCATCTGTGATGATCCTTGGTTAATTTTTTTATAGAGCCATCAAATCTCCAGCGAGCGTACATCGAGAAAAAACCACAAAAAAATAGCATAACACAGATCGCAGAGACATGCACGTGCCTTGCACAGACCCACCCAAACCCAAGGATGAAAGGAGGCAACAAGAAGACAGTATATATGTTACTTTTTAAACGCAGCTTGGAGAAGTAGTGAGCAGTAAGCATAGAGTATTGCTGCACCGCTTTGAAATGGTTCACCTCTGCAAACCTTTTGCCACCATTGTCAGCTGTGCGTCGGGCAAGCTCATGGTCAGAGAAGCGACCTCCGAGTACACTGCCTCCTATGCATCCTGCAGAACACTTGTCATAATCTGGACAAAAGAAAGTGTAACTGTACCAACCGATACCAAACGATAGCAACACAAGTCCTATTTTGAGGGAGCTATAGTTATACCTCGAGCCTAGTGTCCTCGCGCATGTGTACGTGATTAAATACGAAAATGCGAATAGAAGACCTGATGAAACATATATTACGTTTTATGACATGCCAGGGGTATTGAAACTTACCGGAGGCAAATAAAATGACCACATTATTTCGTCGGCGTAAAACTAGTCCCATAGGCTTGAAAGGATTTATCTCTTTCCAGGAAAGTCTTATTACAGGAATTGTGGCTTGTATCACATCATTCGCAGCCGATCCTTCCGGTGTTTGTTCTTTGGTACTTATACTCGTTTCGGGCAAATGTTCAACATCACGTAATTCCAGCAGGGATTGATTTCGTGTTTCCTTCAATCGTTGCTTGAGGATATTTTGGTATGTCAAGCTGCGTTCTTGACGGAATGTATCGTTGAAAAATAAGAGAAAGGATAGACAAGTAGCACCGGAGACAATTGCAAGGAACCAGAAAATAGCCCGCCAATTGAAACCTATCGTCAACGCGCCCCCAAATATAGGACCTAATGCCTAGAACCCAAGTGTCAACAGGGGATTGAGCTATGTCGTTCGGCTTACCGGACCAAGTGTCGGAGCAGTATAATAGATGCCCATCTGTCACCGGAGTGAAATAGCTGACGATAACATCAGAAAGAAGGTATTACCTTTGTTCCTCTCTCCGCGGGTTCAAAAATGTCAGCCAGGGTAGCAGCACCAATCGTGATAACAGCGCTTGACCTTTGCTAGTTGGGTCAGATCAAACATATCTCTTGCATGGTTCGACTTGCCCTGCAGCCTGAAGAGCCCGAAAACCTATTACCCTATCGAAATAGAAGTCGTCAGATAGAACATTGAAGGAGAGTTTACGTGCTTACAGTCCGACGTGTTTGCTCACAGCTACGACAATGGACCCCACAGTGAATAGAGAAAGCGACACAAGGTACACAAACTGTGCAATACAATATTAAGATCTCGACCCGAGTCTTGGAAAGTTAATACCTTTCGTCCCTTGACTTCGCTGATCGAAGCCCAGACTAAAGGCATAAGCCCTTGGCAGAGGATAAATACCGACACGCTCAAACTAAATTGGGAGCTTGTAGCAGGCAGTTCTTTCTCCATCTGAATCACGGCCGCTATGATATTCCATTACGAACCGTAGGATAACGTCGTCTCAAAAATTCGACACACGATTTTGGATGTTTCCCGCCAGGCCCGCAATCATAGCTGCAGAGGCAACCAAGCTCAAAGTAAAGTTCTGAACATCGGGGATGAACTTCATTTGATATTCAAGAAGTAGTAGTAGTTGCATACCTTTCGAAACGAAGACCATGTTCTGGGGTCATTTTCGACTGGTACATGTTCTATATCGACGGATTTTTCCCTCGAAGCAAATGCTGGTGTCCTTCCAGTGGTCGAGTCAGTATCATCTGCGTCCACTAACATCCTAAACACAAAAAGGACTCAAGCAAGGACGTTCGAACGAGAGGAAGATCGCCCCGGCCACAGGAATCAACGCTACAGGTTCACAGTAAGTTACAATCGTGCCGAAGTTATGTAGAGTGAAGTAAATGAGTCCGATAATCCGATATCATATATCATATAGGAGGGGCACCGGCAACAATGTTGATAAAAATAGACGATGATTTTCCAGGAGCACACCAAACCAAAACTAGGGGTAAAGAAAACACGGACCCGCCAGTTCGGCATTTGTCGTATACTACTTAAAAGTATGCGATTGGTTTCCACGCTTGAGTTCACTGTAAGCTTTTGGCGGAGCAGGAAAGTCCCCGTAAAATGCTTCACCTGCAGGGATAAGGTTGGTCAGCACCATGCTCACTAACCGATGCACATACCATTCTTCTGTCTTCTTTGCTTCTTTTTCACGGTAAATTCCTCCGAATTTGGGTTATTATCCAGGATGTTTGGAACTACAGAGAAATCGAAAGGTTCTTCCTTGTCATTGGTAATTTCATTCTCGGGTATGCCATTTACTCGTTCTTGCTGTATTTTCTTTTCATTCAAACTATCGGCAGAACGTGAAGAGTCGGGATCGTTCGCAGGGGCTTTATTTCTTTTACGTTTCTTCTGTCTCGCTTGGCCAACCACGACAATGGAATCTTCGACGATTCCCACGGCCTTACGTTGAGAGGCAGGGATGAAAGGGATCTCGACTGCCATCCCAAGCACCGGATCTTGGATAGTCACGTCCTCAGATGTCGTTGGATCTTGTGGTATCTATTCAATCACAACCTGGATAAATATTTGCCATCATGAGTGATCAAGTTGAACTTTCACCTTCGGCATCGACGGCATGATAAGCAGCGTGCTATTGATTCGCGCAACTAACTCACGAAAGTCCGGATTTTCTTGGTTCACCTATATGCCGTATTACACATGGTCCATGTTGGGTGGTGAGAAAAATTAGATAGGTAGGGACGCACGGATAGTGATGTCCTTCGGATCATATTTCCGAACAAGGAACTTCGCGATTTCATGGGTAGTGTGTTGGTGGCTCGTGATGAACCTCGGACCGTTGATAACGTGGCGTCAAATAATGAGGAAGTTGTACTGGTTGCGTCACTCGACCCTTGGGCTAGAAGGAAAGGAGATCAGAAGGTCAAAATTAGCACCGTCACGGAACGTATACGGAACGTTGCTGACACCAATCGTGGGTCCACCAACTCGGAGGAGAAGCGAGGTTTACTTTCGGTATCGGATGTGATGTTTCCGTTTCGTCCATACGTGTGGACGAAGAGTCTTGAGAGGCAGAAACGAAACGCGGCGAAATGTCCGTCAGATGGCTGGTAACACAACCCGTAATTACATCTAATAGTTCCTTTGCCCTCCTACGGATTACAGGCGGTACAGAGGGGAATACTTTGAGGAGAGCAGCCATATCCGTGGGTGGTTGCTCAGCCAATTGGAACAGGAAATGGTTAGGGAGGACGTATCTGTGAAAATGATGAACATCAAATTTTTAATTGAAGTATTTTCGGCCTTGCCTAATACTTTCATCGTCCTCTCGAGCGACAGCATCTCTCCACTTGTGCACACCCTTGTATACAACCCTTTGTAGGGCTCCAATACCGACATTTGGTCCCCCTGCCGTTAGTGCACCTTTGTTCCATTTACGTGCCAGAGTGTCCCAGCCGTTACTCCCCGACCCACCTTCTGCGTCATAGACCTCTTTCTCGTATATCCGAAGAGCAGTCTCTTGTGATCTAGATAGCACTTGTTTAATTAACTCATGTGCAGCATTCCCGGGGTGTGGTGTGGTCGACGATGATGGGGATTGGGCACGCGACTGCGCCCGAGATGTGGCCCGGTCGAGAAGTGCGTTCCGAAGATTGTCGTATATATACAATAAAAAATGTGTATCCGAACGTGCATATTGCACCATTTCTTCAGGGAGTGGACTGTACCAAAAAGATAGTCAGAAATATATATCTCAATTCTACATCGTTTGATACACACCGGATACGCCAATCCGCCAATTGATACCGTTTGTCCGGGGTGAAGTCACAGTACATTTCGAGAAGGTTTGCCAGTCCGTGACGAGGAAAATCTGAGAAGAAAGGATGAACGCTTGAACGTGATGCTGACTGGAGAGTGTACCTAGGACTTTGGAGGCATGATAGGTGTCGAATAGGTTGACGACAAATATATTGAAATCTTGCTGCAACCATACGATATCATGGTCAGCACCATGAAAGACCTGAATAAAGAATCAGTATGTCATTAGACCAATGATAGAGCTTACTCCTACTTTCACGATTTTCGGATTGGTGAGGATTTCATTCAAATCTGTCAGTTCCTCTCGTAGAGCCAGAGTATCGATTATCCAATCCTCCTCTCTCGTACTGATCTGCATCAAACATAGGAATCCAGCGAAGGATCGGTAGCTGTGATGCTCCAGGTCGACAGCAATTTCAGGAACTCTTCGAATTTTAGAGAGCATAGAACGAAAATCCTGGGAAGTGGCAACCCAGGTGAAGGAAGTATCCTTTAAGGGCTTCGGCGGTATAGGTACTGTGGTTTGAAACATGGTTTCCGGGTAAGATATATGAGTGATTTCATAGCGGTAGGGATGTGATGACCTGACGACAACGGTCAGCTTTAGCAAGCGTAGCAGACAAGGCGCTCACATCAAACGACTGTCGCCATCCTTGATGTCGACGTCAGAATCATGATATTCGTACCCTAATGGAACTTTGGCGTTATATTTATGCGATAGCGTGGGATGCCACGGTAGGTTGTTCTCCACTTTGTGCTTAAATGACAACTGTGGCTTTCTCAAATGGGAGGCGTGTTGGATGACAGGATCTAATTGTCCACGTGGAGCAACTTGTTTCTAAGAGAAGTATTAGAAACCATGATGAAGAATAACTTGAATCTGGCTTACCTTTTGAATTGGAAGATCAACAGCTACTGCAGGAACTTTCGCATGACCAAGATATTGGTCCAAACACATATCCTACTTGGAATCATGATATGAATAAACATTATTCTCATACACGCTTACCGTCCGTTCTAATAGTTGATCCATAGAATCCACCACAAGAGAATGAAAATTATCCACGACATCGTCCTGAGTCTCCAACTTTGCTTTTCCTTTTGTCCGATATGATTGAGTAGTATCAGCAGTAGCAACCAGATCCAGCAGCTTGTTTGTCAGAGAAAGAACTTCTAAAGAGAAAGCATCGAGATCCCTAGAGAAGCTCGAATCCATGGAGCGGTGAAATGTTACATCTGCAGGCAGTGCAAGTGCACTCCGTGTCGCTTTTAATGTTTTTGTTTGAAGCTGTGAGTTGAAAGGATCGAAAGTTCCTGATATGATGTTAGCTGGTGCATCCATTTGTGTCGCTTTCAAGTTTCCAGTTTCCATGTTGTTCAAATTTCCAGCAGAGTCACGTGTTTGCCAAGTCTCTACTTATTTTTAGCAACCCCTATTTAAAATGCGCGGGTGTCCTCTCCTCCACGCTGGCAGCCTCTCAACGCTTTATAAAGACTTGACCGATAATGGCCCACACACCCTTTAAGATCCGAAGATTATATTTACCACCATCGACGTCCTTAACCGGCAGTTCTATTACATCTAGTCTGGATGTTTGCTTCGAAGGCGACGGGTCTCACTCTTCTACGAGGGAAGATTCGGACAGCGATAGCGGCGACAGCGAAGCTACGCTAGAGGACATCGACGCTTATCAATTTGGACATCCATTGCAGCGGATGTTTCGACTGGAGAGCACTGATGAGAACTCGATGTTCCGGAGCACAGTCTCAAGCCCGACATGCAGCTCTGTGTCAAGCTCTTCCGCTTTATCGACGTCTTTCTATGATACGTGTGTTCGCACCTCTCCCACCACACCAATTTAAGGATGCTGAGCGGGGCAATCTGACAGCAACTATGAGGCATTGGTTGATCGTATTCTTATCCAAAATCCATCGTTCACTATTGACGCGTCAAGTATGGTGCGTCCTGTTTGAAAGGTTAAGAGAAATCGTGAACTTACAACATTGTGGCGTCCTAGCTCATGCTTGACCCGTCATCTCCAGGGGTCACGGACTCTGTAATGATTAAATGTCTCCCTCGTGATTCCCTGGAGCTACGTATACTCATCGAACTCAATCATTCGGAACGACGGCACGATCCATGGAACCCTGCTCCCCATATCCGAGCCGTTGTGGAGCGAGATAGGAGAGCATTGGTTGTCATGGAGCCGCTCAGTGCGTACGATGACCCTCCATTCAAGACTGTTGCGAACTATGTGGACTTTTTCAGGCAAATCCTTGAGGTTCGTGTGACATCACTAACCCCTTATTTCATGTCTTGACAGTAGCCAAAATAAGGGTCTGACTTTTATGCACGAACTCAGCATCGCCAAATTGTCATTTCAGGACCCATCTTGCTGTATGGTAGATCTTGGCAGTGCACCGAGCTCTTTATTGCCTGTGGAATTCGATAGAACCCGCTATCCGGTGAAGTATTACTTTACCGACTTGTCGCTTGCCACAAAACTCGACATTCCGAGTAGCTCTGGCACTCGCTCACCGGAGTCGGAGTTCCGGCGTGACGTCCAGGACTGCGCCTTGAAGATTGATAGGTTGTTGACTTACGTGAATATACCATGGTCCTGGTCAAGGCTAGGTGACTGACAGCTATGTTTAAGATTCCACAGGTTGCGCTGAAGTTTAAGACGTTGGTCAAAGCGATGACAATCGGCAATTTTGGAGCGGAAGACTCACGAAAATTATTTGAAGCCCTATGCAAATCCCTCGACTCATCGATTTTTGACACCCCTGTTGCCGTTCCTGAGCCTTGCGTTCGCTGCAAGAGTTCGTCTGCACTCCCAACGAGAACTGACATGCCAATCAAGCAATCATTGTCGTCGTGAAAGTGAAAGCCCAGCACGTGGATCGTATACTCAGTGGGAAAGTAGGAAACCTGTGTTTTAAGGCTTGTATATTGAGTGGGATATAAGGTTAGCTGACAGTATCTAGGTGTCCAACGTACTTTGGGGTTTTGACCGTTTCCAGGAGGAGATGTAAAGTTAACTACTTAAGAACTAATGGCACAGAGAGACATTGACGCGGTATATCTGCATTTAGTGACACCCAGTATTTTGAAAAACCTGTAACAGATCAGGGATGATTCTTTACAAGAGCGAGGGAGCTGTTGATCATGGATGCCTCGTGAGTGTTGCCAAAGTAAAGAATTGCCAGAAAGGAACAGAGATGTCCACTGAACGAACGTTATCTCGCTGAACAAGGTGTCGTCGCAAACTGACGGAACAGCTGTACAACGAGATTTGGTCGAGAAATTTCAGTGATCTAATCTGAACACCAAAAAAGCTATCCAACGAATCATCGCTCCAAGTTTTGGGGCGGCTCTCGACAGCTTCTATCAGGCTTGGACCTCTAGGATTTTGAAGAAGGCATAGGAAACATTGAATAGTGTCGCGAACATCCGATCGTAACTCTACAACCCGGAAAACTCCGCTCTGCCAGTTGACCACAATATTGACGGAATTTTAGTATATTATAGACAATATTACTATAGGGATCCTCAGAGACTATACACAACACAAGATATCCTTCCTATTATTTAAGGACGGATAAAAATATAGTCCAGCCCTAATTGAAAGATTAGGGGGGTGAGTATGCCAGGTTTAGTTAGAGGTTTTGGTAATTATTTTTTACCAATCCTTTGTGGAAGTCCTGATATGGCATTTCCCCGATTAAATAATATCTCCTTTTGGTTGCTTCCGCCAGCACTAATCTTACTTTTAATGACTAGTTTGGTTGAAAATGGAGCTGGTACAGGATGGACGATTTATCCTCCATTAGCTGGTATCCAATCTCATTCAGGGGGATCTGTTGATTTAGCTATCTTCAGTTTACACCTTGCTGGGGTTTCTTCTTTATTAGGTGCTAATTGTTAACAATTCTGATTATGATATTTTTATATCTCTTGCAATTTTTATTAAAAAACCAATAAGATTTAGATTAACCAATATACATTTTTTTAATTATTCTTCTATAACTAAAATTAATAATGATAAGTGGAAAATTATATTAGAAAAAAGTGGTCCTATTCAGTATTCACATAAATTAGCATTTGAGATTATTAAAAGCAGTAAACCAGTAAATTATAAAAATATTAATTCAATTTTAGCCTATTGTAATATTAAAATTACTGAAGATATATTAAAAGATTTAATTACAAGACCTTGCTTTCTTTTGAAGATTTAAATAAGGATGAAACAATAAAAAATCTTAAAGATAAATTTGGATTACTCTTTAGTAAAATTAAGATACCAGGGGTCTACATATTTAAACATATAAAAATAGGAGACAAATATGTTGGTTCATCTTCACATTTGGCTTTTAGATTGTTTGGATATATTAATTTAAAATATAAATCAATAGGCAAATTAATTCCTATTTTAATTAAGGAAAAATTGATAAATTTTACTTCAGAGGTAATACCTTTATATGATAATTATGATTTCAACTCTGAAATAGTATTAGAACAATATTTTTTATTGAATCCTAGTTTTAATTTACTTGCTAAAATAGGCAAAAATTGACTAGTTTTATAGTACATGTTAAACTAGTGTTGCATCCATTATCATTATAGTAGAATCACTAGCTTTACTTAGAACTTTTTTTTTTAACATTGAATTGCCATTTGTAGATTGATTAGAAAGACTAGGTATACTAAAAAAATTAGATAAAATTAGAACAAAATTAGTATCATAAACAGAAGATAAATATTATGAGAAGGAAGCAGATGCTACGAGGATAAAGAAGCAACACTTTTTCTCATGTTATTGTTCTTGTCTGTTTATTGTTCTTATTGTCTCATTCATGCTTATTGTCTTACGTTCTTATTATTCTATACAAGCTATATCCACTTACCTCTAATTGTTTATCGCCACTCTCTCACACTATTGTACTATTTTGTGAACACACTCATCTTTTTTCTCATATTATTATATATATGCTCAATTGCCTATTTAGAAACTATCTTATATTTGTAATATTTAAACCGCAATATAACATCAGGCAAGCTCAGCTTGACCTGGTCATTCCTACGTTCTCAATGAACTGATAAGTCATTCTCAATTATTACTTACAAGTAACAGCGAACTCTGATCTGAGAACTATTGATCTTAACAAAAGGTCAAGCTATTCTACTTTGCTGACTAATCTGAGTCTAGGCAGCTACCACTCACATATGATAAACAAACAATTCTTATGAGGATCTACCCATAATACCACAGAAAGATGGCAGTACCCGCTACTCTTATTATACCTATACTATCCACAGCGCCTGGGCAACCCACAGAAATTAAAATGAGGTCCCCAACTAATTTTGCAGGAGACCATTTGAAAACTATGCTCTTCCTCTTGAAGTGTGGAGTATACATTGATGCCAATAAACAGGCTTTTCCTGATGACCGATACAAGATCTTATTTATGCTGTCATACATGAATAGAGGAACTGCAGGGCTGTGGAAGCAGATGTATTTGGAAGAGAGATATGTAGAACAAAAGCCCTAGGACATGTTCTAGGACTTCATCACGAAGGTTAGAGCAGTCTTCTCATCAATTGATGATGCGAAGAGCATACAGACCCAGCTCAGAGCACTTATGCAAGGAGCCAAAGGAGTTGATAAATATATTGCTTAGTTTAAAATACTGGCATACTGTACAAAGATAAAAGAAGATGCAGCCCTCATCGAATATTTTGTAGATAGACTCAATAATTGAGTCCTCGATAAGATCTTTGGCATAGAAAATCTACCTGATATGATCGAAGGGTTGCACACACATGTGGCCAGAGCAGAAAGTCATCTAAAAGGGGCGAAAGCTGTTACGACAGAGTTGCGCAGGGAGAACTCAATTTTTCTATTGTTTCTATTGTCCTGTATCATGTATGTCCCACATTATTATCCTCTACCCTTTTGTCTCGGCAACGCGTTCTCTACATACCTTCCCACGCTATTGTAGTATACACTGCGGACGCCTATCGTTGCTATTGTCTTTATTGTCTTTATTGTCTTTACCGTCTTATTGTTCTCTATCCCGCTTGTACTATTTAATGTAACGAATATACGACTGGTCAACTAGCTTGACCTAGTCTCTTTTACAACTCCTAACGGATTGCGATCTAAGCCTCAGCTCAACCGTCGCTTACGAGCTTCGGTGACTCTTGAAACTCCTTGAACGACGATTGCTCACGAGCATCGATTATCTTTTTAATCTAGGAGTTATTTAACCATAACAAAAGGTCAAGCTAGTTCTTCACTCTGCCGACTAAACTACAGTCTAGGCAGCACACATCTCTTGACGACATTCTTACGAGAAATATCCAACCACTCCCCACCAGACGTATAATGGCAGCACCATCTACTCCCACCGCTCCCACCGCACCTATCGCTCTCCCTGCTCGCACAGCCGAGATCAAGATGAGAGCGCCCACTGATTACTCGGAAGATAGAACCAAAACTATGCTCTTTCTACTCGAATGCGGAGCATATGTCGATGCTAACGCAACCGCCTTCCCTGACGATCGACACAAAATCTTGTTCATGCTCTCATATATTTACGGAGGGACAGCAGGGCCGTGGAAGCAGGCCTATCTGGAGGAAAGGTATATTGAATTGAAGCCCTGGGACACGTTCCAGGAATTCATTGCAAAAGTACGCTCAGCATTTTCACCGATCGACGACGCGGGAAATGCGCGAACGCAGTTGAGAGCACTGTCTCAAGGGGGAAAGGGAGTCGATGAGTATATCGCCCAATTTAAGACCCTCGCTTACCGAACCAAAATTAAAGAAGATGCCGCTCTGATTGAATATTTCGTCGATGGACTGAACAATAAAGTCCTCGACAAGGTCTTCGGAATGGAAAACCCACCTGACACAATCGAAGGGTGGTACACCCATGCGGCGAGGGCCGAAGGACATCTAAGGAGAGCAAGGGCGATAAAAGAGAGGACATATAGCAAGGTAGGGGGAGGAGGAGCAGGTGGCTCTTCAAGAGACCCTAACGCCATGGATATCGATGCAACACGCCTCTCATACGCTGAGAGGGTAAAGCATATGAAGGAAGGGAGATGCTTTGTTTGTCATAAAATGGGACACAGAGCGAGCGACCACAAAGGAGGGAAAGAACCACCCTCGAAAGACGAGAAGAAAACTGAGATGAAGAAGACCCCACGAGACCACTTCATGAAGATACGAGCTCTCGTCAATGAGCTAGAAGAGAAGGAGAAAGAAGAAGTACTCGACCTTATGGTCGAGGAGGGTTTTTAAAGCGGCGGCCTGCATCGGCAACAGAGCCCACCAGAGTAGTCGTCTCGAGTGTACTAGTAGCGCATGTAAGTAACCAATCCATGCGCATTCAAGTTCACTGTTTGCTAGACGATAAGAAAGCCGAAATTCCTGCCTTGATCGACTCAGGAGCAGGCGAGACTTTTATAAATCACCGAGTCGTCCAAAAGCTCAGGCTGAGGAAACTACCACTCGCCAGAAGGATCCTCGCCAAAAACGTTGACGGGACCTTGAACAAAAACGGAACGATCTCCCACTACGTCACCATCGACACCGAGATCGGAGGGAAAGAAGAGAAGATCAGAATGCTGATAACCGGGCTGGGGAAGGAGATGATGATCTTAGGGTACACGTGGCTTCAAAAATGCAACCCTGACATCGATTGGGAAAAGGGGACTCTCACGGACCGACGGACCGAAAAATCCCTCATGAAGAAGATCCGGACTATGATCGAGCGAACCCGGACCACTATCGGTAAGCAAAGCCTTACTATAGATGACAAGGGGCCATTAGAACCGAGAGTAACGTTGAGCCCGACTCTCGGGAGGCTACCTATAAGGAGTGCTGGGGAGATCTTCGGAGAAACCCACCTCGCCGCCGCCGAGTACGTGAAGAGTAGACTCGGGGCAGTTCATCTCGCAAGAGGGCTTTGCACTGCAGACAAACTGGATGGAAACGGATCATACACGGAAAATAACACGACTATGGACACCTGCTCCGAGATCGATCTACCAATCCCCACACCGGACGAATCTAACTACGGCTTATCAACTAACGGAAACAACGACGGAACGGATGCCTTATTCGCCTACATCCGAGGGGAACCGATGATTGGGATATTCAGGACCGAAGAATCCCCTCTTACCATCGAACACGACTACATTCCCCCGAACTATCAAAAACTCAGGCACATTGCATGCATCACTCGATCACGATCGACAGGCAGATTCGTCTTCTCTCACACCACCCACATCCGAGCCAAGACCTCCGTCTCGCAGAGGCTCGCTCACGAGAAGGAGGATGGCAAAGAGAAACAGTCACTCGACGATCTGCTCCCCGATAAGTACAGAGAGTATCGAAGCATGTTCGAAAAGGCAGCGTCGGAAAGGTTTCCCGAATCAAGACCGTGGAATCACGCGATCGAACTCAAACCGGACTTCATCCCCAAAGACTGCAAGGTTTACCCGATTACCCCGACGGAACAAAAGAAGCTGGACGAATTCATCGACGATAATCTGAGAAAGGGGTACATCACCCCATCCAAATCTCCGATGGCATCGCCATTTTTCTTTGTGGCAAAAAAAGACTCCAACGCCCTCAGACCGTGCCAAGACTATCGGTATCTGAATGAAGGGACCATCAAAAACTCATACCCGCTGCCATTAATCGGCGATCTGCTAGATAAGCTGAAAGGGGCAAAGTGGTTCACTAAGTTGGACATTAGATGGGGTTATCACAACGTCAGGATCAAAAAGGGAGATGAATGGAAAGCAGCGTTCAAGACTAACAAGGGGCTGTATGAACCCAAGGTTATGTTTTTCGGTCTCTGCAACTCCCCGGCGACTTTCCAGGCCATGATGAATGACATCTTCAGGGACATGCTGAATGAAGGCTGGCTAGTGATATACATGGATGACATTCTCATCTTCTCCAAAGACAAGAAAGAACACGAGGAGAGAATGAAAAGAGTCTTGGCAAGGCTCAGGGAAAACGATCTATACCTGAAACCGGAAAAGTCTAGGTTCGACGTACAGGAGGTTGAATTCCTTGGCCTAATCCTGCGACCGAACCAATTAGCCATGGACCCGACCAAGCTGAGCAGAATAAGGGACTGGCCAGCCCTGACCAACGTAAAAGGAGTTAGATCATTCCTGGGCTTCGGGAACTTCTATAGAAGATTCATCGGCAATTTCGCTGCGATCACCAAACCGTTGAATGACTTAACAAGAAAAGACCAGCCATTCCACTGGACTGACGAATGCCAAAGGGCGTTCGACCTATTAAAAAAGAAATTCTCCGAGGCACCAGTATTGCTGATGCCCAACACAGAGAAACCATTCGTAGTCGAAAGCGACGCTTCGAAATACGCAACGGGCGCCGTATTAAAACAAACTGACTCGAACGGAGATTGGCACCCTTGTGGGTATATCTCCCACTCCCTTACGGCAACCGAACGAAACTATGAAATATATGATTGGGAATTGTTGGGAATTATACGGGCACTCGAGACCTGGAGACACTATCTCCAGGGATCAAAACACGCGACTACAATCCTATCAGATCATAAAAACTTAATGTATTTCAGGACAGCACGAAAATTGAATCGACGACAGGCCAGGTGGAGCCTGTTCCTGTCACAATTCAACCTAAAATTAGTACACGTCCCCGGGAAAATGATGGTCCAGTCTGACGCCTTATCACGGAGGGGAGATCACATCCCCGATATCGACAACGATAACGACGACATCACACTGCTAAAGGACGAGATCTTCGCACAGACCATCGATACCGAGCTAAAAGAAGTGCTCGCTGAAAGCATGATGAAAGACGATTTGCTTAAAGAGATAGTACGAGCAATCAAAGAAGGAGGAACGCCACCGATCAAGTCGGCGGTAGAAGACTGGAGGATGGAAAATGACGGGACGGTCTTCTTCAAAGACCGATGCTATGTGCCGAATGACAGGGAATTACGAAGAAGGATCGTGGAAAAATACCACGATAACTTACTTACAGGGCACCCCGGACGATTCCAAACTCTTGAACTGATATGGAGGGATTACTGGTGGCCAGGAATGACCATCTTCATCCGTAACTATGTCGATGGCTGTGCAACCTGCCAACAAATGAAGGTGAACACTCACCCAACAGCACCCGGACTATCGCCGATCAAATCTAACGCCACACAACCATTCGCTCTGGTAACAATGGATTTCATAACCGATCTCCCGATAAGCGACGGATCTGACACAATCATGGTCGTGGTAGACCATGGCCTTACTAAAGGGGTGATTTTCATCCCCTGCAACAAGAGCATCGACGCGCTAGGGGCGGCCGACCTTTATTTACACAACGTATTTAAGAGATTCGGCCTCCCGGACAAGATCATATCCGACCGAGATCCTCGCTTTGCCTCAAAGGCTTTTCTAGAACTGGGAAGACTCCTGGGAATAAAGCTAGCAATGAGCACAGCCTACCACCCACAAACCGATGGGGAGACTGAGAGGGTAAACCAGGAACTCGAAATCTACCTCCAAATCTTCTGTGCCAACAAACCTTCCCAATGGAAGAGCCATCTCACCACCGCCGAGTTCACACATAATCAGAAACATCACTCGGCCATCAAAAACACCCCGTTTTTTGTGATGATGGGAGCACATCCTAGAGCCATTCCCACAACCTATCTAAAGACCAACGTACCGGCTACCGAGCAGCGGATAGCCGAACTAGGAAATGTACGGCGGGAGGCCCTAGCGGCCCATGAGCTCTCCCGACAAGTAATGATCGGACGAAATGGACGAGGATTCCGTCCGTTCACAGTAGGGGAAAAGGTCTGGCTTGACTCCAAGAACTTGAAGCTAGGATACCCGACTAGGAAGCTTGCCCCTAAACGCAAAGGACCTTTCCTTATCACACGAGTAATATCGTCCCACGCCTACGAGCTGAAACTCCCCCCTCAATGGAGAATCCACCCGGTATTTCACGCTTCTCTCCTCTCACGTTTCAAGGAAAATGAAACACACGGACCAAACCACCTTCCTCCTCCACCCGATCTGATCGAAGGAGAACTCGAACACGAGGTAGAAGCTATTTTGGCTCATAGGGGGGCAGGGAAAAGAATCCGATTCCTGGTGAAATGGAAAGGATACAATACAGCGGAGAATACTTGGGAACCGCTAGCACACTTAAAAAACGCCGCTGAAATACTAGATGAGTACAGATCAACCCACGACCTCTCCCCAGCATGAGCCACCCTCTCCACCTCTTCCTGACTGCCACGCCTGACCCTGACCCAGTCAGGACTTTCGAATTAATCCTGAGCTTCGTCCGGGATACAGACGATATCCGAAACGAGGAGAGACTGCTCTCCGTAACTCAAGACCGACCTCTCCAATACGGAACGGTGCGGAATCTTTTCGAGACCTACCGGGCTATCTCCGGCCTGGAATGGGTGTTTCAGTGGTTGACTGAGGAAGCGTATTATCTGGACATACTCCAACTCATGAGAGGTTTGGATGAACAGGCTCTGCGCTACGCACCCGGAGAGTGGGTCCCTACTCCACAGCGAATCTTTATTATAGAACCGACGAGCGACGAAGAAGACGAAGCGCCCAGACAGACAACTCCACCTCCACATTCACCACTTCCCCAATGACCTACACAACCTCCACTCCGACGAGCGCCAACACCATTCCCAACCCAAGCCCCTACCGAGACACCAGCACCACCCTGGATGAGAAACTCTGTCTGTTTCACCTGCGCGCAGGTGGGACACTTTTCCTCTCACTGCTTGGAATATCAGTGCCCCCACTGCCACCGCTGGCGACCGGAACACTCGGCACTCTTTTGCCCCGAGAACCCGACACGTGACGTGCCACCACGTCATCGAACTACTTGACAGCTAACTACAATGCTCTATAATTTATACGTCATCATTGCTCTCAGCGCCATCTTCGGCGCGTCAATTCTCATTATATTCGCATGTTATATGCTCATTTTATGCAAAATTGTCACCGCTCCACAACTCCCTCGACTCACCTCTATCCTCACGGGGACCTCGGTTCGTTTCGCTGGAGGAGGGGACATTGAGCTGCCGACTCGGGTTTACGGTCATGGCGCCCCCACTCCCACTTCCTTCTCTACATTCACCGTGACGACCAACGACGGGGCGTCTTTCGACCCAATGCGGACGATGAGACCCTAGTTTCGGATAGGACTCGAAACGTTGAAGGGGAGCTAATGTTACGACAGAGTTGCGCAGGGGGAACTCAATTTTTCTATTGTTTCTATTGTCCTGTATCATGTACATCCCACGTTATTATCCTCTACCCTTTTGTCTCGGCAACGCGTTCTCTACATACCTTCCCACACTATTGTAGTATACACTGCGGACGCCTATCGTTGCTATTGTCTTTATTGTCTTTATTGTCTTTACCGTCTTATTGTTCTCTATCCCGCTTGTACTATTTAATGTAACGAATATACGACTGGTCAACTAGCTTGACCTAGTCTCTTTTACAACTCCTAACGGATTGCGATCTAAGCCTCAGCTCAACCGTCGCTTACGAGCTTCGGTGACTCTTGAAACTCCTTGAACGACGATTGCTCACGAGCATCGATTATCTTTTTAATCTAGGAGTTATTTGACCATAACAAAAGCAATAAAGGAAAGGACTTACAGCAAGGCAGGAGGAGGAGGAGGAGCTGGAAGCTCTTCAAAGGACCCAAATGCTATAGACATCAATGCAATATATCTCTTTTATGCAGAGAGACTTGAATATATTAAAAAAGGAAAGTGCTTCATTTGTTACAAAGCAGAGCACAGAGTGAGCGATCATAAAGGAGAAAAAAAAACCTCTGCAAAAGAAAAAAAGAAATTAGAGGAGAAGAAGCCAGAAATAAAAAGGATGCCCAGAGACCACTAACAAAGGATGAACTCTAATCAATGAGCTAAAGGAGAAAGAAAAGAAAGAGGTCCTCGACCTACTGGTGGCAGAGGATTTTTAAAATAGCAGCCTGCATCAGCAGTGGCCTCTGCCAGAATTACTGTCTTTAGTGTAATTTTAGCAGAAGTAAGCAATCAGTCTATGCAAATTTCTGTTCACTGCATGTTAGGAGATAAGAAAGCTAAACTACCTGCCCTAATCAACTTTGGAGTGGAGGGAATGTTCATCGACTACCAAGTAGTCGAAAAGCTCAGACTAAAGAAAATGCCACTTTTAAAAAAAATCCAGCCAAAAAATATTGATGGAACCCTAAACAAAAATAAGATAATCATATACTACATCAATGCAAACTTAGAGATTGGAGGAGAAGCAGAAAAGATCAGGTTTTTAATAACTGGCTTAGAGAAAGAAAGGATAATTTTAGGCTTCTCCTGGCTTCAAAAATGAAACCCTGTGATCAACTAAAAAAGGGAAACTCTCTCCATCAAGCTAACTGAGAGGCTTCTAATTGGAAAGATCTAAACTATGATTGAACGAACTTGACAACACAGAATTAACAGTAAGCAAAGTTCTACTATAGATGACAAGGGGCTACTTGCACTAAGAGTAACATTAAGCCTGACTCTTGGGAGGCTACCTATAAGGAGTGCTGGGGAAACCTTCAGGAAAACCCACCTCGCTGCTGCTGAGCATATGAAGAGTAGGCTCAGAACAGTTAGCAACTGTGCTCTAGCTTAGAGAAATACCAGTATTTGAATCACTCTTCTTAAACAACACACACTACTCATCTGTGCTGTCTTTACCTCTACCTTCATCTGAATTATCTCTACCTACCCTAACTCTATCTGCATCACTACATTTTTTGCCACCCTTAAATTTTGCAGCGCTTTTATCAGATCTTAACTCTATGTACCTTATTTCACCTACTATGGCTATCATGCATATGCCATCTGCATATAACCAAAATGCACTGCCCTTCAATCCCACAAAACCATGCAAACTCCAGAAGTACTTTGAGGAGCTTGCACAACTTCTCTATGATTGTAATGTCACTGATGAGACTGATAAGAAATTCCACACTGTGCACTATTTGGACAGCAACACTACAGACATTTGGAAACTGCTACCAGAGTAAAGTGCAACATATAACTATGGTGCATTCAAAGATGCTGTTCTAAAGTAACTGTAAAAGAAATTGCATGCTATTATCGTGCATTTTTCAACATCAGTGAACACTTAGTTGTGCAAGGCATATTGGCACGCTATGACCAAAGCTGCATGTTCATTAGGGTGTTTTGACCAGACCAGCTTGAGCACTGATGTGTTCAGTTGGTACTCAGTGCAGAGTCTCAACAACTGCAGGCATGCTCGGGGTGAGGGAGGAGTTCACTTAGAGGGCCTCAGATCGTCCTTCAGGATGCAACGACTATGGAGAGGCTAGTACGGTGGTTTTTAATGTGCACACTAGTTGTGTATGCTAAAGGGGAGGTATGCACAGTGGCAGGAAAGTATGCAATGCAAAGAGGCAAAAATGCGCAATGGGAGTGCAAAAGTGTGCAACGATGAGGGTGATGAAGACAGGAGGTGTAGTGGGATGAAGATGGCACAGAGATGTGCTGGGGAGGTGACGCAAAGGTTGGAGGCGCTAACAGGATAAAAGTGCAAGAGGCGGAAAAAGGCGCAAACGGTGCACAAAACATGGCTATGCAAATAAGTGCACAAATGGTGCGCAAATGCAGCTATCTGAAGGGTGCACTGTAAAAGTGCACAAACGAGAATGAAGGATGCAACGCAGGGATAAAATGCAACAATATGACGAGGGAATGCAAACAATACCCAAACGTGGCTATACGAAGGGCGCATTACAAGGGCGCATGGGCTGGATGCTGGTGCACAGACTATGTGCGATGCTGACTGAACTATGAACTATGAGGGGGGGAAAGATTTTCTGGATTCTCTATCTGTCCACCTACTATGTACAAATGGCTTATGTGATAAAAATAGTAAAATAAAGTGTAAAAATAGAAAGTGCCATGTGCTACCCACAAGCACATCCATCTGCCCATCTAAACCCAACTGCACTATGCCGCTGCCTTAGCCAATAAGATTTGTGCATCTATAGCCCACTACCCAACTGTTCTGGTGCAATGCACTATTTTTGATGCGCTCTAAATCTCGTGCGCTCTTCCCAATTAATCTGCTTCAGTGTTATATGTCGCATGCTGTGCCTTAGTAATAATGGTGTGATCGACCTATGCTGGTTACCAGATAAGGTGATGCTGATTGGGAATGTAGAAGAACTATAAGGAGATGCTGTGAAAGGCCAAATACTGCCAAAGCACCAGGATTATGTGAAGGCACCCAAGTGCACACAGTCCAATGCCAAATAGGTGCAAAGCGCTCTGATTATGTGAGAATGCACAGTTCGCTCGTGTTAGAATCACAGTATGCCTTAAATAAATGCACCAGTAAGATGGGAGCTGCGATGCACAGTGCACCAGTGCAGTGGATTGTTGTGTGTGTGGTAGGGATTGTACAATGAGTGCGCAGGAGGGAATGTGAGTGCAAATGCAGGTAAAAGGAGTACACAAAGGCACATCGAGCATGCAATAAATGTAGAAGGCAGATAAGGAGTGTGGGGGGGGTGCATGGAGGCGGTTTGAAGCGCAACGAGGTGCATTTAGGGCGCACAATGATTGGCAGCTATGGGGAACCAAAGGTGCAGTAGAAATGCAAAAGGCACATAAAGGCATACCTAAACAGTCAAAGGCGCATGAAAGCACACAAAGGTGTGCAAAGTGTGCAGAAGCCATCTAGGAGGTGCGCACAATCGCAAAAAATGCCATAGTATGCATGCAGGGTGATAGGGAGCCATATCATATCCTCCCAACTGAAGTACTGACTGTCCTTAGGCAGCATGCGATTGGTCAGCATAAAATTTTCTTCACTCACATAAGTGACCATCCTCTCTTTATCTATCTCTGACCACCATCTATCCCCTATAACTCTTTCTACAACCCATCTCCACGTGATCCAATGGCCTCAGCATTTACCTTAGCCCTCAGACAAATGATCCTGGCCCTCAATGAGACCCTCCCTGCTCCTGGGAGCAAGCAGACAACGATGCAAGCTTAGGGTGAAGGGTTTTGTAGTAAACTGGTGCGCTTTTTATGTTTCTATAACTGGTGCAGGTTGCTAAGGGCTGGGGCATGTAGAACATGTATAAAAGCCATGTGGACACTGTTAAAGATGATGCAGAACTCGACACGCTCCTCATGAATGTGTGCAGTGCATTCAGTGGGATCATAGTGGAGGAGTGGCTTACTTGAGGCGAGGAGCTGATGCCCGATATGTGTAAGATGATTGAGGAGAAAGAGTGGTCAGAGGAATTTGAGCAGAGGGAGCACGAGCTGGTGGGGCAGCTGGAAGCGCACGCAAAGTGCACCGAAGCATGCAAGATGTGCTGCGCACTCTTGACTGCTGAACTGCAGGCGCCCGAGGTTAACTTGGAGCATCTGAAAGGTGAGTTCAGAGCAATTAACGACATGAGCGATATAGATACCGCCAAGGCACAGGAGGACAAAAAAGCATGTGTCGCGCTGGTGTGCTCTCTGCATGCACTTTCTAGAGCTACCGATGCTGAGGTTGTAGGCGAAGGAACTGGGGAGTCTTGGGAGAGTGGGGTGATGAGCAAAGGGGAGAGTGAGCAGAGTGATGAGAGCACCAGTGCAGATGAAGGCGCAAGTGCATGCCTGGTGCACACAACGTGGCAATGTGCGTATGTCGAAGTGCCACCACTGAGTGGCATTGGCGCCACCTCTGACGCTAATAGCGGACCAGTAAGTTTCTTTGGATATGCTTCAAACTCACTAAACGGTTCCCCTTTTCTACTCTAGTATGATAACTGCCGCCGCATGGGCCAACCAGCTAGGTGCACCTCTGTCAATGGAAAATGGTGCGCCCCATGTGCAAAGGGTAAGAGAAAGTGTGAATGGATGAAGCGCACCCTCACACAGCTGTGCACAACTTCTAGAGGCAGGAAAGCAGCTACTGGGTGCTCTGGTGTGTCTTTTTCCAATCCTCCTTCCATGCTGCACTAACTATTTCAAAGGTGCATCGCAAACTGACAAGGGCAATGAGAGCGATGCGGGGCTCATCAGCCCCTCAAAAGAGCACACATTGAAGCGCCGCAAAGTTGAAAACGTGCCTCTTCCCCCGTTGCAAGTGCACCCAAGGCCGCGCCGCCTTACCATTCACCAGGCAAGTGTGCACACGCAATCCTCATGCCAAACAAGATTGGGAAACACCTCAGGGGATGTAGTCTACCAAGGCCAGGATGTCGAGGTGCTCAACTTAGTGCAATGCCGCTCGGTGGTCGCAGTCTTGGGCGCCATGCATGATCACCTTAAAGAGGACATCCAAAGGTTGCTCATCGAGTTAGAGGTCGCTAAGAGCTGGTTGCGCAGCGCAGAGGCAGATGCAAAGGCAAAACTGGATGCAGCCTCGGAGTGCTTGGAGTTCCTGGAGTCCATTGAATAGCTGCTCGCCTGAAGTGCACAAAGGCGTGCAAAAGCACACTGCACAAAGTATGCGGAAGCTATCTAGGAGGTGCACACAAAGGCGCATGAAAGCACACAAAGGCATGCAAAAGCATACAAAGGCACACAAAAGCATACTGCGCAAAGTGTGCAGAAGCCATCTAGGAGGTGCGCACAATTGCAAAAAATGCTGTAGTATGCATGCAGGGTGATAGGGAGCCATATCAGCTCATTTTGAGCTGCCTTGCGATTGCAGTACCAAATCAGCCCACAAATGTGCCATACTCATTAGATGCAATATGCGACATGATGATAATACTTAACTCTGAAACCCAAACAAAACCTACTAAATGGCTTTGGATGGTATAACACGAGTCAGAGAAAGGGTGCGAGTTGGTTCTAAGTATCCACTGCTGTTACTAAAAATGTTTGAAAAAGGTTTGAAGAATGTTTGAAAAGGTTTAAAAAGGATCGAAGGATGCGTGAAGTTGTTCAAACAGGTTCAGAAAGGTTTGAGGTAGTTTCAAAGGGTGTTGAGGGTATTGGACTGGTGTTGAGGAATGAATACAGCAAATAAAAAGTATTTTTTGAGAGGCTATGGGCAATGTGCAATAAATCGAGAAGTGAATACGATAGTTTGAAGAAGTTTGCAATATTATACAGAACTTAGAGATACGATGCGAGCCTAAAACTCAAGAGAACAGCTTTTAAATCAAATGATGAGGGAGAGGGTAACTTCTTCTCTGTTTTTCTAAGTAACTAGTACAAGTCTATATACATTTTTGAAGAGATAGTACTAAAAAGGAAATCTAACATGTGTAGTATACAAGGCAATATGTGAAGCAATGAGGACTTTGTAAATTATAAAACAAATGAGAAATGATAATTAATTGAAATGTACAGTGTCCCATATACTAAAAGTACTTATCTTTTTACTTCAATATATTATTGAAGCCTCTAAGTGCTATCATCATGTCCTAAATCCTTTGTCATTTCTCCTCGTGTCTGGTAGTGCTTGATATGCGATGGAATAACTCATTCCAGTTGTGCAGCATGTATCGAAAGGGTTTTAGGATAGGTATATGGCAGCCGATATCATTCAAAGTAATGCAAAGTTCTTTGAAAGCATTCAAAATGTCACAAAATGGTTTGAAATGGTTCAAAGTTGTTCGAAATCATGCAAAGTCATTTAAAAAGTTATAAAATAGTTCTAAAAGTGTTCAAAATTAATTTCGTGGCATTCATAGTGGTTCAGAGCATCTGTCATAATGTGTCAACATGATTAGAAATCTTCTTCAGACCTTAGAGCACGCAATGGACCTATCAGCAAGTGACTTTATCTTTGAAGGCCCAGCACACTATTTCCAGCCACTTACTGGGCTCACAGTGCAAAACTCTGATATGTATGCGCCCTACTCAGCATCCAGTATACCTATTCCCCAGCCACAACCTAGCATGCTCATAGTTAAAGTGGAAGACATCTCAGTTTTATTTGAGTGCATGACACAGACAATAGTTACCGCATTGAGCACATCATGCAGAGAGGGCATGCCTCATTTGAACAACAACACTTGCAATGGTTGTAGTCAAACAGGGCATTATATCTCTGAGTGCACTTCAATTGAGTGCCTTATTAGCGAGGAAAAGTGTAGATAAAATGCAGAAGGGCGCATCGTACTCTCAGGTGGCACATTCATGCCATGTTCTATTCCAGGCAACTTCTTAGGCAAGCACATCAAGGAATGGCATAAGTGCAACCCAGGGCAGATTGTCACTGGTCAACTTTCATTAAATACCAATTTGCAGCTTATCTACAATATAGTGCCTCGTCTAGCTCCAGCAGCACCTTCACAGTCGATGTATATTGCTGCCTCAGCTCCTATGGCAGAGTATATGCAAAGTGCACCAAATTCACAACTAATGAAGGAAGAGCGCATTGATGTGCTCAAGTGGGAGTTGATGGCACTCTGAAAGAGGCAAGTCTTCAATAGCATTGAAATTTTGTGGTGTGCACTATGCAATACATCAAATTAAGAGAACACACCTTCTATGACTACAGACGTTGCATCTGCCAACAGTATTGAGTCACCAGCTTTGCAACCTGCTGCAAGCACAACTGAAGCACCTGACGAAATGCCCATACACCCCTATTCCAACATTCCTAAAGTGCATTTTGTCCCTGCAGCAGCATAATACTTTTAAAGGCAAAGAGCCATTGTATCACACCATCGTTCCTATCCAGAATCTACAGATTGTTGATGACGTATATGTGTGCATCATGAAGGTGCTGTCTGTTATAGTTTTTCATAAAGAGTTCTTTTCACTTTCACCTGATCTCAGGCAGCACTATAAAGAACAAGTTACCCCAAAACACATTACAGCTACTGGCGCAGAAGTGGTATCTACCAATCTTGTAAGCATTATGCCATTTGTGCATTGTGAAGCATGTGCACCTTTTGTGGAAAATAAAGCACTTAATGTGACACCTCCAGTTAGCACAGCAATTGCAGCACCTCTTCCTATCATTTTACAGGATCCACAAGGTTGAGAATGTGCCTCCGGCATGCATTAACATGTTTAATAAGTAAGATATTCAACATTCTTGGTTTTTGCACTTCTACTGTCACGACTTCATTTCTATGTTAGTCTGATAGTACTTCATTATTTTGGTTTTTGCACTTCTACTGTCATGTGTTAACATGTTTAATAAGTATGGACTTCATTTCTATATACATAGTACTTCATTATATACAATATTTTTGGTTTTTGCACTTCCACTGTCACTTGGCCATATAGCCTTAATGTTGTGCACAGACCTTACTCATCATATTGCCACATAGAACTACCCATGAGTGAAGTATGGCTTATGTTGTTCACTGTGTTCATTAATTTTATCAACATCTCATTGCATTTTTTGACTTCAGTACACATTGTTCACTTCATTGCATTTCTTGACTCAGTCTGTGAATGTGTGAGTGGTGGTTTATTTTCATGGGCCAGCTTGCATATACATAATACAATGCTTAATTCCACTACAGTTACTCAACTCCTTAGTTGCCTTTGGACTTGGGTGGTCATGGTCACACAATTCTTTAGCTGACTTTTAGATAGTACACAACTCTTCAGTTGACTTCGGACCATTGGCCCCAAGTCGATGTGGGTGGATTGTAGTGTTTATCCCCTTCCACATCTCCCCCATCCCCATTTCCCCCATCCCCATCTTCCCCATCCCCATTTCCCCCATCCCCTTCCTCTTCTCCCCCATCCCCTTCCCCATCCTCATCTCCCCCATCACCTTCCTCTTCTCCCTCTTCTCCATCCCCATCTCCCCTATCCCCACCTCTCCCATCCCCATCCCCTTCTCCACCTACCCCATCCCTATCCCCTTCTCCACTTACCTCACCTCCATCCCCTTCCCATCCCCACTTCCCCATTCCCATCCCCCATACCCATCTCCCCCATCACCTTCCTCTTCTCCCTCTTCTCCATCCCCATCTCCCCTATCCCCACCTCTCCCATCCCCATCCCCTTCTCCACCTACCCCATCCCTATCCCCTTCTCCACTTACCTCACCTCCATCCCCTTCCCATCCCCACTTCCCCATTCCCATCCCCCATACCCATCTCCCCCATACCCATCTCCCCCATACCCACCTCCCCATACCCATCTCCCCCATCCCCCATCCCCATCTCCCCCATCCCCATCCCCATCTCCCCCATTCTCATCTCCCCCATCCCCATCCTCTTTTCCCCCTTCCCCATCCCCATCTCCCCTATCTCAACCTCTCCCATCCCCATCCCCTTCTCCACTTACCTCACCCCCATCCCCTTCCCATCCCCACCTCCCCATTCCCATCCCCCATCCCCATCTCTCCCATACCCATACCCATCTCCCCTATCCCAACCTCTCCCATCCCCATCCCCATCTCTCTCTTCCCCCTCTTCCACCTCTCCCTCTCCCTCTCCCTCTCCCCCTCTCCCTCTTCCTCTCCCTCTCCCTCTCCCTCTTCCTCTCCCTCTCCCTCTCCCTTATCCCCTTCTCCACCTACCCCATCCCTATCCCCTTCTCCACCTACTTCACCCCCATCCCCTTTCCATCCCTACTTTCCCCTTCCCTCTCTCCCTCTCCATCCACCCTCCTTCTCCCCTCTCCCCCCCTCCCCTCCCCCCTCACCCCCTCATGCACCCTCCCCCTCCCCCCTCTCCCCTCTCTCTCCCTCTTCTTCCTCACTCCCCCTCTCACCCCCCCCTCTCATGTTCTCCCACTCTCATATCCTCATCCCCTCAATACTTCACCCATCACCCCCTCACTCACTCCCTCCCCCTCTCACTCACTCTCCCCCTCCTCATCTCCTCCCCCTCCTTCCCCCTCACCCCTTCACCCCCCTCCTCCCTTCACCCCTTCACCCCCTCCCCTCCTCTCTCCCTCTCCCCCTCACTACTTCACCCCCTCACCCCCTCACCCCTGCTCTCCTCCCTCTCCTCTCTTTTGAATGTTGTAAAAAATCTCTAACTTCACTTTGTCATTAAACTCAATTTTTACACTCTACATAGAAAAAGTGCCCAGACCCAAAAAAAAAAAAGATAGAGGTGGCGAAAATTAGCTGAGAATTTTGTTCCCACCTTTCACTTATATTTGTCATCATTGTCTCACAACCCTCGGAGTTGGTCATCACTCTCCCACCCACTCAGAGCAACTCCCACAGCCTCTTCATCTCCCATGCCCTCATCACTTCCCACGCCCTAGTCACCTGACCATCCTCCTTTTATTATTGACAAGGTTTTTAAATGTGCCTCTGGCACACATTGTTCACTGTGTTCATTGATTTTCTATGAGTAGTAGTTACATATGTACAATATATATTTTAATCTAATAACACTTCATCATATACAATTTTTTTTGTCTTTGCACTGTCCTCTGAGCTTGGCCATATTGCCTTGATATTGTGGACAGACTTGACTCTGGATATTGCCACATAGAACTGCCCATGTGTAAAGACAGGACTCCTGAAATCCAAACCCACATGCTTCACAGACTGCCCTTGTGACTTGTTGATCGACATTGAAAAGCAAAGACGAACAGCAAACTGCAGTCGAGAGATTGTGAAGGGGAGTTGACCTTCAATGGGCTGAAGTCGCATCCGTGGAATGAAAACAGTCTCTCCTGCATTATCTCCAGTGATCAACTGAATCTCCAAAACCCTATTTCTGATCCGAGTCAATATCCCCCAACTTCCATTGCAGACCCCTCCAGCAATATTGAGATTGTGAAGTATCATGACAGGGACACTGACCTTGAGTGCCAAATGTGCCAAAGGTAGACCTGAGCAGTTGATGGAGTTAAAGATATTCTTGGGGATATAGAAGTTCAGCATTCTCATCATTTGCAATCGAGTCAGCACTGTGAAAGACGTGCTCCTGCCCAGGAAAATTGTGAAGAATGTGATGGTTCAAATCGTCGACATCATCATTCTTGCTCGCCAGGATGACCCACTCTGAAAAGTATTGATCTGAATGCTGAGCCTGATCATAGATGCCAGGATAGATGGTGTCAATGAGAGAAGTGATGGTGTTCTGAGGACATTTGAGATGATCAGGAAGATTAATAGTGCCACCTTCATCTGTATGACCACCCTTTCCAACCTCCAACTGCCACTTTGCAAAGTTGCGCTCCTGAAGATTGTCTGTGTTCAAACGCATGTTGATTTTGAGATGAAGGATTTTGATGTGTTGCCAGAGAACAGAGCATTGCAAAGAAGCACCAACAATTTGAGGTCGAGAACCCTTCTCAATGACAGGCAGGATCTGATGAAAGTCACCCCCAAAGACCACAGGCACACCCCCAAAGGGTTTGTCACATTGGAGAATGTCTTTCAGAGTGCGGTTGACAGCTTCATGGAGATGACGATGCTGCATGAGTGCCTCGTCCCAAATGATCAAGTTAGTCTGCTGCAGGAGCTGTGCCCATGTTGAACCTCTGGAAATGGTGCAAGTGGATGACTCGTTTATGATGATTGGGATCTGAAAGCAGGAATGGGAAGTACAACCGCTTTTGAGCAAAAGAGCAGCTATTCCAGATGATGCAGCACAGAGGATAATCTTGCCTTGAGAGCGAAGCTGATGGCAGAGGGTGTTGTAAACATAGGTTTTGCCAGTGCCATCTGGACCATGGAGGAAAAATGTCTGGCCAGTCTTGTTGTTGACTGCATGCATGATCTCATCAAAGACAGCCCTCTGATCGTGATTGAAAGTGTCCAGATTGTGTGCAGCCAACTCGGCCTGCTCCACAACATCGTATCTGCGCTGCTCTGCGATCAACCGGTTCTGAATGTTGGCATCCCAATTCTGAGTGATCTGAGGCATGTATGGCCAATCCTTCTTGAGAGATTTCCCAGAGACCATGAGAAGCTGATTGATAAGATAAAGCCCATAATCATGGACATCGTCATCGGTGGGGTTAATACGAATGTTGGTGTGCTGGAGCTGATATCTCAAGTCATTGCAAATGTGAGGCCAATATGCATTCCAGAGGTGGACAGGATCAGAGGGAGCACAGTCATGAAGGATGGTGACAAAAAGATTGCAAAGCTGATGACCGGTTGCCATGGACTTTGCTTCCTCCAGACACTGCTGCCACTCTTGGTCATCCTCCAAAAGGCCATGGGTGAGGCAGGCCTCCCTGAATGAGGGAGCGACGATGCCCTGAAAAGTGCGAAGGTCTTCATATGATGTAGCCTCTTTCACAGCAGTAAGAAGCAGCCTGAGGTAAAAGCGTTCACCAGCACTGGGTGGAGCATAGAACATCCTTCCAATGGCGAATCCCCTCTGCCTGGGCTTCCACTTGTGAGCCCTTTGATCCCACATAAATTTGGAAGGAAAGTCCTGGTAAAGAACGACCTGTGCAAGCTCTGGATACTCCTGATTGGCCTTGAAGAAGGCAGTGAGGGTGGTGTCACGCTGTGCAGCATGCTGGACGATTTCCTGGATAGACTGTGGACCGTTCTGATTCCAAGTGACATACTGCTGGCCAGGAAGGTGGACTTGAAGACGGACAATGTTGGGAGAAGCACTATGCATGGTGAAGTGGAAGAGGCGCCAGATGCTTTCGCATGCAGATATGTAGCAAGCATCGATGTACTGCCTGACTTCATTGTTGCAAGTTCCAAACTCCATGGTGATGCAATCGTGGCCTTTGTAGACATATTTGTAGATGTACTTGATGGCCTTGATAGAGCTGATGGACTCGATATTGATGTGGCAACGGTACTTCCAGATGAGATAGGCAGAGTAAGTGACCACCCAATGATTGTCGACCTGCTTTCCCCAAACGTGATATGTGTGTCCAGTGTCCCGACACTTGGTAGAGGCATAGGCATCCTCAGAGATGGTGGTCTGATCCCTGAATGGCTTGGGGAAATCTTTGGAGCACTGTCCATTCACCATGCAAGGAGCTGCAGGGTTCTCTGCCACCACAGGGTTTATGGACCATGAACTTTTTGATGAGGTCGAGGAGCTCAGGATCATCATCAGGAAACTCTGAAGACAGAAGGCTGTCTATCTGCTCAGGGGTGTGAAGCTTGGATTGATCATCGAGAAAAATAATGCAGTGCATGGGAGGAAGGCCACGCTTCTGAAACTCGATGGTGAAAAGATAAGCCACAGCCTTTCTGAATATGCCAGCCTCAATATCCTTGATCATCTCCTTCTGCTTTGCATAGAATGCATAAACAACCAAATCTGGGCGATCTGCTGCAGTCTGCCCTGGATGAAGAGCATCCCATATTTCTGGCCAGGCAGGGTTGGCAGTGATGGTGAGAAAGAAATTGCCTCCATTGCAGTGATGATTGATGGTGAATGCATCCTGAAGAAGCTGCTGCATGTGACGTGTGCTTCCTGCAAAGGATGAAGGAAGAATGATTCTTTGACCCAGAGACTCTGTGTCCACATCGATGTTTGGAGCCACAGCATCTGCCAGGCCAACATAGACTTCGCCTCAAATGGTGTCCTGATTCATCAAAATCCAGCACAACCGATCCTGCTCAGCAGTGGCCCATCCATCGCACACAAACTCCTGAAAGAGCTTTCCAGTGAAATGATGTGTTCGGTTGGTACTCGGTTCAGAGTCTCAACAGAAGGGGTGAACACTTAACCTACAACTGCAGGTGTGCTCGGAGTGAGGGGGGAGTTCGCTTAGAGGGCCTCGGATCGTCCTTTGGGGCACAGAAACTATAGAGAGGCTGGTATGGTGGTTTTCAATGTGCACACTAGTAGTGTACACTAAAGGGAAGATATACACAGTGGCGGGAAAGTGCGCAATGCAAAGGGGCAAAAACATGCAATGTGGAAAAACGCGCAATGGGAGCACAAAAGTGCACAACGACGAGGATGGTGAAGGCGGGAGGTGTAATGGGATGAAGACAGCACTGGGATGTGCTGAAAGGGAGGCGCACAGGTTAGGGGTGCAAATGGAGTGAAAGCGCAAAGGGTGGAAAAAGGCGCAACGGTGCACAAAACACGGCTATGCAGAAAAAGGTGCAAACAGTGCACAAATGCAGCTATACGAAGGGCACACTGTATGAGTGCTTGAACGAGGACGAAGGATGCAACGCAGGGATGAAATGCAACAATACGATGAGGGGATGCAAACGATATGCAAACACGGTTATATGAGGGGCGCACTACAAAGGCACACTGACTGGACGCTGGTGCACAGACTATGTGCAACACTGACTGAGCTATGAACTATGAGGGGGGGGAAAGATCCTGTGGATCCTCTATCTGTCCGCTACTATGTACAAATGGCTTATGTGATAAAATGGTGAAATAAAGTATAAAAATAGGAAGCACCATGCACTACCCACAAGTGCACCCATTCGCCCATCTAAACCTGACTGCACTATGCTGCTGCCTCAACCAATAAGATTTGCGCACACTATAACCCAATACCCAACTGTTTCAGTGCGATGTGCTATTTTTGGTGTGCTCTACGTCTCGTGCACTCTTCCCAATTAATCCACTTCGGTGTTATGTGTCGCGTGCTGCGCCTTAGTAATAATGATGTGATTGACCTGTGCCAGTTACCAGATAAGGCGATGCCGATTGGAAATGTGGAAGAACTATAAGGAGATGCTGTGTGAAGCCAAATACTGCCAAAGCGCCGGGATTATGTGGAAGCGCCCAAGTGCACACAGTCCAATGCCAAATAGGCGCAAAGTGGCCCAGTTATGTAAGAATGCACAGTTCGCTGGTGTTGGAATCACGGTGCGCCTCAAGTAAATGCACCAGTAAGATGGAAGCCGCGATGCACAGCACGTTTGAAGTGGTGAATTGTTGTGTGATGGTAAGAATAGTGCAGTGAGTGTGCAGCAAAGAATGTGAGTTGTGAGTAAAGCATAAAAGGAGCGCATAAAGGTGCATCGAGTGCGCAATAATGGAAAACAGCAGATAAGGAGTGTGGGGGGGGCGCGCAGAGGTGGTTTGAAGTGCAACAGGGCGCATTTATGGCACACGACAGCAGGCAGCTATGGGGGAACCAAAAGTGCAGTAGAAATGTAAAAGGTGCACAAAAGTGCACCTAAGCAGTCAAAGGCATGCGAAAGCGCATGGAAGCACACAAAGGCGCACAAAAGCACACAAAGGCGTGCAAAGTATGTGGAAGCCATCTAGGGGGTGCGCACAATCGCAAAAAATGCCGTAGTATGCGCGCAGGGTGATAGGGAGCCATATCATCTCCTCCCAACTGAAGCACTGACTGTCCTCAGGCAGCATGTGATTGGTCAGTGCAAAATTTTCTTTGCTCACATAAGCGGCCATCCTCTCCTTATCTATCTCTGACCACCATCTATCCTCTATAACTCTTTCCACAACCCATCTCTACCCGATCCGACGGCTTCAGCATTTACCTTAGCCCTCAGACAAATGATCTTGGCCCTCTATGAGACCCTCCCTGCTGCTGGGAGTGAGCAGACGATAATGCAAGCTTGGGGTAAAGGGTTTTGTAGTAAACTGGTGCGCTTTTTGTGTTTCTATAACCGACGCAGGTTGCTAAGTGTCGGGGCGTGTAGAACATGTATAAAAGCCGCGCAGACACTGTTAAAGACAATGCAGAACTCGATGTGCTCCTTGCGAAGGCATGCAGTGCCTTCAGTGGGATCATGGTGGAGGAGTAGCTGACTTGGGGTGAGGAGCTGATGCCTGATATGCATAAGATGATTCAGGAGAAAGAGCAGTCTGAAGAATTTGAGCGTAGGGCGCACGAGCTGGGGGGGTGGCTGGGAGCATGCGCAGAGTGCACCGAAGCATGCAAGGTGCGTCGCGCGCTCTTGACTGCTGAACTGCAGGCACCCGAGGTTAACTTGGAGCATCTGGAAGGTGAGTTTAGGGCAATTGACAATGCAAGTGATATAGATACTGCTGAAGCACAGGAGGATGAGAAGGCATGCATCACGCTGGTGTGCTCTCTGCACGTGCTTTCTGGAACAACCGATGCTGAGGTTGTAGGCGAAGGAACTGGGGAGTCTTGGGAGAGTGGGGTGACGAGCGAAGGGGAGAGTGAGCAGAGCGACGAGAGCACTAGTGTGGATGAAGGCGCAAGTGCGCGCCCAGTGCGCGCAATGCGGCAATGTGCATATGTCGAAGTACCGCCACTGGGTGGTGTTGGTGCCACCTCTGACGCTAATAGTGGACCAGTAAGTTTCTTTGGATATGCTTCAAACTCACTAAACGGCTCCCCTCCTGCTCCAGTGTGATAACTGCTGCCGCATGGGCCAGCTGGCTAGGTGCGTCTCTGTCAATGGAAAGCAGTGCTCTCCATGTGCAAAGGGTAAGAGAAAGTGTGAATGGATGAAGCACACCCTCGCACAGCTGCACGCAACTTCTAGAGGTAGGAAAGCGGCTACTGGGTGCCCTGGTGTGTCTTTTTCTCATCCTCCTTCCATGCTGCACTAACTATTCCAAAGGTGCATCGCAATTTGACAAGGATGACGAGAGCGATGCGGGGCTCATCAGCCCCTCGAAAGGGCGCACATCGAAGCACTGCAAAGTCAAAAACGCGCCCCCTCCACTGCCGCAAGTGCACCCAAGGCTGCGCCGCCTTACCGTTCGCCAGGCAAGTGTGCACACACAATCCTCGTGCCAAACCAGATTGGGAAACACCTCGGGGGACGTGGTCTATCAAGGTCAAGACGTTGAGGCGCTCGACTTAGTGCAATGCCGCTCGGTGGTCGCAGTCTTGGGCACCATGCACGATCACCTTCAAGAAGATGTCCAAAGGTCACTCGTCGAGTTAGAGGTCACTAAGAGCCGGTTGCGCAGCATGGAGCAAGTGGAGGCAGATGCAAAAGCGAAACTGGATGTGGCCACTGAGTGCCTGGAGTTCCTGGAGTCCATTGAATAGCTGCTCGACTGTATAAGTTTTAGATAGTGTGTCAAGCAATCTCCTTGTTGCGCCTGTGATATGCATGGTGCACTCCAAAGCAGTGAAGTGCGTGCGCATGCGCAAATGTGTGCACTTTGCGCCAACCTGTGCATGTGCTTCCATGGTCCCATAAAATGAAACAGCGCAAAGACATGCAAATGCAAAGGGGTGCAGAAAAATTGTCCAACCATCACTTTCCTCCTCCCAACTGAGATATTGACCATGTCCATCGATAAAAGAGTAAGAGATAAAATGAAGTGCACACCATATGACAAAGTCTAAAAAAATGGGAAAGGCTCAGTAGATCATTATGGCTGGTAAAACCCATGGGTTGCACAATCACGGAATGCGCCCAGATGCGACTTCGCGAATAGAAAAAGGTAACATAAAAAAAATGAAAGAAAGTAAAGCATATGTATAAAAAGGTGAAGTATCCATAATGGTGCACATGGAGCGCTAGTTGCACGCCTCATTGGCACTTTCTTCATCCTCAGCGCTATCTCCTTGCGCTTCATCTTCGTCAACTGCTTCTTTGTCTTCTGTGTCCACTACTATGGACTCTTCCATCTCCCTCAACCGCGTTGTAGTGATATCGAGCGCTATGTCAGGAAGCGCAATGGACTTGCACGCATGGTATGGAAGCAGGCAGAACGTGGCTACTGGCCTGTCGAATACTGTTCCATTGAGCTCGCAAATGATATATGCGCCACCTTGATTGTGTGACACTATAACTAGAGGACTGAGATAATGCACACACATTTTGCGGTTTAGGCTCTTCTCGATTGCTGTGTTGTGCATAAGGACTAAATCGCTGTGCTGGAAGTCAAAATTGCGGATGGTTTTTGAGTGTGCCCTCTTGAAACGGAGCGCCACTTTGCGCCTTTCTGCATAGACATGGGAATGAATGCATGCTAAGTCTTCTGGACACTTTTGTAATGCGCGCACGCACTGTGCGATCAAGTCTGTAGTGGAGAGTATAGAATCTGGGGGTGGGTTAAGGTATGTTGCTTCAATGATATAGAGAGGGATTAGAGCCTGCGTGCCTGTAACAATGAAGTATGGTGAAACACCAAGGCACTTCTGCACTGTGATGTGCTCCACCCAAAAGACTGAGTACAGTGCACTGAACCATTTTGACTCTACCCCATCTGTGGCTTTGATCAGTGCTTGACACACATCGAGATGTATGCACTCAACAATTCCATTAGCGTGCGAGTTATAGCCAGATATGTGGATGTGATTGATATGGTAGCGCTTACTGAGATAGGCTAGCGCTTTTATGAATGGCTTGCCATTATCAATGACTATCTCGTACAATGTGCCCCATCTGCAGATGAGGTCTTGGAACATCCAATCGCCAAGTGCGCTCGCGTTTTCTTTAGGAAGCCCACGGAATTCTGGCCAAGTCGCAAGCAAGCAATGCCCTTGGATGATATAGCACCGCCCTGCTGATACTGGTAAGTGCATTGTATCAATATAAACTTTACTGAAGAGAGGCGTAGGCATTGCGATGACTGGTGGTATTAGAACCTTCTGCGTTTGCTGGATCTGGCAAATATGACAAGTGTGCACAAACCAAACAATGTCATCCATAACATGTGGCCACCAAAAGCGCTTGAGCAATGTGGAGCACGTCGTGTAAAAGTGCTTGTGTCCAATGTTGTCATGGATGGCGCGCAATATCAGTAAGCATCTAGACTGCCAAATAACAAGCTGGTGAGTGCCATGCACATTGCGCTTCCATAAGTGCGTCTTGTCTTTGAAAAAGGTGCTTGCGTAGCGCACGAGTGCGCCATACTCGGAACCTGTGTAGTTGCTAGGGCGCATTAGGGTATCCATCCAAATCCACACCAAATCTAACTTCTCATCCTCTGCATCTGCAGTTGGGCTCCTCGGGACTTGGCTATAGTCATCGTTGTAAATAAGCGCACTATTGCGCACATTTTGCGCGTTTGCGCTTGGCTCTGGCTGTGTTAGTGCGAGTGCTTGCACATCAAAGGACTGGGAAATGGGACGTATCACATGCATAAAGCCATGTAGCGCATCGATCCAATCCTCAAACCCTTCATCTTCTTCTCCTTCTAAGTCCTCTGGCTGCTTCGGCCGACGTGAAAGCCCATCTGGACCATGCACTGCTCCCCTAACATGCATGAGCGTAAAGTGGAATGTAAGAATTGAGACGATCCACCAGTTAATGCTAGTGGATGGTTGGATATCGGGGTTTTGTAGCATGCCCTTGATATAGCGCGCATCAGTATCAACAATTAAGTTGCGCACACTTATAATATAAAGGCGCAAGTTGCGCAGCATGTGGTAAAGTCCATAGATCTCTAGCTTCAGTTGTGAAAAGCACGCTTCTCTGTTGTTGAGTGTAATCGAGCTGAACTGGTTGTAAATGCACATTTTTGCATTTGTGCTCTTTTGCTGGCAAAGATAAAAGCCGACCGCTATCTGGGAAGTGTCGACCGCGAGGATAACTGGGAATTCTGAGGAATAATCAATTGGTTGTAGTGCAGGACACTCTAGTACTGCTTGCTTGATGTTGTTTTGCACCGCTATCTGCTCTGGGCCCCATGCAAAGGGAGCATCCTTGCGCATAAGCTTTGTGAGCATGTTAATGTGGTGCATGTAATTGCGGATATAAATGCGCATTAAACTGACTGTTCCCAAGAATGCACGCACTTCTGATGGCATGTGGCATGCGCCCCAATTGCGGATAATGTCTACCTTGTCGCGTTCGGGTTTTCTACCTTCTGGGGTGCAATAATGGCCAAGAAGGATGAATTTCTCAGTGCACAATGTGGATTTCACCCCAGAGAAAGTGCCGCCGCTATATTTCATGCACTGCACAATGCGGTTCACATTCTGAATGTGCTCCCACACAAAGTGCCTTATGCCAGGGTTCGCAGTGAGCGCTTCACATGAGCCGTCCAGTAAAATGTAGCGCTCCAAAGGCCCCTTGACTGGAACATCATCAATATAGGGAACAGTGTAATCTGGTATCTCTGGCTGTAGAATATAGCACACATCGTCGTGGAAGATTGGTACTGAGTTCGTCCAGCCCATTGGCAATGTAACAAGGCGCATTGTGCCATAAGGCGTCTGGAATGTCGTAAGGTCACGTGACGATTCTTTGATTAAGCGCTCATCGTATCCCACATATAGATCAAGGATGGCGCCGCATGCGCGCCCCGCAAATTGCTCTGCAAGGTGCTCAGGTGTAGGGGTGATGCTGGAGTGTTTAATGGTAATGCGATTAAGCAGCTCAAGGCTATGTATGATGCGCAGCGCTTTTCCATCTTTCTTGAGCGTGCAGAACCAGTGCGATCTATATGCCGAGTTTGAGTGCTCATAAATGCCTGAGTCTATCTTCTTCTGGATAATAGCACAAACTTCATCGTATATGCCTGGAGGAATGGGGATGTTGCGCTCTATCCAAGGAGTGTGTGGAATAACCAGGATTTCTACTGGGGGAAAGAATGCGGTCTTGAAGCTGCCACGCTCCTCATTGCTCCATGCAAAGGCTTCATTCTGCAAAGACATCAAGTGGTGTAAAACCTTCATCTCCTCTGGTAATAAGAAATCGGTGTGGCACTTTTGGAGTGCTTGCATGCGCTTTTCAGTGTAGTGCCCGGTTGGGGCAAAGGGTGGCAGATTTGGTAAAAGTGCAGGAAGCGCCGCTAGCGGATCACCTATAATGTTGCACTCGATGCAGAATTTGTTTGGGACAGGCGCAATAACTGGTTTGACTTTTCTAGCAACCGGTTTATACTTCTTCTTGGTTACTATGCCCTTTTGTGGCACGCATGCTGCTAAACCGATAAAAGCTGCGCATGCATGTGCGCTTTTCGGAAATGCGGCTGGAATAAGCACCACAGGGTCAATTGAATTTAAGAGTGCTTGCGCATGACTGTTGGTACACTGGGATAGGTAGAGTTGAGAGATAATAGAGGTCAAAGGAACGGAAGCGGAAAATGGAATAAGCACAAACACAGAAACGTCACAAGATTGGGTATCAGAGTTGAATGTTATGATAGTGGTGGCCTCTCCTTGGTCTGCGATCAATTCCTCGAGGCCTGGCAAAAATTTCTTTGTAAGTTATGCTGAATAGCAAATTGCAGTGTTGCTGGAGCTGGTAAGAAGTGGCGCGGCTTTCCCCTAGGCTTTGTTGGAATGGTGGAGATGGCGCCTGTGTTCGGATCACAGATAGTAATCGTTTGCGCTTCATCTGCAAAGTTGCGCATGACAGAGTGCATTAATATGTCAAAGGGGTGCCCTAACAGAATATCGTAAGCAGGTGAACGGATAACGTGAACTTGCACATAGACAATGATGTCTCCAATGTGCGTGGAAATGTTGTGCGCAAGCCCAAGCAACTCGTCTACCTCTCCATTGGCCGATTGCATGTATAAACGAATGCATGGGTTGTACTGAAGCCCAAGACGATGGCAGACCGCTTCTGACATTGCGATAATTTGTGAACCTGGATCTAAGATAGCTTCAAAGTATTCTTGGTTGTCGATCAATAAATCAATGGAACGAAGCACATGTGACTCCTTTGCAACCTTCAAAACGTCTGGGTTTTCAATTTCACCTGGCTGGAGATGGGTGAGGTACTGTTCAAATGAATCCTGCAAAACAATAGGAAGCAGCACTGCAATATTGCCATGCTAACTGGAGGTGTCACATTAAGTGCTTTATTTTCCACAAAAGGCACACATGCTTCACAGTGTGCAAATGGCATAATGCTCGCAAGGTGGGTAGCTACCACTTCTGCGCCGGTAGCTGCAACGCACTTTGGAGTAACTTGTTCTCTATGGCGCTGTCTGAGATCGGGTGAAAGGGACAGGAGCTCCTCATGCAAAACCATAACGGAGGGCGCCTTCATGGCATGCATGTATATGTCATTGACAATCTGTGGGTTCTGGATGGGAATGACAGTGCGGTATGATGGCTCTTTGCCTTTGGAAGAGTTAGCTGGTATGTCTGGTTTATCTGCTGCTGCAGGTGCAAAATGCGCCTCAGGAATGTTGGAATAGGGATGTATGGGTGTCTCGTCAGGCGCTTCAGTTGTGCTTGCAGCAGTTTGCAAAGCTGGGGACTCAATACTGTCAGCGGGTGCAATGTCTGTGGTTGTAGAATGTGCGCTCTCTTGATTGGATGTATTGCGCAGTGCATGCCACAGAATTTCAATGCCGTCGAAGACTTGCCTCTTCCAAAGCGCCATCAACTCCCTCTCGAGTGCATCAATGCGCTCTTCCTTCATTAGTTGTGCATTTGGTGTGCTTTGCATATAATCTGCTGCAGGAGCTGAGGCGGCAATGTACATCGACTGTAAAGGTGCAGCTGGAGCTGGACGATGCGCTATATTGTAGATGAGCTGCAAATTGGTATTAGATGAAAGTCGACCCGTGGCAATCTGCCCTGGGTTGCGCTTATGCCATTCCTCGATGCACTCACCTAGGAAATTGCCTGGAATAGAATGCGGCATGAATGCGCCACCTGGGAGCACGATGCGCCCCTCCACATTTCGCCTACACTTTCCTTCACTAATAAGGCGCTCAATTGAAGCGCACTTAGGGATATAATGCCCTGTCTGACCACAACCATTGCACTTGTCATTGTTTGAGCGAGGCGTGCCATTTCCGCCATCTCTGCACGATGCGCTCAATGTGGTAACTATTGTCTGTGTCATGCGCTCGAATAGGACTGAGATGTCTTCTGCTTTAACTGCCAGTGCGCTAGCTTGTGGTTGGGAAATGGGTGTGCTGGGTGCTGAGTAGGGCGCATACATATCGGGGTTTTGTGCTGTGAGCCCAGTAAGTGGCTGGAAATAGTGCGCTGGGCCTTCAAAGATAAAGTCGATCGCATCGTGTATTGCATCTAATGAGTATGGCACATTTGCAGGCTGATTCGGTACTGCAATTGCAAGGCAGCTCAAAATGCGCTCTAGCTGGTCTGGTCAAAACACCCTAATGAACATGCAGCTTTGGTCGTAGCGCGCCAATATGCCTTGCACAACCAAGTATTCGCTAATGTTAAAAAATGCATGATAATAGCATGCAATCTCTTCTGCAGTTACGAGGCCAATGCGTGCAGTCTCACCAATAAGCTTGTCCAGGTCACTAATACTCCATTTACTGCCATCCCTAGAGCCGGGATAAAGCTTTAGGACAGAGTCTTTGAATGCGCCATAGTTGTGCATTGCGCTATACTCCAGTAGCAGTTTCCAAGTGTCTGCAGTGTCGCTGTCCAGATAGCGCACAGTGTGGAACTTCTTATTGGTCTCATCAGTGATGTTACAATCACGCAGGAGTTGCGCAAGCTCCTCAAAATACTTCTGGAGTTCACGCGGTTTTGGTTAGATGTGGATGGCATGTGCATGGTAGCCATGGTAGGTGGAATAAGGTGTGTAGAGTTAAGATCTGGTAAAAGTGCAGTGAAATTTGAAGGTGGGAAAAAATGCGGTGATGCGGATGGAGTTAGGGTATGTAGGGATGATTCAGGTGAAGGTGGAGGTAAAGACAGCATGGACGAGTGATGCATGTTGTTTAGGAAGAGTGATTCAAATACTGGTATTTCCCCAAGCTGGAGCGCAGTTGCTAACAGCTCGGAATAGAGAGTGCGAAAGTGGTTAATGTTGAAGTGAAGGGCGAGCCGATGGAGGTCTAAAATATGGTCTGATAAACAGAAACCCCTTGCAGTGGGCTCCAGAAATGATGTGTTTGGTTGGTACTCGGTTCAGAGTCTCAACAGAAGGGGTGAACACTTAACCTACAACTGCAGGTGTGCTCGGGGTGAGGGGGGAGTTCGCTTAGAGGGCCTTGGATCGTCCTTTGGGGTGCAGAGACTATAGAGAGGCTGGTATGGTGGTTTTCAATGTGTGCACTAGTAGTGTACGCTAAAGGGAAGATATACGCAGTGGTGGGAAAGTGCGCAATGCAAAGGGGCAAAAACACGCAATGCGGAAAAACGCGCAATGGGAGCGCAAAAGTGCGCAACGATGAGGATGGTGAAGGCAGGAGGTGTAATGGGACAAAGACAGCACTGGGATGTGCTGAAAGGGAGGCGCACAGGTTAGGGGTGCAAATGGAGTGAAAGCACAATGGGCGGAAAAAGGCGCAATGGTGTGCAAAACACGGCTATGCAGAAAAAGGCGCAAACGGTGCACAAATGCAGCTATACGAAGGGCACACTGTATGAGTGCTTGAACGAGGATGAAGGATGCAATGCAGGGATGAAATGCAACAATACGATGAGGGGATGCAAATGATATGCAAACACGGCTATATGAGGGGCGCACTACAAAGGCACACTGACTGGATGCTGGTGCACAGACTATGTGCAACGCTGACTGAGCTATGAACTATGAGGGGGGGGAAAGATCCTGTGGATCCTCTATCTGTCCGCTACTATGTACAAATGGCTTATGTGATAAAATGGTGAAATAAAGTATAAAAATAGGAAGCACCATGCGCTACCCACAAGCGCACCCATTCGCCCATCTAAACCTGACCGCACTATGCCACTGCCTCAACCAATAAGATTTGCGCATGCTATAACCCAATACCCAACTGTTCCGGTGCGATGTGCTATTTTTGGTGTGCTCTACATCTCGTGCACTCTTCCCAATTAATCTGCTTCGGTGTTATGTGTCACATGCTGCGCCTTAGTAATAATGATGTGATTGACCTGTGCCCGTTACCAGATAAGGCGATGCTGATTGGAAATGTGGAAGAACTATAAGGAGATGCTATGCGAAGCCAAATACTGCCAAAGTGCCGGGATTACATGAAAGCGCCCAAGTGTGCACAGTCCAATGCCAAATAGGCACAAAGCGGCCCCATTATGTAAGAATGCACAGTTCACTTGTGTTGGAATCACAGTGCACCTCAAGTAAATGTGCCAGTAAGATGGAAGCCACAATGTGCAGCATGTTTGAAGTGGTGAATTGTTGTGTGATGGTAAGAATAGTGCAGTGAGTGTGCAGCAAAGAACGTGAGTTGTGAGTAAAGCATAAAAGGAGCGCATCAAGGTGCATCGAGTGCGCAATAATGGAAAACAGCAGATAAAGAGTGTGGGGGGGGCGCGCAGAGGCAGTTTGAAGCGCAACAGGGTGCATTTAGGATGCACGACAGCAGGCAGCTATGGGGGAACCAAAAGCATAGTAGAAATGTAAAAGGCGCACAAAAGCGCACCTAAGCGGTCAAAGGCACGCAAAAGCGCACTGCGCAAAGTATGCGGAAGCCATCTAGGGGGTGCGCACAATTGCAAAAAATGCCATAGTATGCACGCAGGGCAATAGGGAGCCGTATCACCGGTCAGAAAGATATGCTGGGGCTCGACAGCAGGCAGTCGAAGGTAAAGGTGATAGCAATAGAATTCGGATTTGGAGACATCTTTGTGAACTCTGGCACCACCTTGGTTGTTGGCATCAACAGCTGCATACTCAATTTGAGGGTGCCATTGGAGCTGGCCAGTAGGAAACAGCAAAACATAGTGAAGGGCAGGATAGAGGGGATGGACGTCACTGATGCACTGAAGGGGAGGGCCATGCCTGCAGTAGAGAACGATGTCATGTGTGCTCTCTGGCTGATCGCCATCACCTGGAAGAATGACAGCAATCTCATTGTTGGTAGCATCGGGCAGATTGTAGCGGCGATGGTCACAGGATTGATCAAAACGCAAAGCTATCTTGCACTGCTGGTGTGGAGGCAGGTTCCTGGTGAGCTCATGAGCCTGCTTGTACATCTGAACTGCTGGATGGTGATGGTGGAGCATGTCCTGAAGAGTGAGCAAAGTGTGGTGATGGAGGTGAGTGTTCCAGGCATTGGCCATGCAAAAGTTGACTGCATCAGCAGGATCATAAATATATAGCTGAGCATAAACAGGAGGTTCACCCTCTGGTGGAAGCAGAGATCCAATCTTGTGGGACAGCTCCCCATGGAGTTTGTAGACATAGGGACCAACACCATCATTCACAGCCTCTTCGCCCTCATTGACCAACTCGTCAATCTTGTGACCGATAGAAGTCATGGCGAGTGCATTATTGTATGTGCGGATGTGATCACGAAATAATTTTCCAATGTCATCCTGAGTGGTGAGCAATTGGATAAGCTCAGGTGGGACTGGGTGAAGAGGTGGCAAAGCGATCTTTCCACTCAGACAGCACATGCCAAATCGAGGATGGATATTTGAGGATTTCATAAGACGTTCAGCCATCCAGTGCAAAGCATGGCAATCAGGGCACTCCACATCCATATTTCCCAGATCATGAACAGGCCAATCAGGATTAGATGGCTGGCGGGCAGGAGGCAAATAGGTGGTGGTGGTGGTGGTGGTGGTGGTGCAGGATCGATAAGCTGAGCGACCTTGGAGAATAAGGTCAGTCACCAAATAAAAAATTACAAAATAAGATATGAGCATACATGTGGAGGGATATTGGCAACAGGGATGATAGCAGCAGGAACAGGGGGAACAGCAGCAGGAGGATCAAAAACAGGTGCAGGCAGAGGTGGAGGTGGAGGAGGCTACATCATCATACTGTCAGACCATTTCACATCATGTAAAATATAATGCAACATACAGCTTCAAAAGGTGGAAGTGCAGCATGCTGGGCAGCAAGCTCAGCCCATGCCATTGCAGGCACAGGAACAGGAGCAGGAACAGGAGGAACAGGAGCAGGAGCAGGAACAGGAGGAATAGGAGCAGGAACAGGAAAAGCAGGAGCAGGAACAGGAAGAACAGGAGCAGCAACAGGAAGAACAGGTCCAGAAACAAGAATGGCAGGTCCAGCAACAGGAGGAACAGGAACAGGAGGGTAAAAAACAGGAGGAGGAGGCTACAAAATTTATTGTCACTTGAATGTCTGTCACCTGCAAGAATAATCCAACTTACAGCTACAGCTGGGAAAAGAGGTGGAAGTGCAGCATGCCAAGCAGCGAGTTCAGCCAAGGTTAATCTAGGAGCAATGGGTTGAGGGACAGCAGGAGGGACAATCATTGGAGGCACTGGAGTAGGAGCAAGAGGCTACATCAGTATACTGTCAGTCATGATCCATCACCTGACAGAACAATTCAACATACAGGAGGAGCCACAGGAATGGGAGGTGCAGGAATGGGAGGTGCAGGAACAGGAGGATCAAAAACAGGAGGTGCAGGAGGGGCCTGTAAAAAATATGGGAGAGCTGGATTGTGTAAAGGAGCAACTACAGGCAGAGGTGGAGCTGCATGACTTGAGCCTCTTCCCCTCCCTCTTCCCCTCCCTCTGCCCCTGCGTCTTGGAATCTGTGGAAGAGGAGGAAGTGCTGCCAACTGCTGTGCCAAATGAGGAGGAAGGTGATTGTATTGAGGAGGTGGTGGAGGAGCAGCCACAAAAGGATCAGCATTCAGCAAGCCAATATTATGGGCTGGCAGCAATGGCAGCAGTGGCTGGGCAATGTGCATAGTGCGAGCATGGTGTGGAGTCCGGTGGCGAGTAGGGCTATCCAAGGTCCATTGGTCCTATTCAGTTTGCTGCACGGCCATCCAGACACGTTGAGGAGTGTTGGGCAGAGTTGGGTCCATGGGAATCAGGGAGCTCTCTTACAGCAGTGGAGGATGTGACAATCTTGCAGGAGGCTGTAAAATTGGTGCAAACAGTGGCAGTTGATAGTGGAGCGACTTCCAAAAAAGGAAGGGGAGGCAACTGCAAACCCGCCAGCCCAATCTCCCTGCACACTGTGCCCTGAGAGAGGTCCAAAAAACAACTGGTAGACACTCTTTTTGTTGAAAAAAGAGAAGCCAGGGAGGTAGGACTTCACAGAGCTTCACCTTGGTCTACAGATACCCCAAGAATGCAAAAACAATGCCACTGGAAAAGAGCTCAGAGCCAGAAAGAGAGCAGAAAAGCTAGAAGTGGCCAAAACTCAGCCGAAAATTTGGTTCCTACACCCAGCAAGCCAAAAATTAGCCGAAAATATTGTTCCTACACCCAGTTATGATCTTTGTCATTGATAACAAATGGGAAAATTAGTTTGTCATCATGGGAACACCTTATAATATTTGTCATCAGGCCAAAAAAAAAATTAGCTGAAAATTTTGATCCCACACTGTTGTTGCTAATTAAATTTGTCATCATGGCAAGACCCACTAATTATATTTGTCATCAGGCCCAAAAAAAAAACAATAGCCGAAAATTTTGATCCAACACTGTAGCTGAAATTGTTGTTGCTAATTAAATTTGTCATCATGACAACATCCAGTAATTATCTTTGTCATCAGGCCAAAAAAAAAAAAAAAGCCAAAAATTTTGATTCAACACTGTACCCAAAAATGTTGTTGCTAATTAAATTAGTCATCATGGCAACACCCCCATATTGATCAGTTATTATTATATTTGTCATCAGTGTTCTGATGGGAACAGTTATATTGCATTTGTGATCAGGCCCAAAACTTGGCCGAAATTATCTTGGGAACCATTATTACAATTTTGATCTGGCCTAAAAATAGCCGAAATTTTTTTTCGGAACCATTATTACAATTTTGATCGGGCCTAAAAATAGCTAAATTTTTTTTTCAGCTAATTTTTGAAATGTGTAATGTAATGGAATTAGCCAAAAAGTTCATTTCCTACCTATAACTTATATTTGTCATCATTTTCTCACAGTAGAGGGTTAGTCATGGAACTCCCACCCCTTCGGAGTTTGTCATCCATTTACCCATGCCATAGTCATGTGACCAATCTCGCTTTATTATGGACAAGGTTTTTAAATGTGCCTTCGGCACACGTGGTTCACTGTGTTCATTAATTTTATCAACATCTCATTGCATTTTTTGACTCAGTCTGTGAATGTGTAAGTGGTGGTTCATTTTCTAATGAACACCTCACTGCATTTTATTCATGGATGCACAACTTTTTATTTCACTTTTAGATGGTACACAACTCTTCAGTTGACTTGGGACCGTTAACCCCAAGTTAACATGGGGGGGTTGTGGTGTTTATCCCCTTCCCCATCCCCATCCCCAATATGCCCACCTACCCCATCCCCATCCCATGCCCACCTACCCCATCTACTACATATGTTACGACCGTTTTGTGGGAGTGATGGCGAGCTAAATGGGGGAGTTTTTTGGCTGAGATCGGTGATTGATCGGCGATGATTGATGGGACGACGCGCACAACATATGGGACGTCCGTTTTGTGGGAACAAAATGATGGGATTATCTAAAATTTGTCAGAGCTGTGCAAAATTGGTCAGCGCTGTGCAAAATTTGTCAGAAATGATGGCATTAGTCAGAGCTGACTAAAAATTAGTCATATAACTGGGTTTCAAAATGTGGTCGTAGCATATGTAGAGGTGAGCTGCGTTGAGCATGGCTGAGTTTGAAGTGGAGTTTGAAACTTCGCAAGTGAGCTGAGTGTGGAGAGGAGTGTGAAGGAGTGTGAGGGGAGTGTGAGGGTGGGGAGGGGGTGTGAGAGGGTGGGCAGGAGGGGGATGGAGAAGAGGTATGATGGGTGGGGAGGGGGTATGAGGGGGTGTAGTGGGGGGAGGTGGACATGGGAGAGTGAGAGGGGGATGGGGAGGGGGAAGGGGGAGGTGGGGAAGGGAGAGGGGGAGGGGGAAGGGGGAGATGGAGATGGGGGAGATGGGGATAGAGATGGGGGAGATGGGGGAGATGAGGAAGGGGAAGGGGGAGATGAGGAAGGGGGAGGGGGAGATGAGGGTGGGGATGAGGGTGGGGATGGGTATGGGGATGGGTATGAGTATGGGAAAGAGAAAGGGAAAGGGAGAGATGGAGATGGAGAGAGAGATAGAGATTGGAATGGGGATAAACACCACAACCCCCCCACGTTGACTTGGGGCCAAGGGTCCCAAGTCGACTGAAGAGTTGTGTACTACTGTATCTAAAAGTCAAAATAAAGAGTTGTGTCACCACAAACCCCCAAACGTTGACTTTGGGCCAAAGGTCCAAAGGCAACTGAAGAGTTGAGTAACTGTAGTGGGATTAAGCATTGTGTTACATATACGCGAGCTGGCCCATGCCGGTGTCAGGCTGAGCGAGCAAGGCGAGCGAATGCCATGACAAAGGCATGGGTCATAAGCTCGTCTACTACATATGTTACGACCATTTTGTGGGAGTGATGGCGAGCTAAATAAGGGGGTTTTTCGGCTAAGAACGGTGATTGATCGGCGATGATTGATGGGATGACATGTATAACATATGCTACGTTCGTTTTGTGGGAATGATGGGAGTGATGGTTGATGGGATTATCTAAAATTTGTCAGGCTTTGTCAGGCTTGGTCAGAGCTGTGCAAAATTTGTCAGGCTTGGTAAGAATTGGTCAGCTCTGACTAATATAGCTGGGTTTCAAATGTTGTTGTCCATATGTATAGTACTGAAAAGGCAGGTCAAATTTGTAATGTGGTCAGTAACAAGTCAATACAAATTTGTAATGAAGTCAGTAACATTTTGTAGTGAGGTCAGTAACATGTCAATACAAATTTGTGATTTGTAACAAAGTGAGTAACATGACAATACAAATTTGTAATGAGGTCAGTAACAAGTCAATACAAATTTATGATTTGTAATGAAGTCAGTAACATGACAATATAAATTTGTAATCAGGTCAGTAACAGGTCAATACAAATTTGTAACGAGGTCAGAAAAAAGTCTGAGTCAGTAACAGGTCAATACAAATTTAATGAAGTAATAACATGTCAATAGAAATGTGTAATGAGGTCAGTAACAAGTCAAATACCAAAAAGGGAGATTTGGGTGCATAAAATTTCGGTTGCGATATAGTGGACACCTACTTTCATGCCTCTTCCGGAACATGCACAACACAACCAAACAGCTTACATTTCCTTACATGTGGAGAGAGAGTGCACGACAATCAATTGAGTACCTCTCTTCACACAACATTTGGGGCTATAATAGTGACACTATTGCAATTGCTATCTATTATCAAATAGCAAAATTGTGATTGTTATTACATAAGAGTTGCAATTGGCTATTGAAACTTGAAAACAGTTGAATTACAGTGAGTGTTGTGACAACTGGCTGTTAAAGGAAGTTGTTGCTGACCTTACTTCAGCTGTGCTACATTGTTGGCTATTGAACCAAATTATTATTGGGCTTTACCATTACTAAATATGTGAGTGGTGTTGGCATATGTTGCAATAATAATGGCTGATTAGAGTGTTTGCAGGAATCAAAGCAGACCTTCTACACCAGAAGTGGAAAGGGCTAGAATTAGAGATGCAGACCATTTGGAAAGGTTGCAGATGACCAATCCTGATGAGAGGAGAAGCAGAGTCAGAGTGACTGTCCCTGCTGAAAGAATTGTTCCACTGAATTATGGAGCTGCATTGGCAGCTCAGATACCACAGGTGCAGATGCCTGCTGATTGGGATGCTCCAAGGCAGTTTGAATTGCCTGTTGTACCTCCTGCTCCTGTATTACATAGGAGAGGGGCTCCTATGATGCCATCTAAACCTGTTTTGGCAAACCATGGAATAGGGGCACATATAGCTTCTACTATACCACAGGTTCAACTGCCAGCAGGGTGGAATGCACTTTCGGCCAATCCTATTCCTGTGGTTCCACCTGCACCTCAGTTACAAACAAGAAGAGGGAGAGGGAGAGGGAGAGGGAGAGGGAGGGGACTGGGACCATTGCATAATATTTCAGGTGGTCAAGCAGATCCTGCACTCAATAATCTGCATAGGGGACATATTGCATTGAGAGAAAGAACTGCAGATTATGATGCACATGTTCAGGAGTTACAACAAGAGGCAGTAAGGCAGTATCAGGATCAGCAGGAATTATTACAGAAGGTTGCTGAGGAAAGGAGAAGTGCTGAGGCTATTGCTGCCAGAGAGAGAATATCACAGCAGGTGGCTGAAATGAGCAGGCAGCATAATCTGCAATTGCAGCAGGTGATTGAACAGAGGCAAGCTGCTGAAGTGGAAGCAGCTAGGTGGCATAATTGGCAATTGCAGCAGCTGGCTGAACAAGAGCAGCAAAGGCAAGCTGCTGAAGCTGAAGAGCTGGCACAAAGACAAGCTGCTGAAGTTAAAGCAGCTAGGCAGCATACCTGGCAAGTGCAGCAGCTGGCTGAACAGGAAAGGAACAGGCAAGCTGCTGCAGCTGAAGCAGCCAATCAACAATTGCAGCAGCTGGCTGAAGAGCACATGGAGCAGCAAGCAGCTGCAGCTGAAGTAACCAATCAACAATTGGAGCAGCTGGCTGAACAGGAAAGGGAGAGGCAGACAGCTGTACAGCAAGCTGCTTTAGCTGCTGAGCCACGATATCATGATCCACCCAGACATATCAATATAGAAGCAGCATTGCAGGAACATAATAGGCGAGATCAGGAATGGGCTCTCAGAATGCATCAGATGTGGAGAAATGAACAGCTTGCAGATGAGCAGGCACAGATGGATGAGGCTGAGGAGCTACAACGTCTATCCATTGCAGACAGGAACTTGCATCAATGAATGATGAGGTTGGATCAATTAGCAAACAATATGTCTGGAGATCGGATTGATCAATATCGAGCTCAAGTGGATGCACAGGCAGAACAAATTCAGATGGATAGGGAAATGGCTGCATTGTTGGCTGCTGAGTATGAAGAACAGAGGAATAATGAGATTGCTTTGAGGAGGGAAATGGAGAATGAGGAATCTGATGATGATGATGGAAGCCAGTCTTCTTTGGAATTTCCACCTTCTCCCCTGCCATCAGATTATTATGATGGATTTGGAAGAGTGACTGCTTTACAATTTCCATCATCTCCTATGCCATCAGATTATTATGATCAGTTTGGAAGGGTATCTCCTCTACAATTTCCATCTTCTCCTCCACAATCTTCATCACCACTGCTGCCTGATCCAATATTCCATGTTCCATCATTGCCACCATCTCCCATGCAATCTCCTTCACTGCTGCCACCTGCTTCATTCCTGAATCCCCCAATGTTGCCACCTTTGCCTCCACCTATGCCTGTCCCTCTACCTCCACATCAACCTGCAAGGCCATTACCACTCGGTCGTGCACCTTATCAGGAGCCAATTCCCAGACATTCACTTGGACCCATGAATATGGAGTGTCCACACTGCCATGCCTTGCATTTTGACTGTGAAAAGCTGACCAAGTCTACCAGAGCTGTGCCAAAGTTTGGAAGTTGCTGCTTGCAGGGACAAATTCATCTGCCATCTTTCTGACCTGCTCCTGCCACATTGCGAGATCTGTTGTGTGGCAAAAGTCCTCTTTCCAAAGAATTTAAAACAAACATCTGACAATACAATGCTGCATTTGCATTCACTTCCTTGGGTGTCAAAGTTGACCATTCTGTCACAGGTACATCAGGTGTATACAGCTTTCATATTCATGGTGATCTTCATCATCTTTCTGGAGCACTTCTCCCACCTCCTGGATGGCCTGCAGCCTATGCACAGCTCTATATTCATGATCCTATCGCACAGCTCAATATTCAGGAGCGGCAAAACAATAATCTCAACTCAGTTATCATGACAGACCTGCAGGCCATGCTGAATAACACCCATCCTTATGTGCCTTTATTCAAGCAGGCATTCCAGATCATGAGGGAAAAGCCTCCAGAAGAGCAGGACAATGTCTCCATATGGCTGCGATCAGATAGAACCCAGGATTTACATTGTTATAATCTCCCTACAGCCAATGATGAAGTGGCAGCTATTATTCCAGGTGATGGCTCTGAGGAACGGTCTAATCACAGAGATATTGTTCTCAGGCTGAGAGGGGGAGGGCTTAGGCGTATTAGCCAGTTGCATCCATCCTATTCAACTCTGCACTATGTCTTGCTCTTTCCTCATGGTGAAGATGGATGGCACCCAGATATACCTGCACACCAAGGTGCATATGGAGCCAGAAGAGTTCCCAATGTCAGTCAGAGATGCTACCATGCTTATCGGTTGCATCCAAGGCCAGGAGAACAGCCACCATTGTTTTGGGGTGGAAATCTTTTGCAGCAGTATGTTGTAGATGCTTGGGCATCTATTGAACAGAATATGTTAAACTGGGTCCGACATCACCAGAAGGAGCTTAGGGCTGATGTGTATGCTGGATTGAGAGATGCTGCCATGGGTGACCAGGATGAAAATATTAATCTAGAGGATCATGGGAGTCGCATCATTCTTCCATCAACCCATATAGGCAGTGAAAGGCAAATGAATCAGCTTTTCCAGGATTCCATGGCCATTCGTCGCTTTTTTGGCAAGCCAGATCTTTTTCTCACCATGACTGCCAATCCACAGTGGCCAGAAATCCAGGAAGCTCTGTTGTGGGAGGAATCACCCAATCCATGTTTTAGCACCCATGGAAAAAAGCAGGAAGCTTATGATAGGCCAGACATTGTTGCACATGTCTTTGAACAGAAAAAGAATGCATTGATTAAGGATGTCAAGGATGGTGTTTTGGGCAAAGTGGTGGCACACATCCATACCATCAAGTTTCAAAAGAGAGGCCTTCCACATATGCACCTCCTTATATTTCTCGATCCAGCCGACAAAATCCGTGATGCCCATGATGTTGATTCCATTGTATCAGCACAGATTCCTGACCCCATCACACAGCCAATGCTTTATCACACTATAACTACCTGCATGCTTCATGGTCCTTGCGGTCATGACAAACCCAAGGCTTCATGCATGGTTGACAATAGGTGCAGCAAGAGGTATCCCAAGCAGTTCAGAGAACAAACTTCCTTTACTGCAAACAATTATCCTGATTATGCCAGACCCAACAATGGTAGAACAGTGAGGAAGCATAATTATCTCTATGATAACAGACATGTCGTCCCACACAATCCTTATTTGGCTGCAAAGTAAGGAACATTTATCTGACATTATATTTATTGGTTAATGACTTGGTTCATTTGTCAGATACAACTGTCACATCAACGTTGAGATCTGTTCTTCAGTAGAGGCTGTCAAGTATATCCACAAGTACATATACAAAGGCCATGACAGAACCATGATTGAGATTCTTGACCAAGACAGAGATGAGGTCAAGGAGTATCTGGATGCACATTACATTGGATCTGTGGAAAGCTGCTGGCACATGAATGAATTTGGAATGCATGCAGAGTCTCCTCATGTTTATCGTCTGCCTGTCCATCTGGAGGACCAACAAACAGTCTACTTCAATGCAGAAGACAATATTGATGAGGTTTTGAAGAGGCCTGCTGCCAAGACCACACATCTCACTGCTTGGTTTGAAGCCAACAGAACATATGAAGCAGCATGTACTGTCACCTACCAGAACTTTCTGCAAGCATGGGTCTACAATCCAACCAAGAAGCAGTGGAACCAAAGAAGGCATGGTGAGGCTGCCATTGGCAGAATGTACTTTGCTTCTCCTGCCCAGGGGGAAAGGTTCTACCTCAGGCTGCTTCTTACTGTTGTCACAGGGGCAACATCATTCCAGCACTTGCGCACTGTCAATGGTGTCATCCATAATACATTCAAGCGGGCCTGTGTTGCATTGGGTCTTTTGCAGGATGACCAGGAATGGGTCCAGTGTCTTACAGAGGCATCACAGATGCAGCTTGGTTCCTCTCTCAGATTGCTCTTTGCCACCATTCTTCTTCATTGCAATCCAACATCACCTGACATCCTCTGGAACCAGTTCAAACATCACATTTGTGATGACCTCAGAGTCAAGCTTCTTTCCATCTATCCAGATACAGACTTTACAGATGATCAGGTGTACATGTATGGCTTGCATCTCATCAATCAGATCCTTATCAGATCAGGCAAACAACTTTCTGATTATCCAGAGATGCCCACCATTGAAGGAAACTGGCACATTGATGTTCCTGCCAATAGACTTTTGCAGGAACAGAGGGATTACAATGTTGAAGAGTTGGCCATCACTGTTGCTCACAATCTCCAGCTTTTCAATCACAGGGCAGAGACAGGTTTTTAATGTTGCAATGGATTCTGTCAACAATAACAAGGGAAAGCTCATGTTCTTGCATAGTGCTAGAGGTTGTGAAAAGACCTTTGTCTGCAACACCATCGCAGCTGCTGTTCGTGCTCAAGGAAAAATCGCTCTCTGTGTGGCATCATCTGGAATCGCTGCATTGCTTCTAGAAGGGGGTCGCACAGCACATTCCATGTTCAAAATCCCAATTGAAATTGATGACACCTCTACTTGCAGAATACTTCGAGGTTCAGATTTGCACCAGGTCCTTGAGCAAACTTCTATCATCATCTGGGATGAAGTTCCTATGCAGCACAAATATGCCACAGATGCAGTAGACCGCACTTTGCATGATCTCAAGAAGAAGAATGTTCCATTCAGTGGAATCACTGTTTTGTTTGGAGGTGACTTTAGACAGACCCTACCTGTTATTCCTAGGGGCACTAGAGAACAGATAATAGCTTCATTCATCAAAAGGAGCACTCTCTGGCAATGCATTACTGTCTATCACTTGACCGAGAATATGCGACTCGACAGAACTCCAGAGAACACTGCACATGCTGCCTGGCTCTTGCACATCGGTGCAGGCACAACAGTCGATGCTGCAGACACTATCCAGATTCCAAAGAACATGCTCTGCCATGGAAATACCATGGATCACCTTATCAACTCCACATATCCAGGCATAGAGCAGGGGAACAAGCCAGATCAGTACTATTTGGATAGGACCATTCTCTCCTGCATAAATGACAATGTCGATGTCATCAACTCTCTTCTTCTTGCCAGATTTCCTGGACCAGAGCAGGTCTTCAACAGTGCTGATACAGTTTCATTTAAAGAGCAGGAGTTAAACAACTACCAGCCATATCCTGCAGAGTATCTAAACTCTATCAAAGCAAGTGGCCTTCCTCTCTCCAGGCTGGCACTTAAGATAGGCTGTCCTCTCATGCTTCTATGCAATCTGGATGTCACCATGGGTCTTTGCAATGGAACTCGACTTATCCTTCTTGAAGCCAGACCACATGTATTGAAGTGTAGGATCATCAGTGGAGATGCACAGTTTGCAGGAAATATTGTTTTTATTCCTCGGATCACATTGGAGCCTTCAGCAGAGACCTTGCCATTACCACTTCATCGACATCAATTTCCAGTTTGCTTGGCATTTGCCATGACTATCAACAAGTCACAAGGCCAATCAGTATCCCATGTTGGCTTGGACTTGCAGACACCAGTGTTCTCACATGGGCAGCTATATGTGGCACTATCAAGGTGTACATCTGGAGAAAGGATCAAGGTGCTGTTGAATGAAAACAATGCAAATAACAGAACTGCCAATGTGGTATACAAGGAAGTGTTGAATGGAGTTGTTTAGCAAAGGTGAGTAACTTGAGAGATTATTTACAGGAATTGGAAACTAATATAGATATCAACATAGACTTGGATTTAGATTTAGATTTAGATTTAGAATTAGAATTAGAATTAGATTTGGATTGTACTGGGATTGAATCAAATGGTTGAAAAATTTATTGTGAGAAAACTTTAGGGCAGGTTACTAAACCTTGGTGTGTATTCAATAACAAGTCAATAAAAGTTTGTAATAATGTCAATAACAGATCAATACAAGTTTCTAATGATGTCAATAACAAGTCAATAACAAGTGAATACAAATTTGTAATAAAGTCAATAACAAGTCAATAAAAGTTTGTAATGATATTAGCAACAAGTTTGTAGTAAAGTCAATATAACAAGTCAATACAACTTTGTAATAATGTCAATAACACCTTAATACAAGTCAATACCAAGTCAATCAAGAAGATCAAAAGAATCTCTCTTTAAAGATGAGGAAGAAATAAAAGCAGGGTGAGTTCAGTTCAAAATGGACATGGTTTTGTATAAAAAGAGTGTCTGGAGTAGCTGAAAGCAAAGGCTCTTTGAAGATGAGAAAGAAATAAAAGCAGGGTGAGTTTGGTTCAAAATGGACATGGTTTTGTATAAAAAGAGTGTCTGGAGTAGCTGAAAGCAAAGGCTCTTTGAAGATGAGGAAGGAATAAAAGCAGGGCGAGTTCGGTTCAAAATGGACATGGTTTTGTATAACAAGGAAGGAATAAAAACAGGGCGAGTTCAGTTCAAAATGGACATGGTTTTGTATAAAAAGAGTGTCTGGAGCAGCTCAAAGCAAAGGAGTGTAATTCATTACATATGCTAAGACCATTTTGGTCATTGAGTAATTGTAGTGGGATTAAGCATTGTGTTACATATACGTGAGCTGGCCCATGCTGGTGTCAGGCTGAGCAAGCAAGGCGAGCGAATGCCATGACAAAGGCATGGGTCATAAGCTCATCTCTATTCCATGCCCACCTACCCCATTCCTATCCCATGCCCACCTACCCCATCCCCATCACATGCCTACCTACCCCATCCCCTCCCCCATCCCATGCCTATCTACCCCATCCCCTCCCCCATCTCCCCTATCCCATGCCCACCTACCCCATCCCCATCACATGCCCACCTACCCCATCCCCATCACATGTCCACCTACCCCATCCCCTCCCCCATCCCATGCCTACCTATCCCATCCCCTCCCCCATCCCATGCCTACCTACCCCATCCCCTCCCCCATCTCCCCCATCCCCTCCCCTATCACCCCCATTCCCTCCCCCATCTCCCTCATCCCCCTCTCCCCCATCCCCTTCCTCTTCCCCCCTCCCCTCGGAAATTGAAGTCGAGACAGAGTGAAAGGGAGTTGTCCTTCGATTGGCTGCAGTCGCATCCATGGAATAAACACCTTCTCTCCAGCATGATCTCCAGTAATCAACCGAACCTCCAACACTCTGTTCCGAATCCGAGTCAAAATCCCTTGAGAACCATTGCAGACCCCTCCAGCAATATTGAGATTGCGAAGTATCATCACAGGGATGCCAACCTTGAGTGCCAAGTGTGCCAAAGGTAGACCAGAGCAGTTGATTGAGTTGAGGTATTCAGGTGGATACAGAAGTTCATTGTTTGCAATAGAGTCTGCACTGTGAAACACTTGCTCCTCTCCAGGGAACCTCTGAAGAATGTAATGGTTCAAATCATCCACATCGTCATTTTTGCTTGCCAGGACAATCCACTCTGAGAAGTATTGATCGGGATGCTGAGCATGATTATAGATGCCAGGATAGATGGTGTCGATGAGGGAAGCCAGAGTGTTTTCAGGACACTTGAAATGGTTGGGAAGTTCGATATTGCCACCCTCATCTGTATGATCACCCTTTCCAACCTCCAGCTGCCACTTTGCAAACTGTCGCTCTTCAAGATCATCCGTGTTCAATCGCATGTTGATTTTGAGATGAAGAACTTTAATATGTTGCCAAAGAACAGAGCGCTGCAAGGAAGCACCAACAATCTGAGGCTGTGAACCCCTCTCGATAACAGGCAGGATCTGGTGAAAGTCGGCCCCAAAAATAATAGGAATGCCACCAAAGGGTTGATCAGATTGGAGAATGTCTTTGAGAGTGCGGTTGACAGCTTCATGGAGATGACGATGCTGCAGGAGTGCCTCGTCCCAAATGATCAAGTCAGTCTCCTGCAACAGCTTTGCCTGAATTGAACCTCTGGAGATAGAGCAGGTGGATGACTCATTGATGATGAGAGGGATCTGGAGACATGAATGAGAAGTGGAGCCACCTTTGAGCAGGAGTGCAGCAATGCCGGATGATGCTATACAGAGGATGATTTTGTCCTGAGAACGAAGCTGATGGGCCAGAGTGTTGTATACAAAGGTTTTGCCTGTGCCACCGGGACCATGGAGGAAAAAGGTCTGGCCAGTCTTGTTGTTGACAGCATGTATGATCTCCTCAAAGACAGCTCTCCGGTCTAGATTGAAAGTGTCCAAGTTCTGTGCAGCCAACTCAGCCTGCTCCACAACATCATATCTGCACTGCTCTGCAATCAACCAGTTTTCGAGGTTGGCTTCCCAATTCTGAGTGATCTGAGGCATGTATGGCCAATCCTTGCTGAGAGATTTGCCAGAGGATAAGAGAAGCTGGTTGATCAAGTAGAGGCCGTAATCCTGCACATCATCATCGGTAGGATTGAGACGGATATTGTTGTGCTGGAGCTGATACTGCAGGTCATCACAAATGTGGGGCCAGTATGTGTTCCAAAGCTGGACAGGATCAGAGGGTGTACAATCACAAAGAATAGTGACAAAGAGTTGCCGGAGCTGACGACCTGTTGCCATGGACTTTGCTTCCTCCAAACACTGCACCCACTCTTGGTCATCCTCCAAAAGGCCACGTGCCAGACATGCTTCTCTGAATGAGGGATAGACATTTCCCTGAAAAGTGCACAGATGTTCATATGATGTTGCACCCTTGACAGCTGTCAGAAGAAGCCTGAGGTAGAAGCATTCACCTGCAGTAGGCTGAGTATAGTACATCCTCCCAATAGCGAACCCTCTCTGTCTGGGCTTCCACTTGTGGGCTTTCTGATCCCACACAAATTTGGAGGGAAAGTCCTGATAGAGAAGATCCTGTGCCAGCTCTGGATACTGCTGATTGGCTTTGAAATAGCCAGTGAGGGTGGTGTCACGCTGTGCAGCATGCTGGACGATTTCTTGGATAGACCGTGGACCGTTCTGATTCCAAGTGACATACTGCTGGCCAGGGAGGTGGATCTGAAGTCGGACGACATTGGGAGAAGCAGAGTGCATAGGTAAATGAAAGAGGCGCCAAATGCTGTTGCAGGCAGAAATATAGCGAGCGTCCAGATACTGTTTGACTTCATTGTTGCAAGTCCCAAACTGCATGGTGATGCAATCATGACCTTTGTACATATATTTGTAGATGTATTTGACAGCTTTGATGGAGGCAATGGACTCGATGTTGATGTGGCAGCGGTACTTCCAGAGGAGATAGGGTGAATAAGTGACGACCCAGCGATTGTCAACCTGCTTTCCCCGAACCTGATATGTCTTTCCAGTGTTCCGACGCCTGGTGGAGGCATAGGCATCCTCAGAGATGGTTGTCTGATCCCTGAATGGCTTCGGAAAATTTTTGGAGCACTGTCCATTCACCATGCAAGGAGCTGTAGGGTTCTCTGCACCACAGGGTTTATGGACCATGAACTTCTTGACCAACTCGAGCAACTCAGGATTGTCGTCAGGAAACTCTGAGCACATGAGGCTGTCTATCTGCTCAGGAGTGCGAAGCTTGGACTCCCCATCAAGAAAGATAATGCAGTGCATGTGAGGCAGGCCACGCTTCTGAAACTCGATCACAAACACATAAGAGAGTGCCTTGCCAAAGATCCCAGCCTCGATGTCTTTGATCATCTCCTTCTGCTTTGCACGGAATGCACAAACGACCAAGTCAGGGCGATCGGCAGCAGTCTGCCCAGGCTTGAGCTCATCCTGAATCTCTGGCGAAGTGGGGTTTGCAGTCATGGTCAGAAAGAGATCACCACCCTTGAAGTAGTGATTGATAGCCAAGGCATCCTGAAGAAGCTGCTGCATATGACGTGTGCTTCCTGCGAATGAAGAAGGCAGGATGATTCTTTGACCGAGAGACTCTGTGTCTGCATCCACATTTGCAGCCACAGCATCAGCCAAGCCCATATAGACTTCACCACGAATAGTGTCCTGATTCATCATGATAAAGCGCAACCGATCCTGCTCTGAAGTTGCCCACTGGTCACAAACAAACTCCTGAAAGAGCTTTCCACTCAAGAATATATGCTGAGGCTCGATAGCAGGCGGTCGGGGGTGGAGACGATAGCAGTAGAAATCTGATTTGGACACATGCTTGCGAACCCTTGCACCGCCTTCATTAGCAGCTGCAAACTCAATTTGAGGATGCCATTTGAGCTGGCCAGTAGGAAAAAGGAGGACATAGTGAAGAGCAGGATAGAGGGGATGGACATCGGTGATGCGCTGAAGGGGAGGGCCATGCCTGCGGTAGAGAATGATATCACGTGTGCTCTGTGGCTGATCACCATCACCTGGAAGGATGACCGCAATCTCATTGTTGGTGGCATCAGGAAGATTGTAGCGGCGACGGTCACAGGATTGATCAAAGCGCAAAGCTATCTTGCACTGCTGGTGTGGAGGCAAGTTCCTGGTAAGCTCATGGGCCTGCTTGTACATCTGAACTGCAGGATGGAGACGGTGGAGCATGTCCTGGAGGGTGAGCAAAGTGTGGTGATCAAGGTGAGTGTTCCAGGCATTGGCCATGCGAAAGTTGGCTGCATCGGCTGGATCATAAATGTAAAGCTGAGCATACACTGGAGATTCACCCTCTTGTGGAAGAAGAGAGCCAATCCTGTGGGACAGCTCGCCATGCAGTTTGAAGACATAGGGGCCAACACCATCGTTCACAGCCTCTTCACCTTCATTAACAGACTCATCGATTTTGCGCCCAATAGAAGTCATGGCAAGAGCATTGTTGTATGTGTGGATATGATCATGAAACGACCTGCCAATGTGATCCTGAGCAGTGAGCAACTGGAGAAGCTCAGGTGGGACAGGGTGGAGAGGAGGCAAAATGATTTTTCCACTCAAGCAGCACATGCCAAATCTGGGATTTATATTGGAGGACGCAGTAAGACGCTCGGCCATCCAGTGCAATGCATGACAATTGGGACACTGAATATCCATTTTTCCCAGATAATGAACAGGCCAGTCAGGACTAAAAGGACGGCGTGCAGGAGGGAGGGGCCCAAGTGGAACAGGTGCAGGATCAATATGTTGAGCCACCTGGGATAATCGAGTCAGTCACAAAATAAAGACATGAACAAAAAGGACATAAGCATACATGTGGAGGAATATGAACAACAGGGACAACAGGAGCAGGAATGGGAGGAACAGGTGCAGGGGGATCAAAAAAAGGGATAGCAGGTGCAGGAACAGGAGGAACAGGAGCAGGGGGATCAAAAACAGGGATAGCAGGTGCAGGAATGGGAGGAACAGGTGCAGGGAGATTAAAAACAGGAGGAGCAGGAGCAGGATGCTACATCATCATTGTTGTCAGTTAATATACTCAAAAGAACATATATAAGCCTACATGGAGAGGGATATTGGCAAGATGGACAATAGGAGCAGGAACAGCAGGAACAGCAGGAGCAGGATCAAAAACAGGAGGAGGAGGAGGAGGGGGAGGCTAGATCATGATATTGTCAGATAACATACATCATGTGAAAGATAAACCAACATACAGCAGAAAATAGAGGTGGCAGTGCAGCATGCTAAAAACCATGTTCAGTCCAGGCCATTGCAGGAGCTGCCACAGGAATGGGAGGTGCAGGAATTGGAGGTGCAGGAACAGGAGGGTCAAAAACTGGAGGTGCAGGAGGGGCATTAAAATAATATGGGAAAGCTGCATTGTATAAAGGAGCAACAACAGGCTGAGGTGGAGCTGCATGACTTGAGCCTCTTCCCCTCCCTCTTCCCCTCCCTCTGCCCCTGCCTCTTGCAATCTGTGGAAGGGGAGGAAGTGCTGCCAGCTGCTGTGCCAAATGAGGAGGAAGGTGATTGTATTGAGGAGGTGGTAGAGGAGCAGCAATAAAAGGATCAGCATTCAGCAAGGCAATATTATGGGCTGGCGGCAATGGCAGCAGTGGCTGGGCAATGTGCATAGTGCGAGCATGGTGTGGAGTCCGGTGGCGAGTAGGGCTATCCAAGGTCCGTTGGTCCCGTTCAGTTTGCTGCGCGGCCATTCGAACATGTCGAGGAGTGTTGGGCGGAGATGGGTCCATGGGAATCGGAGAGCTCTCTTACTGCAGCAGAGGAGGTGAGATTCTTGTAGGAGGCTGTGAAATCAGTGCAAACAGTGGCAGTTGATAGTGGAGCGACTTCCAAAAATGGAAGAGGAGGCAACTGCAAACCCGCCAGCCCAATCTCCCTGCACACTGTGCCCTGAGAGAGGTCCAAAAAACAACTGGCAGACACTCTTTTTGTTGAAAAAAGAGAAGCCAGGGAGGTAGGACTTCACAGAGCTTCACCTTGGTCTACAGATACCCCAAGAATGCAAAAACAACCCCACTGGAAAAGAGCCCAGAGCCAGAAAGAGAGCAGAAAAGCTAGAAGTGGCCAAAACTCAGCCAAAAATTTGGTTCCTACACCCAGTAAGCCAAAATTAGCCGAAAAAATTGATCCTACACTCAGTTATTAGATTTGTCATGATAGGAACACCTTATTATATTTTATTTGTCAACAGGCCACCAAGTAGCCGAAAATTTGGTTACTACAGTCAGTTATAAGATTTGTCATCATATAAACACCATATTATATTTGTCATCAGGCCAACACTGTAGCCGAAAATGTTGTTGCTAATTATATTTGTCATCATAGCAACACCCAGTAATTATATTTGTCATCAGGTACAAAAAAAAAAATTAGCCGAAAATTTTGATCCCACACTGTAGCCGAAAATGTTGTTCCTACATAAAGTTATTATATTTGTCATCATAGCAACACCCAGTAATTATATGTCATCAGGCCCCCAAAAAAACAATTAGCTCGAAAATTCTGATCCCCCAATTATTATATTTGTCATCATAGCACCCAGTAATTATATTTGTCATCAGGTCCCAAAAAAAAAAAAAATTAGTTGAAAATTTTGATGTAGCCGAAAATGTTGTTCCTGCATTATTATATTATTGTAGCCAAAATTGATCCCACACTGTAGCCGAAAAAATACTGTTTCCACACATTATATCACTTAGTATATTTGTGATCCGGCCCCAAATTAGCTGACATTTTGTTCCCATCTTTCACTTATATTTGTCATCATGTCTCACGACTCTCAAAGTAGGTCATCACATTCCCATCCACTCAGAGCAACTCCCACGGCCTCTTCACTTCCCACGGCCTAGTCACCTGACCATCCTCCTTTTATTATTGATTTGAACAGTACCTCACCCATCTTCAGCCAGGCAAAATTGAGAATCCCAACATTTTGAAGATTGCAAAAGAGTCGCATGCACTATGCTCCATTGATTTATTGATCGAGAACTAAGAGTACTTTGAAGCTATCTTAGATCCGGGTTCACAAATTATTGCAATGTCAGAAGCAGTCTGTCATCATCTTGGACTCCAGTATGACCCACCACTAGTAGCTGGCATTATTGTTAACAATCTATCGGTGCTAGTCGATAGACCATTGTGCACAGTACCGATGGTTTTATTACAATGACATTGTAATAGATAGCTGATAGATATAGTAGATATTTGTTAGAATGACACCCACTGTTTTGCTAGCTGGACTGTGTGGGCTCTCCTACAAGAAGGTGGTGGATGGCATGCACGTGATGGGGTATTTTGATGGATTTGATGCAAGGGGTTATTTTTAGATGAGTTGGCTGAAATAGGCTTTTCGCACCACAAATGTGGATAGAATACCTAAGAGAACTCAACTGAGGTCCCCTGGTATATATTTTAAGATTATATACTATGTTACATATATTGTACTATGTTGCTACCAACACATGCATACATGTGAATACATATTGATGCATGTAAACAGAAAATTCCCACCTTGACAAGTAAAGTGTTTATAGGCATTTGGTAGTATATTTTGATGTAATAAAATAAAATAAAATAAAATAAAATAAAATAAAAATAAAATATTATTATGTAATAGGCATGTTAGGAGACTATTTCCTAATATTACCCCCCTTTTATGCCTCAACTTCCAGGCAAGAAAATATTGTATCTGTCCTTTCTGTAAAATTTTGGTGAGGCTGAAAATTCATCCCCTCATACACCATTCTAGCAATGCGACGTGGAGCATTTGGATTACATTTAAAGAATTGAATGATTGTATTATGTGCCCACTTACAATTCTTCTTGGGTTCCCATGAGTTATTTTCATCAGTGTAGTTCTTCCACTTGATTAAGAACTCCAATTTATTTCATTGAAGACATGAGTCCAAAACTTCTTCCACTACATATTCTGAAGCATCTTCTACCATTATTGGAGGTTGTAGAGTAGTTTGTTGACCAGGAATAGTAGGTGGGTGGTAAGGGCATAAGCAGAAAATGTTAATTTCAGGATCAATTTTGAATGATTGAGGTAATTTTAACACTACTGTATTGGGTGAAATTATTTTAGAAAATGGATATGGGCCAACTTGCTTCTCCATAAGCTTTCTTGAAGGTCATAGAATATTCAGATCCTTGGTACTTAGCCATACCAAGTCACCAACTTTGTACTCTGGAGCAACAGCTCGAGTATGATCCACATGTCGCATTATATCATCATGTGCTTTCATCAATGCTGCCTCTGCTTCCTCCTGCACCATTGGCATTTTTGATACAAAGTCCTCCACTGACTGTACCTTGACTTCCCTTCAAAGTTCTACTCACATTCTGGGATAATACCCATAATTAGCAAAGAAGAGTGACATGCGAGTAGCTGAATGGAATTTATTATTGTGAGAAAATTTGGCAATTGCCAACCATTTGGGCTAGTCAGTTTGTCAGTGATTGACAAACATGCATAGGTACTGCTCCAACTTCTAATTCATTCTCTCTGTCTGCCCATCAGTTTGTGGGTGATATGCCATAGATAACTTGGTTTCAATCCCCAATATGTTATTCAACTGTCGCATAAATGCAGAAGCAAATTGTGATCTGTGATCAGAGATAACTGTATCAGGTAATCCATGTAACCGCCATACCTGATTTAGATAGAGGTGCACCAAGCCCAACAATAAGATTTCTGCAGTAGTAGGAATGATATGGACTTCCTTTGTGAAGCGGTCGCATACTACAAATATTGCATTATATTCTTGAGCTTCAGGTAATTCTGTGATAAAGTCCACAGATATATCTCACCATGGTGCTTTAGGTATAGGGTTCAGCATTAATTTCCCTGCAGGCTTTTCTTTTCTGAAAATTTCTTTCCCCTCATGCATGTATCACACCCATCCACATACTCCAATACATACTTTGAAATTCTGGGCCACCAATAATTTCTCATCACCAACTCCAATGTCTTCCACCTTTCTGGATGTCTAGCAGCTGCATATTATGATGTAACCATATGATCTCCCTTTGTAAATCTTGATCCTTCAGTACATACACCTTTCCTCTAAACAACACTAACCCTTGTTCTTGAATCCATTCATCTCCTTTAATATTACCTTTCTTCTCTCTCCTCAAAGCTTTCACAGCTTCCACTACTTCATCATCCATCTCTGAACATTGTCTAATTTTAGACAACATTTCTGTCTCTGAGCTATCCACCAATAGATGCCCTTGATGAATAGTGCAAATATGAAAGTATTCAGGTTTGAGTAGGGCAATATTTTGATTGTCTTCCTCCACTCCCCTTTTATGATCTGTACATCTGGATAATGCATCTGCTTTCCTCATCAAGCTTCCTGCTTTGTGGACTAAGTGAAAATTAAAATGCAATAGGAATAATGCCTAATGCGCTTGTCAATGGTTAAGCTTTTTAGTAGACATGAAGTACTGCAGATTTTGATGATCTGTCCAGATTTCGATCAGATGCATACATCCCTCCAAATAATGTCTCCATGCTTCCAATACTCATATTATTCCCAACATCTCTTTATCATGCATATCATAATTTCTCTTCACATCATTCAACTCTTGAGATAAATATGCACAAGGATGCCATTTGTCATCTTCACATAATATTGATAATACTGCTCCAGTTGCAAAGTCTGATGCATCTGATTCCACTCATAAGGGACGTGTGAAATCTACTAGAGCTAATATTGGCTCTTCTACAAATTTCCTCTTCAACTCCTCAAATGCTGTCTGCTGTTGTTCTCCCCATCTCCACACTACTCCCTTTTGTGTAAGGTTGTGTAAGGGTGTAGCAATTTTGGAAAAATTATGAACAAAGCAACAATAAAAATTTGTGAGTCCCAAGAAAGCCTGAACTTCCTTGATATGGGTAGGCATGGGCCAATCGACAATTGCCTGTACCTTGATAAGATCCATCTTGATTCCATCAGGACCAATCTTTAATCCCAAGAACTCAATCTTGCTTGCCCCAAACACACACTTTTCCAGTTTAACAAATAAATCATTCTCTGCCAATCTCGTCAACACCTTCTGCACTATTGCCTTATGATTTTCTTCATTCTCCATGAATATCAAAATATCATCAATGAATATTATTACCATGCCTTTGTTTATCACATACTTAAAAATGTTGTTCCTTATATTTTGAAAAGTTGGGAGACTATTGGTCATCCCAAAAAATATGACAAGTGGCTCAAAGGATCCTCAATGCATGGCAAATGCAGCCTTCCACTCATCTCCTTTCTTTATTTGTACATTGTTGTACCCCAGCATAAATCCAATTTTGTAAAGACCTTGGCCTTTTCCACCTTGTTAATTATCTCTGAGATCAACAGCAAAGGGTATGCATTCTTTACTGTCCACTCATTCAAATACCTATAATCTGTACACATTCTCTTCCTCTGATCGTTTTTTGGTACAAAGAATACTGGTGATGTCTGCAGTGATTTTGAAGGTTGCATGCATCCCTTGCGCAATTGTTCATTAAGGAATGGATCCACTTCTTCTTGTTCCTTTGGAGATAACGGGTAGACTTTTTACTTCTTTGGCACAAATCCTAGCTTTATCTCGATTGCATGATCCCATGGCTTTCACACTGGCATCCACTCTGATTCCTTCTTCTGAAAAACTGACAAATATTTATGGTAGGCTTTCGGCATCCACTCCTCCACTGGCTTCTCCACTTTCACAGCATTTTCATTCCATGACTGTCCTCCACAAATTTCTCTAAAGGTTTGCTTCTGTTCTTCTTTACTGGTCATGATTGGAACTTCCCTGTTTGGCATATCCTCATCTTCTACTTCCTCCATCATAACAAAATACTTCCTCGGATGTTCTTTCTCTTTCTTTTCCTTCTTCTCCTTTTTTTACTTTCCTCCCATACACATTACATTCTTCAGGACAATGAGTCACGTGTACCTTCCCAGTTTTCCAATCAATTTCCAGGTTATGCTTTCATAACCATGGACATCCAATTATCAGATTGGTTTTCCCAAGGTAACACACCTCAAATATGGCTCATTCCTGATGATCCTGATACTTCAGTATCATCATCACCTCCTTCTCAATAGTTCCTCCACAATTGATTGTACCATCAATATTGTACACCATTATAGATTGTGGCAGTTTACACATGCGAATACCATTTCTAATAATTAAAGATCAATTAATAAATAATCTGGTAGCACCACTATCAAGCAATGCCTCCATATTAATTACTGCATGCATGTCCACAGTCTTCAATCCTACTGTCAAGCTGATTTTGAGTTCTATCTGCGCTGAGCGAATAAAGAATTTAGGGGTCTTTGGAAATAAGGCTGGGCATTTTTCTTTATCACCTAAATGATGATAGTCATACTCCTCAATTTCACTTTTGAGTTCACTCTGGGTTTCCTCGGATACTAATACATTATATTGATTCTGGACCAATGGGGAAACCTTCACTGGAACTCTTCCACAAAATTCTTCTGCTTATCTTCCTCCAACTTCACTTCCTCGATTGTCGCTTCTCTAAGCTTTCTTTTCTGCCTACAATTCCTAGCAATATGCCCTTATTACCCACAGTTAAAACATTTAAGTGGAACTTGTCTGCCTACTTGATCAACATCCATTGCATCTGCCAATGCTGCTGACTCCTTAACAATAGGTGTCACTGCCATGGCCAGTGGCTGTGCCCTCGGAGTTTGTACCTGAGGTGTCCTTCCTTTCTCAGACTTTCCTCCTGATGACTTTCCAAATCTGGCATTCCTGTACATCAATTTTGACTCTGCCTGTTCCTGTCGATATTGCTCAAGATGCATTGCCCAATTATACCACTCATCCAACCTCTCCAGCATAGAAGGTAGTCGATAGATAGACTTGAATAATGAGGGATTTAATCCTGCCTTCAAATATTCTACCAACACAGCTTCTCCCATATATGTCTGTGATGCTTCTGCCTTGAACTGCAAAATAAATTCATCTGCTGTCAGAGAACCTTGGCGCATGGTTTTTAATTTTGCATCAGCTGTCGCCTTTGGATTAGGGTCTCCAAATTGTGCCTCCAATCTCTCTAAGAATTCCCTGAAGGTTACAAATGGTTTATATCCCACAGCAATTTGGTTAATGGCTTTGTTTCTCCAGAACTGTGCTTTTCCTCCCTGAATGGGCCTTCTCTCATGAAGATACAATACTATAGAGCTGATGAAGGATTCTGTGTTCTCCATGGTACCATCAAGATTTGTGGGAGTGCTGATGATACTCGACCTGGAAACCTAACAAAAACCTGTTAAAAGGCTTAGGAAGTATAACACAGGCTAGAGGAAGGGTGCGAGTTGGTACTAAATATCACCACTGATACCCAAACATTGTGTTTAGTGATGCAAAATGGTAAGGGCTGTGGCAAATAGTCTTTAAAGGCATACAAAAATGTTCAATCAAAATAGTTTTGAAGACATGTGAAATAGTTCAAAAGATGTTTGAAGGTGTGTGAAATAGTTCAAAAGAGTTTTGAGGAATGTTGAAGTGATTCGAAGTGGTTCAAGATATAGCAAGGAGCAAGTATAGTGAATGTGAAGTGTTTTTCAAATGGCAATAGGCGATAGGCAATGAGTCAAAAGACTAATATGAAAGTTCAAAGAAGTTCATGATATTTTGCAGAACTTAGAGATACAACATGAAGATAAGACTCAAGAGAACAGCTCTTAAGTCAGACGATAAGTGAGAGGGTAACTCTTCCCCGTTCCCCATTGCTTTTTCTATCATTCTAAGTAACTAATACAAGTCTATATACAAATTGAAGAGATAGTACTAAAAAGGAAATAATAACATGTGTAAGACATGAGGCAATATATACAACAACGAGGACTTTGTAATTCATAAAACAAATGAGAAATGATAATAAGTGAAATGTACATTGTCCCAGTATAGTAAGAGTTCTTGTTCTATTGCTTTAATATATCAATGAAACATAAAACCACACTTATCATATTCTAAATCTCTTGTAGTCTTTCTTCGTGTCTGGTGGCACTTGATATGCAACAAAATGGCTCATTCTAAATGTGCAGCATGTATAGAAAGGGTTTCAAAATAGCTATATGGCAGCCGATATCCTTCAAAGTAGTATGAAGTCATTCGAAGTATTGCAAAATCATTCAAAGTCATTCAAAGTCATTCAAAATAGTGTGAAATAGTTTGAAAATGGTTTGTGGTCGATTTCATGGCATTCATAGTGATTTGGAGTGCATGTCATAATGTGTAGATATGATTAGATCCTTCTCCAGACCTTAGAGCACGCAGTGGACCTATCAGTGCATATTTAGGTAAACACATTTTTCCACTCTCAGATCTCTCCTCTGCATGCTCACCCTCCTGAGACATCCCCTCCACCATCTCCTCCATCTCATTATCTTTATCTTCCACTGTCTCTGCTTTTGTTTCTGCTTGTTTGGGCTGTGATGCTGCTAATACTGATACTAATTGGAACATTTGTGCTGTAAACACATCAATTTTGGCTTCTAGGGCTGGTGTGGGAACAGGATTGTGATTAGAATTTGAAGTTGATTGTTCTGTCATAATGATGTAAGCTGTGATGAGTCACTTCTTCAGCTGAGTCATGATTCGGCCTCAGAATAACACAGCAAAACATTGTGATTTCAGCTATTTGTCAACACTTGAGCACTTTAGATCAATAATCCTTCTGTTAGAAAACAGTCTCCTAACATGCCTATTACCTAATACTATTTTTATTTTATTTTATTTCATTTTATTTGATTTTATTTCACCAAAATACACTACAAAACACCTATATACACATTATTTGTCAGCATGGAAATTCTTTATTTACACGCATCAATATGTATGCGCATGTACGCACATATGTGCATGCATCCATAATAGCATACTACAATATGTGTAATATAGTATATAATCTTAAAATAAATACTAGGAGGCCTCAGTTGAGTTCTCTTAGGTATTCCATCCACATTAGTGGTGCAAAAGGCCTATTTCAGCCAACTGTTCTATTTTTAACCCTCGCATCAAATCCATCAAATCCCCCCATCATGCGCGTGCCCCCCACCACCTTCTTGTAGAAGAACCCGCACAGTCCAGCTAGCAGATTAGTGGGTGTCGCCCTAACACCTTCCAACAGTGCCTGATCTTGGGGTTATTACTGAATTTGGCTAGTAACTACCTAAAATAGTCATCTGAATAGAGTAACGTAAATCTTGACTAAACCAGATCTGATCGGTTGTCTGGTTGCAGCTGTCCTAATGACGAGCGCTGCCTCTTGATCACTGGCAGTCGCAATGTAAGGTGAGGCCTGGTGTTGGCTTATAAAAGCAAAGTAAATACATATATACAATTAATTCTAGCTCTTGCCAAAATGATGAGTAAGCGGTTGTAGTGCTGATAGGTCCACTGTGCAGGCTATAAGGTCTGGAGAAGAATCTAACAGTATCGACACATTACGACATGCACTCCAAATCACTATGAATGCCATGAAATCAACGTCGAATCCTTTTCGAACTATTTTGCACTATTTCGGATGATTTTGAACGCTTTCAAAACATTTCACGACACTTTGAATAACTTTGCAGCATTTCAAATGACATCGGCCACTGTATAGCTGTCTTGAAAACTTTTGATACATGCTGCACATCTGGAACAAACCATTTAGTCACATATTGAGCACTACTGGACACGAGGAGAGATTACAAGAAAGTTAGAATGCAATAAGTGCATTTTTATGTTTCATTGATATATTGAAGCACAAGATAAGTACTTTTACTATATGGGAACACTATATATTTCATCATTTATCATTTATCATTTGTTTCATGATCTACAAAGTCCTCATTGTTTGATATATTACCTCATGTTTTACACATGTTCTTATTTCCTTTTTAGTACTATCTCTTCAATTTGTATATAGACTTGTGTTAGTTACTTAGAATAAGGAGAATACCAATGGGGAACAGAACACAAGTTACCCTCTCACTCAGCGTCAGATTTAAGAGCTGTTCTCTTGAGTCTTATCTTCATGTCATATCTCTAAGTTCTGCAAAATATCATGAACTTCCTCGAAACTGTTGTATTCACTCCACGTTTCATTGCCCATCACTTATCACCATTCAAAAAACACATCATATTTGCTAAACTCATTCCTTGACATACCTCGAACCTTTTCAAACTTATTCGAACTACTTCACACATCTTTGAACTTATTTGAACTATTTTGCATGTCTTTGAACCTATTTTGAACTATTTTGAACTTTTTCGTATGCTCTTACAGACTATTCGCACCATTCCTCATTAATTTGCCTTACTAAAAACAATGTTTGGAAATCAGCAATGATATTTAGTACCAACTTGCACTCTTCTTCTGACTTGTGTTATACCATCCAAAGCCATTTAGTAGGTTTTGTTTGGGTTTCCAGGTTGAGTATCATCAGTGCACTAAAACAATGATATATGCACATGTAAGAGAAGGCACACTGATGGGGTAGTTGAGTTCTTCTGTTAGGGCAACACCCACTGTTCTGCTAGCTGGACCATGTGGGCTCTCCTACAAGAAGGTGGCAGGGCATGCGCATGTGATAGGGTATTTTGATGGATTTGATGTGAGGGGTTATTTTTAGATGAGTTGGCTGAAATAGGCTTTTCGCACCACAAATGTAGATGGAATACCTAAGAGAACTCAACTAAGGTCCTTCGGTATATATTTTAAGGTTATATACTATGTTACATATATTGTACTATGTTGCTACCGATGCACATATACATGTGCATACATATTGATGCATGTAAATAGAAAATTCCCATGCTGACAAATAAAGTGTCTATAGGCATTTGGTAGTATATTTTCATGTAATAAAATAAAATAAAAATAAAATATTATTATGTAATAGGCATGTTAGGAGACTGTTTCCTAACAATGTTATTGTTAATGATTGTTAATGATTGTAGTTGGTACTACAATCAACTGTAATACATTTTTAATGGCATTGGGGCCCATTGTAATATGTTGTTGATCATTCTGGCATCCATTGTAATATATTGTTAATCATTGTAAATGGTACTGGCATCCATTGTAATATATTGTTAATTGTTGTAAATGGTACTAGCATCCATTATAATACATTGTTAAGCATTGTAGATGGTATTGGCACCTATTGTAAAATCATTGTAAATGGTACTGGCATTTATTGTAATACATTGTGAATACTACTGGGGCCCATTTTTAATCATTGTAAATAGTACTGGCATCCATTGTAATGCATTGTTAATCATTGTAAATGGTACTGACATCTATTGTAATACATTGTTAATCATTGTAAATAGTACTGGAATCCATTGCTAATCATTGTAAATGGTACTGGTATCTATTGTAATACATTGTTAACCATTGTAAATGGTCCTAGGGCCCATTGTTAATTATTGTAAATGGTACTGGGCTCATTGTTAATCATTGTGAAGGGTACTGGCATCCATTGTAACACATTGTTAATCATTGTAAATAGTACTGGCATCTATTGTAATACATTGTGAATAGTACTGGGGCCCATTGTTAATCATTGTAAATGGTACTGGCATCCATTGTAATGCATTGTTAATCATTGTAAATGGTACTGGCATCTATTGTAATACATTGTTAATCATTGTAAATAGTACCGGAATCCATTGCTAATCATTGTAAATGGTACTGGCATCTATTGTAATATATTGTAAATACTGCTGGGGCCCATTGTTAATCATTGTAAATGGTACTGGGGCCTATTGCTAATTGTAAGTAATATTGTTAACTGAACATCAGTCATCTAATTCAAATGGATCATAATTTTCATCTTTTTCAACTTCCCAATCCTCCATCTCATCTTCCTCCTCTTCATCCTCCATCTCATCCTCCATCTCATCCTCCTCCTCTTTATCCTTCTCCTGATTGCTTGATCCATTACTTTCTGGATTATCCATAGTCTTGGATTTCAAGGGATCTATATTGCATTAAAATTTTTGTTAGTGATCAAATGGCTATACTGATGACCCCATTCTGTTTCCATCTTGTTTGCTTGCATATAAGTCAGCCATCCCTTTGCAAAGCTCTCAGCCAAAGCTTTGCAAAAAAATGCTTGCTTTTGTGCATATGCAGTAACTCCATGGATAATGGCATTTTCAGCTGTGTGGAGACTAGGCTCAAGCTGAAGCCACCAGGATGCCTTCCACTCATAATATATGATTGTCCAGTGCATTTCCTCTTTGAGTAGCTCAACCTCCTTCTCCCACTGCATTTTTCTTGCCTGAGATTTAGACCATTCTACATGCATTCCTTCATCCAAAATCTGCTCCGAGGCATCCACTTCAGTCTCTGTTGCTGGCCTTGGCACCAGCCAAATCCATGAGATTTCAAAATAACCTTTGCTCGTATCCAGTGCATGAGACATCTCCATAGAAAAATCCATCCTCCCTGGTCCATGTACATCAGACTTCTTAAGCTCCTTTAGCCTAGTGCTCCATTTGCCCATTGGATCAGCTGTAAGCAAGCAAGTATGTGCAGCAGAGTACTGCAGCATTGAAAGTTTTATACGATGGTTGAACTGATTGAACAAGGTGTGCATCTGGGTATTTGGGCAATTTCCAGTTCCACTGATGTTGACTTTTTTAAATTGCCAGAAGCCTGAGATAACGCACAGATAATGCCATATATTGGCTAAAGCATCATTAGCTTGTGCAATGCACAAGTGGACTTCATGTGATAGACATTTAGCAAAAGCCAGAGAAGGTTGTTGATTTGGTAGAAGTGATGAGGGCAGGAATAATGGAATAGCCTCAGCTGTGAGTAATTCTTTGCTTGATTGTATCTCTGATAAAATATTGGTATAAATCACTGAAACAAGGGAACCAGTTGAAGGAAGATAGGCCAATTGGACCTCTCACCAAAGATTGATATGCATCATAAGAATGTGGCACTTCTCTTCTAAATCTGCCAGCTGGGTTTTTGTCTTGTACTTTTTCAAAACGTTGATGTCATATGATTCTTCAAGTTCTAGTCCAGTTGTAAGGAAAGTTATTAGACTTGTCTTATGAATTGCAACTTCTTCCTAGGCAGCTGAAGTTGAATCTTCTTTGGCAAGTTCAAGCTGGACATCTTGTAAAGTAGTGCTTGCTAAAATAATATTAAAAACCTTATTGCAAAAAGATGAATTTCTACTTACATCGTCTTGGTTCCAAATATGGATTTGGTTTTGAATGGTCTTCCTTCCAAACATTAATCATTGCTTGCCAGGCAGTAATTGTAGCTGGCTGGAAAGTTGCTGAAAATTGATCAAACAGCTGCTGGTGCTTTGCATGCATTCCAACTGCCTTTTTTAAGTGGCATAAAAACTCTTGATCTATTATAAATATGGTAATAGCTAATTGAAGGGGGGAGAAAAAACTCACAAAAAACAAGTATTCTTCAAAAATTTAAACCACCCCATTAATCATTTAAAGTCTCATGATGGGCACCTGGACCCATCTCCCATGTACTTGGATCCGAAGGATTTGTCCTAGCCCATGTACTCTCAACTTCTTTACCACAAGTGCACCCAACTCCATCCTGAAAGCCAAGTCCAAAATCTGCCTGACAATTAGGACCATGAGCATTGATATGCCAACTAGGGACTCCAAACTCAATAAGAGTTCCTTTACTCAGCTGCAGCTCTGGTGGAAACTTGGACATCCGCTCATCAAATTTTTTGGAGTATTGGCATCCAATATCAAAAGTCAAAACAATGTGGGAAATGGCTTCTCCCTTGATTGATAATAAGATCACATAGTCAATATTACAGAATCTATTGAATGATCAGCATCTATACAGCAAATAATAATTATAGTGCACTATACCACTCTCCTTTTTGCAGATCTCCAACTCCATTTCTGTGAATAAGAACATGCCAGGGACAAATAACAAGTATAACACTAGTAACCTTATATCCTGGTGTTGAATGAACAGCTGTCCACACCAATGCATCATGCTCTGACTGACATGTGTTGATCTTGAAAAATACGCTTACTGCTTTGGATCTGCGACATTCTAATTATCAGGTAGGTTTCATCTGGGATGGGGGCAGGCAGGATATTTGATAACCAGTTCACCATGTGAAATCACCTGAACACCTTCAGAACAATGTCCATGGCCTGATTGTTTGAGCATTAGAAGATGGCGCCATATGTGAACAGCCTGCCAGAACTCAGATAGGCAATCCTAAAAAGGAACTTACAATAAGCATGGCATAATTATCATTAGAAAAATCAAAACCAACAGGGGTTTGCCTGAGCTCAAGACTATCTGTGAGGCGAAGGACTGTGTGACAAAAGTCATATGCATTTACTTTGCCTTGTAGAGTCAACTCATGGTAGAAATCAAGACAGCAAAATGTAAAGGCATTTTGTCGATTAAATGTTGCTGGAAACCACCCTGCTCACAAAAGCTGTATATGGCATGAGACAATTCCATTTTAGTGGCAGTCACAGAAGTCCACTGCAACATGATGAACACTAGACCGATCTGTTACAGTGAATGCAGGAGGCCCAGATATTGGTGAAATGCATTTGGCACCATCATGCTCTAGTTAAATGCAAAATCCTGCTTCATGAAGAGAAGACCTGCAAAAATAGAATCCATTCCATTGCTAGGTTTTATCAGTATTGAAAAATCAATAATAGTAATAACTATATTTACCTCAATCTGATGTAGAGGGTGTGAAACATAGGCTGCAAGCAAACAGCCTCTGCATCGCAGTAAACCACCATCAATGCAATCTAGATATTTTCAGGTGGCATCGATTTGTTGTTGACAACCAGAACAAGTGTCATGGCCCAAATGGCTAGCCAGATCATCATGCCAAAGCAGCTCAAGTAAACAGGCTTGACGATGTGAAAGCCATTTTTGAAGTTTTGACTACAAATATAATTAAGTACAATGTCATTATAAAGCAATTGTACTCTTACTGTTGTTGTATTCTTTTTCTTGAGTTTAGGCTTTGCAGGAGATACATCGTCACTTTCTGCTGTTTGAATATCGGTAACCAATCCAGAAGTAGACTTTAAGGCTACTGCTTCAGACAAGGGTATAAAGCAATTATTAGAAGTGGGAGATGCAGATGAAGAATCTATGTCCTGTGTTTGATATCCACAATGACCACTAGCACTAGTTTGTAAAGTGACAAACCAATTTTTCTTTGATGTTGCTGCCCCTACTTGGTTAAGCCAGATCTGGCAGTTGTAGGTGTACAAAAGGCTGGTTTTGTTTATTTTGCAGATGATCCTGAGCTATTGTCTTTTCACTTCAGTGGCATGGTGGAAAAAGTAACTTGAGCTACACAAAAAAACAAAGACAAACTACACTGACTCAAAGCCCCTATCTGAGTCACTCCTCTCGCTACCCTCCTCTTCATCGTCTGACACTATACTCTTTAACATCTCATCTAAAGCTGCCTGCTTCTTAGCATACTTCCTCCAAGGCCCTGCAATCCGATTTGGAGTAACAATAGCAAGCCAACCTGATTATACTGAGAAATGGCAACTGTTTCAGGAGGGTAATCTTGGAGGCTTGTACCATGAAAATGTAAGAAATGCAGATTGTATTGTTACCTCCTTTGGCCCAAATACCATACTTACAGTTGTAGAGGTGGCCACCCTGATCTTCTCTTAAAGTTCTTGATATTGTCCAGGCAGTAGCAAACTTGTGTGGCTAATTGACCTCCTTATGAACAAACCTAAAATAGAAACATTGTTAGTCAGAAGAAGCTATAATATAACTGGTAGTAAATGCCTAGAATAATTTGCAGCCATTGCACCTGAAGGAGGAGCAAGCTCTGCCCATTTAAAATTGAATGATTCTTCTCCAACTTCCAACTTTAACTCCCCTTTAACACTATTCTCCTTAAAGACCCCAACAATCTTCTTGTTCATCCGATAAATCCCAGTCTCTGCAAGCCAAGTAACAATATCATCCGAGAGCTCATTGGAAAGTTGTCTGCAAATAAGCATCCACAGAAGAGAGAAAGCATGGGCAGTCCTCCTATCAAGATAATCAACAAATTTATTGGATAGCTCCTTTGACTTGATATTTTTGATCCAACCAATCATAGGCTTGTTTCATGCTCCAGCAGAAACTCCAGTCTGAATAATGCTACCTGGATCAGCAAGCTAACAAGAATTTGAATCAAGATAATGAATATTAGAACAAAATACTTACCTGCATGCTCTTGCGATACTTTACATTGTCTTTGATGATATCTTCCATGCAATGAAGAAATGCTGGCTGGCCAACAAAATTCTGAATGATAACCATCACCAGCTCCTGTGTTCCCTTATCATAGACAATAACAGTATCCTGCTCTCCAAAATACTCCTGAAGTTTCTTAGGATCAACAAAAAATAAAAGATAGTGCCTATGCCTGGGATCAGGCTGCTTTCCTGTTTCAATGTACTCCTTCTATCTCTGCTCAATTGCCAAAGATTCCACCATCCAGTGGTATTTGGGTGGATAAAAGGTTTTGAGCTTGGAAACATATACGACTCGAATCTTGCCCAGAAAGGCCAACTTTTCATCATTGATCCAATCCAAACTGATTGAGGTACTGAACTGCCTCTTGCTGAATCGGTTCTGCAAGAAGTATTGCTGCCGCTAGTATAATGCACCACTGATGTGGTGGAAGAGATTATGTGACTGGTCATAGTTGCCAAACCAGGTGGTGAAGATGTCAAACTGCTTTGCAGGTTCCTTGCCATCAAACTGGTCAAATGCACCAGGTAGGGATTCCTGGAGGTAGGAGATAAAGATTGCTTTTCTAGCAGGAGATGTCACATTTTCCAGCAGATCAAGAAGATCAGGATCTGCCTCTACAGTGGTAAAGATGGCAGATTGCTCAGCCCTTGCTTTCTGATTCTTGGACATTGTGGATAGGCAGATAGGTTTGGCAATTAGATGTGGTGTTTACAGGGGCAAGTTTACAGGGGCAAGTTGTCAGCAATGCACCTGACCATCAAGCTTACTAATTAGTTAAGAGAATGTTATCAGTAGATTACATCTGAGATCTCCAGATCATGATCAGAAAGTTGGCCATTTTCATTGACACTGTTCATCTCGATCTGTCCTCCCACGTGCCCATCACCATCAATACCCCTGATCACTGTCCACCCATGGTCAGCTAATGTTGTGCCCATCATCTTGGACAGTGAGCAGACTGTTCCCCTCATTCTAGGCCCTTTTCCTTCATTCCTTTTGTAGAAACCAACTATATATGGATATGTGGTGATAATACAACATTAATTCCACTTTTTATGGCCATTATAACCTATAGGGTGCACCTTTCTCTGGGGGAGGGGTGAGAGGAACTGCTGTACTCTTATGTGAAGGGTCCTGCATGAGGCTCTAGGTGTATTATTCCCAAAATAGACTATATATATGATGTGAGGCTGTTTTACATAGGATACTATAGGAGAAAAGAGCGAAATAATAAGGGGGAGGGGAGAGGGGTCCCTTCTGTTCAGTTGTACATGTTCCAGGATCAAGAATGTGCTCATGAAGGGATAAAGGGGTATCATGAGGTGTAGGAAATTGTGTATAGGGAGAAAGGGAGCAAGAATGAACTGTCAGATGAGTTGTGATTGGTAATTGAGAGACAGTGACTCACCTGTTCTCCTGTGCATTCTTCTGGCTATATGTGCATTGGAGAAGAGTCAGATAGGCCCTACATATAATATACAATCCTTACCTGAAGTTCTAAGATGGCTCATAGAGTCAAAAATGTGAACATAGGTTCAGGAGGGGGAATACTTACTGTGAAATATCCATTGGCCAAAAATGTTCACTTTCTTTGATTACTAGGCTATGATAAAGGTAAGTATATATTACAGACTGCAAAAAAATCCAAGGGGAATCTGTGGAGGAATGAGGACAGGATGCTTGAGGAAGTGGTGATGGAGAGTATTGTATGATCAGCATTGCATAATAAACAGGATTCAATGCCCATCCCGATCAACAACTTTTAAACTTATCATTTTGCACATATCTCATGAATTCCTCCATGAGTTCCCTTAGCAATTTTTTTGCAGTCTATAATATATACTTACCTTTATTTACCCATGCTTTCCAATTAACAGCACATTGAGTCACTGTTGAGTTATCTTCAGATTATTGCCTTTTTGGGACCACTTGATTCAACCTACCCCCCAGTGCATAGCTCAGCCTCTCCTGCTCTTTGGATGGCTCATAACTCTAGGTAACATGTATTACTACAGGATTATGCCTTTATACCATTACTACATTGAGCTATGGAAGTCCTATGGACTTTAGGTGAGTGACTATATCATCTCTCAATACATCTACTTTCTACCACTCTTTTACAAACCCATTAACCATTAAAAAATGCTAAATCTACTTGAACTACATTTATATGACTGTATATAAAGCCACTAGTGAGTCACATGAGCTGGCATGGAGTAACAAGCATGGAGTAACAAGGAGGGTAGGTGAGTAGGTGATGATCTTACCTTGTAAGATGAAGTATTGACTATGTAGGTTACATTTTGAATATTAATTGAGGGTAATGTACACACATGACCACATGAAAGGGGTTTTGGATGATAGGAAAGGTGTGTGATTTATGGTGAGCAAAGTTCACTTCTGTTGATGGGGAACCCATGCTCTGGTAAGCCAGGTCCTTCCTTTCCTGCTATATTTATTACTGACCCTTATTCTACTTTACTGTTAGACCTAGGAATCGAAGAAAGCAAATGTTTTTGTGCCATGGATCTCACAAGGGAAGCATATCTCCTCCTGAGCACATATTCTGTTTTCTGTCTATCCCAACAACTGCAGGACCTTTAGGGGGTCTATCAGGTCATTCATTGAGACAATTATGCTGTTTTTTATGTCCATTTACAAGGGGAAAGGCCTAGTTATGCAAGCAAGTGACAACTTCTCCCCTCCCTACACAGGTGCACTGACAGAGAGCACCTGGTCCCCAGCTCTCCCAACATTAATCCCTACATATACATACATTCTTATACCCTCTACATACATTTTTGTAGCTGGAGATGATGCACAAGCCCACTAGATGGCACTTCCTCCCCTCATTCTATCACTTCTCCCCATTTCCCCCCTTCCTGCCATATGTAGCACCCTCTCCAGTTGATTATATACATTATATATGACTACATAGCCATGCATTTATAGTATAGCCTCTCAATGAAGAGTGGACACTTTTTCTCCTCCCCTTATCAAAGAGAGAGTGCTTATTATAGGCCAAATATAGGCATAAAAGTGAAAATAACTTTTTATTGGCAATATATATACATCTTACAATGTTTTATACCAAAAAAAAGTGATGGGAAAGAGTCAAGAATGAGTAAGATATCATACTCATCATCAGGGATGATGAGTGCTGTTGAATTAAATCTGCACACGTGGCACCTATTCTGTGCCTCGGTGTAAGAACCCTTAAAACACATATATATGTAAATACATGTATACAAATATGTCATAATGACATGTGGACAGGAACCATGTGGTACACCACCATTTTCTCCACCCCACTGAGCCTCACATGACCTGAGCCTCATGTGACCATGTAGGCTCTCTAGGTATATAAGTATGCTGTACCTCTACCTAGCAATACAGAGAGTTCTATGCCCTCTAACCTAAGTTACTTAGCACACTAACCAACTCAACAGGTAAGTAGTAAGATCTGTAAGCACTCTACACTGCGCATAGCATGCTGCTCAACAAGTGCAATGTTAGCCGAGAGTGTGGCACACATTGATCAACCATGGGAGACAGTAATCCTGTGAGCCTCAGGGTTTGTCAGTGTCACAAGAATGCCCTCACTTGTTGGAAAGCGGAGACTGAAAATCATATACTAAAAATGGCAATTTCATAATGAACTTTTCATTTGGTTTTTGTGAACTGAGTAATTGAGCGCTCCTGTTGAAGAGGACCAGTGAACGCTGGTTCAATTGCTGAATCAGCCTTGGTTAGCTAAACTACTCTAATTAGCAACACATCAGCCAGGTTAGATATGCAACTAAATTAGTAAGCTTGATCGTGACACACAGGTGCAGCAACAATTTGGTGAATAGATGTGGTGTTATATGTGGCGCTATATGTGGCATTTACAGGGGCAAGTGTTTGGCAATGATGTGGCTATGATGTGGCTGTGATATATATGGCTGTGCTAAAACTGCCATCTCAACATTTGTCAGTGAACCACTGATGCCACCACTACCTTCCACCTCCACCTCCATCCACACTCCTCCAATTCATGCAACAAACAGGCCCAAATAATATTGGCCATTGTTTGGGCCCCAGGTAGGTTTTTTCTTATCTCATTATTTTCCTTACAACTAACATTGTATTTTAGGTATTTACATTGTACTAATACCACATGTAACAAAAGGGCTCAAGCAGTGCCCAGTGCCATTTGGGCCCCAGGTAAGTTTTTTCCCTTGCAAGTAGCATAATTTTTATTGTATTTTAGATATTTCCATTATACTAACACTGAGAAAGGTACCACAACCATTACAACCACCTTGGCCTGTGAAGGCTGCAGCACCACTGTGTGTGGTCCAAGCAATTCCTCTGGATATCCAGGTTTTGCTTGCCCAGTGGTAGCTGTAGCTGTCGCATGTGTCAGGTGCATTGTTACTGGCCAGGCAAGTCCACCTAGTGGCACAACAAAATGAGGGGAGGGCCAGCAACAAAGCACACCACTTGGCTCCAGCTGCACAAGCAACTGCTTGTGGGGTGGATCATGGGTGGATTGATGATGCCAACAACTGGGTGTGGGTGGGGATGGTGCCACCACCACCACTGCTGCAAGCCCCTGCTTGCAGAATAGGCAGGGGAGAGAGGGGACAATGCTGGGAGGAACTGGACAACAAACAGGGGAGGGACAACTATAATGCAGAAAGGGGGGGACAATTATGACAAAGAGAGTGGGGCACCCATGATAAAGAGGGGGGGGACCAGAACTGCATTAAACAAAGGCCCAAGAGGTGTCGTCGATATCTCCTAGGCCACAGGTATGGTTTTTTCTTCCCTTCTCATTTCATTTTCATTTTACCAACAAACTTTTTAGGTACTAATTTAACTATTGCCACTGACAAATGCATGTGCTCCCTCGAGCATCTGCTCATGGAGTGAATCCCTATCCCAGCCTTCATGATGATGATGCAATATCATTGTCATCTTCAGCTCCTGTGCTCGAAGAAGCCTGCAATTGTGGGCCTGCCCAGACACAGGAGCTGTTACACGATGGGAGATGGGATCTTCCATACCTATATGCAATTAGATAGGTACTGTTAATGTAGTACTGTACCAATGATTAATATATCTACAATGTATTTTAATTCCGAAACCACTACTGCAGTAAGGCCACTTGACTTGGCTTGGCTGCAAAACATGATCACGTGGGTTTGCCTTGTTTGTCACATTGCACATCTCCAATTTTTTTTGCAATTTGCACTACTATGCCAAAAGCAGCTTAGATGACTCCTGAGTGGCATGCCTGGCTTTACAACCTGCTTGCAGGGTTTTATGAAGCACAGGAGAGTAAAACAGTTTCCACCTTTCTTACTAAAGTTTACAAAGACTTCCATGACAAATAGCCTGCCAACAGTGACAGTCTTAAAGGCATCCAGTATTCAGAGCTGATTGTTTGCAATAGATAAGAAGACTTGTGATTCCTGAGCATTGGAAGGTTTCTCACATGAAGCCACTCCTGCACCTGCTGATGTCGATACTACCCCTTATGCATCTGCTAATGTCAACACTACCCCTTCTGCACCTGCTGATGTTGAGACTACCTCTTTTGCATCTACTGTGAAACTTTCTGATTATGAGAAGGAATAAGCAAATAATATTGCAAAAAATCTTCAATTATTACATGAACTGGAATTGGGTAAATAGGCTTTGAATTTAATTAACAAATCATTGAAAAAGGGAAAGGGCAAGAAAATGAAGTAAGCAATATTTATTTTCTTTGACTATGAGGATAATGCAAATGAAGAGCTGCTTCTAATGCTGGAGACATGACAAGGGCACTATCACCTGAGTTTTCACCAACTTCTAATATTGTGGATTCAACCCAATCAACTGTTATGAAGGCAACCAAAACCATTCCAAATGCAGCACCAGTGATACCATCCTCTGCTTCCACTCCTTCTAGGGGTGATAGCATTGTACCCAAACTTCCTACAGCTGACAAAGCAGACAGTGCTGTCATTGCTATTCTACATTTTTTGAAGAAAATTTCAGATGAAGAGTTTTGGGTCAATCTATTGGAAAACTGGGTTTTGTTTGAGACTGAAAACCCACCAAAAACTGTAAGTGCTAGCTAATTACTGATTTACAATCTAATAGTAGCAATGTCTAGTGTTTGCCTACCAAGAATTGACCTGGTGAGATTGGAGTATGGCTGAAGAATGGCCAGCAGTTACAAGCTGATCAAATGCCACAGTTGAAGAATATCAAAGATTTTGGCAATTTGGTTTGCATGGTGGAAGGCTATCCAGCCAGGCTGGTGGGGTGATGAACTCTTGCAACTTACACCTTCTGACCATTCATGGTTGCAGCTGTTATGTGGTGGAGCAAATGGCTTTCTTGTTGTTATTCTTGCTTTGGCATGGTGGATGCAAGGTAATACTTCCAATAATAATTCTGATTTGCCTCGCCTCAAAGCGGCAGTGGTGGATGTTAGTTGGACTTTGGTCCAGCTAAAGATTGCCTTGGATGCGGAAGAGGACCAGGGGAAGAAGTGAGGAATTGATGAGACTGAAAATGGGGAATTGCCTGCCACAAAAAAGTATGTGGTGTCCTTTTTTTAGATCAAACTAACATTTATCAGATCTTGAACTACACATCCACATTAATTATACTGTGTGATATCCAATAGGCTAGAATTATATTCATATTTTTTTGGCAATGTTTTGTGCTATGAATTAAAATAGAGTGAAATGCTATTTGTTCATTATCAATGGTTACAATAGTTCAAATATTATTTACAAGCATTAGCAATAAGTCCCAGTACCATTTACAATGATCAACAATGAGCCCCAGTACCATTTACAATGATCAACAATGTATTACAATGGATGCCAGTACCATCTACAATGATTAACAATGGGCCCCAGGACCATTTACAATGATTAACAATGTATTACAATGGGTGCCAGTACTATTTACAATGATTAACAATGGATGCCAGTACTATTTACAATGATTAACAATGTATTACAATGTGTGCCAGTATAATTTACAATGATTAACAATGTATTACAATGGATGCCAGTACCATGTACAATGATTAACAATATATTACAATGGATGCCAGTACCATTTACAATGTATTAGAATAAATGCCAGAATGATCAACAACATATTACAATGGGCCCCAATACCATTAAAAATGTATTACAGTTGGTTGTAATACCAACTACAATCATTAACAATCATTAACAATAACATCTACTATATCTATCGGCAATCTATTACAATTTCATTGTAATAAAACCATCGGTACTGTGCATAATGGTCTATCGACTAGAACTGATAGATTGTTAACAATAATGCCAGCCACGACTCGACCCATGCATTTGTTTATACATGCAATCAGCCAATGGCGAGGTAGATGAATCACTTGGGCTTGCGCACCATATTTGTGCATGCATTGGAGATATCATTGTTCATGAAGTGCATGTTATCCATTTGCCCACTTATTATATTCTGTTAGGGCGCTGATGATACTCAACCTGGAAACCTAGCAAAACCCTGTTAAAAGGCTTATGAAGTATAACTCAGGCTAGAGGAAGGGTGTGAGTCAGTACTAAATATCACCGCTAATACCAGAACATTGTTTTTAGTGACGCAAAATGGTAAGGGATGTGACAAATAGTCTTTAAAAGCATATCAAGATGTTCAAAAAAGTTCGAAATAGGTTTGAAGACATGCATAGTAGTTCAAAATAGGTTTGAATGGGTTCAAAGTTGTTTGGGTGAGTTCAAGGAGGTTCGAAGGTGTTCGACTGGTGTCGAGATATGTCGACAAATAAATATAGCAATTAAGAAGTGGTTTTTGAGTGGCGATAGGCAATGATGAGTTGAGAGTGAATATGAACGTTCGAGGAAGTTCGCAATATTTCGCAGAACTTCAGAGATACGATGTGAGCTAAGACTCAAGAGAACTGCTCTTAAATCTGACTGTGGTGGACAGGGTAACTTATTCTCTGTTTTTCTAAGTAACTAGTACAAGTTTATATACATTTTTGAAGAGATAGTACTAAAAAGGGGATTAAAACCTGTGTAAAACATGAGGCAATATATCAAACAATGAGGACTTTGTAGATCATAAAATAAATGATAAATGATAAATAATTGAAACATACATGTCCCCATATGGTAAAAGTACTTATCTTTTGCTTCAATATATCAATGAAACATAAAACTGCACTTATCGCATCCTAAATCTCTTGTAATCTCTCCTTGCATCCAGTAGTGCTTGATATGCAACAGAATAACTCATTCCAGCTGTGCAGCATGTTTTGAAAAGGTTTTAAAAACAGCTATGTGGCAGCTGATGTTATTCAAAGTAGTATAAAGTCATTTGCAATGTCACAAAATCGTTCAAAGTCATTCAAAGTCATTCAAAGTCATTCAAAGTAGTGCAAAATAAGTCGAAAAGAATTTGAAGTCAATTTCATAGTATTCATAGCAGTTCGGAGGGTCTGTCGTAGTGTGTCGATACAATTGGAAACTTTCTCCAGACCTTAGAGCATGCAGTGGACCTATCAGTGCCCCTTCAATCTGCTAATGTGCTCCATCATGTGCAATTTTGCAGACAAAGCACAGATGATTACTATTTGTGACCCGAACACAGGCACCATGTCCACCATTCCAACAAAGCCTAGGGGAAAGCCGCACCACTTCTTACCAGCTGTAGCAGCACCACACTTTACCATTCAGAATAATCCACAAAAAGAATTTTGCCAGGCTTCGAGGAATTGATTGCAGACCAAGGAGAAGCTGCTACTATCATAACATTTGACTCTGATACCCAATCTTGTGACATTTCCACATTTGTGCTTATTCCATTTTCTGCTTCTAATTCCATCAACCTCTATTATCTCTCAACTCTACTTATCCCAGTGTACCAACAGTCATGCACAGGCGCTCTTAAATTCTATTGACTCTGTGGCACTTATTTCAGCTGCATTTCCAAAAAGTGAACATGCGCATGCAAAAGGGCGTAGTAACCAAGAAGAAGTATAAACCAGTTGCTAGAAAGGTCAAACCAGTTATTGCACCTGTCCCAAACGAATTCTGCATCAAGTGCAACATTATAGGTGATTTGCTAGCAGTGCTTCCTGCACTTTTACCAAACCTACCACTGTTTACCCCAATTGGGTGCTATACTGAAGAGTGCATACAAGTGCTCCAAAAGTGCCACACTGATTTCTTACTACCAGAGGAGATGAAGATTTTGCACCACTTGATGTCTTTGCAGAATGAAGCCTTTGCATGGAGCGATGAGGAGCATGGCAGTTTCAAGACTGCATTTTTTCCTGCAGTAGAAATTTTGGTTATTCCACACACACCTTGGATAGAGTGCAACATCCCCATTCCACCAGGCATATATGAAGAAGTTTGTGCTATTATCTGGAAGAAGATCGACTGAGGCATTTACAAGCACTCAAATTCAGTGTATAGATTGCAGTGGTTTTGCATGCTCAAGAAAGACAGAAAAGTGCTGTGCATTGTACATAGCCTCAAATCGCTTAATCACATTACCATTAAACACTCCAGTGTCACTCCTACACCTGAGCACCTTGCAGAACAGTTTGTGGGGCATGCATGTGGCACTGTCCTTGATCTATATGTGGGATATGATGAACACTTAATAAAAGAATTATCACACGACCTTACAATATTCCAGATGCCTTATGATACAATGCACCTTGTTACATTGCCAGTGGGTTGGACAAACTCAGTACTGATCTTCCACAATGATGTGTGCTATATTCTGCAGCCAGAGATACCAGATTACACCATTCCATATATCAATGATGTTCCAGTCAAGAGACCTTCAAAGCGCTATGTTTTACCAGACAGCTTGTATGAAGCACTCACTGCAAACCCTGGCATTAGGCACTTTGTGTGGGAGCACTTCCAGAACATGAACTGCATTGTGCAGTGTATGAAATATAGTGGTGGCACTTTATCTGGGATAAAATCCACATTGTGCACTGAGAACTTTGTCATTCTTGGCCATTATTGCATGCCAGAAGGTAGAAAACCTGAATGCGACAAGGTAGATGTTATCCACAATTGGGGTGCATGCCACATGCTGTCAGAAGTGTGCACATTCTTAAGGACAGTTGGTTTAATGTGCATTTATATCCACAATTATGTGCACCATGTTAATGCGCTCACAATGCTTATGTGCAAGGATGCTCCATTTGAATGGGGCCCAGAGTAGATAGTGGCACCAAATGACATCAAGCAAGCAGCACTAGATTGCCCTGTGCTAAAACTGATTAATTATTCATCAGAATTCCCCATTATCCTTGTGGTCGACACTTTCCAGATAGTGGTTGGCTTCCACCTTTGTCAGCAAAAATGTGCAAATGAAAAAATGCACATTTACAATCAGTTCGGCTCAATTATGCTCAATGACAGATAAGCACGCTTTTCACAACTGAAGCTAGAGATCTATGGGCTTTATCATGCCTCTAAAGAAAATGCAAGTGCACTCAGCAATTGGATGTTCCAAGACCTCATTTGCAGATGGGGCACGTTGTACAAGATAGTCACCGATAATGGCAAGCCATTCATCAAAGCGCTAGCCTATCTCAGTAAGTGCTACCATATCAATCACATCCGCATATCTGGCTATAATTCATGTGCTAATGGAATTGTTGAGCATGCACACTTCGATGTGCGCCAAGCACTTATCAAAGCTGCAGATGGAGTAGAGTCAAAATGGTTCAGTTCACTGTACTCAGTCTTTTGGGTGGAGTGCATCATGGTTCGAAAGTGCCTTGGTGTTTCACCATACTTCATTGTTACAGGCATGCAGCCCCTGATTCCTCTTGATATCATTAAAGCAACATACCTTAACCCACCCTCAGATTCCATACTCTCCACTACAGACTTGATTGCGCAGCGAGCGCATGCATTCATTCCCGTGTCTATGCAGAAAGCCACAAAGCGGTGCTCCATTTCAAAAAAGTGCACTCTGACTTCCAGCATGGCAACTTAGTCCTTATGTGCAATACAGTGATTGAGAAGAGTCTTAACCACAAAATGCGCATGCATTACCTTGGTCCTCTAGTTATAGTTTTGCGCAATCAAGGCAGCACGTATATTATTTGCCAACTCAATGGGATGGTATTTGACAGGCCAATAGCTGCATTCCACCTACTGCTGTACCATGCATGCAAGTCCATTGCACTTCCCAACATAGTGCTCGATATTACCACAATGCAGTTGAGAGCGATGGAAGAGTCCATAGTGGTGGACACAGAAGATGAAGAAACAGTTGATGAAGAAGAAGCGCAAGGAGATAGCACTGAGGACAATGATGTGTTCAGTTGGTACTCAGTGCAGAGTCTCAACAGAAGGGGTAAACACTAAACCTACAGCTGCAGGTGTGCTCAGGGTGAGGGAGTTCACTTAGAGGGCCTCGGATCATGCTTCAGGGTGCAGAGACTGCAAAGGGGCTGGTATGATGGTTCTTGATGTGTGCACTAGTTGTGTATGCAAAAAGAAAGGTATGCACAATGGTGAAAAAGTGCACAATGCAAAGGGGCAAAAATGCGCAGTGTGGAAAATGTGCAATGGGAGCACAAAAATGCACAATGATGAGGGAGACGAAAGTGGGAGGTGTAGTGGGACAAGGACAGCACTGGGATGTGCTGCAAGGGTGACGCACAGGCTAGGGATGCAAATGTGATGCGAGTACAACTGGTGGGAAAATGTGCAAATGGTGCACAAAATGCAGCTATACAATGAGGGGCACAAATAATGTGCAAACATGGCTATATGAAGGGCACACTGCCAGAGTGCACAAATGAAGATAAAGGATGCAATGAAGGGACAAAATGCAGCAATATGATGAGGGGATGCAAACAATATGCAAATGCAGCTATACAAAGGATGCACTACAAAGGCGCATGGACTGGATGCTATGTGAGTTGCTGGCAAAGCATAAAAAGAGCACATAAAGGTGCATCAAGCATGCAGTAACTGTGAAAGGCAGATAAGGAGTGTGGTAGGCACATGGAGGCAGTTTGAAGCATAACAAGGCGCATTTAGGGTGCACAATAGAAGGCAGGTAGGGAGGATCCAAAGGTGCAGTAGAAATGTAAAAGGTGCACAAAAGTGCATCTAAGTGGTCAAAGGCACATGAAAGTGCACAAAAGTGCACAAAGGCATGCAAAAGCATGCTGTGCAAAGTGAGTAGAAGGTGTCCAAGCAGGGCACACAATCATGAAAAATGCCATAGGACAAAGGTGCACAAAGGTGCATGAAAGTGCACTAAAGCACACAAAGGTGCATGGAAGTGCACTAGGGCACACAGAAGTGCACGGGAGCGCACTTGGACACATGAAAGCACACAAAGGTGTGCAAAAGTGCACTGTGCAAAGTGAGTAGAAGGTGTCCAAGCAATGCACACAATCGCAAAAAATGCCATAGTATGAGCCCAGGGTGATAGAGAGCTGTATCAATAAAGAAAGTGGTGATGAGGCACACAATTAGCGCTCCACATGCACTGCTATGGATATTTCATCTTTTTATATGTACATTTGCTTTCTTCCCTTTTTTTACGTTACCTTTCTTCTATTTGCAAAGTCACATCTGGGCACTTTCTATGATTGTGCAACCCATGGGTTTTACCGGCCATGATGATCTACTGAGCCTTTATTGTTTTAGAATTTGTCATATGGTGTGCACTTCCTTTTATCTTTCACTCTTTTATCATTTGGACAGAGTCAATGTCTCAGTTGGGAGGAGGAAAGTGATGGTTGGATGATTTTTTCTGCACTTCTTTGCATTCGCACATTTTTGCGCTGGTGCACATTTTTTTTGCACTTGACATTTCTTGTTCAAACATTGCCTATCTTATTTCTTCTTCTTCACACATATTATCTGGGCTTACAATTTGCATTTTACAAAACCATGGGAGCATGCATGCAGGTTGGTGCAAAATGTGCACATATGCGCATGCATGTGCTCCAGTGCTTTGGGGTGCATCATGCATTTATTACAGGTGCAATGAACAAATTGATTTATGGACTACCATTGGTTTTACACAGAAAGCAACTACTCTACCGACTCCAGGAACTCCAAGCGCTCTGTGGCTGCATCTAGCTTTGCCTTCGCATCCATCTCTGCTTGTTCCATGCTGCGCAGCCAGCTCTTAGCAACTTCCAACTCAACCAGCGACCTTTGTACATCCTCTTTGAGGCGATCATGAGTAGTGCCCAAGATGGCGACCACCAAGCAGCACTGTGCTAAGTCGAGCACTTCGACATCCTGGCCTTGATAGATGGTGTTTCCTGAGGTGTTTCCCAACCTGGTCTGGTGTGAAGATTGGGTGTGTGTGCTCACTTGTCGAACTGTAAGGCAGTGCGGCCTTGGGCACTCTTGCAATGGCATGGAGGGCATGTTCTCGATCTTGCAGCGCTTCGATGTGCACTTTTTCAAGGGGCTGATGAGCCCCACATCACTCTCATCACCTTTGTCGATTTGTGATGTGCCTTTGGCAGGAACTGATTAGGGGAGTGTGGGAGGAGGATGAGGAAGAGTATATACCAGGGCACCCAGCAGCCACTTTTCTATTTCTAGTGGTGGCGCGCAGCTGCGTGAGAGAGCACTGTGTCCACTCGCACTTTTGTTTTCCCTTTGCGCATGGAGCACACCACTTTCCATTAGCAGAGATGCACCTGCCTGGCTTGCCCATGCAGCAACAGTTATTGCACTAGAGTAGGAGGGAAGCTGCTTAGTGAGTCTAAAGCATACCAAAACAAAACTTACTGGTCTACTGTTAGCATCGGATGTAGTGCCAAGGCCATCCAGTGGTGGTACTTCGATGTATGCTCATTGCCATGTTGCATGCACTGGACATGCATTTGCACCTTTGTCTATGCTGGTGCTCTCATCGCTCTGCTCACTTTCCCCTTCACTTGTCACCCTGCTCTCCCAAGATTCACCTGTCACTTCACCCACTACCTTGACATCAGTTGCTGCTGAAAGTGCACGATGTGCACCTTTTCGTCTTCTTGCACTTCAGTGGTATCGATATCACTCGCTTCATCGATCACCCTGAACTCACCTTCTAGCTGCTCCAAGTTTACCTTGGGCACCTGCAATTCGGCTGTCAAGAGTGCATGGCACACCTTGCATGCTTCGGTGCACTCTGTGCATGCGTCCAGTGGACCCGCCAGTTTATGTGCCCTATGCTCAAATTCTGTGGACCTCTCTTTCTCCTTGATCATCTTGTGCATGTCAGGCATCAGTTCCTTACCCCAAGTAAGCCACTCCTTGACCAAAATCCCACTGAATATGCTGCATGCCTTTCCAAGGAGCATGTCAAGTTCTGCATCATTCTTGACAGTGTCCGCTCAGCTTTTATACATGTTCTACACACCCCCATTCTTAGCCAACCATGCCAGTTACAGAAAGGGAAAAAGTGCACCAATTTACTGCAAAATCCTTCGCCCCAAGCCTGCATAGCTGCCTGCTCACTTCCAGCAACAGGGAGGGTCTCACTGAGTGCCAGGATCATCTGCCTGAGAGTTAGGGTAAATGCCGAAGACATTGGATCGTTCAGATATGGGTTGTGGAAAGAGCTATTGAGGATAGATGGTGGTCAGAGATAGATAAAGAAAGAATAGCCGCTTATGTGAGTGAAGAAAATTTTGTGCTGACCAATCATATGCTGCATGAGGACAGTCAGTACTTCAGTTGGGAGGAGATGATATGGCTCCCTATCGCCCTGTGTGCATACTATGGCATTTTTCATGATTGTGCACACCTTGTAGATGGCTTCTGCTCACTTTGTGCAGTGTGCTTTTGCATGCTTTTGTGTTCCCAAGTGTGCTTCCATGTGCTTTCATATGCCTTTGACCACTTAGATGCACTTTTGTGTGCCTTTTACATTTCTACTGTGCCTTTAGCTGCCTTCTATTATGTGCTCTAAATGTGCCTTGTTATGCTTTAAACTGCCTCCATGCACCCCCCACACTCCTTATCTGCCTTTCACAGTTATTGCATGCTTAATGTGCCTTTATGCACTCCTTTTACATTTTAACTGCAACACACATTCTTTGCTGCACACTCATTGCACAATCCACTTATCACACACACAACAATCTACCACCACACCAATTGCACTATGCATCATAGCTTCCAGCTTACTGGGGTGCTTATTCGAGGTGCACCATGATTCCAGCATGAGCAAACTGTGCATTCTTACATAATCTGGGTGCTTTCACATAATCCTAGCACTTTGGCACTATTTGGCCTCGCACAGCATCTCCTTATAGTTCTTCCACATTTCCAATTGGCATTGCTTTATCTGATAACTGGCACAGGTCGATCACATCACTATTACTAAGGCACAGCATGCGATGCATAATACTGAAATAGATTAATTGGAAAGAGTGCACAGGACCTAGAGCACACCAGAAATAGAGCATCATACTGAAAAGTCAGATATTGGGCTATAGCGTGTGCAAATCTTATCAGCTAAGGCAGTGGCATAGTGCAGTTGGGTTTAGATGGGCAAATGGATGCACTTGTGGGTAGCACATGGCGCTTTCTATTTTTATACTTTATTTTACCATTTTTTTATCATATAAGCCATTTGTACATAGTAGGCGGACAGATAGAGAATCCAGAGGATCTTTTTCCCCCTCATAATTCATAGCTCATTCAGCATCGCACATAGTCTGTGCACCAGCATTCAGTCCATGTGCCTTTGTAGTATGCCTTTCGTATAGCCATTTTTGCATATTGTTTGCATCCCCTCATTGTATTGCCATGTTTTGTCCCTTCATTGCATTCTTTGTCTTTATTTGTGCACTCCTGCAGTGCACTCTTAATATAGCCACATTTGTTATGGGAACAGATGCCAACATAGCAGAGGAGGGGGGCATGATTTTCTCATTTTCTCATGCTATTGTCTATGTTTGCTTATTGTTCTTATTGTTTCACTCATGCTTATTGTTCTACACTCTTATTGTTCTATGCAGAGCCACAACCACACACCACTAATTATTCATCATCACTCTCCCATGCTATTGTATTAGTCTGTGGACATGCTCACTCTTTTCTCATGTTATTGTCTATACATTCTTATTGTCTCTTGCTAGTTACATTCTCATGCTTGTAGTATTTAATCTGCAATGCAAAGATCAGGAAAGCTCAGCTTGACCTGATCATTCTAACATTCTCAATGAACTACTGAAAGTCATCCTCAACCATTGCTTATAAGCATACAATGAATTCTGATCAAGAAGAACTATTGATCCTAACAAAAGGTCAAGCTGTTCTACCCTACTGACTAATCTAAGTCTAGGCAGCCACCACCAACCAACGATAAATGCAACTCTTATAAGAAACAGATAGCATGCACGATGGCAGCATTTGCTACCCCCACTGTCCCCAAGACACCCACTGTGCCTGTCTGAACAGTAGAAATAAAGATGAGAGCACCCACTGACTTTTCAGGTGACCAATCAAAAACTATGCTCTTCCTCTTGGAGTGCAGAGCATATACTGTATAGATGCCAACCCCCAGGCATTTGAAGATGATTGATGAAAAATCCTGTTCATGCTTTTGTACATGAATGGGGAAACAGCAGGGCCCAGGAAACAGGCATACTTGGAGGAACGATACATTGAATCGAAACCCTGGGACTCATTCCAGGAATTTATTGCTAAGGTGTGAGCAGCCTTCTTGCTGATTGACGATGCAGAAAATGCACAAATGCAACTCAGAGGACTCACACAAGGGGTGAAAGGGGTTGATGAGTACATTGCCCTGTTTAAAACACTGGCATACCACACCAAGATAAAGGAGGATGCTGATGTCATTGAATATTTTGTGGATGGACTCAATAACTGAGTTCTCAATAAGGTCTTCAGGATGGAGAACCCACTGGACACAATCGAGGGATGGTACACCCATGCAGCGAGAGTGGAAGGGCACCTGAGGAGGGCAAAAGCGATCAAAGAGAGAACTTACAGCAAGGCAAGAGGGGGAGGAGGATCAGGAGGCTCCTCAAAGGACCCAAACACCATGGACATCAATGTGATGTGCCTCTCCTATGCAGAGAGGCTTGAACATATCAAAAAATGGAAGTGCTTCATCTGTCACAAGGCAGGGTACAGAGCAAGCAATCATAAGGAAAAAAAGGAACCTCCTGTGAAAGAAGAAAAGAAAGCAGATGAAAAGAAGCAGGAAATAAAGAGGACACCCAGAGACCACTACCAAAGGATCCGGACCCTCATCAATGAGCTAGAAGAGAAGGAGAAGGAGGAAGTCCTTGATTTGATGGTAGCAGAGGGTTTTTAAAGCAGCAGCCTGCATTGGCAGCAGACCCCACCAGAGTCATAGTCTCAAGTATATTGGTAGCACAAGTAAGCAACCAATCTATGCGCATTCCTGTTCATTATGTGCTAGGAGACAAAAAAGCTGAACTACCCACCTTAATCGACTCTGGGGCAGTAATGATACTCACCCTGGAAACCTAGCAAAAACCTGTTAAAAAGCTTATGAAATATAACTCAGGCTAGAGGAAGGGTGCAAGTCGGTACTAAATATCACTGCTAATACCAAAATGCTGTTTTTAGTGATGTGAAATGGTAAGGGATGTGACGAATAGTCTTTAAAAGCATACAAAGATGTTTGAAAAAGTTCAAATAGGTTTGAAGACATGCAAAGTAGTTCAAAATAGGTTCAAATAGGTTCAAAGTTGTTTGGGTGAGTTTGAGGAGGTTCAAAGGTGTTTGACTGGTGTATTGAGATATGTTGACAAATGAATATAGCAAATAAGAAGTGGTTTTTGAGTGTTGATAGGCGATGACGAGTTGAGAGCAAATACAAAAGTTCGAGGAAGTTCGCAATATTTTGCAGAACTTCAGAGATACAATGTGAGCTAAGACTCAAGAGAACTGCTCTTAAATCTGATAGTAGTGGAGAGGGTAACTTATTCTCTGTTTTTCTAAGTAACTAGTACAAGTCTATATACATTTTTGAAGAGATAGTACTAAAAAGGGAAATAAAACCTGTGTCAAACATGAGGCAATATATCAAATAATGAGGACTTTGTAGATCATAAAATAAATGATAAATAATAAATAATTAAAATATACATGTCCCCATATGGTAAAAGTACTTATCTTTTGCTTCAATATATCATTGAAACATAAAAACACTATTATTGCATCCTAAATTTCTTGTAATCTCTCCTTGTGTCCAGTAGTGCTTGATATGCAATGGAATAACTCATTCTGGTTGTGCAGCATGTATCGAAAGGGTTTTAGGAACAGCTATGTGGTGGCCAATGTTATTCAAAGTAGTACAAAGTCGTTTGCAGTGTCACGAAATTGTTCAAAATCATTCAAAATCGTTTGAAGTCATTTGAAGTCATTTGAAGTAGTTCGAAGTAGTGCAAAATAAGTCGAAAAGAATTCGAAGTCAATTTTGTAGTGTTCATAGTGATTCGGAGGGTCTGTCATAGTGTGTCGATACAATTGGAAACTTTCTCCAGACCTTAGAGTGTGCAGTGAACCTATCATCCTCCCCCTTACTAAAATCCTAACTGTCCCAGTTAGCCAATCGAAGTCACATGCAAAATGCATGATCAGGGTGAGAAAATTAGCAAGGTTAAAAGTACTGCTTGTTCTTCCATGTCACCTCCTACATTCATCAACTCTAACTTCTATAATGTCTCTCCTCATCGAACTCAATGCCAAAATGCTCGAATATGTGAAATTGATGCCCAAGCATGGCGTCGCTGAGGACTCAGATTTCGAACTGTGGGGGAAGGGTTTTTGTGCGAAAATGGTACATCTCTCACTGATCTGTTTGTGGTCAAAATGCTAAAAGTTTTGGGTAGGTGGAATATGATGAGCTTGCTGAAGATCTAGGCAAGGAGCACAACACAGCCATTCAAAAAATTGTTGACAAAGTTTTTGAGGTTTTCAAGCCCATGGCTCGATGCAAATGGATTTCATGGGGTGGGGAGCTGTTATTCATAGATTTGGCTGAGGAGATAGAACACAGAAGAAGGGAGGAGGGAGAAAAATGGGCTAGAGAGGAGCAGGAGGAGGCAAAGAGGGTGGAAATTGAGGGTCTGAGGAGGGCATTGGCAGACACTCAAAATGTGGCTCTTGCTGCATTTCGTGTAAAGATGATTTTGAAGGAGGACTTGAAAAAGCAGAGTGTGAAGTTTGAGGCTGAATTAAAGGCGATTGAAAGGGCAGAGGAAGGCGAGGACAACAAAAATGACAACGAAGACAAGCTGCCCATGGTGAGGGTGGCAAAGCGAAAGGTGGTAGAGGTTGAGAGCAAAGAGGATGAGGAAGAGGAGGTTGCAGGGGTAGAGGCTGTGAAGCAGGCATGAGTCAAAATGAGTGCATTGCTCGATTTCAAAGGTCCAGTAAGTGTTTTCTCTTATGTTCGAAGATTTTTTGTGCAGCTAATTACTTCCATAGTGTGATCAGTATATTGGGTTCAAGTCCCAGCCATGGTGTGTTGTTAGGGAGGGCACCGCAAAGTGTTCAAAGTGCACCCAGGAAGCACAAGGCTGTTACTGGGTGGGATTGTCGAGGTGAGGCCTTCAAAAAGGCAAAGCAAAGAAATTCACAGGTGCGAAATGAGATTCACACCCCAGACAAGGTACAAAAAATATTTAAAATTGTTTCAAAGAACTTACTAACTGGTTTTCAAACTTTGTAGTGCATTGAATTTGCATTGTTGGCCTTTTCGAAGATGGCAAGCAAGTCACGGGGACTTTGAAGCCATCGAAAGAAAAGAAGAAGTCATCAAAGGGAAAGGTGAAGGTGATAGAGTGATGGGAGATTGGAGAAAATGAGGATGACTGTGTGGCATGCCATGGTTTAATTGCTGCAAAATTGGCACAGAAAAAGGTAGAGATTGAAATATTGGGGAGGGAGGTAGAGGTGTTGGAGGAGATGTTGGAAGAGTAGGACTTTTTGTTTCTGTTTTTTTGTTTTGTCTATTCCAAATTATTTTTTTGTTAAATGTCTTTGGAAAGTAAGATGAAGAAGAAATGAAGATATAACAAATAAAAAAATCAAATTTTTTAGGAAAAGGCTCAGTAGTTCATCATAGCTGAAAAACCCTTTGAAGTTTGCATGACCATGCTATGATGTGATATCGCGACTTGTATCGTACACTAAAAGTAATCGAAATCTTTTGTAAGTAATTGCAAAAAAAGAAAAGAAAGGATAATTATTCATTTTCAAAGTCCTGAAAATCTTCAAAAGTATCTTCGTCGAAGTTCAAAGTTGTTCAAAGTTGTTCGAGGCGCTCAGAGTCAATATCGAGGAAATTCAGTAGAAGGGAAATTGATTTTCAAGCAAGATATGGTAGCAAACAAAATGCAGCAATAGGTCGATGTAGTACTGAATTATCAAGCTTGCAGAGAATGTAAGCCCCTTTGTAGTTTCATTTGATAATAATAAGAGGGCCAAAATATTGTGGTTACATTTTGCGATTAAGGGATTTCTCAATTTTTGTGTTTCGAAGCAGCACTAAATCTCCTTTTGCAAAGTTGTAGTCATGCATTGTATGTTTGTGAAGAAGTTCAAAGTGTTTCACAGCTTCGATTTGAGAGGTGTAGAGCTTTGAATATAACACTTCAAGGTCGTTAGATCATTTTTGTAATGCTATGGCTCGTCGAGCTATAAGATTAGTTGTCAATAAGATGGAATTGGGTGGCGGTTGTAAGTATGTTGCCTTAGAGATGTTGAGGGGGATTAGAGGATGTGCTCCTGTAACTGTGAAGTAAGGAGAACAACCCATGCGTTTACAAAATGTAACTTGTTCTGCCCAAAATACTGAGTGTGCCCCTGCTGACCATTTCACTTGTTCTCCATCAACAGCTTTAAATAACGATTGTTGAACATCGAAGTGGGCTTGTTCAACAAATCCATTGGCACACAAATTATACCCGCTAATTCGAATATGGTTAATGTAAAATCATTTTGCAAGATACTCCATAGCTGTGATAAATGCAGTGCTATTGTCAGTTACGATTTTGTATAGTGAACCCCATTGACAAATAATGTCTTCAAAGATCCAATCGCCTGGAGATGTGGCATTTTCGCATCGAAGTTTTTACCATTCTGGATAGGTCATTAGTGAGCATCGACCTTGTACAATGTGTCTAAATCTATTTGAAGGTGGCATTTGCATCATATCAATATAGACCTTGCCAAAAAGGGGTGCTGGAGTGACGACTGTGGGTAGAATTAGAATATTTCATGCTTGTTGAATTTGGCATAGGTGGCAGGTTCAAATATACCATGCAGTGTTGGCTTTCATGTTCAGCCATTAAAATCAAAGGGCAGTAACTGATTTCGTAGCGAAAACCATTTTGTGTCCAATGTTGTTGTGAGCTGCATAAATGATTTTGAGATGACATTCTGGAGGAGCAATGATTTTGTGTGCTCCATGGGAGTCTTTTCTCCATAGTTTGCCCAAATCTAAAAAGAATTTAGCGCAATATTGAATAAAGGTAGCATATTCTGCATCTGATAGATCAGGGGGTTGCACCAAGTCATGTAACCATTTTTGAATGTGAAGTAACCTTTTGTTGTTTGTTTTTGTATTATTCATTTGTGGAACATCATTATAAGTGAAGTCCTCCCCCTTACTGAAATTTGAAAAGAGGGAGAGGGTCAAAATTTGATGCAAAGTAAATGGTTGGGTTGTAATAGGATTTATTTGATGCATGAAACTGTGAAGATGGTCAATCCAGTCTCCAAAATTATCTTCGTTGTTGAGCTGAACATCTTTGTCTTGTGGGGGGCATCTCAAAAGTCTGTCAGGACCATGGTGTGTCCCTGTGATATGGACTAATGTAAAGTGAAAGGTTAGGATGGATACTATCCATTGATTGATGCTAGTGCTAGGTGCTATATCAGGATTCGAAAGCATGCCTTTGATATATTGTGTGTCAACTTCGACGATAAGCCTTTGAGCTCCTATTAGGTACAATCATAGTGCTCCCAGGGTGTGATATAGACCATAAAGTTTGAGTTTTGGCTGCAAAAATTGGAATTGGCAGTCATTAAGTGTAATTGATTCAAATCAACTATAATATTGTTTTCAAGGGTTTTCGGGATTGCATTGGGCAAGAAAGAAACCAATAGCGATGTTCGAAGTGTTGACTGATAGGATAACCAGGGCTGAAGATGAGTAATTGATAGCTTGAATTGCTGGGGAATTGATTAGAGCTTCTTTCAAATCTTCTTGGGCTGCTATTTGTTCCACTCTAAATTTGAAAGGAACATCTTTTTGAGTGAGTTGGATCAGTGCTGCAGCTCGTTGAGCAAAATTTCAGATAAAGATATGACAAACTCCAATGGTTCCTAGGAACACTTTGACTTCAGTGAGGCTTTGACATGGTCCCCACTTGCTAACAGCTGCAATTCGAGTAGGATTGGCCATATGACCTTCGATATTGCATCAATGCCCTAAAACAATTATTTCAGGGACACAAAGATAGAGTTTTGGACTTGAAAATGTTCCTCTGGAATACTTCATGCTCTGAACTATCTGATTTAAATTTTCAAAGTGTTCTCAGACGAAGCGTTGAATAGTTGGATTGTTGGGAATCATTTTATAGGATCCATCAATTGTTCTATATTCTGATTTTGGACCCTTAACTGGTGTGTCATTGATGTAAGGGATGGTGATATGAGGAATTTCGGGCTATAGAATAAATGTCACATCATCATGTAAGATAGGGACATAATTTGTCCAACCCATGGGTAGAGTAACAATGCAAAGTGCTCCAAACAGTGTCTGAAACATTGTCAGATCACAAGATGATTCTGTGACTTTCCTTTCATCAAATGCCACATAAATCCACATGATTATCCCCTGAATTTTTCTGCTAAATGTTTGGGTATCAGTACAACACCTGAGTGCTGGATCATTACTTGGTTAAGCAGTTCGAGACTGTGGACGATTCGAAGCGATTTCACATCCTGTTTCGCGATGCAAAACCATTGTAACCAGTATGAAGAGTTTGATGGTTCATATACTCCTGCTTCTATCTTCTTTTTCAGCATTTCACATATCTGTTCATACAAACCTAGAGGTATAGGAATGTTTTGCTCAACCCATGGAGTGTGAGGAACGACAGGAAATTCTATAGGAGGAAAAAAGTCAGAGCGAAAACTTCCTCACCCTTGTTCTGTCCATGCAAAAGCTGTTTCCTGATTTTAAATAAAATTGTGCATAAGATTTCATTCCTCTGGCCATAGAAAATTGCCAAAATGATTCTTGTCGATGATAGCTTTATTTTCAAGTGAATATCTGGAAGTGGGAATGAACGATGGTGGATGAGGATTTAATTTTGGCATGTTTTTGAGAGGGTCACCAGTAATTGTTCAAATAATGTGAAATCGGTCAGGTAGCTCAGTAATAACAGGGCAAATGTTTTGTGTGACAAGTTTGTATTTCTTTTTTGATGCCTGTGAAAATCGGATATGAGGAGTCAATAATAGGTGTAGAAGGCATAGACATCGCCATTGAGGTCGATAAATATGTTTCATATTGATGACTGGCTGTTAAATATAAATTTGCAAGGATCAAAGAATAAGAAATGGATTTTGAGGAGTTTGAGGACTCCATATTGGGAATATTCACAGTGCGTTTGATAGTGATAGATAAATTAGAGAAATCGAATGAGATAATGAAAGTGCACTGGTCATTGTCCAAAATTTTGTCCTCTAGTTGTGAAAACCCTTTCAACAGTGATTAGAAAAGGGTATTGTGGGGATTGCACATGATGATGTCAAATTAGAATCATATATTGTGATTGTCTGAGCTTCATTTCTGTAGTTTTTAATGGTGCTTTCAGTGAGCACATCAAATGGTTGACCAAGTAAGATATCGTAGGCTGGGTTGCGAATTATGTGAATTTGCATGAATAGCGTGATACTCCCCACTTTGCAAGGCACATTTCATGCTAAACCCAAACTTTCATTGATGCCTCCATTAGCCAATTGGAGTGGGATGTGGATTGAAGGATCGTAAGCGAGGCCAAGTTCATGGCAAATTTCTTCAGACATTGCAATAATTGAAGAACCAGGGTCTATGACACTTTCGACTGGATTCCTTCCATTAACATTCATGATAATTGACCTAATTGAACAGGATTCCTTTGCAGTGATGAAGGGTTCTGGAATATCGCCAGGTTGAAGACTGTTAATATAAGTTTCAAATGGATTATTGATTACAAAAATCTCATTGTTAAGCAGATTCATGGCATTATTTCCTTTGGACTGCTGAATTCGATGTGGAGTGACCTGTTCCTTCCATTTTGTATGAATTTCAGGCGATAGAGACAACAATTCCTTGGGGGTTAGTGTGATAATTAGCATCTTCATCGAATGAGCAAAAACATCTTTCATGATTTTATTCTTTTGAATCGGAGCTTGGGTATGGTGCAAAGGACCATCTTTGGCTTTACCTTTCACAGTTGATCCAAAGTTTTGTTTGTGTGGTGGTAAGTATGAATTTTCTTTTGCAGCAGCGTAAGGATGAATGATAGGCTGTGAAGTTGTTTCTGAAGTTGAAGATGATGCCGAAGTCAAGGTCAGTAGGTTTGTTGCTGTAGACAAGATGGATGACATGGTTACTTGTGGAGTCGATTGTTCGACTGCCACAGTGTTTGGGGAAACTGAAGGTCAAGAGACAGGGACTATTGGTATGCTTGAATTAGTTTTACCAAAGGCCCTACCACTTCACAAGGCATATATCTCTTGTTCAAGCTTTGCGATGCGATCTTTGGGTGTTGTGGATTGTTCAGAAACTTGGTAGATGCCTCTAGGTGGTGTCAAAGTAGCTGTTGAGGATATGATGTTGTACATTAGTAATGATGCAGTTGTAGTTGAAGGATTTTGTCGAGTCCATTCATCAATTCTGTCTTTGATAAAGCAACCAGGAATGTTTCGAGGGGTGAACCATCTATTTGGAAGGACAATTGTTCTTTGTTGTTCCTTTTACACTTTCCTTTTTTGATATAGGACTGGCAAACCAAGCAGTTGCTAATGAAATGATCAGTGAGTCCACAAAAGACACAAACTAAAGTTTCAAGCAGGTCTGAGCAAAATCCACTGTTAGTTCAAGGAGAATTAGTGGGTTTTGAACCTGCTAGAGCCATGATGAGTGTGCTTGCGAATTTTTTGAGAATCACTGATAAGTCTTCCAATTTGATCTGTGTTGAAAATGTCAAAGTCAATGCCGAGGTTTCTAAAGACTATAACATTGCCAATTTCGAACTAATTGACCTCGCTAAAACAAATTTCACTGCTACATGAATGTTGTCGAGTGGGTAGGTGTCATCTGGATAGTGGTCGGGAAATTTTAGTTTGAGTCATCATGCAATTCATGACCATAAACCTGGCTGAAAACCTCGAACAAACACTCTACTTTGTTCTGCCTCTGAAATTTGGCCTTTAAAGAGTAGAAACTTCATAATGTTGTAGAATGACCTGTAATATAATTCTAAGTCACTTGTGTTAAAGATACCCATCTGAAGTTGTTCACCAATGAGTTTGGCCATGTCCGAAATTGCCCATTTTTGATCGTCTTTGGAACCAGGATATAGTCTGTGGATTGCGACATGAAAATCTTGAAATGAAGTGCCAGTTTCATATTCGGGAATTGATTCCCAGAGTTCGGATGTATCGATATTGACATATCGACAGGCATGCTTCTTCATAAGTTCTGGATCCATAACATTAGAGTCGATAAAAAGTATTTCAAGCTCGTTAAATATCGACATAGCTCTTGAGGTTGAGTAGAGTCGAATTTAGGTGCTGTGGAATGTCCACAAGCTGGCATTGTCACTTGGGTGGCCATAGATGTACTGATTCGAGGAGTTAGAACCTGAGCGAAAGATGGTAGATATGTCAAAGTAGCTGGAATAATGAATGATGTAGTAGACGATGAGGAAGAAGAGGAAGATGAGGTTGGAGATGAGGAAATAGGTGAAGGAAACAGATGACAATATGTAGATTCTGCATCAGAGACAGGAATTAGAATATCCCCCAATTGTTCGAGAGATTTGAAGGCATGGCGAGTCTTGATTCTAAGGTTTCAAGCTTGGGTTGGCCTGAGCCAGGAGATTTGATGTTATAGTCAAAGCTCCTAAATCAAATGTAAGTCGACACTCGTAAGTGACGATGTTCAGCAGAGGTTCTGATCACCGAAGCTCGTAAGCAACGGTTGAGCGAGAGACTTAGATCGCAACTTGTTAGGAGCATAAGAAAGACTAGGTCAAGCTAAGCTCGACCAGTCCTGTATTCATCGTTTAAATAGTACAATTGTAGATCATAGATGACGAGTCATGCTATGAGAACAATAAAGACAATAAAAGTGAAAAGACAATAGCTAAGGGCATCCGCAGTGTACACTACAATAAGGTGGGAAGATGGAGTCGTAAGATTAAAGGTTCGCGGTCGCGAGACAGTAAAGCAAAGAACAATAGCGTGAGACGTATGCAATGTAGAACAATAAGAACAAAAAGGATTTGATTTTCCCCACGCTTCTTCGTAACATTAGCCCCTCCTCGATGTTTCGAGTTCCAACCGAAACTAAGTCCTAATCATCTGCATCAGGTCAAAAGACACTGCATCGTTGGTCGTCGCGGTGAATGTGCTGAGAGATGTAGGAGTTGGGGTATCATGGGCGTAGACCCAGGTCGGTAGCTCAATGTCGTCTCCCCCAGCGAAGTGCACCGTGGTGCCAGTGACAAAGGTAGAGAGTGGTGGGAGGTGAGGGGCGGAGACAATTTTAAATAAAATGAGTATGTAGCAGAGCATCATAAAAAAAATTGACGTGCCAAAGACGGCGCCAAGAGTGATGATGACATAGATGTTGTAGATCATAGTGGTCGCATTTAAGTAGTGCGATGACGTGGCGGGACGTCACGTGTCGGATTGTTCGGACAGAAGAGCACAGAGTGCTCGGGTCACCACCGTTGACAGTGGGGGCATTGGTATTTGGGGCAGTGTGAAGAGAAATGCCCAACTCGTGCACAGGTGAAACAGACTGAGTTATGCATCCATGAGGGTGCGGGCACGTGTTCAGCAGTGGTTTGGGTGGGATAAGGGGTGGGCGCTCGTTGTGGTGGAGATTGTGAAACGTATGGCAGAAGTGGTGGGTGTGGAGATGTTGTTAGTGGCGTCTCTTCATCTTCTTCATCACTTAGTGGTTCTATGATAAAAATCTGTTGCAGTGTGGGGACCCACTCTCCGGGTCTGTAATGGAGCGCCTGCTCATCCAGGCTTCTCATGAGCGGGAGCAGATCGAGATAGTAGGCCTCTTCTGTCAGTCATCGGAATACACGCTGGAGGCAGGAGATGGCTCTGTAGGTTTCGAAGAGATTTTGTGCAGTGCTGTGCAGGAGCGCGCGGTCTTGGGTCATGGACAGCAATCTTTCTTCATTTCGGATGTCGTCCGTGTCTCGGACGAAGCTGAGAATAAGCTCGAAGGTTCTAATGGGGTCAGGGTCAGGTGTGACATTCATGAAAAAGTGAAGAGGGCGGCTCATATTCAAGGGAGGTTGTGGGTAGATCTATATTCACCCAATATTTCAGCAGCATTCTTTAAATGAGCTGCTGGCTTCCAGGTGTTTTCTGCCATGCTGTATCCCTTCCACTTTACCAGGAATCAAATTCTTTTGCCTATCCCTTTGTGAGCCAAAATAGCTTCAACCTCGTGTTCCAGTTCTCCTTCGATCAGATCGGGTGGTGGAGGAAGGAAGTTTGGTCCATGAGTTTCGTTCTCCTTGAAACGTGAGAGAAGTGAGGCATGGAATACGGGGTGAATTCTCCACTGAGAGGGGAGCCCTAATTCATAGGCATGGGACGAGATTACTCGTGTGATGGGGAAGGGTCCCTCACGTCTAGGGGCGAGCTTTCTGGTCGGGTATCCTAGCTTCAGGTTTTTTGAGTCGAGCCAGACTTTTTCTCCCACCATGAATGGACGGAATCCTTGTCCGTTTTGCCCGATCATTACTTGTCGGGAGAGTTCATGGGCCACCAGGGCTTTCCGCCATATGTTTCCTAGTTTGGCTATCCTCTATTTGGTAGCTGGCACGTTTGTTTTCTGATAAGTCGTGGGGATAGCCCTAGGGTGTGCTCCCATCATTACATAAAATGGGGTGTTTTTAATAGCTGAGTGATGCTTCTGGTTGTGTGTGAATTCGGCGGTGGTGAGGTGGCTTTTCCATTGCAAAGGTTTGTTTGCACAAAAGATTCGGAGGTAGATCTTGAGTTCCTGATTTACCCTCTCTGTTTCCCCATTGGTCTGTGGGTGGTAAGCCATGCTCATTGCTAGCCTTATTCCCAGGAGTCTCCCCAGTTCTTGAAACGCGTTTGAGGCGAAGCGCGGGTCTCGGTTGGATATAATCTTATCTGGGAGGCCGAATCTCCTGAACACGTTGTACAGATAGAGATCGGCCGCCCCTAATGCATCGACGCTTTTGTTACAGGGGATGAAAATTACCCCCTTAGTAAGACCATGGTCTACCACAACCATGATGGTGTCACATCCATCGCTTATTGGGAGATCCGTGATAAAGTCCATTGTCACCAGTGCGAATGGTCGAGTGGCGCTAGATTTGATCGGAGATAATCCTGGTGTTGTCGGGTGTGTATTCACCTTCATCTGCTGGCAGGTGGTGCAGCCATCGACATAATTCCAGACAAAAATGGTCATTCCTGGCCACCAGTAGTCCCTCCGTACTAATTCTAGGGTCTGAAATCGGCCGGGGTGTCCAGTAAGTATGTTATCGTGGTACTTTTCCACGATCTTTCTCCTTAGTTCTTTGTCATCTGGGATGTAGCATCGATCTTTGAAAAAGACCATCCCATCATCTTCCATTTTCCAGTCTTCTACTGCCGACTTGATCGGTGGTGTTCCTCCTTCCTTGATGGCCCTTACTATCTCCTTTAGTAAGTCATCTTGCATCATGCTTTCTGCCAGTACTTCCTCCAGTTCGGTGTCAATTGTCTGTGTGAAGATCTCATCCTTCAGTAAGGTGATGTCATCGTTATCATTGTCGATATCGGGTATGTGATCTCCCCTCCATGATAAGGCATCAGATTGGATCATCATCTTTCCCGGGACGTGTACCAATTGCAGGTTAAATTGCGATAAAAAGAGGCTCCACCTAGCCTGTCGCCGATTTAATTTCCATGCTACCCTGAAGTACATTAGGTTCTTGTGATCTGATAGGATTGTTGTTGGGTGTTTGGATCCCTGGAGAGTGTCTCCAGGTTTCCAGTGCTCGTATTATTCCTAACAGCTCCCGATCGTAGATCTCATAGTTTCGTTCGGTCGCTGTCAGGGAATGGGAGATATATCTGCAAGGGTGCCAGTCTCTGTTGGTGTCGGTTTGTTTTAAGACGGCACCTGTCGCGTACTTGGAGGCATCGCTCTCGATTACAAATGGTTTCCCTGCATCAGGCATCAGCAATACTGGCGCCTCAGGGAATTTCTTTTTTAGTGAGTCGAATGCCCCTTGGCACTCGTCTGTCCAGCTGAAGGGCTGGTCCTTCCTCGTTAAGTCATTGAGTGGCTTAGTAATTGCGGCAAAGTTGCTGATGAATCTCCTATAGAAGTTCCCGAAGCCTAGGAACGATCTAACCCCCTTTACATTAGTTGGGGGTGGCTAGTCCTTTATTCCGCTTAGCTTAGTCAGGTCCATGGCTAGCTGGTTTGGTCACAGAATCAGTCCGAGGAACTCGACCTCTTGTACATCGAATCTAGATTTCTCAGGTTTCAGGTACAGGTCGTTTTCCCTTAGCCTTGCTAGGACCTTCTTTGTCCTCTCCTCATGTTCTTTCTTGTCTTTGGAGAAGATGAGAATATCGTCCATGTAGATTACCAGCCACCCCTCGTTTAGCATATCTCGGAAGATGTCGTTCATCATTGCCTGGAAAGTTGCCAGGGAATTACAGAGGCCGAAAAACATGACTTTGGGCTCGAACAGCCCTTTGTTGGTTTTGAAGGCCGCCTTCCACTCGTCTCCCTTCTTTATTCGGATGTTGTGGTATCCCCATCTGATGTCCAACTTAGTGAACCATTTTGCCCCTTTCAGCTTATCAAGTAGATCGCCGATCAATGGAAGTGGGTAGGAGTTCTTGATGGTTCCTTCGTTTAAATACCGGTAGTCTTGGCATGGTCTGAGTGCGTCAGAGTCCTTTTTTGCTACGAAGAAAAATGGCAATGCCATAGGGGACTTGGATGGAGTGATGTATTTCTTCTTCAGGTTGTCATCGATGAATTCGTCCAACTTTTTCTGTTCTGCCGGGGTGATTGGGTAAACCTTGCAGTCCTTTGGGATGAAATCCGGCTTAAGCTCGATCGCATGGTCCCACGGTCTCGATTCGGGAAATCTTTCTGATGCCGCTTTTTCGAACACGCTCCGATACTCCTTATATTTATCGGGGAGCAGGTCATCGAGTGATTGTTTCTCTTTGACGTTTTCCTTCTTGTGAACAAGCCTCTGCGAGATGGAGGTTTTTGCTTGGATGTGAGTTGTGTGGGAGAAGGCGAATCTGCCGGTTAATCGAGATCGAGTGATGCGTGAGATGTGCCTGAGTGCCTGGTAATTTGGGGAAATATAGTCATGTTCGATCATGAGGGGGGATTCTTTGGTCCTGAACACCCCGATCATTGGTTCCCCTCAGATGTAGGCAAACAGTGCATCTGTCCCATCGTTGTTCCCTTCAGTGTCAAGTGATAAGCCGATATCGGAGTTGTCCAGTGCAGAGATCCATGGATTGATCTCGGGATGAGTGTCCGTTGCCGTGTCCATTGCCAGGTGTGATCCGTTTCCATCGAGTTCGTCTGCGGTGCAAAGTCCTTTTGTGAGATGAACTGTCCCGAGCCTACTCTTCACGTGCTCGGCAGCGGCAAGGTGGGTTTTCCCGAAGGTCTCCCCAGCACTCCTTCTAGGTAGCCTCCTGAGAGTCGGGCTCAATGTTACTCTCGGTGCGAGCGGCCCCTTGTCATCTATAGTGAGACTTTGCTTACCGATCATGGTTCATGTTCATTTGATCATGGTCCGGATTTTCCCCATAAGGGACTTTTCGGTTTGTCTGTCAGTAAGGGTCCCCTTTTCCCAGTTGATGATCGGGTTACATCTTTGGAGCCATGTGTACCCCAGGATCATCATTTCCTTTCCCAGCCCCATTATCAGCATCCTGATCTTTTCCTCCCTTCCCCCGATTTCGGTGTCAATATAGACATAGTGTGAGATTGTCCCGTTCTTGTTCAGGGTCCCGTCAACATTTTTGGCAAGGATTCTCCTGGCAAGTGGGATTTTCTTTAGTCCGAGTTTCATGACAACTCGGTGATCGATAAAGGTTTCACCCGCTCCTGAGTCAATCAGGGTGGGGATTTCGGCTTTTTCGTTGTCTAGCAGACAGTGAACTGGGACGTGCATGGATTGGTTGCTTACGTCTGCTACAAGTACACTTGAGACAACAACTCTGGCGGGCTCTGCTGCTGATGCAGGCCGCCACTTCAAAAACCCTCTTCTACCATGAGGTACCTCTTCTTTCTGCTTCTCTTCCAGCTCGTTGATAAAAGCTCGAATTTTCATGTAGTGGTCACGGGGGGTCTTCTTCGTTTCCTTCTTTTCTTCTTTAGCGGGAGGCTCTTTCCCTCCTTTGTGCTTGTTCGCCCTATGCCCTGTTTTGTGGCAAATAAAACACCTTCCTTCTTTCATATGTTTTACCCTCTCTGCATAGGAGAGGCACGTCGTGTCGATTTCCATAGCATTTGGATCTTTGGAGGAGCTGCCCGCTCCCCCCCCTCCTACCTTGCTGTAGGTTCTTTCTTTAATCGCTTTCGCTCTCCTCAAATGTCCCTCTGCCCTTGCTGCATGAGTGTACCATCCTTCGATGGTGTCGGGTGGGTTTTCCATTCCAAATACCTTGTCTAGGACTCGATTGTTGAGTCTGTCTACGAAGTATTCGATGAGCACTGCATCTTCTTTAATCTTGGTTCGATAGGCCAGCATCTTAAACTGGGCTATATATTCGTCTACCCCCTTTGCTCCCTGAGAGAGCGCACGGAGTTGGGTGCGTGCATTTCCTGCGTCGTCAATCAGTGAGAATGCTGCACATACTTTCATGATGAACTCCTGGAATGTGTCCCAGGGCTTTGATTCTATGTATCTTTCCTCCAAGTATGCCTGTTTCCAAGGCCCCGCTGTTCCCCTGTTCATGTATGACAGCATAAACAAAATTTTGTGTCGGTCATCCGGGAACGCAGCTGCATTCGCGTTGACGTAGGCTCCGCACTCGAGCAGGAAGAGCATGGTTTTGGCTCTGTCTCCTGAGTAGTCGGTCGGCGCCCTCATCTTGATTTCGGTGGGGCGAGCAGCGGGAGCGGTGGGTGGTGTGGGGGCGATAGGAGCGGATGGGGCTGCCATGATTCGCTTGGTGGGAAGTGGTCGAATGGTTCTTGTAAGAATCTTGTCGTGGTGTGTGGGCTGCCTAGACTAGGGTTTAGTCGGCAGAGTATAAAACAGCTTGACCTTTTGTTATAGTCAAAGCTCCTAAATCAAATGTAAGTCGACGCTCGTAAGTGACGACGTTCAGCAGAGGTTCTGATCACTGAAGCTCGTAAGCAACGGTTGAGCAAGAGACTTAGATCGCAACTTGTTAGGAGCATAAGAAAGACTAGATCAAGCTAAGCTCAACCAGTCCTGTATTCATCATTTAAATAGTACAATTGTAGATCATAGATGATGAGTCATGCTACGAGAACAATAAAGACAATAAAAGTGAAAAGACAATAGCTAAGGGCATCCGCAGTGTACACTACAATAAGGTGGGAAGATGGAGTCGTAAGATTAAAGGTTCGCGGTCACGAGACAGTAAAGCAAAGAACAATAGCGTGAGACATACACAATGTAGAATGATAAGAACAAAAAGGATTTGATTTTTCCCACGCTTCTTCATAACATTTGAGGTGGATTAGGCATTGAAATGATTTAGAAACCCCTCATGGTGGGCTCCAAAATGATGATACTCAATCTGGAAACCTAGCAAAAACCTGTTAAAAGGCTTATAAAGTATAACTCAGGCTAGAGAAAGGGTGCAAGTTGGTACTAAATATCACTGCTAATACCAAAACATTGTTTTTAGTGATGCAAAATGGTAAGGAATGTGACAAATAGTCTTTAAAAGCATACAAAGATGTTCGAAAAAGTTCAAAATAGGTTCAAAGATGTGCGAAGTAGTTCGAAAGAGATTTGAATGGGCTTGAAGTTGTTTGGGTGAGTTTGAGGAGGTTCAGAGGTGTTCAACTGGTGTCGAGATATATCAACAAATGAATATAGCAAATAAGAAGTGGTTTTTGAGTGTCGATAGGTGATGACGAGTTGAGAGTGAATATGAAAGTTCAAGGAAGTTCGCAATATTTTGCAGAACTTCAGAGATATGATGATAGGTCCACTGCATGTGCTAAGGTCTGGAGAAGATTCCCACTCATATCATCAACACATTACAACACATACTCTAAACACTCTGAATCGCTAACGAATGCCACAAAATTAACTTCGAATCATTTTCGCACTATTTCGCACTATTTCGAATGCTTTTGAATCATTTCGCGACACTTCGAATGACTTCGCAGCATTTTGAATGACTTTGGCCACCATATAGCTGTCTTAAAACACTTTTGATACATGATGCTCAACTGGAGTGAGCTATTTAGTTGCATATTGAGCACTACTGAGCACAAGGAGAGGCTACAACAGAGTTAGAATGCAATAAGTGCATTTTTGTGTTTCATTGATATATTAAAGCAATAGAACAAGAACTCTTACTATATGGTGACACCAAATGTGTCAATTATCATCATTCCTCATTTGTTTTTATGTTTTACAATACCTTTATTGCTGTGCATACTGCCTCGTGTTCTACACCTGTTATATTTCTTTTTGGTACTTACCTCTTTGAAATGTATATAGACTTGTACCAGTTACTTATAACAATGGGGAACAGCATAAGTTACCCTCTCGCTATCATCAGATTTAAGAGTCTTTCTCTTGAGTCTTATCTTTGTGTCATATCTCTAAGTTCTGCAAAATATCATGAACTTCTTCAAAACTATCGTATTCACTTCTTGTTTTATCACCCATTGCCTATAGCCATTCGACAAACACTTCACATTTGTTAAACTCACCCTTCGATATACCTTGAACCCCTTTGAACTTATTCGGACTTATTCGGACTACTTCACATGTCTTCGAACCTCTTCGAACCATCTTCAAACTATTTCGCATGTCTTTGAACCAATTTCAAACTATTTCAAACTTCTTCATATGCTCTTACAAACTATTCGCAACATGATCCATCCTTTTGCATCACTAAACACAATGTTTTGGTCTCAGTGGTCATATTTAGTACCAACTCGCACCCTTCCTCTGACTCGTGTTACACCATCCAAAGCCATTTAGTAGGTTTTGTTTGGGTTTCCAGGTTGAGTATCATCAATGATGCAAGCTAAGACTCAAGAGAACTGCTCTTAAATCTGATGGTAGTGGAGGGGGTAACTTATTCTCTGTTTTTCTAAGTAACTAGTACAAGTCTATATACATTTTTGAAGAGATAGTACTAAAAAGGGAAATAAAACCTGTGTCAAACATGAGGCAATATATCAAATAATGAGGACTTTGTAGATCATAAAATAAATGATAAATGATAAATAATTGAAATATACATGTCCCCATATGGTAAAAGTACTTATCTTTTGCTTCAATATATTATTGAAACATAAAAATGCTATTATTGCATCCTAAATCTCTTGTAATATCTCCTCATGTCCAGTAGTGCTTGATATGCGATGGAATAACTCATTCTCATTGTGCAGCATGTATTGAAAGGGTTTTAGGAACAGCTATGTGGCAGCCAATGTTATTCAAAGGAGTACAAAGTTGTTCACAGTGTTGTGAAATCATTTGAAGTCATTTGAAGTAGTTTGAAGTAGTGCAAAATAAGCCAAAAAAAATTCAAAGTCAATTTCATAGTGTTTGTAGTGGTTCAGAGGGTCTGTCATAGTGTGTCAATATGATTGGAAACTTTCTCCAGACCTTAGAGCGTGCAGTGGACATATCAGCAGGAGGAACATTTATAGATCACTGAGTAGTGGAGAAACTTGGATTAAAGAAATTGCCTCTCCCAAAGAGGATCCTTGCCAAAAATGTTGATGGAACTCTTAACAAAAATGGGATGATCATGCACTATGTTAACATGAACACGGAGATCAGAGGAGAAAAGGAAAACATCAGACTATTGGTAACAGGCCTGGGGAAGAAAAGGATAATATTAGGTTACCCCTGGCTTCAGAAGCACAACCCCATGATTGACTGGAAGGAGGGGATTCTCTTCATTAAACCAATCAAAAGGCTCCTAATCAGAAAGATCCAAACTATGATCGAACCAACCTGGCAGGGCAAAATTGATGGTAAGCAAAGTCCCACTATAGATGACAAGGGGCTGCTTGTACCGAGAGTAACGTTGAGCCCGACTCTCAGGAGGCTACCTATAAGGAGTGCTGGGGAGACCTTCAGGGAAACCTACCTTGCCACCGCCGAGCACATAAAGAGTAGGCTTGGGATGGTTCATCTCACAACAGGACTTTGCACTGAAGATGGACAAAACTGCCACAGACTACACTCAGCAATAGACATGAACCCTGATGACGACCTGCAGATACTGGTATTGGATACTGTGGGCATCAAAGTATCACTCTGCACTGAGGGAAGTCAGGACAGCATGGAGGCACTATTCACATACATTCGAGGGGAATCAATGATCAGGGTATTCAGAACTGAGGAATCACCTCTTACCATTGAATGTGATTACATCCCACCAAATTACCAAAAACTCAGGCAGATCTCTCGCATCACCTGATCTCAGCTAACTGGCAGAATTGCTTACTCAAACACCATGTACATCTGAGCAAAAACTTCCATCTCACAGAAGCTCACCCATGGGAGTGAAGAGAAGGAGAAGGAACAATCGCTAGATAATCTACTCCCTGACAAGTATAAGGAGTATCAGAGGGTGTTTGAAAAGGCAGCATCGGAAAGGTTTCCCAAATCAAAACCATGGGACCATGTGATCGAGCTGAAGCCAAATTTTATTTTAAAGGACTGCAAGGTCTACCCCATTACCCCAGCTGAACAAAAGAAACTGGATGAGTTCATAGACGAGAACCTGCAGAAGTGGTACATCATTCCATCCAAGTCACCGATGGCATCACCATTCTTTTTTGTTGCAAAGAAGGACTCTGATGCTCTATGATCCTGCCAAAACTATCGATACCTCAATGAAGAAACCATTAAAAACTCTTATCCTCTTCCATTGATTGGAGATCTACTCAACAAATTGAAAGGGGCTAAATGGTTCACGAAGTTAGACATCAGGTGGGGGTATCATAATGTCCAGATTAAGAAGGGAGATGAATGGAAAGCCACATTCAAAACTAACATGGGGCTGTTTGAGCCCAAAGTGATGTTTTTCAGCCTCTGTAACTCCCTAGCCACCTTCCAAGCAATGATAAACAATATTTTTTGAGACATATTAAATGAAGGATGGTTAGTTATCTATATGACATCCTAATCTTCTCAAAAGACTGAAAAGAACATGAAGAAAGGGCAAAAAGGGTTCTGGCGAGGTTAAGAGAGAACAATCTTTTCCTAAAACCCAAGAAGTCTAAGTTCAATATACAAGAGGTTGATTTCCTTGGGCTTATCCTTCACCCAAACTAATTGGCAATGGACCCCACCAAACTGAGCAGAATAAGGGACTGGCCATCCCCAACTAGTGTCAAAGGATTTCGATCATTTCTCAGCTTCAGCAACTTCTATCAAAGATTCGTTGGTAACTTCGCATCACAAAACCCCTAAATGACCTGACAAAGAAAGATCAACCTTTTAACTGGACCAGTGAATGCCAAGATGCATTCAAAACCCTAAAGTAAAAATTTTCTGAGGCACTGGTATTACTCATGCCGGATGCAGAAAAACCATTCATAGTGGAAAGTAATGCATCAAAATATGCTACTGGGGCAGTCCTTAAGCAAACAGATACTAATAGGGATTGGCACTCTTGCAGGTATATCTCTCACTCCCTCACACTCATGGAGAGAAATTATGAGATCTATGACCAAGAGCTGCTCAGGATAATACAGGCCTTAGAGACCTGGAGACACTATCTACAGGGATCAGAGTATCCGACAACTATCTTATCCGATCACAAGAACCTGATGTACTTCAGAATGGCATGGAAGCTGAACCGATGACAGGCCAGGTGGAGCCTATTCCTATCCCAATTCAATCTGCAACTCGTGCACATCCCTGGGAAGATGATGGTACAATCTGATGCACTATCCCGATGAGGAGACCACATACCTGAGGTAGATAATGACAATAATGACATCACTCTACTTAAGGACGAAATCTTCACATGAGCAATCAACATGGAACTAAAAAATCTACTAGCTAACAGAATGATGGGAGATGACCTACTAAAAGAAATAGTAAGGGCCATCAAAGAACTAAAAAAAATAGTAAGGGCTATCAAAGGAGGAGGAACACCACCAATCAAGTCGGCTGTGGAAGACTGGAAGATGGAAGATGATGGAGCGGTCTTTTTTAAAGACTGGTGTTATGTCCCAAATGACAAGGATCTATGAAGAAGGATCGTGGAAAAATATCATAACAATGTCCTCACTGGACACCCTGACTTATTCCAGACACTGGAACTGGTCCAGAGGGACTACTGGTGGCCAGGGATGACAATCTTTATCGGGAACTACATTGATGAATGTGCCACCTGTCAACAAATGAAAGTCAACACCCACCCAACAACACCACCACTTCTACCCATAAAATCTGAGGCGACATGACCATTCACCCTCATAATGATGGACTTTATTACTGATCTGCCAATCGACAATGGATCAGACACCATCATGGTCATGGTAGAACATGGTCTTACAAAGGGGATAATTTTTATTCTATTTAACAAGATGATCAATGCACTTGGGGCAGTGGATCTTTACCTCCACAATGTGTTTAAGAGATTTGGACTACCCGATAGGATTATATCTGATTGGGACCCTAGATTCACTTCTAATGCTTTCCAAGAACTGGAAAGGTTACTGGGAATTAAGCTGTCCATGAGCACTGCCTATCACCCACAAATGGATGGGGAAATGGAACATGTAAACCAGGAACTAGAGATCTATCTCTGGATTTTCTGTGCAAACAATGTCTCGTGGTAGAAGAGCCACCTCACTGCTGCCAAGTTTACATACAATCAAAAACACCACTCAGTGATCAAAAACACTCCATTTTACATAATGATGGGAACACATCCCAGGGCCATTTCTACAACATATGAGAAAACCAATGTACTGGCCACTGAACAGAGAATAGCTGAATTGGGAAAGGTGTGACAAGAGGCCCTAGCGGCACACAAGCTGTCCCGACAGATCATGATCGGGCGAACTGGTCAGAACTTCTGCTTATTCATGGCAAGAGAGAAGGTCAGGCTAGACTCAAAAAATTTGAAACTTGGGTACCCAACTAGGAAGCTCACCCCAAAGCATGAAGGACCATTCTTAATTACACAAGCCATTTCCTCCCATGCCTATGAACTGAAGCTTCCTGCACAATAGAGAATTCACCCAGTATTCCATGCATTACTTCTTTCATGTTTCAAGGAGAATGAAACCCACGGACCAAACCTTCTTTCTCCACCCCTTGAGCTGATTGAGGGAGAATTGGAACACAAGGTTGAGGCAATAATAGCCCACAGGAAAAGGGGCCGAGGAGCTCAGTTCTTTGTAAAATGGAAGGGATACAGCACGGTCAAGAACACTTGACATTTAAAAAATGCCCCTGAGGTATTGGGACAGTACAAGTCTGTCCATAACCTCCCTACAATATGAGCTGTCCCCTACACTTCATTTTGAATGTCTCTTCTGACCACGATCCCAAACAAACCTTTGATGTGATCTTGAAATACATCCGAGACCTCTATAATAACAGAAATGAGGAATGGCTGTTATTTCAGATGCGCGAATGAGCCCTCTTGAATGACACTGCTCAGAATCTCTTCGACACATACCGAGCCATCTCTGCTTTGGAACGAATATTCCGATGCCTGATGAGAGAGGCATATCATCTCGACATCTTACCGCTGATCGCTGACTTGAATGACCAGGCTCATGGCTATAGGCTGCCACCACTGATACGGCTCTCTATCGCCCTGCACACATACTATGACATTTTTTGCGATTGTGCGCACCTCCTAGATGGCTTCTGCACACTTTGCACAGCATGCTTTTGCATGCCTTCATGTGCTTTTGTGCGCCTTTGCATGCTTCCATGTGCTTTCATGTGCCTTTGACCGCTGAGGTGCACTTTTGTTTGCCTTTTACATTTCTACTGTGCTCTTGGTTTCCCATAGCTGCCTGCTGTCATGCACCCTAAATGCACCCTGTTGCACTTCAGACCACCTCTGTGCGCCCCCCCCCCCACACTCCTTACCTGCCTTTCACATTTATTGCATGCTCGATGTGCCTTTGCGTGCTCCTTTTATGCTTTACCTGCAACTCACATTCTCTACTGTGCACACATTGCACAATCCCTATCACACACACAACAATTCACCACATTAGTTGCACTGTGCATCGCGGCTTCCATCTTACTGACACATTTACTTGAGGCGCACCATGATTCCAACATGAGCGAACTGTGCATTCTTACATAACTGGGGCACTTTGCACCTATTTGATTGGACTGTGTGCGCATGGGTGCTTTCATGTAATCCTGGCACTTTGGCAGTATTTGGCCTTTCACAGCATCTCCTTATAGTTCTTCTGCATTTCCAATCAGCATCGCCTTATCTGGTAACCAGCACAGGTCAATCACATCATTATTACTAAGGCACAGCACGTGATACATAACACCAAAGTGGATTAATTGGGAAGAGTGCACGAGACCTGGAGCACACCAAAAATAGTGCATCGCACCAGGACAGTTGGGCATTGGGCTAATGGTGTGCAAATCTTATTGGTTGAGGCAGCGGCATAGTGCGGTCAGGTTTAGATGGGCAAATGGGTGCGCTTGTGGGTAGCACATAATGCTTTCTATTTTTACACTTTATTTTACCATTTCTATCATATAAGCCATTTGTACATAGTAGGCAGACAGATAGAGAATTCACAGGATCTTTCCCCCCCTCATAGTTCATAGTTCAGTCAGTGTTGCACATAGTCTGTGCATCAGCATCCAGTCTGTGCGCCTTTGTAGTGCGCCCTTCATATAGCCACATTTGCATATTGTTTGCATCCTCTCATCATATTGTTGCATTTCGTTCCTGCGTTGCATCCTTCATCCTCATTCGTGCACTCTTACAGTGTGCCCTTCATATAGCCATGTTTGCACACTGTTTGCACACTTATTTGCATAGCCACATTTTGCGCACCATTTGCGCCTTTTTCCACCCCTTGCACTTTCATCCCATTTGTGTCCCTAACCTGCATGCCACCTTCACAGCACATTCCAGTGTTGTCTTCATCCCACTACACCTCCTGCCTTCATCATCCTTGTCGTTGCGCACTTTTGTGCTCCTGTTGCACATTTTTCTGCACTGCACATTTTTGCCCCTTTGTGTTGCACACTTTCCCACCACTGCACATATCTCCCCTTTAGCATACACAATTAGTGCACACATTGAAAACTGCTGTACCAGCCTCTCCATAGTCTCTGTGCCCCGAAGGATGATCTGAGGCCCTCTAAGTGAACTCCCCCCTCACCCCGAGCATGCCTACAGTAGTAGATTAAGTGTTCACCCCTTCCATTGAGACTCTGCACCGAGTACCAACAGAACACATCACTGTGACCAAGAACACCTTTCCCAATCTTCCTTGCTGAGAGCATCTCTGATGATGCAGAAGAACCCTTTGGCTCAGTGCCAGAATCACCACCTCACATACCGATGCCACACTTAAGACTGCCTATGCCTTCCTATTTACCCATGCCCAGGTGGATGCAGAACTCGGTCTGCTTCACCTGTGCTGAGATCAGTCACTTTTCATTGCACTGCCCATGCTATCAGTGTCCACACTGCCACAATTGGTGACCAAACCATTTGGCATTGTTGTGCCCAAGAAACCCATCACGTGATAACCCACTGTGACACTGAACCACTTGAACATTAACCACCATGATCACCAATGTTTGCCTCATCATCGCTGTCAGCGCTGTGTTTGGTGCTGCAATCCTAATTATGCTCGCGCTATGGCTTTTAATTCTATTTAAAATAATTAGCTTTCACCCCCAACCACTCACTCTCATGCTCATTACTCGCACTTCTGTTTGATTCACTAGCACCTAGCCAGAGGAAATTGAGCTCCCGACGGTGGTCTACTCACATGGCTTATTCACTGCCATGAGTATCAACACATTCACCACCACTGATAGATCCAATGCACACTCTAAGGTCTGGAGAAAGTTTCCAATCATATTGACACACTACGACAGACCCTCCAAACCACTACAAACATTACAAAATTGACTTCGAATTCTTTTCAATTTATTTCACACTACTTCAAATGACTTTGAATGACTTTGAATGATTTCACAACATTTCGAACAACTTTGTACTACTTTGAATAACATTGGCTGCTGCATAGCTGTTTCTAAGACCCTTTCGATACATGCTGCACAACTGGAACAAGTTATTCTGTTGCATATCAAGCACTACTGGACACGAGGAGAGATTACAAGAGATTTAAGATGCGATAAGTGAGGTTTTATATTTTATTGATATATTGAAGCAAAAGATAAGTACTTTTACCATATGGGGACATGTATGTTTCAATTATTTATCATTTATCATTTATTTTATGATCTACAAAGTCCTCATTGTTTGATATATTGCCTCATGTTTTACACAGGTTTTAATTCCCTTTTTAGTACTATCACTTCAAAAATGTATATAAACTTGTGCTAGTTACTTAGAAAAACAGAGAATAAGTTACCCTCTTCACTACAGTTGGATTTAAGAGCAGTTCTCTTGAGTCTTACCTTGTGTTGTATCTCTGAAGGTCTGTGAAATATTGCGAACTTCCTCAAACTTTTGTATTTGCTCTCAACTCGTCATTGTCTATTGCCACTCAAAAACCACTTCTTAATTGCTATATTCATTTACCGAACATATCTCAACACCAGTCGAACACCTTTGAACCTCCTTGAACTCACCCGAACAACTTCAAACCCATTTGAACCTAATTCGAACTACTTTGCATGTCTTCGAACCTATTGCAAACTTTTTCGAACATCTTTGTATGCTTTTATAGACTATTTGTCACATCCTTTACCATTTTGCATCACCAAAAACAATGTTCTGGTATTAGCGGTGATATTTAGTACTGACTCGCACCCTTCTTCTAGCCTGAGTCATACTTCATAAGACTTTTAACAGGTTTTTGCTAGGGTTCCAGATTGAGTATCATCATTTTGAAGCCCACTGTGAGGGGTTTCTAAATCATTTCATCGCCTAATCTACCTTAAATCTCCTGGCTTAGGCCAACCCAAGCTTGAAACCTTAGAATCAAGACTTGCCACGCTTAGACTCACCACGCTTCCAAATTTCTCGAACAATCGGAGGATATTTTAATTCCTGTCTCTGACGCCAAATCTATACATCGTCATCTATTTCCTTTACTTATTTTCTCATCTCCAACCTCATCTTCTTCTTCTTCCTTATCACCTACTACATCATTCATTATTCCAGCCACTTTGACATACCTACCATCCTTTGCTCAGGTTCTAACTCCTCGAATTGGTATATCTATGGCCACTCAAGCAACAATGCCAGCTTGTGGACATTCCATGGCACCTAAATTCAATCCTATTTAACCTCAAGAGCTACATCGATACTTTAATGAGCTTGAAATACTCTTTATTGACTGTAATGTTATGGATCCAGAACTTATCAAGAAGCATACCTGTCAATATGTCTGAACTCTGGGAATCAATTTCTGAATACAAAACCGGCACTTCGTTTCAAGATTTTCGCATCGCAATCCACAGACTATATCCTGGTTCTGAAGATGATCAAAAATGGTCAATTTCAGACATGGCCAAACTCGTTGGCAAGCAACTTCGGATGGGTATCTTTAATGCAAGCAACTTAGGATTATATTACAGGTCGTTTTACAACATTATGAAGTTTCTACTTTCTAAAGGCCAAATTTTGGAGGCAGAACAGAGTAGAGCATTTGTTCGAGGTTTTCAGCTGGGTTTATGGTCACAAATTGCATGATGACTCAAACTAAACTTTCCTGACCACTATCTGGATGATGCCTACCCACTCGATGACATTCATGCAGCAGCAAGATTTGTTTTAGCAGGGTCAATTAGTTTGAATTTGGCATCATCATAGTCTTTAGAAACCTTGGCATTGACTTTGACATCTTCAACACAGATCAAATCGGAAGACTTATCAGTGATTCTCGAAAAATTTGCAACCACACTCATCATGGCTCTAGCAGGTTCAAAACCCATTAATTCTCCTTGAACTAACAGTGGATTTTGCTCAGACCTGCTCGAAAATTTAGTTTGTGTCTTTTGTGGACTCACTGATCATTTTATTAGCAACTGCTTGGTTTGCCAGTCCTATATCAACAAAGGAAAGTGTAAAAGGAACAACAAAGAAAAATTGTCCTTCCAAATAGATGGTTCACCCCTCAAAACATTCCTAGTCACTTTATCAAAGACAGAATTGATGAATGGACTCGACAAAATCCTTCAACTACAACTGTGTCATTACTAATGTACAACATCGCATCTTCAATGGCTATTTCAACACCACTTAGAGGTATCCACCAGGTTTCTGAACAATCCATGATATCCAAAGATGTTTTCGCTTGTTCAATGAAGACGCCGATTATCACACTAACCCCTGAGGAATTGTTGTCTCTATTGCCTGAAGTTCATACAAAATAGAAGGAACAGGTCACTCTACTTCGAATTCAGCAGTCTGAAGGAAATAGCACCACAAATCTGCTTAACGATGAGATTTTCATAATTGATGATCCATTTGAAACTTATATTAACAGTCTTCAACCTAACAATATTTTAGAACCCTTTATCGCTGCGAAGAAATCCCATTTGATTAGGTCAATTATCATGAATATTAATTGAAGAAATCCAGTCAAAAGTGTCATAGATCCTGGTTCTTCAATTATTGCAATGTCTGAAGAAATTTGCTATAAATTTGGCCTCACTTATGATCCTTCAATCCACATCCCACTCCAATCGGCTAATGGAGGCATCAATAAAAGTTTGAGTTTAGCATGAAATGTGCTTTGTGAAGTAGGGAGTATCATGCTATTCATGCAAATTCACATAACTCGTGACCCAGCCTACGATATCTTACTTGGTCAACCATTTGATGTGCTCACCAAAAGCACCATTAAAAACTACAGAAACAAAGCTCAGACAATCATGATATATGATTTTAATTCAACACGATCATGTGCAATCCCCACAATTCCCTGTTCTAATCACCATCGAAAGGATTTTTGCAACTAGAGGATGAAATTTCGAACATTTTTTTGACCAGTGTGCTTTCATTATCTCATTTGATCCCTCTAATTTATCTATCACTATCGAACGCACTGTGAATATTTCCGATATGGAGTCCTCAAACTCCTTGAAATCTGTTTCTCATTCTTTGATCCTTGCAAATTTATATTTAACAGCCAGTCATCAATATGAAACATATTTATCAACCTCAATGGTGATGTCTATGCCTTCTATGCCTATTATTGACTCCTCATATCCAATTTTCATGGCGTCGAACAAGAAATACAAACTTGTCACACAAAATATTTGCCCTGTTATTACTGAGCTACCTGACCGATTTCACATTATTTGAACAATTACTGGTGACCCTCTCGAAAACATACCAAAATTAAATCCTCATCCACCATTGTTCATCTCCACTTCGTGATATTCACTCGAACATAAAGCTATCATCGACAAGAATCATCCTAGCAATTTTCTATGGCCAGAGGAACAAAATCTTATGCACAATTTTATTTGAAATTAGAAAACAGCTTTTGCATGGACAGAACAAGAGCAAGGAAGTTTTCACTCTGACTTTTTTCCTCCTATAAAGTTTCCTGTCATTCCTCACACTCCATGGGTTGAGTAAAACATTCCCATACCTCCAGGTTTGTACGAACAGATATGCAAAATGCTGAAAAAGAAGATAGAAGCAGAAGTATACAAACTATCAAACTCTTTGTACTTATTACGATAGTTGTGCATTGCGAAAAAGGATATGAAATTGCTTTGAATTGTCCACAGTCTCGAACCTCTTAACCAAGTAATGATCCAGCACTCAGGTATTGTACTAATACCTAAACATTTAGCAGAACAATTCAGGGAATGATCATGCAGAGGAATGTTGGATCTTTATGTGGCATTCGATGAAAGGAAAGTTGCAGAATCATCTCATGATCTGACAACATTTCAGACACCATTCAGAGCACTTCACATTGCTACAGCATGCTTTACATGCACACAAATTGAGCACTTCTCATTTCACTGCCCATGCTACCAATGCCTGCACTGCCGTATCTAGTAGCCGAAACATTCAGCATTGTTGTGTCTATGCAACTCATCACATGACAACCTACCCCAACACCAAACAACCTAAACTTTGACCACTATGATCTCTAACCTACATCTCATCATCACTCTCGGTGCCATGTTCAGTGCTGCAATTTTAATTATGCTTGCTCTTTGGCTTTTTATGACTTTCAAAACCTTCACCACCCACTCTCACCCTTGCTGTTACAAGAAGTGGGAAATTCATTTTCTTTTGGCATGTCTATCATTTCTATTGTTTCTATTGTCTTTATCGAACTACATCTCATGCTATTGTTCCCTTTCTTATTGTCTTTACCGTGCATGCCCATGGACCTCCTAATCTTACATATCACTCTCTCATGTTATTGTAGTATCCATGGAGCATTTCTATTGTCCTTTACATCTCTCTACATGCGACTCATCTATACACATCTCACGTCTGTAATATTTAAACTGCAATGTATGAACCAGTCAAGCTCAGCTTGACCTGGTTATTCCTACATTCTTAATGAACTATGATAAGTCATTCTCAACTATTGCTTATGAGCTTCAGTGATCCACGAACTAAAAACCTTTGATCATAACACTTGCACTACTGCATTCATAACCAGAACATCTATGTGATTCGCCAGCATGCAACTAGCAGAAATCGAAAGGCAGTTTACTCTCATAACTCACCCACCGCTATGATGATCAGCACTTTCTCTGCCATCACCGAGGAAGATAACACGTCTGTGTTCGATCCGATTTTAATTCCAGATGGCACTTGAAATTATAGAGAGGAGCTAATGTTGAAGTGGAGCCACCTTTGAGCAGGAGTGCAGCGCTGCTGGATAATGCTATACAGAGGACAATTTTACCCTGAGAACAAAGCTGATGGGCCAGAGTGTTGTATACAAAGGCTTTGCCTGTGCTACCAGGACCATGGAGAAAAAAGGTCTGGCCAGTCTTGTTGTCGACAGCATGCATGATCTCCTCAAAGACAGCTCTCTGGTCTGGATTGAAAGTGTCCAAGTTCTGTGCAGCCAACTCAGCCTGCTCCACAACATCATATCTGTGCTGCTCTGCAATCAACTGGTTTTCTAGGTTGGCTTCCCAATTCTGAGTGATCTGAGGCATGTATGGCCAATCATTGCTGAGAGATTTGCCAGAGAATAAGAGAAGCTGGTTGATCAAGTAGAGGCCGTAATCCTGCACATCATCATTGGTAGGGTTGAGATGGATATTGTTGTGCTGGAGTTGATACTGCAGGTCATCGCAAATGTGGGGCCAGTATGTGTTCCAAAGCTGGACAGGATCAGAGGGTGTACAATCACAAAGAATAGTGATAAAGAGTTGCTGGAGCTGACAACCTGTTGCCATGGACTTTGCTTCCTCCAAACACTGCACCCACTCTTGGTCATCCTCCACAAGGTCACGTGCCAGACATGCTTCTCTGAATGAGGGAGAGACATTTCCCTAAAAAGTGCACAGATGTTCATATGATGTTGCACTCTTGACAGCTATCAGAAGAAGTCTGAGGTAGAAGCATTCACCTGCAGTAGGCTGAGTGTAGTACCTCCTCCCAATAGCAAACCCTCTCTGTCTGGGCTTCCACTTGTGGACTTTCTGATCCCACACAAATTTGGAGGGAAAGTCCTGATAGAGAATATCCTGTGCAAGCTCTGGATACTGCTGATTGGCTTTGAAATAGCCAGTGAGGGTGGTGTCACACTGTGCAGCATGCTGGATGATTTCTTGGATAGACTGTGGACCATTCTGATTCCAAGTGACATACTGCTGGCCAGGGAGGTGGATCTAAAGTTGGATGACATTGGGAGAAGCAGAGTGCATAGGTAAATAAAAGAGGCGCCAAATGCTCTCGCAGGCAAAAATATAGCGAGCATCCAGATACTGTTTGACTTCATTGTTGCAAGTCCCAAACTGCATGGTGATGTGATCATGACCTTTGTACACATATTTGTAGATGTATTTGACAGCTTTGATGGAGGCAATGGACTCGATGTTGATGTGGCAGCAGTACTTCCAGAAAAGATAGAGTGAATAAGTGATGACCCAGCAATTGTCGATTTGCTTTTCCCGAACCTGATATGTCTTTCCAGTGTTCTGACACCTAGTGGAGGCATAAACATCCTCAGAGATGGTTGTCTGATCCCTGAATGGCTTGGGAAAATTTTTGGAGCACTGTCCATTCACCATGCAAGGAGCTGTAGGATTCTCTGCACCACAGGGTTTATGGACCATGAACTTCTTGACCAACTCAAGCAGCTCAGGATTGTCATCAGGAAACTCTGAGCACATGAAGCTGTCTATCTGCTCAGGAGTGCAAAGCTTGGACTCCCCATCAAGAAAGATAATGCAGTGCATGTGAGGCAGGCCATGCTTCTGAAACTCGATCACAAACACATAAGAGAGTGCCTTGCCAAAGATCCCAGCCTCAATGTCTTTGATCATCTCCTTCTGCTTTGCATGGAATGCATGAACGACCAAGTCAGGGTGATCAGCAGCAGTCTGCCCAGGCTTGAGCTCATCCTGAATCTCTCTGGCCAAGTGGGGTTTGCAGTCATGGTCAGAAAGAGATCACCACCCTTGAAGTAGTGATTGATAGCCAAGGCATCCTGAAGAAGCTGCTGCATATGATGTGTGCTCCCTGCGAATGAAGAAGGCAGGATGATTCTTTGACCAAGAGACTCTGTGTTTGCATCCACATTTGCAGCCACAGCATCAGCCAAGCCCATATAGACTTCACCACGAATAGTGTCCTGATTCATCATGATAAAGTGCAACCAATCCTGCTCTGAAGTTGCCCACTGGTCACAAATAAACTCCTGAAAGAGCTTTCCACTCAAGAATATATGCTGAGGCTCGATAGCAGGCAGTCGGGAGTGGAGACGATAGCAGTAGAAATCTGATTTGGACACATGCTTGTGAACCCTTGCACCCCCTTCATTAGCAGCTGCAAACCCGATTTGAGGATGCCATTGGAGCTGGCTAGTAGGAAACAGGAGGACATAGTGAAGAGCAGGATAGAGGGGATGGATATTGGTGATGCGCTGAAGGGGAGGGCCATGCCTGTGGTAGAGAATAATATCACGTGTGCTCTGTGGCTGATCACCATCACCTGGAAGAATGACTGTGATCTTATTGTTGGTGGAATCAGGAAGATCATAGCGGCGACAGTCACAGGATTGATCAAAGTGCAAAGCTATCTTGCACTGCTGGTATGGAGGCAAGTTCCTGGTGAGCTCATGAGCCTGCTTGTACATCTGAACTGCTGGATGGAGATGGTGGAGCATGTCCAGAAGAGTGAGCAAAGTGTGGTGATCAAGGTCAGTGTTTTAGGCATTGGCCATGCGAAAGTTGGCTGCATCGGCTGGATCATAAATGTAAAGCTGAGCATACACCGGAGATTCACCCTCTTGTGGAAGAAGAGAGCCAATCCTGTGGGACAGCTCACCATGCAGTTTGAAGATGTAGGGGCTAACACCATCGTTCACAGCCTCTTTACCTTCATTAACAGACTCATCGATTTTGCACCCAACGGAAGTCATGGCAAGAGCATTGTTGTATGTGCAGATATGATCATGAAACGACCTGCCAATGTGATTCTGAGCAGTGAGCAACTGGAGAAGCTCAGGTGGGACTGGGTGGAGAGGAGGCAAAACAATTTTTCCACTCAAGTAGCACATGCCAAATCTGGGATTTATATTGGAGGATGCTGTGAGACGCTCGGCCATCCAGTGCAATGCATGACAATTGGGACACTGAATATCCATTCTTCCCAGATAATAAACAGGCCAGTCAGGATTAAAAGGACAGTGTGCAGGAGGGAGGGGCCCAAGTGGAACAGGTGCAGGATCAATATGTTGAGCCACCTGGGATAATCAAGTCAGTCACAAAATAAACACATGACCAAAAAAGACATAAGCATACATGTGGAGGAATATCAACAACAGGGACAACAGGAGCAGGAATGGGAGGAACAGGAGCAAGGGGATCAAAAAAAGGGATAGCAGGTGCAGGAACAGGAGGAACAGGAGCAGGGGGATCAAAAACAGGAGGAGCAGGAGCAGGATACTACATCATCATTGTTGTCAGTCAATATACTCAAAAGAACATTTATAAGCCTACATGGAGAGGGATATTGGCAAGAGGGACAATAGGAGCAGGAACAGCAGGAACAGCAGGAACAGCAGGAGGAGGATCAAAAACAGGAGGAGGAGGAGGAGGAGGAGGAGGAGAATGGGAGGTGCAGGAATTGGAGGTGCAGGAACAGGAGGGTCAAAAACTGGAGGTGCAGGAGGTGCATTGAAATAATATGGGAAAGCTGCATTGTATAAAGGAGCAACAACAGGCTGAGGTGGAGCTGCATGACTTGAGCCTCTTTCCCTCCCTCTGCTCCTGCCTCTTGCAATTTGTGGAAGGGGAGGAAGTGCTGCCAGCTGCTGTGCCAAATGAGGAGGAAGGTGATTGTATTGAGGAGGTGGTGGAGGAGCAGCAATAAAAGGATTGGCATTCAACAAGGCAATATTATGGGCTGGTAGCAATGGCAGCAGTGGCTGGGCAATGTCAATGCCCATCGTGCGAGCATGGTGTGGAGTCTGGTGGCAAGTAGGGCTATCCAAGGCTCATTGGTTCCATTCAGTTTGCTGTGTGGCTGTCCGAACATGTTGAGGAGTATTGGGCAGAGTCAGGTCCATGGGAATTGGAGAGCTCTCTTACTGCAGCAGAGGAGGTGAGATTCTTGTAGGAGGCTGTGAAATTGGTGCAAACATTGGCAGTTGATAGTGGAGCGACTTCCAAAAATGGAAGGGGAGGCAACTGAAAACCCGCCAGCCCAATCTCTCTGCACACTGTGCCCTGAGAGAGGTCCAAAAAACAACTGGCAGACACTCTTTTTGTTAAAAAAAGAGAAGCCAGGGAGGTAGGACTTTACAGAGCTTCACCTTGGTCTACAGATACCCCAAGAATGCAAAAACAACCCCACTGGAAAAGAGCCCAGAGCCAGAAAGAGAGCAGAAAAGCTAGAAGTGGCCAAAACTCAGCCGAAAATTTGGTTCCTACACCCAGTAAGCCGAAAATTAGCCAAAAAAATTGTTCCCTTGGTTACTACAGTCAGTTATAAGATTTGTCATCATATAAACAACATATTATATTTGTCATCAGGCCAACACTGTAGCCGAAAATGTTGTTGCTAATTATATTTGTCATTATAGCAACACCCAGTAATTATATTTGTCATCAGATCCAAAAAAAAAAATTAGCTGAAAATTTTGATCCCACACTGTAGCCAAAAATGTTGTTCCTACATAAAGTTATTATATTTGTTATCATAGCAACACCCAGTAATTATATGTCATCAGGCCCCCAAAAAAACAATTAGCTCGAAAATTTTGATCCCCCAATTATTATATTTGTCATCATAGCACCCAGTAATTATATTTGTCATCAGGTCCCAAAAAAAAAAATTAGTTGAAAATTTTGACTCCCCAATGTAGCCAAAAATGTTGTTCTTTATATTATTGTAGCCAAAATTGATCCCACACTGTAGCTGAAAAAATACTGTTTCCACACATTATTACTTAGTATATTTGTGATCTGGCCCCAAATTAGCCAAAATTTTTGTTATCATTAGCCGAAAATTTTGTTCCCACCTTTCACTTATATTTGTCATCATGTCTCATGACCCTCAAAGTTGGTCATTGTTGAAATTAAATCCTGATACATGCTGCATACATGAGGCCATGCATGCAGCACACACATGTTACTGTGCTTACTGCGCATACATGTGGTAAACACATTCCTGAGTCATGTGACATCCTTACTATTATGTATATAAGGAGAACCTGTACTATAGTAGATATACAGTGTTCTTACCTCTGCTAAACCCTAGCTCTAAGACTAACTAAACCCCAGGTAGGTTATAAGGAACGTGTCATCTCTTCCTCTGTGCAGCATATGTAGTCTGCTCCAACAGGTTATGGGCCCTGCTGGGCACGTCGCGAATGCGCCTTAACTGGCTGCAAACGACATTGACATCATTGTCTCCAAATTGTAACCTTGCGCTCTTCATGAGCTGCATTGTGCTCTCTGCGAGCTGCATTTAAAAAACCCAGGTTGACCAGGGTTAACCACTCTGAAGGAGTGTTTTTGCCTGAGATTATGGAACGTGTTTTCTTGAATAAGAGGACTGATTGAGCGCTTTTACCAGCTGCCACTATAACATCATGTCTTCAACTCTTGAAAAACTCGTACAAACTTTCGATGGCTCTAACTACATTCAATGGGCCGACTCAATGAAGGCGTGGCTCAGGTCTCAGGGCCTCTGGCAAATAACTAGTGGGATGGAACTAAAACCACCCCTGGTGCCTCCTTTGATGGCGACAAATGCTGCACTAGTAGCGGAAGCTAATGCCAAGCTCCAGACCTGGAACAATAAGAATGACCAGGCGATTGGTAACCTAGTGCTCCACCTGGCCCCCTCTATTCAGCAGTGTGCCAACACCAAGGACACTGCTGAGGAGGTATGGGATCTCATCCGCACCGACTATGGTGTCGATGGCCCCTCCCAAGTCTTTGCGGACTTTAGGTCTGCAATTGCAATCAAAATTCCGGCTGCAAATCCTATGCCAGAGATTGCCAAAATGGCTGATAAATTCGAGTGCCTTATGGCTGCCAATGTCGCCATCCCCGAATTAGTACAGGCAATGATTTTACTTGCTGCAATGCCATGCGAGTATGATTCTCTATCTGCCACGGTCCTTAACATGACCGCTACTAGAGCCTTGACGTTTAAACATGTCAAGGACTCCATTGTCGCTGAAGCCTCACGGTGCACAGCAGTTGGAAAGCCCATTGGCCCACCTCAGGCCACCAAGCTTTCTGCTGTCAAGCGCAAAGGGGGAAACCCCAAATGGCAATCTCAAGGCAACAATGGAGAATCATCCCGAAAGCATGGACGACGTGGGGACAAAAAGACTAAAGAGGAAAAACCTAAAGAGAAACATTCCCACCTCGCCTCACAAGCCTTTACTACTATAAATGGTAATGGCACCATCATACCACCGATGCCACTCATCCAGCGCATCGAGAAGCGTGAACATACTCCCACAAGGGATCCTCGCCGCTGACTGCCTGCACAGGCATACATGGGCGCGGCCTCTACCTCTCATTCGGTCTATACCGAATATCAGCAGGCTCGAGACACCCTCGAGCAAATGAATCTCCCACGCAGTGCGAAAAATCTGCGACCGCTGGAAGAGCACCTAACAGTGCAAGAAGGTAAGAGGAGGAGGATTGAACCAGAACCAAGGATCGTAGAGGTAGAAGACGATAGCATCTCCCTTGGATCGGAACCTGCCATTTCTGATGAAGAAGTATGGAAAGCCGTCGACGAAATGCTTGTCGATGAACTGCTTGAAACAGGTACATATGATGAAAGGTCAGTCCTTTTCCTTGCCACAAGCACAAGAATTAAAATTCCACTGATCACAGCGAACTTTTCATGTGAAATTTTACCGCTACTAAATGTATCATGGAACAATTTACATCTTAATATATGTGTTATGTGTGCAAATGGAAATTGTAAGAAAGGTGCCGACTGGATCATGGATTCAGGCGCATCAAAACACTTCACTGGTGAAATTAAAGATTTTGCTTCTTACGAGCCTTTACCAAGAAAGGACTCTACCCTGGTTCAAACAGCCATGGGTACTACTCATATAGTAGAAAAAGGAGCAGTCTTCATTAGACATCAGGTAGTATGTCATGGGAAGTCAGAGACACGTGAGACGCGATTATACCCCGTCTACTACATACCCAACTGTAATGCTCGATTACTGTCAATGGGCATCTTCTTACAAGACGGAAGTGATGTGCGTGGTTCCTCCGCACACATTTCATTTTTCAAGCAAGGAAACCCAATTATGGATTGCGTCCCTCTTATGAAACGTGACACTATTTATTGGGCTCGGACTCATATATTGAGCACCAAGGGAATCAATGTCGCGACAATGTATGTCGCAGACTACTCGACTTGGCATAAGCGACTTGGACACCCATCCAAAGAGGCGCTAGGGAAGATGCCTAATAGCACCATAAAATTCCCAAGGAATTTAATTATTCCTAAAGACAAAATTATATGTCCAGGGTGCACTAAAGGGAAAATGACCTCAAAATCTTTTCCTGAATCAGATTCACCCGCTGAAAGACCCTTTGAATTAATACATTCCGATCTGAAGGAACTCCCAGTACTATCGTACCATAAACATAAATACTTTATTGTATTTCTGGATGACAAAACATCACATATCTGGGTCCAATGCCTTAAAAAGAAATCTGATGCTGCTGCTGCCATCAGACAATTTCAGGCAGTGGCTTTGACACAGTATGGCGCTACAATCAAGCGCTGGCATGTTGATCCAGGGGGGGAGTTCAAAGATCGTGAGCTACAAAATGTGCTCAAGGACTTTGGCATCAAAATAGAGATGTCTGCACCCCACGTTCACCAACAGAATGGGCGCGCAGAGCATGCCATAAGGACAATAATGGAAAAGTCACAAACCCTGCAATTTACTGCATGTCTACCACAATCATGGTGGGAATTTTGCATTGAACATGCAACACACCTATACAACCGAACCCCGATAAGGCACCTGAAATGGCTGACACCGGTTGAGGACCTGACAAAGGTCCGCCCAGATCTAAATGATCTGAAGGTTTTTGGTTGTGGTGCTTACGTCTACCTACCCAAGGAGAAGCGTCCAAACACATTGGCTCCTCGATCGGAGTTGATGACGTACCTTGGATTAGAAGATGGCATTAAAGCATACCATTTCATGCGACCTAGTGGCGCAATATTCATTGGTGCTACGGCACTATTTGATGAAATGTTGTTCCCATGCTGTCCCGGAGCTAAAACTCCTGCCAATATGGACCTTGGTGATTTTCCACCTCCAGAACCAGAAGATGATGACCACTCATCTGGAACAGATGGCGATGATTCTATACCGCCACAAGATCTGCCCCTTCCTCCATCATCAGAAAATGATGATCATGATGTACCAAGTGAGCAAAAGGCCCATGACGATGTGACAAATGCTCCTCCTCTGCCGCCTCCAGTAACCACTGAGGACTTTTGTCCAAGACGTGATGATCAACAGGAATGGCAGCAATTGCCCCGTCGATCAGGCAGGCAGAGGAACATTCCAAACCGTCCTGGCAATACCTATGGAGAGAAGTGACTCCCCTCTGACATAGAAAGAGACATTGCATGTGATCGATATTGGAAGAGATCTGTGGGTCAAGATTCGGATCATAACCGAACACGACCACAATCTCAACAGAAAGAACCGGTTGCTGGACCGAGTTCGGCACCCCACGAGAGTGTGCCCAATTCCAATGATCAAGAACATGATCACCCAATGGGGGAACTGGATGAAGCAGGTTATATTAAAAAGATAACCAAGGAAGGAGGAGATAAGCTTATTCACTGGCTGTTGTCAAAAGCAGTCAAACCATCGAGCGAAATAAGCCAAGTTCCAAACCAATTTCGCGATATTGTGTGCCTACCATGGCAGCAGCAACGTGAGTGGAAACAAGCTTGTCATAAAGAATTAGAGGCTCTTTGTAAGCGACAAGTCTATGACATCGTCGATCTTCCACATGATCGAAAAACGATCAAAAATAGATGGGTTTTCTCCATAAAATCGGATGGAAGAAAACGAGCCAGACTCATGGCCAAAGGCTTTTCACAAGTTGAAGGCGTTGACTTTGATGAGATTTTCTCACCGGTAGTCCGCTACGAGACTGTACGCCTCATGTTTGCACTTGCATCTCTAGAAGGCATGTATATGACTGGCCTAGATGTAAAAACTGCATTTTTATATGGCAAACTAGATGAGGAGATCTATATGGATCAACCCGAGGGTTTCAGACTTGAGGGAAAAGAGTGCAAAGTATTGCACTTACGCCGAGCATTGTATGGCCTTAAACAAGCCTCACTTGCATGGTGGAAAGAGCTAGAGGCATTTATGCACACCATTGGGTTCGTGCGCGCCAGCTCCGATGCCGGCATTTTCATACACAAGGATCCTAAGACAGGCAGCATTGTTATTGCACTCGTCTATGTTGATGATGGCTTGTTCATGGGGAAGAACAAGAAACTTGTGGATGAAAAGAAAAATGCTTGTCTAAAGCATTGGGAGTGCCGTAGTACTGAAAAAGTCATGGAATTCTTAGGCATGCGCGTCACCCAGACTGCAAGCAAAGTCAAACTCGATCAAACTGAATATCTTGCCAAAGTGCTTGAGAGATTCGAGATGACAAATGCCAAAGTGACCCCCACTCCACTCCCGACTGGTTACAGACCATCGGAAAACACAGCAATGCCCAACGTGATGCTTAGATCAAAATATCAGTCTGTGATCGGATCTTTACTGTATCTGATGCTCAGAACGCGACCTGATATCACTTATGCAGTAATCAAGATGTCACAATTCTCGGCTAATCCTAGCCAAGAACATCTAGACAAAGCAATGTACATCATGCGCTATCTGGTGGGAACCCAGAAATATAACATTGTCTATGATGGTGAGAAGTCCGAGGGGCTACAAGCCTTCACAGATTCTGATTGGGCAGCTGACACACAGTCAAACGCCGATCTACAACGGGTTACTTTGCTACTCTAGCAAGTGGCATTGTGTGCTGGCAGTCCCGTTTACAAAAAACTGTAGCACTGTCATCCACAGAAGCCGAATATATGGCTCTCTCCGACACTTGTCAACAGATAGTGTGGATAGAGTCCTTATTCCAGGAACTTGGATATGTACTGAAGCGCGTACCAATCTGCGCTGATAATCAGGGATCCATCTTTATCGGATCAAATCCAGTTCAGGAAAGAAGGACCAAACATATAGACATTCACTACCACTATACCCGCGAATGCATAGAAAATGACAAAGTCACAGTCGTTTTCATTCCTGGAAATAATAATCCAGCTGACATGTTCACAAAGAACCTTGGCACTGTCTTATTCAGGAAATTTAGAGACTCTCTCGGAATTACTTTCGAGATTCAAACTTAGCTGCTTAGAGCACTGTACAGTTTGAGGGGGGGTGTTGAAATTAAATCCTGATACATGCTGCATACATGAGGCCATGCATGCAGCACACACATGTTACTGCGCTTACTGCGCATACATGTGGTAAACACATTCCTGAGTCATGTGACATTCTTACTATTATGTATATAAGGAGAACCTGTACTATAGTAGATATACAGTGTTCTTACCTCTGCTAAACCCTAGCTCTAAGACTAACTAAACCCCAGGTAGGTTATAAGGAACGTGTCGTCTCTTCCTCTGTGCAGCGTATGTAGTCTGCTCCAACAGTCATCACTTTCCCATCCACTCAGAGCAACTCCCATGGCCTAGTCACCTGACCATCCTCCTTTTATTATTGACAAGGTTTTTAAATGTGCCTCCGGCACATGTTGTTCACTCTGTTCATTGATTTTCTATGAGTAGTAGTTACATATGTACAATATATATTTTAATCTAATAACACTTCATCATATACAATATTTTTTGTCTTTGCACTATCCTCTGAGCTTGGCCATATTGCCTTGATATTGTGGACAGACTTGACCCTGGATATTGCCACATAGAACTGCCCATGTGTAAAGACAGGACTCCTGAAATCCAAACCCACATGCTTCACTGACTGTCCTTGTGACTTGTTGATCGACATTAAAAAGCAAAGATGAACAGCAAACTGCAGTCGAGAGAGTGTGAAGGGGAGTTGACCTTCAATGGGCTGAAGTTGCATCTGTGGAATGAAAACAGTCTCTCCTGCATTATCTCCAGTGATCAACCGAATCTCCAAAACCCTATTCCTGATCCGAGTCAATATCCCCCGACTTCCATTGCAGACCCCTCCAGCAATATTGAGATTGCGAAGTATCATGACAGGGACACCAACCTTGAGTGCCAAATGTGCCAAAAATAGACCTGAGCAGTTGATGGAGTTAAGATATTCTTGGGATATAGAAGTTTGGCATTCTCATCATTTGCAATTGAGTCAGCACTGTGAAAGATGTGCTCCTGCCCAGGAAAATTGTGAAGAATGTGATGGTTCAAATCATTGACATCATTGTTCTTGCTCGCCAGGATGACCCACTCTGAAAAAGTATTGATCTGAATGCTGAGCCTGATCATAGATGCCAGGATAGATGGTGTCGATGAGAGAAGTGATGGTGTTCTGAGGACATTTGAGATGATCACGAAGATTGATAGTGCCACCTTCATCTGTATGACCACCCTTTCCAACCTCCAACTGCCACTTTGCAAAGTTGCGCTCCTGAAGATCGTCTGTGTTTAAACACATGTTGATTTTGAGATGAAGGATTTTGATGTGTTGCCAGAGAACAGAGCATTGCAAAGAAGCACCAACAATTTGAGGTCAAGAACCCTTCTCAATGACAGGCAGGATCTGATGAAAGTCACCTCCAAAGACCACAGGCACACTCCCAAAGAGTTTGTCACATTGGAGAATGTCTTTCAAAGTGCAGTTAACACCTTCATGGAGATGATGATGCTACATGAGTGCCTCATCCCAAATGATCAAGTCAGTCTGCTGCAGGAGCTGTGCCCGTGTTGAACCTCTGAAAATAGTGCAGGTGGATGACTTGTTTATAATGATTGGGATCTAAAAGCAGGAATGGGAAGTATGACCACCTTTGAGCAAAAGAGCAGCTATTCCAGATGATGCAGCACAGAGGACGATCTTACCTTGAGAGCAAAGCTGATGGCAGAGAGTGTTGTAAACATATGTTTTGCCAGTGCCACCTGGACCATGGAGGAAAAATGTCTGGCCAGTCTTATTGTTGACTGCATGCATGATCTCATCAAACACAGCCCTCTGATCATGATTGAAAGTGTCCAGATTGTGTGCAGCCAACTCGGCCTGCTCCACAATGGGATGGGGATGGGGATGGGAGAGGTGGGGATGGGGGAGATGGGGATGGAGAAGAAGGAGAAGAGGAAGGTGATGGGGGGATGGGGATGGGGAAGGTGATGGGGGAGAAGAGGAAGGGGATGGGGGAAATGGGGATGGGGGAGATGTAGAAGGGGATAAACACTACAATCCACCCACATTGACTTGGGGCCCAATGGTCCCAAGTCAACTGAAGAGTTGTGTACTATCTAAAAGTCAACTAAAGAGTTGTGTAACCATGATCCCCCAAGAGGCAACTAAGGAGTTGAGTAACTGTAGTGGAATTAAACATTGTATTATGTATATGTGAGCTGGCCCATGAAAATGAACCACCACTCACACATTCACAGACTGAGTCAAGAAATGCAATAAAGTGAACAATGTGCACTGAAGTCAAAAAATGCAATGAGATGTTGATAAAATTAATGAACACAGTGACCAACATAAGCCATACTTCACTCATGAGTGGTTCTGTGTAGCAATATCATGAGTAAGGTCTGTGCACAACATCAAGGCTATATGGCCAAGCAACAGTGGAAGTGCAAAAACCAAAAATATTGAATATATTACTTATTAAACATGTTAACACGTGCCGGAGGCACATTTCCAACCTTGTCAAAGATAATTGGATATTCAGTATTCTTTTATCATAGCCAAAAAAAGGGAAAGTGAGAGAAAAATATAATAAAACAATAACCAATTAATAATATTTAAAACAAAAACAAAAGATTACAAACAAAAAACAAAACAAAAAGTTATTTATCTTTAAAAGAAAATAGATATAATAATCTAAGGCTATAGTAATTTCTTGTAGGGCAGGTGATCTGATTGGTAATGGTGGTTCTCTGTGAAAGAATTGGTTAATGACTACAAAATGTTAAAGTCAAAAGTTCCTAGAATCGATTGAAGCTTGTAAGTGACAACTTTCAATAAGATGTTCAGAGAATCGCTGGGGCTTGTAAGCAGCAGCTGTGAGGATGACTTAGCAGAGTTCATTAGGAACATAAGAAAGACCAGGTCAAGCTGGAGCTTGGCTGGTCATTGCATTATCATTCCAATACTACAAGTACAGGATGAGTAGCATAGCAAGAACAATAGAAATGTCGGGACAATAGCATAGGAGTGTCTGCAACCTACTATAATAGTATGAGAATGAAAGGGTGATTAAAGGTGTACAGTTGCAGGAATAGAATCATAGAACAATGACACGAGACATACGATGAGGACAATAAAAACAATAATGTAGGGCATACTCGAGGAGAACAATAGAAACAATAGAAAAGAAAATTGATCCCCCTTTCTTGTGCCATCTTGTAATATCAGCTCTCCCTTAACATTTCGAGTCCCATCTAAAACTAGGCTCTAACCATCCTCATTGGGTCGAAAGACATCATCTGTTCCTCATCAGTCATTGTGGTGAACATGCTGATCATCGTCATAGTGGGAACATTGTGGGCATAGACTCTGGTGGGTAATTCAATGTCGTCTGCCACCACAAATCGCACTGAGGTGCCAGTTATGAATGTGATGCTATGAGGTAGGGGTGTGGCAGTGAGGATCTTGAACGAGACAAGAACGTAGAGGATAAGCATAATAAAAATGGCAGCACTGAATATGGTGCTGAGGACAATGATGAGCATTAGATTTTTGATCATGGTGGTTCGGGTTTAAGTGGTGCAGTGATGAGGTGGATTGTTACATGATGGGTTACTCAAATAAAAGAGTCCTGAGTGTTCAGGACGCCATCGTCGGCAGTGGAGACACTGGTATTCAGAGCAGTGGGTGGAGAAGTGGCCGATCCAGGTGCATGTGAAGCAGACGGAGTTCCGCATCCATGGAGGTGTGGGTAGGTATTCGGGCATAGGTTGTCGAGGATAAGGCGTAGGTAGGCGTAGCGGTAGGGGTGGTGACGATGGATATAGGGGTGGTTGTGGAGGCGATGAAGATGGTGATGTTGGCCATTCTGGTGCCGTCTTGAATTCCTCATCCTCTTCATCGTCAGAAGGCTCTATGATGAATATTCGCTGCGGCATAGAGACCCGTTCTCCAGATCTGTAGTTTAGTGCCTGTTCATCTAGGCTCCTCATGAAGGGGAGTAAATTGAGATAATAAGCTTCCTCCATCAGGCATTGGAATACCCATTCGAGAGCCGAAATCGCTCGGTATGTCTCGAATAGGTTATGTACCATTCCATTGAGTAGCGCTCAGTCTCGGGTTAGGGAGAGCAGTCTCTCCTCATTTTGTGAGTCATCTGTATCATGAACAAAACTTAGAATTAGTTCGAAAGTTGCTATCGGGTCGGGGTCAGGTGTGACATTCATAAAGAAGTGCAGAGGGCGGCTCATAATGGAAGTAGGCTATAGGTAGACTTGTATTTCCTTAGTACTTCTGAAGCATTTTTTAAATGTGCCTCTGGTTTCCAAGTATTTTCTGCTGTGCTGTAGCCTTTCCATTTCACCAAGAATCGGGTTCCTTGGCCCATCTTTTTGTGGGCTAAAATTGCTTTGACCTCATGTTCTAATTCTCCCTCGATCAGCTCAGGGGGTGGAGGAAGAAGATTAGATCTGTGTGTCTTATTCTCCTTGAAACGCGAAAGAAGAGAGGTGTGAAAAATGGGGTGAATCCTCCATTGTGAAGGAAGCTTCAGTTCATAAGTGTGGGAGGAGATTACCCGGGTGATAGGGAATGGCCCCTCATGTTTTGGGGCGAGTTTCCTGGTTGGGTATCCCAATTTCAGATTCCTAGAGTCCAGCTATACCCTCTCTTCCACCACAAATAGGCGGAAGTCTCATCCATTGCATCCGATCATGACTTGTCAGGACAGTTCATGCACCACCAAGGCTTCCCATCGCACATTCCCTAATTCAGCTAACCTTTGTTTGGTAGCTGGCACATTTGTCTTTTTGTACATCGTGGGGATGGCCTTGGGATTGGTTCCCATCATTATGTAAAATGGAGTATTCTTAATTGCCGAGTGGAGTGGTGCTTCTGATTATGCATAAACTCAGTGGTGGTGAGGTGTTCTTTCCATTGTGATGGTTTGTTTGCACAGAAGATCTGGAAGTAGATCTCTAATTCTTGATTGACTTGCTCTATTTCCCCATCAGTCTGTGGGTGATAGGCTGTGCTCATGGCCAGCTTGATTCCCAGGAGTCTTCCTAATTCTCGGAATGCATTGGAAGTGAATTGTGGATTGCAATCCAATATGATCTTATCAGGGAGGCTGAATCTTTTAAACACATTATGCAGATAAAAGTCTGCCGCCCCTAGTGCATTGACAGTTTTGTTGCAAGGGATGAAAATCACCCCCTTAGTAAGCCCATGGTCTACCATGACCATGATGGTGTCAGATCCATCGCTGGTGAGTAGATCGGTGATAAAGTCCATGGTTACTAGTGCAAAGGGTCGCGTCGCTTCGGATTTGATCAGCAGTATTGGCAGTATTGTGGAGTGCATGTTTACCTTCATCTGCTGACATGTGGTGCATCCGTCAACATAGTTCCAGATAAAGATGGTCATCCCAGGCCACCAGTAGTCTCTTTGCACCAATTCTAGCATCTGGAATCGGCTGGGGTGTCCTGTAAGTATATTATCGTGGTATTTCTCCACAATCTTCTTCCGCAGCTCTTTGTTGTCTGGGACATAACATTAGTCTTTAAAGAAGACCATCCCATCATTCTCCATTCTCCAGTCTTCCACTGCCAACTTGATCAGTGGTGTTCCTCCTTCTTTGATGAGCTTATGACCCATGCCTTTGTCATGGCATTCACTCGCTTTGCTCGCTCAGCCTGACACCGGCATGGGCCAGCTCATGTATATGTAACACAATGCTTAATCCCACTAACAGTTACTCAAGTCTAACTTGGTTATCAAACTAACAAACACATTATTGATGTATTGACTTCAATTACAAACTCGTATTAACTTGTGACTGACTTTATTACAAAACTTGTATTGACTTGGTATTAACTTAGTATTAACTTGTTATTGACATCATGACAAACTTGTATTGACTTCTTATTGACTTGATTACAAACTTTTATTGACCTGTTATTGACATTATTACAAACTTTTATTAACTTGTTATTGAATACACACCAAAGGTTAAGTAACCTGCCCTAAAGTCTTCTCACAATCAATTTTTCAACCATTTGATTCAATCCCAGTACAATCCAAAATCTAATTCTAATTTTAATTCTAATTCTAATTCTAATTCTAAATCCAAGTCTATCTTGATATCTATATTAGTTTCCAATTCCTGTAAATAATCTGTCAAGTTACTCACCTTTGCTAAACAACTCTATTCAACACTTTCTTGTATACCACATTGGCAGTTCTGTTATTTCCATTGTTTTCATTCAATAGCACCTTGATCCTTTCTCCAGATGTACACTTTGATAGTGCCACATATAGCTGCCCATGTGAGAACACTGGTGTCTGCAAGTCCAAGCCAATATGGGATACTGATTGGCCTTGTGACTTGTTGATAGTCATGGCAAATGCCAAGCGAACTGGAAATTGATGTCGACGGAGAGGTAATGGCAAGGTCTCTGCTGAAGGCTCCAATGTGATCCAAGGAATGAAAACGATATTTCCTGCAAACTGTGCATCTCCACTGATGATCCTGCACTTCAATACATGTGGTCTGGCTTCAAGAAGGATAAGTCGAGTTCCATTGCAAAGACCCATGGTGACATCCAGATTGCATAGAAGCATGAGAGGACAGCCTATCTTAAGTGCCAGCCTGGAGAGAGGAAGGCCACTTGCTTTGATAGAGTTTAGATACTCTGCAGGATATGGCTGGTAGTTGTTTAACTCCTGCTCTTTAAATGAAACTGTATCAGCACTGTTGAAGACATGCTCTGGTCCAGGAAATCTGGCAAGGAGAAGAGAGTTGATGACATCGACATTGTCATTTGTGCAGGAGAGAATGGTCCTATCCAAATAGTACTGATCTGGCTTGTTCCCCTGCTCTATGCCTGGATATGTAGAGTTGATAAGGTGATCCATGGTATTTCCATGGCAGAGCATGTTCTGTGGAATCTGGATAGTGTCTGCAGCATCCACTGTTGTGCCTGCACCAATGTGCAAGAGACAGGCAGCATGTGCAGTGTTCTCTGGAGTTCTGTCGAGTCGCATATTCTCGGTCAAGTGATAGACAGTAATGCATTGCCAGAGAGTGCTCCTTTTGATGGATAAAGCTATGATCTGTTCTCTAGTGCCCCTAGGAATGACAGGTAGGGTCTGTCTAAAGTCACCTCCAAACAAAACAGTGATTCCACCAAATAAAACATTCTTCTTCCTGAGATCACACAAAGTGCAGTCTACTGCATCTGTGGCATATTTGTGCTGCATAGGAACTTCATCCCAGATGATGATAGAAGTTTGATCAAGGACCTGGTGCAAATCTAAACATAGAAGTATTCTGCAAGTAGAGGTGTCATTGATTTCAATTGGGATTTTGAACATGGAATGTGCTGTGCGACCCCCTTCTAGAAGCAATGCAGCGATTCCAGATGATGCCACACAGAGAGCAATTTTCCCTTGAGCATGAACAGCAGCTGCGATGGTGTTGCAGACAAAAGTCTTTTTACAACCTCCAGCACTATGCAAGAACATGAGCTTTCTCTTGTTATTGTTGACAGAATCCATTGCAACATTAAAAACCTGTTTCTGCCTGTCATTGAAAAGCTGGAGATTGTGAGCGACAGTGATGGCCAACTCCTCAACATTGTAATCCCTCTGTTCCTGCAAAAGTCTATTGTCAGGAACATCAATGTGCCAATTTCCTTCAATGGCAGGCATCTCTGGATAATCAGAAAGTTGTTTGCCTGATCTGATAAGGATCTGATTGATGAGATGCAAGCCATACATGTAGACTTGATCATCTGTAAAGTCTGTATCTGGATAGATGGAAAGAAGCTTGACTCTGAGGTCATCACAAATGTGATGTTTGAACTGGTTCCACAGGATGTCAGGAGATGTTGGATTGCAATGAAGAAAAATGGTGGCAAAGAGCAATCTGAGAGAGGAACTGAGCTGCATCTGGGATGCCTCTGTAAGACACTGGACCCATTCCTGGTCATTCTGCAAAAGACCCAATGCAACACAGGCCTGCTTGAATGTATTATGGACGACACCATTGACAGTGCACAAGTGCTGGAATGATGTTGCCCCTGTGACAACAGTAAGGAGCAGCCTGAGGTAGAATCTTTCCCCCTGAGCAGGAGAAGCAAAGTACATTCTGCCAATGGCAGCCTCACCATGCCTTCTTGGGTTCCACTGCTTCTTGGTTGGATTGTAGACCCATGCTTGAGGAAAGTTCTGGTAGGTGACAGTATGTGCTGCTTCATATGTTCTGTTGGCTTCAAACCAAGTAGTGAGACATGTTGTCTTGGCAGCAGGCCTCTCCAAAACCTCATCAATATTGTCATCTGCATTGAAGTAGACTGTTTGTTGGTCCTCCAGATGGACAGGCAGACGATAAACATGAGGAGACTCTCCATGCATTCCAAATTCATTCATGTGCCACCAGCTTTCCACAGATCCAATGTAATATGCATCCAGATACTCCTTGACCTCATCTCTGTCTTGGTCAAGAATCTCAATCATGGTTCTGTCATGGCCTTTGTATATGTACTTGTGAATGTACTTGACAGCCTCGACTGAAGAACAGATCTCGACATTGATGTGACAGTTGTATCTGACAAATGAACCAAGTTGTTAACCAATAAACATAATGTCAGATAAATGTTTCTTACTTTGCAGCCAAATAAGGATTGTGGGGGATGACATGTCTGTTATCATAGACATAATTACACTTCCTCACTGTTATACCATTGTTGGGTCTGGCATAATCAGGATAATTGTTTGCAGTAAAGGAAGTTTGTTCTCTGAACTCCTTGGGATACCTCTTGCTGCACCTATTGTCGACCATGCATGAAGCCTTGGGTTTGTCATGACCGCAAGGACCATGAAGCATGCAGGTAGTTATAGTGTGATAGAGCATTGGCTGTGTGACAGGGTCAGGAATCTGAGCAGACACAATGGAATCAACATCATGGGCATCATGGATTTTGTTGGCTGGATCAAGAAATATAAGGAGGTGCATATGTGGAAGGCCTCTCTTTTGAAACTCGATGGTATGGATGTGTGCCACCACTTTGCCCAAAACACCATCCTTGACATCCTTGATCAATGCATTCTTTTTCTGTTCAAAGACACGTGCAACAATGTCTGGCCTATCATAAGCTTCCTGCTTTTTTCCATGGGTGCTAAAACATGGATTGGGTGATTCCTCCCACAACAGAGCTTCCTGGATTTCTGGCCACTGTGGATTGGCAGTCATGGTGAGAAAGAGATCTGGCTTGCCAAAAAAGTGACAAATGGCCATGGAATCCTGGAAAAGCTGATTCATTTGCCTTTCACTGCCTATATGGATTGATGGAAGAATGATGCGACTCCCATGATCCTCTAGATTGATATTTTCATCCCGGTCACCCATGGCAGCATCCCTCAATCCAGCATACACATCGGCCCTAAGCTCCTTCTGGTGATGTCGGACCCAGTTCAACATATTTTGTTCAATAGACGCCCAAGCATCTACAATATACTGCTGCAAAAGATTTCCATCCCAAAACAATGGTGGCTGCTCTCCTGGCCTTGGATGCAACTGATAAGCATGGTAGCATCTCTGACTGACATTGGGAACTCTTCTGGCTCCATATGCACCTTGGTGTGCAGCTATATCTGGGTGCCATCCATCTTCACCATGAGGAAAGAGCAAGACATAGTGCAGAGTTGAATAGGATGGATGCAACTGGCTGATACGCCTAAGCCCTCCCCCTCTCAGCCTGAGAACAATATCTCTGTGATTAGACCATTCCTCAGAGCCATCACCTGGAATAATAGCTGCCACTTCATCATTGGCTGTAGGGAGATTATAACAACGTAAATCCTGGGTTCTATCTGATCGCAGCCATATGGAGACATTGTCCTGCTCTTCTGGAGGCTTTTCCCTCATGATCTGGAATGCCTGCTTGAATAAAGGCACACAAGGATGGGTGTTATTTAGCATGGCCTGCAGGTCTGTCATGATAACTGAGTTGAGATTATTGTTTTGCCGCTCACGAATATTGAGCTGTGTGATAGGATCATGAATATAGAGCTGTGCATAGGCTGCAGGCCATCCAGGAGGTGGCAGGAGTGCTCCAGAAAGATGATGAAGATCACCATGAATATGAAAGCTGTATATGCCTGATGTACCTGTAACAGAATGGTCCACCTTGACACCTAAAGAAGTGAATGCAAATGCAGCATTGTACTGTTGGATATTTGTTTTAAATTTCTTAGAAAGAGGACTTTTGCCACACAACAGATCTCGCAATGTGGCAGGAGCAGGTCAGAAAGATGGCAGACGAATTTGTCCCTGCAAGCAGCAACTTCCAAACTTTGGTACAGCTCTGGTAGATCTGGCCAACTTTTTACAGTCAAAATGCAAGGCATGGCAGTGTGGACACTCCACATTCATGGGTCCAAGTGAATGTCTGGGAATTGGCTCCTGATATGGTGCATGACCAAGTGGTAATGGCCTTGCAGGTCGATGTGGAGGTAGAGGGACAGGCATAGGTAGAGGCAAAGGTAGCAACATTGGGGGATTCAAGAATGAAGCAGGTGGCAGCAGTGAAGGAGATTGCGTAGGAGATGGTGGCAATGATGGAACATGGAATATTGGGTCAGGCAGCAGTGGTGATGAAGATTGCAGAGGATAAGATGGAAATTGTAGAGGAGATATTCTTTCAAACTCATCATAATAATCTGATGGCATAGGAGATGGTGGAAATTGCAAAGTGGTCACCCTTCCAAATTCATCATAATAATCTGATGGCAGGGGAGAAGGTGGAAATTGCAAAGAAGACTGGCTCCCATCATCATCATCAGATTCCTCATTCTCCATTTCCCTCCTCAAAGCAATCTCATTATTCCTCTGTTTTTCATACTCAGCAGCCAACAATGCAGCCATTTCCCTATCCATCTGAATTTGTTCTGCCTGTGCATCCACTTGAGCTCAATATTGATCAATCCAATCTCCAGACATATTGTTAGCCAATTGATCCAACCTCATCATTTGTTGATGCAAGTTCCTGTCTGCAATGAATAGATGTTGTAGCTCCTCAGCCTCATCCATCTGTGCCTGCTCATCTGCAAGCTGTTCATTTCTCCACATCTGATGCATCCTGAAAGCCCATTCCTGATCGCGCCTGTTACGTTCTTGCAATGCAGCCTCTATATTAATATGTCTGGGTGGATCATGATATCGTGGCTGCCTGCCTCTCCAGCTCCTGTTCAGCCAGCTCCTGCAATTGTTGATTGGCTGCTTCAGCTTCAGCAGCTTGCCTGTTCCTTTCCTGTTCAGCCAGCTGCTGCAATTGCCAAGTATGCTGCCTAGCTGCTTCAGCTTCAGCAGCTTGTCTTTGTGCATGCTCTTCAGCTTCAGCAGCTTCCCTCTGCTTTTCCAGTTCAGCCAGCCACTGTAATTGTTAATTGTGCTGTCTAACCACTTCAGCTTCAGCAGCTTGCCTATGTGTATACTCTTCAGCTGCAGCAGCTTGCCTGTGCTGCTCTTCTTCAGCCACCTGCTGCAATTGCCAATTATACCTCCTAGCTGCTTCCACTTCAGCAGCTTGCTGCTCTTCAATCACCTGCTGCAATTGTAGATTATGCTGCCTACTCATTTCAGCCACCTGCTGTGATATCCTCTCTCTGGCAGCAACAGCCTCAGCAATTCTTCTTTCCTCAGCAACCTTCTGTAATAATTCCTGCTGATGCTGATACTTCGTAGCTGCCTCAGCTTGTTGTAACTCCTGAAGACACGCATCATAATCTGCAGTTCTTTCCCTCAATGCAATATGTCCCCTATGCAGATTATTGAGTGCAGAATCTGCTTGACCACCTGAAATATTATGCAATGGTCCCAGTCCTCTTCCTCTTCCTCTTCCTCTTCCTCTGCCCCTCCTTGTTTGTAACTGAGCTGCAGGTGGAATCACAGGAATAGGATTGGCCAAAGGTGCATTCCACTCTGCTGGCAGCTGCACTTGTGGTATAGTGGCAGCTACATTTACTCCCAGTCCATTGTTACCTCTCCTAGGTGGTATAGGAGCAGGAGATACAATAGGCAATTCAAACTGCTTTGGTGCATCCCAATCAGCAGGCATCTGCACCTGTGGTATCTGAGCTGCCAATGCAGCTCCATAGTTCAGTGGAACAATTCCTTCAGCAGGGGCAGTCACTCTGACTCTGCTTCTCCTCTCATCAGGATTGGTCATCTGCAACCTTTTTAAATGGTCTGCATCTCTAATTCTAGCCCTTTCCACTTCTGGTGTAGAAGGTCTGCTTTGATTCCTGCAAACACTTTAATCAGCCATTATTATTGCAACATATGCCAACACCACTCACATATTTAGTAATGGTAAAGCCCAATAATAATTTGATTCAATAGCCAACAATGTAGCACAGCTGAAGTAAGGTCAGCAACAACTTCCTTTAACAGCCAGTTGTCACAACACTCACTGTAATTCAACTGTTTTCAAGTTTCAATAGCCAATTCTAACACTTATGTAATAACAATCACAATTTTGCTATTTGATAATGGATAGCAATTGCAATAGTATCACTATTATAGCCCTAAATGTTGTGTGAAGAGAGGTACTCAACTGATTGTCGTGCACTCTCTCTCCACATGTAAGGAATTGTCAGCTATTTGATTGTATTGTGCACATTCTGGAAGAGGCATGAAAGTAGATGTCTACTATATCGCAACCGAAATTTTATGCATGGAAATCTCCCTTTTTGGTATTTGACTTGTTACTGACCTCATTACACATTTCTATTGACATGTTACTGACTTCATTAAATTTGTATTGATCTGTTACTGACTCAGACTTTTTACTGACCTCGTTACAAATTTGTATTGACCTGTTACTGACCTGATTACAAATTTGTATTGTCATGTTACTCACTTTATTACAAATCACAAATTTGTATTGACTTGTTACTGACCTCATTACAAATTTGTATTGTCATGTTACACACTTCGTTACAAATCACAAATTTGTATTGACTTGTTACTGACCTCACTACAAATTTGTATTGACTTGTTACTGACCGGTACTATTACATATGGGATGACCACATTTCAAACCCAGTTGTATTTGTCAGAGCTGACAAATTTTAGTCAGCTTTGACTAATGCCATCATTTCTGACAAATTTTGCACAGCTCTGATAAATTTTACACAGCTCTGACTAAGCCTGACAAATTTTAGATAATCCCATCAACCATCACTCCCATCATTCCCACAAAATGAATGTAGCATATGTTATACACATTGTCCCATCAATCATTACCGATCAATCACCATTCTCAGCTGAAAAACTCCCTTATTTAGCTCACCATTACTCCCACAAAATGGTCGTAACATATGTAGTAGATGGCCCTTACTATTTCTTTTAGTAGGTCATCGTGCATCATACTTTCTACCAGCACGTCCTTTAATTCAGTGTCGATCGTTCATGTGAAGATCTCATCTTTCAACAGTGTGATGTCATCGTTGTCATCGTCGAATTCCGGTATGTGATCTCTCCATCATGATAGTGCATCGGACTGTATCATCATCTTTTCTGGCATGTGTACTAGTTGAAGGTTGAACTGCGACAGGAAGAGGCTCTATCTGGCCTGCCGTCAGTTCAGTTTTTGTGCTGTCCTAAAGTACATGAGATTTTTGTGATCTGATAGGATCATGGTCGGGTGTTCGGATCCCTGGAGGTAGTGTCTCTAGGTTTCTAGGGCTCGTATTATCCTCAGTAGTTCTTGATCGTAGATCTCATAGTTCTATTTGGTTGCTGTCAAGGAGTGGGAAATGTAGCCACAGAGGTACCAGTCCCCATTAGTATCTATCTGTTTTAGGACAGCCTCCGTTGCATATTTCGAAGCATCACTTTCTACTATAAATGGCTTTTCGGTGTTCAACATCAGCAGAACTGGGGCTTCAGAGAATTTTTGTTTTAGTGTTTCAAATACATCTTGGCATTCGCTCATCCAGTTGAAGGCCTAATCCTTTTTTGTCAGGTCATTTAGTGGCTTTGTGATCGCAGCAAAGTTGCCGATGAATCTTCCATAGAAGTTCCCGAAGCCCAGGAACAACCTTACTCCTTTGACATTGGTTGGGGATGGCCAGTCCCTAATTCTGCTTAGTTTAGTCAGGTCCATGACCAATTGATTTAGTCACAGGATCAGTCCAAGAAATTCGACTTCCTGCACATCGAATTTAGATTTTTCAGGTTTCAGATAGAGGTCATTTTCTCTCAGCCTCACCAGAACCCTCCTCATTCTCTCCTTGTGCTCTTTTCTGTCTTTCAAAAAGATTAGGATATCATTCATATAGATCACTAGCTATCCCTCATTCAGCATGTCATGAAAGGTGTCATTTATCATTGCTTAGAAGGTTGCTGGGGAGTTACAGAGACTGAAAAACATGACTTTGGGCTTGAACAGCCCCTTATTGGTTTTGAATGTGGCCTTCTATTTGTCCCCCTTTTTGATTCTGATGTTATGGTATCCCCATCTGATGTCTAGCTTTGTAAACTATCTCACTCCTTTTAGTTTGTCAAGCAGATCACCGATCAAAGGAAGGGGATAAAAGTTTTTGATAATTCTCTCATTCAAATATCGATAGTCTTGGCAGGGCCATAGTGCATCAGAGTCCTTCTTCGCAACGAAGAAGAATAGAGATGCCATTGGTGATTTAGATGGGATGATGTACCCCTTTCTCAGGTTCTCATCAATGAATTCATCTAGCTTCTTTTGTTCAGCCGGGGTGATAGGATAGACTTTATAGTCTTTTGGAATAAAGTCCAGTTTGAGCTCAATCACGTGGTCCCATGGTCTCGATTCAGGGAATCTTTCCGATGCTGCTTTTTCAAACACACTTCAATACTCCTTATATTTATCTGGGAGTAGATCATCAAGTGACTTTGTCTCCTCATTGCCCTCATTTTCATGGGCAAGCCTTTGCAAGACAGAGGTCTTTGCTCGGATATAGGTCGTGTTCGAGTAAGCAATTCTGCCAGTTAGCCGGGACCAAGTGAGATGAGAGATTTACTGGAGTCTCTGATAGCTCTGTGGAATATAGTCATTTTTGATAGTGAGGGGTGACTCCTCAGCTCTGAATACTCCTATCATAGGTTCCCCTCGAACATAAGTGAATAATGCATCCATCTCATCATGGTCTTCCTCAGTGTAGAGTGATACATTGATGCCCGCAGTATCTAGTACCGGGATCTGTGGGTCGATCTCAGGATGGGTATCCATTATCATGTCCATTGCCAAGTGAAATCCATCGCGATCAGGTTCGTTTCCAGTGCAAAGTTCTGTTGCGAGATGAACTATCCCAAGCTTACTCTTTACGTGCTTGGCAGCAGCGAGGTGGATTTTCCCGAAGGTCTCCCCAGCACTCCTTATAGGTAGCCTCCGAGAGTTGGGCTCAATGTTACTCTCAGTGCGAGTGGCCCCTTGTTATGTAAAGTGGGACCTTGCTTATCAAATGTAGTGCATGCTTGTTTGATCATGGTCTGAATCTTTATCATAAGGAACTTCTTGGTCTGCCTGTCGGTAAAGGTTCTCTTTTTCTAGTCGATGATGGAATTATGCTTCTAAAGCCATGAGTATCCCAAGATCATCCTCTTCTTTCCCAGCCTGTTATCAGCATTTTGATCCTTTCTTCCCTTCCTTCAATCTGCATGTCGATGTGGACGTAGTATGAAATTGTCCCATTTTTGTTTAGAGTTCCATTGATGTTTTTGGCAAGAATCTTCCTGATGAGCGGAATCTTCTTCAGTCTGAGTTTTTTGACAACTCGGTGGTCGATAAATGTTTCACCCACTCCTGAATCAATTAGAGCAGGGATTTTGGCTTTTTTGTTTTCTAACAAATAGTGAACTGGGATATGCATGGATTGATGGCTCACATTTGCTACTAGTATAGTGGAGACGATGATTCTAGCGGGCTCTGCTGCCGATGCAGGCTGCCGCTTTAAAAACCCTTCACTGCCATGAGGTCTAATACTTCTTCTTTTTCTTTCTCCTCTAGCTCATTGATGAGAGCATAGATTTTTGTGTAATGATCATGAGGTGTCTTCTTCGTCTCGATCTTCTTTTCTTCTTTTGCGAGTGGCTTTTTTCCTCTCTTGTGATTGCTCGCCCTGTGCCCTGCTTTATAGCAAATAAAACACTTTTCTTTTTTAATATGTTCGAGCCTCTCTGCATAGAAGAGGCGCGTTGCATCGATATCTATAGCATTCAGGTCTTTGAAAGAATTTCCCGTTTCCTCTCCTCCTGCCGCCTTGCTATATGTCCTTTCTTTAATCACTTTTGCCCATCTCAGATGCCCCTCTGCTCTCGCCACATAGGTATACTATCCCTCGATCATGTCCAGTGGGTTCTCTATGCCAAAGACCTTGTTGAGGACTTGGTTATTGAGTCCGTTGATGAAATACTCGATTAAGGCAGCATCTTCTTTAATTTTTATGCAGTAAGCGAGAGTTTTGAATTGTGTGATGTACTCATCTACTCCCTTTTCCCTTTGTGAGAGTGCGCTGAGCTGTGTTCGCACATTCCCCACATCATCGATTGGCGAGAACGCTGCACGTACTTTTACGATAAACTCCTAGAATATATCCCAGGGTTTCGATTCGATATATCTTTCCTCCAAATAGGCCTGCTTCTATGGCCTGGCTGTCCCTCTATTCATATAAGAGAGCATGAATAAGATCTTATAGTGATCGTCAGAGAATGCGGTTGAGTTGGCATTGATGTATGCTCTGCACTTAAGAAGGAATAGCATGGTCTTTGTTCTGTCTCTGGAGTAATTGGTTGGTGCCCTCATCTTAATTTCTATAGGTCGAGCAGGTGCGGTGGGTGCGGTGGAAATAGTGGAGGTAGATGGTGTTATCATGGCTTTTTTTCATCGGATGGTTCTTGTAAGAATTTCTGTTGTTTAGTGAGTGCTGCCTAGACTAGGGTTAGTTGGCAGAGTGTCGTTCAGCTTGACCTTTTGTTAAAGTCAAAAGTTTCTAGAATCGATTGAAGCTCGTAAGTGACAACTTTCAATAAGATGTTCAGAGAATTGCTGGGGCTCGTAAGCAGCAGCTGTGAGGATGACTTAGCAGAGTTCGTTAGGAACATAAAAAAGACCAGGTCAAGCTGGAGCTTGGCTGGTCATTGCATTATCATTTAAATACTATAAATACAGGATAAGTAGCATAGCAAAAACAATAGAAATGTTGGGACAATAGCATAGGAGTATCTGCAACCTACTACAATAGTATGAGAATAAAAGGGTGATTAAAGGTGTATAGTCGCAAGAAACAGAATCGTAGAACAATGATGCGAGATGTGCGACGAGAACAATAAGAACAATAATATGGAGCATACTCAAGGAGAGCAATAGAGACAATAGAAAAGAAAATTGATCTCCCTTTCTCATGCCATTTCGTAACACAAAAGATTCAATTCCTTTAAAAATTAAAGCTATTAGATATAGTTCTAATTCATCTCATATAATAAACTGAGAAGTAGTTTTACCTTGAATTATAACTTTCTCCATGTTTAATTCTTTTTGAATATATTCTAATATTTGTTTATCATGTTTCTCTTAAGTTATAACAAAATATAAATCTTCTCTAGAAGCTTTCGTAAATGAACCATCACCCTCTGCAAAACCTATAAACCAATTTAAGAATTCAGGAGTAGCTTGTTTATTTTTACTATAAATTTTAGAATTAATTTGATAATATTTACTAAATAGAACTGTAAAATAATTGTGATAAAATTTTAAAATTTGAGAAAAGATGTTGATATAATATAGAGTCACCACCCTCACTAGAGATAGAACTCTCCTTCATGATAAGTGTTCCCTCAAAGAACTGTATGTGTGAATCACCTCGTGTACAGCTCAATCAAACAAAAATTAAATTTATTGATATATCATGATCTACTGATTATCACATAACTTACTTAGGGTTATTATGTATTTCTTAGTGACACCATCTATGTACATTTGATACATACTAGCATTATAAATTTTCACCATAATAGGTAATTTAACTAAAATTCTATTTATTTTTAAGATTAGTAATCTTTTACAAGCATGTATCGATCTTATAATTTTTATATATTTTTTATCTTTATAATAAAATTTAGGTTCTTTATCTGAATAATATAATTTTTTTTTTTGCGCAAGAGCACGATGCTCAGGGCGTCGTCATCATCGTCGAGAGCAATGCTCAAGGTTTCACTATCCTCTTCAGGTATGCCCTAATATTATTTCCTCTTCTTGCTAACCGAGGTTTGGATTCCAGCCGTATCACGAGGAGTTCGCACCCAATCGAGCAGTCGCTCTTTTGCAACTGTAGCAGATCCTCCGGTTAGAAGATATGGTGGTCTGAAGGATCAGGATCGTATTTTTACCAATGCATACTGTAGACATGATCATGGACTCAAGGGTGCTCAAGTGCGTACAACTTCATGACAATGTCGTACTAAGTTTATTTTGTCTGCAGTCTCGAGGTGATTGGCATCGCACAAAAGATATCCTCCTAAAAGGTGATTCCTGGATTATCCAAACTATTAAGGATTCTGGTCTTCGTGGTCGAGGTGGAGCTGGGTTTCCCAGTGGACTCAAGTGGAGTTTCATGAACAAACCTGGTTGGGAAAAGGACCCTAGGTATGATGATTGTTCGCCCATCGTCTGTCAGTCCTTATTCTATTCGCCCTGTAGACCTCGTTACCTCGTAGTTAACGCCGACGAAGGCGAACCGGGAACCTGCAAGGATAGAGAAATTCTTCGCGGGGATCCTCACAAACTTGTAGAAGGCTGCCTTGTCGCTGGTCGTGCAATGAACGCCACAGCCGCATATATTTATGTTCGTGGCGAGTTCTACCAGGAAGCCTCGCACCTTCAGCAGGCCATCAATGAAGCATACGCTGCCGGACTCATTGGTAAGAACGCGTGTGACAGCGGTTACTCATTCGACGTCTACCTTCACCGCGGAGCCGGAGCGTATATATGCGGTGAAGAGACTGCGTTAATCGAGTCGCTTGAAGGGAAACAAGGAAAACCACGACTGAAGCCTCCATTCCCTGCTGACGTTGGTCTGTTCGGTTGCCCGTCTACAGTCGCGAACGTAGAGACTGTTTCTGTTGCCCCAACTATTTGCCGACGTGGGGCAAGCTGGTTCGCCGGTTTCGGTCGGGAGAGGAACCAGGGCACGAAGTTATTCTGTATCAGCGGCCATGTTAACAACCCCTGCGTTGTAGAGGAAGAAATGAGTATTCCGTTGAAGGATTTAATTGAGAAACATTGTGGAGGTGTTAGAGGTGGCTGGGATAACTTACTTGGAATCATTCCGGGAGGGTCGTCCGTGCCCATTCTGCCCAAGCCCAAATGTGAAGAAGTTTTGTCAGTGGTTCTGATGACTTTCGCTATATCCATTACTGAGCGCCCTCCAGGATGGACTTCGATTCCCTCAAGGATGCACAATCTGGTCTTGGGACTGGTGCTGTCATCGTTATGGACAAGAGCACAGACTTGATTGCGGCTATTGCTCGTTTCTCTCATGTATATTTTCTTGTCATCTACCATGACGATACTGACATGTTCATTTCAACAGTTCTACAAACATGAATCTTGCGGACAATGTACCCCTTGTCGAGAAGGTACTACATGGATGATGAATATGATGGATCGTATGGTTGAGGGTAGGGGCCACACGCGCGAGATCGACATGCTTCTGGAGTTGACGTCAGATTCATTTCACGGCATGAACAGACTGTCTAGCTAACTAGCCCCTCTTGCGTATAGGAAACAAATTGAGGGTCGCACGATTTGCGCCCTTGGTGATGCCGCAGCGTGGCCCATACAAGGTCTCATGCGTCATTTCCGTCCTTTGGTTGAGCGGCGCATTGCTGATTTCCGGGCTACGAACGGCCCGGTGGCGTTTGGTGGCAAGTCTGTTCGTGATTTGGACGACACCCTCGCAATCCCGGATAATTTAGGTGCAAGATTACCAGAGATGCAGCCGCCACAAGTATAGGCACTCTTTGAACGTAGTATTTAGATTGTGACAATCCAATACTTGCGTCTGTGAACCAGATGGAGTTTGAGCGACATTGTTTAGTCTTCAGATAACTGATCCCTTTTGGGTATCTTATCACGCTTCGCGTTCTGTCACATTTAGTGGGAGCGTGACACAAATGGGGTGCCCTTTCAAAATCACTCGACCAATGTTCGACGATTGTCCTAGACGGCCAAGAAACTATTGAATCTAGTGAATAAGGCTCAGAACAAGTTTAAAGAGGCTTACTTCCTTCAAGACTTTGACTGTTGCAATACCGGCAAAAAACATGTACATCAAGACTCTTACAATACAAGGCTTTAAATCCTGTAATTTTTTGCAAGTCCAATCGTACAAGCTTCCTAACTCTCACATAGATCGTGACCAAACGCAAATAGAGCCCTTTTCGCCGAGACACAACGTGGTGGTTGGACGAAATGGCTCCGGGAAGAGCAATTTCTTCGCAGGTAAGCTTCTGCGGTTTGGAAAGGTCTGCCATATAAGATTGCATTCAGCCATTCGATTTGTTCTATCCGATGCTTACACGTCAATGTCACGGGAAGAACGGCAAGCGCTCTTGCATGAGGGTGTATCCGTAACAACGACGCTCTCAGCTTATGGTATGCTCTTTTTCGTTTTTCTAACTCTCTGTTGATCGTCCTTGTGTTGCTTAGTCGAAATTGTCTTTGATAACTCAGACAATCGATTCCCCACTGGTCATGACGAGGTCATTCTACGACGTACGATCGGCTTGAAGAAGGATGAGTACAGTTTAGACAAGAAAAGCGCAAGCAAGGCCGATGTAATGAATCTTCTCGAAAGTGCTGGATTCAGCAAATCTAATCCTTATTATATCGTTCCTCAAGGACGCGTACGTGCGATTCATGATGTATTTTCTTCCCTTGAATTGAAGACTGCTCTAAGATCACCGCTTTAACAAATGCTAAAGATCATGAGAGGTTGGCTCTTCTGAAAGAAGTCGCTGGGACGAAAGTGTACGAACAACGTCGGTCCGAATCTCTTCGAATCATGGCAGAAACGGACGCTAAACGCACCAAAATCAACGAGTTGTTGGATTATATCGAATCCCGACTCACTGAGCTTGAGGAGGAGAAGGAAGAGCTGAAAGAGTTCCAGGACAAGGATAAGGAGCGAAGGTGTCTGGAGTATGCACTCTATCAGCGAGAACTGGAGGAAGTCGGAGAAATGCTGGAGGAAATTGAAGATGACCGGAAAGCAGAAGTTCACGGCGCCAATGTGAGAAGGGAGAAATATAACGAACGAGAGAAAGAGATTCAAGTGAGTGAACTTATCCACGACTCCTACTCCAGCCCAACCGTCTGCTCTCCGTTTGCTCTTTGTAGGATCTAGAAAAGGCCATATCAGAGGCGAAACACACATTACAGACCCTGGCCCTCACCCGCCAAGATGCACAGGATGAACTCACTGATTTTATTCGGACACGTACAGAACTTGAGTGTACGATCGAGGATCTGCATGCAGCGGATGCCAACGCTGGAGGAAAGCGTGAAGAGCTTGAACGAGATCTAGCACAAGTGGAGGAAAAAATTGCAGAAAGGGAACACATGCTGGCCGAACTTCTTCCAGAGTGGGAGGCGCAACGAGCTCAAGAGGCAACGGAGAAGCGTAGGCTGGACGAGGCCGGCGCAAAGCTTGCCTCTCTCTTTGCGAAGCAGGGGCGTGCAACCAAGTTCCGGACGAAAGCCGAGAGAGATTCCTTCTTGAAACACGAGATCGCATCGATGAAGGCGTACCAGACAACACAGACTGCTGCCATGGCGGCAACTCGTAGCGAGCTAGAGATTGCTCAGCGTGGCCTCGGCGAAATTGATGCGCAGATCACCAGTGTTCAAGGCAAGATCGAGGATGGAAGACAACGGGTGCGAGATTTGGCTGAAGAGAGTGCGGGCCTCAAGGACAGACTTGGTGAATTTACGGAACGGAGAAAAGACCTGTGGAGGGAAGATACCAAGTTGGATAGTATAGTGGGTCGAGCTGGTGATGAGTTGCGAACAGCAGAAAGGGCACTTGCTGGAATGATGGACAAGGTAGGTCTTCCAGCGTCGATCGATATATAGCTTGACTCTACAGTTATGTAGGACACGGGCACGGGTCTTCGAGCTGTCGACAAAATAGCTGAGCGCTATCATTTGAAAGGTGTTTATGGGCCACTGTACAGACTCTTCGAAGTCACGGATCCTAAATTCAACATCGCGGTCGAACTGACTGCTGGAAACAGGTAGCTTAAGAACGAAAGTCAGTTTTGTTCTTGGTCACTGAGCCCATTACAGCCTGTTCCATGTCGTCGTCGATACTGACGAGACTGCGTCGAAAGTCCTCGATGTTATGATCAAGGAAAAAATAGGCCGCGTTACCTTTATGCCTCTCAATCGACTCAAACCAAAAAATCCGCCAACCCCGAATGCCCAAGATGCGGAGCCTCTTATCAATAAGCTGCGATTCGATGGTACATACGACAAGGCCTTTCAACAAGTCTTTGGCAAGACATGTGTCTGTCGTGATCTGACGATTGCTGCAGCGTATGTCAAGAGCCATGGCATCAATACTATTACTCTAGATGGAGACAAAGTTGACCGCAAGGGTGCGCTGACAGGCGGTTATCATGACATTCGCAGATCTCGCATCGAAGCTATCAAAAGCGTCACCAATTGGAGGAGCAAGTTCGAGATGGAGGACAGGCGATCAAGGGAGGTGAAAGCGTCGATCCTCACGATCGAACAAGAAATTACTCAGGTGACGGGAAGGATGACTGTGTTAACTGGCCAGCAGAACCAGACGCTGGATTCTCGCAAGAGGTTGATCGAGGAGGGTACTTCGTTAACCCGTGAGAAGGAGAAGTTAAAAGAGCGCATTGGGACGCTTGAGACTGATGTGTATGAACTTCAGACAGAGTTGACTGGTTTGGAGGAGAAGCTTGCTGGGTGCACCGCTGAGCTGTCCAGTCCGCTTACGGCAGGGCTCACAACCGAGGAGGACCGCTTGATCAATATCCTTGGAAAGGAAGTGGAGAATCGGCGAAAGGACATGGTTGAATTGAGCAAGAGAAGAAACAAAGCAAGTCGCTTGTTGGCTCGCTCTTTGGTCTTGCAAAGTTCCTCATCATGTTTTAGTTGGAAAGCCGCAAGAATATTGTAGAGATTGAGCTCAATGAGCGCCTTCGCCGGCGTCGAGAGGAGCTGCAGTCCAAGTTGGAATCTCTTGGTGAACTAGAAAATGGCGATTCATCGATGGCCGATTCTCTTGCATCCCGGACCCGAGAGCTCAAGTCTCTCAACAACTCCATTCAGACTCTAACGGGAAAAACTCAGAGTGAGTCCAATCTCATCCTGTATGCGTGCCTGCTCATTGTTGCACCAAAGCTATGGAAAAGGAGAGCGACGATCTCACGGCCGAATTGCAAGAACTCCGATCCTCATTAGAGAGTGTTCAGACGCAACAGTCTGAAGACAGCCACAATATCAACCGACAACAAAAGACGACGGAGCGGTATCTTGCCAAACGGCAAATGTTGACGGGTCGCAAAGATGAATGCAATCGAAATATTCGCGATTTGGGCGTCCTTCCTGAAGAGGCGTTTGAGAAGTACATCAATGAGAAGCCTGAAAAAGTATCAAATTTGGTTGTCACATACATGAAATTGGCTCATTTTCCAAATATCAGCTTGCCAAAAAGCTTCAGGCCGTCAACGAGGGCTTGAAAAAGTTTGCTCATGTGAACAAAAAGGCTTTCGAACAATACAGCAATTTCACTAAGCAACGGGATCAGCTCTTAAAGAGGAGGGAAGATTTGGACAAGTCGGCAACTTCCATTGAAGAACTTGTGGAGGTTCTTGATCAGCGGAAGGACGAGGCTATCGAACGCACATTTAAGCAAGTAGCGAGTAATTTTGAGGAAGTTTTCGAGAAACTCGTTCCTGCGGGTAGAGGGCGTCTGATCATCCAACGACGTATCGATCAGGTCGCTCTTTTCATTGCCTCTGGGATTTGGTGTCTGACGTAGTTTATAACACCTTAGGACGAAGAAATGGAAGAAGATGTTGAAGATGCGCAGCAAAGCTCGATCGACAATTATACGGGCGTTTCCATCAAGGTGCGACATGGCTTATTCAACACTTGGCACACTTTCTGACTTGGCATTTCGTGCAGGTTTCATTCAACTCTAAAGTTGATGAAGGCCTTCGGATACAACAGCTATCGGGAGGGCAAAAATCGCTTGTCGCCCTTGCTACAGGTTTGTCATTCTCGTTCACTTTACAGTCATTCCATTTCTTAAGATTACCCACAGTGTTTGCAATACAGAAGTGTGATCCTGCTCCTTTTTACTTATTCGATGAAGTCCGTCTTGTGGGTTTTTATTGAAGTGCCTGGTTAATCTTGAATCCAGATTGATGCCAATTTGGATGCGCAATATCGAACTGCTGTGGCTAGTGCGGTTACTTCGTTATCTGTATAGGCTTGTATTAATCCGATATTCGCAGCAATGATCCAATCCCTGGCTTCCACCGCGCAGTTCATTACGACGACATTCCGACCAGAGATGCTTGTGACTGCCGACAAGTTCTATGGTGTGTTGTTCAACAATCAAAAGGTCTCGTCTATCCGGGGTATCAAACGGGAGGAAGCCATGGAGTTTGTTGATCAGGTGGGTATCTAGTATTTTTGATTCAACCCACATCCTTAACCTCTATTTACAGGAGGCACAAGCACAGTAGTTCCGATTGCCGACTATTCATTAGGCTTTTGCTTGCTCTTTTTTTTTTTTTCGCTATCTATGGATAGGTTGTTGTATGGCCAGTACTTATGTTATAGTAGTATTTTGGTCCATTTGTAATATTGAAACATGTATCCAGTTGACTGGCCCAGCACTTGCACTGTTGGGGGCATCACTGGAAAGGCTACAAACAACCAACTCAAAACAAAGCTGGTAGTTGCAAGTACTTGGAGTAGTATGGTGGGGTTTATAAATAGCAGATAGTGAGGTATATAAATGGCTTTTAATTAGTACACCGATGTGTACACGAGATATGTCGATGAGCTCGACTACTCCCAAATGTACTTTTCTTGAGAATATATTTACAGTTTACGGAGGTACCATTTGTATGTCAGGAGGTGAGTCGGTCGCGACCGAATCCGACATCGAGTGCGCAAAGGCCAGAGGATATTCAGAAGCGATACTAGGACCCGAGTGATAGTACACCCTCCCTGGGCCCGAACGCACACGGCGGCGCGCAGTCAGCATCTGGTCAGCGAACCGCCCTGCCTTCTTGAGGTTGATGGTGATCCTAGACATCATTGCCACCTAGACACAGGCATCAATTATGAAGGTGAAGGATAGATGTATACCCTCACACACCGGGATGCTGATGACAATGATTACATCAAGGTCAGAATATAATGGTCCACCATCAGGAGGACTCACAGTTGCTCTGTCCTACCAGAAGTGCCACTCAAATTCAGCCCTGGGGTCTCACTCCAGAGAAAATCACATACTGAGCCGCGATAGTTTTGATGCCAGACGGAGCGACCATGATCATGACTGCCAAAACAAGTGTAACAGAAAACATCACGCTTGATAAGTTTGAAATGTCAGTAAACGATTGATTGATATAACCATGGTACCTGTAGTAGAGTATTCCGTCCTCTAACATACGTCTCATAATGAGATTAGGCTCTTCTCCCCTTATCGAGGGCATGGTGCGATATAATGTGAGAGCGAAGATTACGGTATCGTACAGAAGTGGAATCCATGCCCACAAGGACGCAACGTTGTTCCTGGTTATGTATAATATTATCAGCCCAGGAAGAGAATGCGAAAAAATACAATACAAAGCCGGGTTGAACACCAGAGAACAAGCTGGCACAGAATTAATTTGAGTAAGATGTATGCGTGTATGATATAGATGAACGTTCATACCATGGATGCCTGAACCGGGATTATGCGGCACCGCTGGGTTGAAACATCAGAAGATTCTCAAGTTGCGCGAATGGAGAAGGTCGCACGTTCTCCTCCGCTGATGAGCCATATATTCACTGCCGTCTCTAAAAGCAGCAGACACCCAAGACCCCGAGCAATCCACCTTTGTTCCGAATAGAGAGCGTTAATACGTATTAACATCATCAGTGCGACCACTTCGACGGTAATCGCAGTGGTCCACCCTTGATAGCGAACAAAGTGACGACATCTAAAATTCAGTCCATCGGTAAAACAAAGGAGAATTGGGTCTGGATTGGATTGACCTCTACGTCAACATAAATGATGACATTTCAACTTCCATCAGATTCTTCCTTTATTAAGTCCCAAAATACCTACTTGGACTGTCCAAGTTGGTGAAAGGTAAGCTAAACAAACAAAATTCAAGATTCAATGGTATACAACAAAAACGAACAAGTTTTTCATACCATAAAAATTCACGATAAATGCCAGGGGATTAAAATATCGATTCTGTCGGGCGGATTGCAACGCTTAGCGCTCTGATATTCAAGAAACGTACCACGAAAAACATATACACAACTGAAAAGTGGAGATCATATGGAGTGAGCATCCCAAATCTCGAAACGCAGTTTTACGTACAGAGGCCCTTTCGTCCTTTCCATACGTATTCTACCTATGTGAACGTTCTAAACTAGATGTCCAGACCTTTTCATTCAGGCAGCCTACCTCGTCTGCAAACGTAACAATATGGTCCCATATTAGAACTGAAAAACTTGCAAAAGCAACGTGCTTTTACTTGTCATGAGCATGTACAAGAAGCGAGAGTAAAATAAAAAACTTACATTAGTACGGATGCTGTGGGAAAAGATTCATCAGGTTGTTACTTGAACTCCTTCGCTAAAGCACAACTAGGAAAGCGGGGCATACATGTCTGCAACTTGACTTGCATTAGATTGCGACATTGAGGAGCACAGTGTATGCGGTAAATAGGGCGTAAGCTGAGCTATGGGAAATCCTATACTTATCGCATTGCTCCATCAGTCACAATGGAGAACGCGTGAACGTTCGTCCACTGGAGCAACTGCGGTCACACCGGGCAAAACCTGTATGTGATTCCGACAGTACCGGAGTTCTATATGGTGGCACGAGATTTCATGCAGGTTTCATGAGCGAGGGAAAGTTGTCTATTCCGAGGCGAACTCGCATGGAAAGTTGCAACTTGGCCATTAACTTGGCCATTAAAAATCGACTGCGCAGTTTTAGTCCTATAATTGGATGGTAATCCCAGCCTATTCTTAGACTGGCATCCGGCCGACAGAATGTCATTGATTGACCACACGGCAATAACCCGTCTAGCAAAAGTGGCTGTTTCTTCCAAATTTATGATTCAGTAGAACATTCCATGATTAGTTATTACAGTGCATTACATCTTGACTGTTGCTGAAAATGTTGTGATCAAAATGTGATAAACATGAGCAAATTTGATCTCGCTGTCATTTTATACCACGGCTCCAACGTTTAGTTTCTGTTTACTCGACAAAAATCAAGTATACATAAACAGTAGTCTAAATCTGGTATAACCATACCTACCGTTTAATAAACAGTATATACAGAGTATAAGGGCCACTACTCTGCACAGCATATCAGTGGAAATAGGTATCATAATGTCAATTTATTACTGTTATAATCAACTATTGACTTAAGTATCACATCAATGGTTTATAACTTATACCGGGGGTCCCTTGCATTTGTGTGAGGGGGGACAACATAACTCAAGGGGGGTTTCAGGATTTGAAAAAAGTATATCAGGTTGATTTCTGATGTATTTTGGGCCAAGGAGTTCAAATCTGAAAGAATTAGTCTCACTTGGGGAGTGGTTGGTGTTGTTGGAGCAGACTACATATGCTGCACAGAGAAAGAGATGACACATTCCTTATAACCTACCTGGGGTTTAGTTAGTCTTAGAGCTAAGGTTTAGCAGAGGTAAGAACACTGTATATCTACTACGGTACAGGTTCTCCTTATATACATAATAGTAAGGATGTCACATGACTCAGGAATGTGTTTACCACATGTATGCGCAGTAAGCGCAGTAACATGTGTGTGCTGCATGCATTGCCTCATGTATGCAGCATGCATGGGAATTTAATTTCAACAGGTGTGCTATGAGGCAATTGAAAATAGTGTTTGAAAGTTTGGTCAGGTTTGGTTTTCAGCCCTATTTTAGCATAACCAAATTCTGACCAGTTCATTGGCCTTTCAAAATGCCTAAGAACCTGACCAGACCACCCCTAACCGGTCAGGTTCTAGTCGGTTCTGGCTGAACTCAGTCAGAACCAGCTCTGACTGGTCACCAGACATTAAGAAAAGAGATTATCTATTTATATTCATTATATGAACTACGAGGCAGACGATGCACAAACACGCCCTCCAAGGTAACCTCTGTTGGAATAGGCAATCCAAGCCCGTGGTCTGAGGCTGGATATTACTAATAAAGTGGCTTTTTTGATGCATGTTTTATTTATAGCACATATACATACAGCCATAGTATAGGAGAATGCGAGATGTTCCTCTCTGTGCTAAACTACCACTACTTCTAAGAGAAATATTACTCCTCACTATCAGTCTCCCAGATTAATTTCTAACACTCCCTCCAGTGCATGGACTGTAAACAGGTCAGGTTACAACACAATACCTTGATTGTTGTTGCTTGCATCCCCATGATCCAGATGATGAGAGAGGGTGTCAGTCTTCCCCATGCTATGGCCTGGGAAATGGTGCAGGGAGAAGTTGAATTAGAATATTCCCCAATTATTTGAGAGATTCGAAGGCCTGGCAAGTCTCGATTCTAAGGTTTCAAGCTTGTGTTGGCCTAAGCTGAGAGATTTGAGGTGGATTAGGTGATGAAATGATTTAGAAACCCCTCGCAGTGGGCTCCAAAATGATGGTACTCGACTTGGAAACCTACCAAAAACCTGTTAAAAGGCTTATGAAGTATAACTCAGGCTAGAGGAAAGATGCGATGATATGGCTCCCTATTGCCCTGCGCGCATACTACAGCATTTTTTATAATTGTGTGCACCTCCTAAATGGCTTCTGCACACTTTGCGCAGCGCGCTTTCATGTGCCTTTGCGCACCTTTGACCATTTACAGTGACTCACAAAACTGAGTCAATGTTTTGCACTTTTTAATTTATTGTTGAATAACTTCCCATAAACAACAAAACCAAACAAGGTATTGGTGTACCGAATAACATACATGATCAGAACTACCAAACAAACCAAGAATTATGTAATTTTAATCATCCCTCATGGAGATATGATCATTTTAATTCAGGGACTCATTGACTCAGTTTTGTGAGGTGGTATCAATATTATGATAAATTGTAATTCTAGTATTTTGTATGACCTCCCTTGGCCTTAATAACTGCTCCCAACCTTCTAAGCATGCTTTCAATTAAATTCTGACACACCTCTGATGGAATATTATTCCACTCTTCCACTACTCTTTCCCATAACTCCCAAATTCCTTTTGATGCTGTTGGATACTTGTCTAACTGGTTCTTGAAATGAACCCATTGATGTTCAATAGGGCTGAGGTCTGGAGATTGGGCAGGCCAATCCAGAAGAGTAATATTGTTGTTCTCCATCCATTTCTTGGCCTTTTTTGAGGTATGCTTGGGGTCATTGTCTTGTTGAAAAATCACCTCTTCTCCAGAAATTCCACTCTCCTCCAAGCTAGGCAGCATATGGTCCTTCAAAATGGACACATACTGGTCAGCATTCATCCTCCCCTCAACCTCTGCAAGATGCCCCACTCCATTCCATCCCATACACCCCCATACCATAATGTTTCCTCCCCCAAATTTGACAGTTCCCTGCACCTCTCTCTCAATCAGCCCTTCTCCCTTCTGTTTCCAAACCCACTCTCTCCCATCTGACCCAAACCTGTTAATTTTAGTCTTATCTGACCAAATAACCCTTCTCCAGTCCTCCACAGTCCACTCTCTATACTTCTGAGCAAAAGCCAATCTTGCTTTCCTATGCCTTATACTAAGCAAAGGCTTTTTCTTCTTCACCACAGCCTTGAATGAGTTTTTTCTGAGAACTCTTCTGACTGTTTCTGAGGAGACTGGAGTGGGGATGATGCTGTTGATGTAATGGGTGGCCTGAACAGCATTTGCAGCCTTGCCAGTGGTGATTTGGATAAGGATGGCTCTCTGAGAGGTAGATGAGAGCTTAGAAGGACGACCACCAAAGGGGGAATCCAGGTTTGGATGGAGAGCCCTGAGTGTTCTGGATACACTAGACTGGCTGAGGTTGAGTTTAGAGGCAATATTGTGGGTAGAATAATGATTGGAAACCAGGGAAAGAATGTTTTCCTTCTGAGCAGAGGAGATGGGATGCATTGGAGAATATTGAAGTATGAAGAATGCTAGTCCTAATTAAATACTATAATTTAAGGTCCCATCAAGGGTCACATCACCTTAGAAACCATCTGTCATTATACAGTTGGTGGAGCATCAGATTCTAATATTTCTGACTACCCCTTACAAAACTGAGTCAATGAGTCCCTGAATTAAAATAATCATATCTCCATGAGGGATGATTAAAATTACATAGTTCTTTGTTTGTTTGGTAGCCCTGATCATGTATGTTATTCGGTACACCAATACCTTGTTTGGTTTTGTTGTTTATGGGAAGCTATTCAACAATGAATCAAAAAGTCCAAAACATTGACTCAGTTTTGTGAGTCACTGTAGGTGCACCTTTGTGCGCCTTTTGCATTTCTACTGCGCTTTTGGTTTCCCATAGCTGCCAATCATTGTGCGCCCTAAATGCGCCTCGTTGCACTTCAAACTGCCTCCGCGTGCCCCCCCCACACTCCTTATCTGCCTTCTACATTTATTGTGCACTCGATGCGCCTTTGCACACTCCTTTTATGCTTTACCTGCACTCACATTCCCTGCTGCACACTCATTGCACAATCCCTATCACACACACAACAATCCACCACACCGGTGCGCTGCGCATCGCAGCTCCATCTTACTGGCGCATTTATTCAAGGCACACCACAATTCTGACACAAGCAGACTGTGCATTCTTACATAATCAGGGCACTTTGCACCTGTTTGGCATTGGACTGTGTGCCTTGGGCACCTTTATGTAATCCTGGCACTTTGGCAGTATTTGGCCTTTCACAGCATCTCCTTATAGTTCTTCTGCATTTCCAATCGGCATCACCTTATCTGGTAACCAGCACAGGTCAATCATGCCATTATTACTAAGGTGCAGCATGTGACACATAATACCAAAGTGGATTTAATTGGGAAGAGTGCACAAGACCTAGAGTGCACCAAAAATAGTGCATCGCACCAGAACAGTTGGGTAGTGGGCTATAGGTGTGCAAATCTTATTGGCTGAGGCAGCGGCATAGCGCAGGCAGGTTTAGATGGGTGACTCGTTGTATTGTTGCATTTCATCCCTGCATTGCATCCTTCATTCTCATTTGTGCACTCTTGCAGTGCACCCTTCATATAGCTGCATTTGCACACCTATTTGCATAGCCACATTTTGCATACCATTTGCGCCTTTTTCCGCCCCTTGCGCTTTCATCCCATTAGCACCCCCAACCCTTGCGTCACCTCCCCAGCACATCTCAGTGCCATCTTCATCCCACTACACCTCCCGTCTTCATCACCCTTGATGTTGCGCACTTTTGCGCTCCCATTGCACATTTTTCTGCACTGCGCGTTTTTGCCCCTTTGCGTTGTGCACTTTCCCGCCACTGCACATATCTCCCCTTTAGCGTACACAACTAGTGTGCACATTGAAAACCGCCGTACCAGCCTTCCCATAGTCTTTGTGCCCTGAAGGACGATCCGAGGCCCTCTAAGCGAACTCCCCCCTCACCCCAAGCATGCCTGCAGTTGTAGGTTAAGTGTTCACCCCTTCCGTTGAGACTCTGCACTGAGTACCAACTGAACACATCATTTCTGGAGCCCACCGCGAGGGGTTTCTGTTTATCAGACCATATTTTAGACCTCCATCGGCTCGCCCTTCGCTTCAACATTAACCATCTGTGCACTCTCCATTCCGAGCTGTTAGCAACTGTGCTCCAGCTTGGGGAAATACCAGTATTTGAATCACTCTTCCTAAACAACACACATCACTCGTCTGCACTGTCTTTACCTCCACCTTCACCTGAATCATCCCTACCTACCCTAACTCTATCCACATCACCACATTCTTCCCCGCCTTCGAATTTCACTGTGCTTTTACCAGAACTTAACTCTACACACCTTATTCCACCTACTATGGCTACCATGCATATGCCATCCACATCTAACCAAAATGCGCTGCATTTTGACCCTGCAAAACCACATGAACTCCAGAAGTACTTTGAGGAGCTTGCGCAACTCCTCCGTGATTGTAACGTCACCAATGAGACCGATAAGAAGTTCCACACTGTGCACTATTTGGACAGCGACACTGCAAACACTTGGAAACTGCTACCGGAGTATAGCGCGATGCACAACTATGGCACATTCAAAGACGCTGTCCTAAAGTTTTATCCCGGCTCTAAGGATGGCAGTAAATGGAGTATTAGTGACCTGGACAAGCTTATTGGTGAGACTGCACACATTGGCCTTGTAACTGCAGAAGAAATTGCGCGCTGTTACCACACATTTTTCAACATTAGCGAATACTTAGTTGTGCAAGGCATATTGGCGCACTATGACCAAAGCCACATGTTCATTAGGGTGTTTTGACCAGACCAGCTTGAGCATATTTTGAGCCGCCTGGCGATTGCGGTACCGAATCAGCCTGCAAATGTGCCATACTCATTAGACGCAATTCACGATGCGATCGACTTTATCTTTGAAGGCCCAGCGCGCTACTTCCAGCCACTTACTGGGCTCACAGTGCAAAACCCCGATATGTATGTGCCCTACTCAGCACCCAGCACACCCATTTCCCAGCTGCAACCTAGCGCACCCACAGTCAAAGCAGAAGACATTTCAGTCTTATTCGAATGCATGACACAGATGATAGTTACTGCATTAAGCGCATCATGCAGAGATGGCGGAAATGGCATGCCTCGCTCAAACAATGACAAATGTAATGGTTGCAGTCAGACAGGGCATTATATCCCTGAGTGCGCCTCAATTGAGTGCCTTATTAGTGAAGGAAAGTGTAGGCGAAATGCAGAAGGGTGCATCGTACTCCCAGGTGGCGCATTCGTGCCGCATTCTATTCCAGGCAACTTCTTGGGTGAGCGCATCGAGGAATGGCATAAGCGCAACCCAGGACAGATAGCCACTGGTCGACTTTCATCTAATATCAATTCGCAGCTCATCTACAATATAGCGCCTCGTCCAGCTCCAGCAGCACCTTTACAGTTGACATATGTTGCCACTTCAGCGCCTGCAGCAGAATATATGCAAAGTGCACCAAATGCGCAACTAACAAAGGAAGAGCACATTGATGTGCTCAAGTGGGAGTTGATGGCGCTTTGGAAGAGGCAAGTCTTTGACGGCGTCGAAATTCTGCGGTGCACACCGTGCAATACATCCAATCAAGAGAGTGTGCATTCTATAACTACAGACATTGCACCCGCCGACAGTATCGAGTCTCCAGCCTTGCAACCCGCTGTGAGCGCAACTGAAGCGCCTGACGAGATGCCCATACATCCCTATTCCAACATTTCCAAAGCACGTTCTGTGCCTGCAGCAGCAGATAAACTGGACATACCAGCTAACACTTCCAAGGGCAAAGAGCCATCATACTGCACTGTCGTTCCCATCCAGAACCCGCAGATTGTTGATGACGTATATGTGTGCGCCATGAAGGCGCCCTCCATTACGGTTTCGCATGAAGAGCTCCTATCCCTTTCACCCAATCTCAGACAGTGCCATAGAGAACAAGTTACCCCAAAGCGCATTACATCTACCAGCACAGAAGTGGTAGCTACCAACCTTGTGAGCATTATGCCATTTGCATTGATGAGATCAGTTGGTACTCAGTGCAGAGTCTCAACAGAAGGGGTGAACACTTAACCTACAACTGCAGGCATGCTCGGGGTGAGGGGGGAGTTCGCTTAGATGGCCTCGGATCGTCCTTCAGGGCGCGGAGACTATAGAGAGGCTGGTACAGCGATTTTCAGTGTGCGCACTAGTAGTGTACATGAAAGGGGAGATATGCACAGTGGCGGAAAAGTGCGCAATGCAAAGAGGCAAAAACGCGCAACGAGAGCGCAAAAGTGCGCAACGATGAGGATGATGAAGGTGGGAGGTGTAACAGGACAAAGACGACACTGGGATGTACTGTGAAGGTGGTGCACAGTTTGGGGGTGCAAACAGAGTGAAAGCGCAAGGAGCGGAAAAAGGCGCAGGCGGTGCGCAAAATGCAGCTATGCAAAAGGGTACACAAATGGTGCGCAAACGCGGCTATACGAAGGGCGCACTATGATAGTGCACAGACAAGGACAAAGGACGCAACGCAAGGGACGAAACACAACAATACGATGAGGGGATGCAAACGATAACGCAAACACGGCTATACGAAGGGCGCACTACGAAGGCGCACGGACTGGACGCTGGTGCACAGACTATGTGCGATGCTGACTGAGCTATGAACTATGAGGGGGGGAGGGAAAGATCCTGTGGATTCTCTATCTGTCCGCTACTATGTACAAATGGCTTATGTGATAAAATGGTGAAATAAAGTATAAAAATAGGAAGCGCCATGCGCTACCCACAAGCGCGTCCATTTGCCCATCTAAACCTGACCGCACTATGCCGCTGCCTCAGCCAATAAGATTTGCGCACCTATAGCTCAATATCCAACTGTTCCGGTGCGATGCGCTATTATTGGTGCATGCTAAGTCTCGTGCGCTCTTCCCAATTAATCTGCTTTGGTGTTATATGTCGCGTGCTGCACCTTAGTAATAATGGCGTGATCGACCTGTGCCAGTTACCAGATAAGGCGATGCCGATTGGAAATGTGGAAGAACACTAAAAGGAAATGCTGTGTGAGGCCAAATACTGCCAAAGCGCCTGGATTACGTGAAAGCGCCCAAGTGCGCACAGTCCAATGCCAAATAGGCGCAAAGCGGCCCAGTTATGTAAGAATGCGCAGTTCACTCATGCCAGAATCATGGTGCGCCTCAAGTAAATGCGCCAGTAACATGGGAGCTGCGATGCGCAGTGCACCGGTGCGGGGGATTGTTGTGTGTGATAGAGATTGTGCAAAGAGTGTGCAGTAGGGAATGTGAGTTGCAGGTAAAGTGTAAAAGGAGTGCGCAAAGGCGCATCGAGCGTGCAATAAATGTAGAAGGCAGATAAGGAGCGTGGGGGGGGCGCACGGAGGCGGCTTGAAGCGCAACGAGGCGCATTTAGGGCGCACAATGATTGGCGGCTATGGGGAAACAAAAGCGCAGTAGAAATGCAAAAGGCACACAAAGGCGCACCTAAACGGTCAAAGGTGCGCAAAAGCGCACAGAGGCGCGCAAAGGCACACGAAAGCGCATGAAGGCGCGCAAAAGCGCGCTGCACAAAGTGTGCGGAAGCCATCTAGGAGGTGCACACAATCGCAAAAAATGCCGTAGTATGCGCGCAGGGCGATAGGGAGCCACATCAGCGTGCTGCGATGCACGCGCATCTTTTGCAGAAAATAAAGTGCTTAATGCGACACCTCCAGTTAGCATGGCAATTGCAGCGCTGCTTCCTATTGTGTTGCAGGATCCATTTGAACAGTACCTCACCCACCTCCAGCCAGGTAAAATTGAAAACCCAGACATTTTGAAGGTTGCAAAAGAGTCGCATGTGCTTCGTTCCATTGATTTATTGATCAACAACCAAGAATACTTTGAAGCTATCTTAGATCTGGGTTCGCAAATTATCGCAATGTCAGAAGTGGTCGTCTTGGGCTTCAGTATGACCCGCGCATTCGTTTATACATGCAATCGGCCAATGGAGAGGTAGATGAGTCACTTGGGCTTGCGCGCAACGTTTCTGTGTGCATTGGAGACATCATTGTCTATGTGCAAGTTTACGTTATCTGTTCACCTGCTTACAATATTCTGTTAGGGCGTCCCTTCGATGTGTTAACACACTCCGTCATGCACAACTTTGCAGACGAGGTGCAAACGATTACGATCTGCAATCCGAACACAGGTGCCATCTCAACCATTCCAACAAAGCCTAGAGGAAAATCGCGCCACTTCTTACCAGCTCCACCAACACTGCACTTTGCTATTCAGCATAAACCACAAAGAAATTTTCGCCAGGCTTCGAGGAATTGATTGCAGACCAAGGAGAAGCTGCCACTATCATAACATTCGACTCTGATACCCAATCTTGTGACGTTTCCATGTTTGCACTTATATCATTTTCTGCTTCCATTCCTTTGACCTCTATTATCTCTCAACTCTACCTATCTCAGTGTACCAACAGTCATGTGCAGGCACTCTTAAACTCGATTGACACCGTGGCATTTATTCCAGCCACGTTTTCAGAAAGCACACATGTGTGCACGACTTTTATCGATTTAGCGGCATGCGCACTGCAAAAGGGCATAGTAACCAAGAAGAAATATAAACTGGTTGCTAGAAAAGTCAAACCAGTTATTGCACCTGTCCCAAATGAATTCCGCATTGAGCACAACATTATAGGTGATCTGCTAGCAGCACTTTCTGCGCTTTTACCAAACCCGCCACCATTTACCCCAACCAGGCGCTATACTGAGGAGTGCATGCAAGCGCTCCAAAAGCGCCACACTGATTTCTTATTGCCAGAGGAGATGAGGGTTTTGCACCACTTGATGTCTTTGCAGAATGAAGCCTTCACATGGAGCGATGAGGAGCACAGCAGCTTCAAGACCGCGTTTTTTCCCCCAGTAAAAATCCCGGTTATTCTGCACACTCCTTGGATAGAGTGCAACATCCCCATTCCTCCAGGCATATACGACGAAGTTTGCGCTATTATCCAGAAGAAGATAGACTCAGGCATTTATGAGCACTCAAATTCAGCATATAGATCGCACTGGTTCTGCACACTCAAGAAAGATGGGAAAGCACTGTGCATCGTACATAGCCTCGAGCTGCTTAATCACATTACCATTAAACACTCCGGCATCACCCCTACATCTGAGCACCTCGCAGAGCAGTTTGTGGGGTGCACATGCAGCGCCATCCTTGATCTATATGTGGGATATGATGAGCACTTAATCAAAGAATCATTGCGTGACCTTACGACATTCCAGATGCCATATGGCACAATGCGCCTCGTTACATTGCCAATGGGTTGGACAAACTCAGTACCAATCTTCCACAATGATGTGTGCTATATTCTGCAGCCAGAGATTCCGGATTACACCGTTCCCTATATCGACGATGTCCCAGTCAAGGGGCCTTTGAAGCGCTACATTTTACTGGATGGATTGTGCAAAGCACTCTCTGCAAACCCTGGCATAAGGCACTTTGTGTGGGAGCACTTCCAGAATGTGAACTGCATTGTGCAGCACATGAAATATAGCAGCAGGACTTTCTCTGGAACAAAATCCACACTGTGCACTGAGAACTTTGTCATCCTTGGCCATTACTGCACACCAGAAGGTAGAAAACCCGAATGTGACAAGGTAGATGTTATCCGCAATTGGGGCACATGCCACATGCTTTTGAAAGTGCACACATTCTTGGGAACAGTTGGTTTAATGCGCATTTATATCCACAATTATGTGCACCATGTTAATGCGCTCACGAGGCTTACGCGCAAGGACGCTCCATTCAAATGGGGCCCAGAGCAGATAGCGGTGCAAAACGACATCAAGCAAGCGGTACTAGAGTGTCCTGCACTACAACCGATCAATTATTCTTTAGAACTCCCTGTTATCCTTGTGGTCGACACTTCCCAGATAGTGGTCAGCTTTTATCTTTGCCAGCAAAAGAGCGCAGATGCAAAAATGTGCATTTACAACCGGTTCAGCTCAATTACACTCAACAACAGAGAAGCATGCTTTTCGCAACCGAAGCTAGAGATCTATGGGCTTTACCGCGTGCTGCGCAGTTTGCGCCTTTATATTATTGATGTGTGCAACTTAATTGTGGAGACTGACGCACGCTATATCAAGGGCATGCTACAAAACCCTGATATCCAACCATCCACTAGCATTAACTGGTGGATTGTCTCAATCCTTACATTCCACTTTACACTTGTGCATGTTAGGGGAGTGGTGCATGGTCCATATGGGCTCTCATATCGGCCAAAGCAGCCAGAGGACTTAGAAGGAGAAGAGGATGAAGAGTTTGAGGATTGGATTGATGTGCTACATGGCTTTATGCACACGATATGTCCCATTTCACAGTCCTTTGACATGCAAGCACTCGCACTAACGCAGCCAGAGCCAAGTGCAAATGCACAAAATGTGCACAATAGTGCGCTTATTTACGATGATGACTATAGCCAAGTTCCAAGGAGCGCAACTGCAGATGCAGAGGATGAGAAGTTAGATTTGGTCTGGATTTGGATGGATACCCTAACGCGCCCTAGCGACTTCACAGATTCCGAGTACAGCGCGCTGGTGCGCTACGCGAGCGCGTTTTTCAAAGACAAGACGCGCCTATGGAAGCGCAATGCGCATGGTGCGCACCAGCTTGTTATTTGGCAGTCTAGACGCTTACCGATATTGCGCGCCGTCCATGACAACATTGGACACAAGCACTTTTACGTGACACGCTCCGCATTGCTCGAGCGCTTTTGGTGGCCGCATGTTATGGACGATGTCGTTTGGTTCATGCACACTTGTCATATTTGCCAGATCCAGCAAACACAGAAGGTTCTAATACCGCCAGTCGTCGGAATGCCTGCGCCCCTGTTCAGTAAAGTTTATATTGATATGATGCACTTACCAGTATCAGCAGGGCAGCGCTATATCGTCCAAGGGCGTTGCTCACTTGCGACTTGGCCGGAATTCCGCGGGCTCCCTAAAGAAAATGCGAGCGCACTTGGCAATTGGATGTTCCAAGACCTCATCTGCAGATGGGGTGCATTGTGCGAGATAGTCACTGATAATGACTTAATCGCGCGGTGCGCGCGCGCATTACAAAAGCGTCCAGCAGACTTAGCGCGCATCCATTCCCGCGTCTATGCAGAGAGGCGCAAGGCGGCGCTCCGTTTCGAGAAAGCGCACTCAAAAACCATCTGCAGCTTCGACTTCCAGCGCGGCGACTTAGTCCTTATGCGCAACACAGCAATCGAAAAGAGCCTTAACCGCAAAATGCGCGCGCGTTATCTCGGTCCTCTAGTTATAGTGTCGCGCAATCAGGGTGGCGCATACATAGTCTGCGAGCTCAACGGGACAGTATTTGACAGGCCAGTAGCCGCATTCCGCCTATTGCCATACCACGCGCGCAAGTCCATTGCGCTTCCTGACATAGCGCTCGATATCACCACAACGCGGTTAAGAGAGATGGAAGAGTCCATAGTACTGGACACAGAAGACGAAGAAGCAGTTGACGAAGAAGAAGCGCAAGGAGATAGCGCTGAGGAAGAAGAAAGCGCCAATGAGGTGCGCAACTAGCGCTCCGTGCGCACCGCTATGGATACTTCACCATTTTATACGTACGCTTTGCTTTCTTTCATTTTTTTACATTACCTTTTCCTATTCGCGAAGTCGCATCTGGACACGTTCTGTGATTGCACAACCCATGGGTTTTACCGGCCGTGATGATCTACTGAGCCTTTCCCATTTTTTTAGACTTTGTGATATCGTGTGCGCTTCATTTTATCTCTTACTTTTTTTATTGATGGACATGGTCAATATCTCAGTTGGGAGGAGGAAAGTGATGGTGGGACAATTTTTCCGCTCCCCTTTGCATTTGCACATCTTTGCATGGTGCGCGTTTTTTGTGCGCTTGACACTTCTTGCTCGAACATTGCTTATATTATCTCTTTTCTCTCGCACATATTATTTGGGCTTACAAATTTCGTTTTATGGCACCATGGAAGTGCGCGCGCAGGTTGGCGCAAAGTGCGCACATTCGCGCGCATGCGCACACTTCTCTGCTTCAGAGCGCACCACGCGTATCACAGGCGCAACAAAGAGATTGATTAACCTACTATCTAAAACTTATACCATTGTGCAGCTATTCAATGGACTCCAGGAACTCCAGGCGCTCCGTGGCTGCACCCAGTTTCGCCTTTGCGTCCGCCTCCGCTTGCTCCGCACTGCACAACCGGCTCTTAGCGACCTCTAACTCGATGAGCGACCTTTGGACATCTTCTTGAAGGCGATTGTGCGTGGCGCCCAAGACTGCAACTAACGCGCGGCATTGCGCTAAGTCGAGCACCTCAACATCTTGACCTTGATAAACCGCATCCCCCGAGGTGTTTCCCGATCTGGTTTGGCGCGAGGATTGCGTGTGCACACTTGCCTGGCGAACGGTAAGGCGGCGCGGCCTTGGGCGCACTTGCGATGGTGGAGGGGGCGCGTTTTCGACTTTGCGGCGCTTGGATGTGTGCTCTTTCGAGGGGCTGATGAGCCCCACATCGCTCTCATTGCCCTTGTCAATTTGCGGCGTGCCTTTGGAAAGTTTAGCGCAGCATGGAAGTAGGATGAGAAAAAGACAGACCAGAGCGCCCAGTAGCCGCTTTCCTGCCTCTAGGGGTTGCGCGCAGCTGTGCGAGGGTGCGCTTCGTCCATTCGCACTTTCTCTTACCCTTTGCGCATGGGGCGCACCGTTTTCCATTGACAGAGGTGCACCTAGCTGGTTGGCCGATGCGGCGGCAGTTATCACACTAGCGTAGAGAAAGGGAATGGTTTAGTGAGTTTGATGCATATCCAAAGAAACTTACTGGTCCGCTATTAGCGTTAGAGGTGGCGCCAACCCCACTCAGTGGCGGCACTTCGACATACGTGCGTTGCCGTGTTGCGCGCACCGGGCGCGCACTTGCGCCTTCGTCCGCACTGGCGCTCTCATCGCTATGCTCGTTCTCCCCCTCGCTCGTCACCCCACTCTCCCAAGACTCCCCAGTTCCTTCGCCTACAACCTCAGCATCGGTAGCGGCAGAAAGCGCGCGCAAAGAGCGCACCAGTGCGACGCACGCCTTCTCGTCCTCCTGCGCCTCGGCGGTATCTATATCGCTCGCCTCGTCAATGGCTCTGAACTCACCTTCCAGCCGCTCCAAGTTAACATCTGGTGCCTGCAATTCTGTGGTCAAGAGTGCGCGGCACGCCCTGCGCGCTTCGGTGCGCTCCGCGCGCGCTTCCAGCCACTCCGCCAGCTCGTGCGCCCTACGCTCAAATTCCTCGGACCTCTCTTTCTCCTCAATCATCTTACGATATCGGGCATCAGCTCTTCGCCCCAAGCAAGCCACTCCTCCACCATGATTCCGCTGAATGCGCTACGTGCCTTCGTGAGGAGCGCGTCGAGTTCTGCGTCATCTTGGACACAGTCCGCACAGCTTTTATACATGTTCTACATGACCTGACCCTTAGCAACCTGCGCCAGTTATAGAAACACAAAAAGCGCACCAGTTTACTACAAAACCCTTCACCCCAAGCTTGCATTGTTGTCTGCTCACTCCCAGCAGCAGGGAGGGTCTCATCGAGGGCCAGGATCGTTTGTCTGAGGGCTAAGGTAAATGCTGAAGCCATCGGATCGGGTAGAGATGGGTTGTGGAAAGAGTTATAGAGGATAGATGGTGGTCAGAGATGGATAAGGAGAGGATGGCGGCTTATGTGAGCGAAGAAAATTTTGCGCTGACCAATCGCATGCTGCCTGAGGACAGTCAGTACTTCAGTTGGGAGGAGATGATACGGCTCCCTATCGCCCTGCGTGCATACTACGGCATTTTTTGCGATTGTGTGCACCTCCTAGATGGCTTCCGCACACTTTGCGTAGCGCGCTTTTGCGCGCCTTCGTGCGCTTTCGTGCGCCTTCGCGCGCCTCCGTGCGCTTTTGTGCGCCTTTGACCGTTTAGGTGCGCCTTTGTGCGCCTTTTGCATTTCTACTGCGCCTTTGTTTCCCCATAGCCGCCAATCATTGTGTGCCCTAAATGCGCCTCATCGCACTTCAAGCCGCCTCCATGCGCCCCCCCCCACGCTCCTTATCTGCCTTCTACATTTATTGCGCGCTCGATGCGCCTTTGCGCACTCCTTTTACACTTTACCTGCAACTCACATTCCCTGCTGCGCACTCTTTGCACAATCTCTATCACACACAACAATCCACTGCACCAGTGCACTGCGCATCGCAGCTCCCATCTTACTGGCACATTTACTTGAGGCACACCACGATTCCAGCATGAGCGAACTGTGCATTCTTACATAACTGGGCCGCTTTGCGCCTATTTGGCATTGGACTGTGCGCACTTGGGCGCTTTCACGTAACCCAGGCGCTTTGGCAGTATTTGGTCTCGCACAGCATCCCCTTTTAGTTCTTCCACATTTCCAATCGGCATCGCCTTATCTGGTAACTGGCACAGGTCGATCACGCCATTATTACTAAGGTGCAGCACGCGACATATAACACCTAAGCGGATTAATTGGGAAGAGCGCATGAGACTTAGCGCGCACCAATAATAGCGCATCGCACCGGAACAGTTGGATATTGAGCTATAGGTGCGCAAATCTTATTGGCTGAGGCAGCGGCATAGTGCGGTCAGGTTTAGATGGGCAAATGGACGCGCTTGTGGGTAGCGCATGGCGCTTCCTATTTTTATACTTTATTTCACCATTTTATCACATAAGCCATTTGTACATAGTAGCGGACAGATAGAGAATCCACAGGATCTTTCCCTCCCCCCCCTCATAGTTATTAGCTCAGTCAGCGTCGCACATAGTCTGTGCACCAGCATCCAGTCCGTGCGCCTTTGTAGTGCGCCCTTCGTATAGCCGTGTTTGCGTTATCGTTTGCGTCCCCTCGTCGTATTGTTGCATTGCGTCCCTTGCGTTGCGTCCTTCGTCCTTGTCTGTGCACTATCGTAGTGCGCCCTTCGTATAGCCGCGTTTGCGCACCCTTTGCGCACCCTTTTGCATAGCCGCATTTTGCGCACCGTCTGCGCCTTTTTCCGCTCCTTGCGCTTTCACTCTGTTTGCACCCCCAAACTGTGCACCACCTTCACAGTACATCCCAGTGTCGTCTTTGTCCTGTTACACCTCCCGCCTTCATCATCCTCATCGTTGCGCACTTTTGCGCTCTCGTTGCGCGTTTTTCCGCACTGCGCGTTTTTGCCTCTTTGCATTGCGCACTTTTCCGCCACTGCGCATATCTCCCCTTTCGTGTACACTACTAGTGCACACACTGAAAATCGCTGTAACAGCCTCTCTATAGTCTCCGCGCCCTGAAGGACGATTTGAGGCCATCTAAGCGAACTCCCCCCTCACCCCGAGCACGCCTGCAGTTGTAGGTTAAGTGTTCACCCCTTCTGTTGAGACTCTGCACCGAGTACCAACGGAACCCATCAACGTGTTCGAGGTCAAAATGTGAAAAAGAGAAAGGAAATTTAATTGATGTCAATAATACTAGCCATGATCGTAATAATTGAGTCGAGCAACTGGTTGAATCAAGATAGGATGAAGAATCGAGGGGTCGAAAATGAGGTCGAGAAGACTTTTGTTGGTGATGGATGTAAGCAAATTTTTGAGGATAAGGAGAAAGCAAATTTCAAGGCGATAATTGGAGATATACAATCGCAATAAGGTTTTGAGTGCTATACTAGACTTTGAAGGTAAATTCGAATGTGAATCTGGTGTCAAGGTCAAAGGCGATATTGAAATAGGTGTTAAATCAGAAGATGGTGCGGTTGACGAGATTGAGGATGAAAATACTGGTAGTGGCAATTGGCAAGTCGAGGTTGAAATGGGTAATGGTGGGGGCGAATGTGACGAGGATTTCAGAGGTGAGATTGAGTTTGAAAATGATGAAGATGCGACAATCAAAGTGGACTGGGGTAAAATAACCAAAGATAAAGATGATGAAATTGGAATGGACATAGGCAATGAAGCTGGGACAATGTGATGAAGACCAGGAGGTGTGACATGATGATTTCGAAATGCAACATTTTCTCGTTCAAGAGCTAGCTGTTTTTCGAGGGCCAATTCCTGTTCGAGGGCTGCAATACGAGCTTTGAAGTCATTTGAATTGTTCGAGCTGTGAAGTATACTGTCAGATACTTGGTTCGATGTAGTCGAAGGTGCAATTTCAGTGATGAATGAGGTTGGAGCAGAAAATTCGGGTGCTGATTTGGTCGAATTCGAGGCTGCGATAACCGATGCAAAGTTTGATGCAAACTTTTCGAGGATCGAAACATCTTTGGAATTAATCAATGTGCTAGACTGCAATGGATTCGAGGTCGAAATCAATTTCTGGGGAATGGAGTATGAATTCGAGGATGCTATAGCAAATTTCGCAGCATCATAGATGTTGTTCAGCATGTATGGGTTATCAGAATAGTGATCAGGGAATTTTACTTCGAGATGAGCTGTAATTCTAGTCCATAACTTCGTTTGAAAGCCTCGAGCAAATGCTTGACTTTGTTCAGGTTCTGAAAGTCTGCATTTTGAGCAAAGAAAGTTCATAACCTTGTAGAATGACCTGTAATAGGCTGCTAAATCATTTTCGTCAAAAATACCAATGTAAAGCTGTTTGTTAACAAGTGAATCCATGTTTGAAATGCTGTATCTTTGTTCGTCTTCTACTTCTGGATAGAACGTGAATACTGCGATGTGAAAGTCATCGAACAAAGTGCTGTGTTCATACTCTGGAAGCGATTCCCAGAGGTCATAAGAATCAAAATCGATGTATCTGCAAGAGTGTCACTTCTTTAGGTCATGATCTGTAATACCGCAAGTTATAAACAAAAATTCGAGGTCTTCAAAGTAATTTCACAGTTCTTTAGGTCGTCTCGAGTCGGATTTCGGAGCTGTCAAATGTCCAGGAGCTGGCATAAAAGAGGTCAACATGTTTGAGGTAAATTTCAGAGGTCATGAGGTTGAAATTCGTGAGGTGTCATTTTTCATATGTTTTGAAGTCGAGGATGGTAGTGATGTCATAAGCACAAAGGGTGAAAGAGTGCAAAATACTGTTATCAAGGTCGAGATACTATATCAAGATCTCCTGGTTGTTCAGGAGGGTTGGAGGCAAAATGAGTTCAATTTGAAGTTGAGATCATTGAGCCCCCTTTAGGTAAAATGAGTGGTGGAAAGAGTGGAGGTTCAACAATGAAATGATCTAGAAACCCCTCGTGGTGGGCTCTAAAATGATGATACTCAACCTGGAAACCCAAACAAAACCTACTAAATGGCTTCAGATGGTATAACACGAGTCAGAGGAAGGGTGCGAGGTGGTACTAAATATCACCGCTGAGACCAAAACATTGTGTTTAGCGATGCAAAATAGTAAGTGATGGTTCAAATAATCTGTAAGAGCGTATGAGGTTGTTCAAATGAGTTCGAAAGAGGTTCGAAGATGTGTGAAATAGGTTCAAAAAAGGTTCGAAGAGGTTCGAAGTCATGCGAAGTAGTCTGAGGAAGTTTGAATAAGTTCGAAGAGGTTTGAGGTATATTGAAGAGTGAGTATAACGAATGTGAAGTGTTTGTAGAATGGCAGTAGGTGATGGGCAATAAAATGGAGAGCGAATACAATAGTTTGGAAGCAGTTCACAATATTTTGCAGAACTTAGAGATGTGACACAAAGATAAGACTAAAGAGAACAATTCTTAAATCTGACAATAGCAAGAGGGTAACTTGTGCTGTTCCCCATTGTTCTATTTTGTTATTCTAACTAATACAAGTCTATATACAATCTGAAGGAATAGTACTAAAAAGGAAATAATTACAATTGTAGAACATGAGGCAATGTGCACAGCAAATAAAGGTATTGTAAAACATGAAACAAAATGAAAGATGATAATAAGTGAAATGTACATTGTCCAAGTATAGTAAGAGTTCTTGTTCTATTGCTTTAATATATCAATGAAACAAAAATCTGCACTTATCATATCCTAAGTCTCTTGTAATCCCTCCTCGTATCTGGTAGTGCTCGATATGTGACTAAATAGTTCACTCCAGTTGAGCATCGTGTATCAAAAGTGTTTTAAGACAACTATATGGTGGCTGAAGTCGTTCGAAGTGTTGCAAAATGTTGCAAAATAGTTTGAAGTAATTTGAAGTTGTCTGAAATAGTGCAAAATCATGCAAAAATGGTTCAAAGTCAATTTTGTGGTGTTCGTAGCAATTCAGAGTGTGTGTCGTAATGTCTCGATATGAGTGAAAGTCTTCTCCAGACCTTAAAGCGCATAGTGGACCTATCAGCACTATGCAGATCAACACCATGGGGAGGCACCAAAGTATGCAGAGGGCCAAAAAGTATGGTTGGAGACAGAGAATTTGAACTAGAGTATTTAGTCAAGTGGAAAGACTACATGGAAGAGAACAACACTTGGGAGCCATTCCCAAACCTTGGCAATGCACCAGATAAGATGCAAGAATTTTACCATCTGCACCTGCAGCACCATGACAAATTTGAATGCTAGATGGATTGAACTTTTGACCAATCGAGAACTTTACCACAACACTGGAAGGCATGCTCAGCAAGCTAAACATTGACTGGCCTCCCACACAAAAGCCCCTCCCCACTACAAGTTAAGACACAGCCCAACTATAACTGTATAGTCCTCATCGGATCAAATGGCACAACCACTCCTGACTCATCCATTTGCATGCCAAAAATTGATGATGTGTCCACGTATGAGTCATGTGTATGGGCAGTGGAGAATCGCTAGATGGACTGGAGCTCGATGTCAGTGAAGACAATGGACATGCTGGGTGTGTGAACCAAGGAATGGGAGGAAGAATTGCATAATGTATGTGCAGTCTGCCAAAAGAGGCAGATGAGGATAACAAAAAGAGCACTTTCAAAGAGTGCTCCAAGGATGGCAAGTAAAATGTGGTTGAGCTACATTGGGGGAATGAGTGTTGAGGATGGCGTGTGACAAGCAAAGTAGTTGGTGTTTGACGATAAAGTTTCTCTCATGGCTCGAGTCCAGATCTCAATCAGGATGATTGAGCATAAGAAGGGGGTACTGCTATGAGAGCAAAATCAATATTTTACATTATCTTAATCTAATCATATCAGATCATCTTAGTAGATTACATACAGCATGGTTAGGGGCAGGCACTGTGCAACAGCATGGATGCAGCATGGCAAGGGATGCTTACTGATCCAACACATGGGGTAAGCATGGCCAAACCTCATGGATGCAGCATGTATAGTAGTATATAAGTATACCAAGAGGCTCTAGTTGAGTTCTCTTAAGATTCCACCATAACAAGTGTGAATGCTTGAGACTGCAAGACAACCTTTCTATCAAATGATGATTCCTTGTGAGAGCCCACCTAGCAGTCCACTCAGTATACCTTCAGTTGAAGTAGTGGTTGCAATTGGTGTTGCCTTAACACATGAGGCAATATATACAACAACAAAGACTTTGTAAATCATAAAACAAATGAGAAATGATAAATAATTGAAATGTACAGTGTCCCCATATAGTAAAAGTACTTATGTTTTGCTTTGATATATCATTGAAACATCTAAATGCTATTATCACATCCTAAATGTCTCATCGTCTCTCCTCGTGTCCGGTGGTGCTCGAAAAGACTCATTCTGAATGTGCAGCATGTATTGAAAGGTTTTAAGACAGTTATGTGGCAGCTGACTTTGTTCAAAGTGCTGCAAAGTTGTTTGAAAGCATTCAAAATGTCACGAAGTCATTCGAAGTAGTGCAAAATAGTTTGAAAAGGATTCAAAGTCACTTTCATGGTGTTTGTAGTGGTTTGGAGCATTTGTCATAATGTGTCGATACAATTGTGAGTCTTTTTCAGACCTTAAAGTGCACAGTAGACCTATCATCCTCCCCCTTACTAAAATCCTGACTGTCTCAGTCAGCCAATCAAAGCCACGTATGAAATGCATGATCGTGTTAAAAACTTAGTGAAGTTGTTTGAAGCTTTTCAAGATGTTCAGAGTCTATATTGAGGAGATTCAGCAAAAGTGAAGTGGTCATAGGGCATTTTTTAGGGTGTATCAAGGTTGAGGTGAGTGAAGGCCTGCACAGGTGAATAGAAGTGAAAGCTGTTGAAGCTATTTTGAAGAATGTCAAGGATAGTAAAATGTTTTTGATAAATAGAATAAGGTCGAAATGTGAAAAAGAGAAATGAGATACTCAAATTTGATCGATGTCGATGATATTAACCATGATCATAGTAATTGAGTCAAGGGATTGGTCAAATGGAATTTGAGTGAGAAACCAAGGGACCAAAAATGAGGTCGAGAAGATATTTGTTAGCAATGGATGTAATAAAAATTTTGGTGATAAGAAGAAGGCAAATTTTAAGGCAGTTACTGTAGATGTATGAGGGATATGGGATTTCAAGCATTATACTGGACTTCGAGGGTGAATGTGAATATGATTCTGGTGTCAAGGGCAAAGGCAATATTGGAATAGATGATGAGTTGAAAGATGGCACAGATGACAAGATTGAAGAAGAAAATATTGGAAGTGGCAATTTGCAAGTCGAGGTCGAAATAGGCAATGGTGGGGGTGAATGCGATTAGGATATCAGAGGTGAGATTGAGTTCAAAGCTGACAAAGGTGTGACTATTGGAGTGGACTTGGCTGGAATTACTGAAGGTGAAGATGATGAAACTTGCATGGACATGTGTGATGAAGCTGGGACAATGCGATAAAGATCAGGAGGTATGATGTGATGATTCTGAAGTGTGAAAGTTTCTTGTTCGAGTGCAAGCTGTTTTGCGAGGGCTAGTTCCTGTTCAAGGGCCATGATATGAGCTTCTAAGTCATCCGAATTGTTCGAGCTGTGAGATATACCATCAGATGCTTGGTTCAATGTAGTCGAATGTGCTGTGTTGGTAAGGAACGAGGTCGGGACAGAAACTTTGGGTACTAATCTGTTCAAATTTGAACCTGTGAGAACCGATGTGAGGTTGGATGCAAACTGTTCCAAAATATGTGAAACATCTTCAAAGTCAATCTATGTGCTAGATTGTGATAAATCTGAGGTTGAAATCGATTTCTGGGGAATAGAGTACAAATTTGAGGATGCTATAGCAAATTTCGCAGCATCATGGATGTCATTTAGTGTATATGGGTCATCAAGATAATGATCAGGGAACTTCACTTCAAGGTGATCCATAATTCGATTCCATAAGTCCATTTGAAAGCCTCGAACAAAAGCTTGACTCTGTTTGGCCTCTGAGAGTCTATGTTTTGACTGAAGGAAGCTCATGACCTTGTAGAATGATCTGTAATAAGCTCCTAATTTGTTTTTGTCAAAAATACCGATGTGAAGTTGTTTGCCAATGAGTGTATCCATGTCCGAAATGCTGTATTTGCATTCATCTTCTATTTCAGGATAGAACTTGAGTACTGCAATGTGAAAGTCATTAAATGAGGTGCTGGGCTGGTACTCTGGAAGCAATTTTTAGAGGTCATAATAATTGATGTCAATGTATCTGCAAGCGTGTCTCTTTTTTAAGTTGTGATCTGTAATACTGCAAGTCGTGAATAGAAATTCAAGCTCTTTGAAATAGTTTCGGAGTTCTCTAGGCTGTGTTGAATAGAATTTTGGAGATGTCAAATGACCAGAAGCTGGCATAAAGAATGGCGACATGTTCAATGTGGATTTTGAAGGTCGCGAGGTCAAAATTTGTGCGATGTCATGTTTTATATGTTTTCAAAGTCAAGGATGGTAGTGAAGTCATAAGCCAAAAAATGAAAGAGTGCAAAATAATATTATAGAGGGCGAGATACTATATCAAGATCTCCTGGTTGTTCATGAGAGTTGGAGGCAAAATGAGTTCAATGTGAAGTCAAAATCATTGAGCCCCCTTTGGTGAAATGAGTGGTAGAAAGGAGTGGAAATGATAAGGGATGGTGCAGGTAGTCTGTGAGAGGATACAAAGTTGTTTGAATAAGGTTCAAAATATATTTGAAGATGTGCAAAATAGTTTGTAGAAGATTTGAAGAGGTTCGAAGGTGTTTGAGGAGGTTCGAAGATGTCATATTAATGTCAAGGTATGTCGAGGAGTGAATATAATGAATGAGAAGTATTTTTGAGTGGCGATAGGCAATAGACGATGAGTCAAGAGTGAATACAAAAGTTTGAAGAAGTTCACGATATTTTGCAGAACTTAGAGATATGATGCAAGCCAAGACTCAAGAGAACTGCTCTTAAATCTGACGATAGTGGAGAGGGTAACTTATTCTCTGTTGCCCTTGTGCTTTTCCATTCTTCTAAGTAACTAATACAAGTCTATATACAAATTGAAGAGATAGTACTTAAAAAGGTAATAAAATATGTGTAGTACACAAGGCAATATATACAATAATGAGGACTTTGTAAATCATAAAACAAATAAGAAATGATAAATAATTGAAATGTACAGTGTCCCCATATAGTAAAAGTACTTATCTTTTGCTTTGATATATCATTGAAACATCTAAACACTATTATTGCATCCTAAATGTCTCGTTATCTCTCCTCGTGTCCAGTGGCACTTGATATGTGACAAAAAGACTCATTCCAAATGTGCAGCATGTATCGAAAGGTTTTAAGACAGTTATGTGGTGGCCGACTTTATTTAAAGTGCTGCGAAGTTGTTCGAAAGCATTTGAAATGTCACAAAGTCATTTGAAGTAGGGCAAAATAGTTTGAAAAGGATTCAAAGTTGATTTTGTGGCATTTGTAGTGGTTTGGAGCATTTGTCATAATATGTCGATACGATTGTGAATCTTCTCCAGACCTTAAAATGTGCAGTGGACCTATCATTGTGTCTTCTCAAACTCGCACTTGTCATGATGAAGGTAGAGTTTGTGCTGTCAAAGTCACTTCAGTACCAGGCATGTGATTTGATGGTAATAGGTCCACTTTGCACTCTAAGGTCTGGGAAAACTTTCAAATGCATCAACACATCATGACACATGCTCCCAACCCCTATGAACCCCAAGGGACTACTCCAAACCCATTTTGAACTATTTCAAACTACTTTGAGTGAGTTCAAATGACTTTGAATGAATTCACAACACTTTGAACAAGTTCGAACAACTTCAGCAGCTGTATGCTTTTCGTGCCACCCTTCAGACACATGCAGCACACCCTGTTCAGGTTAGTGCATTGCATATCGAGCACCACTGGACATGAGGAGATATAACACAGGGCTTTTAGGATGTGATTGTGGTGCTTCAACAGTTCTATGATATATTGGAACAATAGGACAAGTACTTTTGAAACATTGTGACTCTATACATTTCACTTATCATCATTTCTCATCTCTTTATAATTTGCAAAGTTCTTTATTGTTTTGTATTGTGCCTCATGTTTTCCACATGTTTTATTTCATTTTGAGTACCATCTCTTCAAAATGTATATAGACTTGTACTAGCTACTTAGAAGAAGAAAGAAGGAATTGTGCTTTCTTCTTCATTGTCTGATTTAAAAGCAGTTCTCTTGAGTCAAAGTCTTGTGTCATAACTCTAAGTTCTGCAAATCATTGTGAACTTCTTTGTACTAGCTTCTTGAAACTATCATCTATCATCTATCATGTCTCAAAACCCTTCCAATTCTCTATAGTCATTTCCTAGCATCCCTCAAAACCATCCACATTCTCTACAAACCCCTCAAACATCCTTGAACTTCTTTGAATGTTCTTGAACTTTCTTGAACATCCTCAAACTTTCCTTGGAGTGCTTAGCAGACCTTTGTGCACTCTCAAACTCTACCAAATATCATTTGAACTCCTTGAACTTAGCTCCCCCATCCTTGGGTAACAGCGGTAATATTTAGTACCACCTCACACCCTTCCTCTAACTTGTGTTATGCCATCTGAGACCTTTCTAGTAAATTTTGTTTGGGTTTCCAGGTCAAGTATTATCAACAGTGTTCATTGAGGTCTCAGGTGAAGATGAGGATGTCATCAAGATAGACACAGACCACACCCTCCAGTATGAGATTGTAGAAGATGTTGTTCATCATGGTTTGAAAGGTGGCAGGGCTGTTAGTAAGACCAAAAAACATGACAAGTGGTTCAAAAAAACCACAATTCATGTGAAATGCTGCCTTCCACTCATCTCCTTCCTTTATCTACACATTGTTATAACCCCAGTGGATGTTGAGTTTGGTGAAATAATGTGGCCCACAGAATTGGTTGATGAGTTCAGATATGAGGGGCAGGTCAAAATTCAAAATCACTACTACCAAGGTCAGGACTTGGTCAAGAATACACCAGACTTCTGGTCGGACCCAGTTGGAGGTGGTCAGAGATGTTCTGGGGTTCTGCGCAGAATCCACCAGGCTGTAGCATGCCAGGTGAAAAGGGCCAGAGAGGACTTGGCTTCAACTCATAAGAAGTTGCACCCTTCTCCTCATCAGTTGTCCAATTTCAGGTGGGAAGCATGCAAATGTTTGGCAGGTTTCCAGATGGAGAGCGAAGATAGAGTGAAGCAGAGGATATGAAGTGATTAAGTTGAGAGGAGTCAAAAGATTGAAGGTTTGGTTCAGGAATGAATCGAAGATGATTAAAGGTTGATATTAGGCAAGATACAAGCAATAGGCAATGTAATGCACAAGCATGAGTACAAATACAAGTGCAAGCATGAGTAATTTGCAAACTGGAGACTAAGGCTAAGCTACAGGTGCTTAAATAATGAGGGCCAGAAGAATAACGGGTAATGCAGAAGTTTACTAATGGGTCTTGGTAAGTGTCCATGACCAGAATTGGTAAGACTGTATTAAAAATAAAGTGAGTAAGCAAATGATTACTAAGGCATGTGATGACTTGTCTGATGACTAAAAGGTGCTGTGGCCAGAATGCCAATGGACAAGGTCAGAAAGAAATTGGAAAAGAGTTCAGGAATTATCAGGAATCTAATCAGGTGAATCGGGTCTTGACAGGGCAGCAGATAATGATTTTTGACTGTGATGTCATTAAGTCATCAGTAGTCTTGGACCAGTCAAAAAGAGCCATCCTTCTTTTTGACAAAGGAGAAGGGTGAGGCCATGGGTGACTTAGAAGGGTGGATATGACCAGAAGCCAAGTGCTCATCAATAAACTTGTCAAGTTGTTATTGTTCTTCAGGGGGGAGAGGGTAAACCTTGCAGGAGGAAGGCATGGCACCCAGCATGAGCTCAATTGCATGATCCCATGGCTTACAGTTAGGAAGTGAGTCAAAGGATTCCTTGGAGAAGACATCCTTGAAGTCATGCAGGTGAGGAAGCACAGAGTCAGTGAAGGTGCACTGTTCTTGTGGAAGGCCTCTGTGAGGCATTGGGAGACGTTCAAGGTGGCATGCACCTCATGTGAAGGGTTAATAGCAGTGTAGAAAATTTGGTCACCTTCCTCAATCTGCTCCACCTCCTCTTCATCATTGTCAGAGTTGGGTGCAAGGTCTGGAATGTTTTTTAAGTTTATATCAGGCAGGGGCATTGGACAAGCACAACATTTTTAAATGTTGTGCAACAGTACCTTTTTCTTTCAGCATTCTTGTCTGCCTTTGGTAAAGCAAGTACAACAATGGGAAGGACAACAATGGGAAGGACAACAACTCATAATGACTTCACCTGTCACCCAGTCGACCTCAGGAATATGGTCACAAAGCCACGAATAGCCCAAGATCACCTCCTGTTTCCCCAATTGGGTCACAGCAAAGAGAGTTCATTCAGTGTGGTCCTTGTAGCAGAGGACCAAGTCTACATCCTCCCAAATTGCCTCAGCTTCATTTGGGGAACTGTCCACATTGTAGATGGTGATATGTTTAGTTGGTACTCAGTGCAAAGTCTCAACAGAAGGGGTGAACACAAAACCTACAGCTGCAGGCATGCTCAGGGTGTGGGGGTTCCTTTAGAGGGCCTCAGATTGTCCTTCAAGGTGCAAAGACTCTTCAAGAGACTGGTTTGATGGGTTGCAATGTGCCCACTAAGTTGTGTACAGACTAGGAACACAAGTGGGACATGAGCGCAACTAGAGGGAAAATGTGCAAATGGTGCAGAAAATGCAGCTATATAATGAGGGGTGCAAATGATGCACAAACACAGCTATATAAAGAGCACACTACAAAGGTGCACAAATGAAGGTGAAGGATGCAAATGAAGGATGAGACACAGCTATACGATGAGGGGCACAAATGATATGCAAATATGGCTATATGAGGGGTGCACTTCAGAGGTGCATGCACTGGGTGATAATGCACAGACTATGTGCAACACTGAATGAACTGTGAACTGTGGGGGGAAAGATCCTCTGGATTCTCTATGTACCTGGATACTATGTACAAATGGCTTAAACAGTAGAATAAAGTATAAAAATATAAACTGCCATGCGCTACCCACAAGTCCATCCATTGGCCCATCTAAACCTGACCACACAATTCTGCTACCTTAGCCAATAATATTTGCACATGCTATAGTCCAATACCCAACTGTTCTGGCATGATGTTCTATTTTTGGTGCACTTTAGGTTCCATGCATTCTGCTCAATTTGGTGTTATGTGTCACATGCTGTGCCTTAGTAATAGTGACATGATCGACCTGTGTTGGTTACTAGATAAAACAATGCCAATTAGAAATGCAGAAGAACAATAAGGAGATGCTGTGCAATGCCAAATAGTGCCAAAATGCCCAAATTATGTGAAAGTGCCCAAGTGTGCACAGCCCAGCACCAAATAGGTGCAAAGCACCCAGATTATGTGAGAATGCGTAGTTGGCTTGTGATGCAATTGTGGTGCACCTTGAATAAGCACTCTAGTAAGCTGGAAGCCATGATGTGCAGTGCAATAAATGTGGTGAATGGTTGTTGTGTGTTATAAATGAATAGTACAGGGAGTGTACAGCAAAGAATGTGAATTGCTGGTAAAGTGTAAAAGGTGCATCAAGCATGCGGTAACTGTGAAAGGCAGATAATGAGTGTAGGGGATGCAGAAGGTGGTTAGAAGCATAACAAGGCACTTTCAAGGCGCATGGTAGAAGGCAGCTAAAGGGGATCCAAATGTGCAGTAGAAATGTAAAAGGCACACCAAGGTGCACAAAAGTGGTTAAAGGTGCACAAAAGCATACAAAAGTGCACAAAGGCATGCAAAAGTGCACTGCACAAAGTGAGTAAAGATCATCCAAGAGGTGTGCACAATTGTGAAAAATGCCATAGTATGAGTGCAGGGCAATAGGGAGCCATAGCATTTCCTCCCAACTGAAATACTGACTGTCCTCAGGCAGCATCCTTGTCAGTTATCAAAGTGCAACGTGTGAGTGCCAAGTAAGTGGATGAGTGGTAGAAGTGAATGTATGGGATATTTGAAGAAGCCAAGTAAAGTGCATGAAAATGTGCAAAACAAAATGCACAAGCACGAATGAAGTGCAGAAAAATTGTTCAACCATCACTTTTCTCCTCCCAACTGAAATACTAACTCTGTCCAAATGGTGAAATTGTGAGAGATAAAATGAAGCACACACCATAAAACAAATTCTGAAAAAATAGGAAAGGCTCACTAGATCATCATGGCCAGTAAAACCCATGGGTTGCACAATCATGGAAGATTCCCAGATGTGACTTTGTGAATAGAAGAAAGGTAATGTAAAAAAAGAGAAAGAAATCAAAGCATACACATAAAAAAATGAAATATCCATAGTGGTGCACATGGAGCACTAATTTGGTGCCTCATCAGCACTTTCTTTGTCTTCTGTGCTATCTCCTTGCACTTCTTGTTTGTCAACTATTTCTTCATCTTCTGTGTCCACTACCATCGACTGTTCCATTTCCCTCAACCACTTTGTAGTAATATCGAGCACAATGGATTTGCATGCGTGGTATGGCACTAAGCAAAATGCAGCTATCGGCCTGTTGGAGACTATCCCATTAAGTTTGCAAATGATATATGCACCCCCTTGATTGCATGAAACTATGATCAGAGGGCCAAGGTAATGTGGGTGCATTTTGTGGTTAAGGCTCCTCTTGATCACTGTGTTGCACATAAGGACTAAGTTGCTGCACTGAAAGTCAAAATCATGGATGGCCTTGGAGTGCACTTTCTCAAAATGGAGCACCACTTTGTGCCTTTCTGCATAGATGCAGGAATGAACACATAGGTAAGCTACAATGTATCGAATGATATGGTCTATCAAACATATATAGTGCATCAAATGATACGAGTTTGGTGGATGCTGTCGAATGCTCTAATCTACATATGTGTACCTACTATAGTAACAAATGAATACATTATTACAATGGGTGCTAGACCAAAGAGTAATACATTTAATACAGACATCAGTAGCCTATGAAATAGTTTCAGGCAGTGGCAATGGCAATGGGGATGGGGATGGTAGCAGCATCAGCCTTACCAAGATCAGGGTCAAGATCAGCATTACAGGTATGGCTGATTGGAAATTTATGTAGTAATTTATGTGTAGTCTGCATGGATTCTGCATGCAAATTGGTGTATGATAAATTCAGTAAAAGCCATGTTTATGCAATAATTCATCTATTGCAGTGTGCAGGCCTGCAAAATTGGATTGGCATGCTGGTCAGCAATCTAATAGGGTTGCAGCAGCATCAGCATTAAGCAGCGGCAGCAGCATTGGCATTAGGCAGTGGCAGTGGCATCAGCATTAGGCCACTATGTGATCAACATTGCCCAGGCATGGTTTGGTGGATGACTCTACATATATATATATGTATGTACTATAGCAACAAATGAATGCACTATTCAATTCTTGCTGTACCATACTAGACATATTAAAAATGTGGTGTACAGATCGGTGACCTATGAGACAGCATCAGACATATGAATCTGCATCGGCATATATATCGGGGCCAGGGTCAGAGTCGCCAATTGGTATGAACATTGGCTTTAAAGGTATATATTATTGGTCTACCAATTAAAGCACCATATATCTATAGGAAGAAAGCTATCACTCATTGTCAGTAGTGTCCATCATATCATCAGAGCCAGGCAACCAAGTGTCATCAACATAAGTGAAGTCTGCATAACTATAGATCAGGAGTGTGATGCGAGATGGAGTGGGGTTCTCTATCTGTGAGGTGCTGGGGGACCCAGTTTGGAAACAATCAGAATCAGAATCAGCATCGGGGCCAGTTTAATCAGCCTCTGAATGGGTCTCTGACGATGAGAGGAAAACATCAGTTGCATCAGATGTGGTGGGGAAAGCAGTTGAAAGGGGAGGTGCAGGGGAAGATGAAGAGGGAGAATTAGAAGCTTCAAGGTAAACGGCAGTGGCATCAAAGCCAGTTAGAGAACTGGTGTGGGAAGATGCTGATGATAAATGATGGTCCTGCCAAGCCATGGCTGCCTGAAATGTGGTAGGCTAATTAGCATCTTCTGATGCATCATCCTCCCCTTCCCATAACATAGCAGCATAAGAGGCAGGGGGCTGGGTGAGGGCGGTGTGTGCATCAGCATAAAGATCATTAGCTTTATCATCAGCATTGGGAGCAGGGGCAGCATTGGGAATGGCAGTGGCATCAGGCTTGGCTGTGGCATTGGGCATGGCAGCAGAATGTGACAAATTATCGGATCCAGCATCTGAAAAATAAATACCAGCATTGATACCAGTTACAGCAGGTGGTAAACTGTAGGCACCAGAAATGGAGGTTGGGAGACTGGCTGTGATTGACCACTCCTTATTCTTATTGTATGCACCATCAGCCAGAGAGTGAGCATACCCAGAATGATATTTGGTCTTCGGTGATGGGTTAGATGCCAAAACATCACTCTCTGTGATGTCAACACCCCAGGTCCACTTGTGGGAGGAGGGGGGAAAAGCCTTCAGGCAGCTCGAGTTCTGCCTGTGCATGTGCAGATACCAGTTCCAATTGTCTTGTTGTTGCCAATTGCCTTGACCATCTCCCAGTGTGTTCATGGGTGGATGCCACTGCTGCTGCCATTGTTAACTTCCATGGTTCGAACTGAAGCTCCTTGAGCAGGGCTAGCTCATGAAGCCATTAAAACCCTGCTGCTTTTCAGACATTTGCATTCATGGCAGCCTCTGCTGACAATTCATAGCCATCTACCAAGTCACAGTGATAGGTCCACTGCATGCTCTAATGTCTGGAAAAAGTTTCCAATCATATTTACACACTATGGCAGACCCTCCAAACTGCTATGAACACCACGAAATCAACTTCAAATTCTTTTCAATTTATTTTGCACTACTTTGAACAACTTCGAATGATTTCACGACACTTCGAACAACTTTGTACTACTTCGAATAACATCGGCTGCCACATAGCTGTTTCTAAAACCCTTTTGATACATGCTGCACAACCAGAACAACTTATTCCGTTGCATATCAAGCACTACTGAACATGAGGAGAGATTACAAGAGATTTAGGATGTGATAATAGCATTTTTATGTTTCAATGATATATTGAAGCAAAAGATAAGTACTTTTACCATATGGGGACACATATGTTTCAATTATTTATTATTTATTATTTATTTTATGATTACAAAGTCCTCATTGTTTGATATATTGCCTCATGTTTTACACATGTTTTATTTCCCTTTTTAGTACTATCTCTTCAAAAATGTATAGACTTGTACTAGTTACTTAGAAAAAGCAATGGGGAACAGAGCATAAGTCACCCTCTCACTTATCATCTGATTTAAGAGTCATTCTCTTCAGTCTTATCTTCACATCATATCTCTAAGTTCTGTGAAATATTGCAAACTTCTTCAAAACTATCATATTCACTCCTCATTTTATTGCACATTGCCTATTGCCTCTTGCCAAACACTCCTTATTTGTTATATTTGCTTTTTGACATACCTAGACATTAGTCTGACATTTATGAGCTTCTTTGAACCCACTTCAAGCCACTTTGTCATTCCTCAAAACTACTTTGCACAACTTCGAACCTCTTTGAACCTTTTTTGAACTCTTTTGCACATATTCAAACCTATTTCAAACTACTTCGAATCTCTTTGTACACCTTTAGAGAGTATTCGCAACATGATACATTCTTTTGCATCACTAAACACAACATTTGGGTATCAGTGGTGATATTTAGTACCAACTCGCACCTCTTCTCTAGCCTGTGTATACTTTCTAAGCCTTTTGACAGGTTTTTGTTAGGTTTCCAGGTCGAGTATCATCAATGGATCCCATGTGCCTCATCAACCATATCCCCAATGAGAGCCCACAGGTTGATGCAAGCTCGGCAGTCAGCTTGGACATCAGCAGCATTGTCTGCTGGTTGGCTATTGTTGGGTGGCAAGCTGGTGATCAGAGGGGAAGAAGGGATATACTGGTAATAGCTATCAAGGCATTTATCCACAGTGTCACTGGCCAAAATCTGCCCTGGTGCCAGTTCACTATTGCATCTCCACCAATCACATACATAAGAATCCACCAGATGGCTAGGACCATCAGTGGCAACACCATCATCCAACGTGGCCAAGAGAGATGGATGGAATCTGAGGGGTAGGTGGTCTAAATCGACATTGGTGAGACTGTTGGCCAAGGACTGAAGAAGGATCGGCACCTCCATCATAAGGCCGATGCCAATGCACAACATGATATACATCTGTCATATGTCAGTGATGTATACTTACTTCCTTTAGGAAAGATACATACAAGCTCGGCATAGAGAACTTTCTGCATTCAACATTGTTTTAAAAAGTTTGCATCATTTAACTCCAACAAAACTCAATGGAATCAGGACTCTGCATACCAAATGATCTCTTGTGTCCAGATTTGGAGTTGCTGTTTTGGGCCTGATTGCAAAGAAAAAGGGTTGAAGATTGAGAGAGTTTTGTTTGACATAGTGTGACTGGTCATGGTTGGTGATCAAGACAATCATGTTTAGATGAATCATGTTTACATAATACAGGCCCTTTTCAGTCACAAAGGGGAGTTATAATCAGCATTTGCTGATCAAAATGCATTTCATATGTGACCAGTAGAAATTCCTCTTTCCACCAATTTCTCTGAGCCCATGAATGAAGCCAATGTAGTCACCTGACTATGAAAAATGTTAGTACATACAAAATATATTTACATTCCCAGAATCGGCCAGCATTGAGATCAGCAGTGGCAATGGCAATATTAATCTCGGCAACAGCAACTCTAGGATTGGCAATGGCAACACCAATATTCAGCAATGGCAACAGTGGGATTAGCAATGGCAACACCAGAATTGGTAGCAGCTGGTGCCTACCATATCCCCTCTGCACCAGATGTATTTCAACAGATGATTCCACCATCATCTCAAAATACATTGGCCTCAGCATGGGCATGACCCATCCAAAGGACAGCTGATGACCTTGCACAGCAGAAAGCCATTTCAACCTAGGCTGTTGGGAGGAGACAGACAATAAAAAAAGTGAAATTTGCCAAGTAGATTTACAATTAGATTGCTATGTAATGTAAAAAAAAAACATTAATCCAACTTTGATGTACATGCCAAATAATATCTATTCCTTTCTGCCTCACTTCGTCTCCCCTCTGTCCTCAGGTGTGGCTGCTCTCTTCCTTGGGTTAGGCTCAGGGGTGGTACTTCTGGAAGGTAGTCCAGATGGACCAGGGGTCAGCCCACATGGGGATCAGTGCAGTTGTGCAGGGGGAGGGGACAGCTGGGGTGAGGTGATGACATCGACTACCGATGATGGGGTGGCAGGCTCAGGCTCACTGAGCAACATTGGAGAGAAGAGGAGAGGGAGTCCTGGGGCCATAGGTGTTGTGGGCTGTACAATTTTGTGAGAATCCTGTGGTGTAATGGGAATAATTTGGATGGGGGGGCGCCAGCCAAGGATTGTTCCCCAGCAACCTCTTCAGGTATGGCCAGGCCCTCTTTACCATCCAGCTCAGCCATCTCTTTGTCTTTGTCCATGGCAGTGGGAACAAGAGCAGCATCGGAAGCAGAAGTTGGAGCAGGCATAGAACTAGCAGCAGGAGCAGGAGTGGGAGTGGGAGCAGGCATGGGAGTGGGCATGGGAGCAGGAGCAGGAGTGGGAGTAGGAGAAGTGGGACTCAGAGTGGGAACAGGAGTGGGACTTAGAGTGGGACCTGGAGCAGGAGCAGGAGCAGCATTGACTTCCTCAGCATCCATCCTTTCTTTCCAATCTACCTCTGCCCTCCTGCTTGGAATCCTCTCGAGGTGAACCACCTGCCCAGCCATGTAACCATTGTATAACATGATGGGCTGTGCACCAGCCTGCAACCCAAGGTATCCTTCAATGTCATTCACTCTGTTTTGAAGCAAGTGAAATGCATTCCAGAGTTCTCATATGCAGAGTTGGGACTCTTGCAATGACTCTTTATTCCACTGTGCATGCTGGTACATGTCTTCTTCCAGTTGGTATAGACATCCAGTGAGGGGGGCATAGTCAATGGGAAAGGGGTTGGCCATCAGGGGAGGGGGGGCAGTCAGCTTGGGCTTGGGATCAGCCATGTTGATATCCTGTTCCACAGCTATAGGTATACGTGTTAGTTAGTGGTTTTATGTGTCATGATATGGAAGAACTCACCTTTGGATTTTTCTTTTTCTCTTGCAGTGAACTGCCTAGATGATTCCTCTCCACTGTCTTCACTGGAAAATTGTGCCTTCTTTGCTTTTCATCTTGCCAATCCTTTTGCTTTCTTCATTCTTGGCACTCAATCCACATCCTCTGAATTGCACTGAACTTTCCCTTTCCCACAGAAGTAGCATGCAGTTTTGCTGTTCACCTGATCCCAACACTAATGCCTAAGCTTGACACATCATGCACATGGCATCATTCACAAATTCCCTTGCTGGGGTGGTGCTCATCCCTCCCTTGCTGCATTGTGCTGCTTCTGCTCCATCCTGGGATTGGCACTAGCATTGCTCTCCATCTCCTCATTCAAATCCTTATCTGATCCCTTGCTACTCTCTACCTCTCACAACCTGCATGTCACTGTAATGACTGGCAGTATTGGATGCTGGGCAGGGGCAGGAATTCTGGATCCTGATGCTTCTGGTTGGGCCTGCATCTTGGCCTATGCCACTGCCGCTTCTTTCCTTGTTGGCGTTGGCATTGCCACTGCCACTGCTGCTGCCACTCCCAGTGCTTTTGCCATTGCTGCTCCCATTCCTTGTTTCTTGGCCACTGCTGTCCCTTCTTTCTTGGCCGCTGCTGTTCCCATTCCCACTGCCATGGCTGTTCCAGCAGGTGATGCTGTTTTTGCTGCCGCTGCTGCTATGGTGGCCATTGCTGGTCCAGCTCCCATCGCCACTGCCATTGTCAAGTCAGTTGGTCCAGCTGCTGTGGATGCAGGGCCTGTAATGCCCTTTTTCTCATTAAAGGTCTTTATTGCCCTCCATTGACCTTCAATAAACCTTTGGTCCCCTGTCCTGTCTGACTTTGACCATGCTACCACAAACCCCCACAAGAAAGCATCAGCCCAGAACATGGCCTGCACATCTTCTGTGAGGACCTCTCTTTGCTACCCAAATAATGTGTTCTACAAGTTATAAGTGCATAGTTGGTCTGATAGCATGCCAATCCACTCACAAGCACTGATTTTCTTTCCTTCATCACTGCAGTGATACTTCCATCCCAAAGTCCATTGCAGATGGCCTGTTCGATCTTGCTGATCCGGCTGAGGACTTGTTCATGTGTAATGTTCATGATGGATGATAGGTCGTCTGCAGCAGCGGGGTTGATATTGATATGAAAAACAGTGAAATGCTGAAGATCAACAATCATGTGTTGTTGATCCCTATACAATCAATATATACAAACAAAGTGGTGTTCTCATTTTGAAACTCAAACTCGGCTTTTTGAGTATGCCGAAATTTGGTAGTTGGGTAGCCTTAAGCTGGGTTGGCTCTTCTTGTTGAGGAGGTTGATGTGATGTAATAGTGTTTTTTATTCATTTTCAATGTGTGATTGATCCCTGATTAAACGGTTATGATTCCAGTTACCCACCAGGCAATGGAGGCCTATCGAAAGAAAGTAGAATTCAAAGTGCATATGGCACATGGAGGGGTAAGATTTCCTTCAGTTCAAATGTCATTGCCAGTGGCCAATGCCATGCCTCTGGCCAATGCCATGTCTGTGGCCGATGCCATGTCTTTGGCCAATGCTGTGTCTTGACTGGTGCATTGTCTTGCTGCTGCCGTGTCTTGACTGTGGCCATTCAAAAACTGGCAATATTTCATCATTAGATACAGCACAGTAATGTTCAATGTAGATACAATAAGAATGTCATGGCCTTGGCATAACATCAGTGAGAATCGGCATCCTTGTCATGCTCATGGGATGACAGTCTGATTGGAATCTCAGAGAACCTGCATTCAAATGATTCCAGATTCAACTCCATCCTTTCCTTCAAGGTTGCATATGTCTTCAAGGTGACATCCTGCTGTTCCAGCTTTTCAACCTTGGCCATGTAGAGACAATGACTGGCATCTTTATACGATGTGCCAAGCTGGTTTTGCAGGGCTTTCACTTCAGCATGGCAGTTCAACAGCTCCCTGGCTGTCAATATCTGCAACAGGATCAACTATAGTCACACAAATGAGGACCATGACACCTACTGGGTCGGCCAGTAGCATGAGCTGGTTTTGGGCCAACAGATAGTACAGTTAATCAGTCATGTTTTCAGACTGCAAAATGATGATTAGTGAGATGATTGAGCATCAGAAGGAAATATGGCATTGGCCAAAGACACAGCATCAGCCAAAGGCACGGCATTGGCCACTGACAATAACATTTGAACTGAAGGAAATCTTACCCCCCAATATGCCATATGCACTTTGAATTCTACTTTCCTTTAATAGGCCTCCATTGCCTAGTGGGTAGCCAGAATTATAAAATGGGGCAAAAGATAGTGCTGCCCATTGTCGCTTCAGATTGGAACATAGCCATCAGGAATATCTGCCTGGCTTTCTTCCTGATTGCTCATTGTAGAGGGATGGATGTAGGAAGGAGATGATAACACTATCGTGTTTAATCAGTGATCAGAGATCTATTGATGAGGGATTATTTAGTTGGCAATATTTGGCCCCCATTGCCAATCTCACTGTTGCCAATCTCACTGTTGCTGATCTCACTGTTGCTGATCTCACTGTTGCCAATTCCACTGTTGCTGATTCTACTGTTGCTGATCCCACTGCCAATGCCTTTTCACCTTACCCTTGCAAGATGGTGGATTGTGATCATGATAATTGTGTTTACATAATACAGAATGTTTTGGTCATATAGGGGAGATATAATTGGCATTTGCTGATCTAAATGCATTGTCAGCCCTCAATGCTAATTCTTGCCAGAAAGCCTGCTGGTGATTAGCATAGGCTAGTGGGCCAGGAAGGGCATTTTCAGACCATGAGGCTGACTGCCACCGTTGGCTGTGATAGATGAAATATTGCACAGTCCACTGCATTTCATATGTGACCAGTAGAAATTCCTCCCTCCATCTATTTCTCTGAGCCCGTGATCGAAGCCAGTGTACTTTCCTGACTAATAAAACTGTTAGTGTAATGAATATGGTGATGTGTTCAGTTGGTACTCAGTGCAGAGTCTCAACAGAAGGGGTGAACACTTAACCTACAACTGCAGGCATGCTCAGGGTGAGGGGGGGGGTTCACTTAGAGGGCCTCAGATCATCCTTTGGGTTGCGGAGACTATGAGGAGGCTGTAACGGCAGTTTTTAATGTGTGCACTAGTCATGTATACTCAAGGGAAGATATGCGCAATTGCAGGAAAGTGCGCAATGCAAAGGGGCAAAAATGTGCAGTGTGAAAAAATGTGCAACAAGAGCGCAAAAGTGCACAACGATGAGGGTGATGAAAGCGGGAGGTGCGGTGGAATGAAGATGGCACTGGGATGTGCTGTGAGGGAGATGCACAGGTTAAAGGCACAAACAGGGTGAGAGCGCAATGAGTGGAAAAAGGCACAAACAGTGCGAAAAATGTGGCTATACAAAAAAAGGCACAAACAGTGTGCAAATGTGGCTATATGAAGGGCGCACTGCAAGAGTGCTCAAACGAGGATGAAGGATGCAATTCAGGGACAAAATGCAGCAATACGACAAGGGGATGCAAACGATATGCAAACATGGCTATACAAAAGGTGCACTACAAAGGTGCATGGACTGAATGCTGGTGCACAGACAATGTGTGATGCTGACTGAGCTATGAAGTATGAGGAGAAAATTTTTTTCTGGATTCTCTATCTGTCCACCTACTATGCACAAATGGCTTATGTGATAAAAATGGTAAAATAAAGTGTAAAAATAGAAAGCACCATGCTTTACCCACAAGCGCATCCATTCACCCATCTAAACCCAACTGCACTATGCCGCTGCCTCAGCCAATAAAATTTGTGCACCTATAGTCCAATACCCAACTGTTCTGGTGCGATGCACTATTTTTGGTGTGCTCTAGGTCTCATGTGCTCTTCCCAATTAATCTGCTTCAGTGTTATGTGTCACATGCTGCACATGTGCTGGTTACCAGATAAGGTGATGCTGATTGGAAATGCAGAAGAACTATAAGGAGATGCTGTGAAAGGCCAAATAATGCCAAAGCACCAGGATTACATGAAAGCGCCCAAGTGCACACAGTCCAATGCCAAATAGGTGCAAAGCACCCCAATTATGTGAGAATGCGCAGTTCACTCGTGTTGGAATCACAGTGTGCCTCAAGTAAATGCACCAGTAAGATGGAAGCCGTGATGCACAGCGCAACTAGTGTGGTGGATTGTTGTGTGTGTGATAGGCATTGTGCAATGAGTGCACAGCAGAGAATGTGAGTTGCAGGTAAAGCATAAAAGGAGCACACCAAGGCACATCGAGCACACAATAAATGTGAAAGGTAGATAAGGAGTGTGGGGGGGGCACACAGAGGCAGTTTGAAGTGCAACAGGGCACATTTAGGGCGCATGACAGCAGGCAGCTATGGGGGAACCAAAAGCACAGTAGAAATGTAAAAGGTGCACAAAGGCACACCTAAGCAGTCAAAGGCATGCAAAAGTGCACAAAAGTGCTGTGCAAAGTGTGCAGAAGCCATCTAGAAGGTGCGCACAATCGCAAAAAATGCCATAGTATACACATGGGGCAATAGGGAGCCATATAAATGGATGGTCAAAAAATACATTTATATTCCCAGAATCGAGTGGCATTGGCATCAGCATCGCTGTGCTGTTCGGTAATGACACCAGTTAGATTGTGGGCATTATATCAAATCCAGGACAGGCAAAGATTAGTGGAGTCTGGTGCATTTGGCTTCAGAATAGCTATGCTAGCATTGAGGTCATCGGATGCTTCATTAACCACTGAAACATACTTGATGTCTCAGCATCATAATTTAGTGCCACCAGTCAGCTTCGGCAATGGTTATACATTTGGGCATGCAAGGCAATTTTGTTAACCACATTCTGGACAATGGCTCATGCTCGGGTGTGAACTCCCTTTCTCGGTGCCACTCAGATGATGTGTAAATATTGAAATGATTTGTCAGCAATGAGCTCTTGCAACTGATGCAGCAGTTGACTTGCCTGGTTCTTCTTGAGGTTAATCTCCACATTAGCAAGTTCTCCATCATGTGGAAGGTATACTTGTTGCTTCTCAACTGGAATAGTGTGTGTGTCAGCTAGAAGAGATGAAGCAGAAGTCTTTTCATCAAAGGGTTCTATATCATCAAAGTTCTCAAATTCAGGTTCATTGTCATGGGTAATTTGGGAGGGAACAATGTCATGCTCAGCAATGTTGGCAGCATTTTGTAAATGTGTTAAGGTTGCCATATGAGATGTGAGAACTTCTCTTTCCCATTCAACAGCTTGCATGTCAGAAGTGTGAGGTGCTTTACCAAATCAATGGACTTTGTCTCATAATTGAATCCTGGTGCAGATCAATGAGGAATTCTGATACATCAATCTTGGTAGGAAGTATGACCCACTGCATTTGTTCAAAAACAATAGCAAAATCAATCCACTGCTCAACCGCCAATTGAATGAGTGTCAATGTTGTGACCATTCCCAATGCCGCTCCCAATGCTGATCCTGGTCCTGGTCCCATTCCCATTCCCAATGCCAGTTGTGATCCCTGAGTGGCATACATATCCATTACCCTGACATCTGTTAGCCTTAGCATTTCTGCTGTGGTGACTGACTTCATCCTCCCATTGTTCAACTGCCTGTTGACTGAAAGCTGCTGTTAGTTCTGCATGGTGCTTGCTGAGCTGTGTGAATATCTCAAGGGCTTCTTGAGATTTTGAGCACAGTGTGACTATCACACTGAGCATTTTCTTGTGATTTCAATCTGTAGCATGATCATCAAGCATTTCAGCCCAATGTGGCAACGTCGCTGTTCTGACTGTTGGGGAAATGGAATTCAGTGATGACCACAAAGACTCGAGTATTTCTCCTGCTACAATGCCAGACCCTGGAATGAAAGATGGAGCATAGTAAAAAAAGCATTCATCCTTGTGGCCATGAACATGCAAAAGCCCAATGGCCTGGTCAATGCTCAAGCCGGCCAGCAGATGTACACCAATACATTCCTGAATGTAGATGATGTATTGGCAGACAATGTTGTAAATAAGCATTACTCCCTGTTGATGGTCAACCCTGGTGGTTTTCAGGGCTTGGAGAAAAGCAAAGTCGACATTCTTTTGCTGTTCTCCCCAAAACAAGTCTACCAGTGCATTGGGTGCATAACAGCCATGCCATGTGCATGCAATGGTTACTACTCCAGTCCTATCACATGCCTTCAATTCCAAAAAAACATTTGCAATGGCTTGAAATTTATTTTCACATGGAGCCTTTTAAAAACCCATGTATCCCAATCAGAATGAGCATCGGGAGCAGCACCGGCAGTGGTTACAGCATTGGCCACTGCAAAGTGAAGTGTACCTACTGTGAATCATTCTATGGCAGCTTGAAGGAATTACTCATATTCAGCCTGATTAGGAGCCATCCCATAGCCATACATCAGCATTAAAGTTTTTCTGCCAGACATGGTTAGCTTTGAAATTGCCATCGGCCACGAATATGCATTTAAAAACAAATCTGAGAGCTATAGTCTCATTTCAGATGAAACTTGTACAATCAAGGTATATAGTCACCCACCAATTCCCATCATCCTTCCAATTTTCTGGTATATTATGCCTCAGGCTGGACAGTAATTGGCAAGTGATCCTGGTTTTTTCATCCAACGCCATAAGCAGGACATGCACTGAAGCTCATGGTAGAGGTTGACCACTTCAGCAGGCCTCATCGGCAATGTTATGCACCGAATCAGCTGGTAAAACTGATAGGCCGATGTTTTCAATTCCAGATTACAGAGCTGAAAATGGTCTAGAACCTGCATGGTAGAAAGAGTGCATATTTTGGTAAAGCTGGTCGGGAGCAAGTTACTGGTTACTAGGTCCAAGGGAATTTCGTGTTCTCCCTGACACTGGAAAGTAACCATTGTTAAATGATGTATTCCATTCGTATGCACCACATGGATATAGCTGTTGTTCAAGGCATCAGCAGTCAGCAGTGCGGTGATCAGCTTGGGATTGGCAGTTGCTAGTATAGTTGTTGCCTGGGCATCGGTCCTCATGCATCATTCAGGCAAATATGGTTGAAACCCATGGATGTCTTCATCAGCATGTTCAACTTCATGTTCATCATGGCCATCAAAGAAGTCTTGTAAGCTGTTGTTGACATCATTATTGCCCTTTTTTTGATGCCAAAGGGCATCAAGGTGATCAAAAAAGACTGCATTGGCCCCAGTCTCATCATCTGCTGTAATCTCTGTCATTCCTGATGCCAACTCATGATGTTGAGCCATTGCCAGTGTCATTGCCATTGCCGAGTAATCATTGGCTGACTCTGCCTTGGCTTTATCCTTCATCTCTTCAAATGTCTCCAGATATTTCATTTGAAAGTTAAGAGCATTGCAAATCAGCTGATCTGTTTGGTGCTGGACCAAAAGGTACGTGCCAATCTCCCATAGCTCAGTGCAGCAGAAGTGTGTGCCAGTCCAGCATTCAATGCAATGGAAGAGGTTCTGCCTGTGTGTTATGCGCATACATGTCTAGCAAAGTGTGCTTCCTAGTGAACAATCAACACATCTCCAAATTGCCCATTTATTCAGTTGACAGTGGTTGCAAACTTGTTTGTCGATGGACCATGCCTGCCGAGCCAGAGATGCTTGCAGCAATTTATCCACTCATTCCACAAACTGCAATACATAGTTCTTCTGTCTCTATCAGTTGTATATGAGCCTCAATAAGTCAATCCGTTGATGATACTCAACCCAGAAACCCAAACAAAACCTACTAAATAGCCTCGGAAGGTATAACATGAGTCAGAGGAAGGGTGCAAGGTGGTACTAAATATCACCACTGAAACCAAAATGTAATGTTTAGTAATGTGAAATGGTAAGGGCTGTGGTGAATAGTCATTATAGGCATACAAAGGTGTTTGAAAGAGGTCGAAATAGGTTCAAAAATGTGCAAAAGAGTTCGAAAAAGGTTTGAAAAGGTTTGAAGTTGTGCAAAGTAGTCCAAATAAGTTTGAATAGGTTCAAAAAGATTCGAAGTATATGGAAAAGCAAGTTTAACAAATGTGAAGTGTTTGTCAAAAGGCGATAGGTAATATGCGATAAAATGGAGAGCAAATATGATAATTTTGAAGAAGTTCTGCAATATTTTACAGAACTTAGTGGTATGACGCAAACTAAGACTCGAGAGAACAGCTCTTAAGTCAGATGATAAGTGTGAGGGTAGCTTGTGCTGTTCCCTGTTGATCTCTTTTGTTCTAACCAACTAATACAAGTCTATATACAAAATGAAGAGATAGTACTAAAAAGGAAATAAAAACATGTGTAAAACATGAGACAAATATATCAAACAATGAGGACTTGTGGATCATGAAACAAATGAGAAATAATAAATAATAGTGTTCCCATATGGTAAAAGTACTTATCCTATGCTTCAATATATCAATGAAACACAAAAATGCACTTATCATATTCTAATTCTCTTGTACTCTCTCCTCGTGTCTGGTAGTGCTCAATATGTGGTGAGTTGGCTTGTTCCAGATGTGCAACATGTATCGAAATTGTTTCAAGACAGGTATACAGCAGCCAAAGTTGTTTGAAGTGCTGCAAAGTCATTCAAAGTGTCACGAAATAGTTCAAAAGTGTTTGAAATGTTTCGAAGTCATGCGAAATAGTTCAAAAATGGTTCGAAGTCGATTTAGTGGCATTCGTAGTGGTTCAGAGCATGTGTCTTAATGTGTTGATATGAGTGGGAATACTTCTCCAGACTTTAAAGCGCGAAGTGGACCTATCATTCTCCCCCTTACTGAAATCCTGACTGTCCCAGTCAGCCAATCGAAGTCATGTGTGAAATAGTGCGAAATGGTTCAAGAAGGATTTGAAGTCAATGAGGGAAGATTTTGTGGAAGGAAAATGGTTGTAGGGCATTGTCGAGGGAGTTCGGAGTCAAGATCGAAGTGAGTGCATATGTGGGTGCATAGGCAAAAGCTGTCAAAGCTATTGCGAAGAATGTCGAGAATAATAAAATGTTTTTGATAAATAGAATGAGGTCAAAATGCAAAAAAGAAAAAGGAAATGGGAGACTTTAATCGATGTCGATGGTTCTAACCATGATCGTAATAATCGAGTTGAGCGACTGGTCGAATCGAATTCAGACGTGACATCGAGGGGGCAAAAACAAGGTCAAGAAGATACTTGTGTGTGATGGATGTAATAAACTTTTTGGCGATGAGGGGTAGACGAATTTTGAGGTGATGATTGTAGATATACGATGCAAATAAAATGTGCAAATGGTGCGCAAAATGCAGCTATATAATGAGGGGTGCAAATGATGTGCAAATGCAGCTATATGAAGGGCACACTGCAAAAGTGCACAAATACAGACAAATGCTGCAAACAAAGGATGAAATGCAGCTATACAACAAGGGGTGCAAAATGCAAATGCAGCTATACAAGGGGCACACTTCAGAGGTGCATGCACTGGGTGATAATGCACAGAATATGTGCAATGCTGAATAAACTGTGAACTGTGGGGGGAAAGATCCTCTGGATTCTCTGTACCTGGGTAGTATGTACAACTGGCTTATGTGTTGAAAACAATAAAATAAAGTATAAAAATAGAAAGCACCATGTGCTATCCACAAGTCCATCCATTGGCCCATCTAAACCAGACCACATGATGCCACTACCTTAACCAATGAGATTTGTGCACATTATAGCCCAATACTCAACTGTTCCAGTATGATGTTCTATTTTTGGTGCACTTTAGATCCCATGCACTCTGCCCAATTAGTCTGCTTCAGTGTTATGTGTTGCATGCTGCACCTTAGTAATAGGGATGTGATCAACCTGTGCCAGTTACCAGATAAAGCAATGCCAATTAGAAATGCAGAACTATAAGGAGATGCTGTGTGATGCCAAACAGTGCCAAAGCACCCAAATTATGTGAAAGTGCCCAAGTGCACACAGTCCAGCACCAAATAGTTGCAAGTGCCCAGATTATGTGAGAATGCACAGTTGGCTCATGATGTGATCATGGTGCACCTCGAATAAGCTCCCTAGTAAATGTGAGGCCATGATGTGCAGTGCAATAGATGTGGTGAAGGGTTGGTGTGTGTAATAAATGAATAGCAATGAGTGTGCAATGAAGAATGTGAATTGCTGGTAAAGCATAAGAGAGTGCATAAAAGTGCATTGAGTGCATGGTAACTGTGAAAGGCAGATAACGAGTGCATGGGGTGCACAAAGGTGGTTTGAAGCATAGAAAAGTGCATTTAAGGTGCATGGTAGAAGGCAGCTAAAAGGGGATCCAAAGGCACAGTAGAAATGTAAAAGGTGCACAAAGGTGGTCAAAGGCATCCAAAAGTGCATGAAAGTGCATGGAAGCACACTGTGCAAAGTGAGTAAAAGGTGTCCAAGAGGTGTGCACAATTGTAAAAATGCCATAGTGCAAGCGCAGGGTGATAGGGAGCCATATCAGTGAAGACAGACAATTGGAGGGATTGGGGGTGTGTGTGGTAGTAGTGGCATGGAGCATAGTGTTAAAAGCTGCATTCATGGGTCAGTTCTCATCACAGAGAGAAGCAGCTTCATATCAAGCATCAATATTGTCATCAGCTGGGCACCCCTTCAACATCTGTGCAATCTGATCCTGAACCTCTCAATTGAGACCACAATGAGATTTAACCACCACTGGTAGCCCACTCCCATATCCTGCTGATGTGTTCTGTTGGTACTCGGTGCAGAGTCTCAACAGAAGGGGTGAACACTTAACCTACAACTGCAGGCATGCTCAGAATGAGGGGGGGGTTCACTTAGAGGGCCTCGGATCATCCTTCAGATCACGGAGACTATGAGGAGGCTTGTAACAGCGGTCTTTAATGTGCACACTAGTTATGTACACTAAAGGGAAGATATGTGCAGTGGCGGGAAAGTGCACAATGCAAAGGGGCAAAAATGTGCAGTGCGGAAAAATGTGCAATGGGAGCACAAAAGTGCACAATGATGAGGGTGATGAAAGCGGGAGGTGTAGTGGGATGAAGACAACACTGGGATGTGCTGTGAAGGTGGTGCACAGGTTGGGGATGCAAACAGGATGAGAGTGCAATGGGTGGAAAAAGGTGCAAACAGGGTGCAAAACATGGCTATGCAGAAAAAAGGCACAAACAGTGCGCATATGCAGCTATATGAAGGGTGCACTACAAAGGTGCATGGACTGGATGCTGGTGCACAGGCTATGTGTGACGCTGACTGAACTATGAACTATGAGGGGCAGAAAGATCCTCTGGATTCTCTATCTGTCCGCCTACTATGTACAAATGGCTTATGTGATAAAAACAGTAAAATAAAGTGTAAAAATAGAAAGCATCATGTGCTACCCATAAGAACACCCATTCGCCCATCTAAACCCGACTGCACTATGCCGCTGCCTCAGCCAGTAAGATTTGCGCACCTATAGCCCAATATCCAACTGTTCTGGTGTGATGCACTATTTTTGGTGTGCACTAGTGTGCGCTCTTCCCAATTAATCCACTTCGGTGTTATGTGTCACCTGCTGCACCTTAGTAATAATGGCATGATTGACCTGTGCCAGTTACCAGATAAGGTGATGCCAATTGGAAATGCAGAAGAACTATAAGGAGATGCTGTGAAAGGCCAAATACTGCCAAAGTGCCAGCATTACGTGAAAGCGCCCAAGTGCACACAGTCCAATGCCAAATAGGTGCAAAGCACCCTGATTATGTGAGAATGCACAGTTCGCTCATGTTGGAATTGTGGTGCACCTCAAGTAAATGCACCAGTAAGATGGAAGCCATGATGCGCAGCACAACTGGTGTGTTGGATTGTTGTATGTGTGATAAGGATTGTGCAATGAGTGTGCAGCAGAGAATGTGAGTTGCAGGTAAAGCATAAAAGGAGCATGCAAAGGCACATTGAGCATGCAAATAAATGTGAAGGGCAGATAAGGAGTGTGGAGGGGGGGTGTGCAGAGGTGGTTCAAAGCACAACAGGGTGCATTTAGGGCACACGACAGTAGGCAGCTATGGGGGAACCAAAAGTGCAGTAGAAATGTAAAAGGCACACAAAAGCACACCTAAGCAGTCAAAGGTGCGTGAAAGTGCATGGAAGCGTGCAAAGGTGCACAAAAGTGCATGAAGGCATGCAAAAGCATGCTGTGCAAAGTGTGTGGAAGCCATCTAGGAGGTGCACACAATCGCAAAAAATGCCGTAGTATGCATGCAGGGTGATAGGGAGCTGTATCATCTCCTCCCAACTGAAGTACTGACTGTCCTCAGGCAGCATGTGATTGGTCAGCGCAAAATTTTCTTTGCTCACATAAGCGGCCATCCTCTCTTAAGTGGCCATCCTCTCCTTATCTATCTCTGACCACCATCTATGCTCTACAACTCTTTCCACAACCCATCTCTACACAATCCAATGGCCTCAGCATTTACCTTAGCCCTCTGACAAACAATCCTGGCCCTCAATGAGACCCTTCCTGCTGTTGGGAGCAAACAGACCACCATGCAAGCTTGGGGTGAGGGGTTTTGCAGTAAACTGGTGCGCTTTTCGCATTTCTATAAGCAGCGTAGGTTGCTAAGGATTGGGGGATGTAGAACATGTATAAAAGCCACGCAGACACTGTTAAAGACGATGTGGAACTTGATGCACTCCTTGCAAAGGCACACAGTGCATTTAGTGGTATCCTGGTGGAAGAGTGGCTTACTTGGGGTGAGGAGCTGATGCCTGATATGCATAAGATGATTGAGGAGAAAGAGCGGTCTGAGGAATTTGAGCATAGGGTGCATGAACTGGCAGGGCAGCTGGAAGCGTGTGCTCTTGACCGCTGAATTGCAGGCACCCAAAATCAACTTGGAGCATCTGGAAGGTGAGTTTAGGGCAATTGATGAAGCAAGCGATATAGATACCGCTGAAGTGCAGGAGGACAAAAAGGTGCACATTGTGCTGGTGTGCTCTCTGTGTGCACTTTCTGGAGTGACCGATACTGAGGTCATAGGTGAAGGAACTAGGGAGTCTTGGGAGAGTGGGGTGATGAGCGAAGGGGAGAGTGAGCAGAGCGATGAGAGCACTAGTGTGGATGAGGGCGCAAGTGCACGCCCAGTGTGCACAATGCAGCAATGTGCATATGTCGAAGTACCACCACTGAGTGGTGTTGGTGCGACATCTGCTGCTAATAGCAGACCGATAAGTTTCTTTGGATATGTAAATGGTTTCCCTTCTATTCTAGTGTGATAACTGCCACTGCATGGGCCAACTGGCTAGGTGTGTCTCTGTCAATGGAAAGTGGTGTGCTCCATGTGCAAAGGGTAAGCAAAAGTGTGAATGGACGAAGTGCACCCTCGCACAGCTGCACACAACTTCTAGAGGCAGGAAAGCGGCTACTGGGCACCCTGGTGTCTTTTTCTCATCCTCCTTCCACACTGCACTAGCTATTCCAAAGGCACATCACAAATTGACAAGGGCAATGAGAGCGATGCAGGGCTCATCAGCCCCTCGAAAGAGCACACGTCGAAGTGCTGCAAAGTTGAAAATGTGCCCCCTTACCGTTTGCCAGGCAAGTGCACACATGCAATCCTCACACCAAACCAGATCGGGAAACACCTCGGGGGATGCAGTTTATCAAGGTCAAGATGTCGAGGTGCTCAACTTAGCGCAATGCCACTCAGTGGTCACAGTCTTGGGTGCCATGCATGATCACCTTAGAGATGATGTCCAAAGGTCACTCGTTGAGTTAGAAGTCACCAAGAGCCAGTTGCACTGCACGGAGCAAGCGGAGGTGGATGCAAAGGCGAAACTGGATGCGGCCACAGAGCGCTTAGTTCCTGGAGTCCATTGAGTAGCTGCTTGACTGTATTAACCAATAGATAGCCCATAATCAATTTTCTTGTTGCACCTGTGATAAATGCATGATGTGCTCCGAAGCGGTGCAATGCGCGCTTCCATGGTGCCATAAAACGAAATTTGTAAGTCCAAATAATATATGTGAGGGAAAAGAAATGAGATAGGCAATGTTCGAGCAGGAAATGTCAAGCGCACAAACAATGTGCACTGGCACAAAAATGCGCAAATGCAAAGGAGTGCAGAAAAATCATCCAACCATCACTTTCCTCCTCCCAACTGAGATATTGACCATGTCCAAACGATAAAAGAGTAAGAGATAAAAGAAAGTGCACACCATATGACAAAGTCTAAAAAAATGGGAAAGGCTCAGTAGATCATCATGGCCAGTAAAACCCATGGGTTGCACAATCATGGAACGTCTCCAGATGTGACTTCACAAATAGAAAAAAGGTAATGTAAAAAATGGAAGAAAGCAAAGTGTACATATAAAAAGGTGAAATATCCATAGCGGTGCATGCAGAGCACTAGTTGCATGCCTCATCAGCACTTTCTTCATCCTCAGTGCTATCTCCTTGCGCTTCTTCTTCGTCAACTGCTTCTTCGTCTTCTGTGTCCACTACTATGGACTCTTCCATCTCTCTCAACCGCGTTGTGGTGATATTGAGCACTATGTCAGGAAGCACAATGGACTTGCATGCATGGTACAGCAGTAGGTGGAATGCAGCTACTGGCCTGTTGAATACTGTCCCATTGAGTTTGCAAACGATATATGCACTGCCTTGATTGTGTGACACTATAACTAGAGGACCAAGATAACGTGTGTGCATTTTGTGGTTAAGGCTCTTCTCGATTGTGGTGTTGCGCATAAGGACTAAATTGCCATGCTGGAAATCAAAATTGCGGATGGTTTTTGAGTGCATCTTCTCGAAACGGAGCACTGCTTTGCACCTTTCTGCATAGACACGGGAACAGATGTGTGCTAAGTCTTCTGGACACTTTTGTAATGCATGCACATGCCGCATGATCAAGTCTGTAGTGGAGAGTATAGAGTCTGGGGGTGGGTTAAGGTATGTTGCTTCAATGATATCGAGAAGGATTAGAGGCTGTGCACCTGTAACAATGAAGTATGGCAAAATGCCAAGGCGCTTCCAAACTGTGATGCACTCTGCCCAAAAGACTGAGTACAGCATGCTGAACCATTTTGACTCTACTCCATCTGCAGCTTTGATAAGTGCTTGATGCACGTCGAAATGTGCATGCTCAACAATTCCATTAGCACATGAGTTATAGCCAGATATGCAGATGTGATTGATATGGTAGCACTTACTGAGATAGGCTAGCGCTTTGATGAATGGCTTGCCATTATCAGTAACTATCTCATACAACACACCCCATCTGCAGATGAAGTCTTGGAACATCCAATCGCCAAGTGTGCTCGCATTTTCTTTAGGAAGCCTGCAGAATTCTGGCCAAGTCACAAGCGAGCAATGCCCTTGGACAATATAGCGCCACCCTGCTGATACTGGTAAGCACATTGTATGAATATAAACTTTACTGAAGAGAGGCGCAGGCATTGCGATGACTGGCAGTATTAGAACCTTCTGTGTTTGCTGGATCTGGCAAATATGACAAGTGCACATGAACCAAACAATGTCGTCTATAACGTGTGGCCACCAAAAGTGCTCGAGCAATGCAGAGCACATCATGTAAAAGTGCTGATAGGTCCACTGCGTGCTCTAAGGTCTGAGCAAAGTTTCCAATCGTATTGACACACTATGACAGACCTTCCGAACCACTACGAACATTATGAAATCGACTTCGAACTATTTTTGACTTATTTCACACTATTTCGGACGACTTCAAACTATTTCGAATGCTTTTGAACCATTTTGCGACATTTCGAACGACTTCACAATACTTCGAACGACTTCGGTGGCCATATAGCTGTCCTCAAACACTTTCGATACACGATGCTTAACCGGAGTAAGCTATTTAGTCACATATCGAGCACTACCAGACACGAGGAGGGATTACAAGAGAGTTAGAATGTGATAAGTGCGGTTTTTATGTTTCATGATATATTAAATCAATAGGACAAGAACTCTTACCCTACTGGGACAAAGTACATTTCAATTATTGTCATTTCTCATTTGTTTTTTACAATTTACAAAGTCCTTTATTGTTGCACATATTGCCCTTTATTGTATTCCCCTTTTTGGTACTATCTCTTCAAAATGTATATAAACTTGTACTATTTACATAGAACAAGGGAGCACAAGTTACCCTCTCGCTATCATCAGATTTAAAAATCATTCTCTTTAGTCTTATCTTCACATCATATCTCTAAAGTTCTGCGAAATATTGCAAACTTCCTCGAAACTATCGTATTCGCTCTCCGTTTTATTGCCCATCACCTACCGCTATTCAACAAACATTTCACATTTGTTAAACTTGCCTTTCGATACACCTCAAACCCCTCTGAACTTATTCGAACTATTTCACACATCTTCGAACTTATTCGAACCACTTCACATGCCTTCGAACCTTTTTCAAACTCTTTTGGACATATTTGTATGCCTATAAAGACTATTCACACCATCCCTTATTATTTCGTGTTGCTAAAAACATCATTTTGGTCTCAGCGGTGATATTTAGTACCACCTCGCACCCTTCCTCTGGCCTGTGTTATACCATCCGAAGCCATTAGTAGGTTTTGTTTGGGTTTCCGGGTTGAGTATCATCAGTGCTTGTGTCCAATGTTGTCATGGATGGCGTGCAATATTGGTAAGCATCTAGACTGCCAGATAACAAGCTGGTGAGTGCCATGAACATTGCACTTCCATAAGCGCATCTTGTCTTTAAAAAAGGCACTCACGTACCACACGAACGTGCTGTACTCGGAATCTGTGAAGTCACTAGGGCATGTTAGGGTATCCATCCAAATCCACACCAAATCTAACTTCTCATCCTCTGCATCTGCTGTTGCGCTCCTCAGAACTTGGCTATAGTCATCATCATAAATAAGCGCACTATTGTGCACATTTTGTGCATTTTGCATGTTTGTGCTTGGCTCTGGCTGCATTAGCGTGAGTGCTTGCACATCAAAGGACTGTGAAATGGGATGTATTGCATGCATAAAGCCATGTAGCACATCAATCCAATCCTCAAACTCTTCATCTTCTTCTCCTTCTAAGTCCTCTGGCTGCTTTGGCCAATGCGAAAGCCCATCTGGACCATGCACCACTGATGATACTCAACCTGGAAACCTAACAAAAACCTGTTAAAAGGCTTATGTAATATAACTCAGATTAGAGGAAGGGTGCGAGTCAGTACTAAATATCACCGCTAGTACCAGAACATTGTTTTAGTAATGGGAAATGGTAAAGGATGTGACAAATAGTCTTTTTAAAGTGTACAAACATGTTCAAAGAAGTTCGAAATTGGTCTGAAGATGTGCGAAGTAGTTCGAAATAGATTCAAATGTAATTCAAAGTTATTCGGATGAGTTCGAAGAGGTTTGAAGGTGTTCGACTGGTGTCGAGATATGTTTGACAGACGAATATGGCAGTTACAAAGTGGGTTCTGAGTGGCGATAGGCAACGATGAGTTGATAACAAATATGACAGTTCGAGGAAGTTCACGATATTTCGCAGAACTTCAGAGATATGATGCAAGGTAAGACTCAAGAGGACTGCTCTTAAATCCGACTATAGTGGAGAGAATAATTGATTCTCTGTTGTTCTAAGTAACTAGTACAAGTTTATATACATTTTTGAAGAGATAGTACTGAAAAGGGAAGTAAAACATGTGGCAATATAATATACAATGAGGACTTTGTAGATCAAAAATAAATGAGAAATGATAAATAATTGAAACATAGATGTCCCCATATGGTAAAAGTACTTATCTTTCACTGTAATATATCATCAAAACATAAAAAACACTATTATCACATCCTAAATCTCTTGTCATCTCTCCTCATGTCCAGTAGTGCTTGATATGCGATGGAATAGTTTGTTCTGGATGTGCAGCATGTATCGAAAGTATTTTAACACAGCTATATGGTGGCCAATGTCATTAGAAGTGTTGCGAAATGTCATGAAGTGGTTCAAAATAGTTCAAAGTCGTCCGAAATAGTGCGAAATAATTCAAAAATGTTCAAGGTCAATTTTGTGGTGTTCATAGTGATTCGGAGCATCTGATGTAATGTGTCGATATGAGTGGGAATGCTTCTCCAGACTGTAAAGTGCGCAGTGGACCTATCATCCTCCCCCTTACTGAAATCCTAACTGTCCCAGTTAGCTGATTGAAGTCACATGCGAAATGTGCAGTCAGGGTGAGGAAATTAGCAAGGTTCAATATATTGCTCGTTCTTCCATGTCACCTCCTAAATTCATCAACTCTTTCTTCTATAATGTCTCTCCTCGTCAAACTCAATGCCGAAATCCTTGAATATGCAAAATTGATGCCCGAGCATGGCGTCGCTGAGGATTCAGATTTCGAACTGTGGGGGAAGGGTTTTTGTATGAAAATGGTATGTCTGTCGCTGATCGATTCATAGTTAAAGATGCTAAAATGTTTCATGTAGGCAGAATACGATGAACTCACTAAAGATCTTGGCAAAGAACACGAAGTGGCTGTTCAAAAGGTCATGGACAAAGTATTCAAGCCATATAAACTGATGGCATGATGCAAATGGATTTCGTGGGGCAGAGAGCTATTGTTCATAGATTTGGCTGAGGAGATAGAATGCAGAAGAAGGGAGGAGGAAGAAAAGCGGGTGAGAGAGGAGCAGCAGAAGGCGAAGAGGGTGGCAATCGAGGGTTGGAGGAGGGCATTGGCGGACACTCGAAATGTGGCTCTTGCTGCATTTCATGTGAAAACAATTTTGAAGGACGACTTGAAAAGGCAGAGTGCAAAGTTCGAGGCTGAATTAAAGGCGATCGAAAGGGCAGAGGGAGGTGAGGACGATGAAAATGAGTATGAAGATGAGCTGCCCGTGGTGAGGGTGGTGAAGCGAAAGGTGGTCGAGGTCAAGAGCGAAGATAATGAGGAAGAGGAGGTCATGGGAGTAGAGGCTGTGAAGCAGGCACCAGTCGAAATGAGCGAGTTGCTCAATTTCAAAGGTCCAGTGAGTGTTTTCTTTTATGTTCGAAAGTTTTCTGTGCTGCTAAATACTTTCATAGTGCGATCGGTGTGCTGGGTTCAAGTCCCAGCCATGGTGTGTTGTTAGGGAGGGCACCACAAAATGTTCGAAGTGCACCCAGGAGGTGCAAGGCTGTTACTGGGCCAGGTTGTCAAGGCGAGGCATCCAAAAAGGTGAAGTAAAGAAGTTCATAAGTGCAAAACGAGATTCGCACCCCAGAAAAGGTATGAAAATTGTTCAAAGTTGTTTCAAAGTAATTGCTAACTTGTTTTCAAATTTTGTAGTATGTCAGATTCATGTTGTGGGCCCATTTAAAGATGTCAAGTTGGTAGCGGGGCCATCAAAGGCATCGAAGGAGAGAAAGAGGTCGTTGAAAGGGAAGGGGAAGGTGAGGGCCATTTGAAGGGTCGAGGACATTGAAGAGGCTGGGGATTCAGATGAGGTTGGCACTCATTGTCGAGTGCTGGTGAGAAAATTGGTCGAGATGAAGGTGGAGATGGAGGTGTTGGGGAGGGAAGTCGAGGTGTTGGAGGAGATATTGGAGGAGTAAAACTTTTTGTTTTTTGTTTTTTTTTGTTTTGTCTATTTTGAATTGTCTTTTGTTAAATGTCTTTGGAAAGTAAGATGAAGCAGAAATGAAGATATAACAGACGAAAAATCAAATTTTTTTTTTTTTGGGAAAGGCTCAGTAGTTCATCATAGCTGAAAAACTTTTTGGAGTTTGCATGACCATGCTATGATGCGATATCACGACTTGTATCATACACTAAAAGTAATTGAAATCTTTTGCAAGTAATTGCAAAAAGAAAGAAAGAATAATTATTTGTTTTTGAAGTCCTGAAAATCTTCGAAGGTGTCTTCATTAAGCTCAAAATTGTTCGAAGTTGTTCGAGGTGCTTGAAGTCGATATTGAGGAAATTCAGTGGTAGGGAAATTGATTTTTGAGTGAGGTATGGTAGCAAACAAAATGTGGCAATAGGTCTATGTAGTACTGACCCGTCGAGTTCACAGAGGATATAAGCCCCCTCATAATTTCGTTCAATAATGATAAGAGGGCCAACATATCGGGGTTTCATCTTGCGATTGAGGGACTTCTCGATTTGTGTGTTTCAAAGTAGCACTAAATCTCCTTTTGCAAAGTTGTAGTCACGCATCGTATGTTCATGAGCAAGTTTGAAGTGTTTCGCAGCTTCGATTCGGGACATGTAGACCTTCGAATATAACAGTTCAAGGTCATTAGATCATTTTTGTAGCACAATGGCTCATCGAGCTATAAGATCAGTTGTCGATAAAATTGAATCAGGTGGCAGTTGTCAGTATGTTGCTTCGGAGATGTCGAGGGGTATTAGAGGATGTGCTCCTGTAACTGCGAAGTAAGGAGAACAACCCATGCATTTATGAACCATGACTCATTCTGCCCAAAATACTGAATGTGCCCCTGCTGACCATTTCATTTGATCTCCATTGACAGCTTTAAATAACAATTGTCAAACATCGAAGTGGGGTCATTCAATGAGTCCATTGGCATGCAAATTATAACCGCTAATTCGAATATGGTTAATGTGATATCATTTCAAAAGATACTCCATAGCTGCAATAAATGCAGTGCCATTGTCGGTTACAATTTCATATAACGACCCCCATCGACAAATAATGTCTGCAAAGATCCAATAACCAAGCAATGTGGCATTTTTGCATCGAAGTTTCCGCCATTCTGGATAGGTCATTAGTGAGCATCAACCTTGGACGATGTATTTAAATCCATTTGAGGGTGGCATTTGCATTGTGTCAATATAGACTTTGCTGAAAAGAGGTGCTGGAGTGGCGACTGTGGGCAGAATTAAAACATTTCACATCTGTCGAATTTGGCATAGGTGGCAGGTTCGAATATACCATGCGATGTCGGCTTTCATGTTTGGCCACCAAAATTGAAGGGCGATAACTGATTTAGTAGCGAAAACCATTTTGAGTCCGATATCATCGTGAGCTGCATGAATGATTTTGAGATGATGTTCTGGAGGACCAACAATTTTGTGAGCTCCTTGGGAGTCTTTTCTCCATAGTTTGCCCAAGTCTAAAAAGAATTCAGTGCAATATCGAATAAAGGTAACATATTCTGTGTCTGATAGATCAGGGGGTCGCACCAAGTCATGTAACCATTTTCGAATGTGAAGTAACCTCTCGTCGTTTGTTTTTGCATTATTTGATCATGGGACATCATTATAGGTAAGATCCTCCCCCTTACTAAAATTCAAAGAGAGGGAGAAGGTCGAAATTTGATGCAAAGTAAATGGTCGGGTTGTAATAGGATTTATTTGATGTACGAAACTGTGAAGGAGGTCAATCCAGTTTCCAAAATTATCTTCATTGTTGAGCTGAACATCTTTGTCTTGTGGGGGTCATCTCAAAAGTCCATCAGGACCATGGTGTGTCCCTGCGATGTGGACTAATGTAAAGTGAAAGGTTAGGATGGATATGATCCATCGAGTGATGCTAGCACTAGATGCGATATCAGGATTCAAGAGCATGCCTTTAATATATTGTGTATTGACTTCGATGATAAGCCTTCAAACTCCTATTAGGTACAATCGTAGTGCTCCGAGAGCGCAATATAGACCATAAAGTTCGAGTTTTGGCTGCAAAAATCGGGATTCGTGGTCGTTAAGTGTAATCGATCCGAATCGACTATAATATCATTTTTGAGGGTTTTTGGGATCACATTGAGCGAGAAAGAAACCAATAGCGATGTTCAAAGTGTTGACCAATAAAATTACCAGGGCTGATGATGAGTAATCAATAGCTCGAATCGCTGGAGAATTGATTAGAGCTGCTTTCAAATCTTTTTGGGCTGCTATTTGTTCCACTCCAAATTTGAAAGGTACATCTTTTTGAGTGAGTTGGATCAGTGCTGCAGCTCGTTGAGCAAAATTTTGGATAAATATACAACAAACTCCAATGGTTCCTAGGAATGCTTTGACTTTGGTAAGGCTTCGACATGGTCCCCACTTGCTAACAGCGGCAATTCGAGTAGGGTCGGCCATATGACCTTCGATATTGCATTGATGCCCTAAAACAATTATTTTGGGGATGCAAAGATAGAGCTTCGGACCTGAAAATATTCCTCTGCAATACTTCATATGCTATCCGATTTAAATTTTCGAAATGCTCCCAGACAAAGCGTCGAATAGCTGGATTCTCAGGAATCGTTTCATAGGATCCACTGATCATTCTATATTCTGATTTTGGACCCTTAACTGGTGTGTCATCGATGTAAGGGATGGTGATATGAGGAATTTCAGGCTGTAGAATAAATGTCACATCGTCGTGTAAGATAGGGACAGAATTTGTCCAACCCATGGGTAGGGTAATGATGTGAAGTGCCCTGAATGGTGTCTGAAATGTTGTCAGATCGTAAGATGATTCTGCAACTTTCCTTTTGTCGAATGCCACATAGAGATCCAACATTCCTCTGCATGATCATCCCCCAAATTGTTCTGCTAAATGTTTGGGTATCAGTATGATGCCTGAGTGCTGGATCATTACTTGGTTAAGCAGTTTGAGGCTGTGGACAATTCAAAGCGATTTCGCATCCTTTTTCACAATGCAAAACCATCGTGATCAGTACAAAGAGTTCGATGGTTTGTATACTCCCACTTCTATCTTCTTTTTCAGCATCTCGCATATCTGTTTGTACAAACCTGGAGGTATAGGAATGTTTCGCTCAACCCATGGAGTGTGAGGAATGACAGGGAACTTTATAGGAGGAAAAAAGTCAGAGCAAAAGCTTTCTCACTCTTGTTCTGTCCACACAAAAGCTGTTTCCTGATTTTGAATAAAATCATGCATAAGATTTCGTTCCTCTGGCCATAGGAAATCGCCAGGATGATTCTTGTCGATAATAGCTTTACGTTCGAGTGTATATCGTGAAGTGGGGATAAATAACAGTGGATGAGGATTTAATTTTGGCATGTTTTTGAGAGGGTCACCAGTAATTGTTCAAATAATGCGAAATCGGTCGGGTAGCTCAGTAATGACTGGGTGAAATTTTTTGTGTGACAGGTTTGTATTTCTTTTTCAAAGCTGCAAAAATTGGATATGAGGAATCGATGATAGGCATAGAAGGCATAGACATTGCCATCGAGGTCGATAAATATGTTTCATATTGGTGACTGGCTATTAAATATAAATTCACAAGGATCGAAGAATAAGAAATGGATTTCGAGGAGTTCAAGGACTCTATATCAGGAATATTCGCAGTGCGTTCGATATTGATAGATAAATTAGAGGGATTGAATGAGATAATAAAAGTGCACTGGTCAATATTTGAAATTTTGTCCTCTAGTTGCAAAAATCCTTTCGATGGTGATTAGAATGGGGAATCGTGGGGATAGCGCACAATTGTGTCAAATTAAAATCATATATCGTGATTGTCTGGGCTTCATTCCTGTAGTTTTTGATGGTGCTTTCAGTAAGTATATCGAATGGTCAACTGAGTAAGATATCGTAGGCTAGGTCACAAATTATGTGAATTTGCATGAATAGTGTGATACTTCCCACTTTGCAAGGCACATTTCATGCTAAACCCAAACTTTCATCAATGCCTCTATTAGCCGATTGGAGTGGGATGTAGATCGAAGGATCATAAGCAAGGCCAAGTTCATGGCAAACTGCTTTGGACATTGCAATAATCGAAGAACCAGGGTCTACGACACTTTCAACTGGATTGCTTCCATTGACATTCATAATAATCAACCTAATAGAATGGGATTCCTTTGCTGTGATAAAGGGTTCTGGAATATCACCAGGTCGAAGACTGTTAATATAAGTTTCGAATGGGTCATTAATCATGAAAATCTCATTGTTAAGCAGATTGGTGGCATTATTCCCTTTGGACTGCTGAATTCGATGTGGAGTGACCTGTTCCTTCCATTTTGTATGAACTTCGGGCGATAGAGCCAACAATTCCTCAGGCGTTAGTGTGATAATCGGCATCTTCATTGAATGAGCAAAAACATTTTCCGTGATTTTATCTTTTTGAATTGGTGCTTGGGTATGGTGCAAAGGACCATTTTTGCCTTTACCTTTCACAGTTGATCCGAAGTTTTGTTCGTGTGGTGGTAGGTACGAATTTTCTTTTGTAGCAGCATAAGAATGAATAACAGGCTGCGAAGTTGTTTCCGAAATCGAAGATGATGCCAAAGTTGAGGTTGGTAGGTTTGTTGCCATAGATGAGATGGATGATGCTGGTACATGTGGAGCCAATTGTTCGACTGCTGCAGTGTTTGGCAAAACCAAAGGTCGAGAGATGGGGACTGTTGGTATGCTCGACTTAGTTTTAGCAAAGGTCCTACTACTTCGCAAAGCGTATATCTCTTGTTCGAGTTTTGCGATGCAATCTTCAGGTATCATGGACTGTTCAGAAACCTGGTAGATGCCCCTAGGCAGTGTCAAAGTAGCTGTTGAGGATGCAATGTTGTACATGAGTGACGATGCAGTTGTATTCAAAGGATTTCGTCGAGTCCATTCATTGATTCTGTCTTTGATAAAGTGACCAGAAATGTTTCAAGGGGTGAACCATCCATTTGGAAGCATGATTTTTCCTTCATTGCTCTTTTTACACTTTCCTTCATTGATATAGGCTTAGAAAGGATCAATTCAGCAAGTCAAGTTGCCCTCCAGGGTTATAGCAATGGGGGCCACAGCAGCTGTAGGCTTGCTGCCTTGAATTTTGTGGAATGACATCTAGACCCCAGCATTCCTTTATGGTCTGGACAATGCTCTCAGGTGTTTCAAGATTATGCTCTGCATGACTTGGTACTGTATCATGCCACTGCAAAGGAGGCGAGCAGTAGCATCTTGAACTAGGTGTCAAGATGTATCACAATGACAGAACATGATATGCCAGTCAATGATGATGGCTTCTGTGGCTACAACAACTATAATCTCTATTCATATGTGGCTCGCATTACTACTCAGCAATTTACTTATGAAAATGTTTTCTCTCCAGAATGACCATCCCATTTACCTATTCCTTGACAGGCAGAGGGAATTGACATGTCTCCTACTATTGAGTAGTCAAACCAAAGCTTCTCTTTTCCTGTTTTCTGCTCTGGTAGGACAACACCCTGATGTCAGCCAGATGCACTCATCAAAGCTGAAGGTTGAGGATCTGGCATTCACAATCTGTTGAGATAATCTCTGTAGTTCAGTGGATGCCCACATTGAAAATCAATCCAAATCATGCATGGTCACGGTACTCACCTTCTGTAATCATTATATGTCTACTCTGCTGGCACCAGGTTCATCCTCAAAAGATTGTGCTGATAAAAGAGCAGAAAATTGATATCAAGCCTTCTGCAACACCTATGAAACCTAAAGCTCCCCTTATAATTGACCTCCACTCATCTGAGACAAAGTCGAAAATCGATATCAAGCCTCCTGTAACACCTACAAAACATAAAGCTTCTGTTGTAATTGACCTCTGCTTGCTCGAGATGAAGCCTGCCATTGCACATGGTTCTGTAGTTGAGGCACCTAGGATTGTTTGGGTGGGCAGTATATACCCTTCATTGGAGGCAGCAAAAGAGGTGATTTATGCACAAAAAAACTGTCTGGGCCATGTATGGCAAAGAGGTCAGGGGACTAAAAGTGGCAATGGTTCTCAGAATAAAATGACTTTTTGCTGCAATCATTACCATCATCCAACCCCAACACATTCTGGTTTGATTGACCCCTCTGATTATCGTAAAGAAAAATCCATCAAGCCTAATTACATAGCCCATGTCAATGTCAATCAAATATAACACTCAATGTTATGGCATATTACTCTTGCCAACTGAGATCATAACCATGAACGAGAAATTCCTCTTGGCAGCACGATCTATCACCCACTAATGCTTGAGCAACGAAAGGTTGTTGTTGAGCTAGCAACCTCTTCTGGCTAGAATACATCACAGGTTTTTGACAGGTTTTGTTCTCACAGTCAGTATATTGGCCTGGAAAGGTCAATATCATCAAATAATTCCTTGACTAAGTGTCATACTTGATTCAAAATTGATCAAGCTATATTTTAACCAAATCTTGACCAATTTAAATAATTTTGGGTGCATTTTAAAGTAAATAACTGTGCATCACCATACCCATGTAACTTTGGGTGTGAAAATAAAGAACAGCTTTAAAATGAGCCAAAAATTATTTAAATTGGTTGAGATCTGGTGGAAATATAGCTCAATCAAGTTTGCATCAGTTTTAATCTTTATAATTAAAGATTTCATCATATACTCTATTTTCCATAGACTATGGGAACAAAAAGAGCTAAAAACCCATGATGTATCCTACTTCTGGCAACTTCAGTCAAAAACAGATATCAAGTGTCCTTGATAGTTAATTTTCTGAGACTTTAGAACCGGCAAATCAGCAATATCATCACTAAGGCACAACAGGAGGCAAGTGTAAGTGGAAAGGAAGGTGCCCCAGGCATCTGGGCAATTTTCTGCATTTGTCCCATATTTTTATATATTTTATTTCACCCTATTCTGTCTTTTCTATGATTTTCTATGATCTACAGTATTTCATGCCTCTTTGAGCCAATCAAATATTCATGACCTTCAGAAATTTGTTACACACCAAAAACTGACAATTCAAGTAGACAATGGTATACATGTAAGCTATTTACTCAGCACTATAACATCATTATCAAGTGATGTTGAAGGATGCAACAATGGTGATCAGTGCAAAAAGTCGTTATCAGGCAAAACTGGGTCAATGAGACAAGTTACATCAAGGTGTAATTCCTTGATTTAGATAATTAATCATCACTGATCATTATCTCCATCACCATCTACAGATATCTGCTCCTCCTCCTCATCATCGTCGTTATCATCACTGCTTGGGTTGTCTGTTGTAAAATTGGCCAAAGCTGGCTTGCACATGGCCTTTTCCATTGGTGGCATCTTTGGCTTGGTCCACCTTGGCTTGCGATGATCAAATTTCGTGTTATTTCATTTGACATTCCATGCCTTCACATCTACATCCCATCTGCTCTTCAACATAGCACTCCTTTGCTTTCAATACATTTTCCATACTTTCCAAATATCCATCACTGCTGTATATTTCTCCTTTGCCTGCTTCTTTGTGGCAGCATCCTCAACTGCCTTATCCTGACCATCCTGCCATTTCTGGACACCTTTAATAATGTTGTCTTGTGTTAGAATCTTAGCTCATCCATCCATGTTTATCTTGCCAGTTTTTCTCTTTTTTGATTTCTTCACCTCCTGAACCTGCAGCTGTCTCTGCACATCCTCAAGATAAATCGACTTTGATGTTGGCAGAATAGGTGAGTTTGACACTAAAAAGGATGCAGATGTCACTGCTAATGATGCCAATGCACATCGCACAGGCGTGTATGTTGAACTCAGTAATGCTGTGGTGGCATCAGCTGCTTCTGATGATTCTTTCATTTCCTGTCATCTCCATTTCCATGGGTTGTGATGGGAGATCAAATCGATGACTTCTCGCACAGGGCTGGCCAATCCAAGCAGGAGAAGACTGGTTGTTGATGTCTCAAGGCTAGATGCCATTATCTCCTCTGTAACAACATTGGCGTTATATGGCACAATGCCAGCCTTTGCAAAGGCAGCTTGAATATGCACTTTCATTAGACTGCCATAAAGTTCAACTTTGTCATGGCAGGTCATCATGCCTTAAATTTGTCTTGTTCATCACTCCAGGCATGCTTTAAGACACTAAAGATCATGACATCAAGCCCTTGATAGACATGAGTAGAATGTGAAGGATAGCACAATACAACAATGTTGTTATCTCATGCATATTTCAAGAACCAAAGTGTATAATAGGAGCTGTGGTCATCAACAATAAGGAGTCAAGTTCTTTTGCCTGCTTTTATTTTTGTCTCCTTATCCCAGTCTTTGAGCCAGGCTACACCGATCTCACCTGATGTATAGCCCTTCTTCTGATAGCCTATTCTATAGGAAACAATGAGCTTCAATTTTCCATCTTATTGGATGAATGGTACCTTGCATCTAGTGGGTTCTTCTGTAGCCACTTTGTTTGGAATGCTGATAGGTCCACTGCATGCTCTAAGGTCTGAGCAAAGTTTCCAATCATATTGACACACTATGACAGACCTTCCGAACCACTACGAACATCACGAAATCGACTTCGAACTATTTTTGACTTATTTCGCACTATTTCAGACGACTTCGAACTATTTCAAATGCTTTCGAACCATTTCGCGACATTTCAAACGACTTTGCAATACTTCGAATGACTTCGGCGGCCATATAGCTGTCCTCAAACACTTTCGATACACGATGCTTAACCAGAGTAAGCTATTTAGTCACATATCGAGCACTACTGGACATGAGGAGAGATTACAAGAGAGTTAGAATGCGATAAGTGCGGTTTTTATGTTTCATGATATATTAAATCAATAGGACAAGAACTCTTACTATACTGGGACAAAGTACGTTTCAATTATTGTCATTTCTCATTTGTTTTTACAATTTACAAAGTCCTTTATTGTTGCACATATTGCCCTTTATTGTATTCCCCTTTTTGGCACTATCTCTTCAAAATGTATATAGACTTGTACTAGATATGTAAAACAAAAAAAAAAAGAGAACAAGTTACCCTCTTGCTATCATCAGATTTAAAAATTGTTCTCTTTAGTCTTATCTTCGCGTCATATCTCTAAAGTTCTGCAAAATATCGCGAATTTATATCATGAACTTCCTCGAAACTATCGTATTCGCTCTCCGTTTTATCGCCCACCACCTACCGCCATTTGACAAACACTTCACATTTGTTAAACTCGCTCTTTGATATACCTCGAACCTTTTCGAACTTATTCGAACTTCTTCGGACTACTTCGCATGACTTCGAACCTCTTCGAACCTTTTTTGAACCTATTTCGCACATCTTCAAACCTCTTTCGAACTATTTCGAACACCTTCATACACCTATACAGACTATTATCCACAGCCCTTACCATTTCACATCACTAAACATTACACTTTGGTCTCAGCGGTGATATTTAGTACCACCTCGCACCCTTCCTCTGGCCTGTGTTATACCATCCGAAGCCATTAGTAGGTTTTGTTTGGGTTTCTGGATTGAGTATTATCAATGCCTCTCCTTTGTAAATAACAGTAGGTGCAACAGTCATTCCATCAGCACAAATAGTGGGTAAGACAGTAATGTTTTCTTGTGTTCCACTTCATTGATAATGCTGTATTTTAGCTCCTGCTGGTCCAATGACTCGCTCTGTTACATCTATGCCCAACTGTATTCCTGTCTCATCTGCATTATAGACAAGCTTGTCTAGGATGTTATACTTTTCCCTCACTTCCTTCAGTATTATGAAGTACTCTTTATTTGTTATTGGATTCACAGCATGACTATGAGATTCATCAAGTGCAGTTCACCAGTACATCCCAAGCCTATTGTGGTGTTTTGTGATGAAGTGGTTCTTCCAATCCCTGCCAAGTCCTTTTTCTGAAAAGCTACCACCCAATCTGTGCTATAAGATTGCCTCCACATGTTCCTTCAATTTTCTGGGACTAAGTGGAAAGCCTCGCTGAGCCATCTTGATTGCAAACTGTACAATGTTCTCATTTTCCTCAATGGTCAGCCAGCTTTTTTCCCATTGGACTGGGTCAAAGTCACACCACCTTTGGCATGATGGAGCAAGGTGTTGTGATCCAGAGGAATACACTTCCCTGTTGCTGCAAAGTGGGCATCTGATGCATTGTTGCAGATTTGACATGATGTCCTCTTCTTTTCCCCAGGTGGAAGTGATCTGTATAGTTCTTCCAAGTAGATCTTCACAGCATAAGCCTTAAGGCCATCAACTTCTTGGCAAAGAATCTGTTTCTTGAGTTCTTGGAACTTTGCCTTGTTCCCCATAGTATTCTGGAAAATAATGTAAATTTTGCATTTCCAAATTTGGAAAGCATGATTTGACTTCATGCAATCCTTGATTTTGCTGGTCTGAGACCTTTTTCCAAATTTCTTGCAACACATTACAGATATACTATCTCAAGTCCATTATACAAGGTGTAAGATTAATATGTTCTTCAAACTTTATAGGAAAATGAAATCTTTCTCCTGGTTATCCCATCATCAATTTTCATTTTCGGCTCAAAATCACCTACAAAGTAGTTTCTTGGAATATCTACTGGTCATAGCTCTGTATAATTATGAACATGGGTATCTGTAAGCTATCTAATGGATATTACAAAAAGTCCAAGGGTGTTTGCCTCAAACTGTGCCCATCAAAGCTGTTTGTCTCATTGACCCCAATGTTTCAAAGAGGCATAAAATACTGTATTCCTATTTTATGATTATATTTCAGCTTTTTTTATATTGACAGTTCTATTCTTAGAGGCAGGACCCCTTCTGGATGTTTACCCATCAAGGTGACACCATCCTGCAGCTTGATCTGCCTATCTCTGCCTTTTTTGCTATTTTTAGCTTAGTATTTCATTTTTGGCTCTATCGCATATACTGGGCATCGACAGATGGGTCCTTAGAGTTTCCTTTTTAAATTCTCCTCTGTTAGGTGTGCCTGGAGTGTCTGTATTATGTAGTATAATATTAACTTTGGATTTCCCTCTGTTAGCTCACTTCTAAGTTAGGCTTTGAGGTTGCTCTTATAGTAGAAAACTCTCTCCCTAGGCCCAGAACTGAAGTGCACTGTGGATATAATGCCTCTTACACATACAGGACATTGCCCAGGATGCAATTGACACCCCCACCTTAAGTGCACCATTATCTCTGCTCGATGCACCGCCACGCACCATGGACACTCAAAAAAATGTCGATGTGCTCAAAGGCGCTGCTACCAGATTGTGCATGCAAATTGAATCACTTAAATCATGTATTAAAAGCTTTGTTAATACCCTACAGCTTAGTCCCTCACCTAATATCCCATTTATTCCAACTCCAACTGCTTCCAACATCAATGCTCTACCTAATACCACTGGCACACAGATTAAACCATCTCCCCACCGACTTTAATTGTGCATGCTCTGATGGGTGTTCTTTCCTCAACTCCTGTGAGTTATACATCAGTCTTCACCCTAATCAGTTTCTAGATGACACCACAAAAATTTATTGGGCCTTTACATACATGAAGTCTGAGCACACCTACCTCTATGTTGACTGCATTTTGTGCCAAGCCCAAAAACTTGGTTCTCTCCCTTTTTCCTCTTGGGATGACTTTAGGGAGGAGTTTGTACAACATTTCTGCCCTCTCCATGAATGCCAATGAGCTGCAACACACCTTGAGTCATCCTTGTATTACCAAGCACACTGATCTGTGGACAACTATATCAATGAATTTAGAAATGTAGTGGATATGGCAGGATATGGGAGTGGGCTACCAGTGGTGGTTAAATTTTATTATGGTCTCAATTGAGAAGATCAGGATTACATTGCACAGATGTTGAAAGGGTGCTTAGCTGATGACAATATTGATGCTTGGTATGAAGCTGCTTCTCTCTGCAATGAGAACTGACTCATGAATGCAGCTTTTAACACTACACTCCATGCCATCATGACCACACATGCCCCCAATCCCTCCAACTATTCACTTCCACTGCCCACCAGTAACCACTTTGATGCCCTGCTAGTTGACCCACTTGAGGAAAAACTTCACTCCATGACCAATTTTCCCCCCGAATCCCTCAGCTCAATGAAAGTCACACCTGTTCCACTCACATTTCCTCCTCTGCCCAGATTAAAATCCTGGGAGTGCAAGCTACCACACAAGTACATTGTGGTGTCCACCCCCTCCCTGCAATCACTAGAATTGAAGATCGAGCTGCAGACTACAGATATGGGGCAGGTACTTGGTGTCTCTGCTCTCCTGGACTTAGGTGGCATCGGCCTTTTTATTGATTGACACCTGGTTCAACAAAAACAACTCAATATCTGCTCACTATCTCAACCCATACCTGTCTACAATGTGGACAGTTCCCCAAATGAAGCTGGGGCAATTTGGGAGTTGTCGACCTAGTTCTCTGGTACAAGGACCACAGTAAACAGGCTCTCTTCGCTATGACTCAACTGGGGAAGCAGGAGGCGATTATGGGCTACCTGTGGCTTTGTGACCATAGTCCTGAGGTCAACTGGGTGACAGGTGAGGTCATGATGAGTTGTTGTCCCTCTCATTGCTGTACTTGCTTCACTGAAGGCAGACAGGAACATCGAGGGTGAAAGGTCCTCTTACAGCACACTTGAAAATGTCGTGCTGGTCCAATGCCTATAGCCAACACCTGATTCTGACAATGATGTGGAGGAAGTAAAAAAGATCAAGGAAGGTGACCAAATTTTCTACACTGCTATTAACCCTTTGCACGAGGTGCATGCCATCTCAAATGTCTCCCAGCACCTCACAGAGGCCTTTTACAAGAATAGTGCACCCAAATCCTTTGCTGACTCAGTACTTCCTCACCTGCATGACTTCGAGAATGTCTTCTCCAAGGAATCTTTTGACTCATTTCCTAACTATAAGCCATGGGATCATGCAATTGAGCTCATGCCAGGTGTCATGCCCTTCTCCTGCAAGGTCTATCCTCTCTCCTCTAAAGAGCAATGACAACTTGATAAGTTCATTGATAAAAAAAAAAACACTTGGCTTCTGGTCATATCCACCCTTTAAAGTCATCTGTGGCCTCACCTTTCTTCTTTGTTAAAAAGAAGGATGGGTCCCTTTGACCAGTTCAAGACTACTGATGCCTCAATGACATCACAGTCAAAGATTGCTATCTACTACCCCTCATATCAGAACTTGTTAACCAACTCTGCAGGGCATGTTACTTCACCAAGCTCAATGTCTGTTGGGGTTACAACAATGTGTGGATAAAGGAAGGGGATGAGTGGAAAGCAGCTTTCTGCATGAACCATGGTCTTTTTGAACTGCTTGTCATGTTCTTTGGTCTCACTAATAGTCCTGCCACCTTTCAGACCATAATGAATGACATCTTCCATGATCTCATATTGGAAGGTGTTGTTTGTGTCTACCTTGACAATATTCTCATCTTCACTCGAGACCTTGATGAATATTGTCGAATCACATGCCTGGTGCTAAAGCAACTTTGGTGGCACAAACTTTACCTTTATCATGACAAGTGCGAGTTTGAGAAGACATGGATCGAGTACTCGGGCTTAATTATTTTGGATTGACAGGTGGAGATGGACCCAGTCAAGGTTGTTGGTGTTACAACCTGGCCCATGCCCACAAACAAGAAAGAAATGCAGTCTTTTCTGGGCTTCATCAATTTCTATCAGCACTTTATTAAGGATTTCTCACACTATGCATGCCCATTATTTGACCTCACTGGCAAGGAGGCATGGAGGTGGTGAAATGCACAGCAGGAGGCATTCAAGAAGCTCAAAGAGATGGTCACTTCCACTCCAATCCTTACTTTTGCTGATGACTTGCATCCCTTCCATGTACAAGCTGACAGTTTGGACTTTGTGATGGGTGCAGTGCTGTCTCAACAGTCTCCTGAGGACCAGAAGTGGCACTCCATTGCCTTCTACTCAAAGAGTCTCAATGCTGTGGAATGCAATTACAAGATCCATGACAAGGAGATGCTGGCAATAATGTGGGCATTGGAGGAGTGGCAACATTTTCTGGAGGGTGCTCAATACAAGGTTGAGATCTGGACAGACCACAAGAACCTCGAGTACTTCACAACCACCAAGAAACCTAATCATCACCAAGCCTGCTAATTCATCTACCTCTCCAGGTTCTATTTCTCCCTGCATCATCACCCAGGCTGCAGCATGGGGAAGACTGATACCCTCTTTCATTGTCCAGACCATGGGGATGGAAGCAATGACAATCAAGGTATTGTGTTGTTGCAACCTGATCTGTTTACAGTCCATGCATTAGAGGATGTTACCTTAGAGGGCAAGGAGCACAGTATCCTATGTGACATTCATCATGTGAATGTAGTGGTTTACATGATTATGCTGTGGCTCTGGCAGTGAAGGAGCTGAAAAAGGGATCCACACCTTCACTTCATGCAGCAGAGTGGACAGAAAATAATGACATTCTATATTTCTGTGACTACATCTATGTCATCTATGTCCCTAATGATCCCCAGCTTCAACGATGACTCATCTCTCAGCACCATGACTTGCTCATTGCTGTCCACCCCAGGCATTGGAAGACATTGGAACTCATATCATAGAATTATTGGTGGCCCCAGATGTCTCAACTCATTGGTCAGTACTGTCATACCTGTGATTTCTGCTTATGCACCAAGACTGCATGGTGCAAGCCCATAGGAAAGTTACACCCTCTCCCAGTCCCAGAGAATCATTGGGACATCATCAGTGTGGACTTCATGGTGGAACTACCAGAGTCCAATAGATTTGATGCAGTAATGTGCACAGTCGACTCTGCTGGGAAGTGAGCTCATTTCATCCCCACTCATATGACTGTCACTGCACTTGGAGCAGCTTGACTCTATCTGTGCCATGTGTGAAAGCTTCATGGATTGCCAGATGCATTCCTCTGCGATCAAGGACCACAGTTTGTTGCAGAGTTCACTCGAGAGCTGTACCACCTACTGGGGATCAAACTCCTTACCTCAACTGACTACCACCCACAGACAGATGGACAGATGGAGCATGTCAACCAAGAACTGGAGCAGTATATCTGCATCTTTGTCAATGAGTGACAGGATGATTGGGAAGACCTCCTCCCCATGGCCAAGTTTGGATACAACAATCATGTTGATAATGCTCGACCTGGAAACCTAACAAAAACCTGTTAAAAGGTCTAAGAAGTATAACACAGGCTAGAGGAAGGGTGCGAGTTGGTACTAAATGTCACAGCTGATACCCAAAAGTTGTGGTTAGAGACATGAAATGATAAGGTGTGTTGCGAGTAGTCTTTGGAGGCATATGAAGAAGTTTGAAAGAGTTCGAAATAGGTTTGAAGATGTGCAAAATAGTTCAAAGAAGGTTCAAAGGAGTTTGAAGAGGTTTGAAGTAGTTTCAAAAAAGGTTGAAGATGTCAGACTGGTGTCGAGGTATATTGAGGAGCAAATATAGCGAATGAGAAGTGTTTTTCGAGAGATGATAGGCGATGTGCGATAAGTCAAGGAGCAAATATGAAAGCTCAAAGAAGTTTGCAATATTTTGCAGAACTTAGAGATACGATGCGAGACTAAGACTCAAGAGAATGGCCCTTAAATTAAACAATAAGTGAGAGGGGTTTTAGGATAGATATATGGCAGCTGATGTTGTTCAAAGTGGTGTGAAGTGATTCAAAGATGCTCAAAGTGTCACAAAATCATTTGAAATCATTCAAAAGTGTTCAAAATGGCACGAAATAAGTTCGAAACCAAATTTGTGGCATTTGTAGAGGTTGGAATCATGAATGGTAGCGTGTTAATACATTTGGCATGTTTCCCAGACCCTAGAGCATGCAATGAACCTATCATTTTTCCCCCTACTGAAATCCTAACTGTCCCAGTCAGCCGATTGAAGTCACATGTGAAATGCATGATTGTGTTGAAAAAGTTAGCAAAGTTCAAAATACCTCTCGTTCTTCTTCATCCATCACCTTCTACATTCCAAGTCTAACTTTTACAATGTCTCTTTTTGCTGAACTGAATGTTGAAATTCTTGAATACATGAAGTCGATGCCTGAGTATGGCATTGCAGAAGATGTTGATTTTGAGGTTTGGAGGAAAGGATTCTGTGAGTGCATGGTGAGTTATGTGTTTTGTACTTGTTTTTAGTGTTCTATATTTGTTTTTCATAGGCAGAATATGATGATCTTGTGGATGACCTGGCAGAGGAATGCAATTCAACCATCCAAAAGATTGTTGTCAACATTTTCAAGGTTTTCAGCCTGATGGCCTGATGTAAATGGCTTTCATGGGGTGGAGGTTTGTTATTCATAGATTTAGCTGAAGAGGTTGGACACAAATTCTGGAGGAGGAGGAGGAGGTTTGATGAGCAAAGAAAGTAGCAAAGAAAGTGAAAGTTGAGGGTTAAAGGACAGCACTGGTGGAGGCTCAAAAACTTTATCGAAGGAGGATTACAGTGAAAGAATGCAGAGTGCACAGCAGAGGCAAACACCATTGAGAGGGTGGAGGCTGGGGAGAAAGACAAAGATGAGAAGGACAAGCTGCCTGTGGTGAGGGTGGCAAAGTGGAAGGCAATGGAGGTCAAAGAGGAGGATGATGGGGAGGAAGAGATCGAGGGTGCAGGGGTTATGAAGCAGGCATGGCTTGAATCGAGCAGGTTCCTCGATTTCGAGGGCCCAATGAGTTTTTTATCTATTTTCAAAGAATTTTCAAGGTTCTAATACTTTCGTAGTGCGATCAATATGCTTGGTTCAAGTCCCAGCCATGTTGTGTCATCAAGGGTGCTGCAAAATGTTTGAAATGCACCCAGGAGGCACAAGGGTGTTATTGGGATGGAGTTTTGAGGAGGGGGCTTCACAAAGGCAAAACAAAGAAATTTGGGGGTGCAAAATGAGATTTGTGCCCCAAATCAGGTACAAAATATATTTGAAATCATTTTGAAATGCTTGCTAACTTGTTTTTTACTTCTATAGTGCATCAAATTTGTTTCGTGGGCCCGGCAAAGGGCATTGAACTGGTTGCAGGGCCCTTCCAGTTGTCTACATCAAAATTGAAATACAAGAGGTGATCATCGAAGGACAAGGCAAGGGAGGCACAAGTTGTTGAAGGGGTCAAAGGAGGTGAGGATGCATGGGTTATGCACCACAGTGATAATACTCAACCTGGAAACCTAACAAAAACCTGTTAAAAGGCTTAGGAAGTATAACACAGGCTAGAGAAAGGGTGTGAGTTGGTACTAAATATCACTGCTGATGCCCAAAGGTTGTAGTGAGAGACATTGAATGACAAGGAGTATTGCAAATAGTCTTTAAAGGCATACAAAAATGTTCAAAAAAGGTTTGAAATGGGTTCAAAGATGTTTGGAGAGGTTTGAAGGAGTTCGAAGTAGTTTGAGAAGTTTTGAAAAAGTTGGACTAATGTCAAAGTATATCAAAGAATGGATATAGCAAATTAGATATATTTTCGAGATGATAGGTGATAGGTGATAAGTCGAGAAGTGAATATGAAAGTTCAAAGAAGTTCGCAATATTTTGCAGAACTTAGAGATACATCATGAAGAAAAGATTCAAGAGAACAGTTGTAAATTAAACTATAATGGAGAGGGTAACTTCTTCTATGTTTCCTGTGCTTTTATTCTTGGCTATCTAAGTAACTAGTACAAGTCTATATACAATTTGAAGAGATAGTACTAAAAAGGAAATAATAACATGTGGAAAACATGAGGCAATATATACAACAGTGAGGACTTTGTAGATCATAAAACAAATGAGAAATGATAAATAATTGAAACATACAGTGTCCCCATATAGTAAAAGTACTTATCTTTTGCTTCAATTTATCATTGAAACCTCTAAGTGCTATTATTGCATCCTAAGTCTCTCCTCGTCTCTCCTCGTGTCTAGTAGTGCTTGATATGCAACAGAAAACCTCATTCTGGTTGTGCAGCATGTATCAAAAGGGTTTCAAAACAGCTATATGGTGGCCAATGTCATTCAAAGTGGTGCAAAGTAATTCAAAGGTGTTTGAAGTGTTATGAAGTCATTCAAAATCATCCGAAATAGTTCAAAAATGGTTCAAAATTGATTTTGTAGTGTTCATAGCAGTTCAGAGCATCTGTCATAATGTGGCAATATGATTGGGAGCCATTCCAGACCATAGAGCATGCAATGGACCTATCAGTGGCTTGATTGCTGTGAAATTGGCACAGAAAAGAGTGGAGATGGAGGTATTGGATAGGGAGATCCAGGTGTTAGAGGAGATGTTAGAGGAGTAGGGTAAAAGCCTTTCATTGTATTTCTTCAGATTTGGAATTTAGAGTTTTGTGAGTTTTGAAAGGTATCAGTAAGAAGAGTGAAAAAAATAGGAAAAATAATGGAAAAGTATAGCTATCCATTTTCGAGGTCTCAAAGGTCTTCAGAAGTGTTATCATTGGGATTCAAAGGTGTTCAAAGCTTTTTCAAGATGTTCAGAGTCAATATCGAAGGGATTTGGCAGAAGGAAAATGGTCATAGGGTATTTTTGAGGAATATTGAGGTTGAGATCAAGGTGAGCAAAGGCCTACATGTGCAAATAGAAGCAAAAGGTGTTGAAGCTGTTTTGAGGAATGTTGAGCATAGTAATATGTTTTTGATAAATAGAACGAAGTCGAAATGCAAAAAAGAGAAACAAAATACATGAATTTGATCAATGCTGATGGTACTAACCATGATCATAATAAATGAGTCGAGGGACTGGTTGAATCAAAATCAGACATGAAATCAAGGGATCCAAAACAGGTAATATTCATTGGTGATGGATGTAATAGAAATTTTGGCGATGAGGGCTAGACAAATTGCAAGGCAATGACTGTAGATATATAGTTTCAATGATATATTAAAGCAATAGGATAAACACTTTTACTATACTTGGACAATGTACATTTCAATTATTATTGTTTCTCATTTGTTTTATGTTTTACAAGAAGTCCTTTATTGCTGTGCATACTGCCTCATGTTCTACACATGTTATATTTCCTTTTTAGTACTATCTCTTCAAAATGTATATAGACTTGTACTAGTTACTTAGAACAAGAGAGAAGAAGTTACCCTCTCCATTATCATCTGATTTAAGAGCCATTCTCTTGAGTCCAGGTCTCACTTTGTACTTCTAAGTTCTGCAAATTATCGTGAACTTCTTTGAACTTTTGTATTAGCTTCTTGACTTATTGTGTATCACCTATCGTCTCTCAAAAACACTTCTAATTTGCTATATCCATTCTTCAATATACCTTGACACCAGTCCGACTCCTTCAAAACTCCTCAAACCTCTTCAAACATCTTCAAACCCCTTTGAACTACTTCAAACATCTTTGTATGCTCCTATAGACCATTCACAACATGTCTTACCATTTCACATCTCTAACCACAACCTTTGGGTATCAGCAGTGACATTTAGTACCAACTCACACCCTTTCTCTAGCCTGTGTTATACTTCTTAGGCCTTTTAACAGGTTTTTGTTAGATTTCCAGGTTAAGTATTATCACCGATATGATCACCTTAAAACACATGTCGGAGACATGAAAGTTTTTGTTAGGAAATTTATTGATGTGATCACAATATGACTTGAGGGTATCGAGATGCTTTAGGAGATTGTCTTCATTGTGGAGTTTGGTCTCATATAATAGGCATTGAATATGATTTACTGTTTGATGTGCCTTATTTTCATGAGTAACTGAGAGTGCCGAGTACATAGCTTCTGCAGTTGATTTTGATCTGATGTGATTCATTTGTGAAGAAGTGACATTATATATGATTACTTGCAGTGCTCAAGTATCATTTTTATCCCAATTGTGTGCACCAATGGGATCCATAGATTCATCTGGTCGATAGTGAATAGCGTGGGTAACCCCCGGGTAGAAAAACGAGACCCGTACCTGTACCCGCTGAATACTGTACCCATGCCGAAGGGTACAGGTAACCGTGTTCGCGGGTACGGTTTCCGCAGGGTAGCACGGGTGCGGATTACCCGCGGGTTTGGCACGGCGGGTACACCTCAACGTCACCGTAGAGCCCACCGAACTGACGAACAGTGCACACACTGACGTCGCTGCCCCACAGCGTCATTGCCCAATCAAAAACTCAAGTCCTCGCCGAGAAACGCCAGCACAACAGTGCACGATGCCCCATGAGCGAGGAGCTGAGCCAAGGGGTGAGACATTGTCGTTGGTGCTGCCGACGAACACAGGGCGACATTCGCCATGGAGAGGTGCTGTGGGCGTCAAGGCGTTGATACTAGCCACGCCGTCAAACCTGTCCACGAGCGGCAGAGCTGCCCTCATCGTTATGGTCGCTCTAGAGGCCGTACATAGCGCCGACGCTCGTCGAATGCAACGCTTGGCGGCTTCGGCTGTAGTTGTCATCGAGCGGGTGAGGAGCTGGGACTGGTCCAAGTGCCCATTGAGGTTGAAGGGGATGCCGCCGAATCGTGTTCGTGGCGTTCACCGTTAGTGTAGGGCGGCAGGCTGCACGTTGGGCCTGTCCTCCTTGTTGGTCATAGCGCCCATGGAACTGAGAAACGGTGCATAACGACGCATCCAGCAACCGCTCGTCGTTCCATGGCCATGGCAGCGAGTGGTGGGGTCGTTGAGAGACGTGGCGCGTTGAGAACGTATCCGGCGTTCACAAACGCCATAAAGAAAACCTAAACGATAGTGGAGAGTGTCAGTAACAGAAAGCGATGTGTGAGTACGCGCCGTTTCGTCCAAACGCCTCTCCGTTGTCATCCCTCTGCCTCCATTTCCCCCACCCCTCGCACTAGTAGTTGTTCCCCCCCCGTTGTGCACACCATCGAGCCTTGACGAAAGTGGGAGAGGGCTGTGGCATGTCGAACAATGCCAGGTAGCTAAGGCTCGGCGACCGGTGACATGGCATCGTTGGACGTCATCTGAACTTGTTTGAGATAAGCTAGTAATGTAAATAGTTAGTTAGAAGCAAGGAATGAAAAAAAAAGACTTACGGCGTCCGGTTATGGGGGAACGAGGCGGAACTGCAACACCAGCGATGGTGGGGATCGCTCATTAGCTGTTTTGGGCGCTCGGTGACACGGCATTCTGTCATGATTCATGAGGGTAGCTATAGTTAGGTGGAAGGCCAAGGAATGAGGAAAAAAAGACTTACATCTTTCGTTTACGGGGGCGAACGCTGGCGATGGTGGGGATCGCGATCGTGATGAGGGTTTGGGGCAAGTCTTAGCGCTTACCTGATCGTCTGAGTCGTCGCCAACAAATTTTGTAGTCTCACTGGATCCGTTCCACTCATCGTGCCACATTATCTTCTTCGGCTCGCGTCATGTTTTATTTTCGTGTTTGTATGGCCAGCGGACTGTTCTTTGCGCCGGAGTTGAATTTTGCTCCCTTCACATCATTTGAAACATATTTTCTTTCTATCACTATGTTGTATCATGCCATACGAGATCTAGTGCTTGCTCGACAGCTTACTGTACACTGTTCTGTGTTTGTTCTGTGTAGATTATCTATGTTCTTATGCAATGAGAAGTATGAGTAGTGTTAATCTGCTTTTTGGTGATAACAAAAGCCAAGATTGTCCCATGGACCCTTAGATCCTGAGGACCCTTATTCGGACCCTTATTACCCTTCATACCCTTGGCAAGGGTAGGGGTTTTCAGAGGGTAGAAAATCTGTACCCCTACCCTCACCCTACCCTTACCCTCGATAAAACCCTGGGGTATTTCATACCCTTGCTATTCACTACTGGTCGATAAACCTCACCAGTGATGTACCCAGTTATGTCACAGTTGAAAAATACTCTCTTCATCCTCTCTTCCCTTTGGATTGCCTATCTCAACAATCTATTACATATGGTACAGACATTTTGTGGGAGTGATGGCGGACTAAATGGGGGAATTTTTTGGCTAAGCACAGTGATGATTGATGGGACGATGTGCATAACATATGCTATGGTCATTTTGTGGGAATGATGGGAGTGATGGTTGATGGAATTATCTAAAATTTGTCAGAGCTGTGCAAAATTGGTCAGCGCTGTGCAACATTAGTCAGAAATGATGGCATTAGTCAGAACTGACTAAAAATTAGTCATATAGCTGGGCTTCAAAATGTGGTCATAGCATATGTAGAGGTGAGCTGCAGCTGAGTTTGAAGTGGGGTTTGAAACTTTGCAAGTGAGCTGAGTGTGGAGAGGAGTGTGAAGGAGTGTGAGGGGAGTGTGAGGGGTGGGCAGGGGGTGTGAGGGGGTGGGCAGGAGGGGGATGGAGAAGAGGTATGAGGGGTGGGGAGGGGGTATGAGGAGGTGTAGAGGGGAGAGGGGGACATGGGAGAGTGAGAGGGATGGGGAGGGGAAGGGGGAGATGGAGAAGGGGAAGGGGGAGATGGAGATGGAGATGGGGGAGATGGAGATGGAGATGGGGGAGATGGAGGAGGGGGAGATGAGGAAGGGGGAGGGGGAGATGAGGAAGAGAGAGAGGTGGGGATGGGGATGGGGGAGATGGGGATAAACACCACAACCCCCCCACGTTGACTTGGGGCCAATGGTCCCAAGTCAACTGAAGAGTTGTGTACTATCTAAAAGTCAACTAAACAGTTGTCTGACCATGAACCCCCAAACATTGACTTTGGGCCAATGGTCCAAAGGCAACTGAAGAGTTGAGTAACTGTAGTGGGATTAAGCATTGTGTTACATATATGTGAGCTGGCCCATGCCGGTGTCAGGTTGAGTGAGCAAAGCGAGCAAACACCATGACAAAGGCATGGGTCATAAGCTCGTACTTGCAGAGCCCATGACCTGTTGCAGTGGCACAGTGGTAGTATACATAGGTTCACTTACTACTTACCTTGTTGCTTGGATTAGCTTGCTAGTAACTAGGGTTAGAGGTGTAGAACACATGCTCTATAGCTACTGAGGAATACCAAGGGATACAGCTTGTTTATATACACCTAGAGCTATGTGGTCTCATGATCAGAGGGGAGGCACATGGTTGCCTTGGGGTATCCATGATGCAGGTCATACACCAATATAGATGGATCGGAAGTGTGGAATGATTTCAAGGTAGTGTTGGCACCTTGCACAATCTAGAAAGGATTAGCCCAGCCCAGAATACAATGAGGAGAATTTTCACCTCAATAATTCATGCCATATGGATTTGGTTGATAGTTTTGAATTGTTCCACCTTGCAATGCATTGAAGTTGCCTACATGTCAAACGTTGAATCCACCTCGCGAGCTCAAACCTGTTGCACAATGGTATGCATATTGAGAATATATCTAATTTATCATAGTATATACAATTTCATCGATATAAATTAATGTTACACGTTTTATCAGATTTGGGCAGATGCACTTTGAGAAGCTTGGGAACATAGATGATAGATGAATACGGAAGGCTATGCCATGCATGAACTTCCCTTCGGCCCATAGCCATGTCACGCTGTATTACACCAGAAGGCAGAATCCGACCACTTTCCAGCAACCCGCACAGGCTGTATCCGTCTGCCAGCAGCATCTTGAGTGTTCGTTTTTTGCAAATGCCAGAGCTCGGACACGCCAGCCGCTTGCAGGTACTCAGCCAGACGTCTGTAATTTAGTCCAACATCGTAGGGGCCGTGGCTATCATCGGACAATGCAAAACGTCCTCCATGTTTGAGCACCAACTGAGTGTAGTTTAAGTTTGGAATAGGTACAGCAGTAAAAGGGGACTCCACCTCAACCACATCTAGCCCTGGGTATGCTGTGACCCAGTTCTTCCTGAACGCAGCAGCATTAACCTCAAAAAGCGCCCCGTAGTCGATTGCATGAAGGATGTTCCTTTTCAACTTTTGCCATGCAAGAGTGTAACTCGACAGCTTTAGTTCAGGGTTGTACAAACGACATAGATCGATGTGTCCAATGATTTCGGGACTGAAGCGCCTTATAAGGTCATACTGTGCATCAAAGTAGGCACACAGAAAGAGTTCTTGCGTATGTTGCTCCGATTCACCCCCAAGACTGCGTAGAGACTTTTGATAGGTGGCCAGGTCAAAGTCTATGGGGATGCCATTGACGTGGTGCACCGAACCAACAATAAATTCTACACGATCACCGACTCGTGTCAAAAGAGCATCGAGCTTATCGAGGTCTGCGCTCGTGATAAATTCAGTTTCGAGACCAACCAACAAAGTGATCTGAGAGGCGTATTGCGTTTTGAGGCGATGGGCTTCTTCCAGAAAACGGTCAAATTGGTCCACGAGGTCATTGGACGTCAGTCCTTCCTTGCGACATAGAATAGTTAGCCATTGTCTAGAGTATCAAAGATCATCATATCACTTCTTCTGGATAAAAGTCCTCTGTCCTATATCGTGGAACATGCTCAGTCAAGCCATACACCTCGAAGCCTTGCCGAATTGCCTCTAGAACAACGTCTTGTAATATGCCAATAGCATGCTTACAGAATTGCCCAGAGTGAGAATGGTGACTGTGCGGCATGTATCTGCGTATGCCTAAATCCGATACAAAAATCCGATACAAATCAGACTCGCAGGCGTGGTAAAATAAAATGTAGTATACAAAATTTTTATTTTTAGTATGTTTACATTTACATATGTAATGCGAAAGTTGAGAACACGAAACACAGTGCTACTATCTATCGTAAGCATAATCCATTATTTTTGACTGATTTGATGAGCCCCAGTGGACAAAATGATTTAGAGTCTTCGCAGAGGGCTATGTCTATTAAAACGCACGATTATGATTGTGCCATGTTTCAAAGTTGGAGTGATGCTTTCGGCTATTCACTGGGGGCGACCGCTTAATTCAGCTGGCCACTAACTCACCCTTCAACGTTTCAGCGTTCAATCGATGCACGGAAACCTCGTAGATAAATATTCTATTCTATTTGACCTTCCCTGTCCGGGTCCGACAGTTCTCATGTGCCCCAGCCACGGATAACGTTGTGCGCCGTCTCCGCACATCGAGACGACGATACCGCGACCATCTGTGGGAATGCGGGATGCCCGAGAATACGACTTCGTTTTGGAAGTTCATTATGCACTATTGAGTGCATGGGTGGTTGGATCACAGGTTACGAGTCCTCAAAATGTAACGTTTAACACAGGTGTCAAATAATCGAGTTTAAGACCTGTTTACTGAAGTCCAATGGCTGGAGGTGTACCAATGGCGACGCTTATGCCCTTTATTCTTGCACCGCGTGCAACGTAGATTCACGCTGAACCTCTTTCTTCATCACTCGAGAATTCACGCTGATTCCCTTTCCGTCACTTGGTCTTACATGTTGACCCCTATACCTAGTGAGGGGTGTGAGCTTCAGAGACATTCCTCATTTCAGGATCTCTCCACAACTCACACTCTCCTAGGTAAAGAACTCATTCGTTTCTCTGCAACGTAGCTTACTTTCTTCTAGTATCACTGCTCAGGGTAACTCGTTTATTCTCCCACCTCTCCCACCACTGTACCTCAGAATCCGAATAGCATTGGACCCTTCCGACTAACCTTTTGGGTTGTCGAAAGGTCGTTTGACCTATTTTCTTCATGAGAACTAACCTTTACCCCACCGCTCATTGGACTTGTTTGAAAGTGTTGAAATTAAATCCTGATACATGCTGCATACATGAGGCCATGCATGCAGCACACACATGTTACTGCGCTTACTGCGCATACATGTGGTAAACACATTCCTGAGTCATGTGACATCCTTACTATTATGTATACAAGGTTGGGAATGTGCCTCCGGCACGTGTTAACATGTTTAATAAGTAATATATTCAATATTTTTGGTTTTTGCACTTCCACTGTCATGACTTCATTTCTATGTTAGTCTGATAGTACTTCATTATTTTGGTTTTTGCACTTCCACTGTCATGTGTTAACATGTTTAATAAGTATGGACTTCATTTCTATATACATAGTACTTCATTTCTATGTTACTCTAATAGTACTTCATTATATACAATATTTTTGGTTTTGCACTTCCACTGTCACTTGGCCATATAGCCTTGATGTTGTGCACAGACTTTACTCATGATATTGCTACACAGAACCACTCATGAGTGAAGTATGGCTTATGTTGGTCACTGTGTTCATTAATTTTATCAACATCTCATTGCATTTTTTGACTTCAGTGCACATTGTTCACTTCATTGCATTTTTTGACTCGGTCTGTGAATGTGTGAGTGGTGGTTTATTTTCATGGGCCAGCTTGCATATACATAATACAATGCTTAATTCCACTACAGTTACTCAACTCCTTAGTTGCCTTTGGACTTGGGGTGTCATGGTTACACAACTCTTTAGTTGACTTTTAGATAGTACACAACTCTTCAGTTGACTTGGGACCTTCCTCTTCTCCCTCTTCCCCATCCCCATCTCCACTATCCCAACCTCTCCCATTCCCATCCCCTTCTCCACCTACCCCATCCCCATCCCCTTCTCTACTTACCTCACCCCCATCCCCTTCCCATCCCCACCTCCCCATTCCCATCCCCCATACCCATCTCCCCTATACCCATCTCCCCCATAACCATCTCCCCCATTTCCATCCTCTTCTCCCCCTTCCCCATCCCCATCTCTGCTATCCCAACCTCTCCCATTCCCATCCCCTTCTCCACTTACCTCACCCCCATCCCCTTCCCATCCCCACCTCCCCATTCCCATCCCCCATACCCATCTCCCCAATCCCCATCTCCCCCATCCCCCATCCCCATCTCCCCCATCCCCCATCCCCATCTCCCCCATCCCCCATCCCCATCTCCCCCATCCCCATCCACCTCTCCCTCTCCCTCTCCCTCTCCCTCTCCCTCTCCCTCTCCCTCTCCCTTATCCCCTTCTCCACCTACCCCATACCCATCCCCTTCTCCACCTACTTCACCCCCATCCCCTTCTCCACCTACTTCACCCCCATCCCCTTCCCATCCCTACCTCCCCCTTCCCTCTCTCCCTCTCCATCCACCCTCCTTCTCCTCTCTCCCCCCCTCCCCTCCCCCCTCACCTCCTCATGCACCCTCCCCCTCCTCCCTCTCCCCTCTCTCCTCTCTCTCCCCCTTCTTCCTCACTCCCCCTCTCACCCCCCCCTCTCATGTTCTCCCACTCTCATATCCTCATCCCCTCAATACTTCACCCCCATCACCCCTCACTCACTCCCTCCCCCCCTCACTCACTCTCCCCCTCCTCATCTCCTCCCCCCTCCTTCCCCCTCACCCCTTCACCCCCCTCCTCCCTTCACCCCCTCTCCCCTCTCCCCTACTCCCCTCCCTCTCCCCCCTCTCCCCCCCTCTCCATCCATCCTCCTCCTCCTCTCTCCCCCCTCCCCTACTCACTCCCCCCCCTCCCCCATCACCCCCTCACCCACTCCCACCTCCCATTCCCCCCTTCACCCCCTCCCCCCCTCTCTCCCTCACTACTTCACCCCCTCACCCTCTCACCCCTGCTCTCCTCCCTCTCCTCTCTTTTGAATGTTGTAAAAAATCTCCAACTTCACTTTGTCATTAAACTCAAATTTTACACTCTATATAGAAAAAGTGCCCAGACCCAAAAAAAAAAAAAGATAGAGGTGGCAAAAATTAGCTGAGAAAAAGGTTCCCACCATTGAGTTATATTTGTCATCATGTCTCATGACTCTCAAAGTAGGTCATCACTTTCCCATCCACTCAGAGCAACTCCCACGGCCTCTTCACTTCCCATGGCCTAGTCACCTGACCATCCTCCTTTTATTATTGACAAGGTTTTTAAATGTGCCTTCGGCACACGTGGTTCACTGTGTTCATTAATTTTATTAATATCTCATTGCATTTTTTGACTCAATCTGTGAATGTGTAGGTGGTGGTTTAATGAACACCTCACTGCATTTTATTCATGGATGCACAACTTTTTATTTGACTTTTAGATGGTACACAACTCTTCAGTTGACTTGGGACCGTTGGCCCCAAGTCAACGTGGGGGGGTTGTAGTATTTATCCCCTTCCCCATCCCCATCCCCATCTCCACCTATCCCATCTCCATCTCCATCTCCTTCCCCTTTCCCATCCCCATCCCCATGCCCACCTACTCCATCCCCATCCCCATGCCCACCTACCCCATCCCCATCACATGTCCACCTACCCCATCCCATGCCTACCTACCCCATCCTCTCCCCCATCTCCCCCATCCCCTCCTCCATCTCCCCCATCCCCTCCCCCATCTCCCTCATCCCCCTCTCCCCCATCCCCTTTCTCTCCTCCCCTTTCCCCCCTCCCCTCCCTCCTCTCCCCTCTCCCCCATCCCTTTCCTCTCCCCCCCTCTCCCCCCCTCCCCTCCCCCCTCCCCTCTCCCCTCACCCCCTTATGCACCCTCCCCCCTCACCCCCTTATGCACCCTCCATTCTCCCCCCCTCCTCTCTCTCATCTCTCTCCCCCTTCTTCCTCACCCCCTCCTCTCACCCCCCCCCTCTCACCTTCTCCCACTCTCTTATCCTCACCTACTCTCCACTTTCTCACTCCCTCCCCTCCTCTCTCCCTCACTCCCTCACCCCCTCACTCCCTCCCCCCCTCACTACTTCACCCCCTCCCCCCTCTCTATCCATCCTCCTCCTCTCCTCTCCTCCCTCCCTTACTCCCTCACCCCCTCACTACTTCACCCCCTCACCCCTGCTCACCTCCCTCTCCTCTCTTTAAATTTTGTAAAAAATCTCCAACTTCACTTTGTCAGTAAGTATTAAAGTAATATTTATTGACTTTACATTATAACGAACTCAATGTATAACTTGTTAGTAAGTCTGCATAATGACTTTGTATTGAACTAATTGTTATTGACTTGACTTCATAATGGTAACTGTAATTTTATTTTATATCAAATGCCTTATTTCGAAGATCATTTTATAGACTTATTTTTTACTGACTCATTTTCAAACTTGACTCATTTCTAGACTAATTTTCTTGGACTTTACTTCATAATGAGCTCATTTGTAACTGTTATTTTACAGACTTTACTTTGTAACGAACTCAATTTTTAAACTTACTGTATTCAAGTAATTTTTATTTCCTTTACTTCATAATGAACTCAATTGTAACTCTTATATTTTACTGACCTGAACTCAATTTTCAATTCAAACTTATTTCAATACTGACCTGACTTTGTAATGCCATCACTTATACAATTGTAATACATCACTTATACTGTTACGAGAAGCGATACGGAAGGACTGCACATGGGGAAGTTTAATTTTTCTATTGTCCTATTGTCTTATGCCGCGTACGCTACACGCCCCGCTAGCTGCTCTTCTGCTTCTGTATCATTTATCTCGCGCTATTGTTCATTCTCTATTGTCTCGCTTACACGCGCCCTTACTACACGCTCTATCTTCTCACGCTATTGTAGTACGTTACGGACGCCTATTGTCTTTATTGTCTTCAGCTGCTCTATTGTCTTTATTGTTCTCGTACTGCGTACGTCTCACGTCTGTACTATTTAATCTTGCGAATATACGACTGGTCAACTAGCTTGACCTAGTCTTCTTTACACTCCTAACCTGGTGCGACCTAAGTCTTCGCTCAACCATCGCTTACGAGCCTTGGTGATTCGAACCTCTATCTCGACATCGCTACTCACGAGTCTCGACAGTCTTTGATTTAGGAGTATCGACCTTAACAAAAGGTCAAGCTGATCTATATCCTGCCGACTAATCTCAGTCTAGGCAGACTATACTCTACGACACGATTCCCACAAGAAGCATCCGACCGCTCCCCACCAGATACATCATGGCAGCATCAACCACTCCCACCATCCCCACCGCACCCATCGCCCCCCCCGCTCGCGCAGCTGAAATAAAGATGAGAGCGCCCACCGATTATTCTGGAGATAAAACCAAGACGATGCTCTTCTTACTCGAATGCGGAGCGTACGTCGACGCTAACGCAACCGCCTTCCCAGATGATCGACACAAGATTTTGTTCATGCTTTCTTATATGAACGGAGGGACAGCGGGACCGTGGAAGCAGGCTTACTTGGAGGAAAGATATATTGAAACAAAGCCTTGGGACACGTTCCAAGAATTTATCGCAAAGGTACGCTCGGTGTTCTCGCCGATCGATGACGCAGGAAATGCGCGGACACAGCTGAGAGCACTGTCACAAGGAGGAAAGGGAGTCGATGAGTACATCGCCCAGTTTAAAACGCTCGCTTACCGCACAAAGATCAAAGAAGATGCCGCTTTGATAGAATACTTTGTCGACGGCCTTAACAGTAAGGTCCTCGACAAGGTTTTCGGTATGGAGAACCCCCCCGATACGATCGAAGGGTGGTACACCCACGCGGCGAGAGCAGAAGGGCACTTAAAGAGGGCCAGAGCAATCAAAGACAGGACTTATAGCAAGGTAGGAGGAGGGGGAGCAAGCAGCTCCTCAAAGGACCCCAGCGCAATGGACATCGACACCACGCGCCTCTCCTACGCAGAGAGGATCAAACATATGAAGGAAGGAAAATGCTTTGTCTGTCACAAGACGGGACACAGAGCCAGCGATCACAAGGGCGGGAGACAGCCACCCGCCAGAGAAGAGAAGAAAACTGAGACGAAGAAAACCCTGCGAGACTACTTCACGAAGATACGAGCTCTCATCAATGAGCTAGAGGAGAAGGAGAAAGAGGAAGTACTCGACCTCATGGTCGAGGAGGGTTTTTAAAGAGGCGGCCTGCATCGGCAGCAGAGCCCGCCAGAGTAGTTGTCTCGAGTGTACTTGTAGCGCACGTAAGTAATCAATCCATGCGCGTTCAAGTTCACTGTCTGCTAGACAACAAAAAAGCCGAAATTCCCGCCCTGATCGACTCAGGGGCGGGCGAAACTTTTATAGATCATCGGGTCGTCCAGAAACTCGGCCTAAGAAAACTCCCACTCGCCCGGAAAGTCCTCGCCAAAAACGTCGACGGCACCCTAAACAAGAATGGGACGATCTCACACTACATCCGAATCAACACGGAGATCGGGGGAAAAGAGGAGGAAATCGTGATGCTGATCACGGGGCTAGGGAGAGAAATGATGATCTTGGGCTACTCGTGGCTCCAGAGACGTAACCCGATCATTGATTGGGAAAAAGGGACTCTCATGGACCGACATACCGAGCGGTCCCTCATGAAAAAGATCCGGACCATGATCGAGCGAACGCGAACCACTATTGGTAAGCAAAGCCTCACTATAGATGACAAGGGGCCGTTTGAACCGAGAGTAACGTTGAGTCCGACTCTCGGGAGGCTTCCTATAAGGAGTGCTGGGGAGATCTTCGGAGAAACCCACCTCGCCGCCGCCGAGTACGTGAAGAGTAGACTCGGGGCGGTTCATCTCGCAAAAGGGCTTTGCACCACGGACGGACCTGACGATAGCGGATCACACACAGCAGACAACACGGCAACGGACACCCGATCTGAGATCGATCCACCGATCTCTACACCGGATGAATTCAACTACGGCCTATCTCTTAACGGCAACGACGACGGAACAGATGCTTTATTCGCCTACATTCGAGGGGAACCAATGATCGGGGTATTCAGAACCAAGGAATCCCCCCTTACCATTGAAAACGACTACGTCCCCCCGAACTATCAAAAACTCAGGCACATTGCACGCATCACTCGATCACGATCAACAGGCAGATTCGTCTTCTCCCACACCACCCACATCCGAGCCAAGACCTCCATCTCGCAGAGGCTCGCTCACGAGAAGGGGGATGGCAAGGAGAAACAATCACTCGACGATCTGCTCCCCGATAAATACAAGGAGTATCGAGACGTGTTCGAAAAGGCAGCATCGGAGAGGTTTCCGGAATCGAGGCCGTGGGATCACGCGATCGAACTAAAGCCCGACTTCATCCCGAGAGATTGCAAGGTTTACCCGATCACCCCGGCGGAACAGAAGAAACTTGACGAGTTCATCGACGATAATCTGAGGAAGGGGTATATCGCCCCATCCAAATCTCCGATGGCATCACCTTTCTTCTTCGTGGCAAAGAAGGACTCTGATGCCCTCAGACTGTGCCAAGACTATCGATATCTGAATGAGGGAACCATCAAGAACTCTTACCCGCTTCCATTGATCGGCGATCTGCTGGATAAGCTGAAGGGGGCAAAGTGGTTCACCAAATTAGACATTAGATGGGGTTATCACAATGTCAGGATCAAAAAGGGAGATGAGTGGAAGGCAGCGTTCAAAACTAACAAGGGGCTGTTCGAGCCCAAGGTTATGTTTTTCGGTCTTTGCAACTCCCCGGCGACGTTCCAAGCCATGATGAACGATATTTTCAGAGACATGCTGAACGAGGGCTGGCTGGTGATTTACATGGACGATATTCTCATTTTCTCCAAGGACAGAAAAGAACACGAGGAGAGAACGAGAAGAGTCCTGGCAAGGCTCAGGGAACATGATCTATACCTAAAACCCGAGAAATCCAAATTCGACGTACAGGAGGTCGAGTTCCTCGGCTTGATCCTGCGACCCGATCAGCTAGCTATGGACCCTACCAAGCTAAGCAGAATCAGGGATTGGCCGGCCCCAACCAACGTAAAGGGGGTCAGATCGTTCCTAGGCTTTGGAAACTTCTATAGAAGGTTCATCGGCAACTTTGCCGCAATCACCAAGCCGTTGAATGACTTGACCAGAAAAGACCAGCCGTTCCACTGGACGGACGAATGCCAAAGGGCGTTCGACTTATTAAAAAAGAAATTCTCCGAAGCACCAGTACTGCTGATGCCCGACGCAGAGAAACCATTCGTGGTCGAAAGCGACGCCTCAAAATACGCGACGGGCGCCGTATTGAAACAGACCGACTCGAACGGAGATTGGCACCCTTGCGGGTACATCTCCCACTCCCTAACGGCAACCGAACGAAATTATGAGATCTACGATCGGGAACTGTTGGGAATCATACGAGCGCTAGAAACCTGGAGACACTATCTCCAGGGATCAGAACACGCAACAACGATCCTATCGGATCATAAGAACCTGATGTACTTCAGGACAGCTCGGAAGTTGAATCGGCGACAGGCCAGGTGGAGCCTGTTCCTGTCACAATTCAACCTAAAATTGGTACACGTCCCCGGAAAAATGATGGTCCAGTCTGACGCCTTATCAAGGAGGGGAGATCACATCCCCGATATCGATAATGATAACGACGATATCACGCTGCTAAGGGACGAGATCTTCGCACGGACCATTGATACCGAGCTAAAGGAGGTACTCGCCAAAAGCATGATGAAGGATGATCTGCTGAAGGAGATAGTAAGATCAATCAAAGAAGGAGGAACACCACCGATTAAGTCGGCGGTAGAAGACTGGAGAATGGAGAATGACGGGACGGTCTTCTTCAAAGATCGATGTTACGTCCCAGACGACAGGAAATTGAGGAGGAGAATCGTGGAGAAATACCACGACAATATACTCACGGGACACCCCGGCAGATTTCAGACTCTAGAATTGGTACGGAGAGACTACTGGTGGCCCGGAATGACTATTTTTATCCAGAACTACGTTGACGGCTGCGCCACGTGTCAACAGATGAAGGTTAACACTCACCCGACAACACCGGGTTTGTCTCCGATCAAGTCCATGGCGACCCAACCATTCGCTCTAGTAACTATGGATTTCATCACCGATCTCCCGATCAGTGATGGATGCGACACCATCATGGTCGTGGTAGACCATGGACTTACTAAGGGGGTAATTTTCATCCCCTGCAACAAGAGCGTGGACGCGCTGGGGGCAGCCGACCTCTACCTACATAACGTATTCAGGAGATTCGGACTCCCTGACAAGATCATCTCTGACCGCGACCCACGCTTCGCGTCGAATGCTTTCCAAGAACTGGGAAGACTTTTGGGGATAAGATTAGCAATGAGCACGGCCTACCACCCTCAGACTGATGGGGAAACAGAAAGGGTGAATCAAGAACTGGAGATCTATCTCCGAATCTTCTGCGCGAACAAACCTTCGCAATGGAAGAATCACCTCACGACGGCCGAATTCACACATAATCAAAAGCATCATTCGGCCATCAAAAATACCCCGTTCTACGTAATGATGGGAGCGCATCCCAGGGCCATCCCCACAACCTACCAGAAAACGAATGTGCCGGCTACCGAACAACGGTTAGCCGAACTAGGAAACATACAGCGAGAGGCCCTGGCGGCCCATGAGCTCTCCCGACAAATGATGATCGGAAGAAACGGACGAAGATTCCGTCCATTCACAGTAGGAGAGAAGGTCTGGCTTGACTCCAAAAACTTGAGGCTAGGGTATCCGACTAGGAAACTCGCCCCTAAACGCGAGGGGCCTTTCCTTATCACGCGGGCAATCTCCTCCCACGCCTATGAGCTGAAACTCCCTCCTCAGTGGAGAATCCACCCCGTGTTCCATGCTTCCCTCCTCTCACGCTTCAGGGAGAATGAGACGCACGGACCAAACCCCCTTCCTCCTCCGCCCGATCTGATCGAGGGAGAACTCGAACACGAGGTGGAGGCTATTTTGGCCCATAAGGGAAGGGGTAGGAGAACGCGGTTCTTAGTAAAGTGGAAAGGATACGGCTCGGCGGAAAATACCTGGGAGCCATCGATTCACTTGAAAAACGCAGCCGAATTGTTGGGGGAATACAGAACCACCCACAATCTCTCTCAACTATGAATCGCCCTCTGCACTTCTTTATAAGCGTCACACCCGACCCTGACCCAGTCAGGACTTTCGAGATTATCCTAAGCTTTATCCAAGACGTTGACGGCGCCAGGAATGAGGAGAGATTGCTGTCGCTGACCCGAGATCGCGCAATGCTGCATAGCACCGCGCAAAACCTGTTTGAAACCCACCGAGCCATATCTCATTTACAACGCGTATTCCGACGATCGACGGAGGAAGCATACCACCTTGACATACTGCCTCTCATCAGAGGCCTAGACGAGCAAGCGCTCCGTTATGGACCCGACGAGCGGGTCCCAACTCCGCAACAAGTCTATATTATAGAACCATCGAGTGACGAAGAAGAAGAGGATACATCGGCACCCTCCTCCCCACCTCTTCCACCATACGAAGCAGAACCCCCATCCGAACGAACGCACACCCCCTATCCTACCGAAATCACCGAACATCCCCCCGCGCCAGCTTGGATGCGGAACTCCGTGTGCTTCACCTGCGCACGAATAGGTCATTTTTCTTCGCATTGTCCAGAGTATCAATGCCCTCACTGCCGACGATGGCGACCCGAGCACTCGGTGCTCCTTTGTCCAAACAACCCGACACGTGACGTGCCACCACGTCACCGCACAACTTGAAACTCTACCACCATGCTCTACAATAAAAACGTCATCATCGCTCTCGGCGCCATTTTCGGCGCGTTTATCTTCATTATGCTGTTCTATTACATACTCATTTTATTTAAAATCGTCTCCACCCCCCACCTCCCACAACGCGCTGCCTTCGTCACAGGCACCTCCATGCGTTTCGCCGAGCAAGACACCATCGAACTGCCGACTCGGGTCTACGCTCACCGCACACCTACCCCTACGTCATTTTCTACGTTCTCGACGACAACTGGCGACGCACCGCCCTTCGACCCGATGCGGACGATCAGGCCTTAGTTTCGAGTGGGACTCGAAACGTTGAGAAGAGGCTAATGTTACGAGAAGCGATACGGAAGGACTGCACATGGGGAAGTTTAATTTTTCTATTGTCCTATTGTCTTATGCCGCGTACGCTACACGCCCCGCTAGCTGCTCTTCTGCTTCTGTATCATTTATCTCGCGCTATTGTTCATTCTCTATTGTCTCGCTTACACGCGCCCTTACTACACGCTCTATCTTCTCACGCTATTGTAGTACGTTACGGATGCCTATTGTCTTTATTGTCTTCAGCTGCTCTATTGTCTTTATTGTTCTCGTACTGCGTACGTCTCACGTCTGTACTATTTAATCTTGCGAATATACGACTGGTCAACTAGCTTGACCTAGTCTTCTTTACACTCCTAACCTGGTGCGACCTAAGTCTTCGCTCAACCATCGCTTACGAGCCTTGGTGATTCGAACCTCTATCTCGACATCGCTACTCACGAGTCTCGACAGTCTTTGATTTAGGAGTATCGACCTTAACATATACAATTGTAACCATATTTTATTGAGCCAACCAACTTGCTACTGACTAATACAGTGATGTGTCTAAATCATTTTATTTGGGTCATGTGCCGAGGTCATGATCAGGTTTTTGCATTTTGTTCAGCCCGCGAGGTTCACTTAGTCAGCTTTCACAGCATAGGAAATGGAATGACGGTTGCTCCTCAGTCAAATTTTATTTAGCAAACACTGCAATATAGCTCCTTACATGCTATTCAGACATTATTGTACATAGAAAATGAGCCCAGATCCAAAAAAAAAAGTTCGAGGTGGTGAAAAATTAGCCGAGAAAAAAGTTCCCACCTTTAAGTTATATTTGTCATCATTTCTCACACCTCTCAATTTTTCCCAGCCCCTTCAGAGTTGGTCATCTTTCTCCCACCCCTTCTGAGTTTGTCATCCATTTACCCATGCCACAGTCACGTGACTGATCTCGCTTTATTATGGACAAGGTTTTTAAATGTGCCTCCGGCACACGTTGTTCACTGTGTTCATTGATTTTCTATGAGTAGTAGTTACATATGTACAATATATATTTTAATCTAATAACACTTCATCATATACAATATTTTTTGTCTTTGCACTATCCTCTGAGCTTGGCCATATTGCCTTGATATTGTGGACAGACTTGACCCTGGATATTGCCACATAGAACTGCCCATGTGTAAAGACAGGACTTCTGAAATCCAAACCCACATGCTTCACTGACTGCCCTTGTGACTTGTTGATCGACATTGAAAAGCAAAGACGAACAGCAAACTGCAGTCGAGAGAGTGTGAAGGGGAGTTGACCTTCAATAGGCCGAAGTCGCATCCGTGGAATGAAAACAGTCTCTCCTGCGTTATCTCCAGTGATCAACCGAATCTCCAAAACCCTATTTCTGATCCAAGTCAATATCCCCCGACTTCCATTGCAGACCCCTCCAGCAATGTTGAGATTGCGAAGTATCATGACAGGGACACCGACCTTGAGTGCCAAATGCGCCAAACGTAGACCTGAGCAGTTGATGGAGTTAAGATATTCTTGGGAATATAGAAGTTTGGCATTCTCATCATTTGCAATCGAGTCAGCACTGTGAAAGACGTGCTCCTGCCCAGGAAAATTGTGAAGAATGTGATGGTTCAAATCGTCGACATCATCGTTCTTGCTCGCCAGGATGACCCGCTCTGAAAAGTATTGATCTGAATGCTGAGCCTGATCATAGATGCCAGGATAGATGGTGTGGATGAGAGAAGCGATGGTGTTCTGAGGACATTTGAGATGATCAGGAAGATTGATAGTGCCACCTTCATCTGTATGACCACCCTTTCCAACCTCCAACTGCCACTTTGCAAAGTTGCACTCCTGAAGATCGTCTGTGTTCAAACACATGTTGATTTTGAGATGAAGGATTTTGATGTGTTGCCAGAGAACAGAGCGTTGCAAAGAAGCACCAACGATTTGAGGTCGAGAACCCTTCTCAATGACAGGCAGGATCTGATGAAAGTCACCCCCAAAGACCACAGACACACCCCCAAAGGGTTTGTCACATTGGAGAATGTCTTTCAGAGTGCGGTTGACAGCTTCATGGAGATGACGATGCTGCATGAGTGCCTCATCCCAAATGATCAAGTCAGTCTGCTGCAGGAGCTGTGCCCGTGTTGAACCTCTGGAAATGGTGCAGGTGGATGACTCATTTATGATGATTGGGATCTGAAAGCAGGAATGGGAAGTATGACCGCCTTTGAGCAAAAGAGCAGCTATTCCAGACGATGCAGCACAGAGGACGATCTTGCCTTGAGAGCGAAGCTGATGGCAGAGGGTGTTGTAAACATAGGTTTTGCCAGTGCCACCTGGACCATGGAGGAAAAAGGTCTGGCCAGTCTTGTTGTTGACTGCATGCATGATCTCATCAAAGACAGCCCTCTGATCGTGATTGAAAGTGTCCAGATTGTGTGCAGCCAACTCGGCCTGCTCCACAACATCGTATCTGCGCTGCTCTGTGATCAACCGGTTCTGAATGTTGGCATCCCAATTCTGAATGATCTGAGGCATGTATGGCCAATCCTTCTCGAGAGATTTCCCAGAGACCATGAGAAGCTGATTGATAAGATAAAGGCCATAATCATGGACATCGTCATCGGTGGGGTTGATACGAATGTTGGTGTGCTGGAGCTGATATCTCAAGTCATCGCAAATGTGAGGCCAATATGTATTCCAGAGGTGGACAGGATCAGAGGGAGCACAGTCACGAAGGATGGTGACAAAAAGATTGCGAAGCTGACGACCGGTTGCCATGGACTTTGCTTCCTCCAGACACTGCTGCCACTCTTGGTCATCCTCCAAAAGGCCACGGGCGAGACAGGCCTCTCTGAATGAGGGAGCGATGATGCCCTGAAAAGTGTGAAGGTCTTCGTATGATGTAGCCCCTTTCACAGCAGTGAGAAGCAGCCTGAGGTAAAAGCGTTCACCGGCACTGGGTGGAGCATAGAACATCCTTCCAATGGCAAATCCCCTCTGCCTGGGCTTCCACTTGTGAGCTCTTTGATCCCACACAAATTTGGAAGGAAAGTCCTGGTAAAGAACGACCTGTGCAAGCTCTGGATACTCCTGATTGGCCTTGAAGAAGGCAGTGAGGGTGGTGTCACGCTGTGCAGCATGCTGGACGATTTCCTGGATAGACTGTGGACCGTTCTGATTCCAAGTGACATACTGCTGGCCAGGAAGGTGGACCTGAAGATGGACGACATTGGGAGAAGCACCATGCATGGTGAAGTGGAAGAGGCGCCAGATGCTTTCGCATGCAGATATGTAGCGAGCGTCGAGGTACTGCCTGACTTCATCATTGCAAGTTCCAAACTCCATGGTGATGCGATCGTGGCCTTTGTAGACATATTTGTAGATGTACTTGATGGCCTTGATAGAGCTGATGGACTCGATATTGATGTGGCAACGGTACTTCCAGATGAGATAGGCAGAGTAAGTGACCACCCAACGATTGTCGACCTGCTTTCCCCGAACGTGATATGTGTGTCCAGTATCCCGACGCTTGGTAGAGGCATAGGCATCCTCAGAGATGGTGGTCTGATCTCTGAATGGCTTGGGGAAACCTTTGGAGCACTGTCCATTCACCATGCAAGGAGCTGCAGGGTTCTCTGCACCACAGGGTTTATGGACCATGAACTTTTTGATGAGGTCGAGGAGCTCAGGATCATCGTCAGGAAACTCTGAAGACAGAAGGCTGTCTATCTGCTCAGGGGTGCGAAGCTTGGATTGCTCATCGAGAAAGATAATGCAGTGCATGTGAGGAAGGCCACGCTTCTGAAACTCGATGGTGAAAAGATAAGCCACAGCCTTTCCGAATATGCCAGCCTCGATATCCTTGATCATCTCCTTCTGCTTTGCATAGAATGCACGAACAACCAAATCTGGGCAATCTGCTGCAGTCTGCCCTGGACGAAGAGCATCCCGTATTTCTGGCCAGGCAGGGTTGGCAGTGATGGTGAGAAAGAGATCGCCTCCATTGCAGTGACGATTGATGGCGAATGCATCCTGAAGAAGCTGCTGCATGTGACGTGTGCTTCCTGCAAAGGATGAAGGAAGAATGATTCTTTGACCCAGAGACTCTGTGTCTACATCGATGTTTGCAGCCACAGCATCTGCCAGGCCAACATAGACTTCGCCTCGAATGGTGTCCTGATTCATCAAAATCCAGCGCAATCGATCCTGCTCAGCAGTGGCCCATCCATCACACACAAACTCCTGAAAGAGCTTTCCAGTCAGAAAGATATGCTGGGGCTCGACAGCAGGCGGTCGAAGGTGGAGGCGATAGCAGTAGAATTCGGATTTGGAGACATGTTTGTGAACTCTGGCACCACCTCGGTTGTTGGCATCGACAGCTGCATACTCGATTTGAGGGTGCCATTGGAGCTGGCCAGTAGGAAACAGCAAAACATAGTGAAGGGCAGGATAGAGGGGATGGACATCACTGATGCGCTGAAGGGGAGGCCCATGCCTGCGGTAGAGAACGATGTCGCGTGTGCTCTCTGGCTGATCGCCATCACCTGGAAGAATGACAGCGATCTCATTGTTGGTAGCATCAGGCAGATTGTAGCGGCGACGGTCACAGGATTGATCAAAACGCAAAGCTATCTTGCACTGCTGGTGTGGAGGCAAGTTCCTGGTGAGCTCATGAGCCTGCTTGTACATCTGAACTGCTGGATGGTGACGGTGGAGCATGTCCTGAAGAGTGAGCAAAGTGTGGTGATGGAGGTGAGTGTTCCAGGCATTGGCCATGCGAAAGTTGACAGCGTCAGCTGGATCGTAACTATATAGCTGAGCATAAACAGGAGGTTCACCCTCTGGTGGAAGAAGAGATCCAATTTTGTGGGACAGCTCGTCATGGAGTTTGTAGACATAGGGACCGATGCCATCATTCACTGCCTCTTCCCCCTCATTGACCGACTCGTCAATCTTGCGACCGATAGAAGTCATGGCGAGTGCATTATTGTATGTGCGGATGTGATCACGAAATGATTTTCCAATGTTGTCCTGAGCAGTGAGCAATTGTATAAGCTCAGGTGGGACTGGGTGAAGAGGTGGCAAAGCGATCTTTCCACTCAGACAGCACATGCCGAATCTGGGATTTATATTGGAGGAGGTGGTAAGACGTTCGGCCATCCAGTGCAAAGCATGGCAATTGGGACACTGAACATCCATTCTTCCGAGATCATGAATAGGCCAAAGTGGGCTAAATGGGCAGCATGCAGGAGGCAGCAGAACATGTGGAAGAGGGGCGGGATCAATCTTGGATGATCAAGTCAGTCACCACATTCATCAAAACAATAACAGCCTGCTTACATGTGGAGGTACGTTGGCAACAGGAACAGCAGGAGCAGGAACAGCAGGAAAAGCAGGAACAGCCACAGGTGGGGGAGGTAGAGGGGGAGGTAGAGGTGGCTACATCATTATTCAGTCAGACCATTGCACATCATGTAAAATATAATTCGACATACAGCAGCCAGAGGTGGAAGTGCTGCATTCCAGGCAGCAAGCTCAGCCCACGCCATTGCAGGAGCAGCAACAGGAGGAATAGAAGCAGCAACAGGAGGAATAGGAGCAGCAACAGGAGGAACAGGAGCAGCAACAGGAGGAACAGGAGCAGCAACAGGAGAAACAGGAGCAGCAACAGGAAGAACAGGAGGAGCAACAGGAAGAACAGGTCCAGCAACAGGAATGGCAGGTCCAGCAACAGGAGGAACAGGAACAGGAGGGTAAAAAACAGGAGGAGGAGGCTATAAAATTTATTGTCAGTTGAATGTCTGTCACCTGCAAGAATAATTCAACTTACAGCTACAGCCGGAAAAAGAGGTGGAAGTGCAGCATGCCAGGCAGCGAGTTCAGCCAAGGTCAATCTAGGAGCAATGGGTTGAGGGACAGCAGGAGGGACAATCATCGGAGGCACTGGAGTAGGAGGAAGAGGCTACATCAATATGCTGTTAGTCACAATCTATCACCTGACAGAACAATTCAACATACAGGAGGAGCCACAGGAATGGGAGGTGCAGGAATTGGAGGTGCAGGAACAGGAGGATCAAAAACAGGAGGTGCAGGAGGGGCATGTAAAAAATATGGGAGAGCTGGATTGTGTAAAGGAGCAACCACAGGCTGTGGTGGAGCTGCATGACTTGAGCCTCTTCCCCTCCCTCTTCCCCTCCCTCTGCCCCTGCCTCTTGCAATCTGTGGAAGAGGAGGAAGTGCTGCCAACTGCTGTGCCAAATGAGGAGGAAGGTGATTGTATTGAGGAGGTGGTGGAGGAGCAGCAATAAAAGGATCGGCATTCAGCAAGGCAATATTATGGGCAGGCGGCAATGGCAGCAGTGGCTGGGCAATGTGCATAGTGCGAACGTGGTGTGGAGTCCGGTGGCGAGTAGGGCTATCCAAGGTCCGTTGGTCTCGTTCAGTTTGCTGTGCGGCCGTTCGGACACGTCGAGGAGTGTTGGGCGGAGTAGGGTCCATGGGAATCGGGGAGCTCTCTTACAGCAGTGGAGGATGTGACAATCTTGCAGCAGGCTGTGAAATCGGTGCAAACAGTGGCAGTTGATAGTGGAGCGACTTCCAAAAATGGAAGGGGAGGCAACTGCAAACCCGCCAGCCCAATCTCCCTGCACACTGTGCCCTGAGAGAGGTCCAAAAAACAACTGGCAGACACTCCTTTTGTTGAAAAAGAGAAGCCAGGGAGGTAGGACTTCACAGAGCTTCACCTTGGTCTACAGATACCCCAAGAATGCAAAAACAACCCCACTGGAAAAGAGCCCAGAGCCAGAAAGAGAGCAGAAAAGCTAGAAGTGGCCAAAACTCAGCCAAAAATTTGGTTTCTACACCCAGCAAGCCAAAAATTAGCCGAAAAACCCAGTTATGATCTTTGTCATCGATGACAAATGGGAAAATTAGTTTGTCATCATGGGAACACCTTAAAAAAACAATTAGCTGAAAATTTTGATCCCACACTGTTGTTGCTAATTAAATTTGTCATCATGGCAAGACCCACTAATTATATTTGTCATCAGGCCCAAAAAAAAAACAATAGCCGAAAATTTTGATCCAACACTGTAGCCGAAATTGTTGTTGCTAATTAAATTTGTCATCATGACAACATCCAGTAATTATCTTTGTCATCAGGCCAAAAAAAAAAAAACAATAGCCGAAAATTTTGATTCAACACTGTAGCCGAAAATGTTGTTGCTAATTAAATTAGTCATCATGGCAACACCCCCCTAATTATATTTGTCATCAGGCCCAAAAACACATGCCTACATTATATTATAGTAGCCGAAAAAGCACCCTGTTATTAGTTATTATGTTTGTGATCCAGCCCCAATTTAGCCGAAATTTTTTTTTCGGCTAATGAAAAACTTTTCGGCTAAATTTTTTGAAATGATGGAAACACCCAGTTATTGTCATTTCCCACCTATCACTTATATTTGTCATCATTTTCTCACAGTGGATGGTTAGTCATGGATCTCCCACCCCTTCAGAGTTTGTCATCATTCCCACGCCACATTCACGTGACCATGCTCGCTTTATTATGGACAAGGTTTTTAAATGTGCCTTCGGCACACGTGGTTCACTGTGTTCATTATGAACACCTCACTGCATTTTATTCATGGATGCACAGCTTTTTATTTGACTTTTAGATGGTACGCAACTCTTCAGTTGACTTGGGACCGTTGGCCCCAAGTCAATGTGGGGGGATTGTGGTGTTTATCCCCTTCCCCATCCCCATCCCCATCTCCACCTACCCCATCTCCATCTCCATCTCCTTCCCCTTCCCCTTCCCCATGCCCATGCCCACCTACTCCATCCCTGTCCCCATCCCCATCCCCTTCCCCATACCCATGCCCACCTACTCCATTCCTGTTCCCATGCCCATCTACCCCATCCCCATCACATGTCCACCTACCCCATCCCCTCCCCCATCCCATGCCTACCTACCCCATCCTCTCCCCCATCTCCCCCATCCCCTCCTCCATCTCCCCCATCCCCTCCCCCATCTCCCTCATCCCCCTCTCCCCCATCCCCTTTCTCTCCTCCCCTTTCCCCCCCTCCCCTCCCTCCTCTCCCCTCTCCCCCATCCCTTTCCTCTCCCCCCCTCTCCCCCCCTCCCCTCCCCCCTCCCCTCTCCCCTCACCCCCTTATGCACCCTCCCCCCTCACCCCCTTATGCACCCTCCATTCTCCCCCCCTCCTCTCTCTCATCTCTCTCCCCCTTCTTCCTCACCCCCTCCTCTCACCCCCCCCTCTCACCTTCTCCCACTCTCTTATCCTCACCCACTCTCCACTTTGCCTCTCATTTCCCATTCTCCCCTTCACTCCCTCCCCTCCTCTCTCCCTCTCTCCCTCACCCCCTCACTCCCTCCCCCCCTTACTACTTCACCCCCTCCCCCATCTCCCCCATCCCCTTCCTCTCCTCTCCTCTCCTCCCTCCCTTACTCCCTCACCCCCTCACTACTTCACCCCCTCACCCCTGCTCACCTCCCTCTCCTCTCTTTAAATTTTGTGAAAAATCTCTAACTTCACTTTGTCTCCCTTCTCCCACTCTCTTATCCTCACCCACTCTCCACTTTTCCTCTCATTTCCCATTCCCCCCTTCACTCCCTCCCCTCCTCTCTCCCTCTCTCCCTCACCCCCTCACTCCCTCCCCCCCTCACTACTTCACCCCCTCCCCCCTCTCTATCCATCCTCCTCCTCCCCTCTCCCCCCTCCTCTACTCCCTCACCCCCTCACTACTTCACCCCCTCACCCTCTCACTACTTCACCCCCTCACCCTCTCACTACTTCACCCCCTCACCCCTGCTCTCCTCCCTCTCCTCTCTTTAAATTTTGTAAAAAATCTCCAACTTCACTTTGTCAGTATTAAAGTAATATTTATTGACTTTACATTATAACGAACTCAAATTATAACTTGTTAGTAAGTCTGCATAATGACTTTGTATTGAACTAATTGTTATTGACTTGACTTCATAATGGTAACTGTAATTTTATTTTATATCAAATGCCTTATTTCGAAGATCATTTTACAGACTTATTTTTTACTGACTCATTTTCAAACTTGACTCATTTCTAGACTAATTTTCATAGACTTTACTTCATAATGAGCTCATTTGTAACTGTTATTTTACTGACTTTACTTTGTAACGAACTCAATTTTTAAACTTACTGTATTCAAGTAATTTTTATTTCCTTTACTTCATAATGAACTCAATTGTAACTCTGAACTCAATTTTCAATTCAAACTTATTTCAATACAGACCTAACTTTGTAATGACCTCACTTATAGAATTGCAAATGACATTTTATTGATCCACTTGTTACTGACTAATACAGAGATGTGTCTAAATCATCTTCTTTGGGTCATGTGCCAAGGTCATGATCAGGTTTTTGCATTTTGTTCAGCCCGCGAGGTTCGCTTAGTCAGCTTTCACAGCATAGTAAATGGAATGACGGTTGCTCCTCAGTCAAATTTTATTTAGCAAACACTGCAATATAGCACCTTACATGCCATGCAGACATTATTCTACGTAGCCAATGAGCCCAGAGCCAAAAAAAAAAGTTCGAGGTGGTGAAAAATTAGCCGAGAATTTACTTCCCACACCTTGTTATATTTGTCATCATTTCTCACCTCTCTCTAGAGTCTCACGGCGTGATGCTGTTCCCACCCCTTCTGAGTTTGTCATCATTCCCATGCCACCTTCACGTGACCGATCTCGCTTTATTATGGATAAGGAGAACCTGTACTATAGTAGATATACAGTGTTCTTACCTCTGCTAAACCCTAGCTCTAAGACTAACTAAACCCCAGGTAGGTTATAAGGAATGTGTCATCTCTTCCTCTGTGCAGCGTATGTAGTCTGCTCCAACAGAAAGTCAACCCCTGCAGACTTTCAAGGTCGGCGGGTTCTTTCAACACATGGATTTTGGACTAAAATGAAAAGTAAGTCTCACAGTTCAGTCTGAACTTTCAGCTCACTGTAAGATAGGCGGTCTTTTCCATCACGATTATGTAAGCTGCATAGTAAGTGCCAAGACTGGCCAAATGTCGGTGTAGAAAAAAAATTCACAACTTTTTATTGGAGTTTGTGGCTTTCTTGGAAGGGAAGGTGTGTAGAATCAACCCTCTGTAGCTTCCCCCTCCCCAGAACCTCCATTCTGGGGGGTGTTTGCCATTGTTGTGATATGCTAGCTAGGTGATGACAGCCTGTGCATGCAAACACCACAACTTTGGCTCTGATTTACAATAAGAGGGACAGGAAAAAGGTTTTAGTAGCAATATATTTACAACTTTGTCTTCTTTGCACCTCCTCATACAGTAGCCCTCACATGTTTGGTCACATGTTGATCACGTGATATGGCCAAATGTTTGCCTGCCAAATTTTGAAAAGTGTCGGAATACTGCCAGAAAAGGTGTTGGGAGCATTTTGGGTCAAGAGAAAAGTTCTAAATTTGTGACCCTCACTGCTTCACAAGAAGTTCCAAGTCTTATATTTTTTCTTCAGAGAACTGGTCATTAGTGTCCCATCTATGCATCTCTGCACTCAGAATGGGTGGATATGTAATGTAGTGAGTGTAGAAGAAGTAGAAAGATGGCCATGTTTTTGCTTATATGTATAACCCATGATGGAAAAGACTGTTGCCTATCTTACCACTACTGTACCCAGTTGTGACTTTGCTTGTTGATCGAAAACATGCATCTCAAAAACAACAGCAACTGCCGCCATGAGATCTGCTGCCAGGTAAGTCCCTCCTTCCCCCAACCCAGTCATGAAAGCACAGGAACCCAGCACCCAGCACCACCACTGCGAGCCGCTGCTCATGGGGTGGGTTGTGATTGACGTATTGCAGCTATGATGGGAGTAAACAATAGGAGGGGAGCAAATGATGGTGAGAACACATGGGAGGCAGAGATCATCCTCAGGACAAGGACAACTGAATCGAGCGATGGAAGGCTCCAAACCTCCCTCTGGCAGACCAAAAACAGGGCCCAAGAGATCTCAACAATGTCTTTTACATAAGTTTTTCATTTTATTTTTCATTTTATTGTTACTAACCAAATGACAAAGAATGATGACATGTAGAGAGAAGATGGTAATGACAATGAAGACTAGGATATGATGACACCAGGATGCCCAAAGATGACACTGCACCCAAACGATGCCCTGCTGGTACCCACCCAAGGCACCGGTCTGAACAACACACCACCCATTTCTAGCCCCATGAGCAACTGCTCATGGGGTAGATCATGGGTGGAACAACCCTGGTGACACCAACAACAAAATGGGCGACAACAACGATGAAATGGCAGACAATCATGAGGGACGATGATGAAAGGGGGACTATGACTGGGCAATGATGGGTAAGCACCTGTCAGCACCCCAACTGGTGGGAATTCATTGACAGCTGCCTAAATCCCTTGATCAGGAAAGGCTGGCATGCATGATGACATAGTGACACACAGAACAACAGCAAACATGCTCCAGGCTGACAACAAGAGGGATGACCATTCAATAAGTTGGTTCTGAGTTTGACTGGTTTCTGTCTAATGGTGCACGCCATGTTCCAAGACATTGTATTTGCATGTACATAACAGTAGTTTTACAATCTCCAAGAAATGCTGGATATTACACATTTTATAATTATTGAAATACAGTGGCTCAAAAAACTGTCCCAATGTTTTGCTATTTTAAAGAGGTTGGCTCACAACACAACACCATCATTCTATTTTATTCTGTGAAAGATATATGTAATAGTGTATCATCATAGCTTTCAGAATATGCAAGAATTATGTGATTCTAATCAAAACTGATGAAATAATAAATAGAACAAAATAATCAATCATTGGGACAGTTTTTTGACCCTCAATTTTCTAACTAATTAATACTTGGTATGGCCTCCTTTTGCCTTGATAACTGCTTCTATCCTCCTGGGCATGCTTTATATAAGCCTTTGGCATGCTTCTGATGGAATTTTGTTTCACTCCTCAACTTCTCTATCCCACAACTCATGCACTCCAGTTGGTGGTCTTGGATATTGCTACATGGCATGCTTGAGGTTGACCCACAGGTGTTCTATGGGGTCAATGTCAGGGGATTGTGCAGGCCAGACAAGCACTTGAATGACATTGTCTTTAAACCATTTTGTAGCCTTGTAGGAGGTGTGCTTGGGGTCATGGTCCTGCTGGAAGATCCTCTCCCCTTCTGCCATCTCCAGCTTTTCAAAGCTTTCTACTACTCCATCCTCCAGAATATCACAGTATTGTTGTGAATCCATAATTCCCTGAACCTCTGTGAGCTTCCCTACTTCATTCCACCCCATACAACCCCACACCATAAGGTTATTCCCCCCTCCATGCTTGACAGTAGGTGTGGTGGTTCTATCTGAAACTGGTTCCCCTCTTTTTTTTCAAGTGTAAACCTTCCCATCTGACCCAATCATGTTAATTTTAGTCTCATCTAACCATGGGACCCTTTTCCAATCCTATAAAGTCCAATTTTTATGGTATCTGGCAAACTTGAGATGAGCCTTTCAATGGGCTTTTTTGAGAAAAGCACATTTCTTCTTAGTAATGGCTAAAATCATTCTTCTTTAGTGCATTTCTGACAGTCTGAGGAGTGACAGGACTGGGAATAATGTTGTTGATAAAATTGGTGGCCTGGATAGCATTGTCAAGCTTTCCAGTAGTGATTTGTTGAATGATGGATTGCTTGTCACGAGAAGAGAGCTTGGAAGGACAACCTCCCATGTTGTTTTCCTTGTTCCAATCCATCTCCTCTTTGATTCTGCCAATTGTTGACTTCCCAACATTGGTTTTTGACTAAATCTGATGCAAGAAATACCCCTCCTGGAGAAGAAAAATGATAGTAAAGTGTTGGGGAGAGGATAAGGGCTTCATGTGGTGGTTGAAAGGAAAGAAGATGGTTGAACCAGTTTCAACATGTCAAACTATAATAAACAAGCTTACATGACATTGTTTATTGTCATTACAAGTAATCCCACCAAGATTCAGACGACTACAGCATGGTTATGGATCAAAGAATTGAGGGTCAAAAAACTGTCCCAATGATTGATTATTTTGTTCTATTTATTATTTCATCAGTTTTGATTAGAATCACATAATTCTTGCATATTCTGAAAGCTATGATAATACACTATTACATATATCTTTCACAGAATAAAATAGAATGATGGTGTTGTGTTGTGAGCCAACCTCTTTAAAATAGCAAAACATTGAGACAGTTTTTTGAGCCACTGTATATCAACTGGAACCATGTTAAAGCGATATTGGTCTGGAGGCTGTGGATTCAAGCATTTGGCCAGAGGTGTGTGTGGAAAATGCTGAGAAAACAAATCAATCTCTTCCTTGTAACAAGACAGAACCCCAAGACCAATAGCAGCCAGCATTTCATCAGCATTTTGGTCATCGCTCTGGTTGTCACTCCTATTTTCAGAATCACGATCTTGCTCTGATCGAGCCCTGCCTTCATCTATATGGTCCAACTCTGAGTCTGTGGTATCACTGCCCTCAAAGTCCTCCACCTGGTCCAACTCTAACCCATCATTCTCATCTCCAAAGATGTACTTCTTTAGCCAGACCGACTCCGTGTACTGTTCCAGGAAGATGATGCAAGCTTGTTGCATAGAGGGAAGATAAATGTGAGACACCAGGTCTGCAATCTCATGCTCAAGGACAACAGTGAGTTCCTTAAGCTTGGGCCATTCAAATTGCGGTAAATTAGTCAGGGTGGGTTCGATGCCATGAACAGCAATGATGGTGTCCTCCAATTGAGGGAATGAAACTAAAAAGTCATAGAATGTCCAGGGTGTGGATGCATAGAGCCTGGGCTGAGGTGCAGCAAGACCAGGAGTCATGACAGTGAGATGTTTGATTGATGATTGGAATGAGCTGGCAGAAAAATTGATGCAGCGAGTATCAGCTAAATAAAAGCATCCTGTTTTCAACAATGGAGCACTTATCTTGACCATGAGAAGTAAGAGACTGGCATGGTAGTGACCTGCTGCATGAATAAGGAGCTTGATCATGACAGGCAAATGGAGCATCACAAGATCATGTAGCCAGTTTATCTTGACTGAGATTCCAGCATTGGTCAGGTTTTTGGTGATACCATTGAAGTCTGTGAACATGGCCACTCTGTGCCCTCCAAGGCATGGGAAAGAGTTGAGCCATACTCTGCAATACTGCGCATGCTTGTACAACACATCACCAGGACTGTGACAGATGAAAGGTTTCTGAACAATACCTGTCCAATGTAATCTGTATCGACAATAAGACATTTAAGTCTAGAGAGCTCAATTTGATATCTGATGGGGGATGTCCGATGTCTGCTGACCCACCTCCTCAAGATGCAGGTGGGGACTCCTTTTATCACAAAGTACAGGTGGTTGAGGTTTGGGAACACAGGAATGGCAATGGAATGAGTGAATGGCAATCTAATTTCAATGTGAAGCTCAGTCAAGGCATTGAAAACATGCCTTCCCTCAAACATATCAAATATTTTCTCTGTTATTCCAGCATGCATCAATGAGTGATAACCATTGGAGTTGGATATTGACAGATGTGGTGTTACGTTCGATGTTTGCAAATTGTCTATCAAATCCAGCCACTGCCTGAAGTGAGGGAATATTTCAGTGACTGGAACTTCATGAGAGGTATTGTTGAATTTGATATTGAATATTACAAAAAGGTTGGGGTGATTGTTGAGAATAGTACAGAAGACCATGGATGTATGTCACACACTGAGCCAATGCAGATGAATTTCTGAGCATGCAATGTGAATGGAATGGGACAAGCCGATAAAGCTGAGCCCTATGATCCAGTCTACTACTTCATAGCACAGAGAACCATATGAATGATTGTTAGGAGGCATGGTTGAAGAAAGGAGCTGTAATCCTGACAACTGTAAGGGGAAAGGGAGGCATCCCAGATGTCTGGGCAATTTTCTGTGTTTGTCCCATATTTTTTTATATTTTATTTTACCCTGTTCTGCCTTTTCTATGATTTTCTATGATTTTCTATGATTTTATTCCTATTTTATAATTATTTTTTGGTTTTTCCCTCATTGGTACATGTTGACAGTTCTATTCTTAGAGGCAGGGCCCCTTCTGGATGTTTACCTATCAAGGTAACATCATTCTGCAGCTTGATCTGCCCATTTCCACCTTTTTGCTATTTTTAGCCTACTATTTGATTTTCGGGCATATCACATATACTGGGCATCAACAGATGGGTCCTTAGAGTTTTCTCTTTAAATTCCTCCCTGTTAGGTGCACCTGAAGTGTTTGTATTATGTAGTATAATTTTAACTTTGGATTCCCCTCTGTTAGCTCATTATTAAGTGAGACTTGAGGTTGCCCTTACAGTGCAAAACTCTCTCCCTAGGCCCAGAATCAAAGTCCACTGTGGATATAATGTCTCCTATCCATACAGGACATTACCCAGGATGTGATCGACACTTTTGCCTTAAGTGTGCACTTATCTCTGCTCCACATGCTGCCATGCACCATGGACACTCAAAAATGCATTGAGGCACTCGAAGGCACCATTATCAGATTGTGCACACAAATTGAATTGCTCAAATTGTGTATTGAAAGCTTTGTTAATACTCTACAGTTTAGTCCCTCACCTAATATTCCATTTATTTCTATCCCAACTGCTCCCAGCATTGATACTCTACCTAATACCACTGGCACACAGATTAAACCACCCCCCTGCTGACTTTAATGGTGCACACTCTCACAGATGTTCTTTCCTCAACTCCTGTGAGTCATACATCAGTCTTCATTCTAATCAGTTCCTAGATGACACCATAAAAATTTATTGGGCCTTCACATACATGAAGTCCAAGTGTGCCTACCTCTACATCTACCACATTTTACACCAAGCCCAAAAACTCAGTTCCCTCCCTTTGTCCTCTTGGGGTGACTTTAGGGAGGAGTTTGTACAACATTTCTGCCCTCTCCATGAGCACCAACGAGCTGCAATGTGCCTTGAGTCATCCTTGTATTACCAAGCACACTGATCTGTGGATGATTATATTGATGAGCTTAGGAATTTGGTGGACATGGCAGTGATACAGCTTCCTATTGCCCTGCATGCATACTATGGCATTTTTTGTGATTGTGCGCACCTCCTAGATGGCTTCTGCACACTTTGCGCAGCGTGCTTTTGTGTGCCTTCATCCACTTTTGTGTGCCTTTGCATGCTTCCATGCGCTTTCACATGCCTTTGACTGCTTAGGTGCACTTTTGTGTGCCTTTTACATTTCTACTGCGCTTTTGGTTCCCCCATAGCTGCCTACTGTCATGCACCCTAAATGTGCCCTGTTGCACTTTGAACTGCCTCTGCGTGCCCCCCCCCCACACTCCTTATCTGCCCTTCACATTTATTTGTGTGCTCCTTTGATGCTTTACCTGCAACTCACATTCTCTGCTGTACACTCATTGCACAATCCTTATCACACATACAACAATCCAACACACCAGTTGCACTGCGCATCATGGCTTCCATCTTACTGGCACATTTACTTGAGGCACACCGCAATTCCAACATGAGCGAACTGTGCATTCTCACATAATCAGGGCGCTTTGCACCTATTTGGCATTGGACTGTGCACACTTGGGCGCTTTCACGTAATCCTGGCGCTTTGGCAGTATTTGGCCTTTCACAGCATCTCCTTATAGTTCTTCCACATTTCAAATCGGCATCACCTTATCTGGTAACCAGCACAGGTCAATCACATCATTATTACTAAGGCACAGCACGTGACACATAACACTGAAGCAGATTAATTGGGAAGAGCGCATGGGGCCTAGTGTGCACCAAAAATAGTGCATCGCACCAGAACAGTTGGATATTGGGCTATAGGTGCGCAAATCTTACTGGCTGAGGCAGCAGCATAGTGCAGTCAGGCTTAGATGGGCAAATGGGTGTGCTTGTGGGTAGCACATAACACTTTCTATTTTTACACTTTATTTTACCATTTTTATCACATAAGCCATTTGTACATAGTAGGTGGACAGATAGAGAATCCAGAGGATCTTTCCCCCCCTTATAGTTCATAGTTCAGTCAGCGTCGCACATAGCCTGTGCACAAGCATCCAGTCCATGCGCCTTTGTAGTGCGCCCTTCGTATAGCCATGTTTGCATATCATTTGCACCTTTTCATCATATTGTTGCGTTTTGTCCCTGCATTGCATCCTTCATCCTCGTTTGTGCACTCTTGCAGTGCACCCTTCATATAGCCACATTTGTGCACCATTTGCACCTTTTTTCTGCATAGCTGCATTTTGTGCACCATTTGCACCTTTTTCTGCCTGTTGCACTGATGTGGCTCCCTATTGCCCTGCATGCATATTACCGCATTTTTTGCAATTGTGCACACCTCCTAGATGGCTTCCGCACACTTTGTGCAGCGCGCTTTTGCACGCCTTCATGTGCTTTTGTGCACCTTTGTGCACTTCTGTGCACTTTCACGTGCCTTTGACCGCTTAGGTGCGCTTTTGTGTGCCTTTTACATTTCTACTGCGCTTTTGGATCCCCCTTAGCTGCCTGCTGTCGTGTGCCCTAAATGTGCCCTGTTGTGCTTCAAACCGCCTCCGTGCACCCCCCCACTCCTTATCTGCTGTTTTCAGTTATTGCATGCTCGATGTGCCTTTATGCACTCCTTTTATGCTTTACTTGCAACCCACGTTCTTTGCTGCACACTCACTGCACTATTCTTACCATCACACAATTTACCACTTCAAATGTGCTGCGCATCGCAGCTTCCATCTTATTGGCGCATTTACTTGAGGCGCACTGTGATTCCAACACGAGCGGACTGCGCATTCTTGCATAACTGGGGCGCTTTGCACCTATTTGGCATTGGACTGTGCGCACTTGGGCACTTTCACGTAATCCTGGCGCTTTGGCAGTATTTGGCCTCACACAGCATCTCCTTATAGTTCTTCCACATTTCCAATCAGCATTGCCTTATCTGGTAACTGGCACAGGTCAATCACATCATTATTACTAAGGCGCAGCATGTGACACATAACACTGAAGCAGATTAATTGGGAAGAGTGCATGAGACATAGAGCACACCAAAAATAGTGCATCACACCAGAACAGTTGGGTATTGGGTTATAGCGTGCACAAATCTTATTGGTTGAGGCAGTGGCATAGTGCGGTCAGGTTTAGATGGGCGAATGGATGTGCTTGTGGGTAGCACATGGTGCTTTCTATTTTTATACTTTATTTCACCATTTTATCACATAAGCCATTTGTACATAGTAGCAGACAGATAGAAAATCCAGAGAATCTTTCCCCCCCTCATAGTCCATAGTTCAGTCAGCGTCGCACATAGTCTGTGCACCAGCATTTAGTCCATGCACCTTTGTAGTGTGCCCTTCATATAGCCATGTTTGCATATTGTTTGCGTCCCCTCATCGTATTGTTGCGTTTCATCTCTGCATTGCGTTCTTTGTCCTCGTTCAAGCACTCATACAGTGCACCCTTCGTATAGCTGTGTTTGCACACCGTTTGCACCTTTTTCCGCATAGCCATGTTTTGCGCACCATTTGCACCTTTTCCCACCCCTTGCGCTTTCATCCCGTTTGCATCCCCAACCTGTGCACCACCTTCACAGTACATCCCAGTGTCGTCTTCGTCCCACTACACCTCCCGTCTTCACCACCCTCATCGTTGCGCACTTTTGTGCTCCCATTGCACATTTTTCAGCACTGCACATTTTTGCCTCTTTGCGTTGCACACTTTCCCGCCACTGCACATATCTCCCCTTTAGCATACACAACTGGTGCACACATTGAAAACTGCTGTACCAGCCTCCCCATAGTCTTAGCGCCCCGAAGGACGAGTTGAGGCCCTCTAAGCAAACTCCCCCCTCACCCCGAGCATGCCTGCAGTTGTAGGTTAAGTGTTCACCCCTTCTGTTGAGACTCTGAACTGAGTACCAACTGAACACATCAGCGCTCTCATCCTGTTTGCATCCCCAACCTGTGCACCACCTTCACAGCACATCCCAGTGTTGTCTTCATCCCACTACACCTCCCACTTTCATCACCCTCATTGTTGTGCACTTTTGTGCTCCCATTGCACATTTTTCCACACTGCACATTTTTGCCCCTTTGCATTGCACACTTTCCTGCCACTGTGCATATCTTCCCTTTAGCATACACAACTAGTGTGCATAGTAAAGACCACCATTACAAGCCTCCTCATAGTCTCCATGACCTGAAGGACAATCTGAGGCCCTCTAAGCGAACCCCTCCCTCACCCCGAGCACACCTGCAGTCATAGGTTAAGTGTTCACCCCTTCTGTTGAGACTCTGCACCGAGTACCAACAGAACACATCATTTCTGGAGCCCACTGCAAGGGGTTTCTGTTTACCAGACCTTATTTAGACCTCCATCGGCTTGCCCTTCACTTCAACATTAACCACCTTTGCACTCTCCATTCCGAGCTGTTAGCAACTGTGCTCCAGCTTGGGGAAATACCAGTATTCGAATCACTCTTCCTGAACAACATGCATCACTCGTTCACACTGTCTTTACCTCCACCTTCACCTGAATCATCCCTACCTACTCTAACTCTATCCGCATCACCGTGTTCTTCCCCACCTTCACATTTCACTGCGCTTTTACCAGATCTTAACTCTACACACCTTATTCCACCTACCATGGCTACCATGCATATGCCATCCACATCCAACCAAAATGCACCGCATTTTGACCCCACAAAACTGCGTGAACTCCAGAAGTACTTTGAGGAGCTTGCGCAACTCCTCTGCAATTGTAACGTCACTGATGAGACTGATAAAAAGTTCCACACTGTGCGCTATTTGGACAGTGACACTGCGGACACTTGGAAACTGCTACTGGAGTATAGCGCGATGCACAACTATGGCACATTCAAAGATGCTGTCCTAAAGCTTTATCCTGGCTCTAGGGATGGCAGTAAATGGAGTATTAGCAACCTGGACAAGCTTATTGGCGAGACTGCATGCATTGGCCTTGTAACTGCAGAAGAAATCATGTGCTATTATTGTGCATTTTTCAACATTAGCGAATACTTAGTTGTGCAAGGCATATTGGCATGCTATGACCAAAGCCACATGTTTGTTAGGGTGTTTCGACCAGACCAGCTTGAGCGCATTTTGAGCCACCTTGCGATTGCGGTACCAAATCAGCCTGCAAATGTCCCATACTCATTAGATGCAATATGCAATGTGATCAACTTTATCTTTGAAGGCCCAGTGCACTATTTCCAACCACTTACTGGGCTCACAGCGCAAAACCCCGATATGTATGTGCCCTACTCAGCACCCAGTGCTGTTAGAGTCGAAGCTCCTAAATTGTAATGTCAGTCGAAGCTCGTGAGCATCGACGTTCAACAAGAGTTCCAAAGTTCGCCGAAGCTCATAAGCAATGGTTGAGAAAGACTTAGATTGTTAAGCTGTTAGAAGCGTAGAAAATACCAGGTCAAGCTGAGCTTGACTGGTCGTTGTATTGTGGCTTAAATAGTACACATACGAGATAGTAAATGAAGTGAGTCATGTGTGGAGAACAATAAGAACAATAGAGAAGTGAGAACAATAGTGAAGTACAAACAATAGTAAATAGGCGCCATCATGTAGGTATTGTGTCAAGAAACAATAGCTCAAGAATGCGCTCGTCAAGGACAATAGAGACGAAAGAAAAGAATTCGATTCCTGTCCATAACACTTCCCATAATATCAGCTCCTTCTCAAGGTTTCGAGTCCCAACCAAAACTAAGTTCTGATCGTCCGCATGGGATCGAAAGATGCTGCATTGTTGGTCATTGTGGTGAATGTGCTGAAGGTGGTCGCAGTGGGGGCATCATGTGCATAAACCCTAGTTGGTAGCTCGATGTTGTCCTCTCTCACGAACCACACTGAAGTGCCAGTGACGAACGTGGTGAGTCGGGGTAGAGGTGGAGTAATGAGGATTTTAAATAGGATGAGGATGTAGCAAACCAGCATAATAAGGATGGCTGTGCCAAAAACAGTGCTGAGAGCGATAATGACATTCAAGTTGGAGATCATAGCAGTTCGGGTTCAAGTCATGTGATGATGTGGTGGGTTGTCACGCGATGGGTTGTTGGAACAGAAGAGCACGGAGTGCTCAGGTCGCCACCATTGGCAGTGCAGGCATTGGTACTCCGGGCAGTGCGATGAGAAGTGGCCAATTCATGCGCATGTAAAACATACAGAGTTCTGCATCCATGGTGGTGCAGGTGCGTATTCTGGGGTGGTTGGTCTGGGATAGGGGGTGGGTGCTTGTGGTGGTGGAGGTGGTGATGTTGGTAGTTCAGGTGCGGTTTCGAAATCTTTGTCTTCTTCGTCATCTAATGGTTCTATAATAAAGATTCGCTGTGGGGTGGGTACCCGTTCTCCAGGCCTGTAGTTCAGGGCTTGTTCATCTAAGCTCCTCATCAGTGGGAGCAGGTCGAGATGGTACTCTTCCTCGGTCAGACAGTAAAACACCCGTTCAAGGGTCGAGATGGCGTGGTATGTTTTAAAGAGGTTTCGTGTCGTCCCATGCAGCAGTGCCCGGTCTCGAGTCACAGACATCAGCCTTTCTTCATTATGCGAGTCATCGACATCGTGGACAAAACTAAGGATCAGTTCGAAAGTACTGGTGGGGTCGGGGTTGGGTGTGACGTTGATGATACTCGACCTGGAAACCTAGAAAAAACCTGTTAAAAACCTTTTGTAGTATAACTCAGGCTAGAGGAAGGGTGCGAGGTGGTACTAAATATCACCGCTAATACCAAAACATTGTTTTAGTGATGTGAAATGGTAAAGACGTGACGAATAGCCTTTTGAAAGCGTACGAAGATGTTCAAAAATGTTCAAAATTGGTTCAAAGACATGCGAAGTAGTTCAAAATAAGTTCAAATGTGTTCGAAGACATGCAAAGTAGTTCAAAATAAGTTTGAATGTGTTCAAAGTTGTTCAGGTGAGTTCGAGGGGGTTCGAAGGTATTTGACTGGTGTCGATATATGTTTTGACAAACGAATATAGCCATTAAGAGCTGGGTTTTTAGTGACGATAGGCGATGACAAGTTGAGAATGAATACAAAAGTTCAAGGAAGTTCGCGATATTTTGCAGAACTTAGTGATTTGACGCGAGGTAAGACTCAAGAGAATTGCTCTTAAATCTGACTATAGTGGAGAGTGTAACTGGTTCTCTGTTGTTCTATGTAAATAGTACAAGTTTATATACATTTTGAAGAGATAGTACCAAAAAGGGGAATACAATAAAGGGCAATATGTGCAATAAAGGATTTGTTCCAGTATAGTAAGAGTTCTTGTCCTATTGATTTAATATATCATGAAACATAAAAACCGCACTTATCACATTCTAACTCTCTTGTAATCTCTCCTCGTGTCTGGTAGTGCTCGATATGCAACTAAATAGCTTACTCCGGTTAAGCATCGTGTATCGAAAGTGTTTGAGGACAGCTATATGGCCGCCAAAGTTGTTCGAAGTATTGCAAAGTTGTTCGAAATGTTGCGAAATGGTTCGAAAGCATTTGAAATAGTTCAAAGTCATCCGAAATAGTGCGAAATAAGTTGAAAATAGTTCAAAGTCGATTTCATAATGTTCGTAGTGGTTTGGAAGGTCTGTTGTAGTGTGTCAATACGATTGGAAACTTTGCTCAGACCTTAGAGCACGCAGTGGACCTATCATCCTCCCCCTTACTAGAATCCTGACTGTCCCAGTCAGCCGATCGAAGTCACGTGTGGAATGCATAATCGCGTTGAAAACTTAGCGAGGTTCGAAATACTTCTCGTTCTTCTTCTCCCTCCATCACCTCTCTATGTCATCGAAAACTAGTTTTCGTAATCTCTCTCCTGGCTGAACTCAACTCCGATGTCCTTGAACATGCGAAGTCGATGCCCGAGTGCGGCATTGCTGAAGATACCGATTTCAAAGTCTGGGGGCAGGCGTTCTGTGTGAAAATGGTACGTCTGCTGCTCATCTATTTGTGGTCAAAGTTGCTAAAACGTTTTGTGTAGGCGGAATACAATCAACTTGCCGAAGATCTTGGTGAAGAGCATGACGCGGCTGTACAAGTGGCCGTTAACAAGGTTTTTGAAGTACAGTGACTCACAAAACTGAGTCAATGTTTTGGACTTTTTGATTCATTGTTGAATAGCTTCCCATAAACAACAAAACCAAACAAGGTATTGGTGTACCAAATAACATACATGATCAGGGCTACCAAACAAACAAAGAATTATGTAATCTTAACCATCCCTCATGGAGATATGATCATTTTAATTTAGGGACTCATTGACTCAGTTTTGTGAGGGGTAGTCAGAAATATTAGAATCTGATGCTCCACCAACTGTATAATGTCAAAAACTTGACAGATGGTTTTTAAGGTGATGTGACCCTTGATGGGACCTTAAATTATAGTATTTAATTAGGACTAGCATTCTTCATACTTCAATATTCTCTAATGCATCCCATCTCCTCTGCTCAGAAGGAAAACATTCTTTCCCTGGCCTCCAATCATTATTCTACTCACAATATTGCCTCTAAACTCAACCTCAGCCAGTCTAGTGTATCCAGAACTCTCAGGGCTCTCCATCCAAACCTGGATTCCCCCTCTGGTGGTCGTCCTTCTAAGCTCTCATCTACCTCTCAGAGAGCCATCCTTACCCAAATCACCACTGGCAAGGCTGCAAATGCTGTTCAGGCCACCCATTACATCAACAGCATCATCCCCACTCCAGTCTCCTCAGAAACAGTCAGAAGAGTTCTCAGAAAAAACTCATTCAAGGCTGTGGTGAAGAAGAAAAAGCCTTTGCTTAGTATAAGGCATAGGAAAGCAAGATTGGCTTTTGCTCAGAAGTATAGAGAGTGGACTGTGGAGGACTGGAGAAGGGTTATTTGGTCAGATGAGACTAAAATTAACAGGTTTGGGTCAGATGGGAGAGAGTGGGTTTGGAAACAGAAGGGAGAGGGGCTAATTGAGAGAGAGGTGCAGGGAACTGTCAAATTTGGGGGAGGAAACATTATGGTATGGGGGTGTATGGGATGGAATGGAGTGGGGCATCTTGCAGAGGTTGAGGGGAGGATAAATGCTGACCAGTATGTGTCCATTTTGAAGGACCATATGCTGCCTAGCTTGGAGGAGAGTAGAATTTCTGGAGAAGAGGTGATTTTTCAACAAGACAATGACCCCAAGCATACCTCAAAAAAGGCCAAGAAATGGATGGAGAACAACAATATTACTCTTCTGGATTGGCCTGCCCAATCTCCAGACCTCAGCCCTATTGAACATCAATGGGTTCACCTCAAGAACCAGTTAGACAAGTATCCAACAGCGCCAAAAGGAATTTGGGAGTTATGGGAAAGAGTAGTGGAAGAGTGGAATAATATTCCATCAGAGGTGTGTCAGAATTTAATTGAAAGCATGCCTAGAAGGTTGGGAGCAGTTATTAAGGCCAAGGGAGGTCATACAAAATACTAGAATTACAATTTATCATAATATTGATACCACCTCACAAAACTGAGTCAATGAGTCCCTGAATTAAAATAATCATATCTCCATGAGGGATGATTAAAATTACATAATTCTTTGTTTGTTTGGTAGCCCTGATCATGTATGTTATTCGGTACACCAATACCTTGTTTGGTTTTGTTGTTTATGGAAAGTTGTTCAACAATAAATTAAAAAGTGCAAAACATTGACTCAGTTTTGTGAGTCACTGTATACCGACCTTTGGCTTGTCGGGAGTGGGTTTTGTGGGGTGGCAAGCTACTTTTTGTGAATTTAGTGGAAGAGATAGAATGCGAAAGGAGGGCGGAGGAAGAACGACGAATTCAGGAGGAGCAGGAGGAGGTCCAAAGAGCGAAGGATGTAGCGCAGAAGGCGAAACTCGAGGGTCGAAGGACTGCATTGGCAGAGGCACAAAATGCGGCTCTTGCTGCATTTCATGTGAAAATGATTTTGAAGGAGGAGTTGCAACATCGAAATGTTGAGTTCAAGGTGGAGGCAAGGGCAATCGAGAGGGCAGAGGCTGGCGAAGGTGATGAAGACGAGGGAGAGGAGGAAGATGAGGCCGAAAATGAGCTACCCATGGTGTGGGTGGCAAAGCGAAAGGCAGTGGAGGATGAAGAGGAGGTGGATGGCGACGAAGGGGGTGCAAAGCAGGCGTGAATTGAATTGAATGCCCTCCTCGACTTTGAGGGCCCGGTGAGTTTTTACTTACATACAAAGAATTTTCAAGTTACTAAATCTTTTGTAGTGCGATTGTTGCGCTGGGTTTAAGTCCCAGCTGTGTTGCGTCATCAAGGAGGGCACTCCAAAGTGCACAAAATGCACCCAGGAGGCGCAGGGCTGCTATTGGAATGGGATGTCAAGGCAAGGGCGAGGCAAAGAAGTTCAGGAGTGCAAAACAAAATTTGTGCACAAAACCAGGTACGAGGTTTATTCAAAATCGGTTTGGAGTGCTTACTAACTGGTTTTTGAATTTTGTAGTCCATTGAATTCGTATTGTGGGCCCTGTAGAGGGCGTCAAACCGATTTCAGGGCCTTCGAAATCGTCGAAGGAAAAGAAAAAATCATCAAAGGGGAAGGGAAAGGCGAAGGCGAGGGAGTCGCAGGGAGTCGAGGATGTCGAGGAAGAATGGGGGGTACAGCGATGGATTATCACTGGAAAACAGGCAAAGAAGAGGGTCGAGATGGAGGTATTGGGTAGGGAGATAGAGGTATTGGAGGAGATGTTGGAGGAGTAGAGGGGTTTTTCTTTTGTTGTATATCTGTTTGTATTTCAAATTTTCATTAAATGTCTTTGGAAAGTAAAGTAAAGAAAAAGATGAATATAATTTAATGAATAAAGAATATGACTTTTTAGGGAAAGGCTCAGTAGTTCATCATAGCTGATTGCACGACCATGCTATGATGTGATATCGCAACTTGTATCATACACTAAAAGTAATCAAATTTTTTGTAAGTAATTGCAAAAAGGAAAGAAAGGATAATTATTCGTTTTCAAAGTCCTGAAAATCTTCGAAGGTATCTTCGTCAAAGTTTGAACTTGTTCGAAGTTGTTTGAGGCACTCGGAGTCGATATCGAGGAAATTCGGTGGTAGGGAAATTGATTTTTGAGCGAGATATGGTAGCAAACGAAATGCAGCAATAGGTCTATGTAGTACTGACTCATCGAGTTTGCAGAGAATATAAGCCCCTCCATAGTTTCGTTTGATAATGATAAGAGGGCCGACATATCGGGGTTTCATCTTGCGATTAAAGGACTTCTCGATTTGCATGTTTCAAAGTAGCACTAAATCTCCTTTTGCAAAGTTGTAGTTGCGCATAGTATGTTCGTGAGCAAGTTCGAAGCATTTTGCAGCTTCGATTCTGGATGTGTAGACCTTCGAATATAACAGTTCGAGGTCGTTAGATCGTTTTTGGAGTGCTATGGCTCGTCGAGCTATAAGATCAGTTGTTGATAAAATTGAATCAGGTGGCAGTTGTAAGTATGTTGCTTTGGAGATGTTGAGGGGTATTAGAGGATGTGCTCCTGTAACTGCGAAGTAGGGAGAACAACCCATGCATTTACGAATCGTGACTCGTTCTGCCCAAAACACTGAGTGCGCCCCTGCTGACCATTTCGCTTGTTCTCCATCGACAGCTTTAAATAATGATTGTCGAACATTGAAATGGGCTCGTTCGATGAGTCCATTAGCACGCGAATTATAACCACTAATTCGAATATGGTTAATATGATATCGCTTCGCAAGATATTCCATGGCTGCAATAAATGCAGTGCCATTGTTGGTTACGATTTTGTATAGCGAGCCCCATCGACAAATAATGTCTTCAAAGATCCAATCACCCAGAGATGTGGCATTTTCACGTCGAAGTTTTTGCCATTCTGGATAGGTCATTAGTGAGCATCAACCTTGTACAATGTATTTAAATCTGTTCGAAGGTGGCATTTGCATTGTGTCGATATAGGCTTTGCCGAAAAGGGGTGCTGGAGTGGCGACTGTGGGTGGAATTAGAACATTTCACATTTGTCGAATTTGGCATAGGTGGCAGGTTTGAATATACCATGCAATGTCGAATTTCATGTTCGGCCACCAGAATTGAAGGGCAATAACTGATTTAGTAGCAAAAACCATTTTGTGTCTGATGTCGTCGTGAGCTGCGCGAATGATTTTGAGACGATGTTCTGGAGGAGCGACAATTTTGTGAGCTCCTTGGGAGTCTTTTCTCCACAGTTTGCCCGAGTCTAAAAAGAATCCGGTGCAATATCGAATAAAGGTAGTGTATTCTGCATCTGATAGTTCAGGGGGTCACACCAAGTCATGTAACCATTTTCGAACGCGAAGTAACCTCTCGTCATTCGTTTTTGCATTATTTGATCATGGGACATCATTATAGATCCTCCCCCTTACTAAGATTCGAAGAGAGGGAGAAGGTCGAAATTTGATGCGAAGGAAATGGTCAGGTTGTAATAGGATTTATTTGATGTACGAAACCGTGAAGGTAGTCAATCCAGTCCCCAAAATTATTTTCGTTGTCGAGCTGAACATCTTTGTCTTGTGGGGGTCGTCTCGAAAGTCCGTCAGGACCATGGTGTGTCCCAGCGATGTGGACTAATGTAAAGTGAAAGGTTAGGATGGATACTATCCATCGATTGATGCTAGCACTAGGTGCGATATCAGGATTCAAAAGCATGCCTTTAATATATTGTGCATCGACTTCGATGATAAGCCTTTGAACTCCTATTAGGTACAATCATAGTGCTCCGAGAGTGCGATATAGACCATAAAGTTCAAGTTTGGGTTGCGAAAATCTGGATTTGTGGTCATTAAGTATAATCAATCCAAATCGACTATAATATCATTTTTGAGGGTTTTCGGGATCGCACTGAGCGAGAAAGAAACCAATAGCAATGTTCAAAGTGTCGACCGATAGAATAACTGGGGCTGGAGATGAGTAATCGATTGCTCGAATTGCTGGGGAATTGATTAGAGCTGCTTTCAAATCTTGTTGGGCTGCTATTTGTTCCGCTCCGAATTTGAAAGGAACATCTTTTTGAGTGAGTTGTATCAGTGCTGCAGCTCATTGAGCAAAATTTTGGATAAATATACGACAAACTCCAATGGTTCCTAGGAATGCTTTGACTTTGGTGAGGCTTCGACATGGTCCCCACTTGCTAACAGCGGCAATTCGAGTAGGGTTGGCCATACGACCTTTGATATTGCATCGATGCCCTAAAACAATTATTTTGGGGATGCAAAGATAGAGCTTCAGACCTGAAAATATTCCTCTGCAATACTTCATATGCTATCCGATTTAAATTTTCGAAATGCTCCCAGACAAAGTGTCAAATAGCTGGATTCTCGGGAATCATTTCGTAGGATCCACTGATCATTCTATATTCTGATTTCGGACCCTTAACCAGTGTGTCATCGATGTAAGGAATGGTGATATGAGGAATTTCGGGCTGTAGAATAAATGTCATGTCATCGTGTAAGATAGGGACAGAATTTGTCCAACCCATGGGTAGGGTAATGATGCGAAGTGCTCTGAACAGTGTCTGAAATGTTGTCAGATCGCGAGATGATTTTGCAACTTTCCTTTCGTCGAATGCCACATAGAGATCCAACATTCCTCTGCATGATCATCCCCCAAATTGTTCTGCTAAATGTTTGGGTATTGGTACGACTCCTGAGTGCTGGATCATTACTTGGTTAAGCAGTTCAAGACTATGGACAATTCAAAGCGATTTTGCGTCCTTTTTCACAATGCAAAACCATCGTGATCGGTACAAAGAGTTCAATGGTTTGTATACTCCCACTTTTATCTTCTTTTTCGGCATCTCGCATATCTGTTTGTACAAACCTGGAGGTATGGGAATGTTTCGCTCAACCCATGGAGTGTGAGGAACGACAGGGAACTCTATAGGAGGAAAAAAGTCAGAGCAAAAGCTTCCTCACTCTTGTTCTGTCCATGCAAAAGCTGTTTCCTGATTTCGAATAAAATCGTGCATAAGATTTCGTTTCTCTGGCCATAGGAAATCGCCAGGATGATTCTTGTCGATAATAGCTTTACGTTCGAGTGTATATCGTGAAGTAGGGATAAATGACGGTGGATGAGGATTTAATTTTGGCATGTTTTTGAGAGGGTCACCAGTAATTGTTCGAATAATGTGAAATCGGTTGGGTAGCTCGGTAATGACTGGGTGAAATTTTTTGTGTGACAGGTTTGTATTTCTTTTTCAAAACTGCAAAAATCGGATATGAGGAATCGATGATAGGCTTAGAAGGCATAGACGTTGCCATCGAGGTCAATAAATATGTTTCGTATTGGTGACTGGCTGTTAAATATAAATTCGCAAGGATCGAAGAATAAGAAATGGATTTCGAGGAGTTCGAGGACTCTATATCGGGAATATTCACAGTGCGTTCAATATTGATAGATAAATTAGAGGGATCGAATGAGATAATAAAAGTGCACTGGTCAATATCTGAAATTTTGTCCTCTAGTTGCAAAAATCCTTTCAATGGTGATTAGAATGGGGAATCGTGGGGATAGCACATGATCGTGTCAAATTAGGATCGTATATTGTGATTGTCTGGGCTTCATTCCTGTAGTTTTTGATGGTGCTTTCAGTAAGTACATCGAATGGTCAACTGAGTAAGATATCGTAGGCTAGGTCACAAATTATGTGAATTTGCATGAATAGTGTGATACTCCCCACTTCGCAAGGCACATTTCATGCTAAACCCAAACTTTCATCAATGCCTCCATTAGCCGATTGGAGTGGGATGTAGATTGAAGGATCGTAAGCAAGGCCAAGTTCATGGCAAACTGCTTTGGCCATTGCAATAATCAAAGAACTGGAGTCTACGACACTTTCAACTGGATTGCTTCCATTGACATTCATAATAATCGACCTAATAGAATGGGATTCCTTTGCTGCAATAAAGGGTTCTGGAATATTGCCAGGTCGAAGACTGTTAATATAAGTTTCGAATGGGTCATCAATGACGAAAATCTCATCGTTAAGCAGATTTGTGGCGTTATTCCCTTCGGACTGCTGAATTCGACGTGGAGTGACCTGTTCCTTCCATTTTGTACGAACTTCGGGCGATAGAGCCAACAATTCCTCGGGTGTTAGCATAATAATTGGCATCTTCATCGAATGAGTAAAAACATCTTCCGTGATTTTATCTTTTTGAATTGGTGCTTGGGTATGGTGTGAAGGACCATCTTTGCCTTTACCTTTCGCAGTGGATCCGAAGTTTTGTTTGTGTGGTGGTAGGTACGAATTTTCTTTTGTAGCAGCGTAAGGATGAATAACAGGCTGCAAAGTTGTTTCTGAAATCGAAGATGATGCCGAAGTCGAGGTTGGTAGGTTTGTTGCCGTAGACAAGATCCGTAGACAAGATGGATGATGCTGGTACATGTGGAGCCGATTGTTTGACTGCCGCAGTGTTTGGCGAAACTGAAGGTCGAGAGATGGAAACTGTTGGTATGCCCAAATTAGTTTTAGCAAAAGTCCTACCACTTCGCAAAGTGTATATCTCTTGTTCGAGTTTTGCGATGCAATCTTCAGGTATCGTGGACTGTTCAGAAACCTGGTAGATGCCCCTAGGCAGTGTCGAAGTAGCCATTGAGGATGCGATGTTGTACATGAGCAACGATGCAGTTGTGTTCGAAGGATTTCATCGAGTCCATTCATTGATTCTGTCTTTGATAAAGTGACCAGGAATGTTTCGAGGGGTGAACCGTCCATTTGGAAGCACAATTTTTCCTTTGTTGTTCTTTTTAAACTTTCCTTCATTGATATAGGCTTGGCAAACCAAGCAGTCCCTAATGAAATGACCTGTGAGTCCACAAAAGACACAAGCTAAGTTTTCGAGCTGGTCTGAGCGAAATCCACTGTTAGTTCGAGGAGGGTTAGTGGATTTCAAGCCTGCTAAAGCTGTGACGAGTGTGGTTATGAATTTTTCGAGGATCGCCGATAAGTCTTCCGATTTAATCTGTGTTGAAGATGTTGAAGTCGATACCGATGTTTCTGAAGACTGTAACAATGCCAAATTCGAGCTAATTGACCCTGCTAAAACAAATTTTGCTGCTGCGTAAATGTCGTCAAGTGGGTAGGCATCATCCGGATAGTGGTTGGGAAATTTAAGTTCAAGTCGTTGTGCAATTCGTGACCATAAACCCAGTTGAAAACCTCGAACAAATGCTCTACTTTGTTCTGCCTCCAAAATTTGGCCTTTAAAGAGTAGGAACTTCATAATGTTGTAGAAAGACCTGTAATATAATCCTAAATCGCTCGCATTATAGATACCCATCCGAAGTTGTTCGCCAACGAGTTTGTCCATGTCTGAAATTGACCATTTTCGATCGTCTTCGGAACCAGGATATAGTCTGTGGATTGCGATGTGAAAATCGTGAAACGAAGTCCCAGTTTCATATTCAGGAATTGATTCCCAGAGTTCAGACATATCGATATCGACATATCGACAGGCGTGCTTCTTCATAAGTTCGGGATCCATAACATTACAGTCGATGAAAAGTATTTCAAGCTCGTTAAAGTATCGATGTAGCTCTCAAGGTTGAGTGGGGTCGAATTTGGGTGCTGTGGAATGTCCTCAAGCTGGCATTGTTGCTTGGGTGGCCATAGATGTACCAATTCGAGGAGTTAGAACCTGAGCAAAGGATGGTAGATGTGTTGAAGTAGCTGGAATAATGAATGATGTAGTAGAGGATGAAGAAGAAGAGGAAGACGAAGTTATAGACGAGGAAATAGGTGAAGGGAACAGACGACGATGTGTGGATTCAGCGTCAGAGACAGGTATTAAAATATCCCCCGATTGTTCAAGAGATTTGAAGGCCTGGCGAGTCTCGATTCTAAGGTTTCGAGCTTGTGTTGGCCTAAGCCGAGAAATTTGAGGTGGATTAGGCGATGAAATGATTTAGAAACCCCTCGCAGTGGGCTCCAAAATGATGATACTCGACCTGGAAACCTAGAAAAAACCTGTTAAAAGCCTTTTGTAGTATAACTCAGGCTAGAGGAAGGGTGCGAGGTGGTACTAAATATCACCGCTAATACCAAAATGTTGTTTTAGTGATGCGAAATGGTAAAGATGTGACAAATAGCCTTTTGAAAGCGTACGAAGATGTTCAAAAATGTTCGAAATTGGTTCAAAGATGTGCGAAGTAGTTCGAAATAAGTTCGAATGTGTTCGAAGTTGTTCAGGTGAGTTCGAGGGGGTTCGAAGGTATTTGACTGGCATTGATATATGTTTTGACAAATGAATATAGCTGTTACGAGCTGGGTTTTTAGTGACGATAGGCAATGATGAGTTGAGAACGAATACGAAAGTTCAAGGAAGTTCACGATATTTCCCAGAACTTAGTGATTTGATGCGAGGTAAGACTCAAGAGAATTGCTTTTACATTTGACTATAGTGGAGAGGGTAACTGGTTCTCTGTTGTTCTATGTAAATAGTACAAGTTTATATACATTTTGAAGAGATAGTATTAAAAAGGGGAATACAATAAAGGGCAATATGTGCAATAATAAAGGATTTGTCCCAGTAAAGTAAGAGTTCTTGTCCTATTGATTTAATATATCATGAAACATAAAAACTACACTTATCGCATTCTAACTCTCTTGTAATCTCTCCTCGTGTCCAGTAGTGCTCAATATGTGACTAAATAGCTTACTCCGGTTAAGCATTGTGTATCGAAAGTATTTGAGGACAGCTATACGGCCACCGAAGTTGTTCGAAGTATTGCAAAGTCATTCGAAATGTCGCGAAATGGTTCGAAAGCATTCGAAATAGTTCGAAGTCATCCGAAATAGTGTGAAATAAGTCAAAAATAGTTCGAAGTTGATTTCATAATGTTCGTAGTGGTTCAGAAGGTCTGTCATAGTGTGTCAATACGATTGGAAACTTTGCTCAGACCTTAGAGTGCACAGTGGACCTATCAACGTTCATGTAGAAATGGAGAGGTTGGCTCATGTTGTTATCAGGTTGTGGGTGGATCTGTATTCAGCCAGGATTTCTGCGGCATTCTTTAAATGAGCCTCAGGCTCCCAGGTATTTTCTGCCATGCTGTAGCCTTTCCATTTCACTAGGAATCGGGTCCTTCGGCCCATCCTCTTGTGAGCCAAAATAGCCTCAACCTCATGCTCCAATTCTCCTTCAATCAGATTGGATGGTGGAGGAAGAAGATTTGGCCCGTGAGTCTCATTCTTCTTGAAATGCGAGAGAAGTGAGGCATGGAATACGGGGTGTATTTTCCATTGGGAAGGGAGTTTCAATTCATATGCATGGGAAGAGATTACTTGCATAATAGGGAATGGCCCCTCACATTTAGGGGCAAGCTTTCTGGTTGGGTATCCCAACTTCAAGTTCCTAGAGTCGAGCCAAACCTTCTCTCCCACCACGAATGGGCAGAATCCTCATCCATTTCATCTGATCATCACTTGTCAGGATAGCTTGTGTGCCGCCAAGGCTTCCCACCATATATTTTCTAGTTTGGCTATCCTTTGTTCGGTAGCCGGTACATTCATTTTCTCATAAGTCGTGGGGATGGCCCTAGGATGTATTCCCATCATTACATAAAACAAAGTGTTTTTAATTGCCGAGTGGTGCTTTTGGTTGTGTGTGAACTCAGCGGTAGTAAGGTGTCTTCTCCACTGCAATGGTTTGTTTGCGCAGAAAATCCAGAGATAGATTTCAAGATCCTGATTTACCCTTTCCATTTCCCCATCGGTCTGAGGGTGATAGGCTGTGCTCATTGCCAGTCTTATTCTCAGGAGCCTTCCCAGTTCCTGGAATGCATTCGAGGCGAAGCGTGGGTCGCAATCCGATATAATTTTGTCTTGGAGGCCAAATCTTCTAAACACATTGTGCAGATAAAGATCTGCCACTCCTAATGCGTTGATGGTTTTGTTACAAGGGATAAAAATCACCTCCTTTGTAAGACCATGGTCTACCACAACCATGATGGTATCACATCCATCGCTTATCGGCAGATCCGTGATGAAGTCCATTGTGACTAGTGTGAATGGTCGAGTGGCCTCAGATTTGATCGGTGATAACCCCGGTGTTGTCAGATGTGTGTTCACCTTCATTTGTTGACAGGTGGCACAGCTGTCAACGTAATTCCAGATGAAGATTGTCATTCCTTGCCACCAGTAGTCTCTCCGTACTAATTCCAGAGTCTGGAACCGGCTGGGGTGCCCCGTAAGTATGTTATCGTGGTACTTTTTCACAATCTTCCTCCTCAACTCCTTGTTGTCTGGGATGTAGCATCGGTCTTTGAAAAAGACTGTCCCATCACTTTCCATTCTCCAGTCTTCTACTGCTGACTTGATCAGTGGCGTTCCTCCTTCTTTGATGGCCCTTACTATCTCCTTTAGTAGGTCATCATGCATCATGCTTTCTGCCAGTACTTCCTTTAATTCGGTATCAATTGTCCATGTGAAGATCTCATCTTTTAATAGCGTGATGTCATTGTTGTCATCATTGACATCGGGTATGTGATATCCTCGTCGTGATAAGGCATCAGATTGAATCATCATCCTTCCTGGGACATGTACCAATTGGAGGTTAAATTGTGACAGGAAAAGGCTCCATCTAGCCTGTCGCCAGTTGAGTTTCCGTGCCGTTCTGAAGTACATTAGGTTTTTGTGATCTGACAGGATCATTGTTGGGTGTTCGGATCCCTGGAGGTAGTGTCTCCAGGTCTCCAGTGCTCGTATTATTTTCAGCAATTCTTGATCATAGATCTCGTAATTCTGTTCAGTTGCCATTAGGAAATGGGAGATGTACCCACAAGGGTGCCAGTCTCCGTTAGTGTCCATTTGCTTTAGGACAGCCCCCGTTGCATATTTGGAGGCATCGCTTTTGATTATGAATGGCTTCTCCACGTTAGGCATCAGCAGCACTGGTGCCTCAGAGAATTTCCTCTTTAGTGTGTTAAATGCTTCTTGGCATTCATTCATCCAGTTGAAGGGCTGATTCTTCTTTGTCAAGTCATTGAGCGGCTTCATGATCACAGCGAAGTTGCCGATGAATCTCCAGTAGAAATTCCCAAAGCCTAGGAATGATCTAACCCCTTTGACATTGGTTGGGGGTGGCCAGTCCTTAATTCTGCTTAATTTAGTTGGGTCCATGGCCAGTTGGTTTGGTCGCAAGATTAGCCCAAGGAACTCGACCTCTTGTATGTCGAACTTGGACTTTTCTGGTTTCAGATAGAGGTCGTTTTCCCTCAGTCTAGCCAGGACCCTCCTCGTTCTCTCCTCGTGTTCCTTTTTGTCTTTCGAGAAGATTAAGATGTCATCCATATAGATTACCAGCTACCCCTCATTTAGCATGTCCTGGAAGATATTGTTTATCATTGCCTGGAAAGTCGCCAGGGAGTTACAGAGTCCGAAAAACATGACCTTGGGTTTGAACAGCTCCTTACTGGTTTTGAACGCCGCTTTCCACTCGTCTCCCTTCTTAATTCTGACATTGTGATATCCCCATCTGATGTCTAATTTAGTGAACCATCTTGCCCCTTTCAGCTTGTCGAGTAGATCACCGATCAATGGAAGGGGGTAAGAGTTCTTGATGGTCCCTTCATTCAGATACCAGTAGTCTTGGCAGGATTGAAGTGCGTCAGAGTCCTTTTTCGCTACAAAGAAGAACGGTGATGCCATGGGTGACTTGGATGGGGTGATGTATCCTTTTCTTAGATTATCATTGATAAATTCATCCAATTTCTTCTGTTCTGCCAGGGTAATGGGGTAGACTTTGCAGTCTTTCAGGATGAAGTCTGGTTTGAGCTCGATTGCGTGGTCCTATGGTCTAGACTCGGGGAATCTCTCCGATGCTGCCTTTTCAAATATGCTCCGATACTCCTTGTATTTGTCAGGGAGTAAATCGTCGAGCGACTGCATCTCCTTGTCGCTCTCTCTCTCATGGGTGAGCCTCTGCAAGATGGAGGTTTTTGCTCGGATGTACGTGGTATTAGAGTAAGCTACCCTGCCAGTTGATCAAGATCAAGTGATGCATGTGATGTGCCTGAGTTTTTGGTAATTTGGGGGAATATAGTCATGTTCAATCGTAAGGGGGGATTCCTCAGTTCTGAACACCCCGATCATTGGTTCCCCTCAAATGTAGGCAAATAGCGCATCTGTTCCATCATGATCCTCCCTTGTGCAGGGCGGTAAGTTGATGCCCTCAATGTCTAGTGCCGGTGTCTGTGGGTTGATTCCAGAGTGGGTGTTCATTGCCAAGTGTGATTCATTGCCATCAGGTTTGTCTTCAGTGCAAAGTCCTCTTGCAAGATGAACCGTCCTGAGCCTACTCTTCACGTGCTCGGCGGCGGTGAGGTGGGTTTCCCCGAAGGTCTCCCCAGCACTCCTTATAGGTAGCCTCTCGAGAGTCGGGCTCAACATTACTTTCGATACAGATGGCCCCTTGTCATCTAGAGTGGGACTTTGCTTACCAGTGATGGTGCGTGATTGTTCGATCACAGTCTGGATTTTCCTCATAAGTAGACCCTCGGTTGGTTTGTCAGTCAGGGTCCCCAGTTTCCAGTCGATAATTGGGTTGCATCTTTGAAGCCAGGAGTAACCCAGGATGATCCTCTCCTTTCCCAGCCCTGTTATGAGCATCCTCATCTTCTTATCTTTTCCTCCGATTTCTGTGTCAATGTAAACGTAATGGGAGATCGTTCCGTTCTTGTTCAGGGTTCCATCAATGTTTTTTGCAAGAATCTTTCTTGCAAGTGAAATTTTCTTTAATCCAAGTCTCTCAATGACTCGGTGATCGATGAATGTTTCTCCTGCCCCAGAGTCGATTAGGGCAGGTAGTTTGGCTTTTGTGTCTCCTAATATGCAGTAAATGGGAATGTGCATAGATTGGTGGCTCACTTGCACTGTCATTACAGTCGAGACGATTACTCTGGCAGGTTCCACTGCCGATGTGGGCTGCCATTTTAAAAACCCTCCTCTACCATAAGATCCAGCACCTCCTCTTTCTCCTTCTCTTTTAATTTGTTGATGAGGGCGCAGATCTTCATATAATGGTCGTGAGGTATCTTCTTCGTCTCTTTCTTTTCTTCCTTCACAGGTGGTTCCTTCCCTCCTCTGTGATCGCTTGCCCTATGTCCTGATTTATGACAAATAAAGCACTTCCCTTTCTTCATATGTTCGAGCCTCTCTGCATAAGAGAGGTGTGTCACGTTGATGTCTATGGCATTCAGGTCCTTTGAGGAGCCTCCTGTTCCTCCTCCTCCTCCCACCTTACTGTAGGTTCTTTCTTTTATCGCCTTCTCCCATCTCAGATGTCCCTCTGCCCTCGCTGCATGAGTATACGATCCTTTGATGGTGTCAGGCGGGTTCTCCATTCCGAATACCTTGTCCAGGACTCGATTGTTGAGTCTGTCTACAAAATATTCAATTAGTGCAGCATCTTCTTTGATCTTGGTTCAGTAGGCCAGTATTTTGAACTGGGCGATGTATTCATCTACTCCTTTTGCTCCCTGCGAGAGCACTCAGAGTTGGGTGCGTGCATTTCCTGTGTCGTCAATCGGTGAGAATGCTGCACGTACTTTCACAATGAATTCCTGGAACGTATCCCAGGCCTTTGATTCAATGTATCTTTCTTCCAGGTATGCCTGCTTCCATGGCCCTGCTGTCCCTCCGTTCATATAAGAAAGCATGAATAGGATCTTATGGCGATCATCCAGGAACACAGTCACGTTCGCGTCGACGTAGGCCCTGCACTCAAGGAGGAAGAGCATAGTCTTTGCTCTATCCCCGGTATAGTTGGTTGGAGCCCTCATCTTAATTTCAGCAGGACGAGGGTTAAGGGTGGTAGGTGCAGTAGGGATGGTGGGAGTGGATGGAGCTGCCATGTTTCTTTGTCAGGTGGGGTAAGGTCAGGTGGTTCTTGTAAGAATGGTGTCATAGAGTAAGTGCTGCCTAGACTGAGGTTAGTCGGCAGAGGTTCGATCAGCTTGACCTTTTGTTAGAGTCGAAGCTCCTAAATCATAATGTCAGTCGAAGCTCGTGAGCATCGACGTTCAACAAGAGTTCCAAAGTTTGCCGAAGCTTGTAAGCAATGGTTGAGAAAGACTTAGATCGTTAAGCTGTTAGAAGCATAGAAAAGACCAGGTCAAGCTAAGCTTGACTGGTCGTTGTATTGTGGCTTAAATAGTACACGTACGAGATAGTAAATGAAGTAAGTCATGTGTGGAGAACAATAAGAACAATAGAGAAGTGAGAACAACAGTGAAGTATGAACAATAGTAAATAAAGTGAGTCATGTGTGGAGAACAATAAGAACAATAGAGAAGTGAGAACAATAGTGAAGTACGAACAATAGTAAATAGGCGCTGTCGTGTAGGTATTGTGTCAAGAAACAATAGCTTGAGAATGTGCTCATCAAGGACAATAGAGACAAAAGAAAAGAATTTGATTCCCGTCCATAACACTTCCCATAACAAGCGCACCCATTTCCCAACCTCAACCTAGCACACCTGCAGTCAAAGCAGAAGACATCTCAGTCCTATTCAAGTGCATGACACAGATGATAGTTACCACATTGAGTGCATCACACAGAGATGGCAGAAATGGCGCACCTTGCTCAAACAATGACAAGTGCAATGGTTGCGGTCAGACAGGGCATTATATCCCTGAGTGCACTTCAATTGAGTGCCTTATTAGTAAAGGAAAGTGTAGGCGAAATGCAGAAGGGCACATCGTACTCCCAGGTGGTGCATTTGTGCCGCATTGTATTCCAGGCAACTTCTTGGGTGAGCGCATCAAGGAATGGCATAAGCACAACCCAGGGCAGATTGCCACTGGTTGACTTTTATCTAATACCAATTCACAGCTCATCTACAATATAGTGCCTCATCCAGCTCTAGCAGCACCTTTACAGTCGATGTACATTGCCGCTTCAGCGCCTGTAGCAGATTATATGCAAAGCGCACCAAATGCGCAACTAACGAAGGAAGAGTGCATCGATGTGCTCAAGAGGGAGTTGATGGTGCTTCAGAAGAGGCAAGTCTTCGACAGCGTTGAAATTCTGCAGCGTGCACTGTGCAATACATCCAATCAAGAGAGTGTGCATTCTACAACCACAGACATTGCACCCGCTGACAGTATCGAGTCACCAGCTTTGCAACCCGCTGTGAGCACAACTGAAGTGCCTGACGAGACACTTATACATCCCTATTCCAATATTCCTGAGGTGTGTTTTGTCCCCACAGCAGCAGATAAACCAGACGCTCCTGTTAACACTTCCAAAGGCAAAGAGCCATCATATCGCACTGTTATTCCTATCCAGAATCCACAGATTGTCGACGATGTATGTGTGCATGCCATGAAGGCGCCCTCCATTACGGTTTCGCATGAAGAGCTCCTTTTACTTTCACCTGATCTCAGGCAGCACCATAGAGAACAAGTTACTCCAAGGCGCGTTGCAGCTACCAGCACAGAAGTGGTAGCTACCAACCTTGTGAGCATTATGCCATTTGTGCACTGCGAGGTGCGTGCGCCTTTTGTGGAAAATAAAGTGCTTAATGCGACACCTCCAGTTAGTGTGGCAATTGCAGCACTGCTTCCTATTGTTTTGCAGGATCCATTTGAACAGTACCTCACCCATCTCCAGCCAGGCAAAATTGAAAACCCCGACATTTTGAAGGTTGCAAAAGAATTGCATGCACTTTGTTCCATTGACTTATTGATCGACAACCAAGAATACTTCGAGGCTATCTTAGATCTGGGTTCACAAATTATTGCAATGTCAGAAGTGGTCTGCCATCATCCTGGGCTTCAGTACAACCCGCGCATTCACTTATACATGCAATCAGCCAATGGAGAGGTAGATGAGTCACTTGGGCTTGCACGCAACATTTCCATGCACATTGGAGATATCATTGTCTATGTGCAAGTTCACGTTATCCATTCACCTGCTTACGATATTCTGTTAGGGCGCCCCTTCAATGTGTTAACATGCTCCGTTGTGCGCAACTTTGCAGACAAAGCACAAATTATTATGATTTGCGATCCGAACACAGGCGCCATCTCCACCATTCCAACAAAGCCTAGGGGGAAGCCACGCCACTTCTTACCAGCTCCAGCAACACCGCACTTTGCTATTCAGCATAACCTACAAAGACATTTTTGCCAGGCTTCGAGGAATTGATCTCAGACCAAGGAGAAGCTGCCACTATCATAACATTCGACTCTGATATCCAATCTTGTGATGTTTCCACATTTGCGCTTATTCCATTTTCCATGCACGTGCAACTTTTATCGATTTAGCAGTGTGCACACCACAAAAGGGCGTAGTAACCAAGAAGAAGTATAAACCGGTTGCTAGAAAAGTCAAACCACTTATTGCGCCCATCCCAAATGAATTCCACATTGAGCACAACATTATAGGCAATCCACTAGTGGTGCTTCCTGCACTTTTACCAAACCCAACACCATTTACCCTGACTGGGTGCTATACTGAAGAGCACATGCAAGCGCTCCAAAAGTGCCACACTGATTTCTTATTACCAGAGGAGATGAAGGTTTTACACCACTTGATGTCTTTGCAGAATGAAGCCTTTGCATGGAGCGATGAGGAGCATGGCAGCTTCAAGACTGTGTTCTTTCCCCCAGTAGAAATCCCAGTTATTCCACACACACCTTGGATAGAGTGCAACATCCCCATTCCACCAGGCATATACAACAAAGTTTGCACTATTATCCAGAAGAAGATAGACTCAGGCATTTACGAGCACTCAAATTTGGCATATAGATCACGCTGGTTCTGCATGCTCAAGAAAGATGGAAAAGCGCTACGCATTGTACATAGCCTCGAACCGCTTAATCGCATTACCATTAAACATTCCAGCATCACCCCTACACCTGAGCACCTTGCAGAGCAGTTTGCAGGACGCACATGCAGCACCATCCTTGATCTATATGTAGGATATGACGAGTGCTTAATCAAAGAATTGTCGTGTGACCTTACAACATTCCAGATGCCTTATGGTGCAATGCACCTCGTTACATTGCCAATGGGTTGGACAAACTCATACCAATCTTCCATGACGATGTGTGCTATATTCTGCAGCCAGAGATTCCAGATTACACCATTCTCTATATTGATGACATTCCAGTCAAGGGGCCTTCGAAGTGCTACATTTTACCAGACAGCTCGTGCGAAGTGCTCACTGTGAACCCTGGCATAAGGTGCTTTGTGTAGGAGCACTTCCAGAACATGAACCGCATTGTGCAGCACATGAAATATAGTGGCGGCACTTTCTCTGGGATGAAATCCACACTGTGCACTGAGAACTTTGTCATTCTTGGCCATTACTGCACACCAGAAAGTAGAAAGCCTGAATGCAACAAGATAGATGCTATCTGCAACTGGGGCCCATGCCACACGCTGTCAGAAGTGCATGCATTCTTGGGAACAGTCAGTTTAATGCACATTTATATCCGCAATTATGCGCACCACATTAACGTGCTCACAAGGCTTATGCACAAGAATGCTCCATTTGAATGGGTCCCAGAGCAAATAGCAGCACAAAACGACATCAAGTAAGCAGTACTAGAGTGCCCTGCACTACAACTGATCGATTATTCCTCAGAACTCCCCGTTATCCTTGTGGTCGACACTTCCCAGATAGCGGTCGGCTTTTACCTTTGCCAGCAAAAGAGTGCAAATGCAAAAATGCACATTTACAACTGGTTCGGCTCGATTATGCTCAACAACAGAGAAGCACACTTTTCACAACCGAAGCTAGAGATCTATGGGCTTTACCGCATGCTGCACAGTCTGTGCCTTTATATTATAGGTGTGCACAACTTAATTGTTGAGACTGATGTGCGCTATATCAAGGGCATGCTACAAAACCCCGATATCCAACCATCTGCTAGCATTAACCGGTGGATCGTCTCAATCCTTACATTCCACTTTACACTCGTACATGTTAGGGGAGCAGTGATAGGTCCACTGCATGCTTTACAGTCTGGAGAAGCATTCCCACTCGTATCAACACATTATGTCAGATGCTCCAAATCACTACGAACACCACAAAATTGACTTCGAACATTTTCGAATTATTTTGCACTATTTCGGATGACTTCGAACTAATTTGAACCACTTCGCAATATTTTGCAATACTTCGAACAACATCAGCCACCATATAGCTGTGTTAAAATACTTTCGATACATGCTGCACATCCGGAACAAACTATTTTGTCACATATCAAGCACTACCAGACACAAGGAGAGACAACAAGAGATTTAGGATGCGATAATAGTGTTTTTTATATTTTGATGATATATTACAGTGAAAGATAAGTACCTTTACCATATGGGGACACATATGTTTCAATTATTTCTCATTTCTCATTTATTTTTGATCTACAAAGTCCTCATTGTATATTATATTGCCACATATTTTTACTTTCCTTTTCAGTACTATCTCTTTAAAAATGTATATAAACTTGTACTAGTTACTTAGAACAACAGAGAATCAATTATCCTCTCCACTATAGTCGGATTTAAGAGCAGTCCTCTTGAGTCTTACCTCGCGTCGTATCTCTGAAGTTCTGCAAAATATCGTGAACTTCCTCAAACTTTTGTAGGTGTTGTTATCAACTTGTTGTTGCCTATTGCCACTCAGAACCCACTTTGTAACTGCCATATTCATCTGTCAAACATATCTCAACACCAGTCGAACACCTTTGAACCTCTTTGAACTCACCCGAATAACTTTGAATTACATTTGAATCTATTTCGAACTACTTCGCACATCTTTGGACCAATTTCAAACTTCTTCGAACATTTTCGTACACTTTAAAAAGACTATTTGTCACATCCTTTACCATTTTGTATTACTAAAACAATGTTCTGGTACTAGCGGTGATATTTAGTACTGACTTGCACCCTTCCTCTAATCTGAGTTATACTACATAAGCCTTTTAACAGGTTTTTGTTAGGTTTCCAGGTTGAGTATCATCATTTTGGAGCCCACCACGAGGGGTTTCTAAATCATTTCATTGCCTAATCCACCTCAAATCTCTTGGCTTAGGCCAACACAAGCTTGAAACCTTAGAATTGAGACTCGCCAGGCCTTCGAATCTCTTGAACAATCGGGGGATATTCTAATACCTGTCTCTGATGCCAAATCCACCCATTGTCATCTGTTTCCTTCACCTATTTCCTCATCTACAACCTCGTCTTCCTTGTCTTCCTCGTCATCTACTACATCATTCATTATTCCAGCTACTTTGACACATCTACCATCCTTTGCTCAGGTTCTAACTCCTTGAATCGGTACATCTATGGCCACCCAAGCAACAATGCCAGCTTGTGGACATTCCACAGCACTTAAATTCGACCCTACTCAACCTCAAGAGTTACGTCGATACTTTAACAAGCTCGAAATACTTTTCATTGACTGTAATGTCACGGATCCCAAACTTATGAAGAAGCATGCCTGTCGATATGTCAATATCGATACGTCTGAACTCTGGGAATCAATTCCTGAATATGAAACCAGCACTTCGTTTCACGATTTTCATGTCGCAATCCACAGACTATATCCTAGTTTCAAAGATGATCAAAAATGGTCAATTTTGGACATGGACAAACTCGTTGGTGAACAACTTCGGATGGGTATCTATAATGCGAGTGATTTAGGATTATATTACAGGTCTTTCTACAACATTACAAAGTTTCTACTCTCTAAAGGCCAAATTTTAGAGGCAGAACAAAGTAGAGCATTCATTCGAGGTTTTCAACCAGGTTTATGGTCACGAATTGCATGACAACTCAAACTTAAATTTCCTGACCACTATCCGGATGATGCCTACCCACTTGATGACATTCATGCAGCAGCGAAATTTGTTTTAGCAGGGTCAATTAGTTCAAATTTGGCATCGTTACAGTCTTCAGAAACATTGGCATTGACTTCGACATCTTCGACACAGATCAAATTGGAAGACTTATTGGTGATCCTCAAAAAATTCGCAACCACACTTGTCACGGCTTTAGCAGGTTCAAAACCCACTAACCCTCCTCGAACTAACAGTGGATTTTGCTCGGACCAGCTCGAAAACTTAGCTTGTGTCTTTTGTGGACTCACAGGTCATTTATTAGCGACTGCTTGGTTTGCCTGGCTAAAACCAGAGATGTCATTAAACACCCATTGAAACCCCTGTAGAGTGTCTGCAAGGGGTGGATTGTGCATTGATGCTCCATGATCAAACTTGATAGCATTAGCACTGGTCACATACAATGAGTAGTGGCCACTCTCACAGACCTGAATATTAATCTTGAGTATGTCTGTATTGAGAAGATGTTGACAGAGATCCAAGAGCCCCTGACTGTATAACTGGCGATGTTGTTTGCATAAACAGCATGCATTAGTGAAGAAATACATCTGTAGGTATGGAAATGGTGGGTTTGGGCTGGTACTTTTAGCTTCTTGGCAGAAATAAAACAGCTCAGCAAGACCATTCAATACATCCTTGCCAACCTAGGTCTCATCCAGGAGCTCTCCAAGTTTCCAAAGGGGAAAGTCAGTTTCAAACAAGCTGCAAATAGCTGAGTTGATTGGTTGCTTCTTCAGGTCTTTAAAAATAGTTCCAAGTTCAAAGTGTGGTAATTTGAGGTGCTGGACTAATTTGTGAGCAGAGGAAACAGTGACCTCGTTATTGTTGATTAGAATAAACAACTGTAACTTTTTATGAACATAAGTCAACACATCACTAGTGATCTGTAGCTGACATACCTTTGCAAAATAATACTCATAAGTGTTTTAAGACTCTGCTTCAGCTAGCTTGATGGTCATGACAACAGACCTCATTCCATTACCAAAGGCAGCTTCCATATTATGGAGAATGGACAGGAGGTCAGTCACATGTGGAATGGTATCCCTCAGAGTGATAATAGTGCCCACAGCATTGGTAGGGACATTTTTGCTATAACACAAGATATCATAGAATTAAAAGCAGCAATTTTTGGATACACAAGATCAGTGGCTTGTTCAAAGGTCATGGAGGAGAATTGCGAAGCTGAGAAGGCAGCAAAATTTGCTGGTGTCGCATACTGGGCAAAAGATATGAACATCATAGTCATCACAAACCTGCGGAGTCCTCTGTCATTATGTTATACCAAACCAACTTTCTAGTGCAGATACAGAACATAGCGGATAGAGAACATAATGGGTATCTAAGAGCATAATCTGAACATCAATCCATGCATTTAGTAGATGTTTATCTTTGAGGCAGAGAGAGCTCACCTAGAGTCATCTCAACCATCCATCACAATCCTCACATCAGCTGGCATCCAAACCATAGTACAGAGACCCAGAACATGTAATTGGAGAGAAAGTTAAATTTGATTCACTGTTGAGAGCATGAGCAATGAGAAGGGGTGAATATGGGTATCCATGAGCTTTTTTGACAGTAAACAACATGTTACTGACTAATCAGCACTGGAGCATCACCGTGATTATTACCACTCACCAAAAACTCAATTTGACCATATACCAGGGGTTTCTGAATAGTTTTACCTGACAAATAGTGTGGTAAGAAAGATCATAGCTGGCCAGTATGCTTCTTGATATCAGCAAGGATTCTCAAGATGTTGGGCTTTTCCTGAGAATGGAGTGTTTCAGGCCTCCTCAATGAGTTCAATGACCTGGCACTGAGGGGTTGCCATTTGGACATACATTACTGGCCATAGAGAAAGGCCATGATGATAGGTCCATGGTGTGCTTAATCTGGGAAGGGTTCCAAACATATTGATACATTACAACTTATGATCCCAACCCCTATGAACCCAACGAACTCGATTTCGAACCAATTTTGAACATTTTGAATGACTTTGAATGACTTCACGACACTTCAAATGCCTTCAAATAACTTTGCACTACTTTGAACAACATCAGCTACCATATGGCTATCCCAAAACCCTTTCAATACACACAGCACAACTGGCATGAGCTACTGCATCACATATCAAGCACTACCAGACACAAGGAGAGACGACAAAAGACTTAGGATGTGATAATAGCACTTTTGGGTTTTAATGATATATTGAAGCAATAAGTAAGTACTTTTACTATATGGGGACACTGTATGCTTCAATTATTATCATTACTCATTTGTTTTATGATTTACAAAGTCCTTTATTGCTGTGCATACTGCCTCATGTTCTACACATGTTATATTTCCTTTTTAGCACTATCTCTTCGAAATGTATATAGACTTGTACTAGTTACTTAGAACAAGAGAGAAGAAGTTGCCCTCTTCATTATCATCTGATTTAAGAGCTGTCCTCTCAAGTCCAAGTCTCACTTCATATCTCTAAAAGTTCTGCAAATTATTGCAAACTTCTTCAAACTTTTGTACTAGCCTCTCAACTTATTGCATATCACCCATCATCACTCAAAAACACTTCCAATTCATCATATTTGTTCCCAAAATCCTTCATTCAAAGCTATTCCTATTCTTCCCCAAACCCTTTGAATATCTTCAACCTTCCTTGAAACTACTTCAAACCTCTTCAAACATCTTTTGAACCTCTTTTGAGCCTCTTTGTATGCTCCTAAAGACTATTTGCAACACATCTCACCATTTCATGTCTCTAACTATAACCTTTGGATATCAATGGTGGTATTTAGTACCAACTCGCACTCTTCCTCTAGCCTGTGTTATACTTCTTAGGCCTTTTGTTAGGTTTCCAGGTTGACTATCATCAACAAATCAACAGAATATGTCGTGACATGTTCACTTCAGAGCAAAGAAGCGGACTTAGAATTCCGATCAAAGTGGAATCACAGAATGTCATGCAAAAACAATGTTAACCTTCAACACTCATTCCAGCTGCACAAGGCATCTGGAGATTTTGCATAGCCCTTTGTTATACTGTATTCCTTATGTACTTATCCAATGGCTTGAGCCAAAAAGTGAGCTAGAGATTAAAACCGAGGACAGTCTTTCTAGAATTTACAAATCTCTGCTCAATGATCAAGCAATCATGAGACAATGGTGTGTTCGATTCTCAAGCAACTTAAGATCCAAAGATGATTACCATGAAGGTATTTGGTTCACGGGATGATCAGGTGCAGAGGTACCTCGATCTCTTAAAAAATTGCATTTTGCAACTCCCTGTCATTTTGCAACCCAGTACACGTGATTACATTTTCCAGTTTCCAAGAAAGTCAACCCAAGGGGCTGGCAGAACAGGAAAATTACATATCCACTCAGATCTTTTTTTTCAGCGCCCGTTTGAACCCCTTCCTTCTATATATGGTAATTTCGGTCACGTGCGCATGTTGAATTTGTTGAGAATTTGTGCAAACGCACCTCATAGCCCTCACCCGGCCACAATACATTAGATATGGATGATAGAGATGATTCCTACCTTTACAACCAGGGCACGACCAGCTCTTCGGGGCAAAATCGTAGTTCATGCATGCACGATGGTACTGGGGAAGCTGGTCAGTAAGCGAAGTAAAATGTGGAGATGGAATTTTTATGTACCCACTGAGTCTCACACCCTAACACTTTACACGGCATGACAGTGTCTCCTTCATTGATTTCCACCTCGGACACCTCTGTTCTGTAAACTCTGAGTCACCAGCTTTTCTGATTTATCCATTAGCTTGTCCTGTCATACCACTCAGTGGTATCAATAAGTACCTTTTCTTTGGCATGCCGTACGGTTTAAACTTTAGACTCGGGGTTGTAGAGAGTAACCTTATTACGCTATAGACTGTCAACTGGGAGCTTCGAACGACGTCAAACTGCTTCTGAAAAGTAAGAAGAGTAATTGCATTGCTCTAACGGCGGCGGACGGCCTAATTTGAACCCAAGTCGGGTTTTTCTTTCGGCTCCGGCCGGAACCCCTCCTACCCGCGGTTCGGGATTCCTGTTCCGCCAGCCCCTTGAGTCAAACCAAAGCATTTCAAATCCTGATTCCACTTTCACAACCACCATACACCATACATACTTCTGATTCTCTGGTAGGTAAAGTGGCATGTCAGAAACCCTTGCTTGGTGCTCGAGGTTACGAACAATACTGCAGCTAACAACCGCATCATGAGGACCTGCGCAAGCCATCACATACAGAAAAAAATACCAACATCAATACATCGCCGTTCTTTTCGCACGTACAACACCTCGCAATCCAACAGAGCTGCACAGGTTCAGTCTAACTGACGGGTTGTAAATACAATACCATATACTGGACACCAACCTTCAATGTAACCATGTGTAATTAAAGATAAAATTCAACAAAAAAAACGACCAACCGTAACACATAAAAAAAGAGTACGGTACTGACCGGCAACAACGACGAGATGAAAGCAGCAATCAAAGAATGCATCGCCTACCATTTCATCATGACATCGCGCGATTATAAAACTAGGGCAGTTCGTTTTGATATGTAAGCAGGAAAACAACAGACAGAATCATCAACGGTGAATAACGCGCACGAGAAGGAAGGGTGGATGGATAGGGGACGGACGGGTGAAATCTGCTGTACATCAGCCTTCATACTCTCAGTCTTGTGCACTGGCAAGAACACCAGGAATTAACAAGACGATGCGGGATCGGAATGTAAGAAATGAGCGAACTGTGTCTGGATGGTTGGCTGAACTACAAGAAGTCCTCTGCCCTGGCTCGCTTCTTTCCGCGCGATTCCTCGGTTTGAGGAGGAGGATCGACAGACATTAAGTAGTAATAGCGCGAATGTAAAGCCCGGTGCTCTTCCTGCAAGATCAAGTAAACGAAAGAGATCAGTCTCAGAGCCACAAATCAAAGGAACTGGTACGAACCGGAGCGAAATTGGCGTCTTCGTACTTCAATGCAGTCTTCTTCTTGATCACAGGATTCGTCTGCGCCAAAGCAGGGTTGGGCAGAGTCGGTTGGGTCGGTCGGAACTGCGATTCGGGACGTGCATGCTCAGGCGGTAGCTGGGTATGCGTGGTCGGCTGCGGATTGGAAGGAGCGGGTGTACTTGCCGGCGTTGCCTTGGGAGGAGTGGGAGAAAAGGATGGCGGGACGGGAGAGGCAGAGGAAGGGACGAAGACAGGAGGTGGCGGGAAATGTGGTGCTGGTGCTGGGCTTGGAGATCCAGCGAATGGAGGTGGTGGACCGCCAGGGGGAAAGCCTGGAGGCATTGGGAAACCCGGTGGAGGTGGCCTGGAGTTGGGCATTAGATATGAATCAACGAATGTTAAAATTGGGATGGCTTACCCTGGAGGAAACCCAGGCATAAACGGAGGAGGAGGGAAGGGTGGTTGGCCGGGAAAGCCACCCGGCGGAGGCGGTCCACCTGGCGGAAAGAAGCCGGGAGGCATCATACCAGGCGGGGGAGGCATGGCCATAGGGGGCGGTGCAGGAGGAGGAGCGTACGCTTGAGGAGCGGCATTGAACACAGCTCCTGTGCTCGAGTCTACAGCGGTGCTTGTCTCAGGTCCACTGCCTACACCCATGAGCGCCTTGTGGGCCTCGAGCTGCGCTTTCAGCTCCTCCTCCGACAAAGGTCGATTCTCGGTTTTAGGTCGTTTTGGAGGGGGTTGGGAGATAGAGCCTGCGGAGAGTCCAAGTTCGATCTCTTTACGGCGCTTGTAGTCGGCCACGTCGGGTGCTGGGATTCCGACCATGCCAAAAATTTCTACTTCGTAGCCATCACGACCGGGAAGGGCATTCTCTATGCGAGGGAGGCTGTGGAAAAGAAGATTGTAAGAAGAGGGGTGTTGCAGGAAGAGAACTACGCACTTTTCTGGTTCGAGTTTGTGGACTTGTTGAATGTGGACAGCAAGACCTCCTGCAGTGTTAAGCCTTCTTGGACACATATTACACTTGAAATGCTTGGCCTTTTGGTGCTGCATTAGAACTATCATACAAACGATGGTTAGTAGATACATTAAGAGATTGGTGCCACGAGACGAACCCTTCTCATCCTCAAACTCCCTCTCACAATACCAGCACCAGGGACGGATGATCTACCAAACATCCAGATATTGGAATAGGATCAGATAGAAACGGACAAACCTGCTTATTCTTCTTTTTTGCCATGATGAGTCGAGATGAGATGAACGCTCGCAGCAAAGACTCAGGAGCGTGGGAAACCCTCGGAGTTATGTAGTAGCAACGCTTACGGACAACTGGGAATGTGCATGCAATCGCATGATAGTGTCATAAAAAGTTTTTCATGCAGAACATATACATGTTGTAGTACGAATACCACCCCTCACAGCCTATGTCCGGGCGGCACCAGGGACATTCCGTCGCTCACGTCGAGGCCCGCGCTCCGGCACGGCAAGTACTGGAACGACGATGTTGACAGGGAGTGAATCAAAGTTAAGCGCGGTCAGCAGAGCCTATACAGCCGAGTATTTGATGAATCGTGGTGTCGAGGGAGCTCATAGACGCACCTTTGTGTCAGGGTCAACCTCCAAACCGGTGGCGGAAGTGTCTAGAGCAGAGACTTCGGGAACGTAGTTGTCCTTGCGCTCACGCTCTTCCTCCTGCAGCTTGAAGGAGATGCCACGCACGGGACCGCGCTGGATGCGCTTCATCAAATGGGTGGTAAACCCTGAGATTTTGTTGCGCAAGCGTTTGGAAGGAACGACAGCCTAAGATTGTGATATGTAACATCTCAAAGATGACATGGAAAATACATACGACTTCATCGATGATACGCTTATTTGTATGGAAGTCGAGGGTTAGGCGAGGGTAACTATCAGTCGAAAAGGTAGTGTCAAAAGCTGATACTTGAGATAAGAACGCACTATTTTTCGATCAAAACGCGAGAAGCCCTCTTTGTAGTTTTTGTGCGAACACGGCCCTGAAGACATAAGAAAACATGAATAAGAACTGAATACTAGCTGAGATTTTCATACCATGTCGTCTGCGATATATGGATGGCGAACGTTGGAAGAAGTCGGCTGCCGGGAAATGCCGAGGTGGCTTGGGTGACTGTACAGATCCAAACACACACAAAACCAAATTATTTTGTTTCCTCATCAAACCTTCGACGACCTCAAGACTCGATTTCAAGGTGAATGTCCTTTCGCTCAGTACAAGCTATGATCAGCTACGATGAGAACTACGGGACGCTTTCTTGCTTCTCGACAGCCCGTTTGACTCGCGCTCTCCATAGCACGACACTCAGACTGGGTTTCATTAATGCTCACTTTCCTTCTTCCATGCCACCAGTACCTCCGACGTCACAAAAATGGTTCGCGTTTCTGTTCTGGTGAGTACCCGTTACATGGTAATGTTTAATTTCATTGACACCCGTTGCAGAACGACTGCCTCGTAAGTTACCTATGGTTTCTTGCAATGCGATTCGTTAATGTAAATTACAGAACAACATTGTCAATGCAGAACGCCGTGGCAAGCGTCAGGTCCTCGTACGACCGTCTTCCAAGGTCGTCATAAAGTTTTTGAGTGTCATGCAGCGTCATGGTGAGCATCACCGCACACGCGAATCTTTTTTTTTTTGTTGTTCTTGCAACGCCCTCGGAGTTATAACTACGATTGACGCGGTTTTACCTCTACGCGTCCTTCGTTTTAAGGCTCCGAAATACAAATGCACCTTTTGTCCCTCTTAGCCAAATAACGTGTTTCCAAAATATCTACGGAGACGAGTTCACTGTAGAGACTACATTTTCGATGTCTTCCCTTATACATCTATTGATGTTTGCTAATCTTTTTTTTTTATCAGGCTACATTGGTGAATTTGAAATTATTGATGACCACCGTTCAGGCAAGATTGTGATCCAGCTCAATGGTCGCCTCAATAAATGTGGTGTCATCTCACCACGCTTCAACGTTCAACTGAACCAAATCGAGTCCTGGATCAATCTGTTACTTCCTGCCCGTGGTTTCGGCATTCTTATTCTGGTATGTCCAGGCCGTTGATTGTGCAGAATTTGGCGCTGAATTATAGGCTGCAGACAACGTCTTCCGGTATTCTTGATCATGAGGAGGCTCGTCGTAAAAATATTGGTGGAAAGATGCTAGGATATGTGTATTAGCCACCTTCTAATATGATACATGACTGCCAAAATTCGTACATGTCTGAGGGCTGGGGTACATGGGAATCAGACGGGGACATTGTAGTGAAGATGCAAAGCCGTCTCACCTCGGCAGCTGAAATTTGCGTTGTTTCAGTGAACTATAGGGCTGTCCTGGTTTTCGGTTGATCTGAAAACCCGATGTGTCTATCATTATCCACGAGACGAGTATACCATACAAGTGAAATTTACTATAGCTACTAGTATTAGTGGTGATGTGGCTCGAGGTAGATGGATGCTTATAGTCTGTCAGGTTACTGAAGGCCGGCTATTTAAGGTGGCCAACCAAATGGCGGCAAATAAGAGTCTCCTAGGGTCTTTGACTTGTTTCTCCTCCTCCTCGTCATCGTCCGCAGTGTGCTCTTATCTCTTTACGCTATCCTAGTCGACATAAAACAGTAGAACAGAAAGTATGGCAGCTCGTGATTCCGTCGCTTGCGCACACGATTCACCACCCCCGCAATTTCCTCGTCGGCGTCGCACTCACTCTACCGCGTCGACCAGATCAACTCCGTCCGGCAAGCGCTCTCCTTCTCCCATTGTCACTTTCTCTGCCACACCCTTATCGTCCGACGCAAAAGGTGTGAAAAATATCACCAGGAAAGTTATCAGGACTCTTGAGGGGCTGGGCCATCTCGATAGCACCGGCATGGGGGAGCAGGACGACGACTATGACTCGGAACAGTATGACCAACGAGAGGTGGAGGCTGTTCTTACTGTCAATGGCGCTGCCAAACGTGGTGAAACGCCCGACGCACCCGTCGTGGTCGTCATGAATGGCCGGCTGAACAAGTCTGTTGCGGGGAAGCCTGTTACACTCAAGCCAGTTCAAAAAACAGATTGGGAAATTCCAAGAAAAGTACTCCATTCATCAATCGGTGCATTTTTTGCTCTCTATGCGTTCCTCCTAAAGTCTCACCTATATTTACATACAGGGTTCTTTACTTTGTACCTCTATCTACATGACGGTGACGTCAAAATCATTGTATTCCTCCTGTGGACAGCATTGGCCTTTCTCGTCCCCATCGATATCCTTCGACTAAGATACCCTGTTTTTGAGCGGACCTTCGAGCGGTGCGTCGGCTTTCTCATGCGTGAAAGTGAAAAGGTTTGTGTTCTTTTTATAGTTCCCTTTTTTTTTTTTTTCAACTTATCACAGAAATCTACAAATGGAATCCTATGGTACATCCTCGGAGTTAACTTTGTTCTAACATTCTACCCCATTGACGTGGCCACTATATCCATTCTCATGTACGTATTCTTTGTATCAGGGTTATTGAGTCCCTGTTCTCTCTAATGCCCTTCCCTCCCTCACCTCCCTCAGCCTCTCCTGGGCCGACACAGCAGCATCTACCGTCGGCCGCCTCTTTGGCGCCAAGACCCCACGTCTCCCTTCCCGTCTCCCTTTCCTCCGTCTGCCACTCGCGCCTCGCAAGTCCCTCGCAGGGTTCATAGCAGCCACCGTCACTGGCACGCTTATCGCCGTCGGCTTCTGGGGGTGGGTTGCCCCCCTTCGTAGTGGGACTCTTGGCCTAAGCTGGGTTTGGGACAGTGGCGCTAGCTTGGCGTCCTCATCTAGCGTCACTGGACGGTGGGTGCGGCTGAGTGGAGTTGGCGTTGTGGCGGGCTTGATTAGTGGTGTTGCAGAAGCTTTGGGTCCGTGTTCTTGGTTGCTCCTTTCGTTGGGGTGCTAATTCCGTTGTTGTTTTAGATCTAGGCTCATTAGATGATAATTTGACTCTGCCAATCATCTCCGGGGGCTGTATCCTGGGTTTCCTCAAGCTCCTCGGACTGTTTTCTGCATCGCCATCCTCATGATTGCTGCTTCTAAGATTGGCATCCCCGTCTTTTATTAGCCGGCGCGCCGCATTGCCTACGGCATGCCAAGGCCATTTTTCAACGGAAACCTTAATGACAGACTGGTGAGGGTTTCCTATGCATGAGCAGGCATCGATATCCGACGCTTGGGCATGTATAAGAAACGACTCTCCTGGATGATATTTCACGTTGGGACTTCGCCCCCTCCTGATCTAACCACGTACCCTATAACTTATTTAATTTACGAACGATTGATGATGAGTAGCGCCATGTTTGTGTAGCCAAGTTGTATAGAGTTTTGCGTAATAAACGTTCTCCTGCAGAGGGAACTTCAACAAGAAAATCTGCACGTGCCCAGCATTCATCCATCCTCAACCACATCGCATCTCCCAAATAATTGACTGCGATGTCTCAAACACCAGTTTTTGTAATGAGTGTGTGCACAGTTCTTTCCTTTGACCATTAGTCTCAGCTCATCTTCTTCAGATACTGCGCCCGAACGACAATCAGGGCGCAAAGCCCAAATCTCAAACATCACGGCGGCCAAGGTGCTTTTTTTATCGTGGATCTCGACGATATGTAACGCACTCACAAGCCCAAGACCGTTGCAGATGTGATACGAACGTGTTTAGGTCCGAAGTCCATGCTTAAAATGATACTAGACCCTATGGGAGGCATCCTGTACGTCTGGAATCAGCAGCATATGTATATTTGCAACTGACGATCATATGTGTCAGGTTAACTAATGATGGAAATGCTATTCTGCGGGAAATAGATGTAGCCCATCCAGCTGCGAAAAACATGATAGAGCTCAGCCGGACTCAGGATGAGGAATGTGGGGACGGAACGACAAGTGTTATTATCCTCGGTGCGAGGCTTCGTCCTTTTCATATCAGGCGGTGTACTTATACATTTTGCAGCTGGTGAAATCCTCGCCCAATCCTTGTCTCAGCTTGAACGTGATATTCACCCAGTCGTGATCATTTCCGCCTACAACAAAGCCCTAAAAGAAGCCCTTGAGATCATCGCGCGGATCTCTGTCCCTATTGACACGATCGACGATGATGCTATGCTCGCACTCATCAAGACCTCCATCGGCACCAAGTTCTCTGCCCGCTGGTCAGAGCTCATGTGTAGGCTTGCACTGCAAGCTGTGCGTACCGTGGCTCACGAGGATAATGGACTGAAAACCGTCGACATCAAGCGCTATGCACGAGTAGAGAAGGTGCCTGGTGGTGAGATCGAGGATAGTAGAGTGCTGAGTGGTGTTATGCTCAACAAGGACATCACACATCCGAATATGAGACGGAGGATCAGGAATCCGCGGATTGTATTGTTGGACTGCCCCCTGGAGTATAAGAAGGGGGAATCACAGACAAATATGGAGTTTTCGAAAGACGAAGACTGGGCGAGAGCCCAGGATATTGAAGAAGAGCAGGTCAAGTCGCTCGTACACAAGATTCTTGAGTTCAAGCCGGATCTGGTAATCACTGAGAAGGGTGTTTCTGGTACGTTCTTTGTCTCTTTACTCAGGGGCTTATAGTTTAATGGGTTGATGTTGCTCGAAGATACGGCCCAGCATGTACTCGAAAAATACAACGTCTCGGCCATTAGACGCGTCCGCAAATCGGACAATAATCGTATCGCGCTTGCTGTCGGTGCCACCATTGTCAACCGCGTCGAGGACCTCCACGAGGCTGACGTTGGGACACAATGCGGACTTTTTAACATTGAAAAAATCGGTGATGAGTACGTTTCCATCATGCCTTTTCTCTTCTCCTCAACGCCCACTCACGTCGCCTCTTTTCCCTAAGATACTTTACCTTCCTAACCGAATGTAATACCCCAAAAGCCTGCACGATCTTGCTTCGTGGGCCGTCCAAGGACATTCTGAACGAGATCGACCGTAATCTTGCTGATGCTATGTCCGTCGCGCGCAATGTCGTATTCAACCCCATGCTTGCGCCCGGTGGGGGCGCCACGGAGATGGCGATTAGCGTTGGCCTGAGTGCAGCTGCCCGGAAGATTAAGGGCGTCGAGGGATGGCCATTTAAAGCTGTGGCAGATGCTATGGAGGTCATTCCAAGGACTCTGGTCCAGAATGCTGGAGGGAATGCGATGAGAGTGCTTACGGAGCTTAGGGTGCGGTCGTCTTCTTGCTTTCCTTGGACCTCGGCTGATGTCGGCGTTATCGCTGGAAGGCTAAGCATGCGAATGGAGAGTACTCATGGGGTGTGAATGGGGATACAGGAAAAATTGTGAATATGAAAACCTATGGGCTGTACGAGTCTGCCAGTGTCAAGGTAATCGTCCTGCTCTCCGTTTGCAATTGCACTGTTGACTGAACAAACCGCACCATCTACAGATCCAAACACTGAAAACAGCTATCGAGGTACGTTTTCTTTCTGCTTCCGCATGTACAACTTTTGACTGTCTGATATTGTCGCTCCAGGCCGCCCGCATGCTCTTAAGGGTAGACGATGTCGTGCAAGCGATACGGAAGGAGAAGGATCAGAGTGAGGGAGGTGGTGGAGCACCCCCTGAGGAGATTATGGAGGGTTAATGATCTGGTAGCTATTGCCACATTTCGTTGACGGCTCCTGACGCTTATTTCTTCAGCGATCTAACACACGTCTCTGCAATCACTTCGATACTGGTGAGTGCTCAAACCTGATCAGGTGCTTTCCCGCTTATGGACGTTCTCGTTTGTGTTGATATTGGCTTCGATCCTCGAAGCTAATCTGGAGTTGTTTGAGGGAGACTTGGGTTCTTTAACGTCTTATTTAATGTATTAACTGCAGTAATGCTTTATCCAGCTCCCTTCACAGCACAAACTCTGACTCAGTTAGAAATTTTGCAATTCTGCAACCCGCCCCATGGACAAGGGCAACTCAATCCATTCTAAACCCTTTCGAAGATATACAAATATGCCAACTTCTTTAATTCCTTCACACTCTCCTCATCCGCCTTGACCACCTTCTCATCATTAAACAGCACCCAATTGTCCCCAACGCGTGTATGTGCAACGTAGTGCCCCGAATGGACTGAAGGTCCTTTATGTGAGATGAATGCTTTGAGCCGGTATCGCGCTGGCAGATCTGTCGACCCAGGTATCGAAGGAGCTGGGGCGGGCGCGGACAATGGGGCAGCGTCTTCGCCTGTGTCGTCAGGGTGACTGAACAGCCATTCTACTGCACGTTCCATATCTCCCGCCTACAATAATCGCGTCTTTAATACCAAAATGTACAGTGTAAGCTTGAAGCCCACTTACAGTTTCACGCAGTGCTTTGCGTGCCTGGGCAGGTCTGAAACCCATATCGGACAACATATTCACTTGCTCCACTGGCGGTTCAGGAACGGACGAGCCTCCGCTACTGGAAGCTGATAGTTGGATAGGGGCGTCAATGTCTACACAAAAGTTAGTCAATTCGATTTTCATAGAAAGATCACGACAAACCTGGATCTTCCATGTGAGCAAACAACCACTCCATCGCAGCTTCTGGGTCGGCGCTTCCTGTCGCTAGCAAAGCTTTTTGACATCGAACTGTCGGGAAACCCATTCCCTCCAGCTGCGCCATTGCTGCTTCATTGAATTGAGGGAGTGCAGAGGCTACAAATGAAAAATGTTCATCAGCGCTGTAAACGGGACGATTTGTAGAATGAGTATACAGACCAGCTGCATCATCTGGCAGTTCCTCCTCAGTTGACTGAAGTCCACGCCCGAGTTGATGTTCGCCGAACTCGAGCAGATCGTCGGGAGGCAGGATCACAGGGATATCTAAAATCATCAGCGTTAAGAGCGCGTAATAGAAATCAGCACTTGCCCAATTTCGCAGGGACCCAGTTGACGAGCTGGAACTTCTTTGCATGTATAACGAGGACCTGCGGGAACGAAGCAAATTTGGTTCGCCTTCAAACAGAAATGAGTCTTAAAATATCTGAATGATTTATGGATTAACTCACTTTATAGCATGTACCGACTTCTGGCAATGTGGACACGCGTATTCCAGTGCCTCTGAACCAAGTAGTGCTTCGAGGCATTGCACTAGCTGAACTGCAGCATAGATGACCTTCCCATCTGCACCTTTCTCTTTTTCGTGCGCGGTTACAGCGACGCTAACCACATCCATCGCATCCACTCTATACCTCACCTTCTTGCAGTCACCACATTGGAGACGTTGTTCCATGCCGTACGAGAAGATTGTTGTTGGATCTAGCAAGAAAATGAAATCGGCGATCGCGTCACCGTTGAAAGGGTTTTACCTTGATCAGAACGATCTTTATACTTATGCATATCCCTCCTCAAGACGGTAATCAAATGCGTGAAAAACTCCTCCGAATCCTGCTGCCTCATCGTCGAGAACTCCTCGTGGCCCTTCCCTATGAGCGCTTTAAACCCTACCGGTCTTATGCCCTCCTGAAACACGGGAGTCGGAGATGAATCCTGCAGCGCCGAGATACTGGGCTTGCCGGAGTAATTCGCTGGGTGCGAGTACCGTCCGCTCAGCAAACCATCAGCAATTTTATGCATCTGGCACTCAACGCAATCGGCGGGGAGCGCGACAGTGCATGCAATCGCGTGGGTTTGAGCGAGGATATCGTACCGCATCTGGAACTTGGGGAGGGAGAACAGGGTTTGCAGGACGGAGGCCATGTAGCAGCTATAAAATTCTGGTAAGCTAGGAATGGGACAGGTTCTGGGATGACTTGCCTATTACCAAGATTTTGGAGGCCAGTGAGTCCGGGCCCAAATACGGGTTCGAGGGCGAGACCGTCTTCAGTAGTTAAAGAAAAGTCGTATTTTAGGTTGTGTTCAATTTGCTGGATAAGAATTTCAGAAGGAGTCCGATAATGTCGAAATAAAAGTAAGTTTACAAGTTCAGTCATGCTCTTCTCAGTCTTCGTTAGTATCTGAACGTTGATGCCGAACGTAGATAAATGCGCCGCCAGCTCCGGATCCTGTTTCGCGTCGTTACAGACATAGCAGTAAACATCTACCGGAAGCAATCTAAAACAGAGGGACTCTGAAAGACAGTGAATTCACAAACCTGCCTCGCCTTCCGGCGTAATTGTTCCCAATTTCACGCTGACGCCGTGACCTGTGACTTCGTAATGGGCCAGCCCGTGGCCATTTCCCCCAAGTCCTCCATATTGTTGACGTCCACACCCCAGCGAGCCGCATGTCATACATAGCCAGAGGTTCTCCTTGAGGTCACAACTTGAACAGTGAGCGAGACCTGTGCAGTATTAAAACTTGTCTCCTGGGATTTAGTTTTCAGCATACCTGACGCAGGAATTGGTCCTATGGCAAGTTGCTCAAGAGTAAGCGTATGTTCACATGGTATAATCTCCTCTTCCCATGCTTTTACTTCAGATTGGCGGGCGGAAGACATGGATTGCATGACGCCATCGACAAGAGATTGAATCTACAACTATGATAAGTAGATAATAACAAAAATGAATGTGATCTCACACCTTGGGGTCACCGACAGCATTCACGATTTCAGAGCCCTTTCCTGCATCACAATTCCAACACTTGATGGCCGTCGAATATTCGTACTTGTCTTGCTCCCGATCTTCTGCGATGGCTAATTTTGTCATTTTTGCTGGAGGTTCTTTCTCCTCCGACTAATGAAACACACAGCTAAATGCAACGCACACAAGGTCACGTTGTAGCACTTACACGCTGTGCCGATGGCTTAAGCTTGCGCTTGACGTTGAGGGTGAATCGGTGCCCCGATTTCTGAATATGTGTGCGTGCATGATGCTTTGTATCCTCAATGCATCCTCCATTAAAGCAAGTCAAGCATACTTCTACTCCATAAATTGAATCCTGATCAACACGGTAAAACATTTGCTCCAAAGACAAGAAAGAGAACAAGCCTGATTGTCAAAACACTGAGTACATTCCTCGCGATTCACTGATTGTGAAAGTCTAGGAGGCTGTAGGTGCGCAAGCTCGCCGAGATGGGAGCAAAGAGACATGGTAGATCGGTGTAAGAATGGCCGTTCATCGAGAGGACTCGAGTTATAGGAGATTCATGTCATGTGATGTCCACGCAAGGGCACGTGCTATTTTTTTTTTCCATACTATTAACTTACTTGAATCTTTTCATACACCTAGGGTCTGCGACAGATGTCGCAGAAAGCGTTGCAAAACGGCCACGCCGAGGCGCCCGTCGAAATATCATATGAAGTCTCATCGCTGCCACCAGTCGTAGGAATCAACTTTGGCAACTCTTATGCCTCTATTGCTGTTTTCACCAAGGTTTAAATCAATCTAGGTGTTGCATGGATAGCGCTAACGATTTTTCAGGAAGGAGTGGCAGAATGCATAGCAAATGAAGATGGAGAACGTCAGATTGCGTGTGCGATCTCATTTAACGGTGAAGAAATTGTGAGTAGCATTACTGTTCGATGAGGGGTATCAGGAGCGATCGTGATTCCTTGCAGTACATTGGGAATCAAGGAACGCATCAACTTGTCAAGAATGCCCAAAATACCATCACTGGATTCCGCAATCTGCTCGGGAAAAAGTGAGTATACCTTTGCGCCGAACGAGTTTTCGGTTCCGATCGACAACTTTTCTAGATTCTCTGAGATACCCCAGTCTCAATTGACCAAATCCGCACCCGTCATACAGCACCCCCACATACCGGACGAGCCAGCTTACAAGGTTCAAATTCTCCAACCAGCTCCTACACCACTCCCTCGGAGTACTGTTACTTCTAATCTCAACACACCGGCAGCCTCCCATGCACCCACACCCCGCTCTGAACCCGTTCCTGCGGAACGGATCTTGACGGTTTCTGAAGTGACTACCATGTTCATATCTTCCCTGGTCGAATCTGCAGAAGATTTCCTCGGAAAGAAAGTACAGGGTGCCGTCATCACGGTTCCCACGTGGTTCACTTCTTCCCAAAAAGACGCTCTTGAGAAGGCGACAACGAATGCTGGTGTATCTGTCCTCCAGCTGCTTGACGAAGCTGCTGCTGCCGCCGTCACAACTACGTCTGACTTTTGGAGTCCCGGCCTTCACCCGGACCGCACCCAACTAATTGTTGACCTCGGCGCTTCCTCACTCTCGCTTTCTCTCCTTTCGATCCGCTCTGGGCTTGCCTATGTTCTGTCCTCTTCCACAACACCCAATGTGGGGGGAGACATCATTGACGACAAGCTTATCAAATTCTTCGCAGCAGACTTTACAAAAAAAACCAAAACACTCCTCACCGTGTGCCCTTCGACCTCCACCGCCGATGCACGCGCCGAGTCCCGCTTGCGACTTGCCATCGAGCATACTAAGCGCACAATCAGTGCTTCACCAGGCGCAGCCAACTGTTCAGTCGAGTCTCTAAAAGATGGTCTCGACTACACTGGTTCGATAAACCGCATGCGCTTCGACTTGGTCGTGCGTCCTGTCTACGAGTCTGTCTCCTCTGCTGTGCTTAAGCTGCTTGAAGACGCCGCAATTGATGCTCACGACGTCGACGAGATTGTATACGTTGGGGGCTCGACGTGCTTACCAGGTCTAGATGAGCAGGTGGTCGTCGCTGGCGGGTTCCGGGAGGACGTGGAGACGCCGTTCATGCGTGGTACAATCGTAGGCGGGGGTGTTGGCGACCCGACGACGGTACTGGCGAGGGGGTGTGCCCTGCAAGCGGCTCTTGTGGCATCTATATCCCATGATGAGCAAAATGCAGAACTGCTGGAGGCATTCCAGAGGCCCGATCACCAGACAGATAGCACTCGGATTAATGAGGTTCAGGTAACCAGTCGGACGATTGGCATGCTATTCCCCGATCCGTCTGCTGATGATAAAGAGTTGGGGGGGATGTGGATACCTGTTGTGCAGCAGGAGACTGCGTTGCCTTGCAGGAGGACGGTTGCGTTTGATGTTGGATTAGCAGAGGAGTCGAAGCGATTTGCGTTTGAGGTATGGCAGGTAAAGGAGTCTATCCGTATCGAGAAGGTGCTGCCGCCGAAATTGGAGAACGGGGGTGTCGACGATGCAGATGAAGAGGAGGAAGAAGAAGAATTGGAGGTGAAGCATCGTGTGGTCAGTAAGGAGGTCTACCTGGGCGCTATTGAAGCCAATGCCCTGCTTGGGATCAAGGTCAAAGGGAAAACGAAAGATGCGGGCAAATGGACAACCTTGGTAGAGGTACAGTTTGTTATGGAGCTCGATGGATCATTGAAAGTCGATATGAAGGAGATAGGTGGAGCTACTGGCGCGACCGGGAGCCTCAGGGTGCCTGCGGTGAGCTCATCCAGATAATTTGCAGCTGTCGTTATTGTTAGACAAAACTACAAGTTTTATGAGATTTCGTCTGTCGCAATTCACTTTTGCCCCCCTAAGTGGCACGTGATCGATGTGACGGTATTTCCCGTCACTGCCATTTGAAACTCGTTCACCTACCACCTCCACGCAAAAGCTCAATGGCTTTCCTCGGACTTCGTAAATGGCCTACACCCGCGAGTTTTTCTTTCACCCTCTTTTGCTCACACGCGTTTACTCGAATTTCAGATCGTCAAGCCTCTGTGGCCCTTTATAGTTGCAGGAACCGTGGTGGTATACGCCGTCTCGCGCATCCAAGATAGTGCAGTCAGATGTACGTCTTGCCCTTCTCTATTACCGATATTGGCTCATTACCAAGTTTCCTATTAGCTGTCGAGTACCGTAACGATCCCCGCAACCCGTACGCGGCACAGATCGCAAAGGAGTCGTCATCACATTAGATTACCGCTGGCTGGGTTTGGACTAGCTTGTGACATGCCCAATAGAAAGCAATTTCTTGTCTTTTGCAGCGCTCATTGCTGGACAGTGGACTCTGACGACTGAACGATAGATGCACTGCATGAATTGATCATCTATACAATTCCTTCAGACTTCCTAATTAACCTCGTCTCTTCCTATGTCAAAAATGTATTTTTGGGATTGGGACAGGTGATTGAAGACAATCATGAAACCCTCCAAGTTCACCAGATCAAGCCAATGAGCATAGGAAACATGGAAATGCAGAGCATCGGCAAGAATGCGTTCGTTACCTAAGGAACAAACTAGGAATCTTTTGGCTTCGATGGAGGCTCCGCCGGAGGGACTCCCCATTCCGGTAGACCTTTCGGTCTTTGTATTCTTTTAGGCTCCCAGTCCTCGTTTGCAGCTGCACTTAGACGCTGCATCCGTGTAAAGGTCATCCTCAGCGAGCGTCTCGTGGGAGTAGAAAACATACGAAATACTCTTCTCGAATATCAAACTTCTTTCTGTTCTTGTCCAGATTGAGCTCTTGCTCCTTCGTCACCTAATTCGCTGCCTGAGCTGCTGCGCTTTATAGCACACACAAGAGACATACCTGCTTCACCTTCTGATCATGCATATCATACCGTGTTTGTGTGAATGTCGAGAGACCGTATGACGCCGCAACCATCATCAACACGAATGGGACCCCGAATAAGGCTGGATACCTTCTGATGGTCCGGTTGAGGTTCGTCTCATGCACTGGTCTTGAGGGAAAGACCGCCATGATGTATGTATGTAGATCGACGACTTGCGGAACCCTAACCCTATGCAGCCGGATTTGTTTCCGTTTCTAGCTTATCGGATCTCTTTATCATTCCAACCACTTGCGTGATCTAGGGGTTCCGTCAGTACGCGTATATCTGTGAAGCTCGTTCTCGCCGACCTCCACACTAACAGCCTTCAATCTGTTCTATTTATCAAGAGCAACCATGAGCGGTTTGTACTTTATAATTTTTTATTTTATTTTAAATTTTATCACTGAAAGAATTCAGTCGTGGTTGTGCTTGGCGCGCAATGGGGAGACGAAGGTAAAGGGAAGCTAGTCGACATCCTCTCTGCGAATGTAGATGTCTGCGCACGTTGTGCAGGCGGCAACAACGCTGGACATACGATTGTCGTACCTATCGGTCCGGAGAAGATCATGAAGACCTTTGCATTCCACTTACTTCCCAGTGGCAAGTAATAATCACCTGCAATAGATTAAAAAAATGTGACTTGCTATAGGGCTCATAAATCCTGCGTGCACGGGTGTGATTGGATCTGGTGTTGTTGTTCACTTGCCTTCTTTTTTCGCGGAGCTGGATGCCTTGGAATCTCAAGGCATCTATATATTCATGTCGCGTGTAGTTTGATTCCTTACTGATATACCTTTTATTACAAAGGCCTGGACTGCACTAATCGGGTGTTCATCTCTGACCGTGCCCACCTCGTGTTCGATTTCCACCAGATTGTCGACGGGCTCAAGGAAGTTGAGCTGGGCGGCTCCAGGTACATTTCTACCACTGTCTCAATGACATCCTGACATGTCATTTTAGCATCGGAACAACTAAGAAAGGCATTGGCCCTGCCTACTCCGGGAAGGCCTCACGGTCTGGCTTGAGGGTACACCATCTTTTCGACGATACCTTTGCGGTGAAGTTTAGAAAACTCGTAGAAGGGCGATTTAAGCGATATGGACATTTTGAATATGACACAGAGGGAGAGATAATGCGGTACAAGGTTTCTAGAGTCTTGAAGTTTTTGCTGCTGGGGGTGCTGAATTATTTGATGATAGGCTCTTGCGGATCGACTCCGCCCTTACGTGATAGACAGCCTGACCTACATCCACAATGCTATTTCCTCTGGGAAGCGTGTGCTGGTAGAGGGTGCAAATGCGCTTATGCTTGATATTGACTTTGGAACGTACCCCTTTGTCACGTCGTCCTCCACGTCCGTCGGCGGGGTTTGCACGGGTCTTGGTATTCCACCGAAACTGATAGGGAAGGCTATCGGAGTGGTGAAGGCATACACCACGAGAGTGGGTGGGGGACCGTTCCCCACGGAGCAGCTTAACGTTGGTCGGCTCTAACTTTTATCTGTCCAGTAGAGTTAAATTGGGGTTTTATAAGGACGTAGGTGTTCATTTCCAGGAAGTAGGCAAGGAATACGGGACGACCACTGGCAGACGCCGGCGCTGCGGATGGCTTGACCTCGTTGTGCTGAAACATTCTTGCTTGATCAACGGATATGATAGCCTTAATATCACCAAACTTGATGTCCTGGATGGGGTGTCGGAGATCAAAGTTGGTGTCCGGTACTTGGTTGATGGGAAGGAGCTTCCTGGATTTCCTGGTTCGTTTCTTTTGCTTCTAGATTGAGTTGGATGCTGAGCCAGGTTGTGTGCCAGCCGATCTGGAAGTGCTAGCGAAAGTTGATGTGGAATATATGACATTGCCCGGATGGTGTTGCGGCATCACCGCCATCCCATCGTATGATGCACTGCCAGAGAATTGTAAGAAGTACGTCCGGTTTATAGAAGAGTTTTTGAGTATTCCCGTGGAGTGGATTGGGGTTGGACCTGAGAGGGAAAGTATGTTAAGAAAGTAGATACATAGTTACGTTACTGTGAATGAAAATGATGGCGGCTGTTGTCAGGTAATTGATGTTGGAACGGTCTCATCTTTTGCTGCTGTGCTCGTCGTAGCGTCTTCGCCTCCTTTGTGTGCTCGTCGTACGTAGCATCTTCACGCTCTTTCCATCCTTTTTTCTTGGCAGCCTTGCCGTCCTGCTCGACAGCGTACCCTACTTACATTCAATCTGGCTTCACAAACACTATGCTCTCTTCTACTTGGTTCTTTTCTTTTCTTCTGCTCTTTTCTCCTATAGATGCTGCTCATTCTTCTGTCCGTTCTCGTCCTCATCGCTCTCTGACTTTGGTAAAACGTGAGTTGCACCAGAGACAGAGTTCAGGTGACCCCCTTGCTAATCTGCTAAGTGTGTATCACATCTTACCTTGTTTCTCATTCATTCAACTTTGGCTTAGATCTCCATCTCCCTGGCTTGATTTCGAGTTCCTCGTCAGATTCATCCTCCAGTTCATCCTCCACTCCCCCGTCGAGCACCCCCTCCTCGAGCATACCTTTGTCAGGTATTCCCTCCTCGAGCATTCCCTCACCGAGCATTCCCTCATCAGGTATTCCTTCCTTGAGCATACCTTCGTCAGATATTCCCTCCTTGAGCATACCTTCGTCAGGTATTCCTTCCTGGAGCATACCTTCATCAGGTTATCCTTCCTGGAGCATACCTTCATCAGGTTATCCTTCCTGGAGCATACCTTCATCAGGTATTCCTTCCTGGAGCATACCTTCATCAGGTATTCCCTCCTGGAGCATACCCCCACCAGGTATTCCCTCCTCCAGCATTCCCTCATCAAACATTCCCTCCTCCAGCATTCCCTCATCGAGTACTCCCTCTTTGAGCACACCCAGCGGTGGCCCATTTCCTCAGGTAATAAAACTCTTGCCAGCCATCTCGACAGCACTCCCTCTTTCATCGATCCTTCCGCCGATAGTTTCACCGCCACTTTGGGGGTCTTCAACTCTACCATCTTCGACCTCTTCATGGCTACCTCCATCCTCGACCTCAACAGAGGGTGGCGGATCTTCAACTCAGCCATCTTCGACTTCAACAAGTGGCAGCGGTTCAAGCAATGGGGGATCTTCCACTCAGGCTCCCTCATCTGGTGGAGGTCTCTTTCCATCGATCTTTCCATCGATCCTTCCGCCACTATTTTCATCTCAGTCAGAAGGTGGTAGCATGAGCACTGGGGGATCTTCGGCTTTGACTCCCTCGACCTCGTCTGGTGGTGGTGTCCTTCCATCGATCCTTCCGTCACTATTTTCATCGCCGCTTGGGGGATCCCCAACTCTGCTGCCATCCTCGAGCTCAACGGGTGGGGGATCGTCTGGTGGTGTCTTTCCATCGATCCTTCCGCCACTATTCTCATCCCAGTCAGAAGGTGGTAGCATGAGCACTGGGGGATCTTCCACTCAGGCTCCCTCATCTGGTGGAGGTCTCCTTCCATCGATCCATCCATCGATCCTTCCGCCATTATTTTCATCCCAGTCAGAAGGTGGTAGCATGAGCACTGGGGGATCTTCGGCTTGGACTCCCTCGACCTCGTCTGGTGGTGGTGTCCTTCCATCGATCCTTCCGTCACTATTTTCATCGCCGCTTGGGGGATCCTCAACTCTGCCATCCTTGAGCTCAACAGGTGGGGGATCGTCTGGTGGTGTCCTTCCATCGATCCTTCCACAGACCAGTTCATCGCTACTTCCATCCTCGACTGGGGGATCATCGACTGCACTTCCAAGCATATCCATACCACTCGGCAATGCTACTACTTTCCCACCTCCCAGCAACACCACTACTTCTTCACCTTCCAGCCATACTTTGAACGGTGCATCGACCAGTGGGTCTGCTGCAAGCACAAGTACTTCAGCACCTAATGTTACCATCAGTTTCCCCGCACCGAGTGATAATATCAGTACCACCTTCACTTTGAGCACCTCTACGAGTTCCCCCTCCACTACCACGACTTCTATGTCCATCTCCGTTCCTGCGGATCTTTCATTCATCCTCACGGAGACTAGTTTGGTCTTTTCGTCCATATCGTCGTCTTCGATCTATAACACGCTTACGAATCCTGATCAAGCTAGCAGCACTGCGACCGCACAACCATCTACGTCGGCAATTCCTCCTTTCTCAACTATTCCGAATAGGATCTACCCCCGACAACAGCTGGACCTTAGTCAGGATTTACAGAATTATACCTTCATCAGTATCTCGTTCACTGGGGCGCTTAATTGGATGTTTGTGGCAAACAGCCCGACCTCAGTCAGTCAGATTTTCGCATATATGCCCGTGGTACTCTATACCGCGTTGCAGACAGCTCGTTCGTGCTTTATACCTATATACAGTGTCTGATGGCTGATTGTTCTACTATGAAGCTTCGGAGGTCAAGACGTATTGTTTGCAGGCTTACGTTCCTTCAAACTTCCAGAATGACACGAGCAGCCTTGGGACATTATTTTTGGGATATATACCTTCATCTCTGGTTGCGACTCTCGCTGCGCAAATCAAGGCTACTCAGTCGCGGTTCTATACGGCCGCCCCTGACAACGTTGCCAAGCAGCTTGCTGGATTCGTCAACCCTAGCTTCAACCTGGAATCTGTCCCGGCCCCTAATCTTGGCAGCAGCGGCGGGGGGTCGTCGAGCAGTGGTGGATCATCCAAAAGCAGAAATGCGCGTCAGGATGCCATCATCGGCGTAATAAGCGCCTTGGGCGCCATTGCGCTTCTGATACTCGCGTTCCTCGTCTATCGCTACGTGAAGCGCAGACAGGCGATGGCCCATCGGCGGTTGTCCGAACCCGCGCCTGCGAGTGCGTTTGTTGGTGCACGACCGGAGGGCAGGGAGTTTGACCAGGACAGTGTGGGCGGTGCAAGACGACGGAGCTTTTATTATGCAGAGGATTCGTTACGAGGGTTCCAGGGCGAGAGGCAAGATGTCGGTCAGTTTGATAGCAATCCGTCGAGGATGAGCCAGAGGAGGAATGTTGTGCCTGCTGCGATCTCGGCGCCGATATTGAGGGAGAGCAGTATGAACTGGTAGAGGTTCCTGGTGGATTCTTTTTTGGTTATTTGTGATTGTACGTTTTCGTCCTCACTGACTTCGGAGTGCACAAGAGTGCTCCGTTTTGTGGATATACGTTAGTGGTCCAGGTTTCGCTCTCTGCCTCAAAACTTATACATATACCTATTCTTGTTGGAACGCATCTCTTGATGTTTTGTCTCTTTTTCAGCTTCTGAGTATTCTCGCGTTTCCAGTGATGTTTTCTAGTGGGGTCTAGGATTGATTTACCTTTTTTTATTTATTTTCTACTTCATAGCTCCAGATACAGTACGCACACGTTGCTGCATGCTGGACAAGCTCCGTGACGCTGTTTACCTGCTGCATCTAATATCAAGTTGAATACATCCTCGGCAACCATGAACTTGAAGTGATCGGACCACTTGTAAATTTATTCGGACCTGAGATCATCCTGCGATCAACTTTCTTTTTTTTTTTTTGCCGTGACCCAGGTGAGCACAGTGTGTGTGCCAGTGCAGTGTGATGTCGACCACGGCTCCGGCTAAGCGTATTGGCCTTGTGAGTAACAAAATCATCCGGACCGATGGACATCTCGGTAAACAGCGCAAAACTACCCCCCGGGTCGACGTGGGTGACGACGGAGGCAGGCAAAGGAAAATGCCTCATACTAATGGCATACCTAACGGACATTACGGACAAGAAAAAAATGCTCGACGAAAACAGGCGCGTTCCTCTTGGAATGGGGAGGACGCTACAATCAATGGAAGTGGTGCGGGGTCAAGCAACGCTGCACAGCTGCAAGAACAGCGAAAACAGCTCCCCATTGCACAAGGTGCGTGTTTATTCTTTCCCGTGTGTTGGTCATTCATTTTGGTGTAGGAAGGGATGCTTTGGTACAGGAGATACGAAATAACGATGTTACAGTGCTATTAGGCGAGACTGGCTCTGGCAAAACCACTCGTGTGTAATTTTAATCAGTCTTCTGCCAACAGAACTTATGGTGTTTGGCAGAGGTGCCCCAATATCTTCTTGAGTCTGGGATAGTAGGGTCAGGCATGATCGCTGTTACGCAGCCCCGCAGGGTCGCTGCCACATCTTTGGCTGCACGCGTAGCGCTGGAACGAAACACCACCGTTGGAAATATCGTGGGCTATTCCGTCCGGTTCGACGAGCGTTCTAGTGCAGACACGCGCATTAAGTATATGACAGACGGGATGATCGTCCGCGAGCTCCTGTCGGACTCGCTGTTGAGTAACTACAGTGTGGTAGTGGTCGACGAAGCACATGAACGGACACTGCGGACGGACCTCTTGGTTGCGAACCTGAAGAGGATATTGAAGGAGAGGAATGGTGCAGCGGTGGTCAGTGACAAAGGAAAGGGCAAGGCGGACGGAACGAATCCACTCAAGGTCGTCATAATGAGTGCGACTCTAGATGCGGAGAAGTTTAGCAGATTTTTTCACAAGTGTGTTTTCACTCATTCCTTTCTGCCTCTGGTATGTGTAATAACTGGGGATGTGCAGCGCGAGGATTCTGTATGTCAAGGGACGCCAGCATCCTGTGAAGATTTATCATTCATCAGAGGGCCAGTCAGACTATGTAGATTCCGCTCTGCGGACGTTCTTCCAAATACATACGGACCAGCCTTCGGGAGATGTTCTGATATTTTTGCCAGGTCTGCTTTGGTATTGTACCCCGACATCGTCTTGTTTGCACTCATACTCTCAGCCCAGGTCAGGAGGATATTGAGAGCCTCGAAAAATCTATTCGGCTTTTTGCCAACCGGTTACCTCAAGATGCCGCAGAAGTGAGTGTCATTCGGTGTCCGCAAAATATATTCTAATTTTTGCAGGTTCTGATATGTCCAATGTATGCTGCCCAAGCTCCCGGACAGAATGCCAAGGTTTTTATGACCACCCCGCCGAACACGCGGAAATGTATATTAGCGACTAACATTGCGGAGACGTCCATTACGATTCCGGGAGTCAAATACGTTATTGATACCGGGATGTGTAAGGAGAAACGGTACCTTGCTCGAGATACTGGTGGTGGTAGGTTTCATCATTGTGATATCAGAATGTCGCCTGAAAGCTGGACAGGGTTCGACACTCTATTAACAAAGCCTATTACCAAGTCTTCTGCGATGCAGCGCGCTGGGCGCGCCGGACGGGAGGTATACTTGATACCAATGCAAACCTGCTGGAACTTAGTTATCAATCATCAGGGAACGGGCATATGCTTTCGACTGTACACTGAAGATGCTTTCAATCACATGCAACTTGCACCAGAGCCGGAAATAATACGCTGTAGCCTTACATCAAGTATTCTGCAACTGAAATGTTTGAACCAAGACTTGGAGGAACTAGATTTGATGGATATGCCTGACTTAGAATCCGGTGAGCACTCGGTTATTGTTTTTTTTTGTTTTGTCCCAAGCAAGGACTAAACATGGTCGCGATCTTCAGTCTCTTCCGCTTTAAAAACGCTATGGCTCCTGGATGCCATAAATACCAAAAAGGAACTAACGCCACTAGGTCGCGAAATGGCCTTTTTTCCACTGGAACCAGTGTATGCTCGTGCTGTCGTTGCATCCAAAGATCTTGGTTGCACATTTGAAATCATCGACATCGTATCTGTCCTATCTGCGACGTCCAAGCTTTTTGTGGACGTGACAGAGCAGCGTGAAGCTGCTTCAGATGCACGGCGCATGTTTCGACACCCATCTAGTGACCACCTCACCGTCCTTAATGCAGTTCGTTCATACACGGAGATTGCAGCAACTGAGGGAAAATCTGCGAGGAAAGCTTGGTGCAGGAAGCATTTTTTAAATGAGAGGACATTACTCGAGGCAGTCTCCATCTGTGAACAGCTGAGGCAGACTTGTGGAAGGATGGGGATTGACTGGAAGACTTCGTGTGGGAACATGGAGGAGCCAGTGGTGAAGAGCTTGGCGCACGGGTTGGCGCAGAATTCCGCGTTTTTACAGCCGGACGGTTCATACAAACAAACGATGGGGCAATCGGTAAGTATCTCTTTCGCCTGGTCATCAATGATTTTTGTTTCTTAATTCCGGTTTTTTCTTTCCTTTTTACTTTTTCAGATTGTCAAAATACATCCTGGCTCTGTGTTGTGCGATAAAAAGGTGCCTGCTATTGTGTATGACGAGCTGGTACGTTAGCTTTGTGTATATCCTTCACGTCTGACTGTCTCGTAGATATATACCAACCAGATATATGCCCGTGGAGTATCGTCTGTTCCCAAGAGTGTGTTTGCAAGCATCGGAGCTCTCAACCGTAGAATTTCGTGATTCGTGCAGGACTTTCATATTCATACATAGAGGGATTTTTTGTTTATGGTCCACTGGGACATGGTCTTTCTGGTTCTTGGGTCTGACTGGTTTTTCCTATGCGAATTTGTTCTTGATAAACTCAGTATCCAAGGTATCATTATTATTAGCCCACAATCTAACGTGATATCAAGTATGTTATGATTCTAATGTAGCCAACAATCCTTTCCACACGAAATCCCTCGCGTTACCACTCGACTCTGTGTATTTTGCCAGAAACACCTCATCGTATGTCACTAGGATCGGTCGGCACGCGATTAGATCAAAGCATTCATTATTTGAAAACACGGCAGACTCACCAGGCACCAACGCCTTCTCCCTCATCCATACCTCAAATATTGCCGCTGCTTCTGGTATACTCAACTGCTCGGGCACCCGCACAGCCTGCAATCCTTTCGTGTACTCTTTGAACATTCTTGAGCGAACCTTGTCGTACGGGCTCGGCGGGGCGGCTGGAGAGGCAAGGTCCAGGGCGTCTCGAAGTTCGAGGGAGATAGGGTAGGTAGTGGAAGAGGCGCTGAGGGCACCGAGGAACGCGCCTTTGGCCTGTAGGAGCAGTCAGATAATTATATTCACGAAGGAAACGTGGGGATACTGACAAATGCGCGTCTTCCTGAGGCGAAGTCCAGGATTAGTCGCGGGATGGAGAGGTGGTATGGCCGAATGGGTACGAAATGGGGATCACGGTATGCCGAGCGGCGGAAGAGAGCTTGGAACTCGTCAACTGCTAGCAGGACGGGGTGTCTGGAATGGAAACATCTGTGAGAATGTATCCATGTAAAGAGTGATGCGTACTTGGTTTGTGTGCTAAGCTCCGTCATTAGTGCATCTAGAATGACTGGGGCTGACGATGGGTCTTTCAATGCCACACCAACGAGGTCGAACAGATTGGTGCCGCTGGGCACTTCCCGTCTCTCGAACACGAGCTTCTTGCTGGTCGACAGCCTCTGCAGTGCGTCGCGGTTAACGGTCTGTAGCTGTTGCAGAGTCTGGTACGAGACGCTAGGCTGGATGTACGTCCGTGTACGGAGCTCGTATTCATAGGAGGTAGTAGAGTTGATGAGATTAATGGCTGGGTAGTATAATGGATTGATCAGAGTTGAAGGTGGGAGGGTTGATTGGGCGCACCTCGAGGAATGTAGATGACGATCCAGCCAGTGGATATACAATGCTTGACCATTTGGAGCATGAGGAAACTTTTTCCGCATCCGGCGCGGCCAGCTGGTTACGGTGCATGTTGACATGAGCAAAACGCATGAAGAGGAAAGGACATACTGAGGACAGACCGGGTATCCCGACTTGATTTGTCTTGCGCATTTTGCATAAGCTCAGCTGTCCGTAGCGTGACATCACGAATGACTGAACAAGGCTGAGAGAGTAAGCGGAACTATGTGTTCACGTTAAGCCAACGTTTGACAGCCGAATTGAACACGCGCCTCTAAATCCATCGTTTTAGGTAGTCCAAATATAGTGACAGGATCGTTGTCTGTCATGGAGAAAGCAGTGGCTTTGCCGATCATATTTTTGGTTAGGGATTCCTGGGAGTATGGGTGAGTTGGAAGTCTGATTGAATGGATATGGAGATTACAGACAGGACGGAAAATGGGCAGAGCAAGATTTCTTGGTTCGTTAGGCGAGAACGCTGTGCTAGTTAATTGGTCAGCGGGTAACCGTTTAAATGGCTGAATTGAAGAATTTTAGCTTTCGACTAGTGAGCCAGTAATAATCCATACTACAAGATTTGGATCCCATGTCTTGAAACGGCTCTGCTGTTTGTCAAGATTACGAAACGACCTGCCTATGAAAGAAACAGTTAAGGTACAAAACGAAACAGATACAGACATACGAGTAGGTCTAGAGTCTGATGCTATATCCTCCTCGCTTGGGCTATAGAATCTGAACTGCTGGTATGGAACGGAGGCTTTGAGGAGATTTGGGTATGTCGCATTGGAAATCCGGGCAAGCATGTTTGGTGTCACGCGGTGTCACGGAGAGTTCATCACGCATCACGCGGGGTTTGAAACAACAAGAAGATCAGTCACTTACAGCCGCATGTGCCATTGTAATGAGGACCGCGAGGTCGGTGGCTTTTGCGAACGCCGAGTTGGGCCATAAGCGCAGTTGTTGGAGGCATGATCCGGACAAGCATCAAGTTGGGCGGTGTCAGCCACCGGTGATAAACAAAGACACACAAAAGATTGACCGCCGAGCATCAGTTCGAACAAGTGAACGCCTTTTTCTTTCGAACCGTCATCTCCTCTCCTTTCTGCTTCTCTTCATCGTATTCATCTCAGTAGTACTCCTTTAATTTTCCATTCAATCTCTTCTTCCCATATCTCATGCGCGAGTCAAACTTCGCCTTTCCAACTCAAAACAAAGCATGTGTATGTATCACTTCTCAGCTTTATGACAGGCGCGGTATGTCTGCTTTCTTATCTCTTTCTTCTCTCTCTTTTTATATCTATTTTTTGCTTCATTTTATAGCACTCGACACAACCGCTCCATTGCCACTGTTCAACTCGCTGACGCATCTAACCTATCTGACCTCTACATCTCCTCGCATCCGAGAAATCATGACCATGGATGGCGGTCTCGAGCGTCTTGTTAAAATCTTACACGACTTTTGTATCTGTCCCCCTCCACCAGAAAATGCTGCCATCCTCTACGGCCTTATGCCGCCCAACTCCCGACCTCCAAAGCTCAATCCAACTTTAAATCCTCAACACTACGATAAGCAGGCCGCATATCGCTTTTCACTCGCTTTTCAGTGTGTCGTCAACATTGGTGTTAGAGGAAGCGAGCCTATCAGGAGCCGCGTGGTACAGGCAGGCACTTTGGATGTGGTCGGTTGCGTCCTCGAGGCTTGGCTCGCAAATAAAGGCTTTGCTATCGGCCCTAGTTCTAGTGCCACAGGCCTGCCCAGAGAGACCAGGGAGCAGAGGCAAGCGAGGAGAGACGCACATATGCTCCAACGTCAGAGAGAGCAAGCAGCTCAGTTGGCGAGGCAGCTAGAGCAGATGCAGCAACAAGAACAACTTCAGCAGCAGCAGCGCCGTGGAGTTCCACGTCCCTCACTTACTCTTGCTCGCGTGCATGACTCGTTTGCTGCCGAGGTGGTGACTTACTCATCATCCTTGCAGGACGAAACCATGTATGTATCTCCTAGTGCTAACGGATCTACCGAAACTTTTCTTCTCTCCACTTCTTCATCCAATCCCAGCGGCGCTCCTTCTGCTTCCAACAGCGATACCGACATGTCCACCACTGCCACTCCTATCGGATCTGGTACCCCTACTGGGTCTGTCATCGTCCCAGGCCGAGATCGCAGTGGCACCATCATCGCACGCCCGGTCTGGGATCCATCACCTGCCCCCGATAACATAGATCCTGCGAATCTTCCCCCTACTGGCGCAAATTTCGCAATCGCCGACACAAGAACCTTTCCTGGGCGACATCGCGCTTACCGTCGGGAGTCAGGTTTCAGTCATTCGTCCGCATCTGCATCCCCATCGACAGATAATTCCCGCCCGGAGACCGAAACGGAGGACGACGGCGATGACCAGGGTGATCGTGATGGTGATATTGATATGAATCGTGCTGAGCGCCGCCGCCTCTTACGCTCAAGGAGACAAATTGACTCCGATGGTCCCTCCACCTCCGCTTCTCCTTCTCCAGAGCGAAGTCCTCGTCCCTTTCCCCACCCTCATCATCAGCGCCTCTCTTTAAGCAGGAGAGCAGTTGGCATCATCTCAGATGAAACGGCCACAGGAGAGGTTGGTGCGATGGAACTTAGCACGGATGCACACATCATCATTAACGACGCCGGAGGAGTGGGTGAGGGTACAGTAGGAATGGGAGTAGGTGGGGTAGAAGTAGAGGATGGGCTTGCGTCGCTAGAACCAAACGATGATTTTGCCATGGGAGCACCCCCCGGTGCACCTGGTGCCATCGAGGAAACGCCAACTGCGAGGGGATTGCCCTTGGAGACGGCGAGGAGAGTAAGGAGTGTACAAGGTGATGCACCAGATATTACCCCAAGAGCTGGAGTGATCGGTCTGCCAACCATGGATGGGGGAGCAGGTGCACCGCCAGGTCGGGTAGGACCTCTACATCCGAATCATCAGCAACATCATCACGGTCACCACCAACGAAACGCTACAATCCGGGGACGCATGGATGCTCCGATCGCTGCGGCTGCAGCTGGCGCTACACCTGGAAGCGGTATACGCCCTGGTGGCCATGGCACATTGCACCATGAAGCTGGGATATATAGGGACGAAGACGTGCTCCTGGGTTTGCAACTTCTTGCGTATCTGAGCAAATATCCGCATGTGAGGCAGGCGTTTTATAAACCTCGGGCGTCATTCCATCCTGCAAGTATGAATTTGGCTGGGGCTCAATATGGCGAGGCAGGGAAAATGAAGGAAAAGGAGCGAGAGAAGACAGGCACTGATTCAAATCCAAATACCAGTGTGACCAAAGACACGCAGGGTGCTTTCCGTGGGTTTACGTCTGTAAGAGGGAGGGACAAGGATCGTGATGCCGCCAATGCGAAAGCCGCTAGTTTGACCACGCCAACACTAGCACCTTCGTCCACAACCCTGCGGCAGACGAATGTGTTCTCGCTCGTGGAGAGGTTCACATTTAAACCTAGTTCGAGTGAGACGGATCTTCCAAACCCACCTCCTAGGCTGCCCACGGAGATCCAGTATTGGGCAGGGGTTATTATGCGTAATGCGTGTAGGAAGGATGATAGTCGTGGTGGAATCCGACAATGTGCAAATAGTGAGGATTGTTTCTTATGTTCTTGTTCGGGTTGTTGAATATGTTTCATAGTGCTTTGTGGTCGTTGGGAATCTTACCCCCGGGAATTTGCAAAGTGCCGACGCTGTCGAAAGGCGAAATATTGTGGGAAGGAGTGTCAGAGTACCGCATGGAGCGAAGGACACCGGTTTTGGTGTAGTGCGAAGGATGGGGACGATGATGTTACAGGAGAGCAACACCAACATCACCACCATGGTGTCGCAGGACAGACTCAGACGCCGGAAGACAGGGGTGAGATTACCATTGCCCCAGACGAGTCCATTGATACCGTGATACCGGTCACGATGACGCCAGGGACCACGGTAGTAGGAAGACCGGAGAGACGGAGAGAAAGAACGCAGGCGGTGGTCAGTAACGCTGGTGATGCGGGTCATGCTAGGGGTGTAGCAACTCCTCATCGGGACACCGTTGTGAGTGGGAATACCCGGGGAGAAGGTAGCACGACTCTTGCGCATCAACAACTACGACTGCAGCAGCACCCACAGCACCAGGTACTGGTGGTTCCATCACCTGTTCGGACTAGAGGTATAGACGTCAGGCCTCAGATGGTGCCTATGCCTACACCAGGTTCCCCTGTCAACAACAATGCGCCTATTGGGAATACTTATCTGACGGCAGACATGTACCCGGAGCTAGGTGGTGGGAGGAGGCGAGCAGAGACGGTCACCGGTGCGACGAATGTAGTTGGGGAAGCTCCGCTGCGCGCGCATCCTCACCCGCATTTCCATATGCATACAAGAAACCATCCACCAAACCCTATGCGATTTGTTCCTGTGCAGCATGCGAGGTCTCCGGATCCGCAAGTCCTGACTACGAGACGGAGAAGAGGAGATAACAGTACTGTTACAGGGGGGTTCCGGCTACCCGTTGAAGATCATGATATGGTTTTGGGGTAGGTAAGGAGACGTGTCATTAGTCTCGTGCCGACATGGTGGCGTGGATATATTTAAATGTCGATCTGTCTTCCGTCTCGCCTCGCCTCGCCATCTCTATCCTCTCATGCTCTTGCTCCAGTCACTGTTCTATACTAGACATTTTGCTCGTCGCCGCATGCCGCGGAGCAACCCTGTCATACCACGCGCGATGCGCGAACGATGTCGTACCTTTTTCTTCGGCTACTACGTTGCGTCGTTCTAGCTACTCGCGTACCTAGTTCCAACTCCCACTACAACCACCATGCACAATCGCAGTTCAGCTACCACTATATACACCAATTTTAGGTTCATTTCAGTCTTGTTGCAAATAGTAATCACCCTTGTTGCATCACGTGCTTGCTGGTGTTTGTATACCAAACAAGATTTTTGTCGGTCATACTAAGTTTTTCTTTCTCTTGTTTATACTACCAGCTCCGTTCTCTTCAATGGTATCGCCATCCTTTCTGGCATTTAACAGATATCTCATCTTACATTTCGTAGGCTGCCCAGGCGACTTTCAAATCTATCAAGTCCCTCGTACCCCTCCTTGACCGCGTCCTCGTTCAGCGTTTCAAGCCGGAAACTGTGAAATTTGCTCAGAAATTGTCACTCTCCAAACATAAGCATTTATAACAGTCTTTTAGAAAACGGCGACTGGCATCTTGTTGCCGACATCAGCAACGAAGGACCCTCTTCCAGAGGCAACTGTCATTGCTGTCGGTCCCGGCGCACCAAACAAGAATGGCCAGATTGTACCTACCCAAGTGAAAGCTGGCGACCGCGTGCTATTGCCTGGTTGGGGAGGCAACTCTATCAAAGTCGGCGATGATGTCTGTGTTCATCTCTCTTGCCACGGTTGATATGTCCAGCTCACAACTTGGGGTAGGAGTACTTCCTGTTCAAAGACAGCGAGATTCTCGCAAAGATTCAGGAGTAGCTAGTCATGATGAAGTTGTAGATGAGGAAGTTACTGCCGCGGAGTCTATCAAAAGTTTTTGATCCTTGGGATTTTTATACATCGTCTGTCGATTGCATCTCTTCCTTGCTCTTACCCACCTCACATTGCTTTTTTTATTTTATATACAATGCAATGATACATCCCTCCACTCATCTATTTCAGTTGGTCAACTCGATGTTAAGCTCTACTCGTATCTCTGCAAGGAGAAAATACACTTGGAGCTTCGTTCTCCTTGGAGGCGATCTTGGATTATCATTTACCATCCGATTGCAGGCCTCCTTCACCAATTGCGCATACATGAGCTCTGCTCTAGGGAAGGACAGCATATACTGAACACTCAAAAGTCCATTTGTGTGGTATCCATTGGCTATGGTTTGTATGCCGATCTAACCACGACGGGGAGCACACCTAGGACATCATCAGATCGTTTCGACGAGATAAAGCCAAGAGCATTACCTCCCGTGGGGAGGGGATAGGACGTGCGGCCCAGGACAGCCAAGAATGCGTTAATAATTCCTCCGTGGGCGGTTATAGAGATAACTGAGCAGAGGGTGAGGGGGAATGATAAGATGTAAGAGTAAAATGTCCTACAGAGTTCCCCGTCATTATTGAAAATCATGTCAAGTACCTCTTTCGCACGTTCTTCAACGTGAGTTCGGGACTCTCGCACTTCAGCTTCCCACAGCAAATCCTCCTCCGAAAAGCCGTGCTCTATTTGGAAAGCAGGAAATCTGGACTCTATGTAGGTCTTCGTCCTACGTTTGTCGCAGGTATGTACGCCATTCTCCTCGCGACAGTTCTGGTTTTGGTATCATACATGAATTGAGTAAAGCGCATGTATGATAGATGGGATTCACCTCTACAACAACGACACATCGAGTGTCTACTATATCCCGGAACGTAATTTCGCAGGTCTGCATTGCACGAGTCAATGGACTGCAGTACAATTTCTGTGGAAGCGGAATTCCAAAAGGAAGCTCAGCGTTCCACCCGTTGCGTGCAGTGACCGCCTGATCCTTGCCGATGGAGGTGAGTTCTGGGTCGGCTTAATTACCCTCTGTCTGTAAGCAAGAGTTATGAAGAGACGGAGGTGTACTACTCACGGCCCCAGACAAGTTCGCCGTCGCCGTTCAGTTTGGACCAGTAGCTGGCAAACATCCGTGCATCAACTTAGGCATTGTATAGCAGTAATTGAGGATGATATTTACTCGTCCCAGGCTTTCGTACCATACTTCGCTTCGGCGACGTTATCTGTTGTCATTTTCCTTCAGCAGTCCACTAGGAAGTTTAAAAAAACGTACGGTATCCTTCGCCGTGTCTGCCTAGGAAAAGGACCTTGTAAGATGTGAAGTTATCGGCGTCTTGATCAAGTTGTTGTATGTGTGCGATGAAATTGGCCCATCCGTTTCGTGATTCATCCAAAAGACCAAACCGAGGCGGGACCTACAGAATATGTAATGGAAAGGTCATTGGAAGATTGACTGCGATTCAAGTTTCGGTAACCGACCGCAGGTACGCCTGTAGCATTTGGGTCATCCTGGACGAAGAAGCCTGGAACTGTCTATAATGAGAGAAAGTTAATTTCTGACATTGCTTCCATTTCGTGTATAACTGACGTCGTAGATCCTTGCGTTGGCCTGGACATGCTTACTTCCAAAGGGTTTTACTGAACTTGGATGCGAGTTGACTGCAAGATCTTTCATCGGTGTTGATGGCAGGATCCTAAAGGCCACGTATATTTTCAATTAGCTATGTGTAGTTCCTTAGTGGTACATCGGATCGCTATGTAATTGAGACGGAGAACCCAAAAGATAGCACTGACAGACGAGAGAGAAAATTCTAATGTTGAGCAGCAAACAACGACTGACAAGCAGACGACGCCGATATAATTAGGCCAATAGGTGCAAGCCGGGGTACAGATGAGATCCTGTCCTTTCGACGCGAACGAATCTTTATTTTAGGCAAAGAACTCCTGTCATCGATGCCTCAGTTCCCTGGCAAGTCTCCAACACAGGATAAAAGCAATAAGTGCCGCTATGCCTCCTAACCTGCACCATTTGTCGCGATGAGTATATTGCGGAGGGAAACAAAGAACTAACTCACCGAAAGATGTAAACCACAGAATTCGACTGTCCTCCCCTCTCATTCCTCTCTGCTGCTTCTGCTGCTCGATCTGCATCTAGATCCCTCAGGACCATTGTCACGTTTCTCATCAATCTCACTGCCAATCGGAGGTTACCCTCCCCGCTAGCGTCTGTAGCGTTCGTTCCCGCATTCACAAGCGGAGGGACGGGGAGAGGTGGTGGCAACACGCCAGCGTTTGGTGACTGCACAGGATCGAAAATGGCAAACATTATGGCCGACAAGCCGGTGACGATAAATTGGGGTACTACGATGAATACGTTGTGTAATCCCTGCATATATATGACGATGATGTGTATTCAAGAATGGAACAGGAGGGACACGTACCAGTATGCTCCCAGCTTTCGAACTCAAACTAGCAGGGTTACTCTCTGTCCTTCCTGGCTCATCTATGTCGTCTATATTATCTTCCCAATGGTCATCCTCATCCCGGACAACGGTGGGACTAACTTCGACCCGGCTGACTCGCGCACCAAGATTCCCCATCACTCTATTCCCATTTGCTGCCAAACTGGTGACTCGGGGTTTTCCTTCTCCCCCTTTCCCATCTTCCGATGCAGCGTCAGAACCATCATCAGAGAGGTCGCCAGGTAAGAAGACTTCTCTTTCTCCAGCTCTGTCTCTTGCATCACCCGTGGTTGTGCGTGTGTCGGCAAGTCGGATCGAGCCCGGGATACTTGCAAGAGCGGGGTCGGGCTCGGTAAGAATAGCTTCTGCGAGCTGTGTAAGAAAGGTCAGGTTTTGTTCAAGTTAAGAAAAAAAAAAACAACATGAAGAGATTGATGGTGTTGAAGAAAAAAAAAACGGAAGTGAAGACGAACTAGTGAAAATGGAGCCCATTGTGTGATGGCCCATGAAAATCCCGTTCCCGCCATGAGGAACGTGGCCCCTGCAACAGAGTCTGTGAAACTTTTGAGTGCCATCAGTCACGAGTAGTGAGACGAGGACAGAACGTTATACACGGGAAGAAACTCACAGCGTACTCAACAGACAACCCGCTAGCGCAAAATGGCTAACGGCCCACATACTCACGAGCTTAATTTTCATCCTCTCCGGCACTCTAATCCTTTTCCGCCATCCACGTTCTCCCTCCCCGTGGATTCGCCACCTACTCATGTCATCTTCATGCAAACCTTCACCCCCACCAACACGTGCGCTACCAATATCATCTCCTAATGCGCCCAGTGCGCCTCCTCGCCCGACGGAAGAGGAATGAGAAGGTGTCACGGAGGAAGAGCGTTTGGAAGCGGTGGTGACAACAAACATAGGCACAACTATGTTCACAAACAGTGCAAGGAGGGAAGAGTAGAATAGAGCGAGTGATCCCAGGCGGGTAGCTTCTGCATTGCGGGCATTTAATAACATTCTTAACCTTTCTTCTGGGGATGCAGTGGAAGGGATAGAGATGGGAGGGGAGGCAGAGAGTGGAGTGGACCGTTTGTATAAGTCACCGACGTAGATGGTTGTATAGAAGAGAAGAGGGAACCAGGCCATCCATGCGAAGAATTGTATTATAAACTTTCGGTTCGTGGTGCAGAAGGCATTAGTTAGGCAATATAAACAGGAAGTGGAGGAAGACATACTATTTGACGGATAACACGTGGTAGGGTGAGAGCATTGCTCCAGAGCTCGCGGATTTCGCGAATAAATACATTAGGGCGTTTTGAACCACTTTTACTATGTGTTAGGAAAGGATATCGCGGATAAACAACGATGTTAAGCGTACCTAGGCATGGCACTATTGTCATGATTACTCTTGATTAAAATGCGCTCCTTTACACAAAGAGCGATAATAACTTGTCCAGAGAGAAGGAGCAGGCACACGATAGAACTCAGCACTTGAAGCTCCGTTGTCCCGAGGAAGGGAAAGATAGTCGGAAGTGGCACACTGCCACTATCGTTGATAAGGAGGAGTCAGGTTGCATTACGGATATGACCTAGGAGCGGTGCGATGATGGAATTGGCACTCACATGAAGAACCCAACGACGGCACCAAAGCCTAGCATGCCTGCAGCCCAAGCATTACCTGTCGACTGGAGAGATGGAGGGAGGGTGTCAACTAGTAGGGCACGGTCAAGAGCTTGTACAGCATTAATTGAAAAGTCAACGAGGTATATAGCGAGGACGGCGAGTATGATCGTTAATGAATCATTCTGTAAATGTAGTTAGTCACTTACCTACATAAGAAATGACCAGCAACTCACCGCTCTGTTATTCCAGCCTGTAAATAAGGCAGCAACAGCTCGTGTATAGCCGAGGAGCAACATGCCGAGCACACAAGATACGGTTCCAAGCAACATATAGGGCCGCCTTCTTCCAAAGCGTGATGTGCTGTTGTCAGCAAGAACACCTATGAGAGGTTGCATGACAAGTCCTGAAAGAGGACCTGCTAAGAAAACGACAGCCATGGAAGATTTTGAAAGGCCAAGGGAAAGGAGATAGGGTGAGGCGTACCCCATCTCTACGGACCAGAATATTTGTACCCCCAGTAGGCCAATGGTGAGGGTCGGTATGTGGGCCCAAGGAGGACCAAGGATACGGGGAGATCCATGAAATCTTTTCAGCGACACTGGCTGCTCAGAGAGCGGAAGAGAGGAGAACATCTCGTGTAGGGATCACGTGTGGCCAATTCACTGTGCCACCTCATTCAAGTACCATCATGGCAGAACCTACAAAACAAGAGACAGACCAGGTATTCAAAGTATTCAAGGCCCATAAAGCCAACAAGGTGCTCTCTTTGTTCGCTTATTCCTTTGGCAGCCTTTAACCGACACACACACATCACACAAGTCTTGTTTTGATTGTAGCGCTCGAAATCCAACATGGGCTAGCGTCACATTTGGTGTATACATATGCTTGGACTGCTCTAGTGTGCACAGAAATATGGGAGTGCATATCAGCTTTGTCCGGTCAGTTTTCAGCCGTAATTTTGCATGCAAAAAAAAAAAATGACAGAAGATACAGATCGACAAATCTCGATTCCTGGCAGCTCAGCCAATTGCGCAACATGAAGATAGGCGGTAATGCATCTGCAACTGATTTTTTTACGACACACGGCGGATCCTCATTGTTGAGCGACTCGGACACCAAGAAGAAATATTCAAGCAGGGTTGCCGAGTTGTACAAGGAGGAGCTTGTCAAACGTGTCAAGGACGATGTTGCCAGGTGCGTGACTTTTATTTATTTCAATATAAGCATGACTCTTAATCCCTGAGCAGGTTCCCAAATGGGATCGTTGTCGATGGGATGGAAGCGTCTGCCTCACCCCCGTCGAAAGAAGATGCTGAAGACGATTTCTTTGATTCATGGTCCAAACCGTCTACGCCCAAAAATTCTGCACCAGGCACACCTCGGGTGTCTACACCACCCATTATTGGACGGAACCCGACTACCTCAACTTCCGCTCCCCCTCGGACCACTACTTCGTCTTCTGCTGCTCGCCCCGGCAAACTCGGTGGAGGCACCTCGCGATTGAACTCTGCCTCGTCCGCATCTTCAACATCGATGGTGGCGAAGAAGTCGAAGCTTGGGCTTGGCGCGTCTAAAGCGAAACCTGTTGATTTTGCAGAGGCAGAGCGGAAGGCGCTAGAGGAGGCAGAGCGTGTTAAGCAGCTTGGTTACGACAGGCAAAGAGAAGAAGAGGAGGAGAAGGCGAGGAAGGAGGCAGAGGCGCTGAAAAAGGCGAATGAGATTGGGCTCAAAGCCACTCTCTCTACAGCGAGCAGTGGGAGCTCGTCGAAACCTGCTGCCTCGAGCACTAAGGGACAACCGGCGGCGTTTCCCCGTTTAGGATTTGGTGCCGTTCCTGGGGCGGGTGCCGCAGCTGCCATGGCGTCTACTGTTACAATGTCCTCGCGGACCCTCGTTGTGGACGACTCTCCTACCACGGCCCGGGAGAAGTTTGGGAATCAGAAAGCTATCTCGTCAGACATGTACTTTGGGAGGAACTCGTATGACCCGGTGGCGGCCAATGAGGCGCAGACACGATTGCAGTCGTTCCAAGGTGCGACGTCTATCTCATCGAATCAGTACTTTGGACGAGATGAAGAAGATGAACTCGGGGATCGTGGGCATGGTGATGGCGGGGTGCTTGGTGATGGAAGTCTTGCAGGGCTTGAGCTAGCTGCGAAGGATGCTATTGCAAAAGTACTGGCGAACCCTGATGTACAGAATGTTGGGGAGAGTATTAGGAGTGGAGCACTGAAGGTATGTGAACGGTTTGAGACTGTGAATTGAATATGAACTGAATGAGATCTAGCTGTCTGACTATCTAGCGCAGACTTCAGAACGCTTAGCGCAGATGTCAGAACGGTAGTAGAGGTATTTATTGTATGATGAGTAGATACAAAAATGATACAACGTGGTGCACAGCTCTATGGCTTCTACGATGGCCCAAGTCCCATCGTCCCGTACTTTTTCTTTCAAAGCTCCCTTGACTCCAACTCCTTCCTCGTCGTCTTCTGCTTCATCGCCTGCTTCATCTCCCATCAAGCAAAGACGGGTTTCGTTAGCGTTGCCATCTGCTCCACGTATCGTCCAGGCGTGGACTTTCCGCGACGATACTGGCCTCCACTCCCATGTACCCGAGACAGACGCAACTCACCAGCTAATGCCCGAGAAGAGGGGGAAAATGCGTAAGATCGCTGTTTCTGATGAGGCAGACATCGACACTCTCGGCGGTGAGAAAGAGAAGAGGCAGAGAAAGAAATGGTCCACAGAAGAGACACAAATGCTGGTCGATGGTTGCAATCGCGTATGTTTTCCGTCTTTCCTCATGATCTTTCCTTCCCTTATTCTCGATAGCATGGCGTAGGCAACTGGAAGACTATCCTCAGTGACCCAAGTCTCAAATTTGACAACCGTTCCCCCGTGGATCTCAAAGACCGGTACGTACTAAACCCTGACTTGGTTTTTCGACTGACTTGCTTGCTTTACAGTTTCCGTACCTACTTCCCAGACGCATACAAACAGCACTATCCTAATGCCCGCACCCATCTCTCTTCCAAGGTCCGTTCAACGCTTCCCGACGGCACCTCTCTCTTTGAAAAAACACGGTCAAAGCGGCGGCGACCGTTCACCGAGGAGGAAGATCGTGCTCTTAAAGCCGGGTACGAGAGACATGGGACAGTGTGGGCGACGATCGTCAAGGATCCTGTCTTCCGGGACCAAGCACGACGTTCTACCGACCTAAGGGATCGTTTCAGAAACGCGTTCCCAGAGCTATACCAAGCTGCGGGGTATAAACCGCGGAATGCTACTTCTTCTGGTCCCAAAACCAAGACAAAGAAAACTTTTGGTAAACAGGCAGGGCGAGGGATAGGGGTAGGCGGACGTGCAGCGACAGACGACCAGCTCGTAATGTCCAGTACTGGGGCTGGCATGGAGTTGGGTGCCGCAGGCCCGGTACGAAGCAGAAGGAGGGCGCAAACGACGGGCATGCTGAGGGGCGGGACTAAGAGCGTGCCACAGAGCACAGCATGCTCGGAGGACGAGGAGAGCGATAGCGGGGTAGATGAACTCGACCCGGAGGAGTATCTCGAGCTACCGTCCGCAGCGTTCAAGTCGCCCCCCACACCGGTACTGGTCGATAATGTGTCGACACTACCCACTAGACGGTTTGGTGGGTTGACTGTAGGTGCCGGTAATAATATGAAAGCAGGGAAGTGCGCGGTCGATGACCTATTTGCAGATGTGATGGACCTGGACATGGACAGGTTGGAGCAGCTTTCCGATCCGCTAGGGACGATCCCAGTTTTTGCTCCAGGCAGAAACCAGAACACAAGCGAGATGAACACTCCGGCACAAACATGGTCAGGCATCAACACGCCCACGCATTCGCACCAGGCATGGTCGACTGCGGCAGGTTCGCCGACTTCGTCTCACCTCTCTACAGACTACGAGTACCTCTTGAACTCGGGCACTCACTCGCACTCGCACTCTCCTTCCTTCAGCCATGCCCACCGCAACGACGACACTAACAATAACACTAATAATACTGATAGCAGCAGTATGATAGGAAAGTCCGCATGGGGGACACAAGACTGGTTATTCTCTTCCAACCCACGGCTTGACCATTCTTCCGCCTCAACATCAAACACCTCTTCCTACCTTTCCCCAGACGCAGACGCGCATTCGCATAATCTTTCACTCTCACTACCTCCATTCTCCCTTGCCTTCCCCTTCACGCACCATTCCCTCACCTCCAGCCACAGCCACCACTCTTCCCACCTCAATCTCACGACCCACACTCACGGCGTCCTCGACCGGTATGACCTCCTTCCCGCCTCCTCTTCCCTCTCCCTTTCTCAGCATGTCCATATGCACGATTTTGCGTCGGATATCGGGGCTGGTGGGGGTGGCGCAGATGGGTTCTCTGATGCAGACGCCGAGTTCCCGCCCAGCGGGTTCAGAGGGTTTACCCATCATTCGAATTATGCTGGCGATCTAATTTTCGGGGCGCGAGGACCTGGTTCAGGGCTTGGTGCGGGACCTGGGCATGGTTATTATGGTGGTTCTACTGCAGGAGGGGGAAGCACATTTGGTTATGGACTGGGACTGAGTGGTATGGGCGGAGGTGGAGGAGGAGGAGGGATACAGATGCAACTGGCGTTGCCAGGCATCGATGAAATTGAGATTGCGGGGATTACGTTGGAGGATGAACGGCAACGGGGACAAGAAGAGTCTCATCAGCCGAGCGCTGAGGATGGAGATGTTGTCATCAAGAGTCCTGGTGCTGATTCCAGTGACGCTAGCGCAGATACTGGGGGTGGCGATCTTAATGTCGAGGTTGGCCACAAGCACAACCTGACTCGACAGCAACAACCTCAGGGAAAAGACGGACCTCGCAGACCCACGCTCATGCACTCGCACTCTCTCTCACACCTCAACGCCAACTCGCAATCATCACATAACCTCGACCTCGATGACTTTGTTGACTTTTCCAGGTCGCAGCATCCAGATGATGGATCCGAGTTGGGTCTTGATCTGGAGCTCCACGCAACTCCGCCAGGAACACCCCTCCTTGCATCTATTTCAACCTTTTCGGGCACGCACACGGGTCTCTCTGCCTCATCCCGTCCACGATCTGCACGGAGGTCGTCCGAATCGACGGAATTCCTTGATTATCACAACTATCATCATCATGATCAGCACCATCATGGACGCTCGATTTCGGTACCCCCGTCGGAAGCGCGTGTGCGTGCTTCAATGGATGGCGGTGGGGCTGTGGCCATGGAGTCAAGGCTGGGAGGAGAACCGGAGCGGCAAAATCTGAGTGGGAAAGGTGCTCTAGGGAGCAACAATGTCATTAATGGTAGTGGTAGAAGTTCCGGGGATCCCCCGGTGACATCAGCACCAGCGCAGCCACAGCCACAGCCATCGTTGCCTGTGTCTTTCCCTTCTTCACAGATGCTGTTATCTGCCGTCTCGCAGGACACGTGGGGATCGATGGCGGGCGCGCTTCCGGCTGCGGGAGACATCAATCTTTCGTTCCTTGATTTACATTATTATGGTGGCGTGGGGGGCCAAGGGATCGTCGCGGATGCTGATATGCTGAATAGGCATAGCGGGTGGGGAGGAAGTGGGAGACAGGGGCAAGCACTGGATTTAGCAGCTCCCCCGTCCTCGTTGACGTCGACGTCTTTGAGGGCGCTGGGGATACCGGCGTCGCTGAGGCAGCATATCCCGCAATTAGCTGCGGGTGGAGGTGGGGGTGTTGGATCCCGTACAGGTGTGGGTGGTGGAGGTGCTGGTCCGGGTGGGAAGAGAAATAGCAACGGTTTTCATCAGAGAGGTCTGAGTGCAGTTTGTCCGAAGGATCTGGTGTTGAAGAGTGGTGGTGATAACAAGAGAAAGAGAGCTAGTTGGGACGGGGCACATGTTTAGATTCTGTCACGGTGGTGGACGCGAAACGGAATGGATTTCTTCAAGTTGGTTCCTCTATCATACACAACAGCTCATAATCAATTCAACCATCCGGTGGGTACATAACCACCCCAAGTAATGTACATAGTTTATACTACCGCTGCTGTCACTGGGAACACGGTATTGATAGAAGAAAAGAACTACGCTGGTTGTGAAAATGTTACGATGAATTCACCAGCATGTGTTTATCAAGGCGAATCGACGACATCTGGACATTGGATGTCTGGTCGGTACGCTTCTTCCTAATATTCATTTTTCACCACATTCCCTGAACCATTGCCTAGCTATTTGAACTTACCACTCGTACTTTGCGACAGTCAGACACGACAGCGTTGTGGCAGGTTCACGATTCATACTCTCACCGTCAAATCCGGCAAACCATCATTTCTGCATAGTGTGTTAACGTGGATCAAAATCTCGTATCTATAATAGCCCAATTTACTGAATTACTGGCGGCATTTTCTCGGAACGGCAAAGATCATGCAGACGTGTTTGCGGTCAATCCAAAAGACCGGGTAACGGCGCAGGAATTGCTCCAGGATCCTGAGGGCGCAACACGGTCGTTGTAATTGAGGCATTCATCGGTGGTTTATTCGATTTCGCCACGGAAATTGGTGATCCCAATAACCTTTTCATTCTCGGGCGCCGCATCATCAGCACTTGTACATGCGTATAAACTTACAAACACTCTGAAATAGAAAGTTTGTCAAGTTCTCTGCAGAGCGCTCGGGCATGGAATTAGGAAATATTCAGCACGAAGTTGGATGTTAAACGCCAAAAGCTTTTCTCGGGCAGCATTTAGATGAGCTTATGACTGGACAGAAGGTGCTTGGATGACAGCGTAAATACAAAATGCTGTATTAATCGAATAGACCAAAGCCCTGGAACACCGACGTTAGAACTAGGGAAAGGGAAAGGTAATACGGACGCACCATATCATCATCTGACTCTTCCTCTTTCTCCTCTTTCTTCTCTTCCTCTTTCGGTGCTGCTTCTGCTGGGGCACCTCCCGCTGCCGCAGCAGCCGGTGCAGCGCCTGTCGCAGGTGCTCCACCACCCGAGCCAACGTTCGACAGCAAATCCTTCACGTTCTTGCCCTCTAGTGCTTTTGAGAGGAGAGTGGCCCATATAGGCTCCAAATCGACATCGGCGGCACGCGTCAGTGTCAGGATTTTTTCTGACTAGCCATACACGTATTTCTCAGTGTTTGACCAGTAGAAATGATGACGGTGCTTACTGTTATTTCTATGCCATCATCTGCAAGAATGAGGGCAGCATATGTTGCGGCGAGATCAGATGAGGCCTGGTTGACAAGATCAGAGTTAGTAAGGTTATCCATAGTCGAAGCTTGGCATCCAAGGGAAAGGAGTATATGGGAGCAGGAAAAAAGGCATGGCCAGATCCAACAGGTTCAAGTCTGGAGACGGTATCTCACCATTTCAACGAAAGATGGGCCGAGGGGTTGGGTTTTGGGGACGGGGAGGGTTTCTGTTGGTGAAGCTTGCAGTGGATGTCACGTGCTGCGTGACAGTGCAATGTGACTCCTCTCTCGAGTCTTCCTTACTTATGACGGACAAAAAAGCGCAAACGGCAAAGGACAAGGCGAGTCCCAAGTGATCGTATCAATTCTTTGCTTACTGACCTTGGAAAATCCAGGGAAACGTGGCGTTCAAGTCCGGCGACTATACAACTGCAATCGGTCACTACACTTCTGCTATCCTCGCGGACCGGAACGATTTCACGTTTCCTCTCAATCGCGCCGCGGCATATCTCAAGCTAGGCAAGTATGTTTTTTTTTTCAACCGCTGCCGTGTACAAGATCTAGACGACCTTTCTTTGTCCTTCACAGGAATGAAGATGCAGAAAGGGATTGTACGACTGTATTGGGGCTAAGCGCGTTCAATGCAAAGGCGCTATTCAGGAGGGGCCAGGCAAGGGCTGGGATGAGGAGATTGGACGAGGCACGGCAAGGTGGGTCTGCATCGAATGTCTTGAGGACAGCACTAAAGTTTCTCGTCGTCAGACTTCGAGGAGGCTTTGAAGCGGGAACCGACCAACGCGTCTGTCAAAGAAGAGCTGGCGAAGGTGGTAGAGCAGCTAACAAAACAAAACCTCAAGGTAGACCCACTCCTACTTCCGTCGAGTTTGTTTTCATATTCTTTATCAAGGTGCATCCTGCTCCTCAGGCTCCCTCGGGTCCAAAGAGAAGAAGAGTACCGATTAAAATTATCCACCCCAGTGGTACAACAATACCTGCTCCCAATGTGATGGAAGAATCTGCATCGGGAAACGACGCCCTCAAGCCTGTCTCTTCACGCTCACTCAAGCAACAACAAACTCCGGCATCCTCTACCTCCTCTCCCTCTCCCTCTTCTCCGAACCCCATCGTAAACTCGCGTCCAAAACTTCCGGCGTCTAAACCAGAGCAACCGCGGACATTTGAGGACGCCAAAAAGGCGCGTGACAGCACAAGACCGAGTCGAGTCGGTGGGGGGATCTTCCGTGCTTCCGGTGATAGCACCATATTCTCTACGAGAGCGACAACGGCCAAGCCGGCTTCGGTTCCTATTTCTAACAATGCTTCAAGTCTGACTCGTGCAACAGCACCCCCTCTGCACGAGGCTGTAACTCATGGAAAGCCCCCAATGTCATGGTATGATTTCTCGCTAACTTGGAATTCACTCTCGACGACGGAGGAGCGGTGGTCTTTGTTCTCGGTCTGTTCTGAGACCATCACTTCTAGGGCGACATTTCATAGTAACTCCCATCTAGATGATACCCCCGTCAAGCCTTCCGGCATTCTTCAAGACATCCCTCGAACCAGCCATGCTAGTGTCCATCCTGGAGCTATTCCGAGAAATGGTGCGGGTAAGCGAAAGAAAGAGCATAATACGAGAATATTTGGATTATTTTGAGAATGTTCCCCGGTTCGAGACTGTAGTTTTATTTTTGAGTCGGAAGGAGAAGGAGGTTGCTAGGGATGTTTGGGAGAGCCTTGGAGCGTCGAAAGGTGATTTGGGGAGAATATGGAGTTCTGTCTGGTAGTAATATGTTGTGACAATGTTATGCGTGACAACAGCCTTATCACGTCTCGTGGTTGCCAACGACGTCGAGCGTGATGGACGAAAGGCAAGGTTGGCAACGTCGTCAACATCAAGCTCAAGTTCCTCAAGAACAATATTCAAGAGCAGCAGCGGACTCCGTTCAGGATGCGCAAGCCTTGCTTGCTGTGTATCCTATGGCATCCGCGACTCCAACTCACCACGGTTAGCTTCTTGACGTTTTATTTCTTCAATTTCGTTGATAAAACTTATAGTTGCACGACATCTGAACTCGATGTCATTTACCGCACCACCACCGTCGTTTGTGCAACCCAGTTATTACTCGAATTCCATGCACAGTTCAACGTATCCACCACCACCTTACACCGAATATGCGCAGGAAATCACTTACATGGGTTCTGCTCAGCCGCATATAGGACATTCAGAGTACTGGGGAAACACGAGGAACGAAGCCGTGAGCTTGTTGAGGAATATCGCAGACCAGTATGTGTTTACTAGCCCCTCTCGCGTCAAATGTTCAAATCTTGTATAGATCGTACGGACACACAGTGCCGACGAACTGGGCGTCTTCGTCGTCTGGTTTAGCTTCCTCTTTTCAAACCAGTCCTTTTGCGCAGTCTGTTTTTCAACGAACAACTTCAGCCAGTGCCTATCCAACTCCGCCTCCTCCGGGTATTACTTCTTCTTCGTCTTCTCTTGCTCATGCACTCGGCCCGCCACCACCTCCGAAAAAGATATATTACCCTGAAGAATCCCCTGCTTTTTTCGATCGCTTCTTGGAGCAAAAAACGCGCGAAATGAACACATCATGCACTCGTCCTGTAACGCCGCCTCCAAAACCCAAACTTCAAATCCTTCAAGAAAGCCCTGATCCTATCGCTATCCAATCTTCTATGCCGACCTCTGTACCCTCTACCACACCTCAAAAACGCAAAGTCTACGTAGAACTCGAATCGCCTTCTGTTAAACGTGTTCAATCCATGAAATCCTTCAACTCCGACTCCAACCACAAACCGTCTTTCGTGGCAATAGTTCCGAATATTCCTGTTCCTATCACACCAAGCGCGTCTTTCTCCGCTTCCACGTCCCCGTCAAATACTTCCCCAACCTCCAACCGCAGGACCTTGGCGTATGTCGCTGTTCCTCCGAAACCGTGGTTGACGCCTTCCTCTTCCTACAAAAACTCGTCGCCGCAAGCATCACACAAACGACTGGGGAAAATGAAGATCGATGATACACCTGATGATCTGGGCGGGTACGGCTCAGAAGACGATGATGCCGCATATAGTCCCACCCGTACGAACGTGAATGACATTATCAAGAGCTCCGCGCGTCGTACAGGTGATCGTGACGAACGCCGTATGTTCCTATCTCATACAACGCCAACTTATATGCTTACGTTCCTCCTTAGCTCCCCTCGAAAAACTTACATCACTCATTGAAGACATCTTCGAAGCCGAAGATGCACTCCCTCTCGACGCCGATCCCTCCTCCCTCCCAGTTGAATTCTTCTCAACAAATACTACTTCTGATTTCTCCCGACCGCTCCTGAACCCGTCGCTTATCCGCAAGCTCACTAAGTACATAGGGTATGTTGCGCGTCCCACCAAGCGTCTGCGTACTGCTGCTGGTGTACAGGGGACGCCGAAGGGCAAGGGCCGCATGGTAGAAGTGGATATACAAGTGCTTTCCCGGCTGCTAAAGTTGCTTGAGCGGAATGTGAGGGCAGGGGAGGACGTGGATCCTTTTCCATCATTAAATACAACTTCGATCCACGTGTCCAAGAGCGTGTCACCGCAAAAGAAAAGTCCAAAGAAGTTATCGAAGAGCAAGAAGAATGAGAGGAGGTCGAAGTCGAGGACGCCTGCCGGAGAAGAGGAAGAGACGGGAGATGGAGACGCTATTGAAAATGAGGATCATGCAGAGACACGGGAACTCACCGAGGGCGATTTAGATAAGCTCACTGGCATGTTAGATGTTGCACGGGATAGTATCCTGGCTGCCGACTGCTGCATTGCACTTCTTGGAAGTGATAGACTAACAAAACAGGTACGTCGTCTAATACATGACTATTTTATTCTAAAAATGTTCCTCTCAGCTATACTCTGAAGAACTTATCACAGCTTGTCTCAACACCATCAAGAATCAACTCACTAAGATCATTTATCCTTTCGTCGAAGCCTCCATTGAACTCTCAACCACTGCTGCGCTGAGCTCACTCACCCATACAAGCCCGTTTTTCCCATACCTCATCAAGCATATCACCTCTTCGGCACAAGCACATCGGCGCCAGCTCAGCGAATTATTCCAAGTAATCTCCGCTGTCCTCCCTCGGATTAATACCCTCATTAATGCGGAGAGCGTATCGATGTCAGACGCGATCATCATACAGGCCGTCTACATTGCCATTGGCCCATTCTTCGTGGTAGACGGTGGTGGGGATGGTAGTGATGGTGCCGGTGGTGCCGGGGGGAAAGGCAAGAAGGAGAATATTGTGCTACGGACATTCGGAAAGAGTGCGATGCGGGGATTGAGGTTGGATGCACTTTCCCTGATTCGAAGTGTGAGTTGGCACCAATAATGTAGTTCTTCCGTTCATTGCTCGCTGGCTGACGGTGTGTACCAGATTTTTGCAAACCATGAAGATCAGAGGTCGTGGATCATCGAAGAGATTCTCATGTCGCTCATTAAATTGTCGGATACCAAGCAGAAAGCTGGACAGTTTCGGTCTGTTTTTCTACATTTTCATTATGCTGAAAGTATTGTCACTAGTTCTCATTAAAACATTTAGCCTTCGAGATGGACGTTCAATCCGGACGGTTTCTGCACTCCTTCTCCAGCTCGTGCAGACATCAGCGCATGATGTTCGTATTCAAGCCAGGAAAATCGACAAGGCCCGACAGAACAAGTTTGCTCTACGTCGGCAGGAGAGTCAGACTGAGAGTCAGACCCATCTGCTTGCGCCCGAGCCATTTTTGGATGATAATGATTACGATGTATGTTCTTGGCCCCGTACTGATTTCGTCTGCTCACGTCTTCCTTCTTAGGAGATACGGCTGTATGGTTCGGGGCTGGATTCCGCCACGAAGGCTGCGAAGACAATCGTTCTCTTCTTGACTCAAAGGTGCGTATATGTTGCTCAGCGCTTCGTATCTTATCTATTGTTCCATTTGTCAGGTCTGGTAAAACGAAAGCAACGAAGAATTCTAATGAAGCTGAATATCGCACCATATTTGACAACCTTATTTCTGACCTTCTTGCTGTACTGTATTGGCCCGAGTGGCCCGCAGCTAGTCTTCTCCTCGGTATTGCTTGTCGATATATGGTACGATTCCTGACGATCAAAAGAACAGTTGATTCATTCCATTTAAAAGGTTTCTTCCCTGGACGAGATCAAGTCAACAAGCCAGACGGACAACAATGCTGCCAAAACCATCGCTCTTGATCATCTTGGGGTCATTGCAGCACGTATTCGGTCAAGTATACTCAAGGTTAAGCAAGTCAACAATGAGTCAGGCTCCAAGTTCAAGGCTTTAAAGCCGTTGGACGAGGTATGGATAGTTTCAGATACTTTGTTACCTGTACGCTGATTTCGGTCCGCATCTAGATTGTATCAAACGTCAATGTGAAGGAATTTGACAAGCTGCTCGCAGTGCACCGGGATATAGCGTCACATCTCTGCAAGCGATCCTCCGAAGATCAGGCTTACGACGTAATCAAACTTCCCCTGAATTTAGCTGTTTCTAGCTTACACCAGAATAACAGAGCGCTCGTGAACTTACAGCTGCAACGCTCGGTCAAGAGCTCGCCGCAGCCCTTAAGCAGGTCAATACCTGGATATCTGACCCAGATGCAGACGAGGATCTGAACTTGAAGGACGCATCTCAGCTCCGTGCGTTCGGGTCAAGAATCAAGACTGCCCTCCGTGATGTTTGGAAGGATTCCTCAACGGATGTGTTTGATATCGGGTATGAATTTCCGTATTTCACCAGGTCTCTTTAATTTCATTTATATGTACTTTAGATCACAGGAAGAAGTTGTTCGCATTGACCTACTGGCAGAAGAGGTTGGAACGATACAGAGTCTTCGTAACTCATTCCACCCAATCTTAAATATCATTCTTGTGGCTTTGGATGCACCCCCAATCTTCATGCGTACCAAGGCCCTCCGCGCCTTGGGTCAAATTGTTACAAGTGATGCGACGATTCTCTCCATGGTACACACAGTTAAATTATCATTTCTTCATGCTCTGAAACGTATTCTGTAGCCGAATGTCCGTCGCGCAATCGAAAGCCATCTGCTCGACAGCTCGCCTGCTGTTCGTGATGCCGCTGTTGAATTGATTGGCAAGTACATGGTCGACTCTCCCGAAGTTGCTGGTGATTATTATCAGAAGATCGCGGATCGTATCGCAGTAAGTTCCAAATCCATCATCATACACCAGTTATTTTGACAAGTTGTTCTCAGGACACGGGTCTCAGCGTCCGGAAGCGGGTTATCAAGTTACTCAAGTCGTTTTATGGTGTTACGGAAGATAATGCTCGTCGCATCGACATAGCTACACGCCTTTTACTCCGTATGTTGGACGAGGATGACACCGTCAAGGATCTGGCTATCAAAACAATTGAAGAACTCTGGTTCCCAAGTGCAACTGCTCCTCCATTAGCTATGAAATCAAGGCTGGGTGCTGCAGCCCCCAATGTCCATGACAAAGGTCCACTGCTAACCAAGGTTGCTGTCATAATGGGGACTTCAGCCAACTTCAAAGATCGTCAGTCACCATTGGAAGACGTGTTACACAAAATAATGGTTGACAAAACCGGTCACGAGGCGGCATCTCTGCATTCACGCTATGCTGAAATCTGTGAGACACTAATTGACGGTTTGGTGGATGCCTCCGATCTGCCTGGTTTTGTGAGTTTCTTGCGTAGAGTGTTCTGCTGACACTGATTCCGTCCAATAGACTGTTATAAATTGCATTAGAACAATATACCTCTTCACATCCGCATACCCCGCAATTTTATCAGGATCCAAAGCTTCCACTCTATTGCCGTACCTGAAAAATGGGACTACAGTATGCGTTTATCCTCTGTTGAGATTGTGACTATATCTGACAGAGTGCTTAGCCCGAAGAACAAGCAACATCCGACTATTTGCTGAAGGTTTTCCGCGTATCATTGCCTTATATGCCAAAGACGGCTGCAAAGTTTGGACACGAACTTCAGATGGCACTACAACCGATGGTCCTTAAGCCAAATGGTAGTAGTATACAAGTGGGTAGTCGTATTCATGTGAAGTTCATCCAGAGGTTGATTTCTTCGTGACAGGTATTGCAAGAGATAGTGGCGTGCATGTGTATCGTCATCCAGTGCCTAACGCATGATTTTACAAGACTTGTCAATCTCATCAAGTCCTGCAACAGTGGGTGTTTCGTGTTCAACTGTGTACTTTGTCTGATGGTCGGTCTATCAGCTCGGCTGCAGCAGGCAATCAAACGCCCACCGTCGAAAATCATGGATGCCAAAGAGACTTGGACATTGTCAATTCTGATATTCATAGTATCTCTTCTTGGTGAAAATTGCGACTTTGATCACCTCCGACTTGAGCATTCTGGTACGTAACGTGCACTCGTATATATTTTTTGTTGCTGGAATTTCCGCAGATCTTGCAGCTGATATCAACAGTATTTCTGGAGTAAGTATGGGGGCTTAGTGCAATGTTTTCGTAATATCTTAAGTACTTCAGGGACCGATTGTCGAGCACATCTACGACAGCCTCCTGCAACTCTATGAGAAGTTTGACAATTCAGCACTGCGTGGCCGCATCTTGCAATGTCTCGGTACGTACGTTAACAATTAAACCTGTCCTAGCCAATGTCGAGTCTGTTACACCAGGCTTTCTCTTCCGTACCCAGCCCACTTTGATGACAATGGAGCGTTCCTCGACAATCATGGATGCTATTTTTGCGTCTCCGGAAGAGGAAAGTCGTGGACGACTTTTGAAAATCATGCAGGAGTTTCTGACCTCAGAAGCTTCAAAACATTCCGTGAAAGAAAAAGGTTTGTGTTTCTTCTTCTCCCTGTATTGCATGTTTACGTTCAGCAGAGAATGCAAAGGGAAAGACAAAGCCATCAGATGTCAATATGGATGAACTTGTAGGGAACACCGATGGATTTGCAGATTCGGGGTATGTACAATGCTGGATTTTACGCTATTCCCTCCACATAACAACATTGTTTCAGTGTCAGTTCGGCTATTGTGCAGCGATATCTGAGCCATATACTAGATGCTGCGCTGTCCCAATCTCCTCAAATTCAGGCAACGGCCATCGATGTACTGAGCTTCACAATTAAGCAGGGCTTGGCTCATCCACTCCAGGTCCGCTTCATAATTGATGCCCCCCATAGTGTATCCAACTCAAAATATTTCACCAGTCTTTTCCTGTCATCGTGGCTCTTGAGACAAGCCCAATACCCAGCTTATCCAACCGAGCGAGTGCTCTGCATGCCATCTTGCACGGAAAACACTCATCCTTACTGAATACGAGATATACTATCAGCGCACGGATGTCATTCGACTATCAACGGAAGATTTCTTCTGGAGTAGTTCACGGTATTTAAATCCATAATTCTTTCTCAATGTCTATGAACGGTTCGTGAAGGTTTTCGCATGCAGCCTGGTCCCACCGCTCTTCTGCAACGCTGGTATTCTCTTGTCCGGGAAAAGAGACCAACGAGGCAGGATTTCCTCAAGGCATTGGTCAAGATATTCCAAGAAAACCCTTCTAATCAGATTTCCCAGGTATGTATTCATGATCAGTTATGTTCACTATCCCTGATGACAATTTTAGGATGACGTTGACTTTACACGGTATATGACGGAAAATTTCGCGTCGTTTGATTACAAGACTCAGGAAGAAGTCATAACTGTGATCAAATACCTCACCGCAGTGCTTTCTACGACAGGAATGCAGTTGCTTGAAACTATTTCACCGTCTCATCTACTCGCACAGCTGCACAGCACATCACTATCCACTTCTCAAGCTCCAGACGTTCGTCTTTTTCAACGTATGACTAATAACCATGATACTTATGCTGCAAACAGGGAGCTGCTATGGACGTCGTAATTGATAAGAATGGTGCGAACTATTGATTTTGTTCTGGATAAGTTTTCTCATATTTTTGCCCTTCAGCCGACCCTAGCTCTAATCTTCAGGAGAAGATGCCTGTGATGCGTAGCTCTGTCATCATAGCAATGGTTATGCTGCTCAAGCTTCATCTCAAAACTCTCTACTCCTTATCGGAAGAGTAAGCCTTCATCTTCCGCAAGCCAGGAACCTATTTTGACTGTTATTCAGTAAATGTAATAAGTTTGTACTTGGCAAGAAGAGCGCGATTGGTGATAAGCCCGCTGTCAAACGTCACGAGAAGCCCATATCTTGGGATCGTCTACCATTTGCGAGTGCGCCGATAATTACAACAGAAGACGTAGAAACTCAGAAAGCTAGAGTGCGTGTTTGATGTACTATTACTCAGTCAATTATCTGATCCTTTCTGTCTGCAGTTCCTAGATATTTGGAATGAAGATGGGCTCGCTGCAGAGCCTGAGGACGACTTGGCCTGACTGACCACACAGTATTTTGACCCGGTGGATTCTTCGGTGTATGACGTCTACTATTATCCACGACCCTGTACTTACTGTAGATATTTGTTATGCTTATTAGTAGTAGTAGTAATAGTAGTAGTAATAGTTTTTGTATGTGATCTCGAGCACCATCCGCTCGAGGTATAAAATTCCCTTGGAGATCCGGATATAAGTCATCTAGGTTTCGATAGCTCTCCATCTGCAAACACAACGGGCCCTGTCGGCATAGCCTTGATTACTGCTCTAGCATCTTCGTCAAGGCTAGGTTCATCCTCGAATACCCAGGGCAATTCGCCTCCGTAGACTTTGGGTAAATCCTGAACATCGACGAGTTCGCGTAACCTGGGTCCTGGATCCTTCCCGAGGACATGAACCTTCTTTTGTGTACCCTCGTCGAACCAACCCTAAGAAGCGATGATCCCAAGAGCAGTTCAATAGGAAAAAAAAAATACAAGGAAAAGGACCACGAACTTTAACCCAACCCCAAACAGTCGGGAAGAACGCGGGCGAGTTGACGACAACCGTAGCACCTAGCGTCTCTGGGTAGTTATCCGTGGCTAATCGAGAGGCTTCTTGAAGATGGCTGCGCAGTGACCATATGGAACCAAAAGAGACACCCTTAAGATCGATGATAGACACAGCTGAGGAAATAGGCGTGGTAGGACTGGGGTGTGGAAGATGGGAACAAAGAGGGAAGGCGAAGCGTAACATGAACTCATATAGTGCTACACTACAAAGACTGGTCTTTGCACCAGAGCGAAACGAAGGAAAGGGAAACGTACATCCGTTGGTATCGTCGTTGTGGTGGTACTGAATCCAGTTCCTTCTGTATGGGATTTAAAGATGCGATACGGTATACGTAGAGAGGTAACCCATTCTGTAGATAGAAGGTTATCAGTTTTGTCGAGATGCTGCATAGGCTAACAAGCCTTGTCTCTTCGACCTGTCCACCGAGGATAAAAGCGTTTGGAATTCTCGAATTCATCAACATCAAAGGTGTTGTAAAGATTATCCACGGCATGCAGCTTCCGCCAATGCTCTGCATCGGAAAACTGCTTCTGTGCAGCGGCTGGATTGAATCCCCTCGCCCTCAAGAATCGACTGGTCGCCAAAGAAGTCCGTCAAAATGCCAGCAACTGTGCCAACGGTTTGAACATACAGCAAAGTGGGCTCATCATGGGAGGCCTTTACCAGGTTTGATGGGAAAGTGTAGAGGTTTGCTTCTGCAAGATTTGCCTTGAAAGTAGCAAGAGCTTCTTCCTGTGCTAGGGAGAGATGACCGAGCTGACCAGGAAAGACAGGATTGGAAAGATCATGGGCCATGGTAAGTTACATACCTGAGGCATGACCGTGGCAACCGACAGCCATCAAAAGAATGTCGTCGGCCCGGGAGGCGGGCGGGCGGTCTAGTAACAACAATGTCTGCACAACCACCGCAACACTACGTTGAAATACCCACCCTTTACGATGACACCCACCGCGGCGAGTGGGGCTTCGATTATAGGATATCCAGCATGGGCAATCTTACAAATTTGCTTGGGTATCTGGAGCATTTTGATCCTGCACAGACAGATGGAAGTATCGGTATCTGCGTGGCAGGGGGGGAAAGGAAAATTTATTAGCAAGGTAAGGAAATTCTACTAAGGACATATAGTTTTATTGAATACGATTAGAAATTATATGACTCGATTCCAAAAGCACACCGGCCCCCTCTCAACACCAGGGACTCAAGGACCGTACCATTCACCTGGGCAGCAGCACTATGGCTCTTGGGAGCGTTATCATGCCACTCATTCTCACCAATGCCGACACCAACACCAAATTTCGCATCAAACTTTATGCTCTAGTCTTACCTAACCTCTTACTAGACATGTTCATCTCCAACCCCAAATGGATCAAGAGCGAATATTGGGGTGGAGGAGAAATTGTGCGGACGTGTGAATTCAGGGATGGAGAGATCGTGAGACTAGTAACAAGGATGTGAAAGCTAGGTTCGTTATAACTAGCACCCATATCCATCTCCTGTCCAGGAGGAAAAATAGTCCGGACATGAGGGCGGCTCAGTGTAGTTTGATAGTGACTGTACTTGTATCCGACAACGTACCAGAACATGTTCCAAATTAAAACAGAGCATCTTCATGCCATGGCCGACGCCTGCAAGTAGGCAAGCATCGCGATGCTGACATAAGCAAGTAGCCATGCGTAATCCTTTTCTGTTCTTCTCTTACACCTCGACAACGGCTTTCACGGCGACAAGAAGATATTTAAAACCGAGAGAACCCCCTGGTGCTTCCGAGGAGGTCATATTCCGCATTTGACCAACATATGCTCATCTTTAACTGTTTGCTAGGCAAGTACCCTTCTCACCACGCGTGTCATTCATTGCAACTTTCCTCTTAGACACTTTGTGATGACTTGGTTAGGATGGAAAAGTCTGCGGGTAGTCGCCGCCTTATCTGCACGCCAGGCCTGTAGACGCTCAATTTTTAGTTTGCATCCTGGCCTTGGAGCCCTCACTCGTCGAACATTGTCATCTTCTGCCCCTTTGAGGTTCGTTCGTTCACCAACATCGTTATATGCACCTCGTTGGGTCAACCCGAAGAATGGAAAACCCTCCAATCTAGCCGAAGAAGACGAAGAAATTATTCAGCTTGAGGAAGACAAACCACCCGACTCGAGTCGCCCTCCATCTGACTCTGGTTCCAACTCACATCCTCCATCTGCACCTCCAGATTCTCCAGATTCTCCAGACTCACCTCCTCCGCCTTCTTCTTCTTCTCCAAGCCCCAAATCAACGTCCTCCAGCTCAATAGCTAAACAATCCGTCCCCGAAGTCTACCCGCAGGTCCTCGCTCTTCCCATTGCACGTCGCCCTCTTTTCCCTGGATTCTACAAGGCCGTTGTTATTCGCAATCCTCACGTCGTTGCTGCCGTCAAGGAGATGATGAAGCGCGGCCAGCCCTATCTTGGCGCTTTTCTCTTGAAGGACGAAAACATCGATAGCGATGTCATTACAGACATTAAATCTGTCCACCCTGTTGGTGTCTTTGCCCAGATAACGAGCGTCTTTGCGGCAACAGGTAGTGGCAAAGACGGAGAGGATAAGGAGGAGGGGTTGACTGCTGTCTTGTATCCTCATAGGAGGATCAAGATTACTGATCTCGTCAAGGCTGGTGGCGGAGCCAAGGTAGAAACAAGCACAGAGGAAGAACCTCAGATTGTAGAATCCAGAGAACGTGTTCTGGACGGTATATCATTTCTTACTTATACCAAGCACTCTCTCGCTCATGTCATTTTTAGGCCCCGTACAAACATCCTTCCTCCACTCACACCCTATCTCTATTGTGCGTGTCGATAATCTCACCACACAGCCCTATAACAAAGATGACCAATACATCCGCGCTTTCATGTCCGAGATCGTCTCCGTCTTCAAAGACATTGCTCAACTGAACCCGCTCTTCCGGGACCAGATCACCAATTTCTCCATCAACCAGGTCGCTTCCAATGTCTTTGACGAGCCCGACAAGCTGGCCGACTTCGCTGCCGCCGTCTCCAGCGGCGAGGTGCAGGAGCTTCAGGACGTACTGGAGAGTCTCGTAGTCGATGACCGCCTGCGCAAGGCGCTGCTGGTACTCAAAAAAGAGCTGATCAACGCGCAATTGCAGTCGAAGCTCTCGCGGGACGTGGACTCGAAGATAGCGAAGCGGCAGAGGGAGTACTATTTGATGGAACAACTAAAGGGAATCAAGAAGGAGCTGGGGATGGAGAGCGACGGCAAGGACAAACTAATTGAGAAGTTCAAGGAGCGCGCGAAGGAGTTGAGGATGCCGGAGGTAGTAAGGAAGGTGTTTGACGAAGAGCTGAACAAACTTGCGGGTCTCGAGCCTGCTGCGAGCGAGGCAAGCGTAACACGGAACTACCTCGAGTGGATCACACAAGTCTGTCCATCTTCTTGTTTTTCTCTCACATGTTTGTTTGATCTTGCGTATAGATCCCGTGGGGTACTCATACACCTGAAAACTTCTCCCTCCCGAATGCACAGCGCATCCTTGACGCAGACCACTACGGTCTCACGGACGTTAAGGCCCGTATCCTTGAGTTCCTCGCAGTTGGCAAGTTACGCGGTTCTGTGCAAGGCAAGATCATATGTCTGGTTGGTCCTCCCGGCGTGGGCAAGACAAGCATAGGCAAGTCCATAGCAGGCGCACTTGGGCGGCGGTTCTTCCGGTTCTCAGTAGGTGGGCTGACGGATGTTGCGGAAATCAAGGGTCACAGGCGGACTTACGTTGGGTGGGTATTATTTTTTCGACCACGTGGGCTTGTAACTCATTGGGTTCGCCTGTTTTTATGTTAGTGCATTACCGGGTAAGATCATCCAGGCGCTGAAACGCGTTGGGACGGAGAACCCCCTTGTCCTAATCGACGAAGTTGACAAGATTGGGCGTGGTATTAATGGCGATCCTGCCAGCGCATTGTTAGAGATGCTGGATCCAGAACAGAACAACAGCTTCTTGGATCACTAGTACGTTCCTGTGCCAATTTTCTGTTCAGGGTTCCTTATCTTTTGTCAGTATGGACGTCCCTGTCGACCTTTCCCGCGTTCTATTTGTGTGTACAGGTATCTACGAACACCAGAATAACTATTGACTCCATATGACATTCATTTGTAGCTAATAACCTTGATACCATACCTGCTCCCCTCCTCGACAGGATGGAGGTCCTCGAAGTCAGTGGCTACGTATCGGAAGAAAAGGCTGTGATCGCCGAGCGGTATCTAGCGCCGCAAGCCAAGGATGCCTCGGGTTTAGGCGCCGCCGATGTGGTGCTTGAGCGGGATGCCGTAGACGTTCTGATCAAGTATTACTGTCGGGAGAGTGGCGTGCGGAATCTGAAGAAGCACATCGACAAGGTAAGACGTCATATTCTAGTCAATTACAGCAGGAAATCTTACTTGGAGAGTGGTAGATCTATCGGAAGGCTGCCCTTAAAGTCGTCCAAGAGCTGGGGGAAGAGACGTTCCCCGAGCCTAAACCTGCTGACCTGACCTCAGCTGCATCTGAATCACAGGATAGGCTCTCAGAACAACTGGAGTCTAGCCAATCGTCGGAGTCATCTCGCGGAACATCCAGCAATGAGCACTCACCTTCATCTTCACCTTCGTCTCCAAACTCACCATCTCATCCACGCGAACCTTCCACAGCCCCGACAACACCGGCAGCTACAACCCCAGCATCTACTGAGGACAGTCCCCAGAAAACCACGACGCAACAGCGCAAGCCCCTCCCCATCCCGGATTCCGTCCATGTTCGAATCACACCTGAGGCATTGAAGGATTACGTCGGACCGCCTGTATATCAGAAGGACCGAATGTATTTGCAGCCGCCACCCGCCGGGGTCAGCACTGGGTTGGGGTACCTAGGAAATGGATCTGGAGCCGTTATGCCGGTGGAAGCAATGGTGAGTTCATTAATTTCACTGCTGAAAATGGAGATTTGATTTCCGCAGAGCATGCCAGGAAAGGGTGGCCTCCAGCTGACGGGCAAATTGGGTGAAGTGATCCGGGAAAGTGCCCAGATTGGGCTGAGCTGGGTCAAGAGCCACGCATTCCAGCTAGGGATCACTGCGTCGGTCAATGATCAGTTTTTGAACGAGCGAGATGTGCATGTGCATATGCCTGAAGGGAGCATTGGCAAAGAGGGCCCTAGTGCGGGAACAGCAATCCTGTCGGCATTTGTCTCGCTATTTACAAGGACAAAGATCAATCCCGATATTGGTGAGTTACTTTTGCTCTTTTTCACGCAGTAAACATGAACTCTGATTATTATTTTTTGCTGTGCAGCAATGACAGGCGAGATTTCCCTTGTGGGCCAGGTGTTGGCGGTGGGTGGACTGAAGGAAAAGATCCTCGCTGCCCATCGTGCCGGGATCAAAACAATTATTGCGCCAGCGGCTAACCGTGCGGATATCGAGGCCAACGTACCGGACAGCGTGAAGACGGGGATTAGATTCGTCTATGTTGAGACCGTGAAGGAGGTGCTAGAGGAGGTGTTCCGCGGCGAGCAGGTCGCGGAGCGCTGGAAAGATACATTGCCGTCATGATCATTGCTAGGTGTGCATGTCTGTCCTTCTTTCGTGCAGATATTGATCTTATTCAGTAGTTTTGCCTTTCACATACTAGATGTGCTTGATCCTGCCTCGCATTCGAAATACTCACTGTATTGCATAACGCATAATCTATCACATAATCTCCGCTCAGCCATCCAAGCTCTTCCTTATTGATATCCATACAGACTAAGTTCGTACGCATGTTGGTACCAGACATTGTGAACGGCCAGGTTCGTACACATAATAGGTCAAATCCACATGAGGAAGGGCTGTGAAAAAATATCTTGCGGCTCCAGAAGCACATCCATTTTCTAGCATGACTCCTCTGCTGTGCATAGAGCATTGCGGTCATTATGACGAATGCAAGAATGGGCGGGTGAGAGGCAAGATTCGACAGGTTGAATGTCTGTTCGCTGTTGCCAAGTTTTGCCCGCGGCAGTACTGTTGACACAACATCCATCACGATTCGTATACGCGGACATGGTCGTCGACCAACGTGATTCGTAATCGGCTGATTTTCCCCGCAGTTTTGGAACATAGGTCAGCAAATTTGTCGCATTAGAATAACAGCATATGCCAGGTCCCGCGGGGGGGGGGGGGAATGGTTCCTAGGACACAAGACACATTCTCAATCTACAAGATCACTTCCACCGCGAAAAATACTGTCAAGTTCTGAGTGGTCATTGTAAAATGTGGGGTATCTCAATCCACCAATTCTCCCGGTGGTCTCGGAAGCCATTCTTGAAGCTCAGGCGACATCGTCGACAAATTAGCAGTTTTTGTGACATCCCTTCCTGCCATACCAAATCACTGAATTCCCGATAACCCATCATGTCCTCCCTCTTCAACCTCATTGTAAGCATATCCGCTAACTCACGGAAAACCTTCATACAGATACTCGCCCGGTGCTCATGGCGTCGGGCACCTACCGGCGCCATGCCGCTGGGACGAGGTTCTAGCTCGGGCGGCTGTACACAGTCCTTCCCCAGCTCGTAAACAAAGTTTATAAGCTGTACAATGCAACAGTGGTTGTGTTCTTTCATTAACGCGAACCCTCTGATATCTTCAGGTGATTTCAACGTGTGTGGGCGGCTGCGCAACCGAGTTCCTCGGTGGACTTGTACTCCAAATACTTCTCCAGCCGATGCATCATTGGTAAGGAATGCCATAGCCGCAGGCATGACTGTGAGTGCAGAAACCTCGCGTGCGAGGTTGATGACTACGATAGGGTCACAGGTCCAATGGAATGTTGCATTTTCAGCGAGCAAATCCCAATCGGATAGCATGGATGGGAATTTCCGCTGCAGCGTTTGTATCGCATTTTCACGCATGCGTTTCGCTCCATACTTTGTAGCCAGTCGTAGAATTGCTGAGAGTGAAATAAAGTCTTGGTCTGACTCTAGAGGAAATTCTCTATTGCCGCTAATGAGCAAATCACACACAGTAACGGGAAACAGAGCACTACCTTCCGGAGTCTTCGCATATGGCTGTCAGGAAGTATGCCAAATCTTGAGATGAGTCGTTTAGTTCAATGGCGGGGTGATTTTGTATGACGTCTACTGAGTCGTCCGATAGATTGTGTAAGCGTTTTAGCTGTGGTGCATTGTCCTTTAGAAGACCTAAATAGAACTTGAAAGCTTTGTTATTGGTGACGAGATATATGTTCCCGTCGAAAAACCATGGTTTCCCCATATCATCCTCACGAAAATTGCCTGACTTGCGGACATATGTTAAAAGACTCAAGGGAGGGTTGGGGATAGCCATGGTGTTAGGAGGGAGCAAATTCAACACCGCGATACAGCTTTAAGCTTTAAGGCGATAAGTTACGTACCACAAACATGTGACTATCAGAAGCATGACCCACATCTTCTCATCTAGACCCCAACGCTTACTCGTGATCAGAGCGGAACTAAAGAACATATCCGAGCCTCACCGCCAACGAGGGATCCACCTGCTCCATGCTGCCTCGCGTCGCGAGATAAAACAGTTAACACATCGGGAACAACAGGTTTTCAGATCAACCGAAAACTTTGCCGAAAACAAAAATCCAGAGCGATGTGACTGAAACCATAATTTTTCAGCTGACCGGAAAACCTGTTCGTCCCGATGAGTAAAGAGTTCACTCAACCAATCAGCAATTTGGCGCTAATATTATGATGCAGCCTTGCCACTTAAGGAATCCAATACTGCGGCACCCTGGACCCACATCCGCTCGCGATTCCTGCTATCACCAAGTGACCACCATTTTTCTATCATCTGCTCAGTGAGTCTGACAGGTGTATTCGGCGCAATGTTGGGTCCTTCTAGATCGAAGAAGTCGAGCGCGCCATTGCCAGTCCTGGTCGAAGGATCAAATAGTCTGACTATAGAGAGTTGAAATGAGTGACCTCCTCGTATACATAACGAAATTTCTTTTGTGCTTACTTTGCTGTGCATCAAACGGTGAACCAACTGCGAACATTCCAGTTCCCAGCGGAAGATCCAGTGCTTGTACACCGCCCTGCGTTGCCAAATAAAGTGCCTCCTTCCAATTAATGGCCAAACTCGTATTCAAAACTGGCACATAGTGCTCAGATGACTGGTCACCGCTCCGCAACATATTTCTGGAACCTTCACGCATACGAGATACCGTAACAGCATGCCTCATAGCATTCATGATGTCCAGGCTGTAGCCGCCCGCCACGTCTGTCCCCAGGCCAACCTTGATACCTTGCTGAAGGGCCTCACGAAGACGAAACGGTTCTGCTGAGAAGTATGAGTTTGAAAGTGGACAATGCGCTATCGCCATGCCATAAGACGCCACGCGAGAGAGCTGGGGAGAAGTTAAGAATGTGCAATGCGCTTGTATCGTTCGTGATGTCAACAAGTTATGCTAGTTGAACAGCGTGAGATCGGGAGATCGTTAAGCGGAACTGTGGCGCACACGTTCAAAAACCTCGATGTCCTCGGAACCTCGTTCTCGCCTTACCCAAGCGACCTGGTCGTGGGCTTCCGCCATATGACTCTGTATGCGAAGGGATTTAGACACAGACAGTTTACTTAGGCCATCAAGGAGTTCATCAGAACAGGATGGAACAAATCGTGGCGTCAGAACAGGTTCAACAAGTCGTCGATGCGGAGGCAGGTTGGAAACCATTTGACAACAACGTTCCACGAAAGATTTCATGGATGAGAGTGCACTTTCTGCCGATGATTCCACATAGGTAGGACGAGATGAGATGTCCATTGAGAGTTTCCCGACGAATGCTCTGACTCCAGCTGCCTGCATCACCTCTGCAAGAGTCAGACTAGAACGACATGCATTAAAATGCAAGGACAAAGGACTGTTGAGGAAGAAGGTCGTACTTGGTCTCCTCCTTGATTGTTCCAAAAAGCAGCACAGTCCCCGTTCCACTTTCTTTCAGTCGAGTTGCAAGACGTGTGTAGACGTTTTTGGCAAGTGTAGCATCAGCATCCAGTCTTTCTTCAGCCTTGAAAGCATATTCATACAGCCATTCCATCAGCGGCAAATGGAATCCAACTCCCTGATAAAGGAATTGTGGCGCATGAATATGAAGATCACAAAAGGTTGGCATAATGAAGCTTCCAGAGCTGATGCTTGTGGGCAGTATAGGCGAATCCTTAAGGAGATGAAGAGATTCCTGGGAACACTTGCGATCGAAATGAGTGATGATACCAGAGTGGTCATCGACAGCTTTGTTCGTGCCTAGGGTGGGGATCGCACATGCTGCAATATGGAGGAACACTGACCGAGAAGATAGTTTTCCAAGATTTCTATTTCTCCGAGTCGAGGTAGGCGAATAAAGGTTCCCGTAATAAACATTTCACTTGTTGGATAGTCTACCTACAAGAGAGGAGAAAACGTTTGGCAAAAGAAGAGATTCAGAAAACACCTGTCTATCAGCATCGGGATCAACGATTAACACTCCGCCATCAGTAGATACATACTATAAGGCTTTATCAGATCAGACAGTCAGATAATGACAAGGAGGGGTCAACACCGATGCACTGCCCAGTATGTGCCCAACTGTAACAGTTGGCACAGATCAGATCAAACTGTTCCCCCCCTGCCAAATTTTGCTGCAGTGGTAGTAGGTATGGTAAGGTTTGGTTCAGTCTGGTTCTTGATGGATTTTGGAGAACCCAGAACTGGACCATTGGTTCGGTCTACAGATTATGGTGAACCATTGGCTCGGTTCAAAATTGCCAGGTTCTGGTTCTCAAGTGGTCTGAACCATGAATATATATTTGTCACAATTCCTGTACATTCTAAACACCATGGTTGGGATTAACATTTCAAAGCACCATAACTGTGTTGAATTAAATCTGCACACGCGGCACCTATTCTGTGCCTCGGTGTAAGAACCCTTAAACACACATATATGTAAATACATGTATACAAATATGTCATAATGACATGTGGACAGGAACCATGTGGTTCCTGCAGGGTTCCATGCGGTACCCCGCCCTTTTCTCCACCCCACTGAGCCTCATGTGACCATGTAGGCTCTCTAGGTATATAAGTATGCTGTACCTCTACCTAGCAATATAGAGAGTTCTATGCCCTCTACCTAGTTACTTAGCACACTAACCAACTCAACAGGTAAGTAGTAAGATCTGTGAGCACTCTACACTGCGCATAGCGCACTGCTCAACAGGTTATGGGCCCTGCAAGCGACATTGCACAGCTATGAGCTCCTCGGAGCTCTAGTTGGAAGGAGTTGTACTGTAGCCCCTCAGGGCTCCAACTCACACGTTGTGTGCAGGTCTTACTACCGACGTGCTTCACTGCGCTGAGCACCTCGTCGCTTTTGAGATGGGGTTAGCCTCCCTCTGACATAATGTCATGGAGCGATGATGTGCCCTTTTGGTGCTCATCATGTGCTAAACAAAAGTACTCTGATGGAGTGCTAAATTTTGCACTTGGCATTTCTAAAAATTAAGAGTCAATGACTGATTTGGTGCTTTTATTAGCTCAAATCTTAAAAAATGTCATTGTCTCTTGACAAACTCGTCTCTTTGTTTGATGGCTCGGGCTACAAGGCCTGGGCCAAGTCTATGAAAGCATGGATAACATGCTCGTAGACGAGCCAATAGCCCCTTTTATGGGGGCTTACAATGAAATGTCAGTCCTTTTCTCTGACCATCGCATCATTGCTAACAATAGCTTGACAGGGACAAACTATTCAGGCCATTCCCATAATATTCATCCTATAGAATTTTTAATAAATTATATTGTCGCTTGTGATGCAAAGGCCCTAATCAGGCCATGTGTAATGTGTGCTGGAAAGGAATGCAAACATGGTGCCCCTTGGATCTTGGATTCAGGCGCATCATTGCACTTCACTGGTGAGATGAAAGACTTCGCCTCCTATGAGGATTTGTCTATGTCTGAGAAATGGCAGGTCAAGACTGCTACCAGCGTGACTTCGATCAAAGGCAAAGGCACTGTCCTGATTTGTCATCAGGTAAAAGTTAATGGGAAGACAGAGTCACGCATCACGTGCTGATACAGCTCCCTATCACCCTGCATGCATACTACAGCATTTTTTGCGATTGTGTGCACCTCCTAGATGGCTTCCGCTGATACAGCTCCCTATCGCCCTGCGCGCATACTACAGCATTTTTTGCAATTGTGTGCACCTCCTAGATGGCTTCTGCACACTTTATGCAGTGCGCTTTTGCGTGCCTTCATGTGCTTTCATGCACCTTTGTGCGCCTTTGACCGTTTAGGTGCGCCTTTGTGCACCTTTTGCATTTCTACTGCACTTTTGTTTCCCCATAGCTGCCAATCATTGTGCGCCCTAAATGCGCCTCATTGCGCTTCAAGCCGCCTCTGTGCGCCCCCCCCATGCTCCTTATCTGCCTTCTACATTTATTGCATGCTCGATGCGCCTTTGTGCACTCCTTTTACACTTTACTTGCAACTCACATTCCCTGCTGTGCACTCTTTGCACAATCTCTATCACACACAACAATCCACTGCACCGGTGCACTGCGCATCACAGCTCCCATCTTACTGGCACATTTACTTGAGGCACACCATGATTCCGGCATGAGCGAACTGCGCATTCTTACATAACTGGGCCGCTTTGCGCCTATTTGGCATTGGACTGTGCGCACTTGGGCGCTTTCACGTAATCCAGGCGCTTTGGCAGTATTTGGCCTTGCACAGCATCTCCTTATAGTTCTTCCACATTTCCAATTGGCATCACCTTATCTGGTAACCAGCACAGGTCAATCACACCATTATTACTAAGGCGCAGCATGCGACATATAACACCAAAGCAGATTAATTGGGAAGAGCGCACGAGACTTAGCACGCACCAATAATAGCGCATCACACTGGAACAGTTGGATATTGAGCTATAGGTGCACAAATCTTATTGGCTGAGGTAGCGGCATAGTGCGGTCAGGTTTAGATGGGCGAATGGATGCGCTTGTGGGTAGCGCATGGTGCTTCCTATTTTTATACTTTATTTCACCATTTTATCACATAAGCCATTTGTACATAGTAGCGGACAGATAGAGAATCCACAGGATCTTTCCCCCCCCTCATAGTTCATAGCTCAGTCAGCGTTGCACATAGTCTGTGCACCAGTGTCCAGTCCGTGCGCCTTCGTAGTGCACCCTTCATATAGCCGTGTTTGCATTATCGTTTGTGTCCCCTCATCATATTGTTGCGTTTCGTCCCTTGCATTGCATCCTTCATCCTTGTCTGTGCACTATCGTAGTGCACCCTTCGTATAGCTGCATTTGTGCACCTTTTTGCATAGCTGCATTTTGTGCACCGTCTGCACCTTTTTCCACTCCTTGCGCTTTCACTCTGTTTGCACCCCCAAACTGTGCACCACCTTCACAGTACATCCCAGTGTCGTCTTTGTCCTGTTACACCTCCCGCCTTCATCATCCTCATCGTTGCGCACTTTTGTGCTCTTGTTGCGCGTTTTTTCTGCACTGTGCGTTTTTGCCTCTTTGCATTGCGCACTTTTCCACCACTGCGCATATCTCCCCTTTCGCGTACACTACTAGTGCGCACATTGAAAATCGCTGTACCAGCCTCTCTATAGTCTCCGCGCCCTGAAGGACGATCCGAGGCCCTCTAAGCGAACTCCCCCCTCACCCCGAGCACGCCTGCAGTTGTAGATTAAGTGTTCACCCCTTCTGTTGAGACTCTGCACTGAGTACCAACTGAACTCATCATTTTCTGGAGCCCACCGCAAGGGGTTTCTGTTTATCAGACCATATTTTAGACCTCCATTGGCTCGCCCTTCGCTTCAACATTAACCACCTTCGCACTCTCCATTCCGAGCTGCTAGCAACTGCGCTCCAGCTTGGGGAAATACCAGTATTTGAATCACTCTTCCTAAACAACACGCATCACTCGTCCGCGCTGTCTTTACCTCCACCTTCACCTGAATCATCCCTACCTACCCTAACTCCGTCCGCATCACCGCATTTTTCCCCACCTTTGAATTTCGCTGTGCTTTTACCAGATCTTAACTCTACACACCTTATTCCACCTACCATGGCTACCATGCACATGCCATCTGCATCTAACCAAAACGCGCTGCGCTTCGACCCTGTAAAACCGCGCGAACTCCAGAAGTACTTTGAGGAGCTTGCGCAACTCCTCCGCGATTGTAACGTCACCGATGAGACCAATAAGAAGTTCCACACAGTGCGCTATTTGGACAGCGACACTGCAGACACTTGGAAACTGCTACCAGAGTATAGCGCGACGCACAACTATGGTGCATTCAAAGACGCTGTCCTAAAGCTTTATCCTGGCTCTAGGGATGGCAGTAAATGGAGTATTAGTGACCTGGACAAGCTTATTGGTGAGACTGCATGCGTTGGCCTCGTAACTGCAGAAGAAATCGCACACTATTATCGCGCATTTTTCAACATTAGCGAATACTTAGTTGCGCAAGGCATATTGGCACGCTACGACCAAAGCCGCATGTTCATTAGGGTGTTTCGACCAGACCAGCTAGAACACATTTTGAGCCGCCTTGTGATTGTGGTACTGAATCAGCCTGCAAATGTGCCATACTCATTAGACACAATATGCGATGCAATTGACTTTATCTTTGAAGGCCCAGCACACTATTTCCAGCCACTTACTGGGCTCACAGCGCAAAACCCCGATATGTATGCGCCCTACTCAGCACCCAGCGCACCCATTTCCCAGCCACAACCTAGTGCACCTGCAGTCAAAGCAGAAGACATTTCAGTCTTATTCGAGCGCATGACACAGACGATAGTTACTGCGTTGAGCGCATCACGCAGAGATGGTGGAAATGGTGCGCCTCGCTCGAACAACAACAAGTGCAATGGTTGCAGTCAGACAGGGCACTATATCCCTGAGTGCGCTTCAATTGAGCGCCTTATTAGCAAAGGAAAGTGTAGGCGAAATGCGGAAGGGCGCATCGTACTCCCAGGTGGTGCATTCGTGCCGCGTTCTATTCCAGGCAATTTCCTAGGTGAGCACATCGATGAATGGCATAAGCGCAACCCAGGGCAGATTGCCACGGGTCGACTTTCATCTAATACCAATTCGCAGCTCATCTACAATATAGTGCCTCGTCCAGCTCCAGCTGCACCTCTACAGTCGACATACATTGCTGCTTCAGCTCCTGCAGCAGATTATATGCAAAGCACACCAAATGCACAACTAACAAAGGAAGAGCGCATTGATGCGCTCGAGAGGGAGTTGATGGCACTTCAGAAGAGGCAAGTCTTCGATGGCATTGAAATTCTGCGGCGCGCACCGCACAATACATCCAATCAAGAGGGTGCACATTCTACAACCACAGACATGGCACCCACCAACAGTATTGAGTCCCCAGCTTCGCAATCTGCTGCGAGCGCAACTGATGCGCCTGACGAGACACCCATACATCCCTATTCCAACATTCCTGAGGCGCGTTTTGCGCCCACAGCAGCAGATAAACCAGACGTACCAGCTAACTCTTCCAAAGGCAAAGAGCCATCATACTGTGTTACATTTATTGCTCCAGCATACCTACCACTATACTAGCATAATCTACCCCCCTACACTACACATAGATACTAGACCTACATAGTCTCCCTATACAAGACTATATCATAGAGAAAGTAGCATAGTAGAGAAAGTAGCATAGTGTAGTGGAGAAGTTGGGGGATGGGCATGATGCACAGTGCCAGACCATGGCCCTACTTATAGGTTTTCTACATGGTCTGTGCGCATTCCCAAAACATATATAAAGGGGTGCATCCTGCCACCTTCCCCCCAGTCAATAAACTTGTTTTCACTCAGTCATCCTCATTCCTTACCTCAAACATACTGCACTGTCATTCCCATCCAGAACCCGCAGATTGTTGACGACGTATATGTGCATGCCATGAAGGCGCCCTCTGTTACAGTTTTGCATGAAGAGCTTCTATCCCTTTTGCCCGATCTCAGGCAGCGCCATAGAGAACAAGTCACCCCAAAGTGCATTGAAGCTACTGGTGCGGAAGTGGTAGCTACAAACCTTGCGAGCATTATGCCATTTGCGCACTGCGAAGCGCATGCACCTTTTGCGGGAGATAAAGTGCTTAATGTGACACCTCCAGTTAGCGCAGCAATTGCAGCGCCGCTTCCTATTGTTTTGCAGGATCCATTTGAACAGTACCTTACCCATCTCCAGCCAGACGAAATTGAAAACCCCGATGTTTTGAAGGTTGCTAAAGAGTCGCATGCGCTTTGCTCCATTGATTTATTGATCGACAACCAAGAGTACTTTGAAGCTATCTTAGATCCGGGTTCACAAATTATTGCAATGTCAGAAGCAGTCTGCCATTGTCTTGGGCTTCAGTACGACCCGCGCATTCGTTTATACATGCAATCGGCCAATGGAGAGGTAGATGAGTCACTTGGGCTTGCGCGCAACATTTCTGCGCGCATTGGGGATATCATTGTCTATGTGCAAGTTCACGTTATCCATTTACCTGCTTACGATATTCTGTTAGGGCGCCCCTTTGACGTGTTAATGCGCTCCATCATGCGCAACTTTGCGGACGAAGCGCAAACAATTACAATCTGCGATCCGAACACCGGCGCCATCTCCACCATTCCAACAAAGCCTAGGGGGAAGCCGCGCCACTTCTTACCAGCTCCAGCAACACCGCACTTTGCTATTCAGCAGAACCCGCAAAGAAATTTTTGCCAGGCTTCGAGGAATTGATCTCAGACCAAGGAGAAGCCGCCACTATCATAACATTTGACTCTGATACCCAATCTTGTGACGTTTCCATGTTTGCGCTTATTCCATTTTCTGCTTCCGTTCCTTCCACCTCTATTATCTCTCAACTCTACCTATCCCAGTGTACCAACAGTCATGTGCAGGCGCTCTTAAATTCGATTGACCCTGTGGCGCTTATTCCTGCCACGTTTCCGAAAAGCGCACATGCGCGCACAACTTTTATCGATTTAGCGGTGCGCACACTGCAAAAGGGCATAGTGACCAAGAAGAAGTATAAACCGGTTGCTAGAAAAGTCAAGCCAGTTATTGCACCCGTCCCAAACAAATTCCGCATCAAGCGCAACATTATAGGTGATCCACTAGCGGTGCTTCCTGTGCTTTTACCAAATCTGCCACCATTTACCCCGACCGGGCGCTATACTGAAGAGCGCATGCAAGCGCTCCAGGAGCGCCACACCGATTTCCTATTACCAGAGGAGATGAAGGTTTTACACCACTTGATGTCTTTGCAGAATGAAGCCTTTGCATGGAGCGATGAGGAGTGTGGTAGCTTCAAGACCGCGTTCTTTCCCCCAGTAGAAATCCCAGTTATTCCGCACACTCCTTGGATAGAGCGCAACATCCCCATTCCACCAGGCATATACGATGAAGTTTGCGCCATTATCCAGAAGAAGATAGACTCAGGTGTTTATGAGCACTCAAATTTGGCATATAGATCGCACTGGTTCTGCACACTCAAGAAAGATGGAAAAGCACTGCGCATCGTACATAGCCTCGAACCGCTTAATCGCGTTACCATTAAACACTCCGGCGTCACCCCTACACCTGAGCACCTTGCAGAGCAATTTGCGGGGTGCGCATGCAGCGCCGTCCTTGATCTATATATGGGATACGACGAGCACTTAATCAAAGAATCGTCGCGCGACCTTACAACATTCCAGACACCATATGGTGCAATGCGCCTCGTTACATTGCCAATGGGTTGGACAAACTCAGTACCAATCTTCCACGATGATGTGTGCTATATTCTGCAGCCAGAGATACCAGATTACACCGTTCCCTATATTGACGATGTTCCAGTCAAGGGGCCTTCGAAGCGCTACATTTTACCGGATGGCTCGTGCGAAGCGCTCACTGCGAACCCTGGCATAAGGCGCTTTGTGTGGGAGCACTTTCAGAACATGAACCGCATTGTGCAGCGCATGAAATATAGCGGCGGCACTTTCTCTGGGATGAAATCCACCTTGTGCACTGAAAACTTTGTCATTCTTGGCCATTATTGCACCCCAGAAGGTAGAAAACCCGAACGCGGCAAGGTAGATGTTATCCGCAATTGGGGCGCATGCCACACGCTATCAGAAGTGCGCGCATTCTTGGGAACAGTTGGTTTAATGCGCACTTATATCCGCAATTATGCGCACCGCGTTAACACGCTCACAAGGCTTATGTGCAAGGACGCTCCATTTGAATGGGGCCCAGAGCAGATAGCGGCGCAAAATGACATCAAGCAAGCAGTGCTAGAGTGTCCTGCACTACAACCGATCGATTATTCCTCAGAACTCCCTGTTATCCTTGCGGTCGACTCTTCCCAGATAGCGGTCAGCTTTTACCTTTGCCAGCAAAAGAGCGCAGATGCAAAAACATGCATTTACAACCGGTTCGGCTTGATTACGCTCAACGACAGAGAAGTGCGCTTTTCACAACTGAAGCTAGAGATCTATGGGCTTTACCGTGCGCTGCGCAATTTGCGCCTTTATATTATAGGTGTGCACAACTTAATTGTGGAGACTGACGCGCGCTATATCAAGGGCATGCTACAAAACCCCGATATCCAACCATCCGCTAGCATTAACCAGTGGATTGTATCAATCCTTACATTCCACTTTACACTCGTGCATTAGGGGAGTGATGCATGGTCCAGATGGGCTTTCGCGTCAGCCGAAGCAGCCAGAGGACTTAGAGGGAGAAGAGGATGAAGAGTTTGAGGACTGGATTGATGCGCTACATGGATTTATGCATGCGATACGTCCCATTTCACAGTCTTTGGATGTGCAAGCACTTGCACTGATGCAGCCAGAGCCAAACAAAAATGCGCAAAATGCGCGCAATAGTGCGCTTATTTACGACGATGACTATAGCCAAGTTCCAAGGAGTGCAACAGCAGATGCAGAGGATGAGAAGTTAGATTTGGTGTGGATTTGGATGGATACCCTAACGCGCCCTAGTGACTTCACAGATTCTGAGTACAGCGCGCTCGTGCGCTACACGAGCGCGTTTTTTAAAGACAAGATGTGCCTATGGAAGCACAATGTGCATGGCACTCACCAGCTTGTTATTTGGCAGTCTAGACGCTTACCGATATTGCATGCCATCCATGACAACATTGGACACAAGCACTTTTATGCGACACCTCCGCATTGCTCGAGCGCTTTTGGTGGCCGCATGTTATGGATGACATCGTTTGGTTCATGCGCACTTGTCATATTTGCCAGATCCAGCAAACACAGAAGGTTCTAATACTGCCAGTCATCGCAATGCCTGCGCCCCTGTTCAGTAAAGTTTATATTGATACGATGCACTTACCAGTATCAGCAGGGCGGCACTATATCGTCCAAGGGTGTTGCTCACTTGCGACTTGGCCGGAATTCCGCGGGCTCCCTAAAGAAAATGTGAGCGCACTTGGCGATTGGATGTTCCAAGACCTCATCTGCAGATGGGGTGCATTGTGTGAGATAGTCACTGATAATGGCAAGCCATTCATCAAAGCGCTAGCCTATCTCAGTAAGCACTACCATATCAATCACATCCGCATATCTGGCTATAATTCGCGTGCTAATGGAATTGTTGAGCGTGCACATTTTGACGTGCGTCAAGCACTTATCAAAGCAGCAGATGGAGTAGAATCAAAGTGGTTCAGTGCACTGTACTCAGTCTTTTGGGCGGAGCGCATCACAGTTCGGAAGCGCCTCGGTGTTTCGCCATACTTCATTGTTACAGGTGCGCAGCCTCTAATCCCTCTCGATATCATTGAAGCGACATACCTTAACCCACCCCCAGATTCTATACTCTCCATGACAGACTTGATCGCGCAGCGTGCGTGCGCATTACAAAAGCGTCCAGCAGACTTAGCGCACATCCATTCCCACATCTATGCAGAGAGGCGCAAAGCGGCGCTCCGTTTCGAGAAAGTGCACTTAAAAACCATCCGCAGTTTCGACTTCCAGCATGGTGACTTAGTCCTTATGTGCAACACAGCAATCGAAAAGAGCCTTAACCGCAAAATGCGCGCACGTTATCTCGGTCCTCTAGTTATAGTGTCGCGCAATCAGGGCGGCGCATACATAGTTTGCAAGCTCAACGGGACAGTATTTGACAGGCCAGTAGCCACGTTCCGCCTACTGCCATACCACGCGCGCAAGTCCATTGCACTTCCTGACATAGCGCTCGATATCACCACAATGCAGTTGAGAGAGATGGAAGAGTCCATAGTAGTGGACACGGACGAAGAAGCAGTTGACGAAGAAGAAGTGCAAGGAGATAGCACTGAGGAAGAAGAAAGCGCCAATGAGGCGCGCAACTAGCGCTCCACGCGCACTGCTATGGATACTTCACCATTTTATACGTATGCTTTGCTTTCTTTCATTTTTTTTACGTTACCTTTTCCTATCCGCGAAGTCGCATCTGGACACGTTCTGTGATTGCGCAACCCATGGGTTTTACTGGCCGTGATGATCTACTGAGCCTTTCCCATTTTTTTTAGACTTTGTGATATTGCGTGCGCTTCATTTTATCTCTTACTCTTTTATCGATGGACATGGTCAATATCTCAGTTGGGAGGAGGAAAGTGATGGTTGGACAATTTTTCCACACCCCTTTGCATTTGCGCATCTTTGCATGGTGCGCATTTTTTGTGCGCTTGACACTTCTTGCTCGAATGTTGCTTATATTATCTCTTTTCTCTCACACATATTATTTGGGCTTACAAATTTTGTTTTATGGCACCATGGAAGTGCGCGCACTTCACTGCTTTGGAGCGCACCATGCGTATCACAGGCACAACAAAGAGATTGATTAACACACTATCTAAAACTTATACAATTGTGCAGCTATTCAATGGACTCCAGGAACTCCAGGCACTCCGTGGCTGCACCCAGTTTCGCCTTTGCATCCGCCTCCGCTTGCTCCGTGCTGTGCAACTGGCTCTTAGCGACCTCTAACTCGATGAGTGACCTTTGGACATCTTCTTGAAGGCAATCGTGCATGGTGCCCAAGACCGCAACCACCGAGCGGCATTGCACTAAGTCGAGCACCTCAACATCTTGACCTTGATAAACCGCATCCCCCGAGGTGTTTCCCGATCTGGTTTGGCGTGAGGATTGCATGTGCACACTTGCCTGGCGAACAGTAAGGCGGCACGGCCTTGGGCGCACTTGCGATGGTGGAGGGGGCGCGTTTTCGACTTTGCGGCGCTTGGATGTGCGCTCTTTCGAGGGGCTGATGAGCCCCACATTGCTCTCATTGCCCTTGTCAATTTGCGATGCGCCTTTGGAAAGTTAGTGCAGCATGGAAGGAGGATGAGAAAAAGACAGACCAGAGTGCCCAGTAGCCGCTTTCCTGCCTCTAGGAGTTGCGCGCAGCTGTGCGAGGGTGCGCTTCGTCCATTCGCACTTTCTCTTACCCTTTGCGCATGGGGCGCACTGTTTTCCATTGACAGAGGCACACTTAGCTGGTTGGCCCATGCGGCGGCAGTTATTACACTAGCGTAGAAAAGGGGCATGGTTTAGTGAGTTTGAAGCATATCCAAAGAAACTTACTGGTCCGCTATTAGCATTGGAGGTGGCGCCAACCCCACTCAGTGGTGGCACTTCGACATACGCGCATTGCCGCATTGCCGCGTTGCCGTGTTTCGCGCACCAGGCGTGCACTTGCGCCTTCGTCCGCACTGGCGCTCTCATCGCTCTGCTCATTCTCCCCCTCGCTCATCACCCCACTCTCCCAAGACTCCCCAGTTCCTTCACCTACAACCTCAGCATCAGTAGCTCCAGAAAGCGCGCGCAAAGAGCACACCAGTGCGACGCGCGCCTTTTCGTCCTCCTGCGCCTCGGCGGTATCCATATCGCTTGCCTTGTCAATTGCTCTGAACTCACCTTCCAGACACTCCAAGTTAACCTCTGGCGCCTGCAATTCAGCAGTCAAGAGTGCGCAGCATGCCTTGCGCGCTTCGGTGCGCTCCGCATGCGCTTCCAGCTGCTCCGCCAGCTCGTGCGCCCTATGCTCAAATTCCTCAGACCTCTCTTTCTCCTCAATCATCTTATGCATATCGGGCATCAGCTCCTCGCCCCAAGCAAGCCACTCCTCCACCATGATTCCGCTGAATGCGCTACGCGCCTTCGTGAGGAGCGCGTCGAGTTCTGCATCATCTTGGACAGAGTCTGCACGGCTTTTATACATGTTCTACATGCCCCGACCCTTAGCAACCTGCACCAGTTATAGAAACACAAAAAGTGCACCAGTTTACTACAAAACCCTTCACCCCAAGCTTGCATTGTCGTCTGCTCACTCCCAGCAGCAGGGAGGGTCTCATTGAGGGCCAGGATCATTTCTCTGAGGGCTAAGGTAAATGCTGAAGCCATCGGATCGGGTAGAGATGGGTTGTGGAAAGAGTTATAGAGGATAGATGGTGGTCAGAGATGGATAAGGAGAGGATGGCCGCTTATGTGAGCGAAGAAAATTTTGCACTGACCAATCGCATGCTGCCTGAGGACAGTCAGTACTTCAGTTGGGAGGAGATGATACAGCTCCCTATCGCCCTGTGCGCATACTACGGCATTTTTTGCGATTGTGTGCACCTCCTAGATGGCTTCCGCACACTTTGTGCAGCATGCTTTTGCGCGCCTTCATGCGCTTTCGTGCACCTTTGCGCGCTTCCGTGCACTTTTGCGTGCCTTTGACCATTTAGGTGCGCCTTTGTGCGCCTTTTGCATTTCTACTGTGCTTTTGTTTCCCCATAGCCGCCAATCATTGTGCGCCCTAAATGCGCCTCATTGCGCTTCAAGCCGCCTCCGTGCGCCCCCCCAACACTCCTTATCTGCCTTCTACATTTATTGCGCGCTCGATGCGCCTTTGCGCACTCCTTTTACACTTTACCTGCAACTCACATTCCCTGCTGCACACTCTTTGCACAATCTCTATCACACACAACAATCCACCGCACCGGTGCACTGCACATCGCAGCTCCCATCTTACTGGCACATTTACTTGAGGCACACCATGATTCCGGCATGAGCGAACTGCGCATTCTTACATAACTGGGCCGCTTTGCGCCTATTTGGCATTGGACTGTGCGCACTTGGGCGCTTTCATGTAATCCAGGCACTTTGGCAGTATTTGGCCTCGCACAGCATCTCCTTATAGTTCTTCCACATTTCCAATTGGCATCGCCTTATCTGGTAACTGGCACAGGTCAATTACACCATTATTACTAAGGCGCAGCACGTGACATATAACACTGAAGCGGATTAATTGGGAAGAGCGCACGAGACTTAGCGTGCACCAATAATAGCACATCGCACCGGAACAGTTGGATATTGAGCTATAGGTGCGCAAATCTTATTGGCTGAGGCAGCGGCATAGTGTGGTCAGGTTTAGATGGGCGAATGGACGCGCTTGTGGGTAGCGCATGGCGCTTCCTATTTTTATACTTTATTTCACCATTTTGTCACATAAGCCATTTGTACATAGTAGCGGACAGATAGAGAATCCAGAGGATCTTTCCCCCCCCTCATAGTTCATAGCTCAGTCAGCGTCGCACATAGTCTGTGCACCAGCGTCCAGTCCGTGCACCTTCGTAGTGCACCCTTCGTATAGCCATGTTTGCATTATCATTTGCATCCCCTCATCGTATTGTTGCGTTTCGTCCCTTGCGTTGCATCCTTCATCCTTGTCTGTGCACTATCGTAGTGCACCCTTCGTATAGCTGCATTTGCGCACCTTTTTGCATAGCCGCATTTTGCGCACCGTCTGCACCTTTTTCTGCTCCTTGCGCTTTCACTCTGTTTGCACCCCCAAACTGTGCACCACCTTCACAGTACATCCCAGTGTCGTCTTTGTCCTGTTACACCTCCCGCCTTCATCATCCTCATCGTTGCACACTTTTGCGCTCTCGTTGCACATTTTTTCCGCACTGTGCATTTTTGCCTCTTTGCATTGCACACTTTTCCGCCACTGCGCATATCTCCCCTTTCGCATACACTACTAGTGCACACATTGAAAATCGCTGTACCAGCCTCTCTATAGTCTCCGTGCCCTGAAGAACAATCTGAGGCCCTCTAAGCGAACTCCCCCCTCACCCCGAGCACGCCTGCAGTTGTAGGTTAAGTGTTCACCCCTTCTGTTGAGACTCTGCACTGAGTACCAACTGAACTCATCACTGCATACTTTGCGCAGTGTGCTTTCGCATGCCTTTGACTGCTTAGGTGTGCTTTTGTGTGCCTTTTACATTTCTACTGCGCTTTTTGTTACAAGTAGGATTACTAATCTGCTGACTGATGCTTTCTTAGTATATGATTACTCACCAATTCTAGTATGACTAATATTGCTTACTTTGCTTACTGATCTCTTACCAAGCACATTACCAATGCTCTTGGCATTAGTCATTAGCAAGTAGTAATCTTAGTAATACTTTGTTATATAAGTAGCTGACTGTGTAGTAGTTATCCCTCAGTCAATTACACTCTTTGACATTGGTGCTTAACTAGCGACTCCTCAGTACACTCAGCTACTTTAGGGTCTTTGTCTCTAGCTCACTACTATTGCATTACCAATCGCTCTCAACATAATTGACTCCACCCGTCAGCCGACCATGTCTACCTCTTCGATGGAACATCAGCTCGCTGACGCTTTTGACGACGTCAAGATCTCCTACTCCGAACGGCCACGTGTCAGTGCTTCACTTGACGCCTTCACTGAATGGTTATCAGCAGTCTTCGTCGTTCTCCTCACCACATTGGAGAAATCCTTTATGGTCATCGCAGTCCAGATCGACACACTCAACGAGTATGTTGAAGAGCTTCGTTCTCCAACTGCACAGCCGCCTCCTAGCAGTGTCACAGCACAACCTGGAACCACGGCACCCACCAGCAGCACTTCTAAAGCACCCAAGCGTCCAGCTAGGTGCTCGTTATGCCATGCACGCGGTCATTCCCACACTGAGTGCCGCACCAAAGATCCGAGTTCTATGAGGAAACGAGTAGCGAGGAACAGTAGGATGGCTAAAGAGGCACGAGCACATACAGCTATGTCCACCTTACCTGCATCACCCCCCTCATTTCATCATTTTGCTTACCCAACACCTGCTCACGCCGTCCAAACTCCTATGAATTTCGCCGCACTCTCTGCCGATTCCACTGAGCTTCGACGTCGAGCTGCACAGTCTGCAAGAGACAAGCGCCGGCATAGACGCCATACCACTTCCACATAAGTCCTAGATTACGGGGCTGTGTTACAAGTAGGATTACTAATCTGCTGACTGATGCTTTCTTAGTATATGATTACTCACCAATTCTAGTATGACTAATATTGCTTACTTCGCTTACTGATCTCTTACCAAGCACATTACCAATGCTCTTGGCATTAGTCATTAGCAAGTAGTAATCTTAGTAATACTTTGTTATATAAGTAGCTGACTGTGTAGTAGTTATCCCTCAGTCAATTACACTCTTTGACATTGGTGCTTAACTAGCGACTCCTCAGTACACTCAGCTACTTTAGGGTCTTTGTCTCTAGCTCACTACTATTGCATTACCAATCGCTCTCAACACTTTTGGTTCCCTCATAGCTGCCTGCTGTCATGCACCCTAAATGCGCCCTGTTGTGCTTCAAACCACCTCCGTGTGCCCCCCCCACACTCCTTATCTGCCATTTTCAGTTATTGCGTGCTCGATGCGCCTTTATGTGCTCCTTTTATGCTTTACTCACAACTCACATTCTTTGCTGCACACTCACTGCACTATTCTTACCATCACACAACAATTTACCACTTCAAATGCACTGCGCATTGCAGCTTCCATCTTACTGGTGCATTTACTTGAGGCACACCACGATTCCAACATGAGCGAACTGCGCATTCTTGCATACCTGGGGCACTTTGCACCTATTTGGCATTGGATTGTGCACACTTGGGTGCTTTCACGTAATCCTGGCACTTTGGTGCTATTTGGCCTCGCACAGCATCTCCTTATAGTTCTTCCACATTTCCAATCAGCATTGCCTTATCTGGCAGCTGGCACAGGTCAATCACCTCATTATTACTAAGGCGCAGCATGCAACACATAACACCAAAGCGGATTAATTGGGAAGAGTGCACGAGACATAGAGCACACCAAAAATAGTGCATTGCACTGGAACAGTTGGGTATTGGGTTATAGTGTGCGCAAATCTTATTGGCTGAGGCAGCAGCATAGTGCGGTCAGGTTTAGATGGGTGAATGGATGTGCTTGTGGGTAGCGCATGGCACATTCTATTTTTATACTTTATTTCACTGTTTTATCACATAAGCCACTTGTACATAGTAGCAGACAGATAGAAAATCCACAGGATCTTTCCCCCCCTCATAGTTCATAGCTCAGTCAGCATTGCACATAGTCTGTGCACCAGCATCCAGTCCATGCGCCTTTGTAGTGCACCCCTCATATAGTCATGTTTGCATATTGTTTGCGTCCCCTCATTGTATTGTTGCGTTTCATCCCTGCATTGCATCCTTCGTTCTCATTTGTGCACTCTTGCAGTGCGCCCTTCATATAGCCACATTTGCACACCATTTGCACATTTTATTGTATAGCCATGTTTTGCACACCGTTTGTGCCTTTTTCCCCTCGTTGTGCTCTCATCCTGTTCACACCTTTAACCTGTGCGCCTCCCTCCCAGCACATCTCAGTGTTGTCCTCATCCCACCACACCTGTCGCCTTCATCATCCTCATCGTTGCGCACTTTTGCGCTCCCATTGTGCATTTTTCTGCACTGCACATTTTTGCCTCTTTACACTGCGCACTTTCCCGCCACTGCGCATATCTTCCCTTTAGCATACACTACTAGTGCGCACATTGAAAACTGCCGTACCAGCCTCTCTATAGTCTCTGCGCCCCGAAGGACGATCCGAGGCCCTCTAAGTGAACCCCCCCCCTCACCCCGAGCATGCCTGCAGTTGTAGGTTAAGTGTTCACCCCTTCTGTTGAGACTCTGCACTGAGTACCAACTGAACACATCATTTCTGGAGCCCACTGCGAGGGTTTTCTGTTTACCAGACCTTATTTAGACCTCCATTGGCTCGCCCTCCACTTCAACATTAACCACCTTTGCACTCTCCATTCCAAGCTGTTAGCAACTGCGCTCCAGCTTGGGAAAATACCAGTATTCGAATCACTCTTCCTGAACAACATGCATCACTCATCCATGCTGTCTTTACCTCTGCCTTCACCTGAATCATCCCTACCTACCCTAACTCCATCCACATCACCGCATTCTTTCCCACCTTTGAATTTCGCTGTGCTTTTACCAGATCTTAACTCTACACACCTTATTCCACCTACCATGGCTACCATGCACATGCAATCCACATCTAACCAAAATGCACTGCATTTCGACCCCACAAAACTGCGCAAACTCCAGAAGTACTTCGAGGAGCTTGCGCAACTTCTCCGCAATTGTAACATTACCAATGAGACCAATAAGAAGTTCCACACTGTGCACTATTTGGACAGCGATACTGTGGACACTTGGAAACTGCTACCGGAGTATAGTGCAATGCATAACTATGATGCATAACTATGGTGCATTCAAAGATGCTGTCCTAAAGCTTTATCCCAGTTCCAGAGATGGCAGCAAATGGAGTATTAGTGACCTAGACAAGCTTATTGGCGAAACTGCATGTGCCAGCCTCATAACCGCAGAAGAAATCGCACGCTATTACCACACATTTTTCAACATCAGTGAATACTTGGTTGTGCAAGGTATATTGGCACGCTATGACCAAAGCTGCATGTTCATTAGGGTGTTTCAACCAGACCAGCTCAAGCGCATTTTGAGCCACCTTGCAATTGCAGTACCGAATCAGCCTGCAAATGTGCCATACTCATTAGATGCAATATGCTGATGTGTTCAGTTGGTACTCGGTGAAGAGTCTCAATAGAAGGGGTGAACACTTAACCTACAACTGCAGGCATGCTCAGGGTGAGGGGGGAGTTCGCTTAGAGGGCCTCAGATCGTCCTTCAGGGCGCTAAGACTATGGGGAGGCTGGTACGGTGGTTTTCAATGTATGCACTAGTTGCGTATGCTAAAGGAGAGATATGCGCAGTGGTGGGAAAGTGCGCAACACAAAGGGGCAAAAATGCGCAGTGCGGAAAAACGTGCAATGGGAATGCAAAAGTGCGCAATGATGAGAGTGATGAAGACGGGAGGTGTAGTGGGATGAAGACGGCACTGAGATGTGCTGGGGAGGTGATGCAAAGGTTGGGGGTGCTAACGGGATGAAAGCACAAGGGGCGGAAAAAAGCGCAAATGGTATGCAAAACACGGCTATACAAATAAGTGCACAAACGGTGCACAAACACAGCTATATGAAGGGCACACTGTATGAGTGCTCGAATGAGGATGAAGGATGCAATGCAGGGACAAAATGCAACAATACAATGAGAGAATGCAAACAATATGCAAATGCAGCTATACGAAGGGTGCACTACAAAGGTGCACAGACTGGATGCTGGTGCACAGATTATGTGCGATGCTGACTGAGCTATGAACTATGAGGGGGGGAAAGATTCTCTGGATTCTCTATCTGTCCACCTACTATGTACAAATGGCTTATGTGATAAAAACGGTAAAATAAAGTGTAAAAATAGAAAGCACCATGCGCTACCCACAAGCGCATCCATTCGCCCATCTAAACCCAATCACACTATGCCGCTGCCTCAGCCAATAAGATTTGTGCACCTATAGCCACTACCCAACTGTTCCAGTGTGATGCACTATTTTTGGTGTGCTCTTCCCAATTAATCTGCTTTGGTGTTATGTGTTGTGTGCTGCACCTTAGTAATAATGGTGTGATTGACCTGTGCCAGTTATCAGATAAGGCGATGCCAATTGGAAATATGGAAGAACTATGAGGAGATGCTGTGAAAGGCCAAATACTGCCAAAGCACCAGGATTACATGAAGGCGCCCAAGTGTGCACAGTCCAATGCCAAATAGGCACAAAGTGCCCCGATTATGTGAGAATGCACAGTTCGCTCGTGTCGGAATCATGGTGCACCTCGAATAAATGTGCCAGTAAGATGGGAGCTGCGATGCGCAGCGCACCAGTGCAGTGAATTGTTGTGTGTGTGATAGGGATTGTGCAATGAGTGTGCAGCAGGGAATGTGAGTTGCAGGTAAAGCATAAAAGGAGTGCACCAAGGCGCATTGAGCACACAATCAATGTGGAAGGCAGATAAGGAGTGTGGGGGGGGGCGTGCAGAGGTGGTTTGAAGCGCACCAAGGCACATTTAGGGTGCACAATGATTGGCAGCCATGGGGGTACCAAAAGCACAGTAGAAATGCAAAAGGTGCACAAAGGTGCACCTAAACAGTCAAAGGTGCACGAAAGCACACGGAAGTGCACAGAGGTGCACTGGAGTGCATAGGAGCTCATAGGAGTGCAATGGAGTGCACTGGAGTGCAATGGAGCGCACTGGAGTGCAATGGAGTGCACTGGAGCGCAATGGAGCGCACTGGAGTGCAATGGAGTGCACTGGAGCGCAATGGAGCACACTGGAGCACAATGGAGCGCACTGGAGTGCAATGGATGTTGAGAGCGATTGGTAATGCAATAGTAGTGAGCTAGAGACAAAGACCCCAAAGTAGCTGAGTGTACTGAGGAGTTGCTAGTTAAGCACCAATGTCAAAGAGTGTAATTGACTGAGGGATAACTACTACACAGTCAGCTACTTATATAACAAAGTATTACTAAGATTACTACTTGCTAATGACTAATGCCAAGAGTATTGGTAATGTGCTTGGTAAGAGATCAGTAAGCAAAGTAAGCAATATTAGTCATACTAGAATTGGTGAGTAATCATATACTAAGAAAGCATCAGTCAGCAGATTAGTAATCCTACTTGTAACACAGCCCCGTAATCTAGGACTTATGCGGAAGTGGTATGGCGTCTATGCCGGCGCTTGTCTCTTGCAGACTGTGCAGCTCGACGTCGAAGCTCAGTGGAATCGGCAGAGAGTGCAGCGAAATTCATAGGAGTTTGGACGGCGTGAGCAGGTGTTGGGTAAGCAAAATGATGAAATGAGGGGGGTGATGCAGGTAAGTTGGACATAGCTGTATGTGCTCGTGCCTCTTTAGCCATCCTACTGTTCCTCGCTACTCGTTTCCTCATAGAACTCGGATCTTTGGTGCGGCACTCAGTGTGGGAATGACCGCGTGCATGGCATAACGAGCACCTAGCTGGACGCTTGGGTGCTTTAGAAGTGCTGCTGGTGGGTGCCGTGGTTCCAGGTTGTGCTGTGACACTGCTAGGAGGCGGCTGTGCAGTTGGAGAACGAAGCTCTTCAACATACTCGTTGAGTGTGTCGATCTGGACTGCGATGACCATAAAGGATTTCTCCAATGTGGTGAGGAGAACGACGAAGACTGCTGATAACCATTCAGTGAAGGCGTCAAGTGAAGGACTGACACGTGGCCGTTTGGAGTAGGAGATCTTGACGTCGTCAAAAGCGTCAGCGAGCTGATGTTCCATCGAAGAGGTAGACATGGTCGGCTGACGGGTGGAGTCAATTATGTTGAGAGCGATTGGTAATGCAATAGTAGTGAGCTAGAGACAAAGACCCCAAAGTAGCTGAGTGTACTGAGGAGTTGCTAGTTAAGCACCAATGTCAAAGAGTGTAATTGACTGAGGGATAACTACTACACAGTCAGCTACTTATATAACAAAGTATTACTAAGATTACTACTTGCTAATGACTAATGCCAAGAGTATTGGTAATGTGCTTGGTAAGAGATCAGTAAGCAAAGTAAGCAATATTAGTCATACTAGAATTGGTGAGTAATCATATACTAAGAAAGCATCAGTCAGCAGATTAGTAATCCTACTTGTAACAATGGAGTGCACTGGAGCGCAATGGAGCGCACTGGAGTGCATTGGAGTGCACAGGAGCACATGCAGGCACACAAAAGTGCACTGTGCAAAGTAAGTAGAAGATGTTTAAGCAGTGTGCACAATCATGAAAAATGGTGTAGTATGAGCACAGGGTGATAGGGAGCTGTATCAACACGATGCGATCGACTTTATCTGTGAAGGCCCAGCACGCTATTTCCAGCCACTTACTGGGCTCACAGTGCAAAACCCCAATATGTATATGCCCTACTCAGCACCCAGCACACCCATTTCCCAGCCACAACCTAGCATGCCCACAGTCAAAGCAGAAGACATCTCAGTCTTATTTGAGCACATGATACAGACAATAGTTACCGTGTTGAGCGCATCATGCAGAGATGGTGGAAATGGTGCGCTGATGGTACTCAACCTGGAAACCCAAACAAAACCTACTAAATGGCTTTGGATGGTATAACACAGGCCAGAGGAAGGGTGCGAGGTGGTACTAAATATCACCACTGAGACCAAAACGATGTGTTTAGTGACGTGAAATAATAAGGGATGGTGCAAATAGTCTTTATAGGCATATGAATATGTCCAAAAGAGCTTGAAAAAGGTTTGAAGGCATGCAAAGTGGTTTGAATAAGTTCGAAGATGCACAAAATAGTTCAAATAAGTTCAAAGAGGTTCGATGTATATCGAGGAGTGAGTTTAGCAAATGTGAAGTGTTTGTCGAATGGCGATAGGCGATGGAAAATAAAACGTGGGGCAAATACGATAGTTTCAAAGAAGTTCGTGATATTTCACAGAACTTAGAGATATGACGTGAGCTAAGACTCGAGAGAATGACTCTTAAGTCAGACAATAAGTGTGAGGGTAACTTGTGCTGTTCCCCATTGCTATATTCTTTTGTTATTCTAACTAATACAAGTCTATATACAATCTGAAGGAATAGTACTAAAAAGGAAATAATAACAATTGTAGAATATGGGGCAATGTGCACAGCAAATAAAGGTATTGTAAAACATGAAACAAAATGAAATATGATAATAAGTGAAATGTACATTGTCCCAATATAGTAAGAGTTCTTGTTCTATTGCTTTAATATATCAATAAAACACAAAAATGCACTTATCATATCCTAAGTCTCTTGTAATCCCTCCTTTTGTCCAGTAGTACTCGATATGCAGCGAATTGGCATGTTTCAGATGTGCAGCGTGTATCAAAAGTGTTTTAAGACAACTATATGGCAGCCGAAGTTGTTCAAAGTGCTGCGAAGTTGTTCGAAATGTCGTGAAATGGTTCAAAGCAGTTCGAAGTTGTCCGAAATAGTGCGAAATCATGCGAAAATGGTTCAAAGTTGATTTAGTGGCATTCATAGTGGTTCGGAGCATGTGTCGTAATGTATCGATACAAGTGGGAATACTTCTCCAGACTTTAAAGTGCGTAGTGGACCTATCATCCTCCCCTTTACTGAAATCCTGACTGTCCCAGTCAGCTGATCAAAGTCACATGCGAAATGTGTGATCGTGTTGAAAACTTAGCGAGATTCAAAATACTTCTCCTTCTTCTTCTTTCCATCACCTCTACATCCAACTCTAGCTTTCATAATGTCTCTCTTGGCCAAACTCAACTCTGAAGTACTTGAATACGTGAAGTCGATGCCTGAGCAGGGCGTCGCTGAAGATTTCGATTTCGAAGTGTGGGGGAAAGGATCCTGTGCAAAAATGGTATGTCTTGTTTTCATTTATTTGTGTTCAAAGGTGCTAAAATGTTTCGTGTAGGCGGAATACAATGAACTTGCTGAAGATCTCGGCGAGGAGCGCAACCCAGCCATACAAGCGGTTGTTAATGGGGTTTTTGAAGTATACTGACCTTTGGCTCATCGGGAGTGGGTTTCATGGGGTAGTGAGCTACTTTTCGTGGATTTAGTGGAAGAGATAGAACGCAAAAAGAGGGTGGAGGAAGAACGATGAATTCAGGAGGAGCAGGAGGAGGTTCAAAGAGCGAAGGATGTAGCGCAGAAGGCAAAACTCGAGGGTCGAAGGACTGCATTGGCAGAGGCACAAAACATGGCTCTTGCTGCATTTCATGCGAAAATGATTTTGAAGGAGGAGTGGTGACAACGAAATGTTGAGTTTGAGGTGGAGGTGAGGGTGATCGAGAGGGCGGAGGCTGGTAAAGGTGACGAAGACGAGGGAGAGGACGAAGATGAGGCCAAACATGAGCTACCCATGGTGCGGGTGGCAAAGCGAAAGGCAGTGGAGGATGAAGAGGAGGCGGATGGCGATGAAGGGGGTGCAAAGTGGGCGTGAATTGAATTGAGCACCCTCTCTGACTTCAAGGACCCGGTGAGTTTTTACTTACATTCAAAGATTTTTTGAGCTATTAATAGTTTCATAGTGCGATCGTTGTGCTGGGTTTAAGTCCCAGCTATGCTGTGTCGTCAAGGAAGGCACTGCAAAGTGTACAAAGTGCATCCAGGAGGTGCAGGGGTGTTATTGGGGTGGGGTGTCAAGGTGAGGGCTTCGCAAAGGCAAGGCGAAGAAGTTTGGGGGTGCGAAATGAGATTCGCACACAAAACCAGGTACAAAGTGTATTCGAAATCGCTTCAAATTGATTGCTAATGTTTGTTCAAATTTTGTAACTCGTCGAATTCATCTTGTGGGCCCAGTTGAGGATGTTGAGCCGATAGCAGGGCCTTCGAAGCTGTCAAAGGAAAAGAGAAAGTCATCGAAGGGGAAGGGCAAGGCGAAGGTGCATGAGTCGCAAGATTTCGAGGGTGAATGGGGAGTGCGTCGTGGCTTGATTGCTGCAAAGTTGGCACAGAAAAGAGTCGGGATGGAGATATTGGGGAGGGAGATAGAAACTTTGGAGGAGATGCTAGAAGAGTAGAGGGGTTTTTCTTTTGTATTTCTTTGGATTTGGAATTTTAGTATCTTGTGAGTCTTGAATAGTAGTTATAAGAAACGTGAAAAATTTGGAAAAATAAGGGAAAGGTATAGTTATTCATTTTCAAAGGCCAGGAAGTCTTCGAAGGTTTTATCGTTGGGGTTCGAGGGTATTCGAAGATTTTTGATGCATCAAAGGAAGCAGCTCTGATATCTCCATCGGCTGCTCTGTCCAGCAGCTGCTCTGTGACCTTCAGAAGGTCCTCAGAAAGGAGTCACAATAGTGGTCACATCACCAAACCTCACCTCCTCCTCCTTCTTATCGATCTCGATTCTATCATCCATCTTAGTCCACCTAGGCATTTGAGGGACAGGGGTGGGGCTCATCGACATGGGTATTTGTCCTTTAGTCGCATGGGCAGCAGCACCTGCAATGGATGTAGATCTGCTGCCTCTGGGGATTTCTTGACCATCCGGGTAAGGGGATGGGGCTGGAGATGAGCACTGGGTCCTTAAAGGCCCTGCAGTAACAATCCCAGTCCATCTAGATGAAGACAGACTGTTGATTGGGTCATTGCCAGGAGTAATGGAGTCAGTGGCTAAGTGTGACAAAATCGCACCCAGATCTGAACCCGATCTCCCATCAGATCTTCTAGGATTGGCCATCTATTGGATGACTAGAGGATGCTTTGAAATTGAAGAGATCAGACCAGCAGATGAGTAGTTGTAGAACATGCAAGATGTCAGCAGTGTGTTTACTTCTGTTTACTGTGGTGGTAGCAAGTCAAGAAGTGATGGGTCATTGGTGGTCAGAGGTGTTCAGGGGTTCTGGGAAGAATCCGCCAGGCTATAGTGTGCCAAGTGAAAAGGGGCCAAAGAGGACTTGGCTTCAACTTATAAGAAGTTGTGCCCTTTTCCTCATCAGTTGTCCAATTCTGGCCCTACCCCCCTCTGCCCCAAGACACACTGGAGATATCTGGGATTTTATTTTGACTGCAAGCTCATGTTCAAGGAGCATGCATGATTCTTCACCATCAGAGCCATCACTACAGTGAGGGACATGGGTATGCTAGGCAACACTGGGAGGGGGCTGACCCCTGACCAGTGTCGACTACTTTACTGCACCTGCATCGTCCTGGTGATGATGTATGGAGCATGTCTCTGGTACTTCCCTGGTAGCAGGATGAAGGCCATGGTCACGGCCATGTCCAGAGTGCAGGTGAGAGCTGCATGCTGGATCATGGGCACATTCAGCACTACCCCCACAGGAGGGGTAGCCACTGCAGTGGGGTTGCTTTCCATGCACCTCCTCCTCAAATGCCTGGTGGACAGGGGGTGCTATGTGTTCCCCTTCTCATGCCTACATACCTCCTTCAATCTGTCTTGGGGGGGCCTGTGGGGGGCAAGGTGCTGGTCCATGGACTGGCACTTAGCAACCTAGGAGACCAGGAGGTGACAAACATGAGGGCCCCTCCACATTGCTCACCACCACTGCAATGGGCACTCAGGCAGATGAATTCGAGCCTTTGGCCCGGAGTCGGCCCCTGGGAATAGGGTCCTGGACTTGTTCTGGGACTGCATCACTTGCAGTCAAGCGGGCTCCAGGGAGCCCAGAGAGATTCAGGCCTACTTATGCAGACTGGAAGAAGCCTGGGCCTCAGCTCAGGAAGACCCAGACTGCATTGCTGTGGCTGTAGATGCTTCTGTGCCCATGGATACCTCAGTACAAGCTGCAGTGGGCATCCTCCTCTTTGAGGATGGGCATCTGGTGCACAGGATTATGTTAGCAGCAGGAAGGCCCACCCCCCCCCCCCCCCCCCCAGGCTGAATGCTTCACCATTCAGATAGGTGTATCTGCTATGATGTCTTTGACTCTAACCAGTTCAGAGGCATAGCTCAGCGTTCCACTGAGGACACTGGGGTCTTCCTGATCCACCTTGTCTGGGCAGGGTGGGCTAAGGGCCTCACAATGAGTATTGTCACATTTTGTTAAGAACATAATCCTACACACTTACCTTCTTATATAGTGTTCCCTTATTCACACAGTCACACATCTACCTACTAGCATAGTTTCCCCATGCAAGGGATATATGGACTACCATACTACCATAGTCACCCCAAGGATGACCATAGCATAGGTACAAAGTAGAATAGTAAAGAGTAGAGAAGTAGCATGACATGTAGTAGAATAGTGGGGAGGGGAAGAATGGGGAACAGGCAAAAACCTCGCCCTATTTATCTGTTTTGGAGATGGTCTGTGCACACTCCCAAACAGTATAAATAGTCCTCCACTTCTCACTCAACCCCTAAGTCAATCAACTCCTGTTTTCCTCAGTCATTGCTCTCTCCTCTCCTCAACAGGTTATGGGCCCTGAGCTCTAACTGTGCCATACACATCTTTGACCATCTACTCTGCTCTCTTGTCATCCTCCTCTCTACCTCTTTGTGTTGGGTAAAACTCTGTTTCATTCAACTCTCTTCTGTTTTTCCAACTAACTTCTGTAGTTAGTTGTAGTCAGTCTATAGGTAGTCAGTAGGGACAAAAGACCATTCCCAGGTGGTCTCTACAGTGAACTGTTGGGTCTGTGCACTTCAGTGGGCCAGACTTTTATCCTACCTCAGAAATATCCAGGTAGTCAACCCTGTGATCTGGGAGGAGTTACAACTGCATTGTAGTTTAAGTTGTTGACTTGCATCTACTGGTGGCTGAAGAAGATTGGATCAAGACCTCTCTTTGGACTCCACTTGGATTTTACAGTCACTGGAACCCTGCCTCTTGTAGGATCTTGGTTGCATTCTAGTTGATTTCATCTTTGTTCAGCACCTGCTGTCCACACTCCACACACACACAGTCTCTTTTCACTCACTCACTTTAACAACCTTCTCTCCACATCAACCAACACTACCTGCAGCTCCAGCTGCCCAAATCACAATAACAACAACAACAACAACAAGCAGCAGCAGAAAAAGTATCCTCCTTGTTCATTCTGTACACACACAGTCTCTTTTCACTCACTCACTTTAACAACCTTCTCTCCACATCAACCAACACTTACCATCATCATGACTATGAAACCTCCAACATTTGAAACTCTAGGGAGTAACAACTACAACCTCTGGAGTGGAAAAATGAAAGCTTGGTTGATGGCACATGGTCTTTGGGCAATTGTCTCTGGACAACAACAGTGCCCTACTGCTCATTCAACTGATGTGGAAAGGGCAAAGCAGGAAGCCTGGACTGAGAAAGCAACCAGTGCAGCTGGCTGGCTATACCTTATGGTATCAGAAAGCCAAGTTGTACATCTTGAAGGCATAGAGGATGATCCTGTTGCCATATGGAAAGCCCTAAAATCTGTGCACCATCAACAAAAACCAGGTGCCAGATTCAATGCTTATGATGACCTGTTCAGCATCAGAAAGACAGAGGAAGAGTCCTTACAGTCTCTTGTCAATAGGGTGGATGTTGCAATGAAGCACATCAAAAATCTTCGCCCTCAGGACTTTACTCTGGCTAAACTTGATGAGGAATTGCTCTGCATGACAATGATCAGAGCTCTTCCAGAGGGCTACAATCACTTTGTGTCCTCACTGATGCTGAGCAAGGACAATCTTAATAAAGATAGCATTACTCAGGCTTTCCACACAGAAGAAATTCAAAGGACAAGGAGATCTGCACCTCATATTTCAGAGGTTGCAAATAAAGCTGCTGCTGCTGCTACCACTCCCACTTCCTCCAAATCTTCCAACTCTACCTGCAGCTCCAGCTGCCCAAATCACAATAACAACAACAACAACAACAAGCAGCAGCAGAAAAAGTATCCTCCTTGTTCATTCTGTGGCAAAAAGGGTCATCACTTCCTCAGATGCCCTCAATACTTGGCCAAATCAGCAGAGGCAAAGGCAGCCACAGCAGTAGAAGTCCAGGAATCAGCAGGAAAGGCAAGTATTTACTCTTTAGAAGAATTAGAAAACCCTCTCTTACTTAAGTCTAATTATGATTGGAATGCAGACTCTGGAGCCACTTCACACATGACACCTCATAGACACTGGCTTAGAAACTACAAACCCCTTCATATACCCATTAGATTAGCTGATCACACTGTCATTTATTCTGCTGGAATTGGTAGTATACTTTTTAAACCTTTTATTAATGGAGTAGAATCACAGTCTCTTATATTTAGTAGAGTATTACATGTTCCCCAACTCCAAAACAATCTCCTCTCAGTACTATACTTAACAAAGCATAAAGGATATAACATCAACATTGACTCTAAACATATATATTTTATACAGTCAAGTAGATTACTCTTTACTGCTACTATAAATAGCCAGAATGCTGCCTTCCTGGATGGATGTACTGCTCCTGCCTCCCTGCCACAACAATCTGCTAGCCTGGCCTCTACCCTTCCTTTGGACCTCAGCTTATGGCATAGAAGATTTGGGCATACTAATCATGACTATGTCAAACAACTTCATTTAAAAGACATGGTTACTGGCATGAAACTCTCTCACATGTCAAAAGTAGACCCAATCTGTGAACCTTGCCTAGCTGGGAAAATGCATGCAAACCCATTCCCCACATCTCAAACCAGAGCCTCCAAACCATTGGAACTGGTTCATATTGATCTTAAAGGTCCCATTCAAGTCAAATCAATTGCAGGATATTATTACTGGATTCAATTTGTTGATGATTGCACTAGATTCAAGTGTGGTCTTGGACTCAGAAAGAAATCAGATGCCTTTGCTGCATTTTTGCAATTCAAAGCTTATGCAGAGAATTTGCATAATGCTAAAATCAAAGTCATTAGAGAAGACAAAGGCTCTGAATTTATGTCCAATGAATTTAACCAGTACTGCATTGATAATGGGATTCAAAGACATCATACAGTCAGGAATAGGCCACAGCAAAATGGGGATGTTGAAAGAGCAAATAGAACTGTATCAGACCAAGTTACATCTATGCTAAATGAAGCCAATTTACCAGTTCAATTCTGGTTTCATGCATATGTGGCCTTGTTACATGTTCTAAATAGAACTCCTACTGCTCCACTCCCTGGTAAAACTCCCCATGAAGCTTGGCATAATAAAAAACCTGATGTATCCCATTTAAGGGTTTGGGGATGCTTAGCATATGTCCACATACAGAAGGATAAAAGAAAGTCATTTGGGCCTCACATGCACAAATGCATTTTTGTTGGCTATCCAGCTGGATACAAAGGATGGCAATTTTATGATCCAGTCACCAGAAAGTTTATTATCTCAGAAAGAGCAGAATTTGATGAGAGATACTTCCCTGGAGCTAAGCCAACATTAATTAATGCCATTCCTACTCCACCATCCCTAAATATTGTTGATGGTAGTAATATGCCTGACTTGGGAGGGCACCAGCTCAATACAAATCAGTCAGCCACATCCAAAGTCTCAAGGACTGTAATCAAAATGCCTACACCATCATTCTCTTTTGAGCCAGTACAACCACCTCCTCCTGTTCCTGACAATGAACAGAATTTCCCAAGTCCACCTCCTGCTCTCACACCATTACCATCTGCACCAACTACACCAACCACAAATACTACTCCATTACCCTCTCCTGAACCACCTACACCTCCAATTGCAGTTAGAAGATCCAGGAGAACTGTTCAACCTCCTGGAGAATGGTGGAAAATTAGACATCCTACACCTGCTATTGAGTCTAGCTCTGAATCTGATTCAGAGTCTCAGCAACAATCTGGTGAAGATGAGGATGAAGCATTTGCTGGAGTAGCTGGAGATTTCTATGAGCCTAATACATATAAACAAGCCATGAAATCACCAGATGCAGAATTATGGCAACAAGCAGCAGAAGAGGAAATAAACTCTCTTAATGCCAATGGAACTTGGGATATTGTTCCTCTTCCCAAGGACAGAAAAGCAATTGGAAGTAGATGGGTCTTTAAAATCAAGAGGAATGCTGATGGCTCTATTGAAAGATATAAAGCTAGAGTTGTAGCCAAAGGCTTTTCTCAAAGACCTGGTCTTGACTACATTGAAGTCTTTGCACCCACATTCAGAATGGCCTCTATCAGAACCATTATTGCCTTGGCTGCAAAACATGATTACATCTTACACTCTATTGACATATCATCTGCATTCTTGAATGGAAATTTGGAGGAGGAAATTTACATGGAACAACCACCTGGGTTTGTTCAATTTGGTCCAGACTTTGTCTGCAAACTTAAAAAGTCCCTCTATGGTCTAAAGCAATCTGCTAGACAGTGGAATAAAAAGTTAAATGCTACCCTCTTCAACTTGGGATACAAAAGATTGGAATCTGACAGAAGCATCTATGTCTTTGCCAAAGATGGAGTCCTTGTTATTATCCCTGTCTTTATTGATGACATTACACTGGCATCTAACTCTCAGTCAAAAATTAACAATACAATTAAAGACTTGGAACTTCACTTTAAACTCAGAAATCTTGGTCCTACCTCTTGGCTACTTGGCATGAAAATCACCAGAGACATATCACAACACTCCATCTCCATATCCCAGCATCAGTACATCTTGGATAAATTACAGGAGTTTGGATTCTCTGACTGTAGTCCGATTACAACTCCTATGGATCCTGGTCTTGTGTTACAAAAGACTCAACTTTCAGACCAGGACAAGCAGTACATGTCCAAAGTACCATACCTCCAAGCTATTGGATCTCTCATATATTTGTCACAATGCACCCGCCCTGATATTGCATATGCAGTTGGAACTCTTGCAAAATTCAACTCCAATCCAGCTCCAATTCACTGGAAAGCAGTCAAGCATCTATTTAGATACTTGCAAAGCACAAAGGACTATGAACTAGTCTACAAACCAGATGGAGAGCAAGAGTTGTTTATAACATATTCTGATTCCAACCATGGTGCATGTAAAGACACTGGGAGATCTACAGGAGGATATGTTGTCAAAATTGGCACTGGGGCAGTTAGCTGGTCATCTAAACTCCAATCTGTTGTTGCATTGTCTACAACTGAAGCTGAGTACATAGCAGCAGTTGAAGCAGGCAAAGAGTTGAAATGGATGAGAAGTCTTCTGGGAGAATTTGGTTACAAGTTTAACAGTCCTTCTACACTGTGCATTGATAATCAGTCTTCTATCAGTGTTGCCAAGAATCCTGAGCATCATGGGAGGATGAAACATCTTGACTTGAAATTCCACTGGCTAAGAGAAAATGTAGAGGCAGGACATATAGCACCAAAGCATGTTGGGACCAATGAAATGATTGCAGACTGTCTTACCAAAGCACTACCTAGAACAAAACATGACATTTGTAGAATAGGATTAGGCTTAGTTAAAAGTACAGATATGCAGGATTAGGGGGGTGTGTTAAGAACATAATCCTACACACTTACCTTCTTATATAGTGTTCCCTTATTCACACAGTCACACATCTACCTACTAGCATAGTTTCCCCATGCAAGGGATATATGGACTACCATACTACCATAGTCACCCCAAGGATGACCATAGCATAGGTACAAAGTAGAATAGTAAAGAGTAGAGAAGTAGCATGACATGTAGTAGAATAGTGGGGAGGGGAAGAATGGGGAACAGGCAAAAACCTCGCCCTATTTATCTGTTTTGGAGATGGTCTGTGCACACTCCCAAACAGTATAAATAGTCCTCCACTTCTCACTCAACCCCTAAGTCAATCAACTCCTGTTTTCCTCAGTCATTGCTCTCTCCTCTCCTCAACACATTTGACATTGCTCAATTCTTCCCTTCTTTAAACCACTTGGTTCTATTAGAGGTTGTCCAATGTCTGGGATTTCCTCCATGCATTGGGGGTTTCTTCAAGTCATATCTAGTGGATCGCAAGACCACTTACTCATGGGGCTCCTTCAGGTCAGGGCAGTATGCTGCTGATGTGGGGGTGGGCCAGGGCTCTGCCCTGTCCCCTGTTCTGTTGGTTCTGTACCTAGCACCAGTCATAAAACTGTTTAAGCAGCACAAAGTTGGCCAACAGATTGACCTCATCTCTTACGTGGATGATGGCACATGCATCGTGTGCACCCCCAGGGCAGAGGACAACCTCCTTCCACTGTATAGGGCTTATGGCTGGATTTACCAGGCATTGAAATCCCTCAGTCTTGTTCTGGAGCATGACAAATCTGAAGTTTTCCACTTCTCCCAGGCAGTGAGGTTCACACCCCTGTCCATCGATCTGGGCTTCGAGCCATATACGGCCCTACCCCCCTACACCCCAAGATGCACTGGAGGTATCTGGGGTTTCACTTTGACCGCAAGCTGCTATTCAAGGAGCACACGAGATTCTTTACCACCAGGGCTATCACTACCATGAAAGCCATGGGCATACTGGACAATACTGGGAGGGGTCTCACCCCTAATCAGCGTCGCCTACTTTACCACACCTGTGTTGTCCCTGTGATGATGTATGGTGCATGCTTATGGTACTTCCCTGGCAGCAGAATGAACTCCATGATTATGGCCATGTCCAAGGTGCAGGCGAGAGTGGCACACTGGATCATGGGCACGTTCAGTACTTGCCCCACAAGTTGGGTAGCTACTGCAACCAGGTTGCTTCCCATGCACCTCCTCCTCAAATGCTTAGTAGACAGGGGGGGCACTACATGTCCCTCTTCTCACACACACACACCCCCTTCGATCCATCTTAGGGGGGCCCCTAGGGAGGCAAGGCGCTGGTCCATGGACTGGCGCTCAGCAACCTAGAAGATCAGGACATGGCGAGCATGAAGGGCCTTCCCCATCCCTCACCACAACTGCAAGGGGTGCTCAGGTAAATGAATTTGAGCCATTTGGCCTGGAATTGGCCCTGGGGAGCAGAGTCCTGGACTTGTTTCAGGACAGAATCACCTGCTATTGAGGGGGCTCCAAGGAGCACAAAGATATACAGGCATACCTATGCAGACTGAAAGAAGCTTGGGCTTCAGCTCAGAGAGACCCAGATTGCATTGTCATAGCCATGGACACATCTGTCCCCACAGACACCTCACTACAAGCGGTGGTCTTCGACATCACTCAATTCTTCCCCTCCCTCAACCATTTGGTTCTGCTGGAGATCGTCCGACGCTTGGGGTTCCCACCGTGTATCGGTGAATTCTTCAAGTCTTATCTGGTGGGCCATAAAGCGATCTACTCCTGGGGCTCTTTCAGATCAGGGCAGTATGCAGCTGATGTGGGAGTGGGACAAGGCTCTGCCCTGTCTCCTGTTCTATCTGCGCTTTATCTGGTGCCAGTCATGAAGCTGTTTAGACAGCACGAAGTCGGCTCTCAGGTCAACCTCATGTCTTACATGGATGATGGTACCATCATCGCACACTCTCCCAGGGCTGAGGATAATCTCCTCCCCCTCTCTCAGGCATACAGCTGGATCTTCCAGACGTTCCCATCCCTGGGCCTTGTCCTGGAACATGACAAGTCCGAGGTTTTTCATTTCTCATGGGTGGTGAACTTTGTTCCCCTGCCCATCGACCTGGGGTTCGACCCTTTCACAGGCCCCAACCCCCTACATCCCAAAACCCACTGGCGCTACTTGGGTTTCAGATTCGACTGCAAGCTCCTGTTCAAGAAACATGCAAGATTCTTCACCACCTGGGCCATCACCACCGTGGCAGCGATGGGTATGCTGGGCAACTCAGGCAGGGGACTCACTCCCCTTCAGAGATGCCTGCTTTACTGCACCTGCGCTGTCCCAGTGATGATGTATGGTGCTCACTTGTGGTTCTTTCCAGGCAGCCGGACCAAGGCCATGGTTACCGCCATGTCCAAAGTGCAAGCGAAAGCAGCACGGTAGATCATGGGGACATTCAGCACCACCCCCTCTGGGGGTGTGACTACTGTGGTGGGGCTGCTACCTATGCACCTCCTCCTCAAATGACTGGTAGACAGAGGGGCGCTGCGTGTCCCTCTTCTCACACCTACTCACCCCCTTCGTTCCATCCTAGGGGGGCCCCTGAGGGGCAGAGTGCTGGTTCACAGACTGGCACTCAGCAACTTAGGAGACCAAGCTGTGGCCGGGTTGGGGGGCCCATCCCCATTCCTGGCTACAACTGCCATGGGCACCCAGGCAGATGAATTCGAACCTTTTGGTCTGGAATCGGCCCCTGGGAATAGGGTTCTGGACTTGTTCCAGGACCGAATCACCCGACATCGGGTTGGCTCTAAGGAGCCTGCTCAGATTCAGGCTTACCTATGCAGGCTGGAAGAGGCCTGGGCTTCGGCCCAGGGCAACTCAAACTGCATTGTTATAGCCATGGATGCTTCAGTCCCCACAGGCTCCTCCTTACAAGTGGCGGTAGGCATCCTCCTCTTTGAAGATGGGCACTTGGCACACAGAATCACATCAGTAGCAGGGCGGCACACCCCCTCTGAGGCTGAATGCTTTGCTATTCAACTGGGTGTGTCCGCTGCAGTCAGCAGTGGGTGTGACAGACTAGTGGTATTCTCAGACTCCAGCCCAGCCATCGACACCCTGCTGGACACCTCTTCACGCTCAGGGCAGATCTTCTCCCTGGATGCCAGCAAAGCTCTCCAGCCTTGGTTTTCAGAGGCAAAACAGTGCACCCTCACGATGTGGCATACTCCCTCGAGATTCGAGTGGAAAGCCCAACATCTTGCCCACATTCTCACAATGTCCTTATGGGTGGGCAAGGGCAATGACCCCTCCACATCCATCGACTAGCTGTTGAAGGACATAGATGTCAAAGCCAACCAAGTGTAGGCAGAGGAGGCCAAAAACCTCTCCTTCATGGGTCGCCAATTCATGCCGCTCAAGGGCAAGAATGGCAAACTTGCTGTCCTCTCCTCCTGCAAGGGAGGTCTGTGGCTGCAGCTAGTAGGTTTGAGCATCTTGATCTGTGTGTGGTTTATAAGACTGCTTATGGGACATGCTGCTCTAGAGGAGTATTGCCTATGTTTCCACGTCCCAGGCACTATAGCCTGTGACTGCCTACTAGCAGAATGCGTCCACATGTGTTCTCATGTCCTGTGCATTTGCCCTAGGGTGAAGCACCCTCAACACCACCAGGAGTCTCGATCCATCGAGAAATTGGCCATGCTCATAGCGAACAATCCCATACTAGAATCATTTGCCACCCCACATTCAGAGTGGGATCCAGGATAGGTGGGCTGTGCAGAGTGTATGACCCCCATCTTCTGTTCGAGGGGTGGTCACTCCCCCTTCTCTTCTCCTGGTGGGCTGTGAAGCCCTGCTGCAGGTCACTAGATAGGCCCCTTGTTATATTTATTGCTCCAGCATACCTACCACTATACTAGCATAATCTCCCCCCCTACACTACACATAGACACTAGCTTTTCTTCTCTGCATTCTCCAGCCATTGCAGGTGACTTTGGCACTGCTTCAAAGTTTCCTTGTTGGATCTGAGGATGTTTGACTGTTCTCAACAATCAAAGAAAGAGTGCCAGTCTTCTTTCCATTTCTGACTAAAAAACCTCTCAACAGGAAGAAATCATTTGGAAGGTAAAGGGGAAAGTGAGATTATAGGTCATGGGGGGGTAATCAGTAGAGAAGACTTCATCAGGAGGAATGGACCAGTTATGAGGTAGATGGAGACTCCTTTGATGAGATGCAATCAAGTGAAGATGCATGATTCCAAAATGATTTAGGGCAAGTCTTCTAAGAAAAGAATGTACATGCAAAGGTATGTCTGTAATATTACTTTAGCAGACATATAGATCGAAAGGCATCTCCAAGAGAAGAGCATGAATCCCTCAAAATTCACACTCTTGCAAGTGGATGATACCTCTCACTCTGTCCAGGAAAATATCTCCAGCAGCAGAATGTTCCAAGTTGGCCAGCCACTGAGGATAAATACCAGTCTTCTGAAACACCTTGTCATACCACTGGAATCCTTTTGCTTGTGATTTTTGGGCACATAAGAGAATGAAAGTGAAGGTGATGGCCACCATGAGAGGGAGAAAGCATCTCTGGACCATGTTGTGATAATCTGTACATGAAGGCAAGATCTATACAGCTGCTCATAGCTATATTGCTTTGGAATAGCCAAAGTCTAAAGAATTTGGGGAGTGGTTGGCTACACAGCTCCAGCATGGCATACACCAAGGCATGCATGTTGTGTTCAAGTATCACCCATTCAGTCATGAGTGTAGGGCTTAGGGACCATACACCAGGTCAGTGACACTGAACAGGGAATTGACTCTCGATGAAGTCTAATCAGTCAGAAAGGGGGTAGTAGAAAGGCCGATGCATAGGAACCAACACCATGAAAGGGAGGTCCTTAGGAATCCAATTCAGCATTGTGAAAAAACCCTATGGGTAGATGTCAGACTTGGGGTGGGGATGGAATCGGACAGGAACACAATGGAAATAATTCCTATTATTTTGTATAATGGTGAAAATGTCATTTCCAATGAGAGCCTGGTGTTTGACCATAGCTGATGCATTCATTGCCTAAGGTTATAGTCGGACAACAATATAAGGGAGAATTCATCCAACATACTTACAGTGGAGGTAGACGGTATTGAGAATGTGAGAATAGAACTAGTTCTTAAAGAGTGTGGCCTGATCCCCTCAGGGTAAAATACTAAAAGAGAGTTGGTAGACAGAAAAAAAGCAGAGGTAGCCTCATTTAGTATAAAACACCAAAGAGCTAGCAGTAAATCTTTAGCAATTCCCTTGTTCTTTAGCATAAAACACCAAAGACTCAAAAGTAAGTAAGGTTTGTGAAGGTTTTAGTGGTGCAGTGGACATGATAGACAGAAATGGAGCGAAGGCAGCCTCATTTAGCATAAAACACCAAAGAGATGGCAGTAACTCTGTCGCAATCCCCTTGTTCTTTTGCATAGAACACCAAAGACTCAAGTAAGTGGATGTGAACGTTCTAGTGGTGTGGTTGTATTCTGACTAATATTTGTAAGGTATGTGGCACTAGGAACTATTTACATTATGTAAGCAGTGACATGTCATGCATAACACAGCCAAATGTTTGCTGGCAAAGAAAAAGAATTTTCATCAAGCTTTTGAAAGCCCAAAGGGATGAAGACTTGATATATTGAGCTATGGTACAGTACGAGATGCAATGCAGGACTTTTCGTGAGCCTCCTGTGCCCATTTCTTAGCTGCCAGCAACATTTCAGGAGGTAATGTACGATGTCCATGATATTTACAGTTGGCCCATGCTGCTTCAGGGCCATCGAGACCAGATGCATATGCATGAATAAATTGTGCACATCTATTAGCATATCTGTTAAGCAAGCTGTGAGTCAAAGTATTGAAGGCATTAAATGTAGACTCACCTCTAAATTTGAAGGAGTGGGATATCATCGAGACACCATAGAACATTCTTCTCCATTTGATCTATGTTTGTCATTTTCACACTGAGGCAGTATCTGAGCTTTGCAGCTCTCCAGTACATTTCAATAAAGTTAGTTTCGCAATGATACTTTGGATAGAAATCATGAATATGGCCATGAGATGTAATGAGTTCCTCCAGAGCTAATTTCTGGTTGGCAAAGTCTGGTTGTGAGAAAAGGGCTCAGTGACAGCAGCAAAATGAGGCACCTGCAGCACATTTGAAACCTTCACATTGGGGATTCAGGCCAGCAGCAGGATAGAGACCTCATTCTTTCAAGATGTTTGCCATCTCTTTGAACCAATTGGGCATCGTTGGGTGGTCATCTGGGTAATATAGGTGTTGGTGGATCATTTCTGGGTGCAAAAGGAGTGGATGGAAAACTGTGAATGTTGTGCTGCACATCGCTAGACCATTCTTAATGTGGGTCCAGTTTTTGTGGGGGTTTTTAGGCATTTTTCGAGCAGACAGACCATTTTCAGGCCGCTTTTGATGGCCTGGTGCATTATCAAACAGCCACAAGCCTGTTATGAAGCCCTTGCTTTTTGATTCAAAAATGTCAATCACCCTATTGGTCTGTTGAAGCAAGTCCTCATTGTTGAAGTAGCCATCACGGTTCTTTCCTGCCCAAAAGATAACCTGAGCTTCCCTGGATGCAGGAGTGTGCATTGAGCCTTAGAAAGTAATAAAATGCAAGGCATGCACCCTTCCTCATCATCTCGCAATGATCCCCATTCTGGTGACAAAAAATCTGACACCATCAGCGACTCCCCTTCATGCTTTCATTCAGGTGTAGGTTTTGAACCGGGTGCATGCCATGTGTTTTTACGTTGATCATCAAAAGAAGGTTGACTCATTGTAGGTGAGAAGGATGAGGCGAAAACAACTGACTTGCTCAACTGCGAAACCGTTCGGTATTGGTACAATGTTCCCATCATTGTCATAGAGTGCCATGCACTTTTCATACTCTGCCCATCTTGCAACGAACCCCTTCCTGTACTCAATGACATCTTCCCTCTCATGCCCATCAATATACATGCCATTCCTTTTTCTACCATATCTCCATCCCAGTTTTTGCAGCCATCGTTGTGCTGTCCAAAGCAAGATCTTGGACTTCAGACCTGAGCCTCCCAGTTTCTCTTGGATGTCAGGGAGCTGCACATAATCCACAATGTCTTGGGCATGCACAGAGCTTTTCTTGGAGATTTCAAGAAGATATAGAGTGATGCCACATAAGAAGTCTTCATCATCGAGAACTGTTGGACAAAAGCACCCATATCGATGGAGAGGGAGCTTGCCAGAGTTGAGAAAGCTGTGGATCCAGGTGCGTATGTCTGAGCATGATGGACACCATGTCCCTAAACTTTTGAAGTGACAAGGGATGCTTGGCGCCATGTGTATGATGCCTCAGGATCCAGATACAAATTAAGTGTCCCAACCATTGCTGTGACTCAGGCTCGAAGGAAGACATCAAGGTGTTTATCCTTACTTTTCAAAACAAGCTTTGCCTGAGCCCAACAAAGTTTTGAAAGATCCTTGATGCTAAGGCAGTTCAAGGCCGCATCGTTCTGTGTACTGAGTGTGTTATATCACCATTGTGAAGATCTCTAAGGAGCTTCTCGACAGCATCATGTTGCTCCGCTGAGCTTGATGGACTCTTTCAGGGTGGGATTTTATCGGCACTATGATCTCCCACTTGTTCCTTAGCTATACCCTTGTTCTTTAGATCACTTAGAATGCTGCCACCATCTTCAAGATTGTTCAGACTCACCTCTGGTAGGTTTCCACCATATGACATCTCTGGATCACTTTCCAAATTACTCTCTGAGTCTGTCACAATTGGAGGTGGAGGCAAAGTTGGCACCTGTGCTTTTAAGAACTGGGTGATGAACAGCTGAATATCATCAGCTGCAATCTTTCAGCACTTCACAGCTTGGGCCCATTTTGTCCTGTCTGAATTGCCAGTGTAACGAGTTCTTTTTTTCTCCTTCCAGTGTTTCCAATTACCTTCTGCAGCATCTCTTTGAGCTTGCTGGAGTGCTTCTGAGAAGAGCAGACACACAGCATCCTCATATATCTTGTCAAAGTCACCCTCGTCTGACTCTGTGTCTGAGTCTGACAGATCAGAATCATCCTTTTCATGCCCATTTCCTATCTCATCAAAGTCAAAGAGATCATCATCACCTGATTCTGGATCTGATTCAGGCCAGTCTTCGACAGTGACTGTTTTGGAAATGTTGTCCTGGTGGGTGGGAAACAAATTCCTGATGTGCTGACCATCACTCTCATCCAGTCTTGGACATGGGCCTCCCTTCAAGTAGAGATTATTTTTGAGATTAGAGAGTCATCTTTGTGCAGCTTTAGTCTTTGGAGCCATGTTTGGGGACTAAGGGAGGGAAATGATTTTTTTTTATTCATTTCCCAGTCCATTCTGATTGGTTGGAACATCATGTGTATGATTACATAAACACACATGTGACCAGCCAAATATCTTTCAAGTAAAAAGTCAAATTGTGGGAATTGCATTAAAACCACATTGGGAGGTGATTAGGAAATTTTTAAAAAATTGGCATAAATATCTATTAGCAACACCAATATATAGAAATTTAACATTCTGTTCCCTGGTAGCCCTTTATTAACCTCTGGACCACAGTTCCCTGAGAATAGAATTGTGGAAAGTTGCCTCTAGATGCAGCTGATGTGGATGCAACAAGAGGTCACAGTTGCTTACATAAGGTAAACAGTTCCTAGTGCTGCCTACCTTACCAGCTTGATCCATGCTGATGATGGCTTGACTATACCTCTGACTATACAATGTGTACATTGTATAGTTGAGGGTGGTGCCTTGCTACACATTGTCTTATTATACATAGCCGTTGGTCTGAGGAGTTATGCTTGCCTGCCTATCCTCCCAAACTCCCAAACTCCCTTGCCACTTTATTCCCTTGTTGGTGTTTACACTGACAAGTGGCACTCACAGTTGCATTTCCTGACCATGCATTCCTGCCTGTGCAAGTGTGCAATTCATTTTGATGGACACATGGTCTAGAAAGTTGAAAGGTTGATGCACAATTGGGTGGATAGGAGGAACTTTTGTTCATTTTTTTTTTTTGTGTGTGGGTTGTCAAGCTGGCAGTTGTCTCTGGTTGTAGGTGATTCCCCACGGTGAGAGTATAACCCATGGTTCCAGAGCTAAACACAAAAATGGGAGAAGACATGTCAGCGTGGTTGCCTGATCCTTCTGTGCAGGCATCTGTATTTCACATACACATACATACACTTCCTTTCCAGTCATATGCAAACCAGCCTTGTTTGAAGCCATAAAAATGGGTAAGCATTCCTGCATGCAATCAATCATTATCTTACTCTTCCCCACAGCATCGATAACCCACATACAAATGACATTCCTACTTCCACCACCAGCACCTCTTCCCCTTCCACCAATGCAGACACCACATCTGTTATGGTCAATACTTCTAAATCAAAAGTAAGTCGACTCTCGTAAGTGACAACGTTCAACAGCGGTTCAAATCGCCGAAGCTCGTGAGCAACGGTTTGAGCAAGAGACTTAGATCGCACTTGTTAGGAGTGTAGGAAAGACTAGGTCAAGCTAAGTTGACCAGTCCTGTATTCATCATTTAAATAATACAAGCATGGATCATAGATACAAGTCGTGCTAAGAGAATAATAGAGACAATAAGGATGAAGAGACAATAGAAAAAGGGGCATCCGCAGTACGCTACAATAAGGTGGGAATGTAGAGGTGTAGATTAAGGGTGCGTGTTGACAAGACAAAAGAGGAGAGACAATAACGTGAGACATACATCGGCAGAACAATAGAAACAAAAGAAAAATTGAATCCCCGTGCCTTTTCATAACACTAGCTCCTTCCCAAGGTTTCGAGTACCAACCGAAACTAAGCCCTAATCGTCTGCATCAGGTCAAAAGGCGCTGCATCACTGGTCATCGCGGAGAACGTGGAGAAGGATGTAGCAGTTGGGGTGTCATGAGCATAAACCTGAGTCGGTAGTTCAATGTTTTCTTCCCCAGCGAAGCGCACTAAGGTGTCAGTAACAAAAGTAGCGAGTTGTGGGAGGTGAGGGGCGGAGATGATTTTGAATAGAATGAGCATGTAGCAGAGTAACATAATAAAAATGGACGCACCAAAGATGGCGCCGAGAGCGATGATGACATAGAGGTTATAGGTCATTGTGGTTGGCTTCAGGTGGTGCGATGATGTGGCGGAACATCACGTGTCGGGTTATTCGGACAGAAGAGCACAGAGTGCTCGGGTCGCCACCATCGACAGTGCGGACACTGGTACTTGGGGCAGTGTGAGGAAAAGTGCCCTATCTGCATGCAGGTGAAGCAGACTGAATTCCGCATCCACACTGGTGCGGGCGCGTGCTCGGTGATGGTCTGGGTAGGGTAAGGTGTGGGTGCTCATCTCGGTGGAGATTGTGAGGCGTATGGTGGAAGTGGTGGGTGTGGAGATGTCGTCAGTGGCGTTTATTCATCCTCCTCATCACTAAGTGGTTCTATGATGAAAATTCGTTGCGGCATGGGGACCCGCTCTCCGGGTCCGTAACGGAGTGCCTGCTCATCCAGGCTCCTCATGAGCGGGAGCAGATCAAGATAATAGGCTTCTTCAGTCAGTCGTCAGAATACCCGCTAGAGGCGGGAGATGGCTCTGTAGGTTTCGAAGAGATTCTGTGTAGTGCTGTGCAGAAGCGCGCAGTCTTGAGTCACCGACAGCAGTCTTTCTTCGTTTCAGATGTTGTCCATGTCTCGGACAAAGCTGAGAATGAGCTCGAAGGTTCTAACGGGGTCAGGGTCGGGTGTGACATTCATGAAAAAGTAGAGAGGGCGGCTCATATTCAGGAGAGGTTGTGGGTAGACTTGTATTCACCCAGTATTTCAGCAGCGTTTTTTAAGTGATTTGCTGGCTCCCAGGTGTTTTCTGCTGTGCTGTATCCCTTCCACTTTACCAGGAATCAAATTCTTTTGCCTGTCCCCCTATGTGCCAAAATAGCTTCAACCTCGTGTTCCAGTTCTCCTTCGATCAAATCAGGTGGTGGAGGAAGGAAGTTTGGTCCGTGAGTTTCGTTTTTTTTGAAACGTGAGAGAAGTGAGGTGTGGAATACGGGATGAATTTTCCACTGAGAAGGGAGCCTCAATTTATAGGCATGGGACAAGATTACCCGTGTGATGGGGAAAGGTTCCTCGCATCTGGGGGCAAGCTTTTTGGTTGGGTATCCTAGCTTCAAATTCTTGGAGTTGAGCCAGACCTTTTCCCCTACCGTGAATAGATGGAATCCTCGTCTGTTTCGCCCAATCATTACTTGTCGGGAGAGTTCGTGGGCCGCCAGGGCCTCCCACCGTATGTTTCCCAGTTCGGCTATCCTTTGTTCGGTAGCCGGCACGTTCGTCTTCTGATAGGTCATGGGGATAGCCCTAGGGTATGCTCCCATCATTATATAAAACGGGGTGTTTTTAATAGCCAAGTGATGCTTCTGGTTGTGTGTGAATTTGGTGGTGGTGAGGTGGCTTTTCCATTGCGAAGGTTTGTTCGCACAAAAGATGCGGAGGTAGATCTCGAGTTCCTGATTTACCCTCTCTGTTTCCCCATCGGTCTGTGGGTGGTAAGCTGTGCTCATTGCTAGCCTTATTCCCAGGAGTCTCCCCAGTTCTTGAAACACGTTTGAGGCGAAGCGCGGGTCTTGGTCGGATATGATCTTATCTGGGAGGCCGAATCTCTTGAATACGTTGTGCAGATAGAGGTCGGCTGCCCCTAATGCATTGACGCTCTTGTTACAGGGGATAAAAATTACCCCCTTAGTAAGACCATGGTCTACCATGACCATGATGGTGTCAGATCCATCGCTTATCAGGAGATCAGTGATAAAGTCCATAGTAACTAGTGCGAATGGTCGAGTGGCACTATATTTGATCAGAGATAATCCCGGTGTTGTCGGGTGGGTATTCACCTTCATCTGTTGACAGGTGGCGCAGCCATCGACATAATTTCGGATGAAAATGGTCATTCCTGGCCACCAATAGTCCCTCTGTACTAATTCTAGGGTTTGAAATTGGCTGGGGTGTCCTGTAAGTATGTTATCGTGGTACTTTTCCATGATCTTCCTCCTTAGTTCTTTGTTATCTGGGACGTAGCATCGATCTTTAAAAAAGACCATCCTATCATCTTCCATTTTCCAGTCTTCTACCGCCGACTTGATTGGTGGCATTCCTCCTTCCTTAATGGCTCTTACTATCTCCTTTAGTAAGTCATCTCGCATCATGCTCTCTGCTAGTACTTCCTTCAGCTCGGTGTCAATTGTCCGTGTGAAGATCTCGTCCTTTAGTAAGGTGATGTTGTCGTTATCATTGTCGATATTGGGTATGTGATCTCCCCTCCGCGATAAGGCATCAGATTGGATCATCATCTTTTCCAGGATGTGTACCAGTTGTAGGTTAAATTGCGACAGAAAGAGGCTCCACCTAGCCTGTCGCCAATTTAATTTCCGCGCCGTCCTGAAATACATCAGATTCTTGTGATCCAATAGGATCATTGTTGCATGTTCAGATCCCTGGAGATAGTGTCTCCAGGTTTCCAGTGCTCGTATTATTCCCAATAGCTCCCGATCATAGATCTCATAGTTCCGTTCAATCGCTGTTAGGGAGTGGGAGATATATCCGCAAGGGTGCCAATCTCTGTTGGTGTCGGTTTGTTTTAAGACGGCGCCTGTTGCATACTTCGAGGCATCGCTTTCGATTACAAATGGTTTCCCTGCATCAGGCATCAGCAATATTGGCGCCTCAGAGAACTTCTTCTTTAGTGAGTCAAATGCCCCTTGGCACTCATCTGTCCAGCTGAAGGGCTGGTCCTTTCTTGTTAAGTCATTGAGTGGTTTTGTAATTGTGGCAAAGTTGCCGATGAATCTCCTGTAGAAGTTTCTGAAGCCTAGGAACGATCTAACCCCCTTCACGTTGGTTGGGGCTGGCCAATCCTTTATTCCGCTCAGCTTAGTGGGATCCATAGCTAGCTGGTTTGGTCACAGGATCAAGCCGAGGAATTTGACCTCTTGTACATCAAATCTAGATTTTTTGGGTTTCAGGTACAGGTCGTTTTCCCTTAGCCTTGCTAGGACTCTTTTCGTTCTCTCCTCATGTTCTTTCTTGTCTTTGGAGAAGATGAGAATATCGTCCATGTAAATTACTAGCCACCCCTCGTTCAGCATATCTCGGAAGATGTCGTTCATCATTGCCTGAAAAGTCGCTGGGGAATTACAGAGGCCGAAAAACATGACTTTGGGCTCGAACAGCCCTTTGTTGGTTTTGAAGGCCGCCTTCCACTCATCTCCTTTCTTTATCTGGACATTGTGGTATCCCCATCTGATGTCCAGCTTAGTAAACCATTTTGCCCCTTTCAGCTTATCGAGTAGATCGCCGATCAATGGAAGTGGGTACGAGTTCTTGATGGTTCCTTCATTTAGATATCGGTAGTCTTGGCATGGTCTGAGCGCGTCAGAGTCCTTTTTCACTACGAAGAAAAATGGCGATGCCATAGGGGACTTCGATGGAGTGATATATCCCTTCCTCAGGTTGTCATCGATGAACTCGTCCAACTTTTTCTGTTCCGCCAGGGTGATTGGGTAAACCTTGCAGTCTTTCGGGATGAAGTCCGGTTTGAGCTCGATCGCATGATCCCATGGTCTCGATTCGGGAAATCTTTCTGATGCCGCTTTTTCGAACACGCTTCGATATTCCTTATATTTATTGGGGAGCAGGTCATCAAGTGATTGTTTCTCCTTGATGCTCTCCTTCTCGTGAGCAAGCCTCTGTGAGATGGAGGTCTTTGCTCAAATATGAGTCATGTGGGAGAAGGCAAATCTGCTGGTTAATCGAGATCGAGTGATGCGAGAGATGTGCCTGAGTGCCTGGTAATTTGGGGGAATGTGGTCATGTTCGATCGTGAGGGGGGATTCCTCGGTTCTGAATACCCCGATCATAGGTTCCCCTTGGATGTAGGCAAACAGTGCATCTGTCCCATCGTTACTTCCTTCAGTGTCAAGTGATAAGCCGATATCGGAGTTGTCCGGTGAAGAGCTCCATGGATTGATCTCGGGATGAGTCTCCGTTGCCATATCCGTTGCCAGGTGTGATCCGTTTCCATTGAGTTTGTCCGTGGTGCAAAGCCCTTTTGCGAGATGAACCGTCCCAAGCCTACTCTTCATGTGCTCGGCGGCGGCGAGGTGGGTTTCCCCAAAGGTCTCCCCAGCACTCCTTATAGGAAGCCTCCCAAGAGTCGGACTCAACGTTACTCTCGGTGCGAGTGGCCCCTTGTCATCTATAGTGAGGCTTTGCTTACCGATCATGGTTCGTGTTCGTTCGATCATAGTTCAGATCTTTCCCATAAGAGACCTCTCGGTCTGCCTGTCGGTGAGAGTCCCCTTTTCCCAATCAATGGTGGGGTTGTGCTTCCGGAGCCACGTGTACCCCAGGATCATCATTTCCTTCCCCAGCCCTGTTATCAGCATCCTGATCTTCTCTTCTTTTCCCCCGATTTTGGTGTCTATACAGACATAGTGTGAGATCGTCCCATTTTTGTTCAGGGTTCCATCGACATTTTTAGCGAGGATCTTCCTGGCGAGTGGGATTTTCTTCAGTCCGAGTTTCTGGACGACTCGGTGATCGATAAAGGTTTTGCCTGCCCCTGAGTCGATTAGAGCGGGGATTTCGGCTTTTTTGTCGTCTAGCAGACAGTGAACTGGGACGTGCATGGATTGATTGCTTACGTCTGCTACTAATACACTTGAGATGATAACTCTGGCGGGCTCTGCTGCCGATGCAGGCCGCCGCTTCAAAAACCCTCTTCTACCATGAGGTCGAGCACCTCCTCCTTCTGGTTTTCTTCCAGCTCGTTGATAAGAGCCCGAATCTTCATGTAGTGGTCACGGGAGGTCTTCTTCATCTCGGTCTTCTTTTCATTTTTTGAGGGTGGTTCTTTCCCTCCCTTGTGGTCGCTCGCTCTATGTCCTGTTTTATGACAAATGAAGCATCTACCTTCCTTCATGTGTTTCACCCTCTCTGCATAGGAGAGGCGTGTCGTGTCGATTTCCATTGCGTTAGGGTCTTTGGAGGAACTGCTCGTTCCTCCTCCTCCTCCTTTGCTGTAGGTTCTCTCTTTAATCACCCTTGCCCTCCTCAGATGTCCCTCCACCCTTGCTGCATAGGTGTACCATCCTTCGATGGTGTCAGGCGGGTTCTCCATCCCGAATACCTTGTCCAGGACTCGATTGTTGAGTCCATCTACGAAATATTCGATCAAGGCGGCGTCTTCTTTAATCTTAGTGCGATAGGCGAGCGTCTTAAATTGAGCGATGTACTCATCTACTCCCCTTCCTCCCTGAGAGAGAGCTCGGAGCTGTGTTCGTGCATTTCCCACATTGTCAATGGGCGAGAATGCCGCTCGTACTTTTGCGATGAATTCCTGGAACATGTCCCAGGGCTTCAATTCGATGTATCTTTCTTCTAAATAGGCTTGCCTCCAAGGCCCAGCCATCCCTCCATTCATATAGGAGAGCATAAATAGAATTTTATGGCGGTCATCAGGGAATGCAGTAGAGTTGGCATCGACGTACGCTCCACACTCTAGGAGGAAGAGCATTGTCTTTGCTCGATCTCCGGAGTAATCAGTCGGTGCCCTCATCTTTATTTCAGCAGGTCGTGGGTTAAGGGTGATGGGTGCAGTGGGAGCAGTGGGAGTGGATGGAGCTGCCATGTTTCTTCGTCAGGTGGGGTAAGGTCGGGTGGTTCTCGTAAGAATGGTGTCGTAGGGTGGGTGCTGCCTGGACTGAGGTTAGTCGGCAGAGTTTAGAACAGCTTGACCTTTTGTTATGGTCAATACTCCTAAATCAAAAGTAAGTCGACTCTCGTAAGTGACGACGTTCAACAGCGGTTCAAATCGCCGAAGCTCGTGAGCAACGGTTTGAGCAAGAGACTTAGATCGCACTTGTTAGGAGTGTAGGAAAGACTAGGTCAAGCTAAGTTGACCAGTCCTGTATTCATCGTTTAAATAATACAAGCATGGATCGTAGATACAAGTTATGCTAAGAGAACAATAGAGACAATAAGGATGAAGAGACAATAGAAAAAGGGGCGTCCGCAGTACGCTACAATAAGGTGGGAATGTAGAGGTGTAGATTAAGGGTGCATGTTGACAAGACAAAAGAGGAGAGACAATAACGTGAGACGTACGTCGGCAGAACAATAGAAACAAAAGAAAAATTGAATCCCCATGCTTTTTCGTAACAACATCCCTGCCCTCCTCCTCACAATGTATGCTCTCGCTGCCTGCTTCACACCCTCCCCACCTCCCCTCCATGCCAACCCAACTCCCCATTCCCACTCCCACTCCCCCAATGTGGACCACAGGTGATGAATACCCTGACCAAGCCCACCACCTCCTCAATATCTCATATGCAACCTCCTATCCTGCAACTCACCAGGCCCTCTTGCTCCTGGGGTACCCCAAGATCAGTATCAGCACCATGGCACAAGCATGGACATATGTCAGGATGGCTATACACATGGCTCAGGATCTGGGGATGCACTGGAGTGCTGATGGGTGGGCTCATAAAGAGCTTGGTGGGATGTTGTTTGGCATGTGGGAGCTGGAAGAGAGGAACAGGATTTGGTATGCTTGTGTTATTATGGATAAGGATGTCTCAACATATATTGAGAGATCGTATTGTTATTTGCTTTCCAGAAGTGAGTTACTTTTTTTTTATTTCCACATCTTATGTGTGCTGTGTAGGTTTAAGTCCAATATATGGTGAAGCTCGAACATTTTGCCACCTGTATTTTGCACTTTCCTCTAGTGAATCATAGGTTACATTTATAAAGCAGCACATGTATCTTGAAATAAACTGCCTTGATCATAACATTTCATTTTCTTTATCAGATTTTTGTCAGTGCATGTGCACAACACACAACAACATATGATGAGCCTCCACTTGTCATCAGCTCAGTTTCGGGGGCCACAGAACTAATTGTTTTTGCAGCCATTTTAGGATTTATGAGATTGTTGCCAAAACTTTGCATGTAGTGATGTGGTGGCCAGGCTCAAAGCTGTGAGCTGGGCCAAGCTGACTCTGTTTGGGCTGGGCCAGGCCAGGTCATTGGTGATGGCCCAGCAATGGTTTTGGTTTGGCTCAGAGGAGCTGAAAGCCAAAGCCACAGATTTAGTCATACTAATTTAATCATTAAAATATGAAATATGTGTAAATTTTCGAATCCTTTGTGAACTCATTCTGTTTTGTAATTTGAAGTACATCATATAGCTTGTACATTGACGAAAAACATGGCATTGGTAAACAACCATAAACAATGCATCAGTACATGGGTGTGGCAGAACTCGGTGAGTTCTGCTTTTTACTATCATCTTATACTTAATTTCAACTAATTTACATATCATTTAAAGGAAATAGTGAGATGAGAGGCCCACAGCATGCCATTCTTTCATATTCCGAGTTCTCAGTATTGAGAATGAGGTTATGCTGGTTGTTGCCTGCAAAAATCTATTTTGGTGGTGATTGCCAGACTGGGTGTTGGCATTGTTGGGTTCTGAGCAGGAGAATGACACAAGAAGGATTGTATGAGACTGTGGATCCAGCTATTAGGGCCAGGTTGGGAAAGTTTGAGCAACTTTGTTTGGTCGACATCAATTGGCCACCTTATTACCCCTTCCTTTTCCATTGCACCTCACTTCTCTCTTCTTTTTTTTCTTTGTTGTCTATTTCATTTTAACATTCAGGTGAGCACTTCAGTAATTCTGAAGATTCTTTATCCTCAGCACAGTGAAGCCCTCCTACCAAATGCAAGGCACTTCCCCCTTCCTGGACGATCCAACAAGCTCAACCAGGTGTCAGCTCATTTCTCTTTTCTCCCTATGTAAGCCCTCTCAAGTCCAAAACCATTTCATTTTTTATTTATCTGTCTTCAATGCCTGGTGTTACAAGTAGGATTACTAATCTGCTGACTGATGCTTTCTTAGTATATGATTACTCACCAATTCTAGTATGACTAATATTGCTTACTTTGCTTACTGATCTCTTACCAAGCACATTACCAATACTCTTGGCATTAGTCATTAGCAAGTAGTAATCTTAGTAATACTTTGTTATATAAGTAGCTGACTGTGTAGTAGTTATTCCTCAGTCAATTACACTCTTTGACATTGGTGCTTAACTAGCAACTCCTCAGTACACTCAGCTACTTTAGGGTCTTTGTCTCTAGCTCACTACTATTGCATTACCAATCGCTCTCAACATAATTGACTCCACCCATCAGCCGACCATGTCTACCTCTTCGATGGAACATCAGCTCGCTGACGCTTTTGACGACGTCAAGATCTCCTACTCCGAACGGCCACGTGTCAGTCCTTCACTTGACGCCTTCACTGAATGGTTATCAGCAGTCTTCGTCGTTCTCCTCACCACATTGGAGAAATCCTTTATGGTCATCGCAGTCCAGATCGACACACTCAACGAGTATGTTGAAGAGCTTCGTTCTCCAACTGCACAGCCGCCTCCTAGCAGTGTCACAGTACAACCTGGAACCACGGCACCCACCAGCAGCACTTCTAAAGCACCCAAGCGTCCAGCTAGGTGCTCATTATGCCATGCACGCGGTCATTCCCACACTGAGTGCCGTACCAAAGATCCGAGTTCTATGAGGAAACGAGTAGCGAGGAACAGTAGGATGGCTAAAGAGGCACGAGCACATACAGCTATGTCCACCTTACCTGCATCACCCCCCTCATTTCATCATTTTGCTTACCCAACACCTGCTCACGCCATCCAAACTCCTATGAATTTCGCCGCACTCTCTGCCGATTCCACTGAGCTTCAACGTTGAGCTGCACAGTCTGCAAGAGACAAGCGCCGGCATAGACGCCATACCACTTCCGCATAAGTCCTAGATTACGGGGCTGTGTTACAAGTAGGATTACTAATCTGCTGACTGATGCTTTCTTAGTATATGATTACTCACCAATTCTAGTATGACTAATATTGCTTACTTTGCTTACTGATCTCTTACCAAGCACATTACCAATACTCTTGGCATTAGTCATTAGCAAGTAGTAATCTTAGTAATACTTTGTTATATAAGTAGCTGACTGTGTAGTAGTTATCCCTCAGTCAATTACACTCTTTGACATTGGTGCTTAACTAGCAACTCCTCAGTACACTCAGCTACTTTAGGGTCTTTGTCTCTAGCTCACTACTATTGCATTACCAATCGCTCTCAACACCTGGAACCTGGATGCTAGGTCTTGAGTTCAATCCTTGCTCTACATGATCTCATTTTGTGGGCACTTCATGACTTTCATACAGTTTGAAAAGCTTGGAACTCATAAATTATTAACTTGATAACATAGATTCTGCATAGTCTGCATGGACTAGCACTAATTCTGCATAGTCCATGTGGATTGACACAGATTCTGCATAGTCCATGCAGACTGACACAGAACCCACATAGTCCATGTAGATTAGCATGGATTCTGTGCTAGTCCATGTGGATTAGCATGAATTCTGTGCTAGTCCATGTGGAGTCCATGTAGTCCATACAGATCCATCTGGAACATATAGGGGAGGGTAAACTACTGGTGGATGTCAAAGTTTAAGATTGCTACTACCAAAGTCAGGACTTGGTCAGGAATACACCAGACTTCCAGTCAGACCTGGTCATCAGTGGTCAGAGGTGTTCAGGGATTCTGGGCAGAATCCACTGGGCTGTAGTGTGCCAGGTGAAAAGGGGCCAGAGAGAACTTGGCTTCAACTTATAAGAAGTTGTGCCCTTCGCCTGATCAGTTTTCCAATTTCAAGTGGATAGCATGCAGGTGTCTGGAAAGTTTCCAGACAGAGGGCGAAGGTAGAATGAAGCAGAGATTATGAGGTGAATGAAGTCGACGAGTGGAGTTGGAGTGAAGGGTTGATATTAGGCAGTGGATAGGTAATACAAGCAAGTCACAAGTAATTCACACATAATGCACAAGTAATTTGCAAACTGGAAACCAAGGCTAAGCTATGGGCACTTAAATAATGAAGGCTGGAAGAATAATGGAAAATGCAGAAGTTTACTAACAGGTCTTGGTAAGTATCCATGACCAGAATTGGTAAGACTGTATTAGGAATAAAGAGAGTAAGCAGTAAGCAAATAATTACATGTGACAACTTGTCTGATGACTAAAAGGTGCTGCAGCCAGGATGCCAGTGGACAAGGTCAGAAAAGAATTGGAAAAGAATCAGGAATTATTGGAAGTCCGATCAGGTGAAATGGGTCTTAACAGTATTTCCCCCTTAGGGCCAAGCCTACGAGGCATGTGAGGATTCAAGTGTCTGACTTAAAAGCTGGGTCTGTCAGAAAAATTCCAATTTCCTGCCTCGCACTAAACATGACCCTGTCCTCACAGTTGGCCACCCTTAAGGCCCAGCAAGAGGAGCTAGTTTGGGAGAGATTAAGGCTCAACATGGAGGAATGATGGGTGGAGGAGGTGCAACAGGTGGAGGCAGCATGGAAGGCCAAGGAGGAGCAGAAAAAGGCAGCAGCTATGAAGTGGGCAGGCAAGCAGAAGGTGGTGGAAGAGGAGGCAGAGGCAGAGGGAAGCAGTGATAGGTCTACTGCATGCTCTAAGGTCTGGAGAAGGTTTCCAATCATATTGACACATTACAACAGATGCACCAAACTGCTACAAACACTACAAAATCACTTTCAAACCATTTTTGAACTATTTCGGATGACTTCGAATGACTTTGAACCATTTTGAACCATTTTGCGACATTTTGAATGCTTTTGAACGACTTTGCACCACTTAAAATGACATCGGCTGCCATATAGCTGTCTCAAACTCCTTTTGATACATGCTGCACAACCGGAGTATGCCATTTTATTGCATATCGAGCGCCACTGGACACAAAGAGAGACAACAAAAGAATTAGAATATGATAAGAACAATTTTATGTTTCAATGATATATTGAAGCAATAGGACAGGAACTTTTACTATATTGGGACAATGTACATTTTATTTATTATCATTTCTCATTTGTTTTATGTTTCACAATACCTTTATTTGCTATGCATACTGCCTCATGTTTTCCTCATTTTATTGTTTCCTTTTTAGTACTATTTCTTTAAATTGTATATAGACTTGTATTAGTTACTTAGACAAAGAAAAAAAAGAGAACAGAGAAGAAGTTACCCTCTCCACTATTGTCAGATTTAAGAGCAGTTCTCTTGAGTCTTAGTCTCACATTGTATTTTTAAGTTCTGTGAAATATCACAAACTTCCTCAAACTTTTGTATTCACATTCGACTTATCACATATTGCCTATTGCCTCTCAAAAAACACTTCACATTCGCTATACTTGTTCCTCGATATACCTCGAACCACTTCGAACCACTTTGACTCTTTTTGAAACTACTTTGAACCTCTTTGAACCTCTTTAAACTTCTTCAACCTATTTCGAACTCTTTCGAACTTCTTCGTATGCCTCCAAAGACTATTCACAATGCACCTCATCATTTTATGTCACTCACTACAACTTTTGGGTATTAACAGTGATATTTAGTACCAACTCGCATCCTTCCTCTAGCCTGTATTATACTTCCTAAGCCTTTTAACAGGTTTTTGTTAGATTTCCAGATTGAGTACTATCACCATGTTTGTCCAGGTAATGGGTGTAAAATCCATAACCAACTCCTGAGCATGATCAAGCTCTGTGGCAGGAAGCCAAGAGTTTTCTTCATCAGTCCCCTGGTATCCTTCCCAATGGATGAAGTATAGCAACTTGCAACAATGATGTTATTGATATTTGAGTCCAGGATTTCTGCGATTTTATATTCAAGTTCATTGTCAATAATGACCAGAGGGGGGAGAGGCTGAGTGCAATTAGGAATGGTGTTTGGAGTGTCTTCTTCCAGCTGTGAGACATGGAATACAGGATGAACTTCCCAGAGATGGTCCGGAAGCCACATTAAGTGGGTGCCTGGGTGGGCAACGTCACAATTCAAGATTGCTACTACCAAGGTTGGGACTTGGACAGGAATACACTGGACTTCCAGTCAGACCTGGTCATCAGTGTTTGGAGGTATTCAGGGGTTCCAGCAGAATCCACCAGGCTGTAGCATGTCAGGTAAAAAGGAGCCAGAGAGGACTTGGCTTCAACTCATAAGAAGTTGTGCCCTTCTTCTCATCAGTTGTCCTATTTCAAATGGGAGGCGAGCAGGTGTCTGGCAGGTTTCTGGATGGAGGGCAGAGGTAGAATGAAGCAGAGGTATGTGGAGAGATTAAGTTGAGAGAGGAGTCTACAAGGTTTAAGGTTTGGTTCAGGAATGAGTGGAGGATGATTAAGAGGATGTTATTATGCAAGAATGATACAAGGATAACTGCAAGTACAAGTACAAGTATAAACACAAGTAATTTGCAAACCAGAGACTAAGGCTAAGCTATGTTATGGGCACTTAAATAACTAGGGCCAGAAGAATAATGGATAATGTGGAAGTTTACTAATGGGTCTTGGTAAGTGTCTATGATTAGAATTGGTAAGACTGTATTAGGAATATAGTGAGTAAGCAAATAATTACTAAGGCATGTGATGACTTGTCTGATGACTAAAAGGTGCTGCAGCCAGGATGCTGATGGACAAGGTTGGAAAGGAATCAGAAAAGTGTTCAGGGAAGACCAGGAATCCGATCAGGTGAGTCAGATTTTGACAGGAAATGGGCCATAGAATTTCTCCAAGAGTTTCTTGGAAGGTTGAGTAGTGCATAAGTGTTCTCCTTTGACATAGGCATGGTCCCCGATATTGAAGTCAGGAGTGGGAATCTAGTGTTTGTCTGCTAGACCTTGGTAATGCTTCTGTGCTTCAGAGAGCTGTCTCTGGAGTTCCTAGTGGAGTTCATCAAGGTCCACCAAAAAATTACCAGTGTGCTGGGAAGCTAGCTCACATTCAGAGAAGATAGTGATATTCAGGTGGTAGCCCTTATTGGCAAAGAAGGGTAAAACTCTGGTGGAAGCCAATGGAGCATTGTTGTAAGTGAATTCCCCTAAGGGCAACTGCTGAGACCAGTTGTCCTATTGGTAATTGCAGAAGATCTGGAGGTATTGTTTGAGGGTTTGATTAAGGCATTCAGTTTGTACATTACCTTCCAGGTGATAACCCGAAGTGAAATGAATCTTCATGTCCAGGGCTTGACTGAGAGACTGGAAAAAGTGGGAGATGAACTTGGATCCCTGGTCACAAGTCATGCGTGACAAAACTCTGTGCTTGGAGAAGACGTGCATTATCAACAAGTTGGCAAGTTCTTGGGCTGTGATTTCATTGACTGTGGTAATGAAGATGTCTTGCTTGGAGAGTTGGTCTATGATGACCAGGATGTCAGTGTGGGCATCGGGGTCTGGTAGCTGTTCAATGAAATCCATTGAGATCAGTGATAGGTTCACTGCATGCTATAAGATCTGGAAAAGGATCTAACCTTATCGACACATTATGACATGCACTCCGATTACTACGAATGCCACAAAATCGACTTTAAATTATTTTCAAACTATTTCACACTATTTTGGATGACTTTGAACAACTTCGAACAATTTTGCGACACTTTGAACGACTTTGCAGCATTCTGAACAATATCAGCCACCGTATAGCTGTTTTGAAACACTTTTGATACATGCTGCACATCTGGAACAAACCATTTAGTCACATATCGAGCACTACCGGACATGAGGAGAGATTACAAGAGAGTTAGAATGTGATAAGTGCATTTTTATGTTTCATTGATATATTGAAGCACAAGATAAGTACTTTTACTATATGGGAACACTATATGTTTTATCATTTATCATTTATCATTTGTTTCATGATCCACAAGTCCTCATTGTTTGATATATTGCCTCACGTTTTACACATGTTCTTATTTCCTTTTTAGTACTATCTCTTCAATTTGTATATAGACTTGTATTAGTTAGTTAGAAGAGAATACCAATGGGGAACAAAGGACAAGTTACCCTCTCACTCATCATCAGATTTAAGAGCCGTCTTCTTGAGTCTTATCTTTGCATCGTATCTCTAAGTTCTGCGAAATATCACAAACTTCTTCAACACTATCATATTCGTTCCACCTTTCATTGCCCATCACTTATCGCCATTTGAAAAACACATCACATTTGCTAAACTCATTCCTTGATATACCTCGAACCTCTTCGAACTTATTCGAACTACTTTCTTTGCACATCTTTGACCTTATTCAAACTATTTTGCACATCTTTGAACTTATTCAAACTATTTTGCACATCTTTGAACCTATTTCGAACTATTTCGAACACCTTCGTACGCTCTTACTGTTAAGAACATAATCCTACACACTTACCTTCTTATATAGTGTTCCCTTATTCACACAGTCACACATCTACCTACTAGCATAGTTTCCCCATGCAAGGGATATATGGACTACCATACTACCATAGTCACCCCAAGGATGACCATAGCATAGGTACAAAGTAGAATAGTAAAGAGTAGAGAAGTAGCATGACATGTAGTAGAATAGTGGGGAGGGGAAGAATGGGGAACAGGCAAAAACCTCGCCCTATTTATCTGTTTTGGAGATGGTCTGTGCACACTCCCAAACAGTATAAATAGTCCCCCACTTCTCACTCAACCCCCAAGTCAATCAACTCCTGTTTTCCTCAGTCATTGCTCTCTCCTCTCCTCAACCTGTAGTCCCATTACAACTCCTATGGATCCTGGTCTTGTGTTACAAAAGACTCAACTTTCAGACCAGGACAAGCAGTACATGTCCAAAGTACCATACCTCCAAGCTATTGGATCTCTCATATATTTGTCACAATGCACCCGCCCTGATATTGCATATGCAGTTGGAACTCTTGCAAAATTCAACTCCAATCCAGCTCCAATTCACTGGAAAGCAGTCAAGCATCTATTTAGATACTTGCAAAGCACAAAGGACTATGAACTAGTCTACAAACCAGATGGAGAGCAAGAGTTGTTTATAACATATTCTGATTCCAACCATGGTGCATGTAAAGACACTGGGAGATCTACAGGAGGATATGTTGTCAAAATTGGCACTGGGGCAGTTAGCTGGTCATCTAAACTCCAATCTGTTGTTGCATTGTCTACAACTGAAGCTGAGTACATAGCAGCAGTTGAAGCAGGCAAAGAGTTGAAATGGATGAGAAGTCTTCTGGGAGAATTTGGTTACAAGTTTAACAGTCCTTCTACACTGTGCATTGATAATCAGTCTTCTATCAGTGTTGCCAAGAATCCTGAGCATCATGGGAGGATGAAACATCTTGACTTGAAATTCCACTGGCTAAGAGAAAATGTAGAGGCAGGACATATAGCACCAAAGCATGTTGGGACCAATGAAATGATTGCAGACTGTCTTACCAAAGCACTACCTAGAACAAAACATGACATTTGTAGAATAGGATTAGGCTTAGTTAAAAGTACAGATATGCAGGATTAGGGGGGTGTGTTAAGAACATAATCCTACACACTTACCTTCTTATATAGTGTTCCCTTATTCACACAGTCACACATCTACCTACTAGCATAGTTTCCCCATGCAAGGGATATATGGACTACCATACTACCATAGTCACCCCAAGGATGACCATAGCATAGGTACAAAGTAGAATAGTAAAGAGTAGAGAAGTAGCATGACATGTAGTAGAATAGTGGGGAGGGGAAGAATGGGGAACAGGCAAAAACCTCGCCCTATTTATCTGTTTTGGAGATGGTCTGTGCACACTCCCAAACAGTATAAATAGTCCCCCACTTCTCACTCAACCCCCAAGTCAATCAACTCCTGTTTTCCTCAGTCATTGCTCTCTCCTCTCCTCAACACTTACAGACTATTTGCACCATTCCTCATCAATTCACCTCACTAAAAACAATGTTTGGAAATCAGCAGTGATATTTAGTACAAACTCGCACCCTTCCTCTGACTCGTGTTATACCATCCGAAGCCATTTAGTAGGTTTTGTTTGGGTTTCCAGGTTGAGTATCATCATTGGGTCCCAAGGGCGTTCCAGGAGCTGGAGTTGCTTCAGAAACTGTAGGGTTTGTGTTGGGGTGACTTGGAGCATTTGCATGCAGTGCACGATTGGCAGAAGTCTTGAATGAAGGTCCATAGGTTGCGCCAAATGTAATCATGTCAGACAAGTTGTAGGGTCTTGTTTTGTCTGAAATGACCAGAAAAGATATGGTAGTGCTTGTACTGCAGAACCTTGAGGCAGAGATCTGCTACATCCAAGACATAAATCTGGTCGAAGTGGTGGAGGAGTCCACTGTCATCTACAGTTTCCTCCACCACTGTCATATACAGTCCAATTGGGAGTGGAGGGGGGTGGGAGATAAGCAGATGAGATGGGGTCAAGGGTCAGGGAGGATTAGATGTCATTGTGGAGCTTTTCAATGTCTATAAGGGGTGGCAAAGTATGTGGCTCAAAGTGAGGAGGTGAGCTGTTCTTGGATGAAGATGGGTCAAAAATTGCTCAGGTTTGCTGAGACGAAGTCACCATTTTTTCCTTTGCGGTAGACATTCCAATGTCTAGTGAGTGCATTGGGTTTTGCTCCCAGTGTCCCAGGGCAGAAATAGATGACCAAGTTGAACTGTGAGAGGTACTCTGACCATCTCAGATGGCTTGGCAGCAGGTGAGGAGCTTGGTGGTGCTGAAGTACTCCAGATTTTTGTGATTAGTGACCACATCAATTGGGTTTCCAGATCCCTCCAGATAATGTTGCCAATGTTTGAATGCCACAAAGATGGCCAGAAGTTCTTTGTTATGAGTGTCATAGTTTAGCTCCACAGAATTGAAGGAGCGGGGGTGGAACACAACAGGGTAAATGTTGCCATCATCCATGTGGGTGGAAAGGATTACTGCCAGGGCATAGTCAGAGGCATCCATTTCAAGGACCAAGTGGGAATCTGGTATCCACTGGGAAAGGACTGGAGCATGGGTGAATTCTTCTTTAAGCCTGTCAAAGGCCTCTTGGCACATTGTGTTGAAGTCCCAGGGGAAGTTCTTCTGCATCAAATGGGTAAGTGTTAGGAAACAGTCTCCTAACATGCCTATTACATAATACTATTTTTATTTCATTTTATTTCACCAAAATATGCTACAAAATACCTATATACACATTATTTGTCAGTGTGGGAATTTTCTATTTATACGCATCAATATGTATGTGCATGTGCACGCGCATCTGTAATAACATACTACAATATATGTAACATAGTATATAATCCTAAAATAAATACTAGGAGACCTCAGTTGTGTTCTCTTAGGTATTCCATCCACAATAGTGGTGCAAAAGGCCTAATTCAGCCAACTAATCTATTTATAACCTCTCACATCAAAACCATCAATCCCCCCATCATGCGCACGCCCCGCCGCCTTCTTGTAGGAGAGCCCGCACAGTCCAGCTAGCAGATTAGTGGGTGTCACCCTAATAGAAGAACACAACTACCGCATCAGTGCGCCTTCTCTTACATGCGCATATGTCATTTGTCTCAGCACACCACATCTGCTTATTCATCATTTCAGCAAGAGCCGGAATTGATTGTATATACGTATTTATCTTGCTTTCATAAGCCGATGCCAGGCCTCGGCTTACATTGTGACTGCCAGTGATCGAAAGGCAGTGCTCATCATTAGGACAGCTGCAACCGATTGGATCTGGTTTAGCCAAGATTTACATTACTCAATTTGGATGACTATTTTAGGTAGTTACTAGCCAAATTCAGTAATAGCCCTGAGATTAGGCACTGTCAGAAGGATTATTGATCCGAAGTGCCCAATAGCCAAAACCATGTGTTTTGCCATGTTTGGTACCTGAAATAGCCAGATCATGTGACTCAAAATTTTGCAAAAAAATTCTCCAGCTGAATCTTGACACAGCCGAAGAAGTGACTCATCACAGATTATGTCATCATGTCAGAACAAGCAACTTCAAATCCTGGACACAATCCTGTTCCTATGCCCATTCTAAAAGCCAAAATTGATGCTCTAACAGCACAAATGTTCCAATTAGTGTCAGTATTAGCAGCATCCCAGCCCAAACAAGCACAAACAAATGCAGAAACAGTAGAAGATAAAGATGATGAGATGGAGGAGATGGTGGAGTGGATGTCTCAGGAGGGTGAGCATGCAGAGGAGAGATCTGAGAGTGGAAAAATGTGTTTACCTAAATACGCGCCCCCACAAATATTTGATGGTACCATGGAGAACACAAGATCCTTTATCAGCTCTATAGTGTAATATATTCATGGGAGAAAGCCTGAATTTCATATGACTGAGTCTAGGATTATATTTGCTTTCTCATACATCTAGGGAGGGAAAGCACAGTTCTGAAGAAATGAAGCCATTAATCAAATTGCCATAGGATATAAACCATTTGCGACCTTCAGGGAATTTTTGGAGAGATTAGAGGCACAGTTTGGAGACCTTAACCCAAAGGCGACAGTGAATGCAAAATTAAAAACCATGTACCAAGGTTCTCTGACAGCAGACGAATTTATTTTGCAATTCAAAGCAGAAGCATCACAGACTGATATGGGAGAAGCAGCGTTGGTAGAATATTTGAAGGCAGGATTAAATCCTTTATTATTCAAGTCTATCTATCGACTACCTTCTATGCCGGAGAGGTTGGACAAGTGGTATAATTGGGCAATGCATCTTGATCAGCAATATCGACAGGAACAGGCAGAATCGAAATTGATGTATGGGAATTCCAGATTTGGAAAGTCATTAGGAGGAAAGTCCGAGAAAGGAAGGACACCTCAGGTACAAACTCCGAGGGCACAGCCACTAGCCATGGCAGTGACACCAATTGTTAAGGAGTCAGCAGCATTGACAGATGCAATGGATGTTGATCGAGTAGAGAGACGAGCTCCAGTTAAATGTTTTAATTGTGGACAATTAGGGCATATGGCTCAAAATTGTAGGCAGAAAAGGAAGATTAGGGAAGCAACAATCAAGGAAGTGAAGTTGGAGGAAGATAAGCAGAAGAATTTTGTGGAAGAGTCCCAGTAAAGGTTTCCCCATTGGTGACCCAGAATCAATATAATGTATTAGTATCTGAGGAAACCCAGAGTGAACCTAAAAGAGAAATTGAAGAGTATGACCATCATCATTTATCTGACAAAGAAAAATGCCCAGCCTTATTTCCGAAGACCCCTCAATTTTTTATTTACTCAGCGTGGATAGAATCCGAAATCAGCTTGACAGTAGGATTGAAGACAGTGGATATGCATGCAGCAATTAATGTGGAGGCATTGCTTGACAGTGGTGCTACTGGATTATTCATTAATCGATCCTTAATTACTGGAAATGGTATTCGCATGCGTAAACTGCTACAATCTATAATGGTGTACAATATTGACGGTACAATCAATTGTGGAGGAACTATTAAGGAGGAAGTGATAATGATATTGAAGTATCAGAATAATCAGGAACGAGCCATATTTGAGGTGTGCAACCTTGTGAAAACCAATCTAATAATTGGATGTCCGTGGTTACAAAAGCATAATCCAGAAATTGATTAGAAAACTGGGAAGGTACACATGACTCGTTGTCCTAAAGAATGTAATGTATATGGGAGAAAAGTAAAAAAGGAGAAGAAGGAAAAGAAAGAGAAAGAATATCTGAGAAAGTATTCTGTTACAATGGAGAAAGTGGAGGATAAGGATATGCCAAACAGGGAAGTTCCAGTCATGACCAGTAAAGAAGAACAGATGCAAACCTTTAGGGAAATTCATGGAGGACAGTCATGGGATAAAAATGTGGAGAAAGTGGAGAAGCCAGTGGAGGAGTGGGTGCCAAAAGCCTACCATAAATATTTGTCAGTTTTTTAGAAGAAGGAATCAGAGTGGATGCCAGTGCAAAAGCCATGGAATCATGCAATTGAGATGAAGCCAGGATTTGTGCTGAAAAAGTCAAAAGTCTATCCATTATCTCTGAAGGAACAAGAAGAAGTGGATGCATTCCTTAATGAACAGTTGTGCAAGGGATACATATGACCTTCAAAATCACTACAGACATCACCAGTATTCTTTGTACCAAAAAAAGGTCAGAGGAAGAGGATGTATACAGATTATAGGTATTTGAATGAGTGGACAGTGAAGAATGCATACCCTTTGCTATTGATTTCAGAGATAATTGACAAGGTGGGAAAGGCCAAGGTCTTTACAAAATTGGATTTATGCTGGGGGTACAATAATGTACAAATAAAGAAAGGAGATGAGTGGAAGGCAGCATTTGCCATGCATCAAGGATTCTTCGAGCCACTTGTCATGTTTTTTGGGATAACCAATAGTCCCCCAACTTTCCAAAATATGATGAACAACATTTTCAAGAATGTGATAGACAGAGGTGTAGTGATAATATTTATTGACGACATTTTGATATTCATGGAGGATGAAGAAAATCATGAGGCAATAGTGCAGGAGGTGTTGAAGAGATTGGCAGAGAATGATTTATTCATTAAACTAGAGAAGTGTGTATTTGGGGCAAGCAAGATTGAGTTTTTGGGATTAAAGATTGGTCCTGATGGAATCAAGATAAATCCTATCAAGGTACAGGCAATTGTTGATTGGCCCATGCCCACCCATATCGAGGAAGTTCAGGCTTTCTTGGGACTCGCTAATTTTTATCGTCGCTTTGTTCATAATTTTTCTAAAATTGCTGCACCATTACACAACCTTATGTGAAAGGGAGTAGTGTGGAGATAGGGAGAACAACAGCAGACAGCATTTGAGGAGTTGAGGAGGAAGTTTGTGGAAGAACCAATATTGGTCCCAGTAGATTTCACACATCCCTTATGAGTGGAATCAGATGCATCAGACTTTGCTACTGGAGCAGTATTATCAATGTTATATGAAGATGACAAATAGCATCCTGGTGCATATTTGTCTCGAGGGTTGAATGATGTGGAAAGGAATTATGATGTGCATGATAAAAAGATGTTGGGAATAATATGAGCATTGGAGGCATGAAGACATTATTTGGAGGGATGTATGCATCAGATCGAAATCTGGACAGACCATTAAAATCTGCAGTACTTCATATCCACTAAAAAGCTTAACTATTGACAAGCACATTAGGCATTATTTCTATCACACTTTAATTTTTACTTGGTCCACAAAGTGGGAAGCTTGATGAGGAAAGCAGATGCATTATCCAGACATACAGATCATAAAAGGGGGGTGGAGGAGGACAATAAAAATATTACTCTACTCAAACCTGAATATTTTCGTATTTGTGCTATGCATCAAGGGCATTTATTGGGGGATAGCTCAGAGACAGAGATATTGTCTAAAATCAGGCAATGTTCAGAGATGGATGATGAAGTGGTGGAAGCTGTGAAAGCTTTGAGGGGAGAGAAGAAAGGTAATATTAAAGGAGATGAATGGGTTGAAGAAGAAGGGTTAGTGTTGTTCAGAGAAAAGGTGTATATACCGAAGGATCAAGATTTACGAAGGGAGATTGTACAGTTACATCATAACATGCCAGCTGCTGGACATCCAGGAAGGTAGAAGACATTGGAGTTGGTGATGAGAAATTATTGGTGGCCTGGAATTTCAAAGTATGTGTTGGGGTATGTGGATGGGTGTGATACATGCATCAGGGGGAAGAAATTTCCAGAAAAGCCTGCAGGAAAATTAATGCTGAACCCTATACCTAAAGCACCATGGTGAGATATATCTGTGGACTTTATCATACATAGGATTACCTGAAGCTCAAGGATATTATGCAATATTTGTAGTATGTGACCGCTTCACAAAAGAAGTCCATATCATTCCTACTACTGCAGAAACCTCATCATTGGGCTTGGCACGCCTCTATCTAAATCAGGTATGGCAGTTACATGAATTACCCAATATGATTATCTCTGATCACAGATCACAATTTGCTTCTGCATTGATGTGAGAGTTAAATAACATATTGGGGATTCAAACCAAGTTATCTATGGCATATGACCCACAAACTGATGGGCAGACAGAGAGAATGAATCAGGAGTTGGAGCAGTACCTATGCATGTTTGTCAATCACTGACAAATCGATTGGCCTGAATGGTTGGCAATTGCAGAATTTTCCCGCAATAATAAATTCCATTCAGCTACTCATATGTCACCCTTCTTTGCTAATTATGGGTATCATCCTGGAATGGGAGTAGAACCTCGAAGGAAAGTCAAGGTACAATCAGTGGAGGACTTTGTGTCAAAAATGCGAAAGGTGCAGGAGGAAGCAGAGGCGGCATTGATGAAAGCATGAGATGACATGATGCGACACATGGACCGTACTCGAGCTGTTGCTCCAGAGTATAAAGTTGGTGACTTGGTATGTGTTGAGAGCAATTGGTAATGCAATAGTAGTGAGCTAGAGACAAAGACTCCAAAGTAGCTGAATGTGCCGAGGAGTTGCTAGTTAAGCACCAATGTCAAAGAGTGTAATTGACTGAGGGATAACTACTACACAGTCAGCTACTTATATAACAAAGTATTACTAAGATTACTACTTGCTAATGACTAATGCCAAGAGTATTGGTAATGTGCTTGGTAAGAGATCAGTAAGCAAAGTAAGCAATATTAGTCATACTAGAATTGGTGAGTAATCGCATACTAAGCAAGCATCAGTCAGCAGATTAGTAATCCTACTTGTAACACTTAACTTCCAACTAAAATATCTGGAGACATTCAAAGACATGAAGAACAAAGCAGAGCAAGAGTCCTTCAATTGGCATGCCGATGATCAGCATCAGCATCAGGAATGTCAGTAGATGGAATTGGCCCTGATGAGGCACCCAGGGCTGAAGATGAAACTGGGGCTGACTCAGCATTTTTTGATCACTTTGATGCCCTCTGGTGTCAAAGACAGGAGAATATTGACATTGAGGATAGTTTACAAGACTTCTTTGATGGCAATGACAAATATGAAGTTGAAGATGCTGATGAAGACATCTATGGGTTTGACCCATATTTGCCTAATCCTAATCAACCTGCTGATGCCAAGCTGACCATGGCACTGCCAACTGCCAATGCCATTCCGAGCCCCTCACTACCGATGGCCGATGCCTTGAACAACAGTAATATCCATGTGGTGCATACAAATGGAATACATCACTTAGCAATGGTTACCTGCCAGTGTCAGGGGGAACACTGAATTCCCTTGGACCTAGTAACCAGTAACTTACTACCCACCAGCTTCACCAAAATATGGACTCTTTTCACTGTGCAGGTCCTAGACCATTTTTGGCTTTGTAATCTGGAATTAAAGTCATTGGCCTATCAGCTTTACCAGTTGATTCGGCATGTAACATTGCCAATGAGGCCTGCCGAAGTGGTCAATCTCTACCATGAGCTTTGGTGCATGTCCTGCTTATGGCATTAGATGAAAAGATTGAAGTGGGTGGGGTATGGACACAATCAAAGAGATCCTTTGAATCCCAAACCAGGATCACTTGCCAATTTTTGTCTGGCCTGTCCTCAAGTCAGCATAAATATATTGGAAGATTGGAAGGACGATGTAAACTGGTGAGTGACTAAATACTTACACCACTATCTAAAATGATCATGTCAAAATCAGATTTGTTTTTAAACGCATATTTGTGGCTGATGGCAACTTCAAAGCTGATCATGTTCAGCAGAAAAATGCCAATGATGATATATGGCTATGGAATGGTGGGATGGCCCCAAATCAATCTGAATACGAGCAGTTCCTTTAAGCCGCCATAGAATTATTAATGGTAGGTACCATTCCCTGCCGACGACCGATGCCAATGCCAATGCCAGTCTGATCATGACCCAGTTTTCTAGAAGGCTCCTTGTGAAAACAAATGTCTAGCCCTTGTGAACGCTTTTCTGGCATCGAAGGCATGTGATAGGACTGGACTGGTGGCCATTGCATGTGCACGGCATGGCTGCTATGTATCTAACACATTGGTAGACTTGTTCCATGGAGAACAGCAAAAGAATGTTGACTTTGCTTTTCTTCAAGCGCTGAAGATCACCAGGGTTGACCCTCAACAGGGAGTCATGCTCATTTACAACATTGTCTGCCAGTACATCATCCACATTTGGGACCATATTGGTGCCCATCTGTCGGCCGGCTTGACCATTGACAAGGCCATTGGGCTTTTGCATGTTTATGGCCACAAGAATGAATGCTTTTTTTGCTATGCTCCATCCTTCATTCCTGGGTCAGGCATTGTAGCAGGAGAAATACTCGAGTCTCTGTGGTCATCACAGAATTCCATTTCCTGGACAGTCAGAACACAGCGACCTTGGCACATCACATGGAAATGCTTGATGATCATACTACAGATTCAAATCACAAAAAAATGCTTGGCATGACAGTTAGATTGTGCTCAAAATTTCGAGAAGCCCTGGAGGTCTCCACACGACTCAGGCAGCACCATGTGGAACTGACCGAAGCATTTGGCCAACAGGCCATCAAAAGATGGGAGGATGAAGTGACATCTACAGAATCCCTGAGGCTAACAAATGTAAAGGCAATGGATATGTATGCCACCCAGGGATCAACATCAGCATCATCGGCACCAACCAACGCATCTGGGTCAGCATTGGCATTGGTTCAATCCCCTGTTGAAGAGTGGATTAATTTTGCTATCATTTTTGAACAGATGCAGTAAGTTGGACTGTCTCTCCATTACATCCCATCATTGATGTGTGCCAGGATTGAATTACGAGACAAAGTCTGTCGACTTGGTAAATCACTGCACATTTCTGATACACAATCTATTGAACAGGAAAGAGAAGCTCTCGCATCCCACATGGTAACCTTAAAACATTTACAAAACTCTGCCAACATTGTCAATCATAAGATTGCTCCCTCATGAATCAGGCATGACAATGAAGCCGAATTTGATTCCTCCGATGAACTAGACCCAGCTGAAGATGACACTCCAGCAGCATCGTGTCCTTCAAATCCTCAGGCCCACCCTATTCCAGTTGAGGACCAACAAGTATACCTCCCCTGTAATGGTAATCTCACTGATGTAGAGATTAACCTCTGTAAGAACCAGGCAAGCCGACTCCTGCATCAGCTGTGGGAGCTCATTGCCAACAAATCATTTCAGTATTCACACATCATGCGAGCAGTGCTGCAAAAGAGAGTTTACACTTGGTCACGAGCCATTGTCTGGGAGTTGGTGAACAAAATTACCTTGCATGCCAGAATGTATAACCATTGCCGAAGCTGATTGCTGGCACTGAATTGCGATGCTGAGACATTGAGTATGTTTCAGCAGTTAACAAAGGATGACCTTCATGCCAGTACTGCTATTTTCAAGCTGAATATACCTGGTTCCACTACTCTTCATCTATCCTGGATTTGACACAATGCCCACATTTGGACTGATGTCTTTGCCAATGAGGAGATTGGGGTTGGGGCTGATGCCGGCCAAGTTTTGGAATGTAAATGTCTTTACTTGCGATTTGTTTTGATTTCACTAACATTTTTCATAGTCAGGCATGTCCATTGGCTTCGATCACGAGCTCAGAGGAATAGATGGAAGGAGGAATTTCTACTGGTCACATATGAAATGCAGTGGACTGTGCAGTATTTCATTTATCAAAGCCAACTGTGGCAATTGGCCTCCCACTCTGAGAACACCCTTCCCAACCCCCTAGCCTATGCTAATCATCAGCAGGCTGTATGGCACAAATGGGCATTGAGGGCTGACAAAGCATTTAGATCAACAAATGTCAATTATATCTCCCCTCTATCACCTAAACCATCCTGTATTATGTAAACTCGATTATCTTGATCATTAACCATGATCACTATGGCAAACAAAACTCTCTCAATCTTCAACCCTTTTTCTTTGCAATTGGAGCCAAAAGTTTTACTTCAAATGCATACACAGGAAATTATTTGGTATGCAGAGTCCCAATTCCGGGCTGTTTTGTTGGAGATCGAGGAGGGAAATGTCATCAAACAATGATGGATGCAAAAAACTCTGTATGCCGAACTTGTAAGATTAGATTAAATCTTTTTAAAAGTAATATCTAAAAAATATCACAGATATTTGTCATGTTATGGATCAGCACTGCTGCCAGCATCGGCCTGGTAATTGATGTGCCGATCCTGCTATGGTCCTTGGCTGATAGTTTGGCTGATGTCAATTTAGATCACCTACCCCTTGGATTCCACACATCTCTCTTGGCCACATTGGATGATGGTGTCGGGATGGACAGTCTGAGCCACCTTGTATCTTCATATGCATGTGATTGGTGGAGACATGTTAGGGAACCAGACCCAGCAAGGATTTTTAAAAAGGCATTGACACCCTGGATGAGTGCCTTGATTGCTATCGGCAATATATCCCTTCCCCAGTCAGCTCGACTCCTACTCATAGCCAGCCTACACCTGATGCTCCCAATGCCCAAGCCAACGCTGACTGCCAAGCTGATTGCTAATCTTGCATCGACCTGCATGCTCTCATTGATGATATGTTCAATGAAGCATGCAGTACACATAATTTCATAAACAGCTGCAAATCGTCAGCAGATGCTGCACTCAATGCCAATGTCAGGAAAGTGACAGGGTTTCATGCACTTCATGAGCTCGCCCTGCTCAAAGAGCTTCAGGCTGAACTGCAGACTTTGTCTTCAGTACTGGCATTAAAAAAAAACCCTCAAAACGCCGGGGGACCTTCAAAGCAATCAGCTGTAAGAAGACAATTGCAACTTGTGGGAGCACGCACACAGGCTGAACTTGAGCGCCTGAAGGCCCTTCCCCCCACCTCCCACAAGTGGACCTGGGTGTTGACATCACAGAGAATAATGTCTTGGCAATCAACCAGGCGACCAAGGGCAAGGGAAGGGCACATCATTCCAGGTATGCAGGGTCTCTGCCTGATGGTGGAAACCAAAAGGAGTGGTCAGTCACACCAAGTCTCCCGACAGCAGGCTCAGCTGCCTACAGTTGACCACCCACGGTAACTGGCATCGATGCTGGGCTCTATTTTCAACTACTGGATCCAACCATTCAGCACATTCCAATTCTGTGCCCGATGCCAATGCCAATCCCATTCCTGCTCCCAATGCCGATCCTGTTCCTGCTTCCGATGCTGATCCTATTCCCACCAATGCCAATCCTGATGCCACCACTGATGCCGATGTGCCCATGGTATGGCAGGATGAAGATGATGCAGCAAATGATGCTGATCCCACTGCCTTTCAGGCAGCTATGGCATGCGATACTGATTCATCATCTGCCCATAGTAGTTCCCCAACTGGCTTGGATGTCGCTGACTTTTACCTTGCCGATTCTACCTCTTCTCTCCACCTGAAAATCCCCTTCCAACAGCTTTTGCCACTGCAGCTGATGTGGTGGATGTTTTCCTCTCATCGTCGACTACCCCTTCATCTCCACCTGAAAATCCCCTTCCAATGGCTTTTGCCACCGCAGCTGATGTGGCGGATGTTTTCCTCTCATTGTTGGGGACAGATTCTGCTAGCTCTGGTGGTGAATCCGATTGTGATGCATCTTTATTTGGCAATCCCATTTCAACAGCCTTTCCCACTGGATCTGATGCAGCTGATGTTTTCTTTTCATTGTCAGAGACAGATTCCACTGGATCTCATGGCAAATCTGAATCTGGTGCCGATGCCGATGCTGATGGCGATACTGACTTGGAGGATAATTTTAGTGGTGAGTCCCCCAGCACCTCCCAGATAGAGCACTCCACTCCTTCTCGCATCACACTGCCCACCTATAGTCATGTGGACTTTGGTTATGTTGATGACACTTGGTTGTCTGGCTCTGATGATATGGACACTATGTACGATGAATGATGCACATTTATTTCATGTTATATACTATACATGAACTTATAATAATTATCTGTCGGTGGGGCACACTGAACATTTTGTACCCAATCTCTGATGCCGATGTACCTAAGTGATGCCGGTACCGATTTTTCAGTATATACTATACATGAACTTATAATAATTATCTCATTGTCGATGGTCATTCTACAGCTCCCATCAGCAAGGCACACTGAATGTTTTGTGCCCAATCCTGATCCCGATGCTGTTCCTAAGCCGATATCAGTGCCGATTCCTCCGTATATACTTGCTATAATGCTACATCTACTATATGGTACAGCAAGCAATGTAATAGTTCATTGACTGGTTACTGTTATAGGGTACCACAGAGCGGAAATAGTTGAGAGCGATTGGTAATGCAATAGTAGTGAGCTAGAGACAAAGACCCCAAAGTAGCTGAGTGTACTGAGGAGTTGCTAGTTAAGCACCAATGTCAAAGAGTGTAATTGACTGAGGGATAACTACTACACAGTCAGCTACTTATATAACAAAGTATTACTAAGATTACTACTTGCTAATGACTAATGCCAAGAGTATTGGTAATGTGCTTGGTAAGAGATCAGTAAGCAGAGTAAGCAATATTAGTCATACTAGAATTGGTGAGTAATCAGATACTAAGAAAGCATCAGTCAGCAGATTAGTAATCCTACTTGTAACAGTAATGGACTATACTAAACAGTTGTTATGGACTATACTAAACGGTTGAAAGGATATATAGATGCCAGGTAAGGTGTGTGTTCCATGGTGAGTGAAGTTCACCTATGTTGATGGGGAACCCATGCCCTGGTGAGTCAGGACCTTATCCTCCTGCCTTAACCTTTACTAACCCTCATTCTACTTTACTATTGGGTGCAGGAATTGAAGAAAGTGAACCTTTTTGTGCCACAGATCTCACAGGGTAAGCATACCTTCTTCTGGATACATGTACTCTCTTATGTTCTACCAATAACTGCAGAGCCTTTAAGGGGTCTATCAGGTCATTTATAAGAACCATTATGCCCTATTTCCATTCGCATTTGGTAAGGAAAAGGCCTGGAAATGCAGGTAAGTAACAATCTCTCTCCCTTCTTCATAAAGGTGCATTGACAATAAGTTCCTTGTTACAAGCACTTCCTACATCACTCCCCACCTCTACATACATCTCTCTACCCTTCTACTTATACTTCTTTGGTTCTAGAGGGTGTGCAAGCCCAGTAGATGGTACTCTGTCTCATACTCCTCTCACTTCTCCTTACTTCCCCTCTTTTCCACCCCTGTACAGCCTTTCCAAGTCATGTATTGAGCTAAATAAATCATTTTAGAGCCCTGTATATGTAGTAGAACCCCTCAATGGTGGGAAGAGACCCCTGCTTATTTCTAGAGACCCCTGCTTATTTCTAGAGACCCCTGGTTATTTCTAGAGACCTCTGCTTATTTCTTGTTTAAGGAAGAATATTGATTGTATGCTTAGACATAAGTAAAAAAGCAAAAATAGATGTTTATAATCACTATATATACATGCATAAGTATCATTATACAAAAAAAGCGAAGAGAAATGGTCAGGTATGAGTGGAAAGGCATGCTTATTGTTGCTCATTTGGACTGTGAGAATGATGTACTGAAATGTATGAGCATTGGCACATTGCCAACAGAAGGACCAATGGAATGAGCCACTATGTGAGAGGGAGCAGGCAGAGGAAGGAGCAAAGTGTCAAGTTCAGCATTGCCAGCAATGAACACATGAACAGCCATGCTTGTTTGGACCATGAGAATGATGTACTGAACGTATGAGTGTTGCTGACAGGAGGACTGATGGGGTGAGCCACGATATGAGAGGGAGTAGCGGACAGAAGGGGGATAACATCATGCTCGACATTGTTGATGATGAGCACATGTTGCTAGGACCATGAGAGGAAGCGATGTTCTTGATCTGGATCCAGAAGGTATAGCCACTTTCCAGATATAAAAGTGGGCAGAGGGAGCACAGAGGGGTGGAAGGACTGACTAGAATAGGCCCAGTGGTAGAATTTTTGTTAAGTCTACTTGCCGTCTGGGGAGGGAACTAATGCCAGTGTTGGGTTTTATTGAGATCAAGCCTTATAAAACTAGATCACAAGCATGATGCACTACTATAATAAGACTATTATTGTGGGAAGGTCAGGTGAGAACAGGAAGAGTTAAGCAGGGTTACATCAAATATCAGATTGAACACTTCACCAGATGGAAAAATGACCCACAGCTTTGCGACTTGCATGATGATGGAGTTGCAAGTTTCATCAAATAGTCAGAGTCTGATTGGCACAATGGTTTCCATGCTGAAATAATTTTTCAGTATGAAACTGGAGTCAAGGAAACAGTGGGATGAGCCAGAGTCGATAAGGGTTTGGATTGGTATGGAGTTGTCAGGAACAGACAGATGATGATAAGGGAATTAGGGTCAGAAAGAGCAGACATATTGAGATGAACATAAGCAGCCAGCTGGGAAAGTTCAACACAATCTTCATGTTTGAGGTAAGGAATGAGGATGACTGAGTGAAAACAAGTTTATTGACTGGGGGGAAGGTGGCAGGATGCACCCCTTTATATATGTTTTGGAAATGCGCACAGACCATGTAGAAAACCTATAAGTAGGGCCATGGTCTGGCACTGTGCATCATGCCCATCCCCCAACTTCTCCACTACACTATGCTACTTTCTCTACTATGCTACTTTCTCTATGATATAGTCTTGTATAGGGAGACTATGTAGATCTAGTATCTATGTGTAGTGTAAAGGGGTAGATTATGCTAGTATAGTGGTAGGTATGCTGGAGCAATAAATGTAACACTTCAGCCCCATTGGCATATTCCTGGAGGTTGCAGACTATTTTTTTAAGTCCACAGAATCTGGTGCAGATTCAGAGACTGCAGCTTTGTGGGCTTTTGCAGCCTTGGACTTGCTGCAATTACCAGCTAGGTGTCCTTCTTCACTTCAATAGAGGCAAAGACCTTCCTTTATCTGGTGCTCCTGTTCTGTTACAAGTAGGATTACTAATCTGCTGACTGATGCTTTCTTAGTATCTGATTACTCACCAATTCTAGTATGACTAATATTGCTTACTCTGCTTACTGATCTCTTACCAAGCACATTACCAATACTCTTGGCATTAGTCATTAGCAAGTAGTAATCTTAGTAATACTTTGTTATATAAGTAGCTGACTGTGTAGTAGTTATCCCTCAGTCAATTACACTCTTTGACATTGGTGCTTAACTAGCAACTCCTCAGTACACTCAGCTACTTTGGGGTCTTTGTCTCTAGCTCACTACTATTGCATTACCAATCGCTCTCAACATAATTGACTCCACTCGTCAGCCGACCATGTCTACCTCTTCCATGGAACATCAGCTCGCTGACGCTTTTGACGATGTCAAGACTTCCTACTCCAAACGGCCACGTGTCAGTGCTTCACTTGACGCCTTCACTGATTGGTTATCAGCAGTTTTCGTCACCCTCCTCACCACATTGGAGAAATCCTTTATGGTCATTGCAATCCAGATCGATACACTCAATGAGTATGTTGAAGAGCTTCGTTCTGCAACTGCACAGCCGCCTCCTAGCAGTGTCACAGCACAACCTGGAACCACGGCACCCACCAGCAGCACTTCTAAAGCACCCAAGTGTCCAACTAGGTGCTCGTTATGCCATGCACGCGGTCACTCTAACACTGAGTGCCGCACCAAAGATCCAAGTTCTATGAGGAAACGAGTAGCGAGGAACAGTAGGATGGCTAAAGAGGCACGTGCATATACAGCTATGTCCGCCTTACCTGCATCACCCCCCTCATTTCATCATTTTGCTTACCCAACACCTGCTCACGCCGTCCAAACTCCTATGAATTTCGCTGCACTCTCTGCCGATTCCACTGAGCTTCGACGTCGAGCTGCACAGTCTGCAAGAGACAAGCGCCGGCATAGACGCCATACCACTTCCACATAAGTCCTAGATTACGGGGCTGTGTTACAAGTAGGATTACTAATCTGCTGACTGATGCTTTCTTAGTATATGATTACTCACCAATTCTAGTATGACTAATATTGCTTACTTTGCTTACTGATCTCTTACCAAGCACATTACCAATACTCTTGGCATTAGTCATTAGCAAGTAGTAATCTTAGTAATACTTTGTTATATAAGTAGCTGACTGTGTAGTAGTTATCCCTCAGTCAATTACACTCTTTGACATTGGTGCTTAACTAGCGACTCCTCAGTACACTCAGCTACTTTAGGGTCTTTGTCTCTAGCTCACTACTATTGCATTACCAATCGCTCTCAACAACATGTTCTTCTCTGGTTAGTTTGCTGTTCTTCCCCAACTCATCAGAGATGGAGTCTTTTTGGCTTGTTACTCTTAGATCCAGAGGAGATTCTGGTTGAGGGTTGATTACTGCAATTAGAGTTGGACAGGTTCTGGGGCTTGGACTAATTATTAGAGCTAGAGTTGGAATTGGAATTGGAGTTTGGGGAATCCTTGGAGTCCTTCTTTCCAGAGTTTCCAGAAGTTCTGGGGGTCTTGGCATTGAGGCAATTCTCTTCTTCCTGCATCCAGTAAATGTTGTCAGCATCTTAGGCCTTAAGCTGTAAGGCTGGCAGAGTGTCAGGCTTTCTGCCTCACAAAATATCTATATGGAGATGAAGCAGAAGACCACAGAAGTACCAGTCATCAGAGCAGCTTTGTTCCAGTCGACCTGGGAGGCTAATTTCCAAAGTCCACATTATACTTGACTATATGGCCTCCTTTCTTTATAGTGAGCTCGAGAAGAGCCTTCTCAGTGTCTCTACAGGATCATGATGGCTGAAATTGCTTCTAGCTCCCCGAGGAATACCTCATAATTCCACATCCAGTGGGCAGAATCTGTCAGGTCATTGAGGCTGGGTTTGAACCAGCTGAACACTGATCTATTTAGGTAAGAGAACATGAATAAGATTTCCCCCTCATCAGAAGCAAAGACATGAGGGCAATCTTGGAAATGGAGGCTGCATGTGACTAGGAAGTCCCAATGTTTTCAGAGGGTTGGAACTGTTAAAGGTGTTGGGTTCCCTAACTTTAATCTTCTGGGGCTTCAGGGTTTGGTTCTGGCAGAGAGTACAGAAACTATCTAAGAGGTCGAACAGAGCATCAACAAATCTGTTGTCTGGGTCTGGGCTGTCATCAGGACCAGGGTCATCCCTGGGGCCATCATGACTGCTAGGGTCATAGGGTCCACCAAGCAGTCCATCCTCTTCACCTGTAGCTTCCTTATCAGTAGGGTTGGGTTGCCTGTTGTCACCTACTTAGTCGAGTGGAGTCAGAATCCAGGGGGGTTCCAAAGGCAAGTGTGTAGATATGACATTACTGCTAATGGATGGTGCACCGGAGCTGACTTGTGAAAATATGTTTGATGGTTGGACTGAAGCACCAAAGGTAGAAGTGGGTCTAGGAGCTGGAAGTACTGATTGTCGAATAGCTGATAAGCCTGGAAGAGTGCCTGCACAGTGGGAGTTTCTTGTTGTCCACTGAGATTGTAATTCTGTGCGGGTCATAGAGCAAGGTTCAGAATAGTGTGATGGTTGATGAGAGAAGTGTGAGTTTGCAAATACTGTTAGAGTTCAAGATAGCTACTACCAAGGTCAGAACTTGGTCAGGGATACATGGGACTTCCTATCAGACCCAGTCATTGGTGGTTGGAGGTGTTCAAGGCTTCCAGGCAGAATCCACTAGGCTGTAGCATACCAGATGAAAGAGGCCAGAGAGGACTTGGCTTTAACTTATAAGAAGTTGCACCCTTCTCCTCGTCAGTTGTCCAATTTTAGGTAGATTGTGTGTGGATGTCTGGCCAGAGGGTGAGAATACATTTAAGCAGAGGTTATGGGGTGAATTGAAGTTAAGAGTAGCTAAGAGATTAAGGGTTTAGGTCAAGAACAAGTCAAAGATGATTTAAGGGTTGATAATAGGCAAAGAATGGTACAAGATAAGATACAATATAATAGACAATGTAATTTGGAAACTGGAGACTAAGGCTAAGCTATGAGAACTTAAATATTGAGGGCCAGAAGAATAATTTGAAAGTGCAGAAGTTTACTGATAGGTCTTGATAAGTGTCTGTGACCAGAATTGGTAAGACTGTATTAGGAATAAAGTGAGTAAGCAAATGATTACTAAGGCACATGACAACTTGTCTGATGACTAAAAGGTACTGTGGCCAGAATGCCGATGGACAAGGTCAGAAAAGAGTTGGAAAGGAATCAGGGATTGTCAGGAATCTGATCAGGTGAAACAGGTCTTGACAGGGCTAGGTGATAGAAGTGAGTGGGATGTTAGCCTGGACATTGAGCTGATTACAGGTGTCAAGGAAAATATATTCTTGATAGAGGTGCCAGATGAACATGCTGAGTTATGAGAGTGCTCTGTGAACAAATCCATTTTTGCACACATTATCAAAGCATTCCTGAAATTGGACCATGGCACTCAGCTCAGAGATTTGAAGCATACACAACATAATGCAGTAAATTATTAAATTGAGGAAGGGAAACTTTGGTTTATAGAAGGAGGTGCTAAGATACATGTGAGGCCATGTTGGGAGTGTGTCACTAAGGTAGATGTAATTGAATTGGCTAGGAAGGAGCATGAAGGTGGAGGGCACTGGCACAGAGATAGCATCAAGTTTGTTAAATAAGGTACACAGCTCTGCATTTGATAGCTCAATTGTAATGGCTATTTTGAAGTGTGCATGCTGATAGGTCCACTGCATGCTCTAAGGTCTGGAATGGCTTCCAATCATATTGACACATTATGACAGATGCTTCGAACTGCTACAAATGCCACAAATTTAACTTCGAACCATTTTTGAACAACTTCACATGATTTCGAACAATTTCAAACTATTTCGAATGATTTAGTGATACTTCAAATGCTTTTGAACAACTTTGCACCACTTCGAAGACATTGGCTGCCATATAGCTGTTCCAAAACCCTTTTTGATACATACTGCACAACCAGAATGAGCTATTTCATCACAAATAGAGTAATACTGGACATGAGGAGAGATGACAAGAGACTTAGGATGTGATAATAGCGCTTAGAGGCTTCAATTATATATTGAAGCAAAGAGATAAGTACTTTTACTATACAGGGACACTGTACATTTTATTTATTTATGATTTCTCATTTGCTTTATGATTTACAAAGTACTCATTGCTGCACATATTGCCTCATCTACTACATGTGTTAGATTTCCTTTTTAGTACTATCTCTTCAAAATGTATATAGACTTGTACTACTATTTACTTAGAAAAACAGAGAATAAGTGACTCTCTTCCTCATCGTCTAATTTAAGAGCAGTCCTCTTGAGTCTTAGCCTCCCATCGTATCTCTAAGTTCTGTGAAATATCATGAACTTCTTTAAACTTTTGTATTCACTCTCAACTCATCGCCTATCGCCTATCACCACTCAAAAACCACTTCTTATTCAATATATTCATTTCTCGACATATCTCACCACCAGTCTGACATCTCTGAACTTCTTTGAAATTACTTAGAACCACTTTGAACCTCTCCAAGCTCTCTTCAAACTATTTTGCATATCTTCGAACCTATTCTGAACTCATTCAAACAACTTCATACACTCCCACAGACTATTCTCACCATCCCTTATAATTTCGCCTCACTAAAAACAATGTTTGGATATCAGTGGTGATATTTAGTACCAACTCACACCCTTCCTCTAGTGTTGAGAGCGATTGGTAATGCAATAGTAGTGAGCTAGAGACAAAGACCCCAAAGTAGCTGAGTGTACTGAGGAGTTGCTAGTTAAGCACCAATGTCAAAGAGTGTAATTGACTGAGGGATAACTACTACACAGTCAGCTACTTATATAACAAAGTATTACTAAGATTACTACTTGCTAATGACTAATGCCAAGAGTACTGGTAATGTGCTTGGTAAGAGATCAGTAAGCAGAGTAAGCAATATTAGTCATACTAGAATTGGTGAGTAATCAGATACTAAGAAAGCATCAGTCAGCAGATTAGTAATCCTACTTGTAACACAGCCCCGTAATCTAGGACTTATGCGGAAGTGGTATGGCGTCTATGCCGGCGCTTGTCTCTTGCAGACTGTGCAGCTCGACGTCGAAGCTCAGTGGAATCGGCAGAGAGTGCAGCGAAATTCATAGGAGTTTGGACGGCGTGAGCAGGTGTTGGGTAAGCAAAATGATGAAATGAGGGGGGTGATGCAGGTAAGGCGGACATAGCTGTATGTGCACGTGCCTCTTTAGCCATCCTACTGTTCCTCGCTACTCGTTTCCTCATAGAACTTGGATCTTTGGTGCGGCACTCAGTGTTAGAATGACCGTGTGCATGGCATAACGAGCACCTAGTTGGACGCTTGGGTGCTTTAGAAGTGCTGCTGGTGGGTGCCGTGGTTCCAGGTTGTGCTGTGACACTGCTAGGAGGCGGCTGTGCAGTTGCAGAACGAAGCTCTTCAACATACTCGTTGAGTGTATCGATCTGGATTGCAATGACCATAAAGGATTTCTCCAATGTGGTGAGGAGGGCGACGAAAACTGCTGATAACCAATCAGTGAAGGCGTCAAGTGAAGCACTGATACGTGGCCGTTTGGAGTAGGAAGTCTTGACATCGTCAAAAGCGTCAGCGAGCTGATGTTCCATGGAAGAGGTAGACATGGTCGGCTGACGAGTGGAGTCAATTATGTTGAGAGCGATTGGTAATGCAATAGTAGTGAGCTAGAGACAAAGACCCCAAAGTAGCTGAGTGTACTGAGGAGTTGCTAGTTAAGCACCAATGTCAAAGAATGTAATTGACTGAGGGATAACTACTACACAGTCAGCTACTTATATAACAAAGTATTACTAAGATTACTACTTGCTAATGACTAATGCCAAGAGTATTGGTAATGTGCTTGGTAAGAGATCAGTAAGCAGAGTAAGCAATATTAGTCATACTAGAATTGGTGAGTAATCAGATACTAAGAAAGCATCAGTCAGCAGATTAGTAATCCTACTTGTAACATCTAGCCTGTGTTATACTTCCTAAGCCTTTTAACAAGTTTTTGTTAGGTTTCCATATCGAGTATCATCAATGCTGCAAAGGTTTTGGAGGTGCACATTTCCATGCACTTTTACATAAATCCAATAATGTGCAGACACCCATTTGAGCTGCTTGTATGGGACTACCTGAGCTTGCCTGAGGGTAATGGCAGGTACCATCAGGTGGGGCTCTATCTTGATCCCTGCATGCAACATGTATGGGGGTACATGTTCAAAACTCATAGTAGTGGGAAAACAGTGGTCAAATCTTTGAATGATATTTTCCACAACCTCACAGCTCCCAAATTATTCATGATGGACACTGGCATGCATTTTATCAGCCATGAGATAATGGACTTTTGCAATGCTTCAGGCACCAAAACTCATGTAGTTCCAGCATACTCACCTTGGGTTAATGGCTTGGTGGAAGGTATAAATAAGCTGTTGATCTATGTTCTAGCATGGCTATGTGCACTGGAGCTGGGTGAAGATGGATGGCATGAGATGGATATGAGCAACCTTCTGAGGAATTGGCCAGACCATTTTGAGAAGGCTATTGGAATCTTCAATCATCAAATACTCTGGTTGCTCAAGCTTTTGCCTAAAGAGCTCCTGCTAGAAATGGTGGTCAATACACTCCAAACCTATTTGACATCAATCAAACTGGATAAATTGGATACACATATAGCATATGTAGCTCAACAGTGACTGGATGTGCATTCAGAGGCAGTCGAACATGCAAATAAGCAGATGGAAGCATTTGATAAGAAAGTCATAAGGTTGAAAGGGGGACCAGTAACTTTAGCATTGCCAGTTAGTGCAGGTTTTCTGAAGCAACTTAGCAAACTCAATCAGCTCTGAATGCAAGCTTACACTAATATGGTCAACACCTTGACGTGTTGCAGGGTGCAATGTAAACTCTTACAAACTTGAAACATTAGATAGTGCAAGATTAGAAGGAGAATACAGCGCTAGGAGACTGAGGGAATTTGTGCTGCATGAAGGGATAGAACTGGCAGAAGCACAGAAAGTCTACATGGAAAAGGTGAAGAACAACAAGGCAGAATGGATACAAGAGGAGGCAGAAGAGGTAGTAAAGTTGTGAAGGTTGATCCAGGATGATGCAAAAGAATTGAAGATTGGGGAAGCTAGTGTGGGCATGGATGATATAGTCAGACATGGGTTCTTTTATGAGGATGATGAGGTAGAAGAAAGAGATTGAAGGGATGGCCCACAGAGTTAGCAGGCGACAAGGACATCACCATTTGGGAGATGGGCAGATGAAGTAGTATGATCAGGTGATCACATGACCATGTAGTCAGTAGACAGTCAGACATTTATACAGCATCTGGCCATCACTACTGCTGATAGGTCCACTTCATGTCTACTGCTCTGAAACTCAACTCACACATAGCCATACATTCTTACCACATTCCTGCAACTCTCTGAACACATGCAAACACCTACAAACTTCATGAAGTACCTGTGAACATCTGCAAACATTTTGAATTTCTTTGTGCTATTTTTCACTACATACTTCAAACTATTTTGCAGCACTTTGAATGCATCTGGCCACCATATCTTCCAAGTCTCATTCAGCACCCCTATACCTTTTGACACTGCATGGCTAGAGAATGGCAGGGGTATTCTGAGGCTACCCTTACCCTACCCTCCAAAACTCCTCACCCCTTGAAAAGGTCATGGTTTTGAGGTATATGGTAAGGGTATGGAGGGGTATGGTACACAATACCCCCAGGGTAGTGCACCAGGGTATGGTACACAATACCCCCAGGATAGTGCACCAGGGTATTGTCACAAGATAACTTAAATTACTTTTACTATGAATTGTTTCAAAAAAAAGGACTTCTGGCCACTTTCTTAAGTTGGTGGTGTAAGAGTGCTGTGTAGTAACTGTTATAAACCAGACTGGCATCAGGAAATGGCCAATCCTAGGAGCAGAAATCCAATAGCAGCAACCCTGGCATGTGCAGCTACAAGCCACAGACAGACAGTGGACAGAATTTGACAGAGATGGGGGGACATGGCAGGGAACAGATATGAGAATTGTTGATCATTAACAAGGGTATGTTGGGATCATAGCAGTAACACATTCTCAGTTGGTAGTGGTGAGGCACAGTTTTGTAAACCACATAACATCAAAACATTATTAATCTAAGGTAAATAGAATATATATTATCTAAATTTAGTATAACCTCTGCATAAGTCTTAATGCAAATTATCTTTATTATATGCCCCCCAACCAGAAATTCTACCTACCCTGAGACCCCTTCCAAGGGTAAGGGTTGGCTGAGGGTATAAAATTCTGTACCCTCACCCCTACCCTCACCTACCCTTGACAAATACCCCCAGGGTTTTGCATATGCCATTCACTATGCATGGCAAGCTTATTGAATACAGGACAAGAACAAAACACACCTTTAGGATGCAATGAGGCTTTTTGCAAGTTTTAGATGATCTATTAGAAGAATAAGATACATGGTTTTGAACATATTACAATTTCAGCTGCTCTCTTTCTCCATCAGTTGTTATTTTCCTCAGTGATGCAGGTTATCCTTTTAATCTTACATATATCTTGCCTCATGTATACCTCATGTTTTATTTCCTTTCTAGTACTGTCTCCTCAAAACTTATATAACCTAGTACTAGTTACATAGAAAAAGGGGAGAAAGAAAGATATCATCTTCACATCTCTATTGGCTGATTTAAGAGCCATCCTCTTGAGTCCAAGCTTTACATTGATGATACTTGACCTGGAAGCCAAACTAAAACCTCCTAAAAGAGGTCTAAGAAGTGTTACATAGGCTAGAGGAAGGGTGCGAGGTGGTACTAAAGATCACTGCTGTCACCCAAATAATTAAGGGTTGCGAAAGGTTTTAGGAGTGTACAAAGGTTTTCGAAGGGCTGCAAATGGTTTCAAGATAGTGCGAAGTTGTTTTGAGGAAAATACAAAGTTTGAAGAAGTTTGTCAAGTTTCGCAGAACTTTTAGTATATCGACAAGAGGCTTAAATATGAAGCTAGACTTTAAATCTGATGATATGGAATGATAGACAATAGATTTCTTGTTTGAAATGGTAAGTAGTACAAGTTTAAATAGGTTTTCAAAGAGGTAGTACTAAAAAGGAAACAGAACATGAGGCCTACAAATGAAAGTCTTTGCATAAGTAAAAAATGAATGAAGGATAAAATATAAGATGGTAACATATCAAGTGATATCTGTTTTATTGTTCTAATAAATCACAGAAATGTCAAAATACCTTGTTTCATCTGAAACCATAGTGCTTATCCTACTACTGCCAAGTGTGCATGAAATGATGCAAAGTTGTCAAAGTTGTTCAAAATATCTCAAAATAGGTTTAAAGTTGTTCGAAATAGGTTTGAAGTCATTCGCAATAGGTTTGAAGTCATTTTGCAAGGTTTCACAGGTGTTTGTAAAAGTTTGGAGAGTTGTAGAGGCTGAATGAGAGTATTAGGAATAATATATATGTGGTTCCAGTGCTTGAGGAGCAAAGTGGACCTATCAGTATCTTAGCTCTAAGTTTTGTGAATTGTTGCAAACTTCTTCAAAAGTTCATACTGCCCTCTCAAACTATTGCCTATTATCTATCCCATCTTGTCATCATCAGACATCATCATCAGTGATCTATATCACCTATTGACATTATTTGTGACCTCCATGAACATCTCTAAATCTCTTCAAGCTTTTTCAAACTTTTTTTGCAGAACTTCATACCTTTTCAAACCTCTTCGAGTCTGTCAAAACTCATTTGCATACTCCTGGTCAATAGTGGTGCTATTTAGTACCACCTTGCACCCTTCCACTGACTTGTGTTATGCCATTCAATACTATTTTATAGGTTTTGTTTGAGTTTCTGGGTTAAGTACCATCACTGCATCCACCACTTGGCTATAGGAGACAGATCCACCATCTCTACTACCTCCAAAGTCCAAGAAATGACAGTCCAGAGAATTGATGTACATATGTAAAAGCTTAGATATATAGGTTGCTATTCCAACATAGATGTCAGAAATAGTGATGTACAAGGCTCGGCCCGAAGCCCTGAAGCCCGGGCTGCTGAGTTCTTGAAGCCTGAGCCAAGCTAGGCTTTACTAATGGCTTTGTAGGGCTCAAGGCTTGGCTTATATTTTTAAAAGCCTGAGCTGAGCCCTGAAGCTGCAGATTTTACATTGAAAAATTGACACATCAACCTTTGTGTCATGTGCTCTATCTTTGTCCATCATAGATCTATACAGTTCTTCAGCCACCATCAAACCATCTTGAAAAGGGAAGTCTTGCCTAATGGATTCCTACTGTAGCTGCTGTCATGACTTTGATGACAACAAACACCAGTCTATCAGCACAACACCCAAATAGGTTATCGACAGCGTCAGGAAAGCATGTACCATCATGAACTCCTCTTCCATGAAGAACCTAGCAAAGCGATCGAGGTGGATGAATCTGATGATCTTTGGGGTGATAGCAATCTTCATGATGCAGAACAGGTGGGCTGGGATGGATTGGTTGGGGATCTTGCTAATGACGAGGGATTTGTTGACCATGATGAAGATGATATATTTGTGCAAAATATACTGTAGAGGGTCCATAAACCAATTCCACCCAAATTTTTACTATAAAGCCCAGGCCTGAGCCTGAGCCCAGCCTGAGCCCTTAACTAGGGCTTGGCTCACGATCTATCCAAGCCCAGGACTGGTCAAGCTGAGCCTAAGCCCAGGCTTTTGAACCAAGCTGAGCCCTGTACATCACTAGTCAGAAAGGCACTCTGCTTCCAAAAATAAAACTATCAACCTGTACAAATGTTGGAGGGGAGGGAAAATAATCATAAAACAAAGATACAATCATAGAAAATCATATGTAGAAAATGAAGAACAAGGCAAGATAAAATTTAAAAAAACATGGGACAAATTCAGAAATTGATGAGACCCTTGGGGCACCTACTAGTCCCCTTACATCTGCTACAGTCTTCATGTAGTTTAGGTGAGTCATGTAAGTTCTAATCCTGTTTTTTAACATTATACTCCATAGTGCTGTAGCTTTAGAACCATTATTATTATTATTTTACTCCCTAATTCTGTGATAACTTCATGCACACTATGAGCCACAGCTTAGCCTGGAGCCGTCTTCATGGCTCAGGCTTGGGTTTTATGGGCGAGTGTCATCCACTTCTCCTGCTCCTTGCACTGATTCCATATCTGTATAGCATGTCCGTGGGCAACCCACTCTCTAGGTGTCAGGGTGCTGCTCCATTGCAGATCATTCCATGCAATGAATAACATTTGTCCAGTAAACCTTGACGTGGGTCCAGAGTCAGTATGATAGGATGGAAGAATTTGAAAGTGCGACATACTTTACGTTCGTGTAAATATACCCCTGTACGTTCAATAAATTTCCTTTCTCATCAAAATAGCGCTGCTTCTTAAGCTTTCCTATAAGCTTGTTGTAGTCATCCATTATTGGTACAATTTTTTCCAATTTCGCAGCTTCTTTGGGACTTAGGATTAGATGTGTGTTGATGGAAAATGACTCGGGACCCCCAAGTGGTGTCTTAGGCATGCAAGAATCTAGTGACTCATGCATCTGAGGATTTTGTTCAGGCCAAAGATCAGAAGTATTGACTGTTTTGGGTTGAGATTTATTAAATTGCGCCAAAAATCTTTTCTTCCACATCATTTAAAAAGGACATAGAAATCAGAATCACCTTACCCTAGATGACTGTTGAGATATTTGAAGGGTACATGTCTATTCCACACTTTTGGGCTGGAAAGCAATCTTTAAAACATGGAAAAATGAGAGGAAGAAATTAAGCAAAACTCATCTGTCCTAATTACTAAAGAAGAGGATGCGGGCAATGCTATGGAACTGGCAGTCAACCAGGTTACGATGAGAAGAGTTGGAATAACTATGTGGATAGCTAATGGTTGGTTAGATGGAGTTTGGAGTTTGGTTAGGCAGGTGGAAATGAGTTAAGAGATGTGAGACCAGCTGCAGAATGGGATGGAGCACAATTGAATTTATTCTTGAAAAGTTGGCATGACAATGGCTGTGGGTCGCAATGGTTTGTAGTTAAGATTGCATAGCCACATCCCACGCATCATCGCTCATATTCCACCTCCCTACATATTCATTACCTACTGTTACCATCTTTACTGCCCTTGCCCAGATCCTTATGCTATATATAATTGAACCAACCATTGTTACCAGTTTATTTATAGTAGTGATGGCGAAGTTCAGTTCTGAATTGGTTCTGAACTTTGGTTCGAACCCAAACACCCCAGGACTGAATGGGAAGTTCAGTTTGAGGTTCAAAGAGAATACTCGAACTGAACCCTATGTTCGGTTCTTGGTTTTCCTAGAAGGAAAATGTATGAATGCATCTGAACCCGTTTGAACCATTGTATAATCGGTCAATGCATGGACTGATGTCACAACACGTAATTTTCAGAAAACATGACTAGGCAATTGTGTCCATATTACCTTGCTTGCAAGGTCTCTCCATCCGACAATGATTGTTTCATGCATTTTTAACATGCACAAACAGACCTCTTCTACATTCACACTAGAAAGTTTAAGTTTTCAGATTGACTCAAAACATTGCTGAAATTAGAAGTTTCTATAAAAAGATTATGAGAGCTAAAAACAATACTTAAACTAGCAGCTTCAGTGTAATGTAAATTTATATCGAAACTATGGAATTTAGTAGTGTTCTGAGGGTATCCAAAACTGGGTCGGAAATTAAGCATTTCAGTTTGTCTGAAATCTCAATCAGGGTTTCAAGTTTTGAATTCGGTGAACCTGACATTATCAGTTTCAGGTGTACTAAATGTTGTAATTTCACTATGGCTAATACAATGGACGTTAGTCCCTTTGGTAATAACCGATGGGACTACAAAGTATGTACATAGAACTTATATACTACTATATGAGGCTATGCCGCAGTGTGACACAGCAAGCACAGCGATGTGCAGCACTGCCTCCCGGAATAGTGGATGTGCCGACCACACAGGATTTCCAACACTAAATAGGCAAAGAAATGGAAAAAATTTTGTACACATTTCAGTATGGCTTGAGTATGGCTGGCATGCAAATAGTGATATTCTGGCCCGGCTTGGCTTTCTCAAGAGCTGGGCCAAGCCAAAGCCATGAGTGGCCCAAGCTGCGGCTTTTGGCACAAATTCTCATCAAATTTATAATGCAGATAGACACAGAAAAAATAATGGGAAGCTCCATGTGGAATAAAAAAAAACTTGGAATGTGATAGAACAATTTAACCTTTGCCTTTAATCTCGTGAGGGCATCAAATAACATATATATAGATTATAAGATAAGAAACGGAGTTCTGCCACACCCAGGTTGTGGCCATTACATAGTGAGAACATCAAAATGTAAAAGAATGGCACGTAGTAGGCCTCTCATCTCACTAGCCCCTTTAAATTACATGTAAATATATTAGAATCAAGTCTAAGATAATGAGAAAGGAGGCAGAACCAAGTTCTGCCATACTCAGAGTGTGGGTACTACATAGTGAAAAGCTTGAAACTTGTGCTAGTAGGCCACTGCTCTAGGGCTGTATGCCATATCGTATACGGTATACGGCCATATAATTATGGCACTAGTATGGCGATGGGATCACCATAAACCATAACCGTAAACCTCAACTTTGAGCTCAATGGCACTATATGGGAGTCTGTATGGCTGTAAACGGTATTATATGGTGTACGGAATGCAAGAAATCACTAAATTTCATTCTACTAGATAATGAGACATCAGGCTTGTATTAAAGAGCTCTATCAATGGCAATGCAGGCCAGCCAAAGGCAATGTTTGACCAGCATCATATAGGTAAGCTACACTGTACCGAATAATACGGTCTATAGAATGTGTACATTGTACCAAATGATACGGGTTCATGGAAGCCCATAGAACGCTCTCATAATAAGTGTAACTTGTACTACTATGAAATAGATACAGTTTTGGTATTCTGGCTTCTTATATACTATGGGAAATGTTAATGGCCAAATCAATCACCTATGAGATAGTGTTGAACACAATAAATGGCAACAACGTTGGCACTGGCACTGGCACTGGCAATGGCAACAGTAGCGGCATAAAATATGGCATCGGCATTAGACACCCCATAGTATGGGCTAAGGAGTTTCGTAGGTGAAGGCATCATAAATTCCTCATGTACCTATGTATAATTGATTTATTGTGCACATGGCACCGGCACTGGGATAACAATCACACTGAAAATGTTCAGTGTAACCAAAAGCACCAACAATTATTACTACATGTTTATTATGTATACAATGCAAAGGGAATAAACGAGCATCATATGTCCTCCATAGTGTCCATATCATCATCAGAGCCCAACAACCAACTGCCATCAACATAACTAAAGTCTGCATGAGTGTAGATGGGCACTGGCAGCATAATGTGAGTTGGGGAGGGATGTTCTATCTGGAAGGTGCTTGTGGATTCATTACTAAAACTGTGTTCTGAGTCAGAATTTGTATTGGCATCATTGGCATCAGCATCGGCATTGGATTCACCCACAGATCCAGCGGAATCTGCCTCTGATGATGAAAAAAAAAACCTCTGCTGCATCAGATGCAGTGGCAAAGGCTGAAGGGGGATTAGAATGTCCAGATGAAGAGGTAGTAGAGTCATCAAAGCTAGTTAGGGAACCCATACCAGCGAGGACAGGCTCAGCATCGGCAGTAGAACCCATACTGGTGGATGATGAATCACAATCAAATGCCATGGCTGTCTGAAAGGCAGTATAACCAGTGGCAGCAGTGGGGACAGGAAGAACAGAAGCAGTTCCAGCATTGGATACATCAGAATCATCATCTGAAAAATAAAGCCCTGCATTGTGAGCAGTTACCGTGGGTGGTCAACTGTAGGAAGAAACTGTTGGGAGACTTGGGGTTTCTGACCACTCCTTGTTTTGTAGTGGGCCATCGGGGAGGGACGCTATGTATCCAGAATGCTGTGCCTTTCCCTTGCCCTTCTTCTGATTGATTGCCAACACCTCATTCTCCATAATATCAACGCCCCAGGTCCACTTGTAGGAGGTAGGGGGAAGAGCCTTCAGGTGCTCAAGTTCAGCCTATGCATGTACAGATACCTGTTCCATTTCTGACTGCTTTACCCATCTCCCAGCGGGTCCACAGATGTTTTTTGATGCTGATGATGATGCCGTAGCCAGTGCTGGTGCTGGTGTTAACTTACTACTTACTTGGTTCGGACTGAATCTCCTTGAGCAGGGCAAGCTCATGGAGATAATGAAATCCTGCTGCTTTCTTCAAATTTGCATTTATTTCAGTATCTGCTGCTGATTCACAGGCACTTAGAAAGCCATGCATCATGTGTGCTTCATCAAACATATCATGTATGAGAGCATGCAAGTCAATGCATGATTGGCAATCAACTTGGCCGCTGGGAGCATCCTGCCCTGACTGGCTATTGATGGGTGTGGTGACTGTCACAGGGATAGAGATGTTAAGACAGAAAGATGACCAGACTGGGGATTGAACCCAGGACCAACTGGACATATACCAGATGCTCTACCAACTGAGCTATCAGGTCTTACTGGGTTCAATACATAGTTTGGTATTAGAGGTAATCTCACCCAGATTGCAACCCAGCTAAGTTCACAGTATTATCACTGCTTATCAGCCAGGGTCTCTAGTGCATCAGCTCACCAGCTGACACTCCCACATACATCATGTGACAGATTACATAATCCAACACAACCTCCCTAATCTGGCACATCATCTAATCTGCTTATAGAAGGTGGATGACTAAGCATCATGCTGACAAAGCAGCACAGCCTGCTGACAAAGCACCAGGGCCCATAACCTGTTAAGACAGAAAGATGATCAGACTGGGGATTGAACCCAGGACCAACTGGACATATACCAGATGCTCTACCAACTGAGCTATCAGGTCTTACTGGGTTCAATACATAGTTTGGTATTAGAGGTAATCTCACCCAGATTGCAACCCAGCTAAGTTCACAGTATTATCACTGCTTATCAGCCAGGGTCTCTAGTGCATCAGCTCAACAGCTGACACTCCCACATACATCATGTGACAGATTACATAATCCAACAAGAGACCCATTGCTGATAGTGATCAAGGCATTCGACCAGGGTGTCAATGCCAAATATTCTGCCAGGTGCCGGTTCTGCCTTGTGATGCCACCAGTCACATGCATATGACTCCACAAGATGACTAGGACTGTCGCTGGCAACACCATCATCCAACAAGGCCAAGAGAGATGGATGGAATTCCAGAGGTAGGTGGTCCAAATTCACATCAGCAAGACTGTTGGCCAAGGACCGAAGAAGGATCAGCACATCTATCATAAGGCCAATCGAGGTGCCGATGCCGATCCAAGACATAACATACATCTGTCATACATCTCAGTGATGAATACTTACTTAATTTAAGAAAGATCTCAACATACAACTTCAGCATAGAGAATTCTTTGCATCCAACTTTGTTTTACAAAGTTTGTCTGGTCGACCTCCAACAAAACCCGGCAGAATCAGGACTCTGCATACCAAATGATCTCTTGTGCATGTCTTTGGAGTTGCACTTTTGGGCCCAATTGCAAAGACAAAGGACTGTAGACTGAGAGACTTTTGTTTGACATAGTTTTACTGATCTTGGTTGGTTATCAAGATAATCATATTTACATCATGGTTACATAATCATTGGTCACAAAGGGGAGATATAATTGGCATTTTGTTAATCTGGTTGCTTTGTCAGCCCTGAATACTAATTCATACCATGAAGCACATTGATGATTAGCATAAGCCAGCGGACCAGGAAGGGTATTGTTGGACTCTGAGGCTGACTATCACCATTGGCTGTGATGGATAAAATACCACACAGTCCACTGCATTTCATATGTGACAAATAGAAACTCTTCCCTCTACTGATTTATCTGAGCCCGTAAACGAAGCCAATGTACCCATCTGACTATGAAAAACATAAGCACAATAAATACAAATGACCACCCAAAACATTTACATTCCCAGAATTGACCAACATCGGTATCGGCATTGGCCACGGCCACGGCCCCATTTTCAGAATTGGCACCAATGCCACTGTTGGCTAAGACACCAGTATAAAAGGAATTATGCCAAATCCAGGACAGATGAACAGAGGTGGAGCCAGCTACATTTGGATTCAAAATAGCTGTGCTGGCATCGAGGTCACCCTTGGCTAACCGCTGAAACATACTCAATGTGTCAGCATCACAATCCAGTGCCAACAATTGGCTACAGCAATGGTTATACATCCAGCATGCAAGCTAATTTTGTTAACCAACTCATAGACAACAGCTCATGACCAGTGATAATACTCAACCCAGAAATCCAAACAAAACCTACTAAATGGCTTCGGATGGTATAACACGAGTCAGAGGAAGGGTGCGAGTTGGTACTAAATATTACTGCTGAGACCAAAATGTTGTATTTAGTAACACAAAATGGTAAGGACTGTGGTGAATAGTCTGTATAGGCATACTAAGGTGTTCAAAAGAGTTTGAAAGAGGTTCAAATATGTGCGAAGAGGTTTGAAAAAGGTTTGAAGAGTTTCAAAGTTGTGCGAAGTAGTCTGAATAAGTTCAAATAAGTTCGAAGAGGTTCAAGGTATATCGAAGAGCAATTTTAATGAATGTGAAGTGTTTGTTGAAAGGCGATAGGCAATGTGTGATAAAATGAGGAGTGAATATGATAGTTTCAAAGAAGTTTGCGATATTTTGCAGAACTTAGAGATACAACGTGAACTAAGACTCAAGAGAATGGCTCTTAAGTCAGATGATAAGTGAGAGGGTAACTTGTGCTCTGTTCCCCGTTTGTCTTTCCTTTTCCTGTTCTAACTAACTAATACAAGTTTATATACAAAATAAAGAGATAGTACTAAAAAGAAATAATAACATGTGTAAAACATGAGGCAAATATATCAAACAATGAGGACTTGTAGATCATGAAACAAATAAAAAATAATAAATAACTGAAACATATAGTGTTCCCATATAGTAAAAGTACTTCAATATATGTATCAATGAAACACAAAAATGCACTTATCACATTCTAACTCTCTTGTACTCTCTTCTTGTGTCCGGTAGTGCTTGATATGCGATGGAATAACTTGTTCCGGATGTGCAGCATGTATTGAAAGTGTTTCAAGACAGCTATACAGTGGCTGATATCGTTTGAAATGCTGCAAAGTCATTTGAAGTGTCACAAAATAGTTCGAAAGCATTCAAAATGTCTTGATGTTGTCCAAAATAGTGTGAAATAGTTTGAAAATGATTCGATGTTAATTTAGTGGTGTTCGTAGTGATTCGGAGTGTGTGTCATAATGTCTCGATATGAGTGGGAATGTTCTCCAGACCTTATAACCCCAGTGGACCTATCACCAGGTGCAAACTCCCTTTCGCGGCACCGCTTGGATGATGTGTGAATATTGAAATGATTTTTCAGCAACAAGCTCCTGCAGCTGGTGCAGAAGTCAGCTTGCCTGGCACTTCCAGAGCATAATCTTTGCCTCAGCCAGGTGGCCATGATGAGGGAGGTATACTTGTTGCTCCTCCACTGAAATAGTAGATGTTGCAGGAAGGTTTGATGGGCCAGCTGCCAATGCCAGTGCCAGTGCTGATGCTATGTCATCATCAAGTTCGCCTGGGGTATCAAATTTGCCTTCGTTATCATGGTTGATCCATGATGAAGCAATGTCATGATCGGCTATGTTGGCAGCATTCTGTAACTCAGTTAAGGTTACCATGTGGAATGTCAGAGCTTCTCTTTCCTATTCAACAGCCTGCATGTCAGACATGTGAGATGATTTACCCAGTCGACGAACTTTGTCTCACAATTCAATCCTGGTTATGATAAATGGTAGGTTGTCATCTGGGGTAGGCAGTGGAACTCACTGCATTTGTTGACAAAGAATAGTGAAATCAATCTACTTCTCAACTGCGGATTGAACCAGTGCCACTCCTGAAGACCAGGCTGTGCCAAATCCCGATCCTGATCCCGCTGCTGCTTCTGATATTTGAGTGGTGTACATGTCCCTTACCTTGATATCTGTAGGTCTTTGGGTTTCTGCTGAGATTACTTCATCCTCCCATCATTTGATTGCTTGCTGGCTGAATGCTGCCATTAGTTCAGCATGGTATAGGCCAAATTGTGTTGAGTTCTCAAGTGCTTCCCGAGATTTTGAGCATAGTGTGACTGTCATGCCAAGCATTTTCTTGTGATTTGAATCAGTAGCATGATCATCAAGCATTTCTGCCCAATGTGGCAAGGTCACTGTTCTGACTGTCAGGGAGATGATTTTCAGTAATGCCTACAGAGACTCAAGTATTTCGTCTGCTACGATGCCAGACCCTGGGATGAAAGATGGAGCATAGCAAAAAAAATTCATCTTTGTGGCCATGAACATGTAAAAGCCCAATTGCCTGGTCAATCGTCAAGCCAGCTGGCAGATGGGCACCAATACATTTCCAAAGGTAGATAATGTACTGGCAGACAATATCGTAAATGAGCATGACTCCCTGTTGAGGGTCAACTTTAGTGATCTTCAGCACTTGAAGAAAAGCAAAGTTGATATTCTTCTGCTGTTCTCTATGAAACAGATCTACCAATGCATTGGGAACATAACATCTATGCCGTGCACATGCAATGGCTGTGCATCCAGTCCTATCACATGCCTTGGATGCCAGAAAAGCATTCACAATGGCAAGGAATTTATTTTTGCAAGGGGCCTTCTAAAAGTCGGGATAGAAATCAGATCGGCATCAGGGAAGGGAGCAGGAACGGCAATGGCTGCCATCAAGGGAAGGTACCTACCATTAATCATTTTATGGTGGTTTGGAGAAAGCAATGATATTCAGCCTGATTTGGGGCTATCCCACCTCCATCCCATAGCCATATATCAGTTTTGGAGTTTTTCTGCCAGACATGATCAGCTTTGAAATTGCCATCGGCCATGAATATGCATTTGAAAACAAATCTGAATTGCAAAGTGTCATTTTCTATGCCACTGCAGAGTCATTCTGACACCCACTGGTTCACATTGTCTTTCCAATTTTCCGGTATGTTAATGCCTACTTGAGGACAGGCTGGGCAGAAATTAGCAAGGGTTCCTGGCTCAGGATTCAAAGGATCTTTTTGATTGTGTCCATACCCTGCCCACTTCAATCTTTTCATTCAATGCCATAAGTAAGACATGCGCTGAAGCTCATGGTAGAGATTGACCACTTTGGCAGGCTGCATTGGCGATGTTACATGCTGAATCAGCTGATAAAACTGATAGGCTGAGGCCTTTAACTCAAGATTACAGAGCTGAAAATAGTCTAAGACCTGCACAGTGAACAGAGTCCATATGTTGGTGAAGCTTGTGGGTAGTAAGTTGCTGGTTACCAGGTCCAAGGGAATTCGGTGTTCCCCCTGACACTAGCAGATAACCATCTCCATGTGATGTATTCCATTTGTATGGACCATACAAATATAACTGTTATTCAAAGCATCGGTAGTGGGAACAGCATTGGGATGGGGAATGGCAGTGGCAGAACGATCAGGGTCAGCAATGGGAACAGCATCGGCAGTGAGGTTTATGGTAGGCAAATATGGCTGAAAGCCATGGACATCTTCATTGGCTTGTTGAACTTCAGATTCATCATTGCCATCAAAGAAGTCTTCAAAACCATGCTCAGCATGAACATTACCATTCCCTTGACCCCAAAGAGAATCAAGGTGATCCAAAAAGGCTGAGTCAGTGGCAGTTTCATCATTTAGCAAGGCAGAGTTGGCAGCATTTTCACTTTCCCACTCATAATATGGCTCTGATACTGAGTGAGGTGAAGTGGGCCATTGCTGCTGCCACTGCTGGTTGTCAGCCTGGTCTGTTTCTGACTCTTGCTCTGCTTGATCCTTCATATATTCGAATGACTCCAGATATTGTATTTGAAAGTCCAGAGCTTGACAAATGGGATGATCGGTGTTGTGCTGGACTAAAATGTATGTGCCAACCTCCCATAGTTCTGCCTGGCAGTGATGATACTCAACCCAGAAACCCAAACAAAACCTACTAAATGGCTTCAGATGGTATAACACAAGTCAGAGGAAGGGTGCGAGGTGGTACTAAATATCACTGCTGAGACCAAAACATAATGTTTAGTAATGCAAAATGGTAAGGGGTGTGGCGAATAGTCTGTATAGGCATACAAAGGTGTTCGAAAGAGTTCGAAAGAGGTTTGAATATGTGCGAAGGGGTTCAAAAAAGGTTCAAAAAAGTTCGAAGTCATGTGAAGTAGTCCAAATAAGTTCAAATAGATTCAAAAAGGTTTGAAGTATATGGAAAAGTGAGTTTAACGAATGTGAAGTGTTTCTTGAAAGGCGATAGGTGATATGCAATAAAACAGAGAGCGAATATGATAATTTCGAAGAAGTTCACGATATTTTGCAGAACTTAGAGATACGATGCAAACTAAGACTCAAGAGAACAGCTCTTAAGTCAGATGATAAGTGTGAGGGTAACTTGTGCTGTTTCCCATTGATATATTTTTATATCCTATTCTAACTAACTAATACAAGTCTATATACAAAATGAAGAGATAGTACTAAAAAGGAAATAATAACATGTGTAAAACATGAGGCAAATACATCAAACAATGAGGACCTGTAGATCATGAAACAAATGAGAAATAATAAATGATGAAACATATAGTGTTCCCATATAGTAAAAGTACTTCAATGAAACACAAAAATGCACTTATCGCATTCTAACTCTCTTGTACTCTCTCCTTGTGTCCAGTAGTGCTTGATATGTGATGGAATAACTTGTTCTAGATGTGCAGCATGTATCGAAAGTGTTTCAAGACAGCTATATGGTGGCCGAAGTCATTCTAAATGCTGCAAAGTCGTTTGAAGTGTTGCAAAATAGTTCAAAGTCGCTCGAAGTGTCTCAAAGTCATCCAAAATAGTGCGAAATAGTGCAAAAATGGTTTGAAGTTGATTTTGTGGTGTTTGTGGTACTTCAGAGTGTGTGTCTTAATGTGTCGATATGAGTGGAAAGCTTCTCCAGAGCTTATAGCGTGTAGTGGACCTATCAGCGGAAGTGCATGCTGGTCCAGCATTCAATGCGATAGAAAGGATTTTGCCTGTGAGTTACCTGTATGCATGTGGCAAAGCATGGTTTTCAGTGAACAATTAACACATTGCCAAATAGCCCATTTATTGAATGCGCAGTGGTTGCAAACTTGTTTGTTGACTGACCATGCCTTCCAAGTGAGGGATGCTTCCAGCAATTCATCTATTCATCCCAGAAACTCCAGTATATAGTCTTGCTGCCACTATTATTTGTTGATGAATGTTGCTCTGTAAACAATCAGTGTCAGAAACTAACCTTGCCAGGTTCAAAAAAGGTTTGAAAAAGGTTCAAAGGCATGCAAAGTGGTCCGAATGAGTTCAAAGAGGTTCAAAGAGGTTCTATGTATATCGAGAAAGGAGTTTAGCAAATGTGATGTGTTTGTTGAATGGCGATAGGCAATGGGCGATAAAACAAAGAGTGAATATGATAGTTTTGAAAAAGTTCGCGATATTTTGCAGAACTTAGAGATACGATGCGAACTAAGACTCAAGAGAACGGCTCTTAAGTCAGACATTAAGTGTGAGGGTAACTTGTGCTGTTCCCCATTACTATTCTTTTTCTATTCTAAGTATCTAACACAAGTCTATATACAAAATAAAGAGATAGTACTAAAAAGGAAATATAACAGGTGTAGAACACGAGGCAGTATGCACAGCAATAAAGGGATTGTAAAACATAAAAACAAATGAGGAACAATGATAATTGAAATGTTCGGTGTCGCCATATAGTAAGAGTACTTCTCTTGTTGTTTCAATAGATCATTGAAACCCCAAAACTGCCATTATCATACCCTGATTCTTTTATCATCTCTCCTTGCATCTGGTAGTGCTCAATATGCAGATAATTGGGTTGTTCCGAATGTGCTGCATGTATCGAAAGTATTTCAAGACATCTATACGGCAGCCGAAGTCATTCAAAGTGCTGCGAAGTCATTCGAAGTGTCACAAAATCATTCGAAGTCATTCAAAATAATGCAAAATAATGCAAAAATGATTCGACGTCAATTTTGTGGTGTTCATAGTGATTCGGAGTGTCTGTCATAGTGTGTCAATACAAGTGAAATCCTTCTCCAGACCTTATAACGTGCAGTGGACCTATCACTGACACATGGAATGCCTCACTGTATACCAAAAAGGAGTTGGAAGTAATGTTTACCTTATATGTTGGGCAGCATTATGGTATGTCAACTTGAAGCTCCTAGTCCAGAAACAATTACTTATCTCTATGCAGTACTAGCCAATAATTGTCGTAATCACCGTATCTCATTCAAAGCAATTGCTGATCAGACTTTTTTATACATTAGTCCTGAATATCTCCCAGCCTGGTTCAAATTCACTGACCCAAGGAACATGCACAAGAGTACCATAGAAGACTTCTTTGACTACATTTTACAGTGGCAAACAGCACAGGGGCCTGAAAGAGCCTTCAGGTTCAAGGGAATCAAAGTGGATAATGGGACTGTGGCTTCCACATACTATCCAGGGGATTTGAATCCTCCTCCACCTTCCCGACATAAACCAAGATGCAGTAGTCGAAGGAATGCCAATGCCATGACCGATGCCAAATCAGTGACTGGCATCAGTCACCATCCCACTGCTGAGTCTCATGCCGAAGCCCAAGCCCAAACAAAATTGAGATGATGCAAAGGGAAATCTAAGGGAAAGCAACCCCATCAACAATCAACCACAGCACAGCCGTCCACCTCTGAACCCGATGACGCTGCCGATTATGGCCCTATAACTGGCCATCAACCTGATGCCAATGCCCAAAGCCATGATCGCAATACAGCAATACAGTCATCCTATGTGCAAGTCAATCAGGCTACAATGGATATGCTCTACACAGCTGGTATCACTCATTCCCAGCCGATTAATGGTCCCAGTGATGGTGAACCAGAGTATCTCATTCCTCATCAGATCTACATGAGGTACATGTACATCACACACCCATCCATTCAGAAGGACACTGTGAATGAACTCCCATGCCCGATTGATCCATCTCTGTTAGGAGAAAACACCACTCCACATCAAGAGCAGGTACCGCATCCTAAACCTCAATGACTTGTTGGAGAAAAGCGGACTGAGGATCCTATTGCAAGGGCAAAGGCAAGGGCACTAATTGCTTTAGGTATGTCATCGGCAATGGCCACAGTGACCTCGGCCCAAGTAGAAATGGCAATGACTCAAGTAGCATTGGCAAAGGCCAAAGTAGCACTGGCAATGGCCCAAGTAGCACTGGCAATGGCTCAAGTAGAACTGGCAATGGCTCAAGTAGCACCAGCAATGGCCCAAGTAGCACCGGCAATGGTCTGAGTAGGAACAGCCAAAGCCGAGTCTGCAACAGCTGCAGTTGATTTGATCCAGAACACATTGTAACAGATGACACCACCATTATCTCAAAGCACTGAGCTGCCTCACATTCCTGCAGCTTCAGCACTTGCTCAACGGATCTGAAGGACAGCTGATGACCTTGCACAGGAGGAAGCTATCTCAAACCAAACTGTTGGGAGAAGACCAAGAATCAAAAGAGTCGAATTTGCAAGATAATAGATTACTATAAATGTCCAATGATGTATATATTCAAGTCCAATTTTTTTACATATATAAAGAAAAGAAATGTCTATTCTTTTCTCCCTTGCTTGGCAGCACCTCTGTCCTCAGATGTTCCCACTCTTTTCTTCAGATTCGGTGATGATACTCTGCCTGGAAACCTAGCAAAAACCTGTTAAAAGCCTTATGTAGTATAACTCAGGCTAGAGGAAGGGTGCGAGTCAGTACTAAATATCACCGCTAATATCAAAACATTGTTTTAGTAATGCAAAATGGTAAGAATGTGACAAATAGCCTTTTTAAAGTGTATGAAGATGTTCGAAGATGTTCGAAATTGGTCTAAAGATATGCGAAGTAGTTTGAAATAGATTTGAATGGATTCAAAGTTGTTCGGGTAAGTTTGAGGGGGTTCAAAGGTGTTCGACTGGTGTCGATATATGTTTGACAAATGAATATAGCAGTTATGAGCTGGGTTTTTAGTGACGATAGGTGATGATGAGTTGAGAACAAATACAAAAGTTTGAGGAAGTTCACGATATTTTGCAGAACTTCAGAGATACAATGCGAGGTAAGACTCAAGAGAACTGCTCTTAAATCTGACTATAGTGGAGAGGGTAACTGGTTCTCTGTTTTTTCAAGTAACTAGTACAAGTTTATACCTAGCCAGCTAGCCCATGTGGCGGCAGTTATCGCACTAGAGTAGGAGGGAAACCATTTAGTGAGTTTGAAGCATATCAAAAGAAACTTACTGGTCTGCTATTAGCGTCGGATGTGGTGCCAATGCCACTCAGTGATGGTACTTCGACATATGCTTCACCCGCACTAGCGCTCTCATCACTCAGCTCACTCTCCCCTTCACTCGTCACCCCACTCTCCCAAGACTCCCCAGTTCCTTCACCTACTACCTCAATATCAGTCACTCCAGAAAGCATGCACAGAGAGTGCACCAGCACGACACATGCCTTCTCGTCCTCCTGTGCTTCGGTGGTATCTATATTGCTTGCTTCGTCAATTGCCCTAAACTCACCTTCCAGATGCTCCAAGTTGACTTTGGGCACCTGCAGTTTAGCGGTCAAGAGCACATGGTGCACCTTGCACGCTTCGGTGCGCTCCGCATGCGCTTCCAGCTGCCCTGCCAGTTCATGCGCCCTATACTCAAATTCCTCAGACTGCTCTTTCTCCTCAAGCATCTTACACATATCAGGCATCAGCTCCTCGCCCCAAGTAAGCCACTCCTCCACCATGATCCCACTGAATGTGCTGTGTGCCTTTGCGAGGAGCATGTCAAGTTCTGTGTCATCTTTAACAGTGTCCGCGTGGCTTTTATACATGTTCTACATGTCCCGACCCTTAGCAACCTCCGCCGGTTATAGAAACACAAAAAGTGCACCAGTTTACTGCAAAACCCCTCACCCCAAGCTTGCATAGTCATCTGCTCGCTCCCAGCAGCAGGAAGGGTCTCATTGAGGGCCAGGATCATTTGTCTGAGGGCTAAGGTAAATGCTGAGGCCATCGGATCGCATAGAGGTGGGTTGTGGAAAGAGTTATAGAGGATAGATGGTGGTCAGAGATAGATAAGGAGAGGATGGCCGCTTATGTGAGCAAAGAAAATTTTGCGCTGACCAATCGCATGCTGCCTGAGGACAGTCAGTACTTCAGTTGGGAGGAGATGATACGGCTTTCTATCACCCTGCACGCATACTACAGCATTTTCTGCTGTGCACTCATTGCACAATCTCTATCACACACACAACAATCCACCACACCAGTTGCACTGCACATCGTGGCTTCTATCTTACTGGTGCATTTATTTGAGGCGCACCGTGATTCCAACATGAGTGAACTGCGCATTCTCACATAATCGGGGCACTTTGCACCTATTTGGCATTGGACTGTGCACACTTGGGTGCTTTCACGTAATTTGGGCACTTTCACATAATCCTGGTGCTTTGGCAGTATTTGGCCTCGCACAGCATCTCCTTATAGTTCTTCTGCATTTCCAATCAGCATTGCCTTATCTGGTAACCAGCACAGGTTGATCACATCATTATTACTAAGGTGCAGCACGTGACACATAACACTGAAGCAGATTAATTGGGAAGAGTGCATGGGGCCTAGAGTGCACCAAAAATAGCACATCACACCAGAACAGTTGGATATTGGGCTATAGGTGTGCAAATCTTATTGGCTGAGGCAGCGGCATAGTGCAGTCAGGTTAGATGGGCGAATGGATGCGCTTGTGGGTAGCGCATGGTGCTTTCTATTTTTATACTTTATTTCACCATTTTATCACATAAGCCATTTGTACATAGTAGCAGACAGATAGAGAATCCAGAGGATCTTTTCCCCCCCCATAGTTCATAGTTCAGTCAGTGTCACACATAGTCTGTGCACCAGCATTCAGTCCATGCGCCTTTGTAGTGCGCCCTTTGTATAGCCGCATTTGTGTATCATTTGCATCCCCTTGTTGTATTGCTGTGTTTCATCCCTGCATTGCATCCTTTGCCCTCATTTGTGCACTATTGCAGTGCGCCCTTCATATAGCTGCATTTGCGCACCATTTGCACATTTATTTGTATAGCCATGTTTGCACACTGTTTGCACCTTTTTTTTGTATAGCCACGTTTTGCGCACCATTTGCGCCTTTTTCCCCTTGTTGCACTCTCATCCTGTTTGCACCTTTAACCTGTGCGCCTCCCTCCTAGCACATCCCAGTGTTGTCTTTGTCCCACTACACCTCCCACTTTCATTGCGCCCTTTGTATAGCTGGGTTTGTGCACCACTTGCGCCCTTTTGCTGCATAGCCATGTTTTGCGCACTGTTTGCGCCTTTTTCTGCCCCTTGCATTTTCACTCCGTTTGCACCCCTAACCTGTGCACCTCCCTTTCAGCACATCCCAGTGCCATCTTTGTCCCATTACACCTCCCACCTTCATCATCCTCATCGTTGTGCACTTTTGTGCTCCCGTTGTGCATTTTTCTGCACTGCACATTTTTGCCCCTTTGCATTGCGCACTTTCCCACCACTGTGCATATCTTCCTTTGGGCATACACAACTAGTGCACACATTGAAAACTGCTGTCTCAGCCTCCTCATAGTCTCTGCACCCCGAAGGATGATCTGAGGCCCTGTAAGTGAACCCCCCCCTCACCCCGAGCATGCCTGCAGTTGTAGGTTAAGTGTTCACCCCTTCCATTGAGACTCTGCACCGAGTTCCAACCAAACACATCAGCAGTGATTTCGAAGGTCATATGTATCCCTTCCACAACTGTTCATTAAGGAATGCATCCACTTCTTCTTGTTCCTTTGGAGATAATGGATAGACTTTTGACTTCTTTGGCACAAATCCCAGCTTCATCTCAATAGCATGATCCCATGGCTTTTGCACTGGCATCCGCTCTGATTCCTTCTTCTGAAAAACTGACAAATATTTATGGTAGGCCTTTGGCACCCACTCCTCCACTGGCTTCTCCACTTTCTCCACATTTTTATCCCATGACTGTCCTCCATGAATTTCCCTAAAGGTTTGCTTCTATTCTTCCTTACTAGTCATAATTGGAACTTCCCCGTTTGGCATATCTTCATCCTCCACTTCCTCTATCGTAACAGAATACTTCCTCGGATGTTCTTTCTCTTTCTTTTCCTTCTTCTCCTTTTTTACTTTTCTCCCATACACATTACATTCTTTAGGACAACAAGTCATGTGTACCTTCCCAGTTTTCCAATCAATTTCTGGGTTATGTTATGTAACCACAGACATCCAATTATCAGATTGGTTTTCCCAAGGTCGCTCACCTCAAATATGGCTCATTCCTGATGATTCTGATACTTGAATATCATTGTCACCTCCTCCTTAATAGTTCCTCCACGATTGATTGTACCATCAATATTGTACACATTATAGGTTGTGGCAGTTTATGCTGATGTGTTCAGTTGGTACTCAGTACAGAGTCTCAACAGAAGGGGTGAACACTTAACCTACAACTGCAGGTGTGCTCGGGGTGAGGGGGGGGTTCGCTTAGAGGGCCTCAGATTGTCCTTTGGGGCACAGAGACTATAGAGAGGCTGGTACAGCGGTTTTCAATGTGTGCACTAGTAGTGTACGCTAAAGGGAAGATATGCACAGTGGCAGGAAAGTGCACAAAGCAAAGGGGCAAAAATGCACAGTGCAGAAAAACATGCAATGGGAGCGCAAAAGTGTGCAATGATGAGGATGATGAAGGCGGGAGGTGTAATGGGATGAAGACAGCACTGGGATGTGCTGAAAGGGAGGCGCACAGGTTAGGGGTGCAAACAGAGTGAAAACACAAGGTGCAAAAAAAGGTGCAAACAGTGTGCAAAACATGACTATGCAGAAAAAGGCGCAAGTAGTGCACAAATGCAGCTATATGAAGGGTGCACTACAAGAGTGCACAAATGAGGACAAAGGATGCAACGCAGGGGCGAAATGCAACAATATGATGAGGGGATGCAAACGATATGCAAATGCGGCTATATGAGGGGTGCACTACAAAGGCACATGGACTGGATGCTGGTGCACAGACTATGTGCAATGCTGACTGAGCTATGAACTTTGAGGGGGGGAAAGATCCTCTGGATTCTCTCTCTGTCCGTTACTATGTACAAATGGCTTATGTGATAAAATGGTGAAATAAAGTATAAAAATAGAAAGTGCCATGCGCTACCCACAAGCACATCCATTCACCCATCTAAACCTGACCGCACTATGCTGCTGCCTCAGCCAATAAGATTTGTGCATGCTATAACCCAATACCCAACTGTTCTGGTGCGATGCACTATTTTTGGTGCACTCTACATCTCGTGCACTCTTCCCAATTAATCCACTTTGGTGTTATGTGTTGCGTGCTGCGCCTTAGTAATAATGAGGTGATCAACCTGTGCCAGCTTCCAGATAAGGCGATGCCGATTGGAAATGCAGAAGAACTATAAGGAGATGCTGTGTGAGGCCAAATAGTGCCAAAGCGCCAGGATTACATGAAAGCGCCAAGTGCGCACAGTCCAATGCCAAATAGGCGCAAAGCGCACCAGTTATACAAGAATGCGCAGTTCGCTCATGTTGAAATTGCAGTGCGCCTCAAGTAAATGTGCCAGTAAGATGGAAGCCGCGATGCACAGCGCATTTGAAGTGGTGAATTGTTGTGTGATGGTAAGAATAGTGCAGTGAGTGTGCAGCAAAGAATGTGAGTTGCGAGTAAAGCATAAAAGGAGCGCATAAAGGTGCATCGAGCATACAATAACTGAAAATGGCAGATAAGGAATGTGGGGGGGGCGCGTGAAGGCAGTTTGAAGTGCAATAGGGTGCATTTAGGGTGCACGACAGCAGGCAGCTATGGGGGAACCAAAAGCGCAGTAGAAATGTAAAAGGCGCACAAAAGTGCACTGCGCAAAGTATGCGGAAGCCATCTAGGAGGTGCACACAATCGCAAAAAATGCCATAGTATGCACGCAGGGTGATAGGGAGCCATATCAATGCATGCAAATACTGTTTCTGGTAATTAAGAATCAATTAATAAATAATCCGGTAGCACCACTGTCAAGCAATGCCTCCACATTAATTGCTGCATGCATGTCCACTGTCTTCAATCCCACTGTCAAACTGATTTTGGGTTCTATCCGCGCTGAGCGAATAAAGAAATTCTTTGTCAGATAAATGATGATGGTCATACTCTTCAATTTCTCTTTTGGATTCACTCTGGGTTTCCTTGGATACTAATACATTATATTGATTCTGGGTCACCAATGGGAAAACCTTCACTGGGACTCTTCCACAAAATTCTTCTGCTTATCTTCCTCCAACTTCACTTCCTCGATTGTCACTTCCCTAATCTTCCTTTTCTGCCTACAATTTTGAGCCACATGCCCTAATTGTCCACAATTAAAACATTTAACTGGAGCTTGTCTTCCTACTCGATCAACATCCATTGCATCCGTCGATGCTGTTGACTCCTTAACAATAGGTGTCACTGCCATGGCCAGTGGCTGTGCCCTCGGAGTTTGTACCTGAGGTGTCCTTCCTTTCTCGGACTTTCCTCCTGATGACTTTCCAAATCTGGCATTTCCATACATCAATTTCAATTCTGCCTGTTCCTGTCGATATTGCCGATCAAAATGCATTGCCCAATTATACCACTCATCCAACCTCTCTGGCATAGAAGGTAGTTGATAGATTGACTTGAATAATGAGGGATTTAATCCTGCCTTCAAATATTCTACCAATGCAGCTTCTCCCATATCGGTCTGTGATGCTTCTGCTTTGAACTGCAAAATAAATTCATCTGCAGTCAGAGAACCTTGGTGCATGGTTTTTAATTTAGCATTAGCCATCGCCTTTGGGTTAGGGTCTCCAAACTGTGCCTCCAATCTCTCCAAAAATTCCCTGAAAGTCGCAAATGGTTTATATCCCACAGCAATTTGATTAATGGCTTCATTTCTCCAGAACTGTGCTTTCCCTCCCTGGATGTATGAGAGAGCAAACATAATCCTAGACTCAATCATATGAAATTCAGGCTTTCTCCCATGAATATACAAGACTATAGAGCTGATAAAGGATTTTGTGTTCTCCATGGTACTGTCAAATATTTGCAGGGGTGTGTATTTAGGTAAACACATTTTTCCACTCTCAAACCTCTCCTCTGCATGCTCACCCTCCTGAGACATCCACTCCACCATCTCCTCCATCTCATCATCTTTATCTTCTACTGTCTCTGCATTTGTTTGTGCTTGTTTGGGCTGTGAGGCTGCTAATACTGACACTAATTGGGACATTTGTGCTGTTAGAGCATCAATTTTGGCTTCAAGAATGGGCGTGGGAACAGGATTGTGTCCAGGATTCGAAGTTGCTTGTTCTATCATGATAACATAATCTGTGATGAGTCACTTCTTCAGCTGAGTCAAGATTCGGCTGCAGAATTTTTTCATAAATTTTCGAGTCATGTGATCCAGCTATTTCGGGTACCAAACATGGCAAAACACATGATTTCAGCTATTGGGCACTTCAGATCAATAATCCTTCCAACAGTGCCTGATCTCAGGGCTATTACTAAATTTGGCTAGTAACTACCTAAAATAGTCATCCAAATTGAGTAATGTAAATCTCGGCTAAACCAGATCCGATCGGTTGTCTGGTTGCAGCTGTCCTAATGACGAGCGCTGCCTTTTGATCACTAGTGGTCGCAATGTAAGGCGAGGCCTGGCATTGGCTTATGAAAGCAAGGTAAATATGTACATACAATCAATTCCAGCTCCTGCCGAAATGATGAGTAAGTGGATGTGGTGCGCTGAGACAAATGACATATGCACGTGTAAGAGAAGGCGCACTGATAGGGTAGTTGAGTTCTTCTGTTAGGGCGACACCCACGGTTCTGCTAGCTGGACTGTGTGGGCTCTCCTACAAGAAGGCAGCAGGGTGCGCGCGTGTGATGGGGGGTTTGATGGTTTTGATGTGAGAGGTTATAAATAGATTAGATGGCTGAATTAGGCTTTTCGCACCACTATTGTGGATGGAATACCTAAGAGAACTCAACTGAGGTCTCCTAGTATTTATTTTATGACTATATACTATGTTACATATATTGTACTATGTTGTTATGGATGCATGCGCACATGCATGCACATGCACATACATGCACATACATATTGATGCGTGTAAATAGAAAATTCCCACACTGACAAATAATGCATGTATAGGCATTTTGTAGCATATTTTAATGAAATAAAATGAAATAAAATAGAATAAAAATAGTATTATGTAATAGGCATGTTAGGACACTGTTTCATAACACCATCTTCACCATGAGGAAAAAGCAAGACATAGTGCAGAGTTGAATAGGATAGATGCAATTGGCTGATGCACTTGAGCTCTCCCCCTCGTAGCCTGAGAACAATATCTCTGTGGTTAGACCATTCCTCAGAGCGATCCCCTAGAATAATGGCTGCCACCTCATCGTTGGCTGTAGGGAGATTATAATGACATAAATCTTGGGTTCTATTTGATCGCAGCCATATGGAGACATTATCCTGCTCTTCTGGAGGCTTTTCCCTCATGATCTGGAATGCCTGCTTGAATAAAGGCACATAAGGATGGGTGTTATTTAGCATGGCCTGCAGCTCTGTCATGATAACTGAGTTGAGGTTATTATTCCATTGCTCACAAAGATCAAGCTGTGTGATAGGATCATGGATATAGAGCTGTGCATAGGCTACAGATTGTCTAAGAGGTAGCAAAAGTGCTCCAGAAAGATGATAAAGATCACCATAAATACAAAAGCTGTATACACCTGATGTACCTGTGACAAAATGGTCCACCTTGACACCCAAAGAAGTGAATGCAAATGCAGCATTGTACTGTCGGATATTTGTTTTAAATTCCTTAGAAAGAGGGTTTCTGCCACACAACAGATCTTGCAATGTGGCAGGAGCAGGTCGGAAGGATGGCAGACAAATTTGTTCCTGAAAGCAGCAACTTCCAAACTTTGGTACAGCTCAGGTAGACCTGGACAGCTTTTCACAGTCAAAATGCAAGGCATGGCAGTGTGGACACTCCACATTCATGGGTCCAAGTGAATGTCTGGGAATTGGCTCCTGATAAGGTGCACGACCAAGTGGTAATGGCCTTGCAGATTGATGTGGAGGTAGAGGTACAGGCATAGATAGTGGCAAAGGTGGCAACATTGGGGGATTTAAGAATGAAGCAGGCAGCAGCAGTGAAGGAGATTGCATGGGAGAAGGTGTCAATGATAGAACATGGAATATTTGGTCAGGCAGCAGTGGTGATAAAGATTGTGGAGAAGAAGATGGAAATTGTAGAGACACCCTTCCAAACTTATCATAATAATCTGATGGCATAGGAGATGGTGGAAATTGTAAAGCAGTCACCCTTCCAAATTCATCATAATAATCTGATGGCAGGGGAGAAGGTGGAAATTGCAAAGAAGACTTGCTCCCATCATCATCATCAGATTCCTCATTCTCCATTTCCCTCCTCAAAGCAATCTCATTATTCCTCTGTTCTTCATACTCAACAGCCAACACTGCAGCCATTTCCCTATCCATCTAGGAGCGAATATAGCAAATAAGAAGTGTTTTTCGAGAGATGATCGGCAACATGCGATAAGTTGAGGAGCGAATATGAAAGTTCAAAGAAGCTCATGATGTTTTGCAGAACTTGGAGATATGACACGAGGCTAAGACTCAAGAGAATTGCTCTTAAATCAGACGATAAGGGAGATGGTAACTTCTTCTCTCTTTTCTTTGCTGTAACTAATACAAGTCTATATACAATTTGAAGAGATAGTACTTAAAAAGTAAATAAAACATGTGTAGTACACAAGGCAGTATGCACAGCAAATAAAGGTATTGTAAAACATAAAACAAATCAGAAATGATAATAAATAAAATGTATGTTGTCCCATTATAGTAAAAGTACTTGTCCTATTGCTTCAATATGTCATTGAAACATAAAACTGCATTTATTGCATTCTAGATCTTTTGTTGTCTCTCCTCATGTCTAGTGGCGCTCAATATGCAACAAAATGGCTCATTCTGAATGTGCAGCATGTATCGAAAGGGTTTTGGGACAGCTCTATGGCAGCCTATGTCATTTGAAGTAGTGCAAAGTTGTTCAAAAATGTTCAAAGTGTCACAAAATCGTTCAAAATTGTTCAAAGTCATTCAAAGTCATCCAAAGTCATCCAAAATAGTTTGAAAATGGTTTGAAATCGAGTTCGTGGTATTTGTAGCAATTTGGAGTGTCTGTTGTAATGTCTCAATATGATTGGAAACATTCTCCAGACCTTAAAGTGCACAATGGACCTATTAATAAGACTATGAGTACAGTTTATTACTAGCCAGTTTATTCAATATTCATCATCTTACAGTGATTGCAATCTACTCAAAGTCAGGAGGCAAGCATGGGAAATATGAAGCTGTCTCTGACTCCTCACATATCTTGGCAGTCTCCTATGTTTGTGTTCAGGTCTTCAAGCACATGTTTGGTCAACAATTTCATGGAATTCCATCTGCAACTGCCATTCTGCAAACAAAGCAGTTTGCCCTTTTGACTTCAATTTCTTTCATCTGTTTGCTTTCCTCTGCATAAAAGATGAATGATGCAGGGATTGAAGTCGCTCCGGAAGATGCAGAACAGTTTAAATTGTTCAACTCTAATGTTTCCAAAGTCAAACTGGCCATAAAACTATTTAGGAAGAGAGGTCATGGTGGTGAGGAGCAGGAGGAGTAATGTAAGCTATGTACAGATTCAGTTCCATCCCAGCAAGCATTAAAGAATAACAACTGAGCAATTTTTATGAAAATATGTAGTGTCCGAACAAAAAATGGCCCTGTGGGAGGCTAGATCTGATGTCTGGACAAAAATTGGAGCTCCAAAAAGCTAGGTGCCTTGTCCAGAAATTGAAATGCAAAATTGGAGGCCAGCCCCATTCCAGACAAAAAACATCAAAAAATGTCTGGACAAAAATTTGATAAATTGACTGTTTTGGGATCAGGCATTTGAAGGCATAAGTAGTTGTGGGAAATCAGAACTGAAATAGTCACAATTTGTGACTGATTACATACACATGCAAATCAAGCATTTTGAATCTTCATAAAACTAAAGTAGGGGGAATTTGAAAAAAGGTACATTTGGTGACCACCCTACCTCCCTTATCACCATTCACAATAACACCTTTCATCCTGAGCTGGCTCACCATATTCTCACCATACTGCCTTCTCTACCAGCCAGCACAGATCAGCCCTGGAAATGACTCGCTGGCACACCTTTTAATTCTCAGGACCACATGATCATCTTTGTCATGCATGTTGCGAAGCTCTGTCCCTATTACCATCAGGAATGCTATATGATCCTTACTAACAATAATATATATGTACAGTAATGGTTTACCAACTTAATGTACACTTGTCGAATCCATCTTTGCGATGTCTCCTGAGAAACCAACATACTTGTTCACTACCTTTGACTTCAACAATGCCACATTGCCCCGAGACTCCACTTCTAGGTGATGCTTCTGTTCATCATCAGAAGATGCAATGGTGTAAATATACCTTGGCATCGGCTGCTCCAGATGTGAGGCAGGCTCCTGTTCTTCTTTGTCGAACTATGGAGTTTAGCACGATATCCCTCAACAACTGTTGTGAATTCCTCTCATCCTAAAACATCCTCCAACAGATGAATTACATAGAGAATGTCACGGGTTTGTAAACCCATGCAGGTAGAGGCTGCGGGTGCATACAGGTATGGGTACGGGTTGGGGTTCAGTAACCCTCATCCAACCCACACCTATGGCGCGAGCACAGCGGTTTTTGTACATGAATGATACTTGCTCGATGGGTATTCAGCACTGTCCAGCAAATATTGGGTGGCAATGCAGATGGCAGACCTTTCTACTGTACAGTACCTGTGGCATTGATCCACAAAAAAAAAAAAATTGGCATTGCAAAAACATATCCACATCTGTCAGAACCACATCCCATATCCCAAACCTATGCCGACAAATTCTCCTGAGGCCTCTGGTCTTCGTAAACATAAACTTTCAACAAAGGCAACTACTAATGGTGACCCTGAGGTGGAACGAAAGAAGAAGAAATTAGAAGCAAAGAAGCAGAGTACAAAACCGGCAGCTACCAAAAAACACTCTTCGACTCGGGCCCCTGTGAACACAACAATGAAGCCCGCTGCTAAACCAGCACCAGCACCACGACCACGATGCCCTTCCATCGAGGTTGAGGAGATCGAGGACGAGTCGGATCACCACACCTCTGTCCCACCTCGCAATCCACAACACATCCTGGAGGCCACCGATGGGAGTGATGATGATGTCAACACCACACCACCTCCTTGGAAATCTACCAAGAAATCTGTTGTTACAAAATGGTGCCCCTCCATTGAGGTCGAAGAGGTTTTCGATGAGTCAGATCGCCACACCTCTGTCCCACCTCACAATCTGTGACACATCCTGGAGGCTGCCGATGGGAGTGACGATGATGAGGAAGATCTTGCCCCTGATGGAAACAAAGAGGGTGAGGCGCCTGAAGAAAGTGATGAGGCTGAATTGGGTATGTAGCTTGATCATCACATCATATACTGAACTGACCATTAGTATGATAGAACAACTGTCTAAGGAATGGACTTCACCTATCTATGTCTTTTTTAGAACATCGCCTCGCATTGACTATGTGGACGGCCATTGTGCTCACATATTTGAATGTGCAGCTGGGAGGTGTTGAAGCAAGAATGGGAGGGACATTCGTCAATATTTGGACAAGGGTGATGCGAAGTCGACAAGTGGTCTGTGTCGGCATGCGACAAAATGTTGGGGTGCTGAAACAGTGAAGTCGGCAGATGGTACCAAGGATTTAGAGGCTGCACGTGCGGTCTTGCTGAAGTCGAAGTTGTGAGATGGGACGATTACAGCCGAGTTCGAACATATCAGGAAAGGCAAAGTAACCTTTTCACACCATCAGCATACTTCAACTGAAGCAAGGTAAGAAACACACCTTTAAATGTCGTTATTACACTGTCGCTTTTAATGTGAACCCATGTTTCAATCCTGTATGGGTTTTGATGGGTACAGGCATGGGTTGTCCTGAAAAACCCCAGGGTAGCCTGTGACATTCCCTAGAATTACATCGTCCTGTACGTTTGAGTATGTCACTGGTGCATATTGTTTCCTTGTTCCAGTGCTCTATAGGGGTAATGATAAAGATTCGTCACTGCAAAGAGAAGTGAAGAAACTGAGACGTACTACTATCGTGTAAAAGAACTTGGGCTTAACTAAATAAACGGCCTCCAGCCAAATTTTTGTGTCGAGGTTCCATTTGGTTTTGGATTGCAATATAAGAAGAACCAAACTCCTGTGTCTCATTGTCTTGGAGAAAACAGATCACGTCTGGACCCATATGGTTATCTGGAAGAAGGAAAGGCTTTCCCTCTGGGTCGTTTAAGATTTCAAGACATCGGCAGGGGACTGGGCCTTGAGACCAAAGCTATCGGAACTGCCTGTGCTCCAGGATACCTCACAGGATGACATTACACCATCGTCCGTTCATGTCAGGGAGATCAATGTAACCTCTCTCGACCCCAGGAATGACTTGGCAGCGAAATGGAAGACATCACCCAAACGAGTAAACTTGCCACCAAAATTCTCCATGAGCAACACCATTATCATCTCTTCGTATGTAATCCCAAATGACGATTTGTCAGGGGCAGTGCACATCGCGTTTGTAATCCACATCTTTCTCTGTGTCCATGGTTGCCGCTCGAAAATCGTACTAAGGGATAAAATTGTCAATGGTTCATGTGCACATGGTAGTTGAGTTTGGGGCCAGATGTCCAACCACCCACAACCGCCAGGACCTACACCTCGTGAGATCATGCCTTCCATATGGTCCTCGATTTGGGAGGGCTGGCTCCTAATTACCCATCGCATGAGGGCATTAACGAGCGCTTGTACCAATCTTACATCTGGGAAAAGGATTTAATAATCACGACTGACTGACAGCATCTTACTCACTTTCACTTTCATTCTCGAAAAGACGATTAACTTGAATGAGCGTCCCATAATAATTCATGACGTCTTCAATGTCTTTAGGAATGGGGCCTTCTTCATCCTCCAGATCAATGGCATCGGTGATCGTGAACCCGGTCAAGTGCTTGGCGAAAGCAGTAAGGATGCGGTGACGGGGAGAATTTTCCGAATAAAGCAAGAGCTCGATAAGGCTGGCAGTAAGGCGGTAACTATGATTTTACATTTCAGCAGTAGATCGAGGCTTCCAAGACTGTAGATGCACCGTCCAGCAAACCAATGCTGTATACGTTGCAGCAAACGCCGATCGGTGACATTTGTATCGGACAATGAGAGAAACCTGTTGACATAGTTCGCCTGAGACTCTGCGTCATTGCGATCTCCTTGGACAGTCCCGTCCCAGAGATGATGGTCCCGAAGAAGATGCCAGTGCCCTCGATGTACCTATACAGTCCAAGAAGTGCCGACGGCGTCTCTGATGGCGAAGTAGTGGAAGGATAACCTTTCTCCAGAAGTCTAGCAGCAGCTTGCGCTTCATCGATTACAATAAAAAGTCGCCGAGAAAAATGTTAAGTGAACTCGACCATCATGGAGCGGATATAATCCCGCATTTCCTCCGCGTCGGCGGCGCGGAGCCTCTCAACAACTTGGGCAAATGTCTGTGATGGGCATTTCTAAACGAGGGGGCATAATCTGAAGGAAAACCCATCGCCGTCGAGCGGCTAAAACATCCACAGGTTGCGGAATACAATCCAAAAACTGTCTGAGGACCAAAAAACGCGCACATAATAGCATCACAAATACATGGTCCGCGGCAGTTGCATTCTGGCTGAGGCATTCAGGACCTGTTCCCCAGTTCCAAGTATCGAGTGTCCTTATTACATTAATTGCCTTCTCGAAGTCGCCGGAGCCACCGGTCAATGCGTATTTGCTTTGGCATGAAAAATAAAATCCCCAATTGTGGCAGAGACCATCAAGCGTCAGGCGGGTTTTACCCGAACCCGAGGTATTGAACACGTGACTTGTAAGGAGAAGGTTAAGTATTGTATGGTGCGGGCCATTAAGTCACCGCTACTTTTGTGCAATAGGCTGCCCAAAAATGGATGAAAACCTTATTCACTTAACAAAAAGCATTCTTTTGATGAGAGGAAGAAAATTGTTAAAGGGATTTCCAAAATAATAAAAACTGGGCGAGATATTAATTTTTATGTCAGCAGAATTTGGCGTATCTAGCCTAAAAAGGAAATTAAGGGTCCCACGGTTGGAATTAAGACATCCTGATCACCGTCGTGTGTCGAATCTGAGACAGAAGTGGCCCGAATGGGGCTGGCACGGGCAGGGTTGGTTTCGGCGGGTATTTCAGGGACGAAAGGAGGTCCAGCCCGAGCCAGCGGCAGACCTCAAATGCTTCTTGCGCTTGTTTGATGGTCGGGGCATCCTCGATACTTGCTTTCTCTAGGTTTTTTTTTTTTTTTTTCGCGCTTTTTGGGCTCTTTTCCTCCGTCAATAGACCAATATACATCGATTAATGGGGCTAGCTAGCACCTTGATTAGGGTTAGGATTTAAAAAAAATTTGCCGCCCAATTTGGCGGCTCCCACGCTGCTGCACAAAAGTAGCGGTGACTTAATGGCCCGCACCATAGTTGAAAGCAGGGTTCAAATCACGTACACGGTATCACGGACAAACAGCTTTTCGGTCGTCTCCATGTCTACATGTTTGTCGAGACCATGAAGGAGAAGATTTGGGTCCCTCGACAGCGAGTAGACAGGAAACCCACTTCTTCTTCAGAACTCAACTCTTCCGAACATGTGGCGATGTTACCCAGAGCTGCTAATCGCTGGGCAAGACTATGATCTGGACCGATAGGAACCACCACATTGAGCTGAAAGAGAAAGTCAGAAGGCGCATGCCCTGGAATTTTAAAGAAAAAACCTTGCAAAAGATTCAAATCGTCAACGTCCGTATTATCATGGAGATTCTTGATTTTACCTTTAATCTCCGCCTTCAATTGACCAACATTGGCGTCATTTGGAACGAAGACGTCGTATGGCGTTGGATCGCCTTCCAGGACACACCAAAAAAAGAGATTCTTGTTGTGTACCACTGAAGGAAAGCGATATTGACCAAGAGGTGGGCGAAGCTAAAGTTTGAAGTAGGAAAGGGGCTGTTTCACTCATTGCAATACCAATCTCAATCATCACGACGTCACACCGACGACGCGTAGAACACCAACAAACTCGCATTTGTTACGCGACAGCAAAACATAACAGAGGCTATTGTTAATAATACACTGAGCAACAGGAAATACTGACAAGGTCCGGGAACAATACCAATAGAAAACGCAGGAAGCAAATAGCGAGAATTAGCAGTCAAGGATGATGCGGACATGAAGCAGCACCTCACAGAAACTACCTGCGCCGTTTTGAGGTTCGAGCCATATACTTCCTCGGCAGAGGTGATGAAGGTGTGTCAATCACTGTTTTCATCGTCGAGATCGTCGTTACCATCGAGGTCTGAAAATCACGTGTTGCGAAGAACTTGCTGGGTCAATAGCGTTCAGTGGGTATCTCAAACTCTGTCTACGACACAAGAACCATAGACGCACAAAAATACTCAGACGGTAACGAATCTACTAGGTCCCTCATCTGGTGCAAGAAGTGAACATCTAAATACAGCTGCACAAGACGCGTGATCGTGAACATTAACTCGCATTTATGTCCTCATATACACTCTCAGAAAAGGCGTACTTCAAAATCTTCTTTCATGTATCCAAACACCCACATAGGCAGGTGAACGGTGTCCTTCTCGGAATGAAGGAGGGAGCTGTTGTCATCATCGAGGATGCTATACCCCTGCTACACCACTGGACAAGTCTCAGTCCGATGATGGAGATAGGTCTCGATCTTGTGAGTTACAAGGATCCAAAAGTCCTGTGGTTATTACAATGGTGACATAGGCAGGCCAATACGCAGGATCTATAGGATTGAAATTAGTGGGATACTATCAAGCGAGTGAACGATTAGATGACACGTCCTTGGTACCAGTGGGAGAAAAGGTGGCCGGGAAGATCAAAGCAGGATTTGGTGATGCTATTGCATTCGTTGTTCGTGATGCTCTGCCACACTCACCCCTGTTGCTATAAAAAACCTCCTAACCTGCGTCAAACTTAGATCGATGGGGAGCAGTTGGGAACAGACAGAGTTGCGTTAATAGTACGTGGTTCCGTTGTATTGCCTAAATAACCACACAAAGCCTGCAATCTGAACCAGCCATACATCTCATCGATGTCTTCCTCGTGGCGCCCATACACCGGGGACCCACTCCCCTTCACCCCATCCTCAGTCTTCAAGCTGGGGGCAGATGACCTGCCTCGTCGTGCCGTCTCTCTAGTGAAAGATGAACGACGGCATCAGAAATTTGGAGATTTCGACGACCATTTAGAAGACGTTTCAATAGGTGGGATCCTGAATCAAAAGTGTCGGACAAACTCGTTTTACATGAGATCATGACAGATTGGCTTCGAAACAGTGCTTGCTTTCCTATAACTTTATAACGAGCTACCTTGATTTGTTCTGCTGTCTTATCTCGAAACAATCTCTCCGGCAGTCGGCATACGACTTTAATATTTTGTGGTCGAATTCCCGCACGATGCACCTATATCTCCTTAAGTACCCGCAGCGGAGAAGGCTCCATGAAAACCCGTTGTTGAACCGTAATGATGAAGCATGACGCGCGATAGTATACGATGCTCCTTAAACTCAATGACCGAATTATAAACACCAAGGCCGCCACTTCCTCATTCCCGACAGCCATGTGTCGCTCACACGGAGATTTTTATCATCGACAGGAGCAGATGCGGAGTGCACGACACCCGGGATATCCTAGATTCATCACTCCGGTTGAACGTAGTGGGATCGGTTACTCGTGGTGCGGTTGAGAGGAACGCCGATGCCAAAAGTAGATTGACGATATGTAGATCGACCCGAGGCACTCCGTTGTGAATTTGAAATGAATCACATGTACATAGCAAGTGCAAGCGGACGGTAATAAAAAGAAGGAGAATTGAGTTTTACCGCTGATTGATGTTGCGATCGTTGTCCAGAGCTGCCTGCTCATCACGGTCCACGATGACCAAACGTCATTATACACCGGAACCCAATGCGCCTCCGATGCTGCGCTATCAATCTGAGCTCCCTGCTCTCCCCATCCCTACTCTTTCCTCCTCTCTCTCAAAATACCTTTCAACCGTTCAGCCTCTGCTAACTGCAACACAATTCGCACACACTGGGCGCGTCACTGCCGACTTTTTGTCGTCTCCACAGGCCGCTGAGCTTCAGAATCGCCTCCATGAGCGTGCAGAGCGTGTCGGTGATAATTGGCTTAGCGAATGGTGGAACGACGTGGCGTACATGAGCTACCGCGACCCCGTCGTCGTCTTCGTTAGCTACTTTTTCGTACATGTCCAAGACCGCACCAGGAAAGATGGTGCTCAACGTGCCGCCGAGCTCATCAAAGCCATGCTACCATTCAGAACTATGGTCGAAAAGTACGGTTTCCATAACATACGCTTGTAATCTGACTTGCTGCAGTGGTACACTAGAGCCTGATAAGATACGGGACACGCCTCTCTGCATGGATTCGTACAAATGGCTGCAAGTATTTTCTCTTCTATCTGTACTTTTAACTGAATCTCCTGCAGTTTCCATGCCTCACGCTATCCAGCTCTTCCCTCAGACACTGCCCACAAATTTTCATTAACTGATTCCACCAACCACCTCATCGTCCTCCGCAAAAATCGTTTCTACCTGGTCCCCCTCTCTTCCCAACCCTCCGCTGCCCAACTCCAAATGTAAGTCCCGTAAAATACCCCATTTCCATCTCTAACTTTTCCTAGCCAATTCCAGCGCATCATCTCTCACGCAGGTCCAACCCCTCACCCAACTCCTCTCGGCGTACTCACATCTACTGATCGCGATGCCTGGGCATCCGCACGCGAAGCCCTTCTCGCAGCTCACCCCTCAAATGCAGACCTTCTCCGAAAAATAGAGAGCGCGATGATCATCCTTTGCCTCGACGACACTGCCCCCATCACACGCGAAGATGTCAGCTGGTCTACATGGGTAGGCAACGGCCGGAATCGATGGTTCGATAAACATCAACGTGCGTCCTCCCTTTTCCAGCCCAATACAACGGCTACACATTCATCACTCCCTAGTCATCGTCTACGAGAACGGCCGTTCTGGTTTCCTCGGCGAACATTCCTGCATGGACGGTACACCCACCTTGCGTATGAACGAATTTGTTGTCGGCAGTCTTGCTCTACACAAGGCTGATCTCGGACCACCCCTCTCCGACTCTACACCCCTCAATCTTCCCCACCCCGAAGAGCTCGTGTTTGCCACAAACGAGCACGTACGCACACTCGTTCGCTCCGCCGAAGCCAAATTCGACGCTCTGGTTGCCGACCACGAACTACATGTCCGTATCTCTCTCCCTACTCCGCATATACACACTGACCTTTCTCCCAGGTCCTCCACTACGAAGCGTACGGCTCCAACTACATAAAAACCCACAAAGTCTCCCCCGACGCATGGGCTCAACTCATCAAACAACTCGCTTTTTTCAAAATGCATGCACGGCTCGGAGTAACATACGAGAGTGCGCAGACGCGGCGGTTCAAAAAGGGTAGAACAGAAGTTGTGAGAAGCCTCAGCTCCGAGGCAGCAGAGTGGGTCAAAGCCATGGTCGATCCTTCTGCTCACAAGGTATATCCAGACTCCACACACACACACACACACACCTTACATCTAACATCCTCACAGGACCCAACACACCTCCGCTCGCTCTTCCTCGCGGCGGTCAAGCGCCACATGACCTACTCCTCATGGGCAGCCAACGGCCAAGGCGTCGACCGACACCTCTTTGGGCTCAAAAAGTCCCTCAAACCCGACGAGGAGGTCCCTGAGTTGTATAAAGACGAAGCCTATGCCAAGTCCAGTCATTGGGAGATGAGCACGAGTCAGCTGAGCAGTCCGTTGTTTGATGGATGGGGGTACGGCGAGGGTGTGTACATTGCCCCTTTTCTCTTGTGTTTGTCACTAATGCTCCTTGTAGTTGTGGAGGATGGGTATGGCCTTGCGTACGCTCTCGGCTCGAATTACATGCGCTGGACCGTCACAAGCCGCAAGAACATGCGTCCTGCAGAGATGAGGCACTACCTTGCCGAGGCGGCAACGGAGGTGCGAGAGATGATGGAGGCTGCGAGAGATGCAGAATCTTTGCAGAAGAAAAAGGGGGAGACGAAACTTTGACCTTTTTTTTTTTGGATAAATTACTACCTCCGTATTTTACTTTATACCAGATGCAGTGAGAGTTATGTACCACAGACGACTGAACGCCATTGTCAACTATACTTAAGATATCGGCAGACACCTCTAAGCCCCACACTTTCTCTTCTGCCACAGAATTTCATATTCACAATGCCTACCTAGAAGTGATCCCCAGGAGTTTTGCTATTAGACAAAATACTGATTTGCTTTGTGACATGCTAAGCTAATACAAATCTAATCTAAGTGAACATACTAATGGTTATGGGAGCGGAGCAACGAAGGTGGAATCTGTGAGACGAAAAACCCTGCATCCGAAAAACCAGTCTCCTCGGATTCCAACTTTATCGACCGGGGGTGAGCTAAGGAAATGACTATGGAAATCCCGAATGAGAAGCAAGCCTAAGGTGCGTCGTAGTCATGACAAAGACTCACCCATGGACGTATGTCAAGCCTTAGGGAGGCTTCTTGCCTGCCATCCTTGCATTTGCGTGTTAAGGGAGAGCATCTCGATGTGGCTTTCGCCCAGATAGTCCAGAGCGGGAATGTGTATAGCAGGGAGTTCGCGGGGAAAATGCCCCTTGAGAGCCCATCTGCGGGATTCTCCAGTGTGGTAATCCACGTCGTCGAAATCCATAGTTCATGCTCCTGGATAAGCTTCACGACTTCATGTAGAATTGCATTTTGCTGAAGTGCCCCGCGACCTTCCTGCCTTCAATGCACCCACGATGCCCTTGTTGTCTGAACGATTACGCCTGTGAACTTTCCTGCTATCAATGTCCGGACTGCTAGCTTCACCGCCACCATCTCAGCCCAACCATCTCACGTCCTTCTCATCTCCAGCCCTCCTTGAATTGCCATCAAGTATCAGGCCGATCCCCCACCCAGATGATGCGTCAACGTATAATTTGAAATCTAAGGGTTTTGGGGGCCGGATAATCTTCATCCCAATGAACTCCTCCTGTAGTCAGTGCCTCCATCAAACCATGTCTTCCGAGGTCCCTGCTGCAAGTTTGTGCTTTACCTCACTCGCCCCATCAACTTTGAAGCCACCCTGGAATTTGTACAAGGAGATCAAATGCAACTGTCCTTCTGGTACAATGAGACAGACATGGCTCAGGGTGCCAATCACCCTCTCGGTTTCGTTCACTGGATGAAGTGAGCTAGTGTTTTAAGGTCTGGTTCAGTTCAGTTTTTTGACACTAAAATGGGTAGACCATAACCGTAACTGGTCTAGGACTGACCCAGATATTGGGGGGACCTAACTGGACTGACTAAGACCGGTCTTTTGCAGTTAATAAACCAAAAAAAGACTGGTTAAGACTAGTTTTTTGTCATGAAATTTATCATACTATATAATCTATATGTATCTCAACAAATGTTACCCAGAACATTTAACTGTTAGAAATCAGAATAGACATTGTGATTCCCTAGCGTTTGATTCAATTTTTAAGAAATTATGTCAAGATTTGACTGAGATATGGCCAAAACAAAAGTGCATTGTATTGATTTGTAGTTTGTGGTTGCAGTTTGCAGTATGTAGTTACAACTTGTCAGGGCTGTTAAATGAATGAAATATGCAAGGTACAGATATTTATGTGTGTTAGTGTGATGTAATTGATGATGTATGACTGTAGCCCACATTTTTTAGCACAAGTTATAAGCAGTACAATCCATGTTATTCTGATCATGAAAGAATAATGGTATCAAAATGTATTTGGTCATATCTTTCTCAGTTTTTGACCTTTTTGGATGAACCAAGGGTCGAATTCAAGGCAATAAGCAGGGCAATCAGCTGGGATAGCTTATGTGATGAATAACTGGTGTTAACTGATTTAAACTGGTCTTTTTGCAGTTAACAATGTTTTTCAAATTTGAAGGACCTTAACTGTAACTGCTAAAGACCAGCCCTTAACTGTAACCACTGGTCCAGTTAATATCTATCTGGTTAGGTTCAGTTAATGGTCTCTTTTTGGTCCTATAGACTGGACCTTTAAACACTAGATTTTAGATCCAATGAGATGAGAGGAACACACCACCATGTTCTCTCAATATAATGATTTTATGAAAAAGCTAAATATAGCAGGATAGGTAATGCAATTGGGAGAGTTGTGCATCATTTGGGGTGAGCTTTGGATTGATCCTAACCAGTTTTTTTTGGAGAATTCAGATCTGATGAGACTAGAGGAATGCACAACTGCATTCTCTCAATATAGTGATTTTATGAGAAAGCTAAATATACATAGCAGGATAGGTAGTGCTACTACTCAAGTGAGTTGTGCTTTGTTCAGGCTGAACTTCAGATTGATCCTAACAGATTTTTTTACAGATTTCAGATCCAATGAGATGAGAGGAATGTGCCACTGCATTCTCTTGATATAGTGATTTTATGAGAAAGCTAGATATAGTGAGATCAAAGCAAGATATAGGTGAGTTGTGCATTATTCAGGCTGAATTTTGGATTTATGTGATAGCCCCTGTGTCATCCAATAATGGTTCATTCCATGGTAAGGCTTTGAAGTCTAGGCTCTGTCACTTGTAGTCATCTCTGTCATTTGATTCACCTGTTGGCGAATGGGCTCACTTAGATGAGCTAACCCTTCAGGGTGTACATCTGATTTGTCTCTTCTGAGCAATCTCTCTGTCTCACTGACCCTTCTTGCTCCACTACCTGGGTATTGCTTGAAGCTATCAAGTATCCTGAGATAGGCTCCATAAGTCAAGATAAAAGAGTCGTCTTTGGTGCTCTCATTAGGTATGAGTTGTTGCAATAATACCTTTGGGCTTAGACATTTTATCTGCTCTGAATTGTTGGATGACATTGAAACATTTGTCCATAATGTTTTCTGAAGGTTAAACATTTCTGGGATGCTGTAAGGGGAAAGGAAGGTGCCCCAGGCATCTGGGAAATTTTCTGCATTCATCCCATATTTTTTTATATTTTATTTCACTCTATTCTGCTTTTTCTATGATTTTCTATCATTTATTCCTATTTTATTATTATATTTCAGTTTTTTCCATGTTGGTACATGTTGACAGTTCTATTCTTAGAAGCAGAACCCCTTCTGGATGTTTACCCATCAAGGTGACATCATCCCATAGCCCAATCTGCCTATTTCCACCTTTTTGCTATTTTTAGCTTACTATTTGATTTTTGGCTCTATCACATATACTGGGCATCGACAGATGGGTCCTTAAAGTTTTCTCTTTGGATTCCCCTCTGTTAGGTGCATCCAAAGTGTCTGTATTATGTAGTGTAATATTAAATTTGGATTCCCCTCTGTTAGCTCACTTCTAAGTGAGGCTTTGAGGTTGCCCTTACAGTAGAAAACTCTCTTTTAAGGCTTGAAATCTTGGACACTCTGCCAAGATAGGCAGGTATGGAGTAGAAGACAACTCCAAGAGCTCCACAGACTCTCTACACACCGTTCCAAACACTCCTGCCTTTAGTGCGCACTGTTTTTCACCCGACCTGCCACCTAGCACCATGGATGCCCCAGAGTGCATTGTTGTGCTTGAAGGCAACATTGCTGGAATTCATGTGCAAATTGATACACTCACATCTACCATTAAAACCTTCATTAGAATCCTCCAGTTGAACCCTACACTGCCCATTTCGATCCCTAGCATGCCAAGCATGCACGTGCTGCCCAGTGCACACCCAAGTGAAGATGTGCACATTAAACCTGCGCCCCCTGCCGAATTCAATGGCACACATTCCCAGGGATGTGCCTTCCTCAATTCCTGTGAGTTGTACATCAGTCTATGCCCAAACCAATTCGTGGATGATGCCGCTAAAATTTATTGGGCCCTCACATACATGAAATCTGAGTGTGCCTATCTCTATGTCAACTGTATATTATGCCAAACCAAGGAGCATGGCTCCCTTCCATTTTCCACCTGGGGGGACTTTTGTGATGAGTTCATATGACACTTCTGCCCTCTCAATGAGCATCAATGAGCCATAATGCACCTTGAATCCACTTTCTACTACCAAACATGTTGATCTGTGGATGACTACATCAATGAATTTCGAGACTTGGTAGACATGGCGAGGTATGGGAGTGGGTTGCCCATGGTGGTGAAGTTTCATCGAGGTCTTAATTGGGAAATTCAAGACCAGATGTTGGAAGGATGTCTAGCAGATGATGATATAAATGCTTGGTATGAGGCTGCTTCACTCTGTAATGAGAACTGACTCACAAATGTGGCATTTACTGTGGCTTTCCACACTCCTACCACCACCCATGCACCCCACACCTTTAATCAAGCACTCCCTCGTCCTAATCCCATCCTTATGTGCCAATCCATGGCATTGAGTTCCAACACCCCTGCTCCAATGGATGTTGACACAGCCCATAGTCAAGCTCGCAGACTAGACCTCTGCTACCACTGTGGGGAAACCAGATACATGGCTTGAAATTGTCCCCACCACCAAGACATCTGTAAACTTATGCCTGAAGGACAAGATGAGAACCTCCAAGACCTGTTGGCACTGGCAGATGTTGAAGGCCTGAAGAAAGAGGAAGTTAAAGAGGAAGAGGCAGAGGAACAGGATTTTTCTGCCCATGACAAGTGAACAGTACACCTTCATTGCCTGTTTATAACCACTTTGAAGTTCTGTCTGTTGATTCATTAGAGGATGAATCTTATTCAATGACCATTTCTTCTCCAGACCCCTCTGAAGTGGCTAAAGACATACCTACCCATTCCTCCCCTTCTCTCCCTCTACCCAGACTGAAATCTTGGGAGTGTAAGCTACCATGAAAGTACATTATGGCATCCACCCTCTTCCAATGATTCCTAGAATTGAAGATCGAGCTGCAGACCATGGATATGGGGCAAGTACTTGGTGTCTCTGCTCTTTGAGACTCGGATGCCACAGGCCTTTTCATTGATTTGCACCTGGTTCAACAAAAACAACTTAATACCCGCTCACTATCTTGACCCATACCTGTCCACATTGTGGATGGCTCTCCAAATAAAGCTGGGGTGATTCAAGAGGTTGTCATCTAGTCCTCTGGTACAAGGATCATAGCGAATGATCTCTCTTCATGGTGATCCAGCTGGAGAAACAGGAGGTGATTTTGGGCTACCCATGGCTTTGTGATCATAATCCTGAGGTCGATTGGATGACAGGTGAAGTTGTGATGAGTCATTGACCCTCTCATTGTTGTACTTGCAATACATGGAGGGAATCCCAGATGGTTGATGACCTCCAAGAAGACTGAGTGGTTCAAGGAGGGGAAGAACTGAGTGATATTGAAGGTGACAATACTCGTTGTGAGTCCCTTAGCCCAACATCTTCTGATCTTTTCCACCTCCTCTTCATTGTCATCAGAGTCAGGCACAAGATCTGGGATGTCTTCCAAGTCCACATTGGCCACAGGCATTGTACCAGCACAATATTTTTGAGTGCACTGTGACTGAATTTTTTACACTGCTATTAACCTTTCACATGAGGTGCATGCCACCTTGAATGTCTCCCAGCACCTCATGGAGGCCTTCCATAAGAACAATGCACCCAAAGCTTTTGCTGACTCTGTACTCCCTCACCTGCATGACTTTGAGGATGTCTTCTCCAAGGAATCCTTCGACTCACTTCCTAACTGTAAGCCATGGGATCATGCAATTGAGCTCACGCCAAGTGCCATATCCTCTTCCTGCAAGGTCTATCCCCTCTCCCCTGAAGAACAATGACAACTCGACAAGTTCATTGATGAACACTTGGCTTCAGGTCATATCTGCCCTTCAAAATCACCCATGGCCTCGCCTTTCTTCTTTGTTAAGAAGAAGGATGGGTCACTTTGATCGGTTCAAGACTATCGATGCCTCAATGACATCACAGTCAAAAATCATTATCCAGTACCCCTCATATCTGAACTTGTCAACCAACTCTGGGGGCACATTACTTCACCAAGCTCAACATCTGTTGGGGTTACAAAAATGTACAGATAAAGAAAGGAGATGAGCAGAAGGCAGCTTTACACACAAACCATGGTCTTTTTGAACTGCTTGTCATGTTCTTTGGTCTCACTAATAGTCCTGCCACCTTTCAGACCATGATGAACAACATCTTCCATGATTTCATACTGGAAGGCATTGTCTGTGTCTACCTCGATGACATCCTCATCTTCACTTGGGACCTCAATGAACATCATCAAATCATGTGCCTAGTACTGGATGTTGAAATTAAATCCTGATACATGCTGCATACATGAGGCCATGCATGCAGCACACACATGTTACTGCACATACATGTGGTAAACACATTCCTGAGTCATGTGACATCCTTACTATTATGTATATAAGGAGAACCTGTACTGTAGTAGATATACAGTGTTCTTACCTCTGCTAAACCCTAGCTCTAAGACTAACTAAACCCCAGGTAGGTTATAAGGAACGTGTCATCTCTTCCTCTGTGCAGCATATGTAGTCTGCTCCAACAGGTTATGGGCCCTGCTGGGCACATCGCAAACGTGCCTTAACTGGCTGTGAATGACATTGACTTCATTGTCTCCAAATTATAACCTTGTGCTCTTCGTGAGCTGCATTGCGCTCTCTGCGAGCTGCATTTAAAAAACCCAGGTTGACTAGGGTTAACCACTCTGAAGGAGTGTTTTTGCCTGAGATTATGGAACGTGTTTTCTTGAATAAGAGGACTGATTGAGCGCTTTTACCAGCTGCCACTATAACATCATGTCTTCAACTCTTGAAAAACTCGTACAAACTTTTGATGGCTCTAACTACATTCAATGGGCCGACTCAATGAAGGCGTGGCTCAGGTCTCAGGGCCTCTGGCAAATAACTAGCGGGATGGAACTAAAACCACCCCTGGTGCCTCCTTTGACAGCGACAAATGCTGCACTGGTAGCGGAAGCTAATGCCAAGCTCCAGACCTGGAACAATAAGAATGACCAGGCGATTGGTAGCCTAGTGCTCCGCCTGGCCCCCTCTATTCGGCAGTGTGCCAACACCAAAGACACTGCTGAGGAGGTATGGGATCTCATCCGCACCGACTATGGTGTCGATGGCCCCTCCCAAGTCTTTGCGGACTTTAGGTCTGCAATTGCAATCAAAATTCCGGCTGCAAATCCTGTGCCAGAGATTGCCAAAATGGCTGATAAATTCGAGCACCTTACGGCTGCCAATGTCGCCATCCCCGAATTAGTACAGGCAATGATTCTACTTGCTGCGATGCCACGCGAGTACGATTCTCTATCTGCCATGGTCCTTAACACGACTGCTACTAGAGCCTTGATGTTTAAACATGTCAAGGACTCCATTGTTGCTGAAGCCTCACGGCGCACAGCAGTTGGAAAGCCCATTGGCCCACCTCAGGCCACCAAGCTTTCTGCTGTCAAGCGCAAAGGGGGAAACCCCAAATGGCAATCTCAAGGCAACAATGGAGAATCGTCCCAAAAGCGTGGATGACGTGGGGACAAAAAGACTAAAGAGGAAAAACCTAAAGAGAAACATTCCCACCTCGCCTCACAAGCCTTTACTACTATAAATGGTAATGGCACCATCATACCGCCAATGCTGCTCATCCAGTGCATCGAGAAGCGTGAACATACTCCCACAAGGGATCCTCGCCGCCGACTGCCTGCACAGGCATACACGGGCGCAGCCTCTACCTCTCATTCGGTCTATACCGAATATCAGCAGGCTCGAGACACCCTCGAGCAAATGAATCTCCCACGCAGTGCGAAAAATCTGTGACCGCTGGAAGAGCACCTAACAGTGCAAGAAGGTAAGAGGAGGAGGATTGAACCAGAACCAAGGATCGTAGAGGTAGAAGACGATAGTATCTCCCTTGGATCGGAACCTGCCATTTCTGATGAAGAAGTATGGAAAGCTGTCAACGAAATGCTTGTCGATGAACCACTTGAAACAGGTACATATGATGAAAAGTCAGTCCTTTTCCTTGCCACAAGCACAAGAATTAACATTCCACTGATCACAGCGAACTTTTCATGTGAAATTTTACTGCTACTAAATGTATCATGGAACAATTTACATCTTAATATATGTGTTACGTGTGCAAATGGAAATTGTAAGAAAGGTGCCGACTGGATCATGGATTCAGGCGCATCAAAACACTTCACTGGTGAAATTAAAGATTTTGCTTCTTACGAGCCTTTACCGAGAAAGGACTCTACCCTGGTTCAAACAGCCACGGGTACTACTCATATAGTAGGGAAAGGAGCAGTCTTCATTAGACATCAGGTAGTATGTCATGGGAAGTCAGAGATGCGTGAAACGCGATTATACCCCATCTACTACATACCCGACTGTAATGCTCGATTACTGTCAATGGGCATCTTCTTACAAGACGGAAGTGATGTGCGTGGTTCCTCCGCACACATTTCATTTTTCAAGCAAGGAAACCCAATTATGGATTGCATCCCTCTTATGAAACGTGACACTATTTATTGGGCTCGGACTCATATATTGAGCACCAAGGGAATCAATGTCGCGACAATGTATGTCGCAGACTACTCGACTTGGCATAAGCGACTTGGACACCCATCCAAAGAGGCGCTAGGGAAGATGCCTAATAGCACCATAAAATTCCCAAGGAATTTAATTATTCCTAAAGACAAAATTATATGTCCAGGGTGCGCTGAAGGGAAAATGACCTCAAAATCTTTTCCTGAATCAGATTCATGCGCTGAAAGACCCTTTGAATTAATACATTCCGATCTGAAGGAACTCCCAGTACTATCGTACCATAAACATAAATACTTTATTGTATTTCTGGATGACAAAATGTTACATATCTGGGTCCAATGCCTTAAAAAGAAATCTGATGCTGCTGCGGCCATCAGACAATTTCGGGCAGTGGCTTTGATACAGTATGGCGCTACAATCAAGCGCTGGCGTGTTGATCCAGGGGGGGAATTCAAAGATCGTGAGCTACAAAATGTGCTCAAGGACTTTGGCATCAAAATAGAGATGTCTGCACCCCACGTTCACCAACAGAATAGGCGTGCAGAGCGTGCCATAAGGACAATAATGGAAAAGTCGCAAACCCTGCGATTTACTGCATGTCTACCCCAATCATGGTGGGAATTTTGCATTGAACATGCAACACACCTATACAACCGAACCCCGATAAGGCACCTGAAATGGCTGACACCGGTTGAGGACCTGACAAAGGTCTGCCCAGATCTAAACAATCTGAAGGTTTTTGGTTGTGGTGCTTATGTCTACCTACCCAAGGAGAAGCGTCCAAACACATTGGCTCCTCGATCGGAGTTGATGACGTACCTTGGATTAGAAGATGGCATTAAAGCATACCATTTCATGCGATCTAGTGGTGCAATATTCATTGGTGCTACGGCACTATTTGATGAAACGTTGTTCCCATGCTGTCCCAGAGCTAAAACTCCTGCCAATACAGACCTTGGTGATTTTCCACCTCCAGAACCAGAAGATGATGACCACTCATCTGGAACGGATGGCAATGATTCTATACCGCCACAAGATCCGCCCCTTCCTCCATCATCAGAAAATGATGATGATGATGTACCAAGTGAGCAAAAGGCACATGACGATGTGACAAATGCTCCTCCTCCGCTGCCTCCAGTAACCACTGAGGACTTTCGTCCAAGACATGATGATCAACAGGAATGGCAGCAATTGCCCCGTTGATCAGGCAGGCAGAGGAACATTCCAAACCATCCTGGCAATACCTATGGAGAGAAGCGACTCCCCTCTGACATAGAGAGAGACATTGCACGTGATCGATATTGGAAGAGATCTGTGGGTCAAGATTCGGATCATAACCGAACACGACCACAAACTCAACAGAAAGAACCGGTTGCTGGACCGAGTTCGGCACCCCACGAGAGTGTGCCCGATTCCAATGATCAAGAATATGATCACCCAATGGGGGAACCGGATGAAGCAGGTTATATTAAAAAGATAACCAAGGAAGGAGGAGATAAGCTTATTCGCTGGCTGTTGTCAAAAGCAGTCAAACCATCGAGCGAAATAAGCCAAGTTCCAAACCAATTTCACGATATTGCGTGCCTACCATGGCAGCAGCAACGTGAGTGGAAACAAGCTTGCCATAAAGAATTAGAGGCTCTTTGTAAGCGACAAGTCTATGACATCGTCGATCTTCCACATGATCGAAAAATGATCAAAAATAGATGGGTTTTCTCCATAAAATCGGATGGAAGAAAACGAGCCAGACTCGTGGCCAAAGGCTTTTCACAAGTTGAAGGCATTGACTTTGATGAGATTTTCTCACCGGTAGTCCGCTACGAGACCGTACGCCTCATCTTTGCACTTGCATCTCTAGAAGGCATGTATATGACCGGCCTAGATGTAAAAACCGCATTTTTATATGGCAAACTAGATGAGGAGATCTATATGGATCAACCCAAGGGTTTCAGACTCGAGGGAAAAGAGCACAAAGTATTGCGCTTACGCCGAGCATTGTATGGCCTTAAACAAGCCTCACTTGCATGGTGGAAAGAGCTAGAGGCATTTATGCGCACCATTGGGTTTGTGTGCGCCAGCTCCGATGCCGGCATTTTCATACACAAGGATCCTAAGACAGGCAGCATTGTTATTGCACTCGTCTATGTTGATGATGGCTTGTTCATGGGGAAGAACAAGAAACTTGTGGATGAAAAGAAAAATGCTTGTCTAAAGCATTGGGAGTGCCATAGTACTGAAAAAGTCACGGAATTCTTAGGCATGCGCATCACCCAGACTGCAAGCAAAGTCAAACTCGATCAAACTGAATATCTCGCCAAAGTGCTTGAAAGATTCAAGATGACAAATGCCAAAGTGACCCCCACTCCACTCCCAACTGGTTACAAACCATCGGAAAACACAGCAACGCCCAATGCGATGCTTAGATCAAAATATCAGTCTGTGATCGGATCTTTATTGTATCTGATGCTCGGAACGCGACCTGATATCGCTTATGCGGTAATCAAGATGTCGCAATTCTCAGCTAATCCTAGCCAAGAACATCTAGACAAAGCGATGTACATCATGTGCTATCTGGTGGGAACCCAGAAATATAACATTGTCTATGATGGTGAGAAGTCCGAGGGGCTACAGCCCTTCACAGATTCTGATTGGGCAGCTGACACTGTCAAACGCCAATCTACAATGGGTTACTTTGCTACTCTAGCAAGTGGCATTGTGTGCTGGCAGTCCCGTTTACAAAAAACTGTAGCACTGTCATCCACAGAAGCCGAATATATGGCTCTCTCCGACACTTGTCGACAGATAGTGTGGATAGAGTCCTTATTCCAGGAACTTGGATATGTACTGAAGCACGTACCAATCTGTGCTGATAATCAGGGATCCATCTTTATTGGATCAAATCCAGTTCAGGAAAGAAGGACCAAACATATAGACATTCGCTACCACTATACCCGCAAATGCATAGAAAATGACAAAGTCACGGTCGTTTTCATTCCTGGAAATGATAATCCAGCTGACATGTTCACAAAGAACCTTGGTGCTGTCTTATTCAGGAAATTTAGAGACTCTCTCAGAATTACTTTCGAGATTCAAACTTAGCTGCTTAGAGCGCTATACAGTTTGAGGGGGGGTGTTGAAATTAAATCCTGATACATGCTGCATACATGAGGCCATGCATGCAGCACACACATGTTACTGCGCATACATGTGGTAAACACATTCCTGAGTCATGTGACATCCTTACTATTATGTATATAAGGAGAACCTGTACTGTAGTAGATATACAGTGTTCTTACCTCTGCTAAACCCTAGCTCTAAGACTAACTAAACCCCAGGTAGGTTATAAGGAACGTGTCATCTCTTCCTCTGTGCAGCGTATGTAGTCTGCTCCAACACTGGAGTGACTTCAGCAGCACAAACTCTACCTTCGTCATGACAAGTGCAAGTTTGAGAAGACATGAATTGAGTACTTGGACCTGATTATCTTGGATGGACAGGTGGAGATGGACCTAGTCAAGATTGCTGGTGTTACAACCTGGCCCATGCCCACAAACAAGAAGGAGGTGCAGTCTTTCCTGGGCTTCATTAATTTCTATCAGCACTTTATTAAAGATTTTTCCCACCATGCCTGCCTGCTATTTGACCTCACTGGCAAGAAGGGATGGAAGTGGGAGAATGTGCAGCAGGAGGTGTTCAAGGAGTTCAAAGAGATGGTCACTTCCACTCCAATCCTTACCTTTGGTGATGACTTGCGTCCCTTCCATGTAAAAGCTGACAGTTCAGACTTTGCAACAGGCACAGTACTGTCCCAACAATCTCCCAAGGACTAGAAGTGGCACCCCATTGCCTTCTACTCAAAGAGTCTCAGTGCTGTGGAATGCAATTATGAGATCCATGATAAGGAGATGCTGGCAATAATACAAATATTGGAGGAGTGGCAACATTTCCTGGAGGATGCTCAACACAAGGTCCAGATCTGAATGGACCACAAGAACCTCGAGTACTTTATGACCACCAAGAAACTTAATCATTGCCAAGCCCGCTGGTCCCTTTACCTCTCCAGGTTCAATTTTTTCCTACATCATTGCCCAGGATGCAGCATGGGAAAGACTGATGCCCTCTCCCACCATCTGAATCATGGGGATGGGAGCAATGTCAATCAAGGTATCATGTTGTTGCAACCTGATCTGTTCACAGTCCATGCACTAGAAGGCATTGCCTTGGAGGGCAAGTAGCACAGTATCCTATGTGACATTCATCATGCAAAGCATAGCAGTTTACACAAGGATGCTGTGGCTCTGGCAGTGAAGGAGCTGAGGAAGGGATCCACAGCTTTGCTTCATGCAGCAGAGTGGGCAGAGAAGGACAACATCCTGTACTTCCATGACCACATCTACATCCCTAATGACCCCCAGCTGCGATGATGACTTATCGCTCAGCACCATGACTCCCTCATTGCCAATCACCCTGGATATTGGAAGATGCTGAAGCTCATATCACAGAATTATTGGTGGACTCAGATGTCTCAACTTGTTGGTCAGTACTGCCATACATGTGATCTCTGCTTATGCATCAAGACTCCATGACACAAACCCATGGGTGAGTTATACCCCCTTCCAGTCCCAAAGAATCATTGGAATGTTGTCAGTGTGGATTTTGTGGTGGAACTATTGGAGTCCAATGGGTTTGATGCGGTAATGTGTACAGTCAACTCTGCTGGGAAGCAAGCTCATTTTATCCCCACTCATATGACTGTCACTGCACTTGGAGCAGCTCGACTCTACTTGCGCCATGTATGGAAGCTCCATGGACTGCCTGGCACATTCCTCTGCAACCGAGGACTACAATTCATTGCAGAGTTTACCCAGGAGCTGTACCACCTGCTGGGAATCAAACTCCTCACCTTGACTGCCTACCATCCATAGACAGACAGACAGACAGAGCAAGTCAACCAAGAACTGGAGCAGTACATCCACATCTTCATCAATGAGTGACAGGATGATTGGGAATATTTCCTCCCCATGGCTGAGTTTGAACACAACAATCACATCCACTCTTCCACCCAACAAACTTCCTTCCTCCTCAATACAGGGTGACACCCATGCATGGGCTTCAAACCTCGACAAGTACCCTCGCACTTGGATACAGTGAACAAGTTTACAGAATGGATAAAGGACACCTTGGAGGAGGCAAAGTCAGCTTTGGCCAAGGTGAAGAACAACATGGCATGCTTCTACAACCAGCACCAATCACCAACACCCACATATAAGGTTGGTGATTGTGTCTATCTTGAGTCTAGTGACATTTCCACCACACGTCCATCCAAGAAACTTGCCTACCACTTTCTTGGACCATTCCTCATCACTGGATGTGTCAGGTCACATGCCTACCACCTACAGTTACCACAGTCAATGTCCAGACTCCACCCTGTCTTCCATATTGTAAAGCTACTGCCTGTTTCCACAGATCCATTCCATGGACATGTGACATGACCTCCCCACTGCCTACAGTCATTGAAGGTGAACCTCAGTACAAGATCAAGTCCATCTTAGACAGTTGCTTACATTGAGAGAAACTTGAATACCTGGTGCACTGGAAGAGTTATGGGTACAAGGAGAATTCCTGGGTTGCAGAGTCCGATGTGAATGCCCCATGACTGGTCAGAGAGTTCCACTAGCAACATTCCTCTGCACCTTAGCACATCCAAGCATCCAATTTTGGGCAAATACAGATTCAAATGCATCGAGGCAATGCATCATAGAAGGGGGGTGATGTAAGGGGAAAGGAAGGTGCCCTAGGTGTCTGGGCAATTTTCTGTGTTCATCCTGATTCCAATCCCCAAAGGATTCATGGCACTGAGCTATGTGCCAGTGATAGTAGGAGAAATATTGTTTGAGGTTCGACACTGAGTTTACAGAGACAGATTACACAAGGCTCAAGCATAGGGCAGGAGGCTATTTCCAGGATATGTGGGGACAGAGCCATCAGATGAGAGGAGTGTGCATACAGTTTGGCCAGCAGACAGCTTTGGAAGCCCTTGTGCATGTAAATACTACTGGCCTGCAAACAGCTACTCAAGCACATGCTCATATAGATGCGACTGGCAAGCAGATAGCCTCACAAACATGCACTCATGTTCATCAGCGCAACTACATCATGCTTTATACATATTGACACACATATAGTCATTGATACACAGATGCAGCACCTCACAGGATTGGACTAGGGCATATGTGTGTGGGCTAGCAGATACCCACTGCCCTGCTTCAGGTTCTCAGGCCCCACTGCCAGCTGGGCAATCTTGCATCCAGCGTACACCTAGTCCCACCAATACAGTGGCTTCCTCACACTACCCTTGGCACCAACCAAGGGACCAACAACAGGATATGCATGGTCATGGCTACACTACAACAGCAGGTTTGAAGCTAAATACTGGCACCCTAGTGATGGCTACTACAGCAACAGGCCCTGCAGCAGCAACCGATGAACAGGCATTATGCCAGACTATGAGATATTTTTCCAAAGTCATGACAAATACCACAAGCGAGCTGCCAGTCACAGTGATTAAGGAGCTGAAGGGTGGCTTCAAGAACTACACCCCACTGTTGCTATGCACTCACATGGCCTGCTCAAACGTGACATGATCCACTGATGCTTTTCACACTGAGATTGGGATGAATAACAGAGGCAAAATTTGGTTGAAGCAGAAGACTATGATGGCAGTGAAAGACCACTACTTGTCAACAGATGACTTCACAGAGATACATGAGAATTCACCCATGGCATGCAGAAACACCTCATTATGGGTGATGATGTTGAGCTGTGCATGCCTCAAGCCTTAGACTGCATGAATATGTTCTGAGAGTTTTTCAGCATCATTGCAGCTAGGCCAGATTACATGCAGGACTGGCCTGCATCCAGGGGCTACATTATTGAGTCCTATACTTCATGGATTGGAAGGATGGACAATTCATTCAGCCTCATTTTTGATGAGCAGCTGTTTTACAAGTATAAGGTGAAGAACCTGCTGCCAACAGTACTGGAGCAATTACAACAACCAGCTGTGGGCCCATCTTCCTTTCCAAGTTTTAGATTGAATAATTTTGGTGAAAATGGGTTCTCTTCTCAAGGGCACAAGGTCAAGAACATGGCTCACAGAGCTGGGGCACATCCAACCCCATGCATGGAGGATACCAAGCTCCAAACCTTTCCTCTTTCTTTCAACCTTACCAAGGACAAATGACCTTCAGATGTTATCTCTGCATAGAACCACACTCACACAGAGATCACCAGGGAAACATGAAGTGGCTTGTCACCAACGAGCAGGGAAAATAGATTGACAGGCTCCTCAGAAACAAAGTCATGTGCATCACATTCAACATTGGCTCTTCTGGTTGTCGACAAGGTCCCACCTGCACCTACAGCCACTCTTGTTCTTTCTGTGAATATCTCTCCCATAGATCTGCAAGATGCACCATCTGATGACATATTCCCAATTGTAACCAAGCTCAAAGCTGAGGCTTGGGAAATCACTCTGAGAGATGTGAGCATCCTGAATGAATTCAACAACATTCCGGTGGGCCTCAGGCAAGGCTTTCTCTGTGGTTTAAAAAATTTTCACTTTTCCACATGTCCATTCCTCAAAATCATTACACATTGCAAGAGGATGAAGAGCTTGTTGTTATGAAATATGCTAAAGGAATCACACATAGCAAACTATCGCATGGTTATGACCCAAATGAACTTTCTCACTCATCAGACACTTTCACACTGCCCCTCTTGCAGTTATCAATCAAGGTGGTGGCAAACGCTGCATTATCATAAACCACTTGTATCCAAAGAATAAGAATTGCATTGACCTTGAAACTTTGCCTCATAACACAGTGCAGAATTATATTATTGACTCTATAAAGACTTCTATTAATACAATTTTAGACTCAAAAAAGTTCCAATGTACCTGGGGATCATTTTTGGAGTGCATCCATTGGTGGTCAATGTGCCCAACAGAACGCAGGGAGCAGTTTTCAACATCAACTCCACTTTTCACAACATTTCAATTCATCTATCTGCATGCTGTTTCCTAGCAATAATGATTAAAGGACTAATCCATCTTGACCATATTTCAAATTTCAGTGCATCATCTTCCCCACCAATTTTTGGCAGAGTGGCAGATGCCATGGTCAAGATACTTTTGAGCTGAGGTATCGAGGTGGTTATTAAATGGGTGGATTATTTCATCTTCCTGCATTACCCTTCATATCGCCTGTCCAATGGCTCATACAAATTCACCTACTTATCAGCACTTGTATGGAGCATTGCAGAAGAACTAGGATGGCCATGGGCCCAACCAAAATTTGTCAATTTCTCAATGGCATTCATGTACATTTAGTGCTTAAAAGTCTGGTCCAGTCCCAGTGTTTATCCTTCTTGAGGGAGAACTAGAACTGAAACTAGTTCTTATATTACAAAATTTCTACCAAAACCAAACTGGACCATACAGGACTGGTCTGTGTCAGTTACAAGTCAACTGGACCTGGTTTGAAAACCAGTCCAACTGACAATATACTACTAATTATATGTAATAATGGTATACTAGAATATAAAATTAAAGAAAAAAAGAAAGAAAAAAAGTCCATCTGTGAGCAGTGGCTCACGAGGCTGGACAGCAGTGCTGGGGAAGACTCATCAGAAGAAAATGACCCTTCTATCTCATGTTTTGAGCAAGGAAGGGGTGGGTGTTGTGTTGTTGCCGTCTTGTCATCCTTGGCCCCTACTCGTTGTTCATCATCGTCCCCTGCTCATCATTTGTCATTGTTGTTGGCCCTTAGTCATCATTCCTCATTGTCATTGTTCTTTGCCTCCTCATTGGTGTTGTCATTGTTGGCATTGTTATCCTCGTCATTGGCATTGGCATTGTCTGTTGTCGAGAGTTCTTGGTTGGTGTTTGTGTTGTTCCATTAGCCACCCCATGAGCAGAGGCTCACAGCAGGGGCTGGGGCTGTCATTGTTGTTCCATTAGCCACCCCATGAGCAGGGGCTCATGGCGGTGAGGCCATAACATCATCATAAAGAGTGCTGTACCTAGAAACAAGTAAAAAGTTAGTTGTATATAAAGAAACAATAAATAAAGAAACTTACCTGGGGCCCAAACAATGACAGATGTCATTTGGGCCCTATTCCAATCTGAGGGGGAGGGCTAGTAATGCCAGTGGTGGTGGTGGGAAAGAAACACACTGCAAAATGTGTGGCAATGCAATACAAATAAAAGTAAAGATATTAATCAAAAATGTAAACATGTCAGAAATGCGTAAATGAAAGCATGTAGAAATAGTTCATCTTATTTAAATGGCTTGCATTTCACCTTTTTCATTTGGGTGTCCCCCCTTGTTTTCATAGTATACTAATATATAAAGTACCTACTAAGATGAAAAACTGCAAGTTTGGTCTGGTCTCAGTCCTTGGGACTGGACCTTGAAGCGCTATGTACATTGGTTTTTGGTGGGATCTATTTGCAAAGAGGGTGGAACTTCCAGAGAAGAAGAAGACCAAGTACTTAGAGCAGATCTCAACCTGGATGCATGGCTCACTTTAGTGTTTAAAGGTCTAGTCTATAGGACCAAAGAAAGACCATTAACAGAACCTAACTGGATAGATATTAACTGGACCAGCAGTTACAGTTAAGGGCTGGTTAATGTCTCCATGCCTCCAATGCTCATATTATTCCCAACATCTCTTTGTCATGCACATCATAATTTCTTTCCACATCATTCAATCCTTGGGACAAATATGCACAAGGATGCTATTTGTCATCACACATAGCATGGATAATACCACTGCAGTAGCAAAGTTGGTGATAGGTCCACTGTGCACACTAAGGTCTGGAAAAGATTCCTACTCATATCAACACACTACAACAAACGTTCTGAACCACTACAAACCCTATGAAACCTTTTTTGAACTATTTTGAACTATTTTGCACTATTTCGGATGACTTCGAGACATTTTGAATGCTTTCAAACTATTTTGCAACACTTCGAATGACTTTGCAGCATTTCGAATGACATAGGCCACCATATAGCTGTCTTGAAACACTTTCAACACATGCTGCACATTTGAAACAAACCAATTCACGGCATATCGAACACTACTGGATGCAAGGAGAGACGATAAAAGAATTAGGGTACAATAATAGCAGTTTTGGGGTTTCAATAATCTATTGAAACAACAAGAGAAGTACTCTTACTATATGGTGACACCGAACATTTCAATTATCATCATTTCTCATTTGTTTTTATGTTTTACAATACCTTGATTGCTGTGCACATTGCCTTGTGTTCTACAATTGTTATTATTTTCTTTTTAGTACTATTCCTTCAAATTGTATATAAACTTGTATTAGTTATAGAAAAAGAACACCAATGGGGAGCACAAGTTACCCTCTCACTTATCATCTGACTTAAGAGCCATTCTCTTAAGTCATATCTTCATGTCATATCTCTAAGTTCTGCGAAATATCGTGAACTTCTTTGAAACTATCATATTCGCTCCTTGTTCTATTGCACATTGCCTATTGTCTTTCAACAAACACTTCACATTCGCTAAACTCATTCCTCAATCTGCTTCAAACTTCTTCAAGCCTACTTTGAACTATCTCACACATCTTTGAATCTATTTTGAGCTCTTTTGAACACTTTCATATGCCTATACAGACTATTCGCACCATCCCTTATTATTTTGCATTGCTAAACACAATGTTTTGGTCTCAGCAGTGATATTTAGTACCAACTCGCACCCTTCCTCTGACTCATGTTATACCATCTGAAGCCATTTAGTAGGTTTTGTTTGGGTTTCCAGGTTGAGTACCATCATTGGATGCATCTGATTCCACTCATAAGGGATGCATGAAATCTACTGGGGCCAATATTGGCTCCTCCATGAACTTCCTCTTCAATTCCTCAAATGCTGTCTGCTATTGTTTCTCCCATCTCCATACTACTCCTTTTTATGTAAGGTTGTGTAAGGGTGCAGCAATTTTGGAAAAATTATGTACAAGCGACAATAATAATTTGTAAGTCCTAAGAAGGCTTGAACCTCCTTGATAAGGGTGGGTGCAGGCCAATCGACAATTGCCTGTACCTTAATGGGATCCATTTTGATTCCATCAGGATCGATCATTAATCCCAAGAACTCAATCTTCCTTGCCCCAAACACACATCTCTCCAGTTTCACAAATAGATCATTCTCTGCCAATCATCGTAACACCTCCTGTACTATCACTTCATGGTTTTCTTCATTCTCTGTGGATATCAGAATATCATCAAAACTGATGAAATAATAAATAGAACAAAATAATCAATCATTGGGACAGTTTTTTGACCCTCAATTTTTTTATCCATAACCATGCTGTAGTCATCTGAATCTTGGTGGGATTACTTGTAATGACAATAAACAATGTCATGTAAGTTTGTTTATTATAGTTTGACATGTTGAAACTGGTTCAACCATCTTCTTTCCTTTCAACCACCACATGAAGCCCTTATTCTCTGCCCAACACTTTACTATCATCTCTCTTCTCCAGGAGGGGTATTCCTTGCATCAGATCCAGTCAAAAACCAATGTTGGAAAGTCCACAATTGGCAGAATCAAAGAGGAGATGGATTGGAACAAGGAAAACAACATGGGAGGTCATTTTTCCAAGCTCTCTTCTGATGACAAGCAATCCATCATTCAACAAATCACTACTGGAAAGCTTGACAATGCTATCTAGGCCACCAATTTTATCAACAACATCATTCCCAGTCCTGTCACTCCTCAGACTGTCAGAAATGCACTAAAGAAGAATGATTTGAGCCATTACCAAGAAGAAACATGCCCTTCTCAAAAAAGCCCATTGAAAGGCTCATCTCAAGTTTGCCAGATACCATAAAAATTGGACTTTAAAGGATTGGGAAAGGATCTTATGGTTAGATGAGACTAAAATTAACAGGATTGGGTCAGATGGGAAGGTTTACACTTGGAAAAAAAGGGGGGAACCACCTTCAGATAGAACCACCACACCTACTGTCAAGCATGGGGGGGAGAATAACCTTATGGGGTGGGGTTGTATGTATGGGGTGGAATGGAGTAAGGAAGCTCACAGATGTTCAGGGGATCATGGATTCACAACAATACTGTGATATTTCGGAGGATGGAGTGGTAGAAAGCTTTGAAAAGCTGGAGATGGCAGAAGGGGAGAGGATCTTCCAGCAGGACCATGACCCCAAGCACACCTCCTACAAGGCTACAAAATGGTTTGAAGACAATGTCATTCAAGTGCTTGTCTGGCCTGCACAATCCCCTGACATTAACCCCATAGAACACCTGTGGGTCAACCTCAAGCATGCCATGCAGCAATACCCAAGACCACCAACTGGAGGCAGGAGTTGTAGGATAGAGTAGTTGAGGAGTGAAACAAAATTCAACCAGAAGCATGCCAAAGGCTTATATAAAGCATGCCCAGGAGGATAGAAGCAGTTATCAAGGCAAAAGGAGGCCATACCAAGTATTAATTAGTTAGAAAATTGAGGGTCAAAAAACTGTCCCAATGATTGATTATTTTGTTCTATTTATTATTTCATCAGTTTTGATCAGAATCACATGATTCTTGCATATTCTGAAAGCTATGATGATACACTATTATATATATGTTTCACAGAATATAATAGAATGATGGTGTTGTGTTGTGAGCCAACCTCTTTAAAATAGCAAAACATTGGAACAGTTTTTTGAGCCACTGTAAGTCCTTCGAGGGGGAGTTTGAATATGCTGAGAACTGCCGGAGGTAGGTAAAATACATTTTTGCTTCATTTTCAGGATGTTTGCATTTCAGAGCGTTCATTTTTCACATCATTTTTGACTTCTTTTTTCGGTCCATTCTGATCATTCTTCTCCAAATAACCCAAAAATGAAGCCGAAAATGAGCTGAAAATGGCGGCTACCATGAACAACCCTAATCTCAGGGTTTGCCTGAAGTGCGAAATTTACAAGTTTTGCCAGTCGTTGAGGTACATGTTGAAGTTGTGGTCATTGGGAAAAACTTTTAACATGCTCATGAATCGCTTGGAGATGACTGTCTCACAAGTCCAACGACGGTGTTCGCCGAAAATCACGTGTTGCGAAGAACTTGCTGGGTCAATAGCGATCACTTGCCTTGGATTTGGCGTATCTGCAAATCGTTTTTTCTGATGTAAAAGGAAATTTCTTCATGATCGTGGTAAGCTGATTGGCTGACAGCTTAGTAAAACGGTTGCAGATACGCTCTATTCAATTGGTTTCCTTATCATCGACAGTGACAGCCATGTCAAAGATCTCTAACTGCTCAGCGCTACAGTAATTCAAGTCTTCGTCAAACCTTGCTTTTTTGGGCCTGACAAGTGACAGCCTCAATCTGATTTTCTTTCTTTTCGAACCCCGAGGGTGCCTGTGCATGCGAAGAAGATATTGACTCGAGGTTCGGGCTGGTCTTAACCCCCCAACTGTCTGAAGCGCGGCGTACTGTACTCTCCCTACTTGAATCTAGGCCACCCCCCACTCAGGGCCATTCTCAGTGAACTCGTGAGGTACTATCACGGCCACTTGTCATATTTCTCTTCTCACGTGCTACCAACGGGCCTCGGTGAACTGGGATAGGAAACTCTGGAAGGCAACATGCGCGGGCGCAGGGGAGCTCGAATCCTCCATAAGCCACTATCCTATCTGGAGGTTCTTAAATGACTGGAATTCCCTTGATGCCCGAACTCACACCGAATTTCGCCACGAAGTATCCGGTCAAAGTGTGTAAACCTCGGCTCCCCCTGTGTCCGATATCCAAACCGACGGCTGTTACAAACTGTTTGCCACGCCCACCTGTGTACAATTCTTCCAACGCAGATGCGGAGAGATCCATTGAGATGCGGTACATACTGCTACTTCGCTTCTGCATGACGACGTCATTGACGTCTCGCCTCTGCGACGTGGGTTTCCACTCTCCACCAGCTGTATTTGGAAGCAGGCTCGCCGTCCTTGGCGGAAACTTTGTGCTAGGGCGCGCCCATAACTGCTCTGTCGAGACTAGGGTTCTATGGGGGGGATGGAACTAATTTTAGACGCAGTATCAGATCATGTAGAAGGAGAGCTGTTGCAGATAAAAGAGGTAAAGAAAGGACGCGTACCGGAGTTTCCGATGAATTACAGCTGGTGGATGACATCACGTCGCTCGCTCATCTGCCTTGCAGTGCTCTCGGGCTCTTACGCAAACGTATGCAGTTAAAGCGAGAGAGGTGCTAGCTTAGCTGCCGACCGAAGGATGGATATTATTATTGGACGATATTATTATTAGGCGCATGAATTATGTAATACCATGTCGAACCTTACAGTTTTCCTTTTCGGATGAAGTCGTAAAGCCACAATCTGCAAATATAAAGCTCTGTCAGCCAATCAATGTATTGCGATCATAGAAAAATTCTTTTCGTATTCGTGAAAAGAGTAGCATATACGCTCTAGTCTCCAGCATAAGGTGCATTCTGACAGAGATTTCCCCCACGAAGAACCATGCGCCTCAGAAGCTGCTAAACATACTCTCATATATCTCATAGTAGAAATCACCAGGATCATCGTTGTCGTCTTGAAGGGTGCCATGGAATTAGAAGTTGTCTGATCAACAATCTGTGCTCCACGTGAGAACATCTTGAACTGGTACGCGGAAATATAAAAGGTATGTAACCGCTGTACATGTCAACTGCGAAAATAGCTGATCATGATCGGAGGACAGACTAAAGGAAGAATCAGGTTGCGCAAGGGTCAAGTCCATCCTGATCCAGCAGATCGACGATAACAGAAACCCCCGAACTGGTGAAATCAAGAAGTCCAACAGTTGTTACATTGATAAGAAATAGTGGTATATAGTATAAAAAGCATTGCATTTACCGCTTGCACACGGCCATACGATTTTCGTGAGAAGAAATGATTCAGTTGAGTTTGGATTTCGGAGTTGACTTGATTGTGCGGAGAGAGTGTGCAATGTAGCCATATGAGTCTACCATCAGCGCGATGGGAATGATGACCCAGCTGTAGATGCAAAGTAAGATGTCTGTAGAATGACAATAGGACATGCATGCTCACATGACGTTCATAAACTTGGAGGAGCAGAATCAGATCGGGCTATATCCCATGTAGTATAACCACTTACGACAAGATACACCCAAAGGTAGAGCCAATTCGAGGTATTCAAGTTTGGGCTTCCGGTCAACCATTCTGGGCAAAAGGTCATCCAACTACGAAGCACGCGGTCAAAAATAGACCCAAGATGGGAGTTCAGAACCTTACCCCCCATAAAGCTCCGCCGTGCTTAGCAAAACTATCCAGTAATGCCTTGCAGGATCATCGTTCACCAATAGTTTGAGGATGAACAGGCACAATGGGACTCCCCCAAGGACAGTCAGAATCTCCAGGGACACGACGGTGGGATCAGAGAAGCCCCACCGGAAGTCGGCCGCGGCATATTCTCTCCCTTATCGTGAAAAGCCAGGGTGAGATATATATGAATGTCATGATATTTGAGACGCACACATTGCAGCGAACGGCCCAGAACTTGTATTCACTTGGCGCCCGAACACTGAGAGGTACAGAAAAGACCCTTCAAATCCGGTATGGATCATTGCATCGAACGCCTACAGAAGAGACAGACTCGTTAGGACAGAGTGACAAACTACAACGCGAAAAGGTAACGCACAATCCATATGAACGTCCACCGATCCTGCCACCTTGCATTCTTGGATAAGAATATTTTTGAACCGGTGTAGGAAAGCAAGACGACACCCAGAACACCAGCAAGCGAGTAGACAGATGTAACAGTGAAGAATGGCGAAGTTACGTTAGCCATGCTTGTTGCTGTTAACTTGCTATTCAGTATGTTTCCACGTTAGGGTTGCGGAAAATGGTTAAAAATAGTTCACTTGATGTTTCATTTGAACATCAAAAAATGACGTGCGCGTCCAACCGCCTGAATGTACAAGCAAGTACTTACAGATTCTGTTCAAGGAGACTGTCAAGAGACATCATGTGACACCACTGACGTGGTAAAAGTACTTGGGTCGCCTAGTTGTCAGACTGATCACGTGAGACGTCTAGCCCAATCAAATGGCCTCCGATTTGTCAACAACCTCATTGGGCTATCTGGCTGAGCGCTGAACGTTGAACGTTGAACATTGAAAGCTGAGCGCTGAGGCGTTCAAACCTCTGCATATTGCATAGCATCGAGTCAAAGGCGCTTTATATAGATAGACCATACTTGAGCGATATACCAATTTTCCTCTTTCCTCAAATGTTTGCATCGCTCCAAACGTCTACACTCAAGATAGGGCAGTTGAATATCGGTGTTAACAACGCCAACATGTCGAGTTCGTATTCTCGGAGACCATCAGCTGTCAATAAAACATGCCGGTCCGCTCTAACATCGAGATCTATGACCCACATTGAAAATGATCGAATGGTCACTGAGTGGCAGTGATAGGCTGAGGCAGTGGTTCGGAATGGCATATAACCATGACAGCATAGGCTCATGCACCACATTGGACTGACGATAACACGTACCCTGAGTATCTGGCTATCGGTGTACTTATTTAAAAGTGTCGTAGCGATTCGTGGAGTGGAGGAAGACTTCCCATACGTTCAAGATTTCTGATACATACCACCATAGACTCCGTATTGAAGACCAGCTACGCAGGTCCGTGACATACATTTGATGCAGCCCATTGATCTTCGCCATGATCATGACCTTAAAGGCTAGTGTTAAAATGACGTGCGCAGTGCGAGAAGTTCGGAATAGTGCGAAGATGCAATATCCACAGGTTCGCCAAGCTCTCGGCGACAGCAGTGACTCCATCGTGTCAGATATAAGAACCGCGAGCCATTTCAGTACCCGAGATGTGAATGAAAATTACCCACATATGAAATACGCTACGCTACAAACAACATGTTGACGGTGGAGAAACCTCTTAACCCCGTGCAGCCAGTGATTGCAATGATTCCTGAGCCACAGTTTGTTTCTAGAAAATGCTTTTGTGAATTGGCCACGCAACCCTTGATCCCAAACGAAGTGGTTGAATGTGAAACGATGGGTGGCGTGGCAATTGGAAGTGTCAGAGACCGGTAGCACGCGATCAAAGATACACACGGTGCATCCAGTTTCGCAGGTTACATCCATATGGAAATCTTGGAGCTGGTATTCCAAGTTAAGTCCTCATCCGAGTCCTCGCACCGCATAAAGGTGCTTTGGACGATGAGCCAAACTGGCCAGGTCAGGCGGGGCCAGCTGCTTTCCTTGTGCGACACGAGTCCAATGACGGCAGCGGCCACTTCGCTGCATACCCACCCTATCACACCTGCGATCCAAAATAGGCCGAGGGGATGTCCTTTTATCGTACGGTGACAGTTTAATCAGCACAGCTGTCACGAGCGTATTGAGAAACGGCATCACCGTAAGTATTTGTGCCTTTAAGGTTCTTGATCTCCGCCCACTACCTTCAGCCTCTCCGAATTCCACGCACCAACAAGCTATGGTCCTGCCGGTGGCAGTTTCCGTTATGCACGACGTTCAAGATGCTCGCCCACTCAAGAGGCCTCGAAAATTAGGTGTTGCACCTAGGCCTCGGGACTCCGAGGACAGCAAATACGTTCCTAATGTACCTGTGGATCACATCTTTATCTCTGAGGGCAACGTCATGAAAAAGGCTGGGGGGAAGAAGGTGTGTCAGGAACTGACGCAATATCGCGTTGACTGACGAAGCAACCTTCCAAGGCGCCTCTTTCATGTTGCGAATGTAGAAGGTATCTAGCCTTTTCCCTCTTTCAATGCCGTCAACGTTTCATTCACGCCGTGCATGGTATCTAGGCTCAAGTTACGGGTGCGTCCCTTATTGTCACGCACCGTGAGCGTATTCATCAATCAGCGGAATTAGTGCGACCGTAGTTTTCCATGCGCGTCATGCAAGGTAAGAAAAATAATACTCATCACCGCAAGCCTATGGCTTGCTTGGCTTGCTCATTCTATCTATTCTACAGAAGCGAGGGTGCGCAGAAATATGTCCAGATGGTACGCTACAATCGATCGCATTACACACTTCAAACGTGACGGGGTAATGTTATTCAAGGTGTCCTGGTGTCTGGCAAGGGCACTCGATTCATTCTTGCCAACACTGAGCAATTACATACCAAGATACATGAAATGAGTGAACGGATCCGTCATCTCGAAGAAGCCCTCGAAGCCCTCCATTCACAACACTCAACCGAGACTCATCCTTTGTTGCGTTCAGAGTATATGGGCATCAAGAGCACTATGGGCCTGTACGGTGGCATACAAGCAGGCACAGATACCTACTCAACTCCTTCAGACAATGGACATGATTATGAGTCAAAATCTGCACAGATGGAAATGGATATCCGTAGTCCAAACCAAGAAATTCGAAAAACCGTTCAGCAGGTTCGCCCCATCCTTGCTTCTCATCATACTGTAGCTCACTTATGTCTTAGTCCTGCCAGTTCAAAGTGCAGCCGGAGAGTCCAGATGCACTATATAACGAAGTTATACGATTGAGCCATAGCTATCCTCTGCCGGATAACGTATCCCCCGAACCTAATTTGCCCTTGCGCGAGTATATCCATGGGATGCTCCCCGATCGATCAGAAGCTGAATACCTTTGGGAACAAGCTCGCCAAAACGCATTGTGGCAGTAAGCCAATATTCTAATAATAGCTATCCGTTCCCTGAAACTGATTCGACCCAACGAAAGGTACAACCCTCACCCAAGTGAGACCTTCTTTCCGAACCTTGCACACCACTGTTACACCTCCTCGACCGAAGACCTATGTCCCCGGCGTCTCGCACTGCTCTTCATGATCCTATCCGTGGGATGTTTGGTGGACCTTCATAAACGCAGTGCAGACTCCCCTGATGCCGAGCGGTACCACCAGCTTGCGCGTGCATCGTTGTGCGAAATCCCCGTCATGGAGGAGACCAACGTCGAGACTATCACAGCCCTATTTTATGAAATATGGTATCTGCTAGTGTTTTCTGATAAAAAGAAAGCCGCGGGATACGCGTGGGGCTTGATGGGGCTTACGGCCAAACTTGCACAAAGCGTGAGCAATTTTTTCTCTTCATCGCATTTCTCGTGCAGGGTGCTTACGACCGGTGCTTATAGATTGGACTTCGTACGCCCTTTCTGTTGCTTTGAAAAGAGACGAACTTACTATTTTTGACGTGTTGCTTTAGATCGCAATCACGGGGGATCCAAAGTCATCCCGGAAGAAGTTGAGAAAAGGAGGTCACTGTTTTGGGAACTTCTTTACTTGGACGCTAGACTTGTGAGTTCTTGAGAGAAAGCTATTCTCGCATCTTCATTAGCGTCATGTCATTTCAGTCTCTTTCTCTGGGTCGTCCTCCTTCCCTATGTATCAAGTACATGGATTGCCAGCGGCCCTCGTATAGCCCTGATTTTGGTTGCGATCCATCGGAAAGCTTACACTATTGTTTGTGCCACCCGTATGCCTTTGTTTCATAGAATCTGTCACTAATGGCACTTTGTGTTTCACGTCAGATCAAGAATGGAAACACTCTTGCTACAGGGAATGCCTTGCCCCTGTCCTGGAAATCATCTCCCAGCCGTCATTACTGGAGTACAATGTGGTTATCGAACTGGACAAGAGAATACGTGACTTTTCAATTCCGGACCCTTTCCGAAGTGGAGCTCTGCAGTCGCGTTCACTAATCATGCAAAAGGCATCCCTTTCGACCGCATTGGAAGCTGGTAGGTCTTTTGGATAATCAAAAGTGCCAAGCTGATCTATATACGACAGTTCTCTTGCAACTGCACCGTACGTTCTTCACGCGTGCCCTCAGTGGACCTGAAGAAGCCTTCAATCGGCGACATAAGTACGCACCTTCTGTAGTTGCTGTGTTCCTGAGTGCTTCTCGCATGATTGCTACCGTGCAAGATCTATACCAGCGGGAGCCTCAATTGACCGCACGGATTTTGGGGTACTGGTCAAATGCTTTTTCGGCCGCGGTCAATATCTACCTCATCGTCCAATTTGAAGTAGTTTCTAATAGTCAGTGCAGGTTGCCTTATGCTTGCTTGTTTCACGCGCACCGTTTACTTGCTTGTCACCGGCCGCCCTTCAAGAGCTGGAGCGGGCCTGGACGTTGTTTAACTCCGCAAAAGACACGTGCCCCCGCGCGATGCAAGTAGTAGTGAGTTAGCTACTGATCGATGTCGCTCCGTTGTTCACCATTTGACGATATCAGCCGATCTTGGAGACTATGGTGAAGAAAGCGAATGATATCTATAATCGGTGGGAGAGCGGGCAGGAGATTCAGACCGTGCTTCAGCATGTAGTCACCGACGAAGCCGAAGTAGGTGTAAACTTACTCTCATCGTCAGCGAGAAGCTTCGTTTCTCGAGCCGAACGGCATCCGCAAGTAACCCACGATCCCTTCGCATATACGCACCACAGCCTTGCGCAGTGTATCATCGAGGTCCATCAGAGGGCCAAAGCACTGTACCCACAGCGCAAACCATGCAGGTGTTCAGGATCAGTCAGTCCGCCCTGTCCGCCGTCCCATTTCTGGGCTCCCCCGCCGAATATTCCACAGACGTCGCCTGTGCTTCCAGACTTGTATTCGAATGCCTTCCAGAGAGATGTCTTCTCGCCCAATGGTCCTCCCTCCCCTTCCCCACAACCGCAATCCCCGCTTTCGCCAGCGTCGAGGCTGGCCATGGTTGACACACTCAACTTCGAGCTGGGTGCTCTAAATTCGAACACAGATCAGAGCTGGATGTCGTTTTTTTAGGTCTGTGGTTCTAGAATTTGCCGACATTCGGCAAGGCGAAATATGTACCCGCCTGTGCCATCAAATCACCGAGTCCCTGGACCCTGCGTTTGTCCGGATCCGGCAGATCTTTTACGATAGACGCTTAGATCTGATCTCCTTCCATCTCGGCGTATCGTTTGGATGCTACTTATTTCACATGCATGCAAGTCTCTCTCCTTGTATTCTGGTGGTGTGTGTGTTTTTTTTGGTTACCTCTATGTAGGTTTTGTAGTGTCATTAGGTAGAATATCATAAATATGTCAGCATAACGCCTCCTGTGATGGATGAGGAAGGAGTCCGAGAATATCGCAGAGATGCCGACTCGAGGGGGGGGGCAGACTGCCAAATTGAACTTGCGATCACAAGGACCGTATAATTCCGAGTTTTCAATAATTATAACAAGCGTCTGGCTTGAAAAGATATTTGAACGTACACCACGGAGTCACGGGTTGATCTGGGCTTCGAAAAGTCTTTACAGCTTTCATCTTGACTTCATACCACATCTATCTCTACAACCTCTTTCAAATGCTCGAGGCAACCCCCGACTACAGACATCCACATCCTTACGACGAGGAACGTAAGCGTCCCAGCAAGAGAGCCCGCAGTGGTCCCGCCGGGAGTAGCTGTCATGATCCCGCGACTCCGCTCGGTGATTCCGAAGAACCTCCAGCACCAAGCGAGAAAGCAAACTTGAAAGTGCCCGCAGTCCAACGGGTCCAGGACAAAGACAAGAATCGCAAGCTGTCCTGCAAGGAATGTCGTCGGCGAGTAGACAACTTGACACGTTGCCTCGTTATCTGGTCTTCTAATCGATACCCGCTTCCGTTCCGCAGGCTGAAGTTGAAGGCAAGGCTACGCCTGTTCTATTGTAGTGGTATATAATATTGACGAGCCTATTGTGAATTTTCCGAAGTGTGATCGCGTTTTCCCATGCCAGGTATGTTCTTGAGATTTCATCGGGCTCCATGACTAAATTTACAACACAATCGTAAACTACAGTCTTGCGTCAAGCGAGGATGCGGTAGCCTTTGTCCAGAAGGTGTGTGTGTAGTTTTTGTCTTGGTCTTTCCATCCTTCGCCATGTTGACTGAAGCTCCAAGGTGCTTTGACGTCTGGACGGGGGAGTCGGTATGTGATTTCAAATTGCGATACATATCAGGGTCCATTTAATGCAAGACGAAAAGGTTTATACTGGCCAACACGGAACAGCTCCATGAGAAAATAATACAGTTAGGTGACCGTGTTCGGCAGCTTGAAGAAGCACTCGAAACGGCACAAGCAAGCAGCTCAAACCAGCCCCATCCCCTGCTGTCTCCAGACCTCCTCCGGATTAAGACATCTCAGGATTTGTATACTGTCTCTCATGTTTCGAAAAGTGCGGCACCGTCGCTAGATCCTCCCCTATCCCTTAAAGACGATTATTCCCGAGATGCCACTGGATCACTCTCTCTAACCCATCCCTCCAATTCTAATACCCACGCAGTGGAGGAACTAGAGCATTCTGTGAGGAATGACTCCCCTCCGCCGGAGATTCCTCCCGATATTCTCCAGCTCAGTGCTACCTTTCCATTCCCTTGGTCGGTCGATCTTAGGATCCGAAAGCGCATACGGGAGGCACTACCTTCTCGACACGAGGCACGAACCATCTGCGAAGAAGCACAACGGAATGCTCTTTGGCAGTAAGTTGTGTTATGTTACCTTATCTCTTTCCACGCTATATCCAGAAAATTAGATATAACATGGATGCCTCCGAGACCTTCCTCCAGAATCTGCTTCATCACTGCTACACTACCTCCATCGAGGACCTCAGTCCGCGACGCCTTGCTTTGTTACTCATGATTCTTTCAATTGGATGCCTGGTAGACCTCAAGCGACCTCTTGGCAATCTTCATGGAGAAGCATATCACCATCTTGCTCGAGCTTCAGTCTGTGAGATACCCCTTATGGAGGAGCCGGATTTTGATGTATTACACGCCCTTGTACGCGAAACAGTTTATGTTACAAACGGAAGCTGACAACGCAATGATTAGTTTTTTATGATTTGGTTTCACTTAATCTTCTCCGACAATAGGAAAGCCGTTGGCTACGCTTGGAATTTAATGGGGTTCGTTGCGAAACTTGCGCAAGGAGTACGAGATGATACTCTTTCTTTTTTGTGATACCTAATTATTATTTATATCCTCACAGCTTGGACTTCGTGAGTCAAGCAATTTTGCCTTTGCTTCTCCCTTGGCCGTAATGCCTTTCGACAGACCGCGACAATTCCCGGTTGAAAGGCATTCCAGAAGAGGACGAAAAGCGGAGAGCGGTCTTTTGGGAGCTATTGAACCTCGATTGCAGAATGGTGATTCTTGTTATCTTGTCTTCTCCCTGCGTAGGATCAAATAGCTTACACTCGGATCTAGAGCTTGTCACTCGGACGTCCGCCTTCAATTTGTCTCTCGCATGTCGATACAAAGCCCCCGTCATATAATGGAACCGGTCTGTACGTGCCAAAGGAGGAAGTGGTCTGTACGTGTCGACATCTCTCCATACCCTCGTAATCGGATTAATTGATATCCTGCAAGACCACGAGTGGAAGAATGCATTCTTCATCCAGATCCTCACACCTGTCCTCGAGGCGATAGTGGCAGTCAATTTCCCCAATTATTCGAACATCATCAACCTGGACAAGATGGTTCGGGACTTTGAGATACCTGCTATACTCGACGAGCAGTATAACCATGACGTTCGGCCTCGCTTTCTAGTCATGCAACGAGCTCTTGTGTCCATGGGACGTGACATAGGTATTCTATTTTGCTTGCTGAAGGTAAAAGGCATCCTCACTAGCGATGCATCTACAGCTCTATTGCAGCTCCACCGCCGCTTCTTCACCGAAGCAATGAGCGGTCCGGAACCTTTTGATCTTCACCACCAGTACGCACCTTCTGTCCTGGCAACATATCTCGGTGCAGCCTCCGTAATATCGGCAGTTGAGACTCTTTTCGATCAAGAACAGCAACTAAGCGTGCGCTTCCTTCATTTCTGGTTCAATTCGTTCTCAGCAGCTGTAAGCTCCGTTTCATCTGAACAACCCCCCCTCTCTTGTATTAAGTACATGACGGAATTTTCCAGGTGACTCTTTCATTATTTATATCTCGTGCTCCGTCCACTCCTCTGGCTCCGTATGCCTTACAAGATCTGGACCGCATTTGTCAGCTTTTTCGGAGAGCTTCTAAAATACTACCGTTCAGCGGAAAATCTCTCGTGAGTCCTGTTGAAGAATGGGCCTTTGATTGTTTAAGCTGATGAGTGCGTGGTACGACATCAACTTGAAAGCCTGTCATGGAAAAGTTATCTGGCAGAGCTCGCCGACTTTTTCTACAATCCCGCTCCACAAACTCTCCGTCGGGTTCCTCTGCACAACATATCGGGCAGCCTGCCTATCAGAATAATACTTCCAAGCATCCTACAGCGCAGCCGTCATCAAATAAACTCCCAGAGTCGTTCTCGAACGTCCATTCCCATCTTGTCAGGTATGCAGAACAGATCAAGTTCACAGCCGCGCCAAATCCGTACCAACACCACCACGAAACAACTGCGCAACGCAGCCTTCGACAACCAAGGGGTCCATCACCATCGTCATCTCACACAGATCCCAGAGCGACCGGGGAGTCATGGATGCCAGATATCTACCAGTACGCCAGTGTAGGTGTCGGTGTAGAGGAGCGATATACGTGTGCACAGGCCCAGGCGACACCCTTCATCCCATCCTCGCCTAGGATAGATCAAAACGACACGTTCAATTTTGACCATGGAGCGCTGATGATTGACTTGGAGGAAACGAGTTATATGGCTTGGTTTTAGCAAGTTTAGATGCTTGGATATATTGTATAAAGGAAGATTGGTGTGCATACTGTATAGCAACTACTTGCGTGTTGTATATACTGCGAACTATGTATCTAGACTTTAGTGTACATAAATGGCTCAGAAATTACATAACACAATCCTGTTCCCTTTCAAAACGGCCGTCGTAACATGGCTCGAATACGAGAAGTCTGGTCACCCAATCTTGATATGGAGATGCGCAATATCCGTGATGTTATCGAACATTATCCATATATCGCAATGGTCCAAGTCTCGCGCTCTCTCTGCCCTGCCCTGTCGGCTTAAACAAAGTCTAGGATACGGAATTCCCTGGAGTTGTGGCTCGCCCAATAGGAACTTTCAAGACATCCTCCGATTACCATTACCAAACGATGCGATGTAATGTTGATCTGCTGAAGATCATTCAGGTCGGCATCACGCTCGCAGACGAGGAGGGAAACTTTCCGGAGGAGTGTTCTACTTGGCAGTTCAACTTCAAATTCAGTGTCAAGTGAGTTCGTAATAGTCATAAATTCTATATGAAAGTGTATGATATCCTCATATCCTTTCCAGTGATGACATGTATGCCCCGGAGTCTATAGAACTTTTGCAAAAGTCTGGATTTGACTTTCAACGGCACGAGGAGATCGGAATTTTACCGAACGACTTTGCAGAGTTGATGATAACATCGGGAATGGTACTGGCTCCTGAAACGAAATGGATTTCGTTTCATAGGTGAGTGCCTTTCATCCACTTCCACTCTCGTCCTATGAATGTGCACACGAATATATGTCTTTTAAACTCATCTTGTTTATTGTTTCTGTGGCAGTGGACGTACTCATACTTTACAGTGGTTATGATTTTGGCTACTTTGTAAAACTTCTGACCGCCGAGTCATTGCCTACAACAGAGGACAAATTTTTTGCTATCCTCCGAATGTGGTTCCCAACCGTATACGACCTCAAATTCCTGATGCGCGCTACCGAAGTCCTGAAAGGAGGTCTGCAAGAGGTCGCTGATGATTTGGGCGTGCGTCCGTCATGCATTGTCTATGTTGCTTAGTGCTAAGCCATATATATCCAGGTCGTGCGAATTGGCTCATCTCATCAAGCTGGATCAGATTCCCTCCTGACGGCTTCTACTTTTTTCAAAATGCGAGAGCTATATTTCAATGGTCAAGTTGACGATGCAGAGTTCTCTGGGAAGCTGTACGGGCTGGGCCAGACGTTTACGGTCTCAAACGGTCTCGCAGATCCAGGTCGAGGTGGTACGACGATTGCTGAGAGGGAAGACCGTGGCTCATCAGCCAGAGAAGCACACAATCAACCACAAAACGCAAATTCATCATCACAGACCCAGATGGGCATGGGACCTATGCAGTCTGGTTCTCTGCCCAACGCGTTACAGTCAGTCTCGTATGGGCCGATGGGTACCAACGGTGGATATCTACGAACATCATTAGTCGGTGGTGGCCGGTAGTCTACGTCTGTATTAATACGTCGTGTAGTTATTTGTATTGCTGTCCACTTCATGCTGGGTTCTGTGGTTTCATATTGTATCTGTCACGTGCTCACTAAGCGAAGTTTTAACTTCGGTTGCTTACTTCACTCGAAGTGCTCTCTCTTTGAAAGCTTGGGATGTGACATAAGTACATAGCTAACGTGTGCACAGATGCAATACAATATCCCCTTCACTAGGAGGATATTCTTGGAAAGTGCGTCGCAGAACTAACTGTGTCCGCAGCCGCCTCGCCGCCGCCCGCGGCGCGAACTCGAAGTGGACTACAGTGGCAAGCTCACCCCAGTCCGCCACCCGCGCGTCATGACACCCAAGAGGCGTTGAACAAAGAGCGTTACAAGCACAAAGATGCACTACCGAATATCTGGAGCAGTTACACACAACTAGAGATTTATCTTCTACCATGCAACTACCTAGTATCTTGACCACTACTGTGTGAGTGCACCGTTGCTTAATGGAATCATCATTGCAGTCATCCATCGCAGGAATACTGTTCCATCCTCTGATGAAATCATCAAGAGAATCTAAACAGTACTCGAAGGTAGAGACTGCATCGACGATGCCAGGGCGACAACTGTGCGCACTCAAACAACAGCAGGAGGCCTTGTAAGGAAATGAAGTAGACCACGAACAACAAGACGAGCTTTAAAGGTCTGAAACAGCAATGCTCCCTACTTGACGGAATGTTAATGATGCTGAAGGTGAATCGTTAACGTACGCAGGAAGGCCATAAGTGGCCGTAACTTTGTTATCAATTCTCTACTGACCTTCCATTCTACTATGTCAGCTTCCGTTGAACACTCGAGACTTATAGCCTCCGTCGATCTACTCCGTCTTGTATGTCGCGAAGAAGACAATCACCGACATCAGATGGTGGAAAGAGCCTTAGGCAGTTGAACTGCTATGGCTAGGAGGGTAAATGATGTGTGCGCCCACTGATTGTTGACGACTCACAGCCTCTTATATCCAAGGATTTTAAGGCTATATAATCGAAATTGCATGTGCCTCGCTGTCGGCTGTCATAACTCATGGGAAGCTTCCACATCTCACACATGTACGTTTTTTTTTTTTTTTCAAGTTGCCTATCGCAGACTAGGAAATTCATTAATACTTTTTCTGTAACTTCCTCATCGATACCTGATGACCCGACCCTTGTCCAAGCCACTCCTTGAAAAATTTTTTTCGGGAGTCATAGACCGTGCAAATCGACCGGTTCTTCTCCGGCAAAACGGGTCATCTAGCTAAGCCTTTTTTTTTTTTTTTTGGCACTTTTCAAGATGCTCCGGCTACTGGCATGTACAATGATATGCAAGTTTGACGTTTCACTTTACAAATTCAAAAAATGCGTGTGATGGTATGTGGTACTCTCCCACCCACTGGGTATATCCTTGTCACAACTAACGCGTGTGTTGCCTCTCTTCTTGCACAATCCGACGCGTCCGACCAGAGGATGAGTTGTCTGTAAGCGTTCCCACCCCCTGATTAGTATACGTGCTATGTCTTCAACTTCCCTCATGTTATCTTTGCTTCAAATTTTACAGTGGAGATCCACCCATTAGGTACATATACACAGCTGTCATGTGTATGGCTTTCCTTATCAAACTCCGGGTTTTGTGTACCCAGAAAGTAGGCTCAGTAAGGGCATGTGTGATCGAATTCGGTCCTAATACGGAGTGTCTTGTGTCTCCGAAATTGATCACAGATACGTGGCGTTATATTGAACGTTCAATACCAGGAATGAAGCGAGAAAGCAAATGTTTGCGCCCTCAAATGGCCGTGGTCTATAACCCCATGGTTACTTGAGCTTACCTGTGAACGTTTCAGAGAACTTGGCGATCATCTTCTAAGTAGAGGAAATGCCTCCGATTGCTGTGGTAGAGACTGACCTGTGATACTCCAGTGAAAATGCAGGAACAGAGCAGGAACAAATATTTGATGAGGGATGAGGGAGTTTCGCTGAGTCAGTATGCTGATTGATTGCGGTGATGTCCCTGTTGGGTTTAGATGTATGTAGAGAAAGATACCAAAAATATGTCGTCATGTGCTGCATAAACAAGGAAGCTGTAGGCTGCTGGCAGTGCAGGTAAGTTACTCCGATTACGCCATTTCCACCTGTGAAGACCGATTTTATTATCTTCATCACCAGACGACCAGAAAAAGTAGCCTACATAATTGCTAGGGAATATTCCCTTCCTGCCGTTCGAAGAAAACCCTGTAGCGTGATGATACACACAAGCAACGTTAGAAAGAGAGAAGGCACATACCTTCCCACCAACCATCGCCATAATTTTGACCTCCCGTCGGACCACTCGTGAGCTCGACCAATTCACCTTCTTTAAGCGAAAGTTCATCATCACCCTGGGCATCGTACGGATATATGGCTCGCACTATGACGTTGATTAGTACAAACAACAAACTGAGTGGAAGGTAATTACCGTATTGACTAGAACCTTGAGATAACGACGCCGGGGGCGGAGAAGCGGCATCGGACTCGAGATACGAAGCCGGCACAAGTCCAATCCGACCCCTATCATCGACAACTTTAACCCATCCAGATCCATCATCAGGCTCCACAATATGGACAGTGGCATACTCTGGATTGAGCTCACTTGATGCAAGATGAAGTTGGCATCGGAAATCAACGTACCAGATACGCTAAGTTCAAACTCAGAGGTTGCGGTAAAATCGAATAACACACGGGCTGCGGGACGAGATTCTTCGTGAGACCTCGAAGCCAATGATGACGCAAAGGACGAAGGAGTGGATGCTTGTACTGATCCCGAGGAAGCTGTAGCGAAGAGTGGAATGAGAGACCGAAGAAAACATGGATACGGTTCAGAATACCTTGCGACGCGGTACGTGACAGTGACTTTCCTGGCTTGGACAAGCCCAACGACGAACCTCGACCTTCTGACTTCTGGCAGTTAGCCGGGACCTACATAGCCCGAAAAATCGGCGATCACCCAGCACACACGTTCGGATTTCTCACCTTCAGTTCACATTTAGAATGGACCGAGAGCCCGCACTGCTTACAAGTCTTGCCTTGCTTGGTCAAACCCCAGATAGATGTCTGTTTGCCAGGCTTCAGACCAACTCGAAATTCTTAGTCTTGGCAGGTACCTTACAATATCCACATTGAGTGGGAATGGAGAACGAGGAGCTCTTGAATGAGTGCGGTTGTTGCCCACCTTCATCATCTGAAGCCAGGATTCACATTTTCACCCGTCAATGTAAACGTACATACCCCCAATAGATGCAAGAATAGTCTCAAGCTCCGTATTCAAGAGTTGCTCGGACGTTGTATGCAACAAAATATGATGCTGCGCATCTACATAATTCTACAATGATGCCATAATCATGATTTTCTTCGAGTGATGTAGAAGATCGACTTACATCTGAGATTTCATCGATGTTGCCAACCATATGGTCGGGGGTGTAAGCCGACAGAGACCGTGAAAATTGATCCAGTTCCCTGCCTATCCCTCTGTTTGGCAAGGATTGCACATGAGAATGTTGGTTGGACTTACGCTTTGTTTCTATCAAAGACACTAGTTCTTGTAAGTTGGATCGACATTTACTGAGTTTATTTTGCAGAACGATCTTAGGGGCAGGCTCAATGCTCATCTCACTCTGAGACGATAGCTGAATCAGAAATTTGATCTCGAGGCGAACAACAGGACTTACTGTGTCGTAGTGAGTAGCACAGGGTTCGAAACCCCAGTCGGCCGGTGCGGAGAATGGCCTGATATTATGTTCGATGAAAAGGTCTTGATCTTTGGCGGTGTCGATGCCCTCAAGGGCAGCCTGGATACCACCGATGCGATTTTTCAAAACATCCAGATGGCCCATTTGTAAAGATTGAGAATGCTGCAGGATCTTCGTAAATCGTTCAACAAGCCGACGTTGGATAAGTTCTGTGATTCAGACAGCTACTCAGGTGCCACGTGGGAATTAGTGTTTCGAACGCACGAAGTTGCTGGAATACGAAGGTGAACGAGGGCTGGGATCAATACGGGACCTAATAGAACTCACATTCTCAAGAGTTGGCAGATTCTCATCGTAGAATCGTGCCTTCGACTTGTTTGCAATTGCGATTGAGATCAAATAGGCACTGAGGACGTTTTATCAAATCGTTGTCCATCCGCATACAATCAGCTCACTTTTTGCTATTGAGCATGTCATTACGCTGTGTTTCTGCTTGTTTGGCGGCTCGATCTGCCTGCCTATCGTCTGCTGCACGAGTCTTGTGACGTCATGGATGAGTTGTCCGGAAGAACGAGAAGAAAAAGGGCGTACCTGCTTCTGACGGAATGACTCCGATTCGTTACACTCCTCATCGTACTAGCAACGTGGTGTTGGCAATCGATCGAAAAGTAGTGACACCTGAATACCTTTTGCTTACACTACAGTCGCTGGGATCAGCTAACCAGGAAATTATTCAAAATAATCTCATGTTGACCTTCAGGCGTTCAGCATAGACACGATCCCTGTCACTAAGAAATTTCTGAAAGAATTGCATTTCCTGCGACGAAACAGGTTTCAGCTACGAGGCTTTCCAGAATTTACAGAAATCGAAAGGAACCTTCTTTCGAGATTCTTCGCTTTTCTTCCCCACGCTTCTAAGGACTTCGACGACTTGAGAAGTAAGAGCGTCGGCAATATTTACGTGATCCTGAGCAGTGCTGACCATGGAATTCAAAATTTCATCATAAGCTGTATGTAAAGAGCTGGTGATTCACGTCAACTGGCATGGATATACAGTACACAAGCTAAGCCCACCTCTGCTTGAGTGTGTTCGCGTTCCATGCCTTTGTAGGATCCTCCCCAACTACGAACGACGCTTCCATCTTGCTCTTCTTATCTGCTGCTTTCTTGGCCAGGAGTTGCAGTTTTGCAGCATAGTCCCTCTCGAGAGCTGCGCGGTCTCGATACAGATCGCGAACCTGAACCGTATCGGGTATCAAACTACTCAAGGCGGTCTCACGTGTCCATGCGTTCGGTAGCACTCACATCTGCAATCAATTCCAGATGGGCGTCGAATAGGCCCGCTAATCTGTCCATTTGGTCCTGAAAACATCTCCGTGAGTCGGGCGAAATTTTAAAAAGGATGAACATAACTGGAAGTGCTCGGCCATAGCTCTGACCGATCTGATCCGGAAGAAGGGCCATGTATGGATGAATCTTTTTATTTTAAAATGCCTAGGAGAATGCGCTGATACTTGTCGGTGAGAACCCAGAAGTCGTAGTGAGATATCTGCAATCGTGGGGCGGTAACATTCTCAAGTCACGAGAGTAGGTCACGGGATGCTAATTATGCCGTTGTTGTGGAACTGGAACTGGAAGCCATGCTATCCGAGAACACCGAACAAATCTTTGAGATAATCACGGTAGCAAATCCAAGCCAAATTTTAAATCGTGCAACTCAAGTGCAACTAATGTATTTGATTTGTTCTCTAGTTTTTCTGCCATGCAGAATAATTATACTAGGATTTTTTTAGGACTCGTTAGATCGTATAATCATTTTTTGCGAGCGTCGACGTCAGTTTACGTATACTAAAGTTTCGTGCGGCGGCGGAACGGACACCAGACAAAACGAAAGGTTCTATGCTCGTGTTCGTTGTCGTTTTGTTGACTGGAGATATGTACATAGTTAGATCTTTGATTCGGTGCATACATCATCCCGATGTGCGGCTAATCCGAAGATTTGCATGCTACGAGATGAGGATTGAGGATTGAGGATGTCTCGTCGAAGACGCGAATTAGTTTGGATGTTGATCAAGAGCCTGGAATATTCGTGCATCACAGTACGGGGAATGGCTCCTTGAAGCAAAAGAAAGAGATATACGGTATGGAATGAATACACAACTTACTCTCGTTTGCTTGACTACGATAAGCCCATACGTCATGGTCACAATTTCATTGATGTGTGACTATTGGCTGCGCGGAAAAAACGGCAATGATAGCCCGGCGCGAAACCTATGTCGACGGCGGAAGATGTGATGCCTCCCGAGAGGTATTAACGTACGGCGAAATACATCGACACTACATCACGGGATGTTACTTGAGCTAGTTGCTTGCGTGCACCCGGATCTTGTAGCTGTCAAAACCTGTAGGCTGTACTTAGACCGACGGACGTGAAAGCATGATTCGAAAAGCCCACGGAGGTGACTTAGCAGCACCGAGTCTGTTGGATTGTTGAGAAGGCGTTTGCCAGAGTTAGCCTCCATCCAGCTGACCAGTCAGGCAGGGTTAGGCTGAGCATTTCAGAGTAAAATGTGATTCGAAGAGTTGATAGTGATCTATCATTCGTACGGCGCCTCGTAGACATCCTTGCGAGACTCAGGGGTGATCCAGAGGGTCAGACCTCCTTGGAATAAAAGGATGTGTGAATCGACGTGGGGTGTACGTATGAAGGTTAAGCCAACACGTCACAAATGCCCTGATGCCGACGGGACCGGGAGGATGATGATGACTCCCATATCGCTTGAGAGCCATGCTCCCATGAGCAGCCTTGGCCAGCGTGTCCCGAGCTTTAGGAACCCGAAGGCACTTTGTCCATGACAACGACAACTTGATCGTCTCGGGATTGAGAGCTATCAGGTAGAGTGAATTCTGTAGGTTTGATCGTGATCGGTGATACCCACCTCCTCTACAGATCCCGCTTCTTTTCTACTAAATGTGCCCGAGTTGCCCACACATCGGACTCACAAGTTCAGAAGGTTATAGGTATCCAAGCTGGTTTCCCCAGAGGAAGAACTTGAGGGGTTCTACATGGATACCATCTCAGTCTACTGTACAAATTCTCTCATGTATTGCACGCCTTGCGCGCGTGGATCACCGCGGTCGGAAGGTCACCGCCCGAAGTCCTGCAGCCCACACCTAACACTTCTGCGTGCTATAGGGGGACCGGTTCCCCGGATTGCGAAATTGCGAACGCGTCCGAAATAACCCCCCGTCAACATTACCGAAGCGTTTTTTTTATGTCTTCGTCGACAACCCTGAATTGGTCATGTCCACCCATCCTTTTGGGGCAACGGATACCCTGTTCTAGCTAATTGTTCCTCGTCATTTTTATAGAGCAAACACGACCCCAGACGTCATGTCCACCTTGTAGTTTCCTGGAACTATAAAAGCAGTCCCCGATCGACTGGCAATGCCGTGGTCGATTCGTCCCCTCCTTACCCCTTGTCCCCTGCTGCCCCCCTCTTTCCCAACACTCCGAAGCCGCTTCACGTCATTATTACATCATGCCTCGACTCGCCCTCTTCTTTATCGCCCTATTCGCGTCCCTCTGTGTCGTGCTCGCTTCACCAATCCACACTCCTGATGGTACGACTGCAGTCGATCTGGAGAAACGAACTGTACACATCGGTGGTCGTGTACGTGCTCTTGACTGTCGTTACATCATATGCTCACATAAACCGTCTCATCAACAGGGCACATGGTACTACGTAGGTTTGTGCCTATTTCCCTCGTTTTACAGGGTGAATACTAATTATTATGATAATTTTCTGCGTAGGCCTTGGTAACTGCGGTTACACAGATAGTAGTGATCAGCCCATTGTCGCTATTTCCAAATCTCTCTATGATCAGAACAACGGCGCAAACTGTAATCAGGTGAGTTGTTTGTGCCACTCAACCGTAATACGTACGATCTTGGCTTACAATACGTTCTACAGTGGATCAAAATTACCGCCAATGGCAAGACGGCATACGGCCTGACCAGAGACAGCTGCGTGAGTTGCCCCCAGAATTCCCTTGGTACGGACATCTACCTGAAGACGTCGTTGTTGGGACTCACCACATTCTTTCTTCTTTTCTCGCAGACATGTCCCCATCTTTATTCCAACAGTTTGCTTCTCTAAGCGTTGGGCAACTTGCTATCAACTGGGAATTCATGCCGAAGAGCTTTCAGCCCTGATCGCCCATATCCATCAGCGTCCATTTGCAGCATGCCCCCTACTACCTTCACTCATGGAACCATCCTTCTCAGTTATCCTCATCCATGCACCTTTCATCTCCATTGACCGGCCTCACGAGAATCCCAGAAGACAAGTTTAACTAGCGCAATTAACGAACATAGAAGGTTTCCTGTATTGTTAAACACCAAAGTTGTTGTATTTATAGCTGGCATCAACCCCACGTGTTGTGCCTTGCAAGCCTGGCCGCCTCTTCCCCTCTCCTCAAGCCCCTTTTCAGTCTATCCCTACGACGCTTTGATGACGACTTCCGAATTAGATATTCGGAGTTCGTGTTCTCACGATCCACGACACACTCCTGAGGATTTCTCGCGGATCCGCTCCTTTATGCGGCGCGTCATGACCCCACCACCTATCATTCGACGTTTGTGTATCCGCGATGCACGGCGTAGAGGGTTCATTTGATTGCGTATACTTTTTTACATAGACACATTTGATATTCTTGTATTGGGGATTGAACGTACTAGAGTTTGATGGGGCTACTTATAAAAATAAATCCGTATCGTCATGTAAGAAATGACTAGAAATGTGAGAAATGTATGATACAAGATGAATGTACGCAATTTGAAAGCAAGATATGGAGAAGATGGTGCTATATTTTACATAATACAAGTTTATAAGTGCCCCGTTCATGTCAGTGTGCGTAACCAAGCTGATAAAAGTTCGAAAATCGAAGACTCGGTGGTCAAAAGCGTTGTCCACAAGCACGGAAAACAAGAAATGACGACAACATGCCGATGATAAGTGCTTTAGCTGGACCCACCGCCTTTGATGATAGTAAATTTTTCACTACGATTACCCGAGTCACCCATAACTACAGGTGAGGAATGTGTGAACAGTTATGACGGTCTTCGGCTGAGGCATGCACTTACGAACGACGATATAGTCAGAGCCCACCTGTGTCTTCGGAACAGTTACTTCGGTCTTGCCATCCGCAAGGCTGAAACCTTCAGCAAGGGGTTTATCTACGGAAACAGACATCAGCCACAATGCCAATGGAGGTTTACATAATCAGTGATGATGCATCTTACCAATTTGGAGATGTTCATCGCCATCGGGCCCCAACCGTCCTAATAGCAATGTTCCTACAGTACCTGCGCCTTGCGGGGGATTCTTACGGTTCCTGAGTAGTACACAATCTCAATGACATACTTCAAGAATGACAGTCTAGAAACGTGCCAGGTAACAAGCCGCTTCGTCCCAATCCTCCATGTTGACTTCGCATTAGGGCTGATGATTGGCGGATCCCATACGGTCCGTAGAACAATGGGACTACCATGGATAAGTGATGAGAAGAACGAAAAGCATAGAATCATGAAAAGCAGCATCATAAAAGTTCGTTAGTTGGGTTGTTAAGTTTCCATGTCCAAAGCTCCTGTCGTTTATATACTGTGATCGGCTATAGAGGGCCACATGACCCTGACTCGGACATTTGAGTCTCAATTAGTCAAATACGGTTGTTGAGAGCATCACTTTCGGAGCGCATTACTATCACATGGAGCGGGACATCAAGTCACCACTACTTTTGTACAAACAATACTCTGCCTGTAAAATTTTGTCTTTTTCTTATTCCTTTAGCCAAAATGCTCCTTTTGATGAGAGCTATCGACTGGCTAGAGCGATTGATCTATTTCTTAAAATTGACGGAGTTATAAATGTTGGTCATATGAGATTGGCCAAGTGTGACAGATTCATCCACATATAGAGGACAATGTCACAAAATGTGACTTATCTCGGGGCTGGATCTGGTGAAAAAATAATATAAAGGGGTACAAATGAAAATTTCAGAGCCTTTCTACTACTAAATACTGCTAGACTGCTAGAATCCGGGCAAAAGCCAGTATGTAAAGTCAAAAACATTTCCAGATCCGATTTGGCCACTTGATGACCCGCTCCATAAGTAGGCTTCGCGGAAACTGCGCGACGATCGTTCCTAAAATATAAAATATGAATATGTGAAATCGAGAGCACTGCACAAATGCTAACTACTTAAAGCCTAGGCCAGGAGACAGCGTGCGTTTCGCATATCACAGTGACATGCATGATGCCATGGGTGGAACTGTTTCTCCGACCTCTCAGAGGACCCCGGATTATCCCTACCTAGGCTAGATCCCAAAAAGTCGAAATTTCGCGAATTCTGTCCGGACACTTTTGGTCAATTCCTGTCCGGATTTCTGCTGGGTTACCAACTTTTCCAAAAATTTGTCCGGACACCCTGATCTAGCCTCCTGGAGCACCCAAATCACGATTGGCAACAATGCAAGGAGGTATTTAAGTACCAGGGAGGCATTCTAAGTACTATAGAAGTATATCAATGATCAACTAACTCTTCAGCGTCTTCTAAATGTGAAATTTGTCCACGCTTACGAAACGACCGCATTGCGTCCATGTATCTGTTTTCTCCCAACAACATTTCCATGAATTGTTCTGCATCTTTTTGAGCCAGTCCTAGTCCCGTTGGTATAGTCTTTGGTGTAGAGGAAAGCAGGCATGGGAAAGCAATTGATGTCAACAGCGCGAACTGTTTAGTTTGGAAGGTTGCAGTGGTGTCAGGGTGATCCCGAAAGAAACGGCCATGCATGTGTTCGAAGACTTGGACAACACGGCAGATATGTACATGTTTGAGGCATCAGTGATGGCAGCATGTTTTCCGTTCTTGCCACCAGTTTTCGAATAGATCGCGATCACTATAGCATGAAGGCAAAATGATATTTTGAGCCGCTTACTGCATATTTAGATAGATAAAAATTACCGTGCCCAATCCTCAGTCCATGATCAGTGAAGATGAAGCCATACACCCCCTCTTTCAATGGAGTGAAAGGTAAGACTAACGCATCGAGAACCTCACGAAGGTGAAGGGCTCGAGCTTTGGTAAATGCATTTCTATGGCGAGTCAATAACTATAGGTATACTATATAGATGTTTGACCGCTACACCATCAAGTCTTGTCCAGACATAGGATCTATGTGTCCTATCAATATCAGATTTTGTCCGGACACATGGATATAGGTGTCCAAAAATTTCGGCTAAAAAGCTGTCCGGACACTTCACAACCAAAATCTAGCCTTTTCGTCCAAAAAGTCCAAAATCTGTCCGGATTGGGGTCTAGCCTAGGTAGGGATAATCCTGGGTCCTCCTCTCAGTCCCTCATAAGTGGTGGTGTGGTGTGACAATAAATTGACACACACAGACTAATTAAATTAGTGGGTACTGGCAGCGCCTGTGTCTGGACTATGTAAGCGTAATGTGGCTGAGACCATGATATACGACTTTCAGAGTCAGCACAGCTTCACACACAATACCCACGGACTACTTTTGCAGGAGAAAGTCATTGCTATTTACATTTTGAAGACATTGTCCATGAACAATTTCGTATTTTTGACTTTTTACCCGAGTTTTCATAATCCAGAAACATGTAGAGAAATAAATTTAGACTTTTTTCATGGACAAAATTTTCTAAGCACTTTAAAATCACTATACTCACAATTTTTAACCATATCAGAGGAGTGTGTCAAGCTCCAGCGACGATACAAGATTGAAGCAATTTAGTGTGTGATGTAATCAACACGTCCAGTCTGCAAAACGCGTCGCGTCGCGTATTTAGTCCAAAATTTGCCCATGCCACCGCCAGATGGGCTGGCACCCATCTAAAAAGCGGTCGGAAGGGTGGCTGAGTGGCACAGGTTTAATGGAGATAAACTTGTTCCGAAAAAGAACGAGCTTCCGAATAGGCCCGAAAAATTGGTCGTCGTAAAAGCGGGTTCCAAGGGTAAGGGGATTTTTCGTAGGCCTCCACGCCATTCCACGTCCTCGATCATGTGAACAGCCCCGCTATTTGCATCGATCCCTTTCAACAACCTCCTAATCTCATGTTCCGTGTCACGGTGCTAGTGGCTAGCAGATGCTGGGTCATAGACAGTTTTACTGGGATTAGGAGGTCCCTGTGTTGCTTTCGTTCACTCACCATCTCTCGTTCACAAGCAATGCGGGTAAGCATTCCGCGCTCTACAACGGATTCAGCTTCTTACAATTTCAGCAGTTGATATTATTCAAGGCTTCGCCTTCAACAATATATATCAACTTCTCATATTGTATGAGTTTTCACTGTTGAAATTAAATCCTGATACATGCATGCAGCACACACATGTTACTGCGCTTACTGTGCATACATGTGGTAAACACATTCCCGAGTCATGTGACATCCTTACTATTATGTATATAAGGAGAACCAGTACTATAGAAGATATACAGTGTTCTTACCTCTGCTAAACCCTAGCTCTAAGACTAGCTAAACCCCAGGTAGGTTATAAGGAACGTGTCATCTCTTCCTCTGTGCAGTGTATGTAGTCTGCTCCAACATTCACCATTTCTTACAAAATCATTTTCAACTAGGCTTTCACTTCACAGGATTCACTGGAACTCTTATTAGCAGTCACTATCTGGCCCAGTTGAATCCTAATAGTGGGCAGTGCTACATGTTTTTTCCTATCTGAATTGGTTTTTCACATGGTTTCATCCAGATTCATTGAATAGTCTGTCAACTATCGATTTTTGTGGCCCACCCTCCTCTCCCATTTCTTTTTTTTGTTATTTGTGGTTGAGTCCTTGTAGGCATTCAGTTATGTAACTTAGCAAGTAGTATCATTTCTTTACTCTGTAACTATAGCATGTCCACTTGTCAAACAAGGTTTTGGGCTGTAATATTATTAATCTACATCATCCTATGGAAAATCACTTGTCGTCAAGCACCTGTACTTAAGTAGTGGGTACTGGCAGCATCTGTCAACATCTGTCCTGTTTGGTTTTGTTTGGTCCCCCACCAAAATGATCACAAATTGTGGTATTCTAGCTGTTAGACTTTCCTCAAGCGCCCTGACCACTAGGACCATGTACAGTATGTATGTTATAAGGTATTTACACAATATGTTAGTTGGACTAGATAAGTATGTAGCCTAGAAATTGTATAAATTTAGTTCCCAAATTATAAAGATGCCTACTCTTTGTCCATCCTCCCAGTCATCCTCTACAATATCAACATCATTATCCAAGATTGGTCCAGCAACCAGCACATCTGCACCTAAGGATTCTCCAGATGGCTCACACATGTTGTATTGCTTCACAGCTGCTATCAATGCGGCCTCTGCTGCATGCTCAAGGTGAAAGACTTTAGTGGGAAACAGAAGTCTGGATGGACTCCAAAATAGATAAGTGAAGAGGTGCCACAAAGAATTATGCAGATAATCTCAACCGTAACATGCTTATAAGCTATAATTCAAATATGAAACAATTTGTACAATATGAGTGGAGAGAGACAGGATCTAGAATACATACATAGTACTGTTGTTTCCTTTTGTTAGGGCGACACCCACTAATCTGCTAGCTGGACCATGTGGGTTCTCCTACAAGAAGGTGGTGGGGGGCACGCGCGTGATGGGGGGTTTGATGGATTTGATGCGAAGGGTTAAAAATAGATTAGTTGGCTGAATTAGGCTTTTTGCACCACTATTGTGGATGGAATACCTAAGAGAACTCAACTGAGGTCTCCTAGTATTTATTTTAGGGTTATATACTATGTTACATATATTGTAGTATGTTGTTATAGACATGCACATGTGCATACATATTGATGCGTGTAAATAGAAAATTTCCATGCTGACAAATAATGCGTGTATAGGCATTTGATAGCATATTTTGGTGAAATAAAATCAAATAAAATGAAATAAAATAAAATAAAAATAGTATTATGTAATAGGCATGTTAGAAGACTGTTTCCTAACATTACCCCCCTTTTAGGCCTTGACTTCCAGGTGAGAAAATATTGCATCTGTCCCCTCTGTGAAATTCTGGTAAGGCTAGAAATTTATCCCCTCATACACCATTCTAGCAATGCGATGTGGAGCATTTGGATTACGTTTAAAGAATTGGGTGATTGCTTTATGCACTCGCTTACAATTCTCCTCAGGTTCCCATGAATTATTTTCATCAGTGTAGTTCTTCCACTTGATTAAGAACTCCAATTTATTTCGTCAAAGACGTGAGTCCAAAACCTCTTCCACAATATATTCTGGAGCACCTTCTACCATTATTGGAGGCTGTGGAGTAGTTTGTTGACCAGGAATAGTGGGTGGGCAGTAAGGGCATAAATGGGAAATGTTAATTTCAGGATCAATCTTGAATGACTGAGGTAATTTTAACAGTACCGCATTGGGTGAAATTATTTTAGAAATCGGATATGGGCCAACTTGCTTCTCCATAAGCTTTCTTGAAGGTTGTGGAATATTCAGATCCTCGGTACTTAGCCATACCAAGTCACCAACTTTGTACTCTGGAGCAACAGCTCAAGTACGATCTGTGTGTTGTATCATGTCATCACGTACTTTCATTAATGCCACCTCTGCTTCCTCCTGCACCTTTCACATTTTTGACACAAAGTCCTCCACTGACTGTACCTTGACTTCTCTTTGAGGTTCTACTCCCATTCTGGGATGATAACCATAATTAGCAAAGAAGGGTGACATGCGAGTAGCTGAATAGAATTTATTATTGTGGGAAAATTCTGCAATTGCCAACCATTTAGGCCAGTTGGTTTGTTGGTGATTGACAAACATGCATAGATACTGCTCCAACTCCTGATTCATTCTCTCTGTCTGCCCATCAGTTTGTAGGTGATATGCCATAGATAATTTGGTTTGAATCCCCAATATGTTATTTAACTCTCACATAAATGCAGAAGCAAATTGTGATCCACAATCGGAGATAACTGTATCAGGTAATCCATGTAACTGCCATACCTGATTTAGATAGAGGCACACCAAGCCCAACGATGAGGTTTCTGCAGTAGTAGGAATGATATGAACTTCTTTTGTGAAGCAGTCGCATACTACAAATATTGCATCATATCCTTGAGCTTCAGGTAGTCCTGTGATAAAGTCCACAAATACATATGTCTTGCTATGGTGCTTGAGGTATAGGGTTCAGCATTAACTTCCCTGCAGGCTTTTCTGGAAATTTCTTCCCCCTTATGCATGTATCACACCCATCCACATACCCCAACACATACTTTGAAATTCCGGGCCACCAATAATTTCTCATCACCAACTCCAATGTCTTCCACCTTCCTGGATGTCCAGCAGCTGGCATGTTATGATGTAACCATACGATCTCCCTTTGTAAATCTTGATTTTTCGGTACATAGACCTTTTCTCTGAACAACACTAACCCTTGTTCTTCAACCCATTCATCTCCTTTAATATTACCTTTCTTCTCTCCCCTCAAAGCTTTCACAGCTTCCACCACTTCATCATCCATCTCTGAACATTGCCTGATTTTAGACAACATTTCTGTCTCTGAGCTATCCACCAATAAATGTCCTTAATGCATAGCACAAATACGAAAGTATTCAGGTTTGAGTAGGGTAGTATTTTTATTGTTCTCCTCCACTCCCCTTTTATGATCTGTACGTCTGGATAATGCATCTGCTTTCCTCATCAAGCTTCCCGCTTTGTGGACCAAGTGAAAATTAAAGCGCGATAGGAATAATGCCCAATGTGCTTGTCAATGGTTAAGCTTTTTAGTGGACATGAAATACTGCAGATTTTGATGGTCTGTCCAGATTTCGATCTGATGTGTACATCCCTCCAAATAATGTCTCCATGCTTCCAATGCTCATAATATTCCCAACATCTCTTTATCATGCACATCATAATTCCTCTCCACATCATTCAACCCTTTAGACAAATATGCACAAGGATGCCATTTGTCATCTTCACATAGCATTGATAATACTGCTCCAGTAGCAAAGTCTGATGCATCTGATTCCACTCATAAGGGACATGTGAAATCTACTGGGACCAATATTGGTTCTTCTACAAACTTCCTCTTCAACTCCTCAAATGCTGTCTGCTGTTGTTCTCCCCATCTCCACACTACTCTCTTTCGCGTAAGGTTGTGTAATGGTGCGGCAATTTTGGAAAAATTATGAACAAAGTGACGATAAAAATTGGCAAGTCCCAAGAAAGCCTGAACTTCCTTGATACGGGTAGGCATGGGCCAATCAACAATTGCCTGTACCTTGATAGGATCCATCTTGATTCCATCAGGACCAATCTTTAATCCCAAGAACTCGATCTCACTTGCTCCAAATACACACTTCTCTGGTTTAATGAATAAATCATTCTCTGCCAACCTCTTCAACACCTCCTGCACTATCGCCTCATAATTTTCTTCATTCTCCATGAATATCAAAATGTCGTCAATGAATATTATCACCATGCCTTTGTCCATCACATCCTTGAAAATGTCGTTCATCATATTTTGGAAAGTTGGGGGACTATTGGTCATCCCAAAAAACATGACTAGTGGCTCGAAGGATCCTCGACGCATGGCAAATGCTGCTTTCCACTCATCTCCTTTCTTTATTCGTACATTGTTGTACCCCCAGCATAAATCCAATTTTGTAAAGACCTTGGCCTTTCCCACCTTATCAATTATCTCTGAAATCAACGGCAAAGGGTACGCATTCTTCACTGTCCAATCGTTCAAATACCTATAATCTGTACACATCCTCTTCCTCTGATCTTTTTTTGGTACAAAGAATACTGGTGATGTCTGCAATGATTTCGAAGGTCGTATGTATCCCTTGCACAACTGTTCATTAAGAAATGCATCCACTTCTTCTTGTTCCTTTGGAGATAATGGATAGACTTTTGACTTCTTCAGCACAAATCCCTGCTTCATCTCAATTGCATGATCCCATGGCTTTCGCACTGGCATCCGCTCCAATTCCTTCTTCTGAAAAACTGACAAATATTTATGGTAGGCTTTTTGCACCCACTCCTCCACTGGCTTCTCCACTTTCTCCACATTTTTATCCCATGATTGTCCTCTACAAATTTCCCTAAAGGTTTGCTTCTGTTCTTCTTTACTTGTCATAATTGGAACTTCCCCATTTGGCATATCCTCATCTTCCACTTTCTCCATTGTAACAGAATACTTCCTTGGACGTTCTTTCTCTTTTTTTTCCTTCTTCTTCTTTTTTACTTTTCTCCCATACACATTACATTCTTTAGGACAACAAGTCATGTGTACCTTCCCACTTTTCCAATCAATTTCCAGATTATGTTTTCGTAACCACGGACATCCAATTATTAGATTGGTTTTCCCAAGGTCACACACTTCAAATATGGCTTGCTCCTGATGATCCTGATACTTCAATATTATTGTCACTTCCTCCTTAATAGTTCCTCCACGATTGATCATACCATCAATATTGTACACCATTATAGGTTGTGGCAGTTTATGCATGCGAATACTGTTTCCAGTAATTAGGGATCGATTAATAAATAATCCAGTAGCACCACTGTCAAGCAATGCTTCCACATTAATTGCTGCATGCATGTCTACTGTCTTCAATCCTACTGTCAAGCTGATTTCGGGTTCTATTCGTGCTGAGCGAATAAAAAATTTAGGGGTCTTCAGAAATAAGGCTGGGCATTTTTCTTTGTCGGCTAAATGATGATGGTCGTACTGTTCAATTTCTCTTTCGGGTTCACTCTCGGCTTCCTCAGATATTAATACATTATATTGAATCTGGGTCACCAATGGGGAAACCTTCACTGGGACTCTTCCACAAAATTTTTCTGCTTATCTTCCTCCAACTTCACTTCCTCGATAGTCACTTCCCTAATCTTCCTTTTCTGCCTACAATTTCGAGCCATATGCTCTAATTGCCCACAATTAAAACATTTAACTGGAGCTCATCTTCCTACTCGATCAACATCCATTGCATCTGTCAATGCTGCTGACTCCTTAACAATAGGTGTTACTGCCATGGCCAGTGGCTGTGCCCTCGGAGTTTGTACCTGAGGTGTCCTTCCTTTCTCGGACTTTTCTCCTGATGACTTTCCAAATCTGGAATTCCCATACATCAATTTCAATTCTGCCTGTTCCTATCGATACTGCCGATCAAGATGCATTGCCCAATTATACCACTTGTCCAACCTCTCTGGCATAGAAGGTAGTCAATAGATAGACTTGAATAACGAGGGATTTAATCCTGCCTTCAAATATTCTACCAACGCTGCTTCTCCCATATCGGTTTGTGATGCTTCTGTTTTGAACTGCAAAATAAATTCATCTGCAGTTAGCGAACCTTGGCGCATAGTTTTTAATTTTGCATTCGCTGTCACCTTTGGGTTAGGGTCTCCAAACTGTGCCTCCAATCTCTCCAAAAATTCCCTGAAGCTTGCAAACAGTTTATATCCTGCAGCAATTTGATTAATGGTGTCATTTCTCCAGAACTGTGCTTTCCCTCCCTGGATGTATAAGAGCAAACATAATTCTAGACTTGGTCATACGAAATTCGGGCTTTCTCCCATGAATATACAAAACTATAGAGCTGATAAAGGATTTTGTGTTCTCTATGGTACCATCAAATATTTGCGGGGGTGCATATTTAGGTAAATGTATTTTTCCACTCTCAGATCTCTCCTCTGCATGCTCACCCTCCTGAGATATCTACTCCACCATCTCCTCCATCTCATCATCTTTATCTTCTACTGTTTCTGCATTTGTTTGTACTTGTTTGGGCTGGGATGCTGCTAATACTGACACTAATTGGGACATTTGTGCTGTTAGAGCATCAATTTTGGCTTTAAGAATGGGCATGGGAACAGAATTGTGTCCAGGATTCAACGCTGCTTGTTCTGTCATAATTATGTAATCTGTGATGAGTCACTTCTTCAGCTGTGTAGAGATTCGGCTGTAGAATTTTTTCGCAAAATTTTGAGTCACATGATCCAGCTATTTCGGGTACCAAACACAGCAAAACACGTGATTTTGGCTATTGGGCACTTCAGATCAATAACCCTTCCAACAGTGCCTGATCTCAGGGCTATTACTGAATTTGGCTAGTAACTACCTAAAATAGTCATCCAAATAGAGTAATGTAAATCTTAGCTAAACCAGATCCGATCGGTTGTCTGGTTGCAGCTGTCCTAATGATGAGCGCTAAGCTTAGTGGAATTCTCAGAGGACCTCAGTGGAATGAAGTGCAAAAAGATGGCTCCATTCAAAGGTGGGAGGTCACCTAAATACAGGATATCAGCAGTGGGTGCTATGGAAATCAACAACCATATGCGTTCTCTCACACTGGCCAGGCCATTATAACAAGAAAGGTAAAGAAGGTAATAAAAGGGGATCAATGAAAATATGAAGTCCAAGGATGAAAGTGTCAATGTCAAGATTTATCTAGATATACTGGTCTGCCTAATTTTTGCCAAGAGGATCCATCATTGGGAATGTCTCAGAGAATGGGCCAATGATGAGGCACATCTATTGTCATGATGCAACTTGGCCCCCTTCAAGTGCGGAGCACACTCAGTCATTGCTACTTGATCCTACCATCCGACTACATCACCTCGTGACTTGGACTTTGGCTCACCATAAAGTGAAACATATTGAGGTGTCATCCATTGTCACTAAAGCACATTAGAGGGTGAGTTGAAAGATAATAATGAAAGAAAAGATAGAGAAAGCCAAAAGAAACGACCATGCCACATATTTGACAAAGGTAGTTTGATGTCACATTGTGATGCATGACAATGAGCAAGAAATAGATAATCGAAGGATGTTGGTTGCATGTAGGTCAACCAACACTTCCACACTGGATAAAAAAAATCTGAGGCTATTGTGGTGGCATTTGTATCTGCTTTTTGCCTCAGACCTTCCACAGGTCACATTTTTATCTGCACATGGGATCAGGCATTGGAAAAAAAATGCTAAAAATAGTTATTTTCTCAAAATTTCACTCTAGGTAGGTAATATTACTAGGTAGGACATGTATTAGTCATCATTGCCATCCTCCTCGGCCATATCTGCAGCATTTTTGCATCTAGACCTCAGTGCCTTCATAGCAATTAAAAGTTTTGAAATCTGTTTCATTAGGACATTGAACCAAATGTGGTCTGGTATGCTGATCCGAAGCCCAGTTTCTATGGCACTGCATGGAGCAGTATCGAGAATGCAGAGAAATGCTGAGGAAGGTAGCAGTGTGAATTTTTTGGACTGTAGGGACTGCAATTTCTCTGGAATTGACCAAAATTGCTGTCTGACCATCTGTTCAAAAACCTGCAAGACACAATATGATACAGTGGATATGTTTAATGATTTCATAATGCTGCTATGTTCACCTTTCTTCCCTCCACTTTTTGAGTAGATAGCAAGAACTAGTAGAATGACTAGAACAACCACAAAAATGAATAATAGCACTAACTCCAGATTTATAATAAAACACACCTTTCCCTAGCATGATCCCATCTAACACTATAAACCTGTAACTTGATCCAGCATTTGAGGCATCATCAGGGACACAAACTGGCACCAAGTCCATGACACATGCATTGTGTAACTTTAAAGGTAGATTCTTTTTTTTTAATGCATTCTTTCATTGCATTAATAACTGTGAAAGTGATGAGTGTAGATCAATAACACAAGAAATTGAAACACCTTTTTCACTCTAAATGAGTTGGTCCTTCTTGAAGGCGATGTTAAAAAAAGTGTAACCTCACACTACTCACACAAGAAATCACTAGTCCCAAGAGGGTGAGCTAACGAGATCAAGTTATAACAGGCCCAAGTTATGGATTCCAAAATGTAATAAGTGTAGTACTACTAGGCATGGATGGTGGTCTATCAATAAGCACCGCTCTCCCCTTCCAACTGTTAGTGCATGCATAGTAAATATGGGTAGATAGGTGTAACTATGAGCCATCATTACACAAGGTTTTACAATGCAAGCCCATTGGTGAGTTACACCCCCTTCCCATTCCAGAAGACTATTGGAACATTGTCAGTATAGACTTTGTGGTGGAGTTACCCAAGTCCAATGGGTTTGATGCAGTAATATGCACAGTTGACTCTGCTGGAAAGTGAGCTCACTTCATCCCCACTCACATGACTGTCACTGCACTTGGAGCTGCTCGACTCTACCTATGCCATGTGTGGAAGCTTCATGGACTACCAGGTGCATTCCTCTGTGATCAAGGGCCTCAGTTTGTTGTGGAGTTCACCTGTGAGCTGTACTGTCTACTGGGAATCAAATTTTTAGTCTCTACTGCTTACCACCCACAGACTGATGGACAGACAGAACATGTCAACCAAGAGTTGAAGCAGTACATTCACATCTTTGTCAATGAGCACCAGGATGATTGGAAGGATCTTCTTCCCATGGCTGAGTTTTGGTACAACAATCACATCCACTCCTCCACACAACAAACTCCTTTCTTCTTAGACACAGGGTGACACCCATGCATGGGCTTCAACCCTTGTCAAGCTCCATCACACTTGGAAATGGTGAACAAGTTTACAGAGTGGATAAAAGACACTTTGGAGGAGGCAAAGGCAGCTCTGGCCAAGGCAAAGGACAACATGGCACACTTCTACAACCTATGCCACTCACCCACACCCACATACAAGGTTGGTGATCATGTTTACCTCAACTCCAGTGACATTTCCACTACTTGACCATCCAAAAAACTTGCCCATCACTTCCTTGGACTTTTCCCCATCATCAAATGTGTTGGGTCCCATGCCTATCATCTATGCCTCCAACCATCCATGTCCAGACTTTACCCTGTCTTCCATGTCATGAAACTGCTCCCAACCTCTATGGATCCTTTCCCAGGACATCACTCATGCCCTCCTCCTCCACCTACAGTCATTGAGGGAGAGCCACAGTACACAGTCAAATCAATCCTAGACAGTCAATTACATTGGGGGAAACTTGGGTACCTGGTGCATTCAAAGGGTTATGGGTATGAGGAAAACTCATGGGTCAAAGAGTCAGATGTAAATCCACCCAGGTTGGTGAAGGAGTTCCATCAGTGCCACACTTCTGCACCTCAGCACATTCAAGCAATGGACTTTGGCAAGCTACAGTTTTGAATGCATCAGGGTGATGCATCATAGAAGGGGGGTACTTTAATGGGACTAGAAGGTGCCCCAAGAGTCTTGGCAATTTTCTGCATTTGTCCCATATTTTTTTTACATTTTATTTCACTCTATTCTGCAATTTCTATGATTTTCTATGATTTTATCCCTATTTTATAATTATTTTTTTATTTCCCTACATTTGTACATATTGATGGTTTTATTTTTAGAGATGGGGCCCTTTCAGACACTTACCCATTGAGGTGATGTCATTCTGTAACTTTGATCAGCCAATCTCTGCCTTCTTCTATTTTTAGCCTACTACATGTATTTGATTTTCTGGTCTTTCACATATATTGGGCATTGACAGATGGGGTCCTTAGAGTTATCTCCTTGGATTTCCTGCTGTTAGGTGTGCCAGATGTCTGTATTATGTAGTATAATATTGAACTTGAATTCCCCTCTGTTAGCCCATTATTAAGTGCCTTACAGCCAGAAAAATAATGGAAGATTCAGAAGTTTACTAATGGATCTTTGTAAGTGTTTATGACTATAATTGGTAAGACTGTATTAGGAATAGAGTGAGTAAGCAAATGATTACTAAGGCATGTGAGAATTTGTCTGGTGACTAGAGAGTATTCGCAACTGATATATTTCAACACCTTGGCTAGCTTGAATTTTACATCAGTTACTTTTTGATTAGATATTGATGAGAGTGTAACCCAATTTAGATAGGAGTGACAGTCACAGCATGAGTCCTCCTTTCAAGACAGTGTGAGAGCAGACTCACATTGCAGTATTATGTATAGCAGACACAGTAGTTCCCAAGCCCCTGCATACCTGCAGAACAATGTGGGGAAGCCTGAGGTTGTTCAATGCACTCCTTTTTCCAATGGATTCAACTTTAACACACTCTCTACTGCTGCTGGTGCTGAATCTATGATGATGACATGCCACATCCTGCAGTCGCATTTTGTGCAACTCCACTGGCTGGACCTCTGAGTCACCCTTCTGCAACCCAAACAGCTGTTCCACATCCTCATGTGCTCCTTCTATATCTGGCTATGCCATATCATTACCCACGCAATGTGTCCAACTGGAATTATATGCATCTTATGTATCAGACAGCTGGCAATGTGACTCAACCATACATAGCACTGCTTCCAAGTACAACACATGGCCCTCTTGTGGCCTCACCACCTGGACTGCATGTTGTGCAACCCCAGCACCAAGCTGCTCTACAGAAACTGCTGCCTGTCATGAGGAACACAAAGCAGCCAAACATGTGTCATGCTGCTATCCCACCTCCTGCTACTGTTAGTTCTGCAAAATCCACTTTTTCTGGAGAGAATATTCTATCCCTTACATGTGTCTGTGTCGACAACAATGTGTTTGTGCTTGGTCATGGTGAAGTTGGGAAGACATGGGAGAAGGTTGCAAAGGAGCTAGAGAAGCTTGCAAGAGCCTAGTAACATCCAGGAAGCACTTGATCACCTCGAACACATCATAGGATCTACTCAACACCAAGACAAGGAGATCATGACTTACACCTATGTGGCAGTGGCTATCAGTATCGATGAGCATGTTAAAATGTATGTTTTCTGTTTTCTAGATTACTCAACCTTGCTCCTTACATGGAATTTGTAACACAACACAGAAATGCTCTCCCAGAACCAGATAAGGGTGATATCACTAGGGATCTAGCCCATGATGCCACCACAATTGCAGAATCACTTATGGCCTGCCTTTCTCATCCCAATATTGATGAAAAGACCAACATATTTGATTTGCACACATGGGATACAGCCTTTTTGGATATGGATGAACTTATCAAGATACACTTTGCTCACCAGACTAAGCAAGCATTTACTGGAGTGCATACTGATGTAAAAGCTGCTAGCACCACACTGTCTTCAGGAAAACAGAAGCAGTCACAAAAGCAGCATCATCGTTGCTTTCAAACAAGAGTATGTCTTCATCTGTTTCCAGAAAGTCATCATCTGAATCAGCAGGATCAAGTCTATTAGTGTGCCCAGAATTTGTTGAGTCAACAAACCAGCTCTGAATGCCTAGAAGATGCAGTGCAGAAATATTTTGGAGCTGGGAAGCAGAGACCCCAAGCAATGCAAACAAATTCTCTGCTTCACCATATGCCTGCTGCACACCTTGATCGAGCTCTTAATCCTATGGAAATGTTGAAAGGGCAATGAAATTGATGCCTCAATTGTCAGTATGAGTATGGTTGTAGCCACTCACATGTGCTTTCCTATTGGAAAACTTGTCAGAGAACACAGATTCGTGCAGGAGGATGTACAACTTTGGAAACATATAAAAGAAGTTGAGCAGATTGAAGTCAACCACAATCTTCTGTGCAAGGCTGTACACATATTCACATGGCTCACTCATGAGGAGCCAAAATAGCAGAGCCTGTGCATTTGATGGTACATGATCACAGTAGATGAAGACAAGTTTAAGAAGACCATGGATAAGGATTTGGGTGATATCATATGCTTCATGCAACAGAAAGTGCCTAGATTTAATGTACCCTGCCTTATCGAGGAAGCTTTCCCATAGTTCCATGAAGAAAAATGCCTGCAAGACCATCTGGACACATGCAATAATAGATATATGGCAGTTTTGGTATGCATCAATCAGTTTGCCAAACATGAACAGGTAAATGACAAGACCAAGGTGTTTAGAGTGTTTACTATTGTGCCATTCAAGTGTTGCCCCTGATAAAAGGCAAGTAGCAGCATTGTCATCCTGTCTATCAAGCTTTTTGATGTTGCGGTGATACAAGGGTCCATTATCGAAGGCTATCACATAGACCTGTGGTGGGTACATGATGACATGATGGGGAAAGGTGATGACTTGGGCACCCAAAAATATGTTATTGCAATAAGTCTTGAGTCTGTGTTTTGGATTTTGAATATTAGCAATAGGATTATCACCAAAAACAGGTATTGATATTGGAATTGGGAGCTGATTTATGCTGGGATGAATAGTCTTGTAAGTAATCATCCTTGTAGCTTGTGCTTTGAGCAACTTCTGCACAGAATGCTTGACAGATGTTTCATCACATGCATACAACCATACTTTGATGTTTCATGACAACAAACCTTGGATTACTTGCCACAGGTACTCAATTAATGTCTCTGCACTCAAGTTATTGATTCCTAGAAATGCAATGACCATAGTTAGAACTTTAGGGATTGGAACTTGCAGACACCATAGACAAAGCTAAGAAGCAGGTTTTAGATAGCTGCTGCAAGGACTTGAATCACACACACACCTTCGTTGCTTTCTCTAGTACACCACTATCAAGAACATCTTGAAATGCATCTGGGTCAATAAGTCGATATGGCTCTCTAGTATTTGCAAGAATAAAATAGGCATCATGTTCTTGATTGTAATATGGGTGGAATGCAGACATTAACTTTGTATCATCACAGCTGAGTCCTATTGGGCTGTTATACTGGAGCAAAATCAAGTTATCACAGACAAGATCAAATCCACAATCATGACACCCAATTGGAGGACGTTTACAATGAGCTCACTGGCATCTGCGGTGCACAATGGTCAGAATAGAAGTGAAATGGTTCTGATGAGATATACTCAATGGTTTGTGGTGTAGGTAGAGGGAGATGGCTTTCAATAAACCAATAAGCACATGGACTATGCATGGGCAAATTCAAGCAAATCAGAGGAGTATTGAAAACCCTGCATCCCAATTCCATGCTCAGCTTTATCAGCCTTCATGATAATTGCCTGGAGCAATGATGCAAAAAAATTGTCACCCTTGTACTTCTCTGATATGATTCCTTCAGCATATCAATATAGGGAGGTTTTTGATCTTACCAACTGTGAATAGGTCAATGTTATATACTTTAAGCTAAATGTATAATGACTTACTTCCACCTCAATAATCCCACATAATCTAGAACATTTAGCATACAGGTCTATGTGACTTTTCCCTTGATTCTCATGATTGTTGTACTTGTAGTTGTCATCATCTGGCAATGGGATAGAAAGGGCATTCCAAAATGCCTTGAGTGTCAGTATTGTGAAGCAGCTAGGGCACAATCTGGGAAATGAGGATGAAACCATTTTCTGGCACATTGTAGAATAGACATGTCCAGCAGCACAGTCATTATGCCACTGCAAATCATGGATGCATGCTGTGTCAACTTGGGTTTTATGCTTGTTACTCAGCTCTGCATAAGTAGCATTTCTCCTGAATAAATCTTTTGCCATTACTGTGACTGACTTTGATCCACCTCTCTGAGCTCTACTGCATTTTTGAGATATGTAAAGGTGGATTTTGACATTATTGAATTTGGTAAGACCAGGGCATGGCTTTGCTAGTAGTGCTGTACTCCTTTGGGATGGTGCTGCTACATCTGTTGCTGGAGGTTTTGGTTGCAGCATGCTAGTTAGCATCTTCATCCCACCACCAGAGAATTTTAAAGTTGTTCAGGGCCTTTGCAGCTCTTCAAAATGCATTTTGAAGTTTCCAATATTATAGGCATACTTCATGATTAGTGATTTGCCACATTGAATGTGTCAGGTAGTTTTGCCATCAACAACTTCTGCATTTTCACATAACTTTCAAATCTTGTTCTTGAATTTGCATAAATGCTTATTGTCAATGATGAGCATTGCCTTTGTGTGCAATTCATGCTGGTTGCACTCTCAAATAGCTGATCTTGACTGGCCAAGATCATGGTCATTCTAAGTCTGTTTTGTTTTCTTGTGACTGGGTATGATTTGTAATTAACTGCTGCCTTGCCTCCACCATCGACCTTGTCACTCTGCTTGCATTTCTCAGCTCACTCCTTGGTTTCTGTAAAAATGCTGTATATGGGCTTCCAGACCTCCTCAGGCAATGTTATTCCAGGACTATGGATAAAATCATCATTTGTGACAAGTGCTTTGTCCATTGACATTTCATCATCATCACTCCCTGTCATAAAGTTCCAGTCATACATGTCGTAATTCAATGAAATATCTGTCATAGGAGGTGAGGCTGGTATATTATAATTATTTCTGTCCAGATTCATCCATTTGACATTGTCTGAATCTCCAACAGTCACTCCTTCCTCATGAACATTGGCTGTTAACTTGGGGATAGTATCGAATGACTTGGAGTGAGGAGTTTGTTCAACAAAATTGGTGTTAACAATAAATGGAAGTCTCAGCATCTCGTTGGGGCTGGCTATAGGTTAAAGACATTTGAGAGTGATGGGACAGGGAGAGTATATCTGCTTGATGTGGTTTGTATATCCACTTGTAGTTGTAAAGAACTCAACAGATGGAACAGAGAGCTCTTGAGCTCACTATTAGATTCAGACCTCATGGAGTGCATGGGACTTGGTCTATTTAGCTACAATATCATGAGTAAGGTTGTTTTTATAGGGAGCTTTATGCAAACTCACATCTTCAAAGTGCAGACTGCACAAAATGCTGAACCAATTTACACACTCAAACACACCTTGAGATTTTGTCCACAGTGGATCACCAAGTGCATCATGCACAATCGTATTTATTGTGCACATACTGCATGATACACCATCATGCTGATGATCATGTGGTAAGACATCATCCAAATTCTCAAAGGGACTGTTAAAGTGACCTTCTAACCACCACTGGACTTTGCGGATGATCTCCATTGGAGGCGGCATTCTGCTGAGTGAGAGCAAGTCACCTGTCAAGCTATGTAAGTCAGATCTTATTGACATATTATTATCAAAACCTGGCTCACCATATGCTGGTTGCTGTTTTTTGAAGTCAATCTTGAAGGACAGCTAGTGCCATTTCTGCTTGAAGTGTACTGAGAAGTACAGGGTGTGCAAAATGCTGCTCTTGAATCACTCTTCCAACCATTTTAGGAAATTTGTGAGTGAGTTTGTGTGGCAATGAACTGATTTGGCCTTCTCAATGTCATGCATGAACCATAACTGCTCAATGACAGTACAGCTAGAGTCTTGACTTGCATGTGTTGACAAATATGCAGCCATCATGTGTTAAGCTGAAGCTCTCTTCTTATCTTATCAAGACTTTATTGAGTAGAGATCACAGTTGCTCATAAGTGACTGTTCTGAGGATGACTTAGATCACAAAGAGAGCATAAGATTTGCTAGGTCAAGCTGAGCTTGACTAGCACTACATTAACCCATTAAATAGTACAGATGAAATGTGCTACCATATTTGTGAGTACAATAACAAAACAACAATGAGACAATAATGAGGGAGAGCATAAGAACATGCCATGCGGTAACTACAATAATGTGAGAGTAAAGTGAGGGGAATTAGTAAGAGCATGGCAGGGTTCTGTACAAGACAATAAGAGATGGTGAAACAATAACAAGAAAAAAACAATAAGCAATGAAGAACAATAGTGAGCGATGTGAGAAAATTTAGTGTACGTATTGGTCCTTTCCCCCTTTCCTATAGCATTCAGGTCCCCCTCATGGTTTCTTGTTCCACCAGAAACCTATAATTTAATCATGTGCATCAGGTCGAATGGTGTCAGTGCATTTGATTCTGCAGCGGTGAAGGTTGTGATAGAAGTGAGTGTCTGGGAATTATGGAAGTAGATGGCAGAGGGCAGTTTGATCTCCTCTGGCTGGGCGCTGGCAAAACATATGGAAGTCCTGGTCATGAAGATGTGGGCGTGTGGGTGAGGGCATCACACTGTGGTTTTAAATATCATGAAGATCCAGACAATGAACATAATGAGGAATGCACCACTGAATATGGTGCCAAGAGAGATGACAATGAAATGGTTGGTGATCATGTTGGTCAATGTTCAGGTGGTTCAGTATCTAGGGTGGACATCATGTGGCAGTGCTTGTGGAGATAACATTGCCAAGTGTTTGGGTCGCCAAACATGGCAGTGGGGGCATTGGTACTGTGGACAGTGTGATGAGAAGTGTCCCACCTGTGTGCAGGTGAAACAAATAAAGTTTTGCATCCACTTTGGAGGTAGAAAGTTGGCAGGTGATGGCAGTCTCACTGGTGCAGGCATGTGTGGAGAGTCTGGTGCTGTGTCATACTGGCCATCTTTGGTATCAGTGTTGCTTTCAGTGAGAAATACAGGATAGGGGGTTCTAGGGGTGCAGTGTGGGGATAATGGGGTGGACCATGGTGTTCAAGTCATTGATGAGGGGAGGACATCAAGGTGGTATGCTTCTCAGGTAAGACATTGGAATGTTCTTTCCAACATTAAAATGGCTCTGTAAGTGTCAAATAGATTCTGTACTGTGTTGTAGAGTAGTGCTCAGTCTGAAGTCCAGTCAAGAAGCCATTCTTCATTGTTGTTATCATATCTGTCTCAGATGAAATCTAGGATGATGTCAAAGGTTCTTTCAGGGGTGGGGTCAATTATGTCATTTGTGTTGAGCAGCATGCTATGTGCAGTGTAGAGTGCTCACAGATCTTACTACTTACCTGTTGAGTTGGTTAGTGTGCTAAGTAACTTAGGTTAGAGGGCGTAGAACTCTCTATATTGCTAGGTAGAGGTACAGCATACTTATATACCTAGAGAGCCCACATGGTCACATGAGGCTCAGGTCACATGAGGCTCAGTGGGGTGGAGAAAAGGGCGGTGTACCACATGGTTCCTGTCCACATGTCATTATGACATATTTGTATACATGTATGTATTTACATATATATGTGTTTACACCGAGGCACAGAATAGATGCCACGTGCAGATTTAATTCAACAATTTGCAACAAAGTGGAGAGGGCAGCTCATGCTGTAGAGAGGAGGTCATTGGTCGATTTATATTCTGCCAGTGCCTCTTGGGCATTCTTTAAGTGTGTTTTGGGCTCCCAGGTATTTTCCAATGTGCCATAACCCTTCCACTTCACAAGGTACTGCATTCCTCAGCCCCTTTTCCTGTGTGCTATTATCACCTCAACCTCATGCTCCAATTCTCCCTTGATCAGTTCCAGGGTCAGATAGTTTGGGCCATGCATTTCATTCTCCTTGAAACATGAAAGAAGCGAGGCATGGAATACAGGGTATATCTTCCATTGCTTTAATTTGTATGCATGTGAGGATATGATGTGAGTGATGAGGAATGGACCTTTGCACTTCAGGGTGAGCTTTCTGGTGGGGTAGCCAAGTTTCAAGTTCTTCGAGTCCAGCCAAACCCTGTCTCCTACCTCAAACAGGCAGAAAGTTTGGCTGGTTTGTACAATCATGGCTTGCTGGGACAGCTCATGTGCTGCCAGGGCCTCTCGTCATGCATTTTCCAGTTTGGCTATTCTCTGTTCAGTGGCAGGTACATTCATCTTTTCATAGGTCATGGGGATGGCTTTTGGGTGGACTCCCATTATTACGAAGAAGGGCAAATTCTTGATTGAGGAATGATGTTTCTGATTATGTGTGAATTCGGCAGTCATGAGGTAGCTTTTCCACTGTGAGGGGTTGTTCATGCAGAAGATTCAAAGGTACATTTCCAGTTCTTGGTTTACCACTCAGTTTCTCTGTCAGTCTGTGGGTGGTAAGCTATGCTCATCACCAATTTGATGCCAAACAGTCTCCCCAGTTCCCAGAAGGCATTAGATGCAAATCTGGGATTGTGATCTGATATGATTTTGTTTGGTAAGCCAAATCTCCTGAACACATTGTGCAGATAGAGGTCAGCTGCCCCTAGTGCATTGACTGTTTTGCTACAAGAAATGAAAATTACCCCCTTCATAAGTCCATGGTCTACCATGACCATGATGGTGTCTGATCCAGCACTATTCAGGAGGTTGGTGATGAAATCCATTGTTACCAATGCAAATGGTCATGTTGCCTCTGATTTGATTGGTAGTAGGGGAGGAGTCATGGAATGAGTATTAATCTTCATTTGTTGGCACATTGTGCATCCGTCAACATAGTTTCTAATAAAAATAGTCATGCCTGGCCACTAGTAATCTCTCTGTACTAGTTTGAGTGTCTGAAATCAGCTGGGGTGTCCAGTAAGAATGTTGTCATGGTACTTTTCCATAACTTTCTTCTGTAGCTCCTTGTCATCCAGCATGTAGCACCATTTCTTGAAGAAGACCATCCCATCATCATCCATCCTCCAGTCTTCTATAGCTGACTTGATCAGAGGTGTCCCTTTCTACTTGATTGCCCTCACTATCTCTTTCAGCAAGTCATCATGCATCAGTTTCTTGGCTAACAGATCTTTTAGATCGGTGTCAATCATTCATATGAACATCTCATCTTTGAGCATGGTGATGTTGTCATTGTCATTGTTGACCTCCAGTATGTGGTCTCCTTGTTGAGACAGTGCATCCGATTGTATTATTTGTCTTCCAGGTATGTGTACAAGCTGTACGTTGAACTGTGACAGGAAGAGGCTTTACCTCACCTGTCATCAGTTTACTTATGTGCTGTTCTGAATTACCTGAGGTTTTTGTGATTGGAAAGGATAGTCATTGAGTGTCTTGATCCTTGTAGATAGTGTCTCCAGGTTTCTAATGCCCATATTATCTGCAGTAGTTCCTGATCATAGATCCCATAGTTTCATTCTGTCAGGGTTAGAGAGTGGGAAATATGGCCACATGGGTGCCAGTCTCCATTAGTGTTGGTTTGTTTGACAACTGCCCCAGTGGTGTACTTTGATGTGTTACTTTCTACCACAAATGGTTTTTCTGCAACTGGTATCAGCAATACTAATGCTTTGGAGAATTTTCACTTTGGGGTCTCGAATGCCTTTTGGCATTCATTCATCCAGTTGAAAGGCTAGTCCTTCTTCATTAGGTCATTGAGGGGTTTAGTGATTGCAGTGAAATTCCCAATGAATCTTCTATAGAAGTTGCCAAAGCAGAGGAATAACTAGACCCCTTTGACATTGGTTGGGGATGGCCAGTCCTTTATTCTGCTAAGCTTAGTTGGGTCCATCACCAGTTGATTCAGTCACAGGATTAGCCCAAGGAACTCTACCTTTTGCACATTGAATTTAGACTTCTCAAGTTTCAGGAACAGGTCATTTTCCCATAGCCTCACAAGAACCCACTTCATCCTCTCTTCATGCTCTTTTCGATCCTTCAAAAAGATTAGAATGTTGTCCATATAGATTACTAGCCATCCTTCATTTAGCATGTCTTGAAAGATGTCATTCATCATTGCCTGGAAAGTGGCCAGTGAGTTGCATAGGCCAAAAAAATTACTTTCAGCTCAAAGAGTCCCCTGTTTGTCTTAAATGCCACCTTCCATTTATCTCCCTTTTTGATCCAGATGTTGTGATATCCCCATCTGATGTCTACCTTGGTGAACTATTTGGCTCCCTTCAGCTTATTGAGGAGATCTCCAATGAGCAGCAGCAGATAGGAATTCTTGATTGTCCCATCATTTAGGTACTGATAGTCTTGGCAGGATTGGAGTGCATTGATAGGTCCATTGCACACCCTAGGGTCTGGAATGGGTTCCAAATGTTGATAGGTCCATTGCATGCTATAAGGTCTGGAGAAGGATCTAACCATATCAAGACATTACAACAGACACTCTGAATTGCTATGAATGCCATGAAATCAATTTTGAACACTTTTCGAACTATTTCAAACCTTCCGAACAACTTTGCATGACTTTGAATGACTTTGAATAACTTTAAACATTTTGCAACACTTCAAATAACTTTGTACTACTTCGAATAACATCGGCCACCACATAGCTGTTCCTAAAACCCTTTCGATATATGCTGCACATCTGGAAAAAACCATATTGAGTGCCACCGGACATGAGGAGAGATGACAAGAGATTTAGAATACGATAAGTGCAGTTTTATGTTTCAATGATATATTGAAGCAATAGAACAATAACTTTTACTATACTGGGACAATGTACATTTCATTTATTTATCATTTTATGAATTACAAAGTCCTCGTTGTTGTATATATTGCCTTGTGTTTTCCACATGTTCTTGTTTCCTTTTTAGTAATATTTCTTCAAATTATATATAGACTTGTATTAGTTACTTAGAACAGGAGAAAAACAATGGGGAACAGAGAATAAGTTATCCTCTCCACTACCATCAGATTTAAGAGCAGTTCTCTTAAGTCTTAGCTCACATTGTATCTCTAAAGTTTTGTAAAATATCGTGAACTTCTTCAAACTTTTGTATTCACTCTCAACTCATCACCTATCACCTATCGCCACTCAAAAACCACTTCTTATTTGCTATGTTTATTTTCAACATATCTTGCCACCAGTTGAACATCTTCAAACCTCATCGAACTCACTTCAAAACAACTTTGAACATCTTTGAACCTACTTCAAACTACTTCGCATATCTTCGAACCTATTTTGAGCTTTTTCAAACATCTTTGTATGCCTTTAAAGACTATTCGCCACATCCCTTACCATTTCATGTCACTAAACACAATGTTTTGGTATCAGCAGTGATATTTAGTACCAACTCACACCCTTCCTCTAGCCTGTGTTATACTTCCTAAGCCTTTTAACAGGTTTTGTTAGGTTTTTAGGTCGAGTATCATCAATGTATTGACACATTATGACACATGCTCCCAACCCCTATGAATGCCATGAATTTAATTTTGAACCTATTTTGAACTGTTTTGGATGACTTTGAATGATTTTGAACAGTTTTGAATGACTTTGCGACACTTCAAATGCCTTTGAACACTTCACACTACTTCAAATGATGTTGGCTGCCATAGAGCTATTCCAAAACCCTTTCGAGACACACAGCACATCTGGCATAGGCTACTGCATCATATCGAACACTACTGGACACAAGGAGACACAGCAAAAGGTTTTTAGGACTCAATTTTGGTGTTTGGTGTTTCAATGATATATTGAAGCAATAGGATAAGTACTTTTTACTATACTGGGACACCATACATTTCAATTATTATCATTTCTCATTTGTTTTATGTTTTACAAAAGTCCTTTATGGCTGTGCATACTGCATCATGTTCTACACATATTATATTTCCTTTTTGGTACTATCTCTTCAAAATGTATATAGACTTGTACTAGTTACTTAGAACAACAGAGAAGAAGTTACCCTTTCCATTATCATTCAATTTAAAAGCTGTTCTCTTGAGTCCAAGTCTCGCCTCATATCTCTAAGTTCTGTGAAATATTGCAAACTTCTTCGAACTCTCATACTCACTTCTCAACTTATCGTGTATCATGTATCGTCCTTTGAAAACACTTCTAATTCACTATATCCATTCATCAATACCTCAACACCAGTCCGACTCTCTCAAAACTCCTTGAATTTTTTCAAATCTCCTTTGAACTACTTTGAACTACTTTGAACATCTTTCAAACCTCTTTTGAACTATTTTGTGTGGCCCTAAAACTATTTGCATTATCTCTCACCATTCTGCACCTTTGACTATACATTTGGGTAACAGTGGTGATATTTAGTACCAACTTGCATCCTTCCTCTAGCCTGTGTTATACTTCTTAGACCTCTTAACAGATTTTTGTTAGGTTTCCAGGTCGAGTATTATCAGCATCTGTGTCCTTTTTAGCAATGAAAAAAAATGGGGATGCCATCAGGGATTTTGATAGAGTAACATACCCTTTTTGCAGATTCTCTTTGATAAATTCATCCAGTTTTTCCTGTTTGGCCAGTGTGATTGGGTAAATCTTGCAATCTCTTGGAATAAAGTCAGGTTTTAGGTCAATCACGTGGTCCCAGGGTCTAGACTCAGAGAACTTTTCTGAGGCTGACTTCTCGAACATGTCACAATACTCCCTGTACTTTTTGGGGAGCAGATCATCTAGAGATTTATTTCCTTGTTCCAGTTCATTCTCATGAGCTAACTTCTGGGAGATTAAAGTTTTAGCCTGGATGTGAGCAGTATGGGAGAAAACAAATCTGCCAGTGATGATGCTCGACCTGGAAACCTAACAAAAACCTGTTAAAAGGCTTATGTAGTATAACTCAGGCTAGAGGAAGGGTGCGAGTTAGTCCTAAATATCACCTCTAATACCAGAATGTCATTTTTAGTAATGCAGAATGGTAAAAATGTGATGAATAGTTTTTAAAAGCATGCAAAGATGTTCGAGGTAGTTCGAAATATGTTTGAAGATGTCCGAAGTAGTCCGAAATAGATTCGAATGGGTTCAAAGTCATCCAGGTAAGTTCGAGGAGGTTCGAAGCCATTCAACTGGTGTTAAGATATGTTCAATAGACAAATATAGAAATTAAGAAGTGGTTTTCAAGTGGTGATAGGTGACGACGAGTTGAGAGCGAATACAAGAGTTCGATGAAGTTTGTGATATTTCACAGAACTTCAGAGGTATGATGCAGGGTAAGACTCAAGAGAACTGGTCTTAAATCTGACTATAGTGGAGAGGGTAACTGATTCTCTGCCATTTTATGTAGCTAGTACAAGTATATATACATTTTGAAGAGATAGTGCCAAAAAGGGGAATACAATAAAGGGCAATATGTGCAACAATAAAGGACTTTGTAAATTGTAAAAACAAATGAGAAATGACAATAATTGAAACATACTTTGTCCCAGTATAGTAAGAGTTCTTGTCCTATTGATTTAATATATCATGAAACATAAAAACCGCACTTATCGCATTCTAACTCTCTTGTAATCCCTCCTCATGTCCGGTAGTGCTCGATATGCAACTAAATAGCTTACTCCGGTTAAGCATCGTGTATTGAAAGTATTTGAGGACAGCTATATGGCCACCAAAGTCATTCGAAGTACTGCGAAGTTGTTCAAAATGTCATGAAATGGTTTGAAGTAGTTCGAAGTTGTCCGAAATAATGTGAAATAATGCGAAAATGATTCAAAGTTGATTTCATGGTGTTCGTAGTGATTAGGAGTGCATGTCGTAATGTCTCGATGTGAGTGGGATTGTTCTCCAGACTTTAAAGCGCACAGTGGACCTATCACCAGTTGATTGGGATCCAGTGAGTCTGAATATGTGCCAGAGTTTCTGGTATTTTGGAGGAGTAAAGTCATGTTCCACAATCAATGGCACCTCTTTGGCCCTGAACACCCCAACAGCTGATTCTCCTTTTAGATAAGCAGGTAGAACATTTATGTCCTCTCCTTGACTTCCCTTGGAGCAGGGTAGTACATTGATTCCTGCAGCATCTAGTACTGGTGCCTGCAGGTCATCATCAAGGGTGGAGATCAGTGGTTCACTGATTAGTAAGGTTGATCCTTTGTTTGGTTTGAGGTGATTCAGGTTTGGGGTCTCATTGCCATTGGTCTGCCATAACTGTTTGATCATAGTTCAAATCTTTTCAATCAGGAGTTTTTCTATCAATCTGATAGAGAGCATCCCCCTTTCTCAGTTAATGACAGGGTTTCTTTCTCATAGCCAGGGAAAGCCCAGTATGATTCTTTCCTTTCCTAGACCAGTTATCAAGAGCCTGATTTTCTCTGCTTCTCCTCCTATCTCCATTTTTGCATAGACAAAGTATGTGATAGTCCTGTTCTTGTTAAGGGTGCTGTCGACATTTTTTGTGATAATCTTCCTAGGGAGTGGTTGTTTTTCTAGTCTGAGTTTTCTGACCACTTGGTGGTCAATGAAAGTTCCTCCTGCTTTGGAGTCAACCAGAACAAGTAGTTTGACTTTTTTGTCTCCTAGCATGTAGTGAACTGGGATGTGCATGGATTGATTACTCACATCTGCTACAAGTACACTAGAGCTGGTTATTCTGGTGGGTAACCATCGTCGACACAGTTCACCACTTTAAAAACCCTCTTCCACCATTAAGTCCAATAATTTTTCTTTGTCTTCTTCTCCCAGCTCGTTGACCAGCACTCAAATTTTTAGGTAGTGGTCACATGGTGTTTTCTTATTTTTGGGCTTCTTCATCTCTTCCTTCACAAATGGCTCTTTGCTTTCTTTGTGGCTGCTGGCTCTATGCCCCATCTTGTGACAGATTAAGCATTTCCCTTTTTTTATGTGTTCAAGCCTCTCGGCATATGAGAGGTGAGTAGTGTCAATGTCTATTGCATTAGGGTCCTTTGAAGAGCTTTCTCCTCCTCCCCCTCTGCTATAGGTCCTCTCTTTAATTGCCTTTGCTCTCCTCAGGTGTCCTTCCACCCTTGCTGCATGTGTGTACCACCCTTCGATTGTATCTGGGGGGTTTTCCATGCTGAACACCTTGTTAAGTATTTTGTTGTTCAGCCCATCAAGGAAGTATTCAATTAGGGTGTTGTCTTCTTTGATTTTTGTTCTGTACACCAGGGTTTTAAACTGGGCAATGTATTCATCAACCCCCCTCATCTCCTGCGAGAGGTTCCTTAGCTGAGTTCATGCATTTCCCACATCATCGATCAGCAGAAGGTGTTTCAAAATTTTCTGATGAATTCTTGGAATGTATCCCAAGGTTATTCTCCCATATATCTTTCTTCCAGATATGCCTGCTTGCATGGCCCTGCTGTTCCCCCATTCATATATGAGAGCATGAAGAAGATTTTATGTTAGTCATTCTTGAAGGAGTGTGAGTTGGCATCGACATATGCACTGCACTCCAAGATGAAGAGCATTGTTCTCGAGTGGTCTCCTAAAAAATTGGTAGGAGCTTGTATCTTGATTTCAGCAGGTCTGTTGGGTTGGGGTAGCATGACAGGTGGCACAGGGGCAGTCAGAGGAATGGTGTTGCTAGGGGGTGCATCCATTATGGTGAATTGAGTCTGAGCTGGTCTGAATGAACAGCTGTCATTGTTTTCTTTTAGATTTCTCTGATTCTTGTAAAAACCAGTGTGTCATATGAGATTACTGCCTAGACTGGGTTAGTCAGCAGAGTTGATGAAGCAGCTTGACCTTATGTTAAGCCAAAGCTCTCTTCTTGTCTTACCAAGACTTTATCAAGTAGAGATCGCAGGTGCTCATAAGTGACTGTTCTGAGGATGACTTAGATCACAAAGAGAGTGTAAGATTGGCTAGGTCAAGTTGAGCTTGACTAACATTACATTAACCCATTAAATAGTACAGACTAAATGTGCTACCATATTTGTGAGTATAATAATGAAACAACAATAAGACAATAATGAGGGAGAGCATAAGAACATGCCATGTGGTAACTACAATAATGCAAGAGTAAAGTGAGCAGAATTAGCAAGGGCATGGTGAGGGGTTCTGCATGAGACAATAAGAGATGGTGAAACAATAACAAGAAAAAAACAATAAGCAATGAAGACCATAGCGAGCGACATGAGCAAATTTAGTGTACGTATTGGTCCTTGCCCCCTTTCCCATAACATCATGTCTATTAAGCTCCCAGAGATCTCTTCATCATCAAGGAGATGTACAAGTGTCAGAGTTGTTGTGTTCATGGATGCTCCAGTTATCTTGATCTTTCCATTCCATGGCAGCACTGAAAGCTATGCCTGCACCACCTGCACTGCTGGTAATGTTGCTGTTGGGTGCATTTTTGAGTCGAGCCAAATTAGCCATGTTCTCCATTGTGACTGGGAGTCGACCACCTTGTACATTTTATGCCAATATTACAGACTCCAGAGAGGTAAACAAGAGTTCTTGTAAGATGGATCCTCAACAGATACAGCACCATCAAGGAGAGCTTGTCCAAATTCCTTCCTCATTACCTTGACAAAGTTTTGTGATGGAAGAGCCATTGTGATAAGGTGTTTGACATCATCATTTGCAGGGAGGTTAAGAAGCATGTCCAAGCTGAGGGATGTACCAATGCATAACTTTCTTTTAATAGTTTGAGAGCAAGAAAGTATTTGACTGCAACCTCTTGGGGAAAGTGTATCTGTAAAAATCTTCTGGTATAAACAATTTGTTTTTGCAGTAACCTTCCAAGTCTAGAAAAGCAGAGGAATTAGAAGGAAATATCTTCCCTTTCCTGATCCACCATTTCCCATCAAACAGCAGTGGATTCTTGTATACCATCACATATTCAATGTCCATTTTGGGGCTTTGATTTATGCGCAAGCAAGACATAGATAGACAACAAAGCTTGTTCAGGATATTTAGGATTTTAGATGAATAGCTATTGATAGTAAAAGCTAGATTAGTATAGGCTAATACAGACTATGCTTGACACATGGTTCATTTTGTTTTTTGCTCAACCCTGTATTTTTATCTGGACATATACCTACCATGATTTTTGCCCATTTCCCATCTGGATGGCCTCAGAGATTCAAAAAGATTTCTGTGATTCCCATCCAGATAGGGATCAGGCATTTTTGGGAGTTGTTGGGGGTCCTATACTTACCTGTGATAACCCATACTTTCTCATGTCAACTGAGACAGTTCCTTGCCAAATGGACCAAACTCTCCCATAACCCATAATCCATACCTATTTGACAGACCATAACCCATAGGTGGACATCGACTGATCACAAAATTTCTATATATGAATGCTTCTTTGTCAATATATATGGACTTTCTAAGCTATTTATGTAAAATTTCAGTTAAATAATGTACCATTCAGCTGAGTGGGAGGGAGGATAGTGAATACTATTACAAACTGGAAGTTGCAAAAATTTTGAGCAAATGGACAATTATAACACATCAGCTTCACCTTTCTTTAATCAGACTAGAGGATTTGGTAGACTAGCACCTCAGCTAAGTGCTTATAATATCAGTTTCTTGATAGGATGTTGTGGAATCCTCTCAGAAGGAAGCTGGATGGCCAGATCCCCAAAAACAGGGAGTTGCAAAACTTTCATCATGGTGTGTCACATACCCAGTTTCACCTCTGCTTCAGCATAAGTATGTGAACAGAAGTATGTGTAATTAGTGGTATATATACCAAAAGATTAAGGATTAGGAAAATGGCATATAGTAATGAACAGGCCAGGGGTGCAACAATAATGTAGTATGCAGCAGTGCAGAGGAAGGAAGTGAGTTGGCAATGTTTGTGGTGAGTGGAGTTGGAGCAAAATAAGAAATGGTATTGAGAAAGACAGGCAGCAGTGCCAAGCTGGAACAGGCTTAATTTTTATTGTTCTGAGTAGCTGGCCTTCGATGCGATCAGTTGAAAAGGCCTTCAAATTATGAAGTTTCATAGAGATGGAGCATTTGTCAAAATTAGCATTGATCCTAGCTAGAAGAACCTTCTTCTGGCCATTGGTTGCGAGTCTGAGGGCTTGTGCAACGTCTTGTAAATCAGGCTTTGATTTTGAGCCCAACATACCAGTGAACAGCTGGTTTGGATCCCTCTGCTGGCATAGCACCTCCCTCTCAACTTCCTTTGCTATGCATTGCTCCCATGCTTTCCTCTTCTTCTGCTCCTCCATAGCCTTCACTCCTTCTGCCTCCTCTGCAAGCCTCAACTCCTCATCAGGGTTCAGCTATCTTGCCTCAATGTTGAGCTTCCATTGTTTGCTCTCCTTCTTCTTCTGCTGATTGAATTTTGATTTGAGGTCTTGAAGCTCAGAGCATGCAAAGGCAGCATGGGCCTTGACATGCACCAGATGAGATTTGAGTTCTGCAATCTCTTTGTCTTGCTCAGCCTCGCATTCCTTGAAGGATGACTGGGGTTGATGCTCATTGACTTGGACCGCCTAAGTGAGCGTGTTGATGAGTAGAACATGTGAGGAGGGATGGGTTCTGAGAATGAGGGGGGGTTATCAGTGGGGTTGACAAGTGATGAAGATGAGTCATGCAGGAAGGGGTGTTCTCAGTGTTGTTTGTGTGCAGCTGTTGGTAATTGTTGGTCAGATGTTGACTCATCGTCATGGTCACCATTGGAGGATTCGGAATCAGAACTTGAGGATTCATCAGATTCTGAAAATGATGAATCACTGTTAGGATTGGGGAAAGAGGGGTATGAGGTGGATACACAACTCACAGTGGTGGATGTTGCAACACTAGGTGCAAAGTCTTCATCAGTGAAGACACTTGGGTCAACAAGCCAACAGCCACTCTTTCTCCATGCACTAATAATAGTTGACTGCTTGAATGTTTGTTGGCAGACACCCATGTACTCTCTGATGAAATCCTCGCATGGCATTTCCTCCCTTGTATCAGCAACAATGTCATCACATTGGTTGGTCCATGCATATAAAAATAGTCCAAATACCCCAACATCAAGGGGTTGGAGCTTGTGAGTTGTATAAGGCAGGAGGCAGTACAATATGACATTGTGATCACATGAAAGTCTAATGAGATCAAGTGTGTTGTGAGCCATGACCATCATAAATGAGGAGGATGAGTGTCCCAGATGAATTCTGTGCTGTTGCCTGAGGAATGAATGACTTCTCAAGCCATTTCTTACACAAGAAATCATCTGTCCACCCATTTTCGGACATGGAAACCCCAATGTTAGGGTCAACAGTGAACCACTCTGGTAAAAACTCTTTGCCAGAAAAGACAAATCCAGGGAGAAGGAATGTACCATCAGCACAGATACACTCAATGATCGTGACAAGCTCGAGATTGGCACTGCATGACTTATGCTTCAGACATCTGGCACAAGGTACAAAAGACTTTTTACCTGATCCTTTGCTTCCACCTCCTCTCTGGAAACCCTTCTTATCCATGTTATATATATTCTTAATGGGGATTTTATACTTGGCAATGATCTCAAGGAGTTTGTCAAAGTGATGGCCCACAACTTGTCTGCTAAAAGCCTTGCCATGTTGTATTTTTGGTATCATTAAGAAACATTGGAATATTCTCAATCATCCTCCCCACTTTGACATGCTTGTGCTGCACTTCATAATTTTATTTTGAAGCATGACATACATGATGTAAATTGTTATGAGAGCAAAATCAACATCTTACATTATCTTATCTAATCATATCAGATCATCTTAGTAGATTACATACAGCATGGTTAGGAGCAGGCGCTGTGCATAAGCATGGGTGAAGCATGGCAATGGAGGCTTACTGATCCAATGCATGGGGTAAGCATGGCCAAACCTCATGGATGCAGCATGTATAGTAGTATATAAGATGCAATATTATATTAAGAGACTCTAGTCAAGTTCTCTTAAGATTTCACCATAACAGTGTGAATGCTTGAGACTATAAGATAACCTTTCTGTCAAATGATGACTTCTTGTGAGCCCGCCTAGCAGTCCACCCAGTATAACTTCAATTGAAGTAGTGGTTGCAATTGATGTTGCTTTAACAGAAGAACTCAACTCCTTTACATGCTCTCTCACACATTACACCTCTCACATCACAGAACATTTTGACAAGGAGCCTAGTATGCACCTTATCACTAATTTCTCCACATGCACATTTCACCTGAACCACCTTAAACATTTTATCAGAAGATACTCAGAGCTTCATGATAGATGACAAGGGATCACTTGTACTGAGAGTAATGTTGAGCCCAACTCTCAGGAGATTACCTATAAGAAGTGCTGGGAAGATCTTCAGAGAGACCCACCTCACTGCCACCAAGTACATAAATAGCAGACTCAGGATGGTTCATTTGCAAGAGAGCTCTGAAAAAGAAAGTGAGGATCTTCCTGCACTGGGTGTTAGATCCATCTGTTGGATAACAGGGTCTGCAAGCTACACTGCACTTGGTGTAACAGATAAACCCCCCTACATACCTAAGGTCCAACTCAGGGTCATGTGCCTACTCCAAGGAACTATTGTGTAGAAAATGTTTTCCAAACACTGATCACATTCACCTGCCATATCTGACACAACCCTGTCATTGGCACCTTCACCTACCACACCACTATCTGCTAACCTACCATTAGTAAACATGGGTGAATTGTCAGAAGATTTTGAATTACCAAGAGAGTCAGTACTTTCCATAGAGGAACACTATGCAAATCTGAAGCAGGAATGCGGTGAGATCATAATGCAATTCTTGTTGATGAAGGAGGAGCTAGACCTCACTAAAAACAAGCTTGAGGAAACAAAGTGCAGGGTGCTGGAGATTGTCTTACCACCAGTGTTCATGGAGAAGATGGAGGACGTTGATGCATTCTGCACCACATGCTACATGTACCTGCATGGGTGCACTGATAAATTCCCTACAGAAGAATCCAAGGTCATATAAATTCTCTCCTTCTTGTAAAAGGATGCCAAAACACCAACTATGAGATCATGTGATTGACTTGAAACCAGGGTTTGAACCAAAGAAGGTGAAGAACATTCCACTATCACCTCAGGAACAGAGGGAGGTAGATGCATTCTTGTTGGATCAATTGACTAAGGGATATATATGTAAAAGCAAATTACCCCAAACATCGGCAACCTTCTATGTGCCAAAAAAAGACATAAAGAAATGTTTCATGCAGGATTACAGAGCACTGAATGGGCAGGCAATCTGGAACAACTACCCATTACCATTGATCAATGAGTTGGTTGACAAGATAGCAAAAGCAAGGGTGTTCACAAAGCTGGACATTAGATGGGGATACAACAATGTGAGAATGAAGGAGGGAGATGAGTGGAAGGCAGCATTTATGACACATTGAGGGGCATTTGAATTATTGGTCATGTACTTGGGATTGACAAACAGCCCTGGAACATTCCAGTCAATGATGAATGGGATTCTGTGAATAGAAATTGAGAGTGGAAGGTGGTCATCTATATAGATGACATAATGATATACACAGAGACTGAAGAGGGTCACAATGAAATGGTAGAGGAAGTGTTGAAGAAGTTGGCAGAAAGCAAATTATACTTGAAACCAGAGAAGTGTGTATTCAAACAAAAAGAGGTGGAGTTTTTGGGCATGGTCATCAGACCAGATGGATTAAAGATGGATGAGATGAAGGTCAATGCAATAAGGAACTGGCCAGCACCAACACACATGAAGCATGTACAGCAGTTTCTAGGACTTGCAAACTATTACCGCCAGTTCATAGAGGACTTCTCAAAAGTGGTGATGATAGGTCCACTATGCACTTTAAAGTCTGGAGAAGTATTCCCACTCGTATTGACACATTACGACATGTGCTCCGAACCACTACGAATGCCACTAAATCGACTTCGAATCATTTTTGAACTATTTTGCATGATTTCGCACTACTTTGAACCTTTTAGAACTATTTTGCAACATTTCATGACATTTCGAATGACTTCGCAGCATTTTGAATGATATCGGCCACTGTATAGATGTTTTGAAATACCTTTGCTACATGCCACACATTTGGAACAATCCATTTAGTTGCATATCGAGCACTACTGGATGCGAGGAGAGAGTACAAGAGAGTTAGAATGCGATAAGTGCATTTTGGTATTTCTTTGATATATTGAAGCACAGGATAAGTACTTTTACCATATGGGAACACTATACATTTCATCATTTATCATTTATCATTTGTTTCATGATTTACAAGTCCTCATTGTTTGATATATTTGCCTCATGTTTTACACATGTTCTTATTTCCTTTTTAGTACTATCTCTTCATTTTGTATATAGACTTGTATTAGTTAGCTAGAAGAACAATATAAGAAATGGGGAACAGCACAAGTTACCCTCACACTTATCATCAGATTTAAGAATTGTTCTCTTTAGTCTTATCTTCGCGTCATATCTCTAAGTTCTGCAAAATATCGTGAACTTCTTCTAAACTATCGTATTCGCTCTCCATTTTATTGCCCATTGCCTATCGCTATCCAACAAACATCTCACATTCATTAAACTCACCCTTCAATACATCTCGAACCCCTTTGAACTTATTCAAACTTATTTGGACTACTTCGCATGACTTCGAACCTCTTTGAATCTATTTCAAACTACTTCGCATGACTTCGAACCAATTTCAAACTATTTCAAACACCTTTGTATGCCTATACAGACTATTTGCCACAGCCCTTACCATTTCACATCACTAAACACAATGTTCTGGTCTCAGCAGTGATATTTAGTACCACCTCGCACCCTTCCTCTGACTTGTGTTATACCATCTGAAGCCATTTAGTAGGTTTTGTTTGGGTTTCTGGGTTGAGTAACATCATTTTGGAGCCCACCGCAAGGGGTTTCTAGATCATTTCATCATTGAACCTCCACTCTTTCTACCACTTGTTTTACCATTTAGGGGCTCAATGATCTCGACTTTGAATTGAACTCATATTGCCTCCAACCCTCCTGAACAACCAGGAGGTCTTGATATAACATCTCGCCCCTCAATACTATTATTTCGCACTCTTTTGCCCTTTGCACTTATGACATTGCTACTATTTTCAACCTCGAAAACATATGAACTATGACACTGCACAAATTTCGATTTCGCAACCTCTGAAATCTACCTCAAACATGTCGACCTCTTTTATGCCAGCTCCCGGACATTCGACAGCTCTGAAGTTCGATTCGAAATGACCTAAAGAACTTCGAAATTACTTTGAAGATCTTGAATTTTTGTTTATAACTTGCAGTATTACAGATCATGACCTAAAGAAGTGACACTCTTGGAGATACATCTATTTCGATTCTTACGACCTCTGGGAATTGCTTCTGGAGTATGAACATGGCACTTCATTCGACGAATTTCACATCGCAGTATTCAAGTTCTACCCTGAAATAGAAGACGAATAAAAATACAGCATTTTGGACATGGATTCACTCGTTGACAAGCAACTTCACACCAATATTTTCAATGAAAACAATTTAGCAGCTTATTACAGGTCATTCTACAAGGTCACCAGCTTCCTTCGCTCGAAACATAGACTTTCAGAACCCAAACAAAGTTGAGCTTTTGCTCGAGGCTTTCAAATGAAGTTATGGACTAGAATTACGGGTCATCTCGAAGTAAAGTTCCCTGATCACTATCCTGATGACCCATACATGCTGAATGACATCTACAGCACTGCGAAATTTGCTATAGCATCTTCGAATTTGTACTCCATTCCCCAGAAATCAATTTCGACCTCGAATCTATCGCAGTCTAGCACATTGATTAATTCTGAAGACGTTTCACACATCCTCGAAAATTTCGCATTTAACTTCGCATCAGTTATCGCAGCCTCGAATTTGACCAAATCAGCACCCGAAGTATCCATCTCGACCTTGTTCATCCCCGATATCACACCTTTGACTACATCGAATTCAGTGCCTGATAATATGCCTCACAGCTCGAACGATTCAAATGACTTTGAAGCTCGTATTGCATCCCTCGAACAGGAACTAGCCCTCGAAAAACAGCTTGCCCTCGAATGAGAGAATGTCGCACTTTGAAATTGTTATGTCACACCCCCTGGTCTTCATCACATCGTCCCACCTTCATCGCCCACGTCCATTCCAATTTCATTGTCTTCACCTTCAGTAGCTCCAGCCCCATCCACTTTGATAGTCGCACCTGCATTATTTTCGAATTCGATCTTGCTGCCGATATCCTCATCGCATTTGCCCTCTCCATTCCCTATTTCGACCTCGACTTGCTGCTTGCCACTCCCAGTATTTTTGTCTTTGATCTCATCGCCTATGCCCTCTTCCGTCTTACCATCTATTTCGATATCACCCTCACCCTTGACACTAGATTCACATTCAAATTCACCTTTGAAGTCTAGTATAGCACTTGAAATTCCATTTCCATAGTATATCTACAATCATCGCATCGAAATTCGCCTTCCCCTCATTGCCAGAAATTTTATCACATCCATCGCCCACAAGTATTTCTTCGACCTCGTTTTTGATGCCTCGATTCCGCGTCCAATTTCTATTCAACCAGTCCTTCGACTCGATTATTATGATCATGGTTAGAACCATCGACATAGATCAACTTTGCATATTTCATTTCTCATTTTCACATCCTGATCTCATTCTATTTATCTAAAACATTTTATTATCCTTGACATTCTTCGAAACAGCTTCAACAGCTTTCGCCTTTATGCGCCCACATATGCCTTTGCTAACCTCGATCTCGACTTCAATATCCTGTGAAAATACCCTATGACCATTTACACTTCACTGAATCTCTTCAAAATCAACTTCGAACACATCAAAAATTCTTGAATATCCTCGAACCTTGGCAATCATACATTTGAAGACTTCCTGGGCTTCAAAAATGAATAACTATATTTTTCCGATTTCTTCACATTTCTTATCACTACTATTCAAGACTTACAAGACTCTACAATTCCAAATCTGAAGAAATACAAAAGAAAAACATTTCTAATCCTCCAACATCTCCTCTAACAGCTTGATCTCCCTCCCCAATATCTCCATTTCAACCTTCTTCTGCACCAGTTTTCCAACAATAATCCCATGATGCACTGCCCAATCTTCTTCGACATTTTTGACCGCCCGCGATTCACCTGCCATCGCCTTCCCCTTTTCCTTTGATGACTTTTTCCTTTCCTTCGATGCCTTCGAAGGCCCTGCAATTGGCTCGACATCTTCGAATGGGCCCACAACCCGAATCCAATGTACTATGAAATTTGAAAACCAGTTAGCAATGACCTCGAAACAATTTCGAACAGACTTTGTACCTGTCTTCATGTGCGAATCCTGCTTTGCACCCCCGAATTTCTTCGCTTTGCCTTTATGAAGCCCCCTCCTTGATACCCCACCCCAATAACACCCTTGCGCATCCTGGGTGCACTTTGAGCATTTTGCTGCACCTTCTTTAATGATGCAGCATAGCTGGGACTTGAACCCAGTGCATCTATCACACTACGAAAGTATTAGAACTTCGAAAAATCTTCAAAAATAAGTAAAAGACTCACCGGGCCCTCGAAATCGAGGAGCCTGCTCATTTTGACCCTGGCTCACTTTGCTGACCCTACCCCCTCGACCTCCTCCTCTGCATCTTCCTCCTTGTCGACCTCTACTATTTTTTGCTTTGCCACCTGCACCATGGGCAGCTCATCTTCGCCCTCATCTTTGTCCTCTCCCTCGTCATCCTCACCATTGCCACCCTCTGCCCTCTCGATACCACTTGCCTCTGCCTCAAACTCGACATTTTGCTGTTGCAACTCCTCCTTCAAAATTGTCTTCATATGAAACACAGCAAGAGCTGCATTTCGAGCATCTGCCAATGCTCTCCTCCGACCCTCAATCTCTGCCTTCTTCACCGATTCCACCTCCTCCTGAACATGTTGTTCCTCCTCTTCCCTTCATTCTCGTTCTACCTCCTCCGCTAAATCGACAAAAAGCAACTCCCCACCCCATGAAATCCATTTGCATCGAGTTAAAATGGTTTGCATGGCTGTGTCACATTCTTCACCGAGATCTTCAGCAAGTTCATTGTATTCCACCTACACAAAACATTTTAGCACCTGGACCACGAATAGACGAGCAACAGACATACCATTTTTGCACAAAAACCTCACCCCCAGACTTTGAAGTCGATATCTTCTGCAACACCGTGCTCGGGCATCGACTTCACATACTCGAGTACTTCTATGTTAAACTCGGCCAAGAGAGACATGATAGAAGCTAGAGTTCAATGATGTAGAGGTGAAAGAAGAAGAACGAGGCATATTCCGAAACTCGCTAAGTTTTCAACACGATCATGCATTTCACACATGACTTCAATTGGCTAACTGGGACAGTCAGGATTTCAGTAAGGGGGAGGATGATAGGTCCACTACGTGCTTTAAAGTCTGGAGAAGTATTCCCACTTGTATTGACACATTACGACACATGCTCCGAACCACTATGAATGCCACTAAATCAACTTCGAATCATTTTCAAACTATTTCGCATGATTTCACACTACTTCGAACCTTTTAGAACTATTTTGCAACATTTCGAATGACTTTGCAGCATTTCGAATGATATTGGCTGCTGTATAGATGTTTTGAAACACCTTTGATACATGCCGCACATCTGGAACAATCCATTTAGTCACATATCAAGCACTACCAGACATGAGGAGAGAGTACAAGAGAGTTAGAATGCAATAAGTGTGTTTTGGTGTTTCTTTGATATATTGAAGCACAGGATAAGTACTTTTACCATATGGGAACACTATACATTTCATCATTTATCATTTATCATTTGTTTCATGATTTACAAGTCCTCATTGTTTGATATATTTGCCTCATGTTTTACACATGCTTCATATTTCCTTTTTAATACTATCTCTTTATTTTGTATATAGACTTGTATTAGTTAGTTAGAAGAACAATATAAGAAACAGGGAACAGCACAAGTTATTCTCACACTTATCATCAGATTTAAGAATTGTTCTCTTTAGTCTTATCTTCACATCGTATCTCTAAGTTCTGCGAAATATTGCGAACTTCTTCTAAACTATCATATTCGCTCTCTGTTTTATTGCCTATTGCCTATCACTATCCAACAAACATCTCACATTTGTTAAACTCACCCTTCGATACACCTCAAACCCCTTCAAACTTATTCGGACTACTTTGCATGACTTCGAACCTCTTCGAACCTATTTTGAACTACTTTGCATGACTTCGAACCAATTTTGAACTATTTTGAACACCTTCATATGCCTATACAGACTATTTGCCACAGCCCTTACCATTTCGCATTACTAAACACAACATTCTGGTCTCAGTGGTGATATTTAGTACCACCTCGCACCCTTCCTCTGACTTGTGTTATACCATCTGAAGCCATTTAGTAGGTTTTGTTTGGGTTTCCAGGTTGAGTAACATCAGCAACACCCTTAAATAAGTTGTTACAAAAGGAACAGCAGTGGGAATGACAGAAGCACAGCAAGGTGCATTCAATGAACTGAAAAGGCAGTTCACAACATTTCCAATATTGGTAAACCCAGACCAATGAGGATAGAAGCAGATTCATTGGGGTTCATGACTGGGGCAGTCTTGTCAATGAAGGGAGAAGATGAGAAATGGAGACCATGTGCATTCTACTCAAAAACATTGAATGACATTGAGAGAAATTATGATGTACATGATAGAGAAATGCTGTTGATCATTAGGGCATTGAAGATATGGAGGCATTATCTTGAAGAAGCAAAGCCCAAAGTTAAAATTTGGTTGGATCATCAAAACCTGCAATATTTCATGATGGCAAAGAAGTTAAATTGGAGACAAGCATGATGGGCACTGTACCTATCAAGATTTGACTTTGAATTAATACTAACACCAGAAACAGCAAATCGAAGCAGATGCTCTGTCCAGGAGGCCAGACTTTGAAGAGGGGATAGAAGATGATAATAAAGATGTCACTCTATTGAAACCCAAGTTTTTTGCTGTATGGGCACTACAACAGGGACACCTGTTGATCGAAGGAGAAGAGGAAGGGATCTTATCAAAAATCAGAAAATTAAGAGAGAGAGATGAATCAGTTGTAAGAGATTAAGATTGGAAGAATAGGCTGAGGAGCAAAACTTAGTACTGTTCAGAGGAAAGATTTATGTACCTAAAGACATACAGTTGAGGAGAGAACTGGTGAAACTGCATCATGGCACACTGATAGTGGGACACCCAGGGAGGTGGAAAATGCTAGAGTTGATATCACAAAATTATTGGTGGCCAGGGATTATGAAGTTTGTATTTAGTTACGTGGATGGGTGTGATAAGTGTCAATGGAACAAGAACTACCCACAATCTCTAGCAGGGAAACTAAGGCCACCAGAGACACCAATGGAGGCATGGAAGGCAGTTGCAGCAGATTATATCACAAGGTTATTAGAGGTGCAGGGTTTTGATGCACTACTGGTGGTGGTTGACAGGGCAAAGAAGCAGATACATGCAGTGCCAACAACAAAGGAGCCAAGTGCATTAGGGCTGGCCAGGTTGTATTGGAATAATGTGTGGAGGTATTATGGATTACCCAAGTCAATAATCTCAGATCGGGGACCGCAGTTTACAGCAGACTTAATGAAGGAATTGAACTGGATGCTAGAAATTCAGATGCAGCTGTCAACAGCATATCATCCACAGACAGATGGTCAGACTGAACAAATAAATCAGGACATAGAACAGTACTTGAGGATGTTCATGGCACATAGATAAGACAACTGGCCAGAATGGATCATAATAGCAGAGTTCACATACAACAACAAGATGCATTCTGCAATCCAGACATCACCATTCTATGTGAACTATGGATTTCACTCATGCATGGGATTTGAGCCAAGGAGAGAGACAAAGAATGAAGCAGTGGATGACTTCACAAAGAGAATAAAAAGGGTTCATGAGAAAGCAGAGGCAGTGCTAATGAAGGCATGAAATAAGATGAAGTGCTATGCAGATCAACACCATGGGGAGGTGCTGAAGTGTGCAGAGGGACAAAAAGTATCATTGGAGATGAAGAATTTGAACATTGGGTGTCCAATGAAGAAGCTGACATATAAATGAATCAGTCCATACAAAATTATGGAGGTGCTGTCACCAAATGCAGTCAGGTTACAAGTACCAAAGACAATGAAAATACACCCAGTGGTCAATGTGTCATGAATAAGGCCATATAATAAAACACAAATTCCAGGGCAACAAGTCATGCCACCAGAACCAGTGATTATTGAAGGAGAGAAAGAGTATGAGGTTGAGGAGGTGCTACAGTGGCTCACAAAACTGTCCCAATGTTTAGTTGTTTTGGACAGATGGTTTTGGTGCAGAGTGATGACATAATCCCTGGTCTTGGCACTCCTGTCCAACACACTATATCATCTTGGCTTTCTAAAACACCTTGGGTCATGTGATCTGGATAAACACTCATGGAGTAATGAGCAAAACCAAGTTGTAACTTATTGGAACAGTTTTGTGAGCATCTATTATTTGTTTTCCCACTTTTGCAGCTGAAATAATGCTTTAAGTGACTGTGGGAACCATAAACAATGTCATGTGACACTATTTGTATTAATTTGACATGTTGAAATTCAATTTGACCTCTTACCACCACTATGAAAGCCACTTCTACTGCCAACCATGCTTTTGTCATCTCTTTGCTTAAACAGGGATATTCTGTCAGAGATATTGAGAGAAGGACTGGTCTGGGAAAGTCTACTGTGGGTAGAATCAAGAAACATATGGATGCAAACAAAGAAAACAACCCTGGTGGATGTTCTTCCAAGCTTTCTGCTCATGATAAAATATCCATTATTCATCAAATTCAATCAGGGAAGCTAGATACTGCTATTCAGGCTGCTCATTTTATTAATTCTTACATCCTGTCCACCCACAAACAGTCAGACGGGCACTTCAGGAGAGTGGTTTCCACTCTGCCACAAAGAAGAAAGTACCCATGTTGAAGAAGACTCATCATTAGAGGCAGCTGGAGTTTGCACAATGGCATGAAAACTGGACAGTAGCTGATTGGAAAAAAGTTTTGTGGACAGATGAAACCAAGATAAACAGGATTGGGTCAGATGGGAAGGTGTATGTATGGAAACAAAGGGGGGAATCCATCTCAGATCGCACCACCTCATCAATAGTAAAGCATGGAGGGGGGAATACTCTCATGGTATGGGGGTGTATGGGTTGGAATGGTGTGGGGATGCTTATAGAGGTTGAGGAAAAGATGGATGCTGTACAGTATTGTCAGATTTTGGATGATGGGGTGGTGGAAAGCTTTGAAAAGCTGGAGATGGAGGAGGGTGAGTGGTACTTTCAGCAGGACAATGACCCCAAACACACATCTCAGAAGGCCACACAATGGTTTGAAGACAATGATATTTAAGTTCTATCATGGCCAGCACAGTATCCAGACCTTAATCCCATTGAACCCCTCTGGGAACATCTTAAACAACAACTTTGCAAGCATGAAACTCCACCCAAATGAGCACATGAATTGTGGGACAGATTGGTTGATGAGTGGAATGGAATTACCAGAGGTATGTCAAGACCTCATAGAAAGTATGCCCAGGCACATACCAGCAGTTATCAAGGCAGGTGGGGGTCATACCAAATACTAGACAGCAAAATAATAGATGCTCACAAAACTGTCCCAATGAGTCCCAACTTGGTTTGGCTCATTACTCCATGAGTTTTTATCCAAATAACATGACACAAGGTGTTTTAGAAAGCCGGGACAATGTAGTTTATGGGACATGAATTTCAAGACTCTAGATTATGTCATCACTCCACACCAAGTGCATCTGTCAAAATTGACCAAATATTGGAACAGTTTTGTGAGCTACTGTAGATTCAAGCATGAGAGAAGGGAGGTTAGAGTATCTAGTCAAGTGGAAAGACAACACAGAAGAGAACAACACTCTGGAGCCACTCCCAAATCTTGGCAATGCACCAGATAAAATGCAAGAATTTTACTGTCTGCACCTTTCAACACCACAATGAATTTGAATGTTGGATGGATTGAACTTTTGACTGATCGAGAACTTTACCACAACACAGGAATGCTCAGCAAGTTAAATATTGACTAGTCTCCCATACAAAAGCCCTGCCTCACTACAAGTTAAGACACACCCCAATTATAACTATATAGTCCTCATTGGGTCAAATGGCACAACTACCCCTGACTCATCCATTTGTGTGCCAAAAATTGATAATGTGTCCATGTATGAGTTGCATGTATGGGCAGTGGAGGGTCACTAAATTGACTGGAGCTTGATGTCTGCAAAGATGATGGTTGTGCCAGGTATGTGAGCTAATGGATATGAGGATGAATCATGTAAAGTATGTGTAGTCTGCCAAAAGAGGCAGATGAGGGTGATGAAAAGAGCACTTCCAAAGAGTGCTCCGAGGATGGCAAGGAACACATGGTTGAGTAACATTGGAGGAATGAGCATTGAGGATGGCACATGACAAGCAGAGTAGTTGGTGTTTGGCAATAAAGTCTCTCTCATGGCTTGAGTCCAGATCTTGATCAGGACAATCAAGCATAGGAAGGGGGTACTGTTATGAAAGCAAAATCAACATTTTACATTATCTTATCTGATCATATCAGATCATCTTAGTAGATTACATACAGCATGGTTAGGGGCAGGCACTATGCATCGGCATGGGTGCAGCATGGCAAGGGAGGCTTACTGATCCAACACATGGAGTAAGCATGGCCAAACCTCATGGATGCAGCATGTATAGTAGTATATAAGAATATTATACCAAGAGACTCTAGTTCTCTTAAGATTCCACCATAACAAGTATGAATGCTTGAGACTGGGAGACAATCTTTCTATCAAATGATGACTTCTTGTGAGAGCCCAAGCAGTCCACCCAGTATAACTTTAGTTGAAGTAGTGGTTGCAATTGCTGTTGCCTTAACATAGATGATTTGATTGCAGCACAGGGGGAATCTGAAACAGGTGGTAAAGTTGAGGATTTTGGGACATTAGCACAAGGTCATGTTACAAGGCAGGAGAAGCTGAGAGCTGAGGCATTATATATGTAACAGGACTGCTCAAGAGATGTGGGACAGCTATGAATATTTGTTGCTCAGACATCAGGAAGAGGGAAATTTTAATGATGAACAAATGGATACCAGTCAAATGTGGTAAAAGGCTATCATATAAAGATTGGATCCAGTTAGAAGTAAAGAGTGTCAGGAATATGATAGTAGGTCAACAAAGGAATGAAATGAAGTTGGTCACTATCTGACCAATTGATAGGATTGTCAAGACCTGTTTCACCCATTCAGATTTCTGATAATTCCCAATTCTTTTCTGACTCATTTCTGACCTTCTCTGCTGGCATCCTGGCTGCAGTACTTCTTGGTCATCAGACAAGTTGTTACATGCCTTAGTAATCATTTGCTTACTCACTTTATTTCTAATACAGTCTTACCAATTCTGGTCATGGACACTTACCAAGACCTGTTAGTAAACTTCCACATTTTCCATTATTCTTCCAGCCCTCGATATTTAAGTGCCCATAGCTTAGCCTTAGTTTTCAGTTTGCATATATATTGTGCATTGCATGTATACATCGCTTGTGTTTAATCATCTCCAGACTAATATCAATCCTTAACCATCCTTGACTTAATCTTGACTTAATTTCTTAATCCTTCAACTCTTCTTGACTTCAAGTCACTCTAAAACCTCTGCTTAATCTATCCTCAATCCTCCATCCAGAAACCTGCCAGATATCTAAACCCCTCTGCCTGAAAATGGACAATGGGTGAGGAGAAGGGCACAACGTCTTATAAGTTGAAGCCAAGTCCTCTCTGGCCCCTTTCACCTAGCCCACTACAGCCTGGTGGATTCTGCCTGGAAACCTCGGAAACCCTCTGACCACCAACAACTGGGTCTGACCAGAAGTCCAGTGTATTCCTGACTAAGTGTCAAGACCCAACTCATCTGATCAGATTCCCAGTCTTCCCCGAACACTTTTCCAATTCCTTTCCAACCTTGTCCATTGGCATCCCAGCTGCAGCACCTTTTAGTCATCATGTGCCTTAGTAATCATTTACTTACTCACTTTATTCCTAACAAGGTTGGGAATGTGCCTCTGGCCCACGTTAACATGTTTAATAAGTATATACTTCATTTCTATATATATAGTACTTCATTATATACAATATTTTTGGTTTTTGCACTTCCACTGTCACTTGGCCATATAGCCTTGATGTTGTGCACAGACCTTACTCATGATATTGCCACATAGAACCACCCATGAGTGAAGTATGGCCCATGTTGTTCACTGTGTTCATTAATTTTATCAACATCTCATTGCATTTTTTGACTTCAGCACACATTGTTCACTTTATTGCATTTCTTGACTCAGTCTGTGAATGTGTGAGTGGTGGTTCATTTTCATGGGCCAGCTCATATATACATAATACAATGCTTAATTCCACTACAGTTACTCAACTCCTTAGTTGCCTTTGGACTTGGGGGGTCATGGTCACACAACTCTTTAGTTGACTTTTAGATGCTTTCGCATGCAGATATGTAGTGAGCATCAAGGTACTGCCTGACTTCATCGTTGCAAGTTCCAAACTCCATGGTGATGCAATCGTTGCCTTTGTAGACATATTTGTAGATGTACTTGATGGCCTTGATAAAGCTGATGGACTCGATATTGATGTGGCAATGGTACTTCCAGATGAGATAGGCAGAGTAAGTGACCACCCAACAATTGTTGACCTGCTCTTCCCGAATGTGATATGTGTGTCCAGTGTCCCGATGCTTGGTAGAGGCATAGGCATCCTCAGAGATGGTTGTCTGATCCCTGAATGGCTTGGGAAAACCTTTGGAGCACTGTCCATTCACCATGCAAGGAGCTGCAGGGTTCTCTGCACCACAGGGTTTATGGACCATGAACTTCTTGATGAGGTCGAGTAGCTCAGGATCATCGTCAGGAAACTCTGAAGACAGAAGGCTGTCTATCTGCTCAGGGGTGCGAAGCTTAGATTGCTCATTGAGAAAGATAATGCAGTGCATGTGAGGAAGGCCATGCTTCTGAAACTCGAGGGTGAATAGATAAGCCACAGCCTTTCCGAATATGCCAGCCTTGATATCCTTGATCATCTCCTTCTGCTTTGCATAGAATGCATGAACGACCAAATCTGGGCGATCTGCTGCAGTCTGCCCTGGACAAAGAGCATCCCATATTTCTGGCCAGGCAGGGTTGGCAGTGATGGTGAGAAAAAGATCGCCTCCATTGCAGTGACAATTGATGGTGAATGCATCCTGAAGAAGCTGCTGCATGTGATGTGTGCTTCCTGCAAAGGACAAAGGAAGAATGATTCTTTTACCCAGAGACTCTGTGTTCACATCGATGTTTGCAGCCACAGCATCTGCCAGGCCAACATAGACTTTGACATGAATGGTGTCCTGATTCATCAAAATCCAGCACAACTGATCCTGCTCAGCAGTGGCCCATCTATCACACACAAACTCCTGAAAGAGCTTTCCAGTCAGAAAGATATGCTGGGGCTCAACAGCAGGTTGTCGAAGGTGGAGGCGATAGCAATAGAATTCAGATTTGGAGACATGTTTGTGAACTCTGGCACCACCTCGGTTGTTGGCATCGACAGCTGCATACTTGATTTGAGGGTGCCATTGGAGCTGGCCAGTAGAAAACAGCAAAACATAGTGAAGGGCCGGATAGAGGGGATGGATGTCACTGATGCACTGAAGGGGAGGGCCATGCCTGCAGTAGAGAACAATATTGTGTGTGCTCTCTGGCTGATCACCATCATCTGGAAGAATAACAGCAATCTCATTGTTGGTAGCATTGGGGAGATTGTAGCGGCGATGGTCACAGGATTGATCAAAACACAAAGCTATCTTGCACTGCTGGTGTGGAGGCAAGTTCCTGGTGAGCTCATGAGCCTGCTTGTACATCTGAACTGCTGGATGGTGATGGTGGAGCATGTCCTGAAGAGTGAGCAAAGTGTGGTGATGGAGGTGAGTGTTCCAGGCATTGGCCATGTGAAAGTTGACTGCATTGGCAGGATCATAAATATATAGCTGAGCATAAACAGGAGGTTCTCCCTCTGGTGGAAGAAGAGATACGATCTTGTGGGACAGCTCGCCATGGAGTTTGTAGACATAGGGACTGACACCATCATTCACAGCCTCTTCACCCTCATTGACCGACTCATCAATCTTGCGACTGATAGAAGTCATGGTGAGTGCATTATTGTAAGTGCGGATGTGATCACAAAATGATTTTCCAATGTCATCCTGAACAGTGAGCAATTGTATAAGCTCAGGTGGGACTGGGTGAAGAGGTGGCAAAGTGATCTTTCTACTCAGGCAGCACATGCCGAATCGAGGATGTATATTTGAGGATTTTATAAGATGTTCAGCCATCCAGTGCAAAGCATGGCAATCAGGGCACTCCACATCCATATTTCCCAGATGATGAACAGGCCAATCTAAATTAAATGGCTGGCGGGCAGGAGGCAAAACAGGCAGAGGTGGTGGTGGTGGTGGTACAGGATCAATCTTGGATAATCAAGTCAGTCACCAAATTGATGAAAACAATATCAGCATGCTTCATGTGGAGGTACATTGGCTACAGGAACAGCAGGAGCAGGAACAGCAGGAACAGCAGGAACAGCCAGAGGTGGGGGAGGTAGAGGGAGAGGTAGAGGTGGCTACATCATTATTCAGTCAGACCATTGCACATGATGTAGAATTTAATTCAACATACAGCAGCCAGAGGTGGAAGTGCTGCATGCTGCACAGCAAGCACAGCCCAAGCCATTGCAGGAACCATTGGTGGAGGAGCCATTGGTAGAGGTATATTGGCCACAGGAATGGGAGGTGCAGGAATAGGAGGAACAGGAGCCGGAGGGTCAAAAACAGGAGGCAGAAAAGGCTGCATCAGTATTATGTTGTTAATTAACCTGTGTCACATAGAAGAATATGTAATCCAACGTACAGCTACAGCAGGAATAACTGGTGGAACTTGATGTCCAGGCCAGGCCATTGGAGGAGCGACAGGAATGGGAGGTGCAGGAACCAAAGGAACAGGAGCTGGAGGGTCAAAAACAGGAGGAGGACCCAAAGGTGGAACTTGCAGCCCAGCCTGGGCGATTGCATGAGTAGCAGGAATGGGAGGTGGAGGTGCAACAGGAATAGCAGGTGTGGAAGCCATAGGAATGGGAGGTGCAGGAATTGGAGGTGCAGGAACAGGAGGGTCAAAAACAGGAGGGGCAGGAGGGGCAGGAGGGGCAGGAAAAAAATATGGGAGAGCTGCATTGTGTAAAGGAGCGATGACAGGCAGAGGTGGAGCTGCATGAATTGAGCCTCTTCTCCTCCCTCTTCCTCTTCCTCTTCCTCTGCCTCTGACCACCTGTGGAAGGGGAGGAAGTGCTGCCAGCTGTTGTGCCAAATGAGGAGGAAGGTGGTTGTATTGAGGAGGTGGAGGTGGAGGGGCGAGAAAAGGATCAGTGTCATTCCCATTCAGCAAACCACCATGGGGAGGTGGCACTGGCAGCAAAGGCTGGGCAATGTTTATTGTGCGAGCATGGTGTGGAGTCTGGTGGCAAGTAGGGCTATCCAAGGTCCGTTGGTCCCGTTCAGTTTGCTGCGTGGCCGTCCGGATCTGTCGAGGAGTGTTGGGCGGAGTTGGGTCCATGGGAATTGGGGAGCTCTCTTACAGCAGCAGAGGAGGTGAGATTCTTGTAGGAGGCTGTGAAATCAGTGCAAACAGTGGCAGTTGATAGTGGAGCAACTTCCAAAAATGGAAGGGGAGGCAACTGCAAACCTGCCAGCCCAATCTCCCTGCACACTGTGCCCTGAGAGAGGTCCAAAAAACAACTGGCAGACATTCTTTTTGTTGAAAAAAGAGAAGCCAGAGAGGTAGGACTTCACAGAGCTTCACCTTGGTCTACAGATACCCCAAGAATGCAAAAACAACCCCACTGAAAAAGAGCCCAGAGCCAGAAAGAGAGCAGAAAAGGTAGAAGTGGCCAAAAATCAGCTGAAAATTGGGTTCCTACACCCAGTAAGCCAAAAATTAGCCAAAAAAATTGATCCTACACTCAGTTATTAGATTTGTCATGATAGGTACACCTTATTATATTTGTCAGCAGGTCAAACATTAGCTGAAAATTTGGTTACTACACTCAGTTATTAGATTTGTCATCATGGTAACCTTATTTGTCATCAGGCCAAAAAAAACCCGGTTCCTAAAATAAGTTATTAGATTTGTCATCAGGAAAATATTTGTTCTGATGGGAACAGTTATTGCATTTGTGATCGGGCCCAAAATTTAGCCGAAATTTTTTTGTTATGATCGGAACAGTTATTACAAATGTGATCGGGCCAAAAAATAGCCGAAATTTTTTTTCAGCCAATTTTTGTCACCCAGTTATTAGCCGAGAATTTACTTCCCACACCTTGTTATATTTGTCATCATTTCTCACCTCTCTCTAGAGTCTCATGGCGTGATGCTGTTCTCACCCCTTCGGAGTTTGTCAGCATTCCCACGCCACATTCACGTGACCGATCTCACTTTATTATGGACAAGGTTGGGAATGTGCCTCCGGCACACGTTAACATGTTTAATAAGTAATATATACAATATTTTTGGTTTTTGCACTTCCACTGTTACGAGAAGGTGTGGAAGTTAAATTTTCTTTTGTTACTATTGTTCTGCCATTCAGTTCTCTCACGCTATTGTTCAATCCTTTTTGTCTCATCGACACGCGCCCTTACAATATGCATTTTACCTACTCACGCTAGCGTATGATACTGCGGACGCCTACCGTTCTTATTGTCCTTATTGTCCTTCCATTATTATCCTCTCTATTGTTCCTTTAACACGATTTGTATCTACGATCCGCACCTGTAATATTTATACAACGAATGTACGACTAGGTCAATCAGCTTGACCTAGTCATTTCTAACACTCCTAACTTGGTGCAATCTGAGTCTTGCTCAACTGACGCTTACGAGCCTCGGCGAATTGAACTTCTATCTCGACGTCGTCACTTACGAGTCTCGACTTATCTTTTGATCTAGGAGTATTGACTTTAACAAAAGGTCAAGCTGATTCTACTCTGCCGACTAAACACAGTCTAGGCAGCCCACTTACACGAACGACATCATTCTTACGAGAATTATCTGACTGCTCCCTACCAAACGCATAATGGCAGCTCCGTCTACCCCCACCGCTCCTACTGCACCCGCCATTCTCCCTACTCGCACAGCCGAGATCAAAATGAGAGCACCCACTGACTACTCGGGAGATAGAACAAAAACGATGCTCTTCCTACTCGAGTGCGGGGCCTACGTCGACGCTAACGCAGCTGCATTCCCCGACGACCGACACAAGATCCTGTTCATGCTATCGTATATGAATGGAGGGACAGCGGGGCCATGGAAGCAGGCTTATTTGGAAGAGAGGTATATAGAGTCGAAACCCTGGGACACATTCCAGGAATTCATCGCAAAGGTACGATCGGCATTCTTGCCAATCGATGACGCGGGAAACGCGCGAACGCAGCTGAGAGCGCTGTCGCAAGGGGGAAAGGGAGTAGATGAGTATATCGCCCAATTCAAGACCCTTGCTTACCGCACCAAAATTAAAGAAGATGCCACTCTGATTGAATACTTCGTCGACGGGCTCAACAATAAAGTCCTCGACAAGGTCTTCGGAATGGAGAACCCGCCCGACACAATCGAAGGGTGGTATACCCATGCAGCAAGGGCCGAAGGACATCTGAGGAGAGCGAGGGTGATAAAAGAGAGAACATTTTTTTTTTTTTTTGTGTGAATTTATTGTCCGTTCGGAATGAAGCTCCACTATGGACATTACATGTAAGAATAAATCTACTGAGGCCCCAGTGCCTTGCTCTCGCTTCGACCCTTGCACTGCAGACTCCATGCCCGTGGCAACCGCTCCCCCTGCAGCCCAGTCCAACAGGACCGTTTAGGGTTGCAAGCTACTACTGGGTCGTCCCTGCTTGTTACCCTCTTTTGTGATGTGTTATCTTGCTAAGCGCCACGTCGCTGGGCGACAGGCACGGGTGAGATGGGGGGGAAGAGTTCTGTTGTGCGATGATGTGAGTTGCTACTCGTGTGGAATGGTAACTTGGGTGTCGTGTCGCCTCATCTTGCCATGCGTGGGGCGATAAGTTGGTTGGGATTAGAGTACGAGCTGTGAAGTAAAGTGCCAGTAAAATACAAGTGTTTAAGGGTTGTGTCGGTCACCTTGTGTGTTTTGAAAGCGTCCTGTCTGGTTTACATACTTGACCAAAGCTCGTACACCTTTTTCGGAGGAAAGCAGGGCGGCTAAATCTCGTGATTCCCATCCCATTTCGTGGTCTAGTTCGTGACGTGCTGTATTGTATGCCGAGCATTCGAAAAGAAAGTGTGTTAGGGTTTCCTTTGTCGGGTTTCCATTCCTCTGACTGCAAGGCTCGCAACTGTCAGAATCGGCTCTCTTGATTTTGGCGAGAAAGAAGTTCAGGGGGATGTGTGCTGATCGGATTTGCATGAGGAGGCTCGTTTGGGCTCGGGTGAGGTTGGCACAGATCTTTCCGAATGTTTTGAAAGGAAAATCGCAGTCGAAACGTTGGAATTTCCGGAAACATGGCGAAGATTCCCATTTCTTTTTCCACGTTGCATTTAAGTCGGATGCGATTTTTTGCTTGATTGCTGAGATGCTGATTGGGAGAGGGGAGCAAAGCAGCGGAGGGAGATGATGGGGTTGGCTGGACGCACCATTTGCGGCCTTTTTGGCTTCCTCGTCTACTCTTTCATTACCTTCGACACCACTGTGTCCAGATATCCACTTGAGGTCAAAACGGTTTCGACTACGATCGATGTTGGTGTGGTTGATTTTACTTGCAAGTGTTAGGAATTCGTCCGTTAAGTATTGGGCTGGTCTTGAGATTCATTTTCCTGCACTATTGATAAAAGCTTGACTATCAGTGTAAATGGTTACCGGTGATCTTCCTGCTACGTGCTCCCTTTGTAGCAACCATGCACCTAGAACGGCACCTACTACTTCCCCTTCATATGATGTGTGTTCGGCGATGCTGCCGAGGTGATATCGTAGAATTTTCTGGGGCTGAGGGTTCCCTTTTCTATACAGGATTGCTGCTGCACCTACATGCCCTTCAAATCCTGAACCGTCAGTAAAGATCTTGATTTCGGGTTCGCTTGTAGATTCTTCTCTTATCGATTGCTCTCTGTTCTGCGCCACTTCCGTGGTGAAGGGTGGTACACACGATGGGGGTATCGGAGATGGGGTGATGGTCTCGATTCAGTCTGGTCTGACCTCCGGGAAGAAGTGTAATAACTTATGTAGTGGTGTTCTATGTTTGCGGGCATGATGGGTTGAGTAACTGCGGATGATGTCATGTAGTGGGTGGGTTTCAGGAAGCGAGCCAATTCGTATGAGGGCTCTGTGACATGCTTTCAGTAGGGTGTGATCTATGGGGGGTATGTTAGCATGCGTATCGAGAACATCGGTAGGGGTGGTTCGTAGGGCTCCATTTACTGCAAGTGTCGCTTTACGTTGCACTTTGCCCAATTGCTTGAGTGCACGAACTGAGCCTTGGCTGCGTTTCGAACCATATAGCTTGGTGGGGGGTGTATACCACACATCAACCACATACGTGATCTTGGGAATAGCCACCGCAAGATATAGTCGTCGCATGTAACGTGCTGAGAGGCCGGACTCCTGTTTCGCTAAACGATGGCATTGTAGAACCCACTTGGTGGCCTTCTCGACTGCGTGATGTTCATGTGTTTTCCAGTTGAGTTTGTCGTCAATAAGAACCCCAAGGTACTTGTAGCTCTGGACCTCTTGAATGGGCTTGTCTTTGAGCTTGAGAGTTGGCCTGTGTAGGGGGACCAGTTGTCCATTGCTGTTCCTTGTTTGCTTCCAGCCACAGTGCATTACCGCTAGTTTGCTGATTTCAAACTTAGAGTTGTGGTCGTCCGCCCACTGAAAACCGCCGTTTTCGCCTTCCATCGAGTTTCTTAGCTTGGCAGTGGTTTTGATGAAGTTATTCCCTGTTGCCATAACCATGATGTCGTCAACATATCCTAATGACTGCAGGAGTGTCAGTAGTTCAAGCAAATCAGAATTGTAAAAGACAAAAGAGCCTAGGGAGACAGGGTCTCCCTGTCCTACCCCGTTATCGATCAGGATAGGTTCCGATGTGTAGTCGTCAAATTTTAACTGTGTGGAGCGTCCTGTTAGCAGGTTTTCTATGAAGCAGACAAGAGACTCTGGGACACTTCTCTTTTGCATATTGTGAAGGAGGCGGTCAGTCACAGCATTCGGGAATGCCCCTTCAATGTCAAGAAATAGAATAGAGACTACCTTTCCTTTTCGCCATGCCTCCTTTACTTGATGTATCAGTAAGTGAATGGCATCTGTTGTTGTCCATCCTGGTCGTCCTCCAAAGTGGGTAGCCGGAATAAGTTGGTGTTTCTCGGCAAGGTGGCTGAGGTCTTCTGCTACCATAGAAGTAAGAACCTTTGCCATGGTGCATAGTAGGGCAATAGGTCGATAGGATTTTGGGATATCGTATCGGGCTTTTCCTGGTTTGCGAAGAATGCAGGTTGTAAACTCCTGCCAACCTTGAAAGTATGTCTTGAGGTCAAAAATGGCTCTGTAAATAAATAGGAGGTGAGGGACTAAGAGATTTGCAGCCTTTTGTAATACGATGTTGGGGATGCCGTCAGGACCTGGGGCTTTGTGTGGAGAGGTTTTTCGAATGTGGTAGTGAATCCATTGCTCAGTAAAAGGGGGAGGGCTTGGGAGCTGTTGTGGGTATGGGTAATTCCGGGGAACAGATGAGGTGGTGGGTCTTGGGGGAAAGAAAGTGTTTGCAAGTGCTTCCGCTTTTCCCTTGTTGGTGTTTACCTCTCGTGCTAAACCGTCAGTGCCTACTACTTTGAGGGACGGAATACGTGCCTTGCCACCATCTCCAATTGGGTTGTTAATATATCCGTTTGCTGTCCATATCTGACTTTCTCCTGCATTTTCAAGGAATTCTTTCCAGTGGTCGACCTTGGCTTTTGTGATAGCATTTGCATACTTCCTTTTGGCTTGGCGGAGGTCTTCATGGATAGGGTGGTCTCGTATGGCGTGGTATTTGAAGGCAGTGGCATTAAGGCGATTGACAGATTTCTTCATTTTGGAGAGGTCTTTAGTCCACCATCGCTTGGAATACGGATGAGGCTTGTTCTCCGGGACAACTGCAAGTATAGATTGCTGTATTGTCTCAGTCAGTTTACTTACCATCTCCTGAAATTCCCTTTCTGAGGCAATTGTATGTGGTAGTGGAAGGAGGTTGAGACGACTTTCAAGGTCCTTGTTGAATTCACCCCAGTCCACATCACGAAAGTTACAAGATGGCTGAGTACTGATCCGCTCCTGGGGAATTTCGATCATTGTTACTATTGGAAAATGGTCAGTTTTAGGAGGCTGAAGGGAGGCATCTACGTCACAGCGGACTACCATGTTTCTGAGGTTGTTAGAGCAGAAAACATTATCAGGGCGAGAGAGATTTTTTGTTACCATGTGTTTGAGTGTAGGGATGCCTTTTGGGAGTGTCATATACATGTCTAGGTCTGATGTGAGGGATATGAGTTGTTCAGCATCTGTTAGTGCTTGAGGGGTGAAGAGCCGAGCGTCCTCGTCATTGTCCCATAGCGGGTGATGTCAGTTGAAATCCCCTGCCCATAACATATAGTGGTCGGGTGTATTAAGCAGGTCGTTCCGATTATCATGTATGAATTGGCGAAGTTGGTCCAGTGTTCGGGAGTGTTCGCAGTCGTTGTAAATGTTAAATACCGTGAGACGACCATATGGGCCATTCAGTTGAATTGCAGTGACATCGTTAGAGTCCGTAAAGTCCAGTATTTTCCACGAGTTTGACGATAGCGATGTGTTGACCCACATAACAGAGCGTACCTGTTTGTCTAGTGAGTGTCGGCTGGATGGGGCTACTGGCGTAAAGCGGTTTGGAGTTTGGATGTTCCCTAGAAAAGTCAGGTGGGGTTCTTGAATGAGGATGAGGTCCCAGTTTTTTAGATGTGGGGAGTTGATTATGTCGAGGTGGGCCTTCTCAGATTTGTTGAGGTTAATCTGTAGTAATGTTAGCTTTCGCCTACTGTTATTGTTTTCGTTAGACATTGGGTGTTGATTGGGGGGAAGAGGTGTTTGCTGCAGGTTGCATGTGACGTGGGTCTGGGAAGCTAAGAGGGGATGGGGTAGGGAAGTTTCGTGGGGCCATTTGAGTAGGAGGGGGAGGGGGGGGAGCAGGGGTTTGTTGTCTGGAGCTAGATGGGCGGTCCCAAGATAACCATTGCAATGGTTGGCTGGATGGTGCGAGCTGGGTAGCTGAAAGGAATGGAAGCTGTGTCTGGCATAATTGGTTGGCTTGTTGAGGGGTATGGCGTGGAGATGAGGTGTCTTGGAATGGACGGCTATCTGGAGGAGATGGTTCCCATGTCCAGGATTCTCCGGAGGGGAAGAAAGGAAGAGCATTTTCAGAGTGCCTGCTGTCGAAGACCTGGCATTTACGTATAAACGTCGGGCATTTTCTGTCGTTGCTCGCATGACCATCGGCATCACAAGGGGTGCATCTTTCCCGATCGGAGTGGCAGTCAGCGATCTTATGACCTCTTTCTCCGCATCGAGCACAGATGTCGTTGGTGATGATACACTCCGTCGCTACATGATTGTAGCCTTGACATTTGAGGCAACGAACTGGCTTCTTCTTGCTTTTGGCGACTGATACCTTTTTGTTGCAGATCACGAGTCCATTGAGAATAGCATTGTTTGCTGCATCAGGGTTGCTGAATGTAATGTTGAGATGTCCTACCTGTTGACTAGAGGATCGACGATGTGGTGGTTTGGTCCATCGGAATTTGACGAGGGCCCTTGCAGGGACATTGTTGACTTCAGCCATCTCAGATTTGTGTTCCTCGTTGTCCGGGTCAAAAGTCAGGGGGACAAAGAAAGCAATAACATTGTATGGCCGGGGGCGAGTGATGACGTCGAAACCAAGTTCAGTCTTGAAGGCTTCCATGTTTGCATCTTGTCGCAACCATTCTGCCGATTTGTCATCTTTAGTTTCCAGTAGCATGGTATCCTGTAGCCACATCGCAGATCATAGAGTGCACTGGTTACTGCCTGATGCTTTGGTGAGCATTTCGTTTACTTTCCGTAGCAGGGTTTGTGCTGAGAAGGCTTTTAATGCCGCAAAATCGCCTTTCGGTTCCAAAAGAAATTGTCGTGCTCGTATACCTTCTTTGGCTCTGAGTCGTGGGTCAACTCGGCCAGGTCCAGAGGTGTTTTGTAGTAAGGTGTCTCGGTAGCCAGTGGAGATGATTTTGTTCAACTGTTCAGATGAGTCACTGAGTTTGGAGACAAGAGTGTCGATGTTGTCCGTGGTTGACTTGGCTCGTGCAGTAAGATCGTCGGATGCGCTCTGGAGTACTCCTGAGAGGTCTGTTGCCTTGGCATCCAGTCCATTTGTGAGGTTTTCGAGGGCGGGTTTGATTAAATCGGTGACTGCAGAGACAATGTTGTCAATGCTTGCTTTCAGGTTAGCCGCTTTGAGCAGGAATGCCACAGCTCGTATCCCATTTAGAGTCTGGAGAGGAGTTCCAGGTAGGGCTCCCACTTGGAAAAGGGCACTTGCGAGGTCATCGAGGGTGGGTTCTGTTCCAGATGGGGCAAGTAGACACTTCTTCTCGAGGAATTGCAGCCCAGCTTTTGCATCTTGTATCTCATAGTGTTGTTCTGACTGTGGCGTCACATTGGCACTTCGTTGCGAGCGAGTCCTCTCGCTGTCGTCAGTAGAGCTAGAGGCGGGGTTGACTTCCTGTGTCGTGGGCGGTGCCAGTGTAGATGGTTTGGTTACAGAGCTTAGAGAGGACAGGGTGGTTTGCTTGGTTTTCCTAGGGTTTTGTTCCGGCATGTAGGCTAGTGCTCAGGCCAGATAGTAAGAAGGTAAATACGCTATGCTAGTCTTATGCTCGTCCTCTACCTCGAGATCCTATGGATGAACCGTGGGAAAATTCGAGATGATGATGAAACAAAGCCAAGATGCGTTTTTCAAAGAGAGAACATACAGCAAGGTAGGGGGAGGAGGAGCAGGCAGCTCTTCAAGGGACCCCAATGCCATGGACATCAATGCGACACGCCTCTCTTATGCAGAGAGGGTAAAGCACATGAAAGAGGGAAGGTGTTTCATTTGTCATAAAACAGGGCACCGGGCCAGCGACCACAAGGGCGGGAAAGAGCTACCCGCCAAAGAAGAGAAGAAGACTGAGATGAAGAAAACGTCTCAAGAACACTACACAAAGATCAGAGCACTCATCAATGAGTTGGAGGAGAAGCAGAAGGAGGAGGTATTGGACTTGATGGTAGAGGAGGGTTTTTGAAGTGGCGGCCTGCATCGGCAGCAGAGCCTGCCAGAATAATCGTCTCAAGTGTATTGGTAGCTAACGTGAGCAAACAATCCATGCACATACCAGTTTACTGCTTGTTAGATGACAAGAAAGCCGACATACCTGCCCTGATCGACTCAGGGGCGGGAGAAACCTTCATTGATCACCAAGTAGTCCAAAAACTCGGACTACAGAAACACCCGCTCAGCAGGAAAATCCTTGCCAAAAACGTCGACGGAATGCTGAACAAAAACGGAACAATCTCACACTACGTCATTATTGACACCGAGATCGGAGGAAAGGAGGAGAAGATCAGAATGCTGATTACTGGGCTGGGAAACGAGATGATGATCTTGGGATATACCTGGCTCCAACGACGAAACCCTGCCATCAATTGGCAGAAGGGGACCCTCACGGACAGACGGACCGAAAGGTCCATTATGGGAAAGATCCGGACGATGATCGAGCGAAGTCGGACCACAATCGGTAAGCAGAGTCTTACTATAGATGACAAGGGGCCGCTTGTATCGAGAGTAACGTTGAGCCCGACTCTCGAGAGGCTACCTAGAAGGAGTGCTGGGGAGACCTTCGGGAAAACCCACCTCGCCGTCGCCGAGCACGTGAAGAGTAGGCTCAGGGCAGTTCATCTCGCAAGAGGACTCTGCGCCATGGACGAACTCGAAGAAAGCGGATCACACACGGCAACAGACACGGCAAGAGACACGGTAACGGACACCCTCCTTGAGATTGATCCACCGATCTCTACACCGGACGAATCCAACATCGGCTTATCACTTAATGGGAATAATGATGGAATGGATGCTCTATTCGCCTACATCCGGGGGGAACCAATGATCGGGATATTCAGGACTGAGGAATCCCCCCTCACAATCGAACACGACTACATCCCCCCGAATTACCAAAAGCTCAGGCACATCACGCGCATCACTCGATCCCGATCGACCGGCAGATTCGTCTTCTCTCATACCACCCACATCCGAGCCAAGACCTCCGTCTCACAGAGGCTCGCTCACGAGAAGGAGGATGGCAAAGAGAAACAGTCACTCGATGACCTGCTCCCCGAAAAGTATAAGGAGTATCGAAGCGTGTTCGAAAAGGCAGCATCGGAGAGGTTTCCCGAATCGAGACCGTGGGATCACGCAATCGAACTCAAACTAAACTTCATCCCAAAGGACTGCAAGGTCTACCCCATCACCCCGGCAGAACAGAAGAAATTGGACGAATTCATCGACGATAACCTGAGAAAAGGATACATCACCCCATCCAAATCCCCTATGGCATCGCCATTTTTCTTTGTAGCAAAGAAGGACTCCGATGCCCTCAGGCCATGCCAAGACTATCGGTATCTAAACGAGGGAACCATCAAAAACTCATACCCGCTACCATTGATCGGCGATCTGCTAGATAAGCTGAAAGGGGCGAGATGGTTCACCAAATTTGACATCAGATGGGGGTATCATAACGTCAGGATCAAAGAGGGAGATGAATGGAAGGCGGCATTTAAAACCAACAAGGGGCTGTTCAAGCCCAAGGTCATGTTTTTCGGCCTCTGCAACTCCCCGGCGACTTTCCAGGCTATGATGAACAATATCTTCAGGGACATGCTGAACGAGGGCTGGCTGGTAATATACATGGACGACATTCTCATCTTCTCCAAAGACAAGAAAGAACACGAGGAGAGAACGAAAAGAGTCTTGGCAAGGCTTAGGGAAAACGATCTGTACCTAAAACCGGAAAAGTCTAAATTTGATGTACAGGAGGTCGAATTCCTTGGCTTGATCCTGCGACCAAACCAATTGGCTATGGACCCCACTAAGCTGAGTGGAATAAAGGATTGGCCAGCCCCGACCAACGTAAAAGGAGTTAGATCGTTCCTGGGTTTCGGGAACTTCTACAGAAGATTCATCGGTAATTTCGCTGTGATCACTAAACCGCTAAACGACTTGACAAGAAAGGACCAGCCGTTCAACTGGACTAACGAATGCCAAGGGGCATTCGACCTACTAAAAAAGAGGTTCTCTGAGGCACCGGTATTACTTATGCCCGACGCAGAAAAACCATTCGTGATCGAAAGTGACGCCTCAAAATACGCAACAGGTGCTGTACTAAAACAAACCGACTCCAACGGAGATTGGCACCCTTGCGGGTACATCTCCCACTCCCTGACAGCCACCGAGCGAAACTACGAGATCTATGATCGGGAGCTATTGGGAATAATACAGGCACTCGAGACCTGGAGGCACTATCTCCAGGGATCGGAACACGCGACAACGATCTTATCTGATCATAAAAATCTAATGTATTTCAGGACAGCTCGGAAACTGAATCGGCGACAGGCTAGGTGGAGCCTTTTCCTGTCACAGTTCAACCTAAAATTGGTACATGTCCCCAGGAAAATGATGATCCAGTCAGACGCCTTATCACGAAGGGGAGATCACATTGTAGATATCGATAATGATAATGACGATATCACCCTACTCAGGGACGAGATCTTCGCACGGACCATCGATACCGAGCTAAAAGAAGTACTAACTGAAAGCATGATGAGAGACGACTTGCTTAAGGAGATAGTAAGAGCAATCAAAGAAGGAGGAACGCCACTGATCAAGTCGGCGGTAGAAGACTGGAAGATGGAAGATGATGGGACGGTCTTTTTCAAAGACCGATGCTATGTCCCGGATGACAGGGAATTACGAAGAAAAATCGTGGAAAAATACCACGATAACATACTTACAGGGCACCCCGGACGATTTCAGACTCTGGAACTGGTGCGGAGAGACTACTGGTGGCCAGGAATGACCATATTTATTCAGAATTACATCGATGGCTGTGCCACCTGCCAGCAAATGAAAGTAAACACCCACCCGACAACACCGGGACTATCCCCGATCAAATCAACTGCCACTCGACCATTCGCGCTAGTAACAATGGACTTCATCACTGATCTCCCGATGAGCGACGGATGTGACACAATCATGGTCGTGGTAGACCATGGACTTACTAAGGGGGTAATTTTCATCCCCTGTAACAAAAGTGTAGACGCATTGGGAGCAGCCGACCTCTATCTCCACAACGTGTTCAGGAGATTTGGTCTCCCAGATAAGATTATCTCTGACCGAGACCCACGCTTCACGTCGAATGCTTTCCAGGAACTGGGGAGACTTTTGGGGATAAAATTGGCGATGAGCACGGCCTACCACCCTCAGACTGACGGAGAAACCGAAAGGGTAAATCAAGAACTGGAGATCTACCTCCGGATCTTCTGTGCGAACAAACCTTCGCTATGGAAGAACCACCTCACTACTGCCGAATTCACACACAACCAAAAGCATCATTCGGCCATCAAAAACACTCCGTTCTACGTAATGATGGGAGCACACCCTAGGGCTATCCCCACGACCTACCTGAAGACGAACGTGCCGGCTACTGAACAGCGGATAGCCGAATTGGGAAACATACGGCGGGAGGCCCTAGCAGTTCACGAACTCTCCCGACAGGTGATGATCGGACGAAACGGACGAGGATTCCGTCCATTCTTGGTAGGAGAAAGGGTCTGGCTCAACTCCAAAAACCTAAAACTAGGGTATCCAACTAGAAAACTCGCCCCCAAACGCGAAGGACCCTTCCTTATCACGCGGGTAATCTTGCCTCACGCCTACAAATTGAAGCTCCCCTCCCAATGGAAGATTCACCCGGTATTCCACGCATCTCTTCTCTCACGCTTTGGAGAAAACGAGACCCACGGACCAAATTTCCTTGCTCCACCACCGGATCTGATCGAAGGGGAACTAGAACACGAGGTTGAGGCTATCTTAGCACATAGGGGGGCAGGCAACAGAATCCGATTCCTGGTGAAGTGGAAGGGATACAGCACGGCGGAAAACACCTGGGAACCAGCAATTCACTTGAAAAATGCTGCTGAACTTTTGGAAGAATACAAGACCACCCACAACCTCCTACAATCATGAGCCGCCCTCTGCACTTCTTTATGAACGTCACACCCAATCCTGACCCGGTCAGAACTTTTGAACTTATCCTTAGCTTCGTCCAAGACACGGACGGCATCAGAAATGAAGAGAGACTATTATCGGTAACCCAAGACCACGCACTGTTGCACAGCACCACACAGAACCTTTTTGAGACTTACAGAGCTATCTCCCGCCTTCAGCGGGTATTTCGACGACTGACTGAAGAAGCATATTATCTAGACCTGCTCCCACTGATGAGGAGCCTCGACGAACAGGCACTTCGATACAGACCCGGAGAACGGGTCCCCACGCCACAACAAATCTTCATTATAGAACCGCTCGACGACGAAGAGGACGAAGAAACACCAATGACGATGTCCCCACATCCTCCACTCCCATCCTACGCCTCACAGTCTCCGCCGAGACGAGCACCCACACCCTATCCTACCCAAACTGCCGCCCCCGATTACGCGCCCGCACCAGCGTGGATGAGAAACTCGGTTTGCTTCACCTGTGCTCAGGTGGGGCACTTTTCATCGCACTGCCCTGAATACCAGTGCCCGCACTGTTGATGGTGGTGACCGGAACACTCAGTGCTCTTCTGCCCAAGCAACCCCACACGTGACGTCCCACCACGTCACCGCACGACCTAAGGCGAACCACCATGACCTATAATGTTTATACCGCCGTCACCCTCGGCGCCGTTTTCGGCGCGTTCATTTTTATTATGCTGATCTACTATATGCTCATCCTGTTCAAAATCGTCTCCACCCCACCACTCCCACAAATCTCGCCTTTCATCATGGGCACCTCTGTTCGCTTCGCCAGGGAAACAGACATCGAACTTCCCACTCAAGTATACATGCATGACACCCCCACCCCTATGACGTTCTCTACGTTTTCCGCAACGACCAGCGACACGCCGTCTTTCGACCCAATGTGGACGGTAAGGACTTAGTTTCGGATGGAACTCGAAACCATGAAGGGGAGCTAATGTTACGAGAAGGTGTGGAAGTTAAATTTTCTTTTGTTACTATTGTTCTGCCATTCAGTTCTCTCACGCTATTGTTCGATCCTTTTTGTCTCGTCGACACGCGCCCTTACAATATGCATTTTACCTACTCATGCTAGCATATGATACTGCGGACGCCTACCGTTCTTATTGTCCTTATTGTCCTTCCATTATTATCCTCTCTATTGTTCCTTTAACACGATTTGTATCTACGATCCGCACCTGTAATATTTATACAACGAATGTACGACTAGGTCAATCAGCTTGACCTAGTCATTTCTAACACTCCTAACTTGGTGCAATCTGAGTCTTGCTCAACCGACGCTTACGAGCCTCGGCGAACTGAACTTCTATCTCGACGTCGTCACTTACGAGTCTCGACTTATCTTTTGATCTAGGAGTATTGACTTTAACATCCACTGTCATGACTTCATTTCTATGTTAGTCTGATAGTACTTCATTATTTTGGTTTTTGCACTTTCACTGTCATGTGTTAACATGTTTAATAAGTATGGACTTCATTTCTATGTTACTCTAATAGTACTTCATTATATACAATATTTTTGGTTTTTGCACTTCTACTGTCACTTGGCCATAGAGCCTTGATGTTGTGCACAGACCTTACTCATGATATTGCTACACAGAACCACTCATGAGTGAAGTATGGCTTATGTTGGTCACTGTGTTCATTAATTTTATCAACATCTCATTGCATTTTTTGACTTCAGTGCACATTGTTCACTTCATTGCATTTTTTGACTCGGTCTGTGAATGTGTGAGTGGTGGTTTATTTTCATGGGCCAGCTTGCATATACATAATACAATGCTTAATTCCACTACAGTTACTCAACTCCTTAGTTGCCTTTGGACTTGGGGTGTCATGGTTACACAACTCTTTAGTTGACTTTTAGATAGTACACAACTCTTCAGTTGACTTGGGACCATTGGCCCCAAGTCAACGTGGGTGGATTGTAGTGTTTATCCCCTTCCACATCTCTCCCATCCCCATTTCCTCCATCTCCTTCCTCTTCTCCCCCATCACCTTCCCCATCCCCATCTCTCCCATCACCTTCCTCTTCTCCCTCTTCCCCATCCCTATCTCCCCTATCCCCACCTACCCCATCCCCATCCCCTTCTCCACCTACCCCATCCCCATCCCCTTCTCCACTTACCTCACCCCCATCCCCTTCCCATCCCCACCTCCCCATTCCCATCCCCCATACCCATCTCCCCTATACCCATCTCCCCCATAACCATCTCCCCCATTTCCATCCTCTTCTCCCCCTTCCCCATCCCCATCTCCACTATCCCAACCTCTCCCATTCTCATCCCCTTCTCCACTTACCTCACCCTCATCCCCTTCCCATCCCCACCTCCCCATTCCCATCCCCCATACCCATCTCCCCCATCCCCATCCCCTTCTCCCCCATCCCCCATCCCCATCTCCCCCATCCCCCATCCCCATCTCCCCCATCCCCATCCACCTCTCCCTCTCCCTCTCCCTCTCCCTCTCCCTCTCCCTCTCCCTCTCCCTCTCCCTCTCCCTCTCCCTCTCCCTCTCCCTTATCCCCTTCTCCACCTACCCCATACCCATCCCCTTCTCCACCTACTTCACCCCCATCCCCTTCCCATCCCTACCTCCCCCTTCCCTCTCTCCCTCTCCATCCACCCTCCTTCTCCCCTCTCCCCCCCTCCCCTCCCCCCTCACCTCCTCATGCACCCTCCCCCTCCTCCCTCTCCCCTCTCTCCTCTCTCTCCCCCTTCTTCCTCACTCCCCCTCTCACCCCCCCCTCTCATGTTCTCCCACTCTCATATCCTCATCCCCTCAATACTTCACCCCCATCACCCCCTCACTCACTCCCTCCCCCCCTCACTCACTCTCCCCCTCCTCATCTCCTCCCCCCTCCTTCCCCCTCACCCCTTCACCCCCCTCCTCCCTTCACCCCCTCTCCCCTCTCCCCTACTCCCCTCCCTCTCCCCCCTCTCCCCCCCTCTCCATCCATCCTCCTCCTCCTCTCTCCCCCCTCCCCTACTCACTCCCCCCCCTCCCCCATCACCCCCTCACCCACTCCCACCTTCCATTCCCCCCTTCACCCCCTCCCCCCCTCTCTCCCTCACTACTTCACCCCCTCACCCTCTCACCCCTGCTCTCCTCCCTCTCCTCTCTTTTGAATGTTGTAAAAAATCTCCAACTTCACTTTGTCATTAAACTCAAATTTTACACTCTATATAGAAAAAGTGCCCAGACCCAAAAAAAAAAAAAGATAGAGGTGGCAAAAATTAGCTGAGAAAAAGGTTCCCACCATTGAGTTATATTTGTCATCATGTCTCATGACTCTCAAAGTAGGTCATCACTTTCCCATCCACTCAGAGCAACTCCCATGGTCTCTTCACTTCCCACGGCCTAGTCACCTGACCATCCTCCTTTTATTATTGACAAGGTTGGGAATGTGCCTCCGGCACGCGTTAACATGTTTAATAAGTAATATATACAATATTTTTGGTTTTTGCACTTCCACTGTCATGACTTCATTTCTATGTTAGTCTGATAGTACTTCATTATTTTGGTTTTTGCACTTTCACTGTCATGTGTTAACATGTTTGATAAGTATGGACTTCATTTCTATGTTAGTCTAATAGTACTTCATTATATACAATATTTTTGGTTTTTGCACTTCCACTGTCACTTGGCCATATTGCCTTGATGTTGTGCACAGACCTTACTCGTGATATCGCTACATAGAACTGCCCATGAGTGAAGACAGGACTCCTGAAATCTAATCCCACATGCTGCACTGACTGTCCCTGGGATTTGTTGATCGACATTGAAAAGCACAGTCGAACAGGAAATTGAAGTTGAGACAGAGTGAAAGGGAGTTGTCCTTCAATTGGCTGCAGTCGCATCCATGGAATAAACACCTTCTCTCCAGCATGATCTCCAGTAATCAACCGAACCTCCAACACTCTGTTCCGAATCCGAGTCAAAATCCCTCGAGAACCATTGCAGACCCCTCCAGCAATATTGAGATTGCGAAGTATCATCACAGGGATGCCAACCTTGAGTGCCAAGTGTGCCAAAGGTAGACCGGAGCAGTTGATTGAGTTGAGGTATTCAGGTGGATACAGAAGTTCATTGTTTGCAATAGAGTCTGCACTGTGAAACACTTGCTCCTCTCCAGGGAACCTCTGAAGAATGTAATGGTTCAAATCATCCACATCGTCATTTTTGCTTGCCAGGACAATCCGCTCTGAGAAGTATTGATCAGGATGCTGAGCATGATTATAGATGCCAGGATAGATGGTGTCGATGAGGGAAGCCAGAGTGTTTTCAGGACACTTGAAATGGTTGGGAAGTTCGATGTTGCCACCCTCATCTGTATGATCACCCTTTCCAACCTCCAGCTGCCACTTTGCAAACTGTCGCTCTTCAAGATCATCCGTGTTCAATCGCATGTTGATTTTGAGATGAAGAACTTTAATATGTTGCCAAAGAACAGAGCGCTGCAAGGAAGCACCAACAATCTGAGGCCGTGAACCCCTCTCGATAACAGGCAGGATCTGGTGAAAGTCGCCCCCAAAAATAATAGGAATGCCACCAAATGGTTGATCAGATTGGAGAATGTCTTTGAGAGTGCGGTTGACAGCTTCATGGAGATGACGATGTTGCATGAGTGCCTCATCCCAAATGATCAAGTCAGTCTCCTGCAACAGCTTTGCCCGAATTGAACCTCTGGAGATAGAGCAGGTGGATGACTCATTGATGATGAGAGGGATCTGGAGACATGAATGAGAAGTGGAGCCACCTTTGAGCAGGAGTGCAGCAATGCCGGATGATGCTATACAGAGGATGATTTTGCCCTGAGAATGAAGCTGATGGGCCAGAGTGTTGTATACAAAGGTTTTGCCTGTGCCACCGGGACCATGGAGGAAAAAGGTCTGGCCGGTCTTGTTGTCGACAGCATGCATGATCTCCTCAAAGACAGCTCTCTGGTCTGGATTGAAAGTGTCCAAGTTCTGTGCAGCCAACTCAGCCTGCTCCACAACATCATATCTGCGCTGCTCTGCAATCAACCGGTTTTCGAGGTTGGCTTCCCAATTCTGAGTGATCTGAGGCATGTATGGCCAATCCTTGCTGAGAGATTTGCCAGAGGATAAGAGAAGCTGGTTGATCAAGTAGAGGCCATAATCCTGCACATCGTCATTGGTAGGGTTGAGACGGATATTGTTGTGCTGGAGCTGATACCGCAGGTCATCGCAAATGTGGGGCCAGTATGTGTTCCAAAGCTGGACAGGATCAGAGGGTGCACAATCACGAAGAATAGTGACAAAGAGTTGCCGGAGCTGATGACCTGTTGCCATGGACTTTGCTTCCTCCAAACACTGCACCCACTCTTGGTCATCCTCCAAAAGGCCACGTGCCAGACATGCTTCTCTGAATGAGGGATAGACATTTCCCTGAAAAGTGCACAGATGTTCATATGATGTTGCACCCTTGACAGCTGTCAGAAGAAGCCTGAGGTAGAAGCGTTCACCTGCAGTAGGCTGAGTGTAGTACATCCTCCCAATAGCGAACCCTCTCTGTCTGGGCTTCCACTTGTGGGCTTTCTGATCCCACATGAATTTGGAGGGAAAGTCCTGATAGAGAAGATCCTGTGCAAGCTCTGGATACTGCTGATTGGCTTTGAAATAGCCAGTGAGGGTGGTGTCACGCTGTGCAGCATGCTGGACGATTTCTTGGATAGACCGTGGACCGTTCTGATTCCAAGTGACATACTGCTGGCCAGGGAGGTGGATCTGAAGTCGGACGACATTGGGAGAAGCAGAGTGCATAGGTAAATGAAAGAGGCGCCAAATGCTCTTGCAGGCAGAAATATAGCGAGCGTCCAGATACTGTTTGACTTCATTGTTGCAAGTCCCAAACTGCATGGTGATGCGATCATGACCTTTGTACACATATTTGTAGATGTATTTGACAGCTTTGATGGAGGCAATGGACTCGATGTTGATGTGGCAGCGGTACTTCCAGAGGAGATAGGGTGAATAAGTGATGACCCAGCGATTGTCGACCTGCTTTCCCCGAACCTGATATGTCTTTCCAGTGTTCCGACGCCTGGTGGAGGCATAGGCATCCTCAGAGATGGTTGTCTGATCCCTGAATGGCTTGGGGAAATTTTTGGAGCACTTTCCATTCACCATGCAAGGAGCTGTAGGGTTCTCTGCACCACAGGGTTTATGGACCATGAACTTCTTGACCAACTCGAGCAGCTCAGGATTGTCGTCAGGAAACTCTGAGCACATGAGGCTGTCTATCTGCTCAGGAGTGCGAAGCTTGAACTCCCCATCAAGAAAAATAATGCAGTGCATGTGAGGCAGGCCACGCTTCTGAAACTCGATCACAAACATATAAGAGAGTGCCTTGCCAAAGATCCCAGCCTCGATGTCTTTGATCATCTCCTTCTGCTTTGCATGGAATGCACGAACGACCAAGTCAGGGCGATCAGCAGCAGTCTGCCCAGGCTTGAGCTCATCCTGAATCTCTGGCCAAGCGGGGTTTGCAGTCATGGTCAGAAAGAGATCACCACCCTTGAAGTAGCGATTGATAGCCAAGGCATCCTGAAGAAGCTGCTGCATATGATGTGTGCTTCCTGCGAATGAAGAAGGCAGGATGATTCTTTGACCAAGAGACTCTGTGTCTGCATCCACATTTGCAGCCACAGCATCAGCCAAGCCCATATAGACTTCACCACAAATAGTGTCCTGATTCATCATGATAAAGCGCAACCGATCCTGCTCTGAAGTTGCCCACTGGTCACAAACAAACTCCTGAAAGAGCTTTCCACTCAAGAATATATGCTGAGGCTCGATAGCAGGCGGTCGGGGGTGGAGACGATAGCAGTAGAAATTTGATTTGGACACATGCTTGCGAACCCTTGCACCGCCTTCATTAGCAGCTGCAAACTCGATTTGAGGATGCCATCGGAGCTGGCCAGTAGGAAAAAGGAGGACATAGTGAAGAGCAGGATAGAGGGGATGGACATCGGTGATGCGCTGAAGGGGAGGGCCATGCCTGCGGTAGAGAATGATATTACGTGTGCTCTGTGGCTGATCACCATCACCTGGAAGAATGACCGCGATCTCATTGTTGGTGGCATCAGGAAGATTGTAGCGGCGACGGTCACAGGATTGATCAAAGCGCAAAGCTATCTTGCACTGCTGGTGTGGAGGCAAGTTCCTGGTGAGCTCATGGGCCTGCTTGTACATCTGAACTGCAGGATGGAGACGGTGGAGCATGTCCTGGAGGGTGAGCAAAGTTTGGTGATCGAGGTGAGTGTTCCAGGCATTGGCCATGCAAAAGTTGGCTGCATCGGCTGGATCATAAATGTAAAGCTGAGCATACACTGGAGATTCACCCTCTTGTGGAAGAAGAGAGCCAATCCTGTGGGACAGCTTGCCATGCAGTTTGAAGACCTAGGGGCCAACACCATCATTCACAGCCTCTTCACCTTCATTAACAGACTCATCGATTTTGTGCCCAATGGAAGTCATGGCAAGAGCATTGTTGTATGTGCAGATATGATCATGAAACGACCTGCCAATGTAATCCTGAGCAGTGAGCAACTGGAGAAGCTCAGGTGGGACTGGGTGGAGAGGAGGCAAAATGATTTTTCCACTCAAGCAGCACATGCCAAATCTGGGATTTATACTGGAGGATGCTGTGAGACGCTCGGCCATCCAGTGCAATGCATGACAATTGGGACACTGAATATCCATTCTCTCCAGATAATGAACAGGCCAGTCAGGACTAAAAGGATGGCGTGCAGGAGGGAGGGGCCCAAGTGGAACAGGTGCAGGATCAATATGTTGAGCCACCTGGGGATAATCGAGTCAGTCACAAAATAAAGACATGACCAAAAAGAACATAAGCATACATGTGGAGGAATATCAACAACAGGGATGACAGGTGCAGGAATGGGAGGAACAGGTGCAGGCAGATCAAAAACAGGGATAGCAGGTGCAGGAACTGGAGGAACAGGTGCAGGGGGATCAAAAACAGGGACAACAGGAGCAGGAATGGCAGGAACAGGTGCAGGGGGATCAAAAATAGGGATAGCAGGTGCAGAAACAGAAGGAACTGGTGCAGGGGGATCAAAAACAGGGATAGCAGGTGCAGGAATGGGAGGAACAGGTGCAGGGAGATCAAAAACAGGAGGAGCAGGAGCAGGATGCTACATCATCATTATTGTCAGTTAATATACTCAAAAGAACATATATAAGCCTACATGGAGAGGGATATTGGCAAGAGGGACGATAGGAGCAGGAACAGCAGGAACAGCAGGAGGAGGATCAAAAACAGGAGGAGGAGGAGGAGGAGGAGGAGGAGGAGGAGGCTAGATCATGATATTGTCAGATAACATACATTATGTGAAAGATAAACCAACATACAGCAGGAAATAGAGCAGGCAGTGCAGCATGCTGAAAAGCAAGTTCGGTCCAGGCCATTGCAGGAGCTGCCACAGGAATGGGAGGTGCAGGAATTGGAGGGGCAGGAACAGGAGGGTCAAAAACAGGAGGGGCATTAAAATAATATGGGAAAGCTGCATTGTGTAAAGGAGCAACAACAGGCTGAGGTGGAGCAGTGTGACTTGAGCCTCTTCCCCTTCCTCTTCCCCTCCCTCTGCCCCTGCCTCTTGCAATCTGTGGAAGGGGAGGAAGTGCCGCCAGCTGCTGTGCCAAATGAGGAGGAAGGTGATTGTATTGAGGAGGTGGGGGTGGAGGGGCAAGAAAAGGATCAGTGTCATTCCCAATCAGCAAACCACCATAGGGTGGTGGCACTGGCAGCAAAGGCTGGGCAATGCCCATCGTGCGAGCATGGTGTGGAGTCCGGTGGCGAGTAGGGCTATCCAAGATCCGTTGGTCCCGTTCATTTTGCTGTGCGGCCGTCCGGGCACGTCGAGGAGAGTTGGGCGGAGTTGGGTCCATGGGAATTGGGGAGCTCTCTTACAGCAATGGAGGATGTGAGATCCTTGCAGGAGGCTGTGAAATCGGTGCAAACAGTGGCAGTTGATAGTGGAGCGACTTCCAAAAATGGAAGGGGAGGCAACTGCAAACCTGCCAGCCCAATCTCCCTGCACACTGTGCCCTGAGAGAGGTCCAAAAAACAACTGGCAGACACTCTTTTTGTTGAAAAAAGAGAAGCCAGGGAGGTAGGACTTCACAGAGCTTCACCTTGGTCTACAGATACCCCAAGAACGCAAAAACAACCCCACTGGAAAAGAGCCCAGAGCCAGAAAGAGAGCAGAAAAGGTAGAAGTGGCCAAAAATCAGCCGAAAATTTGGTTTCTACACTTGGTAATCATATTTGTCATCAGGCCAAAAATCAGCCAAAAATATTGATCCTACACAAAGTTATTATATTTGTCATCATGGCAACACCCAGTAATCAAAATATATGTGTCATCAGGCCCCCACCAAAAAAATTAGCTGAAAATTTTCATCCCACGATGTAGCCAAAAAGTTTAAATTTATCATCATGGCAACACCCAGTAATTAAATTATATTTGTCATCAGGCCCAATAAAAAAAAAAATTACCCAAAATTTTTGATCTCCCCAATGTAGCTGAAAATGTTGTTCCTGCATTCTATTATATTGTAGCCGAAATTGATGTCATTAGTTAATTATATTTGTGATCCGGCCCCAAATTAGCCAAAAAATTTTGTTATCATTTGTTCTCACCTTTCACTTATATTTGTCATCATTGTCTCATGACCCTCAGAGTTGGTCATCACTCTCCCCACCCACTCAGAGCAACTCCCACAGCCTCTTCACCTCCCATGGCCTCTTCAACTCCCACGGCCTCATCACTTCCCATGGCCTAGTCACCTGACCATCCTCCTTTTATTATTGACAAGGTTGGGAATGTGCCTCCGGCACATGTTAACATGTTTAATAAGTAATATATTCAATATTTTTGGTTTTTGCACTTCCACTATCATGACTTCATTTCTATGTTAGTCTGATAGTACTTCATTATTTTGGTATTTGCACTTCCACTGTCATGTGTTAACATGTTTAATAAGTATGGACTTCATTTCTATGTTACTCTAATAGTACTTCATTATATACAATATTTTTGGTTTTTGCACTTCCACTGTCACTTGGCCATATAGCCTTGATGTTGTGCACAGACCTTACTCATGATATTGCTACACAGAACCACTCATGAGTGAAGTATGGCTTATGTTGGTCACTGTGTTCATTAATTTTATCAACATCTCATTGCATTTTTTGACTTCAGTGCACATTGTGCACTTCATTGCATTTTTTTACTCGGTCTGTGAATGTGTGAGTGGTGGTTTATTTTCATGGGCCAGCTTGCATATACATAATACAATGCTTAATTCCACTACAGTTACTCAACTCCTTAGTTGCCTTTGGACTTGGGGTGTCATGGTTACACAACTCTTTAGTTGACTTTTAGATAGTACACAACTCTTCAGTTGACTTGGGACCATTGGCCCCAAGTCAACGTGGGTGGATTGTAGTGTTTATCCCCTTCCACATCTCTCCCATCCCCATTTCCTCCATCTCCTTCCTCTTCTCCCCCATCACCTTCCCCATCCCCATCTCTCCCATCACCTTCCTCTTCTCCCTCTTCCCCATTCCTATCTCCCCTATCCCCACCTCTCCCATCCCCATCCCCTTCTCCACCTACCCCATCCCCATCCCCTTCTCCACTTACCTCACCCCCATCCCCTTCCCATCCCCACCTCCCCATTCCCATCCCCCATACCCATCTCCCCTATACCCATCTCCCCCATAACCATCTCCCCCATTTGCATCCTCTTCTCCCCCTTCCCCATCCCCATCTCCACTATCCCCACCTCTCCCATCCCCATCCCCTTCTCCACCTACCCCATCCCCATCCCCTTCTCCACTTACCTCACCCCCATCCCCTTCCCATCCCCACCTCCCCATTCCCATCCCCCATACCCATCTCCCCTATACCCATCTCCCCCATAACCATCTCCCCCATTTGCATCCTCTTCTCCCCCTTCCCCATCCCCATCTCCACTATCCCAACCTCTCCCATTCCCATCCCCTTCTCCACCTACCCCATCCCCATCCCCTTCTCTACTTACCTCACCCCCATCCCCTTCCCATCCCCACCTCCCCATTCCCATCCCCCATTCCCATCTCCCCTATACCCATCTCCCCCATAACCATCTCCCCCATTTGCATCCTCTTCTCCCCCTTCCCCATCCCCATCTCCACTATCCCAACCTCTCCCATTCCCATCCCCTTCTCCACCTACCCCATCCCCATCCCCTTCTCTACTTACCTCACCCCCATCCCCTTCCCATCCCCACCTCCCCATTCCCATCCCCTTCTCCACCTACCCCATCCCCATCCCCTTCTCTACTTACCTCACCCCCATCCCCTTCCCATCCCCACCTCCCCATTCCCATCCCCCATTCCCATCTCCCCTATACCCATCTCCCCCATAACCATCTCCCCCATTTGCATCCTCTTCTCCCCCTTCCCCATCCCCATCTCCACTATCCCAACCTCTCCCATTCCCATCCCCTTCTCCACCTACCCCATCCCCATCCCCTTCTCTACTTACCTCACCCCCATCCCCTTCCCATCCCCACCTCCCCATTCCCATCCCCCATTTCCATCCTCTTCTCCCCCTTCCCCATCCCCATCTCTGCTATCCCAACCTCTCCCATTCTCATCCCCTTCTCCACTTACCTCACCCCCATCCCCTTCCCATCCCCACCTCCCCATTCCCATCCCCCATACCCATCTCCCCCATCCCCATCCCCTTCTCCCCCATCCCCCATCCCCATCTCCCCCATCCCCCATCCCCATCTCCCCCATCCCCATCCACCTCTCCCTCTCCCTCTCCCTCTCCCTCTCCCTCTCCCTCTCCCTTATCCCCTTCTCCACCTACCCCATACCCATCCCCTTCTCCACCTACTTCACCCCCATCCCCTTCTCCACCTACTTCACCCCCATCCCCTTCCCATCCCTACCTCCCCCTTCCCTCTCTCCCTCTCCATCCACCCTCCTTCTCCCCTCTCCCCCCCTCCCCTCCCCCCTCACCTCCTCATGCACCCTCCCCCTCCTCCCTCTCCCCTCTCTCCTCTCTCTCCCCCTTCTTCCTCACTCCCCCTCTCACCCCCCCCTCTCATGTTCTCCCACTCTCATATCCTCATCCCCTCAATACTTCACCCCCATCACCCCCTCACTCACTCCCTCCCCCCTCCCCCTCCTCATCTCCTCCCCCCTCCTTCCCCCTCACCCCTTCACCCCCCTCCTCCCTTCACCCCCTCTCCCCTCTCCCCTACTCCCCTCCCTCTCCCCCCTCTCCCCCCCTCTCCATCCATCCTCCTCCTCCTCTCTCCCCCCTCCCCTACTCACTCCCCCCCCTCCCCCATCACCCCCTCACCCACTCCCACCTCCCATTCCCCCCTTCACCCCCTCCCCCCCTCTCTCCCTCACTACTTCACCCCCTCACCCTCTCACCCCTGCTCTCCTCCCTCTCCTCTCTTTTGAATGTTGTAAAAAATCTCCAACTTCACTTTGTCATTAAACTCAAATTTTACACTCTATATAGAAAAAGTGCCCAGACCCAAAAAAAAAAAAAGATAGAGGTGGCAAAAATTAGCTGAGAAAAAGGTTCCCACCATTGAGTTATATTTGTCATCATGTCTCATGACTCTCAAAGTAGGTCATCACTTTCCCATCCACTCAGAGTAACTCCCACAGCCTCTTCACTTCCCATGGCCTAGTCACCTGACCATCCTCCTTTTATTATTGACAAGGTTTTTAAATGTGCCTTCGGCACACGTGGTTCACTGTGTTCATTATGAACACCTCACTGCATTTTATTCATGGATGCACAGCTTTTTATTTGACTTTTAGATGGTACGCAACTCTTCAGTTGACTTGGGACCATTGGCCCCAAGTCAATGTGGGGGGGTTGTGGTGTTTATCCCCTTCCCCATCCCCATCCCCATCTCCACCTACCCCATCTCCATCTCCATCTCCTTCCCCTTCCCCTTCCCCATGCCCATGCCCACCTACTCCATCCCCGTCCCCATGCCCACCTACCCCATCCCCATCACATGTCCACCTACCCCATCCCCTCCCCCATCCCATGCCTACCTACCCCATCCTCTCCCCCATCTCCCCCATCCCCTCCCCCATCTCCCTCATCCTCCTCTCCCCCATCCCCTTTCTCTCCTCCCCTTTCCCCCCCTCCCCTCCCTCCTCTCCCCTCTCCCCCATCCCTTTCCTCTCCCCCCCTCTCCCCCCCTCCCCTCCCCCCCCATCCCCTCCCCCATCTCCCTCATCCTCCTCTCCCCCATCCCCTTTCTCTCCTCCCCTTTCCCCCCCTCCCCTCCCTCCTCCCCCCTCTCCATCCATCCTCCTCCTCCCCTCTCCCCCCTCCCCTACTCCCTCATCCCCTCACTACTTCACCCCCTCACCCTCTCACTACTTCACCCCCTCATCCCTGCTCTCCTCCCTCTCCAGTCTTTAAATTTTGTAAAAAATCTCTAACTTCACTTTGTCTCCCTTCTCCCACTCTTTTATCCTCACTCACTCTCCACTTTTCCTCTCATTTCCCATTCCCCCCTTCACTCCCTCCCCTCCTCTCTCCCTCTCTCCCTCACCCCCTCACTCCCTCCCCCCCTCACTACTTCACCCCTTCCCCCTCTAACTACTTCACCCCCTCACCCCTCTCCATCATCCTCCTCCTCTCCTCTCCTCACTACTTCACCCCCTCACCCTCTCACTACTTCACCCCCTCACCCCTGCTCTCCTCCCTCTCCTCTCTTTAAATTTTGTAAAAAATCTCCAACTTCACTTTGTCAGTATTAAAGTAATATTTATTGACTTTACATTATAACAAACTCAAATTATAACTTGTTAGTAAGTCTGCATAATGACTTTGTATTGAACTAATTGTTATTGACTTGACTTCATAATGGTAACTGTAATTTTATTTCATATCAAATGCCTTATTTCGAAGATCATTTTACAGACTTATTTTTTACTGACTCATTTTCAAACTTGACTCATTTCTAGACTAATTTTCATAGACTTTACTTCATAATGAGCACATTTGTAACTGTTATTTTACTGACTTTACTTTGTAACGAACTCAATTTTTAAACTTACTGTATTCAAGTAATTTTTATTTCCTTTACTTCATAATGAACTCAATTGTAACTCTTATATTTTACTGATTTAACTTTGTCCTGAACTCAATTTTCAATTCAAACTTATTTCAATACTGACCTGACTTTGTAATGACCTCATTTATAAATTGTAACCATATTTTATTGAGCCAACCAACTTGCTACTGACTAATACAGTGATGTGTCTAAATCATTTTATTTGGGTCATGTGCCGAGGTCATGATCAGGTTTTTGCATTTTGTTCAGCCCGCGAGGTTCGCTTAGTCAGCTTTCACAGCATAGGAAAAGAATCACGGTTGAGCTACTTTGTCAAATTTTATTCAGCAAATACTGCAATACAGCTCCTTACATGCTATTCAGACATTATTGTACATAGAAAATGAGCCCAGACCCAGAAAAAAAAGTTCGAGGTGGCGAAAAATTAGCTGAGAATTTACTTCCCACACCTTGTTATATTTGTCATCATTTCTCACCTCTCTCTAGAGTCTCACGGTGTGATGCTGTTCCCACCCCTTCGGAGTTTGTCATCCATTTACCCACGCCACAGTCACGTGACCGATCTCGCTTTATTATGGACAAGGTTTTTAAATGTGCCTTCGGCACACGTGGTTCACTGTGTTCATTATGAACACCTCACTGCATTTTATTCATGGATGCACAGCTTTTTATTTGACTTTTAGATGGTATGCAACTCTTCAGTTGACTTGGGACTGTTGGCCCCAAGTCAACGTGGGGGGATTGTGGTGTTTATCCCCTTCCCCATCCCCATCCCCATCTCCACCTACCCCATCTCCATCTCCATCTCCTTCCCCTTCCCCTTCCCCATGCCCATGCCCACCTACTCCATCCCTGTCCCCATCCCCATCCCCTTCCCCATACCCATGCCCACCTACTCCATTCCTGTTCCCATGCCCATCTACCCCATCCCCATCACATGTCCACCTACCCCATCCCCTCCCCCATCCCATGCCTACCTACCCCATCCTCTCCCCCATCTCCCCCATCCCCTCCTCCATCTCCCCCATCCCCTCCCCCATCTCCCTCATCCCCCTCTCCCCCATCCCCTTTCTCTCCTCCCCTTTCCCCCCCTCCCCTCCCTCCTCTCCCCTCTCCCCCATCCCTTTCCTCTCCCCCCCTCTCCCCCCCTCCCCTCCCCCCTCCCCTCTCCCCTCACCCCCTTATGCACCCTCCCCCCTCACCCCCTTATGCACCCTCCATTCTCCCCCCCTCCTCTCTCTCATCTCTCTTCCCCTTCTTCCTCACCCCCTCCTCTCACCCCCCCCCTCTCACCTTCTCCCACTCTCTTATCCTCACCCACTCTCCACTTTGCCTCTCATTTCCCATTCTCCCCTTCACTCCCTCCCCTCCTCTCTCCCTCTCTCCCTCACCCCCTCACTCCCTCCCCCCCTTACTACTTCACCCCCTCCCCCATCTCCCCCATCCCCTTCCTCTCCTCTCCTCTCCTCCCTCCCTTACTCCCTCACCCCCTCACTACTTCACCCCCTCACCCCTGCTCACCTCCCTCTCCTCTCTTTAAATTTTGTAAAAAATCTCTAACTTCACTTTGTCTCCCTTCTCCCACTCTCTTATCCTCACCCACTCTCCACTTTTCCTCTCATTTCCCATTCCCCCCTTCACTCCCTCCCCTCCTCTCTCCCTCTCTCCCTCACCCCCTCACTCCCTCCCCCCCTCACTACTTCACCCCCTCCCCCCTCTCTATCCATCCTCCTCCTCCCCTCTCCCCCCTCCCCTACTCCCTCACCCCCTCACTACTTCACCCCCTCACCCTCTCACTACTTCACCCCCTCACCCCTGCTCTCCTCCCTCTCCTCTCTTTAAATTTTGTAAAAAATCTCCAACTTCACTTTGTCAGTATTAAAGTAATATTTATTGACTTTACATTATAACAAACTCAAATTATAACTTGTTAGTAAGTCTGCATAATGACTTTGTATTGAACTAATTGTTATTGAGTTGACTTCATAATGGTAACTGTAATTTTATTTTATATCAAATGCCTTATTTCGAAGATCATTTTACAGACTTATTTTTTACTGACTCATTTTCAAACTTGACTCATTTCTAGACTAATTTTCATAGACTTTACTTCATAATGAGCTCATTTGTAACTGTTATTTTACTGACTTTACTTTGTAACGAACTCAAATTTTAAACTTACTGTATTCAAGTAATTTTTATTTCCTTTACTTCATAATGAACTCAATTGTAACTCTGAACTCAATTTTCAATTCAAACTTATTTCAATACAGACCTAACTTTGTAATGACCTCACTTATAGAATTGCAAATGACATTTTATTGATCCACTTGTTACTGACTAATACAGAGATGTGTCTAAATCATCTTCTTTGGGTCATGCGCCAAGGTCATGATCAGGTTTTTGCATTTTGTTCAGCCCGCGAGGTTCGCTTAGTCAGCTTTCACAGCATAGTAAATGGAATGACGGTTGCTCCTCAGTCAAATTTTATTTAGCAAACACTGCAATATAGCACCTTACATGCCATGCAGACATTATTCTACGTAGCCAATGAGCCCAGAGCCAAAAAAAAAAGTTCGAGGTGGTGAAAAATTAGCCGAGAATTTACTTCCCACACCTTGTTATATTTGTCATCATTTCTCACCTCTCTCTAGAGTCTCACGGCGTGATGCCATTCCCACCCCTTCGGAGTTTGTCATCATTCCCACGCCACATTCACGTGACCGATCTCGCTTTATTATGGATACAGTCTTACCAATTCTGGTCATGGACACCTACCAAGACCCATTAGTAAACTTCTACATTACCCATTATTCTTCTGGCCCTAGTTATTGAAGCACCCATAGCTTAGCCTTAGTCTCCAGTTTGCAAATTACTTGTGCTTATACTGTTATCCTTGTATCATCCTTGCCTAATAACATCCTCTTAATTATCCTCAACTCATTCCTGAACCAAGCCTTAAATCTTTTTGACTCCTCTCGACTTAATCTCTCCATAAACCTCTGCTTCATTCTACCTTCACCCTCTGTCCAGAAACATGCTGGACACCTGCATGCTTCCCACTTAAAATGGGACAACTGACGAGAAGAAGGGCACAACTTCTTATAAGTTGAAGCCAAGTCCTCTCTGGCCCCTTTTCACCTGGCATGCTACAGCCTGGTGGATTCTGCACAGAACCTCTGAACACCTCCAATCACTGATGACTGGGTCTGACCAGAAGTCCAGTGTATTCCTGACCAAGTCCAGACCTTGGTAGTAGCAATCTTGAACTTTGATAAGGACATTCAATATCAAGTTGCTCCCAAATCCAATCCTTCCAAACATCTTCACCAAATACCATGTATGTTCCAACAGCTTGATTGTCCTTCTGAAGAAGTTGAATTAGCAAGAGAAGTTGCTTCTGAGTAAGCCAGGACTTTTGAGTCCTTTGGACTTTCTTCAAAGTCTCTTGCCTGTCAAAGTTCAAGATCACTACTACCAAGGTTGGGACTTGGTCAGGAATACACCAGACTTCTGGTCGGACATGGTCATTGGTGGTCAGAGGTGTTCAAGGGTTCCCAGCAGAATCCACCAGAATCCACCAGGCTGTAGCCAGCCCAGTGAAAAGGGGCCAAAGAGACCTTGGCTTCAACTTATAAAAAGTTGCACCCTTCTTCCCATCAGTTGTCCAATTTCAGGTGGATAGCATGTGAATGTCTGGTGGGTTTCTGGATGGAGGGCGAAGATAGAATGAAGCAGAGATTATGAGGTGAATGAAGTTGAGAGGAGTTCAATGATTAAAAGTTTAGTTCAGGAATAAGTCAAAGGCAAGTGAAGGGTTGATATTAGGCAGAGGATAGGTAATACAAGCAAGTTACAAGTGTTTTACAATACAAGTAAGTCACAAGTAATTTGCAAACTGGAGAATAAGACTAAGCTATGGGCACTTAAATGACAAAGGCTGGAAGAATAATGGAAAGTGCAGAAGTTTACTAATGGGTCTTGGTAAGTGTCCGTGACCAGAATTGGTAAGGCTGTATTAAGAATGAAGTGAGTAAGCAAATGATTACTGAAGCATGTGATGACTTGTCTGATGACTAAAAGGTGCTGCAGCCAGGATGCCGATGATAATACTCGACCTGGAAACCTAACAAAAACTTGTTAAAGGCTTAAGAAGTATAACACAGGCTAGAGGAAGGGTGTGAGTTGGTACTAAATATCACCGCTGATACCCCAAAAGTTGTAGTGAGCAATGTGAAATGATGGGGCATGTTGCAAATAGGCTTTAGAGGCATACAAAAAAGTTTGAAAGAGTTCGAAATAGGTTTGAAGATGTGCAAAAGAGTTCGAAGTAGGCTCGAAGATGTTTGAATAAGTTTGAAGAGGTTTGAGGTATATTAAGAAATGAGTTTAGTGAACAGAAAGTGTTTTTTGAGTGGTGATAGGCAATATGCAATAAGTCAAAGGTGAATATGGTAGTTTGAAGAAGTTTGCAATATTTCACAGAACTTAGAGATACGACATGAGGCTGAGACTCAAGAGAATGGCTCTTAAATCTGATGATAATGGAGAGGGTAACTCCTTCTCTGTTGTTCCAAGTAACTAGTACAAGTCTGTATACAATTTGAAGGAATAGTACTAAAAAGGAAACAATAACATGTGGAAACATGAGGCAGTATGCACAGCAAATAAAAGTATTGTAAAACATAAAACAAATGAGAAATAATCATAAATGAAATATACATTGTCCCAGTATAGTAAGAGTTCTTGTTCTATTGTTTCAATATATCATTGAAACATAAACTGCACTTATCATATTCTAAATCTCTTGTCTTTTCTCTTTGTGTCCTGTGGTGCTCAATATGTAATGAAAAGGCTTGTTCTGGATGTGCAACATATATTGAAAGGGTTTTGGAATAGCTATGTGGCAGCCAATGTCGTTCAAAGTAGTCCAAAGTCATTTAAAAGCATTCAAAATGTCACAAAATAGTTTAAAATGGTTCAAAGTTGTTCAAAATCATGCGAAGTTGTTCAAAAAGTTTGAAATAGTTCGAAAAGTGTTCAAAATCAATTTTGTGGTGTTTATAGCAATTCAGAGCATCTGTCGTAATGTGTTGATACAATTGGAAACCTTATCCAGACCTTAGAGCATGCAGTGGACCTATCACTGACAGACAAGGTCAGAAAAGTGTTGGAAAAGAATCAGAATTTATCAGAAATCTGATTAAGTGAAACAGGTCTTGACATTGCCTTCGACATGGGGTATAAGGGCCAGATAGAGCAAAGGCAGTACATTGATAGGTCCACTTTGCCTCTACTCCTCTGAAACTCAACTCACACATAGCCCTACATTCCTACCACATTCCTATGACTCTATGAACACATGTAAACACCTATGAACTTTACAAAGTAGCTTTAAACATCTGTGAACAATTTTTGAATTTCTTCAATACTTTCATGCTATTTTGCATTACTTCAAACTATTTTGCAGCACTTCAAATGCACCCAGCCACCATATCTTTATCTTCCAAGTCTCATTCAGTGCCCATACACCTTTTCATACTGCATGGCAAGATTATCAAACACAGGATAAGAATGAAACACACCTTTAGAATGCAATAAGGCTTTTTGCAAGTTTTGGATGATCTATTAGAACAATAAGATACGTGGTTCTGGACATATTACCATTTCAGCTGCTCCCTTTCTCTATTGGTTGTTATTTTCCTCAGTGATACAGGTTATCCTTTTAATCTTATATCTTGCCTCATGTATACCTCATGTTTTATCTCCTTTTTAGTACTGTCTCCTCAAAACTTATATAACCTTGTACTAGATACATAGAAAAAAAGGAGAACAAGAAGGATACCATCTTCACATCTCTATTGTCTAATTTAAGAGTGTTAGGAAACTGTCTCCTAACATGCCTATTACATAATACTATTTTTATTTTATTTTATTTCATTTTATTTCACCAAAATACACTACCAAATGCCTATACATGCATTATTTGTCAGCATGGGAATTTTCTATTTACACGCATCAATATGTATGTGCATGTATGCGCATGTGCGTGCATGTGCACACACATCTGTAACAACATACTACAATATATGTAACATAGTATATAACCCTAAAATAAATACTAAGAGAACTCAGTTGAGTTCTCTTAGGTATTCCATCCAAAATAGTGGTGCAAAAAGCCTATTTCAGCCAACTCATCTAAAAATAACCCCTCACATCAAATCCATCAAACCCCCCATCATGCGTGTGCACCCCGCCGCCTTCTTGTAGAAGAGCCTGCATGGTCCAGCTAGCAGATTAGTGGGTGTCACCCTAACAGAAGAACTCAACTACCCTATCAGTGTGCCTTCTCTTACATGCGCATACATCATTTGTCTCAGCGTGCCACATCCGCTTACTCATTATTTTGGCAAGAGCCAGAATTAATTGTATATACATATTTACCTTGCTTTAATAAGCCGACGCCAGGCCTTGCCTTACATTGCAACCGCCAGTGATCGAAAGGCAGCGCTCATCATTAGGACAGCTGCAATCAGACAACCAATCAGATCTGGTTTAGCCGAGATTTACATTACTCAATTTGGATGACTATTTTAGGTAGTTACTAGCCAAATTCAGTAATAGCCCCGAGATCAGGCACTGTTGGAAGGGTTATTGATCCAAAGTGCCCAATAGCCAAAATCACATGTTTTGCCATGTTTGGTACCCGAAATGGCCAGGGCACATGACTTGAAATTTTGTGAAAAAATTCTACAGCTGAATCTTGACTCAGCCGAAGAAGTCACTCATCACAAATTACATAATCATGTCAGAACAAGCAACTTCGAATCCTGGATACAATCCTGTTCCCATGCCTGTTCTTGAAGCCAAAATTGATGCTCTAACAGCACAAATGTCCCAATTAGTGTCAGTATTAGCAGCATCCCAGCCCAAACAAGCACAAACAAATGCAGAGACAGTGGGAGATAAAGATGATGAGATGGAGGAGATGGTAGAGTGGATGTCTCAGGAGGGTAAGCATGCAGAGGAGAGATCTGAGAGTGGAAAAATATGTTTACCTAAATACACACCCCCACAAATATTTGATGGTACCATGGAGAACACAAAATCCTTCATCAGCTCTATAGTCTTGTATATTCATGGGAGAAAGCCTGAATTTCATATGACCGAGTCTAGGATTATGTTTGCTCTCTTATACATCCAGGGAGGGAAAGCACAGTTCTGGAGAAACGAAGCCATTAATCAAATTGCTGTGGGATATAAACCATTTGCGACGTTCAGGAAATTTTTGGAGAGATTGGAGGCACAATTTGGAGACCCTAACCCAAGGTGACAGTGAATGCAAAATTAAAAACCATGCACCAAGGTTCTCTGACTGCAGATGAATTTATTTTGCAGTTCAAAGCAGAAGTGTCACAAACCGATATGGGAGAAGCAGCATTGGTAGAATATTTGAAGGCAGGATTAAATCCCTCGTTATTCAAGTCAATCTATCAACTACCTTCTATGCTGGAGAGGTTGGACGAGTGGTATAATTGGGCAATGCATCTTGATTGGCAATATCGACAGGAACAGGCAGAATCGAAATTGATGTATGGGAATGCCAGATTTGGAAAGTCATCAGGAGGAAAGTCTGAGAAAGGAAGGACACCTCAGGTACAAGCTCCAAGGGCACAGCCACTGGCCATGGCAGTGACACCTATCATTAAGGTGTCAGCAGCATTGACGGATGCAATGGATATTGATCGAGTAGGGAGATGAGCTCCAGTTAAATGTTTTAATTGTGGGCAATTAGGGCATATGGCTCGAAATTGTAGGTGGAAAAGGAAGATTAGGGAAGCGACAATCGAGGAAGTGAAGTCGGAGGAAGATAAGCAGAAGAATTTTGTGGAAGAGTCCCAGTGAAGGTTTCCCCATTGGTGACCCAGAATCAATATAATGTATTAGTATTTGAGGAAACTGAGAGTGAACCCAAAAGAGAAATTGAGGAGTACAACTATTATCATTTATCTGACAAAGAAAAATGCCCAGCCTTATTTATGAAGACCCCTAAATTTTTTATTTGCTCAGCGTGGATAGAACCTGAAATCAGCTTGACAGTAGGATTGAAGACAGTGGACATGCATGCAGCAATTAATGTGGAGGCATTGCTTGACAGTGGTGCTACCGGATTATTTATTAATCGATCCCTAATTACCAGAAATGGTATTTGCACATGTAAACTGCCACAACCTATAATGGTGTAGTATACAATATTGACGGTACGATCAATCGTGGAGGAACTATTGAGGAGGTGACGATGATATTGAAGTATCAGGATCATCAGAAACGAGCCATATTTGAAGTGTGTGACCTTGGGAAAACCAATCTGATAATTGGATGTCCATGGTTATGAAAGCATAATCCGGAAATTGATTGGAAAACTAGGAAGGTACACATGACTCATTGTCCTAAAGAATGTAATGTGTATGGGAGAAAAGTAAAAAAGGAGAAGAAGGAAAAGAAAGAGAAAGAACGTCTGAGGAAGTATTTTGTTACGATGGAGGAAGTGGAGGATGAGAATATGCCAAATGGGGAAGTTCCAATTATGACAAGTAAGGAAGAACAGAAGCAAATTTTTAGGGAAATTTGTGGAGGACAGTCATGGGATAAAAATGTGGAGAAAAGTGGAGAAGCCAGTGCAGGAGTGGGTGCCAAAAGCCTACCATAAATATTTGTCAGTTTTTCAGAAGAAGGAATCGGAGCAGATGCCAGTGTGAAAGCCATGGGATCATGCAATTGAGATGAAGCAGGGATTTGTGCTGAAGAAGTCAAAAGTCTATCCATTATCTCCAAAGGAACAAGAAGAAGTAGATGCATTCCTTAATGAACAGTTGTGCAAGGGATACATATGACCTTTGAAATCACTGCAGACATCACCAATATCCTTTGTACCAAAAAAGGATCAGAAAAAGAGGATGTGTACAGATTATAGGTATTTGAATGAGTGGACAGTGAAGAATGCATACCCTTTGCTGTTGATCTCAGAAATAATTGACAAGGTGGGAAAGGCCAAGGTCTTTACAAAATTGGATTTACACTGGGGGTACAACAATGTACAAATAAAGAAAGGAGATGAGTGGAAGGCAGCATTTGCCATACATCGAGGATCCTTCAAGCCACTAGTCATGTTTTTTGGGATGACCAATAGTCCCCCAACTTTCCAAAATATGATGAACAACATTTTCAAGGATGTAATAGACAAAGGCGTGGTGATAATATTCATTGATGACATTTTGATATTCACGGAGGATGAAGAAAATCATGAGGCGATAGTGCAGGAGGTGTTAAAGAGGTTGGCAGAGAATGATTTATTCATTAAACTGGAGAAGTGTGTATTTGGAGCAAGTGAGATCGAGTTCTTGGGATTAAAGATTGGTTCTGATAGAATCAAGATAGATCCTATCAAGGTACAGGCAATTGTTGATTGGCCCGTGCCTACCCATATCAAGGAAGTTCGGGCTTTCTTGGGACTCACCAATTTTTATTGTTGCTTTGTTCATAATTTTTCCAAAATTTCCGCACCATTACACAACCTTATGTGAAAGGAAGTAGTGTGGAGATGGGGAGAACAACAGCAGACAGCATTTGAGGAGTTGAAGAGGAAATTTGTGGAAGAGCCAATATTGGTCCCAGTAGATTTCATGCACCCCTTATGAGTGGAATCAGATGCATCAGATTTTGCTACTGGAGCAGTATTATCAATGCTATGTGAAGATGACAAATGTCATCCTGGTGCATATTTGTCTCGAGGGTTGAATGATGTGGAAAGAAATTATGATGTGCATGATAAAGAGATGTTGGGAATAATATGAGCATTGGAGGCATGGAGACATTATTTGGAGGGATGTACACATCAGATTGAGATCTGGACAGACCATCAAAATCTGCAGTACTTCATGTCTGCTAAAAAGCTTAACTATTGACAAGCACGTTGGGCATTATTTCTATCGTGCTTTAATTTTCACTTGGTCCACAAAGCGGAAAGCTTGATGAGGAAAGCAGATGCATTATCCAGACGTACAGATCATAAAATGGGGGTGGAGGAGGACAATAAAAATATTACCCTACTCAAACCTGAACACTTTCGTATTTGTGCTATGCATCAAGGGCATTTATTGGTGGATAGCTCAGAAACGGAAATGTTGTCTAATATTAGGCAATGTTCAGAGATGGATGATGAAGTGGTGGAAGCTGTGAAAGCTTTGAGGGGAGAGAAGAAAGGTAATATTAAAGGAGATGAATGGGTTAAAGAACAAGGGTTAGTGTTGTTCAGAGGAAATGTGTATGTACCAAAGGATCAAGATTTACAAAGGGAGATCATATGGTTACATCATAACACACCAGCTGCTGGACATCCAGGAAGGTGGAAGACGTTGGAGTTGGTAATGAGAAATTATTGGTGGCCCAGAATTTCAAAGTATGTGTTGGGGTATGTGGATGATGGGTGTGATACATGCATGAGGGGGAAGAAATTTCCAGAAAAGCCTGCAGGGAAGTTAATGCTGAACCCTATACCTAAAGCGCCATGGCGAGATATATCTGTAAACTTTATTACAGGACTACCTGAAGCTCAAGGATACAATGCAATATTTGTAGTATGCGACCACTTCACAAAGGAAGTCCATATCATTCCTACTACTGCAGAAACCTCATTGTTGGGCTTGGTGCACCTCTATCTAAATCAGGTATGGCAGTTACATGGATTACCTGATACAGTCGATCATGGATCACAATTTGCTTCTGCATTTATGCGAGAGTTAAATAACATATTGGGGATTCAAACCAAATTATCTATGGCATATCACCCACAAACCGATGGGCAGACAGAGAGAAAGAATCAGGAGTTGGAGCAGTACCTATGCATGTTTGTCAATCACCAACAAACCAACTGGCCTGAATGGTTGGCAATTGCAGAATTTTTCCACAATAATAAATTCCATTCGGCTACTCGCATGTCACCCTTCTTCGCTAATTATGGGTATCATTCCAGAATGGGAGTAGAACCTCAAAGGGAAGTCAAGGTACAATCAGTGGAGGACTTTGTGTCAAAAATGTGAAAGGTGCAGGAGGAAGCAGAGGCAGCATTGATGAAAGCATGAGATGATATGATGCAACACGCAGATCATACTCAAGCTGTTGCTCCAGAGTATAAAGTTGGTGATTTGGTATGGCTAAGTACCAAGGATCTAAATATTCCACAACCTTCAAGAAAGCTTACAGAGAAGCAAGTTGGCCCATATCCAATTTCTAAAATAATTTCACCCAATGCGGTAGTGTTAAAATTACCTCAGTCATTCAAGATTGATCCTGAAATTAACATTTCCCATTTACGCCCTTACTGCCCACCCACTATCCCCGGTCAACAAACTACTCCACAGCCTCCAATAATGGTAGAAGGTGCTCCAGAATATATTGTGGAAGAGGTTTTGGACTCACGTCTTTGATGAAATAAATTGGAGTTCTTAATCAAGTGGAAGAACTACACTGACAAAAATAATTCATGGGAACCCAAGGAGAATTGTAAGTGAGCACATAATGCAATTGCCCAATTCTTTAAACATAATCCAAATGCTCTGCATCGCATTGCTAGAATGGTGTATGAGGGGATGAATTTCAGGCCTTACCAGAATTTCACAGAGGGGACAAATACGATATTTTCTCACCTGGAAGTCAAGGCATAGAAGGGGGTTAATGTTAGGAAACAGTCTCCTAACATGCCTATTACATAATACTATTTTTATTTTATTTTATTTTATTTTATTTCACCAAAATACACTACCAAATGCCTATACACGCATTATTTGTCAGCATGGGAATTTTCTATTTACATGCATCAATATGTATGCGCATGTGTGCGTGCATCTGTAACAACATACTACAATATATGTAACATAGTATATGACCCTAAAATAAATACTAGAAGACCTTAGTTGAGTTCTCTTAGTTATTCCATCCACAATAGTGGTGCAAAAAGCCTATTTCAGCCAACTCATCTAAAAATAACCCCTCACATCAAATCCATCAAACCCTCCATCATGTGCGCGCACCCCACCACCTTCTTGTAGAAGAGCCCGCATGGTCCAGCTAGCAGATTAGTGGGTATCGCCCTAACAAAGAGCCATCCTCTTGAGTCCAAGCTTCATGTCTTAGCTCTAAGTTCTGTGAATCATCACAAACTTCTTTGAGATTCCATACTAGTCTCTCAAACTATTGTCTATCATCTATCCCATCTTGTCGTTATTGCACATCATTGTTGTTGATCCAATTCACCTATCAACATTATTTGTGACCTCCACAAACAACTCTACATCTCTTAAAACTTCTTTGAACCTTTTCATAGAACTTTGTACGTCTTCAAACTCCTTCAAGCCTCTTCAAAACTCATTTGCATACTCCTGCTCAACAATGGTGATATTCAGTACCACCTTGCACCCTTTCTCTGATTCATGTTATACCATTCAGAGCTATTTTATAGGTTTTGTTTGGGTTTCCAGATTGAATATCATCAACATATCACATTGTTGAACCCCTGCATTGATTGAGCAATACTTTCCAGAAGCACAGCCTGTCCAGATAATTGGGGCTTCTTCTCTGCTACAGGTGTAGCAGCTGCAGGCATACAATGTTTCAATGGAGCAGATGTCAGTTCCTATTGATGCACTTAGAAAATGAACCAAGGACATAATAAAACTTGAAACATACTGTGGTTGGTTCCTCCTGATCTGACTTCTCCTATTCTTTGTGGTCATATAGTGGGGATTGAGTGGCTACTTGACTATTCTCCAAGAAGTCATTACCTGAACTTTCTGCTCCCTGGCTTCCTCCTCCAGCACCATCAGGTCCAGTGGAAGCATCAGAAGACCTGAAGACATTGGCCCCATCTGCAGGTGCTGAAGATGGCATGATGCAGAAAACCTTTGCAAGGTGGATCCAACCAGCATTATGGAATTGCTTGGCATCTTTGTTCTTTATCACATAGGCATCCCAACTATCAGCAGTTGTGTAATTGATTGATGTGTCTGTTTCATCACTCCATGTCCAGCCTGAAATGTCCTGGATGGCCTTGACAACAGTGCAAAGCTTCTTCATCTGTTGCACAGCTTAGCACTTAAAAATAGAATAGAAGCATGACAACATATATTTCCCCACTTATTCTTGCAGGAACTGGCTGTTTTGGGGGCCCTTTTGCTAGCAACTCAGATGCACCAGTCCAAACAACAGGCTTAAAGTTCTTGCCATCTCCACCTTTGGCATCCATAGTAAGAAGATAGTCCAGAAGAGCTTCCTCATCAGAGGTAGTCCAGTGTGCCTTATTCTTAGCCATAGACTATATTGCAAAGGTAGAACTGCTCAGACAACATAAGGAGATTGCAACTTGCTCAGGCCTCATGAAACTACTATGCTCATATATGCCTGCCATTACATAATGCTTATAAATTTACCTGTAGTAACCATAGTGATGCATCATTTGTTGTGATTACAATTAATGCATGATGCAAAAATAACTGTAGTTATGATGCCCCTTTCCAGTTTGATGCACGATGCATACACCATACACCAGTATACACTGGCCCATAATGGAATTCCCATGCTGCTGGGGGACATGCTGGTTAGGGTTCAGTTAAGGTCTGGTTAGCAGTTTGGTTAGGTCAGTTTGGTTAGGTCGGTTAGCAGTAGTTAGTGGTTTGGTTAGGGTCAGTTAGCTGTTAGGGTTAGCCAGAGTAGTGGAGATGCATGATCGAGGCTTTAGTGCACCAACCTGAGATGACCTGGCTCAGGGGAGGGTCATCAAATGGTCGGTCCTCTTGGTGTGCATAAGGATTATTAAGTAAGTGGAGTGTCTCAGTTCGGTCTCCTCGTGGGAATCACTTTGATTTGAGGCCATAAAATAAATACAGTAGCTAGTTAATTATGTCCAAGAATTCCACATTCTTTGAAAGCTGGACTTTCATGACACAAACAACATCAAGTGTTTGAAGATTACCTTGGACCACTTGGTGAGGATCCCAACAGTTATGACTTGTACAATGATGCTGGTTATTATACCTGACCATTCATCATGTTAAATGAGCTTCCTTTATCTGGTGATTGTTCTGAACCAGTTTTTCTTTACCAATACCATTCATACTTATGTCCACTCCATACTATTTGTACTATGATGTATGATTTATGCCCAACTTATGTCTATGCAAATTATGTATTCAATGTTGATATCTCAGTTACATTTGACACTATTAGTTCTGATGTCCTCTCTTGTTTTTGTGTATTTCTCTCTCATGAACACTGCCATTTATTAAATAACTGGGATTAGTACTATGCTGTTGGCAGCTTAAGAAAAAGCAAGAAAAAAAGAGATGACTCCAAGATTCAACTTTTAATGGTCACAAACCACTATACCACAAATTCTTTTTCAAATCCACTATTATAAACATAACAATAGAGCAGTTACTGGTTTCAATACTGAAATAAAACATCCATATTGTTGTATTTATTTAAGTCATACTTGTGTGCAACTACAAAACAAGTAGTGAAGTCTCCACTACTTTCTCACTAGTATTATTTCCACCAACAGATCTTCATAGTCATTTGAAATATATCTCAAGGCTAGGACTACATTATTTTAAAATAAGATTGTATGGCTGGAGATGCCTAGTAATGTGTGATGTGACAGGTAGGAAGTCCCATATACTTGGGACTAGACCAGATCTACAGTGGGAATGCCCACAACAGTTGAACCTCCCCATAATATACTTGGTCCAGATACACTTCTATGGGCTAGAGCAAGCTAACTCCTGGGCTGCCCAATTGGGATATCCAGACCTAAGCATGGGGAAGACCATAGAGCTTGGAACAAGTCCCTGGTCTTAGGCCTACTTACGGTAGTCTTTCTTGGTGGGACAATCTACCCTAACTAGGGGTTCAGGGGGGGATTGCCTGAAGTGTCTACATACATCTATATACCCTCCACTTACATTGTTTTTGCTTCAGAGGATACACAACCACAGTGGATGATACCCTACCTGCCACTCCTCTCACTTCTCTTTATTTCCTCCCTTTCCTACTCATCTATAACCATCCCCAGTTTTGTACCTAGCTATATATGTGATTATATAGATCTTTGAATATAGTTATGCCCTTTTTATGAGAAGAGACTCCAGTAATCAACAGAGATGTCACAATTCATGCTTAATATTGGTGTTAAAGCATGAATAGAGCTTTATTATGACTACACATATATACATGTTATATAGAAAAAAAAGCGAAGGGAAAAGGTCGAGAATGAGTGGAACAGTGTACTCATCATCGGGGACGATGAGCGCAACATTAGCCGACAGTGTTTGACGGCGTGGGAGGCAAAGATCGGGGGTGGAGCTAATTGAATTAGCCGAACACCGTTGATGACGACGGCCGACGAACGGCCGAAGTTATCCAGATGTCACACGTAATCAACTAATAACATTGCCTTATTTATATATCTACTTTTGGTATAGGGGTGCATAGGGGTGTATATCCACGGAGAGAGCTAGACCAGGCTAGATCTTACTAATTAGTAACGAAGCACCCCAGTTCCCTTACTAAGTACTATATAGTATATAGTAGGTTTGATGGTGTCACACAGGTGCATGAAAACAAAAAAGGTGAGTGGATGTCGGTTTTTAAATTTCTCGTTCTGCCCTTGTAAATTGTAAATTAGACTAATCTGGCGGAATAAACAATTTTGCAGCCAGCTGGAATTCCTCAACACCTCTATATATCTTCGGCCGGTTCATATTATACCTGCACCAAAAAGGTTCTCTGTCCAATTTTCAAGCCTCAAAAACCTTTCGAACAACTTCCCTGCACTGGCCAACCCAACTACTTGCAGGAAAACTTCATCTGCCATCAGAATACTTAGCAAAATTCTTAGTTGATCGCGATATATCAAATTTGTTGTGTTTGTCTGACTGTACCATACAGAGGCTGTTTTGCCGTTTCCCAGGACAATTTTTGAAAACGGCTAGTGGACAAAAGTCGCCGTATTTTGCAATATACAAACGGCCTTAGGAATGGTATAATTCGTGCTGTTGTTGTACACACATGGATCGTATAATCAGGCTTACTTTGATGACTGAGTTACGGAAGAAACTTCCAAAACTAACACATATTGAAATCACGAGGTTTAACGGCCGACCACAACGAGCCTTTTCCGATCAGCTGTGTATACCATCCTCTCCTATGCAATTTGGCTTATCTGCCATCAGGCCGGGGTGTGATACCTTGAAGGACCATTTCGGCCAAAAAATGAAGAGTTTGGTTGACAGAAACGGCAGTTCTGAGTGAGTTTTCTGTGTTTTACTATGAACGTCGTTTAGACTCGTTTCGACTCAGAACTGAGAAGCTGTTGTTTCCGGCACCTGACATGTGTTACTCATGATCAGGAACGCATGTGAGAGGGCGGCAGTTGGGGGTGGTGGCGTCGTTGGAATGGGCTTGTCGTTTCGGCGTCATCGTGTCATTGGAACACGGTTGGATCCCCTAGATTACTGAAAACACATGTTAGTTAAACAAACATTCATTCACTTGTTGTCCTCATTTTTGTTGTTCTAGTCGTCCTGTCGTCATGCCTCTCCCTCGTTGTCCTCTCCCTCGACCTGGTCCCCTCGTTGCCATCTGCTTCCTCTTCGGGTCCCTGGTGGTGGTTGGTGGTATTGTTGTCTATTATGATCTAAAATCACGCTGCCTGACCGTACAGATTACCAAAGTTAGCGAACATGTAAAGTGTGAGTAACGTGACAAGTTTGACGCCACAAGATTTGCCATTGGATCGTCTCCCTCGTATTTAGGCAGGTTTAATACATATTGTTTCTTTGTACGGCTCATGGTTATCCTGAGTGAACACGGTCTAAGGCTGTTTATTAGAGCATATTTGCAGTTGTGTTCAAATTTCTGATGATGGGGCCCAAATTTTTCTTGACCATATTTGGCACCCTCCCGCGGACTTGCCTGAGATGTTGCTATCCTCCCGCAACATTTTTCTGGTGGACAATTGGCACGCAATATAGTGTACAGGAACTAATAATATGGGGCGGAGGAACTTGTAGGCGGCATGCAACCTGTGTTGATTTCATGCTCTTATTCATTTTTGTTGTGTGTAAATTTCTGGAGCGGGTGTACAATTTTTTGGATGAAACGTCAGTTTGGTGGTTGCAAATATGCTCTATTGAATGAGAAAACTGTGTGTATTGTTCTAATTAGCTTCATGTACAACCAATGGACCTATGGGCAAAATTTGATCATTTTACATACGTAAGCCGCGGCTTTCAGGCCAAGCCGGAACGGAACAGCACTAGTCCCGACCCTTCGGAATACCTATTCTCCTGATCATTCTACCACTATCGGCATCCGGCAATCAACGCGATGAAGCAGCAGGCTAGGGTTAGGGGTATGTGAGCATATCGTATCTGATCATCATTGGGAGTCATGACGTTGGGACCAGATGACACAGCTGTGTGGGAATAGATGAAGGAAGTGTAAATGCTCTACCGTTGGTTACCTGGGCAAGGCCGCCTATCGGTATACGACCCCGGATGCCGCGTCGCACCGGGCAAGCGCTTTACGGAGGTACTCAGGTCGTAATAGTGGCACACCAGCGCTTGGTATTCCGCCCGGTCCAGGTTAGACAAAAAAGGGGGAGGTGAAATTCCTACCCACGCCAAGTCAGATCCCTCACACCAATACCCACCATCTGGTCACACTGTCAGTATATATGGTACGCCACACGCGGAGAATAAACTAGGAAAAGGAAAAAAAAAAAATGGAAAAGGATACTTAATCTTACGTTCCTGGCAAGTCATCCTCGCTCGATCTTAATACAGCTCGTACTATTTCTCCATGTCATCGAGCACCATACACACGACGGGAGACATCAATGCAGAGAAGGATGTAGTCGCGTTTGACACACTTCCTCCCACCAATTCGGACTCCTTCCAAATTTCTTTAGATGCACACGAAGATCCTCAGAACATGACCGCCTTCAGAAAATGGGCCATAATCGTCGTTGTCTCCTTCGGCGCTTTATGCGCCACTTGCTCATCCGCCGTGGTGCGTCACGCACCCTTCCTCGCTTCGGTCATCCTCATTTGTTTTTTTTTCTATTTTTGTATCAGCCTTCTTTCACATATCCACAGGTTATGGCTCGGTTTAACGTTTCCCAGATCGTCGCCATCCTCCCCGTCAGCCTATTCTCCATGGGCCTGGCCTTGGGACCTCTCCTAGTGGGACCTTTATCGGAATTATACGGGCGGAATATCGTGTATCGCGTTTCGTACGGTATGCTCTTCGCCTTTTCGTGGCCTGTCGCATTCGCACCCAATGCCGGTAAGCCTCAAATTTTCCCCTCGTGATCAAGTACTTCATTTCTTAACTCTGGAAGCCGTCTACCTTTTTTTCAGATTCGTTACTGGATTTTGTAGTTCGGCGTTTTTGACTGTGATCGGTGGCACTGCAGGGGATATGTTTTCCAATAAGCAAGTCGGGGAGTGAGGCTTCGTGGTGTTGTGGTGTACTTATTTTAAAACTGATGTGTGAACGTACAGCGCTATGGCCTTAGTTACTATCGTTATGTTTTCAGGGCCTATACTTGCACCTCTGATGAGCGGGTTTGTCTGTTTTTCTCTTTTCCCTCATGGTTAATTTATGGAAGGTTTTTTGTGCAGGTTGATCAATCAGGTATGGTGTGATATTATCTCCAGAGTGGGGTTTCTGATTCGCTGCCCGCCGTTTTGCGAAGCACCTTAATTGGAGATGGACGTATCACATAATGACGATCTGGGCATTCGCGGAATTCGTGTTTCTTCAATTGGCATGTTTCTTTTTGTTTCTCTTTACCACGTTGGGAAAACCTATTACTAAAGTCGTGATTTCTTTGGTAGTTCGTTCCAGAAACGTATGCTCCCATTCTCTTGAAACGCAAGGTTTCCCGGTGAGAACTTCGTTCGAAACTTTGTACCATTAGTAATTCTTCGTCGGGAATAGGCTCCGGAAATCGACTGGAAACCCAGCATATTCGTCCGCATCAGAGGAAGTAGAAACAAGCGTGCTACGTGCCATCGCAATCAGCTGTTACACGCCATTCAGTGCGTTTCGCTTCATCATATATCCACTAACATCCAAACTGACCATTCAGAGCTTTTGTTACTTGACCAAATGGCTTTGTTGCTCAGTGTATGGTATGAACTACGTCAGATTTTCATGACTTACGCACTATTTAGTAACCACCCACAGGACTGCACTCCTCCTGGGGATTCTTTATCTGGCTCTCGAAGCCTTCCCTGTCATATTCGGACGTCATGGATTTGACATGCAACAAACTGGATCAACATTTCTGGGTATAGGCTTAGGCCAGACCCTTGCTTTCTTTACACAACCGCTATGGACCAAGTCAGTATATGTATTTTTTTGTCTCCATCTTATAATCACCCGATTATTTATTTCATAATAAGATCGTTGATCCGAATCTCGGAGAAACATGATGGAAAACCTCCGGCTGAAGTCCACCTGTACATGGGCCAATTAGGCGGGATTCTCGTACCTATAAGTCCGTGCTCTTACCGTCATCCAATGCCCTTCTTCTAACATTTCCTGCACTCAGGCTTATACTGGCTAGCATTCACCACCTACCAAAGCGTCCACTGGATAGTTCCCATTATCGCCTCAGTCCCTCTCGGTGCAGGAATCTACTTTGTATTCAATTCCGTATTCACGTATCTTGTCGTTGCCTACCGACCTGTTGCCGCATCGGCAATGTCGGCGAACAACGCGATGCGCTCGGCGTTCGCAGCGGGGTTTCCTTTGTTTGCTGGTGCGATGTATGCAAAGTTAGGAACGGTGGGTGCGACGGCGCTGTTGGCGGGTTTGACGACGGTGATGGCGCCGTTACCGTAAGTGCTGAACGTGTGATTCGTCTGATCTTTTTTCCCTGAAGGTGATTTTTTTTAGATTTGTGTTTCATAGGTATGGAGCGAGCCTGAGGCGTAACTCTCCATTCGCTGCTGCGTAGCCAAGGGGTTTGCTACCGGAGGCTGAAAATTGTGAACACGATGCCGGCAGGCATCGTTTGGTGACGATTTGTCATTGGTTTGTCATGATGGGATCCTAGAAGTACCTTGCAGTTATCTACAGTAATACACCGGTGGGACAGTTGAAGACAGTTGACCTTTTCTCCTTCCTCACGCTCTATATTACCTCGGAGTTAAGATATCGGCAGTCAGGAACCGACATCCATTATGTAAGCAAAATGATGACCACTACTGTTTCCAACCACAACTAGCCGGAGCTATGATGAGAGCTGGGAATGGTGCATTATATACTAAGGAAGAAGTTCCAATAGTCAGATCATTCAAATTCCTACTACAACTTATGTAGTAAGGGATTTTTCTTTTTCCTTTTTTTTTTTACTTCCAAATGTGTTTTTACGTCGACTGATAAATGCCAGAGCATTCAGACCCAAACGCGACAAGGTAGACGTTCAGGAAGAAGAACAATTTTGAGATTATAGATTTGGTGGCTGACTAATCATATCATGTGATGCATGACCAGCACAGCAAATGAGCAAGGCCAGCTATATTTCGGGGGGAAATGCCTAGAAAAGCCCATGCAAATCATGCCTGAGCTGACTAGACCAACAGTCGAAGAGGCAGAAGACAATGAATGCATGAACTTGCATCCCTGCCCACCCAGCTCACACACCTGTCCAAACCCCGATGTGTCCTCATGCTGACAAGATGACATCACTAGCGACCCAGAGCTTCTTGACATCATTGGTGCGCTCAGAGGGGCTGCAATGATTGATGATGAGGATGATACAAGTTCTGAATCCAAATCAGAGGATGATGGCAGTGATTTGGAAATCCAGGAAACTGCCACATTGGAACATTTTGCATCCATGGTGCAGCAGGCACATGATCTTGCAGCCACTGTGGAGCAAGAGCAAGAGAAGGGTCAAAAGAGGCCTAAAAGATATGTTGGGAACTCAATCAGAACAAAGGAATAGTGTCAACAGAGAGGCCATGAGCTGGCTGCCAAAGGTTTCCACTCAGTAAAAGCCTGTCTTCTTCAAATGCCGGCGCTGTGCACCTCATGTAAAACAACTGTATGTGGCACTCCAGAACCAGAGAGATTACGAGGAATCTGAAGAATCAGCATCTGAGGATGAAATCCAGCCAATCAGAACAGAATAGTGGAGGGGTGCTATGAGACCATTGGGACAGCGGAAGATCATAGCTGCAGTTCCAGAAACTGACTCCGAGTCTGAATCCAGAAATAATGGTTGGGTCACATGCACCAGACTGCAAGACATTGGATCCCAAAGAAAAGGAAAGATTGCACTGCCAGGATGTTGTGGCTCAGATGATGAAGGATTTATGAGATGGGAAAACTCCTCACAACTGAAGTGAAGAAACTTTGACAGATTGAGCATTGAACCAGCTGAACTACAAGAACTTCCCAGCACTCCGTCGAGCACTTGCCAAGTTGACACTGAAGAGCAAAGATAAAAAGATTGATGTCATTCTTCATGCTCAGATCACTGCCATGGTTGGGACTTTAAACCTGTATCTTGATCCTGAGGTGTCGTACTCCTAGATGAAAGCTTTATTAGTTGTGTCAAGGTCACAAGGCCATGGTGTCTACCATGCATGAACTATTCAGCAGTGGATCTACAGATTTATCCCTCACAAAAAGCACCCCTTGCATCATTACAAAGGCACTCACTCTAGTATTCTCAAAGATGAGGATACTGCCATGGAGATTCAGCTGAAGCTGGCTGAGCAGGCAAAGAACAGCTTCATCAAGGCATTGGAGAGGGTCAAAATAGTTGCTGGTGCAGAAATACAGGAACATTTGGAGGTAGCTGGCATTGAGAAGCAAAAAATCTCAGAGCAAAGTGCAAGACAGTGGCTCAGAAAGTTTCAATGGCATTATTCTCACAAGAGGAATATTGATGGCCATGAGCATGAAGATGTTGTCACCTACCATCAAAATTTTATGAGCTGGTGATAATACTCGACTTGGAAACCTAACAAAAACCTGTTGAAAGGCTTAAGAAGTATAACACAGGCTAGAGGAAGGGTGCGAGTTGGTACTAAATATCACTGCTGATATCCAAAGGTTGTAGTGAAAGATGTGGAATGACAAAGAGTGTTGCAAATAGTTTTTAAAGGCATACAAAGATGTTCAAAAAAGGTTTGAAATGGGTTCAAAGATGTTCGAAAGAGGTTCAGTGAGGTTTGAAGAGGTTCGAAGTAGTTTGAGGAGTTTTGAAAGACTCAGACTGGTGTCAAAGTATATCGAAGAATGGATATAGCAAATTAGATGTATTTTTGAGAGACAAAAGGCAATAGGCGATAAGTCAAAGAGTGAATATGAAAGTTCGAAGAAGTTCGCGATATTTCACAGAACTTCGAGATACGATGCGAAGATAAGACTCAAGAGAACAGCTTTTAAATTGAATGATAATGGAGAGGGTGACTTCATCTCTGTTCCCCTTTTCCTTGTCTTGTAAGTAACTAATACAAGTCTATATACAATTTGAAGAAATATTACTAAAAAGGAAACAATAACATGTGGAAAACACGAGGCAGTATGCACAGCAAATAAAGGTATTGTAAAACATACAACAAATGAGAAATGATAATAAGTGAAACATACATTGTCCCAGTATAGTAAGAGTTCTTGTCCTATTGCTTTAATATATCATTGAAACATAAAAACCACACTTATTGCATTCTAAATCGCTTGTCTTCTCTCTTCATGTTTAGTAGTGCTCAATATGTGACAAAATTGTTTATTCCGGATGTGTGGTGTGTATCGAAAAGGTTTCAGGACAACTATATGGTGGCCGATGTTGTTCAAAGTAGTGCAAAGTCATTCAAAAGCATTTGAAGTGTTGCGAAATGGTTCAAAATGGTTCAAAGTCATTTGAAATCATGCAAAGTTGTTTGAAAAGTTTGAAATAGTTTGAAAAGTGTTTGAAATTGATTTTATGGTATTTGTAGTAGTTCAGAGCATTTGTCGTAATGTGTTGATACAATTGGGAATTTTCTCCAGACCTTAAAGTGCGCAGTGGCCCTATCACTGGTTTCTCACCTGCTATGCACCTCAGATGTATACCTGGGACAACAATGGAGATGAAACAAAACCAGTCAGATTTAATTCACCTGATATTAATGGCTGCTTCCAACTCATTCCTGTGACACATAATGAATCAACATTCCATGCAAACGATGAGAGAAAGACATGATGGATCCATGAGAACCAGAAGGCAACTCCAGAGAGAAAAGGGGATGGAACATCAATCATGATCTCTGACTTCTTGACTTCAGAGTGGGGGCATTTGATGAGTGCAGATGAAACAGAGTATTTTTATCATCATCTGATCAATTTATTCCTTATCAGATTTCACAGAGATGCTTGCATTGTTTTCAAAGCTGGCAAGAATTTTGATGCTGATGATCTCCTCACTCAAGTCGACAGAGCCATTGACATCTTTGAGGGCAGGACTAATGATTTTGCAATGGGCCTGTTTCTGTTTGACAATGCTACAACCCATCAAAAGCAAGCATCTAATGCACTTTCTGCATGCAAGATGCCCAAAAATCTGAACAATGGATGGACTCATCATAAAGGTGGCCCTCACATGCAACCAACTACACTTGCTAATGGACAGGTCCAAGTTTTCCTTTCCAGATGACCATCCACAATATCCAGGATATTTCAAAGGGATGGAGCAAATAATTTGAAAGTGCATACTCTGGCCTCAATCTAGAAATCTCCTGGCTCAGTGTGAGAGTTTCAAATGTGAGGCTGGCAGAACAGATTGTTGTTGCCACCATCTTTTGTTTACACAGCCTGATTTTGTCAACCAGAGGTCTCAGCTGGAAGAGTTTGTGACTTTATGTGGGCACATATGTGATTTTTATCCAAAATACCACTGTGAGCTTAACTTTATTGACCAGTATAGGGGGGCTGTCAAGTTTTGTTATCAAGGATTTGGCACCCACCCATCAAATGTGGATGAGATGGAGAGGCTTCAAATCCAATGGTTTGTGACTCATTTTTAAATTCTGCCAAGCAAGCTCATATCGAATCCAGGTATGCTAACCAATCTGTGAGGTATATAGATGCATACTTGAAAGGATTGACAGGTCCTGATGCTATTTGGGTGAATCAGAAATATCGCAGGCACCATACCCTCCCCACAAACATCTTATCTGAAATTAAGAAAGCTAATTCTACTACTTAAAGTCCCTCACAAAGCTACCATACTATTTTCATATATAATCCCCTGTTTCTATGTTGTTGGGGGTCTGTTAGGAAACAGTCTCCTAACATGCCTATTACCTAATAATATTTTTTTATTTTATTTTATTTTATCAAAATATGCTACCAAATGCCATATATATATACACAAGGGTGGGAATGTGCCTCTGGCACATGTTAACATGTTTAATAAGTATGGACATTATTTCTATATACATAGTACTTCATTTCTATGTTAGTCTAATAGTACTTCATTATATACAATATGTTTGGTTTTTGCACTTCCACTGTCACTTGGCCATATTGCCTTGATGTTGTGCACAGACCTTACTCATGATATCACCACATAGAACTACCCATGAGTGAAGTATGGCACATGTTGTTCACTGTGTTCATTAATTTTATCAACATCTCATTGCGTTTTTTGACTTTGGGGCACATTGTTCACTGTGTTACATTAATTTTATCAACATCTCATTGCATTTTTTAACTTTGGCGCACATTGTTCACTGGGTCCATTAATTTTATCAACATCTCATTGCATTTCTTGACTCAGTCTGTGAATGTGTGAGTGGTGGTTCATTTTCATGGGCCAGCTCGCATATACATAACACAATGCTTAATTCTACTACAGTTACTCAACTCTTCAGTGGCCTTTGGATCTTCAGCCCAAAGGCAATGTTTGGGGGGTCATGGTCACACAACTCTTTAATTGACTTTTAGATAGTACACAACTCTTCAGTTCACTTGGGATCATCCCCATCTCCCCTATCCCCACCTCTCCCATCCCCATCCCCATCTCCACCTAACCCATTCCCATCCCCTTCCCATCCCTACCTCTCCATTCCCATCCCCCATTCCCATCCCTCATTCCCATCTCCCCCATCTCCCCCATCTCCATCTCCCCCATCACCTTCCTCTTCTCCCCCTTCCCCATCCCCATCTCTCCTATCCCCACCTCTCCCATCCCCATCCCCATCTCCCTCTTTCCCCTCTCCCACCTCTCCCTCTCCCTCTCCCCCATCCCCTTCTCCACATATCTCCCCCCCATCCCCTTCCCATCCCTACCTTCCCCTTCCCTCTCCCCCTCTCCATCCATCCTCCTCCTCCCCTCCCCCCCCACCCCCTCATGCACCCACCCCCTCCTCCCTCCAATCTCCCCCTCTCCTCTCTCTCTCCTCTCTCCCCCCCTTCTTCCTCACTCCCCCCCTCACCCCCCCCTCTCATGTTCTCCCACTCTCATATCCTTACTCCCTCACTACTTCACCCCCATCACCCCCTCACTCACTCCCTCCCCCTCTCACTCACTCTCCCCCTCCTCATCTGCTCCCCCCTCCTTCCCCCTCACCCCTTCACCCCCTCCTCCCTCCACCCCCTCACCCCTCACCCCTACTACCCTCCCTCTCCCCCTCTCCCCCCTGTCCATCCATCCTCCTCCTCCCCTTTCCCCCCTCTGCTACTCACTCCCCCCTCTCCCCCATCACCCCCTCACCCACTCCCACCTCCAATGTCCCCCTTTACCCCCTCCTTCCTCTCTCTCCCTCTCCCCCTCACTACTTCACTCCCTCACCCCCTCACCCCTGCTCTCCTCCCCTCTCCTCTCTTTTGAATGTTGTAAAAAATCTCTCACTTCACTTTGTCATTAAACTCAATTTTTATGACATTGTATTAAAGTAATATTTATTGACTTTACATTATAATGAACTTGATCCAATGTAACAAACTGAATTCATAACTTGTTAGTAATCTGCATAATGACTTTGTATTGAACTAATTTTTATTGACTTGACTTCATAATGATGACTGTAATTTTATTTTATTGATGCCTTATTTCGAAGATCTACATATTTTACTGACTTGACTTGGTACAAAGGTACTGATTTCAACTTTTAACTTGTATTGTTAACCTAACTTTGTTTCGAACCCCCTTTTCTTTTTTCTATTGACCCATATTAAACTTATCTTTTACTGACTCATTTTTAAACTTGTTATTTTATTTCCTTGGACTCATGTCTAGACTAATTTTCATTGACTTTACTTCATAATGAACTCATTTGTAACTGTTATTTTACTGACTTTATTTTGTAACGAACTCAAATTTTAAACTTATTGTATTCAAGTAATTTTTATTTCCTTGGGCCTATTTCTAGACTTTGTATTGATACTAATTTTTGTTGACTTTACTTCATAATGAAATCAATTGTAACTCTTATATTTTACAGATTTTACTTTGTAACAAACTCAATTTTGTTGACTTTACTTCACAAATGAGTTCATTCAATACTGACCTGACTTTTAATGACCTCACTTATGCAATTGTAATAACACTTTATTGATCCAACTTGTTACTGACTAATACAGTGATGTGTCTAAATCATTTTGTTTGGCTCATGTGCCGAGGTCATGATCAGGATTTTGCATTTTGTTCAGCCCACGAGGTTTGCTTAGTCAGCTTTCACAGCATAGTAAAAGGATGACAGTTGCCCCTTGGTCAACTTTTATTCAGAAAACACTGCAATACAGCTGCTTACATGTCATCCAGACATTATTGTACATAGAAAATGAGCCCAGATCCAAAACAAAAGTTCGAGGTGGCGAAAAATCAGCCGAGAAAAAAGTTCCCACCTTTTGAGTTATATTTGTCATCATGTCTCATGACCCTCAAAGTTGGTCATCACTTTCCCATCCACTCAGAGCAACTCCCATAACCTCTTCACCTCCCATGGCCTCATTACTTCCCATGGCCTAGTCACCTCCCATGGCCTAGTCACCTGACCATCCTCCTTTATTATTGATGCTTTATTTGTCAGCATGGGAATTTTCTATTTACATGCATCAATATCTATGCACATGTATGCATGCATCAGTAGCAACATAGGACAATATATGTAACATAGTATATGTTGGAGCAGACTACATATGCTGCACAGAGGAAGAGACGACACATTCCTTATAACCCATTTAGGGTTTAGTTAGTCTTAGAGCTGGGGTTTAGCAGAGGTAAGAACACTGTATATCTACTACAGTACAGGTTCTCCTTATATACATAATAGTAAGGATGTCACATGACTCAGGAATGTGTTTACCACATGTATGCGCAGTAAGCGCAGTAACATGTGTGTGCTGCATGCATTGCCTCATGTATGCAGCATGTCGGAATTTAATTTCAACACCCCCCTTCAAACTGTTCAGCGCTCTAAGCAGCTAAGTTTGAATCTCGAAAGTAATTCCAAGAGAGTCTCTAAATTTCCTGAATAAGATGGCGCCAAGGTTCTTTGTGAACATGTCAGCCAGATTATCACTTCCAGGAATGAAAACGACCATGACTTTGTCATTTTCTATGCATTCATGGGTATAGTGGTAGCAAATGTCTATATGTTTTGTCCTTCTTTCCTGGACTGGATTTGATCCAACAAAGATGGATCCCTGATTGTCAGTGCAGATTGGTATGTGCTTCAGTATATATCTGAGTTCCTGGAATAAGGACTCTATCCACACTATCTGTCGACAAGTGTTGGAGAGAGCCATATATTTGGCTTCTGTGGATGACAGTGCTACAGTTTTTTGTAAATGGGACTGCCAGCACACAATGCCACTCACTAGAGTAGCAAAGTAATCCATTGTAGATCAGCGTTTGACAGTGTCAGCTACCCAATCAGAATCTGTGAAGGCCTGTAGCCCCTCAGACTTCTCGCCATTGTAGACAATGTTATATTTCTGGGTTTCCACCAGATAGCACATGATGTACATTGCTTTGTCTAGATGTTCTTGGCTAGGATTAGCCAAGAATTGCGACATCTTGATTACTGCATAAGTGATATCAGGTTGTGTTCCAAGCATTAGATACAATAAAGATCCAATCACAGACTGATATTTTGATCTAAGCATCGCGTTGGGCATTGCTGTGTTTTCCGATGGTCTGTAACCAGTCAGGAGTGGAGTGGGGGTCACTTTGGCATTTGTCATCTCAAATCTCTCAAGCACTTTGGTGAGATATTCAGTTTGATTGAGTTTGACTTTGCTTGCAGTCTGGGTGATGCGAATGCCTAAGAATTCTGTGACTTTTTCAGTACTACAATACTCCCATTGCTTTAGACAAGCATTTTTCTTTTCATCCACAAGTTTCTTGTTCTTCCCCATGAACAAGCCATCATCAACATAGACGAGTGCAATAACAATGCTGCCTGTCTTAGGATCCTTGTGTATGAAAATGCCAGCATCAGAGCTGGCGCACACAAACCCAATGGTGTGGATGAATGCCTCTGGCTCTTTCCACCATGCAAGTGAGGCTTGTTTAAGGCCATACAATGCTCGGCGTAAGTGCATTACTTTGCACTCTTTTTTCTTGAGTCTGAAACCCTTGGGTTGATCCATATACGTAGATCTCCTCATCTAGTTTGCCATACAAAAATGCAGTTTTTACATCTAGGCCAGTCATATACATGCCCTCTAGAGACGCAAGGGCAAACATGAGGCATATGGTCTCATAGTGGACTACTGGTGAGAAAATCTCATCAAAGTCAATGCCTTTGATTTGTGAAAAGCCTTTGGCCATGAGTCTGGCTTGTTTTCTTCCATCCAATTTTATGGAGAAAACCCATCTATTTTTGATCATTTTTTGATCATGTGGAAGATTGATGATGTCATAGACTTGTCGCTTATGAAGAGCCTCTACTTCTTCATGACAAGCTTGTTTCCACTCACGTTGCTGCTGCCATGGTAGGCGCGCAATATCGCGAAATTGGTTTGGAACTTGGCTTATTTCACTTGATGGTTTGACTGCTTTTGACAATAGCTAGTGAATAAGCTTATCTTCTCCTTCCTTGGTTATCTTTTCAATATAACCTGCTTCATCTGGTTCCCCCATTGGGTGATCATGTTCTTGATCATTGGAATCGGGCACACTCTCATGTGGTGCCAAACTTGGTCCAGCAACCGGTTCTTTCTGTTGAGATTGTGGTCATGTTCAGTAATAATCCGAATCTTGACCTACAGATCTTTTCCAATATTGATCACATGCAATGTCTCTCTCTATGTCAGAGGGGAGTCACTTCTCTCCATAGATATTGCCAAGACGGTTTGGGATGTTCCTCTGCCTGCCTGATCGATGGGGCAATTGCTGCCATTCATGTTGATCATCACGTCTTGGATGAAAGTCCTCAGTGGTTACTGGAGGCAGTGGAGGAGGAGCATCTGTCACATCGTCATGCACCTTTTGCTCACTTGGTACATCATCATCATCATTTTCTGATGATGGAGGAAGGGGTGGATTTTGTGGCGGTATAGAATCATCACCATCCATTCCAGATGAGTGGTCATCATCTTCTGGTTCTGGAGGTGGAAAATAACCAAGGTCTGTATTGGCAGGAGTTTTAGCTCCGGGACAGCATGGGAACAATGTTTCATCAAATAGTGCCATAGCACCAATGAATATTGTGCCACTAGGTCACATGAAACGATATGCTTTAATGCCATCTTCTAATCCAAGGTATGTCATTAACTCTGATCAAGGAGCTAATGTGTTTGGACACTTCTCCTTGGGTAGATAGACGTAAGCACCACAACCAAAAACCTTCAGATCATTTAGATCTGGGCAGACCTTTGTCAGGTCCTCAACCAGTGTCAGCCATTTCAGGTGCCTTATCGGGGTTTGGTTGTATAGGTGTGTTGCATGTTCAATGCAAAATTCCCACCATGATTGTGGTAGACATGCGGTAAATCGCAGGGTTTGCGACTTTTCCATTATTGTTCTTATGGCATGCTCTGCACACCCATTCTGTTGGTAAACATGGGGTGTGGACATCTCTATTTTGATGCCAAAGTCCTTGAGCACATTTTGTAGCTCATGATCTTTGAACTCCCCCCCTGGATCAACATGCCAGTGCTTGATTGTAGTGCCATACTGTGTCAAAGCCACTGCCCGAAATTGTCTGATGGCCGCAGCAGTGTCAGATTTCTTTTTAAGGCATTGGACCCATATATGTGATGTCTTGTCATCCAGAAATACAATAAAGTATTTATGTTTATGGTATGATAGTACTGGGAGTTCCTTCAGATCGGAATGTATTAATTCAAAGGGTCTTTCTGCATGTGAATCTGATTTGGGAAAAGATTTTGAGGTTATTTTCCCTTCAGCGCACCCTGGACATATAATTTTGTCTTTAGGAATAATTAAATTCCTCAGGAATTTTATGGTGCTATTAGGCATCTTCCCTAGTGCCTCTTTGGATGGGTGTCCAAGTCGCCTATGCCAAGTCAAGTAGTCTGCGACATACATCGTTGCAACATTGATTCCCTTGGTGCTCAATATATGAGTCCGAGCCCAATAAATAGTGTCATGTTTCATAAGAGGGATGCAATCCATAATTGGGTTTCCTTGCTTGAAAAATGAAATGTGTGCGGAGGAACCATGCATGTCACTTCCGTCTTGCAAGAAGACACCTATTGACAGTAATCGAGCATTACAGTCGGGTATGTAGTAGATGGGGTATAATCGCATTTCATGCATCTCTGACTTCCCATGACATACTACCTGATGTCTAATGAAGACTGCTCCATTCCCTACTATATGAGTAGTACCCATGGCTGTTTGAACCAGAGTAGATTCCTTTCTTGGTAAAGGCTCATAAAAAGCAAAATCTTTTATTTCACCAGTGAAGTGTTTTGATGCGCCTGAATCCATGATCCAGTTAGCACCTTTCTTACAATCTCCCTTTGCACACATAACACATTCATTAAGATGTAAATAGTTCAATGATACATTCAGTAGCGGTAAAATTTCACATGAAAAGTTTGCTGTGATCATTGGAATGTTAATTCTTGTGCTTGTGGCAGAGAAAAGGACTGACCTTTCATCATATGTACCTGTTTCAAGCAGCTCATCGACGAGCATTTCGTCAATGGCTTTCCATACTTCCTCATCAGAAACTGCAGGCTCCGATCCAAGGGAGACACTATCATCTTCTACCTCTATGATCCTCGGTTCTGGTTCAATCCTCCTCCTCTTACCTTCTCACACCATTAGGTGCTCTTCCAGTGGTCGCAGATTTTTTGCACTGTGCGGGAGATTCATTTGCTCAAGGGTGTCTCGAGCCTGCTGATATTCGGTGTAGACCGAATGAGAGGTAGAGGCCACACCCATGTATGCCTGTGCAGGCAGTCAGCGGCGAGGATCCCTTGTGGGAGTATGTTCATGCTTCTCGATGCGCTGGATGAGTGGCATCGGCGGTATGATGGTGCCATTACCATCTATAGTAGTAAAGGCATTTGAGGCCAGGTGGGTATGTTTCTCTTTAGGCTTTTCCTCTTTAGTCTTTTTGTCCCCATGTCATTCACACTTTCAGGATGAATCTCCATTGTTGCCCTGAGATTGCCATTTGGGGTTTCCCCCTTTGCGCTTGACAGCGGAAAGCTTGGTGGCCTGAGGTGGGCCAATGGGCTTTCCAACTGCCATGCACTGTGAGGCCTCAGCAACAATGGAGTCCTTGACATGTTTAAACGTCAAGGCTCTAGTAGCAGTTGTGTTAAGGACCGTGGTGGATAGAGAATCATACTCTGCAGCATCACAGTGAGTAGAATCATTGCCTGTACTAATTAGAGGATGGCGATGTTGGCAGCCATAAGGTGCTCGAATTTGTCAGCCATCTTGGCAATCTCTGGCATGGGATTCACAGCCAGAATTTTGATTGCGATTGCAGACCTAAAGTCCACAAAGACTTGGGAGGGGCCATCGACACCATAATCGGTGAGGATGAGATCCCACACCTCCTCAGCAGTGTCCTTGGTGTTGGCATGCTGCTGAATAGAGGGGGCCAGGTGGAGCACTAGGCTACTAATAGCCTGGTCATTGTTGTTGCTCCAGGTCTGGAGCTTGGCATTAGCATCCGCTACTAGTGCAGCATTCATCGCCATCAAAGGAGGTGCCAGAGGTGGTTTTAGTTCCATCCCACTAGTTATTTGCCAGAGGCCCTGAGACCTGAGCCATGCCTTCATTGAGTCAGCCCATTGAATGTAGTTAGAGCTGTCAAAAGTTTGTATGAGTTTTTCAAGAGTTGAAGACATGATGTTGTAGTGGCAGCTGGTAAAAGCACTCAATCAGTCCTCTATTCAAGAAAACACATTCCATAATCTCAGGCAAAAACACTCCTTCAGAGTGGTTAACCCTAGTCAACCTGGTTTTTAAATGCAACTTGCAGGGAGTGCAATGCAGCTCACAAAGAGCGCAAGGTTACAATTTGGAGACAATGAAGTCAACGTCGTTCGCAGCCAATTAAGGCACATTCGCGACATGCCCAGCAGGGCCCATAACCTGTTGGAGCAGACTACATACGCTGCACAGAGGAAGAGATGACACATTCCTTATAACCTACCTGGGGTTTAGTTAGTCTTAGAGCTAGGGTTTAGCAGAGGTAAGAACACTGTATATCTACTACAGTACAGGTTCTCCTTATATACATAATAGTAAGGATGTCACATGACTCAGGAATGTGTTTACCACATGTATGCACGGTAAGTGCAGTAACATGTGTGTGCTGCATGCATTGCCTCATGTATGCAGCATGTCAGAATTTAATTTCAACAGTATATAACCTTAAAATAAATACTAGGGGACCTCAGTTGAGTTCTCTTAGGTATTCCATCCACATTTGTGGTGCGAAATGCCTATTTCAGCCAACTAATTTATTTTTAACCCATCGCATCAAAACCATCAAACCCCCCATCATGCGTGCACACCCTGCCACCTTCTTGTAGGAGAGCCCACATGGTCCAGCTAGCAGAACAGTGGGTGTCGCCCTAACAGGGTCATAGCCACCCATTCAAAATTTTTTACAAAAATTCTCACTTGGATCTGGCAGTTAACCCTAACCCTAGTGTGCTTACATAATGGATGTCAGTTCCTGACTGTCAATATCTTAATGTATATGGATGCATATAGAGTACCTATGTATGGGTGGTCCCTTGTTCCAAAATTATGTATATTCATGAATGTAGACTCAAAATACTGGTCAAAAATACAGAAACAAGGTATTCCAGAACCAGGGCATCATTTTTTCCCATTTTTTTTAAGATCCACATTCTACTATCAAATTAAAAAGACCTTCACATTTCTGATTAGAGTCACAGGTGGTAGATCGATGTGGTTGACCTATCATCCTCACCTGACCTTCTCACATTACAAGCCTAATAATAGTGAGTGATCTGTCACCTGCCTCAGTATTATTAGGCTTGAAATGGTCAAAACTCAACACCGGCAGTAAAACCTTTCCCAGCTCACATCTAAACATCACTAAGGTACTTAAGCATACATGACTATGCTCACATAAGCATCATCAGGCATCAATTGGGAACATGTGGGACACTTCCCAGCACCAATGCCCATCCCGATCAACATCCATCACCATCTCCCATAGTTAATCAATGCACACCACAGCCTTGGCTTACATTGCACTCATTATCCCTGATGATGACAGGCTATTTCACTCATTCCTGACCCTTTCTCTTTGTTTTTTTTGGTAGATAACTCTTATGTATGTATATAGAGTGTCAATAAATAGTTGTTTCTGCTTTTACAGCTATATTTAGTGTATAACAAGCAATCTCCCTGGTGGAGAGAGAGGAGGGGGTTCTCTTCTATTCATTGGGGGGGTCTGTAATGCATGTGTATGCTAGATATTCATATCTCTAGCTATTACATGAATGGGGAGGGTGCTGCATGAGATGGGAAGGGGTGAATTGTGGAGAAGTGACAGAATAAGGGCAGGAGGTGCCATCTACTGAGCTTGTACATCTTCTACAGCTAAAATGAATATATGTAAAGGGTAGATGGATGCATGTAGAGGTGGGGATTGATGTTGGTAGAGCTGGGGGTAAGGTGCTCTCTGTCAGTGCACCTATGTTGGGAGGGTGGGGTATTGTCAAATACCTGCATCCCTAGGCCTTTCCCTGATAAAAATGCACATTAAAAAAAGGTATAATGGACCCAATTAGTGATCTGATAGAGCCTCTGAAGGCTCTACAGTTGTCAGTATAGACAGAAAAGAGGATATGTACTCAGGAGGAGATAGACTTACCCTGTAAAATCTGTGGGGCCAACATGTTGATGATACTTGACCTGGAAACCTAGCAAAAACCTGTTAAAAGGCTTAGGAAGTATAACACAGGCTAGAGGAAGGGTGCAAGTTGGTACTAAATATCACCGCTGATATCCAAACATTGTTTTTAGTGAGGTGAAATGATAAGAGATGGTGAGAATAGTCTGTGAAAGCATACAAAGTTGTTCGAATGAGGTTCAAAATAGGTTCAAATATGTGCAAAATAGTTTGAAGAAGGTTCAGAGAGGTTTGAAGTAATTTTGAAGAAGTTTGGAGATGTCAGACTGGTGGCAAAATATGTTGAAAAATGAATATAGTGAATAAAAAGTGTTTTTGAGTGGCGATAGACAATAGACAATGAGTTGAGAGTGAATACAAAAGTTTGAAGAAGTTCACGATATTTTGCAGAACTTAGAGATATGATGCGAGCTAAGACTTAAGAGAATGGTTTTTAAATCGAACAATAATGAAAAGGGTGACTTCATCTCTGTTCCCTTGTTGCTTCTCCTTTTGTTCTAAGTAACTAATACAGGTCTATATATAATTTGAAGAGATAGTACTAACAAGGAAATAATAACAAGTGTAGAACATGAGGCAGTATGCACAGCAATAAAGGTATTGTAAAACATAAAACAAATGAGAAATGATGATAAATAAAATGTACAGTATTGCCATATAGTAAGAGTACTCCTCTTGTTGTTTCAATAGATCATTGAAACCCCAAAACTGCCATTATTGTATTCTAATTCTTTGATCGTCTCTCCTTGTGTCCGGTGGTGCTCAATATGCAGCGAATTGGCTCACTCCAGTTGTTCAGCATGTATCGAAAGGGTTTTGGAACAGCTATGTGGCAGCTGATGTCATTTGAAGTAATGCAAAGTTTTTCAAAAGCATTTGAAATGTTGCAAAATGGTTCGAAGTCATTCGAAATCATGTGAAGTTGTTTGAAAAGTTGGAAATTGTTTGAAAAGTGTTCAAAATTGATTTCATGGCATTCGTAGTGGTTCAAGGCATCTGTTGTAATGTGTCGATACAGGTGGGAATCTTCTCCAGACCTCAAAGTGCATAGTGGACCTATCATCCTCCCCCTTACTAAAATCCTGACTGTCCCAGTCAGCTGATCGAAATTATGTGCAAAATGCATGATCATATTGAAAACTTAGCGAGATTCAAAATACTTCTCATTCTTCATCATCCATCTCTACATCCAAATCTAGCTTCTATAATGTCTCTCTTGGTCAAACTCAATGTCAAAGTCCTCGATTATGCAAAATTGATGCCAGAGCGCAGTGTCACAGAAGATGTTGACTTGGAAGTCTGGGGACAGGGTTTCTATGCAAAAATGGTATGTCTGTTGCTCATCTATTCGTGGTCAAAGGTGCTAAAATGTTTTGTGTAGGTGGAATATGATGAACTTGCCAAAGATCTCGGTGAGGAACACGACACTGCAGTGCAAACCATAGCTAACAAGGTTTTCAAGGTTTTCAAGCCCATGGCTCATCGCAAATGGATTTCGTGGGGTGGGGAATTATGTTTTGTCGATTTAGCAGAGGAGGTAGAATGCGAAAGGAGGGAGCAGGAAGAACGATGAATTTAGGAGAAGCAGGAGGAGGTTTGAAGAGCAAAGGATGTAGCAAGGCAGGCAAAGCTTGAAGGTCACAAAACTGTATTGTCAGAGGCTCGAAACACAGCTCTTGCTGCAGTTCATGCAAAAACTTTATCGAAGGAGAATCTACAGTGAAAAAATGCAGATCTCAAGGCTGAGGTGAAGGCTATTGAGGGGGCAGAGGCTGGGGAGGTAGATGAAGATGACAATGAAGGTGATGGTGAAGACGAGCTGCCTGTGGTGTGAGTGGCAAAGCAAAAGGCGGCTGAGGTTGAGGAGGAGGTCAATGGGGAGGAAGAGATTGAGGATGGGTGGGATGTGAAGCAGGTGCAGTGATAGGTCCACTGCATGCTCCAAGGTCTGGAGAAGGTTTAAAATCACATTGACACACTACAACAGATGCTCCGAACCACTACGAACACTATGAAATTTGTTTTGAACACTTTCAAACTATTTTGCATGATTTTGAATGACTTCGAACCATTTTGAACAACTTTGTGACATTTCAAACAACATTGGCCACTGTGTAGCTGTTTTAAAACACTTTCGATACACACTGCACATTCGGAATGAGCCATTTCATTGCATATCAAGTGCCACCAGACATGAAGAGAGACTACAAGAGACTTAGAATGCGATAAGTGTGGTTTTTATGTTTTAATGATATATTAAAGCAATAGAACAAGAACTCTTACTATACTGGGACAATGTACATTTCACTTATTATCATTTCTCATTTGTTTTATGTTTTACAATACCTTTATTTGCTGCGCATACTGCCTTGTGTTTTCCACATGTTCTTGTTTCCTTTTTAGTAATATTTCTTCAAATTGTATATAGACTTGTATTAGTTACTTAGAATGACAGCCAAGCAAAGGGGAACAGAGAAGAAGTTACCCTCTCCACTATTGTCAGATTTAAGAGCAGTTCTCTTGAGTCTTAGCTTGCATCATATCTATAAGTTCTGCAAAATATCGTGAACTTCTTCAAACCTTTGTATTAGTCTCTAGATTCATTGCCTATTGCCTATTGCCATTCAAAAAATGCTTTACATTCACTATACTCACTTCTCGATATACCTTGAACCACTTTGAACCACTTTGACATTCCTTGAAACTTCTTTGAACTACAGTCTTATCTTCGGTCGTATCTCTAAGTTCTGCAAAATATCATGAACTTCTTCGAACTATCATATTCACTCCTCATTTTATCACCTCTCAACAAACACTTTTATTTGTTATATTTGCTTCTCGACATACCTTGACATTAGTCTGACATCTACGAACTTCTTTGAACTCACTTCGAACCTCTTCAAACCCTTTGAACCTTTTTCGAACTATTTTGCACCTCTTTGAACCTATTTCGAACTCTTTTGAACATCTTCATACACCTTTAAACACTATTCACAACATGCCCCATCATTTTACGTTGCTCACTACAACTTTTGGGTATCAGCAGTGATATTTAGTACCAACTCGCACCCTTCCTCTAACCTGTGTTATACTTCTTAAGCCTTTTAACAGGTTTTTGTTAGGTTTCCAGGTCGAGTATCATCAGCGCATAATGGACCTATCAGTGCTCACTTTTTTGGATTCCTAGGCCTCATATAAAAGTATAGTAAGGATGACTAAGACTTATAGCTGGGAGGTAAGGCCCTGGCTCACCAGAGCATTAGTTCCCCTTCAACAGAATTGAGCTTTGCTCACCATAGATCACACACCTTACCTATCATCCAAATCTTGTTCCAAGCAGTTGCATTAGTACATTACCCTTAATTTATAGCCTAGATGTAATCCATATACTCAATACTTCGTCCTGAAAAGTAACATCTTCACCAACTCATCTAACCTCCTTGTTACTCCATGCCATCTCATGGGACTCACTAGTGGACCTCTATACAGCCATACCAATGTCCTAGGAGTAAATTTAACACATTTTAATGGTTCATTGTTCTATAAAAGAGTGGTAGAGAGTAAATGCATTGAGATACAGTCACTCACCCAAGGCCAACAGCACTTCATCTTCTTAATGTAGCATTAAAAATAGTGCATAATATGGTATTATATCAGTTTACCTTGAGCTAGATACATCCAGATAGTAGGAGAGGCCGATCTATGCACCAGAGAGCAGGTTAACCAAGTGTTCCCAAAAAGGTAATAACATGGAAATAGCTTAACATCGAGACAATGTGCCATTAATCGGAGAGCATGGGCAGATAGAGGGGAGTTCCTTCCATAGGTGGCAAAAGAGACGAGAGGAATCGGTCAAGAAATTGAGGGAATATGCCCAAGAGAGTGCTAATGAGTGGTGTGATCGAGAGTATGATCAGACGCACCTCAAAATGCTCACCCGATCAATTACTGCAAAGTACCTTGTTTTGCCTATTACTCCCTTGTTTATCCATGGATTCCCTGGCGGTCAATTTTATTCCCATGCAAACCAATTCCCTCTATCTACCTCTACCCTCTAATCAATGGCGCGTTGTTTCACTGCTGACATATTTCAAGATTGTTACTATTTTTGGAACATTTGGTTCAACCTGCTCTCTGGTGCATATCTGGGCATCCCCTGCTATTTGGATGGTCCATTGCTGTAGGGAACACATATTGCTACATTATTATACTGTTATATCTGCATTACAGAAGTCCTATACTCCTTAGGTGAGTGACTGTACCATATCTGAATGCATTTACTTTCTACCACTCTTTTATAGAAAAATAAACCGTCCAAAGGTGTTAAGTCTACTGCTAGTACATTAGTATACTTGTATAGAAAGCCACTAGTGAGTCCCATCAGATGGAATGAAGTAACAAGAACATTAGGTGAGTAGGTGAAGATCCTACCTTGTGAAATGAAATGTTGACTATTTGGGTCACCTGTGGGTCGTAAATTAAGGGTAATGGACTACTACGACCCCCTATTAGAAAGTTTGGACGATAGGAGAGGTGTGTTATTCATGGTGAGCAAAGTTCATCTCTGTTGATGGGGAACCCATGCTCTGGTGAGCCAGGACCTTTCCCCGTGCTATCCTCTTTCCTGACCCTTATTTTACTTTACAACTAGGTCTAGGAATCGTAGAAAGCGAACGCTTTGGTGCCACGGACTTTACAGGGAAGTCATATCTCCTTCTGGGTGCATATTCTTTTTTTGTCTCTACTGACAACTGTAGAGCCTTAAGGGGCTCTATCAGGTCGTCTATCAGGACCACTATACTCTCTTACAATGTGCATTTTATTAGGGGAAGGCCTAGGGATGCAGGTAAGTGACAACACCCCACCCTCCCAATATAGGTGCACTGACAGACAGCATCTTACCTCTAGCTCTCCCAACATCAGTCCCCACCTGTACATACATCCCTCTACCATTTACATACATTTTTTAGCTGTAGATGGTGTACAAGCCCAGTAGATGGCACCTCCTCCCCTCATTCTGTCACTTCTTTACATTTCACCCCTTCCCATCTTATGCAGCACCCTCCCCATTCATGTAATAGTGAAATATGAATATCTAGCATACACATGCATTACAGACCCCCCCAATGAATAGAAGAGAACTCCCTCCCTCCTCTCCACCAGGGAGAGTGCTTGTTATGGGCTAAATATAGCTGTAAAAGCAGAAACAACTGTTTATTGACACTCTATATGCCTCAAACAAGTTGGAAAGTCGATCAAGATGTGTTGTCTGCTTGTCATTTGACATGGTGTTGTCACCATTGAACATGAGAATCTAGCAGCAGAGGTTTCAGATACATTTGAAAGCAGATACATTGAGTAAAGCATACCTTATTTATGAGAGCATGTTCTACCAGCATGTCATGAAATGCCTGGGCAAGGGCTTCTCCAGTATGTGACTGGAACATGATCAGTATGTGTTTTTGGGAGGACCAGGGGGTAGCATACCTCAGGAACCTCGACAATATCAAGAACAAAAGCTAATACATGGCTGTTGTGGTGCCAGATAGGTAAGCTACACTGTACTGAATAATATGGTCTATAGAATGTATACATTGTACCGAATGATATGGGTTCATGGAAGTGCATAGAATGCTCTCATAATAAGTGTAACTTGTACTACTATCAAATAGATACAGTTTTGGTATTCTGGGTTCTTATATTCTATGGGGAATGTTAATGGCCAGATCAGTGACCTATGAGGTAGCATTGGACATGGTAAATGGCAATGGCAGCGGAAATGGCATATATGTATGGTAGGAATCAAATATCTTTCATATGGAATCAGTGATGATACTCAACCGGAAACCCAAACAAAACCTACTAATGGCTTCGGATGGTATAACACAGGCCAGAGGAAGGGTGCGAGGTGATACTAGATATCACTGCTGAGACCAAAGCATAATGTTTAGTGATGTGAAATGGTAAGGGCTGTGGATAATAGTCTGTATAGGCGTACGAAGGTGTTTGAAAAAGGTTTGAAGAGGTTCGAAATCATGCAAAGTAGTCCGAAGAAGTTCGAATAAGTTCGAAAAGGTTCGAGGTATATCAAAGAGTGAGTTTAATGAATGCAAAGTGTTTGTCAAATGGCGGTAGGTGATGGGCGATAAAACGGAGAGCGAATACGATAGTTTCGAGGAAGTTCGCGATATTTCGCAGAACTTTAGAGATATGACATGAAGATAAGACTAAAGAGAACGATTTTTAAATCTGATGATAGCGAGAGGGTAACTGGTTCTCTTCCCCATTATTCTGTTGTTTTTATTCTAACTAATACAAGTCTATATACAATCTGAAGGAATAGTACTAAAAATGAAATAATAACAATTGTAGAACATGAGGCAATGTGCACAGCAAATAAAGGTATTGTAAAACATGAAACAAAATGAAAGATGATAATAAGTGAAACGTACATTGTCCAAGTATAGTAAAAGTTCTTGTTCTATTGCTTTAATACATCAATAAAACACAAAAATGCACTTATTGCATCCTAACTCTGTTGTTGTCTCTCCTCGTGTCTGGTAGTGCTCGATATGCAGCGAGTTGGCTTGTTCCGAATGTGCAACGTGTATCGAAATTGTTTGAGGACAACTATACAGCAGCCGAAGTTGTTCAAAGTATTGCGAAGTCGTTCAAAATGTTGCGAAATGGTTCGAAAGCATTCAAAATAGTTCGAAGTCATCTGAAATAGTGCAAAATAAGTTGAAAATAGTTTGAAGTCGATTTCGTAATGTTCATAGTGGTTCGGAAGGTCTGTTGTAGTGTGTCAATACGATTGGAAACTTTGCTCAGACCTTAGAGCACGCAGTGGACCTATCATCGGGCATATGGATAACACCAACTAAACAACAGTGTTCATTCTACCTTAATATAACAATGTCGATACAAACTAATTCTGAGAATCAGCAGGATCAGCCATTCTCATCATGGGACGATGATCTGAGTGGAATGTTTGACAATCTCCGTTGGAATAATTTCATATTGCATTCCATCCTCTTCTTCAAAGTCACATATGTGCATAACATGATATCTTGCTGTTCCAGCATCTCAACCTCAGCCATGTAGAAATGATGGCTGGCATCCTTGTAAGAGGTGCCAAGGTTGTTTTGCAGGGCTTTCACTTCAGCATGGCAGCCCAACAGCTCCCTGTCTGTTAAAGTCTGCAACAGCATTAACTAACAGTCATGCAAATGAGGACATGGTGATAGGTTCATTACACATGCTAAGGTCTGGAGAAACTTTCCACTTGTATTGACACATTATGACAGGCACTCCAAATCACTACGAACACCACGAAATTGACTTTGAACACTTTTCAATTTATTTTGCACTATTTTGGATGACTTCGAACTACTTCGAACTATTTCACGACATTTCGCAACACTTTGAATGATTTTGCAGCACTTTGGATGACTTTGGCCACCGTATAGTTGTCTTAAAACACTTTCGATACACGATGCTCAACCGGAGTGAACTATTTAGTCGCATATCAAGCACTACCGGACACAAGGAGGGATTACAAGAGACTTAGGATATGATAAGTGCAGATTTTTGTTTCATTGATATATTAAAGCAATAGAACAAGAACTCTTACTATATTGGGACAATGTATGTTTCACTTATTATCATCTTTCATTTTGTTTCATGTTTTACAATACCTTTATTTGCTGTGCACATTGCCTCATGTTCTACAATTGTTATTATTTCCTTTTTAGTACTATTCCTTCAGATTGTATATAGACTTGTATTAGATAGTTAGAACAAACAAGAGATCAATGGGGAACAGCACAAGTTACCCTTACACTTATAATCAGACTTAAGAATTGTTCTCTTTAGTCTTATCTTCGCGTCGTATCTCTAAGTTCTGCGAAATATTGCGAACTTCTTCTAAACTATCATATTTGCTCTCCATTTTATTGCCCATTGCCTATTGCTATCCAACAAACATCTCACATTTGTTAAACTCGCCCTTCGATACACCTTGAACCCCTTCAAACTTATTCGAACTTATTTGGACTACTTCGCACGACTTTGAACCTCTTTGAACCTATTTTGAACTACTTCGCACATCTTCAAACTGATTTCAAACTATTTCGAACACCTTCATATGCCTATACAGACTATTCGCCACAGCCCTTACCATTTCACATTACTAAACACAACGTTCTGGTCTCAGTGGTGATATTTAGTACCACCTTGCACCCTTCCTCTGACTCATGTTATACCATCTGAAGCCATTTAGTAGGTTTTGTTTGGGTTTCCAGGTTGAGTATCATCAATGGCACTTATTGAATCAGCAGGTAACTGTAGCATGTTCTGGGCCACTACGTAGTATGGTGTATCTCTCATGTTTCCAGACTGTAAATTCATCAGTGAGAGGGATGGATAGACAAGCCAGCAGGAGCTCAGAAATGGCATCGGCCAAGACATGGCACTGGCCAAGGGATGGCATCAGCCAAAACACGGCACCAGCTACATCCAGCATTGGCCAGCAGATGGCATCGGCCCAAGGATAGAATGACACCTCAAAAAAAACAAAATCTTACCTCCCCATCTGCCATGTATACATCAAATTCAACCTTCTTGCAATATGCCTCCATTGCTTGTTGTGTAGCTGGAATCATAAAAGGGGGCACAAGATAGTGCTGCCCATTGTCACCTCGGATAGCGACATATTCATCAGGAATATAAGTGTTGCTTTGCTGATCACTCTGGAGAGACATGAAAAGCTTCGATGAAAGAAAAGGCACAACTGAAATGGCAATGGCAATAGCAGGTATACTAGGAATGGCAGTGGCAGGCATATCAAGAACGGCAGCAGCAGGCTCTTCAGGAATGGCAGTGGCAGTCAAACCGGGAGCAGCAGTAGCACCAACATCTAGTATGGCAGAGGCAGGAATGGATGAACTGGCAACATGCATGATATTCATTAGGAAACAGAGGCCAGCACCAGAAATGACTGTAGGAGCGGCACCAGCAATAGCACCAACAGTAGCACCGGCACGACCCCCACCACCACCAGCACCCATCATGCCAGCTCAACCAGCAGCATCTGGATCCAGACATCCAGCCTGAGCACAGTGCCACTCGCAACTGAAGGTGCTGGCCATCACAGTGACACCCAAGCCATGAGTGATGGAGAGTAGTCGTCCATTGGACGATGAATTCCAAAATGAAGAAGCAGCCAAGGATGCTGATAGTAGAGAAGACGAGATAGAAGAGAGCAATGCCACTTCCAATTGTGGGATGAAGCAGAAGTGAGACAACAGAAGTAGGGCAAGTAGGGCATGAGGATCACCCTGGTGAGCGAATCTCAGAGAGACGCCATGCACATGATGTGTCAGGCTTAGGCATGAGTATTGGGAACAGATGAATGGGAAAATGGCATGCTACCACTGCGGGAAAGGCAAGGTTCAATGTGATCCAGAGGATGAGCATCAAGGGCTGACAAAGAAGGTGAAAAAAGGATCAGCGAGAAGAAAAATGAAGAGGACACGATATTCCAGTGAAGAGAGTGGTGAGGAATCACCTCAGCACTTTACTCGAAGGGAAAAGGGAAAAGGGAAAAGGGAAAGGTGAGTTCATTCATATAATGCTCAAAAACCTTTAACTAACATGTATACCAATAGCTATGGATGACGATGTCGATATGGCCAATGCGGATGCCAGGCCAATGTCACCCACGCCTGCTGCGATTCCCACTCCCTGGCCCATTCCTGCTCATGCTTCTGTAGCCTTTCCTGCTCGCACTCTTGCTGCCAACCGCTATGCAAGGCTGGCCAACCATCTGGATCAACTCAAATGAAGCTTCGAAGCATGCATTGAACAAGTTGAACAACACTTCGAGGCTCTACTAGTTGAGTGAGGGCAATGGATTGAAGCTGGAGTCCAAGAACTTTTACGAGGATCACAAGAACTGTGGGACAGGGTTGCCTTGCTGATGAGGAGGATAGCGGACCTCAAAGAGCACCTTGGGTTGCAGGGTGGTGCACAAGGCATCATTTTGTACAATGGCCAGAACTCTGAGTGGGTAACTCGCATCGAGAGGGAATCGGTCAGGGGCAAGACCATTGAACCCATGGCCAATCCCAAGGCCAATGCCAATACTGATGCCAGATTGATGGAGGGTATGGAATCAATCAGTGAAATCAATGTTGTTGAGGAGGGAGCAAAGTGCCAGAATGTCGAGGATCAAGAGGCCATACCACCCATCATCAACACCAAGGCCAAGTCCGATGCCAATGCTGACGGGGAGGCCAGGGAAATGGAGGGCATGGAATCAAAGGAGGAAGTGAACTCAGGGATGGTGAATGAGAATATTGAGGAGAGATGGAAGCAGATCAAGGCAGAATCAGCTGTACTTGAGGAGGGAGGACTTGGCCCCGAATGTGCCGATGCCAAAGATGTGGTTGGGGATGTGCCCAGAATCCAAATCATTCCTGCCATGCCCCAGGACTTGCAAGAAATGGTGCAGTGCATGACAGTGGCCGCTTTACTCCCTCCCCTTGTTATAGTCGAAGCTCCTAAATCATAATGTTAGTTGAAGCTCTTAAGCGACAACTTATCTGTGAGCATTCTTAGACTGTCGAAGCTTGTAAGCAACGACTTGAGAATGTCTTAGATGTCTGGTCATTAAGAGCGTAGAAAGACCAAGTCAAGCTGAGCTTGACTGGTCATTGTATTACAACTTAAATAGTACACATGCGAGATCGTAAATGGAGTAAGTCTTGTAGGGAGAACAATAGTAACAATAGAGAAGGAACAATAACGAAGTGAGAACAATAGTAGAGATGGCAAGAACAATAGAGACAGGCACCATTGTTGTAGCTACTATGTTTAGAAGACAATAGCGTGAGTGTGCGTTTGTGAAAGACAATAGAAACAAAAAGAATTTGATCTCTGTCCGCAGTACTTCCCGTAACACCCCTCATCATCTCAACTTCATTCCCTGAGGCTGCTGTGACCATGCCAGCAATGGCAATGGCAACGGCAGTTACTGTGGCCACACTGGCCTTGCCAGTCACCAGCATTGCCTTGCCCCATCCCTCCCCTCCTCGTACACAGGTCTGCAGATCCCCATGACTGCTATCACTGGGTCCATCAGTAATCCTAAGTATGACCCCCCCACCTTAACCATGGTTGTCAACCTCGCCCCTCCCCTTCCCCAGCACAGTTGTGCTGATCCCCTCATGATCTTACACCTGGTCCAGCTGGACTACTTTCCAGAAGTCCCACCCCTCAGCCAAATCTGAAGAAAAGAGTGGGAACATCTGAGGACAGAAGTGCTGCCAAGCAAGGGAGAAAGGAATAGACATTTCTTTTTTTTATATATGTAAAAAAACTGGACTTGACTATATACATCATTGGACATTCATATTAATCTATTATCTTGCAAATTTGACTCTTTTAATTCTTGGTCTTCTCCCAACAGTTTGGTTTGAGATAGCTTCCTCCTGTGCAAGGTCATCAGCTGTCCTTCAGTGATGTGTTCAGTTGGTACTTGGTGCAGAGTCTCAACGGAAGGGGTGAACACTTAACCTACAACTGCAGGCATGCTCGGGGTGAGAGGGGGGGGTTTACTTAGAGGGCCTCGGATCGTCCTTTGGGTCACGGAGACTATGAGGAGGCTGTAATGGCAGTTTTTAATGTGTGCACTAGTCGCATACTCTCAAGGGAAGATATGCGCAATAGCAGGAAAGTGCGCAATGCAAAGGGGCAAAAACACACAGTGCAGAAAAACATGCAATGGGAGCACAAAAGTGCGCAACGACGAGGAAGATGAAAGTGGGAGGTGCAGTGGGATGAAGATGGCACTGGGATGTGCTGTGAGGGAGGTGCACAGGTTAAAGGCACAAACGGGACGAGAGCATAATGAGTGGAAAAAGGTGCAAATGGTGTGCAAAATGTGGCTAAACAAAAAAAGGTGCAAACGGTGCGCAAACATGGCTATATGAAGGGTGCACTACAAGAGTGCACAAATGAGGATGAAGAATGCAATGCAGGGACAAAACACAGCAATACAACAAGGGAATGCAAACAATATGCAAATGTGGCTATACAAAGGGTGCACTACAAAGGCGCATGGACTGGACGCTGGTGCACAGACTATGTGCGATGCTGACTGAGCTATGAACTATGAGGGGGGGAAAGATCCTCTTTTTTTGATTCTCTATCTGTCCACCTACTATGTACAAATGGCTTATGTGATAAAAATGGTAAAATAAAGTGTAAAAATAGAAAGCACCATGCGCTACCCACAAGCGCATCCATTCACCCATCTAAACCCGACCACACTATGCCGCTGCCTCAGCCAATAAGATTTGTGCACCTATAGCCCAATACCCAACTGTTCCAGTGCGATGCACTATTTTTGGTGTGCTTCAGGTCTCATGCACTCTTCCCAATTAATCTGCTTTGGTGTTATGTGTTGTGTGCTACACCTTAGTAATAATGATGTGATCGACCTGTGCCAGTTACCAGATAAGGCAATGCCGATTGGAAATGTGGAAGAACTATAAGGAGATGCTGTGAAAGGCCAAATACCACCAAAGCGCCAGGATTATGTGAAAGCGCCCAAGTGCGCACAGTCCAATGCCAAATAGGTGCAAAGTGCCCATATTATGTGAGAATGTACAGTCTGCTCATGTTGAAATCATGGTGTGCCTCGAATAAATCTGCAAGTAAGCTGGAAGCTGCGATGCGCAGCGCAACTGGTGTGGTGGATTGTTGTGTGTATGGTAGGGATTGTGCAATGAGTGTGCAGCAGAGAATGTGAGTTGCAGGTGAAGCATAAAAGGAGCACGCAAAAGTGCATCTAGCATGCAATAACTGTGAAAGGCAGGTAAGGAGCATGAGGGGGGCGTGCAGAGGCAGTTTGAAGTGTAACAGGGCACATTTATGGTGCACGACAACAGGCAGCTATGGGGGAACCAAAAGCGCAGTAGAAATGCAAAAGGCACACAAAAGTGCACCTAAATGGTCAAAGGTGCACGAAAGTGCACAAATGCGCACAGAGGTGCACTGGAGCACATGGAAGTGCATGGAAGCACATGGGAGTGCATGGAAGTGCATGGGAGTGCACTGGAGAGCAATGGAGCGCATGGGAGCACACTGGAGTGCAATGGAGTGCATGGGAGTGCACGGGAGCACAGAAAGCAGACAAAGGTGCATGGAAGCACACAGGAGCACACTTGGGCATGCGAAAGTGCATGAAGGCACACAAAAGTGCACTGTGCAAAGTGAGTAGAAGATGTCCAAGCGGTGTGCACAATCGCAAAAAATGCCATAGTATGAGCACAAGGGTGATAGGGAGCTGTATCATCAGATCTGTCGAGCAAGTGCTGAAGCCACAGGAATGTGAGGCAGCTCAGTGCTTTGAGATGATGGTGGTGTCATCTGTTGCAATGTGTTCTGGGTCAAATCAACTGCAGCTGGTGCCAACTTGGCTTTGGCTGTTCCTACTTGGACCATGGCCAGTGCTACTTGGGCCATTGCTAGTGCTACTTGGGCCATTGCTGGTGCTACTTGGGCCATTGCCAGTGCTACTTGGGCCATTGCCAGTGCTCCTTGGGCCATTGCCAGTGCTCCTTGGGCCATTGCCAGTGCTACTTGAGTCATTGCCATTTCTACTTGGGCCAAGGCTACTTGGGCCATTGCTGAGGTCACTGTGGCCATTGCCGATGGCATACTTAAAGCAATTAGTGCCCTTGCCTTCACCCTTGCAATAGGATCCTCAGTCCACTTTCCTCCAACAGTCATCGAGGTTTAGGACGCGGTACCTGCTCTTGATGTGGAGTGATGTTTTCTCCTAACAGAGATGGATCAATTGGGCATGGGAGTTCATTCACAGTGTCCTTCTGAACGGATGGGCGTGTGATGTACATGTACCTCATGTAAATCTGACAAGGAATGAGATACTCTGGTTCACCATCACTGGGACCATTAATCGGCTGGGGATGAGTTATACCAGCTGTGTAGAGCATATCCATTGTAGCCTGATTGACTTGCACATAGGATGACTGTGTCGCTGTATTGTGATCATGGCTTTGGGCATTGGCATCAGGTTGGTGGCTGGTCATAGGGCCATGATTGGCAGTGGCATCAGGTTCGGAGGTGGATGGCTGTGCTGTGGTTGATTGTCGACGGGGTTGCTTTCCCTTAGATTTCCCTTTGCATCGTCTCGATTTTGTTTGGGCTTGGGCTTGGGCATGAGACTTGGCAGTGGGATGGTGACCGGTGCCAGTCACTGATTTGGCATCGGTCATGGCATCGGCATTCCTTTGACTACTGCATCTTGGTTTATGTCAGAAAGGTGGAGGGGGATTCAAATGCCCCGGATAGTGTGTGGGAGCCACAGTCCCATTATCTGCTTTGATTTCCTTGAACCTGAAGGCTCTTTCAGGCCCCTGTGCCATCTGCTGCTATGAAACATGGTCAAAGAAGTCTTCTATGGTACTCTTGTGCATGTTCCTTGGATCAGTGAATTTGAACCAGGCTGGGAGATATTCAGAACTAATGTATAAAGAAGTCTGATTGGCAATTGCTTTAAATGGGATATGGCAATTATGATAATCATTGACTAGTACTGCATGGAGATAAGTAATTGTTTCTGGACTAGGAGCTTCAAGTTGACATACCATAATGCTGCCCAACATATAAGGTAAACATTACTTCCAACTCCTTTTGGTATACAGTGAGGCATTCCATGGTGTCGGAAGGATCGGGAAGCCATTATTAGTCTTTGGTAACCTGCTTAGCTTTTCTTTGTATTGCATGGCCATTGCTGTTGATGTAATGTCTGGTGTGAGTAAAGCCTTCACATAAGTCATGAAGTTTCATTTCAGTTCAGTTAGTACACTGGGATACTTGTCTAGAAATGATCATGCAGGGGTGGCTATCAGATTGGCCATATGGTCATGACTGCAAATGGCATCGGCATCGGCCAACATTACTTCAGGGACTCACACGACAATGACCAGCAAACCTTTAGGGTGCATATAGGCTGTCATGGTTACCGACAATGCCCCATTTCTAGCCATTGTTGTTGAGCATTCTCCTGCACACGCTCATGCAGGTACTTCGCAGTGAGACTGTAAAGAGCAGCATAGGCATCGGGGGCGGCATCGGCATCAGCAACTACTCACCTTTGCTTCATCTCTTCAGGATAACCTTGACGCATTATCTTATCCTCCTCATCATGCATGCCTAACTTCTCCTCTGTAGTCATCTGGTCATAAACATTCTTGATAGCTGGCATTCACATTTGGAACCATCCTGGTGTACTCATGGTGGCGTCCTCAACATCTAACATGTTTGCGATCTCTTGCATAACTCGGTCATGGTACAAGCTCCAAATGACTTCTGACTGCTTGACCTTGAAGTGGTTCGATTTTTGTGAGAGTCCTTGAGTCATTTGCCAGTTGTTGGAAAGCCAGGTTGTTAGTTCCTGGTGATGTGATCAATAGTACAACCTTCACATCCTTGTGAATTTACCTTGGCATAAAGGCGACTCTCCTCCTGATCCACAGGGGCCTTGTCAATTGCTGCCCAATAGTTGAACATTGCTGGGAGGATGTCAGTCTTGAGTATTTGCAATTGGGCAGCTTTTGATTGCTGCAATCAGAAAGAAACTTTATATGGCTTTATGATCCTCCACTCTTCATCTGTATATCTGCCTTCCTTGCAATACTTTCTCAACCACAGACTCTCTGATGGCCCAGGTGGCATTGGAGGAAATTAATGTAAAGGAAGAATCATTCTTCTGATTGACATAAAATATGTCATTGGCACGAGGGGATTACACAAGGATAACATGAGGATCACATGAGGTCGATAGTACCATGAGGCCAATAGTACAATAAGGCCATTGGTTCAGTTCACATCCAATCACCATGGACCTAGAATATGTTCCTGTCAAGCACAAGAGAAGATCAAAGAAGAATGCCTCTCTGTGGGAGAACAACAATGCTACAGTGGATACTGTTACACATGTAGAAGTTGAGGTCATGACAAAAGCTGGCCCAAAAAGACAGCGAGTCATGGTCCCACTGAGGGATGTAGAGGAACAGGAACCTGTTAAATCTACTTCTGTTATACAGGATTATCCCAGTGTTGTTCCAGAATGGGACATGGAAGAACCTGAGGTGGCTGCTGAGCCAAGCTGGCCCCATGTCAGCAAGGTTAGTTTCTGACAGTGATTGTTTACAGAGCAATGCTCATTGACAAATAATAGCGACAGCAAGACTATAGACTGGAGTTTCTGGGACAAATAATAGATGAATTGCTGCAAGCATCCCTCGCTCGGCAGGCATGGTCAGTTGACAAACAAGTTTGCAACCACTGTGCATTCAATAAATGGGCTATTTGGCAATGTGTCAATTGTTCACTGGGAACCACACTTTGCCACACATGCATGCAGGTAACTCACAGGCAAAATCCTTTTCATCGCATTGAATGCTGGACTGGCATGCACTTCTGCCGGGCGGAACTATGGGAGGTCAGCACATACATTTTAGTCCAGCACAACACCAATCATCCCATTTGTCAAGCTCTGGACTTTCAAATGCAATATCTGGAGTCATTCAAATATATGAAGGATCAAGCAGAGCAAGAGTCAGAAACAGACCAGGCCGATGACCAGCAGTGGCAGCGGCAACGGCCCACTTTGCCTCACTCAGCATCGGAGCCATATCATGAGTGGGAAAGTGAAAATGCTGCCAACTCTGCCTTCCTGGATAATGAAACTGCTGCTGACTCAGCCTTTTTGGATCACCTTGATTCCCTTTGGGGTCAAGGGAATGGTAACATTCATGCTGAGCATGGTTTTGAAGACTTCTTTGATGGCAATGATGAATCTGAAGTTCAACAAGCCAATGAAGATGTCCATAGATTTCAGCCATATTTGCCTACCATAAACCTCACTGCCGATGCCATTCCCATTGCTGACCCTGCTCGTTCTGCCGCTGCCATTCCCCATCCCGATGCTGTTCCCACTACCAATGTCTTGAATAACATTTATATTCATGTGGTCCATACAAATGGAATACATCACATAGCAATGGTTACCTGCCAGTGTCAGGGGGAACACCAAATTCCCTTGGACCTGGTAACCAGCAACTTACTACCCACAAGCTTCACCAACATACAGACTCTGTTCACTGTGCAGGTCTTAGACTATTTTCGGCTCTGTAATCTTGAGTTAAAGGCCTCAGCCTATCAGTTTTACCAGCTGATTCGGCATGTAACATCGCCAATGCGGCCTGCCAAAGTGGTCAATCTCTACCATGAGCTTCGGTGCATGTCCCACTTATGGCGTTGGATAAAAAGATTGAAGTGGGCAGGGTATGGACACAATCAAAAAGATCCTTTGAATCCTGAACCAGGAACCCTTGCTAATTTCTGCCCAACCTGTCCTCAAGTAGGCATCAACATACCAGAAAATTGGAAAGATGATGTGAACCAGTGGGTGTCAGAATGACTCTGCAGTGGCATAGAAAATGACACTTTGCAATTCAGATTTGTTTTCAAATGCATATTCATGGCTGATGACAATTTCAAAGCTGATCATGTCTGGCAGAAAAACTCTAAAACTGATATATGGCTATGGGATGGAGGTGGGATAGCCCCAAATCAGGCTGAATATCATCGCTTTCTCTAAGCCGCCATAGAACGATTAATGGTAGGTACCTTCCCTTGATGGCAGCCATTGCCATTGCCACTCCCTGCCCCAATGCTGATCTGATTTCTATCCCAACTTTTAAAAGGCCCCTTGCAAAAATAAATTCTTTGCCATTGTGAATGCTTTTCTGGCATCCAAGGCATGTGACAGGACTAGATGCACAGCCATTGCATGTGCACAGCATGGATGTTATGTTCCCAATGCATTGGTAGACCTGTTTCATGGAGAACAGCAGAAGAATATCAACTTTGCTTTTCTTCAAGTGCTGAAGATCACTAAAGTTGACCCTCAACAAGGAGTCATGCTCATTTACAACATTGTCTGCCAGTACATTATCTACCTTCAGGAATGTATTGGTGCCCATCTTCTGGCCAGCTTGATGATCGACCAAGCAATTGGGCTTTTACATGTTCATGGCCACAAAAATTAATGCTTTTTTTGCTATGCTCCATCTTTCATCCCAGGGTCTGGCATCATAGCAGGAGAAATACTTGAGTCTCTGTGGGCATCACTGAATTCCATCTCCCTGACAGTCAGAACAGTGACCTTGCCACATTGGGCAGAAATGCTTGATGATCATGCTACCGATTCAAATCACAAGAAAATGCTCATCATGACAGTCACATTATGCTCAAAAGCTCGGGAAGCACTTGAGAACTCCACACAACTTGGCCTATACCATGCTGAACTAATGGCAGCATTTGGCCAGCAAGCAATCAAATGATGGGAGGATGAAGTAATCTCAGCAGAAACCCAAAGACTTACAGATATCAAGGTAATGGACATGTATGCCACTCAAATATCAGAAGTGGCAGTGGGATCGGGATCGGGATCGGGCATGGCCTTGTCTTTGGGAGTGGCACTGGTTCAATCTGCAGTTGAGGAGTGGATTGATTTCACTATTCTTTGTCAACAAATGCAGTGAGTTCCACTGCCTACCCCAGATGACAACCTACCATTTATCGTAACCAGGATTGAATTGTGAGACAAAGTTCATTGACTGGGTAAATCACCTCACATGTCTGACATGCAGGCTGTTGAACAGGAAAGAGAAGCTCTGACATCCCACATGGTAACCTTAACTGAGTTACAGAATGCTGCCGACATAGCCGATCATGACATTGCTTCATCATGGGATCAACCATGATAATGAAGGTGAATTTGATACCCCAGGTGAACTTGACAATGACACAGCATCGGCACTGGCACTGGCATTGGCAGCTGGCCCATCAAACCTTCCTGCAACATTTACTATTTCAGTGGAGGAGCAACAAGTATACCTCCCTTGTTATGGCCACCTGGCTGAGGCAGAGATTAAGCTCCGGAAGTGCCAGGCAAGCTGACTGCTGCACCAGCTGCAGGAGCTCATTGCTGAAAAATCATTTCAATATTCACACATCATCTGAGTGGCGCCACGAAAAAGAGTTCACACCCAGTCATGAGCTGTTGTCCACGAGTTGGTTAACAAAATTAGCTTGCATGCTCAGATGTATAGCCATTGCTGTAGCCGATTGTTGGCACTGGATTGTGATGCTGACACATTGAGTATGTTTCAGCGGTTAACCAAGGGTGACCTCAATGCCAGCACAGTTATTTTGAATCCAAATGTAGCTGGCTCCACCTCTGTTCATCTGTCCTGGATTTGGCATAATTCCTTTTGTACTGGTGTCTTAGCCAACAGTGGCATCGGTGCTGATTCCAAGAGTGGGGCCATGGCCATGGCCGATGCCGATGCTGATGTTGGTTGATTCTGGGAATGTAAATGTTTTGGGTGGTCATTTGCATTCATTGTGCTTATGTTTTTCATAGTCAGACGGGTACATTGGCTTCATTCACAGGCTCAGAGAAATCAGTGGAGGGAGGAGTTTCTACTCATCACATATGAAATGCAGTGGACTGTGTGGTATTTCATCCATCACAGCCAATGGTGGCAGTCAGCCTCAGAGTCTAACAATACCCTTCCTGGTCCACTTGCTTATGCTAATCATCAACATGCTTCATGGTATGAATTAGCATTCAGGGCTGACAAAGCATTCAGATCAACAAATGCCAATTATATCTCCCCTTTGTGACTGATGATTATGTAACCATGATGTAAATACCATTATCTTGATTACCAACCAAGATCAGTAAAACTATGTCAAACAAAAGTCTCTCAGTCTATAGCCCTTTGTCTTTTCAATCGAGTCCAAAAGTGCAACTCCAAAGGCATGCACAAGAGATCATTTGGTATGCAGAGTCCCGATTCCACTGGGTTTTGTTGGAGGTCGACCAGGCAAACTTTGTAAAACAAAGTTGAATGCAAAGAATTCTCTATGCTGAAGTTGTATGTTGAGATCTTTCCTAAATTAAGTAAGTATTCATCACTGAGATGTATGACAGATGTATGTTATGTCTTGGATCAGCATCGGCACCTCGATCAGCCTTATGATAGATGTGCCAATCCTTCTTTAGTCCTTGGCCGACAGTCTTGCTGATGTGAATTTGGACCACCTACCCCTGGAATTCCATCCATCTCTCTTGGCCTTGTTGGATGATGGCATTGCCAGCAACAGTCCTAGTCGTCTTGTGGAGTCATATGCATGTGATTGGTAGCATCACAAGGCAGAACCGGAACCTGGCAGAATATTTGGCATTGACACTCTGGACGAATGCCTTGATCACTATCAGCCATGGGTCTCTATCCCTGCACAGTCCCCACACCTGTCGATAGCCAGTCAGGGCAGAATGCTCCCAGCAGCCAAGTTGATTGCCAATCATGCATTGACCTGCATGCTCTCATACATGATATGTTTGATGAAGCATGCATGATGCATGGCTTCCTAAGTGCCTGTGAATCAGCAGTGGATGTTGAAATGAATGCAAATTTGAGGAAAGTGGCAGGATTTCATCATCTCCATGAGCTTGTGCTGCTCAAGGAGATTCAGTCCGAACCAAGTAAGTTAACACTGGCACCGGCACCAGCCATGGCATTGTCATCAGCATAGAAAAACATCCATGGACCCACTGGGAGATGGGTAAAGCAATCAGAAATGGAATGGGTATCTGCACATGCACAGGCTGAACTTGAGCACCTGAAGGCCCTTCCCCCTACCTCCTACAAGTGGACCTGGGGTGTTGATATTATGGAGAATGAGGTGTTGGCAATCAATCAGAAGAAGGGCAAGGGAAAGGCACAGCATTCTGGGTACATAGCATCCCTCCCTGATGGCCCACCACAAAACAAGGAGTGGTCAGAAACCCCAAGTCTCCCAACAGTTTCTTTCTACAGTCGACCACCCACATTAACTGCTCATGATGCAGGGCTTTGTCTTTCAGATGATGATTCCGATGTATCTAATGCTGGAACTGCTCCCATTCTTCCTGTCCCCACTGCCACCCCTGTTCCTGTTCCCAATTCTGTCCCTGTTCCTGATGATGTAGTGAATGATGCTGATCTGCATACTGTCTTTGAGGCAGTGATGGCATTTGATTCTGATTCATCATCTGCCAGTGCTGGTTCTACAACTGATGCCGATTCTGTCCCCATTGCCAATTTGCATGGCAACATACTCATGCAGTGGCTAGGTCAAGATGATGTTGCTAATGACGCTGGTTATACTGCCTTTCAGGCAGCCATGGCATTTGATTGTGATTTTTCATCCACCGGTATGGGTTCTACTGCCGATGCTGAGCCTGTCCTCACTGGTATGGGTTCCCTAACTGGCTTTGATGCCACTGCCATCTACTTTGATGACTCTACTACCTCTTCATCTGGACATTCTAATCCACCTTCAGCCTTTGCCACCACATCTGATGCGGCAGAGGTTTTTTTTTCATCATCAGAGGCAGATTCCACTGGATCTGTGGGTGAATCCAATGCCGATGCCGACACTGATGATGCCAGTGCAAATTCTGACTTGGAACACAGTTTTAGTGATGAATCCCCAAGCACCTCCCAGATAGAACATCCCTCCCCAACCCACATCATGCTGCCAGTGGCCATCTACACTCATGCGGACTTTAGTTATGTTGATGGCAGTTGGTTGTCGGGCTCTGGTGATGATATAGACACTATGGAGGACACATGACACTCATTTATTCCCTTTGCATTGTATACATAATAAACATGTAGTAATAATTGTTGGTGCTTTTGGTACACTGATCATTTTCGGTGTGATTGTTATCCTGGTGCCAGTGCCATGTGCACAATATATCAATTATAGGTACATGAGGAATTTATGATGCTTTCACCTATGAAACTCCTTAGCCCATACTATGGGGTGTCTAATGCCGATGCCATATTTTATGCTGCTACTGTTGCCATTGCCAGTGCCAGTGCTGGTGCCATTGCCAGTGCCGATGTTGTTGCCGTTTATTGTGTTCAACACTATCTCATAGGTGATTGATTTGGCCATTAACATTCCCCATAGTATATAAGAAGCCAGAATACCAAAACTGTATCTATTTGATAGTAGTACAAGTTACACTTATTATGAGAGTGTTCTATGGGCTTCCACAAACCCGTATCATTCAGTACAATGTACACATTCTATAGACTGTATTATTCGGTACAGTGTAGCTTACCTATGTGGTGGTGCAGATGAACTGTCCACACCACAAATGGATGATGGTTCAGTGAGGTCCATGCATCCATAGCAAAATGAACATGACCAAGATGCTCCTGCAAAGATATCAGCAAATGGTTGAAGTAAGCAGAATATAATACACACTTCAAGAATTTTATCAATGTGGGCATGGCACTTATTGAACAAAATTTTGATGTCACATGACACTATCATCAGGCTTGCAAGTGAGGTTTCAGGATGTCCAGCCTTCATCAAGTGTTGAACTGGTGATCCTTGATGATGTTCATTGGCCTGTTGCTCTCAGTGCACCATCTACCAATGTGGGCTCTAATACAACAAGTTAGGCATTTTGATGATGAGAAACAGACTGTGTTTCATTGGTAGTGTGTGCACGAAGGGAGATCAAGACCATTCCTTGACCAAGTTGGCAAACAAAGTGAAGATAGAATCATCAGGAGCATTTGAGGAAATTTTCTTAAACACGGTGTCAACTGCATCTGCCCCAAACACTTCACAGTATGAGTCTTGAGGTTTAAAGTGCCAGCTGTAAGGGGAAAGGAAGGCACCCCAGGCATCTGAACAATTTTCTATGTTTATTCCATATTTTTTCATATTTTATTTCACCCTATTCTGCCTTTTCTATAATTTTCTATGATTTATTCCTATTTTATTATTATATTTCGGTTTTTTCCCATGTTGATACAGGTTGACAGTTCTATTCTTAGAGGTGGGACCCCTTCTGGATGTTTACCCATCAAGGTGATGTCATTTTGCAGCTTGATCCACCTATTTTTGCCTTTTTTCTATTTTTAGCTTACTATTTGATTTTCAACTCTATCACATATACTGGGCATCGATAGATGGGTCCTTAGAGTTTTCTCTTTGGATTCCCCTCTGTTAGGTGTGCCTGAAGTGTCAGTATTATGTAGTATAATATTAACTTTGGATTCCACTAAAATGTATTGGGCCCTCACGTACATGAAATCTGGATATGCCTATCTCTACATCGAATGTATATTACGCTGAACCAAGGAGCATGGCTCCCTTCCATTTTCCACTGGGGGGGACTTTTGTGATGAGTTCATATGACCCTTCTGCCTCCTCAATGAATGCCAACGAGCCATAACATGCCTTGAATCCACTTCCTACTACCAAGCATGTCGATCTGTGGACAACTACATCAATCAGTTTCAAGACCTGGTGTACATGGTGAGGTATGGGAGTGGGTTACCCATGGTGGTGAAGTTTTATTGAAATCTTAATCAGAAAATCCAAGACCAGATTGCACAGATGTTGAAAGGATATCCAGCAGACAATAATATAAATGCTTGGTATGAGGCTGCTTCCCTCTGTGATGAGAACTGACTCACAAATGTGGCTTTTACTGTGGCTTTCTGCACTCCTACCATCACCCATGCAGCCCACACCTTTAATCGAGCACCCCCTCATCCTAATCCCATCCCTATGTGCCAACCTGTGGCATTGAGCTCTAACACCCCCACTGATAGGTCCATTGCATGCTCTAGGGTCTGGAGAAAGGTTTCAAATGTATCAACACATTACAATTCACAATTCCAACCCCTATGAATGCCACAAAATCAATTTTGAACCCTTTTCGAACTATTTTGGATGACTTTGAATGACTTTGAATGACTTTGAATGATTTCAAATGATTTTATGATACTTTGAATGCTTTCGAATGACTTTGCACTACTTCAAATGATGTTGGCCACCATATAGCTGTTCCAAAACCCTTTTGTTATGGTCAATGCTCCTAAATCAAATGTAAGTCGATGCTCGTAAGTGACGACGTTCAGCAGAGGTTCAGATCACCGAAGCTCGTAAGCAACGGTTGAGCGAGAGACTTAGATCGCAACTTGTTAGGAGCGTAGGAAAGACTAGGTCAAGCTAAGCTTGACCAGTCATATATTCACTGTTTAAATACTACAGGCCGGTTTGTAGATAAATGAGCTATTGTTAAGAGAACAATAGAGATAATAAGAATGACAAGACAATAGAGAAAGGCATCCGCAGTGTAGACTACAATAAGGTGGGATAATGAAGTTGTAAGATTAAAGGCACGCAGTAGCAAGACAATAGAGCAGGAACAATAGCGTGAGATGTACGCAATGTAGAACAGTAAGCACAAAAAAGATTTGATATCCCCATGCCTCTTTGTAACATTAGCCCCTTCTCAATGTTTCGAGTTCCAACTGAAACTAGGTCCTAATCGTCTGCATGGGGTCAAAAGACACCGCATCATTGGTCATTGCAGTGAAGGTGCTGAAAGACGTAGGAGTCGGGGTGTCGTGAGCGTAGACCCAGGTCGGTAGCTCAATGTCATTTTCCCCAGCGAAGCACACCGAGGTGCCGGTGATGAAGGCGGTGAGTTGTGGGAGAGGAGGGGCAGAGACGATTTTAAATAAAATGAGCATGTAATAGAGTAACATAACAAAAATGGACACGCCAAAGACGACGCTGAGAGCAATGACGATGTAAAGGTTGTAGATCATGGTGGTCGGCTTTAGGTAGTGCGATGTCATGGCGGAACATCACGTGTCGGATTATTCAGACAGAAGAGCACAGAGTGCTCAGGTTGCCACCATCGACAGTGCGGACACTGGTACTCGGGGCAGTGTGAAGAAAAGTGTCCTATTTGCGCGCAGGTGAAGCAGACTGAATTCCGCATCCACGATGGTGCGGGCGCGTGCTCGGTGGCAGTGTGGGTAGGATAAGGGGTGGGCACTCGTCTTGGTGGAGATTGTGGAACATATGGCGGAAGTGGTGGGTGTGGAGATGTTGTTAGTGGCGTCTCTTTATCTTCTTCATCACTCAGTGGTTCTATGATAAAAATCCATTGTGGTGTGGGGACCCGCTCTCCAGGTCCGTAACGGAGCACCTGCTCATCCAGGCTCCTCATGAGTGGGAGCAGATCAAGATAGTAGGCTTCTTCTGTCAGTTGTCGGAATACACGTTGGAGGTGGGAGATGGCTCTGTAGGTTTCGAAGAGATTTTGTGTAGTGCTGTGCAGGAGTGTGCAGTCTTGGGTTATGGACAGCAGTCTCCCTTCATTTCGGATGTCGTCCATGTCTCAGACAAAGCTGAGGATAAGCTCGAAGGTTCTAACGGGGTCAGGGTCGGGTGTGACATTCATGAAAAAGTGGAGAGGGCAGCTCATATTCAAGAGAGGTTGTGGGTAGATCTATATTCACCCAATATTTCAGCAGCGTTTTTTAAGTGAGTTGCTGGCTCCCAGGTGTTTTCTGCCATGCTGTATCCCTTCCACTTTACCAGGAATCGAATTCTTTTGCCTATCCCCCTATGCGCCAAAATAGCTTCAACCTCGTGTTCCAGTTCTCCCTCAATCAGATCAGGTGGTGGAGGAAGGAAGTTTGGTCCATGAGTTTCATTTTCTTTGAAACGTGAGAGAAGTGAGGCATGGAATATGGGATGAATTTTCCACTGAGAGGGGAGCCTCAATTTATAGGCGTGGGATGAGATTACCCATGTGATGGGGAAAGGTCCCTCGCGTCTAGGGGTGAGCTTTTTGGTTGGGTATCCTAGCTTCAAATTCTTGGAGTCGAGCCAGACCTTTTCCCCCACCGTGAATGGATGGAATCCTCATCCGTTTCGCCCGATCATCACTTGTCGGGAGAGTTTGTGGGCTGCCAGGGCTTCCCGCCATATGTTTCCCAGTTCGGCTATCCTCTGTTCGGTAGCTGACATGTTCATTTTCTGATAGGTCGTGGGGATAGCCCTGGGGTGTGCTCCCATCATTACATAAAATGGGGTGTTTTTAATAGCTGAGTGATGCTTCTGGTTGTGTGTGAATTCAGCGGTGGTGAGGTGGCTTTTCCATTGCGAAGGTTTGTTCGCACAAAAGATCCAGAGGTAAATCTCGAGTTCCTGGTTTACCCTCTCTGTTTCCCCATCGGTTTGTGGGTGGTAAGCCATGCTCATTGCTAGCCTTATTCCCAGGAGTCTCCCCAGTTCTTGAAATGCATTTGAGGCGAAGCGCGGGTCTCGGTTGGATATAATCTTATCTGGGAGGCCGAATCTCTTGAACACATTGTGCAGATAGAGATCGGCCACCCCTAATGCATCGACGCCTTTGTTACAGGGGATGAAAATTACCCCCTTAGTAAGACCATGGTCTACCACGACCATGATTGTGTCACATCCATTGCTTATCGGGAGATCCGTGATGAAGTCCATAGTCACCAGTGCGAATGGTCGAGTGGCGCTAGATTTGATCAGAGATAATCCCGGTGTTGTCGGGTGTGTATTCACCTTCATCTGTTGACAGGTGGCGCAGCCATCGACGTAATTCCGGATGAAAATGGTCATTCCTGGCCACCAGTAGTCCCTCTGTACTAATTCTAGAGTTTGAAATCGGCCAGGGTGTTCTGTAAGTATGTTATCATGGTACTTTTCCACAATCTTTCTCCTTAGTTCTTTGTCATCTGGGACGTAGCATCGATCTTTGAAGAAGACTGTTCCATCATCTTCCATTTTCCAGTCTTCTACTGCCGACTTGATCGGTGGCATTCCTCCTTCCTTGATGGCCCTTACTATCTCCTTTAGTAAGTCATCTCGCATCATACTCTCTGCCAGTACTTCCTTCAGCTCGGTGTCAATTGTCCGTGTGAAGATCTTGTCCTTCAGTAAGGTGATGTCGTCGTTATCATTGTCGATATCGGGTATGTGATCTCCCCTCCATGATAAGGCATCAGATTGGATCATCATCTTTCCTGGGACATGTACCAATTGTAGGTTGAATTGCGATAGAAAGAGGCTCCACCTAGCCTGTCGCCGATTTAATTTCCATGCTACCCTGAAGTACATTAGGTTCTTGTAATCTGATAGGATCGTTGTTGGGTGTTCGGATCCCTGGAGATAGTGTCTCCAGGTTTCCAGCACTCGTATTATTCCTAATAGCTCCCAATCGTAAATCTTATAGTTCCGTTCGGTTGCTGTCAGGGAGTGGGAGATATATCTGCAAGGGTGCCAATCTCTGTTGGTGTCAGTTTGTTTTAGGATGGCGCCTGTCGTGTACTTTGAGGTGTCACTTTCGATTACAAATGGTTTCCCTGCATCAGGCATCAGCAATACTGGTGCCTCAGAGAATTTCTTTTTTAGTGAATCGAATGCCCCTTGGCACTCATCTGTCCAGCTGAAGGGCTGGTCCTTCCTTGTTAAGTCATTGAGTGGCTTAGTGATTGCGGCAAAGTTGCCGATGAATCTCCTATAGAAGTTCCCAAAGCCTAGGAACGATCTAACCCCTTTCACATTAGTTGGGGGTGGCCAGTCCTTTATTCCGCTCAGCTTAGTGGGGTCCATAGCTAGCTGGTTCGGTCGCAAGATCAATCCGAGGAATTCGACTTCCTGTACATCAAATCTAGATTTTTCAGGTTTTAGGTACAGGTCGTTCTCCTTAAGCCTTGCCAGGACTCTTTTCATTCTTTCCTCGTGTTCCCCCTTGTCTTTAGAGAAGATGAGAATATCATCCATGTAAATTACTAGCCATCCCTCGTTCAGCTTGTCTCGGAAGATGTCATTCATCATTGCCTGGAAAGTTGCCGGGGAATTACAGAGGCCGAAAAACATGACTTTGGGCTTGAACAGCCCTTTTTTGGTTTTGAAGGCCGCCTTCCACTCGTCTCCCTTCTTTATTCGGACGTTGTGGTATCCCCATCTGATGTCCAACTTAGTGAACCATTTCGCCCCTTTCAGCTTATCGAGTAGATCGCCGATCAATGGAAGTGGGTAGGAGTTCTTGATGGTTCCTTCATTTAAATACCGGTAGTCTTGGCATGGTCTGAGCACATCAGAGTCCTTTTTTGCTACGAAGAAAAATGGCGATGCCATAGGGGACTTGGATGGAGTGATGTATCCCTTCCTCAGGTTGTCATGGATGAATTCGTCCAACTTTTTCTGTTCCGCTGGGGTGATTGGGTAAACCTTGCAGTCTTTCGGGATGAAGTCCAGCTTAAGCTCGATCGCGTGGTCCCACGGTCTCAATTCGGGAAATCTTGCTGATGCCGCTTTTTCAAACACGCTCCGATACTCCTTATGTATATTTATCGGGGAGCAGGTCATCGAGTGATCGTTTCTCCTTGATGTCTTCCTTTTCATGAGCAAGTCTTTGCGAGACGGAGGTTTTTGCTCGGATATGAGTCATGTGGGAGAAGGTGAATCTGCCAGTTAATCGAGATCAAGTGATGCATGAGATGTGTCTGAGTGCCTGGTAGTTCGGGGGAATATAGTCATGTTCGATCGTGAGGGGATTCCTCGGTTCTGAATACCCCAATCATTGGTTCCCCTCTGATGTAGGCAAATAGTGCATCTGTCCCATCGTTGTTCCCCTCAGTGTCAAGTGATAAGCCGACATCGGAGATCTGTGGATTGATCTCGGGATGAGTGTCCATTGCCGGGTGTGATCCATTCCCTTCGAGTTTGTCCATAGAGCAAAGTCCTCTTGCGAGATGAACCATCCCGAGCCTACTCTTCACGTGCTCGGCGGTGGCGAGGTAAGTTTCCCTGAAGGTCTCCCCAGCACTCCTTTTAGGTAGCCTCCTGAGAGTTGGACTCAACGTTACTCTTGGTGCGAGCAGCCCCTTGTCATCTATAGTGAGACTTTGCTTACCGATCGTGGTTTGTGTTCATTCGATCATGGTTCGGATCTTTCCCATGAGAGACCTCTTGGTCTGCCTGTCAGTGAGAGTCCCCTTTTCCCAATCAATGGCAGGGTTGCGCCTCCAGAGCCACGTGTACCCCAGGATCATCATTTCCTTTCCCAGCCCCGTTATCAGCATCCTGATCTTCTCCTCTCTTCCCCCGATTTCGGTGTCTATACAGACATAGTGTGAGATCGTCCCGTTTTTGTTCAGGGTTCCATCGACATTTTTAGCGAGGATCTTCCTGGTGAGTGGGATTTTCTTCAGTCCGAGTTTCTGGACGACTTGGTGATCGATAAAGATTTCACCTGCCCCTGAGTCGATCAGGGTGGGGATTTCGGCTTTTTTGTCGTCTAGCAGACAGTGAACTGGGATGCGCATGGATTGATTGCTTACATCTGCTACTAGTACACTTGAGACGATAACTCTGGCGGGCTCTGCTGCTGATGCAGGCCGCCGCTTCAAAAACCCTCCTCCACCATGAGGTTGAGTACCTCCTCTTTCTGGTTTTCTTCTAGCTCGTTGATAAGAGCTCAAATTTTCATGTAGTGGTCGCGGGGAGTCTTCTTCGTCTCAGTCTTCTTTTCGTCTTTTGAGGGTGGCTCTTTCCCTCCCTTGTGGTCGCTCGCCCTATGTCCTGTTTTATGACAAATAAAGCATCTACCTTCCTTCATGTGTTTCACCCTCTCTGCGTAGGAGAGGCGTGTCGTGTCGATTTCCATTGCATTAGGGTCTTTGGAGGAGCTGCCCGCTTCCCCTCCTCCTACCTTGCTGTAGGTTCTTTCTTTAATCGCTTTCGCTCTCCTCAAATGTCCCTCCGCCCTTGCTGCATGAGTGTACCATCCTTCGATGGTATCGGGTGGGTTTTCCATTCTGAATACCTTGTCTAGGACTTGATTGTTGAGTCCGTCTACAAAGTATTCGATGAGCGCTGCGTCTTCTTTAATCTTGGTTCAATAGGCCAGCATCTTAAACTGGGCTATATATTCATCTACCCCCTTTGCTCCCTGAGAGAGCGCACAGAGTTGGGTGCGTGCATTCCCTGCGTTGTCAATCGGTGAGAATGCTGCACGTACTTTCGCGATGAACTCCTGGAATGTGTCCCAGGGCTTCGATTCAATATATCTCTCCTCCAAGTATGCCTGTTTCCAAGGCCCTGCTGTTCCCCCATTCATGTATGGCAGCATAAACAGAATTTTGTGTCGGTCGTCTGGGAACACAGCTGCATTCGCGTTGATGTAGGCTCTGCACTCGAGCAGGAAGAGCATTGTTTTGGCTCTGTCTCCCGAGTAGTCAGTCGGTGCCCTCATCTTAATTTTGGCGGGGCGAGCAGCGAGAGCGGCGGGTGCTGTGGGAGCAGTGGGAGTGGATGGGGCTGCCATGATTCGCTTGGTGGGAAGTGGTCGAATGGTTCTCATAAGAATCTTGTCGTGGTGTGTGGGCTGCCTAGACTAGGGTTTAGTCAGCAGAGTATAGAATAGCTTGACCTTTTGTTATGGTCAATGCTCCTAAATCAAATGTAAGTCGATGCTCATAAGTGACGATGTTCAGCAGAGGTTCAGATCACCGAAGCTCGTAAGCAATGGTTGAGCGAGAGACTTAGATCGCAACTTGTTAGGAGTGTAGGAAAGACTAGGTCAAGCTAAGTTCGACCAGTCATATATTCACTGTTTAAATACTACAGGCCGGTTTGTAGATAAATGAGCTATTGTTAAGAGAACAATAGAGATAATAAGAATGACAAGACAATAGAGAAAGGCGTCCACAGTGTAGACTACAATAAGGTGGGATAATGAAGTTGTAAGATTAAAGGCACGCAGTAGCAAGACAATAGAGCAGGAACAATAGTGTGAGATGTACGCAATGTAGAACAGTAAGCACAAAAAAGATTTGATATCCCCATGCCTCTTTGTAACACCTTTCTATACACACTGCACAACTGGAATGAGCCATTTCATTACATATTGAGTGCCACTGGACATGAGGAGAGACAACAAAAGATTTAGAATGTGATAAATGTGGTTTTGTGTTTCCATGATATATTGAAGCAATAAGATAAGTATTTTTACTATACTGGGACAATGTATGTCTCAATTATTATCATTTTATTTGTTTTATGTTTTACAAGAACTCCCTTATTGTTGTGTATATTGCCTCATGTTCTACACATATTATATTTCCTTTGTTAATACTATCTCTTCAAAATGTATATAGACTTGTACTAGTTACTTAGAATAGAGAAGGGAACAGAGAAGAAGTTACCCTCTTCCTTATTGTTTGATTTAAGAGCCGTTGTCAAGACCTGACTCACCCAATCGGATTTTCAGTCTTCCCCAACCACTTTTCAGATTCCTTTCCAACCTTGTCTATCAGCATCCCAGCTGCAGCACCATTTTGTCATCAGACAAGTCATCACATGCCTTACTAATCACTTGCTTTCTGCTAGGGTGACACCCACTAATCTGCTAGCTGAATTGTGTGGGTTCTCCTACAAGAAGGCAGTGGGGCACATGCACATGATGGGGGGTTTGATGGATTTGATGTGAGGGGTTAAAATAGATTGGTTGGCTGAATTAGGCTTTTTGCACCATTATTGTGGATGGAATACCTAAGAGAACTCAACTGAGGTCTCCTAGTATTTATTTTAGGATTATATACTATGTTACATATATTGTAGTATGTTATTACAGACGCATGCACACATGCACACACATGTGCATACATATTGATGCATGTAAATAGCAAATTCCCATGCTGACAAATAATGTGTGTATAGGCATTTTGTAGCATATTTTGGTGAAATAAAATAAAATAAAATAAAATAAAATAAAATAAAATAAAATAAAATAAAAATAGTATTATGTAATAGGCATGTTAGGAGACTGTTTCCTAACACTTACTCACTTTATTCCTAACAAGGTTGGGAATGTGCCTCCAGCATGCATTAACATGTTTAATGAGTATGGACTTCATTTCTATATACATAGTACTTCATTTCTATGTTAGTCTAATAGTACTTCATCATATACAATATGTTTGGTTTTTGCACTTCCACTGTCACTTGGCCATATTGCCTTGATGTTGTGCACAGACCTTACTCATGATATCACCACATAGAACTACCATGAGTAAAGTATAGCACATGTTGTTCACTATGTTCATTAATTTTATCAACATCTCATTGCATTGTTTGACTTTGGTGCACATTGTTCACTGTGTTCATTAATTTTATCAACATCTTATTGCATTTCTTGACTCAGTCTGTGAATGTGCGAGTGGTGGTTCATTTTCATGGGCCAGCTCACATATACATAACACAATGCTTAATTCCACTACAGTTACTCAACTCTCCAGTTGCCTTTGGACTTGGGGGGTCATGGTCACACAACTCTGTAGTTGACTTTTATATAGTACACAACTCTTCAGTTGACTTGGGACTGTTGGCCCCAAGTCAACATGGGTGGATTATGGTGTTTATCCCCTTCCACATCTCCCCCATCCCCATTTCCCCCATCCCCATTTCCCCTATCCCCATGTCCCCCATCACCTTCCTCTTCTCCCCCATCCCCATCCCCATCTCCCCTATCCCCACCTCTCCCATCCCTCTCCCTCTCCCTCTCCCTCTCCCTCTCCCTCTCCCTCTCCCTCTCCCTCTCCCTCTCCCTCTCCCTCTCCCTCTCCCTCTCCCTCTCCCTCTCCCTCTCCCTCTCCCTCTCCCCCATCCCCATCTCCACCTACCTCACCCCCATCCCCCTCCCATCCCTACCTCCCCATTCCCATCCCCCATCCCCATTTTTGCCATCACCTTCCTCTGCCCCTTCTTTCCCATTCTTATCTCCCCCATCCCCACCTCTCCCATCCCCATTCCCTTCTCCCTCTTCTCCCTCTCCCACTTCTCCCTTTCCCTCTCCCCTATCCCCTTGTCCACCTACCTCACCCCCATCCCCTTCCCATCCCTACCTCCCCTTCCCTCTCCCCCTCTCCATCCATCCTCCTCCTCCCCTCTCCCTTTGCTAAAACTGATTTGAGCATACCAACAGTCCCTGTCTCCCCAAATACTGTGGCAGTTGAACGATCGACTCCACAAGTACCTGCGTCATCCATCTCATCTACAGCAACAAACCTACCAACCTCGACTTAGGCATCATCTTTGACTTTGGAAACAACTTCGCAGCTGGTTATTCATCCTTATGTTGCTGCAAAAGAAAATTTGTACCTACCACCACACGAACAAAACTTCGGATCAACTGTGAAAGGTAAAGCCAAAGATGGTCCTTCGCACCATACCCAAGCCCCAATTCAAAAGGATAAAATCATGGAAGATGTTTTCACTCATTCGATGAAAACACTGATTATCACACTAATGCCTGAGGAATTGTTGTCTCTATCACCCAAAGTTCATACAAAATGGAAGGAACAGGTCACTCCACATTGAATTCAGCAGTCCAAAGGAAATAATGCCATGAATCTGCTTAACGATGAGATTTTCATGATTGATGATCCATTTGAAACTTATATTAACAGTCTTCAACCTGGTGATATTCCAGAACCCTTCATCACTGCAAAGGAATTCCATTCTATTAGGTCGATTATTATGAATGTCAATGGAAGGAATCCAGTCGAAAGTGTTGTAGACCCCGACTCTTCGATTATTGCAATGTCCAAAGAAATTTGCCATGAAATTGGCCTTGCATACGATCCTTCAATCCATATCCCACTCCAATCAGCTAATGGAGGCATTGACGAAAGTTTGGGTTTAGCATGAAATGTGCCTTGCGAAGTGGGGAGTATCACGCTATTCATGCAAATTCACATAATTCATAACCCAGCCTACGATATCTTACTTGGTCGACCATTCAATGTGCTCACTGAAAGCACCATTAAAAACTACAGAAATGAGGCTCAGACAATCACAATATACAATCCTAATTTGACACGATCATGTGCAATCCCCACGATTCCCCATTCTAATCACCATTGAAAGGATTTTTGCAACTAGAGGACAAAATTTTGGACATTGATTAGTGCACTTTCATTATCTCATTCGATCCTTCTAATTTATCTATCACTATCGAATGCACTGCAAATATTCCCAATATGGAGTCCTGGAACTCCTTGAAATCTGTTTCTTATTTTTTGATCCTTGCGAATTTATATTTAACAGCCAGTCATCAGTACAAAACATATTTATTGACCTCGATGGTGATGTCTATGCCTTCTATGCCTATTATTGACTCCTCATATCTCATTTTCGCAGCATCTAAAAAGAAATACAAACCTGTCACACAAAAGATTCACCCAGTTATTACTGAGCTACCTGACCAATTTTGCATTATTCGAACAATTACTGGCAACCCTCTTGAAAACATACCAAAAATAAATGCTCATCCACCATCATTCACCCCCAGTTCATGATATTCACTCGAATGTAAAGCTATCATCGACAAGAATCATCCTGGCAATTTTCTATGGCCAGAGGAATGAAATCTTATGCACAATTTTATTCGAAATCAGGAAACAGCTTTTGCATGGACAGAACAAGAGTGAGGAAGTTTTCACTCTGACTTTTTTCCTCCTATAGAGTTTCCTCTCATTCCTCACACTCCATGGGTTGAGCAAAACATTCCCATACCTCCAGGTTTGTACGAACAGATATGCAAAATGCTGAAAAGAAGACAGAAGCAGGAGTATATGAACTATCAAACTCTTCGTACCAATCATGATGGTTTTGTGTCACAAAAAAGGATGCAAAATTGCTTCAAATTGTCCACAGTCTCAAACCGCTTAACCAAATAATGATCCAGCACTTGGGCATCATACCGATACCCAAACATTTAGCAGAACAATTCGGGGGACGATCATGCAGACGGATGTTGGATCTTTATGTGGCATGATGAAAGGAAAGTCGCAGAATCATCTCGCAATCTGACAACCTTTCAGACACCGTTTGGAGCACTTCGCATCGTTACCCTACCCATGGGTTGGACAAATTCCGTCCCTATCTTACATGATGACGTGACATTTATTCTACAGCCCGAAATTCCTCATATCACCATCTGTTAGGAAACAGTCTCCTAACATGCCTATTACATAATACTATTTTTATTTTATTTTATTTCATTTTATTTTATTTCATTTTATTTCACCAAAATATGCTACCAAATGCCTATACATGCATTATTTGTCAGCATAGAAATTCTCTATTTTCATGCATCAATATGTATGTGCATGTGTGTGTGCGTCTGTAATAACATACTACAATATATGTAACATAGTATATAATCCTAAAATAATACTAGAGACCTCAGTTGAGTTCTCTTAGGTATTCCATCCACAATAGTGGTGCAAAAAGCCTATTTCAGCCAACTGTTCTATTTTTAACCCCTCACATCAAAACCATCAAACCCCCCCATCACATGCGTGTGGGCCACCGCCTTCTTGTAGGAGAGCCCACACAGTCCAGCTAGCAGATTAGTGGGTGTCACTCTAACAGAAGAACTCAACTACCCTATTAGTGCACCTTCTCTTACATGCGCATATGTCATTTGTCTCAGTGCACCACAACTGCTTACTCATCATTTCGGCAAGAGCCAGAATTCATTGTATATACATATTTACCTTTGCTTTCATAAGCTGATGCCAGGCCTTGCCTTACATTGCGACTGCCAGTGATCGAGAGGCAGTGCTCGTCATTAGGACAGCTGCAACCAGACAACCAATCGGATCTGGTTTAGCCGAGATTTACATTACTCAATGTGGATGACTATTTTAGGTAGTTACTAGCCAAATTCAGTAATAGCCCCGAGATCAGGCACTGTTGGAAGGGTTATTGATCCAAAGTGCCCAATAGCCGAAATCATGTGTTTTGCCATGTTTGGTACCCGAAATAGCTGGGTCACGTGACTCGAAATTTTGCGAAAAAATTCTACAGCTGAATCTTGACTCAGCCGAAGAAGTGACTCATCACAGATTACATAATCATGTCAGAACAAGCAACTTCGAATCCTGGACACAATCCTCTTCCCATGCCTGTTCTTGAAGCCAAAATTGATGCTCTAACAGCACAAATGTCCCAATTAGTGTCAGTATTAGCAGCATCCCAGCCCAAACAAGCACAAACAAATGCAGAGACAGTGGGAGATAAAGATGATGAGATGGAGGAGATGGTACAGTGGATGTCTCAGGAGGGTGAGCATTCAGAGGAGAGATCTGAGAGTGGAAAAATGTGTTTACCTAAATATGCACCCCCACAAATATTTGACAGTACCATGGAGAACACAAAATCCTTCATCAGCTCTATAGTCTTGTATATTCATGGGAGAAAGCCCGAATTTTATATGACCGAGTCTAGGATTATGTTTGCTCTCTCATACATCCAGGGAGGGAAAGCACAGTTCTGAAGAAATGAAGCCATTAATCAAATTGCCATGGGATATAAACTGTTTGCGACCTTCAGGGAATTTTTGGAGAGATTGGAGGCACAATTTGAGACCCTAACCCAAAGGTGACAGCGAATGCAAAATTAAAAACCATGTGCCAAGGTTCTCTGACTGCAGACGAATTTATTTTGCAGTTCAAAGCAGAAGCATCACAAACCGATATGGAAGAAGCAGCGTTGGTAGAATATTTGAAGGCAGGATTAAATCCCTCGTTATTCAAGTCAATCTATCGACTACCTTCTATGCTGGAGAGGTTGGATGAGTGGTATAACTGGGCAATGCGTCTTGATCGGCAATATTGACAGGAACAGGCGGAGTCAAAATTGATGTATGGAAATGCCAGATTTGGAAAGTCATCAGGAGGAAAGTCCGAGAAAGAAAGGACACTTCAGGTACAAACTCCGAGGGCACAGCCACTGGCCATGGCAGTGACACCTATCATTAAGAAGTCAGCAGCATTGATGGATGCAATGGATGTTGATCAAGTAGGGAGACGAGCTCCAGTTAAATGTTTTAATTGTGGGCAATTAGGGCATATGGCTCAAAATTGTAGGCAGAAAAGGAGGATTAGGGAAGCAACAATCGAGGAAGTGAAGTCGGAGGAAGATAAGCAGAAGAATTTTGTAGAAGAGTCCCAGTGAAGGTTTCCCTATTGGTGACCCAGAATCAATATAATGTATTAGTATCCGAGGAAACCCAGAGTGAACCCGAAAGAGAAATTGAGGAGTACGACCATCATCATTTATTCAACAAAGAAAAATGCCCAGCTTTATTTCTGAAGACCCCTAAATTTTTTATTTGCTCAGTGCAGATAGAACCCGAAATCAGTTTGACAGTAGGATTGAAGACAGTGGACACGCATGCAGCAATTAATGTGGAGGCATTGCTTGACAGTGGTGCTACTGGATTATTCATTAATCAATCCCTAATTACCAGAAACAGTATTCGCATGTGTAAACTGCCACAACCTATAATGGTGTACAATATTGACAGTATGATCAATCGTGGAGGAACTATTAAGGAGGAAGTGATGATGATATTGAAGTATCAGGATCATCAGGAACGAGCCGTATTTGAGGTGTGTGACCTTGGAAAAACCAATCTGATAATTGGATGTCTGTGGTTACGAAAGCATAACCCAGAAATTGATTGGAAAACTGGGAAGGTACACATTACTCATTGTCCTAAAGAATGTAATGTGTATGGGAGAAAAGTGAAAAAAGAGAAGAAGGAAAAGAAAGAGAAAGAACGTCCGAGGAAGTATTCTGTTACGATGGAGGAAGTGGAAGATGAGGATATGCCAAATGGAGAAGTTCCAATCATGACCAGTAAAGAAGAACAGAAGCAAAACTTTAGGGAAATTTGTGGAGGACAGTCATGGGATAAAAATGTGGAGAAAGTGGAGAGGCCAGTGGAGGAGTGGGTGCCAAAAGCCTACCATAAATATTTGTCAGTTTTTCAGAAGAAGGAATTGGAGCAGATGCCAGTGTGAAAGCCATGGGATCATGCTATTGAGATGAAGCTGGGATTTGTGCCAAAGAAGTCAAAAGTCTACCCATTATCTCCAAAGGAACAAGAAGAAGTGGATGCATTCCTTAATGAACAGTTGCGCAAGGGATACATACGACCTTTGAAATCACCTCAGACATCACCAGTATTCTTTGTACCGAAAAAAGATCAGAGGAAGAGGATGTGTACAGATTATAGGTATTTGAATGAGTGGACAGTGAAGAATGAAGAATGTGTACCCTTTGCCATTGATCTCAGAGATCATTGACAAAGTGGGAAAGGCCAAGGTCTTTACAAAATTGGATTTATGCTGGGGGTACAACAATGTACGGATAAAGAAAGGAGATGAGTGGAAAGCAGCATTTGCCATGCATCGAGGATCCTTTGAGCCATTAGTCATGTTTTTTGGAATGACCAATAGTCCCCCAACTTTCCAGAATATGATGAACAACATTTTCAAGGATGTGATAGACAAAGGCATGGTGATAATATTTATTGATGACATTTTGATATTCACAGTGATAGGTCCACTACGTGCTTTAAAGTCTGGAGAAGTATTCCCACTTGTATCGACACATTATGACATGTGCTCCAAACCACTACAAATGCCACTAAATCGACTTCGAATCATTTTCAAACTATTTTGCACAATTTTGCACTACTTCGAACCTTTTTGAACTATTTTGCAACATTTCATGACATTTCAAATGACTTCGCAGCATTTCGAACGATATCAGCCACCATATAGATGTTTTGAAACACTTTTGATACACGCTGCACATCTGGAACAATCCATTTAGTCACATATCGAGCACTACCAGACACGAGGAGAGAGTACAAGAGAGTTAGAATGTGATAAGTGTGTTTTAGTGTTTCTTTGATATATTGAAGCACAGGATAAGTACTTTTACCATATGGGAACACTATACATTTCATCATTTATCATTTATCATTTGTTTCATGATTTACAAGTCCTCATTGTTTGATATATTTGCCTCATGTTTTACACATGTTCTTATTTCCTTTTTAGTACTATCTCTTCATTTTGTATATATACTTGTATTAGTTAGTTAGAAGAACAACATAAGAAATGGGGAACAGCACAAGTTACCCTCACACTTATCATCAGATTTAAGAATCGTTCTCTTTAGTCTTATCTTCATGTCGTATCTCTAAGTTCTGCAAAATATCATGAACTTCTTCTAAACTATCGTATTCACTCTCTGTTTTATTGCCCATTGCCTATTGCTATCCAACAAACATCTCACATTTGTTAAACTCGCCCTTCGATACACCTCGAACCCCTTTGAACTTATTTGAACTTATTCGGACTACTTTGCACGACTTCGAACCTCTTCGAACTTATTTCAAACTACTTCACATGACTTCGAACCGATTTTAAACTATTTTGAACACCTTCATATGCCTATACAGACTATTCGCCACAGCCCTTACCATTTTGCATTACTAAACACAATGTTCTGGTCTCAGCGGTGATATTTAGTACCACCTTGCACCCTTCCTCTGACTCATGTTATACCATCTGAAGCCATTTAGTAGGTTTTTGGTTGGGTTTCTGGGTTGAGTATCATCAACGGAGAATAAAGAAAATCATGAGGTGATAGTGCAGGAGGTGTTGAAGAGGTTGGCAGAGAATGAGTGATTCATTAAACCAGAGAAGTGTGTATTTGGAGCAAGTGAGATTGAGTTCTTGGGATTAAAGATTGGTCCTGATGGAATCAAGATGGATCCTATCAAGGTACAGGCAATTGTTGATTGGCCCATGCCTACCCATATCAAGGAAGTTCAGGCTTTCTTGGGACTCACCAATTTTTATCATCGCTTTGTTCATAATTTTTCCAAAATTGCCACACCATTACACAACCTTATGCGAAAAGGAGTAGTGTGGAGATGGGCAGAACAACAGCAGACAGCATTTGAGGAGTTGAAGAGGGAGTTTGTGGAAGAGCCAATATTGCTCCCAGTAGATTTCACACATCCCTTACGAGTGGAATCAGATGTATCAGACTTTGCTACTGGAGCAGTATTATCAATGCTATGTGAAGATGACAAATGGCATCTTTGTGCATATTTGTCTAAAGGGTTGAATGATGTGGAGAGGAATTATGATGTGCATGATAAAGAGATGTTGGAAATAATACAAGCATTGGAGGCATGGAGACATTATTTGGAGGGATGTACACATCAGATCGAAATCTGGACAGACCATCAAAATCTGCAGTACTTCATGTCCACTAAAAAGCTTAACTATCGACAAGCATGTTGGGCATTATTCCTATCACATTTTAATTTTCACTTGGTCCACAAAGTGGGAAGTTTGATGAGGAAAGCAGATGCATTATCCAGACATACAGATCATAAAAGGGGAGTGGAGGAGGACAATAAAAATATTACCCTACTCAAACCTGAATACTTTCATATTTGCGCTATGTGTCAAGGGCATTTATTGGTGGATAGCTCAGAGATGGAAATGTTGTCTAAAATTAGGCAATGTTCAGAAATGGATGATGAAGTGGTGGAAGCTGTGAAAGCTTTGAGGGGAGAGAAGAAAGGTAATATTAAAGGAGATGAATGGGTTGAAGAACAAGGGTTAGTGTCATTCAGAGGAAAGGTGTATGTACTGAAGGATCAAGATTTACAAAGGGAGATCATACAGTTACATCATAACATGCCAGCTGCAGGACATCCAGGAAGGTGGAAGATGCTGGAGGTGATGAGAAATTATTGGTGGCCTGGAATTTCAAAGTATGTGTTGGGGTATGTGGATGGGTGTGATACATGCATGAGGGGTAAGAAATTCCCAGAAAAGCCTTCCGGGAAATTAATGCCAAACCCTATACCTAAAGCACCATGGCGAAATATATCTGTGGACTTTATTATAGGACTACCTGAAGCTCAAGGATATGATGCAATATTTGTAGTATGCAACCGCTTCACAAAGAAAGTCCCTATCATTCCTACTACTGCAGAAAGCTCATCATTGGGCTTGGCGTGCCTCTATCTAAATCAGGTATGGTGGTTACATGGATTACCTGATATAATTATCTCTGATTGCAGATCACAATTTGCTTCTGCATTTATGTGAGAGTTAAATAACATATTGGGAATTCAAACCAAATTATCTATGGCATATCACCCACAAACTGATGGGCAGACAGAGAGAATGAATCAGGAGTTGGAGCATTACCTATGCATGTTTGTCAATCATTGACAAACTGACTAGCCTGAATGGTTGGCAATTGCTGAATTTTCTTACAATAATAAATTCCATTCAGCTACTCGCATGTCACCCTTCTTCACTAATTATGGGTATTATCCCAGAATGGGAGTAGAACCATGAAGGGAAGTCAAGGTACAGTCAGTGGAGGACTTTGTGTCAAAAATGTGAAAGGTGCAGGAGGAAGCAGATGCAGCGTTGATGAAAGCACGTGATGACATGATGCAACATGCAGATCGTACTCGAGCTGTTGCTCCAGAGTATAAAGTTGGTGACTTGGTATGGCTAAGTACCAAGGATCTAAATATTCCACAACCTTTAAGAAAGCTTATGGAGAAGCAAGTTGGCCCATATCTGATTTCTAAAATAATTTTACCCAACGCGGTAGTGTTAAAATTACCTCAATCATTCAGGATTGATCCTGAAATTAATATTTCCCACTTATGCCCCTACCACCCACCCACTATTCCCAGTCAACAAACTACTCCACACCCTCCAATAATGGTAGAAGGTGCTCCAGAATATATTGTGGAAGAGGTTTTGGACTCATGTCTTCGATGAAATAAATTGGAGTTCTTAATCAAGTGGAAGAACTACACTGATGAAAATAATTCATGGGAGCCGGAAGAGAATTGTAAGCGAGCACGTAAAGCAATTGCCCAATTCTTTAAACATAATCCAAATGCTCCACGTCGCATTGCTAGGATGGTGTATGAGGGGATGAATTTCTGGCCTTACCAGAATTTCACAGAGGGGACAGATGCAATATTTTCTCGCCTGGAAGTCGAGGCCTAAAAGGGGGGTAATGTTAGGAAACAGTCTCCTAACATGCCTATTACATAATATTATTTTTATTTTATTTTATTTTATTTTATTTGATTTTATTTCACCAAAATACACTACAAAATGCCTATACACACATTATTTGTCAGAATGGAAATTCTCTATTTACACGCATCAATATGTATGCACATGTGCACGTGCATCCATAATAACATACTACAATATATGTAACATAGTATATAATCCTAAAATAAATACTAGAAGACCTCAGTTGAGTTCTCTTAGGTATTCCATCCACAATAGTGGTGCTAAAAGCCTATTTCAGCCAACTGTTCTATTTTTAACCCCTCGCATCAAAACCATCAAACCCCCCATCATGTGCATGTGCACCACCATCTTCTTGTAGGAGAGCCTGCATGGTCCAGCTAGCAGACTAGTGGGTGTCACTCTAACACCATCCCTTACATTGATGACACACCAGTTAAGGGTCCGAAATCAGAATATAGAACAATCAGTGGATCCTATGAAACAATTCCCAACAATCCAGCTATTCGACATTTCATCTGGGAGCACTTTGAAAATTTAAATTGGATAGTCCAGCGCATGAAGTATTGCAGAGGAACATTTTCAGGTTCTAAACTCTATCTTTGCATCCCTGAAATAATTGTTTTAGGGCATCGATGCAATATCAAAGGTTGTATGGCTGACCCTACTCGAATCGCAGCTGTTAGCAAGTGGGAACCTTGTCAAAGCCTCACCGAAGTCAAAGTGTTCCTAGGAACCATTGGAGTTTGTCGTATCTTTATCCAAAAATTTGCTACACAAGCTGCAGCACTGATCCAACTCACTCGAAAAGATGTTCCTTTCAAATTCAGAGCAAAACAAATAGCAGCCCAAGAAGATTTGAAAGCAGCTCTGATCAATTCCCCAGTGATTCGAGCTATCGATTACTCATCTTCAGCCCCAGTTATCCTATCAGTTGACACTTCGAACATTGCTATTGGTTTCTTTCTCACCCAATGTGATCCCGAAAACCCTCAAAAATGATATTATAGTCGATTCGGATCAATTATGCTTAACAACTGCGAATCCCAATTTTTGCAGCCAAAACTTGAACTTTATGGTCTATATCATGCTCTCGGAGCACTACGATTGTACCTAATAGGAGTTCAATGGCTTATCGTCGAAGTCGACGCATGATATCTCAAAGGCATGCTTTTGAATCCTGATATCACACCTAGGCTAGCATCAATCGATGGATCGTATCCATCCTAACCTTTCACTTTACATTAGTCCATGTTGCAGGGACACACCATGGTCCTGACGGACTTTCAAGATGCCCCCCACAAGATGAAGATGTTTAGCTTGACAACGAAGATAATTTCGGAGACTGGATCGACCGCCTTCATGGTTTTGTACATCAAATAAATCCTATTACAACCCAACCATTTACTTTGCCTCGAATTTCTACCCTCTCCCTTTCTTCAGATTTCAGTAAGGAGGAGGACCTCACCTATAATGATGTCCCATGAATGAATGATGCAAAAATAAACAACGAAAGATTACTTCACATTCAAAAATAATTACATAACCTGGTGCGACCCCCTGATCTATCAGATGCAGAATACGCTACCTTTATTTGATATTGCACCAAATTCTTTTTAGACTTGGGCAAACTATGGAGAAAAGACTCCCATGGAGCTCACAAAATCATTGCTCCTCCAGAACATCACCTCAAAATCATTCATGCAGCTCACGATGATATCAGACACAAAATGGTTTTCGCTACTACATCAGTTATCACCCTTTGATTCTGGTGGCCAAACATGAAAGCTGACATCGCATGGTATATTCGAACCTGCCACCTATGCCAAATTTGACAGATGTGAAATGTTCTAATTCTGCCCACAGTCACCACTCCAGCACCCCTTTTCGGCAAAGTCTATATCAACACAATGCAAATGCCACCTTCAAACAGATTCAATTACATTGTACAAGGTCAATGCTCGCTAATGACCTATCCAGAATGGCAGAAACTTTGACACAAAAATGCCACATCACTTGGCGATTGGATCTTTGAAGATATTATTTGTCAATAGGGTTCGCTATACAAAATTGTAACCAACAATGGCACTGCGTTTATCACAGCTATGGAGTATCTTTTGAAATGATATCACATTAACCATATTCAAATTAGCAGTTATAATTTGTGTGCCAATAGACTTATTGAACAAGCCCACTTCGATGTTCGACAATCCTTATTCAAAGCTGTCAATGGAGATCAGGCAAAATGGTCAGCAGGGGCACACTCAGTATTTTGGGCAGAACAAGTCATGGTTCGTAAATGCATGGGTTGTTCTTCTTACTTCGTAGTTACAGGAGCACATCCTCTAATACCCCTCAACATCTCCGAGGCAACATACTTACAACCGCCACCCAATTCAATCTTATCGACAACCAATCTGATAGCTCGACAAGCCATAGCATTACAAAAATGATCTAACAACCTCGAACTGTTATATTCAAAGGTCTATGTGTCCCGAATTGAAGCTGTGAAATGCTTCGAACTTGCTCACAAACATACAATGGATGACTACAACTTTGCAAAAGGAGATTTAGTGCTACTTCGAAACATGCAAATCGAGAAGTCCCTCAATCACAAGATGAAACCATGATATGTCAACCCTCTTATTGTTATTGAACAAAATTATGGAGGGGCTTATATTCTCTGTGAACTTGATGGGTCAGTACTACATAGACCTATTGCCGCATTTCATCTGCTAGCATACCTTGCTCGAAAATCAATTTCCCTACCACCGAATTTTCTCGATATCGACTCCGAGCACCTCAAACAACTTCGAACAAGTTTGAACTTTGATGAAGATACCTTCGAAGATTTTCAGGACATCAAAAACGAATAACTATCCTCCCTTTTCTTTTTTACAATTACTTACAAAGATTTTGATTGCCTCTAGTGTATAATACAAGTCACGATATTGCATCATAGCATGGTTGTGCAAACTCCAAAGGGTTTTTCATCTATGATGAACTACTGAGCCTTTCCCTAAAAGTGATTTTTTTTTCATTTGTTATATCTTCATTTCTTCTTCACCTTACTTTCCAAAAGACATTTAAAGATAATTTGAAATAGAGCAACAGAAACAAAAAGTTCTACTCCTCCAACATCTCCTCCAATGCCTCTACCTCCCTCCCCAATACCTCCATCTCGATTTTTTTCTGTGCCAATTTCGCAGCGATCAAGCTACAGTGCACAACCCATGCATTATCAACCCCTTCAACCCCTTCGACAACTTGCACCTCCCTCACCTTGCCCTTTGATGATCGCTTTTTCTGTTTCGATTTGGGCATTGATGGCTTACACAGCCCCATGACTTGCTCACCATCTTCAAAGGGGCCCATGACCTGAATTCAATACACTACAAAGTTCAAAAACCAGTTAGTAAGCTCTTCAAAACAATCTCAAATATTTTTTGTACCTTGTCTGGGGTGCGAATCTTGCTTTGCACTTACAAATTTCTTTACTTTACCTTTTTGAAGGCCTCGCCTTGACAACCCCACCCAGTAACAGCCTTGCGCCTCCTGGGTGCACTTCGAACACTTTGCGGCACCCTTCCTAACAACACACTGTGGCTGGGACTTAAACCCAGCACACTGATCACACTACGAAAGAAATTAGCTGCACAAAAAATGTTTGAACATAAGAGACAGCACTTACTGGACCTTTGTAATCGAGCAACTCACTCGTTTCGACTTGTGCCCACTTCGCAGCCTCTACCCCTGCAACCTCCTCTGCCTCATCCTGTTCACTCTTGACCTCGACCACCTTTCGCTTTGCCACCCTCACCATGGGCAGCTCGTCTTCATCCTCATTTTCATCATCCTCACCTCCCTCCACCCTTTCAATCACCTTGAATTCAGCCTCGAACTTCACACTCTGCCTTTTTAAATCCTCCTTCAAAATCGTTTTTGCATGAAACGCAGCAAGAGCCATGTTTCGAGTGTCCGCCAATGCCCTCCTCTGACCCTCGATTTCTGCCCTCTTCGCCTCCTCCTGCTCCTCTCTAGCCCATTTTTCTTCCTCCTCCCTTCTTCTGCATTCTATCTCCTCAGCCAAATCTACGAACAATAGCTCTCCACCCCATGAAATCCATTCACGTTGCACCATCAGTTTATACAGCTTGAATACTTCATCCATGACCTTCTGAATGGCCGCATCATGTTGTTCGCCAATATCTTCAGTGAGTTCATCATATTCTGCCTACACAAAATGTTTTAGGATCTTTAACTATGAATCGATCAGCAACAGACGTACCATTTTTGCACAAAAACCCTTTCCCCACAGTTCGAAATCTGAGTCCTCGGTGACACCGTGCTCGGGCATCGATTTTGTGTATTCAAGGATTTTGGCATTAAGTTCAATGAGGAGAGACATTATAGAAGTAAGAGTTGATGAACATAGGAGGTGATGTGGAAGAATGAGCAATATATTGAACCTCACTAATTTCCTCACCCCGATCATGCATTTCACACATGACTTCGATTGGCTAACTGGGACAGTTAGGATTTCAGTAAGGGGGAGGATGATAGGTCCACTGTGCACTCTAAGGTCTGGAGAAAGTTTCTAACCATATTGACACACTACAACAGACCCTCCGAACCGCTACAAATACTACAAAATCAACTTTGAATTCTTTTCGACTTATTTTGCACTACTTCAAATGACTTCGAAAGATTTCGTGACACTTTGAACAACTTCATAGTATTTCGAACAATATCGGCCGCCATATAGCTGTCTTGAAACACTTTCAATACATGCTGCACAACCAGAAGAGGTTATTCCATCATGTATCAAGCACTACCGGACATGAGGAGAGACTACAAGAGAATTAGGATGTGATAATAGTGTTTTTATGTTTCGATGATATATTGAAGCACAAGATAAGTACTTTTACCATATGGGGACACATATGTTTTAACTATTTATCATTTCTCATTTATTTTATGATCTACAAAGTCCTCATTGTATGATATATTGCCTCATGTTTTACACATGTTTTACTTCCCTTTTCAGTACTATCTCTTCAAAAATGTATATAAACTTGTACTAGTTACTTAGAAAAACAGAGAATCAGTTACCCTCTCCACTGCAGTCGGATTTAAGAGCAGTTCTCTTGAATCTTACCTTGCATCATATCTCTGAAGTTCTGCAAAATATCGCAAACTTCCTCGAACTTTTGTATTCATTCTCAACTTGTCATCGCCTATCGCCACTCAAAACACACTTCTTAATTGCTAAATTTGTTTGTTGAACACCTTCAAACCTCCTCAAACTCACCCGAACAACTTCGAACCCAGTCAAACCTATTTTGAACTACTTCACACGTCTTCGAACCAATTTCGAACTTTTTCAAACATCTTCATATGCTTTTAAAGACTATTCGCCACATCGTTTACCATTTTGCATTACTAAGAACAATGTTCTGGTATTAGCAGTGATATTTAGTACTGACTCGCATTCTTCCTCTAGCCTGAGTTATACTTCATAAGCCTTTTAACAGGTTTTTGCTAGGTTTCCAGGTCGAGTATCATCAGTGTAGCACGTGAATGTGCCATACTCAGAATCCATGAAATCGCTAGGGCACATTAGGGTATCCATCCAAATCCACACCAAATCTAACTTCTCATCCTCTGCATCTGCTGCTGTGCTTCTCAGAACTTGGCTATAGTCATCATCATAAATAAGTGCAGGATTGCACACATTTTGTGCATTTGTGCTTGGCTCTGGCTGTGTTAGTGCGAGTGCTTGCACATCAAAGGACTGTGAAACAGGATGTATTGCATGCATAAAGCCATGTAGCGCATCATTCCAATCCTCAAACTCTTCATCTTCTTCTCCTTCTAAGTCTTCTGGCTGCTTTGGCTGATGTGAGAGCCCATCTGGACCATGCACTACTCCCCTAACATGTACAAGTGTAAAGTGGAATGTAAGGATTGAAATGATCCACCAGTTGATGCTGGCAGATGGTTGGATATCAGGGTTTTGTAGCATGCCCATGATATAGCATGCATCAGTCTCGACAATTAAGTTATGCACACCTATAATATAAAGGCGCAAACCATGCAGCATGCGGTACAGCCCATAGATCTCTAGCTTTGGTTGAAAAAAGCGCACTTCTCTGTCATTGAGCATAATTGAGCTGAACCAATTGTAAAAGTGTGTCTTTGCATTTGCGCTTTTTTGCTAACAAAGGTAGAAGCTGACCACTATCTGGAAGGTGTTGACCACAAGGATAATGGGGAATTCTGAGAAATAATCGATTGGTTTTAGTGCAGGGCAATCTAGTACTGCTTGCTTGATGTCATTTTGCACTGCTATCTGCTCTGGGCCCCATTCAAATGGAGCATCCTTGTGCATAAGCTTTGTGAGCACGTTAACATGGTGCACATAATTGCAGATATATATGCGCATTAAACCAACTGTCCCCAAGAATGCACACACTTCTGACAGTGTGTGGCATGCACCCCAATTGCAGATAATGTCTACCTTGTCACATTCGGGTTTTCTACCTTCTGGTGTGCAATAATGGCCAAGAATGACGAAGTTCTCAGTGCACAGTGTGGATTTCATCCCAGAGAAGGTTCCACTGCTATATTTTATGCACTGCACAATGCAGTTCACATTCTGGAAGTGCTCCCACACAAAGCGCCTTACACCAGGGTTTGCAGCGAGCACTTCACATGAGCCATCCAGTAAAATGTAGCACTTTGAAGGCCCCTTGACTGAAACGTCGTCGATATAGGGAACAGTGTAATCTGGTATTTCTGGCTGCAGAATATAGCACACATCATTGTGGAAGATCGGTACTGAGTTTGTCTAACCCATTGGCAATGTAACGAGGTGCATTGTGCCATAAGGCATCTGGAATGTTGTAAGGTTGCGTGACGATTCTTTGATTAAGTGCTCATCATATCCCACATATAGATCAAGGACAGCGCTGCATGTGCACCCCGCAAACTGCTCTGCAAGGTGCTCAGGTGTAGGGGTGATGCTGGAGTATTTAATGGTAATGTGATTAAGTGGTTCAAGGCTATGTACAATGTGCAGTGCTTTTCCATCTTTCTTGAGCATGCAGAACCACCGCGATCTATACACCGAGTTCAAGTGCTCATAAATGGCTGAGTTTATCTTCTTCTGGATAATAGTGCAAACTTCTTTGTATATGCCTGGTGGAATGGGGATGTTGTGCTCTATCCAAGGAGTGTGTGAAATAACTGGGATTTCCACTGGGGGAAAGAATATGGTCTTGAAGCTGCTGTGCTCCTCATTGCTCCATGCAAAGGCTTCATTCTGCAAAGACATCAAGTGGTGTAAAATCTTCATCTCCTCTGGTAGTAAGAAATTGGTGTGGCGCTTTTGGAGTGCTTGCATGTGCTCTTTAGTATAGCACCCGATCAGGGTAAATGGTGGTGGGTTTGTTAAAAGCACAGGAAGCGCCACTAGCAGATCACCTATAATGTTGCGCTCAATGCGGAATTCATTTGGGACAGGTGCAATAACTGGTTTGACTTTTCTAGCAACCGGTTTATACTTCTTCTTGGTTACTATGCCCTTTTGCACATGCATGTGTGCTTTTTGGAAATGTGGCTAGAATAAGCACCACAGAGTCAATCAAATTTAAGAGTGCCTGTGCATGGCTGTTGGTACACTGGGATAGGTAGAGTTGAGAGATGATAGAGTTTGATGGAATGGAAGCAGAAAATGGAATAAGCGCAAACATGGAAACATCACAAGATTGGGTATCAGAGTCGAATGTTATGATAGTGGTGGCTTCTCCTTAATCTGCGATCAATTTCTTGAAGCCTGGCAAAAATTTCTTTGTGGGTTATTCTGAATAGTGAAGTGTGGTGTTGCTGCAGCTGGTAAGAAGTGGCGCAGCTTTCCCCTAGGCTTTATTGGAATGGTAGAGATGGCACCTGTGTTCGGATCACAAATAGTAATTGTTTGTGCTTTGTTTGCAAAATTGTGCACAATGGAGCACATTAACATGTCGAAGGGTCACCCTAACAGAATATTGTAAGCGGATGAACAGATAACATGAACTTGCACATAGACAATGATATCTCCAAGGTGCACAGAAATGTTGCACGCAAGCCCAAGTGATTCATCCACCTCTCCATTGGCCGATTGCATGTATAAATGAATGAGTGGGTCATACTGAAGTTCAAGATGATGGCAGACTGCTTCTGACATTGTGATAATTTGTGAACCCAGATCTAAGATAGCTTTGAAGTATTCTTGGTTGTTGATCAATAAATCAAAGGAGCGGAGTGCATGCAACTCTTTTGCAACCTTCAAAACGTCGGGATTCTCGATTTTGTCTGGCTGAAGATGGGTGAGGTACTGTTTAAATGGATTCTGCAGAACTATAGGAAGAGGCGCTGCAATTGCTGCACTCACTGGAGGTGTCACATTAAGTGCTTTATTTTCAGCAAAAGGTGCATGCACTTTGCAGTGTGCAAATGGCATAATGCTCGCAAGGTTGGTAGCTACCACTTCTGTGCCAGTAGCTGCAATGCATTTTGGGGTAACTTGTTCTCTATGGCACTGCCTGAGATCAGGTGAATGAAAGGAGCTCTTCATGCGAAACCATAATGGAGGGCTCCTTCATGGCATGCACATATACATCATCGACAATCTGCGGATTCTCGATAGGAACAATGGTATGATATGATGGCTCTTTGCCTTTGGAAGTGGTAACTTGAGCATCTGGTTTCTCTGCTTCTGCGGTGACAAAATGCACTTCAGGAATGTTGGAATAGGGATGTATGGGCATCTCGTCAGGTGCTTCAGTTGCACTCACAGTGGGTTGCAAAGCTGGTGACTCAATACTGTCAGCAGGTGCAATGCCTGTAGTTGTAGAAGGTGTGCTCTCTTAATTGGATGTATTGCATGGTGCGCACCACAGAATTTCAATGCCATTGAAGACTTGCCTCTTCCGAAGTGTCATCAACTCCCAATTGAGTGCATAAATGTGCTCTTCCTTTGTTAGTTGCACATTTGGTGCACTTTGCATATACTGTACTGCAGGAGCCAAAGCAGCAATGTACATTGACTGTAAAGGTGCTGCTGGAGCTGGATGAGGCACTATATTGTAGATGAGCTGTGAATTGGTATTCGATGAAAGTCAACCAGTGGTGATCTGCCCTGGGTTGCACTTATGCCATTCCTCCATGCACTCACCTAAGAAGTTGCCTGGAATAGAACACAGCATGAATGCACTGCCTGGGAGTACAATGTGCCCTTCCGCATTTTGCCTACACTTTCCTTTGCTAATAAGGTGCTCAATTGAAGCGCACTCAGGGATATAATGCCCTGTTTGACTGCAACCATTGCAAGTGTTATTGTTCGAATGAGGTGTGCCATTTCTGCCATCTCTGTGTGATGTGCTCAATGTGGTAACTATCATCTGTGTCATGCACTCGAATAGGACTGAGATGTCTTCTGCTTTGACTGCAGGTGTGCTAGGTTGTGGCTGGGAAACAGGTATGCTGGGTGCTGAGTAGGGTGCATACATATCGAGGTTTTGCACTGTGAGCCCAGTAAGTGGCTGGAAATAGCATGCTGGGCTTTCAAAGATAAAGTCGATCACATTGCATATTGCATCTAATGAGTACAGCACATTTGCAGGCTGATTCGGTACTGCAATTGCAAGGCAGCTCAAAATGTGCTCGAGCTGGTCTGGTCGAAACACCCTAACGAACATGCAGCTTTGGTCGTAGTGCACCAATATACCTTGTGCAACTAAGTATTCGCTGATGTTGAAAAATGCATGATAATAGCACGTGATTTTTTCTGTGGTTATGAGGCCAATGCATGCAGTTTCACCAATAAGCTTGTCTAGATTACTAATACTCTATTTGCTGCCATCTCTAGAACCAGGGTAAAGCTTGAGGACAGCATCTTTAAATGCGCCATAGTTATGCATTGCACTATACTCCAGTAGCAGTTTCCAAGTGTCCACAGTGTCGCTGTCCAAGTAGTGCACAGTGTGGAGTTTCTTATCAGTCTTGTCAGTGACATTACAATCATGGAGAAGTTGTGCAAGCTCCTCAAAATACTTCTGGAGTTTGCACAGTTTTGCAGGGTCGAAATGCGGCGCATTTTGGTTAGATGCAGATGGCATGTGCATGGTAGCCATGGTAGGTGAAATAAGGTGTGTAGAGTTAAGATCTGGTAAAATCACAGTGAAATTCGAAGGTGGGGAAAAATGCAGTGATGTGGATGGAGTTAGGGTAGGGAGGGATGATTCAGGTGAAGGTGGAGGTAAAGACAGCGCGGATGAGTGATGCATGTTGCTTAAGAAGGGTGATTTGAATACTGGTATTTCCCCAAGCTGGAGTGTAGTTGCTAACAGCTTGGAATGGAGAGTGCAAAGGTGGTTAATGTTGAAGCAAAGGGCAAGTTGATGGTGGTCTAAATAAGGTCTGGTAACCTGAAACCCCTTGCAGTGGGCTCCAGAAATGATGTGTTCCATTGGTACTCAGTGCAGAGTCTCAACAGAAGGGGTGAACACTAAACCTACAACTGCAGGCATGCTCAGGGTGAGGGGGTTCAATTAGAGGGCCTCAGATCATTTTTCGGGGTGCAGGGACTACAAAGAGGCTGGTACGGGGGCTCTCGAGGTGTGCACTAGTTGTGTATGCAAAAAGGAAGGTATGTGCAATGGCAAAAAAGTGCACAATGCAAAGGGGCAAAAATGCACAGTGCAGAAAAACGTGCAACGGGAGCACAAAAATGCGCAATAATGAGGGAGATAAAAGTGGGAGGTGTAGTGGGAGAAGGACAGCACTGGGATGTGCTGCAAGGGTGGTGCACAGGTTAGGGGCACAAATGAGATGTGAGCACAACAGGTGGAAAAATGCGCAAATGGTGTGCAAAATGCAGCTATACAATAAAATGTGCAAATGGTGCGCAAACATGGCTATACTAAGGGCACACTACATGAGTGCACAAATGAAGATGAAGGATGCAATGCAGAGATGAAACGCAGCAATATGACAAAGGGATGAAAATGATATGCAAACATGGTTATATGAAGGGCACACTACAAAGGTGCACAGACTATGTGTGACGCTGGATGAGCTATGGACTATGAGGGGGGGGAAAGATCCTTCTGATTCTCTATCTGTCTGCTGACTATGTACAAATGGCTTATGTGATAAAAACAGTAAAATAAAGTGTAAAAATAGAAAGTGCCATGTGCTAGCCACAAGTGCATCCATTCGCCTATCTAAACCTGACTGCACTATGCCACTGCCTTCGCCAATAAGATTTGTGCATGCTATAGCCCAATACCCAACTGTTCTAGTATGACGCTCTATTTTTGGTGCACATTGGGTCCTGTGTACTCTTCCCGATTAATCTGCTTTGGTGTTATGCATTGCATGCTGCACCTTAGTAATAATGATGTGATCGACCTGTGCTAGTTACCAGATAAGGTGATGCCAATTGAAAATGTGGAAGAACTATGTATAAGGAGATGCTGTGTGAGGCCAAATAGTGCCAAAGCACCAGGATTATGTGAAAGCGCCCAAGTGCACACAGTCCAATGCCAAATAGGCACCAAGCACCCAGATTATGTGAGAATGTGCAGTTTGCTCATGCTGGAATTGTGGTGCATCTCGAATAAATGTACCAGTAAGCTGGAAGCTGTGATGCACAGCACAATTGGTGTGTTGGATTGTGTGTGTGGTAAGGATAGTGCAATGAGTGTGCAGCAAAGAAGGTGAGTTGTGGGTAAAGTGTAAAAGGAGTGCGTAAAGGTGCATTGAGCATGCAATAACAGTAAAAGGCAGATAAGGAGTGTGGAGGGGGGGCACACAGAGGCGGTTTAAAGCATAACAAGGTCCATTTAGAGCACATGACGGGGGATCCAAAGGTGCAGTAGAAATGTAAAAGGCACACAAAAGTGCACCTAAGCAGTCGAAAAGTGCACTGGAGCGCACTGGAGCACATTAGAGCACATTGGAGCACATTGGAGGGCAGAAAGTGGACGAATGCACACAAATGCAGACAAATGCACATGGAAGTGGACAAAGGCGCATGGGAGTGCACTTGGGCACACAAAAGTGCATGAAGGTGCAGAAAAGCATGCTGTGCAAAGTGAGTAGAAGATGTCTAAGCAGTGTGCACAATCACGAAAAATGCTGTAGTACGAGTGCAGAGTGATAGGGAGCCATATAAGCATGATGGAGATTACTGAGAACCAGAACAATGTGGTCACAATGAGTATTCATGGCTTGTGCAATATTCACAGTGATTGCAAGGAGCTCAATGTGAGTTTTGACTCTAATTTGAGATTGGGATTTTTATCTCATTGAACTGAAGTTTAATTGACTTACCATGTAATCTTTTTCCACCACTGCCCATTGATGACCTGATCCAGGACCACTTCCTTTTCATCAAGCTTTTTCATCTCATCCAAGACTATAAAGTATTTCTTCTTGGTGTTTAAGAGCTGTTATTTGAATTGCCTTCCACACCTGCAAATTCTGTGATAGGGCACAGTAGTATGCTGTCCAATGCATAATCACAGGAATAATTAATGCTAGGACCTTCTGGTACATATCAGCCTGTTCTTTATTCAACAATCCAAGTGCAAATGAGTGGTTGTTAAATTATTTTGCTACTTCACTGCTCTCATCCATGATTTGGGTGAGCTCAGGGTTTTCTTTCTTGTAATCAGCAAGTATCAAAGGTATCTTCATAGTTGATCAGCTTGCACAATGCCACCACACCTCAATCTAATGTACTTGATGACTCCAACAATCTGCAGCAAGCAGCCAGGGAAATTTCTCAACAATCAAATAGTGGCCCTTTCTTTCTTTGGCCCCAGCATCTTCCCAAACACTGATTGGGCGAACATCAAGGTCCTGCAAGTGTTCAAGCTCTTTTTTGAGAAGCTGAAAGATTAATTGTCCTGTCTTTTGCTGGGAAGATTGATCATAAATGTTCATCAAGTGCACCTAATTATTCCCAATCTGGAGATAAGAATTTCGACATACCTGGCAATTCATTGTGAACATGAATGCAACAAGGTATTTTTTTGATATGTCCTTCTGTCCATTGCACTGAAGACATGGATTACCTAATATGGTTATCTCTGATTGTGGATCACAATTTGCTTCTGCATTTATGCGAGAGTTAAATAACATATTGAAGATTCAAACCAAATTATCTACAGCATATCACCCACAAACTGATGGGCAGACAGAGAGAATGAATCAGGAGTTGGAGCAGTACCTATGCATGTTTGTCAATCACTGACAAACTGACTGGCCTGAATGGTTGGCAATTGCAGAATTTTCTCACAATAATAAATTCCATTTGGCTACTTGCATGTCACCCTTCTTCGCTAACTATGGGTATCATTTCAGAATGGGAGTAGAACCTTGAAGGGAAGTCAAGGTACAGTCAGTAGAGGACTTTGTATCAAAAATGTGGAAGGTGCAGGAGGAAGCAGAGGCGGCATTGATGAAAGCACATGATGACATGATGCGACATGCAGATCGTACTCGACCTGTTGCTCCAGAGTACAAAGTTGGTGACTTGGTATGGCCAAATATCCAGGATCTAAATATTCCACAACCTTCAAGAAAGCTTATGGAGAAGCAAGTTGGCCCATATCCGATTTCTAAAATAATTTCACCCAATGTAGTAGTGTTAAAATTACCTCAATCATTCAAGATTGATCCTGAAATTAATATTTCCCATTTATGCCCTTACCACCCACCCACTATTCTGGTCAACAAACTACTCCACAGCCTCCAATAATGGTAGAAGGTGCTCCAGAATATATTGTGGAAGAGGTTTTGGACTCATGTCTTCGATGAAATAAATTAGAGTTCTTAATCAAGTGAAAGAACTACACTGACGAAAATAACTCATGGAAACCCAAAGAGAATTGTAAGCGAGCACATAATGCAATCTCCCAATTCTTTAAACATAATCCAAATGCTTCATGTCGCATTGCTAGAATGGTGTATGAGGGGATGAATTTCTGGCCTTACCAGAATTTCACAGAAGGGACAGATATGATATTTTCTTGCCTGGAAGTTGAGGCATAAAAGGGGGGTAATGTTAGGAAACAGTCTCCTGACATGCCTATTACATAATAATATTTTTTATTTTTTTATTTTTTTTATTTCATCAAAATATGCTACCAAATGCCTATAAATGCTTTATTTGTCAGCATGGGAATTTTGTATTTACATGCATCAATATGTATGCACATGTACGTGCACATTGGTAGCAACATAGTACAATATATGTAACCTAGTATATAACCTTGAAATAAATACTAGGGGACCTCAGTTGAGTTCTCTTAGGTATTCCATCCACATTTGTGGTGTGAAATGCCTATTTCAGCCAACTGATCTATTTTTAACCCATCACATCAAATCCATCAAACCCCCCATCATGCGCACGTGCCCTGCCACCTTCTTGTAAGAGAGCCTGCATGGTCCAGCTAGCAGAACAGTGGGTGTTGCCCTAACACATCATCACCCTGCACTTCCATCGCTAAGCCCTTCCCTGAATCCTTACTTTCATGAGCCACCTTTCTAATGTTATCAGGGCAGTAATCACAGCTGATGAGATGATTTGTCAGGACTGATATTTTACCAGTGAGCTGTGTTACTCTGACTTTGGCTGTCATGATGACCTTGTTGAAATTAAATTTTGATGCATGCTGCATACATGAGGCAATGCATGCAGCACACACATGTTACTGTGCTTACTGCGCATACATGTGGTAAACACATTCCTGAGTCATGTGACATCCTCACTATTATGTATATAAGGAGAACCTGTACTGTAGTAGATATAGAGTGTTCTTACCTCTGCTAAACCCTAGCTCTAAGACTAACTAAACCCCAGGTAGGTCATAAGGAATGTGTCATCTCTTCCTCTGTGCAGCGTATGTAGTCTGCTCCAACAGACCTCATCAGTTGTTGATCTGAATTTGGTGAAGACTTGGGCTGACCTTCTGAAAGAAGTATGTTAGTTGGCCATACAGCTTCAACCAGACCCCCAGAAATGGCTTCATTTTCAGCCACTCTAACTTTAGTGAGCTCATTCTTGATGCAATATTTACATCTCGCACCAAAGAAGGTGGAGTTGACTTTGTTGGCATCTTGATGGTAATATTCCCAGACCCAGGACTTCTCTCGTGGCATGGGGATATGACAGAAATAGTGTATTTTGCCCAATATTGTGGCTCATGATGTTGTTGGTACATTTTTACATCTAGGTTTGATGGCCCATTGCAGTTAGCCGACTGACCCAACTGACCCCTCTAAATGTCGACATTGAAATGACTGACCATAATTACTGACTGACCTGGGTAAGGTCATATCGGATTTGACCGGTCAGTCACAACACTGATGAAGGCATGATGCCGATTGAAATACCCCATGAAAATGCAATAGTAGGACTGTATGTGTGCTCGTGATTTGAAAGAACTTGGACATGCCACGTGAAACGATGGCCCACTAGCACAAGTACAAGACTTACCTGCATGACTCCAGGTCATGAGCGAGCATTTTCACCTCTGCTAGTGTTGCCAACGGCGCGGCTCAGAGCTGCGAGCCACTATTTTGGGCGAGCCGCGCTGGTAAATCGGCTCTGGGCTGTATCTGGCTCAGCTTTCAGATTGGAGTAAGCATGGTTTTCACTTTCTTATCTTTGTGATCAGCTGATTCTTATCTTGTTCTTATCTCTACTAGATAGATCGCCATAACGACTGCACCACCTGTTCCTACCATCACCACCACACCCTTCGTCAACCTCCCATGCCTATCCATGCACCAGCAAGAGGTGGAAATAGCCCGAAATGATGATCTTGGACAGCAAATGGGTGTGAATGGCGGCAACTGTCATTTGCACTGCTGGTAAGGGTTATTTTGTTCTGTTTCTTGTATTTATATACTAACTAAGTGTTTTTCTTCTTTCTTTAGGGTATAAACTATGGCTAACGATGGAGGCTGACACTACGCAACCCACTAACGCCCATTTTCCTGTGCAAACGGGATGTCAGGCCTTCAGAATGGACAGGAGATGGAGAATGGGTGCAGGTGAGGGTTGAGGGGTACCGGGAGACCTGTGAAGGGGGACCGGCAACAATCACTGACAGGTGTGGAGGTGTGGAAGGATGATGCAATAGGGGGGTTCAAAGCTGGTCGCATGCGCATGCACAGCCTGCATACGCATACACCGAGGCCAGCCGTAGATTACATAACATAGGTATTCAGGCTCCAATTACCGTCACCATTGTCGCGCTGCTTGCGCGTCTTTGCTCTGCATCATATTTCCTTCTCTCCTCTTAATTTAATCACTATCCACTGTCGTTACTCCTTATCTTTCCATATACCACTCTTTTACAATGCCACGAGGCAAGAAGAACATCAAAAAATCCACCATTCCTGAACTCCCATGGTCCGAGAACAACCACGCGTTCACTTGGCGATTGCTCGATGAAATTGCCAAGAATGCAAACTACAAGGTCCTTTTTGGGAAAAAAACCAAGGATGAGGTTTGTGTAGTACTACCTACTGTGAGGTGAGATCTCACAAGTGCCTATTTTTTCAGAACACAAGTGGTGAAACAAAAGTCACAGTGTACTGTCGCATCGCTGCTGTTCTCTTCCCGAAACTCTATGAGCAGGATGAGAACACCATGGGGGATCATGTTAAGAGTAAACTCGAAATGTATGTGCTCTGATAAGGCTCAAAACTGTTGTTACTGAGAAATTTTCTCTCCAGACTGACTAGGGCATATCACAAACATGCCGTTTGCTTGCGTAGGACTGGCGACGGCGTTGGCAACCCTGATGAGGATGAGGAAGGTGCCAATAGTCCTGTAGAGAGTCAAGAAACGATTCAGGCCTCTCGGATCCCTGGTTCCGGCCCCGATGATTCCACCCCGGAAGCCGACATGAATATCTGGAGTGCGTGGTTCCTGATTATTCTAAGTAACAGATAACATTCCAACATCCCTTTTCAGAGCAAATTGAAGCTGTCTTCCCGTTCTTCCCTGTGCTCTACCGCATCTTTGCTACCCATCCTAATGTGGTCCCCATCTGTGCAACCACTGCACTTGGACCTCGTGGTCGCGAGACTGTCTGGTATCAGCCACCAACTGCTACTCAGGCTCCCCCTCAGCCAATCATGGATGACTTAATTGATCCTTCACTCTGCACAGCCCAGGCCAGCCCTCCTGCCTCGCCCTCTCCTCGTTCCTTTGGGGATGATATCAGTGATATGGTGAACACTGCACCACCTGCCTCTCAGCCTATTCCGCACAGTGAGAAGAAGGTTTGTTTTGCAAAGCCATCGTCATACACTCAAGAAGCACTCCAAAAGGCCCATGCAACTCTCACAAAGGTTCCTGCCAAGCGGACTTTAGGCGAGACGCTCATGGAAATGCAGGAGTAAGTTCATCTTCGCATTTTCAACAACACAAGCATGGTGACCTTCTGATTCATAGGAAAGGCCTTGCAATCCTTCATCAGGAGGCATTCGAGAAGATTCTGATCGCAAAGCGAACTCACTTGCTCGATGAAGTCAAGTTAGGGCTTCGGACTCCTGAGTCGTACCACCAGAAGATGGAGGAATTGGAGAATCAGGTTATGTTCAATACACCCGGTCCATCGAAGCGTCAGAAAATGCGAGCACCCTCACCTGATTGGGACCTCAGCAGCTTCAATGACTCTTCTTCGGAATAATTCTTTGTTTTTTTTTTCGAAACCCACTCTACATCATATGGTGACATTCTCTCTTGATCTCTTCATTTTTACGATCTGCTTGTTTTCTCAGACCGAGCCTCGTGGTACGGTGATACCCGCTACATAATTTCTATTGTCTTTTAATTACTTCCATACGCTATTAACTCCATCACCAATTGACGACGTTTTGCTTCACCTTCATTGTCATCATCTCCTGTTGGAAGATCCCGTTCTCTCCGATCCTGATACTCGTCGTAAGGTCCATGCTCACCAAGAAATTGCATTGCGGCACCGCCTCCCTCCACATCAATAATGAGATTGTGTAGGATAATGGCGACAGTAATCCAACGTAGCGCACATCCATGTTCTAGATTTGAATTGATAGAGACTCGTAGACCATGCAGACATTGAAAGTGGCCCTTGAGTGCACCCATGCAGTGCTCAGAATGAACACGGAGAGATGACATGATTCGGTCAAACAGTGTGTTTGCGGGATCTAGCGAGGCTGGGCGTTTGTGAACTGGGATTGTACGAGTCATGACTGCGTAGGCCGAATCTGTCCATGCAAACTCTTCACCTTCAAAAAGAAGCTCGGGATGCACAACAGCAGTGGTGTGTTGGAAAGCTGCAGCATCATGGGCAGATCCTGTTAATCCATGAGAGAAGTCACAGATATGGAGATTTGACGGAGTGTTGCCAATCTGCCAAGGACTCATTAGAAGAAGATCATTGAGCACATTTCCAATCATAATGCACCTGAACGTTGAGACCATAGTTGGATTTACGGGTGTAATATGCATTACCATGGAGCCCAGGTCTTTCGGCTAACATGACAATCGTGCCATCATACATCAACCATCCCTCCCGCCACAACCCTTTGAAGCCTAGACAGTTATCTATCCACTGCTTCTCCACCTCTTTCTCCTCAGGTGTCAACCTTCGGACAAAGAGATCATACAAACTTTCGATCGCAGTAAAGCATCGTGACGTATAATTCTCCACCGAACCTTCACCACAACCTGCTATCCTCGATAGATCTTCCACAGAAGCACCATTCCCAGAACGGCCCATGCGATAGAGAGTGACAGCAAGTTGCTTCTCCACTGGTGTTTGCCCAAGGTTCGAGTGATTGGTGAAGACAGGGTGATCCTGGATGAGTGTGAGGATTGTGTGGAATACCAAGGGTGTAACATGAAGCATAGAGACAAAGCGATGGTGGGTATCAGGATTTTGGGCATACTGCCAAACGAGATGAAGATTTCCGGCTTTCGGGACAGGATGACGACCATTGATGTAGCGCGTTTGTTCGATCGCGAGGATGGAGGCAACATCAATGCCAAACTGCAAACAGATCTCCCTAAGGTCCTTGGGAGGGAAAAAGATGTGACAAGTAATCATAGACAGAAGATATGCATTAACCACTTCATCGTGAACCGATCTGGCGGGCATCTGGCCGGGCAGCAGGTAGGGTTACGCGGTGGACGCGTCTTGAGGCACGCGGGAATGCAGCGGAGAATGAAAACGGCAGTTTTACATAAGCTCGGCGTATGCGTATGCGGGCTGCGCATGCGCATGCGACCAGCTTTGAACCCCCCTAATGATGCTCACACATATGCACATGCACACACATGCACATTGACGATGACCGTGAGGAGCACCCCCACCACCTCGCTGCTGCAAGCGTCTGCTTGCAGGGTGGGTGGGGGTGGATGGGGGCTTTCGATGATGACCGTGGATGACATCATCCGAATTCATGCCCTCGAGCAACTGCTCGAGGGGTGGATTGCGGGAGGAACACTGACCGTGGACAACTGTGACAACCACACCCGCACCTCAATCATCCCTCCATCTGTGAGTGGATGCCACCCGCACCTGCAGCCTCTGCAATCCAGAGGGTGAGCCATAGCTCACCACTGCAGCAGGGGCTCCTCATTGCATGGTGGTGGGGACACGAGGTGGGGGATGCAATCTTTGGCACCTCTGATCCTATCGCTCAACATACTCTTATCACCCAATCTCCACTGTATGACAACTTTGATAAGAACCACTGGGCTCCACGGAAATCTTGTTTACTTATGTAGTTCTGTATCTCTGTATTAATAGGCTATTGTTATCAATACTTCTGTTTTTAGCCCATATGAACTATCACATAAGAGAAGCAGGCCTATACTTTGGTTTCTTTTCCCCCCCATCTTCCTCGCTCTCCTCTCTCACTCTCTGTTTCTTATCATGCCTCGTGGAAAAAAACCTTTGAATACAGAAGATATTTCTCAAGCCCAACCGCCGGAAGAGGAGGAAGAGGAGGAAAATGATGAATAACTTCCATTTCTGCTTGGATGATGAAGAAGAGGGAGAAGAAGAAGAGTAAATTCCATTTCTACCTTAAATGATGTACATGTATGCAGCATTGTATAATGTATGTTATGAAGATATAACTTGAGATCCTGATTTCGGGCAATGGAACAGGTAGCCCACAGGTACTTTTGAGTGTACCTGCACATATCCACAACCCATGGGTCACAAGCCACATGTCAGACAAGTACGGGTAGTCATACCCACTGTCTCCCGCTGTATTGTTCACCAACAGCTCCTGCATCGAAGAAGACCCACAATTGTGGGGTCCTTCAAGTACAGGAGCTGACTGCTTCGTGAACCATCATCAGGGCTGGGAGGAATCCACCCCTTGAGCGGTGGTGGGTGGGGTGTAGCTACGAGAATGGACAAAGAAAAAGAAAAATCCACACGGGTAATTGTGGGTACCGCTGCAGTGACTGACCATGCCTGTACCCATGCCCGCAACCCACAGGCTCATGAGCCATGGGTCAGCGGGTATGGGCAGACCCACCATCTCCCGTCGCGTAATAGCTCCTGCGTCTGGGAAGACCCGCGATTGCGGGCTTCGTCGAGCACAGGAGCTAAATACGACGACGACATTGCATCGTCGTCGTCGTCACCGGGGCCGGGGCCAGGGTAAGGATCCACCCCGTGAGCAGTTGCTTACGGGCGTGGGTGGTTCGCGTTTGCAAGTGAGGGGTGGTAGTGGTGACGTGGCGGTCATCCGGAGTAAAACAGATCCACCCTGCGAGCAACCGCTCGCAGGCATGGGTGTCATCTTGTAGGTGGTGACGTAGGGGATCCACCACCCCACGGTGGCTCGTGGCGGTGGGTGTCGTTAGCAGGTGAGGGTGGCAACTACAAAAAGAAAACACACTGTTAGTGGATTAAACAAAGAAAAGAAGAAAAAACGTACCGGGGGGGCCAAACGACACGCCGTTTGCCCCCCCCCTTGCCCTCGTCCCCTTGTTCTCCCTTCTCGTCACCCTCCATATCCACCCCATGGTGAGGGTGCTGAGCATGCCGGGGGGGGGGTTGGGACGTGTCCGGGGGGTCTGTGACATGCCTGGGTGCGCGCTCGTTCGTTCTTGGGCCATGGTCTGTGTTCCAGAGAAGGGCAGAGTGGGAGGTATGGCCATCATGTCGTTGATGACGCGGCGGGCTGCGTAGACGCATGAGGGGTCGTTGTGGGCTCATGGGGCAAAACGGGGGCAAGGGGGTAGAGCAGGGAGGGACTGGGGGGTGCGGACAGCTTCCCATAGCATCCTTGTAGGTCCTAGAGCTGGCGGCAAGGTTCGTCCAGAGAGCAGATGACATGTTTTGACGAGCACGGTTGCTCGTCGTCTCGAAACTCCGTTTCCTCGGCAGTAGAGGGGCCCTGTGTGTCGTTTACGGCCTCGTTGACCGTCTCCGGGGTGTCGGTGGTCGTCTGGGTGGCCCTAGGTATCGTTTCACGGCGGGTTGTAGCAGTAGTTGCCGCCGTCCACCGTTGTTGGGGTGACGGAGCAGGCGACGGTGGGTGCTCAAGGTGCAAACAACCCCATTTGGACAGCGAGGAGGGGTGTGCGCATGCGTCGTATGTTGTTGTAGTAGTAGATAAACTAAAAATAATAAAAAAGCAGTTAGTATTTGAAAAAAAAAAAGAAAAGAACAATTAAACACTTAATTTACATGCGGAGGGGCCTCAGGCTCCTCCCAGCTACATAAAAAATATCTCACATCCCTTTTGGAGGGGAGGAGAAAACCGCGTGATGCCAGGTGTAGTCGTTACGAAGATATGCAGAAATCTAGAGTGGGAGAGATAAGAATTATCAGTCTGGCTGATCACAAGGATAGAAAGTCAAAAACATGCTTACTTTCATGTTACAAGGCTCCCAAGTGCTAGATGGCAGTAGAAAACAAAAAAGGAGAGCGTAGGATAGCGTAGATGGAGAGAGGGAGAGCAGGCAACGCAGGACGAACGGCCAGCGCGATAGCAACTGACGTGTGCTATATTTGGACGGCTAAGCCGCTCTGAGCCGCTCTGGAGCCGTAAAAATCGGCTCAGCTTGTAAGCCGGAGCCGCAAAATCGGCTTAGGTGCGTGAGCCGCGCCGAGCCGAGCCGTGGCAACACTACTCTCAGCCCGAACAGATTCAGCACATCGCGGAAACATGGAGAAGAAAAAATTCGGTGGGTTACAAAGGCTACGAGGAGCATATGCAGATGGCAGGCTTGAAGAAGTTTGGGTTGCTTTAGATGCAGATTTTGAGTGTTGGATGACTTTGATTCACCCCACAGATTGGTTTCCTTCATAGACAGCGCCTACTGTTCAGCTGGAGCATCAATCACAGGACATGGATACTTCAGAAAGCTTCGAATCTGATGGACATCATCAAGCGTTCGAAGGAAGACAGAGTCAGTCATACTCATTAATGCATCTACCGTTTGACCAAGAGAATGCCGTTACATTTTCCGGGCCGAAGCTTCAAGCGGTATTTGTTGGGCTAAGAGAAGGAGACTGCATTGAGGTCCGCTTGGATAACCATCTAGATTGCAGGCTCAGGACTGAGGAAGTACATGTCCTAATCGCTTCGTGAATCATATGCCTGTAAACAGGGTCATCAAGGTCCTTCATTTGTACACTAAGTCTCCAAACTATCAAACTACAATCTCCAAGTCCCAAGCTGAAATTGTGATGATGGATCCCAGGAATGTAAGCCTAGTCATGTCTCCTATGAGCCGATTACCATACAACAAATTAAAAGAGTGTGAATCAGGTGTAAAGTGTCATCAGATTAGATTAATCTTCACTTCAACGGGATAACAACTGGCAGGATCAAATTCCTGGTAGGGAGACGCTGCTTTGTTTGGGTTGTAAACCAAGATGGTTTGCTGATAGTATTTGGCCTTGCATAGCGACCACAAGTTCGTGGAACCAAGAGCCGAAAGCAACAGAGATATACCGGACTCCAGAGCTCCATAATCCTGCGCTGCTGGTTGGCCGTAAATTGAGCTTGTGAACCAATGCAGAGGAGAGGCAGACGATATTTGAGTTGCGTTTGCAATCCGTCCACCCGTCACACTCAAGGCTTGCAAGGAGCCGTCGATTAAACGCTGTACGGGATAACTGTTGTATGGGTATGACGTCTTCGTCTGTCCGTGGCATCAGCAATCGAACTTGTAGTAACAATCTAGTTGCCATTTACCGATGTGAAGAACAAGTCTCCCCCGGTTGTGGCACCTGCAACGTCTTTCAGACATTATTCTCCCCAGTGTAGAACACACTTACCAGCTGTTCCCAGGACCAACAAAGCCTTGGCAGTGTCGTCTGTCTTATTGACAGCAGAAAGGGTGAAATTGCGAGACAGTGTAGAGAATGATCGTCCTACACACATCTGTAGTCCAAGAGCAAAGAGCATACAGATGGAAAGTGAGTAAGAAATCTGCATCTCTAAAGCCTTGGTGAGCGATGCCACGAGAGGAGCAGTAGTGCGATCCAGCGCTAGCACGAAGAACCTTTATCCCCGGCTGAATGCTGATACGGTGATTTAAGGCCTATTGCCACACGATTTGATCAAAACGTGCCCAGAGACAGGCGTGAAAAGTACTTACTGGTCTTTGCCATAATGGGAGGACAGTTAAGGAACAGGTTTCGGAAAGTCCCAAAACCGAGAGCGAAACCAGGCAAGGTGGCTTGAGAGGACATTTTCTGAAAAGAAAATGGGACGATAAGATAAATAAATTAAACGCTATGATAGATACAAGTTAAGCAACAAAATATCGACGTGAGATGAGAGTAGCAATGACTGCAGATCCATAGTGCTGAGCACCGCTAGGGTAATGGTGGTGAAAGTTCATTCGAACCGGACTTTTGTAGAACCGAACCCTGCGTCCGGTTCAGAGTTCATGTAGAGGTGCTGAACCAAACCAAAGGTCTGGTTCTGGGGGTGAGTTATTAGTCAGTATTATATTAGTTCCCGTACCCACCGACGAAGCCATGAGCAGTACCCACGCATACCCGAATTCCCCGCCAGATTCGTCGGCGTTTTTCTTTGATTCAAACATGACACGTTATTTCTCATAGGAGTTCTCATGTTTCCCGGGCCCTGGCACCCCCAACCGTAGATAAATTTCGTCGCATGACGAGCCTCAACATACATATGTACATCGGACAGGCCCTTTTTAAGGTTTATTTCATAGTGGACCGCTAATTGATTGATGTTTCATGTTTCATGCTCCACTTGCTACAGGGAACATGGATTTCTCCGATTTAGTCTTGTTCAGGACTGTCTTTTATAGTACAGTTGCGGACAACTAAAGCCAACAAAATAATTATCTCGGGAATCAGATTTTTTGGCAGAAATCTGACAACGAATCTGAAATCAGATGGGTAAAAGGAGCTCAAAAATGGTCTTTTGTATTGTTCCCATGGGTTTTCGGCCGCGCCAAAATTTTGAACAACATTTTTCAAAAGTTAGGGTCTACAAATGGCTAAATCTCGGTACCTAGGGAACTCAGCAAACCCAGCAACCGTCGATGTCTCGATGAACCCGGCAACCCTGGCCATCATGACCGTCTGGTTGATGGCACGGTGCTGCTTTTGCTTGCGCACCGCCCATGCAGCAGCGGCACCCGTTAGACCCTTATGGTAAGCACTCATAAACCGCCACGATCGGTTATATCGTTGTTGCGATCGCAAGGACTTGCTCACAACATCTGGGCCTTTAGCATATGTTGATGGACGTGCTGCATCAAAATATAAGCATATAGTACTTTTTAATTGAGCAGCTCATTACATTTTTTAGTTGCAGTTTGCCTAAGGTAGGCGGCACTAGGAACCGTTTACCTTATGTAAGCAACTGTGACCTCTTGTTGCATCCACATCAGCTGCATCGAGAAGCAACTTTCCACAATTCTATTCCCAGGGAACTGTGGTTAAGAGGTTAATGAAGGACTACCAGGGAACAGAATGTTAAATTTCTATATATTGGTGTTGCTAATAGATATTTATGCCAATTTTTAAAAAAATTTCTAATCACCTCCCAATGTGGTTTTAATGCAATCCCCGCAATTTGACTTTTTACTTGAAAGATATTTGGCCAGTCACATGTGTGTTTATGTAACCATACACGTGATGTTCCAACCAATCAGAATGGACTGGGAAATGAATGAAAAAAAATCATTTCCCTCCCTTAGTCCCCAAACATGGCTCCAAAGACTAAAGCTGCACAAAGACATCTGTTACGGGAAGTACTGCGGACGGAGATCAAATTCTTTTTGTTTCTATTGTCTTTCACAAACGCACACTCACGCTATTGTCTTCTAAACATAGTAGCTACAATGACGGTGCCTGTCTCTATTGTTCTCGCCATCTCTACTATTCTTCTCACTTCGTTATTGTTCCTTCTCTATTGTTACTATTGTTCTCCCTACAAGACTTACTCCATTTATGATCTCGCATGTGTACTATTTAAGTTGTAAGACAACGACCAGTCAAGCTCAGCTTGACCTGGTCTTTCTATGCTCTTAACGACCAGACATCTAAGACATTCTCAAGTCATCGCTTACGAGCTTCGACAGTCTAAGAATGCTCACAGATAAGTTGTCACTTAAGAGCTTCAACTAACATTACGATTTAGGAGCTTCGACTATAACAAAAGGTCAAGCTGATCTGAACTCTGCCGACTAACCTCAGTCTAGGCAGCATATACACCACGACACAATTCTTATGAGAACTACCCGACCCTACCCCATCCGAAGAAGAAACATGGCCACCCCATCCACTCCCACCACTTCTACACCACCCACCGCCCCCGCTCATCCTGTTGAGATCAAGATGAGAGCCCCAACTGATTACTCCGGGGACAGAGCAAATGTTATGGTCAATACTCCTAAGTCAAATATAGATCGACACTCGTAAGTGACAACGTTCAGCTGAGGTTCAGATCGCCGAAGCTCGTGAGCAACGGTTGAGTGAAAGACTTAGATCGCGACTCTGTTAGGAGCATAGGAAAGACTAGGTCAAGCTAAGCTCGACCAGTTCTATATTCACTGTTTAAATACTAACAAGCCGGATCGTAGATAAACGAGCAATCGTAAAGAGAACAATAGAGATAATAAGAATGACGAGACAATAGAGAAAGGCATCCGCAGTGTAGACTACAATAAGGTGGGATAATGAAGTTGTAAGGTTAAAGGCACGTGGTCGCAAGACAATAGAGCAGAAACAATAGTGTGAGATGTACGCAGTGTAGAACAGTAAGCACAAAAAAGATTTGATATCCCCACGCCTCTTCATAACATTAGCCCCTTCTCAAGGTTTCAAGTTCCAACCGAAACTAGGTCCTAATCGTCCGCATGGGGTCGAAAGACGCCGCGTCATTGGTCATTGCGGTGAAGGTGCTGAAAGACATAGGAGTCGGGGTGTCGTGAGCGTAGACCCGGGTCGGTAGCTCAATGTCGTTTCCCCCAGCGAAGCGCACCGAGGTGCCGGTGATGAAGGTGGTGAGTTGTGGGAGAGGAGGGGCAGAGATGATTTTAAATAAAATGAGCATGTAACAGAGTAACATAACAAAAATGGACGCGCCAAAGACAACGCCAAGAGCAATGACGATGTAAAGGTTGTAGATCATGGTGGTCGGCTTTAGGTATTGCAATGTCGTGGTGGAACGTCACATGTCAAATTATTCAGACAGAAGAGCACAGAGTGCTCGGGTCACCACTGTCAACAGTGCGGACACTGGTACTCGGGGCAGTGTGAAGAAAAGTGTCCTATTTGCGTGCAGGTGAAGCAGACCGAATTCCACATCCACGCTGGTGCAGGCGCGTGCTCGGTGGCAGTGTGGGTAGGATAAGGGGTGGGCGCTCATTGTGGTGGAGGTTGTGAAACATACGGCGGAAGTGGTGGGTGTGGGGATGTCATTAGTGGCATCTCTTCATCTTCTTCGTCACTTAGTGGTTCTATGATAAAAATCCGTTGTGGTGTGGGGACCCGCTCTCCAGGTCCATAACGGAGCGCCTGCTCATCCAGGCTCCTCATGAGCGGGAGCAGATCAAGATAATAGGCTTCTTCTGTCAGTCATCGGAATACACACTGGAGACGGGAGATGGCTCTGTAGGTTTCAAAGAGATTTTGCACAGTGCTGTGCAGGAACACGCAGTCTTGGGTTACGGGCAGCAGTCTTTCTTCATTTCGGATGTCATCCGTGTCTCAGATGAAGCTGAGGATAAGCTCGAAGGTTCTGACGGGGTCAGGGTCGGGTGTGACATTCATGAAAAAGTGGAGAGGGCGGCTCATATTCAAGAGAGGTTGTGGGTAGATCTGTATTCACCCAGTATTTCAGCAGCATTTTTTAAGTGAGTTGCTGGCTCCCAGGTGTTTTCTGCCATGCTGTATCCCTTCCACTTTACCAGGAATCGAATTCTTCTGCCTGTCCCCCTATGAGCCAAAATAGCTTCAACCTCGTGTTCCAGTTCTCCTTCGATCAGATTGGGTGGTGGAGGGAGGAAGTTTGGTCCGTGAGTCTCGTTCTCCTTGAAACGTGAGAGAAGTGAGGCATGGAATACAGGATGAATTTTCCACTGAGAGGGGAGCCTCAATTCATAGGTGTGGGATGAGATTACCCGTGTGATGGGGAAAAGTCCCTCACGTCTAGGGGTGAGTTTCTTGGTTGGGTATCCTAGCTTCAAATTCTTGGAGTCGAGCCAGACTTTTTCTCCTACCATGAATGGACGGAATCCTCGTCCGTTTTGCCCGATCATTACTTGTTGGGAGAGTTCATGGGCTGCCAGGGCTTCCCGCTGTATGTTTCCTAGTTCGGCTATCCTTTGTTCGGTAGCCGGCACGTTTGTTTTCTGATAAGTCGTGGGGATAGCCCTAGGGTGTGCTCCCATCATTACATAAAATGGGGTATTTTTAATAGCCGAGTGATGCTTCTGGTTGTGTGTGAATTCGGCGGTGGTGAGGTGGCTTTTCCATTGCGAAGGTTTGTTCGCACAAAAGATCTGGAGGTAGATCTCGAGTTCCTGATTTACCCTCTCTGTTTCCCCATCGGTCTGTGGGTGGTAAGCCATGCTCATTGCTAGCCTTATTCCCAGGAGTCTCCCCAGTTCTTGAAATGTGTTCGAGGCGAAGCGCGGGTCTCAGTCGGATATGATCTTATCTGGGAGGCCGAATCTCTTGAATACGTTGTGCAGATAGAGATCGGCTGCCCCTAATGCATCGATGCTCTTGTTACAGGGGATAAAAATTACCCCCTTAGTAAGACCATGGTCTACCACAACCATGATGGTGTCAGATCCATCGCTTATCAGGAGATCCATGATAAAGTCCATGGTAACTAGTGCGAATGGTCAAGTGGCGCTAGATTTGATCGGAGATAATCCCAGTGTTGTCGGGTGTGTATTCACCTTCATCTGTTGACAGGTGGCACAGCCATCGACGTAATTCCAGACAAAAATGGTCATTCCTGGCCACCAATAGTCCCTCCATACTAATTCTAGGATTTGAAATCGGCCGGGGTGTCCTGTAAGTATGTTATCGTGGTACTTTTCCACGATCTTCCTCCTTAGTTCTTTGTCATCTGGGACATAGCATCGATCTTTGAAAAAGACCGTCCCATCATCTTCCATTTTCCAGTCTTCTACTGCTGACTTGATCGGTGGTGTTCCTCCTTCCTTGATGGCCCTTACTATCTCTTTTAGTAAGTCATCTCGCATCATGCTCTCTGCCAGTACTTCCTTCAGTTCGGTGTCAATTGTCTGTGTGAAGATCTCGTCCTTCAGTAAGGTGATGTCATCATTATCATTGTCGATATCAGGTATGTGATCTCCCCTCCGTGATAAGGCATCAGATTGGATCATCATCTTTCCCAGGACATGTACCAATTGCAGGTTAAATTGCAATAGAAAGAGGCTCCACCTAGCCTGTCACCGATTTAATTTCCGTGCTACCCTGAAGTACATCAGGTTCTTGTGATCCGATAGGATCGTTGTTGGGTGTTCAGATCCCTGGAGATAGTGTCTCCAGGTTTCCAGCACTCGTATTATTCCTAACAGCTCCCGATCATAGATCTCATAGTTCTGTTCAGTCGCTGTCAGGGAGTGGGAGATATATCCACAAGGGTGCCAATCTCCGTTGGTGTCAGTTTGTTTTAAGATGGTGCCTGTCACGTACTTTGAGGCATCGCTTTCAATTACAAATGGTTTCCCTGCATCAGGCATCAGTAATACTGGCGCCTCAGAGAATTTCTTCTTTAGTGAGTCGAATGCCCCTTGGCACTTGTCCATCCAGCTGAAGGGCTGGTCCTTCCTCGTTAAGTTGTTGAGTGGCTTAGTAATTGCAGCAAAGTTGCCGATGAATCTCCTGTAGAAGTTTCCGAAGCCTAGGAACGATCTAACCCCCTTTACGTTAGTTGGAGGTGGCCAGTCCTTTATTCTGCTTAGCTTAGTCGGGTCCATGGCTAGCTGGTTTGGTCGCAGAATCAGTCCGAGGAACTTGACCTCCTGTACATCGAATCTAGATTTCTCGGGTTTCAGGTACAGGTCATTTTCCCTTAGCCTTGCTAGGACTCTTTTCGTTCTTTCCTCATGTTCCCCCTTATCTTTAGAGAAGATGAGAATATCGTCCATGTAAATTACCAGCCACCCCTCGTTCAGCATGTCTTGGAAGATGTCGTTCATCATTGCCTGGAAAGTTGCCGGGGAATTACAGAGGCCAAAAAACATGACTTTGGGTTCGAACAGCCCTTTGTTGGTTTTGAAGGCTGCCTTCCACTCGTCTCCCTTCTTTATTCAGACATTGTGGTATCCCCATCTGATGTCTAACTTAGTGAACCACTTCGCCCCTTTCAGCTTATTGAGTAGATCACCGATCAATGGAAGTGGGTAGGAGTTTTTGATGGTTCCTTCGTTTAAATATCGGTAGTCTTGGCACGGTCTGAGTGCGTCAGAGTCCTTTTTTGCTATGAAGAAAAATGGCGATGCCATAGGGGACTTGGATGGAGTGATATATCCCTTCCTCAGGTTGTCATCGATGAACTTGTCCAACTTTTTCTGTTCCGCTGGGGTGATTGGGTAAACCTTGCAGTCTTTCGGGATGAAGTCTGGCTTAAGCTCGATCGCGTGGTCCCACAGTCTCGATTCGGGAAATCTTTCTGATGCTGCTTTTTCGAACATGCTCTGATACTCTTTATATTTATCAGGGAGCAGGTCATCGAGTGATCGTTTCTCTTTGATGTCTTCCTTTTCGTGAGCAAGCCTCTGCGAGATGGAGGTCTTTGGTCAGATATGAGTCATGTGGGAGAAGGCGAATCTGCCAGTTAATCGAGATCGAGTGATGCGTGAGATATGCTTGAGTGCCTGGTAATTTGGGGGAATATAGTCGTATTCAATCATGAGGGGGGATTCTTCGGTTCTGAATACCCCGATCATTGGTTCCCCCCAGATGTAGGTGAACAGTGCATCTGTCCCATCGTTGTTCCCTTCAGTGTCGAGTGATAAGCCGATATCGGAGTTGTCTGGTGTAGAGATCTGTGGATTGATCTCGGGATGAGTGTCCATTGCTGTGTCTGTTGCCAGGTGTGATCCATCTCCGTCCATGGTGCAAAGCCCTTTTGCGAGATGAACCATCCCGAGCCTACTCTTCACGTGCTCGGTGGCGGCGAGGTGGGTTTCCCTGAAGGTCTCCCCAGCACTCCTTTTAGGTAGCCTCCCGAGAGTCGGACTCAACGTTACTCTCGGTGCGAGCAGCCCCTTGTCATCTATAGTGAGGCTTTGCTTACCAATCGTGGTTCGTGTTCATTCGATCATGGTCCGGATCTTTCCCATGAGAGACCTCTCGGTCTGCCTGTCGGTGAGAGTCCCCCTTTCCCAATCAATGGCGGGGTTGTGCTTCCGGAGCCACGTGTACCCCAGGATCATCATTTCCTTCCCCAGCCCTGTTATCAGCATCCTGATCTTCTCTTCTTTTCCCCCGATTTCGGTGTCTATACAGACATAGTGTGAGATCGTCCCATTTTTGTTTAGAGTTCCATCGACATTTTTGGCGAGGATCTTCCTGGCGAGTGGGATCTTCTTCAGTCCGAGTTTCTGGACGACTCAGTGATTGATAAAGGTTTCGCCCGCCCCTGAGTCGATCAGGGCGGGAATTTCGGCTTTTTGGTCGTCTAGCAGACAGTGAACTGGGACGTGCATGGATTGATTGCTTACGTCTGCTACTAGTACACTTGAGACGATAACTCTGGTGGGCTCTGCTGCCGATGCAGGCCGCCACTTCAAAAACCCTCCTCCACCATGAGGTCGAGTACCTCCTCTTTCTGGTTCTCTTCTAGCTCATTGATAAGAGCTCGAATTTTTATGTAGTGGTCGTAAGAAGTCTTCTTCATCTCAGTCTTCTTTTCATCTTTTGAGGGTGGCTCTTTCCCTCCCTTGTGGTCACTCGCCCTATGTCCTGTTTTGTGACAAATAAAGCATCTACCTTCCTTCATGTGTTTCACCCTCTCTGCGTAGGAGAGGCGTGTCGTGTCGATTTCCATTGCGTTGGGGTCCTTTGAGGAGCCACTTGCTCCTGCTCCTCCCCCTGCTTTACTATATGTTCTTTCATTTATTGCCTTGGCCCTCCTTAAGTGCCCTTCTGCTCTCATTGCGTGGGTGTACCAGCCTTCGATCATATCAGGCGGGTTTTCCATACCGAAGACCTTGTCGAGCACCTTGTTGTTGAGCCTGTCGATGAAATATTCAATAAGGGCAGCGTCTTCCTTGATCTTCATGCGGTAGGCGAGTGTCTTGAACTGCGCGATATACTCGTCTACTCCCCTTCCTCCCTGTGAGAGCACCCGGAGTTGGGTGCGCGCATTCCCTGCATCGTCAATTGGCGAGAACGCCGCACGTACTTTAGCAATGAACTCTTGGAACGTGTCCCAAGGTTTTGATTCAATATATCTCTCCTCCAAGTATGCCTGTTTCCAAGGCCCCGCTGTTTCCCCATTCATGTATGACAGCATAAACAGAATTTTGTGTCGATCGTCCGGGAACATGGCTGCATTCGTGTCGACGTAGGCTCCGCATTCGAGCAGGAAGAGCATTGTTTTGGCTCTGTCTCCTGAGTAGTCGGTCGGTGCCCTCATCTTGATCTCGGCGGGGCGAGCAGCGAGAGTGGCAGGTGCTGTGGGAGCAGTGGGAGTGGATGGGGCTGCCATGATTCGCTTGGTGGGAAGTGGTCGAATGGTTCTCGTAAGAATCCTGTCGTGGTGTGTGGGCTGCCTAGACTAGGGTTTAGTCGGCAGAGTATAAAATAGCTTGACCTTTTGTTATGGTCAATACTCCTAAGTCAAATATAGGTTGACGCTCATAAGTGACGACGTTCAGCTGAGGTTCAGATCACCGAAGCTCGTGAGCAACAGTTGAGCAAAAGACTTAGATCGCGACTCTGTTAGGAGTGTAGGAAAGACTAGGTCAAGCTAAGCTCGACCAGTCCTATATTCACTGTTTAAATACTACAAGCCGGATTGTAGATAAATGAGCAATCGTAAAGAGAACAATAGAGATAATAAGAATGACAAGACAATAGAGAAAGGCATCCGCAGTGTAGACTACAATAAGGTGGGATAATGAAGTTGTAAGGTTAAAGGCATGCAGTCGCAAGACAATAGAGCAGAAACAATAGTGTGAGACGTACGCAGTGTAGAACAGTAAGCACAAAAAAGATTTGATATCCCCATGCCTCTTCGTAACAGCAAAGACGATGCTCTTTCTTCTGGAATGTGGAGCGTACGTAGATGCTAATGCTACCGCATTTCCAGATGATCGCCACAAGATCCTCTTTATGCTCTCATACATGAACAGAGGGATGGCAGGGCCATGGAAGCAGGCATATCTGGAGGAGAGGTACATCAAATCGAAACCTTGGGATACATTCCAAGAGTTTATTGCAAAGGTACACGCAGCATTCTTGCCGATCGACGATGTGGAAAACACACGAACACAGCTCAGAGCCCTCTCACAAGGGGCAAGGGGGGTAGATGAGTATATCGCTCAATTCAAGACTCTCGCCTATCGCACTAAAATCAAAGAAGATGCCACCCTGATCGAGTACTTCGTTGACAGACTCAACAACTGAGTCCTCGACAAGGTCTTCGGTATGGAGAATCCGCCCGACACAATCAAGGGGTGGTACACCAATGCAGCGAGGGCTGAGGGGCATCTAAGGAGGGTGAAGGCGATCAAGGAGAGAACATACAGTAAGGCAGGGGGGGGGGGAGGAGCAAGTGGCTCTTCGAAGGACCCCAACGCCATGGACATTGACGTGACCCACCTCTCTTACACAGAGAGGCTCGAACACATAAAGAAAGAAAAGTGCTTCATTTGTCATAAATCAGGGCACAGAGCAAACGACCACAAGGGGGGAAAGGAACCACCCTCAAAAGAAGAAAAGAAAATCGAGATGAAGAAGACACCACGCGACCACTACACCAAAATCCGTGCACTCATCAACGAGTTAGAGGAAAAGGAGAAGGAAGAGGTGTTGGACTTAATGGTCGCAGAGGGTTTTTAAAACGGTGGCCTGCATCGGCAGCAGAGCCCACCAGATTAATTGTCTCGACTGTAATGGTAGCAAACGTGAGCCACCAATCTATGCATATTCCGGTTTACTACTTGCTAGGAGACAAAAAAGCCGAAATACCTGCCCTGATCGACTTGGGGGCAGGAGAAACATTTATCAACCACCGAGTTGTCGAGAAACTCGGGCTAAAGAAAAACCCGCTCGCCAGAAATATCCTCGCCAAAAACATTGACAGGACCCTCAACAAGAACAGAACAATCTCTTATTACGTCCACATCGACACGAAGATCGGGGGAAAGAAGGAGAAGATCAGGATGCTGATAATGGGGCTGGGAAAGGAAAGGATGATCCTGGGGTACTCATGGCTCCATAAACGTAACCCCATCATCGATTGGGAAAAGGGGACCCTTACCAACAGACAGACCAAGAAAACTCTTATGGGGAAGATCCGAACCATGATCGAGCAGACTCGAACCATGATTGGTAAGCAAAGTCTCACTATAGATGACAAGGGGCCGATTGCACCAAGAGTAACGTTGAGCCCGACTCTCGGGAGGCTACCTATAAGGAGTGCTGGGGAGACCTTCAGGGAAACCCACCTTGCTGCTGCCGAGCATGTGAAGAGTAGGCTCGGGATGGTTCATTTCACAAGAGGACTTTGCACTAAGGACGGACCCGATCGCAACGGATCACAACTGGCAATGGACACAGAAATGGACACCCAACCTGAGACCGATCTACAGATCCCCGTATTAAATGCCGTGGACACTGGCTTGCTGCCCAACACGGGGGAAGATCATGATGGAACAGACACACTATTTGCTTATGTTTGGGGGGAGAGTATTCAGGGCTGAGGAATCACCGCTCACCATCGAAAATGACTATCTACCCCCGAACTATCAGAGGCTCTGACAGATCTCACATCTTACTCGATCTCGGCTAACCAGCAGGTTCACTTACTCCCACATGACCCATATCCAAGCAAAAACCTCGGTCTTGCAGAGGCTCGCTCACGAGAAGGAGGATGTCAAGGAAAGGTGATCGCTTGATGAACTGCTCCCTTGATAAATACAAGGAATACCGTAGTGTATTCAAGAAAGAAGCATCAGAGAGATTCCCTGAGTCGAGATCATGGGACCACGCAATCAAACTCAAACCAGATTTCATCCCGAAAGACTGCAAGGTCTATCCTATTACCCCGGCAGAGCAGAAGAAATTGGATGAATTCATTGATGATAACCTAAGAAAGGGATACATCATCCCGTCCAAGTCACCCATGGCATCACCATTTTTCTTCGTAGAAAAGAAAAACTCTGATGCACTCTGGCCATGTCAGGACTATCGCTATCTAAATGAAGGAACCATCAAAAATTCTTACCCCCTTCTGCTGATCAGTGATCTACTCGATAAGCTGAAAGGGGCAAAATGGTTCACTAAATTGGACATCAGATGGGGATACCACAACGTCCGAATCAAGAAGGGCGATGAGTGGAAGATGGCATTCAAGACCAATAAGGGGCTGTTCGAGCCCAAGGTCATGTTTTTTGGCCTCTGTAACTCCCCGGCGACCTTCCAAGCTATGATGAATGACATCTTCCAGGACATGCTGAATGAGGGATGGCTGGTGATCTACATGGATGACATTCTTATCTTCTCCAAGGACAAAAAGGAACACGAGGAGAGGTCGAGGAGGGTCCTGGCGAGACTAAGGGAAAATGATCTCTACCTAAAACCTGAAAAGTCCAGATTCGATGTACAGGAGGTCGAGTTTCTCAGGCTGATCCTATGGCCAAACCAGCTGGCAATGGACCCAACGAAACTAAGCGGGATCAAGGATTGGCCACTGCCAACCAATGTCAAAGGGGTCAGATCATTCCTAGGCTTTGGGAACTTCTATCACAGATTCATCGGCAACTTTGCCGTGATCACAAAGCCACTCAATGATCTAACTAGAAAGGATCAGCCCTTTAGTTGGACAAATGAATGCCAAGGGGCATTTGACACATTGAAAAGGAAATTCTCCGAGGCACCTGTCCTGCTGATGCCTAACACTGAGAAACCCTTTGTAATTGAGAGTGACGCCTCTAAATATGCAACAGGGGCTGTCTTGAAGCAAACAGATATGAATGGGGATTGGCACCCTTGTAGCTACATCTCCCATTCGCTAACAGCAACCGAGCATAACTATGAGATTTACGATCGAGAACCACTAGAGATAATACGAGCGCTAGAAACCTGGAGACATTACCTCCAGGGATCCAAGCATCCAACGATGATCCTATCGGATCACAAGAATCTCATGTATTTCAGGATGGCACGGAAACTAAATCGGCGACAGGCTAGATGGAGCCTTTTCCTATCACAATTTAACCTCCAATTGGTACATGTCCTAGGAAAGATGATGATCCAATCTGATGCCCTATCATGACGGGGAGATCACATACCAGATGTCAACGATGACAACGACGACATCATGCTATTAAAAGACGAGATTTTCGCACGGATGATTGATGCCGAGCTAAAGGAAATACTTGCAGGAAGCATGATGCGAGATGACTTACTAAAAGAGATAGTAAGGGCCATCAAGGAAGGAGGAACGCCACCGATCAAGTTGGTGGTAGAAGACTGAAGAATGGAAAGTGATGGGACAGTCTTTTTCAAAGACCGATGCTACGTGCCAGACGACAAGGAGTTGAGGAGGAAGATCGTGGAAAAGTACCACGATAACATACCTATGGGACACCCTGGCCAGTTCCAGACTCTGGAATTAGTGTGGAGAGACTACTGGTGGCCAGGAATGACAATCTTCATCCGGAATTACATCGACGGCTGTGCCACCTGTCAACAAATGAAGGTGAACACACATCCGACAACACCGGGGTTATCACCGATCAAATCGGAGGCCACTCAACCATTCGCACTAGTCACAATGGACTTCATCACAGATCTGCCGATAAGCGATGGATGTGATACCATCATGGTCATAGTAGACCATGGTCTTACAAAGGGGGTGATTTTTATCCCTTGTAACAAAACCATTGATGCATTAGGAGCAGCAGATCTTTATCTGCACAATGTGTTTAGAAGATTCGGCCTCCCAGACAAAATCATATTGGATCGTGACCCACGCTTCGCCTCGAATGCATTCCAGGAACTGGGAAGGCTCCTGGGAATAAGACTGGCAATGAGCACAGCCTACCACCCTCAGACCAATGGGGAAATGTGTTACAAGTAGGATTACTAATCTGCTGACTGATGCTTGCTTAGTATGCGATTACTCACCAATTCTAGTATGACTAATATTGCTAACTTTGCTTACTGATCTCTTACCAAGCACATTACCAATACTCTTGGCATTAGTCATTAGCAAGTAGTAATCTTAGTAATACTTTGTTATATAAGTAGCTGACTGTGTAGTAGTTATCCCTCATTCAATTACACTCTTTGACATTGGTGCTTAACTAGCAACTCCTCGGCACATTCAGCTACTTTGGAGTCTTTGTCTCTAGCTCACTACTATTGCATTACCAATCGCTCTCAACAAAATGGAAAGGGTAAATCAGGAACTTGAAATCTATCTCCGGATTTTCTGTGCAAACAAGCCATCGCAGTGGAAAAAACACCTTACTACCGCTGAGTTCACACACAACCAGAAGCACCATCCGGCAATCAAGAACATTCCATTTTACATAATGATGGGAACACACCCCAGGGCCATCCCCATGACCTACGAGAAAATGAATGTGCCGGCTACCGAGCAAAGGATAGCTGAACTAGGAAACATATGGCAGGAAGCCCTGGCAGCACACGAACTGTCCCGACAAGTGATGATTGGACAAAACAGACGAGGCTTCCGCCCGTTCGTGGTAGGGGAGAGGGTTTGGCTTGACTCAAAGAACTTGAAGTTGGGATACCCAACCAGGAAGCTTGCCCCCAAATGCGAGGGGCCATTCCCTATCACGAAAGTAATCTCTTCCCATGCATACGAGTTGAGGCTCCCTTCTCAATGGAAAATACACCCTGTGTTCCACACCTCACTTCTCTCGCGTTTCAAGGAGAATGAGACTCACGGACCAAATCTCCTCCCTCCACCACCCGATCTGATTGAAGGAGAATTAGAACACAAGGTTGAGGCTATTTTGGCTCACAAGGGGATAGGCCGAAGAACCCGATTCCTGGTGAAATGGAACGGCTACAGCACAGCGAAAAATACCTGGGAGCCTAGGGCGCACTTAAAAAATGCTGCAGAAATCCTAGCTGAATACCAATCCACCCATAACCTCTTACCAACATGAGTCGCCCGCTACATTTCTTCATGAACGCCACTCCCGACCCCAACCCAATCAGAACTTTCGAATTAATCCTAAGCTTCGTCCGCGACGCTGATGACTCCAGAAATGAAGAAAGGCTGCTCGCTGTCACCCAAGATCGAGCGCTACTCAACGGAACAGTGCACAACCTGTTCCAAACCTATCAAGCGATCTCTTCCCTCGAGCAGATATTCCGGTGCCTAACTGAGGAAGCATACTACCTAGATTTGCTCCCCCTCATGAGGAGCCTAGACGAGCAGGCTCTTAATTACAGACCTGGAGAGTGAGTCCCCACCCCTCAGCAAATATTCATTATAGAACCCCTCGACAACGAAGACGACGAAGAATCCGAAATAACATTTGAGCCACCAACTTCACCATCTCCTTCACCCCCACCCCAGTATCTGGCATCTCCACCACCACCACCATGCGCACCTACGCCCCATCCTACACAACCCACTTCAGAATACCTGCCCGCACCACTGTGGATGCGGAACTCCGTATGTTTCATGTGCGCACGAATAGGCCACTTTTCATCACACTGCCCCGAATACCAATGCCCACATTGCCGACAGTGGCGACCAGAACACTTGGCCCTCTTCTGTCCCAGTAACCCATCACGTGACAACCTGCCACGTCACCATACGACTTGAACTCAAACCACTATGATCTTCAATTTAACTGCGCCATCCTCGGCACAGTTGGTTTGTTACATCCTCATTTTATTTAAAATCATCACTGCTCCACCCCTGCCCCGACTCACCACGTTCATCACTGACACCTCAGTGCAGTTCGCGAGGGAAGATGACATCGAACTACAGAATAGGGTTTACGCACACAATGCCCCAACTGCAACGACCTTCGGAACGTTTACCATGATGACCAACAATACGGCATCTTTTGACCCCATGTGTCCGATTAGATCTTAGTTTCGGTTGGGACTCAAAACTTTGAGAGGGAGCTAATGTTACGGGAAGTACTGCGGATGGAGATCAAATTCTTTTTGTTTCTATTGTCTTTCACAAATGCACACTCATGCTATTGTCTTCTAAAAATAGTAGCTACAACGATGGCACCTGTCTCTATTGTTCTCGCCATCTCTACTATTGTTCTCACTTCGTTATTGTTTTTTCTCTATTGTTACTATTGTTCTCCCTACAAGACTTACTCCATTTACGATCTCGCATGTGTACTATTTAAGTTATAATACAATGACCAGTCAAGCTCAGCTTGACCTGGTCTTTCTACACTCTTAATGACCAGACATCTAAGACATTCTCAAGTCGTCGCTTACGAGCTTCGACGGTCTAAGAACACTTACAGATAAGTTGTTGCTTAAGAGCTTCAACTAACATTACGATTTAGGAGCTTCAACTATAACAACATCTCTCTAATCTCAAAAATAATCTCTCCTTGAAGGAAGGCCCATGTCCAAGACCGGATGAGAGTGATGGTCAGCCTACTGGGAATTTGTTTCCCACCCACTGGGACAACATTTCTAAAACAGTCACTGTCGAAGACTGGCCTGAATCAGATCCAGAATCAGGTGATGACGATCTCTTCAACTTTGATGGGATAGAAAATGGGCATGAAGAGAATGATTCTGATCTGTCAGACTCAGACACAGAGTCAGATGAGGGTGACTTTGACGAGATACATGAGGATGCTGTGCTTCTGCTCTTCTCAGAAACACTCCAGCAAGCTCAAAGAGATGCTGCAGAAGGTAATCGGAAACACTGGAAGGAGAAAAAAAGGACTCATTACACTGGCAATTCAGACAGGACAAAATGGGCCCAAGCTGTGAAGCACTGAAAGATTGCAGCTGATGGTGTTCAGCCGTTCATCACCCAGTTCTTAAAAGCACAGGTGCCAACTTTGCCTTCACCTCCAATTGTGACAGACTCAGAGAGTAATTTGGAAAGTGATCCAGAGACGTCATATGGTGGAAACCTACCAGAGGTGAGTCTGAACAATCTTGAAGATGGTGGCAGCATTCTAAATGATCTAAAGAACAAGGGTTTAGCTAAGGAACAAGTGGGAGATCATAGTGCCAGTAAAATCTTACCCCAAAAGTATCCATCAAGCTTAGTGGAGCAACATGATGCTGTCAAGAAGCTCCTTAGAGATCTTTGCAATGGTGATATACCAAAAGATTACACACCTGGTACACAGAATGATGCAGCCTTGAACTGCCTTAGCATCAAGAATCTTCCAAAACTTCGTCGGGCTCAGGCAAAGCTTGTTTTGAAAAGTAAGGATAAACACCTTGATGTCTTCCTTCAAGCCCAACTCACAGCAATGGTTGGGACACTTAATTTGTATCTGGATCCTGAGGCATCATACACATGGTGCCAAGCATCCCTTGTCACTTCAAAAGTTCAGGGACATGGTGTCCATCATGCTCAGAACATACGCACCTGGATCCACAGCTTTCTCAACTCTGGCAATCTCCCTCTCCATCGATATGGGCACTTTCATCCAACAGTTCTCAATGACGAAGACTTCTCATGTGGCATCACTCTATATCTTCTTGAAACCTCCAAGAAAAGCTCTGTGCATGCCCAAGACATTGTGGATTATGTGCAGCTCCCCGACATACAAGAGAAACTGGGAGGCTCAGGTCTGAAGTCCAAGATCTCACTTAGGACAGCACAACGATGGCTGCGAAAACTGGGATGGAGATATGGTAGAAAAAGGAATGGCATGTATATTGACAGGCATGAGAGGGAAGATGTCATTGAGTACAGGAAGGGGTTCATTGCAAGATGGGCAGAGTATGAAAAGCGCATGGCACTCTATGACAATGATGGGAACATTGTACCAATACCAAATGGTTTCACAGTTAAGCAAGTCAGTTGTTTTTGCCTCATCCTTCTCACCCACAATGAGTCAACCTTCTTTGCTGATGATTGACGTAAAAACACATGGCATGCACCCAGTTCAAAACCTACACATGAACGAAAGTGTGAAGGGGAGTCACTGATGGTGTCAGAGTTTTTGTCACCAGAATGGGGATTATTGCGAGATAATGAGGAAGGGTGTGTGCTTTGCATTTTATTACTTTCTAAGGCTCAATGCACACTCCTGCATCCAGGGAAGCTTGGGTTATCTTTTGGGCAGGAAAGAACCATGATGGCTACTTCAACAATGAGGACTTGCTTCGACAGACCAATAGGGCAATTGACATTTTTGAATCAAAAAGCAAGGGCTTTATAACAGGCTTGTGGCTGTTTGATAATGCACCAAGCCATCAAAAGCAGCCTGAAAACGGTCTGTCTGCTCGAAAAATGCCTAAGAACCCCCACAAAAGCTGGACCCACATCAAGAATGGTCCAGCAATGTGCAGCACAACATTCACAGTTTTCCATCCACCCCTTTTGCACCCCGAAACAATCCACCAACACCTATATTACCCAGATGACCACCCAACAATGCCCAATTGGTTCAAAGGGATGGCAAACATCTTGAAAGAACATAGGAGAGGCCGATCTATGCACCAGAGAGCAGGTTAACCAAGTGTTCCCAAAAAGGTAATAACATGGAAATAGCTTAACATCGAGACAATGTGCCATTAATCGGAGAGCATGGGCAGATAGAGGGGAGTTCCTTCCATAGGTGGCAAAAGAGACGAGAGGAATCGGTCAAGAAATTGAGGGAATATGCCCAAGAGAGTGGTGTGATCGAAAGTATGATCAGACGCACCTCAAAATGCTCACCCGATCAATTACTGGAAAGTACCTTGTTTTGCCTATTACTCCCTTGTTTTTCCATGGATTCCCTGGCGGTCAATTTTATTCCCATGCAAACCAATTCTTTCTATCTACCTCTACCCTCTAATCAATGGCGCGTTGTTTCACTGCCGACATATTTCAAGATTGTTACTATTTTTGGAACATTTCGTTCAACCTGCTCTCTGGTGCATATCTGGGCATCCCCTGCTATTTGGATGGTCTATTGCTGTAGGGAACACATATTGCTACATTATTATACTGTTATATCTGCATTACAGAAGTCCTATACTCCTTAGGTGAGTGACTGTACCATATCTGAATGCATTTACTTTCTACCACTCTTTTATAGAAAAATAAACCGTCCAAAGGTGTTAAATCTACTCCTAGTACATTAGTATACCTGTATAGAAAGCCACTAGTGAGTCCCATCAGATTGAATGAAGTAACAAAAACATTAGGTGAGTAGGTGAAGATCCTACCTTGTGAAATGAAATGTTGACTATTTGGGTCACCTGTGGGTCTTAAATTAAGGGTAATGGACTACTACGACCCCCTATTAGAAAGTTTGGACGATAGGAGAGGTGTGTTATTCATGGTGAGCAAAGTTCATCTCTGTTGATGGGGAACCCATGCTCTGGTGAGCCAGGACCTTCCCCCCTGCTATCCTCTTTTCTGACCCTTATTTTACTTTACAACTAGGTCTAGGAATCGTAGAAAGCGAACGCTTTGGTGCCACGGACTTTACAGGGAAGTCATATCTCCTTCTGGGTGCATATTTTTTTTTTGTCTCTACTGACAACTGTAGAGCCTTAAGGGGCTCTATCAGGTCGTCTATCAGGACCACTATACTCTCTTACAACGTGCATTTTATTAGGGGAAGGCCTAGGGATGCAGGTAAGTGACAACACCCCACCCTCCCAATATAGGTGCACTGACAGACAGCATCTTACCTCTAGCTCTCCCAACACCAGTCCCCACCTGTACATACATCCCTCTACCATTTACATACATTTTTTAGCTGTAGATGGTGTACAAGCCCAGTAGATGGCACCTCCTCCCCTCATTCTGTCACTTCTTTACATTTCACCCCTTCCCATCTTATGCAGCACCCTCCCCATTCATGTAATAGTGAGATATGAATATCTAGCATACACATGCATTACAGACCCCCCCAATGAATAGAAGAGAACCCCCTCCCTCCTCTCCACCAGGGAGAGTGCTTGTTATGGGCTAAATATAGCTGTAAAAGCAGAAACAACTGTTTATTGACACACATAGGTAAGCTACAATGTATCAAATAATACGACCTATCGAATGCATACAATGTATCAAGTGATACGGGTTCGGTGGACACCATCGAACACTCTCAGGGTATATATAGTACCTACTATATAGTAACCAGTCAATGAACTATTACATTGCTTGCTGTACCATATAGTAGACATAGCATTATAGTAAGTATATATGGAGGAATCAGCACTGATATTGGCTTAGGAATGGCATCGGGATCAGGATTGGGCACAAAACATTCAGTGTGCCTTGCTGACAGGAGCTGTAGAATGACCATTGACAATGAGATAATTATTATAAGTTCATGTATAGTATATACTGAAAAATTGGTACCGGCATCACTTAGGTACATTGTCATCAGGGATTGGGCACAACATGTTCAGTAGGCCACGACAACAGGAGCTATTCACAAGATAATTATTATAAGTTCATGAATAGTATATACAGAACAATCGGCACTGGCATTGGCTCAGGATTGGGATCAGGATTAGGCAAGTGCATCGGCATTATTATAAGTTCATGTATAGTATATACATGAAATAAATGCATCATTCATCATCCATAGTGTCCATATCATCAGAGCTAGACAACCAAGTGTCATCAACATAACCAAAGTCCACATGACTATAGGTGGGCAGTGTGATGTGAGAAGGAGTGGGGTGCTCTATCTGGGAGGTGCTGGGGGACTCGCCACTAAAATTATCCTCCGAGTCAGTATCGCTGTTGGCATTGGCACCAGATTTGGATTCACCATGAGATCCAGTGAAATCTGTCTCTGACAATAAAAAGGAAACATCAGCTGCATCAGATGCAGTGGGAAAGGCTGTTGAAATGGGATTGCCAAGTGAAGATGCATCACGATCGGATTCACCACCAGAGCTAGCAGAATCTGTCCCTGACGATGAGAGGAAAACATCTGCCGCATCAGCTGCAGTGGCAAAAGCCATTGGAAGGGGATTTTGGGGTGGAGATGAAGGGGTAGTCAACAATGAGAGGAAAACATCCACTGCATCAGCTGCAGTGGCAAAAGCCATTGGAAGGGAATTTTTGGGTGGAGATGAAGGGGTAGAATTGGCAAGGTAAAAGTCAGTGACATCCAAGCCAGTTGGAAAACCACTATGGGCAGATGATGAATCAGTATTGTATGCCATGGCTGCCTGAAAGGCAGTGGGATCAGCATCATTTGCTACATCATCTTTGCTCTGCCATATCATGGGCACATCGGCATTGGTGGCAGCATCAGGATCGGCATCAGTGGGAACAGTATCAGCATCGAGAGCAGGAACAGGATCAGTGTTGGGAGCAGGAATGGGATCAGCATCAGCATCGGGCACAGAATTGGAATGTGCTAAATGGTTGGATCCAGTAGTTGAAAAATAGAGCCCAGCATCGATGCCAGTTACCATGGGTGGTCGACTGTAGGCAGCCAAGCCAGCTGTTGGGAGACTTGGTGTGATCGACCACTCCTTTTGGTTTCCACCATCAGGCAGAGACCCTGCATACCCAGAATGATGTGCCCTTCCCTTGCCCTTGGTCGCCTGGTTGATTGCCAAGACATCATTCTCTGTGATGTCAACACCCCAGGTCCACTTGTGGGAAGTGGGTGGAAGGGCCTTCAGGCACTTGAGTTCAGCCTGTGCGTGTGCTTCCACAAGTTGCAATTGTCCTCTTACAGCTGATTGCTTTGAAGGTCCCCCAGCGTGTCGAGGGTTTTTTTTTAATGCCAGTACTGAAGACAAAGTCCACGGTTCAGCCTGAAGCTCCTTGAGCAGGGTGAGCTCATGAAGCGCATGAAACCCTGCCACTTTCCTGACATTGGAGTTGAGTGCAGCATCTGCTGATGATTCACAGCCATTTATAAAATTATGTGTACTGCATGCTTCATTGAACATATCATCAATGAGAGCATGCAGGTCGATGCAAGATCGGCAATCGGCTTGGCAGTCAGCATCAGCTCAGGCATCAAGAGCATCGGGTGTAGGCTGGCTATCAGTAGGAGTTGAGCTGACTGGGGAAGGGATATATTGCCAATAGCAATCAAGGCACTCATCCAGGGTGTGGATGCCTAAAATCCTTGCTGGGTCTGGTTCCCTAACATGTCTCCACCAATTGCATGCATATGAAGATACAAGGTGGCTCAGACTGTCCATCGTGACACCATCATCCAATGCAGCCAAGAGAGATGTATGGAATCCAAGGGGTAGGTGATCTAAATTGACATCAGCCAAACTGTCAGCCAAGGACCGCAGGAAAATCAGCACATCGATCACCAGGCCGATGCTGGCAGTGGTACTGATCCACAACATGACATACATCTGTGATATTTTTTAGATATTACTTTTAAAAAGATCTAATCTAATCTTACAAGTTCGGCATACAGAGTTTTTTGCATCCATCATTGTTTGATGACATTTCCCTCCTTGATCTCCAACAAAACAGCCCAGAATTGGAACTCCACATACCAAATAATTTCCTGTGTATGCATTTGAAGTGGAACTTTCGGCCCCGATTGCAAAGAAAAAGGGTTGAAGATTTAGAGAGTTTTGTTTGCCATAGTTATCATGGTTAATAATCAAGATAATCGAGTTTACATAATACAGGATAGGTCATAGAGGGGAGATATAATTGACATTTGTTGATCTAAATGCCTTGTCAGCCCTCAATGCCAATTCATGCCATACAGCCTGCTGATGATTAGCATAGGCTAGGGGGCTGGGAAGGGTGTTCTCGGAGTGGGAGGCCAACTGCCACAGTTGGCTTTGATAAATGAAATACTGCATGGTCCACTGCATTTCATATGTGACCAGTAGAAATTCCTTCCTCCATCTATTCCTCTGAGCCCATGATCGAAGCCAATGGATGCGCCTGACTATGAAAAATGTTAGTGAAATCGAAACGAATCACAACTAAAGACATTTACATTCCCAAACTTGGCTGGCATCAGCATCAGCATCGGCCCCAAACCCAATCTCCTCATTGGCAAAGACACCAGTCCGAATGTGGGCATTGTGCCAAATCCAGGATAGACAAAGAGTAGTGGAACCAGGTACATTTGGCTTCAAAATAGCAGTACTGGCATGAAGGTCATTCTTTGTTAACTGCTGAAACATACTCAATGTCTCAGCATCGCAATTCAGTGCCAGCAATTGGCTTCAACAATGGTTATACATTCTGGCATGCGAGGTAATTTTGTTCACCAACTCCTGGACAATGGCTCGTGACTGGGTGTGAACTCCCTTTCGCAGCACCGCTTACATGATGTGTGAATACTAAAATGATTTGTCAGCAATGAGCTCCCACAGCTGATGCAGGAGTCGGCTTGCCTGGTTCTTGTGGAGGTTAATCTCTACATCAGCGAGATCACCATTACAGGGGAGGTATACTTGTTGGTCCTCAACTGGAATAGGGTGGGCCCAAGGATTTAAAGAACCCAATGCCACTGGAGTGTCATCTTTGGCTGGGTCTAGTTCATCAGAGGAATCAAATTCAGCTTCATTGTCATGCCTGATTCATGAGGGAGCAATCTCATGATCAGCAATGTTGGCAGAGCTTTGTAAATGTTTTAAGGTTACCATGTGGGATGCGAGAACTTCTCTTTCCCATTCAACAGATTGTGTATCAGAAATGTGCAGTGATTTACCAAGTCGACAGACTTTGTCTCATAATTCAATCCTGTCACATGTCAATGATGGGATGTAATGGAGAGACAGTCCAACTTACTGCATCTGTTCAAAAATGATAGCAAAATCAATCCACTCTTCAACAGGGGATTGAACCAATGCTGATGCCAACCCTGATGCTAATGTCAGTGCCGATGATGCTGATGCTGATCCCTGAGTGGCATACATATCCATTACCTTTACATTTGTTAGCCTCAGGGATTCTGCAGACATCACTTCATCCTCCCATCTTTCGATTGCCTGTTGGCCAAATGCTTCGGTCAGTTCCACATGGTGCTGGCCGAGTCATGTGGAGACCTCCAGGGCTTCTTGAGATTTTGAGCACAGTCTAACTGTCATGCCGAGCATTTTTTTGTGATTTGAATCTGTAGCATGATCATCAAGCATTTCTGCCCGATGTGCCAAGGTCACTGTTCTGACTGTTGGGGAAATGGAATTCAGTGATGACCACAGAGACTCGAGTATTTCTCCTGCTACAATGCCTGACCCAGGAATGAAGGACAGAGCATAGCAAAAAAAGCATTCATCCTTGTGGCCATGAACATGCAAAAGCCCAATGGCCTTGTCAATGGTCAAGCCGGCCAGCAGATGGGCACCAATACAGTCCCGAATGTGGATGATGTACTGGCAGACAATGTCATAAATGAGCATGACTCCCTGTTGAGGGTCAACCCTGGTGATCTTCAGCACTTGAAGGAAAGCAAAGTTGACATTTTTTTGCTGTTCTCCATGGAACAAGTCTACCAATGCATTGGGTACATAGCAGCCATGCCATGCACATGCAATGGCCGCCAGTGCAGTTCTATCACATGCCTTCAATGCGAAAAAAGCATTCACAAGGGCTAGGAATTTGTTTTTGCAAGGAGCCTTCTGGAAAACTGGGTCATGATCAGACCGGCATTGGCATTGGCATCAGTCATCGGCAGGGAACGGTACCTACTGTTAATAATTCTATGGTGGCTTGGAGGAACTGTTCATATTCAGCTTGATTTGGGGCCATCCCACCTCCATTCCATAGCCATATATCATCATCGGCATTTTTCTGCTGAACATGATCGGCTTTGAAGTTGCCATTGGCCACGAATATGCATTTAAAAACAAATCTGATTTTGGCACGATCATGTTAGATACCAGTGTAAGTATTTAGTCACTCACTGGTTTACATCATCCTTCCAATCTTCCAATATATTTATGCTGACTGGAGGACAGGCTGGACAAAAATTGGCAAGTGATGCTGGTTTGGAATTCAAAGAATCTTTTTGATTGTGTCCATACCCCACCCACTTCAATCTTTTCATCCAATGCCATAAGTGGGACATGCGCTGATACGGCTCCCTATCGCCCTGCACACATACTATGGCATTTTTTGCGATTGTGTGCACCTCCTAGATGGCTTCTGCACACTTTGTGCAGCACGCTTTTGCGTGCCTTCATGCGCTTTCATGCACCTTTGCGCGCTTCCGTGTGCTTTCATGCACCTTTGACCATTTAGGTGTGCCTTTGTGTGCCTTTGCATTTCTACTGCGCTTTTGGTTCCCCCATAGCTGCCAATAATTGTGTGCTCTGAATGCATCTCATTGTGCTTCAAACTGCCTCCGCGCGCCCCCCACACTCCTTATCTGCCTTCCACATTTATTGCATGCTCGATGCGCCTTTGTGCACTCCTTTTATGCTTTACCTGCAACTCACATTCCCTGTTGCGCACTCATTGCACAATCCCTATCACACACACAACAATCCACTGCACTGGTGCGCTGTGCATTGCAGCTCCCATCTTACTGGCGCATTTATTCAAGGTGCACCATGATTCCGACAGGAGCGAACTGTGCGTTCTCACATAATCGGGGCGCTTTGTGCCTATTTGGCATTGGACTGTGCACCTTGGGCGCCTTCATGTAATCCTGGCACTTTGGCAGTATTTGGCCTTTCACAGCATCTCCTTATAGTTCTTCCACATTTCCAATCAGCATCGCCTTATCTAGTAACCGGCACAGGTCGATCACACCATTATTACTAAGGCACAGCACATGACACATAACACTGAAGCAGATTAATTGGGAAGAGTGCACGAGACCTAGAGCACACCAAAAATAGTGCATCACACCAGAACAGTTGGGTAGTGGGCTATAGGTGCGCAAATCTTATTGGCTGAGGCAGCGGCATAGTGCGGTTGGGTTTAGATGGATGAATGGGTGCGCTTGTGGGTAGCACATGGCGCTTTCTATTTTTACATTTTCTTTTACCATTTTTATCACATAAGCCATTTGTACATAGTAGGCAGACAGATAGAGAATCAACAGGATCTTTCCCCCCTCCATAGTTCATAGCTCAGTCAGATCACACATAGTCTGTGCACCAGCATCCAGTCTGTGTGCCTTTGTAGTGCGCCCTTCATGTAGCCACATTTGTGTATCGTTTGTGTCCCCTCATCCTGCATTTGCACACCATTTGCACACTTATTTGTATAGCTGCATTTTGCACACCGTTTGCGCCTTTTTCTGCCCCTTGTGCTTCCACCCCATTTGTGTCCCCAACCTATGCACCACCTTCACAGCACACCCCAGTGTTGTCTCCATCCCCCTACACCTCTCATCTTCATCACCCTCATCGTTGCACACTTTTGCGCTCCCGTTGCACATTTTTCCGCACTGTGCATTTTTGCCCCTTTGCATTGTGCACTTTCCCACCACTGCACATATCTCTCCTTTAGTGTACACAGCTAGTGCACACATTGAAAACCACCATACCAGCCTCCCTATAGTCTTTGCACCCTGAAGGACGATCCGAGGCCCTCTAAGTGAACTCCCCCCTCACCACGAGCATGCCCACAGTTGTAGGTTAAGTGTTCACCCCTTCCATTGAGACTCTGCACCAAGTACCAACTGAACACATCATTTCTGGAGCCCACCATGAGGAGTTTCTGTTTATCAGACCATATTTTAGACCTCCATCAGCTCGCCCTTCGCTTCAACATTAACCACCTTCGCACTCTCCATTCTGAGCTGTTAGCAACTGCGCTCCAGCTTGGGGAAATACCAGTATTTGAATCACTCTTCCTAAACAACACGCATCACTCGTCCGCACTGTCTTTACCTCCACCTTCACCTGAATCATCCCTACCTACCCTAACTCCATCCGCATCACCGCATCCTTCTCCGCCTTTGCATTTCTCTGTGCTTTTACCAGATTTTAACTCTACACACCTTATTCCACCTACTATGGCTACCATGCATATGCCATCTGCATCTAACCAAAATGCACCGCGTTTCGACCCTGCAAAACCATGCGAACTCCAGAAGTACTTTGAGGAGCTTGCGCAACTCCTCTGTGATTGTAACGTCACCAATGAGACTGATAAGAAGTTCCACACTGTGCACTATTTGGACAGTGACACTGCAGACACTTGGAAACTGCTACCAGAGTATAGCGCGATGCACAACTATGGTGCATTCAAAGACACTGTCCTAAAGCTTTATCCCGGCTCTAGGGATGGCAGTAAATGGAGTATTAGCAACCTGGACGAGCTTATTGGTGAGACCGCATGCATTGGCCTTGTAACTGCAGAAGAAATTGCATGTTATTACCACGCATTTTTCAACATTAGTGAATATTTAGTTGTGCAAGGCATATTGGCACGCTATGACCAAAGCCGCATGTTCGTTAGGGTGTTTTGACCAGAACAGCTCGAGTGCATTTTGAGCCGCCTTGCGATTGCAGTACCGAATCAGCCTGCAAACGTGCCATACTCACTAGATGCAATTCATGATGCAATCAACTTTATCTTTGAAAGCCCAGTGTGCTATTTCCAGCCACTTACTGGGCTCACAGCACAAACCCCCAATATGTATGCGCCCTACTCAGCACCCAGCGCACCCATTTCCCAGCCACAACCTAGCGTGCCAGCAGTCAAAGCAGAAGACATTTCAGTCTTATTCGAATGCATGACACAGTCGATAGTTACCATGTTGAGCGCATCGTGCAGAGATGGCAGAAATGGCATGCCTCGCTCGAACAATGACAAGTGCAATGGTTGCGGTCAGATAGGGCATTATATCCCTGAGTGCACCTCAATTGAGTGCCTTATTAGTGAAGGAAAGTGTAGGCAAAATGCGGAAGGGTGCATCGTACTCCCAGGTGGTGCATTCATGCCGCATTCTATTCCAGGCAACTTCTTGGGCGAGTGCATCGAGGAATGGCATAAGCGCAACCCAGCGCAGATTGCCACTGGTCGACTTTCATCGAATACCAATTCACAGCTCATCTACAATATAGTGCCTCATCCAGCTCCAGCAGCACCTTTACAGTCGACGTATGTTGCCGCTTCAGTGCCTGCAGCAGATTATATGCAAAGCGCACCAAATGCGCAACTAACGAAGGAAGAGTGCATCAATGCGCTCGAGCGGGAGTTGATGGCGCTTTATAAGAGGCAAGTCTTCGACGGCGTCGAAATTCTGCGGTGCGCACCATGCAATACATCCAATCAAGAGAGCATGCATTCTACAACCACAGACATTGCACCTGCTGACAGTATTGAGTCACCAGCTTTGCAACCTGCTGTGAGCACAACTGAGGCACCCGATGAGATGCCCATGCATCCCTACTCCAACATTCCTGAAGTGCATTTTGTGCCCGCAGCAGCAGATAAACCAGATATACCAGCTAACACTTCCAAAGGCAAAGAGCCATCATACCGCACTGTCGTTCCCATCCAGAACCCGCAGATTGTCGATGACGTATATGCGCGCGCCATGAAGGCGCCCTCCATTACAGTTTCGCATGAAGAGCTCCTATCCCTTTCACCTGATCTCAGACAGCACCATAGAGAACAAGTTACCCCAAAGTGCATTGTAGCTACTGGCGCAGAAGTGGTAGCTACCAACCTTGCGAGCATTATGCCATTTGCACACTGCGATGCACGCATGCCTTTTGTGGAAAATAAAGTGCTTAATGCGACACCTCCAGTTAGTGTGGCGATTGCAGTGCTGCTTCCTGTTGTTTTGCAGGATCCATTTGAACAATACCTCACCCATCTCCAGCCAGGCGAAATTGAAAACCCCGACATTTTGAAGGTTGCAAAAGAGTCGCATGCACTTCGTTCCATTGATTTATTGATCGACAACCAAGAATACTTTGAAGCTATCTTAGATCCGGGTTCGCAAATTATTGCAATGTCAGAGGCAGTCTGCCATCGTCTTGGGCTTCAGTATGACCCACGCATTCGTTTATACATGCAATCGGCCAATGGAGAGGTAGATGAATCGCTTGGGCTTGCATGCAACATTTCCATGTGCATTGGAGATATCATTGTCTATGTGCAAGTTCATGTTATCCATTCACCCGCTTACGATATTCTGTTAGGGTGCCCCTTTGATGTGTTAACATGCTCCGTCATGCGCAACTTTGCAGACGAAGCGCAAATGATTACTATCTGTGATCCGAACACAGGCACCATCTCCACCATTCCAACAAAGCCTAGAGGAAAGCCGTGCCACTTCTTACTAGCTCCAGCAACACCACACTTTGCTATTCAGCATAACCCACAAAGAAAATTTCACCAGGCTTCGAGGAATTGATTGCAGACCAAGGAGAAGCCGCCACTATCATAACATTCAACTCTGATACCCAATCTTGTGACATTTCTGCATTTGCGCGTATTCCATTTTCCACTTCCATTCCTTCGACCTCTATTATCTCTCAACTCTACCTATCTCAGTGTACCAACAGTCATGCGCAGGTGCTCTTAAACTAGATTGACCCTGTGGCATTTATTCCAGCCGCATTTCCGAAAAGCACACATGCACATGCAACTTTTATCGATTTAGCGGCATGCACACTGCAAAAGGGCGTAGTAACCAAGAAGAAGTATAAACCGGTTGCTAGGAAAGTCAAACCAGTTATTGCGCCCGTCCCAAACGAATTCCGCATTGAGTGCAACATTATAGGCGATCCGCTAGCGGCGCTTCCTGTGCTTTTACCAAACCTGCCACCATTTACCCCGACCATGTGCTATACTGAAGAGTGCATGCAAGCACTCCAAAAGTGCCACACCGACTTCTTATTGCCAGAGGAGATGAGGGTTTTGCACCACTTGATGTCTTTGCAGAATGAAGCCTTTGCATGGAGCGATGAGGAGCGTGGCAGCTTCAAGACCACGTTCTTTCCCCCAGTAGAAATCCCGGTTATTCCACACACCCCTTGGATAGAGCGCAACATCCCCATTCCACCAGGCATATATGACGAAGTTTGCACTATTATCCAGAAGAAGATAGACTCAGGTGTTTATGAGCACTCAAATTCGGTGTATAGATCGCGCTGGTTCTGCACACTCAAGAAAGATGGAAAAGTGCTGTGCATCGTACATAGCCTCGAGCTGCTTAATCACATTACCATTAAACACTCCGGTGTCACCCCTACACCTGAGCACCTCGCAGAGCAGTTTGCGGGGTGCGCATGTGGCGCCATCCTTGATCTATATGTGGGATATGATGAGCGCTTAATCAAAGAATCGTCGCACGACCTTACGACATTCCAGATGCCATATGGCGCAATGTGCCTTGTTACATTGCCAATGGGTTGGACAAACTCAGTACCAATCTTCCATGATGATGTGTGCTATATTCTGCAGCCAGAGATTTCAGATTACACCATTCCCTATATCGACGATGTCCCAGTCAAGGGGCCTTCGAAGTGCTACATTTTACTGGATGGATCATGCAAAGCGCTCACTGCAAACCCTGGCATAAGGCACTTTGTGTGGGAGCACTTCCAGAACATGAACCGCATTGTGCAGCACATGAAATATAGTGGCGGCACTTTCTCTGGGACAAAATCCACACTGTGCACTGAGAACTTCATCATCCTTGGCCATTACTGCACCCCAGAAGGTAGAAAGCCTGAACGTGACAAGATAGACATTATCCGCAATTGGGGCACATGCCACACGCTGTCAGAAGTGTGCGCATTCTTGGGAACAGTCAGTTTAATGTGCACCACGTAAACGCACTCACAAGGCTTATGCGCAAGGATGCTCCATTCGAATGGGGCCCAGAGCAGATAGCAGCACAAAACGACATCAAGCAAGCAGTACTAGAGTGCCCTGCACTACAACCAATTGATTATTCCTCAGAACTCCCTGTTATCCTTGCGGTTGACACTTCCCAGGTAGCAGTTGGCTTTTACCTTTGCCAGCAAAAGAGTGCAGATGCAAAAACACGCATTTACAACCAGTTCGGCTCGATTACACTCAACGACAGAGAAGCGCACTTTTCGCAACCAAAGCTAGAGATCTACGGGCTTTACCATGCACTGCGCAGTTTGCGCCTTTATATTATAGGTGTGCACAATTTAATTGTTGAGACTGACACATGCTATATCAAGGGCATGCTACAAAACCCTGATATCCAACCATCCACTAGCATTAACTGGTGGATTGTCTCAATTCTTACATTCCACTTTATGCTTGTACATGTCAGGGGAGCGGTGCATGGTCCAGATGGGCTTTTGCGTTGGCCAAAGCAGCCAGAGGACTTAGAAGGAGAAGAAGATGAAGAGTTTGAGGATTGGATTGATGTGCTACATGGCTTTATGCATGCGATACATCCCATTTCACAGTCCCCTGATGCGCAAGCACTCGCGCTAACACAGCCAGAGCCAAGCGCAAACATGCAAAATGCATGCAATAGTGTGCTTATTTACGACGATGACTATAGCCAAGTTCCGAGGAGTGCAACAGCAGATGCAGAGGATGAGAAGTTAGATTTGGTGTGGATTTGGATGGATACCCTAATGCGCCCTAGCGACTTCACAGATTCCAAGGACAGCATGCTCATGCACTATGCGAGCGCATTTTTCAAAGACAAGGCACGTCTATGGAAGCACAATGCGCATGGTGCTCACCAGCTTGTTATTTGGCAGTCTAGATGCTTACCAATATTGCGCGCCATCTATGACAACATTGGACACAAGCGCTTTTATGCGACACACTCCGCATTGCTCGAGTGCTTTTGGTGGCCACACATTATGGATGACATCGTTTGGTTCGTGCGCACTTGTCATATTTGCCAGATCCAGCAAATGCAGAAGGTTCTAATACTGCCAGTCATCACAATGCCTGCGCCTCTCTTCAGTAAAGTTTATATTGATACAATGCACTTACCAGTATCAGCAGGGCGGCGCTATATCGTCCAAGGGTGTTGCTCACTTGCGACTTGGCCAGAATTTCATGGGCTCCCTAAAGAAAATGCGAGTGCACTTGGCGATTGGATGTTTCAAGACTGCATCTGCAGATGGGGTGCGTTGTATGAGATAGTCACTGATAATGGCAAGCCATTCATTAAAGCCCTAGCCTATCTCAGTAAGTGCTACCATATCAATCACATCTGCATATCTGGCTATAACTCGCACACTAATGGAATTGTTGAGCGTGCACATTTCGATGTGCGTCAAGCACTTATCAAAGCCGCAGATGGAGTAGAGTCAAAATGGTTCAGTGCACTGTACTCAGTCTTTTGGGCAGAGTGCATCACAGTTCGGAAGCGCCTTGGCATTTCGCCATAGTTCATTGTTACAGGCACGCAGCCTCTAATCCCTCTTGATATCATTGAAGTGACATACCTTAACCCACCCCCCGATTCTATACTCTCCACTACAGACTTGATCACACGGCACACGCACGCATTACAAAAGTGTTTAGAAGACTTAGTGCACATTCATTCCCATGTCTATGCAGAAAGGCGCAAAGCAGTGCTCCGTTTTGAGAAGGCACACTCAAAAACCATCCACAATTTTGACTTCCAGCACGGTGATTTAGTCCTTATGCACAACACAGCGATCGAGAAGAGCCTTAACTGCAAAATGCGTGTGCGTTATCTCGGTCCTCTAGTTATAGTGTCGCGCAATCAAGGCAGCACATATATCATTTGTGAACTCAATGGGACAGTATTCGACAGGCCGGTAGCTGCATTCCGCCTACTGCTGTACCATGTGCGCAAGTCCATTGCACTTCCTGACATAGCGCTCAATATCACCACAACACGGTTGAGAGAGATAAAAGAGTCCATAGTAGTGGACACAGAAGACAAAGAAGCAGTTGATGAAGAAGAAGCACAAGGAGATAGCACTAAGGATGAAGAAAGCGCCAATGAGGCATGCAACTAGTGCTCCACATGCACTGCTATGGATACTTCACCTTTTATATGTATGCTTTGCTTTCTTTCATTTTTTTACATTACCTTTTCCTATTCGTGAAGTCGCATCTGAACATGTTCTGTGATTGCGCAACCCATGGGTTTTACTGGCCATGATGATCTACTGAGCCTTTCCCATTTTTTAGACTTTGTCCTATGGTGTGCGCTTCATTTTATCTCTTACTCTTTTATTGTTGGACATGGTCAATATCTCAGTTGGGAGGAGGAAAGTGATGGTTGGACGATTTTTCCGCAATCCTTTGCATTTGCGCATTTTCGCACTGGTGCGCATTTTTGTGCACTTGACATTTCTTGCTTGAATGTTGCTTATCTTATCTCTTTTCCCTCACATATATTATTTGGACTTACAAATTTTATTTTATGGCACCATGGAAGTGCGTGCGCAGGTTGGCGCAAAGTGCACACAGTTGTGTGCACGCGCACATTGCACCGCTTCGGAGTGCATCATGCATATCGCAGGCACAACAGAAAGATTGATTGACACACTATCTAAAGCTTATACAGGCGAGCGGCTATTCAATGGACTCCAGGAACTCCAAGCGCTCCGAGGCCGCATCCAGTTTTGCCTTTGCATCTGCCTCTGCTTGCTCTGTGCTGTGCAACTGGCTCTTAGCGACCTCTAACTCGACGAGTGACCTTTGGACATCTTCTTTAAGGCAATCGTGTGTGGTGCCCAAGACTGCGACCACTGAGCAGCATTGTGCTAAGTCGAGTGCCTCGATGTCCTGGCCTTGGTAGACCATGTCCCCTGAGGTGTTTTCCGATCTGGTTTGGCACAAGGATTGTGTGTGCGCACTTGCCTGGTGAGCGGTAAGGCAGCATGGCCTTTGGCACACTTGCAATGGGGGAGGGAACGCATTTTCGACTTTGTGGCACTTCAATGTGCGCTCTTTCGAGGGGCTGATGAGCCCTGCATCACTCTCATTGCCTTTGTCAGTTTGCGAAGCACCTTTGAAATAGTTAGTGCAGTGTGGAAGGAGGATGAGAAAAAGACACACCAGAGCACCCAGTAGCCGCTTTCATGCCTCTAGAAGTTGCATGCAGCTGTGCAAGGGTGCGCCTCATCCATTCACACTTTCTCTTACCCTTTGTGCATGGGGCGCACCATTTTCCATTGACAGAGATGCACCTAGCTGGTTGGCCCCTGTGGCAGCAGTTATCACACTAGAGTAGGAAAGGGGAACCATTTAGTGAGTTTGAAGCATATCCAAAGAAACTTACCAGTCCACTATTAGCATTGGAGGTGGTGCCAATGCCACTCAGTGGTGGCACTTCGACATATGTGCATTGCTGCATTGCATGCACCAGGCCTGCACTTGCGCCTTCATCCACACTGGCACTCTCATCGCTCTGCTCACTCTCCCCTTCGCTCATCACCCCACTCTCCCAAGACTCCCCAGTTCCTTCACCTATGACCTCAGCATCGGTAGCTCCAGAAAGCGCGCACAGAGAGCGCACCAGCGCGATGTGCGCCTTTTTGTCCTCCTGCACCTCAGTGGTATCTATATCGCTCGCTTCATCAATTGCTCTGAACTCACCTTCCAGATGCTCCAAGTTAACCTCGGGTGCCTGCAATTCAGCTGTCAAGAGTGCACGGTGTGCCTTGTGCACTTCGGTGCACTCTGTGCGCGCTTCCAGCTGCCCCGCCAGCTCGTGTGCCCTATGCTCAAATTCCTCAGACTGCTCTTTCTCCTCAATCATCTTACACATATCGGGCATCAGCTCCTCGCCCCAAGTAAGCCACTCCTCCACCATGATCCCACTGAATGCGCTGCGCACCTTCACAAGGAGCGTGTCGAGTTCTGCATCATCTTTAACAGTGTCCGCATGGCTTTTATACATGTTCTACATGCCCTGACCCTTAGCAACCTGCACCAGTTATAGAAACACAAAAAGCGCACCAGTTTACTACAAAACCCTTCACCCCAAGCTTGCATTGTCGTCTGCTCGCTCCCAGCAGCAGGGAGGGTCTCATGGAGGGCCAGGATCATTTGTCTGAGGGCTAAGGTAAATGCTGAGGCCATCGGATTGGGTAGAGATGGGTTGTGGAAAGAGTTATAGGGGATAGATGGTGGTCAGAGATAGATAAGGAGAGGATGGCCACTTATGTGAGCAAAGAAAATTTTATGCTGACCAATCGCATGCTGCCTGAGGACAGTCAGTACTTTAGTTGGGAGGAGATGATATGGCTCCCTATCGCCCTGCGTGCATACTACAGCATTTTGTGCAGTTGTGCGCACCTCCTAGATAGCTTCCGCACACTTTGCGCAGCATGCTTTTGCATGCCTTCGTGCACTTTGGTGTGCCTTTGCATGCTTCCATGCACTTTTGCGTGCCTTTGATTGTGTAGGTGTGCCTTTGTGCACCTTTTGCATTTCTACTGTGCTTTTGGTTCCCCCATACATAGCTGCCAATCATTGTGCGCCCTGAATGCACCTCATTGTGCTTCAAACCACCTCCGCGTGCCCCCCCACACTCCTTATCTGCCTTCCACATTTATTGCGTGCTCGATGCGCCTTTGCACACTCCTTTTATGCTTTACCTGCAACTCACATTCTCTGTTGCACACTCATTGCACAATCCCTATCACACACACAACAATCCACTGCACTGGTGTGCTGCACATTGCAGCTCCCATCTTACTGGCACATTTATTCAAGGCGCACCACGATTCCGACAGGAGTGAACTGCACGTTCTCACATAATTGGGGCGCTTTGTGCCTATTTGGCATTGGACTGTGTGCCTTGGGCACCTTCATGTAATCCTGGCACTTTGGCAGTATTTGGCCTTTCACAGCATCTCCTTATAGTTCTTCCACATTTCCAATCAGCATCGCCTTATCTAGCAACCGGCACAGGTTGATCACACCATTATTACTAAGGTGCAACACGTGACACATAACACCGAAGCGGATTAATTGGGAAGAGTGCACGAGACCTAGAGCACACCAAAAATAGTGCATTGCACCAGAACAGTTGGGTAGTGGGCTATAGGTGTGCAAATCTTATTGGCTGAGGCAGCGGCATAGTGCGGTTGGGTTTAGATGGACGAATGGGTGCACTTGTGGGTAGCACATGGCGCTTTCTATTTTTACATTTTCTTTTACCATTTTTATCACATAAGCCATTTGTACATAGTAGGCAGACAGATAGAGAATCCACAGGATCTTTCCCCCCCTCATAGTTCATAGCTTAGTCAGCGTCGCACATAGTCTGTGCACCAGCATCCAGTCCATGCGCCTTTGTAGTGCGCCCTTCATGTAGCCGCATTTGTGTATCGTTTGCATCCCCTCATCCTGTGTTTGCACACCATTTGCGCACTTATTTGTATAGCCGCATTTTGTGCACCGTTTGCACCTTTTTCCGCCCCTTGCGCTTCCACCCCATTTGTGTCCCCAACCTACGCACCACCTTCACAGCACACCCCAGTGTTGTCTCTATCCTCTTGTCTTCATCACCCTTGTCATTGCGCATTTTTCCGCACTGCACATTTTTGCCTCTTTGCATTGCACACTTTCCCACCACTGCACATATCTCCCCTTTAGCGTACACAGCTAGTGCGCACATTGAAAACCACCATACCAGCCTCCCTATAGTCTTTGCACCCTGAAGAACGATCTGAGGCCCTCTAAGTGAACTCCCCCCTCACCCTGAGCATGCCCACAGTTGTAGGTTAAGTGTTCACCCCTTCCATTGAGACTCTGCACTGAGTACCAACTGAACACATCAGCACCGAAGCTCATGGTAGAGATTGACCACTTCAGCAGGCCTCATCGGCAATGTTACACACTGAATCAACTGGTAAAACTCATAGGCCGATGACTTTAATTCCAGATTACAAAGCTGAAAATGGTCTAGGACCTGCACAGTGAAAAGAGTCTGTATTTTGGTGAAGCTGGTGGGTAGTAAGTTACTGGTTACTAGGTCCAAGGGAATTCGGTGTTCCCCCTGACACTGGCAGGTAACCATTGCTAAGTGATGTATTCCATTTGTATGCACCACATGGATATAAATGTTGTTCAAGGCATTAGCTGTCAGTAGTGAGGGGCTCAGAATGGCATTGGCAGTTGGCAGTGCCATGGTCAGCTCAGCATCGGCAGGTTGATTAGGATTAGGCAAATATGGGTCAAACCCATTGATGTCTTCATCGGCGTCTTCAACTTCATATTTGTCATTGCCATCAAAGAAGTCTTGTAAACTATCCTCGACATCAATATTCTCCTGTCCTTGACACCAGAGGCCATCAAGGTGATCAAAAAATGCTGAGTCAGCCCCAGTTTCATCTTTAGCCCCAGGTGCCTCATCGGGGCCGATTCCATCTACTGACATTCCCGATGCCGAGTCAGGTGATGAGGGCTGATGCTGATCATCAGCATGCCAATTGAAGGACTCTTGCTCTGCTTTGTCCTTCATGTCTTCAAATGTCTCCAGATATTTTAGTTGGAAGTTAAGAGTATTGCAAATCAGCTGATCTGTCTGGTGCTGGACTAAAATGTATGTGCCGACCTCCCATAGCTCAGCCCAGCGGAAGTGCATGCCGGTCCAGCATTCAATGCAATGGAAAGGATTTTCCCTGTGGGTTACGTGCATGCATGTGAAGCAAAGCATGCTCCCCAGTGAACAATCAACACATCTCCAAATTGCCCATTTATTGGATGGACAGTGGTTGCAAACTTGTTTGTCAGCCGACCATGCCTGCCGAGACAGGGATGCTTGCAGCAATTCATCCACTCATCCAACAAACTCCAAGACATAGTCTCGCTGCCTCTATTATTTGCATATGAGCCTCGGTAAGTTAATCAGTGTCAGAAACTGACCATGCCGATCAGTGGCCAACTCAGCTGTTTGGCAACGTGAGGTTCTTGCATATCCCAACCTGCACCTGCAGCAAGATCGGGATTATGATGGATACCTGGCCCTGTTCTTTGATAGAGGCAGTCAAGGGGACCTTGATATGCTTTGTCTTTGGTCTGTGTTTCATGTTGACTTCAACTTCTACATGTGTAACAGTATCAATGGTATCATCATCGTCCTCATGCAGGGTGGCATTCTTCTTTGATCTTCTCTTTCACTTGTAAAGAGGTCTTGTTAGGCTCATGATGATTCAAGGGGAATGCATGACATGTATGACTATTAATATTGTACTATCGACCTTGTGTGGTTCTTGTGTGATCCTCATGTGATCCTCATGCCAATGATATGTTCAATGATATGTCATGCCAATCTCTTCTTTCCTCCACATAAATCCCCTCCAATGCCACCTGAGCCCTCACAGACCCTGTGGTTGAGACAGTACTGGAAGGGGAGCAGATATACAGTCGAGAAGCAGAAGATAATTGAGCCTTATAAAGTGGCATTCCGAATGCAGGACTCGAAAGCTGGTTGAGTGCAGATACTCAGGAGTAACATTCTCCCTGCAATATTTAATTACTGGGTGTCAATTGACAAGGCCCCAAAGGATGATGAAAAGAGTCGTGCTTATGCCAAGGTAGACTCTCAAGCATGTCAAGAATGTAGTATTGATCACATCACCAGGAATTAAACAACCTGGCTTTCCAACAACTGGCCAATGACCAAAAACTCCTCATGGAAATCCAACAACTTTTGAGTGAAGCGGTTGGAAGCCATTTGGAGCTTATACCAGGACCAAGTGTTCCAACAGATTGCAAACCTGTTAAATGTTGAGGATGCCACCACAAGTACACCTGGATGGTTCCAGATGTGACTGCCAGATATCAAGCATGTTTTCGACAACATGACTGCAGAGGAGAAAGCAGTCCTTGATGCCGAGCAGGAGAAAATGATGCAGGAAGGATATCCCAAGCAGATGAAGCAAAGGTAAGTGAATGCCGATGCTGATGCCAGAGATAACTAATATTTCACAGTCTCGCAGAGAAAAATCTGCTTAAGCATGTGGAGGAGAGTGCACGATAACACTGGCTAGAAATGGGTGTGCTGTCCATGACCTTCACAGCTTATACTTCACCTAATGGATTGATCATTGTCGATGTGTGAGTGTCCGAATTGTTTATTGCCAATGACATGCCGATGCCAATGCTTATGCTGATGACGATGCCAATGCCGATGCTGACTCCAATCATGAACATGTCACCTCTCTGATGGGCACCCCCATGGAAAGGATCAGAATACAAGAAAAAAGAGCTTGAAGAGTGGTTTGTTTTGTATGTTGGGCAGCATTATAGTATGATGACTTCCTATTCCACAAACCATTGCTTATCTCCCTGCAGAACTAGCAAACAGTGGTCATTGCTGCTGTATCCCATTTAAAGCAATTGCTGATTATACCACTTCATTCATCAATCCAGAATATCTCCCAGCTAGGTTTAAATTTAGAGACCCACAGAACTTGCACAAGGGGGTCATAGAAGACTTCTCTGACCATGTTCACCAGTGACAAACAGCCCAGGGTCCTGAAAGAGCATTCCAGTTCAAAGCCATTAAAGCCAGTGATGGGATGTTGCCTACACACTATCCAGATGAATTGAACAACCCTTCTTCCTGATGCATTTCCAAATGCCGTGGCCAAGATCTGACTGTCGAACATGAGTCCAATGCTGCCCGATTAAGGAGCAGGAAAGTTGGGAAAGGCAAAAGCAAGGGAAAGCAAGCTCTCTGATGATCAACAGCAGCTCAGGCCCCCAACTCTGACCCCCCAGAATCCTCGCAAATTATGGATACAACTACAGCAGATCAGGCCCCCAACTCTGGTCCACCTGAGTCCTTGCAAATTATAGATACTGAGTCGAACTATATCCAAGTCAATCAAAGGACAATGGACATGCTCTGCACAGCTGGTGTCACTCGACCACAGGCAATTAATGGTCCTGGTGACAGTGAACCAGAGTATCTTGTGCCTCAACTCATCTATGTGAGGTACATCACAACACCTGCAGCAGTTGCAAATGCCAATGGAAATGAATCCATCTCTGTTAGAAGAAATGGACACCAGGACCACTCTACCCCAAGAAAGCTCAGGACATCCAAAGCCTCAACGACTTGTGGGGGGAAAACAGACTGAGGACCTGCTTGCAAGGGCAAGGGCATTAGCAGTGTTAGGATTACCAACAGTAGGATCGGCAACAGTAGAATCAGCAATGGGTGGGTTGGCAATGGGTGGGTCAGCAATGGCAACAGTAGGATCAGCAACAACAGTAGGATCAGCAACAGTAAAATCAGCAATGGGTGGGTCGGCAATGGGTGGGTCAGCAATGGGTGGATCGGCAACAGTGGGATTGGCAACAGCAGTATTGGCAGTAGACACATTTCAACAAATGACTCTGCCATCCTCTCAAAACACTCAATCAGACACCCGATGCATCCGAAGGACAGCTGATGACCTTGCGCAGCAGGAAGCCATCTCAACACAGACTGTTGGGAGAAGATGGAGAATTTAAAAAGTGAAATTTGTGTAGTAGATTTACCAATTTCTAAATACAGTTACAAAAGTTCAACTTTTATTTACATGTCAAGTAACACAAAAAGAATGCCCCTCTATTCTTTTCTGCCCCATTTGGCATCATCTTGGTCCACAGAAGTTCCCAATCTCTTCTTCAGGTTTGGCTGAGGAGTGGTACTTCTGGAACATAGTCCAGATGGCTGAGGTGTAAGGCCGTGAGGGGATTGGTGCAACTGTGCAGGTGGAGGGGAGGTGTGGGGCGAGGGTGACAGGCCTCTTTCAGGTGAAGGAGTGGTACGTGATAGTCCAGATGGACCAGGTGACAGTAGCCATGGGGACTTGCAGAACTGCAGAGGAGCAGGGGAGGAGTCAGGCAAGGTGATACTGTCGACTGCTGATGCCGCTGCCGATTCTGGTGAGTGCACCTCAGGCTCATCGAGTGCAGTCGGGGTGAACAGTGGAGGGAGTGGTGGGGCCATCGATGTTTGTTGCTGCACCATTTCTTGAGAGTCCTGTGGCATGGCAGAAATTATTTGGATGGGGGGACTGGTGGGCAAAGATGTCTGTCCTACTTCCTCCATGGCAGGTTGAGAAAGATCGGGCATGGGCAGTGCATGGTGAATATGGTCAGGCTCGAAGTGTTCGGGCTTGCCTGGCTGGACTTCCCATTCCACCAGCTTGCAATTGGCACCACTCCCAACCTCCATTTCTCTGTCCGTTCTCAGATCAGCATCGGCAGCAATCTCCACAGCAGTAATCCCCTCCATTGGAACCCTAACCTCGATGTGATTGTAAATGGCACCAGCAGTGGCATCGGGAGCAGCAGCAGTAATGGGATTCACTTTATCCTCCCTCATGTTGCCTGTCTCTTCTTCTGTCCTGCTTCCAACTCTTTTGATGTAATTCACCTGCCAGAAAGACTGGCCATCGTACAAGGCGATGGGCTGAGACTGCCACCCGAGGTACCGTTCAACATCATTCATCCTCCTCATAAGCTCGTTGACCATGTCCCACAGTCCCTGTACCTCAAGCAAGGTGTTCTGTATTTTTTCTTTGACCCACCATGCCTGGTCATACGTTTGTTGATTTATACCATGCTTGAGGTCCTCCAAGCAATTGGCAAGGGTATTGTACTGATCAGCATAGCAGGCTTCAGCAGTGGGATCGGCAGCAGGAGTGGCAGTGGGAGCAACAGTGAAAGCAGGGTTGGGGTCAGCCATCTTGATATCACCATGTGTGGCTATAAATAAGTATACGAGTTAGTGGTTGTATTTGTCATGATATGGAACACTTACCTTTGGATTTCCCCTTTTCCTCTTGACTGAACCGCCTGAGTAATTCTTCCTTTCACCTGGAAGTGGGGACTTTCTTCCCTTTGCTTTTGGCCAATCCTTTTGCTTTCTTTGGTCTTGCCACTCGACCCATCTCCTCTGTGTCGCAGCACACCTTGCTCTTTCCACAGTTGTAGCATGCTGTTTTACCGTTAACTGCTCATAACAAACTCGCCCAAGCTGGATGCATCGTTCACATGGCATCAGGCGGTGACCTCCAGGCTGGGGTTCTCCTCGTGCCTCTGCCTTCTGGGCATTCTCCTGCTTTCACTTCTTTGGGGGCTCGGGATTGGCCTCACTCTCCATCTCATCTTTCCCCTCCTCATCGGGCTCGAATGCATTTGAGTCACTCTGGACTACTGGCCTGGGACCTGTTACTGTGATCGCGGGGATGATTGGTCCCGGACTGTGTGGGTATTGCGCTGGGGGCTTGGATCCCAAAGCTTCTGGTTCAGCATGCACCACCACTGGTCTGGGCAATGGTTCAACTGGTTTGATGACTGTTTTCATGTGTTGGTTGGTTTGAGGGTCAGTGTCACTTTTGGTGCCGGTGCTGCATGTGGGGGTGCTGGTGCTGATGCCACTCCTGATGTCATTCCCACAGCTGCTCCTGATGTTGATGGTCCACCCACTCCCAATGCCAGTGCCACTGCTGATCTTGCTACACCTGCTCCTGATGTTGATAATCTAGCTGCTCTTAATGCCAGTGCCACTGCTGATCTTGTTTTACCCCGATCCCCTAATCTTACCCTGACTGCCATTGCCACTACCCCATGTTTCTCATCCCATTTACTCATGGCTTTCCGCTGACTTTTGATGAACCCCTGGTCCCCAGTCTTCTCCAAGTTTCCCCATGCCACAATGAATTCCCATAAAAACATGTTTTAAAAAAAGACAGCTTGAATTTTGGCCATTTTAATTTCTTTTTGCCAAGAGAACAGTTGTTTCTAAAGTATGTGAGTGTCATCCAAGTCATGAAATTATCTGGATCACTTATGAGGGTGGCTTTCTGATCCTTCATCATGGCCTTGATGTTCCCTATGTGAAGGCCCTTCTGCACTTCCATATCAATCTTGCTGAGGTGGCCGAGGACTCTTGCTGGTGTAACATTCATGATGACTCAGGCTGGGTATGGGGATGGGGCAGATGGATATGGGGACGGGGACAGGGCAGATGGATGTTGATATGAAAAAATGAAAATCAACCAACATGTGTTGATGTTGATGTAAGATCAAATGACAAACAAAGAACAATGGACAAACAAACACTGTCTTATCACTGATGAAACACCAATGTACAATATAAGATAAAGTTGTTATAAGATAAAGTTGTTACATCCATCTACAATAAGCAATCAGCAGGAAAGCCAGGGGGATATTCCACAGGGGTATGTCATTATCTGCAGTGATGATGGGCAGCACTATCTAGTGCCCCCTTTTATGATTCTGGCCATCCATCAGGTGATGGAGGCCTATCGCAAGAAGGTCGACCTTAATGTGCAAGATGCATATGGAGGGGTAAGCGTTCCTTCGTTTCAAACTGTCCATGCCTCTGGCCGATGCCGATGCTGATATTGGCCAGTGCCAATACTTAACCTGATGGGCCCGATGCCATCCTCTCTTGGTGCTGATGCCTTTATCATATCACTCATCATTAATTTGCAGTCTGGAAACATGACCAATGAACTAGCCTACACTGTGGCTCAAAATCAGCTCGAGCTACCTGCTGATCCAGTAAGTGTCATCGGCCTCATTTGTGTGGATATATCAGTTTATGCCATTGCAGAAGTTGACAGATAGGGAGCTGTTGAGCTGCCATGCTGATGTGAAGGCCCTCCAAACCCAGCTTGGCATATCGTACAAGGATGCCAGTCATCATCTTTACATGGCTGAGGTTGAGAATCTTGAACAACAAGATATTACACTGAAGACATATGCAACCTTGAAGGAAATGATGGAGTGTAATCTGAAATCATTTGAAAGCAGGTTCTTGAAGGTTTGTGCCAATGACAACAAGGCCAATTCTCCTGCCAATTCTCATTAATGTGGCTTTACTCAATGATAGGCCTACCTTACATCTATGTAACTAGGACAGTACAACATTGTTATTTAAGCTAAGAATGGACACTTATTTTTCACTTGTTTTCTGATGCCGATGTACTTGCCTAATCCCAATCCCGATCCCGAGCCAATGCCAGTGCTGATTGTTCTGTATATACTATTCATGAACTTATAATAATTATCTTGTGAATAGCTCCTGTTGTCATGGCCTACTGAACATGTTGTGCCCAATCCCTGATGCCAATGTATGTAAGTGATGCTGGTGCTGAGTCTTCAGTACATACTATACATGAACTTATAATAATTATCTGACAGTGCCTGTCAGTGGGGCACACTGAACATTTTGTGCCCAATCCCTGATGATGATGTACCTAAGTGATGCCAGTACTGATTTTTCAGTATATACTATACATGAACTTATAATAATTATCTCATTGTCAATGGTCATTCTATGGCTCCCATCAGCAAGGCACACTGAATGTTTTGTGCCCAATCCTGATCCCAATACCATTCCTAAGCCGATATCGGTGCTGATTCCTATATATATACTTACTATAATTCTACGTCTACTATATGGTACAGCAAGCAATGTAATAGTTCATTGACTGGTTACTATATAGTAGGTACTACATATGCTATGAGAGTGTTCGATGGCATCCACCGAACTTGCATCACTCGATACATTGTATGCATTCGATAGGTCGTGTTATTCGATACATTGTAGCTTACCTATGTGATTGACACTCTATATGCCTCAAACAAGTTGGAAAGTCAATCAAGATGTGTTGTCTGCTTGTCATTTGACATGGTGTTGTCACCATTGAACATGAGAATCTAGCAGCAGAGGTTTCAGATACATTTGAAAGCAGATACATTGAGTAAAGCATACCTTATTTATGAGAGCATGTTCTACCAGCATGTCATGAAATTCCTGGGCAAGGGCTTCTCCAGTATGTGACTGGAACATGATCAGTATGTGTTTTTGGGAGGACCAGGGGGTAGCATACCTCAGGAACCTCAACAATATCAAGAACAAAAGCTAATACATGGCTGTTGTGGTGCCAGATAGGTAAACTACACTGTACTAAATAATACGGTCTATAGAACGTGTACATTGTACCAAATGATACAGGTTCATGGAAGCCCATAGAATGCTCTCATAATAAGTGTAACTTGTACTACTATCAAATAGATACAGTTTTGGTATTCTGGGTTCTTATATACTACGGGGAATGTTAATGACCAGATCAGTGACCTATGAGGTAGCATTGGACATGGTAAATGGCAATGGCAATGGCAGTGGAGCAGCAATGGCAGTGGCAATGGCATATGTGTACAGTAGGAATCAAATATCTTTCATATGGAATCAGGCATATGGATAACACCAACTAAACAACAGTGTTCATTCTACCTTAATATAACAATGTCGATACAAACTAATTCTGAGAATTGGCAGGATCAGCCATGTTCTCATCATGGGACAATGATCTGAGTGGAATGTTTGACAATATCCATTGGAATGATTTTATATCGCATTCCATCCTCTTCTTCAAAGTTGCATATGTGCATAACATGATATCTTGCTGTTCCAGCATTTCAACCTCAGCCATGTAGAGACGATGGCTGGCATCCTTGTAAGAGGTGCCAAGGTTGTTTTGCAGGGCTTTCACTTTGGCATGGCAGTCCAACAGCTCCCTGTCTGTTAAAGTCTGCAACAGCATTAACTAACAGTCATGCAAATGAGGACATGGCACTTACTGGATTGGCAGGTAACTGTAGCATGTTCTGGGCCACTATGTAGTATGGTGTATCTCTCATGTTTCCAGACTGTAAATTTATCAGTGAGAGGGATGGATAGACAAGCCAGCAGGAGCCCAGAAATGGCATCGGCCAAGACACAGCATCAGCCAAGGGATAGCATCAGCCAAAACATGGCACTGGCTACATCTGGCATCGGCCAGCAGACGGCATCGGCCCAAGGATAGAATGACACCTCGAAAAAAACAAAATCTTACCCCCCATCTGCCATGTATACATCAAATTCAACCTTCTTGCAATATGCCTCCATTGCTTGTTGCATAGCTGGAATCATAAAAGGGGGCACAAGATAGTGCTGCCCATTGTCACCTCAGATAGCAACATATCCATCAGGAATATAAGTGTTGCTTTGCTGATCACTCATGGTATAGATAACAGATGATAACAGGACAATATCAACAAACACAGTTTAATCAGCAAATCGAGGATCAATCAGTCATTACATATCAATCAACAACATGTGATTGTTGATATTTTTTCTTATCAACATCCATCGATCTTCATCATCCATCCAGCCCAACTCCACACCCATACCTGCAGCCATTCCATCCATCATGAACGTTACACATGAACAAGTACTCGGCCACATCAGCCAGATCGAGCAAGCTGTTTGCCAAGGAATTCATGAAAAAAACATCAAGGCCATGATGAAGAAAAAAAAGGCAGTGCTTGTGAGCAGATATGTAATATGAAACCAACCATACTAACATCCTGCAGAAAACATTATTTGCTTGGCAAAAGCAGAATCTCCCGGCTGACGTGCAGGAACTCTTCCAGGCTGAATCCTTTTTATGGGGATTTGTGGTGGCATGGTACAAGTCGGAGAGGACAGGGGATGATGAATTCATTGAAGGTCAACAGAGAGCCATGAAAAGCTTTGATGAAAAAAAAGGCACAACCAAAATGGCAATGGCAATGGCAGGTATACTAGGAATGGCAGTGGCAGGCATATCAGGAATGGCAGTGGCAAGCGCTTTGGGAATGGCAGCAGCAGTCAAACTGGGAGCAGCAGTGGCACCAACATCTAGTATGGCAGAGGTAGAAATGGATGAATCAGCAACGTGCACGATATTCATTAGGAAACAGAGGCCAGCATCGGAAATGACTGTAGGAGTGGCACTGGAAATGGCACCAACAGTAGCATCGGCACGACCCCCACCACCACCAGCACCCATCATGCCAGCCCACCCAGCAGCCTCTGGATCCAGACATCCAGCCCAAACACAGTGCCACTTGCAACCGAAGGTGCCGGCCATCACAGTGACACCCAAGCCACGAGTGATGGAGAGTAGTAGTCCATTGGATGATGAATTCCAAAATGAAGAAGTGGACAAGGATGCTGATAGTGGAGAAGACAAGATAGAAGAGAGCAATGCCACTGCCGATCACAGGATGAAGCGGAAGCGAGACAACAGAAGCAGGGCAAGTAGGGCACGAGGATCACTCCGGCGAGTGAATCTCAGAGAGATGCCATGCGCACAATGTGTCAGGCTTAGGCGTGAGTGTTGGGAACAGGTAAATGGGAAAATGGCATGCTACCACTGCGGGCAAGGCAAGGTTCAATGTGATTCAGAGGATGAGCATCAAGGGCAGAGAAAGAAGGTGAAAAAAGGATCAGTGAGAAGAAAAATGAAGAGGACACGATATTCCAGTGAAGAGAGTGGCGAAAAATTACCTCAGCACTTCACTCTAAGGGAAAAGGGAAAAGGGAAAGGTGAGTTCATTCATATAATGCTCAAAAACCTCTAATTAACATGTATACCAATAGCTATGGATGATGACATCGATATGGCCGATGCGGATGCCAGGCTGATGTCACCTATGCCTGCTGCCATTCCCACTCCCCGGCCCATTCCTGCTCATGCTTCTGCGGCCTTCCCTGCTCGCACTCCTGCTGCTGACCACTATGCAAGGGTGGCCAACCATCTGGATCAACTCAAACGAAGCTTCGAAGCACACATTGAACAAGTTGAACAACACTTTGAGGCTCTACTAGTTGAGCAAGGGCAATGGATTGAAGCTGGAGTCCAAGAACCCTTATGAGGATTACAAGAAATGTGGGACAGGGTCGCCTTGCTGATGAGGAGGATATCAGACCTCAAAGAGTACCTTGGGTTGCAGGGTGGTGCACAAGGCATCATCCTGTACAATGGCCAGAACTCTGAGTGGGTAACTCGCATCGAGAGGGAATTGGTCAGGGGTGAGACCATTAAACCCATGGCCAATCCTGAGGCCAATGCCAATACCAATGCCAGATTGATGGAGGGTATAGAATCAATCGGTGAAATCAATGTTGTCAAGGAGGGAGCAAAGCGCCAGGACGTCGAGGATCAAGAGGCTGTACCACTCATCATCAACACCAAGGCCAAGGCTGATGCTGATGCTGACGGGGAGGCCAGGGAAATGGAGGGTGTGGAATCAAAGGAGGAAGTGAACTCAGGGATGGTGAACAAGAATATTGAGGAGGGACAGAAGCAGATTGAGGCAGAATCAGCTGTACTCAAGGAGGGAGGACTTGGCCCCGAACGTGCCAATGCCAAAGACATGGTTGGGGACATGCCCGGAATCCAAATCATTCCTGCCATGCCCCAGGACTTGCAAGAAATGGTGCAGCGCATGACAGTGGCCCCTCCACTCCTGCCCCTCATCATCTCTACTTCATTCCCTAAGGCTGCCACAGCCATGCCAGCAACAGCAATGGCAATGGCAGTTACTGCGGCCACACCGGCCTCACCAGTCACCAGCATTGCCTTGCCCCATCCCTCCCCTCCTCATACACAGGTCTGCAGATTCCCATGACTGCTATTACTGGGTCCATCAGTAATCCTAAGTATGACCCCCCCATCTCGACCACAGTTGTCAACCTCACCTCACCCCTCCCCTTCCCCAGCACAGTTGCACTGATCCCCTCATGATCTTACACCTGTTCCAGCTGGACTACTTTCTAGAAGTCCCACTCCTCAGCCAAATCTGAAGAAAAAAGTGGGAACATCTGAGGACAGAGGTGCTGCCAAGCGAGGGAGAAAGGAATTGACATTTCTTTTCTTTATATATGTCAAAAAATTAGACTTGAATATATACATCATTGGACATTCATAGTAATCTATTATCTTGCAAATTTGACTCTTTTAATTCTTGGTCTTCTCCCAACAGTTTGGTTTGAGATAGCTTCCTCCTGTGCAAGGTCATCAGCTGTCCTTTGGATCTGTCGAGCAAGTGCTGAAGCCGCAGGAATGTGAGGCAGCTCAGTGCTTTGAGATGATGGTGGTGTCATCTGTTGCAATGTGTTCTGGGTCAAATCAACTGTGGTGGTTGCCAACTCGGCTTTGGCCATTCCTACTCAGACCATTGCCAGTGCTACTTGGGCCATTGCTGGTGCTACCTGGGCTGTTGCTGGTGCTACTTGGGCCATTGCTAGTGCTACTTGAGTCATTGCCTTTTCTACTTGGGCTAAGGCTACTTGGGTCATTGCTGAGGTCACTGTGGCCATTGCTGATGGCATACCTAAAGCAATTAGTGCCCTTGCCTTTGCCCTTGCAATAGGATCCTCAGTCCGCTTTCCTCCAACAAGTCATTGAGGTTTAGGATGCGGTACCTGCTCTTGATGTGGAGTGGTGTTTTCTCCTAACAGAGATGGATCAATCGGGCATGGGAGTTTATTCACAGTGTCCTTCTGAATGGATGGGTGTGTGATGTACATGTACCTCATGTAAATCTGACGAGGAATGAGATACTCTGGTTCACCATCACTGGGACCATTAATCAGTTGGGGACGAGTGATACCAGCTGTGTAGAGCATATCCATTGTAGTCTGATTGACTTGCACATAGGATGACTGTGTCGCTGTATTGTGATCATGGCTTTGGGCATTGGCATCAGGTTGGTGGCTGGTCATAGGGCCATGATTGGCAGCGGAATTGGGTTCAGAGGTGGATGGCTGTGCTGTGGTTGATTGTTGACAAAGTTGCTTTCCCTTAGATTTTTCTTTGCATCGTCTCAATTTTCTTTGGGCTTGGGCTTCAGCATGAGACTTGGCAGTGGGATGGTGACAGGTGCCAGTCACGGATTTGGCATCGGTCATGGCATCAGCATTCTTTTGACTACTGCATCTTGGTTTATGTCGGGAAGGTGGAGGGGGATTCAAATCCCCTGGATAGTGTGTGGGAGCCACAGTCCCATTATCCACTTTGATTCCCTTGAACCTGAAGGCTCTTTCAGGCCCCTGTGCTGTTTGCCGCTGTGAAACATGGTTGAAGAAGTCTTCTATAGTACTCTTGTGCATGTTCCTTGGATCAGTGAATTTGAACCAGGCTGGGAGATATTCAGAACTAATGTATAAAGAAGTCTGATCAGCAATTGCTTTGAATGGGATATGGTGATTACGACAATTATTGGCTAGTACTGCATGGAGATAAGTAATTGTTTCTGGACTAGGAGCTTCAAGTTGACGTACCATAATGCTGCCCAACATATAAGGTAAACATTACTTCCAACTCCTTTTTGGTATACAGTGAGGCATTCCATGGTGTCAGAAGGATTGGGAAGCCATCATTAGTCTTCAGTAACCTGCTTAGCTTTTCTTTGTGTTGCATGGCCATTGCTGTTGATGTAATGTCTGGTGTGAGTAAAGCCTTCACATAAGTCATGAAGTTTCACTTGAGTTCAGTTAGTACACTGGGATACATGTCTAGAAATGATCATGCAGGGGTGGCTATTAGATTGGCCATATGGTCATGACTACAAATGGCATCGGCATTGGCCAACATTACTTCAGGGACTCACACGTCAATGACCAGCAAACCTTTAGGGTGCATATAGGCTGTCATGGTTACTGACAATGCCCCATTTCTAGCCATTGTTGTTGAGCATTCTCCTGCACATGCTTATGCAGGTACTTTGCAGCAAGATTGTAAAGACCGGCATAGGCATCGGGGGTGGCATCGGCATCGGCAACTACTCACCTTTGCTTCGTCTCTTCAGGATAACCTTGAGCATTATCTTATCCCCCTTGTCATGCACACCTAACTTCTCCTCTGTAGTCATCTGGTCATAAATATTCTTGATAGCTGGCATTCACATTTGGAACCATCCTGGTGTACTCGTGGTGGCGTCCTCAACATCTAACATGTTTGCGATCTCTTGCATAACTCGGTCGCGGTACAAGCTCCAAATGACTTCTGACTGCTTGACCTTGAAGTGGTTCGATTTCCGTGAGAGTTCTTGAGTCATTCGCCAGTTGTTGGAAAGCCAGGTTGTTAGTTCCTGGTGATGTGATCAATAGTACAACCTTCACATCCTTGTGAGTTTACCTTGGCATAAAGGCAACTCTCCTCCTGATCCACAAGGGCCTTGTCAATTGCTGCCCAATAGTTGAACATTGCTGGGAGGATGTCAGTCTTGAGTATTTGCAATCAGCCAGCTTTCGATTGCTGTGATCAGAAAGAAACTTTATATGGCTCTATGATCCTCCACTCTTTATCCATATATCTGCCTCCCTTGCAGTACTTTCTCAACCGCAGACTCTCTGATGGCCCAGGTGGCATTGGAGGGAATTAATGTAAAGGAAGAATCATTCTTCTGATTGATATAAAATATGTCATCGGCATGAGGGGATTGATTACATGAGGATAACATGAGGATCACATGAGGTCAATAGTACCATGAGGCCAATAGTACAATAAGGCCATTGGTTCAGTTCACCTCCAATCACCATAAACCTAGAGTATGTTCCTGTCAAGCGCAAGAGAAGATCAAAGAAGAATGCCTCCCTGTGGGAGAATGACGATGCTACAGTGGATACTGTTACACATGTAGAAGTTGAGGTCATGATGAAAGCTGGACCAAAAAGACAGCGAGTCATGGTCCCGCTGAGGGATGTAGAGGAACAGGAACCCATTCAATCTACTTCTGTTATACAGGATTATCCCAGTGTTGTTCCAGAATGGGACATGGAAGAACCTGAGGTGGCTGCCAAGCTGAGCTGGCCCTGCATCGGCAAGGTTAGTTTCTGACAGTGATTGTTTACAGAGCAATGCTCATTAACAAATAATAGCGACAGCGAATGCTGGACCGGCATGCACTTCTGCCGGGCGGAACTATGGGAGGTCAGCACATACATTTTAGTCCAGCACAACACCAATCATCCCATTTGTCAAGCTCTGGACTTTCAAATGCAATATCTGGAGTCATTCAAATATATGAAGGATCAAGCAGAGCAAGAGTCAGAAACAGACCAGGCTGACAACTGGCAGCGGCAGCGGCAACAGCCCACTTTGCCTCACTCAGCATCGGAGCCATATCATGAGTGGGAAAGTGAAAATGCTGTTAACTCTGCCTTCCTGGATAATGAAACTGCTGCTGACTCAGCCTTTTTGAATCACCTTGATTCCCTTTGGGGTCAAGGGAATGGTAACATTCATGCTGAGCATGGTTTTGAAGACTTCTTTGATGGCAATGATGAATCTGAAGTTCAACAAGCCAATGAAGATGTCCATAGATTTCAGCCATATTTGCCTACCATAAACCTCACTGCTCATGCTGTTCCCATTGCCGACCCTGCTTGTTCTGCTGCTGCCATTCCCCATCCTGATGCTGTTCCCACTACTGATGCCTTGAATAACATTTATATTTGTGTGGTCCATACAAATGGAATACATCACATAGTGATGGTTACCTGCCAGTGTCAGGGGGAACACTGAACTCCCTTGGACCTGGTAACCAGCAACTTACTACCCACAAGCTTCACCAACATATGGACTCTGTTCACTGTGCAGGTCTTAGACTATTTCTGGCTCTGTAATCTTGAGTTAAAGGCCTCAGCCTATCAGTTTTACCAGCTGATTTGGCATGTAACATTGCCAATGCGGCCTGCCAAAGTGGTCAATCTCTATCATGAGCTTCGGCGCATGTCCCGCTTATGGTGTTGGATAAAAAGATTGAAATGGGCAGGGTATGGACACAATCAAAAAGATCCTTTGAATCCTGAACCAGGAACCCTTGCTAATTTCTGCCCAGCCTGTCCTCAAGTAGTTATTAACATACCAGAAAATTGGAAAGATGATGTGAATTGGTGGGTGTCAGAATGACTCTGCAGTGGCATAGAAAATGACACTTTGCAATTCAGATTTGTTTTCAAATGCATATTCATGGCTGATGACAATTTCAAAGACAATCATGTCTGGCAGAAAAACTCTGAAACTGATATATGGCTATGGGATGGAGGTGGAATAGCCCCAGATCAGGCTAAATATCATCGCTTTCTCCAAGCCGCCATAGAACGATTAACAGTAGGTACCTTCTCTTGATGGCAGCCATTGCCATTCCCGCTCCCTGCCCCAATGCTGATCTGATTTCTATTCTAACTTTTAGAAGGCCCCTTGCAAAAATAAATTCTTTGCCATTGTGAATGCTTTTCTGGCATCCAAGGCATGTGACAGGACTGGATGTGCAGCCATTGCATGTGCACGGCATGGATGTTATGTTCCCAATGCATTGGTAGACCTGTTTCATGGAGAACAGCAGAAGAATATCGACATTGCTTTTCTTCAAGTGCTGAAGATCACTAAAGTTGACCCTCAACAGGAAGTCATGCTCATTTACGACATTGTCTGCCAGTACATTATCTACCTTCGGGAATGTATTGGTGTCCATCTTCTGGCTGGCTTGACGATCAACCAGGCAATTGGGCTTTTACATGTTCATGGCCACAAAGATGAATGCTTTTTTCGCTATGCTCCATCTTTCACCCCAGGGTCCAGCATCGTAGCAGGAGAAATACTTGAGTCTCTGTGGGCATCACTGAATTCCATCTCTCTGACAGTCAGGACAGCGGCCTTGCCACATTGGGCAGAAATGCTTGATGATCATGCTACCGATTCAAATCACAAGAAAATGCTCATCATGACAGTCACATTATGCTCAAAAGCTCGGGAAGCACTTGAGAACTCCACACAACTTGGCCTATACCACACTGAACTAATGGCAGCATTTGGCCAGCAAGCAATTGAACAATGGGAGGATGAAGTAATCTCAGCAGAAACCTGAAGACTTACAGATATCAAGGTAATGGACATGTATACCACTCAATTATCAGAAGTGGCAGTGGGATTGGGATTGGGATCGGGCATGGCCTTGTCTTCGGGAGTGGCACTGGTTCAATCCACAGTTGAGGAGTGGATTGATTTCACTATTCTTTGTCAACAAATGCAGTGAGTTCCACTGCCTACCCCAGATGACAACCTATCATTTATCATAACCAGGATTGAATTGCAAGACAAAGTTCATTGACTGGGTAAATCACCTCACATGTCCGACATGCAGGCTGTTGAATGGGAAAGAGAAGCTCTGACATCCCACATGGTAACCTTAACTGAGTTACAGAATGCTGCCAACATAGCCAATCATGAGATTGCTTTGTCATGGGATCAACCATGATAACGAAGGTAAATTTGATACCCCAGGTGAACTTGACGATGACATGGCATTGGCACCAGCACTGGCATCAGCAGCTGGCCTGTCAAACCTTCCTGCAACATCTACTATTTCAATGGAGGAGCAACAAGTATACCTCCCTTGTTATGGCCACCTGGCTGAGGCAGAGATTAAGCTCCAGAAGTGCCAGGCAAGCTGACTGCTGCACCAGCTGTGGGAGCTCACTGCTGAAAAATTATTTCAATATTCACACATCATCTGAGTGGCACTGTGAAAGGGAGTTCACACCCAGTCACGAGCTGTTGTCCACAAGTTGGTTAACAAAATTAGCTTGCATGCTTGGATGTATAGCCATTGCTGTAGCTGATTGTTGGCACTGGATTATGATGCTGACACATTGAGTATGTTTCAGTGGTTAACCAAGGGTGACCTCGATGCCAGCACAGTTATTTTGAATCCAAATGTAGCTGGCTCCACCTCTGTTCATCTGTCCTGAATTTGGCATAATTCCTTTTGTACTGGTGTCTTAGCCAACAGTGGCATCGGTGCTGATTCTGAGAGTGGGGCCGTGGCCATGGCCAATGCCGATGCTGATGTCGGTCGATTCTGGGAATGTAAATGTTTTGGGTGGTCATTTGTATTCATTGTGCTTATGTTTTTCATAGTCAGACAGGTACATTGGCTTCGTTCACAGGCTCAGAGAAATCGGTGGAGGGAGGAGTTTCTACTCATCACATATAAAATGCAGTGGACTGTGCAGTATTTCATCCATCACAGCCAATGGTGGCAGTCAGCCTCAGAGTCCAACAATACCCTTCCTGGTCTGCTTGCTTATGCTAATCATCAATGTGCTTCATGGTATGAATTAGCATTCAGGGCTGACAAAGCATTCAGATCAACAAATGCCAATTATATCTCCCCTTTGTGACCGATGATTATGTAACCATGATGTAAATACCATTATCTTGATTACCAACCAAGATCAGTAAAACTATGTTGAACAAAAGTCTCTCAGTCTATAGCCCTTTGTCTTTTCAATCGAGCCCAAAAGTGCAACTCCAAAGGCATGCACAAGAGATCATTTGGTATGCGGAGTCCTGATTCTACTGGGTTTTGTTGGAGGTTGACCAGGCAAACTTTGTAAAACAAAGTTTGATGCAAAGAATTCTCTATGCCAAAGTTGTATGTTGAGATCTTTCCTAAATTAAGTAAGTATTCATCACTGAGATGTATGACAGATGTATGTTATGTCTTGGATCAGCATCGGCACCTCGATCAGCCTTATGATAGATGTGCTGATCCTTCTTCAGTCCTTGGCTGACAGTCTTGCTGATGTGAATTTGGACCACCTACCCCTGGGATTCCATCCATCTCTCTTGGTCTTGTTGGATGATGGTGTTGCCAGCGACAGTCCTAGTCATCTTGTGGAGTCATATGCATGTGATTGGTAGCATCACAAGGCAGAACCGGCACCTGGCAGAATATTTGGCATTGACACCCTGGATGAATGCCTTGATCACTATCAGCAATGGGTCTCTCTCCCTGTCACAGTCCCCACACCTGTCAATAGCCAGTCAGGGCAGGATGCTCCCAGCAGCCAAGTTGATTGCCAATCATGCATTGACCTGCGTGCTCTCATACATGATATGTTTGATGAAGCATGCATGATGCATGGCTTCCTAAGTGCCTGTGAATCAGCAGTGGATGCTGAAATGAATGCAAATTTGAGGAAAGTGGCAGGATTTCATCATCTCCATGAGCTTGCACTGCTCAAGGAGATTCAGTCCGAACCAAGTAAGTTAACACTGGCACCGGCACCAGCCATGGCATTGTCATCAGCATAGAAAAACATCCATGGACCCACTGGGAGATGGGTAAAGCAATCAGAAATGGAATGGGTATCTGCACATGCACAGGCTGAACTTGAGCACCTGAAGGCCCTTCCCCCTACCTCCTACAAGTGGACCTGGGGCATTGATATTATGGATAATGAGGTGTTGGCAATCAATCAGAAGAAGGGCAAGGGAAAGGCACAGCATTCTGGGTATATAGTGTCCCTCCCTGATGGCCCACCACAAAACAAGGAGTGGTCAGAAACCCCAAGTCTCCCAAAAGTTTCTTCCTATGGTCGACCACCCACAGGAACTGCTCATGATGCAGGGCTTTATTTTTCAGATGATGATTCCGATGTATCCAATGCTGGAACTGCTCCCATTCTTCCTGTCCCCACTGCTGCCCCTGCTGCCACCCCTGTTTCTGTTCCCGATTCTGTCCCCATTCCCGATGATGTAGTGAATGATGCTGATCTGCATACTGTCTTTGAGGCAGCAATGGCATTTGATTCTGATTCATCATCCACCAGTGCTGGTTCTACAACTGATACCAATCCTGTCCCTGCTGCCAATTCGCATGGCAATGTACTCATGCAGTAGCTAGGTCAAGATGATGTTGCTAATGATGCTGGTTATACTGCCTTTCAGGCTGCCATGGCATTTGATTGTGATTCATCATCTGCTGGTACAGGTTCTACTGCTGATGCCGAGCCTGTCCTCGCTGGTATGGGTTCCCCAACTGGCTTTGACGCCACTGCCATCTACTTTGATGACTCTACTACCTCTTCATCTGGACATTCTAATCCCCCTTCAGCCTTTGCCACTGCATCTGATGTGGCAGAGGTTTTTTTTTCATCATCAGAGGCAGATTCTGCTGGATCTGTGGGTGAATCTGATGCTGATGCCAATGATGCCAGTGCAAATTCTGACTCAGAACACAGTTTTAGTAATGAATCCCCAAGCACCTCCCAGATAGCACATCTCTCCCCAACCCACATCACGCTGCCAGTGGACGTCTACACTCATGCAGACTTTAGTTATGTTGATGGCAGTTGGTTGTCAGGCTCTGATGATGATATGGACACTACGGAGGACACTTGACACTTGTTTATTCCCTTTGCATTGTATACATGTTGGCCATTAACATTCCCCATAGTATATAAGAAGCCAGAATACCAAAACTGTATTTATTTGATAGTAGTACAAGTTACACTTATTATGAGAGCATTCTATGGGCTTCCATGAACCCATATCATTCGGTACAATGTACATGTTCTATAGACTGTATTATTCAGTACAGTGTAGCTTACTTATGTGGTGGTGCAGATGAACTGTCCACACCACAAATGCATGATGGTTCAGTGAGGTCCATGCATCCATAGCAAAATGAACATGACCAAGATGCTCCTGCAAAGATATCAGCAAATGGTTGAAGTAAGCAGAATATAATACACACTTCGAGAATTTTATCAATGTGGGCATGGCCCTTATTGAACAAAATTTTGATGTCACATGACACTATCATCAGGCTTGCAAGTGAGGTTTCAGGATGTCCAGCCTTCATCAAGTGTTGAACTGGTGATCCTTGCTGATGTTCATTGGCCTGTTGCTCTCAGTGCACCATCTACCAATGTGGGCTCTAATACAACAAGTTAGGCATTTTGATGATGAGAAACAGACTGTGTTTCATTGGTAGTGTGTGCACAAAGGGAGATCAAGACCATTCCTTGACCAAGTTGGCAAACAAAGTGAAGATAGAACCATCAGGAGCATTTGAGGAAATTTTCTTAAACATGGTATCAACTGCATCTGCCCCAAAGCACTTCACAGTATGAGTCTTGAGGTTTAAAGTGTTAGCTGTGAGGGGAAAGGAAGGCACCACAGGCATCTGAACAATTTTCTATGTTCATCCCATATTTTTTCATATTTTATTTCACCCTATTCTGCCTTTTCTACAATTTTCTATGATTTATTCCTATTTTATTATTATATTTCGGTTTTTTCCCATGTTGATACATGTTGGCAGTTCTATTCTTAGAGGTGGGACCCCTTCTGGATGTTTACCCATCAAGGTGATGTCTCCTAACAAGGTTGGGAATGTGCCTCCAGCATGCATTAACATGTTTAATAAGTATGGACTTCATTTCTATATACATAGTACTTCATTTCTATGTTAGTCTAATAGTACTTCATCATATACAATATGTTTGGTTTTTGCACTTCCACTGTCACTTGGCCATATTGCCTTGATGTTGTGCACAGACCTTACTCATGATATCGCCACATAGAACTACCATGAGTAAAGTATAGCACATGTTGTTCACTGTGTTCATTAATTTTATCAACATCTCATTGCATTGTTTGACTTTGGTGCACATTGTTCACTGTGTTCATTAATTTTATCAACATCTCATTGCATTTCTTGACTCAGTCTGTGAATGTGTGAGTGGTGGTTCATTTTCATGGGCCAGCTCACATATACATAACACAATGCTTAATTCCACTACAGTTACTCAACTCTCCAGTTGCCTTTGGACTTGGGGGGTCATGGTCACACAACTCTGTAGTTGACTTGGGACTGTTGGCCCCAAGTCAACATGGGTGGATCATGGTGTTTATCCCCTTCCACATCTCCCCCATCCCCATTTCCCCCATCCCCATTTCCCCCATCCCCATGTCCCCCATCACCTTCCTCTTCTCCCCCTTCCTCTTCCCCTTCCCCTTCCCCTTCCCCTTCCCCTTCCCCTTCCCCTTCCCCTTCCCCTTCCCCTTCCCCTTCCCCTTCCCCTTCCCCTTCCCCTTCCCCTTCCCCTTCCCCTTCCCCTTCCCCTTCCCCTTCCCCTTCCCCTTCCCCTTCCCCTTCCCCTTCCCCTTCCCCTTCCCCTTCCCCTTCCCCTTCCCCTTCCCCTTCCCCTTCCCCTTCCCCTTCCCCTTCCCCTTCCCCTTCCCCTTCCCCTTCCCCTTCCCCTTCCCCTTCCCCTTCCCCTTCCCCTTCCCCTTCCCCTTCCCCTTCCCCTTCCCCTTCCCCTTCCCCTTCCCCTTCCCCTTCCCCTTCCCCTTCCCCTTCCCCCTTCCCATCCCCCCTCTCACTCTTCCATGTCCCCCTCCCCCCTCTACACCCCCTCATACCCCCTCTACACCCCTCATACCTCTTCTCCATCCCCCTCCTGCCCACCCCCTCATACCCCCTCCCCTCCCCACCCCTCACACTCCCTCACACTCCCCTCCACACTCAGCTCACTTGCGAAGTTTCAAACCCCACTTCAAACTCAGCTGCAGCTCACCTCTACATATGCTACAACCACATTTTGAAGCCCAGCTATATTAGTCAGAGCTGACAAATTTTAGTCAGCTCTGACTAATGCCATCATTTCTGACTCATCTTGCACAGCTCTGACAAATTTTGCACAGCTCTGACAAATTTTACATAATCCCATCAACCATCACTCCCATCATTCCCACAAAATGACTATAGCATATGTTATGTGCATTGTCCCATCAATCATCACTGATCAATCACCGTTCTCAGCCAAAAAACTCCCCCCTTTAGCTTGCCATCACTCCCACAAAATGGTCATAACATATGTAGTAGATGTTAGGAAACAGTCTCCTAACATGCCGGTTACATAATACTATTTTTATTTTATTTTATTTTATTTTATTTTATTTTATTTTATTTTATTTCACCAAAATATACTACAAAATGCCTATATATGCATTATTTGTCAGCATGAAAATTCTCTATTTACACGCAACAATATATATGTACGTGCATCCATAACAACATACTACAATATATGTAACATAGTATATAATTCTAAAATAAATACTAGGAGACCTCAGTTGAGTTCTCTTAGGTATTCCATCCACAATAGTGGTGCAAAAGGCCTATTTCAGCCAACTGTTCTATTTTTAACCCCTCGCATCAAAACCATCAAACCCCCCATCACGTGCACTGATATGGCTCCCTATTGCCCTGTGCGCATACTATGGCATTTTTTGTGATTGTGCACACCTCCTAGATGGCTTCCGCACACTTTGCATGCCTTTGTGTGCTTTCATGTGCCTTTGTGCACTTCCATGCACTTTCGCATGCCTTTGACCACTTAGGTGCGCTTTTGTGCACCTTTTACATTTCTACTGCGCTCTTGGTTCCCCATAGCTGCCTGCTGTCATGTGCCCTAAATGCGCCCCATTGTGCTTCAAACTGCCTCCGCGTGCCCCCCCCCCCCACACTCCTTATCTGCCTTTCACATTTATTGCACGCTCTATGCACCTTTGTGCGCTCCTTTTACACTTTACATGCAACTCACATTCTCTACTGTGCACTCATTGCACAATCCCTATCACACACACAACAATCTACTACACCAGTTGCACTGCGCATTGCAGCTTCCATCTTACTGGTGCATTTACTTGAGGTGCACTGTGATTCCAACATGAGCGAACTGCACATTCTTACATAACTGGGGTGCTTTGCACCTATTTGGCATTGGACTGTGTGCACTTGGGCGCTTTCACATAATTCTGGCGCTTTGGCAGTATTTGGCCTTTCACAGCATCTCCTTATACAGTGACTCACAAAACTGAGTCAATATTTTGGACTTTTTGATTCATTATCGAATAGCTTCCCATAAACAACAAAACCAAACAAGGTATTGGTGTACCGAATAACATACATGATCAGGGCTACCAAACAAACAAAGAATTATGTAATTTTAATCATCCCTCATGGAGATATGATTATTTTAATTCAGGGACTCATTGACTCAGTTTTGTGAGGGGTAGTCAGAAATATTAGAATCTGATGCTCCACCAACTGTATAATGTCAAAATCTTGACAGATGGTTTCTAAGGTGATGTGACCCTTGATGGGACCTTAAATTATAGTATTTAATTAGGACTAGCATTCTTCATACTTCAATATTCTCCAATGCATCCCATCTCCTCTGCTCAGAAGGAAAACATTCTTTCCTTGGCCTCCAATCATTATTCTACCCACAATATTGCCTCTAAACTCAACCTCAGCCAGTCTAGTGTATCCAGAACACTCAGGGCTCTCCATCCAAACCTGGATTCCCCCTCTGGTGGTCATCCTTCTAAGCTCTCATCTACCTCTCAGAAAGCCATCCTTACCCAAATCACCACTGGCAAGGCTGCAAATGCTGTTCAGGCCACCCATTACATCAACAGCATCATCCCCACTCCAGTCTCCTCAGAAACAGTCAGAAGAGTTCTCAGAAAAAACTCATTCAAGGCTGTGGTGAAGAAGAAAAAGCCTTTGCTTAGTATAAGGCATAGGAAAGCAAGATTGGCTTTTGCTCAGAAGTATAGAGAGCGGACTGTGGAGGACTGGAGAAGGGTTATTTGGTCAGATGAGACTAAAATTAACAGGTTTGGGTCAGATGGGAGAGAGTGGGTCTGGAAACAGAAGGGAGAGGGGCTGATTGAGAGAGAGGTGCAGGGAGCTATCAAATTTGGGGGAGGAAACATTATAGTATGGGGGTGTATGGGATGGAATGGAGTGGGGCATCTTGCAGAGGTTGAGGGGAGGATGAATGCTGACCAGTATGTGTCCATTTTGAAGGACCATATGCTGCCTAGCTTGGAGGAGAGTGGAATTTCTGGAGAAGAGGTGATTTTTCAACAAGACAATGACCCCAAGCATACCTCAAAAAAGGCCAAGAAATGGATGGAGAACAACAATATTACTCTTCTGGATTGGCCTGCCCAATCTCCAGACCTCAGCCCTATTGAACATCAATGGGTTCATTTCAAAAACCAGTTAGACAAGTATCCAACAGCATCAAAAGGAATTTGGGAGTTATGGGAAAGAGTAGTGGAAGAGTGGAATAATATTCCATCAGAGGTGTGTCAGAATTTGATTGAAAGCATGCCTAGAAGGTTGGGAGCAGTTATTAAGGCCAAGGGAGGTCATACAAAATACTAGAATTACAATTTATCATAATATTGATACCACCTCACAAAACTGAGTCAATGAGTCCCTGAATTAAAATGATCATATCTCCATGAGGGATGATTAAAATTACATAATTCTTTGTTTGTTTGGTAGCCCTGATCATGTATATTATTCGGTACACCAATACCTTGTTTGGTTTTGTTGTTTATGGAAAGTTATTCAACAATGAATTAAAAAGTGCAAAACATTGACTCAGTTTTGTGAGTCACTGTAGTTCTCCCACATTTCCAATCGGCATCGCCTTATCTGGTAACTGGCACAGGTCAATCACATCATTATTACTGAGGTGCAGCATGCAACACATAACACTGAAGTGGATTAATTGGGAAGAGCACACGAGACCTAGAGCACACCAAAAATAGCGCATCGCACTGGAACAGTTGGATATTGGGCTATAGGTGCACAAATCTTATTGGCTGAGGCAGTGGCATAGTGTGGTCAGGTTTAGATGGGTGAATGGATATGCTTGTGGGTAGCGCATGGTGCTTTCTATTTTTACACTTTATTTTACTGATTTTATCACATAAGCCATTTGTACATAGTAGGCAGACAGATAGAGAATCCAGAGGATCTTTCCCCCCCTCATAGTTCATAGTTCAGTTAGCATCACACATAGTCTGTGCACCAGCATCCAGTCTGTGCACCTTTGTAGTGTGCCCTTCATATAGCTGCATTTGCGTATCGTTTGCATCCCCTCATCGTATTGTTGCGTTTCGTCCTTCATCTTCATTTGTGCACTCTTGCAGTGCACCCTTCATATAGCCACATTTGCACACCATTTGCACACTTATTTGCATAGCTGCATTTTGCACACCATTTGCACCTTTTTCTGCCCCTTGCGCTTTCATCCCATTTGTGTCCCCAACCTGCACACTACCTTCACAGCACATTCCAGTGTTGCCTTCATCCCACTACACCTCCTGCTTTCATCACCCTTGTCATTGCATACTTTTGCACTCCCATTGCACATTTTTCTGCACTGCGCGTTTCTTCCCTTTAGCATACACAACTAGTGTTCACACTGAAAACCACCATACCAGCCTCTCCATAATCTCTACACCCCAAAGAATGATCCGAGGCCCTCTAAGCAAACTCCCCCCTCACCCTGAGCATGCCTGCAGTAGTAGGTTAAGTGTTCACCCCTTCCGTTGAGACTCTGCACTGAGTACCAACAGAACACATCAGTGCGTGTGCCACTACCCTCTTGTAGGAGAGCCCACATGGTCCAGCTAGCAGATTAGTGGGTGTCGCCCTAACAGTTGACTTGGTACAAAGGTAATGAATGAAGTCACCTTTGAACTTGTATTGTTAACCTAACTTTGTTTTGAACCCCTTTTTTTGTTTCTATTGACCCATATTAAACTTATCTTTTACTGACTCATTTTTAAACTTGTTATTTTATTTCCTTGGACTCATGTGTAGACTAATTTTCATTCATTTTACTTCATAATGAACTCATTTGTAACTGTTATTTTACTGACGTTATTTTGTAATGAACTCAAATTTTAAACTTATTGTATTCAAGTAATTTTCATTTCCTTGGACTTATTTCTAGACTTTGTATTGATACTAATTTTTGTTGACTTTACTTCATAATGAAATCAATTGTAACTCTTATATTTTACTGATTTTACTTTGTAACAAACTCAATTTTGTTGACTTTGCTTCATAAATGAGTTCATTCAATACTGACCTGACTTTGTAATGCCCTCACTTATACAATCGTAATAACACTTTATTGATCCAACTTGTTACTGACTAATACAGTGATGTGTCTAAATCATTTTGTTTGGGTCATGTGCCAAGGTCATGATCAGACTTTTGCATTTTGTTGAGCTCACGAGGTTTGCTTAGTCAGCTTTCACAGTATAGTAAAAGGATGCTGGTTGAGCCACTTTGTCAAATTTTATTTAGCACTCACTCAAATACAGCTGCTTACATGCCATCCTGACATTATTCTACATAGAAAAAGTGCCCAGACCCAAAAAAAAAAAAAGAAGTGGCGACAATTAGCTGAGAAAAAAGTTCCCACCATTGAGTTATATTTGTCATCATGTCTCATGACCCTCAGAGTTGGTCATCACTCTTCCACCCACTCAGAGCAACTCCCATGGCCTCATCACTTCCCATGGCCTAGTCATGTGACCATTATCCTTTTATTATTGACAAGGTTTTTAAATGTGCCTCTAGCACACATTGTTCGCTGTGTTCATTGATTTTCACAATATAGATTTTAATGTAATACCATTTTCTGTAAGTAGTGGTTACATATGTACAATAAATATTTTAATCTAATAACACTTCATCATATACAATATTTTTTGTCTTTGCACTGTCCTCTGAGCTTGGCCATATTGCCTTGATATTGTGGACTGACTTGACCTGTGATATTGCCACATAGAACTGCCCATGTGTGAAGACAAGACTCCTGAAATCCAAACCCACATGCTTCACTGACTGCCCTTGTGATTTGTTGATCAACATTGAAAAGCAAAGCCAAACAGCAAACTGCAGTCGAGAGTGTGAAGGGGAGTTGACCTTTAATGGGCCAAAGTCGCTTGCATCCATGGAATGAAAACAGTCTCTCCTGCATTATCTCCAGTGATCAACCAAATCTCCAAAACCCTATTCCTGATCTGAGTCAATATCCCCCGACTTCCATTGCAGACCCCACCAGCAATATTGAGGTTGTGAAGTATCATCACAGGGATGCCAATCTTCAGTGCCAAATGTGCCAAAGGTAAACCTGAGCAGTTGATGGAATTCAGATATTCTTGGGGATATAGAAGTTCACCATTCTCATCATTTGCAATGGAGTCAGCACTGTGAAAGACCTGCTCCTGTCCAGGAAAATTGTAAAGAATGTGATGGTTCAAATCGTCGACATCATCATTCTTGGTCACCAGGATGACCTGCTCCAAAAAGTATTGATCTGAATGCTGAGCCTGATCATAGATGCCAGAATAGATGGTGTTCTGAGGACATTTGAGATGATCAGGAAGATTGATAGTGCCACCTTCATCTGTATGACCACCCTTTCCAACCTCCAACTGCCACTTTGCAAAGTTGCACTCCTGAAGATCATCCATGTTCAAACACATGTTGATTTTGAGATGAAGGATTTTGATGTGTTGCCAGAGAACAAAGCATTGCAAAGAAGCACCAACGATTTGAGGTCAAGAACCCTTCTCAATGACAGGCAGGATCTGATGAAAGTCCCCCCCAAAGACCACAGGCACACCACCAAAGGATTTGTCACATTGGAGAATGTATGTCAAAGTGCAGTTGACAGCTTCATGGAGATGACGATGCTGCATGAGTGCCTCATCCCAAATAATCAAGTCGGTCTGCAGCAGGAGCTGTGCCCATGTTGAACCTCTGGAAATGGTGCAGGTGGATGACTTGTTTATGATGATTGGGATCTGAAAGCAGGAATGGGAAGTATGACCACCTTTGAGCAAAAGAGCAGCTATTCCAGACAATGCAGCACAGAGGATGATCTTGCCTTGAGAGTGAAGCTGATGGCAGAGGGTGTTGTAAACATAAGTTTTGCCAGTACCATTTGGACCATGGAGGAAAAATGTCTGGCCAGTCTTGTTGTTGACTGCATGCATGATCTCATCAAAGACAGCCCTCTGATCCTGATTGAAAGTGTCCAGATTGTGTGCAGCCAACTCAGCCTGCTCCACAACATCATATCTGCGCTGCTCTGTGATCAACTGGTTTTGAATGTTGGCATCCCAATTCTGAGTGATCTGAGGCATGTATGGCCAATCCTTCTCAAGAGATTTCCCAGAGACCGTGAGAAGCTGATTGATAAGATAAAGGCCATAATCATGGACATCATCATCGGTAGGGTTGATACTAATGTTGGTGTGCTGGAGCTGATATCTCAAGTCATTGCAAATGTGAAGCCAATATGTATGCCAGAGGTGGACAGGATCAGAGGGAGCACAGTCATGAAGGATGGTGACAAAAAGATTGTGAAGCTGATGACTGATTGCCATGAACTTTGCTTCCTCCAGACACTGCTGCCACACTTGGTCATCCTCCAAAAGGCCACAGTGATGATACTCAACCCGGAAACCTAAACAAAACCTACTAAATGGCTTTGGATGGTATAACACGAGTCAGAGGAAGGGTGCAAGTTGGTACTAAATATCACCGCTGAGACCAAAACATTGTGTTTAGTAACACAAAATAATAAGGAATGGTGCAAATAGTCTGTAAGAGCATACAAAGATGTTCGAATGAGTTCAAAATAGGTTCGAAGATGTGCAAAATAGTTCAAATAACTTTAAAGATGTGCAAAGTAGTTCAAATAAGTTCAAAGAGGTTTGAGGTATATCGAGGAATGAGTTTAGTGAATGTGAAGTGTTTTTCGAATGGGGATAGGCAATGGGCAATAAGTCGAGAGACTAATATGAAAGTTCAAAGAAGTTCACAATATTTCGCAGAACTTAGTGATATGATGCAAAGATAAGACTCAAGAGAATGGCTCTTAAATCAGATGATGAGTGAGAGGGTAACTTGTGCTGTGTTCCCCATTGCTTCTCTTCTCATTCTAAGTAACTAACACAAGTCTATATACAAATTGAAGAGATAGTACTAAAAAGGAAATAAGAACATGTGTAAAACATGAGGCAATATATCAAACAATGAGGACTTTGTAGATCATGAAACAAATGAAAAATGATAAATAACTGAAATGTGTAGTGTTCCCATATAGTAAAAGTACTTATCTTTTGTTTTAATATATCAATGAAACATAAAACTGCACTTATCATATTCTAAGTCTCTTGTAGTCTCTCCTCATGTCCGGTGGCACTTGATATGCAGTGAATTGACTCACTCCAAATGTGCAGCATGTATCAAAAGTGTTTTCAAAGAGCTATATGGCAGCCGATATTATTTGAAATGCTGCAAAGTTGTTCAAAGTGTCGCAAAGTAGTTCGAAAGCATTCAAAATGTCTTGAAGTCATCTGAAATAGTGCAAAATAGTTCAAAAAGGATTTGACATTGATTTCATGGCATTCATAGTGATTTGGAGTGTGTGTCGTAATGTCTCGATACAGTTAAATCTTTCTCCAGACCTTAGCGTGCACAGTGGATCTATCAACAGGTGAGGCAGGCCTCTCTGAATGAGGGAGTGACAATGCCCTGAAAAGTGCAAAGGTCTTCATATGATGTAGCACCTTTCACAGCAGTGAGAAGCAGCCTGAGGTAGAAGCATTCACCGGCACTGGGTGGAGCATAGAACATCCTTCCAATAGCGAATCCCCTCTGCCTGGGCTTCCACTTGTGAGGCCTTTGATCCCACACAAATTTGGAGGGAAAGTTCTGGTAAAGAACAACCTGTGCAAGCTCTGGATACTCCTGATTGGCCTTGAAGAAGGCAGTGAGGGTGGTGTCCCACTGTGCAGCATGCTGGATGATTTCCTGGATAGACTGTGGACCATTCTGATTCCAAGTGACATACTGCTGGCCAGGAAGGTGGACCTGAAGATGGATGATGTTGGGAGAAGCACCATGCATGGTGAAGTGGAAGAGGCACCAGATGCTTTCGCATGCAGATATGTAGTGAGCATCGAGGTACTGCCTGACTTCATCATTGCAAGTTCCAAAGTCCATGGTGATGCAATCATGGCCTTTGTAGACATATTTGTAGATGTACTTGATGGCCTTGATAGAGCTGATGGACTTGATATTAATGTGGAAACAGTACTTCCAAATGAGATAGGCAGAGTAAGTGACCACCCAATGATTGTCGACCTGCTTTCCCTGAACATGATATGTCTGTCCAGTGTCCCAACACTTGGTAAAAGCATAGGCATCCTCAGAGATGGTCATCTGATCCCTGAATGGCTTGGGGAAAGCTTTGGAGCACTGTCCATTCACCATGCAAGGAGCTGCAGGGTTCTCTGCACCACAGGGTTTATGGACCATGAACTTCTTGATGAGGTCGAGGAACTCAGGATCATTATCAGGAAACTCTGAAGACAGAAGGCTGTCTATCTGCTCAGGGGTGCAAAGCTTGGATTGCTCATTGAGAAAGGTAATGCAGTGCATGTGAGGAAGGCCATGCTTCTGAAACTCGATGGTGAATAGATAAGCCACAGCCTTTCCAAATATGCCAGCCTCGATATCCTTGATCATCTCCTTCTGCTTTGCATAGAATGCATGAATGACCAAATCTGGATAATATGTTGCAGTCTGCCCCAGATAAAGAGCATCCCATATTTCTGGCCAGGCAGGGTTGGCAGTGATGGTGAGAAAGAGATCACCTCCATTGCAGTGATGATTGATGGCAAATGCATTCTGAAGAAGCTGCTGCATGTGATGTGTGCTTCCTGCAAAAGATGAAGGAAGAATGATTCTTTGACCCAGAGACTCTGTGTCCACATCGATGTTTGCAACCACAGCATCTGCCAGGCCAACATAGACTTTGCCATAAATGGTGTCCTGATTCATCAAAATCCAGTGCAACTGATCCTGCTCAACAGTGGCCCATCCATTGCACACAAACTCCTGAAAGAGCATTCTGGTCAGAAAGATATGCTAAGGCTCAACAGCAGATGGTCAAAGGTAGAGGCAATAGCAGTAGAATTTGGATTTAGAAACATGTTTGTGAACTCTGGCACCACCTCAGTTGTTGGCATCGACAGCTGCATACTCAATTTTAGGGTGCCATTGGAGCTGGCCAGTAGGAAACAGCAAAACATAGTGAAGGGCTGGATAGAGGGGATGGATGTCACTGATGCGCTGAAGGGGAGGGCCATGCCTGCAGTAGAGAACAATGTCACATGTGCTCTCTGGCTGATCACCATCACCTGGAAGAATGACAGCAATCTTATTGTTGGTAGCATCAGGGAGATTGTAGCAGTGATGGTCACAGGATTGATCAAAACATAAAGCTATCTTGCACTGCTAGTGTGAAGGCAGGTTCCTGGTGAGCTCATGAGCCTGCTTGTACATCTGAACTGCTGGATGGTGACAGTGGAGCATGTTCTGGAGAGTGAGCAAAGTGTGGTGATGGAGGTGAGTGTTCCAGGCATTGGCCATGTGAAAGTTGACTGCATCGGCTGGATCATAAATATATAGCTGAGCATAAACAGGAGGTTCTCCCTCTGGTGGAAGAAGAGATCCGATCTTGTGGGACAGCTTGCCATGGAGTTTGTAGACATAGGGACCAATGCCATCATTCACTGCCTCTTCACCCTCATTGACCGACTCATCAATCTTGCAACCAATAGAAGTCATGGCTAGTGCATTATTGTAAGTGCAGATGTGATCACGAAATGATTTTCCAATGTTGTCCTGAGCAGTGAGCAATTGTATAAGCTCAGATGGGACTGGGTGAAGAGGTGGCAAAGCGATCTTTCCACTCAGGCAGCACATGCCGAATCAAGGATGGATATTTGAGGATTTCATAAGATGTTCAGCCATCCAGTACAAAGCATGGAAATCAGGGCACTCCACATCCATATTTCCCAGATGATGAACAGGCCAATCTAAATGAAATGGCTGGCGGGCAGGACGCAAAACAGGCAGAGGTGGTGGTGGTGGTGCAGGATCAATAAGCTGAGCGACCTTGGAGAATGAGGTCAGTTACCAAAAAAACAATACCAAAATAAGATATAAGCATACATGTGGAGGAATATTGGCAACAGGGATAACAGCAGCAGTAATGGGGGGAACAGCAGCAGGAGGTTCAAAAACAGGAGGAGGCACAGGTGGAGGTGGAGGAGGCTACATCATCATACTGTCAGACCATTTCACATCATGTAAAATATAATGCAACATACAGCTTCAAAAGGTAGAAGTGCAGCATGCTGGGCAGCAAGATCAGCCCTGCCCATTGCAGGAGCAACCGGTGGAGGGGCATTGGCCACAGGAACAGGAGGTGCAGGCACAAGAGGAACAGGAACAGGAGAGGCAAAAACAGGAGGAGGAGGAGGCTATAATGATATGTTGTTAGTTCATACATCTAGTCACCTGAAGGAAAACTCCAATATACAGCAGGCAAAAAAAGTGGAACTTGCTGTGTATCCCAGGGCATGGCAGGTGCGACAGGAACAGGAGGTGCAGGAACAGGAGGAACAGGAGCCAGAGGGTCAAAAACAGGAGGCAGAAAAGGCTGCATCAGTATTATGTTGTTAATTAACCTGTGTCACATAGAAGAATATGTAATCCAACATATAGCTACAGCAGGAATAACTGGTGGAACTTGATGTCCAAGGCCAGGCCATTGGAGGAGCGACAGGAATAGGAGGTGCAGGAACCAAAGGAACAGGAGCTGGAGGGTCAAAAACAGGAGGAGGACCAAAAGGTGGAACTCACAGTCCAGCCTGGGCGATTGCATGAGTAGTAGGAATAGGAGGTGCAGGTGCAACAGGAATAGCAGGTGCAGGAGCAACAGGAATGGGAGGTGCAAGAATAGGAGGTGCTGAAACAGAAGGGTCAAAAACAGGAAGTGCAGGTGCAGCATAAAAAAAAGGTGGGAATGCAGCATTGTGTAGGGGAGCAACAGGCTGAGGTGGACCCTCAACAGGAGCAGCATGAATTGAGCCTCATCCCCTCCCTCTTCCCCTTCCTCTTCCTCTGCCTCTCACAACCTGTGGAAGGGGAGGAAGTGCTGCCAGCTGCTGTGCCAAATGAGGAGGAAGATGGTTGTATTGAGGAGGTGGAGGTGGAGGGGCAAGAAAAGGATCAGCATCATTCCCATTCAGCAAACCACCATGGGGAGGTGGCACAGGCAGCAAAGGCTGGGTGATGTTCATTGTGCGAGCATGGTGTGGAGTCCGGTGGCAAGTAGGGCTATCCAAGGTCCATTGGTCCCATTCAGTTTGCTGTGCAGCTGTCTGAACATGTCGAGGAGTATTGGGTGGAGTTGGGTCCATGGGAATCAGAGAGCTCTCTTACTGCAGCAGAGGAGATGAGATTCTTGTAGGAGGCTGTGAAATCAGTGCAAACAGTGGCAGTTGATAGTGGAGCAACTTCCAAAAATGGAAGGGGAGGCAACTGCAAACCTGCCAGCCCAATCTCCCTGCACACTGTGCCCTGAGAGAGGTCCAAAAAACAACTGGCAGACACTCTTTTTGTTGAAAAAAGAGAAGCCAGGGAGGTAGGACTTCACAGAGCTTCACCTTGGTCTACAGATACCCCAAGAATGCAAAAACAACCCCACTGGAAAAGAGTCCAGAGCCAGAAAGAGAGCAAAAAAGCTAGAAGTGGCCAAAACTCAGCCGAAAATTTGGTTCCTACACCCAGTAAGCCAAAAATTAGCCGAAAATATTGTTCCTACACTCAGTTATTAGATTTGTCATCATGGGAACATCCTTATTATATTTGTCAGCAGCTCAAAAAATCAGCTGAAAATATTTGTTCTGATGGAAACAGTTATTGCATTTGTGATCGGGCCCAAAATTTAGCCGAAATTATTTCTTATCATGGGAACAGTTAAAAATAGCTGAAATGTTTTTTTTCGGCTAATCAAAAAATCTTCAGCTAATTTTTGAAATGATGGAAACACCCAGGTTAGCTGAAAATTGGATTAGATTCCCACAATGTCAGATTTTGGTATTTGTCATCATTTCTCACAATTCTCGCTTTCCCACACCTCTGCAGAGTCTCACGGTGTGATGCCATTCCCACCCCTGCAGAGTTTGTCATCCATTTACCCATGCCACAGTCATGTGACTGATCTCGCTTTATTATGAACAAGGTTTTTAAATGTGCCTTTGGCACACGTGGTTCACTGTGTTCAATAATTCTATCAACATCTCATTGCATTTTTTGACTCTGTCTGTGAATGTGTAAGTAGTGGTTCATTTTCTAATGAACACCTCACTGCATTTTATTCATGGATGCACAACTTTTTATTTGACTTTTAGATGGTACACAACTCTTCAGTTGACTTGGGACCATTGGCCCCAAGTCAATGTGGGGGGGTTGTGGTGTTTATCACCATCCCCACCTACCCCATCTCCATCTCCATCCCCTTCCCCTTCCTCATGCCCATGCCCACCTACTCCATACCCATACCCATGCCCACCTACTCCATACCCATGCCCATGCCCACCTACCCCATTTCCATTCCCAACATGCCCACCTACCCCATTCCCATCCCCAACATGTTCACCTACCCCATCCCCTCCCCCATCTCCCCCATCTCCTCCCTCATCTCCTCCATCCCCTTCCTCTCCTCCCCGCTCCCTGCTCCCCTCCCCCCTCACCCCCTTATGCACCCTCACCCCTCACCCCCTTATACACCCTCCATTCTCCCCCCCTCCTCTCTCTCATCTCTCTCCCCCTTCTTCCTCACCCCCCCTCTCACCCCCCCCTCTCACCTTCTCCCACTCTCTTATCCTCACCCACTCTCCACTTTCCCTCTCATTTCCCATTTCCCCTTCACTCCCTCCCCCTCACCCCTGATCTCCTCCCTCTCCTCTCTTTAAATTTTATAAAAAATCACCAACTTCACATTGTCAATATTAAAGTAATATTAATTGACTTTGCATTATAACGAACTCAATTTATACCTTGTTAGTAAGTCTGCATAATGACTTTGTATTGAACTGATTTTTATTGACTTTACTTCATAATGATAACTATAATTCAATTTTATTGATGCCTTATTTCGAAGATATATATATTTTACTGACTTATCTTTTACTGACTCATTTTTAAACTTGACTCATTTCTAGACCAATTTTCATAGACTTTACTTCGTAATGAACTCATTTGTAACTGTTATTTTACTGACTTTACTTTGTAACAAACTCAATTTTCAAACTTACTGTATTCAAGTAATTTTTATTTTCTTGGACTCATTTCCAGACTTTGTGTTGATAGTAATTTTCGTAACCTTTTTTTTGTTGGGTGGCGAAAATTAGCCAAAAATTGGATTATTCCCACAATGTCAGATTTTGATATTTGTCATACTTTCTCACCATTCTCACATTCCCACTCTGCAGAGTCTCACAGCGTGATGCCATCCCCACCCCTGCAGAGTTTGTCATCCATTTACCCATGCCACCCTCACGTGACCAATCTTGCTTTATTATGGATACAGTCTTACCAATTCTGGTCATGGACACTTACCAAGACCCATTAGTAAACTTCAGCATTACCCATTATTCTTCTGGCCCTAGTTATTTAAGCACCCATAGTACTTGCAGTTATCCTTGTATCATCCTCACCTAATAACATCCTCTTAATCATCCTCAACTCATTCCTGAACCAACCCTTAAACCTTGTAGGCTCCTCTTGACTTAATCTCTCCACACACCTCTGCTTCATCCTACCTTTGCCCTCCATCTGGAAACCTGCTGGACACCTGCCTGCCTCCCACTTGAAATAGGACAACTGATGAGGAGAAGGGTGCAACTTCTTATGAGTTGAAGCCAAGTCCTCTCTGGCCCCCTTTCACCTGGCATGCTACAGCCTGGTGGATTCTGCCCAGAACCCCTGAATATATCTGAACACTGATGACTGGGTCTGACCAGAAGTCTGGTGTATTTCTGACCAAGTCCCAACCTTGGTAGTAGTGATCTTGAGCTTTGACAGCCATTCTCTTGAGTCCAAGTCTTGCCTCATATCTCTAAGTTCTGCAAAATATTATGAACCTCATCGAACTTTCATATTCACTCCTTGTTAGGGCAACACCTACTGTTCTGCTAGCTGGACCATGTGGGCTCTCCTATAAGAAGGCAGCGGGGTGTGCATGCATGATGGGGGGTTTGATGGTTTTGATGCGAGGGGTTAAAAATAGATTAGTTGGCTGAAATAGGTGTTTCACACCACTAATGTGGATGGAATACCTAAGAGAACTCAACTGAGGTCTCCTAGTATTTATTTTATGGTTATATAATATGTTACATATATTGTAGTATGTTGCTACCGATGTGTGCATACATGCGCATACATATTGATGCATGTAAATACAAAATTCCCACGCTGACAAATAAAGTGTTTGTAGGCATTTGGTAGCATATATGGGCCAACTTGCTTCTCCATAAGCTTTCTTGAAGGTCATGGAATATTTATATCCTTGGTACTTAGCCATACCAAGTTACCAACTTTGTACTCTGGAGCAACAGCTCAAGTACGATCTGCATGTCACATCATATCTTCATGTGCTTTCATCAATGCTGCCTGTGCTTCCTCCTGCACCTTGCGCATTTTTGACACAAAGTCCTCCACTGACTGTACCTTGACTTCCCTTCAAGGTTCTACTCCCATTCTGGGATGATACCCATAATTAGCAAAGAAGGGTGACATGCGAGTAGCCAAATGGAATTTATTATTGTGGGAAAATTCTGCAATTGCCAACCATTCAGGCCAGTCAGTTTGTCGGTGATTGACAAACATGTGTAGGTACTGCTCCAACTCCTGATTCATTCTTTCTGTCTGCCCATTGGTTTGTGGGTGATATGCCATAGATAATTTGGTTTGAATCCCCAATATGTTATTTAACTCTCACATAAATGCAGAAGCAAATTGTGATCCATGATCAAAGGTAACCATATCAGGTAATCCATGTAACCACCATACCTGATTTAGATAGAGGCATGCCAAGCCCAACGATGAGGTTTCTGCTGTAGTAGGAATAATATGGACTTCCTTTGTGAAGCGGTCACATACTACAAATATTGCATCATATCCTTGAGCTTCAGGTAATCCTGTGATAAAGTCCACAGATATATCTCGCCATGGCACTTTAGGTATAGGGTTCAGCCTTAATTTCCCTGCAGGCTTTTCTGGAAATTTCTTCCCCCTCATGCATGTATCACACCCATCCACATACCCCAACACATACTTTGAAATTCCAGGCCACCAATAATTTCTCACCACCAACTCCAATGTCTTCCACCTTCCTGAATGTCCAGCAGCTGGCATGTTATGATGTAATCATACAATCTCCCTTCATAACTCTTGATCCTTTGGTACATACACCTTTCCTCTGAACGACACCAACCATTTGTCTATCACATCCTTGAAAATGTTGTTCATCATATTTTGGAAAGTTGGGGGACTATTGGTCATCCCAAAAAACATGACTAGTAGCTTGAAGGATCCTCGATGCATGGCAAATGCTGCCTTCCACTCATCTTCTTTCTTTATTTGTGCATTGTTGTACCCCCAGCATAAATCCAATTTTGTAAAGACCTTGGCCTTTCCCACCATGTCAATTATCTCTGAGATCAATGGCAAAGGGGACGCATTCTTCACTGTCCACTCATTCAAATACCTATAATCTGTACACATCCTCTTCCTCTGATCTTTTTTTGGTACAAAGAATACTAGTGATGTCTGTGGTGATTTCGAAGGTAGTATGTATCCCTTGCCCAACTGTTCATTAAGGAATGCATACACTTCTTCTTGTTCCTTTGGAGATAATGGATAAACTTTTGACTTCTTTGGCACAAATCCTGGCTTCATCTCAATTGCATGATCCCATGGCTTTCACACTGGCATCCATTCTAATTCCTTCTTCTGAAAAACTGACAAATATTTACAGTAGGCTTTTGGCACCCACTCCTTCACTGGCTTCTCCACTTTCACAGCATTTTTATCCAATGACTGTCTTCCATGAATTTCTCTAAACATTTGCTTCTGTTCTTCCTTACTGGTCATAATTGCCACTTCCCCATTTGGCATATCCTCATCCTCCACTTCCTCCATTGTAACAGAATACTTTCTCAGATGTTCTTTCTCTTTCTTTTCCTTCTTTTTCTTTTTTACTTTTCTCTCATACACATTACATTCTTTAGGACAATGAGTCATGTGTACCTTCCCAGTTTTCCAATCAATTTCCAGATTATGCTTTTGTAACCACAGACATCCAATTATCAGATTGGTTTTCCCAAGGTCACACACCTCAAATACAGCTCATTCCTGATGATCCTGATACTTCACTATCATCATCACTTCCTCCTTAATGGTTCCTCCATGATTGATTGTACCATCAATATTGTACACCATTATAGGTTGTGGCAGTTTATGCATGCAAATATGATTTCCAGTAATTAGGGATTAATTAATAAATAATCCAGTAGCACCACTGTCAAGCAATGCCTCCATATTAATTGCTGCATGCATGTCCACTGTCTCCAATCCTACTCTCAACCTGATTTTGGATTCTATCTGTGCTGAGCGAATAAAGAATTTAGGGGTCTTTGGAAATAAGGCTGGGCATTTTTCTTCATTGCATAAATGATGATGGTCATACTCCTCAATTTCTCTTTTAGGTTCACTCTGGGTTTCCTTGGATACTAATACATTATATTGATTCTGGGTCACCAATGGGGAAACCTTCACTGGGACTCTTCCACAAAATTCTTCTGCTTATCTTCCTCCAACTTCACTTCCTCAATTGTCACTTCCCTAATCTTCCCTTTCTGCCTACAATTTCGAGCCATATGCCCTAATTGCCCACAGTTAAAACATTTAAGTGGAGCTCATCTCCCTACTCGATCAACATCCATTGCATCTGTCGATGCTGCTGACTCCTTAACAATAGGTGTCACTGCCATGGCCGGTGGCTGTGCCATCGGAGCTTGTACCTGAGGTGTCCTTCCTTTCTCAGACTTTCCTCCTGATGACTTTCCAAATCTGGCATTTCCATACATCAATTTTGATTTTACCTGTTCCTGTCAATATTGTCGATCAAGACGCATTGCCCAATTATACCACTTGTCCAACCTCTCTGGCATAGAAGGTAGTTGATAGATTGACTTAAATAATGAGGGATTTAATCCTGCCTTCAAATATTCTACCAATGCAGCTTCTCCCATATCTGTCTGTGATGCTTCTGCCTTGAACTGCAAAATAAATTTGTCTGCTGTCAGAGAACCTTGGCGCATGGTTTTTAATTTTGCATTTGCTGTCACCTTTGGGTTAGGGTCTCCAAACTGTGCCTCCATTCTCTCCAAAAATTCCCTGAAAGTTGCAAATGGTTTATATCCCATGGCAATTTGATTAATGGCTTCATTTCTCCAGAACTGTGCTTTCCCTCCCTGGATGTATGAGAGAGCAAACATAATCCTCAGTTGTATGAAATTCAGGCTTTCTCCCATGAATATACAAGACTATAGAGCTGATAAAAAATTTTGTGTTCTCCATGGTACTGTCAAATATTTGTGTTACAAGTAGGATTACTAATCTGCTGACTGATGCTTGCTTAGTATGCGATTACTCACCAATTCTAGTATGACTAATGTTGCTTACTTTGCTTACTGATCTCTTACCAAGCACATTACCAATACTCTTGGCATTAGTCATTAGCAAGTAGTAATCTTAGTAATACTTTGTTATATAAGTAGCTGACTGTGTAGTAGTTATCCCTCAGTCAATTACACTCTTTGACATTGGTGCTTAACTAGCAACTCCTTGGCACATTCAGCTACTTTGGAGTCTTTGTCTCTAGCTCACTACTATTGCATTACCAATCGCTCTCAACAATTTGCAGGGGCGCATATTTAGGTAAATGTGTTTTTCCACTCTCAGACCTCTCCTCTGCATGTTCACCCTCCTGAGACATCCACTCCACCATCTTCTCCATCTCATCATCTTTATCTTCTACTGTCTCTGCTTTTGTTTCTGATTGTTTGGGCTGGGATGCTGCTAATACTGACACTAATTGGGACATTTGTGCTGTTAGAGCATCAATTTTGGCTTCTAGAATGGGCATGGGAACAGGATTGTGACCAGGATTCGAAGTTGCTTGTTCTGACATGATGATGTAATCTGTGATGAGTCACTTCTTTGGCTGAGTCAAGATTCGGCTGCAGAATTTTTCCCCAAAATTTCGGGTCATGTGACCCAGCTATTTCAAGAACCAAACATGGCAAAACACATGATTTCAGCTATTTGTCAACACTTGGGCACTTTGGATCAATAACCCTTCCAACAGTGCCTGATCTCAGGGTTATTACTAAATTTGGCTAGTAACTACCTAAAATAGTCATCCAAATTGAGTAATGTGAATCTCAGCTAAACCAGATCTGATTGGTTGTCTGGTTGCAGCTGTCCTAATGATGAGCACTGCCTTTCGATCACTGGTGGTTGCAATGTAAGGCGAGGCCTGGCATCGGCTTACAAAAGCAAGGAAAATATGTATATACAATTAATTCCAGCTTTTGCCGAAATAATGAGTAAGCAAATGTGGTGTGCAGAGACAAATGACATATGCGCATGTAAGAGAAGGCACACTGATGGGGTAGTTCAGTTCTTCTGTTAGGGCGACACCCACTGTTCTGCTAGCTGGACCATGCAGGCTCTCCTACAAGAAGGTGGCGGGGCACGTGTGCATGATGGGGGGTTTGATGGTTTTGATGTGAGGGGTTAAAAATAGATTAGTTGGCTAAAATAGGTGTTTTGCACCACTAATGTGGATGGAATACATAGGAGACCTCAACTGAGGTCTCCTAGTATTTATTTTATGGTTATATACTATGTTACATATATTGTAGTATGTTGCTACCAACATGCACATACATGCACATACATATTGATGCGTGTAAATACAAAATTCCCATGCTGACAAATAAAGCATTTATAGGTGATTGGTAGCGTATTTTGATGAAATAAAATAAAATAAAACAAAATAAAATGAAAATATTATTAGGTAATAGGCATGTTAGAAGACTGTTTCCTAACACTCCTCGACTTATCACACATCGCCCATCATCTCTCAGAAAACACTTCTCATTTGCTATATTCTCTCCTCGATATACCTCGACACCAGTCCGATTCTTTCAAAGCTTTTCTAACCATTTCGAACATCTTTGAACTTCCTTGAAACTACTTCAAACTTCTTCAAACCCTTCCGAACATCTTTCAAATGTTTTTTGAATCTTTTTGTATGCCCCAAAAGACTATTTATAACACATCTGACCATTCCACACCACTAACCATGACTTTTGGGTATCAGCAGTGATATTTAGTACCAACTCGCACCCTTCCTCTAGCCTGTGTTATACTTCTTAGACCTTTCACAGGTTTTTGTTAGGTTTCCAAATGAGCATTATCACTGCTCCAATGGATGTTGATGCAGCCCATAGTCGAGCTTGCAGGCTAGATCTCTGCTACTGCCATGGAGAAACCAGACACATGGCTCAAAATTGTCCCCACTGCCAAGACATCTGTAAACTCATGCCTGAAGGATGAGATGAGCTACTCCAAGACCTGTTGGCACTGGCAGATGTTGAAGGTCTGGAGAAAGAGGAAGTTAAAGAGGAAGAGGCAGAGGAACAGGATTTTTCCACCTGTGATGAGTGAACAGTACACCCTTTTTGCCTGTCCATAACCACTTTGAAGTTCTGTCTGTCGATTCACTAGAGGATAAATCTTATTTTGTGACCATTCCTTCTCCAGACCCCTCTAAAGCGGCTAAAGATGTACCTATCCCTTCCTCCCCACTCCTCCCTCTACCCAGATTAAAATTTTGGGAGCATAACCTACCATGCAAGTATATTGTGGCATCCACCCCCTCCCAACAATCCTTAGAATTGAAGATTGAGCTGCAGACCATGGATATGGGGCAAGTACTTGGTGTCTCTGCTCTCCTGGACTTGGGTGCCATGGGCCTTTTCATTGATTCACACCTGGTTCAACAAAAACAGCTCAATACCCACTCACTATCTCAACCCATATTTGTCTACAATGTGAACAGTTCCCCAAATGAAACTGGGGCAATTCAGGAGGTTGTCAACCTAGTCCTCCAGTACAAAAATTATAGTGAATGGGCTCTCTTTGCTGTGACCCAACTGGGGAAGCAGGAGGCAATTTTGGGCTACCCATGGCTTCATGACCACAATCCTGAGGTCGATTGGGTAACAGGTTAAGTCATGATGAGTTGTGTTCTCTCATTGTCATACTTGCTTCACTAAAGGCAGACAGGAACATCGAGGGCAAAAGATCCTCTTGCAGCACACTCAAAAATGTTGTTCTGGTCCAATGCCTGTGGCCAATATGGACTTGTAAGACGTCCCAGATCCTCCACCTGACTCTGATAATGATAAATTAACCTTTTACATGAGGTGCATGCCACCTCAAACATCTCCCAGTGCCTCGTGGAGGCCTTCCACAAGAACAGTACACCCAAATCCTTTGCTGACTCCATGCTTCCTCACCTGCATGACTTCAAGGATGTCTTCTCCAAGGAATCCATCAACTCACTTCCTAACTGTAAACCATGGGATCATGCAATTGAGCTCATGCTGGGTGTTATACCCTCCTCCTGCAAGATCTATCCCCTCTCCCCTAAAGAACAATGACAACTTGACAAGTTCATCAATGAACACTTGGCTTCAGGTCATATCTGCCTTCTAAAGTTACCCATGGCCTCACCCTTCTTCTTTGTCAAGAAGAAGGATGGGTCCCTTCAACCAGTTCAAGACTGTCGATGCCTCAATGACATCACAGTCAAGAATCATTATCCACTACCCCTCATGTCCAAACTTGTCAACCAACTCTGTGGGGCACATTACTTTACCAAGCTCAATGTCTGCTGGGGTTACAATGATATACAGATAAAGAAAGGGGATGAGTGGAAGGAGGCTGTCTGCATGAACCATGGTTTTTTTGAACCACTTGTCATGTTATTTGGTCTCACTAATAGTCCTGTTACCTTTCAGACAATGATGAACAACATTTTCCATAATCTCATACTGGAAAGCGTTGTCTGTGTCTTTTTTGATGACATCCTCATCTTCACTCAGGACCTCAATGAACATCATCAAATCACGTGCCTGGTGCTGGAGTGACTTCGGCAGCACAAACTCTATCTTCGTCACAACAAGTGCGAGTTTGAGAAGACATGAATTGAGTACTTGGGCCTGATTATCTTGGATGGACAGGTGGAGATGGACCTGGTCGAGGTTGCTGGCATTACAACCTGGCCCATGCCCACAAACAAGAAAGAGGTGCAGTCTTTCCTGGGCTTTATCAATTTCTATCAGTGCTTTATTAAAGATTCTTTCCATCATGCACACCCGTTATTCAACCTCACTGGCAAGGAGGGATGGAAGTGGGAAAATGCACAGCAGGAGGCATTTGAGAAGCTCAAAGAGATGGTCACTTCCACTCCAATCCTCACCTTTGCTGATGACTTGTGTCCCTTATGTGTAGAAGCTAACAGTTCAGACTTTGCAATGGGCACAGTGTTATCCCAACAATCTCCTGAGGAACAGAAGTGGCACTCCATTGTCTACTACTCAAAGAGTCTCAGTGTTGTGGAATGCAACTATGAGATCCACAACAAGGAGATGCTGGCGATAATGTGGGCATTGGAGGAGTAGCAACATTTTCTGGAGAGTGCTCAACACAAGATCAAGATCTGGGTGGACCACAAGAACCTCAAATACTTCATGACTGCCAAGAAACTTAATCATCATCAAGCCCACTAATCCCTCTACCCCTCCAGGTTCAATTTTTCCCTGCATCATCAACCAGGATGCAGCATGGGGAAGACTGATGCCCTCTTTCATTGTCTGGACCATGGGGATAGAAGCAATGACAATTAAGGTATTGTGTTGTTACAACCTGATCTGTTTACAATCTGTGCATTAGAGGGTGTTACCTTGGAAGGTGAGGAGCACAGTATCCTATGTGACATTCATCATGCAAACTGTAGTGGTTTACACAAGGATGCTGTGGCTCTGGCAGTGAAGAAGCTGAAAAATGGATCCACTCTTTCACTTTGTGCAGCAGAATGGACAGAAAAGGATGACATTCTATACTTCTGTGACCATATCCACATTCCTAACAATCCCCAGCTTTGACAACAACTCATCTCTCAGCACGATGACTCACTTATTGCCAGCCACCCTGGGTGTTGGAAGACATTGGAGTTCATATTGTGGAATTATTGGTGGCCCCAGATGTCTCAACTCATTGGTCAGTTCTGTCACACCTGTGATCTCTGCTTATGCACTAAGACTCCATGATGCAAGCCCATGGGGTAAGTTACACCCCCTCAAGGTCCCAGAGAATTGTTGGGATGTCATCAGTGTGGACTTTGTGGTAGAACTACCAGAGTTCCATGGGTTTGCTGCAGTAATGTGCACAGTCAACTTTGCTGGAAAAATAGCTCATTTTGCTGTGCTTGGAGTGGCTCGACTCTATCTTTACCATGTGTGGAAGCTTCATAGATTACCTGGTGCATTCCTCTGTAATTGAGGGCCACAGTTCATCACAGAATTCACCTGAGAGCTGTACCACCTGCTAGGGATCAAACTCGACCACCTACCACCTACAGACAGACAGACAGATGGAGTGCATAAACCAAGAACTGGAGCATTACATCCACATCTTTGTCAATGAGCAACAGGACGATTGGGAAGACCTCCCCATGGCTGAGTTTGGATACAACAATTATGTCTGCTCCTCTATCCAACAAACTCCCTTCCTCCTCAACACAGAATGACACCCATGCATGAATTTGAGCCTCAGCAAGCACTCTTGCACTTGGAGATGGTGAATGAGTTCACAGAGTGGATGAGGGACATTTTGGAGGAGGCAAAGTCAGCTTTGGCTAAGGTGAAGGGTGACATAGCATGCTTCTACAACCAACATCACTCACACACACCCACATATAAGGTTGGTGATCATGTCTACCTTGACTCTAGTGACATTTCCACCATGTGACTATCCACCATTTTCTTGGACCATTCCTTATCACTAGATGCATCAGGTAACATACCTACTGCCTATGGCTACCACAGTCAATGTCCAGACTCCACTTCATCTTTAGCATTTAAAGTTTTGGTTGGATGGACCAAAAAAATGACTGCAACCCAACTAAACCCAACCGATTGCAACTGGACTGTCAGTTGTAGTTGCCCAGGTTTAGCATCCATTGGGTTTCTGGTTGCCTCGATCTAAAAGTATTTTAAAAACTGTTTGGAAACTGGTTGCAATTGGTTGCAACTGGTCTTCTGACAGTGGTATATACCCATGTAAGACTATAATTTACTACAAAAATACAACTAACATATACATTTAAATTATTTGTACAAACTGCTAAGTAAAGGAATGGGGAATGGGACAAGCCTGGGGTAAAAAGCACTTATGAAATGAATGCTTATATACCCCATGGCTGTGCACAAACCATTTGGTTGTGCTTGCACTCTGAGAAAAAAAAGTGGCACCACTTGCCAAACAATTCTCATGACAACACTGCTTCCTCTCCACCACCTCTCACTGCCAAAAACACACACACCAGCTACAACAGAATGACTGCAGAGTAGACCCAAATGATGACTAGCTTATTGTTTGGGTCCTACATATGTTTTTTATTGTTGGTTTCTTCTTTTTTTACTAACTAATATCTTTGCTTTTTAGTTTCTTACCTTTTTGCAAACATCATGCAATCAATCAGCCCTGCCAATACCCTTGCAGTGCAGTGCTAATGCCAACCTCAGCCAGCACCAATGAAAACATGGTGCTGCCTGTGGCCCAAATGACAACCAGTGTTGTTTGGGCCATAATGGTATATTTTTTATGATTGATTTCTTACTTGTACTAATTAACTAACTATTCTTTCTTCTTCCTAGGTTCTTGCTTGTTCATAACAACATCTCACACCCACCCACACCCCTGACCCATGTCTGGACAATGATGCATGGTTGCCACATCACACAGAGCCACCACCCTGCCTGCAAGCCACTGCTCATAGGGGGAGATGGTGGTGCTGATGATGATGGAAGCCAGGACAATGAACAATGCCAACAACAATGCCAATACACCAACACCAACAAATGCCAACACCAACAAACATTGATGCCAATGCCAGCAAATGCCAATGCTAACAAATGACAGTCAGGAACAATGAACAGGGGGGCACAAAGAATGAAAAGTGAGGATGTCAATGCAGGGATGATGATGATGAATAGCAGGAATGATGGCGATGACAAATGACAGGGATGGCGACATGGCACCAATGAACTGACCCCACTCTCACTACAAATGTGAGATGATGGGGCCTTTTTTTTTCTTTCTTATTCTACTTTATTTTAGTTCTATTGTCATCACTGTGAGCACCTGCTTGCAGGGTATAATGTAATTAGTCTTATTTAATATACAGTAAATGTAGTTAGGGATGAAATTGGCTGGAAAAACTGGTGCCAACTAGTTTTTTCAGTTGTGGTCCTTCTATTTTGGGTGATGGTTTGGACCAGTTGCAGTCCTGGTTTTCCCTCTTGGAGGTCAAAAACTGGACTGAACTGGACCTTTAAACACTACCCATCTTCCATGTCATAAAATTGCTATCTGCTCCCACAGATCCATTTCCAGGATGTATGACATGGCCTCCTCCACTGCCTACAGTGATCAAGGGTAAACCTCAGTACGAGGTCAAGTCCATCCTGGACAGCTGCTTGCACCAAGGCAAACTCAAATACCTAGTGTGCTGGAAGGGTTATGGGTATGAGGAGAACTCTTGGGTCACAGAGTTTGATATGGATGCCCCATGACTGGTCAAGGAGTTCCACCAGCAACATTCCTCTGCATTTCAGCATATCCAAGCATCTGACTTTGGGCAAATATGGTTTCAAATGCATCGAGGCAATGCATCATAGAAATGGGGGTAATGTAAGGAAAAAGGAAGGCACCCCAGGCATCTGGGCAATTTTCTACATTTGTCCCATATTTTTTTATATTTTATTTCACTCTATTCTGCCTTTTCTATGATTTTCTATGATTTTATTCCTATTTTATGATTATATTTCAGTTTTTTCCATGTTGGTACACATTGACAGTTCTATTCTTAAAGGCAGGACCCATTCTCAATACTTTACACTTCCTATTGGACTCCTAGGAGTCTGAGTTTTCTGATAGGAGTCCAATCAGAATGTATCTTGATAACCATGTACTTTGTTTTCAAGATATTCCTTGTAAATTCCAACTAAATTCCTATTGCAGTTCCAACATGGAGTCAGAATACCACATTTCAGAAGACTTAACTTGGCAAGTGCTTACAAAATAAATGGGTAGAGCAAGGATTGAACCATGGACCTTGGAATATAAAGGCAACCAAACAAGTGCTCAATGACTTGAGCCACAGGAGAATTCATAAATTCATAATATAATGTTTATTCAAAGCACTTAGGGATAGTTCACTATTGAAAAAAAAACAACCCCCACACAAATGCATGGAGGGACAATTGATTATACTATTTATGTTAAGGCTAAAGCTCTTTATAATATTGTTCATTTAATGTCCAGTTCTGACAAAGATCGAAGTTGCTTGTAAGCAACTTATGAGAGTGACTTAGATCATGAGTAAGAGTGTTGAAAAGCTAGGTCAAGCTGATTGACCTAACCATTGTATTGCCATATTTATACAAATGAGAACAATAGCAGTTACTATACTTGTAAATACAATAGTGCGAGAATGAACAGGTCTGAATACGATAAGGTGTGAATAAGTAAATGAGATGTTATGCATGAATACAATAAGGTGAGAGAGAAGGTAATGAGATTAATAAGGATGTGCTGCAAAACAATAAGAGACTATCGAGTGCCAAGTGTGATGCATGTATGAGTGGAACAATAATGTGAGAGAAAAGTGAAGTGTCCCCCTTAACCATAACATTACCCCCCCAGTGATGTGTTCAGTTGGTACTCGGTGCAGAGTCTCAACAGAAGGGGTGAACACTAAACCTACAGCTGCAGGCATGCTCAGGGTGAGGGGGTTTGCTTAGAGGGCCTCGGATCATCCTTCGGAGTGCAGGGACTATGAAGGGGTTGGTACAGTGGTTTTTGAGGTGCATACTAGTTGTGTATGCAAAAAGGAAAATATGCACAATAGCAAGAAAGTGTGCAATGCAAAGGGGCTAAAATGCACAGTGCGGAAAAATGCACAACAACTAGGAAGATGAAAGCAGGAGGTTTGGCAGGACAAGTACAGCACTGGGATGTGCTGCAAGGGTGATGCACAGGCTAGGGATGCAAACGGGGTGCAAGTGCAACTGATGGGAAAATGCACAAATGGTGTGCAAAATGTGGCTATACAAATAAATGTGCAAATGGTGTGCAAACATGGCTATATGAAGGGCACACTACAAGAGTGCACAAATGAAAATGAAAAAGGCAACGAAGAGACAAAATGCAGCAATATGGCAAGGGGACATGATAGGTCCACTGCATGCACTAAGGTCTGGAGAAGGATTTAACCATATTGAGACATTACAACATGCACGAATGCCATGAAATTGACTTCGAATTCTTTTTGAACTATTTTGCACTATTTCGAATGACTTCAAACCATTTCAAACCATTTTGTGACATTTTGTGACACTTCGAATGACTTCACAGCATTTTGAACAATATCGGCCACCATATAGCTGTCTTGAAATGCTTTTGATACATGCTGCACATCCAGAACAAGCCAATTTGCCACATATCGAGCACTACCAGACATGGGGAGAGACTACAAGAGACTTAAAATATGATAAGTGTGGTTTTATGTTTCATTGATATATTAAAGCAATAGAACAAGAACTCTTACCATACTGGGACAATATACATTTCACTTTTTATCATTTTTCATTTGTTTCATGATCTACAAAGTCCTCATTGTTTGATATATTGCCTCATATTTTACACATGTTCTTATCTCCTTTTTAGTACTATCTCTTCAATTTTTATATAGACTTGTGTTAGTTACTTAGAATAAGAAGCAAACCAACAGGGAACAGAGCACAAGTTACCCTCTCACTCATCGTCTAATTTAAGAGCCATTCTCTTGAGTCTTAGCTCGCATCATATCTTTGAGTTCTGCAAAATATCATGAAGAAAGAAAAGAAAGAGAAAGAATGTCTGAGGAAGTATTCTGTTATGATGAAGGAAGTGGAGGATGAAGATATGCCAAATGGAGAAGTTCCAGTCATGACCAGTAAGGAAGAACAGAAGCAAACATTTAGGGAAATTCATGGAGGACAGTCATGGGATAAAAATGTGGAGAAAGTGGAGAAACCAGTGAAGGAGTGGGTGCCAAAAGCCTACCATAAATATTTGTCAGTTTTTCAGAAGAAGGAATCGGAACGGATGCCAGTGCAAAAGCCATGGGATCATGCTATTGAGATGAAGCCGGGATTTGTGCCAAAGAAGTCAAAAGTCTATCCATTATCTCCAAAGAAGTGGATGCATTCCTTAATGAACAGTTGCGCAAGAGATACAAACAAGGGTTAGTGTTGTTCAGAGGAAAGGTGTATGTACCGAAGGATCAAGATTTACAAAGGGAGATCATATGGTTACATCATAACACGCCAGCTGCTGGACATCCAGGAAGGTGGAAAATGTTGGAGTTGGTGATGAGAAATTATTGGTGGCCCAGAATTTCAAAGTATGTGTTGGGGTATGTGGATGGGTGTGACACATGCATGAGGGGGAAGAAATTTCCAGAAAAGCCTGCAGGGAAATTAATGCCGAACCCTATACCTAAAGCACCATGGTGAGATATATCTGTGGACTTTATCACAGGATTACCTGAAGCTCAAGGATATGATGCAATATTTGTAGTATGTGACCGCTTCACAAAGGAAGTCCATATCATTCCTACTACAGCAGAAACCTCATCGTTGGGCTTGGTGCACCTCTACCTAAATCAGGTATGGTGGTTACATGGATTACCTGATATGGTTATCTCCGATCACAGATCACAATTTGCTTCTGTGTTTATGTGAGAGTTAAATAACATATTAGGGATTCAAACCAAATTATCTACAGCATATCACCCACAAACCGATGGGCAGACAGAAAGAATGAATCAGGAGTTGGAGCAGTACCTACGCATGTTTGTCAATCACTGACAAACTGACTGGCCTGAATGGTTGGCAATTGCAAAACTTTCCCACAATAATAAATTCCATTCAGCTACTCGCATGTCACCCTTCTTTGCTAATTATGGGTATCATCCCAGAATGGGAGTAGAACCTCAAAGGGAAGTCAAGGTACAATCAGTGGAGGACTTTGTGTCAAAAATGCAAAAGGTGCAGGAGGAAGCAGAGGCAGCATTGATGAAAGCACGTGATGATATGATGCGATACATGGATTGTACTTGAGCTGTTGCTCCAGAGTATAAAGTTGGTGACTTGATATGGCTAAGTACCAAGGATCTAAATATTCCATGACCTTCAAGAAAGCTTACAGGGAAGCAAGTTGGCCCATATCTGATTTCTAAAATAATTTCACCCAATGCGGTAGTATTAAAATTACCTCAGTCATTCAAGATTGATCCTGAAATTAACATTTCCCATTTATGCCCTTACCACCCACCCACTATTCCTGGTCAACAAACTACTCCACAGCCTCCAATAATGGTAGAAGGTGCTCCAGAATATATTGTGGATGAGGTTTTGGACTCTCATCTTCGATGAAACAAATTGGAGTTCTTAATCAAGTGGAAGGACTACACCAACAAAAATAATTCATGGGAACCCGAGGAAAATTGTAAGTGAGCACATAAATCACCCAATTCTTTAAATGTAATCCAAATGCTCCACATCACATTGCTAGAATGGTGTATGAGGGGATGAATTTCTGGCCTTACCAGAATTTCACAGAGGGGACAAATATGATATTTTCTCACCTGGAAGTCGAGGCATAAAAGGGGGGGTAATGTTAGGAAACAGTCTCCTAACATGCATCATGCATGCATGCCCTGCTGCCTTCTTGTAGGAGAGCCTGCATGGTCCAGCTAGCAGATTAGTGGGTGTCGCCCTAACAGCTATAAGGTCTGGAGAAGGATCTAACCATATCGAGACATTACGACACATCTTCCAAACTGCTACAAACCATACAAAATCCTTTTCAAACTATTTCAAACTATTTCACACTATTTCAGATGACTTCAAACTATTTTGAACCATTTTGCGACATTTTGCGACACTTTGAACAATTTTGCAGCATTTTGAACAATATTGGCCACTGTATAGCTGTCTTGAAACACTTTTGATAAATGCTGCACATTTGGAACAAACCATTTTGTTGCATATCGAGCACTACTGGACACGAGGAGAGATTACAAGAGATTTAGGATGCGATAATAGCATTTTAATGTTTCAATGATATATTGAAGCAAAAGATAAGTACTTTTACTATATGGGAACACTACACATTTCAATTATTTATCATTTTTCATTTGTTTCATGATCTACAAAGTCCTCATTGTTTGATATATTGCCTCATGTTTTACACATGTTATTATTTCCATTTTAGTACTATCTCTTCAATTTGTATATAGACTTGTATTAGTTACTTAGAATAAGAAAACCAATGGAGAACACAGAAGAAGTTACCCTCTCACTATCATCAGATGTAAGAGTCATTCTCTTCAGTCTTATCTTCACATCATATCTCTAAGTTCTGCGAAATATCACTAACTTCCTCAAAACTATCGTATTCGCTTCTCATTTTATCGCCATTGCCTATCGCCTCTTGACAAACACTCCTTATTTGTTATATTCGCTTTTCAACATACCTAACATTAGTCCAACATCTACAAACTTCTTCAAATTTCTTTGAGCCTACTTCAAACTATTTCTAACTCTTTCAAACACCTTCATATGGCTATAAAGACTATTCGCCACAGCCCTTACCATTTTGCGTCACTAAACACAATGTTTGGGTATCAGTGGTGACATTTAGTACCAACTCGCACCCTTCCTCTAGCCTGTGTTATACTTTTAACAGGTTTTTGCTAGGTTTCCAGGTCAAGTATCATCATTGGAATCCATGAAATCGCTAGGGTGCATTAGAGTATCTATCCAAATCCACACCAAATCTAACTTCTCATTCTCCGCATCTGCTGCTGTGCTTCTCGGAACCTGGCTATAGTCATCATCATAAATAAGCATGGTATTGCGCACATTTTGTGCATTTGTGCTTGGCTCTGGCTGTGTTAGCATGAGTACCTGCACATCAAAGGACTGTGAAACAGGACATATCACATGCATAAAGCCATGTAGCACATCAATCCAATCCTCAAATTCTTCATTGTCTTCTTCTTCTAAGTCTTCTGGAGTAAATGGTGGCGGGTTTGGTAAAAGCACAGGAAGCACCACTAGTGGATTGCCTATAATGTTGCGCTTGATGCGGAATTTGTTTGGGACAGGCGCAATGACTGGTCTGACCTTTCGAGCAACCAGTTTATACTTCTTCTCGGTTACTATGCCTGTTTGTGGTGTGCACACCACTAAATCAATATAAGTTGTGTGTGCATGTGCACTTTTTGGAAACGCGGCTGGAATAAACGCCATAGGGTCAATAGAATTTAAGAGTGCCTGTGCATTACTGTTGGTACATTGGGATAAGTAGAGCTGAGAGATAAGAGAGGTCAGAGGAATGGAAGTGGAAAATGGAATAAGTGCAAACACAGAAACATTGCAAGCTTGGGTGGGTATCAGAGTCGAATGTTATGATAGTGGTGGCTTCTCCTTGGTGTGCAACAATAGGAAGAGGTGCTTCAATTGCTGCACTAACTGGAGGTGTCACATTAAGCACTTTATTGTCTGCAAAATGCATGTGCACTTCACAATGCACAAATGGCATAATGCTCGCAAGGTTGGTAGCTACCACTTCTGCACCAGTAGCTGCAATGTGCGTTGGGGTGACTTGTTCTCCATGATGCTGTCTGAGATTGGGCAAAAGTGAAAAGAGCTCTTTATGCAAAACTGTAACAGAGGGCACCTTCATGGTGTGCGCATATGCATCATTGACAATCTGCAGATTCTGGATAGGAATGACAGTGAAATACGATGGCTCTTTGCCTTTGGAAGTGGTAACTTGAGTGTCTGGTTTCTCTGCTGCTACGGGGACAAAACACATTTCAGGAATATTGGAATAGGGATGTATGGGCATCTCGTTGAGCGCTTCAGTTGCACTTGCAGTGGGTTGCAAAGCTGGCGACTTAATACTGTCAGCGGGTGCAACATCTGTAGTTGTAGAAGGCATGCTCTCTTGATTTGATGTATTGCACAGTGTGCGCCACAGAATTTCAATGCCATTGAAGACTTGCCTCTTCCAGAGCACCATCAACTCCCACTCGAGTGCATCAATGCGCTCTTCCTTCATTAGTTGCATGTTTGGTGCACTTTGCATATACTCTGTCATAGGAGCTGAAGCAGCAACATATGTCGACTGTAAAGGTGCTGCTGGAGCTGGATGAGGTGCTATATTGTAGATGAGCTGCGAATTGGTATTCAATAAAAGTCGACCAGTGGCAATCTGACCTGGGTTGTGCTTATGCCATTCCTCGATGTGCTCACCTAAGAAGTTGCCTGGAATAGAACATGGCATGAATGCGCCACCTGGGAGTATGATGCGCCCTTTCACATTTTGCCTACACTTTCCCTCACTAATAAGGTGCTCAATGGAAGTGCACTCAGGGATATAATGCCCTGTTTGACCACAATTATTGCAAGTGTCATTGTTCAAATGGGGTGCAACATTTCTGCCATCTCTGTGTGATGTGCTCAATGTGGTAACTATTGTCTGTGTCATGCGCTTGAATAGGACTGAGATGTCTTCTGCTTTGACTGTGGATGTGCTAGGTTGTGGCTGGGAAATGGGTATGCTGGGTGCTGAGTAGGGCGCATACATATTAGGGTTTTGCACTGTGAGCTCAGTAATCAGCTGGAAATAGTGTGCTGGGCCTTTGAAGATAAAGTCAATCACATCATGTATTGCATCTAATGAGTATGGCACATTTGCAGGCTGGTTTGGTACCACAATCACAAGGTGGCTCAAAATGTGCTCTAGCTGGTCTGGTTGAAACACCCTAATGAACATGTGGCTTTAATCATAGCATGCCAATATGCCTTGCGCAACTAAGTATTCACTGATGTTGAAAAATGCGTGATAATATCGCACATTTTTTCTGTGGTTATGAGGCCAATGCATGCAGTTTCACCAGTAAGCTTGTCTAGATCACTAATACTCCATTTACTGCCATCTCTGGAACCAGGGTAAAGCTTTAGAACAGTGTCTTTGAATGCGCCATAGTTATGCATTGTGCTATACTCCAGTAGCAGTTTCCAAGTGTCCACAGTGTCACTGTCCAAATAGCACAGTGTGGAATTTCTTATCGGTCTCATCGGTGATGTTACAATCACACAGAAGTTGCACAAGCTCCTCGAATTACTTCTGGAGCTCACACAGTTTTGTGGGGTCAAAACATGGTGCATTTTGGTTAGATGTGGATGGCATGTGGATGGTAGCCATGGTAGGTGAAATAAGGTGTGTAGAGTTAAGATCTGGTAAAAGTGCAATGAAATTTGAAGGTGGTGAAAAATGCGGTGATGTGGACGGAGTTAGGGTAGGTAGGAATAATTCAGGTGAAGGTTGGAGGTAAAGACAGAACAGACAAGTGATGCATGTTGTTTAGGAAGAGTGATTCGAATACTGGTATTTCCCCAAGCTAGAGTGCAGTTGCTAACAGCTCGGAATGGAGAGTGCAAAGGTGGTTAATGTTGAAGTGAAGAACGAGCTGATGGAGGTTTAAATAAGGTCTGGTAACCAGAAACCCCTTGTGGTGGGCTCCAGAAATGATGTGTTCAGTTGGTACTCAGTGCAGAGTCTCAACAGAAGGGGTGAACACTAAACCTACAGCTGCAGGCATGCTCAGGGTGAGGGGGTTCACTTAGAGGGCCTCGGATCATCCTTTGGGGCACAGGAACTATAAAGAGGCTGGTACGGTGGTTTTCGAGGTGTGCACTAGTTGTGTACACAAAAAGGAAGGTATGCACAATGGTGAGAAAGTGTGCAATGCAAAGGGGCTAAAACATGCAGTGCGGAAAAACATGCTATGGGAGCACAAAAAATGTGCAACAATGAGGGAGATGAAAGTGGGAGGTTTGGTGGGACAAGTACAGCACTGGGATGTGCTGCAAGGGTGACACACAGGCTAGGGACACAAATGGGGTGCGAGCACAACTGGTGGGAAAATGTGCAAACAGTGTGCAAAATGCAGCTATACAAATAAATGCACAAATGGTGTGCAAACACAGCTATATGAAGGGTGCACTACAAGAGTGCACAAATGAAGACGAAAAATGCAATGAAGAGACGAAATGCAGCAATACAATGAGGGGACACAAACAATAAACAAATGTGGCTATACAAAGGGTGCACTACAAAGGTGCATGGACTGGACACTGGTGCACAGACTATGTGCGATGCTGAATGAGCTATGAACTATGAGGGGGGGAAAGATCTTCTGGATTCTCTATCTGTCCACCTACTATGTACAAATGGCTTATGTGATAAAAAATGGTAAAATGAAGTATAAAAATAGAAAGTGCCATGCACTACCCACAAGCGCATCCATTGGCCCATCTAAACACAACCGCTGATAATACTCAACCTGGAAACCCAAACAAAACCTACTAATGGCTTCGGATGGTATAACACAGGCCAGAGGAAGGGTGCGAGGTGGTACTAAATATCACCGGAAGATGTTCGAAAATGTTCGAAATTGGTTTGAAGACGTGTGAAGTAGCTCGAAATAAGTTCGAATGTGTTCGAAGTTGTTTGGGTGAGTTCGAGGGGGTTCGAAGGTATTTGACTGGCGTCTATATATGTTTTGACAAACGAATATAGCCATTACAAGCTGGGTTTTTAGTGACGATAGGCGATGACGAGTTGAGAACGAATATGAAAGTTCAAGGAAGTTCGCGATCTCACAGAACTTAGTGATACGACATGAGGTAAGACTCAAGAAAATTGCTCTTAAATCCGACTATAGTGGAGAGGGTAACTGGTTCTCTGTTGTTCTATGTAAATAGTACAAGTTTATATACATTTTGAAGAGATAGTACCAAAAAGGGGAATACAATAAAGGGCAATATGTGCAACAATAAAGGACTTTGTAAATTGTAAAAACAGATGAGAAATGACGATAATTGAAATGTACTTTGTCCCAGTATAGTAAGAGTTCTTGTCCTATTGATTTAATATATCATGAAACATAAAAACTGCACTTATCGCATTCTAACTCTCTTGTAATCCCTCCTCATGTCCAGTAGTGCTCAATATGTGACTAAATAGCTTACTCCAGTTAAGCATCATGTATCGAAAGTGTTTGAGGCCAGCTATATGGCCGCCGAAGTCGTTCGAAGTACTGTGAAGTCGTTCGAAGTGTCGCGAAATGGTTCGAAAGCATTTGAAAAGGTTCGAAGTAGTGCAAAGTTGTGCGAAATAGTGCAAAATCATGCAAAAATGGTTAGAAGTCGATTTAGTGGCATTCATAGTAGTTTGGAGTGTGTGTCGTAATGTGTCAATACAAGTGGGAATACTTCTCCAGACTTTAAAGTGCACAGTGGACCTATCACCGCACTATGCCACCACCTTAGCCAATAAGATTTGCACACACTATAGCCCAATACCCAACTATTCCAGTGTGATGCTCTATTTTTGGTGCACATTGGGTCTCATGCACTCTTCCCAATTGATCCCCTTCAGTGTTATGTGTCACATGCTGTGCCTTAGTAATAATAATGTGATCAACCTGTGCCAGTTACCAGATAAGGTGATGCCAATTGGAAATGTGAAAGAGCTATAAGGAGATGCTGTGCGAGGACAAATAGCACCAAAGCACCAGGATTATGTGAAAGCGCCCAAGTACACACAGTCCAATGCCAAATAGGTGCAAAGTGCCCAGATTATGTGAGAATGTGCAGTTCACTCATGCTGGAATTGCAGTGCACCTCAAATAAATGCACCAGTAAGCTGGAAGCCATGATGCGCAGTGCAATTGGTGTGGTGGATTGTTGTGTGTGAGATAAGGATAGTGCAATGAGTGCACAGCAAAGAATGTGAGTTGCAGGTAAAGTGTAAAAGGAGTGCATAAAGGCACATCAAGCGTGCAATAACAGTAAAAGGCAGATAAGGAGTGTAGAGGGGGGCACACAAAGGCGGTTTGAAGCATAACAAGGCACATTTAGAGTGCACAACAGAAGGCAACTAAGGGGGATCCAAAAGCACAGTAGAAATGTAAAAGGTGCACAAAAGCACACCTAAGTGGTCAAAGGCATGCGAAAGCACACAAAAGTGCACAGTGGAGTGCATGGGAGTGCACAGTGGAGTGCATGGGAGTGCACTGGAGCACATGGGAGTGCACTGGAGCACATGGAAGTGCACTGGAGCACATAAAAGCAAACAAAGGTGCATGAAAGCACATGAAAGTGCATAAAAGCAGACAAAGGCACACAAAAGCACATTGTGCAAAGTGAGTAGAAGGTGCCCAAGTGGTGGACACAATTGCAAAAAATGCCATAGTACGAGTGCAGGGTGATAGGGAGCCATATCACTGGTAACCTCTTTCATCCATGAAAGTTCAAAGCCTAATTGTTTGCATAGGGTCAAACAGTATAAAAATTCCTGAATCTCCTACTTGTCATGATCATGTCAATGGTGAGCGATGAGTGATCAAGGTGTGTGGGTGCCAGGGTCTCAATGTTGTCGAGCTCTATGTCCACAAAGAGGACCAGACTGTCCATATGTGGAGTAGGCAGAGGGTTGTGTGTGTGATACCGGATCACTGTTCAGATGAGTAGGGCACCCCAACAGAGAAACATGACAGCGAGACTGCCACCGAAGAGGGTGCCAAGAATAATTAAGACAACATGGTTAAGTGGCATAAGTTGAGGTGGTTTATGTCATGCAATGTTACAGTGGTAAAGAGTGGTCTCATGGTGGTGCATGAGGGCATAATATCGGCATGTGTTTAGGTTGCCATTTGTGGCAATGTGGGCACATGAATTCAGGACAGTGGGAGGAGAAATGTCCTACACATACACATGTGAAGCAGATGGAGTTTTTGCATCCACCATGGTGGTGGAGAGTCAATGGGAGGAGGTGATGTTACTGGTGTTGGGGTTCTGGGTAGGGGTGGCGAACTTGGCACTGCATCATAGTTGTCATCTTGCTCCTTGTCACTCTCGATGAGGATAGTAGGAAAAGGTGTGCTTGGTATGGGCACTATTACTGTGGGGCATGGTTCAGCTTCTTGGTTCAGCAAGTTGATAAAATCGAGGATTTCCAGTGTGCAGGCCTCATTGGCCAGCTTTTGGAAGATTCTTTCTTGTGTGATGATCATTCGGTAGGTGTTGAATTTTCTGCAATGTCTCATAACATAGGGAGGTGGCACAGCTTTTCCAAGGGGCCCCATTTATTGTTGTTTCTGAGTTCATCTTTGACGAAGTTCAAGATAGTGGAAAATGTTTGTTTGGGATCGGGGTCAGGTTGAGCAAGCACAATAAGGTCAAGAGCATTTATTCTTAAGTTAGGAGATCCTTTTGATGTTTGTAGTCATCTAATATTTCTCTGGTGTTCTTTAAGTGTTCTTCAGCCTCCCACATATTTTCAAAGGTGGGGTAGCCTTTTCATTTCATGAGGAATTGTCTCCCTCGGCCCCTTTTCCTGTGGGCTATAATTGCTTCCACCTCATGTTCTAGTTCTCCTGCAATCAGTTTGGGGGGTGGAAGCAGGTTGTTTGGGCCATGAGTGTCATTTTCCTTGTATGGTGTGAGTAGAGCAGTGTGGAACACTGGTTGGATCTTCCATTGTGTGGGTAATTTTAGTTTATATGTGCATTGAGATGGCCTGTGTGATCAGGAAGGGGCACTCACATTTAGGGGCTAGTTTATGCATGGGGTATTCCAGTTTAAGATTCCTGGAATCTAGCCAGACCTTCTCCCCTACTTCAAATGGAGTGAAGGATTTGCCCATCTGGGTGATCATAGTCTGGCAGCATAGTCCATGCACTGCAAGTGCCTCTCATCTGGTGTTGCTTAGATTGGCGAGCCTCTGCTCGGTAGCAGGTAGGTTAGTTTTTTCATATGTTGTAGGGATCACTTTGGGGAATGCCCCATCATCAGGAAAAAGGGGGTGGATTTTTTGGCTGAATGATGTTTCTGATTGTGCATAGATTCCACAGTTGTGAGACGGTTCTTCCACTGCAAAGGGTTGTTTGCACAGAAGATTCTGAGGTAAATCTTGAGTTCTTGGTTAACTTGTTCCATTTCTCCATCAGTTTGGGGGCGATAGGCCATGCTCATGATTCCTAACAACCTTCTGAGCTCCTGGAAAGCATTTGCTGCAAATCATGGGTATCTGTCTGATATAGTCTTGTCTGGTAGCCCAAACCTCCTGAATATGTTATGTAAATAGAGATCAACTGCTTCCAAAGCATCGATGGTCTTGTTGCAAGGGATGAAAATTGCCCCCTTTGTGAGGCTGTGGTCAATTATGACCATAATTGTATCAGAACCCATGTTGGGTGGCAAGTCAGTGATGAAATCCATCATTACCAGTGCAAAGAGTCATGTTGCTTCAGATTTTATTGGCAGTAAGGAGGGGTTGTTGGGTGCATGTTCACCTTCATTTGTTGGCAAGTAGTGCAACTGTCGATATAGTTCCTGATTAAAACCATCATTCCTGGCCACCAGTAGTCCCTTTGGACCAGTTCCAGTGTCTGGAAGCACTCTGGGTGTCCAGCGAGGACATTGTCATGGTATTTCTTAACTATTTTCCTTCTTAGGTCTTCATTCTGTGGAGCATAACAGTGGTCTCTGAAGAATACCATCCCATCACTGTCCATTCTCCACTCCTCAACTGCTGATCTGATTGGGGGAGTTCCCCCAGTTTTGATAGATTGGACAATTTCCTTTAGCAGATCATCCCCCATAAGTCCTTCTGCTAAAATCTCCTTTAGTTTGGCATTGATTACTTGCATGAACATTTCTTTTTCTAGCATGATGATGTCATCATTATCATCGTCTTTTTTTGGTACATGATAATCTTGTCTGGACAGTGCATCAGATTGTACCATTTGTTTTCCTGGCATGTGTACCAGTCAGAGATTGAACTGTGACAAAAATAAACTCCATCTTGCCTGATGTTGGTTCAGCTTTTGGGCAGTTCTAAAATACATTAGGTTTTTGTGATCCAACAGGATCATAGTGGGGTGTTCAGATCCTTGGAGATAGTGCCTCCAGGTTTTTAATGCTCATATTATCCCCAGTAATTTTTGATCATAAATCTTGTAGTTTTGCTCAGTCGAAGAGAGAGAGTGTGAGATATACCTGCATGGGTGCCAGTTGCTGTTGCCATCTGCCTGTTTTAACACTGCCCCAGCGGCATATTTAGATGCATCACTTTCTACCACAAAAGGCTTGTTTGTGTCAGGCATCAATAACACAGATGCTTCCACAAATCTATGCTTTAGCATGTCAAAAGCTTCCTGACATTTGCATGTCCAGTTAAACCTTTGGTCCTTTCTGGTGAGATTATTCAATGGCTTGGTGATTGCTGTGAAGTTCCTGATGAATCTGCGATAGAAGTTCCTGAAACTAGGAATGATCACACCCCCTTGATGCTGATGGGTGGCAGCCAATCACATATTCCACTGAGTTTTGTCAGGTCCATAGTGAGCTCATTGGGTCGAAGGATTAGTCCAAGAAATTCAACTTCCTGTACGTCTGGATTTCTCTGGCTTTTGATAGAGGTCATGCTCTGCTAGCCTCACCAGGACTCCTCTGGTTCTCTCCTCATGTTCTTTTCGGTTTTTAGAGAAGATTAGGATATCGTCCATATAGATGACCACCCATCCTTCATTGAGCATGTCCCAGAAGATGTCATTCATCATTGCTTGGAAAGTAGCCAGGGAGTTGCAGAGACCAAAGAACATAAGCTTGGGCTCAAACAGCCCCTTGTTAGTCTTGAATGCAGCCTTCCACTCATCCCCTTCCTTGATTCTGATGTTGCAATAACCCCATCTGATGTCTAACTTCATGAACCATCTAGCTCCTTTTAGTTTGTCAAGCAGATCCCTGATCAGGAGAAGAGGGTAAGAGTTCTTGATGGTTCTATCGGTAATCTTGGCAGAGTCATAATGCATCAGAGGCTTTCTTTGCAATGAAGAAGAAAGGGGATGCCATGAGTGATTTGGATAAAACAATGTATCCCTTTCATAGATTTGCATTGATGAATTCATCCAGCTTCTTCTGCTCGGCAGGGGTGATGGGGTAAACCTTGCAATCCTTTGGGATAAAATCCAGTTTTAGCTCAATCACATGGTCCCTTGGCCTTGACTCAGGGAATCTTTTTGATGCAGCTTTTTCAAACACTTTCCAATACTCCTTGTATTTATCTGGGAGTAAATCATCTAGGGATTGTTTTCCTCCCCCAGTGATGATACTCAACCCAGAAACCCAAACAAAACCTACTACATGGCTTCAGATGGTATAACATGAGTCAGAGGAAAGGTGCGAGTTGGTACTAAATATTACCGCTGATACCCGAAAGTCATAGTGAGTGATGTAATATGCTGAAGTCTGTTGCGAATAATCTTTAGAAGTGTACTAAGATGTTTGAAATATTTCGAAATTGGTTCGAAGACATGTGAAATAGTTTGAAGAAGTTTGAAGAGGTTCAAGATGTATCAAGGAATGAGTTTAGTGAATGTGATGTGTTTTTCGAAAGGCGATAGGTGATGTGTGATAAAACGAGGAGTGAATACGATAGTTTCAAAGACGTTCATGATATTTTGCAGAACTAAGAGATATGACGCAAAGATATGACTCAAGAGATCGACTCTTAAATCTGACAATGGTGAGAGGGTAACTTCTGCTGTGTTCCCCCCATTCCTATTCTTTGTTCTAAGTAACTAATACAAGTCTATATACAATTTGAAGAAATAGTACTAAAAAGGAAATAATAACAATTGTAGAACATGAGGCAATGTGCACAGCAATAAAGGTATTGTAAAACATAAAACAAATGAAAAATGATAATAAGTGAAACATACATTGTCCCAGTATGGTAATAGTTCTTGTTCTATTGCTTTAATATATCAATGAAACACAAAACCACACTTATCATCTTCTAAGTTTCTTGTAGTCTCTCCTCATGTCTGGTAGTGCTCGATATGCGATGAATAGTTTGTTCCAAATGTGCAGCATGTATCGAAAGTGTTTTAAGACAGCTATATGGTGGCTGAAGTCATTCAAAGTGCTGCAAAGTCATTCAAAGTGTTGCAAAATGTTGCAAAATGGTTCAAAGTAGTTTAAAATCATCCGAAATAGTGCAAAATAAATCAAAAAGTGTTCGAAGTCAATTTTGTGGTGTTCGTAGTAATTTGGAGTGCATGTCGTAATGTGTCGATACAAGTGGAAAGCTTCTGCAGACCTTAGCGCATGCAGTGGACCTATCACCGGTCTCGCTTTCATGGGCAAACCTTTGCGAGATTGATGTTTTTACTTGAATATGCATAGTGTTAGAGTATGCGAGTCTGCTGGTTGATCTAGATTGGGTGAGCCAGGATATCTACCTGAGCTTCTGATAGCTTGGTGGGATATAGTTGCATTCATCAGTGAAAGGGGCTTCCCTGGTCTTGAATACCCTGATCATGGGTTCTCCCCTGATGTATGCAAATAGCATGTCCATGTCTCTCTGACCTTCCCTGATGCTGAGTGATATGTTGATGCCTGTGGCATCTAGTACCAGCATCCATGGGTTGTCATTGGGATCTGAGTCAATTGTAAAAAGTGATCCATGGTCATCTTTGGTGCAGAGTCCTCTTGCGAGATGAACTGTCCCGAGCCTTCTCTTCACATGCTTGGTGGCAGTGAGGTGGGTTTCCCTGAAGGTCTCCCCAGCACTTCTTACAGAAAGGCTCCCGAGAGTTGGGCTCAATGTTATTCTCAGTTTAGGTGACCCCTTGTCATCTATCATGGAACTTTGGTCACCATTAGTGACATCTCATTGTGTCTGCTTGATCATGACTCAGATTTTGCTGAGGAGGAGTTTGCTGGTGGGTTTAAGGGAGAGCATACCTTTCTCCCAGTCAAACTTCAGGTTCTCCTCCTGCAACCATGGGAATCCCAGGATCATTCTTTTCTTTCCCAGCCCCATTACCAAGAACTTTGTTTTATCTTCTTTCTCCACTATCCCCATGTTGATGTTGACATAGTGAGTGATTGTTCCATTCTTGTTGAGTGTTCCATCAACATTTTTTGCTAGTATCTTCTGTGGGAGTGGTCACTTTTTTATTTTATGCTTTTCGACTATCCTGTGATTGATGAAGGTTCCTCCGGCCCCTGAGTTGATTAGGGCAGGTAGTTTAATGTTTTTGTTTTCTGATGTAATGTGAATTGGGATGCGCATAGACTGGCTACTCACATCCACTATGAGTACAGAGGAAATTATTATTTGGGTGGGGTCCATCATCAATCTGGTCTGCCTCTTCAAAAACCCTTCTCAACCATAAGGTTAAGGACCACTTCTTTATCCTCTTCCTCCAGCTCATTCACCAATGCTCAGATTTTTGCATAATGATTGTGTGGTGTCTTCTTTGGTTTGGGCTTCTTCATCTCTTCTTTCTCGAAAGGAGGTTCCTTCCCGTCTTTGTGGTCTGATTCTCAGTGCCCCACCTTGTGGCAGATGAAGCATTTTCCTTTCTTTATATGTTCAATTATCTCCACATAAGAGAGTTGAGGGGTGTCTATGTCCATAGCATTTGGATCTTTCTTTAATATTCCCCCCCTCCATTCCTGCTGTACATTCTCTCTTTTATCATCTTCACCCTTTTTAGATGTCCTTCAGCTCAGGCTGAGTGAGTGTACCATCCTTCAATGGTGTCTGGTGGGTTTTCCAGTCCAAAGACTTTATCCAAAATTTTGTTGTTGAGGCCTTCAACAAAGTGCTTGATGAGAGCACTATCTTCTCTGATTTTTGTTTGGTAACTGAGCACTTTAAACAGTGCAATGTACTCATCAACCCCCTTTCCTCCTTGCAAGAGGTTTTATAATTGTGTCCTTGCATTTCCTGCATCATTGATGGGTGAGAAGGCATTCTTGACCTTCTCTGTGAAATTTGCAAAACTGTCCCAGGGCACATCATCGCAATACCTTTCTTCCAGGTAGGCCTGTTTCCATCCCCCCACCATTCCTCTGTTCATGTAGGACAGCATGAAGAGGATCTTGTGCCAGTCATTTTTGAACACCCTCTGATTTGCATCGATGTATGACTGCACTCAAGAAGGAAAAGCATAGTTTTGGTTTGGTCACCATTGAAGTCAGAGGGTGGCCATATCCTGACTGCAGTGGGTTTGTTGCACAGAAGAACAATGGGCTGTAAGACAGAGGTTTGGGGAGGAGAGGAGGTTGGTAGTGCATCCATGTTGGAGAAATGGGTGGTAATGATACCATCGAGAGGGCTGAGAGTAGGAGGAGGTCCAGGGCTGCAGGCATCTTAGTTGGTTCTGATGTGGATCTGTTTGGACATCGTGATGTCAGTCAATGTTTCTGATCCTCATAAGAACTAGTTGGTGAAAGTGGTTTTTGCCTAAACTGGTTTAGTTGGCAGGATAGAATTCAGCTTGACCTTTTGTTAAGGCTAAAGCTCTTTATAATATCATTCATTGAATGTCCAATTCTGACAAAGATTGAAGTCGCTCATAAGCAACTTATGAGAGTGACTTAGATCACGAGTAAGAGTGTTGAAAAGCTAGGTCAAGCTGATTGACCTAACCATTGTATTGCCATATTTATACAAATGAGAACAATAGTATGGGAATGAACAGGTCTGAATACAATAAGGTGTGAATAAGTAAACGAGATGTTATGTGTGAGTACAATAAGGTGAGATAGAAGGTAGTGAGATTAATAAGGATGCACTGCAAGACCATAAGAGACTATCAAGTGCAAAGTGTGATGCATGTATGAGTGGAACAATAATGTGAGAGAAAAGTGAAGTGTCCCCTTAGCCATAACAATTTAATTATACAATTTTATACTAAAAAACCATACTAAAAAGTCCATGCTCCCACAAAATGAGTGGGAGGGGGTAGTGGTGTGTTATATTATGTTGCTGCTGTCTCATCATTGCCCCTTCTCCTTCCCCCTCATCTCCCCTCCCTCTCGTGTCCTTGTCATCCTGTCCCCCCCATCATCCTGTCATTTCCCCCCCTCCCCATCATCATTCCATGCACTGTCCACCCCACGAGTGGTTGCTTGTGAGGCTGGAGGTATGTGGTGCATCATCTGTCATCTGTGGGGTTGTCATCATCATCCCTGTCATCCCTGTGCTCTCACGCCCCATATTCACCCCATGAGCAGTGGCTCACAGAGGTGGTGGGGGGTGCTGGTTGTTGTCAGTGTTGTGGGGTCTCCCATTCATCATTCCCCTGTCATCATCCCCCATCTTGTCTCTCCTCCCTCATCACTCCACCCACCAACCATCCCATGAGCAGTTGCTCATGAGGCTGGATGTGGGTGGTATGCCATTGTGATGTGGCAGCATTGGTGTGTTCTTGCATCCCACTGTTGTGTGCATGTCATTAGGTGCATTATTACCAGTAGATTAGAACCTGAAAAAGAAGAAATACAATTAGATAGATTACAAAAACAAGAAATAAAACAAAAAAAAACTTACTATTTATATCAGGTGGCTTGTTTGCAGAGGCAGTGGTCATAGTGGGAGTATCAGGTGATGTGGTTGGGGTTGTGGGAAGAGGGAAGATGGAAGAGGGGGGAAGGAGGGGAGGTCATGGTCACCATTGATGGTAGTGGTGGGGAGTGATGAGCTGGCAAGGTGTGGAGACATGGCTATGTGCTTTGGCATCACACCCATGGGAACAGTATGTAGTGCAGTAAGACCACCTACATGCAATGGATGCTTAGTGTAGTGGTCTTCTTGTCACTTAGGGTTATAATCATCTCAGAGGCCTAGCATTCAATTCTGCTATGTGCATCTACTTTTTCTACCATTAATTACTAAGCAAGGCTGCTATCATTCCTATTGGAATCCTATGTTGTCTGATGTCTCTGCATACTCTCAGAATATTCCTCTGTATTTCTATTAGTCAGAAATTCCTAGGAAATTCTGATGGTCCTATAAAATTCTGATCAGACTACATCAGAATAAAGTAGGAATAAAAAACCTTGGAACCTGCCATTTGACATGAAATTGGCTGGCAAAAATTGACATTGGAATATGGTAGGATTCCTAGACTCTGATTGGAATAATAGGATTCCTATTGGACTCCTATAGGAATACGTGGGGGATTATAAAGACCTTTCCATTATGGATGTTTGCCTATCAAGATGACATCATTCCACAGCTTGATCTGCCTATTTCTGCCTTTTTGCTATTTTTAGCCTAATATTTAATTTTCAGGTCTATCACATATACTTGGCATTTACAGATGGGTCCTTAGAGTTTTCTCTTTGGATTCCCCTCTGTTAGGTGCACCTAAAGTGTCTGTATTATGTAGTATAATATTAACTTTGGATTCCCCTCTGTTAGCTCACTATTAAGTGAGGCTTTGAGGTTGCCCTTACAGCATAGGCTTTCGAATATAGAACTTCAAGGTCAGCTGATTGTTTCTGTAATGCTATTGCTCATTGAGCTATGAGATTGGTTGTCAATAAGATAGAATCGGGAGGGGTTGCAAGTATGTTGCTTTGGAGATGTTGAGTGGGATGAGGGGATGTGATCCTGTAACTGTGATGTAAGGAGAGCAACCCATACAGATACAAACTGTGACTCATTCTGCCCAAAATGCAGAGTGTGTTCCAACTGACCATTTGCTCCAATCTCCATTGACTGTTTTGAATAATGATTGTCAAATATCAAAGTGGGCTCTTTCGATGAGCCAATTTGCATCAGAATAACTGCTAATTCGAATGTGGTTAATGTGATATCATTTTGAAAGGTACTCTAATGCTGCAATAAAGGCTGGTTTGTTATTGCTCATGATTTTGTATAGGGAGCTCCATTGACAAATAATATCTTCAAAGATCCAATTGCTGAGAATCATGACATTTTCTCATTGAAGATTTTGCCATTCAGGATGGGTCATTAGTGAACATCCACCTTGTATGATATACTTGAATCCACCTGAAGGAGGCATCTGCATAGTATCAATGTACACCTTGCCAAAAAGGGGTGCTGGAGTGGCAACTGTGGGTGGAATAAGGAGATTTCTAGTTTGTCAAATTTGGCAGAGGTGGCAAGTATGAATAAACCATGTGATGTCAGTTTTCATGTTCAGCCATCAAAATTGAAGGACAATGACTGATTTTGTAGTGAAAATCATCTTGTGTCTGATATTATCATGAGCTGCATGAATAATTTTGAGATGACATTCAGGAATTGTGATGATCTTGTGAGCTCTGTGGGAGTCCGTTCTCCATAGTTTGCCAGAATCTAAGAAGAATGCAGTGCAATATTGGATGAAGGTAGCATATTTGGAATCTGATAAATCTGGAGGTCGTACCAAGTTTTCTAACTATTTTCAAACATGAAGTAATCTTTTGTCATCCTCTTTTGCATTGTTCATTGGTGGGACATTGTGTAGGTAAGATCCTCCCCCTTACTGAGATCTGAAGAGAGAAAGAGTGTTGAGATTCAATGGGAAGGAAAGGGATGAGTCATAATGGGATTGATTTGCAGTACTTTACAGTCCCCCACCTGTAATTTACACTTACCCATGTGTCTGTGTGGATTCTGTGTGGACTCTGCTCATTCTGCATGGAATTACTTGGATTCTGTGTGGAGTTCACACATAGGGTACCCCAAAGGGGGATTTGTAAGCAATTCCATGCAGAGTCTGAGTTGGTCTGTGCAGACTCCACACAGAATGTGACCAAAAACTTGGATTATGAATAATTTCCTGTGGAATCTGCAAATTCCACATGGAATTCTTGCTGTTCCATGTGAAAGCTGCATAGCCCAGGATGCATGGAAGATTGTCATCATATTTGTTTACTACAAGTACATGAATGTTACTGGGAAAATTAGGTATTACTAATCATCAGAGTTACTATCAGAGTCACTACTATCACCAGAGCTCTCCTTGTCATGTCTCAACCTCTGCTTTTCCATTACCATCCAGGCATGGTAAGATAACATTGCATGCAAAAACTGGTCAAAATTCCCCACCATCATTCTCCTCAAAACTGAATCAAAACCACCAAGCCAGGAATTAAGTTGCTCACAAGCCTGCATATTAAATGCATGCTTATAGTGAGGAACCCCCTCTCTGTCATACTCCACGATAACAAGATTTGGTGCAGATCCATCCATTGGTGCTGGATTGCACCACTTTCAGCACAAGAAATCTGTTAGCTGATGGTTGATGTAATGGTATGAGTCAACAATCAATTGGCTGGTTTTTCTCCATATATCCCAGCTGTTACTGGTGATACTGTGATGGAGCACCAGACAAGCTTTGTCAATGCAAATATAGGCTGGCCTGGATTCCTTAGTAGGGTATACTGTTTCCAAGAAATGCAAAATATTGGATGGTGATTTTGAATTTGCAAACTTTGTCCATGTGATAACTACTCCACATGGAGCACAGATAGTTTCCACACAATAAAACCAGTGGGGTGTGCAGTAATTTGATTGCTGTACTTCTGGCATTTCCTCATCATGGCATTGTGTATTTGGTTCTGCAGCTGCCTGCCATAGTAAACCTCTCCAGGCCTCCGCAACATTGTTCAAAACCCTGATACCCTTTGGTAAAAAGAACTGCCTTGATATCTGGTCCAATCTGCTTCATGTTGCACACATGCCTGTGTTCCAGCAACCTTGAAATCTGAACATCCAACAACACAGCATTTTGCACCATGCTCATGCTCATGCAAAGCACAAAATACACCACCACGAGCATTTGCTAGTGCATCAGTGCAATCTCCATAACCACAGCACTGTGATAATCACATCAGTTAGAAATTAGTTAAGCAAAAATCTTTGCAGCATACCGAAGGGCCTGTTACTATGCCATCAAGAACCACTAATTGTACAACTCCTTTTCAACTTGCATATCATCATCCCCAACTGAAGAACCTCTGTTATCTGGTGGTGTTTGAACATGTTGGATATTACCAACAGCAACAGGAGCTTGTGGAACTCTGTCATCAAATCCAGCAGTTGCTAATGGATCTGAATCAGGAATGACATCGGCTGTCGATTTGTATTCATGTGTGCATTCTGAGCATGTATGCCCTCTAGCCACCCTAATGACACCATTGGCTCCAAGAATAGCAAAGGGTTCCTTTGTGACCTCATCAATTGCTAGCCCATTCTGGAGTACTAGATCCACCTCTGATAAAGCAGCAATTGAACAAATTGATTCCTGAACAAATGCTTGCCAAACTTGATGATGAGTAACCTATTGCACATGAACCAGCTAATTTTTTCCAAAGGTGTGATTCCAATATGCTGTATATGCTGCTGCAGATGCATGAAAATTATATATCCCATTCAAACACCATGGGAGAATAACCAATCAATTCATAAAGCTTCTCCAATTTTTAGGTATTTTGCCAAATTCAGATATACAGTCAACTCCCTCATAACCCATACCCCTCGGTGGACACTCCAGGCTATGGGTTATGAGGAAGTATGGGGTTTGAGGATGGTCCTAAAAAAGGGTCCCAAAAAATTGGAAAAAATTAGAAAAAAATCAGTTATGTATTTTTGAAGCATCTGGGGCCGTTTCGTGTGCCAACTTTAGAGTAGAACTATGTACAACTAATAAGGTAAGCTATATACTGTTAGTAGAATTATTTGAAGATTATAAGTGATGAAAGTAGTCAGTAAGATGAGTAGACTTCATGGAATGAGACATCTCCAGTCATATTTGATGTCTAAAGGAAGCCAAGACTCCCTCTAGCTTGCGTGCACTGGGATCATTGAGAGTATCAGTATACTTATTGAGGACAGAAGCAGCTTGAAGGACTTCACGATGTGTAGGACACGGTTCAATGGATGTGTCGTCATCAGTGTCATCATCTCCACCATTGATCAATGCCTCTTCCTGTGCTCTTCTCGCATCCAACACAGCTTGGCATATTTCATCATCTGTTGTCTCATCCATAATCCGTGACTCATCAGCCAGATTGAGCAGTGCCTCAATATCCATCCTGTTGCTTGCCTGAAGTACCCCAGTTGATTCCAGCTCATCAAGAGCCCGATTAAGCTGCTTCTTGGCAGGTGCAACTGGATGTTCAATGTTGTCAACATTGAGGAGTGATGAGATAGGGATACTTGGATTGGGAATTTGGGTGCAAGAAGATGAGGGAAGAATACTGGCCTTCTTCCAGAAATTCCTAATCGTAGTCATGTCTACTTCATGCCAAGCTGCGTCTGCAAGCTGCATCGCTTGGAGTTGGTCAATGTCATAGATTTCCAAGGGAGTGACACCTGCCTCATAATTGTCAATGGCTCACTGGATGTATTTTGCATGGTAATAAGCTTTGAAGCATTGAATGATGCCCTGATCCATTGGCTGGACATGCACAGTAAGATTTGGCTCAAAATTCTCAATGTGAATGTTTCGAAGACCATCTGGGACAATGTGACTGGAGAAATTATCTTGTAAAAGAAGGATCTTGCAGTTTTTCGAGCATAGTTCAAAATCCCATTCCTGAATCCATTCCTGATACAGTGCTGAAGTCATCCGAGCCTTTGCATTGTTCTGATAGTAAAAGCCTAGCTGCTTGCCTGACTTCTTTTGGAATGCTTGAGGTTTCTTCACTTTACCGATGATGATAGGTGACAGTTTCTCAGACCCATCTGCATTAGATGTAAATGCATAGGTGAGTCTGACCTTTCGGCCCTTCACTCCCAAATTTTTCTTGTCTGATAACCCTTGGTCCAGAGGCATCCTATTTCTGAAAATGAGTGCATGCAAACTAAGAAATCAGTATGGTATGTATGCATAGAATAGCCCAGTTTCATCCATGTTAAAGATGTCCCACAGCTCATAACCATACTTATTGATAAGCTCCTGGATGGGTTTTCACTCTCTCTTCACTGTTTCCAGATCTGCCGATGCCGCATTGCCATGGCACTTAAATTGCTTCAAACTGGTCTGGGCCTTGAAATGAGTCAACCAACCATCACTTAGATTGAGTCATTCATCCTGTGGGACACCTGCCAGGTCTGCAAACTTTGTCCACTTCTGGCGTAGGACCTCACCCGTGAGTAGAATATTTTCTGCCATCACCTTTAACACCCACAGCTCCATCATTTCTGTCACTTCTGGGTGCTGTGTTTGATGAGCCCATTTGGCTGTGCATCCTCCATTGTTATGTTCCCACTCTTCCCACCATTTTGGTTCATCCTTTACCCATGCAGAGACCAGTGGCTGCTTCATCTTTAGGTTTGGATATATTGAATCAAAGTGTTTCACTGTTTTCAACTGATTTTTGCCATTCTTATGATACCAGTCCAAAATTTCGATGTGCTGGGCAAGCATCGCATTCTCCTTCTTGGTGAAAACAGGTGTGCTACATTCCTTATTTGACATTTTCTTCTCACTGGGTTCTTTAGGCTTGGGTTCAGATCCTTTATGTCAGTTCAATGTTACTGCAATGATGAGCCATAATTGTTCACACACTTTTCCGCTTCTTTCCTACTGCCTTGCTCAGGTCACCTGCCACCTCCCATGATCTCCTTATGACACCCTTTTGTGTCTCATCAAGTCTTTTGCAGCCCCTCTCATAATCTGAAGCATTTTCCAGTGCATCCAAAACCCGCTGCTCATTTACCAAATTTGCCTCATTGTCAAGCCAATTCTCATCAAGTGATGATATTGACTTTTTCACATGCAGCTGAGCCTGTAGCTTCTCTTTCTTGGCTTTAACCTGATCCTGCAAAATTTTCAACCCCTTTTTGAGGACCTTAAGAGGCTTTAATGGCATGGGTAGCTGGAATTTGAGTATTGAGAGAGTAAATTATATGTTTGTGGCACATCAAAATTGACATGACCAACTGCACTAGTATATATATGGTATTAAAATGTATGGGTTTTACCTCACAATAGGTATTGGTTATGGGATATTAGGGAGTATGGGTTATGGGTTTGAATTCCCCGCCTACCAACTTGGTGGATAAAAAATTCTATGGGTTATGGGAGAGTATGGGTTATCAGAGCTATGGGTTATGAGGGAGTCGACTGTAACCAACTTAATCTCTTTTCCATCTGATTTTCAACTGCTCACTCATCATCTGCCATATATTTGGTTTTGCAAATGGAACATTGCCCTGTCAAACTGGAACATTCCCATATACCACATTGTTGCAGATAAGTGTAACATGTGGCACATCTCATGTTGGTGTGTTTTGAAGCAGTGATCGTGACTTGCATTCCATAGTTTGACACTCCATTGCATCAGGACAAATGATATGTGCAGGTTGTTTAAGTTCATCAGAGATTGGCTGTAATCTGCCTTGAAATCTCCCATCTCCATCATATGGATGCAGATCCAAAAGCTTTGCAAGAGAATCTAGTTTAAACCCAATGCAGTTTTCTCCTCCTCCTCACTCATCTCTTTATTCACATTTTTCATCCTCAAAGGCTGTTTGGCCTGTTTTCTTATGGCCCAGGCCAGACCTTTTATCCATCCTGATGCCTGGGTCTGATTTTCCCCCTGGCACTTGATATATTGCTGCTGTGCATGCAAATTCAACAGATCAGGATTTTCATCAAGGAGAACAACACCATGAGGACAGTTGATAAAGTTATTTTGGAACTGAAGTTTTGCATGATGAATTGCGAAAATGTCTTGAATGGACTATTGGGGAATGGAGATGTAGTGGAGGAGGCATGTGTGACTGGAAGCATTGCCAAACACAGTGTCATACAGATAATGACTGGGAATGATTTTGACAATCTTGAAAATATGGCATAGAGGAGAGTGAACATCCATACAAATAATCCAGCACTAGAAATACATTGTGACTGGTGGGAAACAGTCTCCTAACATGCCTATTACATAATGCTATTTTTATTCTATTCTATTTTATTTTATTTTATTTTATTTCATCAAAATATACTACCAAATGCCTATACACACATTATTTGTCAGCATGGGAATTTTCTATTTACACACATCAATATGTATGCGCATGTGTGCATGCATTGGTAGCAACATAGTACAACATATGTAATATAGTATATAACCATAAAATAAATACTAGGAGACCTCAGTTGAGTTCTCTTAGGTATTCCATCCACAATAGTGGTGCAAAATGCCTATTTCAGCCAACTAATCTATTTTTAACCCATCACATCAAATCCATCAAACCCCCATCATGTGTGCACACCCTGCCGCCTTCTTGTAGAAGAGCCTGCATGGTCCAGCTAGCAGAACAGTGGGTGTCGCCCTAATAGAAGAACTCAACTACCCCATCAGTGCACCTTCTCTTACACACGCATACATCATTGTCTCCATACACCACAACCACTTACTCATCATTTCAGCAAGAGCTGAAATTAATTGTATATATGTATTTATCTTGCTTTCATAAGCCAATGCCAGGCCTCACCCTACATTGCAACCACCAGTGATCGAAAGGCAGTGCTCATCATTAGGACAGCTGCAACCAGACAACCAATCAGATCTGGTTTAGCTGAGATTCACATTACTCATTTTGGATGACTATTTTAGGTAGTGCAGGAGGTTTGGCAGGACCAGTACAGCACTGGGATGTGCTGCAAGGGTGATGCACATGCTAGGGACGCAAACGGGGTGCGAGTGCAACTGGTGGGAAAATGCACAAATGATGCACAAAATGCAGCTATACAAATAAATGTGCAAATGGTGTGCAAACATGGCTATATGAAGGGCACACTACAAGAGTGCACAAATGAAGATGAAAAATGCAACGAAGAGACAAAATGCAGCAATATGGCGAGGGGACATGATAGGTCCACTGCATGCATTAAGGTCTGGAGAAGGATTTAACCATATTGAGACATTACAACACACACTCCAAATCACTATGAATGCCACAAAATTGACTTCAAATCCTTTTCGAACTATTTTGCACTATTTCAGATGACTTCAAACTATTTCGAGCCATTTTGCAACATTTTGCGACACTTCGAATGACTTTGCAGCATTTTGAACAATATCGGCCACCATATAGCTGTCTTGAAACACTTTTGATACATGTTGCACATCCAGAACAAGCCAATTCACCACATATCGAGCACTACCAGACACAGGGAGAGACTACAAGAGACTTAAAATATGATAAGTGTGGTTTTATGTTTCATTGATATATTAAAGCAATAGAACAAGAACTCTTACCATACTGGGACAATATACATTTCACTTTTTATCATTTTTCATTTGTTTCATGATCTACAAAGTCCTCATTGTTTGATATATTGCCTCATGTTTTACACATGTTCTTATCTCCTTTTTAGTACTATCTCTTCAATTTTTATATAGACTTGTGTTAGTTACTTAGAATAAGAAGCAAACCAACAGGGAACAGAGCACAAGTTACCCTCTCACTCATCGTCTAATTTAAGAGCCATTCTCTTGAGTCTTAGCTCGCATCATATCTTTGAGTTCTGCAAAATATCATGAAGAAAGAAAAGAAAGAGAAAGAATGTCTGAGGAAGTATTCTGTTATGATGAAGGAAGTGGAGGATGAAGATATGCCAAATGGAGAAGTTCCAGTCATGACCAGTAAGGAAGAACAGAAGCAAACATTTAGGGAAATTCATGGAGGACAGTCATGGGATAAAAATGTGGAGAAAGTGGAGAAACCAGTGAAGGAGTGGGTGCCAAAAGCCTACCATAAATATTTGTCAGTTTTTCAGAAGAAGGAATCGGAGCGGATGCCAGTGCAAAAGCCATGGGATCATGCTATTGAGATGAAGCTGGGATTTGTGCCGAAGAAGTCAAAAGTCTATCCATTGTCACCAAAGAAGTGGATGCATTCCTGAATGAACAGTTGCGCAAGGGATACATATGACCTTTGAAATCACCGCAGACATCACCAGTATTCTTTGTACCAAAAAAAGATCAGAGGAAGAGGATGTGTACAGATTATAGGTATTTGAATGAGTGGACAGTGAAGAATGTGTACCCTTTGCCATTGATCTCAGAGATAATTGATAAGGTGGGAAAGGCCCAGGTCTTTACAAAATTGGATTTATGCTGGGGGTACAACAATGTATGAATAAAGAAAGGAGATGAGTGGAAAGCAGCATTTGCCACACATCGAGGATCCTTCAAGATGCTAGTCATGTTTTTTGGAATGACCGATAGTCCCCCAACTTTCCAAAATATGATGAACAACATTTTCAAGGATGTAACAGCCCAAGGCGTGGTAATAATATTTATTGACGACATTTTGATATTCATGGAGGATGAAGAAAATCATGAGGTGATAGTGCAGGAGGTGTTGAAGAGATTGGCAGAGAATGATTTATTTGTTAAGCCAGAGAAGTGTGTATTTGGAGCAAGCAAGATTGAGTTCTTGGGATTAAAGATTGGTCCTGATGGAATCAAGATGGATCCTATCAAGGTACAGGCAATTGTTGATTGGCCTGTGCCTACCCATATCAAGGAAGTTTAGGCTTTATTGGGACTCACCAATTTTTATTGTCGCTTTGTTCATAATTTTTCTAAAATTGCTGCACCATTACACAACCTTACATGAAAGGGAGTAGTGTGGAGATGGAGAGAACAACAACAGACAGCATTTGAGGAGTTGAAGAGGAAGTTTGTAGAAGAACCAATATTGGTCCCAGTAGATTTCACACGTCCCTTACAAGTGGAATCAGATGCATCAGACTTTGCTACTGGAGTGGTATTATCAATGCTATGTGAAGATGACAAATGGCATTCTTGTGCATATTTGTCTCGAGGGTTGAATGGTGTGGAGAGGAATTACGATGTGCATGATAAAGAGATGTTGGGAATAATACAAGCATTGGAAGCATGGAGACATTATTTGGAGGGATGTATGCATCAGATTGAAATCTGGACAGACCATCAAAATCTGCAGTACTTCATGTCTGCTAAAAAGCTTAACCATTGACAAGCACATTGGGCATTATTCCTATCGCACTTTAATTTTCACTTGGTCCACAAAGCAGGAAGCTTGATGAGGAAAGCAGATGAATTATCCAGATGTACAGATCATAATAGGGGAGTGGAGGAGGACAATAAAAATATTACCCTACTCAAACCTGAATACTTTTATATTTGCGCTATGCATCAAGGGCATTTATTGGTGGATAGCTCAGAGACAGAAATGTTGTCTAAAATTAGGCAATGTTCAGAGATGGATGATTAAGTGGTGGAAGCTGTGAAAGCTTTGAGGGGAGAGAAGAAAGGTAATATTAAAGGAGATGAATGGGTTGAAGAACAAGGGTTAGTGTTGTTCAGAGGAAAGGTATATGTACCAAAGGATCAAGATTTATGAAGGAAGATCATATGATTACATTATAACATGCCAGCTGCTGGACATCCAGGAAGGTGGAAGACATTGGAGTTGGTGATGAGAAATTATTGGTGGCCCAGAATTTCAAAGTATGTGTTGGGGTATGCAGATGGGTGTGATATGTGCATGAGGGGGAAGAAATTTTCAGAAAAGCCTGCAGGGAAATTAATGCTGAACCCTATACCTAAAGTGCCATGGTGAGAAATATCTGTGGACTTTATCACAGGACTACCTGAAGCTCAAGGATACAATGCAATATTTGTAGTATGCAACCACTTTACAAAAGAAGTCCATATCATTCCTACTACTGCAGAAACCTCATCGTTGGGCTTGGCATGCCTCTATCTAAATCAGATATGGCAGTTACATGGATTACCTGATACAGTTATCTCCGATTGCATATCACAATTTGCTTCTGCATTTGTGTGAGAGTTAAGTAACATATTGGGGATTCAAACCAAATTATCTATGGCATATCACCCACAAACCAATGGGCAGACAGAAAGAATGAATCAGGAGTTAAAGCAGTACCTATGCATGTTTGTCAATCACTGACAAACCAATTGGCCTGAATGGTTGGCAATTGCAGAATTTTCCCACAATAATAAATTCCATTCGGCTACTCGCATGTCACCCTTCTTCGCTCATTATGGGTATCATCCCAGAATGGGAATAGAACCTCAAAGGGAAGTCAAAGTACAGTCAGTGGAGGACTTTGTATCAAAAATGTGAAAGGTGCAGATGAAAGCAGAGGCAGCATTGATGAAAGCATGAGATGACATGATGCAACATGTGGATCATACTCTAGCTGTTGCTCCAGAGTACAAAGTTGGTGACTTGGTATGGCTAAGTACCAAGGTTCTAAATATTCCATGACCTTCAAGAAAGCTTACGGAGAAGCAAGTTGGCCCATATCTGATTTCTAAAATAATTTCACACAATGCAGTAGTGTTAAAATTACCTCAGTCATTCAAGATTGATCCTGAAATTAACATTTCCCATTTGTGCCCTTACTGCCCACCCACTAGTCCCAGTCAACAAACTACTCCACAGCCTCCAATAATGGTAGAAGGTGCTCCAGAATATATTGTGGAAGAGGTTTTGGACTCACATCTTCGATGAAATAAATTGGAGTTCCTAATCAAGTGGAAGAACTACACCGACAAAAATAATTCATGGGAACCCGAGGAGAATTGTAAGCGAGCACGTAATGCAATCGCCCAATTCTTTAAACATAATCCAAATGCTCTGTGTCGCTTTGCTATTTGCTAGAATAGTGTGTGAGGGGATGAATTTCCAGCCTTACCAGAATTTCACAGAGGAGACAGATATGATATTTCACAGAGGGGACAGATATGATATTTTCTCACCTGGAAGTTGAGGCATAAAAGAGGGGTAATGTTAGGAAACAGTCTCCTGACATGCCTATTACATAATACTATTTTCATTTTATTTTATTTTATTTTATTTTATTTTATTTTACCAAAATATGCTACCAAATGCCTATACACACATTATTTGTCAGCATGGAAATTTTCTATTTATACACATCAATATGTATGCAGATGTGCACATGCATTGGTAGCAACATAGTACAACATATGTAATATAGTATATAACCATAAAATAAATACTAGGAGACCTCAGTTGAGTTCTCTTTGGTATTCCATCCACAATAGTGGTGCGAAACACCTATTTTAGCCAACTAATCTATTTTCAACCTGTTGCATCAAATCCATCAAACCCCCCATCACGTGTGCACACCCCGCTGCCTTCTTGTAGGAGAGCCTGCACAGTCCAGCTAGCAGAACAGTGGGTGTTGCCCTAACAGTGACAAACACACTCATATAGTCTGCAGATAACCTGCTTACATGAATTTTCCAGCTTTCTTCTTATCCTTACCCTTGTCCTTACCCTTGTCCTTTTCTTTCCCTTTTCCCTTTTCTTTCTCTTTCTCTTTCTCTTTCCCTTTCTCTTTCCCCTTTCTCTTTCCCCTTCCTTTCCCCTTTCCCCTTTCCTCTTTTGTCCCATTTCCATCCTCATATTCACAGTCCTCCTTCACCTCCAAACTTCCTCTGTTTTCCAACCACACAGCCAAATCTGTAAAGGTGTAAATTGTCTTTTCAACTCCCCACACTTCTACATCACTCAGGCAATCCTCCCTTTCATCCAACCATGCAACCATTTTCTCATACTCTGCAACCTTCAAAAAATAGTGCTTGTAATGCAAATGAAAAAATGATTTTGAGACAAACAAAGCAATGATATCAGTTCTGGTTGGTTGTTTGACTGTTCAAGTACTGTAGTTGTCATCTCATTATATGTCTGAATTGCGATGAGAAATGCCTTGTATTTCTGGTATGCGATTTGGAGTGAAACATCAGCAGTGCCAGTCAAATGAGGCAGAGAAGAGATATAAGTTCATCTTTAAAAGAGGCAGTGGAGGGAGCAAAATATGGAGGGGGGCCAGACATTGAAGCAGATCTCAGAGTTAAAGATTCTGGTGGAACACCAGCAGATGAATGAACACTGCCCACCTGTGCAAGGTCTGATGTCAAGGTTGTTTTTGAGAACATGCAAAAAGTGTAAAAATCATTGACTTACAATGAGGAGTTTGAGCATAAACTGCTCATTGAAACTTGGCAAATCAAGCTTATCATCCTCTTTAACAGCAGCATCATACTGACCTTTCACTGCCCACATATTGTCCTCATATACAAATACTCGCTGGTTTAGCTCTAACAGTTGATCAAGAACTGTCATATTTAGAAATTGTGTAACACTTACTTTTAACAGGTGAATATTAAATCCCCAGTTTTCCCCAGTTTTTTGAGAATAGGAGTGAGACTATTTGTTACTGGATGCTTGAGTGAAAGGTACGGCTTTGAGTGGCTCAGGTTGCAATGAGTAGTGTAGACATGGACTTTACCCACTGGGCATATTTGACTATCCTCAAATCCTCCATCAATCTCCATTGCATCAGCTAAATTATAGACATTTCCAACAGCCCAATTTTGTAAAATCCCTTCCATTGTGTGAGATGTTCCTTGTAATTGTGGTGGACTTTGCAATGGACTTGTCATATGAACATCTGAGAATTATATTATACAGGCATAGATTTCAGTCATAGTTTGTGACTCACCTTCTCCTGATGTAGGCCCACTATTCTTTACACATTCATCATCCATCACAACATCTGTTTAAATTTTCAAATCATGAATTTTATCTAACCACTACATAATTTTTGAAATAAATTTACCTTTGCAAACAGAGATGGTGGCTTTGTCAGATGAGATAGTGGCTTTGTCAGATGAGACAGTGGCTTTGTCAGACAAAATGGCAGCTTTGTCAGATGAGACCACAGTATTGTCGGATAAGACCACAACATTGTCAGATGAGACCGCAACATTGTCAGATGAGACAGTGGCAATGTTAGATGAGATGGCAGTGTTGTCAGACAAGACAGTGGCAATGTTAGACAAGACAGCAGTATTGTCAGACCCATGCCCATTGTCACCTCCAGAGATGGTGATGGTGTTGGACCTGTGCCCATTGTTGCCTACAGTGATGGGGGGGTGTTGGACCCACACCTGTTGTCACCTACTTTGTTGTTGTCATTGCCTATGTATTTGTCTCCAGAGAATTTGGACCTGCTGTCACCAATGAGAGGGGTGGCATGGTGCTTGTCTTTGTCACCATTGTCCTTGGTATCATCGTTCTCCTCAGCCTCATCATTCTCATCACTCTTGTCCTTACTACTATTGCTGCTGTGGCCGCTACCAGTTCCATTGCTGCTGCTCAACTGGGTTCCTGAGCCAGTGTTGACCTCATCATCTGTGGTGGTTTCTCCATTCCAAATGACTTGTTCGAGCCATGTTTTGGGGCTGTGGAGGTGGTTTCTTGGGTGGTACAGCAGCACCTCGAGGTGTCTTGGGTTGGGAGCAGTGGGATGGTGGCTCCTGCAGTGTTAGTGCATTTTGGGGAAGTGACCGTGATGCTGCTGGTCTTAAAGGCTACCTTAGTCCTGTAATGTGTAGAATAAAGACATAAAATGATAGAAGATAAAAGAATTTTACTTACTTGGTCAAATGGGATGGCTGAGTTGCAGCAGCATCCTTCATCGCCCAGATCATGGCAGTTTTATGGCTGGAAAAGGAATGTGAGGGTGACAGCAGTGAATCAAGGGCCATATGCATGGTTTCTTCACTTTTGTCCCCTTCTTCCCCTTGCTTTCCTCCTCATCCTTGGATAGACTTTTTTTTGCTTTCTTGGCTCTTGCAGCTCTGACGTCTACCGATGACATGGCACATTTGTGTGAAGCAGTGGTTGACTTTGATTGGGAAGAGGCCAATTGATGGCCACTCCTGGTCTTCAAGTTTGATGTTTGGGTCATTGGCATGGGTGTCAATAGTGAGTGAGAGGGCATATATGGGGTGGTGAGTGTTGTTGATGGAGAGCATTGCTGATGGACATGGGAAGTACCCTTACTCTTCCCCACACTGACATCCAACAAATGGAAATTGTTCACATAGTCTAAAATTTAATTTATGTTTTTTACTTTTTTAACTATCACATGATTTTGAGTTCTAAGAATTACTGAGAAGGTACTACAATTAAATGCATAAAAAAACTCCCCTCATACAAAAGTGAGGGGGGCAAGCAACAATATTAATTGAAATGGTTCGCAACGGTAGTGGTGGGTGCTGGATCCCTCAGGCTTTACCTATTTCAAGGTAATAGTGATGTGGTGGGAATATGGGGGTAGCGGGTGCTTCAAACAAAAAAAAACATATGTAGGGCCCAGTCAGCTCGTTTGCAGTTGGTGGCATTGTTACCAGTGGATTATAACCTAGAAAACAAAAGAAACTGGTTAGTTAGTTTATAAAAACAAAGAGCAAACAAAAAAAAAACTTATATAGGGCCCATCCACAAAAAGCAAACAAAACAAAAAATTATGTAGGGCTCAAACGATGCAGATCACATTATTTGGGCCCATGTTCCATCCAGTCGGCTCATTTGTGGGTGGTGGTGATGGTGGATTGGGCATGGGAGTGGGCATGGTGGGTGTCCACACAGTGGTGGTGGTGGTAGAGCAGAGAGGAGGGAGGGAGGCAGTGTTGATGGTGGTGGTAGTGGTGGTGAGTGATAAGCTGGCACATTTGATGATGCAGCTGTGTTTGTTAGGTAATAATAGAACTAACCTGTAACCCTGGTCAAGTGGCCAGGTGTCATGTAGAAATAGTATCCTCACTTAATACAAGACCATGTGCTGTACTGGTTGAGCACCCGATGTTCTCAAGTTCCTATTGTTATCAGTCAGTCTGGGGTTCAAGTCTCCTCGGAGTCCTATTTTTCTACTGCCTAAAATAGAACACAGACAGTCTGTGCAAGTCCATATGGACTCTCAGAGAACCCAGGAACAGTCCGAGTCCATGCTGATGATCATTTGCTTGGACTAGGATGCTCAGAATCTGCTTATTCTGAGTAAAGAACATGGATTCTGCACAGAATCTGACCTTGTATTCCACAAGTAAAATCAATAATTTGTTTGTTCATGATTCTGTGCAGACCAACTCGGAATCCACATGGAATACATGGCTTAGAGTGAAGAGCTTTCCCCCACCTGTTCTAGTGGACTCCAACCAGACTGACTGAAGTCCAACTGGAGTCCAACCAGATAAACATGTTCAATGCTACTTAAGCAATTTTTAAGTCATTATCCTGTTATGAGTCCAGTCCACTCAGACTCTGGTCAGATTGGACTGGAACTCAGAACTTATCACTCAAGGTTGCATCTGAAAATATAAAATACTTGTATTTCCAAGGCTTGAACCCTCAACCTCTGCTCTCCAGCTTAAATAAGCAGATTTCAGAGTGCTCTAACCATCTGAGCCATGTGCCTGACATATTTCTACCATATTAGAGTCATGAGATACAATTCACAAAGTTTATATTTGCTCTGCATAGTCCAATCAGACTCCAATTGGAATTCAATCACAAGACCATAATATTACTATCAACAACTACCTACATGTCATCACCATCACCATCACCATCACCATCACCATCACTATTATTGGTCAAGTTACTGGCTTTTCTTGTTTGTTTGTTAATAACATGCCAGTGTGATAAAATAGCATATTATGGTCTTGTGATTCAATTCCACTTGGAGTCCAGTTGGACTATGTAGAGCAAATATAAACTTTGTGAATTGTATTCCATGATTCTAATATGGTAAAATATGTCAGGCACATAGCTTAGGTGGTTAGAGCACTCTGAAATCTGCTTATTTAAGCTGGAGAGCAGAGGTTGAGGATTCAAGCCTTGGAAATACAAGTATTTTATATTTTCAGATGCAAGCTTGAGTGATAAGTTCTGAGTTCCAGTCCAATCTGACCAGAGTCCAAGCAGACTGGAGTCATAACAGGATAATGACTTGTGAATTGCTTAAGTAGCATTGAACATGTTCATCTGGTTGGACTCCACTTGGACACTGGTTGGACTACAGTGGAGGACTGAACTCTACTTGACTTAATGCAGTTCAACTCCCAGTGGACACCACTGGACACCACTGGACCAGTCTGAGTGGAATCCAGTGTTTGAGTAGATTCCACTTGGAGTCCAATCAGACTGGACTGGGACTGGACTGGCAACTTTGCAGGCAGTTGGGTGGTAAATAGTGCCAGTGGACTCTGGTCATACTCCAGTTGGAGTCCACCAGGAAAGGTGGGGGAGTGCAATGACCTCTTGATTTGATGTATGAAACTGTGAAGTGTGAAGATGGTTGATCCAGTCTCCAAAATCATTTTTGTTGTCAAACTGATCATCTTCGTCTTGTGAAGGACATTTCGAAAGTCCATCTGGACCATGTTGTGTCTCTGCCACATGGACTAATGTGAAGTGGAAGGTTAGGATCCATATTATTCATAAATTGATGCTAGTGCTAGGTGCGATATTAGGATTTGAGAGCATGCCTTTGATATGAACCCCTATTAGATACAATTAAAGTGCTCCAAGAGCATGATATAGACTATAGAGTTCGAGTTTTGGTTGCAAAAACTGAGATTTGCAGTTGTTAAGTCTGATCAATCTAAATTGACTGTAATACTATTTTCGAGGATTGTCAGGATCACATTGTGCAAGAAAGAAACCAACAGCGATGTGTGAAGTGTCAACTGATAGGATAACTGGGGTGGGAGATGAGTAGTCGATTGCTTGAATTGCTGGAGAGTTGATTAAAGCTTCCTTCAAATCTTCCTGTGTTGCGATTTGCTTTCATCCAAATTCAAAGGGGACATCTTTTTGAGTGAGTTGAATCAGTGCTCATGCATGTTGAGCAAAATGTCAAATAAAGATATGACAAACTCCAATAGTTCCTAAGAATGCTTTAACTTTGGTAAGGCTTCAACAAGGTCTCCATTTGCTAACAGCTGCAATGTGAGTGGGATCAGCCATATGACCTTTGATGTTGCATCAATGGCTAAAACAATTATTTCAGGGATGCAAAGGTAGAGTTTAGGACCAGAAAATGTTCCTCCACAATACTTCATGCACTGGACTATGTGATTCAAGTTTTCAAAATGCTCCCAGATGAAGCATCGAATGCCTGGATTATCAGTGATCATTTCATAAGATCTGCCAATCATTTGATATTCTGATTTAGAGCCTTTAACTGGTGTAGTAATTTGCACTGCCCCATATGTTCCATATGGTGATAAGGCTCAACCCAGAAACCCAAACAAAACCTACTAAATGGCTTTGGATGGTATAACACGAGTCAGAGGAAGGATGCAAGGCCCTCTAGATGTCATCTGTTAGACCAACCATCAAATATTTATAAAAGGACTGCCTGTCTAAGGAATTCGAAGCTAAAAGAATGTGTTTTGTAGAATTTCGAAGAATTTTGTGGCTAGATCAATGGATACAGAGTGCGAAAATATGTTTGGATGCAAGATCAAGAGACTAGATGAGTAATAGAAGCAAGGCAAAGGTGAATCAAGGGAAATGAGAGTGAAAATAGCATAATGCGAGGATTTTCAAAGAATTTCAAAGACATTTAGTGTAAATGCAAGACTTTGGACTGAATAAGAGTAAACAGAACTCTCTAATCAATGCTATCAGGGAGGAAGATGATTACTTGTTTGTTTTTGTAACTAGTACAAGTCTATATACATTTTGAAGGGATGGTACTAAAAAGGAAATACAACATGGGTAGAACATGAGGCAATATGCACAGCAATAAAGAACAAATCATAAAACAAATAAGAAATGATGATAAATGAAATTTACAGAGTCGCAGTAAATTAAAAGTACTCATCCTAATGTTTTAATATATCATTGAAATACTAAAGTAAACTGTCCTTGTTATAAATTGCATAAAACATTGGAAACTGCTTTGAACTGATTGTATGCATGCACATGTGGTCAAAATGTGTTTGATATACTCAAAATAGTGTTCCATGTGTCCAGCATGTGTCCGAAGATTGTTCGAATAGGAAATACTGTGTCCGAAGATGTTTTTTGAAGTTCAAGGTTTTTTGAAGATTTTCAAAGATTTTCTGACATGTTTGAAGGCTGATATTGCTGCGATATTGCTCGAAATTGGTTTGGAAGTCATTGAAGATGTTCCAAGTGTATATTCTGAGCTGTACAAAGCATTCAAAGTTGATTGAAAATGCAAAAACTGATATATTGGTGCTCAAACTGTGCTGGGGACCTATCAGTGGATCTGTGTGGACTGTGTGGATTCCGTGTGGAGTCCGACCATCTGGTGACCAAAATGAAAAATTACACCCCCTTTGGCACAGACTTTACCCCAGTCCATGCAGAGTCTGCCCCAGTCTGCATAAGTCCACATGACTCCAACCATGTGGTGACCCAATGGAGTCTGCATTAGTCCACACAAAGTCCACATAAGTCTGTGCTGAGTCTGTGCTGAGTCTGTGCTAAATTCAGGTTTAAAGGGTCATTGCATAGACACTACTGACTAGCATACAGATACAAGGATCAACTACATGTCACTATCATCATCAGTGTCATAGTCACCAGTGTTATCAGAATCAGAGTCACTACTATCATTATTGCCACCAGACCTTTGCTGCTGTTTTTCCATCACCATCAAACTGTGATAAGACAACATTGTATGTAAAAACCAGTTGAAATTCCCAACTGTCACTCTTCTTTCTCAAACCCCCCCAAGCCATGCATTCAACTGCTCACATGCCTGAGTATTAAATGCACACTTGTAGTGAGGTATCCCATCAGCATCATGCTCAACAATTACCAGATTTGGTGCTGAACCATCTGTTGGAGCTGGATTGCACCATTTGCAACACAGATAATCTGTTGTGCTATGATTGATATAGTGGTATGAGTCCACTATCATTTGGCTGGTTTTTTGCCAGGTGTCCCAAGTGCCATTTGCAATGCTATGATGAAGAACACAGCAGGCTTTGTCAATACAGATATAAGCTGGCTGTGACTCCTCTGTGGGATAGACAGTTTTTAAACACTGCAGAATGTGATCTTCAGATTCTGCCTTTGCAAACTTTTCCCAAGCAATTACAACCCCACATGGTGCACAAATTGTTTCAACACAATAGAACCTGTGGGGAGTAAAATGATTTGAATGTTGTATCTCTGGTATCTCCTCCTCATGGCATTGGATATTTGGTGCTGGAGCTGGCTCCCATGGTAAGCTTTCACCAGGTCTCCAAATTATTCTTTGAAATTCTGACAACTTCTGGCAAGATGAACTTGCATGGAATCTGTTCCAATCTCCCCAGTGTTGGTCACATTCCTGGATCCCACCAATCTTTGGATTGGAACACCCAACCACTTGGCATTTTGCTCCATATTAGGTTTTATGCAAAGCACAAAATATACCACCTCATGCATTTGCAAGTTCAGCAGTGCAATCTCCATATGCACAAGCTAAAAACCTTATATAAGCCACCACATTCAAATGCCAGTACAGGGCACATACTGAAGGGCCAGTTACTATCCCATCAAGGACAACTAATCAAACAAATGCCTTGTCAACCTCCATTTGGTCATCACCACTAGCTGAGCTGCTCTCTGCTGCAGTGTTTAAGCTGAATATGACATCTGCAGTTGCCTTGTATATTTGTGTGCATTCAGAACATGAATGCTCTCCAGCAACTCTGATAACTCCATTTGCTCCCAAAACCTCAAAAGCCTCCTTTGTAACCTCATCAATAGAAAGCCCATCTTGAAGGATGAGATTAACATCTGATGCAGAGGTGATTGAATGCATTGATTCTTGAGCAAATGCCTGCCAGACATGACACCAAGTGACCTTCTTGAATTGAACAAGCTGTTTCCTAAAGCAATTATTCCAGTATTCAGTGTATGCAGCAGCTGAGGCATGGAAGCTGTATACCCCATTCAAAACAGCTTGGGAAAATAATTGATCCACCCATAGCCCCTGCCCAACTTTAAGGTATTTTGCAGAATTCAGGTATAATTGACTGAATCTGTTTTCCCCCTCATTTTCAACCCCTTGCTCATGATCAGCCATGTATTTTGTGTTGCACACAATGCTTAGTCCTGTCAAAACAGGGACATTGTCATGTATAGTAGTGTCTTTGATCAAAGTGACATGTGGAATATCTCAAATAGGAGTGATTTGATGGAGGGAGCATGACTTGCATGCCAGAGTCTGGCATTCCATGGCATTGGGACAAATGACAAGTGCTGGTTGGATTGATTTGTTGGAAATGGGTTGCAATTTGCCTTGATATTGTTCATTGGCATTGTAGGGGTGGAGATGTAAAAGCTTGGTGAAAGAGTCAAATTTGAGACCCAATGCTATGATTTCCTCCTCCTCCTCCTTGTCCATTCCTTTCTTCACATTTTTGATTTTCAAGGGCCCAACCTTGTGACTATCAACCTGTTTTTTAAGGCATGTTCAAGGGCTTTTATCCACCCCAATGCTTGGGCATGGAGCTCCACCTGACATTTAACATATTGCTGCCATGCATGCAGATTCAAGAGATCAGGATTTTCTGTCAGGGAAAACAATATGACCAGGGCTGCTGATAAAGAAAGTTTGGAGCTGAAGTTTGTGGTGAGGAAGTGGCTGAACAATTTTAAAGGAATGTCTGGAAATGGGAATTCAATGGGGAAGGCCCAAGTAATAGGAAGCAGGGCAATTCCTATCATATAAAGGAGGATTGGTGATGATAAAGCCAAGGTGATTACTAAAAATAGAGCTGATAATATTGCATTGACAATCTTGAAAACCTGAGTACTAGTGCAAAAAATGACAAACTTGTTAATGTGTTTCATAAATTGTGTATTTACAAGCTTACTTTGATTTCTTACTATCACTCTTTCCCTTCTGTTGAATTCTCTTTTCCTTCCCCTTCCCCTTCCCCTTCCCCTTCCCCTTCCCCTTCCCCTTCCCCTTCCCCTTCCCCTTCCCCTTCCCCTTCCCCTTCCCCTTCCCCTTCCCCTTCCCCTTCCCCTTCCCCTTCCCCTTCCCCTTCCCCTTCCCCTTCCCCTTCCCCTTCCCCTTCCCCTTCCCCTTCCCCTTCCCCTTCTCCTTTTCCTGCTCCTGCTCCTTCCCTTTGTCCTTTCTCTTTTCCTGCACTTTTGCATTGTCCTTCCTTAAACCCTTTCCTTTTGTCCCCTTGCCCTTATTCTTATAATCTCCATCACTTTCAACCTCCAAAGTTCCTCCATTCTGCAACCATGCTGCCAAGTCCATAAAAGTATAGGCTTTCTTCTTCATCCCCCATGAATCAACATCACAGAGTCGATCCTTATTCTCACTCAACCACAATACCATCTCATCATGTTCAGCCACCTTGGGAAAATAATGCTTGTAGTGAGAATGGAAAAATGACTTTGACACAAATAATTTGATAATGTTAGTCTTTGTTGGTCATTGGATCATCCAGGTCTTTGCTTTCACCATTTCTTCATAGGTTTGAAACACAGTAAGAAAAGCCTTGTATTTTTGATATGCAATTTGAAGAGAGACATCACCCGTACCAGTCAATGAACTTGGTATTCTGAGAATAGTGATGAGCTGCTGTTTAAAAGGAAAAATAGAGGTTGAGGAAGAGGCCAGCAAGAGTGAATTGGGATTTGGAGTTGGAGGAAGATTTGGTGTCTGAGATTTGGTGTCTGATCAGCCACCTAAAAGTGGAAACTCAACAGATAAATTCCTATAAGAGCAATTAAAACTTACAATGAGAAGCTTCAAGGTAAAATGATGGTTTAAAACTGCCCAATCAACCTCTCCATCTTCTTCAATAACAGACTCATATTGACCTTGGATATTCCAAAGTTCATCCTCATATACAAATACACACTGATTTTGCTCTAGAGTTTGTCTTTAAGACCAATTTAAAATTTAAACCAAAACAACATACTTTTGACTGGTGAGTATAAGTTTCCAAGCTTCTTGAGGATGGGTATGAGATGGTTGGTGACCTCATGCTTAAGCACCATATAAGGCTTGAACTCATTGGGATCACCATGCATTGTATAAACATGGACCTTGTCTACAACCTTGCTCTGCCAGTCATCAACATCCATGTGGTCACCAAAATTATAAACATTTCCAAGTGCATGGCCATGTAAAATGCCACCTGTGGTATGAGATGCTCTGTGTCGACCAGGAGGGCTGTGAGGAGGGCTCGCCATAGCAACATCTGACCTATTTTAAATAAACCAATATATTAAATAAACAAGCATACCTACCATTTGCTGGCTGGTCACTGACTACATTGTTTCTGTCATCAGTCATTATAATATCTGATACATGGAGAGGTATACAATACAAATTAAAGATTGAAAACAAATTACACTTACCTGGGTCAGCTGAAATACTGACAGTGGTGGTGGCTGTAGTGTTGGTAGTAGTTATGGTGGCTGCAGTGCTGGGGTTGTCATTGTCACCATTGTCACCTTGGTTGTTGTTGTTGTCACCTTTGGTCTCATCATTGTCCTTATTGTTGTCCTCATTGCCATGGTTGTGGTTGTTGTTGTTCTCCTTGTCCTCATTGACCTCCACATCCTCTTCGTTGTCCTCATCCTCATCTGTGGTGGTGGTGCTGGTTGTTGTGGTGGTCTTGCTGATGGCATCATCCATCTCATTGTCACCTCCAGTGTTGTCATTGCTTTCATTGTTCCTCCCAGCACTGTCCTCGTGGTGTAGCTCGAGTGTGGTCTTGCAGCATTGCCTCAAGGTTGCCTGATTGAAGGGAGGGGAGATGGCCACACCACCAGTCTTGTCTTGCTTCAGGAGGGCAACAGTGATGCCACTGCATTCAAGCAGGGCTTCCATTCTAAATATAACATCATTAGTAAGAGAAAAATAAAACGAAGAGAAAGATCAAACAAAAACAAAAAAGAACTGAAAAGAAAATGAAAAGTGAAAGAAAAGAGTAAAAAGAAAAAAAAAAATTACTCACCTGGTCAGATTAGATGGCTCTTGCACAGCTACATCCTCAGTGGCTCACATAGTGGAAATGTTTCAACTACAAAGACTTTGTGAGTGATGGTAGGGGAAGGGCGATGATATGTACTTTTTTTTGTTTTTGTTGCCCTTCTTGGGTTTCAATTCCTCCCCTTTCCCCTTCTTTCCTTTCTCAGCCACCTTTTCTGTTGTGTTCTCATCCAATTTTTTCTTCTTCTTGGCTTTTGAAGCCTCATCATCAACTGTGGAGATGGCGTGCATATGGCCAGCATGGGTTGTCATAGCAGGGGAAGCGGAGGGCAGAGTGGCCCTCTTGTGGCTGCTACAGGTCTTGGAGGTTGAAGAGCAGGTGGAGGGCATGTCAGCGGCGAGAGTGTCGGGTTGTGGTAAGTGGAAGCTATTCACCCAGCAGGTTGTGACACATTACATAAAATGTCAACAAGGCCAAATTGCACACTTGATGTGCATGCAGCACAATACAAGCTATAAGTTATACTATAAGTGCAATGTTCCTTCTTTTGCTTTTGAATTCCTAAGTTTGCAAGTAAATTGCCAAATTCAAAATATATGAACTAAGTTACACAATTATATCTATTAGGTGAGGGAGCTATGAAAACAAACAAACCTCGTGGAAGGGGGGCAGGGTCTTGGTGACCCATGTGTCTTTATTGTCTGTCCCATCATTTCCATTTTCCCATTGATTGCAGCTGTCCTGTTGTTCCCCTCTCCCTTTCCACCCCATGATTAGTGGCTCATGGCAGTGGTGAGGGCATCAGCATGGTGGTGATTGTGGAGGCCATGTCCTCACCCCTGTCTATGCCACAAGCAGAGGCTTGGGGCAGTAGTAGGGTGGTGCTGCTGGCAATGGTTATCATCATCCTCCCCCTAGTCTTCCTGAGGATATGGTTGTCATGGCCCCCTCACCATCCTCATTGCTACCCATTTCCACCCCATGAGCAGTTGCTTGTGGCAGTAGTTGGGGGTGCTGCAGTGGTGGTGGTCGTGCTCATTGTGGTCCATATGGTCTTGCAACCACCCAGCCACCCCATGACAGGGGCTCATGGCAGTGGTTGGGAGTGGGTCCCAGTTGTCATCATCATTGTCATTTATAACCCAGTAAACATTTCTGGAAATGAGAAAAGAAAAGCAGAACTTACATCTTTTGGTCCTGCTCCTGGTGTGCTGTTCCTGTCCCATCCTCATACCCATCATTGTTCACCCACTGCCACTGTTCTCATTTTCATTGTGGTTGCTCCATTCCCATCCCCATCATTGGGTGCCCTCATTATTGTCATCTCTCCATCATCCCCATCCCAGTTGTGCCCCATTTCTACCCACAAGCAGTTGCTTGCAGTGGCAGTTAGGGGTTCTGTCATGGTGGTGGTCCCCATCATCCCATGGGTGCTGTTATGGTGGGGGTGTTGGCTGCCTGCCTGTCCCTCATCATTTGTCATCATCATCATCATGGTCCCATCATCCTCCTTTCTGTAGCTCCCCTTTCTGCCCCACAGACATGGCTTGCAGCTGTGGTGGGTGGTGCTGTGTCACCTGGGTGTCATGCAGGCATGGTTCTTGTTTTTGCCATCTGTGATCATTGTGGCAGTGGTAGTACTGGTCCTCATTATTGTCCTGTCATTCCTGGTCAGGCTTGTTGTCATTGTTCTTTGCTGTTTGGTTAGTAACAATAAAGTGAAAATATAAAGTGAAAAAAATTATGTACTTTTGTTGTATGTGGAGGTTGGGGCCCTCCATCGCTCATTTCAGTCCTGGGGGTGTTCCTGGGATCCCCTGTGTGTTCTCACCATTGTTTGCTCACCCCATTTTGTTCACTGTTGCATTACCATCCACCTGCAAGCAGCAGTGGTGCTGGGTGCTGGGTTCCTGTGCTTTTGTCTGTGGCAGAAGGGAGCTTCTCCCAGCATCCCATATGATTATCCTGGCCCTAAATGAAACCCTCATATCCTGTTTTGACAGGGAGGAGGGGGGGTGTGGTGGCTGTCACATGCATCACATGTCAAGCATGCACCTGTTGCATCACAACCTGCTGGGTGAATTGCTTTCACTGGTTGTGGTGCTGGGCACAAGGGAGAACATGGTGGGGATGTAGTGGGACAGTAGGAATAATTGATGCCATGTCACCACAGCATTCCTATTGTTTCAATAATAGAACATACTGAATAATAGACCTTATCTAATCAGCCTGGCTGACATGACATGTAGCATTGGTTGCAATACCTTAACAACAGCTGTTTGGTATAATGGTATTGCACATTGAAATTTTTCCACATGTGTATTAAATCACTGGTTCAAGTCCTGTTTATTGCATCATTTTGCTAAGTTCAAATTGTCTGTTCGGATGTATGTGGACTGTTTTTGCTGGTCCTTGCTGGTCCTTGCTGTCTGATCTTGTATGCAGATGGCCAAAATCCATGGAATCCGAGTAAAAAGTGTGGAATCTGAGCTAGTCCATGCAGATCCATGTGGACTGTCTCCCCCTGTTGCATAACTAAAACTGTTTATTAGATGGTATGTAAATCTATACAGAGTCTGCACAATTCCACATGGATCTGCACAGAACTTATGGGGCAGTGTAAAGACCTCAACTGGTGTGTCATTGATGTAAGGGATGGTGATATGAGGGATTTTGGGTTGTAGGGTGAATGTGACATCATCATGTAAGATTGGAACTGAGTTCATCCAACCCATTGGTAGGGTGACAATTTGAAGTGCTCCAAACAGAGTCTGGAAAGTCATTAGATTTCGAGATGATTCAGCCATTAGCCTTTCATCAAATGCAACATATAAATCCAACATTCCACCACAAGTGCATTCTCCAAATTGTTCAGCTAGATGCTCAGGGATTGGGACCACACCAGAGTGCTGTATTATTACTTTGTTTAGTGGTTCAAGAGTATGGATGATTCAAAGTGATTTTATATTTTTCTTCACAATGCAAAACCATTGTGATCGATATGATGAGTTTGACAGCTCATATACTCCTGCTTCTATGTTCTTCTACAGAATTTTGCAGATCTGTTCATAGAGACCAGGAGATATAGGAATATTATTTTCAACCCATGGAGTATGAGGAATGACAGGGAATTCTATAGGACATGTCAATGTCCTTTATGCCAGCTTGTGGTCATTCGACATCTCTGAAATTTGATTCAAAACAGCCTAGAGAACTCTGACAATATTTCAAGGAACTTGAATTTCTGTTTGCAACTTGCAGTATTATAAATCAGGAACTACAGAAGAAGTATGGTTGCAGATATATCAACATCAATTCTTGTGAACTCTGGGAATCACTTCCAGAGTACCAGCCCAGCACCTTGTTTAATGCATTTTGCATCATGGTATACAAGTTCTATCCTGAATTAGAAGACAAAAGCAAATACAGCATTTCAGACAACTTTGAAGCTCATATTGCAGCCCTCAAACAGGAACTGGCCCTCAAAAAGGAGCTTGCACTTAAATGAGAAATCTTTGCACTTTGAAATTGTAATGTTGTGGCTCCTGTTCCTCATTGCATAGTCACAGCTTCATCAGCTTCAAGTATCAACCCTGTTCTACCTGTTTCATTAGTATTGACTTCACCATCATCAGTCTTGCCAGCTTCACCTTCATCCATCATGTCATCCACACCAGTCTCATTTTCGATAATTTTGCCTTCACCTATTGCACCAATCGTATTACCTTTGATGGTTTTGACATCATATGAAGAATGCAAAATTTTTGAATTACTGTTTTCGACTTCAACTTGCCCTCTGACACCATTTTTGCCTTTACAAGCTAGCTCAATCTCACCTCCAATATCCTCGCCATGTTTGTCCCCACCTTTGCCCACTTCGATCTCCACTTTCCATTCACCACTCCCAATATTTTCATTCTCGATCTCATCATCTGCACCATCTTTTTTTTTCATCATCTATTTTGACTTCACCTTCACCCTCATCACCAGATTCATGTTTGCATTCACCTCCAAAATCCAGTATAGCACTTGAAGTTCCATATCCATCATATATCTATAGTCATCACCTCAAAATTTGTCTACCCCTTATTGCCAAAATTTCTATCACATCCATTGCTGACAAATACTTTCTCGATGTCGTTTTCGATCCCTCAATTTCTCTTCCAATTTCTATTCGACCAGTCCCTCGACCCGATTATTACAATTATGGTTAGTATTGTCAACAATGATTAAATTCACCTATTCCATTTTTCTTTTTCACATTTTGACCTCATTCTATTTATCGAACACATTTTTACTATGCTCGACATTTTTTGAAATAGTTTCAACAACTTTTGCTTTTATGCGCCCATGTAGGCCTTTGCTCACCTTGATCTTGATCTTGATATCCCTCGGGAATGCTCTACGCTTGTTTTCTTTCACCAAATTTTCTCAATATTGACTTTGAATGTCTCACAAAGCTTCAAACAACTTTGAACCTTGACAATAATATTTCTTAAAACATTCTAGACTTTGAAAATGAATAACTATACCTCTCCCTTAATTTCCTCTTTTTTCTACTTTTCTTATCATGACTATTCAAGACTCAGAAAATTCTAATTTTAAATTAAAAAGATATACAACAAAAAACCTTCCTACTCCTCCAACATAACCTCTAATAATTCTATCTCTCTACCCAGTATCTCCATCTCCACTCTCTTCTGGGACAGCCTTGCTGTGAGCAATCTACAATGCATTCCCTAATCTTTTTCAACCTCTTTGACCATCTGAATTACCTTTGCCTTTGCCTTCCCTTTCAATGACTGCCCCTTCTGCTTCAATCTTAGTGTCATGGCTTCAAAGGCCCCATGACTGGTTCAATGTCTTTGAAAGGGCCACAATACAAATTTGATGCACTTTAGAAGTCAAAAACAAGTTAGGAATCGCTTTGAAATACATTCAAATGAACTTGTACCTAGTTTTGGGTGTGAATCCTGTTTTGTGACCCTGAATTTCTTTGCTTTGCCTTTGTGAAGCCCCCTCCTTGATAGCCCATCCCAATAGCACCCCTGCACTTCCTGGGTGCACTTCATACATTCTGTGGTGCCTTCCTTGATGACACAATGTGGCTGGGACTTGAAACCAGTGCATCGATTGCACTATGAAAGTGTTAGAACCTCGAAAATTCTTCAAAAATAGGTTAAAAAACTCACCAGGCCTTTGAATCAAGCAACTCACTCATTTTGAGTTGCACCTGCTTTGCCACCCCTGTGCCCTTGACCTCTTCCTCTGCATCCTCCTCCCTTTGACCTCTGCCACTTTTTGCTTTGCCACCCACACCATGGGCAGCTCCTCCTTGTCCTCTTCATTGCCCCCCCTAGCCTCTGTCCTCTCAATTGCTTTTACCTCTGCCACAAACTACATATTCTGTCATTGCAACTCTTCTTTTGAGGTAGTTCTTGCATGAAACTTGGCGAGGGCAGCATTTTGAGTGTCCGCCAACACCCTCCTTTGACCCTTGATTTTTGCCTTCTTCACCACCTTTTCCTCCTCTCAAACCCATCATTCCTCCTCTTCCCTTGTTTTGTGTTCTACCTCCTCAGCTAAGTCTGTAAACAACAGATCCCTGCCCCATGAAAGCCATTTGCATTGAGCCATGGGTTTAAATAGCTCGAAGACCTCTAACCACAACCTTTTGCATGGTCAGATTGCACTCTTCACTGAGGTCTTTGGTGAGTTCATTATATTCCACCTACACAAAACATTTGAGGATCTTTGACCACAAATAGAACTGCAAAAGACATACCATCTTTACACAAAAACCTTTTCCCCAGACTTCAAAGTCGATATCTTCTGTGATGCTGCACTCTGGCATTGATTTCATGTATTCGAGAACTTCAACATTAAGTTCAGTGAGAAGAGACATGATAGAGAAGTTAGTATCGGGGGATGGCAAGAGGTGATGATGAAGAATGAGAGGTATTTTAAACTTTGCTAACTTTTTTCAACACAATCACATATTTCACATGTGATTTTGATCAGTTGACTGGGATAGTCAGGATTTCAGTAAAGGGGAGGATGATAGGTCCATGGTGTGCTCTAGGGTCTGGAAAGGGTTTCAAATGTATCAACACATTACAACTTACAATCCCAACCCCTACAAACCTAATGAACTCAATTTTAAACCAATTTTGAACTTTTTGAATGACTTTGAATGATTTCAAACAACTTCGAATGACTTTGTGACACTTTGAACACCTTCAAATAACTTTGCACCACTTTGAATGACATCGGCTGCCATATGGTTATCCCGAAACTCTTTCAATACCCACAGTACATCTGATACGAACTACTGTGTCGCATATTGAGCACTACCAGACACAAGGAGAGATGACAAAAGACTTAGGATGTGATAATAGCGCTTGTGGGTTTCAATGATATATTGAAACAATAAGATAAGTACTTTTACTATATGGTGACACTGTACATTTTGATTATTATCATTTCTCATTTGTTTTATAATTTACAAACGTTTATTGTTGTGTATATTGCCTCATGTTCTCCACATGTTATATTTCCTTTTTAAGTACTATCTCTTCAAAATGTATATAGACTTGTACTAGTTACTTAGAACAATGGAGAAGAAGTTACCCTCTCCATTATTGTCTGATTTAAGAGCCATTCTCTTGAGTCCCAGCCTCACCTTGTATTTCTAAGTTCTACAAATTATTGCAAACAACTTCGAACTTTTGTACTAGCCTCTCAAAAAATGCTTTTAGTTCACTATATTCCTCCCTCAATATTCCATGAAGCCATTCCTATTCTTTTCAAACTCTTCAAATTTCTTCAATACTCCTCAAACCTCCTCGAACCCTTTCAAGACTTCTTCAAACTACTTTGAACATCTTCGAATATCTTTTGAACCTCTTTTGAACATCTCTCGAAGATTTTCATATGCTCCTAACAACTATTTGCAACATCTCTTACCATTCTTCACCTCTAACTATGACCTTTGGGTAACAGTGGTGATATTTAGTACCAACTTGCACCCTTCCTCTGGCCTGTGTTATACTTCTTAGGCCTGTTTAACAGGTTTTTGTTAGGTTTCCAGGTCAAGTATTATCACTGAGTGGCAAAATTTTGGATTATGACAAATTCTGATGCAAAAAGTAGAGTCTATCATTATTATGGATCTCCTGATATTAAGTGTCAAAAATAAGAAGTTGGATAAAATTGCTGGTGAGGCTAGTGTTGCCAATGGTGTGGCTCAGAGCTGTGAGCCGTTAAGCCATGCCACTATTTTGGGCGAGCTGCACTGCTAAATCAGCTGACAGCTCAAAGCTGCTCATGGAGGAAGGGGATATCAGTATCATAGGCTAAGATTGGACAGGAAGCTACATTGTTGTATTATCTGGTACCACAGGAAATTTGGATATCATATTTCATCTCAGAACATCATGAGTGTAGCACTGTAACAAGGAGAACATAGATGCCATTCCATAAGAGCCTGGTCATAATTCAGCCAGATATGGTGTTTTCTCCAAAATGGTGTGATATCATGATAAACCTGTTGAAGTTTTAGAGGACTCAATAGAGTATAGAACACTTCGTTAAGTTAATAAACTATTTACAATGAATATTTATACTAGCATGGGACACCACCCTGTAATTAAATCTAAAACAAACAGGCAGTGTTACTAATGACTGTGGCTGTACACCATGGCCATTTGGTGTTGGCATCGATGTCGCCTAAAGTGCGTGCCACTGCCCGATTTCAACACTCCCCCTCAACACCTATGCCATCCCCAAGTGATTAACAAGGTCATTGTGTTTCAGCTTTGGTAATGCTTTGGTAAGCAAATTGGCTAAATTGTTGTCCATTGCGCAGTACTGAATGCATATCTCATTAGAGATGAGTTTCTCACATACAAAATGGTGTTGGATGTCAATGTGTTTGGTGCAGCCATGATTGATGGCATTGTGAGAATAAGCAATCGTGCCTTGGTTATCCACCTTGAGGATGGTGGGTCCAGAGTAGGGAATGCTGAGTTTGGCAGTAAGGGTCCTTAACCAGATTGCTTGGTGCATTGCTAGACTTTCTGCCATGTACTCAGCTTCCATAGATGATAACGCGATCATTGGCTGCTTCTTTGATTGCCAGGAAATTGGACTGCCAGTCATCTGGAAGATATATCTGAAGATAGATTTTCAATCATTTACGTTTGATCCCCAATCAGCATCCAAATAAGAGAGGGGTTTGACTTCTTCCCCTTGTTGGTAAATGATCCTAAGTTCATGAGTGCCATTGAGATACTGGAAAATGCGCTTGACAGCAGTCCAATGGGTGGGTCCAGTGATGATACTCAACCCAGAAACCCAAACAAAACCTACTAAATGGCTTCAAATGGTATAACACGAGTCAGAGGAAGGGTGCGAGTTGGTACTAAATATCACTGCTGATACCCAAAAGTCATAGTGAGTGACATAATATGCCAAAGTGTGTTGCAAATAATCTTTAGAAGCATACGAAGATGTTCGAACTAGTTCAAAATAGGTTCAAAGATGTGCGAAATAGTTTAAATAAGTTCGAAGATGCACAAAATAGTTCAAATAAATTCAAAAAGGTTCAAGGTATATTGAGGGACAAGTTTAGTGAATGTGAAGTGTTTGTCGAAAGGCAATAGGCAATGGGCAATAAAACGAGAAGCGAATACGATAGTTTTGAAGAAGTTCATGATACTTTGCAGAACTTAGAGATACAATGCAAAGATATGACCCAAGAGAATGGCTCTTAAGTCAGATGATAAGTGAGAGGGTAACTTGTGCTGTGTTCCCCATTGCTATTCTCTGTTCTAACTAACTAATACAAGTCTATATACAAAATAAAGAGATAGTACTAAAAAGTAAATAAGAACATGTGTAAAACATGAGGCAAATATATCAAACAATGAGGACTTGTAGATCATGAAACAAATGAAGAATAATAAATGATGAAATGTATAGTGTTCCCATATAGTAAAAATATTTATCTTGTGCTTTAATATATCAATGAAATACAAAAACACACTTATCACATTCTAACTCTCTTGTAATCTCTCCTCGTGTCTGGTAGTGCTCGATATGCAACAGAATAACTTGTTCCGGATGTGCAGTGTGTATCAAAAGTGTTTCAAGACAGCTATACAGTGGCTGATATCATTCAAAATGCTGCAAAGTCATTCGAAGGCTCGCAAAATAGTTCGAAAGCATTCAAAATAGTTCGAAGTCATCTGACATAGTGTGAAATAGTGCGAAAATGATTCAACATCGATTTCATGGCATTCATAGTGATTTGGAGTGTGTGTCGTAATGTCTCAATATGAGTGGGAATCTTCTCCAGATCTTAGCATGCACAGTGGACCTATCACCAGGGTTGCTCATGAATTGACTAAGTGTTTGGACTGCAAATGAGATGTTGGGTCGTGTTCCTATCACTGCATACATGAGTGATCTGATTGCACTCCAATACTCCGGGATATCGTGATGCTTGTCATCAGGGGTTTTGATCAATTTGATGTTAGGGTCCAGTGGTGTGCTGACAGGGTGTGAATCTAACATTCCAAACTTCTCCAGGACCCTCTTGATATATTGGGCTTGCATAATTTTGAGAGTAACCCTTTCCAAGTCCCTCTCTAATTCCAGTCCCACGATCTGCTTTGCCTCTCCCAAATCTGTGATTGTAAAGTACTTCCTCATTTCGGCTTTCATTTCTGTGATGGCATCAACATCTGATCCTAGGATTGTCATGTCATCAATATGAACTGATGTGATTAGAAGATCATGATTGGTGTGCCTGATATAGACACATTGATCTGAGAAAAGCTGCGTAAAGTTCATTTTGAGAAATGTTTGATTGAGCTCATCATTCCAGGCCCATCCTGCCTGTCTCAAGCTGTAGAGGGGTTTTAAGAGTTGCCACACATGCCCGCTACTGTCATCGTATTCTGGTGGTTGCAACATGAAAATAACCTCCTCTAAAACTCCATTAAGGTACATGCCTACCACATCGACCACATGAATCATGAGTCCTAAATTCATCGTGAGTGCTATTAATAGCTGGAATGTTTCCAGCTGCATAACCAGCATGAAGATTTCCACAAAATCTATTCCTGGAATTTGGGAACATCCTTTCTCTACAAGCCTAGCCTTGTGCTTTAAGATTTCCCTGATGTGATCATGTTTGATGTGATATACCCACTTGCTTGCAATTGCCTGGTGATCAGGGGGTAAGTCAACCAATTTGTAAGTACCTCATTTGGTTAACTGCGTTATTTCATTGTTCATTGCCTCCTCCATTTCAGCCAATCTGATCTGCCTTTTGCTTCTTTCACTGAGAGTGGGTCATCCTCGGATGTTGCCTCGATCATTGCATAATTGATTGTGATGTAGCCAGACTCTTCTATAGTTGGCACATGATGCTTCTATTCCTTTGGTCCACATGCATTCGGGTTATTAAGTAATCGGTAGTTGACAAGTGGTTTGGCAAGGATGTGGCTTGATCGTTCCCAAGGAACTGGTATGCGAAATGGTGATGATTGGTGTATTTCCTTTTCCAGTGAGTGATCTGTATCTGATGCGGTGCCATTCCCATTGTCACCCATAGGCTGCTTGGCATTGGTTTCATGCTCCCCCTCAAGTGGTGCAGGGTGAGTTACCTCTACAATGTTAGAATCATCCTCTTCTATCATGAACACCACATTTCTAGAGGTAAGGATTTGGTGTGTCTGAAAAGTGTAGTACCTGTATCCCTTAGTACTGTCAGCCATTCCCACAAAAATAAATTGGCATGATTTTGGATCAAGTTTTGAGTTTTTCCCATCCTGCTTTAAAACCCAACAAGGCCTGCCAAACTCCTGCAGGCCCGATACAGTGACTCACAAAACTGAGTCAATGTTTTGCACTTTTTAATTTATTGTTGAATAACTTCCCATAAACAACAAAACCAAACAAGGTATTGGTGTACCGAATAACATACATGATCAGGGTACCAAACAAACAAAGAATTATGTAATTTTAATCATCCCTCATGGAGATATGATCATTTTAATTCAGGGACTCATTGACTCAGTTTTGTGAGGTGGTATCAATATTATGATAAATTGTAATTCTAGTATTTTGTATGACCTCCCTTGGCCTTAATAACTGTTCCCAACCTTCTAGGCATGCTTTTAATTAAATTCTGACACACCTCTGATGGAATATTATTCCACTCTTCTACTACTCTTTCCCATAACTCCCAAATTCCTTTTGGTGCTGTTGGATACTTGTCTAACTGGTTCTTGAGGTGAACCCAATGATGTTCAATAGGACTGAGGTCTGGAGATTGGGCAGGACAATCCAGAAGAGTAATATTGTTGTTCTCCATCCATTTCTTGGCCTTTTTTGAGGTATGCTTGGGGTCATTGTCTTGTTGAAAAATCACCTCTTCTCCAAAAATTCCACTCTCCTCTAAGCTAGGCAGCATATGGTCCTTCAAAATGGACACATGCTGGTCAGCATTTATTCTCCCCTCAACCTCTGCAAGATACCCAACTCCATTCCATTCCATACACCCCTATACCATAATGTTTCCTCCCCCAAATTTGACAGTTCCCTGCATCTCTCTCTCAATTAGCCCTCTCCCTTCTGTTTCCAGACCCACTCTCTCCCATCTGACCCAAACCTGTTGATTTTAGTCTCATCTGACCAAATAACCCTCCTCCAGTCTTCCACAGTCCACTCTCTATACTTCTGAGCAAAAGCCAATCTTGCTTTCCTATGCCTTATACTAAGCAAGGGCCTTTTCTTCTTCACCACAGCCTTGAATGAGTTTTTTCTGAGAACTCTTCTGACTGTTTCTGAGGAGACTGGAGTGGGGATGATGCTGTTGATGTAATGGGTGGCCTGAACAGCATTTGCAGCCTTGCCAGTGGTGATTTGGGTAAGGATGGCTCTCTGAGAGGTAGATGAGAGCTTAGAAGGACAACCACCAGAGGGGGAATCCAGGTTTGGATGGAGAGCCCTGAGTGTTCTGGATACACTAGACTGGCTGAGGTTGAGTTTAGAGGCAATATTGTGGGTAGAATAATGATTGGAGGCCAGGGAAGGAATGTTTTCCTTTTGAGCAGAGGAGATGGGATGCATTGGAGAATATTGAAGTATGAAGAATGCTAGTCCTAATTAAATACTATAATTTAAGGTCCCATCAAGGGTCACATCACCTTAGAAACCATCTGTCAAGTTTTTGACATTATACAGTTGGTGGAGCATCAGATTCTAATATTTCTGACTACCCCTCACAAAACTGAGTCAATGAGTCCCTGAATTAAAATGATCATATCTCCATGAGGGATGATTAAAATTACATAATTCTTTGTTTGTTTGGTAGCCCTGATCATGTATGTTATTCGGTACACCAATACCTTGTTTGGTTTTGTTGTTTATGGGAAGTTATTCAACAATAAATTAAAAAGTGCAAAACATTGACTCAGTTTTGTGAGTCACTGTATGTCTGGCTTCTCTCCCCAGAAGACTTCATTGGGTACCTTAGGATCTTTTGCATAATCGATCGCCTCCCTCCAAAGGGAGTGAGGTAGTCCATGCTGATGTAACATTGCATGTGCATGTTCTACCAGGGTTCAGTTTAGACATTCGGCAATTCCATTTTGGGATGGCGAGTATGGGGCTGTGACTTCCAGTCAGATCCTATTGTCAAGTAAAAATTTCCTGAATTCCTTGCTAAGAAATTCTCCTGCACCATCAACGTGAAGTTTCTTGAGCTTCCGACCGGTTTGAGTTTTGACAAAATTTTTGTACTGCTTGAATTTTGTAAGCGCTTCAGATTTCTGCTTTAAGAAATATGTCATCATGCATCATGCCTTGCCATCAGTAAATGTGATGAAATACCAATCTCCCCCTGGAGCTTCAGTCTGCGCTGGCCCCCACAGATCGCTGACTGTCAGATCTCCGATCTCCTTAATCTCAGTATGGCTCTCCTTGGGAAAAGACTGGACATGCTGCTTGGTAATGATGCATGCTTGGCATTGAGCAGCTGGCTGCACAGTTCTATCCACTTCCATTCCTAAAACCATTTCCTTTTCCTTGAGCATCTTTACTGACCCCATGTTCAGATGCCCGAAGATCCTATGCCATTCATCCCATGTTCTGCTGTTCCTGGCATGCTATGCTTGGTCTTGTTTGGCAACACCTTTGACATCCATGTCAAATAACTGGTTCTTGATCTGACCTTCCATAATAATTGTCTTGTTTGGTGCCTGGAACCATACCCCTGGCATTACAAATAGAACTTTGATTCCAGCCTCAAGCACACATGAAATCAAGATAAGGTTGAAAGGCACATCAGGCACATGTACCACATCTTTTAGGATAAGCGTTGAGGTTTTCCCGTCCATGGTACACTCCAGCTGTATTGAACCTCGTCTGAGCCCAGGAGATTTACCAAAACCCGAGATTTGATGTCCAGGGGTGGGAATATAATCAATGAAGATATTTTGATCCCGTGCTATGTGTGAGGTGCATGCTGAGTCCACCAACCAAGAGTCCGTTGAGACTGCTAGCACTGTGTCATCCCCACAATCCCCACAGAAGGCAAATTCCTCATCCACTGCTGCATGGGCTTCTGTCGATCCCTTTTGCTTTCCTCCCAATCTCCCCTTTCCCAATTTGGACTTGTTCCTGCACTGCTTGCTGATGTGCCCCTTTTCTCTGCATCCATAGCAGGTTATATTAGGATTGATTCTTTTCCCAGGCTCTCCCACCATGGCTGTATCATCTGAGTTACATAGGCTAAGCCATTGATCGTGTTCCAGAATTCGAGCAATAAGTGCCAGAGCATCCTTCAGAGCGGTGGTGTCTATAGATGCAATGTAATTATTCCAATTTTCAGGGAGTGAGGTTCACAAAATGATGGAAAATTCTTCTCCATCGATCTTCTGTCCCAGATTGTGCAGCTCTTCCTGATAGCCATGCAATGTCCGAATGTGTTCATCAATGGGTGTTTCTTCTGTGCATTGAGACCAGAATAGCTTTTGTCATGCCTGGACTATTCCTAATGCTCCCTGAGTCTCCAGTAATGACTTCAACATACCCCATGCTTCCAACGCACTCATTGAACTTGCAACATACACCAACATTTTGTCAGCCACCCATAAATGGATCATTGACAGCGCCATCCAATCCTTTTTATGCCACACTGTCAGCAAGGCCACTTCTGTTGGCTGGGTAGTCGATCCATCGACATAATCCCACAGATCTTGCCCCATCAAAATGTCCATCATTTTGATCTTCCATACAGCATAATTCTCAGCACCTGTCAAGGGTTCTATTCAGTAAACGTTCGTGTGCATCGAAGCATTCGAAACGTCGGCCATTGTTTAAGTTTGATCCAGGTAGTGTTATGTTAGTTTGATTATAGCATGAACGAGAAAATTCAGTTAAGGCCAGGGCCCATAAAATTTTTAAAGGACTCGATAGAGTATAGAACACTTCGTTAAGTTAATAAACTATTTACAATGAATATTTATACTAGCATGGGACACCACCCTGTAATTAAATCTAAAACAAACAGGCGGTGTTACTAATGACTGTGGCTGTACACCACGGCCGTTTGGTGTTGGCGTCGGTGTCGCCTAAAGCGCGTGCCACCGCCCGATTTCAACAAAACTGTGCAAGCAGACAATGGAAAACAAGGTAGCGGGTTCTCCAGAACATTGTGATATGGAAACAGCTTGTACCATTGACAGTCAGCACCATTAAGCTTGTACCAGGGATTGTGTTGCTTAAGGATGCATTGTTCCTTGGGTAGTTGATATGAAGTGTACGGTGGTTCAACAAAATGTGTCATCTTTGCCAAGATCGTGCAATTTGTTTAACTTGGTGGTATAAGAATGCTGTTCTCCCTAGCGATGAAGTTAGGATTTATAGTTGAACTAATACCACACCCTGAAGCATGATGAAAGGTACAGCTTGGCACGATGATATAGGAGTATGATACCAAGTAAAAGATATTGGACATTTTTGCAAAGTGGCTGTAAGATGTATACCATTATCTTACCACCATCAAAGATGGGCATCTTGGCCTTCTAACACGTGTTCAAGTAATCCATAAATAATAAGAGTATGACAGATTTCTTGGTGACTACAGCGGTTACTCAGTAATTTTGAAACATGAAACATGTTGCTCGCAGCCACATAGCACCTCTGACCTTGATTTGTATGTGTGGTAGTTCAACGATGTTGTGGAGTCTTTTTTTAAGATGGGTAGATCTTTAACCATCAAGATCAAAAGAGTCACCAGCACCACCTGCCTGTAACATTGCTGTCATTCCCTGCAGCTGATGAAGTCTCGAAGCTATAATTGAAGTAATACTGCATTGTCCAGGATCCGCATGAAGCTTACAACTCGATACATTATATACGACAAGCATGTAAATGGTGAAAGAAATTGATGTTTCTGAAATGTGACTGTGATACACATGCTCTTATCTGGGAAGTGTAGATGGATGTGGCAAAACTGCACCCATTAGGCCATTTTCTTATATTTCAACTTCTATACAAGCCTATGGCAAATTTTTTCTGAAACCCTGATGGATTTATAATCAGGGCACATCCCTCTACTTAGAAGCCTGAGGACGGTTGACATCTACCTGTATTCTCGCATGCGTTTATACATCCCCTGAGTTTCGACTGACTGATGTATTCTAGTGGAGTCAACCTTGACCAAATTTTGACTTCATCGCTGATCTGGAGTCAGGGCGTTATCATTTTAGTCTCACGGTACTTTCCACAAGATAAGGTCTACATGGCTTCCGCAACAAGCACCGATAAGTGATAACACCACAGGCTTCAAGTTATTTGAGGTTTAAAGGTAGTGTTGGCCGGCGCTCCCCGTCACTCCATTCCTCATACGCAATGTTTGACTTCGCCATATTCTATCAAGATAAAGTGGTGCTACGGCCGGACAAGAGTTCATTCACTGCTGAGGACCAGTCAATTGGGTTGAGTAACAAAGATTTGGACCCCGTCCCGGCCGACAAGAAAAAGTGGGATTGGTACCATGTGGCTGGATTCTGGGTCGCCGAAGGATTCAGTGTCGTCCAGATGGAGGTTCCTTCCAGCGCCGTCACTGTGGGATTAAATCCTGGCTATGCCATACTCGCCTGCCTTATTGGCAATCTCATAATCACCGTTCCCTGCTGTATCACTGGCTGGATAGGATCGAAGGTGACCGGGTTTTTGATCATCATGGAATGATGTAAGCTAATGGCATTGCAAAATAGTACTCCATTAATTTTCCTGTCATCGCGAGATCGTTAGTGTCTGTCCCTTATACCTGAACCAGTCTAACTGGCTCCAACCATAGCTCTTTTGGCATCAGAGGCGCATATTTCGCCATGGTATGCATTTAATCCCATACTGTGTCGTTCGCCGACGTACTGGTCGTCATTGCAGACGGTGCGTGCCATAGTCTGCATCATCCTTTATGGTATCCAGGCCTCTCTCGGAGGGAATGCTGTCCAGTGCATGATCGAAGCCATCTGGCCGTCCTTCAAAACTTGGCATCTAAATGCCCTGCCTGCCAACTCCGCAATAACGGCTCCGCAGTTGTTGGGCTTTAGCATCTTTTGGCTAGCTTCCCTTCCCTTCCTCTACGTGAGCGTTCCTGCTCTTCGTTGGATGTTCTTGGCCAAGATCGCCACCATGCCTTTCTTCGGTGTTGCTCTCTTCACATGGGCACTCACTGCTGGGCATGGCTGGGGACCAGTCTTCAGTCTTCCAAACAAAATTGTTGACGGACGGACGGTTGGCTTTGTGTTCTGCTCCACCATTACAGCGACCATATCTGGGAAAGCCAGTAAGTGAAGGCGCGTATTTATTGACGCCTCTGAAGATCATGACGTTTGTAGCACTCGCCGTTAACATGCCTGACATTACCCGATACACTCGCAGTCCGCGTGCGGCATGGGTCCCGCAGGTTATTGCCCTCCCTTTGACATTCACCTTGACGCAGCTTCTCGGAACTGTGATGAGTGCGTCAGCACAAGTCATTTATGGACGAGTGCTCTGGAACCCTCTACAAATTGTTACGCTGTGGGATAATAGGGCTGCCAAGTTCTTCGCCGGCTTTTTCTTCGCCTTCGCCAATATTGCAACCAATGTGACCGGCAACAGTGTTCCATTTGCGAACGACTTGACGGGTATGTTCCCGAAGTATATAAATGTCAGGCGTGGCCAGTTCGTCTGCGCTATTCTCGCCTTCGCTATTTGTCCATGGGAGATCGAAGCCAAAGCGACACGTTTCCTAGCATTCCTCGGCGGGTATACTGTATTTCTGGGTCCCCTTCTTGGAAGTAAATTTTCTGTCCGGTCTATTTTTCCTGTGAAATTGTCACTGACACGTATTTGTTCAGTTATGTTGTCGGATTTCTTTCTTGTTCGGAAATGCAAGGGGAAGGGGTTCCACATCCGCAGTCTGTTCCGATCCAGTGGACTTTACTGGTTCACTGCTGGTTGGAACCTGAGGGCCCTAGCTGCCTTTGTTACTGGGGTAGCGCCGTTACTTCCGGGTCTGATCTTCAGCATTAATACTGCTACGGGTGGGATTGTTCAAGGCCTTCAGAATCTCTACACGCTATCCTGGCTCGTAGGAATCGTTTTCTCGGGGTGAGCTCTTCCTGTAACTTCCAACTTCTCGCTGATCGGGGAATCTCGCAGTCTGATGTACTATATAATCTTTCTCGCCTTCCCTTTCAAGACACAGACAAATGAGGAAGACTATATCCCTGACGTGACAGAAGGTCTCGACTATGAGGGCCGTGTAGCTGCAAGTGTTGAAAGTGGTGTTGACGTTAAACACGAAACGACGGATGTGACAATAGGGTAGTTCAGCGGTTTCGCTTTGGCTTTCCGTTTCTACGCATATAAGTAGAAACAATCATATAAGTTAATTTTGACTCTCCGCTTGTCACGCTCATCAAGTTTAAAGTCCGTTTACGCAAGTCCAATAGTAGCAGTCAGAGTAGACGATTCAACGGCGATTCAGGATGGCGATTCAACGACGATTCAAGGTCCGATTCAACGGGTCGAATCCACACTTGAATCGCCCAAAATTTTAAATCGTTGAGGTTGCAGCGGCATAGCTGCACAGCGGTAGTGTACATGGATTCACTTACTACTTACCTTGTTGCTTGGGTTAGCTTGCTAGTTAGAAGCATAGAACACTCTCTGCATTGCTATCGAGGAATACAGCTTGTTTATATATATACTCCTAAGGTAGGTGTCACTCATTGTCAGCACATAGCTATGTAAGCAAAAACAACCCACTTTTGCGACGGCTTCGACACGTGCTACATTATACCTTTTGCTATTCTAAGTCCTGAAAATTATAGATAGGATGCTTATAAAAAGGTCTCTGAGCAGTCTTTATCCCATACATTTGAAGGAATAATAAGGGTTACAATTTTGAAGTTGGGAACTTGTTTCTAAACACTTTATCTATCTATTTCAATGCATTGTTGCCCATATCAAAAAATTGTTGTGACATAATTTGGCCATGTCACGTGACCAAACACATGACTTTTCCGCCCAAGAGATGAGACAAGTAAGGAGGAAGAGTAGAGGATTGAAGCCGAAATGTGACATTAGTGGATGGCCAAACTCAAGAATTGTACTGGGATCTTGACCATCCAATGATGCCTGGGTGGTTCAAAGGGATGGAGCAGATCATCTGGGAGCATGGACTTTTGCCCAATGGTGGGCTGTTGGCCCAATGTGAAGGGTTTAAATATGAACCCAGCCACACGGATTGTTGTCGTTGAAGGCTGCTATTCACACAGCCAGATTTTATTTTACAGAAATCTCAACTCGAAGAGTTTGTGACATCTCATGGACACATATGTGATTTCTACTCAAAATATCACTGTGAGCTTAATCTTATTGAACAGTACTGGGGCGCTGCAAAACTCTGGTATCGAACATCAATGCACACATCAAATGTTGTTGAGATGGAAAAAAACATGGTTGCATGTCTGGGTGATGTTCCTCTTCTTCAAATGAGGCAGTTTGTTCCTTCCTAGCATTTGCTATCTCATTTTTTTTGCTAATACATGTCTATACTCTACAGATATGTGAACCATTCCACATGTTTCATATCTGCTTATGACCAGGGCTTGTCTGGTGCTGAAGCAGCTTGGGCTAACCATAAATATCATGGTCATCAGACCTCCCTGTAATGGCTGTGAGTGCACGATGTGCCAATCCTGATCTGCTGTCCCACCTGTAGATCTCCTTACTCCTGTTGCCAATAAATTTTGGAAATTTTTGTTTCATTGAACATTTGGCCAGTTGTGGAACTTCATAAGCTGCTTATGTAAGGGTGCTGACAATGAGTGACACCTACCTTAGAGCTATGTGATCACATGATCAGAGTATCTTCACCCCTGACATTTCCTTTTATAGTGGCTGACCAATATTTTACATGTGACAGTGTTGTGAGGGCTTTGTTGATACCTGTTAGGGTGACACCCACTATCTGCTAGCTGGACTGTGTGGGTTCTCTCTACAAGAAGGGGGTGGGATACATGCACATGATGGGGAAATTGATGATTTTGATGGAAGGGTTATTATTAGATGAGTTGGTTGAGAAAGGCTTTTTGCACCACAAGTATGGATGGAATACCTAAGAGAACTCAACTGAGGTCTCCTAGTATTTATTTTAGGATTATATACTATGTTACATATATTGTAGTATGTTATTATGGATGCATGCACACATGTGTGTACATGTGCATATGCATAGGATAGCATAATTTGACATAACAATTTGCAACATGTCTCACTATTTCACACCTCTAACTACAACTCTTGGGTAACAGCAGTGATATTTAGTACCACCTTGCACCCTTCCTCCAGCCTGTGTTACACTTCCTAGACCTTTTAGCAGGTTTTGTTTGGTTTCCAGGTTGAGTATTACCAGGACCAAGCCTAATGATAAGGTTTCTGTAGTAGTCAGAATAATATGGACCTCCTTTGTGAAGTGGTCACATACTATGAATATTGCATCATATCCCTGAGCTTCAGGTAATCTGGTGATAAAGTCCACGATTATATCTTGCCATGGCACTTTAGGTATAGGGTTTGGCATTAATTTTCCTGCAGGTTTTTTTAAAAATTTCTTTTTTCTCATGCACATATCACATCCATCCACATACCCCAACACATATTTTGAAACTCCAAACCTCCAATAATTTCTCATTACTAACTCCAGCATCTTCCACTTTCCTGGATGTCCAGAAGGTGGCATTTTATGATGTAACCAGACAATCTCCCTTTCCATGCCTCCAATGCTCGTATTTGTTAGGAAACAGCTCCATTATCTAATTTTATTTTATTTTATTTTATTACATCAAATTATGCTATCCTACGCTGAAGAATGCTACACTTTGTTAGCATGAAAATTTTATTTTGCACACATCAATATGTATGTGCATGTTTGAGTATATCGGTAGCAACATTGTACCAATATGTGTAACATAATATATAAACTGTAAATATACACCTAGGGGACCCCAGTCACATAGGTAAGCTACATTGTATCAAATGATATGGGTTCGATGGACACTGTCGAACTCACTATATAAAGTCACTATACTATATTAACCAATGACTACATTGTACACTGATTATTATACCTTACAATAGGCATGCATTAGGAATGTAATACAGACATTAGCAATGTTTGAAATGCAATGGGGATGGCCACAGCATCACCATCAGGCATGGACACAATATTAACCTATGAATACTATTGACTGTACATTGTATTATCTGTTTCGATGGATGCTGTCGAACTTACTATATATTTGTACATACTTCTATTAATTAACCAATGACTACATTACTACTTTACTTGCTGTACCATACAGATAGATGTGCATTAAGAACATAGCACAGACATTAGTAATGTTTGAATGCAATTGCAGGAAAGGAGATGTGGACAGGGATGGGAGCAGGGATGGGAGCAGTTGTATTCTCTTAGGTATTCCATTCACACTTGTGGTGCAAAAAGCCTTTCTCACCAACTTACCTATTAATAACCCTATCCATCAAAACCATCAAAACCCCCATCATGCACTGATAGTACTCGACCTGGAAACCAAACAAAAACCTGCTAAAAGGTCTAAGAAGTGTTACACAGGCTAGAGGAAGGGTGCAAGGTGGTACTAAGGATTACTGCTGTTACCCAAGGATTGTAGTGAGAGGTATGAGGTAGTGAGATATGTTCCAAATAGTTTGAAGAGCATACAAAGGTTTTTGAAGGGCTACAAAGAGCTTTGAAGACATTTGAGGGGTTTGGAAAGAATGGGAATAGTTTCGAGGGATATCAAGAAATGAATATAGTGAATTAGAAGAGTTTTTGAGAGGTGATATGTGATAGACTGTTGGTCAAGAGGGTAGTACAAGAATTTGAAGAAGTTTGTGATGATTCACAGAACTTAGAAATACAGTGGCTCACAAAACTGTCCCAATGTTTAGTTGTTTTGGACAGATGCACTTGGTGTGGAGTGATGACTTACTCTAGGGTCTTGGCACTCATATCCCATAAACTACATTGTCCCGGATTTTTAAAACACATTGGGTCATGTTATTTGGATAAAAACTCATGGAGTAATGAGCCAAACTGAGTTGGGACTCATTGGGACAGTTTTGTGAGCATCTATTATTTTGCTGTCTAGTACTTGGTATGACCCCCAACTGCCTTGATAACTGCCTGTATGCACCTGGGCATACTTTCTATGAGGCCTTGACATACCTCTGGTGGAATTCCATTTCACTCATCAATCAATCTGTCCCACAATTCATGTGCTCCTTTGGGTGGAGTTTCATGCTTGTGAAGTTGTCATTTGAGATGTTCCCAGAGGTGTTCAATGGGATTAAGGTCTGGAGACTGTGCTGGCCATGATAGAACTTGGATATCATTGTCTTCAAACCATTGTGTGGCCTTCCAAGATCTGTGTTTGGGGTCATTGTCCTGCTGAAAGTACTGCTCATCCTCTTCCATCTTCAGCTTTTCAAAGCTTTCCACCACCCCATCATCCAAGATCTGACAATACTGGACAGCATCCATCTTTCCCTCAACCTCTATAAGCATCCCCACATTATTCCAACCCATACACCCCCATACCATGAGATTATTCCCCCCTCCATGCTTTACTATTGGTGAGGTGGTGCAATCTGAGATGGATTCCCCCCTTTGTTTCCATACATACACCTTCCCATCTGACCCAATACTGTTTATCTTGGTTTTATCTGTCCACAAGACCCTTTCCCAATCAGCTACTGTTCAGTTTTCATGCCGTTGTGCAAACTCCAGCCACCTCTAACGATGAGTCTTCTTCAACATAGGCACTTTCTTCTTTGTGGCAGAGTGGAAATCACTCTGCTGAAGTGCCTGTCTGACTGTTTGTTGGTGGACAGGGTGTGGAATAGTAGAATTAATAAAACAAGTAGCCTGAACAGTGGTGTCCAGCTTCCCTGATTGAATTTGATGAATAATGGATGTTTTGTCACGAGCAGAAAGCTTGGAAGGACATCCACCAGGGTTGCTTTCTTTGTTTGTATCCATATGTTTCTTGATTCTACCCACAGTAGACTTCCCCAGACCAGTCCTTCTCTCAATATCTCTGACAGAATATCCCTGTTCAAGCAAAGAGATGACAGAAGCATGGTTGGCAGTAGAAGTGGCTTTCATGGTGGTGGTAAGAGGTCAAATTGAATTTCAACATGTCAAACTAATACAAATAGTGTCACATGACATTGTTTATGGTTTCCACAGTCACTTAAAGCATTATTTCAGCTGCAAAAGTGGGAAAACATCTAAAATAATAGATGCTCACAAGACTGTCCAAATGAGTCACAACTTGGTTTTGCTCATTACTCCATGAGTATTTATCCAAATCACATGACCCAAGGTGTTTTAGAAATCCAAGATGATATAGTGTGTTGGACAGGAGTGCCAAGACCAGGGATTATGTCATCACTCTGCACCAAAACCATCTGTCGAAAACAACTAAACATTGTGACAGTTTTGTAAGCCACTATATGATGCAAGACTTGGACTCAAGAGGATGGCTCTTAAATCAGACAATAGAATGGGAGAGGGCAACCTCTTCTCTGTTGTTCTAAGTAACTAGTACAAGTCTATATACATTTTGAAGGGATGGTACTTAACAGGAAATACAACATGTGGAGAACATGAGGCAATATACACAACAATAAAAGACTTTGCAAATCATAAAACAAATGAGAAATGATGATAAATAAAATGTATAGAGTTGCAGTATAGCAAAAGTACTTGTCCTAATGTTTCAATATATCATTGAAACACAAAAATGCCACAATCACATCCTAAGAGTCTTTTGTCATGTCTCCTCGTGTCTGGTAGTGCTCAATATGTGATGCACTAGCTCATGCTGGGTGTGCTGTGTGTATTGAAAGGGTGGTGGAATAGCCATATGGCAGCCAGCATCATTCGAAGTGCAACAAAGTTATTCAAAGTCATTTGAAGTGTTGCAAAGTCATTTGAGGTCATTTGAAATCAGTTTTGTGAGGCTCATATGGATTGGGAGCATGTGTCATGATATGTTGATATGTTTGGAAATCTCCCCAGACCCTAGAGTGCAAAGTGGACCTATCAGTGCATGGATCCTGCCCCCTTCTTGTAGAGAGAACCTGCACAGTCAAGCTAGCAGATAGTGGGTGTCACCTTAAAACCTGCACCCATCCACATTAAGGAGGTTCAAGCTTTCTTGGGACTCGCAAATTATTATTGTCACTTTGTACATGATTTTTCCAAGATTGCCAAACCCTTACACAACCTTATGTGAAAAGGAGTAGTGTGGAGATGAGAACAACAACAGACACCATTTGAGGAGTTGGAGAGAAAGTTTGTGGAGGAACCAATATTAGCCTTAGTAGATTTCACATGTCCCTTACGAGTGGAATCAGATACATCTGACTTTGCTACTGGAGCAGTATTATCAATGCTAGGTGAAGATGACAAATGGCATCCTTGTGCATATTTGCCCCAAGGGTTGAATGATGTGGAAAGCAATTATGATGTGCATGACAAAGAGATGTTGAAAATAATATGAGCATTGGAGGCATGGAGACATTATTTGGAGGGATGTACACATCAGATTTAAATCTAGACAGATCACCAGAATCTGCAATACTTCATGTCCACTAAAAAGCTTAACTGTCAGCAAGCATATTGTGCATTATTCCTGTCATGTTTTAATTTTCACTTAGTCCACAAAGTGGGAAGCTTAATGGAGAAAGCAATGTGTTATCCAGATGTACAGATCACAAAAGGGGGGTGGAGGATGACAATAAAAATGTTCCCTTACTCAAACCTGAATACTTTCACATTTGTGTTATGCATCAAGGGAATCTATTGATAGATAGCTCAGAAACAGAAATGTTGTTTAAAATTAAACACTGTTTGGAGATGGACAATGAAGTAGTGTGAAAGCTCTAAAATGAGAGAAAAAAGGTGATATTAAAGGAGATGAATGGGTTGAGGAGCAAGGGTTCATTTTATTCCAAAGAAAAGTGTATGTACCAAAGGATCAAGATTTACAAAGGGAGATCATCCAGTTACATCATAATATGCCAACTCTGGACATCCAAGAAGGTGGAAGACATTGGAGTTAGTAATGAGAAATTAGATGGTCCAAATATCTCTCTTAATTTAACCTAGTCATCTGCTTCTGCCCCAGAAAATTAGGAGCAAAACCCAACACAATCACTAGACAATGGGATGTCTACTGCAAATGGAAAAATAGCAACTTCATCTCAGCAAACCCAAGCAATTTCTGACTCATATTCACCCAAGAACAGCTCACCTCATCACTCTGAGCTACTTACCTTGCCACCCCAGTCATCTGACAAGTAGTCCTCATGGACATTGAGAAATGCCACAATGACATCTGATCCTTTTTGACCCTTGATCCCATTTTATCTGCACATCTCCCTACTCTTTCTGCTCCTAACTGGACTGTAGACGATGGCAGACTCCTCCACCACTTCAATTGGATTTATGTCCCAGATGTTGTGGATCTCTACCTCAAAGTCTTGCAGTACAAGCATGATCATATCCTCTCTGGCCACTTTGGTCAGAAAAAGACCCTCCAACTTGTCTGCCATGATTATGTCTGGCCCAATCTATGGATCTTCATACAAGACTTCTGCAAATTCTGTACAACATGCAAACAATCAAAGTCACTTTGACACAAACCCTATGGATTCCTGAAGCAACTCCCAGTCCCTGAAAGGCCTTGGGACTCAATCTCAATGGACTTCATTGAACAACTACTGGATTCCAATGGTCATACCACCATCCTAGTCATTGTACACTGACTCTCTAGGCTAGGCATCTTCATTCCCACAGTAAATGAAATCACAGCCCAAGATCTCACCAACTTGTTCATCATACACAGCTTTTCCAAGCATGGTGCAATGTCACATGTCACTTGAAACTGGGGTTCCGAGTTCATCTCCCACTTTTTCCAGTCTCTCAGGCAAGCACTGCATATGAAAATTCACTTCACTTCAGGTTACCACCCAGAAGGTGACAGACAAACTGAACAGCTTAACCAGACTCTCAAACAGTACTCATGGATCTTCTGCAACTATCAACAGGACAACTGGTCCCAACTGTTGCCCTTAAAAAAATTCATTTACAACAATGCTCCATTGGCTTCCACCAGAGTTTCACCTTCTTTGCCAACAAGGGTTACCACCTGAACATTTCCATTTTTCCAGAATGCAAGCTGGCCTCCCAGCATGCTCATCACTTTATGGTAGACCTGGATGACCTTTGCCAGGAACTCTGGAAGCAACTCTCCAAAGCACAGAAGCACTATCAAGGTCCAGCAGACAAGCGCTGGATTCCCACTCCTGACTTCAATATGCTTACATCCAAGGAGAACTCTTATGCACAACCTGACCCTCCAAGACACTCTTGGAGCAACACTATGGTCCATTTAAAATTATCATTTACCTGAGTACCCACTCAGTAACCCTCAGGCTTCTGGACCATCTCTGGGCTGTTCACCCTGTATTCCACATCTCACAGCTGGAAGAAGACACTCCTAACACAATTCCCAATTGTTCTCAGTAATTTACCCTCCCCCATATGTTCTGCATGGATCTTCATGGACTGTGTAGACTCCATGCAGTTCTGTGCAGACCCTGACCATGTGGTGACAAAAATGAAAAACTACACAATATTCCACATGGAATCTGCATTCATCTGTGCGAAGTCCCCATTAGTCTGTGTTAGTCCATGTTAGTCTGTGCAGAGTCCATGTTAGTCCATGTTCATCCATGCAAAGTCTGCATTAGTCTGCATTAATCAGGGCAGAATCTCAACATGTGGTTATCACAATGAAAAATCAAGTGTGTCATATTTTACATGGACTTTACTGACTAGCTTACTGGTACAAGGATCAACTAGGTCAACTACATATCATCAGAGTGACTGGTATCTTCAGAATCACCACTGCTATCACCACCAGACCTTTGCTGCTGTTTTTCTATCACCATCAAACTGTGATGAGATAACATCACATGTAAAAACCAGTTGAAATTTCTCACTGTCATTTTTCTTAAAATTGAATCAAATCCTCCAAGCCATGCATTCAACTGCTCACAGGCCTGAGTATTAAATGCATGCTTTTAGTGAGGAACCCCATCTGCATCCCACTCAACAATAACAAGATTTGGTGCTGATCCATCCATTGGTGCTGGATTACACCATTTGCAGCACAAAAAATCTGCTGTGCTATGGTTGGTGTAGTGGTATGAGTCAACAATCAATCAGCTGGTTTTTTTTCCATGTGTCTCAACTGCCATTTGTGATGCTATGACAAAGAATGAGGCAAGCTTTGTCAATACAGATATAAGCTGGCTGGGACTCCTCTGTTGGATAGACTGTTTTCAAAATGTTCAAAATGTTCTCAGGAGATTTTGCATTTGCAAACTTTGCCTATGCAATTACAACTCCACATGGTGCACAGATAGTTTCAACACAATAGAACCTGCAAGGAGTGAAATAATTTGAGCATTGCAGCTCTGGCATGTCTTCATCATGGCATTGAGGATTTGGTGCAGAAGCTGGCTCCCATGGTAAGGTTTCACCTGGTATCTGAAGCATTCTCCAAAATCCTGACAACTTCTGGTGAGATGAACTTTCATGGAATCTGGTCCAATTTGCCTGGGGTTGCTCACAAGTTTGGATCCCAGCAATTTTTTGATTTGAACACTGAACCACTCAGCATTTTGCTCCATATTCCATTGTGCACAAAGCACAAAATACACCACCTTGTGCATTTGCAAGTTCAGCTATACAATTCTTATAAGCACAACGCTAAGAATGTAATATATAAGCCACCACATTTAATTACCAAGCTGAGTCACATACTGAAGGGCCAGTTACTATTCCATCAAGGACCACCAATTTAAGAAATGCTTTGTCAATCTGCATTTCCTCATTATTACGGGCTGAACCACTCTCTGTATCAGCTCCAACTGTGGCTGTATGGTTGGAACTGGGTACATTTGTTCTGAAAAACTCAAAAGCCTCCTTTGTAACTTCATCAATAGAAAGCCCATCTTAAATTATCAGATCAATATCTGATGCAGAGGCAATTGAATGAATTGACTCTTGACAAATGCCTGCCAGACCTGACATCGAGTAATCTTCTTGAACTGAACAACCTGGTTCCTTCTAAAGCTGTTGTTCCAATATTCAGTGTATGCAGCAGCTGAGGCATGAAGAGTTGAGTAACTGTAGTGGGATTAAGCATTGTGTTATGTATATGCGAGCTGGCCCATGTCGGTGTCAGGCTGAGCGAGTGAATGCCATGACAAAGGCATGGGTCATAAGCTCATTAGGGATAAAGTGAGTAAGCAAATGATTACTAATGCACATAACAACTTGTCTGATGACTAAAAAGTGCTGTAGCCAGAATGCCCATGGAGAAGGTTGGAAAAGAGTAGGAAGAGAGTCAGGAATTATTGGGAATCTGATCAGGTGAAACAGGTCTTGACAGCCACCTGAGTTTCTTAACATCTCTCAAATTATCGGTCTCTTCATAAAACTTATCATTGATAGAAGGGACACTAGGTAGGTATGCTGCATTTGGTGATGAGAAGACTTGTCAGCTTTCAGTGACAAAGATGTTGCATTGGGCATCTGAATTGCATGCTGTATGAATCAATTCATTGGAACTGAATCTACTTATCCATGATAAGTGATGCATATAGATTTTGGTTTGGTATTTGATAGATATCAAATGTTGAAGTCATAGTAGCCCAGAACTACACTATCATGTGATGGTCACAGCAATGAATAGTATACATATGCAAATGATATCAATGCCTTTGATGCCTTTGACACCTTTGTTCTTTGGGGGTGAGATTTAGTGGTAGAATTTATGCCAGGCTATATGGGTGAATGTTGATGAGTGAGCGATTGTAAATGAGAGTTTAGCTTTTGGTCATTAGGGTTGTCATCTCACATTGGCTATCAGGCTATTATTATATTATCTATGAGCCAGCAGATTTAGTGGTTGTCAATTTTACTTTGCAGTAGGGCAGCCTTCAAGCAATGTTTCAGGGAAAACCCACACTAATGCATCTCTGGTGAGTGGCTAAGCATATAAGTAATTAAAGCATGGAGGAACCTGAGGTGGCACAATATTGTCTAGGAGGATAGTAAGAGAGAAAGATGGACAAGGGTAATGGTAGTTATAGTTGACAATGATCTCTGCAGTTAAACTGCTGAGAGCATGCAAGGAAGTGTACACATGCACTTGAAGTAAATTCATATGCACACCATAATTAATGGGACCTCCTCAATTTCCATTTAACTCCACCATCCACATACCCACTAGGCTTTCTCCTGTTTCCATGGTGTTAGTACTGGCATTAGCACTTGTATCATCCCAAGACATGTAAATAACCTTCCACCTCAATAGTTGTGTCTGGTGGAAGAATGCTCTGAATAGATGCAGCAAACTCTGAATGGATCTCTGAAAATGTTGTTTCAAGGATCCAGCCCTGTTCTTCTGGGCTTTTCCCTGAATAGAATGTGAAAGTGAGATGTACAGAACTCAGAAAGGGAACTGTTTATTTACCATGGTATTGGTGGACAGAATTGGAGATTGGGCTTTTGGAAATAATGTTAGGATTGCTCTGAATGTTCAGATGCCATAGTAATGACTTGGTGATGCACATTATGATTGACATAGGCAATAGCATGAATGAGAGCTACTGCTCCACAAGCATTCCCAATCCACAAGAACATCATGTAAGTGATAGAGGACAATGAAGAGGAGTTTTCATGGTTGTAGTACAGTAGATGACAAGGGTGATGCAGTGGACATGCTGATGTGATGATGATATTAGCAAATTTTATGAGCTGTATGGTGTAATGGATAGCATAGTCGATGATCTTGACACACTGAATCAGCTTAAGGATCAATCAATATAAAATATTAATTTTGAGCCTGAGTCTGACCAAAGTCTGCATAGTCTGTATAGAGTCTGCAAGGACAGATGGGGGAGTGTAAAGTGTTGAAGGAAGGCATGGGTGAGTGCAGAGTCTGAGGTCATTGTATGGGTGTGCTGATGATGCTTGACCCAGAAACCCAGCCAAAACCTACAAATGGTTTGGATGGTGTAACACAAGTTAGAGGAATGTTGTGAGGTGGTACTGAATATTACACAGTTAACTGAAGGTATACATATTGATGAAGTTCAAAGAGGTTCAGAGGATTTTGAAGACCTGCAAAGAGGTACAAAACAGTTTGAAGAAGTTTTGAGAATGAGGGCCAAGAGCCAAAGATGTTATTCAGTGCATGTAGGGTTGCCAAAGTTCAGTCCCAAACTGATGCAAAGAACCAGAACTGACAGAACTGAACCAATGATTCTGTTCAGTTCTGGTTCAGTCTGGCCACTGGACTGAATGATTCTGGTTGTCAGTTCTGGACTTGGGGTAGACAGGGGAACCAGGTTTGAACTGGTTCAAATCAAGCTTTCATGGGGGAAAGGCACATTGAAAAGCATGACATGATGCCCTCAGTTGAGACATACTCAGCCAAAATTACATAAGTCAGAATCCTAAAATATTTTTTTCTGCTCCAGCCTCTCATTTCATGCTATGCCTGACCCTGATGCACCAGCACCAAATGATGATGGCATGCTCAGGGATGCAATGGAGATTGAATGGTTCAACTCTCTGAGTGATGAGAGCTGCCCTATTTTTTTGGCTACTTGCAAGTGCAAAAGATCTAACAGCTCAGCTCAACAGACATCAGATAGCAAGGACAATCTTCTCCAAGGATTGAAGAACAAAACCCCAGCAAAAAAAAGTCAGCAGCAAACAAGTCCCAAAGCTATCTGACAGGGCAGGTGCAGGTGCCACATTCCAATTGCCCAAAAGCTGCAAATTTCTCCAATCAAAATTTATTCATGCATTTACATCTGTATCTCCCATTCATGATGATTCATCTATCTAATCTCATCTGTGTAGCTGGCAAGAAAAGTAAACTCCTCCTTCTTCTCTCCTAATTGCTCAGCTGATCTTGCTTATCTCAGAACCCATTAATCTTGAAAAGTCCAAGCCTCAATGAAAATGTGCAAACTCTGCCCCTCTGTCCCCAGAAAAGGGTTCCTCTGCAAGGGTAGCTGCCTCCACTTCAAAACCCTGGTGCCCTACCACATCAAAACTGAAGATAAGGGTGATTGAAAGTGATGACAAATCTGATAGCCAAAAGGAAGTTGGTGATAAAGTTGATGAGGCCAAGGATGAAGTGATGGAGGATGCAGTAGAAAAATATGAGAAGATGAAGGAAAAGATTCAGTGTAAATGGATAATATGTTGCATGTCCTTTCTATAAACCTATCCTTCACTTATCAGTACTCTTATCCATCATGAAAACACTTCCATTGAGGAGAAGATCCATGTACACAAGACTTATGGGCAATGTTTACACCAGGCAAAATCCAGGAAAAGGTGATGGGTAAAGTTGAGAAGGACCATTTCTGCAAGGCCTGCATGTATGTCCTCACATATATCATGTTTTATTGTGCTCAGAGGTTCATTTTATTGTGCTCATAGGTTCGTTTATCAGTGCTAAAGGTTACCCACAGGACCATGCTTTTTTGAAAGGTGCCAACAGCACCTTGCATACACATATTTCACAGTAAGTAATCGATGTTTTGTTCCAACTATACTTTGCTAAATTTAAATTTTCTGTTACAGCCACTGGTCATCTCACAGCAACATGTATATTCAAAATTGCTGAGAGCTGGAAATCATCCCTGATCAATGCACATTGCCAAAGCAAGAGACTGAAAAGTTGAAAAGCCTTTCCAACCAAACTAGTCTTAACAGTTTTTTCAAGACTACTCTGAACATCAAATGGAGCCAACAAGGTCTTCTTGAGCACATCATCGACTTCATTGTATCCAATTAAGCATAGTGTATGATTATTTTTATCCTGTGGTTTCCAAATTGTTCTTCAGTTATTCCATGTAGTCAACATAACACTGTTTCGATAACTCTTGTAGTATTAATGTCCAGCTACAAAGAAGTCAAATATTTTCCATCAAACCAAGTTTCGAGAGGAGGTCATCAAGAAGTCAAAAGAGCTGATTCAGTGTCTTAAAAAGGAATTTGTGGTATGTGTCTTCTTCAACCATATTCCTTTTTGTCTAACTTTTTTCAAGAGCATGCCTAGCAGGGTTTCGATTACATTTGATGCCCAGACATCAAAAGCATATGACCCATATTTTGCAATCACTGCCCACTACACTGATGCACCATCTGATCAACCATTAGAGTGGGAGGTAAAGGCAGTCATACTGGCATGGATGTTGCTGTTAAGATTATTGAGGTCCTTGACCAGTATGACATCAGGAATAAGGTGAGTTTCATGTTTAGTTCTATCAGAATGCCAACACATGTATACTGTATATTAGCTTGGTTGGATGACAGCTGACAACTTGACAGCTAACAACAAAGCATTGTGGGTGATCCAACAACTGATGCAATTCTGTCCAAAAGTGGTATGCTCCAGATTGGCAGGTTTGGTAAGACTAGGATTTTGTATATATTGATATTCTAATTGTATCTAGATGCATAAAGCATACCATCTACCTTGCTGAATAAGCCTTTATTGATAAAGTGAAGCCTCAAATGCCCCAAAACAAGAGGTCAACTAAGAACAGTACAGCCATTGTGGAGGATGTGGATGATGATAATGATGATGACATGGATGACAACAACAATGACTGCATCTTGGACTGGAGCCAACTCAATGAGCTTCCAGATGATGAAGAGGTGGATGGTGTTAATGATTTCACAGCAAGGGATGTCCTCAAAAAAACTCTAGCACTTGTCAATGAGGTGTCTCTTTTTTCTTTCGTTTATTTTACCCTGCTTATATATATAATATATCCATGCTTCTCCTCAAGCAAAGCAGGATTTTGCCCTGTGATGCAAGTCTGAAGGTGTACCTATTCTTGAGCTGATCAAATGGGTCTGAACCCATTGGGGATCCATGCATGATCTCATTGAATGATTTACAAAATGCAAAGTGGTACTTCAAAATTATTTTCATTTTAATTTTCATTAATTCTTCCAAGGCTATCCAGAAGTTGTGTCTCTTTGCTGATGAGAAGCTCCCAAAGCTCAAAAACAAAAAGTATTCTGACTACAAACTTGAGCCTGGTGAGTGGGAAATCCTAGATTTGGTTCAGGAGTTCCTGTCAGAGTTCAAGATTGCTACCACCAAGGTCAGGACTTGGTCAGGAATACACTGGACTTATGTAGGGATCTGCAGGGGTACATGGGATGCAACCCATATCTGTACCCGCAGGTACCCTTACCCATGTACCCACAGGTCAATTCTTGCAGGTTGCCATGGATATGGGTATAGTCAAGGGGTCACCGAGAATTTTGTACCAAGAATTTCCAAGGGTCACCAAGAATTTTGTTTGTCAATGTACACTACCAGTCAATCCAATCCTACCCCACCCCAAGCTTGAGCTCCTCGTCTCCTTCAACATCAGCCAGAGAACCCACTGCCAAAATGTCAGAGCCCATCACCAGACCCTTCAAACTCCAAGACCCAAGGCATATCAATGCATGGGTAGACTGCACAGAGAGCCGGCTTCAAACATGAGACAAAACAAGATGTCCATGGCTGAATATGCATTCAACATCGACAGATGTAGCTACAAGGAACATGAATAAACATTGCTGAAAGTGTGAAAAGAATGGGACATACCAGGAATCATAAGATAGTCTAATGCCATTCATGAGAGGTGAGGATACATCACCAAATGTTCTTTCCACCACATCAAGACATCATCCACAGCCTCCAGGTCTGTACTGAGGTAGTGGGCCAGTTCGTCATGATGCTCCTTTTGGGGGGGGTCTCTGAGTGATGGAAGATCGTCAAAGACATTCTGTGGCTTTGACAATGATAAAGTCTGCAGTCAATTAGCCAAGCAGACAACCTTGAAACAGTTCACGAACCTCTGTAGTTTCCATGGCATTTCCATCATTGTGAGGGTCCTCCAAGTCCTGTTTGTAAGATCATTTGAATTCATCATGTACCAATTCCTCCACAGTATTAATCCACTCTTGTTCCCACTTGGCAGACTTGAAGTATGATAGCTTGTGATGAGGGTGAAGGACTATCCAAGGAAGCTATTAGACTTGTAGTAGCAGAAACGAGAGGGCCAGATATGCACCCATTGCAATACGATAAACCTCTGATGAATCAGTAAGTGAGTAATACCTGTTCAAGGTTTTTTTCCCAAGGCCCAGGGATGCCTTGATAGTGGGGGAGAGAGAATGGTCGTTAGCCTGAGCAGAGAGATAGTCATTAATATAGTCCATAGCAGGGATAACAGTGGCAAGATTGGGTGTTGCACAAGAGAAAAATTGAGTCGCATACTTCAAGACCTGTGCATGAGGTGATGACAAAGCAATCCATGGAATGGTGATGCTCATGCACCTTGAGGACATCACACAACTGGCTGACTATGATCCACTCCCTTTTGTTCAACTTGTAGGCTCGAAGTTCATGGCACCGGTGATAGGTCCACTATGTGCTTTAAGGTCTGGAGAATATTCCCACTTGCATCGAGACATTACAACACACACTCTGAATCATTATGAATGCCATGAAATCGACTTTGAACCATTTTCTCACTATTTCGCACTATTTCAGACAACTTTGAACTATTTCGAACACTTTAAAACTATTTTGTGACACTTCAAACGACTTCATTTCACTTATTATCATCTTTCATTTTGTTTCATGTTTTACAATACCTTTATTTGCTGTGCACATTGCCTCACGTTCTACAATTGTTATTATTTCCTTTTTAGTACTATTCCTTCAGATTGTATATAGACTTGTATTAGTTAGAATAATGAATAACAATCAATGGGGGGAACAGCACAAGTTACCCTCTTGCTATTGTCAGATTTAAGAAGTCATTCTCTTGAGTCTTAGCTTGCATCGTATCTCTAAGTTTTGCGAAATATCGCGAACTTCTTCGAAACTATTGTATTCACTCTTTGTTTTGTTTTCCATCACCTATCGCCATTTGACAAACACTTCACATTCATTATACTTGCTCCTCGATCAACCTTGAACCTCCTTGAACATCTTTGAACATCTTCGAACCTCTTCGAATTTACTTCGGACTATTTTGCATGATTTCGAACCTATTTCAGACTCTTTCAAACACCTTCGTATGCTCTTACAGATTATTCGCAGCACGATTCATCCTTTCACATCACTAAACATTACATTTTGGTCTCAGCAGTGATATTTAGTACCAACTTGCACCCTTCCTCTGACTTGTGTTATACCATCTGAAGCCATTTAGTAGGTTTTGTTTGGGTTTCCAGGTTGAGTATCATCACTGGTCAGCTGTCAAGGTATCAATTGCTTGCCGGTACTCAAGGGCATATCATAAGTCAAATTCCAATGTGTTGTTACATCTCTGGGCATTATTCAGTCTGACTTCTTGAGTTCCTTCAGCTGCTGTCGCCATGCTGGAAGGAGTTTCATTGATGAGTTGATAACCTTGAATGCAACCTTTCGAAGCTACCCAATGTTGTAAGCCTATGGTCATTGATCTACTCTTGACACACCTTGACAAGAACTAATTTTACAGGCTGAATTTCTTCATGTAATTCTGTCCATTCAGCAAACGACAACACAGCCATCTCATTCACACACCCATCAGTATCATCATCATCATTTTCACTGGAGCCATTTGCCTTGCCATCAATTGCGTGTTGCTGTAACAACTCAGCTGCCTGCTGTTCTTCAAGATTAATTTCCTCAGCAAGGTCTTGCAGTTCACATTTGGTATCATCCACCAGTTTGTTGGCATTCTTTTTCTGTACATCAAATTGTCTGATGATTGTTTTTGTGCAGAGGTTCACGATGATGATACTTGACCTGGAAACCTAACAAAAATGTGTTAAAAGGCTTAGGAAGTATAACACAGGCTAGAGGAAGGGTGTGAGTTGGTACTAAATATCACTGCTGAGACCAAAACATTGTGTTTAGTGATGCGAAAGGATGAATCATGTTGCAAATACTCTCTAAAGGCATACAAAGAGGTTTGAAAGAGGTCAAAATGGGTTCGAATATGTGTGAAAGAGTTCGAAAAAGGTTTGAAGAGGTTTGAAGTAATTCAGGGTATATCAAGAAGTGAGTATAGCAAATGTAAAGTGTTTTTCAAATGGCAATAGGTGATGGGCGATGAGTTGAGAGACTAATATGAAAGTTTTAAGAAGTTCACGATATTTCACAGAACTTAGAGATACAACATGAGCTAAGACTCAAGAAAATGGCTCCTAAATCTGATGATAGTGGAGAGGGTAACTTATTCTCTGTTCCCCATTGCTTTTTCTTTTGTTCTAAGTAAATAGTACAAGTCTATATACGATTTGAAGAAATAGTACTAAAAAGGAAATAATAACAAGTGTAGAACACGAGGCAGTATGCACAGCAATAAAGGTATTGTAAAACATAAAACAAATGAGAAACAATAATAAATGAAATGTCCATTGTTCCAGTATAGTAAGAGTTCTTGTTCTATTGCTTTAATATATCATTGAAACATAAAAATGCACTTATTGCATTCTAAGTCTCTTGTAGTCTCTCCTTGTGTCCAGTAGTGCTTGATATGCAATGAAATGGCTCACTCCTGTTGAGCAGTGCAAGTTGAAATGGTTTCAAAACAGCTATACAGTAGCCGATGTCATTTAAAATGCTGAGAAGTCATTCAAAGTGTCGCAAAATTGTTCGAAGTCATTCAAAATAGTGCGAAATAGTTTACAAAGTGTTCAAAGTCGATTTTGTGGCATTCATAGCGATTCAGAGCACATGTTGTAATGTATAGATATGATTAGATTCTTCTCCAGACCTTATAGCACACAATGGACCTATCAATGATATGGAGGAAGCACTGGGTGCGATTCACTTCAGAGAAGTTGGATAGGATCTTCGTGAGTTGTTCGATCATAACATTATTGCATGACACATTATCACAGGAGATACTGAGGATCTACAGCCAAGATTTAAGTCTTTCTTTGTTCATTGATGTTTCCCCTGACCTTATCTGCTATTCCATACTCTTGTAGAGTATTTGCAAAGCTTGTTGCCAAATTGAGATTGGAGTGGGACTATAATTGTTATGTTGAGAATGTTTCTCTTCTGATATGTGTTATTGTACCTCCGTGACCTCGACAACATCTAATACTAGACACAGTGGTACCCCTTCCTGCTCGAGGTGAATGGTCACCACAACAAAGGCTCTGTGATTGGGTGAAGTCCATGCATCTGTTGCAAAGTTTAATGCACCATTGTATTCCTTTTTTTCAGTCAGTATTTGAGTCTTAAAGCTGAAACTCTTACTTACATGTAACATTTTAGCAATCCATTGCTGCATCCTCAAAAATACTATTCGAACATCATGCGAGACAGTGTGGATGGGGACAGTATGTAATATTCTGGATGTCCTGTTTTCATCAGGCTTTAAAAACCATGGTCCTTCACAATCTCAAATGGCCAAATGCTTTCAGCAACCCATCGGATGATCTCTGTTCTATCATGTTTGAGATCAAGTATATATGTAAGTAAGTATGGCATGTACTTTGCTTCGGTTTTGGTGTGTTGTCAGTGTGAGTATGAAACTTTCCCTTTTCCAACCCCCTCGAATATCACTGTAATTGATCCATCCTTTGACAGGGGTTTTACCACAGAGTCATGAGCCTCAGTTATGTCCTTTGTTCTGTCTGCAGCCTTGACAGCTTCAGTACCCCAGCATGACTTCATGTGCTTGCATAAATTACTAGTCAACTTTGCATCTTTTTTGTCTAAGTAATGGCAAATTTTCTTTTTGCAGCTCTTGGCCACACAAATGAATTCATGGAAGCGTTGTCTGTTTTCATGGTCAATGTTTGGAATAGGGTTGAAGAAGGCATAAATAAGTGCAGTCCATTTTTTTTTAACCATCCTAACAATTATTCAGTATATTGTTTACAGGTTAACAGCCATCACTTTACCAAGTTTGGCATCAGGATCCTCCTCTACTTTCTCAACCTCTTCATCACTGTCAATGTTGTCAACAGTCAGCTGACTGCTGGTATTTTTGTCACCTTGTTTGGTAATGGATTCAGTTGATGACACAGATGATATATCCCCTGTAAGAGTCTTCTTTTTCTTCTTTGGTATGATAGCATTGATAACCTTTGATGCTTTCTGCTTTAAGGCTGTTGCAATCTTCAAAGGTTGCCATGTGCTCTTGATGGATTTTCCAGAACTGTGAGAAGCAGGCATACTGTGAGAGTAACATAGCACTGGTTCCTTTTTTCCATTTCTGTTGTCTTGTGGATGAAACTCTGCAACTGTACAGTACTTGGTGATAGTGGAATTGTGCCCTGGTTAGTGCTTTTTTGTTGGTTGGTCCACGTGACCCATGAGTCTATGGGTCACCTAATTCTGACCCATACCCATACCTGCAACCTGCATGGGTACATGAAACCCATGCAGATCCCTAGACTTATGGTTGGACCCAGTCATCGGTGGTTGGGGGGGTTCTGGGGTTCTGAGCAGAATCTACCAGGCTGTAGTGGGCCAGGTGAAAGGGGCCAGAGAGGACTTGGCTTCAACTTGTAAGAAGTTGCACCCTTCTCCTTGTCATTTGTCCAATTTTAGGTGGATTGGGTGCAGATGTCCAGCAGGTTTCCAGATGGAGGGTGCGGATAGGTTTAAGCAGAGGTTATGGAGTGAATTGAAGTTAAGAGGAGCCAAAGGGATTAAGGGTTAGGTCAAAAACAAGTCAAGGATAATTTTAAGGGTTGATATTAAGTAAAGGATGATACAAAAGCAAGATACAATGTAATAGACAATGTAATTTGCAAACTGGAAACTAAGGCTAAACTATGGGCACATAAATATCGAGGGCCAGAGGAATAATAGAAAGTGTGGAAGTTTACTAACAGGTCTTGGTAAGTGTCCATGACCAGAATTGGTAAGACTGGATTAGAAATAAAGTGAGTAAGCAAATGATTACTAAGGCACATGACAACTTGTCTGATGACTAAAAGGTACTGCGGCTGGAATGCCGATGGACAAGGTCAGACAGAAAAGAGTCCAGGACTTGTCAGGAATCTGATCAGGTGAAATGGGTCTTGACAGTATTTTCCCCTTAGGGCCAAGCCTATGAGGCATGTGAGGGTTCAAAGGTCCAATTTAGAAGCCAGGTCTGTGGTTGGAAAAAATCCAAGTTCCTATCCCCTCTACATATCATCATGACCCCACCCTCACAGTCTACTGTGGAAAGGTTGGCTGCCCTCAAGGCCCAGCAGGAGGAGCTAGTCCAGGAGGCACTGCAGCTAGAGGAGGAAGCACGATGTGAGGAGGAGGAGCAATGGGTGGAGGCAGCATAGAAGGCAGAGGAGAAGGAATGGAAGAAGGTGGTGGCCACTGATATGGCTCCCTATCGCCCTGCATTGTTACTACAGCATTTTTTGCAATTGTGTGCACCTCTTGGATGACTTCTACTCACTTTGTGTAGCATGCTTTTGCATGCCTTTGTGCACTTCCATGCACTCTTGTGTGCTTTTGCATGCCTTTAACCACTTAGGTGCACTTTTGTGCACCTTTTACATTTCCCCTGTGCCTTTGGATCCCCCTTACCTGCCTTCCGTCATGCACCTTAAATGCACCTTGTTATGCTTCAAACTGCCTTCATGCACCCCCTCCACTCATTATCTGCCTTTCACAGTTACTGCACACTCAACACACCTTTATGCACTCTTTTATGCTTTACCAGCAACTCACATTCTTTGCAGTGCACTCATTGCACTATTCATTTATCACACACAACAATCCTTCACCACATCTATTGCACTGCTCATCATGGCTTCCAGCTTACTAGGGTGCTTATTTGAGGTGCACTGTGATTTCATCATGAGCCAACTGTGCATTCTCACATAATCTGGGTGCTTTGCATCTATTTGGTGTTGGACTATGCACACTTGGGCATTTTCACATAATTCAAGTACATTGGCACTATTTGGCCTCACACAGCATCTCCTCATAGTTCTTCTGCATTTCCAATTGGCATTGCCTTATCTGGTAACCAGGGCAGGTCGATCACATCACTATTACTAAGGCACAGCATGCAACACATAACATTGAAGCAGATTAATTGGGCAGAGCACATGGGATCTAAAGCACACCAAAAATAGAACATCACACTGGAACAGTTGGATATTGGGCTATAGTGTGGGCAAATCTTATTGGCTAAGGCAGCGGCATTGTGCAGTCAGGTTTAGATGGGCCAATGGATGGACTTGTGGGTAGCACATGGTGCTTTCTATTTTTATACTTTATTTTACTGCCTTATCACCTAAGCCATTTGTACATAGTACCAAGATACATAGAGAATCCAGAGGATCTTTCCCCCCACATAGTTCATAGCTTGTTCAGCATTGCACATAGTCTGTGCACCATCATCCAATCCATGCACCTTTGTAGTATGCCCTTTGTATAGCCACATTTGCATATCATTTGTGTCCCTCATCATGTTGCCATGTTTTATCCCTTTGCTGCATCCTTCATCTTTGTTTGTGCACTTTGCAGTGCACCCTTCATATAGCCACATTTGTGCATCCTTTGTGCCCCTCCTTATATAGCTGCATTTTGTGCACCATTTGTGCATTTTTCCACTAGTTGCATGCACACCTCACCTGCATTCCCAGCTTGTGTGCTGCCTCTTCTATACACTCCAGTACAGTCCTTGTCCCACTAAACCTCCTACTTTCCACCCCCATCATTGTTGCACATTTTTCCACACTGTGCATTTTTGCCCCTTTGCATTGCACACTTTTTCACCATTGCACATACCTTCCTTTTTGTGTACACAATTAGTGCACTGTTAATGCTGGACCTGGAAACCTAACAAAACCTGTTAAAAGGCTTAGGAAGTATAACACAGATTAGAGGAAGGGTGTGAGTTGGTGCTAAATATCACCACTGATACCCAAAGACTGTAGTGAGTGATGCGAAATGACAAGGCATATTGCAAATAGTCTTTAGAGGTGTATGAAAAAGTTTGAAAGAGTTCGAAATAGGTTCAAAGACATGTGAAATAGTTCAAAGAAGGTTCAAAGGGGTTCAAAGAGGTTCGAAGTAGTTTTGAGAAAAGTTGGAAATGTTCAAAGTGGTTCGAAGTATATCAAGGAATGAGTATAGCAAATGGGAAGTGTTTTTTGAGAGGCGATGTGGGAGAAGGCGGGAGGGGAGGTGGCAGAGCTTATAAGGGAGCTAGTGGCTGCCATTAAGGGGTTGAATTGGGAGGTGAGGGAACTCAAGGGGAAGCAGGAGGGAGGGAGAAAGGCACTCATTGGGTGCCAGGCAGCAACAGAGTGCATTGTCAAGGAGATCACAGATTTCCATGATCTTTACAATCCAGAGTGGGCATGGGCGGGGAAAGTGGAGGAGGAGGAGGAAGAGGAAGAGGAGAGCTGGAGTGAGGGAGTGGTGGAGGAGGAGTTAGTGGGGCTAGTGGAGGAGGTGACAGGCATTGTCTGGGTGGAGCCCATGGAAGGGGACAATGGGGAAGTCTAGGGGCCTGGTCAGGGCCCACCAAAAACTTATTTTTCTTTTTTCTTTTAAATTAAAATAGTCTTGCACTGCCAACAATGAGTGAACTAAGTCTGAAGTGGCCTGGGCTTGTCTGGGTAGTTGGTGTGGAAGTCCACAACCAATTCCTGAGCATGATCAAGCTCTGTTGCAGGAAGCCAAGAGTTTTCTTTATCAGTCCCCTAGTAACCCTCCCAACAGACAAAGTATAGCAATATGCAACAACAACAGTTATCAATTTTTAAGTCCAGGATTTCTGTGATTTCATATTCAAGTTTGTGATAACTGGAGGGGGCAGGGGCTGAGTGCGATTAGGGATGGTGTTCAGGATGTCTTCTTTCACCTGTGAGATGTGGAACACAGGGTGAACTGCCCTGAGATGGTCTAGAAGCTTGAGGGTAACCAAGTGAATGCCTGGGCAGGCAATGATTTCAAATGGATCATAGTATTTTTTCAAAAGTGTCTTGGAGGGTTGAGTAGTGCATAAGTGTTCTCCTTTGACATAGCCATAGTCTCCAATTGATGATACAAAGGCAAGATACAATGTAATAGACAATGTAATTTGCAAACTGGAGACTAAGGCTAAACTATGGGCACATAAATATCGAGGGCCAGAGGAATAATAGAAAGTGTGGAAGTTTACTAACAGGTCTTGGTAAGTGTCCATGACCAGAATTGGTAAGACTGTATTAGGAATCAAGTGAGTATGCAAATGATTACTAAGGCACATGACAACTTGTCTGATGACTAAAAGGTACTGCAGCTGGAATGCCAATGGACAAGGTCGGAAAAGAGTCAGAAAGGAACTGGGACTTGTTGGGAATTCAATCAGGTGAAACAGGTCTTGACAAGTCCTTGCAGTATCAGTATGTGCCTACATTTACTTTTCTATTTATTGGCATCTTATGTATGAGGTAAGGAACCCCACAGAGACCAAGCATCATTTTTATCAGAGACTGAGCCAACTCTTTGGAGAACAATTCCTTATCTAGAGTTGCTCAAACATCACTGGGAGACTATGTTAGAAACACCAAACTTTTTTTCTGTCAGCAAGGTAATTGACAAGGGCCTTGACAAACTGCATAAATGGTACAAGTCTCTTGAACAGGGTAATAGTTACTTTATTTGTCTTGGTGCATTGGCAAAGTTTTTAATTCTTCAGCATGATTTTTGCTGATGTCAGCTCTTAGCATTGCATCCATCAATTAAACTTAGTTATTGTACAGTAAGAACAAATGGGATCATGAAGCCTATGATGCAGGTTATGACTCTCTTGAAAATAGTGATGTGCAAGGCCCAGCCTGTGACAAAGCCCATGACAAAGCCTGCAAAGCCTGACTACTGTGACACATGCAATGGTCATCTGTTGGCCCAAAATATGACAAATTTTGAATCTGGCTGATTGGCTGAAGCCAAATGTCAAACCAAATATTGAAAAATACTGATATCAAATTTTTATGTTTGGTATTTTTAAGATTTTCTTCCGAATTCATCATCAGCATCAATAAACAAGCCCAAATATAGTTTTACTTTTTGGGTTGAGCAGGAGTTGCTGCTGCCAGAGTGTTTGGGCTTTCCAGAGCTTGTGATGGGCCTGTGACCAAGCCAGGCCCTACACATCACTACTTGAAAAGGTGGTGCACACTGTTCTTTTTTTCTTCTGAAGTGGTAGCTCTCTAAGGTATTTTGCATAGTTTGACTCCTATTATCAACATCCTGTAAACTCCATGGCCACAACTGCTGCCCCCACCCCCAAAGGCTCTTAAACTCTTGAATTTCAATAATTTAAGCTTTTTCTGAATTTTCTTAGTAAAATCATTGCTATTTGACAGTTACAGTGCAAACTAAATCTTATCATCTCTCAATGATGGACCAGCTGGTGATCCAAGAAAAGAGCTTTTAGATTCTGTCAATAGTCCTCAGGAGGCTGCTCAGGCTGGAGAGCAGGACCTGGACCCAATTAAGTGGTGGGGGGTATGTATGCTTCTTCTTGTGAGACATACAGTTACTAAATGACCTCTTAGTATCATTTGAAGCAATACCCTACCCTATCATGACTTGCACACAGTTATCTGGCCATCCAAGGCTCATCTGTGGCCTTGGAAAGATCTTTTGAGTAGCAGCATCACAGATACTCTGCACTGAAATCATATGGATCCATTCCTGTTTGAAAGGGTGCAGATCCTCAAACATGCCTACAAATTTCACTTTATTTATGCTCATACTGATGCTTATGCCCATGAAGTAGTAGAATTGATCAAAATTTGATAGATGGTGTGATAGGTGTTACCGTAGACTTTTTTAAAACAAAAGCTTCCAGTTCACCCAGTTCAAACTGAGAACTGAACTGGACAGAACCATACTGAACCAGTAATAGGTCCATTGCACACTATAAGGTCTGGAATGGGTCCCAATAATATTGACACATTATGACAGACACTCAGAATTGCTACAAATGCCATGAAATCAATTTCAAACACTTATCAAACTATTTCAAACTTTTCAAACAACTTCGCATGATTTCAAATGACTTCAAACCATTTTGAACCATTTCACAACATTTTGAATGCTTTCAAAGAACTTTGCATTACTTCGAATGACTTTGGCCACCACATAGCTGTTCCAAAACCCTTTCAATACATGCTGAACAACCAGAGTGAGCCAATTCACCACATATTGAGCACCACCGGACACAAGGAGAGATGACAAGAGATCCAGAATGCAATAAGTGTGGTTTTTATGTTTCAATGATATATTGAAGCAATAGAACAAGAACTTTTACTATACTGGGACAATGTACATTTCACTTACTATCATTTCTCATTTGTTTTATGTTTTAGAATACCTTTATTTGCTGTGCATACTGGGAACAGAGAAGTTACCTTCTCACTTATTGTCTGATTTAAAAACTGTTTTCTTGAGTCTCAGCCTTGCATCATATCTCTATGTTCTGTGAAATATCGTGAACTTCCTCAAACTTTTGTATTTGTTCCTCAACTCATCGCATATCACCTATCGTCCCTCAGAAAACACTTTCATTTGCTATACTCATCTTTCTATATACCTCAAACCACTTTGAACATCTCCGACCTTCCTCGAAACTACTTCGAACCTTTTTGAACCCTTTTGAACCTTCATTGAACTATTTCACATGTCTTTGAACCTATTTCAACCTCTTTCGAACCTCTTTGTATGCCTTTAAAGACTATTTGCAATGTGCCTCGTCAGTTCACATCACTCACTATAATGTCTGGGTATCAGCAGTGATATTTAGTACCAACATGCACCCTTCCTCTAGCCTGTGTTATACTTCTTAAGCCTTTTAACAGCTTTTTTGTTAGGTTTCCAGGTCGAGTATTATCACTGGTTCTCAGTTCAGTTCTCAGTTCAGTCCAGGAAAATTTCTAAAAGTTCAGTTCGGTGTTCAGCAGAACCAGACCAAAACTGGACACATAGGTAAGCTACATTGTATTGAATGATATAACCTATTGAACACATACATTGTATCGAATGATATGGGTTTGATGGACACTGTCAAACTCACTATATAAAGTCACTATACTATATTAACCAATGACTACATTGTACACTGATTATTATACCTTATAATAGATATGCATTAGGAATGTAATACAGACATTAGTAACATTTGAAATGCAACAGGGACTGACATGGTGATGGCCACATCATTGCCATTGGTCATGGACACAATGTTAACCTATGAATACTATTGACTGTACATGGTATTATCTGTTTTGATGAACACTGTCGAACTCACTATATATTTGTACATACTTCTATTAATTAACCAATGGCTACATTACTACTTTACTTGCTGTACTATGCAGATATACATGCATTAAGAACATAGTACAGACATTAGTAATGCTTGAATGCAATTGCAGGGAAGGGGACAGGATGGGGATGGGAGAATGGATGGGAGCAGGGATGGGAGCAGGGATGTGGATGGGGACAGGAATGGGGAAGCAGCACTGACATCAGGGCTTGACAGGACCACAAAAACAATGATATTACTACAATGATGTGCATTAAGAACAAAATACAGACAAAAGCTACATAGATATATATAATGAGTAAGGTATTAATTATCCTTCCACATCACTGGGAATTGGCAGGGAGATTGGCCATAGCATCTGAGTGGGATGACAGCATAATTTCTCAGAATTTTATTTCGAATGATTTCAACTTATTTTCAACCCTTTCCTTCAAAATGGCATATGTTTTCAATTTTATATCTTGTTGTTTGAGCTTCTCCACCTTGGCCATGCACAGATGATGACTGGCATCCTTGTATGATGTGCCAAGCTGGTCTTGAAGGGCCTTCACTTCAGCATGGCAGCTCAACAACTCCCTGTCTGTCAAGTCCTGCAACAGGATGAACCAATGTAGAAACACAAATGAGGATAACACTTACTGGATTGGCAGGTAGGGTGAGCTGGTTGTGGGCCAATGCATAGTAGTATGAGGTATCAGTCATGTTTCCAGACTGCAAAGTCATCATAATGTCAATTGGGATAGACAAGACAGGAGTGGATAGAGAAATGGGAGTGGCCAGGATACAGGAGCAGCCTGAATATGGGAGCAGCCCAGATACAGGAGTGGCCCAGATATGGGAGTGGCCAGGATACAGAAGTGGCCAGGATACAGGAGTGGCCGGGATACAGGAGCAGCCAAGACACAGCAGTGGCCAGAGACATGGCAGCAGCCCTTAACTTCAACTTGATTTGAAATAAATGAAGCTTACCCCTCCATCTGCATTACAGACATCAAGTTCCAACTTCTGGCAATAGGCATTTATCACCTGATGAGTGGCAGGAATCATAAAGTGGGGCACTAAATAGTGGTGCCCATCGTCGGCTTGGATAGGGATGTAGCCATTTAGAACATTGCCTTGCATTTAGAACATTGCCTTGCATTTGCTGGTGGTCGCTCATTGTGGATAGATCAATGTAACAGAGGGTATAATGTGCATCTAATCTAGTGATCAGATATTGATGTTATTTGTTTGGCCTTGATGAACAAACACACGTGATGGTTGATTTTCATCATTCCAACTTTCATTGACTTTCAAACCCCATCACTCCCGTCCCCATTCCCATCCCTGCCCCGACTCATCTCAACATGAACGTTACAGCTCAACAAGTCCTCGGCCACATCAGCCAGATTGAGCAGGCTGTTTGAAATGGCCTTCAAACATGAAACATCAAGGCGATCATGAGGGAACAAAAATGGGCACTTGTAAGTAAAATACTATCAGGATGACAGTGGGACTAATATACTGTAGAACACATTATTTTCAGGGCAAAGACGGGATATCAGGAAGGATTTGAAAGTGGTATTCGGTGTTAAGTCTTTCTTGTGGGGTTTTTTTGGTAGCATGGGCAAGTTCTGATAGAATGGGAGATGGGATTTTCATGGAAGGTCAGCTGCACATGGTGAAGAAATTCGACAAGAAAGGTGGGATTGCAGGAACTTCAGGGGTTTTGGCATCAGGAGCAGGAGGTGGAGTGGCCACTGGTCCCTCAAGATCAGGAGTGGAACCACAAGGAGTAGGAGTGGCAGGTGGGGTGTGGAAATGGGAACAGGAATGGGAGTGGGACAAAGGAATGGGAGTGGGACAAAGGAATGGGAGTGGAACAAAGGAATGGGAGTGGGACAACAGAGGGGAACAGGACAACAGAGGGAAATTGGAGCAGGACAATGGAGGGGAATGGGAGCAGGACAATGGAGGGAAACAGGAGTGGGATAACAGAGGGGAACAGGAGCAGGACAAAGGAATGGGAGCAGGACAAAGGAATGGGAGCAGGACAAAGGAATGGGAGCAGGACAAAGGAATGGGAGCAGGACAAAGGAATGGGAGCAGGACAAAGGAATGGGAGCAGGACAAAGGAATGGGAGCAGGACAACAGAGGGGAATGGGAGCTTGAGGGGAGACCAGGCAAAGGAAACCACAGGTGCCAGCAGAGCCATCAGGATCCAGGTCATGCCAGCCAAAACATCAATGCCCAGATGCACACCCATTGGCACCACCCACCCCAACTACTCCAGCAAGACCAAGTGGGAGTGGCAGGACCAGGCGACCTCAGAGCAGCAGTGGGAGCTCTGGTGAGGATTTAGAAAATGATGGGAAATTAGAGGGGATGGAAAGTGATGGAGATGTATTGTTGGAGCAAAAGGAGCAAAGGGAACAATGGCGACAACCGGCATACAGGGAAGTAAGGCCCACTCCCTGCATACAATGCTTCCAGCTTGAGCAATAATGTCATGAACAGGTCAATGGGAAGGGCGCATGTTTTAAATGTGAGAAGGGCAAAGTCAAGTGCAAAAAAATGGAAGATGGTCATGGAGGCGACAAGCCAGAGAAAGGAAAGGGTGCAGCCAGAAGAAAGGTAAAGAAGTTTGGATCCTTGTGGAGGTTCACAAGGGAAGAAAAAGGAAAATGGAAGGGTAAGTATTATGTATAACCATACAAATAACCACTGAACATTGACCACAGCAACATATTCCTCTGATGTCCAGATGGTTGACATTGCACATGAATGCCTGCCCTCACCCTCACCCTCTCCCTCACCCTCTCCCTCACTTGCTCCCACTCTCGTTACTGCTAGGGAGCTCCATGACTTCAACAACTGTCTACTAGAACTGGGGCACCATATGTATAATCAGGGTGATTGGCTCCATCAGACCTTTCCCAGAGCAATGGCCAACATATGGGAGGATATGGCCAGCTTGAGCAGGAGGATGGATGAGATGGAAGAGTACATGGGGTTTTGCCCACAACCCCTTGTGTTGTCTGATGGTGCAGGTGAGCTGCACTATCTTGGAGAGGGTCAAAGCCATAGGGAAAGGTATGGTATCCTTCACTGCCACATGCCACTCCCACTCCCACTCCCACTGGGCTTGAGGAAGAAGGACATGGTCCTCAAATCAAGGTCATCCCCACCATGCTGCAAAATTCTCATGAATTAGTTCAATGTATGACCTCTGTGGATGTGCCCCTTCCTCCCCTCCTTCAACCCCCCTCAATTCCCAATGCTGACCCTGTGGAACTGGTAATGGTGATAGGTCCACTACATGCTATAAGCTCTGGAGAAGCTTTCCACTTGTATCGACACATTACAACATACACTCTGAATCACTACGAATGCCACGAAATTGACTTCGAATTATTTTCGAACTATTTCGCACTATTTTGGACAACTTCAAACTATTTCGAACCATTTCGCGATATTTTGTGACACTTCGAACCACTTCGCAGCATTTTGAATGATAGTGGCCACTGTATAGTTGTCTTAAAATACTTTTGATACATGCTGCACAACCAGAGTGAGCTATTTAGTCGCATATCGAGCACTACCAGACACGAGGAGAGAGTACAAGAGAGTTAGAGTGCGATAAGTGCATTTTTGTGTTTTTTTGATATATTGAAGCATAGGATAAGTACTTTTACCATATGGGAACACTATACATTTCATCATTTATCATTTATCATTTGTTTCATGATCTACAAGTCCTCATTGTTTGATATATTTGCCTCATGTTTTACACATGTTCTTATTTACTTTTTAGTACTATCTCTTCATTTTGTATATAGACTTGTATTAGTTAGTTAGAACAACAACAGAACAATGGGGAACAGCACAAGTTACCCTCTTGCTATTGTCAGATTTAAGAATTGTTCTCTTTAGTCTTATCTTCGTGTCACATCTCTAAGTTCTGCGAAATATCATGAACTTCTTCAAAACTATTGTATTCGCTCTTTGTTTTATTGCCCATCGCCTATTGCCATTCGACAAACACTTCACATTCATTATACTTGCTCCTTGATAAACCTTGAACCTCCTCAAACATCTTCAAACCTCTTCAAATCTACTTCGGACTATTTCACACAATTTTCAACCTATTTTGGACTCTTTCGAACACCTTCATATGCTCTTACAAACTATTCACAGCATGATTCGTCCTTTTGCATCACTAAACATTACGTTTTGGTCTCAGTGGTGGTATTTAGTACCAACTCGCACCCTTCCTCTGACTTGTGTTATACCATCTGAAGCCCTTTAGTAGGTTTTGTTTGGGTTTCTGGGTTGAGTATCATTAGCGGATGCCAGTGTGAAAGCCATGGGATCATGCAATTGAGATGAAGCCTGGATTTGTGCTGAAGAAGTCAAAAGTTTACCCATTATCTCTGAAGGAACAAGAAGAAGTGGATGCATTCCTTGATGAACAATTGCGCAAGGGATACATATGACCTTTGAAATCACCGCAGACATCACCAGTATTCTTTGTACTAAAAAAAGATCAGAGGAAGAGGATGTGTACAGATTATCGGTATTTGAATGAGTGGACAGTGAAGAATGTGTACCCTTTGCCATTGATCTCAGAGATAATTGACAAGGTGGGAAAGGCCAAGGTCTTTACAAAATTGGATTTATGCTGGGGGTACAACAATGTATGAATAAAGAAAGGAGATGAGTGGAAGGCAGCATTTGCCACACATCGAGGATCCTTTGAGCTGCTTGTCATTTTTTTTGGGATGACCAATAGTCCCCCAACTTTCCAAAATATGATGAACAACATTTTCAAGGATGTAATAGACAAAGGCATGGTAATAATATTCATTGACAACATTTTGATATTCATGAAGAATGAAGAAAATCATGAGGTGATAGTGCAGGAGGTGTTGAAGAGATTGGCAGAGAATGATCTATTTGTTAAACTGGAGAAGTGTGTATTTGGAGCAAGCAAGATCGAGTTCTTGGGATTAAAGATTGGTCCTGATGGAATCAAGATGGATCCTATCAAGGTACAGGCAATTGTTGATTGGCCTGTGCCTACCCATATCAAGGAAGTTCAGGCTTTCTTGGGACTCGCCAATTTTTATTGTCGCTTTGTTTATAATTTTCCCAAAATTGCCACACCATTACACAACCTTATGCAAAAGGGAGTAGTGTGGAGATGGGGAGAACAACGGCAGACTGCATTTGAGGAGTTGAAGAGGAAGTTTGTGGAAGAGCCAATATTAGCCCCAGTAGATTTCATGCATCCCTTACGAGTGGAATCAGATGCATCTGACTTTGCTACTGGAGCAGTATTATCAATGTTATGTGAAGATGACAAATGGCATCCTTGTGCATATTTGTCTCGAGGGTTGAATGATGTGGAGAGGAATTACGATGTGCATGATAAAGAGATGTTGGGAATAATATGATCATTGGAAGCATGGAGACATTATTTGGAGGGATGTATGCATCAGATCGAAATCTGGATGGATCATCAAAATCTGCAGTACTTTATATCTGCTAAAAAGCTTAACCATCGACAAGCATGTTGGGCTTTATTCCTATCGCATTTTAATTTCTACTTAGTCCACAAAGTGGGAAGCTTGATGAGAAAAGCAGATGCATTATCCAGACATACAGATCATAAAAGGGGAGTGGAGGAGGACAATAAAAATATTACCCTACTCAAACCTGAATACTTTCATATTTTCGCAATGCATCAAGGGCATTTATTGGTGGATAGCTTAGAGACAGAAATGTTGTCTAAAATTAGGCAATGTTCAGAGACGGATGATGAAGTAGTGGAAGATGTGAAAGCCTTGAGGGGAGAGAAGAAAGGTAATATTAAAGGAGATGAATGGGTTGAAGAACAAGGGTTAGTGTTATTCAGAGGAAAGGTATATGTACCTAAGGATCAAGATTTACGAAGTGAGATCATATGGTTACATTATAATATGCCAGCTGCTGGACATCCAGGAAGGTGGAAGATGTTGGAGTTGGTGATGAGAAATTATTGGTGGCCCAGAATTTCAAAGTATATGTTGGGGTATGTAGATGGGTGTGATACATGCATGAGGGGAAAGAGATTTCCAGAAAAGCCTGCAGGGAAATTAATGCCGAACTCTATACCTAAAGCACCATGGCGAGATATATCTGTGGACTTTATCACAGGATTACCTGAAGCTCAAGGATACGATGCAATATTTATAGTATGCGACCACTTCACAAAGGAAGTCAATATCATTCCTACTACTGCAGAAACCTCATCGTTGGGCTTGGCATGCCTCTATCTAACTCATGTATGGCAGTTACATGGATTACTTGGTATGGTTATCTCCGATCACAGATCACAATTTGCTTCTGCATTTATGCGAGAGTTAAATAACATATTGGGGATTTAAACCAAATTATCTATGGCATACCACCCACAAACTGATGGGCAGACAGAGAGAATGAATCAGGAGTTGGAGCAGTACCTATGCATGTTTGTCAATCACCAACAAACTGACTGGCCTGAATGGTTGGCAATTGCCAAATTTTCCCACAATAATAAATTCCATTCAGCTACTCGCATGTCACTCTTCTTTGCTAATTATGGGTATCATCCAAGAATGGGAATAGAACCTCGAAGGGAAGTCAAGGTACAGTCAGTGGAGGACTTTGTATTAAAAATGTGAAAGGTGCAGGAGGAAGCAGATGCAGCATTGATGAAAGCACATGATGACATGATGTGACATGCAGATTGTACTCGAGCTGTTGCTCCAGAGTACAAAGCTGGTGACTTGGTATGGCTAAGTACCAAAGATCTAAATATTCCATGACCTTCAAGAAAGCTTATGGAGAAGCAAGTTGGCCCATATCCAATTTCTAAAATAATTTCACCCAATGCAGTAGTGTTAAAATTACCTCAATCATTCAAGATTGATCCTGAAATTAACATTTCCTGTTTATGCCCTTACCACCCACCCACTATTCTCAGTCAACAAACTACTCCACAGCCTCCAATAATGGTAGAAGGTGCTCCAGAATATGTAGTGGAAGAGGTTTTGGACTCACATCTTCGATGAAATAAATTGGAGTTTTTAATCAAGTGGAAGTCAGACAAGGATGGGGACACAGGGCTAGAACTTAACTAGAGCCTCTTGGTATAGTTGACTTTGTGCCTCCTGGTCTTCATTGCATCATGGTGGGGAGGCAAAACACCTTGTCATATGTTTCCAGACCATTTCGGATGTGCATGAGCAACTGCTCATGGGGTGGATCAGAACCATAATGGATGTCATGATTCTTAATCAGATAATGATAGAAGATTGCATATAGACAAAGAACACAATGAAGGGAAGAAGCAAGAGTATATAAACCATCGAGGATAGAATGATGATTGGAGGCCAGGGAAATGCGGCAAACATTGCCCAGGCATGGTTTGGTAGAGCTGACGGAAATAACTCATGGGAACCCAAAGAGAATTGTAAGTGAGCACATAATGCAATCACCCAATTCTTTAAACATAATCCAAATGCTCCACATCACATTGCTAGAATGGTGTATGAAGAAATGAATCTCTGGCCTTACCAGAATTTCACAGAGGGGACAGATACAATATTTTCTCACCTGGAAGTCGAGGCATAAAAGGGGGGTAATGTTACGAAACAGTCTCCTGACATGCCTATTACATAATAATATTTTATTTTTATTTTATTTTATTTTATTTTATTTTATTTCATCAAAATATGCTACCAAATGCCTATAAATGCTTTATTCGTCAGTGTGGGAATTTTGTATTTACACACATCAATATGTATGTGCATGCGCACGTGCGTTGGTAGCAACATAGTACAATATATGTATGTAACATAGTATATAATTTTAAAATAAATACCAGGGGACCTCAGTTGATTTCTCTTAGGTATTCCATCCACATTTGTGGTGCAAAATGCCTATTTCAGCCAACTAATCTATTTTTAACCCATCACATCAAAACCATCAAAACCCCCCATCATGCACACGTGCCCCACCACCTTCTTGTAGGAGAGCCCACACAGTCCAGCTAGCAGCCCTAACAGGAACCCATTGCTGGTCATCTCAAGTCAGATTTGCATTGAGTCACCATGCACTGTTGACTTTGAAGCAACGTCTAATGCACATAAAGCCTTGATATAGCCCATGAAGTGGTGCTTGAGCTCTGTAATCTCATTATTATATGTGTCTATGAAAGATCATGCAGAGGTGGCCATTAACGATGAAATATTTTTGTGACTGTGATTAGGAGTGGGATTGGCAATGGCAGCAGAAGATTTTCACTCACACGTTGATAGGTTCACTATGTGCCATAAGGTCTGGAGAAGGATCTAATTGTATCTACAAATTACAACATGCACTCCAAATTACTATGAATGCCATGAAATTGACTTCGAACACTTTTCAAACTATTTTGCACTATTTCAGATGACTTCAAACCATTTCGAACTATTTCATGACATTTTGTGACACTTCGAACAACTTTGCAGCATTTCAAACAACATCAGCCATTGTATAGCTGTTTTAACACACTTTCTATATATGCTGAACATCTGGAACAAACTATTTTGTTGCATATCAAGTGCCACTGGACACGAGGAAAGACTACAAGAGATTTAGAATGTGATAAGTGTGGTTTTATGTTTTATTGATATATTAAAGCAATAGAACAAGAACTCTTACTATACTGGGACAATGTATGTTTCACTTATTATTATTTCTCATTTGTTTTATGAATTACAAAGTCCTCATTGTTGTATATATTGCCTCATGTTTTACACATGTTATTTTCCTTTTTAGTACTATCTCTTCAATTTGTATATAGACTTGTATTAGTTACTTAGAATGAAAAGAAAAGCAATGGGGAACAGAGAAGAAGTCACCCTCTCCACTACCATCAGATTTAAGAGCCATTCTTTTGAGTCTTACGTAGCTCGCTTCATATCTCTAAGTTCTGCAAAATATCATGAACTTCTTTGAAAATATCATATTCACTCCGCATTTTATTGCACATCGCCTATCACCTCTCGACAAACACTCCTTATTTGTTATATTTGCTTTTCGACATACCTCAACATTAGTCCAACATCTACGAACCTCTTCGAACCTCTTCAGACTTCTTCAAGCCTACTTTGAACTATTTTGCACATCTTCAAACCTATTTTGGAATCTTTTGAACACCTTTGTACACCTATAAAGACTATTCACAACATCCCTTATTATTTCGTGACACTAAACACAATGTTTGGGTATCAGCAGTAATATTCAGTACCAGCTTGCACCCTTCCTCTAGCCTGTGTTATACTTCCTAAGCCTTTTAAACAGGGTTTTTGTTAGGTTTCCAGGTCGAGTATCATCAACATCAACAACCATCAAACCATCAGGTGCAGTGTAGGCCATGAATGTCACAGAAAGCACCCCCATTTCTAGCCACTGTTGTCATGCAGTCTCCTCCACATGTTTAACCAGGTTCTTCTCTGCTCGACTGCAAAACATCAATAACATCATCAGCATCAGCAATGGCAATAGCAACAGCAACAGCAACAGCAACAGCAATGGCAATGGCAATGGCCATACATTCACTTTATTTTCTCTGGATAACCTTCCCCCTCTATTTTCTTCTGCTCAGCCTCAAGCACTGCCTTTTCCTGTGCAGTCATGCTTTCAAAAACCCTCTTGATGGCTGGCAGTCAGTTCTGGAACCATCCAGGCATACTTGTAAATGCATTTTGAACACCTAACATATCTCCAATCTCTTTCCAAACTCAGTCCTGGTGTAAGCTCCAGATCACTTCTGATTGCTTCACTTTAAAGTTGTTTGACTTCCTTGAGGAGCTTTTTGTCATTTGCCAGTTGTTTGAAAGCCAGTTTGTTAGTTCCTGGCAATGTGATCAATAATACAACATTGAATGGAATGATACCCAACCTTGGCATGCATGCGACTCTCCTCTGGATCTATTGGGGTCATCTCAATTGATGCCCAGTAATTAAATATGGTGGGGAGAATGTCAGTCTTGAGTATTTGCAATAGGGCAGCTTTTGATTCCTGAGATCAGAATCCATCTTTATAAGGCTCGATGATCTTTCGCTCTTCAACTGTATATCAGCTCTCCTTCCAGTACTGTCTGTGTCCTGGGTTCTCTGATGGCTCAGGTGGCATTGGAGGGAATTGATGTGGAGGAAGGAATTGCTCTTGCCATTGGGTTTCACCTGTCATTTGACATGAGGATCACATGAGGATAACATGAGGTCAATAGTACAATAAATAGCCCATCAACACAATTGATTCCCCCCAATCATTATGAGTCTGAGAAGAGCTCCTTACAAGTGAAATAGATGATTAAAGAACAATGCCACTCTGCATGAGGATGATAATGGTGCAGTGGATACTGTCACACATAAGGAAGTTGAGGTCAACATGAGACATGAACCAAAAATGAAGTGGATCAAGACTCCTTTGCCTCTGGTTACAGAAGAACATGGTAAATCGAGTTCAGCTGGTATCCACAACAATCCAGGTCTTGCTCCAGAATGGGATATGCAAGAACCTCAAGTGGCCAATGAGCCAGTTTGGCAATGGATTGGCATGGTCAGTTTCTGACATTGATTGACTTACTGAGGCTCATGTACAAATAACAGAGGCAGTGAGACTATGTCTTGGAGTTTGTCGGATGAATAGATGAACTGCTGCAAACATGCCTGTCTTGGCAGGCATGGTCAATTGACAAACAAGTTTGCAACCACTGTTCATTCAATAAATGGGCAATTTGGAGATGCATTGATTGTTCACCAGGAAAAATGCTTTGCTGAACATGTATGCAGGTAACACACAGGCAAAATCCCTTCCATTGCATTGAATCTTGGACTGGCATGCACTTTCACAGGGTTGAGTCATTGGAGGTTGGCACATACCTCTTAGTTCAGCACCAGACAGATCAGTTGATTTGCAATGCTCTTCAGTTTCAAATGGAATATCTGGAAACATTCGAGGACATGACAGATAAAGCAGAACAAGAGTTGGCCAATTGGGAAGGTGATGATCAGCATTGGCCCCATATCATGAGTCCGGAGCAGCAATGGCAATGGCAATGGCAGATGAAGCAGGGGATGATAAAGCATTTTTTGATTTCCTTGATGAGCTTCTGATTCAAGTGCACAATACATATGTTGATGATAGCCTACAAGACTTCTTTGATAACAATGATGCACATGAAGTTGAACATGTTGATGAAGACATCCATGGGTTTGATCCATATTTGCCTAATGCTACTGAAACAGCTGAACACATAAGGACTGATGCTGCTTCCGATGCCGATGCTGATATTACATTCAGACCACCTGCTGCTGATGCCTTGAACAACAGTTACATCCATGTGGTGCATACAAATGGAATACATCACTTGGCAATGTTTACCTGCCAGTGTCAAGGGGAGCACAGAATCCTCTTGGACCTGGCAAGCAGTAACTTGCTACCCACCAGCTTCAACAAAATATGCACTCTTTTTACTGTGCATGTCCTAGATCATTTTTGGCTCTGTAATCTGGAATTGAAGGCATCAGCCTACCAGTTTTACCAATTGATTCAGCATGTCACATTGCCAATGAGGCCTGCAGAAGTGGTCAACCTCTACCACGAGCTTCGGCACATGTCCCGCTTATGGCATTGGATGAAAAGATTGAAGTGGGCTGGGTATGGTCACAATCAAAAAGATCCATTGAAACCTGAACCATGATCACTCACAACTTCTGTCCAGCTTGTCCTCAAGTAGGCATAAATATACCAGAAAATTGGAAGGATGATGAGAACCAGTGGGTGATTAAGCACCTGCTTTGTGTGGTGGTCTCTAAAATGATATTACACCTTAGATTTGTCTTTAAATGCATTGATAGGCTCATTGCACACTCTAAGGTCTGGGAATGGTCCAAATCAGATCGAGACATTACAACACATGCTGCAAACTGCTATGAACACCACGAAATTGATTTTGAACCCTTTTTGAACTACTTCAAATGATTTTGAACAGTTTTGAACAACTTCATAAGACTTTGAACACCTTTGAACAACTTTGCACTACTTTGAATGATGTCAGCCACCATAGGGCTATTCTAAAACCCTTTTGACACACACAAAACATTCAGCATGAGCCACTGCATCACATATCAAACACTACCAGACACAAGGAGAAATAACAAAAGATTTAGAATATGATAATGGCAGTTTTGGGTTTCAATGATCTATTGAAACAATAGGATGAGTACTCTTACTATATGGTGACACTGTATATCTCATTTGTTATTATTTCTCATTTGTTTTATGTTTTACAATACCTTTATTGCTGTGCATACTGCCTCATGTTCTACACTTGTTATATTTCCTTTTTAATACTTATCTCTTCAAAATGTATATAGACTCATACTAGTTACTTAGAAGAACAGAGAAGAAGTACCCTCTCCCTTATCATCTGATTTAAGAGCAAATTCTCTTGAGTCTTAGCCTCATGTCGCATCTCTAAGTTCTACAAAATATCATGAACTTCTTTGAACCTTCATATTAGTCTCTCAACTCATTGCCTATTGCCTATCACCTTTCAAAAAACACTTCATATTCAACATACCTCGACATCAGTCCAACTCTTTCAAGACTTCTTGAACTATTTTAGACATCTTTGAAGTTCTTTGAAACTACTTCGAATCTTTTCAAACACCTTTGAACCTCTTTTGAACCTCCTTTGAACCTCCTTTGAACCTCCTTTGAACCTCCTTTGAACCTCCTTTGAACCTCTTTTGAACCTCCTTTGAACCTTTTTGTATGCTCCTAAAGTTCATTTGCAATGTGTCTCACCATTTTATGCTTCTAATTACAACCCTTGGGTAACAGCAGTGATATTTAGTACCAACTCGCACCCTTTCTTTAGCCTGTGTTATACTTCCTAAGCCTTTTAACAGGTTTTTGTTAGGTTTCCAGGTCAAGTATCATCAGGGTATTTGTGGCCGATGGCAATTTCAAAGCTGACCATGTTTGGCAGAAAAATTCTGATACTGATATATGGCTATGGAATGGAGCTGGGATGGCCCCAAATCAGGCTGAATACAAACAGTCTCTCCAAGGACTGGTGTTACTGTCTTCTCCAATGCTGCTCCTGCTCCTGCTCCTGCTTCATTTAATAGCCCCGCTCCTGATCCCATCGATCGATTCTGGGAATGTATGTCTATTTTGTGGTTATTCATTTGCACTGCACTGAACTTTTTGATAGTCAGGTGAGTTAGCCTTGCACTCAGAGAATACCTTGGAGAATACCTTGCATGGCCCCCTAGCCTATGCTAACTGTCAGCAGGCTTTATGGTGCAAATTAGCATTTAGAGCTGACACTGCATTTACATCAGCAAATGTTGATTACATCTCCCCTCTATGATCCTCTATTATGTAAACACAATCATCTTGATCTCTAGCCATGATCAACATGTCAAAAAAATGTCTTTCAGTCTTCAACCCTGTTTCTTTACAATCAGGGCTGAAAGGTCCACTCCAAATGCATACACAGCAGATCATTTGGTATCCAGAGTCCCATTTCCATCAAGTCCTGTTGCACATGCAAGGGGCAAATGTCTTAAAGCAAAAATTGATGCAAAAGGTTCTATATTGTGAGCTTGTAAGCAGGATCTTTTATGAATCAAGTAAGAGATTTGTTACTCAAAAATATTGCAGCTGTGCATCATGTCCCAAATTGGCTTTGCCACATCAATCAGCCTGGTGTTCAAGGTGCCAATCCTGCTTTGTTCCTTGGCTGACAGTCTTGCTGAGGTAAACTTGGACCACCTACCACTCAGATTCCATCCATCCCTCTTGGCCATTGATGTGTTCAGTTGGTACTAAGTGCAGAGTCTCAACAGAAGGGGTGAACACTAAACCTACAGCTGGAGGCATGCTCAGGGTGAGGGGGTTCGCTTAGAGGGCCTCGGATTGTCCTTCGGGGCACAGAGACTATGAAGAGGCTGGTACAGTGGCTTTTGATGTGTGCACTAGTTGTATATGCAAAAGGGAAGGTATGCACAATGGCGAAAAAGTGTGCAACACAAAGGGGCAAAAATGTGCAGTGCAGAAAAGTGCACAATGATGAGGGAGATGAAAGTGGGGGGTGTAGTGGGACAAGTACAGCACTGGGATGTGCTGCAAGGGTAATGCGCAGGTTAGGGATGCAAATGGGATGTGAGTGCAACTGGTGGGAAAATGCACAAATGGTGCCCAAAATGTGGCTATACAATAAAATGCACAAATGGTGTGCAAACATGGCTATATGAAGGGTGCACTACAAGAGTGCACAAACGAAGATGAAGGACACAACAAAGTGATGAAATGTGGCAATATGACAAGGGGATGCAAACAATATGCAAACATGGCTATATGAAGGGTGCACTACAAAGGCGCATGGACTGGATGCTGGTGCACAGACTATGTGTGACACTGAATGAGCTCTGAACTATGAGGGGGGAAAAGATCCTCTGGATTCTCTATCTGTCTGCCTGCTATGTACAAATGGCTTATGTGATAAAAAATGGTAAAATAAAGTATAAGAATAGAAAGTGCCATGCGCTACCCACAAGCGCATCCATTCGCCCATCTAAACCTGACTGCACTATGCTGCTACCTTAGCCAATAAAATTTGTGCACACTATAGCCCAATATCCAACTTTCCAGTGTGATGCTCTATTTTTGGTGCACTCTAGGTCCTGTGCACTCTTCCCAATTAATCTGCTTCAGTGTTATGCATCACATGCTGCACCTTAGTAATAATGATGTGATTGACCTGTGCCAGTTACCAGATAAGGTGATGCCGATTGGAAATGTGGAAGAACTATAAGGAGATGCAGTGCAAGGCCAAATAGCATCAAAGCACCAGGATTATGTGAAAGTGCCCAAGTGCACACAGTCCAATGCCAAATAGGTGCAAAGCACCCAGATTATGTGAGAATGCACAGTTCACTCATGCTGGAATTGCAGTGTGCCTTGAATAAACACGCCAGTAAGCTGGAAGTTGTGATGCGCAGCACAATTGGTGTGGTGGATTGCTGTGTGTGTAATAAGGATTGTGCAATGAGTGTGCAGCAGAGAATGTGAGTTGTGGGTAAAGCATAAAAGGAGTGCATAAAGGCGCATTGAGCACACAATAACTGTAAAAGGCAGATAAGGAGTGTGGGAAGGTGCACGGAGGCAGTTTGAAGTGTAACAAGGCGCATTTATAGCGCATGACAGAAGGCAGCTAAGGGGGATCCAAAGGTGCAGTAGAAATGTAAAAGGCACACAAAAGCAGTCAAAGGCACGTGAAAGTGCACAGAAGCACACTTGGGCACATGAAAGCACATGAAGGCATGCAAAAAGTGTGCGGAAGCCATCTAGGAGGTGTGCACAATCACAAAAAATGCCATAGTATGCACGCAGGGCAATAGGGAGCCATATCATTATGTTGGATGATAGTGTTGCCCCCAAACTTACAAGCAGTCTAGTGCCCTCATATGTTCTGGATTGGTGGAGACATCATAGCGAACTGGCAGTGGACACCATTATGGGCATCGACACCCTGGATCAGTGCCTTGATCACCATAAGCAGTACTTCACTACCTCCCAAGCCATTGCTGCTCCTGCTTCCACTCCCACTCCCAATTGCCAGTCCTGCATCAACCTCCAGGGTCTCGTGAATGATATGCTGGATGAAGCGTGCAGTATGCTTCAGTTTGTAGATGGCTGCAAATCATTGGCAGAAGCTGTGTTTAATGCCAATGTCAGGAAAGCAGCAGGGTTACACTGACTTCATGAGCTTGCCCTGCTGAAGAAGCTCCAGGCTGAACCACAGGCTTTGGCAATGGGATCAAAACCCCCTAAATGCGCTGGGCAACCTTCAAGGCAAACAGCAGTAAGAAGAAAATCAGAACTGGTGTCAGCACACAGGCAGAACTTGAGTGCCTGAAGTTCCTTCCCCCCAGCGCCTACAAGTGGACCGGGGTGCTGACATCATGGAAAGTGATGTTTTTGGTGCTAATGAGAAGAGCAAGAGCAAGGGCAAATTCTGGGTATCAGTTGTCTCTGCCTGATGGTGTGAAGGGAAGAAAGATGTGGTCGAGCACACCAATGGTCTCAACAGTTGCATCCAATGCCTATGGTCGACCATTCATGGTATTAGGCAATGGAGCAAACAATTCATTGCCTCCTGGCCCTGCTGCTTCTCCCACTCCCACTCCCATTCCCATTCCTGATGCTGCTCCTGTCCCCAATGCCTTGCCCAATGCAGAAGCTGGCCAGCCCACTGCCATGGTTTGGCAAGGCCAAGATGATGTGTCAAGTGCAGATCAGCCCACTGCCTTTCAGGCAGCCATGGCATGGCAAGGTGAAGATGATGTGTCAAGTGATGCAGATCAGCCCACCACCTTTCAGGCACTCATGGCATGGCAGGGCAACAATGATCAGTCATCATCTTCCTCTACATGTTCCCTGACTGGCTTTGATGCTACTCCCTTTTATCTTTCTGATTCTACCTCCTTTCCTCCAGCTGCCAATCCAACTTCAACAGATGTGGCTGCTTTCCCCACTGCATCTGATGCTGCAGATGCTTTTCTGTCATTTTCAGAGACTGGATCTAATGGTGAATCTGATGCCGAGACCAATTCTGAAAATTCCATTACCACATCACAGATAGAGAACCCCACTCCTTCTTGTATCACTTTGCTGACCTACCCTCCTGCAGACTTCACTCTTCCAATCTACACTCCTGCAGACTTCAGTCATGTCAATGAGACTTGGTTGTCTAGCCCTGATGAGATGATGGACACTGACATTGAATGATGCATCATGTATATATAGTGTTGTAGGTAGTAGTATGTACATTGTACATAGTAAATATCATTGTCTTTGTGTTCCTGTCAAGCTCCGATGTCAGTGCCGCCTCCCAGTCCTGGTCTCGGTCCCCACCCCTGCTCCTGTCCCTGCTCCCGTCCCCGTCCCCTTTCCTGCAATTGCATTTCAATCATTACTAATGTCTTACAGCAAGTAAAGTAGTAATGTAGTTACTGGTTAATTAATAGAGTATGTACAAATATATAGTGAGTTTGATGGCATCCATTGAACCAGATAATACAGTGTGTACAGTCAATAGTCCCCGTCCCCACTCCTGTAGTGAGTTCAATGGCATCCATTGAACCAGATAATACAATGTGTACAGTCAATGATCCCCATCCCCGCTCCCATCCCTGCTCCCATCTTCGCTCCCATCCCTGTCCCCATACCCTTCCCTGCAATTGCATTCAAACATTTCTAATGTCTGTACTATGTTCTTAATGCACGTCTATCTGTATGGTACAGCAAGTAAAGTAGTAATGTAGTCATTGGTTAATTAATAGAAGTATGTACAAATTTATAGTGAGTTCGACGGTGTCTATCGAAACAGATAATACGATGTACAGTCAATAGTATTCATAGGTTAACATTGTGTCTGTGCCCAATGACAATGCCGTGTCCATCCCTGTTGCATTTCAAACATTACTAATGTCTGTATTACACTCCTAGTGCATGTCTATTGTAAGGTATAATAATCAGTGTACAATGTAGTTGTTGGTTAATATAGTATAGTGACTTTATATAGTGAGTTCGACAGCATCCATCAAACCCATATCATTTGATACAATGTATGCGTTTGATAGGTCATATCATTCAATACAATGTAGCTTACCTATGTGAACCAGACTAAACTGAACTTCGGCAATGCACAATGGTGGGATGCGAGACAAGATAGGTGAGTAAAAATCTTCTGTACAACAGAATTACAGTTGATAGTGCAGTACCACCTACAGTGCATCAATCTGAAGGAGGTTGTCAATGGCTGGGCTTGTGGTTAATTTCCCTTATTTCCCACACCTAGTTAGTTCCTGATATGCTTAATTTTTTTTCTGACACCCCCTTGGTAGTCCCTCACGCTGAATTGGAGTCCTGCAGGTCAAACAGAAGCAGGATTGTATATAATCCCCAAGTCCAACAATGAATGCTAATTATATGAAATACAAATGAGGGGACCCCCCGAAAACCCGCGAATAAGGATAAATGGAGCATAATAAAGATATTTCCAAGCCCTCGCCATCAGCGAGGGGTTGTGCATAATACGAAAGAAGTCGGACAAATCTCACTACGGGAGTTAGATTACCTTTTATTCATAACTGCAATTAGGAAGCCTTCTCATTAAGCTTCGTCCCAATCCTGTTGACCAGTGCAGTCGCTTGAACCAGATCTTCCGGTACTTGTAATTCGTCGTTCACGACGGCATTGGTCGGATGTCTTCGTAGAGGAGGCGACAGATGAGGGCGAAGGGGAGGAATGCCCGCCGGTGCGGTTTGAAATCAGGTTTGTCTTTGGCTGGTAGTCGGCCTAAGGAAAAGACTGAGGAGAGTTGTATCACGGACAGCTTCCAGAGAAAGAACAGTCAGGAGGTTTGAATGCCATAAATAATGAAATCCACGTACCTTCGTCGTCCTCGAGATCGTCATCTGGTTCAGACCTATGGGCCGATTCTATCTTGAGGACCTCCAGATCTATTAGCAGGAATGTGGTTGGAAAGCATACAAGATGTGTATTTACAACTTACCATTCACAAGTTCACGCCGTAATTTTTGGATTTCCTCAACTGATACGCCCGCCTCCCAACTGTTGTAGTCTTCAGAGGAGGGCGCTGGGGACCCGGTATTTGGTTTATCCAAACCACAACTGTTCCTTGGTGCAGGTGTACTCAGAGGGTCTTCTCTAGCAGAATATGGCGAAGGTCGTGGTTCTTCCCAATCTAAAACTACTCCCCGGGATGCAATATCTGGTGTCTCGTTCTTTATGGGGGAAGATGACAAAGGTTCAAGACTGATCAGACATGGCTCTATACCATCCTCAGATTGCGGCCTTCGAATGTTTTGTACGAAGGGGCGCTTGAGGTAAACCTCGGTGTCAGTCTTTCGTCGTTTCACAGACGGGCCATCTGATCATTGCTCAGTTAAGTATTTGGTGGGCGAAGCATGCCACAACGCACCTTCGCTCAAATCAAATGGTCGCTTGCGTTCAGGAGTATGTGGCGAAGTGAGCAAAATGGCTTGGTCGCGCGAATTGATGCTCAGCGGCGATAATAAGCTCATACTATAAGAGGTCCTGTCTTGTTCTCGCCTCCAAATTTTGGGGGATGGCGATGTCGACAAGCGGGGAGAACGACGTGCAGTTCTATCGTCTTGAGGGACGGAGTGTCTGCCTGAGAGCGTTTCATCCATGCAACTGTTGTAGTTATCCTGGCTATCGTAGTCGTTTAGTTGCCGTAGGGCTGCCATGGGGCCATAATGGTGTTGTATTTGCCCTTTCATGTCGAGCAAAGAATGAAGTGAGTTTTGTGCAGGCAATGTCAGATTGCAGGCCGTCGACTTATCGAGGAGAGGGGTTTGCGATATTCGTGTCTTGAATCCTTGGATTCCGCCCACTTCACAATAAGCTAGCTGCGAATCAGGTACAGTTGACAATTGCTGAGAACTAATTAATTAAGGGAGATCATAACATTTGTAGGGACGTACAGTGATCTGAGTTTCAGTGCCCATTGATAAACCTTCGCCTAGGCTATCCCCACAGACATCAGCAAAGCCCATCAGACATGCTTTGAGGCAGTCCGGGTAGAATGGCCTATATTGTGGAAGATCGTGATACGTTCCCCGCCAGAAACTTTCAAAGGCCATTGGTCCGCTAGCAGGATGCGGTACGCGAACGAAAGCAGTCGCTAGGAAAGGAGAGACAGCGATCAATCGTTCTAGAGAAGGCTCCAAACGGCTCAGAGAATCGAGTGCACGACAATATACATCGTTCACCTACGCAAAAAGACCAGATTAGGCAGACATGGAGCATAAAAACGTGAAATCGTACAACGCTGTTGAACTCGAACTCGAGCATCACCTGATCGACGTCAGTAATCCATAGCCGAAGACTCTCCTCCATGGTCGTCAGGAGTTGGATGACCATGGAGACGGGGGTAACACTGATGATCTGTCCAGTAAGTCGGAGAATTTCGAGGCACGGCGCTAATGACCCAGGTGGTGGTGGATAAGCGGAGACCAGTACAACGTTTATTATTGATAATATGTCCACAGGTAGATCATCAATATCGGAAAAGTCGAGATGGCCCAATAGAATAGCCACTGCCTTGGGGAAACAGATTAACCTACAAGACACATCAACGCCAATGTGAAAATGGAATTACAGAGTCAGACTACGCACTTCGATATTTCCCTATTCATTCGCCAGAGCATGTGGCTAACGACTGCGCATGCTTTTGTACCCGTCTCACTGGCCATAGATATCGCCTTGCGGAGTGTGACGTCCCAGACCTTTAACTCATTGTCTGACATAACCCACGCCCTATCGATATTCAAATCAGTTGCGCACAAGCTAGAGAAGCTGCTGAGATTCACTTGAAGGGTATTACAAGGAAGCAGATAACATCGTCCCAATGCACATAATCATCAGGAGCTTGAAAAGTTTTTGCAACAACCGTCCAAAGTTGTTTTGTCACCTGCAATCCTTCTGGACGTCCACTACGAATATTGATAACATGCAGGAGCGTCGGAATGCCCACAGATATCAAATCAGCACATAGCTGACTCCAACCAAGTTTGACCTCTTCGTCAGCCAAGGTGAAACTGCGTTTCAGTACCTCCGAGAGAATGATTTCCGCGGGGGGAGAAAGCCAGGCCCTCGAGAACACATTCTTTAGGACAGCCCATAATTTCTGCAAGAACTCTATGTGTCGTAGTTGGACCTTAGGATCATCTACCTGTATGATGAATCGTGAAACAATCGAAGCAACTTGTCGAGCAAAAGTAGACGAAGCCGTTAGATGACTATGCTCCTGCGTTAGATGTGCCTGAACGAGCAGAAGAGATTGCCAGATGTGAAGAAGTTCTCCCTTCTTACACTGTTTTGAGCGATGTTCCATAGCAATGAGACAAATCACTCACAGAAACTGCGAATGACGGATCTCGAAGGAACTTTTCGACGCCTTCAATCCAAATGATGATGAGATCATTCCAGTAGTGAAGAAGTTCAGTCTCCGAGAGTTGTCGAACTCGATCGACGTTTACGTCAACCAGAGAGCTCAGGGCTGTCCCCAGGTTATCCAGACCGGCATCTATAATCGTTCCGTCGAACAGATTTTGTGAACATCCGATATTTCCGAGCCATCTGTCAGCCCGAGCTTCAGTTGTGAAGGGAATACCGATTTCGCTTACGATCCTGTTCAGAAGCAAGATTCCTTCATGGGGATCAGCCTGATTTCTCTCCGAAATCATCTCCTTGATGACTATTAGAGCTCTTGCGACGTCAGTTGACGCTTCTATGTTGTTTGACCCAAGTAGTAGCGTGACCAGAGCGATTCCAATACCGCCTTTCAGCTCTTGGCTGATAGTTTTGAACACCCTATCCCTGGTGTTACCTGGTCCAGCCAGCTTTCCGGTGTCGTCCCGTCGCTTCATGCTCAGTTCCGGAGACAGTCGAGCATACGCCCAGATAAAAGTGCACCATACAACGGCATGAGCTGTGCATATTTCTCGGCTTTCGTGCCTTGACGCATACCGCAGAGACATCATCACAAATTTGATAGATCGCGAATGAAAAAACACAGACGCGTCGGAGAGTATAACCAGGGACGTAAGAACTACCACCGCCCAGGAAGGCCCTTTGGTCGTGGGAGAATTGACTGTTGATAAGGCGTCAATCACTAGGCCAGGAAGATGTACGTCTTGAGACGAATGTTGCTTCAAGGACTGTTCCTCGATGAAGACTCGGAGCGTTGCGACTATCCTTTCGTGAGGGTAGTCCCCTGCAGAGAGCAGGTTCAACTTGGCAAGGACGAATCCACCAAGTGCATGCGCTGCCTGCCTTCTGCACTCGACAGATCCAGAGGTAAGGTTTTCAAGTACTGATGGGAAGATTTCCAACAGGGGCAATAGAAATTGTTTCGAATGTCTTTTCAGTAAATTATGAATTGTCTACAGACGAAACATGTCAGTATGCACCATGCACTGTTTAGAGGCGGAACAGACGACCTTAAAGCTGTCAAGTTTAGCTTGCAGCCCATTTTGGTCGGAAATCGACTGTCCGAGGGCTTTTACTATCTCAACTTTCTTTGAAGCGAAAACCGTCACTGGGAGGTTTTGGACTTGGATCGTCCAGAATGCAAGTGACCAGGTCTTGTTGGCATGCGGAGTAGGCAAACTGGTCGTCAAGGCAATTTTCAAAACGTCATTGAAAAGGTCTTGAATTTCTCGTTCTAAATTTCAGATTAAAGCAAATATACTGTACATAAGACTTTGTACCGTACATACCTGCAAATATCGAATACAAGGGTTTGAAAGCGAACACATCGGATACAAATCGAAGGGCGTGATGGCACAGAGTGGCAAGATCTCGCGCATACTGAATCTCATGATCTGTCATGGGAACGATCGTGATAAATGATTCTCCTGACGGGGGAATTTTCTGAAAACTGTTCGAGGGGTCGATAAAGGCACGACGTATGTCTCTGGCTAACGCTCGCGCAAAAAGAAAGGTGTGCTCCTTGAGCGGTACTAACGCGGGAAGAAGATGGTCAGCCTGTAATATCACACGTGACTGGGATCGTATCCTCGCTGAAAGGACACTGTACGCCTCGATGAGGTCGTGAAGGGAGACGTAATGCAAGTTGGGATCATGCATTGACTCTATGATGGTGTCCAACGGTGACGATAGGTACACCGAAGACATCATAGGATTAGCGGTATTGGCTAATCCAGCTTCTGACGCGGCAAGACACGTTGTGTCGGTGTTAGAAGCAGATGTTCTAGGCATCCTTGTAGTTTTCGTCGCCTGTTTCACTCCAGCCAATGTTTGGATGGGGGCAATGTTGAAGCTAGGAAAATTGCCTTTTCGACTTTCTGAGAGAATACCAAGAAGTGTCATGTCTAACTTCGTGCGCCCTGCATTAATCCAATCCAGATCGTCCGAGGAAAGGAAAGTGATGTTCTTGGAGTTTTTTCAGGTTATATGCGCGAGGGGGGGGTTATCGTGTTGGCCAGGAACCTGCAAGTAATAGACTCTATATCAGTCACTGTTCACGTCACTGTTGTCCGACTGTATCGCCAAAGTCAGAGTCGGTTAGAATGGTGCCACTCAAGAGAACTCTGGAATTTGAGGATACAGAGCAGTACCCTCCCTTTGTATAGGTCGTAAGGGTACAACTTCAAGCTTTAGAGCCAAACCGTCGGCACCGAGTGGTTCCACCAAGCTATGTAAGAACTGCAAAGTCACGAAGTGTCGCGGCTGTGACGAGCACGCTATCACGAGCCGTAATTGACTCACACTGCGTCTTACATAACTTCTTTACGTAAACCAAGTTAGGTCCTCAAATACAGGTCTCCTCGCTGCGCACCAGCCTGGGGCTCAGCGTTCAGCGCTCATCTTGTAGCGTATACGGCAGGTTGGGTGAAATTTCTAGAGCTGAGGCTAATTGGAGGCTGAACGTGCATCTTGTGAATCGACTGCTTCTCCTCTCCGCCGGTCAAGTTTAAAATTGTTCCTTTAAAGAGGGTATCTGGCCGATTGTCAGCCTCACCTTTTGACTATCGTTTGCCTAACTTGCTATAACCTTCGATTCTTTTGATCGCTCAGAACTCACGCTGGCCATGATGTTCCATGTGCTTCTCCTGGCGATACTTACCGCAAGCATTCCCTCCGCTGATGGTGCTTGTCTTCCGTGTCGTAGATTTAACGATATCTGGTATTCCAAATTGGCTGGCCGCCACGTCTATTCACCGAAGATCATGAACCTAGATCCTTCAACGACGTGGACTGTTGGATGTCGAATGACAATTGAACGGTACACATGGTCATCATTGGTACCCCTTTCCGTTTCCTGATTCTCTAGTGTGTTGTCCAACGCAGGAAACTCGATGACATGCCCGAAACAATGATCAACCCGAAGGGAAAAGTCGTTTTGGGTAACATCAAAGAGGGTAACTCTGATGAACACCTCGACCTCGGTATGTCATCTTAATCTCTTCTATTGTCCACCACCTTTGATCACGCTTTAGACCACCCCCTCGCGGATGGCTTCGATATACGTCAAGGTAAAAATCATCTCCATTATCCCAGATCCCCAATGACAAGTATACCATAGTCTGTGAGTTGACATTGCAATTTTGACAGCCGATTGCGCTTGACCCACCTCTCGTCTAGGAATGGGCGACTTTTGTAAACGCAGTCCATATTACAGTCATCCGTCCCAGCACACAATATATATCCTCTATGTGACTCTGCAGCGCTTTCTATTGGCTTATACTTTGCTATGTAATTCTTTGGTTCTCTGTGGTCAATACACTACTTAATCGTCGCTTTCTCGATTCGCGTGATGGCTTCTGGCGGCGTTGAAGAAGATGGCGATTAGCTATTTGCCTTTGCACTGTCTGTGTTCATCGACGAACGATAGGTAATGAAGATCAGTGAGTAATGATGTATCCATGCAGTGTTCGAGGATCACTTCGCGAATGCACATCTGATTCAAGCATGTAGGGCGATCAATTTGTTGTTGTCGGATTCTCGTCCTTTTTTTTTTGGTAGTAACTAGGCGGTGGGATGACTTGTAGGGAGATGTTTATATATTTGGCCGTATGTCCTTACACCAGCAAGCTTCTGGCCACTCTAAACAATGAGATCCCATCACTGCAGTATATCCATGACGTGTGAACGTTTGAAGCGCGAACGTTGGCGACAACATGCTTCGTAGAACACCGTGTACGCCTATCTATTACCCAAAAGCGGGAGAAGCTACTTGAGCCTCGTGCCGAGGATTGGTGTCTACAAAGGGACTAGACTCCGCGATGCGAGGATTGAATAAACCCGAAAACTAGGAAGTCGGCTCGATTTGCTCCGAAGCACCCTGGAGATATAAAAAGCCTTAAGTCCATCCCGCCATTCTTTCAAACCCATTCCGACTCTCCTCTCTTTTCTCTGCCTCCTACATTCCCAGTCCTTCTAGGTTCCTCCAAACAATCCGTCTAATATTTCAAACATCATGATATTTTCCATTGCCATCTTTTGGACTTTTCTTCTCGCCTGCACCTCGTCCAATGCTGCACCCCTCAGCGCACAATCCGTTACTGTCTTCAATCCTCGCATAACGTCGCCCAAAGCGGCCGTTCTCTGGCCAACGGGATCTACGCACAACGTGACATGGGGTATGTAGGCTGTTTACTATCACGGTGCCAAAGTTGTGAAATATGGTTATCCTCTAGACACGAGTAACATTCCTAGCGAGAAACATGGTTCGACTGGCGTGCTTATGATCGGTCACTATGCTAATAACAGCGAGAACCTTGACATTGGTTCGTCAATGCAATTTAGTACGACGCATTCTGACATTTCCCATCCAATAGATCATCCTTTGGCTACGAATTTCTCAATCGACAAGGGATGGGTGGGCGTCACCATCCCTCAATATCTTCCATGCCGCAACGATTACTTTGTTGTCCGTAAGTTTATTTTTCCTTCTTGATCTCTTCCATCTCTCATGTTCGCATAAACAGTTTTCGGTGACTCGGTATCTATCTTTGATGACTCTTCCAGATGACAATGCTAACCTGGGTTTACTGTAGGGAAACAGGTCACCGGAGTTCAGGGTATGCAAAACGTGATCACGATCCACTCTCAGGCTTGTTTATTCTGTCCCGAACGAACTACGGATTCTTTCGTTACATTACGCTACCTAGTAATTCTTCCACAATTCTCTCGTTTTGTTTTCTTATTATGTAAAACAAACTAAGTATTGTAATAATTTTTTTTTTCTTCAATGCATAATGCCCAACCTCCTTGTCTGACATCAGGAAAAATTTCAACTCCGAAATTTAGCACTAATCTCCACTGTGTTAATAGAAATTCTACTAATGGGCTACAAAAGTAGACAATGGAGATAATGGGATAAAAACTAACCAGAAACCCAGGTGTTGGAGCAACCTCGGGTTATCGCTTGGTTGCCAAGTGGGGCGTGGGGGTTGTGAGGTCCGCCGCAGACCGGCCGACGACGGTTGGTCTCGATTTTCACCATTGCCATGTTGCGGTTTCATTGTCTCTTCGTACATCCAAATCATAACATTTTTACTGCTTGAGATCCCTTGAGTTGTAAGTACAAACTGCAATTTTACTTCCTGCCACGTTACGGTTTCAACAACGTCTCTTCGTACATCCAAATCATAACATGTTGCTTCATTTACACATTGTTTGGTTATGTAGTGCCAACAATTATGCAATCGGCTGTAATCTGTTGCAAATGCTATTTACGTACGGCCACCGATTGTCACTTAGTTTTGTGAGATACATATGTTGTTGCTTCTTCGTTGACATTCGCTATCCTGCGTTATTTGCCATCATTGTCATTGTCCGTTGGTGCCGCTGCTTTGCCTTGTTGTTGTTCTTCCATGCTTCCATGTTGTGTGAAGGGCGTTTGGGTGCTTTGGATGCTAGAATTCATGGATACAACATTTGATAGAGACTGCTATACCTATGAGCTCGGAATGTGCCTCCCGAGTTCCCGGCCTCCAGGGCTCTTTACTCGTAGCTAATCATCGCGAGGGATCTTGACCACATGGCCCTGTTTTCTTGCGCCACGCGCCTTTTGCCATTATCATGGCATAACACCTCTCAAGCTCCCGAGTTCTCTTCCGTCATATGTGCTTAGTGCCAGGCTTATCAGTCAGCCATCCTCACTATGACGACATCTGTCTCAGCCGCCAGACCCTTCATATTCACCCATAGCACGAGAATCTGTGTCGCTTAGGTTTCGGTTAAAAAAGTATTTAACCCGGAATTATTAACCAGTTATTAACAGGTTATTAACTACTTTCTAACCGTGACCTCCAGAAGGTCATGTTAAAAATTCTCTGATGAAATATATGGGTTGATGACTCAAAATCATTGCGAAATCATGTGTAGTGTGACTTCTGGCGACCTCACTTCCCTATTCAATCTCCATCAGGCTTTCCCCCCCCCTTTCGAGAGATGTCAACGGCTTTTCAACTTGGCAATCTAAAGCTCCATCTCGAAATGCTTCCAGAACAACTGCCACTTCCAGATGATCCCCAAGCTTCTGATTATGCTGAATTTTTGCCGCCATTTACAAGCCTGGAACCTACTGTTCAGCGCGTTAGAGGTGACATAGCTAGTGTTGCCAACGGCGCGGCTCGGAGCCGTGAGCCGTTAAGCCGCGCCGCTAAATCAGCTCACAGCTCAGAGCCGCTCAGAGCCGCCTGAGCTATGCCCTCAGTTCTATAACATGGAGAAGAGGTAGGTGACCTGAAATTATTTAAAAACAGTAGAACACACTCTGTAGATCTACCTAATACTATTTTTACATATTACTGCATGCTATTCCCTGGAGCCATCTTGTGAGCATTTTTAGTAATAGGTACAAGGGGAAGAACATGAGAAGATGTGCACTCATCGTCCGGTGAAGTACTCAATATCGGGGACTGCGCCAAAGAAGGCATATATGGGTGCATTCCAGCCATGTTGGAGGCGCTCTGCTTTGGGTAAGCAAATTTTTATTATTGTGGCTTTTTTCGTTTTGGAACTGTACAGAACCAGAGATGCCGGCCGCATTGTATCCTCATTATCTTCCATAGAACTAGGTACAATTGCTAAAACGACTCACTCCGAGTAGGTACAAAAGCTAGTTTCCGTCAAGACGAACATCCATACATAATTTCCCCCTGAAACTCTGGTACCGAGTGAACCCACCTGAGGGGTACGCATTTCTCAGGGGTACAATAATTTGTACCCGTACCCATACCCTTACATACCCATCCTACTTACCCGCGTGGGTCTGCATACCCATGGTATTCACTAGTTGGCTTAGCCAGCTCAGAGCCACTCAAGGTGACTCAGCGCTGTTTTGACCAGCTTAAATGCCTGAGCCTTGCCATAGCCAAGCTGAGCTGAGCTGTGGCATCACTAGACATAGCTGAGGCTGTGTCTGAAACAATCCGCACCGCATTCCTTGTGGATGGCGAGATTCTCATTACAGAATGTGGACCTGCCATATGTGCCATAGCTGATGTCTTGGCAACATATCTCCAGTGGTACCCAGTGTTGGAGCATGCAATCCATGGTATCATGTTCGTATACTCATTTAGTTATTTATAGGACATTTCGTTCCTATGATCTCTCTCTTTATTACTGTAGCTGTTGCACGTTACTGTCTATCCATATCACTTATACCCTGTAGTCATGGATATCTCTCCTCAGACTTTGCCACTACCTCGAGTGGGCTGAGCTGAGGCGAGTATCCCTTTCTCTATGTACTTGTGAACATTGCACTTACTCTATTACCCATAGTCATGTATTCTACAGGTAATCTATCAGACTTTGCCACTACCTTGAGTGGGCTGAGCTGAGTTGTGTATGCTACAGACTATACTCACTCTTTCAGGTTATGGGCCTTGGCCTTCCTTAAAATTTCCAGAAAGCAAGTCCCAAATTTATGCTCATTGATTTATCTATCTGTCCGATTCATCAATACACTCATTCACAATCATATCCTCAATGTCAACACCTACCAGTGCCATTTCATCATTGCAGTGAAACAGAAGAGGGTCTTCAGGCACTTCAATGGTACTGCTACAAAACCCATGGTTTTGGACCCCCCTACTGCAGTCAAAACAGTTTCGTTAGCCGCATGGCAGGAGAAAAAGGACACAGCAATGTACCTTTTATCACAGAAGCTGGCCGACTCAACCCTCACCAAGTACATGTGAAAGAGCACTGTTGCAGAGATGTGGTCAGCAATAATTCTTGAGTCTACACAGAAGAGCATGCTCATACGCTCAAGCATGCACTTGAAATTCATGGCTATGCACTATACATGCAAACCTCCATACTGAGCTGGACTGTGTTCGTGTTGAATACAAGACACTCTAAATGCTGATGTCGCAGTCACTGATAATGACTACTGCACCCTCATGATAAACTTCCTCCCATCCCACCTTGCATCCTTTGTTGCCCAGATATCTGCAAACACAAAGGCCATCACAATGGTTCAACATGCTGCTGGCGCAGCAAGTGCAACAACTCCTGTTGCACCCTTGGATCCAAAGCTCCTGGATATGTCGCCTGAATCTATGATGACCCTTGCATTGGAGGAGTACAATTGTCAAGCTGACAAGAAGACTTCCAAGCCCAAGGACATGGGTATAGTGGTGAGCACAATGGCGAGCAAGAAACCAGGCTCAGAAACAGGTGGAGGCAAGAGGGGAAAGGGGAAAGGACCACAGAAGCCTAAAGGGGTCTGCTGGAACTGCGGTGGCAAGGGCCACAAGTCAGATGTGTGCCCAACTCCCAAGATGGATGAGAAGTTGAAGGACCAGAAACCCAATGACCCAAAGGGGAACACAGAGCCAAAGCCAGGCACTGGTTCCTCGAACACAGCTGCTGCAAATACTGCAGCCAGCACTACTTTTGATGAAGTTGTGAGAGCATGGAGCGCATTCAACCTCTACAATGATGGATATGAAGACCCTGTCTACAATGGATCACTGTGGAATCTCATCCTACCTCACAGCTTGCACATCATATCAGACAATGGTGATGACAATGATGTCACTGACCCTGACATGCCTGACTTGATCTCCCTGGAACAATTAGACCAGAGGAGTACAGGTGACAAAAACCACGACAACGAGCATCATGCTGTTGTATTTCATGTTGGTCATTGCTGCGACATGAATCTCAGGAACAACTTGCCTGATGATGAGGACCCTGATGCAGCCAGGATTCTTGAGCTAGAGGAAGATGATGAGGAGTTGGCAGAACCTTGCATCACTGGTTGGGTTGCCAATCACATAGCCACCTTTTGCACTGATGGGAAGGATGATGATATTTTTGGCCCAATGAATGTGCCAGCACTAGTTGCTGAGTGGGATGTGTTATGGGGCAAGCCCTTTCATGCATCATTGAGAAGCCTTGCACTGATAGCATCACCACCTGCCTATTCAAAGGGTCAGATATGGGACTTATATGATTTGGGTGCTAGTCACCATATGATGCCAATCAGAGAGTACTTGATAGAATTTCAGTCCACCACACTGAAGACCCTAACTGCTGCCAATCAGCAGGAATTCTACTCAGGTGGGATAGGGGACATACTCATATCCATTCCTAATGGCTGCACCACTACTACAATCCACCTCACTTCTGTTCTATACACTCCATCTATCAGCATAACCCTAATATCAGTTGGATGCATTGATGACACTGGGTATATGTGCTTATTTGATAACAGATGCTGTAAAATTCACAGGAGCAATGGGGAGCTGGTCAGTGTTATACCAAAGAGACAGGTTCTGTACTGGGTTATCAGAGACATCAAGAAGCCATCAGCACATGTCGTGAAGCCCACAAAAATTACAGTGATGGATTTACACCATTGCATGGGTCATATTGCACCTCATGCTGCACATGAACTAGTCATGAAAGGGCTGGTGACAGGCTTGAAGATTATTCCTTCAGATGTGCCTGAGGAGTGTGAAGCATGCATCAAAGCAAAATTAACACACCAAGAAATGCCCAAAACCCACCAAGGCGAGAGGGTGACCAGATTTGGTGAAGAAGTTTGGTCAGATTTGTGGGGACCACCAAAAGTCACTACACTAGGTAGGTGAAAATATTTTGTTAGCTTCACAGATGACCATAGCTGATGGATGACTGTAATAACACATTCTCAGGTGGCAGTGGTGAGGCACAGTTTGTAAACCATATAACATCAAAACATTAATTTAAGGTAAATGGAATGTATATTATCTAAATGGAATGTATATTATCTAAATTTGGCATAACCTCTGCATAAGTCTTAATGCAAATTATCTTTATTATATGCCCCCAATCCAAAAATTCTACCTACCCTCAGGCCCCTCCCAAGGGTAAGGGTTGGCTGAGGGTATAAAATTCTGTACCCTCACCCCTACCCTCACCTACCCTTGACAAATACCCCCAGGGTTTTGCATACCCCTGCCATTCACTACTGTCAATGTTTGATGTTTGATGACAGATTCCTTGATGGCTGCAAGCAGATTGATGGCTCTGACTTGAAGAAGATGGTGGAGATATTCAAGGCTGCACAGACACAAAATAGGGCTGATGGAGAGACTGTGCTTAGGGTCACTGATGCATATGAGCTAATTTCTCAGCAGTGTGTGTCTGATCATAACCTTCTGTACCAGATTCTATGGGTTAATTACTACACTGAGATGCAAGAAGCCATGTGATGGTTTAGCTGTCTTAAAGCCTCTCCCAAATGTGTGTATGATGCATTGATCTCGTCTCAGGCATGCTTACAGTAAACTGACTGTTTGAGAATAGCCTCCATCTATAGAGGGTTGTAAGGGCAACCTCAAAGCCTCACTTAATAGTGAGCTAACAGAGGGGAATCCAAAGTTAATATTATACTATGTAATACAGACACTTCAGGTGCACTTAACAGAGGGGAATCCAAAGAGAAAACTCTAAGGACCCATTTGTCAATGCCCAGTATATGTGAAAGACCCGAAAATCAAATAATAGGCTAAAAATAGCAAAGGCAGAAATAGGCAGATCAAGCTGTGGAATGATGTCACCTTGATGGGTAAACATCCAGAAGGGGTCCTGCCTCTAATAATAATAGAACTGTCAACATGTACCAACATGGGAAAAGCCAAAATATAATCATAAAATAGGTATAAAATCATAGAAAATCATAGAAAATGCAGAATAGGGTGAAATAGAATATATAAAAATATGGGACGAGCACAGAAAATTGCCCAGATGCCTGGGACACTTTTCCTTCCCCTTAAATTACCCCCTTTCTAGATGCATCACCCTGATAATAGGTCCATTGCATGCCCTAGGGTCTGGAATGGGTTTCAAACATATTGACATGTTACAATTCACAATCCCAACCCCTACGAACACCATGAATTTGATTTTAAACCTATTTTGAACCATTTCAGATGACTTTGAATAATTTCAAACAGTTTCAAATGACTTCATGACACTTTGAACACCTTTGAACAACTTTGCACTACTCCGAATGATGTTGGCCACCATTTTCGAAAAACTTTTGACTTACATGACACATCCAGAATGAACCATTTCATCACATATCGAGCACTACTGGACACGAGGAGAGACAACAAAAGATTTAGAATGTGATAAATGCAGTTTTGTGTTTCAGTGATATATTGAAGCAATAAGGTAGGTATTTTTACTATACTGGGACAATGTACATTTCAATTATTATCGTTTAATTTGCTTTATGTTTTACAAGAACTCCCTTATTGTTGTGTATATGGCCTCATGTTTTCCACATGCTATATTTCCTTTTTGGTACTATCTCTTCAAAATGTATATAGGCTTGTACTAGTTACTTAAAACTACAGACAAGGGAACAGAGAAGAAGTTACCCTCTCTATTATCATTTGATTTAAGAGCCATTCCTTTGAGTCCAAGTCTCACTGGTATCTCTAAGTTCTGTGAAATATTGCAAACTTCTTTGAACTTTCATATTCGTCCTTCAACTTATCACATATCACCCACCATCTCTCAAAAAACACTTTTCATTTGCTATATTCATTCCTTGATATACCTTGACACCAGTCCAACTCTTTCAAAAATCCTTGAACCTCTTCGAACATCTTTGACCTTCCTCAAAACTACTTCAAAGATCTTTGAACATCTTCATACCACTTTGAACCTCTTTCAAACCTCTTTGTATGCCTCTAAAGACTATTCACAACATGCCTCATCATTTCATGTCTTTCACTACAACTTTTGGATATCAGCAGTGATATTTAGTACCAACTCGCACTCTTCCTCTAGCCTGTGTTATCCTTCTTAGACCTTTTAACAGGTTTTTGTTAGGTTTCCAGGTCGAGTATTATCACTGATGCATTCAAAATCATATCTGGCCAAAGTCGGATGCCTGGATGCATTGAGGTGCAGAAGGATGACACCAGTGGAACTCCTTGATCAACCATGAGGCATTTACATTGGACTCTGCAACCCAAGAGTTCTCTTCATACCCGTAACCCTTCCAGTGCACCAGGTATTCAAGTTTACCTTGATGTAAGCAGCTGTCTAGGATGGACTCGACCTCATACTGAGGTTCGCCTTTGATGACTGTAGACAGTGGAGGAGGTCATTCCATGCATCCAGGAAATGGATTTGTGGGAGCAGGCAGCAATTTTATGACATGGAAGATGGGGTGGAGTCTGGACATTGACTGTTGTAGCCATAGGCAGTAGGCATGCGATCTGACATGTCTAGTGATAAGGAACGGTCTGAGAAAATGATGGGTGAGTTTCTTGGATGGGTGCATGGTGGAAATGTCACTAAAGTTGAGGTAGACATGATCACCAACCTTATATGTGAGTGTGGGTGAGTGACACTGGTTGTAGAAGCATGCCATGTTGTCCTTTGCCTTATCCAAAGCTGACTTTGCCTCCTCCAAGGTGTCCTTCATCTGCTCTGTGAACTCGTTCACCATCTCCAAGTGTGAGAGTGCTTGCCAAGGCTCGAAACCCATACATGGGTGTCACCCTGTGTTGAGGAAGAAAAAAGTTTGTTGGGTGGAGGAGTAGATGTGATTGTTGTATCTAAACTCAGCTATGGGGAGGAGGTCTTTCCAATTGTCCTGTTGCTCATTGATGAAGATGTGGATGTACTGCTCCAGTTCTTGGTTGACTTGCTCCATCTGTCCATCTGTCTGTGGGTGGTAGTCAGTTGAGGCGAGGAGTTTGATCCCGAGCAGGCAGTACAGCTCTCGGATAAACTCTGTAATGAACTGTGGCCCTTGATCACAGAGAAATGTGCCAGGTAATCCATAAAGCTTCTACACATGGTGCAGGTAGAGTCAAGCTGCTGCAAGCACAGTGACAGTCATATGAGTGGGGATGAATTGAGCTTGCTTCCCAGCAGAGTTGACTGTGCACATTACTGCATCAAACCCATTGGACTCTGGTGGTTTCACTACAAAGTCCACACTGACAACATCCCAACAACTCTCTGGGACTGGGAGGGGGTGTAACTCACCCATGGGCTTGCATCATGGAGTCTTGGTGCATAAGCAGAGATCACAGGTGTGACAGTACTGACCAATGAGTCAAGACATCTAGAGCCACCAATAATTCTGTAATATGTGATCCAAGGTCTTCCGATGCCCAGTGATAATGCTTGAGCTGGAAACCTAACAAAATCCTGTTAAAAGGTCTAAGAAGTATAACACAGGCTAGAGGAAGGGTGTGAGTTGGTACTAAATGTCACCACTGATACCCAAAAGTTGTAGTAAGAGACGTGAAATGATAACAAAGTCCGAACTGTCAGCTTCTACATGGAAGGGACATGAGTTGTCAGTAAAGGTAAGGATTGGAGTGGAAGTGACCATTGCTTTGAGCTTCTCAAATGCCTTCTGCTGTGCATTTTTCCACCTCCATGCCTCCTTGCCAGTGAGGTCGAATAATGGGTGTGCATAGTGTGAGAAATCCTTAATAAATCAACAATAGAAATTGATGAAGCCCAGAAAATACTGCATCTCTTTCTTGTTCTTGGGTGTGGGCCAGGTTGTAATGCCAGCAACCTTGACTGGGTCCATCTCCACCTGTCCATCTGAGATAATCAAACCCAAGTACTCAATTTGTGTCTTTTCAAACTTACACTTGTCATAATGAAGGTAAAGTTTGTGCCACCAAAGTCATGCTAGCACTGGGCATGTGATTCAACGATGTTTATTGAGGTCTTGAGTGAAGATGAGGATGTCATTGAGGTAGATACAGACAATACCTTCCAATATAAGATTATGGAAGATGTCATTCATCATGGTCTGAAAGGTGGCAGGACTATTAGTGAGACCAAAGAACATGACAAGCGGTTCAAAAAAACCATGGTTCATGTGAAAAGCTGCCTTCCACTAATCCCCTTTCTTTATCTGCACATTGTTGTAACCCTAACAGACATCAAGCTTGGTAAAGTAACATGCCCTGCAGAGTTCATTGATGAGTTCAGATATGAGGGGTAGTAGATGGTAGTGGATGGTGATTCTTGACTGTGATGTCGTTGAGGCATTAATAGTCTTGAACTGATCAAAGGGACCCATCCTTCTTTTTAACAAAGAAGAAAGGTGAGGCCATGGGTGACTTTGAAGGGTGGATACGAGCAGAAGCCAAGTGTTCATCAATAACTTGTTGAGTTGTCATTGTTCTTCAGGGAAGAGAGGATAGACCTTCTAGGAAGAGGGCATGGCATCCAGCATGAGCTCAATTGCATGACTCCATGGCTTACAGTTAGGAAGTGAGTTGAAAGATTTCTTGGAGAAGACATTCTTGAAGTCATGCAGGTGAGGAAGTACTGAGTCAGTAAAGAATTTGGGTGCACTGTTCTTGTGGAAGGCCTCCATGAAGCACTGAGAGACATTTGAGGTGGCATGCACCTCATGTGAATGGTTAATAGCACTGTAGAAAATTTGGTCATCTTCCTCGATCTCCTCTACTTCCTCCACATCAGAATCAGAATCAGGTGTGAGATCTGGAATGTCTTCCAAGTCCACATCAGCTATAGGCATTGAACCAGCATGACACTTTCAAGTGCACTGTAAGAGGACCTTTCACCCTTGATGTTCCTATCAAGTGTGCTGTAAGAGGACCTTTCACCCTCAACATTCCTGTCTGCCTTCAGTGAAGCAAGTATAGCAACGAGAGGGACAACAACTCATCATGACTTTACCTGTCACCCAGTCGACCTCAGAATTATAGTTATAAACCCATGGTAGCCCAAAATTGCCTCCTGCTTCTTCAGTTGGGTCACAGCAAAAAGAGCCCATTTACTGTGGTCCTTGTACTGGAGGACTAGGTCAACAACCTCCTGAATCACCCCAGCTTTATTTGGGGAATCATCCACATTGTAGACAGGTATGAGTTGAGATAATGAGCAGGTATTGAGTTGTTTTTGTTGAACCAGGTACAAATCAATGAAAAGGCCCATGGCACCTAGGTCCAGGAGAGCAGAGACATTGAGTACTTACCCTGTATCCATAGTATGCAACTCAATCTTCAATTCTAGTAATCATTGAAAGAGGGTAGACACCACAATGTATTTGCATAGTAGCTTGCACTCCCAAGATTTCAATCTGGGCAGAGGAGGAGGGGGAGAGGAAGGGGTAGGCATATCTTTAGTTACTTCAGAAGGGTCTAGAGAAGGAATGGTTATGGAATAAGATTTATCCTCTAGTGAATTAACAGACAGAACTTCAAAGTGGTTATGGACAGGCAATGATGGCATACTGTTCACTCATTGCTGTCTCTTCTTCTTTAATCTCCTCTTTCTCCAACCCTTCAAGATCCAAAAGTGCCAACAGATCTTGGAGGAGCTCATCTCATCCCTCAGGCATAACTTTACAGATGTCTTGGCCATGGGAACAGTTTTGAGCCATGTGTCCAGTTTCCCCACAGCAGTAGCAGAGATCTAGCCTGCAAGCTTGACTATGGCCTGCATTGACATCCATTGGAGCAGGGGTATTGGAGTTCAGTGCTGAGGGCTGGCACATAGGGATGGGATTAGGATGAGAGGGTACCCGATTAAAGGTGTGGGGAGCATGGGTGGTGGTAGGAGTGCACAAGGCCACAGTGAATGCCACATTTGTGAATCAGTTCTCATCACAGAGAGAAGCAGCCTTGTACCATGCATTTATGTTATCATCTGCTGGGTGTCCTTCCAACATCTGTGCAATCTGGTCTTGGACTTCCCAGTTAAGACCTCAATAAAACTTCACCACTATGGGTAACCCACTCCCATATCTCACCATGTCCACCAGGTCTTGAAGTTCATTGATGTAATTATCCACAGATTGATGTGCTTGGTAGTAGGAGGTGGATTTGAGGTGTGTTATGGCTTGTTAGCATTCATTGAAAGGGCAGAAATGGCATATAAACTCATCACAAAAGTCCCCCCAGGTAGAGAATGGAAGGGAGCCACATTCTTTGGTTTGGTGTAATATATGGTCAACATAGAAATAGGCGCGCTCAGACTTCATGTATGTGAGGGCCCAATAAATTTTGGCAGCATCATCCACAAATTGGTTTGAGCATAGACTGATGTATAACTTGCAGGAATTGAGGAAGGCACATCCATAGGAATGCATGCCATTGAATTCAGTGGAGGGCACTAGTTTAATGCATGCATCTTTGCTTGGGCACACATTAAGCAGTGCATGCATGCTTGGCATGCTAAGAGTCGAAATGGGCAGAGTGGGGTTTGACTAGATAGTTCTAATGAAGGTTTCAATGGTAAAAGTAAGTGTGTCAATTTGTGCACAAATTCCAGCAACATTGCCTTCAAGCATATTGATGCACTCTGGGGTGTCCATGGTGCTAGGCAGCAGGTCGGGTGAACATGGTGTGACTAGAGGCAGGAGTGTCTGGGATGCTGTGTAGGGAGTCTGAGGAGCTTTGGGAGTTGTCTTCTACTCCATACCTCTTTATCTTGGCAGAGTGTCCAAGATTTTGAGCCTTATGGGAGAGTTTTCTACTAAGAGCAACCTAAAAGCCTCACTTAATAGTGAGCTAGCAGAGGGGAATTCAAAGTTAATCTTATACTACATAATACAGACACTTCAGATACACCTAACAGAGGGAAATTCAAGAAGAAAACTTTAAAGACCCATCTGTCAATGCCCAGTATATGTGATAGACCCAAAAATCAAATAATAGGTTAAAAATAGCAATAGGCAGAAATAGGCAGATCAAGCTGCAGAATGATGTCACCTTGATGGGTAAATGCCAAGAAGGGGTCCTGCCTCTAAGAATAGAACTGTCAACATGTACCAACATAAAAAAAAACCAAAATATAATCATAAAATAGGAATAAAATCATAAAAAATTATAGAAAAGGCAGAATAGGGTGAAATAAAATATATAAAAAATGGGATGAACACAGAAAATTGCCCAGACACCTGGGACACCTTTCCTTCCCCTTATAATGGTAATGTGGGCTGCAGCAAGTGGACAAAGGGGGAACAAGAATGATGGGAGCATATTTATGTGCTCATCCCATCTGCAGTCAATGAGGGTATCTTGTTCCAGCTGATAAATGGTCAGCCCATCACATCACCTGATCTTACTGTATATGAGAGGAGCTGTTCAATATTTCTTCATCCTTGGCATGGAAAACAAAAATGCTGTAGTTAGTAATTTGGGTTGGTTTATTACTAACATGATTCTTGTGTTGACATTCTGAATTGGACAGAACATATCCATTTTCACCTAGGACATTCAGTATCCAGTCACTTAGTTCATTTTGAGTGCCCAGCAAAGAAGATTGTCTACACATCAAAAGATCCCCAGAATCCTAAAGTTGTGGTCATCTTTCAAGGTTGCTGCTCACACCCTCCATGGCCCAAGAAAAAGCTATCAACAGCCACAAAGGATGACCTTCAGTGATGCCTGGATGCATTTGGTATTTTGGGTGCCACCACAGACAGAGTTGACAATGGTAAGGAAATCAATCAATAACATGCTTAGTGATGGGAAAGTTCAGTTCAGTCCAGTTCAAAGGAGATTTTTGCTGAATCAAGGATTGGACTGAGGTTTCAGTTTAGCACATTGCCCAAACCCTGAATAGAACTGATGGTTCTGGTTCAACAACTGTTCAGTTCCACTTCAGGGGCATCTGAACCAAGAACTGAACTTATTTAACAAAAGAAATCATTTTTTTGAAAGGAAGAGGCTGAAAATAATATTCATGATCTGGATACAACTTGAATAGCACAATAGTCCTTTTAACAGTGAATAAAGTGGAGGGCCACCCCCATGTCACGTTTGCAAGTGAGGGGTAGTCAAAATCGTGCGTGTGATACATACTGTGATGACAAATGTATGTAAACAACATGTCAATAATTAATGAAGATATGTTGACTGGGCACATTCAGGGATTATACAAAGGCTCTCCTTGCTGTCATTCAAGCTGGGATTGCCTTGCTTAGTAAATCTTTAATATGTAGTTAAATAAAACTTAAGTAAATCAATAGTTAATGTAGTGATCAGCTGCCTGGGCTGCCCTCCACTTGTTGATGGGTACAAGGCATGGGTCACAGGCACCCCAGGTGTGACCTGTACCTATACCCATGAGTACCCCTATGTGTGGATTCATAGTTGAGAGGGGCTGGGCTAGCTTTGTAAATTTGACAGTTCAAACCTGTTCAAACCTGTTCACATGCATTTGCTCATCTGTGATATTTTGAGAACTGTGAACTGGACCTACTGTTCAGTTTGGGCTGTACCTCTGAACCTTGAACTGAACTTGTGGTTTGTTTGGTTAGGTTCAGGTTTGAACTGAAAAGTTGAACTGAACTTTACCATCACTAAACATGCTATATCATCCATTTAATCTTTCTGGGCCAGCCTCCACAACTGTTGCACTTCTCAGTTCATCATTGAGTGCTAAACATGAAGCCTTCTAAAATAGAAAGCTTCTTTGAGACAGGCACCCTGTAACGACCTCTTTTGTAACCCTTTAAAGTCTGGTCCAGTCCAGTTTTTTTCCCCATTTGGAAATAACTGAAACTGGAACCAGTTACCATATTAGGCAATATTGAGAAAACTGGACCTTAACTGGTCCAAACTGATTCAAATGTTGAAATTGAATCCTGATACATGCTATACATGAGGCCATGCATGCAGCACACACATGTTACTGCGCTTACTGCGCATACATATGGTAAACACATTCCCGGGTCATGTGACATCCTTACTATTATGTATATAAGGAGAACCTGTACTATAGAAGATATATAGTGTTCTTACCTCTGCTAAACCCTAGCTCTAAGACTAACTAAACCCCAGGTAGGTTATAAGGAATGTGTCGTCTCTTCCCCTGTGCAGCGTATGTAGTCTGCTCCAACAGGTTATGGGCCCTGCTGTGCACGTCGCGAATGCGCCTTAACTGGCTGCAAATGACGTTGACTTCATTGTCTCCAAATTGTAACCTTGCGCTCTTCGTGAGCTGCATTTAAAAACCCAGGTTGACTAGGGTTAACCACTCTGAAGGAGTGTTTTTGCCTGAGATTATGGAACATGTTTTCTTGAATAGAGGACTGATTGAGCGCTTTTACCAGCTGCCACTATAACATCATGTCTTCAACTCTTGAAAAACTCATACAAACTTTCGACAGCTCTAACTACATTCAATGGGCCGACTCAATGAAGGCATGGCTCAGGTCTCAGGGCCTCTGGCAAATGACTAGTGGGATGGAACTAAAACCACCCCTGGCGCCCCCTTTGATGGTGACAAATGCTGCACTAGTAGCAGAAGCTAATGCCAAGCTCCAGACCTGGAACAATAAGAATGACCAGGCTATTGGTAGCCTAGTGCTCTGCCTGGCCCCCTCTATTTGGCAGCGTGCCAACACCAAGGACACTGCTGAGGAGGTGTGGGATCTCATCTGCACCGACTATGGTGTCGATGGCCCCTCCCAAGTCTTTGCAGACTTTAGGTCTGCAATCGCAATCAAAATTCTGGCTGTGAATCCTGCACCAGAGATTGCCAAAATGGCTGATAAATTCGAGCACCTTATGGCTGCCAATGTTGCCATCCCTGAATTAGTACAGGCAATGATTTTACTTGCTGCGATGCTGTGCGAGTATGATTCTCTATCTGCCACGGTCCTTAACACGACCGCTACTAGAGCCTTGATGTTTAAACATGTCAAGGACTCCATTGTTGCTGAGGCCTCACAGCACACAGCAGTTGGAAAGCCCATCAGCCCGCCTCAGGCCACCAAGCTTTCTGCTGTCAAGCACAAAGGGGGAAACCCCAAATGGCAATCTCAGGGCAACAATGGAGATTCATCCTGAAAGCGTGGATGACGTGGAGACAAAAAGACTAAAGAGGAAAAACCTAAAGAGAAACATTCCCACCTCGCCTCACAAGCCTTTACTACTATAAATGGTAATGGCACCATCATACCACTGATGCTGCTCATCCAGCGCATCGAGAAGCGTGAACATACTCCCACAAGGGATCCTCACCACTGACCGCCTGCACAGGCATACACGGGTGCAGCCTCTACCTCTCATTCGGTCTATACTGAATATCAGCAGGCTCAAGACACCCTCGAGCAAATGAATCTCCCACGCAGCGCAAAAAATCTGCGACTGCTGGAAGAGCACCTAACAGTGTGAGAAGGTAAGAGGAGGAGGATTGAACCAGAACCAAGGATCGTAGAGGTAGAAGATGATAGCGTCTCTCTTGGATCGGAACCTGCTGTTTCTGATGAAGAAGTATGGAAAGCCATCGACGAAATGCTCATCGATGAACTGCTTGAAACAGGTACATATGATGAAAGGTCAGTCCTTTTCCCTGCCACAAGCACAAGAATTAACATTCCATTGATCACAGCGAACTTTTCATGTGAAATTTTACTGCTACTAAATGTATCATGGAACAATTTACATCTTAATATATGTGTTACGTGTGCAAATAGAAATTGTAAGAAAGGTGCTGACTGGATCATGGATTCAGGCACATCAAAACACTTCACTGGTGAAATATAAGATTTTGCTTCTTATGAACCTTTACTGAGAAAGGACTCTACCCTGGTTCAAACAGCCATGGGTACTACTCATATAGTAGGGAAAGGAGCAGTCTTCATTAGACATCAGGTAGTATGTCATGGGAAGTCAGAGATGCGTAAAACACGATTATACCCCGTCTACTACATACCCAACTGTAATGCTCGATTACTGTCAATGGGCATCTTCTTGCAAGACAGAGGTGATGTGCGTGGTTCCTCCACACACATTTCATTTTTTCAAGCAAGGAAACCCAATTATGGATTGCGTCCCTCTTATGAAATGTGACACTATTTATTGGGCTCAGACTCATATATTGAGCACCAAGGGAATCAATGTCGCGACAATGTATGTCGCAGACTACTCGACTTGGCATAAGTGATTTGGACACCCATCCAAAGAGGCGCTAGGGAAGATGCCTAATAGCACCATAAAATTCCTGAGGAATTTAATTATTCCTAAAGACAAAATTATATGTCCAGGGTGCACTAAAGGGAAAATGACCTCAAAATCTTTTCCCGAATCAGATTCACATGCAGAAAGACCCTTTGAATTAATACATTCCGATCTAAAGGAACTCCCAGTACTATCGTACCATAAACATAAATACTTTATTGTATTTCTGGATGACAAGACATCACATATCTGGGTCCAATGCCTTAAAAAGAAATCTGATGCTGCTGTGGCCATCAGACAATTTCGGGCAGTAGCTTTGACACAGTATGGCGCTACAATCAAGCACTGGCATGTTGATCCAGGGGGGGAGTTCAAAGATTGTGAGCTACAAAATGTGCTCAAGGACTTTGGCATCAAAATAGAGATGTCTGCACCCCACATTCACCAACAGAATGGGCGCGCAGAGCATGCCATAAGGACAATAATGGAAAAGTTGCAAACCCTGCGATTTACCACATGTCTACCACAATCTTGGTGGGAATTTTGCATTGAACATGCAACACACCTATACAACCGAACCCCAATAAGGCGCCTGAAATGGCTGACACTGGTTGAGGACCTAACAAAGGTCTGCCCAGATCTAAACAATCTGAAGGTTTTCGGTTGTGGTTCTTATATCTACCTACCCAAGGAGAAGTGTCCAAACACATTGGCTCCTCAATCGGAGTTGATGACATACCTTGGATTAGAAGATGGCATTAAAGCATACCATTTCATGCGACCTAGTGGTGCAATATTCATTGGTGCTATGGCACTATTTGATGAAATGTTGTTCCCATGCAGTCCCAGAGCTAAAACTCCTGCCAATATGGACCTTGGTGATTTTCCACCTCCAGAAGCAGAAGATGATGACCACTCATCTGGAACGGATGGCGATGATTCTATACCGCCACAAGATCCGCCCCTTCCTCCATCATCAGAAAATGATGATGATGATGTACCAAGTAAGCAAAAGGCACATGACAATGTGACAGATGCTCCTCCTCTGCCGCCTCCAGTAACCACTGAGGACTTTCGTCCAAGACGTGATGATCAACAGGAATGGCAGCAATTGCCCCGTCGATCAGTCAGGCAGAGGAACATCCCACACCGTCCTGCCAATACCTATGGAGAGAAGTGACTCCCCTCTGACATAGAGAGAGACATTGCATGTGATTGATATTGGAAGAGATCTGTAGGTCAAGATTCAGATCATAACTGAACACGACCACAATCTCAACAGAAAGAACCGGTTGCTGGACCGAGTTCAGCACCCCATGAGAGTGTGCCTGATTCCAATGATCAAGAACATGATCACCCAATGGGGGAACTGGATAAAGCAGGTTATATAAAAAAGATAACCAAGGAAGGAGGAGATAAGCTTATTCACTGGCTGTTGTCAAAAGCAGTCAAACCATCGAGCGAAATAAGCCAAGTTCCAACCCAATTTCGCAATATTGCATGCCTACCACGGCAGCAGCAACGTGAGTGGCAACAAGCTTGTCATGAAGAATTAGAGGCTCTTCATAAGCGACAAGTCTATGACATCATCGATCTTCCACATGATCGAAAAATGATCAAAAATAGATGGGTTTTCTCCATAAAATCGGATGGAAGAAAACGAGCCAGACTTGTGGCCAAAGGCTTTTCACAAGTCGAAGGCATTGACTTTGATGAGATTTTCTCACCGGTAGTCTGCTATGCGACCGTACACCTCATGATTGCACTTGCATCTCTAGAGGGCATGCATATGACTGGCCTAGATGTAAAAACCGCATTTTTATACGGCAAACTAGATGAGGAGATCTATATGGATCAACCCGAGGGTTTCAGACTCGAGGGAAAAGAGCACAAAGTATTGCGCTTATGCCGAGCATTGTATGGCCTTAAACAAGCCTCACTTGCATGGTGGAAAGAGCTAGAGGCATTTATGCACACCATTGGGTTTGTGTGCGCCAGCTCTGATGCTGGCATTTTCATACACAAGGATCCTAAGACAGGCAGCATTGTTATTGCACTCGTCTATGTTGATGATGGCTTGTTCATGGGGAAAAACAAAAAACTTGTGGATGAAAAGAAAAATGCTTGTCTAAAGCATTGGGGGTGCCATAGTACATAGTACTGAAAAAGTCATGGAATTCTTAGGCATGCACATCACCCAGACTGCAAGCAAAGTGAAACTCGATCAAACTGAATATCTTGCCAAAGTGCTTGAGAGATTCGAGATGAAAAATGCCAAAGTGACCCCCATTCTACTCCCAACTGGTTACAGACCATCGGAAAACACAGCAATGCCCAACGCGATGCTTAGATCAAAATATCAGTTTGTGATCGGATCTTTATTGTATCTGATGCTTGGAACGTGACCTGATATCGCTTATGCGGTAATCAAGATGTCGCAATTCTCAGCTAATCCTAGCCAAGAACATCTAGACAAAGCGATGTACATCATGCACTATCTGGTGGGAACCCAGAAATATAACATTGTCTATGATGGTAAGAAGTCTGAGGGGCTACAGGCCTTCACAGATTCTGATTGGGCAGCTGACACTCTCAAACGCTGATCTACAATGGGTTACTTTGCTACTCTAGTGAGTGGCATTGTGTGTTGGCAGTCCCATTTACAAAAAACTGTAGCACTGTCATCTACAGAAGCCAAATATATGGCTCTCTCCAACACTTGTCAACAGATAGTGTGGATAGAGTCCTTATTCCAGGAACTTGGATATGTACTGAAGCGTGTACCAATCTGCGCTGATAACTAGGGATCCATCTTTATTGGATCAAATCCAGTTCAGGAAAGAAGGACCAAACATATAGACATTTGCTACCACTATACGTGCGAATGCATAGAAAATGACAAAGTCACGGTCATTTTCATTCCTGGAAGTGATAATCCGGCTGACATGTTCACAAAGAACCTTGGTGCTGTCTTATTCAGGAAATTTAGAGACTCTCTCAGAATTATTTTTGAGATTCAAACTTAGCTGCTTAGAGCACTGTACAGTTTGAGGGGGGGTGTTGAAATTAAATTCCCATGCATACTGCATACACGAGGCAATGCATGCAGCACACACATGTTACTGCACTTACTGCGCATACATGTGGTAAACACATTCCTGAGTCATGTGACATCCTTACTATTATGTATATAAGGAGAACCTGTACTATAGAAGATATATAGTGTTCTTACCTCTGCTAAACCCTAGCTCTAAGACTAACTAAACCCCAGGTAGGTTATAAGGAATGTGTCATCTCTTCCTCTGTGCAGTGTATGTAGTCTGCTCCAACACTATCAACAACCTTTCAAAATGATAGTATCTTGACAAAAAATGATACTGAAACAATCATTTAGAACTGAATCAGAATAGCAGATCCAACAACTAACCATGAATATTCCACCTGAAAGCGAATGGAAAGTAGAGCAATTACAGAGGTACAGTGAGGGACAAAACCTTTCGAATGATTTTTGAAGTTGAACTATTTCTTGAATAACTCAAGAACAACTCAACCACCAAGTCCAAATTTGGGATAGTGGTAGAGTATCATGTGACTGATGAGTTGCAATTTTTTATTACATAATCTTAATTTGTTCCCATGTTATTAATATTTTACTGGCACAAGTCCATTTGAAAGGTTTTGTCCCTCTGGTATTATAAAATATTATTCTAATATTCTAGTACTTGGTATAGCCCCCCTTTGCCTGTAACACAGCCTGAACCCTTCTAGGCATACTCTCTATCAGATTCTGACACACAGATGCTGGAATATCATTCCACTCCTTCTGTACTCTCTCCTACAACTCTGCAATTCCAGATGCTGGAGTATCATACTCTCCAAGTTTAACCTTGAGGTGATGCCAAAGATGTTCAATGGGGTTAAGGTCTGCTGATTGAGGGGGCCACTGCATAACCTCTAATCCACTGTCTTGAAGCCATTTTTGGGCCTTGTGTTTGAGGTCATTGTCCTGCTAAAAAAGAACATCTGTTGGGTTTTTCTGGTAATACCTGATTGATTCTTGAAGTTCATCATTCAGAATGCTGACAAAAAGGTCAGCATCCATTCTCCCATCAATCTTGGTTGCATATCCAGGCCCTTCCCAGAACATACAGCCCCAGATCATCAGAGAACCCCCTCCAAACTTGATTGTCCCCTGCACCAGCCTATCACTCAACCCCTCTCCTGGCTTTTTCCACACCCATTTCTTCCCATCTGACCCCAAATGATTGATTTTGGTCTCATCTGACCATATAACCCTCTTCCAGTCCTCCACTGTTCAGTCTTTGTGTGCTTCTGCAAAGTCCTATGCTTCTTGGAGAGAAAAGGTTGTTTTCACTTGCTTACACCCTTCATTCCAGTGCCTCTGAGTGTTCTTTGTACTGTCTTCACAGTAAATGATGTGTTGGTCATGTCTTGTAAGGTTTTGGTGACCTGAGTGGCATTTTCAACCTTCTGAAAAGTGATGAGGTGAATGGCATAGTGGGTGTCAGCAGGTGAAAGCTTCCATGGACAGCCAACAACAGATTTGGAAAGTATTGAATGATGTTTGGAGCGAATATTGGATACAGAACCAACACTTATACCAGTGATGGAGGAGATAGCAGGACAAGACTGCTCTTTGTCAAGCAGTTCAAGAACATGAGTGTGTTGAGCAGGAGTAAGTGATCACATGAGTGTATGTGGGGGGATTTGTTGTGGGAAATGACAGAAAGTTGGACACAGAGTATATATACATATTTTCACCAAGTCACATAGTTTTATTTGTACTTATTTGCTTTGATTAAACAAAGTTGTGTGCCTGATATACCAGAGGGATGAAACCTTTCAAATAAACTTGTGCTAGTAAAATATTAATAACATGGGAACAAATCAAGATTATGTGATAAAAAAATTGCAACTCATCAGTCACATGATACTCTACCACTATCCCAAATTTGGACTTGTTTGGTTGAGTTGTTCTTAAGTTATTCAAGAAATAGTTCAACTTCAAAAATCATTTGAAAGGTTTTGTCCCTCACTGCATGTCTTTGCATCATCAGGTTGATTGCCTTTGACAGGTAGACCAGGATACCACACTGGGTATCCTTTATGCAGAAGGATACACAATATGTTCTGATTACCTGACACATGTCAACTGCGGTACAGTCAGGCAAATCGTGAAAAATGTCATCATGGAAAGAAAGTATGCTTAGTGAATAAGGCAAAGAATGCTAAGAAAGAACTTCAGAAACAGAGGCAAAAGAGGAATGGATTGCTGCTCAACTTCTTTAAGGACCCAAAAGCTACATGCATTCCTTCAACTGTCAGCAACCCATCACCCATTCACATTAATAGTTTGCCCCAACAAACAGTTGGAGACACTGGAGTCATTACACCAACAAACATGGAGAGTGAGGGAGCAATACCACTATTGAAACTCATTCCAGAGCAGGCATCCAGCAGCTTTCTCAAGAGATTCCAGTGTCTCATCAATGACCTACCAGTTATGATTGCTGAAGGCACAGATCATGACATGCTTGCCATATTCAGTGGAAGACCATGTGATTTCAGTGATACAAATATTTAAGGATCCAATTTCCACAAGTAGTGCAATAGCAGACATCAACACTGAAACTACTGGATGATCTATGTGGAAGCGAGCAAGGGGCCACATTGTTGATAAGCTGAATCTAAACTCATGTCTTTGTGGGTCAGTTGTTGATCTGTCAACAGAAGGCATTGTCAAGTGCAAATGAACATTCTGTGAGACACAATGGGTAAGTACATTTGATGTGGCAGATAATTTGCAAAGACTCACCTTCAAATCACACCACCTAGTATCATATTGGGTGCCTTGGAGAAGCACAGCTTCCTCAAAACTGGGTTTGTGAGGCTTGTGAGGCATCTGGCCCTTTGCGAGGAGGAAAGTGCACATGTAGATGATGTCATATTATTATAATGTGCCTGATTATGTAAGTTAGTTAGTCTGGCTGAACTCCCCTTAAAAAAAATCAACCTCAGATCAGATTTTTTGAAGCTGGCACCCCCTTGCCTGGCTGCTTCTTTTATACATAGTGTTATTTCCTCAACAGACTCTGCCAATGAAATCTGAGTCTGAGTCTGTACTAGATACAAAAAATATGTACATTTTGGTCTTCAAAATTCTTGCCCATAGTTATGGGCATGCCAATCTGTGGAGGTAGACAAGTGAGGCACAAGCGCAGGGTACAGATGTTTTGCAGGGTAGGATTCTGAAGTGCTGAAGTCATGTAATCAGTGTTCTGTTCTTTTCCCAACCTCCACCAATTGTGCATAGTAGCTAGCATCTTGTTTCTCTCGCTGTTGCAAAATCTTTCTTTTCTTGAGATTTTCATTTTCATTGACATCTGCATATATGGCAAGTGATTCAGCATGGCCAAGAGAAGAGAGTATCAGCAAACTCACACATTCAGAGTCAATGATGGAGAGTTCTGATAGTGGACAAGGCTCCACACCCTTATCTGATGCCTATGTTGCTGTCAGGGTAGAGGAAGGTCTGAGGAAAGTCAAGGGATGACAGGTGAAAGCTCCTGAAGGATCAGCCCATCTAGAAATTAGGCATTCCACACATGTAGCCTCAGCAAGAGCAAAGTCGGTCCAAGCCATTGTATAAAGGCCACCACTTGTCAAGGTGCCTCCAGGGGTAAAGCCATTAGTGGGATATCAGTATGAAGTTCTACTGACAGTAGCAGAACAGGGCAAGATGGAGCCAGTGCAAATGGGTGGTTCAATGAATGGGCCTGGAAAGGCTGATAGCTCTCGGGACATCACCATAATCCAGGCAGGTTTGAAAATTATTCCAGAGGCAAGGACAGGTCAGAAGCAGTTGGCAACCAGTGAGGCACTGGGGGCATTAGACTGCATACATGCTCCCCTTCATCAAGCATCTGCAGCAGATTTTTCTCCTACTCACTTTGTTGAACCACAGAGCAAGGATCTGCTTAGTGCATGGCAAGAGGTAGCAGCGCAGGGCTCACAGGCTGTCAAGTGGCAGGCAATGGTGGTTTGGGAGAACCTTCTTTCACCAATGTTAGTCAAACCAGAGGTACTGACACAAGCAGGTAAAGGTAAAGGGAAGGTGATTTTGACTCCCATCTTGAGTCCTGTGTCTGAAAATCCCTGTTCCACAGACAGATTCAGGATGTTTATCACACACATGACACAAATGCGGCCTGGTCAGCATTATGCTTGGAACTGCAGGGAGATGGTTATTGACCTGTAGGCTACTCTCTCATCCAGATTGTAGGTGGCAACTCCTACAGAATACTTTCTCCCAAGGCATGGAAGACCAACACTAAGAGATTAATGATAGGTCCCCAGCACAGTTCAAGCACCGATATATCAGTTTTTGCACTTTCAATTGACTTTGAATGCTTTATACAGCTCAGAATATATGCTTGGAACATCTTTGATAAGTTCCGAACCAATTTCAAGCAATATTGCAGCAATATCGGCCCTTGAACATGTCCAAAAATCTTTGAAAAACCTCGAACTTCAAAAAACATCTTCAGACACAGTATTTCCTATTCAAATGATTTTTGGATGCATGCTGGACACATGGAACACTATTTTGAGTATATCAACACATTTCAACTGCATGTGCATGCATACAATTGGTTTGAAGCAGTTTCCGATGTTTTATGCAATTTATAACAAGGACAGTCCATTTTGGTGTTTCGATAATATATTGAACCATTAGGACAAGTACTTTTAATTTACTGCAACTCTGTACATTTTATTTATTATCATTTCTTATTTGTTTTATAATTTGTTCTTTATTGCTGTGCATATTGCCTTATGTTCTACACATGTTGTATTTTCTTTTTAGTACCATCCCTTCAAAATGTATATAGACTTGTACTAGTTATTAAAACAAACAAGCAATCATCTTCCTCTCAGATCACAGTGATTTGAGAGTTCAGTTTACTCTTATTCAGTCCAAAGTCTTGTGTTTACACTAAATTTCTTCAAAAATCTTCAAAAATCCTCACATTATGCCATTTTCACTCTCGTTTCCCTCGATTCACCTTTGCCTCACCTCTATTACTCATGTAGTCCCTATATCTTGCATCTGAACATATTTTTGCACTCCGAATTCATTGATCTAGCCACAAAATTCTTCAAAATTCCATGAAACACATTCTTTTAACTTTGAATTCCTTTGACAGGCAGTCTTTTTATAACTATTTGATGGTCAGTCTGACAGGTGACATCTAGAGGGCCTTGCATCCTTCCTCTGACTTGTGTTATACCATCTGAAGCCATTTAGTAGGTTTTGCTTGGGTTTCTGGGTTGAGCATTATTATCAAGTGTGGGCAGGAGGTTGTTTACAGAATTTTTGAGAGACCATGCATTACCTGAAGCTACTTCATCCCACATAAATTTGGGATAGCATAATCCAAACATCACAGCAGCAGTGCACAGTCACATAGAACTAGGGCTGCACAGCCCTCATATTGCCATAGTGGCTCGCATGCACATACAGTTAGGTTAGCTCTTTTAGTAGCTTGCATGGGAGCACACCCTCATAATCCTGCAGCAGCGGATGCTTCTGTAGATCCTCATATTGCCACAGTGGCTCACATGTGCATACAGTTAGGTTAGCTTTTTTAGCAGCTTGCATGGTAGCATGCCCTCATACCTCTGCAGCAGCAGAGGCTTTTGTAGATCCTCATACAGCCACTGCAGTTAACATGCATGAAAACTTAACTACAAGCATTTGTGCAGATCCATATACAGCAACATGAACTCCAATTCATGCACCACATGCATCTACTTGGGCCTTTGTGGAGACAGCTCAACCAGCACCCATGACGAGCTCACCATCAATCTTGCCAGTAGCAAATGCAGAGCTTGTGGCTGCAATTGTGGCTGCACTTGGTATAGGTGTACCATCAGAAGCAAGTAGAACCCCCTTGTTGATGTCAGGGGAATACTTCTCAGAGACAATTATAGATACTACAAGTGATCTTCCAAACACAGTAATCAAGGAATTGCAAGGTGGCTTTAAGAACTACATCCCATTGGCACTGTGCACACACAAGGCCTGCTTGAATGCTACCAGAGCTACCGACATCTTTGACACTGAGATTGGCCTGAATGAGAAGGGGGAAACCAGACTGAAGCAAAAGACTTTGATGGTGGCCAAGGATCACTATCTCATAATGTATGACTTCTCAGAGATACAGGAGAGTTTTGTTTGGGGCATTCACCACCATCTGGTCTTGGGGGAGAGAAGCGAGATCAACAAATTGAAGGTGCTGCAGTGGGCAGCCATGTTTCAGATTTCTTCAGCATGATAGCAGCTAGACCATATTTCATGCTGGATTGCCATCATATAGGGTCTATATCATTGAGACCTTCGCCTTGTGGGTTGGGAGGAGGAGCAATGCATATGACCTGATTTTTGATGAGAACATTTTTCATAAGTATAAGATGAACAATCTGCTACAATCCATTCATGAACATCTACAGCAGCAGACAGGTAACTCAATCAGAATGAGTGCTAGCAGCAGTCAGGCAGGAGGTAATGGATTGGTAAGGCATGGTGGTTTTGCAGGTTATTTTGGTGTTCGGGGTAGGGGTCATGCAGTATGCAATAGGGTACAGCCCAATTCTAGTCATGGAGGTCACCAACAAATTTTTCCATCATTCTTTTGCTCCAACCAAACCACCAAATGCTATCTCTGTGTAGGTTCCCACTCTCACAGAGAACACCAGGGAAGTGCCAAATGATTGGTCCTTAGCAAACATAGGGAAATGGATCAACAAAGCACTTAACAACCAAATCATTTGTATCACCTTCAATTCTGGTCCATTTAGCTGCAGAAGGCCCATTTGTAACTTCAGCCACTCCTGCTCCTTGTATGGCAACATCACCCATGGGTCTGACAAATGTAGTGTCTGATACCCTCTTCCCAATTATCACCAAACTCAAGCCTGATGCTTGGGATTGTGCTCTGAAGGATGCAGGTATTTGGGAGGAGTTTTGCAACATTATGGTGGGCCTCCATAAAGGTTTTCTTTGTGGCCTAAAAATTTTTCATTATCATGCACATATATTCTGCCAAATTATTATACATCAGAAGAAGATGAAGAATTCATTATTGCAAGGTACACCAAAGAGATTGAATTTGGCAGGCTATTCCATGGTTACAACCCAGATACTCTTTTTTCATTGATTGGTCATTTTTGCACAGCCCCACTCACAGTCATTGACCAGGGCAATGGTAAACGCTGGGTCATTGTAAATCATTCTTATTCAAAAAATAGGCATTGTATTGATTTTGAAAGCATCCCTTTTAATCCCACCAACAAAATCATGATTGACCCTACAAAAACTTCTATCAACACAATCATCAACTCTACAAAATTCCAATGTGCTTGGGGATCCTTTTTTGAATGTTATTTTTTAGTGGCTGATGCACATGAAGGGACTCAGATGGCTGTGTTGACATTGATGCTGCATTTCAAAACATTCCTACTCACCCTTTAGCATGCTGTTTCCTCACCATCATGATGAAGGGACTAATCCATTTTGACCATGTTTTGAACTTTGGAGCTTCACCATCACCAGAAATCTTTGAAAGAGTCATGGATGCCATGGTCCAAATATTCATCAGTCGAGGCATTGTGGCAGTCATAAAATGGGTGTACAACTTCATTTTCCTCTGCTACCCATCTTGTTGCCTATCGGATGGATCCTTTCAATACACATATGCTGCTGACCTCATTTGGAAGATTGCTAAGGAGTTGGGTTGGCCATGGGCTCCAGCAAAATTTGTTGATTTTGCAACAGCCTTCATGTATATTGGATTCTGGTGGGATCTAGTGGCAAAAAAAGTAGAGCTGCCTGGGAAGAAGAAGGCAAAGTACCTGGATCAAATAACTGACTGGACACATGGATCTGTCCACAGTGTGAAGGAGGCAGAGAAAGTGATAGGCACATTGAATTACATTTGCTTGGTTGTGTCAGAAGGGTGCTCAAGAATGGTCTCACTCTATAAATTTTGGGGTGGATTCAAGGTGAGTCAGTTTCAGCAAAAGGTGAAGCATAAGCTTGTGGCAATGACAACACAAGACATAGACTGGTGGAGGCAATGCTTGCAGAATGATTTTGTGGGAATGAAGATAATCTGTCCACCAGAACCTTCATGGATGAAGCTCTTTGTAGATCAATTGGCTAGGGCATTGGATTGGTTATTGATGGAAAATGGTTAGCATGGTGATTCAAAGAGGATTGCAAGTCTGAAGGGTGAGAGATCGGCTGGGGCAAGATGGTAGCAGTGGAACTGGTGATTTGGACACTGGTTATAGCAAAATTGACCAACATTCATATCATTCTTCACTCAGATAATTGAGATCTTCTTCAGGTACTCACATGTATCCTTGCTTGATGCCTGTAGCTGGGCAATAAAAGCCATGATCTTGCCAATAACATCACCAGGATGAAAGGACATGACAGATGCCACCTTGATTGCTGCAGTGTCATCCTCGTCTGCCTCAATATCCATATTGTGTCCATGTTGAACACATCATTCTCATCCTCATTGTTGTTGTCCTTGTCACCATCATTGTCATCCATCTCATCATTCTCTACAGCACTGGAAGCATCCTGCACATTATGGAGCATAGATTTGATCATTCTAAGAGAAGGTATCTTGAGTGCAGCAATGAAAGGACATGCCATAAGGTGCAGCAAATATTTGAGACATCTATATCGGTGCCAGTGAGATGAAGCAACATAGTCAAAGAATAATTACTTACTGACCCCTCACTTCCTTTGGGTCTAGGCACTCTCCATCAGGATTGATAGTCATGCAGACAACCCTAGTAGCAACATCATTCACAGGGATGTTGATAGGTCCACTACATGCTATAACGTCTGGAGAAGAATTTAATCATATCTATACATTACGACACACACTCTGAATCATTACGACACACACTCCGAATCATTATGAACACCACAAAATCGACTTTGAATTCTTTCTGAACTATTTCACACTATTTTGGATGACTTGAACAGCTTCGAACAATTTTGCGACACTTCAAATGACTTTGCAGCATTTTGAATGATATCAGCTGCCGTATAGCTGTTTTAAAACACTTTCGATACATGCTGCACATCTGGAACAAACCATTTCATTGCATATCGAGTACTACTGGACATGAGGAGAGACTACAAGAGACTTAGAATGTGATAAGTGCATTTTTATATTTCATTGATATATTAAAGCAAAAGATAAGTACTTTTACTATATGGGAACACTACATGTTTCATTATTTATCATTTTTCATTTGTTTCATGATCTACAAGTCCTCATTGTTTGATATATTTGGCCTTATGTTTTACACATGTTCTTATTTCCTTTTTAATACTATCTCTTCATTTTGTATATAGACTTGTATTAGTTAGTTAGAACAACAAAAAATACCAATGGGGAACAGAGCACAAGTTACCCTCTTGCTTATCATCTGACTTAAGAGCTGTTCTCTTGAATCTTAGTTTGCATTGTATCTCTAAGTTCTGCGAAATATCGCAAACTTCTTCAAAACTGTTGTATTCACTCCTTGTTTTATCGCCCATCACCTATCGCCATTCGACAAACACTTTACATTCATTAAACTCACTCTTCGATATACCTCGAACCTTTTCAAACTTATTCGAACTTATTCAGACTACTTCACATGACTTCAAACCTCTTCAAACCTTTTTTAAACCTCTTCGCACATATTCAAACCTCTTTCAAACTCTTTCTTGAACTCTTTTGAGCACCTTACACAATGTTTTGGTCTCAGCAGTGATATTTAGTACCAACTCATACCCTTTCTCTGACTCATGTTATACCGTCTGAAGCCATTTAGTAGGTTTTGTTTGGGTTTCTGGGTTGAGTATCATCAACACAAATAGGGTGTAGCACAGGTACAGGTTAACCTGTGGTATTTTGCCTGCAGGTAGCACAGGTGCAGGTATGGGTTGGTATATCTGTACCTGTAGCAACACCACACCTGTACTCATGGTGTTGCAGGTTGTGACAGGTTTGAGTTGTGATGCATCTCATATCATGTTCAATTCTTCTAAGCTCTTTGGCTATGAGTTGACAGCATTTTTATCAACTTTTATGAGAATCCATTTGTTGTTATACTCTGTGAAAAACATGTATCTGACTGGTGCTGTAGTATTTTATGACATACAATGATCTAATTAAGTAAAGTGGATGTTATTTTGCATGGTTATCTGGAGTGTTCATTCTTAAAGTTCCTTTTGTGCCAAAAATTACTATGCCCACATTAAATACAGTGAATTACAAGTTTCTTTGCATTCTTTATGATGGATAAGTCTGACAGGTGATTGGTGAAAGAATTGAACACTATATCATAATTTATATGTGGATTCAAGTGTTGAAGCAGTATAAGAGAGTTAAATAATTTTCTACTATAGCTGTTTCTCATCTTTGTCTTAGCTACACATAGTTTATTCAAGTGCCACTGTAGTTTTTAAACACCATACAAAACCTGTGCTTATAACCTGTACCTGCAGGTATGGTGTTTGTACAGGTATGGTGTCACAGGTGACAGGTGTGGTATTGCCAGTGAAACCCATGGTGTCACCTGTGCTACACCCTAAACACGAATGGCTTTCGTGGGGAGGAGAGCTGATATTTGTAGATTTAGTGGAAGAGATTGCACAGGAAAAAGGGAGGAGGAAGCAAAATGTGTTCGAGAGGAGAAGGAGGTGGCGCAGAAGGCAAAAATCAATAGTCGATGGAGAGCATTGGCAGACACTCAAAATGCTGCCCTTGCCAAATTTTGTGCAAAGACTGTGTTGAAGGAGGAGCTGCAGCAGAGGAATGTGGAGTTTGAGGTAGAGGCAAAGGCTATTGAGAGGGAGGAGGCTGGAGAGGAAGATTAAGATGAGGACAAGGGTGAAGAGGAGCGAAAGATGGTAGAGGAGGAGCAGGAGGACGATGGGGAGGTAGAGATCAAGGGTGCAAGGGATGTGAAGTGGATGTGGGTCAAATCGAGCGGGCTCCTCGATTTCGAGGGCCTGGTGAGTTTTTACTTAGGTTCGAAGAAATTTCATGGTACTGATACTTTCATAGTGCAATCGGTGTTCTGGGTTTAAGTCCCAGCCACGATGTGTCATCAAGGAGGGTGCTTCAAAATGCACCAAATGCACCCAAGAGGCACAGAGGTGCTATTGGGGTGGGGTGTCAAGGCGAGGGCTTCGAAAAGGCGAAGCAAAGAAATTTGTGGGTGCAAAACAAGATTTGCATACAAAACCAGGTACAAAATCTATTCAAAATTGCTTTGAAGTACTTACTAACTTGTTTTTAAATTTTTTTAGTACATCGAATTCATGTTGTGAGCTCCTTCGAAGATGTTGAACTGATGGTGGGGCCTTCAAAGTCATTGAAGGAGAGAAAGAGGTCATCGAAAGGGAAGGCAAAGGCAAGGGTGGTCCAAAGGGTTGAGGATGTCGAAGATGTCAAGGAAGATTGGGTGGTGCAGTGTCAGATTATCACTGCAAAACTAGCACAGAAGAAGGTGGAGATGGAGGTGTTGGGGAGGGAAATCGAGCTGTTAGAGGAGATGTTAGAGGAGTAGACTAAAAGACTTTAATTTTTTTGTTCATTGTATTTCTTTTGATTTGAAAATAGAGTCTCATGGCCTTCGAAAGGTACCAATAAGAAGAGTAAAAAAATAGGAGAATAAAGGTATAGTTATTCATTTTTGAAGGTTCGAAAGGTTTCAAAAGTATTATCGTTGGAATTCAAAGGTGTTCAAAGATTTTTGATGCATTCAAAGTTGATGTCGAGATGATTCAGTGAAAGCGAAATAGTTGTAAGGTATTTTTGAACAATATTGAGGTCGAGATCGAGAAGAGCAAGGGCCTGCATGGGTGAATAGAAGTGAAAGCTGTCAAAGCTATTTCGAAGAATGTTGAGGATAGTAAAATGTTTTCTATAAATAGAATGAGGTCAAAATATGAAAAAGAGGAAGAAAAATAGGCGAATTCAATCAATGTCAATGGGGCTAACCATGATCATAATAATCAAGTTGAAGAACTGGTTGAATCAAAATCAGACACGAAATCGAGGGGGCAAAAATGAGGTCGAGAAGATATTTGTTGGCGATGGATGTAATAAAATTTTTGGTGATGAGGGGAAGGCAAATTTCGAGGCGATGACTGTAGATATATGATGGGAATGGAATTTTGAGCACTATAGTGGCTTTCGAGGGCAAATGTGAACATGAAACTAGTGTCGAGGGCAAATGTGATGTCGAAATAGATGGTAAGATGGAAGATGGTGTGGTCGACGAGATCAAAGAAGAAAATATTGGGAGTGGCGAGAGAACAAGTTGAGGTCAAAATAGGCAATGAGGGGGTGAATGTGACAAAGATATCAGAGGCAAGATTGAGTTTGAAGCTGATGAAGGTGCGACTGTTAAAGTGGACTGGACTGGAACTACCGAAGGCAAAGACAATGAGACTAGGATAGGTGTGTGCGATGAAGCTGGGACGATGTGATAGAGACCAGGAGGTGCAACATGATGATTTTGAAGTGCAACATTTTCTTGTTCAAGTGCAAGCTGTTTTTTGAGGGCCAGTTCCTGTTCAAGGGTCACGATACGAGCTTTGAAGTCATCTGAATTGTTCAAACTGTGAGGTATACTGTCAGACACTGGGTTCGATGTAGTCGAAGGTGCAATATTGGTGATGAACGAGGTTGAGATGAAAGCTTCAGGCACTGATTTGGTCAAATTCAAAGCTGTGATAACTGATGTGAGGTTTGATGCGAAATTTTTGAGAATGTGTGAAATGTCTTCAGAATTGATCGATGTGCTAGACTGGAATACATTCGAGGTCGAAATCGATTGCTGGGAAATAGAATACAAGTTCAAGGATGCTATAGCAAATTTCACAGCATTGTGGTTGTCATTCAGCATATATGGGTCATTGGGATAGTGATCAGGGAACTTTAATTTGAGACAATCTGCAATTCTAGTCCATAACTTCATTTGAAAGCCTTGAGCACAAGCTCGATTTTGTTTGGGTTCTGAGAGTCTATATTTTGAGTGAAGGAAGCTCATGACCTTGTAGAATGACCTGTAATAAGCTGATAAATCATTTTTGTCAAAAATACTGATCCTAAGTCTGAATATCTAAAATTGACTTTTAGCATACCAATGAATACAGGCACTGGAGCTGCCAGCATGGCCAGGCTGATGCCATACTTTAATGCCTATACTCGAGTCAAGGCTTTTCTCAAGGACATGATGAAGTTAATTATAGAGCACATCCAAAAGCACCCTGATGAACCAGTTCCCACACTTTTCAAGGATATGGGTATGGGCTTGATTGCAAAGGATTTGCAACATCAAATTGATGCACACTGGCAGGGGGGAATATACATTCAAACAATTGTCTCCTTGCAATGATCCAATGATATGGTGACAGGAACTGAAGAACCTTTCTGATGCTCAAGTTCTGGTGGTGATGATACTCGACCTGGAAACTTAACAAAAACCTGTTAAAAGGCTTAAAAAGTATAACACAGACTAGAGGAAGGGTGCGAGTTGGTACTAAATATCACCGCTGATACCCAAACATTGTGTTTAGTGACACAAAATAGTAAGAGACATGGCAAATAGTCTTTAGAAGTATACAAAGGTGTTTGAAAGAGTTCAAAATAGATTCAAAGATGTGCAAAATAGTTCAAAGTAGGCTCGAAGAAGTTCGTAGATGTTAGACTAATGTTGAGGTATGTCAAAAAGTGAATATAACAAATAAGGAGTGTTTGTTGAGAGGCAATAGGTGATGTGCAATAAAATGAGGAGTGAATATGATAGTTTCGAAGAAGTTCATGATATTTTGCAGAACTTAGAGATACGATGTGAGCTAAGACTCAAGAGAATGGTTCTTAAATCAGACGATGAGTGAGAGGGTGACTTCTTCTCTGTTTCCCATTGCTTTTTTTTTGTTCTAAGTAACTAGTACAAGTCTATATACAATTTGAAGAAATAGTACTAAAAAGGAAATAATAACAAGTGTAGAACATGAGGTAGTATGCACAGCAATAAAGGTATTGTAAAACATAAAACAAATGAGAAACAATAATAAATGAAATGTACATTGTCTCAGTATAGTAAGAGTTCTTGTTCTATTGCTTTAATATATTATTGAAATATAAAAATGCACTTATCTCATTCTAAGTCTTTTATCATCTCTCCTTGTGTCCAGTAGTGTTCAATATGCGATACAGTGGCTCATGCCATATGTTTTATGTGTGTCAAAACAGTTTTAGAATATCCCTATGGTGGCTGATGTCATTCTAAGTAGTGTGAAGTCATTCGAAATTGTTCAAAGTGTTGTGAAATCATTCAAAGCTATTCAAAATTATGCGAAGTCATGTGAAATAGTTCAAAAATAGTTCGAAAAGTGTTCAAAGTCGATTTCGTGGCATTTGTAGCGATTTGAAGTGTGTGTCATAATGTCTTGATATGGTTAGATCCTTCTCCAGACCTTATAGCATGCAGTGGACCTATCAGTGGTATGCAATCAACACCCATAAATTTCCTACCCACTGACTTGACTTTTAATTTCTTGCAATCAGGCTCTTCTCGATTTTGGTTAACTTGATGTTTGATGAACGTACTGGATCTAAGTTCACATGGCTGAACTTGCCTCTCCAGGGTGATGTGTTCAGTTGGTACTCAGTGCAGGGTCCCAATGGAAGGGGTGAACACTAAACCTACAACTGCAGGTGTGCTCAGGGTGAGGGGGGGTTCGCTTAGAGGGTCTCGGATCATCCTTTGGGGCATGGAGACTATGAAGAGGCTGGTACAGCAGTTGACAATGTGCGCACTAGTTGTGTAAACTAAAGGGAAGATATGCGCAATAGCAGAAAAGTGCACAATGCAAAGGGGCAAAAACACACAGTGTGGAAAAATGTGCAACAGGAGCGCAAAAGTGCACAATGATGAGGAAGATGAAAGTGGGTGGTGTAGTGGGATGAAGATGACACTGGGATGTGCTGTGAAGGTGGTGTGCAGGTTGGGGGTGCAAATGGGATGAGAGCGCAATGAGCAGAAAAAGGTGCAAATGGTGCGCAAATGCAGCTATACAAATAAATGTGCAAATGGTGCACAAATGCAGCTATACGAAGGGTGCACTGCAATAGTGCACAAACGAGGATGAAGGATGCAATGCAGGGATGAAACACAGCAATACAATGAGGGGATGCAAATGATATGCAAATGCAGCTATACGAAGGGCACACTACAAAAGGCACATGGACTGGATGCTGGTGCACAGACTATGTGCAACGCTGACTGAGATATGAACTGTGAGGGGAGGAACCTCTGGATTCTCTATCTGTCTGCCTACTATGTACAAATGGCTTATGTGATAAAAATGGTAAAATAAAGTGTAAAAATAGAAAGTGCCATGTGCTACCCACAAGCACATCCATTCGCCCATCTAAACCTGACTGCACTATGCTGCTGCCTCAGCCAATAAGATTTGCGCATGCTATAGCCCAATACCCAACTGTTCCAGTGTGATGTGCTATTTTTGGTGTGCTCTTCCCAATTAATCCACTTCAGTATTATGTGTTGCATGCTGTGCCTTAGTAATAATGATGTGATCAACCTGTGCTAGTTACCAGATAAGGTGATGCCAATTGGAAATGTGGAAGAACTATAAGGAGATGCTGTGCAAGGCCAAATACTGCCAAAGTGCCAGGATTACATGAAAGCACCCAAGTGTGCACTGTCCAATGCCAAATAGGTGCAAAGCACCCTGATTATGTGAGAATGCACAGTTCGCTCATGTTGGAATCGTGGTGCACCTTGAGTAAATACACCAGTAAGCTGGATGCCATGATGCACAGCACAACTGATGTGGTGGATTGTTGTGTGTGTGATAGGGATTGTGCAATGAGTGCACAGCAGAGAATGTGAGTTGTAGGTAAAGCATAAAAGGAGTGCACAAAGGCACATTGAGTGCACAATAACTGTGAAAGGCAGATAAGGAGTGTGGGGGGGGTGCGCAGAGGTGGTTTGAAGCATAACAGGGGGCATTTAGAGCACATGACAGCAGGCAGCTATGGGGGAACCAAAAGTGCAGTAGAAATGTAAAAGGTGCACAAAAGCGCACCTAAATGGTCAAAGGTGCACAGGAGTGCATGGGAGTGCATGGGAGTGCATGGGAGCACACGGGAGTGCATGGGAGCACACTTAAGCATGTAAAAGCACATGAAGGCACACAAAAGCATGCTGTGCAAAGTGAGTAGAAGATGTCCAAGCGGTGTGCACAATTGTAAAAAATGCCATAGTACGAGCACAGGGTGATAGGGAGCCATATCAATAGTAGACAGGATGTGCAAAATATCATTGATATGGTCCAGATAGGACAGTGGTATGGTCAAAGAGTCGTATAGTCTTTGTTTATCTCATTGTGCATATAGCTTATATAAATACCTCTACTATTTAGAATACGAAGGAGCAACCAAAATGAAGTGTCTATCGGCCAGTTGTCAAGTTTCACAATATTGACCAAGGGGTCTTAGAAGCTGTTCAAAATAATGTGGAAGGGGAGGAACCAGGCATTGTGTCAGAGAATGGTGAGGCAAGTGAGGACTCTGCTGGTGAGATGGATGAACCTGAGCCTTTTTCCGAGTTGCACTTGCCCTCTACAGCTGAACAGGTGGTTCTCGAGATTGACTGTGACATTGATATAAAGTCGCCTTAGCTTCTTGATCTGTTGTCAGACAGTCCAACAGTTACAGAACATGATGTGATGGCTTCTCCAGCTTCATCTGCCCTACATAACACTGAGGACGCCAATTTGGAAGCAATTTTCACTGATTGGTAGTGAGACAACACTTTTTTTCGCATTTTTATAGTTATTTACATGAAAACTAGTTATTGACTGTTAATAACAGATGTGAAGAACTAGTCCAGACCCTGTATGTTACTAACATATGTGACAAACTCCCATGGGAATTGTTCACAGAACCCTAATCATGACATACCATCTGACATTCATCACAAGTTCCCATTTTTGATCTTGGTCATTTCTAATCTTGTCCCTCCAGCCCACCTCGAACCCAGCAGCTGAAAATTCTGTGCCATTATTTTAGGATTCAGGTGAAGACCAAAGCACCTCCATCCACGATGCCAATGAGATCCAAGTCAACAATCTGATACTGGCTGACAGCACTTCTGATCACAATCTGTGTATGCATTCCTGATCCACCTTCTGATGCTTCTCAAGAGTCTGGACCCAGCACCCCTTCCAATCTAGGCTCTTTTCAGCCTGCCCCATTAGATCTCGAGGGTGAATTTAAGACTGGAATATACATCCCTGCCCTCCAGGTCACAATGAATAACATACAAGCTCTGAAGAATGCAATTATTGAGGAAAGTAGGATGGCTCTCAAGAACATTGATCAACTCTGCCAAAACCCCAAATTATTATGCTGCACTCTGAACATGTTGGACATGCATCTTGTGAAGGTGCTATGGCACTTTATTTACTCTACCAATACTCCTTGCAATCATTATGAAACCATTCAAAAGGTTGACATGGCAGCCTATCTTGATGACGAGTTCTTGTCCTTTGATTAGGCCAAACAAACCCTCAAGAAAATCTCGGGTGTTGTGCCAATGAAACATGACATGTGCATTTCCAGTTGCATTGCTTTCACAGGCACATACTCCCATCTTGACATGTGCCCATACATACTGTGATGCACCTCGTTATGATGCAGACAGATTATCTTGATGGCAGTTTACAATGATCCCTATTGGCCCAGTATTTCAGGCTTTCTATGCATCACCTCAAGTGGCTACAGAGATGCACTATCTTGGGAAGAGGCTAACAGAGATCTCAGAATACCTCAGGACATGTGATGGCCAAATGGAGTGCTATGATGACACCGTGTGCTTGCAGGACCTCTTGCAAGCCTAGGCTTCTGGACAATTCACTAAAGACAACCATTACAACTTTCCATTGATGGTGCACAGCTATATTGTAACAAAGCCTCCAACTGTTGAATGTTCATCTGGATCATCCATAATTTCTGCCCTGGACTGCATTACACAAAAGCTGATATTCCAGTCATTCCTAGTCCCAATAAACCCCACAAAATCAACTTGTACTTATTTCCATCACTCCATCATGTCGCTGCTATACAATGTGAAGGCCTTATAATATTTGATGCATCTACATCTAGGGAGATACCACAATTTATCCCCATGATCATGATAGCATCGGCTGATAGCTGGCACTACTTCCATGTCTGGCTTTGTCAGACACAGTGGCAAACAAGGGTGCTGGGTCTACTGTGCAATTACTGGGCACCATCAAGAGGGGAATGGGCATTATTTCCCAGTGATGTCCAAACCTGATTCCTATGCAGTTACAGGATATGATCAGAATGATGTTACATTCAAGGATCTACATATTTTCCAACAAAATATCCATGCACCATATGAAAGAAACCTGTGACTGTTGCTTTCAGCTCAAAATTCTACCCAGTACAGAGACCATCACCTTGCAACTGGTCTTTGCAAACCCATGCTCTTTTCTGGGCCTATAACACTTGGTGTACCTGCCATCTTCATTATGGATCTGATGAAACTTTCAGTTCTGAATGACCCTAATCTCCTTCTGTGTGTGGCAAGGTATCAGAGTTCAAGATCACTACTACCAAGGTTGGGACTTGGTCAGGAAAAACACTGGACTTCCGGTCAGACCTGGTCATTGGTGGTCAGAGGGTTCAGAGGTTCCAGGCACAATCCACTGGGCAGTAGCAGGCCAGGTAAAAAGGGGTCGGAGAGGACTTGGCTTCAACTTGTAAGAAGTTGTGCCCTTCTCCACATCAGTTGTCCAATTTCAAGGTGGAGGTGGTTTAGGTTTATGGAGGGTTTCTGGATGGAGGGCGAGGATGGATTAAGCAGAGGTTTAGAGTTGATTTGAACTCAAGTAAGATTAAGTGAGTAAGTCAAGATTGGGTTGAGGATGATTAAGAATGAGTTAAGAGTTGATCTTAGATTGGAGGTGATTAAACACAAGTGAATTACAATGTGTAGATGAATATAATTTGCAAAGTGAAGTACAAGGCTAAGCTACAGGCACTTAAATAACAAGGCCAGAAGAATAACAGAAAAGGCAGAAGTTTAGTAATGGGTCTTGGTAAATGTCCATGACCATAATTAGTAAGACTATATTAGGAATAAAGTGAGTAAGCAAATGATTACTAAGGGACATGATGACTTGTCTGATGACTAAAAAAATGCTGTGGCCAGAATGTTGAAATTAAATCCTGATACATGCTGCATACATGAGGCCATGCATGCAGCACACACATGTTACTGCGCTTACTGCGCATACATGTGGTAAACACATTCCTGAGTCATGTGACATCCTTACTATTATGTATATAAGGAAAACCTGTACTGTAGTAGATATACAGTGTTCTTACCTCTGCTAAACCCTAGCTCTAAGACTAACTAAACCCCAGGTAGGTTATAAGGAACGTGTCGTCTCTTCCTCTGTGCAGCGTATGTAGTCTGCTCCAACAGGTTATGGGCCCTGCTGGGCACGTCGCGAACGCGCCTTAACTGACTGTGAACGTCGTTGACTTCATTGTCTCCAAATTATAACCTTGCACTCTTCGTGAGCTGCATTGCGCTCTCTGCGAGCTGCATTTAAAAAACCCAGGTTGACTAGGGTTAACCACTCTGAAGGAGTGTTTTTGCCTGAGATTATGGAACGTGTTTTCTTGAATAAGAGGACTGATTGAGCGCTTTTACCAGCTGCCACTATAACATCATGTCTTCAACTCTTGAAAAACTCGTACAAACTTTCGATGGCTCTAACTACATTCAATGGGCTGACTCAATGAAGGCATGGCTCAGGTCTCAGGGACTCTGGCAAATAACTAGCGGGATGGAACTAAAACCACCCCTGGCACCTCCTTTGACGGTGACAAATGCTGCACTAGTAGCGGAAGCTAATGCCAAGCTCCAGACCTGGAACAATAAGAATGACCAGGCGATTGGTAGCCTAGTGCTCCGCCTGGCCCCCTCTATTCAGCAGCGTGCCAACACCAAGGACACTGCTGAGGAGGTATGGGATCTCATCCGCACCGACTATGGTGTCGATGGCCCCTCCCAAGTCTTTGCGGACTTTAGATCTGCAATCGCAATCAAAATTCTGGCTGCAAATCCTGCACCAGAGATTGCCAAAATGGCTGATAAATTCGAGCACCTTACAGCTGCCAATGTCGCCATCCCCGAATTAGTACAGGCAATGAATCTACTTGCTGCGATGCCACGCGAGTACGATTCTCTATCTGCCACAGTCCTTAACATGACCGCTACTAGAGCCTTGACGTTTAAACATGTCAAGGACTCCATTGTCGCTGAAGCCTCATGGCGCACAGCAGTTGGAAAGCCCATTGGCCCACCTCAGGCCACCAAGCTTTCTGCTGTCAAGCGCAAAGGGGGAAACCCCAAATGGCAATCTCAAGGCAACAATGGAGAATTGTCCCGAAAGCGTGGACGACGTGGGGACAAAAAGACTAAAGAGGAAAAACCTAAAGAGAAACATTCCCACCTTGCCTCACAAGCCTTTACTACTATAAATGGTAATGGCACCATCATACCGCCGATGACGCTCATCCAGCGCATCGAGAAGCATGAACATACTCCCACAAGGGATCCTCGCCGCCGACCGCCTGCACAGGCATACATGGGCGCGGCCTCTACCTCTCATTCGGTCTATACCGAATATCAGCAGGCTTGAGACACCCTCGAGCAAATGAATCTCCCACGCAGCACGAAAAATCTGCGACCGCTGGAAGAGCACCTAACAGTGCGAGAAGGTAAGAGGAGAAGGATTGAACCAGAACCAAGGATTGTAGAGGTAGAAGACGATAGCATCTCCCTTGGATCGGAACCTGCCGTTTCTGATGAAGAAGTATGGAAAGCCGTCGACGAAATGCTTGTCGATGAACCGCTTGAAACAGGTACATATGATGAAAAGTCAGTCCTTTTCCTTGCCACAAGCACAAGAATTAACATTCCACTGATCACAGCGAACTTTTCATGTGAAATTTTACCGCTACTAAATGTATCATGGAACAATTTACATCTTAATATATGTGTTACATGTGCAAATGGAAATTGTAAGAAAGGTGCCGACTGGATCATGGATTCAGGCACATCAAAACACTTCACTGGTGAAATTAAAGATTTTGCTTCTTACGAGCCTTTACCGAGAAAGGACTCTACCCTGGTTCAAACAGCCATGGGTACTACTCATATAGTAGGGAAAGGAGCAGTCTTCATTAGACATCAGGTAGTATGTCATGGGAAGTCAGAGATGCGTGAAATGCGATTATACCCCATCTACTACATACCCGACTGTAATGCTCGATTACTGTCAATGGGAGTCTTCTTACAAGACGGAAGTGATGTGCGTGGTTCCTCCGCACACATTTCATTTTTCAAGCAAGGAAACCCAATTATGGATTGCGTCCCTCTTATGAAACGTGACACTATTTATTGGGCTTGGACTCATATATTGAGCACCAAGAGAATCAATGTCGCGACAATGTATGTCGCAGACTACTCGACTTGGCATAAGCGACTTGGACACCCATCCAAAGAGGCACTAGGGAAGATGCCTAATAGCACCATAAAATTCCCAAGGAATTTAATTATTCCTAAAAACAAAATTATATGTCCAGGGTGCGCTGAAGGGAAAATGACCTCAAAATCTTTTCCCGAATCAGATTCATGCACAGAAAGACCCTTTGAATTAATACATTCCAATCTGAAGGAACTCCCAGTACTATCATACCATAAACATAAATACTTTATTGTATTTCTGGATGACAAAACGTCACATATCTGGGTCCAATGCCTTAAAAAGAAATCTGATGCTGCTGCGGCCATCAGACAATTTCGGGCAGTGGCTTTGACACAGTATGGCGCTACAATCAAGCGCTGGCGTGTTGATCCAGGGGGGGAGTTCAAAGATTGTGAGCTACAAAAAGTGCTCAAGGACTTTGGCATCAAAATAGAGATGTCTGCACCCCACGTTCACCAACAGAATGGGCGCGCAGAGCGTGCCATAAGGACAATAATGGAAAAGTTGCAAACCCTGTGATTTACTGCATGTCTACCACAATCATGGTGGGAATTTTGCATTGAACATGCAACACACCTATACAACCGAACCCCGATAAGGCGCCTGAAATGGCTGACACCGGTTGAGGACCTGACAAAGGTCCGCCCAGATCTAAACGATCTGAAGGTTTTTGGTTGTGGTGCTTACGTCTACCTACCCAAGGAGAAGCGTCCAAACACATTGGCTCCTCGATCGGAGTTGATGACGTACCTTGGATTAGAAGATGGCATTAAAGCATACCGTTTCCTGCGACCTAGTGGCCCAATATTCATTGGTGCTGCGGCACTATTTGATGAAACATTGTTCCCATGCTGTCCCGGAGCTAAAACTCCTGCCAATACAGACCTTGGTGATTTTCCACCTCCAGAACCAGAAGATGATGACCACTCATCTGGAATGGATGGCGATGATTCTATACCGCCACAAGATCCGCCCCTTCCTCCATCATCAGAAAATGATGATGATGATGTACCAAGTGAGCAAAAGGCACATGACGATGTGACAAATGCTCCTCCTCCGCCACCTCCAGTAACCACTGAGGACTTTCATCCAAGACGTGATGATCAACAGGAATGGCAGCAATTGCCCCATCGATCAGGCAGGCAGAGGAACATCCCAAACCATCCTGGCAATACCTATGGAGAGAAGCGACTCCCCTCTGACATAGAGAGAGACATTGCACGTGATCGATATTGGAAGAGATCTGTAGGTCAAGATTCGGATCATAACCGAACACGACCACAATCTCAACAGAAAGAACCGGTTGCTGGACCGAGTTCAGCACCCCATGAGAGTGTGCCCGATTCCAATGATCAAGAACATGATCACCCAATGGGGGAACCGGACGAAGCAGGTTATATTAAAAAGATAACCAAGGAAGGAGGAGATAAGCTTATTCGCTGGCTGTTGTCAAAAGCAGTCAAACCATCGAGCGAAATAAGCCAAGTTCCAAACCAATTTCACGATATTGCGCGCCTACCATGGCAGCAGCAACGTGAGTGGAAACAAGCTTGTCATGAAGAATTAGAGGCTCTTCGTAAGCGACAAGTCTATGACATCGTTGATCTTCCACATGATCGAAAAACGATCAAAAATAGATGGGTTTTCTCCATAAAATCGGATGGAAGAAAACGAGCCAGACTCATGGCCAAAGGCTTTTCACAAGTTGAAGGCGTTGACTTTGATGAGATTTTCTCACCGGTAGTCCGCTACGAGACCGTACGCCTCATGTTTGCACTTGCATCTCTAGAAGGCATGTATATGACCGGCCTAGATGTAAAAACCGCATTTTTATATGGCAAACTAGATGAGGAGATCTATATGGATCAACCCGAGGGTTTCAGACTCGAGGAAAAAGAGCGCAAAGTATTGCGCTTATACCGAGCATTGTATGGCCTTAAACAAGCCTCACTTGCATGGTGGAAAGAGCTAGAGGCATTTATGCGCACCATTGGGTTCATGTGCGCCAGCTCCGATGCTGGCATTTTCATACACAAGGATCCTCAGACAGGCAGCATTGTTATTGCACTCGTCTATGTTGATGATGGCTTGTTCATGGGGAAGAACAAGAAACTTGTGGATGAAAAGAAAAATGCTTGTCTAAAGAATTGGGAGTGCCGTAGTACTGAAAAAGTCACGGAATTCTTAGGCATGCGCGTCACCCAGACTGCAAGCAAAGTCAAACTCGATCAAATGGAATATCTCACCAAAGTGCTTGAGAGATTCGAGATGACAAATGCCAAAGCGACCCCCACTCCACTCCCGACTGGTTACAAACCATCGGAAAACACAGCAATGCCCAATGCGATGCTTAGATCAAAATATCAGTCTGTGATCGGATCTTTATTGTATCTGATGCTCGGAATGCGACCTGATATCGCTTATGCGGTAATCAAGATGTCGCAATTCTCGGCTAATCCTAGCCAAGAACATCTAGACAAAGCGATGTACATCATGCACTATCTGGTGGGAACCCAGAAATATAACATTGTCTATGATGGTGAGAAGTCTGAGGGGCTACAGGCCTTCACAGATTCTGATTGGGCAGCTGACACTGTCAAACACCGATCTACAACGGGTTACTTTGCTACTCTAGCAAGTGGCATTGTGTGCTGGCAGTCCCGTTTACAAAAAACTGTAGCACTGTCATCCACAGAAGCCGAATATATGGCTCTCTCCGACACTTGTCGACAGATAGTGTGGATAGAGTCCTTATTCCAGGAACTTGGATATGTACTGAAGCGCGTACCAATCTGCACTGATAATCAGGGATCCATCTTTATCGGATCAAATCCAGTTCAGGAAAGAAGGACCAAACATATAGACATTTGCTACCACTATACCCGCGAATGCATAGAAAATGACAAAGTCACGGTTGTTTTCATTCCTGGAAATGATAATCCAGCTGACATGTTCACAAAGAACCTTGGTGCTGTCTTATTCAGGAAATTTAGAGACTCTCTCGGAATTACTTTCGAGATTCAAACTTAGCTGCTTAGAGCGCTGTACAGTTTGAGGGGGGGTGTTGAAATTAAATCCTGATACATGCTGCATACATGAGGCCATGCATGCAGCACACATATGTTACTGCACTTACTGTGCATACATGTGGTAAACACATTCCTGAGTCATGTGACATCCTTACTATTATGTATATAAGGAAAACCTGTACTGTAGTAGATATACAGTGTTCTTACCTCTGCTAAACCCTAGCTCTAAGACTAACTAAACCCCAGGTAGGTTATAAGGAACGTGTCGTCTCTTCCTCTGTGCAGCGTATGTAGTCTGCTCCAACACAGAATGCCAACAGAGAAGGTCAGAAAAGAGTCAAAAAATAGTCAGGAGTTATCAGGAATCTGATCAGGTGAAACAGGTTTTGATAGTATTTCCTCCTTAGTGCTGAGCCTACAAGACATGTGAGAGTTTGAGGATCCAATTTAAAAGTGAGGTCTGTGGTCAGAAAAATTCCAAGTTTCTAACCTCTACTATCATCATGAACTCATCCTCACAGACTACCACAGAACAGTTGGCCACTCTCAAGGCCCAACAGGAAGAGCTTGTCTGGGAGGCACTCTAACTAGAGAAGGTGCAACTAGAGGAGGAGGATAAGCGAGTGGAGGCTACACAGTGATGTGTTAAGTTGGTACTCAGTGCACAGTCTCAACGGAAGACATAAGCATAAAACCTACAACTGCAGGTGTGCTCAGAGTGAGGGGGTTCATTTAGGTGGCCTCAGATTGTCCTTCAAGGTGCAATGATACAAATGTGGCTAATTTGAGGGATTGTGATGTGTGCACTAAGTTGTGTACACAGGAAAGAAAGGTATGTGCAATGCTGAAAAAGTGTACAATGCAAAAGTATGGAAAAGCATGTTGCAGAAAAAATGCACAATAATGATGGAGGTGAAAAGTGGGAGGTTTAGTGTGGCAGGGACGATGCTGGAGTGTGTTGAAGGGGCAACACACAGGCTAGAAACACAGGCAAGACATGAATGCAACTAGGGAGAAAATGCACAAATGCAGCTATATGAAGGAGCGCACTGCAAAAGTGCACAAATGAAGATGATGGATGCAAATGAAGGACAAGATGCAGCTATATGATGGAGATGCAAACAATGTGCAAATACAGCTATATGAGGGGTGCACTACAAAGGTGCACAAACTGGACAATAATGCACAGACTATGTGCAATGCTGAATGAAACTAGTAAACTGTGGGGAGAAAGATCCTCTGGATTCTCTATGTACCTGGGTACTATGTACAAATGGCCTATGTGATGAAAATGGTAAAATAAAGTATACAAATAGAAAGAGCCATGCACTACCCACAAGTCCATCCATTGGCCCATATGAATCTGACCACATGATGCTGCTACCTTAGCCAATAAGATTTGTGCATGCTATAGCCCAATACTCAACCATTCTGATGCAATGTTCTATTTTTGGTGTGCTTTATGTCCCATGCACTCTGCCCAATTAGTCCACTTTGGTATTATATGTTGCATGCTGTGCCTTAGTAATAGTGAAGTGATCGACCTGTGCCAGTTACCAGACAAAGCAATGCTGATTGGAAAAGTGGAGGAACTATAAGTTGTGTAATGCCAAATAGTGCCAAAGAGCCTGAATTATGTGAAAGCACCCAAGTGCACACAGTGCAGTACCAAATAGGTGCAAAGTGCCCAGCTTATGTGAGAATGTGCAGTTGGTTTGTGATGCAATCATGGTGCACCTTGAATAAGTTGCTTAGTAAACATAAGGCCATGATGCACAGTGCAACAGATGGTGTGAAAGGTTGTTGTATGTGATAAATGAATAGTGCAAGGGGTGCACAGCAAAGAATGTGAATTGCTGGTAAAGCATAAGAGAGCACATAAAGGTGCATCAAGCACATGGTAACTGTGAAGGGCAGATAATGAGTGCATGGGGTGCATGAAGGTAGTTTGAAGTGTAACAAGGCACATTTGAGGTGCATGGTAGAAGGCAGCTAAAGGGGATCCAAAAGTGTAGTAGAAGCATAAAAAAAATACACACAAAAGTGCATCTAGGTGGTTAATGTAAGGGCAACCTTAAAGCCTCACTTAATAGTGAGCTAACAGAGGGGAATCCAAAGTTAATATTACACTACATAATACAGACACTCCATGCATCTAACAGAGGGGAATCTAAAGAGAAAACTCTAAGGACCCATCTGTCAATGCCTAGTATATATGATAGAGCCAAAAATCAAATAGTAAGCTAAAAATAGCAAAAGGCAGAGATAGGCAGATCAAGCTGTGGGATGACATCACTTTGATGGGTAAATGTCCAGAAGGGGTCCTGCATCTAAGAATAGAACTGTCAACATGTACTAACATGGAAAAAACCAAAATATAATAATAAAATAGGAATAAATCATAGAAAATCATAGAAAAGGCAGAATAGGGTGAAATAAAATAAAAGAATATGGGATGAACACAGAAAATTTCTCAGACACCTGGGGCGCCTTCCTTTTCCATTGCATTACCCCCCCTTTTATGATGCATTACCCTGATGCATTCAAAACTGTATTTGCCCAAAGTCAGATGCTTGGATGCACTGAGGTGCAGAGGAATGTTGCCAGTGGAACTCCCTGATCAGTTGTGGGGCATTCACATTGGACTCTGCTACCCAAGAGTTCTCCTTGTACCCATAACCCATCCAGTACACCAGGAATTTGAGTTTACCTCAATGTAAGTGGCTGTCTAGGATGGACTCGACCTCATACTGAGGTTTGCCTTTGATAACTGTAGGCAGTAGAGGAGGTCATGCCATGCATCCAGGAAATGGATCTGTGGGGGCAGGCAGCAGCTTTATGACATGGAAGACATGGTGGAGTCTGGACATTGGCTGTGGTAGCCATAGGTAATAGGCATGCAACCTGATGCATCTAGTGATGAGAAACAGTCCAAGAAAGCAGTGGGTGAGTTTCTTGGATGGATGTGTGGTGGAAATGTCACTAGATCAGAATAGACATAATCACCAACCTTATATGTGGGTGTGGGTGAGTGATGCTGGTTGTAGAAGTGTGCCATGTTGTCTTTCACCTTGGCCAAAGCTGACTTCACCTCCTCCAAGGTGTCCTTCATCTGCTTTGTGAACTCATTCACTGTCTCCAAGTGTGAGGGTGCTTGCCGAGGCTTGAAACCCATGCATGAATGTCACCCTGTGTCGAGGAAGAAGGGAGTTTGTTGGGTGGAGGAGTGGACATAACTGTTGTACCCAAACTCAGCCATGGGGAAGAGGTCTTCCCAATCATCCTGTTGCCCATTGACAAAGAGGCAAAAATACTGCTCCAGTTCTTGGTTGACACTCTCTGTCTGTCTGTCTATCTGCGGGTGGTATGCAGTTGAGGTGAGGAGTTTAATCCCCAGCAGGCAATACAGCCCTTGAGTGAACTCTGCAACAAACTGTGGTCCTCAATCGCAGAGGAATGCGCCTGGCAATCCATTAAGCTTTTATACATGGTGCAGATAGAGTCAAGGTGCTCCAAGCACAGTGACAGTCATATGAGTGGAAATAACATGAGCTCACTTCCCAGCAGAGTCAACTGCACACATTACCGCATCAAACCTGTTGGACTCTGGTAGGTCCACCACAAAGTCCACACTGATGATGTCCCAATGATTCTCTGGGACTGGGAGAAGGTATAACTTGCCCATGGCGTTGCACTGTGGAGTCTTGGTGCATAAGCAAAGATCACAGGTACAACAGTACTAACCAATGAGTCAAGACAACTGGGGCCACCAATCATTCCACAATATGAGTTCCAATGTCTTCCAACACCTGGGGTGGCTGGCAATGAGTGAGTTGTAGTACTGAGAGATGAGTCATCATCAAAGTTGGGGATTGTTGGGGACATAGATGTAGTCACAGAAGTATAGGATGTCATCCTTTTCTGTCCACTCTGCTGCACAAAGCAAAGTAGTGGATCACTTTCTCAGCTCCTTCACTGCCAGAGCCACAGCATCCTTGTGTAAACCACTATGGTTCACATGATGAATGTCACATAGGATGCTGCACTCCTTGTCCTCCAAGGGTGTACCCTCTAATGCATGGACTGTAAACAGATCAGGTTGCAACAACACAATACCTTGATTGTCATTGCTTCCATCCCCATGGTCTGGATGACAAGAGAGGGCATCAGTCTTCCCCATGCTGTGGCCCAGGTGATGATGCAGGGAGAAATCAAACCTGGAGAGGTAGAGACCAGTGGGCTTGGTGACAATTAAGTTGCTTGGCAGTCATGAAGTACTCGAGGTTCTTGTGGTCTGTCCAGATCTTGACCTTGTGTTGATCACCCTCCAGGAAATGTCACCACTCCTCCAATGCCTGCATTATTGCCAGCATCTCCTTGTCATGGATCTCATAATTGCATTCCACAGCACTGAGACTCCTCAAGTAGAAGGCAATGGGGTGCCACTTCTGGTCCTCAGGAGATTGTTGGAACAACACTGCACCCATTGCAAAGTCCAAACTGTCAGCTTCTACATGGAAGGGATGCAAGTCATTAGCAAAGGTAAGGATTGAGTGGAAGTGACCATCTCTTTGAGTTTCTTGAATGCCTCCTGCTGTGCATTTTCCCACCTCCATGCTCCTTGCCAGTGAGGTTGAGTAATGGGCATGCATGGTGTGAGAAATCTTTAATAAAGCACTGATAGAAATTGATGAAGCCCAGAAAAGACTGCACCTCTTTCTTGTTCATGGGCATGGGCCAGGTTGTAACACCTGCAACCTTGATTGGGTCCATCTCCATTTGTCCATCCAAGATGATCAAGCCCAAGTACTCAATCTGGGTCTTCTCAAACTCGCACTTGTCATGACAAAGGTAGAGTTTGTTCTGCCAAAGTCACTCTAGCACCAGGCATGTGATTTGATAATGTTCATTGAGGACTTGAGTGAAGATGAGAATGTCATCGAGGTAGACACAAACAACACCTTCCAATATAAGGTCATGGAAGATGTCATTCATCATGGTCTGAAAGGTGGCAGGACTATTAGTGAGACCAAAGAACATGACAAGCAGTTCAAAAAAAACCATGATTCATGTGAAAAGCTGCCTTCCACTCATCCCCTTCCTTTATTTTCACATTGTTGTAGCCCCAACGGACATCAAGCTTGGTGAAGTAATGCACCCCACAGAGTTGGTTGATGGGTTCAGATATGAGGGGTAGTGGATAGTGATTCTTGACTGTAATGTTGTTGAGGCATCAATGGTCTTGAACTGGTCAAAGGGACCCATCCTTCTTTTTAACAAAGAAGAAAGGTGAGGCCATGGGTGACTTGAAGGGTGGATATGACCAGAAGCCAGGTGTTCATTGATGAACTTGTTGAGTTGTCATTGTTCTTCAGGGGAGAGAGGATAGACCTTGCAGGAAAAGAACATAGCACCCGGCGTGAGCTTAATTGCATAATTCCATGGCTTATGGTTAGGAAGTGAGTCAAAAGATTCCTTGGAGAAGACATCCTCAAAGTCATGCAGGTGAGGAAGTATTGAGTCAGTGAAGGATTTGGGTGCACTGTTCTTGTGGAAGGCCTCCATGAGGCACTGGGAGACATTCGCACCTCATGTGAATGGTTAATAGCAGTGTAGAAAATTTGGTCACCTTCCTTGATCTCCTCCACTTCCTCCACATCATCGTCAGAATCAGGTGCAAAATCTGGAACATCTTTCAAGTCCACATCAGCTACAGGCATTGGACCAGCATGACACTTTCAAGTGTGCTGTAAGAGGATCTTTCACCCTCAACATTCCTGTCTGCCTTCAGTGAAGCAAGTACAGCAACAAAGAGACAACAATTTATCATGACTTCACCTGTCACCCAGTTGACCTCAGGATTATGGTTACAGTGCCATGGTAGCCCCAAATAACCTCCTGCTTCCCCAGTTGGGTCACAGTGAAAAGAGCCCATTCACTGTGGTCCTTGTACTGGAGGACTAGGTTGACAACCTCCTGAATTGCCCTGGCTTCATTTGGGGAACCATCCACATTGTAGACAGGTATGGGTTGAGATAGTGAGTGGGTATTGAGTTGTTTTTGTTGAACCAAATGTGAATCAATTAAAATGCCCATGGCACCTGAGTCCAGGAGAGCAGAGACACTGAGTACTTGCCCATATCCATAGTCTGCAGCTCGATCTTCAATTCTAGTGATTGTTGGGAGGGGGTGGACGCTACAATGTACTTGTGTGGTAGCTTGCACTCCCAAGATTTTAATCTGGGAGGAGGAGGAACAGGTGTGAGTGGAGTGGGTGTGACTTCCATTGAGCTGAGGGATTTGGGGAGGAAATTGGTTGTGGAGTGAAGTTCTTCCTCAAGTGGGTCGACCAGCAGGGCATCAAAGTAATTACTGGTGGGCAGCAGGGGTGGATAGTTGGAGGGATTAGGGGCATGTGTGGTTATAGTAGCATGGAGTGTAGTGTTAAAAGCTGCATTCATGAGTCGGTTCTCATCACAGAGAGAAGCAGCTTCATACCAAGCATCAATATTGTCATCAGCTGGGCATCCCTTCAACATCTGTGCAATCTGATCCTGAATTTCTCAATTGAGACCATGATGAAATTTAACCACCAGTGGTAGCCCACTCCCATATCCTGCCATGTCCACTAAATTCCTAAACTCATCGATATAGTCATCCACAGATCAGTGTGCTTGGTAATACAAGGATGGCTTGAGGCATGTTGCAGCTTGTTGGTGTTCATGGAGATGGCAGAAATGTCATACAAACTCCTCTTTAAAGTTGTCCCAAGAGGAAAACAGCAGGGAACTGAGTTTCTGGGCTGGGCACAAAATGTGGTTGACATAGAGGTAGGCACATTCAGACTTCATGTATGTAAAGGCCCAATAAATTTTTGCAGTGTCATCTAGGAACTGATTAGGGTGAAGACTGATGTATATCTTACAGGAGTTAAGAAAGGAATGTCTGTGAGAGTGTGCACCATTAAAGTTGGTGGGGGGGGGGGATGGTTTAATCTGTGTTCCAGTGGTATTATAGAGCATCAATGCTGGAAGCAGTTGGGGTTGGAATAAATGGGATATTAGGTGAGGGACTAAGCTGTAGGGTATTAACAAAGCTTTCTATACATGATTTAAGTGATTCAATTTGCACACACAATCCATTAATGGCACCTTCGAGTGCTTCAATGTGTTTTTGGGCATCTATGGCACATGGCAGCACATCAAGTGGACATAAGGGCGCACTTAAGGCAGGGGTGTTTATTACATCCTGGGTGATGTCCTGTATGTGTAGGAGGCATTATAACCACAGTGTACTTTGATTCCAGGCCTAGGAAAAGAGTTCTCTACTGTCAGGGCAACCTCAAAGCCTCACTTAATAGTAAGCTAACATAGGGAATCCAAAGTTAATATTACACTACATAATACAGACACCCCAGGTGCATCTAACAGAGGGGAGTCTAAAGAGAAAACTCTAAGGACCCATCTGTCAATGCCTAGTATATGTAATAGAGCCAAAAATCAAATAGTAAGCTAAAAATAGCAAAAGGTGGAGATAGGCAGATCAAGCTGTGGGATGATGTCACCTTGATGGGTGAACATCCAGAAGGGGTCCTGCCTCTAAGAATAGAACTGTCAACATGTACCAACATGGAAAAAACCAGAATATAATAATAAAATAGGAATAAATCATAGAAATTATAGAAAATACAGAATAGGGTGAAATAAAATATAAAACAATATGGGACAAATGCAGAAAATTGCCCAGATGCCTGAGGCACCTTCCTTTCCCCTTACAGTTAAAGGCACATGAAAGTGCACAAAAGTGCAGGAAGCACACAAATGCATGCAAAAGCATGCTGCGCAAAGCAAGTAAAAGTCATCCAAGAGGTGTGCACAATCATGAAAAATGCCATAGTATGAGTGCAGGGTGATAGGGAGCTGTATTATTACCCCCCAACTGAAATACTGACTGTCCTCAAGCAGCATCCTTGTTGTTTATTGAAGTGCAAAGCATGAGCACCAACAAAGTGGATGAGTGGTAGAGGGGAATGTATGGGATATTTGAAGAAGCCAAGAAAGCACATGGAAATGTGCAAAGCAAAATGTGCAAGCATGAAAGAAGTGCAGAAAAATTGTCCAACCATCACTTTCCTCCTCTCAACTGAAATACTGACTCTGTCCAAACACTGCAGTTGTGAGAGATAAAATAAAGTGCATGCCATAAGACAAATTCTCAAACAATGAGAAAAGCTCAGTAAATCATCACGACTGGTAAAACCCATGGGTTGCACAATCATGGACAATGCCCAGATGTGACTTTGAGAATAGAAGAAACATAAAGTAAAAATGAGAAAGAAATCAAAACATACGCATGAAAGAAATGAAATATCCATAAGTGGTGTGCACAGAGCACTAATTTGGTGCCTCATCGGTGCTTTCTTTGTCTTCTGCACTATCTTCTTGTGCTTCTCCCTCATCAACTATTTCTTCATCTTCTGTATCCACTAACTAACATCAACTGTTCCATATCCCTCAACCCCTTTGTAGTAATATTGAGTGCGATGTCAGGAAGCATGATGGACTTCCATGCATGGTATGGCACTAAGCAAAATGTGACTATTGGCCTGTTGGATACTGTCCCAATGAGTTTGCAAGTGATATATGTGCCCCCTTGATTGTGCAAAACTATAATCAGGGGCCCAAAGTAACATGGGTGCATTTTGTGGTTAAGGCTCTTCTCAATTGCTGTTTTGCACATAAGGACTAGGTTGCCACATTGGAAGTCAAAATTTTGGATTGTCTTGGAGTGCACTTTCTCAAAATAGAGTGCCACTTTGTGCCTTTCTGCATAGATGCAAGAATGGATGTGCACTAAGTCTTCTGGCCACTTTTGCAATGCATGTGCTTGACATGCGATCAAATCTGTAGTGGAGAGTACAGAATCTGTAACAGTGGAGTATGGTTAAATGCTGAGGCACTTTCGAATAGTGATGTGCTCTGCCCAAAAAACTGAATATAGCAAACTGAACCACTTTGACTTGACTCCATCTGTAGCTTTGATAAGTGCTTGGCACACATCGAAATGTGCATGCTCAACAATTCCATTAGCACACAAATTATAGCCAGATATGCAGATGTGATCAATATGGTAGTGCTTACTGAGGTAGGCTAGCACTTTGATGAATGGTTGGTGACTATCTCATACAATGCACTCCATCTGCAAATGAGATTTTGAAACATTTAATCGCTGAGTGCACTCATATTTTCTTTAGGAAGCCTGCAGAATTCTGGCCAAATCACAAGTGAACAACACCCTTGGACGATATAGTGCCACCCTGCTGATACTGGTAAGTGCATTGTATCAACATAAACTTTACTGAAGCATTGCAACAATTGGTGGTATTAAAACCTTCTGTGTTTGCTGGATCTGGCAAATATGGCAAGTGCACACAAACCAGATGATGTTATCCATAATGTGTGGCCACCAAAAGTGCTCGAGTAAAGCAGATTGTGTTGCATAAAAGTGCTTGTGGCTGATGTTGTTGTAGATGGTGTGCAATATTGGTAAGCATCTGGATTGCCAAATAACAAGCTGGTGAGTGCCATGTGCATTGTGCTTACATAAGCACTTCTTGTCTTTAAAAAAGGTGCTTGCATAGTGCATGAGCACTCCATATTCAGAATCCATGAAACTGCTAGGGCACATTAGAGTATCCATCCAGATTCATACCAAATCCAACTTCTCATCTTCTGCATCTGCTGCTGTGCTTCTGGGAACTTGGCTATAATTGTCATCATAAGTGAGTGCAGGGTTGCACACACTTTGTGCTTTTGCACTCAGCTCTGGCTCCTTTAACACAAATACCTGCACATCAAAGGATTGTGAAATGGGACATATTGCATGCATAAAGCCATGTAGTGCATCAATCCAATCTTCAAATTCTTCATTGTCTTCTTCTTCTAAGTCTTCTGGCTGCTTTGGTCGATGTGAAAGCCCATCTGGACCATGGACCACTCCCCTAACATGTATGAGTGTAAAATGGAATGTAAGGCTCGAGACAATTTACTGATTAATAGTGGCAGATGGTTGGATATTGGGGTTTTGGAGCATGCCCTTAATATAGTGCACATCAGTCTCAACAATTAAGTTGCACACACCTATAATATAAAGGCACAAACTGTGCAGCACATGATAAAACCAATATATCTCTAGCTTTGGTTGCAAAAAGTGTGCTTCTCTGTCATTAAGCATAATCAAGCTGAACCAATTGTAAAAGTGCATTTTTGCATTTGCACTCTTTTGCTGACAAAGGTAAAAGTTGACTGCTATCTGTGAAGTGTCAACATCAAGGATAATGGGAAATTCTGATGCATAATCAATTGGTTTTAGTGCAGGGAAATCTAATACTGCTTGCTTGATGTCATCTTGCACTGCTATGTGCTCTGGGCCCCATTTGAATGGTGATAGGTCCACTACACACTTTAAGGTCTGGAGAACATTCCCACTCATATTGAGACATTACAACATGCACTCTGAATCACTACAAATGCCACAAAATTGACGTCGAATCATTTTTGCACTATTTCACACTATTTTGGATGACTTCAAACTATTTCAAACGCTTTCAAACTATTTTGCGACACTTCGAACAACTTTGCAGCATTTTGAACGATATTGGCTGTGGTATAGCTGTCTTGAAACACTTTCGATACATGCTGCACATCCAGAACAAGTTATTCCATTGCATATTGAGCACTACCAGACACAAGGAGAGAGTACAAGAGTGTTAGAATGCGATAAGTGCATTTTTGTGTTTTATTGATATATTGAAGTACTTTTACTATATAGGAACACTATATGTTTCATCATATATTACTTCTCATTTGTTTCATGATCTACAAGTCCTTATTGTTTGATATATTTGCCTCATGTTTTACACATGTTCCTATTTCCTTTTTAGTACTATCTCTTCATTTTGTATATAGACTTGTATTAGTTAGTTAGAACAGACAATAAAGGAATGGGGAACACAGCAGAAGTGGCCCTCTCACTCATCGTCAGATTTAAGAGCCATTCTCTTGAGTCTTAGTTCGTGTCATATCTCTAAGTTCTGTGAAATATCGTGAACTTCTTCAAACTTTCATATTCACTTCTTGTTTTATTGCCCATCACCTATCACCATTCAACAAACACTTCAAATTCATTAAACTTGCTCTTTGATATACCTCGAACCTCTTCGAGCTTATTCGAACTTATTTGGACTACTTCGCATGACTTTGAACCTCTTTCGAACCTTTTTCAAACCTCTTCACACATATTCGAACCTCTTTCAAACTATTTCGAACTTCTTCATATGCCTATAAAGACTATTCACCACAACCCTTACTATTTCGCATCACTAAACACAACGTTTTGGTCTCAGCAGTGATATTTAGTACCAACTCACACCCTTCCTCTGACTCGTGTTATACCATCCAAAGCCATTTAGTAGGTTTTGTTTGGGTTTCCAGGTTGAGTATCATCAATGGAACGTCTTCGCATGTAAGCTTTGTGAGTGCATTAACAAGGTGTGCATAATTGCAGATATAGATGCACCTTAAACCAACTGTTCCCAGGAATGCACACACTTCTGACAACATGTGGCATGTGCCCCAATTGTGGATAATATTGACCTTGTTGCATTCAGGTTTTTTACCTTCTGGCATGCAATAATGGCCAAGAACGACAAAGGTTTTAGTGCACAACATGGATTTTATTCGAGAGAAGGCACCACCACTATATTTCATGTGCTGCACAATGTGGTTCACATTCTGGAAGTGCTCCCACACAAAGCACCTAATGTCAGGGTTTGCAGTGAGTGCTTCACATGATCCATCTGGTAAAATGTAGTGCTTTGCAGGTCCCTTGACTGGAACATCGTCGATATATGGAACAGTATAATCTGGTATCTCTGGCTGCAGAATATAGCACACATCATTATAGAAAATCAGTACTGAGTTTGTCTAACCCATTGGCAATGTAATGAGGTGCATAGCACTGTAAGGCAACTGGAACATTGTAAGGTCATGTGACAATTCTTTAATTAAGTGCTCATTGTGTCCCACATATAGATCTAGTATGGCACTGCAAGAGTGCTCTGCAAATTGCTCCACAAGATGTTCAGGTGTAGGAGTGACACCAGAGTGTTTAATGGTAACACAATTAAGTGGTTCAAGGCTATGCACAATGCGCAGCACTTTTCTGCCTTTCTTGAGCATGCAAAACCATCGCAATCTGTATACTGAATTTGAGTGCTTATAAATGCCTGAGTTGATTTTCTTTCGAATAATTGTGCAAACTTTATCATATATGCCTGGTGGAATGGGGATGTTGTGCTCTATCCAAGGCGTGTGCAGAATAATTGGAATTTCTACAGGGGAAAAGAATGCAGTCTTGAAACTGCCACACTCCTCATCGCTCCATGCGAAGGCTTCATTTTGCAATGACATCAAGTGGTGCAATATCTTCATCTCTTCTGGTAACAGAAAATCAGTGTGGCACTTTCGGAGTGCTTGCATGCACTCTTCAGTATAGTGCCCAACTGGGGTAAAAGGTGGCATATTTGGTAAAAGCGCAGGTAGCACTGCTAGCAGATCACCAATAATGTTGCACTCAATGCAGAATTTGCTTGGGATGGATGCAATAACTAGTTTGACCTTTTTAGCAACTGGTTTATACTTCTTCTTGGTTACTACACCTTTTTTCAGTGCATGCACCACTAAATCTATAAAAGTTGCATGCGCATGTGCACTTTTGGAATTGTGGCTGGGATAAGCACCATAGAGTCAATAGAATTTAAAAGTGCCTGTGCATCATTGTTGGTACATTGAGATAAGTAGAGTCAAGAGATAATAGAGGTCAGTGGAATGGAAGCAGAAAATGGAATAAGTGCAAAAGTGGAAATGTCACAAGATTGGGTATCAGAGTGAAATGTTATGACAGTAGCAGCTTCTCCTTGGTCTGTGATCAATTCCTCAAAGCTTGATGAAAATTTTTTGTGGGTTATCCTGAATAGTAAAGTGCAGTGTTGCTGTGGCTGGTAAGAAGTGGCATGGCTTTCCCCTAGGCTGGGTCATCTCTGTCTGCATTGGTTTCTCTGCCCCCACCTACTGTCATTGTCATTGTTGGCCATGCTATTGTTATCTTGTTGTCATTCCACCTGCTTTCTGTCATCCCTGTTCTCATTGCTCCCCATGTCTACCCTGCAAGCAGTTGCTTGCAGTGGTGGCACCTCATGATCCTGTCCCCATTCCTGTCCTTGTTTTGTTGTTGTCATCTGTTCTTGCATCCCTTGTCCACCCTGTGAGCAGTTGCTCATGGTGGCAGTGGGAAATGCTAGCATGTCTGGCTGTCAAGACCTGACTCTTCTGATTGAATTCCTGATTTTTTCTGACTCTTTTCCAATAATTTCTGTTGGCAATTCTGGCCACATAGTGCAGGATTTGCAGAAGTCTTGTATGAAGGTCCATAGGTTGGACCAAATGTGATCACATTGGACAAGTTGAAGGGTCTTGTTCTGACTGAAGTGGCCAGAGAGGATATGGTCATGCTTGTACTGCAGGACTTTGAGGTGGATATCCACAACATTCAGGATGTAAATCCAGTCAAAGTGGCAAAGGAGTCCACTGTCATCTACAGTCCAATTGGGAGCAGAAGGGGTCAGGAGGTGTGCAGATGAGATGAGGTCAAGGGTTAGGGATGATTGGATGTCATTGTAGAGTTTCTCGATGTCCATGAGACTGCTTGTCAGATGGTGAGGTAAGTAGCTTGGAGTGATGAGGTGAGTTGTTCTTGGGTGAATATGGGTCCAAGCTGGAGCACTGTTGCTAGCAGCTCAGAATGAAGATTGTGAAGGTGGTTAATATTGGAGTGAAGGGTGAGTTAATGGAGATCTAAATAAGGTATGTTATGAATCTGAAACCTCTCACAGTGGACTCCAGAAATGATGTGTCAAGTTGGTACTTGGTGCAGAGTCTCAATGGAAGACATGAACACAAACCTACAGCTGCAGGCATGCCTGAGGTGCAGGGTTCATTTAGGTGGCCTCAGATCATCCTTCAAGGTGTGATGACTACAAAGGTGGCTAATTTGAAAGACTGTGTACCCTCAAACATTTTAACTTCAACAAGAGCTATGAGTTGCTCTGAAGATCCTACTATTGGCCCAACATACATCAAGATCTTGAAAATGCATACATCCCCTCCAGCCTGAGTGTCAATGAAATAAAAACTGCACCTCAAAACCTACTAGCCCCCTACACTCCCTACCAGTATCTAATGACTGTTTTGACACTGTTGCCCTGGATTTCATTGGTCCACTGCCAGAAGAGAACAGGAATGACACCATCCTCACCATGACTGACCCTCTTGGTGCTGACATATGCATTGCTGGCACCCACTCCACTTATACTGCCACCCAAATTGCTGTAGTACTCTTTGATGAATGGTACTGTGAAAATGGCCTAATGCTCTATGTTGTCTCTGACCAAGACAACCTCTTCATTACTGAACTCTGGAGTGCCCTTCACAAACTCACCAGTGTCAAACTCATGATGCTGACCTTCTACCACCCTGAAACTGATGACAGTAGTGAATGGACAAACAAAACTGTGAACCAAGCTATTCAACACCATACTGACAACAACTAGAAGGGATGGCTAGCCAAACTCCCCTGCATACAGTTTGCCATGATGAACATTGTTGTAAATGCATCCACTAGTTTCTCTGGCTTCAACTAAAGACTGGGAGATCTCCATGCCTCATCCCCCCTTTTGTTCCCCTACCCAGAAATGTTGAAATTAAAACTCCAAGATGCATGCTGCATACATGAGGCAATGCATGCAGCATACACATGTTACTGTGCTGACTGCACATACATGTGGTAAACACATTCCTGAGTCATGTGACATCCTTATTTGTATATAATGAGAACCTGTACCATAGTAGATATATAGTGTTCTTACCTCTGCTAAATCCTAGCTCTAAGACTTACTAAACCCCAGGTAGGTTATAAGGAACATGTTGTCTTTTCCTCTGTGCAGTGTATGTAGTCTGCTCCAACAAAAAATGCCTCTGTGGAACAAACCAATGCAGGCATACCATGCCAATGAATACCAATGTCTATGTGGGTAGGTGACCTCATCATGCTCTCCACTAAAAACTTCCACTGCAACTACAAATGCAAAGGCAAAACATGTGTTGTCAAATTCATGCCATGAAATGATGACCTCTACACCATCACACATGCCTTCCCTGAACACTCTGAATACACCCTAAAATTACAAAAACAAAAAAAACATATGGTGAATGTCGCCCTTCCAGACATGGAAAATATTCCTGCATATGTAAAAAAAAAATATTCTTCCTACAGACAGCCTAAAACATTCCCTCTAGAAGCATCTCTGGAGATCTCTGCCTCTGTGCAACTTTCTTCACAGTGTCTTGCTTCAGTTCTATCTGAGGATGGTCCCACTGGCTGTACTCCTGCTCCTAGCATGACAGAAACCCTTGAGAAGCCTTCAGTGGTGCCAGATGATGACTTTTCAATTGCTGTAAAATTTTTGCGAAATCATCACATGAAATCGTCATGTGAAATATTTTACAAGTAAATTACCCTCCCTAGTTTCAGTCCCCTGTAAATTACCAGTAATTTACTAGGTTCAAATATTTTACACAACCCTAATTCACACCACCTGTGGTCACTTAGTCATCATGTGACTTCATTCACACACCCACCTGTGGTTGCTTAGTCAACACATGATTTATATTCATACACCACTGGTACTGCACACACACTGACAACATGTACATTGGTGATATCACCAGTGTTGATTAGTGATATGGCATCTTCCCATTATGCGACTACATTTGATGCAGCCTTCCCAAATCACACACTACATTTGATGTGACCTTTTACTTACACAGTCAATCTTTCACACACATATTTAGTTGCTCTTCTTTTTAATTCTGTCTTCATTCCCACTTCTGTGCAACAAAGATAACTTGAGCCTGTCTTTCCTATCCACATTCATGTAGGCCACCAAATACAGCAGCCTTTCATTTTATTCTGGTTTTATGGTTATTTTTCCATTTTCCCACATTTGAAAATGTTGACAGTTTTATTTTTAGAACCTGGGTTCCTTTCAGATACTTACCCATTGAGGTGACATCATTCCATGGCTTTCATTATATTTTGTGTCTATCTACCTGTATATATGAGTTCAATATAACAAAGGGATAATGAGAGAAAGGTATTGTATCTATGTGTTGTTTGTGCAAGTGCATCAAAGGGTTGTGCTAAGAATAGAGCACACAACATGTTAATTGCATGATCATGGTGTGAATATCAACAGGGTCCTTAGAGTTTTCTCTTTGGATTCCCCTCTGTTTTTTTTTTTTTTTTTTTTTTTTGTGTGAATTTATTGTCCGTTCGGAACGAAGCTCCACTATGGACATTACATGTAAGAATAAATCTACTGAGGCCCCAGTGCCTTGCCCTCGCTTCGACCCTTGCACTGCAGACGGCATGCCCGTGGCAACCGCTCCCCCTGCAGCCCGATCCAACAGGACCATTTAGGGTTGCAAGCTACTACTGGGTCGTCCCTGCTTGTTACCCTCTTTTGTGATGTGTTATCTTGCTAAGTGCCACGTCGCTGGGCGACAGGCATGGGTGAGATGGGGGGGAAGAGTTCTGTTGTGCGATGATGTGAGTTGCTACTCATGTGGAATGGTAACTTGGGTGTCGTGTCGCCTCATCTTGCCGTGCGTGGGGCGATAAGTTGGTTGGGATTAGAGTACGAGCTGTGAAGTAAAGTGCCAGTAAAATACAAGTGTTTAAGGGTTGTGTCGATCACCTTGTGTGTTTCGAAAGCGTCCTGTCTGGTTTACATACTTGACCAAAGCTCGTACACCTTTTTCGGAGGAAAGCAGGGCGGCTAAATCTCGTGATTTCCATCCCATTTCGCGGTCTAGTTCGTGACATGCTGTATTGTATGCCGAGCATTCGAAAAGAAAGTGTGTTAGGGTTTCCTTTGTCGGGTTTCCATTCCTCTGACTACAAGGCTCGCAACTGTCAGAATCGGCTCTCTTGATTTTGGCGAGAAAGAAGTTCAGGGGGATGTGTGCTGATCGGATTTGCATGAGGAGGCTCGTTTGGGCTCGGGTGAGGTTGGCGCAGATCTTTCCGAATGTTTTGAAAGGAAAATCGCAGTCGAAACGTTGGAATTTCCGGAAACATGGCGAAGATTCCCATTTCTTTTTCCACGTTGCATTTAAGTCGGATGCGAATTTTTGCTTGATTGCTGAGACACTGATTGGGAGAGGGGAGCGAAGCAGCGGAGGGAGACGATGGGGTTGGCTGGACGCACCATTAGCGGCCTTTTTGGCTTCCTCGTCTACTCTTTCATTACCTTCGACACCACTGTGTCCAGATATCCACTTGAGGTCAAAACGGTTTCGACTACAATCGATGTTGGTGTGGTTGATTTTACTTGCAAGTGTTAGGAATTCGTCTGTTAAGTATTGGGCTGGTCTTGAGATTCGTTTTCCTGCACTATTGATAAAAGCTTGACTATCAGTGTAAATGGTTACCGGTGATCTTCCTGCTACGTGCTCCCTTTGTAGCAACCATGCACCTAGAACGGCACCTACTACTTCCCCTTCATATGATGTGTGTTTGGTGATGCTGCCGAGGTGATATCGTAGAATTTTCTGGGGCCGAGGGTTCCCTTTTCTATACAGGATTGCTGCTGCACCTACATGCCCTTCAAATCCTGAACCGTTGGTAAAGATCTTGATTTCGGGTTTGCTCGTAGATTCTTCTCTTATCGATTCCTCTCTGTTCTGCGCCACTTCCGTGGTGAAGGGTGGTACACACGATGGGGGTATCGAAGATGGGGTGATGGTCTCGATTCAGTCTGGTCTGACCTCCGGGAAGAAGTGTAATAACTTATGTAGTGGTGTTCTATGTTTGCGGGCATGATGGGTTGAGTAACTGCGGATGATGTCATGTAGTGGGTGGGTTTCAGGAAGCGAGCCAATTTGTATGAGGGCTCTGTGACATGCTTTCAGTAGGGTGTGATCTATGGGGGGTATGTTAGCATGCGTATCGAGAACATCGGTAGGGGTGGTTCATAGGGCTCCATTTACTGCAAGTGTCGCTTTACGTTGCACTTTGCCCAATTGCTTGAGTGCACGAACTGAGCCTTGGCTGCGTTTCGAACCATATAGCTTGGTGGGGGGTGTATACCACACATCAACCGCATACGTGATCTTGGGAATAGCCACCGCAAGATATAGTCGTCGCATGTAACGTGCTGAGAGGCCAGACTCCTGTTTCGCTAAACGACGGCATTGTAGAACCCACTTGGTGGCCTTCTCGACTGCGTGATGTTCATGTGTTTTCCAGTTGAGTTTGTCGTCAATAAGAACCCCAAGGTACTTGTAGCTCTGGACCTCTTGAATGGGCTTGTCTTTGAGCTTGAGAGTTGGCCTGTGTAGGGGGACCAGTTGTCCATTGCTGTTCCTTGTTTGCTTCCAGCCACAGTGCATTACCGCTAGTTTGCTGATTTCAAACTTAGAGTTGTGGTCGTCTGCCCACTGAAAACCGCCGTTTTCGCCTTCCATCGAGTTTCTTAGCTTGGCAGTGGTTTCAATGAAGTTATTCCCTGTCGCCATAACCATGATGTCGTCAACATATCCTAATGACTGCAGGAGTGTCAGTAGTTCAAGCAAATCGGAATTGTAAAAGACAAAAGAGCCTAGGGAGACAGGGTCTCCCTGTCCTACCCCGTTATCGATCAGGATAGGTTCCGATGTGTAGTCGTCAAATTTTAACTGTGTGGAGCGTCCTGTTAGCAGGTTTTCTATGAAGCAGACAAGAGACTCTGGGACACTTCTCTTTCGCATATTGTGAAGGAGGCGGTCAGTCACAGCATTCGGGAATGCCCCTTCAATGTCAAGAAATAGAATAGAGACTACCTTTCCTTTTCGCCATGCCTCCTTTACTTGATGTATCAGTAAGTGAATGGCATCTGTTGTTGTCCGTCCTGGTCGTCCTCCAAAGTGGGTAGCCGGAATAAGTTGGAGTTTCTCGGCAAGGTGGCTGAGGTCTTCTGCTACCATAGAAGTAAGAACCTTTGCCATGGTGCATAGTAGGGCAATAGGTCGATAGGATTTTGGGATATCGTATCGGGCTTTTCCTGGTTTGCGAAGAACGCAGGTTGTAAACTCCTGCCAACCTTGAAAGTATGTCTTGAGGTCAAAAATGGCTCTGTAAATAAATAGGAGGTGAGGGACTAAGAGATTTGCAGCCTTTTGTAATACGATGTTGGGGATGCCATCGGGACCTGGGGCTTTGTGTGGAGAGGTTTTTCGAATGTGGTAGTGAATCCATTGCTCAGTAAAAGGGGGAGGGCTTGGGAGCTGTTGTGGGTATGGGTAATTCCGGGGAACAGATGAGGTGGTGGGTCTTGGGGGAAAGAAAGTGTTTGCAAGTGCTTCCGCTTTTCCCTTGTTGGTGTTTACCTCTCGTGCTAAACCGTCAGTGCCTACTACTTTGAGGGACGGAATACGTGCCTTGCCACCATCTCCAATTGGGTTGTTAATATATCCGTTTGCTGTCCATATCTGACTTTCTCCTGCATTTTCAAGGAATTCTTTCCAGTGGTCGACCTTGGCTTTTGTGATAGCATTTGCATACTTCCTTTTGGCTTGGTGGAGGTCTTCATGGATAGGGTGGTCTCGTATGGCACGGTATTTGAAGGCAGTGGCATTAAGGCGATTGACAGATTTCTTCATTTTGGAGAGGTCTTTAGTCCACCATCGCTTGGAATACGGATGAGGCTTGTTCTCCGGGACAACTGCAACTATAGATTGCTGTATTGTCTCAGTCAGTTTACTTACCGTCTCCTGAAATTCCCTTTCTGAGGCAATTGTATGTGGTAGTGGAAGGAGGTTGAGACGACTTTCAAGGTCCTTGTTGAATTCACCCCAGTCCACGTCATGAAAGTTACGAGATGGCTGAGTACTGATCCGCTCCTGGGGAATTTTGATCATTGTTACTATTGGAAAATGGTCAGTTTTAGGAGGCTGAAGGGAGGCATCTACGTCACAGTGGACTACCATGTTTCTGAGGTTGTTAGAGCAGAAAACATTATCAGGGCGAGAGAGATTTTTCGTTACCATGTGTTTGAGTGTAGGGATGCCTTTTGGGAGTGTCATATACATGTCTAGGTCTGATGTGAGGGATATGAGTTGTTCAGCATCTGTTAGTGCTTGAGGGGTGAAGAGCCGAGCGTCCTCGTCATTGTCCCATAGCGGGTGATGTCAGTTGAAATCCCCTGCCCATAACATATAGTGATCGGGTGTATTAAGCAGGTCGTTCCGATTATCGTGTATGAATTGGCGAAGTTGGTCCAGTGTTCGGGAGTGTTCGCAGTCGTTGTAAATGTTAAATACCGTGAGACGACCATATGGGCCATTCAGTTGAATTGCGGTGACATCGTTAGAGCCCGTAAAGTCCAGTATTTTCCACGAGTTTGATGATAGCGATGTGTTGACCCACATAACAGAGCGTACCCGTTTGTCTAGTGAGTGTCGGCTGGATGGGGCTACTGGCGTAAAGCGGTTTGGAGTCTGGATGTTCCCTAGAAAAGTCAGGTGGGGTTCTTGAATGAGGATGAGGTCCCAGTTTTTTAGATGTGGGGAGTTGATTATGTCGAGGTGGGCCTTCTCAGATTTGTTGAGGTTAATCTGTAGTAATGTTAGCTTTCGCCTACTGTTATTGTTTTCGTTAGACATTGGGTGTTGATTGGGGGGAAGAGGTGTTTGCTGCAGGTTGCATGTGACGTGGGTCTGGGAAGCTAAGAGGGGATGGGGTAGGGAAGTTTTGTGGGGCCATTTGAGTAGGAGGGGGAGGGGGGGGAGCAGGGGTTTGTTGTCTGGAGCTAGATGGGCGGTCCCAAGATAACCGTTGCAATGGTTGGCTGGGTGGTGCGAGCTGGGTAGCTGAAAGGAACGGAAGCTGTGTCTGGCATAATTGGTTGGCTTGTTGAGGGGTATGGTGTGGAGATGAGGTGTCTTGGAATGGACGGCTATCTGGAGGAGATGGTTCCCATGTCCAGGATTCTCCGGAGGGGAAGAAAGGAAGAGCATTTTCAGGGTGCCTGCTGTCGAAGACCTGGCATTTACATATAAACGTCGGGCATTTTCTGTCGTTGCTCGCATGACCATCGGCATCACAAGGGGTGCATTTTTCCCAATCGGAGTGGCAGTCAGCGATCTTATGACCTCTTTCTCCGCATCGAGCACAGATGTCGTTGGTGATGATACACTCCGTCGCTACATGATTGTAGCCTTGACATTTGAGGCAACGAACTGGCTCCTTCTTGCTTTTGGCGACTGATACCTTTTTGTTGCAGATCACGAGTCCATTGAGAATAGCATTGTTTGCTGCATCAGGGTTGCTGAATGTAATGTTGAGATGTCCTACCTGTTGACTAGAGGATCGATGATGTGGTGGTTTGGTCCATCGGAATTTGACGAGGGCCCCTGCAGGGACATTGTTGACTTCGGCCATCTCAGATTTGTGTTCCTCGTTGTCCGGGTCAAAAGTCAGGGGGACAAAGAAAGCAATAACATTGTATGGCTGGGGGCGAGTGATGACGTCGAAACCAAGTTCAGTCTTGAAGGCTTCCATGTTTGCATCTTGTCGCAACCATTCTGCCGATTTGTCGTCTTTAGTTTCCAGTAGCATGGTATCCCGTAGCCACATCGCAGATCGTAGAGTGCACTGGTTACTGCCTGATGCTTTGGTGAGCATTTCGTTTACTTTCCATAGCAGGGTTTGTGCTGAGAAGGCTTTTAATGCCGCAAAATCGCCTTTCGGTTCCAAAAGAAATTGTCGTGCTCGTATACCTTCTTTGGCTCTGAGTCGTGGGTCAACTCGGCCAGGTCCAGAGGTGTTTTGTAGTAAGGCGTCTCGGTAGCCAGTGGAGGTGATTTTGTTCAACTGTTCAGATGAGTCACTGAGTTTGGAGACAAGAGTGTCGATGTTGTCCATGGTTAACTTGGCTCGTGCAGTAAGATCGTCAGATGTGCTCTGGAGTACTCCTGAGAGGTCTGTTGCCTTGGCATCCAGTCCATTTGTGAGGTTTTCGAGGGCGGGTTTGATTAAATCGGTGACTGCAGAGACAATGTTGTCAATGCTTGCTTTCAGGTTAGCCGCTTTGAGCAGGAATGCCACAGCTCGTATCCCATTTAGAGTCTGGAGAGGAGTTCCAGGTAGGGCTCCCACTTGGAAAAGGGCACTTGCGAGGTCATCGAGGGTGGGTTCTGTTCCAGATGGGGCAAGTAGACACTTCTTCTCGAGGAATTGCAGCCCGGCTTTTGCATCTTGTCTCTCATAGTGTTGTTCTGACTGTGGCGTCACATTGGCACTTCGTCGCAAGCGAGTCCTCTCGCTTTCATCAGTAGAGCTAGAGGCGGGGTTGACTTCCTGTGTCGTGGGCGGTGCCAGTGTAGATGGTTTGGTTACAGAGCTTAGAGAGGACAGGGTGGTTTGCTTGGTTTTCCTAGGGTTTTGTTCCGGCATGTAGGCTAGTACTCAGGCCAGATAGTAAGAAGGTAAATACGCTATGCTAGTCTTATGCTCGTCCTCTACCTCGAGATCCTACGGATGAACCGTGGGAAAATTCGAGATGATGATGAAACAAAGCCAAGATGCATCCTTTTTCCCCTCTGTTAGGTGTGCCTATATCATTTGTATTATGTAGTATAATATTAACTTTGGTCTCCCCTCTGTTAGCTCACTATTAAGTGAGGCTTAAGGTTGCCCTTACAGGTGTTCAACTCAGCATTGTTGTGAAGGTTGTGGTAATGGTGGACAGAGATCAGAAGATGGCCTAGTCTATTGAAGATAGTAACTGAGAGCTTGTTACAGTCATCGAAGCAATCTGTGCTGATGGCTCTACTGTTCACCCTGCTGTCATATTCCAGGTGAAGAGGTGGGATGCTGAGTGGGGTCATAACAATCCATTGAATGCTAGGTACCATGATTCACTTGTTCCAATAGAAATCCATGCTCATGTTGCATTTGTAGCATTTCTCTTTTTCCAAATAGATGGACTGATCTGGACCTGGGCTCTACATGGCTGCAGAATTATTTTCATTCTGCAACCAGACAGAAAGCTGCTAGATGCTATTGCCTCTTGATTCCTAATGGTCATAATTTACACCATACCTTCAAGTTTTGCAAATATACCAAAGATAATAAGATTATAATCATTTGCCTTCCCCCACACACAACACATGCTCTGAAGTCTTGTGATGTTGGTGCTTTTGGACCCCCTAACCCAGTCATGGAAGCACTTTGTGACACTTGCATCACAATCCCTCATTGCACTAACCAAGGCAAATTTCCTAGCCTACCATACAGCTCAAAGCAAAGCAGTTTACCAACCATAATACAGTCTGCCTTCCACAAAACAGGAATATGGCCACTAGACCACCATGCAATATCTCAATCAGCCTTCAAGCCATCAAAGAACATGACCATGCAGGCAACATAGCCTCTTCCTGTGCAGCTTCCATCCATTCTCAGTCTGATCCCTACACCCACCCCAATACCAATTATATCAGCAACAATGGCCAACACACTTGAACATGATGACATTACACCAGGGGAAAGATCTGGTGGTGATGATGTTGATGAAGAAAAACCAACACAGAGATACCTTTTCAAGCCACTTCCAGACACAGTGTCACACCAAGTGCTATGGTTGGATAATGTTATGCTTTGTGACATCATTGAGCAAGCTGGTATTGTCTTGGAACAAGACTTTGCACAGATGAAGTTGATGGAACTAGAGAACAAGAGGATGAGAAAATGTGCATTTGAGGAAGGACAAAAGAAGCAGAATATGCCCACCTCAGGACATGCATGCCACATGACTGCAGCAGAAAATCTTGACTGGTTTGCTCATCATGATTGGAAGAGCCTGATGAAAAACAATTTTCAAGGAAGTGGTGCCATGTCAAGGTTCTGAAGAAGAATATTATGGATTACTATAAAGCCCTTGAAAAGGAGAAGAAGGCTGCAGAATGTAAGGCAAAGGCAGCAGCAGCAGCCAAGGCAAGGGCATTGAGGGCTCAAGGTCATGGAAGAGGTATGAGAGGGGGTAAGAGAATTTGAGGCAGAGCTGCATGAGGTCGAGCAACTGGAGTGGTGATAGGAGGAGGTGACAACAATCTGAGCCCAAGTTCCAATGATGATGGAGGCACTGGATTATCTAATAGTGGTTCTGATTCTGGTTCTGAGAGTGAGGCAGAGATACCCATCATTCAATCATGCTGACAATGCCCCATTCAGTTGATTTGAGCCCACCAAGAAGCGGTATGGCTGCTGCTGATGAACCTGATTTGCCTCCTCCAGTAGTGGCTGCCCAACCTCACCCCCATCTGCACATGTAACATTGGCCTACCAACACTGAGGATGTTAAATGAGATGGAAATATCATGACAAGTAAAAATCAGGCCCCTGAAGTAGAGAGAACCCTTCCATCAGTTGCAGGATAGCCTTCTGCTTATTCTTGCATTGTTGATCACCCTGCTGCAAGTGAGGAAGTGAATGTCAACAAGTTCAAGCCTGGGAATGATGAAACCACTGTGCAGGACTCACAACTCAGAAACAAGTACAAATTACCTGAGATTGATGTTGGCCAAAGAGTTGGATCAGTAGAGACTACTTTGGATGCACTGGAGGGAGGGCATGTTCAGCAAGATGCAGTTGTAATCAACAATGATGGGAATCAGAAGGTTTGGTCTCCAAGGTGAAATCCTAAACATGGAAAACAATCAAATAGCTGAAGAATTGTATATCCTGGTAGAATGAATACCTCTTGATGTGATCTCAAAGTTTGGAGAGCATCTGTTGCTCTACTCCTTCAGAATGGCAGTGTGAAGTTGAGGCAGTACACCATAACATCCTATTGGTGGCCCACATTATTGATTTTCCCAATCTGGCAGTCTGTTTGAGAAAATATTTCCAGCATAGCAACAACATCTCCTTAAATTGCTGTTCATCAAAACCCTCTTCCTCATGTCCTGGTCTACCCTTCTGACTCTTTAAATATGTTCTAGGCTTCATTGGAATCTGTCAAGATTCAAGATTGCTACTACCAAGGTCAGGACTTGGTCAGGAATACACCGGACTTCTGGTCAGACCCACTCATCAGTGGTTAGAGGTGTTCAGGGGTTCTGGGCAGAATCCACTGGGCTGTAGCATGCCAGGTGAAAAGGGGCCAGAGAGGACTTGGCTTCAACTTATAAGAAGTTGTGCCCTTCTCCTTATCAGTTGTCCAATTTCAGGTGGGAAGTGTGCAGATGTCCAGTGGGTTTCAGGATGGAGAGTGAAGGTAGAGTGAAGCAGAGGTTATGAAGTGATTAAGTCAAGAGGAGTCAAAAGATTAAATGTTTGGTTCAGGAATAAGTCGAGGATGATTAAGGGTTGATATTAGGGAAGATACAAGCAATAGACAATGTAATGCACAAGTATGAGTACAATTACATGTACAAGTAACTTGCAAACTAGAGACTAAGGCTAAGCTACGGGCACTTAAATAATGAGGGCCAGAAGAATAATGGGTAATGCAGAAGTTTACTAACAGGTCTTGGTAAGTGTCCATGATCAGAATTGGTAAGACTGTATTAGAAATAAAGTGAGTAAGCAAATGATTACTAAGGCATGTGATGACTTGTCTGATGACTAAAAGGTGCTGCAGCCGGTATGCCGATGGACAAGGTCAGAAAGAAATCAGAAAAGAGGTCAGGTGAATCGGGTCTTGACAGAATCAAAGTACATGGGTTTAAGTAGCCCACTTCACCACCTAGGACTGTAGATGATTAAAATATATATTTATGTAAACACTTATAATAGCCATGAAAACCCATGAAAACCTGTGGATAATACTGCACCGCTATCTGTGTGGGTATGGTGTTCATAGGTATAGGTACAGGTATAAAAAAATATACTCAGAGGTTACCTGTGTCACTCCATAGCAGTCAGTCACAGGTTACCTGTGGCAGAGGCTTCCCCACACATGATGGTCACCAGCCAGTCACCAGGACCCAGGGACATCTATGTGTTTCAGTTCTCATTGGTCAAGAAAACATCAGTTGATCATCAATCAGTTTGTAAGTGAGAGACTGGTTTTGTAAGCATAATTATGCAGATTGAAGCTTTTTGCTCACTAATACTGTAGCTTGTAGATATACTCATAACATTACAGGTCACAACTCATGTTTCAGCAGCATAGCTGTGCAGCAGTAGTGTACATAGGTTCCCTTACTCCTTACATTGCTGCTTGGATTAGCTTGCTGTTAAAGGCATAGAACCCTCTCTGTATTGCTACTTAGGAATAGAGCTTGTTTATGTACACCTAGAGCTATGTGGTCACATGATCAAAGGGAGCACATGATCAGAGGGAGGCACATGGATACCCATGAGGTACATACTACAATAGCCTGGCTAGCCAGTCTTGTAGTATAGTGAATATAGTTGTTCACTATATAAAGCCTGGTACCCAGCGCAGGGGCCTTCTTAGCCAACCCCAATTCTCATGGGATTTTAAACTCCACACTCAAGCCAAGCAATGCCAGCTAGGCACCACATAGCCAAATCAAGTGTACAGTATTAAATGTAGCTACATTTTGTCATATCATGCAAGCTAGTGTACTTGGCAGTAAATCAGATGATGGAGATGATACTAATTATCATTCCCTAAACTGGCAATCTGGTTGAAGAAGACCCTCTTCTGTAAAATGTGGTCAAATGACCACAAGGACAGCTGTTCAGGTGAGAGAAGGAGCATGGACACTCCTGTTACAGCATGGGGATGATACTCAACCTAGAAACCTAACAAAAACCTGTTAAAAGACTTAGGAAGTATAACTCAGGCTAGAGGAAGGGTGCAAGTTGGTACTAAATATCACCGCTAATACCCAAACATTGTGTTTAGTGATACGAAATGGTAAGGAATGTGGTGAATAGTCTGTGAGGGCATATGAAGATGTTCAAAAAAGTTCGAAATAGGTTTGAAGGCATGTGAAGTAGTTTGAAGCAGGTTCAAAGACATTCGAAGTTGTTCGAAGTAAGTTTGAGGAGATTCAAAGATGTCCGACTGGTGGCAAGATATGTCAAAAATGAATATGGCAGATAAGAAGTGGTTTTTGAGTGGCGATAGGCTATAAGTTGAGAGCGAATACGAAAGTTCAAAGAAGTTTTGCAATATCTTGCAGAACTTTAGAGATACGACACGAGCTAAGACTCAAGAGAACTGCTCTTAAATCTGATGGTAGTGGAGAGGGTGACTTATTCTCTGTTGTTCTAAGTAACTAGTACAAGTCTATATACATTTCGAAGAGGTAAGTACTAAAAAGAAAATATAACAAATGTAGAACACGAGGCAGTATGCACAGTAATAAAGGTATTGTAAAACATAAAAACAAATGAGAAATGATGATAATTGAAATGTTCAGTGTTGCCATATAGTAAGAGTACTCCTCTTGTTGTTTCAATAGATCGTTGAAACCTCAAAACCACTATTATCATATTCTAATTCTTTTATTGTCTCTCCTTGTGTCTGGTAGTGTTTGATATGCAATGCAGTGGCTTATGCCTGATGTTTTGTGTGTGTCAAAAGGGTTTTAGAATATCCCTATGGCAGCCAATGTCATTCTAAGTAGTGCAAAGTTGTTTGAAAGCATTCAAAGTATCACAAAATCATGTGAAGTTATTCGAAAAGGGTTCGAAATCGATTTTGTGGAGTTTGTAGTGGTTCGAAGCATTTGTTGTAATGTGTCGATACAATTAGATCCTTTTCCAGACCTTATAGACCTATCAACAGTCCCATAGATCTTCATTGCGGGTTCGTGCAGCAGCTAATGTGTCCTCGTTGATTGCTAGAGCTGAAATGCCAAGGTTTTTAAGAGTTTTCTCCTTCAGTACTTGTCAATGGCGGCACAGCATGCAAGAGTATCAGACTCACCATTTCCTCTTCAAGGCCTTTTGTCAGATAAACAACAATAATGACAGGATTGGCAGAAATCTTCCATTTGAGGAAACAACACAATGGATCTGATTCTTGGATTGCACATAGAAGGATAGCATATCCATAAAATAGGCCAGTTTTCCCTCCTCCAGTTTTCACAATGGGCAGAACATGAAGACCATTCATTGCTTTGCAGAGCCCTTCAATGATGTAGTCATGAAGATCATGGGGTAGATGGGGCTGCAGCAGCAGCCAAACGAAAGCCTGGCCTTCTGGGCAGCAGAAACCCGCAGGTGGGCCATCAGGCATACAAAGAACTAGGTGACAATAAACAAATGATCGTGAACATGTCGATCGTGTCAAGTCACCTGCATGGTTGTTTCCAAGCGGAGATTGAAATTTCAAAACATTTGCTCTTGGCGGTTAAACCCCCCGTGCTGGGTACCAGGCTAATACTACAGCAATATAGATGGCTGTTGGACATGTATTACATAACAATCTATACATAAGCACCATCACATATCACTGACATTCCTTACTAATCATATACTTACAAAGCATTACATAGCAGTACTTGTAGTATATTATGGAACATTCTAGTACATAGTCCCTACAGTATATAAGTCCTGTAGAATACACTCATTAATGTCAAGTTTCTACCAATCTTCCACATACTGCACTCTGTTAGGTTATGGGCCCTACAGAGTTCTAATCCTCATTACATAATCAAGATTTGCCATCGACTCACTGCAAAGCTTCCATTGCCACTACACTACGGTGTCATGAACAGATTCTGTCTTGCATTATATTGCTGACAAATTTCTTGATTCCTAAACGGATCTATTGTACTGCCTAAAGAGTCTGACACCGCTATAGGCTATGGGAAACATTGAGTCTGTCCCTGCCAAGGTAGTCATAAAGTCTTGGTTTACCGATCTTAGGAGAGGAACCAGGAGTGCTTCCAAAAGACCGAGAAGGTTGAGGTTTAAAGCATACTCGAACAAGTGGTAGTGCAAAGAATCTCTTGGGACACCTTTGCAAACAGATTTCCCACCTCTGATTGTTAAAATCAGGTGTCTGACAAATGACCTGAGTATACTCGAACTTGACCTAGCCTACTGAGTGCAAGTGATATGAGGGTACAGCCTACGGCTTGCACAAAGGAAAGTGAACGTCACTTAGTAGAAGTCTTAACATCCAGAGTTGAGTCACTTAAAGGCAAACTCACACAAATCATCACACCTTGGTATTAACTCTCAATCTTATGAGCAATATGGATCCCACTAAAGTATCTTTATCTGTTATCCCTATCTTTGATGGCACAAATCATCCTGCCTGGTCAAATGCCATGCGTGGAGTCTTTCGTCTTTCTGGGTTGTGGAACATTGTAGAAGGAAACAAAAGCCCTCCTGAGCCTACTCCTAGACCAACTGATACTGATGGTCTGAATGCCTGGGAAGAAAAGAATGACAAGGCATTGGGCTACTTGGCTGTTTATATCAAACCATCATTACATCACCTTGTTGGCAATACAATAAATGCTGCAGATGCTTGGAAATTTATCAAAGAACAGTATGGCACTTCTGGGGGAGTAGGTGCATTTGTCTACTTTCAACAGCTGTTTCATACAGAGTTCACTGATACCAAACCACTGCACCCTCAAATTGCCGACTTGGAATCAGCCAGAGAGCGAACTGTAAATGCTGGTATTGAAGTAACAGACCAGTTCATGAGCCTTCTTATCTTGTGCTCTCTACCCAAGTCCTATGGGAATATATCCTCCACTATTCTTGCCACAACCAAAGAACTGAGCAAGATCAAACCATCTGATGTCATCCCCAAAATAGTTGAGGAAGAATCTCATCATAATGCCACTAATAATGCTGCTGAAATCAGTCACATTAGTAACACCAAAAAAGTATCACAGAAATGTGAGAAATGTGGTTGCACTAATCATACGACTGAGAATCATTGGCCAGATGGCAAGGTACCCAAGGGCTACAAAAAGAATAAAGGGAAACAGAAAACAAATTCTTCGGACAATAAGGCAAATGTTAATTCATTAAAAATCATAGAAGTCCCAGATGTATCCAATATCACTACTTCTGGAAATGACATTTCTTTTTCTTTGTATGCCTTGTCTGAGAAGGACACTGAGTGGATGATAGATTCAGGATGCACACAACACTGTACAAACAACAAGTCTGATTTCATATCTTACCATGACTTTCCTATACCAGGCAAAGCCAAACTGGCAGGAAAAGACCACTTTATCAAAATAATGGGACATGGTAAAATGGTCATAAGACATGTAAATTCAGATGGCAAAGTTGTAAATCTGACTTTGCAAAATGTGTTCTATGTGCCTGAATCTACAGGAAGATATTTCTCACCTGGAATCACTCTTAAGAAAGGGTGCACCATGCACAGCACCTTTACTGAGACATCAATACTGGACAATACTGGAAGAAAACTCCTTAGTGGTTATCCTGATCCAAATATGATATTCTGGATTAGTGCAGAAGTCATTAAACCAACCAAAAAGGAGAACATTCAAAGAGACATAACTATATTGACTCAAACTAGTGGTGACTATGAACTTTGGCACAAGCGCTTTGGTCATGCAGGAGAAAGAGTTATTCAGAATTTGCCCAAACATGTTAAAGGCATACCTTCTGAAATCAAACTGCCTAATAAATCAAAACCCTGTGATGGCTGTGCATTTGGAAAGCAGAAGCATTTACCATTCCCACCTTCTACTTCACATGCTAAAGAACCATTGAATCTTGTTCATTCAGACCTCGTTGAAATGCCTGAACTATCTATTGATAGGTACAAATGGACTTGCACATTCCTTGATGACAACTCTTCATATGGATGCATGTACTATCTCAAACACAAAAGTGATGCCTTAACTGCCCTTAAACATTACAAAGCTTGGGCTGAAAATACTCTAGGCAAAACTATTAAATGCATACGTATGGATAGAGGAGGGGAATTTACAAGCAAGAAATTTGTTGCATTTCTGAATGAACATGGTATAGAATACCAGTACTCTATGCCAAGGTCACCACAACAGAATGGAAGAGTGGAGAGATGGCAACAGACAATAGTCAATAAAGCAGAATCCATGCGTCATGATGCTGGGTTATCAACAGGGTTTTGGAAACTAGCTGTTGAAGCTGCAGTGCACATCTACAATCGCTCACCATTAAAGAGAGTCAATTGGAAGACCCCAATAGAATTGTGGTCACATGAAATTTCAGATGTCTCTTACTTCCGAGTATTTGGGTGCAAAGCACTAGTCCATGTGCATAAAGACCAAAGATCTAAACTTGAGCCTAAGGCCAAGATTATGATTTTTGTTGGCTATGAATCAGGTTCTAAGGGTTACCGGTTCTGGGATAAAGATAGCCATACCATCATCTTGTCCCGTGATGTGACATTTGATGAGTTGTCCTTTCCCAACAGAAGCCAAGAAACACCTGCTCCTTTACCTGGCCCAACCCCACCTGAGTTGGAGCTAGTCATTCCACCAGATAGCACTGTTGTTGAACCTAGACCTGATAATCCTCCACCAGATCCACCAGTATTAACACCACCAACACCACCTGAAATCATACCAGCACATCAACCTCCTACTAGACCTCATCGTACTACTGCTGGAAGAAATCCTAGACATGCAGAAAACTCTGTATATGGAGATCGTAAACCAGCAGAAATAGTGAGAGACACAAGTCGCCAGGGGGAGTATAATCCTTCAGGTACCATAAATGGTATTGATAGCAAGCCATTCCTGAAATTCTCTTGCATATATTCCAAGATGCACCCCGAAATTACAAGGATGCTATTGCAGACCCTGAAGAATACCTATGGAAACAAACAATGCAAGAAGAATATGATGGGCTGATTGAGAAAGGCACCTGGGAATTGGTGGACATTCCCAAAGATAGAAAAGTAATCAAGTGTCGCTGGACATTTGTCAGAAAGTTGGATGGATGTTACAAAGCACGCTTAGTTGCTAAAGGATTTACACAGGTCCATGGTATTGACTATAATGAAACCTTTAGCCCAGTAGCCAGGTTTGAATCCATCAGATTCCTTCTCAGCCACGCAGCCTTGGAGAATTGGGAAATTGAGGCTATGGATGTAAAATTAGCATTCCTAAATGGCGAGCTTGAAGAAGAAATTTACATGGAACAACCTGAAGGATTCACAGTTGCAGGACAGGAAAGCAAAGTCTGCCACCTTAAAAAGGCACTGTATGGCTTGAAACAGGCATCACGAACCTGGTTTAAGACCTTCAGTAAGACTTTAAAGGATTTAGGCTTCAGTCAGATTAAATCTGATGCAGGTATATATGTCTATCGCCAACACAAAGGGGAACACAAAATTATCATTATTGTTTATGTTGACGACCTACTACTGATGGGTCCAAATCTTGCCAAAATCCAAGAAGTTAAAGATCTCCTTAGGAAGACATACCAGATGAAAGATCTTGGTGCTGCAGACTCTTACCTAGGATTTCAAATCAAGAGGGATCGCACTAGAAAACTCATTTCAATTGACCAAGAGTCATATATTGACAGTGCACTCCAAAGATTTGGTATGGCAGATGCTAAGTCAGCACCTACACCCCTACCTTCTGGCATAGAACTTGTTGCATCTAGGGAATCCTGCACAAGCACACTCAGGTCTCAATACCAACAGCTTATAGGTACACTCTTATATATAGCATTGGGTACTAGACCAGATATCACATTTGCTGTCACCAGACTCTCCCGTTATAATTCAAATTTTTCAGAACAGCACATGATGGCTGCTAAGCGCATCCTCAGATACCTAATTGGAACTAGATCCTACAAAATCACATTTGATGGATCATCCAATGCTGGACTGATAGGATATTCTGATTCTGATTGGGCTGAAAACAAGGATGACAGACACTCAACCACAGGTTTTGTGCACTTCATGGCAAATGCACCAATAGCTTGGGTTTCAAGGCGACAAAGGACAGTGGCCTTATCATCCACCGAAGCCGAATATATGGCAATTTCAGATGCCTCCAGACAATGTGCTTGGCTAAGGTCAATGCAATATGAGATTGGATACATCTTGACAGATCCTACTTTAATTTGTTCAGACAACAATGGTTCAATATTTCTTGCAGTTAACCCTGCTCATGATCGTCGAACAAAACATATCGACATTCACTATCACTACATCAGGGAATTCATTGAGGATAAAAATGCATCAATATACCATATTGATACAAACAATCAAATTGCAGATATCTTCACAAAGAACCTTGACCGAATTAAAATGAGTAGATTCGTAACCAAATTAGGTTTGGATGGAAGTCACATTACTGTGGAATAGTGGGCACATGGGTCGGAGTTACAGACAAATTTTTCAAACGCCACTAAACCATAGACTCCAACCTCCACAAGATGTTTGATCATCCTCTCACATCCTCCGATATCGCTGGCATCGTCATTGGCAGCATTCTAGCGATGGCTTCACTCTTGATGGTTATTCATGCCATATACATCCTATACTATCCACGACCTATCCGGGACGATACAATCGCCCTAGAACAACTTTGACATTGATCGCCCCCCTATCCTCATGATTGGTGAGCACCACAATGATGTATGAAGCATAAAACAACTCATGTATTGATTGAGGGGGAGTGTTGCATAACAATCTATACATAAGCACCATCACATATCACTGACATTCCTTACTAATCATATACTTACAAAGCATTACATAGCAGTACTTGTAGTATATTATGGAACATTCTAGTACATAGTCCCTACAGTATATAAGTCCTGTAGAATACACTCATTAATGTCAAGTTTCTACCAATCTTCCACATACTGCGCTCTGTTAATGGCATGAGGCAGGTCACATGCCAATATATAGTGGACCAGAAGTGCAGATTGATTTCAACAACTCAGACCATGTTGAATAGGCCAACAGCGCTATGCACCGCAGAAGACGGCGCACACAACACAAGCTGCGTGAAATTTGGCACTACAGAAAAGACCAATGATTGTCCAAACCTTTTCACAACCGACCGAAATTGAAGAGCGACAAGAATCAGGATAAGCTATAGGATGATTTAGGACGACTTCCAAGCCCAGTCTAAATTTGAGAATTATGAGAAAAAAGGAACTACACAGAGGATGAATACAGACGAACCTTTGCATAGATCTTCTCGATCCATTCCATGTTCGCCACCGAATGCTGCATGTCTACCCACGCTTGGGGGTTTCTTCCCTTAACGCGGTCGACGAACGCCTCCAACTGATATCGATATGTCATCCACCATTTCTCGCCCTTAGCATCTATCCCCGCATCTGCAAAGCTGTACACCTTCTCCACCCTACTCTTCTTGTCACGTATGTGGACTTTGATCGAATGGTAATAAGTCGGTATAACGAAATTGAACATGTTCACGTTACCGCCTTCGCACTCCACAGTAAAGGCACACTGCGGCATTCGCGGAATGAAGCCTAGACGATGAGGGAGTCCAAGACTGCAGTTCAATGTGGCTACGATGTCGTTTGGCAACGACAGTGTTGCGGTTGTCCCCAGATCAATATTAGAAACAAAATCTGCTGGAGACGATGAAGGTACGTGAGGGACATGACTCGCGGATAATACCGAGATGGGGTCGGACGACGTGAGGTATCGAATACAACTCAAGTTGTAGCCTGCACGAAGTAGCTTCAGCAACATGTCGCCAAGGCTTCATTGAAATATGCTTACAGCCCATACCCATGAGTGCGCCCCCGCCTAGATCATAATTGAACTGAATATGGGAATCGCTTAGTACATTTGGAACCGCCTGGGTCACCGTGATACTTTTGATAGCGCCGAGTTCCCCGCTATCGAGTATCGCTTTAACTCGTTGGATTGCCGGATGGAACCTAATCACAAGGGTTAGCATCGAATGTGATAGTTAAGAGGGATAAGTACAGATAGTGGAAAGCCTCCAGGAGTACCAGACCTTTGCGTTCCGCAAGTTCAAACATCGCCTTTGTCTCTTCGGCGGTGTCGGCTGCAGGTTTCTCCAGAAGGACGTGCTTTCCGGCAGCTAAAGCTTTCATTGTCCACTCATAATGCAACCCATTGGGCAACTGAAAAATTGGGTCATCAACATTATTAACGGGAAAGAAATTTTCAAAGGTATACGGGATTATAGACGACTTGCACTTCTGTGTCATCCAACATAGCTAGACGACGGTTCCCATCAGCACGCTCGTTCAAAGTGCAGGTTTTTGCAGGGTTTTTATTTATTTAAGTACCTTGATAAGCATTCTTCCCTCCATAGACTTTCGGTATCCCATACTTCTTCCCAAAATCAAGAGCCTTTTTCTGATCCCGTGCTGCCACCGCGTATATTTCCACCTCTGGATGATTTTTGGCCGGAGAGATGAGCGCTGTAGGCGCGATGTGTGCTGCTCCAAGAATACCAAATTTGATCAGCCCAGAGTCAGAGTGCTCTTGTACGCTAGGGGGATTCAACACCTTGCGGTCTATATGTCGACAGGAAAGACAAGTGGAGAACTAAATTATACCTTGTATATCCTCTGGACAAAATCAAGTACTGCCGACATTTGTGAAATCTGCGCAAAACCCTGGAAACTGAACGGTTGAAATGTGTTACATGGGTGAGCACCGTCCCGTATACGGTATACGGCGGTCCCTAGACATGTCACGTGACTTGACGCATGGATACAAAACAATCAGTATGACAATCCAATATTGACAATTGTTCGATTTTTGCTGTTATTTTTTGTGTCGAGTACAGACTCAGACTTGTATTTCATTGGCAGACTGTTGAGGAAATAACACTGTGTATAAAGAAGTAGCCAGGGAAATAATTAAACTATTAGTCATTCAATGTGTGAATGATTTTGCAGTGGCTCGCATATTATAGGTGTACGTCCCGTGATAAATTAAATAATTAAATCGAGGAGGGATCGTTCTGCCCTCCTCCAACCTTTGTTCATCCTGAAACTGCTCTGGATGCCGCATTTCATTCCGTGGATTCCTGTAATCTGATCCAGGAATGATCCGGGAATGATTCTCATCGTTCCACATGGAAACGCGTTGCCGATGTACCTTGAGGCAGTGCAAATCTGCTCCTCAACGTCGTTCAATGCTCGCTTTCTCATTCAAGAACGGCAGAACATGATGGACAACTAGGTAGGACTGTCACGGTACTCTAAACCTTTGCTCATCACACCACAGAAGTTTCAGTTGTGCAGAATGCTTCAACAATTGTCCGCTGACCCCCACTGCTTGTAGTTGCCTGGTTTCAAGCTGGCAATCAGTCACGATGCAAGGGAAAGGGTTTTCAAGGTGTGTACTGTCTGAACTTGGGTGCAACATGAACTTTGCCATCTCCTCTCGCAGTCATCACACCAACAACGCATACATGTTCATGCCTTTTGCTTATGGATGACGGGAGCATCGCAAGGCTGTTCTGGTCGCTTTCCCTTTGAAATACCCACGTTGAAGACCACCGGCACAGGTCTTCCATCACCATAGTGATACTGGATGGCCAACTGCTCAACACGGTGGTGGTCCAGGAGCATTTGCACCTGCCAGTTGTCAATGTTGTCAGGAGCATCCAAGTCTCTCACAACAAGTTGAAGGGGAGAACTGATTTGCTTACTCAAAGGCATGGGTGTCATGGATTCAACATGAGCTGAGGACTGTCAAGACAGTGCGAAATACTGCTGGAGCTCACAGTAAGTTGCCTCATTAATTGTGATAGTGTTTCGCTCATTTGAGTTTTCCACCCATTTTTTCCAGTGGCTTCATAGGTGTTCCAGGAGCTGGAGAACAATGTTTATTAGCATCTCTTGATTTGTTTGACTGGTGCTGCTAGACACTTGCCTTGTAATACACATCCGGCTGATTGGAGCAGTGTGTATTCCACTTGCATGTGAAATCTTCCCAGTTCAGTGATAGGTCCACTGTGCACGCTAAGGTCTGGAGAAGATTCCCACTCATATCGAGACATTACGACATGCACTCCGAATCGCTATGAATGCCACGAAATCAACTTTGAATTATTTTTGAACTATTTCACACTATTTCAGATGACTTCGAACTATTTCGAACTATTTCATGACATTTCATGACACTTCAAACGACTTCACAGCATTTTGAATGACTTTGGCCACCATATAGCTGTCTTGAAACACTTTTGATACATGCTGCACAACCAGAACAGGTTATTCCATCGCATATCAAGCACTACCAGACATGAGGAGGGACTACAATAGAATTAGGATGTGATAATAGCTTTTTATATTTTGATGATATATTGAAGCACAAGATAAGTACTTTTACCATATGGGGACACATATGTTTCAATTATTTATCATTTCTCATTTATTTTGTGATCTACAAAATCCTCATTGTATGATATACTGCCTCATGTTTTACACATGTTTTACTTTCCTTTTCAGTACTATCTCTTCAAAAATGTATATAAACTTGTACTAGTTGCTTAGAAAAATAGAGAACCAGTTATCCTCTCCACTATAGTCAGATTTAAGAGCAGTTCTCTTGAGTCTTACCTCGCGTCATATCTCTGAAGTTTTGCAAAATATCGTGAACTTCCTCAAACTTTTGTATTCGTTCTCAACTCATCATCGCCTATCGCCACTTAGAATCCACTTCGTAACTGCTATATTCGTCTGTCAAATATATTTCAATGCTAGTCGAACACCTTCAAACCTTCTTGAACTCACCTGAACTACTTCGCACGTCTTCAGACCAATTTCGAACTTTTTTGAACATCTTGGTATGCTTGAAAAAGACTATTCATCACATCCTTTACCATTTCACATTACTAAAACAATGTTCTGGTATTAGCAGTGATATTTAGTACTGACTTGCACCCTTCCTCTAGCCTGAGTTATACTTTATAAGTCTTTTAACAGGTTTTTGCTAGGTTTCCAGGTCGAGCATCATCATCGGTTCATGCTAGGCCTGAGAACTGTTGAGCATAGCCTTGAAGAGCAGTTGCTCAGGCTTCATATGAATTGGTAGTATAGCAACTTGTGTATTTTGGCTTTCTGCTAGGTATCAGTGGTGGAGTTTTGTCTCTTTTGCAAAGATTGGGTTAAATGGGTACATGCCCAGGTAATCACACTGCTCCTAGGGAATGGGCAGAATGCCAAATGACTCTGTTGCTCAAACAAAATATTCGCCATTAATCCAGCCATCTGTTAGTGTGTGCTCAAAGTAGGATGATGTCAAATCGAGCAGTCTTGAGATATGGTTTTGGGTCCAGATGTCAAAAGAGCTTACATATGGTATCCCGATACGATTGAGGATCCCAACTTGATATGAATGAGATGGTGATGCTACTGCAGCCAAAAAAAATTATCATGCACCTTCAAATTATAGTGTAATGCATAGTCACAGAGCAGCTCAACAGCGAGATCAGGCCCAGCATTAAAAGCATCAAACCATCGTATGCTGTTCTGATGTATCCCACCTTCAATTCCATTTGTTCCTTGAATGCACCTGTACCGCATTAGGCCAAACTTGTCCCTGCCATGAGGATAGTATAGGGCAATGCCAGGAAAGTCTGAATAAAATTCCCGATGGATGTTTTCAAGTATCGTAGCTGCAATTTTTCAAGTCTCATCATTAAATAAAGTAAATGAGTCCTTTTTTGCATCTCTAAGTGGCTCATAAGCAGAAAAGACTTGGTGAACACGCTCAAACAGCTCATTAGGTGGTGGAACATATCTCTTTATCCTCCAAAGCAGCCATGCTGGATGCTCACAAGCATGTCATCAAATGTCATGTTTCTTTCAGCTAAGAATGCAGTCAAGGTTGCCCTGTCTTCCATGTCACAATCAAAAAAAGAGGCATGAAGGGCACGTGCAAAAGGACGATGAAGGCCATGTGCTGAACTGATTGGTATCTAAGCCATAAGATGCCGAATATCTCCAAGTACATGGGACGGCAACATGGTAGAACTATTTCTCTCCTCATGTTTGAGTGCTTGGGCCATCCCTACACCTGCAAGATCAGGCACAGAAGCATCAGGACTCTGTTCCAAAGGATTCATTCCATCCACATCCTCAAACTATTGTGAGGAGTCTGGCAATTCCGAATCCTCAGATGATGAGATTGGCTCATGCATTGTAACATGGTTTCTTGTCATTGAGGGGATGGTGGAGGTTGTCACTGTTGAAGAGATTTTGGTGTCACGGGATAGATCTGGCTTCATACGGGTTCGAAGATGCTTCACTTTGCAAACCATGTTGAATGGTATCTGAGGAAGCTCTGAAAGTTAGGTGTCACTGTGCGAAGGCAGGAGTTCCCCAGAAACCAAGTGACCAGGAATGATGATGTCGGTAATAGTAACCAGCACCCTGGTCTTAGTGATATTAACTCCAAGGTGTTTTGTTGGATAGTTTGTGGCAATGTGGCTATGTGCAACAATACATGCCATATCAGGCAAGTATAGGGACACAGAAGCACCACCTGGTGCCATTCTGTCCATAGGTTGAGCCACTGTAACTGCTGACAGAGTCCAAAAGATGCATCAAATAGCATAGACATCAAGTACGGCATAGTTAACATGTGTATCGGGAAGCTCTTTTAGTCTCCATTCAGTACTGACATAGATCACAGGATTCTTGGGAAGGTGGCGATGGAGGACTGCTGCAATAAGATCAGCAAGGCCAATTGTAGCCTTTTTCATGGCATTCCTGTCTCTAACCATTGCTCCAAGCTCGAGTACTCCTAAAAATTCAGTGTCTCAGCCAGCCAAAAATTTACAATCACAGAAAAGCTTTGTTAAATCACCAGTGATCTTCAGCTCAATCTTTTTGATGCAGGGCACTCGCAAAAAGGCTACAAGACTAGATGGGAGTGTGCTCTCATGCCACAATGATTCAAGCTAGTCAACAATTATGCTTAGTGAGCAAACCGAAGGAGAAAAGGTCCACTTGATCACCCACCTGGAGCAAGTAGATTTCCTTGTCACATGCAATTGATATCACAGCAACTCATTCTTGTATTGAAGAGAAGCAGTCAACCGGCTACTCCATATCCATACCTACAAACAGCTCCTCCCCATCAGGAATGTCCTCGATTATACTCTGAAGCCTATTCTCAATTTGGAAAGATGAGGAAAGAATCGTGATCTGCCATTCTGGTGGGCATATGAGGGATTCAAAGGTTGAGTGATCTGGAACTGGCTCAACATTGCACCAGAGTAAAGAAAAAATGTTCTCCAACTCGTTTTTATCAGCCTAGACATTGTTAGTAAAGACAAGCTTGAGAGGAGGGTGACCATATGTGCGAAGCAACCGATTGATGGCAGCCAAAGCAGACATGTACTGATTATGAGCCTTAGTGAGGGTTAGAATCATCGAGTGGATCTCGTTGTATTCATTGATGCCTGTGTGAAAAGCACCAAAGACTGGGATGCTATTCTGCTTTCCAAGGTGCTTTGTGACCTGCAAGAGGCCACTGTTACAGTCTTTTACAATACCACAGCTGAGATGAGAGTGCAAACCTTGAAACTATGATCCACCTCGAGAGTGCTTGCTGACAGCATGGCCATTTGCTGATCAATCTCTGGTGCATGTATACTCATGGCCTTGATATAGAGACAGCAGAAATAGTTTGCACTTGGCATAAAGCCAGCATAGCCCTTACGGTCATTAAATTCACCAAACCCAGAAAAGTTGGCAAGAAGCTTGCCAGCCGAGAGCATTCGAGCATAAACCAACTCAAGGTACTGCAATTTCTGAACCTCATAATGATGAACATGGTGTGTTTGAATCATGTGGGTGAATGGGCCTGGTCTAACAGAATGCAGGAAATATTCCCGCATGAGCACACAAAGGTTGTCAGTGATGCTGCCATGGTAAGTGAGATGGAATGTGAAGTGTGCTGACACAGAGCGAGGAAGAGCAGCCAGAAGAGTCAGGCTCTAGCTCTGATATGACCTTTTGCATACAGAGTGATTGCATGTGTAGTAGTGGCCAATGATGAAGGTGCATCGATCAAGATCAACAATACGATGTGGTGCCTTGGGTTATCCCCTCACTTGGAGGAGTACAATGCCTTCCCTATTACTCTTTCATTCTGCCGCATGACAAGCGGGATGTGGGATGTAGCCAGTTAGAAGGTGGGGGATCCAAACAAAGTAACATGGATGGTAGAAGTCCTCAGAGACAGGTTGGAATTTTCAGTGAGATGCAAAGAACAGGGATATCGCCCCATCAAAAAACATGCTCCTTTCATAGCACGTTGGCTTTCAGGAAAGATTTGACTTGATTTCATGAATGAGCCTCTCATGCATGTCTGCATAGTCAGTTTTCAACCAGAGTGGCATTACCAACCTCTCTTCCTTAAACTGCATATCGGCCTCCTCAGTTTTCTCATCATCAGGAACATTTCTAGATATATCAGGATTGGGACTCGTACATGCACCTGCAGGCTCGCTGGTGCCAACTATATGTATAATCAATGTTCTCATCATCATCTATCTCCATCCCTGTCAAACAAAGAAGGGATCAATTGAGCCATGCTCTGCCATTACAAGGGAGATTGCATACTTGCTCCACCACCAAAAGACATGTCACTAATGCCCAGGCTAGTGCCTTTTGATGGCGACCATGGGAGAAATTGTTGACTGGCCTTCGATCCATTATGTGGTGTTGCTAGGTACAGAGAGGCCTCCCGGAGTGCAAGGCAGCATCTAACAACAAAGGATCAGGTATTAGGGTACAGATTTGTCACTGAGTCAACAAAATGCACCTTCGCTAACATTGACCAGCCTACCCAGTTTTTCCATGAGCTCTAAAGCCAGAGATGGCATGCAGTTGATGGGGGTGTCCATGTCCATGACTTCTATGAGCTCTCCCTCCTGCTCCTGCTCAGCCATGACTATGTCTTCACCCTCAACTGGTTCATTGGTGGGGGGCAATGAGGGGTGGTCCATAACTTGAGATGATGTGAGGAGCGGGATTAGAGCTAAGGTTTCTGACAAGGAACCCCTCATGACAGATGGGGTATTGCCTCCTTGAGGCATTCTGGCACCTGGCATCCGAGTCAGGGATGATGCATACAATGGCTGGGCAGATGCTGTTTTGGGTAAAAAGGGGTCTCAACTGGAGTGCAAAAAGGGAGGTCAAACAGGAATTTCACTTACAAGTGCCAGAATTGGGTTCAAGCTCAGTCCATTTCCGTTTTCAAGGTGGTCTGCTATCTTTGGAAGGGTGACCGACATTACCTACATTTGGTCTGTTCTTTGACCCTTTTGGCTGACCAATGCGTCGTTTCCCTTCCATTTTTGCTGCCCATGAGAAGTCGAGGATCCCAGGATTCAGTTCGTGCTTGAACAGAGTGCCTAGCCAGAGTTTTTAGATTCTCGTGGCAATCGCGAGGTATGGGGGGACATGCATCAACGTAGATTTGTGCTAGGTTTCAAACCCAGTTAGGACCTAACTGGTGCACACCTATAGTATGACTACCTTTGTAGTTGGTATAATTATCTAGTACATCAAGGTATACAAGTGCCTTTACAAATCTAAACTAAGTTCACATACTAATGAATCTGGGAGCAAATGCAATAAGCTGAAATCCAAGATATAGAATCTGTGATTTGAACAAACAGCGAGAAGGAGACGAATTCCATCCTACCAAGAAAACAGATTCCATCCTGCCAAGCCGAAGGTGAGCTGAGGAATGACTATGGGAACCCATATGAGAAGCAAGCCCAGAGGCGCATCGTAGTTATGATGAAGACTCACCCAAAGATGTCAATCAAGCCTTGGGCAGGCTTCTCTGCTGCTGCTGCTGCTGCTGATGCACACCTATGTTTAATGGTAGCATATCAATGTGCATAGCCCCCAAGTAGTCTAGACAACACCAGTATTCCAAGAATGCTTATGATTGCCAACATCCAAATTTCTTCACCATGTCGCATATAGGGTTCTGTGAACAACTCCCATGGGAGTTTGTCACATATGTTAGTAACATATGGGGTCTGGACTCTGACACAATGCCTGGTTCCTCCCCTTCCACATCATTTTGAATAGCTTTTAAGATTCCTTGGTCGATATTGTGAAACTTGACAACTGGCCGATAGACACTTCGTTTTGGCTGCTTCTTCATATCCTAAATAGTAGAGGTATTTATATAAGCTATATGCACAATGAGATAAACAAAGACTATATGACTCTTTGCCCATACCACTGTCCTATCTGGACCATATCAATGATATTTTGCATATCCTGTCTACTACAGAGAGGTGAGTTTAGCCATGTAAACTTAGATCCAGTATGTTCATCACACATCAAGTTAACCAAAATTGAGAAGAGCCTGATTGTGAGAGACTAAAAGTCAAGTCAGTGGGTAGGAAATTTACAGGTGTTGATTGCATACCATCAGAACTCAGGCATCAGAAAGGTTCTTCAGTTCCTGCCACCATATTATTGGATCATTGCAAGGGGACAATTGTTTGAATGGATATTCCCCCTGCCGGTATGCATCAATTTGATGTTGCAGATCCTTTGCAATCGAGCCCATATCCATCTTCTTGAAAAGCATGGGAACTGGGTCATCAGAGTGCTTTTGGATGTGCTCCATAATTGACTTCATCATGTCCTTGAGAAAAGCCTTGACTCAAGTATAGGCATTAAAGTATGGCATCAGCCTAGCCATGCTGGTAGCTCCAGCACCTGTATTCATTGGTATGCTGAAAGTTGATTTCAGATATTTGGACTTAGGGTATCCTGCCAGCCACAGATGTAAAAAAATTATATGGAACTTCTTGTTGAGCTTTCAGCTTATGAGGATCGAGACAGAATATGACAAAGTAGAATTCATTCTTGAAGAATTTGTTGTAGTGGGTATTGAAAATCTGGGTATCTTGTTGGATAAACTAACAGGTATCCCCATCAATTCAGGCATTGCGAAGAACAGGTCTGTGAGATATGCTGCAATTGCAAGCCAGAAAATAAAAATGTCTGATCTGTTAGCATTTGCAGCTTCAAAACACTAGAGTGAATGTGCAAATGGATTGCAAATCAAAAGATACTGGAGCATGGCATGCTCAAACTCTGTGTATTTGCCAGTCAATCAATTCATGAATAAGTTTTGAATATTTTAGTTCAACATTAGAATCTAATCATAAAATGCACATCGAGAGGGACCTTGAATTTAATTGTCTTTGTTTCTGCAAGTGTTCATATATTGGCAAGGCAGGGTTGTAGTACAGCAGCAGCAGTCCAGGGAGTACCAAATTGTATACCTGTGACTTTTTGAAGTTTCTTGATTTCTTCCTCTGGGTTGGCAAGTTTATTCAAGCTTGTGAGATGGGCAGTACCAAATGAAGATTTGCTGAAGTACTCTTCATCAGTGTAAGAAACTGGCATACTGGTTGTCAGATGCAAATCATAAATATAGTCAGAGATGTACCCAATTGAATTCTGGAAGCTTTTTCATATCATTGATTGTATTGTGGATATGATGGCATGTATCATGCAAGTCAGGCATTGTAGGGATCAACTTGCACACCTCATGATGTGCCACTTTCATAATGTTGGTGCTATCAGAAACAACAGCTGCAAATTTCACTTCACCAACTTCTTGGACTGTCTGTTGCAGCAATGAGTGACATATTTGAACAGGCTCAAGTTATCATCACCTTCATAAGCTTATCTGTAATCCATTTCGTGTTGTGACTATCACTTGACCTCGTATGTCCCTGCAAAAAAAAGGACTTCCGCTCTTGTGTTGTTACATGTGCAGTGTAGAATGACTCTGGATGTCATGTCAAACCACCATTGAACAACAGTTTAAGGTTGTCTTCCTTCTTGAGCAAGTTCAGCATCTTTCCTCGAACAAATACAGCCTCCTGAGGAATAATCTTGGTAGTGTATGTCATAGAGGCTGTTGGGCATACATGATCATTGAGCAAGTTTATCATCTCCTCCCACTCTGGAGAATCAAGAATGTGTGGGACAAGCCCCTGGATGCAGACTAATCGCATGATGATGTGATCATATCAAGACTGGAACTCCTTCCAGTCCTTTTTTTCCTTCTGCTTGCCAACCACTTGCAACCTATCAATATCCAGCTTGCCACTCTGTACCATTTGTTTTGAAGTGCCCCTTTCCACATTCTTGGTCACTGCATCCTCAATCTTCTCTAGCTGTGCTCCAATGGAAGACTGCCCTGACACTTGTCTGGCCTCAATTCAGAGCTCCCTTGCAGTCGTTTCAAGTACTTCACACTTGGTAGCATGTCCCAAGACACAATCAAAGGCTGCATTACCCTTCTTTGATGCTCCACAGGCAATGCACACATAAGACCTCTTTCTTTCGCTATTGATGTGTTTATCCACCAGTCATGCTAGTAGCAGATTCCCAGATGCACCGCTCTGAGCCATTGTCAGTTTTATTATGTCATGGAGGTAGTAGTAACACATGTCTCACTGGATTTCTGGGCTTCTTCACTACAGAGTGATTGACGATTTCGATATCGAGATCCATGTCGTCATGTATCCTTTTTTCGTCCAGTTTTGATGGAACATTCGTCGACATCGTAATCAGTATGTGTCCTGTACCCATGTATCTTAAAAATATGCCAGCGACTCACTGGAACCTCATAAAGCATAAATATGTGTTTGACTGCATTAGCAATGTCAATAATCCATTTCTTGGACCATATTGCTTGGATGCTTATGGTAATATTCTGATAGCACTGCATGAATGGCTATGAGTCCAGGACCCCACTCTTGAATGGTAAGAAGACCACTGCTGTGTTTGGTAGCCAAAGACATGCTCCAGTTGCTCTCCAATTGCAGCACATTCACATCCTGTCTTCTCTAAGTAGTCGGTATCTGGGTGGAAGGGAGCGAGGAATTCCTTGAATGCTGTATCGGCCTCTGTGTGATGGGGCAATTCCTTCGGTAGCTTGGTGATCCACAGGGCAACCCTAGTGAGAATGATGTCAAACTCAGCATCTCGGACTTCACAAGTTATTCGCAGTTAATCACAACCTCCTCTGACCCCATGAGTTATTAACTGTTATTAACATGGTGTTAATAACTATTGTTACTAACAACCGAGTTGTTCACAGAACCCTAGTCATGATACTTTTGTCGTTTGCGAGCTGTTGGACTGTGTGAGGTTGTTTCGAGAGAAATGTTTCTGGGATTGGCATGTTTTTCTATTTGGAATGTTGGATGAAATCTTGAATTCTTGTTCGGTACGTGTTTCAGTGTAGATGCTGCGTGGAGGACGTCTCTTCCGTTTTGAGGCCATTGTGCGACGCCGCAGCAAATCAGGAACTTGATCTGAAGTCAAGTCAAAAACAGTGGGGTTTTTTCGTCGAGTGATACGATGCTTGGATTAAATTAATCGACGTAGTCACATCCCAACATACATGACAGATACTAATAGATAAAAATCTTAGGTAAAAGACGCTCCTACTGGATCAGAGGCCGTCAAAGTTGACTAATTGTAATGCTTGGCTCACGTGCGCGTATTATTGTAGCACGTGCTTGTAATGACGCGTCCTCCGGAGTCTCTTGTTCTTGTTCTTTCATTTTCTCGATTCTAATGGCTGTTCCTGTTCAACTATATGTCTACGATCTCAGTAATGGAATGGCTAGACAAATGTCTCAGCAGCTTACTGGCAGGCAGATAGATGGTATTTGGTATGTCTTAATCTCACTTATCTTTATCCTCGTCCATTTCATTACATTCCAGGCATACTTCTGTTGTAGTTTATGGGAAAGAGATATTCTATAGCCAGGGAATAGAAGTGACGCTTCCTGGTCGTTCACATGTACGTTTGCCATCAGGAAGATAATCGTTCCGATCCACTCACATGCAGACCTTCGGTAGCATGGTGCGCCATTGCAAGTATTGGATATGGGACGAACTTCAATAGATGAAGCCACATTTAACGAATACATCACGGAGATGAAGGAACATTACACTGCGGATAAAGTAAGCGACAATCTTGTATTCTTATTCGCTACAAATGATTCACTTGTTTCTGCCAGTACCACCTCTTAGGTCGGTCTCGCTGGTTTTCAAAGTTTAGAAGGACATTAGACGTCATCGTGGACTCTCCGCAGACTTCAATTGCAATTCTTTTACAAATGACTGTGTCGGATTTCTAACTGGCGGCTCCATACCAGATTACATCAAAGGTATGAGTCTCCACCTCCCCTTCTTTATTCCACCCCACCCACATCTTCAACAGACCTCCCAACGGATTTCCTCTCAACACCATTTGGCGCAGCCCTCCGCCCCACCATCGACGCAATGTACCGACGACCTTCCCCAGGCATGCCAACGCCTGCCCTTCCTTCGCCATTGTCCCCATCAGCCGCAGGTATCCCGAACCAGCAGCTCGCAGGATCTATCTTACAATCTGTCGCCTCCCGAGCCCAAGCCCATCCCGCAGCAGAGACGCTTACCACACCAATGCACGCCGTCACCAACCCCGCGTCGTTTAATTCCTTTTTGCGCACGCATCGCGCTGCCGTGGCTTTTTTCACGGATGCGAATTGTGGGCCGTGCAAGATGATTGAACCGGTGTTGGAGAGGCTTGCGGAGGACAAGGGCGCGCAAGAGGGGCGCAGTGTAGCGTTTGCGAAGATCGATATTGGGGTGGGGATGGGCGGTGCTCTGGCAGGCCAGTACGGGATCACGGCTACTCCGACATTTTTGTTCTTCTTGGATGGGGAAAAGGTATTACCTAGTTGGTTTCAAGAATATTTGGCGGCTGTCGTTGATCATGGTTTGGTATTTGCAGATCAGCGAGCTGAAAGGTGCAAATGCCCCTGAATTGCGGACTCAAGTCGATCTACTTCTGTTCCAGGCCTATCCACGTTTGCCTTCTCACTTTGCCATTGATTCTAACTAACCCATTTTGCAGCACACCCGCACACATCACTTTCTCTCCCAGCCGTTGAAGCCATCTCTCTCAACCTCATCCTTTTTAATCAGGTCCCAGCGCTTGACACTGTGCAAACCAAACTATCTACCTTCATCGATAACGCGCCCTTGCCATCCTCAACTATAAATTCTAAAGCTCAAGTGAAACAAGTTTTATCAGGGACTGTAATTCCATATATTAGGGCCCGGTTTGCGCCTGTAACTCCCCAGAAGCAAGTACCGTCCGCAACACCTGTAATCCTCACGCCTTGGGCACAGGTGACTTCCGTGCTTGCCCCCGCGCTGCCCCCAGCCTCTCTCTTCCCACTCGTAGATCTATGGAGGCTGGCGTTGCTCGATCCTGCCGTCGGGATGTGGATTTCGTCCTCTTCCCCGTCCTCATCAGATCCCATAAAGGCATTTCTAGATAAATGCAGTACAGACCCTACCGCTGCACAACAAAGGAATTATATGCTCACTCTTCTCCGCTTGTTGTCCAATGTGTTTTATACTCCAGTGCTTTCTCGTCGTCTTTTTGCTGTGTATAAGGCGGGTGTGATGAAAGATGTGTTGGTCCCGAGTTTGTTGAATGAGGATCCCGCTGTGCGGACTGCAGCGGCAAGTTTAGCGTTTAATATTGCGGGGTGGATGCAGCAGGGGAGGGTGGGGAGGGTGGGTCGTGCTAATAGGGCAATTAAAGGAGTCAAGGAAGGGATGCTGGAGAATGAGGAAGATGAAGAGTGGGAGGTGGAGATGGTTAGTGTGATTGTAGAAGCTATTGGACGGGAGGAGAATAGTGAAGATATTGGTGGGTTTGGGTCTCTCTCCTCTTTCACGCTATCTCTGTGAATTGATACATGGTCATGCCATCACTTGTAGTGCATCGCCTTACAGCGACACTTGCACTCCTCCTTCGCTTCTCGCCTTCGTATGATGCGCAGCTTGTGCCGTTGTTAGAGGTTCTTCAGAGCCGGGAGGTGCTTATGCGTAAGATCGCGAAGGGAGAGGGTGGTGTTGTGTGGGGGAAGAAGGAGAAGGAGGTGAGAAGGCTCGTGGAGGAGGTTGCTGAGAAACTATGTCGGTGAAATTGAGCGGGTCGTAATTGTTGGATAACAATTGAACTGCCTTTTACCGTGGTTTGTGCAGATATATATCAATATACTTAGAACCGTTCGTCGGTGCTCAGCTCGTCTATTCTCTGATTTCATGGCTTGAAATTTGCTTGTCTACCAACTAAAAGTTGCTTGTTTCTGTTTCTTCCAACTTACAAGGGTGTGGAGTTGTTGTTCATGCGTATCTGAATTATCACTACGTGAACGCCTTTCGTCCTACTTCCAGTTTGTACCTATCCAAGTGGCAGTACTATTGGACACAATGAATTTTGAATTTTTTCTGCTCCATGACATGAATTGTGCCAATCCACTCCTGTTGTATTTACTAACAGAATTGCATTCTTTGTTTGTAGTCACTGGTGGGGCGGGAGTGATCAAGTCAGCGTCCCGGTCAATAGTACACACGCCGATGAGTCCGTGGTCAACAGGCTTGCACGTTCGCCCCTATTAGTATGCCGACGACGCGCCCGCTCTCGCACGTGAGGTTTGCTCTCATAAGCAAGCGGTTGCGCTCTGTCAGCTCTCGGCGTTTGTGTGTCAGCACTCATGTGATGTCATCGATCGCTATATAAGCCTGCTGCATTCGCTCGAGCTCAAACCTCAATTCTTTCCTTAGTCTTGTCTTAGTCCAACCATGACGAAAATCACTCTGAATGGAATCACCCTCGCGGAATCAAACGACACAATTGTAGTCGAGAATAATCACTACTTCCCCCCTGATTCTGTGAACACTTCATTGTTCTCAAAGTCGGACACTAGGTAACATATTAATATCCTATGCGAGAACGAACTTGCTAAATGTTAGACAAGTTCTGTTTGCGCCTGGAAAGGGTATGTAGTAGAAATGATATGATCTATAGGGAAAACTTATCGGATGGTCACTTGCAGGACGGCTTCGTACTACAATGTAACGGTGGATGGAGATACTTTCACGGACCTAGCGTGGTACTACCCCAAGGCATCGGAGAAAGCAAAGCAGATCGAAGGCTATGTTGCTTTCTACAAGGTGTGTTAATGTGTGCCATGGCTTGAACGAAGGCGCTAAGCAAGGTTTGGTATTCAGAATAAAGTGAAGCTTGTATAGAGGATGGAGCAATGTTGTAAAAGTTACAGCCGTATGCGTAGGGCGTTCTACATGAATGAGCAAGAGTGTAATTTTAGTTTGGTAGACACAACGGCTGGAGCCACGTACCGCGCGCGAACGCACGACAAAGTAAATATTTGCTTGGTTTGATAGAAATCCTCATCGCTGTCAGCGTCCGGATCATCCTTCCTCACTTGTCGAATCAGATTCGCTGACTTCCTCACCCCTTGCTTTGCGTGCCGCCCTTTCTCTTATCTTCTCCATTTCAGCCCTTTTACACTCCTGCCTGAATTTCCATCACCCGTTGGCGCTCTTCTTCGTTGTGGAAGACTGCTAATTCAGTTTTTCGAGCACAAGTACTGACATCCCCGTTACAGTACTTGACAAAAGTTTGTTCATCGTACAGGAGATCGTTGACGGTTTTATCATCTGGTTCGATTTCCTGGAGTCTGGGAGTCAGAAATACATCGAGCTAGATGCAGGATTAATGTGTACTCCTGGAATATCGCCATGAGCATCCTCGATAGGTGGCTGTTAACCACAGTGTGTAAGTATGCTTCTGGAAGTATTAAAATCAACATGTTTACCGCTCCTTTAGCTTCTACTACGATAGGCACGTTCATGGGCGGCGCGACCGTGAAGAGATCGTCATCATGACCCAAGGTAATGTGGACCTCCCAGCTCGCTGATTATGAATTTATGATGAACAAGTCAGAGGGTGATGCTGAAATCTAAAAGCAAGAAACTCACCGCCGCCAAGATCATATTCATAAATGATACCAATCTCAGTGTTCTCGCACTGTCCTTTACTCAAATTTCGCTATTTCTTTGCATCCCGCACCACGTCCCAAGGTGATCTCGTGATCTTCGACTCTCTCCTGAAAATCGAAGCCAGCACCCCATGGATCGCGCCCCTTGGAACGATTGCGCACCACGGGAACGATTTCGTAGTATGCAGCATTCGAGTGGGTAAGGTTCCAGAACTTCATGTCGATTTCATAGCGCGGGGCCCCTTGGCACCATGTAATCAGGAGGGGGTAAGCGGACAACCGTAACGCTTCATGTGCCCAGCGCGGTCGCCAGAGTCTTTCTCGACGTGGGTGTACACGTGGGCTTGGTGTAGATGAGAGTTAATCCAACCGAAGAGGTACTGGATAAGCGTGTGCAGGTTAGCGAAAGTATAATTAAGGGGTACTTTGACTGAGCGATAGACCCCATCGATATGTGCCAGTTGGAACCGTAGTTGGATGTAAGAGGATGTTGTGGCTGGGAGGGCTCTGTATGGGTTCTTCCGCTTGGAAGACTCTCCAGATTCCGAGTCATCGAGACGTTGTTTGAAGGGGGGTGTGATCGATGGCTGATTCTCTTTATCGATCGCAGTGGAAGATACGGGTTCAGTCATTAATAATTTAATATGTATTTCCCTTCCCTCTGGGAACATTAGCCGTGGCCCGTATTCGGTCGCAGATGGAGAATTTGGTGAGGGAAGGAAGCAAATATGATACAAGTGGCAGCAAATAACACGTCTACCATCTAGTACTGCATTCTCGCGTACAGCGACCGTATAGGGCTTCAATAGGGCTGGTTGGGCTGTGGCAGGAAGTTCGATCGGATTCTCGCATGTCGACACAAACACCTCGGATTATACTTGTAGGCAAAAACTCGCTAGATAGCTGAACTAGAAGAAAAATGTCGTTGACATTATGAATACGATATACGTTCACTGGTATACATCACATCTGAGCTGCCCGCCATTGGTCATGCGACTGAGTCTTTTTAACTCCAGGAAGTGAACTTCGGCGAAATATTCCAGTGTCACATCGATGGTTTGAATTCGGAAACATATCTGGTACATGGGGGCCCACGTCCGAGTCCGTGGGGGGAGCACCAAGATAGCCAAGTTTTGTCGGCTTTCCAGGACGAAGACGCATGGGCTGACACCTGTTGTATCGACAAAGAGAGCAAGCAGTGCTGAATTATCTGAGGCTATCAACTCCGTGTTCACCGTGGTATACACACTTGTGGGATCTGCAACGTGTACCTTTCCGATGTGGAACGACCGAACGATCTCGCTAATAGCAAATGGTTTACGAGAGGGTGGACATTGCAGGAGCTTGTGGAACCTAGCAACCTCCAATTTTACAACAAAGAATAGGAGATTATGGGCAGTAGGGGGGGGAATTTACCAAGGAATTGGCAGCTATAACTGGCATCTGCGAACCGTACATTACAAGCCTGAAGCGGTACTATCAATGAACGTATGTGAAAAGATCTCATGGGTGTTGAATAGGGAGACAACATTGCTTATTCGTTGATGGGATCGTTGGGCATTAACATGCCTATCCTCTATGGGTAGGGAGCATTTTTTTGGGTTGCAGTTGTTAGCTCACGAAGATCACCCGAGACCGCTCATTCTCCTGTGGTATGGCGAATCATCCAAGTTATGCCATCCAACATGTTTTGATACTGATGTTGAATTCTACTCCTTTCGGCTAGGATGCGGCAATGAGTTGAACTCTGTGCTCCTTCCTGTCAGGAAGTATGGGGCTAAATATATTTTTCTGGTTGGCAATGGATCGGAATATCGAGAAGTACAGGTGGGCGCAGTTCTTGACGAGTTAGAATTTGCAAGGTTTCGATTTCGGTTTGTGAGCCTTGCTTCCATCAAGTGAAAATCCTCATCCTTCGGAGATATCTGTGCAAGCTAGGAGAAAGTGGGTTCAAGGAACGTTGAATTTGGTTGAAAGGATAGTACTGGAAGAGGCCGCTGGGAAATTGAGATGGCGATAATGGCCACTGAACGAGAATTTCATTAGGTGCAAGCACAGAGACAGAATCTTACTACATGTGTGCAACTATATGTCCAGCTCTCGGCACACCTTGCACAACATCGATCAGGAAGAGTTCATGGTGTTGATCCTTACCATAAGATAAATGTTATTATGCATATTCGTCAATGGGGTGGGTACTAGTAGTAGACTTCGACTCCGGGTCGAGCATCCATGAGGAGCGGCAAGCTCTGGCAAGCTATTGTACGGCCGCATTTACGTCTGAACGTCGAACAGTATGCGAACACGTGATACGTCTGTTCTGTCCTCAATGACAACAGTCCTAGTCAACTTCGACGCGATTGATTGCCACCGTGCCAGCTGCTGTGAATGACAGACTTGTCAAGCCACGAGTTGGAAGTGCGTTATATATGTCCTTCTTTGAAGCTGGGTTCTGCAAGTTTCCTGGAATATGTTTGTTTTCGGTGCAACACCTGTCTCGCTTTTATACATCGAAGCCATGGTATGTCGAACTGCTGCTTGCAATTATAGATGTCTTGTAGCTGTCACTGTGGATTCTCGTGTTATGAAAACGAAGTTCACCGATCGTCAGCGCGTCAGCCTCCACCTCTGCGGCCGATTCGTGTCAGCCTCCGTTCAAATTTATAAAAGCTCGCCCATCCTTGTCTTTACTTTTCAATTTGAATCACAATATACTACCGCGCACCATGGTTCTATACTCCCAACCACCTGATAACCGTCCTCTCAGCAGTACCCAGGCCCTACCGGCTTGGGCTGTCATCGTGTTTTCTCTCTTTGAGTATCTCGCCAGGGTCTTTTCCCCGCAAAACCATCTCGACTATTCCTCCCATCCTGTTGTGCGTGCATCGCGTACTGTCCCTCTCCCTGCCTCCCGTGTTATCCTATCTGGCCCTTCCTCTGCAACTGTGTCATCCAGCATGGTTTCAGTAGTATTCGGTGCACTCTTGGTGTTTCATGTCATGGTCATCTCACTTGTCTGCTGGTCCTTCAAGTGTGCGGCAACCTCCAAGGGAAGACCTTACGGGAGGTCCTCACCCAGTCACTCTTCATCGCCTACTGACATCGACGAGCGTGATGAGCTTCTGGAGGATGAGGCTAACTCTGACGTTTTGATCGACCAGTCAAGCTACGGCGAGGATGAGGAAGCTAACGGCGATGGAGACGACTACCCTGGTGACGATCAGAATGACGACCTCGATGAAGTCAGCAAAGGCTCAGTCCTGCACCCCCTGTCGTCCGCTGAGGATCCTCCCCCGCCCCCAGACCCACCCAGCCAAACCGCCGCCGCAGACCCCGACCTGAACCCATATGAGTTACTCCTATGGTATATTCTTTTCATGGTCGCGCTCTCTGTCTCGGCATTCTTGGTGCTTAAATGGGCTTTGGTTCGTATCCACCGTTCATTGCGCAAGGTCAAAGTATACACTGGTCGTTCACTCTTCAATCTTTTCATATACCTTGAGGATCCTAGCTGTCGGGTGTTTGCGTCTACCGAAGTGATCTGGTCATTGGCGGGTGTTGGAGATTTTGCTGCCCCGTTGCAGTTGGATGACTATGGTGCAGTTTGGCGAAGGGTTACATTGGACAACGCGAGCATTCCGGAGGTCCTGCTACGCCCTCCGGTCCCCATGGTCGTACTGGTTATAGTTGCTCTGGTCGTGGTCATGGTCATCGACGCTTGCTGGCAAGCGAGGGATGGTATAGATGATGAACTGGTAATGTCGTTCTACTTGTTGATGATGTTCTTTTTGCTCATACCACTTTTTCTCAGATTTCCCAAGTCGAGGATATTAAAGATGTCGAAGAAGAAGAGGTCGAAGTGGTAAGCCTTTTTATTCTACAATGTCCATTTTACTCATGTACATCGTCTTTTTCCAGCTCACGGATGATGTCAAAGAACCACTTGCCGACCTGCAACACGCACTTGGGTCTTGGCCGCTAAAACGTAAAAGCAATTTTACTCCGGCTACTGCTGCCGTCGATGTTAGAATATTAAACTTCACACCGCCGTCCACACCTGGGTTTGAGGACCACAATGCCAAATTTCCCATCAACAATGCCATTGCGCCTCCCTCGCCACCCCTCGCCCCAATCGAAGTTGACATAGTATCTTCATTGGATGACGCCGTCTCGGAGGAGAAACATATATTCTCCACCCCTTCTCTGGACTTTGATGTTCCCTCGGCCGTTCGAGGAGAAGATAGGACATTCTCGTTCGACAGCTCCATCATCCTCAGCCAGACGCCGTTGCTTTCCGAGTCCAACTTTATAGTGTCTAACAATCTTGGGATGGTCAGCGTGGAGACTGATACCGAGACCTCGACTCAAGAGGTTGAAGAGAGATGCGAGGATATATCGGTGCTGGAGGACGTCATTCATACTCCCCAGACTACACCTGCCTTGGACTATCCTTCCTGCGCAGGCACTCCCGATGCGATGGATGCTCACCACTATCGTTTACCACCCCTCCCAAAACGGGTTTTGGAGCTTCGTGGGCTTCGATCTTTTTCGCCTATTCAATACTCAAACTTTCACTCGACGCCGAAAGTCATGACATCTTATCCTCCGGCTGATGCTTCTACAGTCTCCTCCGTGGAGAAGGGACCTGCAATCCTTTCGGAATCATCGCAGTTGAGCTTGGTCTCGGGTTCGGAGCGGTTGTCGTTCGGGGTGGAACGGTCTACGCTGGTAGAGACGGATGATTTTTGTGTCAGGAAGGCTGATGGGTGGAACAAGTCACCTGGTGTGGCTGAGGATGTTCTCATCAGTCCTGAACCTGGCCTTTTGCTGGAGGTGGTAGAATTGGAAGTTGACGGAGGAGATGTTGCGGAAGATTTGGAGGAGGTCTGGAAGGAGAATGAAAAGGATAAATCTGCGGTCGAAGAGAAGCTTGCCGATGGTACCCATCCCTCGAGCCACTCTCCCGCTGAAATTAATTGTTCCAAGGAAGACAGTGACGAAGAAAAACAACAACTCGACACCCTCGCGCCCATTATTGACGCTGCTGAAGATGATCGTGAAATAGCAATTGATTTTGTCGACGGTGCTGGTGTCTACCGGTACTTCATGCCCCACCTCGATATCTATCGTTCATTATCGCCCATGGTGATAGGAGGTCCGGCCGTCCCCACCTCCTCTCCGCCAACCGTCTACTGCCCGTGTTGTCCCGCCATGAAATTGGAATGGGATGAACTGTCAATGGTGGACGACATCGTAGCCGAATTGCGATGCATCCCGATTCCCTATGGATTGCTCGACTATGATTTCAAGTTGGCGGTAGAGGATGACATGGAGGATCTAATGGAAGAAAAGGTGGATCTGACAGGGTGGGGATGTGAATGTGTCGTTATCGATCTCGATGACGAGGGAGAGGAGAGAGAGGAAGAGGAGGTGGAGTGGGAGTGGGAGAGGGAGCTGTTGGAAGGCAGTTATGAGGGGGATGCCATGTGGATAGCGGACAGTGATGAGGAGGGTGTGGAGGAAGTGGAAGTGGAGAAGGACCTCCTTTTGGCCCTGTTTGACGAGCACAGCGTCAGCAGGGAGAACGGGCAGGTGGAACGACAGAATAGTGGTAATGACACTTTTGACCTCGAGCAAGTTTTACTGGACTTTTACGGTCCTGACGGAAGCAAGGCCGAGCTCCTCGTCAACGTACTTCCTCCCGATTTTAACGCCGCCAACATTCTGGATGCTTCCGATGACGTCGTTCCTGCCTTCGAGGACGCGCTGGCATCCAAAGGGAGTGCACCAGCTCCCATTGAGGAGGCTCTCGTCACTGGTACAGCAGAGCACGATCTTCCCACTACCAACTTCGAATCTACCTCTGGCGCTGCTGTCGCCGTGGTCGACGAGCTTCCGAATTTCCACCCTACGTGGCCACAGCGAAGGGTCACAGGGGGTGCCGAGAACGTCCCGAATAAGGTATGATTTGTTTATCAGGCTCTCTGTTGTGTCTTCAAGCTTATATGGACGGTTTACTTTCAGGAGGAGGACTTGGGTCTTTGGGAACTTCGCTCCGTGTCAGTGCCTCCCACACTGTTGCCTTGTGATATGAAAAATCAGCTGCAGCAAATGCGGGCAAAGCTCCGTCCCCCGCCGAATATGAATGAGCAGCAGAAGCGGTTACGTCGAATATGGGACTTGCAGGGGACGGAGAAGGGACAGATGCTGAAGGAGCGGCTTTTGCGCAAGACCTAAAGTAAAGGAAAATGACGCCATTGTGAATATGAATTTCCACCCGATTCGCAAGCTGCTGGAGGGTGCGCTCGAACAAGGAGATCGGTTTGGTATGCGCAGAACATAGCCTTCTAACGCGTACGACGCGAAGAAAAAAAACAAACAAACATTATTACGGTAGTTCGCATACATAATAGGAACACAAACCGAGAGAATTATGGAAGAGTTAATAGGTAGCGTGATGTAATGAAAAAAAATCCATAGTTCGTTCAGCAAGAGAGAGAGCGGATCGTGCATATATATACCCTGAACTTCGATGAACCTTTTCCCGAAAAGTAAAGTTATTGACAACAAAGTAATCGTCGCGGCATGGAGGATGGTGACGCTCACCCATCCCTTGTCGATTGAGAAGTACGCATCCATATGAAAGGTGCTAAATTCTGAAGTCGATCTACTCATCTTCCACACCTAATCAATTGCAAATTTGTCCTCTCACTTTTGCCATTGATTCTTAACTAACCTTTTTTGGAGCACTGCCGAGTAACTCAATGTCCATTGGGGAGTCCACCTTTCCATTGTCGAGAACACACAAATATGAGGTGAACAGTAACAGTTTAGGGCTCCCACTGTTTAGTATATGTTTACTCGCCAAACAGTACAGTAAACAATCAATAAGAATAGTTTCAAAAATAAGTAGTGTACTTAGATAATTTCATCAATCATACTCAACAACAGCTCTGTCTTGTATCCTCGCATTCTTCTAGCTGCCACATTCAACAAGACCATTCAATATCATGCCTCGAGGAGCCTCGCAAGATCTCAGATGACAACAATCATTGATTCCGATGATGCAGCTGTTGTTGACAACATTACTAAAGAACTGCCAAATTGATACAATATTTTCTCACCTGGAAGTCGAGGCATAAAAGGGGGGTAATGTTAGGAAACAGCCCCATTACCTAATAATATTTTATTTTATTTTATTATGTTGAATTAACACCAAAGAATGCTACACTTTGATAGGATGAGAATCACATCAATATGTACACGCATGTACAAGTGCATCAGTGACAACACTGTATAATATATGTAACATAGTATATAAACTCTAATATACACCTAGGGGACCCCAGTTGTGTTCTCTTAGGTATTCCATGTACACTTGTGGTGCAAAATGCCTTTCTCAACCAACTCATCTATTAATAACCCCTCACATCAAAACCATCAATCCCCCCATCACATGTGTGCATCTTGCACCCTAAGCCCTTCTTGTAGAGAGAACCCACACAGTCTTAGCTAGCAGATAGTGGGTGTCACCTGAATGGCAGGGGTATGCAAAACCCTGGGGGTATTTGTCAAGGGTAGGTGAGGGTAGGAGTGAGGGTACAAAATTTTATACCCTCAGGCAACCCTTACCCTTGGGAGGGGTCTGAGGGTAGGTAGAATTTCTGGATGGGGGGCATATAATAAAGATAATTTACATTAAGACTTATGCAGAGGTTATGCTAAATTTAGATAATATACATTCCATTTACCTTAGATTAATGTTTTGATGTTATATGGTTTACAAACTTAGGTGCCTCACCACTGCCAACTGAGAATGTGTTACTGCTATGATCCCAACATGCCCTGGCTGACAATCAACAATTCTAATATCTGTTCCCTGCCATGTCCCCCCATCTCTGTCAAATTCTGTCCACTGTCTGTCTGCGGCTTGTAGCTGCACATGCCAGTGTTGCTGCTATTGGATTTATGTTCCTAGGATTGGCCATTTCCTAGTGCCAGTCTGGTTTATAACAGTTACTACACAACAGTCTTACACCACCACCTTAAGAAAGTGGCCAGAAGTCCTTTTTTTTTTGAAACAATTCATAGTAAAAGTGATTTGAGTCACATAGGTAAGCTACAATGTATTGAATGATATGGTCTATCAAACATATACAGTGTATCGAATGATATGGGTTCGGTGGACACTGTCCAACACTCTAATATATATATATGTATACAGTGACTCACAAAACTGAGTCAATGTTTTGGACTTTTTGATTCATTGTTGAATAGCTTCCCATAAACAGCAAAACCAAACAAAGTATTGGTGTACCAAATAACATACATGATTAGGGCTACCAAACAAACAAAGAATTATGTAATTTTAATCATCCCTCATGGAGATATAATTATTTTAATTCAGGGACTCATTGACTCAGTTTTGTGAGGTGGTATCAATATTATGATAAATTGTAATTCTAGTATTTTGTATGACCTCCCTTGGCCTTAATAACTGCTCCCAACCTTCTAGGCATGCTTTCAATCAAATTCTGACACACCTCTGATGGAATATTATTCCACTCTTCTACTACTCTTTCCCATAACTCCCAAATTCCTTTTGGTGCTGTTGGATACTTGTCTAACTGGTTCTTGAGGTGAACCCAATGATGTTCAATAGGACTGAGGTCTGGAGATTGGGCAGGACAATCCAGAAGAGTAATATTGTTGTTCTCCATCCATTTCTTGGCCTTTTTTGAGGTATGCTTGAGGTCATTGTCTTGTTGAAAAATCACCTCTTCTCCAGAAATTCCACTCTCCTCCAAGCTAGGCAGCATATGGTCCTTCAAAATGGACACATACTGGTCAGCATTCATCCTCCCCTCAACCTCTGCAAGATTCCCCACTCCATTCCATCCCATACACCCCCATACCATAATGTTTCCTCCCCCGAATTTGACAGTTCCCTGCACCTCTCTCTCAATCAGCCCCTCTCCCTTCTGTTTCCAAACCCACTCTCTCCCATCTGACCCAAACCTGTTAATTTTAGTCTCATCTGACCAAATAACCCTTCTCCAGTCCTCCACAGTCCACTCTCTATACTTCTGAGCAAAAGCCAATCTTGCTTTCCTATGCCTTATATTAAGCAAAGGCTTTTTCTTCTTCACCACAGCCTTGAATGAGTTTTTTCTGAGAACTCTTCTGACTGTTTCTAAGGAGACTGGAGTGGGGATGATGCTGTTGATGTAATGGGTGGCCTGAACAGCATTTGCAGCCTTGCCAGTGGTGATTTGAGTAAGGATGGCTTTCTGAGAGGTAGATGAGAGCTTAGAAGGACGACCACCAGAGGGGGAATCCAGGTTTGGATGGAGAGCCCTGAGTGTTCTGGATACACTAGACTGGCTGAGGTTGAGTTTAGAGGCAATATTGTGGGTAGAATAATGATTGGAGGCCAGGGAAAGAATGTTTTCCTTCTGAGCAGAGGAGATGGGATGCATTGGAGAATATTGAAGTAGGAAGAATGCTAGTCCTAATTAAATACTATAATTTAAGGTCCCATCAAGGGTCACATCACCTTAGAAACCATCTGTCAAGTTTTTGACATTATACAGTTGGTGGAGCATCAGATTCTAATACTTCTGACTACCCCTCACAAAACTGAGTCAATGAGTCCCTGAATTAAAATAATCATATCTCCATGAGGGATGATTAAAATTACATAATTCGGTAGCCCTGATCATGTATGTTATTCAGTACACCAATACCTTGTTTGGTTTTGTTGTTTATGGGAAGCTATTCAACAATGAATCAAAAAGTCCAAAACATTGACTCAGTTTTGTGAGTCACTGTACCTACTATAGTAACAAATTAATACACTATTACAATGGTTGCTAGACTGAAGAGTAATACATTTAATACAGACATCAGTAACCTATAAAATAGTTTCAGACAGTGGCAATGGCAATGGGGATGGCAGCGGCAGTGGCCTCACCAGGATCGGCATCAAGATCAGCATTACAGGTATGGCCAATTGGAAATTAATCTCATTTATATAGTAATTGATGTGTAGTCTGCATGGATTCTGCATGCAAATTGGTGTATATAAAAGCCATGTTTATGCAATAATTCATTTATTGCAGTGTGCAGGCCTGCAAAATTGGGTCAGCATGCTGGTCAGCAACCCAATAGGGCTGCAGCAGCATTGGCATAAAGCAGTGGCAGCAGCATTGGCATAAAGCAGTGGCAGCAGCATTGGCATTAGGCAGCTGGGATTGCACCATTTTGTCAATACAACATGTAAGTTGTTGTACAGATGGTAACCAATGAATTGGCCAACACAGGCATCAGCATTGGTCAATGGCATCAGCATCAGCATTAGGCAGCTGGGATTGCACTATGTGATCAACATTGCACAGGCATGGTTTGGTGGACAACTCTATGTATACAGTGACTCACAAAACTGAGTCAATGTTTTGCACTTTTTAATTTATTGTTGAATAACTTCCCATAAACAACAAAACCAAACAAGGTATTGGTGTACCGAATAACATACATGATCAGGGATACCAAACAAACAAAGAATTATGTAATTTTAATCATCCCTCATGGAGATATGATCATTTTAATTCAGGGACTCATTGACTCAGTTTTGTGAGGTGGTATCAATATTATGATAAATTGTAATTCTAGTATTTTGTATGACCTCCCTTGGCCTTAATAACTGCTCCCAACCTTCTAGGCATGCTTTTAATCAAATTCTGACACACCTCTGATGGAATATTATTCCACTCTTCTACTACTCTTTCCCATAACTCCCAAATTCCTTTTGGTGCTGTTGGATACTTGTCTAACTGGTTCTTGAGGTGAACCCAATGATGTTCAATAGGACTGAGGTCTGGAGATTGGGCAGGACAATCCAGAAGAGTAACATTGTTGTTCTCCATCCATTTCTTGGCCTTTTTTGAGGTATGCTTGGGGTCATTGTCTTGTTGAAAAATCACCTCTTCTCCAGAAATTCCACTCTCCTCCAAGCTAGGCAGCATATGGTCCTTCAAAATGGACACATACTGGTCAGCATTTATCCTCCCCTCAACCTCTGCAAGATACCCAACTCCATTCCATCCCATACACCCCCATACCATAATGTTTCCTCCCCCAAATTTGACAGTTCCCTGCACCTCTCTCTCAATCAGCCCCTCTCCCTTCTGTTTCCAGACCCACTCTCTCCCATCTGACCCAAACCTGTTGATTTTAGTCTCATCTGACCAAATAACCCTCCTCCAGTCTTCCACAGTCCACTCTCTATACTTCTGAGCAAAAGCCAATCTTGCTTTCCTATGCCTTATACTAAGCAAGGGCCTTTTCTTCTTCACCACAGTCTTGAATGAGTTTTTTCTGAGAACTCTTCTGACTGTTTCTGAGGAGACTTGAGTGGGGATGATGCTGTTGATGTAATGGGTGGCCTGAACAGCATTTGCAGCCTTGCCAGTGGTGATTTGGGTAAGGATGGCTCTCTGAGAGGTAGATGAGAGCTTAGAAGGACAACCACCAGAGGGGGAATCCAGGTTTGGATGGAGAGCCCTGAGTGTTCTGGATACACTAGACTGGTTGAGGTTGAGTTTAGAGGCAATATTGTGGGTAGAATAATGATTGGAGGCCAGGGAAGGAATGTTTTCCTTTTGAGCAGAGGAGATGGGATGCATTGGAGAATATTGAAGTATGAAGAATGCTAGTCCTGATTAAATACTATAATTTAAGGTCCCATCAAGGGTCACATCACCTTAGAAACCATCTGTCAAGATTTTGACATTATACAGTTGGTGGAGCATCAGATTCTAATATTTCTGACTACCCCTCACAAAACTGAGTCAATGAGTCCCTGAATTAAAATAATCATATCTCCATGAGGGATAATTAAAATTACATAATTCTTTGTTTGTTTGGTAGCCATGATCATGTATGTTATTCGGTACACCAATACCTTGTTTGGTTTTGTTGTTTATGGGAAGCTATTCAACAATGAATCAAAAAGTCCCAAACATTGACTCAGTTTTGTGAGTCACTGTATCATCAGAGCCAGGCAACCAAGTGTCATCAACATAACTGAAGTCCACATAACTGTAGATCAGGAGTGTGATGTGATAAGGAGTGGGGTTCTCTATCTGTGAGGTGCTGGGGGACCCAGTTTGGAAACAATCATCATCAGAATCAGCATTGGGGCCAGTTGAATCAGCCTCTGAATGGGTCTCTGACAATGAGAGCAAAACATCAGCTGCATCAGATGCAGTGGGGAAAGCAGTTGAAAGGGGAGGTGCAGGGGGAGATGAAGAGGGAGAATTGGAATCTTTAAGGTAAAAGGTGGCAGCATCAAAGCCAGTTGGAGAACTGGTATGGGAAGATGCTGATGATGAATGATGAACCTGCCAAGCCATAGCTGTCTGAAATGTGGTAGGTTGATCAGCATCTTCTGATGCATCATCCTCCCCTTCCCATAACATAGCAGCATAAGAGGCAGTGGGCTGGGCAAGGGCAGTGTGTGCATCAGCATAAAGATCATCAGCTTCATCATTGGCATCTGCAGTGGGGGTGGCATTGGGAGCAGCAGCAGCATCGGGCTCAGCAGTGGAATGTGATGAATTATTGGATCCAGCATTTGAAAAATAAAAGCCAGCATCAATACCAGTTACAGCAGGTGATGAACTGTAGGCACCAGAAACAGAGGTTGGGAGACTGGCTGTGATCAACCACTCAGTGTTGGGTTAGATGCCAAAACATCACTCTCTGTGATGTCAACACCCCAGGTCCACTTGTGGGAGGAGGGGAGAAGAGCCTTCAGGCACTCGAGTTCAGCCTGTGCATGTGCAGATACCAGTTCCAATTGTCTTCTTGTGGCCAATTGCTTTGACTGTCTCCCAGTGTGTTCACAGTTGGATGCCGCTGCCGCTGGCAGTGCTGTTATTAACTTACATGGTTTGGACTGAAGCTCCTTGAGCAGGGCTAGCTTATGAAGCTGTTGAAACCCTGCTGCTTTCCAGACATCCGCATTCATTGCAGCCTCTGCTGACGATTTGCAGCCATCTATCAAGTCACAGATCCCATGTGCTTCATCAAACATATCCCCAATGAGAGCCTGCAGGTCGATGCAAGATTGGCAGTTGGCATTGTCATTTGGCAGCATTGTCTGCTGGTTGGGTATTATTGGGTGGTGAGCTGGTGATCACAGGGGAAGGAATATACTGCCAATAGCTATCGAGGCATTTATCCATGGTGTCACTGGCAAAAATTTGCCCTGTTGCGAGTTCACTATTGTGTTTCCACCAATCACATACATAGAAATCCACCAGACAGCTAGGACTGTCAGTGGCAACACCATCATCCGATGTGGCCAAGTGAGATGGATGGAATCTGAGGGGTAGATGGTCCAAATTGACATTGGCGAGACTGTCAACCAAGGACCAAAGAAAAATCAGCACCTCCATCATAAGGCTGATGGAGGTGCCAATGCTGATGCACAACATGACATACATCTGTCATACTTGTCAGTGATATATACTTACTTCCTTTATGAAAGATCACAACATACAAGCTCGGCATAGAGAACTTTCTGCATCCAACATTGTTTTACAAAGTTTGCCTCATCTAACTCCAACAAAACTTGATGGAATTGGGACTCTGCATACCAAATGATCTCTTGTGTCCAGATTTGGAGTTGCCTTTTCAGGCCCAATTGCAAAGAAAAAGGGTTGAAGATTGAGAGAGTTTTGTTTAATATAGTGCTACTGGTCATGGTTGGTGATCAAGATAATCATGTTTACATAATGCAGGCCCTTTTCAGTCACAGAGGGGAGATATAATCAGCATTTGCTGATCTAAATGCATTTCATATGTGACCAGTAGGGATTCCTCTTTCCATCAATTTCTCTGAGCCTGTGAATGAAGCCAATGTAGTCACCTGACTATGATAAATGTTAGTACATACAAAATATATTTACATTCCCAGAATTGGCCAGCATCGAGATCGGCAGTGGCATCAGCAATGGCAATACCAATACCAATATCGTCAATGGCAACTCTAGGATTAGCAATGGCAACACCAATATTCAGCAATGGCAACACCAGGATTGGTAGCAGCTGGTGCCTACCATATCCCTTCTGCACTGGATGTATTTCAACAGATGACTCCACCATCATCTCAAAATCCATCAGCTTCAGCATGGGCATGACCTATCCAAAGGACAGCTGATGACCTTGCACAGCAGGAAGCCATTTCAACCTAGGCTGTTGGGAGGAGACAGAGAATTAAAAAAGTGAAATTTCCAGAGTAGATTTACAAATAAATTGCTATCTAATGTGAAAAAAAAAATTAATACAACTTTTATGTACATGCCAAATAACATCTTTTCTTTTCTGCCTTGCTTCATCTCCCCTCTGTCCTCAGGTGTGGCTGCTCTCTTCCTTGGGTTAGGCTCAGGAGTGGTACTTCTGGAAGGTAGTCCAGATGGACCAGGGGTCAGCCTGCATGGGGATTGGCACAGTTGTGCAGGAGGAGGGGACAGCCAGGGTGAGGTGATTACATTGACTACCGATGCTGGAGCAGCAGGCTCAGGCTCAGTGAGCAACATTAGGAGGAAGAGGAGAGGGAGTGGTGGGGCCATCGGTATTGTGGGCTGTATGACTTTTTAAGAATCCTGTGGCATGGCAGGAATAATTTGGATGGGGGGCATCAACCAAAAATCCTTCCCTAGCAACCTCTTCAGGCACAGCCAGGCCCTCTTCACCATCAGGCTCAGCCATATCTTTGTCTTTGTCATTGGCAGCAGGAACAGGAGCAGAAACAGGAGCAGGAGTTGGAACAGGAGCAGGAGTGGGAGTGGAAGCAGGAGGGGAAGCAGAAGGGGAAGCAGGAGGGGAAGCAGGAGTAGGAGCAGGAGTGGGAGCAGGAGTGGGAGCAGGCACAGGAGTGGGAGCAGGAACAGGAACAGAAGTGGGAGCAGCATCGACTTCCTCGGCATCCATTCTTCCTTCCCAATCCACCTCTGCCCTCCTGCTTGATGTGTCCTCTCAAGGTGAACCACCTGCCTGGCCATGTAACCATTGTATAACATCATGGGCTGTGCACCAGCCTGCAACCCAAGATATCCTTCAATGTGGTTCACCCTGTTTTGAAGCAAGTAAACTGCATCCCAGAGTTCTCATACGTGGAGTCGGGACTCTTGCACTGACTCTTCATTCCACTATGCATGCTGGTACATGTCTTCTTCCAGTTGGTATAGACATCCAGTGAGGGTGGCATAGTCGATGGGGGAGGGGTTGGTTATCAGGGCAGGGGGGGCAATCAGCTTGGGCTTGGAATCAGCCATGTCGATATCCTCTTCCACAGCTATGGGTATATGTTGATAATACTCGACCTGAAAACTTAACAAAAACCTGTTAAAAGGCTTAAGAAGTATAACACAGGCTAGAAGAAGAGTGCGAGTTGGTACTAAATGTCACTGCTGATATCCAAAGGTTGTGGTTAGAGAAGTGAGATGGTAAAACATGTTGTGAATAGTCTGTAGAAGCATATGAAGATGTTCAAAAGATGTTTGAGGAGTTTTGAAGGAGTTGGACCGGTGTTGAGGTATATCGAAGAATGGATATAGCAAATTAGAGGTGTTTTCAAGTGACAATATGTGATACGTGATAAATCAAGGAGCTAGTATGAAGGTTCAAAGAAGTTCACAATAATTTGCAGAACTTAGAGATATGAAGTGAGGCTTGGACTCAAGAGGACAGCTCTTAAATCAGACAATAATGGAGAGAGTAACTTGTTACGGTCAATACTCCTAAATCAAATTCAAGTTGATACTCGTAAGTGACGACGTTTAATAGAGGTTCGGATCACCGAAGCTCGTAAGCAATGGTTGAGCAAGAGACTTAGATCGCACTGGTTAGGAGTGTAAGAAAGACTAGGTCAAGCTGAGCTGACCAGTCCTGTATTCATCGTTTAAATATTACAAGCGCAGATTTATAGATACGAGTTATGTTAAGAGAACAATAGAGACAATAGAAACGAAAGGACAATAGAAAGAGGGGCATCCATAGTACGCTACAATAAGGTGGGAAAGTAGAGGTGTAAATTAAGGGCGCATGTTGACAAGACAAAAGAGAAGAGACAATAATGTGAGACATACGTCGGTAGAACAATAGGAACAAAAGAAAAATTGAATCCCCATGCCTTTTCGTAACATAACTTCTTCTCTGTTCTTCTAAGTAACTAGTACAAGTCTATATACATTTTGAAGAGATAGTACTAAAAAGGAAATATAACATGTGTAGAACATGAGGCAGTATGCACAGCAATAAAGGACTTTTTGTAAAACATAAAACAAATGAGAAATGATAATAATTGAAATGTACAGTATCCCAGTATAGTAAAAGTACTTATCTTATTGCTTCAATATATCATTGAAACACAAAACACCAAAATCAGGACCTAAAAACCTTTTGTTGTGTGTCCTCATGTCCGGTAGTGTTTGATATGTGATGCAGTAGCTCATGCCAGATGTGCTGTGTGTATCAAAAGGGTTTTGGAATAGCCCTATGGCAGCCAATGTCATTCAAAGTGGTGTGAAGTTATTCAAAGGCATTCAAAGTGTTGCGAAGTCATTTGAAGTTATTCAAAATAGTTTAAAATAGGTTTGAAGTCAAATTCATTGGGTTTGTAGTGGTTGGGATTGTATGTCATAATGTGTCGATACATTTTGAACCCTTTCCAGACCCTAGAGTGCACCGTGGACCTATCAACATGATAGTTAATGGTTTTATGTGTCATGATATGGAAGAACTCACCTTTGGATTTTCCTTTTTGTCTTTCAGTGAACCATCTAAATGATTCCTCTCCACTGTCTTCACTAAAAAATTGTGCCTTCTTTGCTTTTCGTCTCGCCAATCCTTTTGCTTTCTTCATTCTTGGCACTCAATCCACGACCTCTGGATCACACCAAACTTTCCCTTTCCCACAGAAGTAGCATGCAGTTTTTCCATTCACCTGCTCCCAATACTGATGCCTAAGCCTGACACATTGTGCACATGGTGTTGTCTGCAAACTCCCTCACTGGGGTGCTCCTCTGTTAGGAAACAGTCTCCTAACATGCCTATTACCTAATAATATTTTTATTTTATTTTATTTTACCAAAATATGCTACCAAACACCTATACATGCTTTATTTGTCAGCATGGAAATTTTCTATTTACATGCATCAATATGTACACACATGTACATGCACATCGGTAGCAAAATAGGACAATATATGTAACATAGTATATAATCTTAAAATAAATACTAGGGGACCTCAGTTGAGTTCTCTTAGGTATTTCATCCACATTTGTGGTGTGAAATGCCTATTTCAGCCAACTAATCTATTTTTAACCCATCACATCAAAACCATCAAACCCCCCATCATGCGTGTGCACCCCACTGCCTTCTTGTAGAAGAGCCCGCATGGTCCAGCTAGCAGAACAGTGGGTGTCGCTCTAACAGAACAGAACTACCCCATCAGTGTGCCTTCTCTTACACATGCATATGTCATTGTCTCAGCATGCCACAACTGCTTATTCATCATTTCGGCAAGAGCCAGAATTAATTGTATATATGTATTTATCTTGCTTTCATAAGCTGATGCCAGGCCTCACCTTCTTACATTGTGACTGCCAGTGATCGAGAGGCAGTGCTCATCATTAGGACAGCTGCAACCAGACAACCAATTGGATCTGGTTTATCCGAGATTTACATTACTCAATTTGGATGACTATTTTAGATAGGTACTAGCCAAATTCAGTAATAACCCCAAGATCAGGCACTGTTGGAAGGGTTATTGATCTGAAGTGCCCAAGTATTGACAAATAGCCGAAATCACGTGTTTTGCCATGTTTGGTACCCGAATAGCTGGGTCACATGACTCTAAATTTTGTGAAAAAAATTCTGAAGCCGAAATTTTGACTCAGCCAAAGAAGTGACTCATCACAGTTTACGTCATTATGACAGAACAAGCAACTCCAAATCCTGGTCACAATCCTGTTCCCATGCCAGCCCTAGAAGCCAAAATTGATGCCCTTACAGCACAAATGTTCCAATTAGTGTCAGTATTAGCAGCATCCCAGCCCAAACAAGCAGAAACAAAAGCAGAAACAGTAGAAGATAAAGAGGATGAGATGGAGGAGATGGTGCAGTGGATGTCTCAGGAGGGTGAGCATGCAGAGGAGAGATCTGAGAGTGGAAAAATGCATTTACCTAAATATGTGCCCCTGCAAATATCTGATGGTACCATGGAGAACACAAAATCCTTTATCAGCTCTATAGTATTGTACATCCATGGGAGAAAGCCTGAGTTTTGTTCGACCAAGTCTAAAATTATGTTTGCTCTCTCATACATCCATGGAGGGAAAGCACAGTTCTGGAGAAATGAAGCCATTAATCAAATTGCCATGGGATATAAACCATTTGCAACCTTCAGAAAATTTTTAGAGAGATTGGAGGCACAGTTTGGAGACCCTAATCCAAAGGTGACGGCGAATGCAAAATTAAAAACCATGCGCCAAGGTTTTCTGACTGCAGACAAATTTATTTTGCAGTTCAAGGCAGAAGTGTCACAGACAGATATGGGAGAAGCTGCATTGGTAGAATTTTTGAAGGCAGGATCAAATCCCTCATTATTCAAGTCTACTATCGACTACCTTCTATGCCAGAGAGGTTGGATGAGTGGTATAATTGGGCAATGCATCTTGATCAGAAATATCAACAGGAACAGGCAGAGTCAAAATTGATGTATGGGAATGCCAGATTTGGAAAGTCATCAGGAGGAAAGTCCGAGAAAGGAAGGACACCTCAGGTACAAACTCCGAGGGCACAGCCACCATCCATGGCAGTGACACCTATTGTTAAGGAGTCAGCAGCATCAATAGATGCAATGGATGTTGATCGAGTAGGGAGATGAGCTCCACTTAAATGTTTTAATTGTGGGCAATTAGAGCATATGGCTTGAAATTGTAGGCAGAAAAGGAAGATTAGGGAAGCAACAATTGAGGAAGTAAAGTTGGAGGAAGATAAGCAGAAGAATTTTGTGGAAGAGTCCCAGTGAAGGTTTCCCCATTGGTGACCCAGAATCAATATAATGTATTAGTATCTGAGGAAACCCAGAGTAAATCTGAAAGAAATATTGAAGAGTATGACCATCATCATTTATGCAACAAAGAAAAATGCCTAGCCTTATTTCCGAAGACCTCTAAATTTTTTATTCGCTCAGTGCAAATAGAACCTGAAATCAGCTTGACAGTAGGATTGAAGACAGTGGACATGCATGCAGCAATTAATGTGGAGGCATTGCTTGACAGTAGTGCTACCAGATTATTCATTAATCAATCCTTAATTACTGGAAATGGTATTTGCATGTGTAAACTGCCACAACATATAATGGTGTACAATATTGATGGTATGATCAATCATGGAGAAACTATTAAGGAGGAGGTAACAATAATACTGAAGTATCAGGATCATCAGGAACGAGCTGTATTTGAGGTGTGCAAGCTTGGGAAAACCAATCTGATAATTGGATGTCCGTGGTTACAAAAGCATAACCTGGAAATTGATTGGAAAACTGGGAAGGTACACATGACTCATTGTCCTAAAGAGTGTAATGTGTATGGGAGGAAAGTAAAAAAAGAGAAGAAGGAAAAGAAAGAGAAAGTATGTCAGAGAAAGTATTCTGTTACGATGAAGGAAGTGGAGGATGAGGATATGCTAAATGGGGAAGTTCCAATTATGACAAGTAAAGAAGAACAGAAGCAAAAATTTAGGGAAATTTGTGGAGGACAGTCATGGGATAAAAATGTAGAGAAAGTGGAGAAGCCAGTGGAGGAGTGGGTGCCAAAAGCCTACCATAAATATTTGTCAGTTTTTCAGAAGAAGGAATCAGAGCAGATGCCAGTGTGAAAGCCATGGGATCATGCTATTGAGATGAAGCTGGGATTTGTGCTGAAGAAGTCAAAAGTCTACCCATTATCTCCGAAGGAACAAGAAGAAGTGGATGCATTCCTTAATGAACAATTGTGCAAGGGATACATATGACCTTCAAAATCACTGCAGACATCACCAGTATTCTTTGTACTGAAAAAAGATCAGAGGAAGAGGATGTGTACAGATTATAGGTATTTAAATGAGTGGACAGTGAAGGATGTGTACCCTTTGCCATTGATCTCAGAGATAATTGACAAGGTGGGAAAGGCCAAGGTCTTTACAAAATTGGATTTATGCTGGGGATACAACAATGTACAAATAAAGAAAGGAGATGAGTGGAAGGCAGCATTTGCTACACATTGAGGATTCTTCGAGCCGCTAGTCATGTTTTTTGGGATGACCAATAGTCCCCCAACTTTTCAAAATATGATGAACAACATTTTCAAGGATGTGATAGACAAAGGCATGGTAATAATATTCATTGATGACATTTTGATATTCACAGAGAATGAAGAAAATCATGAGGTGATAGTGCAGGAGGTGTTGAAGAGATTGGCAGAGAATGATCTATTCATTAAACTGGAGAAGTGTGTATTTGGAGCAAGCGAGATCAAGTTCTTGGAATTAAAGATTGGTCCTGATGGAATCAAGATGGATCCTATCAAGGTACAGGCAATTGTTGATTGGCCTGTGCCTACTCATATCAAGGAAGTTCAGGCTTTCTTGGGATTCGCCAATTTTTATCATTGCTTTGTTCATAATTTTTCCAAAATTGCCACACCATTACACAACCTTACATGAAAGGAAGTAGTGTGGAGATGGGGAGAACAACAGCAGACAGCATTTGAGGAGTTGAAGAGGAAGTTTGTGGAAGAGCGAATATTGGTCCCAGTAGATTTCATGTGTCTCTTATGAGTGGAATCAGATGCATCAGACTTTGCTACTGGAGCAGTATTATCAATGCTATGTGAAGATGCCAAATGGCATCCTTGTGCATATTTGTCTCGAGGGTTGAATGATGTGGAAAGAAATCATGATGTGCATGATAAAGAGATGTTGGAAATAATATGAGCATTGGAGGCATGGAGACATTATTTGGAGGGATGTATGCATCAGATTGAAATTTGGACAGACCATCAAAATCTGCAGTACTTCATGTCCACTAAAAAGCTTAATTGTTGACAAGCACATTGGGCATTATTCCTATTGCAATTCAATTTTCACTTGGTCCACAAAGCGGGAAGCTTGATGAGGAAAGCAGATGCATTATCCAGACATAGAGATCATAAAAGGAGGGTGGAGGAGGACAATAAAAATATTACCCTACTCAAACCTGAATACTTTCGTATTTGTGCTATGCATCAAGAGCATTTATTGGTGGATAGCTCAGAGATGGAAATGTTGTCTAAAATTAGGCAATGTTCAGAGATGGATGATGAAGTAGTGGAAGCTGTGAAAGCTTTGAGGGGAGAGAAGAAAGGTAATATTAAAGGAGATGAATGGGTTGAAGAACAAGGGTTAGTGTTGTTTGGAGGAAAGGTCTATATACTGAAGGATCAAGATTTACGAAGGGAGATCATATGGTTACATCATAATATGCCAGCTGCTAAACATCCAGGAAGGTGGAAGACATTGGAGTTGGTGATGAGAAATTATTGGTGGCCTGGAATTTCCAAGTATGTGTTGGAGTATGTGGATGGGTGTGATATGTGCAAGAGGAGGAAAAAATTTCCAGAAAAGCCTGCAGGGAAATTAATGCCAAACCCTATACCTAAAGCACCATGGTGAGATATATTTGTGGACTTTATCACAGGATTACCTGAAGCTCAAGGATACGATGCAATATTTGTAGTATGTGACTGCTTCACAAAGGAAGTCCATATTATTCCAACTACTGCAGAAACCTCATTATTGGGCTTGGCATGCCTCTATCTAAATCAGGTATGGCGGTTACATGGATTATCTAATACAGTTATCTCTGATCATGGATCACAATTTGCTTCTGCATTTATGCGAGAGTTAAATAACATATTGGGGATTCAAATCAAATTATCTATGGCATATCACCCACAAACTGATGGGCAGACAGAGAGAATGAATCAGGAGTTAGAGCAGTACCTATCCATGTTTGTCAATCACCGATAAACTGACTGGCCTGAATAGTTGGCAATTGCAGAATTTTCCCACAATAATAAATTCCATTTGGCTACTTGCATGTCACCCTTCTTCGCTAATTATGGGTATAATTCCAGAATGGGAGTAGAACCTCGAAGGGAAGTCAAGGTACAGTCAGTGGAGGACTTTGTATTTAAAATGCAAAAGGTGCAGGAGGAAGCAGAGGCAGCATTGATGAAAGCATGTGATTATATGATGCGACACATGGATTGTACTTGAGCTGTTGCTCCAGAGTACAAAGTTGGTGACCTGGTATAGCTATGTAAGTACCAAGGATCTAAATATTTCATGACCTTCAAGAAAGCTTACAGAGAAGCAAGTTGGCCCATATCCAATTTCTAAAATAATTTCACCCAATGTGGTGATGATACTCAACCTGGAAACCCAAACAAAACCTACTAAATGGCTTCAGATGGTATAACACAAGTCAGAGGAAGGGTGCAAGTTGGTACTAAATATCACCGCTGATTTCCAAATGTTGTTTTTAGTGAGGCAAATTGGTGAGGAATGAGATGAATAGTCTTTAAAAGCATACAAAGATGTTCAAAATAGTTTGAAATAGGTTCGAAGACATGCAAAATAGTTGGAATAAGTTCGAAGATGTGCGAAGTAGTTCAAAGATGTGTGAAGTAGTTTGAATAAGTTCAAAGAGGTTCGAGGTATATTGAGGAATGAGTTTAGCAAATGTGATGTGTTTTTTGAATGGCGATAGGCAATGGGCGATAAAATGAGGAGCGAATACAATAGTTTTGAAGAAGTTCACGATATTTTGCAGAACTTAGAGATATGATGTAAAGATAAGACTCAAGAGAATGGCTCTTAAATCTGACGATCATGAGAGGGTAACTTGTGCTCTGTTCCCCACAAGTCTATATACAAATTGAAGAGATAGTACTAAAAAGAAAATAAGAACATGTGTAAAACATGAGGCAATATATCAAACAATGAGGACTTGTAGATCATGAAACAAATGATAAATGATAAATGATGAAATGTATAGTGTTTCCATATAGTAAAAGTACTTATCTTGTGTTTCAATATATCAATGAAACATAAAACTGCACTTATTGCATCCTAAGTCTCTCGTAGTCTCTCCTCATGTCTGATAGTGCTTGATATGTGATGAAATGGCTCACTCCAGGTGTGCAGTATGTATTGAAAGTGTTCCAAGACAGCTATATGGTGGCCTATGTCATTAGAAATGCTGTGAAGTCATTCGAAGTGTTGCGAAATAGTTTGAAGTTGTCTGAAATAGTGCAAAATAGTGTGAAATAATTTGAAAAGGATTTTGTAGGGTTCATAGCAAATTGGAGTGCATGTTGTAATGTCTTGATACAAGTGGAAATCATCTCCAGACTTTAGCGTGTGCAGTGGACCTATCAGTGGTAGTGTTAAAATTACCTCAGTCATTCAAGATTGATTCTGAAATTAACATCTCCCATTTACACCCTTACTGCCCACCCACTATTCCCAGTCAACAAACTACTCCACAGCCTCCAATAATGGTAGAAGGTGCTCCAGAATATATTGTGGAAGAGGTTTTGGACTCATGTCTTCGATGAAATAAATTGGAGTTCTTAATCAAGTGGAAGAACTACATCGACAAAAATAATTCATGGGAACCTGAGGAGAATTGTAAGTGAGCACATAAGGCAATCACCCAATTCTTTAAATGTAATCCAAATGCTCCGCATCATATTGCTAGAATGGTATATGAGGGGATAAATTTCTGGCCTTACCAGAATTTTACAGAGGGGACAGATACAATATTTTCTTGCCTGGAAGTCAAGGCATAAAAGGGGGCTAATGTTAGAAAACAGTCTCCTAACATGCCTATTACCTAATAATATTTTTATTTTATTTTATTTTACCAAAATATACTACCAAATGCCTATACACACTTTATTTGTCAGCATGGGAATTTTCTATTTACATGCATCAATATGTATGCACATGTATGCGCATGTCAGTAGCAACATAGGACAATATATGTAACATAGTATATAACCTTAAAATAAATACTAGGGGACCTCAGTTGAGTTCTCTTAGGTATTCCATCCACATTTGTGGTGCTAAATGCCTAATTCAGCCAACTAATCTATTTTTAACCCATCACATCAAAACCATCAAACCCCCCATCATGTGCGCGCACCCCACCATCTTCTTGTAGGAGAGCCTGCATGGTCCAGCTAGCAGAACAGTGGATGTCGCTCTAACATCCTCATGCCTCCCTTGCTGTGTTGTGCTACTTCTGCTCCATCCTGGGATTGGCACCGGCATCGCTCTCCATCTTCTCATCCAAATCCTCGTCCGATCCCTTGCTACTCTCCACCTTTTGCAACCTGCATGTCACTGTGATGGGTGGCAGTATTAGACACTAAGGTGGGGCTGGAATTCTGGATTTTGATGCTTCTGGTTGGGCCCACATCTTGGCTGGTGCCACTGCCACTTCTATCCTTCTTGGCATTGGCATTGCTGCTGCTGCTCCTCATGCCTTTGCTGCTGCCATTCCTCATTTCTTGGCTGCTGCCATTCCTGCTTTCTTGGCCGCTGCTATCCATGCCTTCTTAACCACTGCTGTTCCCGTTCCCACTGCCATTTTTGTTTCTGCTGCCACAGCCATTCTGATAGGTGATGCTGTTCCCACTGCCGCGGCCACTCTGGTGGCCATTGCTAATCCAGCTCCCATCGCTGCTGCCATTGTCAATTCGGTTGGTCCAGCTGATGTGGATGCAGCCCCTGTGATGCCCTTTTTCTCACCAAAGATCTTCATTGCCCTCCATTGACCTTCAATAAACCTCTGGTCCCCTGTCCTGTCTGACTTTAACCATGATACCCCAAATTCCCACAAAAAGGCATCAGCCTGGAAGACAGCCTGCACATCTTCTGTGAGAACCTCTCCTTGCCACCCAAATAATGTTTTCTACAATTTGTAAGTGCATAGTTGGTCTGATAGCATGCCGATCTACTCACAAGCACCAATTTTCTTTCCTTCATCATGGCAGTGATACTTCTGTCCCAAAGTCCATTGCAGATGGCTTGTTCAATCTCACTGATCTGGCTGAGCACTTGGTCATGTGTAACATTCATAATGGATGATGAGTTGACTGTGGCAGCAGGGTCAATATTAATATGAAAAAGAGTAAAATACTGAAGATCAACAATCACGTGTTGTTGATCCCTATACAATCAATATATACAAACAAAGTGGCATTCCCATTTTGAGTATGCCAAAATTTGGTAGCTGGGTAGCCTTAAGCTAGCTTGGCTCTTCTTGTTGAGGAGGTTGATGTGATGTAATAGTGTTTTTTATTCATTTTTAATGTGTGATTGATCCTTGATTAAATGGCTATGATTCCAGCTACCCACCAGGCAATGGAGGCCTATTCCAAGAAGGTTGAATTAAATGTGCACATGGCACATGAGGGGGTAAAATTTCCTTCTTTTCAAAGTCTCATTGCCAGCAACCTAGCTCTAATGCCATCCTTGGGCTGATGTTGTCCTGTTGGCTGATGCCATATTTGGCCAATGCCATGTCTTGATGGATGCCATGTCTTAATGGATGCCATGTATTGACAGATGCCATGTCTTGATGGATGCTGTGTCTTGACTGGTGCTGTGTCTTACTGGTACCATGTCTTGATGATGGCCATTCAAAAATATGGGCCAAGATTCCAAATGGTCCCAGTAATGGATACAGCATTGGGCACGATATTGGCATTCCTTTGGCCAGACCAGTTGGAAGTCTGTTTGGAAATGCACTGCTTGGCAATGGGAGCTGAGGAAGGTATTAAAACCCACCAGCAGTATTTCATCCTGCCAATCTGAACCCAACCAATCCTTCAAAGGTTCTCTATTCTCTGATCCTGTTGTCTCATCATTGGTAGTCGACAATCCATCAGATGATAAAGAGGACAGGGAGCTCAATGATGTTGCCCTGCATGCAGCCCTGATCTGGTGGTATATCTGTTTGAGCCTCAAGATATGATGGTGTTTGCACTGTTCAAAACTTCACCTCAAGTTGATGTAAAGCCCAAGAAGCCTTTTGGCTCAAGCATGCCATCAAGGTGGATCAAGCATCACAGTAGAACAGGGGAAATTGCAGCTACATTGTCAGAACCTCTACCACCTAATGCAGATACAATATTAAATTTACCTATTTATGATCTGTAAGGTGAATCGTGCAGTGAATTGTTGCCTAAAACCATGCTGGTCAAAATTGAATGGCAATTCAGTGGTGATTCACTGCCCAAAACTGTCCATGAATCATCAGTGAATTGTCAGTTGAATCATTTGTTAAATCATGCTAATTGACTGGGACTAATGATGCAATAGCCATCACCACTGGGATCACCACAAGGATGTGAGGGAGATGGGGCCACGATAAGCTTGTCGCAGGTAATGCTCTGGTGCTGCTTACAGGGTGGGTGTGTAGTGCTACAAGTGTGCAGGTGGCAGGGAATCAGAGGGATGAGATGGTTGACATGGAGTGAAACTGCACTCATGCAAATAGGTTAGCCCAGGACCAAAAATGGTCTGTATTACATGGCCAAATAGGAGGAGCTGGAATGAAGAACTTTTCTGATAAAGAGTCCTCATTCCTCTAAAAAACCTGTAGCATTATAACTCTGTAATCATGCAACAATTCCTTTCATAAACTGGTATTATCCAAGGTTACAAAAGGTTATAAAAGGCAAAGCAGTGGCATTATTGAGTTATGATGATGTGGGTTTTGGGAAGAGTGAAAAGGAAAGAGTGGATATTATAAAAGTAATAGCTGCACCATTGAACTAGTGCTTTGGGGACAGCATATATGTACATTGTTTAGTGTTGAATCCCAGTTTACGATAGGAACCATCCAAGAATCATTGAGTTATGATGCTACAGGTTTTTTAGAGGAATGAGGAGGAAGGGGTGGATATTATAATATAATGGCTACACCATTCAACTAGTGCTTTGGGGACAATGTAGATATACTATGTACAATGTGGAATCAGAATTTATGAAAGGAATTGTTGCATAATTGCTGACTTATGATTCCATGGGCTTTCTAGAGGAATGAGGAGGAAGGGGTGGATATCTACACTGTCCCCAAAACACTAGTCCAATGGTGCAGTCATTCCTTTATGGGAAACACCTCATTTCTCCAATATTTCTCTCAACAACTCTTAGCACTGTAAATAAATAATTCTGCAATTATTCCCTTCATACACTGGTATCCTACACTCCATATAGTATTTTTACATCTACTCAAAAGTACTAGGCAAAAAGTGCAATGGTTCATGCATGAGTACTTGCATGAGTACTTGTGCCTGCAAAAACTGATACATGGAGAGTTAAATCTTCAAGGATCCATTCCCACAGATGACCCAGAGCCATGGATGTGCATACCCATGGGTATTCTCACAGGTGAACATGCAGGTACCTGTGTGTGACCCAGACTCGTGTTCAGCCTTAAAATGTAGTTGATTACTCCATTAAAAAGATAGAAGTCATCCTCAGGCCATGGAATACCAGCACTGGTCACTTACCAGTAAAAGCAATCCACCCAGCAGGTTGTGATGCAACACATGTGTGCTTGACATGTGATGCATGTGACAGCCACCACACACCCCCTTCTCCCCATCAAAACAGGATATGAGGGTTTTGTTTAGGGCCAGGATAATGATATGGGATGCTGGGAGAAGCTCCCTTCCACCATGGACAAAAGCACAGAAACCCAGCACCCAGTGCCACTGCTGCTTGCAGGTGGACAATAACACAACAGTTGTTATGGGAAGTGTTATGGACGGGAATCAAATTCTTTTCTTTTGTCTCTATTGTCCTTGACGAATGCATTCTCATGAGCTATTGTTTCCTGACACAATACTTACACAATGGCACCTGTTTACTATTGTTTGTACTTCACTATTGTTCTCATTCACTATTGTTTGCACTTCACTATTGTTCTCATTTCTCTATTGTTCTTATTGTTCTCCACACACGACTCACTTCATTTACTATCTCGAACATGTACTATTTAAGCCGCAATACAATGACCAGTCAAGCTCAGCTTGACCTGGTCTTTTCTATGCTTCTAACAGCTTAAACAATCTAAGTCTTTCTTAACCATTGCTTACAAGCTTCAGTGAACTTTGGAACTCTTATTGAATGTCGATGCTCACGAGCCTCGACTGACATTACGATTTAGGAGCTTCGACTAACAAAAAGGTCAAGCTGATCGAACCTCTGCTGACTAACCTCAGTCTAGGCAGCACTTACTCTACGACACCATTCTTATGAGAACCACCTGACCTTACCCCATCCGACAAAGAAATATGGCAGCTCCATCCACTCCCACCATCCCCACCGCACCTACCACCCTTAACCCTCGTACTGCTGAAATTAAGATGAGGGCTCTGACCAACTACACCAGGGATAGAGCAAAGACTATGCTCTTCCTCCTTGAGTGCGAGGCCTATGTCGATGCGAACGCGACTGCATTCCTGGACGATCGCCATAAGATCCTATTCATGCTTTCTTATATGAATGGAGGGACAGCAGGGCCGTGGAAGCAGGCATACCTGGAAGAGAGATATATCGAATCGAAGCCCTGGGACACATTCCAGGAATTCATCGCAAAAGTACATGCAGTGTTCTCACCGATTGACAACACAGGAAATGCATGCACCCAACTCCGAGCACTCTCACAGGGAGCGAAAGGAGTAGACGAATACATCACCCAGTTCAAAACACTGGCCTACCGAATTAAGATCAAAGAAGATGCCGCGCTAATCGAATATTTTGTAGATGGACTCAACAATCGAGTCCTGGACAAGGTATTTGGAATGGAGAATCCGCCCGACACCATCGAAGAATGGTATACTCACACAGCGAGGGTGGAGGGACATCTCAGATGGGCAAAGGCAATAAAAGAAAGAACCTACAGCAAGGCAGGAGGAGGAGGAGGAACAGGAGGATCTTCAAAGGACCCGAACGCCATGGACATCGACATGACACACCTCTCTTATGCAGAGAGGCTCAAACATATGAAGAAAGGGAAGTGCTTTATTTGTCATAAAACAGAACATAGGGCAAGCGATCACAGAGGTGGGAAGGAACTGCCTGTGAAGGAAGAAAAGAAAGAGATGAAGAAGACACCTCGCGACCATTACACGAAGATCCGCGCCCTCATCAACGAGTTAGAAGAGAAGGAGAAAGAGGAGGTGCTGGATCTAATGGTAGAAGAGGGTTTTTAAAATGGTGGCCCACATCAGCAGTGGAACCCGCCAGAGTAATCATCTCGACTGTAATGATAGTGCAAGTGAGCCACCAATCTATGTGCATTCCTGTTTATTGCATATTAGGAGACACAAAAGCCGAATTACCTGCCCTAATCGACTCTGGGGCAGGAGAAACATTCATCGATCACCAAGTTGTCGAAAAACTCGGATTAAAGAAAATCCCACTCGCAAGAAAAATCCTCACAAAAAATGTCGATGGAACCCTAAACAAGAATGGAGCAATCTCCCATTACATTTACATTGACACAGAAATTGGAGGAAAGGTTGAGAAGATGAGAATGCTCATAATGGGGCTGGGAAAGGAGAGGATCATCCTGGGTTACTCCTGGCTTCAGAGGCGCAACCCAATTATCGACTGGAAATTGGGAACCCTGACTGACAAACCAACCGAGGGTCTCCTTATGAGGAAAATCCAGACTATAATTGAATGGTCGTGCACCATCACTGGTAAGCGAAGTCCCACTCTAGATGACAAGGGTCCATCTGTATCGAGAGTAACGTTGAGCCTGACTGTCGAGAGGCTACCTAAAAGGAGCGCTGGGGAGATTTTCGGGGAAACCCACCTTGCCACCGCTGAGCACGTAAAGAGTAGGCTCGGGATGGTTCATCTTGCAAGAGGACTTTGCGCTGAGGACAAACTCGATGGCAATGAATCACACCTGGCAACAAACATGGCAATGGACATCCATTCCAAGATCAACCCATGGATCTCTGTACTGGATGACTCTAACATCAGCTTATCACTTAACATGGGAGGAAATCATGATGGGACTGATGCGCTATTTGCCTACATTCAAGGGGAACCAATGATCAGGGTGTTCAGAACTGAGGAATCCCCCCTTATGATTGAACATGACTACATTCCCCCAAATTACCAAAAACTCAGGCACATCACATGCATTACTCGATCTCGATCAACTGGCAGGGTAGCTTACTCTAATACCACATACATCCAAGCAAAGACTTCCATCTTGCAAAGGCTCACCCACAAGAAGGAGAGCGACAAGGAGATGCACTCACTCGATGATTTACTCCCTGACAAATACAAGGAGTATCGGAGCATGTTTGAAAAGCAGCATCAGAGAGATTCCCCGAGTCTAGACTGTGGGACCATGCGATTGAGCTTAAGCTGGACTTCATCCCAAAAGACTGCAAAGTCTACCCCAATACCCTGGTGGAACAGAAGAAATTGGATGAATTCATCGATGATAATCTGAGAAAAGGATACATCACCCCGTCCAAGTCACCCATGGCATCACCGTTCTTCTTCGTAGTGAAAAAGGACTCTGACACACTTTGACCCTGCCAAGACTACCAGTATCTGAACAAAGGTACCATCAAGAACTCTTACCCCCTTCCATTGATCAGTGATCTACTCGATAAGCTAAAAGGGGCAAGATGGTTCACTAAATTAGACATCAGATGGGGATCTCACAACGTCAGAATTAAGAAAGGAGACAAATGGAAAGCGGTGTTCAAAACCAATAAGGGGCTGTTCGAGCCCAAGGTCATGTTTTTTGGACTCTGTAACTCCCTGGCGACTTTCCAGGCAATGACGAATGATATCTTCCAGGACATGCTAAATGAGGGGTGGCTGGTGATTTACATGGATGACATCTTAATCTTCTCAAAAGACAAAGAGGAGCACAAGGAGAGAATGAGGAGGGTCCTGGCTAGACTGAGAGAAAATGACCTCTATATCTGAAACCAGAAAAGTCTAGGTTCGACATACAAGAAGTCGAGTTCCTTGGGCTAATCTTGTGACCAAACCAACTGGCCATGGACCCGACCAAACTGAGCGGGATTAAGAACTGGCCGCCCCCAACCAACATCAAAGGGGTTAGATCATTCCTAGGTTTTGGGAACTTTTATCGGAGATTCATCGGGAACTTCACCGCAATCACAAAGCCGCTCAATGACTTGACAAAGAAGGATCAGCCCTTCAATTGGACAAACGAATGCCAAAGGGCATTTGACACATTAAAGAGGAAATTCTCCAAGGCACCAGTACTATTAATGCCGAATGCGGAGAAGCCATTTGTAATCGAAAGCAATGCCTCAAAATATGCAACGGGGGCTGTCCTGAAACAAACCAACACTAATGGAGACTGGCACCCTTGTGGTTACATCTCCCACTCCCTAATGGCGACCGAACGAAATTATGAGATCTACGATCGGGAGCTCCTGGGAATAATACAAGTGCTGGAAACCTGGAAACACTATCTCCAGGGATCCGAACACCCCATGACGATCCTGTTGGATCACAAAAATCTCATGTACTTCAGAACAGCGTGGAAACTCAACTGGCGACAGGCAAGATGGAGCCTTTTCCTATCGCAATTTAACCTCCAATTGATACACATGCCAGGGAAAATGATGATACAGTCTGATGCCTTATCACGATGAGGAGACCACATACCCAATGTTGACGATGACAATGATGACATCACATTATTAAAAGATGAGATCTTTGCATGGACTATTGACACCGAATTGAAAGAAGTACTGACTGGAAGCATGATGCATGATGACTTACTAAAAGAAATAGTAAGGGCCATCAAAGAGGGAGGAACGCCACCAATCAAGTCGGCGGTAGAAGACTGGAGAATGGAAAATGATGGGACAGTCTTTTTCAAAAACCAATGCTACATCCCAGATGACAAGGAGTTGAGGAGGAAGATCGTGGAAAAATACCACAATAACATACTTACAGGGCACCCCGGCTAATTCCAGACTCTGGAATTAGTATGGAGAGACTACTGGTGGCCAGGAATGACTATCTTCATCCGAAATTATGTCAACGGCTGTGCCACCTGTCAACAAATGAAGGTGAACATGCATCTGATGGCACCAGGGTTATCACCGATCAAATCTGAGGCCACTCAACCATTTGCACTAGTCACAATGGACTTCATCACAGATCTACCGATAAGTGATGGATGTGACACCATCATGGTCGTGGTAGACCATGGCCTTACAAAGGGGGTGATTTTTATCCCTTGCAACAAAACCGTCGATGCATTAGGAGCGACAGATCTTTATCTGCACAATGTGTTTAGAAGATTTGGCCTCCCAGACAAAATTATATCGGATCGTGACCTACGCTTCACCTTGAATGCATTTCAAGAACTGGGAAGGCTCCTGGGAATAAGACTGGCGATGAGCACAGCTTATCACCCTCAGACCAATGGGGAAATGGAAAGGATAAATCAGGAGCTTGAAATCTATCTCCAGATTTTCTGCACAAACAAACCATCGCAGTGGAAAAGACACCTTACTACCGCCAAGTTCACACACAACCAAAAGCACCACTCAGCAATTAAAAACACTCCGTTTTACATAATGATGGGAATACATCCTAAGGCCATCCCTACGACTTATGAGAAAATGAATGTACCAGCCACTGAACAGAGGATAGCCAAACTAGGAAATATATGGCGGGAAGCCTTGGTGGCACACGAGCTATCCTGACAAGTAATGATCGGACAAAATGGACGAGGATTCCACCCATTCACATTAGGAGAGAAGGTTTGGCTCGACTCTAGGAACTTGAAGTTGGGATACCCAACCAGAAAGCTCGCCCCTAAACGTGAAGGGCCATTCCCCATCATGCGAATAATCTCTTCCCATGCATATGAATTGAAACTCCCCTCCCAATGAAAAATACACCCCATATTTCACGCCTCACTTCTTTCGCGTTTCAAGGAAAATGAGACTCACAGACCAAATCTTCTTCCTCCACCACCCGATCTGATCGAAGGAGAATTGGAGCACAAGGTTGAGGCTATTTTGGCTCACAAGGGGATGGGCCGAAGGACCTGATTCCTGGTGAAATGGAAAGGCTACAGCATGGCAGAAAATACCTGGGAGCCTGGGGCTCACTTAAAAAACGCTGCAGAAATCCTGGCTGAATACAGATCCACCCATAACCTCTCACCAACATGAGCCACCCCCTCCACTTCTACATGAATGTCACGCCTGATCCCGACCCCATAAGAACATTCCAACTCATTCTCAGCTTTGTCCGAGACATTGATGGCATCCGAAACGAGGAGAGATTGCTCTCCATAACCCAAGATCGTGCACTTTTACACGGGACTGCACAAAACCTTTTTGAAACCTATCGAGCTATCTCTAGCCTCAAACAAGTATTTCAGCATTTAACAGAAGAAGCCTACCATCTGGACCTGCTCCCGCTCATGAGGAGCTTGGACGAGCAGGCAATACGTTATAGACCTGGAGACTGGGTCCCCACCCCACAACAAATTTTTATTATAGAACCATTAAGTGACAAAGAAGACGGAGCATTTGAGGCCTCACCTGAACAACTGACAGCACCAACCCCAACTGCCACCCACCCACGTCCATCGCCGCCACCACCACCATGAGCGCCCACCCCCTATCCCACACAGACCACCGCTGAACACGCACCCGCACCACCATGGATGCGGAATTCCATTTGCTTCACTTGCGCGTGAGTAGGCCATTTCTCATCACACTGCCTGGAATACCACTGCCCACATTGTTGACGGTGGCGACCAGAGCACTCCGTGCTCTTCTGTGACCAACAACCCATCATGTAACAACCCGCCATGTCATTGCATGACTTGAACCTGAACTGCTATGATCTCCAACTTGAATGTCATTATTGCTCTCAGTGCCGTTTTCGGCACAGCCATACTTATCATGCTGTTTTGCTACATCCTCATCTTATTTAAAATCCTCATTACTCCACCTCTACCTCGACTCACCACGTTCGTCACAGGCACTTCAGTGCGGTTCATGAGGGAGGATGACATCGAGCTACCACCTAGAGTTTACTCGCACAATGCCCCTACTGCGACCACTTTCAGCATGTTCACCGCGATGACTGACAATGCAGCATCCTTCGATCCCATGTGGATGATCAGAACTTAGTTTCAGTTGGGACTCGAAACATTAAGAGGGAGCTGATGTTACAGGAAGTGTTATGGATGGGAATCAAATTCTTTTCTTTTGTCTCTATTGTCCTTGATGAGCGCATTCTCATGAGCTATTGTTTCCTGACACAATACTTATACAACGGCGCCTGTTTACTATTGTTTGTACTTCACTATTGTTCTCATTCACTATTGTTTGCACTTCACTATTGTTCTCATTTCTCTATTGTTCTTATTGTTCTCCACACACGACTCACTTCATTTACTATCTCGAACGTGTACTATTTAAGCCACAATACAATGACCAGTCAAGCTCAGCTTGACCTGGTCTTTTCTACGCTTCTAACAGCTTAAACGATCTAAGTCTTTCTCAACCATTGCTTACAAGCTTTGGTGAACTTTGGAACTCTTATTGAACGTCGACGCTCATGAGCCTCGACTGACATTACGATTTAGGAGCTTCGACTCTAACAACAGTGAACAAAATGGGGTGAGAAAATAATGGTGAGAACACACAGGGGATCACAGGAACACTCCCAGGATTGAAACGAGCGATGGAGGGCCCCAACCTTCACATACATAAGTTTTTTTTTCCTTATATTTTCACTTTATGGTTACTAACCAAACAGCAAAAAACAATGACAACAAGCCAGACCAGGAAACAGGACGATAACAAGGACCAGTACCATCACCACCACAATGATCATGGATGGCAAAAACAACAAGGAGAGGAACCACACCCACACCCACATGACACCCAGGTGACACAGCACTACCCACCACAGCCACAATCCATGTCCATGGGGCAGAAAGGGGAGCTATGGAAAGGAGGATGATGGGACCATGATGATGATGACAAGGGATAGGCAGGCAGCAAACACCCCCACCATAACAGCACCCATGGGATGATGGGGACCACCACCATGACAGCACCCCTAACTGCCACTGCGAGCAACTGCTCATGGGGTAGAAATGGGGTGCAACTGGGACAGGGATGATGGAGAAATGACAATAATGAGGGCACCCAATGATGGGGACTGGGATGGGGCAACCACAATGAAAACAAGAACAGTGGCAGCAGGCAAACAATGATGAGGATGGGACAGGAATGGCACACCAGGAGCAGGACCAAAAGATGTAAGTTCTCCTTTTCTTTTCTCATTTCCAGAAATTTTTACTGGCTTATTGTTAGGAAACAGTCCTATTACATAATAATAGTTTATTTTATTTTTATTTTATTTTATTACATCAAATTACACTACCAAATGTCCAAAAATGCTACATTTGTTAGCATGGAAATTTTATATTCACATGCATCAATACGTATGCGCATGTATGTGCACACCAGTAACAACATAGTACAATATATGTAACATAGTATATAAACCTTAAATATACACCTAGGGAACAGTAGTTGAGTTCTCTTAGGTATTCCATCCACAATAGTGGTGTGAAAAGCCTATTTCAGCCAACTCATCTATTAATAACCCCTCACATCAAAACCATCAAAACACCCATCATGCATGCACATCTTGCCCCCTTCTTGTAGGAGAACCTGCATGGTCCAGCTAGCAGTTTAGTGGGTGTCGCTCTAACACTTATAAATGATGACAATGACAATGACTGGGACCCACCCCCCAACCACTGCCATGAGCCCCATGCAGCACCACCCTACTACTGCCCCAAGCCTCTGCTTGTGGTGTGGATGGGGGCAAGGACATGGCCTCCACCATCACCACCACCATGAGCCACTGATTGTAGGGTGGAAAGGGAGAGGGGAGCAATGGGACAGCCACAATCAATGGGGAAATGGAAACGACGGGACAGACAACAAAGACACATGGGGCACCAAGACACCCCTCCTTCCATGAGGTTTGTTTGTTTTCATAGCTCCCTTGCCTAATAGATATAATTGCATAACTTAGTTTATATATTTTGAATTTGGAAATTTACTTGCAAACTTAGGAATTCGAAAGCAAAAGAAGGAACATTGCACTTATAGTATAACTTATAGCTTGTGTTGTGCTGTGTGCACGTCAAGTGCACAATTTGGCCTTGTTGACATCTTATGTAATGCATCCAACCTGCTGGGTGAATAGCTTCCACTTCACTTACCTACCTGTTCCCAGCCAGTGCGCGGTTGTACATTCTCTCCGCATCATCGAGACGGCCTTGATTGGCATAGAGAATCCTGAGGTTGTTGACAGTGCCGAGCATGGATGTGTGCTCAGGTCCCCATGCCTTCTCATATCCAGCCAGTGCGCGGTTGTACATTCTCTCCGCGTCATCGAGATGGCCTTGGTCTTTGTAGAGGATCCCGAGGTTGTTGACAGTGTCAAGCATGGATGTGTGCTCAGGTCCCCATGCCTTCTCTTTTCCAGCCAGTGCACGGTTGTACATTCTCTCCGCATCATCGAGACGGCCTTGATCGGCGTAGAGGAGACCGAGATTGTTGACAGTGTCGAGCGTGGATGTGTGTTCAGGTCCCCATGCCTTCTCTTTTCCAGCCAGTGCATGGTTGTACATTCTCTCCGCACCGTTCAGCCGGGCTTGCTCTGCGTAGACCTTACCAAGCATAAAACATGCCTCACCAAAGCCCTCATTTCCAATGTCAAATTCTTCCATTTTACATATGCTATCAATGTGTGATAGGGCCTCTTTCCCTATCAAGTGATCATTTCGTGCTGTTGAATTCAGGTAATTATCCAAATGTGATGTGGCGGTCTTCAGAAACGTCAACAGCAAGTCTTTATCGAGCTGCATGCGCAGCCACTCTGACACCATTGAATGAAGTGATACCACAATTTCATTAGCATTGCGGCGCGAAAATTGGATCAATGATTGCTCCTGCATCCGCACAACAACACGTTCAGATTTTATGTGATTCCAACGACCATTATCTCTACAGATTGTCATCGGAGAGGTTGCAAGATCAGCTCCGCTAAACAAAGTTTCGCAAATCCCAACAGGATGGAAAAATGCGAAGAGCGTCAATACATTTTGTAGCTCTACCTTGTGCTCTTCGCCAACATCGAGAAGCGGTAATGACATTTCCCATGTCGTCAACAGACTCAGAGAAGTCGGCTCCTCCATGTCTGGGTATGCACGGCGATATTGCCACAGCCGTGGTGTTTCCTCCATGATAGTTTGCTTCCGAATGTTGAACTCGGACAGAAAGTCCGCTAAGCGAAGTTGTCGGCCTGAAATGTATGCTCGTGCCTGATCAATAGCTAGCGGTAGATATCCTAGTTTCATCAGGATTTCCTCTGCGGCAGCCAGCTCCGTACTATCCGCCTGTGAGCCCCGAAGGAGTAGCTGTAGCCCCTCATCCTTCTCCATGCGATCAAGTTCAATCACCAAACCGAGCTCCTTGGCACCAGCAAAACGGCTGGTGACTAGAATACAGCCCCAGCGACTCTCCGGAAAGAATGTGATGATGTCATGGAAGTGTGAAGGATTGTCAAGGTTATCGAAGACTAGCAGCCATGTGTCACTCCAACCTGAGAGCACGTCCTTGACTAGAGTAACAGCCTCATGAGGATTGTCTAGTATTCGCTCTGGTAGAAGGTGTTTGACAATGGCCATCATGGAGTGGTGAAGGGCATTTCGGGAGGATGCGTCGAGCCAGAAGACTGCTCGAAAAGTGCCCGACCACGTGCCTACAACATTCGAGAGCGAGCTGCGTCTTGCCCGCTCCGCCCATTCCCAAAAGAACCACGATTGTAGAAGAGGAAGTCACATCGCGGGACGGACTAAAGTTTGTTTCAAGGCGGACCAATAAAGCATTTCGATTGACAAAATGGAGAACTCGGAGGGAAGGAACGTCATAAAACGTCATGACCTAAATGTAGATATGGAAGTTAGAGAGTGGGGTGATTCGTTAGGTCAAGTATCTATGGCGTTATTGGCATAGTGGTTTCCGGTCCACTAAAACGACAAATGATCGTAAACCCTATTACCCTGAGAAAACAAAGTATATATACGTACGCTGTCTCGCTGCTGGTAGCTCATCTGCGGGAGGTCCTTCCAACAGTATCTCAATTGTATACAAAATTTTCTTGTAGTCATCGTCGCTTGTAGCAGAGAACTTGACCATGCCAATGTAGTCATCGTGAATGGTCTCACGATTTTCACGCGCATCTCCGATGATGGCCGATTCTCCATCCAAAACCTAGTCGATACGAAGTGGGTATAGAGTCAGAGCTGTATATGCATACAACACATACCTTCCGCCCACCCTTCATAGGTAGTGCCTCTACAAAGGACCAAACGATCAACGTGCGCTTGTCCAAAATCTGGCTGAAGCTATCCCTTATCCGATCAAGCATTTGTGAGTCCCTTTTCAGGTCTCGGATCAAATCGTCATTCGTCGTTTGCAAAGCCACCCGTGCAACAGTGGCAACCACTTTCGCGAGCGTGGCCATGCCGCTCCCTCGATGGGGAGTGCCGAGGAAAATGATGCCCCGGGTGGCAGAGAAGATACGAGCAAGACGAGGCTTGGTGCCCTGTTTACCGACCGAAATATTGAGCACCTGTCAAGGTTACCCATCGTGAGATTTTCGAAAGGGGAAGGGGCACATACAACGCACATCCTTGACAATCAGCCCGCCAAGAGAGTGTGCAACAAATATTATGGGGCGGTCCTGCTGTACAGGTTAATATTTTCAGTTCATTTGAAAATTCCAGTAGCATGCTCACCGCGTCTTGCTTCCTCTCCCGGTCAAGCCCATTGAGCAGATCAAGTGAATGTTCAAATATACTGTTCAATAATGCACGACCCCCAAGCATGACGACGTTTGCATCGTATCCAAACGCGAGGACGCGGACGTGTGATAACGCTTATTCCTTCGATAGCAGCTTATCGGGCCAACATACGCCATCCTTTGTCCACGTTTTCGTGCGATGGCCGCGTAATCCATGAACAAATATTATGCTAGGTCAGTAAACTTTCTGTTGTTCATTCGAAATTGTGCTCACTCGGCGGCTATGGGAGCTGTGCCTTCGAAGAGCGTCTCCCATCCAACAGGTTGCGAGTTCGTCGATGTACTAGCACTTGACGACGTTGACGTGGGTTCTGGCTTTCTGCTTCGAAAAAGGTTGTTGAAAGAACGCTTCATGGTTATTGGCAGTGTTCGTTTTCCTAGCTACTGGTGTTAAGCGCCGCGAGTCCTGCGGCGATGACAGACCAAAAATAGATCTATGGCTATATTCCGAGTGAACTATCTGCTGTACCTTCGCCGCTTTTGATCTCTTCTCCGATCTGCATGCTCAATTGCAACCCCGCCTTCAATCACAGCCCGACATGTGCTTTGCCTGGTAAACTTGCCCTCTATCTTTATGCCAAGGTGTCCTGCAATGCAACCTACCGCCGCGTCAACACTCTTGGCCTTTACTCCCAAGCTAACAAGGTCTCGCATCATTGCCTGGGAAGCCTCTGTGATTACTCCCTTTTCCTGTGTATGAAACTCGGTCTTTTGCTTTCGTTCTTCTTCAATGGCCTTCTCTACTGCTCTATCTTTCTGATGTGATGCTCGCGGAGCCCTCCATTCTATGTTTCCAGATGTTGCTTGCTGTTTTCGAGCTGTAGCACCTCTTGGTCCTTATCCAGCTGTGCCTGCACCTGGGTCTGTGAATTGTTTTGCGACGATGTCATGTTGCACAGTTTTTGCTTGACTGATTTGATGCTTCGTGCCATCTGCCCAGTTTTCTTCCTCTCGTTTCTGTACTTCTGCTCGTATCTTTCAGCCCTCTCCTCTAGCCTTTTCATCTCCTTCTCTGTCTCATTACCGGTGTTCTCCTTTTTCAGAGCTTGTGCCTGCACTCTTCAGTACTGACGCACTCTGAGCCTTTTGCAGACCAGAAATTTGGGCAGCAGTTCTTTATTTTTTTGATGGTCGCCATCGAAATAAATCTTGTATTTTTCCCATATACAGTAGAGGATGTAGTGCCCAAGTGTAGCATGTGTGTTTTTTCGTGAAAGGTTTGACGTGTCGCGTCGCGTCGCGTCAAGTAAAGTTATATAATCAAAATGTGTTCTTGCAAGATGTGTGATTTGTTAACTCATTGGCATTATACTGGCATGGTCAATCTGGCATCTACCACTACTTCTACTGCCTGGCATTTCAAGGATGGTAGCAAGCATGGTTTATAGCTAGCTCTTGTCGCACGCGTCAATTAGATTATATAACACGTGTTTATGAGTCCTACACTTTTCCCAGTTTCTCACACAAGATTGGTGTGATCTGGGAGTCTGATACGTCTAATTTACATTTTGTTTGTAATGTACAAAGAAAATTGCCAAATTTCGGTATGGAAGTGCTTAAAGCTGTTGAATTAAATCTGCACGTGGCACCTATTCTGTGCCTCGGTGTAAACACATATATATGTAAATACATGTATACAAATATGTCATAATGACATGTGGACAGGAACCATGCGGTACACCGCCCTTTTCTCCACCCCACTGAGCCTCACGTGACCTGAGCCTCATGTGACCATGTGGGCTCTCTAGGTATATAAGTACGCTGTACCTCTACCTAGTAATATAGAGAGTTCTACACCCTCTAACCTAAGTTACTTAGCACACTAACCAACTCAACAGGTAAGTAGTAAGGTCTGTGAGCACTCTACACTGCGCATAGCACACTGCTCAACAGGTTATGGGCTCTGGAAGCAACGTTGCACAGCTATGAGCTCCTCGGAGCTCTAGTTGGAAGGAGTTGTACTGTAGCCTCTCAGGGCTCCAACTCACACGTTGTGCACAGGTCTTACTACTGACGTGCTTCACTGTGCTGAGCACCTCATCACTTTTGAGACAGGGTTAGCCTCCCTCTGACATGATGTCATGGAGCGATGATGTGCCCTTTTGGCACTCATCATGTGCTAAACAAAAGTACTCTGACGGAGTGCTAAATCATTGCACTTCACTGGTGAGATAAAAGACTTCGCCTCCTATGAGAATTTGCCTATGTCTGAGAAATGGCAGGTCAAGACTGCTACCAGTGTGACTTCGATCAAAGGCAAAGGTGGGGTCCTGATTCGTCATCAGGTAAAAGTTAATGGGAAGACAGAGTCGTGCATCACGCGCTTATCCCCCATTTTCTATCTCCCAGATTTGACAAGTCAGCTTATGTCAATGGGAGTGTTCCTCGTTGCTGAGGAATATACTGTAAAAGGAAACAGTAAAATAATTTCCTTTGCCGACAAAAAGGGAAAACCCCAGCTCGATGCGATGCCAATAATACATGGTGAAACCATCTATGTGTGTGATTCGCACATTCAGAGCACTAAGAGATTAGAAGTTGTGACTATCTATGTTGCTGACTATGACATTTGGCACAAGCGGCTTGGCCACCCGAGCGAAGCTGCCGTGCGACAGATGCCAAAACATACCCATAAGTTTCCCAAGGATTTAAAAATTCCAAGGGATAGGCAGATTTGTCCAGGGTGCACCAAGGGAAAAATGACATCAAAGTCATTCCCTGGATCTGAGTCTTGGGCCAAAGAGGCCTTCGAGCTAATCCATTCTGATCTGAAAAAATTACCAACACTCAGTTATCACAAGTACAAATATTTTATTGTATTTGTTGATGATCGAACTTCACACATATGGAGTCAGTGCCTGAGAAAAGGTCCAATGCTGCTGAGTCAATCAGACAGTTCGAGGCGATGGCCAAACACAATATGACGCAAAAATCAAGCGTTGGCATTTCAATCCTGGGGGAGAATTCCATGATCGGGAACTCATAACCCAGCTCAAAGAGGCTGGGATTAAAATTGAGATGCTGGTGCCTCACATCCACCAACAAAATGGTCGCGCTGAATGCACGATCAGGACATTAATGGACAAAGCACAAACATTGCGCTTTACTGCCTGCCTACCACAATCATGGTGGGAATTTTGTGTAGAGCATGCTACGTATCTCTACAACCGAACACCAATAAACTGCCTAAAATGGCGTACTCCAATCGAAGATCTCGATGGTGAGAAGCCCGATCTGAGTGACGAGAAGGTATTTGGATGTGGTGCCTACGTTTACCTGCTGAAAGAAAAATGTCCTAATAAGTTAGCTGCAAGATCAGAGCTCATGACATACATCAGCCTGGCAGATGGCATCAAGGATTGGTGCTTTATGTGCCCATCAGGGTCAATATTTGTTGGTGCTATGGCACTCTTCGATGAGACTCTGTTCCCTCATTGTCCTGGGGCCAAGACCCCAGCAAAAACTGATCTTGGGGATATACCCCCTTCCAGAGATGATGACCACTTTGGGGGATCAGGGGATGATAGCAATGGAGGAAGTGATGACAGCTTCTATCCGGGCCGCAGGCATTATGCTCCACCAATGCCGAATCCTCCTCCATGAGCTCTGTCCCCACCACCTTCACAATCAGGGTCTGGAACCCCTAAAATGTCTAGAGACCTGCTGTTTGGCTCCTTTGGCGATCCGCCTCAGGGTGCTGATCCGTTTGCACCAGCAGGTGCACTGGGTCCATCATCCCAGCCTAGTCCAGCACCGCCAGCAGTAGAGGCCCCCATACCTCCATTACAGCAATCAAACAGGCAGCGACGAGTCCCAACTCATCCAGGCAATGTCTATGGTAAAAATCGCGATCCTGTTCAAATCGAACGAGACATTGCACAGGAGTGCCAATGGTGGGAACCAGTGGGACAAGGCAGGAGTCACACTCCAGCCCTCCCTCAGATTGAAGAAGAAGTGCCAGCTGGGCCCTCTCAACCACCAGTGGCAAGTAGAACTCCTCCTGCACAGACCCCAGATAATTTGGGATTAGAGTACGCGACACCTTCTCAACCTCAGGAGTCTGAGGTGCCATGGATTTGGCACCAGAATCCCAATGAGGAGCAAGGACGGTGGTTACCCAATTCAGGTACCCCATCATATTGGGGCTCTAGAAGGGATAATTATGTTGCTGAAGGTGGAATGGATCTGATGCGCCTTCTGCTTAGCAAAGCAGTTGCACCATCTACAGTATCAGATCCTGTCCTGATCCAGTATCGCTACATTGCGCGCTTACCCAAGCCTGTGCAATCAGAGTGGAGAAGTGCATGCCTGGAGGAACTAGAGGCCCTCCGTAAATGGCATGTCTATGACATTGTAGATCTCCCTGCTGGCCAAAAAGCCATCAAAAATAGATGGGTTTTCTCCATAAAATCCAACAGATGAAAATGGGCCAGACTCATGGCCAAAGGCTTCTCACAAGTCGAAGGCATCAATTACAATGAAATATTCTCTCCCATGGTCCACTAAGAGATGGTGCGCCTCATGTTTGCCCTGAGTGCCCTAGAAGGCATGTACATGATGGGACTCGACGTAAAAACCGTGTTCCTGTATGGCAAACTAGATGAGGAAATTTACATGCATCAACCTGAGGGATTTGTCATCCCAGGTAAAGAGCGCAAAGTCATGCGCTTACGCCGAGCATTGTATGGCCTTAAACAGGCCACTCTAGCATGGTGGAGAAAGCTAGAGGTGTTTATGTGATCCATTGGATTTGAACGCGCCAGCTCAGATGCCAGCATTTTCATCTACAAAAATGGTAAAGACATTGTCATCACAATAATCTACGTCGATGATGGCATGTTCTTGGGGAAGAACAAATGCCTTGTAGAGGAAAAGAAAAATGTGTGTCTCAAGCATTGGGAGTGTCGGGACACTGGTTGTGTTACTGAATTCCTTGGTATGTGTGTAATTCAAAGCACATCAAGAATCACTCTGAACCAAACAACCTACCTAGCCACTGTGCTAGCTCGGTTTGGAATGATGAATGCCAAGGCATCCCCCACTCCACTTCCCATGGGATACATCCCTATAAAAAACCCTGATGAGCCTGATCCAGCTCTCAGAACTGAGTTTCAATCAGTGATCAGGTCTTTATTGTACCTGATGCTTGGAACTCACCCCAATATTGCCTTTGCAATGATAAAGATGTCACAATTCTTGGCTAATCCAAATAAAGAACATCTCGATAAGGCACATTACATAATGTGCTACCTAGTCAGTACTCAATCATATGAGCTTATCTATGATGGCCACAGCAAACAAAGCCTCCAAGCCTTTACTGATTCGGACTGGGCATCTGACTGTTAGGGCAACACCCACTAATCTGCTAGCTGGACCATGCAGGTTCTCCTACAAGAAGGCAGCGGGGGGTGCACGCATGATGGGGGGTTTGATGGTTTTGATGCAAGGGGTTGAAAATAGAACAGTTGGCTGAAATAGGCCTTTCGCACCACTATTGTGGATGGAATACCTAAGAGAACACAACTGAGGTCTCCTAGTATTTATTTTAGGGTTATATACTATGTTACACATATTGTAGTATGTTATTACAGATGCACACACACATGTGCGCACATGCATGTACATGTGTGTACATATTGATGCATGTAAATAAAGAATTTCCATGCTGACAAATAATGTGTATATAGGCATTTTGTAGTGTATTTTGGTGAAATAAAATGAAATAAAATAAAATAAAAATAGTATTAGGTAATAGGGCATGTTAGGAGACTGTTTCCTAACATTACCCCCCTTTTATGCCTCGACTTCCAGGTGAGAAAATATCATATCTGTCCCCTCTGTGAAATTTTGGTAAGGCCGGAAATTCATCCCCTCATACACCATTCTAGCAATGCAACGCAGAGCATTTGGATTACGTTTAAAGAATTGGGTGATTGCTTTACATGCTCGCTTACAATTCTCTTCTGGCTCCCACCAATTATTTTCATCGGTATAGTTCTTCCACTTGATTAAAAACTCCAATTTGTTTCATCAAAAACGTGAGTCCAAAACCTCTTTCACAATATATTCTGGAGCACCTTCTACCATTATTGGAGGCTGTGGAGTAGTTTGTTGACCAGGAATAGTGGTTGGGTGGTAAGGGCATAAACAGGAAATGTTAATCTCAGGATCAATCTTGAATGACTAAGGTAATTTTAACACTACCGCATTGGGTGAAATTATTATAGAAATTGGATATGGGTCAACTTGCTTCTCTGTAAGCTTTCTTGAAGGTCATGGAATATTCAGATCCTTGGTACTTAGCCATACCAAGTCACCAACTTTATACTCTGGAGCAACAGCCTGAGTACGATCCACATGTTGCATCATATCATTACATGCTTTCATCAATGCTGCCTCTGCTTCCTCCTGCACCTTTTGCATTTTTAACACAAAGTCCTCTACTGATTGTACCTTGACTTCCCTCCTGATTTAGATAGACTGCGCCAAGCCTAACGATGAGGTTTCTGCAGTAGTAGGAATGATATGGACTTCCTTTGTGAAGTGTTCACATACTACAAATATTGCATCATATCCTTGAGCTTCAGGTAATCCTGTGATAAAGTCCACAGATATATCTCGCCATGGCGCTTTAGGTATAGGGTTCGGCATTAATTTCCCAGCAGGCTTTTCTGGAAATTTCTTTCCCCTCATGCACATGTCACACCCATCCACATACCCCAACACATACTTTGAAATTCCAGGCCACCAATAATTTCTCATCACCAACTCCAATGTCTTCCACCTTCCTGGATGTCCAGCAGCTGGCGTGTTATGATGTAACCATACAATCTCCCATCGTAAATCTTGATCCTTTGGTACATAGACCTTTCCTCTGAATAACACTAACCCTTGTTCTTCAACCCATTCATCTCAATATTACCTTTCTTCTCTCCACTCAAAGCTTTCACAGCTTCCACCACTTCATCATCCATCTCTGAATATTGCCTAATTTTAGACAACATTTCCGTCTCTGAGCTATCCACCAATAAATGTCCTTGATGCATAGCACAAATACAAAAGTATTTAGGTTTGAGTAGGGTAATATTTTTATTGTCCTCCTCCACTCCCCTTTTATGATCTGTACATCTGGATAATGCATCTGCTTTCCTCATCAAGCTTCCCGCTTTGTGGACCAAGTGAAAATTAAAGTGCGATAGGAATAATGCCCAATGTGCTTGTCGACGGTTAAGCTTTTTAGCGGACATGAAGTACTGCAGATTTTGATGGTCTGTCCAGATCTCGATCTGATGTGTACATCCTTCCAAATAATGTCTCCATGCCTCCAATGCTCATATTATTCCCAACATCTCTTTATCATGCACATCATAATTCCCCTCCACATCATTCAACCCTTTAGACAAATATGCACAAGGATGCCATTTGTCATCTTCACATAGCATTGATAATACTGCTCCAGTAGCAAAGTCTGATGCATCTGATTCCACTCGTAAGGGATGTGTAAAATCTATTGGGACCAATATTGGCTCTTCCACAAACTTCCTCTTTAACTCCTCAAATGCTGTCTGCTGTTGTTCTCCCCATCTCCACACTACTTTCTTTCGCATAAGGTTGTGTAATGGTGTGGCAATTTTGGAAAGATTATGCACAAAGTGATGATAAAAATTGGCGAGTCCCAAGAAAGCCTGAACTTCCTTGATACAGGTAGGCATGGGCCAATCAACAATTGCCTGTACCTTGATAGGATCCATCTTGATTCCATCAGGACCAATCTTTAATCCCAAGAACTCGATCTCGCTTGCTCCAAATACACACTTCTCCAGTTTAACAAATAAATCATTCTCTGCCAATCTCTTCAACACCTCCTGCACTATCACCTCATGATTTTCTTCATCCTCTATGAATATCAAAATGTTGTCAATAAATATTATTACCACACCTTTGTCCATCACATCCTTGAAAATGTCTTCATCATGTTTTGGAAAGTTGGGGGACTATTGGTCATCCCAAAAAACATGACTAGTGGCTCGAAGGATCCTCGACGCATGGCAAATGCTGCTTTCCACTCATCTCCTTTCTTTATTCGTACATTGTTGTACCCCCAGTGTAAATCCAATTTTGTAAAGACCTTGGCCTTTCCCACTTTGTCAATTATCTCTGAGATCAACGGCAAAGGGTATGCACTCTTCACTGTCCAATCGTTCAAATACCTATAATCTGTACACATCCTCTTCCTGTGATCTTTTTTTGGTACAAAGAATACTGGTGATGTCTGCAGTGATTTCGAAGGTCGTATATATCCCTTGTGCAACTATTCATTAAGGAATGCATCCACTTCTTCTTGTTCCTTTGGAGATAACGGATAGACTTTTGACTTCTTCGGCACAAATCCTGGCTTCATCTCAATAGCATGATCCCATGGCTTTCGCACTGGCATCCGCTCCGATTCCTTCTTCTGAAAAACTGACAAATATTTATGGTAGGCTTTTGGCACCCACTCCTCCACTGGCTTCTCCATTTTCTCCACATTTTTATCCCATGACTGTCCTCCACAAATTTCCCTAAAGGTCTGCTTTTGTTCTTCTTTACTTGTCATAATTGGAACTTCCTGTTTGGCATATCCTCATCTTCTACTTCCTCCATCGTAACAGAATACTTCCTCAGATGTTCTTTCCCTTTCTTTTCCTTCTTCTCCTTTTTTACTTTTCTCCCATACACATTACATTCTTTAGGACAATGAGTCATGTGTACCTTCCCACTTTTCCAATCAATTTCTGGATTATGTTTTCGTAACCATGGACATCCAATTATTAGATTGGTTTTCCCAAGGTTGCACACTTCAAATATGGCTTGCTCCTGATGATCCTGATACTTCAATATCATTGTCACTTCCTTCTTAATAGTTCCTCCATGATTGATCATACCATCAATATTGTACACCATTATAGGTTGTGGCAGTTTACACATGCAAATACCATTTCCAGTAATTAGGGATCGATTAATAAATAATCCGGTAGCACCACTGTCAAGCAATGCCTCCACATTAATTGCTGCATGCATGTCCACTGTCTTCAATCCTACTGTCAAGCTGATTTCGAGTTCTATCCATGCTGAGCAAAAAAAAAAATTAGGGGTCTTCGGAAATAAGGCTGGGCATTTTTCTTTGTTGGATAAATGATGATGGTCATACTCTTCAATTTCTCTTTTGGGTTCACTCTCAGTTTCCTCAGATACTAATACATTATATTGATTCTGGGTCACCAATGGGGAAACCTTCACTGGGACTCTTCCACAAAATTCTTCTGCTTATCTTCCTCCAACTTCACTTCCTCGATTGTTGCTTCCCTAATCTTCCTTTTCTGCTTACAATTTCGAGCCATATGCCCTAATTGCCCACAATTAAAACATTTAACTGGAGCTCATCTCCCTACTCGATCAACATCCATTGCATCCATTGATGCTGCTGACTCCTCTACAATAGGTGTCATTGCCATGGCCAGTGGCTGTGCCCTTGGAGTTTGTACCTGAGGTGTCCTTCCTTTGTCAGACTTTCCTCCCAATGACTTTTCAAATATGGAATTCCCATACATCAATTTTGATTCTGCCTGTTCCTGTCGATATTGCCGATCAAGACACATTGCCCAATTATACCACTCGTCCAACCTCTCTGGCATAGAAGGTAGTCAATAGATAGACTTGAATAACGAGGAATTTAATCCTGCCTTCAAATATTCTACCAATGCTGCTTCTCCCATATCAGTCTGTGATGCTTCTGCTTTAAACTGCAAAATAAATTCGTCTGCTGTCAGAGAACCTTGGCGCATGGTTTTTAATTTTGCATTCACTGTCGCCTTTGGGTTAGGGTCTCCAAACTGTGCCTCCAACCTCTCCAAAAATTCCCTGAAGCTTGCAAATGGTTTATATCCCATGGCAATTTGATTAATGGCTTCGTTTCTCCAGAACTGTGCTTTCCCTCCCTGGATGTATGAGAGAGCAAACATAATTCTAGACTCGGTCATATGAAATTCGGGCTTTCTCCCATGAATATACAAAATTATAGAGCTGATAAAGGATTTTGTGTTCTCCATGGTACTGTCAAATATTTGCGGAGGCGCATATTTAGGTAAACACATTTTTCCACTCTCAGATCTCTCCTCTGCATGCTCACCCTCCTGAGACATCCACTCCACCATCTCCACCATCTCAACATCTTTATCTTCTACTGTTTCTGCATTTGTTTGTACTTGTTTGGGCTGGGATGCTGCTAATACTGACACTAATTGGGACATTTGTGCTGTTAGAACATCAATTTTGGCTTCAAGAATGGGCGTGGGAACAGGATTGTGTCCAGGATTTGAAGCTGCTTGTTCTGTCATCATTATGTAATCTGTGATGAGTCACTTCTTCGGCTGTGTAGAGATTCAGCTGTAGAATGTTTTCGCAAAATTTTGAGTCACATGATCCAGCTATTTTGGCTACCAAACATGGCAAAACACGTGATTTCGGCTATTGGGCACTTCAGATCAATAACCCTTCCAACAGTGCCTGATCTCGGGGCTATTACTGAATTTGGCTAGTAACTACCTAAAATAGTCATCCAAATAGAGTAATGTAAATCTTAGCTAAACCAGATCCGATTGGTTGTCTGGTTGCAGCTGTCCTAATGACGAGCGCTGCCTTTCGATCACTGGCAGTCGCAATGTAAGGCGAGGCCTGGCATCAGCTTATGAAAGCAAGGTAAATACATATATACAATTAATTCCAGCTCTTGCCGAAATGATGCATAAGCGGATGTGGTGTGCTGAGACAAATGACATATGCACGTGAGTAAGAGAAGGTGCACTGATGGGGTAGTTGTGTTCTTCTGTTAGAGCGACACCCACTAATCTGCTAGCTGGACCATGCGGGTTTTCCTACAAGAAGGCAGCAGGGGGCACGCACGTGATGGGGGGTTTGATGGTTTTGATGTGAGGAGTTAAAAATAGAACAGTTGGCTGAAATAGGCCTTTCGCACCACTATTGTGGATGGAATACCTAAGAGAACACAACTGAGGTCTCCTAGTATTTATTTTAGGGTTATATACTATGTTACACATAATGTAGTATGTTATTATGGATGCATGCACACATGCGCATACATATTGATGCATGTAAATAAATAATTTCCATGCTGACAAATAATGTGTATATAGGCATTTTGTAGTGTATTTTGGTGAAGTAAAATGAAATAAAATAAAATAAAAATAGTATTAGGTAATAGGCATGTTAGGAGACTGTTTCCTAACACCGACGTCGTGAAACGCAAGTCCACAATGGGTTACTTTGCCACCTTAGCAAGAGGCATCGTGTGCTGGCAGTCCCGTATGCAAAAAACTGTAGCACTTAGTTCCACAGAAGCTGAATACATGGCTCTCTCTGACACTTGTCAGCAGATAGTGTGGATCACATCCTTATTTTCTGAATTGGGATATTCCTTGAGTAAGGTGCCTATCTGCACCGATAATCAGGGGTCAATCTTCATCGGATCTAACACCGTTCAGGAAAGAAGGACTAAACATATCGACATTCGCTATCATTATACATGCGAATGTATCAAAGATGGCAAGGTCACAGTTGTCTTCATCCCAGGAACTGAAAACCTGGCAGATATCTAAAAATCTCGGGAGGCAGCTCTTCGAGAAATTTAGAAGCTCCCTCAGAATTAAATTCAAGGTTCAAACTTAGTACCTATACATGGCACCTCAGATCATAAAGCCCCTCCAGGTCGATGCCGGTACAGTTTGTAGGGGGGTGTTGAATTAAATCTGCATGTGGCACCTATTCTGTGCCTCGGTGTAAACACATATATATGTAAATACATGTATACAAATATGTCATAATGACATGTGGACAGGAACCATGCGGTACACTGCCCTTTTCTCCACCCCACTGAGCCTCATGTGACCATGTGGGCTCTCTAGGTATATAAGTACGCTGTACCTCTACCTAGTAATATAGAGAGCTCTACACCCTCTAACCTAAGTTACTTAGCACACTAACCAACTCAACAGGTAAGTAGTAAGATCTGTGAGCACTCTACACTGCGCATAGCATGCTGCTCAACAAAAGCTACATCATGCATGTGCAGAAAACACATACAACAATCACTTTTTACAATTATGCTCTGTACAATACATATAGAATCAATTTCTAAATATATTACTCTACCAAAACTATTGCGAAAGTGTGTGGTTAAAGCTGGGAAAAGTTTTGCCATAAAATGTGTGTCGTTTTACGGATGAGAACTTTGGCTTCGGAGTTTGAATTTGGCAGGGATTGCAGTTCAGAGTATACACTGGTAAGGCTCCAACCATATAGTATATGTATAGGGTTGGCAGTGTAAAACAGTTGTCTACTGTCTGTATACACTATATATACAGTTGTTATATCAAGAAGTTTTCTGAGATGAACCATGGGGAGGTGATGACTCAGTTTATGTCCAAGAGTCCAGCAAGAGTGTGTCCTAGAGTGTTGGCTGATCATTTCAAGACCAAAACTCAGCACATTACTCTCCCTTTCCGTACCATTGTTCGTGCGTCACATAAAACTTTTAACTCATAAAATTCACAATTACCAAGGCGGAATGACCTTGAACCTGCACCACCATGCACTTCGAATCACAGGCTCTAAGGGTACCTCTCCACTGCAAGTATCCTTCTGTTTACTAAACGATTCACATCTCTCAGGAAATTCCTGGCATCATCTCGCCCCAAGACCGCGAAATGTTGATGTACGCCGAAACGCTTGAGTGGCAACCGAGGATACTGCTGTACGAAGAGATGATGGAACGGCTTACTGATTTGCATCCATTCCTCCTTGTACGACTGGCGGAAATGTACCTTATGCACGGGGCGGGCTCCCTTGCTGTTAATCTCTTCTGTCAGGTGAAGACATTCCGTTGTCCTTTCCCTTGTCCACTCAATGAACCATAAATTGCGCCAGGCTCAGGATATTTTGTCTACAATGAGGGTTGTTGACCGATTATTCATCGAATTTGTTGATAAATACGCTCATCAGATCGACGAGCAAGTCAATAGAGCTTTGGCTAGGTCGCGAGCGGGTATCAGCGTCTTCTTGAGTTGTGTAATGCTAGCATTGATTTTCGTCATTGCTCAGATTCATATCATCAGAAGTGGAAGCCAACGAAGCAACACCTGTTCCCCACAAATTTGCCGCAGCTCCCGTTCGGTGCTCAAGAAGTTAAAGACAAATGGCACGCATTGGCCCCGTCGGGTTCCACATTCTTTGCTGCCTATCTGAAAAAGCTCGCTATTGAGACGAACCATGTTGAGAGTACTTTTCTTCTCACAGAAGGGGTACGTCGTCTCGCTCAGTTATCTGCTTTTTACTATCCCAGCCACTATTTGCCTAGTCAACACAAGACTTAGTCCGACGTGGTATCACCGAGGGAGTGGTGAATTATCTTCCAGATAGCGCCATACAGGATAGCGCCATGATAAAGAGGATCTTGAATGATACATTATCTGTATCTGTCCTTGTTCCCTCAAAATTACTTAGTGGTTGACTGGTTGCATTTCTTTGCCAGGCATACAATTTTCTGGGACCGCTTGTCAACGATCCAAAGCCACTTAACAAAAATGCTATTTGCAGTATCCATGCACATCTCATGAATACTTGTCGATTTAGTGATGGCCATTACATCGCTGCTGGAAAGACACGCACGGAGACGCGTAAGACTGTTATTATCAATGGCTCTGCCAAGATCGAATGCTGCCCCTTCCCGGACGTCGATACGGAGGTTGAGTACATCTGTAAGATGGCGAAGGTGGGGTTTTTTTGACACCCGATCATTTATCGTTGCATTTATTATATCCCTGCTTCCGCATTCTTGTAGCAATGGATCACATCATGGCGGAATCCTCTTGCCGTAGCAAGTTGGTTTCATCTAATCTTAGCCTGCTGCCATCCGTTTGAAGTAACGTGCCAAGCCTAACCTCTTTCCAATTGCTGGGCCTGACTATGTGTTCACATCAGGATGGGAACGGACGCTTAGTGCGATTGCTTGCCTCTATCCCTCTCATGCAACATGGATATCCGCCGATATCTATCCCGCTCACTTTACGCACAGATTATCATGCTGCGATTAGGAAGGTACGAGCGTTGTCACGAGCACTTTTCCCTTCTCATCATATAATTTTTACAGGCTTATGACGGTGATCATAGTGCGTTGACGCAGTGCATATTGCAAGGCATGCAGGAGACCATTAATTCGATACAATTGTTATGATTTTCCATTTTGTTGTTCGAAGACCCATCCCTGATGTACTTGTCAATAGTGTATTCATACCTGGTAGCTGATGCATTTTCGTGAGATGTACAAATACAAAAGATACGTACAGTTACAGGCAGAGACCATTTGACTATAAGATAACCAAATGTAAAATTTAAAAATTTAAAAAAAGGAGAGGTGGGAGGGCCACGAAAATCGTTAAGTAAACGGTTCGATGAAGCCCATATAAGGGACAGATTCAGATAGATAAACCGATGGGAACACCGCTGACTATTATGATTCAACTGGGCAGCTATAAAACAATACCAGATGAATCCTGTGAAGTGAGAATCTAGTTAAGTCCAATCCACTTGGAATTGTGAGAGCTCTTACGACGCAAGTACTAAAGTTGGTTATTGATTTCTAAAAGTTTTGCCCATTACATGTTCACTGGCATGGTGTTTGTACTTCCGTTTGTAAATTCACGCCCCCGCAGGTCAGATGCTCTCCTGTACAAAAACGTCGAGGGACGACACAGAGACGAGTCGACTTTGGAAGCGTCCTTCGGAAAGCATAGAGAATAAAGCTGGGCGGTCTTTACCTCGTGATCCCGTCGCGACGACCCCAGCAATAGCAAAGCTGCAAATTTGGCTCCTAAGGGCGCCCCTGTAGATGTCGCTGGATGGAAAGTTATAGTCTCTGTATTTGCAACGGAGTACGTTTATCCCCATCCGATCTGAGACGCAGGCATCTGGGCGTTTGGAAGGTAAGCCGGCGACATCACACATTGTTCAACAGTCACCAGCTGCAGGAAGACTTGGCGTATACAAAGACTTCGACCTGCTTCGTATGGCGACCACAGTCATCGATCTTCTAGAAGTTGTAGGATACCACGACCATGAAAGAAAGACTGGCAAGTTTCCATTTCGTCTTCATAATCCTTCTTTTTCCCACTGTTGTTCCGATTCCTCCTTTGTTAGCGTTAAGATTGGCATTGCTTTGAAGTTCGAGTCTAGCAGTTAGGAGTACTCGGAGAACCGGCGTATAGTTGAGAGCGAGAGTAATCCTGTGCTGTGGGGCGTCTACATAATTGTCATTGAAAGCAATGACATAATAAAGGTACATGTAGCATCTCGAGGACTCTATACACCTTGTCCCTGCATACCATATAACTAGGGCCAGGTTGAAGCCGGGACTACTCCTCTGAGTCCTCTCTCACCACCCATTTGTTCATATACACTTGGAAACTCGTGATAACAAACATTTATCCTCAGTATTGGTCCTCAACGCTCTGCTGTTGAGTTAGACAAATCATACCATGCCGCCACTCAGAGCTCCACTCCAAGGCTCCAAGTTCCAGCTCAACTCCTCCGCTGTCGCTGGATTTTTCGGGGGAGAAGAAGCAGTCTCCGCAATGGCGACAGTACATGTATACGAAGGAAGGAGGTGGTTAGGGTGGTACAACTCTCCAGGCAGTTATGTCATCGCGAAGCGATACGGACGGCTAGCTCGCGCTCGGCTCTGGGATGCACTCTTCCCCGGCATCTACGTCGACCCAGCCACATTATTTGGGTTAAACGGGACCTCGGGTCCAGAGTTCGTCGCCACGCACTCTGGGACCAAAATATCAGATACAGGACACATGGGTTATATATTCCTGAAGAAATGCCAGTCCATGTCGACGGAGATAATCAAGGGCAGAGTCACATCGCCAGTGATGGTGACCGTTGCTGACCTGGGAGAAACTGTCCCAGACCGTACCCTCGATGTAGCTTCTCCTAGAGGATGGTCATATACTCTGTTAGCCGGCGTACCCATCGTGGTAAGCGTGGGCGCCTGCATCGCCTGCGGGATCTTCGGTGACTGGTACTGCTTCTCCATGATCCTACTCGGTATCCTCTCCAGCGGTATTTCATGCTTCGTCATAGGCTCGGGAATACTCAAATTCAGTCATCCACTCCCAGCCAATGGTTGTCCTAAAGGCGATGGATTTTTACAAGCGACTATGGAGCCAGAGCTCATAGCTCTGCGGGGGGAAGAGGGAGCCGTGAATTCGATCACTAGAGGAGTGTTTTCGCTCAAGTTTTCAGGAGAACCGGAGTACAGAGCTATAGGCCTATCTGCCATGCTGCTCACCACTCAATTCCTGCTCCAGTTGCTCCTAATTCCACAAGGCAGCCTGTTCGGCCAGATAATGTTTCTATCGACACTCGCTGTTTCCTGGGCTTACAATTGTTACCTTTCATCGCTTGATCGTGAAAGGATACAAGCGGAGATTCTGACGAAGAAAGTGTTTAGGAATCCTGTGATCAAACGATATCAGCTTGGAACACGGACAGCGGCCGTGGTGTTCCTCGTATTAGCTCTCCAGCCCCCCAATCCGAAAAAGATACTAGACGTATTACTTCCTGACTCTGCAACATGGGAGATATGGAAGAAAGTTGTCGGGGAGAAGGTGAAGAGGGAGGGGAAGCTGTTGTTCCAGGAGTCTGACTTTGATGGTGTTGCAAGTGAGGCCAGGGGTTTGTTGAAGGTTCTCTTTAGTGATGCGACTGAAGCATACCTCGGCTATATAGCTTCCAAAGGCGCTATGGAGGAAGGCACACCGAGTGATGACAACAAATTTCCAGACTTAGAGAGCAGTGAGCATGTCTTGCCTATGTAGTCTAGGTGGATCCTCTGTTCGACTGTCTTCAGATTCTTCCCTCGCCTGCTTGTAATATACCTCGGCCAATATCAATCGTGTACTTTCTGACATATCATATTAATGTTTGATCTAGGGTATCGCAGTCATCGTCAATCGTCGTTCTCCCCGCTGCCACCCTGGAATAACAAGTCAGGAAGAACTTATCCTTCACAGGTAAACCATACCTCATGCTTCCATTCTATCATCACGTCCCTCGTCTTCACCAACAAATTAAATCCCATATCATCCGTACCTCCATACCCCGTCTGCTCGCTCAGCAAACAACATCCCCGTGCCAAACTCTCCTCCTTCCTCCCAATCGCACCTGCCATCAACCGCTTATTACACTCGCTCTTATACCTCCTCACGGATCTCTCCATCACGCGATCATACTTCTCCAATATCTCCTCTGCACGGCGGACAGCGTCATCCGAGCGCTGGTCGGTTGTGGAATCATTTGCCTCCTCCGCGAACGACATTATCAGTGGGTCAAGTTCAACGGGCCCAGCGGGGTATCGAAACGACCACCCATCTTGATGTGCGTTGACTTCATTAATATATTCCTCAAGAAGATGATAAAGGATGGCGAATGAGACGCGACCCAGGCCTGAAACTCGCAGCTTCGTACCAGGGAGCTTGGCGTTCAAATTAGACTGCGTGATGGAGGTTATGATGGTTTAGTTTTATCTGGTAAGAATGACGCCAACGTATCACTGACCTCGACTGCATCGAGAACAAAATCGAACCCCTCTAGCCAACTCAAGTACAACTCGACCTCTAATATCTGCTTCCCCTCCTTCTCTACTCGTGCCTTAACGGCGGTCTTGACGTGATTGATGATAGCCAGAACCGCGTACATCATATTTTGATCACCTGCGAACTGTACGCGTCAGATCATTCCCAGCATTGGGAAAACGTCAGCCCAAGTGGCCTTTGACACGCACCGTTATTGATACCCTTCAACTCCAGGAGAGCACTATGATCCGCTGAATTAGCGACGCAACGACGAAGCACTTCCTCCAAGTCTACATCATTCGGTTTCCCTTTGTGATGTGATGGAATTGTTAGCCCAAGCTTCTCTCTGTACACCCCCTTTACACACCTGATACACCTTGCCTATTTCGACGTGACTTTTTCTTTGGCGGTGAGGAGAGTTCCGTCTCACTAGAGTTCAACTCTCGTGGTCTCTTCACGTTATGCATGCTAGCTGTCGACATGGTGAGAATGCGTGACAGAACTTTGTATAACGCGTCTGCTGTGATAGTTAAGGGCAGGCTATAACGCGTGTGTGTATAGTAGTCATGTGATATCTGCAAATACTTCCGTCCAAGGAGCAAAATTATCTCCGCGTAAAGGGTAAAGGAAAAGGAAGTGAGGACGCATTGACTTTGTCCTTTACCAGTGTCCTAACCGTACATAACCCGTCTCTGCTGTTATTCAAAGTTTTGTTTCTTTCGAACTAATGTTCTCTTTTTCGCTTTACAGTCCTATTGAAAGTCGTATTCAGATCTAGGGCCATAATATTCCAACCTTATTGCTCCAACCCACCTTTCCCTCCTAAGGAGTAGTTTACCCTGGCGAGTGGTCACGAGTCTAGAGGCCTACTTAGCAAGTGGCAGGAAGAACCCGGGAAGTGGTCTAGACAATCAGCCGAAATTTTCCGGTTATCATTCGTACATAAGTTATACATAGTAATACTAGGGAAGAGGTCTAGAAAAAACGATCCCCTTCCACCCGTCTATTGCGCTCCTGAAACTCCCATGGCCTTGAAAGCGCATGATATTTTGCATAAGTTCTTCCGTTATGTTCCTAATAGGGCAGATGGAGGACATGCCATGGCCATGTGGAATTAAAATATACTGTCAGACATGCTTGTCGAAAACACAATGTATCCCGAGAGAGCACGAACACAAGTGACAGAGGAAGACCTTGACCGCTTACGTAATAAACGCGGTTTTAAATTTGAATTTCGGGTGACTGTGATGGTTCTCCACGTATTGACTTCTCGCTACACTCTGACTCCATATCTCATCCGTTCCCTTCCTATTTCCTCCCCTTTTACAATCCTATCTACCAACACTGAGCAAACTATGCTCAGCAACATTGAACAAGCTGTCACGTCCTTACTAGCCTCTAACGAAGCCATTACCATCTCAAACGTCTTTTCAGCGTACATGACTATTGCTGGAATTCGGGATCTTGATACCGAGTCTGCAATAGCCACATTCGAGCGTGCCATGGATAAACACGCATCACGTCCTGCTGCCGTGCAGTCACCCATGATAGTCAAACTGATAAATCAGTACTGGTATACGAAGCTTGGCGGCTGCCATGGAAATGAAAGAGGAGTGTGCCAGAAATGTGCACAATGTGGGGGCATGAAATTTCAGAAAACAAGGACTGAGAGTGTCCCTGCTATCGCCGCAGCTCAGCCTACACGAGGGGTCGAGAACACACAAGAAGTTGTAAAGAAAGGCGAGACCTCGATCTCTCGTTGACTTCCTTTTTCTAAATAAGCATTATCTCCAGTCAAACCGAAGAAGCCAAGGCGTGTCTGCCGCAAAGCGGCGACTGACCCGTACGCGCCGTCTACAAGCGGTGCCCATTGAATCTCGAAACAACGGATTTTAGTACCATTTTCAGACCGATCTTTGTCACAACATGTATTTCGGAGTTGGACACAGTCATTTTTCGACTCACCTTCAATATCCCAACAACATTCGTTTCTTATCATTGCATTGTTACACCACTGTTACACCTTCCATAATGGAATGCCTGCTTTTCTGCGTTCTTCTGTAAAACTCAGAGGAAGTGGGACTACTCCCCAAGAAAGTTATGCAATCTTTCAATACAATGCTTGTGTTCCAGGAAAACCACATTGCGCTTCCCTTCCACCGTCTCGCGACAATCTAGATGTCTCGCATCCAGCGTCCCACCTCCCTTCATCATCCGGCCCACTAAACCATACCCCCTTAACATGTCCCGTTACATCTCTTCCATCCACCACTACAAGTCGCAACCGCAGGTTCGGCATCTCTAAACTCAGAAGCTTATACTGGCAGTACTGACGATTAACTCGATGTCCATACAGGGAGTCCACCTTTCCATTGTCGAGAACGCATAAATATGAAGTGAACTGGTCACCTCATTCCCACCAAGTCAACAGACTGTTTCGTGGGGGGGGGGGGGAGCTTCAACATTCCTCGTCCCTGATTAGCGTCCCCGTCGGGATCGCAGAAAGGAGAGTTTCCCAAAGTCATCGTGCGTGTGCGGACAGCTTAAAGCGTCGTGTTGGAATTTCCAGATGGCCAAATTTTGCATCGTGGGACTGACTTGCACTAAATTCGTAAAAAAATAAGTTGTGAGCGTGTTGGAATTGGGGAGCATGTGGCAACTGAAACCATTCCTGACTTTTGTATATTATTATCTCGGTTTCGTTGAACCTGTGTGCAACGATTTGAAAGTTATTCCGCTCTAGTGCTCAGGATGACGTACCCGTTCAAGATCGGTTTTCGGCCCAACACATTGGATGAAGTGATGAGACAGACTACTTAGCAACATAATTTGCCTATACAAAACAGCTTAGTGATACTTACTAGGGCGAACTCCTGATGGAGTCATGGACTGAGTTACAGAATGGAAAGAAGCAAAGTGTAAAGGGCCACCCTTCTCGCCGCACTTCCGCCTTCACGCATAAACCAACCACCGCTTCAAACTACATGAGCCGCCCTACGACATGCATTCCTAACTGGTAACCATCAGAGAAAAAAAAAAACCACATCTACAAATCCTCCGTTATCCCTAAAAACCTTCATTCATCACAACTGCAACCGTCTCTCTCAAAGGGTGCCTGCTTGCACGTGTATGCCGCGCCACCATTCTTCGACGACTGTGCATGCAGCCTTTCTTATCCTACCCATCATCCATCTACTTACTACCATCGCGACGGTATCCAAAATCCACTAAAAACGCGGCCCTGTCAAGAGAAGAAAAAAAAAAAAGATGGATGCCTAACAAATCGTCCGCCAGGTTTGTCGCACTCCTGAGTCCTGAATACCTGATACGGTTCCCGCCCCACATGGATGTCTCCAATGTCCAGTCTGCAGTATGTATCCCATGCTTTCCATGGCCGGCGATGGTACAAGACCGACGAATCACTGTAAGCTTAAGTAGCGAAAACGCCGTTTCGACACAGGATTTCTTTTCTATTTCATTGATCGCATATTTCTCATACCTACTGTTTCTCTAGCAACGTTTCAGCTTCCAACTTATTTGCTTACTCTTATTTATGGCCAGACAAGTTGTATACCGATTCCAGAAAAAGAATAACAAGTTTCCAGAAGTTTCCTTACAACCGCCTTTAAACGTGTGTCGTTTTGTGTCGTTACCGTTCGTCACGCTAACGCCACAGCTTAACTACGACTCAGCCAAAGCATATCCATCTTAGTAGAACTAGATTGCCTGTGCCCCATGAACATTCACCGTAGAAGGGAAACACCGACGTACATATACCATTACCCTCGTTCATCACTATCGTTATATCCACAGCGCAACGCCAATGATTGAACGATCGGTGCATTGATGCCGCGATCGCTTGATCATTTTCCCATACCTATGCTCACCACAGAAGCGCCGTATGCTACGTAGTCGCTGCATGAAAACCACAAGTCTTGCCACACAAAGATGGCCGAGCTCTAATTACGATAAGCGATGAAAAGGGATAGGTACCGTCACTGGAAGACATTATATGCAAAACATGTCAAGCTCACATTCTCTGAGCCAAACCATATTCAGGTTTCCATCCACGGTATCGCTCGTTATTAAAATGGATAGAAGCAGTCCCAGAGCCTAGATCCAACCCGAACTCGAAATGGTCTGGTGAAAGTGCAGATGAAGCTTAGTCGTTCAAGTAAAACCACCTCAACATCATACAATACCCAACTGGCCACCATAGCGACACCCACTCATTCCCACTTCCAACTTCAACGTTCAACTTCTCCACTGCCAAGAACACTTGGTATACTAATGTACTGATACAAGCATGATAGCATCATGCTTTTCTCCACTGATGTGAACTGGCCACAAGGTTTACTCAACATTCTCAATGTCAGTCATCACCAAAACATGAATCTCATTATTACAGCCCTTATGACAGGCATGCTGTGCTTGAAGGCTCTTTCACTTTCTTCCTTGCCCTGCAGACTGCCTCCAATAAAACTTTTGCACATGATGCCATAGACTTTGTTCTCTGTATGGTGGGTTTGAATCAGAAGCAGAAATCAGTTTTCATTGCTGATATTAAAGAGGGCAGATGGGCAAACGAGCATGAATAAGCACCAGAGGGCAGAGACCCAGATGCATCAATGGTACAATCAGGTGTTACCCAATTGCCCCATTTCTCACCTGTATGGGGTTGAGCCTGCTGGAAAAGTCTGCCCTACATACTTGAGCAAAGCTTACTGAAAGACTGTGGCCTGACAGCTTGGCCTTGGCTTTTCAAGACTGCAGGCCAGGCCAAAACCATGACAAAGCCATCTTCAGGGCTTGGTCTGGCTCATGGCCTGAGGCCAGTGATAATACTCAACCCTGAAACCCAAACAAAACCTACTAAATGGCTTTGGATGGTATAACACAAGTCAGAGGAAGGATGCGAGGCCCTCTAGATGTCACCTGTCAGACCCACCATCAAATAGTTATAAAAGGACTGCCTGTTAAAGGAATTCAAAGCTAAAAGAATGTGTTTCATGGAATTTCAGAGAATTTCATGGCTAGATCAATGAATTTGGAGTGTAAAAATATGTTTGGATGCAAAATTGAGGAACTAGATGAGTAATAGAAGTGAAGAAAGGTGAATCAAAAGAAATGAGAGTGAAAATAGCATAATGTGAGGATTTTTGAAGAAATTTAGTGTAGATGCAAGACTTCAGACTGAATAAGAGTAAACTAAACTCTCAAATCACTGTGATCTGGGAGGAAGACAATTGCTTGTTTGTTTTAGTAACTAGTACAAGTCTATATACATTTTGAAGGGATAGTACTAAAAAGAAAATACAACATGTGTAGAACATGAGGCAATATGCACAGCAATAAAGAACAAATCATAAAACAAATAAGCAATGATGATAAATGAAATGTACAGAGTCGCAGTAAATTAAAAGTACTTGTCCTAATGTTTCAATATATCATTGAAACACCAAAGTGGACTGTCCTTGTTATAAATTGCATTAAACATCGGAAACTGCTTTGCATCAATTGTATGCATGCACATGTGGTCAAAATGTGTTCGATATACTCGAAATAGTGTTCTATCTGTCCAGCATGCATCCAAAGATTGTTCAAATAGAAAATACCGTGTCCAAAGATGTTTTTTGAAGTTCAAGGTTTTTGAAGATTTTTGGAGATTTTTGAAGTTTCTTTGAACTTGTTTGAAGGCTGATATCATGGTGATATTGCTCAAAATTGGTTCAAGACTCATCAAAGGTGTTCCAAGTGTATATTCTGAGCTGTACAAAGTGTTCAAAGTTGATTGAAAGTACTCAAACTGATATATCGGTGCTCAAACTGTCCTGGGAACCTATCACTGGGCCAAGCACATCACTAAACAGGACCTGTAAGGGCAACCTCAAGCCTTATTTATATAATAGTAAGCTAATGGAGGAAAATACAAAGTTAATATTATACTATACAGATGCACATAACAGAGGGGAATTCAAAGAAAAAACTCTCTGTCAATGCCCAGTATATGTGAAAGACCCAAATATCAAGTAATAGACTAAAAATAGAAAAGGTGGAGAAAGCCATAGAATGACATCATACCAAGGGGTATATGTTGAAAGGGTGCTCTGCCTCTAAAAATACAGCTGTCAACATGTATAAATGTAGAGGAAAGGGAAAATAATCAAGATACAATTATAGAAGATGCAGAATAGGGCAAAATCTGATAAGGAGAATGATGAATACAGAAAATTGATGAGACTCCTGGGGCACCAACTGTAAGGGAAACTAGTGCATAGCCTGGGTAACCCATGGGTCACTTGACCTCTACCTGCACCCACACCCACATGAAGCCCATACCCGCATGGGTACAGATATTACTCACAGGTTGCGCAGGTATCAAAACCCATGCAGGTTGACACTTCAGGTTCACATAGTAGAGAGTACATAAATTAAAACTACAGTATATCATCCCAACCACTACCTAGTTTTGGCTCACTCTCATCTACATCAGGCAGTTTCACCACCTCCATCACATCAGCATCTTTCACCAAACCCATCCTGCTCCAAGCCCTGAGACACATCAATGCATGGATGGACTGAACTGAGAGTCCATTCTGAATGTGAGATAAAATAAGTCTACCCTTGCTAAAGATGCATTCCACATCAACTGAAGTCACTGTAGGAGTTGTTACATCAAGTATGAAAATCTTAATGAGAGAATGGGCATACTTGGTGTTGAGGGTATGGTCCACGCAGTGAAAAGTGGAGTATCTCATAATATCAGACATTTCATGTTGTATATAAATTAAGGTTGAAACATAAACAAGACTAATCCCCTTGTGTGCCTACTTCCTCAGTGCCAGAAGCTATCAAAGTTATCCCCACATATTATTATACATGCAATCACTGATTTACATCACATACATCATATATCAACAGGTTCATACTAGGCACTGATAGGTCCATTGCATGCTCTAAGGTCTGGAGAAAGATTCCAAACAGATTGACACATTACAATTCATAATTCCAACACCTATGAATGCCACAAAATCGATTTTGAATGACTTAACAACACTTTGAATGCCTTTAAACTGCTTTGCAGCACTTCAAACAAAATTGGCTGCCATATAGCTATTCCAAAACCCTTTTGACTTACATGGCACATCCGGAATGAACCATTACATTGCATATCGAGCACTACCAGACACGAGGAGAAATGACAAAAGATTCAGAATGCGATAATGGCAGCTTTGTATTTCAATGATATATTGAAGCAATAAAATAAGTATTTTACTATACATGTATGTTTTAATTATTATTGTTTCATTTGTTTTATATTTTACAAGAACTTCTTTATTGTTGTGTATATTGCCTCGTGTTCTACACATATTATATTTCCTTTTTGGTACTATCTCTTCAAAATGTATATAGACTTGTACTAGTTACTTAGAACAACGGAGAAGAAGTTACCCTCTCCCTTATCATTTGATTTAAGAGCTGTTCTTTTGATAGCCTCACTCATATCTCTAAGTTCTGTGAAATATCATGAACTTCTTCAAACTTTCATATTCGCTCCTCGACTTATCGCACATCACCCATCATCTCATGAAAAACACTTCTCATTTGTTATATTCGCTCCTCGATATACCTCGACACCAGTCTGACTCTTTCGAAGCTTCTTGAACCATTTTAAACATCTTCAAACTTCCTCAAAACTACTTTGAACTTGTTCAAACCTTTTCGAACATATTTTGAATAGCTTTCAAACCTTTTTGTACACTCCAAAAGACTATTCATAACATGTCTGACCATTCCACACCACTAACCACAACTTTTGGGTATCAGCGATGATATTTAGTATCAACTTGCACCCTTCCTCTAGCCTGTGTTATACTTCTTAGACCTTTTAACAGGTTTTTGTTAGGTTTCCAAGGTCAAGCATTATCAGCGCATTACAGAAATTGCTCATCTGAGACATTTACATTCACCCTACAAGTCTACTTCCAATGTCAGCTCAGCAGGCTGATAATGAATATATTGAACCTCTCAAATACGAAGACCCAGCCAAGCAAGAACCTTATTCTGATATCATTATGGATGAAGTTGCAGACCCTCCTGTTACTCAGCCACAGCAGGCATTGAGTGCCAACCATCCCAAGCTATTCAAGTATCAATGGCCCAGTCTTCCACAATTACACAAGAGTCTCTCACTCAAGCTGCCCAATGTAAACTTACTGATATTAATTTGGGCTGACTTTCCATGTGCAAAATTGATCTGTTGAAAGCAGATAACTGGATATCATGGAAGACATAGATCCACAAATTCTTTCAGTTATTTGAGATTACCAATGTCATCCATGGTACAGAAATAAAACCCAAAGATCTGATCACAGCATGTAGATGGCAGGGGAAAGAGAGTGTTGCTCAGGCATTGATTACTAATAATATTGATGATCAACAAATGAATTACGTTGTCGAGGCCGATACCTCAGCAGTGATGTGGAAAAATTTACAAGCTATTCATGAGACTGTTGCATCAGTTGGTATTACTACAGCTAAACATCATCTCCTCACTACTTGAGCACAGCACGATATGAATATTATTGACCACATCAATAATCCCCAAGAACAGCAATATGTGCTTATTAATATGGGTGAGCATATCTTGGATCAAGAATTCAAGTCTATTTTGATCATGTCGCTCCCTGACACCTGGGTATCATTTACTTCCTCATACCAAGGAAGTAATGTTGATGATACTCACCCTGAAAACCTAACAAAACCTGTTAAAAGGCTTAGGAAGTATAACTCAGGCTAGAGGAAGGGTGCGAGTTGGTACTAAATATCACTGCTGAGACCAAAATGTTGTGTTTAGTGATGCGAAATGGTAAGGGATGTGGCAAATAGTTTTTAAAGGCATACGAAGATGTTTGAAAAAGTTCAAAATAGGTTTGAAGGTGTGCGAAGTAGTTCGAAGTAGGTTTGAAGATGTTTGAAGTTGTTCAAAGTAAGTTTGAGGAGGTTTGAAGATGTCCTACTGGTGGCAAGATATGTCGAAAATGAATATAGCAGATAGGAAGTGGTTTTTGAGTGGCGATAGGCGATGGGTGACAAGTTGAGAGCGAATACAAAAGTTTGAAGAAGTTCATGATATTTTGCAGAACTTTAGAGGTATGATGCGAGCTAAGACTCAAGAGAACTGCTCTTAAATCTGATGGTGGTGGAGAGAATAACTTCTTCTCTCTTCCCCATTGCTTTTTTTATTGTTCTAAGTAACTAGTACAAGTCTATATACAATTTGAAGAAATAGTACTAAAAAGGAAATAATAACAAGTTAAGAACATGAGGCAGTATGCACAGTAATAAAGGTATTGTAAAATATAAAACAAATGAGAAACGATAATAAATCAAATGTATATTGTCCCAGTATAGTAAGAGTTCTTGTTCTATTGCTTTAATATATCATTGAAACATAAAAATACACTTACTGCATTCTAGGTCTTTTATCATCTCTCCTTGTATCCAGTAGTGTTTGATATGCAATGCAGTGGCTCATGCCATATGTTTTATGTGTGTCGAAACAGTTTTAGAATATCCCTATGGTGGCCAATGTCATTCTAAGTAGTGCGAAGTCATTTGAAAACATTTGCAGTGTCATGAAATTGTTCGATGCTATTCAAAATTGTGTGAAGTTGTGTGAAATAGTTCAAAAATAGTTCAAAAAGTATTCAAAGTTAATTTTGTGGTGTTCATAGCAATTCTGAGTGTGTATCATAATGTCTTGATACAGTTAGATCCTTCTCCAGACCTTATAGTGCACAGTGGACCTATCAATATTAAATGGCTTCAAGGTGTACAGCAACCTCAAGCTCAAATGTTGTCCCAGGAACTGTCATCCATCTTAATACAGGAGTATTACTGTCGTCGACAAGATGATCAATCTAACAATATATCTTACTCTGTTCAGCAAGGGGGAATGACTAAGAAGAAGAGGAAAGCCGATTCCTCATCTAGTACCCCTAAGCCAAAATGCAAAATATGTGGGCATCAGAATCACCTGACCAAGGATTGTCATTTTAAAGGGAAGCCTAAATGTGGCAAGTGTGGGAAAATGACTGACAAATGTTGGAGTGGGAAAAAGCCCAATAATAAACAGGAACATGTGAATGTTACACACAACTCCCAAGAAGACAAACCTGTAGCATCTACATCATATGTAATTAAAGGTGACAATGCTGATCCCTTTAAAATTTATTTGTGGATTGTAAACTCAGCACTCCTATGCAACCTATTCTCATAAAAGGATTAGGTAATGCTAAGGTTCCTGCATATGGGTGAGGAACTATCGAGCTCTAAACTTCTATGGGACATGATGCCCACACTATAGTATTATATATGTCTCTGACATGCAAGATAATTTTTTATCTATAGCATGTGCGATCATGTTGGAGGACAGGTACATTTTGTGAATGAACAAGCTTTCCTATTAGATAAAAATGATCAGCTGATCGCTGAAGCTCAGGCTATTAATCAGCTATATGTATTAAATTTCTATAGGAAAGCCGATCCAAGCAAGCAGTCCAATATAACACATGCATATAAAAATAGTTGGACTGAGTGGTATAAGAAATTTGGACATGTAGAAATTTACAGACTAAAATGCCTCAAACAGGCAAATTTAGTTGATGGATTTGATGTGGACATGGACTCACCTTTTATAGAATGTGAGCCATGTGTAGCCACCAAACAGGTACATGTATCATTTCTGAATCATGTTAAGCCAAGGAATACTGTACCTGGAGAACTTACTCACACCGATTTGTGGGGACCAACCAGAATTCAAGTGCTAAATGGAGCATACTATAATATGGTTCTTGTAGATGATAGTTCTCAGCATCTTACAACTGAACAAGCCAAAACAAAAGATGAAGCTTGTATATGGTTACAAAATTATTTCATGTATATTGAGCAGCAAAACAATTACAAACCAAAAAGGGTGAAGTTCGATCAGGGATGAGAATTCCTAAACCAGAAGTTTATTAATTGGTGTGCTGAAAGAGGCATAAAAATTGAAACTACTGCACCATATTCCCCTTCTCAAAATGGTGTGGCAGAAAGATATAATCATACTCTTGTGGAATTAGCATGAGCTATGATAATTGCTCATGATGTCCCCAAATTTCTTTGGCCTGAAGCCATTAATTATGCCATGTACATATGGGATAAATCACTTAGCCATGCCATTAAAGGAAAAACCCCACATAAGGGTTTTACGGGGCAAAAACCAAATGTATCTCATCTCCAAGAATTTGGCACCCCTGTATGGGTGCTAAATGAGGTGCACCAATCAAAGTTAGATCCAAAATCCCAAAAAATGATGTTTGTGGGATTTATTGATGAAATATGTGCTATTAAATATTATAATGCATGTACTAGGCATATAGGTACCACATGAAATTACAAATTTGTGAATAATTCTCCTGATACTCAATTTGAGGAGGAGGAACAGGATCAGCCTATTAAAGAACAAATTGAATCAGTCGAGCCCCAGCATAATCAAAAGAGAAAATGTCTAGATGATGATATTTTTCCTATAGTGAGAAATTTGTGACCTCAAAAACAGGTCAATTATCGACTATTGGACGATCCGCTTCTAGCATATGATCTATTCCCAGAATTAACAGCATTAGCTAATAGTGATCCAGAGGAAGAGGTGGTGATATTCTTACCCAATGAGATAATAAGCACTGTTTTAGACTGCACCAATTTAGCATCAGAAGATCCACAGTCCTTGATTGAAGTACAAAAATTGTCTGAATGGCCAGAATGGGAAAAATCGATCCAAATTGAAACTCAAGGATTGACAGACTTGGAGACTTACCGATCCACCAGATGATTGCATTCCCATCAAAAATAAATGGGTATTCCTAAAGAAATACAACAGAGAAGGCATGCTAACAAAATAAAAGGCTAGATTAGTAGCTAAAGGATATTCCCAAATACTGGGAATGGATTTTGTAGACGTGTTCCCACCTGTTATAAGGTTGGAAACCCTGCAAGCTATACTTGCATTAGCTGCTGTCAAAAATTGGGAAATATGTCATATGGATGTTAAGGGCATGTATCTAAATGGAATCCTAAAAGAGAAAATCTATATAAAGCAACCCGAAGGATTCACTGATGGCACAAAGAGCATATGTGAATGAATTAAAATGCTCTATGGACTTAAACAATCAGGATGCGAATGGAATATTCAGCTTAATACAAAGCTCACAGGTCATTAATTCACAAATTTATATTCAGACCCTTGTGTCTATATCCAGAGGGGACTGGATGGCACACAAATAAGAACTGTATGGGTCGATAATTTATTAATTTTTACAATCACTCTTGAATCCATGACAAATCTCATATGTGAAATAAGCAAAATGTTCAAAGTAACCAACCTTGGTGACCCTAATAAAATAGTTGGCATTGAAATTAGTTGAGATCAAGAAAAGAAATTGATCGCAATAACTCAATCGACATATATTAATGCCATCTTAAAAAAATATGAATTGCAGGATATTAATCCTGTGAAAACCCCCATGGATTTGAACCTTAAACTTGAGCCTGGGAAACCAGAGGCCAGAAATGGAAATAATAATTATGTGTCCCTTATTGGCTCCTTGATGTATGCAGCCATTGCCACATGGCCAGACATAGTGTATGCTGTGAACAGGTTAGCATCATTCATGGCAAACTCCACTTTGTCACATTGGAATGCTGCCAAACACATTATGAGAGATCTAAAAGGAACAAATAATTATGGGATCATTTACTCGAACATTGAGGATCTCAATGATTATGTTCATGGATATTCTGATTCTAGCTTTGCTAATAATTTTGATTGCATGTCAGTATCCAGTTACAATTTTATGAAAGCTGGCAGCATGATCACATGGGGATCAAAGAAACAAAATCCAGTTTCTCTATTGTCAACTGAAGTGGAATATATTTCTATGACTGATATGGTGCATGATGCCCTATGGCTATGGAGTCTATACTTAGAGTTGGGATACACTCAACCTGAACCTACATTAATTTGGGGTGACAATCTGAGCACATTGGCAATAGCCGAGAATCCATGCTATCATAAATGCACCAAACATTTTGATATTAAACATCATTTTATCTATGATCAAATCAAAAATGAGAATGTACAAATTAAATATTGTCCTACAGGAGATATGACAGCAGATATATTTACTAAAGCATTGCCACATCAACCTTTCAAGCTCCACCGAGATACTCTCAATATATACTCCACTTGAGAGGGAGTGTTGAGGGTACGGTCTGTGCAGTGACAAGTGGAGTATCTTGTAATATCAGACATTTCATGTTGTATGTAAATTAAGGTTGAAACATAAACAAGACTAATACCCTTGTGTGCCTACTTCCTCAGTGCCAGAAGCTATCAAAGGTATCCCCGCATATTATTATATGTGCAATCACCGATTTACATTGCATACATCATATATCAACACCTGGTATCAACAAGTAGTCAAATGCCATCTGAGAGAGGCATGGGTAAACTGCTCAGTTGTTGACCCACCACTCAAATGAATTCTTCACATTCTTGATGGGGCATGTGAGGTATTGTTCAAGCTTGTCTTTGAGTTTGGAGGCAACTGTAAGGGCAACCTCAAAGCCTCACTTAAGAGTGAGCTAACAGAGGGGAATCCAAAGTTAATATTATACTACATAATACAGACACTTCAGGCACCCCTAACAGAGGGGAATCCAAAGAGAAAACTTTAAGGACCAATCTGTCAATGCCCAGTATATGTGATAGAGCCAAAAATTAAATCGTAAGGTAAAAATAGCAAAAAGGTGGAGATAGGCAGATCAAGCTGTGGGATGACATCACCTTGATGGGTAAACATCCAGAAGGGGTCCTGCCTCTAAAAATAGAACTGTCAACATGTACCAACATAGAAAAAGCCAAAATATAATTATAAAATAAGAATAAAATCATAGAAAATCATAGAAAAGGCAGAATAGGGTGAAATAAAATATAAAAAATATGGGATAAATGCAGAAAATTGTCCAGATGCTTGGGATGCATTCCTTTCCCCGTACATGGACTTTGTAAATCATAAAACAAATGAGAAATAATAATAATTGAAATGTAGTGTCACAGTATAGTAAAAGTACTTATTCTATTGTTTCAATATATCATTGAAATGCCAAAATGCAGCAATCGAGTTCTAAAAGTCTTTTGTCATGTCTCCTCATTCCTGGTAGTGCTTGATATGCAGCACAGTAACTTGTACCAGATGTGCTGTATGTATCAAACTGGGGTTGGAATAGCCATATGGTGGCCAACATCGTTCAAAGTGCTGCAAAGTTATTCAAAGGTGTTCAAAGTGTTGTGAAGCCATTCAAAGTCATTCAAAATGGTTTAAAATGGTTCAAAATTTGATTTCATTGGGTTTGTAGGGGTTGGGAGCATGTGTCATGATGTGTCGATATGTTTGGAAACCTTTCCAGACCCTAGAGTGCACAGTGGATCTATCAACATGTCAACCAAGAACTGGAGCAGTATATCCACATTTTTGTCAATGAGTGACAGGACAATTGGGAAGACCTCCTTCCCATGGCCGAGTTTGGGTACAACAATCATGTCCACTCCTCCACCCAACAAACTCCCTTCCTCCTCAACACAGGGAAATACCCACACATGGGTTTCGAGCCTCGACAAGCACCTTCACACTTGGAGATGGTGAATGAGTTCATGGAGAAGATGAAGGATGACACTCTGGAGGAGGCAAAGTCAGCTTTGGCTAAGGTGAAAAATGACATGGCATGCTTCTACAGCCAATGTCACTCACCCACACCCACATATAAGATTGGTGATCATGTCTACCTTGACTCTAGTGACATTTCCACCACACATCCATCCAAGAAACTCGCCCACCATTCTCTTGGACTGTTCCTCATCACTAGACATGTTGGGTTGCATGCCTACTACCCATGGCTACCACAGTCAATGTCTAGACTTCACCCCATTTTCCATGTTGTAAAATTGCTGCCTGCTCCCACAGATCCATTTCCTAAATGCATGGCACAACCTCCTCCACCAACTACAGTCATAAAAGGCAAACCTCAGTACGAGGTCGAGTCCATCTTAGACAGCTGCTTACATTGAGGTAAACTTGAATACCTGGTGCACTGGAAGGGTTATGGTTATGAGGAGAACTCTTGGATTGCAGAGTCCAATGTGAATGCCCCATGACTGGTCAGGGAGTTCCACTGGCGACACTCCTCTGCGCCTCAGCACATCCAAGCATCCAACTTTGGGCAAATATGGTTTCAAATGCATTGGGGCAATGCATCATAGAAGGGGGGTGATGTAAAAAAAAAGGAAGGTGCCACAGGCATCTGGGAAATTTTCTGTGTTTGTCCCATATTTTTATATATTTTATTTCACCCTATTTTGCCTTTTCTATGATTTTCTATGATTTATTCCTATTTTATTATTATATTTTGGCTTTGTCAATGTTGGTACAATGTTTACAGTTCTATTCTTAGAGATGGGACCCCTTCTGGATGTTTACCGATCAAGGTGACATCATCCCACAGCTTGATCCAACTATCTCCACCTTTTTGCTATTTTTAGCTTACTATTTGATTTCTGGCTCTATCACATATACTGGGCATTGACAGATGGGTCCTTAGAGTTTTCTCTTTGGATTCCTCTTTGTTAGGTGCACCTGAGGTGTCTGTATTATGTAGTATAATATTAACTTTGGATTCCCCTCTGTTAGCTCACTCTTAAGTGAGGCTTTGAGGTTGTTGCCCTTACACTCTGGAACTAGTGGCAGACTTCCACACTTGTTACCCAGATAAACCTGGACCATTTCAGACTTAACTCACACTGAAGGAGACAAATTTTTGGCAGGCCCTGACTGGGCCTCTAAACCTCCCCATCGTCATCTCCAGTGGGCTCTACCCAGATGACCTCCTCAGCCTCCTCAGCTAGCCCAGCCAGCTCCTCCCATCAGAGCCCCTCATGGATAAGCTCCTCTTGTTGCACCTTGAGGGTGGCTAGGCATTTGATGGTAGTTTGCAACAGTGGGTTAGTTGTAGTGGTTAAAACTTAGGAGCTTGGGAAATTTTCTGTTCAGAGACCCAGCTTTTAAATCAGATTTTCAAATCCTCACATGCCTCGTAGGCTTAGTACTAAGAGGAAAATACTGTCAAGACCCGATTCCTCTGATCGGATTCTGGATAATTCCTGATCTTTTCTGACTCTTTTCTGATAATCCCTGCCAGCATTCTGGCCACAGCATTTTTTAATCATCAGATGAGTCCTCACATGCCTTAGTAATCATTTGCTTACTTACTTTATTCTTAATACAGTCTTACTAATTATAGTCACAGACACTTACAGAGATCCATTAGTAAACTTCTGCATTTTCCATTATTCTTCTGGCCTACATTATTTAAGTGCCCATAGTTTTGCCTTGTACCCCAGTTTGCAAATTGTGTATACTTGTAAGGGCAACCTCAAGCCTGACTTAATAGTGAGCTAACAGAGGGGAATCCAAAGTTGATATTATACTACATAATACAGACACTTTAGGTGCACCTAACAGAGGGGAATCCAAAGAGAAAACTATAAGGACCTATCTGTTGATGCCCAGTATATGTGATAGAGCTAGAAATCAAATACTAAGCTAAAAATAGCAAAAAGGTGGAGATAGGCAGATCAAGCTGTGGGATGATGTCACCTTGATGGGTGAACATCCAGAAAGGGTCCTGCCTCTAAGAATAGAACTGTCAACATGTAGCAACATGGAAAAAACTGAAATATAATAATAAAATAGAAATAAATCATAGAAAATCATAGAAAATGCAGAATAGGGTGAAATAAAATAAAAAAAATATGGGATGAATGCAGAAAATTGTCCAGATGCTTGGGATGCATTCCTTTCCCCGTACATTACCCCCTTCTATGATGCATTGCCCTGATGCATTCAAAACTGTATTTGCCCCAAGTCATACACTTGGATGCACTGAGGTGCAGAGGAATGTCACCAGTGGAACTCCCTGACCAGTCATGGGGCATTTACATCAGACTCTGTGACCCAGGAGTTCTCCTCATACCCATAACCCTTCCAGTGCACCAGGTATTTGAGTTTACCTCAACATAAGCAGCTGTCTAAGATGGAATTGACCTTGTACTGAGGTTCACTTTTGATAACTGTAGGTGGTGGGGGAGGTTGTATTATGCATCCAGGGAATGGATCTGTGGGTGCAGGCAGCAGCTTTACAACATGGAAGACAGGGTGGAGTCTGGACATAGACTGTGGTAGCCAGAGGCAGTAGGCATGCGACCTGATGCATCTAGTGATGAGGAACAGTCCAAGAAAGTGGTGGGCGAGTTTCTTGGATGGATGTGTGGTGGAAATGTGTCACTAGAGTCTAGATAGACACAATCACCAATCTTATATGTGGGTATGGATGAGTGATGCTGGTCGTAGAAGCATGCCATGTCATCCTTCACCTTGGCCAAAGCTGACTTTGCCTCCTCCAGGGTGTCCTTCATCTGCTCTGTGAACTCATTCACTGTCTCCAAGTACGAGGGTGCTTGTTGAGGCTTAAAGCCCATGTGTGGGTATCAACCTGTGTCAAGAAGAAAAGGAGTTTGTTGGGTGGAAGAGTGGACATGATTGTTGTATCCAAACTCAGCCATGGAAAGGAGATCTTCCTAGTCATCCTGCTGCTCGTTGACAAAGACATGGATGTACTGCTTGAGTTCTTGGTTGCCTCATCCCATCTGTCCATCTGTCTGTAGATGGTAGGCAGTCGAGGTGAGGAGTTTGATTCCCAGCAGGCAGTACAGCTTTTCGGTAAACTCTCCAAGAAATTGTGGTTCTCAATCACAGAAGAATGCACCAGGCAGTCCATGGAGCTTCCACACATGGCGCAAGTAGAGTCGAGCCACTCCAAGTGTGGTGACAGTCATATGAGTGGGGATAAAATGAGCTCGCTTTCCAGCAGAGTCAACTCTGCACATTACTGCATCAATGTTAGGAAACAGTCTCCTAACATGCCTATTACATAATAGTATTTTTATTTTATTTTATTTTATTTTATTTTATTTCACCAAAATACGCTACCAAACACCTATACATGCATTATTTGTCAGCATGGGAATTTTGTATTTACACGCATCAATATGTATGCGCATGTATGTGTGCATTGGTAGCAACATACTACAATATATGTAACATAGTATATAACCATAAAATAAATACTAGGAGACCTCAGTTGAGTTCTCTTAGGTATTTCATCCACAATAGTGGTGCAAAAAGCCTATTCAGCCAACTAATCTATTTATAACCTCTTGCATCAAAACCATCAAATCTCCCATCATGCACGCATGCCCTGCTGCCTTCTTGTAGGAGAGCCTGCACAGTCCAGCTAGCAGAACTGTGGGTGTCGCCCTAACAATCAAACCCATTGGACTCTGGTAGTTCCACCATGAAGTCCACACTGATGACATCCCAGCAATTCTCTGGGACTGGAAGGGGGTGTAACTCACCCATGGGCTTGGGCTGGGGAGTCTTGGTGCATAAGCAGAGATCACAGGTATGGCAGTACTGACCAATGAGTCGAGACATCTGGGGCCACCAATAATTCTGTGATATGAGTTCCAACATCTTCCAACACCCAGGGTGACCGGCAATGAGTGAGTCGTGGTGCTGAGAGATGAGTCATTGTTGAAGCTGGGGGTCATTAGGGACATAGATGCAGTCACGGAAGTATAGGATATTGTCCCTTTCTGTCCACTCTGCTGCACGAAGTGAAGGGGTGGATCCCTTCCTCAGCTCCTTTACTGTCAGAGCCACAGCATCCTCATGTAAACTGCTACAGTTTGCATGATAAATGTCACATAGGATACTGTGCTCCTTACCCTCCAAGACAACACCTTCTAGTGCATGGACTGTAAACAGATCAGGTTGCAACAACACAATACCTTGATTGTTGTTGCTTCCATCCCAATGGTCCGGATGACAAGAGAGGGCATCAGTCTTCCCATCCTGCATTCCAGGGAGAAGTCAAACCTGGAGAGATAAAGGGACTAGTGGGCTTGGCAGAGATTAATTTTCTTGGTGCTCATGAAGTACTCAAGGTTCTTGTGGTCCATCCAGATCTCAACCTTATGTTGAGCACCCTCCAGGAAATGTTGCCATTTCTCAAATGCCTGCATTATTGCCAGCATCTCCTTGTTGTGGATCCCATAATTGCATTCCACAGCACTGAGACTTTTCAAGTAGAAGGTGATGGAGTGCCATTTCTGGTTTTCGGGAGACTGTTGTGATAGTACCACACCCATTGCAAAGTCCAAACTGTCAGCTTCTACATGGAAGGGACATGAATCATCAGAAAAGTTGAGGATTGGAGTGGAAGTGACCATCTCTTTGAGCTTCTTGAATGCTTCCATCTGCACATTCTCCCATTTCCATCCCTCCTTGCCAGTGAGGTCAAATAGTGGGCAGGCATGGTGGGAAAAATCTTTAATAAAGTGCCAATAGAAATTGATGAAGCCCAGAAAAGACTGCACCTCTTTCTTGTTTGTGGACATGGGCCAGGTTGTAACACCAGCAACTTTGACCGGGTCCATCTCCACCTGTCCATCTGAGATAATCAGGCCCAAGTACTTGATTTGTGTCTTCTCAAACTTGCACTTGTCATGACAAAGGTAGAGTTTGTGCTGCTGGAGTCATTCCAGTACCAGGCATGTGATTCAGTGATGTTCATCAAGGTCTCGAGTAAAGATGAGAATGTTGTCAAGGTAGACACAGACCATGCCTTCCATTATGAGATTATAAAAGATATCATTTATCATGGTCTGAAAGGTGGCAGGACTATTAGTGAGACCAAAGAACATGACAAGCAGTTCAAAAAGACCACAGTTCATGTAAAAAGCTGTTTTCCACTCATCCCCTTTTCTTTATCTGGACATTGTTGTAACACCAATGGACGTCGAGCTTGGTGAAGTAACATGCTCCGCAGAGTTGGTTGATGAGTTTGGATGTGAGGAGTAGCAGATAACAAATTTTGACTGTGATGTCATTGAGGCATCAATAGTCTTGAACTGGTTGAAGGGACCCATCCTTTTTCTTGACAAAGAAAAAGGGTGAGGCCATGGGGAATTTGGAAGGGTGGATATGACCTGAAGCCCAAGTGTTAATCAATGAACTTGTTGAGTTGTCATTGTTCCTCAGGGGAGAGGGGATAGACCTTGCAGGAAGAGGGCATGACCCAGCATGAGCTCAATTGCATGATCCCATGGCTTACAGTTAGGAAGTGAGTCAAAGGATTCCTTGGAGAAAACATCCTCGAAGTCATGCAGGTGAGGAAGCACAGAGTCAGCCAAGGATTTGGGTGCACTGTTCTTATGGAAGGCCTCTGCGAGGCACTGGGAGACATTGATAATGCTCAACCTGGAAACCTAATAAAAACCTGTTAAAAGGCTTAAGAAGTATAACACAGGCTAGAGGAAGGGTGTGAGTTGGTACTAAATATCACTGCTGATACCCAAAAGTTATAGTGAGTAACATGAAATGATGAGGCACATTGCAAATAAACCCTAGAAGCATACAAAAAAGTTTGAGGAGGTTTGAAGGAGGTTCAAAAGAGGTTCAAAGGTGTTCAAAGAGGTTCAAAGGTGTTCAAAGATGCTCGAAGTAGGTTTGAGAGAGTTCAAAGATGTCCAAAATAGTTTGAGAAGTGTCAAAAAAGTCAGATTGATATCAAGGTATGTCAAGGAGCAAATATAGTGAATACAAAGTGTTTTTCAAAAGGCAATAGACAATAGATGATGAGTCGAGAGACTAATATGAAGGTTCAAAGAAGTTCACAATATTTCCCCAAACTTAGAGATGCAACATGAGGTTAAGACTCAAGAGAATGGCTCTTAAATCAAATGATAATGGAGAGGGTAACTCTTCTCTGTTCCCTTTGCTTCTCTAAGTAACTAATACAAGTCTATATACAATTTGAAGAAATAGTACTAAAAAGGAAATAATAACATGTGGAAAACATGAGGCAGTATGCACAGCAAATAAAGGTATTGTAAAACATAAAACAAATGAGAAACAATAATAAATAAAATGTACATTGTCCCAGGATAGTAAGAGTACCTGTCCTATTGCTTCAATATATCATTGAAATATAAAACTGCACTTATTGCATTCTAGATCTTTTGTCGTCTCTCCTCATGTCCAGTGGCACTCAGTATGCGATGAAATGGCTCATTCCAGATGTGCTGTGTAGGTAGAAAGGGTTTCAAAACAGTTATGTGGTGGCCGATGTCATTCAAAGTGGTGCAAAGTTATTTGAAAGCATTCGAAGTGTCATGAAGTTGTTCAAAGTCATTCAAAGTCGTCCAAAATAGCCTAAAAATGGTTCAAAGTCTTTTTTGTAGCATTTGTAGCAATTTGGAGAGGTTCAGAGCATGTGTCATGATGTGTCGATACAATTAAAAACCTTCTCCAGACCTTGGAGCATGCAATGGACCTATCAATGTTTGAGGTGGCATGCACCTCATGCGAAGGGTTGATGGCAGTGTAGAAAATTTGGTCACCTTCCTTGATCTCCTCCACTTCCTCTTCATCATTGTCTGAGTCAGATGCAAGATCTGGGATGTCTTCCAAGTCCACATCAGCCACAGGCATTGGACCAGCATGACATTTTTGTGTGCACTGTAAGAGGACCTTTTGCCCTCAACATTCAATAGCCCAAAATTGCCTCCTGCTTCCCCAGCTGGGTCACCATGAAGAGAGCCCATTCACTATATTCCTTGTACTGGAGAACTAGGTTGACAACCTCCCAAATCACCCTGGCTTTATTTGGGGAGCCATCCACATTGTAGACAGGTATAGCTCGGGATAGTGAGCAGGTATTAAGTTGTTTTTGTTGAACCAGGTGCAAATCAATGAAAAGGCCCATGGCACCTGAGTCCAGAAGAGCAGAGACACCAAGTACTTGCTCCCATATCCATGGTCTGCAGCTTGATCTTTAATTCTAGGGATCATTGGGAGGGGGAGGATGCCACAATGTACTTGCATGGTAGCTTATGCTCCCAAGACTTCAGTCTGGGTAAAGGTAGATACATCTTTAGCCACTTCAAAGGGGTCTGGAGAAGGAATGGTCATCGCATAAGATTCATCCTCTAGTGAATTAACAGACAGAACTTCAAAGTGGCTATTGTTATGGTCTTACATCTCCCTGGGGGGGACACTCTATTTTCTCTCACAATATTGTCTTGCTCATACATGCATTGTTACTCACCTCTTATTGTCTTGGCCTATGTTCTCTAGCTCTCTATTGTCTTGTGATGAACCCTTACCAATCCTATCATTCACCTCATCCCACACTATTGTATTCAGGCTTGCTTAGTTCTCACATTATTGTAGTTACAAGTATGGTAGCTACTATTGTTCCTTGTACTATAAATATGACAATACAATGACTAGGTCAACCAGCTTGACCTTAGCTTTTCTATGCTCTTAACCCGCAAACTAAGTCATCCTCATAGTTGCTTATGAGCGACTCCGACCTTCATCTGGATTAGACATTCCATCTGATGAACAATAAAGAGCTTTAGCCTAACAAAAGGTCAAGCTGATTTTTCTACTGCCAACTAAACTGGTTTAGGCAGAATTCAACCTTGTAACCTCTGGTTCTTATGAGAATCGGAAACACTGACCAACATTATGATGTTTGAACAGATTCACATCAGAACAGAATCAGATGTCTGCAGCCCCAGACCTCTACCCATGCTCAGTCCCCTCAATGGTGTAATAACCACCTATTTCTCTGACATGGACATACCACCCACTTCACCTGCTCCCCTGACCTCTGTCCTACAACCCATCGTTCTCCCATCTGACAAACTTGCAGCAGTCAGAATACGACCCCCAACCAACTTTGATGGCAACCAGACAAGGACAATGCTATTCCTTTTTGAATGTGGGACATACATCGATGCCAATCAAAAGGCATTCAAAAATGATCAACACAAGAATCTCTTTGTGCTGTCTTACATGAATGGGGAAATGTTGGGGGGATGGAAGCAGGCTTATCTAGAGGAGAGGTATTGGCACGATGTGCCTTGGGATAGCTTCACAAACTTTGCAGAGAAGGTCAAGAACACCTTCTCACCCATTGATAATGCAGGGAACACAAGAACACAGTTGTGAAACCTCTCTCAAGGGGGAAAGGGAGTACATTGCCCTATTCAAAGCACTCACTTACCAAACCAAAATCAGAGAAGACAGTGCTCTCATTGAGTACTTCATTGAGGGACTCAACAACAAGATTCTGGACAAGGTCTTTGGGATGGAGAACCCCCCAGACACAATTGAGGGGTGGTATACCCACTCAGCATGGGCAGAAGGACACTTAAAGAGGGTGAATATAATAAAAGAAAGAACCTACAGCAGAAGTGGAGGGGGAGGAACATTGAAAAAGGACCCCAACACTATGGATGTGGACACCACATGCCTCTTGTATGCAGAGAGAATGGAACATATAAAAAAGGGAAAGTGCTTCATCTGCCACAAGGCGGGGCACCAAGCATCCGAACACAAAGATGGGAAGGAACCCCCTTTCAAGAAAGAAGAAACAAAGAAACCTGAGCCAAAGAAGACACTGTGTGATCACTACATGAAGATTTGAGCATTGGTGAATGAGCTGGGAGAAGAAGATAAAGAGGCAGTCCTCAACCTGATGGTCGAGGAGGGTTTTTAAAGAGGCAGACTGAGTCAATGATGGACCCCACCAGAATAATAATTTCTTCTGTACTTATAGCGGATGTGAGTAGCCAATCGATGCACATCCCAGTTCACTATTTGTCAGAAAATGAAACCATCAAACTACCTGCCCTGATTGACTCGGGGGTGGAAGGCACTTTTATCAATCACAGAGTAGTCAAAAAACACAAACTAAAGAAGTGACCACTCTCATGAAAGATACTAGCAAGGAACATTGATGGAACACTCAACAAAAATGGAACAATCACTCACTACATCAATATCGACATAGAGATAGCAGGAGAAAAGGGAAGGACAAGGTTTTTGGTAACTGGTGATAGGTCCATTGTGTGCTTTAAGGTCTGGAGAACACTTCCAATCATATCAAGACATTATGACAGACACTCCAAATTGCTACAAATGCCATGAATTTGATTTAGAACTTATTTTATATTATTTCAAACACTTTCGAATGATTTCAAACAACTTTGAACAACTTTGAACCATTTCGTGACATTTCAAGCACTTTCAAAGAACTTAACACCACTTCGTTGTACATAGACTTGTATTAGAAAAGCAAAGGGAATAGAGAAGAAGTCACCCTCTCCCTTATCATTTGATTTAAGAGCCATTCTCTTGAGTCTTAGCCTCGCATCATATCTCTAAGTTCTGCAAAAAAAATATTGCAAACTTCTTTGGACTATCGTATTCGCTCCTCTATTTATCACACATTGCCCATTGCCTCTCAAAAAACACTTCTTATTTGCTGTATTTGCTCCTCGACACCAGTCTGACACCTTTGACTCCCTTTGAAACTACTTCAAACTACTTCATGCATCTTTGAACCTATTTCAAACTCTTTTGAACAACTTTGTATGCTCCCACAAACTATTCACAACATTTCTTACCATTTCATGTCCCTAAACACAACCTTTGGCTATCAGCAATGATATTTAGTACCAACTCGCACCCTTCCTCTAGCCTGTGTTATACTTCTTAAGCCTTTTAATGGGTTTTTGTTAGGTTTCCAGGTTGAGTATCATCACCAGACTAGGAAAAGAGGATGATTCCCATGGCTGCAGAAGGAAAACCTAAAGATTGATTGGGAGAAAGGTATGCTCTCCCTCAAACCCACCAGTAAACTTCTCCTTGGCAAAATTTGAGCCATGATCGAGCGGATGCAATGAGGCAATACTAATGGTGACCAGAGCCCCACTATAGATGACAAGGGGTTGACTGAACCAAGAGTAACATTGAGCCTGACTCTCAGAAGACTTCCTACAAGGAGTGCTGAAAAGACCTTTGGGGAAACTTACCCACTGCCGCTGAGCATGTGAAGAGTAGGCTCAGGATGGTTCATCTTGCAAAAGAGCTCTGCACTGAGGAGGGACAAGAAAACAATGGATCACCTTTGATAATGGACACTGACCCTGATGATGACCTGCAGACGCTGGTACTAAATGCCGTGGGCATCAAGATATCACCCTGCACTGAGGGAAGTCAGGAAGATGTGGACACTTTGTTTACATACATTTGAGGGGAACCCATGATCAGGGTATTTAAAACTAGTGAAGCACCCCCACAGAACATGACTATGCCCCACCAAATTATCAAAAACTCAGACAGATATCCTAGCTCATCTGATCCCGATTAACTAGTAGACTTGCATACTCTAACACCATGAACATTTGAGTAAAGACATCCATCTCAAAAGAACTTGCCCATAAAAGCGAGACCAGTGATGTGTTCAGTTGGTACTCAGTACAGAGTCTCAATGGAAGGGGTGAACACTAAACCTACAACTGCAGGCATGCTCAGGGTGAGGGGGTTTGCTTAGAGGGCCTCGGATTGTCCTTCGGGGTGCAGAGACTACGAAGAGGCTAGTACAGCAGTTTTCAATGTGTGCAATAGTTGTGTATGCTAAAGGGAAGATATCTGCAATAGCAGAAAAGTGCACAATGCAAAGGGGCAAAAATGTGTGGTGTGGAAAAATGTGCAATGAGAGCACAAAAAATGTGCAATGACAAGGAAGATGAAAGTGGGAGGTGCAGTGGGACAGGGACAGCACTGGGATGTGCTGTGAAGGTGATGCACAGGTTGGGGGTGCAAACAGAATGAGAGCACAATGAGCAGAAAAAGGTGCAAACAGTGTGCAAATGCAGCAGCTATACAAATAAATGCACAAATGGTGTGCAAACATGGCTATACAAAGGGTGCACTGCAATAGTGCACAAATTAGGACAAAGGATGCAATGCAGGGATGAAGCACAGCAATATGACAAGGGGATGCAAACAATATACAAATGCGGCTATACGAAGGGTGCACTACAAAGGCGCATGGACTGAATGCTGGTACACAGACTATGTGCAACGCTGACTGAGCTATGAACTATGAGGGTGGGGAAAGATCCTCTGGATTCTCTATCTGTCCACCTACTATATACAAATGGCTTATGTGATAAAAACAGTAAAATAAAGTATAAAAATAGAAAGTGCCATGCACTACCTACAAGCGCATCCATTCACCCATCTAAACCCGACCACACTATGCTGCTGCCTCAGCCAATATGATTTGCGCATGCTATAGCCCAATACCCAACTGTTCCAGTGCCATGCACTATTTTTGGTGCACTCTAGGTCCCATGCGCTCTTCCCTATTAATCCGCTTTGGTGTTATGTGTCGCATGCTGTGCCTTAGTAATAATGATGTGATCAACCTGTGCCAGTTACCAGATAAGGCGATGCTGATTGGAAATGTGGGAGAAGTATAAAAAGATGCTGTGTGAGGCCAAATAGCACCAAAGTGCCAGGGTTACATGAAAGTGCCCAAGTGTGCACAGTCCAATGCCAAATAGGTGCAAAGCACCCCAATTATGTGAGAATGTGCAGTTTGCTTGTGTTGGAATCATGGTGCACCTCAAATAAGTGCACAAGTAAGCTGGAAGCCATGATGCACAGTGCAATTGGCATGGTGGATTGTTGTGTGTGTGATAGGGCTTGTGCAATGAGTGCACAGCAGAGAATGTGAGTTGCAGGTAAAGCATAAAAGGAGTGCACAAAGGTGCACTGAGCACACAATAACTGTGAAAGGCAGATAAGGAGTGTGGGGGGGGCGCGCGGAGGCAGTTTGAAGCATAACAGGGCACATTTAGGGCACATGACAGCAGGCAGCTATGGGAGATCCAAAAGTGCAGTAGAAATGTAAAAGGTGCACAAAAGCACACCTAAATGATCAAAGGTGCACGGGAGTGCACGGGAGTGCATGGGAGTGCATGGGAGTGCATGGGAGCACACGGGAGTGCATAAAGTGGACAAAGGTGCAGGAAAGCAGACAGAGGCACATGGAAGCGCATGGGAGCACACTTAAGCATGCAAAAGCACATGAAGGCACACAAAAGTGCACTGTGCAAAGTGAGTAGAAGATGTCCAAGCGGTGTGCACAATTGTGAAAAATGCCATAGTATGAGCACAGGGTGATAGGGAGCCATATCAACAGTAGACAGGATGTGCAAAATATCATTGATATGGTCCAGATAGGACAGTGGTATGGTCAAAGAGTTGTATAGTCTTTGTTTATCTCATTGTGCATATAGCTTATATAAATACCTCTACTATTTAGAATACGAAGGAGCAACCAAAATGAAGTGTCTATCGGCCAGTTGTCAAGTTTCACAATATTGACCAAGGGGTCTTAGAAGCTGTTCAAAATGATGTGGAAGAGGAGGAACCAGGCATTGTGTCAGAGAATAGTGAGGCAAGTGAGGACTCTGCTGGCGAGATGGATGAACCTGAGCCTTTTTCTGAGTTGCACTTGCCCTCTACAGCTGAACAGGTGGTTCTCGAGTTTGACTGTGACATTGATATAAAATCGCCTTGGCTTCTTGATCTGTTGTCAGACATTCCAACAGTTACAGAACATGATGTGATGGCTTCTCCAGCTCCATCTGCCCTACATAACACTGAGGATGCCAATTTGGAAGCAATTTTCACTGATTGGTAGCGAGACAACACTTTTTTTCACATTTTTATAGTTATTTACATGAAAACTAGTTATTAACTGTTAATAACAGATGTGATGAACTAGTCCAGACCCTGTATGTTACTAACATATGTGACAAACTCCCATGGGAATTGTTCACAGAATCCTAATCATGACATACCATCTGACATTCATCACAAGTTCCCATTTTTGATCTTGGTCATGTCTAATCTTGTCCCTCCAGCCCACCTCGAACCCAGCAGCTGAAAATTCTGTGCCATTATTTCAGGATTCAGGTGAAGACCAAAGCACCTCCATCCACGATGCCAATGAGATCCAAGTCGACAATCTGATACTGGCTGACAGCACTTCTGATCACAATCTGTGTATGCATTCCTGATCCACCTTCTGATGCTTCTCAAGAGTCTGGACCCAGCACCCCTTCCAATCTAGGTTCTTTTCAGCCTGCCCCATTAGATCTCAAGGGTGAATTTAAGACTGGAATATCCATCCCTGCCCTCCAGGTCACAATGAATAACATACAAGCTCTGAAGAATGCAATTATTGAGGAAAGTGGGATGGCTCTCAAGAACATTGATCAACTCTGCTAAAACCCCAAATTATTATGCTGCACTCTGAACATGTTGGACATGCATCTTGTGAAGGTGCTATGGCACTTTATTTACTCTACCAATACTTCTTGCGATCATTATGAAACCATTCAAAAGGTTGACATGGCAGCCTATCTTGATGACGAGTTCTTGTCCTTGATTAGGCCAAACAAACCCTCAAGAAAATCTCGGGTGTTGTGCCAATGAAACATGACATGTGCATTTCCAGTTGCATTGCTTTCACAGGCACATACTCCCACCTTGACATGTGCCCATACATACTGTGATGCACCTCATTATGATGCAGATGGATTATCTTGATGGCAGTTTACAATGATCCCTATTGGCCCAGTATTTCAGGCTTTCTATGCATCACCTCAAGTGGCTACAGAGATGCACTATCTTGAGAAGAGGCTAACAGAGCTCTCGGAATATCTCAGGACATGTGATGGCCAAATGGAGTGCTATGATGACACTGTGTGCTTGCAGGACCTCTTGCAAGCCTGGGCTTCTGGACAATTCACTAAAGACAACCATTACAACTTTCCATTGATGGTGCACAGCTATATTGTAACAAAGCCTCCAACTGTTGAATGTTCATCTGGATCATCCATAATTTCTGCCCTGGACTGCATTACACAAAAGCTGATATTCCAGTCATTCCTGGTCCCAATAAACCCCACAAAATCAACTTGTACTTATTTCCATCACTCCATCATGTCGCTGCTATACAATGTGAAGGCCTTATAATATTTGATGCATCTACATCTAGGGAGATACCACAATTTATTTCCATGATCATGATAGCATTGGCTGATAGCTGGCACCACTTCCATGTCTGGCTTTGTCAGACACAGTGGCAAACAAGGGTGCTGGGTCTACTGTGCAATTACTAAGCACCATCAAGAGGGGGATGGGCATTATTTCCCAGTGATGTCCAAACCTAATTCCTATGCAGTGACAGGATATGATCAGAATGATGTTACATTCAAGGATCTACATATTTTCCAACAAAATATCCATGCACCATATGAAAGAAACCTGTGACTGTTGCTTTCAGCTCAAAATCCTACCCAGTACAGAGACCATCACCTTGCAACTGGTCTTTGCAAACCCATGCTCTTTTCTGGGCCTATAACACTTGGTGTACCTGCCATCTTTATTATGGATCTGATGAATCTTTCAGTTCTGAATGACCCTAATCTCCTTCTGTGTGTGGCAAGGTATCAGAGTTCAAGATCACTACTACCAAGGTTGGGACTTGGTCAGGAAAAACACTGGACTTCTGGTCAGACCTGGTCATTGGTGGTCAGAGGGCTCAGAGGTTCCAGGCAGAATCCACTGGGCAGTAGCAGGCCAGGTAAAAGAGGTCAGAGAGGACATGGCTTCAACTTGTAAGAATTGTGTCCTTCTCCAAGAAACTAGATGATTTCATAGATGAGAACCTGTGGAAGGGCTACATCATCCCATCTAAATTACCCATGGCATCCCCATTTTTCTTTGTTGTGAAGAAGGACACTGATGCACTACAGCCCTGCCAAGACTACCGGTATCTAAACTATGGGACCATTAAGAACTCTGACCCTCTTCCCCTGATCAGAGACTTGCTTAACAAACTGAAAGGAACTAGATGGTTCATGAAATTGGACATCAGATGGGGATACCACAACATCAGGATTAAAAAGGGGGATGAGTAGAAGACTGAATTCAAAACTAACAAGGGGCTGTTCAAACCCAAGGTTATGTTCTTCAGCCTCTGCAATTCCCTGGCTACTTTCCAGGTGATGATGAATGACATCTTCTGGGACATGCTCAATGAGGAATGGGTGGTCATTTATATGGATGATATCCTGATTTTCTCAAGAGACTGAAAGGAACATGAGGAGAGAACCAGATGAGTCCTGGCAAGATTATCAGAACATGATCTCTATCTGAAGCTGGAAAAATCCAGATTTGACATACAAGAGGTCAAATTTCTTGGATTGATTTTTTGACCCAATGAACTTGCCATGGACCTGACAAAACTTAGTGGGATACGCCACTGGCTGCCACCTGTCAACGTCAAAGGGGTGCAATCATTCCTGGGCTTCAGGAACTTTTACTGCAGATTCATCAGAAACTTTGCAATGATCACCAACCACTGAATGACCTCACCAGGAATGACCAACAGTTTAACTGGACATGTGAGTGTCAGGAAGCCTTTGACATGCTAGAATGAAAGTTTGCAGAAGCACCAGTGCTACTCATGCCCAACATGAACAAGCCCTTTGTGGTGGAAAGTAATGCATCTAAATATGCCACTGGAGTAGTATTAAAACAGGCAGATGGTGATGGCGACTGGCACCCATGCAGGTATATCTCACACTCCTTCTCTCCTACTGAACAGAACTATGAGATTTATGATTAGGAACTATTGGGGATAATACAGGTGCTAGAAACTTAAAGGCACTACCTCCAAAAATCTGAGCACCCCACAACAATCCTATTGGATCACAAAAACCTGATGTATTTCAGGACTGCCCAAAAGCTGAACTGACAACAGGCATGATGGAGTTTGTTTTTATTGCAATTTGATCTCTGGCTAGTACACGTGCCAGGGAAGCAGATGGTACAATCTGATGCACTGTCCAGGTGAGATGATCATATACCTGAGACAGATGACAATAATAATGATGTCATCATGCTTGAAAAAGAAATGTTCGTGTGGGTAATCGATACTGAACTGAAGGAGGTTGGCAGAGAGCCTTATGGGGGATAATCTCCTGAAAGAGATCATCTGATCGATCAAAACTGGGGGAACACCCCTGATCAAATCAGCAGTCGAGGATTGGAGAATGGACAGCAATGGAATGGTCTTCTTCAGAGACCACTGCTACATTCTACAAAATGAGGACCTGCAGAGAAACAACAACATCCTTACAGAACACCCAGGTCAATTCCAGATGCTAGAACTAGTCCAAAGGGACAACTGGTAGCTGGAAATGATGGTCTTCATCAAAAACTACATTGACAGCTGTGCAGCATGCCAACAAATGAAGGTGAACACACACCTGACAATACCTCCCTCCTGCCAATCAAATCTGAGGCAACTCAACCCGTTGCACTAGTGACAATGGATTTCATCACAGACCTGCCACCAAACATGGGCTCTGACACAATTATGGTCATGGTCGACCATGGACTTATGAAGGGGGTAATTTTCATCCCTTGTGGCAAAACTGTTGATGCTTTGGGAGCAGTGGATTTTTATTTAGACAGTGTATTCAGGAGATTCGGGCTGCCAGACAAAATCATATCGGATAGAGACCCCCAATTTGCAGCAAACACTTTCCAAGAGCTTGGAAGACTGCTAGGAATCAAACTAGCCATGAGCACTGCCTACCACCCTCAGACTGATGGAGAAACTGAACAAGTTAACCAGGAACTTGAGGTTTAGCATCATTCATCCATAAAATCTACACCCTTTTTCTTGATGATGGGAGCATACTCTAAAGTGATCCCTATAACATATAAAAAAAAAAATCTACAAATCTACCTGCTGCCGACAGAGGCTCGACAACCTGAGCAATGCCAGATGAGAAGCACTCACAGCACATGAACTGTCCCACCAGACGATGATCCCCCAGACAGGCAAATCTTTCACTTTATTCAAGGTGGGGGAAAGGGTCTGGTTGGATTCCAGGAATCTCAAGCTGGGATATCCCATGTGAAAACTGGTCCCTAAGCATGAGGGCCACTTCCTAATTGCACAAGCCATATCAACACATGCATATAAACTAAAGTTACCCCCACAATGGAAGATCTATCCAGTGTTCCACATGGCCCTACTCATGCTGTACAAAGAGAATGATACACACAGCCCAAATAACCTACTTCCTCCTTCCAAACTGATTGAAGGGGAACTAGAACACGAGGTAGAAGCAGTTATAGCCCATAGGAAAAGAGGCCCAGGAAGACAGTTCCTTGTGAAATGGAAAGGCTACCCCACCTCAAAGAACACATGGGAGCCTGAGGAACATTTAAAAAATGCCAAAGAGATACTGGACAACTACAAGAAACTAAAAAACCTCCTTCCAAAAGAATGAATGCCCTCCATCTCATTGCACTCACCTGACCCAACCTGACCCTGAACTAATGTTCTCCACCATTTTAGACTTCATCGAAGACAAACACAAAACTGATAATAAATGATGCCTTTTAGAGAAACTGCGCTGCCTCCCTATGCTGTGAGACATCACAGAAAACCTTTTTAATACCTACAGAACTATCATCACACAAGAAAGAATTTTTTGAAGACTGGCCAATGAGGCCCACTGATAGGTCCACTGTGCACTATAAGGTCTGGAGAAGCTTTCCAATCATATTGATACACTATGACAGATGCTCCAAACTGCTACAAACACCACAAAATTGACCACAAACCCCTTTCAAACATTTTCGAACCATTTCACACTACTTTGAATGACTTTGAATGACTTTGAACCATTTCATGACACTTCGAATGACTTCATACTACTTTAAATAATATCGGCTGCCATATAGCTGTTTTGAAACCCTTTTGATACATGCTGAACACCCAGAGTGAGCCAATTCACCACATATTGAGCACTACTGGACACAACGAGAGACGATGAGAGATTTAGAGTGTGATAATAGTGTTTAGATGTTTCAATGATATATTGAAGCAAAAGATAAGTACTTTTACTATATGGAAACACTGTATGTTTCAATTATTTATCATTTCTCATTTGTTTTATGATCTACGAAGTCCTCATTGTTGGATATATTGCCTCATGTTTTACACATGTTTTATTTCCCCTTTTAGTACTATCTCTTCAATTTGTATATAGACTTGTATTAGTTACTTAGAACAGCAGAAAAAAAGCAATGGGGAACAGAGAAGAAGTTACCCTCTCACTCATCGTCTGATTTAAGAGCCGTTCTCTTGAGTCTTATCTTTATGTCGTATCTCTAAGTTCTGCAAAATATTGTGAACTTCTTTGAACTTTCATATCAGTCTCTCGACTTATTGCCTATTGCCTATCACCATTTGAAAAACACTTTACATTTGCTATACTCACTTCTCAATATACCTTGAACTACTTTGAACCACTTTGACATTCCTTGAAACTTCTTCGAACTATTTTGCACACCTTCAAACTTCTTTCAAACTATTTTGCACACCTTCGAACATCTTTTGAACTATTTCAAACTTCTTCATATGCCTCTAAAGACTGTTTGCAACACACTTCATCACTTCACGTCGCTCACTACAACTTTTGGGTATCAGTGGTGATATTTAGTACCAACTTGCACCCTTCCCTCGTATCCTTCCTCTAGCCTGTGTTATACTTCCTAAGCCTTTTAACAGGTTTTTGTTAGGTTTCCAGGTCGAGTATCATCACCACATGCTAGACATGCTCACTTTCATCGATTTATTAAACAGAGAAGCTGAACCACACCCCATGGTAATTGCACCAATACCAAGGATGCTGTACCCCACTGTTCTTGTCAAGTGTGATGAAGAACAGGACAATGACTATGACAGCATGCCAAGTTCACCACCCCCACCAAGAACTCCCATGTTGACCACACCATCTCCTCCTGCTGACTCTCCACCACCATGGTGGATGCAGAACTCCATTTGTTTCATGTGCACACAAATAGGACACTTTTCCTCGCACCATCCCAAGTACACATTCCCCCACTCCCATGCATGCTGACCCAAACACATGCCAATGCTATGCCCCCATGCACTGCCACAAGATCAAACAATCCCACCACAACACTGCACCACATAAACTGCCCAACTTCATGTAATCTAACCACATTGCTATAATTATTCTGGGCATTCTCTTTAGCGGTGGTCTTGCCACCATGTCTCTTTACTTGGTGCATCATATTTTTCTGAATGGCAAACTGGCATTGCACACACATCTGCCCCTCTGCTCCATGAATTAACAGTCCAGTCCACTTCACTACAGACATAGAGCTGGACAAAATCAAGACCCTGACACCTGCACATGTTGAAGACTCATCTCTCACTATCAACATGTTCGCAACCAGAGCAGAGGATTCTGGAATTTTTATGCTGTTCGACCCTATGCAAACAATCAGACTCCAAACTTTTGTGGATGAAAGTTAGGGGGGGGTAATGTTAGGGTCTTACATCTCCCTGGGGGGGACACTCTATTTTCTCTTACATTATTGTCTTGCTCATACATGTATTGTTACTCACCTCTTATTGTCTTGGCCTATGTTCTCTAGCTCTCTATTGTCTTGCAATGAACTCTTATCAATCCTATCATTCACCTCATCCCATACTATTGTATTCAGGCTTGCTTAGTTCTCGTGTTATTGTAGTTACAAGTATGGTAGCTACTATTATTCCTTGTACTATAAATATGACAATACAATGGCTAGGTCAACCATCTTGACCTTAGCTTTTCTATGCTCTTAACCTGCAAACTAAGTCATTCTCATAGTTGCTTATGAGTAACTCCAACCTTCATCTGGATTAGACATCCCATCTGATGAACAATAAAGAGCTTTAGCCTAACAGTTATGGACAGGCAATGAGGGCATACTGTTCACTCATCACAAGCAGAAAAATCCTGTTCCTCCACCTCTTCCTCTTTAACTTCCTCTTTCTCCAGGCCTTCAACATCCACCAGTGCCAGCAGGTCCTGGAGGAGCTCATCTCGTCCCTCAGGTGTGAGTTTATGGATGTCTTGGTGGTGGGGACAATTTTGAGCCATGTGTCGAGTTTCCCCACAATGGTAGCAGAGGTCTAGCCTGCAAGCTCGACTATGGGCTGCATCAACATCCATCAGAGCAGGGGTGTTGGAGCTCAATGCAGCCAGTTGGCACATAGGGATGGGATTAGGATGAGTGAGTGCTCAATTAAAGGTGTGAGGTGCATGAGTGGTGGTAGGAGTGTGGAAGGCCACAGTAAATGCCACATTTGTAAGTTGGTTCTCATTACAGAGTGAAGCAGCCTCATACCAAGCATTTATATCATTATCTGCTGGGTGTCCCTCCAACATCTGTGCAATCTGGTCTTCAATTTCCCAATTAAGACCTCGACAAAACTTCACCACCATGGGCAACCCACTCCCATACCTCACCATATCCACCAAGTCTTGAAATTCATCGATGTAGTCATCCACAGATTGATGCACTTGGTAGTAGGAAGTGGATTCAAGGTGCATTACAGCTCATTGGTGCTCATTGAGGGGGCAGAAGTGTCATATAAACTCATCATGAAAGTCACCCCAGATGGGAAATGGAAGGGCACCATGCTTCTTGGTCTGGCATAATATATGGTCAACATAGAGATAGGCGTGCTCAGATTTCATGTATGTGAGGGCCCAATAAATTTTAGTGGCATCATCCACAAATTGGTTTGGGCATAGACTGATGTACAACTCACAGGAATTGAGGAAGGCACATCCCTGGGAACATGCATCATTGAATTCAGTGGGGGCACGGTGATGTGTTCAGTTGGTACTCAGTGCAGAGTCTCAATGGAAGGGGTGAACACTAAACCTACAAACTGCAGGTGTGCTCGGGGTGAGGGGGTTCACTTAGAGGGCCTTGGATCATCCTTCAGGGCACAAAGACTATGAAGAGGCTGGTACAGTGGTTTTCAATGTGCGAACTAGTTGCGAACACTAAAGGGAAGATATATGCAATGGCAGAAAAGTGCACAATGCAAGGGGGCAAAATTGCACAGTGTAGAAAAACATGCAACAGGAGCACAAAAGTGCACAATGAAGAGGGAGATGAAAGCAGGAGGTGCAGTGGGATGAGGACAGCACTGGGATGTGCTGGGAGGGTGACACTAATATGGCTCCCTATCACCCTACATGCATACTACAGCATTTTTTGTGATTGTGCACACCTCCTAGATGGCTTCCGCACACCTCCTAGATGGCTTCCGCACACCTCCTAGATGGCTTCCGCACACTTTGCATAGTGCACTTTTGCATGCCTTTGTGCACTTTTGTGCACCTTTGTGTGCTTCCATGTGCTTTTGTGCACCTTTTACATTTCTACTGCACTTTTGGTTCCCCCATAGCTGCCTGCTGTCATGCACCCTAAATGCGCCCTGTTACGCTTCAGACCGCCTCTGTGCGCTGATGATACTCAACCCAGAAACCCAAACAAAACCTACTAAATGGCTTCGGATGGTATAACACGAGTCAGAGGAAGGGTGCGAGGTGGTACTAAATATCACTGCTGAAACCAAAACATTGTGTTTAGTGATGTGAAAGGATGGATTGTGCTATGAATAGTCTGTAAGGGCATACAAAGGTGTTCAAAAGAGTCCGAAATAGGTTCAAAGTTGTGTGAAATAGGTTCAAAAAAGGTTCAAAGAGTTTCGAAGTTGTGCGAAGTAGTCCGAATAGGTTCGAATAAGTTCGAAGAGGTTCGAGGTGTATCGAAGAGCGAGTTTAACAAATGTGAGGTGTTTGTCGAATGGCGATAGGTGATGGGCAATAAAATCAGAAGTGAATATGATAGTTTTGAAGAAGTTCACAATATTTTCCAAAACTTAGAGATACAATGCGAACTAGGACTCAAGAGAACAGCTCTTAAGTCAGATGATAAGTGTGAGGGTAACTTGTGCTGTTCCCTGTTAATTCTATTTTTTTTTCTAACTAACTAATACAAGTCTATATACAAAATGAAGAGATAGTACTAAAAAGGAAATAAGAACATGTGTAAAACATGAGGCAAATATATCAAACAATGAGGACTTGTAGATTATGAAACAAATGAGAAATAATAAATGATGAAACATATAGTGTTCCCATATAGTAAAAGTACTTCAATATTTCAATGAGACACAAAAACGCACTTATCGCATTCTAACTCTCTTGTACTCTCTCCTTGTGTCTGGTAGTGCTCGATATGTGATGGAATAGCTTGTTCCGGATGTTCAGCATGTGTCAAAAGTGTTTCAAGATGACTATATGGCGGCCGATATCATTCAAAATGCTGCCAAAGTCGTTTGAAGTGTTGCAAAATAGTTCGAAAGCATTTGAAATAGTTTGAAGTCATCTGAAATAGTGCGGAATAAATCGAAAAGTGTTCAAAGTTGATTTTGTGGTGTTCATAGCGATTTGGAGTGTGTGTCATAATGTCTCGATGTGAGTGGGAATGTTCTCCAGACCTTAAAGTGTGTAGTGGATCTATCAGCACCCCCCCCACACTCCTTATCTGCCTTTCACAGTTATTGCACGCTCAATGTGCCTTCGAGCACTCCTTTTATGCTTTACCTGCAACTCACATTCTCTGCTGCACACTCATTGCACAATCCCTATCACACACACAACAATCCACCACACCAGTTGCACTGGGCATCGTGGCTTCCAGCTTACTTGTGCATTTATTTGAGGTGCACCATGATTCAAACACGAGCAGACTGTGCATTCTCACATAGTCTGGGTGCTTTGTGCCTATTTGGCATTGGACTGTGCACACTTGGGCGCTTTCATGTAATCCTGGCACTTTGGCACTATTTGGCCTTGCACAGCATCTCCTTATAGTTCTTCCACATTTTCAATCGGCATTGCCTTATCTGGTAACTGGCACAGATTGATCATGTCATTATTACTAAGGTGCAGCATGCGACACATAACACCAAAGCGGATTAATAGAGAAGAGTGCATGGGACCTAGAGCACACCAAAAATAGTGCATCGCACTGGAACAGTTGGGTATTGGGCTATAGCATGCGCAAATCTTATTGGCTGAGGCAACGGTATAGTGTGGTCAGGTTTAGATGGGCGAATGGATGCGCTTGTGGGTAGCACATGGTGCTTTCTATTTTTACACTTTATTTTACCATTTTTATCACATAAGCCATTTGTACATAGTAGGTGGACAGATAGAGAATCCAGAGGATCTTTCCCCCCCTCATAGTTCATAGCTCAGTCAGCATCACACATAGTCTTTGCACCAGCATTCAATCCATACACCTTTGTAGTGCGCCCTTCATATAGCCATGTTTGTGTATTGTTTGCATCCCCTCATTGTATTGCTGCGTTTCATCCCTGCATTGTGTCCTTCATCATCGTTTGTGCACTATTGCAGTGCACCATTCGTTTAGCTGCATTTGTGCACCATTTGTGCATTTATTTGTATAGCTGTGTTTGTGCACCATTTGCACCTTTTTCCACCCCTTGTGCTTTCATCCCGTTTGTGCCCCCAACCTGTGCACCACCCTCACAGCACATCCCAGTGCCATCTTCATCCCACTGCACCTTCTGCTTTCATCACCCTCATTGTTGCACACTTTTGCGCTCCCATTGCACGTTTTTCTGCACTGCGCATTTTTGCCCCTTTGCATTGCACACTTTTCCTGTTATAGTCAAGGTTCCTACTATCAGTCGAGGCTCTTAAGTGTCGACATTAAAGCAAGGAGTTCGTCAAAGAGTCACTGAGGCTCGTAAGCGACAGTCGAGGATGGCTTAGCTGGAGTTCATTAGGAACATAAGAATGACCAGGTCAAGCTGAGCTTGACTGGTCCTGTATTTGCAGTTTAAATACTACAAGCATAAGATCGTAAATAGAATGAGTCATACTACAAGAACAATAAGAACAATAGGAACAATAAGAACAATAGAAAATGAAAAGACAATACTATCACAATAGCGAGAGAAATGAGGATAACGGTGACAATAGCAAGTAAGTGCTTGTCATAGGTAAGATGTCTGGAGACAATAACATGAGAATGTGTACGTAGAAAAAGAATTCGATTTCCCCATCCATAACATCAGCTCCTTCTCAAGATTTTGAGTCCCATCCAAAATTAGCCCCTCGCTGTCCTCATAGGATCAAATGCGACTACCTCTCCTTCAGTGGTTGCCATGAACATGCTAAAGGTTGTGGCAGTTGGAGCATTGTGGGCGTAGACCCTAGCCTGTAGTTCAATTTCGTTTGTCTGTGCGAACCTTATGGAGGTGCCGGTTATGAACATCGTGATGGGAAGAAGGGGTGGCGCAGTCAGGATTCTGAGTCAGATAAGAATGTAGAATGTAAACATAAAGAGAATCGCGATGCCAAAGACGGCGCTGAGAGTGATAGCAGCGTTTAAGTTAGAGGTCATCATGGTTTGGATTTAGGTTGTCTGGTGACGTGGCGGGTTGTCACATGATGAGTTGCTTGGGCAGAAGAGAGCGGAATTCTCGGGTCACCACCGTCGGCTGTGTGGGCACTGGTACTCCGGGCAATGCGATGATTCGTGCGCACATGAAGCATACGGAGTTTCGCATCCATGGTAGTGCGGGCGGATATTCTGGTGTGGGTCGTCTGGGATGAGGTGTAGATGTGCATGGTGGTGGAGGTGGCGAAGACGGATACTGGGGTGGGGGTGAAGGAGATGGTGACATCAGTTGTTCTAGTGTCATCTTGGACCCTTTGTCTTCTTCATCATCAAGGGGTTCTATAATGAATATCCGTTGTGGTGTGGGGACTCGCTCTCCAGGTCTGTAGTTGAGAGCTTGCTCATCTAAGCTCCTCATGAAGGGGAGCAAATCCAGGTGGTAGGCTTCTTTGGTCAGGTGCCAGAACACCTGCTCGAGGGAAGAGATTGCTCAGTAGGTCTGGAATAAGTTGTGCACTGTCCCATTGAGCAGCACTCGATCCTGGGTCACAGAGAGCAGTCTCTCTTCATTTCGGGAGTCGTTAGTATCGCGGACAAAGCTCAAGATCAGTTCGAAGGTTGTAATCGGGTCGGGGTCGGGCGTGGCATTCATAAAGAAATGTAGAGGGCGGCTCATGACGGGAGTAGGTTGTGAGTGGACTTGTAATCTTCCAAAATTTCTGGGGCGTTCCTTAAGTGAGCTTCAGGTTCCCAGGTATTTTCTGCGGTGCTGTAGCCCTTCCACTTCACTAGGAATCGGGTCCTTTGGCCCACCTTTTTGTGGGCTAAAATAGCCTCGACCTCGTGTTCGAGTTCTCCTTCGATCAGCTCGGGGGGTGGAGGAAGAAGATTTGGCCCATGTGTCTCATTCTCCTTGAAACGTGTAAGGAGGGAGGCATGGAAAATGGGGTGCATTCTCCACTGCAAAAGGAGCCTCAACTCATAGGCATGGGAAGAGATTACTCGCATGATAGGGAATGGCCCTTCATGCTTAGGTGCGAGCTTCCTGGTCAGGTATCCCAACTTCAAGTTCCTTGAGTCAAGCCAAACTCTCTCTCCCACTGTGAATGGGCGGAAACCTCATCCGTTTCATCCGATCATCACCTGTCGGGATAGTTCGTGTGCCGCCAAGGCTTCCCGCTGTACATTTCCCAATTCAGCTATCCTCTGCTCAGTAGCCAGCACATTCGTTTTCTCATAGGTCATGGGGATGGCCCTAGGGTGAGTTCCCATCATTACGTAAAATGGAGTATTTTTAATTGCCGAATGGTGCTTTTGATTGTGTGTGAATTCAGCGGTAGTAAGGTGTCTTTTCCACTGTGAAGGTTTGTTTGTGCAGAAGATCCAGAGATAGATTTCAAGCTCCTGATTTACTTGTTCCATTTCCCCATCAGTCTGTGGATGATAGGCCGTGCTCATTGCTAGTCCTATTCCTAGGAGCCTTCCCAGTTCCTGGAATGCATTTGAGGCAAAGCATGGGTCGCGATCCGATATGATCTTGTCTGGGAGGCCGAATCTTCTAAATACATTGTGCAGATAAAGGTCTGCCGCTCCTAGTGTGTCGACGGTCTTGTTGCAGGGGATAAAAATCACCCCCTTAGTAAGACCATGGTCTACCATGACCATGATGGTATCACACCCATCGTTCATAGGTAGATCTGTGATGAAGTCCATTGTGACGAGTGCAAATGGTCATGTGGCTTCCAATCTGATCAGCGATAGCAGTGGTGATGTTGGATGCATGTTCACCTTCATTTGTTGGCATATGGCGCAGCCATCTACGTAATTCCTGATGAAGATTGTCATTCCCAGCCACCAGTAGTCCCTCCATACCAGTTCCAGAGTTTGGAATCGCCCGGGGTGTCCTGTAAGTAAATTGTCGTGGTATTTCTCCACGATTTTCCTCCTTAACTCTTTGTCATCTGGGACGTAGCATCGGTCTTCGAAAAAAACTGTCCCATCATTTTCCATCCTCCAGTCTTCTACTGCCGATTTGATCGGTGGCGTTCCTCCTTCCTTGATGGCCCTTACTATCTCTTTTAGTAGGTCATCACACATCATGCTTCCTGCCAGTACTTCTTTCAATTCAGTGTCAATAGTCCATGTGAAGATCTCATCTTTTAATAATGTGATGTCATCATTGTCATCGTCGACATCGGGTATGTGGTCTCCTCGTCGTGATAGGGCATCAGATTGTATTATCATTTTTCCTGGCACATGTACTAATTGGAGGTTAAATTGCGATAGGAAAAGGCTCCATCTTGCCTGTCACTGGTTCAGTTTCCATGCCATTCTAAAGTACATGAGATTCTTGTGATCTGACAGGATCGTCATGGGGTGTTTGGATCCCTGGAGGTAATGTCTCCAGGTCTCCAGTGCTCATATTATTCCCAGGAGCTCCTGATCATAGATCTCATAATTCCATTCGGTCGCCATTAGGGAGTGGGAGATGTAACCACAAGGGTGCCAGTCTCCATTAGTGTCGGTTTGTTTCAGGACAGCCCCTGTTGCATATTTTGAGGTGTCGCTTCCAATTACAAATGGCTTCTCAGTGTTCAGCATTAACAGTACTGGTGCCTCAGAGAATTTCCTTTTTAGTGTGTCAAATGCTTCTTGGCATTCATTTGTCCAATTGAAGGGTTGATCCTTCTTTGTCAGGTCATTGAGCAGCTTCGTGATTGTGGCGAAGTTGCTGATGAATCTCCAATAGAAATTCCCAAAGCCCAGGAACGATCTAACCCCCCTTGACGTTGGTTGGGGGTGGCCAGTCTTTGATTCCGCTTAATTTAGTTGGGTCCATGGCTAGCTGGTTCGGTCACAGAATCAGTCTGAGAAATTCAACCTCTTGTATGTCAAACCTAGACTTTTCAGGTTTCAGGTACAGGTTGTTTTCTCTAAGCCTTGCTAGAACCCTCCTCGTTCTTTCCTCATGCTCCTCTCTGTTTTTAGAGAAGATAAGAATGTCATCCATGTAGATTACCAGCCACCCCTTGTTTAGCATGTCCCGGAAGATATTGTTCATCATTGCCTGGAAAGTCGCCGGGGAGTTACAGAGTCCGAAAAACATGACTTTGGGCTTGAACAGCCCCTTATTGGTCTTGAACGCTGCTTTCCACTCGTCTCCCTTCTTAATTCTGACGTTGTGATATCCCCATCTGATGTCTAGTTTCATGAACCATCTTGCCCCTTCAGCTTGTCGAGTAGATCACCGATCAATGGAAGGGGGTAAGAGTTTTTGATGGTCCCTTCATTCAGATACCAGTAGTCTTGGCAGGGTCGAAGTGCATCAGAGTCCTTTTTTGCTACGAAGAAGAACGGTGACACCATGGGTGACTTGGATGGGGCAATGTATCCCTTTCTCAAATTATCATTGATGAATTCATCCAATTTTTTCTGTTCTGCCAGGGTAATGGGGTAGACCTTGCAGTCTTTCGGGATGAAGTTCAGTTTGAGCTCGATTGCATGGTCCCATGGTCTAGACTCGAAGAATCTTTCCGATGCTGCTTTCTCGAATATGCTCCAATACTCTTTGTATTTATCAGGGAATAGATCATCGAGCGACTGCATCTCCTTGTCGCCCTCCTTTTCATGGGCGAGCCTTTGCGAGACGGAGGTCTTTGCTCAGATGTACGTGGTATTAGAGTAAGCTACCCTGCCAGTTGATCGAGATCAAGTGATGCATGTGATGTGCCTGAGTTTTTGGTAATTCGGGGGAATGTAGTCATGTTCGATCGTAAGGGGGGATTCCTCGGTTCTGAACACCCCGATCATCAGTTCCCCTCGAATGTAGGCAAACAGTGCATCCATTCCATCATGATCCTCCCTCGTGCAGGGCAGTAAGTTGATGCCCTCAGTGTCTAGTGTCAGTATTTGCGGGTTGATTCCAGAGTGGGTGTTCGTTGCCAAGTGTGATTCATTGCCATCAGGTTCATCCTCAGTGCAAAGTCCTCTTGCAAGATGAACCATCCCGAGCCTACTCTTCACGTGCTCAGCGGCGGCAAGGTGGGTTTCCCCAAAGGTCTCCCCAGCACTCCTTATAGGTAGCCTCTCAAGAGTCAGGCTCAACGTTACTCTCGATACAGATGACCCCTTGTCATCTAGAGTGGGACTTTGCTTACCAGTGATGGTGCATGATCATTTGATCATAGTCTGGATTTTCCTCATAAGGAGACCCTCGGTTGGTTTGTCAATCAGGGTCCCCAGTTTCCAGTTGATAATTGGGTTGCATCTTTGAAGCCAGGAGTAACCCAGGATGATCCTCTCCTTTCCCAGCCCCGTTATGAGCATCCTCATCTTCTCATCTTTTCCTCCGATTTCTGTGTCGATGTAAATGTAATGGGAGATCGTTCCATTCTTGTTTAGGGTTCCATCAACGTTTTTTGTGAGGATCTTTCTTGTGAGTGGGATTTTCTTGAATCCGAGTCTTTTGACGACTCGGTGATCGATGAACATTTCTCCTGCCCCAGAGTCGATTAGGGCAGGTAATTTGGCTTTTGTGTCTCCTAATATGCAGTAAACGGGAATGCACATAGATTGGTGGCTCACTTGCACTATCATTACAGTTGAGACGATTACTCTGGTGGGTTCCACTGCCGATGTGGGCCGCTGCCTTAAAAACCCTCCACCACCATAAGATCCAGCACCTCTTCTTTCTCCTTCTCTTCCAACTCGTTGATAAGTGCACGGATCTTTGTATAATGGTCGCGAGGTGTCTTCTTCATCTCTTTCTTTTCTTCTTTTGCAGGCAGTTCCTTCCCTCCTTTGTGATTGCTTGCCCTATGTCCTGCTTTATGACAAATAAAACATTTCCCTTTCTTCATATGTTTGAGCCTCTCTGCATAAGAGAGGCATGTCGTGTCCATGTCCATGGTGTTCGGGTCTTTTGAAGAGCCTCCTGTTCCTCCCCTTCCCACCTTACTGTAGGTTCTTTCTTTTATCGCCTTTGCCTGCCTCAGGTGCCCCTCTGCCCTTGCTGCATGAGCATACCATCCTTCAATGGTGTCAGGCGGGTTCTCCATTCCAAATACCTTGTCTAGGACTCGATTGTTGAGTCCGTCTACGAAATATTTAATTAGCGCGGCATCTTCTTTGATCTTGGTTCGATAGGCCAGTGTTTTGAACTGGGTGATGTATTCATCTACTCCTTTTGCTCCCTGCAAGAGCGCTCAGAGTTGGGTGTGTGCATTCCCTGCATCGTCAATCGGTGAGAACACTGCACGTACTTTTGCAATGAATTCCTGGAATGTATCCCAGGGCTTTGATTCAATATATCTTTCTTTCAGATAGGCCTGCTTCCAAGGCCCTGCTGTCCCTCCATTTATATAAGAAAGCATGAATAGGATTTTATGGCGATCATCTGGGAATGTGATCATGTTCGCGTCGAAGTAGGCCCCGCATTCGAGGAGGAAGAGCATAGCCTTCACTCTATCCCCGGAGTAGTCAGTCAGAACCCTCATCTTGATTTCAGTGGGACGAGTGGTAGGGGCGGTGGGTGCAGTGGGGATGGTGGGAGTGGATGAGGTTGCCATGTTTCTTTATCGGGTAGGGTAAGGTCGGGTGGTTCTCGTAAGAATCGTGTCATAGTGTATGTGCTGCCTAGACTGAGGTTAGTCAGCAGAGTTCAGATCAGCTTGATCTTTTGTTATAGTCAAGGTTCCTACTATCAGTCGAGGCTCTTAAGCATCGACGTTAAAGCAAGGAGTTCATCAAAGAGTCACTGAGGCTCATAAGCGACAGTCGAGGATGGCTTAGCTGGAGTTCATTAGGAACGTAAGAATGACCAGATCAAGCTGAGCTTGACTGGTCCTGTATTTGCAGTTTAAATACTACAAGCATAAGATTGTAAATAGAATGAGTCATACTACGAGAACAATAAGAACAATAGGAACAATAAGAACAATAAAAAATGAAAAGACAATACTATCACAATAGTGAGAGAAATGAGGATAACGATGACAATAGCAAGTAAGCGCTTGTCATAGGTAAGATGTCTGGAGACAATAACATGAGAATGCATATGTAGAAAAAGAATTTGATTTCCCTGTCTGTAACATTTCTGCTATTGCACATATCTTCCCTTTAGCGTACACAACTATTGCGCACTTTGAAAACTGCTGTACAAGCCTCTTCATAGTCTCCGTGCCCCGAAGGACGATCCGAGGCCCTCTAAGTGAACCCCCTTACCCTGAACATGCCTGCAGTTGTAGGTTTAGTGTTCACCCCTTCCATTGGGACTCTGCACTGAGTACCAACTGAACACATCATTTTTGGAGCCCACTGCAAGGTGTTTCTTTTTACCAGACCATATTTTAGACCTCCATTGGCTCGCCCTTCATCTCAACATTAACCACCTTCACACTCTCCATTCCGAGCTGTTAGCAACTGCGCTCCAGCTTGGAAAAATACCAGTATTCAAATCACTCTTCCTAAACAACATGCATCACTTGTCCATGCTGTCTTTACCTCCACCTTCACCTGAATCATCCCTACCTACCCTAACTCCATCCGCATCACTGCATTCTTCCCTGCCTTCACATTTTGCTGCACTTTTACCAGATCTTAACTCTACACACCTTATTCCACCTACTATGGCTACAATGCACATGCCATCCACATCTAACCAAAATGCACCGCATTTTGATCCCACAAAACTGTGCAAACTCCAGAAGTACTTTGAGGAGCTTGCGCAACTTCTCCATGATTGTAACGTCACTGATGAGACTGATAAGAAATTCCACACTGTGTGCTATTTGGACAGCGACACTGCGGACACTTGGAAACTGCTACCAGAGTATAGCATGATGCACAACTATGGTGCATTCAAAGACGCTGTCCTAAAGCTTTATCCCAGTTCCAGGGATGGCAGCAAATGGAGTATTAGCAACCTGAACAAGCTTATTGGTGAGACCACACATGTTGGCCTCATAACTGCAGAAGAAATTGTGTGCTATTATTGCACATTTTTCAACATCAGCAAATACTTAGTTGTGCAAGGCATATTAGCATGCTATGATCAAAGCCGCATATTTATTAGGGTGTTTTGACCAGACCAGCTCAAGCGCATTTTGAGCTGCCTTGTGATTGTGGTACCAAATCAGCCTGCAAATGTGCCATACTCATTAGATGCAATACATGATGTGATTGACTTTATCTTCAAAGGCCCAGCGTGCTATTTCCAGCCACTTACTGGGCTCACAGCGCAAAACCCCGATATGTATGCACCCTACTCAGCACCTAGCACACCCATTTCCCAGCCACAACCTAGCGCACCCACAGTCAAAGCAGAAGACATCTCAGTCCTATTCAAGTGCATGACACAGACAATAGTTACCACATTGAGCACATCACGCAGAGATGGTGGAAATGGCATGCCTCATTCAAACAATGACACTTGCAATGGTTGCAGTCAAACAGGGCATTATATCCCTGAGTGCACTTCAATTGAGCACCTTATTAGTGAAGGAAAGTGTAGGCAAAATGCAGAAGGGCCAAAATGCGGAAGGGCACATCATACTCCCAGGTGGCACATTCATGCCGCATTCTATCCCAGGCAACTTCTTAGGTGAGTGCATCGAGGAATGGCATAAGTGCAACTTAGGGCAGATAGCCACTGGTCGACTTTCATCTAAACCAATGCACAGCTCATCTACAATATAGTGCCTCATCCAGCTCCAGCAGCACCTTTACAGTCGATGTACATTGCCACTTCAGTGCCTGCAGCAGATTATATGCAAAGCACACCAAATGCACACATAACAAAGGAAGAGTGCATCAATGTGCTCGAGAGGGAGTTGATGGCGCTTCGGAAGAGGCAAGTCTTCAACGGCATTGAAATTCTGGGTGTGCACTGTGCAATACATCCAATCAAGAGAGCATGCATTCTACAACCACAGACATTGCACCCACCGACAGTATCGAGTCACCAGCTTTGCAATCTGCTGTGAGCACAACCAAAGCGCCTGACACACCCATACATCCCTATTCCAACATTCCTGAAGCGTGTTTCATCCCCGCAGCAGCAGATAAATCAGACACTCCAGTTAACACTTCCAAAGGCAAAGAGCCATCATATTGCACTGTCATTCCCATCCAGAATCCACAGATTGTCGATGATGTATATGCGCACACCATGAAGGCGCCCTCTGTTATGGTTTCACATGAAGAGCTCCTTTCGCTTTTGCCCGATCTCAGGCAGTGCCATAGAGAACAAGTTACTCCAAAGCGCATTGCAGCTACCGGCACAGAAGTGGTAGCTACCAACCTTGTGAGTGTTATGCCATTTGCACACTGCGAAGCACACATGCCTTTTGCAGAAAATAAAGTGCTTAATGCAACACCTCCAGTTAGTGCAGCAATTGCAGTGCCTCTTCCTATCGTTTTGCAGGATCCATTTGAACAGTACCTCACCCATCTCCAGCCAGGCAAAATTGAAAACCCCGATGTTTTGAAGGTTGCAAAAGAGTCGCATGCGCTTCACTCCATTGATTTATTGATTGACAACCAAGAATACTTCGAAGCTATCTTAGATCTGGGCTCACAAATTATCGCAATGTCAGAAGCAGTCTGCCATTGTCTTGGACTTCAGTATGACCCACACATTTGTTTATACATGCAATCAGCCAATGGAGAGGTAGATGAATTGCTTGGGCTTGCACGCAATGTTTCTGTGTGCATTGGAGATATTATTGTCTATGTGCAAGTTCATGTTATCCGTTCACCCACTTATGATATTCTGTTAGAGCGCCCCTTTGACATCTTAATGTGCTCCATCATGCACAACTTTGTAGATGAAGCACAAAGAATTACTATCTGTGATCTGAACACAGGCAACATCTCCACCATTCCAACAAAGCCTAGGGGGAAGCCACACCACTTCTTACCAGCTGCAGCAACACTGCACTTCACCATTCAATATAACCCACAAAGAAATTTTTGCCAGGCTTCGAGGAATTGATCGCAGACCAAGGAGAAGTCACCACTATCATAACATTTGACTCTGATACCCAACCTTGTGACGTTTCCACATTTGTGCTTATTCCATTTTCCGCTTCCATTCCATCGACCTCTATTATCTCTCAACTCTACCTATCCCAGTGTACCAACAGTCATGTGCAGGCGCTCTTAAATTTGATTGACTCTGTGGTGCTTATTCCAGCCGCATTTCCGAAAAGTGCACATGCACACACAACTTTTATTGATTTAGTGGTGCGTGCACTGCAAAAGGGCATAGTAACCAAGAAGAAGTATAAACCGGTTGCTAGAAAAGTCAAACCAGTTATTGCGCCCATCCCAAATGAATTCCACATCGAGCGCAACATTATAGGCAATCTGCTAGTGGCACTTCCTGCACTTTTACCAAACCTGCCACCATTTACCCCGACCGGGCACTATACTAAAGAGCACATGCAAGCACTCCAAAAGCACCACACTGATTTCTTATTACCAGAGGAGATGAAGGTTTTACACCACTTGATGTCTTTGCAGAATGAAGCCTTTGCATGGAGCGATGAGGAGCACGGCAGCTTCAAGACCGCATTCTTTCCCCCAGTAGAAATCCTGGTTATTTTGCATACTCCTTGGATAGAGCGCAACATCCCCATTCCACCAGGCATATACAATGAAGTTTGCACTATTATCTGGAAGAAGATAGACTCAGGCATTTATGAGCACTCAAATTCAGTGTATAGATCATGGTGGTTCTGCATGCTCAAGAAAGATGGAAAAGTGCTGCACATCGTACATAGCCTCGAACCACTTAATCATGTTACCATTAAACACTCTGGCATCACTTTTACACCTGAGCACCTTGCAGAGCAGTTTGTGGGGTGCACATGCTGCGCCATCCTTGATCTATATGTGGGATACGACGAGCACTTACTCAAAGAATCATTGTGTGACCTTACAACATTCCAGATACCTTATGGCACAATGTGCCTCATTACATTGCCAATGGGTTGGACAAACTCAGTACCAATCTTCCATGACGATGTGTGTTATATTCTGCAGCCAGAAATACCAGATTACACCGTTCCCTATATCGACGATGTCCCAGTCAAGGGGCCTTCGAAGCGCTACATTTTACCGGATGGCTTGTGTGAAGCGCTCACTGCGAATCCTAACATAAGGCGCTTTGTGTGGGAGCACTTCCAGAACATGAACCGCATTGTGCAGTGCATGAAATATAGTGGTGGCACTTTCTTTGGGATGAAATCCACATTGTGCACTGAGAACTTCATAATTCTTGGCCATTATTGCACACCAGAAGGTAGAAAACCTGAACGTGACAAGGTAGATGTTATCCGCAATTGGGGTGCATGCCACATGCTGTCAGAAGTGCGCGCATTCTTGGGAACCATTGGTTTAATGCACATTTATATCCACAATTATGCGCACCATGTTAACGCGCTCACAAGGCTTACATGCAAGGATGCTCCATTTGAATGGGGCCCAGAGCAGATAGCAGCACAAAACAACATCAAGCAAGCAGTACTAGATTGCCCTGTGCTACAACTGATCGATTATTCCTCAGAACTCCCTGTTATCCTTGCGGTCCACACTTCCCAGATAGTGGTCAGCTTTTACCTTTGCCAGCAAAAGAGCACAAATGCAAAAACATGCATTTACAACTGGTTTGGCTCAATTATGCTCAATGACAGAGAAGTGTGCTTTTTGCAACTGAAGCTAGAGATCTATGGGCTTTACCACGTGCTGTGCAGTTTGCACCTTTATATTATAGGTGTGCACAACTTAATTGTTGAGACTGATGCACGCTATATCAAGGGCATGCTACAAAACCCCAATATGCAACCATCCACCAGCATTAACCAGTGGATCGTCTCAATCCTTACATTCCACTTTATGCTCGTGCATGTTAGGGGAGTGGTGCATGGTCCAGATGGGCTTTCGCATCGGCCGAAGCAGCCAGAGGACTTAGAAGGAGAAGAATATAAAGAGTTTGAGGATTGGATTGATGTGCTACATGACTTTATGCATGTGATATATCCCATTTCACAGTGCTTTGATGCGCCAGCACTTGTGCTAATGCAGCCAGAGCCAAGCACAATAGTGCACTTATTTACGACGGTGACTATAGCCAAGTTCCAAAGAGTGCAACAGCAGATGCAGAGGATGAGAAGTTAGACTTGGTGTGGATTTGGATGGATACCCTAGCGTGCCCTAGCGACTTCACAGATTCTGAGTACAGTGTGCTTGTGCACTATGCGAGCGCCTTTTTTAAAGCGAGCACCTTTTTTAAAGACAAGACATGCTTATGGAAGTGCAACGCACACAGCGCTCACCAGCTTGTTATTTGGCAGTCTAGACACTTACCGATATTGTGTGCCATCCATGACAACATTGGACACAAGTGCTTTTACACGATGTGCTCCACATTACTCGAGCGCTTTTGGTGGCCACACAGTATGGATGACATCATTTGGTTCATGCGCACTTGTCATATTTGCCAGATCCAGCAAATGCAGAAGGTCCTAATACCGCCAGTCATCGCAATGCCTGTGCCTCTCTTCAGTAAAGTTTATATTGATACAATGCACTTATCAGTATCAGCAGGGCGGCACTATATCATTCAAGGGCATTGCTCACTTGTGACTTGGCCAGAATTCTGTGGGCTTCCTAAAGAAAGCGAGCGCACTTGGTGATTGGATATTCCAAGACCTCATCTGCAGATGGGGTGCATTGTACAAAATAGTCACTGATAATGGCAAGCCATTCATCAAAGCGCTAGCCTATCTCAGTAAGTGCTACCATATCAATCACATCCACATATCTGGCTATAACTCGCATGCTAATGGAATTGTTGAGTGCACACATTTCGATATGCATCAAGCACTTATCAAAGCCGCAGATGGAATAGAGTCAAAATGGTTCAGCACACTGTACTCAGTCTTTTGGGCAGAGCGCATCACAGTTCAGAAGTGCCTTGGCATTTCACCATACTTCATTGTTACAGGTGCACAGCCTCTAATCCCCCTCGATGTCATTGAAGTGACATACCTTAACCCACCCCCCAGATTCTATACTCTCCACTACAGACTTGATCATGCAACATGTGCATACATTACAAAAGCATCCAGAAGACTTAGTGCGCATTCCCATGTCTATGCAGAAAGGCGCAAAGTGGCGCTTTGTTTCAAGAAGGCACACTCAAAAACCATCCACAATTTTGACTTCCAGCACGGCAATTTAGTCCTTATGTGCAACACAGCGATCAAGAAGAGCCTTAACTGCAAAATGCATGTGCATTATCTTGGTCCTCTAGTTATAGTGTCATGCAATCAAGGCAGCACATATATTGTTTGTGAACTCAGTGGAACAGTATTTGACAGGCCAGTAGCCGTGTTTCGCCTATTGCCATACCATGCATGCAAGTCCATTGCACTTCCTGACATAGTGCTCAATATCACCACAATGCAGTTGAGAGAGATGGAAGAGTCCATAGTAGTGGACACAGAAGACAAAGAAGCAGTTGACAAAGAAGAAGTGCAAGGAGATAGCACTGAGGATGAAGAAAGCGCCGATGAAGTATGCAACTAGTGCTCCACACACACCGCTATAGATATTTCACTCGTTTATATGTATGCTTTGCTTTCTTTCATTTTTTTTATGTTACCTTTTTTCTATTCACAAAGTCACATCTGGACATGTTCCGTGATTGCACAACCCATGGGTTTTACTGGCCATGATGATCTACTGAGCCTTTTTTAGACTTTGTCATATGGCATGTGCTTCATTTTATCTCTTACTCTTTTATCATTTGGACATGCTCAATATCTCAGTTGGGAGAAGGAAAGTGATGGTTGGACAATTTTTCTGCACTCCTTTGCATTTGCACATTTTTGTGCTGGTGCACATTTTTTGTGCGCTTGACATTTCTTGCTCAAACATTGCCTATCTTATCTCTTTTCCCTCACACATATTATTTGGACTTACAAATTTCATTTTATGGCACCATGGAAGCACGCGTGCAGGTTGGCGCAAAGTGTGCACATTTGTGCATGTGCATGCATTGCACTGCTTCAGAGCGCATCACACATTTATCACAGGTGCAACAAAGGAATCGATTTATGAATTATCTATTGATTTACACAAGTGAGTGGCTACTCAATCGACTCCAGGAACTCCAAGCGCTCCACGGCTGCATCCAGTTTCCCCTTTGCATCCACCTCTGCTTGCTCCATGCTGCACAACTGGCTCTTGGCAACTTCCAACTCGATGAGCGACCTTTGGACGTCCTCTTTCAGGCGATCGTGCATGGCACCCAAGACAGCGACCACCAAGCAGCATCACGCTAAGTCAAGCACTTCGACATCTTGGCCTTGATAGACTGCATCCCCTGAGGTGTTTCCTGACCTGGTCTGGTGTGAGGATTGAGTGTGCACACTTGCCTGTTGAATGGTAAGGAAGCATGGCCTTGGGTGCACTTGCAACGGTGCAGGGGGCACATTCTCAACTTTGCAGCATTTCGATGTGCACTCTTTTGAGGGGCTGATGAGTTCCACATCGCTCTCATTGCCCTTGTCAATTTGCGATGTGTCTTTGGCATAGTTAGCAAAGTGTGGGAGGAGGATGAGGAAAAGACACACCAAGGCACCCAGCAGCCACTTTCCTGCCTCTAGAAGTGGCACACAGCTGTGCAAGAGTGCGCTTCATCCACTCGCACTTTCGCTTACCCTTTGCGCATGGAGCACACCGCGTTCCATTGACAGAGACACACCTAGCTGGCTGGCCCATGCAGTGATGATACTCAACCCAGAAACCCAAACAAAACCTACTAAATGGCTTCGGATGGTATAACACGAGTCAGAGAAAGGGTGCGAGGTGGTACTAAATATCACCGCTGAGACCAATACATTGTGTTGAGCAATGTGGAATAATAAGGGATGGTTTGAATAATCTGTAAGGGCATATGAAGTTGTTTGAAACAGTTCAAAAGAGGTTCAAAGTTGTGCAAAATAGGTTCGAAAAAGGTTTGAAGAGGTTCAAAGTCATACAAAGTAGTCCAAAGAAGTTCGAATAAGTTCGAAGAGGTTCGAGGTATATCGAAGAGCGAGTTTAATGAATGTGATGTGTTTTTTGAATAGTGATAATCAATGGGCGATGAAACATGGGGTAAATACGATGGTTTAGAAGAAGTTCGTGATATTTCGCAGAACTTAGAGATATGACATGAACTAAGGCTCAAGAGAATGGCTCTTTAAGTCAGACGATAAGTGTGAGGGTAACTTGTGCTGTTCCCCATTGATCTATTGTTGTTCTAACTAACTAATACAAGTCTATATACAAAATGAAGAGATAGTACTAAAAAGGAAATAAGAACATGTGTAAAACATGAGGCAAATATATCAAACAATGAGGACTTGTAGATCATGAAACAAATGAAAAATGATAAATGATAAAATGTATAGTGTTCCCATATAGTAAAAGTACTTATTTTGTGCTTCAATATATCAATGAAACATAAAAACTGCACTTATTGCATTCTAAGTCTTTTGTACTCTCTCCTCGTGTCCAGTAGTGCTCGATATGCGATGGAATAACTCATTCCGAATGTGCACCATGTATCAAAAGTGTTTCAAAACAACTATATGGTGGCTGATATCATTTGAAATGCTGTGAAGTCATTCGAAGTGTCGCAAAATTGTTTGAAATAGTGCGAAAATGTGCGAAAATGGTTCGATGTTAATTTCGTGGCCTTTGTAGTAATTCAGAGTGCATGTCATAATGTGTCGATATGAGTAGAAAGCTTTTCCAGAGTTTATAGAGCATAGTGGACCTATCAGCAACAGCAGTTATCACACTAGAGTAGGAGGGAAGCCATTTAGTGAGTTTGAAGCATATCCAAAGAAACTTACTGGTCTGCTATTAGCGTCAGATGTAGTGCCAATGCCACTCAGTGGTGGTACTTTGACATATGTGCATTGCTGCATTGGGTGCACTGGGTGCACACTTGCACCTTTGTCCATACTAGTGCTCTCATTGCTCAGCTCACTCTCCCCTTCGCTCGTCACCCCACTCTCCCAAGACTCCCCAGTTCCTTCACCTACTACCTCAGTATCGGTCGCTCCAGAAAGTGCATGCAAACAGTGCACCAGTGCGATGCATGCCTTTTCATCCTCCTGTGCTTCAGTGGTATCTATATCACTCGCTTTGTCAATAGCCCTGAATTCACCTTCCAGATGCTCCAAGTTGACCTCAGGCACCTGCAATTCAGCTGTCAAGAGTGCACGGCATGCCTTGCATGCTTCAAGCTGCACCACCAGTTTGTGCACCCTATGCTCAAATTCTTCGGACCACTCTTTCTCCTCAATCATCTTATGCATATCGGGCATCATCCTCACTCCAAGTAAGCCACTCTTCCACCAGGATCCCACTGAATGTGCTGCATGCCTTTGCAAGGAGCGCGTTGAGTTCTGTGTCATCCTTAACAGTGTCTGCATGGCTTTTATACATGTTCTACATGCCCCCATCCTTAGCAGCCTATGCCAGTTATAGAAACACAAAAAGTGCACCAGTTTACTACAAAACCCTTCACCCCAAGCTTGCATAGTCGTCTGCTCACTCCCAGCAGCAGGGAGGGTTGCATTGAGGGCCAGGATCGTTTGCCTGAGAGCTAAGGTAAATGTTGAAGCCATCAGATCATGTAGAGATGGGTTGTGGAAACCGTTGTAGAGGATAGATGGTGGTCAGAGATAGATAAGGAGAGGATGACCGCTTATGTGAGTGAAGAAAATTTTGTGCTGACCAATTGCATGCTGCCTGAGGACAGTCAGTACTTCAGTTGGGAGGAGATGATATGGCTTCCTATCGCCCTGCATGCATACTACGGCATTTTTTGCGATTGTGTGCACCTCCTAGATGGCTTCCACACACTTTGTGCACCTTCATGCACTTTCGTGTGCCTTTGCATGCTTCCATGTGCTTTCACATGCCTTTGACCACTTAGGTGTGCTTTTGTGTGCCTTTTACATTTCTACTGCGCTTTTGGTTCCCCCATAGCTGCCTGCTGTCGTGCGCTCTAAATGTGCCCTGTTATGCTTCAAACTGCCTCTGTGCACCCCCCCCACACTCCTTATCTGCCTTTCACAGTTATTGTGTGCTCGATGCACCTTCGAGTGCTCCTTTTATGCTTTACCTGCAACTTACATTCTCTGCTGTGCACTCATTGCACAATCCCTATCACATACACAACAATCCACCACACCAGTTGCACTGGGCATCGTGGCTTCCAGCTTACTTGCACATTTATTCAAGGCGCACCACGATTCAAACATGAGTGGACTGCACATTCTCATATAATCTGGGTGCTTTGCACCTATTTGGCATTGGACTGTGCACACTTGGGTGCTTTCACATAATTCTGGAACTTTGGTGCTATTTTAGTTCTTCCGCATTTCCAATTGGCATCGCCTTATCTGGTAACTGGCACAGGTTGATCACATCATTATTACTAAGGCACAGCACATGACACATAATACCAAAGTGGATTAATAGAGAAGAGCGCACAGGACCTAGAGTGCACCAAAAATAGTGCATCACACTGGAACAGTTGGGTATTAGGCTATAGTGTGTGCAAATCTTATTAGCTGCATTTGCATATCATTTGCATCCCCACGTCGTATTGCTGCGTTTCGTCCCTGCATTGCATCCTTCATTGTCATTTGTGCACTATTGCAGTGCACCCTTCATATAGCTGCATTTGCACACCATTTGCGCATTTATTTGTATAGCCACATTTGCACACCATTTGCGCCTTTTTTTGCCCCTTGCACTTTCATCCCGTTTGCACCCCCAACCTGCACACCACCCTCACAGCACATCCCAATGCCATCTTTGTCCCACTGCACCTCCCGCTTTCATCACCCTTGTCATTGCGCATGCGCACTTTTGCGCTCCCATTGCATGTTTTTCCGCACTGCATGTTTTTGGCCCTTTGCATTGTGCACTTTTCTGCTATTGCACATATCTTCCCTTTAGTGTACACAACTAGTGCACACTTTGAAAACTGCTGTACAAGCCTCTTCATAGTCTCTGCACCCTGAAGGATGATCCGAGGCCCTCTAAGCAAACCCCCTCACCCCGAACACGCCTGCAGTTGTAGGTTTAGTGTTCACCCCTTCTGTTGGGACTCTGCACTGAGTACCAACTGAACACATCAATGCACAGGTCAGGAGCACAAATGGGATGAGAGCACAATGGGCAGAAAAAGGTGCAAACAGTGCGCAAAATGCAGCTATACAAAAAAAGGCACAAATGGTGCACAAAATGCAGCTATACAAATAAATGTGCAAATAGTGCACAAATGCAGCTATATGAAGGGCGCACTGCAAGAGTGCTCAAACGAGGACAAAGGATGCAACCCAGGGATGAAATGCAGCAATACAACGAGGGGATGCAAACGATATGCAAATGCAGCTATATGAAAGGCAGACTACAAAGGCGCATGGACTGAATGCAGGTGCACAGACTATGTGTGATGCTAGATGAGCTATAAACTATGAGGGGGGAAAAGATCCTGTGGATTCTCTATCTGTCCACCTACTATGTACAAATGGCTTATGTGATAAAAATGGTAAAATAAAGTGTAAAAATAGAAATTGCCATGCGCTACCCACAAACGCATCCATTCACCCATCTAAACCCAACCACACTATGCTGCTGCCTTAGCCAATAAGATTTGCGCATGCTATAGCCCAATACCCAACTGTTCTGGTGCGATGCACTATTTTTGGTGTGCCCTAGGTCCCATGCACTCTTCCCAATTAATCCACTTTGGTGTTATGTGTTGCATGCTGTGCCTTAGTAATAATGATGTGATCAACCTGTGCCCGTCACCAGATAAGGCAATGCTGATTGGAAATGTGGAAGAACTATAGGGAGATGCTGTGCAAGGCCAAATAGTGCCAAAGTGCCAGAATTATGTGAAAGCACCCAAGTGTGCACAGTCCAATGCCAAATAGGTGCAAAGCACCCAGATTATATGAGAATGTGCAGTCCACTCATGTTTGAATCGTGGTGCACCTCGAATAAATGCGCAAGTAAGCTGGAAGCCACGATGCCCAGCGCAACTGGTGTGGTGGATTGTTGTGTATGTGATAGGGATTGTGCAATGAGTGCACAGCAGAGAATGTGAGTTGCAGGTAAAGCATAAAAGGAGCACTCGAAGGTGCATCGAGCATGCAATAACTGTGAAAGGCAGATAAGGAGTGTGGGGGGGGTGCACAGAGGCAGTTTGAAGCATAACAGGGTGCATTTAGGGTGCACGACAGCAGGCAGCTATGGGAGAACCAAAGGCACAGTAGAAATGTAAAAGGCGCATGAAAGTGCATGGAAGCGCACTGCGCAAAGTGTGCGGAAGCCATCTAGGAGATGCGCACAATCACAAAAAATGCCATACTACAGTATGTGCATAGGGTGATAGGGAGCCATATCATCTCCTCCCAACTGAAATACTGACTGTCCTCAGGCAGCATGTGATTGGTCAGCACAAAATTTTCTTCACTCACATAAGCAGTCATCCTCTCCTTATCTATCTCTGACCACCATCTATCCTCAACAACTCTTTCCACAACCCATCTCTACACAATCCAATGGCTTCAGCATTCACCTTAGCTCTCAGGCAAACGATCCTGGCCCTCAGTGAGACCCTCCCTGCTGCTGGGAGCAAGCAGACAACTATGCAGGCTTGGGGTGAAGGGTTTTGCAGTAAACTGGTGCACTTTTTGTGTTTCTATAACTGGCATAGGTTGCTGAGGATGGGGGCATGTAGAACATGTATAAAAGCTGAGCGGATACTGTTAAGGATGATGCAGAACTCGATGCACTCCTTGCAAAGGCATGCAGCGCATTCAGTGGAATCCTGGTGAAAGAGTGGCTTACTTGGGGTGAGGAGCTGATGCTTAATATGCATAAGATGATTGAGGAGAAAGAGTGGTCTGAAGAATTTGAGCATAGGGTGCACGAACTGGCGGGGCAGCTGGAAGCATGCAAGGCATGCTGTGCACTCTTGACAGCTGAATTGCAGGTGCCTGAGGTCAACTTGGAGCATTTGGAAGGTGAGTTCAGGGCGATTGACAAGGTGAGTAATATAGATACTGCCGAAGCGCAGGAGGACAAAAAGGTGTGCATCGTGCTGGTGTGCTCTTTGTGCATGCTTTCTGGAGCAACCGATGTTGAGGTAGTAGGTGTGGGGACTGGGTAATTTTGGGAGAGTGGGGTAACAAGCAAAGGGGAGAGTGAGCCAAGTGACAAGAGCACTAATGCAGATGAAGGTGCAAGTGCGCGCCTGGTGCACGCAATGCGGCAATGTGCATATGTCAAAGTACCACCACTGAGTGGCATTGGCGCTACATCCGATGCTAATAGTGGACCAGTAAGTTTCTTTTGATATGCTTCAGACTCACTAAACGGCTTCCCTCCTACTCTAGTGTGATAACTGCTGCCGCATGGGCCAGCCATCTAGGTGCATCTCTGTCAATGGAAAGCAGTGCACTCCATGCGCAAAGGGTAAGCGAAAGTGTGAGTGGATGAAGCGCACTCTTGCACAGCTGCACGCCACCTCTAGAGGCAGGAAAGCAGCTGCTGGGTGGCCTAGTATGTCTTTCCCTCATCCTCCTCCCACACTTCGCTAACTATACCAAAGGCATGTCACAAACTGACAAGGGCAATGAGAGCAATGCAGGGCTCATCAGCCCCTCAAAAGAGCACATGTCAAAGTGCTGCAAAGTCGAGAATGCACCCCCTGCACCATCGCAGGTGCACCCAAGGCCACACTGCCTTACCATTCAACAGGCAAGCATGCACACTCAATTCTCATGCCAGACCAGATCAGAAAACACTCGGGGGATGCAGTCTATCAAGGCCAAGACATCAAAGCACTTGACTGAGCACAATGCTGCTCGGTGGTCGCTGTCTTGGGCGCCATGCATGATCACCTTAAAGAGGATGTCCAAAGGTTGCTGGTCAAGTTAGAAGTCACCAAGAGCCAGTTTCACAGTGTGGAGCAAGTGGAGGCAGATGCGAAGGGGAAACTGGATGCAGCCGTGGAGTGCTTGGAGTTCCTGGAGTCAATCGAGTAGCCACTCACCTGTGTAAACCAATAGATAGCCCATAAATCGATTTCTTTGTTGCACCTGTGATAAATGTGTGATGTGCCCCAAAGTGGTGCAATGTGCACGCGCACACTTCCATGGTGTCGTAAATGCAAATTGTAAGCTCAAATAATATGTGTGAAGGAAAAGAGATAAGATAGGCAATGTTTGAGCAAGAAATGTCAAGCGCACAAAAAATGTGCACCAGCACAAAAATGTGCAAATGCAAAAGAGTGCAGAAAAATTGTCCAACCATCACTTTTCTCCTCCCAACTGAGATATTGAGCATGTCCAAATGATAAAAGAGTAAGAGATAAAATGAAGCACATGCCATATGACAAAGTCTAAAAAAGGCTCAGTAGATCATCATGGCCAGTAAAACCCATGGGTTGTGCAATCACGGAACATGTCCAGATGTGACTTTGTGAATAGAAGAAAGGTAACATAAAAAAATGAAAGAAAGCAAAGCATACATATAAAAAGGTGAAATATCCATAGCGGTGTGCACAGAGCGCTAGTTGCATGCCTCATCGGCACTTTCTTCATCCTCAGCGCTATCTCCTTGCACTTCTTCTTTGTCAACTGCTTCTTTGTCTTCTGTGTCCACTACTATGGACTCTTCCATCTCTCTCAACTGCATTGTGGTGATATCGAGTGCTATGTCAGGAAGTGCAATGGACTTGCATGCATGGTATGGCAGTAGGCGAAATGTGGCTACTGGCCTGTCAAATACCATTCCATTGAGTTCACAAACGATATATGCAGTGCCTTGATTGCATGAAACTATAACTAGAGGACCAAGATAACGTGCATGCATTTTGCAGTTAAGGCTCTTCTCGATTGCTGTGTTGTGCATAAGGACTAAATTGCCATGCTGGAAGTCAAAATTGCAGATGGTTTTTGAGTGCGCCTTCTCGAAACGGAGCGCCGCTTTGTTTTTCTCTGCATAGACGTGGGAATGAATGCATGCTAAGTCTTCTGGCCACTTTTGTAGTGCACATGCTCACTGCGCAATCAAGTCTGTAGTGGAGAGTATAGAATCTGAGGGTGGGTTAAGGTATGTCACTTCAATGATATCGAGAGGGATTAGAGGCTGTGCACCTGTAACAATGAAGTATGGTGACACACCAAGGCACTTCCAAACCATGATGCGCTCTGCCCAAAAGACTGAGTACAGTGAACTGAACCATTTTGACTCTACTCCATCTATGGCTTTGATAAGTGCTTGATGCACAGCAAAATGTGCATGCTCAACAATTCCATTAGCATGCGAATTATAGCCAGATATGCAGATGTGATTGATATGGTAGCGCTTACTGAGATAGGCTAGTGCCTTGATGAATGGCTTGCCATTATCAGTGACTATCTTGTACAACGCACCCCATCTGCAGATGAGGTCTTGGAACATCCAATTGCCGAGTGCACTCGCATTTTCTTTAGGAAGTCCATGGAATTCTGGCCAAGTCACAAGCGAGCAATGCCCTTGGATGATATAGCGCTGCCCTGCTAATACTGGTAAGTGCATCGTATCAATATAAACTTTACTGAAGAGAGGCACAGGCATTGTGATGACTGGCAGTATTAGAACCTTCTGCGTTTGCTGGATCTGGCAAATATGACAAGTGTGCATGAACCAAACAATGTCATCTATAACATGCAGCCACCAAAACCACTGGAGCAATGTGGAGCACGTCATGTAAAAGTGCTTGTGTCCAATGTTGTCATGGATAATGTGCAATATCAGTAGGCATCTAGACTGCCAAATAACAAGCTGGTGAGTGCCATGCGCATTGCACTTCCATAAGCACATCTTGTTTTTGAAAAAGGCACTCGCGTAGTGCACGAGCACACTGTACTCGGAATTCATGAAATCACTAGGGCATGCTAGGGTATCCATCCAAATCCACACCAAATCCAACTTCTCATCCTCTGCATCTGCTGCAGTGCTTCTTGGAACTTGGCTATAATCATTGCCATAAATAAGCACACTATTGCATGCATTTTGTGCATTTTGCACATTTTGCGCATTTGTGCTTGGCTCTGGCTGCGTTAGCGTGAGTGCTTGCCCATCAAAGGACTGTGAAATGGGATGTATCGCATGCATAAAGCCATGTAGCGCATCAATCCAATCCTCAAACTCTTCATCTTCTTCTCCTTCTAAGTCCTCTGGTTGTTTCAGCCAATGCAAAAGCCCATCTGGACCATGCACCACTCCCCTAACATGTACGAGCATAAAGTGGAATGTAAGGATTGAGATGATCCACTGGTTAATGCTGGCAGATGATTGGATATCGGGGTTTTGTAGCATGCCCTTGATATAGTGCGCATCAGTCTCAACAATTAAGTTGTGCACACCTATAATATAAAGGCGCAAACTGCACAGTGCATGGTAAAGCCCATAGATCTCTAGCTTCAGTTGTGAAAAGCACACTTCTCTGTCATTGAGCATAATCGAGCCCAACTGGTTGTAAATGCACGTCTTTGCATTTGCGCTTTTTTGCTGGCAAAGGTAAAAGCTGACCGCTATCTGGGAAGTGTCGACCGCAAGGATAACTGGTAATTCTGAGGAATAATCAATCAGTTTTAGTGCAGGGCAATCTATTACTGCTTGCTTGACGTTGTTCTGTGCCACTATCTGCTCTGGGCCCCATTCGAATGGAGCATCCTTGCACGTAAGCCTTGTGAGCACATTAATGCAGTGCACATAATTGCGGATATAAATGCACATTAAACCAACTGTTCCCAAGAATGTGCACACTTCTGACAGCATGCAGCATGTGCCCCAATTGCAGATAATGTCTGCCTTGTCATGTTCTGGTTTTCTACCTTCTGGTGTGCAATAATGGCCAAGAATGATGAAGTTCTCAGTGTACAATGTGGATTTCATCCCAGAGAAGGTGCCACTGCTATATTTCATGCGCTGCACAATGCAGTTCATGTTCTGGAAGTGCTTCCACACAAAGTGCCTTATGCCAGGGTTCGCAGTGAGCGCTTCGCATGAGCCATCCAGTAAAATGTAGCGCTTCAAAGGCCCCTTGACTGGGACATCATCAATATAGGGAATAGTGTAATCTGGTATCTCTGGCTGCAGAATATAACACACATCATCGTGGAAGATTGGTACTGAGTTTGTCCAGCCCATTGGCAATGTAACGAGGTGCATTGTGCCATAAGACATCTGGAATGTTGTAAGGTCACACAATAATTCTTTGATTAGGTGCTCATTATATCCCACATATAGATCAAGGACAGTGCCACATGCGCACCCCACAAACTGCTCTGCAAGGTGCTCAGGTGTAGGAGTGATGCCAGAGTGTTTAATGGTAACATGATTAAGCAGTTCGAGGCTATGTACGATGCGCAGTGCTTTTCCGTCTTTCTTGAGCATGCAGAACCACCACAATCTATATGCTGAATTCAGTGCTCATAAATGCCTGAGTCTATCTTCTTCCAGATAATAGTGCAAACTTCATTGTATATGCCTGGTGGAATGGGGATGTTGCACTCTATCCAAGGAGTGTGCAGAATAACCAGGATTTCTACTGGGGGAAAGAATGCGGTCTTGAAGCTGCTGCGCTCCTCATCGCTCCATGCAAAGGCTTCATTCTGCAAAGACATCAAGTGGTGTAAAACCTTCATCTCCTCTGGTAATAAGAAATCAGTGTGGTGCTTTTGGAGCACTTGCATGCACTCTTCAGTATAGCGCCCGGTCAGGGTAAATGGTGGTGGATTTGGTAAAAGTGCAGGAAGTGCCACTAGCAGATTGCCTATATTGTTGCACTCGATGTGGAATTCATTTGGGATGGGTGCAATAACTGGTGTGACTTTTCTAGCAACCGATTTATTCTTCTTCTTCTTGGTTACTATGCCCTTTTGCAGTGCGCACACTGCTAAATCAATAAATGTTGCACACGCATGTGCACTTTTCAGAAATGTGGCTGGAATAAGCACCACAGAGTCAATCGAATTTAAGAGCGCCTGCACATGACTGTTGGTACACTGGGATAGGTAGAGTTGAGAGATAATAGAGGTCGATGGAATGGAGGTGGAAAATGGAATAAGTGCAAATGTGGAAACGTCACAAGATTGGGTATCAGAGTCAAATGTTATGATAGTGGCAGCTTCTCCTTGGTCTGCGATCAATTCCTTGAAGCCTGACAAAAATTTCTTTGTGGGTTATGCTGAATAGTGAAGTGCGGTGTTGCTGCAGCTGGTAAGAAGTGGTGTGGCTTTCCCCTAGGTTTTGTTGGAATGGTGGAGATGGCACCTGTGTTCATATTGCAAATAGTAATCATTTGTGCTTCATCTGCAAAGTTGTGCATGATGGAGCACATTAACATGTCGAAGGGGTGCCCTAACAGAATATTGTAAGTGGGCAAATGGATAACATGAACTTGCACATAGACAATTATATCTCCAATGCATGCAGAAATGTTGAGTGCAGGCCTAAGTGATTCATCTACCTCCCCATTGGCCGATTGCATGTATAAATGAATGTGTGGGTCAAACTGAAGTCCAAGATGATGGCAGACCACTTCTGACATTGTGATAATTTGTGAACCTGGATCTAAGATAGCTTCGAAGTATTTTTGGTTGTCGATCAATAAATCAATGGAGCAAAGCACATGCGACTCTTTTGCAACCTTCAAAATGTCAGGATTTTCAATTTTGCCTGGCTGGAGATGGGTGAGGTACTGTTCAAATGGATCCTGCAAAATGATAGGAAGAGGCGCTGCAATTGCTGCGCTAACTGGAGGCGTCACATTAAGTGCTTTATTTTCTGCAAAAGGCATGCACACTTCACAGTGCACAAATGGCATAATGCTCGCAAGGTTGGTAGCTACCGCTTCTGTGCCAGTAGCTGCAACACATTTTGAAGTAACTTGATCTCTATGGCACTGCCTGAGATCAGGCGAAAGCGAAAGAAGCTCTTCATGTGAAACTGTAACAGAGGGTGCCTTCATGGCACGTGCATATACATCATCGACAATCTGCAGATTCTGGATAGGAACGACAGTGCGATATGATGGCTATTTGTTTTTGGAAGTGTTAACAGCATCTGGTTTATCTGCTGCTGCAGGGATGAAATGCACTTCAGGAATGTTGGAATAGGGATGTATGGGTGTCTTATTGGGTGCTTCAGTTGCACTCACAGTGGGTTGCACAGCTGGTGACTTGATACTGTCAGCGGGTGCAATGTCTGTGGTTGTAGAATGCGCACTCTCCTGATTGGATGTATTGCATGGTGCGCGCTGCAGAATTTCAATGCCATTGAAGACTTGCCTCTTCCAAAGCACCATCAACTCTTGCTCGAGTTCATCGATGCACTCTTCCTTCATTAGTTGCACATTTGGTGTGCTTTGCATATAATCTGCTGCAGGCGCTGAAGTGGCAATGTATATTGACTGTAAAGGTGCTGCTGGAGCTGGACGAGGCACTATATTGTAGATGAGTTGCAAATTGGTATTAGATGAAAGTTGACCAGTGGCTATCTGCCCTGGGTTGCACTTATGCCATTCCTCGATGCGCTCGCTCAAGAAGTTGCCTGGAATAGAATGCGGCATGAATGTGCCACCTGGGAGTATGATGTGCCCTTCTGCATTTCACCTACACTTTCCTTCACTAATAAGGTGCTCAATTGAAGCGCACTCAGGGATATAATGCCCTGTTTGGCTGCAACCATTGCAAGTGTCACTGTTTGAATGAGGCACACCATTTCCACCATCTCTGTGTGATGTGCTCAATGTGGTAACTATTGTCCGTGTCATGCGCTCGAATAGGACTGAGATGTCTTCTGCTTTGACTGCTGGTGCGCTAGGTTGTGGCTAGGAAATGGGTGTGCTGGGTGCTGAGTAGGGCGCATACATATCGGGGTTTTGTGCTGTGAGCCCAGTAAGTGGCTGGAAATAGTGCGCTGGGCCTTCGAAGATAAAGTTGATCATGTCGTGTATTGCATCTAATAAGTATGGCACATTTGCAGGCTGATTTGGTACCACAATCGCAAGGTGGCTCAAAATGTGCTCGAGCTGGTCTGGTCAAAACACCCTAATGAACATGCAGCTTTGGTTGTAGCACGCCAATATGCCTTGCGCAACTAAGTATTCGCTGATGTTGAAAAATGCATTATAATAGTGCATGATTTCTTCTGCAGTTATGAGGCCAACGTGTGTGGTCTCACCAATAAGCTTGTCTAAATCACTAATATACCATTTACTGCCATCCCTAGAACTGGGATAAAGCTTTAGGATAGCATCTTTAAATGTGCCATAGTTGTGCATCACACTATGCTCTGGTAGCAGTTTCCAAGTGTCTGCAGTGTCGCTGTCCAAATAGCGCACAGTGTGGAACTTCTTATTGGTCTCATCAGTGATGTTACAATCACGGAGAAGTTGCGCAAGCTCCTCAAAGTACTTCTGGAGTTCATGCAGTTTTGCAGGGTCGAAATGTGGCATGTTTTGGTTAGATGTGGATGGCATGTGCATGGTAGCCATTGTAGGTGGAATAAGGTGTGTAGAGTTAAGATCTGGTAAAAGTGCAGTGAAATGCGAAGGTGGGGAAGAATGTGGTGATGCAGATGGAGTTAGGGTAGGTAGGGATGATTCAGGTGAAGGTGGAGGTAAAGACAGCATGGAGGAGTGATGCATGTTGTTTAAGAAGAGTGATTTGAATACTGGTATTTCCCCAAGCTGGAGTGCAGTTGCTAACAGCTCAAAACAGAGAGTACAAAGGTGGTTAATGTTGAAGTGAAGGGTGAGCCGATGGAGGTCTAAATAAGGTCTGGTAAACAGAAACCCCTTGTGGTGGGCTCCAGAAATGATGTGTTCAGTTGGTACTCAGTGCAGAGTCCCAATGGAAGGGGTGAACACTAAACCTACAACTGCAGGCATGTTCAGGGTGAGGGGGTTCACTTAGAGGGCCTCAGATCGTCCTTCGGGGCACGGAGACTATGAAGAGGCTGGTACGACAGTTTTCAATGTGCGCACTAGTTGTGAATGCTAAAGGGAAGATATGCACAATGGCAGAAAAGTGCACAATGCAAGGGGGCAAAAATGCACAACAGGAGCGCAAAAGTGTGCAATGAAGAAGGAGATGAAAGCAGGAGGTGCAGTGGGATGAGGATGGCACTGGGATGTGCTGGGAGGGTGATGCACAGGTCAGGAGCACAAACAGGATGAGAGCACAATGGGCAGAAAAAGGTGCAAATAGTGCACAAAATGTGACTATACAAAAAAAGGCACAAACGGTGCACAAAACACGGCTATACAAATAAATGCACAAACAGTGCACAAATGCAGCTATATGAAGGGCGCACTGCAAGAGTGCTCAAACGAGGACAAAGGATGCAACCCAGGGATGAAATGCAGCAATACAACGAGGGGATGCAAACGATATGCAAATGCGGCTATATGAAAGGCAGACTACAAAGGCGCATGGACTGAATGCAGGTGCACAGACTATGTGCGATGCTAGATGAGCTATAAACTATGAGGGGGGGGAAGATCCTGTGGATTCTCTATCTGTCTGCCTACTATGTACAAGTAGCTTATGTGATAAAAATGGTAAAATAAAGTGTAAAAATAGAAAGTGCCATGTGCTACCCACAAGTGCATCCATTCGCCCATCTAAACCCGACCACACTATGCCGCTGCCTTAGCCAATAAGAGTTGCACATGCTATAGCCCAATACCCAACTGTTCTGGTGCAATGCACTATTTTTGGTGTGCCCTAGGTCCTGTGCGCTCTTCCCAATTAATCCACTTTGGTGTTATGTGTTGCATGCTGCACCTTAGTAATAATGATGTGATCAACCTGTGCCAGTCACCAGATAAGGCAATGCCAATTGGAAATGCAGAAGAACTATAGGGAGATGCTGTGTGAGGCCAAATAGTGCCAAAGCACCAGGATTACATGAAAGCGCCCAAGTGTGCACAGTCCAATGCCAAATAGGTGCAAAGTGCCCAGATTGTGTGAGAATGCACAGTTCACTCATGTTGGAATCACAGTGTGCCTCGAATAAATGTGCAAGTAAGCTGGAAGCCACGATGTGCAGCACAATTGGCATGGTGGATTGTTGTGTGTGTGATAGGGCTTGTGCAATGAGTGCGCAGCAGAGAATGTGAGTTGCAGGTAAAGCATAAAAGGAGTGTGCAAAGGCGCACCGAGTGCGCAATAACTGTGAAAGGCAGATAAGGAGTGTGGGGGGGGCATGCAGAGGCAGTTTAAAGTGTAACAGGGTGCATTTAGAGTGCACGACAGCAGGCAGCTATGGGGGATCCAAAAGCGCAGTAGAAATGTAAAAGGCACACAAAAGCACACCTAAATGGTCAAAGGCACATGAAAGTGCATGGAAGCACACAAAGGCACACAAAAGTGCACAAAAGCATGCTGCGCAAAGTGTGCAGAAGCCATCTATAAGGTGCGCACAATCACAAAAAATGCTGTACTATGCATGCAGGGTGATAGGGAGCTATATCAACGGGTTTAACATGCACATCTTCGCTTGGGTGCTAGGAGTCAAAATGGGCAGTGTAGGGTTCAACTCGAAGGTTCTAACAAAGGTTTCAATGGTAGATGTGAGTGTATCAATTTGCACACGAATTCCAGCAATGTTGCCTTTAAGCGTGTCGATGCACTCTGGAGCATCCATGGCACTAGGTGGCAGGTCAGGTGAAAAATGATGTGCACTAAAGGTGGAAGTGTCTGGGACAGTGTGTAGGGAGTCTGTGGAACTTTGGGAGTCATCTTCTACTCCATACCTGCCTATCTTGGCAGAGTGTCCAAGATTTTGAGCCTTAGGAGAGAGTTCTCTACTGTAAGGGCAATCTCAAGCCTGACTTGATAGTGAGCTAACAGAGGAGAATCCAAAGTTAATATTATACTACATAATACAGACACTCTAGGCGCACATAACAGAGGGGAATACAAAGAGAAGACTCTAAGGACCCATCTGTCAATGCCCAGTATATGTGATAGAGCCAAAAATCAAATAGTAAGCTAAAAATAGCAAAAAGGCAGAGATAGGTGGCTCAGACTGTGGGATGATGTATCCAGAAGGGGTCCCATTTCTAAGAATAGAACTGTTAACATGTAGCAACATGGAAAAAAACTGAAATATAATAATGAAATAGAAATAAATCATAGAAAATCATAGAAAATGCAGAATAGGGTGAAATAAAATATATATAAAATGGGATGAATGCAGAAAATTGTCCAGACACCTGGGACACCTTCATTTCCCCTTCCAATAATCATATATTAGTCAATTATCAAGTCTTGACCCAGCCTTATCCAACCTTGACATAATCTTGATATGTATAACCAACCAACTCTATTAACTTATCCTCCTGACTCCTTCACACTTTGCCCCAAGTCTTACTCCTCCAAGTCTATCACAAACCTCTGCTTATTCCTACCTTCACCCTCCTCCAGAGACCCCCCAGAAATCTGAACTTCCTCCACCCTAAAATAGAACAACTGACAAGGAGAAGGGTGCAACTTCTTACAAGTTGAAGCCAAGTCCTCTCTGGCCCCTTTCACCTGGTGTTCTGCAGCCCAGTGGATTCTGCCTCAGAACTTCTGAACCCTCTGACCACTGGCAACTGGGTCCAATTGGAAGTCCAGTGTTTTTCCTGCCTCAAGTTCCATTCTTGTAGCACCCTTTGAACTGAGTTTGACAACTCAGACAGTATCTGACAGTATCTGACAGTTTGATGCAGTAATGTGCACAGTTGACTCTACCGGAAAGCGAGCTCACTTCATCCTCACTCACATGATTGTCACTGCACTTTGAGCTGCTTGACTCTACCTACACCATGTGTGGAAGCTTCATGGACTACCAGGCACATTCCTCTGTGATCAAGGGCCTCAGTTTGCTGTGGAGTTCACCCATGAGCTGTACAGTTTACTGGGGATCATCAAACTTCTGGCCTTGACTGCTTACTACCCACAGACAGATGGACAGATGGAATATGTCAACCAAGAGTTGGAGCAGTACATTTGCATCTTTGTCAATGAACACCAAGATGATTGGGAGGATCTTCTTCCATGGCTGAGTTTGGATACAACAATCACATTCATGCCTCCACCCAACAGGCTCCCTTTCTCTTAGACACAGGGTGACACATGGGCTTCAAACCTCATCAAGCACCATTGCACTTGGAGACAGAGAATGTAAGGGCAACCTCAAAGCCTCACTCAATAGTGAGCTAACAGAGGGGAATCCAAAGTTAATATTATACTACATAATACAGACACCTCAGGTGCACCTAACAGAGAGGAATCCAAAGAGAAAACTCTAAGGACCCATCTGTTGATGCCCAGTATATGTGACAGACCCAAAAATCAAATAATAGTCTAAAAATAGAAAGAGGCAGAGATAGGCTGATCAAAGTGATGGAGTGACATCATATCAGTGGGTAGGCATTTGAAAGGGGCTCTGCCTCTGAAAATGAAACTGTCAAGATATACAAATATGAGAAAAATGGGAAAATAATTATAAAATAGAGATAAAATCATAGAAAATCATAGAAAATACAGAATAAGGGCAAAATAAGATGGGCAAAAATATGTAACAAATACAGGAAATCACTGAGACCCTTTGTAAGGGCAACCTCAAAGCCTCACTTAATAGTTAACAGAGGGGAATCCAAAGTTAATGTTATACTACATAATACAGACACTCCAGGCACACCTAATAGAGGGGAATCCAAAGAGAAAACTCTAAGGACCAATCTGTCAATGCCCAGTATATGTGATAGAGCCAAAAATCAAATAGTAAGCTAAAAATAGCAAAAAGGCAGAGATAGGTGGATCAAGCTGTGGGATAACATCACCTTGATGGTAAACATCCAGAAGGGGTCCTGCCTCTAAGAATAGAGCTGTCAACATGTACCAACATGGAAAAAACTGAAATATAATAATAAAATAGGAATAAATCATAGAAAATCATAGAAAAGGCAGAATAGGGTGAAATAAAATATATATAAAATATGGGATGAATGCAGAAAATTGCCCAGATGGCTGGGGCACCTTTCTTTTCCCTTACACCCTTGGGGTACCCCCTAGTCCCCTTACAGACAGTGCTCCACAACTTCATTGAAGATGAGAATACCATTGAGGTAAACAGACAATGCCTTCTAGTATAAGGTCATGGAAGATGTTGTTCATTATTCTCTGAAGATTGTAGGACTATTAGTAAGACTAAAGAACATGACAAGCAGTTTGAAAAGACCATGATTGGTGTGAAAAGCCACCTTCCACTCATCTCCCTCCTTTATCTGCACATTATTATAACCCCAATGGACATCAAGCTTAGTAAAGTATTGTCAATGACCAATCCATTGAGTTTGAACATGCACCCACAATTATTGTTTTTGATAGGTCACAGCATAGTACATTGCTGCTGGAATTCTTAGTTCTGACTACTGTACAAGCTTAGGGGTGTGGTGCACTTCACTTCATGATTTATCACAGAAACCATGTCCACGTGGTATCATGACGGATTAGAGCACTTCAGCATCACGCAGCTAAGCCGATTTTGCAGCTCCGGCTCACAAGCTTACCCAGTCGAACCTTGTTTTTCGGTCGTTCCTGAGCAAATTTCGGTCGAATTTGGGCAAGTTGCCCCGCTCACGTGAATAGAAATTAGTGAGCCAACCAATGTGGACCTTAACAACAACTTCGAAACTCATTTATTTGCTTGGCCTGACTTCGTAAAGCATTGGCAGAGACCATGTAAACCTGTATACGCAGCTCAAGAAAGCTGAGGGAGTTATCTATTTATTCAGCAACGACGCGGTCACATGCGATGTGGAGCAAAGCTCAGTCAAAACGTGGCACATTTCGGTCTTTCGGTTCCACTTTGACCCGTATTGCTCCACAAGGGATGGAGCACGAAATGTCCACATGACCAATTTGTTGATCGCGTGTCGCAACCTGTGCCGTTTATGTAATCCCCTCTGTTCAAACCAGTGCCATATCAAGGCTCTATCAGGCGATTAGATTGATGTGTCGTGTAATACAACTATAGTACTATTAGTATATATAAGTGTCGTCCTCCCCTACCCAAGAATATACGAATTCATAGTCTGACTACCAAAAAGCCACAAAGATTGAAAGAAAAATCAGAGAACGATCACATGATTTGAACGTGACCTAATGTAAAAGCCACTTGCCAACTTCTTGAAGTTCTTCGGTTAAGTCAGACCCTACCTTGTGATAACGGGGCCTCGGAGAACCTGCCTAGAAATATTTGGCTTCTCTTTCTACAACTATCTCGGCGGCACGGTGACCAACATAAACGTAGTCGTAAGTAATCTTGCCCCGAATACCATTATGCCACTCGTTTTTGCTGATCCCCGAATCTGAACGTCATTTGCTCATAACATATGAACGCACAGGAATGGAGTGATCGATGATGGTACACGCGTCGTAAGTTCAGGTCCCTGTCGAAAGACGAAGTGCGAGCGTCACGGTTGCAAAAACCAGTTTATGGTTCCGTACCTACACAATTGATACGTTTCGTCGTTCTTCGTGCAATAGCACAAAATACCTGCTTACCACCAATCGTGCCGATGCTTCCTGACATACACCCTGTTGAATTTGCCAATCCGGCATGCACATTCTTGTATTCTTTGGCGAGTGCTTTAGCGGATTTAAGTGAAGGTCACAGAGAGGATGACGCGAGGTAGGAAGCATAAGGGTAGAATTAGGAGAATTTGGATGCCATTCTGTAGATATCAGGGCTAGAGTGGATTTGGAAGATATCGAGTTACCAGGTAGACATCACATATCGTAACGAGACAGCCTGATAGCACGAAGATGACGCTGTTCATTTGCTGAGCGGAAAGGGACATATTCCGTCGCCCTGGAAGATATCGAGTACCAATGAGGTCACACTTACGTTAAATCTCATGCTCGTCGAAGCCCACATACGGATCAGGAGCCCAAGGAATACAATCTTACCCTGGTCCATAGCAATAGTTAGATCCTGTTAGATCTCATGGTTGCAATCTCACGAGAGCTCCTAATTGGACCGGTGGGTAATATCAAGTCCTTCGTAAGTGATGTCACAATGAAGAAGATGAAAACATACCTGATTACAAGTATAGCGGAGAGTTCTTACACAATAGAGAAAATCGGTGTATAACTGGGCACCAAAGTCTCATAACGTGTGTATGGACATGGGTGGTATGGAACGAATTTGGAAAGAAATTATTTTGTATTCAGTCAAACTACATAATCAGTTGCACTTGAGGCAATGGCAGAATTCGCTCACCGTATGACTCGCATTGTTAAATCATATCAAGGAAACGCTGGTGGAAGGTCCTTAAGGATCAAAGACAATTGGTATGGGGGCGAGGGCTGCCGTTTATTCTGAACGCGTCTTGTCTTCAACCTCTTCAGTCTCACTGAGGTAAAACAATATGAAAAGTCAGGTAATTGAATGCATGTGAATAAAAAGTATAAAGGGTTAGGCTGCATTCTACTACAGTGTATCAGGACTAAACATCCACGAGCATCAGCACGCACAACACTGAATTTTTGGATACCAAAAGCATGAGATGGTTTCGCGGCGAAGTCGGAGTGTATTTTGTCAGCAGAGTTTCCAAAGCATCTCAACTAGTGTCTGCAGCTTAGCACTTAAAGCACGCACCACATACATGTGTGTCAGGTACACTGTTGCGAGAGGACGACTTTTTGATGGGTAGTGATCATCTCAATTTATGCTCGCTCGAAGTTGCTATGCATAGTTAAGAAGTAGGGCGTTACTTTGAATGAGAGTGAACCTGTACTCCTTTGTTCTTATGGATGGACCAGTCAGTGAAGAGTTAGCAATTGCCACTGCTGCTCAAAAGTTCTACTGTTCCAGTGAGCACCCGAGCGTATTTTTAAATGGAGAAACGCATTTCGTAAAATCCGGAAACCTCAATGGTTACCAGACTTTGCATCATACGCGTTAGAATAAGTATAGCACAAGTATAGCAGAGATCTTGTACCGTGACTAAAATATTGTGACAGACGTCACGTGTACACATGTCACACAGTTTCCTGGCGACACGCTAACGAACTCCATTACCATAATGCCACTCGTTTTTGCTGATCCCCCAATCTCAACGTCGTTTGCTCATGGCATCACAATCCTTCTAGCATTTTCTTATGTAGGACCGCTATATCTTTTTAAGAACGCGAGGCTATCGTTCTCTTCGAAACCTCAACGGGTCACGAACGGCTTTTCACGCGAGAAGGAGTCAAACGAACGCTGGAGGGACGATCCTGAAGTTATTCAAGCCCGTTTACTGACGGTATCCATTGCTACAACTTTTTGCTGCGCTGGCGTCTTTGTATTGTTGTGGCGTCTGATCGGACATACTGCAGAAGTTGGTATACTTACCTAACCCCGAAACGATGAATAGTTGACAATTTCTTCTGGTTATAGAATATCGAACCTGCAATTGAAATGACCATTTTGCGTCTAGGCTTCAAGATTTACCTAGATCTGGAGTCACTGTTCCCTCACCTTATCACCCCTGTCCTGTTCCTTGGACCGTTGTATGCGAGATACCTTGGCGGCTATCTTCCTTTCCAGAAGTATTGGAGCTTTCAGAACAGTATCGTGTCACGATTTTTCAGCTGGCAAGGCGCCAGAAATTACATATTTGTAGGTCCCCTCTCACTTTGATTATATACGTTCAGTTGCAACATCTCGGAACTGTCACTTCTCATCTTGTTGATGTACGAAGCAAGGGTTATGCACTGGAGTTTTTCATTTCTTTAAAATCCCGAACTAATGTCTTCCCAGGCGCCTATCACGGAAGAAATCGTTTTTCGGGCATGCGTCCTGTCAGTTTACCATCTATCAGGCGCGCCCAAAGGTCGCATGATATTTCTCTGTCCGTTATGGTTCGGTCTTGGTACGTAATCATTCAATAAATGTCACTGCTCAAAAGCATGGGTGATACACCTAGCACATGCTCATCACGCATGGGACACATTCAATCGATATGGCCGTACTATACACGCAGCCAAAACCGCTGCTCTCATGACTCGTTCGTCCCCTTTCATAATACTATTCCATTCTACATCAACGTTTGACGCAGTTTTTCAACTGAGCTACACTACGCTATTCGGTTTCCACTGTTCCTATCTTTTCCTTCGCACAGGGAGTATCCTTCCTCCCCTCACCGCTCATGTCTTCTGCAACATCATGGGCGTGCCCGAAGTTACGCAGGAGCTTAGGAGATTTCCCAAGCGCAGGAACGGTATATTGGATATTTCCTGCTGCTTGCTTGGCTTTTGGCTTATTTGTGTCCACAGGGGTTTGGGCTGCTTACTTTCTGGGGATAATCGGTTTTGCATGGGCACTTGGACCATGGACTCGAACTAGCGGCGGATTTTATTGGAAGGAGAACCTTCCTGGAAAAGGTTCATACTAAACTTACTTGGTTTGTCGACGAGTCCTCGCTCTCTCATCAATGTATCTATAGCTGCATCATTTAATTATGTTGTCCCATAACTGCTATATACGAAAATGCCAGATATATGATGATTAATGTTTGGCAAGCAGATATGGGAAAACAATTATTACTGAGATTGTCACAACCAGTATTTTTCAGCTGAACAAACGACTAATACTTGAATAACATTGGTATTCCTGGTACGGGATAGCATGTTAGGTGGCAAGATATTCTTCATTTTATTTGAACATTTGCCAAATATAACATTGTCAGGAACATGCTATCTCAGTTAAAATATTCTCTCTATATTTGTCTGGCTAAAAAATGTTCATTGCCTCCAGTAATGGTAGACGGAATATTATCACCACTGCAGTTAGGTTGACATCTGGGCATAAGTAAATTAAGTTGCGGTGCCTTGAAAGCTTCGCTTGCTCTTCCGAAGAAGCTGAGCGCTTCACCTAGTCGAACCTTATCTTTCGGTCGTCTCACAATTCTTCCGACTTGTGCAAAGTACTCTCTACCATGCTGTCGATCCTCACGCACTCACAACCGGTTAACCCAGCCGGTCCACGATGCACATCCAAGACATCTAGGGAGAACCTACGATAGGTCTAATGGTTGATCCGAACATGAGGATGCCAGAGTGCTTCGCGGGCCTCATCTTGAATCTCAATCCGTGTTGGGAAAAAAGAGAGAAAAACTTGTCCATGACGTAGTAATCAGCTGATACACAGGCTTATTACCACGAAAACATCACGACCAGGATCTTCATTCGAGACAAGCCGTCGGCGTTTTGAGAGCATTAAGGAAACTCCGTCCGATGATACGGACCATATGGCGCAGACAAAAGACGGTCGTCGAACCCTGACATTACTCCACAAGTCGTGGTAAGTAGAATTAACGGAGGAGATCGCCCTTGGATCAGCTGAGCATCGACGGAGCAATCGGATTCCGAAATCTAGAGTGATGAAACGAAGCCATATGCCAACAAAACTAGCGTTGCAAGTGTCCCAGGCAAAAGGCCCTGTTTTGGTATTTCCGATACAGCCCTTCACCCTTCAACTGATCGTGGATTGTTCGAGAAGACGAGATTGCTTGTGTTATATGATGCTTGAAGATACCAGTATGAAGGTGTGGGACTGTCCCCAAGCAGGAATTCCCCTTATGAAAGGGCCAGATACGTAAAAAATTATCGTCGTTCTGGTTACATTCTAACTTGATGCAAAACCACAACTTGTCTAGACCATTCCCACCACTCAATGAGCATGGTTCTTGTGGTGTTCTATCAAACCGATCAGGCTGACGAAGCGGCATGTTAAAATCATCCAACATACTCAAGTGCACTACATAATCATGTGGCGTTAAGATTCGTTGGAAGTTCGGAGAAAGATGAACGCACTATTATAGTCCAGAGTGTAGCCAATGGCGAATAACCCAACGATTAGAGCAACGATTGGCTTCCCTGACGCATTTCTCCCACTGAAATATCGGCCTTTGATACCACCGACACGCTGGGCAGCCTGTCCTTTTGGAAGTTTAGAGTAAAAATCGACGAGAGGCCCAAGTTCTGTGCTCGACTCGCCGGCCTAACAGGAACCACACGTGTAAGCTTAGTTTGCATGTCGGTCGCCAGACTTACAACGAGCTTCGGTGTAGCAATCTTTGGAGGTATTAATCCCCCGAGCTGGCGGCGGATGAGAGAGGCGTGCATGATGGTACACAGACCAAGTTACGGAGTAAGTCGGAGAATAATTTGCTAAGTGGAAAATAATTAAATAAGTTTGTACATGTTTGTTTTCTACTCCAGAAAGGTCCGCTTGCCCTGGACATAGATAAGCTGATATTAAATTTTATATCAAGAGAGGCGCCGCCGTTCCATCTCCCAGCCATCGCTACCCTCTCGGAACAGTCTTTATCGGTGCTAATCTTTTACCAGTCCAGTGAAAGAGTATCCGAATGTGTAGATTATGTCTGGTTTGGGTAAAGTTCATCCTCGGGGTCTTTCTGGACTCGAGGCGAGCTCAATATTTGAGTTTATGTGCGCAGCCGTAGGCAGCCGTGCGCTTTGCTTTCAGTCAGTGGAAGTAATCATTCACTGCCTTTCGCTGCAGAGTTCTTTCCGGTCTTGCTACTCTTTTCGTCCTCCGCCCCGCGTGCGATTTTGCGTCATCGCAAAGAGGTACGGATCCACAATCACGAAATATTTGCTAAAATATGGTGTAATACGGTACAGTGATGATCTAGTGTACAAATGCGGAATGGTAATAGGGTACTACCAAGTGGGGATGATCAAGAACCTCCGGATGCGTTCAAACGTGCCTGGCGCTCTTGGGCTGCTCTACAAGCCCAGCAGAAATCGTCTACGGAATCGATGTCCTTTTCCACTTCGTCGCCGAAATTCTGTGTGCACACAAGACCGGTTAGACTCATATGTCCCAACGCGCAAGTCAGACTACACGACCTTCAAGCATCCTGGATTTCGGCAGTCCCGCGGATGAAAGTAACTGCGTTCGCAGCGGATGGAATTGCAATCCATGATAGCGACTACGAGATGTCGTTGGAAATGCTGTCCATTTTCGCCCATTAGAAACGACACAGGGTTCTTATATACGGACACACCCCACAACGTTTCCAGCGTGTTCCTTCACTGCGCGGAGGAATCAGCATTATTCTGACATCGTATAAGAACGCATGCATACGCTATCCGTCGGCACATATTTCGTTAGGAATTGCGAAGAGCGTAAGCGATGTGCGAAGGACTGAGTTTTAGAAGGGAGGAATTTACTCTTGACCCCTTATTCTGCCAAGCACTGTTTATACAGAATCAGACTGTCGTAATTCTCGTCATACAACAAGCAACATAGTGTAACATGCGGCGAATTTGTCGCATCTCGGACATCAGAAACCACTTCCGTCCCAACAGGCCAGCCGCGAGTCCACATGTGCAAATAAGTATAACGAACGTTCGCTTGACCTCCGTTCCGATGGATATACAATTGATGGGCATCTGACCTACACGTATCTTTGAGCAACGGACGCCAGTCTTCACAAATGTCAGACTGCAAAAAATAAATCTCCAGCATCTGATACTCCACTCTTTTGCCAAACTTGGGTTTTTCTCTCTCCATTCATGAAATAATCACCAACAGTACCGCGCAGAAGCCACGCATCGAACAGACAGCGATAAGTGAGTCGCGGGGATCCGTTAAGGATCGGCCACAATATGATAAGTAGCTGTTTTATTTCTAGGGATCGGCGAGTACGTACAAACGTACTGGCGTGAGCATGAGCGCAACCTGCGGTGAGAGACAGAGTTGATGTTCGGCTCAGTGTCCAGGTGGCCGAACTCTGAGTCAAGTGTACGCCAGGCACCTGGTTCTTTGAATGAGAAAATACATATGGCGAGTACGATCCTTCTCAGGAGCAGCATGTACGCAATATTGGGCATTCCAACGGCACGTGGCACTGATATCTAGAACACACAAAGACAATTAAGCAAGTTCTGTCGCTCGTAAAAGTATCTCATGAGTCATTGCACTCTCTTGAAGAACTGCGGCGTCCCACACACGTGTAGGTAACGCTCAGAATCATGCGAATAACCCATGTCTCGAATATTCCTAGCGAGAAGTCAACAACTAGTCATTGTAGATCCGAAAATGAAACAATACACATACGATTGCCGCTTCGTGCCTTTAAACCGCTAAAAATATTTTCCCCACTGCTTTTAATCCTCTTTATCCATGTCAACACGCACAATGACAAACTTCCTCGTAAGAAGATTAAAGACGCTACCGAATATAAACGCGACTAGCGAGCAAGTGAATATGATGACATTGTATGGCATGCTGAAATCAGGAGTCGCCAGGTCAACCAAAAGCGCAGGAGTATAAATGCGGCCGACTGTGATCGGGCCTGCAGGACCAGTCACATTCTGTCCCAGAGGCGAAATGACAGCAGGCGGTAGATCCCATCCACGCTGAGCGTCCGGAGGATGCTCGGTATATCGAAGGAACGATTTCGTGACGTCCATAGTAAGGTGGACAGTACTTTTAGGATGCAGGGCGAGGACACATTGAAAAGTAGCTGGTCGGGAATGCGGAACCGGGGGTATGTAGGAGATATTTGACACCGCGTCATCTAGAAGACAGCCAGATATTATTAAATGAAACGGATGTTCTGTTATATAGTACCTTTGCGCAGGCCGTCGACGTGGATTTTCATAGTATGCAAAAAGAACTGGACGTGCCAGGGCATCGTTTCAAGATACAAAACATGCATCATCGTAGATTGATGATTCTTCAAAACTAGTGAAAGCTGCCCTCGAGCTTGGCTCGATCCTCTTAGAGTCCGTTGAACAGAGAACGGATTTGTGGGCACATCAAAACCCGGCCCTGCATATCATTCACCGTGTCAATAAAACTAAACATGATCAGCAACACTTACGGTACTGGAATTCTTCCGCCCACTTTAAAGTCACGCCAAGCGGTGTATCTCCTATCACACAACGTACCATGAAGGAGAACGGCTACATAAGATCATGAGACGTACCGTTATTTACGTCGTAAATGGCCTGGCCTGAAACTATTGATGGTGGTTCTGGGCGTATAGAGTAGAAGCTTTCAGTGGGTAGCGTAACAAATACACGGCTTAATTGTGCAACAGGACAACGTCGTTCAATTGTACGATCGAACAAGCTTTGGAACGACCAATCTGCGTCCAGCGTTAGCACAACAACAAAAAGTGGAGTGTAAACTATAACCTTGCTTTCCACTTGATGATATTCGAAGTGGATCCGAAACGGACTGGAAGGTTAACCTAACTTCGACTCCTTCGCCTTGCCGCCACAACACATGGACTCCCATGCCATGCCAATCGGCGTCAAAAAGACGATGTGGATTTAGCAACCTAGCAATACCAGACAAAGATTTGCATGGTAGAAGTTTCAGAAACGGTGTCAGATTCTCCGTACAGACGTGTTCAGAAGGAAGGGACGCGTGGCGTATTCGATGTGGTGCTCCCCAGTCGGGTAACTCGCCTTCAGGCTCGAATGAACGTGTGGGGGAGGTAGTTCGAAGTTCATTTAGTGACCCCAGAGAAGCACAGAAAAGACCGGCAAGGGAATTTCGGAGACCCTTCCATCGATCGTCAATGCTAATGAGAGTAAATCCATAGTAGCTCATCGTAAACGGACGAAGAACAGTCGAAACACACCTGACTTGAGCTCCATCTCCCATCCACGCCCACAGTTCTGCGCCAGTTCCAACTCCTGGCTCGTCAGGATACCCCCATCGGTCGTAATTCCAATTACCCGCGTTTAGCGTTAGGTGCAATTCAGTGACAGCATACTCTCGAAGAATTTGGCCCAAAGCCAAAGGAAACACCGTGTAATGCTGGGCTAAGAATATGTTTGACGTCAAATCTGAATCTAAATGTCGAGGAACGCACCAACATCATCTGCGCCAAGTGTCTGAGGATCCCTCGGAGAAGCCCCTTGCAATACAGTCTTGAAAGAGAACTTGGAAGCTACTTTCCCATCCCGCAAAGATTTCATCGTGAGTTGTTCGCTGAAATACTCTCTCGTATGACTTCCAAACGTAGGGAGACATAGCGGTAGACACAAAAGAAGCTTGTTCCTCCAGCTTCCTTTCATTCGTTGATAAATGGTGCCCTAAATACTGTCGTCGCCGTCGTTGACCAACCTGAAGATGGATTGGAGTTGGGTTGGAGAATTTGTAACTCAGCTTATAGCAGTAATGACATCGATGATCTCGTCAAGCTGATGGTGATCAAAAGCTCCGGTACGTGGCTGGTTCTATGGTGGATGACTTTCTAAGTTGCATGATAAGTTAGGGCTACAAGATTCTGATGTCTTTAATTTCGTCGAGGAGGTTCACAATTGAGTCCGATGATACATTAGAGTATGCCCCTCGTGCAGTTCGCCGGCTTATTTTCAATGCGGAGGTGTTAAAGTCCACCAAACTTTGTGCTGGAGACATGGTGGCGATATCAGACGGCACTATGCCATTGAAGGTAGATATATATGTCTTGGAGCTTCATGGCGTATTCTTACTTGGTTTGGTAGCATTATTCTGTAGGCATTGCATGGCCATCCATTGATTTGCCTCAGGATTGTATGTTTCACTTATTTTTTTGTTTTAACCGGGCGCAGACAAGGAAACTTTAGCTGTCTATGTGCCCAGTACCCATCTCCTGACGGCTCGGCTTACACTTGGTCAGAAAGTTCAGATTTTACCTTTGCCAGATAAGAGTTCATCGACGTCATCGTCGGGCCTTCCCTCACTTCGAGATATACGAGAAGCGGGAACTATCCGGCTAAAAGAAATATCGAGTGTCCCGTTGGTTTCTCCTAACCCTCCTGAGGGTAAGCAGCGAGATTGGCTGAGACTATTACTTCGAGAGTTGCTAGGTCTGTTTCCTCCTGTACATGGCAGTGTTGGCTACTTACCAACGTCAATTGTTGGCCATCTCTGTACACACAGTCGACCTCAGGCACATTACTTGTTCGCAAATCCTGGAGGTTATGTATGAGTCACGCAGGCGACGCTTCTCAGTAGTCTCTATGTCTGCTGTTCGATCCACAACCAATGAATCTATCGACGGTCTTGCGCGGAGCATTGATTCCATTTCTGTTTCCCCATTGCCGCAACTTTGGGCGGTTGGCTGGGATTCTACGGTAATAATAGCTGACGAAGAACTCTACAATCAGCCCATCGTCGCCCACAAGGTAATTCAACCTCTTTTAGGAGTCTAGTATCCTTGTGACTCAACGTGTGATATGTCTTATCGCTCAGCCAGAAATGAGTGATTTATCCGAGGCGTATTCAACTGTTGGCGGTCTAAGCAAACAGATCCAGGAGATCCGTGACCTCCTAGAAATTCCGTTAACTCGTCCAGAACTCTTTCGATATTTCGGTGCGCAATTACGTTTTACATTTATCCTTAGTTCGTTTAGCTCACTGGTGCTTCTGGATCATTGTTGCGTCTTTTGATTTCCGCGGCATCACAGGTTTAAAGCCACCGCGTGGAATTCTATTGCATGGGCCACCAGGAACTGGGAAAACTCACCTAGCCCGTGCCATCGCTTCATCCACGAAGTCCTCTGTTCTCGTGATCAATGGTCCTGAGCTTTCCTCCGCATACCACGGCGAGACAGAGTCAAAGCTGAGGGATGTCTTCCGCGAGGCTCGTGAAAAGAGCCCATCTATCGTCGTTTTAGACGAGATTGATGCGTTAGTACCACGGAGGGAAGATGGAGCAGGTGGAGAGGTGGAGAAACGTGTAGTGGCAACACTATTGACCATTCTCGACGGAATGGACGCTGAAGCGTCGAGTGCTGAGGGAAGACTGGTCGTCATCGGTACTACTAACCGTCCTAATGCTATCGACCCTGCGCTACGCCGGCCAGGCAGATTTGACAGAGAGATTGAGATAGGTATCTCAACTCATTGGCAATATGTTCCTGCTCTGATTTATTTCCTCAGGAATTCCCGATGCTGAAGCTCGACTCTCCATACTCAACGTGCTATTAGCTAATACACCACATTCAATTTCTCAAGACGAGCTGCGCACATTCTCATCTCGTGCCCATGGCTACGTCGGCGCCGATTTGAGCGCGATCGTGCGAGAAGCTGGTACAATCGCTATCAAACGATGGATCGCCTCTCCTGCAGAGACATCGGACAAATCCCAAATACTCTCTCATCTGACTCTAACTCTTCCTGATTTGATTGCGTCCATGCCATCTGTCCGACCATCTGCATTGCGGTCTATCTTTGTTGAAACACCGCCTGTTCGCTACTCTGATATTGGTGGGCAGGCTTCAGTTATCCAAAAGTTACGCGAGGCCGTAGAATGGCCGCTACTATATCCAGAAACGTTCCAACGACTTGGTGTAAAACCTCCAAAGGGGGTCCTGCTGTATGGACCGCCCGGTTGCAGTAAAACGGTGCTAGCGAGGGCCTGTGCGTGTGAGAGCGGGGTGAACTTTGTGGCCGTCAAAGGGCCTGAGGTGAGCATACTTTCTTTTGCACTCGCTGACTTCTAATTAGTCTTGCATGTTTCTAGCTCCTGAATAAATTCGTCGGTGAGTCTGAGCGTGCAGTGCGTGAGATATTCAGAAAGGCCCGTGCGGCATCACCTTCCGTTCTTCTGTTTGTGAGAGACAATTTTGTTTTTTTTGGGCACATAAAATTCTCACCCGCTCAAGGATGAAATTGATGCTCTTGCAACTTCGCGAAGTTCCTCGGATGGTGATACCACTTCCTCGCACGAGGGCGTTCTCACAAGTCTACTCAACGAAATGGACGGTGTACAAGAACTTGTCGGAGTCACTGTCCTTGCTGCAACCAACAGACCGGAAGTCATTGTCAGTGCATTTTGTGATCGTCTTGATACGTTTTAAGCCTCTACTTTCAGGACTCTGCGCTTATGCGTCCAGGTCGGTTGGATCGTATCCTTTACGTCGGCCCACCCAATCATTCGGGAAGGGAGGAGATTCTCAATATCAGAATGAAGACCATGACTGTTGATCCCCATATCGATATCCCCAAGATCGCAACACTCGCACGTATATTTCCATTAATTTTTCGTATCTCTTCGTTGAATTGTGTCTTCCTCAGACAGAGGGATGCTCCGGTGCTGAAATAGTTGCTCTGTGCCAAGAAGCAGCCATCCTCACTATGCAACAAGACATGAACGCGCCATATGTATGAATATTTCTCTTTAGTGCAGTTTCATTTCCGTAACATTACCGTTTCCTGTTCCCGCAGGTTCCACAAGAAGCTTTTATTAACGCTTCCAAAACTATGAAACGGCAGATCACTCCTGCGGTACTGCAAAAGTTCCAAGCTTGGACGGAAAGTAGTCAGGGTAGGAATGTGTAAGTGTTGTTCAATGCAACACGGTGCTATGTTGGGCCCAACTCATAAAGGCCATGGAGATCTTGATCGAGTATAAACCTGGTCGACCGGGCCGTTGTCATCAGCGTTCTGGTTATTTCATGTCTATGACATTGCTCGTTCTTGACGTCGACCCTCCCTACTGTAAGTTTGATATCCGGAGTTGGGTAGAAAGTTGATTTCCACTCAGGGTTAGCATTTAATTGTTGACACCCGGTGTGCATACTTGGCCATGGTGTCTGTCAAGTTCGGCCTCAATCTTGCAGTTCTCAAGTCCCATTTGCCGACTTGTCTAAATCAAGTACTTGGCACTGTTTTAATTAGCCTTATTATGACGGAAGGTTAATTTGTTAGACCGGTGACCAATCCCTAGTACATAGGCCAGTACGAATGTATAAGCAATGGTCTCAAATGACCCGCTGACCGTAGTTTGATACCCAGAGTCAGGTAGAAAGTTGATTTCCACTCAGGGTTAGCGTTTAAGTGTTGACACCCGGTGTGCATACTTGGTGTCTGTCAAGTTCGGCCTCAATCTTGTTGCAGTTCTCAAGTCCCATTTGCCGACTTGTCTAAATCCCAAGTACTTGGCACTGTTTTAATTGACCTTATTATGACAGAAGGTTAATTTGCTAGACCGGTGACCGATCCCTAGTACATAGGCAAGTACGATGTATAAGGAATGCTCTCCAATGACCCGCTTGGATTGGATTGATGTAAGATTAATGTCTAGCCCTTGACAGGCACATTTGGACGAGCAAGGAGGGGTCGGTTTCCGATGACAAACCATAGCCGGGTCGCACTGCTCTACTTCGCCAGATATTTAAAATCTGACCAAAGAGGAGCAGAATCAACACCGAGACACCCAAGCGCAAAAGGAACATGGGGCACGAGTGCTGTATCACAATTTCAATTTTACAGCTTCCTGCATGCCAGATGAACGATAACCAGACTTGAACCAGTCGATCCGTGACTATGGTAATAGCCTATGCATCAAAGCAGGCGACAACTGCAATTCCAATCATGGCCGTTCCATCTTTGTTTCCTGCCGCCGGCTATTTGGCAGTATCATGGAATATGTCGGTGGCTGTGGCTCCACACCCGCCTTATTCCACACGTAGTTATACACAACAGAGTCCAGCTCCATCATCTTCAACCTCGTTGGCACTCTCGTCAGGCTCCTGCATGTCGCACTATCGAGGCAACTCCTCCTCACTCTCTGGTCTGAAACCATATGTAGAACCACCTTCCTCGCCAGCTCCGGGTCACCATACATATTGAACACCAAGTACAGCAAGGTGCGGTACGAAAGCACGCTAAAATTCGGGAGAAGCATGATTTTCGACCTTATTACTTCACTGATCTCTGGGATAGTAGAAAGGTTTCTAGAAGAAAGATCCCCGACAAGCGAAGTCACCACGCTCTTCAAGTACAAGTGCGAGTCCACGGACACATGGTTGTTCTGGAAGTCAGTTCTGACCAACACCGTACATGAAGGGACGCGGTTGCACCAGAATATCATGTCCAGGAGCGGGTGGATGTTGGTGTACGGGAGGAGACGCAGATTGAATAGAGACGCGAGAATACAACTGGCTTGGGATAGGTTGGATTGCAGCCATGTGTCCTCGACTGTACTGTTGGTGGAACGAGGGTGTATTAATTTGCGAAGTCGTTCTTTGAGTGTGTTACACAGTACTGTGAAGATTACGTGCGACCGGTCTGCAAATTGGAACGGCGTCAGAAAATCACTCTTAGCTTGATGAAGAGACCCTTGTCCAAGACCGACATCGGAACCCGACGGCGAAACGAAGTTGGTGGTGGCGGACGTAGCAGGAGCAGACAACCACCTTACCCAATCATCTATCATCATCTCGAATACTAGTGCGGCATCGACCAACTCGTCCCTTCTTACGCATGCCCTCATCAAGCTCCTGTACATCCCCATTAAACCCCAGGTTGGCCCTGTATGCTCGTTCATCCTGACATGCCTAAGCACATCGATAACTTTTCGTATAGATTGGTCCGCCAATGTGTTGCCGTGCAGGTTCGGTAACGCCTTACTAGGATCGCCTTTACTTCCCTCTTTATTGCCCAACGCCTTTAGATGTTTTTGCGCCTTTGGCTCTTCAATGGCCTGCTCTTTTCCCACTCCCTCTTTTTCCAGAGCGGAGAAAAACACCGCCTGCATGGTTTTTCCTCTTATCCTGAGGCCCCAGGTCAACATCCACACCACTTCCCGTAACGCGTGATCCACAGGTTGGCGCTGTCGCAGAAGGCCATGAATGTACGCGTGTAGTGGCAGGCGCAATGATGGAAAGCTTTCGGTTATTCTTTCACGCGGAGGTACACGCTTCAAGTCTAAAAGCGAGGAGTGCCTCAGAGTGGCGAGCTGGTTCTCTGCTCCGTGGTAGTTGCCATTGCGCATTGCACTTCGGATGGCATGTGCGTGGACGCGCGATGCTTCGGCGACAAGGTTGGCCATTAATGGCAAGATTCTAAGGATATCTATACGAAAGCAACGAGATTTCAAGTCAGTCAAAGAACTGGTGTTGATGAGATAACTTTGTACCCGCACTTTGTAATCGGGAAGCAAGAGAATCAGTATTGAAATAAACAGCTTGAATGGCAAAGGGAACTACACCTCAATGGACCTGCCGATTCTTTTTCCTTCCGAGCGGGGTATACGTAAATCTAGGTCATGTTTAACACGCACGTGATGAACGCGTGGTCGGCACTGCCACTCGCAAAGAGTTGCCGTTTACTATCGTAATGATTTTTTCTTTTTTAATGTTTGACGAATGTACAAAAGGAATTTTGGTATGTTCCTCCGTTCTAAGCGGCATATATCTCGTGGGAAGGCGACTACAAGGTTGACTGAGATAACTTGGGACTGGGGATTTGCACAAGGAGCTACGTTGAGCAGGCACATCAGGTATACAGTCTACAAGTAAGGAAAATAAATGATCAGTTGACTAGCGAGAAGGGGCTTGCGAAAGTAAATGTCAAATAAAGGTGGGTAGGGAACCGGTGCGCAAGTAACGTTTCCTTAGTCCTGATAAGCACTACGCCCCCATGACTGAGATTACCCCTCCCCTAAACCTAAAAGTTGCGACTCAGTGGCAATTTCTGGAACGCTCACGTGGCAAAAGAGGCGTCCGGGTCCCGTAGTCCTCGCTGAAATCAATGTTTGTGGACAAACATAAACCTTAGTTTTGAGGCAAATCAACCGTCAATATCATCCATGACCCAGCTGTCTTGTTTGAAGAGAATTTGGGGAATTTAGATTTTCTCTGGGTAGAATGATGAACGAAATCTAGAAGTGGTATCTTCGTACATAGTCGCAGAAATTTGCGTCATAATCTGCTGATGTCCTAGAGTTGCGCAAAAAAACTCGGAAATCGTGCATATAAATCAGTGAATGCACAAGTGTCAAAGGATTTTTTACACCGGGAGCATAGGGCATATTCGAAAACACGTCGCGCAAAAAGACAGATAATATCCTGTGTTCCTGAACCCCCCAAAAATGTGAAGAGGACAAAATCGTGCCCAACAAACTGCCAGCGAGCCAATCTTATACTCATGCGGAACTAACTGAGCCGATCGACCCAATTTCACTAGCACTGGAAATAATTTCAACGCGAGAGAAATTGGCATCTATGTATACTTCCAACCTGGACAAGCACGGAATGCATAGAAACGGTTGGAGACGAACCACTGCACGGCTACCGCAAGGAGAAAAACGCTACTGAGCGTACTCATCATTACTACACAAAGATAGAGGTTCTTGTAAATAGGGTTGGTTATTTGAGAGAAGGTCATTAAGCTAGGAATACCTCTTGTGAAGAGTACGGGCTGGTGAAATGCGAATCAGGTCAGCCACTCAGACTTCAGGGCTAAATTGAATGAACAAACCCGCGTATGCAATATATAACAGGTCAGTGATGAATGAGCGTGGTACCCATTGAAATATCAGTACCAATATTTCCGATAGCCGGAAAGCAACCAACGTCCTCAATAAGCATGTACCGATAGGATTGTGGGATGTACACTGTGTCGAGCATCAGAGGTGGTCTGAGAATGCAATCGACATGGAATAACCTCAGACGGAGGTATATAACAGGAATTCCAAGTCCTAAAGTCGAGTCAACCATCACAACACGGCGTTTCGGGAATAAGAAAGATAAGATGCTGAGCAACATACCATCAGAAATGAAAACTACCTTGCCGGCAGTCCATGTCATATTGCTGGCCCACGAGATCCCATCAAAAGCTGCTCCGCCTCCTGCCACCACGACCTTCAGGTGACGACGGGGAACTTGTTTGCCTGGTTAGTGTTAGGTTGGTAAGCAACCTTTTCAAAAGCGGTTGCTGGTGCTTTGAGGAAAAATATGGATCATCAGCACCGCTGACGAGACCACTTATACGGGATCACGTACTTCTTTCCGCCCCCGTGCCTGCGTATGGGAAGCGAATCCAGGCCCCTGCCCCTGCCCCTGCCCCTGGACTGGCAAAGGGAGGGGAGGAGGAATCACCCTCTGCTCGTTCTGAAACCCTGTCCCCCTTAGAACGTAATAACCCCCAGCTTTCGAACCATGATAAGCACCCTGGGGGATGACAGGCGGTGGTTGGGGCTGTGATGCCATCCACGACGATCCTCTACTGCGGTCTTCTGGTGGAACAGTTCGAGAGCGCACGGACTGTCTTCGGGTAGGAGGCGGATTGAGGTTGGAACGGGGTTGGAAGTGGGAAGTCAACGGTGGTGCAGATGTCGGTGTGGGGAGGTGTGCTGATGGAGAGGCACGGTGTTGCGAAGGTGGCAAACGATGGTGGTGTACAGCACTGGAAGAGTGCAAGTGCCTTCGAGAGAAGATGAGTAGGGAACGACAGTGTGATATTTAGGCGCGGAGTCGTACCTGCTCCTGGATGAAGAAACATCGGGTTTCGACTGGGAGGCATGACGTGAGTAGCCCGACGAACTCAAATCAAACTTAGAAGAGCTCTGCTTGTTCTCCGTTGAGCGCCCATAAGCATACTGATCGTACGACGCCCGCCGCGAATATGGTGCTCTGGACGACTCCATGGGTGTGCTTTTGGGTCGGGGGGAAGGTGGTCGAGAATATGAGTGCGAGCGTGAACCTGAGTGCGATTCTGAAAAACCACGATCCTTATATCGAGGCCTGTCCCTGTCGCGGTGTCTAACCTCATTCCTGTCACGATCTCGATCCAAATCCTTCTCTTTCTCCCAATCCCTTTCTATCCCTCTACGCCTGTCTTTCCCATCTCTATCCATGTACCTGTCCCTATCCTTCATTTTCCCCGAAGACAGCCCATAGATATCCCTCTGCTGATCAGGGGGCAAATCGGAACCATGTACTGCAGGCGTCGCAGGAGTGAACGGATTGCCTAGATACGGGTATAGCCTATTCGTCGTATCTACCCAGCGAGAGATTTTAGCTTGTGTGGCGAGGTAGGCCTCGTATGCCTCTGGAGAGTAGTCGTACTCAGTCATTCCTCCGCGTGATAAAATGCGTTGGCCAAGAGGAATGTAAGATCTGTTAAACGCCACAGGCTGTTCTTGTTGTAGAAAAAAAGAATGGATAAGGACATTAAGTAGTGTTTTTTGGCTGTTGCCACGATTATCGGAGTTCTGCGCCCCAGCGGCCCCACAGCTTGTCGAAATACAGCCTGGCCGAGAATCTGACACGTTAAGATGGTTGTTCTACTCACGCGCCAGCTGAAATTTTCTTCCGTTTGCCTCCGGCTGTGGACTCCTGTGGACTCCCGTATAAGGTTCTAAGACTTCAGGCGAGTGGAAACTCAAAGCTAAGTGTATGTAACAGTAACGGGTGAAACAACCAATCCTTAACTCGAGCTTTCACCCGCTACTGTTACATTGCAAACTTTCCATAGACCCTCCTCCTCACCAATAATTTTGTCTTTTTCATAGCAATGGATGCATCTACGATCTCCATTGGCAACTCGTTTCCTCCCTATTGATTTCCCATCACACCTAGCAGTCTGTCCAAACTTCAGTTCGGGTCCTTGGAAAAAGCTTCGCGACACCTTGATCAACAAGAGAGGGATTACGCAGGAGGAGGTTGTCCAAGAGCTGACTGAAGCATGGAGTAAAGGCATGGAGTAAAACAAACGAAGGAGAAAAGGAACTATGGGACAAAGAGGTTGAAGTTCAACGAAAGGCAGACGAAGAATTGGCCCTTCAAGAGGAGTTGCACAGACAGAAAGATTTAGAGGAGGTGCAGAAAGAGGCGGAACATGAGAAAAAAGAGGCAGACAAGAGAAAGCTAAATCTACCAGACTTCAACCTCAATGTGAGTCCACCCGATTTTCCTCCATCTCAATATGCAAGAAGGAAATTGGAAAATTTTGAGTATGTTGAACTTTGGTATTTCACCCCCGAAGGCTGCGCAGATGCTGTGCAAAGGACAACCTTACCACCGCAGACGACGCTCTTGGATTTGCTCACTCCAATAACAACACCGTTACACTTCGGCCTCTGGCAACATCATAGCCTTCGAAGAATGTAGTTCAAGATGCCGATTTGAATTGGAGAAAAATGTCTATGCGCACTGACATGCCTTGAGTATCATCAAAATGGGCTCGCGACCTTTTTCTATGATCTCGAAGTGCACCCTTATCGATCCCGACCCAATGGAGGGGCAATGTTGCTCGTGTAACAAGTTTGTGGTTTGGCAGCTGGGGATGCATTCAACATTGCGACATCAAATGAGAATTTACTTTGGTCAATTGCAGACGAGTTTTATGACTGCATCTGCAAAAAAGGTGGGTAACTATACTGAAGTGCATGTGAGAATTGACCCACTGATGACTTCCTGCATCCATGCTTCAATAAACCACTATCCCATCAGACATCCTATCTTATCTCATCCTATCTTACATATCACCAATCATGCTATCACATCATTCTATCTCATCCTATTTTACATATCATCAATCATGCTATCACATCATTCTATCTCATCCTATCTCATCTTCAATAATGCCATCATATCATTTTATCTTGTCTCATCTTATCATCCTCCAGTTGACAGAGGCAAGTGTGCATCACCCCACTGGAATCTCAATCTCATGACAGTACACTCATGTCATACAGCTGGATCAGCTTCTCTGTAAGGGCAACCTCAAAGGCTCACTTAGAAGTGAGCTAACAGAGGGGAATCCAATGTTAACATTATACTACATAATACAAACACTTCAGGCACACCTAACAGAGCAGAATCCAAAGAGAAAACTCTAAAAACCCATCTGTCAATGCCCAATATATGTGTTAGGGCAACACTGTTAGGGTGACACCCACTGTTCTGCTAGCTGGTGTGGGCTCTCCTACAAGAAGGCAGCGGGACATGCACACATGATGGGGGGTTTGATGGATTTGATGTGAGGGGTTATTTTTAGAAGAGTTGGCTGAAATAGGCTTTTCGCACCACTAATGTGGATGGAATACTGTTAGGGCAACACCCACCAATCTGCTAGCTGGACCATGCAGGCTCTCCTACAAGAAGGTGGCAGGGCATGCATTGATAGGTCCACTGCATGCTATAATGTCTGGAGAACATTCTCACTCACATTGAGACACCACGACACACACTCCGAATCACTTCAAACACCACGAAATCAACTTTGAACACTTCTCGATTTATTTCGCACTATTTTGAACAACTTCGAACAATTTCATGACACTTCGAATGACTTTGCAGCATTTCGAATGATATCGGCCACTGTATAGTTGTCTTAAAACACTTTCGATACACACTGCTCAACCAGAGTGAGCCATTCATCACATATCAAGCACTACTGGACACGAGGAGAGACTACAACAGAGTTAGAATGCGATAAGTGCATTTTTGCATTTCATTGATATATTAAAGCAATAGAACAAGAACTCTTACTATATTGGGAGAATGTACATTTTACTTATTATTATCTTTTATTTTGTTTCATGTTTTACAATACCTTTATTTGCTGTGCACATTGCCTCATGTTCTACAATTGTTATTATTTCCTTTTTAGTACTATTCCTTCAGATTGTATATAGACTTGTATTAGTTAGAGTAACAACATAATATAACAATGGGGAACAGCACAAGTTACCCTCACACTTAACGTCTGATTTAAGAGTTGTTCTCTTCAGTCTTAGTTCGCATCATATCTCTAAGTTCTGTGAAATATCATGAACTTCCTTGAAACTATCATATTCGCTTCTCGTTTTATCGCCCATCGCTTATCACCATTTGACAAAATGCCTCACATTCTTTAAACTTGCTCTTTGATATACCTCGAACTGCTTCTAACTTATTCAAACTTATTCAGACTACTTTGCATGACTTCGAACCCCTTCGAACCTTTTTCGAACCTCTTTGCACATATTTGAACCTCTTTCGAACTCTTTCGAACACCTTCGTATGCCTATACAGACTATTCACCACAGCCCTTACCATTTTGCATTACTAAACATTACATTTTGGTCTCAGCGGTGATATTTAGTACCAACTCACATCCTTCCTCTGACTCATGTTATACCATCCGAAGCCATTTAGTAGGTTTTGTTTGGGTTTCTGGGTTGAGTATCATCAGCGTGCATGATGGGGGGTTTGATGGATTTGATGCAATGGGTTAAAAATAGATTATTTGGCTGAAATAGGCATTTCGCACCACTATTGTGGATGGAATACCTAAGAGAACTCAACTGAGGTCTTCTAGTATTTATTTTAAGGTTATATACTAGGTTACATATATTGTAGTATGTTGCTACCGATGCGCATATACATGCATGTACATATTGATGTGTGTGAATATAAAATTCCCATGCTAACAAATGTAGCATTCTTGGACATTTGTGTTAGGGCAACACCTACTGTTCTACTAGCTGGACCATGCGGGCTCTCCTACAAGAAGGCAGTGGGGCACATGCACATGATGGGGGGTTTTGATGGTTTTGATGCAAGAGGCTAAAAATAGACTAGTTGGCTGAAATAGGCATTTTGTACCACAAATGTGGATGGAATACCTAAGAGAACTCAACTGAGGTCCCCCAGTATATATTTTAAGGTTATATACTATGTTACATATATTGTACTATGTTGCTACCAATGCATGCATACATGCATATACATATTGATGCATGTAAATACAAAATTCTGCATCAGTAACAATATAGTACAATATATGTAACATAGTATATAAACTTAAGATATACACCTAGGGGACCCGAGTTGAGTTCTTTTAGGTATTCCATCCACAATAGTGGTGCAAAAAGCCTATTTCAGCCAATTCATCTATTAATAACCCCTCACATCAAATCCATCAAAACCCCCATCATGTGCATGTGTTCCACCCCCTTCTTGTAGGAGAACCTGCATGGTCCAGCTAGCAGATAAGTGGGTGTCACTCTAACAGTAGTACAATAATATAGAAAAGAAAATTGTGAATTATAATGTCATCAGGATAGGCATTAAAGTGGAAAGATAGAAGGAAAAACAGGGAGTGGTGGGTGGGCGATGAAAAAATGAAAAGCAAAGGAGGAATTTGTGTGTAGATAGGGAGAGGAGAATTAAGATAAAGAATTCATAATTAGACACTGTGCTGCTAGAATTCTGGAATGAGTGTTGGTGGAGAATGGTGGTCTCCATGATATGTACCTGTGCTGCTGAGATGAGTGTTGGTGAAAGAAAGGAGGGGCAGCACAGGGAAGGTTTCACTTACAATGATGTCATGTCTCAGAATGGCCTCTGCTGGTAAGCCCCAGCACCAAACTGAGAACTGCTGAAAGCAAGAGGATAATGAACCCACTGACAGGGAAGTGGGGATGATGAGAAGGGCCTGAGGGTGTGCAGAAGCCTTGGGAAATGTTCTCACTCTCGGAGCTCACGTTTACCTCAACCTCTGCTGCATCCTCAGGGATGATGGATAGTGGAAATGGGGTGCCACATGACTGTGGGAACCCCAGTATTTTATTACAAGAGTGCTGAAACAGGCAGCCTAAGGAATAAGGCTGTGGATGTGTGTGAGGAGGGGATGGGGGGATGGGGGTGGTCAGAAGGTGGTGGATGAGAGGCACATCAAAGTTAAAAAGGGGGGACATGAAGCATAGCAAGCTGAAGTTCCATGCGAATGGTAGGGTGATCCCAGATGTAGATCTTCCAAGCAGAAGAGGACCAGCATTCGAGTGCTTGGAGAATATCCTCCGAGACACCCAGGCTGGCATAGAATGTTGCCCTACCAGTGTGAGCTAATTGTCCCCCATATGAGTGGTCCAGCAGTGTGAAGAACCTATAATCAAACCAAGCATGAGATGGATGAGCTCCATTTTCTTGAATAAAGAGAGGGGAATGAGCCCTATGTTGTGGTCACAAAGTCATGTATAAGCCCTGAGTAAGAGAAGAGGATCAGTGATATCCTAGGAAGTGATGATGATGTCAGATCCATGGTATAAGGGCTCTCCCTTATGGTATGGAAGGTGGTACTGAGCTCTGCCATTTAAAAATTGTAGAGTGTCTTGCTTGATGATTTTTCTCCAGTCAAAAGAGGGGAAGTAGTAATGTGCAGGGCCCGGCTTGGCTTGAGCATGTTCAGGCTTCAATACATTGTGAGCCGGGCCATCGTAGCATGCTTAGGCTCAGCTCAGGCTTGGGCTAGGGCTTGAGGATGGGATTTGAGAAACTTGTAAAGAATATCAATACTTACACTTACAATGATTTGATGTAAATTACTTGTTACTACAATTCTCCACAATTCCAATGCTAACACCAATATTCAAGTTGTTGTTTGATTGTATGACCAGGAGTTGCCAGACATCGATCAATGATGCAGGTCAACATTGATTCATTAATATCTCCAACTTGATCATTATTCCTCCTCAATGTTCAGCGCTTATCTCCTAGCTTACAATATATGTCTGTTTTCATCATTCCTCAGATACCTGATACTAACTTATTTCCTTTCTGTCATTTAGAACATTCTATTTCTCTCTGATGACAATGCTTCAATTGTCTACAAAATGATTTGTGTGTTGAACACATTGTGCATCCCACAGTGATGAATTGGAGGTCCTGGGAGACCTGTGGTGCAGGATGCCCACAAGGGATGCTCTTATTGATTCTCAATACACTGTTTGGCTCTATTAATCATGCTATTACCCTTGAAACAGGAAACACTTGCATAGGAGCAGTAGTACAACATGCTGTGGCTCTATGACACTAACCCAATACCTCCCACCATTGTGAGCCACTGCTCATGTGGTGAACTGCAGGTGCTAGCAGCCACATTACTCCACTTGGACTCCAATGGGGGATTGAACTCTACATAACTTAATGTAGTTCAATTGGACTCCAGTCAGTCTGGTCAGAGTCCACTAGGACAGGTGGGAGACTGTAAAGTACTGCCAGAATCATGGGTGATATCAGATACCCTGCATTGAACTCCCACCCAAGTGACAGCATTAGCAGCTTGCCCAGGTCTGAGATTACTGTCATCTTGTTCTCTCGGGTGGCATTGGATGATGACAAGGGACCTGTCATGACATCCTTGCATCAAATCACCCTGAAGTTCCTTCACATAATCTTTTGCCTCCTCAGGATTTGCCCCAGCTTCTTGAAGTTGAAGCAGAAGCAAGTTAGTTTCAAGGGTTCCTTTCTTGACTTGACTAATGGGCTCACAAAAAATTTTAGCTTAAACACGGGTAATCTCCAGATCAGTATCTGCTCCCAAACCAGCTGACCCAGTCAACTATGTTGCAGATGAGCCAATGGAATGGACATGATCTCCTTGCATTTGTTAGGGCGACACTTACTAATCTGCTAGCTGGACCATGCAGGTTCTCCTACAAGAAGGCAGTGGGGGGCGCACACATGATGGAGGGGTTTGATGGTTTTGATGCGAGGGGTTAAAAATAGAACAGTTGGCTGAATTAGGCCTTTCACACCACTAATGTGGATGGAATACCTAAGAGAACACAACTGAGGTCTCCTAGTATTTATTTTAGAGTTATATACTATGTTACACATATTGTAGCATGTTATTACAGATGCATGCACATACATATTGATGCGTGTAAATAAAGAATTTCCATGCTGACAAATAATGTGTATATAGGCATTTTATAGCATATTTTGGTGAAATAAAATCAAATAAAATGAAATAGAATAAAATAAAAATAGTATTATGTAATAGGCATGTTAGGAGACTGTTTCCTAACATTACCCCCCTTTTAGGCCTCAACTTCCAGGCAAGAAAATATTGTATCTGTCCCCTCTGTGAAATTCTGGTAAAGCCGGAACTTCATCCCTTCATACACCATCCTAGCAATGTGACATGGAGCATTTGGATTATGTTTAAAGAATTGGGCCATTGCCTTATGCACTCACTTACAATTCTCTTCAAGTTCCCATGAATTAATTTTGTTGGTGTAGTTCTTCTACTTGATTAAGAACTCCAATTTATTTCATCGAAGACGTGAGTCTAAAACCTCTTCCACAATATATTCTGGAGCACCTTCTACCATTATTGGAGGCTGTGGAGTAGTTTGTTGACTGGGAATAGTGGGTGGGCAGTAAGGGAATAAATGGGAAATGTTAATTTTAGGATCAATCTTGAATGACTGAGGTAATTTTAACACTACTGCATTAAGCAAAATTATTTTAGAAATCGGATATGGGCCAACTTGCTTCTCCATAAGCTTTCTTGAAGGTCATGGGATATTTAGATCCTTGGTACATAGCCATACCAAGTCACCAACTTTGTACTCTGGAGCAACAGCTCAAGTACGATCTGCGTGTCACATCATATCATCTCATGCTTTCATCAATGCTGCCTCTGCTTCCTCCTGCACCTTTTGCATTTTTGATACAAAGTCCTTCACTGATTATACCTTGACTTCCCTTTGAGGTTCTATTTCCATTCTGGGATAATACCCATAATTAGCGAAGAAGGGTGACATGTGAGTAGCCGAATGGAATTTATTATTGTGGGAAAATTCTGCAATTGCCAACCATTTAGGCCAGTTGGTTTGTTGGTGATTGACAAACATGCATAGGTACTGCTCCAACTCCTGATTCATTCTCTCTGTCTGCCCATCTCCAGTAGCAAAGTCAGATGCATCTGATTCCACTCATAAGAGATGCATGAAATCTACTGGGACCAATATTGGTTCTTCCACAAACGTCCTCTTCAACTCCTCAAATGCTGTCTGCTGTTGTTCTCCCCATCTCCACACTACTCCCTTTCGCATAAGGTTGTGTAATGGTGCAGCAATTTTGGAAAAATTATGAACAAAGCAACAATAAAAATTGGCGAGTCCCAAGAAAGCCTGAACTTCCTTGATATGGGTAGGCATGGGCCAATCAACAATTGCCTGTACCTTGATAGGATTCATCTTGATTCCATCAGGACCAATCTTTAATCCCAAGAACTCAATCTTGCTTGCTCCAAATACACACTTCTCTGGTTTAATGAATAAATCATTCTCTGCCAATCTCTTCAACACCTCCTGCACTATCGCCTCATGATTTTCTTCATCCTCCATGAATATCAAAATGTCTTCAATGAATATTATCACCACGCCTTTGTCCATCACATCCTTGAAAATGTCATTCATCATATTTTGGAAAGTTGGGGGACTATTGGTCATCCCAAAAAACATGACAAGTGGCTTGAAGGATCCTCGATGCATGGCAAATGCTGCTTTCCACTCATCTCCTTTCTTTATCTGTACATTGTTGTACCCCCAGCGTAAATCCAATTTTGTAAAGACCTTGGCCTTTTCCACCTTGTCAATTATCTCTGAGATCAACGGCAAAGGGTACGCATTCTTCACTGTCCAATCATTCAAATACCTATAATCTGTACACATCCTCTTCCTGTGATCTTTTTTTGGTACAAAGAATACTGGTGATGTCTGCAGTGATTTTGAAGGTTGTATGTATCCCTTGCACAACTGTTCATTAAGGAATGCATCCACTTCTTCTTGTTCCTTCGGAGATAATGGATAGACTTTTGACTTCTTTGGCAGAACTCCCAGCTTCATCTCAATAGCATGATCCCATGGCTTTTGCACTGGCATCCGCTCTGATTCCTTCTAAAAAACTGACAAATATTTATGGTAGGCTTTTGGCACCCACTCCTCCACTGGCTTCTCCACTTTTTCCACCTTTTTATCCCATGACTGTCCTCCACGAATTTCCCTAAAGGTTTGCTTCTGTTCTTCCTTATTAGTCATAATTGGAACTTCCCCATTTAGCATGTCCTCATCCTCCACCTCCTCCATCATAACAGAATACTTCCTCGGACGTTCTTTCCCTTTCTTTTTCTTCTTCTCCTTTTTTACTTTTCTCCCATACACATTACATTCTTTAGGACAATGAGTCATGTGTACCTTCCCAGTTTTCCAATCAATTTCCGGATTGTGTTTTTGTAACCATGGACATCCAATTATCAGATTGGTTTTCCCAAGGTCGCACACCTCAAATACGGCTCGCTCCTGATGATCCTGATAATCATCACCTCCTCCTTAATAGTTCCTCTATGATTGATTGTACCATCAATATTGTACACTATTATAGGTTGTGGCAGTTTACGTGTGTGAATACCATTTCCAGTAATTAGGGATCAATTAATAAATAATCCGGTAGCACCACTGTCAAGCAATGCCTCCACATAACTTGCTGCAATGCGTGTGCACTGTCTTCAATCCTACTGTCAAGCTGATTTCGGGTTCTATCTGCACTGAGCAAATAAAAAATTTTGGGGTCTTCGGAAATAAGGCTGCGCATTTTTCTTTGTTGGATAAATGATAATGGTCATACTCTTCAATTTCTCTTTTGGGTTCACTCTCAGTTTCCTTGGATACTAATACATTATATTGATTCAATGGGGAAACCTTTACTGGGACTCTTCCACAAAATTCTTCTGCTTATCTTCCACCAACTTCACTTCCTCAATTGTCGCTTCCCTAATCTTCCTTTTCTGCCTACAATTTTGAGCCATATGCCCTAATTGCCCACAATTAAAACATTTAACTGGAGCTCGTCTCCCTACTCGATCAACATCCATCACATCCATTGATGCTGCTGACTCCTTAACAATAGGTGTCACTGCCATGGCCAGTGGCTGTGCCCTTGGAGCTTGTACCTGAGGTGTCCTTCCTTTCTCAGACTTTCCTCCTGATGACTTTCCAAATCTGGAATTCCCATACATCAATTTCAATTCTGCCTGTTCCTGTCGATATTGCTGATCAAGATGCATTGCCCAATTATACCACTTGTCCAACCTCTCTGGCATAGAAGGTAGTCGATAGATAGACTTGAATAAAGAGGGATTTAATCCTGCCTTCAAATATTCTACCAACGCTGCTTCTCCCATATCGGTCTGTGATGCTTCTGCTTTGAACTGCAAAATAAATTCATCTGCAGTCAGAGAACCTTGGCGCATGGTTTTTAATTTTGCATTAGCTGTTGCCTTTGGGTTAGGGTCTCCAAACTGTGCCTCCAACCTCTCCAAGAATTCCCTGAAGCTTGCAAATGGTTTATATCCCACGGCAATTTGATTAATGGCTTCATTTCTCCAGAACTGTACTTTCCCTCCCTGGATGTATGAGAGAGCAAACATAATTCTAGACTCGGTCGTATGAAATTCAGGCTTTCTCCCATGAATATACAATACTATAGAGCTGATGAAGGATTTTGTGTTCTCCATAGTACCATCAAATATTTGTGGGGGCACATATTTAGGTAAATGCATTTTTCCACTCTCAGATCTCTCCTCTGCATGCTCACCCTCCTGAGACATTCACTTCACCATCTCTTCCATCTCATCATCTTTATCTTCTACTGTTTCTGCATTTGTTTGTACTTGTTTGGGCTGGGATGCTGCTAATACTGACACTAATTGGGACATTTGTGCTGTTAGAGCATCAATTTTGGCTTCAAGAACAGGTGTGGGAACAGGATTGTGTCCAGGATTCGAAGCTGCTTGTTCTGTCATAATTATGTAATCTGTGATGAGTCACTTCTTCGGCTGTGTAGAGATTAGGCTGTAGATTTTTTTCGCAAAAATTCGAGTCATGTGATCCAGCTATTTTGGGTACCACACATGGCAAAACATGTGATTTCGGCTATTGGGCACTTCAGATCAATAACCCTTCCAACAGTGCCTGATCTCGGGGCTATTACTGAATTTGGCTAGTAACTACCTAAAATAGTCGTCCAAATAGAGTAATGTAAATCTTAGCTAAACCAGATCTGATCGGTTGTCTGGTTGCAGCTGTCCTAATGATGAGCGCTGCCTTTCGATCACTGGTAGTCGCAATGTAAGGCAAGGCCTGGCGTCAGCTTATGAAAGCAAAGGTAAATACATATATACAATTAATTCCGGCTCTTGCTGAAATGATGCATAAGCGAATGTGGCATGCTGAGACAAATGACGTATGTGTGTGAGTAAGAGAAGGTGCACTGATAGGGTAGTTGAGTTCTTTTGTTAGGGCAACACCTACTAATCTGCTAGCTGGACCATGCGGGTTCTCCTACAAGAAGGCGGCGGGGGGCGCGTGCGTGATGGAGGGTTTGATGGCTTTGATGCAAGAGGTTAAAAATAGATTAGCTGGCTGAATTAGGCCTTTCGCACCACTAATGTAGATAGAATACCTAAGAGAACACAACTGAGGCCTCCTAGTATTTATTTTAAGGTTATATACTATGTTACACATATTGTAGTATGTTATTATGGACGCGTGCACACATGTGCATACATGCGCATACATATTGATGTGTGTAAATAAAGAATTCCCATGCTGACAAATAATGTGTATATAGGCATTTTGTAGTGTATTTTGGTGAAATAAAATCAAATAAAATGAAATAAAATAAAATAAAAATAGTATTATGTAATAGGCATGTTAGGAGACTGTTTCCTAACATACTCCCAGGTGGCGCATTCGTGCTGCATTCTATTCCAGGCAACTTCTTGGGCGAGCGCATCGAGGAATGGCATAAGCGCAATCCAGGGCAGATAGCCACTGGTCGACTTTTATTTAATACCAATTCGCAGCTCATCTACAATGTAGCACCTCATCCAGCTCCAGCAGCACCTTTACAGTCGATGTACATTGCTGCTTCAGCGCCTGCAGCAGATTATATACAAAGCACACCAAATGTGCAACTAATGAAGGAAGAGTGCATTGATGCGCTCGAGCAGGAGTTGATGGTGCTTCGGAAGGGGCAAGTCTTTAATGGCATTAAAATTCTGCAGTGCGCACTGCACAATACATCCAATCAAGAGAGTGTGCATTCTACAACCACAGACATTGCATCTGCTGACAGTATTGAGTCACCAGCTTTGCAACCCGCTGCAAGCACAACTGAAGTGCCTGACAAGACGCCCATACACCCCTATTCCAACATTCCTGAAGCACGTTTTGTGCCCACAGCAGCAGATAAACCAAACGTACCAGCTAACACTTTCAAAGGCAAAGAGCCATCATACCATACTGTCATTCCCATCCAGAACCTGCAGATTGTCGATGATGTATATGCACATGCCATGAAGGCGCCCTCTGTTATGGTTTTGCATGAAGAGCTCCTATCCCTTTCGCCCAATCTCAGACAGCACCATAGAGAACAAGTTACCCCAAAGCGCATTGCAGCTACCAGCACAGAAGTGGTAGCTACCAACCTTGTGAGCATTATGCCATTTGCACACTGTGAAGCACACGCACCTTTTGCAGAAAATAAAGCACTTAATGTGACACCTCCAGTTAGCGTGGCAATTGCAGCACTGCTTCCTATTGTTTTGCAGGATCCATTTGAACAGTACCTCACCCATCTCCAGCCAGGCAAAATTGAAAACCCCAACGTTTTGAAGGTTGCAAAAGAGTCGCATGCACTTTGTTCCATTGATTTATTGATCAACAACCAAGAATACTTCGAGGCTATCTTAGATCCGGGTTCACAAATTATCACAATGTCAGAAGCAGTCTGCCATCGTCTTGGGCTTTAGTACAACCTGCGCATTCATTTATACATGCAATCGGCCAATGGAGAGGTAGATGAGTCGCTTGGGCTTGCGCACAACATTTCTGCACACATTGAAGATATCATTGTCTATGTGTAAGTTCACATTATCTGTTCACCTGCTTATGATATTCTGTTAGGGTGCCCCTTCGATGTGTTAATGCACTCCATCGTGTGCAACTTTGCAGATGAAGCACAAATGATTATGAAGCACAAATGATTACTATCTGCAATCCGAACACGAACACCATCTCCACCATTCCAACAAAGCCTAGAGGAAAGCCACACCACTTCTTACCAGCTCCAGCAACACTGCACTTTGCTATTCAGCATAACCCACAAAGAAATTTTTACCAGGCTTCGAGGAATTGATCGCAGACCAAGGAGAAGCTGCCACTATCATAACATTCGACTCTGATACCCAATCTTGTGACATTTCTGTGTTTGTGCTTATTCCATTTTCTGCTTCCATTCCTTTGACCTCTATTATCTCTCAACTCTACCTATCCCAGTGTACCAACAGTCATGTGCAGGCACTCTTAAACTTGATTGACCCCGTGGCACTTATTCCAGCCATGTTTCCAAAAAGTGCACATGCGCGCACAACTTTTATCGATTTAGCAGTGCGCGCACCACAAAAGGGCATAGTAACCAAGAAGAAGTATAAACTGGTTGCTAGAAAAGTCAAACCAGTTATTGTGCCTGTCCCAAATGAATTCCGCATCGAGCACAACATTATAGGCGATCTGCTAGCAGCGCTTCCTGTACTTTTACCAAACCTGCCACCATTTACCCCGACTGGGCGCTATACTGAAGAGTGCATGCAAACACTCCAAAAGCACCACACCGATTTCTTATTACCAGAGGAAATGAGGGTTTTACACCACTTGATGTCTTTGCAGAATGAAGCCTTTGCGTGGAGTAATGAGGAGCATGGCAGCTTCAAGACCACATTCTTTCCCCCAGTAGAAATCCTGGTTATTCTGCACACCCCTTGGATAGAGTGCAACATTCCCATTCCACCAGGCATATATGACGAAGTTTGCGCTATTATCCAGAAGAAGATAGACTCAGGCATTTATGAGTGCTCAAATTCAGCATATAGATCACACTGGTTCTGCACACTCAAGAAAGATGGAAAAGTGCTGCGCATCATACATAGCCTCAAGCCACTTAATCGCATTACCATTAAACACTCTGGCATCACCCCTACACCTGAGCACCTTGCAGAGCAGTTTGTGGGGTGTGCATGTGGCACCATCCTTGATCTATATGTGGGATACGACCAGTGCTTAATCAAAGAGTCATTGTGCGACCTTATGACATTCCAGATGCTGTATGGTGCAATGCACCTCATTACATTGCCAATGGGTTGAACAAACTCAGTACCAATCTTCCATGACGATGTGTGCTATATCCTGCAGCCAGAGATTCTGGATTACACTGTTCCCTATATCGATGATGTCCCAGTCAAGGGGCCTTCGAAGCACTACATTTTACTGGATGGCTCATGCGAAGTGCTCACTGTGAATCCTGGCATAAGGTGCTTTGTGTGGGAGCACCTCCAGAATGTGAACCACATTGTGCAGCACACGAAATATAGTGGCGGCACTTTCTCTGGGACAAAATCCACACTGTGCACTGAGAACTTCGTCATTCTTGGCCATTATTGCACCCCAGAAGGTAGAAAGCCCAAATGCGACAAGGTAGACATTATCCGCAATTGGGGCGCATGCCACATGCTTTTGGAAGTGTGCACATTCTTGGAAACAGTTCGGTTAATGCGCATTTATATCTGCAATTATGTGCACCATGTTAATGTGCTCACAAGGCTTACATGCAAGGACGCTCCATTCAAATGGGGCCCCGAGCAGATAGCAGCACAAAATGACATCAAGCAAGCAGTACTAGAGTGCCCTGCACTACAACTGATCGATTATTCCTCAGAACTCCCCATTATTCTTGTGGTCGACACTTCCCAGATAGCGGTTGGCTTTTACCTTTGCCAGCAAAAGAGCGCAGATGCAAAAATGTGCATTTACAACTGGTTCAGCTCGATTATGCTCAACGACAGAGAAGCATGCTTTTCGCAACCAAAGCTAGAGATCTATGGGCTTTACTGTGCACTGCGCAGTTTGCACCTTTATATTATAGGTATGCACAACTTAATTGTTGAGACTGATGCGCACTATATCAAGAGCATGCTACAAAACCCCAATATCCAACCATCTGCTAGCATTAACCACTGGATCGTCTCAATCCTTACATTCCACTTTATGCTCATACATGTTAGGGGAGCAGTGCATGGTCCAGATGGGCTTTCACATTGGCTGAAGCAGCCAGAGGACTTAGAAGGAGAAGAAGATGAAGAGTTTGGGGATTGGATTGATGCACTACATGGCTTTATGCATGCGATATGTCCCATTTCACAGTCCTTTGATGCACAAGCACTCGCGCTAATGCAGCCAGAGCCAAGCGCAAACACGCAAAATGTGCAAAATGTGTGCAATAGTGTGCTTATTTATGATGATGACTATAGCCAAGTTCCAAGGAGCACAACAGCAGATGCAGAGGATGAGAAGTTAGATTTGGTGTGGATTTGGATGGATACCCTAATGTGCCCTAGCGACTTCACAGATTCTGAGTACAGCATGCTTGTGCGCTACACGAGCGCATTTTTCAAAGACAAGATGTGCTTATGAAAGCACAATGCACATGGCGCTCACCAGCTTGTTATTTGGCAGTCTAGATGCTTACTGATATTGCATGCCATCCACGACAATATTGGACACAAGCACCTTTACGCAATGCGTTTTGCATTGCTCGAGCACTTTTGGTGGCTGTATGTTATGGACAACATTGTTTGGTTCATGTGCACTTGTCATATTTGCCAGATCTAGCAAACACAGAAGGTTCTAATACCGCCGGTCGTCACAATGCCTGCACCTCTCTTCAGTAAAGTTTATATTGATACGATGCACTTACCAGTATCAGCAGGGTGGTGCTATATCATCCAAGGGCATTGCTTGCTTGCAACTTGGCCAGAATTCTGCAGACTTCCTAAAGAAAATGCGAGTGCACTTGGCGATTGGATGTTTCAAGACCTCATCTGCAGATGGGGCACATTGTGCGAGATAGTCACTGATAATGGCAAGCCATTCATCAAAGCGCTAGCCTATCTCAGTAAGCGCTACCATATCAATCACATCCGCATATCTGGCTATAACTCGTGCGCTAATAGAATTGTTGAGTGTGCACATTTCAATGTATGTCAAGCACTTATCAAAGCCACAGATGGAGTAGAGTCAAAATGGTTCAGTGCACTGTACTCAGTCTTTTGGGCAGAGCGCATCACAGTTCGGAAGCGCCTTGGCATTTCACCATACTTCATTGTTACAGGTGTGCAGCCTCTAATCCCTCTCGATATCATTAAAGCGACATACCTTAACCCACCCCCAGATTCTATACTCTCTACTACAGACTTGATCGCATGGTATGCACGTGCATTACAAAAGCACCCACAAGACTTAGTGCACATCCATTCCTGCATCTATGCAGAAAGGCACAAAGCGGTGCTCCATTTCGAGAAAGCGCACTCAAAAACCATCTGCAATTTTGACTTCCAGCATGGCAATTTAGTCCTTATGTGCAACACAGCAATCAAGAAGAGTCTTAACCGCAAAATGCATGCGTGTTATCTCAGTCCTCTAGTTATAGTGTCGCGCAATCAAGGCAGCACATACAGTGACTCACAAAACTGAGTCAATGTTTTGCACTTTTTAATTTATTGTTGAATAACTTCCCATAAACAACAAAACCAAACAAGGTATTGGTGTACCGAATAACATACATGATCAGGGCTACCAAACAAACAAAGAATTACGTAATTTTAATCATCCCTCATGGAGATATGATCATTTTAATTCAGGGACTCATTGACTCAGTTTTGTGAGGTGGTATCAATATTATGATAAATTGTAATTCTAGTATTTTGTATGACCTCCCTTGGCCTTAATAACTGCTCCCAACCTTCTAGGCATGCTTTCAATCAAATTCTGACACACATCTGATGGAATATTATTCCACTCTTCTACTACTCTTTCCTATAACTCCCAAATTTCTTTTGGCGCTGTTGGATACTTGTCTAACTGGTTCTTGAGGTGAACCCATTGATGTTCAATAGGGCTGAGGTCTGGAGATTTGGCAGGCCAATTCAGAAGAGTAATATTGTTGTTCTCCATCCATTTCTTGGCCTTTTTTGAGGTATGCTTGGGGTCATTGTCTTGTTGAAAAATCACCTCTTCTCCAGAAATTCCACTCTCCTCCAAGCTAGGCAGCATATGGTCCTTCAAAATGGACACATACTGGTCAGCATTCATCCTCCCCTCAACCTCTGCAAGATGCCCCACTCCATTCCATCCCATACACCCCCATACCATAATGTTTCCTCCCCCAAATTTGACAGTTCCCTGCACCTCTCTCTCAATCAGCCCCTCTCCCTTCTGTTTCCAAACCCACTCTCTCCCATCTGACCCAAACCTGTTAATTTTAGTCTCATCTGACCAAATAACCCTTCTCCAGTCCTCCACAGTCCACTCTTTATACTTCTGAGCAAAAGCCAATCTTGCTTTCCTATGCCTTATACTAAGCAAAGGCTTTTTCTTCTTCACCACAGCCTTGAATGAGTTTTTTCTGGGAACTCTTCTGACTGTTTCTAAGGAGACTGGAGTGGGGATGATGCTGTTGATGTAATGGGTGGCCTGAACAGCATTTGCAGCCTTGCCAGTGGTGATTTGGGTAAGGATGGCTTTCTGAGAGGTAGATGAGAGCTTAAAAGGATGACCACCAGAGGGGGAATCCAGGTTTGGATGGAGAGCCCTGAGTGTTCTGGATACACTAGACTGGCTGAGGTTGAGTTTAGAGGCAATATTGTGGGTAGAATAATGATTGGAGGCCAGGGAAGGAATGTTTTCCTTCTGAGCAGAGGAGATGGGATGCATTGGAGAATATTGAAGTATGAAGAATGCTAGTCCTAATTAAATACTATAATTTAAGGTCCCATCAAGGGTCACATCACCTTAAAAATTATCTGTCAAGTTTTTGACATTATACAGTTGGTGGAGCATCAGATTCTAATATTTCTGACTACCCCTCACAAAACTGAGTCAATGAGTCCCTGAATTAAAATAATCATATCTCCATGAGGGATAATTAAAATTACATAATTCTTTGTTTGTTTGGTAGCCCTGATCATGTATGTTATTCGGTACACCAATACCTCGTTTGGTTTTGTTGTTTATGGGAAGTTATTCAACAATGAATCAAAAAGTGCAAAACATTGACTCAGTTTTGTGAGTCACTGTATATTGTTTGCGAGCTCAATGGGATGGTATTTGACAGGCCAGTAGCCATGTTCCACCTACTGCTGTACCATGCACACAAGTCCATTGCACTTCCTGACATAGCACTCAATATCACTACAATACAGCTGAGAGAGATGGAAGAGTCCATAGTAGTGGATACAGAAGACAAAGAAGCAGTTGACGAAGAAGAAGTGCAAGGAGATAGCGCTGAGGATGAAGAAAGCACCAATGAGGCATGCAACTAGTGCTCCGCATGCACTGCTATGGATACTTCACCTTTTTATATGTACGCTTTGCTTTCTTTCATTTTTTTATGTTACCTTTTTCCTATTCACGAAGTCGCATCTGGACACATTCTGTGATTGTGCAACCCATGGGTTTTACTGGCCATGATGATTTACTGAGCCTTTTCCATTTTTTAGACTTTGTCATATGGCATGCGCTTCATTTTATCTCTTACTCTTTTATCGTTTGGACATGGTCAATATCTCAGTTGGAAGGAGGAAAGTGATGGTTGGAGGATTTTTCTGCACTTCTTTGCATTTGAGCATTTTTTGTGCGCTTGACATTTCTTGCTCGAACATTGCCTATCTTATCTCTTTTCCCTCACATATATTATTTGGACTTACAAATTTCGTTTTATGGCACCATGGAAGTGTGCACACAGGTTGGTGCAAAGTGCACACATTTGCATGCGCGCACGCATTGCACTGCTTCAGAGCACATCATACATATCACAGGCACAACAGGAAGATGGATTGACATACTATCTAAAACTTATACAGGCAAGCGGCTACTCAATGGACTCCAGGAACTCCAAGCACTTCATGGCCACATCCAGTTTTGCCTTTGCGTCTGCCTCTGCTTGCTCCATGCTGTGCAACCGGCTCTTAGTGACTTCTAGCTCGACGAGTGACCTTTGGACGTCTGCTTTAAGGCGATCATGCATGGCACCCAAGACTGCAACCACCAAGCAGCATTGCACTAAGTTGAGTGCCTTGATATCCTGGCCTTGGTAGACCATGTCCCCCGAGGTGTTTCCTGATCTGGTTTGGCATGAGGATTGTGTGTGTGCACTTGCCTTGTGAACAGTAAGGTGGCACAGCCTTGGGCACACTTGTGATGGGAAAGGGAGTGCATTTTTGACTTTGTGGTGCTTTGATGTGTGCTCTTTTGAGGGGCTGATGAGCCCCGCATCGCTCTCATTGTCCTTGTTGATTTGCGATGCACCTTTGGAATAGTTAGCGTAGCATGAAAGGAGGATGAGAAAAAGACACACCAGGGTGCCCAGTAGCTGCTTTCCTGCCTCTAGAAGTTGTGCACAGCTGCACAAGGGTGCGCTTTATCCATTCACACTTTCTCTTGCCCTTTGCGCATGGGGCGCACTGCTTTCCATTGACAGAGATGCACCTAGCCAGTTGGCCCATGCGGTGGCAGTTATCACACTAGAGTAGAAAGGGAAACCATTTAGTGAGTTTGAAGCATAACCAAAGAAACTTAACCAGTCTGTTATTAGCGTCAGAGGTGGCATCAACGCCACTCAGTGGTGGTACTTTGACATATGCACATTGCCACATTGTGCACACTGGGCATGCACTTGCGCCTTCATCTGCACTAGCACTCTCATCACTCTGCTCACTCTGCCCTTCGCTTGTCACCCCACTCTCCCAAGACTCCCCAGTTCCTTCATCTATGACCTCAGCATCAGTCGCTCCAGAAAGCGCATGCAGAGAGCACCCCAGCGCGATGCATGCCTTTTTGTCCACCTGCACTTCAGCAGTATCTATATCGCTGGCCTCATCAATTGCCCTAAACTCACCTTCCAGATGCTCCAAATTAACCTCGGGTGCATCTACATGCCCCAACCCTTAGCAATCTGCACCGGTTATAGAAACACGAAAAGTGCACCAGTTTCCTACAAAACCCTTCACCCCAAGCTTGCATTGTCATCTGCTCACTCCCAGCAGCAAGGAGGGTCTCATTGAGGGCCAGGATCATTTGTCTGAGGGCTAAGGTAAATGCTGAGGCCATCGGATTGGGTAGAGATGGGTTGTGGAAAGAGTTATAGAGGATAGATGGTGGTCAGATATAGATAAGGAGAGGATGGCCGCTTATGTGAGTGAAAAAAGTTTTGTGCTGACCAATCGCATGCTGCCTGAGGACAGTCAGTACTTCAGTTGGGAGGAGATGATATGGCTCCCTATTACCCTGCATGCATACTACAGCATTTTTTGCCATTGTGCGCACCCCCTAGATGGCTTCTGCACCCTTTGTGCACTTTCATGCACTTTTGTGTGCCTTTGCATGCTTTTGTGTGCCTTTGCATGCTTTCATGTGCCTTTGCATGCTTTCATGTGCCTTTGCGCGCTTTTGTGAGCTTTCATGTGCCTTTGACCACTTAGGTGCACTTTGTGTGCCTTTTACATTTCTACTGTGCTCTTGGTTCCCCATAGCTGCCTGCTGTCATGCGCTCTAAATGCTCCCTGTTGCACTTCAAACTGCCTCCATGCACCCCCCCCCACACTCCTTACCTGCCTTTCACATTTATTTGCATGCTCGATGCGCCTTTGCATGCTCCTTTTATGCTTTACCTGCAACTCACATTCTCTGCTGTGCACTCATTGCACAATCCCTATCACACACACAACAATCCACCACACCAGTTGCACTGCGCATTACGGCTTCCATCTTACTGGCACATTTACCTGAGGCGCACTGTGATTCCAACATGAGTGAACTGTGTATTCTCACATAATTGGGGCGCTTTGCATCTATTTGGCATTGGAATGTGCGCACTTGGGCGCTTTCACATAATCCTGGTGCTTTGGTAGTATTTGGCCTTTCACAGCATCTCCTTATAGTTCTTCCTCATTTCCAATCAGCATCACCTTATTTGGTAACTAGCACAGGTTGATCACATCATTATTACTAAGGTGCAGCATGCGACACATAACACTGAAGTGGATTAATTGGGAAGAGCGCACAAGACCTAGAGCACACCAAAAATAGTGCATCACACTAGAACAGTTGGATATTGGGCCATAGGTGCACAAATCTTATTGGCTGAGGCAGTGGCATAGTGCAGTCAGGTTTAGATAGGCGAATGGATGCACTTGTGGGTAGCGCATGGTGCTTTCTATTTTTACATTTTATTCTACTGTTTTTATCACGTAAGCCATTTGTACATAGTAGGTGGACATATAGAGAATCCAGAGGATCTTCCCCCCCCCTCATAGTTCATAGCTCAGTCAGCGTCGCACATAGTCTGTGCACCAGCATCCAGTCCATGTGCCTTTGTAGTGCACCCTTCATATAGCCATGTTTGCATATCATTTGCATCCCCTCATCATATTGTTGCATTTCATCCCTGCATTGTGTCCTTTGTCCTTGTTTGTGCACTATTGTAGTGCACCCTTCATATAGCCATGTTTGTGCACTGTTTGTGCACTTATTTGCATAGCTGCATTTTGCACACCATTTGTGCCTTTTTTTTGCCCCTTGTGCTTTCATCCTGTTTGTGCCCCCAACCTTTGCGTCACCTCCCCAGCACATCTCAGTGCCATCTTTGTCTCACTACACCTCCCGCTTTCACCTTCCCCATTGTTGTGCACTTTTCCGCTCCCATTGTGCATTTTTCTGCACTGCACGTTTTTGCCCCTTTGCATTGTGCACTTTGCTGCTATTGCACATATCTTCCCTTGAGCTTACATGACTAGTTGCACATTAAAAACTGCCGTTACAGCTGCCTCATAGTCTCTGCACCCAGAAGGACGATCTGAGGCCCTCTAAGCAAACTCCCCCCCACCCTGAGCATGCCTGCAGTTGTAGGTTAAGTGTTCACCCCTTCCGTTGAGACTCTGCACCGAGTACCAACTGAACACATCAGCAATTATATCCTGTCTACTACATACCCGACTGTAATGCTCGATTGCTGTTAATGGGCATCTTCTTGCAAGACAGAAGTGATGTGCGTGGTTCCTCTGCACACATTTCATTTTTCAAGCAAGGAAACCCAATTATAAATTGCGTCCCTCTTATGAAACGTGACACTATTTATTGGGCTCGGACTCATATATTGAGCACCAAGGGAATCAATGTTGCAATGATGAACATTGCAGACTACTTGACTTGGCATAGGCAACTTGGACACCCATCCAAAGAGGCACTAGGGAAGATGCCTAATAGCACCATAAAATTCCCAAGGTATTTAATTATTCCCAAAGACAAAATTATATGTCCAGGGTGTGCTGAAGGGAAAATGACCTCAAAATCTTTTCCCGAATCAGATTCATGCACAGAAAGACCCTTTGAATTAATACATTCTGACCTGAAGGAACTCCCAGTACTATCATACCATAAACATAAATACTTTATTGTATTTCTGGATGACAAGACGTCACATATCTGGGTCCAATGCCTTAAAAAGAAATCTGATGCTGCTGCGGCCATCAGACAATTTCGGGCAGTGGCTTTGACACAGTATGGCGCTACAATCAAGCATTGGCATGTTGATCCAGGGGGGGAGTTCAAAGATCATGAGCTACAAAATGTGCTCAAGGACTTTGGCATCAAAATAGAGATGTCCACAACCCACATTCACCAACAGAACGAGGTGCACAGAGCATGCCATAAGGACAATAATGGAAAAGTCACAAACCCTGTGATTTACGCATGTCTACCACAATCATGGTGGGAATTTTGCATTGAACATGCAACACACCTATACAACCGAACCCCAATAAGATGCCTGAAATGGCTGACACTGGTTGAGGACCTGACAAAGGTCCACCCAGATCTAAATGATCTGAAGGTTTTCGGTTGTGGTGCTTACATCTAGCTACCCAAGGAGAAGCATCCAAACACATTAGCTCCTCAATTGGAGTTAATGACGTACCTTGGATTAGAAGATGGCATTAAAGCATATTGTTTCATGTGACCTAGTGGCGCAATATTCATTGGGGCTATGGCACTATTTGATGAAATGTTGTTCCCATACTGTCCTGGAACTAAAGCTCCTGCCAATACAGACCTTGGTAATTTCCACCTCCAGAACCAGAAGATGATGACCATTCATCTGGAATGGATGGTGATGATTCTATACCACCACAAGATCTGCCCCTTCCTCCATCATCAGAAAATGATGATGATGATGTACCAAGTGAGCAAAAGACGCATGATGATGTGACTGATGCTCCTCCTCCACCACCTCCAGTAATCACTGAGGACTTTCATCCAAGACGTGATGATCAACAGGAATGGCAGCAATTGCCTCATCGATCAGGCAGGCAGAGCAACATCCCAAACCATTCTGGCAATACCTATGAAGAGAAGCGACTCCCCTCTGACATAGAGAGAGACATTGCATGTGATCGATATTGGAAGAGATCTGTGGGTCAAGATTCAGATCATAACTGAACACAACACAATCTCAACAGAAAGAACCAGTTTCTGGACCGAGTTCAGCACCCCATGAGAGTGTGCCCAATTCCAATGATCAAGAACATGATCACCCAATGGGGGAACCAGACGAAGCAGGTTATATTTAAAAGATAACCAAGGAAGGAGGAGATAAGCTTATTTGCTGGCTGTTGTCAAAAGCAGTCAAACCATCAAGCAAAATAAGCCAAGTTCCAAACCAATTTTGCAATATTGCATGCCTACCATGGCAGCAGCAACGTGAGTGGAAACAAGCTTGTCATGAAGAATTAGAGGCTCTTCATAAGCGACAAGTCTATGACATTGTCAATCTTCCACATGATCAAAAAATGATCAAAAATAGATGGGTTTTCTCCATAAAATTGGATGGAAGAAAACAAGCCAGACTTGTGGCCAAAGGCTTTTCACAAGTCGAAGGCATTGACTTTGATGAGATTTTCTTACCGGTAGTCCGCTACGAGACCGTACGCCTCATGTTTGCCCTTGCATCTCTAGAGGACATGTATATGACTGGCCTAGATGTAAGAACTGCATTTTTATATGGCAAACTAGATGAGGAGATCTACATGGATCAACCTGAGGGTTTCAGACTCAAGGGAAAAGAGCGCAAAGTAATGCACTTATGCTGAGCATTGTATGGCCTTAAACAAGCCTCACTTGCATGGTGGAAAGAGCTAGAGGCATTCATGCACACCATTGGGTTTGTGCATGCCAGCTCCAATGCTGGCATTTTCATACACCAAGATCCTAAGACAGGCAGCATTGTCATTGCGCTTGTCTATGTTGATGATGGCTTGTTCATGGGGAAGAACAAGAAACTTGTGGATAAAAAGAAAAATGCTTGTCTAAAGCAATGGGAGTGCCGTAGTACTGAAAAAGTCACCAAATTCTTAGGCATGCGCATCACCCAGACTGCAAGCAAAGTCAAACTCGATCAAACTGAATATCTTGCCAAAGTGCTTGAGAGATTCGAGATGACAAATGCCAAAGCGACCCCTACTCCACTCCTGACTGGTTACAGACCATCAGAAAACACAGCAATGCCCAATGCGGCACTTAGATCAAAATATCAGTCTGTGATTGAATCTTTATTGTATCTGATGCTTGGAATGCGACCTGACATTGCTTATGCGGTAATCAAGATGTCACAATTCTTGCTAATCCTAGCAAAGAACATCTAGACAAAGTGATGTACATCATGCACTATCTGGTGGGAACCCAGAAATATAACATTGTCTACAATGGCGAGAAGTCCAAGGGGCTACAGGCCTTCACAGATTCTGATTGGGCAGCTGACACTATCAAACGCTGATCTACAATGGGTTACTTTGCTACTCTAGCGAGTCGTGTTGTGTGCTGGCAGTCCCGTTTACAAAAAACTGTAGCACTGTCATCCACAGAAGCTGAATATATGGCTCTCTCCGACACTTGTTGACAGATAGTGTGGATAGAGTCCTTATTCCAGGAACTCGGTGATAATACTCAACCCGGAAACCCAAACAAAACCTATTGAATGGCTTCAGATGGTATAACATGAGTCAGAGGAAGGGTGTGAGGTGGTACTAAATATCACCACTGAGACCAAAACGATGTGTTTAGCGACGTGGAATAATAAGGGATGGTTTGAATAATCTGTAAGAGCATACGAAGTTGTTCGAAACAGTTCAAAAGAGGTTCAAAGTTGTGCGAAATAGTCTGAAGTAGGCCTGAAAAAGGTCGAAGAGGTTCAAAGAAGTACAAATAGGTTCAAAGTATATTGAAGGGTGAGTTTAACAAATGTGAAGTGTTTGTTGAATGGCGATAGGTGATGGCCGATAACACAGAGAGTGAATACGATAGTTTCAAAGAAGTTTGCAATATTTTGCAGAACTTAGAGATACAATGTGAACTAAGACTGAAGAGAATGACTCTTAAATCTGATGATAGCAAGAGGGTAACTTGTGCTGTTCCCCATTACTTGTTATTCTATTCTTCTAACTAATACAAGTCTATATACAATCTGAAGAAATAGTACTAAAAAGGAAATAATAACAATTGTAGAACATGAGGCAATGTGCACAGCAAATAAAGGTATTGTAAAACATGAAACAAATGAAAAATGATAATAAGTGAAACATTCGGTGTTGCCATATAGTAAGAGTACTTCTCTTGTTGTTTCAATAGATTGTTGAAACCCCAAAACTGCCATTATTGTACCCTAATTCTTTTATCGTCTCTCCTTGCGTCCAGTAGTGCTCAATATGCGACTAAATAGTTCACTCCAGTTGAGCATCGTGTATCGAAAGTGTTTTAAGACAAGTATACGGCAACCAAAGTCATTCAAAGTGTTGCAAAGTCTAATAGTGCAAAATCGTGAAAAAATGGTTCGAAGTCAATTTTGTGGCGTTCGTAGCAATTCGGAGTGTGTGTTGTAATGTCTCGATGTGAGTGGAAATGTTCTCCAGACCTTAAAGCGCATAGTGGACCTATCATTGGATATATACTGAAGTGCATACCAATCTGCGCTGACAATCAGGGATCCATCTTTATCAGATCAAATCCAGTTCAAGAAAGAAGGACAAAACATATAGACATTCGCTACCACTATACCCGCGAATGCATAGAAAATGACAAAGTCATGGTCATTTTCATTCCTGGAAGTGATAATCCAGCTGACATGTTCACAAAGAACCTTGGTGCCATCTTATTCAGGAAGTTAGAGACTCTCTCGGAATTACTTTTGAGATTCAAACTTAGCTGCTTAGAGCGCTGTACAGTTTGAGGGGGGGTGTTGAAATTAATCTCCAATGCATGCTGCATACATGAGGCAAACCATGCAGCACACACATGTTACTGCGCTTACTGCACATACATGTGGTAAACACATTCCCAAGTCATGTGACATATATACTGTTATGTATATAAGGGGAACCTGTACCATAGTAGATATACAGTGTTCTTACCTCTGCTAAACCCTAGCTCTAAGACTAACTAAACCCCAGGTAGGTTATAAGGAATGTGTCATCTCTTCCTCTGTGCAGTGTATGTAGTCTGCTCCAACATCGAAAATTTACACATATTTCATATTTCAATGATTAAATTAGTACGACTAAAACCGCGGCCTGAGCCGGCGGCTTTGGCTTTCAGCTCCTCTGAGCTGGGCCAAAGCCATTGCTGGGCCGTCACCAATGGCCTGGCCTGGCCCAAACAGGCCCGGCTTGGCCCGGCTCACGGCTTTGGGCCGGGCCAGGCACATCACTAGTATTGACGCATTTGAAAAGTTACAAATTGAATGCGGCATTCGTGATCCACTGAAAATACCTCTTTACAGCAATGTTTGGTGGGGCACTGCCCATCGTATTCTCAATGTATCATACAAAATTTTCTAGGTACGCCAATCTTTTATGTTCCTGTTATTTTTATCTAAACAAGAAATAGTCCATCAATTTATTCGTTGTGAGCGCAGACCATTGACCATTGATACAGCCCTATCATGTTTGTTGCCATCCCGGACGTAATAGAGAGATGGCGCAACAACAGTATCCTTGTGATTTGGGCGATACCTTCCTTTTTTTTTTTTTTTTTTTGTTGGTTTTGATGTGTGGCTGAAGAACTAATAACTGTACAGGACCACCGTAGATTGATCTGCGAAATTGTGTTTATAGTCGTGTGATCATTTTTCTGGCTGTACATAGACAAATCGTAAACTGAAGCCGCGGGCTTGGCGGCTCGGCTCCGGCTTTGTTGAGCTTGAGCTTGAGCTGAGCCCTGGGCCTGAGCGCCACAAGCCCGCCTCGAAGGTCCAGCTCACCTCGGGCTTCTAGGGCCTTGCACATCACTAACAGGATCATCTACAGTTAAGAGATACTTGTAAACAGCTTAATTATAAAAAATTGTCACGTCACGAAATGCGTTTGTTTTTGGTTAATTTTTTAAAATGCCAACGTCGTCATTTGTTTTTGTTCCTTAACGTCGTTGTCTGGACCGGATGTCATGGTGATTTTTCCAAAAAATTTCTTCAAAATTGCTGGGCAGTATATCATTTGACACCAAGATAATAGCATCAATATTGTTTCATCTTGCAATTTTTCCAGAATCTCCGTCAGCTCGCTCGAAAAATTTCTGACCTCTCCAAGTCAAGATTGAGAAAATCATGTAGCTCATGAAATGACAGTATCTTGCCATACCATAAGAGTGCCTGGGGAAAAATTTAAGGGTAGACGATGTGAACGGTTAGGGTAGCACGAGCATGGTACAAACATACGGTAAGTAAAAAAGCTGAACCACTGAATTTGGTCTCGTCGGCATCAAATCTTAATCGGCTTGTTTTTTTAGCGGTCACGCATCGATTCTACCCTTTTGTTATGTCCAGGACCACTTGTTAAGATCATGGTGTCACGGGTGATTGTTATAATCAAGGCGCTTACAGTACCTGGCTCTCTCTGTCATTCTTTCAATTGCAACTAAACAATCACTTCAAGCAGCAGCTTGCCGATATCGAATCCCGCCTTCCATTCTGTATCCAAAGATCAAAAAAAACAACCACTCCTGAGGGAGTGACTGTCTACACGACAGGACAACACAACACAACAACACAACAACGCAAAAGAAAGGCAGATAAACGATCAACGAATCTGACCAAAAAACACTGGCAAAACGCGGAGGTACGTAGTATTGATAACAATCCAGGAGAACCCAAGCTCCAGGTAGTCGAAAAAAACGTACGTACGTACGTAAGTATCATGACGACGACGACGACGATGAATCACCAAGTACGAGCACGAGATCTTGAGAAAAACACTACGACACAAAAAAAAATTGGAACCGCGGTCGTTGGCCAGCCAAGAGAGGTGAATAAAACAGCAACAACGACATCTCGTCTCGTCTCGTCGTCGTCGTCGAGTTGAGTGGATCACCACGAGGGGTTGTTCCTGCGGTGGTGATTGTACGATCGCTTTTTCACCATTGATAAAGGTTCGGAAGAAGAGAGACGGCGTTTCTGCCTTCGCTTGCAGGAGGATGGGGAAGGAATGGGAGTCGAGCTCGAGCTCGAGAGTGTGGAAGAGCTTGACTGCCTGGAAGACGACCTAGAGGACGAGCTGGTGTGAGAGCCAGCGGGCACAGTGGGCAAACTGAAAGAGGTAGTGGAAGAGCCAGAAGGGGGCTTGGACGCAGGGTGGGCGATGGGAACTGAACTTGAACTTCTGTGGGGTACCCCAATGCTGGGTCCAGTGCTGGCGCTGGGTGCTTTCGAGGTTGAGCTTTGCGGAGGTGCACCGGAACTAGAGCCTGGAGAATTCGAGGAATCCGCGAATATATCGTTCTGCGCACCTAACAAACAAACAAAAATAATCCGAGTCTCATCAACATCGCCCTAGGCCTATAAAAGCGAGAAACAAAGAAAAAAAAAAAACAACTCACCATGCGGGAACCCACACTTGTCATTATACGCTGGCGATTTATGGCCCCCACTGCGGTCGAACCCACTCACAAAAATATTATTACCGGTCAGCTGATTCCAATAAATCATCTGTTTCGCGCCTTTGGTACACTGTGACGCATTGCCCTCGCACCACACAGGGGGCTTGGGGTTGGCGAGGGGCACAGTGGAGGTGGCGCCTGTGACGTTGCATTTGAAGCCTGTGTGGTACATGTTGGGCTCGCCGCAGCTGTGGGGTGATGGGTTAGTTTGAGCGGTTGGTTTGGTTTTATTCAGGGGAGAACAAACCCGTTAGGAACCTAGGTAGGCGGTGGTGGTGGATTAGTATGTTATTGAGGTCTGGTGGGGGGGAAGTGAAGCGTACCCAGCCCCACTAAGAGGAATCAGTGAAGGGGTCACGGCGCAAGGGTTTGGATGGACTTACAGCACAGATGCAACCACCTGGAGGGCAAGCAGGCATGCGTGCTGGAACTGAATATGTCGTTAGGCGCTCGAAAGGCGTGCTATATTATATTCCGAAATGAAAACCCAGTTTCATACCAAAGTGATAGCACACATACTGGTGGGCAACCGAAAAGACGACAAGCTCTTCTGGTTTGACTTCGCTGATGTCCGACTGACGGGACGCCAGTGTGAGTTAAGTTCAGCAGGTGAGTTCGAGTATAAAGATAACCCGTGCCTTGTAAGAAATAGCAAAGGCAGTTCCTGCTGCCATGGATCGATTCTGGGTGTGCACTGGCGAACAACGGTAAGATTCAGGCCACGTGTAACATACAGATGTGTTGGACGTACTGTTCGGACTACCGATACATGTGGGGACGTTCTAAACAAAAGAAGAAGAAAAAGTAAAATAATGAGCCTGAGTAAGAGGATAAAAGGCGATGGGCGCTGACGTAGTTGTCGGGGTGCTGCCCACCATCGGGCCACTGGGATGTATAGCGGCCGCCGTAAGAGAGAGAAGTCTTCGCGCGATTCGAGGCAATTTCCACAGTGAAGCTTCCACCCGCGGGTCTTCGTTCGGAAGTTGTCAGGACGATGTGGAAGGTTAAAAAAGAAAGAAGAAAGCACGGACAGTTGCAGGAATTCACCATCTGGAGGAGGGAACTTATCGCACTGTCGTGGGATCGTCAGAACTACTGAAGTACTCTAGAAATCGCTTGTATGCGTACGAGGTTGACATGGTGGACTATCGTGTTTCGAATTCAGTTTGGCTGTACATATCCAGCGATAAACGTTCTACTCACAGAACCAATCCTCCTGGCGGAGCATGTACAGAGGATTGACGATGTCATTCGAGTTGAGGTCCACGGTGCCAGACGAACCCTACGTATACATATGTCGATGTTAGCATCATTCGAATGAAGGATATCCCAAACCACAGACATCGCGACAATACATTCCTGGGCCCCAGGGCGCCAGGTGTGCGTAAACGAGAGTGAGGTATATGGATATCAGCAGTAAGCAGCGCAAGGCCATGACTGAAACTTGGGAAAAGACAGGAGGGAAGAAAAGAAAGTGGGAGTAGGAGACGAGATACACCTACTGCTAGATCACGCACAGATTATGTATGTAGACATCATGACTGTGACTGTGACATGAAATAAGCAACTGGCGTAACAACCCCTCCTTATTTGACAACCCGGTTGCCAGGAAAAGTCAGTCCGGAGGAAGTAAAGCCAAGGCCGGCCGTCACGCGTCACTCGGTGTTATTATTTATGGTAGCAACCTCGACAAACCCCGCATCCAGCACGCCCCCTTCATTGGTTGCCGAAACATGGGATATGGGCCGTTTTCCGCCACCGCCCCGCCTCGACTTGGCTTAAGTCTCTCTCACGCGTTTGAACTTGTGCCGTGATTTGAGCCTGGGCCTCATGATTGTTAAGGTCGCGAGATAGTCTTATCCAATGGCTTCGATAGGAGTGAGCGAGGGAGAGAAAGCAGAAGACATGTTATCGACAGGGTGGTTGAAGTGCAATGCGCAAGTCCAACCATGGGCATACAGTACTCAAATCAAGACTTGGGTTTTGATACCATCTGTTATTCACCTGTAAACACCTAAAGCCAGTTAAGATGAGACAATGTATTAGACCGATGTTGAATTTCATTCCTTGAACTTTCATGAGGACTTGAAAATAGTGGTGACAGGGGATTCCGAGATTGGTGCACATGCAACAGCCACAGATGTAGCGACTGTGAGCTAAAAGCGCAAGGTAGTGTGATGTATTGGTGCCGCTCGCAGGAGATGTTTGACCTTCAACCCACGGCCGTCATAAGCTGCATAAGCCATTTCATGGATAATAATATCGGCATGTTGTCATTGGCAAAAGTATTTGCTGCTGAAACCTCAGAATTTGGTTGAAAACATTAATAGAAACCGCATACCTTTTCCTTGCTACATTCCCAGTCATATCCGAGATTCTCTTCAGCCTTAATGCAGTATTCATTCTGAAATATGATAACCTCATGAATCCCTTCAAGATGTTGAAGAACCTCCATCCTGTAATAGCAGCTGAGCTGCATCTGGCCATAGCATGTGTTGAGTGCAAACAGTCCAAGATACTTGTGGCAAAAGATGAAGACTCGGAGGCCCTTGAAAATTTGATCCAATATTATTTTCATGTTGTTGACTGAACTCTGACCAAAAAAAATCAAAAAATAGGTGTATAAAACACAAATAGACATCTTGAACCCATGCCAGTTCTTGCACTGTCTGACCATCTGTTTGGTCATTCAGACCATTAGATAAGATACTGATGTTTGTGGCAATGATATTAGAAAATAAATAAAAATAAAATCAAAAATTGAAAAAGGAAAGGAAAGGAAAGAGGGAAGCTTGTGGACTCAAGGTTGCTTGACAGAGCGGAATAGATGATGCAACAGCATTCTGTAAGGGTCACTACTACCCTGCATGAGGGGAGGATCACACATTTGCAGGGATACCAGTAGGGTGTGAGCTGGTTCACCAATACTCATCAGTGTTGTGACTGACCGGTCAAATCCGATATGACCTTACCCAGGTCAGTCAGTAATTATGGTCAGTCATTTCAATGTCAACATTTAGAGGGGTCAGTTGGGTCAGTCGGCTAACTGCGATGGGCCATCAAACCTAGATGTAAAAATGTACCAACAACATCATGAGCCAAACAACATACACTATTGGGCAAAATACACTATTTCTGTCATATCCCCATGCCACGAGAGAAGTCCTGGGTCTGGGAACATTACCATCAAGATGCCAACAAAGTCAACTCCACCTTCTTTGGTGCGAGATGTAAATATTGCACCAAGAACGAGCTTGCTAAAATTTGAGTGGCTGAAAATGAAGCCATTTCTGAGGGTCTGGTTGAAGCTGTATGGCCAACTAACATACTTCTTTCAGAAGGTCAGCCCAAGTCTTCACAAAATTCAGATCAACAACTGATGAGATCATCATGACAGCCAAAGTCAGAGTAACACAGCTCACTGGTAAAATATCAGTCCTGACAAATCATCTCATCAGCTGTGATTACTGCCCTGATAACATTCGAAAGGCAGTGATAGGTCCACTGCGCACGCTAAGGTCTGGAAAAGATTCCCACTTGTATCGACACTTTATGACACACGTTCCAAACTGCTACGAATGCCACGAAATCAATTTTGAATTATTTTTGAACTATTTCGCATTATTTCAGATGACTTCAAATGACTTCGAACAATTTCGCGACACTTCGAACGACTTCGCAGCATTTCGAACAATATCAGCCACTGTATAGTTGTCTTGAAACACTTCTGATATACATTGCACATCCGGAACAAGCCAACTTGCTGCATATCAAGCACTACTGGACACGAGGAGAGAGTACAAGAGAGTTAGAATGCAATAAGTGCATTTTTGTGTTTCATTGATATATTGAAACACAAGATAAGTACTTTTACTATATGGGAACACTATACGTTTCATCATTTACTATTTTTCATTTGTTTCATGATCTACAAGTCCTCATTGTTTGATATATTTGCCTCATGTTTTACACATGTTCTTATTTCCTTTTTAGTACTATCTCTTCATTTTGTATATAGACTTGTATTAGTTAGTTAGAACAACAATAATAACAATGGGGAACATGGGACAAGTTACCCTCTCACTCATCGTCAGATTTAAGAGTCAATCTCTTGAGTCTTAGTTCGCATCGTATCTCTAAGTTCTGCGAAATATTGCGAATGTCTTCAAAACTATTGTATTTGCTTTTCATTTTATCACCATTTGAAAAACACTTTACATTCATTAAACTCGCTCTTCGACTTGCCTCGAACCTCTTCAAACTTATTCGATACTCCTCAAAACTACTTCGGACAACTTTGAACCTCTTTGAACCTTTTTTGAACCCTTTTGCACATATTCAAACCTATTTTGAACTCTTTCGAACATATTTGTATGCCCTTACAGACTATTCGCAACTCAATTTGTCCTTTAGCATCACTAAACACAATGTTTTGGTCTCAGCAGTGATATTTAGTACCACCTCGCACCCTTCCTCTGACTTGTGTTATACCATCTGAAGCCATTTAGTAGGTTTTGTTTGGGTTTCCGGGTTGAGTATCATCATCGTATCTCTAAGTTCTGCGAAATATCGTGAACTTCTTCAAAACTATCATATTCGCTCCTCATTTTATCGCACATCGCCTATCACCTTTTGACAAACACTTCACATTTGCTAAACTCATCTCTCAGTATATTATGAACCTCTTCGAACTTCTTCGAGCCTACTTTGAACTATTTTGCACATCTTTGAACCAATTTCAAACTATTTCGAACACCTTCATACACCTATACAGACTATTCGCACCATACCTCGTCAATTCGCATTACTAAACACAACATTTTGGTTTTAGCAGTGATATTTAGTACCAACTCGCACCCTTCCTCTGACTCATGTTATACCATCTGAAGCCGTTTAGTAGGTTTTGTTTGGGTTTCTGGGTTGAGTATCATCAGTGGCTTGTGAAAGTAAGCAATTGGGGAAGGGCTTAGTGATGGAAGTGCAGGGTGATGATGTCATTATAGTGCCTTCGAATCAAGGAACAAATGGCACAGTAAAACACCCAGGTCAGACAAATAAATGACAGAAAACATTTATGGTGGTAGCCATGAAGTCACCTGCCTTGTCTCTGGTGCAACAGGTGGAATTTGAAAACCAAGTCTTACAGGCATGGATCTCTGCAGGATTTTCATTTAATTCAATGGGTGATCCTGAAGTTTGCAAACTCTTTGCCTTATTGGCACCAGGGGCTAAGGTCCCTGATTGAACTAAACTATCCACCTCGATACTCTGCTGTGAAGTGACCAAGATTGAGGGTTCACAGGTCTCAGGGTCACAGAAAGGGAGCTATGTGATGCTTCAGTGTGATGGATGGAAGAACATATCCAAAAAACACCTTATTGCATTCATGTTCACAATGAATCACCAAGTACATCAAAATTCTTATCTCCAGATTGGGAATAATTGTTTGTTGAATAGGCACACTTGGCAAACATTTATGATCAATCTTCCCAGCAAAAGACAGGACAATTAATCTTTCAGCTTTTCAAAAAAGAGCTTGAACACTTGCAGGACCTTGATGTTCACCCAATCGGTGTTTGTGGAGATGCTGGGCCCAATAAAAGAAAGGGCTGCTGTTTGATTGTTGAGAAATTCCCCTGGCTGCTTGCTGCAGATTGTTGGAGTCATCATGTATGTTAGATCGAGGTCTGGTGGCATTGTGCAAGCTGATCAACTATGAAGATACCTTTGATACTTGCTGATTACAAGAAAGGAAATCCCGAGCTCACCCAAATCATGAATGAGAGCAGTGAAGTAGCAAAATGGTTTAACAACCATTTATTTGCACTTGATTTGTTGAATAAAGAACAGGCTGATATGTATCAGAAGGTCCTAGCATTGATTATTCCTGTGATTATGCATTGGACAGCATACTACTATGCCCTATCACAGAATTTGCAGGTGTGGAAGGCAGTTTAAATAACAGCTCTTAAACACCAAGAAGAGATACTCGATAGTCTTGGATGAGATGAAAAAGCTTAACAAAAAGCAGAAGTGGTCCTGGATCAGGTCATCAATAGGCAGTGGTGGAAAAAGATTACACAGTAAGTCAATTAAACAATGAGATAAGAATCCCAATCTCAAATTAGAGTCAAAACTCACATTGAACCCCTTGCAATCGCTGTGAATGTTGCACAAGCTGCAAATACTTGTTGCAACCACATTGGTCTGGTTCTCGGTGATGTGTTCAGTCGGTACTCAGTGCAGAATCTCAACAGAAAGGGTGAACACTAAACCTACAACTGCAGGCATGCTCGGGGTGAGGGGGTTCACTTAGAGGGCCTCAGATCATCCTTCGGGGCACAGAGACTACTATGTGCAATGGCGGAAAAGTGTGCAATGCAAAGGGGCAAAAATGCACAATGGCAGCACAAAAGTGTGCAACAATGGGGAAGGTGAAAGCGGGAGGTGTAGTGAGACAAAGATGGCACTGAGATGTGCTGGGGAGGTGACGCAAAGGTTGGGGGCACAACCAGGATGAAAGCACAAGGGCGAAAAAAAGGCGCAAATGGTGCACAAAATGCAGCTATGCAAATAAGTGCACAAACAGTGCACAAACGTGGCTATATGAAGGGTGCACTACAATAGTGCACAAACAAGGACAAAGGACACAATGCAGGGATAAAACGCAACAATACGACGAGGGGATGCAAATGATATGCAAACATGGCTATATGAAGGGTGCACTACAAAGGCGCATGGACTGGATGCTGGTGCACAGACTATGTGCAATGCTGACTGAGCTATGAACTGTGAGGGGGGGAAAGATCCTCTGGATTCTCTATCTGTCTGCCTACTATGTAAAAATGGCTTATGTGATAAAAATGGTAAAATAAAAAGTAAAAATAGAAAGCACCATGTGCTACCCACAAGCGCATCCATTTGCCCATCTAAACCTGACTGCACTATGCCACTGCCTCAGCCAATAAGATTTGTGCATGCTATAGCCCAATACCCAACTGTTCCAGTGTGATGTACTATTTTTGGTGTGCTCTAGGTCCCATGCACTCTTCCCAATTAATCCACTTTGGTGTTATGTGTCGCATGCTGTGCCTTTGTAATAATGTCATGATCAACCTGTGCCAGTTACCAGATAAGGTGATGCCAATTGGAAATGCAGAAGAACTATAAGGAGATGCTGTGCATGGCCAAATAGTGCCAAAGCACCAGGATTATGTGAAAGTGCCCAAGTGCACACAGTCCAATGCCAAATAGATGCAAAGTGCTGCCCAGGTTATGTGAGAATGCACAGTTCATTCATGTTGGAATCGTGGTGCACCTTGAATAAATGTGCCAGTAAGCTGGAAGCCACGATGTGCAGCACAACTGGTGTGGTGGATTGTTGTGTGTGTAATAGGGATTGTGCAATGAGTGCACAGCAGATAATGTGAGTTGTGGGTAAGGCATAAAAAGAGCACATAAAGGTGCATTGAGCATGCAATAACTGTGAAAGGCAGATAAGGAGTGTGGAGGGGGGCACACGGAGGCGGTTTGAAGCATAACAGGGTGCATTTAGGGTGCACAACAGAAGGCAGCTATGGAGGATCCAAAAGCACAGTAGAAATGTAAAAGGCACACAAAAGTGCACCTAAGTGGTCAAAAGTGCACAAATGCACATGGAAGTGCACAAAGGTGCACAAAAGCGCGCTGTGCACAGTGAGTAGAAGATGTCCAAGTGGTACACACAATCGCAAAAAATGCTGTAGTATGCACGCAGGGCAATAGGGAGCCATATCATCGGTAATCTCCATCATGTTTACTCAAAACTTCTGGAATCAGAGCAAGAACAATCACAACTGTCCACCAAAAACCATCCAGTCATGAAAATTCTACAAAACATTGAAAAACATTGGTTAAAAGCAGACCAGGACTTATTCATTGCCTGTTTCTACCTCAATCCATGCATCAGCCCTCAATTACAGAATCAGAATAATTTACCAGCTGCTGTTATTATAGGCATCATTCACAGGCTCTACATGTGTGTCTTCAAAGCTGAGCAGTGTCCAAGTGATCTCATTTCACAAGTACTGCACTATGATGGCTGTACTGGGCCATTTTTGGCTAAAAAGTAGCCTGTTGAGACCATGGTAGATGGCTTGAAGGAGGAGGTATGTTACATTGATATTGTGACTGACTCAGAAGTAGCATTTTATTGACTTGTTTTTAAGGATGGTTCCATTGACCCTCTCCTCATTTGGAAGAGCTTAAATAATGATAACCCACTGGTGAAGCTAGCAATGCTCATTCTCACCTTCACGTTCACTCCCAACTCAGTGATAGGTCCACTACACGCTTTAAGGTCTGGAGAACAGTTTCACTTATATCGAGACATTATGACAGACATTCCGAATCACTACAAATGCCACAAAATCGACATCGAATCTATTTTGCACTATTTCGGACTATTTCAGCCAACTTCGAACAATTTCGCAACACTTTGAGTGACTTCGCAGTATTTTGAATGACTTTGGCTGCCGTATAGCTGTCCTGAAACACTTTCAATACACGCCGCACAACCAAAACAGGTTATTCTGTTGCATATCAAGCACTACCAGACACGAGGAGAGACTACAAAAGAATTAGGATGCGATAATAGTGTTTTTATGTTTTGATGATATATTGCAGCAAAAGATAAGTACTTTTACCATATGAGGACACATATGTTTCAATTATTTATCATTTCTCATTTATTTTTGATCTACAAAGTCCTCATTGTATGATATATTGCCTCATGTTTTACACATGTTTTACTTTCCTTTTCAGTACTATCTCTTCAAAACTGTATATAAACTTGTACTAGTCACTTGGAAAAACAGAGAACCAGTTACCCTCTCTACTATAGTCAGATTTAAGAGCAGTTCTCTTGAGTCTTACCTCGCATTGTATCTCTGAACTTCTGAGAAATATCGTGAACTTCCTCGAACTTTCATATTCATTCTCAACTCATCATCACCTATCGTCACTAAAAACCCAGCTCACACCTTCGAACCCCCTTGAACTCACCCGAACAACCTCAAACCCATTTGAATTTATTTCGAACTACTTCGCACATCTTCGAAACAATTTCGAACATCTTTGAACATCTTTGTATGCTTTAAAAAGGCTATTCATTACATCCTTACCATTTCACATCACTAAACACAATGTTTTGGTCTCAGCAGTGATATTTAGTACCAACTCTCATCCTTCCTCTGACTCGTGTTATACCATCCGAAGCCATTTAGTAGGTTTTGTTTGGGTTTCCAGGTTGAGTATCATCATCAGTATCAATGGAAAGGCTATTCTCCAGCATGGGTGACATCAAAGCTAAAAAGTGAAACTGATTGGGTGTTCAAAAACTCCGAGACTGTCCTTTAGTAAAAGGAGAACTATGATGACAGCATGTGCAAGAAGGTATGGCATGGGTGCAACTCAAGCACACATTTGGTAATCACCCAATCACCACATGAGATACTAATAAATCTGGCAGCTGACTTGAAGATGAGGATATTCTCAAGGATGCTGAAGCTGAAGGTGACTGCGGTGAGAGCAGTAATGATGAGGACAAGGGCTGGCCTGGTGATCAGGCCCAGTCGACATCCCATACTTCCTTCACTGCTCTTGCCCAGCAGTTTGAGGATGACTTGGAATGAGATTCTGATTCTGAGTTGGATATAGACTCAGATGGAGATGTTGACACATCATGACATGATGGTATCACATCAGCTCGGCCAAGCACTAGCCATCCACACATAAGTTGAAGCTGCCATTCAAGTCATCTTGAACCCCAGTTTCTAACATCACACTTGTAGGTTCACCTTTATTTTAAACAAAAGAACCCAATTGCAATTGCTGACATGTTTAATTGGGCAGTCGAAGCTGGATGGGACTCATTTTGGATACAAGGAGTGAGGAATCTTAATGATAAGTTATCTTTCTATGAGATGCTCACTCAGCTGGGGTCTACTAACGCCACATGTGCCAATTACAGCCCTGGGGGCAATGTTTCTGATCCTCTCAAAGTAGCCGATTAGCTTATTGAATGCAATACATAATTTATATGACTTTCTTCGAATTTACCCTACTGACCCATGGTCAAATATGGTCAAATTGATTCTGTGCACAAGGGTTATGACCCAGGTCAGTCACAATACTGATACTCAGTTACTGTATACCATTAGATTAAATTGTCCCTTTTTTGAGGATTTCTCCATTTTTGGTTAGGTGCTACTGATACTTGCTTAGATAGTGCTTAGCTATGAATCACATCAGACAGGAACATGGATCTGATCATTATTTTGAATCTAATCTACCTAAGTAGAGAGGAATCCAAGCCATATGACATGGTTGCTTCAACCTATCAGGATTATGACCTTTGCACTGATCTATCTTTCCACAATCCTGACAAGGATTTTTGCATGTCCAGATGGACTTCTTCCTTGGGCACTCAGGCTGTGCACATTGCCAATAGGTACGCGCTTTCTGAGTTGCTCATTAAACAGATAGATGGTCGAGGCACATGCAATTTGGCAATATCAGTAGCAACACACTGGCAAGCCAGTATTGCACTAATGTCATGAGGGGGCATGTCAATATGTGGGTGGGAAGTGGCAGAAACTGGCAGTGCTGGCTGTGTAGGTAACAGGGTGGGTAGAGGTGCTGCCACTAGATCATAAGCTATGTCAGATGTGTTAGTATTAAAGTTGAAACCCTGGGTCACACTTGGAAGTGAGGAAGGGTAGTTATATAGAAGGTGAGCAGTAGTGGAGTGTGATGCATCATGGGCAGTTGTGGTGATTATGCAGTGAGATGCTGATGTCATCAAAAGTGACTGGCGAACATTAAGGGACATCTGCCATGATGAATAGTAGATCTTGAGCTGTTCAACAACAGAATCATTAAAAAATATAGACAAACCTTGTAGAAGATGCTGGTTTCACAATCAACATACTCATTCCACACCTTTATGGCAAGTTTCCATATTGGCCCCTTTCCCTGTGTGCTGAAGGCTGGATTAGTCTTCATCAGTCCATAAAATAGGTCTGGTTCTGTTATGGTGTGTATCAGAAAGATGGCTTTCTGTGTTCCTTTGCATATGTGCCAGGTACAAGTGTGGTTGTTTCTTGTCAGCATTCAGTGGATTGAATTCTGCCAGACCACTTGCAAGCTGAATGTCATCAGGAACTGGAAGGATACTGAGATGTTCAGATGTTGGAAGGTAGATGTTTTTATTTACTTATCCCTTCATCTCAACAAGATCAATAAGAATGTCCCAGAGAAAAAGAAGTTGCTCTTGAAGCTTGTTTGTAATCTATATTGAGAAGTGGCTGCAATACTTCTTGCCAGTGCTGTTGAACATCCCCACCTGGGCAAGAAATGCATTAGCATGAGTGTGCAAGAGGTACAGGAGTAAAAAAATACACGAAGGTTATGCTGAAGGACAAAATCACAGAGACATGCATTTAGGTGACAAACTGAAACTCCAGATAGTGGAAGACATGAGAGCAAGGGTGTTGAACACCATCTTTTGTAAAATTTGTGCCTCTCAAACAATGATAGATTGGAAGGTTGCCTGTCTTCGAGTCCAGGCTGATTATAGTGTATAATGATATTCTGGGTGGGTCAGATATGTAACCTTGGTGAATCAATTCTAGAATACTCCGAGTATTCTTCCAGTTGTAATGGTTGAATAGTGGGACATTTGTTGATGAGTCCTTCAAAGGGCCATAGGTTGCAAATAGTTGTTCAATGAGTGGAAAGAGTACATCCAGAGGTGGTATCACTCTCTGACACCTCTTCCAGAGCCATGCAGGCTGTGTCATTTGAAGGTTTTCAAATGTCTTGGGTGGCTTTAAGTGAGATGCCCATGCTGATATTCACATTCAGTCCTCCTGATCTGGCAAAATATAGCATTGTGTAGTGCCCATCCAAACTCCTTGCAAAGTGTGAGATGTTGACAAGTGCAGCATGTTAAAAACATGGAAGATGTCCTTCAAAATGCGACTCCAAAGAGTATAATATGTGGCCAGATGCATTTAGAACAGTGTTGTCAGTGTTGTAGAGGAGTACTGGGGTCATCAGAATGGGTTCTGAGGGCAGGGGCTTTGGAACAGTAAGTTTCGAGAGCTTTTCATAGGCCATCAATGGGACATATACATTATCTGCTGCATAAGAAAGCTGTTCAGATGAGAGGGTGACAATTTCCCAAGCTGCACTCATCTGCTCCAAGACATGTTTTCTTAAGGCCCTTTCTGAGTACAGCTGCACAGACATCAGCAAGGCTGCATGTTGCAGTTGCAACAACATGGCACATAGGTAAGCTACAATGTATTGAATGATACAGTCTATTGAATGCATACATTGTATCAAATGATACAGGTTCAATGGACACTGTTGAACTCACTATATAAAGTCACTATATTAACCAATGACTACATTGCACACTGATTATTATACCTTACAATAGACATGCATTAGGAATGTAATACAGACATTAGTAACATTTGAAATGCAATGGGGACAGACATGGAGACAGACATGGGGATGGCCATGGCATCACCATCGGGCATGGTGATAGGTCCACCATGCACTTTAAGGTCTGGAATGGCTTCCAATCATATGGACACACCACAACAAATGCTCCAAACCACTATGAATGCCACTAAATTGACTTTGAACCATTTTTGAGCAACTTTGAACAATGTCGCACTTGTTAGGATGACACCCACTCTTCTGCTAGCTGGATCATGCAGGCTCTCCTACAAGAAGGCGGCAGGGCATGCGCACATGATGGAGGGTTTGATGGATTTGATGCGACAGGTTAAAAATAGACTAGTTGGCTGAAATAGGCTTTTCACACTACTAATGTGGATGGAATACCTAAGAAAACTCAACTGAGGTCTCCTAGTATTTATTTTATGGTTATATACTAGGTTACATATATTGTAGTATATTGCTACCAATGCATACATACATGTGTGTACATATTGATGCGTGTAAATAGAAAATTCCCATGCTGACAAATAATGCATGTATAGGTGTTTGGTAGCATATTTTGGTGAAATAAAATAAAATAAAATAAAATAAAATAAAACGAAAAAATCATTAGGTAATAGGCATGTTAGGAGACTGTTTCCTAACATTACCCACCCTTTTATGCCTCGACTTCCAGGTGAGAAAATATCATATTTGTCCCCTCTGTGAAATTCTGGTAAGGCCAGAAATTCATCCCCTCATACACCATTCTAGCAATGCAATGCGGAGCATTTTAAACAATTGGGCCATTGCCTTATGCGCTCACTTACAATTCTCTTCAGGTTCCCATGAATTATTTTTGTCAGTGTAGTTCTTCCACTTGATTAAGAACTCCAATTTATTTCATCGAAGACGTGAGTTTAAAACCTCTTCCACAATATATTCTGGAGCACCTTCTACCATTATTGGAGGCTGTGGAGTAGTTTGTTGACTGGGAATAGTTGGTGGGTGGTAAGGGAATAAATGGGAAATGTTAATTTTAGGATCAATCTTGAATGACTGAGGTAATTTTAACACTACCGCATTAAGCAAAATTATTTTAGAAATCGGATATGGGCCAACTTGCTTCTCCATAAGCTTTCTTGAAGGTCATGGAATATTTAGATCCTTGGTACTTAGCCATACCAAGTCACCAACTTTGTACTCTGGAGCAACAGCTCGAGTACGATCTGCATGTCGCATCATATCATCTCATGCTTTCATCAATGCTGCCTCTGCTTCCTCCTGCATCTTTTGCATTTTTGATACAAAGTCCTCCATTGATTATACCTTAACTTCCCTTTGAGGTTCTATTCCCATTCTGGGATGATACCCATAATTAGTGAAGAAGGGTGACATGTGAGTAGCTGAATGGAATTTATTATTGTGGGAAAATTCTGCAATTGCCAACCATTTAGGCCAGTTGGTTTGTTGGTGATTGACAAACATGCATAGGTACTGCTCCAACTCCTGATTCATTCTCTCTGTCTGCCCATCTCCAGTAGCAAAGTCAGATGCATCTGATTCCACTCATAAGGGATGCATGAAATCTACTGGGACCAATATTGGTTCTTCCACACACTTCCTCTTCAACTCCTCAAATGCTGTCTGCTGTTGTTCTCCCCATCTCCACACTACTCCCTTTCACATAAGGTTGTGTAATGGTGCAGCAATTTCGGAAAAATTATGAACAAAGCAACAATAAAAATTGGTGAGTCCCAAGAAAGCCTGAACTTCCTTGATACGGGTAGGCATGGGCCAATCAACAATTGCCTGTACCTTGATAGGATCCATCTTAATTCCATCAGGACCAATCTTTAATCCCAAGAACTCAATCTTGCTTGCTCCAAATACACACTTCTCTGGTTTAATGAATAAATCATTCTCTGCCAATCTCTTCAACACCTCCTGCACTATCGCCTCATGATTTTCTTCATCCTCCATGAATATCAAAATGTCATCAATGAATATTATCACCATGCCTTTGTCCATCACATCCTTGAAAATGTCGTTCATTATATTTTGGAAAGTTGGGGGACTATTGGTCATCCCAAAAAACATGACTAGTAGCTTGAAGGATTCTCGATGCATGGCAAATGCTGCCTTCCACTCATCTCCTTTCTTTATTTGTACACCGTTGTACCCCCAGCGTAAATCCAATTTTGTAAAGACCTTGGCCTTTCCCACCTTGTCAATTATCTCTGAGATTAATGGCAAAGGGTACACATTCTTCACTGTCCACTCATTCAAATACCTATAATCTGTACACATTCTCTTTCTCTGATCCTTTTTTGGTACAAAGAATACTGGTGATGTCTGCAGTGATTTTGAAGGTCGTATGTATCCCTTGCGCAATTGTTCATTAAGGAATTCATCCACTTCTTCTTGTTTCTTTGTAGATAATAGATAGACTTTTGACATCTTCAGCAGAAATTCTGGCTTCATCTCAATAGCATGATCCCATGGCTTTCACACTGGCATCCACTCTGATTCCTTCTTCTGAAAAACTGACAAATATTTATGGTAGGCTTTTGGCACCCACTCCTCCACTGGCTTCTCCACTTTCTCTACCTTTTTATCCCATGACTGTCCTCCACGAATTTCCCTAAAGGTTTGCTTCTGTTCTTCCTTATTAGTCATAATTGGAACTTCCCCGTTTGGCATGTCCTCATCCTCCACCTCCTCCATCGTAACAGAATACTTCCTTGGATGTTCTTTCCCTTTCTTTTTCTTCTTCTCCTTTTTTACTTTTCTCCCATACACATTACATTCTTTGGGACAATGGGTCATGTGTACCTTCCCAGTTTTCCAATCAATTTCTGGGTTATGCTTTCGTAACCATGGACATCCAATTATCAGATTGGTTTTCCCAAGGTCGCACACCTCAAATACGGCTCATTCTTGATGATCCTGATACTTCAATATCATCGTCACTTCCTCCTTAATAGTTCCTCCACGATTGATCATACCATTAATATTGTACACCATTATAGGTTGTGGCAGTTTACGCATGTGAATACCATTTCCAATTATGGATCGATTAATAAATAATCTGGTAGCACCACTGTCAAGCAATGCCTCCACATTAATTGCTGCATGCGTGTCCACTGTCTTCAATCCTACTGTCAAGCTGATTTCAGGTTCTATCTATCCACACTGAGCAAATAAAGAATTTAGGAGTCTTTGGAAATAAGGCTGGGCATTTTTCTTTGTTGGATAAATGATGATGGTCATACTCTTCAATTTCTCTTTTGGGTTCACTCTGGGTTTCCTCAGATACTAATACATTATATTGATTCTGGGTCACCAATGGGGAAACCTTCACTGGGACTCTTCCACAAAATTCTTCTGCTTATCTTCCTCCAACTTCACTTCCTCAATTGTTACTTCCCTAATCTTCCTTTTCTGCCTACAATTTCGAGCCATATGCCCTAATTGTCCACAATTAAAACATTTAACTGGAGCTCATCTCCCTACTTGATCAACATCCATTGCATCCATTGATGCTGCTGACTCCTTAACAATAGGTGTCACTGCCATGGCCGGTGGCTGTGCCCTCGGAGTTTGTACCTGAGGTGTCCTTCCTTTCTCGGACTTTCCTCCTGATGATTTTCCAAATCTGGCATTCCCGTACATCAATTTCGATTCTGCCTGTTCCTGTCGATATTGCCGATCAAGATGCATTGCCCAATTATACCACTCATCCAACCTCTCTGGCATAGAAGGTAGTCGATAGATAGACTTGAATAATGAGGGATTTAATCCTGCCTTCAAATATTCTACCAATGCAGCTTCTCCCATATCGGTCTGTGACGCTTCTGCTTTGAACTGCAAAATAAATTCGTCTGCAGTCAAAGAACCTTGGCGCATGGTTTTTAATTTAGCATTAGCTGTTGCCTTTGGGTTAGGGTCTCCAAACTGTGCCTCCCATCTCTCCAAAAATTCCCTGAAGGTTGCAAACGGTTTATATCCTGCAGCAATTTGATCAATGGCTTTGTTTCTCCAGATCTGTGCTTTTCCTCCTTGGATGTATGAGAGAGCAAACATAATCCTAGACTCAGTCATATGAAATTTGGGCTTTCTCCCATGAATATACAACACTATAGAGCTGATAAAAGATTTTGTGTTCTCCATGGTACCTTCAAATATTTGCAGGGGCATGTATTTAGGTGAACGAATTTTTCCACTCTCAGATCTCTCCTCTGCATGCTCACCCTCCTGAGACATCCACTCTACCATCTCCTCCATCTCATCATCTTCATCTTCTACTGGCTCTGCATTTGTTTATGCTTGTTTGGGCTGGGATGCTGCTAATACTGACACTAATTGGGACATCTGTGCTGTTAGAGCATAAATTTTGGCTTCTAAAATAGGTGTGGGAACAGGATTGTGTCCAGGATTCGAAGTTGCTTGTTCTGACATGATTATGTAATCTGTGATGAGTCACTTCTTCAGCTGAGTCAAGATTCGGCTGTAGAATTTTTTCGCAAAATTTCAAGTCACATGACCCAGCTATTTCAGATACCAAACATGGCAAAACATGTGATTTCGGCTATTGGGCACTTTGGATCAATAACCCTTCCAACAGTGCCTGATCTCAGGGCTATTACTGAATTTGGCTAGTAACTACCTAAAATAGTTGTCCAAATTGAGTAATGTAAATCTTGGCTAAACCAGATCTGATCGGTTGTCTGATTGCAGCTGTCCTAATGATGAGCGCTTCCTTTCAATCACTGGTGGTCGCAATGTAAGGCGAGGCCTGGCGTCGGCTTATGAAAGCAAGGTAGATATGTATATACAATTAATTCCAGCTCTTGCCGAAATGATGAGTAAGTGGATGTGGCACACTGAGACAAATGACATATGTGCATGTAAGAGAAGGTGCACTGATGGGGTAGTTGTGTTCTTCTGTTAGGGCGACACCCACTAATCTGCTAGCTGGACCATGCGGGTTTTCCTACAAGAAGGCAGAGGGGGGCATGCATGTGATGGGGGGGTTTGATGGATTTGATGCCAGAGGTTAAAAATAGAACAGTTGGCTGAATTAGGCTTTTTGCACCACAAGTGTGGATGGAATACCTAAGAGAACTCAACTGAGGTCTCCTAGTATTTATTTTAGGATTATATACTATGTTACATATATTGTAGTATGTTGTTACAGACATGCACACATGCATGTACATATTGATGCGTGTAAATAGAAAATTCCCACGCTGACAAATAATGCATGTATAGGTGTTTTGTAGCATATTTTGGTGAAATAAAATAAAATAAAAATATTATTATATAATAGGCATGTTAGGAGACTGTTCCCTAACACTATGACTATAATTGGTAAGACTGTATTAGGAATAAAATGAGTAAGAAAATGATTACTAAGGCATGTGAGGACTTGTCTGATGACTACAAAATGCCACAGCTGGAATGCTGGCAGAGATTATCAGAAAAGAGTGAGAAAAAATCAGGTATTATTGAAAGATCCGATTGGAAGAATCAGGTCTCACACTATTCTGAAGTTAAGAAGTCTGATATTATCATGATCAATGTTCCTTCCCCTTTCCTCTCTGGGGCTGCCTTCTGACTTCCATGAATCCATTGCATCTTCCTCTAATCATTTGCATAGAAGGTTGATTTATTGTGGGTCACAGGAATAAGTCAAAAATGGCCATTGATATCCAGTGAATGGAATCCAAGTGGTTTGGTTTCAACTCCATTATTATCCCTGTTGAAGTTAAATTCTGATACATGCATACATGAGGCAAACCATGCAGCACACACATGTTACTGCACTTACTGCGCATACATGTGGTAAACACATTCCTGAGTCATGTGACATCCTTACTATTATGTATATAAGGAGAACCTGTACTATAGAAGATATACAGTGTTCTTACCTCTGCTAAATCCTAGCTCTAAGACTAACTAAACTCCAGGTAGGTTATAAGGAACGTGTCGTCCCTTCCTCTGTGCAGCGTATGTAGTCTGCTCCAACAGGTTATGGGCCCTGCTGGGCACGTCACGAACGCGCCTTAACTGGCTGTGAACAATGTTGACTTCATTGTCTCCAAATTGTAACCTTGTGCTCTTCGTGAGCTGCATTGCGCTCCCTGCAAGCTGCATTTAAAAACCCAGGTTGACTAGGGTTAACAACTCTGAAGGAGTGTTTTTGCCTGAGATTATGGAATATGTTTTCTTGAATAGAGGACTGATTGAGCGCTTTTACCAGTTGCCACTATAACATCATGTCTTCAACTCTTGAAAAACTTGTACAAACTTTCGACGGCTCTAACTACATTCAATGGGCTGACTCAATGAAGGCATGGCTCAGGTCTCAGGGCCTCTGGCAAATAACTAGTGGGATGGAACTAAAACCACCCCTGGCGCCTCCTTTGATGGCAACAAACACTGCACTAGTAGCGGAAGCTAATGCCAAGCTCCAGACCTGGAACAATAAGAATGACCAGGCTATTGGTAGCCTAGTGCTCTGCCTGGCCCCCTCTATTCGGCAGCATGCCAACACCAAGGACACTGCTGAGGAGGTGTGGGATCTCATCCACACTGACTATGGTGTCGATGGCCCCTCCCAAGTCTTTGCAGACTTTAGGTCTGCAATCACAATAAAATTCGGGCTGTGAATCCCATGCCAGAGATTGCCAAAATGGCTGATAAATTCGAGCGCCTTACGGCTGCCAATGTCACCATCCCTGAATTAGTACAGGCAATGATTCTACTTGCTGCGATGCCACGTGAGTATGATTCTCTATCCGCCACGGTCCTTAACACGACCGCTACTAGAGCCTTGACATTTAAACATGTCAAGGACTCCATTGTCGCTGAGGCCTCATGGCGCACAGCAGTTGGAAAGCCCATCAGCCCACCTCAGGCCACCAAGCTTTCCACTGTCAAGTGCAAAGGGGGAAACCCCAAATGGCAATCTCAAGGCAACAATGGAGATTTGTCCCGAAAGTGTGGACAACGTGGGGACAAAAAGACTAAAGAGGAAAAACCTAAAGAGAAACATTCCCACCTCGCCTCAAATGCCTTTACTACCATAAATGGTAATGGCACCATCATACCGCCGATGCCGCTCATCCAGCGCATCGAGAAGTGTGAACATACTCCCACAAGGGATCCTCGCCGCCGACCGCCTGCACAGGCATACATGGGCGCGGCCTCTACCTCTCATTTGGTCTATACCAAATATCAGCAGGCTCGAGACACCCTCAAGCAAATGAATCTCCCATGCAGCGCGAAAAATCTGCGACCGCTGGAAGAGCACCTAACAGTGCGAGAAGGTAAGAGGAGGAGGATTGAACCAGAACCAAGGATCGTAGAGGTAGAAGACGATAGCGTCTCCCTTGAATCGGAACCTGCAGTTTCTGATGAAGAAGTATGGAAAGCCGTCAATGAACCGCTTGAAACAGGTACATATGATGAAAGGTCAGTCCTTTTCCCTGCCACAAGCACAAGAATTAACATTCCACTGATCACAGCGAACTTTTTATGTGAAATTTTACCGCTACTAAATGTATCATGGAACAATTTACATCTTAATATATGTGTTATGTGTGCAAATGGAAATTGTAAGAAAGGTGCCGACTGGATCATGGATTCAGGCACATCAAAACACTTTACTGGTGAAATGAAAGATTTTGCTTCTTATGAGCCTTTACCGAGAAAGGACTCTACCCTGGTTCAAACAGCCATGGGTACTACTCATATAGTAGAGAAAGGAGCAGTCTTCATTAGACATCAGATAGTATGTCACGGGAAGTCAGAGACGCATGAAACACGATTATACCCCATCTACTACATACCCGACTGTAATGCTCGATTACTATCAATGGGCATCTTCTTACAAGATGGAAGTGATGTGCGTGGTTCCTCTGCACACATTTCATTTTTCAAGCAAGGAAACCCAATTATGGATTGCGTCCCTCTTATAAAACGTGACACTATTTATTGGGCTCAGACTCATATATTAAGCACCAAGGGAATCAATGTCGCGACGATGTACATCGCAGACTACTTGACTTGGCATAAGCGACTGGGACACCCATCCAAAGAGGCGCTAGGGAAGATGCCTAATAGCACCATAAAATTCCTGAGGAATTTAATTATTCCTAAAGACAATATTATATGTCCAGGGTGCGCTAAAGGGAAAATGACCTCAAAATCTTTTCCTGAATCAGATTCACACACAGAAAGACCCTTTGAATTAATACATTCCAATCTGAAGGAACTCCCAGTACTATCGTACCATAAACATAAATACTTTATTGTATTTCTGGATGACAAAATGTCACATATCTGGGTCCAATGCCTTAAAAAGAAATCTGATGCTGCTGTGGCCATCAGACAATTTCGGGCAGTGGCTTTGACACAGTATGGCGCTACAATCAAGTGCTGGCGTGTTGATCCAGGGGGGGAGTTCAAAGATTGTGAGCTACAAAATGTGCTCAAGGACTTTGGCATCAAAATAGAGATGTCTGCACCCCACATTCACCAACAGAATGGGCGCACAGAGCGTGCCATAAGGACAATAATGGAAAAGTCGCAAACCCTGCGATTTACTGCATTTCTACCACAATCATGGTGGGAATTTTGCATTGAACATGCAACACACCTATACAACCAAACCCTGATAAGGCGCCTGAAATGGCTGACACCAGTTGAGGACCTGACAAAGGTCTGCCCAGATCTAAACAATCTGAAGGTTTTCGGTTGTGGTGCTTACATCTACCTACCCAAGGAGAAGCGTCCAAACACATTGGCTCCTCGATCAGAGTTGATGACGTACCTTGGATTAGAAGATGGCATTAAAGCATACCGTTTCATGTGACCTAGTGGCACAATATTCATTGGTGCTATGGCACTATTTGATGAAACATTGTTCCCATGCTGTCCCGGAGCTAAAACTCCTGCCAATACGGACCTTGGTGATTTTCCACCTCCAGAACCAGAAGATGATGACTACTCATCTGGAATGGATGGCGATGATTCTATACCGCCACAAGATCTGCCCCTTCCTCCATCATCAGAAAATGATGATGATGATGTACCAAGTGAGCAAAAGGTGCATGACGATGTGACAGATGCTCCTCCTCCACTGCCTCCAGTAACCACTGAGGACTTTCGTCCAAGACGTGATGATCAACAGGAATGGCAGCAATTGCCCTGTTGATCAGGCAGGCAGAGGAACATCCCAAACCATCCTGGCAATACCTATGGAGAGAAGCGACTCCCCTCTGACATAGAGAGAGACATTGCATGTGATTGATATTGGAAGAGATCTGTGGGTCAAGATTCGGATCATAACCAAATACGACCACAATCTCAACAGAAAGAACTGGTTGCTGGACCGAGTTCAGCACCCCATGAGAGTGTGCCTGATTCCAATGATCAAGAACATGATCACCCAATGGGGGAACCAGATGAAGCAGGTTATATTAAAAAGATAACCAAGGAAGGAGGAGATAAGCTTATTCACTGGCTGTTGTTAAAAGCAGTCAAACCATCGAGTGAAATAAGCCAAGTTCCAAACCAATTTCGCGATATTGCACGCCTACCACAGCAGCAGCAACATGAGTGGAAACAAGCTTGTCATAAAGAATTAGAGGCTCTTCATAAGCGACAAGTCTATGACATCGTCAATCTTCCACATGATCGAAAAACAATCAAAAATAGATGGGTTTTCTCCATAAAATCGGATGGAGAAAATGAGCCAGACTTGTGGCCAAAGGCTTTTCACAAGTCGAAGGCATTGACTTTGATGAGATTTTCTCACTGGTAGTCTGCTACGAGACCGTACACCTCATGTTTGCACTTGCATCTCTGGAGGGCATGTATATGACTGGCCTAGATGTAAAAACCGCATTTTTATATGGCAAACTAGATGAGGAGATCTATATGGATCAACCCAAGGGTTTCAGACTCGAGGGAAAAGAGCGCAAAGTATTGTGCTTACGCCGAGCATTGTATGGCCTTAAACAAGCCTCACTTGCATGGTGGAAAGAGCTAGAGGCATTTATGCGCACCATTGGGTTCGTGCATGCCAGCTCCGATGCTGGCATTTTTCATACACAAGGATCCTAAGACAGGCAACATTGTTATTGCACTCATCTATGTTGATGATGGCTTGTTCATGGGGAAGAACAAGAAACTTGTGGATGAAAAGAAAAATGCTTGTCTAAAGCATTGGGAGTGCCGTAGTACTGAAAAAGTCATGGAATTCTTAGGCATGCGCATTACCCAGACTGCAAGCAAAGTCAAACTCGATCAAACTGAATATCTTGCCAAAGTGCTTGAGAGATTCGAGATGACAAATGCCAAAGTGACCCCCACTCCACTGCCAACTGGTTATAGACCATCGGAAAACACAGCAATGCCCAACGCGATGCTTAGATCAAAATATCAGTCTGTGATCGGATCTTTATTGTATCTGATGCTCGGAATGCGACCTGACATTGCTTATGCGGTAATCAAGATGTCGCAATTCTCGCTAATCCTAGCAAAGAACCTCTAGACAAAGTGATGCACATCATGCACTATCTGGTGGGAACCCAGAAATATAACATTGTCTACAATGGCAAGAAGTCCAAGGGGCTACAGGCCTTCACAGATTCTGATTGGGCAGCTGGCACTATCAAACGCTGATCTACAATGGGTTACTTTGCTACTCTAGTGAGTCATGTTGTGTGCTGGCAGTCCCGTTTACAAAAAACTGTAGCACTGTCATCCACAGAAGCTGAATATATGGCTCTCTCTGACACTTGTTGACAGATAGTGTGGATAGAGTCCTTATTCCAGGAACTTGGATATGTACTGAAGCGCGTACCAATCTGCGCTGATAATCAGGGATCCATCTTTATCAGATCAAATGCAGTTCAGGAAAGAAGGACCAAACATATAGACATTCGCTACCACTATACATGCAAATGCATAGAAAATGACAAAGTCACGGTCATTTTCATTCCTGGAAGTGATAATCTGGCTGACATGTTCACAAAGAACCTTGGCGCCATCTTATTCAGGAAATTTAGAGACTCTCTTGGAATTACTTTCAAGATTCAAACTTAGCTGCTTAGAGCGCTGTACAGTTTGAGGGGGGGTGTTGAAATTAAATTCTGATACATGCATACATGAGGCAAACCATGCAGCACACACATGTTACTGCACTTACTGCGCATACATGTGGTAAACACATTCCTGAGTCATGTGACATCCTTACTATTATGTATATAAGGAGAACCTGTACTATAGAAGATATACAGTGTTCTTACCTCTGCTAAACCCTAGCTCTAAGACTAACTAAACCCCAGGTAGGTTATAAGGAATGTGTCGTCTCTTCCTTTGTGCAGTGTATGTAGTCTGCTCCAACATTTATTTTGTCCTATTCTACATTTTCTAAGATTTTCTCTCTATTTTCTGATTATTTTCTTGTTCCCCCATATTTGTACATGTTGACAGTTTCATTTTTAGAGGTGGAGCCCCTGTTGGATGCCTACCTGCTGATATGATGTCACTCCATCACTTCAATCTGCCTATCTCTATGGCAACAGAACCTGGACAGCCCCCTTTTGGTGAAGCAAATTTTGGAAAAGGCCAAGCTGACTGTTGATGGATGGTTGGACTCTAAAATCACAAGTAAATTGTGACTCCCTAAGAATTATAATAATGCATTGTGCCTGACACATGATCTTGAGAAACTACCATATGAAGTTAGTTGTCAATTGTGTAAGTGATCTCAATCAACAACAGATCACCATCTTCCATGGTTGATCAATGCACACCACAGCTTTGGCTAACATCATTTCCAATGATGAACACACTATTCCACTCATTCTTCACCTATTCCCTTCACTTTTTTGGGTAGATAATACTTATATATGTATATGGAGTGTTAATATACAGTCATTTTCACTTTTTTACCCATGTTCAGTCTGTGATAAACATTCTCCCTTGGTGATGGGAGGAGGAATATGTCTCTTTTCTTCATTTAGGGCTCTACTATATATACAGGGACATAAAATCTTATATAGAGCTATATACATGACTTGGGATGATGCTACATGAGATGGGAAGAGGGAAATGGTGAGAGGTGAGAGTGTGAGGAGAAAAGGTACCATCTACTGAACTTTGTGAACCCTCTGGAGCATAAAATACTCATATAGATAGCAGAAGAGGCCATGCACCAGAGAGAAGATTGAACCAAAGATTTCTCCACAACAACTCAACATGCTATTAAATGGAGAGAGGGGGGAGATAGAGTATCATCAGTTTTAAAGAATGCAAAAGTTCCTATGGAGATCTGTGGAAGTGAGATGGATGCAAGACAACAACTTTTAAGCAAGTTTATTGACAGTACATCCAATCATTTACCAATGCTTTCCTAGGCACTCTGTCTCCATTTCCATGCACATCCCCTTTGGAACTTTTTGCATGGAATAGTGTGTTCATCATTGGGAATGATGAGCATGACATTAGCCAAAGCTGTGGTACACATTGATCAACTGTGGTGATTTGTTGTTGATTGACAATTGATAACTAGCTTCATATAATAATTTCCCATGATCACATGTTAGTACAACAACAGATTTCTCATTATTATAATTCTTATGGAGTCACAATTTACTTGTGATTTTAGAGTCTGACCATTCATCAACAGTCGGCTTGGCCTTCTCCAAAATTCGCTTCACCAAAAAGGGGCTGTTTAGGTTCTGTTGCCATATATCTCCATCTCTTTCTATTTTTAGACTATTATTTGATTTTTGGGTCTGTCACATATGACAGATGGGTCCTTAGAGTTTTCTCTTTGATTTCCCCTCTGTTAGCTCACAATTAAGGTGTAGCACAGATGCAGTGCAGGTATGGGTTTGTATATCTGTACCTGTGGCAACACCACACCTGTACTCATGGTGTTGCAGGTTGTGACAGATTTGAGTTGTGATGCATTTCATATCATGTTTTGCAGTTCCAAAATTTATCTAAGCTCTTTGGCCTTGAGTTGATGCCTTTTTCATTAGCTTTTATGATAATCCATTTGTTGTTATACTGTGTGAAGACATGTATCAGACTGGTACTGTAGTATTTTATGACATAGAATGATCTAATTAAGTAAAGTGGATGGTGTTCTGCATGGTTATTTTGGATGACCTTGAGTTTTTTTCCTTCTTAAAGTTCCTCCTCTTGTGCCAAAAATTACTATGCCCACATTAAATACAGCAAATTACAAGTTTCTTTGCTTTCTTTATAATAGATAAGAAAGATTGACAGATGATTTGTGAAAGAATTGAACGCTATATCATAATTTATATGTGGATTCAAGTGTTGAAGCTGTATAAAAGAGTTAGATAACTTTCTAGTATACATAGCTGCCTCTCATCTTTGTCTTAGCTACACATAGTTTATTCAAGTACCACTGTAGTTTTTAAACACCATACAAAACCTGTGCTTATAACCTGTACCTGCAGGTATGGTGTTTGTACAGGTATGGTGTCATAGGTTACAGGTGTGGTGTTGCCAATGAAACCCATGGTGTCACCTGTGCTACACCCTACTCACTATCAAGTGAGGCTTTGAGGTTGCCCATACAGAATTCAGATGAATGCTTACCTGGCTCCTGGTACTGGGCCACCACCATAATGCATGTCATGAGCAGGAACTCACAAATGTGGTGGCAGGAGCTGGGTGTTGTGGCAAATATGTAATTCCTATTTGGAGGGGCTAGTTGTGATGTGGTAGGCAATGGGTACTTACATACATGGGTCTCCCAGCACTGAGCCACCACTGATAAACAGCTAATGGTTCCAGCCTGGCTTAGGCTGCAGCTTTTGTGTGTAAAATCAATTTTCAGAGGGTTACAGAGGGTTTTTGTATTACACTCAGTGACACTTTACATAAAATGATACTGGGATTGATATTAAAATTAACAGCCTCAGATTCATTCAAGGGAGATATGACTTGTTATTGAGTATGAAGAAAACATATTTATTGACTTTGCATGAATGCAACTACATACATGACATGACATGACTACTAAGATATTACCTGCTCCCACTTCACATCGAGGGGGACGAAAAGAACATGTTATTGGACATACCCTGGCATTGCTTTTGTTGTCCCTTTCTCACAATTTCTGGTCTCCTGGTTGTCTGACTGCTTTGAGAGGGGGGCAGTCAGCAGTGGTTAATGTGGGTGTGGGTGTTTTGCATACCTCATAGGCTTCCCTGCTACATACATAGGCTTCCCTCCCACTGTGGTCTTTGTCCCCACAGTCACCTGAGCCTATTGTGGCGACCTCACATGCCATTTAGACGAGGAGGAGGCATGGCGGGGCCATCACGGTGAGAAATATGTTGTGACCTACCAAAAAACATTGTAATTAGATGAAAAGGATAAGCAAAGAATGACAAGAAAATTTACCTGACATGTATCGAAGTCATCTGGGCCCTTGACAACATAGACGATGTTTGCTGAACGCGTAAAATGCGAGTGGCGTGGCAAGAGTGCAGCCGCGGAGTTTGCTAGTGGAAAGCGTGGTTTGGGAATTGTACTTTCCCACACCATCCTCGTAGCTTCATACCCTATTTATGTGATTTCCCAACCTACGTTCTTATCATGAGAAAAAAAATTCCACCATGAAGCCGCGGCCTAACGGCTTGGCTTTGGCTTTTCAGAACCCCAGGCCAGGCCAAAACCGCGACGAACGGCCCGGCTCACGGCCTGATCAGGCCGGGCCAAGCACAGCACTATGAACAGTACAAGAGAGAACTCGTGGGCATGGGGGCAGGTGCTGGGCCTCCCAGTTCCTATTTTGGGGAGTTAGGTGTGAAGTGGGGAGCTTATCTAGCTACTCCTAGACATAAAACAAAGCCTCACAACCCATTTGGATGGGGAGAAAGGCCATCCTGTCCCAGGTTTTATAGAATTCTGTACAAGACGGTGACCACACATTCAAAGACTTGGTGGTGCACAGCATGCGCTGTGCCGCAGTGAATGACATAAGCTCTGGTATAAAGACGCAGTAACAAAAGTTGGCAGCAACGATGTCTCGATATCCGCCCGAAGCAGATGAAAGCCAACACCGACATTACAACGATGGCTATTATAACAATTACATTCCACATCCTCCACCACCACCACCTCCTCCAGACTTTTACCCTCCTGTTCACTCTCCCTACCAACCCCTGCCTCACGATGACTTCCACGACGTCGACAACGACACAGGCGACATAGACACAGGCGACATTCCTCTTCTTCACCGTAACCCATCCTCAACAACTCTAGTATCTCCTGCGATCCCAGGCACATACCAAGACTTTGAACCAGGTTCAGATTCTAATATCCGTTATGGTCGAATACCCCAACGTATCCGCCGCAGATACAAAACCACCAAACGCGTAGAACTCTTCCACGGCAACTTTGTCGTCGACAACGAGGTTCCACAAAAGCTGCTAGACATGTGCGCTCTACGCACAGAACGCGAGTTCACACACATGCGTTACTCCGCCGCCACCTGCGATCCCAACGATTTCAAAGATTCTGGGTTTACGCTACGTCAGGTACACTACGATCCTCCACGTAGCACGGAGTTGTTCATTGTTATGACGATGTATAACGAGGATGAGGAACTTTTTTGTAGGACTATGCATGGGGTTATGAAGAATATCGCTCATCTGTGTAAGAGGGATAGAAGCAAGATGTGGGGGAAAGATGGTTGGAAAAAGGTCGTCGTGTGTATCGTCAGCGATGGTAGAGCCAAAGTAAACTCTAGAACACTCAGCGTCATCGCCGCTATGGGTGCCTACCAAGAAGGCGTAGCCAAGGTCACTTCTCTCCCCCCTTCTCCTCCTCCTCCTTCTAACTTCCTCTCCTTCCACAGACTAAAATTGCCGACGCCCCAGTAACAGCCCACATCTACGAATACACCACCCAAATCTCAGTAACCCCCTCCATGAAAATCGAAGGCCCAGAACGTGGAACAGTCCCCGTTCAACTCATCTTTTGCCTCAAAGAGAAAAATCAAAAAAAGATAAACTCACACAGGTGGTTCTTCAACGCTTTCGGCCCCATCCTTCAACCAAACGTTTGTGTCCTCCTCGATGTCGGCACGATGCCTGGTCCCACGAGCATATACCATCTATGGAAAGCGTTCGATATTAATTCAAATGTGGGTGGCGCGTGTGGTGAGATCGTGGCGCTGAAAGGAAAGTGGGGGTTGAATCTCCTTAATCCATTGGTGGCTGCACAGAATTTCGAGTATAAGATGTCGAATATACTTGATAAACCTCTGTACGTTCAGTATCCCATCCTTCCCTTTCACTATCGTCTAACCACCTCCTAGTGAATCTATATTCGGGTACATCACCGTCCTACCAGGTGCATTCAGTGCATACCGCTATATCGCTCTCCAAAACGACGCACTAGGCGAAGGACCACTACAGAAATACTTCCTAGGTGAGAAGATGGTATGTCCCTCCTCCCTCCCTCTTTTCCCAATCTTCTTTTAACCACTCCGCATAGCATGGCGCAGGCGCAGATATATTCACCGCAAACATGTACCTAGCCGAAGACAGAGTAATTTCCCCCCCGTCTCCCTCCCAATTCTTAAAACCCCAAGTAACCAACGTCTACGATACAGATCCTATGCTGGGAGCTCGTCTCCAAACGGGGCGGGTCATGGGTGCTCCATTACGTCAAATCCGCCTACGCCGTCACCGACGTACCAGATCAGGTACGAAACACTTCCCTTCCCGCCTACGTAACGAATGCATCCATATATGAACACCTACCCACCCCCCTACAGGTCCCAGAACTCATCTCCCAACGCCGACGTTGGCTCAACGGATCCTTCTTCGCCGCAGTACACAGCACAGTTCACTTTTACTACATCTACCGCTCTGCACATTCTTTCATGCGTAAACTGTGGATACATGTTGAGATGCTTTATCAGCTTTTTAATTTGGTGTTTTCTTGGTTTGCTCTGGTGCGTTTGCGCTACCCCTCATCCTGTTCATCCCACCACTACTTCACATTACCACCACTCTTACTTCCACTCCCACTCTGACTACCTCTCTAATGCCCACACTAACCCAACCCCAACCCACAGGCCAACTACTTCATAGCCTTCACTATCCTCTCCAATTCCCTTGAGGACCCATCATTCCACCTAACAGGAATAACCACCGTCAACAGCATCCTCACCTACTTCTATCTAGGCACCCTTATCATGTGTTTCATACTCGCCCTCGGGAATAGACCACAAGGTTCAAAGTGGGGGTATACGATGGCTATCGTGGGGTTTGCGTTTATTACGGTTTATATGACGGTTCGTTGTTTTTTTATTTTTAATTTTTTTTTGGGACTCACACACTGATACCACTCCTGACTTCGCTTGACAGGTCGCAGCCTTCCTCCTAGCATTCAAAGGCATCCAAAACGTAGCCAACACAGTCCAGAAAAACACAGGTCGCCCCCTCAGTTTTTCAGATATTTTCACTAATCCGATATTTCGCAATATCGTCTTGTCACTCCTTGCCACGCTGGGGTTGTATATCTTGTCGTCGGTGATTTTCGTAAGTGCCTTTTTTCGGTTTTTTTTTCTTTTTTCTTTTTTTGCGTGTGTGGGTGTTTGGAGAAGGCTGATGTGTGCGTGTGTGTGTGTGTGTCGTAGTTCGAGCCGTGGCATTTGGTTACGTCGTTCGTGCAATATCTACTCATGGCTCCGTCTTATATAAACGTGCTCAACGTATACGCCGTATGTTCCCCCTTCCCCCATTTACTTCTCCCTCCTAACTCACTCTTTCCCCCTCCCACCCAACCCTCTTCCCCCCCCCAATCCAGTTCGCCAACGTCCATGACGTATCCTGGGGTACCAAAGGCGACAACAAGATCCAATCCGACTTAGGCCAAGTCTCCTACACGCAAGAAAACAAAAACTCTGTAGACGCTTCGATGCCCGTTACGCAGGAACAGCTGAATGCGGGGTATGAGGATGCTATACATGTGTTGAAGACCAAGCCTCCTAGGGAGGAGAAGAACGTGGATAAGGCTACGGTGCAGGAGGATTATTATAGGACTTTTAGGACAAAGTGCGTTTATATTTTCTTTTTCTTTTTTCTTTTTTCTTTCTTGGTGTTGATTATTTTTACTTGGGTAGTGTGCTTTTGGCGTGGACACTTTCAAACGTGAGTCTCTTTTCGTGTCCTACCTCCCAGTATACTAATGCTCACTAACACGTTATTCGCACAGGCGCTCCTCGGGGCTGTAATAGTGTACGTAACCTTCTCCACCTTTTCCCCCAGCTTCAAGCCGACGACTCAAACCTCACGCCTGCGGCGTGCTCCAGGTCAACAGCGGCAAAAGCGAGCAACTCTGGTGCCACTGCGGCTATTAATGGGTATATGGCGTTCATACTGTTTTCTGTTGCTGGGCTTGCTTGTGCGTGTCCTTTTCTTCTTTCTTTCTCTTGCTCACTACTATTTTACTCACTCACTCACTCACTCACTCACTCACTCACTCACTCACTCACTCTCACTCGATGTTACCCGACAGTGGTACGCTTCATCGGATCAACGACATACATGATCGTTAGGCTGTTCGCTGGAGAATAAGTGCAAGTTACTGAATTTGAACACGTGGACGTTGCTGGTTGCTTGTTTTTGTTTTTGTTTTGTTTTTTGCTTGGAATATATATCGTTGTCGTTACGGGCAGGTGCTTGTTTTTTTTTTTGGTTGTACCTTATTTATGTAAGATGGCCTGGCCTGAATTTTTTTTTTTAGTGATCTTGTATACCTATGTACTATTGTTAGGCAGCCCTCCTACTTACCCTCTCCTGACCCGTGCTCTCGTAAGCGACTGAATTTTTCCGAAGAAAATCCGGGGACTTTCTCTACAACTGACCCAATTTGGAACTGGGATAAAAATGTTTACAAGAGCCTTGGTAGGATACTGATTATTAGGCTCATACATACTTAATGTAAGTTTATAAGCTTTTTGGATGTGTCGAAGGCACATGGGCGGTATTGGTATTTATGGTATTTATGTACATGCTATGCTATGCTACAGGTTATTGAAATCATATGTAATACAGTATGTACAAATATGCTATGCTACATTATCTACAATCTCATCCAATAGTACTTCATTATATGAATATTTCTTGTTATAGCCTCCTTCCTCACTCGTACTTGCCCAGATTGTTGACTTTCGATCCTTGAAATGAACACCATTTCTCAGGCAGGAACCTTCCAGATGGTCAGACCCTTCACTCTGGAAGGGTTAACTGTTAATGACTCAATCCACACAGTCCAGAAATCCAACTGACCTTTTGGATATTCTGCCAACATTTTCAATTAACAGAAGGCAGACAGACACTCTCCCTCTGCACCATTCCTATGATTTGAAGATAGAGGTGACATCATGGAGGATAATGCTCTGCCCCCTCCATGTTGCATGTACTCCCTGTAACCCTCCAAACTGGAGGCCTTACAAGGGTTCATTGAAGAGAACATTCATTCTGGTTTCATCTAACCCTCCAAATCTCTGCATGGCACTCCTATACTCTTTGTCAAGAGGAAAGACAAAAGCCTTTGACATTGTGTTGACTACCAAGGCCATTTTACTAAGAAGGATCACTACCCACTTCCACTAATTTCTGACCTCCTCAACTCCCCACAGAAAATCCATTTATTCACCAAGATTGACCTCTGATACACTTATCATGTGGTACATATGCATTGCTGATGGTGATGGATGGAAAATGACTTTCCAGACCCACTATGGATCCTTCAAGTGGTTGGTGGTCCCTTTCAGTCTTACTAATGTGCCCACAGCTTTCCAGTGGTTCATGAATGTCTTCAGCAATATACTTGATGTCTGCATCATTGTTCATCAGGAAAAACCACATTTACAAATGGACATCCATTAGCAGAAGCTTGTTTTACTTTACCTACAATTGGTCATATCAATAGCATTTTTGGTGATTACTGAAATTCTCTACATTAGTAAATATTAAACTGGTCCCCCACAGAGTGATGGGTTCTTTAGTGCAAATTTTTGGGGAATTTGCACCTTAAAAGCCAATATTTGTCAGATTTCTAGACATTTCAGACAGGTTCAATTATGGCCAAAATAATAATTGTGGCAACTAAAGACATTAAATAATGAACAAGCAAGTAATGAGTTATGAGGTTTAACAAGACAAGACAAACTCCATCAGTAAATAGGGTATGAGATGGATATAAGGGATTAAAAAGGCAGTAATAGGTATATGGGATGGGTATCTGGTATCTGATCATACAAAGCTGCTGAGATCCATAAGCTCAAGAGCATCTTCAATTTCCTCAGTAGTCAAGGTTTTTTTGCTAAAGGAGCTCTTCAGTAAACAAGGCAAAGACTAGCAAGGACAGACTTACATCACACACACATGTACATAGAGCTCTGACATGATCACATAGTATGCTTTCACATTCTGGGCCTTGATTCCCTTGAGATCCCTGCAAAGGGCATTGTAGATTGTAGCAAAAATATTGCTCTCAAACTTGGCAGCAGCTTTTGATCCAGTTTTCCACTCATACAGAGCAGCATATATCTTTAAACAAAGGTCAAAATGGTGAAGAAACTGATAGGAATGAGATATACATATTCTGGTTCCTGCAAGTGCAACCATTTTCAATGGTAGCTCTGGTTCTTTGTGGCCATCTAAGCTTGAAAAACAGTCTGAAAGGATCGAATAACCAGGTGCTCGTGGGGTGTTGAAAAAGCTTGACCTCAAAACATCAGAGATTACTGAGATAAGAAAAGGTTTTTCTGTCTTATGTTTCCATTGCTGTGGTGAAATATATTAGACAAAGCAACATAAATTAGAAGGTCATACCTCTTTTTTTGTCTTTGGGTCAATTGTCCAAGATCCCAGTAATATGTACACCTTGTTATCATAAAGTGCCTCAATGTGTTTTATACACCTTGAACCTACACCCAATTCATATGCCACTATTTCTACTGAGGCATTACTTCTACTGAGGCATTTGTCTTGACAGGGCCTCAAATAACAGGGAGACGTTCAGTAACCTACATGATATGTCAGTAATTATATGATAAATCATCAAACACATATTAGTTTACTATGCACATCACAAAATTGTGTATCAATTTTGAAATGGTCGTAGATATCCCCAGCAGTAGGAATAATTGATCTAACTTTGCAGGCTGCTTGCAATAAAAGTGCATGATGGTAGTTGACCTTCTTGTCTGCATCAATAAATGCATCATCAAGCAGAGTATTCCTAGTGAGCTCAGTGATTGCTTCTTGGACAATTTGTCTAATAAAACAATGTTGTTCCGTGAGTAGAAGACCTTTAGCTGTGGAATGGAGAACTAAGGTGGCATGGATGGGCCATTCCAAGTTGGTAGTCACAGCTGTTGAGTTCTTCTCCTTCTTAAACTTTGGTGGAACACTTCACTGGATGCTCAGTTTCTATGTAGTAAAAATGACAGTCAGTGATGAACAATTTTCAACTAAAAGCAAATGCACTTCAGCAAGGAATGTCTTACCACATTAAGTCATATTGTAAAGAAGAGAAATGAAAATTTGAGGTTACTAAAAGTTTCCACATACTGTCAATACAGAGTACTGATGTTTGACCTTCAAGTTTAGTTCAGCCTCAGGATCATCACTTTCCTCATCTAATTCAGGCTTTGCAATGTCTTGATCTGAATCAGTTGTAGGTAGAACTGAGTAATGACTTGACATCAAAGAGTGGTGGCTTGAATGTTTAGCAACAAGGAGCATGTTGATGTCATTCTCAGATGAAACCATCCCTTCTTGAGTGTTGTCAAAATCAGGATCAAGATTGTTAAAGAGACCCTGAGCAGAAGAAGTTGTTCATGTTCGAGGATGACAGGTTGCTAGAGAGATGACAGGTATGATTAAAATATAGACAGGTTGACTCACCTCATCAGCCAGAATCTTTTGTAAAGTCTTGCTATCAACATACATAAGATCATCCTCATCCAATTCAAAAGGCTGTGAATTCTTGGTTTCACTTTTGACAGCAGAGTTAGATTCCTCATTGGATGCTACCTCATTGTTGACTTCTAAACTGTGGGAAGGGGTCTAGAAGTGATGAGATCATGTCAACTTCAATAATACAATACCACAAAATCTTTACCTTTGTAGGACCCAAGTTGATGTGAGGTTTGGAGGGGCTAGAACATGCCAGTAATATTAGTTGAAGCTTGACAGCTTATACTAGTAGCATACCTCTGGGTGCAAGTGAGACATCTTGATCCTCAGATCCACTGTCACTGTTGATTTGAGCAGCTGGGATGCATTGAATGTTGCTTGTCATGGTTGACTTGCCCATACAAGGCACTGAACATCACATCATTAGTCAGATCAATGTCACAGTTGAAACCAGATATACATGGATACACATGGATGCACAGCTCACCTTTCAACCTCAATTTCATCTTCTCCTTAGACTTTATGACTTTGAGCTCACTTGGTGCTTCTTCTACATCCTCTTCTTCAGTTATGGTCTGCTTTGCTATGCCTGTGGAAGATCATTATCTGATATTCTAAGATTTGGTGACCACTTCACCTTTTGTTTTCATTGACTTTCAGTGCTCCTTCATTGACTCCTCAATAGGTGATGCAGCCCTCTTGTTTGACATTGGGTTTCATACTGCTTATGGTCAGCAACAACCCCTTGTGGTGGCTCATAAGTCACTCTACCTGCATTGTTTAATGCCTTTGGTTTTGGCATTACGTGGCTAGTAGTTCATCTTGTGAGCAGTGTGGTATTCAGTGGTGGTATTGACTCACCAAGCATAGACTCTACCAACCTCTTGTCAGCTTCATCTTGCTGTAACTGGATGTGTGCCCTTGTAGTAGCAGCTTGCTATATGTAAGGGCAACCTCAAAGCCTCACTTAGAAGTGACCTAACAGAGGGGAATCCAAAGTTAATATTATACTACATAATACAGACACTCCAGGTGCACCTAACAGAGGGGAATCCAAAGAGAAAACTCTAAACTCTAAACACCCATCTGTCAATGCCCAGTATATGTGATAGACCCAAAAATCAAATATAGGCTATAAATAGCAAAAAGGTGGAAATAGGCAGATCAAGCTGCAGAATTACATCACCTTGATGGGTAAACATCCAGAAGGGGTCCCACCTCTAAGAATAGAACAGTCAACATGTACCAACAAGGGAAAAACTGAAAAATAATCATAAAATAGAAATAAAATCATAGAAAAGGCAGAGCAGGGTGAAATAAAATATAAAAAAATATGGAATGAATGCAGAAAATTGCCCAGATGCCTGAGGTGCCTTCCTTTCCCTTTACATTACCCACCTTCTATGATGCATTACCCCAATGCATTCAAAATTGTATTTGGCCAAAGTTGGACACCTGGATGCGTTGAGGTGCTGAGGAATGTCGACAGTGGAACTCTTTGACTAGCTGCAACCCAAGAATTCTCTTCATACCCATAACCCTTCCAGTGTACCAGGTATTCAAGTTTGCCTCAGAATAAGCAGCTGTCTAGGATGGACTCAAGGTTTGCCTTCAATCACTGTAGGTGGTGGTGGAGGTCATGCCATACATCCAGGAAATGGATCCATGGGGGCTGGCAGCAGTTTGACAACATGGAAGACAGGGTGTAGTCTGGACATTGACTGTGGTAGCCATAGGCTATAGGCATGCAATCCAATGTGTTTGGTAATGAGGAAGGGTCCAAGGAAATGGTGGGCGAGTTTCTTGGATGGTCATGTGGTGGAAATGTCACTAGAGTTGAGGTAGACATGATCACCAACCTTGCACATGGGTGTGGGTCAATGGCATTGGTTGTAGAAGCATCCCATATCATCCTTTGCCTTACCCAGAGCATCCCAGATGTCTGGGATGCTCCCCTTCCCCTTACAAAATTGTCACATGCAAATCAGACATGTCAACTGAAGACTTCACTTACCTTTTCTTTGACAAGTGGTACAGTGAAAATGGATGTCCCTTAGAGATTATCAATGATCGCAACAAAATCTTCATATCCAAATTCTGGCACACCTTAGTGCAACTCACAGGATGAACTGCAAATTATCAACATCATATCACCCTCAAATGGATGGATCCTCAGAACACGCAAATGAAACAGTAATTTAGTGCCTGCAATTCCACAGAAAGGATGGGCCAAGGCCTTACTGAAAGTGTGGTTTGACATTATGAGCATGCCAAAATACTTTAATGGGAATATTCCCATTCATATTGAAAATGGGCAAATCATCTCATTTGCTACCACCTTTCATCTCTACCCCATGAATGATGACTTCATCAGTCAATGCAGCTGTGGCTGAAATTGTAAGGGCAACCTCAAAGCCTCACTTAGTAATGAGCTAACAGAGGGGAATCCAACGTTAATATTATACTACATGATACAAACACTCCAGGCACTCCTGACAGAAGGGAATTCAAATAGAAAACTCTAAGGACCCATCTGTGAATGCCTAGTATATGTGATAGACCCAAAAATTAAATAGTAAGCTAAAAATAGCAAAAGGCAGGGATAGGCAGATCAAGCTGTGGAATGACATCACCTTGATGGGTAGATGTCCAGAAGGGGTCCCACCTCTAAGAATAGAACTGTCAACATGTACCAACATGGAAAAAGCTGAAATATAATAATAAAATAGGAATAAATCATAAAAAATCATAGAAAAGGCAGAATAGGGTGAAATAAAATATATAAAAATGGGATGAACACAGAAAATTGCCCAGACACCTGGGGTGCCTTCCTTTCCCCTTACATCACCCCCCTTCTATGATGCATTGCCCTGATGCATTTGAAACTGTATTTGCCCAAAGTTGGATGCTTAGATGTGCTGAGGCACAGAGGAATGTTGCCAGTGAAACTCCCTGACCAGTCATGGGGCATTCACATCGGACTCTGCAATCCAAGAGTTCTCCTCATACCCATAACCCTTCTAGTGCACCAGGTATTTGAGTTGACCTTGACATAAGCAGCTATCTAGGATGGACTTGACCTTACATTGAGGTTTGCCTTCAATGACTGTAGGCAGTGGAGGAGGTCATGCCATGCATCCAAAAAATGGATCTGTGGGAGCAGGCAGCAATTTTATGACAGAAAAGACAGGGTGGAGTCTGGACATTGACTGTGGTAGCCATAGGTGGTAGGCATGCAATCTGACCCATCTAGTGATGAGGAATGGTCCAAGAAAATGGTGGGTGAGTTTCTTGGATGGGTGCATGGTGGAAATGTCACTAGAGTTGAGGTAGACACAATCACCAACCTTATATGTAGGTGTGGGTGAGTGCTGCTGATTATAGAAGCATGCCATGTTATCCTTTGCCTTAGCCAAAGCTGACTTTGCCTCCTCCAAGGTATCCTTCATCCACTCTGTGAACTCATTCACTGTCTCCAAGTGTGAGGGTGCTTTTTGAGGTTTGAAGCCCATGCGTGGGTGTCACCTTGTGTTGAGGAGGAAGGGAGTTTGTTGGGTGGAGGAGCAGACATGATTGTTGTACCCAAACTTGGCCATGGGGAGGAGATCTTTCCAATTATCCTGTCGTTCATTGACAAAGATGTGGATATACTGCTCTACTTCTTGGTTGATGCGCTCCATCTGTCCATCTGTCTGTGGGTGGTAGGCAGTTGAGGTGAGGAGTTTAATCCCCAGTAGGTGGTACAGCTCTTGGGTGAACTCTGCAACAAACTGCGGCCCTCAATTATAGAGGAATGCACCTGGCAATCCATGAAGCTTCCACACATGGTGCAGATAGAGTCGAGCTCCTCCAAGCACAGTGACAGTCATATATTGAACTCCAGTAGTTCCATCATGAAGTCCACTGACAATGTCCCAACAATTCTCTGGGACTGGGAGGGGGTGTAACTCGCCCATGGGCTTAAACTGTGGAGTCTTGGTGCATAACCAGAGATCACAGATACGACAGTACTGACCAATGAGTTGAGACATCTGTGGCCACCAATAATTCTGTGATATGAGTTCCAACATCTTCCAACACCTGGGGTGGCCAGCAATCAGCAAGTCATGGAACTGAGAAATGAGTCATTGTCAAAGCTGGTTATTGTTAGAGATGTAGATATGGTCACAGAAGTATAGGATGTCATCCTTCTCTGTCCACTCTGCTGCACGAAGTGAAGGTGTGCTGGTAATCATTAGGAATGTAGATATGGTCACAGAAGTATAAGATCTCATCCTTCTCTGTCCACTCTTCTGCATGAAGTGAAGGTGTGGATCCCTTTCTGAGCTCCTTCACTGCCAGAGCCACAGCATCCTCATGTAAACCACTACAGTTCACATGATGAATGTTACATATGATACTGTGCTCCTTACCCTCCAAGGTAACACCCTCTAATGCACAAACTGTACACAGATCAGGTTGCAACAACACAATACCTTGATTGTCATTGCTTTCATCCCTGTGGTCTGGATGATGAGAGAGGGCATCAGTCTTCCCCATGCTGCAGCCTGGGCAGTGATGCAGTTATAAATTGAACCTGGAGAGGTAGAGAAACAGTGGGCTTGGTGATGATTAAGTTTTGTGGCAGTCATGAAGTACTCGAGGTTCTTGTGGTCCATCTAGATCTCAACCTTGTGTTGATGTTAGGGTGACACCCACTAATCTGCTAGCTAGACCATGTGGGTTCTCCTACAAGAAGGCAGCGGGGTGCGCGCACATGATGGGGGGTTTGATGGATTTGATGTGAGGGGTTAAAAATAGAATAGTTGGCTGAAATAGGCTTTTTACACCACTATTGTGGATGAAATACCTAAGAGAACTCAACTGAGGTCTTCTAGTATTTATTTTAGGGTTATATACTATGTTACATATATTGTACTATGTTGTTACAGACACGCGTGCACATGCGCATACATATTGATGCATGTAAATAGAAGATTCCCATGCTGACAAATAATGCATGTATAGGCATTTGGTAGCATATTTTGGTGAAATAAAATAAAATAAAATAAAATAAAATAAAAATAGTATTATGTAATAGGCATGTTAGGAGACTGTTTCCTAACATTACTCCCCTTTTAGGCCTCGACTTCCAGGCAAGAAAATGTCATATCTGTCCCCTCTGTGAAATTCTGGTAAGGCCAGAAATTCATCCCCTCATACACCATTCTAGCAATGCAATGCAGAGCATTTGGATTACGTTTAAAGAATTGGGTGATTGCATTACATGCTCGCTTACAATTCTCTTTGGGTTCCCATGAATTATTTTCATCGGTGTAGTTCTTCCACTTGATTAAGAACTCCAATTTATTTTGTCGAAGATGTGAGTCCAAAACCTCTTCCACAATATATTCTGGAGCACCTTCTACCATTATTGGAGGCTGTGGAGTAGTTTGTTGACCAGGAATTTTGGGTGGGTGGTAAGGGCATGAACGGAAAATATTAATTTCAGGATCAATCTTGAATGACTGAGGTAATTTTAACACTACCGCATTGGGTGAAATTATTTTAGAAATCAGATATGGGCCAACTTGCTTCTCCGTAAGCTTTCTTGAAGGTCATGGAATATTTAGATCCTTGGTACTTAGCCATACCAAGTCACCAACTTTATACTCTGGAGCAACAGCTCAAGTATAATCCACATGTCGCATCATGTCATCACATGCTTTCATCAATGCTGCCTCTGCTTCCTCCTGCACCTTTTGCATTTTTGATACAAAGTCCTCCACTGATTGTACCTTGACTTCCCTTCATGGTTCTACTCTCATTCTGGGATGATACCCATAATTAGCGAAAAAGAGTGACATGCGAGTAGCTGAATGGAATTTATTATTGTGGGAAAATTCTGCAATTGCCAACCATTCGGGCCAGTCGGTTTGTCGGTGATTGACAAACATGCATAGGAACTGCTCCAACTCCTGATTCATTCTCTCTGTCTGCTCATCGGTTTGTGGGTGATATGCCATAGATAATTTGGTTTGAATCCCCAATATGTTATTTAACTCTTGCATAAATGCAGAAGCAAATTGTGATACATGATCAGAGATAACTGTATCAGGTAATCCATGTAACTGCCATATCTGATTTAGATAGAGATGTGCCAAGCCCAATAATGAGGTTTCTGCTGTAGTAGGAATGATATGGACTTCCTTTGTAAAGTGGTCACATACTATAAATATTGCATTGTATCCTTGAGCTTCAGGTAGTCCTGTGATAAAGTCCACAGATATGTCTTGCCATGGCGCTTTAGATATAGGGTTCGGCATTAATTTCCCAGCAGGCTTTTCTGGAAATTTCTTCCCCCTCATGCATGTATCACACCCATCCACATACCCCAGCACATACTTTGAAATTCCAGGCCACCAATAATTTCTCATCACCAACTCCAACATCTTCCACCTTCCCGGATGTCCAGCAGCTGGCGTGTTATGATGTAACCATATGATCTCTCTTTGTAAATCTTGATCCTTTGGTACATATACCTTTCCTCTGAACAACACTAATTCTTGTTCTTCAATCCATTCATCTCCTTTAATATTACCTTTCTTCTCTCCCCTCAAAGCTTTCACAGTTTCCACCACTTCATCATCCATCTCTGAACATTGCCTAATTTTAGACAACATTTCCGTCTCTGAGCTATCCACCAATAGATGCCCTTGACGCATTGTGCAAATATGAAAGTATTTAGGTTTGAGTATGGTAATATTTTTATTGTCCTCCTCCACTCCCCTTTTATGATCTGTACATCTGGATAATGCATCTGCTTTCCTCATCAAGCTTCCCACTTCGTGGACCAAGTGAAAATTAAAGCGCGATAGGAATAATGCCCAATGTGCTTGTCAATGGTTAAGTTTTTTAGCGGACATGAAGTACTGCAGATTTTGATGGTCTGTCCAGATTTCGATCTGATGTGTACATACCTCCAAATAATGTCTCCATGCTTCCAATGCTCATATTATTCCCAACATCTCTTTATCATGCACATCATAATTCCTCTCCACATTATTCAACCCTCGAGACAAATATGCACAAGGATGCCATTTGTCATCTTTACATAGCATTGATAATACCGCTCCAGTAGCAAAGTCTGATGCATCTGATTCCACTTGTAAGAGATGTGTGAAATCTACTGGGACCAATATTGGCTCTTCCACAAACTTCCTCTTCAACTCCTCAAATGCTGTCTGCTGTTGTTCTCCCCATCTCCACACTACTCCCTTTCACATAAGGTTGTGTAATGGTGTGGCAATTTTGGAAAAATTATGAACAAAGCAACGATAAAAATTGGCGATGATATGGCTCCCTATCACCCTGCACTCATACTATGGCATTTTTTGTGATTGTGCGCACTGCTTGGACATCTTCTACTCACTTTGCACAGCACACTTTTGTGTGCCTTCATGAGCTTTCACATGCCCAAGTGCACTCCTGTGTGCTTCCATGCACCTTTGTCCACTTTCTGCACTCCAGTGTGCTCCAGTGTGCTCCATTGCACTCCATTGTGCTCCATTGTGCTCCAGTGCACTCCAATGTGCTCCATTGTGCTCCCATGCACTCCAATGCACTCCATTGCGCTCCCATGCACTCCAATGTGCTCCATTGTGCTCCCGTGCACTCCAATGTGCTCCATTGCACTTCTGTGCACTTCAATGCGCTCCAGTGCACTTCCATGCACTCCAGTGCACCTTTTTTGTGCTTCCATGCATGTTTGTGTGCTTTTGACTGTTTAGGTGCACTTTTGTGTGCCTTTTACATTTCTACTGCACTTTTGGTTCCCCCATAGTTGCCTGCTGTCGTGCACCCTAAATGCGCCCCATTGTGCTTCAAATTGCCTCTGCACACCCTTCCCCCCCCCACACTCCTTATCTGCCTTTCACATTTATTGTGCGCTCGATGCACCTTTGTGTGCTCCTTTTATGCTTTACATGCAACTCACATTCCCTACTGCGCACTCATTGCACAATCCCTATCACACACACAACAATCCACTACACCAGTTGTGCTGCGCATCGTGGCTTCCATCTTACTGGCACACTTACTTGAGGCACACCACGATTCCAACATGAGCGAACTGTGCATTCTTACATAACTGGGGCACTTTGCACCTATTTGGCATTGGACTGTGTGCACTTGGGCGCTTTCATGTAATCCTGGCACTTTGGCACTATTTGGCCTTTCACAGCATCTCCTTATAGTTCTTCCACATTTTCAATCAGCATCGCCTTATCTGGTAACTGGCACAGGTCGATCATGTCATTATTACTAAGGCACAGCATGTGACACATAACACCAAAGCAGATTAATTGGGAAGAGTGCACGAGACCTAGAGTGCACCAAAAATAGTGCATCGCACCAGAACAATTGGATATTGGGCTATAGGTGCGCAAATCTTATTGGCTGAGGCAGCAGCATAGTGCAGTCAGGTTTAGATGGGTGAATGGGTGCGCTTGTGGGTAGCACATGGCACTTTCTATTTTTACACTTTATTTTACCATTTTTATCACATCAGCCATTTGTACATAGTAGGCAGACAGATAGAGAATCCAGAGGATTTTTCCCCCCCTCATAGTTCATAGCTCAGTCAGCGTTGCACATAGTCTGTGCACCAGTGTCCAGTCCATGCGCCTTTGTAGTGCACCCCTTCATATAGCTGTGTTTGCATATCGTTTGCGTCCCCTCGTCACATTGTTGTGTTTCGGCCCTGCATTGCGTCCTTCATCCTAGTTTGTGCACTATTGTAGTGTGCCCTTCATATAGCTGCATTTGTGCACTTATTGGCATAGCTGCATTTTGCGCACCATTTGTGCCTTTTTCCACCCCTTGTGCTTTCATCCCGTTTGCATCCCCAACCTGCACACTACCTTCATGGCACATCCCAGTGTTGCCTTCATCCCACTACACCTCCACTTTCATCACCCTCATCATTGCACACTTTTGCACTTCCATTGCACATTTTTCTGCACTGCACATTTTTGCCCCTTTGCATTGCACACTTTCCCACCACTGCACATACCTTCCCTTTAGTGTACCAACTAGTGTGCACACTGAAAACTGCTGTACCAGCCTCTCCATAATCTCCATGCCCCAAAGGACGATCCGAGGCCCTCTAAGCGAACCCCCCCTTCACCCCGAGCATGCCTGCAGTAGTAGGTTAAGTGTTCACCCCTTCCATTGAGACTCTGCACAGAGTACCAACAGAATACATTAGTGAGTCCCAAGAAAGCCTGAACTTTCTTGATATGGGTAGGCATGGGCCAATCAACAATTGCCTGTACCTTGATAGGATCCATCTTGATTCCATCAGGACTAATCTTTAATCCCAAGAACTCGATCTCGCTTGCTCCAAATACACACTTCTCTGGTTTAATGAATAAATTATTCTCTGCCAACCTCTTCAACACCTCCTGCACTATCGCCTCATGATTTTCTTCATTCTCCATAAATATCAAAATGTCATCAATAAATATTATCACCACGCCTTTGTCTATCACATCCTTGAAAATGTTGTTCATCATATTTTGGAAAGTTTGGGGACTATTGGTCATCCCAAAAAACATGACTAGTAGCTTGAAGGATCCTCGATGCATGGCAAATACTGCCTTCCACTCATCTCCTTTCTTTATTTGTACACTGTTGTACCCCCAGCATAAATCCAATTTTGTAAAGACCTTGGCCTTTCCCACCTTGTCAATTATCTCTGAGATTAATGGCAAAGGGTACACATTCTTCACTGTCCACTCATTCAAATACCTATAATCTGTACACATCCTCTTTCTCTGATCCTTTTTTGGTACAAAGAATACTGGTGATGTCTGCAGTAATTTTGAAGGTCATATGTATCCCTTGTGCAATTGTTCATTAAGGAATGCATCCACTTCTTCTTGTTCCTTTGTAGATAATGAATAGACTTTTGACTTCTTTGGCAGAAATCCCGGCTTCATCTCAATAGCATGATCCCATGGCTTTTGCACTGGCATCCATTCTGATTCCTTTTTCTGAAAAACTGACAAATATTTATGGTAGGCTTTTGGCACCCACTCCTCCACTGGCTTCTCCACTTTCTCCACATTTTTATCCCATGACTGTCCTCCACGAATTTCCCTAAAGGTTTGCTTCTGTTCTTCCTTATTAGTCATAATTGGAACTTCCCCATTTGGCATGTCCTCATCCTCCACCTCCTCCATCGTAACAGAATACTTCCTCGGATGTTCTTTCCCTTTCTTTTTCTTCTTCTCCTTTTTTACTTTTCTCCCATACACATTACATTCTTTGGGACAATGGGTCATGTGTACCTTCCCAGTTTTCCAATCAATTTCTGGGTTATGCTTTCGTAACCATGGACATCCAATTCTCAGATTGGTTTTCCCAAGGTCACACACCTCAAATACAGCTCATTCCTGATGATCCTGATACTTCAATATTATCGTCACCTCCTCCTTAATGGTTCCTCCACGATTGATTGTACCATCAATATTGTACACCATTATAGGTTGTGGCAGTTTACGCATGCAAATACCATTTCCAGTAATTAGGGATCGATTAATAAATAATCTGGTAGCACCACTGTCAAGCAATGCCTCCACATTAATTGCTGCATGTGTGTCCACTGTCTTCAATCCTACTGTCAAACTGATTTTGGGTTCTATCTGCACTGAGCAAATAAAGAATTTAGGGGTCTTTGGAAATAAGGCTGGGCATTTTTCTTTGTTGGATAAATGATGATGGTCATACTCTTCAATTTCTCTTTCAGGTTCATTCTGGGTTTCCTCAGATACTAATACATTATATTGATTCTGGGTCACCAATGGAGAAACCTTCACTGGAACTCTTCCACAAAATTCTTCTGCTTATCTTCCTCCAACTTCACTTCCTCGATTGTTGCTTCCCTAATCTTCCTTTTCTGCCTACAATTTCAAGCCATATGCCCTAATTGCCCACAATTAAAACATTTAAGTGGAGCTTATCTCCCTACTCGATCAACATCCATTGCATTTGTCGATGCTGCTGACTCCTTAATGATAGGTGTCACTGCCATGGCTGATGGCTGTGCCCTCGGAGTTTGTACCTGAGGTGTCCTTCCTTTCTCAGACTTTCCTCCTGATGACTTTCCAAATCTGGAATTTCCATACATCAATTTCGATTCTGCCTGTTCCTGTCGATATTGTTGATCAAGACGCATTGCCCAATTATACCACTCATCCAACCTCTCCGGCATAGAAGGTACTCGATAGATAGACTTGAATAATGAGGAATTTAATCCTGCCTTCAAATATTCTACCAATGCTGCTTCTCCCATATCAGTTTGTGATGCTTCTGCTTTGAACTGCAAAATAAATTTGTCTGCAGTCAGAGAACCTTGGCGCATGGTTTTTAATTTAGCATTTGCTGTTGCCTTTGGGTTAGGGTCTCCAAACTGTGCCTCCCATCTCTCCAAAAATTCCCTGAAGGTTGCAAACGGTTTATATCCTGCAGCAATTTGATTAATGGCTTTGTTTCTCCAGAACTGTGCTTTCCCTCCCTGGATGTATGAGAGAGCAAACATAATCCTAGACTCAGTCGTACAAAATTTGGGCTTTCTCCCATGAATATACAACACTATAGAGCTGATGAAGGATTTTGTGTTCTCCATGGTACCATCAAAAATTTGCAGGGGCACATATTTAGGTAAACACATTTTTCCACTCTCAGATCTCTCCTCTGCATGCTCACCCTCCTGAGACATCCACTCTACCATCTCCTCCATCTCATCATCTTCATCTTCTACTGTCTCAGCATTTGTTTGTGCTTGTTTGGGCTGGGATGCTGCTAATACTGACACTAATTGGGATATTTGTGCTATTAGAGCATCAATTTTGGCTTCTAGAACAGGTGTGGAAACAGGATTGTGACCAGGATTCGAAGTTGCTTGTTCTGACATGATTATGTAATCTGTGATGAGTCACTTCTTTGGCTGTGTAAAGATTCAGCTGGAGAATTTTTTTTTGCAAAATTTCGAGTCACATGACCCAGCTATTTCAGGTATCAAACATGGCAAAACATGTGATTTCGGCTATTGGGCACTTCGGATCAATAACCCTTCCAACAGTGCCTGATCTCAGGGTTATTACTGAATTTGGCTAGTAACTACCTAAAATAGTTGTCCAAATTGAGTAATGTAAATTTCGGCTAAACCAGATCTGATCAGTTGTCTGGTTGCAGCTGTCCTAATGACAAGTGCTGCCTTTCGATCACTGGTGGTCGCAATGTAAGGTGAGGCCTGGCATCGGCTTATGAAAGCAAGGTAAATATGTATATACAATTAATTCCAGCTCTTGCTGAAATAATGAGTAAGCAGATGTGGCATGCTGAGACAAATGACATATGCACGTGTAAGAGAAGGCGCACTGATGGGGTAGTTGAGTTCTTCTGTTAGGGCGACACCCACTAATCTGCTAGCTAGACCATGTGGGTTCTCCTACAAGAAGGTGGTGGGGCATGCATGCATGATGGGGGGTTTGATGGATTTGATGCAAGGGGTTAAAAATAGAATAGTTGGCTGAAATAGGCTTTTCACACCACTATTGTGGATGGAATACCTAAGAGAACTCAACTGAGACAAATAATGCATGTATGGGCATTTGGTAGCATATTTTGGTGAAATAAAATAAAATAAAATAAAATAAAAATAGTATTATGTAATAGGCATGTTAGGAGACTGTTTCCTAACAGTTGAGCACCCTCCAGGAAATGTTGCCACTCCTCCAATGCCCACATTATTGCCAGCATCTCCTTGTCATGGATCTCATAATTGCATTCCACAGCACTGAGACTCTTTGAGTAGAAGGCCATGGGGTGCCACTTCTGGTCCTCAGAAGACTGTTGGGACAACACTGCATCCATCACAAAGTCTGAACTATCAGCTTCTACATGTAAGGGACACAAGTCATCAGCAAAGGTAAGGATTGGAGTGAAAGTGACCATTTTTTTTGCTTCTCAAATGCCTCCTGCTGTGCATTTTCCCACCTCCATGCCTCCTTGCCAGTGAGGTCGAATAACACGCATGCATAGTGTGAGAAATCTTTAATAAAGCACTGATAGAAATTGATGAAGCCCAAAAAAGACTGCACCTCTTTTTTGTTCATGGGTGTGGGCCAGGTTTTAACACCAGCAACCTTGACTGGGTCCATCTCCATCTGTCTATCCAAGATAATCAAGCTCAAGTACTCAATTCACATCTTCTCAAACTTGCATTTGTCATGATGAAGGTAGAGTTTGTGCCACCAAAGTCGCTCCAGCACCAGGCATGTGATTCAACAATGTTCATCAAGGTCTCGAGTGAAGATGAGAACATTGTCAAGATAGACACAGACAACACCTTCCAATATGAGATTATGGAAGATGTTGTTCATCATGGTCTGAAAGGTGGCAGGACTATTAGTGAGACCAAAGAATATGACAAGTGGTTCAAAAAGACCACAGTTCATGCAAAAAGCTGCCTTCCATCTATCCTCTTCCTTTATCTGCACATTGTTGTAACCCCAATGGACATCGAGCTTGGTGAAATAATGTGCCCCCTGCAGTTGGTTGATGAGTTTGAATATGAGGGGCAGTGGATAACAATTCTTGACTGTGATGTCATTGAGGCATTGATAGTCTTGAACTGGTCAAAGTGACCCATCCTTCTTTTTAACAAAGAAGAAGGGTGAGGCCATGGGCAACTTTGAAGGGTGGATATGACCAGAAGCCAAGTGTTCATCAATGAATTTGTCAAGTTGTTGTTGTTCTTCAGGGAGAGAGCATAGACCTTGCAGGAGGAGGGCATGGCACCTGATGTGAGCTCAATTGCATGATCCCATGGCATATGGTTAGGAATTGAGTCAAAAGATTCATTGGAGAAGACATCCTCAAAGTCATGCAGGTGAGGAAGTACCAAGTCAGTGAGGGATTTGGGCACACTGTTCTTGTGAAAGGCCTCCACAAGGCGCTGGGAGACATTCAAAGTGGCATGCACCTCATGTGAAGGGTTAATAGCAGTATAGAAAATTTGGCCACCTTCCTTAATCTCCTCCATTTCCTCCACATTATCATCAGAATCAGGTGTGAGATCCCAAGTCCACATCAGCTATAGGCATTGGACCAGCATGATACTTTCGAGTGTGCTGTAAGAAGACCTTTTGCTCTTGAAGTGCCTGTCTGCCTTCAGTAAAGCAAGTACAGCAACAAGAGGGACAATGGCTCATCATGACTTCACCTGTCACCCAGTCAACCTCAGGATTATGGTCACAAAGCCACAGGTAGCCCAAAATTGCCTCCTGCTCCTCCAGTTGGATCACAGCAAAGAGAGCCTGTTCACTGTGGTCCTTGTACTGGAGGACTAGGTCGACAACCTACCAAATCTCCCCAGATTCATTTGGGAAACCGTCCACATTGTAGACAGGTATGGGTCAAGATAGTGAGCAGGTATTGAGTTGTTTTTATTGAACCAGGTGTGAATCAATGAAAAGGTCCATGGCACCTGAGTCCAGGAGAGCAGAGACACTGAGTACTTGCCCCATATCTGTCTGCAGACTATGATCTTCAATTCTAGTGACCACTGGGAGGGGATGGACACCACAATGTACTTGTGTGGTAGCCTGTGCTCCCAAGATTTTAATCTGGGAAAAGGAGAAACAGGTGTGAGTGGAGTGGGTGTGACTTCTATTGAGCTGAAGGATTCGGAGGGGAATTGGTCATGGAGTGAAGTTCTTTCTCAGGTGGGTCGACCAGCAGGGCATTGAAGTGGTTACTGGTGGGTAGTGGTGGCAGACAGCTGGAGGGATTAAAGGCATGTGTGGTAATAGTGGCATGGAGTGTAGTGTTAAAAGCTGCATTCATGAGTCAGTTCTCATTGCAGAGAGAAGCAGCTTCATACCATGCATCAATATTGTCATCAACTGGGTATCCCTTCAACATCTGTGCAATCTAATCCAGAACCTCTCGATCGAGACCACGATGAAATTTAACCACCACTGGTAGCCCACTCCCATATCCCACCATGTCTACTAAATCCCTAAACTCATCGATATAGTCATCAACAGATCAGTGTGCTCGGTAATACAAGGATGACTTGAGGTGCATTGCAGCTCATTGGCATTCATGGAGAGGGCAGAAATGTTATACAAACTGCTCTCTAGACTCATCCCAAGAGGAGAAAGGGAGGGCACTGAGTTTCTCAGTTTGGCACAAAATGTGGTTGACATAGAGGTAGGCACACTCAGACTTCAGGTATGTGAAGGCCCAATAAATTTTTGCAGTATCATCTAGGAACTGATTAGGGTGAAGACTGATGTATAACTTACAGGAGTTGAGGAAACAACATCCATGAGAGTGTGCACCATTAAAGTCGGCAGGGGGGGATGGTTTAATCTGTGCACAAGTGATATCAGGTAGAGTGTCAATGCTGGAAGTGATTGGGGTTGGGATAAATGGAATATTAGGTGAGGGACTAAGCTGTGGGGCATTAACAAAGCTTTTGATACACAATTTAAGTGATTCAATTTGTGCATGCAATCCAGTAACACCACCTTTGAGCGCTGATGTGTTCAGTTGGTACTCGGTGCAGAGTCTCAACAGAAGGGGTGAACACTAAACCTACAACTGCAGGTGTGCTCGGGGTGAGGGGGTTTGATTAGAGGGCCTCGGATCGTCCTTCGGGGCATAGGGACTATGAAGAGGCTGGTACAGTGGTTCTTGAAGTGTGCACTAGTTGTGTATGCAAAAGGAAGGTATGTGCAATGGCAAAAAAGTGTGCAATGCAAAGAGGCAAAAATGTGCAACAATGAGGGAGGTGAAAGCAGGTGGTATAGTGGGACAAGGACAGCACTGGGATGTGCTGCAAGGGTGGCACACAGGTTAGGGGCACAAACAGGATGCGAGTGCAATGGGCGGAAAAATGTGCAAACGGTGCACAAAATGTGGCTATACAAATAAATGTGCAAACAGTGTGCAAATGTGGCCATATGAATGGCGCACTACAAGAGTGTGCAAATGAGGATGAAGGATGCAATGCAGAGATGAAATGCAGCAATACAATGAGAGGATGCAAACAATATGCAAATGTGGTTATACAAAGGGTGCATTACAAAGGTGCATGGACTGGATGCTGGTGCACAGACTATGTGCGATGCTGACTGAGCTATGAACTATGAGGGGGGAAAGATCCTCTGGATTCTCTATCTGTCTGCCTACTATGTACAAATGGCTTATGTGATTAAAAAAATGGTAAAATAAAGTATAAAAATAGAAAGCACCATGCACTACCCACAAGCCCATCCATTTGCCCATCTAAACCTGACTGCACTATGCTGCTGCCTTAGCCAATAAGATTTGTGCACGCTGATGATACTCAACCCAGAAACCAAAACAAAACCTACTAAATGGCTTCGAATGGTATAACACAAGTCAGAGGAAGGGTGCGAGTTGGTACTAAATATCACCGCTGAGACCTAAACATTGTATTTCATGATGTGAAATGGTAATGAACATTTCGAATAGTCTTTAAAGGCATTCGAAGATGTTCAAAATAGTTCAAAATAGGTTCAAAGATGCACGAAATAGTTTGAATAAGTTCAAAAATGTACAAAGTAGTTCGAATAAGTTCGAAGAGGTTCAAGGTATATCCAGGAACAAGTTTAGCGAATGTGATGTGTTTTTCAAATGACAATAGATGATGGGCCATAAAACATGGAGCGAATACGATAGTTTCGAGGAAGTTCATGATATTTTGCAGAACTTAGAGATACGATGCAAAGATAGGACTCAAGAGGATGGCTCTTAAATCTGATGATATGTGAGAGGGCAACTTCTGCTCTGTTCCCCATTGGTCTTCTTTGTTACTAACTAATACAAGTCTATATACAAATTGAAAAAATAGTACTAAAAAGGAAATAAGAATATGAAATGTATAGTGTTTCCATATAGTAAAAGTACTTATCTTGTGCTTCAATATATCAATGAAATATAAAACTGCACTTATCACATTCTAAGTCTCTCATAGTCTCTCCTCATGTCTGGTAGTGCTCGATATGCACCGAAATAACTTGTTCTGGATGTGCAGCATGCATCTAAAGTGTTTCAAGAGAGCTATATGATGGCCGATATCATTCGAAATGCTGTGAAGTCATTCGAAGTGTCACGAAATAGTTTGAAAGCATTCAAAATGTCTCAAAGTTGTCCGAAATAATGTGAAATAGTTTGAAAATGATTCGATGTTGATTTCATGGCATTCATAGCAATTTGGAGTGTGTGTCATAATGTCTCGATACAAGTGGGAATGTTTTCCAGACCTTGAAGCATGTAGTGGACCTATCAACGCTATAGCCCAATACCCAACTGTTCCAGTGCGATGCTCTATTTTTGGTGTGCTCTAGATCCCATGCACTCTTCCCAATTAATCTGCTTTGGTATTATGCATTGCATGCTGCACCTTAGTAATAATGATGTGATCAACCTGTGCCAGTTACCAGATAAGGCGATGCCAATTGGAAATGTGGAAGAACTATAAGGAGATGCTGTGCAAGGCCAAATAGCACCAAAGCACCAGGATTATGTGAAAGTGCACAAGTGTGCACAGTCCAATGCCAAATAGGTGCAAAGCACCCAGATTATGTGAGAATGCACCATTTGCTCATGCTGGAATTGCAGTGCACCTCGAATAAATGTGCCAGTAAGCTAGAAGCCATGATGCACAGTGCAATTGGTGTGGTGGATTGTTGTGTGTGTGATAAGGATAGTGCAATGAGTGCACAGCAGAGAATGTGAGTTGCAGGTAAAGCATAAAAGGAGTGCGTAAAGGCACATCAAGTGCACAATAACAGTGAAAGGCAGATAAGGAGTATGGAGGGGGGCACATGGAGGTGGATTGAAGCGTAACAAGCACATTTAGAGCGCATGACAGAAGGCAGCTAAGGGGGATCCAAAGGTGCAGTAGAAATGTAAAAGGCATACAAAAGTGCACCTAAGCAGTCAAAGGCACACAAAAGTGCACAAATGCATGGAAGCACACCAAGGCATGCAAAAGCACGCTGTGCAAAGTGAGTAGAAGGTGTCCAAGCGGTGGACACAATCGCAAAAAATGCTGTAGTATGAGCACAGGGTGATAGGGAGCCATATCAGTGCTTCGATCCATTTTTGGGTGTCCATGGCACATGGCAGTGCATTGAGTGGAGATAAGGGTGCACTTAAGGTGGGGGTGTCAATTGCATCCTGGGCAACATCCTGTATGTGTAGGAGGCATTATATCTGCAGTGCACTTTGATTCTGGGCCTAGGGAGAGAGTTTTCTACTGTAAGGGCAACCTCAAAGCCTCACTTAGTAATGAGCTAACAGAGGGGAATCCAAAGTTAATATTATACTACATAATACAGACACTCCAGGCACACCTAACAGAGGGGAATCCAAAGAGAAAACTCTAAGGACCCATCTGTCAATGCCCAGTATATGTGATAGACCCAAAAATCAAATAGTAAGCTAAAAATAGCAAAAGGTGGAGATAGGTGGATCAAGCTGTGGGATGACATCACCTTGATGGGTAGACATCCAGAAGGGGTCCCACCTCTAAGAATAGAACTGTCAACATGTACCAACATGGAAAAAGCCAATATAGTAATAAAATAGGAATAAATCATAGAAAAACATAGAAAAAGCAGAATAGGGTAAAATAAAATATGTAAAAATATGGGACAAATGCAGAAAATTGCCCAGACACCTAGGGTGCCTTCATTTCCCACTACAGAAATGTTCATCATGAAAATGACTGAGTGAATGAATGCTGCACATGATAATCCCCTAGCTGCCAAAATCAATCAAGCTCATGCAGCTAAAAAAAGGCTGAATTACAGACCCTGCTTTCACTGTAGGAGACAAAGTCCTGTTGACAACAGCCCATCACTGAAGGACTACATGCAAGCAAAATATGGGTGCATCACAAAATTTATGCCAATATTTAATGGGCTGTATAAAATACTTCAAGCACACCTAGTGCATAAAGGTCCAGTCAATGTGACCAGAAAAAACCAGACCATCAGTCACAGTCTTTCAGTTTTCAGAATTGGAAAACTGCAAAAAACCAGTTTAAAAAGACCAGTCATACCTGGTTAATAACAGAAATAACACAGCCACATAATCTCCTTGTAAATTCCGTCAAAATATTTAACCAAATTGGTAATAGGTCCACTTTGTGTCTACTGCTCTGAAACTTGACTCACACATAGCTCCACATTCCTACCACATTCCTATGACCCTCTGAACACACACAAACACCTCCAAACTTCATGAAGTAGCTGCAAACATTTTCAAACCTGTTTGAACCATTTCAAATGACTTCAAACACCTTTGGACACCATTTGGGCACCCTGGCCTCCCCTCTACAGGTCATGGCAATGCATGTCAAGTGTATTGAACACAGGACAAGAATGAAAGACATCTTTAGGATGCAACAAGGCTTTTTGTGAGTTTTGGATGGTCTATTGGAACAATAAAATATGTGGTTTTAGACATATTACAATTTTGGCTGCTCTCTTTCCATATCAGTTGTTATTTTCCTCAGTGATACAGGTATTCTTTTAATTTTATATCTTGCCTCATGTATACCTCATGTTTTATTTCCTTTTTAGGACTGTCTCCTCAAAACTTATATAACCTTGTATGTACTAAATACATAGAAAGAAAGAAAAAGAAAGATATTGTCTTCACCTCTCTATTGTTTGATTTAAGGACCATCCTATTGAGTTCAAGCTTCACATCTTAGCTCTAAGTTCTGTGAACTGTTGCAAACTTCCTTGAATCTTCATACTGACCTCTCAAAACTATCGTCTATTGTTTATCACATCTCATTATTATTGCACATCATCATCATTGATCTATATCACTTATCACCATTATTCATGACCTCCACAAACATCTATAAAACTCTTCAAACTTTTTCACATTGCTTCACAGAACTTTGTACCTCTTTAAACCTCTTTGAAACTTGTTGCATACTTCTGGTTAACAGTGGTGATATTTACAGTAGTACCATCTTGCACCCTTACTCTGACTCATGTTATACCATCCAATGCTATTGTATAGGTTTTCTTTGGGTTTCTGGGTTGAGTATCATTATCAGTCAAGAATTGAGTAAGATATCATTAAAACCAAGTTTGATATCAAGTTTTAGGCAGTTAAACACAGTTTTGGTGGTATATCACTCATTTCTTGACCAATTTGCCTAATTTTTTGGCCAGTTTAGAGGTAATTCGTAGGTGGAGCTGTCCCACATCTTGTCATGACCAGTCATAACCAGTATGAACCAGAGTTTTAACCAGTTTTTATGCAAACCAGTTATGACTAATTTTTTTTCAGTTTTTTTTTTTTTTCAGTTTCAGTCTGAGTATTTGGCTATTTCCTTTTATGGTCAACTGGTCATGGTCATGGTCTTTCAAAAACAGGCCCAAAAACTGTGACCAGACCAGACCTTACAGCACTAAGCACACCTGGAATGTTCAGCCTACACCCTTTGCCTACATACCTCCCTCTTTGAAAGATCATCCCACCTTCCATGAAAGACGTGATCCTCTCGTCTCTTTGGCCCCTTCAAGCAACATAGAAATAGTTCATAATCAAGTACAAAATAATGCTTAAGAAGTCAAACTCACATTCATAATTGTCCTCCAAGTGAAATCTTATAACAGATAATATCTTCAATACCCTAAGCACACAAATTGGCATTAAAACACAACAAACATAGACACCAAGTCTAAATCTAATGCATGATAGGCAACACCAACTCAAACCTATGATGTACAGAGAGTTGAGATCATGTTGGTCACTGCAGCTTTTGATCGCAGTTGTATAAAGTAGCACACAAAAACCATGGCCTAGCCCATGGCTTACAGTTTTCTCAACTCTGAGCCTGAGCTGCAGGCCCTCCCAAGCTGCTGTGACAGCCTGGTCAGGCTCAGCTTTCTTGGGCTCAGCCTCAGCCAGCTTCCGACTTTGGGCTGAGCCATGCACATCACTAGTGACAGCTGATGGAACCACTGAAGATTTCATTGAATGCATCCTCATAAATGCCCACATGGACAAGGTCACCAATACCTCATTGGGTGGACAGGATATGGACCTGAACATCATTTATGGCTGCCTAGGTCTAAACTCATTAACATGGAGGCACTTGCTACATACATATCTGGGAGTCAACACATGAAGCTTAGACCATTGAACTTTTTCAGCAGGGATTGTGTGAGTATAAGAGAATTCACTCATTTTCTTACCACTTCCCTACTACACCTTGACCTATGGACTGTGACTACTAACACATGCAATCACATGCCTGCAAGTTGATATTCTCATATGATGTCTTAGATTAACTACTCCTTCTTGAATCCATGCCATCTTCCTGTTTACATTGCCTTTTCCCTCTGAGTACTGGCAGTACCAGAATCTTCTGTTACACCTTGGACCCTTCCCAAGGGTAAGGGTTGGCTGAGGGTACAAATTCTGTCATCCCTACCCTCATCCACCCTTGACAAATACCCCCAGGTTTCACATACCCCTGCCATTTGCTAGCTGGCTACCTGTCAGAAGTGCATCAAGCCACTGTCCTGTAAGAATTGTTGTATGCAAAGCCCATTTGTTGCCATGCTGTGATGAATGAACAGCTGCTGTTACAGCACCAGCACTGATAGTAGCCATTACACTTGATATCTTACTTCTGTTTTCTGATTTGATGACTAAATAGTCTTACTCTGCCTCTTGGATGGACTAGCAGTAAGAACCAAGGTTGTGAAATATAGAGAAATGGTAATGTTGTCACACAGCAACATACAGCTCGACTGATCAGATTTTCCGGGACTTTCCGAAACCTGTTCCCAGCCTGCTCGGTTCCCGAGAAGGCCTATAAATCTACCTCGTGAGGAAAGGGCCTATCGTTCTGATATCGGCTGTATCGATATTTTTGACTCACAAATTCCTCCCTGCCAGATGCCAGAGGTGAAAGACCCTCAAAGATCCCTCCTGGAATACTTATTTATAACTTTCGGCAAAGTTTCCAGCCGACCTGAAAGTTCCCGATGTGAGTAATTATAAACTCATCTCGGGCACACTGGTAAGTTACTGGTACTTGGAATATTGCCGGCAGAAAATGCAGTTCACGACAGCGACGTTGACTTGCCATATGATGTCTCCCCTAAAATGTTCCAAACTTCCAGGAGCTACATGCCGTTCCTGAACTTGAAAAGAAAAAAATCGCAACATTTGGCCAACATGTATCGATTCATCTCATGCAACCAAATTGGCAAGTCACCGACTCATAGCGATTCACAATCCACTTTCACGGTTTGAGCCTGTTTTAGCTGTCAAGGTCAAGGTAAGAATGCCGTATGCTTGGGTGTCATCACCGACCATCATTCCAAGCTTCCATCATATCTGAGATCTTGATGTATTTCCAATCACACTGGCGTGTTGACAGGTATCACTTAAACCGTATCTTTCTGAAGTTCACACCGGACCCCTCATGCACATGGAACAAGTCGATAACGTACGATGCCAACAGTGTTTATATGGCACACTGGGACCGCTAGCATGCCATTCTCTCGGTTGCTTATAACAAACACCAAGACTCTCAGGCGGGTAAGGGATCACTTCCAACGACTATTGGCATATCCTCCAAGTCAGTGGCATGCAGAGCTTCCAACGCAAGGACTATCTCTACTTATCCGACTTGGACACTTCTCCTAGGCAGCGTTCTGGATGGAAGCAATGGCTACTAGGATTCACGATTCTCTGTGCACTGGTGCTCTTCTCGAATCCTTTGCAGGATAAGGTCGATCATATCCTGTCGCACACTCTCAAATCTCTCGGCGAGCGACGTAACCCTGCATATCTTATAAAAGCCAAACACGGCGCCATCGCAGCCGAGAATAAGCGCTGTTCTGATATTGGTGTTGATGTTCTCAAGGACGGGGGGAACGCTGTTGATGCTGCTATCAGTGTTACATTTTGCACCGGTGTCGTCAACATGTTTTCGTGCGTTCGCCATAATATCTATATCGTCTCATAAATCTCAATATGCTTAGATCCGGCATCGGAGGTGGCGGCTTCATGATCGTACGGATACCTCCTGATTCTCATGGTCATCCCTCCGAAGTACATACCATTGACTTCCGAGAAACTGCCCCTGCACTCTCCAACAGTTCCATGTACGTCAAATCCCCTGACTTGGCCAAGTATGGTGGTTTGTCTGTTGGGGTTCCTGGAGAGGTCCGTGGGCTTGAGGAGGCATATCTCAGATGGGGCAGCCGAAAACTGTCATGGAAAAGACTAATCGAACCGAGTGTCTCCTTGGCAAATGGGTGGGAAGTGGATAAAGAATTGGGAAAGCGCATACCAGTGAGGCCGAGCAACAGACGTCCTTTATTTTGTACATCGATACTGATATCCTTTCTTCAGTGGTTTCCGGATCTCATGCTGAATAACTCAGATTGGAGTGCTATATTTGCACCTCAAGGAAGGTTCTTGCGTGAGGGTGAGCTTATTCGGCGGACAAATCTTTCACGTACACTTGCGAGGATTGCGCAGGAGGGCGCAGATGCCTTTTACAAGGTAGGTATCTGTCTGTCTCTTGGAATCTTTCGTCCATTCACCACGGGACTAGGGTCCCATTGCGGATTCCCTGGTTCGCAAAGTTCGCTCAACTGGAGGCATCCTTTCTCATTCAGATCTGGAGAATTATTCTGTCAAAGTAGATCTTGCGTTGCAGGGTACGTATCGCGGTAGAAAGGTGTATGCTACGCATGCACCTACATCAGGACCAGGTATGTTGAAAAGACCTCGATGTTTATTCTTTCTTTAATAACAAAACAACAGTCCTTTTGCATATGTTGAATTTGCTTGAGAGATATGAAATGAAGGAACGGACTGCCCTCAACGCCCATAGAATCGTAGAGATCCTGAAATTTGGATTTGCAGCACGGCAAGTGGAGTTTACGAATGTGTTGGCTATGTCCTAACGGCTAGGTTTTCAGGACAAAGATATGTGATCCTGATTTCAACAACGACACAGCCCGGATAGATCAAATTTCGACAAAAATCTTTGCGGATGCTATTTTTAGGAATATAACGGACGTGAGTCCACACAAATATATAATTTTGTTCGTACATTGTGAACCATTCAGCACAATAGGATCGTACTCATCCCTCAGAATATTATAATCCAGACTACGGTGTCAAGATTGATCATGGCACTGTGAGCTTTGTAAAGCCCTTGAATACATTGCACTACTGATATGTACAGAGTCATACGTCGGTGGTCGATAAACATGGCATGGCAGTTGCCTTGACCTCGACCGTGAACTTGATATTCGGTTCTCAAGTCCTTGACCCCGTAACTGGCATCATTCTTAATGACGAAATGGATGATTTTTCGATACCCGACATCCCTAACGCATTCGACCTCTTGCCTTCGCCTTGTACGTGTACCCTATACCTGATATGATGCCCCCTGATTGAATTGCGCAGACAATTTCCCTGAACCTGGAAAACGTCCACTTTCGTCTACGGTACCAACAATTATTGAGCATGCCGATGGTTCCCTCTTTGTGGCTATTGGTGGATCAGGTGGCTCGCAGATCTTTGGGGCAGTTTTTCAAACACTTCTTAATCTAGATTTGGGCTTGGATGTTAGCCAAGCGATAGAATTCGGACGACTCCATGATCAGTTATACCCTCCAATTTTAGCAGCTGATTCTGTGTATCCTCCAGAGATACTTGATGGTTTACGAGATCGTGGTCACAATGTTACAGGTGCGTTTAAACGGATGCCTGGCCTTTGGGTTTTGACTTGAGATGATTGGATCGCAGTTCTTGATATCAATAGGGTTGCTGCTGTTGTTCAAGCGGTTGTACAGCAGAATGGAAAGATGACCGGTGAGTTTGCACACAATTGCCGCAGAGATGTCTTTTTTTTTTACTTTTTAATCTCAGCTGCCAGCGATTCCCGAAAGAATGGGATAGCTTCAGGATATTAAGCCGAACCGAATATTCCCTATTGAGAAGTCGACTAATTGAACAGTACAATAGTACATGGTCTCATTTAACTACGGAGATTATTGACAAAATCTTGTCCTTTCAGATCTGTCCACCAGGCTGTTCGCTGGTGCAAGGGGAATAATCATTGAAATTGGAATTATAGCTCAGTTACAGTACATAGAAATAGGGTACTAGTCGGCGGATGATATAGGAAATTGTGTAGACTCATCTAACATTTAGCGAGGTGATCTGTGAACGCCTTCTCAGCTGAGTCAACGAATGTTTATAACGATGCTTGACCCGCACCTATGCTCGAACATAGTTGCAAACATAAGTAGTTTCCTTTGGTACCAATGTGCAGGGTCTGGGTACAGGAATTATTCGCAATTTCGCATAGTGGTGAAGATGGTATACGTTACGCACCTTGAGCACCTATCAACGAACGAACGTCCAATATCAATAATGATGAGATCACTCGGATAAGAAGCAACCTCATATGAGCTCCGTAGGGGTGCCGAAATTTGGTTTGAGTCCAGTTCTCTGTGGAATTTGCCTGAACCACGAACCAGAACCGAATGGCGGGAAGAGCATGTATGTAGAACCGCGAATTGGACCTGCAGAACCGGGTTCAAACTGAACTAAGCCTACAATCTTTTGTAGATGTCCTCCGTGGTAAGAAAGAGTGCGGGGAAGTACTTACAAATGTATGCCATGCGGGGAAACATGTGGGGAGTGAGAACTTGTTCGGTGAATTTTCTTGATCCTCAAAATCTCAACACCAAAGTTGGTTCGAACAGGTTGGAACCGCGAACTGAACCTGCCCCAGAAGAGAGAACCAGAACCAGAACCGGACCGAACCTTGGGTTCAGTGCGGGGGTTCGAGGTTCGAACCGAACTTCTGGACCGAATTTCGGCATTGCTGGCTCCGAAATGTTGATATTCAGGTATTCGCTGATTGACCGTTCACAGCAACAGAATGCCATCATGGTCGGCTCCCATAGACTCTGCGTTCCCTCCCAGTGGGATAGGATGTCGCAGAAGACTCCCAAAAAGTCTGCGCCGGCTGCAGCATGGAAAAGCTATTTGCAATATGGGTCCAATGAGTAAGGGATGCATGTCTTCTCATGAAAAATGTTGGAGAGAAAGACTCCTTCAGCCACCCCTGAAAGGCCATTTGCTATTTGGCGAGATACACTTAACGACAATGCCATGGTGAACTTTGCTAGCCAAGTCGATATTGTTTGTGATTTATGCAGTTTTTTATTTGTATGGCTTCCCATCGCTTTATTAGGACCACATCGTGCCTTTGAAGGAAGTGAGTAACTGCACAATTAATTTCCATGTGCTAATGTGAGACATTGTTCTAGGCGTGGATATCTCTGACCCTTCCACCCCCTAAGTCCTAATCGTCAAAAAGGTTTGTAGTTTATGCTGGCCGATGAGAAAATTGTGAAGGTACATTCTGTTTAAAGAAGTTCAAGAATCCTCTGGACCTTCAAACTTCAAGCTTCAATGGGTAGCACGTAGACAATCGTGTGTGCATCACTTGTCTTGATCTCTCAAGGGTCCATTTGAATTCTGGCGGCTCTCCTGCAGGGGCGTGGATTTGATAGATTCTGTAAGGTTATCACACGTTCTCGTCAATGTTTTTCCCCCCCTTAAACAAAGATGAATTCGTTCCTTAGATCCATCCAGATCGGTGCCGAAGATTTTTCGTATCTCAAGACGACTTGTGCATCTGCCTGAGTGTCTGGTAACAGAAGTTTTTCATTGACAATTTGATATCTAATGGCCGAATCCTGATCAGATTCAATGTATCAACAGCTATCGCCTTTCATCGCTTCACTTTCTGTACAAGCCTCTCGAAGCGGTGAGCAAAACAAATATATGAGGCTGTAAGATGGGGAGTTTATCATATTATATAGCATGAAGGGCCAAAAGTTTGAGACACTGTTCTTGACACTTCTCCTTCACATATATCTCTGGGCCCCCATACGCCAAGCATGACCACTACCAACAGTCTTCAATGGCTATTGCAAGGTGAATAATTTGTTTTACAGCACACGTCATTAGCTTGAGCTCCGTAGCAGCCTGGAATATAGGAATATTTCTCCATATGGCTTGGACAGGTCTAGGTTGTCTGAACTTGTTCATCATATGATAATCCACACCAATCTGGTGTGACATGTGTGGATTACTCAATTCCTTTAGTAGTGCGGGGCTTACACATATTCCAGCTTCTCATATTACGCTTGCCTCCACGTGGCAGCATCGGTGGTCAATTGATGTACAATTTTCGGTATCTATCTTATAACCATAGGGGTCATGCCACTGGACTACGGGCGAGGTAGTTTTCGCTTTAGATGGATAAGTTGACGCTCAGCGCTCAGGTTTTATCTTTCTGCTCACAGAAACGGCGTGCTTTGATGATTGACTTGGCTTCAGGATTGGGAATTCCTCCAATATACGTCAGTCTGAGTATGTCCTAATGCTCCGTGCTCCTGAACAATATTCATTATTGTTGTGTGTTGTAGCAATCCTGTGGACTTTCTATGGCCTCATCATCGTGTGGATCAGTCCTGGTAAGCCTTTACATACACACTCCTCTCCAGCTCTTGTACCCGCCGCAAACCAACTTATCAGTTCAACCGCATACATGAATGGTAAAAAATAAAGCACTGTTTAACTCAGCAGCATGTAACAAACTGGAAAACCTGACACATACTCCATGCCTCCTGGGAAATGCCAAAACATGCAAAGATGAACAAAGCACCGTAAATCCATGACCACCGACCGATTTCAACGTACTATGTTGTGACTATCGGGAATATTCGCAGTGCGTTCGATAGTGATAGATAAATTAGAGGGATCAAATGAGATAACAAAAGCGCACCAGATCACAACCCATAATCTGCGACGAAGAGGATGCTCCCACTAGTTTTTGTCCGCAATCCTATCACACGAAAACTTGAATTTCTTGACCTCTTCCCAAACAAGACAAGGGTCGATGTTGCCAGTGGTTTGCCTCAGAACCGAAGCCTCTACCTTTTCCACGACGACAACCAGTGATTTCAGATGCACAGCGGGAACCGATAGTACATTCATCTCTTCATGACCCCGTTCTGCAAACCTCAGTCAAAACACCCCTAGTAGCTGCTTACTTGCACGGACAACATATTCTTATCCATTCGTGCTTCCAAATCGTATTCCATTCCGCTTGACCCAGTCCGCCTACCTTACGAACAGCCCTAACGATGTCCACCGGCTGTCCTTTCCTACAACTGTCTTCTCATGTATCTATTATCTTGATAAGATTGACTACTGGTTCCGACTTATTACGCCGTAGTTATGCTCTAGACACTAAAGAAACTTTATCGAGAATCATCCATTCAAGTCTTATAGTACATCGCCAAGTCACCATTCTCTATTCTCCAGCCAGCGCAAACAATCAAGATAAAATCAAACAAAAAAAAACAAAAAAAGAAGTACCAGTGTACGCCGGTGTCATACAGAATTCCACATAGTGTCCATCTGTGGATGCATGTGCCCATCAACTTGAGAACGCCAGTCATGACTGACGTGCCACCGAAATCGCGTGCTATGAATCCAGAATGCGACGTGTTTTATCGTTGGGCAGAAAGTTTTGAGTTCAGCCGCAAGGGCGCGCTGTGCTGGAGTCCCAGGACGGGGACTCCAGCGCGAAATGTCGAGTTGGATAGAGCGGAGATAGTGCAGGCGCATCAGGGATTCATGGAATTTATAGCGCTGAAATACATCATAAATTCAGCATAGATGAAAACCTAACGGCATGAAAACTAACGTTGGTCACTGGAAGCGGTATCAACCCGGCGTGGCGCAGCATCGGACACGCAGTTGAAATGATTTTGAGTGCCCTTGACGCGATTTCCTCGGGGAGGTCCAAAAGACTTAGCCCACGAAGCGTCTTGTGCACATCCGAAAGCTGAGGAAGAACATCCAGAATCTGCTCTATGGACTCATGTTCGCGGTCGACAATCATCTGCAGATGCGTGAGCGGGCGTTGCATGAGCTGCATCCCCACCATAAACGACCCATCAAACACCTGCAGCACCGGGAAACATCCAGGGAGGAGTCCAACCCGTACTGAGTCATTCATATTGTCAAACGTTGTTAGTATGTGTAGCTTAGGCTGTTTCTCCAAGAACTCGACTAACGATGCGTCCCACGTGAAGCGTAGCTTGGCCTCGCGTAGTTGAAACTTAATCTGCGCGGGGTCGAACACCCACGTGTTTGAGAAACTAGAGTCGAAGAGGACGAGACACTCGAGGTTATGCATACGGTTCAAGGCGGATTTTATGGACAGCCAGAAAGGCTGGCCGAGAGGGAGAGGACGACGAGCTTCCTGGGCAAACCAGAAAGAGTGGACTAGGAGGGCGAGACGCTCGTGTTCAATGATTGTTTTGCAGGCCTGATGCGCCTTTTGTGGCTCTGAGAATGAGATTACATCGTAGAGTGTGACCTCCGCCTCTCGCTGGAATGCTTTGCATGTTAAACAAAGTGCACACAAGTCTCCGCGCCGTGAGCTGGCTAATTGCGCAATTCTACGGGCAATCTCGGGGGAGAGTGGCATCCCAGGCATTTTTGGTTGTTTCCTCTAACCAGATAGGGACAACCAACTGATTTCGGGATATGAAGTGGGCGTCTGATTGATTTCTCGCAATCCGGTCGTGAGACACTGAAAATGGCGTACGTATCAGTGAGGCAGCAGGCTTACTGCTAGAGACTTGAAACCAGTCAGAAACATAGAATACAATGGAACTAGTTCACACCTTTTGCATTACTTCTTCCTGTTCAAGTCCTTCTGTTAGGAGGGCGAGACGGACTCACGTCTGTCACGGGTTGTAACCCCAATTTAGGACCACGTGAGTTCAACCATCGTTGTCCACAACCCTGACCTTCAGCGATCAAATTTCGGTTTCTCTTTTTCTATCATGACGATGAACGCGTCGAGAACAGATCTGTTGGCCTGGCTTAATGAGCTTCTCCAAATCAACTACACAAAAATTGAACAATGTGGAACTGGTGGTGCTTACTGTCAGGTACTTGATTCAATCTACGGTATGGACATCGTGTCGTCTTTTCGTGTTTCTCGTGCTTTAATCTGAGTTGTTACACTCTTGGAACTATTCACCGTTAGGCGATCTACCGATGGCGCGAGTGAAAATGAATGCAAAGCACGAGTACGAATTTATCGCGAATTATAAAGTGATGCAGAATGTCTTCAAAGCCAAGAAGGTAGACAAGGTTCGTCTGTTTTCAATCTATTCCCAGCATTCATGACATCAACCTAGATGCCCTCTGCAGCCAATCCCCGTTGAAAAACTCGTGAAATGCAAGATGCAGTACGTTCTTTCTGTATCCGACATCACCTCAGTCATCTTTCACGCTCCATCAATAGAGATAACTTGGAGTTCCTCCAGTGGATAAAGCGCTTCTGGGACGCTAACTATGGTGGACAAGGCTACGATGCTGTTGCCCGACGAAAGGGTTCGGCGATCGACACGCCCGCCACCCTTGCGCCTCTCGCGACCGGTCGAAGTGGCAGTGCCGGTAATCTGTCGGCGGGCAGTAGGTCCGGAGGGAAGACTCCTATCGGTGGTCATCGGGCGGGATCGACACAGCCCACCGAGGCGGTGCAACGATTGCAGGAACAGTTGAAGGATATGTCGGTTCACTTGGAAGGTCTTGAAAAGGAACGCGACTTTTATTTTGAAAAGGTGCCGTTTGTGTTGCGTTGGTGGTATACAAGCCCGTAATTGACAACTTGCAGCTACGGGAAATTGAGATTCTTGTGCAAAACCAGACAGAGCTCCTTTCAGCGGACGGCAAGGAAGACGACACATTGAAAGCGATCCAGAAGATACTCTATGAGACAGAAGTACGTTCGCTTCGTTATGCCCGACATTCCCTTTTCACCTTTTCTCGGTTGAAAATGTTAGAGCATGACTGATCCCCTACCCGACTAAACAGGAAGGATTTGAAGTTCCTGAAAACGGTGTTGCCCCAGTCGATGAAGAAGAAACGTTCTAGGACACTGTCCAGACACGCTGTGTCGATGCTGATACAACCCCTTTATACGCTACCCGTCTAGGTCAATCATTTCTTCATAATTTTCTTGTATTCAATCAGTCTCTCCTTTTATTACGTCCTCCCATGTGTAACCATTATGAAGTCAAGTTACCATTAGATTTCATCCCCCTGTCATTGGCCATGCTTCGAGTCAACAAGCTTCTGCGAATCATAAGCTGGTCATGAAAAACGTCGGAGGCTACTCATTTAGTATAGAAATACATGTCAAAATTTTTTACTAAAGTATAAATTAGATGATCATATCTGCTTAAATTCTACACACGTGCAAATATGTGAGGGTCTATCTTGAGCTTTGAGAGAAGAATGAAGAAAGAGCCAGCGATGAGGGTAGCCCCAGAGAATGCGATCATCCCGTCGAAAGTTCCATGGCCTCGAACAAGTAGCGCCCCGGCCGCCGGGCCACCAACCAAGGATCTAGAGCGCACATATCATCAGCACACGTCAAAGACTTGAGACAAGATCAAATGTATCAATAATACGTTATCATGAACACCTTACATCTGTCGCGCCCAACTTCCCATAAGAAGAACCACAATAAAAAAAGTACTCACGGAAATGAAATAATGCTATACAACATTCCAATCCTTGTCCCAATCTGTCGTATATCCGAAATTTGGGCAATACAGGGTGTTATCACCGAGATAAACGCGCCGGAGAAGAACCCGTACACGGCAGCAAACAGCATCACCGCCACGAGTGATTTAGCAAACATCCAGAAGACTAGACAGGTAAGACCAGAGAAGAAGGCCGACGGCATGAGGAGGTTGAAGCGCCCGACGGTATCGGAGAGGTAGGCGGGGGAAATACGCCCGAAGAACCCTCCTGCATTCATTACGGCTAGAACGTAGAATGACATCTGGGGGGCGATTGACAGCTGGTGTGCATATTCCACGATGTAGAAGAACGGGATATACAGACCTAGGCAGCATTCCTTGTTAGACAAGTGTATTGCGTAAAAATGAAAATCGCACCCAGAGACACAAGGGAGCTGCCTATAGCGAGGAGAACGTATCGCGAATCGGCGAAGGTTTTGATATTAAGGGTACAGGTGTCAGCCCTCTTCGCGGAGGAAAGGCTGGAGACAGTCAGAGTTGCAGCAGCGCTGCACACCCCACTGACTAATCCGGATATGCGAACTCCCCAGCCGAAATTGAGGGTTCCAAAAAGACGTTGAAGCATGATAGGATACACTACCCCGCCTGAAGACGAGTGATATCAGGAAGGTATTCGAAGATCTGTACATCTCAGATCCATACCGATGCTTGAACCGGCAACGGCGATCCCGAGTGCAGTAGCGCGGTACTTTGAGAAATGTGTGGATACGCTGGCGAGTGAGGGATAGAACCTGAACATTACAGTCAGTTCCGCGTGCACTTGGAAAACGGGGGAAACATTTACAGCAAGCCAACGCCGAGCCCAAACAAGATTCCTTGGCATAAAATGTACTGGTAATATTGTGTGGATATGCTCGTCATCATTATTGCAAGTAAATAGATAATCGTGCCGGAAGCCATTAAGCCGGTGGGGCCATACTTGTCAAATAAACGCCCGATCAGGCCACCCTATCAGGACCAGCGCTTATGAGCGGGGAAGGAGCGAACAAAGGGACAAGACATACAGAAAAGAAGAAAACCCAGAGTTGTAATGAACCAATCCAAGAGATCGTCGAAGGAGGCAATTTGTCCAATTGATGTGTTGCATACCAAGTTTGATATGTGCCAAATGAGTTCATCTGACCGAAGGTGCAGAACAAGGCGAGAAAGGCTCCGAAGACAGTCAGGTAAGGCCTTATGCCTCTTGCATTTCTAGAGCAATCCGGAGGATCTCCTAGTAACGCGTGCGATGACGAGGCTGAGTTTCGTCCACCATTGGCCAGCGCATTATTATTGGCCTCGTTAACAGCAGCGGAAGGGCATTGAATCTGCGGCGGTTGCAAGTGGGTGCCCTTCTCGAGATCAGGCATGAGTAGTGCGGCCTAGAACCTCCCGCATATGTCGAGTCCAACAAATATTGGGGAATATGCAAATGAATTCGAAGGACAACTGCAGAAATTTATACAAGGACGACTGTGACTCCGAATCGAGTTAGGTTGACGGCAACACCCCGCCGTCAACAACGGCTCTATCTCCAGCAGGCTATAACGTATATGGGTATCACGGATCGTAATTGTTATCCGACTATAAGCCGAGTGTGACATCATTGCCAGCCCAGAAGCAAAGCACGGATCTAGAATCAATAATGAGACGTGTGCGTATTCAAAAGCTGTTGAAATACAACTGTACCTATTCCGTGCTCAACGCCCGAAAAAGTCCCAGTACAGCCTTGCCAAATCGAGAAAGGTAATTTCTATTTATGGTCGGGAGAATGAAAGACGTCAATGCTGTCCTGGCTGCTCTCACGTGTACTATTGCCTTTAGGCGGTACATAGTCGTCCAGCGCATCAATTCATCTTCGAACTAACGGAAAGGAGACGCGCTGCCCACGGAGTACATCGTAAGTTTGAACCATAGCTGCAATGGGGGCTTATGCGGTGTAGATAGCTAGAGACAGGAAGCCTCGCAGACGGACTTGTTCTAGTGATTGGCAGGTCAACACTAAAAATGTTAATTGATGCGAGCTGCATGTATTTAGAATTTCAGGTCTGATTTCCTTCCTACCTCCTCCGCGACAGAAGTTGGATTAACGGGCAACATAAAATGAACAATCGACGAGGAAAGGACGGCACGACTGATCGGCATTTGTATACAAGCATACTTACAAGCACCGTGACGTCGATTCTCGGCATCGTGTTTTCGGTTGACGTGATAAATGGTTGATATGCTAGATTGTGCCATGTCGTCAATGTACCGAATCAGATACAAAGTACGTACATACATAACCCTGGAACCGAGCCTATTGATCGTGGTATGTGAAACTTAGACAGCTATTGACGACGGACCGGGGAACGTCTTCATCGCACGACAAATGTCTTTCTGTGGGAAATCAGCAGCGCAGCTGAGAATGATTCCAACCATCAATTCGGTCGTAGTAACCAACAGCAGGAGTTTATTTCCGATCGATATTCGGAAAAATGGCGCTTTGATGATCTTCGTCACGACCCGGGAGCACCGCGCAGAGAACAGAGCTGAAACATATGAAGAAAGGAAGGGATCGATCAAGCCATGCCTGATCAGCCAGCCGCTCGGCAGACGTGTTTTGTAGTGAATTCCAGCAGTCCTCAGATACCATATCAAATCCCTCAGCAGATGAATCATGATTGAGGGTGGAAGGAGAGCCGCAAAGACCATGTTTCACTAATACGAGGGACCCAAGGCGGGGTTTGGGGCGGTGTGGTCATAATATACGGTTCAGAATGCAGGTTGCGTCTTGCTGAAACACTCCAGAGCAAGAGATACCAAGCGGTGAAGGATAGTCATAACGGCGGGGACGTAACGACGAAAGGGAGGTAACGAGGACAGGTAGGATTGAAAGGATTTTAAATGACGCTGGTCACCTAGCGCGCACATGGCCAGCCGAATTTAGCATGTTCTAAAGAAAAATACCATGAGAATTGAAGTCATCTGGGAGGATGCATGCATACATACACTTGATGTGCAGGGGAAAGAACACCGCCGCGGTGACGACCGCGTCAACCTCCAAGATCCAAAACCCAAAGCATCCACCTCTCAACCGATTTCTCATGGATCACTCCTCTTTTACACCATCCCAATCTCGTCCACCAGTTCCCTTCCGCTGCGCCTTCAACTCGCGATACCGGGCAATGGCTTTCTCCCTTTCTTGCTCCATGATGGATTTCTGTGCCATCGATAAAACACCTTCTCTTTTCCCACTCCCAATGCTCCCGCCATGAGAACCAGCCGCCCCTCGAGGAAGTTTCTTGAACTCAGGCGGTGCTTGGGCGACATCATTGAGCCGACGAGGAGCCGAAGAAAGATGCTCGGCAAATTCTTTGTAGGGGCCGGAATGCTGGCCGACAATAGGTGTTGGAGTGGGCTGAATTGGTGTTTTTGTACCCTTCGTCTTGGCCTTCTCGTCTTCCTCGAGTGGGGCTTTGGTAGTGGTATTGTTCTGCCTTCTCTTCTTCGCCTTGGCGTCTATTTCGGCTTTTCGAGCGTTACGACTGACGACGTTAGAGGATTGCATTGCTGCTTTGACTAGCGGCCGCAAGTCTTCTTCGACCCTCCTACATCTGTTAAGTACATCTGATAAGCAGTACGTATTGACGACCAACACACCGATTAAAATGTTGTATCGATTCCCCGGGTTTTATTTTTAAATGAGACTTGATTAGTTTCTCCTTCGTCTTGCCCTCGGCATTTTGGGGATGCTTGTCCTCATTGGAAGCAGTCTGTTTTCGGCGCTTCTCTGCATGTGGAGCGGATACATCCTCTTCCAGCTTCCTTTTTTTTACCCTCCACTCTTCCCTTATTTTTGAAGCGTAGATGACGCGAGAAAATGACTTTGGTATGGCTTCCTTGCTTAGCTGTTCTTTTCCCGGCGCCATGTCCTCACCTCTTTGGAAGGTGAGTAAATAATTTTGGATGTGAATGGTCAGCTGTATACATACTGCTGGCTCTTGAGCTTCTCCCGGACGCTGCGTTTGGCTCGTTTGTGCGGCATGGCATCTGAAAAGTACAAAACTATCGGTGTGAGGGTGGGAGTTTGAGTGTTTAGAGCAGAGGCTGTCGACAGACAAAACAATCACGTGCCACAGAAAAGTTTCTTTAATGAAATTTTCTTATTTATTTCAACCAAAACTTACCAAATGTGTCTTGCCTTGGTCTTGCCAACCAATGACTCGTCCACTGACATTGACATCTTGCGTCTTTTACAGCTTACCTGTATCCAGGCCCTTCCCAGCACTGACTGACATGGAAGCAATATCACGGTCAGGCTCGCAAAATCAGAAGGCTTGTTCTATTGTCAATCGAATCGGACAATAGAATAGACTGAGTGACGTACCAATTCCGCATGTTGTTCACTGCAAATATAGCTCCGCCGCACATGGGGTCGGCCTTTATTTATCAACGTTCCACGGTCTGCACAAGATGGAACCCACAGCGCCCTTGCGGTATACCATCAGCAAATGATCATTATAACACAAATCCCCATACATCCGGTTTTGAGTATTTCGTTCGTATAAAGCAGGAGCATCTCATGCGCTTCCACATACTTTTTGAGTATCTTCCCTCATGCTGTTTTACTCCGCCCTCTCAAGCCTTCTCGCCGTTTTTCCGATCGCGAGAGCGGTCGGTGGTCAAATACCAGTTATTGATGGCGTAATTGGAGGTGTCCCGAACACGACCCTTGTTTCTCCGCAGTTTGCGAACGCCTCTAAGGCTATCCCTGGAACGACTACTCCTGGGAAGCTGCGCGTCGTGGAGAATTCCGGAGTCTGCGGTAAGTGGTGTTCTTAACCAGAAGGAATATATGTACGTGATGTTTGTATTTTTTGTGCCATTTTTAGAGACGACCCCAGGCGTGTATCAAGCATCTGGATATGGAGATATCACTGCGACTGAAAGTATATGGTGAGGACATGACGAGTCTAATGAGGAGCTGTCATCACGACGTGACTATTATAGGTTTTGGTTCTTTGCCTCTCGCAAGAATCCAGACACTGCACCGTTAGCGCTTTGGTTCAATGGAGGGGTAAGCCCCAATTCGATTGCGCAATATTCGATAAGTACCGACCATGAATAACTAGCCGGGAAGCTCAAGCATGATCGGACTGATGCAAGAAAATGGACCATGTCGCATCACCAACGACAGCTCTTCCGTCACGTTAAACCCATATTCTTGGAATAACGAGGCGAACGTCTTGTACATCGACCAACCAGTCGGCGTTGGGTTTTCATACGGAACCTTGAATGTCGGGACATCCCAGCAAGCAGCCTCTGATGTATGGACCTTCTTGCAGATATTCTTAAGCGATTCGAGGTTTTCAAAGTACCAGAAGAACAACCTTGCACTCTGGACGGAATCGTAGGCAATTTCGAAAAATCATACGTATGTGTGATTCACTGAATGTGAATGACTTCAGGTACGGTGGACACTATGGACCTACATTTGCAGCGTGAGTAGCCAATATACCGGTGAGAAATCTCACCCTGCTCATATAGCTATCTTACTTCTGCAGTTACTTTCTGTCGCAAAACGCTGCGATCGCTGCGGGCACAGTCTCAGGGATTACGCTCAATCTCAAGGTTCTAGGTATCGGTGATGGTCTTACGGTACACCGTTCGCCGTTGTTACTCTCAAAATCGTTCTCATTAATCTCCCAGGATCCGTTACTTCAATATCCTGGCTATATCACATATGCGGGTACCAACCCTTACCATCCATTAGTCTCGTCTTTAGTCCTTGAACGTGGATATAATTCTTGGTCGTCCATAAACGGTTGTCAAACCCAAGTAAATCCTCCTTTTTTCCTCGTCAGCAAGTTCCTAACGATTCATCGCACCTCCTTTAACCTCAGATCATTTCCTGCTACGACGGAGGCTCAAACCAAGTCTGTTCCAAAGCCCAGAAGTTCTGCAATAGTAAAGTTCTTTCACTGTTGGCTGGTAACTACGACGTGAGTTCACCCTACGTACCTCCAACATTCGAAAGCATCTTACACAGATTGACAGGTATACTACGTCCCTACGCTAAATCCCGATCCATATCCCCCCAGTATCACGGGTTATCTAAACTCGATTGCGTCAACGATCGGTGCACAATCGACTTGGCAGATGACGAATTTCAACGTATACAATAATTTCGCAGCTACGGGTGAGTCGCAGAATTTCGAACAATACGAACCGTCCTGATTTATTTCCTGACAGGCGACTGGATGAGAAATTCCAGACCGGACTTGGAGACTGTGATCAATGCGGGGGTATGTACCATAGCTTGCTGTTGGTTATTGCCACGAAAACTCAGATTTTGTTAGGTCAGAACTATTATTTATGATGGAGATGCTGTAAGTTGTACATGCTATACGCAACAACGACATAAGCTAAACGGCCTGATATAGGATTACATTCTCAACTTTTACGGTGTGGAGGCGATGGTAAATCAATATTCCAATCTATCCGAATATCGCAGCTGTGCAAATCTTACCAACATCTCACTCACTCCAGGTAGATGGCCTCGACACCCAATTCAGCTCAATATACCACGCACAGCAATTCGCACCGTACAACGTCTCTGGACAGACTACAGGACAATACAAGAACGCTGGCATGTTCTCTTATGTGCGAATCTACGGAGCAGGTCATGAAGTACCTGCGTACAGGGTGCGTTCGACGATATCTGCTCCCCATTATTAACCATGTCTTTTTTTTTTTTTTCAACAGTATGGGACTTTGGCGACTGGCCAAGCGGCTGCGCAGATGTTTACTCAGATCATGTCTAATCAGTCTTTGTTCTCGACGTAGAGCGTCTCAATTTTATATTATTTGTATGTATGGAGAATCAATATAATGGGTAGTATTCCGTCACTGCTATTACTGTTACTAAGCTCCGAATGAAGTTGATTTCCCATACATTCGTCACGTCTGACGATACACTGCCGAGTATTACTCCTACAGGATACATGCGTTAATTATTGCTGAAAGTACAGTATACCAAACCTAGATATGGCACCCGCACTTTCATTACATTAGCACCGGAGACGACTTTAAATAGCGCTGAGAAAATTCCTTCTTTAAGAATGTCTCTTTGTTCATCGGCGCCAATTTTTCACATGGTCGAGTTGCCCAGATTTGGAAATCGAAATAAGCGACGTCCAAAATTTGAGGGGGTCAATGTTGGCATTTGCGGTGCCTTGGGGATCGTTCAACTATACCGAGTCAGATTTTTTTTTATTGGAAGACCGTGACCACGACTCGGAATAGCTGTACTCGGATTCCTCAGCCTCGTCGCCGTTGAAAGCTGGCTAGTTTTCCGGCTCCCGTACAAAACAAAGTGGCAAAAACGAATGATTCCCGTTATTGTCGCAGTGACAGTCTACAGATCTGAAGATTTCGGCGCCGCAATCATAAGGTTCAAGTTGGCGGAAGAGTCACTGCAGGGCTTCTGTTCCTGATAAGATGATGGAAAAAACTGCCACAAGTTAGAATCGTGACAATCGCTATTGTCAACGTGCTATTGTCACCTCACCAGTTCCAATTGTCAGTCAGTCAACTAGTCAAGTGAGCGCTCAGCGAGTGTGCTTGGCGCAAAACCCTCATTACCAAACGTTTCACGAGTCTTCCCAGTAAGGTTTGTGCCTATTGTATGTTAAAAAAAAGAATTATAATCAAAGCTCGGTGCCGTACTTGCAGGAATTCCTAAAAAGTGCGAGTTGAGTGCGAGTTCACGGTGCGCTGCGCATGCGAATCATTTAATATAGCGCACACAGTCTATGGACTCTATAACAGTGCCAGTATGGTCACGATGTCATCTCGGGAACAGTTCAAGTTTTCAGTGGACTGCGGCGGGCTTGTCCTCATCAGCCCCGTAGGCAAGTCCACTTAAGCGGACTCCAAATTTTTATAAGCGAGGGAGCGGACATGAGTATACGAATGTACCTAACTCTGTTACATTACATAGAACCAGAAAAGAAAAGGGAGAGGTGGGTGGGCCGTGAAAACTGATAAACTATGAGATGATTAGATCGATCCGGAATCAATCCAGTAAACGTGGCCCACATGAGAAATCAAATCAGATAGGGAAAGGTGGAGAGTGGAGGTAGGCGAACGAGGAACGAGTGTAGTGTACCGATGTTTTGCAGGGTAGAATTATGACGCGTTCGGGTCATGTGATGTTCTTGTTCCTTTTCCTTTACTTTCACCGTTACGCGTAGATTCTCGCTCCTCATTCTTTGTCACTGCTGTTGCTCCATCACTTCTCATATCATTCTTTTCATATCACTTCCTTTTTCCAGACTCTACATTCATGGCAAGCAACTCAGAGAAGCATGAAGTGAGGAGGATAACCAAGCTCACATGGTCAGGGACAACAGCTGATAGCACAGACAGTGGTCAAGGTTCCAAACCTCTATTGGATGTGTATGTTGCTGAGAAAGACTCAAGAAGAGGGGCAAGCCAGTGAGTGAAAGCTCCAGGAGGATCAGCTCAATTGGAAATTCAGCATTCTGCACATGTAGCTTCAGCAAGGTCGAAATCTGCCCAAGGACTCTCACCCGGTCCAGTTCTTGTCAAGGCACCCCATGGAATGAAGCTGTCAGCTGGCTACAAATATCAAGTCCTGTGAGCTGTGCCAGAAGACAGTGAGAAGATTCCTGGGCAGTTGGGCAGGCCAATGGACCTGTCTGAGAAGGCTAGTGACTTTCAGAACACCGCTACAACTCAGGAGAGTTCAAAGGTCAGCACAGCAGCCAAAGTGGGCTGCAAACAATCAGCGACAAGGGATGCCCCAGGCTCCTTGGACTGTAGACATAACCCTACCCACCTTGCATCAGTGGCAGATTTCTCACTGACACATTTTAATGAACCACAGAGTGATGGTTTGCTTGGTGCTTGGCAGGAAGCTACTCAGCAGATTGAGCATGACATTGCAGGCGAGGATGCCAGAAATCAAGGTGGTGAGGGGGATCTTACTTCACCAATGGCAGTGGACCCAGAAACCCCAGTATTCAAAGGAAAGGGCAAAGCAATTGCAACTCCAAACTCGAGTCTGATCATGCACAATCCCCTGCTTTAGAGGTCCACCATTGTTGAATCTCATACACTCTCTCCAGCAAAAAACCAATCCAACACCTACTATATGCATGACCCCAATGCAGCCTGGCTAGCTGCAGAGGGTCTGGTGCCGGTAGCAGATGGTGTCCAAGCTGCAGGCTATGTGCCTACTCAAATAGTGGGTGGAGTATCATATAAACTCTGTTCGCCAAAATCCCTATGTGCTAATGTCAAGGAATCAAGTTCAGGCAGGAAACTCTTCACAGAATACATAGGAGACTCACATAAGTCTCCCTGTGCCCCCCATTTCACCCAGCAGGTGATGGCACTGGATAATCTGCATGATTTTTTGCTGACATGCATATAGTCAGGATCACATAGTCCCCATATGGCCACATTGGTACACACACATTTGGGCTTGCATATAGCCATGCAAGCATATGTGCATGCACCTCAGACATCCACACAGACAGTCCATGTTTATGCAGCTGCACCCACACACACCATCCAAGCAGAAATGCATGCATGCCCAAAGCCCCAGATCACCCTGCAACTTCGCAAACTTGCTCAAGACTCTCATTCCATGCATAATATAGTGCAAATGCTGGCAAGCATTTCTTCCACCCAAACTGGCAATCAACCTCCTGCATCCCACCCTGTCCTGAACACAGAACTTTTAGTGGTGCTGTCATCTACTCTAGGCTTGGGTGGTATGACACAGATGACAAGCAGTGGTGCTCCTCAATCAGAGAGGAAATATTTTTCACAGCTGATCACAAATGCTATGAGTGAGCTCCCGATCACCATAATCAAGGAGCTGAATGGAGGCTTTAAAAACTACATTCCGCTTGCTCTTTGTATGCACATGGCTTGTGCAAATGTGACAAGAGCCACTGATATCCTGAATATGGAGGTTAGATTCAACGAGAAGGGGGGAATGAGGTTGAAGCAGAGAAATTTCTTGGCTGCAAAGGATCACTACCTCACAATGGACAATTTCACAAAGATCTGTGAAAACTTCATCTGAGGAATGAGGAAATATCACATCTTAGGGGATGACAGTGAGCCTGGTGGCAGGATGGCATCAGATTGTGCAGACATGTTTTTGGATTTCTTCAGCGTCATCACAGCCAGATCAGACTTCACACTCGACTGGCCTTCTTACAGGGGCTACATTATTGAAACCTATGCTTCATGGGTTGGTCAGAGGGATGACTTGTTTGGGCTGATTTTTGATGAAAATCCTTTTTACAAGTACAAGATGAATAATCTTGTCCCTTTGATTGAAGGAAACATATGGGCAGCACACTGAGAAACAGGGGAGGTTATGGCTCCACAGGAGGCAGTGGTTTTTCAGGCAGCAACAGTTTTGCAGGAGGTAGCAGTTTCATGGGAGGCAGTGGATATGCAGGAGCTCGAGGTAGAGGATGTGGAGCATATAGCAGGGGACCATATAATCCCAGCTGTAGGGGAGGCCATTCCCCATTTGTTCCATCATCCTTTTGCACACACCAACCATCTACTGCCCTCAAATGTTATCTCTGTGTGGACCCCCACTTCCACAAGGACCATCAAGGGAGTGCAAGGCAGTTGGTGCTCAACAAACAGGAGAAGTCGATTGACAAAGCTCTTGGCAACAGAATCATTTGCATCACCTTTAATTCTGGCCTGAATGGTTGCAGGCGAGGCCCCACATGCATCTACAGCCATTCCTGTTCTCTGTGCAGAGATCTTTCCCATGCAGCTGAGAAATGTAATGCCTGATGACATTTTCCCAGTCATAACCAAGCTCAAACCCAATGCTTGGGAAATCACCTTAAAGGATGCAGGCATCCTTGATGAGTTCGATGACATACCGGTGGGCCTCAGACAAGGTTTCTATTGTGGTCTGGAGAGTTTGTCATTATCCTGTATGTCGATTCCATGCAACCATTATGTTTTGCAAGAAGATGAAGAATTTGATATTGCAAAATATGCTGAAGGGATTGAACTTGGTAGATTATCACATCATTATAAGCCAGATACACTTGTTTCCCTCATTGGATACTTTTGCACTGCACCCCTTGCAGTTATTGACCAAAGCAGCTGCAAACACTGTGTTATCGTTAATCATTCATATCCAAAAAAATAAACATTGCATTGACCTTGAGAATTTACCCCATGATGCTTCTGAGAAATACATCATTGATCCTATAGAAACTTCTATCAACATGATCATAGACTCCAGGAAATTCCAGTGTGCATGGGGTTTCTTCTCAGAATGCTACCTCTTAGTTACTGATGCATCCAAAGGAGCACAAGCTGCAGCATTTGATATCGATACAATATCCCAACCCACCCATCTGCATGCCAGTTCCTAGCAATCATGATCAAGGGGCTGATCCATCTTGACCACATCCTAAACTTTGGTGCTTCTCCAACTCCAGCTATCTTTGGCAGGGTCATCAATGCAATGGTCAGGATACTCATGGGCCGAGGCATCGAAGCTGTCATCAAGTGGGTGGATGACTTCATTTTTCTTCGCTACCCTTCTCACCAGCTAATTGATGGTTCTTATGAATACACCTACTCATCTAAACTCATCTGGAGCATTGCAGAGGAGCTGAGTTGGCCCTGGGCACCAGCAAATTTGTGGATTTCTCAACAACATTTATGTATATTGGGTTTTGGTGGGATCTGTCTACAAAGAGGGTAGAAGTTCCAGAGAAGAAGAAAGTGAAATATTTTAAATGCATTTCTGACTGGACTCATGGATCAGTGCACTGTGAAGGAGGCTGAAAAGATAATTGGTACCCTGAACCATGTTTGCTTGGTTGCACCAGATGGGTGCTTGCAAATGGTCTCTTTGTACAAAATTTGAGGTGCATTCAAGGTTGATCATTTAGAAGATGTGCAGCACAAACTGTCAGTGGGGATTGCAGAAGACATAGCCTGGTGGAGACAGTGTCTAGAGGAGGAGTTCATGGGGATAAAAATCATATGACCTCCAAAGCCACTAGATATAAAGCTATTCATGGATGCATCGACAGGGTGGGGCATCAGATTAATCCTTGATGAAAAGTGGCTCACTTGGCAATTCAAAGATGGCTGGAACTTAGAGGAGTGAGAGATTGGATGGGCTGAAATGGTAGCAGTGGAACTCACCACTTGAACATTGATCACAAGAAAGCATGCAAACTGCCACATAATCGTGTGCTCAGATAACAAAGAGGTCATGGATGCATTAGATGCAAGCAAATCACAGGGCACTCAGCAGAATGCTATATTGCAAGAAATCGTTAAACTCATTCAGGATCATGATATATGGATATCCACCATCTGGGTTCCCACACTGGAGAACCCTGCAGATGGACCATCATGAGGTACATTCCCCAGTAGGGCATCACTATATGCTTTTCCACTGAAGATCCCCTTTCACTTAGCAGGTTTTGTTTATAGAGCAGTAGATTACCATGATCCAAGAATATTATAGTCTGCCAATATGCTCATTCTCAAAGACAAATCCCTAGACAGTATCCAGCATAAGAGATCTTTTAGCAATGTCACCAGTGGCAGTGACTACCACTGTCCTCTGTCACATGATTACTAATTCTGCCTGCTACACCCATCTGTTTAACATTTAACCCTCAACTATGCCACCTGTAAGAGCTTTAAAATTTGCACTGCATCTAGCAAATCAGACTATCAATCTATTCCAACTGGCACAAAACCATGGTGGGAGCCTAACACATTACCACACTCAGCCACAACCCTACTCTACTCGAATTCTAATGCTGCCTACAAAACTAGCCAACCAAACACTAGCAATGCCAAAGGAATTGGCAGAGAAGATAAATCTAGTGGAGAAGATAGCAGTCAGCAATCCAACAAGATCAAAAGATGCTAGCAGAAGGCAAGAATTCACAAGAATTCCTGTGTTTCTGTGAAGGACTTGAAATCCATAATAATAATGTGCTCCTGGCTGGGAAGGAGCTTCTGGCAGCTTGGGCCTCATATTATGCAGGGTGATTTGCTGGAAAGACAGTCAGAGCCAAAATCTCAGCAATCAAGAAATAACATGAGAGAAGGGGGTTGCCATGGCAAGGTGGTGAGAGGCTATGGCAGATCATAAAGGGTGTTGAGGAACTGAGGCCCACATCTTCATTTCATCCAAAGAGAGTGCCAGTTACTATTTTGATGCACACTGACCTCAATAATGGTCTTAGCAGGACATCTGGCCTTTATGTCTGCATATGTGCAATATGCCTGTTATCCTTCTTTTGCCAGCTTCACAGTGGAGAACTTCTCCCACCCACTCAGGACCTCACAAATTCAAATCCCATTGCCACACTACCTTGAGTCACATTGCAGAATCCACAGTGGATAATGGTGCATGCAACCTTCACCTACCTTGGTCTAAAACTCAGAAAGCATGGGGCAATGATGTGTGGATTTCTTAGCAGAAAACCCCTCTTGATCCTATTCATGATATTCATAAGCATTTCATCAAGAACAATCTAGACATAAAGCATCCCATTGCTGCATACCGCGATGAGTACAGAAATTTTATCACACTCATGAGGTCAAAATTCATCTGACATATCAATCAAATCCTCCACATGACCAATAAAAGATACCCCCAAATCACTGGACACTGTTTTTGCATTGGAGGGACTATCCTCTATCTGATTTCAGGAGTGCCACCAGACATGGTGAAGGAGTTTAGTCAATGGCAATTACAGGCATTCTTGGAATAATGGTGCTGCTTAGACTACCTTGGCACCCTTCATATTGAGATGTTGCCACTCAATCTGAAGTCACAATGAAAGCAGGCAAGAAGCATCCCCAAACTTGACATGCATCCATGGGTGAGTCTTCATCATGACTATGACATGCCTTGTGGTTTGCTTCTCATTTGGGTTTTCATAGTTACATATACCTCAGCTCACCTTGGTTCGATAGTAGTGGAATCTGCAGGGTTGTTTTCTTTCAAAAGCCACAGTTTGTTCTTCTATGGATTCCAACATGTCGCATCTGCTCCCAGAATCATTATTATGTTTACTTAGACTAGATTTGTAATTGACACTAGCATACCACGATGCAATCAGACACTTTTACCAGTTGCAAAAGTGGAGGTAGACGAATGAGGAATGAGTAGTGTACCAATGTTTTGCAGGGTAGAATTATGATGTGTTTGGGTCATGTGATGTTCTTGTTCCTTTTCCTTTACTTCCACTATTATGCATAGATTCTTGCTCCTCATTCTTTGTCACTGCTGTTGCTCCATTGCTTCTCATATCATTCTTTTCACTTGCCTACCCACTATCTATTAGCCTCCTCTGCTCATTAGATCTCCAAGGAGATGAGTTCTTATATCCCATACAAAGCAGGATGGCTGATGCTTGCAGTGTTACTAGCACTAATGGAAATTTTACAGGTCAAATCTAAGTTATTCAGACTAATGAGCAGAGGTATAACTGCAGGTTCTTGTAGTCATACCTCAGCTCACCCCAGTTTGATAGCAGTGGAATCTGCAGGGTTGTTTTCTGTCAAAGCCACAATTTTCTCTTCTACAGATTCCAGCACGTTGCATCCACTCCCAGAATTATTAGTATGTTTACTTAGACTAGATTTGTAATTGACACTAGCATACCATGACACAATCGGACACTTTTACAAGTTGCAAAACACTGCTCACTTGTCAAGATTCAACTGGCACAATAGCAACACCTATAAGATAGAACTAGTGAATCATGTAAAGTGAGAACCTAGTTGACAATCTCAATAATAATCATCAAAATAAAACCTGATTATAAAGTAGATGATTTAGCTCACATAATCTTGTTTATCAGCTGCATCGTGGCCTTTTAAAATTTTTTCAACATAGTTTTGTGATACGTTCAATCTGACAGCGATATCTGATCCCTCAGCCACAAATGTCTACCACATCTCTCATTGCAGAAGCTCTTGCATGTATATCTATGACACATTTAGTTTTTTCTTTTTCAATTAGATTTTTGCTTCCCTTTATCCCCTCCAAATCACAGCACAAAACCATAGATTTCTCCTAAGGCAAATTTTGATAATATTTCAAATTTTCTCACATTTTTCTGGTATTTTGCTCATCCCTACATTCTTCTCAAAGTGCAATGATTGTTGAAATTAAATCCTGATGCATGCTGCATACATGAGGCAATGCATGCAGCACACACATGTTACTGCGCTTACTGCGCATACATGTGGTAAACACATTCCTGAGTCATGTGACATCCTTATTATTATGTATATAAGGAGAACCTGTACCGTAGTAGATATACAGTGTTCTTACCTCTGCTAAACCCTAGCTCTAAGACTAACTAAACCCCAGGTAGATTATAAGGAACGTGTCGTCTCTTCCTCTGTGCAGCATATGTAGTCTGCTCCAACAGGTTATGGGCCTTGCTGGGCACGTTGCGAACGTGCCTTAACCAGCTATGAACAACGTTGACTTCATTGTCTCCAAATTGTAACCTTGCACTCTTCGTGAGCTGCATTGTGCTCCCTGCGAGCTGCATTTAAAAACCCAGGTTGACTAGGGTTAACCACTCTGAAGGAGTGTTTTTGCCTGAGATTATGGAACATGTTTTCTTGAATAGAGGACTGATTGAGCACTTTTACCAGCTGCCACTATAACATCATGTCTTCAACTCTTGAAAAACTCATACAAACTTTCGACGGCTCTAACTACATTCAATGGGCTGACTCAATGAAGGCGTGGCTCAGGTCTCAGGGCCTCTGGCAAATAACTAGCAGGATGGAACTAAAACCACCCCTGGCGCCTCCTTTGACAGTGACAAATGCTGCACTAGTAGCGGAAGCTAATGCCAAGCTCCAGACCTGGAACAATAAGAATGACCAGGCTATTGGTAGCCTAGTGTTCCACCTGGACCCCTCTATTCGGCAGCATGCCAACACCAAGGACACTGCTGAGGAGGTGTGGGATCTCATCTGCACCGACTATGGTGTCAATGGCCCCTCCCAAGTCTTTGCAGACTTTAGGTCTGCAATCGCAATCAAAATTCCGGCTGTGAATCCTGCACCAGAGATTGCCAAAATGGCTGATAAATTCGAGTGCCTTATGGCTGCCAATGTTGCCATCCCCGAATTAGTACAGGCAATGATTCTACTTGCTGCGATGCCGCACGAGTATGATTCTCTATCTGCCACAGTCCTTAACACGACCGCTACTAGAGCCTTGATGTTTAAACATGTCAAGGACTCCATTGTCGCTGAGGCCTCATGGCGCACAGCAGTAGGAAAGCCCATCAGCCCACCTCAGGCCACCAAGCTTTCCGCTGTCAAGCGCAAAGGGGGAAACCCCAAATGGCAATCTCAAGGCAACAATGGAGATTCGTCCCAAAAACGTGGACGACATGGGGACAAAAAGACTAAAGAGGAAAAACCTAAAGAGAAACATTCCCACCTCACCTCACAAGCCTTTACTACTATAAATAGTAATGGCACCATCATACTGCCGATGCCGCTCATCCAGCGCATCGAGAAGCGTGAACATACTCCCACAAGGGATCCTCGCTGCTGACCACCTGCACAGGCATACACGGGTGCAGCCTCTACCTCTCATTTGGTCTATACCAAATATCAGCAGGCTCGAGATACCCTCGAGCAAATGAATCTCCCATGCAGCGCGAAAAATCTGTGACCACTGGAAGAGCACCTAACAGTGTGAGAAGGTAAGAGAAGGAGGATTGAACCAGAACCAAGGATCGTAGAGGTAGAAGATGATAGCGTCTCCCTTGGATCGGAACCTGCAGTTTCTGATGAAGAAATATGGAAAGCTGTCGACGAAATGCTCGTCAATGAACCGCTTGAAACAGGTACATATAATGAAAGGTCAGTCCTTTTCCCTGCCACAAGCACAAGAATTAACATTCCACTGATCACAGTGAACTTTTCATGTGAAATTTTACCGCTACTAAATGTATCATGGAACAATTTACATCTTAATATATGTGTTACGTGTGCAAATGGAAATTGTAAGAAAGGTGCTGACTGGATCATGGATTCAGGCACATCAAAACACTTTACTGGTGAAATTAAAGATTTTGCTTCTTATGAGCCTTTACCGAGAAAGGACTCTACCCTGGTTCAAACAGCCACAGGTACTACTCATATAGTAGGGAAAGGAGCAGTCTTCATTAGACATCAGGTAGTATGTCACGGGAAGTCAGAGATGCGTGAAACACGATTATACCCCGTCTACTACATACCCGACTGTAATGCTCGATTACTGTCAATGGGCATCTTCTTACAAGATGGAAGTGACATGCGTGGTTCCTCCACACACATTTCATTTTTCAAGCAAGGAAACCCAATTATGGATTGCATCCCTCTTACGAAACGTGACACTATTTATTGGGCTCGGACTCATATATTGAGCACCAAGGGAATCAATGTCGTGACAATGTATGTCACAGACTACTCAACTTGGCATAAGCGACTTGGACACCCATCCAAAGAGGCACTAGGGAAGATGCCTAATAGCACCATAAAATTCCCGAGGAATTTAATTATTCCTAAAGACAAAATTATATGTCCAGGGTGCGCTGAAGGGAAAATGACCTCAAAATCTTTTCCCAAATCAGATTCACGTGCAGAAAGACCCTTTGAATTAATACATCCCGATCTGAAGGAACTCCCAGTACTATCGTACCATAAACATAAATACTTTATTGTATTTCTGGATGACAAGACATCACATATCTGGGTCCAATGCCTTAAAAAGAAATCTGATGCTGCTGTGGCCATCAGACAATTTCAGGCAGTAGCTTCGACACAGTATGGCGCTACAATCAAGCGCTGGCATGTTGATCCAGGGGGGGAGTTCAAAGATTGTGAGCTACAAAATGTGCTCAAGGACTTTGGCATCAAAATAGAGATGTCTGCACCCCACGATCACCAACAGAATGGGCGCGCAGAGCGTGCCATAAGGACAATAATGGAAAAGTCGCAAACCCTGCGATTTACTGCATGTCTACCACAATCATGGTGGGAATTTTGCATTGAACATGCAACACACCTATACAACTGAACCCCGATAAGGCACCTGAAATGGCTGACACCGGTTGAGGACCTGACAAAGGTCTGCCCAGATCTAAACAATCTGAAGGTTTTCGGTTGTGGTGCTTACGTCTACCTACCCAAGGAGAAGCATCCAAACACATTGGCTCCTCGATTGGAGTTGATGACGTACCTTGGATTAGAAGATGGCATTAAAGCATACCGTAGGCAATATATACAACAATGAGGACTTTGTAAATCATGAAACAAATGAGAAATGATAAATAATTGAAATGGACGGTGTTCCCATATAGTAAAAGTACTTATCTTTTGCTTCAATATATTATTGAAACATCTAAGCACTATTATCACATCCTAAGTCTCTCATCATCTCTCCTCATGTCCAGTGGCACTCGATATGCTATGAAAAGGTTTATTCCAGATGTGCAGCATGTATTGAAAGGGTTTTGGGATAGGTATATGGTGGCCGATGTCATTCAAAGTGCTGCAAAGTCATTCAAAGTCATTTGAAATGTCTCAAAATAGTTTGAAAAGTGTTTGAAATCGATTTTGTGGTGTTCATAGTGGTTCAAAGCATCTGTCGTAATGTGTCGATACGATTGGGAATCTTCTCCAGACCTTAAAGCATGCAATGGCCCTATCAACATGGTATCCTCTGGTATCGGTGTGATTGCTGGATTTGGTGGAGGGAAGAAGGTCTCATAGAAAAGTTGCCCTTTGCTTGCATTGTCAGTGGCTTCACATGTTATCTTTTTTGTTACTGGGTATTTTATCTGTAGTGTTGGAATTTATGATCTGCCTGCATCTGTTGCTGGCATCATTAGTAGTTTGCTTGCATCCCATATGCTTGATTCATCAATTCCTTCCAGCCATTTGGTCCAGTGTTCTGCCTTTGCTTTGTGGATCATTTCCGAGTATTGATTTCATTGCTGGTGGTATTCTTCATGTATCGGGTGACACCTGTTCAGTCAGTGGTATTTTGATCTTGCTCCCAGTTGTCATGTTTTCTTTTTCACCTCCATGAGCTCTGTGGTCCACCATCTTTTTGCATATGGGCTTAGTTTGGTGAGTTCAATGGTCTTTCTGATGGCATCCTTTATTGCATCATTGAGGGCCTTGATTTTTGCATCAAATTCTTTGGTCGAGTTTATTTCTGTGGGTGGGGGAATGTTAGCCAAGTTTTGTTTCAGGACTTTTGTTAGCTCATTCCAGTTAGCCAGTCTGAAGTTTGGCCTGGGCTCCCACTGTGCTTTTTCCACTTGGACCTCGATCTCTGTGACAATCAGAAAATGGTCAGTTTTTGGTGGGTGGGTTTCGTTGTCCATGTTGCATTTTATGATGTTTTCTAGGACTCCTTCTGTGCAGAAAACATTATTGACTCTGGTGTAATTATGCATGCTGTGGGATTGGAGGTTGGGCATGAATGCCAGTAGTGCCATTTTCATTTTGTATCATCCTAACATGTTTAGTAGTGGCTGCATCAGGTAGAGATTTGCCTGGGTAAAGAGGTGTGCATTGCGGGCTTCATCCCATATCAGGTGGTGTCAGTTGAAGTCACCCATCCACATGGTGTTTAGTGGGCTGATGTTGTGCTGTTGTTGTTTCTGGTCTCACACGTATGCAGACAAATGTGTTAGTGAGCTGTTGTTTTTGCAGTCATTGTAGATGTTCAAGATGCATAGCATAACGTACTGTCCTTGTAGTTCCATTGCAGTTATGTCTGGGTGTTCTAGGTGTATCTGTTTCCATGAGTCTGTCAAAAGGTTTGTGTTTATGAGCATTATCGATTTGGTGTTGTCAGGGTGTTGTTGATGGGTGTCTGGATATATGATGCTCCAGTTCTGGTTGGCTCTGGTTTTTCCTCTGAAATCCATATAGGGTTCTTGAATTAGGCATATGTCATGGTCATTTCTCTGTAACATCTGTAGTAGATCTAGTTGGCTTATCAGTTACTTGTTCATGCTTTGTTGATGGATTCATATTGTGGTCCATCTGTTTCCTGTGTGAGCATTAGACACAGGAGAGGGGGGTGGCATTGCTGCTCTGTGGAGTCAGTCTGATGCTTTGATCATTTGGGTCTTGGTCGCTCCACTGAATAGACCTTTGATCCCATTCGTATTCTCTTGTTTGGCTCTCATTGTTTGCTGTGTTATATGATCTTGCTATTTCAAAGTAGTTGTCGATGGATGCCTCTATGGGCCGTGTTGGCCATCCATTGTCTCTTGTTTGCTTGCATCTGTATTCCTCATATCACTCCCTGTTTATGTCCTCCTTGCATTGATAATGCTCAACCTGGAAACCTAACAAAAACCTGTTAAAAGGCCTAACAAGTATAACACAGGCTAGAGGAAGGGTGCGAGTTGGTACTAAATGTCACCGCTGATACTCAAAGGTTGTGGTTAGAAGTGTGAAATGGTGAGACACATTGTGAATGCACTTTAGGAGCATACAAAAAGGTTCAAAAGAGGTTCAAAAGATGTTCAAAGGGGTTCAAAGAAGTTTAAAGTGGTTCGAGGAGTTTTGAAAGAGTCGGAATGGTGTCGAGGTATATTGAGGAGTGAATATAGTGAATGAGAAGTTTTTTTTGAGAGATGATGGGTGATGTGCGATAAGTCGAGGGGCAAATATGAAAGCTTGAAGCAGTTCATGATATTTCACAGAACTTAGAGATACAAGGTGAGACTTGGACTCAAGAGAATGGCTCTTAAATCAAATGATAATGGAGAAGGTAACTTCTTTTCTATCTCTTGTCTGTGGTTCTGAGTAACTAGTACAAGTCTATATACATTTTGAAGAGATAGTACTTAAAAAAAGAAATATAACATGTGGAAAACATGAGGCAATATACACAACAGTAAAGGAGTTCTTGTAAAATATAAAACAAATGAAACAATAATAATTGAAATGTACATTGTCCCAGTATAGTAAAAATACTTATCTTATTGCTTCAATATATCATTGAAACACAAAACTGCCATTATCGCATTCTAAAGTCTTTTGTTGTCTCTCCTCGTGTCCAGTAGTGCTCAATATGTGACACAATGGTTCATTCCAGATGTGCAATGTAAGTCGAAAGGGTTTCAGGACAGCTATATGGTGGCCAACTTTGTTTGAAGTGCTGCAATGCAGTTTAAAGGCATTTGAAATGTCATGAAGTCATCAAAGTTGTTTGAAATAGTTCAAAATAGGTTCAAGATTGAATTTGTGGCATTCATAGGGGTAATGTTAGGAAACAGTCTCCTAACATGCCTAGTACATAATACTATTTTTATTTTATTTTATTTTATTTTATTTCACCAAAATACGCTACAAAATGCCTATATACACATTATTTGTCAGCATGGGAATTTTCTATTTACACGCATCAATATGTACACACATGTACACACATGTGTGCATGCATCCATAATAACATACTACAATATATGTAACATAGTATATAATCCTAAAATAAATACTAGGAGACCTCAGTTGAGTTCTCTTAGGTATTCCATCCACAATAGTGGTGCAAAATGCCTAATTCAGCCAACTGTTCTATTTTTAACCTCTCGCATCAAATCCATCAAACCCCCCATCATGCGCACGCGCCCCACCGCCTTCTTGTAGGAGAGCCCACATGGTCCAGCTAGCAGATTAGTGGGTGTCACCCTAACAGGTTGTGAGCATGTGTCATGATGTGTCAATACATTTGGAACCCTTCTCCAGACCCTAGAGCATGCAATGGACCTATCAGTGTGTTCCTGATCATTCATATAGTTCTCTTGCTGATTCAGGAGTTGCCATGTGCAAGGGTCATTTGTGGGGAAATACCTGTATTTGTTTTCTGGGATGCATTCATGGAGCTTACCTTTTTCTTTGAGGTATGCTGGACAGGTTCTGTCTGTGGCACCATGTCCTTTTGAGTTGTCTGCACAGTTCGCACATTTGTGCATGCTTGGGTCTGTTACTGTGCACTGTGTGGTTCAGTATTCCTTGCTGTATCATACACATTTGTCTGTTCCTGCTTTACAGTCAGTGATGTAGTATCTGAATTTCTGGCATTTCAAACATCTTCATGGTTCTGATAGTAGTTTGCATACTGTTACTTGTTGTTTTCCTTCAATGAATAGGCTGTACTCGATGGCCTGATTTGCCACTTTCTGATCATTAAATCCTATCATAATGTGCCACTTTTGGTTACTTGCTCGGAGGTGTTGTGGTTTTATATATTTTGAGTAGGCCATGGTAGTGTATTGTCTTGTTCCACTTGTAGGTGTGCATAGTTGGATCCCGCATCAAAAGTAGTGGTTCTGCTACCATGTAGAAAAGTTTATTTTGGATGTGTGATGTACCTCCAAATTGTTCCATGAAGGCCTTTTGAACCTCCAGTTGTTTCAGCCATTTTGCAGCTTCCGCTGTGTCTAGTTGGTACAGTAGATTTCCATTTCATAATTTCTTTGCTCCTATAAATTTGGTGTCTTTGGGTTGGTCAGCCACTTCTATACCCATAAGATCGAGTGCTGTATTCACTTTTGCTACCAGGTCTTTCTCTGTGAGGTTGTCTAGGGTGTTGTTGTTGGCATTTGCATCTCTTTGTATTAGAATCTGCTTAGCATTCATTTCCCCCCTTGTTATGACTGTCAGGTGCACCATGGGTATGTGTTGTTGTGCAATTGCAGCATACGAGGTCGGGCATGAATCTCATACAGTGTGGTCTTGCACTATGGCCTCCTGTGAGGTTTGGGTGAGCTTTTCTGAGATTTCCTAGAACTTGTCTTTGAATTCACTCATCTTCTCCATTATCTCCTTTGCCATGCCCATTACATGTTCTACCACATCTTGCATGGTTTCTACATTCACATTAAAGCTCTCCATCTGTTCTTGCAGGTGTATCTTGATGGCGGTTGTGACCTCTTCCACTATGTGTTGTACTGTCACATCAGCTAGTAGATAGGCTACTGCTCTTATACCATCTGTCAGGGGTTTTGGCATCTTCATGGCTGTACAACTGAACTGGAGCAGTATATTGGATAGGGTCATGAGATCGACCAGCTTGCCTGGTATGAGGTAGTCTCTAGCCTGTAGAAAGGTAAGCACTTGTTTCTTTGAGCATACATCCATGTTTATGTCTTCAGCTTCTCTTGGGTCTTTTGGGTCTTTTTGCATTTTGCTAGCCATCATTGCATTGCTTTTTTGTCTAGTTTGGGGTTGAGTAGAGGAGGGTGGCTGGATCATGTTATACTACTGAGGACAGAGGATAGTGTTTCTATACTGTGCTATGTACTTGTTCATCTTTCCTGCTCAAAACTCTGCTGTCGATGACCATGGGAGATTTTAAGATGGTGGCGGTACAAGTTCAAGGAGCATCCTAGTATAATGTTAACTTTGGATTCCCCTCTGTTAGCTCACTATTAAATGAGGCTTTGAGGTTGCCCTTACAAATGGGGAGAATGAACCTAATCCAAGCTTTCCTTTGCAAACATATTGCAAATGGCCAGCAGCATCCTGAGAATCCTCCTTGAACATAGCATCAAAATGCCTGTTAAATGTTTCATGAGCTGTCTTGCATTCCGCCATGTTCATGATACTCCACATATCTTATCCTCCTTTATGCCTTTTTGGACAGACTGTGGGAAATTATTCAAGAGGGTGGTAATGGCTTTGATGAGAGCCTTGATCTCTGAGATCATGAACATTTTCACAGAGACTAGAAGCATTGATTCACAGCACAAAACCACAGATTTCCACCCCAGAGTTATCCCATGACAATTTGAGTTTTTGAAAGATTATTTCTGGATTGTTCCCTACATTTGCTCTCAAGCATATCTTCAAACAATTACTCATGTTTTGACCATTGCTGGCACATAACTCTGACATTACAAATAGCATTTTTTGAGCATTTTCTCCATTGCACAGTCCCTCTCTGGGCAGTGCAGTTCAGCTCCTTCATGCTTCAAATTCTCTTAGCTCTTGACCAATCAAAAACAGGCATATGTATCATTCAAAGCAGGCAGCTAAGAGTACAGGATGTGCCTTAATCTTGACCCTCATGCAATGTCACAAACACAGCACTGCAACTGCTAGATCACTTGCATCTTTCCTCTTCCTTTTGTGATAAATACTGGATTTGTGGCTGGCTCTGCTTCAGCATGCATCACTGCTACTACAGGTTGATTATATGCATCAGCTGTTGTGGAAAAATTGGATAAACATGAGACTGACCTTGAATCTCTCAAAAGTGATCTAAAAGAACTAGCCCTGTTAAAATTAAACTCCGATGCATGCTGCATACATGAGGCAATGCATGCAGCACACACATGTTACTGCACTTACTGCGCACACATGTGGTAAACACATTCCTGAGTCATGAGACATCCTTACTATTATGTATATAAGGAGAACCTGTACTGTAGTAGATATACAGTGTTCTTACCTCTGCTAAACCCTACCTCTAAGACTAACTAAACCCCAGGTAGGTTATAAGGAACGTGTCATCTCTTCCTCTGTGCAGCGTATGTAGTCTGCTCCAACACCAGGTACTCCAGCTTCCCCTGATGCAATCAACTGTCTAGGATTGATTCAATTTCATACTGTGTCAACTGTAGGTGGAGGAGAAGGGCATGAGTGATGTCCCAGAAAGAGATCCATAGGGGCTAGGAGATGTTTCATGACATGGAAGACAGGGTGAAGTCTGGACATGGATGGTAGGAGGCATACATAGGTGATAGGCATGTGACCCAACACATTTGATGATGGGGAAGGGTCCAAGGAAGCGATGAGTGAGTTTTTTGGATGGTTGAGGAGTGGAGATGTTACTGGAGTCCAGATAAACACAATCACCAACCTTATATGTGAGTGTGAGTGAGTGGCATTGGCTGTAGAAGTGTGCCATGTCATCCTTTGCCTTAGCCAGAGCTGCCTCTGTCTCCTTCAAAGTGTTTTTCATCCACTCTGTGAACTCATTCACCATCTCCAAGTGCATGGAGCTTGATGAGGTTCGAAGCCCATGCATGGGTGTTGCCTTGTGTCTAAGAGGAAGGGAGTCTGTTGGATGGAGGAATGGACATGATTGTTGCATCCAAACTCAGCCATTGGAAGAAAATCCTCCCAATCATCCTAATGCTCATTGATGAAGATGTGAATGTACCACTCCAGCTCTTGGTTGACATGTTTTATCTGTCCATCAGTCTGTGGGTGGTAAGCAGTGGAGGCCAGAAGTTCAATCCCCAGTAGATGGTGCAGCTCACAGGTGAACTCCACAATAAACTGAGGCCCTCAATTGCAGAGGAATGTGCCTGGTAGTCCATGAAGCTTCTACACATGGCCATAGGTAGAGTTGAGCAACTTCAAGTGCTGTGACAGCTCTTCAGCAATGTTCTGTATGTGTAGGATGCATTATATCTGCAGTGTGCTTTGATTCCAAGCCTAGGGAGAGAGTTTTCTACTGTAAGGGCAACCTCAAGCCTCACTTAGGAGTGAGCTAACAGAGGGGAATCCAAAGTTCATATTACACTACATAATACAGACACTCCAGGTGCACCTATCAGATGGGAAATCCAAAGAGAAAACTCTAAGGACCCATCTGTCGATGCCCAGTATATGTGATAGACCCAAAAATCAAATAGGTGGATCAAGCTGTGGGATGATGTCACCTTAATGGGTAAATGTCCAGAAGGGGTCCCACCTCTAAGAATAGAACTGTCAACATGTACCAACATAGAAAAAGCCAAAATATAATAATAAAATAGGAATAAATTATAGAAAATCATAGAAAAGGCAGAATGGGGTGAAATAAAATATAAAAAAATATGGAATAAATGCAGAAAATTGCCCAGATGCCTGGGGCGCCTTTCTTTCCCTTTACAGAAACAGTATGGTACAGGTTCTTCTTATATACATAATAATAAGGATGTCACATGACTCAGGAATGTGTTTACCACATGTATGCACAGTAAGTGCAGTAACATGTGTATGCTGCATGTATTGCCTCATGTATGCAGCATGTATCTCAGGGTTTAATTTCAACACCCCCCATCAAACTGTACAGTGCTCTAAGCAGCTAAGTTTGAATCTCAAAAGTAATTCCGAGAGAGTCTCTAAATTTCCTGAATAGGATGGCACCAAGGTTCTTTGTGAACATGTCAGCCAGATTATCATTTCCAGGAATGAAAACGACTGTGACTTTGTCATTTTCTATGCATTCGCGGGTATAGTGGTAGTGAATGTCTATATGTTTGGTCCTTCTTTCCTGAACTGGATTTGATCTGATAAAGATGGATCCCTGATTATCAGCGCAGATTGGTATGTGCTTCAGTATATATCCAAGTTTCTGGAATAAGGACTCTATCCACACTATCTGCCAACAAGTGTCAGAGAGAGCCATGTATTCGGCTTCTGTGGATGACAGTGCTACAGTTTTTTGTAAATGGGACTGCCAGCACACAATGCCACTCACTAGAGTAGCAAAGTAACCCATTGTAGATTAGCATTTGACAGTGTCAGCTGCCCAATCAGAATCTATGAAGGCCTGTAACTCTTCAGATTTCTCTCCATCATAAACTATGTTATATTTCTGGGTTCCCACCAGATAGTGCATGATGTACATTGCTTTGTCTAGATGTTCTTGGCTAGGATTAGCTGAGAATTGCGACATTCTAATTACTGCATAAGCGATATCAGGTTGTGTTCCGAGCATCAGATATACAGTGACTCACAAAACTGAGTCAATGTTTTGCACTTTTTAATTTATTGTTGAATAACTTCCCATAAACAATAAAACCAAACAAGGTATTGGTGTACCGAATAACATACATGATCAGGGCTACCAAACAAACAAAGAATTATGTAATTTCAATCATCCCTCATGGAGATATGATTATTTTAATTCAGGGACTCATTGACTCAGTTTTGTGAGGTGGTATCAATATTATGATAAATTGTAATTCTAGTATTTTGTATGACCTCCCTTGGCCTTAATAACTGCTCCCAACCTTCTAGGCATGCTTTTAATCAAATTCTGACACACCTCTGATGGAATATTATTCCACTCTTCTACTACTCTTTCCCATAACTCCCAAATTCCTTTTGGTGCTGTTGGATACTTGTCTAACTGGTTCTTGAGGTGAACCCAATGATGTTCAATAGGACTGAGGTCTGGAGATTGGGCAGGACAATCCAGAAGAGTAATATTGTTGTTCTCCATCCATTTCTTGGCCTTTTTTGAGGTATGCTTGGGGTCATTGTCTTGTTGAAAAATCACCTCTTCTCCAGAAATTCCACTCTCCTCCAAGCTAGGCAGCATATGGTTCTTCAAAATGGACACATACTGGTCAGCATTTATTCTCCCCTCAACCTCTGCAAGATACCCAACTCCATTCCATCCCATACACCCCCATACCATAATGTTTCCTCCCCCAAATTTGACAGTTCCCTGCACCTCTCTCTCAATCAGCCCCTCTCCCTTCTGTTTCCAGACCCACTCTCTCCCATCTGACCCAAACCTGTTGATTTTAGTCTCATCTGACCAAATAACCCTCCTCCAGTCTTCCACAGTCCACTCTCTATACTTCTGAGCAAAAGCCAATCTTGCTTTTCTATGCCTTATACTAAGCAAGGGCCTTTTCTTCTTCACCACAGCCTTGAATGAGTTTTTTCTGAGAACTCTTCTGACTGTTTCTGAGGAGACTGGAGTGGGGATGATGATGTTGATGTAATGGGTGGCCTGAACAGCATTTGCAGCCTTGCCAGTGGTGATTTGGGTAAGGATGGCTCTCTGAGAGGTAGATGAGAGCTTAGAAGGACAACCACCAGAGGGGGAATCCAGGTTTGAATGGAGAGCCCTGAGTGTTCTGGATACACTAGACTGGCTGAGGTTGAGTTTAGAGGCAATATTGTGGGTAGAATAATGATCGGAGGCCAGGGAAAGAATGTTTTCCTTCTGAGCAGAGGAAATGGGATGCATTGGAGAATATTGAAGTATGAAGAATGCTAGTCCTAATTAAATACTATAATTTAAGGTCCCATCAAGGGTCACATCACCTTAGAAACCATCTGTCAAGTTTTTGACATTATACAGTTGGTGGAGCATCAGATTCTAATATTTCTGACTACCCCTCACAAAACTGAGTCAATGAGTCCCTGAATTAAAATGATCATATCTCTATGAGGGATGATTAAAATTACATAATTCTTTATTTGTTTGGTAGCCCTGATCATGTATGTTATTCGGTACACCAATACCTTGTTTGGTTTTGTTGTTTATGGGAAGCTATTCAACAATGAATCAAAAAGTCCAAAACATTGACTCAGTTTTGTGAGTCACTGTAATAAAGATCTGATCACAGACTGATATTTTGATCTAAGTGCCGTGTTTGGCATCACTGTGTTTTCCGATGGTTTGTAACCAGTTGGGAGCAGAGTAGGGGCAGCTTTGGCATTTGTCATCTCAAACCTCTCAAGCACTTTGGCAAGATATTCAGTTTGATTGAGTTTGACTTTGCTTGCAGTCTGGGTGATGCACATGCCTAAGAATTCCATGACTTTTTCAGTACTATAGCACTCCCAATGCTTCAGACAAGCATTCTTCTTTTCATCCACAAGTTTCTTGTTCTTCCCCATGAACAAGCCATCATCAATATAGACCAGTGCAATAACAATGCTGCCTGTCTTAGGATCCTTGTGTATGAAAATGCCGGCATTGGAGCTGGCATGCACAAACCCAATGGTGTGCATAAATGCCTCTAGCTCTTTCCACCATGCTAGTGAGGCCTGTTTAAGGCCATACAATGCTCAGCATAAGCGCATTACTTTGCGCTCTTTTCCCTCAAGTCTGAAACCCTCAGATTGATCCATATAAATCTCCTCTTCTAGTCTGCCATATAAAAATGCAGTTTTTACATCTAGACTGGTCATATACATGCCTTCTAGAGATGCAAGTGCAAACATGAGGCGTACAGTCTCGTAGCGGACTACTGGTGAGAAAATCTCATCAAAGTCAACACCTTCAACTTGTGAAAAGCCTTTGGCCACAAGTCTGGCTCATTTTCTTCTGTCTGATTTTATAGAGAAAACCCATCTATTTTTGATCATTTTTTGATCATGTGGAAGATCAATGATGTCATAGACTTGTTGCTTGTGAATTCTTCATGACAAGCTTGTTTCTACTCACATTGCTGCTGCCATGGTAGGTGTGCAATATCGCGAAATTGGTTTGGAACTTGGCTTATTTCGCTTGATGGTTTGACTGCTTTTGACAACAGCCAGTGAATAAGCTTATCTCCACCTTCCTTGGTTATCTTTTGAATATAACTTGCTTTGTCTGGTTCTCCCATTTGGTTATCATGTTCTTGATTATTGGAATCAGGCACACTCTCGCAGGGTGCCAAACTCGGTCCAGCAACTGGTTCTTGCTGTTGAGATCATGGTCGTGTTCAGTTATGATCCAAATCTTGACCCACAGATTTCTTCCAATATTGATCATGTGCAATGTCTCTCTCTATATCAGAGGGGAGTCACTTCTCTCCATAGGTATTGCCAGGACGGTTTGGGATGTTCCTCTGCCTGCCTGATCGATGGGGCAATTGCTGCCATTCCTGTTGATCATCATGTCTTGGATGAAAGTCCTCAGTAGTTACTGGGGGCAGTGGAGGAGAAGCATCAGTCACATCATCATGCACCTTTTGCTCGCTTGGTACATCATCATCATCATCATCATTTTTTGATGATGGAGGAAGGAGCAGATTTTGTGGTGGTATAGAATCATCACCATCCATTCCAGATGAGTGGTTATCATCTTCTGATTCTGGAGGTGGAAAATCACCAAGGTCTGTCTTGGCAGGAGTTTTAGCTCTGGGACAGCATGGGAATAATGTTTCATCAAATAGTGCTGTAGCACCAATGAATATTGTGCCACTAAGTCACATGAAATGGTATGCTTTAATGCCATTTTCTAATCCAAGGTATGTTGATGATACTCGACCTGGAAACCTAACAAAAACCTGTTAAAAGGCTTAGGAAGTATAACACAGGCTAGAGGAAGGGTGCAAGTTGGTACTAAATATCACCGCTGATACCCAAACATTGTGTTTAGTGACACGAAATAATAAGGGATGGTGTGAATAGTCTGTAAGAGCATATGAAGTTGTTCGAATGAGTTTGAAATAGGTTCAAAGATGTGCAAAATAGTTCGAATAAGTTTGAAGATGTGTGAAGTAGTTCGAATAAGTTTGAAGAGGTTCAAGGTATATTGAGGAATGAGTTTAGCAAATGTGAAGTGTTGTTTAAATGGCGATAGGTGATGGGCGATGAGTCGAGAGACTAATATGAAAGTTCGAAGAAGTTCACAATATTTCACAGAACTTAGAAATATGATGCGAAGATAAGACCCCAGAGAATGGCTCTTAAGTCAGACGATAAGTGAGAGGGTAACTTGTGCTCTGTTCCCCATTGGTATTCTTCTGATTCTAAGTAACTAACACAAGTCTATATACAAATTGAAGAGATAGTACTAAAAAGGAAATAAGAACATGTGTAAAACATGAGGCAATATATCAAACAATGAGGACTTTGTAGATCATGAAAGAAATGAAAAATGATAAATAACTGAAACATGTAGTGTTTCCATATAGTAAAAGTACTTATCTTTTGTTTCAATATAACAATAAAACATAAAACTGCACTTATCGCATTCTAAGTCTCTTGTAGTCTCTCCTCGTGTCCAGTAGTGCTCGATATGCAATGAAATCATTTGTTCCGGATGTGCAGCATGTATTGAAAGTGTTTCAAGACAGCTATATGGTGGCTGATGTCATTCAAAATGCTGCAAAGTCATTCAAAGTGTCACGAAATGTCATGAAATGGTTTGAAATAGTTCAAAGTCATCCAAAATAGTGTGAAATAGTTTGAAAAGGGTTTTGTAGGATTTGTAGCAGTTCAGAACATCTGTTGTAATGTGTCAATATGAGTGGGAATCTTTTCCAGACCTTATAGCATGCAGTGGACCTATCAACATCATTAACTCTGATCGAGGAGCTAATGTGGCTGGACATTGATGATACTCGACCTGGAAACCTAACAAAAACCTGTTAAAAGGCTTAGAAAGTATAACACAGGCTAGAGGAAGGGTGTGAGTTGGTACTAAATATCATTGCTGATACCCAAACATTGTGTTTAGTGACACAAAATAGTAAGGGATGTGGCAAATAGTCCTTTAGAAGTGTATGAAAAGTTTGAAATAGTTTGAAATAGGTTCAAAGACATGCGAAATAGTTCAAATAAGTTCAAAGATGTGCGAAGTAGTTCAAATAAGTTCGAAGATGTGCGAAGTAGTTTGAATAAGTTCAAAGAGGTTCGAGGTATATCAAGGAATGAGTTTAGCAAATGTGATGTGTTTTTCGAATGGAGATAGGTGATGGGCAATGAGTCAAGAGACTAATATGAAAGTTTGAAGAAGTTCGCAATATTTTGCAGAACTTAGAGATATGATGTGAAGATAAGACCCAAGAGACATCAAAATGCAAGGCATGGCAGTGTGAATACTCCACATTCATGGGTCCAAGTGAATGTCTGGGAATTGGCTCCTGATAAGGTGCATGGCCTAGTGGTAATGGCCTTGCAGGTCAATGTGGAGGTAGAGGTACAGGCATAGATGGAGGCAAAGGTGGCAACATTGGGGGATTCAAGAATGAAGCAGGCAGCAGCAGTGAAGGAGATTGCATGGGAGAAGGTGGCAATGATGGAACATGGAATATTGGGTCAGGCAGCAGTTGTGATAAAGATTGTGGAGGAGAAGATGGAAATTGTAGAGGAGACACCCTGTCAAACTCATCATAATAATTTTGCTCTTAAGTCAGACGATAAGTGAGAGGGTAACTTCTTCTGTGTTCCCCATTGCTCTGCTTGTCATTTCAAGTAACTAATACAAGTCTATATACAAATTGAAGAGATATTACTAAAAAGGAAATAATAACATGTGTAAAACATGAGGCAATATATACAACAATGAGGACTTTGTAATTCATAAAACAAATGAGAAATGATAATAAGTGAAATGTACATTGTCCCAGTATAGTAAGAGTTCTTGTTCTATTGCTTTAATATATCAATGAAACATAAAACCGCACTTATTGCATTCTAAATCTCTTGTAGTCTCTCCTTGTGTCCGGTGGTGCTCAATATGCAATGAAATAGTTTGTTCCAGATGTGCAGTGTGTATCAAAAGTGTTTTAAAACAGCTATACAGTGGCCGATGTCATTCAAAATGCTGCAAAGTCATTTGAAGTGTCACAAAATGTCACAAAATAGTTCAAAATGGTTTGAAGTCATCTGAAATAGTGTGAAATAGTTCGAAAAGTGTTTGAAGTCGATTTCGTGGCATTCATAGTAATTCAGAGTGCATGTCATAATTTGTAGATATGATTAGATCCTTCTCCAGACCTTATAGCATGTAGTGGACCTATTAACATTTCTCCTTGGGTAGATAGACATAAGCACCGCAACCGAAGACCTTCACATTGTTTAGATCTGGGCATACCTTCATCAGGTCCTCAACAGGTGTCAGCCATTTTAGGTGCCTTATTGGGGTTCAGTTGTATAGGTGTGTTGCATGTTCAATGCAAAATTCCCACCATGATTGTGGTAGACAAGCAGTAAATTGCAGGGTTTGCGACTTTTCTATTATTGTCCTTATGGTGCATTCTGTGCACCTATTCTGTTGGTGAATGTGGGGTGTGGACATCTCTATTTTGATGCCAAAATCCTTGGGCATATTTTGTAGCTCACAATCTTTGAACTCCCCCCCTGAATCAACATGCCAGCGCTTGATTGTAGCACCATACTGGGTCAAAGCCATTGCCTGAAATTGTCTAATCACTGCAGCAGCATCAGACTTCTTTCTAAGGCACTGGACCCAGATATGGGATGTCTTGTCATCCAGAAATACAATAAAGTATTTATGTTTGTGGTATGATAGTACTGGGAGTTCCTTTAGATCGGAATGTATTAAGTCAAAGGGTTTCTCTGCACGTGAATCTGATTCGGGAAAAGATTTTGAGGTCATTTTCCCTTCAGTGCACCCTGGACATATAATTTTGTCTTTAGGAATGATTAAATTCTTTGGGAATTTTATGGTGCTATTAGGCATTTTCCCTAGTGCCTCTTTGGATGGGTGTCCAAGTCACCTATGCTAAGTCAAGTAGTCTGTGACATACATGGTTGCAACATTGATCCTCTTGGTGCTCAATATATGAGTCTGAGCTTAATAAATCATGTCACATCTCCTAAGAGGGACACAATCCATAATTGGGTTTCCTTTCTCGAAAAATGAAATGTGTGTGGAGGAACCATGCACATCACTTCCATCTTGTAAGAAGACACCCATTGACAGTAATTGAGTATTACAGTTGGATATGTAGTAGACAGGGTATAATCACATTTCATGTGTCTCTGACTTCCTGTGACATACTACCTGATGTCTAATGAAGACTGCTCCTTTTCCTAATATGAGTAGTACACATGGCTGTTTGAACCAGGGTAGAGTTTTTTCTCAGTAAAGGCTTGTAAGAAGCAAAATCTTTTATTTCACCAGTGAAGTGTTTTGATGTGCCTGAATCCATGATCCAGTTGGAATCTTTCTTACAATTTCCATTTGCACACATAACACATATATTAAGATCTAAATTGTTCTATGATACATTTGATAGCAGTAAAATTTTACATGAAAAGTTCACTGTAATCATTGGAATATCAATCTTAGTGCTTGCAGCAGGGAAAAAGACTGACCTATCATCATATCCTCCCATTTCAAGCGCTTCATTGATGAGATGCTCGTCGATGGCTTTCCATACTTCCTCATCAGAAACTGGAGGTTTTGATCTGAGGGAGACAATGTCATCTTCTACCTCCACAATCCTCAGTTCTGGTTTGATCCTCCTCCTCTTACCTTCTCACACCGTTAGGTGCTCTTCCAGCGGTTGCAGATTTTTTGCACTGCATGGAAGATGCATTTTCCTGAGGGTGTCTCAAGCTTGCTGATATTTGGCATAAACCAAATGAGAGGTAGAGGCTGCGCCTGTATATGCCTGTGCAGGGGTTGGCAGAGGATCCCTTGTGGGAGTGTGGTCGTGCTTTTTAATGTGCTGAATGAGTGGCATCAGTGGTATAATGGTGTCATTACCATTTATGGTGGTAAAGGCACTGGAGGCAAGGTGCGTATGTTTCTCTTTAGGCTTTTCCTCCTTAGTTTTTTTGTCCCCCCATCATCCATGTTTTCGGGATGAATCTCCATTGTTGTTTTGAGGCTGCCATTTGGGGTTTCCCCCTTTGCATTTGACAGTGAAAAGCTTGGTGGCCTGAGGTGGGCTGGTAGGCTTCCCAACTGCCATGTGCCTTAAGGCTTAAGTGACAATGGAGTCCTTGACATGTTTAAATGTCAAGGCACTAGTAGCGGTCATGTTAAGGACCATGGCAGACAAAGAATAATACTCACGTGGCATTGCAGCAAGTAGGATCATTGCCTGAACTAGTTCAGGGATGGCAATGTTGGCAGTCATGAGGCACTCAAACTTGTCAGACATCTTAGCAATCTCTGGCGCAGGATTCACAGCCAGAATTTTGATTGCTATTGCAGACCTAAAGTCTGCAAAGACTTGGGAGGGGCCATCGACACCATAATTGGTGCGAATGAGGTCCCACACCTCCTCAGCAGTGTCCTTGGTGTTGGCACACTGCTAAATGGAGGGGGCCAGGCAGAGCACTAGGCTACCAATAGCCTGGTCATTTTTGTTGCTCCAAGTCTGGAGCTTGGCAGTAGCATCTGCTATGAGAGCAGCATTTGTCACCATCAAAGGAGGCACCAGAGGCAGTTTGATTTCTGCCCTGCTAGTTATCTGCCAGAGGCCCTGAGACCTAAGCCACACCTTCATGGAGTTGGCCCATTAAATGTAATTTGAGCCATTGAAAGTTTGTACAAGTTTTTCAAGGGTTGAAAACATGATTTTGTGGTGGCAGCTGTTATAAGTGCTCAATCAGTCTTTTATCCAAGAAAACACATTTCACAATCTCAGGAAAAAACACTCCTTCAGATTGGTTAACCCTAGTCAACCTAGGTTTTTAAATGCAGCTCACAAAGAGCACAAGGTTATAATCTGGAGACTATGAAGTCAATGTCATTCACAGCCAGTTAAGGCACATTCATGACATGCCCAGCAGGGCCCATAACCTGTTGGAGCAGACTATATATGCTGCACAGTGGAAGAGACAACATGTTCCTTACAACCTACCTGGGGTTTAGTTAGACTTACAGCTAGGGTTAGTAGAAGTAAGAACACTGTATTCCTACTATGGTACAGGTTCTCCTTATATACATAATAATAAGGATGTCACATGACTCAGGAATGTGTTTACCACATGTATGCACAGTAAGTGCAGTAACATGTGTATGCTGCATGTATTGCCTCATGTATGCAGCATGCATCAGGATTTAATTTCAACACCCCCCCTCAAACTGTACAGTGCTCTAAGCAGCTAAGTTTGAATCTCAAAAGTAATTCTGAGAGAGTCTTTAAATTCCCTGAATAAGACAGTGCCAAGGTTCTTTGTGAACATGTCAGCTGGATTATCACTTCCAGGAATGAAAACGACCGTGACTTTGTCATTTTCTATGCATTTGCGGGTATAGTGGTAGCGAATGTCTATATGTTTGGTCCTTCTTTCCTGAACTGGATTTGATCCGATAAAGATGGATTCCTGATTATCAGCGCAGATTGGTATGCGCTTCAGTACATATCCAAGTTCCTGGAATAAGGACTCTATCCACACTATCTGTCGACAAGTGTCGGAGAGAGCCATATATTCAGCTTCTGTGGATGACAGTGCTACAGTTTTTTGTAAACGGGACTGCCAGCACACAATGCCACTCGCTAGAGTAGCAAAGTAACCCATTGTAGATCGGCGTTTGACAGTGTCAGCTGCCCAATCAGAATCTGTGAAGGCCTGTAGCCCCTCAGACTTCTCGCCATCATAGACAATGTTATATTTCTGGGTTCCCACCAGATAGCGCATGATGTACATCGCTTTGTCTAGATGTTCTTGGCTAGGATTAGCCGAGAATTGCAACATCTTGATTACTGCATAAGCGATACCAGGTCGCATTCCGAGCATCAGATACAATAAAGATCCGATCACAGACTGATATTTTGATCTAAGCATCATGTTGGGTGTTGCTGTGTTTTCCAATGGTCTGTAACCAGTCGGGAGTGGAGTGGGGGTTGCTTTGGCATTTGTCATCTCAAATCTCTCAAGCACTTTGGCGAGATATTCAGTTTGATCGAGTTTGACTTTGCTTGCAGTCTGGGTGATGCGCATGCCTAAGAATTCCATGACTTTTTCAGTACTATGGCACTCCCAATGCTTTAGACAAGCATTTTTCTTTTCATCCACAAGTTTCTTGTTCTTCCCCATGAACAAGCCATCATCAACATAGACCAGTGCAATAACAATGCTGCCTGTCTTAGGATCCTTGTGTATGAAAATGCCAGCATCAGAGCTGGCGCACACAAACCCAATGGTGTGCATGAATGCCTCTAGCTCTTTCCACCATGCAAGTGAGGCTTGTTTAAGGCCATACAATGCTTGGCATAAGCACATTACTTTGCACTCCTTTCCCTCAAGTCTGAAACCCTCGGGTTGATCCATATAGATCTCCTCATCTAGTTTGCCATATAAAAATGTGGTTTTTACATCTAGGCTGGTCATATACATGCCCTCTAGAGATGCAAGTGCAAACATGAGGCATACGGTCTCGTAGCAGACTACTGGTGAGAAAATCTCATCAAAGTCAACACCTTTGACTTGTGAAAAGCCTTTGGCCATGAGTCTGGCTCGTTTTCTTCCATCCGATTTTATGGAGAAAACCCATCTATTTTTGATCATTTTTTGATCATGTGGAAGATCGACGATGTCATAGACTTGTCGCTTATGAAGAGCCTCTAATTCTTCATGACAAGCTTGTTTCCACTCACATTGCTGCAGCCGTGGTAGGCGCGCAATATCACGAAATTGGTTTGGAACTTGGCTTCTTTCACTCGATGGTTTGACTGCTTTTGACAACAGCCAGCGAATAAGCTTATCTCCTTCCTTGGTTATCTTTTTAATATAACCTGCTTTGTCCAGTTCCCCTATTGGGTGATGATGTTCTTGATCATTGGAATCGGGCACACTCTCGTGGGGTGCCGAACTTGGTCCAGCAACCGGTTCTTTCTGTTGAGATTGTGGTCGTGTTCAGTTATGATCTGAATCTTGACCCACAGATCTCTTCCAATATTGATCACATGCAATGTCTCTCTCTATGTCAGAGGGGAGTCACTTCTCTCCATAGGTATTGCCAGGACGGTTTGGGATGTTCCTCTGCCTGCCTGATCGATGGGGCAATTGCCGCCATTCCTGTTGATCATCACGTCTTGGATGAAAGTCCTCAGTGGTTACTGGAGGCAGCAGAGGAGGAGCATCAGTCACATCGTCATGCACCTTTTGCTCACTTGGTACATCATCATTATTATTTTCTGATGATGGAGGAAGGGGCGGATCTTGTGGTGGTATAGAATCATCGCCATCCATTCCAGATGAGTGGTCATCATCTTCTGGTTCTGGAGGTGGAAAATCACCAAGGTCCGTATTGGCAGGAGTTTTAGCTCCGGGACAGCATGGGAATAATGTTTCATCAAATAGTGCTGTAGCACCAATGAATATTGTGCCACTAAGTCACATGAAATGGTATGCTTTAATGCCATTTTCTAATCCAAGGTATGTTGATGATACTCGACCTGGAAACCTAACAAAAACCTGTTAAAAGGCTTAGGAAGTATAACACAGGCTAGAGGAAGGGTGCAAGTTGGTACTAAATATCACCGCTGATACCCAAACATTGTGTTTAGTGACACGAAATAATAAGGGATGGTGTGAATAGTCTGTAAGAGCATATGAAGTTGTTCGAATGAGTTTGAAATAGGTTCAAAGATGTGCAAAATAGTTCGAATAAGTTTGAGGTACATCATCATTATTATTTTCTGATGATGGAGGAAGGGGCGGATCTTGTGGTGGTATAGAATCATCGCCATCCATTCCAGATGAGTGGTCATCATCTTCTGGTTCTGGAGGTGGAAAATCACCAAGGTCCGTATTGGCAGGAGTTTTAGCTCCGGGACAGCATGGGAACAACGTTTCATCAAATAGTGCCATAGCACCAATGAATATTGCGCCACTAGGTCGCATGAAGAGAACAGAGAATAAGTTACCCTCTCTACTATCGTCAGATTTAAGAGCAGTTCTCTTGAGTCTTATCTTCGCATTGTATCTCTAAGTTCTGTGAAATATCGCCAACTTCTTCAAATGTATTCACTCTATCGCCTATCACCACTTGAAAACACTTCTTATTTGCTATATTTGTTTTTTGACATATTTCGCCACCAGTCTGACATCTCTGAGCTTCTTCAAAATTACTTTGAACCTCTTCAAACCTCTCTGAACCTTCTTCGAACTATTTTGCATGTATTTGAACCTATTTTGAACCTCATTTAAACAACTTTGTATGCTCTCACAGACTATTCGCACCATTCCTTATCATTTCACCTTACTAAAAACAATGTTTGGATATCAGTGGTAATATTTAGTACCAACTCGCACCCTTCCTCTAGCCTGTGTTATACTTCTTAAGCCTTTAACAGGTTTTTGTTAGGTTTCCAGATCGAGTATCATCACTGTACCTGCCACTGCGCTGGAATTTTGAGAACATCACTGATGAGCAAATCCACAAAGTAATCAAGAAAATGAAACCATACAAGGCATCAAAGAAGGACATGGTGATAGGTCCATTGCATGCTTTAAGGTCTGGAGAATGCTTCCAATTGTATCGAGACATTATAACAGATGCTCCAAATTGCTACAAATGCCATGGAATTGACTTTGAATGCTTTTGAATGACTTTGCACCACTTCAAATGACATTGGCCACCATATAGCTGTTCCAAAACCCTTTTGATACATGCTGCACAACCAGAGTGAGCCATTTTGAGCACCACCGGACACGAGGAGAGATGACAAGAGATTTAGAATGTAATAAGTGCAGTTTTATGTTTCAATGATACAGTGACTCACAAAACTGAGTCAATGTTTTGCACTTTTTAATTTATTGTTGAATAACTTCCCATAAACAACAAAACCAAACAAGGTATTGGTGTACCGAATAACATACAGATCAGGGCTACCAAACAAACAAAGAATTATGTAATTTTAATCATTCCTCATGGAGATATGATCATTTTAATTCAGGGACTTATTGACTCAGTTTTGTGAGGTGGTATCAATATTATGATAAATTGTAATTCTAGTATTTTGTATGACCTCCCTTGGCCTTAATAACTGCTCCCAACCTTCTAGGCATGCTTTTAATCAAATTCTGACACACCTCTGATGGAATATTATTCCACTCTTCTACTACTCTTTCCCATAACTCCCAAATTCCTTTTGGTGCTGTTGGATACTTGTCTAACTGGTTCTTGAGGTGAACCCAATGATGTTCAATAGGACTGAGGTCTGGAGATTGGGCAGGACAATCCAGAAGAGTAATATTGTTGTTCTCCATCTATTTCTTGGCCTTTTTTGAGGTATGCTTGGGGTCATTGTCTTGTTGAAAAATCACCTCTTCTCTAGAAAAATTCCACTCTCCTCCAAGCTAGGCAGCATATGGTCCTTCAAAATGGACACATACTGGTTAGCGTTTATCCTCCCCTCAAGCTCTGCAAGATACCCAACTCCATTCCATCCCATACACCCCCATACCATAATGTTTCCTCCCCCAAATTGGACAGTTCCCTGCACCTCTCTCTCAATCAGCCCCTCTCCCTTCTGTTTCCAGACCCACACTCTCCCATCTGACCCAAACCTGTTGATTTTAGTCTCATCTGACCAAATAACCCTCCTCCAGTCTTCCACAGTCCACTCTCTATACTTCTGAGCAAAAGCCAATCTTGCTTTCCTATGCCTTATACTAAGCAAGGGCCTTTTCTTCTTCGCCACAGCCTTGAATGAGTTTTTTCTGAGAACTCTTCTGACTGTTTCTGAGGAGACTGGAGTGGGGATGATGCTGTTGATGTAATGGGTGGCCTGAACAGCATTTGTAGCCTTGCCAGTGGTGATTTGGGTAAGGATGGCTCTCTGAGAGGTAGATGAGAGCTTAGAAGGACAACCACCAGAGGGGGAATCCAGGTTTGGATGGAGAGCCCTGAGTGTTCTGGATACACTAGACTGGCTGAGGTTGAGTTTAGAGGCAATATTGTGGGTAGAATAATGATTGGAGGCCAGGGAAAGAATGTTTTCCTTCTGAGCAGAGGAGATGGGATGCATTGGAGAATATTGAAGTATGAAGAATGCTAGTCCTAATTAAATACTATAATTTAAGGTCCCATCAAGGGTCACATCACCTTAGAAACCATCTGTCAAGTTTTTGACATTATACAGTTGGTGGAGCATCAGATTCTAATATTTCTGACTACCCCTCACAAAACTGAGTCAATGAGTCCCTGAATTAAAATGATCATATCTCCATGAGGGATAATTAAAATTATATAATTCTCTGTTTGTTTGGTAGCCCTGATCATGTATGTTATTCGGTACACCAATACCTTGTTTGGTTTTGTTGTTTATGGGAAGCTATTCAACAATGAATCAAAAAGTCCAAAACATTGACTCAGTTTTGTGAGTCACTGTATATTGAAGCAATAGGACAAGAACTTTTACTATACTGGGACAATGTACATTTCAAATATTTCTCATTTCTCATTTGTTTTGTGATTTACAAAGTCCTCATTGTTGTATATATTGCCTCATGTTTTCCACATGTTATTGTTTCCTTTTTAGTACTATCCCTTCAAATTGTATATAAACTTGTATTAGTTACTTAGGAGAAAAAGACAAAAAAAAGGGAACAGAGACGAAGTTACCCTCTTCCTTATCATTCAATTTAAGAGCCATTCTCTTGAGTCTTAACCTCACATCGTATCTCAAAGTTCTGCGAAATATCGCAAACTTCTTTGAACTTTCATATTCGCTCCTCGACTTATTGCCTATCGCCCATCGTCTCTAAAAAATAAATCTAATTTTCTATATCCATTCTTTGATACACTTTGACACCAGTATGACTCTTTCAAAACTCCTTGAACTACTTTGAACCTCTTCAAACCTCTCTGAACCTCTTTTGAACATATCTGAACATCTTCGTACCACTTTGAACCTTTTTGGAACATCTTCATACACCTTTAAAGACTATTTGCAACACTCCTTGTCATTTCATGTCTCTCACTACAACATTTGGGTATCAGCAGTGATATTTAGTATCAACTTGCACCCTTCCTCTAGCCTGTATTATACTTCCTAAGCCTTTTAACAGGTTTTTGTTAGGTTTCCAGGTTGAGTATTATCAATGGTCCCAAACTTAGTACTGATCCATGCAAGTGAAGAACTTGTAGCTCACATAGGCCCACTTTTTAGAGCAATGAACACACTAGAGACTACCTCCAGGAATGGGCAAACGTGGAGATGTTAATCATGAAAAACCTGGAAAACCAGACTACACCTCACCATCTGCATGGCACCTGATAGTACAAGCTTATGACCCATGCCTTTGTCATGGTATTTGCTTGCTTTGCTCGCTCAACCTAACACTGGCATAGGCCAGCTCACATTTACATAACACAATGTTTAATCCACAACTCTTCAGTTGCCTTTAGACCTTCAGCCCAAAGTCAACATTTGGGGGTTCATGGTCACACAACTGTTTAGTTGACTTTTAGATAGTACACAACTCTTCAGTTGACTTGGGACCATTGGCCCCAAGTCAATGTAGGGGGTTGTGGTATTACCCATCCCTACCCCCATTCCCACCTCTCTCTCTCCCTCCCCCTTCCTCATCTCCCACTCCCCCATTACCCTCTTCTCCATCTTCCCCTTCCCCTTCCCCATCTCCCCCCTCTCCCCTTCCCCATCTCCCTCTTCCCATTCCTATCCCCACCTCACCCTTCCCCCTCCCCATCCCCCTCTCACTCTCCCATGTTCCCCTCCCCCTTCTACACCCCCTCATACCCCCACCCCACCCCTCATACCTCTTCTCCATCCCCACTCCCTCACACCCCCTCACACCTCCTCACACTCCCTCATACCTCTTCTCCATCCCCCTCCTGCCCACCCCCTTACATCCCCTGCCCACCCCTCACACACCCCTCACACACCCTCACACACCCCTCCACACTCAGCTCACTTGCGAAGTTTCAAACTCCACATCAAACTCAGCCATGCTCCATACAGCTCACCTGTACATATGCAATGATGATGTTTTAAACCCAGCTATACTAGTCAGAGCTGACCAATTCTTACCAAGCCTGACAAATTTTGCATAGTGCTGACCAATTTTACATAATCCCATCAACCATCACTCCCATCATTCCCACAAAACAACCATACCATATGTTATGCATGTCATCCCATCAATCATCACCATTCTTAGCTGAAAAATTCCTTCATTTAGCCTGCCATCACTCCCACAAAATGGTTGTAGCATATGTAATAGACTATCAGACAGACTAGCTTGACTACTCAACAGCTGCCAAACAGAGGACATCACCGCCAGATGTGAACAACATGACCTTCTACCAGCAAACCATTTCAGCACAAGACCAGGACACACAACTACTGACTTGCTACACATGCTCACAAAGACAGTCAAAGATGCATGGAGGAAAGGGCAAGTTGTATCAGCTTTATTCCTAGACATCAAAAGTGCTTTCCCCAGTGTAGACATTAATCAGCTAATCCACAACATGAGGAAAAGGGGCATCCTGAAGGAATACATAGAATGGCTGAAGAGATGCCTAAAAAACTGAAGTACCTCCATATTCCTCAATGACTACCACACTGAGCACTTCCTCATGACTAATGGCCTAGATCAGGGCGACCCCATATCAGGAATCTGCTACCTACTATACAATGCAGACATACTAAAGATAACAATAATCAGAGATGGCAAATACATTCTCCTATATGTGGATGATGTACTAATACTCGTAACAGGAAAGGACCATGACAAAATCCAAAATATCATGAACAGAACTGATGGAGTCTTTGCATGGGCAAAAATGCACAATTGTGAATTCGGGATTGGAAAATTCCAATTGCTCAACATCTCAAGGAAAATGATACTGCACATGCTCAACCCCAGAAAAAGAATGCCCCTACCATGAAGAATGCTCATCCTCAGTAATCACCACATCCATCCCATCATCAGACACAGCTAAATTCCTAGGTATAATTGTCAACAACAAACTCAACTGGAAAGCGCAAGGCGCTGCAGCTCTGGCAAAGGGGCAGAGTTGAATTATCCAGTTTGCCAGAATGACATGGGCATCACACAGAACCATGGCAAAGTTCATATGCAAACTATACTAACCATTGCAGTGCTGCACATGCTATACACGGTGGACATTTTTTTCACACCACAGAAGAAAGTAGGCAAAAGAGTGGGTGAAGACAGACCCAGGCAAGCAATAGCAAACAAGCTTGCATCCATACAGTGACAAGCAGTGATTAAGATTACAGGGGCGATGAGAACCACAGCTACTGACATCCTGGACATCATGGCAGGGCTGCTACCTTTCCACATCCTGATTGACAAGCACCGACATGGGGCATGCTACATTTGGCAACACTCCTGAAAAGTCACCCACTACATGGACTGATGAACAATGCTGCCAAATGACTGGTAAAGCAACACCCCACCCCACTCCATGACCTCATGCATGCATTTGGAATACAGCCACATAAAATTGAAACAATCAAAGTGTCAAGACAAAGCACCAAATGGAAACCACATGTCAAAGTCCACATCGCAAAAAACAAGGATGACATGATCAAGGAAATGCATGAAGACAAATCAGACATAAAAGTATTCACAGATGGATCAGGCATGGAAGGCAAAATAGGTGTGGCCATGGTACTATACTGACAAGGAAGGCTAAAATCACAGGTATGGTACAAACTGGGAGCGCAATCATAACACATGGTATATAAAGGGGAGGGAATAGCGATGGTGCTGGGAACAAAGCTGATAAACTATGAATGGGGTATATGGTCAGCCACTTTCTGTGTTGACAGTCAGGCTACAATAAAAGCTATACAACTGACCAAACCAAAACCAGACACTATGTCTTCAACATGCTATACAAGAGCTTAGAGCGAGTGAGGAACCAGCACCCAGGAATAAAGATCATGGTCAGATGGACACTGGGACATGAAGGAATTGAAGGGAATGAGAGGTCAGATAAAGAGGCAAAGAAGGCAATAATAGAGGGCAGTAGCGACCAAAACACACCTCCAAAACAGCTAAGGAAGACACTCCTGCACAGAAAATCTGTGCTGGAGTGGGACTACAACAAGAAGCTTGAGGCACAAGCACAAAAGTGATGGGAAGCCTCCCCATGACATGCACTTCTAAAAAAGATGGACCCAATGGCAGTATCACTCAAGTATCTCAAATTAATCATGGACATGCCAAGAAAACATGCCAGCATCCTAACACAACTACAGATGGGGCATGCACCACTAGCTAAGCACTTATATTGTATCAGAAAAGTGGACTCACCAACATGCCCAGCATGCCAACAGAATGAGGAAATAATAGAACACCTTATCCTGCACTGCACACCACACCATACTGCCAGACAAGTAGACTTTAAAGTGCTAACAACGTACTTATTGCCAATATGTAAACTGGCAATTTTGTTGTCTTCTCATAATACTCATTGATCTTTGTACATGCAGCTTTGAGGGCAGGGACAAACTGCTCATACTTTGAATGTTCAGCACGAGATAACCATGCCCTGTGAGGTGCTTTGAGAGCCAGTATGGCTAGATGGAGACCCATCCCTATCCCCACCCTTATCCCATTGATGCTTGTTCAGATGAAAAGGTTTGCTGTGCATTGTCAGTGTGCTAGTATTGTTGTCTCATGTATTTAAATGATTTAAGGGGAAAGGAAGGCACCCCAGGAGTCTGGGCAATTTTCTGCATTCATACCATTTTTTATATATTTTATTTCACTCTATTCTGCCTTTTCTATGATTTTCTATGATTTTATTCCTATTTTATGATATATTTTGGCTTTTTCCATGTTGGTACATGCTGACAGTTCTATTTTTAGAGGCAGGACCCCTTCTGGACATTTACCCATCAAGGTGACATCATCCTGCAGCTTGATCCATTTATTTCCACCTTTTTGCTATTTTTAGCTTACTATTTGATTTTTGGCTCTATCACATATACTGGGCATTGACAGATGGGTCCTTAGAGTTTTCTCTTTGGATTCCCCTCTGTTAGGTGCACCTGAAGTGTTTGTATTTTGTAGTATAATTTTTTTTTTCCCCATTTATTCTCCATTGTGGTGTACCATATGTCAGAGATAATAAGTGTGTACAAATGTAATCCTCCTTGTCTCGTTTCTGCTTGTCCATCCATGTCCTCCTCATCTGCAATGAGTAGCCACTAAGTGGTTCTCAAGGCACCAACTGGTGCAGTAACAAGTGGCTCTTGGGCCAAGTTTAGTGTATGTTTGTTGTGCATGTCACCTGTTTGTTCCTTGTCTGTTCCTTGTCTGCTCCTTGTCTGTTCCTTGTCTGTTCATTGCCTGTTCATCATCATTGTTCTTCTTCCTGCTACTCTATTTCTGGCATGGTTGGTATCTCCCAGAAGATGTCATGGAATTGGTTGGTGGCTACAATGAAATGGAATAGTGTGCATAGTGTTTTTGGTATTGTGAGTAGTTTTGTAATGTTAATGGCTGTGCTGCCCATGCTGTTTTGTAGGGTCCAGTCTGGTGTTTTTCCACATGTGGAAATAACCAAAACCAGGACTGGTTACCATATTAGGCAATATTAAGAAAACTGGACCTTAACTGGTCCAAACTGATTCAAACTGGTGCAAGAACAAACTGGTCAACAACTGGTTATCATCAGTTCAAACTTGTTTTGGGTGTACAAGTGGCCATATTGTGGCTGTGCAAAAACCAGTCCTAAAGCCAGTCAAGAACTGCAGTTTTGTCATCATCCAAGTGAACATAACTGAACTGCTGGTCCAGTCATGATCAGTTTAGTTTAGTTCAGTTATCAGTTATTTTGCAGTTATATGAACTGGACCTTAAAGCACTACACATTGTTGCTGTTCATGTCACCTCTAATACTCTCTCAGTCCTCAATCCAAAAGAGAAAATGTCATATTTCAAGAAACATTGGTTAACCAAACTTCAGGGTGATGTCACAAAATGCATTGAAGAAGTGGTAAGCAAGCATTTTCTCATCATTACTTTTACATGCTGATTCATGTTTTAGTTCAAGGAATGGTATCTGCTACTTAGTCTGGATTTGGATCCTCAGGAATCTGAAATGTCAAAAAAGAGAAAATGGCAGATTCATGCCTTACTTTGTGAACTTAGTACAAGAATAATACTGCTGATTCACATCCTGGTGTTTCTTTGCATTTTGAGGCATATGTACATGAATGGATACAAAAGCAAGATGTGGGCACTGAACCTCAGTGTTTGCAGGCAAATGATTGAGGTGTCAAAGAAAGAACATGACATATAAATACAACTATAGGTGTGTACATAAATGTGTCAATGAGACTCAAGAAGAGAAGATGAGGGCAAAAGGTGTAGCAAGAAGTATGTAAATGGGTCATGGGAATGTCAGTGGATGTAAATGAGAGGTGGCAGCACAAAAAAGAGTCATCACAATGATGCATCATGGGAAGGCCAATGTTGCCATACTTTCCAACATGTTAGTGAGCAGGTACCAAATGGCTGGTTTGCAATTAAATGGTGGAGGGTGAGTGCTCATACTTGAAGACTCAAGGTTCAGATGACTTATCATGAACTTTTTAAGGTCAGTTGCTCTCACTATCATCCTATGTGGGCCTCACTAGCCTGCGACTATCTACCCATCATTAGAGAATGGCAGGGGTAACCCTGGGGTATTCTAGGCTACCCTTACCTCTACCCTCCAAAACCCCTTGTTGAATTTTTAGAGGACTCGTTAGAGTATAAAACACTTCATTAAGTTAATAAACTATTTACAATGAATATTTATACTAGCATGGGACACTGCCCTGTAATTAAATCTAAAACAACAAGGTGATGTTACTAATGACTGTGGCTATACACCACAGCTGTTTGGTGTTGGTATCGGTGTTGCGTAATGCATGTACCACTGCCCAATTTCAACACCCCTTACCCCTTGAAAGGATCAGGGTTTTGAGGGGTATGGGTAAGGGTACGGAGGGGTATGGAGGATACAAAATACCCCCAGGGTAGTGCACCAGGGTATTGTCACAAGATGACTCAAATCACTTCTACTATGAATTGTTTCAAAAAAAAGGACTTCTGGCCACTTTCTTAAGTTGGTGGTGTAATAGTGCTATATAGTAACTGTTATAAACCAGACTGGCACTAGGAAATGACCAATCCTAGGAACAGAAATCCAATAGCAGCAACACTGGCATTGTTGATTGTCAGCAAGGGCATGTTGGGATCATAGCAGTAACACATTCTCAGTTGGCAGTGGTGAGGCACAGTTTGTAAACCATATAACATCAAAACATTAATCTAAGGTAAATGGAATGTATATTATCCAAATTTAGCATAACCTCTGCATAAGTCTTAATGCAAATTATCTTTATTATGTGCCCCCCATCCAGAAATTCTACCTACCCTCAGACCCCTCCCAAGGGTAAGGGTTGGCTGAGGGTATAAAATTCTGTACCCTCACCCCCACCCTCACCTACCCTTGACAAATACCTCCAGGGTTTTGCATACCCCTGCCATTCACTACCCATCATGTCATCTTCCATTTCAAGTGAATGTGCATTTTCACAAGGTGGCATTACCATCACCAAATGTTGAAACTGACTCAAAGGAGATATCGTTGAGGCACTGTGCAATCTGACATGATCTACTATACTGTTTTGGGACCCAGCTCCTTCCTCAACTCTCTCAAAGAGCTCAATGGAGATGGTGAGGATGGTGAGGATGGTGAGGATGGTGGAAGCTGCTGATGGTTGGAATGATTTGCTGATGGAGGACGGGGATGATAATTCAGAGATGGACACTGAATCAGATGTAGATTAGCTGGACTAACTACTAGTTTTCCACTGCTCATGTTGTAAAATATGTAAAATATGTACTTTCTATGTCAAAAGTTGTGGCTTGGGCCAAGCCACCTCAGGCCAAGCCAAAGCCAGGGCTTTTGGGCCAAGCCAGGCTGGAACATCACGAAGTTGGAATAATTATTCTAAAGACAGTGGGAGCTCTCACGAATGTGAATAGATGATATCGTCAAGGCGGGCCTTAGATGATCAACTACTGAAAACATGAGAAACCGAACCATGAATGAGCGTTGTGCACATACATACCTGTGTTGCTTGTCAACGGGATGGGAGCAGAAGGAAAGCAACACATATAAACTTATTTGTCTGTGTCTCGGCTTCTGCTAGCCCCTACCATGCAAATTGAAAAGGAGGCCAGATGCTTGATGCGGATAGCGGAGCTACATAGTCGCGTAGAGGCCTACTTATGTCATTGACGTCACCGTGATGGGTCGCCGGGCCGTAGTTCCGTGACTTGTATTATTGTATGTAGTTCTCACAAATGTCTATCTCCCACACACTGGCAGCCCATATGGGCTCGGACACAGTGCGCACCACCACTAGCAGTGATTGATGTACACCACCTCCTCTCTATTCCTCCAAACACTCGCAGACGCAGGTATCACGCATGCCTTCGTCAACTGGGGATCAGATCATCCTGCGCTGCTTGAGGATCTTGAGCGGCAGCGTGTTCAAGGTCAAAGCGGTACTTTGACCGGGAAAACGAAGCCGGAGATAGTGATATGCCCAAATGAGATGGTAGCGCTGAGCGCTGCGCAGGGGTATGCGCAGGTTGTTGGGAGACCTGCTGTTGTTATCGTTCATGTCGATGTGGGTACTCAGGTTCGTTTTAGAGTTTTTTTTTTTGGTTTGGTTTTGGTTTTTGGTTATATTGTGGTGTCGTGGTTGAACGTGGCGTGCGTGCGTAGGCTATGGCGGGAGCCATTCATAATGTTGATCGAAGTAGGACCCCGGTTCTGATATACGCTGGAGCTTCTCCGTTCACCTGTGAAGGGGAACATAAGGGAGGGAGGAATGAATGGATTATGTGGATGCAAGGTGAGTTTTTTTTTTTTTTTTTTTCGCTCTGCGTAGGACAATGATTCTTATGCTATTGTGGACGGTTGCAGATATACCTGATCAATCCGCTATAGTACGACAGTATATGCGTTATACGGCGCAAATCATGAGCGGAGCAACAGTTTCTCAGGTTGTCAGGCGGGGTTTGCAAATGTACGTGCTCTTGAATTGCATTATACCACCAGTGGCTTAGTTCCCTTGTATGGATTGAACAGCGCCACGAGCGACCCAAAAGGTCCGGTTTATCTCTGGGCTCGTCGCGAAGTCATGGAAGAACAAGTCCCCTCGTCACTCATGGAATCTCCATCCTCACTCCACAAATGGCCCTCCATCTCACCCACAGCCTTATCTCCAACAGGTACGCACGCCAACCCGCCCCACCCACATCTAACCCACACACCACCTCACACAACCCAATCTCCCCCGCAGCCGCAACCCGAATCAGCTCCGCCCTCCTCTCCGCCCATTCTCCACTCATCATCACCTCCTTCCTCGGACGAAACCCACACGCCGTAGCAGCACTCACATCCCTCTCCACCCTCCTAATCATCCCGATCTACCTCGCCTGCCCCAACACCGTCAACATCCCCTTCTCCCACCCATACTACTCCGGCGTCACCTTCCTCGCACCAGGCACGCATTCCCCCCGCCTCGCCATCGCAGACGTTATCCTTATCGTAGACTGCGATCTTCCGTGGATACCTGCGAATGATAAGCCTAGGGACGATGCGCGTGTTTTTGTGGTGGATGGGGGAGATGCGCTTAAGACTAATGTGGGGTTCTGGCATGTTGGTGCTGAGATGGTGTGTAATGCGGATGCGGAGATGGCTCTGGGTCAGATTGTGGAGGCTGCGAGGAAAATGGACGAGCAGGCGGGTGTGGTTGGGGAAACTGTGCTTGGGAGTCAGCTGCTTGAAGATCGTGCAAAGGCGTTGGCGGCGGAACACCGGGAGATGGTCCGTGCGATGGACGATGTGGAGAATACGTATCCAGAGGTGGTGGAGGCGTCTGCTGGTACCCCAGTGGCGTCTGTTACAGTACCGAATATGATGGGAGTGCTCCGTCGGACGATTCAAGAATTGACGCCGAGTCATGGTTTGGAAACTCTCGTTCTGAACGAGGGGATCAGTAATCACCCCAAAGTCTGGTCTCATATGCGGCCTGAGGTCCCTGGACACATGTTTACCTCTGGGGGGTCGTCGTTGGGATGGGCGTTGGGCGCAGCTGTGGGTGCGCACATTGGTGGAGGGGTCGTTGGTAGACATGAGTTGATCGTTGGGATCGTTGGGGATGGATCGTTCTTGTTTGGTGGACCCAGTTCTGTCTTTTGGATGGCGAGGAGATATAATACGGTAGGTTGATAGTTCATCACGGGTTGGGGTTATCTGATATCTACTTGCATTTCAGCCATTCTTGACTGTCATCCTCAACAACGGTGGATGGAAAGTAAGTGCATTGCATGCGTTATACGTAAGAAAATGTCATTTCTCAAACTTATAGTCTCCTAAACTGTCTATGCTCGGTGTCCATCCGACTGGCTACGGCAGCAAAGCATCTGGCGATAGACTCTCAGTAGGTTTCGGCCCTGATCCCCCGGACTACGCCCAAATCGCCGTCGCAGCGTCAGCTGGATGGGCATGGGGTACGCGCGTCACTACCGGTGGGCAATCCGCCTTGGAGAGTGCGATCTCGGAAGGGATCAGGGTAGTTGTTGATGAAGGACGGTGTGCTGTTGTCGATTGTGTTGTGGAATAAATTTAAATTTAAATAAATAAATAAAAATGTTATTTTGTTCATAAGTTTAGGCATTGATCGATCGACTAAATTAAAATATACTTCCGCCTTCGTGACGTCACTTGTTACGATCATTATCACATGCTCAAAGCTTTGAAAATGTGTATAAAGAGGGGGATTCTCTGGCTTTCCCCCTTTTCTTTACAACCAACATCTTTACGCGTCATTTTTAATCATGAATTCTTCCAGTGGTGAACCCAAGTAACCGCCTTTTTTTGACTACCACCCACTTGCGTACTTAACTACTATTTCTTTTCTTTTCAGCAAGACTTCCGGTCAAATGCACTCCATGAAAGGAAGCGCTGTAGAAGCCGTACGTCCGCCTCACCAATCCCTTTCACCCACCCACCCACTCATCCCCGTCCAATTTAGATTGGCAACCTCACTGGCTCGAACTCTTGGAAGAATTCCGGAAAGCGGGAGCACGCCGAGGGAGAGACCGAGTACAAGGCTGCTCAAGCCCAGGGATACGTCGAAGGCACTATGGATCGTCTCGCTGGGTACAAGGATACGGTCGTTGGCGCGCTTACTGGCGATAGTACTCAGCAGACTTCAGGTTGGTTTTTTTGTTTTTTTTTTTGGTGGATTTATGTAGGTATTGATCCTTTTGCGCTGCAGGAAACATCCAGAAGAAGAAGGGAGAGGCGAAGCAGGAGGTTAATAAGTCTTCGGTTTAGAACTAGATATAGATTGTCAGCAGTATTCTTTTTTTTTGTTGGGGATATTATGTCTTGTAAATATTATAGAGGTGACTGGGTTAGCGATTCCTAACAAGGGTATATAAGGCATGTGAACACATCATTCAGAGACAATAGCAAGAAATGATACGTGCTATATATACTTCACGACCGACGAGTCAAAACAGACAAGAATGAAATCCGCGTAGGTCTTGAGCGCGAGTGATTGGGAGGTATTCCTCCATCATCCTCTGGCTCATGAAGGTACGCATCACTAACATCCTGGTCATCCGATAGGAGAAATCGTGAGAACGGACAAAATCACATTCTATTACGGACATCCTGCGTGTTACACAGGATTGTATACTGCGCATTCGCCGACAGGCTAGATGAAAGACCTTTGACGATCCTTCACAAGATAGCGATGTTACCGACGATGATCGCTGATCGCGCAAAATAGCTCGAAGCCTAGACAAGCTGGGTTAATTATTTGTGAATATCCAAGCGAGTCGGAAAATGGACGAACAATCTCTCAGTATTTGGGGCAAAGGGAAACGGTTGAAACGGAAAGGACGTATTTAGGCGAGGATTAGACCTTGAGCCAACCGTGTAGTAAGTATGTACTGCCGCGTATCGGTCTAAATTGCGGCGCAGCAGTTTGGATGCGGTTCTTCCCGTGTTCCATCCATTCCACAACCATAACTAACCTCGGTAGTTTGCCCCCCGACACAATACAAGGGATTATTGGGTGTTGGGACGAGACCGGTTGCCGACAGACGCGCTTAGGAGCGGAAATGAGGTAGAAGTTATTATTATTCATATGTGACTACTGCCGTGTGACAAGACTTAACTCCCCCTCAAGTCACATATCGGATGTATGTTTTGGACGTGCAAGGGCTTTTGTAAGGATATCAACCGTTTGTTCTGGGTTCTCGGTATACGTAATTAATCCTTGTTCGACGAGTTCACACGGACCCAAATGTGCGGCGTGCCATCCGGAATCCGGATTGTAATGTGCTTGCTGCGGTTATAATTTATGGAATTGTTGGTTATTGGCGCCATTGTAGGTAGTAAGGAAAGGAAGGCATGCGGCGCTGGCTCATGGTAGGTCCCAGCGTGGTGCCGGCTCCTAGAGTCCTATTCGACAAGCAGCGCCAGTGTAATGTTGGCCTGGTTTAACTGAATTTTCCAAATGTTGGAATCCTTAATCCGACGAGTGGTTCTGAAGCACCTTAGATTTGCTGAATTTGTTCAGACTTCAGTGGACAACCTGGCTTCACCTTGGAGTAGGTAGGTGTTGAAATTAAATCCTGATGCATGCTGCATACATGAGGCAATGCATGCAGCACACACATGTTACTGCGCTTACTGCGCATACATGTGGTAAACACATTCTCGAGTCATGTGACATCCTTACTATTATGTATATAAGGAGAACCTGTGCTATAGAAGATATACAGTGTTCTTACCTCTACTAAACCCTAGCTCTAAGACTAACTAAACCCCAGGTAGGTTATAAGGAACGTGTCATCTCTTCCTCTGTGCAGCGTATGTAGTCTGCTCCAACAGTAGGTAGCTTACCATATGTATGTACATGGGGCCCATATGGGCACATCAAACAGAAAGACTGTATGGGCCCACATCCATGATTTCTCAAATGATAGGCATCGGAGGGAATCATCATCATATGGGCCCACTTCCATAATTTCTTAGGTGTATTGGCCCATATGGACATACTGTTGGATGGCGTGCTGCTTCTCAGCGGTGACACTGATTCAAAACCCAATACCCCTGTTACTGTGGGATGAATTTGTGGCCACATCGAGGTTGAGCATGAGAGAAATGCTGATTTCCTCAAGAACCCATGCCCTGCAATTGAACCATGTCTCTGTGCCACAGTCAGAGCATGGATCCATGCAGTGCAGGAGGATGAGCTTATATGATCAGTCATGTAGTTGGTGGATGAGTGTTATGGAAACACTAGCATTACATAATATTACAAAACAAATTCATTTTTCTCTTTAGTATTAAGTACTCGTATAAATATTACATTGGCACGAGCCATGAGAATATTAGTAGCAGTCAGAGTAGACGATTCAATGGCGATTCAGGTCCGATTCATCTGAGTGAATCACCCTTGAATCGCGTGTGAATCGATATATCACTCTGACCGTCAACTTTCATACAAGCGATTCAATGGTTGATTCAGCTGCCTTGTACATTCATGTGGCACTTGATGAATTTCAACTGGATTTATATGATGTTCTCACCTTTGTCTCCTGCAATGAATCCATGGCTCCATGATGGAATGCTCGCACCAAAAAGCTTATATTCTGCTACAACAAACTGCAACAAGAGTATGATTACCACATGTTGTTGGAGCAGACTACATACGCTGCACAGAGGAAGAGACGACACATTCCTTATAACCTATCTGGGGTTTAGTTAGTCTTAGAGCTAGGGTTTAGCAGAGGTAAGAACACTGTATATCTACTTTGGTACAGGTTCTCCTTATATACATAATAGTAAGGATGTCACATGACTCAGGAATGTGTTTACCACATGTATGCACAGTAAGTGCAGTAACATGTGTGTGCTGCATGCATGGCCTCATGTATGCAGCATGTTGGAATTAATTTCAACACATGTGCAGGTGCATCTCAAGGCTCAGAAATTTTTTCCATCTTCTCAATTCTGGCAACCATGCACTGAGTTCTATGTCTGAGATGTCCATGTTGTCTTCAGTTTCCAGTTTTGAAGGTGATGAGATGAGTGGTGACAGCTCAGACTTCAGTTCAAATGTCTCAGATGATGTCTGGGAAGAAATTTTGGGTCACAATCGGCTGGAAAAGACTATGCTTGGATCTGATACCTCCATCACATCTGGACCTTTTGCCACCAGTCTCTCTGACCTTCCTGAGCTCATTTCAGTTGAATGACATTCCTCCAGCTCATTGGGATATGTGATGCTGCCCCATATTGACACTAATTGCAACATTTGTGCCATAAGTGCATCAATTTTTGCCTCTAGCACTGGCATGGGAACAGGATTAGGACTGGGATCAGAAGTTGAAGGTTCAGACATAATGATTTGAGCTGTGATGAGTCACTTCCTTGGCAAATTCAAAACTTGTTCTTTGGGACCTCTCCAAACATTTATGGGTCACATGATTTGGTAACTCAGCTACCAAACTTGGTAAAACCCATGATTTTGTAACTCATCAATTGTTCAGTTCATCAAGCACTTTGGATCAATATCCCTTCTGACAGTGCCTGATCTTGGGAATAGTACTGAATTCAGCTTGTAACTAAAATAGTTGTCTGAATAGAGTAAGGTAAATCTCAACTAAACCAAATCTGATAAGTTGTCTGGTTGCAGCTATCCTAATGATGAGCTCTGCCTCTCTGATCCATCATGCCACTTTTGCCTGCACTCTGGACATGGCAGGGACCATGGCCATCATCCTGTTCACAGAGAAGTACCAAAGCTGCACCCCATACATCATTATGGGAATAACACAGGTGTGATATAATAGCCTATGTTGGTCCAGGATGAGCCCCCTCCCAGCATTGCCTAACATCCCTATAGCCTTCACAGTGGTGATGGTGATAGGTCCATTGCGTGCTATAAGGTCTGAAAAATGCTTCCAATTGTATCAAGACATTATGACAGATGCTCCAAATCACTACCAATGCCACAAACTCAATTTTGAACCCTTTTCAAACTATTTCAGATGACTTTGAATGACTTTGAATGACTTTGAACAATTTTGAACAATTTGGGACAGTTTGAATGCTTTCAAATGGCTTTGCACCACTTTGAATGATGTCAGCCACCACATAACTGTTTTGAAATCCTTGCAATACATGCTGCACATCTGGAATGAGCCACTGCTTCGCATATCAAACACCACTGGACACGAGGAGAGACCACAAAAGATCTAGAATGTGATAAATATGGTGATAATACTCAATCTGGAAACCTAACAAAAACCTGTTAAAAGGGTTAGGAAGTATAACACAGGCTAGAGGAAGGGTGCAAGTTGGTACTAAATATCATTGCTGATACCCAAATGTTGTGTTTAGTGATGCAATGATAGGTCCACTGCATGCTCTAAGGTCTGGAGAAGGTTTCCAATTGTATTGACACACTATGACAGATGCTCCAAACTGCTACAAACAATATGAAATCCTTTTTGAACACTTTCAAACTATTTTGCACTACTTCGAATGACTTCAAACCATTTCAAACCATTTCATGACATTTCAAACACTTTCGCAGAACTGTGTACCACTTCGAACGACATCAGCTGCCATATAGTTGTCCTAAAACCCTTTTCAATACATGCTGCACAAGTAGAGTGAGCCATTTCATTGCATATTGAGTGCCACTGGACACGACGAGAGACGACGAGAGACTTAGAATACAATAAGTGCAGTTGTATGCTTCAATGATATATTGAAGCAAAGAGATAAGTACTTCTACTATATGGAGACACTGTATGTTTCATTTATTTATCATTTCTCATTTGCTTTATGATTTACAAAGTCCTCATTGCTGCACATATTGCCTCATATACTACACATATTAGATTTCCTTTTTAGTACTATCTCTTTAAAATGTATATAGACTTGTCCTAGTTACAAAGAAAAATGAAAGGGAACAGAGAGAAGAGTTACCCTCTCCATTATTGTTTAATTTAAGAGCCATTCTCTTGAGTCTCAGCTTCACATCGTATCTCTAAGTTCTGTGAAATATCGTGAACTTCTTCAAACTTTCATATTCACCTTCGACTTATTGCATATCACCTATCATCTCTTGAAAAACACTTTCCACTCACTACACTCATTCTTCATTATACCTCAAACCACCTCTGAACCTTCTTCACACTATTTTGCACATCTTCGAGCCTACTTCGAACTATTTCACACATCTTCAAACTTACTTCAAACTATTTGCACATCTTCAAACTTTTTCATATGCCTCTAAAGCCTATTCCCAACACACCCCATCACATCATGTCACTCACTACAACTTTTGGGGTATCAGCAGTGATATTTAGTACCAGCTTGCACCCTTCCGCTAGCCTGTATTATACTTCTTAAGCTTTTTAACAGGTTTTTGTTAGATTTCTGGGTCAGGTATTATCAGTGAAATAATAAGGAATGTTGTGAATAGTCTGTGGGAGCATACAAAGTTGTTCAAAAGAGTTCGAAATAGGTTTGAAGATGTGCAAAGTAGTTCAAAGAGGGTTCAAAAATGTGTGAAGAAGTTCGAAGAGGTTCAAAGTAGTTTCAAAGAGAGTCAAAGGTGTCAGACTGGTGTCAGAGAGAGAATATAGCAAATAAGAAATGTTTGTTAAGAGGCAATAGGCAATATGCAATAACTTGAGGAGCGAATATGATAGTTCGAAGTTTGTGATATTTTGCAGAACTTCGAGATATGACGTGAAGATAAGACTCAAGAGAACAGCTTCTAAATCAAACAATAATGGAGAGGGTGACTTCTTCTATGTTTTTCTAAGTAACTAGTACAAGTCTATATACATTTCTGAAGAGATAGTACTAAAAAGGAAATGTAACATGTGTAGTGCATGAGGCAATATGTGCAGCAATGAGGACTTTGTAAATCATAAAACAAATGAGAAATGATAAATAATTGAAATGTACAGTGTTCCATATAGTAAAAGTACTTATCTTTTTGCTTCAATATATCATTGAAGCCTCTAAGCACTATCATCATGTCCTAAATCCTTTGTCATCTCTCCTCGTGTCTGGTGGCGCTTGATATGCAGTGAATTGGCTCACTCTGGTTGTTCAGCATGTATCAAAAGGGTTTTGGAACAGCTATGTGGTGGCCAACATCATTCAAAGTAATGCGAAGTTCTTTGAAAGCATTTAAAATGTTGCAAAATGGTTTGAAATGGTTCAAAGTCATTCAAAATCATGCAAAGTTGTTCAAAAAGTGTTCGAAATTGATTTCATGGCATTCGTAGTGGTTTGGAGTGTCTGTCATAATGTATCGATATGATTGGGAATCTTCTCCAGACATTAAAGCACACAATGGACCTATCAGCAGTTTTATGTTTCAATGATATATTGAAGCAATAGGACAAGAACTTTTACTATACTGGGACAATGTATGTTTCATTTATTATCATTTCTCATTTGTTTTATATTTTACAATACCTTTATTTGCTGTGCATACTGCCTTGTGTTTTCCACATGTTATTGTTTCCTTTTTAGTACTATTCATTCAAATTGTATATAGACTTGTACTAGTTACTTGAAATAGATAAGAAAAGGGGAACATAGAAGGAGTGACCCTCTCCTATCATTTGATTTAAGAGCCATTCTCTTGAGTCTTAGCCTCATGTTGTATCTCTAAGTTCTGCAAAATATTGTGAACTTCTTTGAACCTTTGTATTAGTATTAGTCTCTCAACTCATCACCTATTGTCTATCGCCACTCAAAAAACACTTCCCATTCACTATATTCACTTTTTGATATACCTTGACACCAATCTGACTCTCTCAAAACTCTTCAAACATTTTAGAACTTCCTCAAAACTACTTCAAACCTCTTCAAACCCCTTCAAACCTTCTTTGAACTAATTTGCACATCTTTGAACCTATTTTAAACTCTTTTGAACAACTTTGTATGCCTCTAAAGACTATTCGCAACATGCCTCATCATTCCACATCTCTCACTACAACTTTTGGGTATCAGCAGTAATATTTAGTACCAACTTGCACTCTTCCTCTGACTCATGTTATACCATCTGAAGCCATTTAGTAGGTTTTGTTTTGGTTTCAGGGTTGAGTATTATCAATGGCTCTGGTAGGAAAGAAATGTGCATGCTCCTTGAACAGGAGTTTGCAGTCAAACTTAAATCCCAGGTACCTCCAGTGTACCTTGGGATGGAGAAGGGCAGCCCCCATGCAGGATATAAATCCAAGATCGATGGGAGGAGGATTGAACTGCGCCACCTGTGAAAAGTGGAAAACTTCAGACTTGAAGGTGGATATAGCTGTAAAGAAGATAAAGTTGGAATACAAGCTGAAGATAGTTTAGCTGGGGCATATCAACTGTGACCACAGTGTTGGGCACACCTTGCTCTCACGAAATGCTGCTGCATCAAGCTCAAGCAGTGGATGGTCTGATGCAGGATCAATGACTCCCTCTGGTTACTTTAGAGGAGAACTACAGGTGCAGGATCTGAGTCTTCCACTGGTCGACCCTTACAACTTCAATTTTGGTGCCTATGATAACATCAACAACACTAATAATTGAACAAGTATGTATGAATTTTGTAGGGCACTACTAGACTGTTATACTACAGAACTGTCAGAACCAGAAGAAATACCATGCCATATGCATGATCATGTAGCACAGCATGCTTATGCTCAGAAAAGTTTGGCTTTGAGGTTTTCACATCAAGCCTTTCCTGCTCATAGCCATGCTGTACAAGCATGAGCATGCAGAGGTTGAGGTTGGGCTTGAGATGATGAGAAAGACAAACTTTCTGCAATGAATGGGTCTTCTGAGCCTGAATTATCAGAGTCAAGCTCTCTTTATTTCTCTTTGCACTGCATTGCAAATGAATGAAGACTGATGCAAGCAGCAACCCAGTATGTTGCAAGTATGTGGCTGTCCTTGTCACGGATGTTTACATGGAGATTCTTGAGTGAATGGAAATGTCCTTTGAGAAACCCAATAGCATGTTCAGACCAAATGTGCAGCTTAGAAACCTGAGTATTGAAAGCATTGTTTTCAGGAAGATCTCACTCTGGCTTCTTGTATAGTGCCACTATCTCTAAGCCAACATTGGAATGTCGCTGGTCTGCTCAAAATGGAGACATACCAGATATGCTAAATCAACCCATACCCATTCACCATCCTTCATAACATTCTTGTAGTCACTTGTGAGTTGTGTTCCACCCCATGCTGTTGAGTCATGTGTGCTTCCTGTATATCCATATCCAAAATCAATTATTCACAGGTTAGGAAGTGAAATGATCTTTGAATCAAGTTAGATTAGTCTTGGGTAAGATAGATAGTTTTCAATCTAAATAACTTTTGGCAAACCCATGTGGTCGCTCTGAAAGTGGCACAAGAGTTCCATCGATGAAGCACCACCCATCACACCAAACTTTGCATCAGTGCTTATGGACCCACTTCTTCACTGCTTCCTTTTCCTCTGCAGTGGGAAAATGCACTGCTTCATCCATGAACTCTGTCCTCAGAATTGCTGCCATAACCCACTGAGCAACAAGACTGTTCCCTTCCTACATCCTGCCCAGTTAGCAACCCTCCAAAAACTCACTGCATTGCCATCATGACTGAACCAATACAGTGTGATGGCCAATTGTTCTTTCTCTGGTGTCTGGGTATTATTGGAGTTGTTCTGGAATACAGGATCTGATAGCATCGAATGTCAGAGGAGTGACCTGCAGTTCTTCATGGAATTTGTTGGGATGGGGGCTTTTGAGTGTCATAAGTATGTGGCACATTGCCGATGGTCCTTGAGGAAGCTCATTGTGAGGCACTTCATATCAATTTGCATACATCTGTTCAATCTGCTGATGAACCCATTGTCGCAGATGGGCCCAGCAGTCTCCAGGATTGAAAACTCCCCCACTGTAACCTTCCTCACTGTACTCAGAAGCACCCATTAGCCCTGTGTCCCCATCCCCATCCTTACCTGAGATCTCCAACATGTCACTGGCAAAGTCTGACTCTTCATCACCACTAGCCCAGACAAGCAGAAGTAAAACCAGAGATGATAGAAGATAAAGATGATGAGATGGTGGAGATGGTGGAGTGGATGTCTCAGGTTGATGTGCAGGCAGTGGAGAAGTCTGAAAATGGCAAAATGCACTTACCTAAGTGCATGCCCCTGCAAATCTTTGATGGTACCATGGAGAATACAAAATCATTTATCAGCTATATATCAAGATTCAAGATCACTACTACCAAGGTCAGGACTTGGTCAGGAATACACTGGACTTCTGATCAGAGGTGGTTGGAGGTGTTCAGGAGTTCCAGACAGAATCCACCAGGCTGTAGCATGCCAGGTGGAAGGGGGCCAGAGAGGACTTGGCTTCAACTTGTAAGAAGTTGTGCCCTTTTCCTTGTCAGTTGTCCAATTTCAGGCAGAGAGCATGCAGATGTCCAGCAGGTTAGGGTGAAGATAGAGTGAAGCAAAGGTTATGAAGTGATTGAAGTTGAGAGGAGTTAAGTGATTAAAGATTTAGTTCAGGAATGAGTCGAGGATGATTAAAAGGTTGATATTAGGCAAAGGATGACACAAGGCAAGATACAAGCAATAGGCAATGTAATGCACAAGTACAAGTAATTTGCAAACTAGAGACCAAGGCTAAGCTATGGGTGCTTAAATAACAAGGGCCAGAAGAATAATGGGTAATGTGGAAGTTTACTATTGGGTCTTGGTAAGTGTCCATGACTGGAATTGGTAAGACTGTATTAGGAATAAAGTGAGTAAGCAAATGATTACTAAGGCACATGATGACTAAAAGATGCTGCAGCCAGGATGCTGATGGACAAGGTCAGAAAGGAATCAGAAAAGAGTTCGGGAATTATCGGGAATCTGATTGGGTGAATTGGGTCTTGACAGTATTTTCCCATTAGGGCCAAGCCTGCAAGGCATGTGAGGGTTTGAGGATCTGACTTAAAAGCCAGGTCTGTGGTTGGAAAAGCCCCAATTTCCTGTCTGTCTCCAAACCATGACCCCTTCATCTCAATCTACTGCCAAATTATTGGCTGCCCTCAAGGCCCAACTAGAAGAGCTAGTCTGAAAGGGACTACAGCTCTAGGAGGAAGCACAACAGGAGGAGGAGGAATGATGGGCAGAAGAGGTGCAGCAGGTGGAGGCAGCATAGAAGGCCAAGGAGGAGCAGAAGAGGATGGCAGCTGCGAAGTGAGCAGCTAAGAGGAAGGTGGGAGAAGGGAAGGAAGAGGCAGAGGGAAGTAGGTCACCCACCAAGAGGGTGAAGGGCAAGGGGCAGGTGGACATGGAGTTCGAGGGGGTCATGTGGGTGGAGGCTGTGTGGCCCTGATGCTAAGTACAATGCTGATGATCCCTTCTTAGCACCTAGCATGCTTCCAGATGGGCACCCAGGGTTGGGTGTGTGAGCCCTGTACCAGGGCTAAGCACAAGTGTGAGGAGGTGGTATGAGAGGGGCAGGAGGCCCCAACAGAGAGGGCAGGGGGTGGGATGGTGGAGCTCCTGAGGGAGCTGATGTCAGCTGTCAAGGGGCTGAGGCTAAAGATGCGGGAGTTGAGGCTGGTATATGAGGATATCCAGAATCTGTATGATTTGGATTGGGCTTGGGTGGTGGAAGCAGAGGAGGATGAGGAGGATGAAGAAGAGGAAGAGGGAAGCTGGAGTGAGGAAAAGATGGAGGCAGAGCTAGCGAGGCTAGCTGAGGATGCAGCAGGAGTAATCTGGGTGGAGCCCATAGAAGGAGATCATGGGGAAGTGTAGGAGCCTGGTCAGGGCCCATCAAAAAAATTATTTTGTTTAGTCATTTCTCTTTTTTTTGAATCAAAAAATGTGTCTCGTACTGCTGCCCAAGTGTGAATTAAGTTTGAAGTGGTCCAGGCTTGTCTGGGTAGTGGATGTGGAAGTCTGCAACCAACTCCTGAGCATGATCAAGCTCTGTGGCAGGAAGCCAAGAGTTTTCTTCATCAGTCCCCTGGTATCCCTCCCAATGGACAAAGTAGAGTAGCTCACATAGGTAAGCTACACTGTATCGAATGATACAGTTTATCAAACATATACAATGTATCAAATGATATGGGTTCAGTGGATGCTGTCAAACACTCTAATCTATATATGTATACCTACTATAGTAACAAAGGAATACACTATTACAATGGTTGCTAGACTGAAAAGTAATACATTTAATACAGATATTAGTAGCCTATGAAATAGTTTCAGGCAGCAGCAACAGCAATAGGGATGGCAGTGGCAGCAGCCTTACCAGGATTGGGATCAAGATCAGCATCAAAGGTATGGCTGATTGGAAATTAATCTCATTTATATAGTAATTCATGTGTAGTCTTCATGGATTCTGCATGCAAATTGGTGTATAATAAATTCAGTAAAAGCCATGTTTATGCAATAATTCATTTATTGCAGTGTGGAGGCCTGCAAAATTGGGTCAGCATATTGGTCAGCAACCCAATGGGGCTGCAGCAGAATCAGCATAAAGCAGCGGCAGCAGCATTGGCATTAGGCAGTGGCAGCAGCATTGGCATTAGGCCACTATGTGATCAACATCGCACAGGCATGATTCAGTGTATGACTCTACATATATATATGTATGTACTATAGCAACAAATGAATGCACTATTCAATTCTTGCTGTACCACACTAGACATATTATGAATGTGGTGTACAGATTGATGACCTATGAGACAGCATCAGACATATGCATCAGCATCAGCATATGTATCAGGGCCAGGGCTGGGGTTGGCAATTGGTATGAATATTGGCCTTAAAGGTTTATATTATTGGTTTACCAATTAAAGCACCATATATCTATAGGAAGAAGGCTATCACTCATTGTCACTAGTGTCTATCATATCATCAGAGCCAGGCAACCAAGTGTCATCAACATAACTGAAGTCCACATGACTATAGATTGGGAGTGTGATGTGAGAAGGAGTGGGGTTCCCTATCTGTGAGGTGCTGGGGGACCCAGTTTGGAAATGATCATCATTAGAATCGGCATCAGGGCCAATTGAATCAGCCTCTAAATGGGTCTCTGACAATGAGAGGAAAACATCAGCTGCATCAGATGCAGTGGGGAAAGCAGTTGAAAGGGGAGGTGCAGAGGGAGATAAAAAGAGAGAATTAGAATCTTCAAGGTAAAAGGCAGCAGCATCAAAACCAGTTGGAGATCTGGTGTGGGAAGATCCTGATGATGAATGATGGTCCTGCCAAGCCATGGCTGCCTGAAATGTGGTATGCTGATCAGCATCTTCTGATGCATCATCCTCCCCTTCCCATAACATAGCAGCATAAGAGGCAGTGGGCTGGGTGAGGGCGGTGTGTGCATCAGCATAAAGATCATCAGCTTCATCATCAGCATGGGGAGTGGGGGTGGCATGGGGAACAGTGGTGGCACTGGGCTTGGCAGCAGAATGTGATGAATCATCGGATCCAGCATCTGAAAAATAAATACCAGCATCGATACCAGTTACAGTGGGTGGTGAACTGTAGGCACCAGAAATAGAGGTTGGGAGACTGGCTGTAATCGACCACTCTTTATTCTTATTGTATGCACCATCGGCCAGAGACTGAGCATACCCAGAATAATATTTTGTCTTCAGTGATGGGTTAGATGCCAAAACATTACTGTCTGTGATGTCAACACCACAGGTCCACTTATGGGAGGAGAGGGAAAGAGCCTTCAGGTGCTTGAGTTCTGCCTGTGCATGTGCAGATACCAGTTCCAATTGTCTTCTCATTGCCAATTGCCTTGACCATCTCCCAGTGTGTTCACAGGTGGATGCCACTGCTGCTGCCATTGTTAACTTCCATGGTTGACTGAAGCTCTTTGAGCAGGGCTAGCTCATGAAGCCATTGAAACCCTGCTGCTTTCTAGACATTTGCATTCATGGCAGCCTCTGCTAATGATTCACAGCCATCTACCAAGTCACGGATCCCATGTGCTTCATCAAACATATCTCCAATAAGAGCTTGCAGGTCAATGCAAGATCGACACTCAGCTTGGCCATCGGCAGCATTGTCTGCTGGTTGGCTATCATTGGGTGGCAAGCTGGTGATCAGAGGGGAAGGGATATACTAGTGATAGATATCAAGGCATTTATCCATGGCATCACTGGCAAAAATCTGCCCCAGTGCTGGTTCACTATTGCATCTCCACCAATCACATACATAGGAGTCCACCAGATGGCTAGGACCATCAGTGGCAACACCATCATCCAACATGGCCAAGAGAGATGAATGGAATCTGAGGGGTAGGTAGTCCAAATTGACATTGGTGAGACTGTCAGCCAAGGACTGAAGAAGGATCAGCACCTCCATCCTAAGGCCAATGGAGGTGCCAATGCCAATGCATGAGATGACATACATCTGTCATATGTTAGTGATGTATACTTACTTCCTTTAGGAAAGATACATACAAGCTCGGCATAGAGAACTTTCTGCATGCAATGTTGTTTTACAAAGTTTGCATCATCTAACTCCAACAAAACTCGATGGAATTAAGACTCTGCATACCAAATGATCTCTTGTGTCCAGATTTGGAGTTGCCATTTCAGGCCCGATTGCAAAGAAAAAGGGTTGAAGATTGAGAGAGTTTTGTTTGACATAGTGTTACTAGTTGTGGTTGGTGATCAAGATAATCATGTTTAGATGAATCATGTTTACATAATACAGGCCCTTTTCAGTCACAAAGGGGAGATATAATCAGCATTTGCTGATCTGAATGCATTTCATATGTGACCTGTAGAAATTCCTCTTTCTATTGATTTCTCTGAGCCCGTGAATGAAGCCAATGTAGTTACCTGACTATGAAAAATGTTACTACATACAAAATATATTTACATTCACAGAATTGGCCAGCATTGAAATTGGCAGTGGCATCAGCAATAGCAACAGCAATATTGATATCAGCAATGGGAACTCTAGGATCAGCAATGATAACACCAATATTGAGCAACAGCAACAGTGGGATCAGCAATGGCAACACCAGGATCGGTAGCAACTGGTGCCTACCATATCCCCTTTGCACCAGATGTATTTCAACAGATGACTCCACCATCATCTCAAAATCCATCGGCCTTGGCACAGGCACAACCTATCCAAAGGACAGCTGATGACCTTGCACAGCAGGAAGCCATTTCAACCTAGACTATTGGGAGGAGGCAGTGAATTAAAAAAGTAAAATTTACAGAATAGATTTACAACTAAATTGCTATGTAATGTGAGAAAAAAAACTAATACCACTTTTATGTATATGCTGGATAACATCTATTCTTTTCTGCCTCACTTTGTCTCCCCTCTGTCCTCAGGTGTGGCTGCTCTTTTCCTTGGGTTAGGCTCAGGGGTGGTACTTCTGGAACATAGTCCACATGGACCAGGGGTCAGCCTACATGGGGATTGGTGCAGCTGTGCAGGGGGAGGAAACAGCCAGGGTGAGGTGATGACATCGACTACTGATGATGGGGTGGCAGGCTCAGGCTCACTGAGCAATGTTGGGTGGAAGAGGAGAGGGAGTGGTGGGGCCATAGGTGTTGTAGGCTGTATGATTTTGTGAGAATCCTATGGTGTGGCGGTGATGATACTCCGACCTGGAAACCTAACAAAAACCTGTTAAAGGCTTAAGAAGTATAACACAGGCTAGAGGAAGGGTGCGAGTTGGTACTAAATATCACCACTAATACCAAAACATTGTGTTTAGTAATGCAAAATAGTAAGGGATGTTGCGAATAGTCTTTAAAGGCATATGAAGATGTTCAAAAGAGTTCAAAATAGGTTCGACATGTGAAATAGTACAAAGTTGTTCAAAGTGAGTTCAAGGAGGTTCAAAGATGTCTGACTGGTGGTGACATATGTCAAGAAATGAATATAGCAAATAAGAAGTGGTTTTCGAGTGGCGATAGGTGATAGGCAATGAGTTGAGAGTGAATATGAAAGTTCGAGGAAGTTTGCGATATTTTGCAGAACTTTAGAGATACAATATGAGCTAAGACTCAAGAGAACTGCCTTTAAATCTGATGGTAGTGGAGAGGGTAACTTATTCTCTTTTCCCTGGTTGCTTTTCTTTTCTGTAACTAATACAAGTCTATATACAATTTGAAGAAATATCACTAAAAAGAAAATAATAACAAGTGTAGAACACGAGGCGGTATGCACAGCAAAGTTCTTGTTCTATTGCTTCAATATAGTGGCTCACAAAACTGTTCCAATGTTTAGTTGTTTTGGACAGATGGTTTTGGTGCAGAGTGATAACATAATCCCTGGTCTTGGCACTCCTGTCCAACACACTATATTATCTTGGCTTTCTAAAACATCTTGGGTCATGTAATTTGGATAAATACTCATGGAGTAATGAGCAAAACCAAGTTGTGACTCATTGGGACAGTTTTGTGAGCATCTATTATTTTAAATGTTTTCCCACTTTTGCAGCTGAAATAATGCTTTAAGTGACTGTGGGAACCATAAACAGTGTCATGTGACACTATTTGTATTAGTTTGACATGTTGAAATTCAATTTGACCTCTTACCACCACCATGAAAGCCACTTCTATGCCAACTGTGCTTCTGTCATCTCTTTGCTTGAACAGGGATATTCTGTCAGAGATATTGAGAGAAGGACTGGTCTGGGGAAGTCTACTGTGGGTAGAATCAAGAAACATATGGATACAAACAAAGAAAACAACCCTGGTGGACATCCTTCCAAGCTTTCTGCTCATGACAAAACATCCATTATTCATCAAATTCAATCAGGGAAGCTGGACACCACTGTTCAGGCTATTCATTTTATTAATTCTACTATTCCATACCCTGTCCACCCACAAACAGTCAGACAGGCACTTCAGGAGAGTGGTTTCCACTCTGCCACAAAGAAAAAAGTACCTATGTTGAAGAAGACTCAGCATCAGATTTAATCATTAGATACAGCACACAAAGCAATGTTCAATGTAGATACAATAAGAATGTCATGGCCTTGGCATCACATCAGCAAGAATAGGCAGGGGGATCATCCATGGCATCATTGTCATGCTCATGGGACGATGGTCTGATTGGAATCTCTCAGAACCTGTGTTTGAATAATTCCAGATTAAACTCCATCCTTTTCTTCAAGGTTGCATATGTCTTCGAGGTGACATCCTGCTGTTCCAGCTTTTTGACCTCTGCCATGTAGCGATGATGACTGGCATCCTTCTATAATGTGCTGAGCTGGTTTTGCAGCGCTTTCACTTCAGCATGGCAGTTCAACAGCTCCCTGTCTGTCAATGTCTACAACAAAATCAGCTATAGTCACACAAATGAGGACCATGACACCTACTGGATCGGCTGGTAGCATGAGCTGGCTTTGGGCCAACAGATAGTATGGTTGATTGGTCATGTTTTCAGACTGCAAAATGATGATTAGTGAGATGATAGATCATCAGAAGCAAATATGGCATTGGCCAGAGACACAGCATTGGCCAAAGGCTTGTTATTGGCCAAAGAATAACAATAGTAAGATTTGCAGAAGGAATCAGAGTGAGCCATGGGAGTGTGTCTCCTGCACACTATCCTAATGATTTGAATAACCCTTCACCTGCCCAATGCATTTCCAAATGGACTTTCAACTGGTCTGGCCAAAGAAATGCCAATATTGTGCCCAATGCTGTATCCATTACTGGGACCATTTGTAATATTGGCCCATATTTTTAAATGTCCACTGTCAAGACATGGCACCAGTCAAGACACAGCATCCATCAAGACACAGCATCCATCAAGACACAGCATCCATCAAGACATGGCATCCATCAAGACATGGCATCAGCCAACAGGACAATGTCAGCCCAAGGATGGCATGAAGGCTAGGTTGCTGGCAATGAGACTTTGAAAAGAAGGAAATTTTACCCCCCCCATGTGCCATGTGCACATTGAATTCAACCTTCTTGGAATAGGCCTCCATTGCCTGGTGGGTAGCTGGAATTATAACCGTTTAATCAGGGATCAATCCCAGATTAAAAATGAATAAAAAACACTATTACATCACATCAGCCTCCTCAATAAGAAGAGCCAAGCTAGCTTAAGGCTACCTGGCTACCAAATTTCAGCATACTCAAAAAGCAGGGTTTGAGTTTCAAAATGGGAATGCTACTTTGTTTGTATATATTGATTGTTGATCTTCAGCATTTTACTCTTTTTATATCAATATCAAACCTGCTGGTGCAGCCGATTCATCATCCATCATGAATGTTACACACAACCAAGTGCTCGGCCACATCAGCAAGATCAAATAAGCCATCTGCAATGGACTTCAGGATGAAAGTATCAGAGGATGATAAAGGAAAGAAAATTGGTGCTTGTGAGTGTATTGGCATGCTATCAGACCAACTATGCACTTACAAATTGTAGAAAACATTATTTGGCTGGCAAAGAGAGGTATTTACAGAAGATGTGCAGGCTATCTTCCAGGCCAATGCCTTTTTGTAGGGATTTGTGGTAGCATGGTCAAAGTCAGACAGGACAGGGGACCAGAGATTTATTGAAGGTCAATGGAAAGCAATGAAGACCTTTGATGAGAAAAAGGGCATCACAGGCACTGCATCCACATCAGCTGGACCAACCAAATTGACAATGGCAGCAGCGATGGGAGCTGGACCAGCAATGGCCACTGGAGCAGCCATAGCAGTAGGAACAGCATCACCTACCAGAACAGCCATAGCAGCAGGAATGAAAATGGCAGTGAGAATGGGAACAGCAGCAGCCAAGAATGCAGGAATGGCAGCGGCCAAGAAATGAGGAATGGCAGTAGCAAAGGCACAAGGAGCGGCAGTAGCAATGCCAATGCCAAGAAGAATAGAAGTGGCAGTGGCACTAGCCAAGATGTGGGCCCAACCAAAAACATCAGAATTTAGAATTCTAGCCCCAGCCCAGCATCCAATACTGCCAGCCATCACAGTGACATGCAGGTTGCAAGAGTTAGAGAGCAAGGGATCAGATGAGGAGATGGATGAGGAGATGGAGAGTGATGCTGGTGCCAATCCCAGGATAGAGCAGAAGTGGCACAATGCAGCAAGGGAGGCATGAGGAGCACCCCAGAGAGGGAGTTTGTGAATGACACCATGTGCATGATGTGTCAGGCTTAGGTGTCAGTGTTGGGAGCAGGTGAATGGAAAAACCACATGCTACTTCTGTGGGAAAGGAAAAGTTCAGTGCGATCCAGAGGACATGGATTGAGTGCCAAGAACCAAGAAACCAAAAGGATTGGCGAGATAAAAAGCAAAGAAGGCACAATTTTCTAGTGAAGATAGTAGAGAGGAATTGTCTAGATGGTGATAATACTCAACCTGGAAACCTAACAAAGACCTGTTAAAAGGCCTAAGAAGTATAACACAGGCTAGAGGAAGGGTGCGAGTTGGTACTAAATATCATTGCTGATACCCAAAAGTTGTATTGAGTGACATGAAATAACAAGGTGCATTGCGAATAGTCTTTAGAGGCATATGAAGAAGTTCAAAAAGATTTGAAACGGGTTTGAAGACATGCAAAATAGTTCAAAGTAGGTTTGAGGTATATCGAGAAACAAGTTTAGCAAACAGAAAGTGTTTTTTGAATGGTGATAGGCAATAGGCGATGAGTCAAGAGACTAATACAAAGGTTTGAAGAAGTTCACAATATTTCACAAAACTTATAGATACTACACAAAGATAAGATGCAAGAGAACAGCTCTTAAATCAAATGATAAGGGAAAGGATAACTTCTTCTCAACATGTTTGAAGTGGATTTCAGAGGTCACGAGGTCGAAATTCGTGCGATATCAGGCTTTGTATGTTTTTGAAATCGAAGATGGTAGCAAAGTCATAAGCACTAAGGGCGAAAGAGTGCAAAATAATATTATTGATGGGTGAGATACTATATCGAGATCTCCTGGTTGTTTGGGAGGGTTGGAGGCACTATGAGTTCAATGTGAAACCAAAATCATTGACCCCCCTTTGGGTGAAATGAGTGGTAGAAAGGAGTGGAGGTTCAACAATAAAATGATTTAGAAACCCTTCGCAGTGGCTTCCAAAATGATAATACTCGACCTGGAAACCTAAAAAAAACCTGTTAAAAGGGCCTAAGAAGTATAACACAGGCTAGAGAAAGGGTGCGAGTTGGTACTAAATATTACTGCTGATACCCAAAAGTTGTAATGAGTGATGTGAAATAACAAGATGTGTTGTGAATAGTCTTTAGAGGTGTATGAAGAAGTTCAAAATGGTTTGAAATGGGTTCAAAGAGGTTCAAAGAAGTTCAAAGAGGTTCAAAAAAGTTCAAAGAGGTTCAAAGAAGTTCAAAGAGATTTGAGGTATATCAAGGAATAAGTTTAGCAAATGTAAAGTGTTTTTTGAATGGTGATAGACAATAGGCAATGAGTCGAGAGACTAATATGAAGGTTCAAAGAAGTTCGCAATATTTTGCAGAACTTATAGATATGACACAAAGATAAGACACAAGAGAATGGCTCTTAAATCAAACAATAAGGGAGAGGGTAACTTCTTCTCTGTTCTCTTTTGCTTCTCTGTCTAAGTAACTAATACAAGTCTATATACATTTTGAAGAGATAGTACTACAAAGGAAATCTAACATGTGTAGTACATGAGGCATTATATGCAGCAATGAGGACTTTGTAAATCATAAAACAAATGAGAAATGATAAATAATTGAAATGTACAGTGTCCCCATATAGTAAAAGTACTTATCTTTTTGCTTCAATATATCATTGAAACCTCTAAGCACTATTATCACATCCTAAATCCTTTGTCATCTCTCCTCATGTCTGGTAGTACTCAATGTGCGATGCTGTAGTTTGTATCAGATGTGCCATGTGTATCAAAAGGGTTTTAGGATAGTATATAGTGGCCAATGTCATTCAAAGTGGTGCAAAGTTGTTCAAAGTCATTCAAAGTCATTTGAAATAATATGAAATAAGTTCGAAGCTGGATTCATGGCATTTGTAGAGGTTGGAATTGTAAATCATAGTGTGTCAATATGTTTGGAACATTTTCCAGACCTTAGAGTGTGCAATGAACCTATCAATGGTTCACTGCAAGACAAAAAGAAAAATCCAAAGGTGAGTTCTTCCATATCATGACACATAAAACCACTAACTAACATATATACCCATAGCTGTAGAAGAGGATATTGACATGGTTGATCCCAAGCCTGAGCTGACTGCCCCCTCTGCTATGATGGCCAACACCTCCCCTGTCAACTATGCCATCCTCACTGGACGTCTATACTAACTGGAGGAAGACATGTACCAGCATGCACAGTGGAATGAAGAGTCATTGCAAGAGTCCTGACTCCATGTATGAGAACTCTGGGATGTAGTTCACTTGCTTCAAAATAGGGTGAACAACATTGAAGGATACCTTAAGTTGCAGGCCAGCACACAGCCCATTATGTTATACAATGATTACATGGCTGGGCAGGTGGTTTGCCTCGAGAGGACTCCAAGCAGGAGAGCAGAGGTGGATTGGGAAGGAAGGATGGATGTTGAGAAAGTCAATGCCATTCCTGCTCCTGCTCCCACTGCTGGTCCCACTTCCACTCCCACTCCTGGTCCTATTCCTGGTCCCACTCTCACTTTCACTCCTGGTCCCATTCCTGGTCCCACTCCCACTACCACTCCTGGTTGCACTCCCACTCCTGCTCCTGCTCCTGCTCCTATTCCCACTCCTGCTCCCATTTCCACTCCCAATGCTGCTTTCATTCCTGCTGCCAATGACAAAGATGAAAAGATGGCTGAGCCTGATGGTGAAGAAGGCCTGGCCATGCCTGAAGAGGTTGCCAGAGAAGGATCCTTGGCTGGCACCCCCCCAATCCAAATTATTCCCACCACACCACAGGATTCTCAAAAAATCATACAGCCCACAACACCGATAGCCCCACCACTCCCTCTCCTCTTCTCCCCAATGTTGCTCACTGAGCCTGAGCCTGCTACCCTGGCATCAGTAGTCAATGTAATCATCTCATTCCATCTGCACAGCTGCACCGATCCCCACATGGGCTGACCTCTGGTCCATATGGACTACCTTCCAGAAGTACCACCCCTGAGCCTAACCCAAGGAAGAGAGCAACCACACCTGAGGACAGAGGGGAGATGAAGCAAGGCAGAAAGGAATGATGTTATTTGGCATGTACATAAAGTTGGATTAATTTTTTTTTCACATTACATAGTGATTTATTTGTAAATCTACTCTGTAAATTCCACTTTTATTAATTCTCTGTCTCCTCCCAACAGCCTAGGTTGAATGGCTTCCTGCTGTGCAAGATCATTAGCTGTCCTTCAGATAGGTCATGCCCATGCTGAGGCTGATGGATTTTGAGATAATGGTAAAGTCATCTGTTGAAATACATCCAGTGCAGAGGGGATATGGTAGACACTAGCTGCTACCGATCCTGGTGTTGCCATTGCTAATCCCACTGTTGCTGTTGCTGAATATTAGTGTTGCCATTGCCGATCCTAGAGTTGCCATTGCTGATATTGGTGTTGCTGATGGTGCTGCCAATCTTGATGCTGGCCAATTCTGGGAGTGTAAATATATTTTGTATGTACTAACATTTTCCATAATCAGGCAACTACATTGGCTTCATTCACAGGCTCAGAGAAATTGATAGAAAGAGGAATTTCTATGGGTCACATATGAAATGCATTTAGATCAGCAAATGCTGATCATATCTCCTCTCTGTGACTGAAAAGGGCCTGTATTATGTAAACATGATTCATCTAAACACAATTATCTTGATCACCAACCATGACCAGTAATACTACGTCAAACAAAACTCTCTCAATCTTCAATCCTTTTTCTTTGCAATTGGGCCCAAAATGGCAACTCCAAATCTGGACACAAGAGATCATTTGGTACACAGAATCCCAATTCCATCGAGTTTTGTCGGAGTTAGATGATGCAAACTTTGTAAAACAATGTTGGATGCAGAAAGTTCTCTATGCTGAGCTTGTATGTTGCGATCTTTCCTAGAGGAAGTAAGTATACATCACTGACAAGTATGACAGATGTATGTCATGTTGTGCATCAGCATCAGCATCTCCATCGTCCCTTATGATGGAGGTGCTGATCCTTCTTCGGTCCTTGGCCAACAGTTTCACCAATGTCAATTTGGACCACCCACCCCTTGGATTCCATCCATCTATCTTGGCCGTGTTGGATGATGGTGTTGCCAGTGATGGTCCTAGCTGTCTGGTGGATTTCTATGCATGTGATTGGTGGAGACATAATAGTAAACCAGTACTGAACCAAATTTTTGCCAGTAAATGCCTCAAATATCTATCACCAGTATATCTCTTCCCCTCTGCTCACCAGCTCACCATTCAATGATAGCCAACTAGCAGACAATGCTGCTGATGGCTGAGCCAACTGCCAATCTTGCATTGACCTGTGGGCTCTTATTGGGGATATGTTCAATGAAGCATGTGGGATTCATGACTTGGTAGATGGCTGCGATAAATGTGAATGTCCAGAAAGCAGCAGGGTTTCAATGGTTTCATGAGCTAGCCCTGCTCAAGGAGCTTCAGTCTGAACCATGTAAGTTAACAATGGCACTGCCAGTGGCATCAGCAGCGGCATCCAACTGTGAACACACTGGGAGATGGTTGAGGCAATCGGCCACAAGAAGACAATAGGAACTGGTATCTGCACATGCACAGGCTGAACTTGAGTGCCTGAAGGCTGTTACCCCCTCCTCCCACAAGTGGACCTGGGGTGTTGACATCACAGAGAGTGATGTTTTGACATCTGACCTGACATCAAAGAGCAAATATCATTCTGGGTATGCTCAGTCTCTGGCCGATGGTGCATACAATAAGAATAAGGAGTAGTTGATTACAGCCAGTCTCCCAACCTCTGTTTCTGGTGCCTACAGTTCACCACCCACTGTAACTGGTATTGATGCTGGCTTTTATTTTTCAGATGCTGGATCCAATGATTCATCACATTCCACTGCTGAGCCCGATGCCACTGCCACTCCTGATGCTGCTCCTGATGCAGATGTGGATGCCACCACTGATGCCAATAATGAAGCTGATGATCTTGATGCTGATGCACACACCACCCTCGGCCAGCCCACTGCCTCTTATGCTGCTATGTTATGGGAAGGGGAGAATGATGCATCAGAAGATGCTGATTAGCCTACTTCATTTCAGGCAGTGATGGCTTGGCAGGTTCATCATTCATCATCAGCATCTTCCCATACTGGTTCTCCAACTGGCTTTGATGCTGCCACTTTTTACCTTAAAGATTCTAATTCTCCCTCTTCATCTCCCCCTGCACCTCCCCTTTCAACTGCTGTTCCCACCACATCTGATGTGGCTGATGTTTTCCTCTCATCGTCAGAGACTCATTCAGAGGCTGATTCAACTGGCCCTGATGCCAATTCTGATGATGATAGTTTCTGAACCAGGTCCCCCAGCACCTCACAGATAGAGAACCCCACTTTTTCTTGCATCACACTCCCAATCTATAGTCATGAAGACTTCAGTTATGTTTAGGGTGTAGCACAGGTACAGGTTAACCTGTGGTATTTTGCCTGCAGGTAGCACAGGTGCAGGTATGGGTTGGTATATCTGTACCTGTAGCAACACCACACCTGTACTCATGGTGTTGCAGGTTGTGACAGGTTTGAGTTGTGATGCATCTCATATCATGTTCAATTCTTCTAAGCTCTTTGGCTATGAGTTGACAGCATTTTTATCAACTTTTATGAGAATCCATTTGTTGTTATACTCTGTGAAAAACATGTATCTGACTGGTGCTGTAGTATTTTATGACATACAATGATCTAATTAAGTAAAGTGGATGTTATTTTGCATGGTTATCTGGAGTGTTCATTCTTAAAGTTCCTTTTGTGCCAAAAATTACTATGCCCACATTAAATACAGTGAATTACAAGTTTCTTTGCATTCTTTATGATGGATAAGTCTGACAGGTGATTGGTGAAAGAATTGAACACTATATCATAATTTATATGTGGATTCAAGTGTTGAAGCAGTATAAGAGAGTTAAATAATTTTCTACTATAGCTGTTTCTCATCTTTGTCTTAGCTACACATAGTTTATTCAAGTGCCACTGTAGTTTTTAAACACCATACAAAACCTGTGCTTATAACCTGTACCTGCAGGTATGGTGTTTGTACAGGTATGGTGTCACAGGTGACAGGTGTGGTATTGCCAGTGAAACCCATGGTGTCACCTGTGCTACACCCTATCTATGACAGAAATCTTCATAATATGGCATCACAGTGACATTGGCGATGCTGACAACATGTCCAAAGCAACTGTATATGGAGTTAGTGTGTACATCAAAAGTGGGAAATGTTAATGTTCACTCATGGGAGCTGGCCTTCACTTGCATTCCATGCATCATATAATCATTTAGAATGTATGATTTAAATTGTCTTGCAGTTAGTGTCATTGCTTGAGGTATTGTCAAGCATAATCATGAAGAGCTAAATATGTCTAATCAGCTGCTCATCTTATCAAAAAGGCATCAATGATCAATTACCTTCAATTCATCTTGGTTACAAATGCCTACACAGTTGCATAAATTTGCAATTTATTGCCCCAAATTCCATCCACTATGATTGCCTGAGACTGGCTTGAAGCTGACAACTTCTGATCTCAACTTTCATGTCCCTGCCTTCACCTTTATCCAATAGGCCATCATCCCAAGGAATGACATTTTTGTAGTATCCATGGTCCATCCATCTGCCATCAATGAGATTTTCTCCAGTTCCCCCTTTCCCTCATCAAGTAAGGGAGATGCTTATTGTTCATTCAAACTTACTAATGCATCACTTTTCAGCTCCTGTAACCACTTGACAAATTTGTTTTTGATATAGGTTGTAACTTCATGAGTACTCAGCATATCTTAATGGACTGCTTTTGGACTCATTGCAACCAAGCAGTTGCAAAATGGAGCCTTTTCTGCTACTGCTAAGGGCTTATCCAATAATAAACACATCAATATGTCAAGCCACACAAGCTACAAACTGTGCTACTGCATGCAAAATACCATCATGAGTGAACTCCTTCCTGTAGAGTTTTTAGTACTGAGTATGAGGTGTTAGCCTCCTGTAACCATAATGACAGTAGTAGAAACTCATAATGTATTTTACTTGTAGCTAGAGTTTATATACTATTTCTGTGTTATGTAAACTAGTACTGGTTATGCTTTACTCCACTGTATTATATAAGTTGCTAAGTAAGTAACTGATACTGATACTGAGTTACCAATGTGGCTGATTCAAATCCCAACACTTTGGTGCCATGGTTTTCTCAAGTATCTTATCCATTTTTACTTGCTTCTTTTCCTTCAACTTTTCTGCTTGCATTTCCTTCCATATGTCTCAGAGAATGGCATGATGATTTTCTGGTATGCCATTTTCTTTGCAATGCTGCTTGTACACATCACAATGACAATGTATGTGGGCTTGACAAGTCAAATTGCTGCCAGTATAGAATGTGCTTCACTTCTTGCCCTTCAAATCTTTTCTCTCCTTATGTGCATGGCATGCACCATTGTCCCCTCATAGTAACACTCTTATCCTCATCTTGAATTTGACATCAATGCAATTTAAAAATATGGTCACCAGGTCTCTCATAGTGTCCTTCTTCACTACAAGCATCTCAGGAATCTTCAAATGATGGACATCCTCAAGGTCACTTAATTCATATTGTGGCAAGGTAAGTAATATCTTAATTATTGTGGAATCATCACTTATGTTGCTATACTCAGGTTCATCACCTGGGCTTGTATCATTACCCACTTCATCATCAACATTACTGATCTCCTCAACCATCAGCTCTTCTTCCTCTTTCTCCTCAATCTCAACCTCCTCTTTGACAACCTTCTTTGCCTTCTTATGAGAATGGGCATGAGGCTTCTTGGGTGCCTCATCAGAACTCAAGCCCTATCATCAGATGCTGGCCATTTTTGACTGTTACGCTTCTTTTTTGGTGGTGCTCTGACACTTGGTGTCCTTTGAACCTTGATGGATTTGGGAGCTAGTTATTTCCATGGCTGCAAGTTTTTTTTGCTTATTGAGAATAGGGAATTGCATGGGTTTTACCCATGGGTTTCCCATACTTTTATTTTCAATGAGTTTTGCATGAAAAATCACGAAAAAATGATTTTCTGGTAGCTATTCAATGGGTGCTTGTGATATATTGAACAAAATAATATATTTTCAACTTTGTCACATTTTCAACTTTGTCACATGAAAGATGTTGCCCAAATACTGCTTTATGCATTGGATCAAATAGAGCCAAGAAAAAGCTTCCAGAAAATCATTCTTTTATGATTTTTCATGCAAAACTCATTGAATAAATTAGAAAATAAAAGTGTGGAAAACCCATGCATTTCCCTAATTGAGAATAGTGAATGCTCTGTCTACCATGTTAAATACTTGAGTTGTTTGTTCTGATGTTTGTAGTGTCCTAACATGTAGCACTATGTTTTATTGACTCTTTTACCAGTTTTCATAGTCTCATATTGTATAGTAGAGTTAGCTATGTGTATAGATAGTTGGACTGAGAATTCAATTCAAAACTGGGTGGGACTGGTCTTTCACCAGTCTTGAAAAGTTCATGAATTGCTGGACCAAGGACTGATGTTACTTTGATAAGAGTCAAACTGGGACTGAAAGTCTAGTTACATTAATTAAGGTCCAGTTTGGTTCTCAGTCTTTTTTCAGTCTATGGGACTGGACTTTTAAGCACTAAATTGGAAATGTGGAATGACTATGAGGAGATGCTATGCAATGCCAAATAGGACCAAAGTGTCCAAATTATGTGAAAGTGCTCATGTGTGTGTGGTGTGGTGCCAAATAGATGCAAAGCACACAGATTACATGGAAATGCACTGCTGTCTCATGATGCAGTCACAGTGTGCTTTAACTGACTTGTCTGGTAAATGGGTTGCCATCATGCACAATCCAACAGACTATGTCAAGAGGTTGGCATGTAGGATATATGGGCAGTTTGGGGAGTGCACAACAGGAATGTGAATTGCAAACAAAGCACAAAGAAGCACAATAATGGTGCATTGAGTGTGCAATGAATTGTAAAAGGCAGATAAATGTGCACAGGAAAACACAAAGGTGGTTGAAAATGTACCAATGCACAAATAAGTACACAATAGAAAGTGGCTCTGGGTTGTCCATAAGCACAATGAAATAGGAAAAGTGCTCAAAAGTGCATCCGAGTGACTGATTAGGAAATATGCACAGTTGCCTAACATTATTTTTCCTTATTTTTCCTTATTTATTTGAGCCATAACACCAAGTTACAGTCAGTTACAGTACATTACACTATCATGGGAACCATAAAATTCTTATGTGTCTTATATGTAAAAGATGTATGCAACTGTATGCATGCATCATATTACCTATACTCAAATAACATAACACCACTGTAACTTTGTATATAAAGTAAATATATTACTAAGGGGAACCCCAGTTGTGTTCTCTTAGGATTCCCACCAGCATAGTGTGCAGAAAAGCCTAATTCAACCAACCAACCTATAAATAACCCCTCCCATCAGTTGCATCATTCTCTGATCACATACATGATCAACCTCTCACACCTTCTTGCAGAACCCTCACATGGAGTCCCTTAGTGGATTTGATATTCACAGCTCAAATGACATCTCTCATTTCTTGGGTCACTGTAAGGGGAAAGGGAGGCATCCCAAGTTTCTGAGCAATTTTCTGCTTTTGTCCCACATTTATATATATATATTATTTCACTCTATTCTTGTTAGGAAACAGTCTCCTAACAGTTCTATTACATAATAATATTTATGTTATTTTTATTTTATTTTATTACATCAAATTATGCTACCAAACACCCAAAAATGCTACATTAGTTAGCATGGGAATTTTATATTCACACACATCAATATGTATGTGCATGTATGCATGTGTTGGTAACAACATAGGGGAACCCAGTTGAGTTCTCTTAGGTATTCTATTCACAATAGTGGTGCAAAAAGCCTATTTAAGCCAACTCATCTATTTATAACCCCTCACATCAAATCCATCAAAACTCCCCATCATGCACACATGCCCCACCCCCTTCTTGTAGGAGAACTTGCATGGTCCAGCTAGCAGATTAGTGGATGTCATCCTAACAGAAGAACTCAACTACCCTATCAGTGCACCTCCTCTTACTTGTGCATACATCATTGTTTCAGCATGCCACAACCACTTACTCATCCTTTTGGCACAAGCCAAAAGTAATTGTATATACATATTTACCTTTACTTTTGTAAGCCAATGCCAGGCCTCGCCTTACATTGTGACTGCCAGTGATTGAGAGGCAGCACTTGTCATGAGGACAGCTGCAACCAGACAACCGATTGGATCTTGTTTAATTGAGATTTACTATACTCCATTCAGTTGACTGTTTTAGTAAGATAGTTACCAGCCAAATTCAGTATTAACCTCAAGATCAGGCACTGTCAGAAAGAATATTGATCCGAAGTGTCTCATGCATCCAATTGTTGACAAATAGCTGAATCACAAGTTTTGCTGTGTTTGGCACCCAAATTACTGGATCATGTGACTTGAAATATTTGTGGAAAATTCTGAAGCCAAATCTTGACTCAGCTGAAAAAGTGAGTCATCACAGCTTATGTCATTATGTCAGAATAATCAACTTTGAATCCTGGTCATAATCTTGTTCCCATGCCAGTGCTAGAAGCCAAAATTGATGTGCTTACCATACAAATGTCCCAATTAGTGTCAGTATTGGCAGCATCACAGCCCAAACAAGCAGAAATAAAACCAGAGACAGTGGAAGATAAGGATGATGAGATGGAGGAGATGGTGGAGTGGATGTCTCAGGATGATGTGCATGCAGAGGAGATATCTGAGAATGGAAAAATGTGTTTACCTAAATACACACCCCTGCAAATCTTTGATGGTACCATGGAGAATACAAAGTCCTTCATCAGCTCTATAGTATTGTATATCCATGGGAGGAAGCCTGAGTTTTGTATGACCGAGTCTAGGATTATGTTTGCTCTCTCATTTGCAACCTTTAGAGAATTTTTGGAGAGACTGGAGGCACAGTTTGGAGACCCTAATCCAAAAGTGATGGCTAATGCTAAATTAAAAACCATGTGCCAAGGTTCTCTAATGGCAGATGAATTTATTTTGCAGTCCAAGGCAGAAGCATTGCAGATGGATATGGGAGAAGCTGCATTGGTAGAAATTTTGAAAGCAGGATTAAATCCCTCTTTATTCAAGTTTATCTATTGACTACCTTCTATGCCAGAGAGGTTGGATGAGTGGTATAATTGGGCAATGCGTCTTGATCAGCAATACTGACAGGAACAGGTGGAGTCAAAATTGATGTATGGAAATGCCAGATTTGGAAAGTCATCAGGAGAGAAGTCTGAGAAAGGGAGGATGCCTCAGGTACAAACTCTGAGGGCACAGCCACAAGCCATGGCAGTGACACCTATTGTTAAGGAGTCAGCAGCATCAGCAGATGCAATGGATGTTGATCAAGCAGAGAGACAAGCCCTACTTAAATGTTTTAACTGTGGGCAATTAGGGCATATTGTTAGAAATTGTAAGCAGGAAAGGAAGATTAGGGAAGCTACAATCCAGGAAGTGAAATTGGAGGAAGATAAGTAGAAGAATTTTGTGGAAGAGTCACAGTGAAGGTTTCTCCATTGGTGACCCAAAATCATTATAATGTATTAGTATCTGAGGAAACCCAGAGTGAACCCAAAAGAGAAACTGAGGAGTATGACCATCATCACTTATGCAACAAATAAAAATGCCCAGCTTTATTTCTGAAAACCCCTAAATTCTTTATTCACTCTGTGCTAATAGAACCCAAAATCAGCTTGACAGTAGGATTGAAGCCAGTGGACACGCATGCAGCAATTGATGTGGAGGCATTGCTTGACAGTGGTGCTACCGGATTATTCATTAATTGATCCTTAATTACCAGAAACAGTATTAGCATGCATAAACTGCCACAACCTATAATGGTATACAATATTGACAGTACAATTAATCATGGAGGAACTATTAAGGAGGAGGTGACAATGATACCAAAGTATCAGGATCATAAGGAATGAGCCATATTTGAGGTGTGCGACCTTGAAAAAACCAATCTAATAATTGGATGTCCATGGTTACAAAAACATAACCTGGAAATTGATCAGAAAACTGGGAAGGTACACATGACTCATTGTTCTAAAGAATGTAATGTATATGGGAGGAACATAAAAAAGGAGAAGAAGAAAAGGAAAGAGAAAGAGCAGCCAAGGAAGTATGCTGTTACGATGGAGGAAGTAGAAGATGTGGACATGCCAAATGGGGAAGTTCTAATCATGACCAATAAGGAAGAACAGAAGCAAACCTTTGGGGAAATTTGTGGAGGACAGTCATGAGATAAAAATGCTGAGAAAGTGGAGAAGCCAGTGGAGGAGTGGGTACCAAAAGCCTACCATAAATATTTGTCAGTTTTTCAGAAGAAGGAATTGGAGTGGATGCCAGTGTGAAAGCCATGGAATCATGTGATTGAGATGAAGCCAGGATTTGTGCTGAAAAAGTCAAAAGTCTACCTGCTATCTCTGATGGAACAAAAAGAAGTGGATGCATTCCTTAATGAACAATTGCACAAGGGATACATATGACCTTCAAAATCACTGCAGACATCACCAATATTTTTTGTACCAAAGAAAGATCAGAGGAAGAGGATGTGTACAGATTATAGGTATTTGAATGAGTTGACAGTGAAGAATGAGTACCCTTTGCCATTGATCTCAGAGATCATTGACAAGGTGGGAAAGGCCAAGGTCTTTACAAAATTGGATTTATGCGGGGGGTACAATAATAAAGAAAGGATATGAGTGGAAGGCTGCATTTGCCATGCACTGAGGATCCTTTGAGCTGCTTGTCATGTTTTTTGGGATAACCAATAGTCCCCCAACTTTCCAAAATATGATGAACAACATTTTCAAGGACATAATAGACAAAGGCATGGTAATAATATTTATTGACAACATTTGGATATTCACAGAGGATGAAGAAAACCATGAGGTGATAGTGCAAGAGGTATTAAGAAGATTGGCAGAGAATGATGTATTCATAAAACTGGAGAAATGTGTGTTTGGGGCAAGCAAGATTGAGTTTTTGGGATTAGTGATTGGTCCTGATGGAATCAAGATGGATCCTCTTAAGGTACAGGCAATTGTTGATTGGCCTGTGCCTACCTGTATCAAGAAGGTTCAAGCCTTCTTGGGACTTGCAAATTATTATTGTCACTTTGTTCATAATTTTTCCAAAATTGCTGCACCCTTACACAACCTTATGCAAAAAGGAGTAGTGTGGAGATGGGGAGAACAACAGCAGACAGCATGTGAAGAATTGAAGAGGAAGTTTGTGGAAGAACCAATATTAGCCCCAATAGATTTCATGCATACCTTATGAGTGGAATCAGATGCATCTGACTTTGCTACTGGAGCAGTATTATCAATACTATGTGAAGATGACAAATGGCATCCTTGTGCTTATTTGTCCTGAGGGTTGAATGATGTGAAAAGAAATTATGATGTGCATGACAAAGAGATGTTGGAAATAATATGAGCATTGGAAGCATGGAGACATTATTTGGAGGGATGTACACATCAGATCAAAATCTGCAGTACTTCATGTCCCACTAAAAAGCTTAACCATTGGCAAGCATGTTGGGCATTATTCCTATCCAATTTTAATTTTCACTTAGTCCACAAAGTGGGAAGCTTGATGAGAAAAGCAGATGCATTATCCAGATGTACCAATCACAAAAGGGGGGTGGAGGAGGACAATAAAAATATTACCCTACTCAAACCTAAATACTTTCACATTTGTGCTATGCATCAAGGGCATCTATTGGTGGATAGCTCAGAGATGAAAATGTTGTCTAAAATTAGGCAATGTTCAGAGATGGACGATGAAGGGGTGAAAGTTGTGAAAGCTCTGAGGGGAGAGAAGAAAGGTAATATTAAAGGAGATGAATGGGTTGAGGAACAAGGGTTAGTGTTGTTCAGAGGAAAGGTATATGTACCAAAGGATCAAGATTTACAAAGGGAGATCATCCAGTTACACCATAATACACCAGCTGCTGGACATCCAGGAAGGTAGAAGACATTGGAAGTGATGAAAGATTATTGGTGGCCCAGAATTTTGAAATATGTGTTCAGGTATGTGGATGGATGTAATACATGCAGGAGGGGGAAGAAAATTTCAGAAAAGCCTGCAGGGAAATTAATGCTGAACCCTATACCTAAAGCGCCATGGCACGATATATGTGTGGACTTTATCACTGTACTACCTGAAGCTCAAGGATACAATGCAGTATTTGTAGTATGTGACCGCTTCACAAAGGAAGTCCATATTATTCCTACTACTGCAGAAATGTCATCATTAGGCTTGGCACGTTTCTATCTAAATCAGGTATGGCAGTTACATGAATTGCCTAATACAGTTATCTCCGATTGCAGATCACAATTTGCTTCTGCATTTATGTGAGAGTTAAACAACATATTGGGGATTCAAACCAAGTTATTTATGGGATATCACCCACAAACTGATGGGCAGACAGAGAGAATGAATCAGGAGTTGGAGCAGTACCTACGCATGTTTGTCAACCACTGACAAACTGACTGGCCTGAATGGTTGGCAATTGCCAAATTTTCTCACAATAATAAATTCCATTTGGCTACTCACATGTCACCCTTCTTTGGTATCATCTCTGAATGGGAATAGAACCTTGAAGGAAAATTGAGGTACAGTCAGTGGAAGACTTTGTATCTAAGATGTGAATGCAGGAGGAAGCAGAGGTGGCATTGATGAAAGCATGTGATGATATGATGCGACATGCAGATCGTACTCAAGCCATTGCTCCAGAGTACAAAGTTGGTGACTTGGTATGGCTAAGTACAAACTACTCTGAAACCTCCAATAATGGTAGAAGGTGCTCCAGAATATGTAGTGGAAGAGGTTTTAGACTTATGTCTTTGACGAAATAAATTGAAGTTCTTAATCAAGTGGAAGAACTACACCGATAAAAATGACTCATGGGAACCTGAAGAGAATTGTAAGTGAGCATGTAATGCAATCACCCAATTCCTTAAACTTAATCCAAATGCTCTGCATCGCATTGCTAGAATGGTGTATGGGGATGAATTTCCAGCCTTACCAAAATTTCACAGAGGGGACAGATACAATATTTTCTGGCCTGGAAGTCGAGGCATAAAAGGGGGGTAATGTTAGGAAACAGTCTCATAACAGTCCTATTACATAAAAATATTTTATTTTATTTTATTACATTAAATTATGCTACCAAATGCCCAAAAATGCTATATTAGTTAGCATGGAAATTTTATATTCACACACATCAATATGTACACACATGTATGCACACATTGGTAACAACATAGTACAATATGTGTAACATAGTATATAAACCTAAATATATATGTACCTGGGGAACCTCAGTTGAGTTCTCTTAGGTATTCTATCCACAATAGTGGTGTGAAAAGCCTATTTCAGCCAACTCATCTATTAATAACCCCTTGCATCAAATTCATCAAAACCCCCATCACACATGCACACCATGCCCCCTTCTTGTAGGAGAGCCTGCACAGTCCAGCTAGCAGATTAGTGGGTGTTGCCCTAACAATTCTGCCTTTACTATGATTTCTATGATTTTATTCCTATTTTATGATTATTTTTAGGTTTTTCAATGTTGGTACATGTTGACAGCTCTCTTCTTAATTGCAGGGCCCCTTCTGGATGGGGTGACATCATTCTGCAGCTTTGATCTGCCTACTTCTGCTTTTTTCTATTTTTAGCCTATTATATGATTTTTGGGCCTTTCACATATACTGGGCATTGACAGATGCATCCTTAAAGTTTTCTTTTTGGATTCCCCTCTGTTAGGTGTGCCTGAATTGTCTGTATTATGTAGTATAATGTTAACTTTGGATTCCCCTCTGTTAGCTCACTATTAAGTGAAGCTTTGAGGTTGCCCTTACAGTTGCTGATAACCATTTGATTTTTCACTCAATTGGTTGTTTTATCAATTAACTAGTAGTCAGGCAGATACTGTAAAGAGGCACACATAATCTCCTAGGCACAGGAGAACTCAGCTCTGCCATGTGAAAAGCAATGGCCCTCTTTAACCAGTTGATATATACATACTGGTAGGGGAGTGGCAAAGGCATACAGTGCAAGTAGAGTGTGTCTAGCTGTCAGAATTAGCCATAGACATTCAACTTTTGCCATTTTGATGCATGTTATATTGGTATAGTGGGGGATATCAGTATAGTGGGGATCTAATATTGAGCTACTTTCATCACAGATTACCCCAATTTCAATGCATAGTCTTAGGTCTTAGGATTGACAACATTGTGAGGATGGTCTACAATCTCTTTTTTTTAATTTTCAATTTTCAGAAATTTGCTTTGTATGATGTACCTTATTGGGGTTTATCCTATGCTTTATATTTCCGAAGTGGTTTTGTGCTGAGATGAAATATTGATTTTCCATGATTCACATAAATCTTAGTGTGGACAAATAAATACAAATAGCAGTGAGGCTACCTATGGCATAGGACATGATTTGAATCACCAAATCTTGGGTGGTAATTTACCAGTAATTCATTTGAATTTAAACTTAAGACTGATCACTGCAAAAACTACATTCAGACAATGACAGCCTGCACTTCCAAGTGCCTGTACACCTTAATGTACCCCTCCAAGCTTCCACAGCTCTTGTGTATGCCTCTCGGTATACTCTTCTGATTTCTGCTCTCCACTGCTACCTTGCTTACATGTAATCCCTTGTGATGACATCTGTCTCAAAACTGGTCTACAGTATGTATAATCTTACCCATTGCACAAAAGTTTTCTTGTTGCCTCTTTCAACTCTTAACTCTTGTGCCTTGGGTAAGCTCTTCTTCTTATTCTTGAGTGCCTCTTTAAACTCATAATTTTTGTGTCCTTAGTAGTCAACCAGCTGCCTTGACTTACCCTTCCTACCATTTGTTCTTTTTCCTTCTGCTACATGGGTGGACTGGTCATGCCTGAGCCAACAGGATGGATGACACTATGTTTTTTGTCCTATTTGCATGGACTGAGATGACATAGATCATACCAGTCCATCATTAGAACTCCAACTGGTAGCTTTCCTTGTTTCTTGTTTGTCTTTTTCCCATTGGGTTTTTCAGCAACACAATGTTCAGTGCATTCATGTAAAGTTTATTACATAATTTTTTCTTTTCATTACTTGCTCTATTACTATACACAAGCAAGTCATGATTGGTCATGCTACTGGAAGTTGGGGGGCACCTGTCTTCTGCCTAAATCATTAAGTCCTGAGCATGTGATCAGTGGTAAATTGCCAGTAAAAAGCCACAGTAAAAAAAAATACCTCATTTTTTCTGCAACTCTAGCATCTATCATCATGTGATTAGGTAATTAATTTTAACACATCACTCAAACAACCCTTTTCCATTGAATGTTTCTTCATTTCTGTCTCTATGGTCCTGGATTACTTTCGAACTACTGAAGAGTAGCATGATGATTTTTGGATCCAATTACATGCTCTTGGCACTAATGTTGGTTTTTATCAGCTAGGGAACATATACCTTATTCTGCTGTATGCAATCCCAGAAATGATTGAAATGTTATATTGTTCCTTTTGAATTTCCCTCTTTCCAGTCGCATCCTGCCTCCCACCTAAACAGGATGATATCCAAATGAGATTGGCTCTTAGTATAATCCAGGACATACTTGGGTGGAATAATGTTGGGAGGTGCCCAAGATCCCTTCCCTCCCTTTGAGGATTTTCTGACAGGTTTCTTTGAGACAGGCTGAGATACTGAATCATGCAATGTTTCAAGAGGGACAGCTTTCTTGGGTGCATCTTCCTGATTGCAGACCCTGAACAAAAAAATGAACTGGTCAGAACATGAGATAACATGAAACAGTATATGCCTGTCAATAGCTTCCATGAGGCATCCAACCTTTCCTTCAAGAAGTCCCTCATCAACTTTGTGATTACAAATGAGGTGTTCCAAGAGATAAATTAATGCAATGGCCCATATTTACCTTGTGTGATGAGGGGATAGATATCCGGGATGCTGTGCAAGATGAGGACAGTCAGTTTCTGGTCCCAGATTTCCCAGACATCGATGTTGGCTGTGACATGCTTTGTGAGCTCATTGAAATTGCAACAATATCTGGCTAGAAGACCAGTCTTCTTTGCTGTGGGAACTGATTTTGGTAAATTCTTGACCTTCTCACAAAGTCTCTTCAATATGGTAAAGAGTGTGCTATCCCATGGAGGCATGATGGGCAAAGGGATGGGCATGGGAGTCAGAACAATCATGGGTATCAACAGCATCAAGAAAGGGCCAGGGATGGGTTGGGAATTTAATATGGACTCTGTAGAGGTTGATAAGCATGAGTGGGTCATGAGGTGAGGTCATACCATTGTTGAGATCGAGATCCAGTAGTGTCATGTTAATAGAGAACCCATCCCTATGAAAGTGATCAGATATGTACCCACAAATCTGCAAGCCTTACAGAAAATTCTTTGACAACAGAGTGAAGTAGAATATTATAAGTGCAACCTTCAAGCTAAGTGTAGCATTTTTCAGTTGAGTTGAGTGCTAAAAAACAATCAGAAGTGACTGCAGCAGCAATGAGAATCAGATGAGCATGAACAATCAATTGGAGCACCAATTGAGACAGGCTCACAAAAGGAATAGTGGCCATCCCTATTTTTACTTTTTTTGGTTGAGGCACATCAAGCAGCACCTCAGCTTCTCCCTGGGAGTTTGCAGATTCCAAAGACTCCTTGTGCTTGTGCTTGCCACTAATATCAGAGCTTCCAGGAACCAGTGGTGTCTTCCTAGCTTGCCTAGCCAATAGGGACCACTTCCATCTGTGGTAATTCTTCTTCTATAATGCCTCAACCTTCCATTTCCCAGTGCAAAGACATAGAAATGGAAATTTCTTTTCAAGTACATCTTGGAACTTGTTGCAAAGAGTGGCACCTGCAGATGACCAGTTATCAGAGGGGCAATTGGAATTGATGTTGTCATTCCAGAAGCCTCAGAGCTCAGCATCAGCCACTTCCTTTTGTGACAATCAATGACATTGCCATTATTGTCTTCCAGGAAAGCCAGAACACCACTTTCCCATTTTGTGATTTCCTCATTGTCATTAGAATAGCTATCACAGTCACTGGAATCAGTATCATGAACTTTGATTACAGCAAATTAACCTGTGTTGTTCTGTCATCTCTCCCAGTGCTTCACATTTGGATAGTCTGGCTTCCTGAGGGTTTTTTGTGAGGGCTTGGAGGTTGTTTGTCTTGGAGTGCAATAAATATTAGAATTGGAGCATTGTGGTCTGGCATTCAGAGCAGTAATTAGTTGTGTTCTGTATGCCAATTTAAAGGTGATATATGCATGTTAAACCAATGAAAATGCATTGTAGGTTATCAACATGATCATGCAAAGCCCAGTTCTCCTTTAATCTCAAGTAGGCTGAATTAGCTGCTGCATGCAGGACTGTGTCGGATAATGAATGGATTAAAGTGAAATGTTCTCCAGAAGGGTGATTCATTCACTAGAGAACAGTTTTAGAGATACATATATGTGAGATAAACATGATGCATGCATTGTATGGCACATTTATTGGGTCAAGAACTTTTTGTTGAGTTTGAGCCTGTGAGGTGTATGGTTATAAAAGTCTAGTCTCAAGTAAAATATGAAGAAGAAATCCCACAGAGAGAGGAAAGCTTGTTAAAAATCTTGTTCTGTGGTGGGGTTGGTATGCTGCATTGTTCTGTGGCCAACCATGAGCTACCTCAGGACCAAATTGTGTTGAGACAAAGACATCTTGTGGGTTGTACATCCAAGAAGATTGGAAGTGACAATTGTTCATGGTCATTGTCAATGTTCATGAAGGTGAGAGGAAAAGGTTTGCAAATCATGTGCACAACATCACAATATAACTACAACAAGCTACCAAGAACAATGCAAAACATATAGCCTATTCCTCTTCATCAGATTCATCTGTCTCACACTTGCTAACCAATACAGTGCTCATTTTCTCAACTGCAAAGTACTGTTTTCCCTCTGAAAAATTTGTTCCTCCATGAGTGTACTTGAAAGGGACCATCCCAACAACATCTGTGATCCACTTGACATCAATGATCCTGATGCTATTTATGCTGAGGTATTTGCATAGGTGAACAGTTCCATATGACTTTTCGAAGACATGAGGATCTGTATCTGCAAACATTTTGATAGCAGCATGTGTGTATCCTGAGCCATGCTTTGTAATTGGGAAGAAGTACAGGACCTCAGCAAGATGTGAGGCCCCTTGGATGCTCAGCTAAATCAACTTGTTAGTTCTACCCACTTCGCAAAAGTGGTTAACAAACCTTCACATTTCTTGCTATCTGAACCTTCTTGGCAGGCTGTTTCTTCTCATGCCACCAAGATTGCACAATCTGACCATTAGGCAGAAGAGGCCTTGCAAATCTGTCAATATCAAGTGAGTCTCAATTTCGAATTCTCCAACAATATGACTTTGAAAACTTTTTAAACACCTCAAGAGTTGTCACATCCATTTTGTGGTGCCCACAAGGACCCAAAAGGACGTAGTTTTTACCAATATTGCAGGCACCGGATGGCAGCTATCCTGCAGCATAAAAAAGATTCAGAGCAAGAGCATAGAGGCATTTGCATGTGCACATTCAATAGCCCTTTGACTTAGATTGGCATATGGATCAGAATGGAGGCAGATTCCTCACTGAGGTTACCAATGGTTCACTCCATGGTCCATTGTGATAGCTTGGTGAGGGAGCCCAGATAAAAGTGTTCTGGAACAATGTGAGTCAATGCATGAATACATGGTTGTATGAAATGTAAATGCCCAAGGTTGCACTTATAATATAGAATCTTAAATTCATAGATGAACTCAAGGAATGCTTGGTGAGCTGCAAGGAGATCACCTCTTGATTTGTGATGTTGATGGGTTATGTGTGTGACAGAGACAAGCTTGCAGAAGTGGTAGTAGAATCTTTGAGGCAGCAAGGTCATTGTGTTTCAGCTTTGGTAATGCTTTGGTAAGCAAATTGGCTAAGTTGTCATCTGTTGTGCAGTACTGAATGCATATCTCATTGGAGATGAGTTTCTCATGTATGAAGTGGTGTTGGATGTCAATGTGTTTGGTGTTGCCATGATTGATGGTGTTGTGAGAATACATGCTCGCACCTTGGTTGTCCACCTTGAGGATGGTGTGTCCAGAGTAGGGAATGTTGAGTTCAGCAGTAAGGGTCCATAACCAGATTGCTTGGCACATTGCTAGACTCTCTGCCATGTACTCAGCTTCCATAGATGATAATGTGATCATTGGCTGCTTCTTTGATTGCCAAGAAATTGGACCATCAGTCATCTGGAAGACATATCCAGAAATAGATTTTTGATCATTGACATTTGATCCCAAATCAGCATCCAAATAAGCAAGGGGTTCAACTTCTCCCCCTTGCTGGTAAATGATCCCAAGTTTGCGAGTGCTGTTAAGATACTGGGAAACATGCTTGATGGCAGTCTAATGGGTGAGTCTGGGGTTGCTCATAAATTGACTAAGTGTTTGGACTGCAAATGAGATGTTGGATTATGTTCCAATCACCGCATACATAAGTGATCCAATTGCACTCTGATATCATGATGCTCATCATCAGGTGTCTTGATCAATTTGATGTTAGGGTCCAATGGTGTGCTGACAGGATATGAATCTGACATTCCAAACTTCTCCAGGACCCTCTTGATATATTGGGCCTGCATAATTTTGAAAGTGGCCCTTTCCAAGTCCCTCTCTAATTCTAGTCCCACAATTTGCTTTGCCTCTCCCAAATCTGTGATCATAAAGTACTTCCCCAATTCGGCTTTCACCTCCACGATGGCACCAATATCTGATCCCAGGATGGTCATGTCGCTGATATGAACCAATGTGATTAGGAGATCATGATTTGTGTGCCTAATATAGATGCATTGATCTGAGAAAAGCTGCATAAAGTTCATTTTGAGAAAGGTTTGGTTGAGTTCATTGTTCCAGGCCTGTTTTGCCTATTTCAATCTGTAGAGAGGTTTTAAGAGTTGCCATATGTGCCTGCTACTGTCATCGTATTCTGGTGGCTGCAACATGAAAATAACCTCCTCTGAAACCTCATTAAGATATGTGCCTACCACATCAACCACATGAATCGCGAGTCCTAAATTCATCATGAGCACCATTAATAGCCAGAACATTTCCAGCTGCATAACCAGTGTAACCAATCTTCCACAATGATGTGTGCTATATTCTGCAGCCAGAGATTCCAGATTACACTGTTCCCTATATCGATGATGTCCCAGTCAAGGGGCCTTTGAAGTGCTACATTTTACCGGACGGCTCATGCGAAGCGCTCACTGCAAACCCTGGCATAAGGCGCTTTGTGTGGGAGCACTTCCAGAATGTGAACTGCATTGTGCAGCGCATGAAATATAGCAGCGGCACTTTCTCTGGAATGAAATCCACATTGTGCACTGAGAACTTCGTCATTCTTGGCCATTATTGCACACCAGAAGGTAGAAGACCTGAATGTGACAAGGTAGACATTATCCGCAATTGGGGCGCATGCCACACACTGTCAGAAGTGCGCACATTCTTGGGAACAGGCAGTTTAATGTGCATTTATATCCACAATTATGTGCACCATGTTAACGTGCTCACAAGGCTTACGTGCAAGAACACTCCATTCGAATGGGGCCCAGAGCAGATAGCAGTGCAAAATAACATCAAGCAAGCAGTACTAGATTGCCCTGTGCTACAACCGATCAATTATTCCTCAGAACTCCCCATTATTCTTGTGGTAGACACTTCCCAGATAGCAGTCGGCTTTTACCTTTGACAGCAAAAGAGCGCAAATGCAAAAGCATGCATTTACAACTGGTTCGGCTCGATTATGCTCAATGACAGAGAAGTGCACTTTTTGCAGCCAAAGCTAGAGATCTATGGGCTTTACTGCGTGCTGCGCAGTTTGCACCTTTATATTATAGGTGTGCGCAACTTAATTGTTGAGACTGATGCGCGCTATATCAAGGGCATGCTACAAAACCCTGATATCCAACCATCCACTAGCATTAACTGGTGGATCATCTCAATCCTTACATTCCACTTTATGCTTGTACATGTTAGGGGAGCGGTGCATGGTCCAGATGGGCTTTCGTGTCGGCTGAAGCAGCCAGAGGACTTAGAAGGAGAAGAAGATGAAGAGTTTGAGGATTGGATTGATGTGCTACATGGCTTTATGCATGTGATATGTCCCATTTCACAGTCCTTTGATGTACAAACACTCACACTAACGCAGCCAGAGCCAAGCACAAATGCACAAAATGCACAAAATGTGTGCAATAGTGCACTTATTTATGACAATGACTATAGCCAAGTTCTGAGGAGCGCAACAGCAGATGCAAAGGATGAGAAGTTAGATTTGGTGTGGATTTGGATGGATACCCTAACATGCCCTAGCGACTTCACAGATTCCGAGTACAGCGCGCTCATGCACTACGTGAGTGCATTTTTTAAAAGACAAGACATGCTTATGGAAGCACAATGCACACAGCGCTCACCAGCTTGTTATTTGGCAGTCTAGATGCTTACCGATATTGCGTGCCATCCACAACAACATTGGACACAAGTGCTTTTATGCGACATGCTCTGCATTCCTCAAGCGCTTTTGGTGGCCACATGTTATGGACGACATCATTTGGTTCATGCACACTTGTCATATTTGCCAGTCCAGCAAATGCAGAAGGTTCTAATACCACCAGTCATCGCAATGCCTGCGCCTCTCTTCAGTAAAGTTTATATTGATATGATGCACTTACCAGTATCAGCAGGACGGTACTATATCATCCAAGGGCATTGCTCGCTTGCGACTTGGCCAGAATTCCATGGGCTTCCTAAAGAAAATGCGAGCACACTCAGCGATTGGATGTTTCAAGACCTCATCTGCAGATGGGGTGCATTGTATGAGATAGTCACTGATAATGGCAAGCCATTCATCAAAGCGCTAGCCTATCTCAGTAAGCGCTACCATATCAATCACATCCGCATATCTGGCTATAACTTGCACGCTAATGGAATTGTTGAGTGCACACATTTCGATGTGCATCAAGCACTTATCAAAGCCACAGATGGAGTAGAGTCAAAATGGTTCAGTGTGCTGTACTCAGTCTTTTGGGTGGAGCGCATCACAGTTCAGAAGCGCCTTGGCATTTCACCATACTTCATTGTGACAGGCACACAGCCTCTAATCCCTCTCGATATCATTGAAGCGACATACCTTAACCCACCCCCAGATTCTATACTCTCCACTACAGACTTGATCGCATGGCGCGCTTGCACATTACAAAAGCATCCAGAAGACTTAGTGTGCATCCATTCCTGCATCTATACAGAAAGGTGCAAAGCGGTGCTCCATTTTGAGAAAGCGCATTCAAAAACCATCCACAATTTTGACTTCCAGCATGGCAATTTAGTCCTTATGTGCAACACAGTGATTGAGAAGAGCCTTAACTGAGTAAAACCCATGGGTTGCACAATCACAGAACACATCCAGATGCGACTTCACGAATAGGAAAAAGGTAACATAAAAAAAATGAAAGAAAGCAAAGCATACATATAAAAAGGTGAAATATCCATAGCGGTGTGTGCAGAGCACTAGTTGCACACCTCATCGGCGCTTTCTTCATCCTCAGCACTATTTCTTTGTGCTTCTTCTTCGTCAACTGCTTCTTCGTCTTCTGTGTCCACTACTATGGACTCTTCCATCTCTCTCAACTGCATTGTGGTGATATTGAGTGCTATATCAGGAAGCGCAATGGACTTGCGTGCATGGTACAGCAGTAGGCGGAATGTGGCTACTGGCCTGTTGAATACCATCCCATTGAGCTTGCAAACAATATATGTGCCACCTTGATTGCGCGACACTATAATTAGAGGACTGAGATAACATAATTAGAGGACTGAGATAACATAATTAGAGGACTGAGATAACGCGCACACATTTTATGATCTACTGAGCCTTTCCCATTTTTTAGACTTTGTCATATGGCGTGCACTTCATCTTATCTCTTACTCTTTTATTGTTTGGACATGGTCAATATCTCAGTTGGGAGGAGGAAAGTGATGGTTGGATGATTTTTCTGCACTCCTTTGCATTTGCACATTTTTGCGCTGGTGTGCATTTTTTGTGCACTTGACATTTCTTGCTTGAACGTTGCCTATCTTATCCCTTTTCCCTCACATATATTATTTGAACTTACAAATTTTGTTTTATGGCACCATGGAAGCATGCACGCAGGTTGGTGCAAAGTGCACACATTTGTGTGTGCATGCACATTGCACTGCTTCAGAGCGCATCATGCATACCACAGGCGCAACAGAGAGATGGATTGACACACTATCTAAAACTTATACAGGCAAGTGGCTACTCAATGGACTCCAGGAACTCCAAGCGCTCCATGGCTGCATCCAGTTTCACCTTTGCATCTGCCTCCGCTTTCTCCACGTTGTGCAACTGGCTCTTGGCAACTTCTAACTCGATGAGCAACCTTTGGATGTCTTTTTTAAGGTGATCATGTGTGGCGCCCAAAACTGCGACCACCAAGTGGCATTGCACTAAGTCGAGCACCTCGACATCCTGGCCTTGGTAGACCATGTCCCCCGAGGTGTTTCCCAATCTGGTTTGGCATGAGGATTGCATGTGTGCACTTGCCTGGTGAATGGTAAGGCAGTGTGGCCTTGGGCGCACTTGCAATGGGGGAGGGGGTGCGTTTTTGACTTTGTGGTGCTTCAATGTGTGCTCTTTTGAGAGGCTCATGAGCCCTGCATCACTCTCATTGCCCTTGTCGATTTGTGATGCACCTTTGGAATAGTTAGCACAGTATGGAAAGAGGATGAGAAAAAGACACACCAGGGCACCCAGTAGCTGCTTTCCTGCCTCTAGAAGTTGCGCGCAGCTGTGCGAGGGTGCACTTCATCCATTTGCACTTTCTCTTACCCTTTGTGCACAGAGCACACCACTTTCCATTGACAGGGATGCACCTAGCCGATTGGCCCATGCGGCGGCAGTTATCACACTAGAGTAGAAAGGGAAACCATTTAGTGAGTTTGAAGCATATCCAAAGAAACTTACCAGTCCACTATTAGTGTCAGAGGTGGTGCCAATGCCACTCAGTGGTGGTACTTCGACATATGTGCATTGCCACGTTGCATGCACCAGGCATGCACTTGCACCTTCATCTGCACTAGCGCTCTCATTGCTCTGCTCAAGCCACCCTGCCAGCTCATGTGCCCTGTGCTCAAATTCCTCAGACTGCTCTTTCTCCTCAATCATCTTATGCATATCAGGCATCAGCTCCTCACCCCAAGTAAGCCACTCCTCCACCATGATCCCACTGAATGTGCTGCATGCCTTCACGAGGAGCGCGTCGAGGTCTGCATCATCTTTAACAGTGTCTGCATGGCTTTTATACATGTTCTACATGCCCTGACCCTTAGCAACCTGTGCCAGTTATAGAAACACAAAAAGCGCACCAGTTTACTACAAAACCCTTCACCCCAAGCTTGCATCATCGTCTGCTCACTCCCAGCAGCAGGAAGGGTCTCATTGAGGGCCAGGATCATTTGTCTGAGGGCTAAGGTAAATGCTGAGGCCATTGGATCGGGTAGAGATGGGTTGTGGAAAGAGTTATAGAGGATAGATGGTGGTCAGAGATAGATAAGGAGAGGATGGCTACTTATGTGAGCAAAGAAAATTTTGTGCTGACCAATCGCATGCTGCCTAAGGACAGTCAGTACTTAAGTTGGGAGGAGATGATATGCTCCCTATCGCCCTGTGTGCATACTATGGCATTTTTTGTGATTGTGCGCACCTCCTAGATGGCTTCCGCACACTTTGCACAGCGTGCTTTTGCATGCCTTCATGTGCTTTTGTGCACTTTTGCACACTTCTGTGCGCTTTCGTGCACCTTTGACCACTTAGGTGCACTTTTGTGTGCCTTTTACATTTCTACTGTGCTTTTGGTTTCCCATAGCTGCCTGCTGTCGTGCGCCCTAAATGTGCCCCATTTCACTTCAAACTGCCTCCGCATGCCCCCCCCCACACTCCTCACCTGCCTTTCACATTTATTGTGTGCTCTTTTTATGCTTTACCTGCAACTCACATTCTCTACTGCGCACTCATTGCACAATCCCTATCACACACACAACAATCCACTACACCAGTTGCGCTGCGCATCATGGCTTCCATCTTACTGATGCATTTACTTGAGGTGCACCACAATTCCAACATGAGCGAACTGCACATTCTTACATAACTGGGATGCTTTGCACCTATTTGGCATTGAACTGTGTGGACTTGGGCACTTTCACATAATCCTGGCACTTTGGTGGTATTTGGCCATTCACAGCATCTCCTTATAGTTCTTCCACATTTCCAATCGGCATTGCCTTATCTGGTAACTGGCACAGGTTGATCATGTCATTATTACTAAGGCGCAACATGTGACACATAAGACCAAAGCAGATTAATTGGGAAGAGCACACGAGACCTAGAGTGCACCAAAAATAGCACATCACACCGGGACAGTTGGGTATTGGGCTATAGGTGTGCAAATCTTATTGGCTGAAGCAGCAGCATAGTGCGGTTGGGTTTAGATGGGCGAATGGATGCACTTGTGGGTAGTGCATGGCGCTTTCTATTTTTACACTTTATTTTACCATTTTTATCACATAAGCCATTTGTACATAGTAGGCAGACAGATAGAGAATCCAGAGGATCTTTCCCCCCCCTCATAGTTCATAGCTCAGTCAGCATTGCACATAGTCTGTGCACCAGCATCCAGTCTGTGCACCTCTGTAGTGCGCCCTTCGTATAGCCACATTTGCATATCGTTTGCATCCCCTTATTGTATTGTTGCATTTTGTTCCTGCATTGCATCCTTCATCCTAGATTGTGCACTATTGTAGTGCACCCTTCATATAGCTGCATTTGCACACCATTTGTGCACTTATTTGCATAGCTGCATTTTGCACACCATTTGCACCTTTTTCTGCCTCTTGTGCTTTCATCCCGTTTGTGTCCCCAACCTGTGCACCACCTTCACAGCACATCCCAGTGTTGTCTTCATCCCACTACACCTCCCGCCTTCATCATCCTCATCATTGCGCACTTTTGCGCTCTCATTGCACATTTTTCCACACTGTGCATTTTTGCCCCTTTGCATTGTGCACTTTCCTGCCACTGCGCATATCTCCCCTTTAGCGTACACAATTAGTGCGCACATTGAAAACCACTGTACCAACCTCTCCATAGTCTTTGCACCCTGAAGGACGATCTGAGGCCCTCTAAGTAAACTCCCCCCTCACCCTGAGCATGCCTACAGTAGTAGGTTAAGTGTTCACCCTTTCTGTTGAGACTCTGCTCCGAGTACCAACTGAATGCATCATCACTCTTAACTCATTGCCCATTGCCTATCACCACTCAAAAACCACTTCCTATTTGCTATATTCATTTCTTGACATATCTCACCACTGACACAAGCTAAGACTCAAGAGAACTGCTCTTAAATCTCATGATAGTGGAGAGGGTAACTTATTCTCTGTTCCCCATTGCTTTGCTGTCGTTCTAAGTAACTAATACAAGTCTATATACAAATTGAAGAGATAGTACTAAAAAGAAAATAAAACATGTATAGTACACGAGGCAATATATGCAGCAATGAGGACTTTGTAAATTATAAAGCAAATGAGAAATGATAAATAAATGAAATGTACAGTGTCCCCATATAGTAAAAGTACTTATCTCTTTGCTTCAATATATCATTGAAGCATAAAACCACACTTATTATATTCTAAGTCTCTTGTCATCTCTCCTCATGTCCAGTGGTGCTTGATATGCAATAGAATAACTTACTCCGGTTGTGCAGCATGTATCAAAAGGATTTTGAGACAGTTATATGGTGGCTGACTTTGTTCGAAGTGTCATTCAAAAGCATTCAAAATGTCTCAAAGTGGTTCAAAATGGTTTGAAGTGGTTCAAAATTGTGCAAAGTTGTTCAAAAAGTTCAAAATAGTTCAAAATAGTTCAAAAAGTGTTCGAAATCGATTTTGTGGCATTCATAGGAGTTCAGAGCATCTGTCGTAATGTGTCGATATGATTGGGAATCTTCTCCAGACCTTAAAGTGCACAATGGACCTATCACCACAGCTTGATCTGCCTATTTCCACCTTTTTGCTATTTTTTGATTTTTGGGTCTATCACATATACTGGGCATCAACAGATGGGTCCTTAGAGTCTTCTCTTTGTATTCCCCTCTGTTAGGTGCACCTGGAGTGTCTGTATTAAGTAGTATAATATTAACTTTGGATTCTCCTCTGTTAGCTCACTATTAAGTGAGGCTTTAAGGTTGCACTTACAATCTCGAAGTTTTGCAACAGAGACAGGATGTCACCACAAAGCTTGTAATTGAGGCCCTATTGGAAGAGTGATGAATTGACAATGAGGAATTTTGGGGTTGAAGTCATGATGTTGCTTGTATCGACATTCTCCATGGAAAGGACATGCAGTGAGGGGGGCAAAGGGGCCAGTATATGCAAGGCAGGTATTGACACACTTATCAAAGTGTAATGGAAGGATGCCCATGATCCCTTTCAATCAATTTCGGACCTAGTCAAACAAGAGCATGGTGCTCACAGGATAGCATTCCTTGATACTCGAGCAGATCATGTCATAGGTTGCCTTTAAGGAATGGGCAGAGAGAGATAGATATATCTGGAAAGACAGATGATGTTGTGGATCATCCAAATTCCACAGCTCCTGCAGGGGATTTAAGAATGAGTCAAATTTGTCTTCCGTCCATTGGCTTTTCTCATGATCAAAGGAATAGCCTCAAATCTGCGAAATCATAGACTCCATACACCCGAGATCCTCGAGCATCACCTCATATTGTAGCTCGTCTGGAGAAAACTTGGGTGGGTCTTCAAGTTCAGAACCATGGCCATTGACATCTCTTGCTCTTAAATGACTTCAATCAAATATCTGGAAGATATGGAAATGTACTCACGGATCCATCGGGTCAATGGCCTGGGCATCTGACTCTGTCAGGATATTGGGCTCATCGTGGTTTGGCACTGTATCATCATCATGGGCCTGGTCAAAGGTATGGTCTTTCTAAAACTCTATTGCATGAGTGGTCTCAGAAACTACACGATTTCGTACTTGAAGCCGACGACGTTTGCCCTTTCTGATCCGAGATTTTTGGGCATCACACTGTTCTTTTGTCATTTGTTCTTCCAAATTACGCTGGGCCGCATGGTTATACCAAGTGCATATCGGAATGGTTTTTCCTTCGGGCGGTGCTTGACAGTATTTTTGACAAGTGCAGAGGGCCGTCTTCGTCGACATCGAATGCGGTTAACGTAGACACACTATTGTGCCGAAGTTCAACTTGAAATCATGTGACATCACAATACCAAAAATAACGAAAAAAAACCACTTCAATAATGACGTAGATAAGGTCTATCAATTATTGTCGACAAGCACCTCTCCGAGTCAGTTTTTTGTCACCTTGTCAATCCACATCGAAATACGTCGCCTGGCGTCAACGCATTTCTCACTGGGATTGACGTACCGAGGCACAGTTGTACGATAAATAATACACATTGTTTGTGTACTTTCAGGACAGGTAGACGCTGACAGATCCCATATCGTAATCGCTTGTTATTGCCAAGGACCGTGTGGAGATCCTGGCCCTGGCCATACTTATCGACGTTGGCTGAAAAACACTCTTTCGACATGTGTCATGTTGGTGTCATGATCAATGTGCCATGTGCAGCTGAGTAAACAATGTGATTATTGACTCGGGTAAATTGGGGATTCGCGGGGCCTTGAAGAAACGCAGCAAACAGCAGCAAATAGCTTGGTATAGATTGTAGGGCACAATCATTAACTAATAACAGGACCCTACAGGACCCCATATTATTAGGCCTAGTTGTTCACCAATCCGGACAGAATTTAGGTGTCAATTCCGGACAGAATAGGGTCAAAATTGACGTATACCTGTTGTGGGATTCCGGACAGGATGTAGACCTTTGCAGGATGCCATATCCACCTGTGGATAGATAAGGTAGATGATGTAATTTAAATATCAGACATGTAACTGTGAAATTGCCTGAATTTTTTCGCGTATGTTGCCTTCCTTATTGTTGGTGACCTTCTGCCTTTTCTTTGCTTTCCAATCTCCGAGGGTACACGCTCGCAGTGGCACCCCCAAGCTTACAGAAGAAGATAGTAAGCAGTTTTCTACCAAGATATTCGCAAGTTCAAGGACACAATGAAGTTGTCGAGGATGAGAAAAAAAAACAGGGAGGGATTTGATGAAGATGAAGGGCCAATGACCTCCTACTTTTAGTTTCTGCTAGTTTCTTGTTGGTTCTTGTAGCGTGTGTAGTCTCTAATGAGTTCAGCTATTTACACCTGCACCCGAAATTTATGCCTATAGAAAAACTGTTTCCTCGATCCAGACAATTTTTGACCCCGCAAAAAATTCTGAGGTTTGGACAATTTTGAAATTTTCGAAAAATGCTGGTTTACGATAGTTTGCAATCCGGACACAATTGCGTAAAGCTGTCCACCTTTAAGGCCTAGGCTACTTAATAATCCGGGGTCCTTCATCAACTCGGCGTTTTTTGACTTTTTTTTTTGTGCCCATGGGAAATAATTTCGCTCGGAGGGTTCCTGTGCCCAAAAGGATGCTCCCCAGAAGAGCTTCCAAATGCTTGCCCACATTGCAGACCAACCCCAGAACTTACGTCGTTTTGGTATGTAGCGACCTTTAACCCGGGGCCCTGGCCTTGCAATGCCTAAGGCCTCATGGTCGACCTGCGGCCGATCGCAAGGATCAAATGATGTGGAGGAGCGTGATATATCCACTCGCCTAGACGCTGACCAGCTCTGTCTCTTTCACGACCTCCAAATACGTGCCGTTCTCATCGAGAATGACAGGGGTCCATTAAGAACCTGTATCTTGGGAAGGCGCCTAAACCAGCAAGCGAAGTCCTCGAAATGACGTTTTCTACGCTCCAAAATCGGACTTACTTGTTTATATCTCTGGATCAAGGCCTTTGCTGTAAATCGTGCAGATATACACCAGTGCGATGATTGACACTATATCTGCCTCCTGAAGGATAATCGACTAGCATTTTGAAGTTATGATTCTTTGGACATATATCTGATATTTAGGTTGGGAAATCAATCGGTGATGAAGTTTTGGGACTTGTTGGAGCGTTCCGTTACAGAACAGTTTTTGGATCGGCTGAAAAAGATCTTTCATGGTGCCTACACAGAGTAAGTATGTATTGCTGAGCCTGCTTCTCACACCCTTCGCACGCCTAATCACTTATCTTGGGTAGAAACTGTCTAACGAGTAAGCTTTTAAGTTAGTGACCGTTCCAGTCTGAATTCGGTTTAGATTTACTTACAGCGTTTGGCACGTGACAGAAACGTTCTTGTTCACGCTGGAGCTTCCGGCATGAGCGGCTGCTATCCAACTGGCATGCCTAGAGTGTCTTTTGAAGTGCTTCCTCTTAGTCAGTGGCAGTCAGAGGGCAATTCAACACGGCGATTCAGGCTTCAGGTCCGATTCATCCACAGGGGATCCACGTTGAATCATCCATGGATCAACATGTTACTCTGTGACTGTCCATCTGGCTTTCATATAGTGATTCAGATGTCGATTCAGCTACTACCAATATAGACCTATTTCAATTTTATTTATGTATTGCTATGAGCCAGTCGCCACCTTCATCGACAACCAAATGATGACTGTAGGATGAAATGCTCGTGCTAAGAAAGTTTGTCTTGTGTTACAATAGACTGCGAGTCTGCGACGCGAATGTTGATGTTTCCATTGTCACATTGTTGCATGCTGTTCACCACCTTGCCATCACATGTACACACAAGGTGTATAGTGATGAACCAGGCCAAAGCCGGGTCCAAATGGGCCGAGCCAGGCCAAGCCCTGAAGACGGCTTCTTGCGGCTTTGGCCCGGCCTGCAGTCTTGAAAAGCCAAAGCCAGGCCGTCAGGCCGCGGCTTTTCAGTAAGCTTTACTCAAATATATAAGTAGGGCGAACTTTTGGGCGTCAACGCATCAAAACTTCACAACCAAACCTTAAACTTCAAACTATATACAGTAGGTCTGCCGCAAACAGTCAGGCTGATGTAATCAACATACTCCCCGTTACACGCAGATCCTCGACGATTGGAGAATGACCAATAGAGACAGAAAACAATGTGCAGGGTGTGCGTTCGGATGTCGTTTGAGTCCTAGATAGGTTCTGTTGTACTCATCCTTTCTTGTTTCGTTCAAGTAATTGCATTGTTTTCATCCAATTTTAGGACATCTCCCCCTGCCCTGAGTCAGGCCAATGACCAACAGGGAAGGTGTAAAACTTGATCACCAATATGACCCTATACTCTTGACGATGATGGATTCTACATCCCGATCACTCCACTGCCACAATGTCCTTCAATCCAAACCCCGCAGGAGAACAATACCAGGGACTGGACAGTTTGGGACCAAGGTAGGCTTGCTCATATGTTTCTTTCTATTAACCAACTGTTTCCATGCATTTTTGAGATCTAAACATTTGATGATGGCATTGTAACTGCAGTGAGCACCTACTCATTGGATGGCACAGTGAAGACCTACAGCAAACAGGTGATGATGAGAACCAAAAGCTGATGATGAAGAGCAATGCTAGGATGAGGAACAGATAATTGGGAATGAGTTGGATATCGGAAAGGGATGGGGGACTGTGACAGCTGAAAGAAATACAGTGGGTGACTATGTGTCGACTATGACTCGTCTCCTCGCCTCGTGAATTTTTTATAGATTAGAACTGCTATGTTTGTGGTGTACATCTGTAGTCCTCAAATTCTTGACTATTCATGTACTGTATGCAAAAATTCATGCTTGCATACAAAAGCTGTGGCCTGGGCCAAGCCAAGCTGTGAGTGGTGGCTTTGGCCTGGCCTGAGGTTTGAGGAAGCCAACACTCCTTCAGACCAAGCCAGGCTGGAACATCACTAGGTGTTGAAGGCTGCGGCAGAAAGGAATGAGCTTTTGCAAGCTGCTTGGCAGGCAGAATATGGTGATGTTGAGCAGCGCGCTATGCGCAGTGTAGAGTGCTCACAGATCTTACTACTTACCTGTTGAGTTGGTTAGTGTGCTAAGCAACTTAGGTTAGAGGGCGTAGAACTCTCTGTATTGCTAGGTAGAGGTACAGCATACTTATATACCTAGAGAGCCCACATGGTCACATGAGGCTCAGGTCATGTGAGGCTCAGTGGGGTGGAGAAAAGGGCGGTGTACCACATGGTTCCTGTCCACATGTCATTATGACATATTTGTATACATGTATTTACATGTATATGTGTTTACACTGAGGCACAGAATAGGTGCCACATGCAGATTTAATTCAACACCCCCCCACAAACTGTACCGGCATCGACCTGGAGGGGCTTTACGATCCAAGGTGCCATGTATAGGTACTAAGTTTGAACCTCAAATTTAATTCCGAGGGAGCTTCTAAATTTCTCGAAGAGCTGCCTCCCGAGATTTTTAGTAAACATATGTATCTGCTGGGTTTTCAGTTCCCGGGATGAAGATGACTGTGACCTTGCCGTCTTCGATACATTCATGTGTATAATGATAGCGAATGTCGATATGTTTAGTCCTTCTTTCCTGAACGGGGTTAGATCCAATGGATCGCATGAACATCTCTAGCTCTCTCTGGCGCTCTTTACCTGGGATGACAAATCCCTCGGGTTGATGCATGTAAATTTCCTCATCTAGTTTGCCATACAGGAATGCGGTTTTTATGTCGAGTCCCATCATGTACATGCCTTCCAGGGCACTCAGGGCAAACATGAGGTGCACTGTCTCGTAGCGGACCACTGGAGAGAATATCTCATCGTAATCGACACCTTCGACTTGCGAGAAGCCTTTGGCCATGAGTCTGGCCCATTTTCATCCATCAGATTTTATGGAGAAAACCCATCTATTTTTGATGGCCTTTCGGCCAGCAGGGAGATCTACGATGTCATAGACATGCCATTTACGGAGGGCCTCTAGTTCCTCCAGACATGCACTTCTCCACTCTGATTGCACAGGCTTGGGTAAGCATGCAATGTCGCGATACTGGATCAGGACAGGATCTGACACTGTAGATGGTGCAACTGCTTTGCTAAGCAGAAGGCACATCAGATCCATTCCACCTTCGGCAACATAATTATCCCTTCTAGGGCCCCAATATGATGGGTTACCCGAATTGGGTAACCACTGTCCTTGCTCCTCATTGGGATTCTGGTGCCAAATCCATGGCACCTCAGACTCCTGAGGTTGAGGGGTTGTCGCGTACTCTAATCGCAAATTATCCAGGGTCTGTGCAGGAGGAGTTCTACTTGCCACTGGTGGGTGAGAGGGCCCAGCTGGCACCTCTTCTTCAACCTGAGGGAGGGCTGGAGCGTGACTCCTGCCTTGTCCCACTGGTTCCCACCATTGGCGCTCCCACGCAATGTCTCGTTCGATTTGAACGGGGTCGCGATTTTCACCATAGATATTGCCCAGACGAGTTGGGACTCATCGCTGCCTGTTTGATCGCCTTAGTGGAGGTATGGGGGCCTCTACTGCTGGCGGTGCTGGACTAGGCTGGGACGATGGACCCAGTGCACCTGCCAGCGCAAACAGATCAGCACCCTGAGGCAGATTGCCAAAGGAGCTGAACAGCGGGTCTCTAGAGGTTTTAGGGGTTCCAGACCCTGATTGTGAAGGTGGTGGGGACGGAGCTCGTGGAGGAGGATTCGGCACTGGTGGAGCATAATGCCCATGGCCCGGATCGAAGCTGTCATCACTTCCTCCATCGCTATCATCCCCTGATCCCCCAGAGTGGTCATCATCTCCAGAAGGGGGTATATCCCCGAGATCAGTTTTTGCCGGGATCTTGGCCCTGGGACAATGAGGGAACAGAATCTCATTGAAGAGTGCTGTAGCACCGACAAATATTGACCCTGATGGGTGCATAAAGCGCCAACCTTTGATGCCATCTGCCAGGCCAATGTATGTCATGAGCTCTGATCTTGCAGCTAACTTATTAGGACGCTTCTCTTTCGGCAGGTAAACATAGGCACCACATCCGAATACCTTCTCATCACTCAGATCAGGCTTTCTGCCATCAAGATCTTCGATCGGAGTTCGCCATTTTAGGCGGTTTATTGGTGTTTGGTTGTAGAGATACGTAGCATGCTCTACACAAAATTCCCACCATGATTGTGGTAGGCAGGCAGTAAAGCGCAATGTTTGTGCTTTCTCCATTAGTGTCCTGATCGCGCGTTCAGCACGACCATTTTGTTGGTGGACGTGGGGCACCGACATCTCAATTTTAATCCCAGCCTCTTTGAGCTGGGTTATGAGTTCCCGATCACAGAATTCCCCCCCAGGATCGAAATGCCAATGCTTGATTTTTGCGTCATATTGCATTTTGGCCATTGCCTCAAACTGTCTGATTGACTCAGCAGCATCAGACTTTTTTCTCAGGCACTGACTCCATATGTGTGAAGTTCAATCATCAACAAATATGATAAAATATTTGTACTTGTGATAACTGAGTGTTGGTAATTCCTTCAGATCAGAATGGATCAGCTCGAAGGCCTCTTTGGCCCGAGACTCAGATCCAGGGAATGACTTTGATGTCATTTTTCCCTTGGCGCACCCTGGACAAATGTGCCTGTCCCTTGGAATTTTTAGATCTTTGGGAAACTTATGGGTGTGTTTTGGCATCTGTTGCACGGCAGCTTTGCTCAGGTGGCCAAGCCGCTTGTGCCAAATGTCATAGTCAGCAACATAGATAGTCGCGACTTCTAATCTCTTAGTGCTCTGAATGTGCGAATCACACACATAGATGGTTTCGCCACATATTATTGGCATTGCATCGAGCTGGGGTTTTCCCTTTTTGTCAACAAAGGAAATTATTTTACTGTTTCCTTTTACAGTATATTCCTCAGCAACAAGGAACACTCCCATTGACATAAGCTGACTTGTCAAATCTGGGAGATAGAAAACGGGGGATAAGCGCGTGATGCGCGACTCTGTCTTCCCATTAACTTTTACCTGATGATGAATCAGGACAGCACCTTTGCCTTTGATCAAAGTCATGCTGGTAGTGGTCTTGACCTGCCATTTCTCAGACATAGGCAAATCCTCATAGGAGGCAAAGTCTTTCATCTCACCAGTGAAGTGCAATGATGCGCCTGAATCTAAGATCCAAGGGGCACCATGTTTGCATTCCTTTCCAGCACACATCACACATGGCCTGATTAGGGCCTTTGCATCACAAGCGACAATATAATTTATTAAAAATTCTTTAGGATGCTCAATATTACGGGAATGGCCCAAATAGTTCGTTCCTGTCAAGCTATTGTTAGCAATGATGTGATGGTCAGGGAAAAGGACTGACATTTCATTGTAAGCCCCCGTAAAAGGGACTATTGGCTCATCTATGAGCATGTTATCCATGCTTTCCCAGATCGATTGATCCGGGACCGTCATTTTGGAGCCGAGGGAGACTTCATCATCATCATCCTCAGGCTCAGGTTCCATTTCAGGAACCTCCTCGATCTGAGCTGATGGCTCAGGGGTTTCCACCCAGTGGCGCTTACCTTCCCGCTTACTCATCTGATTTTCTTCAATGATTCGAAGATTCTTGGCCATTTTAGGCACTTCGATGTCTGTGAGCAGGTCCCAGGCTGCCTGGTAGTCTTCGTACACAGAGGGGCTGGGGGAGACGGTTCTGGTGACCTTTGACTCGGGCTGATTAGGCCGCTTTCTTGGGTCAGTGGTGCGGAAATACATGGATTTCCCATGTAGCTGTGACATTTGAACACTTTGGTCAAACATCAGTGGGAGGCGAGAGGGGCTGGCCTGTGCCAGTCCATTCGAAATGACACCTTGACTATTAATGGTCGTAGCAACATGGGCAGAGTGTATTGCACCCGCATAAGGTGCACTAGGCACCATGAAGGGTTCCACCATACTGGTGGAGGCAAGGTGGCTGTGAGATTCCTTTTTCTCATGCTTTTCCCTGGCAGCCTTGCCAGACCTACACTTCTTTTTCGAGTCAGAGCCCAAAGGCTCGGATGACTTCTCACCAGATTTCTCCAATCTCTTTCCTTTCCACTTAGGGTCGCTGCCCTTTCTCTTGACAGCTGACAGCTTCTTTGCCGTTTCCCCGGAGCGTGCAAAGGCAGCTCGACGGGAGGCTTCTGCCATCACATGGTCCCTCACTACAGCGTAGGAGAGACCGGTCATACCGGTTGTGGATAAGATGGTGGAAGATAAAGAATCGTACTCCTTTGGCAATGCCGAAAGGAGTAATAAGGCCTAAACTATCTCAGGGATTTCAACACCATTGGCAGTTAGCTGCTGGTATCTCTCAGAGATCTGAGCCATTGTCGGCACAGGGTTTTGCACTGGGACTCTGATTGAGATCGCAGATTTAAAGTCTGCAAATATCTGAGAAGGCCCTTCTTGGCCAAAATCGGCCTGCAGGGCTTGCCACAGGGCACTAGCAAGTCCTGTTGCAGATCCAGATCTGGATCTGACGGAAGGAGATAGGCGGAGCGAGATAGCTCCATATGCCTGATCATTCTCCCGATTCCACACCTTACATGTGGCAACATCGGCTGCCACTGGCACTGTTTCAGCGCCGGAGGCAACTTGCCAAAGGCCTTGTGACATAAGCCACGCCTTCATACTTTTGGCCCAGGGCTTGTAGCCAGAGCCGTCAAACAAGGAGACAAGTTTATTGAGCGAGGAGGACATTTTTAAGATTTGAGCTGTTGAAAGCACCAAATCAGTCACTTGCTCTTAAATTAGAAATGCCAGATGCAAAACTTAGCACTCCGTCAGAGTACTTTTGTTTTAGCACATGATGAGTGCCAAACGGGCGCATCATCGCTCCATGATGTCATGTCAGAAAGAGGCTAACCCTGTCACAAAAGCAATGAGGTGCTCAGCACAGTGAAGCACATCGGTAGTAAGACCTGTGCACAACGTGTGAGTTGGAGCCCCAAGGGGCTACAATACAACTCCTTCCAACTAGAGCTCTGAGGAGCTCATAGCTGTGCAACGTCACCCACAGGGCCCATAACCTGTTGAGCAGCACACTATGCGCAGTGTAGAGTGCTCACAGATCTTACTACTTACCTGTTGAGTTGGTTAGTGTGCTAAGTAACTTAGGTTAGAGGGCATAGAACTCTCTGTATTGCTAGGTAGAGGTACAGTGTACTTATATACCTAGAGAGCCCACATGGTCACATGAGGCTCAGTGGGGTGGAGAAAAGGGTGGTGTACCACATAGTTCCTGTCCACATGTCATTATGACATATTTGTATACATGTATTTACATGTATATGTGTTTACACTGAGGCACAGAATAGGTGCCATGTGCAGATTTAATTCAACAGGTGATATTCCTGCTGAATATTTTGTCTGGCTGGATGCATCCAGTGTTGATGACCATCAAACCAATAAGCAAATGGATGGGCCAAGAGTGGCCATGCTTGTGGTCATCAGGCTACATTCATATGAGGGCAATGATACTCAGTTCTCCCAGCTCTGTCCCAGCTCTCACATCTGAAGGTTATATTGTCCTCTGTGAATTATTCTTAGAAATTTTTAAGAATTTGTGCATGAATTATGTTAAACGTATGGTAAATGTCTCTAACATAATACAAATGTCACTATTGTAAAGATATTAAAAAAGTGTTTCAAATGTTGTGTTGATTGACTTTAACATAATGTTCAGTACATTGTGGAAAAAGAATTTACAATGATTATTAAGATAACTTTTGCAAAATCTTTAACATAATGGCTTGAACAATATTCTAAAATCATATAAGAATTGTGCTAATGGCATTCAAGATAAAGATCAGCATAATATTATAATAACCTTGATGTAAAATGTACAGATTTATGCTAATATATTACATCAGTAAAATTAGCATAATAGGAGGAGAATTATTCGAGAGGAATATAACAAGTATAAGTTTGATATTCTAAATGATGTCTTAAATCCATTTAGGATAACATGCAGATAACTTCCAGAGATACAGTGATGTTATGCTGAATGCAAGTTTGAAAATCAATAGAATTATATTTGAGTAATATTGACAGAATCATTAAGAAATTGTTTAAAATAAAATCAGAAAAGTGTGTGGGGGGGCATTATTTGAGTTGTATTTGGAATAAATGAAGTAAATAGGGTAGAATAAATATAGAGAGATAGGGATCCATTCCAGAAAAGAATAATATATAATGCATGACTTGGGGATAGTACAGCTGTCATGCCCATTAATGCAGGTTGGTATTACAAACACCATGCATATGCAGACAACCAACAGAGCTCACAGATGGAGAGTCCTTGGATATGTCACAAGTTCTGAGAATGTTATAAGATGTGAGACAAGCATGAGGCATGTGGAGTGCATGCAGAATGGAAAGATGAATGTATATTAATGGTAGATACTGCAGATGTCAATTCAGGTAAATGCAGGTGAATGTATGCTGGCTTCTGCAGTTAATGCAGATGTCAATTCAGGTGAATGCAGGTGAATGTGTGTTAGTGCTGGCTACTGCAGGTCAATGAAAATCTGAATTTGTGGAAATTGCTTTGTTAATGCTGGGTACTGCAGGTTAATTCAGATGTCAACCATGTCCACTCTGCAATGCAACACTCACCCTTCTTTGTGGATACAGGAAGGCATCCATGAATGGGCTTTGAACCTGATCAACACCCTTTGAAGCTTAAAGCAGTAATAAATTTATAGATAGGATGAAGTCCACACTGGATAAAGCATGAGCAGCACTGCTGAAGTCAAAATATGGTATGACACGGTACTATAATCAACACTGCACACCAACACCCAAATTTGTTGCAGGTGAAAGCTATTCCTAGATGCTTCAGACATCAGCACCATCAGGCCCACAAAAAAGTTTGCACATCACTATCTTGGCCCTTACCCTGTTATTCAATCTGTTGGTTCCCATGCATATCGTCTTAAGGATCCCCCATCCATGTCATGAATTCACCCAGTGTTTCATGTTGTCAAGCTGCTATCAGTCAATATTGTAAGGGGAAAGGAAGGTGCCCCAGGCATCTGGGTAATTTTCTGTGTTTGTCCCATTTTTTTTATATTTTATTTTATCTTATTCTGCCTTTTCTATGATTTTCTAGGATTTATTTCTATTTTATTATTATATTTTGGCTTTTTCCATGTTGGTAAATGTTGACAGCTCTATTCTTAGAGGGGGGAACCCTTCTGGATGTTTACCCATCAAGGTGACATCATCCCACAGCTTGATCTGCCTATTTCTGCCTTTTTGCTATTTTTAGCTTACTATTTGATTTTTGGCTCTATCACATACACTGGGCATTGACAGATGGGTCCTTAGAGCTTTTTATTTGGATTCCCCTCTTTCATTTGTATAGTAATTCATGTGTAGTCTGCATGGATTCTGCATGAAAATTGGTGTATGATAAATTCAGTAAAAGCCATGTTTATGCAACAATTCATTTATTACAGTGTGCAGACCTGCAAAATTGGGTCAGGTTGGCAATTGGTATGAACATCAGCCTTAAAGGTATATATTATTGGTTTACCAATTAAAGCACCATATATCTACAGGAAGAAAGCTATCACTCATTGTCAGTAGTGTCCATCATATCATTAGAGCCAGGCAACCAGGGCTGCAGTGGCATTAGCATAAAGCAGTGGCAGCAGCATCAGCATTAGGCAGCTGAAATTGCACTATTTTATCAATACAACATGTAAGTTGTTGTACAGATGGTAACCAATGAATTGGCCAACACAGGCATCAGCATTGGTCAGCAGCATCAGCATCGGCATAAGGCAGCTGGGATTGCACTATGTGATCAACATCGCACAGGCATGGTTCAGTGGACAACTCTATGTATATATATGTATGTACTATAGTAACAAATGAATGCACTATTCAATTCTTGCTGTACCACACTAGACATATTAAGAATGTGGTGTACAGATCAGTGACCTTTCAGACAGCATCAGACACATGCATTGGCAGTGGCATATGTATCAGGGCCAGGGCAAGTGTCATCAACATAACTAGGGTGTAGCACAGGTGACACCATGGGTTTCACTGGCAATACCACACCTGTCACCTGTGACACCATACCTGTACAAACACCATACCTGCAGGTACAGGTTATAAGCACAGGTTTTGTATGGTGTTTAAAAACTACAGTGGCACTTGAATAAACTATGTGTAGCTAAGACAAAGATGAGAAACAGCTATAGTAGAAAATTATTTAACTCTCTTATACTGCTTCAACACTTGAATCCACATATAAATTATGATATAGTGTTCAATTCTTTCACCAATCACCTGTCAGACTTATCCATCATAAAGAATGCAAAGAAACTTGTAATTCACTGTATTTAATGTGGGCATAGTAATTTTTGGCACAAAAGGAACTTTAAGAATGAACACTCCAGATAACCATGCAAAATAACATCCACTTTACTTAATTAGATCATTGTATGTCATAAAATACTACAGCACCAGTCAGATACATGTTTTTCACAGAGTATAACAACAAATGGATTCTCATAAAAGTTGATAAAAATGCTGTCAACTCATAGCCAAAGAGCTTAGAAGAATTGAACATGATATGAGATGCATCACAACTCAAACCTGTCACAACCTGCAACACCATGAGTACAGGTGTGGTGTTGCTACAGGTACAGATATACCAACCCATACCTGCACCTGTGCTACCTGCAGGCAAAATACCACAGGTTAACCTGTACCTGTGCTACACCCTAGTCATAGAGAGTGCAACTGCCATAAGAGAGTATGATCCAGCATTAACAAACAACCATCCCTGGATGTGACTGCATCTATACAAACCATCATGATTCAAGTAAGTCATGATCATTTTCAATGTGTCTACTGTATTCATCACTTTATTAGATACAAGCCTCTGGTCAACAAATTGAACATTTCCAAAAACTTCAAATTCAGTGCAAGATTATTACTCTACTCATAATCCCCCTCTATAGCAATGTTCAATGGGGATCAGCATATAATATGCTTGATCACTCATATAAGTTATGCCAGGTACCATAGGGCCATTATGTTTCCATGGATATTGACACTGACATGATGCACACAGGCCATCGTTCTCTTCCTTCAAATGGGTAATGTGCATTATGGCCCTATTACTACAATCCATCAGAATGGCTGAATTATGAAGAAGATTTGATGGTCTGCCTTTACATTCACTGACAGGGACTTGGAATGGGTGAAGGATGTGAGAGATATCTTGAATGTTGGTCATATTATTTGCATTAATCACCCATGCTATTGTCTAGGATTCTAATGATTTTCAACAATATTTCTTTTCAGAATAGTTTCCACCAGACTGGCATGCACTTCCTGCACTTGAGGAGCTAGAAATGACATGAGAGGTAAAGTGGAACTCAGACAGGTTCACATTGAATGAGGACCCTATCAACAATGGGCTAGGGAAGTTACAGAAATACTATTCTCACATTGACAGCAAGCCAACATTTGCACTTGTGCTTGGTTCATATTTGCTTGCTTTTTACTCACCAGCTGACAGTTTATTTGAACAGTTTGAGATCCATATTACAAACTTGATTATATCAGGTTAGCATGGGATTGCTCAGAAGAACAGACAAAATAATATGCAAACAGTAATTATAATGCAAAAAACTGGAAAGATGAGGATTGTAAGATCTTAGAAGCTACCATAAGGATTTGTTCCATATGAAAACATCAGGATTTGATTTGAAACATACACAGATGGAAAAATACTATCAGCAGCAACCATGGTGTCCACCTGCCACATCCTTGACAGCCAAAAATGAAGATTCCAAAAAAGATGAGACACTTCTATCTGAATATAATTAATATCGCTGAATGCTTATGGATATGGATTAGTGTTTGAAGGTCTGATTGGCTGGACCAAAAAAATGACTGCAACCCAACTGAACCCAACCAAATGCAACTGGACCATCAGGTGCAGTTGCTCCCTTTTGAGGTTGGTTCAGTTGCCAGTTGCCTTACTTCAAAAATGTTTGAAAACTATTAGAAAACTGGTTGCAATCAGTTGCAACTAGTCTTTTATAGTACATAAAAGATCTTACATACTATACCTATATTTACATTGATAGTAAGAAAAAATAACTAATGAAAGTACTAATTAATACTATTTATAATATATTTATGTGCAGTGGGACAAGCCCAGAGGAAAGGTAGTTGTTTGGTGAGTGCTTATATACCCTGTGGCCATGCACAGACCATGTGGTCACATGTGTGCTAAGAAAAAGAAAGGTGGTGCCATTTGCCAGATGACTCCCATGACAATGAATGATTCCCATGACTCCAGTCCCATCCCAACATTGTCAACTCATGCTCACTGCCTCCCCCCAAAGCACCACCAATGAACAAACACAAAGCAGGTGGTCCAAATGATGACTGGCATTGTTTGGGCCATAACATGTTTTTCATGTTCATTTTCCTTCTTTCTTTTAGTAAAGATTCTTCTAGCTATCCTTTAGTTTCTTATTTTTTTGCTAATAATGTCACCTACCCATGATTTGATGGACCCAGGCCCTCTCTGTACCCCATCCAAACTCTATGTCACTGCTGAAAGCCTCTGCTTGTAGAGTGGCAATGGGTTCTCCTCCCAGACAGCAATAGAAATGACAGCCAGGGACAACAGCTGATGCCATGTCACAGCACCACCACCTTGCCTGCAAGCCACTGCTCATAAGGGGCAGTGGAGGTGCTGATGACAAATGATTTGAACATGGATGATAAATGCCACCATGTCACCCAGCACCACAATTATGATGGATGACAATGCACACAGAGGGGAACCAATAAATAACAATAAACATGGGGCATGATAAATGACAACAAATGTGGGGCATGATGAATGACAATGTGGGGACAACAAACAAAAGACCGAAAATAATGGCTAATGACATTGCTCATGCCCTATGTGACACACCCCATTTCTAAACCCATGCCGCCCAGTTGCACAATGCCCTGCCCTTGCTGCAAATGCAAGCCAGCAAGCATTTTCTTTTTCTTTCTTTTTCTTTCTTTTTCTAACATTGTTTGTGCTAATCAATGTGAATGTAATTATTATATATACATAGAGTATGCAATAAAATTTAGTCAGTAATGACTCGAAAACCATTCCAGACTAGCTCTGTGTTAGGAAACAGCACCATTACCTGATAATATTTTATTCATTTTATTATGTTGAATTACACTACAATATGCCAAATTATGCTACACTTTGATAGCATGAGAATTTTATTTTGCATGCATCAAGATGTATGTGCATGTACAAGTGCATTGGTGACAACACTGTGCAATATATGTAACATAGTATATAAACCCTAAATATACACCTATGGGACCCCAGTTGTGTTCTCTTAGGTATTCCACCTACACTTATGCCTTTCTCAACCAACTCATCTATTAATAACCCCCTGCATCAAAACCATCAATCCCCCATCATGCATGTGCATTCCACCCACTTTTTGTGGAGAGAACCCACACACTCTTAGCAGATAGTGGGTGTCACCCTAACACTCTGAGACCAACCTCAACTGGTCTTGACCAGTCTTGTAGAAGACCAGTTCAGATCGGTTGGTGTACTACAACTGGACTGATATAGACCAGTTGTACATGGTCCAGTCCAGTTGTGTGAAATGGAGGTCATGGTCCCAACTGGTTGCAATTGCAGTTGCAGCTAGTCATGGTCAAAAAACCAGACCAAACCAGACCTTCAAACAATAATATAGATGACAATGAGGGATGGGCTTTAAAATAACAGTGCTTCTTGAAGGATTGGCTTGCTGATGTGACAAAAGATACAGATGTTGTTAAGTGGTGGCAGATGTGTTTATTTCATTCAATCACAGGTTTCATGTCTAGTGTTTGAAGGTCTGGTTGGGTGGACCAAAAAAGCAACTGAAACTCAACCAAATCCAACTGACCATCAGTTGCAGTTGCTTGGTTTGGGAGTCAGTTGGGTTGCCAGTTGCCTCACTTAGAAAATATTTAAAAACCAATTGGAGACCAGTTGCAATCAGTTGTGACCAGTCTTTTCACTGTATATAAATGTACAGTATATAGAGTTATACATAGCTACATATATATTGTGGAAAAGAACTAATATAACTACTAATTACAACTAATTATTAGTGAAGGAGGATGGGCACACAATGAAAGTACTCATTTGGTGAGTGTTTATATATCCTAGGGCAGTGCACAGACTATGTGGTCACATTTGTGCTTCCACAAACAGAAGTGGCACCACTTGCCAGATAACTTCCTATGACCACACCACCAACACCAACCTCACGATGTCCATGAAGAATGACTACACAAACAAATGACACAAAATAGGCAGCCCAAATGACAACCTAATGTCATTTGGGCCCTAGGGTATGTCTTTTCATAGTTTTTTTCTTTCTTTTACTATCTAACTAACTAATAAAAAAATTTTCTTCAATTTTAGGTTGCTTTCATATTTGTTGAAATTAAATTCCCAAGCATGCTGCATACACGAGGCAATGCATGCAACACACACATGTTACTGCGCTTACTGTGCATACATGTGGTAAACACATTCCTGAGTCATGTGACATCCTTACTATTATGTATATAAGGAGAACCTGTACTGTAGAAGATATACAGTGTTCTTACCTCTGCTAAACCCTAGCTCTAAGACTAACTAAACCCCAGGTAGGTTATAAGGAACGTATCATCTCTTCCTCTGTGCAGCATATGTAGTCTGCTCCAACAGGTTATGGGCCCTGCTGGGCATGTCACGAATGCGCCTTAACTGGCTGCGAATGATGTTGACTTCATTGTCTCCAAATTGTAACCTTGCACTCTTCGTGAGCTGCATTTAAAAACCCAGGTTGACTAGGGTTAACCACTCTGAAGGAGTGTTTTTGCCTGAGATTATGGAATGTGTTTTCTTGAATGGAGGACTGATTGAGCGCTTTTACCAGCTGCTACTATAACATTATGTCTTTAACTCTTGAAAAACTTGTACAAACTTTCGACGGCTCTAATTACATTCAATGGGCTGACTCAATAAAGGCATGGCTCAGGTCTCAGGGCCTCTGGCAGATAACTAGCAGGATGGAACTAAAACCACCCCTGGTGCCTCCTTTGATGGCGACAAATGCTGCACTAGTAGCGGAAGCTAATGCCAAGCTCCAGACCTGGAACAATAAGAATGACCACACTATTGGTAGCCTAGTGCTCCACCTGGCCCCCTCTATTCAGCAGCATGCCAACACCAAGGACACTGCTGAGGAGGTGTGGGATCTCATCCGCACCGACTATGGTGTCGATGGCCCCTCCCAAGTCTTTGCAGACTTTAGGTCTGCAATTGCAATCAAAATTCTGGCTGTGAATCCCACGCCAGAGATTGCCAAAATGGCTGATAAATTTGAGTGCCTTATGGCTGCCAATGTCGCCATCCCCAAATTAGTACAGGCAATGATTCTACTCACTGCGATGCCATGTGAGTATGATTCTCTATCCGCCATGGTCCTTAACACGACCGCTACTAGAGCCTTGATGTTTAAACATGTTAAGGACTCCATTGTTGCTGAGGCCTCATGGCACACAGCAGTTGGAAAGCCCATCAGCCCGCCTCAGGCCACCAAGCTTTCTGCTGTCAAGCACAAAGGGGGAAACCCCAAATGGCAATCTCAGGGCAACAATGGAGATTCGTCCCAAAAGCATAGATGACATGGGGACAAAAAGACTAAAGAGGAAAAGCCTAAAGAAAAACATACCCACCTCGCCTCAAATGCCTTTACTACCATAAATGGTAATGGCACCATCATACCGCCAATGCCACTCATCCAGTGCACCGAGAAGCATGAACATACTCCCACAAGGGATCCTCGCTGCCAACCGCCTGCACAGGCATACACAGGCATGGCCTCTACCTCTCATTCAGTCTATACTGAATATCAGCAGGCTTGAGACACCCTTGAGCAAATGAATCTCCTGTGCAGCACGAAAAATCTGCAACCACTGGAAGAGCACCTAACAGTGCAAGAAGGTAAGAGGAGGAGGATTGAACCAGAACCAAGGATCATAGAGGTAGAAGACAATAGCGTCTCCCTTGGATCGGAACCTGCAGTTTCTGATGAAGAAGTATGGAAAGCTGTCGACGAAATGCTCGTCGATGAACTGCTTGAAACAGGTACATATGATGAAAGGTCAGTCCTTTTCCCTGCCACAAGCACAAGAATTAACATTCCACTGATCACAGCGAACTTTTTATGTGAAATTTTACCGCTACTAAATGTATCATGGAACAATTTACATCTTAATATATGTGTTATGTGTGAAAATGGAAATTGTAAGAAAGGTGCTGACTGGATCATGGATTCAGGCGCATCAAAACACTTCACTGGTGAAATAAAAGATTTTGCTTCTTACGAACCTTTACCAAGAAAGGACTCTACCCTGGTTCAAACAGCCATGGGTACTACTCATATAGTAGGGAAAGGAGCAGTCTTTATTAGACATCAGGTAGTATGTCATGGGAAGTCAGAGACGCATGAAATGCGATTATACCCCATCTACTACATACCTGACTGTAATGCTTGATTACTGTCAATGGGTGTCTTCTTGCAAGACGGAAGTGATGTGCATGGTTTCTCCACACACATTTCATTTTTCAAGCAAGGAAACCCAATTATGGATTGCATTCCTCTTATGAAATGTGACACGATTTATTGGGCTCGGACTCATATATTGAGCACCAAAAGAATCAATGTCGTGATGATGTACGTCGCAGACTACTTGACTTGGCATAGGCGACTTGGACACCCATCCAAAGAGGTGCTAGGAAAGATGCCTAATAGCACCATAAAATTCCCGAGGAATTTAATTATTCCTAAAGACAAAATTATATGTCCAGGGTGCGCTGAAGGGAAAATGACCTCAAAATCTTTTCCCGAATCAGATTCACATGCAGAAAGACCCTTTGAATTAATACATTCCGATCTGAAGGAACTCCCAGTACTATCGTACCATAAACATAAATACTTTATTGTATTTCTGGATGACAAAACATCACATATCTGGGTCCAATGCCTTAAAAAGAAATCTGATGCTGCTGCAGCCATCAGACAATTTTAGGCAGTGGCTTTGACACAGTATGGCACTACAATCAAGCGCTAGCATGTTGATCCAGGGGGGGAGTTCAAAGATCGTGAGCTACAAAATGTGCTCAAGGACTTTGGCATCAAAATAGAGATGTCTGCACTCCACATTCACCAACAGAATGGGCATGCAGAGCATGCCATAAGGAGAATAATGGAAAAGTTACAAACCCTGCGATTTACCGCATGTCTACCACAATCATGGTGGGAATTTTGCATTGAACATGCAACACACCTATACAACCGAACCCTGATAAGGCGCCTGAAATGGCTGACACCAGTTGAGGACCTGACAAGAGTCTGCCCAGATCTAAACAATCTGAAGGTTTTCGGTTGTGGTGCTTATGTCTATCTACCCAAGGAGAAGCGTCCAAACACATTGGCTCCTCGATTGGAGTTGATGATGTACCTTGGATTAGAAGATGGCATTAAAGCATACCATTTCATGTGACCTAGTGGTGCAATATTCATTGGTGCTATGGCACTATTTGATGAAACGTTGTTCCCATGCTGTCCCGGAGCTAAAACTCCTGCCAATATGGACCTTGGTGATGTTCCACCTCCAGAACCAGAAGATGATGACCACTCCTCTGGAATGGATGGCAATGATTCTATACTGCCACAAGATCCGCCCCTTCCTCCATCATCAGAAAATGATGATGATGATGTACCAAGTGAGCAAAAGGCGCATGACGATGTGACAGATGCTCCTCCTCTGCCGCCTCCAGTAACCACTGAGGACTTTCATCCAAGATGTGATGATCAACAGGAATGGCAGCAATTGCCCCATTGATCAGGCAGGCAGAGGAACATCCCAAACTGTCCTGGAAATACCTATGGAGAGAAGCGACTCCCCTCTGACATAGAGAGAGACATTGCATGTGATCGATATTGGAAGAGATCTGTAGGTCAAGATTTGGATCATAACCGAACACGACCACAATCTCAACAGAAAGAACTGGTTGCTGGACCGAGTTCGGCACCCCATGAGAGTGTGCCCTATTCCAATGATCAAGAACATGATCACCCAATGGGGGAATTGGACGAAGCAGGTTATATTAAAAAGATAACCAAGGAAGGAGGAGATAAGCTTATTCGCTGGCTGTTGTCAAAAGCAGTCAAACCATCGAGCAAAATAAGCCAAGTTCCAAACCAATTTTGTGATATTGTGTGCCTACCACGGCAGCAGCAACATGAGTGGAAACAAGCTTGTCATGAAGAATTAGAGGCTCTTTGTAAGCGACAAGTCTATGACATTGTCGATCTTCCACATGATCAAAAAACAATCAAAAATAGATGAATTTTCTCCATAAAATTGGATGGAAGAAAATGAGCCAGACTCATGGCCAAAGGCTTTTCACAAGTCGAAGGTGTTGACTTTGATGAGATTTTCTCACCAGTAGTCCACTACGAGACCATACGCCTCATGTTTGCACTTGCATCTCTAGAGGGCATGTATATGACTGGCCTAGATGTAAAAACCACATTTTTATATGGCAAACTAGATGAGGAGATCTATATGGATCAACCTGAGGGTTTCAGACTCGAGGGAAAAGAGCGCAAAGTAATGCACTTATGCCGAGAATTGTATGGCCTTAAACAGGCCTCACTAGCATGGTGGAAAGAGCTAGAGGCATTTATGTGCACCATTGGGTTTCTGCGCACCAGCTCCGATGCCAGCATTTTCATACACAAGGATCCTAAGACAGGCAGCATTGTTATTGCACTTGTCTATGTTAATGATGGCTTGTTCATGGGGAAGAACAAGAAACTTGTGGATGAAAAGAAAAATGCTTGTCTAAAGCATTGGGAGTGCCATAGTACTGAAAAAGTCACAGAATTCTTAGGCATGCGCATCACCCAGACTGCAAGCAAAGTCAAACTCGATCAAACTGAATATCTCGCCAAAGTGCTTGAGAGATTCGAGATGACAAATGCCAAAGTGACCCCCACTCCACTCCCGACTGGTTACAGACCATCGGAAAACACAGCAATGCCCAACACGGTGCTTAGATCAAAATATCAGTCTGTGATCGGATCTTTATTGTATCTGATTGCTCGGAATGCAACCTGATATCGCTTATGCAGTAATCAAGATGTCGCAATTCTTGGCTAATCCTAGCCAAGAACATCTAGACAAAGTGATGTACATCATGCACTATCTGGTGGGAACCCAGAAATATAACATTGTCTATGATGGCGAGAAGTCTGAGGGGCTACAGGCCTTCACAGATTCTGATTGGGCAGATGACACTGTCAAACGCTGATCTACAATGGGTTACTTTGCTACTCTAGCAAGTGGCATTGTGTGCTGGCAGTCCCATTTACAAAAAACTGTAGCACTGTCATCCACAGAAGCCAAATACATGGCTCTCTCCGACACTTGTCGACAGATAGTGTGGATATAGTCCTTATTCCAGGAACTTGGATATGTACTGAAGCACGTACCAATCTGCGCTGATAATCAGGGATCCATCTTTATTGGATCAAATCCAGTTCAGGAAAGAAGGACCAAACATATAGACATTCACTACCACTATACCCACAAATGCATAGAAAATGACAAAGTCATGGTCATTTTCATTCCTGGAAGTGATAATCTGGCTGACATGTTCACAAAGAACCTTGGCGCCATCTTATTCAGGAAATTTAGAGACTCTCTCAGAATTACTTTCAAGATTCAAACTTAGCTGCTTAGAGTGCTGTACAGTTTGAGGGGGGGTGTTGAAATTAAATTCCCAAGCATGCTGCATACACGAGGCAATGCATGCAACACACACACATTACTGCGCTTACTGCGCATACATGTGGTAAACACATTCCTGAGTCATGTGACATCCTTACTATTATGTATATAAGGAGAACCTGTACTGTAGAAGATATACAGTGTTCTTACCTCTGCTAAACCCTAGCTCTAAGACTAACTAAACCCCAGGTAGGTCATAAGGAACGTGTTGTCTCTTCCTCTGTGCAGCGTATGTAGTCTGCTCCAACAATATTGACATTGCCCACCCACCCCATGACACACCTTAGCCTCATGCTGCCACTGTGAGCTGCTGCTCACAGGGTGTAAATAGGCCAGTTTCTGGACTATGATGACCATGGCCACCACCACCTACCTACCTATGCTGCTGCTGCAAGCCTCTGCTCACAGGTGGCAACAGGTGCCACATCACAAAGTGCCACCACCCTACCCCACCTGCAAGCCACTGGTCATAGGGGGAGATGGAGGTCACAAACATGAATGACTAGGATGGCAAATGGTGGGGGCAACAAACAACAGGATAGTGAATGCAGGGAATGACAATGAATGTGGGGAGATGACAATGAATGCAGGGGATGATGATGAATGCAGGGGATGATGATGAATGCAGGGGATGATGATGAACACAGGGGATGACAATGAACGTGGGGGAATGACATGGGGGATGACAACACAGGAGAGGATGATGAACATAGAGGATGGTGGTGGTGAATGTGGGGGATAGGAATGATGGTGAACATGGAGCCTACTTTCACTGCCAATGTGAGAGTGGAGTCATTTTTTTTTTTCTTTTTTTTTGTTTTTTTCTTATTGTCTTATTTTCTTCTCATTTTCTCTCTCTCTGAATGACCTCCCACCACTGTGAGCACCTGCTCTCAGGGTGCAATGTAATTAATTGTATTTAATATATAGTAAAGGTCAATTATATAGTAAAATATGCAGGAACAACCAGAGGCAACCTGTTTTTCAAGAGCAACTGAACTGACTAGGATTGGTCCTAGTCAGTTTGGTTGCAGTCCTTCCAATTAGGGCAACTGTTTGGACTGGTTGCAGTCCATGGTTGCCTTTTTGGGGGGGGGGGGGGCAAAAAACTGGGCTGAACCAGACCTTGAAACATGAATCATGTCTGTCTAATCTTGATTACAAAGAACATGCTCTTCTCTACCTGACCCTTGCATGCATTGCTCTTGATGTCCTCCCCTGCCAAGCATTCAGAGTTCCCTGTGAATGACTCTTCCAGTGAGCAGACGTTCAAATTTTGCTTGATCCCATGGACTCTAATCTCCAGAATTAGTTAGTGTTTCAAGAAAACAATCAAACATACCGCAGCATTCACTTCCTGTGTAGCAAAGGCCTTCTGAATGTTCTCCATGGTAGCCTCAAGCTTTTTGAGATACTCAGCATTGATTTTTGGGTCCAGCACCTTTTTTCCAGATGTGAATCCAATTTCTTCAGCTGTTGGGGGCTCAGTCCAGTCCTTGAGTATGCAATAGAGCCAATACATTGTAGGGAAGTGCTTCAGGTGACCAATAAGCCCTAACAAACATTGGTCAATGGTGAATAGTGTTGTCTCATTGAAGCAAAAATACACAAACCATTGAGATTGCTTTTTATTAGCTTGGTCATTATTAGAATCTTCTGATTGTCATGACAGCCATGATAATGCTTGTCACCATGATCACCTGGCTGACCACTGGCATTCTGAGTAACAACTTTGTAGAATAGATATATGGGACTACTACATTTCCCTCCACCAGATTTCTGAGGTGCATGCATTGTGAGTGGAGTGGTGAGGCATCAGAGTGCATACCTTTTTTCTTTGCTCTGTGTTGCTCGTCATTGTTTCAGTCACAGCAGGAGGATCAGGAGATCTGGCATGATTGTGCACTGATACATTCCAGGAGCTATCTTCATCTTCCACCTCTTTGACCATCACTTTGCATGATTTCTTCTTTGCATGTGTCAAGGATTTATCCTTCAAGGAAGCTGAAGAGGAGCTGATCTGGTGTGAGTGTGTTGTCAATTTAATTTGTTTGGCACTGGATGCTGTTTTCAAAGGGAGCATATCAGCGATCTGCATGGAAAAACTAGGTGAGTAAAGAATAGGTAGAAGTTGTTATAGTCAAAGCTTCTAAATCAAATGTAAGTCAATGCTCGTAAGTGATGACGTTCAGCAGAGGTTCAGATCACCGAGGCTCGTAAGCAACGGTTGAGTGAGAGACTTAGATCACAGCTTGTTAGAAGCGTAAGAAAGACTAGGTCAAGCTGAGTTGACTAGTCCTGTATTCACTGTTTAAATAGTACAAGTATAGATCATAGATAGCAAGTCTCATCGAGAGAACAATAAGAACAATAAGAGTGAAAAGACAATGGCAGAAGGGGCATCTGCAGTACACTACAATAAGGTGGGAATGTGAAGGTGTAAGATTATGGGCGCGCATTCGCAAGACAAAAGAGAAAAGACAATAGCATGAGATGTACGTTGTTAGAACAATAAGAACAAAAGAAAATGATTTTCCCCACGCCTCTTCGTAACATTAGCCCCTCCTCAATGTTTCGAGTTCCAACTGAAACTAAGTCCTAATCATCCGCATCGGGTCAAAAGATGCCGTATTGTTGGTCATTGTGGTGAATGTGCTGAAGGATGTAGGAGTTGGGGTGTCGTGGGCGTAGACCCGGGTCGGTAGCTCAATGTTGTCTCCCCCAGCGAAGCGCACCGCGGTGCCAGTGATGAAGGTAGAGAGTCATGGGAGACGAGGGGTGGAGATGATTTTAAATAAAATGAGCATGTAGCAGAGCATCATAAGAAAAATTGACGCACCAAAGATGGCGCCGAGAGTGATGACGACATAGATGTTGTAGATCATGGTGGTTTGCTTTTAAGTAGTGCGATGACGTGGCGGGACGTCACATGTCGGATTGTTTGGACAGAAGAGCACAGAGTGCTCGGGTCACCACCGTCGACAGTGGGGGCATTGGTATTCGGGGCAGTGTGAAGAGAAATGCCCAACTTGTGCACAGGTGAAACAGACTGAGTTGTGCATCCACAAAGGTGCGGGCACGTGTTCGGCGGGAGGGTGGTTGGGATAAGGGGTGGGTGCTCGTCGTGGTGAGGGTTGTGAGGTTTGTGGGGGGAGAGGTGGGTGTGGTGGAGGTGGTGTTTCTTTGGGTGTTTCATCTTCTTCATCACTCAGCGGCTCTATAATAAAAATTCGTTGAGGAGTGGGGACCCGCTCTCCAGGTCTGTAACGCAGGGCCTGCTCGTCCAGGCTTCTCATGAGCGGGAGTATTTCTAGATAGTATGCTTCTTCCATTAGTCGCTGAAACACGCATTCAAGGGTGGAGATGGCCCAGTAGGTCTTGAAGAGATTCTGAATGGTTCCATGCTGTAGCGTGCAGTCTTGGGTACGGCGAGCAACCTCTCTTCATTTCGAATGTCGTCTGTGTCTCGGACGAAGCTCAGGATCAGTTCGAATGTCCTGATAGGGTCAGGGTCAGATGTGGCGGTCATGAAAAGATGAAGAGGATGACTCATATTGAAGGGAGGTTGTGCATGGATTTGTATTCGTCAAGTATTTCAGCGGTGTTCTTTAAATGAGCTGTTGGTTCCCAGGTGTTTTCTGCCGTGCTGTATCCCTTCCATTTTACCAGGAATCGAATTCTTCTGCCTATCCCTCTGTGAGCCAAAATAGCTTCAACCTCGTGTTCTAGCTCCCCCTCGATCAGATCAGGTGGTGGAGGAAGAAAGTTTGGTCCGTGAGTCTCGTTCTCTTTGAAACGTGAGAGAAGCGAGGCATGGAATACGGGGTGAATTCTCCACTGAGAGGGGAGCCCTATTTCATAGGCATGGGATGAGATTACTCGTGTGATGGGGAAGGGTCCCTCGCGTCTAGGGGCGAGCTTTCTGGTTGGGTATCCTAGCTTCAGGTTTTTTGAGTCGAGCCAGACTTTTTCTCCCACCGTGAATGGATGGAATCCTCGTCCGTTTCGCCTGATCATTACTTGTCGGGAGAGTTCGTGGGCCACCAGGGCTTCCCACCGTATGTTTCCCAGTTTGGCTATCCTCTGTTCGGTAGCTGGCACGTTCATTTCTGATAAGTCATGGGGATAACCCTAGGGTGTGCTTCCATCATTACATAAAATGGGGTGTTTTTAATAGCTGAGTGATGCTTCTGGTTGTGTGTGAATTCGGCGGTGGTGAGGTGGCTCTTCCATTGCGAAGGTTTGTTTGCACAAAAGATTCGGAGGTAGATCTCGAGTTCCTGATTTACCCTCTCTGTTTCCCCATCGGTCTGTGGGTGGTAAGCCATGCTCATTGCTAGCCTTATTCCCAGGAGTCTCCCCAGTTCTTGAAACGCATTTGAGGCGAAGCGCGGGTCTCGGTCGGATATAATCTTATCTGTGAGGCCGAATCTCCTGAACACATTGTGCAGATAGAGATTGGCCACCCTTAATGCATCGATGCTTTTGTTACAGGGGATGAAAATTACCCCCTTAGTAAGACCATGGTCTACCATGACCATGATGGTGTCACATCCATCGCTTATCGGGAGATCCATGATAAAGTCCATTGTCACCAGTGCGAATGGCCGAGTGGCGCTAGATTTGATCGGAGATAATCCCAGTGTTGTCGGGTGTGTATTCACCTTCATCTGTTGGCAGGTGGTGCAGCCATCAATGTAATTCCGGATGAAAAGGGTCATTCCTGGCCACCAGTAGTCCCTCCATACTAATTCTAGGGTCTGAAATCGGCTGGGGTGTCCTGTAAGTATGTTATCGTGGTACTTTTCCATGATCTTTCTCCTTAGTTCTTTGTCATCTGGGACATAGCATCGATCTTTGAAAAAGACTGTCCCATCATCTTCCATTTTCCAGTCTTCTACCGCCGACTTGATCGGTGGTGTTCCTCCTTCCTTGATGGCCCTTACTATCTCCTTTAGTAAGTCATCTTGCATCATGCTTTCTGCCAGTACTTCTTTTAGTTTGGTGTCAATTGTCCATGTGAAGATCTCGTCCTTCAGTAAGGTGATGTCATCGTTGTCATTGTCGATATCGGGTATGTGATCTCCTCACCATGATAGGGCATCAGATTGGATCATCATCTTCCCTGGGACATGCACCAATTGCAGGTTAAATTGTGATAGGAAGAGGCTCCACCTAGCCTGACGCCGATTTAGTTTCCGTGCTACCCTGAAGTACATTAGGTTCTTGTGATCCGATAGGATCGTTGTTGGGTGTTCAGATCCCTGGAGATAGTGTCTCCAGGTTTTCAGCGCTCGTATTATTCCTAACAGCTCCAGATCGTAGATCTCATAGTTTCGTTCGGTCGCTGTCAGGGAATGGGAGATATATCTGCAAGGGTGCCAATCTCCGTTGGTGTCGGTTTGTTTTAAGACAGCGCCTGTCGCATACTTGGAGGTGTCACTTTCGATTACAAATGGTTTCCCTGCATCAGGCATCAGCAATACTGGCACCTCAGAGAATTTCTTTTTTAGTGAGTCGAATGCCCTTTGGCACTCGTCTGTCCAGCTGAAGGGCTGGTCCTTCCTTGTTAAGTCATTGAGTGGCTTAGTAATTGTGGCAAAGTTGCCAATGAATCTCCTATAGAAGTTCCCGAAGCCTAGGAACGATCTAACCCCCCTTACGTTAGTTGGGGGTGGCCAGTCCTTTATTCTGCTTAGCTTAGTCAGGTCCATGGCTAGCTGGTTTGGTCGCAGAATCAGTCCGAGGAACTCGACCTCTTGTACATCAAATCTAGATTTCTCGGGTTTCAGGTACAGGTCATTTTCCCTTAGCCTTGCTAGGACCCTCTTTGTCCTCTCCTCATGTTCTTTTTTGTCTTTGGAGAAGATGAGAATATCGTCCATGTAGATTACCAGCCACCCCTCATTCAGCATATCTCGGAAGATGTCATTCATCATTGCCTGGAAAGTTGCTGGGGAATTACAGAGGCTGAAAAACATGACTTTGGGCTCGAACAGCCCTTTGTTGGTTTTGAAGGCCGCCTTCCACTCATTTCCCTTCTTTATTCGGACATTGTGGTATTCCCATCTGATGTCCAACTTAGTGAACCATTTCGCCCCTTTCAGCTTATCGAGTAGATCGCTGATCAATGGAAGTGGGTAGGAGTTCTTGATGGTTCCTTCGTTTAAATACCAGTAGTCTTGGCACGGTCTGAGCGTGTCAGAGTCCTTTTTCGCTACGAAGAAAAATGGTGATGCCATAGGGGACTTGGATGGAGTGATGTATCCCTTCCTCAGGTTGTCATCGATGAATTCGGCCAACTTTTTCTGTTCCGCCGGGGTGATTGGGTAAACCTTGCAGTCCTTCGGGATGAAATCCGGCTTAAGCTCGATCGCGTGGTCCCACAGTCTCGATTCGGGAAATCTTTCTGATGCCGCTTTTTCGAACATGCTCCGATATTCCTTATATTTATTGGGGAGCAGGTCATCAAGTGATTGTTTCTCCTTGACATTTTCCTTCTCGTGAACAAGCCTCTGCGAGATGGAGGTTTTTGCTTGGATGTGAGTTGTGTGGGAGAAGGTGAATTTGCCAGTTAATCGGGATCGGGTGATGCATGAGATGTGCCTGAGTCTCTGGTAATACGGGGGAATATAGTCATGTTCAATCGTGAGGGGGGATTCTTCGGTCCTGAACACCCCGATCATTGGTTCCCCTCGGATGTAGGCAAACAGTGCACCTGTCCCATCGTTGTTCCCTTCAGTGTCAAGTGATAAGCCGATATCGGAGTTGTCCAGTGCAGAGATCCATGGATTGATCTCAGGATGAGTATCCATTGCCAGGTGTGATCCGTCTCCATCGAGTTCGTCCATGGTGCAAAGTCCTTTTGCGAGATGAACCGTCCCGAGCCTACTCTTCACATGCTCGGCAGCGGCGAGGTGGGTTTCCCCGAAGGTCTCCCCAGCACTCCTTTTAGGTAGCCTCCCGAGAGTCAGACTCAATGTTACTCTCGGTGCGAGCGGCCCCTTGTCATCTATAGTGAGACTTTGCTTACCGATCATGGTTCGTGTTCATTCGATCATGGTCCGGATTTTCCCCATAAGGGATTTTTCGGTTTGTCTGTCGGTAAGGGTCCCCTTTTCCCAGTCGATGGCGGGGTTGCGCCTCTGGAGCCACGTGTACCCCAGGATCATCATTTCCTTTCCCAGCCCCGTTATCAGCATCCTGATCTTTTCCTCCCTTCCCCCAATTTTGGTGTCAATATAGACATAGTGTGAGATCATCCCGTTCTTGTTCAGAGTCCCATCAACGTTTTTGGCGAGGATCCTCCTGGCGAGTGGGATTTTCCTTAGTCTGAGTTTCATGACAACTCGGTGATCGATAAAGGTTTCGCCTGCTCCTGAGTCGATCAGGGCTGGGATTTCAGCTTTTTCGTTGTCTAGCAGACAGTGAACTGGGACACGCATGGATTGGTTGCTTACGTCTGCTACAAGTACACTTGAGACAATAACTCTGGCGGGCTCTGCTGCCAATGCAGGCTGCCACTTCAAAAACCCTCTTCTACCATGAGATCAAGTACCTTTTCTTTCTGATTCTCTTCCAGCTCATTGATAAGGGCTCGAATTTTCATGTAGTGGTCGCAGGAGGTCTTCTTTGTCTCCTTCTTTTCTTCTTTAGCGGGAGGCTCTTTCCCTCCTTTGTGCTCGTTTGCCCTATGCCCTGTTTTGTGGCAAATAAAACACCTTCCTTCTTTCATATGTTTCACCCTCTCTGCGTAGGAGAGGCGCATCGTGTCGATTTCCATAGTGTTTGGATCTTTGGAGGAGCTGCCCGCTCCCCCCCCCCCTACCTTGCTGTAGGTTCTTTCTTTAATTGCTTTCGCTCTCCTCAAATGCCCCTCCACCCTTGCTGCATGAGTGTACCATCCTTCGATGGTGTCGGGTGGGTTTTCCATTCCAAATACCTTGTCTAGGACTCGATTGTTGGGTCCATCTATGAAGTATTCGATGAGTGCTGCGTCTTCTTTAATCTTGGTTCGATAAGCCAGCGTTTTAAACTGGGCTATATATTCATCTACCCCCTTTGCTCCCTGAGAGAGCACACGGAGTTGGGTGCGTGCATTTCCTGTGTCATCAATCGGTGAGAACGCTGCACATACTTTCGCGATGAACTCCTGGAATGTATTCCAGGGCTTTGATTCTATGTATCTTTCCTCCAAGTATGCCTGCTTCCAAGGCCCCGCTGTTCCCCCGTTCATGTATGACAGCATAAACAGAATTTTGTGTCGGTCATCCAGGAATGCGGCTGCATTCGCGTCGACGTAAACTCTGCACTCGAGCAGGAAGAGCATTGTTTTGGCTCTGTCTCCTGAGTAGTCGGTCAGCACCCTCATCTTGATTTCGGCGGGGCGAGCAGCAGGAGCAGTGGGTGGTATGGGGGCGATAGAAGCGGATGGGGCTGCCATGATTCGCTTGGTGGGAAGTGGTCGAATGGTTCTTGTAAGAATCTTGTCGTGGTGTGTGGGCTGCCTAGACTAGGGTTTAGTCGGCAGAGTATAGAACAGCTTGACCTTTTGTTATAGTCAAAGCTTCTAAATCAAATGTAAGTCGACTAGGGTGTAGCACAGGTGACACCATGGGTTTCACTGGCAATACCACACCTGTCACCTGTGACACCATACCTGTACAAACACCATACCTGCAGGTACAGGTTATAAGCACAGGTTTTGTATGGTGTTTAAAAACTACAGTGGCACTTGAATAAACTATGTGTAGCTAAGACAAAGATGAGAAACAGCTATAGTAGAAAATTATTTAACTCTCTTATACTGCTTCAACACTTGAATCCACATATAAATTATGATATAGTGTTCAATTCTTTCACCAATCACCTGTCAGACTTATCCATCATAAAGAATGCAAAGAAACTTGTAATTCACTGTATTTAATGTGGGCATAGTAATTTTTGGCACAAAAGGAACTTTAAGAATGAACACTCCAGATAACCATGCAAAATAACATCCACTTTACTTAATTAGATCATTGTATGTCATAAAATACTACAGCACCAGTCAGATACATGTTTTTCACAGAGTATAACAACAAATGGATTCTCATAAAAGTTGATAAAAATGCTGTCAACTCATAGCCAAAGAGCTTAGAAGAATTGAACATGATATGAGATGCATCACAACTCAAACCTGTCACAACCTGCAACACCATGAGTACAGGTGTGGTGTTGCTACAGGTACAGATATACCAACCCATACCTGCAGGCAAAATACCACAGGTTAACCTGTACCTGTGCTACACCCTAAAGTTGACACTCATAAGTGATGACGTTCAGCAGAGGTTCAGATCACCGAGGCTCGTAAGCAACGGTTGAGCGAGAGACTTAGATCACAGCTTGTTAGAAGCATAAGAAAGACTAGGTCAAGCTGAGTTGACTAGTCCTGTATTCACTGTTTAAATAGTACAAGTATAGATCGTAGATAGCAAGTCTCATCGAGAGAACAATAAGAACAATAAGAGTGAAAAGACAATGGCAGAAGGGGCATCCGCAGTACACTACAATAAGGTGGGAATGTGAAGGTGTAAGATTACGGGCGCGCGTTCGCAAGACAAAAGAGAAAAGACAATAGCGTGAGATGTACGTTGTTAGAACAATAAGAACAAAAGAAAATGATTTTCCCCACACCTCTTCATAACACCATACATGACCATATAACTATGGCATCAAACAGCATAAACTGTACCATCAGCAGAGCACACAAATCACTGATGGTATGGGTGCTATGGCTGTAATATGGCACTGTACAACTGTTGGTGTATTGCACAGTGTGCAGCCCTACGGCATAGGCATCGAGGATGAGTGTTGACTAAGTGAATGTAGTAGGTGACACCAACACTGACACTGAATATAGGTGTAATGACACACCCACAAATTATTAACAGTATTGGTGCTACCTGCATGAAGCTCATCCAGCCATTTTTGACCTGTGAGGATAGATGTATGTATCTGCTCCTTGTCAAGGAACTGAGTTCCATGAGCAGTGGCCACTGTTACACTCCTGATTGCAGTGATCAAACATGCTGCTTGTTATGCTTCTCCTTGTGTTTGATATCTGGTTGGCTGTGAAGAATGCTGGCTCTTTGAAGGACTTGTAATGACCCCATTTGTGACAGGTTGTGACTGTTGGTTAACAGACATTTGTAACCTAACCGTAAACCGAATCCAACCTTAACCCGACCTAAACCAAGGTATGTAGGTCTTTCGGATCACCCGAAATATCTTTAGGGGGCCACATGAAACGTCCAATTTCTGAAAACTTGATGCTCCCGATGTGGCAATTTGCAGGATCGTCTGAGTGAATCACAATTCAAAAAGTCGAATTGCGTGGCGATCCAAAATTTCAATTCAGGCGTTGTTGAATGGGAGAAGGATTTTCTTGCCCAAGACAAATGTATCGTAACCGCAGGCCCATAGCCACATACACACAACAAAAACTTGATGGCTTCTACACATGCCTAGCCACTAGCGCAGCCAATGATACAACCAAAGAGTTGTGTACGTTACAGATCGAAAAAACGCGGATGTTGTCGTTGATTTTGTTGCGGGGAGGCATTGGAAGCGAAAGATTGAGTCTTAGCTGTAGATGGCAGAATGATAATGCAATGCTGAGTAGGATGTCGATCGTCTCAAAAGTCTGGAATAATGGTTGCAAACAGGTAGTCGATGCTAGCAGATGTGGCGAATTAATTCCTTTCCTTCTTGATACATGTTTCAGAAGTCCTTACACCAATTATCCGGTATGGTGTAACGGCTAACATTGCCGCCTTTCATTTCTGGTACATGCGCGGCAGCTCGGGGTTCGATTCCCCGTACCGGAATACTTTTGTTGTATAAAATTCACATTTTCTCAGTGAGATGCGTCCGGACGCATTCTGTAACTTTCAATGGAAAGGATGAAGTAAGCTGTCACATTCTATGGCAGTCAAGCCTCACTCCCTAGCTCGATCTGTCCTAGAAATTGTGGTAACTGCCAGTGATAACCGGATTCTCCCTCAAACTCACATGTACAAATGTACTACGAGATAGGCCATGAACATCAAAGGTTCAAAATGAGTGGCTGCAACCTTAAGCTGTTTTGGGGTACTTGACTGCTAGCGCTGCCATCAACTCTAGGGTACTTGACTGCTAGGTGCCATGAACTCTACCTGGAATCAAAACGATCACCCGCTTGACCTTTGTACCCATTACAAAAGCATGTACATAGAATTCGAAGAGAGAACTGGAGTCATCGTGACCGCCGTTGGAAATTTGTTTTGACTTCCTGAAGCTCACACAGCCAGTTAATCCGAGAACTCCAATGTGTCGTCGCTGTAACGTGGTCATAAATCAGCGAGGCACTCCAGGACAGTTAGTGCATACCGACATTATAACGACATTCTTTAAGAGAAGTGTTCTAATGTTCTGTGAAGTCGGATGCGAGTGCACCTCGAGCAGGAACCAGTGATGAGTCCTTCGTTGGAGAAGTTTCGAGTTCGGAGTCAATACAAACCGGAGCCGGAGCTGTGCAAGAAATCAAGATCAGGGGAAGGTTCGCGGGAGTGAGGAAAACATGCTTATCGATGTAAGATTCAAGCGGCTATTCAATTCAAATAATCGATGATCTCATGGCCGCATTATCGTTTATACGCAGTGACGCAACTCTGACTATAGGAGTGGATCAGCTGACTCCAAGCGGCGAAACGATTAAATTGAGCAAGGCATGACTGAATGCCATCGGCGTTGCGCCGGAGTTTAAACGTTTAAGTGTCCGAGGTCTTGCTCATTATTATTTGCCACGACGAGAGCAAGGGTTATCCATAAAGTTTGATTTCTTTTATTGTAAATAAGATAAGTTTCCAAGGTTAAAATTAAATATCGTCGAAACTTACACTGAACCATGCTGCTCGCTGTGATTACGCCAGTGATTCCTTTTCTGTAACTTCAACGCAGTGTTTCCTTTCCATCAGCAAACCCTGGGCCATCTATGGGACTCTGTAGCAGTGCTAGATAGACACTGTAGTGACCTATAGTGACAATAGATGCCATAGACACATTTATCTTCTGTATAACACTCCCATAGTTCGCCAGTGTCAACAGGCCACGGTCGGCTCAGCTCGCCCGTGGCACAGCTTAGGTACCTGAGGCCTGATCCATTGACCTGATCCAACAAATGACAGGCATGTGACGAATCTGCTTTTGCACCCGGATGACAGCAATAAACGAAAGGAAACATTGCCTAGCTGTGGCTATATTTACTTACATCATCTTCTCATGTAAACATATGTAATCAAAGTTCGCGGTATAACCCAAAGTCAAATGACTATTGGAAAGACCGTTTCAGAGCTTACCCTTTGCTACTCTTGTGCGGCTGAGGGATAATACTTCTCCAACTTTCGGATAACCATCGGTATATTATATAAGAGGTTTATTTTAGCACGCCTGCGAGTGAGTGCTTACATATTTTATTCAACTACAAAATTCCGGACCCCCGCCGGCGAATGTATGAGTATTTACACATATTGTGTTTTACGTCCATCACTTGTTCATAACAACAATTAGGCTCAACCTCGCTGGTATATTAGTAAAAGCAACCTTTTCATTACCGACCTCGGACCTGTGAGTGTCATTTTGCAATCAATCAGCTCCAAACCAACTTGTGGTACACGACGATCCAGGTAGGCGCCCTTTACAGTCTTTTTGACGCAGTGAGAAAGACTGAGTGAGCGCTCGACCGTCCGTATAACATGGCCGACTGCAATCCTTCTGCCTGAGTGGCATGGCCAGAGAGAAGGTGTTACAGATCTAAATAGCTTCCTCCATTTTCTTCTCGATCAAGATTATCCTTCCGCCAGGGCATCACTGCCATGGAGAGTGCTATTTCCAGTCATTCTCTAGGCTCCAAGTACACGCCTCCAAGCTTTGCCTTCCCTATTCAGAGATGCACACAACAACACTTTGTATGACGCTAGTTCCTGATATGAAAGCGAACTGATGTTACGGTCCTTTCAACTAGCTCCTGATGTGGCCTGCGTGCCAATCACTACTGAGCAAACTTTACCACTGGGTCACTTGGTTCTGTGGCCGAACATGCCCATTTTACATGTCTGTTTTTCCGAAGACGCAAACGGATTGCATCTTGGTGCATTTGTGCCTTCCCATGATCATCCTGTTGTCGTCATATCTCTGTTTATCGAATCAGTGCCTATCGGCGTTGACACAACCCTCAGTCATCATGGAGCTGAGCCTGTATAGGTACAGTTCCGAAAATTTGCATGTGACCCAGCGTACCAGGGGTGTGGCGTTGGTTCCCGGCTCCTACAATATCCGCGATCGGTAGCTCGGAATGCGAGAGTATTTTGGTGTGAGGCAAGAACCTCGAGCAGCGACTGGTATAAGAAGTGTGGATTGATCCATTTCGGGGAGAAATTCTTCAGAGGGCCAGTGGAGTATGTTCGAATGTACATCGATGTTGCGGTTTCGGTACCTGTACGACAAGATAGCACCCATGCACGAGGCTAAACGTCCTTCCAACCTTACGTGCACGAAATTCCAGCATGATCACTTGCCCCCGCATCTACCTTGGTCCTTGTGTCTTTGGGCCATTTGGGCAGGTATGCTTTCGACGCCCTGCACATCTGACGAAATGTTAGATCTGATCATCTTATTCCCGCAATACAACGTGTTGGCGGGGCTGATCGTTCTCTTATGGTTCTCTGGTTGCTCGTTTTTATCCACGTGTTCGCTCCGTTATCAAGCCAAAAACTGATTTGTGGACATGCAGACAATGTGTCTTTGGAATATTTATTGCCCCGCTCTTTCGTTTCGTGCGTGACTGAAAAACTCTCATTTGATGTACCTTCGTCGGATCTGGTTTCATTCCCAATCAGGCAACATTTCTGTTTGGCCTGCTAATTGGACTCTAAACATTATCTTACGGCTATGAAGATTCTGACTGACTAAACCATAACTCCGTTTACGCGATATTCCACTGCTTCAACTACGTTACAACTCAGAACTGCTGATGATTTATAGAATCAAGGTCACGTTCCTTTGTCTCGATGGAGTTACCTCTTGCCGATCCAACTTACTCTAAATACATCCGGGTGGTGTTGGTGACATCTCATTTTTTTTGCGAAACGAATCCTTTCCGTGCGGTTGCTGGAGGGCCTGTCATCACTGAAGTATCCACCATTTTATAGCGGCTGTTCAAGTTCAAGTTATGGAGGAGAAAGCTGTTTTGACCTCAGACGACAGGCTAGCAGCGGCCAACGGTGGTCATTGGATATTTTTGGCGATCTGAAGAATTCGTGCAGTGTAATACGTGGGGTTTTCAATTACGAAACATCAGTCTTCTGAGTTCCGGCCGTCATCGATAACAATCGGCTAACAACTTCGTCCGGAATTGTAGGGATAGCACAATAATAAGGTTGGTTTCGAAACCTATAAAAGCCCATGAGAAAGCGAACAACCTTCATATCGAAAATTCCCTGCCTCCGTTTTCACTCTCTTATCCAGCAGTTTATAGTCCATTCTCCTCTCGACTCGGTGAGCTTCCCATTTGTGCTCGGCATAACGGATGCGCAATTTCATTTCATTGCTTTTTGTGTTTTATTTATGTCGTATTCATGAAATCAAATAGCTTTCAATGTCTCTCCGCTTCCATTCGGTTATGACCACAGATACATGATTATCCCTGCTCATTGTTGCTAGGACATCGTGGTCTCTGTTCATAGCCAAAATTCCAGAGTGGAACGGAGCGTCGTCGGCGCTTTTTCAGTCATGAACGACATAGTTTTGCCTAGAATTTTTTTTTCCATCCACTATTCATGCATATGTAGTGTATATCTGCTGCTACAACGAATATGCAATTCATACCGTTCTCGTACTTTACTGACGCGTAAACTATTCAACCGCTTACCTGGTCACTGCTGCCGTAGAAGTCGACGTTGTTAGGACGACGCAGTTTGACATTGGTCAGTCAATAAGCTACCGATCGAGTTAGACTATATGTGAATCACAAAAAGACCATAATGCCGGCTCGTTGGTAAAATTTCTGGAAAATGCCACCACAGATCGTAAAATTCACAGCCAGATTAACGACGGTTGCCCCACGTAACCTGAGCATCCAGTTGATGATCGGGGCTGTGGCGGAAACTATGTCATATGTCAATGTGGAGACTCCACATCAGGGGAAAAAATCAGATATCTTCCGGGTAGTGATGTGCAGGCATCATTAATTTCAGCGAATTTAAAGAGCTGTTAGGTAGCATAACCGGTGATGTCCACTCGGCTTGACCAGGCTCAGGCTTGGATCGATGGCGGGGGTCAGGGTCTGCTCGGGTTTAAACCGGGGCTTTGAGTGAAGGACACGTGAAAAAACTCAGTAGTTCTCACTAATAAATGACGACGACAAATGCACAGGTGAGGATAGGTAAGTTTAGACTTCGAACGCTCATCAAGATGCAGAAGTACTGCACATGTCACTAATTCCCACGGGCATTGCGGACGAGTACACAAATTTAAAATTTACGTTGAGTCTAGATGCTTCTGGTCGACATAGTCATCCGTCAAGGTGTGCTATCCAGGTCTTATAAATCGACATTGCTTCCAGCAAAGTCATGGCACGGAGGCTTGGTTCAGGATTTCAGATCCCCGCTCAACTCGGGCTTTCAAATTTCGGGGTGAGCCGGGGGTTGGCGAGCCGAACCTTGCACGTTACTACTTCCGGGTGTAGATGGGAAGCGAAACCATAGTTTGCTTCGCGACATCTTCTCAAGTTCAGGGACTCTTAAGCTCAAGTCTTAAGCCGCGGCTACTAAGGGCTACTATCCCTGGTGCTGGGTTTGAAAATGGGTAAGGGTTTGAAAACTCGATATTGGACCTTGTTCTGTTCCCTTGGACTTGGGAATTCTCGGAATAAGGACTCAAAGCATCTTTTGGTATGAACCTAACAAGAGGGAAAGTTGCCGAGTGTTGTTGAAACTACGAATGATGAGCACAATTTCTTCTGATTGGGAGCAATGGGAGGAAACACGGTCGGAATTATTTCGGTGGACCCACGATCCCTATAGCAGTATAGCATAGATCCTTATATGGAACTCAAATTTTTGTGCCCAGGCATTGGCTGTAACCTTTGCTGGACGGAGACTGCCAATAAGATGGAACGCTTTGGGTATATGGTTGTTTGTTGATATCGATCAGTACTCGCGACGGCACGCCGTGTGAGGAGTCTCATGCCTTCGGGAACTGACAGTTGGAAACGTTGTGGGTGATTCGTTTTCAAAAAACCTTGATTTTGCGACTCGCGACACCGCCAAGGCCCGGCCGTATATCTATACACAGACAGATATAATAGAACCATACCCTGAGACAGGTCCTAGAATTTCAAACAAGGTATGTCGCTATCCAAAGCATTGTACAACAACATGGTGATCGATATTGTCTTTATTTTTCTACATAACAAGATGGTTTGTTCCGGCTTTGTACCGAATCGTACAGAGACAAAACACTACGACATCTTGCGCATCACCCCGGTGCATATACACACGCCTATCTTCACGCTCGATGAAATGAAAATCAGAAGGGCGAGTCAACAAGCTATATCCAGATCAGATGTCCCCAAGAACCTGAGCATGGGGGACAAAGGGGATGCTTGTGGTAGTATTTGATGAACCGTGGACATGAGGGAAAGACATACGCAGACCTTCAGATGGATAATTAAGCGATCTCACGGATCGTGAGTTACATCAGACCCCAGACGGTGTCCGCCTGCCAGAGGGGTCTAGTTAACTCATGTCGATCTGACTGCCCAGAGCTCACACATCAGTCGAGACTCGAAAGTGAATGAGCAACGCTCGAAGCTCACTTACATAAGAGAGAAGAAGGCGAGCATCTCTACTATGGACTCAATCAACTAGCAGATATTTCTTCGCATTCGAGGCAAAGTTTAGAGCGAAGTGGGGGAGGAAGTCTGGAGAAGTTTCTTGAACGTCGGACTTGGGAACCAGGATTATGTAAGCAGACTGCTTAACCTCGTTCCTTTTAAGTACGCTTTCAACCTATAAACTGTGTCAGTTCTGTGATTGAGATGGATGCTCGACTTCGTCGCGTAAATAAGGAGATCGCAGGTGAGTTTGCTACATGTTTTCTGCCAGTGGGCATTGTCTTAACTTGGAAGCAGATTGCAAGAATGACAAGACATCGAATATCAGGCTAGAACTTGTTGGCGAATCACCATTTCATCTCAAAGGGTCATTTCCTGGTCCAGAAGGCACACCATATGAAGGAGGTCACTTTGAAGTAGTACGTTCACACACCATCGTGTACGATCATTCATCGCACTCATGCGTAATCGATTGGCACGATAGGATATCGTTATCCCCGATTCATATCCATTTCAGCCTGTGAAAATGAAGTTCATCACGAAAGTCTATCATCCAAACGTCTCCTCGGCCTCTGGGGCAATTTGTCTCGACATTCTGAAAGATGCCTGGTCACCAGTGCTCACTCTGAAATCGACATTGATCTCGCTGCAGAGCCTCCTGTGCTCTCCGGAACCAAACGACCCACAGGACGCCGAGGTTGCGAAACACTATACAACGAGTAAAAACAGTTTCAATGACACAGCAGTCTACTGGACGCAAATTTACGCCGGAGGTCCTGGACCGAAGGAGAAGAAGGGCAAAGGTGCCGAGATAGGGACTCGAGATGAGGTCGCTATTGCAGGGCTAGAGAAGGCCCACGTAGATCAATTTGAAGCCTTGGGTTTCCCGAGAAGTAAAGTTGTACGTCACCAAGCCGTTTGTTCTCATCCCTCACCTTAAAACCCGAGTCCTAGATTGATGTACTTCGGCGGTTGAACTACCGGGGTTCGAATGTGGCGAAACTTACGGAAGATAGAGTGGTGGAGGAACTCTTGAAATGAAATGATTGCCCCCGTTTGCTTTCTAGAGTTCCCATGTTACGAATCCGCGAAGTTTGACTGGTTACGCGAGATCTTGTCCGTTGTATGAATGACAGTTCTGGTTTCGCTCGTATTGGGAATCTTGCAAGTAATTACTGAGCCGCTAATTATTAATGTTCTATGATTATTTTATCATTAGATGCACTATTCAACATAAGGCTGTTCATATTGTGCGAGTAACAATTTCCTTGATTGATGAACGTGGCGAATTCGTGGTCTACTCTTTAACTTGGATTCAGTAGTACTAGCAATGTTTGACTTCGGCCATACGCGGCGGGCTGAAGGGCTGGATCGGGATGGCATGCGCTACAACACCTGATCGGTGTCCAACTAGAGTAATAATGCCTTCACAAGAATAACCAAGGGCTCGACAGACAAATCGCGTTGACTACGGAAGGATCCGACCTGAGCAGGGATATAGCACTCCTCCTTCGCAGCAGCCTGCGATGGAGAATTTCAAGATATAACTTGAGCTAGCGGGCCACTACTCCGATGTCCGAGTTCTTTCATTTCAATTTCTTTTTTCATTCCTAGTTTAAACTTTATACTCGTATGTTATCGCATTCTCCGTAGGGGCCAAGGATATGTCAGCAGACTCGTAGACCAATGAGCTGTCTGTGAAGATTCCATCATCCATGGCTGTGTGTGTTATTGTATCACACGTGCCGTGAGATGGGCAGGGTGGTGTGTCATTTCTTCGCTGTTGTTGTGTCTTCATCATTGTCATTGTCATTTCTTGTAGTCCCACCTTGTTCCTCATTGGCATTATCCTCACTTTGTCCTAAACTGGTCGGGGTCCGGTTCCCGAACCTAACCTGAGGTTCACGGTGCGGTGCAGTCCAGTAGCCGCACCCAAACCCCATAGAAGGTGCAGGTTCGATGCGTGGTCGAACCTGCACCTGAGGTTCGAACACCAGCGCACCTCGGTGCACCTCTGGCATATCTTATTCTGCATCGCCACCACACATTAATTGTAGGGTTCTATTACTCAACTATGATATAAAACAATACAAGAACCAATGGATTCTTGGTTACAAGCAAGACATGCTGTCAATCAATATGGTAGAACAGAGAACCTCAAAGAAGTGGTTTTTTCAAGCTTTAAAAGTTGAAATGTAGTGAATTGTCCATTTGCCCAAGTTGCGCACCCTGCCCCAATTCTCAGTGATGCCCAAATGTGACCCAGTCAATCCTTCTTCGTTGATTATAACCAGGCCACAGATCCCCCAGCCATCAAAGCGCTCCAGAGGACTATATTATCCTGCGACAACGACTGAATTGAATGGTCCTGGAAATAATAAAGGTTAAACATTGCGATAAATGAAGCTTGGATGGAGATCAACCCCGATTTTTTAGATTAGTGTTATTGTTGTAGTTACAAAAATGTGTTTTTTTTGGTGAACCCTGGTGCGAACCTGAACCGCACCTTCTGAACCTGCACCCCAAGGTGCAGGTTCAGGTGTAACACCTTGCTGCACCAAACCTCAATGTTCAGGTGCAGGTTCAGCTGAAACAGCCCGAACCTGAACTGAACTGGACCCCAACCAGTTTACTTTGTCCTAGTCTGTTATTCACCTGCAAGCAGAGGCTCACATTGATGGCATTGGGTGGGAGGGCAGGGGTTGGGCACAGGGTGGGTTCTGTGGTTAGCACTAGTTAGTACCTAAAAAATTGTAAAATGAAAATGAAAATGGAACAGAAAATGAAAAAACTTACCTGTGGCCCAATAGATGTCAATGTCTCTTGGGCTTTTTTTCATTTGGTTTTCCTTGTCATGGTCTCCCCATTGTTCTTCCATGGTCCTGTGAACAGCCATTGTCCTCACTTAATAGAAGGGGGATTTAAAGTTAATACTATACTACATATGTAATACAGACACCTAACAGAGGGGAATCTAAAGAGAAAACCCTACGGACCCATCTGTTGATGCACAGTATGTGACAGATCTGAAAATCAAATAATAGTCTAAAAATAGAGGGAGGTGGAGATAGGCTGATTGAAGTGATGGAGTGACATCATATCACTGGGTAGGCATCTGAAAGGGCTCTGCCTCTGAAAATAAAGCTGTCAACATGCACAAATATGGGGGAAATGGAAAAATAATCATAAAATAGAGATAAAATCATAGAAATCACAAAAAATGCAGAATAGGGCAAAATAAGATGGGAAAAAAATGGAACAAATGCAGAAAATTGTTGAGACCCTTGGGACACCTCCTAGTCCCCTTACATCATCTGCATCAATGCAAGTTGTCATTTGGCTTGTTATTAGTAGCTGTATACCTATAAAACAACAATAAGTTACTGTAATAAAAACAAAGAAAAAAAAAAAGAAGACTAGGGGCATGAATGACAGTGCTGTCGGGCCCATAGTATGTTGCATTGAAAACTTCATCTGATTTGATGTGATCATACAAAATGCAAACAATGCATCCATGATCAATGATCAGATGCATGTTTGTGTGCACACAGGACCAAATAATCTGTGCACATCTCAGGGCATATGTAAACACCCCCTTCCAACAGTTAAGCTGGGCTTGCCCCATATTTATGTAGAAAAATTAGTTACTAGTTACAGTAATATTATTTACATAGTAGATACTTGAGTGCTGAATGTTGCCTCCCTTACCTATAGCCCATGGGGGTATGGCCTACCCATGCTCCTCCCTACCCACTCCTATATCCAACCACATCCACCAAGTACCTAAACTCATGAATGTAGTTATACACAGATTGACATGCTTGGTCATCCTCCCAGGTGAAAAAAAGGAGAGAGCTAAGTTTCCTGGTTTGGTGCAAAATATGGTTAATGTAGAGGCAGGTGTGTTCAGATTTCATATATGTAAAGGCCCAATAAGTTTTTGTAGCATCATTCATGAAGTGATTTAAACAGAGATTGATGTATAACTCACAGGAGTTGAGGAATGCACATTGAGAGTGCACACCATTAAATCTGGCAGGGGGGGGACAGTTTTGATTTGTGTGCCAGCTGTTGGGTGCACACTGCATGGCATGTCAGTATTTGATGTGGTAGGGGTTGAAACAGATGGAATATTAGGTGTGAGACTTGACTGTATGTTACTAATGAAGTTATCAAAGCAAGATTTAAGTGAATCAATCTGTGCATGCATTCCAGCAATGGTGTCTTTGTTGTGAGTTAGGGGATCCTTACTTAGGGTTGTACAGCACAGAACATGAATAACTTATATTGTGTTAATGCTTTGTGCCATGTAGGAGTAAAAAATTATGTATGTTACATACATACATAAGACTAAGGACCAGTCAAAGACTATAGCAAGAAATTATGACAGTTATATACAAGAGGCAAAAAGCTTAGATCACCACACTCTCCCTCTTAGGCTTCAACTCACAGTTCATCCTCATGTCTTTGCCTCTGATAAAAAAAGGATCCTATTCATTATTTCCTACCTCAAGGGATCAGCACTTAGCTGGTTCAAACCTGGCCCTAATGACCTGATAGATTCCACTCATTGGATGTTGAACTATGAAATATTCCTCAGGGAACTGGAAAGTAACTTCAGTCCTCATGACCCCTTGGGAGATGCAGAGAAGGCCCTTTTGGAACTGACAATGAAAAAAGGGGGCCATATAGTGAGGTATAATGTTGACTTTTGGGAACTTGCATCCCAGGTCGACTGGAATGAAGCTACTCTCTGTGACCAGTACTTTTGCAGTCTTCTGCTCCACCTCTGGATAAATGTTTTGTGGGGAGGAAAACCTGATACTCTCATGGCACCACACATTAAAGCTCAAGATGCAGATAACATTTACTAGATGCAGGAAAAAGAAAACCATCTCAATACCAAGACTCCCAGAAATTCCAGAAATTCCAGAAAGAAGGATTTCAAAGGTTCTCCCAATTTGAATTCTAATTCCAACCCCAACTCCAATCTCAACTCTAACAACCAGTCCAAACCCCAGTCCTCATCCAAGTCTAATCACACTAATCAATCCTCCTCCAGTGGTTCCTCCAGATCTACATAAGGGTAACAAACTGAAGGACTCCATCTCTGACAAGTTGGGGAAGAATGGTAAACTAACTGGAGAAGAATGTGAATGCTGCATGAAGGAAAGTCTTTGCCTTTCTTGTGGTGAAAAGAGACATCTAGTTGGGAATTGAAGTAAGTCCAATGCCCCTAAAGCCTGCACTGCCACAGTCACAGAGTCCAAACTGACTCAAAAAAAAAGTCTGCAACCCTCAGGAAAATGCCAATCACACTAGAAAATTCAAGTTTTCAGATTGACTCAAAACATTGCTAAAATTAGAAGCTTCTGTAAAGAAATTAGGACAGCTAAAAACAATCCTTAAACTAGCAGCTTCAGTGTAATGTAAATTTATGTCAAAACTATGAAATTTAGTAGTGTTCTGAGGGTACCCAAAACTGGGTTGGAAACCAAACATTTCAGTTTGTCTGAGATCTCAGTCAAGGTTTTAAGTTTTGGAATTGATTTCAGTATACCTGACATTATCAGTTTCATGTGTACTAAATGGGCAAAGAAATGGAAAAAACTCTGTACACATTTCAGTATGGCTGGCATGCAAAGTTTTGGCAACAATCTCATAAATCCTAAAATGGCTGCAAAAACAAGTAGTTTCAGTGCACCTGAAACTGAGCTGATGACAAGTGGATGCTCTGCATGCATTGACAAAAATCTGATAAAAGTGTTACTATAGCCACAGTTTATTTCTACACTATCACAATACATGTTCTGCTTTATAAATGTAACCCATGATTCACTGGAGGAAAGAAGTGCAAGATGCTTAAGCTTCACCATACATTGGACTTAAACATAGGCAGCACACATAAGATATGAAAATAAAAGAAAAGGATTCAAGGTAACTCACTCTGGAAAGGTTTAAAATAACAGCACGATCAGGTGAAAATATGAATTGAGCAACATGAGATACCACAGACTCCAGTTGTTACAGTGGGCAGGATACTTGGCAGTGGCAGAGGTGCAATTATAGACCAGCTTATGGGTATAGCTGCAAGAAGGACATGTAACATACATCATTGTTTGACCATCAATGTTAAATTTATTCAGAGCTGTGTATAAGCTCATTGGCAGTTCATCAAGAATGACAATTTGGTTGCCATTATATTCTTCTGCATTAGGAGGTAACCTACTAGCCATGGACATCTTCACAATCATTGTGATAACATGTAGACATGCACCCAACCAACTGATATGAGAGTCTATCACCTAACACTTTTGCCTTGTCCTCATGCACTTCTTTTGCTTGATGCCTAACTGAATCAGGCATATCCCTGCTGATTCTACATCTTTCTCTGCAGTTTCTAACAGTTTTTGCAGGGCAACATTTTCAGGAACAACATTGTCATCAAAGGAAAGGCTGGCAGCAATCTCATGGGCATCATCCTCAATTGCCAAGACCATTGTCTGAGCTCTACTCAGCCACTTATTAAGAGGATTAGGAGGTGGAATAAATGCAGCCAGATGGGAAAGAGATGACCTCGATACCTCGATTTGAGGCATTGAATTTAGAATAGCAGGCCTAAGAAGGCTAGAACTTGATGGTTGAGGCAATAGACTCCCAGGATTCATTATGATGGCCTGAACACTGCTCTGTGCATCACTGAGGTCGATGCTGCTTATTTCAGTTGGTATATCCAGGGCCTTAGACTCATAAAATTCAGTGGATGATGACCACAGCTTGCTATGCTTTTCAGCAGCAGTAGACATGTTGTCTGTCAGAACTGGACCTGTCATTAAACTAGCAAGGGAAGGATCTTTGAGCTCAACCTAGGAATGTCCATATGAGATAAGAATAAGGACCAGGAGATTGATCAATTAACAAATCTCATTGTCCAGGTTTAATTTCTCCATTATTCCAGAAAGATCCGAGCACTGCAACATTCTGTCATCTGACAAAGTTGAGCTATTTGAGTTATCTGCATGATCTTACTGTTAAAAGTATGCTAGTTAGTTCATTATTAATGGTCTTAAAAATAGGTGGGTTACCTGCTGCTCCTGGAAGTTCTGCACTTCTAGATTGTGCAGCAACCTTTCAAATTTCTGGACCATGTGTCCATCAGGATGGATCACACACTTGCACAGGTAGGAATGCATGGTCAGAAAATGCAACTGTGAAGGGCCACTTGTCAGTGTAAACACTGACAAGGAAATAAAGTGGTGAGGGAATTTAGGAGGTTTGGGAGGATAAGCAGGCATGATTTTAAACTGCAGACACAATCTGAGAGAAAACAAAATATCCAAATAAATACAATAACCACTGAGGTGTCATCATAACTCCTCAGACAAATGACTATGCATTGTGAGCCAACACATAGCAAGGCACCATCCTCGAAAACAGGGTAAACAAAATACAATAACCACTGAGTTTAACATTGTAACTCCTCAGACAAATAGCTATGCATTGTCTTACAATGCATAGCAGTCAACTATACAATGTACATGCTGTATAGTGATCACAGGAGGTCCAGCTAAAAAAACAAGCCGGTATAGAATATACAAAGTCTTAGCTTCAGCTGCATCCTCAGAATGGAGGTTATAATTGGGGGTAGGTGTTACAGTGATGATCTCTAATCGACATACCAGCAGGGTCACAATTGCATTCATGGCAAGGCTGTAAGGAGACTGGCATCTCTCTAATGATGACATTGGTATGGCACCTGCAGAGTTGAGTACCTGATGACCATCACCATTCATGGCTGTGAGCATTGCTTGTAATTCAAGGCTGCATGATTTACACATTGTGCAATCTTTCAGTTACAAACTTAAGAAACTAAGTGATACTAACAATAGCACTCCAGTGAGACCAGTGATATTGAATGAGAGGCAGAGTTAAAGGGACTTGACACCTGGCCACTGTAAGACAGCAACCAGGGTACTCCAGCAGCTACCATAGACACCACTTATTAGTGTAAAGTTGATGGGAGTTTGGTGATGCTTGCCCCACCCCATTTACATAACAAAGAAATTTTTATGCAACATGTGATCTCCTGGACATGGTCTTATGGTAGCCAGATGTCAAGTTCAGTGTCCATGGTAGCTGCTGGAGTACCCTGGTCACTGTCTTATGGTGGCCAGGTGTCAATTTCCTTCGACTCTGCCTCTCATTCACCATCACAGGTTTCACTGGAATTGCCATTGTTAGTAACTCCTGGGCACTGTTTTACAGTGGCCAGGTGTCAAGCTCCTTTAACATTCAACATCACTGGGTCTCATCTCTTGTATGTCCAGTATCCATAGTCTTAAACATTGGATGCAAGAAAGGGGTAGGCACACAAGTCAGCCATGGTGACATCCAATGATCAGCAGCAGGCAGCGTGGCACTTGCATGTTGTTTGGATTTGGTGAGCTATCCCTCAAAGTTTATTAATTGTCATAGTACTGATTACTCTACAAGTCCACATTTATATGATGTGTTGCAAGCAGCAGTTTGAACACCTCTTCCGATTCAGACAATTCCTCTTTCACATAATGTGGCCTGGTTTTCTCCTGTTCTGACATCCATGTTGAGTTGTACAGCCTCCATGGTAATCCTATCAGCACTTTCGATGTGCTCTGCAGCTTAGACTGAATTCTAGGCAATGTTCTACCCCCTCTACTGCTGTGCAAAGTAGAAGTCTCTGCAGCATTATCAATGTATCTGAGATAGCTAGATATCTCCTTTTCATGCCATGTGCATAGCTTCACTAGGAACACAGGAAATGTTCAGTCCCCTATTCTCTTGAGGTCTTCTTCTTCAGAGGACATCCCTCCAAAAGATAAATACTTGAGAATCTGCTTAAAATATTCCCAGGTGGCCAAATCCAATGCATTTTGGCTTGCTTTTATTGCAATCACTTATTCTACAGTTTTGATGCATTTAGAATATTTCTGTAACCACACACAGTCAATTAGAAGTTATTGTCTAACACCAAACTTATGTGCAGGTGATGAGACCTTGAAGTGGTTGCTGCTGATTGTCTATGAACATAGGTCATGATGCAATGGTTGAGCTGTTCATCTGTTTCCATCTGATGAGTCTCCGAGGAAAACTGGGGCTGAACTAATGCCTAGGCTTCTCTGGAGCTTTTGAGTTGTCCCTTTAGCTCACCTATTATGTACTCCACAGATATGTCTGGAAGTCCCCAACCATTTTGCTCTGATCGCTTTGTGATTATGAGATCATAAATGTTGCAACAGACTATCGTGTTCCATCTCAAAGTTTTCCAATCCTTCCTGAAATCAAGTTTTGTTGTCTCGCTGGGACCACCTATACCTGATCTATAAGCTTCAACTTCATCCTCTGTTGCAGGTGTGTAGCTTGCAAGATCAACAGCTGTGTTTGTTTCATATGTTGTCCTTCACACCTCTCAGATTGCTTTCTGTCAATATAAGTAAGTGGTACCTCCAGAACATCAATCAGAATCTACTCACTTTCCATAATTGCCATCCTCTTTAGACATGCATGCCTGTTGAGATTTGATTGCTGCTGCTACTTCCAATTTCCTAGGCTTCCTTTGTGTTTCTGCAGCAGTGACCCCCATTTTTTCAAGTATCTCACCAATAACCACTTTTACCGCTTCTCTAGACTGGGGGATTTCAGCATTGAAGGAAGGAACTGGTTCAGGAATCATATATCTGGCTTCTGCTGCTGAGAGTGATGTCGAAGTGCCTGTTGTTGTGGATGAAGGAGGCACAGATTGCAGAGGTACAATTCCAGTTACATATAGCACCTTCACTTCTTTGTAGTCTGGTACATTAGTTCCTCTTGGTTCATTTAATCCATGTTACAAATTGTAAAATGTTTTTTGGGGAAGTTTGGGAAAAGTTGTTTAGTTATGCTGCAATCTCAGATCTTCTGGTAGATGATGTCCCAGGTTCAAATTCTCACAGGGCCATAAGGCTCTGAACTGAACTGAGCTAGAAGCATCATAATTGTGTTTTTATTACTCACTGACTGGATGCACTGTCTTATTGCAACAATCTCATTGTCTTTATCAGCCTAAACACCTTGGTTAACTATCATTGTTAACCACTGTCATGTTCTTTCTCTGTGACAAATAATATTAATCAATGGCCATATGATACAGGGAATTATCAAGCAGATAGTTACCAATGTCTCATTGGCTTCATTTAATAATTCAATTGTAGTTTCAAACTGAAGTATATGCCCTGCCATCCATTTTTCATTTTCCTCATTAATAGTGGATCTGCATAGTGTATTGCACCTCAAATTTCTGCCACTGCCATTGTTCCCATATTATGCAATCTTGCTGAGCATCTTTCACTTGTTTTTTGAAGTTCCTTTAGCTCCTCTGACATCTGTAGCATTTGAACACTGTCACTTCACAGATATGATTGAAGCTATTTCTTTCTGATATTTTGCTGTATCAGCAACCTGAAACTAAATGTTACGAGAAGGCATGGGTGTTACGAGAAGGCATGGGAATTCAATTTTCTTTTGTTTCTATTGTTCTACTACCGTACGTCCCACGCTATTGTCTCTTTTCTTTTTGTCTTGTACAACACGCGCCCACCTACCTTCTCACACCATTGTAACGAACTGCAGATGCCCCCTTTCTTATTGTCTTTCTATTCTCGTTATCTCTATTGTTCTGATAGCATGACTCGTATCCTCGATCTACACTTGTAGTATTTATACAATGAATGCACGACTGGTCAATCCAGCTTGACCTAGTCTTTTCTACACTCTCAACTGGTGCGATCTAAGTCTCCTGCTCAAACCGTTGCTTATGAGCTTCAACGATCCAAATCACTATTGAACATCGTCACTTATGAGTGTCAATCTACTTTTGATCTAGAGAGAGTATTGACCCTAACAAAAGGTCAAGCTGCATCTAAACCTCTGCCGACTAACCACAGTCTAGGTAGCTCACACACACTACAACACCATTCTTACGAGAATCATTCGACCACTTCCCACCAAGAGAATAATGGCAGCCCCATCCACTCCTACCGCTCCCACTGCACCCGCTGCTCTCGCTGTTAGGCCTGCCGAGATCAAGATGAGGGCGCTGACCAATTACTCAGGAGACAGAGCTAAAACCATGCTCTTCTTACTCGAGTGCAGAGCATACATTGATGCCAACTCAACCGCTTTCCCTGATGACTGCCACAAGATTCTATTCATGCTGTCTTACATGAACGGGGGGACAGCAGGGCCATGGAAGCAGGCATACCTAGAAGAAAGGTACATTGAATTGAAACCCTGGGATACGTTCCAGGAGTTCATCGCTAAAGTACGTGCAGCATTTTCGCCCATTGACGACGCAGGAAATGCGCGAACCCAACTTAGAGTGCTCTTGCAAGGAGCGAAAGGAATAGACGAATACATCGCCCAGTTCAAAACACTGGCCTACCAAATGAAGATTAAAGAAGATGCCGCCCTAATCGAATATTTTGTCGATGGACTCAACAACCAAGTCCTTGACAAGGTCTTTGGCATGGAGAACCCGCCCGACACGATCGAGGGGTGGTACACCCATGCAGCAAGGGCCGAGGGGCATCTCAGAAGGGCGAGGGCGATAAAAGAAAGAACCTATAGTAAGGTAGGAGGGGGTGGAGTGAGCAGCTCTAAGGACCCCAACGCCATGGAAATCGACGCAACGCGCCTCTCTTATGCAGAGAGGGTGAAGCACATAAAAGAGGGGAGATGTTTTATTTGCCACAAAACAGGACACAGGGCGAACGAACACAGAGGCGGGAAAGAGCCACCCGCCAAAGAAGAAAAGAAGACCAAGACGAAAAAGACGTCTCGAGAACACTACGCTAAAATCCGAGCACTCGTCAACGAGCTGGAAGAGAAGCAGAAAGAAGAGGTGTTAGACTTAATGGTGGAAGAGGGTTTTTAAAGCGGCGGCTTGCATCGGCAGCAGAGCCCGCCAGGATAGTCGTCTCAAGTGTACTGGTAGCTGACATAAGCAAACAATCTATGCACGTCCCAGTTTACTGTTTGCTAGACGACAAGAAAGCCGAAATACCCGCCCTGATCGACTCGGGGGCAGGAGAAACCTTTATTGACCACCGAGTGGTCCAAAAGCTCGGACTACAGAAAAACCCACTCAGCAGGAAGATCCTCACCAAGAACATTGATGGGACATTAAACAAAAACGGAACGATCTCGCATTATGTCATTATCGACACCGAGATTGGAGGAAAAGAAGAGAAGATCAGAATGCTGATAACGGGGCTAGGAAACGAAATGATGATCCTAGGATACACATGGCTCCAACGATGCAACCCCGCCATTGATTGGGAGAAGGGGACTCTCACAGACAGACGGACCGAAAGGTCCATTATGGGAAAAATCCAGATGATGATCGAGCGAACTCGGACCACGATCGGTAAGCAGAGTCTTACTATAGATGACAAGGGGCCGCTTGTATCGAGAGTAACGTTGAGCCCGACTCTCGAGAGGCTACCTAAAAGGAGTGCTGGGGAGACCTTCAGGAAAACCCACCTCGCCGCCGCCGAGCACATGAAGAGTAGGCTCGGGGCGGTTCATCTCGCAAGAGGACTCTGCGCCACGAATGGACTCAAGGAAAACGGATCACACCCAGCAACAGACACGGCAAAGGACACGGTAATGGATGCCCACCCCGAGACCGATCCTCAAATCTCACTATTGGACGAATCCGACTTCGGCTTATCGCTTAACGGGAATAACGACGGAATGGATGCTCTATTCACTTACATCCAGGGGGAACCGATGATCGGGGTGTTCAGAACCGAGGAATCCCCCCTCATGATTGAATACGACTACATCCCCCCGAATTACCAGAAGCTTAGGCACATCGCACGCACCACTTGATCTTGATCGACCAGTAGATTCGCCTTCTCTCATACTACCCACATCTGAGCCAAAACCTCCGTCTTGCAGAGGCTTGCTCACGAGAAGGAAAACGTCAAAGAAAAACAATCACTCGATGACCTGCTCCCCGATAAGTACAAGGAGTATCGAAGCGTGTTCGAAAAAGTGGCATCGGAAAAATTTCCTGAATCGAGACCATGGGACCACACGATTGAGCTTAAACCGGACTTCATCCCGAAGGACTGTAAGGTCTACCCAATCACCCTGGCGGAACAAAAGAAGTTGGACAAATTCATTGATGATAACCTAAGGAAGGGATACATTACTCCATCCAAGTCCCCTATGGCATCGCCATTCTTCTTCATAGCAAAGAAGGACTCTGACACGCTCAGACCATGCCAAGACTACCGGTATCTAAATGAAGGAACCATCAAAAACTCATACCCACTTCCACTGATCGGCGATCTGCTCGATAAGCTGAAAGGGGCGAAATGGTTCACCAAACTAGACATCAGATGGGGGTACCACAATGTCAGGATTAAAAAGGGAGATGAATGGAAAGCAGCATTTAAAACCAATAAGGGGCTGTTTGAGCCCAAGGTCATGTTTTTTGGCCTCTGCAACTCCCCAGCAACCTTCCAAGCGATGATGAACGACATCTTCCGAGACATGCTGAACGAGGGGTGGTTAGTAATTTACATGGACGACATTCTCATCTTCTCCAAAGATAAAAAAGAACACGAGGAGAGAACGAAAAGAGTCTTGGCAAGGCTTAGGGAGAACGATCTGTACCTAAAGCCAGAAAAGTCTAGATTTGATGTACAGGAAGTTGAATTCCTCGGTTTGATCCTGCGACCGAACCAGCTAGCTATGGACCCCACTAAGCTAAGCGGAATAAGGGATTGGCCAGCCCCAACCAATGTAAAGGGGGTCAGATCATTCCTAGGCTTTGGGAATTTCTACAGGAGATTCATCGGCAACTTTGCTGCAATTACTAAGCCACTCAATGACTTGATGAGAAAGGACCAGCCCTTCAACTGGATGAACGAGTGCCAAAGGGCATTCGACTCCCTAAAGAAGAAATTCTCTGAAGCGCTAGTATTGCTGATGCCCGATGCAGAGAAACCATTTGTGATCGAAAGTGATGCCTCTAAGTACGCAACAGGCGCCATCTTAAAACAAACCGATACCAACGGAGACTGGCACCCTTGCAGGTATATCTCCCACTCCTTGACAGCAACCAAATGAAACTATGAGATCTACGATCGTGAGCTGTTAGAAATAATACGAGCGCTGGAGACCTGGAGACACTATCTCCAGGGATCCGAACATCCAACAACGATCCTATCAGATCACAAGAACCTGATGTATTTCAGGACAGCACAGAAATTAAATCGACGACAGGCTAGGTGGAGCCTATTCCTGTCACAATTCAACCTACAATTGGTACATGTCCCAGGGAAGATGATGATCCAATCAGATGCCTTATCACAAAGAGGAGATCACATACCCGATATCAACAACGATAATGACGATATCACCTTGCTGAAGGATGAGATCTTCACACGAACGATTGACACCGAGCTGAAAGAAGTACTAGCAGAAAGCATGATGAGAGACGACTTACTAAAGGAAATAGTAAGAGCAATCAAAGAAGGAGGAACGCCACCGATCAAGTCGGCGGTAGAAGATTGGAAGATGGAAGATGATGGGATGGTCTTCTTCAAAGACCGATGCTACGTCCCAGATGACAAAGAATTAAGAAGAAAAATTGTGGAAAAATACCATGACAACATACTTACAGGACACCCCAGCTGATTTCAAACCCTAGAACTAGTATGGAGGGACTACTGGTGGCCAAAGATGACCATTTTCATTCGGAACTACATTGATAGCTGCGCCACCTGCCAGCAGATGAAGGTGAACACTCACCCGACAACACCGGGATTATCTCTGATCAAATCTAACGCCACTCGACCATTCGCACTAGTGACCATGGACTTCATCACCGATCTCCTGATAAGCAATGGATCTGACACCATCATGGTCGTGGTAGACCATGGTCTTACTAAGGGGGTAATTTTCATCCCCTGCAACAAGAGCGTCGATGCGCTAGGGGCGGCCGACCTCTATCTACATAATGTATTCAGGAGATTTGGCCTCCCGGATAAGATCATATCTGACCGAGATCCACGCTTCGCCTCAAACGCCTTTCAAGAACTAGGAAGACTCCTGGGAATAAAGCTAGCAATGAGCACGGCTTACCACCCACAGACCAATGGGGAAACTGAGAGAGTAAATCAAGAACTCGAGATCTACCTCCGGATCTTCTGTGCAAACAAACCCTCGCAGTGGAAAAGCCACCTCACCACCGCCGAATTCACACACAATCAGAAGCATCATTCGGCTATTAAGAACACCCCGTTTTACGTAATGATGGGAGCGCACCCTAGGGCTATCCCCACGACTTACCTGAAAACGAACGTGCCGGCTACCGAACAGCGGATAGCCGAACTGGGAAATATACGGCGGGAAGCCCTGGCGGCTCACGAACTCTCCCGACAGGTGATGATCAGGCAAAACGGATGAGGATTCTGTCCATTCACAGTGGGGGAGAAGGTCTGGCTCGACTCCAAAAACTTGAAGCTAGGGTACCCGACGAAAAAGCTCGCACCTAGATGCGAGGGACCCTTCCCCATCACGCGAATAATCTTGTCCCATGCCTATGAATTGAAGCTCCCCCCTCAGTAAAGAATTCACCCTGTGTTCCACGCTTCACTTCTCTCACGCTTCAGAGAAAATGAAACTCACAGACCGAACCTCCTTCCTCCACCACCCAATCTGATCGAAGGGGAACTTGAACACGAGGTAGAAGCTATTTTGGCACATAGGGGGACAGGCAAAAGAATTCGATTCTTGGTAAAGTGGAAAGGATACAGCATGGCAGAAAACACCTGGGAGCCAGCAACTCATTTAAAGAACGCTGCTGAGATATTGGGTGAATACAGATCCACCCACAACCTCTCCTAAATATGAGCCGCCCTCTGCACTTTTTCATGAACGTTACACCCGATCCTGACCCTGTCAGGACTTTCGAACTCATCCTCAGCTTCGTCCGAGACATGGACAACATCCGAAATGAAGAAAGACTACTGTCCGTAACCCAAGACCGCACTCTCCTCCAAAGCACTACACAGAATCTTTTCGAAACATACAGAGCCATCTCCCACCTTCAGCAGGTATTCCGACGACTAACTGAAGAAGCTTATTATCTCGACCTGCTCCCGCTCATGAGGAGCCTAGACGAGCAGGCACTCCGTTATGGACCCGGAGAGCGGGTCCCCACGCTGCAACAAATTTTCATAATAGAACCACTTGATGACGAGGAAGATGAAGAGACATGGCTGATGACATCCCCACATCCTCCACTCCCACCATACGTCTCCCAATCTCCACCTAGACGAGCCCCCACACCTTACCCCACCCAGATGGACACCCCCGAGCATGCGCCCGCACCAGCATGGATGAGAAACTCGGTCTGCTTCACCTGCACTCAGATTGGGCACTTTTCGTCACACTGCCCTGAATACCAGTGTCCGCACTGTCGACGATAACGACCCGAGCACTCCGTGCTCTTCTGCCCAAATAACCCAACACGTGATGTTCCGCCACGTCATCGCACCACCTGAAGCCAACCACAATGACCTACAATCTCTATGTCATCATCGCTCTCAGTGCCATTTTTGGCATGTCCATTTTTATTATGCTACTCTGCTATATACTCATTTTATTCAAAATCATCTCTGCCCCTCACCTCCCACAACTCATTACTTTCGTCACCGGCACCTCTGTGCACTTCGCCGGGGAAGAGAACATTGAATTGCCTACTCGGGTTTACGCCCACGACACCCCGACCCCTACATCCTTTTCCATGTTCTCTGCGATGACCAGCGATGTGCCATCCTTTGACCTGATGCGAATGATGAGGGCTTAGTTTCGGATGGAACTCGAAACCTTGGGGAGAAGCTAGTGTTACGAGAAGGCACGGGTGTTACGAGAAGGCATGGGAATTCAATTTTCTTTTGTTTCTATTGTTCTACTACCGTACGTCCCACGCTATTGTCTCTTTTCTTTTTGTCTTGTACAACACGTGCCCACCTACCTTCTCACACCATTGTAATGAACTGCAGATGCCCCCTTTCTTATTGTCTTTCTATTCTCGTTATCTCTATTGTTCTGATAGCATGACTCGTATCCTCGATCTACGCTTGTAGTATTTATACGATGAATGCACGACTGGTCAATCCAGCTTGACCTAGTCTTTTCTACACTCTCAACTGGTGCGATCTAAGTCTCCTGCTCAAACCGTTGCTTACGAGCTTCGACGATCCGAATCACTATTGAACATCGTCACTTATGAGTGTCGATCTACTTTTGATCTAGAGAGAGTATTGACCCTAACACTAAACATATACATCAGTATCACCAATACCAGGAAAACAAAATTTCACATTATCAAATGTTGCATGTCAGGGTCCAGCTACTGCAAATCGTTTTCATCAGTCTACTTCAAGTTCAGTCTGTTATCTTGGTCAGTGTAGCAGAGCCTACTAGAGTTGGCATATGCACCTCATCCTCATTTGCTTCTTCTGCTGTAGACTGTTGTAGAAGCAGCTGGGCAACATGTACTGGTATTTGTGGTTCTGTATTGCCCATAGTACTGTCTTTATTGATGAAGCATCCAAGGGAGGGTTGTAGGCTGCTGTGATCCAACATAATGTATTGCAGTTCAAGTAGTGTGGTTCAGGATTTTAAATTCTCTTGATGACTGAATTGGGAGTGGGAATAATCAAGTACAAAAAGAGGGTATAGGATCAAAATTTAGCACCAGCTAGATATGAGCAAATACAAGAACCAAGAATGAAAGAAGTGAAGTATTGGATTTCTCTGGCAGTTTAGCACCAGGCTGCAAGCATCTAGGGCATAATACACCTGAGACAAAGTAATAAAAGAATTTTGGAAAGGACTCTTGCCATCTGTATGTATTTGAATGGATAATTAGCTTACTGTTCAATTGTTGTATTTGAATGGATGATTAGCTTATTGTTCAATGTTCAGTTTGTTAGATCATCTAATTGTTAAGAATCATGACAATGCTCAATCAAAGTTATTGCTTACAATGTTGACTTCAGCTCATTAGATCAATCATCTGATGTTATGTCCTATATGACTACAAGGTTATGGCTTATGATGTTATTGAGATGATGATCCAGATGATGATCCAGATGATGATCCAGAAGTTGATTCAAGTGACCATTCACAACTTGGAATTATCATTGAATTACCTGTGTACTCTGACTGTCAAGTTTTTCACAAATTGGATATGAGTGATAAGGAAAATGAAAAAGAGTTACTATCAAGGCAGTTTATTTCTACACAATCAAGATACATGTTTCGCTGTATAATATAATCTATTTGCTAGAGGAAAGAAGTGCATCAGCAGGCAGAAATATAGCTAAATCAGATCAGCGCATTTAGTTCTTGGTTTAGAAGCTCCCTGATGACCAACAGAGTGCATTGGGATATTGGGGTTGACTGTGTCTTGCATGAGTTTCATGGCCTTCTTCACTGATAACACTTTGCTTTGGGATAGTTGATCCTTGAGTAAAGATATGAGAATACAATAAAGCAGCCACATATTCGTATATTCACCCAGGACAGGAAACTTAGATATCAATCTTTACACTTATAGCTTTTTTTTAATTTGCCTTTCATTATGCTGCCTGTTTCACCCAGAGTACTGACATCTCAAAATCACAGATATTCTCTTCAAGGTACTTTGAAAGGTTATCATGCAGCAATCTTGTGTCTAAGTGCAGCAGATGATGGCAAGGTAGTGAATGGGGGTGAGTGTCTATCTCGGAATGCTTCACAGGCTAACTGAGCTGATTACAGGAGTGGATGGTGTACACTGGCATCTTCCAGTGATGCAACTGATAACAAGTCCAGCTGGTGCAGGCAAGAAAGGAGCTACAACTGCTCTCACCTGGGTTCAGCAAAAAATGAATTGGATGATGGATCAGTCTATGGGATCCAAAATGGGTATCTTGTCTGTTGGAAGCTCTCAAAGGGGAAATCTTTGTCCATGAGGGATTATCCTGTGGACATATTATTATTTACTGACAAAGCAGCATGAGGCATTTAAGGAAGTGCATTCTGTGCTGGTTGCAAATTCAGATGAAGTCACTGGACTTGTATATGAAGCCTCATTGAACCATCTCATCATGCGTAACCAAAATTCAGTGGTTCAGATGTATACAATAGAAACAAAGATGCTGCTCTGCATCATCTTTTCTGTGACCATCAGTGACTACCTCTCAAAAGCAATTGCATTTGGTCAGATGAACAGGTGAAGACCATGACATTCTCATCCTTGGTTTATATGATGGGCAGATGTGAGTGCTTCAATTGATCTCTCCAGTGGATTCTCATCCAAAATCTATGCAGCCACATCATATGAGGATGCAGTAAAAATGTAGAACACACTTAAATGACAGCAGGAATGATGTATGTTCTATGTCAGATTGCATTTCAATATGTCCTGACTCATCTTTAGCAGCAATGCAGTAGTTAACTCTAAACAAGGAGTATTTTGCATTGACAATCCTATGCAGGGCATAGCATTGTATAGACTAAATTCTTGAGCATGCATCTGCACCTACCAAGTCACCATTATGTGAGCTATGAGGCCTTGGCAAGTGTCCTTTATTGAAAACTGCAGTATGATTGTCAGCAGAAGTGATCATGGTGTAGTGTAAATTTTTCTAGGCAAAAAAGTGGGGAAGTGGTGGACAAGTTGAAGATAGACCCAGAGGAATGGATTCAGATGGTTATTGCGAGTCAACAGTGTATCAGCTCTACCCTCCACTAACATAACGAAGGTCGCAGATCTGAATGGCATCTCTATGATTCTTGCAGCCAAGTTGCAGGATGTTGGCAGAGCCAACAAAATCTACATCTGGAAGAAAAACACCAATAAGCAGGTGGATCAAGCTGCAACAGCACCTAATTATATCTGGGACAAATTGAAGACTATGATTCAAATCTTGACATTCATAACCTCGGCTGCCTTCATCCTCCAAAATATTGCAGTAAGCTGCATCTTTCTTAAAAGAATTTATGGTAACAATGATCTAGCTTGGTAACATGGTCAGGAGGTCATTGGAAAGTCTGTGGGCATCAGGGCATGCATTGTGACCTTTCAAGAAGTGAATTAGAAGAATGTGTGATGTAGATAACAAATAGAGTAGCCTACTGAAGGGAAACCTGAGAATATGATGACAGAAGACATGCTAAAAGTGTCCAGAGTTAGATGAACAGTGTGCATGAGTATATGAGGCATGACATGATAATAAAAGAATGGCAGGGAATGTCAGCAAAGCAAATGAAATTTGGATGGAAAGTGTGATATCCATTATTCTGCATCTAGATGCTGTGAAACAGTGTCCAGAGTTAGATGAACAGCATTTGGGAGCATATTGGCAAAATTGATAATAAAAGAGTGGAAAACCTGCATCTAGACACCATAAAACAGAGTCCAGTCAGGAATGGCATGCATATGCCACCTAGACACTGTAAAACAGAGTCCAGAGTCAAATATGTTCAGCCTGAACCACTGACTCATGCAGCAGTCACATAGTCATGGTGCATGTCTATGCAAAACTAATAAGGTCCACCACAGAATGTTAGAGCACTGCCACTGCCACTGCTAATGACTGTGACAATGATCTTAAGCTCACTCTACTGCATGATGTTTACATTGTGCAGCCTTTTCTGTTGAAATTCTTAAGCTTGCTCTGCTGCACAATTTTTATGTTGTGCAGCCTATTCTGTTTCAACTTAGCAGGATTGTTATTTCTGGTAATATCCTGTCCACCGCTGATAATGCTCAACCTGGAAACCTTACAAAAACCTATTAAAAGGTCTAAAAGTATGACACAGGCTAGAGGAAGGGTGCGAGTTGGTACTAAATGTCACCACTGTCACCCAAAGGTTGTGGTTAGAAGCATAAAATGGTGAAACACATTGCGAATGAACTTTAGGAGCATATGAAAATGTTTGAAAGAGATTTGAAAGATGTTCAAAGAGGTTCAAAAATGTTCAAAGTAGTTTCAAGGGAGTTTGAAGATGTCCAAAATAGTTTGAGAAGTTTCAAAAGTGTCGGACCAATGTCAAGGTATGTCGAGGAGTGAATATAGTGAATAAGAAGTGTTTTCAAAAGATGATGTGTGATGTGCAATAAGTCGAGGAGTGAGTACAAAAGTTTGAAGAAGTTCACAATATTTTGCAAAACTTAATGTGATGGGAAGCTAAGACTCAAGAGAATTGCTCTTGAATCAGATGATAAGGGAGAGGGTAACATCTTCTCTGTTCTTCTAAGTAGCTAGTACAAGTCTATATACATTTTGAAGAGATAGTACCAAAAAGGAAATATAACATATGGAGAATAAGAGGCAATATACACAACAATAAAAGATTTTGTAAACTGTAAAACAAATGAGAAATGATAATAATTGAAACTTACATTGTCCCACTATAGTAAAAAGGGCTTGTCCTATTGCTTCAATATATCATTGAAATACAAAACCTCATTTATCGCATTCTAAATCTTTTGTTGTCTCTCCTCATGTCCAGTGGTGCTCAATATGTGACAAAATAGCTTATTCCAAATGTGCTGTGTATCAAAAGGGTTTTGAAATAGCTGTATGGTGGCTGATGTCATTCAAAGTAGTGCAAAGTGATCTGAAGGTGTTTGAACCACCACCAAATGGATCAGCCAATTTGCAATGCTCTTAACTTTTAAATGAAATATTTGGAGACATTTGAAGAGATGAAGGATAAAACTGAGGCAGAGTCAGCCAATTATTACTTGGCAATGGCAACAGCTCAATATCATGAGTCAACATCATGAGTTGGCATCAGGAATGACAGAGAGTATAGATGATGAGACTGGGGCCAATGCAGTCTTTTTTGATCACCTTGATGCCTTTTGGCATCAAGAAAAGGGCAATAATGATGTCAACAACAGCTTACAAGACTTCTTTGATGGTGATGATGAACACAAAGTTGAACATGCTGATGAAGACATCCATGAGTTTCAACCATATTTGCTTGAATGATGCATGAGGACCGATGCCCAGGCAACAACCATACTAGCAACTGCCGATCCCAAGCTGACCACTGCACTGCTGACTGCCAATGCCTTGAACAACAGCTATATTTGTGTGGTGCATACAAATGGAATATATCATTTAGCAATGATTACCTGCCAGTGTCAGGGAGAACACCAAATTTCCTTGGATCTAGTAACCAGTAACTTGCTCATGACCAGCTTCACCAAAGTATGCACTCTTTTTACTGTGCAAGTTTTAGACCATTTTCAGCTCTGTAGTCTGGAATTGAAGACATCTGCCTATCAGTTTTACCAGCTGATTCAGCGCATAACATTGCCGATGAGGCCTGCCAAAGTGGTCAACCTCTACCATGAGCTTCAGTGCATGTCCCACTTATGGTGTTGGATGAAAAGATTGAAGTGGGCAGGGTATGCACACAATCAAAAAAAATCGTTTGAATTTTAAACCAGGATCACTTGCCAATTACTGTCCAGCCTGTCCTCAAGCAGGCATAAATATACCAGAAAATTGGAAGGACAATGTGAACTGGTGGGTGACTATATACCTTGATTGTACAAGTTGCATCTGAAATGATACTATGGCTCTCAGATTTGTTTTTAAATGCATATTCATGGCCGACAGCAATTGCAAAGCTGACCATGTCCAACAGAAAAACTCCAATGCTGATGTATGGCTATGGGATGGAGCTGGGATGGCCCCAAATCAGGCTGAATATGAGCAATTCCTCCAAGCTGCCATAGAACAATTCACAGTATGTACACTTCACTTTGTGGTGGCCGATGCCATAAACACTGCCAGTGCCACTCCCAATGCTCATTCTGATTAGGATACATGGGTTTTTAGAAGGCTTTATGTGAAAATAAATTCTGAGCCATTGCAAATACTTTTTTGGCATCAAAGGCATGTGATAGGACTGGAGTAGCAGCCATTGCATGTGCACAGCATGGCTGTTATGCACTCAATGTGCTGGTAGACTTGTTTCAGGGAGAACAGCAAAAGAATGTTGACTTCACTTTCCTCCAAGCCCTGAAATCCACCAGGGTTGACCATCAACAGGGAGTGATGCTTATTTATGACATTGTCTGCCAATACATCATCCACTTTCAGGAATGTATTGGTGCACATCTGCCAGCTGGCTTGAGCACTGACCAGGCCATTGGGCTTTTGCATGTTCATGGCCACAATGATGAATGCTTTTTTCGCTATGCTCCATCTTTTATTCCAGGGTCTGGCATTGTAATAGGGGAAATACTCAGGTCTTTGTGGTCATTGCTGAATTCCATTTCCCCAACAGTCAGAACAGTGACATTGCCAAATTGGGCTGAAATGCTTGATGATCATGCTACAGATTCAAATCACAAGACAATGCTCAGCATGACAGGTACACTGTGCTTAAAATCTCAAGAAGCCCTTGAGATATCCACACAGCTTGGCAAGCACCATGCAGAACTGACAGCAGCTTTTGGTCAACAGGCAGTTGAATGATGGGAGGATGAAGTTACCACAGCAGAAATGTTAAGGCTAACAGATGTCAGGGTAATGGATATGTATGCCACTCAGGGATCACAATTGGCATTGGGAACAGGAACAGGACTGGGACCAGAAGTGGCATTGGGAATGGTCACAGCATTGACACTCATTCAATCAGTGGTTGAGCAGTAGATTGATTTCACTATTGTTTTTGAACAAATGCAGTGTGTCATACTTCCTACCACGATTGATGTATCACAATCCCTCATTGATCTGCACCAGGATTTAATTATGAGACAAAGTCCATTGACTTGGTAAAGCACCTCACACTTCTGACATGCAAGTTGTTGAACAGGAAAGAGAAGCTCTCACATCTCATATGGCAACCTTAACACATTTACAAAATGCTGCCAATATTGCTGAGCATGACATTATTCCCTCCCGAATCACCCATGACAATGAACCTGAATTTGAGAACTTTAATAACATAGAACCCTTTGACAAAGAGACTTCTGCTTCATCTCTTCTGGCTGATACAAACACTATTCCAGTTGAGGAGCAACAAGTATATTTCCCACATGATGGAGAACTTGCTAATGTGGAGATTAACCTCAGGAAGAACCAGGCAAGTCAACTGCTGCATCAGTTTTGTGAAGCTCATTGCTGACAAATTATTTCAATATTCACACATTATCCAAGCAGTGCCAAGAAAGTGAGCTCGCACCTGAGCATGAGCCATTGTCCAGGATGAGGTTAACAAAATTGCCTTGCATGCCCAAATGTATAACCATTGCCGAAGCTGAATGGTGGCACTAAATTGTGATGCTAAGACATCAAGTATATTTCAGTGGTTAATGAAGGATGACCTCATGCTAGCACAGCTATTCTGAAGCCAGATGCACCAGGCTCCACTAATCTTTGCCTGTCCTGGATTTGGCATAATGCCCACAATTGAACTGGTGTCATTACTGAACAGGACAGCTTTATTAGTCAGAAGAGTACACTGGCTTCAATCATGGGCTTAGAGAAATAGATGGAGGGAGGAATTTCTACTGGTCACATATGAAATGCAGTGGACTGTGCAATATTTCATCTATTACAGCCAATGGTGGCAGTCAGCCTCACAGTCCAAGAATACCCTTTCGGGCCCACTAGCCTATGCTAATTGCCAGCAGGCTTTCTGGCAAGAATTAGCATTGAGGGCTGACAATGCATTTAGATCAGCAAATGGTGATTATATCTCCCCTATATGACAAAAACATTCTGTATTATGTAAATGCAATTATCTTGATCACAATCCACCATCTTGCAAGGGCAAGGGAAAAGGCATTAGCAGTGGGATCAGCAACAGTGGAATTGGCAACAGTGGAATTGGCAACAGTGGAATTGGCAACAGGGGGATCAGCAACAGTGGAATCAGCAACAGTGGGATCAGCAACAGTGGGATCAGCAACAGTGAGATTGGCAATGGGGGCCAAATATTGCCAACTAAATAATCCCTCATTAATAAATCTCTGATCACTGATTAAACACGATAGTGTTGTCATCTCTCTTCCTACATCCATCCCTCTACAATGAGCAATCAGAAAGAAAGCCAAACAGATATTCCTGATGGCTATGTCCCAATCCAAAGCGACAATGGGTAGCACTATCTTGTGCCCCATTTTATGATTCCAGCTACACACCAGGTGATGAAGGCCTATCAAAAGAAAGTAGAATTCAAAGTGCATATGGCACATTGGGGGGTAAGATTTTCTTCAGTTCAAATGTCATTGCCAGTGGCCAATGCCATGTCTTTGGCCAATGCTGTGTATCTGGCCAATGCCATATTTACTTCTGATGCTCTATCATCTCACTAATCATCATTTTGCAGTCTGAAAACATGACTGATCAACCATACTATCTGTTGGCCCAAAACCAGCTCATGCTACTGGCCAACCCAGTAGGTGTCATGGTCTTCATTTGTATAGCTATAGTTGATCCTATTGCAGACATTGATAGCCAGGGAGCTGTTGAACTGCCATGCTGAAGTGAAAGCCCTGCAAAACCGACTCGGCACATCATATAAGGATGCCAGTTATCATCTCTACATGTCTGAGGTTGAAAAGCTGGAACAGCAGGATGTCACCTTGAAGACATATGCAACCTTGAAGGAAAGGATAAAGTTTAATCTGGAATCATTCAAATGCAGGTTCTCCAAAGTCACAGGCACCAGGAGCAGCAGTGGCAATGCCAATGCCAACTAGCCTTGTAAATCCAACAAGACCTGGATTGTCATGGATACTAGCTGAACTCAATTTACCATATTCTTCTGTAACCAGAGGCAAGGGAGCCTTGATACACTTTGTTTTTGGCCCATGTCTCATGTTGACCTCAACTTCTACATGTGTAACAGTATCAACTGCATCATCATGGTCCTCATGCAAAGGAGCATTTTTCTTTGATCTTTTCTTTCTCTTGTAAGGAGCTCTTGTCAGGCTCATGATGATTGGCGGGAATCAATTGCAGTGATGGACTATTTATTTGTACTATTGGCCTCATGTGATCCTCATGTTATCCTTGTGCTGATAATATGTTATGCCTGATGATGACAGGAATCATTCTTTCCTCCACATCAATCTCCCTCCAATGCTGCCTGAGCCATCAAAGAACCTGGGTGTGACACAGTATTGCAAGGGGAGATATATGGTCAAAGAGTGGAGGATCATCGAGCCTTATAGAGATGCATTCCAATCACAGGAATTGAATGCTGGCCAGTTGCAAATACTCAAGTGTGACATTCTCCCTGCTATATTCAATTACTGGGTGTCAATTAAGAGGGCCCCAATGAATGAGGAGGAGAGTCACCTACATGCCAAGCATGCCTGCTCCCACTTCCACTCCCGATGCTGCTCCCGTTCCCACTGCCAAGGACAAAGATGAAGAGATGGCTGAGCCGGATAGTGAAGAGGACCTGGCCATACCTGAAGAGGTTGCTGGGGAACAATCCTTGGCTGGCACCCTCCCCATCCAGATCATTCTTGCTGATAGGTCCACTGCATGCTTTAAGGTCTGGAGAATTCTTCCAACTGTATCGAGACATCATGACACACACTCCAAATCTCTACAAATGCCACGAAATCGACCTCGAATCCTTTTCAAACATTTTTGCACTACTTCAAATGACTTCGAATTTTTCAAACAACTTCGCATGATTTCAAATGACTTTGAACTATTTCAAACTATTTCATGACATTTTGAATGCTTTTGAATGACTTCAGACTACTTCTAACAACATCGGCCACCATATAATTATCCTAAAATCCCTTTTGATATATGCTGCACATTCAGAATAAGCCTTTTCATCACATATCGAGCACCACTGGACATGAAGAGAGAAGACAAGAGATTTAGAATATGATAAGTGCAGTTTTACATTTTAATGATATACAGTGGCTCACAAAACTGTCCCAATGTTGCTCATTTTTGACAGATGCACTTGGTGTGGAGTGATAACAGAATCTAGGGTTTTGGCACTCATGTCCCATAAACTACATTGTCCCAGCTTTCTAAAACACCTGGGGTCATGTGATTTGGATAAATACTCATGGAGTAATGAGCCAAACCAAGTTGGGACTCATTGGGACAGTTTTGTGAGCATCTATTATTTTGCTGTCTAGTACTTGGTATGACCCCCACCTCCCTTGATAACTGCCTGTATGCACCTGGGCATACTTTCTATGAGGCCTTGACATACCTCTGGTGGAATTTTATTCCACTCATCAACCAATCTGTTCCACAATTCATGTGCTCCTTTGGGTGGAGTTTCATGCTTGCGAAGTTGTCATTTGAGATGGTCCCAGAGGTGTTCAATGGGATTAAGGTCTGGAGACTGTGCTGGCCATAATAGAACTTGGATATCATTGTCTTCAAACCATTGTGTGGCCTTCCGAGGTGTGTGTTTGGGGTCATTGTCCTGCTGAAAGTACCGCTTACCCTTCTCCATCTCCAGCTTTTCAAAGCTTTCCACCACCCCATCATCCAAAATCTGACAATACTGGACAGCATCCATCTTTCCCTCAACCTCTATAAGCATCCCCACACCATTCCAACCCATACACCCCTATACCATGAGATTATTCCCCCCTCCATGCTTTACTGTTGGTGAGGTGGTGCAATCTGAGATGGATTCCCCCCTTTGTTTCCATACATACACCTTCCCATCTGACCCAATCCTGTTTATCATATTGCCAGTACCCATTTCTGTCTTGTTTGCCAATGCTGCCCACCCCTGATGTTTGCTGATGCTGATGCACTTTTTGTGCTAATGCCCTGTTCAAGGCCAATGCCTATTCTGATGCCCAATGCTGCCGATGCCAATGCTGTTGACCAATGCCAATGCCTGTTTTGGCCAATCAATTTATTGGTTAAAATGTCTGTACAACAACTTACATGTTGTATTGATGAAATAGTGCAATCCCAGGTGCCTAATTCTGATACTGCTGCCGCTGCAGCCCTATTGGGTTGCTGACTGGCATGCTGACCCAATTTTGCAAACCTGCACACACTGCAATAAATAAATTATTGCATAAACATGGCTTTTACTAAATTTATCGTACACCAATTTGCATGCAGAATCCATGCAGAGGACAAATGAATTATTACATAAATGAGATTAATTTCCAATCAGCCATACCTGTAATGCCAATCTTGATCCCAATCCTGGTGAGGCCACTGCCACTGCCACTGCCATTGCCATTGCTACTGCCTGAAACTATTTCATAGGTTACTGATATCTGTATTAAATGTATTACACTTCAGTCTAGCAAGCATTGTAATAGTGTATTCATTTGTTACTATAGTAGGTACACATATATATATTAGAGCATTCGACAGCATCCACCAAACCCATATCATTCAATACACTGTATATGTTCGATAGACTATATCATTTGATACATTGTAGCTTACCTATGTGGTTGCCATACTTGCTTTACTGAAGGCAGACAGGAATGTCGAGGGAGAAAAGTCCTCTTACAGCACACTCAAAAGTGTCATGCTGGTCCAATGCCCATAGCTGATGTGAACTTGGAAGACATTCCAGATCTTGCACCTAATTCTGACGATGATGTGGAGGAAGTGGAGGAGATTGAGGAAGGTGACTGAATTTTCTACACTGCTATTAACCCTTTGCATAAGGTGCATGCCACCTCAAATGTCTCCCAGCACCTTGCAGAGGCCTTCTACAAGAACAGTGTGCCCAAATCCTTCACTGACTCAGTACTTCCTCACCTGCATGACTTTGAGGATGTCTTCTCAAGGAATCCTTTGACTCACTTCCTAACTGTATGCCATGGGATCATGCAATTGAGCTCACACTAGGTGCCATGCCCTCTTCCTGCAAGGTCTATCCTCTCTCCTCTGAAGAACAATAACAACTTGACAAGTTCATTGATGAACACTTGGCTTCTGGTTGTATCCACCCTTTAAAGTTGCCTATGGCCTCGCCTTTCTTCTTTGTTAAAAAAAAAGGGTCCCTTCAACTGGTTCAAGACTACTGACACCTCAATGGCATCACAGTCAAGAATCACTATTCACAACCCCTCATATCTGAACTTGTCAACCAACTCTGCGGGGCACATTACTTCACCAAACTCGACATCTGTTGGGGTTACAACAATGTGCAGATAAAAAAAGGGGATGAATGGAAGGCAGCTTTCTGCATGAACCATGGTCTTTTTAAACTCCTTGTCATGTTCTTTGGTCTCACTAATAGTCCTGCCACCTTTCAGACCATGATGAATGACATCTTCCATGATCTCATATTGGAAGGTGTTGTCTGTGTCTACCTCAATGACATTCTCATCTTCACTTGAGACCTCAATGAACATTGCTGAATCACATGCCTGGTGCTAGAGCAACTTCAGCAGCACAAGCTCTACCTTCATCATGACAAGTGTGAGTTTGAGAAAATGCAAATTGAGTACTTGGGCTTGATTATCTCAGATGGACAGGTGGAGATGGATTTGGTCAAGGTTGCTGGTATTACAACCTGGCCCACACCCATGAACAAGAAAGAGGTGCAGTTTTTTCTGGGCTTCATCAATTTCTATCAGTGCTTTATTAAAGATTTCTCATACCATGCATGCCCACTATTCAACCTCACTGGCGAGGAGGCATAGAGCTGGGGTAATATGCAACAGGAAGCATTTGAGAAGCTCAAAGAGATGGTCACTTCCACTTCTATCCTCACTTTGCTGATGATTCCCACCCCTTCCATGTAGAAGCTGACAGTTCAGACTTTGTGATGGGTGCAGTATTGTCCCAACAGTCTCCAGAGGATCAGAAGTGGCATCCCATTGCCTTCTACTTGAAGAGCCTCAGTGCTGTGGAATGCAATTATGAGATCCACAACAAGGAGATGCTGGCAATAATGCAGGCATTGGAGGAGTGGCAACATTTTCTAGAGGGCACTGACATCTAGATGGACTGCAAGAACCTTGAGTACTTTATGACCACCAAGAAACTTAATCGCTGCCAAGCACACTGGTCCCTCTACCTCTCCAAATTCAACTTCTTTCTGCACCACTGCCCAGGGCACAGCATGAAGAAGACTGATGCCCTTTCTCATTGTCTGGATTATGGGTATGGAAGTGATGACAATCAAGGTATTGTATTTTTGCAACCTGACCTGTTTACAGTCTGTGCACTGGAAGGGGTTACCTTGGAGAGTGAGGAATGAAGTATCCTATGTGACATTCATCATGTGAACCATAGCAATTTACATCAGGATGCTGTGGCTCTGGCAGTGAAGAAGCTAAGAAAGGGATCCACTCTTTCACTTTGTGTAGCAGAGTGGACAGAAAAGGATGACATAGAAAAGGATGACATCCTATACTTCTGTGACCATATATATGTCTCTAATGACCCCAGCTTTGGCAATGACTCATCACCCAGCACCACAACTTGCTCATTGCTGGCCATCCTGGGCATTGGAAGACATTGGAGCTCATATCATGGAAATATTGGTGGCCCCAAATGTCTTGACTCATTGGTCAGTACTATCGCATCTGTGACCTCTGTTTATGCACCAAGACTCCACAACATAAACCCATGGGTGAGTTACACCCCCTTCCAGTCCCAGAGAATCATTGGGATGTTGTCAGTGTGGACTTCATGGTGAAACTACTGGAGTCCAATGGGTTTAATGTGGTAATGTGCACAGTCGACTCTACTGGGAAGCAAGCTCACTTCATCCCCACTCATATGACTGTCACTGCACTTGAAGCAGCTCAACTCTATCTGTGCCATGTGTGAATGCTTCATGGACTGCCAGGCACATTCCTCTGCAATCAAGGGCCACAGTTTGTTGCAGAGTTCACCTAAGAGCCATACTGTCTGCTGGGGATCAAACTCCTTGCCTCAACTGCCTACCACCTGCAGACAGACAGACAGATGGAGCACGTCAATCAAGAACTGGAGCAGTACATCTACATCTTTGTCAATGAGTGACAGGACGATTGGGAAGACCTCCTCCCCATGGCTGAGTTTGGGTACAACAATCACATCCACTCTATCCAACAAACTCCCTTCCTTCTTGAGACAGGATAACACCCATGCATGGGTTTTGAACCTCATCAAGCACCATTGCACTTAAAGATGGTGAATGAGTTCACAGAGCAGATGAGAGACACCTTAGAGGAAGCAAAGGCAGCATTGGCTAAGGTGAAGAACAATATGGCATGCTTCTACAACCAACATCATTCACACACACCCACATACAAGATTGGTGATTGTGTCTATCTCGACTCCAGTGACATTTCCACTATATGACCATCTAAGAAACTCATCCATCACTTCCTTTCACCCTTCCATATAACATGTTGGATTGCATGCCTATTGCCTATGGCTACCACTGTCAGACTACACCCTGTCTTCCACATCGTCAAACTGCTGCCAGCTCCCTTAAATCCATGATCTGGATGTATAGCATGACCTCCTCCACTGCCTACAGTGATTGAAGGTGAACCTCAGTATGAGGTCAAGTCCATCCTAGACAGCCACCTACACTGAGGCAAACTTGAATACCTGGTACACTGGAAGGGTTATAGGCATGAAGAGAATCCTTGGATTGCAAAGTCTGATGTGAACACCCCACAGCTGGTTAAAGAGTTCCACTGTCAACATTCTTCTGCACCTCAATGCATCCATGTGTCCAACATTGACCAGATACAATTTTAAATGCATTGGGGTGATGCATCATAGAAGGGGGGTAATATAAGTGGAATGGGAGGCATCCCAGGCATCTGGGAAATTTTCTGCATTTATCCCATATTTTTTTATATTTTATTCCACCCCATTCTGCATTTTCTATGACTTTCTATAATTTTATTCCTATTTTATGATTATTTTTCAGTTTTTTCCCATGTTGGTACATGTTGACAATTCCATTCTTAGAGGCGAAACCCCTTCTGGATGTCTACCCATTAAGGTGATGTCATCCTGCAGCTTGATTCTGATTCTGATGACAAGAAGATGGAACAGATTGAGGAAGGTAATCAAATCTTCTATACTGCTATTAATCCTCCACATGAGGTATGTGCCACCTCAAATGTTTCTCAGTGCCTAGCAGAGGCCTTCCACAAGAACAGTACACCAAAATACTTCACTAATTCTGTGCTTCCTCACCTGCATGATTTCAAGGATGTCTTCTCCAAGGAATCCTTTGACTCACTTCATAACCATAAGCCATGGAATCATGCTATTGAACTCATGCCAGGTGCCACACCCTCCTCCTGCAAGGTTTATCCTCTCTCTCCTGATGAACAACAACTACTTGACAAGTTCATTGATGAACACTTAGCTTCTGGTCACATCTGCCTTTCAAGTCACCTATGGCCTCTCCATTCTTCAAAGGATGGCTCTCTCTGACCAGTTCAAGACTGTTGAAGGCTCAATGACATCACAATCAAAAACCATTATCTGCTACCTCTTATATCAAAACTTGTCAACCAGCTTGATGGGGCACACTACTTCACCAAGCTTAATGCCCATTGGGGTTACATATAATAATGTGCAGATAAAGGAGGGGGATGAGTGGAAGGCAGCATTTTACACCAATTGTGGTCTTTTTAAACCCCTTGTCATGTTCTTTGGTCTCACTAATGGTTCTGCAATCTTTCAGACCATGATGAACAATATCTTCCATGATCTCATACTGGAAGGCATTGTCTGTGTATACCTCAACAACATCCTCATCTTCACTTGAGACCTCAAGGAGCATTACCAAATCATGCACTTAGTACTGGAGAGGCTTCAATGACACAAGTAGTGCTTAAAGGTCTAGTCCAGTCCCAGTTTTTACCCTCCTCGAGGGAGAACCAGGACCAAAACTGGTTCTTATATTACAAATTTCTACCAAAACCAAACTGGACCATACAGGACCAGTCTTTGTCAGTTACAAGTCAGTTTGAGAACTGGTCAGGACCAGTTTTCAACTGGACCTGGTTCAAAAACCAGTTCAACCAACAATATACTCCTAATTATATGTAATTACTGTATACTAGAATACAAAATCAAGAAAAAAAAAAAAAAAAAAAGTCCACCCCACAAGGAGTGGCTTGCAAGGCTGGACAGCAGTGCTGTAGAAGACTCATCAGAATAAAATGACCCCTCCATCTCATGTTTCGAGTGAGGGAGGGGTGGGTGTTGCATTGTCAAATCATTAGGTGCAGTATAGGCTGTTAATGCCATGCACTCTCCTCCACATGCTTAACCAGGTTGTTTCCTCTGCTAGACTGTGAAATGTCAGTTACCTCCAGCATTGGCATTAGCTTACCTTCACTTCATCTGCTCAAAATATCCTTCCCACATCATTTTCTCCTGCTTGGCATGAAGGACTGCTTTCTCCTTGATAGTCATGTTTTTGAAAATATGCTTGATAGCTGGCAGTCACATCTTGAACCATCCAGGTGTACTTGTGGTAGCTTCCTCAACACCTAACAGGTTTAAGATCTCTTAAAAAACTCGGTCCTGGTATAAGTTCCAAATGGCATCCAACCACTTCACTTTGAAGTTGTCTGACTTCTATGAGTAGCTTTTGGTCATTCATCAATTGTTGGAAAGCCAGGTTGTTAGTTCCTAGCAATGTGATCAATAATACAACCTTGACATGCTTGAGAGTTTACCTTGGCATGATTGCAACTCTCCTCCTCATCCACTGGGGCCCTGTCAATTGACACCAGTAATTGAATATTGCAGGCAGAATGTCACACTTGAGTATTTGCAATCAGTTCGCTTTCAATTCCTGTGATCAGAAATGCAATTACATAAGGCTCAAGGATCTTCTGCTCTTTGACCATATATCTGCAACCCTTCCAGTACTGTCTCAACTGAGGGTTCTCTGATGGCTCAGGGCCTCAGGCAGCATTGGAGGGGATTGATGTGATAGAAAGATTTGACCTTATGATTGGCATAAGATATCATCAAACATATCCATCAGCATGAGGATTACATGAGGATTATATGATGATCACATGAGGTTAATAGTACAATAGCCCATCAATCCATGTCATTGATTCACCTTAAATCATTATGAGCCTAACAAGACCTCCTTACAAGCAAAAGAGAAAATCAAAGAAGAATGTTCCCCTACATGAGGATGATGATGATGCAGTCAATACTGTTACACATGTAGAAGTTGAGGTCAATACAAAACAAAAACCAAAAACAAAGGTCCCTCTGACTGTGGTTAGGGAAGAACAGGGTCCATCACATTCTAGCATACATGATCATCACGATCTTGCAGATTGGGATATGCAAGAACCTTGGGTGGCCGAAGAGCCAAGTCAGCCACACATCAGCATGGTCAGTTTCTGACACTGATTGACTTACCAAAGCTCATACAAGAGACAGCAAGGCTATGTATTGGAGTTTGTGGGGTGAGTGGATGAATTTCTGCAAGCATCCCTATTTTAGCAGGCATAGTCAGTCAACAAACAAGTTTGCAGCCACTGTCTATTCAATAGACTGGCAATATGGAGATGCATCGATTGTTCACTTGGAAGCATGCTTTGCTGCACATGTATGTGCATAACCCACAGGAAGAATCCCTTTCATCACATTGAATGCTGGACTGGCATGCACTTCCACTGGGCTGAGCAATGGGAGGTCAACACATACTTTTTAGTTCAGCACCATACAGATCAGCCAATTTGCAATGCTCTTGACTTCCAAATGAAATATCTAGAGACATTTGAAGACATGAAGGACAAAGCAGAACAAGAGTCCACCAATTGGCAGGCTGATGATTGGCATCAGCCCTCCTCACCTTACTCAGCATTGGGAATGATGGCACATGGCATCAGGGCTGATGAGGAACCCAGGGCTGAAGATGAAACTGGGGCCAACTCAGCATTTTTTGATCACCTTGATGCCCTCTGGTATCAAGGACAGAGGAATATTGACATTGAGGATAGTTTACAAGATTTCTTCAATGGCAATGATGAAGATGAACATGAACATGCTAATAAAGATGTCCATGGGTCTTAATCATACTTGCCTAATCTTAATCAAACTGCTGATGCTAATCAGACTACTGCACTGCTAACTGCCAATGCCTTGAACAACAGTTATTAGTGTTTGAGGGTCTAGTCCATGAGACTGGAAAAAGACTGGACCCTTAACTAAACTTGACTGCAAGAGACCAAACCATTGGTCTGTGGTCCAGTTACCAGTTGATACTTATTTAAAAGTCACAAAAACTAAGTATTCATGTACCTAACTACTAAATTTACTTATACATATAATGACGAGTGGGGGGATGCCCCAAGAATAAGTGGGGAGGTTGAGTTTATGTATCTTCCAAGTCATTGTACATGTTCATCTTAGTTGTATATGTTTGTTTACAGTAAACAAACATGCATCGATGCATTTGTTTGTAATTACAAACAATCATGCAACACCATCAACTGGTGCTGCATCTCCACCAACTACAACCACACAAACCAACAAACACAAATCAGGGGGCCCAGATGATGACCTAGCATCATTTGGGCCCCTAAGGTATGTTTTTATAGTTTACTTCTTTCTTTTACTAACTACCTGTTTTCATTTTTAGATTTTGCATCTTGATAACAACACCACCCATTCATCAAATGATGCACACAAACCCTGCACTGCCACTGCAAGCCTCTGCTCGCAGGGTGGCAATGGGCCTGTTTCTGGTCCATGACAACCACAGCTGACATCAGCACATGATGCTGTCACTATGAGCCTCTGCTTGCAGGATGGCAATGGGTTCTTTCCTGGACAATGACAACAACTGCTGATACCAAGTCACACAGCACCACCACCCTGCCTGCGAGCTACTGTTCATATGGGGAGATGGAGGTGCTGATGATAATGCATTAGGGGACAACAAAAGGCAATGGGAACAAATGACAAACACCAGGGACAATGAGTGCTGGGGGCAACAAATGCCAGGGACAACAAATGCTGGGTGGCAACAAATGCTGGGGACAACAAATGCCAGGGACAACAAATACTGGGGAAAATGAACACAGTGGAGTGATGACTCACAGGCACAACAAATGGCAGCAAACAGTGGGGATGACAACAATAATAAATCAAGGAGCCAACAAATAGCAGGGCCAATGAATTGTGGAGACAACAAACAGTGGGGAAAGGAATGACAGTAAGCATGAATGGCAGGGACAGGACAATGACCCCCCACCCTTGCTACAAAAGCTACTATCTCATTCTTTTTCTTTCAGTCTTTTAGCAACACCACTGCAAGTAACTGCTCACAGGGTGTAAACAGAAAAACAGCCAAAAGACTGGTTTTGACTGGTTATTTGGAGTCAACAGAACCAAATAGGACTGGTCCTATTTGGTTTGGTTGCAGTCTTGCTACTTTAGGGATCAGTTTGGACTGGTTCCAGTCCATGGTTGACCCCCCTTGGAGTCAAAAAACTGGACCAAACTGGACCCTTAAACACTAACAGTTATATCCATGTGGTATATACAAATGGAATACATCACTTAGCAATGGTTACCTGCCAGTGTCAGGGGAAACACTGAATTTCCTTGGATCTAGTAGCCAGTAACTTACCCACAAGCTTCACCAGAATATGGTAATAGGTCCCCAGTGCAGTTCAAGCACTGATATATCAGTTTTTGCACTTTCAATCGACTTTGAACACTTCATACAGCTCAGAATATACACTTGAAACATCGTCGATGAGCTCTGAACTAGTTTCGAGCAATATCACAGTAATATTGGCCTTCAAACAAGTCCAAAAATTCTCAAAAATCTTCGAAAAGCCTTGAACCTTCGGACACAGGATTGTCTATTTGAATGATCTTCAGACACATGCTGGACACATGGGACACTATCTCGAGTATATTGAACACATTTCGACTGCATGTGCATGCATACAATCAGCTTGAAGCAGTTTCTGATGTTTTATGCAATTTATAACAAGGACAGTCTGCTTTGGTGTTTCAGTAATATATTGAAACATTAGGACAAGTACTTTTGATATACTGTGACTCTGTACATTTCACTTATCATCATCTCTTATTTGTTTTATGATTTGCAAAGTTCTTTATTGCTGTGCATATTGCCTCATGTTCTCCACATGTTGTATTTCCTTTTTAAGTGTCAAGACCCAACTCACCCAATTGGATTCCTGGTCTTCCCCAAACACTTTCCCAATTCCTTTCTGACCTTGTCTGTCGGCATTCCAGCTGCAGCACCTTTTAGTCATCAGACAAGTCATTATATACCTTAGTAATCATTTGCTTACTCACTTTATTCCTAACAAGGTTGGGAATGTGCCTCTGGCATGCATTAACATGTGTAATAAGTATATACTTCATTTCTATATACATAGTACTTTATTTCTATGTTAGTCTAATAGTACTTCATTATATACAATTTGCACTTCCACTGTCACTTGGCCATTAGCCTTGATGTTGTGCACAGACCTTACTCATGATATTGCCACATAGAACCACTCATGAGTGAAGTATGGCTTATGTTGTTCACTATGTTCATTAATTTTATCAACATCTCATTGCATTTTTTGACTTCAGTGCACATTGTTCACTTCATTGCATTTCTTGACTCAGTCTGTGAATGTGTGAGTGGTGGTTCATTTTCATGGGCCAGCTTGCATATACATAATACAATGCTTAATTCCACTACAGTTACTCAACTCCTTAGTTGCCTTTGGACTTGGGGGGTCATGGTTACACAACTCTTTAGTTGACTTTTAGATAGTACACAACTCTTCAGTTGACTTGGGACCATTGGCCCCAAGTCAACATGGGTGGATTGTAGTGTTTATCCCCTTCCACATCTCCCCCATCCCCATTTCCCCCATCCCCTTCCTCTTCTCCCCCATCACCTTCCCCATCCCCATCCCCCCCATCACCTTCCTCTTCTCCCTCTTCCCCATCCCCATCTCCCTCATCCCCACCTCTCCCATCCCCATCCCCATCTACACCTACCCCATCCCCATCCCCTTCTCCACTTACCTCACCCCCATCCCCTTCCCATCCCCACCTCCCCATTCCCATCCCCCATCCCCATCTCCCCCATACCCATCCCTATCTCCCCTATCCCAACCTCTCCCATCCCCATCCCCATCTCTCTCTTCCCCCTCTTCCACCTCTCCCTCTCCCTCTCCCTCTCCCTTATCCCCTTCTCCACCTACCCCATCCCCATCCCCTTCTCCACCTACTTCACCCCCATCCCCTTCCTATCCCTACCTCCACCTTTCCTCTCTCCCTCTCCATCCATCCTCCTTCTCCCCTCTCCCCCCCTCCCCTCCCCCCTCACCCCCTCATGCACCCTCCCCCTCCTCCCTCTCCCCTCTCTCCTCTCTCTCCCCCTTCTTCCTCACTCCCCCTCTCACCCCCCCCTCTCATGTTCTCCCACTCTCATATCCTCACCCCCTCAATACTTCACCCCCATCACCCCCTCACTCACTCCCTCCCCCCCTCACTCACTCTCCCCCTCCTCATCTCCTCCCCCCTCCTTCCCCCTTACCCCTTCACCCCCCTCCTCCCTTCACCCCCTCTCCCCTCTCCCCTACTCCCCTCCCTCTCCCCCCTCTCCCCCCTCTCCATCCATCCTCCTCCTCCCCTCTCTCCCCTCCCCTACTCACTCCCCCCCCCTCCCCCATCACCCCCTCACCCCCTCCCCCCTAGGGTGTAGCACAGGTGACACCATGGGTTTCACTGGCAATACCACACCTGTCACCTGTGACACCATACCTGTACAAACACCATACCTGCAGATACAGGTTATAAGCACAGGTTTTGTATGGTGTTTAAAAACTACAGTGGCACTTGAATAAACTATGTGTAGCTAAGACAAAGATGAGAAACAGCTATAGTAGAAAATTATTTAACTCTCTTATACTGCTTCAACACTTGAATCCACATATAAATTATGATATAGTGTTCAATTCTTTCACCAATCACCTGTCAGACTTATCCATCATAAAGAATGCAAAGAAACTTGTAATTCACTGTATTTAATGTGGGCATAGTAATTTTTGGCACAAAAGGAACTTTAAGAATGAACACTCCAGATAACCATGCAAAATAACATCCACTTTACTTAATTAGATCATTGTATGTCATAAAATACTACAGCACCAGTCAGATACATGTTTTTCACAGAGTATAACAACAAATGGATTCTCATAAAAGTTGATAAAAATGCTGTCAACTCATAGCCAAAGAGCTTAGAAGAATTGAACATGATATGAGATGCATCACAACTCAAACCTGTCACAACCTGCAACACCATGAGTACAGGTGTGGTGTTGCTACAGGTACAGATATACCAACCCATACCTGCACCTGTGCTACCTGCAGGCAAAATACCACAGGTTAACCTGTACCTGTGCTACACCCTACTCCCCCCCTCTCTCCCTCTCCCCCTCACTACTTCACCCCCTCACCCTCTCACCCCTGCTCTCCTCCCTCTCCTCTCTTTTGAATGTTGTAAAAAATTTCTAACTTCACTTTGTCATTAAACTCAATTTTTACACTCTACATAGAAAAAGTGCCCAGACCCAAAAAAAAAAAAGATAGAGGTGGTGAAAATTAGCTGAGAATTTTGTTCCCACCTTTCACTTATATTTGTCATCATGTCTCATGACCCTCGGAGTTGGTCATCACTCTCCCACCCACTTAGAGCAACTCCCATGGCCTCTTTACCTCCCATGGCCTCTTCATCTCCCATGGCCTCATCACTTCCCATGGCCTAGTCACCTGACCATCCTCCTTTTATTATTGACAAGGTTTTTAAATGTGCCTCCAGCACATGTTGTTCACTGTGTTCATTGATTTTCTATGAGTAGTAGTTACATATGTAGAATATATATTTTAATCTAATAACACTTCATCATATACAGTATTTTTTGTCTTTGCATTATCCTCTGAGCTTGGCCATATTGCCTTGATATTGTGGACAGACTTGACCCTGGATATTGCCACATAGAACTGCCCATGTGTAAAGACAGGACTTCTGAAATCCAAACCCACATGCTTCACAGACTGCCCTTGTGACTTGTTGATCAACATTGAAAAGCAAAGATGAACAGCAAACTGCAGTCGAGAGAGTGTGAAGGGGAGTTGACCTTCAATGGGCCAAAGTCACATCCGTGGAATGAAAACAGTCTCTCCTGCATTATCTCCAGTGATCAACTGAATCTCCAAAACCCTATTCCTGATCCGAGTCAATATCCCCCGACTTCCATTGCAGACTCCTCTAGTGATATTGAGATTGCAAAGTATCATGACAGGGATGCTGACCTTCAGTGCCAAATGTGCCAAAGGTAGACCTGAGCAGTTGATGGAGTTAAGATATTCTTGGGGATATAGAAGTTCGGCATTCTCATCATTTGCAATCGAGTCAGCACTGTGAAAGACATGCTCCTGTCCAGGAAAATTGTGAAGAATGGGATGGTTCAAATTGTCGACATCATCGTTCTTGCTCACCAGGATGACCCACTCTGAAAAGTATTGATCTGAATGCTGAGTCTGATTATAGATGCCAGGATAGATGGTGTCGATGAGAGAAGCAATGGTGTTCTGAGGACATTTGAGATGATCAGGAAGATTGATAGTGTTACCTTCATCTGTATGACGACCCTTTCCAACCTCCAACTGCCACTTTGCAAAGTTGCGCTCCTGAAGATCGTCTGTGTTCAAATGCATGTTGATTTTGAGATGAAGGATTTTGATGTGTTGCCAGAGAACAGAGCATTGCAAAGAAGCACCAACGATTTGAGGTTGAGAACCCTTCTCAATGACAGGCAGGATCTGATGAAAGTCCCTCCCAAAGACCACAGGCACACCACCAAAGGGTTTGTCACATTGGAGAATGTCTTTCAGAGTGCAGTTGACAGCTTCATGGAGATGACAATGCTGCATGAGTGCCTCATCCCAAATGATCAAGTCGGTCTGCTGCAAGAGCTGTGCTCATGTTGAACCTCTGGAAATGGTGCAGGTGGATGACTCATTTATGATGATTGGAATCTGAAAGCAGGAATGGGAAGTATGATAGCCTTTGAGCAAAAGAGCAGCTATTTCAGACGATGCAGCACAGAGGATTATCTTGCCTTGAGAGCGAAGCTGATGGCAGAGGGTATTGTAAACATAGGTTTTGCCAGTGCCACCTGGACCATGGAGGAAAAATGTCTGGCCAGTCTTGTTGTTGACTGCATGCATGATCTCATCAAAGACAGCCCTCTGATCATGATTGAAAGTGTCCAGATTGTATGCAGCCAACTCGGCCTGCTCCACAACATCATATCTGTGCTGCTCTGTGATCAACCAATTTTGAATGTTGGCATCCCAATTCTGAGTGATCTGAGGCATGTATGGCCAATCCTTCTCAAGAGATTTTTCAGAGACCATGAGAAGCTGATTGATAAGATAAAGGCCATAATCATGGACATCATCATCGGTGGGGTTGATACAAATGTTGGTGTGCTGGAGCTGATATCTCAAGTCATCGCAAATGTGAGGCCAATATGTATTCCAGAGGTGGACAGGATCAGAGGGAGCACAGTCACAAAGGATAGTGACAAAAAGATTGCGAAGCTGATGACCGGTTGCCATAAACTTTGCTTCCTCCAGACACTGCTGCCACTCTTGGTCATCTTCCAAAAGGCCACAGGCAAGGCAGGCCTCCCTGAATGAGGGAGCGATGATGCCCTGAAAAGTGCGAAGGTCTTCATATGATGTAGCCCCTTTCACAGCAGTGAGAAGCAGCCTGAGGTAAAAGCATTCACTGGCACTGGGTGGAGCATAGAACATCCTTCCAATGGTGAATCCCCTCTGCCTGGGCTTCCACTTGTGAGCCCTTTGATCCCACACAAATTTGGAAGGAAAGTCCTGGTAAAGAATGACCTGTGCAAGCTCTGGATACTCCTGATTGGCCTTGAAAAAGGCAGTGAGGGTGGTGTCATGCTGTGCAGCATGCTAGATGATTTCCTGGATAGACTGTGGACCATTTTGATTCCAAGTGACATACTGCTGGCCAGGAAGGTGGACCTGAAGACAGATGATGTTGGGAGAAGCACCATGCATGGTGAAGTAGAAGAGGCACCAGATGCTTTCGCATGCAGATATGTAGCGAGCGTCAAGGTACTGCCTGACTTCATCATTGCAAGTTCCAAACTCCATGGTGATGTGATCATGGCCTTTGCAGACATATTTGTAGATGTACTTGATGGCCTTGATAGAGCTGATGGACTCGATATTGATGTGGCAATGGTACTTCCAGATGAGATAGGCAGAGTAAGTGTCCACCCAACAATTGTCAACCTGCTTTCCCTGAATGTGATATGTGTGTCCAGTGTCCTGATGCTTGGTAAAAGCATAGGCATCCTCAGAGATGGTGGTCTGATCCCTGAATGGCTTGGGGAAACCTTTGGAGCACTGTCCATTCACCATGCAAGGAGCTGCAGGGTTCTCTGCACCACAGGGTTTATGGACCATGAACTTTTTGATGAGGTCGAGGAGCTCAGGATTATTGTCAGGAAACTCTGAAGACAGAAGGCTGTCTATCTGCTCAGGGGTGTGAAGCTTGGATTGCTCATCAAGAAAGATAATGCAGTGCATGTGAGGAAGGCCACACTTCTGAAACTCGATGGTGAAAAGATAAGCCACAGCCTTTCCAAATATGCCAGCCTCGATATCCTTGCTCATCTCCTTCTGCTTTGCATAGAATGCACGAATGCCCAAATCTGGGCAATCTGCTGCAGTCTGCCTTGGACGAAGAGCATTCCATATTTCTGCCAGGCAGGGTTGGCAGTGATGTGAATGCATCCTGAAGAAGCTGCTGCATGTGATGTGTGCTTCCTGCAAAGGACAAAGGAAGAATGATTCTTTGACCCAGAGACTCTGTGTCCACATTGATGTTTGCTGCCACAGCATCTGCCAGGCCAACATAGACTTCACCACGAATGGTGTCCTGATTCATCAAAATCCAGTGCAATTGATCCTGCTCAGCAGTGGCCCATCCATCACACACAAACTCCTGAAAGAGCTTTCCAGTCAGAAAGATATGCTGGGGCTCAACAGCAGGCGGTCAAAGGTGGAGGCGATAGCAGTAGAATTCAGATTTGGAGACATGTTTGTGAACTCTGGCACCACCTCGGTTGTTGGCATCGACAGCTGCATACTCGATTTGAGGGTGCCATTGGAGCTGGCCAGTAGGAAACAGCAAAATGTAGTGAAGGGCAGGATAGAGGGGATGGATGTCACTGATGTGCTGAAGGGGAGGGCCATGCCTGCGGTAGAGAACGATGTCGCGTGTGCTCTCTGGCTAATCACCATCACCTGGAAGAATGACAGCAATCCCATTGTTGGTAGCATCGGGGAGATTGTAGCGGTGATAGTCACAGGATTGATCAAAATGCAAAGCTATCTTGCACTGCTGGTATGGAGGCAAGTTCCTGGTGAGCTCATGAGCCTGCTTGTACATCTGAACTGCTGGATGGTGACAGTGGAGCATGTCCTGAAGAGTGAGCAAAGTGTGGTGATGGAGGTGAGTGTTCCAGGCATTGGCCATGTGAAAGTTGACTGCATTGGCAGGATCATAATATATAGCTGAGCATAAACAGGAGGTTCTCCCTCTGGTGGAAGAAGAGATCCGATCTTGTGGGACAGCTCGCCATGGAGTTTGTAGACATAGGGACCGATGCCATCATTCACTGCCTCTTCGCCCTCATTGACTGACTCATCAATCTTGTGACTGATAGAAGTCATGGTGAGTGCATTATTGTATGTGTGGATGTGATCACAAAATGATTTTCCAATGTCGTCCTGAGCAGTAAGCAATTGTATAAGCTCAGGTGGGACTGGGTGAAGAGGTGGCAAAGCGATCTTTCCACTCAGGCAGCACATGCCAAATTGAGGATGAATATTTGAGGATTTCATAAGACGTTCAGCCATCCAGTGCAAAGCATGGCAATCAGGGCACTCCACATCCATATTTCCCAGATGATGAACAGGCCAATCTAAATTAAATGTCTGGTGGGCAGGAGGCAAAACAGGCAGAGGTGGTGGTGGTGGTGGTACAGGATCAATCTTGGATACTGAGGAGTATTGGGTGGAGTTGGATCCATGGGAATCGGAGAGCTCTCTTACTGCAGCAGAGGAGGTGAGATTCTTGTAGGAGGCTGTGAAATCAGTGCAAACAGTGGCAGTTGATAGTGGAGTGACTTCCAAAGATGGAAGGGGAGGCAACTGCAAACCCGCCAGCCCAATCTCCCTGCACACTGTGCCCTGAGAGAGGTCCAAAAAGCAACTGGCAGACACTCTTTTTGTTGAAAAAAGAGAAGCCAGGGAGGTAGGACTTCACAGAGATTCACCTTGGTCTACAGATACCCCAAGAATGCAAAAACAACCCCCACTGGAAAAGAGCCCAGAGCCAGAAAGAGAGCAGAAAAGCTAAAAGTGGCCAAAAATCAGCTGAAAATTTGGTTCCTACACCCAGTAAGCCAAAAATTAGCCAAAAAAATTGATCCTACACTCAGTTATTAGATTTGTCATGATAGGTACACCTTATTATATTTGTCAGCAGGTCAAACATTAGCTGAAAATTTGGTTACTACACTCAGTTATTTGTCATCATAGTAACCTTATTTGTCATCAGGCCAAAAAGTAGCCAAAAACCCGGTTTCTACACTAAGTTATTAGATTTGTCATCAGGAAAATATTTGTTCTGATGGGAACAGTTATTGCATTTGTGATCAGGCCCAAAAGTTAGCCGAAATTATTTCTTATCATGGGAACAGTTAAAAATAGCCTAAATTTTTTTTTTGGCTGATCAAAAAATCTTTGGCTAATTTTTGAAATGATGGAAACACCCAGGTTAGCCGAAAATTGGATTAGATTCCCACAATATCAGATTTTGATATTTGTCATACTCTCTCACCATTCTCACATTCTCACACCTCTGCAGAGTCTCACGGTGTGATGCCATTCCCACCCCTGCGGAGTTTGCTATCCATTTTCCCATGCCACATTCACGTGACCAATCTCACTTTATTATGGATACAGTCTTACCAATTCTGGTCATGGACACTTACCAAGACCCATTAGTAAACTTCTGCATTACCTGTTATTCTTCTGGCCCTAGTTATTTAAGTGCCCATAGCTTAGCCTTAGCCTCCAGTTTGCAAATCACCTGTACTTGTGCTTATACTTGTAATTACAGTTATCCTTGTATCATCCTCGCCTAATAATATTCTCTTAATCATCCTTGTCTAATTCCTGAACCAAGCCTTAAATCTTTTGACTCCTCTCGACTTAATCTCTCCATAAACCTCTACTTCATTCTACCTTTGCCCTCCATCCAGAAACCTGCTGGACACCCACATGCTTCCCACTTGAAATTGGACAACTGACAAGGAGGAGGGTGCAACTTCTTATAAGTTGAAGTGAAGTCCTCTCTGGCCCTTTTTCACCTGGCATGCTACAGCCTGGTGGATTCTGTCCAAAACCCCTGAACACCTCCGAACACTGATGACCAGGTCCAACTGGAAGTCTGGTGTATTTTTGACCAAGTCCTGACCTTGGTAGTAGCGATCTTGAATCTTGACATTAAGTACCATCCCTTCAAAATGTATATAGACTTGTACTGGTTACTTAGAAGAAAAAAAGTCGTCATCTTCCTCTTCTATTTCAGTGATTCAAGAGTTTAGTTTAGTCTTATTCAGTCTGAAGTCTAGTGTTTTACACTAAATTTCTTCAAATTTCTTTGAAAATCCTTGCATTATGCTATTTTCACTCTTGTTTCTCTTGATTCACCTTTGCTTTGCTTCTATTACTTGTCTAGTCCCTTGATCTCACATCCAAGCATAATTGCACACTCCAAATTTATTGATCTAGCCACGAAATTCTCCCAAATTCCATGAAGCACATTCTTTTAGCTTTGAATGCTTCAACAGGCAGTTCTTTTATAACTATTTGATGGTTGGTCTGACAGGTGACATCTAGAGGGCCTCACATCCTTTCTCTGACTCATTTTATACCATCCAAAGCCATTCAGTACATTTTGTTTGGGTTCATGGGTTGAGCATCATTAATGGACTCTTTTCACTGTGCAGGTCCTAGATAGTGTTTGAAAGTCCGGTTCATAGGACTAAAAAAAGACTGGACCCAATCGAACTGGACTGATGGCAACTGGACTTTTGGTTTCAGTTGCCAGATGGTTGTCACATGTGTGGTTTGCAGTCCATCAACAATGCAATATATTAATAGACCAGCTGAAGACCAGTTTAAACCAGTCTTTGACTGAACTTTAGTTGCAGCAGGCTCAAATATCAACCAACAACCACTTCCCTCTCAGCATCCATAACATCTACCTCATCTGCCTCAAGGTAAATGGCCACCACAACCACTCCCATGCTGCTTCAACACACAAAATGGCAATATGCATGGCCACAAACTTGCCATGTCACATGCATTCGAGCTCACAAAGCAAGATAAGTAAGTTTTCTATTATTCTCTCATTGTTCTTCTACTACTAATAGCATTACTTTCTTCTTTTGTAGGTTTTACACTTTGTTATGACCAACAAGGTAAGCACCTGCCACCCATACACCTGCCAGATCATACTGACTGCCCCAACAGCATCATCACCCTGGCATCTGCCCCTGCCATTTTGAGCCACTGCTCAAACAGGGGAATGTGGGTGTTAATGGTGACCTTGTGAAGGTGACAATGGTGCCTAGTCGACACTAATGATGGATGATGTCAACAACACCCATGATGCCCACGACAGATGATGCTGATGATACTCGACCTGGAAACCTAACAAAAACCTGTTAAAAGGCTTAGAAAGTGTAACACAGGCTAGAGGAAGGGTGCGAGTTGGTACTAAATATCACTGCTAATACCCAAGGTTGTGTGAAAGATGCAAAATGGTAATAAATGTTGTGAATAGTCTGTGGGAGCGTACACAGTTGTTCAAAAGAGTTTGAAATAGGTTCAAAGATGTGCAAAATAGTTCAAAAAAGTTTTGAGGAATGTCAAAGGTGTCAGACTAGTGTCAAGGTATATCAATAGATAATCATAATAAATGGGAAGTGTTTTTTGAGAGACAATGGGCAATATGCAATGAGTCAAGGGATGAATATGAAAGTTTGAAGAAGTTTGTGATATTTTGCAGAACTTAGAGATATGATGCGAGCTAAGACTCAAGAGAATGGCTCTTAAATCAGATGATGAGTGAGAGGGTAACTTCTTCTCTCTTTCCCTTGGCTTGGCTGTCATTCTAAGTAACTAATACAAGTCTATATACAATTCAAAGAGATAGTACTTAAAAAGGAAATAAAACATGTGTAGTACATGAGGCAATATATACAACAATGAGGACTTTGTAAATCATAAAACAAATGAGAAATGATAAATATTTGAAACATACCTCATCCCAGTATAGTAAAAGTTCTTGTCCTATTGCTTCAATATATCATTGAAACATAAAACCATGGTTATTGTCTTCTAGATCTTTTGTAGTTTCTCCTTGTGTCCGGTAATGCTCAATATGCAATGAAATGGCTTATTCCAGTTGTGCAGCATGTATTCAAATGGTTTCAAAGGGTTATGTGGTGGCAGACATTGTTCAAAGTGATGCAAAGTTCTTTGAAAGCATTCAAAATGTCATGAAATGGTTCGAAATGGTTCTAAGTCATTCTAAATCATGCAAAGTTGTTTGAAAAGGGTTCAAAGTCAATTTCATGGTGTTTGTAGTGGTTCTGAGTGTCTGTCATAATGGTTTGATACAGTTGGAAGCATTGATAGGTCTATTGCATGCTCTAAGGTCTGGAATGGATTTCAATCATATCGACACATTATGACAGACACTCCAAACTGCTATGAATGCCATGAAATCAACTTCGAATTCTTTTCAAACTATTTTACACTACTTCAAACACCTTTGAACAATTTTGAACAATTTTGCGATACTTCAAACACTTTTGAATGACTTCACACCACTTTGAACAACATTGGCTGCCATGTAACTGTCTTGAAACTCTTTTGATACACACTGCACATTTGGAATGAGTTATTCTGTCACATATCAAGCACTACCAGACATGAGGAGAGATGACAAGAGACTTAGGACACGATAATAGTGCTTAGAGGCTTCAATGATATATTGAAGCAAAGAAATAAGTACTTTTACTATATGGGTACACTGTACATTTCATTTATTTATCATTTCTCATTTGTTTTTATGATTTACAAAGTCCTCATTGCTGCACATATTGCCTTGTATACTATACATGTTAGATTTCCTTTTTAGTACTATCTCTTCAAAATGTATATAGACTTGTACTAGTTACTTAGAAAAACAGAGAAGAGTTACCCTCTCCACTATCGTCAGATTTAAGAGCAGTTCTCTTGAGTCTTAGCCTCTCGTCATACCTCTAAGTTCTGTGAAATATTGCGAACTTCTTTGAACTATTGCATTTGCTCTCAACTCATCACCTATCACCTATCGCCACTCAACAAACACTTCTTATTTACTATATTCATTCCTTGACATATTTTGCCATCAGTCCAACATTTCCAAACTTCTTTGAAATTACTTCGAACCTCTTCGAACCTTTCTAAACTTTCTTCGAACTATTTCACACATCTTCAAACCTATTTTGAACCTTATTCAAACAACTTTGTATGATCTCACAGACTATTCACACCATCCCTTATCATTTTATCTAATTAAAAACAATATTTGGATATCAGCGGTGATATTTAGTACCAACTTGCACCCTTCCTCTAGCCTGTGTTATACTTCCTAAGCCTTTTAACAGGTTTTTGTTAGGTTTTCAGGTTGAGTATCATCAGCATTCTCCAGACCTTGAAGCATGCAATGGACCTATCAATGCCACACTGATGAAGTCACCCATCATGCTTGTGGGGGAATACAGTGTTGCTCACGATGCCAAGAGGGAACAACAACAACAAATGACTGCTAGTAACAGTCCCAGGCAACAACGGCTCATGCACTCAACCATGACCACCAGTGCACGTTCAGCACTCTCAGGTATGTACCCTACCACCTCATAAACACCACATCACACTAACTACCTTGAGAATAGTGGCATCAACCCAGCACCCACACCTGCTTGTGGAGGGGTTTGCAGGTGCTAATGGCTACATCAAGAGGTGACAATGATAGTGGAGCACCTGGCAACAAAGCACCACTACCCCGCTTGTGAGCCACTGCTCACAGGGGGTGATGAAAGTGCTGGTGATGACAGACAACAATGATAGATAAATGATGGGCAACAACAATGATGAATGGACAATGAATGAACAATGGACAACCTCAATAAATGGACAACAACAATGGGGATGCCACAGAACCACTACCCCATCTGTGAGACAGTGGTCCTGGCAGTGACACCATGATAGGGAGTGGAGACGACAGTGCGAGGGGAGCAGAAGTATGCAGCAGGGTATGTGCAAGGTAAGCACACCAACCCACATGCTTGCCATGTCACTGCTTACCACCAAATTACCCAACAGCGATGCCATCCATCCAGCACCTGCCCCTGCTGCTGTGAGCTGCTGCTCGCACAGCAGAACACAGGTGCTATGCAGCACCCACGCCACTGCTTGCAGAGCGTGGGTGTTTTTTCTTTATACATTTTAGTTTTATACATTAGTTATCTTAGTTCTAGTACTATGGTCCTGACCAGTTGCAAACCAGTTGGGACCAGTCTAATCATGAACTGGTGAAGACCGGTTCATGAACTGTTGGGCAACTGTGGTAGGACCAGTTTACTCCAGTCTGGTCCACAGTTGCCTAGATATTGAGAATGAATGTGACCAGTTTGCTCTGTGGTTGCCCCTGTTGAGGTTGAAAAAACTGGACTGAACCAGACTTTCAAATACTAGGTCTAGACCATTTTTGGCTCTGTAATCTGGAATTAGAGGCATTGGCCTATCAGTTTCATTAGCTGATTCAGCATGTAACATTGCCGATGAGGCCTGCCAAAGTGGTCAATCTCTACTATGAGCTTTGGCACATGTCCTGCTTATGGTGTCAGATGAAAAGATTGAAGTGGGCAGGGTATGCACATAATGAAAGAGATTCTTGAATCCCAAACCAGGATCATTTGCTGGCCTGTCCTCAAGTGAACCAGTTGGTGACTAAATACCTGGATTGTGCAGGGGTATATAAAATAAGCTACAAAATTTAAATTTGTTTTTAAATGCATATTTGTGGCCCATGGCAATTTCAAAGCCAATCATGTTCAACAGAAAAACTTTAATAATGATATATGAATATGGGATGGAGGTAGTATGGCCCCAAATCAGGCTCAATACAAGCAGTTCCTCCAAGCTGCTGTAGAACTATTAATGGTAAGTAACTTTTCTTGTGAGCAGCTGATGCCATCCCAATGCTGGTGCCATACCTGATGCTGATCTGATCTTTCCAGATTTCCAGAAGGTTCCTTGCAAAAATAAATTTCTAGCCATTGTGAATGCTTTTCTAGCATCGAAGGCATGTGATAGGACTGGAGTAGCGGCCATTGCATGTGCATGGCATGGCTGTTATCCACCCAATGCATTGGTAGACTTGTTTCATGGAGAACAGCAAAAGAATGTTGACTTTGCTTTTTTCCAAGCATTGAAAATTACCAGGGTTGACCCTCAACAGGGAGTCATGCTCATTTACAACATTTTCTGCCAATACATCAACCACATTTGGGAACATACTGGTGCCCATCTTCCAGCTGTTTGACCATTGACCAGGCCATTGGACTTTTGCATGTTCATGGCCACAAAAATGCAGTAAGTTAGTTGCACTCAGACCCATATCAAATCCCATCAGAATTATGAGACAAAGTCCATTGACTTGAAAAATCACCACATGTTTCCAATATGCAGACTGTTGAATGGGAACAAGAAGCTCTTGCATCCCATATGGTAACCTTAACACATTTATGAAATGCTGCTGATGTTGCCAATTATGAGATTGCTCCCTCAAGGATCACACATGACAATGAAGGCAAATTTAATTTTTTTGATGACCTAGACCCAGCCAAAGATGACACCCCTGCAGCATTGGGCCCTTCAAATCATCCAGCCAACACACATGCTATTCCAGTTGAGGATCAACAAGTATACCTACTATGTAATGGTAATCTTGCTGATGTGGAGATTAACCTCTGCAAGAACCACACAAACTGACTGCTGCATCAGCTGTGGGAGCTCATTGCCAACAAATTATTTCAATATTCACACATCATCCAAGTGGCACCAAGAAAGGGAGTTCGCACCAGCTCGTTAACCAAGGATGACCTCCATGCCAGTACAGCTATTTTGAAACTGAATATACCTGGTTCCACTACTCTTTGTCTGACCTGGATTTGGCACAATGCCCACATTTGAACTGGTTTCTTTGCCAATGACACCATCGGCACCGCTGATGCTGGCTGATTATGGAAATGTAAATGTCCCTGTTGCAATTCATTTTGATTAAACTAACATTTTTCATAGTCAGGCACATACATTGGCTTTGATCATGGGCTTAGAGGAATAGATGGAGGAAGGAATATCTACTGGTCACATATGAAATGCAGTGGACCATGCAGTATTTCATTTATCACAGCCAACAATGGCAGTCAGCCTCTGCTCTAAGAACACCCTTCCTGGCCCTCTAGTCTAAGCTAATCATCAGCAGGCTTTATGGCACAAATTAGCATTGAGGGCTGACAAAGCATTTAGATTAACAAATGTCAATTATATCTCCTCTCTATGATGTTTACCATGCTGTATTATGTAAACCCAATTATCTTAATCAGTAACCATGATCACTATGTCAAACAAAACTCTCTCAATCCTCAACCCTTTTTCTTTGCAATCAGGACTGAAAGGTCCACTTCAAATGCATATGCAAAAGATTATTTGGTATACAGAGTCCTGATTCCAGGCAGTTTTGTTTCAGATCAACCAGGTGAATGTCATAAAACAAAGCATTGTGGGGACAGATTCTGCTAGTTCTGATGGTGAATCCAATCCTAATGCATCTTCACTTGGAAATGCCATTTTAATAACTCTTCTCACTGCATCTGATGCAGCTAATGTTTTCTTCTCATTATCAGAGACAGATTCTGCTGGTTCTCATGGTGATGCAGATGCCTATGCCAATACTAATACTGATACCAATTTTGATTTGGAGGATAATTCTAGTGCCAAGTCCCCCAGCACCTTCCAGATAGAGAACCCAACTCCTTCTCACATCACACTACCCATCTATAGTCATGCAGACTTCAGCTATGTTGATGACACTTGGTTGCCTTGCTCTGATGATATGGACACTATGGATGATGAATGATGCACATCTATTTCATGTATATATAGTACATGAACTTATAGTAATAATCTCATTGTTGACATTTTTGGTGGTCCTACAGCTCTTGTCAGTGAGGCACATTAAATGTTTTATGCCTGATCTCTGATGCTGATGCCATACCTAATAATGCTGGTGCCATACCTACTGCTGATGCCAGTGCTGATTCTTTCATCTGATGATGCCAATTCATAGGTTATCAAATTACATGCTACATCTACTATATGGTACAGCAAGCATTATAGTAGTTAATTCACTGGTTACTTAGTAGGTACTACATATATACTATGTGTCAGATTCAAGATCACTACTACCAAGGTCAAGACTTAGTCAGGAATACACCAGACTTCCAGTCGGATCCAGTCATCAGTGGTCAGAGGTGTTCAGGGGTTCCAGGCAGAATCCACTGGGCTGTAGTTTGCCAGGTGAAAAGGGCCAGAGAGGACTTGGCTTCAACTTATAAGAAGTTGTGCCCTTCTACTCATCAGTTGTCCAATTTCAGGCAGGAAGCATGCAGATGTCCAGTGGGTTTCTGGATGGAGGGCAAAGATAGAATGAAGGAGAGGTTATGAAGTGATTGAAGTTGAGAGGAGTGAAGAGATTAAAAGTTTAGTTCAGGAATGAGTCAAGGATGATTAAAGGGTTGATATTAGGCAAAGGATGATACAAGGCAAGATACAAGAAATAGGCAATGTAATGCACAAGTACAAGTACAAGTAGTACAAGTAATTTGCAAACTGGAGACTAAGGCTAAGCTACAAGCACTTAAATAATGAGGGCTGAAAGAATAATGGATAATGTGGAAGTTTACTAATGGATCTTGGTAAGTGTCCATGACCAGAATTGGTAAGACTGTATTATAAATAAAGTGAGTAAGCAAATGATTACTAAAGCACATGATGACTTGTCTGATGACTAAAAGATGCTGCAGCTGGGATGCCAACAGACAAGATCAGAAAGGAATTGGAAAAGAGTCAGGAGTTGTTGGAAAATCTGATTGGGTGAATTGGGTCTTGACAGTATTTCCCCCTTAGGGCCAAGCCTATGAGGCACATGAGGAATCAAGGATCCAACCTAAAAGCCAGGTCTGTGGTTAGAAAAAATTTCAATTTCCTGCCTGACTCCAAACATGACCCCTCCCTCTCAAACCACTGCAGAATGGTCGGCCATCCTCAAGGCCCAACAAGAAGAGCTAGTCCAGGAGGGACTATGGCTCAAGGAGGAAGTGCGATGAGAGGAGGAGGAATGATGGGCAGAGGAGACGCGGCAGGTAGAGGCAGCATGGAAGGCCAAGGAGGAGTGGAAGAAGGTGGTGGCCACAAAGTGAGCAGCGAAGAGGAAGGCAGGGGAAGAGGTGGAAGAGGTGGAGAGAAGTGGGTCACCTGCCAAGATGGCAAAGGGCAAGGAGCGGGTGGACGTGGAGTCCAAGGGGGTTATGCAGGTGGAGGCCATGCAGCCCTGCAAGAGGTAAGTAACAATGACATTGATGCTGAGTACAATGCTGACAGTCCCTTCTAGATGTTCTCATCAGCACCTAGCATGCTTCCAGATGGGCACCTGGGGTTAGGCATGCGAGCCCTGTACCAGGGCCAAGCACAAGTGCGAGGAGGTGGTGTGGAGGGGCAGGAGGCTTTGACAGAGAAGGCAGGGAGCTGAGATGGCAGAGCTCCTGAGGGAGCTGACATCAGCCATCAAGGGGCTGAAGCAGGAGATGCAGGAGCTGATGCTGGTGCATGAGGATATCCAGGATCTGTACAATCTGGATTGGGCTTGAGTAGGGGAAGCAGACAAGGATGAGGAGGACAAGGGAGAAGAAGAGAGAAGCTGAAGCAAGGGAGAGGTGGAGGCAGAGCTAGAGGGGCTAGCTGAGGAGGTGGTGGGAGTAATCTGGGTGGAGCCCATGGAAGGCAATGACAGGGAGGTGTAGGGGCCTGGTCGGGGCCTACCAAAAAAATTATTTTGTTTAGTTATTTTTCTCTTTTTGAATCAAAAAATGTGTCTCATACTGCCATCCAAGTGTAAATTAAGTTTGAAGTGGTCTGGGCTTGTCTGGGTAGTGGATGTGGAAGTCCACAACCAACTCCTGAGCATGATCAAGCCCTGTGGCAGGAAGCCAAGAGTTTTCTTTATCAGTCCCCTGGTATCCCTCCCAATGGACAAAGTAGAGTAACTTGCAATGATGGCAGTTATCGATCTTTGAGTCCACGATTTCCACGATTTCATATTCAACTTTGTCATTGATAATGACTAAAGGGGGCAGAGGCTGAGTGCAATTAGGACTGGTGTTCAGAGTGTCTTCTTCCAGCTGTGAGATGTGGAACACAGGATGAACTGACCAGAGATGGTCCAGAAGCTGCAGGGTAACCAAGTGGGTGCCCAGGTGGGCAATGATTTTAAATGGGCCATAGAATTTCTCTGAGAGTTTATTGGAAGGTCAAGTAGTGTGTAGGTGTTCTCCTTTGACATAGGCATAGTCTCCAATATTGAAGTCAGGAACGGAGATCCAGCATTTGTCCACTGGACCTTGATAATGCTTCCATGCTTCAAAGAGCTGTTTCTGGAGTTCCTGGTGGAGTTCATCGAGGTCCACCATGAAGTTATGAGCACGCTGAGAAGCTAGCTCATGTTCAGGAAAGATGGTGATGTTTGGGTGGTAACCCTTATTGGCAAAGAAGGGTGAAACTCTGGTGGAAGCCAACAGAGCATTGTTGTAAGTGAACTCCCCTAAGAGCAACAGCTGAGACCAGTTGTCCTGCTGGTAATTGCAGAAGATTTGGAGGTATTGTTTGAAAGTTTGATTAAGGCATTCAGTTTGTCTGTCACCTTTCAGGTTATAACCCAAAGTGAAGTGAATCTTCATGTCCAAAGCTTGACCAAGAGATCAGAAGAAGTGGGAGATAAACTCAGATCCCTGGTTGCAAGTGACATGTGACAAAACTCCATGCTTGGAAGAGACATGCATGATGAACAGGTTGGCAAGTTCTTGGGCTGTGATTTTATTGACTGTGGGAATGAAGATGCCTTGGTTGCAGAGTCAGTCTATGATGACCAGGATGGCAGTGTGGCCATCGGAATCCAGTAGCTGTTCAATGAAGTCCACCGATATCAAGTCCAGAGGGCATTCTGGGACTGGGAGTTGCTTCAGGAACCCATAGGGTTTGTGTTGGGGTGACTTGGAGCATTTGCACATAGTGCATGATTTGCAGAAGTCTTGAACAAAGGTCCATAGGTTGGGCCAAACATAATCACGTTGGACAAGTTGTAGGGTCTTGTTTTGTCCAAAATGACCAGAAAGGATATGGTCATGTTTGTACTGCAGGACCTTGAGGTGGAGGTCCACTACATCTGGAACATAAATCTGGTCGAAGTGGTGGAGGAGTCTGCTGTTGTCTACAGTCCAATCGGGAGCAGAGGGGGTCAGGAGATGGGTGGATAAGATGGGGTCGAGAGTAAGGGAGGATTGGATGTCATTGTGGAGCTTCTCGATGTCCATAAGGACTGCTTGTTGGATGACTGGGGTGGCAAAGCATGTGGCTCAAAGTGATGAGGTGAGCTGTTCTTGGGTAAAAATGTGTCGGAAATTGCTCAGGTTTGCTGAGATAAAGTCACCATTTCCCCCTTTGTGATAGATGTCCCAATGTCTAGTGAGCACATTGGGTATTGCCCCCAGTTTCCCAGGGTAAAAATGGATGACTAAGTTGAACTGTTAGAGGTACTCAGACCATCTGGCTTGGCAGCAGGTAAGAAGCTTGGTGGTGCTAAAGTACTCCAGATTTTTGTGATCAGTGACCACATCGATCAGGTTTCCAGAGCCCTCCAGATAATGTCGCCAATGTTTGAATGCCTCGGAGATTGCCAGAAGTTCTTTGTCATGGGTGTTGTAATTTAGCTTGGCAGAATTGAAGGAGCAGGAGTGGAAGGCAATAGGGTGAATGTCGCCATCAGGAGTATGGGCAGAAAGGATGTGGTTGGAGATGATGACAACCTTGATCTATTACAGCTTGGCCTTCACCTCACTGGAACCACAGAAGTATCTACAATCTTGGCCAAGTATCCACAATGGAACTGAGCACCTCGATGATTAAAGCTTCCTGCACTTTTGAAAGATAAGCTCATTGTTCATGTGCATGCTGATCATGTTAACCTGCATCATGGCAGGGCAATGTCAATGTTTCCTGTGTCATCCTTCAAACATTGATAGGTCCACTATGCACTTTAAGGTCTGGAGAAGACTCCCACTCATATCAACACATCACGACATGCACTCCGAAGTACTATAACACCACAAAATTAACTTCGAACCATTTTCGCATTATTTCGCACTATTTCGGACGACTTTGAGACACTTCAAATGCTTTCAAACTATTTTGCAACACTTCAAACAACTTCGCAGCACTTTGAATGACTTCAGCCACCGTATAGTTGTCCACAAACAATTTTGATACACGCTGCACATCCAGAACAAGTTATTTCGTCGCATATTGAGCATTACCGGACATGAGGAGAGACTACAAGAGAGTTAGAATGCGATAAGTGTGTTTTTGTGTCTCTTTGATATATTGAAGCAATAGAACAAGGACTATTACCATACTGGGACAATGTACGTTTTACTTATTATCATTTTTTATTTGTTTTGTGTTTTACAATACCTTTATTGCTGTGTACATTGCCTCATGTTTTACAATTGTTCTTATTTCCTTTTTAGTACTATCTCTTCATTTTGTATATAGACTTGTGTTAGATACTTAGAATAGGAAGAAGAACAATGGGGAGCACAAGTTACCCTCTCGCTATCATCAGATTTAAAAATCATTCTCTTTAGTCTTATCTTCAGCTCATATCTCTAAAAAGTTTTGCGAAATATCGCAAACTTCCTCGAAACTATCATATTTGCTCTCCGTTTTATCGCACATCGCCTACCGCCATTCAACAAACACTTTACATTCGTTAAACTTGCTCTTCGATATACCTCGAACCTTTTCGAACTTATTTGAACTTCTTTGGACTACTTCGCATGACTTCGAACCTCTTCGAACCTTTTTCGAACCTATTTCGCACATCTTCGAACCACTTTCGAACTATTTCGAACACCTTCGTACACCTATACAGACTATTATCCACAGCCCTTACCGTTTCACATCACTAAACATTACGCTTTGGTCTCAGTGGTGATATTTAGTACCACCTCGCACCCTTCCTCTGGCCTGTGTTATACCATCCAAAGCCATTAGTAGGTTTTGTTTGGGTTTCCGGGTTGAGTATCATCAATGTGCTGGAAGTTAGGAAGACGTCAAATTGAGGACTTCCCTTCTCTCACTGACATTCTTCATTCTGCCACTGAGTCTTCATTGGACATCCTATCTCCACTTGGAAAGGATCTCATTACAACTCCCCGTGATGCTGATGACTATGATGACACTCTAGATGACACCACTGATGCTTCTCTTTTGAGCAACAATGCTTCACTTAGTACAGATCTTGAGGATGCTGTCACTAAAGAACTTTCATCTGGACAACACGCCCCCTGCTTCGAATTCAATGGCAAACAGATCTACAAATCTTGTTACCTAAATCAAGTGTTTTAAAATTTCAAGAAGCTGGGATCCACTGACCGACTCAACCATGTGGCCAATGGTTTGCAGTATGCTGCAAAGCCGATGACCAGTATGACAGTGTGCTTGACAATGACCCAGCATCAGGTGGGAACATTATACAAATGGACTCGTCAATTGCAACACTGATTTGCTGCAGTCATAATCTATTCTTGTGCATTGGTGAGGTCAATGACATCGTGGTTGACTCCTGGCACACAGACCAAGTCACAGTGGAGCTTCTTGAAGAGATGTCGGTCTTTGTATCATACCAGATGCTCTTTCTTGTCCCAGCAACTATAGACAATGACCCTGATCTCAAGAATGATTGGCATTGGTCAGGTAAACGAGGTGTATCATTTTGTGTCTCAGGCTATCTCGTTCAACCTATCAATCTGAGTATCTCAACTAAATCCCTGGGAAATCCATTTTACCTCTTTGAGAGCAGTGTGCTGATGGCAATCAAGTCTTCTATTCTTGAACATCTTGAGAAAAACCATGCTGTCACCATTCCTGACATCAAAAAACCAGATACTTTCCCTTATCATGAAATAAAAGGTGGGTCAGCGATATTGCTGTTCTGATCACTTAACTGACCTAGATCAAAGGGAAAGCTTGTTTTCTTTGTGAAAATGAACACGCTACATGCAACATTGTGATGATACACGAATGCACCACCTGTACTCCTATCCTGATGCTTCCAAAGCAGGCGCCAAGAATACTAGAATACATGGCCATGCATATACTTTTTGACTTGTCACTCAACAAAAGTGCTGAGCCTTGTGGGCTATGCCTTCAGCCAGCACCTCTCTGTGTATGCTACCTCAAAAAGGGAAAGGGTTTGGGCGCTAGTGAACAAGTTGATTCTGCAAAATCTACCTGTGCAAGAAAGATATCTTTTGCATATGCTGTCACTGCAATATCCACCACCTCAAGCCCATCATCAAATGTGCCCATGCATTGTCCTATTTGTCCTACTGCAGCTCCTTGCATATGGTGCTATAATATTTCTAACCACATGCAGTCGAAGCATCTGGCTGTCTCACTAACACCACAAGAATCACTCTGGCAGATAACAAACACTGAAAAATGCCTGCTGAAGGAAATTTGGGCTAATCGCCACAACCCAAAGAAGACACACAAGTTAAAGGCAACTGGCACATCAGGTCTGGATATTTTGGAAGCTCATAGTTCACATTTGACATTACAGCAAGTTTTCAAATAACTTCTATGCAGAGGATTAACAATGTAACAGGAACACTAGTGATGACAATGTGAATGGGGATGAGCTATCGGATTTGGAGACTGTCAGCCAGTCTGGTTGTGCTGTGCATGGGGCTAGTGATCCTGCCAGCAGTGAAGCAAATAGCGAGAGTGGACATGAAGGGAGTGGAGAGGAGGACAATCTACCCGAGAATGGACAGTTTGGCAGTGGGGTGTACCTCGAAGATGGGAGCATGCCAGTGATACCATGATATTCAACCCCAGCTCCAGCAGAAGATCAATACTACACATCTGAAGGCAACCCTGTAATGGCAGACTGACCAAATCCATTGCCCACGCCTTCCTCAACGTGTGTCGACACCCCAACAGACAGTCAATTCACTCTCGATGCTCCAGAGATGCAAGTCGGTAGAATGTGGAAAGCCCATGACTTGTATTCCATGCTAGTGGTATGTACATGTGGACAGGCAGTGTCAGAGAGCGAGATATCGGAAGGTGGGGGCATTATCATGTGCCAATGTGCTGGATGTGAAATGTGGGTCAGTCAATTGTCGGTTGAGAGTCAAGTGTGCCTTACTAATTTGGTATACAGTACCACTTGCAGTGTGTTCAGCTCGAATGCAGTGTCAATGGGTGGGTTTGCGAAGCTTGCGAGGCAAGTGGGGTTGGTCAGAAACGAGCAGGGAACGACATGCAAGGGGACTTATATAGTAATTTCCTAATACGGTAATTAGTTCCCGTATCTAGTTAGTTAGTCCCGGCCTTGGCGCCTTAAAAAAAAAATCGACCCGGTATGCTTAATTATTTTTCTAACATACCCTTGAACAGTACTATTCTCTACTCATATTGTACAATTGTTTCATAGGTTTGAATATTTGAATTATAAGTGTGTTATGGTTGAGATTATCTGCATAACTCTTTGTGGCACCTGTCGAACAAGGTTTGGGGGCTGTAATATTATTAATCTGATCCTACGGAATGTCACCCATTCTGTTAGTTAAACATTGATGGCTCAAAAATAAAATACAGAATTCGTGGTGCCTCCAGGCTAAGGTATTACGTGCAAACTATGTGGCGATTTGCTTGATCCAAGTATCAACTTTCTCCTCCACGCGTCTCTGCTCCGTCGCCTCAGCCTTCGCCCTCGCCTCTCTCAACATAGCCTGCAGCTTGTGTCGTGGCACCATGATATATGGCAGAGTCATGAGCATGTCGAGTGTGTCAGGGCCAGTGCGAGCTTCATAACACGCCTTACGATCCTGGGTTTGGTTCTGTGTCCTCTGTTGATCCGTGATCACCTTGTAATCTGCATGTGCCGTGGTCATGACGTCAGCGGGGTAGAAAGCTTCTTTCCAAGTCGCAACAACTTCATCTTTCAGTGTCTGAGTGCCGAAATGGTGAAGTACAGCGCCGGCGTAGACAGCATCGAAGAGGATGGGAGGGGGGCAATCAGGAGTATCAGAAAGCCGGAGTGGAGAACCAGAAGGGGGTGCGCCGAGACCGCCGAGGGACGCTAGGTCGTCAAGCTGGAAAAGGTGTGCTGTACACCTTCTCTCTGCTGGCGGTGCGGTGGGGTTGATGTCCGCCGTGTTCATGGCAAAGTTGGGTGTCTGCTCATCGGCGCCGTCAGATTCGGAGGTACATATCACACTAGTGGCACACACCATTAAGAATGCAACGTCTTTACCCAACACGATGTGAGTGAGCGTATTGAGAAACAGGCCGTTCCGGACGCTGTCAATGTCCTGTATAATGTCGCCGCCGGTGCGGTCACGACTACGGCGTTGAGTATACGTCGTAATGTACTGCAGATGGTGAGTGAAGACAGACCGAGAGCAAGAGTAGCATACCGTATCGCCCTTGCTGTGGGCCAGAAGATGTGCGGCGTTGCAAAACAATGCTCGCATGCCAGTCAAGACACACGTCTGTCCATCCCGCTCTGCAACTTCGTTGCTGAATTCAGCACTTCGAGTGGTGGCACAAGTAGAAGTGACGTGTGTGCGTCCAATGTTAGGATCGACCGGAAGCATCCTTCGCCGCTCCTCGTCGCTGGTGTGATAGTAGAGAACGGTGGACTCGGTTGGAGGGCCGGCATTGTAGTTTACAACATGGGGCAAGTAAGGACTGGTCGAAAGGTCGCCTTCTGCTCCAACGACGACTCCGATGGCGTAGCGTATCCATTTGTACGGGTTTTGCGAGAACTGGAGCGCATTGAAGGTCTCTATTGGGAGGGTGAGGCAATGTACCCAACGCCAATTGGAAGGATCAACATTGAGGTCGGGGCCAAGCGCTACGGCACGAGGGAACAATGCATGGACTTGGATCTCAGGGGCAGCAGTCGAGGCCATGGGACCAATTCGTGATGTCATTGACCCTAACCCCGATATATCGCCCAAACATTCCCACAAAGTCAGACCTTCTCGTCACTGCCTCGCTCCTCTTCTCTTACGTCCTCTTCCGCGCATGCTATGTCTCCTTTCAGCGCAATCCCCTGGTATGTGGCCATCTCCGATTTTTGGATCACAACTCGTCCTACGCCTCCACCAATGCAAGGTTACTATTCAACAACTCTTCGATACCTATGGTCCATAGGCCCAAAAAAGGTCGTCTTTGAGTGACCACTTAGGTGTGGACAAGCTGAGTAAGAGACAATTTACTATTAGAAGCTGTGATGTACAGAGTAGTAAGCTAGTTGGGCGAGAGCACGGAGTGCTTTCCGACCCGAGGGGCAGAACCTGACTCAAGAGGGGTGGCGAGATGAGCTGCTCCCATCGCATATTAGGAGTCTAAACGACGCGTGAGTGAGTCTCGTCACCCATATGACTCTTAGCTTAGGCTCTAGACTTACAAACAAAGAAGAATGTGATGCCGCAGAATTTAATGGATGTTCGGCATAGTCAGTTGCAGGAACTCTTGTTGAAGCGTTGGCGTTGCTTGAAGGTATGGTACTAGGATCTGCCCATGTTTGCGCAGATAAAGTGTAAACGCGTTGCTAGCCCAGTGCCCCTGTACCTTCATTACCTCAAAAGGAACTCTACGGAGTAGATACTCGAGAGTGGAGCTAATGCGGATGCCGTGATCCTGGAGGGGGTCCTCACCTGCTGCTTTGGCAGCTTGTGCTAAGCGGGAGATAAATTTCGACTTGGTGAAGGGGCGGTAGCTGGACTTGTGTTTGTAACCAAAGAGGTGCATGTCCGGCTGGGGTTGTTGACATGGAAATGGTTGGCGAGTGCATTTTCGGGGTTTGTTGGCCCTTCCTCCCGACTCCATGAGACAGTCTCCCCATCTGCTGAAACTTTAGTTCAGGGAATGTGAACGAGAACGACCGGTCTTGGACACAGCTTAGGTCGGAAGGTTTGATATGGAGTAAGGGGTTGAAATCAGCGAGCCGACGTATTGTGAATTCACCAACACGAGCAGTGGTGTAGAAGCATGTGGAGAGGCACACGAAGACAGCTGCATCAGATTTAGTTGATGCCTAAGTTTGATAATGAACTCCACAGTATAGGGTCGGCGCTTTTTCCGCTTGGATGATTCAGATGTGACCTTAGCGGCTGCTTGCAGGAGTGTGTCCATTTTGCCTTCATTTGGTTTCCATGGGACACCATGAAGGATGTGCCATGCACAGATTCCCCAGATGTAATTGGATATTGCTGCTCCACTGTATGACCAGCCATGCTTGCAATGAATGACTGAAGAAGAATTGGGCTGGTGGGTGCATGCTGGGGTTTGGGGATCTCCTTCTTGTCACAGAAGATGTAGTATGTGAGGAGACCTGTGCCATATGTCTCGCAGGTGCTCTCAATCCATGCATGGGCCATGACATCCATGACCCTGTTCAAGTCAGCATCCATGAGGTTTAACTGTCCACCTTGGTCATCCTGTGGTTGGTGAGAAGTGACTGGTTTCCAGAGACAAAGCCACTCACATGCCAGGCAATGTGGGTGGAGCAGAGATGGCAGTGGAGTTAGATGTGGCTGGTATGGTGCTGGGACAGTCAGATATTGTCTGAGCTGACAAGTGCCTCATCCCAGAATTGAGACTTTTCACTGGTGATGTAAAGTTCCTCGCAGGGGCACCTTGTTGACTTTGGGAGGGCAATTGGATGTTCTCCTCATTGGGAAGCATCCACTTCAGATTGGTGAGGCAGCACATCAAAATCAATGATGAAGGGTTGGAGCTCTGGAGGGATTGGGGTTGCAGGGAGGAGGTGATGAGAGGGTGGGTAGATTCCCCTCGATGGCAGGGTTGTCTTTGCTGGGCACATACCATGTATAGATATTGCACTGATGAGTGCTTGAAACATCATGGATTCTGCAGAAGACTTCATTTGTGAGTTTGTTCCTGCTTTGCCTTTTCCACCACCCCTCAATGGACACCCCTGTTGTCACCAAAGACCTTGAAGTGTTCACCTGGGGAGCTAGCTGTGAGGAGAGTTCAACCAAGGAGCTCAAACCCGACTGCCTCTGTCCATCTGATATCACAGCCCTGGCACTTCCACCCTGGGAGCAATTGCCATGCATGCCACCATTTCCCAATCATGATGCTGATTCTGACTCCTGAGCTTGTATCAGAGTACCATGATAATTGATGATGTGACAGGGCCTGGGAATTTCACAGACAAGGGATGGCCCAGTGAGAACAGCCATCCACCACTGTAGATTAAAATTTGTTCCTTGAGGCAGAGAATGCAGCACAAAAGGACAGTTGTGGAAGTTCCATAGCATTGATTCGAGACTTGTAAGGTATGCCTGGCCCTTTGATACCACCAGGCAAGCATGTAGGAGTTTGCCATAAAGTTTTTCAACTTCATCCCGCATGTGCTTTGGCTGCGAATTCCAATCTGTAATTAATCTCCCCTAGACAGACTATAAAATTTGTGTTTTGTGATGGGGAAGAGGACAACACTCATATATAGTCTGTTGTCACATGCACCTGTGATACCGTTGATGGAATTTTCAAACTGCTTCTTTAAGGAGAATCTTGATAAGATAACATTGAAGGTAGTAGCAGGCTGCAGTGAGCCATGCACAATTGGTTCAGAGTTTCCACTATGTCTGCTCACTACCCACCCATAACCCCTGGTAATCTAGCTACACCTAGAATGCCCATTTCCACACATCCCAGACACACATTACTACATCTGAGTCCTCTCTCCATGGGTTCTCTCATCCCTTCTCAATAACCTTTATCATACCAGACCCCATCCAACCTAGTGCAGGAGTGTAAATGGAGTGAGAACAAGGAAAATGAACTGCCACATCTCCCAGGTTACACACAGACCTCAACAGTGTCAAGAAGTGGAAGTCTTACAGTGCACAGAAAACTACTCATGAAAAATTAGAGGTTGTTTTCACACTATTGAAGAGGCAAAATGGGGGCTTGGAGAATTCCTCTATGAAGTATTCTGGTTGAAGAATGAGGATAGAGATAAGGTGCACAGTAGCAAGCGGATGCAGGAATGGTTCAGCACTTTTTGCAGGGGAATACTCAGCACACACCTGCAATGATAATTGATGCCTGGTTGTGGAATCCTGATGGGTGTATCTCTGGTGTATTATAAACTGTACAATCTTGAGCTTGAGGCATAGGCCCAGCAGAGCTTATCAATGAGCTGGAGCTGTCCATATGTTTGGAAAAAAAGAGTGACAGGAATTAAGTGATACATAGAAGTTAAATATGGGGTCAATTCAGAAAATGACACATCAATTAGCAGGTGTGTTGCATTTGTTTGGCCTTGCATTTCTTTCATGTGAGCCTATTGCAAGTAAATGTTCCATCAACAGTTTCGACCCCACAAGTAAAAACAGACTATTCTGTAATGGCACTGATATATTTGGCCTTCTTCTTGTCCAATAGCATGACAGTACATGCCTCAAGATCCCAGATGAAGCTGAGATGAGGGATGCATGAGTTGAATGGGACTGTCTTGGTAATTTCCCAGGGAATGCCAAGGGTGATTGAGAGAGGATCAATTTTGGCATCACAGTAGGCAAAATGGGCATCTTTCAGTGGCTGTACAGAGGCAGCAGCTAAGTCCTGAAGGTTGGAACTTGCATCTTCATCAAACTCAGCTAGGTGACCATCGGGCATGTCATTATCTCTATACCACAACCTGCTTCGATTTTGGAGTTGGCTGCCATTGGCCATGATCTGTGCATGCCATTGTTGTCTCTGATTGTTGTGACTTCGAAGATGTTTGAGAAGACTTCAGAAGAAGATATGATCATCGACTCATTTTGACAGGGGACCAATTCCCAATGCTTGAAAGATATCAGCTGCAGCATCCTCCAGGAACCCATATACACCCCCAGCTGATGTAAGGCCAAAATAGTTGTTGGTGTTGATGGTGAACTGGTCTTCACCACATAGCTTGACAACAAGTCTGGGCCACTGTTCAGGGGTGACGAAATGTCGAGTTCGAGGCGGAGGCAAGTGGTATCGAGAGGGCAGAGGGTGGCAAAGGTGAGGATGACGAGGGGGAGGATGATGATGAGGGCGAAGATGAGCTGCCCATGGTGCAGGTGGCGAAGTGAAAAATAGTAGAGGTGAATGAGGAGGAAGATGCAGAGGAGGAGGTCGAGGGGGTAGGGTTGGCAAAGCGAGCCAGGGTCGAAACTGGATGGTCCAATAAGCTTTGGCAACATCTCGAATGGAAGCTTGGGAGCCTGGGGGAAGGTTCCAGATGGTGAAGCAGACTATCAAGGAAGTGCCCCATGTGCATGGAAAGAAATTTGAGTCAATAGTGTGATTAATTGAGGATATAGTAGGTAGAGGTGAATGAGGGTGAGAGAAGTTATGTACAGCTCATTGTCTTCCCAGCTTGTCAGGCCAATGAAAGTGGAGGGGATTAAAATGGGCCAATGAGGTCCTCCACTTGAGACTTGGACAATGGTCCCACATACCGATGTGCTGAGATTTCCCAATGGGTGATGCATTGGTATTCATCTGCATGCAAGTGGAGAGATGGATTATTTGTGGGTGTGTATGTGACAGTGATTGGGCAGATGCTGACATCAAATCCACACCATATTTGGTTGGGAATCATAGCGTATTTCTCGAGAAGATGATGCTCTGTGAGGAGCTTCTCCCATTCATCCATGTTGTAAGGGGTGAGAGCTTTAGTGCATCTGTGCTCAAGAACACCTCTGAGTTCCATGATCCTGCTTTCCACAACCTGAGCATTTGTGGTTGTATCCAGAAACAGTGCAACCATTTGGCTATTGCCAGTTGATGCAGAGGATAAGGCCTGCTGGGTTGATATTCATTTTGATGACATCTGGCCTTGGACCTGTCCCATAAGGTTTTGGATGAACAGTGGAAGGAAGGAAGTATGTACTTCCAACACTCAAGTTCAAGGACAATGAGAGGAAAGTGGTATGAATTCAAGAGTTGATAATTAATACAAATAATGCATGATAATCAAGAACCAGATACACATGATATACAGGTGACCATCATTAAGGTGTTGTGCTAATAAGCCTTGTAAGAGATTCTTCTCTTACACTTCCTCAGTAATCAAAAAATTGTTATGGTCCCAGGGCAGAATTATCCCAGGATGCAAGGGTGGCCATTTCTAGTAATTTAGATCTAGGCAACTAAAGGTTGGATTCTACACTGTAACTGAGCCACTGTATGAGGTATTGTTTACCCCTTCCACATGGACATTCATCCAGGATTCAGTCAATGAAGTATTCGCTGGAGCCATCTTTGGTGATGATTGGGCCAGGGCATTTGAGTTCATGTGAAGGGAAAAGTATCACATTGTTTTTGTGATGTGGTTGTAAGTGGGACACATAAAAAACAGGGATCTGTTTCGAAGTTGGAGGGAGTAGGAGTTTGTAGGTGGAAGTTTCAGGAAATGCTTCGATTATCTCATAATGTCCATCATTTCTAGCCATGAATTTAGCCATGTGGCCATCTTTTGCCTGCATAAATTCCTGTCATTACTTGGCTGTTGTGAACATGACATGGATGCCTATTTAAAATGCTGGTTCTGGTGAGAAGTCCTTGTTGGCATGGTGTGCTTGGGATATTTTTGCTGCAAGCATGCTGTCCTTTGCTGCTTGAACATCATTCTTGATGGTTTCAATCAATTTTTGAGCATTGTGTTCTTCAGTACTGCAGTCTGCTTCAGAGTTGTTGCTGAGGAGTGGTGGTAATAGTCGTGGTGAGTGGCCAGTCTTGAGAATGAATGGGGAGAATCCTGTGTCAGGACCAATCATTAATCCCATAAACTCAATCTCACTTGCTCCAAACACCCATTTCTCTGGTTTCACAAATGAATCATTCTCTGCCAATCTTCGTAGCACCTCTTGTACTATTGCTTCATGATTTTCTTCATCCTCCATGAATATCAGAATGTCATCAATAAATATTATTACCATGCCTTTGTCTATTATGTCTTTGAAAATGAGGTTCATCATATTTTGGAAAGTTGGGGGACTATTGGTCATCCTGAAAAACATGACAAGTGGCTCAAAGGATCCTCGATGCATGGCAAATGTGGCCTTCCACTCATCTCCTTTCTTTATTCATACATTATTGTACCCCCATCATAAATCCAATTTTGTAAAGACCTTGGCTTTTCCCACCTTGTCAATTATTTCTGAGATCAACAGCAAATGGTATGCATCCTTCACTGTCTACTCATTCAGATACCTATGATCTGTACACATCCTCTTCCTCTGATCTTTCTTTGGTACAAAAAATATTGGTGATGTCTGCAGTAATTTTGAAGGTCATATGTATTCCTTATACAATCGTTCATTAAGGAATGCATTTACTTCTTCTTGTTCCATCAGAGATAGAGTGGGTAGACTTTTGACTTCTTCAGCACAAATCCTGGCTTCATCTCAATCACATGATCCCATGGCTTTTGCACTGGCATCCATTCAGATTCCTTCTTCTGAAAGACTAACAAATATTTATGGTAGGCTTTCAGCACCCACTCCTCCACTGGCTTCTCCACTTTCACAGCATTTTTATTCCATGACTGTCCTCCACAAATTTCCCTAAAGGTTTGCTTCTGTTCTTCCTTATTGGTCATGATTGGAACCTCCCCATTTGGCATCTCCTCATCTTCTACTTCCTCCATTGTAACAGAATACTTCCTGGGATGCTCTTTCTCTTTCTTTTCTTTCTTCTCCTTTTTTACTTTCCTCCCATATACATTACATTCTTTAGGACAATGAGTCATGTGTACCTTCCCAGTTTTCCAATCAATTTCCAGGTTATGTTTATATAACCATGGACATCCAATTATTAGATTGATTTTTGCAAGGTTGCACAACTCAAATATGGCTTGTTCCTGATGATCCTGATACTTTAGTATCATTGTTACCTCCTCCTTAATAGTTCCTCCATGATTAATCATACCATCAATATTGTATACCATCATAGGTTGTGGCAGTTTACGTGTGCGAATACTGTTTCCAGTAATTAAGGATCGATTAATGAATAATCCATTAGCACTGCTATCGAGCAATGCCTCCACATCAAACTGTCTTCAATCCTACTGTCAGACTGATTGTGGGTTCTATTCACACTGAGCAAATGAAGAATTTAGGGATTTTTAAAAATAATGCATGTCAATTCTCTGTATCAAGTAATTGACAATGGTTGTATTCTTCCTTGATTTCCTTTTCTGGTTCACTCTGGGTTTCCTTAGATACTAATACATTATAATGAATCTGGGTCACCAATGGGGAAACCTTCACTGAGACTCTTCCACAAAATTCTTTTGCTTATCTTCCTCCAACTTCACTTCTTGATTGTCGCTTCCCTAATCTTCCTTTTCTGCCTACAATTCCTAGCAATATGCCCTAATTGCCCACAGTTAAAACATTTAAGTGGGGCTCATCTCCCTGCTTGATTAACATCCATTGCATCTGCCGATGCTGCTGACTCCTTAACAATAGGTGTCACTGCCATGGCTGGTGGCTGTGCCCTCAGAGTCTGTACCTGAGGCATCCTCCCTTTCTCCAACTCTCCTTCTGATGACTTTCCAAATCTGGCATTCTCATACATAAACATTGACTCTGCCTGTTCTTGCTGATCAAGACACATTGCCCAATTATACCACTCATCCAACCTCTCTGGCATAGAAGGTAGTCAATAGATAGACTTGAATAAAGAGGGATTTAATCCTGCTTTCAAAAATTCTACCAATGCAGCTTCTCCCATATCCATCTGTGACACTTCTGTCTTGAACTGCAAAATAAATTTGCCTGCCATCAGAGAACCTTGGTGCATGGTTGTTAATTTAGTATTAGCCATCGCCTTTGGATTAGGGTCTCCAAACTGTGCCTCCAGTCTCTCCAAAAATTCCTTGAAGGTTGCGAATGATTTATATCCCATGGCAATTTTATTAATGACCTTGTTTCTTTAGAACTGTGCTTTTCCTCCCTGAATGTACGAGAGAGCAAACTTAATTCTTGACTCAATTGTATGAAACTTGGGCTTCCTCCCATGGATGTACAATACTATAGAGCTGATAAAGGACTTTGTATTCTCCATGGTACCATCAAAGATTTGTGGGGGTGCATATTTAGGTAAACACATTTTTTCACTTTCAGATCTCTCCTCTGCATGCACATCATCCTGAGACATCCACTCCACCATCTCCTCCATCTCATCATCTTTATCTTCTACTGTCTCTGGTTTTATTTCTGCTTGTTTGGGCTGTGATGCTGCCAATACTGACACAAATTGGGACATTTGTGCTATAAGCACATCAATTTTGGCTTCTAGTGCTGGCATGGGAACAGAATTGTGACCAGGATTCGATGTTGATTGTTCTGACATAATAATGTAAGCTGTGATGAGTCACTTCTTTAGCTGAGTCAAGATTCGGCTTCAGAATTATTCCACAATTTTTCGAGTCACATGATCCAGCAATTTGGCTACCAAACTCAGCAAAACTCATGCTTCAGCTATTTGTCAACAATTGGGTGTGTGAGACACTTCAGATCAATATCCCTTCTGACAGTGCCTGATCTCGGGGTTAATACTAAATTCGACTAGTAACTAATATAACTAAAATAGTTGTCCAAATAGAGTATAGTAAATCTTGATTAAACCAGATCCAATCAGTTGTCTGGTTGCAGCTGTCCTAATGACAAGCACTGCCTCTCAATTACTGGGGGTCACAATGTAAGGCAAGGCCTGGTGTTGGCTTACAAAAGCAAAGGTAAATACATCTATACAACTACTTCTGGCTCATGCCAAAAGGATGAGTCAGTGGTTGTGGCACACTGAAACAATGACATATGTGTATGTAAGAGAAGGTGCACTGATAGGGTAGTTGAGTTCTTCTGTTAGGGCAACACCCACTTATCTGCTAGCTGGACCATGTGGGCTCTCCAACAAGAAGGGGGTAGGATGCATGCATGTGATGGGGGTTTTGATGGTTTTGATGTGAGGGGTTATTAATAGATGAGTTGGCTGAAATAGGCTTTTTGCACCACTACTGTGGATGGAATACCTAAGAGAACTCAACTGGGGTCCTCTAGGTGTATATTTTAGGTTTATATACTATGTTACACATATTGTACTATGTTGTTACTGATGTGCTAATAGGTCCACTGCATGCTATAAGGTCTGGAGAAGGATATAACCATCAAGACATTATGACACACACTCCAAATCACTACGAATGCCACAAAATCAACGTTGAATCCTTTTTGAACTATTTCACACTATTTCAGATGACTTCGAGACATTTCAAATGCTTTCAAACTATTTTGCAACACTTCGAATGACTTTGCAGCATTTTGAATGATATCGGCCACCATATAGCTGTTTTAAAACACTTTCGATACATGCTGCACATCTGGAACAAACCATTTCATTGCATATCGAGCACTATCAGACAGGAGGAGAGACTACAAGAGACTTAGAATGTGATAAGTGCATTTTTATGTTTCAATGATATATTGAAGCAAAGATAAGTACTTTTACTATATGGGAACACTACACATTTCAATTATTTATCATTTTTCATTTGTTTCATGATCTACAAAGTCCTCATTGTTGGATATATTGCCTCATGTTTTACACATGTTATTATTTCCTTTTTAGTACTATCTCTTCAATTTATATATAGACTCATATTAGTTACTTAGAATGAAAGGCAAAGCAATGGGGAACACAAAAGAAGTTACCATCTCACTTATCATCTGACTTAAAAGCCATTTTCTTGGGTCTTATCTTTCCGTCATATCTCTAAGTTCTGTGAAATATCATGAACTTCTTTGAACTTTCGTATTAGTCTTTCGACTCATTGCCTATTGCCTATCGCCATTCGAAAAACACTTCACATTTGCTATCCTCGCTTCTCGATATATCTCAAATTACTTTGAACCACTTTGACATTCCTCGAAACTACTTCGCACAACTTTGAACCTCTCTGAACCTTTTTTGAACTCTTTCGCACATATTCAAACCTATTTCAAACTATTTCAAACTTCTTCATATGCCTCTAAAGACTATTCGCAATGTGCTTCATCATCTCATGTCACTAAACACAATGTTTGGGTATCAGTGGTGATATTTAGTACCAACTTGCACCCTTCCTCTAGCCTGTGTTATACTTCCTAAGCCTTTTAACAGGTTTTTGTTAGGTTTCCAGGTCGAGTAACATCAGCATGCATATGTGCACATACATATTGATGCATGTGAATGTAAAATTCCCATGCTGACAAATGTAGCATTTGTGGGCATTTGGTAGCATAATTTGACATAATAAAATAACATAAAAATAGAATAAAATACTATTATGTAATAGGGCTGTTAGGAGACTGTTTCCTAACAGTGTCCCTTGATTTAAATTACATGGATTACCTGATACCATTATCTCCGATCATGGAACTCAATTTGCATCCATGTTTATGTGAGAATTGAACAATATATTGGGAATTCAAACCAGGTTATCTATGGCATATCACCCACAAACTGATGGGCAGACAGAGAGAATGAATCAAGAGTTGGAGCAGTACCTATGCATATTCGTCAACTACTGGCAAACCAACTGGCCTGAATGGTTGGCAATTGCCATATTTTCTCACAATAATAAATTCCATTTGGCTACTCGCATGTCACCCTTCTTTGCTAATTATGGGTATCATCTCTGAATGGGAATAGAACCTTGAAGGAAAATCAAGGTACAGTCAGTAGAAGACTTATGTGAAAGGTACAGGAGGAAGCAGAGGTGGCATTGATGAAAGCATGTGATATGATGCAGCATGCAGATCATACTCGAGCTGTTGCTCCAGAGTACAAAGTTGGTGACTTGGTATGGCTAAGTACCATACATATTCCATGACCTTCAAGAAAACTCATTAAGAAAGAAGCAAGTTGGCCCATATGTGATTTCTAAAATAATTTTGCCCAATGCAGTAGTCCTAAAATTACCTCAATCATTCAAGATTGATCCTGAAATTAACATTTCCTGCTTATGCCATTACCACCTACCCACTATTCCTGGTCAACAAACTACTCTACAATCTCCAATAATGGTAGCAGGTGCTCCAGAATATGTAGTGGAAGAGGTTTTAGACTCACATCTTCGACAAAATAAATTGGAGTTCTTAATCAAGTGGAAGAACTACACCGATGAAAATAACTCATGGGAACCCGAAGAGAATTGTAAGTGGGCACATAATGCAATCACCCAATTCTTTAAACTTAATCCAAATGCTCTGTGTTGCATTGCTAGAATGGTGTATGAAGGGATGAATTTCCAGTCTTACCAAAATTTCACAGTGGAGACAGATACAGTATCTTCTCACCTGGAAGTCGAGGCATAAAAGGGGGGTAATGTTAGGAAACAGTCTCCTAACAGCTCTATTCCATAATAATATAATATAATATTTTTATTTTATTTTATTACATCAAATTATGCCACCAAATGCCCACAAACACTACATTTGTTAGCATGGGAACTTTATATTCACATGCATTAATATGTATGCACGCATTGGTAACAACATAGTACAATATGTAACATAGTATATAAACCTAAAATATACACCTAGGGGACCCCAGTTGAGTTCTCTTAAGTATTCCATCCACAATAGTGGTGCAAAAAGCCTTTTTCAGCCAACTCATCTATTAATAACCCCTTGCATCAAAACCATCAAAACCATCAAAACCCACATCACATGCATGCATCATGCCCCCTTCTTGTAGAGAGAACCCACATGGTCTAGCTAGCAGATAGTGGGTGTCCCTAACAGTGTCGCTCTAACAGTGTTGCCCTAACACCAGATGGATTAGTGAATAACATGACAAGTTTGATGCCACAAGATTTGCCATTGGATCAGGTTGACAGGGTCATAGGGAACAAGACAGGGTCATAGGGAACTATGGTGGACAGTGTTTTGACGGTGGCGATCGCATGCATGATGTGTTACTATATTAAGATTACTTTCCCACCACCAAAGATTGTCACAGCCAGATAAATTTTACTCACCACAAAGCTCATCATAAAAGTGGGTTCCGAGGGTAAGGAGCATTTTCGTAGGCCTCTGCACTATCTCAAAACCATACTGGCTCCGCCATTCAGCAGAACACCGCTCGAGCATCGCTTTCCTTCGGCAGTAAAGCCCCACTTATCTCCACCCCTTTTGCTGTCTTCGGCTTGGTGCTACAGTCGTAGCAGATGTCACTTCGAAGTTGGAACCAGCATTAGGGGTCCAGAACTGTCTCTCTCCTTCCACCACGTTGACCTCAGCCCCGCTGCAATCTTCGAGATTCTCTCACAGTAAGGTCAACCTGGTTGCTATTAAACAGCATTGGTCTCTCGTTCTGTTGAATCTAGAGCTTCGCCATTGTTTATTTTTCACGACCCACCCTCCACTCCCTTTCTATAGTTTGATAGTTCTATTGGATTAGTGTAACGTACATGTACTTTTAAAGTAACTAGCCTACCGCTCCTCGCCCGGAAATCAAGTGGAGTCCGCTCTCGCGGCCTCGGTTTTGCACTATCTCACGCTCTGAGTGTCGCTGCAGAGGCGCGGCTTGACGGCTTGGCTTTGGCTTTTCAGAACCCCAGGCCAGGCCAAAGCCGTCATGAAGCCGTCAACTTGGCCCGGCTTGGCTCGGCTCACGGCCTCAGGCCGGGCCAGGCACAGCACTAATAGTCATGTTGTACTCGTTGCGGAAATATATGCAGTTTGATCCGGTTTGATCCTCTCTCACTGCAGACATTTTTGCATAATCTCCGTGAACCTATAATTATGTTTGGATCTGTATGTTATATTAGCTGCAAATGCTGCACTGTAGGGTTGCGTGTAAAAGTCAGCCAGGGACATATTAAATTACATGACGTGATTTTCGGGCCATGTAAAAAAGGTATAATATGGTGTAAATTACACTTTTTAATCACTATTATTTAAAAACCTTCTTAGCTCAGATTAGAACAGTTACTATCAGCCAGAGAATTGATGGTATTGATAACATCTTAAAACTTAACAGTTGGATGTGGGCATGTGGAGGCATGCATTGGTGTCTGCAAGAGTATCAATGGGAGTGGACATATATCCGGATGGTGTTGAACCTGGCCGATACCTGGACAGGGGACAGAGAGAGGGGCTCGGCCGTTTCAAAAAAAATTCCGGATTCGCACCCAGCCTTTTTCAAAATTTCGAAAATCTGTATCACGGCTCATCCACCATTGGGGTCCTCGCCCACCTTATGGGAAACATCGAACTGTGACATCAGTGTGGCTGTAAAACTGTACAGTCATGATCAGAACTAGTAAGATTTTCGCACATGATATACTTACAGTCAACGCGTCATTCGAGACTATAGAGCCGCGGCTTCAGGGGGGCTTTGTCAAGTACGAGCCGTCTGAATCGTGTCAAGTAGGTCGATGTAGCAGCTGATGGCGACGCAACTCAACCATGTTCATGACTAGACGAGGACCTCTGTTGAGCATCTACTGGATAGAATGTTGTCCACGGCGCCTTCCCAATTCGTTCGGTAGGACTGAATCACGATGCCAAGATTAGTGTCCATATCAGAACCATGGAGTGTCCATTTTCAGAAGAAAACTACGAGAAACAAATCTAAACAATAATGCAACAGTATAAATCACGACCAATGACGATGTATCGTAAGTAAGAGTTCAAAGGGTTCAGGATAGAGGAAGAAACGAGCGGGAGAACTGCAGCGAATGAACATAAGAAAACTTGGTATAAACCGATTAGGAATGTAGTTGGACCTAATCATGACGTCATAGCATCAATATACGTTTTGAACTTGAAGCCCTGAAGCCGTGAAGACTGTTGAGACCCACCAAGACACGACATACGAGATATTCGTCCTCTAAGAAGTAAATCGCCTTGACATACCGGGACGGCGCCACATGCCTTCCCACTCCTGTAGCGCCTGCACAAAACCAGGGTTTGGCTTGATGCAGGCGCGTTTTCGTTTGACGAGAGAGTGAGCGTTATCGAATGACATCCCATGATTGCGAATGAGATATGCAATGACTATTGCAGCACTTCGTGAGACACCCTTGAATACGCGTGAAAAGATGAGATGAGACGACTCTGTCAAGTTTTGGGTGCTGACCTGTTGGCAATGCACCAAGACATTCCTTCCACTTCTGAGTGCTCGATCAATGTAGTTGCATGCCTCTTCAAGATGTGGTCTGAGATCGACGGTTTTGTGATCCAATATGCTGATACGATGGCAGTCGAAACCATCTTTCTCCGAAATGGGTAACCAAGCGGCATCGAGAACTTGGACGAGGTGAGAAATTCGGTGGCTGCGAAGAAGATCCTTGTCGTTGACTGCAGACAAGGATCCGATATAGAGACTGCCAGTGCTTGTGCCAGAAGTGCTGGACGGTGACAAGACTTGATGCATGGGCGTGCACATAGCCTGCATCACCTCCGGAGGCAAGCTGTCGAAGCGAATCATGGCAGAAGAACTTGAGAATTGAATGCTGGTTTCGGGTCTCTATGGAGCTTTCATGTCGTGGCGATTAAATAGAAAGAACTATAGGAGGCATGTGAGCATAAATCGGAACTGTGGAGTGACGCTTACCAATGTTTCGAGCTCAATTTGCCCTCTTGTCAACTTTCCACCCTGCAAATGGAGTATATGGTCTAACAAAGATCATTGGTAAGGACAGGAACAAGCAAGGAGCAGGGGCTAAAGTTCCCGCCAAGTGGTTTTGTTGTGGCATGTTGGCTTTCGGAGACTTCAAGTTGATATTGATCTCTCGCGTGCCACCCCGATTTTCCGCAATTCCATCATTTATGCTATGAGCATAGAGAATATTTGTGTGTCGAGAGTTCTACATATTATTACCCCTTTGGAGATGATGGAACAACAAACCTGTTGAGTTTCTGTCAGATTCGGAATTCTCTTTCCCATGCTCAGCGTCTTTCAAGTTCAGACAGACGACAGATCCCGAAGTCGAGGGATTTCCGTCCTGTGTCACTTCAAGTGTCCTGTGCCTTAAAAAGGAATCCGCCGCACCATCGCGCGTACGATCGGTTTGCTGTCACGACGTGGATGTTGGTGCAACTTTCAGCTATGTATAGGACGTTCTTTCGAAGTGAAACGAACGCTCAAGGAACCCAAGGAACCCATCGTCTATGTCATCTAAACAAAGACTGGGTTTCCCTGCGTCATCCTGGCATGACGTTAATTAACGGATGACGGCCGTCGAAATACAACGAAACTGGTCGCAAATGCAAACCTGACCGAATATTTGATGTTCGACAAGGAGCACACATAGCAGTGTCATGCTTAATAATAATGACCTCCGATGCGGCATCTCTTACTTTCTCCTTTGTAGAAGTGAAGTTCTAATTCTAGAACGAAGACATTGTGTATCAAGCCATGTCGACCCATCATCTCGACATAATATTCCCAGTCCTTTTCCAGGTCCCCGAGCAGATACCCCTTGGCCTATGTCCATCGCGGCACACCACAGACGTCAGGGGTTTACAGGTTTGCAGCATCTTTTCCCTCAATTTAGTCAACAAAACTCACACGATCGCCCTGAAGATGTCTGTTCGTTTTTTCTGAAAATATTACTCCATGCTCAGCCCCGCAGCATGATTGACCTTGTCGGCCATCTCTTTCAGGGCAGCAGGAATTTGAGCGGGGTCTTCATGCTCGGGACTGATCAGGACCCGAAGCTCTTTGCAATCGTCTTCTGTTATCGTTTTAATTTCAGCATTCGCAGTGCTGGCATTAGAACAGATTTGTGTGCTATCCAGGTGTCGCGATTTTTTCTGTCGAACTCCTAATACACGTTCGCAAACACCATTTCGGACACCCGCCCACCCCCACCAATTGAAATTAACAACACAACGTTCATGGCTTCGTCAAATTTGAGGCACTGATGTCAGTACTAATCGCCAATACCAACGTGGTCACGCATCAGGCTGGACTTAGCCCGGAAATTAGGTCCTTCAGTACTGAGCATCCTGTTCTAAAACAGAGGGACTTCCTACTCCTGTATTTTGTCCAAGAGCCCAACGAGGTATATTGTCAATGCCGGATTCGCTCGGCAGATCCACGGTAGGATGGACATAACACCCGCCTTCGGACAAACGTCAGGTTCGCATGGCCTGACTGCAGGCCCTTTTAGCTTCAGAGCGGCTGATCTATCAAAGTTTGTCGGATAGACAGCGGAACGGTGACGGAGATTACGAGTTCATCAATGTGACGGGTCCGAAACCGAGATCATGCATGCATCGATCACAAATCGATCATGTATGTAAGTACGTATTTGGCAGGCACGCACATCGGGAACAAGATCAACCAACAAAAACTTCGAAAACTTAAAATTTCCTACTTCTGATGCGAGGAACAAAACTACTAGAGGGTTTGTCGAAATACTTACGTGATGGAACTTTTGGGCGTCAAAGGCTCGTTTCGGTCAAGCCAAAGTATCTTTTAGTTACTGAAACCATAATTCTCAACACCAGAAAACCTGTTCGTTCCGATGTGACGTCTGACAGCGTCAACGTTATGGATGCCCCATACTACTTGAGTATTATGTAAGTAGGGCTGTGCACCGTCCGTATTACGGCGACGGCCTTACGTCTGTGACGGATCACGTTTACACCGTCGTTCCAACACGCTCAACGTTGATGGTATGGTACGGATAACAGTACGGCCGTCATACGGGTGGGTCACTGCAGTTGGTGTCGGCCTTGCCAGTGGTGGTGGTCCTTCATTGTCGGTAGTAGATCACCATCTCCTGGCACAGCTAGTCCCGTCGTCGATATTGGCGTTCCCTGGGTGTTGATGTCACGACCACGCTTGCCTCTCCCATCTAAGCCGGTCTGAGTGCTCTCTCCGATGGTGCCCTTGCCTCACATGTGCTGGTGTTTGCCCGATGCTCACCTTGCTGAAATTTGCCCCTCCCAGTAATGTAAAAATTAGTAGAAGAAAAAAAAAGGAAAAGAGAGAAATAAAACATACAAATGGGCTCAATGCTTTCCTTCCACTGTGCTCCCCGTTGACCCCCAGCGTACACCTACTGCAGGAGTGGGGTTGTTGCTTCGTCGTCATTGGGTCTCGCTCAGCAGGGTCTTATTATACTCAGTGGGTGAAAATGATTTGTCGAATTAGTTTTGTCAGCATTTCCATTTTTGGGAGGTGTCCGCTTCCGAAAGTGCCGTATAACACGTATGACGGCTGTGACGGCCATATTCTGGTTAATACCGTAAATCCATACCATAAGCCTACCATCAATGCAAGGCTCAAGGTCCTGACGGTACAGGTCCTGTAGCTCGTGTACAGCACGGTGCGCAGCACTACCCCAAAGCCGGAAAAAAATGTTCGTTTGTAGAAAGTGGCAATACTCGATAATAGATATACAGCTCTAGGGTATAGTGAGGATCGTCATTGTTTGTTTGGTGGTTGAATCGCAAATGCTGGTTGGAGCTGAGACGAGAAATCAGATAAATGTTAATATGAGGGCCAATGTTTTTATGAGGTTCGTCATCCAGCATATGTGTGGTTACAACAGTGAGAGATCATATCACGACGATATTGTTGGACGCTATTAGTTGATCATTCCGTCAACGTCAACGCGTTACCTTTTTCTCATTATATTTTGCTGCTTGTAGCGATATTCTCATATTATAAGTAGGCATTGGCTCACAGCGCTCTGAGCTACTGAGGGACTCACAAATCTCTCGTAGATAACATTGAAATGAAAAACATATCATTCATAATGCGAGAAACAGATACAAAATACATAATATCGCAGCCCCCATAAATCCCTCATACTAGTGATGTGCTTGGCCCGGCCTCAGACCGTGAGCCAGGCCAAGCCCTGAAGACGGCTTCGTCGCGGCTTTGGCCCGGCCTGCAGTCTTGAAAAGCCAAAGCCAGGCCGTCAGGCCGTGGCTTTTCAGTAAGCTTTATAAGTAGGACTTTTGGGTGTCAACGCATCAAAACTTCAAACTATACAGTAGGTCTGCCGCAAACACTCAGGCTGATGTAATCAACATACTCCCCATCACGCGCAGATCTTCGACGATTGGAGAATGACCAATAGAGACAGAAAATGACGTGCAGGGCGTGCATTTGTATGTTGTTTGAGTCCTAGATAAGTTCTGCTGTACTCATCCTTTCTTCTTTCATTCAAGTAATCGCATTGGCTTCATTCAAATTTATGACATCCCCCTCTGCTCTGAGTCAGGCCAATGACCAACAAGGAAGGTATAAAACTTAATCACCAATATGACCCTATACTCTTGACGATGATGGATTCTACATCCAGATCACTCCACTGCCACAATGTCCTTCAATATAAACCCCACAGGAGAACAACACCAGGGACTGGACAGTTTGGGATCAAGGTAGGCTTGCTCATATGTTTCTTTCTATTAACTAACTGTTTTCATGCATTTTCAAGATCGAAACATTTGATGGTGGCTGTGAGGGGAAGGGAAGGCATCCCAGGTGTCTGGGCAATTTTCTGCATTCATCCCATATTTTATATATATATTATTTCATCCCATTCTGCATTTTATTTCTATTTTATGATCATTCTTCAGTTTTCCCCTTGTTGGTATATGCTGACAGTTCTATTCTTAGAGGCAGGACCCCTTCTGGACATTTACCCATCAAGGTGACATCATTCTGCAGCTTGATCCTGTAAGGGCAACCTCAAAGCCTCATTTAATAGTGAGCTAACAGAGGGGAGTCCAAAGTTAATATTACACTACATAATACAGACATTCCAGATGCACCTAACAGAGTGGAATCCAAAGAGAAAACTCTAAGGACCCATCTGTCAATGCCCAGTATATGTGATAGAGCCGAAAATTAAATAGTAGGGTAAAAATAGCAAAATGGTGGAGATAGGCAGATCAAGCTGCAGGATGACATCACCTTGATGGGTAAATGTCCAGAAGGGGTCCTGCTTCTAAGAATAGAACTATCAACATGTACCAACATGGAAAAAAAATATAATGATAAAATAGGAATAAATCATAGAAAGTCATAGAAAAGACAGAATAGGGTGAAATAAAATATGAAAAAAATATGGGACAAATGCAGGGTGTGCCTTCCTTTCCCCTTACATCACCCCCCTTCTATGATGCATTGCCCTAATGCATTCGCAACCATATTTGCCCAAAGTTAGATGCTTGGATGTGCTCAAGCGCAGAGGAATGTTGCCGGTGGAACTCTCTGACCAGTTGTGGGGATTCACATCAGACTCTGTGACCCTGGAGTTCTCCTCGTATCCATAACCCTTCCAGTGTACCAGGTATTCGAGTTTACCTCAATGTAAGTGGCTGTCTAAGATGGACTCGATCTCATACTGAGGTTCACCTTTGATAACTGTAGGCAGTGGGAGGTCATGTTATGCATCCAGAAAATGGATCTGTGGGTGAAGGCAGCAGCTTTATGACATGGAAGACAGAGTGGAGTCTGGACATGGACTGTGGTAGCCGTAGGTGGTAGGCATGCGACCCAACACATCTAGTGATGAAGAATGGTCCAAGAAAGTGGTGGGTGAGTTTCTTGGATGGACATGTGATGGAAATGTCACTAGAGTCGAGATAGGCACAATCACCAACCTCATATGTGGGTGTGGGTGAGTGATGCTGGTTGTTCCTTTGCCTTGGACAAAGCTGACTTCATCTCCTCCAAGATGTCCTTCATCCACTCTGTGAACTCATTCATCATCTCCAAGTGTGAGGGTGCTTGTTGAGGCTTGAAGCCCATGTGTGGGTATTGCCCTGTGTTGAGCAGAAAGGGAGTGGGTTGGGTGGAAGAGTGGACATGATTGTTGTATCCAAACTCAGCTATGGGGAGGAGATTTTCCCAATCATCCTGTCACTTGTTGATGAAGATATGAATGTACTGCTCCAGTTCTTGGTTGACTCATTCCATCTGTCCATCTGTCTGAGGGTGGTAGGCAGTTGAGGCAAGAAGTTTGATCCCCAGCAGACGGTACAGCTCTCAGGTGAACTCTGCAATGAACTGTGGTTCTTGGTCACAGAGGAATGTGCTGGGCAGTCCATGGAGCTTCCACACATGGTGAAAATAGAGTTGAGCCACTCCAAGTGCAGTGACAGTTGTATGAGTGGGGATAAAATGAGCTCACTTCCCAGTGGAGTTGACTGTGCACATTACTGCATCAAACCAATTGGACTCTGGTAGCTCCACCACAAAGTCCACACTAATGACATCCCAATGATTCTCTTGGACAGGAAGGGGGTGTAACTCACCCATGGGCTTGCATGGTGGAGTCTTGGTGCATAAGCAGAGATCACAGGTATGACAGTACTGACCAATGAGTTGAGACATCTGGGGCGGTGGCCAATAATTCCATGATATGAGTTCCAACATCTTCCAATGCCTGGAGTGGCTGGCAATGAGTGAGTTGTGGTGCTGAGAGATGAGTCATCATTGAAGCTGAGGATCGTTAGGGACATAGCAGCAATCATGGAAGTATAAAATGTTGTTCTTTTCCATCCACTCTGCTGCATGAAGCGTAGGGGTGGATTCCTTTCTCAGCTCCATCACTGCCAGAGCCACAGTATCCTTGTGTAACCACTATGGTTCACATGATGAATGTCACATAGGATACTGTGCTCCTCACCCTCCAAGATAACACCTTCTAGTGCATGGACTGTAAACAGATCAGGTTGCAACAACACAATACCTTGATTGTCATTGCTTCTATCCCCATGGTCTGGACAATGAGAGAGCACATCAGTCTTCCCCATACTGCATCCCAGTGATGGTGCAGGGAGAAATTAAACCTGGAGAGATAAAGAGACCAGTGGGTTTGGCGACAATCAAGTTTCTTGGTGGTCATGAAGTACTCAAGGTTCTTGTGGTCTGTTCAGATCTCAACCTTGTGTTGAGCACCCTGCAAAAAATGTCACCACTCCTCCAATGCCCACATTATCATCAGCATCTCCTTGTTGTGGATCTCATAATTGCATTCCATAGCACTGAGCCTCTTAGAGTAGAAAACAATGGGGTGCCACCTCTGGTCCTCAGATGACTGTTAGGACAGCACTGTGCCCGTTGCAAAGTCTGAGCTGTCAGCTTCTACATGTAAGGGATGTGAGTCATCAGCAAAGGTAAGGAATGGAATGGAAGTGACCATCTCTTTGAGCTTCTCAAAATCCTCCTGCTGTGCATTTTTTCACTTCCATCCCTCGTTGCCAGTGAGGTCTAATAATGAGCATGCATGGTGGGAAAAATCTTTAATAAAGCACCAATAGAAATTGATGAAGCCCAGAAAAACTGCACCTCTTTCTTGTTCGTGGGCATGGGCCAAGTTGTAATGCCAGCAACCTTGACCGGGTCCATCTCCACCTGTCCATCTAAGATGATCAAGCCCAAGTACTCGATCTGTGTCTTCTCAAACTCACACTTGTCATGACAAAGGTAGAGTTTGTGCCACTAAAGCTGCTCTAGCACCAGGCATGTGATTCGATGATGTTTATTGAGGTCTCTAGTGAAGATGAGAATATTGTTGAGGTAGACACAGACCACACCTTTCAATATGAGATCATGGAAGATGTCATTCATCATGGTCTGAAAGGTGGCAGGACTATTAGTGAGACCAAAGAACATGACAAGTGGTTCAAAAAGACCATGGTTTGTGCAAAAAGCTCTCTTCCACTCATCCCCTTCCTTTATCTGCACATTGTTGTAACCTTAGCAGACATCAAGCTTGGTGAAGTAACACACCCCACAGAGTTGGTTGATGAGTTTGGATATGAGGGGTAGTGGATAGCAGTTCTTGACTGTGATGTCATTGAGGTGTTGATAGTCTTGAACCAGTCAAAGGGACCCATCCTTCTTTTTAACAAAGAAGGCAAGGCCATGGGCAACTTTGAAGAGCAGATATGATCAGAAGCCAAATGTTCATCAATGAACTTGTCAAGTTGTCATTGTTCTTCAGGGGAGAGTGGATAGACCTTGGAGGAGGAGGGCACAGCACCTGGTGTGAGCTCAAATGCATGATCCCACAGCTTATGGCTAGGAAGTGAGTTGAAAGATTCCTTGGAGAAGACATCTTTGAAGTCATGCAGGTGAGGAAGTACTGAATCAGTGAAGGATTTGGGCACACTGTTGGTGTGGAAGGCCTCCACGAGGCACTGGGAGACATTCAAGGTGGCACACACCTCATGCGAAGGGTTAATAGCAGTGTAGAAAATTTGGTCACCTTCCTCGATCTCCTCCACTTCCTCCACATCATTGTCAGAATCAGATGCAAGATCTGGAACATCTTCCAAGTCCACATTGGCTATAGGCATTGGACCAGCATGACACTTTTGAGTGCACTGTAGGGGGACCTTTTACCCTTGACATTCTTGTCTGCCTTCAGTGAAGCAAGTACAGCAACGCGAGGGACAATGACTCATCATAACTTTGCCTGTCACCCAGTCAACCTCAGGATTATGGTCACGAAGCCATGGGTAGCCCAAAATAGCCTCCTGCTTCCCCAGTTGGGTCACAGCAAAGACCCATTCACTGTGGTCCTTGTACTGGAGGACTAGGTCAACAACCTCCCGAATTGCCCCAGCTTCATTTGGGGAATTGTCCACATTGTAGACAGGTATGGGTCAAGATAGTGAGCAAGTATTAAGTCATTTTTGTTGGACCAGGTGCAAATCAATGAAAAGGCCCATGGCACCTGAGTCCAGGAGAGCAGAGACACCAAGTATTTGCCCTGTATCCATAGTCTGCAGCTCAATCTTCAATTCTAGTGATCGCAGAAAGGGGTGGACACCACAATGTATTTGTGTGGTAGCTTGCACTCCTAAAATATTAATCTGGGAAGAGGAGAAACAGGTGTGAGTGGAGCAGGTGTAACTTCCATTGAGCTGAGGGACTCAGAGGGGAGGTTGATCATAGAGTGGAGTTCTTCCTCAAGTGGATCAACCAGCAGCACATCGAAGCAGTTACTGGTGGGCAGTGGGAGTGGGTAGTTGGAGGGATTGGGGGTATGTGTGGTTGTAGTGGCATGGAGTGTAGTGTTAAAAGCTGCATTCATGAGTTGGTTCTCCTCACAGAGAGAAGCAGCTTCATACCAAGCATCAATATTGTCATCAGCAGGGCGTCCCTTCAACATTGGTGCAATCTGGTACTAAACCTCTCAATTGAGACCATGATGAAATTTAACCACCACCAGTAGCCCATTCCCATATCCCACCATGTCCACCAAATCCCTAAACTCATCGATATAGTCATCCACAGATTGGTGTGCTTGGTAATATAAGAATGACTCAAGGCATGTTGCAGCTCATTGGCATTTGTGGAAAGGGCAGAAATGTCATACAAACTCCTCCCTAAAGACATCCCAAGAGGAAAAAGGGAGGGAACCAAGTTTCTGGGCTTGGTGCAAAATGTGGTCAATGTAGAGGTAGGTGCACTCAGACTTCATGTATGTAAAGGCCCATTAAATTTTTGCAGTGTCATCTAGGAATTGATTAGGATGAAGACTGATGTATAACTTACAGGAGTTGAGGAAAGAACATCTGTGAGAGTGTGCACCATTGAAGTCAGCGGGGGGGTTTTAGGTCTGGGACAGCATGGGAACAACGTTTCATCAAATAGTGCCATAGCACCAATGAATATTGCGCCACTAGGTTGCATGAAACAGTATGCTTTAATGCCATCTTCTAATCCAAGGTATGTCATCAACTCCGATCGAGGAGCCAATGTGTTTGGATGCTTCTCCTTGGGTAGGTAGATGTAAGCACCACAACCAAAAACCTTCAGATCGTTTAGATCTGGGCAGACCTTTGTCAGGTCCTCAACTGGTGCAGGCTAGAGGAAGGGTGCAAGTTGGTACTAAATATTACTGCTAATACCCAAACATTGTTTTTAGTGATGCGAAATGATTAGAAATGGTGCAAATAGTCTGTGAGAGCATATGAAATAGTTCAAATAAAGTTTGAAATAGGTTTGAAGATGTGCAAAAGAGTTTGAAAATAGTTCGAAGGGGTTCAAAGTTGTTCAAAGTGAGTTTGAGGAGGTTCGAAGATGTTGGAGTAATGTCAAGCTATGTCAGGAAAAGAATATAACAAATAAGAAGCCTAATGCATTCAAAATCATATCTGGTCAAAGTCAGATACCTGGATGTGTTGAGGTGCAGAAGAATGTCAGCCAGTAGAACTCCTTGATCAACCATGGGGCATTTACATCAGACTCTGTAACCCAAGAGTTCTCTTCATACCCATAACCTTTCCAGTGCACAAGATATTTCAGCTTACCTCAATGTAAGCAGCTGTCTAGGATGGACTCAACCTTGTACTGAGGCTCACCTTTGATGAGTGTAGGCAGAGGAGGAGGTTGTCCCATGCATCCAGAAAATGGATCTGTGGGAGCAGGCAGCAATTTTATGACATGGAAGACAGAGTGGAGTCTAGACATTGACTGTGGTAGCCATAGGTGGTAGGCATGTGACCCAACATATCTAGTGATGAGGAACAGTCCAAGAAAATGGTGGGCGAGTTTCTTGGATGGGCACATGGTGGAAATGTCACTAGAGTCAAGGTAGACATAATCACCAACCTTATATGTGGATGTGGGTGAGTGATGCTGGTTGTAGAAGCATGCCATGTTATCCTTTGCCTTAGCCAAAGCTGACTTTGCCTCCTCCAAAGTGTCCTTCATCTGCTCTGTGAACTCATTCACCATTCCCAAGTGTGAGGGTGCTTGCCAAGGCTCGAAACCCATGTGCAGGTGTCTCCCTGTGTTGAGGAGGAAGGGAGTTTGTTGGATGGAGGAGTGGTCATGATCGTTGTACCCAAACTCAGCTATGGGGAGGAGGTTTTCCCAATTGTGCTGTCACTCATTGATGAAGATATAGATATACTGCTCCAGTTCCTGGTTGATGTGCTCCATCTGTTCATCTGTTTGAGGGTGGTAGGTGGTTGAGGCAAGGAGTTTGATCCCCAGTATGCAGTACAGCTCTTGGGTAAACTCTGCAACAAGCTGTGGGCCTCAATCACAGAGGAATGTGCCTGGCAATTCATGAAGCTTCCACACATGGCACAGATGGAGTCGAGCCATTCCAAGCAGAGTGACAGTCATATGAGTGGAAATAAAATGAGCTTGCTTTCCAGCAGAGTTGACTGTGCACATTACCACCTCAAATCCATTGGATTCTGGTAGTTCCACCACAAAGTCCATACTGATGATGGCCCAATGATTCTTTGGGACTGGGAGGGTGTGTAACTTGCCCATGGGCTTGCGTTGTGGAGTCTTGGTGCATAAGCAGAGATCACAGGTATGACAGTACTGACCAATGAGTTAGAACATCTGGGGCCACCAATAATTCCACGATATGAGCTCCAATGTCTTCCAATGCTTGGGGTGGCTGGCAATGAGGGAGTCATGGTGCTGAGAGATGAGTTGTCATCAAAGCTGGGGATCATTAGGGACATAGATACGGTTATGGAGGTATAGGATGTCATCCTTTTCTGTCCATTCTGCTGCATGAAGTGAATGGGTGGATTCCTTTCTCAGCTCCTTCACTGCCAGAACCAAAGCATCCTCATGTAAACTGTTACAGTTCACATGATGAATGTCACATAGGATGCTGTGCTCCTCACCCTCCAAGGTGACACCCTCTAATGCATGGACTGTAAACAGATCAGGTTGCAACAACACAATACCTTGATTGTCATTGCTTCCATCCTTGTGGTCTGAACAATGAGAAAGGGCATCAATCTTCCCCATACTGCTGCTCAGGTAATAATGCAGGGAGAGATCAAACCTGGAGAGGTAGGGGAACCAGTGGGCTTGGCAACAATTAAGTTTTTTGGTGGTCATGAACTACTCAAGGTTCTTGTGGTCTGTTCAGATCTCAACCTTGTGTTGAGCACCCTCCAGAACATGTTGCCACTCCTTCAATGCCTGCATTATTGCCAACATCTCCTTGTTGTGGATCTCATAATTGCATTCCACAGTACTGAGACTCTGTGAGTAGAAGGCAATGGGGTGCCACTTCTGGTCTTCAGGAGACTGTTGGGACAACACTGTGTGCATCACAAAGTCTGAACTATCAGCTTCTACAGGGAAGGGATGTGAGTTGTCAGCAAAGGTAAGGATGGGAGTGGAAGTGACCATCTCTTTGAGGTTCACAAATGCCTCCTGCTGTGCACTTTCCCACCTCCATGCCTACTTGCCAGTGAGGTCAAATAATGGGCATGCATGATGGGAGAAATCTTTAATAAAGCACTGATAGAAATTGATGAAGCCCAGAAAAGACTGCACCTCTTTCTTGTTCATGAGTGTGGGCCAGGTTGTAACACCATCCACCTTGACTGGGTCCATTTCCACCTGCCCATCTGAGATAATTAAGCCCAAGTACTTGCTTCACATCTTCTCAAACTCACACTTGTCATGACAAAGGTAGAGTTTGTGCTGCCAAAGTCACTCTAGCACCAGGCATGTGATTCAACAATGTTCATCGAGGTAGACACAGACCACACCTTCCAATATGAGATTATGGAAGATGTCATTCATCATGGTCTGAAAGGTGTCAGGATTGTTAGTGAAACCAAAGAACATGACAAGTGGTTCAAAAAGACTATGGTTTGTGTGAAAAGCTGGCTTCCACTCATCCCCTTTCTTTATCTCCACATTGTTTTAACCCCAATAGACATCAAGCTTGATGAAGTGACGTGCCCTAGAGAGTTGGTTGATGAGTTCAGACATGAGGAGTAGTGGATAATGATTCTTGACTGTCATGCCATTGAGGCATCAATAGTATTGAACTGGTTGAAGGGACCCATCCTTCTTTTTGACAAAGAAAAATGGTGAGGCCATGGGTGGCAGATATGACCCAAAGCCAAGTGTTCTTCAATGAAGTTGTCAAGTGGTCACATGAGCTCAATTGCATAATCCCCCAGCTTATGGTTAGGAAGTGAGTTGAAGGATTCATTGGAGAAGACATCCTCAAAGTCATGCAGGTGAGGAAGTATGGAGTCAGTGAAGGATTTGGGCACACTGTTGGTGTGGAAGGCCTCCACAAGGCACTGGGAGACATTCAAGGTGGCACACACCTCATGCGAAGGGTTAATAGCAGTGTAGAAAATTTGGTCACCTTCCTTGATCTCTTCCACCTCCTCTTCATCATCATCAGAATCAGGTCCAAGATCTGGAATACCTCCCAAGTCCACATTGGCCATAGCAGTTGGACCAGCACAACACTTTCAAGTGCATTGTAAGAGTACCTTTCACCCTCAATGTTCCTGTCTGCCTTCAGTGAAGCAAGTATGGCAACAAGAGACAATGACCCATCATGACTTCATCTGTCACCCACTCAACCTCAGGATTATGGTCATGAAGCCATGGGTAACCCAAAATTGCCTTCTGCTTCCCCAGTTGGGTCACAGTGAAGAGAGCCCATTCACTATGGTCCTTGTATCAGAGGACTAGATTGACAACCTCCAGAATTGCCTCAGCTTCATTTAGGGCACCATCCACATTGTAGACAGGTAGGGGTCAAGATAGTAAGCGAGTATTAAGTCATTTTTGTTGGACCAGGTGCAAATCAATGAAAAGGCCCATGGCACCCAAGTCCAGGAGAGCAGAGACACCAAGTATTTGCCCTGTATCCATAGCCTGCAGCTCAATCTTCAATTCTAGTGATCACAGGGAGGGGTGGACACCACAATGTATTTGTGTGGTAGCTTGCACTTCCAAAATTTTAATCTGGGAAGAGGAGAAACAGATGTGAGTGGAGCAGATGTAACCTCCATTGAGCTGAGGGACTTGGAGGGGAGGTTGGTCATGGACTAGAGTTCTTTCTCAAGTAGGTCGACCAGCAGGCATTGAAGCAGTTACTGGTGGGCAGTGGGAGTGGGTAGTTCTCCTCACAGAGAAAAGCAGCTTCGTACCAAGCATCAATATTGTCATCAGCTAGGTGTCCCTTCAACATCTGTGCAATCTGGTTCTGAACCTCTCAATTGAGACCATGACAAAATTTAACCACCACTGGTAGCCCACTCCCATATCCCGCCATGTCCACTAACTCCCTAAACCCATCAATATAGTCATCCACAGATCAGTGTGCTTGGTAATACAAGGGTGACTTGAGGTGTGTTGCAGCTTGTTGGCATTCATGGAGAGGGCAGAAATGTCATACAAACTCCTCCCTAAAGTTGCCCCAAGAGGAGAAAGGGAGGGAACCCAGTTTTTGTGCTTGGCACAAAATGCAGTCGATGTAGAGGTAGGTGTACTCAGACTTCATGTATGTGAAGGCCTAATAAATTTTTGTTATTTTTAGCTTACTATTTGATTTTCAGCTCTATCACATATACTGGGCATCAACAGATGGGTCCTTAGAGTTTTCTCTTTGGATTCCCCTCTGTTAGGTGCATCTGGAGTGTCTGTATTATGTAGTGTAATATTAACTTTGGATTCCCCTCTGTTAGCTCACTATTAAGTGAGGCTTTGAGGTTGCTCTTACAGTAGAAAACTTTCTCCCTAGGCCCAGAATCAAAGTGCACTGTGGATATAACACATCCTACATCTACAGGACATCACCCAGGACATAATCGACATCCTCGCCTTGAGTACATGCTTATCTCCACTCGACGCGCTGATAGGTCCATTGCACACTTTAAGGTTTGGAGAAGATTCCGAATCATATTGACACATTATGACAGATGCTCCGAACCACTATGAACACCACAAACTTGAGTTCAAACACTTTTCGAACAACTTTGCATGATTCTGAATGACTTTGAACCATTTCGAACAACTTCACAGCATTTTGAATGCTTTAGAATGACATTGGCCACCACATAACTGTTTCAAAACCACTTTGATACACACTGCACATTTGGAGTGAGCTATTTCATCACATGTCGAGCACTACTGGACATGAGGAGAGACGACAAGAGACTTAGAATGTGATAAGTGTGGTTTTTATGTTTCAATGATATATTGAAGCAAAGAGATAAGTACTTTTACTATACAGGAACACTGTACATCTCGTTTATTTATCATTTCTCATTTGCTTTATGATTTACAAAGTCCTCATTGCTGCATATATTGCCTTGTGTACTACACATGTTTCATTTCCCTTTTAGTACTATCTCTTCAATTTGTATATAGACCTGTATTAGTTACTTAGAAAAGCCAAGCAATGGGGAACAGAGAATAAGTTACCCTCTCACTCGTCATCTGATTTAAGAGCCGTTCTCTTGAGTCTTAGCTTGCATCATATCTCTAAGTTCTGTGAAATATTGTGAACTTCCTTGAACTATCATATTCGTTCCTCATTTTATCACACATCACCTATTGCCTTTCAACAAACCCTGACACATCATAGAATGGGGGTAATGTAAGGGGAAGGGAAGGCGTCCCAGATGTATGGGCAATTTTCTGTGTTTGTCCCATATTCCTTTATATTTTATTTCACCCTATTCTGCCTTTTCTATGATTCTATTCCTATTTTATGATTACTTTTTGGTTTTCCCTTTGTTGGTACATGTTGACAATTCTATTCTTAGAGGTGGGACCCTTTCTGGATGTTTACCCATCAAGGTGATGTCATTCTGCAGCTTGATCTGTCTATCTCCACCTTTTTCCATTTTTAGCCTACTATTTGGTTTTTGGGTCTATCACATATACTGGGCATTAACAGATGGGTCCTTAAAGTTTTCTCTTTGGATTCCCCTCTGTTAGGTGCACCTAAAGCATTTGTATTATGTAGAATAATGTTAACTTTGGATTCCCCTCTGTTAGCTCATTATTAAGTGAGGCTTGAGGTTGCCCTTACAATGGCATCATAACTGCAGTGAGCACCTACTCACTGGATGGCACAGTAAAGACCAACAACAAATGGGCAACAACAAGAGCTGAAAGCTGATGATGAAGAATGATGCTGGGATGAGGAACAGATAATTGGGAACAACTTGGATATCAGAAAGGGATGGGGGACTGTGATGGCTGAAAGAAATACAGTGGGTGACTATGCATCAACTATGACTCATCTTCTTGCCTTGCAAATTTTTTATAGATTACAACTGCTATGTTTGTGGTGTACATCTGTAGTCCTTAAATTGTTGACTATTTGCATACCGTACATGAAAATTCATGCTTGCATACAAAAGCCACAGCCTAGGCCCAGCCAAGCCAGAGCCAAGCCATGAGTGGTGGCTTTGGCCTGGCCTGAGGTTTGAGGGAGCCAAAGCCACCTCAGGCCAAGCTGGACTGGAACATCACTACCTCATACCACATCATCCAGTGTGCTTCACTTCTTTGTCATGGTCCCTGTACCTTGATAGTGTTAAGCCATGCAGTGTTGTTTTTGGACTCAATGACTTGATGGTCACTTTTTGAAGGGTCACCATCCTTATTGGTGATATGCATAGATCTTGTTGAATGTGCTACCCAAAATAAATGTCATGCTGAAGGAAAAGAAGGAAGGTAACTCACTCCGAAGGAGCAGCCTAGTCTTCAACTGAGTGCACTAATCAACTATGTAACTTCTTGTCAACTCGCTTCCACTAGTCACCTACTAAAGAAAATGCTGGCACTTGACAGTGGTGATTGTGCATTACAGACTTTTTGGAAATTCATGGCCCACTTGTTTTTGCACAACTGAAAAATATGATAAATAAAAAATAACCAAAAAAAGAGGAAAAAGTCTTCCAGCACCATTTTCTTAACTATAAACTTTCCCTAGGCCCAGAATCAAAGTGCACTGCAGATCTTCTAAGCATACAGGATGTTGCCCAGAATGCAAATGACACCCCCACTTTAAGTGCATGCTTCTCTCTGCTTAAGGCTCCAACTGTTTAGTTTATTTATACTCCTCAGGGCCAAGTATACATAAACAGTTGTCTAAACAGTATAGCCATCTATATACTGTTTAATAAACAGATATACACTTGACATACACAGTTGAAATACTAACATTATTATTTTCTTCCTTTATCACCATAACTAACATCTGTACATATCAGATAGGGAACCAAACTTACTTCATGTTGCTTCAGCAGCCAGGAAGCAAGAGTAAATAGTGGCAATGTGTCTCTGATTAATTTCTGGCAAATCCAGTCCATATAATCATTCAACACACCAGTCCTATTTCTCTTCCTTCCCTCCTCATGCCTCTGTGAATGGCAACATGACCTCAATTACCACCATCTGGCTGTACTGAAACATAGCCATCTTGGCTGCAAAAGTGCCATATCATACATGAATCTGTGGCATGAATCATTGATGGATGATAACTGCTAATTTTGTCTGACTTTTGGAAACTTGGCTCCTGTCAGAGTTTAGACACTGCTACCAAAAATGGGACTTGGGCAGTAAAAACATGGGACTTCCAGTCAGACCCAGTCATCAGTGGTCAGAGGGTTCAGGAATTCTAGGGCAGAATCCACTGGGCTGTAGCAGGACAGGTGAAAAGGGGCCAGAGAGGACTTGGCTTCAACTTGCAAGATGTTGCACCCTTCACCTCATCAGTTGTCCTATTTCAGGGCAGAGGGAGTTCAGATTTCCAGAGGGTTTCCAGAGGAGGGTGGGGATAGGAATAAGCAGAGGTTTGAGATTAACTTTGAGGGTAAGAATTCAGAAGGAAGAGTGAAGGCATTGGTTGGCTAGGTCAAGACTATGTCGAGGTTGGATAAGGATGGGTCAAGACTTGATTATTGACTGAAGGTGATTAAACACAAACACAATATGCACAATATATAATTTGCAAACTGAGATACAAGGCTGAACTACCAGCACTTAAATAATGAAGGCCAGAAGAATGACAAAAAATGTGGAAGTTTACTAATGGGTCTTAGAGAATGGCAGGGGTAACCCTGGGGTATTCAGAGGCTACCCTTACCCCTACCGTCCAAAACCCCTTACCCCTTCCCCTTGAAAGGGTCAGGGTTTTGAGGGGTATGGGTAAGGGTATAGAGGGGTATGGAGGTACACAATACCCCTAGTGTAGCACACCAGGGTATTGTCACAAGATGACTCAAATCACTTTGACTATGAATTGTTTCAAAAAAAAAAAGACTTCTGGCCACTTTCTTAAGTTGGTGGTGTAAGAGTGCTGTGTAGTAACTGTTATAAACCAGACTGGCACTAGGAAATGGCCAATCCTAGGAACAGAAATCCAATAGCAGCAACACTAGCATGTGCAGCTACAAGCCGCAGACAGACAGTGGACAGAATTTGACAGAGATGGGGGGACATGGCAGGGAACAGATATTAGAATTGTTGATTGTCAGCCAGGGCATGTTGGGATCATAGCAGTAACACATTCTCAGTTGGCAGTGGTGAGGCACCTAAGTTTGTAAACCATATAACATCAAAACATTAATCTAAGGTAAATGGAATGTATATTATCTAAATTTAGCATAACCTCTGCATAAGTCTTAATGCAAATTATCTTTATTATATGCCCCCCATCCAGAAATTCTACCTAACCTCAGACCCCTCCCAAGGGTAAGGGTTGGCTGAGGGTATAAAATTCTGTACCCTCACCCCTACCCTCACCTACCCTTGACAAATATCCTCAGGGTTTTGCATATGCCATTCACTAATGGGTCTTGGTATGTGGTATCAGTAGGTTCCTCATGCTCAACTTTCTGCAAAAAGCTCTTATAATTATTTACATCTGCAGAAATACAAATTAACTATATATTCAAAAGCCAACCAGTGGCAGACAGAAAACAGTCGTAGTTTCTCACCCAAGATGGATGCAGTTGAAGATTTCATTGCCCATAAAGACCAGTTCATGAAGAATACAGTATGGAAACAGGATTGTCGGTCATGGTACAAAAACAGGAGGACTGGGAAAGTTGAAGCTTTATGGCCTGGAAGCTCTTTGCATTGCATGGAAGCAATCTCGGAAGTACGGTATGACGACTGCAACATTGCCTATTCTGGCAATCAGTTTGCCTTTTTAGGCAATGGCCCTTCACAGACTGAATGCAATGACACAGCTGACTCGTATTACATTTGACGACAGTCCGTATCTGAGCAGAGACAATTGAAAATTGTGAACAAGTTGGGTATTGGAGCAGACTACATACACTGCACAGAGGAAGAGACAACACATTCCTTATAACCTACCTGGGGTTTAGTTAGTCTTAGAGCTAGGGTTTAGCAGAGGTAAGAACACTGTATATCTACTACAGTACAGGTTCTCCTTATATACATAATAGTAAGGATGTCACATGACTCAGGAATGTGTTTACCACATGTATGCGCAGTAAGCGCAGTAACATGTGTGTGCTGCATGCATTGCCTCATGTATGCAGCATGCATCGGAATTTAATTTCAACATCGGGAACTGTCCACGGGCTGGTTACGGTGATACCACAGCCTTTCTAGCTTTTCGATGATATTTCCATATATTCTATGTTTCTCTAACTACGCTCTATGGTCTACCTGGTACCCTCCATACTGACATTCTTTCTATAGCCGTGCTAGTTACAGACCTATGGATATGCGGCTCAGGTTATTCGGTTACGTAGTAGATTTAACTCGAACGTCTGCCGTTCACAATCCTCGTTAGGTCAGCACAGCGACCCGGACATCGACGTTCTCATTATTTCTCAGTCCTCGATCCTCAGTTCTCTTGTGCCCATTTGTTATTCCCGGAGAAAACACGCAACTTAGGGTTAGCAATAATATCTATTGTATGCTTCACCTCATGTATTCAAAATGTTTCTCCAACGCTGTCCGCCGACCTCACTCAACACCCTCTCTACCTCAGCCTGCTCCAAATTGAGGAGCACCCTCCTCTCACTTTCAGGTTTTCTCGAAACAGCAACACCTTCCTCTACCAGTATCACACGTGATGCCACAAGTGAGTCTAGGACTGTTGACAGCTCATTGGGCGTCGGTTTTCGGGAGGGATCATCCGAAGAAGTAAGGATGTTCGCGTAGATCAGATGTTGATGTTGGACCTAGGATGAGTATAATTGAGAAATTTTCAAAAATACAAAGAGAACAAACAACCTCGCCCCATTGAATCTCCTCTACGCCCTCCCGCTTAATACACTTGATAAGTGAAGCAAGCATCATCCTTTCGTGGAAGCTACACTCGCGAAGATATGCTGCTGTCGGGCTGTTCTGCATCACCTGTATGACTTCCTTCACGTCAACCAGGCGAGCCGTGCGCCGCTTGGGCTGGACAAGCTCCACTGTGCGCCTAATCAGACAACGTAGTCATGTATCAGCAAGACTGACGATCGAACAACGGGAGGTAATTTGGGGTACCTGCAGATGTCCAATACTCGCCGAGCATCACCGCTGATACTGCTAACTTTCATCGCCGCAAACTTGATAGCATCTGGCGCAACTACGTCCTGCACCTCATTAGCGTTCGTGGCGTCTTTAGCGCTCATCAGCCTGGCTTGGACAATCTTCTCGAGTTGCACTGTGGTGTACGGCTGAAAATTGATTCGAATCATGCCTGCAAAAATGAGTTAAGCAGAACTGAAAAAAACAACGAAGGACAGCACAACACACCCAATCGGCTCCTCACCCGCCCTGTCATGACTCGCTCAGGCAAATCCATCGTATTCGCTACAGCGATGACCACAAGCTTACTTCCCACAAGTGTCGGCCAGTTGAAGAAATTATAAACTACATCTTGCTTAGCGGTCACCAGTTGATCAAGCTCGTCCATCAAGACTACACTATACGCCTTGAAAATCAACACCTCACCACTGCGAAGGTGAATTACTGTAGGAGAATAAACGTACCAGGCATGACCACCTGGGCCCCGAGCCCTCCCTCCAGCACCACCACTAAAATGCCGAGTGAGTGCCTTCAGGCTCTCCTTCGCACTAATTTTTAAATGTCCGTTCATCGCAGGATCATGTCCGGATACAGCTTCCCATAGAAGGTTATAAGCGGCTGAAGGCTCGGGTATCTTAAGGCCGTTGATTTCCACGTATGTAAATGGATTGAATTCCTAGGTCGAATTAGAATGCAGTCAGATGGGGTGGATCGTCAGGGCGATAAAAACACCAGCATTATCCTCCGCCATCCTTTTCAGCTCTCTCACAATCGCATGTACAGTAGCAGTCTTCCCGGTCCCTGGGACGCCCGAGATATCTGATAAAACGAGCGGCCTACTCATATTCCCCAGTAAAAAACAAAGGAGGAGACCCACAAACGCAACCGCCGCTCCCCTCCTCCAAAAGCCCCCCTACGCATCTCGATACCCTCTCAAACTCTTCCTCTCTACATGGGAGAGCATCTGGGCGACTCCCCACATGTAAGACATGCATCGCACGAAGCCAGGGGTCTTGTGGCAGATGCGACAGGTCATGGGCACCATAAGTGAGTGGAGGGCGCACGGCGAGCTGGCGTTTGCGTGGCGATGATGACCCAGTGCTCGCAGCGACTTTCCTGCGCTGGGGAGTAGAGTGCGAATTCTTCATAAGTATGACGTCTCCTCAGCGACTGAATGCTACTTAGTATTGTGTGCAGCACGTGATTTTCGGAAAATGCCGGCGTGGCTATAGTGCACAAGACCTTGTCACCGCTACTTTTGTACAACAAAAATAGTCGACCGAGAAATCCTCCTTTTTCTTATTCCTTTCGTAGAAATGATCCCTTTAGCAATGCGAACTTAACCCCCACACCGACTATTCTCCACCTTTTCTTTTCTTCTTACCACCATGGAGTCCATCGTGACAACCTGCGTGGTGGACTCCACATGCTTTCGCTGGCAGCAGGACTGCCCTGATATCTACTTTCCTTCAATGCGACTCAGGCATCACTTTTGATTCCTCCTAGCAACCACCACCTGCTCTGCTCTGTGCAGACCTTGGCCTTGTGCCAGGGGTGCAATTGCTCGTTGATCAGGTTTGGACCTGTAACCTTTAGGGAAGAAGACCAATAGTGGAAGGCCACCAATGGATGATCATGGGCTGTCCCTACATGGCACACACCCTATTGGGAGAGCGTTGGCATACTCGACCTGGGACTTCATTGGTGAGGGAGGGAAGATGTGGGCTGGGGGATGAATGGTGGGGAACAGGGGGAGTATCAGTTGAGGGAGGTGGAGGGGCAGAAATGCAGAGTAAAGGCAGGGTCATTCGTTTAACAAATGATCCTTTTTTTCTCTTTCTGATAGGTGCAAGTTAAGCCTTCCTGTGATTGATCCCAAGTTCATACACCAACTATGCAGCTCACTGAAGCCTCAATGCTCGCATGCTCAGGGCACTCATGCAGGCTTGGGAAGTATAGAATACCATAGTGGGAGGAAGCGTTTAGCCAGTCTTGTGAGCCCACAAGGGCATGGTAGCAGTTCGGGCACTAGTCAATGAGGGGGGTCATTTAGGTGTAGCCTACCTCCGGGGTCTGTCTACGCACAACCATTCTGAGAATAAACTCTCTGTGACTCAAAAAAAAAAAAAATTTCAGACCGATTTTTATTTGGACCAAAACTGATGGAGATATAATTTTCTGTACTGTTGAAAATGGCCGGATGACATAATATATTCCAAATATGGAAAGACTACTGATCAAACATTCTTGCCAGGGTTTCTGGCATGTGTCTGTGCAAAGTATACACCTTTGAGCTGAAACATTTGGGATGAAACTGGGCATCCTTTGCTGAAAGATCTGAATTATATGCATCCATCCATCTGATCATACAATGCTCCCACTTCCATATAGTTTGCTTATTCACTGTCACCTCACAGTTGCTGTTCTTTTCAGGGTTCGACGCAGACATGTCAAGCAGTTTGATATCCCCAAATGCAATATGTGGAGATAAGGAGCCAAATGAAAGAGTTGGCTTCAAGTGATGTCATGTCCAAGCTTTCACTTCTCGTGCATTGACAGCAGATTGTTTACACCATTTTGGAGGGCAACTGGGATGAGCCATGGTCAAAAAATCATCTCACTTCAACTGCACCCATGCAGTATTACTGTATTAAATTTACTTTTATTTACTATATGGCACAGTTATTAGAAACTCATTTCAAGCTGATTCCCGAGTGGGGTTTTGATGTGGGACACAATATATATATATCGTTGGCCAACCAATTTGGCCACTGTACAAAAGTAGCAGTGGCTAGGCCTTGTGCACCATACAAGTGTATAATAGATTACTTGACTAGGTGCTGATGCTTACAACAGCAGAAGAGACTTCTGTTTATTGGCTTGTTCCCATGGGAATTCCACACTGACATCTCATATACCACTTACAATCTGGTCCTGAACCTCTCAATTGAGACCACAATGAAATTTAACCACCACTGGTACCCCATTCCTGTATCCCACCATGTCCACTAAATCTCCAAACTCATCAATATAGTCATCCACAGATTGGTGTGCTTAGTAATATAAGGATGACTTGAGGCATGGTAGCAAGAAATTGGTGTGGCACTTTTCAGCTCGTTGGCATTTGTGGAGAGGACAGAAGTGTCATACAAACTCCTCCATAAAGTCATCCCAAAAGGAAAAAGGAAGGGAACCAAGAGTTGGGGCTTGGTGCAAAATGCAGTCGATGTAGAGGTAGGCATGCTCAGACTTCATGTATGTAAAGGCCCAATAAATTTTTGCAGTGTCATCTAGGAATTGATTAGGGCAAAGACCAATGTATAACTCACAGGGGTTGAGGAAAGAATGTCCATGAGAGCATGCACCATTAAAGTCAAAGGGGGGGGGGGGGGGGGGGGGAACAGTTTAATCTGTGTGCCAGTGGTATTAGGTAGAGCATCGATGCTGGAAGCAGTTGGAGCTGGAATAAATGGGATATTAGGTGAGGGACTAAGTTGTGGGGATTAAAAAAGCTTTTGATGCACAATTTAAGTGATTTAATTTGTGTGCACAATCTGGTAATGGCACTTTCGAGCACTTTGATGTGTTTTTGGGCATCCATAGTGCATTGATAGGTCCACTACATTCTTTAAGGTCTGGAGAAGATTCCCACTTGTATCCACACATTACAACAGATGTTCTGAACTGCTATAAACCCTACAAAATACTTTTTGAACTATTTTGAACTATTTCGCACTATTTCGGATGACTTCAAATGACTTCAAATGACTTCGCAACATTTTGAACACTTTTGAATGACTTCACACTACTTTAAATGACATCGGCCACCATATACCTATCCTGAAACCCTTTCAATACATGCTGCACATTTGGAATAAACCATTTCATTGCATATCAAGTGCCACCAGACACAAAGAGAGAAGACAAGAGATTTAGAATACAATAAGTGCAGTTTTATGTTTCAATGATATATTGAAGCAATAGAACAAGAACTCTTACTATACTGGGACAATGTACATTTCACTTATTATCATTTCTCATTTGTTTTATGTTTTACAATACCTTTATTTGCTATGCATATTGCCTCATGTTTTCCACATGTTCTTGTTTCCTTTTTAGTAATATTTCCTCAATATGTATATAGACTTGTATTAGTTACTTAGAACTAGAGAAAAGCAATGGGGAACAGAGAATAAGTTACCCTCCACTATCATCAGATTTAAGAGCAGTCCTCTTGAGTCTTAGCTTGGATCATATCTCTAAGTTCTGCGAAATATTGTGAACTTCCTTGAACTATTGTATTCACTCCTCATTTTATCTCAAATTACCTATCACCTTTCGACAAACACTTTTATTTGTTATATTTGCTTCTCGACATATCTTGACATTACTCCAACATCCTTGAACTCACTTTGAACAACTTTGAACAACTTTGAACAACTTCAAACTATTTTCAAACTCTTTCACATGCCTTCAGACTCATTTTGAACCTCATTCGAACTATTTCTTATGCTCTCACAGACTATTCACACTGTTCCTTATCATTTTGCCTCACTAAAAACAATGTTTGGAAATCAGTGGTGATATTTAGTACCAACTCACACCCTTCCTCTAGCCTGTGTTATACTTCTTAAGCCTTTTAACAGGCTTTTGTTTGGTTTCTAGGTCGAGTATCATCAGCGTCAAGCAGAGATAAGGGTGCACTTAAGGCAGGGGGTGTCAATTACATCCTGGGTGATGTCCTGTAGGTGTAGGATGCATTATATCCACAGTGTGCTTTGATTCTGGGCCTAGGGAGAGAGTTTTTTACTATAAGGGCAACCTCAAAGCCTCACTTAATAGTGAGCTAACAGAGGGAAATCCAAAGTTAATATCATACTACATAATACAGACACTCCAGGTGCATCTAACAGAGGGAATCCAAAGAGAAAACTCTAAGGACCCATCTGTCGATGCCCAGTATATGTGATAGAGCCAAAAATCAATTAGTAATCTAAAAATAGCAAAAAGGCAGAGATAGACAGATGAAGCTGCAGGATGATGTCACCTTGATGGGTAAATGTCCAGAAGGGGTCCTGCCTCTAAGAATAGAACTGTCAACATATACCAACATGAAAAAACTGAAATATAATAATAGAATAGGAATAAATCATAGAAAATCATAGAAAATCATAGAAAAGGCAGAATAGGATGAAATAAAATATAAAAAAATATGGGACAAACACAGAAAATTGCCCAGATGCCTGGGGCACCTTCCTTTCCCCTTACAACTGAGAGCAACAGCTGGAACCAGTTGTCCTGTTATAGTCACATAAAATCCACAAGTACTGTTCAAGGGTCTGATCGAACTATTCATCTGTTCATCATCTTCTGGGTGATAACTCAAAGTGAAATGTCCAGAGCTTGACTGAGAGATCAGAAAAAGTGGGAGATGAACTCAGCATTCTGGTTGCAGGTGACATATGATGGAACACCATGCTTGGAGAACACATGTACAGTATGATGAACAAGTTGGCAAGTTCTTTGTGGTGTGGTTTTGTTTACTGTGGGAATGAATATGCCTTGTTTAAAGAGTTAATCTATTATGACAAGGATGGCAGTATGTCTATTGTAATCTAGTAATTGTTCAATGAAGTCCATCAAGATTGAGTTCCAAGATCTTTCTGGAACTGGTAGTTATGTCAGGAATCCATAAGGTTTGTATCAGGATGACTTGGAGCACTTGTGTTGTACAGGATTTGCAAGAGTCTTGCACAAATGTACAGAGGTTCAGTACTTTTCACTCCCCCATGTATTCCTATAGGAGTCCAACTTGTCTGATCAGAATCCTAGGATTCCAATCATATTCTGATAGAAAGGTATTATTCTGAGTTTTAGTCCTAGGAATCCAATTGGATTCCTATCGGACCAGGTCTGCTTCTCAATCCATGTAAATTCCAATGAAATTCTGATGAAATTCTGACTTTTTCCTAGTTCCTCCCATGAATCTGCTTATTACACCAGTCTGATAGGATTCTGATGGGAATCATATAGGAATATGATAGGAATATGACCTCCTGTTGTTACAGAGAACTGAACCCTGGACATTGTGATAAACAAAATATTTGGCATGAACATAACCACTGAGCCACAGAGGCACATGAGGTTGGTGTTACAACAATGATATGATGACTCACAGCATCATCCCCTCTGTATACCAAAAGTAGATAGATAAATAAGGCAATGTTATCAGTTGATTATGTGTGACATCCCCCTGGGATAACTTCAACCATTGTTGTCAATGTTGTTCACCAACTGCTCCACCCAGATCTTTGCCTCCCATGCTGTCAGTAATGTTGCGCTCATCATCCCTGACATTGAGCACACTGTTCCACTCATTCCTGACCTTTCCCTTCGCTTTTTTTGCTATATAAGTTATAACATGTATATATGTATGTGTAGTCATAATAAAGCTTTATTCATGCTTCAACACCAATATTAAGCATGAATTGTGAAATCTCTATTGATCACTGGCAGGGGAAAAGTTTCTTCTCTTCATTAAAAGGGCTTAACTATATTAAAAGGGCTAGGTAATCATATATACAGCCATATACAACACTGGGGATGGTCATAGATGAGTAGGGAAGAGGGGAAATAGAGAGAAGTGAGAGGGGTGGAAGGTAGGGTGTTATTCACTGGAGTGTATGTGGAGGGTGTATACATGTATGTAAAGATGGGTGATGACATTGAGAGAGCTAAAATCAAGGTGTTCTCTGTCAATGCACCTGTGTAGGGAGGGGGAGAGATTGTAACTTACTTGTATTCCTGGGCCTTCCCCTGCTAAAATACGAATGGGAAACACATAGGTAAGCTACAATGTATTGAATGATATGGTCTATCAAACATATACAGTGTATTGAATGATATGGGTTTGGTGGACACTGTTGAATGCTCTAATCTATATATGTGTACCTATTATAGTAACAAATGAATACACTATTACAATGGTTGGTATACTCACCTGAACATTTTTCAGGCAAACCTGTCTCCCAGCCCCCCACCTCACCCGCATATGAAGATGCTGAGAGAATTTCATGTTTCATCACACTGTTCTCGACAGGACCACCCAGGACCTGAGCACAGATACTCTCCAGTGCTTGATTCCTTCTGCAAATCTTACTGTTGTCAATCTTTGTCTTCTACTGAGACACATATAGTAAATATTTACTGTGCAAAGTTTACTCTTCTTCTCCCAACAACCTGCATAGAGACAGCTTCTTGCTGAGCAAGGTGATCAGCTGTTCTGTGGGCACGTTGGCTGATGTCTGTCCCTTCACCAAATGATCCTACTGCTGCCGATTCTCTGTCTGCCAATCCTACCCCTGCCAATTCTCTGTCTGCCGATCCTACCACTGCTGATTCTCTGTCTGCCGATTCTACCACTGCTGATTCTCTGTCTGCCAATCCTACCATTGCTGATCCTGATGCCAATCCAACTGTTGACAGTTTGAGTGCCTTCACCCTTGCCCTTGCAATAGAATCCTCTGTCTGAGTTCACCTAGACAGGAAGTGAGGTTTAGGTCAGTTTAATCTTTCTTGAGTTGATGTGGTGTTGCCTTCCAACAGTAATGGATCAAGTGGGCATGGGGCATAATTTATATTGTCATTTAAAGGTGATATGAGTGTGATGGACTTCTCATAAATGTGTTGAGGAATGACATACTCTAGTCCAGACCATTAATTGTCATTTGATTGACTTGCACATAGCTCAACTGAGCTGGATCCATGAGTTGCAAGGAATCTGGGAGTTCAGATATGGGTGCCTGTTCTGCTCTCAATCATCAGTGAGGTGTTTTTTGCTGTTGTTTCACTTTCTCCCTTTTTCTGCTTCTTGATTGACCTTGGGGCTCAGTATTGGCACTGGCATCAGGAATGGCATCAGCATCGAGATGCAGGCCAGTGCCTGTGATGGACTCAGCATTGGGTATTGCATCACCATTCCATCATCCACTGCATTTGGAAATGCATTGGGAAGGTGGAGGGTTATTTAAATTATGAGGATAGTGTGCAGGAGACACACTCCCATCGCTCACTTTGATTCCTTTGAACCTGAATGCTCTTTCAGGGCCCTGCACTGTTTGACACTGCAGAATGTGGTCAAAGAAGTCTTCTGTGATGCTCTTGTGCATGTTCTGTGGGTCTCTGAATTTAAACCTTTCTGGGAGATATTCAGGATTGATAAATAAAGAGGTTTGGTTAGCAATTGCTTTGAATGGGATATAGCAACTATGACTATTGTTGGCTAGTTCTGCATGGAGATAAGTGATGGTTTGTAGCATGAGAAGTTGTCATACTGTAATGCTGCCCAACATACAAAATAAACCATTGTTCCAGCTCTTCTTTCTTGTATTGTGATCCTTTCCATGGTGTGGGCAGGATGGGGAACCCATCCTAAGTCATCAGAAGTCGGGTTTGTGGTGTGGTAGTGTTAGGTTGCATTGCTGACCTTGAGGCAACATCTGATGCATGTAATGCCTTGACATAACTCATGAGGTTCCACTTGAGCTCTGTGATATGATCATGATAGGTGTCAAGAAATGATTGTGCAGGAGTAGCCATTAAAGAGGCGACATTGTCATGACTGTAATTGGCATCAGCATGGCACTTGGCATTGGCATTGGCATCACAATTAAAGATTCCACTCACGCATTGATAATACTTGACCTGGAAATCTAACAAAAACCTGTTAAAAGGCTTAGAAAGTATAACATAGGCTAGAGGAAGGGTGCGAGTTGGTACTAAATATTACCACTGATACCCAAACATTGTGTTTAGTGATGCAAAATGGTAAGGGATGTTGCGAATAGTCTGTGGGTGCATACAAAGTTGTTTGAAAAGGTTTGGTGATAGGTCCACTACATACTTTAAGGTCTGGAGAACATTCCCACTCGCATCGAGACATTACGACACACACTCCAAATTGCTATGAACACCACAAAATCGACTTCGAACCATTTTTGCATGATTTCGCACTAATCAGACAACTTCGAACTACTTTGAACTATTTCGTGACATTTTGCAACACTTTGAATGACTTTGCAGCACTTTGAATGACTTCAGCCACTGTATAGCTGTCCTCAAACACTTTCAATACATGATGCTCAACTGGAGTGAGCTATTTAGTCACATATCGAGCACTACTAGACATGCAAGGAGAGATGATAAAAGAATTAGGGTACAATAATGGCAGTTTTAAGTTTCAATGATTTATTGAAACAACAAAGAGAAGTATTCTTACTATATGGTGACACCAAATGTTTCAATTATCATTGTTCCTCATTTGTTTTTATGTTTTACAATACCTTTATTGCTGTGCATACTGCCTCATGTTCTACACCTGTTATATTTCCTTTTTGGTACTTACCTCTTCGAAATGTATATAGACTTGTACTAGTTACTTAGAATGACAGAGAACCAGTTACCCTCTCTACTATAGTCAGATTTAAGAACAGTTCTCTTGAGTCCTACCTCGCATCATATTTCTGAAGTCCTGCAAAATATTGTGAACTTTCTCAAACTTTCGTATTCATTCTCAATTTGTCATCGCCCTACCATCACTAAAAACCCAGCTTACACCTTCAAACCTTCTCGAACTTACCTGAATTACTTCAAACCCATTTGAATCTATTTTGAACTACTTCAGATGTCTTCAAACATATTTCGAACTACTTTGAACATCTTTGTATGCTTTTAAACACTATTTGTCACATTGTTACCATTTTGCATCACTAAAAATGATGTTCTGGTATTAGAGGTGATATTTAGGACCAACTTGCACCCTTCCTCTAGCCTGAGTTATACTACATAAGCCTTTTAACAGGTTTTTGTTAGGTTTCCAGGTCAAGCATCATCAACGGGTTCAAAGATGCACAAAGTAGTTTGAAGAAGCTCAACAGTTCAAAGTAGTTTTGGAGGGTGTCGAAGGTGTCAGACTGGTGTCGAGGAGCGAATACAGCGAATAAGAAGTGTTTTTCGAGAGGCAATGGGCAATGTGCAATAAATCGAGGAGCAAATACGATAGTTCAAAGAAGTTCATGATATTTTGCAGAACTTAGAGATGTGATTGAAGATAAGACTCAAGAGAATGGCTCTTAAATCAAACAATAAGGAAGAGGGTAACTTCTTCTCTGTTCCCTTTTCTATGGTGTCATTCTAAGTAACTAATACAAGTCTATATACAATTTGAAGGAATAGTACTACAAAGGAAACAATAACATGTGGAAAACATGAGGCAATATGCACAACAAATAATGGTATTGTAAAACATAAAACAAATGAGAAATGATAATAAATGAAATGTACATTGTCCCAGTATAGTGAAAATTCTTGTCCTATTGCTTTAATATATCATTGAAACATAAAACTGCACTTATTGTATTCTAGATCTTTTGTCATCTCTCTTCATGTCTGGTGGCACTCGATATGCAATGAAAAGGCTCATTCTGAATGTGCAGTGTGTATCAAAAGGGTTTCAAAACAGTTATGTGGTGGCCAACATCATTAAAAGTGGTATGAAGTCATTCGAAAGTGTTTGAAGTGTCACAAAATAGTTTGAAACTGAATTCGTGGTGCTCTTAGCAGTTCGGAGCATGTGTCATAATGTGTTGATATGATTGGAAGCATTCTCCAGACCTTAATATCAGCATCAACAACCATCAAACCATTAGATGCAGTATGGGCTGTAAATGTCACAGACAGCACTCCCATTTCTAACCAGTATTGTCAGGCACTCTCCTCTACGTGCTTACACAGGTTTTTCTCTGCTAGTCTGTAAAATGTCAGTCACTATTGGCATTGGCAGTGGCAATGGCATTAAATTATCTTCACTTTGTCTGCTCAAAATAACCTTCCTGCATCATTTTATCCTGCTCGATCTCAAGGATTACCTTTTCCTCTTCAGTCATGTTGTTAAAAACACTCTTGATCACTGGCAGTTGCATCTGGAACCATCCAGGTGTGCTTGTGGTGGCATTCTCAATACCTAGCAGGTTTCCAATCTCTTTCAAAATTTGATTCTGGTATAAGGCCCAAATGGCTTCTGATCACTTGACCTTAACATTGTTTGATTTGTGCGAGTAGCCCTTCATCATTCACCAGTTGTTCGAAAGGCAGGTTGTTAATTCCTGGTGATGTAATCAAAAATAGAACCTTCACATGCTTCAAGTTGATGGTTCACCTTGGCATGTAGGTGACTCTCCTCCTCATCCATTGGGGCCCTCTCAATCGATACTCAGTAATTGAATATGGCAGGGAGAATGTTACACTTGAGTATTTGCAACCAGGCAGCTTTTGATTCCTGTGATCAGAATGCATCTCTATAAGGCTCAATGATTCTCCACTCTTTGACTGTATATCTCCCCTTGTGATACTGTCTCACACCCAGGTTCTCTGATGGCTATTGATGTGGAAAAAAGAATAATTCTTGTCATCATCAGACCATACTAGCAATGACCACTGTACTGCTGACTGCTGATGCCTTGAATAACAGCTATATTCATGTGGTGCATATGAATGGAATACATCATTTAGCAATGGTTACCTGCCAGTGTTAGGGAGAACACCAAATTCCCTTGGACCTAGTAACCAGTAACTTGCTCCTGACCAGCTTCACCAAAATATGCACTCTTTTCACCATGCAGGTTCTAGACCATTTTTTGCTCTGTAATCTGGAATTGAAGACATTGGCCTACCAGTTTTACCAGCTGATTCAGTGCATAACATTGCTGATGAGGCCTGGTGAAGTGGTCAACCTCTACCATGAGCTTTGGCGCATATCCCACTTATGGCATTGGATGAAAGATTGAAGTGGGCAGGGTATGGACACAATCAAAAAGATCCATTGAATCCCAAACCAGGATCACTTGCCAATTACTGTCCAGCCTGTCCTCAAACATGCATAAATATACCAGAAAATTGAAAGGACAATGTGAACCAGTGGGTGACTATATACCTTGATTGTACAAGTTGCATCTGAAATGATACTATGCCTCTCAGATTTGTTTTAAAATGCATATTCGTGGCTGATGGAAATTTCAAAGCTGACCATGTCCAGCAGAAAAACTCCAATGCTGATGTATGGCTATGGGATGGAGCTGGGATGGCCCCAAATCAGAAAAATAAATTCTGAGCCATTGCAAATGCTTTTTTGGCATCGAAGGCATGTGATAGGACTGGAGTAGTGGCCATTGCATGTGCATGGCATGACTGTTATGCACCCAATGCACTGATAGACTTGTTTCAGGAGAACAGCAAAAAAGTGTTGACTTTGCTTTCCTCCAAGCCCTGAAAACCACCAGGGTTGACCATCAACAGGGAGTGATGCTCATTTATGACATTGTCTGCCAATACATCATCCACATTCAGGAGCATATTGGTGCACATCTGCTGGCTGGCTTGAGCATTGACCAGGCCATTGGGCTTTTGCATGTTCATGGCCACAAGGATGAATGCTTTTTTTGCTAAGTTCGATCTTTCATTCCAGGGTCTGGCATTGTAGCAGGGAAAAATACTTCAGTTTTTGTGGTCATCACATAATTGGCAATTGCAGCAGCTGGCTGAACAGGAAAGGAACAGGCAGGCTGCTGAAGATGAAGCAGCCACTCAACAATTGCAGCTGCTGGCTGAACAGGAGTTGGAGAGGCAGGCAGCTGCCCACCAAGCTGCTTTAGCTGCTGAGTCACAATATCATGATCCACCCAGACTTATATAGAGGCTGCATTGCAAGAATGTAATAGGCGCAATCAGAAATGGGCTCTCAGGATGCATCAGATGTGGAGAAATGAACAGTGTGCAGATGAGCAGGCACAGATGGATGAGGCTGAGGAGCTCCAATGTCTATCCATTGCAGACAGAAGCTTGCATCAACGAATGATGAGGTTGGATCAATTGGCTAACAATATGTCTGGTAATCAGATTGATCAATATCGAGCTCAAGTGGATGCACAGGTGGAACAAATTCAAATGGATAGGGAAATGGCTGCATTGTTGGCTGCTGAGTATGAAGAACAGAGAAATAATGAGATTGCTTTGAGGAGGGAAATGGAGAATGAGGAATCTGATGATGATGATGGGAGCCAGTCTTCTTTGCAATTTCCACCATCTCCTATGCCATCAGATTATTATGATGAGTTTGAAAGGGTGTCTCCTCTACAATTTCCATCTTCTCCTCCACAATCTTCATCACCACTGCTGCCTGACCCAATATTCCATGTTCCATCATTGCCACCTTCTCCCATGCAATCTCCTTCACCACTGCTGCCTGCTTCATTCATGAATCCCCCAATGTTGCCACCTTTGCCTCCACCTATGCCTGTACCTCTACCTCCACATTGACCTGCAAGGCCATTACCACTCAGTTGTGCACCTTATCAGGAGCCAATTCCCAGACATTCACTTGGACCCATGAATGTGGAGTGTCCACACTGCCATGCCTTGCATTTTGATTGTAAAAAGTTGTCTAGGTCTACCCAAGCTGTACCAAAGTTTGGAAGTTGCCACTTGCAGAGACAAATTCATCTGTCATTCTTCTGACCTGCTCCTGCCACATTGCAAGATCTGTTGTGTGGCAAAAGTCCTCTTTCTAAGGAATTTAAAACAAACATCTGACAGTACAATGCTGCATTTGCATTGACTTCTTTGGGTGTCAAGGTTGACCATTCTGTCACAGGTACATCAGGTGTATACAGCTTTCATATTCGTGGTGATCTTCATCATTTTTCTGGAGCACTTTTGCCACCTCCTGGACAACCTGTAGCCTATGCACAGCTCTATATCCATGATCCTATTGCATAGCTTGATCTTCATGAGCGATGGAATAATAACCTCAACTCAGTTATCATGACAGAGCTGCAGGCCATGTTGAATAACACCCATCCTTATGTGCCTTTATTCAAGCAGGCATTCCAGATCATGAGGGGAAAGCCTCCAGAAGAGCAGAATAATGTCTCCATATGGCTGCGATCAGATAGAACCCAGGATTTACATCACTATAATCTCCCTACAGCCAATGATGAGGTGGCAGCCATTATTCCAGGTGATGTCTCTGAGGAACAGTCTAACTTCTAACCACAGAAATATTGTTCTCAGGTTACAAGGGGGAGGGCTCAAGTGCATCAGCCAGTTGCATCCATTCTATTCGACTCTGCACTATGTCTTGCTTTTTCCTCATGGTGAAGATGGATGGCACCCAGATATACCTGCACACCAAAGTGCAAATGGAGCCAGAAGGGCACCCAATGTCAGTCAAAGATGCTACTATGCTTATCGATTGCATCCAAGGCCAGCAGAGCAGCCACCATTATTTTGGGATGGAAATCTCTTGCAACAGTATGTTGTAGATGCTTGGGCCTCTATCGAACAGAATATGTTGAACTGGGTCCGACATCACCAGAAGGAGCTTAGGGCTGATGTGTATGCTGGATTGAGGGATGCTGCCATGGGTGACCAGGATGAAAATATTAAATCTAGAGCATTATTGGAGTTGCATCATTCTTCCATCAACCCACATAGGCAGTAAAAGGCATATGAGTCAGCTTTTCCATGATTCCATGACCATTTGTCACTTTTTTAGCAAGCCAGATCTCTTTCTCACCATGACTGCCAATCCACAGTGGCCAGAAATCCAGGAAGCTCTGTTGCGAGAGGAATCACCCAATCCACATTTTACCACACAAAGGAAAAAGCAGAAAGCCTATGACAGGCCAGACATTGTTGCATGTGTTTTTGAACAGAAAAAGAAAGCGTTGCTCAAGAATATCAAGGATGGTGTTTTGGGTAAAGTGGTGGCACACATCCATACCATCGAGTTTCAGAAGAGAGGCCTTCCACATATGCACCTCCTCATATTCCTTGATCCAGCTGACAAAATCCATGATGCCCATGATGTTGACTCCAGATTCTTGACCAAGACAGAGATGAGGTCAAGGAGTATCCTTATGTCTATCATCTGCCCGTCCATCTGGAGGACCAGCAAACAGTCTACTTCAATGCAGATGACAACATTGATGAGGTTTTGGAAAGGCCTGCTGCCAAGACTACATGTCTCACTGCTTGGTTTGAAGCCAACAGAAGATATGAAGCAGCACGTACTGTCACCTACCAGAACTTTCCTCAAGCATGGGTCTACAATGAAACCAAGAAGCAGTGGAACCCAAGAAGGCGTGGCGAGGCTGCCATTGGCAGAATGTACTTTGCTTCTCCTGCTCAGGGGGAAAGATTCTACCTCAGACTGCTCCTTACTATTGTCACAGGGGCAACATCATTCCAACACTTGCACACTGTCAATGGTGTCATCCATAATACATTCAAGCGGGCTTTTGTTGCATTGGGTCTTTTGCAGGATGACCAGGAATGGGTCCAGTGTCTTACAGAGGCAGCCCAGATGCAGCTCAGTTCCTCTCTCAGATTGCTCTTTGCCACCATTCTTCTTCATTGCAATCCAACATCACCTGACATCCTGTGGAACCAGTTCAAACATCATATTTGTGATGACCTCAGAGTCAAGCTTCTTTCAATCTATCCAGATACAGACTTTACAGATGATCAAGTTTACATGTATAGCTTGGATCTCATCAATCAGATCCTTATCAGATCAGACAAACAACTTTCTGATCATCCAGAGATGCCCACCATTGAAGGAAACTGGCACATTGATGTTTCTGCCAATAGGCTTTTGCAGGAACAGAGGGATTACAATGTTGAAGAGTTGGCCATCACTCTCGCTCACAATCTCCAGCTTTTCAATCACAGGCAGAGATGGGTTTTTGATGCTGCAATAAATTCTGTCAACAATAACAAAGGAAAGCTCATGTTCTTGCATAGTGCTGGAGGTTGTGGAAAGACCTTTGTCTGCAACACCATTGCAGCTGCTGTTCGTGCTCAAGGAAAAATCACTCTCTGTGTGGCATCATCTGGAATTGCTGCATTGCTTCTAGAAGGGGGTTGCACAGCACATTCCATGTTCAAAATCCCAATCAAAATTGATGTTTGCAGGAAATATCATTTTTATTCCTCAGATCACATTGGAGCCTTCAGCAGAGACCTTGCCATTACCACTCCATCGACATCAATTTCCAGTTTGCTTGGCATTTGCCATGACTATCAACAAGTCACAAAACCAATCTGTATCCCATGCTGGCTTGGACTTGCAGACACCAGTGTTCTCACATGGTTGCACTGTCAAGGTGTACATCTGGAGAAAGGATCAAGGTGCTGTTGAATGAAAACAATGGAAATAACAGAACTGCCAATGTGGTATACAAGGAAGTGTTGAATGGAGTTGCTTAGCAAAGGTAAGTAACTTGAAAGATTATTTACAGGAATTGGAAACTAATATAGATATCAAGATAGACTTGGATTTAGATTTAGATTTAGATTTAGATTTAGATTTAAATTTGGATTGTACTTGGATTGAATCAAATAGTTGAAAAACTTATTGTGAGAAGACTTTAGGGCAGGTTACTAAACCTCAGTGTGTATTCCATAATAAGTTAATAAAAGTTTATAATAATGTCAATAACAGGTCAATAAAAGTTTGTAATAATGTCAATAACAGGTCAATAAAAGTTTGGAATAATGTCAATAATAAGTCAATACAAGTTTGTAATGATGTCAATAACAAGTCAATAACAAGTGAATACAAATTTGTAATAAAGCCAATAACAAGTCAATAAAAGTTTGTAATGATGTCAATAACAAGTTTGTAGTAAGGTCGATATAAGAAGTCAATACAAGTTTGTAATGAAGTCAATAACAGGTCAATAAAATTTTGTAATAAAGTCAATAAAAATTTGTAATGATGTCAATAACAAGTCAGTACAAGTTTGTAATAAAGTCAGTAACAAGTTAATAAGAGTTTGTAATGATGTCAATATATCAATAATGTGTTAGTTTGATAACAAGTGAGACTTGAGTAACTGTAGTGGGATTAAGCATTTTGTTACATATACGCGAGCTGGCCCATGCCAGTGTCAGGCTGAGCAAGCAAAGTGAGTGAACATCATGACAAAGGCATGGGTCATAAGCTCATATATAAGAATGTATGTACTTCCAAAGAGAGTATAGCATAAAAAAATGTCATTTTTTTTCAATGCTGTGTCTCACCTCATAAGTAACTCCTCGAAAATTTATGCATTTGAAAAAATGCCCCCTGAGCCTACTCGGAAACCTCATGAAAAGCTCAAACCCTACCAGCAAAAACCCAAGCTTCCCATCATAAAGAATGCACCAAAAACTTCTGCAAAAATCATCAAAGAAAAGAGGCATGAGAACTTAACTCTGCATGACTGGATGTCCATCTTCACATTTATTGACCAGCACCCTGAAATGACCCAAGGCAGCATTGTCAAGCACTTTGCTTTCAAATGCATTGATATTCAACCAGTGCACTCTGTCCCGAAAGCTAAAGTCATGGGAGGAACTCGAGAAGTGTGTCACATCACATCCCAATGCACTTTCTTCGAAGTGTCCATGTGTTGTCACAAGACCAGATGTTGAGAGGGCCCTCATTCTGTGGGTGAAGCATATGGAGGAGAAGGGAGAGACTGTTAATGGTCCGATGTTGAAAGTCAAGCGACTCAAGTTTGAAGAACAGTTTGATGTTCCTGAAGTGGAGCGCCTCAGTGGAGATGGTTGGATTGCCCCATTTTGTAAGGCATATGGCTACAAGGAGAGACGTCAACATGGGGAGACAGGATCAGTTGATATTGAGGCCATGGAAGAAGAGCGCAAACTAATAGGGATGATCTTAGTGACATATGCAGAGTGGGATCAGTTTAATGCTGATGAAAGCGGGCTGTTTCCATTGTGAGTGGCTTGACATGTGCAGGTTCAATCATTGATAAACTGACAACTGTCACAGTGCACCACCAGATTGTGGGCTTGCTTCAACACAAATGGCTGGAAAGAAGAAAGAAAAATTTAGGATTACAATGCTCTTCACATGTAACACAGATGGAAGCGAGTGCCTTCTGCCAATGTACATTGGTAAGGCAAAAAAGCTGCACTGCTTCAAAAAGCAGAGTCCTACTGAGCATGATTTTTATTATCACAACAATAAGAAGGGTTAGATGACCTCTGAGTTGTTTGAAGAGTAAGAAAATTATTTCCTACCAATATCTGGAGGTGGCTGATCTGTCTTCAGATATATCAAAGATTTCAACATAAAAATGCGAAAGCAGAACTGGCATATCTGTCTCACACTTGACAATTTCTTGGGCCATGGCATTCAATATCAGCTGCAGAACATTCGCCTCATATACTTTGAACCCAATATGGCCTCATTTTTCCAGCTGCTCGATGTGGGGATTATTAGGTGTTTCAAGGCTCACTACTGCCAAGAATTCTGCCTTCATGCGATCGAGAGGGATGATGCAGGGAAATGTGATATCTATAAAATTAATTTGATGGAAGGAATGCTGATGGCATGTACAGCATGGAGACAGGTCAAGGCATCGACCATTAAGAATTGCTGGGACCATGCAAAAATTCAAAGGTTCATCTATTCATGCCATATTTGAAATTGATTATTTCATGGTACATTTATTCATTTATTCTACAGAGAACTCTTACAAGATGATATATATGAGACATCTTCTCCGCTGTTAGGAAACAGTCTCCGAACATGCCTATTACATAATAATATTCTATTTTTATCTTATTTCATCAAAATGTGCTACCAAATGCCTATAAATGCTTTATTTGTCAGCATGGGAATTTTGTATTTACATGCATCAGTAGCAATATGTGTAACATAGTATATAACCTTAAATACTGGGGGACCTCAGTTGAGTTCTCTTAGGTATTCCATTCACATTTGTGGTGTGAAATGCCTATTTCAGCCAACTGATCTATTTTTAACCCATTGCATCAAAACCATCAAAACCCCCATCATGTGTGCATGCCCTGCTGCCTTCTTGTAGGAGAGCCTGCATGGTCTAACTAGCAGAACAATGGGTGTTGCCCTAACATCCATGCTCAGATCGTGGTGCATGGGAAATACTATAAAATTTTGCAACAAGCAGTATGACCTTACCTGCTGTCGAGGGACAGTTGAAAACACACCTCGGTGATCGATACAACACATGGGATTGGCAGCTGGCTCTTGATGCAGTCATGAATGCTGAGGATGACATAGTACAAGCACAAGAAGTGCTAGCACACCTTTCCTCAATGACTCAATTGCTGCGATTAACAATTAGATTACCTCTGTAGCTAGACCAAGTACAATCTTTGGATCCCATATCAATTTCTGCTCAAATTGTTGAAGCGGAAAAAGACTTGATGGATTCGGTTGAAGAACTAGTGAAGCGCAAACAAATCACAGGACCCCCACTGACCCTCGAGGACCTTGTCAATCCAATTGAAGAACATGAAGTTGGTGACTCACCATATAGATTTGAGGGAGGTGATGCAGAAATTGTGGCTGAGGTCTGGCATGAGATGGCTGTCACATGGAGTGAGATAATAGAGCTTGATGATGAAGATGATGATGAAGATGATGAAAATAATGATTTTTTTCCTCATCAAGAGGTTATGGAACTGTGTGCATTGCTGGAGAAAACATGCATTAGGTATGGGGACCTCGACACTTCTCTTGAACTACCTTGTCATTTGTGCAGGTAAAGAGCTCAGCTACAGTGCGATGATCTTCTTAACTGTACTCAATCATCATTAGATAGTTATTTTACAGTAAACTACATAGAGTAGCCATCTTTTCGGTAGGGGGTCACAAATGTCACACAATGTGACATATTTCAGTGATGCATATATCTCATGTTGCATAAGGTTGAGCTGGTCCCGAGGCTATGCAGTATGAGATAGTTGACTGTAGTTCCAGTGTGTCTGGACATCCCACACAACCATGAGTTTTGTGAGATTTGCTGTGGAAGGTTAGTTGCTGTATTTTGAGTGGGCAATTTTGTGGAACTTCACATGATGCTGTGGTGATGAAACAATTTTTGTAGTTATGAAATGCAACTGTAGCTGAATGTAAAATGCAAAACCAAGGTTTCAAAAATGTCAACATACTCATTTAAGTGCGCTTTGCTCTACTAAGCTCATTTCTTCATCATCAAAAACCATCTTGCCACCTTTTTCCATCATATCTTCATCAAACCCCTCCTTTTCCAAGTCAATCTGGTCCTCATCCTTCTCCACATCATAGTGCAGTGGTGTATCCTTTGTAAAAGTGAAGTAATCCTCTTCATCTGGATTGTCGGCTTCATCTAACTCATGCAGGAGAGCTTGTACAACCAGGTTGACTATGTGAGCAATACATCAGATGTGCATGTCAGAAGAGAATGGGATGCCATACTGTGCTAAAAGACACCATGCAGCAGTATGAATGAGAACATCATTGATGGACATGTTGTCAATAGATAAGCTTATGAAGTAGTAGAGGTGGCAATGGGTCAGTTTCATAAATCTGAGTATATCTGAAGAATTGACTCATCTTATTAAGCCCACCACATTTCCTTGCACCATCGACAAAGGCTTTACCAGCATATAAACCCTCGTGTTCCTTATCTTCAAGTGGCTTAAAATCAACAACATGCTCAATTAACTCCCAATCCTTGTTGATGAATGAGCTGACTCTGGTCATCCAGGTATCTGTCGCATATGCTATTTTTGACTTGACATTCTATTATATCTTGTTCAGACACAGCAACCAATTTTCATGTGCAACAACTTACTGTGAATGTCCTGACAACCTTTGCATGGAGTTCTGCAAATATCTTTGCCACCTGATTATGGGCAATAGTGTTGCTCAGTAGGATAAATTTGATTTTGAGATACTTGAATAAGATATGCACTGATGGTGCTTCTCCTGTTGTCCATGGGAGACTTTCATCTAGTATCCATGCTGAAAATAGATGAAGGAATCCTTTCTGGGTCAGTTTCATTGCAGGATACAGCTCTCCATCCTTCAAGTATGATGCCATGATGTCAGCACTCCACTTGAGATTCAGTCCTTCTGACAGGTGCTCAACCTGAGTTGGTGGGCTGGAATCCTTCTTTTTAACATGACTCATGAGGTTGTTAAGCATGGGGAGAACAGGTTCATTATAAAATTTCATTCCTGGCCTATTGATTGTGTGTGAAAAGGAATGAGAACTAGAGTTACATTCAACAAAGTGATAACATTATCCACTCAACACACACTTACCTACTGCACAAATGGCATTTAAATTGCTAGCACATAGCCCTACAGTTATCATGAACAGGTACAGGGTCATGAAAGTATTGCATACTGCTGTTCACAGGACCACAATGCATGCCTTGAGATTGTTCCTTCTCTTCAACATCTCTCAATGCCAATTGTCCATCAGATTCTTCACCTGAATCTATGTCCATTGGATTGACTGCAGTTCCTCTCTGTATACCCTGGTGCAAGTGGTCAGTCAGTAAACTAGTAAAATTTATGGTGTAAAGATGTTGTACTCAGTTCGCTTTTTTTGCTTTCTTCTTCCTATATCGTTCATAGATTTCACAGATGCTTCAGTCTGGGTCAGTCCTGTGCTCTTTTTGGTGCACTTTTTCTTCTGGGAATCAACATTAGTTAGTAGCAAAGTTGATAGATGTATTTTGTGACTCACAAAAGCTTCTCCCTGCTCAGTGTCTTCTATGTTCTCCTCCCCATTGCTGCCAAAAACCGATCTTGGTAAAGAAGGCTCTGGAGGTGCTCTTTTGGGAGGAGTGCAGTTGTTATCATCATCTTCACCTGAGCCATCAGTCATGATCTTAGCAGCTGGTTTGCACTTTTCAGCAGTTTTTTTCAGTGCATCGTATGGGCTAGAACTTCTGGATATCAGTATACACACTATGCAGAGCAGTAGTATGGCCAAATACATCAGAAACTGTAGCTCTTTGACAAGTCACTCAATCTTAGGCATTGCTGCATCCACAAAAAGCTCTTTAGTTGCTGTTGCTTCTTCAATATATTGTATAACCATGTCCATACCAAAGGGACCTTGCATGATATGTTGCAGGTGGCCATCACTATTGTGCACATTCTCACCAAAAAGGATATCTAAGTGGTGGTTGAATGTTTGCCAATGCTGTTTGCTGCTGGCACCATTTTGGGTACTGGACATCTTGTAAAGACCTGATGGATGATGTCAGTCTCTGTATCCAGCTGAACTGTGTTGGGTAGCACTGAGGCAAGGGTTTTCAAGAGGTGGGAGAGTTGATGATTGTGGATACAGAAGATGAAGACATAGTTGACAAGGGTGAAGCACAAAAAGTTAGCCCAGAAGATGAAGAAAGCACCAATGAAGCTACAAATTAGTGTCTCATGTGCATCAATATGGATATCCTTTTCTTTTATGCATACACTTTGCTTTTCTTTCCATTTTTACTCTACATTTCTTCAATGCTCAAAGCTGCATCTGGACATTGTCTGTGAATGCACAACCCATGGGTTTTACTGGCCATGATGATCTACAGAGCCTTTCCCATTTCTTTCAAACTTTTTATTCATTTCTTGGGATTTATTTTACCTCTCACAACTGCAGCAATTGGAAAGAGTTAGTATTTCAGCTGGGAGGAGGGCAGTGATGGTTGTACAAATTTTCCACACTTCTTTTGCACTTGCACATTTTTGTGCACTTTACTTGACTTGTCCAAATCTACTCTACATTCTCTTCTACTACTCACATTTCACACTTTGCATAACCAACAAGGATGCTGCCTGAGGACAGTCAGTATATCAGTTGGGAGGAGATAATATGGCTCCTTATTGCCCTGCACTCATACTATGGCATTTTTTGTGATTGTGTGCACCTCTTGGATGACTCTTATTCACTGCCGAACAACACTTCAAGTAAATGTTTGTAAGTATTTGTAAGTAGATGATTGGATTTGTAAATGAAAATCAATCTTGATATCTTGGCAACAGTACCAGTATATGTGAAAAACCCAAAAATCAAATAGTAGGCTAAAAATAGAAAAAGGCAGAGATAGGCTGATCAAAGCTACAGAATGATGTCACCTCGATGGGTAACAAAAGGAGCCCTGCCTTTAAAAATAAAACTGTCAATACATACAAATGTGGGGAAATGGAAAAATAATCATAAAAACAAGATAAATTCATAGAAAACCATAGAAAATGCAGAATAGAGTGAAATAAAATGTAAAAAAAAATGGGATGAATACAGAAAATTGCTACTTGGGACACCTCCTAGTCCCTTTACAGTTCCATGGAAGCTGAATACATGGCTCTCTCTGGCATGTGTCAGCAGATTCTGTGGATCTCATCCCTTTTTTCTGAATTGGGTATACCCCAAAGAAGGTACCTATCTGTGTCACTCAGGGACCGAAGTGTGATGAAGGTGGTATCTATTCAAAAAAAGGTAGTCTACTATTATAAATGGTTCTCGTGTATAATGAACTGTACATGTGATCTATGCATGTTTGGACATGTGACTGTGTTTGTGTGTGTGATCGGAATATTGATGGTTGCACCGAATGCAGGAAGTTCATTGTAAGAGAACCAGATCTCTTACAATTACCGTTGCCAACTGGGGTCAGGTCGATTTCGAATCTTTGGATGGGCTCTTTTAATTTGTGATTGCTTCTTTGCTTCAACGAGGTCCTTGCCTTAGGATTCGCATGTTACAATGTCACACCAAAATGTGAATATTGTCTGGCAGTGGCTTACTCAATGCTGACTGTTCAAGTTCTTGTAGCTTCGGTGTTATTCTGGTTAACAGCTCTGATGCTACGATTCCAACATGATTGTATACTTCATTTCAGCTTAACATTTTCATTCACATTTAGATTATAAATATGAACTGGTAATGACAAGGACATGACACGAGCCAAACGACCCATTTCAGATGCAACGTGGCCCACAAACGATGATTGTGTTGTTTTGGCCTGCAGTAAGTTTTTCTCTTTCATTCTTGTTTTTCTAAACTATAGGTAATGGTGGTTGCCGACACCAGGCAACTCATGCACAACCATAGCCGCATAAACTCCCTCCTCCCCATCCAAACAGGGTGTGAGGCTCTCGATAATGGACAGGAGTCAGCAGAAGGAACTGCTGGGAGACCCGTGGAGGGGGATACCCATGAGGTAAGCACCTACCTTGCCCGAAACATGTGCCATGTTACTGATGTTCCCTACAACCCACCATCACCATCACCCACACCCCACGCCTTTGACATTGACAACTGCCTGATGGCCACCACCACCACCACCACCGCATCCCCAACTGCCGCTGTGAGCAACTGCTCGCGGAGTGGAAATGGGGAGCAATGAGGATGGACAACAATGGTGATGATGGCCATGGCCACCACCACGGGGAGCAACGATGGTGAGCAACGATGGCGATGATGGCCACTACCACCACCACCACCAGAGCATGATGACAATGACGACAACGCTGTAACTACGGGTTTGACTAGGCATCGCTTGTCTGTTGGGCTAGCCACAACCACCACACTCACCCCAAATATAGCCCCTATCACACAGCATGAGCAATAGCTCGATGTCTGAATGGTAGGGGCTTTAAAGGGTGTGATTCGCTAGCATCATTGGGTGCTACACAACAGGTATTTCCCATGGTGCTAGCCCTTTGGTGATGTGGTGTACCATGACTGTGGTACCTGAAGACTGTGGTAAAAACCCATACTGGGAGGTATGGTGTCATTGGCGGGTGCAGTGATGTTACTCAACCTGGAAACCCAAACAAAACCTACTAATGGCTTCGGATGATATAACACAGGCCAGAGGAAGGGTGCGAGGTGGTACTAAATATCACTGCTGAGACCAAAGCATAATGTTTAGTGATGTGAAATGGTAAGGGCTGTGGATAATAGTCTGTATAGGCATACAAAGGTGTTCGAAATAGTTCGAAAGAGGTTCGAAGATGTGCGAAATAGGTTCGAAAAAGGTTCAAAGAGGTTCAAAGTCGTCCAAAGTAGTCCAAAGTAAGTTCGAATATGTTCAAAGTTGTTCGGGTGAGTTCGAGGGGGTTCGAAGGTATTTGACTGGCATCGATATATGTTTTGACAAATGAATATAGCCATTATGAGCTGGGCTTTTAGTGATGATAGACAATGATGAGTTGAGAATGAATACGAAAGTTCGAAGAAGTTCGTGATATTTTGCAGAACTTAGTGATACAATGCAAGGTAAGACTCAAGAGAATTGCTCTTAAATCCGACTATAGTGGAGAGGGTAACTGGTTCCCTCCTGTTCTATGTAAATAGTACAAGTTTATATACATTTTTGAAGAGATAGTACTGAAAAGGGAAGTAAAACATGTGTAAAACTTGTGGCAATATATCATACAATGAGGACTTTGTAGATCAAAAATAAATGAGAAACGATAAATATACGTGTCCCCATATGGTAAAAGTACTTATCGTTCGCTGTAATATATCATTGAAACATAGAAAATGCTATTATCACATCCTAAATCTCTTGTCGTCTCTCCTCATGTCCGGTAGTGCTTGATATGCAATGGAATAGTTTGTTCTGGATGTGCAGCATGTATCGAAGGTATTTTAACACAGCTATATGGTGGCTGATGTTGTTCAAAATTCTGCGAAGTCGCTCAAAGTGTCACGAAGTTGTTCGAAGTTGTTCGAAGTGCTGCAAAGTCGTCCGAAATAGTGCAAAATAGATTTGACGTCGATTTCATGGCATTCATAGTAATTCGGAATGTCTGTCGTAATGTCTCGATGCAAGTGAAACTGTTCTCCAGACCTTAAAGCATGTAGTGGACCTATCAACGGTTGGGAAATAAAAGTACGTTGGGAGCGAGAACAGTTGAAATCCGACTAGTGTATCAGCATGATGACATTGTCAGTAACTTTTTCATTTATCAGCGTTGAATTGATCTCTAAATGGACATGTAGCATCAAACCGAACATGAGGCTGGCAGGATGGCATCCTCCTTTTTTACTAGTGGGAAGAGAAAATGTGCACCAAGCTCTGCGATTGACATGAGATCCAAAATTCATACTGGTAGTATTGGAAGTTCTGTGCTCCAAGTCTCTGCTGCACCAGTACGCAAGCCAGTCATCCTGAAGAGTGCATACCTGCCTCCAGCTTCACATCGGACCCAGCCAAAGTGGACACATGATCCCCCCATGACACAATATTCATTTATTTGCACCCTTGCTGAGGTCAGTTCGAGTGGGGTTGTTGAGTTTTCCATCTTGGATAGCATGGAACATGAAGATATTGAGATCACGATGGATTGGCAGAAGGGTGAGAGCCTATATAATGACAAGGAACCACATGTCAAGACAGGATTTATTGGAAAAGGCTTCACCAAATGAGGAATCTATGTGAGTAGTTGATTTTTGAGGACAGGATCAACAAACGACCTACAATTTTCAACAGGCAAGATTTTGTGGCCAAGAATATGTTTTAACACAGCCAATGGATGAGTGCATGTCAAAGACCAAAGTTGAGGCTGTGTTGAGAGCAGAATACTGTCTGCTTTACCTGTGTGATGACTTCAAAAAGTGATTTGATGCCCACGCAAAGGACTTGAATGTTGTGACCATCCCCAGTAAGCCTTCTGAGTGACGTTCTTGACCACCATCTTATACATTGCACTAGAATTCTATTTCAACTGTCAAGACTCCATATTCAGCGAGATCTTGAGTTCAGAGACATCGGGTGGCAGGATCATACCTCACCAGCATTTTATAGCAACTCGCCTCTTGCCTTGCGGAAATGTAGATGGGAAAATCCACAAGTTCACAGGAAGTGACGAGATAGGTGATGCTCAAGATGACATTACAAGGGCCATCCACGCATTCGCTCACTTCTCGTTACTATATTCCCAAGAACACATACTGTTTTGCGACCTTCAAGGTATTTCAAATTGTTATTCGCTGGCCCTTATGATTGCTAAATTTGACTGTAGGCATGTATGATTTGAAGGAAGTCATGTGTTTGTTCGATCCCCAAGCCCATACGTGCATTCCCTGGAAGCGATTCACAGCATATGACATCATCTTTCTTTCTTACAGGAACATGCCATTTCGAGAGCGTGAAGTGTACTGGGATGGAGGACCTGAAAAAATCAAAGCATTCAATGAGCAACATGCCTCCATGTGTGAAGGAAATTGGGTGTGCTCGCGATTGCGTTTGAAGGATTTGGTTGTAGAGCAAGATGGTCGCTCGTGGAGCAAAACTCCGAGCCCAAGGAAACCAGCACAATGGGGTAGAATTGAGTACATTGTCAATTGTTGGAGCAGACTACATATGCTGCACAGAGGAAGAGATGACACATTCCTTATAACCTACCTGGGGTTTAGTTAGTCTTAGAGCTAGGGTTTAGCAGAGGTAAGAACACTGTATATCTACTACAGTACAGGTTCTCCTTATATACATAATAGTAAGGATGTCACATGACTCAGGAATGTGTTTACCACATGTATGCGCAGTAAGCGCAGTAACATGTGTGTGCTGCATGCATTGCCTCATGTATGCAGCATGCATCAGGATTTACTTTCAACACCCCCCCTCAAACTGTACAGCGCTCTAAGCAGCTAAGTTTGAATCTTGAAAGTAATTCCAAGAGAGTCTCTAAATTTCCTGAATAAGACAGCGCCAAGGTTCTTTCTGAACATGTCAGCTGGATTATCATTTCCAGGAATGAAAACGACTGTGACTTTGTCATTGTCTATGCATTCGCGGGTATAGTGGTAGCGAATGTCTATATGTTTGGTCCTTCTTTCCTGAACTGGATTTGATCCAATAAAGATGGATCCCTGATTATCAGTGCAGATTGGTACGCGCTTCAGTACATATCCAAGTTCCTGGAATAAGGACTCTATCCACACTATCTGTCGACAAGTGCCAGAGAGAGCCATATATTCGGCTTCTGTGGATGACAGTGCTACAGTTTTTTGTAAATGGGACTGCCAGCACACAATGCCACTCGCTAGAGTAGCAAAGTAACCTGTTGTAGATCGGCGTTTGACTGTGTCAGCTGCCCAATCAGAATCTGTGAAGGCTTGTAGCCCCTCGGACTTCTCACCATCATAGACAATGTTATATTTCTGGGTTCCCACCAGATAGCGCATGATGTACATTGCTTTGTCTAGATGTTCTTGGCTAGGATTAGCCGAGAATTGCGACATCTTGATTACCGCATAAGCGATATCAGGTCGCGTTCCGAGCATCAGATACAGTAAAGATCCGATCACAGACTGATATTTTGATCTAAGCATCGCGTTGGGCATTGCTGTGTTTTCCGATGGTCTGTAACCAGTCAGGAGTGGAGTGGGGGTTGCTTTGGCATTTGTCATCTCGAATCTCTCAAGCACTTTGGCGAGATATTTAGTTTGATCGAGTTTGACTTTGCTTGCAGTCTGGGTGACGCGCATGCCTAAGAATTCCGTGACTTTTTCAGTACTACGGCACTCCCAATGCTTTAGACAAGCATTTTTCTTTTCATTCACAAGTTTCTTGTTCTTCCCCATGAACAAGCCATCATCAACATAGACGAGTGCAATAACAATGCTGCCTGTCTTAGGGTCCTTGTGTATGAAAATGCCAGCATTGGAGCTGGCGCGCATGAACCCAATGGTGCGCATAAATGCCTCTAGCTCTTTCCACCATGCAAGTGAGGCTTGTTTAAGGCCATACAATGCTCGGCATAAGCGCAATACTTTGCGCTCTTTTCCCTCGAGTCTGAAACCCTCAGGTTGATCCATATAGATCTCCTCATCTAGTTTGCCATTGCAGTTTTTACATCTAGGCCGGTCATATACATGCCTTCTAGAGATGCAAGTGCAAACATGAGGCGTACGGTCTCGTAGTGGACTACCGGTGAGAAAATCTCATCAAAGTCAATGCCTTCGACTTGTGAAAAGCCTTTGGCCATGAGTCTGGCTCATTTTCTTCCATCCGATTTTACGGAGAAAATCCATCTATTTTTGATCATTTTTTGATCATGTGGAAGATCGACGATGTCATAGACTTGTCACTTATGAAGAGCCTCTAATTCTTCATGACAAGCTTGTTTCCACTCATGTTGCTGCTGCCGTGGTAGGCGCGCAATATCACGAAATTGGTTTGGAACTTGGCTTATTTCGCTCGATGGTTTGACTGCTTTTGACAACAGCCAGCGAATAAGCTTATCTCCTCCTTCCTTGGTTATCTTTTTAATATAACCTGCTTCGTCCGGTTCCCCCATTGGGTGATCATGTTCTTGATCATTGGAATTGGGCACACTCTCGTGGGGTGCCGAACTCGGTCCAGCAACCGGTTCTTTCTGTTGAGTTTGTGGTCGTGTTCGGTTATGATCCGAATCTTGACCCACAGATCTCTTCCAATATCGATCACATGCAATGTCTCTCTCTATGTCAGAGGGGAGTCGCTTCTCTCCATAGGTATTGCCAGGACGGTTTGGGATGTTCCTCTGCCTGCCTGATTGATGGGGCAATTGCTGCCATTCCTGTTGATCATCATGTCTTGGACGAAAGTCCTCAGTGGTTACTGGAGGCGGCGGAGGAGGAGCATTTGTCACATCGTCATGTGCCTTTTGCTCACTTGGTACATCATCATCATCATTTTCTGATGATGGAGGAAGGGGCAGATCTTGTGGCGGTATAGAATCATTGCCATCCGTTCCAGATGAGTGGTCATCATCTTCTGGTTCTGGAGGTGGAAAATCACCAAGGTCTGTATTGGCAGGAGTTTTAGCTCCGGAACAGCATGGGAACAACGTTTCATCAAATAGTGCCATAGCACCAATGAATATTGCGCCACTAGGTCGCATGAAATGGTATGCTTTAATGCTATCTTCTAATCCAAGGTACGTCATCAACTCCGATCGAGGAGCCAATGTGTTTGGACACTTCTCCTTGGGTAGGTAGACGTAAGCACCACAACCGAAAACTTTCAGATCGTTTAGATCTGGGTGGACTTTTGTCAGGTCCTCAACTAGTGTCAGCCATTTCAGGCGCCTTATCGGGGTTCGGTTGTATAGGTGTGTTGCATGTTCAATGCAAAATTCCCACCATGATTGTGGTAGACATGCGGTAAATCGCAGGGTTTGCGACTTTTCCATTATTGTCCTTATGGCACGCTCTGCGTGCCCATTCTGTTGGTGAACGTGGGGTGCAGACATCTCTATTTTGATGCCAAAGTCCTTGAGCACATTTTGTAGCTCACGATCTTTGAACTCCCCCCCTGGATCAACACGCCAGCACTTGATTGTAGCGCCATACTGTGTCAAAGCCACTGCCCGAAATTGTCTGATGGCCGCAGCAGCATCAGATTTCTTTTTAAGGCATTGGACCCAGATATGTGATGTTTTGTCATCCAGAAATACAATAAAGTATTTATATTTATGGTACGATAGTACTGGGAGTTCCTTCAGATCGGAATGTATTAATTCAAAGGGTCTTTCTGCATGTGAATCTGATTCGGGAAAAGATTTTGAGGTCATTTTCCCTTCAGCGCACCCTGGACATATAATGTTGTCTTTAGGAATAATTAAATTCCTTGGGGATTTTATGGTGCTATTAGGCATCTTCCCTAGCGCCTCTTTGGATGGGTGTCCAAGTTGCTTATGCCAAGTCGAGTAGTCTGCGACATACATTGTTGCAACATTGATTCCCTTGGTGCTCAATATATGAGTCCAAGCCCAATAAATAGTGTCACGTTTCATAAGAGGGACGCAATCCATAATTGGGTTTCCTTGCTTGAAAAATGAAATGTGTGCGGAGGAACCACGCACATCACTTCCGTCTTGTAAGAAGACGTCCATTGACAGTAATCGAGCATTACAGTCGGGTATGTAGTAGACAGGGTATAATCGCATTTCACACGTCTCTGACTTCCCATGACATACTACCTGATGTCTAATGAAGACTGCTCCTTTCCCTACTATATGAGTAGTACCCGTGGCTGTTTGAACCAGGGTAGAGTCCTTTCTCGGTAAAGGCTCGTAAGAAGCAAAATCTTTAATTTCACCAGTGAAGTGTTTTGATGCGCCTGAATCCATGATCCAGTCGGCACCTTTCTTACAATTTCCATTTGCACACGTAACACATATATTAAGATGTAAATTGTTCCATGATACATTTAGTAGCGGTAAAATTTCACATGAAAAGTTCGCTGTGATCAGTGGAATGTTAATTCTTGTGCTTGTGGCAAGGAAAAGGACTGACTTTTCATCATATGTACCTGTTTCAAGCAGTTCATCGACAAGCATTTCGTCGATGGCTTTCCATACTTCTTCATCAGAAACGGCAGGTTCCGATCCAAGGGAGACACTATCGTCTTCTACCTCTACGATCCTTGGTTCTGGTTCAATCCTCCTCCTCTTACCTTCTCACACTGTTAGGTGCTCTTCCAGCGGTCGCAGATTTTTCGCGCTGTGTGGGAGATTCATTTGCTCGAGGGTGTCTCGAGCCTGCTGATATTCGGTATAGACCGAATGAGAGGTAGAGGCCGCGCCCATGTATGCGTGTGCAGGTGGTCGGCAGCGAGGATCCCTTGTGGGAGTATGTTCACGCTTCTCGATGCGCTGGATGAGCGGCATCGGCGGTATGATGGTGCCATTACCATTTATAGTAGTAAAGGCTTGTGAGGCGAGGTGGGAATGTTTCTCTTTAGGTTTTTCCTCTTTAGTCTTTTTGTTCCCACGTCATCCATGCTTTCGGGACGATTCTCCATTGTTGCCTTGAGATTGCCATTTGGGGTTTCCCCCTTTGCGCTTGACAGCAGAAAGCTTGGTGGCCTGATGTGGGCCAATGGGCTTTCCAACTGCTGTGCGCCGTGAGGCTTCAGCGACAATGGAGTCCTTGACATGTTTAAATGTCAAGGCTCTAGTAGCAGTCGTGTTAAGGACTGTGGCAGATAGAGAATCGTACTCGCGCGGCATCGCAGCAAGTAGAATCATTGCCTGTACTAATTCGGGGATGGCGACATTGGCAGCCATAAGGCGCTCGAATTTATCAGCCATTTTGGCAATCTCTGGCACAGGATTTGCAGCCAGAATTTTGATTGCAATTGCAGACCTAAAGTCCGCAAAGACTTGGGAGGGGCCATCGACACCATAGTCGGTGCGGATGAGATCCCATACCTCCTCAGCAGTGTCCTTGGTGTTGGCACGCTGCCGAATAGAGGGGGCCAGGCGGAGCACTAGGCTACCAATCGCCTGGTCATTCTTATTGTTCCAGGTCTGGAGCTTGGCATTAGCTTCCGCTACTAGTGCAGCATTTGTCGCTGTCAAAGGAGGCGCCAGGGGTGGTTTTAGTTCCATCCCGCTAGTTATTTGCCAGAGGCCCTGAGACCTGAGCCACGCCTTCATTGAGTCGGCCCATTGAATGTAGTTAGAGCCGTCGAAAGTTTGTATGAGTTTTTCAAGAGTTGAAGACATGATGTTATAGTGGCAGCTGGTAAAAGCGCTCAATCAGTCCTCTTATTCAAGAAAACACGTTCCATAATCTCAGGCAAAAACACTCCTTCAGAGTGGTTAACCCTAGTCAACCTAGGTTTTTAAATGCAGCTCGCAGAGAGCGCAATGCAGCTCACGAAGAGCGCAAGGTTACAATTTGGAGACAATGAAGTCAACATCGTTCGCAGCCAGTTAAGGCGCGTTCGCGATGTGCCCAGCAGGGCCCATAACCTGTTGGAGCAGACTACATATGCTGCACAGAGGAAGAGATGACACGTTCCTTATAACCTACCTGGGGTTTAGTTAGTCTTAGAGCTAGGGTTTAGCAGAGGTAAGAACACTGTATATCTACTACAGTACAGGTTCTCCTTATATACATAATAGTAAGGATGTCACATGACTCAGGAATGTGTTTACCACATGTATGCGCAGTAAGCACAGTAACATGTGTGTGCTGCATGCTTGGCCTCATGTATGCAGCATGCATCAGGATTTAATTTCAACATCAATTGAACTACATCTAAGACTGATGAGGGATGCAAGGTAGCATAGAAATTTAATTGATGCTGTCTCAAACTATGCAGTATGTAGATAGGGTTCAACACAGTACACTCGCGGGTGAGATTAGCACCTACTGTAACTGTACCTGCATGCTCCGCTGATAGGTCCACTACATGCTTTAAGGTCTAGAGAACAGTTTCACTTGCATCGAGACATTACGACAGACATTCCGAATTACTACGAACGCTATGAAATCGATGTCGAATCTATTTCACACTATTTCGGATGCCTTCGCAGCACTTTGAACAACTTTGAACAACTTCGCGACACTTCGAGTGACTTCGCAGAATTTCGAACAACATCGCCCGCCATATAGCTGTGTTAAAATACCTTCGATACACGCTGCACATCTGGAACAAACTATTTCGTTGCATATCAAGCACTACTGGACATGAGGAGAGACGACAAGAGATTTAGGATGTGATAATAGCATTTTCTATGTTTCGATGATATACAGCGAAAGATAAGTACTTTTACCATATGGGGACACGTATATTTATCGTTTCTCATTTATTTTTGATCTACAAAGTCCTCATTGTATGATATATTGCCATAAGTTTTACACATGTTTTACTTCCCTTTTCAGTTCTATCTCTTCAAAAATGTATATAAACTTGTACTATTTACATAGAACAGGAGGGAACCAGTTACCCTCTCCACTATAGTCGGATTTAAGAGCAATTCTCTTGAGTCTTACCTCGCGTCGTATCACTAAGTTCTGCAAAATATCACGAACTTCTTCGAACTTTTGTATTCGTTCTCAACTCGTCATCGCCTATCGTCACTAAAAACCCAGCTCGTAACAGCTATATTCGTTTGTCAAAAAATATATCGATGCCAGTCAAATACCTTCGAACCCCCTCGAACTCACCTGAACAACTTTGAACATATTCAAACTTACTTCGGACTACTTCGCACGACTTTGAACCTCTTTGAACCTTTTTCGAACCTATTTTGCACATCTTCGAACCTCTTTCGAACTATTTCGAACACCTTTGTATGCCTATACAGACTATTATCCACAGCCCTTACCATTTCACATCACTAAACATTACGCTTTGGTCTCAGCGGTGATATTTAGTACCACCTCGCACCCTTCCTCTGGCCTGTGTTATACCATCTGAAGCCATTAGTAGGTTTTGTTTGGGTTTCCGGGTTGAGTAACATCACCATTCCTTGACAAACTCATTGTACAGCTCGTTCATTGTCCACTCCCAGTCCAAGTGTGGGAGGGAAGTGAACTTCGTGTTGCTTTCATGTGCATGGATTGTAATCACTGGCCTGTGTCAGAAGGGTGAGTTGACAATTAGATTGACTTTTAGTGAAACTTACCATGTAAGTGGAACAGCTGCAGGAAATAACTTTTCAAAACTCGACTTTACTTTATCCAAGATGTCGTCGAGGGCATTTTTAACACCTATTGCTGGGCCATATACACACCAGACACCCAGATTTGCCCTTGCTATTTCCATTTGTCAGGGGCCAGTCATGCCACCACTTCTGCGTCATATGCTTACTTGGGTGAGTTTACTCCCATCTGCCATCCATACTGTTGCCACGATCTTTATTCCCACATCCTTGAGTTGTGCTTCTGCTTTCTTCGCCTTCCTCTCATCCTGAACAGCTTTTGCTTTGGCAAGATTCCTGAATTGACTGAGTCCAGCCCCAGTGGTAAGTCCTGTGGACTTTGATGGCCCAACACCAATGCGCTTATCTGATGCATAATGCTGATGAGTGACAGCAGATTCAAGGATTGCGCTTCCAAGTGCTGTTCGAGTACTTGCCCCATCATTGATTTGGGCCTCAGAAGTGGGGTTAAGAAGGAGGGTAGATAATCCAGGCAATCGGAGGAATTTGTACGGTACATCATTCCCATCCTCTGAAAACAGCGATTAAGTTTTGATCACATCAGTACTTGCTCCCTGACATACGATAGTATGTGATGCAGCTGCTGCAGATTGGGTTCTTAAGATTTGCTGACATTATTCCACAAGCTGCGCATTGAGGTTTATCCTTTTTGATTTTAAGCTTTCATCAACCATCAAGACCCGACTGAAAAAAAGGATAACGTACATTGATGACCGCATATTCAGCAGCAGACATGCCAGGTTTCTGGGCTCTACACTTTGCACAGGTCTGTATATCTTCATCAAGACGAGGAAACCCATTTTTGCAGAGTGTGCAGTCAGGCATTGCACTGAGGAGGGAGTAGAAGGCCAAAATTTTTACGGTTCGTCAGAAGTCTGCCAAAAAAACCCACGTGGTGATTCTCAATGCATCTTGTCAACAGTACTGCTCTACCACTACAAGTTATCGTTCAATAACTGGTACACACATTTTAACCAAGAAACAATGGTGATAAGTTTGGTAAACTACTGGCATCAAAAGACTAATGGATAGAGATCACGAAATACATACCACACATTCTCCAAATTGAGATCTACAACACCCAAGGTATCATATGCAGCCTGTGCACGGTGTGAGAACTCTGTGGAAACAAACTCAAGAATTTCGTCGCCACCCATTGCATTCTTCAGCTCACGGATGATATCAACTTCGACTTCAAGAAGGCAATCACGGCTACCCCAGTTCTCAGGTAAGCTGAAGGCCTCGTTGCGTGACATTCCAGAAGGGCCAACTTTCTCATTATCCTTGCGCATTCATGCCCCATTTCTGAAGTCCATGAACTCTTTCAAGGATTTCTGTAAAAGTTTGGGCCAAAGCCATTGAACAAGCTCACTGCAGTCAAGTCACAGTTAGATCACAATGATAGCAATCAAATATGAAACTCACTAATGCTGAGCATTGTCTGGATTGTATATTCCTTCGTCAATGCCCTTTTCGAAAACAATGACAGCATTATCACCCCAGTCGAGGCGAAGTCGCAGCCATGAGCGCTCGATGGAAATGTTATGTACACTACGCAGGTAAATGTGTGCTGGGAGTTCTTGAATGTCAAAGTCGGGGTGTAAGATCTCCCTTAACATTGTGAGTGGCTTCAGCCTCTGGTGGTAAAGGAGCACAGAGAGTACAAACCTTAATGCCATAATCAAGCCATAAAGTTGAGTGGTCTCAGAGCCACAGTCAGTCGTGAACTGCAATGGCATCCCTGTTACAGCCATATTAGCAATGCTGAAGAAGATATGTAATGTGATACAACGAACTCACCACCAAATTTCTCAACAAGGCAAAGAAACAGGTAACCGACAATGGACCCCATTCTATTGCTGGGAACAACCCATGCATCAAGCCACTTTCCAGTAGCATCATCGACGACAGCCCAGATTGGAAATCCTATTTTGTATAATTTATCATGGCCATCACCAGCCCAACGCTCATGGATGCCAATTGGAACTTTCTTGGAACAAAAAACCCTCTTGGAACTGGGATCACGGAACTGGAAGCCAGCATTGTCGTGGGTATGCATCACTTCGGACACAAAATCTCTTGTCAAGTGCTGCTCCTTCTCGAAAGCAATCTTTGCTTGGATTGTGCGGACACCTTGCCGCTTCGATGGATCCTTATCCATTTGATCGAGGACAAGTTGCTCTGCCTCGTGTCGAGGCATATTGTTGTTGCGACTCCCAGTGAGGCCAAGTTCTTTGCGCCGCCGCTTAACAGTCATGTCACTGTCAAATTCACTTGCATGTCAGCTGGACAACAAAACAGCTGTACTGTAGGGTAAGTCTCTTGCCTCATTTTGATCCCATGATCACTCAATAAGCGAGCCGATATTTTCTTGTTATTTGTCAGTTGCTCTCTGTGGTAGGAGCGCAGTGCCTCAGCGAGAACTTCATCATTGGCTTTGGCTGTTATGGGAGCTGAGCTTAATTCCGCATCATATATTTCAGAGTACACTTACGAACAATTCCATGCTGATTTTTTCCAGTTGGATTGTTGTTGTAAGACGTTGACATGATGCAGATGCAGGCAGCACCAGTGAGTTCGTGCACTGTTGGGGTACAAACCTGCTGGTATTTGTATGATTCACTGCCCTCACCCCGAGCCTGCTGTTTCATTATGCAATACCCGAGAGCTTCCGCTTAAAGCTTTTTTAGCTCCAACAATTTACTATGTGCAAATCTGTCCACTGAAAGTGTAGGCTTGTGGGTACATCCGAGTCTTTGGGCACACCGGCAGGCTCTTGGTTACATCCCTTTGAATACAAACTCTCCCTCAGTGACACAAGGACATCATCATAGATAACACGCTGTAGGATGTTTCGAAACACGGTCAACTTCTGCCAGTGGCGGATTACATACTAGGCATTCCGAGTCACACCCAGAAAGTATTGGGAGAAGCGGTACCAGGACCCCAGGTGCAACTTCAAAAATGGCAACGAAACTCTAAAAGAGCCCATCCAATGATTCGAAATCGACCTGACCCCAGTCGGCAACGGTATACAATGTGCCGATAATAATAATCATGGGTCAAGACACAGAGTATACTTGAAGTTCAAAACCGATGCGATGCGAAGAAGAAAACATGCTGCTAAAATCAATAATCGCAGCGCCATCCCAGCATCTGCATCCGCCTCACCGATCGACTTCATGCTATTACTATACGTACTATCTATCGATCCACGATGCGAGTCGTCCTTCGAATCATGTTTCAAAGGGTCCATTTCACGATGCAACTCCTTGCCGCCGCTCAAAGCAAAAGGGTCCCTGAAATGCACAACGTCACTCCTTTGCGGATACGGATCCTCCATCATTTCCTCCACAGATTTCGAGTTCGGACGGGGCGGAGGAGAGTCAATTAGGCTTTTCGTTCCGTAGGCTTTGTCCCCTTCATCCCTCGAAGGCAGATGTGCTCCACTCGTCACATCCTTCGGACTCCACGCCACTTGCGCCCTCTCCCTCTCCAATACAGCAGCTCTCACACGCCCGACCGTGCCGTTTGTCCCCACCGGCGTCAGATTAGCCACCCTCGTCTCCCCTACCGTCGATGCCGTCGACGGCGGCGTCCCTTCAAACGACCCAGAAACAGGCGTCGTGCCCCCCGGCGACGTCACATTTATCTTGGGCGTGCCCACCTGCTGTGGCGTCACCGGTTCATGTGTGGGATGCAGTGCTCTGACACTCCCTTCTTCTCCCATCCTGTCCTCCTTTACCCCCACATCCTTTCCTTCCACCACACCGCCACTGACACTATCCCCATCTTCTTTTTCCTTCTCCATCTCCTGTACAGAGGCCTGCCTCGCCAACCGCGTACTGATAAACGACCCGATCCCCGCCCCCCATGAAGCCAAGGCTGCACCTACAGGGGGAGGTGGCGGGGAGGCAGTCACATAAGGACCTGAGCCTGACGACGACGACGAAGCCGCCCCCATATTCAGATGCGAAGGTCTCCTCAAACCAAGCGAAAACGGGCGAAGCGCACCAGCGGTGGTAGTAGGCATCGTGGGTAAGCTTTCTCCCAAATCCGATTTGTTCACCTCCACGGGTACATCAGCGATCAAATTCAATCTTGAGGGTGGCATGGTACTCCCATGGTTCCCGTCTTTGGTGGAATCAACAATTCGCTGCGCCCACCTCCCGCGTACGCCCTCAACGGCCTTGAAGAAGTTTGTCGAGCCCGTACTGAAAGTTCGTACCGCCGCCTCTCGTGCAGGTGCTAGCTGCTGCTCCAGTTTTAGGTCCTGGATGCCTTCTTGGAGACGGAGTCCAATGTCTGCGACTACGGAGGGCTTTTGGTCGCATGGATGTCTGTTATTGTTGAGAGCGAAGGATATGAAGATGTATGCAGGTGCTCTTACCTGGGCTCAACAATATCAAATAGCAGTGGATCTGTGGTGCGCTCCCAAACCTCATACGCATTCGTCTTCTTGAACTCCGAAATCCAGAACGGGTTGAAGTCTTCCGTCGAGTTGACATCCCCACCTACGTTGCATGTCAGGGGTGATCCTCTTAAGTTTCCTCAATGTCTAAACGACCCACCAGAACCACCCGTTATAAGAACTCCGCTTGCTTCTCCTTTCGCGACGAAATCCCGATACCGGACAGATGCAAGTGCAGCTGAGACATATTCCCCGAACTGTAGAGACAACACATACGGTTCAGTCATTTAACAGTCGTGCTTTGTCAAATGAAACCCATGAACCGACCTTTACCCGCAAATAGTCATCATTGCCCTTAAACCTACCAAATTCCCAAATCAGATCACAACCCCACAAAATGAGAAGAGAAAACACACTGCAGGCTCTGCGCCGGATCCTCATTAACATCAGTAACGATATCGTCCATCCACTTCCTGTCCGCGGCCATAAGTCCAGCTGAGCGTTCTGGTTTGGAGTCCCTGAATTCGAACACGCCCGTCTCGGTCTACATTTCCGTTATTAGTTCTGAACAAAAACAAATGAAAAGTATAACACACGTTCACAAGCAGATCAATCTCCTTTTGTTGCGTCACAATCGAATTGGTACTTCCGCAGAGCCAGCTTAGTCTCCTTCAGCATGTCCATTTGCTGCAGCGGCAGTTAAGGCTAGAAGAACGCGTCCTGGGGACCAGTGAATGTCAAAATGACGTCCTGAACGCGCATACACACAGCTTGCCGAAGATATCTAACGGCAGGCCGAGATATGCCATCATGCTCTTGTGATCTGATGTGCGCAGAGATGTCGGACGTGTGAGCGTTGGTGCCCGAGAGGCCAGAGGCGGGGAGCCACAGTCGTCCAGCGTTTGCAGGAGGCCTGTTCCGTGTTTGTCAGCACGGGTATGTGTTATACGACAGTGGAGGTGATGACGAACCGGGAAGGAGAGATATAAGAGAGTATTGGTATGTACACAGCCGCTCAACTGGGTGCCCGTAGAACATGATCTGCAGATGATTTCAAGTTAAGGTTGGGATAACGTTGTGAAAGCTGATTGTACCCTCTTCTGGAGCATCAGAGCTTTCACAAGAATGAGTGTCTTTTGGCGGAATGTATGCACCAATTCGCGGCTGAAGACGGGATGAATGGCACGCAGAGATAGGTGGCTGGATGTATACATACAGACTCGTCCCTAAACACGTTAATCAGCAATGCAGTAAGTGTAATGAGAGCTGATTTGCAACGTACCCATGTATAGTCCGCTCTCAGTGAGTTGTCCCCGTAATGAGTGTTCCAGTGAAGTTCCAAAGTCGTCAAGAATGGACGCATCTGTAAAGTCCCTAACAACGAATTAGACTAAGGCAACCGCAGATAGTCTAGCATTGAATACCTTTGGTTGAACAACGCTGTAGTGACTACGCCCAGCTTGGCTCTTAGATATCTATTATGAGAAGATATGAGGATGGCATACGCGACACACACCGTATTGGACCAAATACTGGTTTGGATGCCAGCACGACGACGGCCTTTTGTACTACTGAGCGCGTGACTTCGTAGGGTTTCACAAGGAGCGCAGAAGCGGCGATTTGCTGATTACATCTACGTAATATTGGGCGCATGTAATGAGACTTTGCTTTTACTGAACGAGGTAGATCTTACCATATGCCGAATGCGGTGGTAGGATTGGGGCCAGGTGGGACTAAGTATGTGGAAATACGAATAGTCTTCGGCACTCTGTCGATGAGAAGGTTATAGAGGTTCTGCGGTGAGAATGATGAAATGGATATACCAGGTGAGCACCGTCTGGGAGAGCCAAGAACGGCAGAATCTTCGTCACCTCCTAATACTCGATCCGTGGTCCGATCTATCGTTCCATTCAGTCTAGACACTCCAAAAATCCGACAACAAAATACCAGATGATTGAAATCCACTAAAGCAATGCCCAAAATCAATGGCCCATCCGGTAACGTCACCAGCATAGACTCTGGACGCGCTTTCCTCGATGATCCCGAAGCGAAAGAGGAGATAGAGACGCGGTCTCCATCGTCTCTACTTTGCTTTGAAGGCGGGTATGTCGGAAGATGCTCAGTTGTTGCAAGATGTCAGTAATCTATTCATCTAAGATATAAATTATTCTCACTATTTAGGCGGCTAGGCTATTGATCAATGGACTTTCGAAACACCTGAGCTTCGTGGCTTTATGCTGAGATCAGATGATTGGCAGCTTCTTGGGAAGATTGCGGATCTCCTCGAGGTAAGTAGACTGTTTACAATATTCATTTATCACGAATAATGTCAGTATCAGGTTTTCACAAAAGTCATCCTTCAGATGTTGTGCGCATCTCAACCTACTATTCCCTTCGTCTTGCCTGTGTACGAGCAGATGGATGCTCATCTATCAATCACATCCTGCAATCCCAACCTGCTGATCAAAATTCAATGTGCTGCATCAGCTGGAAGAGAAAAACTGTTGAAGTATAAGGCCCTTGCGGTGACGAATCAGTACTACATCCTTTGCACTAGTATGTCTCAAATCAGACTCTTGATCTTTTTCAGGCTCACTGACTGATGGTTTTACATCCATATCTACAAGCCGAGTGGTTCAAGACAATGGCACTGCGCACAGGAAGCCCTGCTGACATAGTCCAGGCGCAAAGGAATGCAATCCAGAGGGCCAAGTCCCTATTTCTCCATGTTGCACAAACATACTATGAAAATCCATTACCATCTGAGACTCCGTCAACTACCCAAAGCAGGATGGTATCGACTCTGATTTCACCAGACTCAGATGCGTGGCTTGCTGAAATCTGTGAATTTGAGCCCTCGACAACGGCACCTGTCACCCAGTCAGAAGATCTTTTCAAAGAGGAGACTCAGCGGTACTTACACTTTGAAGGTGGTCATGGTGAACTCCAGAATCCCTTGGCTTGGTGGAAGGTCCGTGCTGGCTCTTTGTTACTCAACTCACGCGATCCCAGCAACAAGTTTTCAGTCGAGCGCGTGTCTTCAAAATCTCGACACATCTGCACGGACCTACATAGCTCATTGAAGGCAGAGACAACCTCACAAGCACTCTTGATGAAGTTATGGATTCGAAGTGGCATGCTGGATGTAAACGAGCCGATCGTGAAGCGTAAAAAACACGGATTTGTCTATCAATAACCCATATACCCTAACAATATAACCGTATTTATACAGTAAATAGTGTATTAATAACTATATTTACACCATCGGCATATACTATATGGTTGGAGCCTCAGGACTCAATAGCGTTCAGTTTATTGTTACTCCTTTTGAGCCCTTACGACCTACTGATAAATCTTAAAAGGCTCTATCTCGACCACAATCGTATCGACTACGCTTAACCCATGGCGAACCTTATCCGATCTGCTAAATCTGGCAGCGATTGGACTACGAATGAGCTGCTGGCCTACAACATCAGAGTATCTTCCCAAACCCCAGATCAGTTCTACGGCCAACCACTCCCAACCGTCGCAAGCCTCAGCAGCCTCGACCCCAATCTATTTTCTAGCACCCTCAGTACGCAGGGACTTTCTGATGAGACATACCGTCTCCTGCAGTACCTAGATCTGGCGTCGCGGGCGAATTCTGGCCAAGAGTCGGCTGTTGATGACTTCGCGAGGGAGATCTTGCGTGCGCTTGGCTATGAGAAGCGCGGCCTCCTTCTCCGATCTCGTTACGCCATTCCGCTATTGATCTGCGGCGATTCAAATCGATCAGCACAGACTGACATCTGCCTAGTTCAGGGTTCGTCTACCATTCTTCTGGTGGTCCAAGAAGACAAAACCACTGTCAGTGTTCGCGACCCCGAGCCGCAAGTCATCGCTGAGGCCATCGCGACTTTTCAGTGTAATAATCGTATCCGAGCACGATTGGGTGAATCTGAGCTTGACTCTATGACCATTCCATGCATCGCGATGATCGGCACTCGACCCATATTCTACTTAGTCCCAGTCACTCGAGATCTGAGCGAAGCGGTTGCTACATCGCAATATCCGTTATCCTCTACGGTTGTCAAAAAATGTGTTGTGTCATCCAACAGCCGTCGTCTCAGCGAGGGTATGGAAACACCAGATTTTCGACAAGTCGCTCTCCAGCACTATGCCGCCTTTCGCACTCTTGCAGAGGCCCATTGGCTGGCCTTTATGATTCCAATGTAGATGGGAGCTTAATATGTGGTGACAATGAATCGCACATGTTGGAATACAGTGTGTACACCATAGCTGTCTCCTTACTGGGTACGTTTCATACTGTATGTGAATATTAAATCCGCACAGCATCCAGTCCAGTCCAATCCTTTTTTGAATAAACTTGTGATTGCCCATCTGATGTATCTCCTTTTAATTCTTCCATAAAAGCCCCGCCGTCCGGCAAACGTATTCAGTTGCCAATTGTTCCAGTCGCCCAGGCCCGTGCACCGTGCCTGCCTCGCCCACCCGCAGTACGTCAAATTATGTGACGTGGTCGTCGTAAACGAGAACCAATGAGGGACCCGTGGAAACTAGAGGCAATCGATGATTGGTACATATTTTTCAACGGAAAAACGCGAGAAGATGATGGGTGGTGTATGGAATATTGCACTTCAGCAACCCGGTCAAACTTGAATTTTCGCTCGTTCCTGAGCATTTTTTAGTCAAAAACTTGAACCGTTCACGTGGCTGGAGGATTGAACCACTTGACTTATTTGGTTCTCCAATGCAACTCGAACCACCTTGTCAACTGTATGAAACTTGATACTAGGTGTTCCACCTGCGCTGAACCAACACACTCACCATATTCTTGTTCAAACATTGACCAAGACAGCTCCTTCCTCTCAGATTTACAGTGCTGCCAGCCTCTTCAATTTGGATGCACTCACGCCTGTCACAGCTCATCCTGAGCAGGGTGGTTTCCATATTTCCATGTAAGTTCTGGAAGGATTGCCAAGTTAGGTTTTGTATCACTTTTGGTATGGTTGAGAAGGATTTTGTGACCACATAATTGAGTAATGCAAAATGGATTCTATGCAGATGAAACAGCAGACTTAGTTCCAGTCCTACACATTCCCAATCCATTTATAATGAAACTCACTCTAGTGTGGTTGAAGTGCTTTGTCTCCTTGCACATTTTAAGTCTGCAGGTGATAAAAACTGTTGAAATGAGACCCCAAGAAGCATGCTGCATACATGAGGCAACATGCAGCATACACATGTTACTGTGCTTACTGTGCATACATGTGATAAACACATTCCCGAGTCATGTGACATCCTTATTATTATGTATACAAGGTTGGGAATGTGCCTCCGGCACGCGTTAACATGTTTAATAAGTAATATATTCAATATTTTTGGTTTTTGCACTTCCACGGTCAAGACTTCATTTCTATGTTAGTCTGATAGTACTTCATTATTTTGGTTTTTGCACTTCCACTGTCATGTGTTAACATGTTTAATAAGTATGGACTTCATTTCTATATACATAGTACTTCATTTCTATGCTACTCTAATAGTACTTCATTATATACAATATTTTTGGTTTTTGCACTTCCACTGTCACTCGGCCATATAGCCTTGATGTTGTGCACAGACCTTACTCATGATATTCCTACACAGAACCACTCATGAGTGAAGTATTGCTTATGTTGGTCACTGTGTTCATTAATTTTATCAACATCTCATTGCATTTTTTGACTTCAGTGCACATTGTTCACTTTATTGCATTTCTTGACTCAGTCTGTGAATGTGTAAGTGGTGGTTCATTTTTATGGGCCAGCTTGCATATACATAATACAATGCTTAATTCCACTACAGTTACTCAACTCCTTAGTTGCCTTTGGACTTGGGGGGTCATGGTTACACAACTCTTTAGTTGACTTTTAGATAGTACACATGTACGAGACGTGGTATGGATGGGACTTCAAATTCTTTTTCTTATTGTTTCTATTGTCTTTAGTGAGCATGCTCCCATGCTATTGTTTCCCGAACCATACCTACGATAGCGGTGCCTACTTTCTATTGTTCAACCATTCTTATTGTTCTATTGTTCTTGCTTTCCTATTGTTCAAACCTCTATTGTTCTATTGTTCTCGACGTATGTACTCGCCCTATTGTACATCTTGCGTGTACCCTATTTAAACTACAATGTTATGGCCAGTCAAGCTCAGCTTGACCTGGTCTTTCATACGCTTCTAATGAGCTATCGATCTAAGTCTCTCTCAGCCATTGCTTATGAGCTTCGGTGATCTGAACCTTCGCTGAATGTCGACGCTTATGAGCTTTGACTTATATTTGATTTAGAAGCTTCGACTATAACAAAAGGTCAAGCTGCTCTTACTCTGCCGACTAAACTCTAGTCTAGGCAGTACTCATTATATGACAAGATTCTTATGAGAACTATCTGACCACTCCCCACAACACGAATCATGGCAGCTCCATCTACACCTATTATTCCTACACCACCCACCGCCCCCGCTCGCCCCACTGAAATCAAGATGAGGGCACTGACTGACTACTCAGGGGATAGAGCCAAGACCATGCTCTTCCTCCTTGAATGCAGAGCCTACGTCGACGCGAACGCAGCCGCGTTCCCAGACGATCGCCACAAAATTTTGTTTATGCTGTCTTACATGAATGGGGGAACAGCAGGGCCTTGGAAACAGGCATACCTGGAAGAGAGATATATTGAATCGAAACCTTGGGACACGTTCCAAGAGTTTATTGCTAAAGTACGTGCGGTGTTCTCGCCAATTGACGATGCACGAAACGCGTGCACCCAACTCTGGGCACTCTCACAGGGAGGAAGGGGAGTAGACGAGTATATCGCCCAATTCAAGACTCTCGCCTACCGCACCAAGATCAAAGAAGACGCTGCCCTTAACGAATATTTTGTCGACGGGCTCAACAACAAGGTGCTCGACAAGGTCTTCGGTATGGAAAACCCGCCCGATACAATCAAAGGCTGGTACACCCACACAGCGAGAGCAGAAGGGCACTTAAGGAGGGCCAAGGCAATAAAGGAAAGAACATACAGTAAAGCAGGGGGAGGAGGAGGAGCAAGCGGCTCTTCCAAGGACCCTAATGCTATGGACATCGATGCGACCCGCCTCTCTTACGCAGAGAGGCTCGAACACATGAAGAAAGGAAAGTGCTTTATTTGTCATAAAACAGGACATAGGGCAAGTGATCACAGAGGAGGGAAAGAACCGCCCTCAAAAGATGAAAAGAAAACTGAGACGAAGAAGACACCACGAGACCACTTCACCAAAATCTGCACACTCATCAATGAGCTGGAGGAGAAGGAAAAGGAAGAAGTGTTAGACTTAATGGTTGAGGAGGGTTTTTAAAGCAGCGGCCTGCATCGGCAGCAGAACCTGCCAGAGTAGTTGTCTCAAGCGTAATGGTAGTGCAAGTAAGCCATCAATCGATGCGTCTGCCAGTTTATTATTTGCTAGGAGACAAGAAAGCCGAAATCTTCGCCCTGATCGACTCAGGGGTGGGAGAAACGTTCATCGATCACCGAGTAGTCGAGAAGCTCGGACTAAGAAAGATCCCACTTGTCAAGAGGATCCTCGCTAAAAATGTCGATGGGACTCTTAACAAAAACGGAACTATTTCCCACTACGTCTATGTCAACATGGAGATTGGAGGAAAACGGGAGGAGATTAGAATGCTGATAACGGGATTAGGAAAAGAGAGGATGATCTTGGGGTACACGTGGCTCAGGAGGCGCAACCCCATCATCGACTGGGAAAAGGGGACCCTCACCGACAGGCAGACCAAAAGGTCCCTTATGGGGAAAATATGGACCATGATCGAGCAGGCATGGACCACAATTGGTAAGCAAAGTCTCACTATAGATGACAAGGGGCCGATCGCACCGAGAGTAACGTTGAGTCCGACTCTCAGGAGGCTACCTAAAAGGAGTGCTGGGGAAACCTTTGGGGAAACCCACCTCGCCGCCACCGAGCATGTGAAGAGTAGGCTCGGGATGGTTCATCTCGCAAAAGGACTTTCCACCATGGACGAACTCGGTAAAAACGGATCACACCTGGCAACGGACATGGCAATGGACACCCACCCCGAGATCAATCCACAGATCTCCATACTGGACAACTCCGACATCAGCTCACCGCTTGATACTGAAGGGAATAATGATGGAACTGATGCATTATTCACCTACGTTTGGGGAGAGCCAATGATAGGGATATTCAGGGCTGAGGAATCACCCCTCACCATTGAAAACGACTACCTACCTCCGAACTATCAGAAGCTCCAGCGGATCTCGCGACTCACTCAATCTTGGCTAACCGGCTGATTCACCTACTCCCACACTACTTACATCCAAGCCAAGACCTCTGTCTCGCAGAGGCTTGCTCATGAGAAGGAAGACGTCAAGGAAAAGTGATCACTCGACGACTTGCTCCCTGATAAGTACAAGGAGTATCGAAGCATATTTGAAAAAGCAGCATCAGAGAGATTTCCCGAATCGAGATGGTGGGACCACGTGATCAAGCTTAAGCTGGATTTCATCCCGAAAGACTGCAAGGTCTACCCAATCACTCCGGCAGAACAGAAGAAATTAGATGAATTCATCGATGACAACCTGAGGAAGGGATACATCACCCCATCCAAATCCCCTATGGCATCGCCATTCTTCTTCGTGGTGAAAAAAGACTCTGACGCACTCAGGCCATGCCAGGACTACCGCTATCTAAATGAAGGAACCATCAAAAATTCCTACCCCCTTCCACTAATTGGCGATCTACTCGACAAGCTAAAAGGGGCAAAATGGTTCACTAAACTGGACATCAGATGGGGGTATCATAACGTCAGAATTAGGAAAGGAGATGAATGGAAAGCAGCATTCAAGACCAACAAGGGGCTGTTCGAGCCCAAGGTCATGTTTTTTGGCCTCTGTAACTCTCCGGTGACCTTCCAAGCGATGATGAATGATATCTTCCGAGACATGCTAAATGAGGGATGGCTGGTAATCTACATGGACGATATTCTGATCTTCTCTAAAGACAAAGGGGAACATGAGGAGAGGACGAAGAGAGTCCTAGCAAGGCTTAAGGAGAACGACCTGTACCTGAAACCCGAGAAATCTAGATTCGATGTACAGGAGGTCGAGTTCCTCGAACTGATTCTGCAACCAAACCAGCTAGCCATGGACCGACTAAGCTAAGCAGAATTAAGGATTGGCCACTGCCAACCAATGTCAAAGGGGTCAGATTGTTCTTAGGCTTTGGAAACTTCTATCGCAGATTCATTGGCAACTTTGCCATGATCACAAAGCCACTCAATGATCTAACCAAAAAGGATCAGCCCTTTAACTGGACAAACGAATGCCAAGAGGCATTTGACACACTGAAAAGGAAGTTCTCTGAGGCACACGTTCTATTAATGCCTAACACTGAGAAGCCCTTTGTAATAGAGAGTGATGCCTCTAAATATGTGATGGGGGCTGTCCTGAAACAAACAGACACGAACGGGGATTGGCACCCTTGTGGTTACATCTCCCACTCCCTAACGGCAACTGAGCGGAACTACGAGATTTATGATCGAGAGCTGCTAGGAATTATATGAGCACTGGAAACCTGGAGACACTATCTCCAGGGATCTGAACATCCAATGACGATCCTATCAGATCACAAGAATCTGATGTATTTCAGAACGGCACGGAAACTAAATCGGCAACAGGCTAGGTGGAGCCTCTTCCTATCGCAATTTAACCTGCAATTGGTACATGTCCCAGGAAAGATGATGATCCAATCTGATGCCCTATCACGGCAGGGAGATCACATACCTGATGTCGACGATGACAATGACGAGATCACACTACTAAAAGACGAGATCTTCACATGGACAATAGACACTGAACTAAAGGAAGTACTGGCAGAAAGCATGATGTGCGATGACTTACTAAAAGAAATAGTAAGGGCCATCAAAGAAGGAGGAATGCCCCCGATCAAGTCAGCGGTAGAAGACTGGAAAATGGAAGATGATGGGATGGTCTTTTTCAAAGACCAATGCTATGTCCCAGACGACAAGGAACTGAGGAGAAAGATCGTGGAAAAATACCACGATAACATACTTACAGGGCACCCCGGCTGATTCCAGACCCTAGAATTAGTACGAAGGGACTACTGGTGGCCAGGAATGACTATTTTCATCGGGAACTACGTCGACGGCTGCGCTACTTGTCAACAGATGAAGGTGAACACACACCCGACAACACCGGGATTATCACCAATCAGATCGGACGCCACTCGACCATTCGCACTAGTTACGATGGACTTTATCACAGATCTCCCGATGAATGATGGATGTGATACCATCATGGTCGTGGTAGACCATGGTCTTACAAAGGGGGTAATTTTTATCCCTTGCAACAAGACCATCGATGCATTAGGGGCAGCAGATCTCTATCTGCACAACATGTTCAAGAGATTTGGCCTCCCAGACAAGATTATATCAGACCAGGACCCACGCTTCACCTCGAATGCATTCCAAGAGCTGGGAAGGCTCCTGGGAATAAGACTGGTGATGAGCATGGCCTATCACCCACAAATCAATGGGGAAACGGAGAGGGTAAATCAGGAGCTTGAGATCTATCTCCGAGTCTTCTGTGCGAACAAACCATCGCAATGGAAGAGTCACCTCACCACTGCCGAATTCACACACAATCAGAAGCATCATTCAGCAATTAAGAACACCCCGTTTTATGTAATGATGGAAGCACACCCTAGGGCTATCCCCACGACCTATCAGAAAACAAATGTACCAGCTACTGAACAGAGGATAGCTGAACTAGGAAACGTATGATGAAAAGCCCTGGCGGCACACGAACTCTCCCGACAGGTGATGATCAGACAAAATGGATGGGGGTTCCGCCCATTCTCGGTAGGGGAAAGGGTTTGGCTCGACCCAAAAAACTTGAAGTTGGGATACCCAACCAGAAAGCTTGCCCCCAGGCGTGAAGGACCGTTCCCCATCACACGAGTAATCTCATCCCATGCCTATGAATTGAGACTCCCCTCTCAATGGAAAATACACCTGTATTCCATGCCTCACTTCTTTCACGTTTCAAGGAGAACGACACCCACGGACCAAATCTTCTTCCTCCACCACCCGATCTGATCGAAGGAGAGTTAGAACACGAGGTAGAAGCTATCCTGGCTCATAAGAGAACGGGCCGAGGGACCTGATTCCTGGTGAAGTGGAAAGGATACAGCATGGCAGAAAACACTTGGGAGCCAGAGGCTCATTTAAAAAACGCTGCTGAAATACTGGGCAAATACAGATCCACCCACAACCTCTCTCCAGTATGAGCCGCCCTCTTCACTTTTACATGAATTTCACACCCAACCCCGACCCCATTAGAACTTTCGAACTTATTCTCAGCTTTGTCTGAGACACGGATGGCATCCAAAACGAGGAGAGGCTGCTCTCCATGACCGAAGATCGTGCACTCCTACACAGCACTGCGCAAAACCTCTTCGAAACTTACTGAGCCATCTCCCGCCTTCAGTGCATATTCCGACGATTGACAGAGGAGGCCTACCATCTGGATATGCTCTTACTCATGAGGAGCCTAGACGAGCAGGCGCTCCGTTACAGACCCGGAGAGCAGGTCCCCACCCCTCAATGGATTTTTATTATAGAACCACTGAGTGATGAAGAGGATGGAACATTCGAGATCACGTCCGAAGAGCCAATGACTTCATCCCCAACCACCACTTTTCCATGTCCACCAGCACCACTGCGAGCGCCCACCCCCTATCCAACACAGACAGCCACCGAGCACACCCCTGCACTGCCGTGGATGCGAAATTTGATCTGTTTCACCTGCACATGGGTAGGACACTTCTCATCGCACTGTCCCGAGTACCGGTGCCCACATTGTTGATGGTGGTGACCAGAGCATTCTGCGCTCTTCTGTCCTAGCAATCCGACATGTGACAATCCGCCATGTCACCGCACGACCTAAACCTAACCGTCATGATCTACATTTTCCACATCGCTGTCGCTCTTGGCGCCATCTTTGGCGTGGCCATTCTCATCATGCTGTTCTGTTACGTCCTCATTTTATTTAAGATCATCTCCACCCTGCGTATACTACAACTCACTACGTTCGTTACCAGCACCTCAGTGTGCTTTGCAGGAGAGAACGACATTGAGCTACCAACCTGGGTTTACATGCATGACACCCCGACCCCTACTACCTTCAGCACATTCACCGCGATGACAGGTGACACGGCGTCCTTTGACCCCATGCGGACGATCAGAATGTAGTTTCGGATGGGACTCGAAACTTTGGAAGGGAGCTAATGTTATGAGACGTGGTATGGATGGGACTTCAAATTCCTTTTCTTATTGTTTCTATTGTCTTTAGTGAGCACACTCCCACGCTATTGTTTCCTGAACCATACCTACGATAGCGGCGTCTACTTTCTATTGTTCAACCATTCTTATTGTTCTATTGTTCTCGCTTTCCTATTGTTCAAACCTCTATTGTTCTATTGTTCTCGATGTACGTACTCGCCCTATTGTATGTCTTGTGTATACCCTATTTAAACTACAATGTTATGGCCAGTCAAGCTTAGCTTGACCTGGTCTTTCATATGCTTCTAACGAGCTATTGATCTAAGTCTCTCTCAGCCATTGCTTATGAGCTTCAGTGATCTGAACCTTCGCTGAATGTCACGCTTACGAGCTTTGACTTATATTTGATTTATAAGCTTCGACTATAACAACACAACTCTTCAGTTGACTTGGGACCATTGGCCCCAAGTCAACGTGGGTGGATTGTAGTGTTTATCCCCTTCCACATCTCCCCCATCCCCATTTCCCCCATCCCCTTCCTCTTCTCCCCCATCACCTTCCCCATCCCCATCTCCCCCATCACCTTCCTCTTCTCCCTCTTCCCCATCCCTATCTCCCCTATCCCCACCTCTCCCATCCCCATCCCCTTCTCCACCTACCCCATCCCCATCCCCTTCTCCACCTACCCCATCCCCATCCCCTTCTCCACCTACCCCATCCCCATCCCCTTCTCCACTTACCTCACCCCCATCCCCTTCCCATCCTCACCTCCCCATACCCATCTCCCCCATACCCATCTCCCCCATACCCATCTCCCCCATCCCCCATCCCCATCTCCCCCATCCCCCATCCCCATCTCCCCCATCCCCCATCCCCCATCCCCCATCCCCATCTCCCCCTTCCCCATCCCCATCTCCCCCTTCCCCATCCCCATCTCCCCTATCCCAACCTCTCCCATCCCCATCCCCTTCTCCACTTACCTCACCTCCATCCCTCTCCCTCTCCCTCTCCCTCTCCCTCTCCCTCTCCCTCTCCCTCTCCCTCTCCCTCTCCCTCTCCCTCTCCCTTATCCTCTTCTCCACCTATCCCATCCCCATCCCCTTCTCCACCTACTTCACCCCCATCCCCTTCCCATCCCTACCTCCCCCTTCCCTCTCTCCCTCTCCATCCACCCTCCTTCTCCCCTCTCCCCCCCTCCCCTCCCCCCTCACCCCCTCTCTCCTCTCTCTCCCCCTTCTTCCTCACTCCCCCTCTTACCCCCCCCCCCCTCATGTTCTCCCACTCTCATCTCCTCATCCCCTCAATACTTCACCCCCATCACCCCCTCACTCACTCCCTACCCCCCTCACTCACTCTCCCCCTCCTCATCTCCTCCCCCCTCCTTCCCCCTCACCCCTTCAACCCCCTCCTCCCTCCTCCCTTCACCCCCTCTCCCCTCTCCCCTACTCCCTCCCCTCTCCCCCCTCTCCCCCCTCTCCATCCATCCTCCTCCTCCTCTCTCCCCCCTCCCCTACTCACTCCCCCCCCTCCCCCATCACCCCATCACCCCCTCACCCACTCCCACCTCCCATTCCCCCCTTCACCCCCTCCCCCCCTCTCTCCCTCTCCCCCTCACTACTTCACCCCCTCACCCCCTCACCCCTGCTCTCCTCCCTCTCCTCTCTTTTGAATGTTGTAAAAAATCTCTAACTTCACTTTGTCATTAAACCCAATTTTTACACTCTACATAGAAAAAGTGCCCAGACCCAAAAAAAAAAAAGATAGAGGTGGCGAAAATTAGCTGAGAAAAAGGTTCCCACCATTGAGTTATATTTGTCATCATGTCTCATGACCCTCAAAGTTGGTCATCACTTTCCCATCCACTCAGAGCAACTCCCACAGCCTCATCACTTCCCATGGCCTAGTCACCTGACCATCCTCCTTTTATTATTGACAAGGTTTTTAAATGTGCCTCCGGCACACGTTGTTCACTGTGTTCATTGATTTTCTATGAGTAGTAGTTACATATGTACAATATATATTTTAATCTAATAACACTTCATCATATACAATATTTTTTGTCTTTGCACTATCCTCTGAGCTTGGCTATATTGCCTTGATATTGTGGACAGACTTGACCCTGGATATTGCCACATAGAACTGCCCATGTGTAAAGACAGGACTCCTGAAATCCAAACCCACATGCTTCACTGACTGCCCTTGTGACTTGTTGATCGACATTGAAAAGCAAAGACAAACAGCAAACTGCAGTCGAGAGAGTGTGAAGGGGAGTTGACCTTCAATGGGCCGAAGTCGCATCCATGGAATGAAAACAGTCTCTCCTGCATTATCTCCAGTGATCAACTGAATCTCCAAAACCCTATTCCTGATCTGAGTCAATATCCCCCGCTTCCATTGCAAACCCCTCCAGCAATATTGAGATTGTGAAGTATCATGACAGGGACACTGACCTTGAGTGCCAAATGTGCCAAAGGTAGACCTGAGCAGTTGATGGAGTTAAGATATTCTTGGGGATATAGAAGTTTGGCATTCTCATCATTTGCAATCGAGTCAGCACTGTGAAAGACGTGCTCCTGCCCAGGAAAATTGTGAAGAATGTGATGGTTCAAATCATCGACATCATCATTCTTGCTCGCCAGGATGACCTGCTCTGAAAAGTATTGATCTGAATGCTGAGCCTGATCATAGATGCCAGGATAGATGGTGTCGATGAGAGAAGTGATGGTGTTCTGAGGACATTTGAGATGATCAGGAAGATTAATAGTGCCACCTTCATCTGTATGACCACCCTTTCCAACCTCCAACTGCCACTTTGCAAAGTTGCGCTCCTGAAGATCGTCTGTGTTCAAACGCATGTTGATTTTGAGATGAAGGATTTTGATGTGTTGCCAGAGAACAGAGCATTGCAAAGAAGCACCAACGATTTGAGGTCGAGAACCCTTCTCAATGACAGGCAGGATCTGATGAAAGTCACCCCCAAAGACCACAGGCACACCCCCAAAGGGTTTGTCACATTGGAGAATGTCTTTCAGAGTGCAGTTGACAGCTTCATGGAGATGACGATGCTGCATGAGTGCCTCATCCCAAATGATCAAGTCGATCTGCTGCAGGAGCTGTGCCCGTGTTGAACCTCTGGAAATGGTGCAGGTGGATGACTCATTTATGATAATTGGGATCTGAAAGCAAGAATGGGAAGTACGACCACCTTTGAGCAAAAGAGCAGCTATTCCAGACGATGCAGCACAGAGGATGATCTTGCCTTGAGAGCGAAGCTGATGGCAGAGGGTGTTGTAAACATAGGTTTTGCCAGTGCCACCTGGACCATGGAGGAAAAATGTCTGGCCAGTCTTGTTGTTGACTGCATGCATGATCTCATCAAAGACAGCCCTCTGATCATGATTGAAAGTGTCCAGATTGTGTGCAGCCAACTCAGCCTGCTCCACAACATCGTATCTATGCTGCTCTGTGATCAACCAGTTCTGAATGTTGGCATCCTGTATTCCAGAGGTGGACAGGATCAGAGGGAGCACAGTCATGAAGGATGATGACAAAAAGATTGCGAAGCTGATGACCAGTTGCCATGGACTTTGCTTCCTCCATACACTGCTGCCACTCTTGGTCACCCTCCAAAAGGCCATGGGCGAGGCAGGCCTCCCTGAATGAGGGAGCGATGATGCCCTGAAAAGTGCGAAGGTCTTCATATGATGTAGCCCCTTTCACAGCAGTGAGAAGCAGCCTGAGGGAAAAGTGTTCACTGGCACTGGGTGGAGCATAGAACATCCTTCCAATGGCGAATCCCCTCTGCCTGGGCTTCCACTTGTGAGCCCTTTGATCCCACACAAATTTGGAAGGAAAGTCCTGGTAAAGAACGACCTGTGCAAGCTCTGGATACTCCTGATTGGCCTTCAAGAAGGCAGTGAGGGTGGTGTCACACTGTGCAGCATGCTGGACGATTTCCTGGATAGACTGTGGACCGTTCTGATTCCAAGTGACATACTGCTGGCCAGGAAGGTGGATCTGAAGACGGACGACGTTGGGAGAAGCACCATGCATGGTGAAGTGGAAGAGGTGCCAGATGCTTTCCCATGCAGATATGTAGCGAGCATCGAGGTACTGCCTGACTTCATCATTGCAAGTTCCAAACTCCATGGTGATGCAATTGTGGCCTTTGTAGACATATTTGTAGATGTACTTGATGGCCTTGATAAAGCTGATGGACTCGATATTGATGTGGCAACAATACTTCCAGATGAGATAGGCAGAGTAAGTGACCACCCAACGATTGTCGACCTGCTTTCCCTGAACGTGATATGTGTGTCCAGTGTCCTGACGCTTGGTAGAGGCATAGGCATCCTCAGAGATGGTGGTCTGATCCCTGAATGGCTTGGGGAAACCTTTGGAGCACTGTCCATTCACCATGCAAGGAGCTGCAGGGTTCTCTGCACCACAGGGTTTATGGACCATGAACTTCTTGATGAGGTTGAGGAGCTCAGGGTCATTGTCAGGAAACTCTGAAGACAGAAGGCTGTCTATCTGCTCGGGGGTGCGAAGCTTGGATTGCTCATCGAGAAAGATAATGCAGTGCATGTGAGGAAGGCCATGCTTCTGAAACTTGATGGTGAATAGATAAGCCACAGCCTTTCTAAATATGCCAGCCTCAATATCCTTGATCATCTCCTTCTGCTTTGCATAGAATGCATGAACGACCAAATCTGGGCGATCTGCTGCAGTCTGCCCTGGATGAAGAGCATCCCGTATTTCTGGCCAGGCAGGGTTGGCAGTGATGATGAGAAAGAGATCGCCTCTATTGCAGTGATGATTGATGGCGAATGCATCCTGAAGAAGCTGCTGCATGTGATGTGTGCTTCCTGCAAAGGATGAAGGAAGAATGATTCTTTGACCCAGAGACTCTGTGTCCACATCGATGTTTGCAGCCACAGCATCTGCCAGGCCAACATAGACTTCGCCTCAAATGGTGTCCTGATTCATCAAAATCCAACGCAACTGATCCTGCTCAGCAGTGGCCCATCCATCACACACAAACTCCTGAAAGAACGTTCCAGTCAGAAAGATATGCTGGGGCTCAACAGCAGGCGGTCGAAGGTGGAGGCGATAGCAGTAGAATTTGGATTTGGAGACATGTTTGTAAACTCTGGCACCACCTCAGTTGTTGGCATCGACAACTGCATACTCGATTTGAGGGTGCCATTGGAGCTGGCCAGTAGGAAACAGCAAAACATAGTGAAGGCCCGGATAGAGGGGATGGACGTCACTGATGCGCTGAAGGGGAGGCCCATGCCTGCAGTAGAGAACAATGTCGCGTGTGCTCTCTGGCTGATTGCCATCACCTGAAAGAATGACAGCAATTTCATTGTTGGTAGCATCGGGGAGATTATAGCAGCGACGGTCACAGGATTGATCAAAATGCAAAGCTATCTTGCACTGCTGGTGTGGAGGCAAGTTCCTGGTGAGCTCATGAGCCTGCTTGTACATCTGAACTGCTGGATGGTGACAGTGGAGCATGTCCTGAAAAGTGAGCAAAGTGTGGTGATGGAGGTGAGTGTTCCAGGCATTGGCCATGCAAAAGTTGACAGTGTCAGCTGGATCATAAATATATAGCTGAGCGTAAACAGGAGGTTCACCCTCTGGTGGAAGCAGAAATCCAATCTTGTGGGACAGCTCGCCATGGAGTTTGTAGACATAGAGACCGACACCATCATTCACAGCCTCTTCGCCCTCATTGACCGACTCGTCAATCTTGCGACCGATAGAAGTCATGGTGAGTGCATTATTGTAAGTGCGGATGTGATCATGAAATGATTTTCCAATGTCATCCTGAGCAGTGAGCAATTGTATAAGCTCAGGTGGGACTGGGTGAAGAGGTGGCAAAGCAATCTTTCCACTCAGGCAGCACATGCCAAATCGAGGATGAATATTTGAGGATTTCATAAGACGTTCAGCCATCCAGTGCAAAGCATAGCAATCAGGGCACTCCACATCCATATTTCCCAGATGATGAACAGGCCAATCTAAATTAAATGGCTGGCAGGCAGGAGGCAAAACAGGCAGAGGTGGTGGTGGTGGTGGTACAGGATCAATCTTGGATAATCAAGTCAGTCACCAAATTGATAAAAACAATATCACCATGCTTACATGTGGAGGTACATTGGCTACAGGAACAGCAGGAGCAGGAACAGCAGGAACAGCAGGAACAGCCAGAGGTGGGGGAGGTAGAGGGAGAGGTAGAGGTGGCTACATCATTATTCAGTCAGACCATTGCACATGATGTAGAATTTAATTCAACATACAGCAGCCAGAGGTGGAAGTGCTGCATGCTGCACAGCAAGTGCAGCCCAAGCCATTGCAGGAACCATTGGTGGAGGAGCCATTGGTAGAGGTATATTGGCCACAGGAATGAGAGGTGCAGGAACAGGAGGAACAGGAGCTGGAGGGTCAAAAACAGGAGGCAGAAAAGGCTGCATCAGTATTATGTTGTTAATTAACCTGTGTCACATAGAAGAATATGTAATCCAACATACAGCTACAGCAGGAATAAGTGGTGGAACTTGATGTCCAGGCCAGGCCATCAGAGGAGCGACAGGAATGGGAGGTGCAGGAACCAAAGAAACAGGAGCTGGAGGGTCAAAAACAGGAGGAAGACTCAAAGGTGGAACTTGCAGCCCAGCCTGGGCGATTGCATGAGTAGCAGGAATGGGAGGTGGAGGTGCAACAGGAATAGCAGGTGCGGGAGCCATAGGAATGGGAGGTGCAGGAATTGGAGGTGCAGGAACAGGAGGGTCAAAAACAGGAGGGGCAGGAGGGGCAGGAAAAAAATATGGGAGAGCTGCATTGTGTAAAGGAGCAACCACAGGCAGAGGTGGAGCTGCATGAATTGAGTCTCTTCCCCTCCCTCTTCCTCTTCCTCTTCCTCTGCCTCTCACCACCTGTGGAAGGGGAGGAAGTGCTGCCAGCTGTTGTGCCAAATGAGGAGGAAGGTGGTTGTATTGAGGAGGTGGAGGTGGAGGGGCGAGAAAAGGATCGGTGTCATTCCTATTCAGCAAACCACCATGGGGAGGTGGCACTGGCAGCAAAGGCTGGGCAATGTTTATTGTGCGAGCATGGTGTGGAGTCTGGTGGTGAGTAGGGCTATCCAAGGTCCATTGGTCCTGTTCAGTTTGCTGCGTGGCCATCTGGATCCGTTGAGGAGTGTTGGGCAGAGTTGGGTCCATGGGAATCGGGGAGCTCTCTTACAGCAGCAGAGGAGGTGAGATTCTTGTAGGAGGCTGTGAAATCAGTGCAAACAGTGGCAGTTGATAGTGGAGTGACTTCCAAAAATGGAAGGGGAGGCAACTGCAAACCCGCCAGCCCAATCTCCCTGCACACTGTGCCCTGAGAGAGGTCCAAAAAACAACTGGCAGACACTGTTTTTGTTAAAAAAAGAGAAGCCAGGGAGGTAGGACTTCACAGAGCTCCACCTTGGTCTACAGATACCCCAAGAATGCAAAAAGAACCCCACTGGAAAAGAGCCCAGAGCCAGAAAGACAGCAGAAAAGCTAGAAGTGGCCAAAAATCAGCCGAAAATTTGGTTCCTACACCCAGTAAGCTGAAAATTAGCCGAAAATATTGTTCCTACACTCAGTTATTAGATTTGTCATGATAGGAACACCTTATTATATTTGTCATCAGGCCAAACATCAGCTGAAAAATTATGTTATGATGGGAACAGTTATTGCATTTGTGATCAGGCCCAAAATTTAGCCGAAATTTTTTTGTTATGATGGGAACAGTTATTACAAATGTGATCAGGCCAAAAAATAGCCAAAATTTTTTTCGGCTAATTTTTGTCACCCAGTTATTAGCCGAGAATTTACTTCCCACACCTTGTAATATTTGTCATCATTTCTCACATCTCTCTAGAGTCTCATGGCATGATGCTGTTCTCACCCCTTCGGAGTTTGTCAGCATTCCCACACCACATTCACGTGACCGATCTCGCTTTATTATGGATAAAGGAGAACCTGTACCATAGTAGATATATAGTGTTCTTACCTCTGCTAAACCCTAGCTCTAAGACTTACTAAACCCCAGGTAGGTTATAAGGAATGTGTTGTCTCTTCCTCTGTGCAGCATACATAGTGTGCTCCAACAGGTTATGGGCCCTGCTGGGCACATCGTGAACACACCTTAACTGGCTGCAAATGACATTGAATCCATTGTCTCCAAATTATAATCTTGCACTCTTCGTGAGCTGCACTTAAAAAGCTAGATTGACTAGGGTTAACCACTCTGAAGGAGTGTTTTTGCCTGAGACTATGGAACATGTTTTCTTGGATAGAAGACTGATTGAGCACTTTTACCAGCTGCCACCACAGAATGATGTCTTCAACCCTTGAAAAACTCATACAAACTTTTGATGGCTCCAATTACATTCAATGGGCTGACTCCATGAAGGCATGGCTCAGGCCTCTGGCAAATAACTAGTGGGATGGAACTAAAACCGCCTCCGGCACCTCCTTTGACAGCGACAAATGCTGCACTTGTAGCAGATGCTACTGCCAAGCTCCAGACCTGGAGCAACAAAAATGACCAGGCTATTGGTAGCCTAGTGCTCCACCTGGCCCCCTCCATTCAGCAGCATGCCAACACCAAGGACACTGCTGAGGAGGTGTGGGATCCCATTCACACCGATTATAGTGTCAATGGTCCCTCCCAAGTCTTTGTGGACTTTAGGTCTGCAATTGCAATCAAAATTCCGGCTGCTAATCCCATGCCAGAGATTGCCAAGATGGCTGACAAATTCGAGTGCCTTATGGCTGCCAACGTCGCCATCCCTGAATTAGTACAGGCAATGATTCTACTTGCTGCGATGCCACATGAGTATGATTCTCTATCTGCCACAGTCCTTAACACGACCGCTACTAGAGCCTTGATGTTTAAGCATGTCAAGGACTCCATTGTCGCTGAGGCCTCATGGCGCATGGCAGTTGGAAAGCCCATCAGCCCGCCTCAGGCCACCAAGCTTTCCGCTGTCAAGCACAAAGGTGGAAACCCCAAATGGCAATCTCAGGGCAACAATGGAGATTCATCCTGAAAACATGGATGACGTGGGGACAAAAAGACTAAAGAGGAAAAGCCTAAAGAGAAACATACCCACCTCACCTCAAATGCCTTTACTACCATAAATGGTAATGGCACCATCATACTGCCGATGCAGCTCATCCAGTGCATCGAGAAGCATGAACATACTCCCACAAGGGATCCTTGCTGCCGACTGCCTGCACAGGCATATATGGGCATGGCCTCTACCTCTCATTTGGTCTACACCAAATATCAGCAAGCTCGAGACACCCTTGAGCAAATGAATCTCCCATGCAGCACAAAAAATCTGCGACCGCTGGAAGAGCACCTAATGGTGCGAGGAGGTAAGAGGAAGAGGATCGAACCAGAACCAAGAATTGTGGAGGTAGAAGACAATAGTGTCTCCCTCAGATTGGAACCTGTGGTTTCTGATGAGGAAGTATGGAAAGCCATCGACGAAATGCTCATCGATGAACTGCTTGAAACAGGAGCATATGATGAAAGGTCAGTCCTTTTCTCTGCCACAAGCACAAAGATTAATATTCCAATGATCACAGTAAACTTTTCATGTGAAATTTTACTGCTACTAAATGTATCATTGAACTATTTATATCTTAATGAATGTGTTATGTGTGCAAATGGAAATTGTAAGAAAGGTGCTGACTGGATCATAGATTCAGGCACATCAAAACACTTCACTGGTGAAATAAAAAATTTCACTTCTTACAAGCCTTTACCAAGAAAGGACTCTACTCTGGTTTAAACAGCCATGAGTACTACTCATATAGTAGGAAAAGGAGCAGTCTTCATTAGACATCAGGTAGTATGTCATGGGAAGTCAAAAACATGTGAAATGTGATTATACCTTGTCTACTACATACCTGACTGTAATGCTCAATTACTGTCAATGGGCATCTTCTTACAAGATGGAAGTGATGTGCATGGTTCCTCCACACACATTTCATTTTTCAAGCAAGGAAACCCAATTATGGATTGCATCCCTCTTATGAAATGTGACATGATTTATTGGGCTCAGACTCATATATTGAGCACCAAAAGAATCAATGTCGCGATGATGTACATCGCAGACTACTTGACTTGGCATAGGCAACCTGGACACCCATCCAAAGAGGCACTAGGGAAAATGCCTAATAGCACCATAAAATTTCCAAGGAATTTAATTATTCCTAAAGACAAAATTATATGTCCAGGGTGCACTGAGGGGAAAATGACCTCAAAAATTTATCCCAAATCAAATTCACATGCAGAAAAACTCTTTGAATTAATACATTCCAATCTAAAGGAACTCCCAGTACTATTGTACCATAAACATAAATACTTTATTGTATTTCTAAATGACAAGACATCACATATCTGGGTCCAATGCCTCAGAAAGAAATCTGATGCTGCTGCAGCCATCAGACAATTTTGGGTGGTATCTTTGACCCAGTATGGCGCTACAATCAAGCACTGGTGTGTCAATCCAGGGGGGGAGTTCAAAGATTGTGAGCTACAAAATGTGCTCAAGGATTTTGGCATCAAAATAGAGATGTCCACACCCATGTTCACCAACAGAATGGGTGTGCAGAGTGCACCATAAGAACAATAATGGAAAAGTCGCAAACCCTGTGATTTACCACTTGTCTACCACAATCATGGTGGGAATTTTGCATTGAACATGCAACACACCTATGCAACTGAACCCCAATAAGGTGCCTGAAATGGCTGACATTAGTTGAGGACCTGACAAAGGTCTGCCCAGATCTAAATAATCTGAAGGTTTTTGGTTGCGGTGCTTACATCTATCTACCCAATGAGAAGCATCCAAACACATTAGCTTCTCGATTGGAGTTAATGATGTACCTTGGATTAGAAGATGGCATTAAAGCATACTGTTTTATGCGACCTAGTGGCACAATATTCATTGGTGCTATGGCACTATTTGATGAAACGTTGTTCCCATGCTGTCCTGGAGCTAAAACTCCTGCCAAGACAGACCTTGGTGATTTTCCACCTCCAGAACCAGAAGATAATGACCACTCATCTGGAATGGATGGCGATGATTCTATACTGCCACAAAATCTGCCCCTTTCTCCATCATCAGAAAATGATGATGATGATGATGTACCAAGCGAGCAAAAGGCACATGATGATGTGACTGATGCTCCTCCTCTGCTGCCTCCAGTAATCACTGAGGACTTTCATCCAAGACATGATGATTAACAGGAATGGCAGCAATTGCCCCGTCGATCAGGCAGGCAGAGGAACATCCCAAACCGTCCTGGCAATACCTATGGAGAGAAGTGACTCCCCTCTGACATAGAGAGAGAAATTGCACATGATCAATATTGGAACAGATCTGTGGGTCAAGATTCAGATCATGACCAAACACGACCACAATCTCAACAGAAAAAACTGGTTGCTGGACCGAGTTTGGCACCCCATGAGAGTGTGCCCAATTCCAATGATCAAGAACATGATCATTCAATGGGGGAACCAGATGAAGCAGGTTATATTAAAAAGATAACCAAGGAAGGAGGAGATAAACTTATTTGCTGGCTGTTGTCAAAAGCAGTCAAACCATCAAGCAAAATAAACCAAGTTCCAAACCAATTTTGCGATATTGCGTGCCTACCACAGCAGCAGCAATGTGAGTGGAAACAAGCTTGTCATGAAGAATTAGAGGCTCTTCATAAGCGACAAGTTTATGACATCATCGATCTTCCACATGATCAAAAAATGATCAAAATTAGATGGGTTTTCTCCATGAAATCGGATGGAAGAAAACGAGCCAGACTCGTGGCCAAAGGCTTTTTACAAATTGAAAGTGTTGACTTTGATAAGATTTTCTCACCAGTAGTCTGCTATGAGACCATGTGCCTCATGTTTGCACCTGCATCTCTAGAAGGCATGTATATGACTGGTCTAGATGTAAAAACTGCATTCTTATATGGCAAACTAGAAGAGGAGATCTATATGGATCAACCTGAGGGTTTCAGACTCGAGGGAAAAGAGCGCAAAGTAATGCGCTTACGCTGAGCATTGTATGGCCTTAAACAGGCCTCACTTGCATGGTGGAAAGAGCTAGAGGCATTTAGGCACACTATTGGGTTTGTGCATGCCAGCTCTGATGCTGGCAATTTCATACACAAGGATCCTAAGACAGGCAGCATTGTTATTGCACTGGTCTATGTTGATGATGGCTTGTTCATGGGGAAGAACAACTCCAGCTTCCCCTGATGCAATCAACTGTCTAGGATTGATTCGACTTCATACTTTGTCAACTGTAGGTGGAGGAGAAGGGCATGAGTGATGTTCCAGGAAGGGATCCATAGGGGCTGGGAGATGTTTCATGACATGGAAAACAGGGTGAAGTCTGGACATGGATGGTAGGAGGCATACATAGGTGATAGGCATGTGACCCAACACATTTGATGATGGGGAAGGGTCCAAAAAAGCGATGAGTGAGTTTTTTGGATGGTTGAGGAGTGGAGATGTTACTGGAGTCCAGATAAACACAATCACCAACCTTGTATGTGAGTGTGAGTGAGTGGCATTGGCTGTAGAAGTGTGCCATGTCATCCTTTGCCTTAGCCAGAGCTGCCTCTGTCTCCTTCAAAGTGTTTTTCATCCACTCTGTGAACTCATTCACCATCTCCAAGTGCATGGAGCTTGATGAGGTTCGAAGCCCATGCATGGGTGTTGCCTTGTGTCTAAGAGGAAGGGAGTCTGTTGGATGGAGGAATGGACATGATTGTTGCACCCAAACTCAGCCATTGGAAGAAAATCCTCCCAATCATCCTAATGCTCATTGATGAAGATGTGAATGTACCACTCCAGCTCTTGGTTGACATGTTTTGTCTGTCCATCAGTCTGTGGGTGGTAAGCAGTGGAGGCCAGAAGTTCAATCCCCAGTAGATGGTGCAGCTCACAGGTGAACTCCACAATAAACTGAGGCCCTCAATTGCAGAGGAATGTGCCTGGTAGTCCATGAAGCTTCTACACATGGCCATAGGTAGAGTCAAGCAACTTCAAGTGCTGTGACAGTCATGTGAGTGGGGATGAAGTGAGCTTGCATTCCAGCAGAGTTGACTGTGCACATTACTACATCAAACCCATTGGACTCAGGCAACTTTACCACAAAATCCACACTGACAATATCCCAATGGTTCTCCAGAACAGGAAGGGGATGTAACTTGCCATTGGGCTTGCATTGTGGAACCCTGGTGCATAAACAGAGGTCACAGGTGCAAAAATATTGACCAACCAGTGATTACATCTGATGCCACCAGTAGTTTTATGATATAAGTTTCAATGTCTTCCAGCTTCCAGGATGGCCAGCAATCAGTGAATTGTGGTGTTGGGAGATGATTCATTGTTGAAGCTGAGGGTTGTTGGGGACATAGATGTGCTCACAGGAGTACAAGAGGTTGTCCTTTTCCACCCACTCTGCAGCATGAAGTGAAAGAGTGGACCCCTTCCTCAGTTCCTTCACTGCTATGATGACTGCATCCTTGTGTAAACTGCTATAGTTCACATGACAAATGTCACATAGGATGTTCCACTCCTCACCCTCTAGGGCAACACCTTCCAATGCCTGAACCATGAACATGTCTGGTTGCAACAACCCATTGCCTTGATTGTCATTGCTCCCATCTCCATGATCTGGATGATGAGAGAGGGCATCAGTCTTCCCCATGCTACAACCCAGACAGTGATGCAAGGAGAAATCAAACCTGGAAAGATACAAGGACCAATGACCTTGGCAGCAGTTCAACTTCTTGGGTGTCATGAAGTACTTGAAATTTTTGTGATCCATCCAAATCTTGACCTTGTGTTGTGCACCTACAGGAAATGCTGCTACTCCTGAAGTGCACATATTATCACCAACATCTCCTTGTCATGGATCTCTTAATTTTGCTCCACAGGATCAAGTCTCTTTGAGTAGAATGTAGCTGGATGCCACCTTTGATCCTCTGGAGACTGCTGAGACAATACGGCGCTTGTTGCAAAGTTGGAACTATCAGCTTTTACATGAAAGGGGTGTGGGTAGTCAGCAAAAATAAGGATTGGAGTGGATGTGACCATCTCCTTGAGCTTCTCAAATGCCTCCTGTTGTGCATTTCCCCATCTCCATGCATCCTTTGCAGTGAGATTGAATAGTGGTCATGCATGATGTGAGAAGTCCTTGATGAAGCATCAATAGAAGTTGATGGAGCCCAAAAAGGACTGCACCTTATTCTTGTTCATGGGTGTGGACCAAGCTGTAACACTAGCAACCTTGACAGGGTCCATCTCTATGGGCCCATCTGAAATGATCAAGCCCAAGTACTCAATCCAAGTCTTCTCAAATTTGCACTTGTTGTGATGGAGGTAGTGCTTGTATCATCAAACCCTCTCTAGTACTAGATGCATGATTTAGCAATGCTCTTTGAGGTTTTCAGTAAAGATGAGGATGTCATCAAGGTAGACACAGACAATGCCTTCCAGTATGAGGTCATGGAAGATATTGTTCATCATGGCCTGAAAGGTTGCAGGACTGTCAGTGAGACCAAAACATGACAAGGGGTTCAAAAAGACCATGATTGGTGCACAATGCTGCCTTCCACTCATATCCTTCCTTTATCCACACATTGCTGTAACCCCAATGGACATTAAGCTTGGTGAAGTAGTGTGCCCCACAAAGCTGGTTGATGAGTTCTAATATAAGAGATAGTGGATAATGGTTCTTGACTGTGATGTCATTGAGCCTTTGATAGTCTTGAACCAGTCAGAGAGCCATCATTCTGTTTGATGAAAAAGAATGGGGAGGCCATGGGCAACTTTGAAGGGTGGATCCAACCAGAAGCCAAGTGTTCATTGATGAACTTGTCTAGTTGTTGGGGTTCTTCAGGAGAGAAAGGATAGACCTTGCAGGAGGAGGGTGTGGCATCCAGTGTGAGTTCAATTGCATAATCCCATGGCTTATGATTAGGAAGTGAGTTGAAGGATTCCTTGGAGAAAACATCCTCAAAATCATGCAGGTGAAGAAGCACAGAATCAGTGAAGGATTTCAGCATATTTTTCTTGTGGAAGGCCTCTGCTAGGTGCTGAGAAATGTTTGAAATGGCATATACCTCATGCAGAGGGTTAATAGTAGTATAAAAAAATTAATTACCTTCCCCAATCTGTTCCATCTCCTCCTCCTCATTATCATAATTTGGTGCAAGATCTGGGACATCCCACAAGTCCACATCAGACATAGGCATTGGTCCAGCATGACATTTTTGAGTGCACTGCATCAACATCTTTTACTCTCAATGTTCCTGTCTGCCTTCAGTGAAGCAAGTATGACAATGGGAGGGACATTAACTGATCCTGATTTCACTTGTTACCCAGTCAACTTCTGGATTATGATCTCGAAGCCATGGGTAGCCCAAAACTGCAGGCTGTCTCTGTAAAGGGAAAGGAAGGTGCCCCAGGTGTCTGGGCAATTTTCTGCATTCATCCCATATTTTTATATATATTGTATTTCACCCTATTCTGCCTTTTCTATGATTTTCTATGATTTATTCCTATTTTATTATTATATTTTGGCTTTTTCTATGTTGGTACATGTTGACAGTTCTATTCTTAGAGGCAGGACCCCTTCTGGACATTTACCCATTAAGGTGACATCATCCCACAGCTTGATCCACCTATTTGATTTTTGGGTCTATCACATATACTGGGCATCGACAGATGGGTCCTTAGAGTTTTCTCTTTGGATTTCCCTCTGTTAGGTGCACCTGGAGTGTCTGTATTATGCAGTATAATATTAACTTTGGATTCCCCTCTGTTAGCTCACTCCCAAATAAGGCTTTGAGGTTGCCCTTACAGTTTCCCTAATTGGGTCACAGCAAAAAAAGCATGTTCACTATGATTCTTATAATGGAGAACCAAGTCTACCATCTCTCAGATTGCCCCAGCTTTATTCAGAGACCCATCCACATTATAAACAGGTATCAGTTGAGACAGTGAATGAGTGTTGAGGCATTTTTGTTGGACAAGATGGGTGTCAATAAAGAGACTAGTCACACCTGAATCCAGCAGAGCTGAGATGCCAAGCACCTGCCCTGTATCTGTAGTTTGCAGCTTGACCTTCAACTGTAAAGAGCATTGGGAAGGAGTGGATGCCACAATATATGTACTTGCATGGCAGTCTGTGCTCCCATCATTTAATTTTGACAAATGGAGCACAGGGAGTAGGGAGAGCAGATATTGCTTTCATTGAGCTAAGGGATTTTGGGGAAGGAGTGATCATGGAGTGAGGTTCTTTCCCTGGTGGATCAACCAGCAGGGTGTCGAAGTGGTTACTGGTGGGCAGTGAGAGTAGACAGTTAGAGGAATTGGAGACATGTGTGGTAGCAGTGGCATGGAGTGTAGTGTTCAAAGCCACATTCATGAGTCAGTTCTCATTGCAGAGAGAAGCAGCTTCATACCAAGCATCAATATTGTCATCAGCTAAATGCCCTTTCAGCATCTGTGCAATCTGATCCTGAACCTCTCAATTGAGAACATGACAAATTTAACCACCACTGAAAGCCCACTCCCATATCCTACCATATCCACTAATTCCCTAAACTCATCAATGTAGTCATCCACAGATCAGGATGCTTGGTAGTGCATGAATGACTCAAGGCACATTGCAGCTCATTGGCATTTGCAAAGAGGGCAGAAGTGTCATACAAACTCTTCTCAAAAGTCATCCCAAGAGGAGAAAGGGAGGGAACTAAGTTTCTGGGTTTGGCATAAAATGTAGTCGACATAAAGATAGGCACTCTCAGACTTCATGTATGTGAAGGCCCAATAAATTTTTGCAGTGCCATCTATGAATTGATTAGGACAAATACTGATGTATAACTCACAGGAGTTGAGGAATGAACATCTGTGAGAGTGTGCACCATCAAAGTCAGCAGGGGGGGATGGTTTGATCTGTGTGCTAGTGGTATTAGGTAGTGCATCAATGCTGGAAGTGGTTGGGGTTTAAATAAATGGGATATTAGGTGGGGAACTAAGCTGTAGGGTATTAACATAGCTTTCAATACACAATTTAAGCAATTTGATTTGTGTGCACAATCTGATAATGGTGCCTTCAAGCACTTTGATGCATTTTTGGGCATCCATGGTAGCAGCACATTGAGCAGAGATAAGTGTGCACTTAAGGCATAGGTGTTGATTGCATCTTCAGCAATGTTCTGTATGTGTAGGATGCATTATATCTGCAGTGTGCTTTGATTCCAAGCCTAGGGAGAGAGTTTTCTACTGTAAGGGCAACCTCAAGCCTCACTTAGGAGTGAGCTAACAGAGGGGAATCCAAAGTTAATATTACACTACATAATACAGACACTCCAGGTGCACCTATCAGATGGGAATCCAAAGAGAAAACTCTAAGGACCCATCTGTCGATGCCCAGTATATGTGATAGGGCTGAAAATCAAATAGTAAGCTAAAAATAGCAAAAAGGCAGAAATAGGCATATGAAGCTGCAGGATGATGTCACCTTGATGGGTAAACATCCAGAAGGGGTCCTGCCTCTAAGAATAGAACTGTCAACATGTACCCACATAAAAAAACCAAATATAATAATAAAATAAGAATAAATCATAGAAAATCATAGAAAAGGCAGAATAGGGTGAAATACAATATATATAAAAATATGGGACGAATGCAGAAAATTGCCCAGACACCTGGGGCACCTTCCTTTCCCCTTACAGTGCTTCAACAGTTCCATGATATATTGGAACAATAGAACAAGTACTTTTGATACGTTGCAACTCCATATGTTTCCCTTCTCATTATTTCTCATTTATTTAATGATTTGCAAAGTTCTTTATTGTTTTGCATCTTGCCTCATGTTGTCCACATGAATTCATTTCCTTTTAAGTACCATCTCTTCAAAATGTCTATAGACTTGTACTAGTTACTTAGAAGAAGGAGAAGAAAAAAAATTGTTTTCTCATATTCATCTATCTTCTGATTTAAAAGCAGTTCTCTTGAATCCAAGTCTCTCATCTTAGTCCTGGAGTTTAGTGTATTGTCACAAACTTCATTGAACTTTCATACTAGCCTCTCAAAACTATCATCTATCATCTATAATCTCTTGAAACCCTCCCAATTCTCTATAGTCATTTCCTAGCATCCCTTAAAACCATCCCCATTCTCTACAAACCCCTTGAACATCCTCAAATGTCCTCAAATGTCCTCAAATCTCTTCAAATTTCCTTGAACTTTCTTGCACTTTACAGACCTTCATGCACCCTTGAACTTTACCAAATATCATTCGAACTCCTCAAACTTAGTTTCCCCATCCTTGGGTAACAGCAGTGATATTTAGTACCACCTCACACCCTTCCTCTAACTTGTGCTCTACCATTTGAGACCTTTCTAGTAGGTTTTGTTTTAGTTCCCAGGTCAAGTATTATCACCAAGTGGGTATCTGGGCATGCAATAATTTCAAATGAACTGTAGTATTTCTCCAAGAGTTTCTTGGAGGGTCAGGTTGTGTGTAAGTGTTCTCCTTTAATCAAGGCATATTCTCCAATATTGAAGTCAGGAGTGGAAATCCAGCCTTTGTCTGCTGGACTCTAATAGTGCTTCTGTGCTTTGGAGAGTTGCTTCCAGAGTTCCTGGTGAAGGTTATCGAGGTCTACCATGAAGTGATAAGCATACTGGGAGGCTAGCTCGAATTCAGGGAAAATGGTAATGTTTGGGTGGTAACCCTTGTTGGTGAAGAAGGGTGAAACTTTAGTGGAAGCCAGTGGAGTGTTGTTGTAAGTGAATTTCCCTAAGGGCAACAGTTGGGACCAGTTGTCCTGTTAGTAGTTGCAGAAGATCCATAAGTATTGTTCAAGGGTCTGGTCAAGCTATTCAGTTTGTCTGTCACCTTCTGGTTGATAGCTTGAAGTGAAGTGGATCTTCATGTCCAATGCTTGCCTGAGAGACCAGAAGAAATGGGAGATGAACTTAGATCCCTGGTCGCAAATGATGTGTGATGGAAGACCATGCTTGGAAAAGACATATATGATGAACAGGTTGGTGAGTTCTTGGGCTGTAATTTCATTTATCATGGGAATAAAGATGCCTTGCTTAGAGAGTCGGTCTACAATGACTAGAATGGAGGTATGACCATCGGCATCCAGTAGTTGTTCAATGAAGTCCATTGAGATCGAGTCCCAAGGCCTTTCAGGGACTGGGAGTTGCTTCAGGAATCCATAGGGTTTATGTCGAGGTCACTTGGGTCATTTGCATGTAGTACATCATTTGCAGAAGTCTTGTATAAAGGTATGTAGGTTGGGCCAGACATAATCACGCTGGACAAGTTGAAGGGTCTTGTTCTGACCAAAGTGGCCGGAGAGGATATGATCATGCTTATTCTGCAGGACTTTGAGGTGGAGATCCACGATTTCCAGGACATAAATCTGGTCAAAGTGGCAAAGGAGTCTGCTGTCATCTACAGTCCAATTAGGAGTGGAAGGGGTCAGGAGATGTGTGGATAAAATGGGATTGAGGGTCAGGGAGGATCAGATGTCATTGTGGAGTTTCTTGATGTCCATGAGGACTGCTTGTTGGATGACTTGGGTGGTGAGGTAAGTAGCTCAAAGTGATCCGGTGAGCTGTTCTTGGGTGAATATGGGTCAGAATTTGCTCAGGTTTGCTAAGACAAAGTCCCTATTTTCCCCTTTGCAGTAGACATCCCATCGTCTAGTGACTGCATCAGGTTTTGCCCCTAATTTTCTGGGGCAGAAGCGGATAACTGGGTTAGATTGGAAAAGGTATTTGGACCATTTGGCTTGGTGGCAAGTGAGGAGCTTTGTGGTGCTGAAGTACTCCAGATTCTTGTGATCAGTGACCACATCAATTAGGTTTCTGGAGCCTTTCAGATATTGCTGCCAGTGTTTGAATGCTTCAAAGATGGACAGAAGTCCTTTGTTGTGGGTGTCGTAGTTCAGCTCTGCAGAATCAAAGGAGCATGAGTGGAACATGATGGAGTGAGTTACAGAATTCATCATATATTGAGTGTAAAATTCAAACACCATGGATTGTATGGAGATACTAAGGCATCCTATGGAACTGTTAAACAACAAGGTCAGCTCACACTACATATGCATCTTTTGCTCTGGATAAAAGAATCTTTGACACTACAAGAAATGTGACACAAAATTCTGGATTCTGATTTTGACTTTCAAAAGAACCTTGTTAAATGGTTAGAAAGCTCTGTCTTAGGAGAATACTTTAGTGACACACAAGAAGATGTCATTGGACAGATTGACTCAACAAAGAATTTGCCAGAATATAAAAACCCAACAGAAACTGTGCCTTTGCCTTCTCTTCCTGCTTGTAAAAAATCAGATCCTCATGAAACATGTCATGCATGTAAAAAAAATCAAGTACATGGTGGGGTCTTGTTACACAAACAGTTGATGATCTTCTCACTAAGTCAAATGTTTATAGTTGTAACAGAAATAAAAATAATAATGAAAGTACAAATAAAAGGCATGTATATACTGGCTGCATGGACAATAAATGGGGCAAATGCAAGGCAAGACTTCCCAGATCTTTATTTCAAGAAACACATATGGACAAGGAGACTGGTTCACTAGATTTGAAAAAGAGACAATTTTGGCTAAAAACTTTTACACCCTTATTAACTTATATTTTCTGCTGCACCACAGATGTTACCTGCCTTATGTCAGGTACTGCTATTAAAGCAGTAATTATCTATGTATCTGACTATATAACTAAAGCCCCCTTGAAAACTCATGTTATTTTTGAATCAGTCAAATCAATCTTTACTAAAACCATGGAGCTTGCTGATGGCACCCTGCCAAGTAGAGATAAAGCAAGGTGATTGATGGCCAAAGTGGTGAATTTGTTGTCAGCAAAAATGGAAATGGGTGCAATTATGATATTCATGTATTTGCTAAAGAATCCTGATTACTATACCAGTCACAAATGTGTTTCATTTTACTGGCAAACATATGTATCTGAAGCTTGCAAAGTCTGGCATCCAGAAGAAGCAACAAGCTTTTCAATCAAAGTGGCACATGTAAAACTGAAGGATAAGATAATAGGTCATTCACCTGTTTTTAATTATATTTATTGGGCACTTGAGCTTGAGAACATGTCACTATATGATTGGATCAGAAGAATAGTTCTGACTTTGTTATGGGTGCCATGTTGTCTCAGTAGTCTCCAGAGGATCAGAAGTGGCATTCAGTTGCATTCTACTTGAAGAGCCTCAATGCTGTGGAGTGAAATTATGAGATCCATGACAAGAAGATGTTAACAATAATACATGTGCTTGAGGAGTGGCAGCATTTCTTGGAGGGTGTTGGGGCAACACCCACTATCTGCTATGCATATCCTTTATGGATTTTGGTGAACAGTGATGGGTCATTCTCGATCATGAAGGTTGCAGCAACAGGTAATGGTTTAGGCATGTCATTGGTGGGGAATTATGATAGTGTGTCTGCAACCATGTTGTCTTCACCTCTGATGTATGTGATCAAATATTTGTGATGGGAGAGGTATTCCATCCACTATGCTTGTTGGAGTGAAAGGTCTTTCTGTAAATCGAAATTCTGGAGAGTTTTGTGGTCTGTGTATATGTAAATCTGCATACTGAGGTCTGTGTGCCATTTTGCCAGTGCATGCATGATGCTCAAAAGTTCTTGTTTGTGCACTGGGTAGTGTAATCTGTTTTCTCACATCACAGATGACATAGATCTTGTTGTTTCCTGGGTTTTGGTGTTCGATTGATGTGAGGCAGTCTTGGCTGAGTATGAGGCCCTTGATTGCTTTAAAGGCTCTTTGATGAGCCATAGTCCATTCTGGAAAGACAGAGTTGCATTCCTTTTTGGTGAGTGGTGTAAGGATGGAGGTGTGTTCAACAAGACTCAGTAGGAATACACTTATGTAATGGACAATACCTAAGAACTGTTTCTTTGCAGAGGTGGGAGTCAGCCAACTCATAATGTGTTTGACCTTTGAGGTGTCAGCCTCGATGCCTTGGGTGGAGATGTGGTGGCCAAGAAAATCAATTTCCATGCAAAATAGCTGTGATTTCTTTAAGGAGCAAAACAAGTGAGCTTTTTGCAAGGCTTCCAAAATTCTATGTTGAGTTTGTATTCAGCTAGGGATGATGACCAGATAATGATGTTGTCCAAGCACACATGGCAAATTTTGCCAATGAGCTCAGAGACCACTAGTGTAACATGTTGATAGGTCTATTGCATGCTATAAGGTCTGGGAAGGGTTCCAATCATATCGAGACATCACAGCACATGCTCAGAATAGCTACAAATGTCACAAAATCAACTTCAAATCCTTTTTGAACAACTTTGCATGATTTTGAATGACTTTGAACCATTTCGAACCATTTCACAACATTTCAAACACTTTTGAATGATTTTGGACCACTTCAAATGACATCAACTGCCATATAGCTGTCCAAAAACCCTTTCGATATACACTGCACAACCGGAGTGAGCCATTTCATCGCATATCAAGCACTACCAGGCATGAGGAGAGACGACAAAGGAATTAGAATGTGATAATAGCACTTAGAGGTTTCAATGATATATTGAAGCAAAAGATAAGTACTTTTACTATATGGGGACACTGAACATTTCAATTATTTATCATTTTTTATTTGTTTTATGATTTACAAAGTCCTCATTGTTGTATATATTGCCTCATGTTTTCCACATGTTATTATTTCCTTTTTAGTATACTATCTCTTCAAATTGTATATAGACTTGTATTAGTTACTGAGAACAAAACCAATTTGGATAATTTTTGGCTTGTTTTAAAGCTGTTCTTTATCCACACACATGTGGGTACACAGGTATGGTGATGCACACAGCTATTCATTTTAAAATGCACACAAAATTATCCAAATTGGTCAAGATGTGGTTGAGATATAGCTTGATCAATTTTGGATCAATCATGATACTTAGTTGAGGAATTATTTGATGACATTGACTTTTCCAGGCCAATATACTGACCATGGGAACAAAACCTGTCAATAACCCATGATGTACCCTAAGTATGCATGGCCCACTAAGATTGGCAATCTGGGCTTGATGTCAATATGGTGGTACACATCAGTTGGAAGGTCTTTGGTGTGCAGTATGTCATTAGGGAAACAGTTGGCAAAGGACACTTTGTATTTTGCATTGAGTGAGAGGAGGATTTTCTGTCCTGCTAGTTGTTCAGTTCATGTGTGAATAGCTGCAATGAGGTCAATCAATGTATCACTATCATCACTGTCTGCACCAAAAACAGCAGCAACCATCATAGTGGCTTGCTTCTTCTTGGAGACAGCTTTAGCTTTGAGGGTATTGGCCAGCATGCAGTTCTTGCAGGCCTCGGGGCTGGGTCATTCATCAGGGCCAAGGGTGCAGTTTGGGGCTGACACATCCCATGTAGAAGAGACAGCAATGGAAACATCCATAATGAGCTTTGAGCAGGTCATATTTGGCTTGTGTGAGCTTGGGCATTCCAGAACCAGTATAGGTGGAAACAGAGAGGATCATGGGATTGGATGTGCTTGCATTTTCAGGGGTGTTGACAACCAAGGAGTTCCAAAGGACACCGCACATTTTTATCACCACCTGATTACCTTCCAGGGCAACCTTCAGCCACTCAGTTTGCTTGTTCTTTAGTTCACTATCGAGGAGGTGCACTCGTTCAATCCACTAGTTGAGGTCTGTGATTTTGTCTTGGTCCAGGTGCATGTTATGGGCATTGTAGGAAAGTTTCAAGCTGGGTGAGAGTCGAGGGACAAACTGTGCATGTAACTTGTCATCTTTGATGTGATAGGTAGATTTTGCAATACCAAGCTCAGAGTTCACTTCACAAATGGCCTCTGTCCATGAGAGGAAAGGGGTGAGGCCCTGCATTTGAATCTGTGCCAGATTGTCCTGCCAATTGCACAGCAGGAATTTCTTCTTGAACTCAAGAAGAAAAGGTTCAAAGGTGAGCGCGGGGAGTCAGGTGAGGTTGGTGTTTACTCAAGACTGTATGTTTGAACCCTCAAAGTTGTAAATGATCGATTCAACACGGTTGGCTGCAGCGATGGATTTATGCTGAAAATATTGGTGGCAATTATTCTCCCAAATACATATGGCTGCGATGGTGATGCAACCTGCTGATAAGACTGGGCATGGCTAGATGACTGTTGGTGGATGGTGGTGGGCACATTGAGAATACTCGACCTGGAAACCAAACAAAAACCTGTAAACAGGCTTAAGAAGTGTAACACAGGCTAGAGGAAGGGTGTGTGTTGGTACTAAATATCACCGCCATTACCAAAATGTTGTAGTTAGAGGTGTAAAATGGTGAGACATGTTGCGAATAGTTTTCAGGAGTGTATGAAGATGTTCAAAAGAGGTTGGAAGAGGTTCAAAGAGGTTCAAAGATGTTTGAAGGAGGTTCAAGGATGATCGAAGATGTTCAAAGGGTTTGGAAAGAATTGGAATGGTTTTAAGGGATATTGGGGAATGAATATAGTAAATTGAGAGAAATTTTAAGAGACGATAGGCAATAAGCAATAAGTTGAGAGGCTAGTATGAGTGTTTGAAGAAGTTTGCAATAATTTGCAGAACTTAGAAATATGATGTGAGGCTTGGGCTCAAAAGGATGGCTCTTAAATCAGATGATAATAAAAGAGGGTGACTTCTTCTCTGTTCTTCTAAGTAACTAGTACAAGTCTATATACATTTTGAAGACATTGTACTGAAAAGGAAATACAACATGTGGAAAACATGAGGCAATGTGCACAGTAATAAAGGACTTTTGTAGATCATAAAACAAATGAGAAATGATAATAATGAAATGTACAGTATCGCAGTATAGTAAAAGTACCCATCCTATTGTTTCAATATATCATTGAACCATCAAAACACTGCAATCGAGTCCTAAAAGTCTTTTTGTCATGTCTCCTCGTGTCCAGTAGTGCTCGATATGCAATGCAATGGGTCATGCCGAATGTGCTATGTGTATCAAAAGGGTGTTGGAATAGCCATATGGCAGCCGATGTCATTCAAAGTGTTGTGAAGTCATTCAAAGTGTTGCGAAGTCATTCAAAGTCATTTGAAATGGTTCAAAATTGATTTCATGGGGTTCATATGGGTTGGGATCATAAGTCATAATGTGTCGATACATTTGGAACCCTTTCCAGACCCTAGAGTGCACAGTGGACCTATCATCCTCCCCCTTACTGGAATCCTGACTGTCCCAGTCAGCTGATCATAGTCACATGCGAAATGCATGATTGTGTTGAAAAGTTAGTGAAGTTCAAAATATGTCTCATTCTTTCACATCACCTTCTAACCTCTCCTACTAGATTTTACAATGTCTCTTTTTGTTGAGCCCAACTCCGAGGTCCTCGAATATGTGAAATTAATGCCTGAGCATGGCATCACTGAAGATCTCAATTTCAAAGTATGGGGCAGAGGTTTTTGTGAAAAAATGATAAGTTTTTGCAGTTCTGTTGTTAGTCAAGTCCACTAAAACATTTCGTTTAGGTGGAATATGATGAACTTGCTGAAGACCTTGGCAAAGAACATGATCCAACCATGCAAAAGGTCATTGACCAGGTTTTTGAGCTCTTCAAACCAATGGCATGATATGAGTGGCTTTTGTGGGGTGGGGAGTTGTTGTTTGTGGACTTGGGTGAGGAGGTAGAGTGGGAGCACAAGGAGGATAAAGCAAAGTGGGTTCAAGAGGAGGAGGAGGAGGAGGTGAGGAGGTCAAAAATTGATGGTCAAAGGAGAGCATTGGTGGATGCTCAAAATGTCGCTCTCACTGAGTTTTGTGTGAAGACCATTTCAAAGGAGGATTTTCAGTGGAAGAATGCAGAACTCACAGCAGAGGCAAGCGCTATTGAGAGGGTGGAGGCTGGGCAGAACGATGAAGACGAGAACGATGCTGAGGAAGACCTGCCCATGGTAAGGGTGGCAAAGAGAAAAGTTGTGGAGATGGGGAATGATGAGGTTGAGAAAGGGGAAGATGAGGTTGAGGGCACAGGGGCAGTGAGCTGGCTAAGGCTTGAAATGAGTAGACCGCTCGATTTTGAGGGTCCAGTAAGTTTTTTCTCTCATGTTTGAAGAATTTTTGCACTGCCAACCACTTTATAGTGCAATCAATGGACTGGGTTCAGATCCCAGCCATGCTGTGTCATTGACAAGGGAGTGCCAAAGTGCAGGAAATGCACTCAGGAGGTACAAGGGTGCTACTGGGAGGGGTTGTTGAGGCAGGGACCTTGCAAAGGCAAAATGAAAAAGTTCGGGGGTGCGAAACAGGATTCACACCCCAGACCAGGTATAAAATTTGTTCGAAATTGTTTCAAAGTGTTTGCTAACTTGTTTTTGAATTTTAAAGTGTGGCAAATTTGTCTCATAGACCCTGTGAAGGACGTCAAACCAGTCGCTTGGCCCTCAAAGTCGTCGATGCCAAAATTGAAGCAGAAGGGGGAGTCATAGACAAGGAAGGTGAAGGTAAAAAAGATTTGAACTGTTGAGGATGTTGAAGGGGGTGAGGATGGATGGGCGATGTGTCATGGCTTGATTGTGGCAAAGCTGATGCAGAAAAAGGTAGAGATGGAGATATTGGGGAGAGAAATAGAATTGTTAGAACAGATGTTAGAGGAGTAGAACCCCCCCTTTTTTCTTTTTTTTTGTTTTATATCTTTTAATTTGAGATTGGAATCTTCTGAGTCTTGAATAGTAGCAATAAGAAAAGTAAAAGAAAAAGGAAATTAAGGGAAAGGTATAGTTATCCATTTTTGAAGTCCAGAATGTCTTTGGGAATATTATCGTCAAAGTTTGAAGTTGTTCAAAGCTTTTTGAGACATTCTGAGTGATATTAAGGAACTTCAGCAGAAGGGAAATGACTGTTGATGATACTCGACCTGGAAACCTAACTAAAACCTGTTAAAAGGTTTAAGAAGTATAACACAGGCTAGAGGAAGGGTGCGAGTTGGTACTAAATATCACTGCTGATATCCAAATGTTGTGTTTAGTGATGCAAAATGGTAAGGGGTGTGGCGAATAGTCTTTAAAGGCATATGAAGATGTTCAAAATAGTTTGAAAGATGTTCGAAGGTGTGCGAAATAATTTGCAGAAGTTTCAAGGAATGTTGAAGTGGTTCAAAGTGGTTCAAGGTATATCAAGAAGTGAGTATAGTGAATGTAAAGTGTTTTTCGGATGGCGATATGTGATAGGCGACAAGTAGAAAGCAAATACAAAAGTTTGAAGAAGTTCACAATATTTCGCAGAACTTAGAGATACGATGTGAGCTAAAACTCAAGAGAATGGGTCTTAAATCAGATGATGAGTGAGAGGGTAACTTCTTCTCTGTTCCCCATTGCTTGGCTATTGCTCTAAATAAATAGTACAAGTCTATATACAATTTGAAGAAATAGTACTAAAAAGGAAATAATAACAAGTGTAGAACATGAGGCAGTATGCACAGCAATAAAGGTATTGTAAAACATAAAACAAATGAGAAATAATAATAAATGAAATGATAATAAATGAAACATACATGGTCCCAGTATAGTAAGAGTTCTTGTTCTATTGCTTTAATATATCATTGAAACATAAAAATGCACTTATCGCATTCTAAGTCTCTTGTAGTCTCTCCTCATGTCTGGTAGTGCTCGATATGCAACATATTGGCTCACTCTGGGTGTTCAGCATGTATTGAAAGGGTTTCAAAACAGCTATATGGCAGGCAATATTGTTCAAAGTAGTATGAAGTCATTCAAAAGCATTCGAAGTGTTGCAAAATCATTTGAAGTCATTCGAAGTTGTCCGAAATAGTGTGAAATAGCTCGAAAATGTTCGAAAAGGGTTCATGGTCGATTTCGTGGTATTCATGGTGCTTCAGAATGCATGTCATAATGTGTAGATACAATTAGATCCCTCTCCAGACCTTAGAGCATGCAGTGGACCTATCACCATAGGGCATTTTCAGGGGATATCAAGATCAACATCGAGATGAGCAGAGGCCTACATGGGTGCATAGAAGTGAAAGCTGTCGAAGCTATTTTTGAAGAATATCGAGCATAGCAAAGATGTGTTCAATAAATAGAATGAGGTTGAAATGCAAAAAGAGAAATGAAATAGGCAAATTTGATTGATGTCGACAATGCTACCCATGATCATAATAATTGGGTAAAGGGACTGGTCGAATAGAAATGGAACAAGAAATGAAGGGATCAAAAATGAGGTCAGGAACATACTTGTTGGCAATAGATGTAATAGAAATTTCAGTGATGAGGAGATGGGTTTTGAGACAATGACTATAGCTATATAATGGATATGGAACATTGAGCACTATACTGGACCTTGAGAGTGAATGCAAACACAAATCTGGTGATAAAATATAGGGCAAAGGTGAAATAGAAATAGATGATGAAACAGAAGATGGCGCAGATGATGAGATTGAGGACAAAAATATCAGGAGTGGCAAATGGAAAGTCAAGGTCGAAGTGGGTGATGATGGGGACAAATATGATGAGGATATCAGAGGTGAGATCAAGCTAGATTGTGGAGGCAAAAATGGTGTTGGAGGGTGAGTCAAATTTGAAAATGGTAATTCAAAAATTTTGCATTCTCTGGACGATGTCCAAACTGTCAAAGGTGATATGCTTGGTGCGATAGGTGAAGGCAAATTTATCGAAGATGAAACTGGTGTGGATGTGTGCAATGAAGCTCGAACTATGCAATGAAGACCAGGAGGTGCAACATTATGATTTCAAAATGCGAAAATTTCTTGTTCAAGCACAAGCTCTTTTTCAAGGGCTAGTTCCTGTTCAAGTGCTGCGATACGAGCTTCTAAGTTGTCCGAAATGTTTGAGCTGTAATGTATACCATTAAACATCTGGTTCGATGTGGTCAAAAGTGCTATATCAGTGAGGAACAAGGTTGGGACAGAAATTTCAGGTGCTGATCTGGTCAAATGTGACACTGTGAAAACTGATGCAAAGTTTGATGTGAAATGATCAAGAATGTGTGAAGTGCCTTCAGAGTTGATCGATGTGCTAGACTGCAATGAATTCAAAGTTGAAATCGATTGCTGGGAAATGGAGTATAAGTTCGAGGATGCTATAACAAGTTTTGTGGCATCGTGGATGTTATTCAGAGTGTATGGGTTATTGGGATAATGATCAGGAAACTTCACTTCCAGACAATATGCAATTCTAGTCCATAAGTCCATTTGAAAGCCTTGAACACAAGCTCAACTTTGTTCAGTTTCTGAAAGTCTGGGTTTCAAGCAAAGAAAGTTCATAACATTGTAGAATGACCTATAATAAACTCCTAAATTGTTTGAGTCAAAAATACCAATGTGAACCTGTTCACCAACAAGTGTATCCATGTCCAAAATAAAATGCTGTATTTGCGTTCATCTTCTGATTCACGATAGAACTTTTGTACTGCGATGTGAAATGCATTAAACAAGGTGTCAGGCTGGTACTCTGGAAGTGATTCCCAGAGTTCGCAAGAATCAATGTTGACATATCTGCAAGCATTCTTCTTCTTTAGGGCCTGATCTGTAATACTGAAAGTCATGAACAGAAATTTGAACTCTTCAAAATATTTTTGGAGTTCTCTAGGCTGTTTCAAGTCAAATTTCGGAGATGTCGAATAACCACAGGCTGGAATAAAGGACATCTACATGTTTGAAGTAGATTTCGGAGGTTTCAAAGTCGAAATTTGTGCGATATCGGGTTTCATATGTTTTAAAGTCGAAGATGGTAGCAAAATCAGAGATGCGAAGGGCAAAAGAGTGCAAAATAATATTATCGATGGTTGAGATACTGTATCAAGATCTCCTGGTTGTTCAGGAGGGTTGGAGGCACTATGAGTTTAATGCAAAATCAAAATCATTGAGCCCCCTTGGGTGAAATAAACAGTAGAAAGGAGGGGAGGTTCAATGATGGAATAATTTAGAAACCCCTTTGGTGGGCTCCAAAATAATAATACTCAACCTGGAAACCAAACAAAAACCTGTACAAAGGCCTAAGAAGTGTAACACAGGCTAGAGAAAGGGTGCGAGTTGTTACTAAATATCACCACTGTTACCCAAAGGTTGTAGTTAGAGGTGTAAAATGGTGAGACATGTTGTGAATAGTTTTTAGGGGCATACAAAGATGTTTGAAAGAGGTTCAAAGAGGTTCAAAGAGGTTCAAAGATGTTCAAAGGAGGTTCAAGGACAATTGAAGATGTTCAAAGAAGGTTCAAGGACAATCAAAGATGTTCAAAGGGTTTGGGAAGAATTGGAATGGTTTTGAGGGATATTGGGGAATGAATATAGCAAATTGAGAGAGATTTTGAGAGACAATAGGCAATAAGCGATAAGTCAAGAGGCTAGTATGAGTGTTTGAAGAAGTTCACAATAATTCACAGAACTTAAAAATACCATGCGATGATAGGTCCACTGTGCACTCTAGGGTCTGGGAAAGGTTTCCAAATGTACCGACACATTACGACTTATGATTCCAACCCATATGAACCCAATGAAATCAATTTCGACCAATTTCAAACCATTTTGAATGACTTTGCAACATTTCGAACACCTTCGAATAACTTTGCAGCACTTTGAACAATGTCAGCCACCATATGGCTATCCTAACACCATTTTGATACACACAGCACATCCAGTACAAGCTACTGTGTTGCATATCGAGCATCACTGGACATGAGGAGACACAACAACAGACTTTTAGGATGCAATAATGGTACTTTTGTGCTTCAATGATATATTGAAACAATAGGATAAGTACTTTACTATACTGCAACACTGTACATTTTATTTATTATCATTTCTCATTTGTTTTATGATTTACAAAGTCCTTAATTGCTGTGCATACTGCCTCATGTTATACACATGTTATATTTCCTTTTTAAGTACCATCTCTTCAAAATGTATATAGATTTGTACTAGTTACTTAAAAGAACAGAGAAGAGGTGGCCCTCTCCCATTATCATCTGATTTAAAAGCTGTTCTCTTGATTGAATGATATCAGCTGCTGTATAGCTGTTTCGAAACCATTTTGACTTGCACTGCTCAACTGGAGTGAGCCATTTCATTACATATCAAGCACCACTGGACATGAAGAGAGGCTACAAGAGACTTAAAATGTGATAAGTGCAGTTTTTATGTTTCAATGATATATTAAAGCAATAGAACAAGAATTCTTACTATACTGGGACAATGTACATTTCATTTATTATTGTTTCTCATTTGTTTTATGTTTTACAGTACCTTTATTGCTGTGCATGCTGCCTTGTGTTCTACACTTGTTATTATTTCCTTTTTAGTACTATTGCTTCAAATTGTATATAGACTTGTATTAGTTACTAAGAATGACAGCCAAGCAATGGGGAAAAGAGAATAAGTTACCCTCTCCACTATCATCAGATTTAAGAGCAATTCTCTTGAGTCTTAGCTTGCATTGTATCTCTAAGTTCTGCAAAATATTGTGAACTTCCTCAAACTATCATATTCACTCCTCATTTTATCGCACATTGCCTATCGCCTTTCCACAAACACTTCCTATTTGTTATATTCACTTCTCGACATATTTTGACATTACTCTGACATCTTTGAACCTCCTTGAACTCACTTTGAACAACTTTGAACTTCTTTAGAACTATTTCGAACCTCTTCAAACTACTTTGCACCTGCTTCGAACTATTTTGCATGTCTTTGAACCTATTTCGAACCTCATTCGAACAGCTTCATACGCTTTACAGACTATTCGCACCATTCCTTATTGTTTCGCCTCACTAAAAACAATGTTTGGAAATCAGCGGTGATATTTAGTACCAACTCACACCCTTCCTCTAGCCTGTGTTATACTTCCTAAGCCTTCTAACAGGTTTTTGTTAGGTTTTCAGGTCGAGTATCATCATTTTGGAGCCCATCACAAGGGGTTTCTAAATTATTTCATTGTTGAACCTCCACTCCTTTCTACTGCTCATTTCACCTAAAGGGGGCTCAATGATTTCAACTTTTTATTGAACTCGTTTTGCGTCCAATGCTCCTGAACAACCAGGAGATCTTGATATAGTATTTCTCTCCTTGATAATATCATTTCGCAATCTTTTGCCTTTTGCACCTATGACTTTGCTACCATCCTTGACTTCGAAAACATATGAAACATGACATCACACAAATCTCAACCTCGCAACCTCTGAAATCCACCTCTAACATGTCGACATCCTTTATGCCAGCTCCAGGTCATTCTACATCCCCAAAATTTAATTCAAGATGACCTAGAGAACTCCGAAAATACTTTGAAGAGCTCGAATCTCTATTTACGAGTTGCAGTATTACAGATCACAATTTAAAGAAGAGACATGCTTGCAGATACATCGACATCAATTCTTATGACCTCTGGAAATCGCTTCCAGAGTCCCAGCCTGGCACTTCATTTGATGAATTTCACATTGCAATATTCAAGTTCTATCCCAAAATAGAAGAAGAATAAAGATACAGCATTTCGGACATGGATACACTCATCAGCAAACAACTTCGCATCGGTATTTTTAATGAAAATGAATTAGGAGCTTGTTACAGGTCATTCTACAAGGTCACTAGCTTTCTTCAGTAGACACATAGACTTTCAGAAGCCGAACAGAGTCAAGCTTTTCTTCGAGGCTTTCGAATGGACTTACAGACTCGAATTGTGGATTGTCTTGAAGAGAAGTTCCCTGATCATTATCCTGATAACCCATATATGCTGCATGACATCCACGACACTGCAAAATTTGTTATAGCATCCTCGGACTCATACTCCATTCCCCAGCCATCGATTTCGACCTTGAATTCATTGTAGTCTAGCACATTGATCAACTTAAAAGATGTTTCAAACATTCTCGAACATTTTCCATACAACCTCGCATCAGTTATTGCAGCTTCAAATTTGACCAGATCAATGCCTGAAATTTCTGCTTTGACCTCATTCATCATTGATATGGCACCTTCGACTACATCGAAACAAGCATCTGATGGTATACCTCATGGCTCAAACAATTTGAATAACATAGAAGCTCATATCACAGCACTCAAACAGGAACTAGCCTTCAAAAAACAGCTTGCCCTCGAACGAGAAAATGTCACAGTTCAAAATCATCATGTCACCTTATTGCATTGTCCCAGCTTCATCGCACATGCCCATCCCAGTCTCATCATCTTTGCCTTCAGTAATTCCAGTTAAGTCCACTCCAATAGTCGCACCTTTGTTACCTTCAAACTCAATCTTGCCTCCGATATCCTTATCACATTTGTCTTTACCATTGCCTATTTCAACCTTGACTTGCCAATTGCCACTACTGGTATTTTTGTCCTCAATCTCATCACCTGCACCATCTTCTGTTTTATCATCTATTTTGATATCGCCTTCACCCTCAACACCAGTTTCGCATTCATATTCACCTTCAAAGTTCAGTAAAGTGCTCGAAGCTTCATACCCATCATATATTTACAGTCATCATCTTGAAATTCATCTACCCCTCATTGCCAACATTTTCATTACATCCATTGCCAACAAAAATCTTTTTGACCTCATTTTCAACCCCTCGATTCTTCGTCCAATTTTGATTCAGCCAGTTCTTCGACTCGATTATTACAATCATGGTTATCCATGTTGACATCAATCAAATTCACCTATTTTCTTTCTCTTTTTCATATTTCAATCTCATTCTATTTATCGAACACATTTTACTATGCTCAACATTCTTTGCAATAGCTTCGACAGCTTTCGCTTTTATTTTGCCCATGTAGACCTTTGCTCACCTTGATCTCGACCTCAATATTTTTTGAAAATACCTTACAACTATTTCACTTTTGCCAAATCTTCTCGATATCGACTTCGAACACATCGAACACCTTCAAATCCTGATGATAATACCCTCGAAAACCTTTGGGACTCCAAAAACAAATAACTATACCTTTTCCTGATTTTCATTTTGCTTTGCTTATCGCTACTATTTAAGACTCCTATTTCAAATTAAAAAAGATATACAACAAAAGAAAAATGTTTTTTACTCCTCCAGCATTTCTTCTAACACTTCTATCTCCCTCCCCAATATTTCCAGCTCTACCTTTTTCTGTGCCAGTTTTCCAGCAATAATCCCATGCCGCACTGCCCATTCTTCCTTGATATCCTCAACTCCCCATGACTCCCTCGCCTTCCCCTTTGCCTTCCCCTTCGATGACTTTTTCTTTTCTTTTGATGCCTTCGAAGGCCCCACTACTGGATCGACATCTTTGAAGGGACCCACAACACGAATTTGATGTACTATGACATTCAAAAACATGTTAGCAATCACTTCAAAACAACTTTAAATTAAAATCATACCTGGTCTGGGGTGTGAATCCGATTTTGTGCCCCTGAATCTTTTCACTTTGCCTTTTCGAAGCCCTCACCTCAACACCCCACCCCAATAACAGCCTTGCACCTCCTGAGTGCATTTCGTGCACTTTGGGGTGTCCTCCTTGATGATACAGTGTGGCTAGGACTTGAACCCAGTGCATCGATCACACTACAAACATATTAGAACCTCGAAAATTTTTTGAAAATAGGTAAAAAACTCACTGGACCCTCGAAATCAAGGAACCCACTTGATTTGACCCACACCCACTTCGCATCCTGCCCGTCCTCAATCTCTTCCTCCCCATCATCCTCCTCCTCCACCTCAGCTGCCTTTCACTTTGCCCACACCACAGGCAGCTCATCTTTGCTGTCACCTTTATCGTCATCTTCGTCTACTGCCCCAGCCTCCACCCTCTTGATAGCCTTTGCCTCAGCCTCGAGCTCTGCATTTTTTCACTGTAGATTGTCCTTCGATAAAGCTTTCGTGCAAAACACAGCAAGAGCTGAATTTTGAGCCTCTGACAATGCAGTTTTGCAACCCTCGAGCTTCGCCTGCCTCACTACATCCTTCACTCTTCAAACCTCCTCCTCCTGCTCCTGAATTCATCATTCTTCCTGCCACTCCTGAATTTGTCATTCTTCCTCCTCCCTTCTGTCACATTCTACCTCCTCCACTAAATTGACAAAAAGTAATTCCCTGGCCCATGAAATCCATTCACAATGAGCCATGGGCTTGAAAACCTTGAAAAACCTCATTAACTACAGTTTGCACTGCAGCGTTGCATTCTTCACTGAGATCTTCAGCAAGTTCATTGTATTCTGCCTACATAAAACATTTTACCACCTTTGACCATGAATAGATGAGCAACAGACATACCATTTTTGCACAGAAACCCTGCCCCCAGACTTTGAAGTCAATATTTTCTGTGACACTGCACTCTGGCATTGATTTTGCATAATTGAGGACTTCAATGTTGAGTTCGACCAAGAGAGACATTATAGAAGCTATATTTGGATGTAGAGATGGATGAAGAAGAATGAGAAATATTTCAAACCTTGCTAAGTTTTTAACATGATCATGCATTCTGCATGTGACTTTGATCAGCTGACTGGGACAGTCAGGATTTCAGTAAGGGGGAGGATGATAGGTCTACTGCACGCTCTAAGGTCTGGAGAAGATTCCCAATCATATTGACACATTATGACAGATGCTCCAAACCACTATGAATGCCACAAAATCGATTTCAAACACCTTTCAAACTGTTTCAAACTTTTCAAACAACTCCACATGATTTCGAATGACTTCAAACCATTTTGAACAATTTTGTGATACTTCAAACAACTTCATACTACTTTGAACAATATCGGCCGCCATATAGCTGTTTCGAAACCATTTTGAATTGCACTGCTCAACTGGAGTAAGCCATTTTGTCACATATCAAGTGCCACCAGACACGAAGAGAGGCTACAAGAGACTTAGAATGCGATAAGTGCAGTTTTTATGTTTCAATGATATATTAAAGCAATAGAACAAGAACTCTTACTATACTGGGACAATGTACATTTCATTTATTATTGTTTCTCATTTGTTTTATGTTTTACAATACCTTTATTGCTGTGCATACTGCCTCATGTTCTACACTTGTTATTATTTCCTTTTTACTACTATTCCTTCAAATTGTATATAGACTTGTATTAGTTACTAAGAATGACAGCCAAGCAATGGGGAAAAGAGAATAAGTTACCCTCTCCACTATCATCAGATTTAAGAGCAATTCTCTTGAGTCTTAGCTCATGTCATATCTCTAAGTTCTGTGAAATATCATGAACTTCCTCGAACTATTGTATTCACTTTTTGTTTTATCGCATATCACCTATCACCTTTCAACAAACACTTCCTATTTGTTATATTAACTTCTCGACATATTTTGACATTACTCTGACATCTTTGAACCTCCTTGAACTCACTTTGAACAACTTTGAACTTCTTCAGAACTATTTAGGGCATATGAGCGATGTTGCATCTTGAATGCTGTGCCCCATTGGGTATTGTTGTGGAGCAGAATCTTCAGTGGAATGGTGATCTTGCACTGAATTTGAAGCTTCTCAAAATACTTGATGTGTTGCCTGGATGCTTGAATCTGGTTCAGAAAGGTAAGAGCCACTTCTGTCAGAGAAAATGGTTACTTTACCTTAATTGCAAGGGTACAAATTACTGCAACAACATCCAAAGATCCACTGAGAACATGATTACCCAGTAAGCTCAGATTGTACTCCCATATTGCATTTGTAGTCTCTATGGTGGCAGTTTTCATGATGTGGCCCATCACAGAAATGTTCGTGAGGTTGACAAAGTGTTGAAGGCATCTGGGACACTTTTTCAGTCAAGGCAATGACAATACAATGGTACTTATGGAAGCTGGTTTCCAATGGCGCTCCACTCAAGCAGGTGTCACTCATGTAGCTCCTCAACAGTCTCACAACTAGTGCCATTATTTGATGCATTGTTGAGTGTCACTGTGTGCAGCTGTTATCAACAATCTTATCAGCACCCAATTGAGTATTGAATTAGGTATCTAGAACCTTAGATCTCTGCTTATTCATAATCCCCACATGGTCACAAAGTCCCACAAAGTATTGCCCCAAGTTTTTCCTGCTGTGCTCTCCTGTGATGGGCTGAAACCCCACAACCTCCACATGTAACTTCCAGATGCCATCCTTAACATCAATCCAGTGCGCGGTCATCCCAAGAAATGAACCCTTTGTGTTATCTGCAGTCCATCCATCAGCTGTGGTCGAAATTTTACCAGGGGAATTCTGTACTATGGGTAAGTTTCCTTATTGTGGTTGCTGCTCTTTACACTCACTAGGATGTCAGTTTTCAGCTCCTTCAGTCTTTCCACATACTGATTGTGCAGGTAAGTTGATACCTCATGAGTGCTCAGCAGATCTATGCTCAAGGTTCTTGGTCTCATCACAATGAGGCAGTTATGGAACAGGGCTTTGTCTGCCAATGCTAGCGACTACATTCAACCATTCAGTATCCAGTATGCACTCAACCATAGCAAGGCTCACCTGGTCATTGCATGCTGTGAGTTGTGTCACAGCATGCAAAATTGCTTCATGACTGAACTCCATTGGCCATTTAACATTGGCCAGCATCCCATCAAGGGTTACCTGTCTTTTCACCTTCTTTTTCATATCTTTTCTTGCCTTCAATAATGCTGGAGGGACAGCTCCATGGTTTTCTGGTATTCCCCTTTCCTTGCACCGCTGCTCATAGATTTTGTAGTGTTGATGAATATGTTGACAGCAGAATGTATTACTTCCTGTAAAGAAGCATTTTTGGATTCCTCTGGATTTTACAGCCCTTGGATCCTCTCTGGATCTCCAGTGAGTAGTTTTGTTGTGAATTGTATGGAGTCAGCACTTACTTGCACCATAGGTAGGCACCATCGACCTCTCACAGTCTCGACCTCATCACCATATTTGAACTTTATGGTAATGAGGTCTGAGAAAATGGTTAACAATTCCTTCGCATGCTCTTTCTTTACAGTCAGGCTCTCAGGAATTTCAGTAATATGATGGTCCTCAAGGTCATCTCCATCCTGTGTCATGGTATGTTGATATTCTATTGATCAGAATTGTAGGCTATGACATACCTCATCATCATCATCTGATATGATAACTTCCTCAGGTTCTGGTACTGGATCAGATTCTTCTATATCCACCACTTCAAGCTCAGTATGCTTCGACTTCTTATGGGCCCGATGAGGGGGCTCTGTGTCTGAGGAATCTGAGTCGTCATCACTTCGGTCAGGTGTAGCAGGCCATTTCTGACTGCCAGTTTGAGACAGGGAATTCTTTTTGGAGCTTTTGGCCTTTTTCATAGAACCCTTGATTTGCTTTTTGGAGGTCATGTTTGCCTTTCCCTTTCTGGTGTTGGCCATGATGGTCAGTGTCACAGGTGCCTGCCAGCAAACTCAAATCACTTGACATTGTTTGGCTTCTGATGTGTGGCTCACTTTTATATTTGTCTTGGTTTATGTTGCAAATTCCTCAGTGATAGTCTGCTACTAGATGGGTTTTGGTCTGCATTCTGAGTCATCTGGAGGATTGGTTCAAACTGGTTCAAACCAGTTTTTGATGGTTGAATACAATTACTAAATACTGTGAACCGATAACTGGTTGATTGCTGAAAACATGACAACCACAACTGATGGTGAAGTTGTCCTTCAGTTCGGTTTAGTACGGTTTCGACCTTGTTGTCAGTTTAGTGGTAGGACTTTTAAACACTAGTCTCACACCCCTCCTCTTACTGACCTCTTGATTACCCATGATCCACTAGCACATCTCGATAGTCATATCAATCTCGGCAAGTCAATAAATGGGTGTTACACGTTGTTGATGGCATTATGGTATGTAAGACTTAAGGTGCATGTCTTTGGGCATAGGTGTAGAGTTGGTCAGATGGGATGCAGGGCAGAAGGCGTATGAAGAAGTGTGTGTGGGGCGATCGGGGTGGAGTGGGTTGATTAGCTTGGTTTGGTGGAAGATGATAGCGTGGTTCTGGAGAAGTCGTCTGTGCTACTACAATGGTCAACGCTGCGTCGGTCGGAGGACTTACAGATGATCAGAGGCTGGGGGCGATCGCGATCGAAATATGAAGTTTTGTCAGTGTGCGTTGTGATCGACTTGAGCGGACGCCCATTGCATCATGCGATGATAACACTTTGATAGGTGGTGCATAGGATAAATATACAGGAGACAGCTTGACGAAACTGTAAAAAATTCGAGAACAGAACTACTCATCTACCAGTAACCGATTTGCCTTTTGAGAAAAGATACAGCAGGTAAAGATAAAGGAAAAGCTCACATTACTAAACAACATAGCCTTTAATTGTCTCAACAATGGTCTGGAGAGCCGCCCAAGAGTCGTCCGATGTAATATCTGCGTTCCAACACTCTGGTTCGGCTGATCTCAAAAAGTTCGCTTCGGCAACACCCCTTACAGGTTGACCACCCTTGCTACCATTGCCCTTCAAGGCGTAACATGCCCTCCACTTTTTCCCAACCGCAGAAATAGCATACAGTCGATCTGCATGCTGATTGCTCGGCCCAATCTCATCGAGACGTTGGATGACTTGGACAATGGCGGCATCGCGCCCCGAATCCAATTGGAAGTCCGATGGAGGCTTGATCTCGACAAGCAACAATGGGTGCTGATGATGCTCGATAACGAAAGTAATTGTGAAGTCGACGGTTTTTCTAGAGTTTGGAATGGACCACTGGGGGCTGACATCATAGCCTTCAGTCGGAGGGAACCAATAGTTTAAAATCTTGTCATAAAGGGGGTAAAACTTCGTTTCAACGCTCTCGTTGTCGTTGTTTAACTCAGCGGCCTTGGTTAAAATGTACTGTGGGTAGCCGCTGCCATTAAGACGGAGGACTAAACAGTATCAACGTTAATGGTAAGGGGGGTGACTTCGTGCAATAACGTACCTAGATGAAGAGTTGACTCCTTCTCGATGTTGTAATCCGAGAGAATACGACCATCTTCTAACTGCTTCCCAGCGAAAATGAGACCTATCACGCTAGATCATATAACAAGACAATGTAGAAAAGTGGATGGGCAGACGCTGTTGATCAGGGAAGATGCTGCAATATGATGCGCATATTGAACTTGAACCAGGTGATCTCACCTTTCCCTATCCTGAATCTTGGCTTTGACATTGTGAATAGTGTCAGAAGACTCAGTCTCAAGAGTAATTGTCTTCCCAGTCAATGTCTTCACAAAGATCTGCATTGCGATGGTGAATCCACAGAAGTGGAACACTATAGTACAATGGGCTGAGCACCTGACAACACAGCCTGATCTGCCTACTTCCACTTTTTTGCTATTTTTAGCTTACTATTTGATTTTCGGCTCTATCACATATACTGCATCAACAGATGGGTCCTTAGAGTTTTCTCTTTGGATTCCCCTCTGTTAGGTGTGTCTGAAGTGTTTGTATTATGTAGTATAATGTTAACTTTGAATTCCCCTCTGTTAGCTCACTATTAAGTGAGGCTTTGAGGTTGCCCTTACAGTAGAAAATTCTCTCTTAAGGCTCAAAATCTTGGACACTCTGCCAAGATAGGCAGGTATGGAGTAGGAGATGATTCCCAGAGCTCCACAGACTCCCTACACACCGTCCCAGACACTCCCACCTTTAGTATGCATCGCTTTTCACCTGACCCACCACCTAGCGCCATGGACAGCCCAGAGTGCATCAATGTGCTTGAAGGTGACATTGCTGGAATTTGTGCACAAATTGATACACTTACATCTACCATTGAAACCTTCATTAGAACTCTCCAGTTGAACCCCACCCCGCCCATTTTAACCCCTAGCATGCTAAGCGTGCATGCACCACCCAATTGTTAGGGCGACACCCACTGTTCTGCTAGCTGGACCATGCAGGCTCTCCTACAAGAAGGTGGCAGGGGGCACGCATGATGGGGGGTTTTGATAGATTTGATGTGATGGGTTAAAAATAGAACAGTTGGCTGAAATAGGCCTTTTGCACCACTATTGTGGATGGAATACCTAAGAGAACTCAACTGAGGTCTCCTAGTATTTATTTTAGGGTTATATACTATGTTACACATATTGTAGTATGTTATTATGGACGTGTGCACACATGCACGTACATGCGCATACATATTGATGCGTGTAAATAAAGAATTCCCACACTGACAAATAATGTGTATATAGGTGTTTTGTAGCATATTTTGGTGAGATAAAATCAAATAAAATGAAATAAAATAAAATAAAAATAGTATTAGGTAATAGGCATTTTAGGAGACTGTTTCCTAACATTACCCCCCTTTTAGGCCTTGACTTCCAGGCGAGAAAATATTGTATCTGTCCCCTCTGTGAAATTCTGGTAAGGCCGGAAATTCATCCCCTCATACACCATTCTAGCAATGTGACATGGAGCATTTGGATTACGTTTAAAGAATTGGGCGATTGCCTTGCACGCTCGCTTACAATTCTCTTCTGGTTCCCATGAATTATTTTCGTCGGTGTAGTTCTTCCACTTCATTAAGAACTCCAATTTATTTCGTTGAAGACGAGAGTCCAAAACCTCTTCCACAATATATTCTGGAGCACCTTCTACCATTATTGGAGGCTGTGGAGTAGTTTGTTGACCAGGAATAGTGGGTGGGCAGTAAGGGCATAAACAGAAAATGTTAATCTCAGGATCAATCTTGAATGACTGAGGTATTTTAACACTACCACATTGGGTGAAATTATTTTAGAAATTGGATATGGGCCAACTTGCTTCTCCGTAAGCTTTCTTGAAGGTCATGGAATATTCAGATACTTGGTACTTAGCCATACCAAGTCACCACCTTTGTACTCTGGAGCAACAGCTTGAGTACGATCTGCGTGTCGCATCATATCATCACGTGCTTTCATCAATGCTGCCTCTGCTTCCTCCTGCACCTTTGGCTTTTTTGACACAAAGTCCTCCACTGATTGTACCTTGACTTCCCTTCAAGGTTCTACTCCCATTCTGGGATGATAACAAAGAAGGGTGACATGCAAGTAGCCAAATGGAATTTATTATTGTGGGAAAATTCTGCAATTGCCAACCATTCAGGCCAATCAGTTTGTTGGTGATTGACAAACATGCATAGGTACTGCTCCAACTCCTGATTCATTCTCTCTGTCTGCCCATCAGTTTGTGGGTGATATGCTGTAGATAATTTGGTTTAAATCCCCAATATGTTATTTAACTCTCGCATAAATGCAAAAGCAAATTGTGATCCGTGATCAGAGATAACTGTATCAGGTAATCCATGTAGCCACCATACCTGATTTAGATAGAGGCATGCCAAGCCCAATGATGAGGTTTCTGCTGTAGTAGGAATGATATGGACTTCTTTTGTGAAGCGGTTGCATACTACAAATATTGCATCATATCCTTGAGCTTCAGGTAGTCCTGTGATAAAGTCCACAGATATGTCTCGCCATGGCGCTTTAGGTATAGGGTTCAGCATTAATTTCCCAGCAGGCTTTTCTGGAAATTTCTTTCCCCTCATGCATGTGTCACACCCATCCACACACCCCAACACATGCTTTGAAATTCCAGGCCACCAATAATTTCTCATCACCAACTCCAACGTCTTCCACCTTCCTGGATGTCCAGCAGCTGGCATGTTATGATGTAACCATATGATCTCCCTTCGTAAATCTTGATCCTTTGGTACATACACCTTTCCTCTGAACAACACTAACCCTTGTTCTTCAACCCATTCATCTCCTTTAATATTACCTTTCTTCTCTCCCCTCAAAGCTTTCACAGCTTCCACCACTTCATCATCCATCTCTGAACATTGCCTGATTTTAGACAACATTTCCATCTCTGAGCTATCCACCAATAAATGTCCTTGATGCATAGCGCAAATATGAAAGTATTCAGGTTTGAGTAGGGTAGTATTTTTATTGTCCTCCTCCACTCCCCTTTTATGATCTGTACATCTGGATAATGCATCTGCTTTCCTCATCAAGCTTCCCACTTTGTGGACCAAGTGAAAATTAAAGCGTGATAGGAATAATGCCCAATGTTGATGTTACTCAACCCGGAAACCCAAACAAAACCTACTAATGGCTTTGGATGGTATAACACAGGCCAGAGGAAGGGTGCGAGGTGGTACTAAATATCACCTCTAATACCAGAACGTCGTTTTTAGTAATGCAGAACGGAAAAATGTGACAAATAGTTTTTAAAAGCATGCGAAGATGTTCGAGATAGTTTGAAATATGTTCGAAGATGTCCGAAGTAGTCTGAAATAGATTCGAATGGGTTTGAAGTCGTCCGGGTAAGTTTGAGGAGGTTTGAAGCCATTCGACTGGTGTTAAGATGTGTTCGACAGACAAATATAGAAATCAAGAAGTGGTTTTCGAGTGGCAATAGGTGACGACGAGTTGAGAGCAAATACGAGAGTTTGATGAAGTTTGTGATATTTCGCAGAACTTCAGAGGTACGATGCGAGGTAAGACTCAAGTGAACTGGTGTTAAATCCGACTATGGTGGAGAGGGTAACTGATTCTCTCCCATTTTAAGTAACTAGTACAAGTCTATATACATTTCGAAGAGGTAAGTATCAAAAAGGAAATATAACAGGTGTAGAACATGAGGCGGTATGCACAGCAATAAAGGTATTGTAAAATGTAAAACAAATGAGGAACAATGATAATTGAAACATTCGGTGTCGCCATATAGTAAGAGTACTTCTCTTTGTTGTTTCAATAGATCGTTGAAACCCCAAAACCGCCATTATCATACCATAATTCTTTTATCGTCTCTCCTTGCATGTCTGGTAGTGCTCGATATGCAACTAAATAGTTCACTCCGGTTGAGCATCATGTATCGAAAGTGTTTTAAGACAACTATACAGTGGCCGAAGTTGTTCGAAGTGCTGCGAAGTCGTTCGAAGTGTTGCGAAATGGTTCGAAAGCATTCGAAATAGTTCGAAGTCGTCCGCAATAGTGCGAAATAAGTCGAAAATAGTTCGGAGTCAATTTTGTAATGTTCGTAGTGGTTCGGAAGGTCTGTCATAGTGTGTTAATATGATTGAAAACTTTCCTCTGACCTTAGAGCATGCAGTGGACCTATCAACGTGCTTGTCGATGGTTAAGCTTTTTAGCAGACATGAAGTATTGCAGATTTTGATGGTCTGTCCAGATTTTGATTTGATGCATACATCCCTCCAAATAATGTCTCCATACCTCCAATGCTCATATTATTCCCAACATCTCTTTATCATGCACATCATAATTCCTCTCCACATCATTCAACCCTTTAGACAAATATGCGCAAGGATGCCATTTGTCATCTTCACATAGCATTGATAATACTGCTCCAGTAGCAAAGTCTGATGCATCTGATTCCACTCGTAAGGGACACATGAAATCTACTGGGACCAATATTGGTTCTTCCACAAACTTCCTCTTCAACTCCTCAAATGCTGTCTGCTGTTGTTTTTTCCCCATCTCCACACTACTCCCTTTTGCGTAAGGTTGTGTAATGGTGCAGCAATTTTGGAGAAATTATGAACAAAGCGATGATAAAAATTGGCAAGTCCCAAGAAAGCCTGAACTTCCTTTATATGGGTAGGCATGGGCCAATCAACAATTGCCTGTACCTTGATAAGATCCATCTTCATTCCATCAGGACCAATCTTTAATCCCAAGAACTCGATCTCGCTTGCTCCAAATACACACTTCTCCAGTTTAACGAATAAATCATTCTCTGCCAATCTCTTCAACACCTCCTGCACTATCACCTCATGATTTTCTTCATTCTCCATGAATATCAAAATGTCATCAATAAATATTATCACCATGCCTTTGTCTATCACATCCTTGAAAATATCGTTCATCATATTTTGGAAAGTTGGGGAACTATTGGTCATCCCAAAAAACATGACTAGTGGCTCAAAGGATCCTTGACGCATGGCAAATGCTGCTTTCCACTCATCTCCTTTCTTTATTTGTACATTGTTGTACCCCTAGCGTAAATCCAATTTTGTAAAGACCTTGGCCTTTCCTACTTTGTCAATTATCTCTGAGATCAATGGCAAAGGGTACACATTCTTCACTGTCCAATCGTTCAAATACCTATAATCTGTACACATCCTCTTCCTCTGATCTTTTTTTGGTACAAAGAATACTGGTGATGTCTGCAGTGATTTCGAAGGTTGTATGTATCCCTTGCACAATTGTTCATTAAGGAATGCATCCACTTCTTCTTGTTCCTTCAGAGATAATGGATAGACTTTTGACTTCTTTGGCACAAATCCCAGCTTCATCTCAATAGCATGATCCCATGGCTTTTGCACTGGCATCCGCTCTGATTCCTTCTTCTGAAAAACTGACAAATATTTATGGTAGGCTTTTGGCACCCACTCCTCCACTGGCTTCTCCACTTTCTCCACATTTTTATCCCATGACTGTCCTCCATGAATTTCCTTAAAGGTTTGCTTCTGTTCTTCTTTACTTGTCATAATTGGAACTTCCCCGTTTGGCATATCCTCATCTTCCACTTCCTCCATCATAACAGAATATTTCCTTGGATGTTCTTTCTCTTTCTTTTCCTTCTTCTTCTTTTTTACTTTTCTCCCATACACATTACATGCTTTAGGACAATGAGTCATGTGTACCTTCCCAGTTTTCCAATCAATTTCCGGATTATGTTTTCATAACCATGGACATCCAATTATTAGATTGGTTTTCCCAAGGTCGCACACTTAAAATATGGCTTGCTCCTGATGATCCTGATACTTCAATATCATTGTCACCTCCTCCTTAATAGTTCCTCCACAATTGATCGTACCGTCAATATTGTACACCATTATAGGTTGTGGCAGTTTACATGTGCAAATACCATTTCCAGTAATTAGGGATCGATTAATAAATAATCTGGTAGCACCACTGTCAAGCAATGCCTCCACATTAATTGCTGCATGCATGTCCACTGTCTTCAATCCTACTGTCAAGCTGATTTCAGGTTCTATTCGCGCTGAGCGAATAAAAAATTTAGGGGTCTTGGGAAATAAGGCTGGGCATTTTTCTTTATTGCCTAAATGATGATGGTCATACTCCTCAATTTCTCTTTCGGCTTCACTCTGGGTTTCCTTGGATACTAATACATTATATTGATTCTGGGTCACCAATGGGGAAACCTTCACTGGGACTCTTTCACAAAATTCTTCTGCTTATCTTCCTCCAACTTCACTTCCTCAATAGTCACTTCCCTAATCTTCCTTTTCTGCCTACAATTTCGAGTCATATGCCCTAATTGCCCACAATTAAAACATTTAACTGGAGCTCATCTCCCTACTCGATCAACATCCATTGCATCCATCGATGCTGCTGACTCCTTAACAATAGGTGTCACTGCCATGGCCAGTGGCTGTGCCCTCGGAGCTTGTATCTGAGGTGTCCTTCCTTTCTCGGACTTTCCTCCTGATGACTTTCCAAATCTGGCATTCCCATACATCAATTTTGATTCTGCCTGTTCCTGTCAATATTGCCGATCAAGATGCATTGCCCAATTATACCACTCGTCCAACCTCTCTGGCATAGAAGGTAGTCAACAGATAGACTTGAATAATGAGGGATTTAATCCTGCCTTCAAATATTCTACCAACACAGCTTCTCCCATATCAGTCTGTGATGCTTCTGCTTTGAACTGCAAAATAAATTCGTCTGCAGTCAGAGAACCTTGGCACATGGTTTTTAATTTTGCATTCGCTGTTGCCTTTGGGTTAGGGTCTCCAAACTGTGCCTCCAATCTCTCCAAAAATTCCCTGAAGGTCGCAAACAGTTTATATCCCATGGCAATTTGATTAATGGCTTTGTTTCTCCAGAACTGTGCTTTTCCTCCCTGGATGTATGAGAGAGCAAACATAATTCTAGACTCAGTCGTATGAAATTCAGGCTTTCTCCCATGAATATACAACACTATAGAGCTGATAAAGTATTTTGTGTTCTCCATGGTACCATCAAATATTTGTGGGGGCACATATTTAGGTACACGCATTTTTCCACTCTGTGATCTCTCCTCTGCATGCTCACCCTCCTGAGACATCCACTCTACCATCTCCTCCATCTCATCATCTTTATCTTCTACTGTCTCTGCATTTGTTTGTGCTTGTTTGGGCTGGGATGCTGCTAATACTGACACTAATTGGGACATTTGTGCTGTTAGAGCATCAATTTTGGCTTCAAGAACAGGTGTGGGAACAGGATTGTGTCCAGGATTCGAAGCTGCTTGTTCTGACATGATTATGTAATCTGTGATGAGTCACTTCTTCAACTGTGTCGAGATTCAGCTGGAGAATTTTTTCGCAAAATTTCGAGTCACGTGATCCAGCTATTTCGGGTACCAAACATGGCAAAACACGTGATTTCGGCTATTGGGCACTTCGGATCAATAACCCTTCCAACAGTGCCTGATCTTGGGGCTATTACTGAATTTGGCTAGTAACTACCTAAAATAGTCATCCAAATTGAGTAATGTAAATCTTAGCTAAACCAGATCTGATCAGTTGTCTGGTTGCAGCTGTCCTAATGACGAGCGCTGCCTTTCGATCACTAGTGGTCGCAATGTAAGGCGAGGCCTGGCGTTAGCTTATGAAAGCAAGGTAAATATGTATATACAATTAATTCTGGCTCTTGCCGAAATGATGTGTAAGCAGATGTGGCACGCTGAGACAAATGACGTATGCGCGTGAGTAAGAGAAGGCGCACTGATAAGGTAGTTGAGTTCTTCTGTTAGGGCGACACCCACTAATCTGCTAGCTAGACCATGTGGGTTCTCCTACATGAAGGCAGCGGGGGGCATGCGCATGATGGGGGGTTTTGATAGATTTGATGTGATGGGTTAAAAATAGAACAGCTGGCTGAAATAGGCCTTTCGCACCACTATTGTGGATGGAATACCTAAGAGAACTCAACTGAGGTCTCCTAGTATTTATTTTAGAGTTATATACTATGTTACACATATTGTAGTATGTTATTACGGACGCGTGCACACATGCGCGCACATGCGCGTACATGCGTGTACATATTGATGTGTGTAAATAAAGAATTCCCACGCTGACAAATAATGTGTATATAGGCGTTTTGTAGGGTATTTTGGTGAAATAAAATAAAATAAAATAAAATAAAATGAAATAAAATAAAATAAAAATAGTATTAGGTAATAGGCATGTTAGGAGACTGTTTCCTAACATTACCCCCCTTTTAGGCCTCGACTTCCAGGCGAGAAAATATCATATCTGTCCCCTCTGTGAAATTTTGGTAAGGCCAGAAATTCATCTCCTCATACACCATTCTAGCAATGCGACGCAGAGCATTTGGATTATGTTTAAAGAATTGGGCAATTGCATTACGTGCTCGCTTACAATTCTCTTTGGGTTCCCATGAGTTATTTTCATTGGTGTAGTTCTTCCACTTGATTAATAACTCCAATTTATTTCATCCAAGACGTGAGTCCAAAACCTCTTCCACTACATATTCTGGAGCACCTTCTACCATTATTGGAAGCTATGGAGTAGTTTGTTGACCAGGAATAGTGGGTGGGCAGTAAGGGCATAAATGGGAAATGTTAATTTCAGAATCAATCTTCAATGACTGAGGTAATTTTAACACTACCACATTGGGTGAAATTATTTTAGAAATTGGATATGGGCCAATTTGCTTCTCTGTAAGCTTTCTTGAAGGTCATGGAATATTTAGATCCTTGGTACTTAGCCATACCAAGTCACCACCTTTGTACTCTGAAGCAACAGCTCGAGTACGATCTGCGTGTTGCATCATATCATCACATGCTTTCATCAATGCCACCTCTGCTTCCTCCTGCATTTTTCACATTTTTGATACAAAGTCCTACACTGACTGTACCTTGACTTCCCTTCGAGATTCTACTCCCATTCTGGGATGATACCCATAATTAGCGAAGAAGGGTGACATGTGAGTAGCCGAATCAGAGCAGATGCCAGTGTGAAAGCCATGGGATCATGCTATTGAAATGAAGCTGGGATTTGTGCCAAAGAAGTCAAAAGTCTATCCATTATCTCCAAAGGAACAAGAAGAAGTGGATGCATTCCTTAATGAACAGTTGTGCAAGGGATACATATGACCTTCAAAATCACCGCAGACATCACCAGTATTCTGTGTACCAATTTGCTTCTGCATTTATGCGAGAGTCAAATAACATATTGGGGATTTAAACCAAATTATCTACAGCATATCACCCACAAACTGATGGGCAGACAGAGAGAATGAATCAGGAGTTGGAGCAGTACCTATGCATGTTTGTCAATCACCAACAAACTGATTGGCCTGAATGGTTGGCAATTGCAGAATTTTCCCACAATAATAAATTTCATTTGGCTACTTGCATGTCACCCTTCTTTGTTATCATCCCAGAATGGGAGTAGAACCTTGAAGGGAAGTCAAGGTACAATCAGTGGAGGACTTTGTGTCAAAAAAGCCAAAGGTGCAGGAGGAAGCAGAGGCAGCATTGATGAAAGCACGTGATGATATGATGCGACACGCAGATCGTACTCAAGCTATTGCTCCAGAGTACAAAGGTGGTGACTTGGTATGGCTAAGTACCAAGTATCTGAATATTCCATGACCTTCAAGAAAGCTTATGGAGAAGCAAGTTGGCCCATATCCAATTTCTAAAATAATTTCACCCAATGCGGTAGTGTTAAAATACCTCAGTCATTCAAGATTGATCCTGAGATTAACATTTTCTGTTTATGCCCTTACTGCCCACCCACTATTCCTGGTCAACAAACTACTCCACAGCCTCCAATAATGGTAGAAGGTGCTCCAGAATATATTGTGGAAGAGGTTTTGGACTCTCGTCTTCAACGAAATAAATTGGAGTTCTTAATGAAGTGGAAGAACTACACCAACGAAAATAATTCATGGGAACCAGAAGAGAATTGTAAGCGAGCGTGCAAGGCAATCACCCAATTCTTTAAACATAATCCAAATGCTCTGCGTCGCATTGCTAGAATGGTGTATGAGAGAATGAATTTCTGGCCTTACCAAAATTTCACAGAGGGGACAGATACGATATTTTCTCGCCTGGAAGTCGAGGCCTAAAAGGGGGGTAATGTTAGGAAACAGTCTCCTAACATGCCTATTACCTAATACTATTTTTATTTTATTTTATTTCATTTTATTTTATTTTATTTTATTTTATTTGATTTTATTTCACCAAAATACACTACAAAATGCCTATATACACATTATTTGTCAGTGTGAGAATTCTTTATTTACATGCATCAATATGTATGCGCATGTATGTGTGCGTCCGTAATAACATACTACAATATGTGTAACATAGTATATAACCCTAACATAAATACTAGGAGACCTCAGTTGTGTTCTCTTAGGTATTCCATCCATATTAGTGGTGCAAAAGGCCTATTTCAGCCAGCTGTTCTATTTTTAACCCTCGCATCAAATCCATCAAATCCCCCCATCATGCGCACGCCCCCCGCCACCCTCTTGTAGGAGAACCTGCATGGTCCAGCTAGCAGATTAGTGGGTGTCACCCTAACAGAGGGTAACTTGTGCTGTGTTTCCCCATTGGTATTCTTTTTCTATAACTAATACAAGTCTATATACAATTTGAAGGAATAGTACTAAAAAGGAAATAACAACAATTGTAGAACACGAGGCAATGTGCACAGCAATAAAGGTATTGTAAAACATAAAACAAATGAAAAATGATAATAAGTGAAATGTTGATGGTACTCAACCCGGAAACCCAAACAAAACCTACTAAATGGCTTCGGATGGTATAACATGAGTCACAGGAAGGGTGCGAGTTGGTACTACATATCACTGCTGAGACCAAAATGTTGTGTTTAGTGTTGCAAAATGGTAAGGGCTGTGGCAAATAGTCTTTAAAGGCATACAAAGAGGTTCGAAAGAGGTCGAAAGAGGTTCGAATATGTGCGAAAGAGTTCGAAAAAGGTTTGAAGCAGTTTGAAGAGGTTCGAAGTTGTGCAAAGTAGTTTCAAGGAATGTCAAAGTGGTTCAAAGTAATTCGAGGTATATCAAGAAGCGAGTATAGCAAATGTAAAGTGTTTTTCAAATGGCAATAGGCAATGAGCAATAAAACGAGGAGCGAATACAATAGTTTTGAAGAAGTTTGCGATATTTTGCAGAACTTAGAGATACAATGTGAGCTAAGACTCAAGAGAATGGCTCTTAAGTCAAACAATAAGTGAGAGGGTCTTGTGCTGTGTTCTGTGTTGCTCTTTCCTTTTGTTCTAACTAACTAATACAAGTCTATATACAAAATGATAGTACTTAAAAGGAAATAAGAACATGTGTAAAACATGAGGCAAATCTATCAAACAATGAGCCCTTGTAGATCATGAAACAAATGATAAATGATAAATGATGAAATGTATAGTGTTCCCATATAGTAAAAGTACTTCAATATATCAATGAAACACAAAAACCGCACTTATTGTATTCTAAGTCTCTTGTAGTCTCTCCTCGTGTCCAGTAGTGCTCAATATGTGTTGAATTGGCTTGTTCTGAATGTGCAGCATGTATTGAAAGTGTTTCAAGACTGATATACAGTGACCGATGTCATTTGAAATACTGCAAAATCGCTTGAAATGTCACGAAATAGTTCGAAAGCATTCGAAATAGTTCGAAGTCATCCGAAATAGTGCAAAATAGTGCAAAAATGATTCGACGTCAATTTTGTGGTGTTTGTAGTGATTTGGAGTGCATATTGTAAGGTCTCGATATGAGTGGGAATCTTCTCCAGACCTTAGCATGCGCAGTGGACCTATCAATGTGCGGTGTTGCCATATAGTAAGAGTACTTCTCTTGTTGTTTCAATAGATCGTTGAAACCCCAAAACCGCCATTATTGTACCCCAATTCTTTTATCATCTCTCCTTGCATCCGGTAGTGTTCGATAAGTGACTCAGTGGCTTATGCCGGATGTTTTGTGTGTGTCGAAAGGGCTTTAGAATATTCCTATGGTGGCCAATGTCCTTCTAAGTAGTGCGAAGTCGTTCGAAACTGTTCGAACTGTCGCGAAATTGTTCGAAGTCATTTGGAGTCATCCAAAATAGTGCGAAATAGTTCGAAAGGTGTTCAATGTCAATTTCGTGACATTCGTAGTGCGTGTTGTAATGTATAGATACAATTAGACTTTTTTTCAGACCTTATAGCACGCAGTGGACCTATCATCCTCCCCCTTACTGAAATCCTGACTGTCCCAGTCAGCCGATCAAAGTCACATGTGAAATGTGTGATCGTGTTGAAAACTTAGTGAGGTTTGAAATACTTCTCGTTCTCCATCTTTCCATCACCTCTACATCTCAAAGTATAGCTTTCATCATGTCTCTCTTGGCTGAACTCAACATCGAAATTATTGAATATGCAAAGTCAATGCTCAAGCATGGCATCGCAGAAGACTTGGATTTCAAAGTCTGGGGGTGGGCTTTTTGTGTGAAAATGGTATGTCTTGTCCTCATCTATTTGTGGTCAAAGGTGCTAAAATGTGTCGTCTAGGCAGAATATGACGAACTCGCTGAAGATCTTGGCGAAGAACATGATGTGGCCATACAAGCAGTCGTTAACGAGGTTTTTGAAGTATACTGACCTTTGGCTTGACGCGACTGGATTTCATGGGGTGGGGAGTTGCTTTTTGTTGATTTAGTGGAGGAGGTAGAATGAGAAAGCAGGGGGGAGAAGAACAATGAATTCAGGAGGAGCAGGAAGAGGTTTGAAGAGTGAAGGATGTAGTGAGGCAGGCAAAGCTCAAGGGTCGAAAAACTGCATTGTCAGAGGCTCGAAACGTCACCCTCACCAAATTTTGTGTGAAGACTGTGTCGAAGGAGGAGTTGCGGCAGAGAAATGTGGAGTTCGAGGCAGAGGTGAAGGCTATCGAGAGGGAGGAGGTCGAGAGCGCAGGGGATGCAAAGCGGGTGCAGATCGAATCAAGCAGGCTGCTTGATTTCGAGGGCCCAGTAAGTTTTCTACCTTTTTTCGAAGATTTTTCGAGGTTCTAATACTTTCATAGTGCGATTGATGCACTGGGTTTAAGTACCAGCCACACTGTGTTATCAAGGAGGATGCCCCAAAATGTACAAAGTGCACCCAGGAGGTGCAGGGGTGCTACTTGGCTGAATTGTCAAGGCGAGGGCTTTGCAAGGGCAAGGCGAAAAAGTTTGGGGGCACGAAACACAATTCGCACCCAAGAAAAGGTGCGACTTTTGTTCGAAATTGTTTTGAAGTGATTGCTAACTTGTTTTCAAATATGTTAGTGTGTTGAATTCGTCTCGTAGGACCTGTGGCCAACGTCGAACTTGTCTCAGAGCCTTTGAAGCCGTCGAAGGAAAAAAAGAGGTCATTGAAAGGCAAGGCAAAGGCGATTGAGGTTCGAGGGGTCAAGGAAATCGAAGGAGGTCAGGATGTGTGGGTCATGCGCCGCGGCTTTATTGCTGCAAAATTGGTGCAGAAAAGAGTTGAGATGGAGATACTGGGTAGGGAGATAGAAGTGTTGGAGGGAATGCTAGAGGGGTAGAAAGGCTTTTCTTTTTGTTGTATATCTGTTTTAATTTCAACTTTTTTGTTAAATGTCTTTGGAAAGTAAAGTAAAGAAAAAAAATGAATATAATTAATGAAGGAAAAATGACTCTTTAGGGAAAAGCTCAGTAGTTCATCATAGCCAAAAAACCCTTTGGGGTTTGCGCGACCATGCTATAATGCGATATCATGACTTGTATCGTACACTAGAGGCAATCAAAATCTTTGTAAGTAATTGCAAAAAAGAAAAGGAAGGATAGTTATTTGTTATCATCGTCCTAAAAATCTTTGAAGGTATCTTCATCGAAATTCGAGGTTGTTTGAAGTGCTTTGAGGTGCTGGGAGTTGATATTGAGGAAATTCAGTGGAAGGAAAATTGATTTTTGAGCAAGGTATGGTAGCAGACAAAATGTGGCAATAGGTCTATGTAGTACTGACCCGTCGAGTCCACAGAGAATATAAGCCCCTCTGTAGTTTCATTCAATAATGATAAGAGGACCGACATATCATGGTTTCATTTTGCGATTGAGGAACTTCTCGATTTGCATGTTTCAAAGTAACACTGAATCTCCTTTTGAAAAGTTGTAGTCATGCATTGTATGTTTGTGAGCGAGTTCAAAGCATTTCGCAGCTTCAATTTGGGATGCGTAGACCTTCGAATATAGCAGTTCAAGGTCATTAGATCATTTTTGTAATGCTATGGCTCATCGAGTTATGAGATCAGTTGTTGATAAGATTGAATTGGGTGGCAGTTGTAAGTATGTTGCCTTGGAGATGTCAAGGGGTATTAGAGGATGTGCTCCTGTGACTGCGAAGTAAGGAGAACAACCCATGCATTTATGAACCATGACTCATTCTGCCCAAAATACTGAATGCACCCCTGCTGACCATTTTGCTTGTTCTCCATCAACAGCTTTGAATAAGGACTGTCGAATGTTGAAGTGGGCTCATTCGACAAGTCCATTGGCACACGAATTATAACCGCTAATTCGAATATGGTTAATGTGATATCATTTCACATGATACTCCATAGCTGTGATAAATGCAGCACTATTGTCAGTTACAATTTTGTATAGCGAACCCCATCAACAAATAATATCTTCGAAGATCCAATCGCCAAGTGATATGGCATTTTCACGTCGAAATTTTCACCATTCTGGATAGGTTGTTAGTGAGCATCAACCTTGTATGATATATTTAAATCCATTCGAAGGTGGCATTTGCATCGTATCAATATAGATTTTGCTGAAAAGGGGTGCTGGAGTGGCGACTGTGGGTGGAATTAGAACATTTTGCATCTGTCAAATTTGGCATAGGTGGCAGGTTCGAATATACCATGCGATGTCAGCTTTCATGTTCGGCCACCAAAATCGAAGGGCGATAACTGATTTAGTAGTGAAAACCATTTTGTGTCCGATGTCGTTGTGAGCTGTGCGAATGATTTCAAGACAATGTTCTGAAGGAGCGACAATTTTGTGAGCTCCTTGGGAGTCTTTTCTCCACAGTTTGCCTGAGTCTAAAAAAAATTCCGTGCAATATCGAATAAAGGTAGCATATTCTGCATCTGATAGTTCAGGGGGTCGCACCAAGTCATGTAACCATTTTCAAATGTGAAGTAACCTCCCGTTGTTTGTTTTTGCATTATTTGATCATGGGACATCATTATAGGTGAGATCCTCCCCCTTACTGAGATTCAAAGAGAGGGAGAAGGTCGAAATTTGATGCAAAATAAATGGTCGGGTTGTAATAGGATTTATTTGATGTATGAAACTGTGAAGGCAGTCAATCCAGTCTCTGAAATTATCTTCATTGTCGAGTTGAACATCTTCGTCTTGTGGGGGGCATCTCGAAAGTCCATCAGGACCATGGTGTGTTTCTGTGATGTGGACTAATGTAAAGTGAAAGGTTAGGATGGATACTATCCATCAATTGATGCTAGCGCTAGGTGCGATATCAGGATTTGAGAGCATGCCTTTAATGTATCGTGCATTGACTTCAACAATAAGTCTTTGAACTCCTATTAGATACAATTGTAGTGCTGCGAGAGCATGATATAGACCATAAAGCTTGAGTTTTGGTTGCGAAAATCAAGATTTGCAGTCATTAAATGTAATCGATCCGAATCGACTATAATATCATTTTCGAAGGTTTTTGGGATCGCATTGGGTGAGAAAGAAACCAATAGTGATGTTTGAAGTGTCAACCAATAGGATAACTGGGGCTGAAGATGGGTAATCAATAGCTCAAATCGCTGGGGAATTGATTAGAGCTATTTTCAAATCTTCTTGGGCTGCTATTTGTTCCACTCCAAATTCAAAAGGAACATCTTTTCGAGTGAGTTGGATCAGTGCTGCAGGTCATTGAGTGAAATTTCGGATAAAGATATGACAAACTCCAATGGTTCCTAGAAATGCTTTGACTTCGGTGAGGCTTTGACACAGTCCCCACTTGCTAACAGCTGCAATTCAAGTAGGGTCGGCCATACGACCTTCGATATTGCATTGATGCCCTAAAACAATTATTTCGGGGATGCAAAGATAGAGCTTCGGACCTGAAAATGTTCCTCTGCAATACTTCATGCGCTGGACTATCCGATTTAAATTTTCAAAATGCTCCCAGACAAAGCATCGAATAGCTGGATTTTCAGGAATCATTTTATAGGATCCACCGATCATTCTATATTCTGATTTCGGACCCTTAACCAGTGTGTCGTCGATGTAAGGGATGGTGATATGAGGAATTTCGGGCTGTAGAATAAATGTCACATCATCATGTAAGATAGGGACAGAATTTGTCCAACCCATGGGTAGGGTAACAATGCAAAGTGCTCCAAACAGTGTCTGAAATGTTGTCAGATCGTGAGATGATTCTGCAACTTTCCTTTCATCGAATGCCACATAGAGATCCAACATTCCTCCACATGATCGTTCCCCAAATTGTTCTGCTAAATGTTTGGGTATAGGTATGATGCCTGAGTGCTGGATCATTACTTGGTTAAGCAGTTTGAGACTGTGAACAATTCGAAGCAATTTTGCATCCTTTTTCATGACACAAAACCATCGTGATCAGTACGAAGAGTTCAATGGTTCGTATACTCCCACTTCTATCTTCTTTTTCAGCATTTCACATATTTGTTCATACAAACCTAAAGGTATGGGAATGTTTCGCTCAACCCATGGAGTGTGAGGAATGACAGAGAACTCTATAGGAGGAAAAAAGTCAGAGCGAAAGCTTCCCCACTCTTGTTCTGTCCATGCAAAAGCTGTTTCCTGATTTTGAATAAAATCGTGCATAAGATTCCATTCCTCTGGCCATAGAAAACCACCAGGATGATTCTTTTTGATAATAGCTTTATGTTCGAGTGTATATTGCAAAGTGGGGATAAACGACAGTGGATGAGGATTTAATCTTGGCATGTTTTTAAGAGGGTTGCCAGTAATTGTTCAAATAATGCGAAATCAGTTGGGTAGCTCAGTAATAACTGGGCGAATTTTTTTGTGCAACAGGTTTGTATTTCTTTTTCGAAGCCATGAAAATCGGATATGAGGAATCGATGATAGGCTTAGGAGGCATAGATGTTGCCATCGAGGTCGATAAATATGTTTCATATTGGTGACTGGCTGTTAAATATAAATTTGCAAGGATCAAAGAATAAGAAATGGATTTTGAGGAGTTCGAGGACTCCATATTGGGAATATTTGCAGTGTGTTCAATATTGATAGATAAATTAGAGGGATTGAATGAGATAATGAAAGTGCACTGGTCAATGTCCAAAATTTCCTCCTCTAGTTGTGAAAATCATTTTGATGGTGATTAGAGTGGGGAATCATGGGGATAGCACACGATCATGTCGAATTAGGATCGTATATCGTGATTGTCTGAGCCTCATTCCTGTAGTTTTTAATGGTGCTTTTGGTCAGCACATCGAATGGTCAACCAAGTACGATATCATAGGCTGGGTCATGAATTATGTGAATTTGCATGAACAGTGTGATACTCCCCACTTTGCAAGGCACATTTCATGCTAAACACAAACTTTCGTCAATGCCTCTGTTAGCCGATTGGAGTGGAATGTGGATTGAAGGATTGTAAGTGAGGCCAAGTTCATGGCAAAGTTCTTCGGACATTGCAATAATCGAAGAACCAGGGTCTACAACATTTTCGACTGGATTCCTTCTGTTGACATTCATAATAATCAACCTAATCGAATGGGATTCCTTCACAGCGATGAAGGGTTCGGGAATATTGCCAGGTCGAAGACTGTTAATATAAGTTTTGAATGGATCATCAATTATGAAAATTTCATCGTTGAGCAGATTTGTGGCATTATTTCCTTTGGACTGCTGAATTCGACGGGGAGTGACCTGTTCCTTCCATTTTGTATGAACTTTGGGCGATAGAGACAGCAATTCCTCGGGCGTTAGTGTGATAATTGGCATCTTCATCGAATGAGCAAAAACATCTTCTGTGATTTTATCCTTTTGAATTGGTGCTTGGGTATGGTGCAAAGGACCATCTTTGCCTTTACCTTTCGCAGTTGATCCGAAGTTTTGTTTGTGTGGTGGTAGGTACGAATTTTCTTTTGTAGTGGCGTAAGGATGAATAACAGGCTGCGAAATTGTTTCCAAAGTCAAAGATGATGCCAAAGTCAAGGTTGGTAGGTTTGTTGCCATGGACGAGATGGATGATGCTGGCACATGTGGAGTCAATTGTTTGACTGTCGCAGTGTTTGGGGACACTGAAGGTCGAGAGATGAAGACTGTTGGTATGCTCGAATTAGCTTTAGCAAAGGCCCTACCACTTCACAAAGTGTATACCTCTTGTTCGAGCCTTGCGATGCGATCTTCGAGTGTCAAGGACTGTTCAGAAACCTGGTAGATGCCCCTAGGTGGTGTTAAAGTAGCCATTGAGGATACAATGTTGTACATGAGCAACAATGCAGTTGTATTCGAAGGATTTCATCGAGTCCATTCATCAATTCTGTCTTTGATAAAGCGACCAGGAATGTTTTGAGGGGTAAACTGTCCATTTGGAAGCACAATTTTTCCTTCATTGTTCTTTTTATACTTTCCTTCATTGATATAGGCTTGGCAAACCAAGCAGTTGCTAATGAAATGACCGGTAAGTCCACAAAAGACACAAGCTAAGTTTTCGAGCTGGTCTGAGTGAAATCCACTGTTAGTGCAAGGAGGATTAGTGGGTTTCGAACCTGCTAGAGCCATGACAAGTGTGGTTGCAAATTTTCAAGGATCGCCGATAAGTCTTCCAATTTGATCTGTGTTGACGATGTTGAAGTCGATGCCAAGGTTTCTAAAGACTGTAATGATGCCAAATTTGAACTAACTGACCCTGCTAAAATGAATTTCACTGCTGTGTGAATGTTGAGTGGGTAGGCATCATCCGGATAGTGGTCAGGAAATTTAAGTTCAAGTTGTCATGCAATTTGTGACCATAAACCCAGTTGAAAACCTCAAACGAACACTCTCCTTTGTTCTGCCTCCGAAATTTGGCCTTTAGAGAGTAGGAACTTTGTAATGTTGTAGAACGACCTGTAATATAATCCTAAATCGCTTGCATTAAAGATACCCATCTGAAGTTGTTCCCCAACGAGTTTGTCCATGTCCGAAATTGACCATTTTTGATCATCTTTGGAATCAGGATATAGTCTGTGAATTGCGAGGTGAAAATCCTGAAATGAAGTGCCAGTTTTATATTCGGGAATCGATTCCCAGAGTTTGGACGTATCAATATTGACATATCAACAGGCGTGCTTCTTCATGAGCTCTGGATCTGTAACATTACAGTTGATAAAGAGTATTTCGAGCTCGTTAAAAGATCGTTGTAGCTCTCGAGGTTGAGTAGGGTCAAATTTTGGTGCTGTGGAATGTCCATGAGCTGGCATTGTTGCTTGGGTGGCCATAGATGTACTGATTCGAGGAGTTAGAACTTGAGCGAAGGATGGTAGATGTGTCAAAGTAGCTGGAATAATGAATGATGTAGTAGAGGATGAAGAAGAAGATGAAGACGAAGTTTTAGACAAGGAAATAGATGAAGGAAACAGATGACGATGTGTGGATTCGGCATCAGAGACAGGTATTAGAATATCCCCCAATTGTTCAAGAGATTTGAAGGCCTGGCAAGTCTCGATTCTAAGGTTTCAAGCTTGTGTTGGCCTAAGCCAAGAGATTCAAGGTGGATTAGGCAATGAAATGATTTAGAAAACCCTCACGGTGAGCTCCAAAATGATGATGCTCGACCTGGAAACCTAACAAAAACCTGTTAAAAGGCTTATGTAGTATAACTCAGGCTAGAGGAAGGGTGCGAGTTGGTCCTAAATATCACCTCTAGTACCAGAATGTCATTTTTAGTGATGAAAAATGGTAACAATATGACCAATAGTGTTTAAAAGCGTACAAAGATGTTCGAAGTAGTTTGAAATAGATTCGAAGATGTCCAAAGTAGTTCGAAATAGATTTGAATGGATTCAAAGTAGTTTGGGTAAGTTCGAGGAGGTTCGAAGGTGTAAGCTGGGTTTTTTTGTGACAGTAGGCGATGACGAATTGAGAATGAATATGAAAGTTCGAGAAAGTTCACAATATTTCGCAAGACTTCAGAGATACAACGTGAGGTAAGACTCAAAAGAACTGCTCTTAAATCTGACTATATTGGAGAGGGTAACTGGTTCTCTGTTGTCCTAAGTAATTAGTACAAGTCTATATACATTTCAAAGAGGTAAGTACCAAAAAGGAAATATAACAGGTGTAGAACACGAGGCAGTATGCACAGCAATAAAGGTATTGTAAAACATAAAAATAAATGAGGAACGATGATAATTGAAATGTTCAGTGTCACCATATAGTAAGAGTACTTCTCTTGTTGTTTCAATAGATCGTTGAAACCCCAAAACTGCCATTATCATACCCTAATTCTTTTATCATCTCTCCTTGCATCCGGTAGTGTTTGATAAGCGACTCAGTGGCTTATGCTGGATGTTTTGTGTGTGTCGAAAGGGCTTTAGAATATTCCTATGGTGGCCGATGTCCTTCTAAGTAGTGCGAAGTCATTCAAAAGTGTTTGAAGTGTCACGAAATTGTTCGAAGTCATTTGGAGTCATCCAAAATAGTGCGAAATAGTTCGAAAGGTGTTCGATGTCAATTTCGTGACATTCATAGTGTGTGTCATAATGTATAGATACAATTAGACCTTTTTTTTCAGACCTTATAGCATGCAGTGGACCTATCAATGTTAGCAATTACCTCAAAACAATTTTGAATGAAATTGTACCTGGTCTGGGGTGCAAATCCAATTTTGCACCCCCGAATTTTTTTGCTTCACCTTTGCGAAGCCCTCACCTTGACACCTCACCCCAATAGCAGCCTTGCACCTCCTGAGTGCATTTCATGCACTTTGGGGTGCCCTCCTTGATAATACAACATGGCTGGGACTTAAACCCAGCACATCAATCACACTATGAAAGAGTTAGGAGCTCGAAACTTTTTTGAAAGCAAGTAAAAACTCACGGGGCCCTCAAAATCGAGGAACCCACTTGTTTTGAGTCACTTTGCATTCCCCATGCCCTCGATCAGTTCTTCCCCATCATCATCCTCTTCGACTTTGGCTACTTTTCTCTTCGCTACCCTTACTATGGGTAGCTCATCCTCACCCTCATCTTCATCTTCATCTCCAGCCTCTGCCCTCTCGATCACCTTTAATTCAGCCTTGAACTTTGTATTCCGCCTCTGCAAGTCCTCCTTCAAAATGGACTTCACACAAAATTTAGCCAGAGTGACATTTCAAGCTTCATCTAAAGTGACTTTTTGGGCTCCGAGATGTGCCCTTCTCGCTGCCTCCTCCGCCAAAACCCACCTTGCATCCTCCTCCTTTTCTTCCTGCTCAACCTCTTCAGCTAAATTGACAAATAGTAGCTCCCTACCCCACGAAAGCCACTCTTGATGAGCCATTAGTTTATATAGCTCAAATACTTTGTTAACAACTGCTTGTATGGCTGAGTCTCATTCCACCACCAAGTCGTTGGCAAGCTGGTCATATTCTGCCTGCGAAACACAAATATAGAACACTAAAAATAAAATATGAACCACAAAAACTCACCATGCGCTCACAAAATCCTCTTCCCCAAACTTTGAAGTCTACTTCCTCTGCGATATGAGGTTCAGGCATCATCTTCGAGTATTTGAGAATGTCATGTTGAAGAACAGCCAGAAGAGACATAATCAAAGGTAGTATGCAAAGATATAGGAGGTGACATGGAAGAACGAGAAATATTTTGAACCTCGCTAAGTTTTCAACATGATCACGCATTTCACACATGACTTCGATCGGCTGACTGGGACAGGTCAGGATTTTAGTAAGGAGGAGGGTGATAGGTCCACTGCACGCTCTAAGGTCTGGAGAAGCTTTCCAATCATATTGACACACTATGACAGAAGCTCCAAACTGCTACAAATGCCACAAAATTGACCACAAACCCTTTTCAAACATTTTTGAACCATTTTGCACTACTTTGAATGACTTCAAACAATTTCAAATGACTTTGAGACATTTTGAATGCTTTCAAACAATTTTGCGACACTTTGAATGACTTTGTACTACTTCAAACGATATCAGCCACCATATAGCTGTTTCGAAACCATTTTGACTTGCACTGCTCATCTGGAATAAACCATTTCATCGCATATCAAGCGCCACTGGACACGAAGAGAGAAGACAAGAGATTTAGAATATGATAAGTATAGTTTAACATTTAAATGATATATTGAAGCAATAAAACAAGAACTTTTACTATAATGGGACAATGTATGTTTCATTTATTATCACTTCTCATTTGTTATATATCTTACAATACCTTTATTGCTGTGCATATTGCCTCATGTTTTCCACATGTTCTTGTTTCCTTTTTAGTAATATTTCTTCAAATTGTATATAGACTTGTATTAGTTACTTAGAAGGAGAGACAAGCAATGGGGGAACAGAGAATAAGTTACCCTCTCCACTACCATCAGATTTAAGAGCAGCTCTCTTGAGTCTTAGCTCACATCATATCTCTGAAGTTCTGCAAAATATCACAAACTTCCTCGAACTTTTGTATTTGCTCTCAACTCATTGCCTATTGCCTATTGCCACTCAAAAACCACTTCTTAATTGCTATATTTGTTTCTTGACATATCTCACCACCAGTCAGACATCTTTGAATCTCCTTGAACTCACTTTGAACAACTTTGAACCCATTCGAACCTACTTCGAACAATTTTGCACATCTTTGAACCTATTTTGAACTCTTTCAAACATCTTTGTGTGCCTTTTAAAGACTATTTGCAACATCCCTTACCGTTTTGCATCACTAAACACAACATTTTGGTATCAGCGATGATATTTAGTACCAACTGGCACCCTTCCTCTAGCCTGTGTTATACTTCTTAAGCCTTTAACAGGTTTTTGTTAGGTTTCTAGGTTGAGTATCATCAATGGATTCCATGTAGTTTGTGTGGATTGATATGGATTCCACATAGTCTGTGTGGATTGACATGGATTCCACATAGTCCATGTGGATTGACATGGATTCTGCATAGTCCATGCAGATTAGCATGGATTCTGTGGTATTCTGTGCAGATTAGCAAGGATTCTGTGCTAGTCTGTGCAAATTAGCATGGATTCTGTGCAGATTAGCATGGATTCTGTGCAGATTAGCATGGATTCTGTGCTAGTCCATGCGGAGTCCATGTAGTCCATATGGATCTGTGCAGAACATATGGGGCAGTGTAAATTACTGAGCAGGAGGCATTTGAGAAGCTCAAAGAAATGGTCACTTCCACTCCAATCCTTGCTTTTGCTGATGACTCGCATCCCTTCCATGTAGAAGCCAACAGTTCAGATTTTGCGATGGGTGCAGTGTTGTTCCAACAGTCTCCCAAGGATCAGAAGTGGCACCTACTTGAAGAGTCTCAGTGCTGTGGAATGCAATTATGAGATCCATGACAAGGATATGCTGGTGATAGTGCAGGCATTGGAGAAGTGGCACGATTTTCTGGAGGGTGCTCAACACCAGGTCGAGATCTGGATGGACCACAAGAACCTGGAGTACTTCATGACTGCCAAGAAACTTAATTGCTGCCAAGCCTGCTGGTCCCTCTATCTCTACAGGTTCGATTTCTCCCTGCATCATTGCTCGGGATGCAGCATGGGGAAGACTGATGCCCTCTCCCATCATTTGGACCACAGGGATGGAAGCAATGACAATCAAGGTATTGTGTTATTGCAACATGATCTGTTTACAGTCCATGCATTAGAGGGTGTTACCTTGGAGGGTGAAGAGCACAGTATCCTATGTGACATTCATCATGCGGACTATAGTGGTTTACATGAGGATGCTGAGGCTCTGGCAGTGAAGGAGCTGAGGAAGAGATCTACTCCTTCGCTTCATGCAGCAGAGTGGACAGAAAAGGACTACATCTTATACTTCATTACCATATCTACATCTCTAATGATCCCCAGCTCCAATGATGACTCATCTCTCAGCACTACAATTTGCTCATTGCTGGCCACCCCAGACATTGGAAAACATTGAAGCTCATATCACATGATTATTGGTGGTCCCAGATGTCACGACTCATTGGTCAGTACTGTTATACTTGTGATCTCTGCTTATACACCAAGACTCCATGGTGCAAGCCCATGGGCAAGTTACACCCCCTTCCTGTCCCAGAAAATCATTGGAACGTCATCAGTGTGGACTTTACAGTGGAACTGCCAGAGTCCAATGGGTTTGATGCAGTAATATGTACAGTTGACTCTGCTAGAAAGCAAGCTCATTTCATTTCCACCCATATGACTGTCACTGCGCTTGGAGTGGCTTGACTCTATCTGTGCCATGTGTGGAAGTGTAAGGGGAAAGGAAGGCACCCCAGGCATCTGGGCAATTTTCTGCATTCATCCCATTTTTTTTTTATATTTTATTTCACCCTATTCTGCCTTTTCTATGATTTTCTATGATTTATTCCTATTTATTATTATATTCTTGTTTTTTCCATGTTGGTACATGTTGACTCTATTCTTAGAAGCAGGACCCCTTCTGTATGTTTACCCATCAAGGTGACATCATCCCACAGCTTAATCTGCCTATCTCTGCCTTTTGCTATTTTTAGCTTACTATTTGATTTCTGGCTCTATCACATATACTGGGCATTGACAGATGGGTCCTTAAAATTCTCTCTTTGGATTCTCCTCTGTTAGGTGCACCTGGAGTGTCTGTATTATGTAGTATAATATTAACCCCTCTGTTAGCTCACTATTAAGTGAGGCTTTGAGGTTGCCCTTACAGGAAGCTCCATGGACTGCCTGGCACATTCCTCTGTGATCGAGGACTACAATTTGTTGCAGAATTCACCTGGAACTTTACTGTCTGCTGGGGATCAAACTCCTCACCTCGACTGCCTACCACCCACAGACAGACAGACAGACAGAGCAAGTCAACCAAGAACTGGAGCAGTACATCCATATCTTCGTCAATGAGCAACAAGATGATTGGGAAGATCTCCTTCCCATGGCTGAGTTTGTATACAACAATCATGTCCACTCTTCCACCCAACAAACTCCCTTCCTCCTTGACACAGGGTGGCACCCACACATGGGCTTCGAGCCTCAGCAAGCACCCTTGCACTTGGAGATGGTGAACGAGTTTACAGAACAGATCAAGGACACCTTGGAGGAGACAAAGTCAGCTTTGGATAAGGTGAAGGACAACATGGCATGCTTCTACAATCAACATCACTCACCCATGCCCACATATAAGGTTGGTGATCATGTCTACCTCAACTCTAGTGACATCTCCACCACATGTCCATCCAAGAAACTTGCCCACCACTTTCTTGGACCATTCCTCATCGCTAAATGCATTGGGTCACATGCCTACCACCTATGGCTACCACAGTCAATGTCCCACCTCCACCCTGTCTTCCATGTTGTAACACTGCTGCCTGCTCCCACAGATCCATTCCCTGGGTGCATGACACAACCTCCTCCACTGCTGATAATACTCAACCCTGAAACCCAAACAAAACCTACTAAATGGCTTCAGATAGTATAACACGAGTCAGAGGAAGGGTGCAAGTTGGTACTAAATATCATTGCTTTTACCAAAAATATTCAAAAAAGGTTCAAAGAATGTGTGAAGTAGTTCAAAGAGGTTCAAAGAGGTTCAAGGTAGTTTTGAAGGGAGTTAAGGGTATTGGACTGGTATTGAGGAGTGAATACAGCAATAAGAAGTGTTTTTCGAGAGGCTATGGGTGATGTGCAATAAATTGAGGAGAGAATATGATAGTTCAAAGAAGTTTGCAATATTTTGCAGAACTTAGAGATACGATGCGAAGATAGACTCAAGAGAATGGCTCTTAAATCAAATGATGAGGGAGAGGGTAACTTCTTCTCTGTTCCCTTTTGCTTGTCTCTTGTTCTAAGTAACTAATACAAGTCTATATACAATTTGAAAAGATAGTACTGAAAAGGAGATAATAACATGTGGAAAACATGAGGCAATATATACAACAATGAGGACTTTGTAAATCATAAAACAAATGAGAAGTGATAAATAATTGAAACATACACTGTCCCCATATAGTAAAAGTACTTATCTTTTGCTTCAATATATCATTGAAACCTTTAAGCACTATTATCACATCCTAATTCCTTTGTCATCTCTCCTCATGTCTGGTAGTGCTTGATATGCAATGAAATGATTTATTCCAGATGTGCAGTGCAAGTTGAAATGGTTTCAAAACAGCTATATAGTGACCGATGTCGTTTGAAGTAGTATGAAGTTGTTCGAAGTGTCACGAAGTCATTTGAAGTCATTTGAAGTTGTTCGAAGTAGTGCGAAATAGTTCAAAAAGGATTCAAAGTCAATTTTGTGGCATTTGTAGTGATTCTGAGTGTGTGCCATAATGTCTCAATATGATTGGAACCCTTTCCAGAGCTTAGAGCATGCAGTGGACCTATCACCACCTATAGTGATCAAAGGCAAACCTCAGTATGAGGTCAAGTCCATCTTAGACAGCCACTTACATCGAGGTAAACTTGAATACCTGGTACACTGGAAGGGTGATAATCATCCAGAAGGGGTCCTGCCTTTAAGAATAGACCTGTCAACATGTACCAATGAGGGAAAAACCAAAAAATAATCATAGAAAAGGCAGAATAGGGTGAAATAAAATATGAAAAAATATGGGATGAACACAGAAAATTATCTAGTTGCCTAGAATCCCTCCCCTTTCCCTTACAGGGGTGATGTGAGCAACTTTTGCCATGGCCCACCCTCCTTCATCAGCTATTCCAGGCTTATGATGACAGTCTGGTAGTATAACCCCTCTATGACCTACCCAAAAGATAAGTTGATTGTTTTTGTAACCTGATATGTTGAAATTGGGTGGTGGGCAGCGCATGAGGTGACACTGATGCCAACACCAAACAAATGGCTGTGGTGCATAGCCACAGTTATTAGTCACATCACCTTTTTGTTATCGACTTAATTACAGGGCAGTGTCCCATGCTAGTATAAATATTCATTGTAAATAGTTTATTTTATCTAATGAAGTGTTATATTGTTACGAGAAGGCATGGGAAGGCATGGGAATTCTATTTTCTTTTGTTTCTATTGTTCTACCACCGTATGTCCCATGCTATTGTCTCTTTTCTTTTGTCTTTCTATTCTCATTTTCTCTATTGTTCTAATAGCATGACTCATATCCTCGATCTACTGCCTGTAGTATTTATACGATGAATGCACAACTGGTCAATCTAGCTTGACCTAGTCCTTTCTACACTCTCAACCGGTGCGATCTAAGTCTTCTGCTCAAACCGTTGCTTAAGAGCTTCGGTGATCTGAGTCGCTATTGAACGTCGTTACTTACGAGTATCGACCTACTTTTGATCTAGAGAGTATTGACCCTAACAAAAAGGTCAAGCTGTTCTAAACCTCTGCCGACTAACGACAGTCTAGGCAGCTCACTCACACTATGACACCATTCTCACGAGAATCATCTGACCGCTTCCCACCAAGAGAATAATGGCAGCCCCATCCACTCCTACCGCTCCCACTGCACCCGCTGCTCTCGCTGCTAGACCCGCCGAGATCAAGATGAGGGCACCGACCGATTACTCGGGAGACAGAGCTAAGACCATGCTCTTCTTACTCGAGTGCGGAGCATACATAGACGCCAACGCAGCCGCTTTCCCCGACGACCGCCACAAGATTTTATTCATGCTATCTTACATGAACGGAGGGACAGCAGGGCCGTGGAAGCAGGCGTACCTAGAAGAGAGGTACATTGAATCGAAACCCTGGGATATGTTCCAGGAGTTCATCGCTAAAGTACGTGCGGCATTTTCGCCCATTGACGACACAGGAAACGCGTGAACCCAACTCAGAGCGCTCTCACAAGGAGCAAAAGGAGTAGACGAATACATCGCCCAGTTCAAAACACTGGCCTACCGAACAAAGATTAAAGAAGATGCAGCCCTAATCGAATATTTCGTCGACGGACTCAACAACCGAGTCCTCGACAAGGTCTTTGGCATGGAGAACCCGCCCGACATGATCGAGGGGTGGTACACCCATGCAGCAAGGGCCGAGGGGCATCTCAGAAGGGCGAGGGCGATAAAAGAAAGAACTTATAGTAAGGTAGGAGGGGGTGGAGCGAGCAGCTCTAAAGACCCCAATGCCATGGAAATCGATGCGACGCGCCTCTCTTACGCAGAGAGGGTGAAGCACATGAAAGAGGGAAGATGTTTTATTTGCCACAGAACAGGACACAGGGCAAACGAACACAGGGGCGGGAAAGAGCCACCCGCCAAAGAAGAAAAGAAGACCAAAACGAAAAAGATGTCTCGAGAACACTACGCTAAAATCCGAGCGCTCGTCAACGAGCTGGAAGAGAAGCAGAAAGAAGAGGTGTTAGACTTAATGGTGGAAGAGGGTTTTTGAAATGGCGGCCTGCATCGGCAGCAGAGCCCGCCAGGATAGTCGTCTCAAGTGTACTGGTAGCTGACGTGAGCAAACAATCTATGCACATCCCAGTTTACTGCTTGCTAGACGATAAGAGAGCCGAAATACCCGCCCTGATCGACTCGGGGGCGGGAGAAACCTTCATTGACCACCGAGTGGTCCAAAAACTCGGACTACAGAAACACCCACTCAGCAGGAAGATCCTCGCCAAAAATGTTGATGGGACGCTAAACAAAAATGGAACGATCTCACATTACGTCATTATTGACACCAAGATTGGAGGAAAAGAAGAGAAGATCAGAATGCTGATAATGGGGCTAGGAAACAAAATGATGATCCTAGGATACACATGGTTACAACGACGCAACCCCGCCATTGCTTGGGAGAAGGGGACTCTCACAGACAGATGGACCGAAAGGACCATTATGGGAAAAATTCGGACGATGATCGAGCGAACTCAGACCACGATTGGTAAGCAGAGTCTTACTATAGATGACAAGGGGCTGCTTGTATCGAGAGTAACGTTGAGCCCGACTCTCGAGAGGCTACCTAAAAGGAGTGCTGGGGAGACCTTCGGGAAAACCCACCTCACCGTCGCCGAGCACATGAAGAGTAGGCTCGGGGCGGTTCATCTCGCAAGAGGACTCTGCGCTACGAATGAACCCGAGGAAAATGGATCACACCCGGCAATGGACACGGACACGGCAAAGGACACGGTAACAGACGCCCAACCCAAAACCGACCCTCAGATCTCACCTTCGAACGAATCTGACTTCGGCTCATCACTTAAAGGGAATAATGATGGAACGGATGCTCTATTCGCTTACATCCGGGGGGAACCGATGATCGGGGTATTCAGAATTGAGGAATCCCCCCTCACTATCGAACACGACTACATCCCCCCTGAATTACCAGAAGCTTAGGCACATCGTGTGCACCACTTGATCTCGATCAACCAGTAGATTCGCCTTCTCTCATACTACCCACATCCGAGCCAAAACCTCCGTCTCACAAAGGCTTGCGCACAAGAAGGAGGACGTCAGAGAGAAGCAATCACTTGATGACCTACTCCCCGAGAAGTACAGGGAATATCGGAGCATATTCGAAAAGGCAGCATCGGAAAGATTTCCCGAATCGAGACCGTGGGACCATGCGATCGAACTTAAGCCAGATTTCATCCCGAAGGACTGCAAAGTCTACCCTATCACCCCGGCGGAACAAAAGAAGTTGGACGAGTTCATCGATGATAACCTAAGGAAGGGATACATTACTCCATCCAAGTCTCCTATGGCATCACCGTTCTTCTTCATAGCAAAGAAAGATTCTGACGCGCTCAGACCATGCCAAGACTACCGGTACCTAAACAAAGGAACCATCAAAAACTCGTACCCACTTCCACTGATCGGCGATCTACTCGATAAGCTGAAAGGGGTGAAATGGTTCACCAAACTAGACATCAGATGGGGGTACCATAACGTCAGGATCAGGAAGGGAGACGAGTGGAAGGCGGCGTTTAAGACCAATAAGGGGCTGTTCGAACCCAAGGTCATGTTCTTCGGCCTCTGCAACTCTCTGGCAACTTTCCAGGCCATGATGAACGACATCTTCTGGGACATGCTGAACAAGGGATGGTTAGTAATATACATGGATGACATTCTCATCTTCTCCAAAGATAAAAAGGAACACGAGGAGAGAACGAAGAGAGTCTTAGCAAGGCTTAGGGAGAACGATCTGTACCTAAAGCCAGAAAAATCTAGATTTGACATACAGGAAGTCGAATTCCTCGGTTTGATCCTGCGACCGAACCAGCTAGCCATGGACCCCACTAAGCTAAGCGGAATAAGGGATTGGCCAGCCCCAACCAATGTAAAGGGAGTCAGATCGTTCCTGGGCTTCGGAAATTTCTACAGGAGATTCATCGGCAACTTTGCCGCAATTACTAAGCCACTCAATGACTTGACGAGAAAGGACCAACCCTTCAGCTGGACGAACGAGTGCCAAGAGGCATTCGACTCCCTAAAGAAGAAATTCTCCGAAGCACCAGTATTGCTGATGCCCGATGCAGAGAAACCATTCGTAATTGAGAGCGACGCCTCAAAATACGTGACAGGCGCCGTCCTAAAACAAACTGATACCAACGGAGACTGGCACCCTTGCGGGTATATCTCCCACTCCCTGACAGCAACCAAACGAAACTATGAGATCTACGATCGGGAGCTATTAGGAATTATACGAGCACTGGAAACCTGGAGACACTATCTCCAGGGATCGGAACATGCAACAACGATCCTATCGGATCACAAGAATCTGATGTACTTCAGAATGGCACGGAAATTGAATCGACGACAGGCTACATGGAGCCTCTTCCTGTCACAATTCAACCTACAATTAGTACACGTCCCAGGGAAAATGATGATCCAATCAGATGCCCTATCATGAAGGGGAGATCACATACCGGATATCGACAATGATAACGACGATATCACCCTACTGAAGGACGAGATCTTCACATGAACGATTGATACCGAGCTAAAAGAAGTGCTAGTGGAAAGCATGATGAGAGACGACTTACTAAAGGAAATAGTAAGAGCGATCAAAGAAGGAGGAATGCCACCGATCAAGTCGGCGGTAGAAGATTGGAAGATGGAAGATGATGGGACGGTCTTCTTCAAAGACCGATGCTACGTCCCAGATGACAAAGAATTAAGAAGAAAAATCGTGGAAAAATACCACGACAACATACTTACAGGACACCCCGGCCGATTTCAAATGCTAGAACTAGTACGAAGGGACTACTGGTGGCCAGGGATGACCATTTTCATTCGGAACTACGTTGATGGCTGTGCCACCTGCCAACAGATGAAGGTAAACACTCACCCGACAACACTGGGATTATCTCCGATCAAATTGAACGCCACTCGACCATTCGCACTAGTAACCATGGATTTCATCACCGATCTCCCAATAAGCGATGGATCTGACACCATCATGGTCGTGGTAGACCATGGTCTTACTAAGGGGGTAATTTTCATCCCCTGCAACAAGAACATCGATGCGCTAGGGGCGGCCGACCTCTATCTACATAACATATTCAGAAGATTTGGCCTCCTGGACAAAATCATATCTGACCGAGATCCACGCTTCGCCTCAAACGCCTTTCAGGAACTAGGGAGACTCCTGGGAATAAAGCTAGCGATGAGCATGGCTTACCACCCACAGACCAATGGGGAAACTGAAAGAGTAAATCAGGAACTCGAAATCTACCTCCGGATCTTCTGTGCGAACAAACCCTCGCAGTGGAAGAGCCACCTCACCACCGCCGAATTCACACACAATCAGAAGCATCATTCGGCTATTAAGAACACCCCGTTTTATGTAATGATAGGAGCACACCCTAGAGCTATCCCCACGACTTACCTGAAAATGAATGTGCCGGCTACCGAACAGCGGATAGCTGAACTGGGAAATATACGGTGGGAAGCCCTGGCGGCTCATGAACTCTCCTGACAAGTGATGATCGGGCGAAACGGACGAGGATTCCGTCCATTCACAGTAGGGGAAAAGGTCTGGCTCGACTCTAAAAACTTGAAGTTAGGGTACCCGACCAAAAAACTCGCCCCTAAACGCGAGGGACCCTTCCTTATCACGCAGGTAATATCACCCCACGCCTATGAATTGAGGCTCCCCTCCCAGTGGAAAATTCACCCAGTATTCCATGCCTCACTTCTCTCACGCTTCAAAGAAAACGAGACCCATGGACCAAATTTCCTTCCTCCACCACCCGATCTGATCGAAGGAGAACAAGAACACGAGGTCGAGGCTATCTTGGCACATAGGGGGGCAGGCAAAAGAATTCGATTCCTGGTGAAGTGGAAGGGATACAGCACGGCTGAAAACACCTGGGAACCAGCAACTCATTTAAAAAACGCTGCTGAACTGTTGGGCGAATACAAGACCGCACACAACCTCCTTTGAATATGAGCCGCCCCCTCCACTTCTTTATGAACATCACACCCGACCCTGACCCTGTCAGGACCTTTGAACTCATCCTCAGCTTCGTCCGAGACACGGACAACATCAGAAATGAAGAAAGACTGCTATCGGTAACCCAAGACCGCGTGCTGCTACACAGCACCATGCAAAACCTCTTCGAAACATATAGAGCCATCTCACGCTGCATTCCGATGACTAACCGAAGAAGCGTATTACCTCGATCTGCTCCCGCTCATGAGGAGCCTGGACGAGCAGGCGCTCCGCTACGAACCTGGAGAGCGGGTCCCAACACCACAACAAATTTTTATCATAGAACCGCTGAGTGACGAGGAAGACGAAGAGACACCGCTGACCACTTCTCCACACCCACCTCTTCCACCATATGTGCCACAACCTCCACCTAGATGAGCACCTACCCCCTATCCTACCGAGACTACCACCGAGCATGCACCCGCACCACCCTGGATGCGAAATTCGGTCTGTTTCACCTGCACCCGAGTAGGTCATTTTTCCTCTCACTGTCCCGAATATCAATGCCCCCACTGCCGATGATGGCGACCAGAGCACTCCGTGCTCTTCTGCCCAAATAACCTGACACATGACGTTCCGCCACATCATCGCACAACTTAAAAGCCAACCACTATGACCCACAATCTCTATGTCGTCATCGCTCTCAGCGCCCTTTTTGGCACGTGCATTTTTATTATGCTACTCTGCTATATACTCATTTCATTCAAAATCATCTCTGCCCCTCACCTCCCACAACTCGTCACTTTCGTCACTGGCACCTCCGTATGCTTCGCCGGAGAAGAGAACATCGATTTGCCCACTTGGGTTTACGCTCACGACACCCCGACCCTTACGTCGTTTTCCACGTTCTCCGCGACGACCAGCGACGCGCTGTCCTTTGACCCGATGTGAACGATGAGGTCTTAGTTTCGGATGGAACTTGAAACCTTGGGGAGAAGCTAGTGTTACGAGAAGGCATGGGAAGGCATGGGAATTCTATTTTCTTTTGTTTCTATTGTTCTACCACTGTACGTCCCATGCTATTGTCTCTTTTCTTTTGTCTTGTACAACATGCACCCACCTATCTTCTCACCATTGTAACGAACTGCGGATGCCACCTTTCCTATTGTCTTTCTATTCTCGTTTTCTCTATTGTTCTAATAGCACGACTCATATCCTCGATCTACTGCCTGTAGTATTTATATGATGAATGCACAACTGGTCAATCTAGCTTGACCTAGTCCTTTCTACACTCTCAACCAGTGCGATCTAAGTCTTCTGCTCAAACCGTTGCTTAAGAGCTTCGGTGATCTGAGTCGCTATTGAACATCGTTACTTACGAGTATCGACCTACTTTTGATCTAGAGAGTATTGACCCTAACATATATACTCTATCAAGTCCTCTAAAATTCAACATGATATGATCGACATTCAAACTCACTTGAAAGTTCTCAGCAGTTGCAGATTCCCCTGAAATCATAACCACTCTGATCCCCATGCACTCCAACAATGACACATTCTGTGACCTGAGGAGGTTGAGTGGTGTTACAACAATCTGGACACTGTCAGGTGGTCATAAAAGTATAGGTATCCAGAAGACAAGAGTTTTGCCCATCCCTGTTCCTGCTATTGACATGACATCATTCTTCCATTGAAGGATTGATTGGATTCTGCAACTGCCATAGACATGGGCAGATACCAAGACTTTTGGATTTGTTCAAATGAGGTAATGTCATCCATAAGAGACGTGACACGTCGAGGCTGTGTGGCAAATTGTTTTATTCAAAATTGATTGTGTAATCATACAAGAGGGTGATTAAATATATGACTAAAACAGACATTGACCAGTCACTCATAACGGTGGCGATGTCTATTGACAAACATTTGGTGCCAGGCCCTCTGGAAGAGTTACAAAAACTAAGGTTTCGGACAATCAAAGCGTGAGAATAAAAACTACAGTGAGTGATCGTGGACTCTTCGAGGGCATGGGTAGGAAACTGGCTGAAAGACAAGATTATTATTATTTTCGGCCTCCGGCCGGACCCCCCCTCACCTACGGTCCTCGAAAGTGGGTAAAATTGAATTACAAGCTTACAGGTACCTCTCCTCTTCCCTTCCCAGAAGCATATGTACATGTATTGTTGTGCAATAAGCCATATTGTCGTTGTAGCCATACCCCATGGCCACATGGTAACACTGAAGTAAGCGTAGGATATTGTAAGCAAAGGAGAGCGAAGAGAAAGATGTCCCCCATCCCAGTGGCCAAATTATAGAGATGAAAAAAAGACGTCTAGGATATAGAAAGAAGTAAAAGAAAAAATCTAAGGAGCGTGAAGCGAGTTTGCGCACTGGGACTCGAGTTGGAGACAGCCCAGTGAAACAATAGGATAAAATACGCGTAAGAAAAGGAAACTGAGTCGCAGTCGGACGGCAACAAAAACGCAGGAGGAAGAATCGAGGATGGAGGTGGACGGATGGAAGGTGCCGATGTGTACGCTGGAATAGTTATCTGGAGAAAGCCAAACGGTAGAACAAAACATGTAAGCATCAAAGGGGAATTACTAGAAAAGACGCTAAGAACAAACGAGTGGAACAGCATAACTGCATATGGACAAAGGTATAACTGTATAAAGGTGGGTTTGAATTCGGATTGAATGTGGATGGAGGTCCGCCATAAAAGTCGGGGATATAAAAACAGAAGAGGTTGCGTAGTGATCAAGAGTAAAGCACAGTTCAAGAAGATTGTCAGGACGAGGTGGCGGGGTATGGAAGAGTCGGAGGCCAACGACAAGCGCAGAAAATCAAGCTACAAACCCATTAGAGAAATATTCAAACAGCAAAGCGCAATGCGATCAGCAGGTAGGCAAAGCCAAGGAAACAAGGGGAGAATCGAAAGAGCGAGAAAAGACAGAGGGTCCTTCCTGGGTCCCTCAATTAATCAATCCACACTCCTATGGCGATCCTACACCTTATCCTCCCCGTCGCTTAGCGTCTCGACTTTAACGCCTCTCTCCGAACGCACACTTCTGATATCTCTCCCCTCCTCTGCCAGCTCCCGCCCAATCATCTCTTCCTTCGACGGGTCCGGTCCATCAGGGCTCTCGCCTTCTTCCACCGGCCGGCCCGCAAAATTCGGTTTTCTCAGCATCTTCCTAAAAGCATCCGCCATGATCGCAGCATCTGCGCCACTAAACGGTGCTTCATTGTTTGCTGCGCTACCTGTGCGAGAGATCGTCGACGCCCCATCGTGTTCCTGGGTGCTCTGAGGGGCGCCAATGCCGATGCCCACCACAGAGGTCGGGTTCTGGTTGATAGCAGCGCCGGCGAGAAGGGGTGAGCTGGGTCCTCCAACATGTGCCATTATAGGTGACGCAGAGCCCATCGAACTCCGGTGTGAATTGTGCTCACGTCGGCGCATGAGCCGCATGATGTAGAAGGCAAGGATGCAGGATGCGAGGATGGCGAGGAAGCCTAGCACGACAATAACGGCTATAGCCCAATGTGCTAATCCTGAGCCTGAGGAAGCCGATTGAACGCTGCCGGTTTGGGAGGAGGTAGCAAAGGTTGTAGAAGTCTTGGCCTTAGCGGATGACAATGCTGCTGCTGAGGCTGAGGCTGCGGAAACGGATGAAGCTGAAGCTATAGAGGATGCAATCACTGAGTCGGCGTATGTTGTTTCTGTCGTGCATATTTAATCAATGCAGGGATTGAAAGAAAAATAGAGCGGGACGAACGGACGGCGGAAAATGTAGCCTGAGGTATCTCGTTTCCGTTAAGAGTCGTCGTACTGCTAACAACCACCCAATAATAGGGATAAATAATGTTCGACCCATTCCACAGTGATCCACGATCTCCCCACCAAGAATCATTGACTTGCGTGTTGAGACGGCCGGCTTGATTAGTGGGATTCAGCAGATTTCGAAAATGCAGTATTTGTTGTTGTGAATCTCCATGGAAAAGAAAAGCGTCAACCCGCAGCGTCACTGCATACCACGGCAGCTTTGAGTTCCCTTTGAAAAAGAAAAGCTCGTTAAAAAAAAAGAAACAGCACGAAAAACGACCAAGGTACAAATTAAGGACGTCCACTGGTGCTGCGGGACAGAAGTATTGGACTGAGGATAGCAACTTATTACGGCGTTGCCAGAAAGATTCTGGCAGGTTTCCATCGCAGCCTCTATTTGGAAAACTCAACAGAATTCAAGCCAAGCAAGATCGACGACACGTACCAATTTGAGCTTCGTCTGCCACAACCTGCCTCTTCACAGTCGCACAAGTTCCGTCCGGTATCCTTCTCCGCTTCAAGGATCGCTTCACGGATCGCTCAGGGGACGAGGTTGATGGTGTTTGTGCTGGCCAAGGATTGATTTCGGATGGTCGAGACGCCATGAAAGAAATGAAGATGGAAAGGAAAAGAGGTATTTCTAGAGGATGTGTCGAAGAAGTTGGTTGCTGATGACTTGTGCGGCGAAGCAATGAGACCACTTCGCATTATCCAGCTGATATAGTAAGACACACGCCAATTGACGCCTTCGGCAGACGACAACGGTGGCGACGAGGACTTGGACAACGACGCAAACGATGAGCAGAGCCGGAAAGAAACCCATTCCCACCCACGTTGCCCACGCCTGATCTCTCAGGGACCCCGATCACTCCTGTCCGAGGCTATTTTTATCTCATTTCCCCACCTGCACAAGTCTCGAGTCTGCATACGGGCGGATGGCCCACATACGGAGAAAGGGACTCCGTAACAATACCGAAACATGCACAAGAAAGGCCGTAAACTAACGTCATGTATATCCGGCGTTGGCAGTGCAACACTCTCGCCGGAAAATGGTAATTTGTCGATTCGTCATCACAGCCATGGATGTATTTTAGGCCCATTGTGCCGTACCTCTGCTTGTGTTTCAATCATGGCCTTTGCAACCGATGAAACACCAATCTTCCAAAGTCTCTAGACTAGAACCCACGATCATTAGCAGAGCACCCTTGTCTAATGACACTTCAAAGCGTAGATTTAATTACAAGCCAGAGAACAACAAGTGACTCAACATGCAAGTCTCGAATCCAAGCTCGGACCTTGCTCACTCCAAGTCGGGCACAATTATCCGTCTAAAAGTAGCTTAAGTTAATCCGTGACCGGGTCCCGATCAAACCGCTGGTACCGGTGGCTTTTCTCCTTCAAAGTCCTGGCCACAAGCATCCTTCTGGCAAGTAGTCATAATCCAGTCGTGCTGAAAATTACAGGAACTGGCGAGAAAAACTTCAGTACAAGGTACTACAGCAGGTACTGAATTAATAACAGTGCAAACGAATTATCCAGATCTAAAATTAAAATTTATAACAAGACGGAATCCACAGTGCCTGGGGGACCAAGAGCCTACTTATCCGCGTGGCCCTTGTCACGAGACTCCACTTGCCTATCAGATCATGGGCTTTGCGAGGTCAGCCGAGGCACAAAAACAACCGGCTGGGAGTGGTACCTCTTTGGAAATGAAAGAAACGAGGCCAACGTGAGTCTCCCAATCCAAATCTCCGCTGTTGTTCATCCCTTCCCTCCTTTTTTTTTTCCCTCTTCACGGTACGGATTGTACTATAACCAGCGGTACGTCGGGAGTTTGCGAGGGGTGTATCCGAGTCCGTCACTACGGTTGCTTGGCAATATTACAGATACCGAGCACAAGTACCGGCTTGTACCGGCAACAAATGGGGAGATGAGAGCAATAGATTGATTGCCAAGATACAGACATTGAGTCTGGCAAGCAGACCAGTGCCCCAACGTTATTTGATACAAGAGTACGGCCAGAAAAATGGATTTGCGGGATTGTCATCCTATCCGAAGTCCACGCGGAGGAGAAGCGTTTAGCTGGGAAACCAGGTTGGAGCTACTTTATTAGTCGGACCAATAATACATATCACGTGCCTGTTTGAGCGCAAAATCGGAGAGCCGATATCGGCCGGCGCAGCTCTTTGCTTACGTTAGCAAATTATTCTAATACAACTTCGATCTTCGTTACAGAGCCAGTGCGTTGGGAGCAACGTCAAAAATGAAACGCCCAGGTGCTTCTCTTCTTAGCCAAACCCGAGGCAAAAAAAATTACTACTTGCGGTGAAAATGTCATCCACAGATGTCCAAGGAAGTATCAATATGTATTTTCCACTCCTCAGAAATGGATATGCACAGTTGATCCTTTGGAAAGGCATCATTCAGCTCATGAATGCCATTTAACTGAGGCTCTGGCTCGGTGCCCCTCGAATGATATCGACTACGAGATTATTTCATCCTGCAACACACAAAGCAGTTTTAAGACATCTCGCATTGTTCATGATCGTGATCAGTGAGTACATGCACCGGATTCCAGATATCAGTGTTCTCTGGTTTGATGGCTCTGTAGGTGCCGGTATATCGGCACAAAGTGTAAGGATCGGTGTGCACTGCGCAGAAGCAGCTGCACCAGCCGCCAACCTCTTAGTCCCCCTCTCGCGAGAACTGCTGACACGATACAACGGACCTTCTTTTTGTGCATTCCAGACGCTATATTTTTTGGGGAAAACTTTTTGGAAACGCCGCGGCCGTGGTATGTCAAACAATCCGGATGTTTGTTTAACAAATCCTTCGATCCTCAAACACGGATTTTGGTTGTGGACTTGCGTAGCGACTCAGCGCTCAGCATTCTTGGTGACGTAGCATAGAGCAATGTGTCGTGTGCATTCTAATGCTGATGTCATCAACATCTTGTGTTTTTTTTTTTTTAGCAATTATTCAGAAGTCGCCCACCTCAGAGCATACTTGATCATTCAACGGTCCATCTCTGCGACATATACTCAACTAGGCGAAATGACAAGTATCTCTATCCCGACTAGTCATTTCGCCTAGTTGAGGGCGTTGAGTTATTTTTTGTTTGACAAAGAACGTAGGATCTGCGATTGGAGCTTGGCCACCTCATTAGCATCGTTCATCTGTTTGCCACAAGATCAGATGGCCATTTTATCCATGCGTCCATAGTTCTCAACTTCGTTGACGATGTCAGCTAAACATCGATGTTCAGCGTCCACATTGAAGGAAGAAATCTCTCGTCCTTGGAGAAGACCCCATGCGAGTAAACTATTTCAGGCGCAGAAGTTGGATCTCGTATCTTGGTTTGTGTCACCGTTTGGACAAGCGGTCATAATGGCGGATGCACTCGTGCAAAATCATATTGTGGTTGAAGGTGTGTGATATACACCGTTTGAGGAGCCTAGCCATGGCTCCAATGGAGGATCATGTCAAAATTTCACAGTATACGTTCTTACCATTGGATCGTCGTCGAGACTTCTTGCAAACGTTTGAACGCCTCTATCACAGATCAGTTGAAATAATCTACTTCGTTCACGTTCGGACGAGATGGGAATACGAAGTGGGCGATACGTCACCGGCATTGGAGATGCGATATCTCGCTCATGGGGCGTATCGAGCTAATTAAGGCAACGAGGAGTTGCACCACGTTTTTTGGCGCTCGGAAATAACACCTATCCCTTGCTTCGCCTGAAAACAAGAGATTGCAAGCTAGCCTTCCGATCCGTGCGATTTGAGCCTCATCTGATGCATATGTCGCCAAATGCTTAAAGGGTGTATCCATCAAGTTACTTCATGATTTTCTGCTATTCTGGCCTAATTACCGTGACTACTCATTCAGGCTCCCATTGTCGTACCAGGAGAATTAATGCCGCTGTTGTGTGTTGGACGAATCTTCATTCCACTATCGTGGCCTCAGTCGAGTGGTGGTCACGGGCTTGCAAAATAAGCAGCAACCGCATGACACAGTCCAGCGTTTACCCTGGGCACAAGAAGAAAAGGATAGATGATGATAAACTCCTCCTATGCTTGCTACATGAAGTTTTTAGAAGAGAAACATCTACGGCGACAAAGTACAGTAGTGATTAATGATATGCACTGGATGGGATGGATATCATGGGCTACACTTGCAAGGACTGATGTGCGCAGCAAAGCAGAGGAAATGTGGGCTACTGGTACAAAAGATTGATTAACTCGATGTTGAGTGGCTGCGAAACCGCACAGCAAGGGTGAGAAAGCCCAAGGATGGTGTAATGAGTTGTATGTATCAGGGTGTCCGTGAGTTCAAATGGCGCATGAGAAGTTCGTAACTGCACGAGAGCAAAACATAAAACCCAAAGAAATTAATTAGCTATCCATGACAGAGAGAAAATATCTACTCACGTCAACATAGTCACAGCACTATTCGGCACAGTGCGAAGCAGATTGACCGAGAGCCCCTTATACAAGGCCGTCCAGCCTTCCTTTCTAACGAGCTTCTTTGTCGTGTAAAGAACACCTCTCCCAGGATGCCGCCTGATCATTCCGTCAGACGACATATCTTCCGCCACAGGCAGCCGCTGTGTCTGCAACCGCGTACGTACGACCTCGTGCGGGTACGTAGCCAGGGATGCTGTCATCTTTGAGATGGCGGAGCAGAGGAGGATGGTCGAGTTTGGCAGAGGCCCATTGGAGCCGTTTTGCGCCCAAACTTTGAGTTGCTCGTAGAGAGGGAATTGTACAGCCACGTGCGCGATCCCAAGAAGACTTGGTAGTAGTCCGCGGTAGAATGCACGCATGCCCTCGGTCCGGTAAATCGTCAGCGCAGCATCTAGAGTGTGTCGGTATCTGACCTCTTCTCGTGTCTGGGTCTGGGCACCAAAAAGATCCTCAATGCAACAGCTGTGTTAAGAAGGACGTTGAGCATACCATAAACCGTGTTTTGATGACCCAGAGTGGATTTGTGCAGATCGAGCTCGCGGCTCCCGCAATCATTGCGGACATGATATGTAGTCCCCAGGGATGCTCCCGTGTTAGGGGCTGGTATCCCTTGACCTGCGCCGCTGGGTATAGTCGGTTCTTCTGCGCAACTGTGCTTCCCATAGGAGGCTCGCCGAAAAGGCTCTTGATCCCATCGTACACCGTGAAGTAAATGGCCCAAGTCGGAAGGTATCCAAGTATCGTCGGACCGAGACCACGATACAGACCACGTACTCCATTATCTCGTAGAATAGTTTTGACGGTGTCTAATAAAGTTAAGTATCCTCGGATATGTAATTCGACACTTATGGCTCACTCACCCAGTATCCCTAGATGGCCTCGCTGTCCCTGAACAGTGCGCTGCGCCTGAAGCTTCGTCTTAACCACATCCAGTGGGCAGGTCGCTATGCTAGCAACTAAACCGCCGCCTGCACCAGCTTCGAATACGAGATCTGATGAGATTTTTCGGCGTCTAATGGAGATTCTATAGGCTCACCAATCATGCTGTTTGCTGACCATCGGGGCTGGCGTATACCCATATCTCTGCCCCGCTGATGAGCGGGGTGCTGGCGTCGTTACACTGGCAATTGTCGTCGATTGGGTCGTAGTTGGCGGTGAAAGTGGGTTCATGTGTGTAATAGGCTGTTGTAAACTCCCGGATTTGCCCGATGGTCCGGAATGGTCACGCCATTAGTAGTTGATTAGTAGCATTTCTATCTTCTTCAACATAAAGTACCTGGCTATATCTAGGATTGTATATAAATCCTGAAGACTGTACATGGACATGCATTGTTAAATCTATACTTGTCCTAGGATACTACGGTCTGTTTCCGATTCATAACTGCAAGCGTGCCTGGACGCCTACTGTTAGATGTTAGACTCGATCACGAGAGTAGAGTCCTCCAAAACACCCTAAGTATACCCTAAAATTATGCAGGCTATAAGCACAGCATGATGATGACATCGGTAAACGGGACGTCTCTAGACCACACACCTGTGGTATCAAATCGTGATTCACCCCTGAGATCTCATCACAGCCTCTAGAAACTCCCTCCTTTCCTAGTATTGCACCACATCTCCATCTCCGTCAACTTCCGCGAAACATAGCAGACCATCAGCCTAGGCCCAATCTGTTGCTGGCTTTCAGCTCCACATCTTCTCGTCAAAACAACTTGCTGGAGCGACGGGAACACGTCTGGATGACTCAGGGCCCACGTATTGTCGACAATATATTCCTCGTACCCGGGACGGTCCGAATATGACAAATAGGTGAGCTTGGCAAAACACAAATCCCTGGGTACTGATTTCTCGTCCATCACCCGTAAGTGGGTTAGGCGCTGCAGAAACGCGAGTCCAGCAGATGTGTTCATCTCGACATACCAGCGCGACTGGCTAGGGAGCAGCGTCAGGTTCCTGCATCTAGTGTGCCGGAACTTTGAGGACTTGACGATTGCGGCCCGAAGGGTGCGTGCATCGCATGCGAGAACACGGATGTTCATGCACGCTTTGAGTATTTCGATTCCCACATCCTTATCTTCCTTTCGAAGTGCAGAAATCCAGAGGCGGTGTACCAGATCGGTGACGTATAAACGCGAGTGATGGAGATGAACTTGAGGGATGTTAGATGACAGTAGTTGAGCGAATGACCTTATCTGCTTCGTGGTGCTCAATGTGATGGGCATGCATGGGACGCACGCTCGGAGAGCTAAGCCGTACATGTAATGCGAAACGCGGATGAGAGCTTGATACGTTGGTATCCATTCCGAAATATAGGCAAGGATTATGAGCTGGATTTCAGGAGGAAGCTCTGCGAAGGGGAATCCGTCTGAAGCTACGCTCTCGGCACGTGCCACTTTCTGCCGTATGGTTCGAGCTATCCCGGTCCGGTTTTGCGGGAATTTACTGGGTATTTGAGGCTTCGGGGGAGGCTTAGGCGTGCCAGCATTTGACATGATCAAGGTGAAGGAAATCGAGGCCAGGATGATGTATAGAATTGTACCACCAATACCTTCGATGGAGAATGTCGGAAACATGATATGCGGATACGATTAGACAGGTTTACTCACAACGTGATACAATCCTTGACTTTATAATACAGTTAGCTTACACGCTGCAAGCATGAGGCTGCACTTCAATTTGCGAAACTCTCAAACTCGACTGCATGTACTTTTTTAGGCAATCCAGTTACAATTTGTAAGCATTAAACTGGTTTACCATACTGAACATCAGCTAACTTTTGTCGTTGTGCACGATAAGCATATTGTTTCTTTCTGTTCCGTTTCTATATATTAACCACCAATGTATATATGATCATAATACACTCCTTTTTTGATTTTCTGGCCAATAAAAAGTCAAGATTCAAATCTTAGGTAAGTAGAGACATTCTTAAAAATTAAAATATATGAAGTATGGGGCTTTCCCGTGAAATTTTGATGAAAATAATGTTATTTTTAGCCATTTAGACTATAGAGAATGGTTTTTCGACTCTGGAGGAAGTGGTAATGTACAGAATGTGTGAAACTACAAGTAGGGGAGACTCGGGAGAGAGTACCAACAAAATCTGTACTCTAGAAAGGTGGCATTGTTGGAATTTCACTATGGCTGGTACAATGGATGTAAGTCCCTTGGTGATAAACAATGGGACTACAAAGTATGTACATAGAACTTATATACTACTATATTAGGCTATGCCACAGTGTGACACAGGATGTGCAGCACTGCCCCCCGAATAGTGGATGTGCCGACCACACAGAATTTCCAACAGGCATGGACCAGTAGGGAACTAGAATAGAATAAGAAGGAAACTCAATGAATGGTTAAACACTGTATTCAGTAATAGTAACGAGGACTACCAAGGGGCTGGCGGAACGGGAAAATTACATATCCACTCAGATTTTTTTTTTCAGTGCCCATTTGACCCCTCCTTCTATATATGGTAATTTGGGAGACCTGTGCAGGTTTTTCCGAGAAGAATTTGTTGAGAATTTGTGCAAACGCACCTCACAGCCCTCACCTGGCCACAATACATATAGATATGGATGATAGAGATGGCTCAGAAGATGGAGAGAGTAATTATACATATTAGAAGTGGTTTACTGTGCACAATGGTGCTTGGAAGCAGCAACCAGGGCACGACCAGCTCTCCAGGGAGAAATAATAGTTCATGCGTGCACGATGGTGCTGGGGAAGCTGGTCAGTAAGTGAAGTAAAATGTGGAAATGAAAATTTTATGTATACATTGAGTCTACTAACATTTTCTTGTAAATTTTTTAATGAAATAAAAATATGTATTCACACCCTAACACTTTACCCTTTACACCGCATGACAGTGTCTCCTTTGTTGGTTTCCACCTTTGACACTTCTGAGCCACTTATATATGCATTCAGATACAAGGTACGAGAGTTTGTACATGTCGCTCCTGAACTTCCATAGATGATTCTGGATGGATGGCTACAGGAATGACTGGTTTGTTGACTGGTGGTTCATCCAACCCAGGATGTGCAATTTGACTGGACAGTCTGTCAGTGGGAGCAGTATTGCTGGTATCTGATCTGTCATGCACTAGTTCCACGTTATCTGTGATAGCTGATACCAAGGGAGTGTGGGTTGTTCCTGGTTGCACAGGGCTGGGGGATTGAAGTCTGACAGACAGTGGGAGAGTGTGCTCATCATTGTTAGGGTGACACCCACTGTTCTGCTAGCTGGACCATGCAGGCTCTCCTACAAGAAGGTGGTGGGGCATGCGCACATGATGAGGGGTTTGATGGATTTGATGTGATGGGTTAAAAATAGATCAGTTGGCTGAAATAGGCATTTCACACCACAAATGTGGATGGAATACCTAAGAGAACTCAACTGAGGTCCCCCAGTATATATTTTAAGTTTATATACCATGTTACATATATTGTACTATGTTGCTACTGATGCGCATGTACATGCACATATATATTGATGCGTGTAAATATAAAATTTGCACACTGACAAATAAAGTATTTATAGGCATTTGGTAGCATATTTTGGTGTAATAAAATAAAATAAAATAAAATAAAATAAAATAAAATAAAATAAAAATAGTATTATGTAATAGGCATGTTAGAAGACTGTTTCCTAACATTACCCCCCTTTTAGGCCTCGACTTCCAGACAAGAAAATATTGTATCTGTCCCCTCTGTGAAATTCTGGTAAGGCTGGAAATTCATCCCCTCATACACCATTCTAGCAATGTGACGCAGAGCATTTGGATTATGTTTAAAGAATTGGGCAATTGCATTATGCACTCGCTTACAATTCTCTTGGGGTTCCCATCAGTTATTTCCATTGGTGTAGTTCTTCCACTTGATTAAGAACTCCAATTTATTTTGTTGAAGATGTGAGTACAAAACTTCCTCCACTACACATTCTGGAGCACCTTCTATCATTATTGGAGGTTGTGGAGTAGGTTGTTGACTGGGAATAGTGGGTGGGTATTAGGAAACAGTCTCCTAACATGCTTGTTACATAATAATATTTTTATTTTATTTTATTTTATTTTATTTCACCAAAATATGCTACAAAATGCCTATACAGACATTATTTGTCAGCATAGGAATTTTCTATTTACCTGCATCAATATGTATGCACATGTCTGTAACAACATACTACAATATATGTAACATAGTATATAACTCTAAAATAAATACTAGGAGACCTCAGTTGAGTTCTCTTAGGTATTCTATTCACAATAGTAGTGTGAAAAGCCTATTTCAGCCAACTTGTCTAAAAATAACCCCTCACATCAAACCCATCAAACCCCCTATCATGCACACATACCCCACTGCCTTCTTGTAGGAGAGCCCGCATGGTCCAGCTAGCAGATTAGTGGGTGTTATCCTAATAGTGGGCAGTAAGGGCATAAACAGGAAATGTTAATCTCAGGATCAATCTTGAATGATTGAGGTAATTTTAACACTACTGCATTAGGTGAAATTATTTTAGAAATTGGATATGGGCCAACTTGCTTTTCTGTAAGCTTTTTTGAAGGTCATGGAATATTCAGATCCTTGGTACTTAGCCATACCAAGTCACCAACTTTATACTCTGGAGCAACAGCTCAAGTACAATCCGTGTGTCACATCATATCATCACATGCTTTCATCAATGCTGCTGCTGCTTCCTCCTGCACCTTTCGCATTTTTGATACAAAGTCCTCCACTGACTGTACCTTGATTTCCCTTTGAGGTTCTACTCCCATTCTGAGATGATACCCATAATTAGCAAAGAAGGGTAACATGCAAGTAGCTGAATGGAATTTATTATTGTGAGAAAATTCAGCAATTGTCAACCATTCAGGCCAGTCAGTTTGTCGGTGATTGACAAACATGCATAGGTAGGTACTGCTCCAACTCCTGATTCATTCTCTCTGTCTGCCCATTAGTTTGTGAGTGATATACCATAGATAACTTGGTTTGAATCCCCAATATGTTATTTAACTCTCGCATAAATGCAGAAGCAAATTGTGATCCGCAATCAGAGATAACTGTATCAGGTAATCCATGTAACCACCATACCTGATTTAGACAGAGGTGCGCCAAGCCCAACGATGAGGTGTCTGCAGTAGTAGAAATAATATGGACTTCCTTTGTGAAGCAGTTGCATACTACAAATATTGCATCATATCCTTGAGCTTCATGTAATCTGGTGATAAGGTCCACATATATATCTTGCCATGGTGCTTTAGGTATAGGGTTCGGCATTAATTTTCCTGCAGGCCTTTCTGGAAATTTCTTCCCCCTCATGCACGTATCACGCCCATCCACATACCCCAACACATACTTTGAAATTCTGAGCCACCAATAATTTCTCATCACCAACTCCAATGTCTTCCACCTTCCTGGATGTCCAGCAGCTGGCATATTATGATGTAACTGTATGATCTCCCTTCTTAAATCTTGATCCTTTGGTACATATACCTTTCCTCTGAACAACACTAACACTTGTTCTTCAACCCATTCATCTCTTTTAATATTACCTTTCTTCTCTCCCCTCAAGGCTTTCACAGCTTCCACCACTTCATCATCCATCTCTGGACATTGTCTAATTTTAGACAACATTTCTGTCTCTGAGCTATCCATCAATAGATGTGCTTGATGCATAGTGCAAATACGAAAGTATTCAGGTTTGAGTAGAGTAATATTTTTATTGTCCTCCTCCACTCCCCTTTTATGATCTGTATGTCTGGATAATGCATCTGCTTTCCTCATTAAGCTTCCTGCTTTGTGGACCAAATGAAAATTAAAACATGATAGGAATAATGCCCAACGGGCTTGTCAATGGTTAAGCTTTTTAGCGGACATAAAGTATTGCAGATTTTGATGGTCTGTCCAGATTTCAATCTGATGCATACATTTCTCCAAATAATGTCTCCATGCCTCCAATGCTCATATTATTCCCAACATCTCTTTATCATGCACATCATAATTTCTTTTCACATCATTCAACCCTCGAGACAAATATGCACAAGGATGCCATTTGTCATCTTCACATAACATTGATAAATACTGCTCCAGTAGCAAAGTCTGATGCATCTAATTCCACTTGTAAGAGACACATGAAATCTACTGGGGCTAATATTGGCTCTTTCACAAACTTCCTCATCAACTCCTCAAATGCTGTCTGCTGCTGTTCTCTCTATCTCCACACTACTCCTTTTTGCATAAGATTGTGTAAGGGTGTGGCAATTTTGGAGAAACTATGAACAAAGTGACAATAAAAATTAGCGAGTTCCAAGAAAGCCTGAACTTCCTTGATATGGGTAGGCATGGGCCAATCAACAATTGCCTGTACCTTGATAGGATCCATCTTGATTCCATCAGGACCAATCTTTAATCCCAAGAACTTGATCTTGCTTGCCACAAACACACACTTCTCCAGTTTAACAAATAAATCATTCTCTGCCAATCTTCTCAACACCTCCTGCACTATCACCTCACGATTTTCTTCATCCTCCATGAATATCAAAATGTCGCCAATGAATATTATTACCATGCCTTTGTCTATCACATCCTTGAAAATGTTGTTCATCATATTTTGGAAAGTTGGGGGACTATTGGTCATCCCAAAAAACATGACAAGCGGCTCGAAGGATCCTCGATGCATGGCAAATGCTGCTTTCCACTCACCTCCTTTTTTTATCCATACATTATTGTACCCCCAGCATAAATCCAAATTTGTAAAGATCTTGGCCTTTCTCACCTTGTCAATTATCTCTGAGATCAATGCCAAAGGGTACACATTCTTCACTGTCCACTCATTCAGATACCTATAATCTGTACACATCCTCTTCCTCTGATCCTTCTTTGGTACAAAGAATACTAGTGATGTCTGTTGTGATTTTGAAGGTTGTATGTATCCCTTGCGCAATTGTTCATTAAGAAATGCATCCACTTCTTCTTGTTCCTTCAGAGATAATGGGTAGACTTTTGACTTCTTTAGCACAAATCCCAGCTTTATCTCAATAGCATGATCCCATGGCTTTTTTACTGGCATCTGCTCTGATTCCTTCTTCTAAAAAACTGACAAATATTTATGGTAGGCTTTCAGCACCCACTCCTCTACTGGCTTCTCCACTTTCACAGCAGTTTTATCCCATGACTGTCCTCCACGAATTTTCCTAAAGGTTTGCTTCTGTTCTTCCTTACTGGTGATGATTGGAACTTCCCCGTTTGGCATGTCCTCATCTTCCACTTCCTCCATCGTAACAGAATACTTTCTTGGACATTCTTTCTCTTTCTTTTCCTTCTTTTCTTTTTTTACTTTCCTCCCATATACATTACATTCTTTAGGACAATGAGTCATGTGTACCTTCCCAGTTTTCCAATCAGTTTCCAGGTTATGCTTTCATAACCATGGACATCCAATTATCAGATTGGTTTTCGCAAGATCGCACACCTCAAATACAGCTCGTTCCTGATGATCCTGATACTTCAATATCATCATCACTTCCTTCTTAATAGTTTCTCCACAATTGATCATACTGTCAATGTTGTACAGCATTATAGGTTGCAGCAGTTTATGCATGGGAATACCATTTCTGGTAATTAGAAATTGATTAATAAATAAGCCAGTAGCACCGCTGTCAAGCAATGCCTCCACATTAATTGCTGCATGCATGTCCACTGTCTTCAATCTTACTGTCAAGTTGATTTTGGGTTCTATCTGCACTGAGCAAATAAAGAATTTAGGGGTTTTTGGAAATAAGGCTGGGCACTTTTCTTTATCACCTAAATGATGATGGTCATACTCCTCAATTTCACTTTCGGGTTCACTCTGGGTTTCCTTGGATACTGATACATTATAATGATTCTTGGTCACCAATGGGGAAACCTTCACTGGGACTCTTCCACAAAATTCATCTGCTTGTCTTCTTCTGACTTCACTTCCTCGATTGTTGCTTTCCTAATCTTCTTTTTCTGCCTACAATTCCTAGCAATATGCCCTAATTGCCCACAGTTAAAACATTTAAGTGCAGTGATAGGTCCAATATGTGCTTTAAGGTCTGGAGAACATTCCCACTCATATCAAGACATTATGACACACACTCTGAATTGCTACGAATGCCATGAAATCGACATCGAATTACTTTCAAACTATTTCACATTATTTCAGATGACTTTGAGACATTTCGAATGCTTTCATGACACTTCGAATGACTTTGCAGCATTTCGAATGATATCGGCCACTGTATAGCTGTCTTGAAATATTTTTGATACATGCTGCACATCTGGAACAAGTTATTCTATCGCATATTGAGCACTACCAGACACGAGGAGAGAGTACAAGAGACTTAGAATGCGATAAGTGCAGTTTTATGTTTCATTGATATATTGAAGCACAAGATAAGTACTTTTACTATATGGGAACACTATACATTTCATAATTTATCATTTTTCATTTGTTTCATGATCTACAAGTCCTCATTGTTTGATATATTGCCTCATGTTTCACACATGTTCTTATTTCCTTTTTAGTACTATCTCTTCAATTTGTATATAGACTTGTATTAGTTAGTTAGAACAAAGAATACCAACAGGGAACAGAGCACAAGTTACCCTCTCACTTATTGTCAGATTTAAGAGCCATTCTCTGGAGTTTTATCTTTGTGTCGTATCTCTAAGTTCTGTGAAATATCACAAACTTTTTCGAACTTTCGTATTAGTCTCTCGACTCATTGCCTATTGCCTATCACCATTCAAAAAACACTTGACATTCATTATACTTGCTCCTCGATATACCTTGAACCACTTTGAATCACTTCAACATTCCTTGAAACTACTTTGAGCTATTTTGCACACTTTGAACAATTTTCGAACTCTTTCGCACATCTTCGAATTTATTTCGAACTCTTTTGAACATCTTCATATGCTTCTAAAGATTATTTGCAACACACTTCAGCATATTACATCACTCGCTATGACTTTTGGGTATTAGCAGTGATATTTAGTACCAACTCACACCCTTCCTCTGACTCGTGTTATACCATCTGAAGCCATCTAGTAGGTTTTGTTTGGGTTTCCAGGTTGAGTATCATCAGCAGCTCATCTCCCTACTTGATCAACATCCATCACATCTGCCGATGCTGCTGACTCCTTAACAATAGGTGTCACTGCCATGGCCAGTGGCTGTGCCCTCGGAGTTTGTACCTGAGGTGTCCTTTTTTTCTCGGACTTTCCTCCTGATGACTTTCCAAATCTGGCATTCCTATACATCAATTTCGATTCTCCTGTTCCTGTCGATATTGCCAATCAAGATGCATTGCCCAATTATACCACTTGTCCAAGCCCAATAAATCGTGTCACATTTTATAAGAGGGACACAATCCATAATTGGGTTTCCTTGCTTGAAAAATGAAATGTGTGTGGAGGAACCATGCACGTCACTTCCGTCTTGTAAGAAGATGCCCATTGACAGTAATCGAGCATTACAGTCAGGTATGTAGTAGACAGGGTATAATCACGTTTCATGTATCTCTGACTTCCCATGGCATACTACCTGATGTCTAATGAAGACTGCTCCTTTCCCTACTATATGAGTAGTACCCATGGCTGTTTGAACCAGGGTAGAGTCCTTTCTTGGTAAAGGCTCGTAAGAAGCAAAATTTTTTATTTCACCAGTGAAGTGTTTTGATGCATCTGAATCCATGATCCAGTTGGCACCTTTCTTACAATTTCCATTTGCACACATAACACATATATTAAGATGTAAATTGTTCCATGATACATTTAGTAGTGGTAAAATTTCACATGAAAAGTTCACTGTGATCATTGGAATATTAATCTTTGTGCTTGTGGCAGAGAAAAGGACTGACCTTTCATCATATGTTCCTGTTTCAAGCAGTTCATTGATGAGCATTTTGTCGATGGCTTTCCATACTTCCTCATCAGAAACTGTAGGTTCCAATCCGAGGGAGACACTATCGTCTTCTACCTCCATGATCCTCGGTTCTGGTTTGATCCTCCTCTTTTTACCTTCTCACACCATTAGGTGCTCTTCCAGCAGTCGCAGATTTTTCACGCTGCACAGGAGATTCATTTGCTCGAGGGTGTCTTGAGTTTGCTGATATTTGGTGTAGACCGAGTGAGAGGTAGAGGCTGCACCAGTGTATGCCTGTGCAGGCAGTCAGTAGCGAGGATCCCTTGTGGGAGTATATTTATGCTTCTCAATGTGCTAGATGAGCGGCATCGGCAGTATGATGGTGACATTACCATTTATAGTAGTAAAGGCATTTGAGGCAAGATGGGTATGTTTCTCTTTAGGCTTTTCCTCTTTAGTCTTTTTGTCCCCACATCGTCCACACTTTTGGGACAAATCTCCATTGTTGCCCTGAGATTGCCATTTGGGGTTTTCCCCTTCGCATTTGATAGCAGAAAGCTTGGTGGCCTGAGGCAGGCTGATGGGCTTTCCAACTGCCATTCACCATGAGGCCTCAGCGACAATAAAGTCCTTGACATGTTTAAATATCAAGGCTCTAGTAGCGGTCATGTTAAGGACCATGGTGGATAGAGAATCTTACTCACGCGGCATCGCAGCAAGTAGAATCATTGCTTGTACTAATTCAGAGATGGCGATGTTGGCAGCCATAAGGCGCTCAAATTTGTCAGCCATCTTGGCAATCTCTACTGCAGGATTCACAGCCAGAATTTTGATTGCAATTGCAGACCTAAAGTCTGCAAAGACTTGGGAGGGGCCATTGACACCATAATTGGTGCAGATGAGATCCCACACCTCCTCAGCAGTGTCCTTGGTGTTGGCATGCTGCCAAATAGAGGGGGCCAGGTGGAGCACTAGGCTACCAATAGCCTGGTCATTCTTGTTGCTCCAGGTCTGGAGCTTGGCATTAGCATCAGCTACTAGTGCAGCATTCGTCACCGTCAAAGGAGGCGCCAGAGGTGGTTTTATTTCCATCCCACTAGTTATTTGCCAGAGGCCCTGAGACCTGAGCCATGCCTTCATTGAGTCAGCCCATTGAATGTGGTTAGAGCCATTGAAAATTTGTACAAGTTTTTCAAGAGGTGAAGACATGATGTTGTAGTGGCAGCTGGTAAAAGCGCTCAATCAGTCCTCCATTCAAAAAAACACATTCCATAATCTCAGGCAAAAACACTCTTTCAGAGTGGTTAACCCTAGTCAACCTGGGTTTTTAAATGCAGCTCACGAAGAGCACAAGGTTACAATTTGGAGACAATGAAGTCAACATTGTTTGCAGCCAGTTAAGGTGCATTCATGACGTGCCCAGCAAGCCCCATAACCTGTTGGAGCAGACTACATATGCTGCACAGAGGAAGAGACCACACGTTCCTTATAACCTACCTGGGGTTTAGTTAGTCTTAGAGCTAGGGTTTAGCAGAGGTAAGAATACTATATATCTACTACAGTACAGGTTCCCTTTATATACATAATAGTATATATGTCACATGACTCAGGAATGTGTTCACCACATGTATTCACAGTAAGCGCAGTAACATGTGTGTGCTGCATGGTTTGCCTCACATATGCAGCATGCATCAGATGTTGAAATTAAATCCTGATGCATGCTGCATATATGAGGCCAAGCATGCAGCACACACATGTTACTGCGCTTACTGTGCATACATGTGGTAAACACATTCCTGAGTCATGTGACATCCTTACTATTATGTATATAAGGAGAACCTGTACTGTAGTAGATATACAGTGTTCTTACCTCTGCTAAACCCTAGCTCTAAGACTAACTAAACCCCAGGTAGGTTATAAGGAACGTGTGGTCTCTTTCTCTGTGCAGCGTATGTAGTCTGCTCCAACATCAGAGATTAATTTCAACATGACATGTATCCTTACCAACCTGTGCAATGCATCACCTCCACCAATGATAATGTGGAGGGTTTCACAAAGTGATGGTCTGCATCTCGAACTCGATGACGAGATGGTGTGGGAGTGGGTTGCATGGCAGTTGGGGAGCATTGGCCATGCATGGACCCAAACAAGTGGCAATGAGATGATGTGGGAATTGAACAAACTATTTCTTGGCAAGAGTACTTGAGACCAGGCCATGAATCTGTCTTCATCTCTGACAAACCATTTCAGCCAGTACAGGAGTAAATCTGTAAATGAATTCTAAAGGGAGGCAGATCTCCACATAAAGCTCAAGCATGGAGATGTGCAGAGAGGTGTTGTGTGAGACCTGCATTTTGATGGGTGTGCCAGTGGCCACTCTAAGCCATCCTTTCTCCAGGTTGGGACTACAGTGCAGCATTCCATAGTTAGAATGAACAAATCAATATATTATAGCTACACTTAGCGTTGACAACTATTGCAAAAAATCAAAAATTGTTTGCAGTTCTGATTGCCCACTGAATCTGATGCAGTCATCCTCTACCTTTCTGTGATCCAGTCAAGCCTATCAACCAGATGCACTACAAAGCATAGATTTTGTACTGGTCTACAGTGGTACTTGAGAATGACTCTTCCTCCCTTATCCTGTGACAGTGCTTGAGAACACCCTTCCTCCCTTATCCTGTGTCAGTCTTGGGTGAACCTTAAAGTTGATACCAAGGAGCTGACTCCCTGGAATCAATATGCAGGGCTGAAACAAGTGTAAACCTTGAAAGAGAGGCTATCATGTAGTGAGAATAAGTAGTTATGAGGTCTCCAGAACACTTACTTGAGTTGGATCATCATGCATGATGGTTGGTGGAGTAATCTTAATTGTGACAAGTGTGACAGTAGCACATGATCAAGAACTTGAAACATTCAATTTTTGATATATGGCAGTGCTCCAATTTTACTCAAGCAAGTCAGTCGCCTGGTTAAGACAACTTGAAGATCGGATGACAAGGAAGCATAGGACTAGAGCGGAGTTAGCTCCCCTTGAGTACCAGGGTTATTGAGGAGTCAGCTCCCCAGTAATTCTTCGATTGGATGCAAAATGACAGGTGGTGAAGATCTCATGATTGAGCAGAAGGCTAGCAGGTCAGATCCATGGCAACACATTGACGATGAGGATACTGTCATCTGCTATGCGGATGTGGGTCTTGTTTAATAAATGAGAGTGAGAGCCACAGCTGTATAGGTGCTGGCCACAGGTTGGTGTGTTTGGTCCTTAAGCATGACCAAATACTTCTAATTGATCGGTGGCTGTATCTATTACTTCAACACCCATGTCTCTTACTCTTCAATGGCACATCTGATCCCTCCCATCAAGAGACCTGCATGGAAGTAGTTCCATGCAGGTCCTCCATTGGCATTGGCAATGATAATAACATGTTCTATTGGGGAGTAGTCCCCATTATCAATGTGTTCTGTGTACCTGGCTATCCCCTATCCTCTCGACCTTCAGGACTCCTTATACAGTGCTTCTCTCCCACCTCCAGCACAGCCCATCTCTCTTGCTCATCTGTGTTTTTTCTTTCTTGAAGTCCCAAGCATTGTGCAGCTCTGAGATCTCCTTTTCATTTACTGGAATTGCCATACAGCTGCAAGTTGCATCCCTCTATCTCTGGGTCCTCCACTGGACATCCATGATTTTTTGCTCAATTTGTTTATTGGAATCTCTATACCTCTGCATATTGCCTAGCCCTATCTCTTCATCATACCAGGAGGTGGTTTAAATCTACTTTGCTTAACTTATCTTTAATCTATCTCATTTCTATCCTGTCTAACCATCAAAGACAAACAGCGAATGGTATTGAAATATCAAATTCATTAGATATGATATCATTGCAGATACTCACTGTAGATATATAAGTCACTATCTGTCATGTTCCTTAGGTCAGAAGCATAGAGTACAGACAACTATGTGGTCCCTCACAAAAATTACAATATGTAGCAATCCAATTTTCTCCCTCCCATCATGCTCCCATATCACGGTGCAATAGATGGGTCCTGCATGGCAGTAATTCTTTGGAATTTTTAATACCGTTGGCTGCAATCATGAGTTCTGTTTGGAAGTTGTCCCCCATATGAATGAGCTTCATTGGTAATTTTTCTGGCAAGCCCTTGCCATTGATTTTTATCGATGATGAAAGACTCGCAAACCTCATCTTTGTTTCCGATGAGCTTCAGTCATAACCACTCCCAACCACTCCCAACCTTCATCTTTAACCACCCTTGACCTTCATCTTCAACCACTCTTAACTTTCATCTTTAACTGCAACCTTGACTTTAGTACTCAAGAACCCTGTAAAATCGATAGGTGCTGGGTTGGTGGTTGATCTGGGGGTGTGAGTTGTGGTAGATAGAGATGGGAATAGGGGGCATACCTGGCAGTCTTCAGGTCTCTGAACACTCCTCTGCGGTCGCCTACACCCAAACGAAAGCCTCACATCTCATTTGGATGGGGAGGAAAGGTGGCATTGTGTTGCCTGCATTGTTGGGTATTGTCCAGCTGAAAACACTGTAGCAGTGTGACCTAGGGATAAGAACATTTTTCTAGTTATAGTTGAAGAGAAAGAAACAAAAAACTTACTCAGGCTAAACATTTCCACAGTGGAAGCAAGGTGAAAGTTGTCTGGTGACTGATGAGAATCCAAGTTATGATCTAATAAAGGAGACTATTAGTAGAGGAATTACATAGGAAACCTGTTGAAAGATTCCTTACTATGTAGAGTGAGTATGGTAGGGAGTAATAACAGAATATGATTATCAGCAACCATCAATCATCGATTATCATTGTGACGTTGTCAGTCTTGTTCCCATGGTCTCAACACTTCTGTTCTTGCATATTTCAAAACTCTTGCTCTTTCTGGTTGCTCACATTTCTGGTCTTGGTGCTCCTCACTCATGTTTCCAAATTCTTGATGTTGCTCATTGCCATGTCCTCCAGAATCCAGATTCCAACAGCCAATGCATATCAATGCTACAAATTTACATACCTAGGCATAGGAAGTACTGGGTCCCCTGCCATAACTTGTGTGTAATGCCCAACCCTTTGGCTTTCCTTGCAACTGTTTAAGGCTTTCTTCAGGGAAGAAAAAAACATTGCCTATCCTTCCTGGTGTAAGCTTGTTACCTTCATTCATAGGCAAGGGTTCCCATCTAGCAACTGCATGATAAATTTTGGAGGAGAAAAACAAGCATATATCCCCTGGATTGTAGCTGGAAATCATATATATGTCAGTGGCAGAGAAAATTGAAATCCTAGAAAGATGTACAAAAGCTTGGCCTTCAGCTGTGGGATCAACATCTCACCTACAGAGAAGTAACCAAGGGGAAATAAGGCTGTTGGGCCACCATCATGTGAATCCTTATGAAGGCTCACTTGAAGTTTGTATATGATGGCCCTCCCCAGCCATAGTCCAGTGTCACCCCTTGTCCAGACTCCTGCATCAAATGCAGCCTTATACTTGGGGTAACACTCTGGCATGAGAACTTCAAACATAACAGCCAGCCATTTGGCCACCATCTCCATAGCCTCATAGTAGGCAAGAATTGCACTAAGGCCAATACCACTCCTTGTCCACTCCCTTGATAAGTATAAGCCCTATCAAAATGTGATCAAAGAAAAAGTGTAGCATGAAATGCAAAACTTACCTTATTTGCTTGTGCCTGCTGGATCCATCCACTAACGAGGTGATTGACACCCATGCTGATAGGTCCACTGCATGCTATAAGGTCTGGAAAAGAATCTAATCGTATCTACACATTATGACATGCACTCTGAATCACTATGAACACCACGAAATCTACTTCGAACACTTTTCAAACTATTTCGCACTATTTCGGATGACTTCAAATGACTTTGCACTATTTCACGACACTTCGCACACTTTCGAATGACTTCGCACTACTTAGAAGGACATCAGCTGCCATAGGGATATTCTAAAGCCCTTTCGACATACACAAAACATCTGGCATGAGCCACTGCATTACTTATCGAACACTACCAGATGCAAGGAGAGACGATAAAAGAATCAGGGTACAATAATGGTGGTTTTGGGGTTTTAACAATCTATTGAAACAACAAGAGAAGTACTCTTACTATATGGTGACACTGAACATTTCAATTATCATCATTCCTCATTTGTTTTTTATGTTTTACAATACCTTTATTGCTGTGCATACTACCTCGTGTTCTACACCTGCTATATTTCCTTTTTAGTACTTACCTCTTTGAAATGTATATAGACTTGTACTAGTTACTTAGAACAACAGAGAATAAGTTACCCTCTCTACTACAGTCAGATTTAAGAGCAGTTCTCTTGGGTCTTGCCTTGCATTGTATCTTTGAAGTTCTGTGAAATATCGCGAGCTTCCTCAAACTTTTTGCATAAGTGGATGTGGCACACTGAGACAAATGACATATGCGTGTGAGTAAGAGAAGGCGCACTGATAGGGTAGTTGAGTCCTTCTATTAGGGTGACACCCACTAATCTGCTAGCTGGACTGTGCAGGTTCTTCTACAAGAAGGCAGCGGGGGGCACACGCATGATGGGGGATTTGATGGCTTTGATGTGAGGGGTTATAAATAGATTAGTTGGCTGAAATAGGCATTTCACACCACTATTGTGGATGGAATACCTAAGAGAACACAACTGAGGTCTCCTAGTATTTATTTTAGGATTATATACTATGTTACACATATTGTAGTATGTTATTACAGATGCATGCACACATGCGTGTACATGTGCGTACATATTGATGCGTGTAAATAGAGAATTCCCTCGGTGACAAATAATGCATATATAGGCATTTTGAAGCATATTTTGGTGAAATAAAATCAAATAAAATAAAATAAAATAAAATAGAAATAGTATTATGTAATAGGCATGTTAGGAGACTGTTTCCTAACATTACCCCCCTTTTAGGCCTCGACTTCCAGGCGAGAAAATATCATATCTGTCCCCTCTGTGAAATTTTGGTAAGGCCAGAAATTCATCTCCTCATACACCATTCTAGCAATGCGACGCAGAGCATTTGGATTATGTTTAAAGAATTGGGCAATTGCATTACGTGCTCGCTTACAATTCTCTTTGGGTTCCCATGAGTTATTTTCATTGGTGTAGTTCTTCCACTTGATTAATAACTCCAATTTATTTCATCCAAGACGTGAGTCCAAAACCTCTTCCACTACATATTCTGGAGCACCTTCTACCATTATTGGAAGCTATGGAGTAGTTTGTTGACCAGGAATAGTGGGTGGGCAGTAAGGGCATAAATGGGAAATGTTAATTTCAGAATCAATCTTCAATGACTGAGGTAATTTTAACACTACCACATTGGGTGAAATTATTTTAGAAATTGGATATGGGCCAATTTGCTTCTCTGTAAGCTTTCTTGAAGGTCATGGAATATTTAGATCCTTGGTACTTAGCCATACCAAGTCACCACCTTTGTACTCTGAAGCAACAGCTCGAGTACGATCTGCGTGTTGCATCATATCATCACATGCTTTCATCAATGCCACCTCTGCTTCCTCCTGCATTTTTCACATTTTTGATACAAAGTCCTACACTGACTGTACCTTGACTTCCCTTCGAGGTTCTACTCCCATTCTGGGATGATACCCATAATTAGCAAAGAAGGGTGACATGACATGCAAGTAGCCGAACGGAATTTATTATTGTGGGAAAATTCTGCAATTGCCAACCATTCAGGCCAATTGGTTTGTTGGTGATTGACAAACATGCATAGGTACTGCTCCAACTCCTGATTCGTTCTCTCTGTCTGCCCATCAGTTTGTGGGTGATATACCATAGATAATTTGGTTTGAATCCCCAATATGTTATTTAACTCTCGCATAAACCCAGAAGCAAATTGTGATCTGCGATCAGAGATGACCATATCAGGTAATCCATGTAACCGCCATACCTGATTTAGATAGAGGTGTGCCAAGCCCAACCATGAGGTTTCTGCAGTAGTAGGAATGATATGGACTTCCTTTGTGAAGTGGTCACATACTACAAATATTGCATTGTATCCTTGAGCTTCAGGTAATCCTGTGATAAAGTCCACAGATATATCTCACCATGGTGCTTTAGGTATAGGGTTCAGCATTAATTTCCCAGCAGGCTTTTCTGGAAATTTCTTTCCCCTCATGCACGTATCACACCCATCCACATACCCCAACACATACTTTGAAATTCCAGACCACCAATAATTTCTCATTACCAACTCCAAAGTCTTCCACCTTCCTGGATGTCCAGCAGCTGGCATGTTATGATGTAACTGTATGATCTCCCTTCGTAAATCTTGATCCTTTGGTACATAGACCTTTCCTCTGAACAACACTAATTCTTGTTCTTCAACCCATTCATCTCCTTTAATATTACCTTTCTTCTCTTCATCTCTGAACATTTCCTGATTTTAGACAACATTTCCATCTCTGAGCTATCCACCAATAAATGCCCTTGATGCATAGCACAAGTACGAAAGTATTCAGGTTTGAGTAGGGTAGTATTTTTATTGTCCTCCTCCACTCCCCTTTTATGATCTGTATGTCTGGATAATGCATCTGCTTTCCTCATCAAGCTTCCCACTTTGTGGACCAAGTGAAAATTAAAGCATAATAGGAATAATGCCCAACGTGCTTGTCGACGGTTAAGCTTTTTAGTGGACATAAAGTACTGCAGATTTTGATGGTCTGTCCAGATCTCGATCTGATGTGTACATCCCTCCAAATAATGTCTCCATGCCTCCAATGCTCATATTATTCTTAACATCTCTTTATCATGCACATCATAATTCCTCTCCACATCATTCAACCCTTTAGACAAATATGCGCAAGGATGCCATTTGTCATCTTCACATAGCATTGATAATACTGCTCCAGTAGCAAAGTCTGATGCATCTGATTCCACTCGTAAGGGACACATGAAATCTACTGGGACCAATATTGGTTCTTCCACAAACTTCCTCTTCAACTCCTCAAATGCTGTCTGCTGTTGTTCTCCCCATCTCTACACTACTCCCTTTTGTGTAAGGTTGTGTAATGGTGCAGCAATTTTGGAAAAATTATGAACAAAGCGACGATAAAAATTGGTGAGTCCCAAGAAAGCCTGAACTTCCTTGATACAGGTAGGCATGGGCCAATCAACAATTGCCTGTACCTTGATAGAATCCATCTTGATTCCATCAGGACCAATCTTTAATCCCAAGAACTCGATTTTGCTTGCTCCAAATACACACCTCTCTGGTTTAATGAATAAATCATTCTCTGCCAATCTCTTCAACACCTCCTGCACTATCGCCTCATAATTTTCTTCATTCTCTGTAAATATCAAAATGTCATCAATGAATATTATCACCATGCCTTTGTCTATCACATCCTTGAAAATGTTGTTCATCATATTTTGGAAAGTTGGGGGACTATTGGTGATCCCAAAAAATATGACAAGCGGCTCGAAGGATCCTTGATGCGTGGCAAATGCTGCTTTCCACTCATCTCCTTTCTTTATTTGTACATTGTTGTACCCCCAGCATAAATCCAATTTTGTAAAGACCTTGGCCTTTCCCACTTTGTCAATTATCTCTGAGATCAATGGCAAAGGGTACGCATTCTTCACTGTCCATTCATTCAAATACATATAATCTGTACACATCCTCTTCCTGTGATCCTTTTTTGGTACAAAGAATACTGGTGATGTCTGGGGTGATTTTGAAGGCCATATGTATCCCTTGCACAACTGTTCATTAAGGAATGCATCCACTTCTTCTTGTTCCTTCAGAGATAACAAATAGACTTTTGACTTCTTTGGCACAAATCCTGTCTTCATCTCAATTGCATGATCCCATGGCTTTTACACTGGCATCCGCTCTGATTCCTTCTTCTGAAAAACTGACAAATATTTATGGTAGGCTTTTGGCACCCACTCCTCCACTGGCTTCTCTACTTTCTCCACATTTTTATCCCATGACTGTCCTCCATGAATTTTCCTAAAGGTTTGCTTCTGTTCCTCTTTACTGCTCATAATTGGAACTTCCCTGTTTGGCATATCCTCATCTTCTACTTCCTCCATCGTAACAGAATACTTTTTCGGATGTTCTTTCTCTTTCTTTTTCTTCTTCTCCTTTTTAACTTCTCTCCCATACACATTACATTCTTTAGGACAATGAGTCATGTGTACCTTCCCAGTTTTCCAATCAATTTCTGGATTTTGTTTTCATAACCGTGGACATCCAATTATTAGATTGGTTTTCCCAAGATTGCACACCTCAAATACGGCTCGCTCCTGATGATCTTGATACTTCAATATCATCATCACTTCCTCCTTAATGGTTCCTCCACAATTGATTGTACCATCAATATTGTACACCATTATAGGTTGTGGCAGTTTATGCATGCGAATACCATTTCCAGTAATTGGGGATCGATTAATAAATAATCCGGTAGCACCACTGTCAAGCAATGCCTCCACATTAATTGCTGCATGCGTATCCACTGTCTTCAATCCTACTGTCAAGCTGATTTCGGGTTCTATCTGCACTGAGCAAATAAAAAATTTAGGGGTCTTGTGAAATAAGGGTGGGCATTTTTCTTTGTCACATAGGTGATAATGGTAGTACTCCTCAATTTCTCTTTTGGGTTCACTCTGGGTTTCCTCAGATACTAATACATTACATTGATTCTGGGTCACCAATGGGGAAACCTTTACTGGGACTCTTCCACAAAATTCTTCTGCTTATCTTCCTCCAACTTTACTTCCTGGATTGTCACTTCCCTAATCTTCCTTTTCTGCCTACAATTTTGAGCCATATGCCCTAATTGCCCACAATTAAAACATTTAACTGGAGCTTGTCTTCCTACTTGATCAACATCCATTGCATCTATCGATGCTGCTGACTCCTTAACAATAGGTGTCACTGCCATGGCTGGTGGCTGTGCCCTCGGAGTTTGTACCTGAGGTGTCCTTCCTTTCTCGGCCTTTCCTCCCTATGACTTTCCAAATCTGGAATTTCCATACATCAATTTCGATTCTGCCTGTTCCTATCGATATTGCTGATCAAGACACATTGCCCAATTATACCACTCATCCAACCTCTCTGGCATAGAAGGTAGTTGATAGATAGACTTGAATAATTGGGGATTTAATCCTTGCTTGAAATATTCTACCAATGCTGCTTCTCCCATATCGGTCTGTGATGCTTCTGCCTTGAACTGCAAAATAAATTTGTCTGCAGTCAGAGAACCTTGGCGCATGGTTTTTAATTTTGCATTTGCTGTCACCTTTTGGTTAGGGTCTCCAAACTGTGCCTCCAATCTCTCCAAAAATCCCCTGAAGGTTGCAAATGGTGATGATGCTCGACCTGGAAACCTAACAAAAACCTGTTAAAAGGCTTGTGTAGTATAACTCAGGCTAGAGGAAGGGTGCAAGGTGGTACTAAATATCACCGCTAATACCAAAACATTGTTTTTAGTGATGCAAAATGGTAAGGATGTGACAAATAGCCTTTTTAAAGTGTACGAAAATGTTCGAAGAGGTTCGAAGACATGCGAAGTAGTTTGGAGTAAGTTCGAATTGGTTCGAAGTTGTTCAGGTGAGTTTGAGGGGGTTCAAAGGTGTTTGACTGGGATCGATATACGTTTTGACAAATGAATATAGCAGTTACGAGCTGTGTTTTTAGTGATGATAGGTGATGACAAGTTGAGAATGAATACGAAAGTTCGAGGAAGTTCGCGGTATTTCGCAGAACTTCAGAGATATGGCGCAAGGTAAGACTCAAGAGAACTGTTCTTAAATCTGACTATAGTGGAGAGGGTAACTGGTTCTCTGTTGTTCTAAGTAACTAGTACAAGTCTATATACATTTCAAAGAGGTAAGTACCAAAAAGGAAATATAACAGGTGTAGAACATGAGGCAGTATGCACAGCAATAAAGGTATTGTAAAACATAAAACAAATGAGGAACGATGATAATTGAAACATTCGGTGTCACCATATAGTAAGAGTACTTCTCTTTGTTGTTTCAATAGATCATTGAAACCACAAAACTGCCATTATTGTACCCTAATTCTTTTATCGTCTCTCCTTGCATGTCCGGTAGTGCTCGATATGTGACTAAATAGTTCACTCCGGTTGAGCATCGTGTATTGAAAGTGTTTTAAGACAACTATATGGTGGCCGAAGTCATTCAAAGTGTCGCGAAATGGTTTGAAAGCATTCGAAATAGTTCGAAGTCACCTGAAATAGTGCGAAATAAGTCAAAAATAGTTCGGAGTTGATTTCATAATGTTCATAGTGGTTCAGAAGGTCTGTTGTAGTGTGTTAATATGATTGGAAACTTTCCTCAGACCTTAGAGTGCGCAGTGGACCTATCAACAATTTATATCCCATGGCAATTTGATTAATGGCTTCATTTCTCCAGAACGGTGCTTTTCCTCCCTGGATGTATGAGAGAGCAAACATAATTCTAGACTCGGTTGTATGAAATTTGGGCTTTCTCCCATGAATATACAAGACTATAGAGCTGATGAAGGATTTTGTGTTCTCCATGGTACCATCAAGTATTTGTGGGGGTGCATATTTAGGTAAACACATTTTTCCACTCTCAGATCTCTCCTCTGCATGCTCACCCTCCTGAGACATCCACTCCACCATCTCCTCCATCTCATCATCTTTGTCTTCTACTGTCTCTGCATTTGTTTGTACTTGTTTGGGCTGGGATGCTGCTAACACTGACACTAATTGAGACATTTGTGCTGTTAGAGAATCAATTTTGGCTTCAAGAATGGATGTAGGAACAGGATTGTGTCCAGGATTCGAAGCTGCTTGTTCTGACATGATTATGTAATCTGTGATAAGTCACTTCTTCGGCTGTGTGGAGATTTGGCTGTAGAATGTTTTCACAAAATTTTGAGTCATGTGATCCAGCTATTTTGGTTACCAAACACAGCAAAACACATGATTTCGGCTATTGGGCACAATTAGGCACTTCAAATCAATAACCCTTCCAACAGTGCCTGATCTCGGGGCTATAACTGAATTTGGCTAGTAACTACCTAAAATAGTCGTCCAAATGTAAATCTTAGCTAAACCAGATCTGATCAGTTGTCTGGTTGCAGCTGTCCTAATAATGAGCGCTGCCTCTCAATCACTGGCAGTCACAATGTAAGGCGAGGCCTGGCATTGGCTTATGAAAGCAATGGTAAATACATATATACAATTAATTATGGCTCTTGCCAAAATGATGCATAAGTGGATGTGGCACACTGAGACAAATGATGTATGCATGTGAGTAAGAGAAGGCGCACTGATAGGGTAGTTGAGTCCTTCTGTTAGGGCGACACCCACTAATCTGCTAGCTGGACTGTGCAGATTCTCCTACAAGAAGGTGGTGGTGGGCGCACACATGATGGGGAATTTGATGGCTTTGATGCGAGGGGTTATAAATAGATTAGTTGGCTGAAATAGGCATTTCACACCACTATTGTGGATGGAATACCTAAGAGAACACAACTGAGGTCTCCTAGTATTTATTTTAGGGTTATATACTATGTTACACATATTGTAGTATGTTATTACAGATGTGTGCACACATGTGCACACATGCATGTACATGCATGTACATATTGATGCATGTAAATAGAGAATTCCCACCTGACAAATAATGCATATATAGGCATTTTGTAGCATATTTTGGTGAAATAAAATCAAATAAAATAAAATAAAAATAGTATTATGTAATAGGCATGTTAGGAGACTGTTTCCTAACACTCTTCGATTATTGCAATGTCCGGAGAAATTTGCCACAAACTTGGCCTCGCTTACGATCCTTCAATCCACATCCCACTCCAATTGGCTAATGGAGGCATTGACAAAAGTTTGGGTTTAGCACCAAATGTGCCTTGCGAAGTGGGGAGTATCATGCTATTCATGCAAATTCACATAATTTGCAACCCAGCCTACGATATCTTACTTGGTTGACCATTCGATATGCTCACCAAAAGCACCATTAAAAACTACAAAAATGAGGCTCAGACAATCACGATATACAATCCTAATTTGACATGATCATGTGCAATCCCCATGATTCCCTGTTCTAATCACTGTCAAAAGGATTTTTGCAACTAGAGGATGAAATTTCGGACATTGACCAGTGCGCTTTCATTATCTTATTCGATCCCTCTAATTTATCTATCACTATCAAACGCACTGTGAATATTCCCAATATGGAGTCCTCGAACTTCTCGAAATCCATTTCTTATTCTTCAATACTTGCGAATTTATATTTAACAGCCAGTCATCAATATGAAACATATTTATCAACCTCGATGGCGACATCTATGCCTTCTACACCTATTATCGACTCCTCATATCCAATTTTTGCAGCGTCAAAATAGAAATACAAACCTGGTGCACAAAAATTCGCCCAGTTATTACTGAGCTACCCGACCAATTTTGCATTATTTGAACAATTACTGGCAACCCTCTCAAAAACATGCCAAAATTAAATCCTCATCCACTATCATTCATTCCCACTTCGTGATATTCACTCGAATGTAAAGCTATCATCAACAAGAATCATCCTGGCGATTTTCTATGGCCAGAGGAACGAAATCTTATGCACAATTTTATTCAAAATTAGGAAACAGCTTTTGTGTGGACAGAACAAGAGTGAGGAAGTTTTTGCTCTAACTTTTTTCCTCCTATAGAGTTTCCTGTCATTCCTCACACTCCATGGGTTGAGTGAAACATTCCTATACCTCCAGGTTTGTATGAACAGATATGTGAGATGCTGAAAAAGAAGATAGAGGCAGGAGTATAAGAACCATCAAACTCTTTGTACCAATTACGATGGTTTTGCATCGCAAAAAAGGATGCAAAATCACTTCAAATCATCCACAGTCTCAAACTGCTTAAACAAGTAATAATCCAGCACTCAGGCATCATACCGATACCTGAACATTTAGCAGAACAATTTGGGGGACGATCATGCAGAGGAATGTTGGATCTTTATGTGGCATTCAACGAAAGGAAAGTTGCAGAATCATCTCGCAATCTGACAATGTTTCAGACACCATTTGGAGCACTTCACATCATTACCCTACCCATGGGTTAGACAAATTCTGTCCCTATCTTACACAATGACATGACATTTATTCTACACCCTGAAATTCCTCATATCACCATCCCTTACATTGATGACATGCTGGTTAAGGGTCCGAAATCAGAATATAGAACAATTGGTGGATCCTATGAAATGATTCCTGACAATCCAGCTATTCGATGCTTCATCTGGGAGCACTTCAAAAATTTAAATTGGATAGTCCAGCACATGAAGTATTGCAGAGGAACATTTTCAGGTCCAAAACTCTATCTTTGTGTCCCTGAAATAATTGTTTTAGAACATTGATGCAATATCGAAGGTCGTATGGCCAACCCTACTCAAATTGCAGCTGTTAGCAAGTGGGGACCATGTCGAAGCCTCACTGAAGTCAAAGTGTTCCTAGAAACTGTTGGAGTTTGTCATATCTTTATTCAAAATTTTGCTCAACGAGCTGCAGCACTGATCCAACTCACTCGAAAAGATGTTTCTTTCGAATTCAGAGCAGAACAAAAGGCAGCCCAAGAAGATTTGAAAGTAGCTCTAATCAATTCCCCAGCAATCCGAGCTATCGATTACTCATCTTCAGCCCTGGTTATCCTATTGGTTGACACTTCGAACATCACTATTGGTTTCTTTCTCATCCAATGTGATTCCAAAAACCCTCAAAAATGATATTATAGTCAATTCAGATTGATTATGCTTAACGACTGCGAATCCCAATTTTTGCAGCCAAAACTCGAACTTTACAGTCTATATCATGCTCTCAGAGCACTACAATTGTACCTAATAGGAGTTTGAAAACATCTATCAATGAATAGTATCCATCCTAACTTTTCACTTTACATTAGTCCACATCACAGGGACACACCATGGTCCTGACGGACTTTCGAGACACCCCACACAAAACAAAGATGTTCAGCTTGACAACAGAGATAATTTTGGAGACTGGATCAACCATCTTCATGGTTTTGTGCATCAAATAAATCCTATTACAACCTGACCATTTACTTCTCCCATGGAGCTCACAAAATCATTGCTCCTTCAGAACGTCATCTTGAAATCATTTGCACAGCTCATGACGACATCAGACACAAAATGGTTTTTGCTACTGAATCAGTTATCGCCCTTTGATTTTGGTGGCCAAACATGAAAGCCAACATTGCATGGTACATTTGAACCTGCCACCTATGCCAAATTTGACAAATGCGAAATGTTCTAATTCCACTGACAGTCACGACTCCAGCACCCCTTTTCAGCAAGGTCTATATTGATACAATGCAAATACCACCTTCAAATGGATTTAAATACATTGTACAAGGTCAATTCTCACGAACGACCTATCCAGAATGGTAAAAACTTCGACACAAAAATGCCACATCACTTGGTGATTGGATCTTCAAAGATATTATGTCGATGGGGTTTGCTATATGAAATTGTAACTGACAATGGTGCTGCATTTATCACAGCTATGGAGTATCTTGCAAAATGATATCACATTAACCATATTCGAATTAGCAGTTATAATTTGCATGCCAATGAACTCATTGAATGAGCCCACTTTGACATTTGACAATCCTTATTCAAAGCTGTTGATGGAGAACAAGCGAAATGGTCAGCAGGGGCACACTCAGTATTTTGGGCAGAATGAGTCACAGTTCATAAATGCATGGGTTGTTCTCTTTACTTCGCAGTAACAGGAGCACATCCTCTAATACCCCTTGACATCTCTGAGGCAACATACTTACAACTGCCACCCAATTCAATCTTATCAACAACTGATCTCATAGCTCGACGAGCCATAGCATTACAAAAACAATCTAATGACCTCGAACTGCTGTATTTGAAGGTCTACATGTCCTGAATTGAAGCTGCGAAATGCTTCGAACTTGCTCACAAATATACAATGTGTGACTACAACTTTGTGAAAGGAGAATTAGTGCTACTTCAAAACATGCAAATCGAAAAGTCCCTCAATCGCAAGATGAAACCACAATATGTTGGCTCTCTTATCATTATCAAACAAAACTATGAAGGGGCTTATATTCTCTGCAAACTCGATGGGTCAGTAATACATAGACCTATTGCTGCATTTTGTCTTCTACCATATCTCGCTCGAAAATTGATTTCCCTTCCACCAAACTTTCTCAATATTGACTGCGAGCACCTTGAACAACTTCGGACAACTTCGAGCTTCGATGAAGATACTTTCGAAGATTTCTGGGGCCTCAAAAACAAATAATTATTCTTCCATTTCTTTTTTGATGATATCACATCATAGCATGGTCATGCAAACTCCAAAGGGTTTTTTGGCTATGATGAACTACTGAGCCTTCCCCTAAAAGTCATTTTTCATTTGTTAATTATATTCATTTTTTTTTCTTTACTTTACTTTCCAAAGACATTTAACAAAAAGTTGAAATTAAAACAGATATACAACAAAAGAAAAGCCTTTCCTCTAGCATTCCCTCCAACACTTCTATCTCTCTACCCAGTATCTCCATCTCAACTCTTTTCTGTGGCAATTTTGCAGCAATCAAGTCACGGTGCACAACCCACACATCCTGACCCCCTTTGACTTCCTTGACCCTTCGAACCTCAATCGCCTTCACCTTCCCTTTCAATGACCTCTTTTTTTCCTTTGACAGCTTCGAAGGCCCTGCGATGGGTTCAACATCAGCCACAGGTCCTACGAGATGAATTCGATGTACTAACAAATTTGAAAACAAGTTAGCAAATGTTTCGAAATGACTTCGAAAAATTTTCGCACCTGGTCTTGGGCGTGAATCTCATTTCGTGCCTCTGAATGTTTTTGCTTTGCCCTTACGAAGCCCTCGCCTCAACACCCCACCCCAATAACACCCCTGTGCCTCCTGGATGTACTTCATACAGTTTGCAGCACCTCTCTTGACAACACATCATAGCTGGGACTTGAACCCAGCACATCGATCGCACTACAAAAGTATTAGAACCTCAAAAAATCTTTGAAAATAAGTAAAAAACTCACTGGGCCCTCAAAATTGAGGAGCCTGCTCATTTCAACCCTGACTCGCTTTGCTGACCCTACCCCCTCGACCTCCTCCTCTCGACCTTCTCCCTCGTCCACTGCTAATGCTTTTTGCTTTGCCACCCCCACTACAGGCAGCTCCTCTTTGCCCTCATCCTCATCCTCATCTTTGTCTTTCTCCCTAGCTTCCGCCCTCTCAATCACTTTCACCTCAGCCATGAGCTGCACATTTCTCTGCTGCAACTCCTCCTTCAATACCATCCTCGCACAAAATGCAGCAAGAGCCATGTTTTGAGCCTTGGCCAATGCAGTCCTTCGACTCTCAATTTTCGTCTTCTTCACCACCTCTTTTTCCTTTCTAACGTGTTTTTCTTTCTCCTCCCATGCCTCACGCTCTACCTCTTCCACTAAATCTACAAACAGTAGTTCTCTGCCCCACGAAATCCATTCATGTCACACCATTGGTTTATACAGCTCGAAAACCTCATCCACAACCTTTTGAACAGTCACATCACACTCTTCACCAAGATCTTTGGCAAGTTCATCATACTCTGCCTACACAAAACATTTTAGCATCTTTAACTATGAATTGATTAGTGCCAGGTGTACCATTTTTGCACAAAAAGCCCACCCCCAGACTTTGAAATCAAGATCTTCTGCAGTGCCATGCTCAGGCATCGACTTCGCATATTTGATAACTTCAGCATTCAGTTCTGTGAGAAGAAACATGACAGAAGCTAGAGATGTAGATGATGGAAGAAGAACAAGAAGTATTTTGAACTTCGCTAAGTTTTTAACTTGATCATGCATTTCACATGTGACTTCAATCAGCTGACTGGGACAGTCAGAATTTCAGTAAGGGGGAGGATGATAGGTCCACTGCATCCTATAAGGTTTGGAAAAGAATCTAATCATATCTACACATTATGACATGCACTTCGAATCACTAAGAATGCCACAAAATCGACTTCGAACACTTTTTGAACTATTTTGCACTATTTTGGATGACTTTGAATGACTTTGCACTATTTCATGACACTTCGCATGCTTTCGAATGACTTTGCACTACTTAGAAGGAAATTGGCCGCCATAGGGATATTCTAAAGCCCTTTTGACACAAACATGAGCTACTGTGTCACTTATCGAACACTACTGGATGCAAGGAGAGATGATAAAAGAATTAGGGTACGATAATGGCAGTTTTGGGGTTTCAATGATCTATTGAAACAACAAGAGAAGTAATCTTACTATATGGCGACACTGAACATTTCAATTATCATCATTCCTCATTTTTTTAGTACTTACCTCTTTGAAATGTATATAGACTTGTACTAGTTACTTAGAACAACAGAGAATAAGTTACCCTCTCCACTACAGTCGGATTTAAGAGCAGTTCTCTTGGGTCTTGCCTTGCATCATATCTCTGAAGTTCTGCAAAATATCGTGAGCTTCCTTGAACTTTTGTATTCGCTCTCAACTCATCATCGCCTATTGCGACTTAAAAACCACTTCTTAATTGCCATATTCATCTGTCTAACATATCTTGATACCAGTCGAACACCTTTAAACCTTCTTGAACTCACCCAAACAACTTTAAACCCATTCGAATCTAATTCGAACTACTTTGCACATCTTCGAACATCTTTGTATGCTTTTAAAGACTTCATCACATTCTTTACCATTTCACATCACTAAAAACAATGTTCTGGTATTAGTGGTGATATTTAGGACTGACTCGCACCCTTCCTCTAGCCTGAGTTATACTTCATAAGCCTTTTAACAGGTTTTTGCTAGGTTTCCAGGTCAAGTATCATCAACATGCTCACCCTTAAAAGCAACAGTGCTTCCATTGTCCACATATGAATCCCCTGTACCCAACTCTGGGGTCATGACTCCCATCACTATGATACTGGTGCTGACAATCAGAAGGTGGACAGACAGGCTGCAAGGCAGAGCAGAGAGTTTGAGTACTCTCATGACAACGTGCTATCTCATCACACTGTAGAATAAAAAATAAGAAATCTTCCACAGAAAATAAAATAATTCACATTTAAACCATCATGAACCAGGTGCTTGCCAGCTTTCAACCCTTCATCAAGATCAGCTTGGGTTCTACCATTGTACTGCTGGTCCAGGGGTTTAGACTGGAGGTGACAGTTTGAGATTGAATTGATAAAATATCACAAATGTTTACTTATGCCCTCCAACTTTGCATCAGTCTATCTGTTGAAAAGATAGAATGCCAAAGGGGTGCCAGATGGAGTTCGCCACTGCCCTGAAAAGACTTGTACAGGCTAGTTCAGTCCAAGTTCCATATCACAGATCTCTTGTTGTTTCTTGAGATCCTTGATGCTGGTTGTGAGGCAGTCCAAATTTGCAACTCACATTTTAGGAGATGTCATCTTATCAAGTTCCTACTCTCACATGCCTGCTTCTTGGGGATCACAATACATGGCATGGCCTGATTTTTTACAGACTCATCCTTGTCAATAACCCAACAGTATGTTGTGGAATTCAAGTTGGGACCATGCAGATGGACAATGATAATTGTGTTTGTATGGAGCTCATAACAAACATGTAAAGAGTTGTGAATAAACAAACTACTGTAGATATAACAACTTGGAAATACCTGGAGTTGTACTGATGGTGTCTAAAAATAGTCCAATACAGTAGGGGCTGCATTGGGGGAAATGTCAAGATGTGATTTTAATCCATGAGTTCTGAACAGTGACACATTTTATGGTCTTTTTGGATGACATTGGCAGCTTCACACCAAGAAAATGGTACAAGTGGAACTTGAAGGTGCCAGACATCTTGTAGTATTGACCAAACAACAGTCTGTGACCAAATAAATACAACAGTATAAATTAGTTATCACTGTGTGCATATTGGGTAGGGCTGTTTTGATTTCTCCATGCATTTTTGCATACATTTTCAATGGTCAGAGGTTGTGGCAATACACATGCTCCCATTTTAAATCTTTCACACAGGTCACTCCTTTGCACTTGGACCTTGGCAATATCCAATAACCCTTTTGCCCAAAAAAAAAATTGACAGGCAGCTGCCAAGATATTCCCAAAGTGCTCTATATAACATAACATAAGACATATCATGGTCTGCTAGAAACACATCAGGAGAGAAATGAACTTGATTCAGTATGCAACAGGAGTAACCTGAAGAGTGTCAGTACAGCATCTCCCTATGATGAGGGGATACCAACATAGTAGTTAATTGTGGAGCCATACACAAAAGAGATTTCAACCACTCACACAGCCTTGACAGCCACATTTAATGTTTTATGTTTCCACAACAGATGTGGGCCCATCCACATCAGATGGTGACTACATCAACACAGCACCTCCCTCTGACAAGGAGATGCTGATAGTGATGGTTGGTTTTGGAGAACTACATAAAAAAGATTTCAACCACCCATGCAGCCATGATGGCTGCACTCAACATCTTATGTATGCACAACAGACACAGACCGATCCACATTGGATACCAATGATATCAGCACAGCACCTCATGACAAAGACATGGACATGGTGGTTGGTGAAGGGTAAGTATAAGAAGGAAAAACAGGTTCTTACAACTGTTTATTTGTTCCATGTGGCAACTCCCGAGTTATTCACACAAATGTTAGTGAGGACAAATATGCACATGACAGTTCTGAACCATCACATGCACATTTACTGAGAAGATCGGCTACAAACAAGACATTTCACAATACGAGACTGCATCATTTGGGCTCTTGGTATTTTTTTTTTCATTTGTTTCTTGTTGCTATGTACTAACTAATTGCATTCCCTCCCTTTTTAGGATATGAATCTACTGGTAATGATAGGAGTAAACATGAGATGACCTAAACAATGCATTCATCATTTGGGTGCATGGTAATTTTTTTTCTTTCATTCTTGTTCTGATATACTAACTGATTACTTTTTTTTTCCACTTTTTGGGTTCTACTGGTAATGATGGACACCAACACCAGAAGACCAATGCCTAGCCACAACCACGCAAACCCCCTCCTCCCTGTCCAATCAAGGTATTGAGGGTGCCAGATAATGAAACAAGGACACAGTGGGACAGCCAAACAACAGGAAGATGAGACAACAAAACAACAAAAAACAAGATGGCAAGACAGCAGAGTGATAGGACAATGAGACAGTGGGAAGAGGGGGAGGACAGTAATGAGAAAGAACATAGAGAATTATCTCCCAAAGGAATATGCACGTGATGGGTCTGACCCATCACGTGCATTTATTTAACCACAAATTCGTGCTAATTAGTCCAGATCTACATTGCACAACTAATCCCCATTCTTTTTGACCTACTTGTCCTATTCATTGTCTGCAGATGCCAAATCACCAGCCTGAGTCCATCTTCTGAGATGTCAATATAGTGACAGATAATACATTGTGTTGTGATGCATGTGACTGTGACTGTCACATGCACATTGATGTAGAACAAGTCATTGCACTAGCCTCTGGCCACTAAAAAATTCAGTACCTCTATTCCCAACTTTGGTATGCTTGTGAAATTTGGAAACAGTGAAAATCATGAATTTTCAATGAGTAAAGCTCAATGTACAAGTCCTTGTTCTTATAATTTCTTGATTACCTTCTTCAGAACTTCCATAAGATTCTAAAGTTCACCAAACCCTTTAATTGACTTATTGTGACATATTCCAAGGCCAAATGGCAAAACATCGATTTTTGAAAGCCTCATTTATATAGAAACTCATCTATTACATATGCTATGACGATTTTTGTGGGAGTGATGGTGTGATGGGATCAGGGCTAAAAATAGGTGATGCACTGCATAACATGGGCTACAGTCATTTTGTGGGAATGATGGGACTGATGGTTGATGCAATTATCTAAAATTTGTCAGGCTTGGTCAGAAATGATGGCATTAGTCAGAGCTGACTGAAAATTAGTCATATAGCTGGGTTTCAAAATGTGGTCATTGCATAGAGGTGAGCTGGGTGGAGCATGGCTGAGTTTGATGTGGAGTTTGAAACTTCACAAGTGAGCTGAGTCTGAAGGGGGGTGTGAGGGGGTGTGAGGGGGTGGGGATGGAGAAGAGGTATGAGGGGTGGGGAGGGGGTATGAGGGGGTGTAGAGGAGGGAGGGGGACATGGGAGAGTAAGAGGGGGATGGGGAGGGGAAAGGGGGAGGTGGGGATAACAATGAGGAAGGGGGAGATGGGTATGGGAATGGGAGATGGGGAAGGGAGAGAGGGGGAGGGGAAGAGGGGGAAGGGGGAGATGGGGATGGGGATGGGGATGGGAAAGGGGAAGGAGAAGGAGAAGGGGAGAAGGGGATGGGGATAAACACCACAATCCCCCATGTTGACTCGATGTGTATTATTTATACAGATACCAGATTAGGGCTCGCTCCATCCAAAAAGTCAACTAAACAGTTGTATGACCATAAACCCCCAAACGTTGACTTTGGGCTGAAGGTCCAAAGGCAACTGAAGAGTTGAGTAATGTATTTGGATTAAGCATTGTGTTACATATACGTGAGCTGGCCCATGCCAGTGTCAGGCTGAGCGAGCAAAGCGAGCGAATGCCATGACAAAGGCATGGGTCATAAGCTCATATATTCTATATTTTCAGTATTTCCTGCATATTTCAAGAACTTGTCCACCAAAACTTATGATTTTAGGGTCAATCTGTCGCTGTTCATCTCCTCTATCCATTCTACATATTGTTTTGATTTTTTTTTTCAATGGTCAAAATTGGCCATTTGACCAACTGGTGTCCTATGAATGTCAACTACTAGTCAAATACCAGTCAAACATGAATTAACTACAAATCAACCATGAATCAACTATAAATCAACTATAATCAACTGCCTCAAGGCTTGCCCATTGTGAGAACTCAACTACCATTCTCTAGATGTATATTTAAGGTTTATATACTATATTACATATATTGTACTACATTGTTACTGATACATACATACATGTGCATACATATTGATGCATGTGAAATAAAATGCTCATGCTAACAAATATAGCATTCTTGGGCATTTGGTAGCATAATTTGCTGTAATAAAATAAAATAAAATATTATTAGGTAATGGGGCTGTTTTCTAACATTACCCCCCTTTTATGCCTTGACTTCCAGGCAAGAAAATATTGTATCTGTCCCCTCTGTGAAATTTTGGTATGGCCAGAAATTCTTCCCCTCATACACCATTCTAGCAATGCAGCACAAAGCATTTGGATTAAGTTTAAAGAATTGGGTGATTGCATTATGTGTTCGCTTACAATTCTCTTTGGGTTCCCATGAGTTATTTTTATTGGTGTAGTTCTTCCACTTGATTAAGAACTCCAATTTATTTCGTCAAAGATGTGAATCCAAACCCTCTTCCACTACATATTCTGGAGCACCTTCTACCATTATTGGAGGTTGCAGAGTAGTTTGTTGACTGGGAATAGTGAGCAGGCAGTAAGGGCATAAGTGGGAAATGTTAATTTCAGGATCAATCTTAAATGATTGAGGTAATTTTAGCACTACTGCTTTGGGCAAGATTATTTTAGAAATCACATATGGGCCAACTTGCTTCTCCATAAGTTTTCTTGAAGGTCATGGAATATTTAGATCCTTGGTACTGAGCCATACCAAGTCACCAACTCTGTACTTTGGAGCAACAGCTCAAGTATGATCTGCATGTCGCATCATATCATCATGTGCTTTCATCAATGCCACCTCTGCTTCCTCCTGTATCTTTTGCATCTTAGATACAAAGTCCTCCACTGACTGTACCTTGATTTCCCTTCGAGGTTCTACTCCCATTCTGAGATAATACCATAATTAGCAAAGAAGGGTAACATGCAAGTAGCTGAATGGAATTTATTATTGTGAGAAAATTCAGCAATTGCCAACCATTCAGGCCAGTCAGTCTGTCAGTGATTGACAAACATGCATAGGTAGGTACTGCTCCAACTCCTGATTCATTCTCTCTGTCTGCCCATTAGTTTGTGGATGATATGCTGTAAATAATTTGGTTTGAATCCCCAATATGTTATTCAACTCTCGCATAAATGCAGAAGCAAATTGTAATCTGCAATTGGAGATAATCATATCAGGTAATCCATGTAACTGCCATACCTGATCAAGATAGAGGCATGCCAACCCCAACAATGAGGTTTCTGCAGTAGTAGGAATAATATGGACTTCCTTTGTGAAGCGGTCACATACTACAAATATTGCATTGTATCCTTGAGCTTCAGGTAATCCTGTGATAAAGTCCACAGATATATCTCGCCATGGCGCTTTAGGTATAGGGTTCAGCATTAATTTCCCTGCAGGCTTTTCTGGAAATTTCTTTCTCCTCATGCATGTATCACACCCATCCACATACCCTGACACATATTTTGAAATTCTGGGCCACCAACAATTTCTCATCACCAAATTTCAATGTCTTCCACCTTCCAATGCTCGTATTATTCCCAACATCTCTTGGTCATGCACATCATGATTTCTTTCCACATCATTCAACCCTTGGGACAAATATGCACAAGGATGCCATTTGTCATCTTCACATAGCATTGATAATACTGCTCCAGTAGCAAAATCGGATGCATCTGATTCCACTCATAAGGGACATGTAAAATTTACTGGGGCTAATATTGGTTCTTCCACAAACTTCTTCTTCAACTCTTCAAATGCTGCCTGCTGTTGTTCTCTCCATCTCTCACTACTCCTTTTTGCATAAGGTTGTCTAATGGTGCAGCAATTTTGCAAAGGTTATGGACAAAGCAACAATAATAATTTGCAAGTCACAAGAAGGCTTGAACCTCCTTGATATGGGTGGGTACAGGCCAATCAACAATTGCCTGTACCTTAATAGGATCCATCTTGATTCCATCAAGACCAATCATTAATCTTAAGAACTCGATCTCACTTGCCCCAAACAGACATTTCTCTGGTTTTACAAATAAATCATTCTCTGGCAATCTTTGTAGTACCTCGTGCACTATTGCTTCATGGTTTTCTTCATCCTCCATAAATACCAGAATGTCATCAATGAATATTATTACCATGCCTTTGTCTATTATGTCCTTGAAAATGTTGTTCATGATATTTTGGAAAGTCAGGGGACTATTGGTCATCCCAAAAAAATGACAAGTGGTTCAAAGGATCTTCACCATGTGGCAAATGCAGCCTTCCACTCATCTCCTTTCCTTATTTGTACATGATTGCACCCCCAGCATAAATCCAATTTTGTGAAGACCTTGGTCTTTCCCACCTTGTCAATTATCTCTGAGATCAATGGCAAAGGGTATGCATTCTTCACTGTCTACTCATTCAAATACCTATAATGTGTACACATCCTCTTCCTCTCACCACAATGTAGATTTGACCTTGTGCCCAACCTGTAACTTCGGCCTTTGTCATGGTCATGTGATTTTCAGTTTGACCTCTGATCAATCTGTCATCCGCTCACTCTTGGACCACGACACAATGCGATTCTAAGGAGTTAGCTCCTGGAATTGCTCTACAACATGATCATTTGGAGTTAGCTCCATTGATCTACCCAAGACTCGTATGCAAGATACTCTAAACCCCTGGCTATTCTCACTGCCAGTGAACAACCTTCTGTGCAACCACGGATTCGGTGTCACATTCATCATGCCCAAGGTACTTTTCTTTTTTTTCCGGTCAACCTAATACTCCCACTTGATGCCTTGATCTATGTTGCGGAGCTTCAGAGATTCTTCTGGCCTGCGACTCAACCGATAGATCCTAGTCTGCCGTTTGCAAAGCTTCAGAGTTTCTTCTGGCTTGCAACATATAGGTGGACTAGCTAGGGCACATTGGAATTGCCAAAATCAAACTATTGATGATAATATTGCAAGGTTATGAACACAAGTGGATGTCTGCATACCAGATGCGGCGCTCCCCCAACACCATGGCTGGACTAGTTTCCACCTCATTGCTGCCTACTTGCCGCCATTGCCCCTGCTCACTCCTCATGCGGGACGAGCTCACCACAATGCCATGTATGTCAATGCAATGCATGTTCCCCACCACTGCCCCATCTACACAAGCCCACCGTCAACCACCCACATCATCACCCCCATTCCTAGCACCATTGATGTGACCAGCCCCGTCTACATCCACGTCTCTATAGCCCCATCCACCACCACTGCAGCACGCCCAATCTACATGTAAGTTTACTTTTTTTCTTTCTGATTTCATTTAGCAGCTACTAACTACCAAAAACAGGAGCACCACAAGCCTTAATGAGATGACCCAAATGATATGGTCATCACCCCCCTGCCCCCGTTGTCCAACCTGAGCATGCCACTGCCGCCACGTCACCCCCTGCGCTGCCTCTACACCTGAGGATGCCCCCTGCTCACTGCCCACTCACCCCAGTTCCCATTCCATGCCCCCCCAGCCCCTATTATGCAAGACGAGCCCACGATGATGCCTCACGCGTCTACGCAGCCTGTCACATCACTGTCAACATATTCGTCAACGATGGCCTCACCCCTTGCTCTGCCCCACTCTGGACCATGTACCTGGCTGGCCATAAACCTGTCCTTCTGATGTCCACTGTGTGGTACACACTGCCTCTGTTCATCGTCGTCGAACAGCGCCCACAGCACGCCACTTGCTGGCTCTCTTTCTTACCGTTAATGATGCAAACAAACAAAATGAACCAGACAACACACTTGTCGTTTGGGCCCACAGTAATTTTTTCCTCTTCCATTCTTGTTTTACTTAACTAACTAATTTCTTTTCTTTACTTTTTAGGTTCTAAACTACTGGTAACGACGTGTAATGACACAGAAAATCCATGCCCAGCTACAACCGTGCAAACCCCTCCTCCCCATCCAAACAGGATGTGAGGCGCTCAGTTGGGGGAGGGTTGTATCCTCGAAACTTTGAGGGTGTAGACAAGGCATTGGATGGGGAGAGGGACGATAAGACAATGGGTAGGGACGATGAACATGATTAGCAAGTGTCATGGCTTGGATATCAGGTATGTAGAGTATTTCAACTGCAGGGGGTAGTGCTGGGGGCGCTACCTGCCATTTACAAATATTTCTTTCATTGAAAGCCAGGTATTCTGGCCGTCTCATCGTGCTCGGCGCAAACACGTCAAGTTCTACACTCTGTCTACATGCTCTATTACAGCAGTCAAGGGAACGGCTACCACGATGTCATTGTCAATGTACAAACTCAATTTATGTACAGGTTTACACTTATCTACACAGCTTGCGGATAACTAAGTAGTGCACAGTGTGCTGTCATCATAGACAAACAGAGTCAATACACCTTGTGAATAATTGATCAGTACACCAATTAGCTGCGTGATGTTGGCGTAGACAACGCGAACCATCAACCACCAACACTCTACCAACATATATCCTGCATGGAAGTAGTTCCATGCAGGATCCCATCTATGAGCCTCAGGTCTAATGCCTGGATTCTCATTGTCTCGGATCTTCTACGAGACTACGACGAATGTCAACCACACATGGATTCACTCAGTCATCGCTCCTCTATGATGAATGGCAACCACAACCAGATTCATAGTCATCACTGTTCTACAATGAATGGCCACCACAGCGTAGATTCACATCTTGCCGGTTCATCTATGAGGACAACAAGTCTGATCCAAGTCTGATCCCCAGGTTCTCATGGTCTTGACTCTTCTATGACAAATGGCCACCACACGGTGGATTCGACATCATGCCTGTTCATCTATGAGGATGACAAGTCTGATCCCCAGATTCCCATGGTCTTGACTCTTCTACAACAAATGGCCACCACAGCGTGGATTCAACATCTTAAGTCTAATGGCCGATTTCTCATGGTCTCAACTCTTCTACGACAAATGATGAACTGGTCTTTGCTCTTCTACAACGAATAGCAACTACATGTGGATTCTCACAGTCTTGGTTCATCTACATTGTTGCATGCCTGACTCCTGTCTTGCCTGTTCGTCTATGAGGATGACAAGTCTGATGCCTAGACTGTCATGGTCTTGGATCTTCTATGACGAATGGCAACTCACACAGTCATGACTTTTCTACAATGAACTGGTCTTGGCTCTTCTACGACGAATGGCAACCACACTCAGATTCTCACAGTCATGATTCTTCTATGACGAACTGGTCTTGGCTCCTCTACAATGAATGGCAACTACACATGGATTCTCATGGTCTTGGTTCATCTACGCCATTGCATGCCTAACTCTTGTCTTGCCTGTTCGTCTACGAGGATGACAAACTGGTTTCAGCTCTTCTAGTTGATTCTCATGGTCTTGGTTCATCTACACCATTGCATGCCCAACTCTTGTGTTGCCTGTTTGTCTACAAGGATGACGAACCTGGTCTTGGCTCTTCTAGTTGATTTCATCTACGACAAATGGCAGCCACAGCCCACAAGCAACCACACCATAGATTTCTCCTGCATGGAAGTAATTCCATGCAGGATTCATGTCTTGCCTGTTTGTCTACGAGGAAGACAAGTCTGCTCTTCAATGACCTTGACTGGCAACCGTCTGGACTCACACAGTCTTGGGAACACACAAGTAATTTGTAGTGAGTACAAGTAGATACCATACATTTTTTCATGGATGTTCCGCACTCATGAATAAAATGTTGTACTCAATGTGGTATGTGCTGTACAAGCCATCACAGAAGTTATGGATGCCCAAGTAGTTTTGTTGTCTGTGCATTCTGCTACTCTGCCTATTCCCTTCCTCCACTCTCCTACTCCTGCTCCCCTGCTCCCCTGCTCCCCTGCTCCCCTGCTCCTCTGCTCCCCTAGTCCCCTGTCCCAGAGTCCCCTAGTTCCCTAGTCCCCTGTCCCAGAGTCCCCTAGTCCCCTAGTCCCCTGTCCCCTGTGCCCTAGTCCTCTGTCCCCTGTCCTCTGGTCCCCTAGTCCCCTAGTCCCCTAGTCCCCTAGTCCCCTAGTTTTCCACCCTGCCCTACAATCTCAAAACATTCTCCTGATAACCCTAACCCTATGATTATTCAATGCAGAAATGAGTTACCTCAGATGATTTGCTCGCGTGCTTGACAGCGTGTGCCACAGTAAGACCGCCCTCACCCTGTGTTAATAGGCATCGTATTGAATCTTGTCCATATATCCTCTCGTACAGTTGCTCGAGTGCCATCCAAATACTAGGGGCAATGCTGGCTGAACTTGAGCACTGAGACGGCGTGATCCAAACACTGCAAGATTGCGTTGATCGGTGTGGGGGCATGTGTTCATCATAGCTATCATCTTGTGGGGCGGGAGGGCTTGGAGTATGATGGTAATCATCAGGCATATCTATGTCATCACGATAATGTGATTCTGGTTGCCTGTCGTCTGCCGGAGAGCCTGATGATGCAACAGACACTACTCAGAAGGCAAGGAAAGTGCAGCAACGTAGAGAATTTGAGTAGCAAAGAGATCTTACATAGATCAAATCATTGTAGTCGTACAATTTGAGGAGCTAACTCCCGAGAATGGTGGCTGGAGGATGGTGGTGGTCCAGGAACTCACGATCGTCGATCGCAGGTGGATCAAGGTCAGCTTTGTCTTTGTTTGGCTACAGCATTATGAGCCAAGGCCCAACACTTTGGACAATGCTTCAAGTTCGACCGGCACCACCCTACAAGACCAAACAACCCCGATGCTGAGGAGTTAACTCCAACTCCATACATTGGAAATGACTCTACGTGAGGATCCGGTGTCCAATACTAAGGAGCTAGTTCCTTGTATTGTTGTTCAAGCATTCATGGATTAGCGACAAAATGCTGAGAGGTGTGTCTCAGATGCGGAATGATGTCAGCACATACCTCTCTATGAAATTCCTGGCATCTGCAATGTCGATGATATTTGAAGCTTTTCAATGCTAGAAATTTTTCTCGGCTACGTTGCTAGTGAGAAAATGATGTTCCCAGACTCCATGGTTCAATTCGACCACTAAGGTAGATAGGGTAGTTATCTGTGTCAACGCGTCTACGACGAAATGATGCTCACGGTTATATGGTGAGGAGGTAAAAACATTATATATTTCATATGGACATTACATTGACAATGTGAATATATCATACTATAAATTGGTCAAGCAGACCTTCTACGAATGTGTAACCATTTAACAACCGGGACGCGTCAGAAATGAATGAAGAAGAGTCACGAGAAGGGTTACTCATTCATCCCAATATCTGTCATCATTCCAGAGAAGCATGTCTGCCAGGTTGGATGTGTAGCTAACAAAGTTTCCGGTGTGCATAGCCTTCATCTTCAGCCTGCCTCTCCACTTGCTTGCACTGTATAAGGTAGCAGTGCCAGCCTTGATTTCTGCTAGACGTCTCTGATAAAAATCTTCGCAATCCGCCGACCAGTAACCCACGTTCATCCCACTATATTTCCACGTATTGGCTTTTGGCCACCAAGAGAGCTGGGTTGTTTGGTGGGCAGGCTGCTCGACTGTCGATCTCCTCATCAGCTGAATTTTTCAATACGTGAATGCGAACTTACCAGACTTAATATGGTAGACGCCGCAAATAATATCTTCATCTCTTTCGCATAGCCTGTCATCAAGATATACGGCCCAAGTCTACCAACCTCCATTCCTTCTGATTTGCATGACGATGTTGGACCTTTGGTAACCACTTTATGGACCACAAAATCTTGCGAAAGCCTCCAGAGAATTCCGCCATTCATGCAGGCCATGTGCCCCAAGCTCCCTTGCAAAACATCTCATTTCTTCGCCTCATAGGCCACATAATCTGTGACATCAAATGTATGGTTTTGATGGTTCATCTACGCCATTGCATGCCAAACTCTTGTCTTGCCTGTTCATCTACGAGGACGACGAACTGGTTTCAGCTCTTCTAGTTGATTCTCATGGTCTTGGTTCGTCTACGCCATTGCATGCCCAACTCCTGTCTTGCCTGTTCATCTATGAGGATGACGAACTGGTTTCAGCTCTTCTAGTTGATTGTCATGGTCTTGGTTCATCTACGCCGTTGCATGCCCAACTCTTGTCTTGCCTGTTCGTCTATGAGGACGACGAACTGGTTTCAGCTCTTCTAGTTGATTCTCATGGTCTTGGTTCATCTATGCCATTGCATGCCCAACTCTTGTCTTGCCTGTTCATCTATGAGGATGACGAACTGGTTTCAGCTCTTCTAGTTGATTCTCATGGTCTTGGTTTGTCTACACTGTTGCATGCCCAACTCTTGTGTTGCCTGTTTGTCTACGAGGACGACGAACCTGGTCTTGGCTCTTCTGGTTGATTTCATCTACGAAAAATGGCAGCCACAGCCCACAAGCAACCACACCATGGATTTCTCCTGCATGGAAGTAATTCCATGCAGGATTCATGTCTTGCCTGTTTGTCTACGAGGAAGACAAGTCTGCTCTTCAATGACCTTGACTGGCAACTGTCTGGACCCACACAGTCTTGGGAACACACAAGTAATTTGTAGTGAGTACAAGTAGATACCGTACATTTTTTCATGGATGTTCCACACTCATGAATAAAATTTTGTATTCAATGTGGTATGTGCTGTACAAGCCATCACAGAAGTTATGGATGCCCAAGTAGTTTTGTTGTCTGTGCATTCTGCTACTCTGCCTATTCCCTTCCTCCACTCTCCTACTCCTCCTCCCCTGCTCCCCTGCTCCCCTGCTCCCCTAGTCCCCTGTCCCAGAGTCCCCTAGTCCCCTAGTCCCCTGTCCCCTGTCCCCTAGTCCCCTGTCCCCTGTCCCCTGGTCCCCTAGTCCCCTAGAATGTACTTTATTATGCATGGTAAGTTGTAAACCTTTTTTATCTTCTATCTAAAATATGAGACAGTTCTTGACCCGATGCAAAAACTCACATTTCTTCAAGTTGCCTGGACTAATAGTGAGGTGAGAACGGCAAAGAAGAAGTTTGAAAAGATTGCAAGTACTGTGTTAATGTCTTCCCCTCATCGTAACTGACGTTCTAAGCAGTTTCTGGAATACAAAGCACGATATGGTGCAGGAATTATACCTGCCCTGCCTACCACTTCATCCAAAACCCCCTCCAAGCAACACTCAATTGGAGTTGCAGGGATGGATGATTTTATGGACCAATTCATAAAAAAATGAGAGGCTACATCTGCGACACCAATCTCGGCTGTGGCTCAGGTGGTTGACCCACTCGAAGAATTTGATCCATATTTTTCTTGCCCATGTGTGGACAGAACAGTTTGCACTGATCTGGTTGCTTGGTGGGGAGTAAGTTGACGATTCTATTTCTCATCTGCCATTTCTTATTCCTCAACAGCACCAAGTCTCAGAATACCCAGTTATGTGCTTGATTGCACGTGACTTTGCAGCAATACCTGGCTCATCATGTCTTGTTGAGTGAGCATTTTCACTATCAGCCTGAACAGATTCAGCACATCACGGAAACATGGAGAAGAAAAAATTTGGTGAGTTACAAAGGCTATGAGAAGCATATGCAGATGGCAGGCTTGAAGTACAGAAGGAAGTTTGGGTCACTTTAGATGCAGATTTTGACTGTTGGAGTGAGGATGATGACTAGCTACACACTTGTGGACTTTTTTTCTTGAAAATTTTGGCATGTTGGACCTGGTCGGACCCGGTCCACACCCGGTCTGAACCCAGGCAGTCCAGGTCCAGACCAAAACTGGACCAGACCTGAGGTCCAGGTCTGGGTCTGCTCAAAAGTGCTCGGACCTGGACCGGACCGGACCTTGGACAGCATAGACTAGACTATAAGACCACTAGCTTGAGTCAGAGCTCAACAAAACACAATTAACCCATATCAGATTCATACATAATTATTGAGATTACACTGAATAAATACAATGGCCAAATTCCATTAAAAACAGATATGTAACTTTAACTATACTATATTAGATCCCAAAAATTCCCAACAGACTAACTGTAAAGGATAAGTGGAGTAGATAGGTACTTCAGTACTTACTTGGTCATGGGCTTTAAGCAACAAGGTCTATGTGGTGGCCATGTCAGAGTTCAAACAGTGCTACCGAGATAGAACTTGAGCAGGAAAAAACACTGCACTTCCAGTTGGACCTGGTCATAAGTGGTCAGAGGGTTTAGGAGTTCTGGGGCAGAATCCACTGGGCTGTAGCATGCCAGGTGAAAGGGGCCAGAGAGGACTTGGCATCAGTTGTGCCCTTCTCCTCATCAGTTGTAGTATTTCAGGGCAGAGGGAGTTGGGATTTCCACCCATAGATAGCCCAGGGTTTGCTGATGGTCTCACTTGCAAACATGCTCAGGGTTAAAGCTGCTTATTAACTGATCAAGTGCATCAGTTGCTGAGGTGTTGCATAGCTTTTGTTTATCAGCCAATGGGTGCTCAACATGGTAAGCCTTCACCAATCACCCTTTCTGTCCCTTGCCACAAGTTTTCTTCTCACTGTCAGTGGTGATCTCAATGACTAAACAGTCATCATCAGAGTCACTATCACTTTTCATACCACCCCTGCTACATTCTGGGTTGTCCAATACTCCCTGACCTCTCTGCAATTCTGTCCTAATTCTGAAGTGATATCATATGTGGATTATCATCACCACACTCTGCATCCCATGTCAGCTTCTCATTAGCTTCTTTGTTAGAACAACACCCATTATCTGCTAGCTAAGACTGTGCATGTTCTCTCTACAAGAAGGGGCGGGATCTGCACACATGATGGGGGAAATGATGGTTTTGATGCAGGGGTTATTAATAGATGAGTTGGTTGAGAAAGGCTTTTGGCACCCCAAGTGCGGATGGAATACCTAAGAGAACACAACTGGGGTCCCCTAGGTGTATATTTAAAATTTATATACTATGTTATCTAAATTTTCATTTAGAGCAATAATTCAGTGCCCTATTGTTATCACCAGCACCATGCGAAAGACTGGCAACGTTGCTCGCAATGATAAGTAAAAAAATGGACCCATTATTGCAACAGCACGTAACATACAAACCAGAAAAGCATCCAAAAAAAGTAATTAACGTTGCAACCATCTTCCACCTACAGATTCTCAAGGGCTGAATCTAATCCCCGTACAATCCTGTCCACAAAAATGCCTTTCTTTTTCTTCCCAAAACCTCCGGCTGTTGGTGACGAAGGTTCCTCCTCTTCTTCAGGCGACTTTAGGCTCGATCCCGAACGTACGCGTCGCAAGATCGAGGGCTTGGGCTGGCGAACTGGTGGCGACGAGTGTGAGTCAAAATGAGGCGTGGTCTGCTGCGAGCTGGAGGGTGTGGCGATAGACAATCTGGGATGTTGGGGCTTGTGGCTTCCCTCCTGCACGATCGTTGGGTTGAGCTTCGTCTGCGCCTGCATCTGTTCTTTCTCTCTCTCCTTCTCCTTGACCTTAACATGGGCTCGCGATTTGTCCTCCCTATCCTTCCCATATTTGTCCTCCCTTTCTCTTTCTCTAACCCTATCCGCATCTTTTCGGAGAACGTTATCACTACGTCCAAAGATGCTTGAGGATCGCCCTAGGGAACCCAACCCTGTAGTGGAAGTCTTCCCACGCAACGCTGATGAACTAGATGAGACCACGTTGTTGTTCGACGTCTCCGGCAAATGGTGAAGTGAATTGGGGTGGTGATGACAAAGATCCAGTTTGATGCTGTGGAAAGGTGTAACTTGATAACGAGCCAGGCGTTCGCATGTTGGTGTTCGAGGGACGAGGAGATACTGTATCAGTTGAGAACGTTTGTTCTGTCACTATTTCGTAATCCGCTGTACAGGGATGTTGAGTGTGAGAGACTTTGCCCAGGCTGGTTTTGAGTGTGTGGGATAGCCAGAGGCGAGATAGGTCGTGATCCAGAATGTCCGTGAGATGGGGAAGCTCGAGAGGCTAAGAGCGCGTGTTCGCTGATAACGAGCAAAAGATTCCGAAGACGAAGGCGTATAAAGAGTGGTTGAAGGCGTGGAAAGGACTGAAAAGCGCGCGGAGATGAGATGACAAGACCTAGTCAAAAAAAAAAGGATCATGGGAAAACAACGTACCTGAAGATGGTGTGTTTGGGTGCATTGTGGTCACAACCCCAAAAGGCTCAAGAGCCCTTCGTTTCTCCAGCTGATGACGTCGATCCTCTGCAGGGGTCTTCGGTGGCTCCAGAACACGATCACCGTCATCGAAATCAATAGGATTCTCCGCAGCAGCGGCCGCAGCTTCTGTCAATGCTCGTTTCACTTGCGCCTGGACCTTCTGCTGTCTGAACAAATCGGCCATCCATCCCTGCCACTCTGCTTCACTGCTCTCCTCCTCGCTATCACTGCCAACAACGAGCTTCCCCGTCTCCTCACTAGCGTCCGAGTCGGACAACGCAGCAGCATCCGTAGAGGACGACACGGCTGTCGCCGGGACTATACTTCTGTGGTACTTCCTGGAGCTGCGACTCCCCAGAGTTCCTCGTCGCCTTTTTAGAATACCAGCACCCTCATCCTTAAAGCTGCGCACAGCCTCAAGGTCACGAGCAAGTTGTCGATTGGATTGCCAAAGTACCCAGCGTAACGCGCTCCCAACATCACCCATGCCTGCCCTCTGTGCCCGCTCCGTCAGCTCCATGCGCCACTCAGGGTATGCAAGTGCGCCGAACGTTTTGTGCAAAGATAGCTGTGCGTGCTTGGAAAGCGCAGAAAGCGCAGGTGGATGCTGGGGAACTTCGAATTGGAAAGGCGACTGTTGGGATCCAGTGGATGCGGTACCCTTACCCATGTGTCAGACAGAGTATAGAATACCTTTAGAAATCATTAAAAGTGGATAGACTCTGCCCACCGCTTGATGCTGTTGTGAAAATGGGAGGTCTTTTGTCCTTTATTGTGATGGCTCACCGCACATTCAGTCAGTGTTGTTCCACTCAAGCTGGCCTCAGCTTTTCGTTTGTGAGCACCAGAAGTATGGCCAGAGATGCGTCGACTCTTTGTGTTATCGTGAGCTGGATCCTGTGATGCACGCGCTTGCGATCGTGTAGTCTGTTTACTGGACTGAGTGAGCCTTTCGATGTCCTCATCCTCTTGATCCCTCTTCCTTTTACCCCCTCTACTCTCCTCCCACTTTTTCGCATTGTCCTTTTCATTCTGCAAAATTTCCCAAATCTCACACAGGAGCTCCAGCCGGCGCTTAAGTGGGGCGCGTGAATTGCTCGATCCACAATACTCAAGCGTGATTGCATCAAGGTCAACATCCACTAATTTAGGCCCTCCATTAATTGCTACAAATGGAGGTGCAATATGGCATTCTAAGTCTGGCAAAGTGTGATATGGGTGGACATAGAAATCCCAAGGTGGTACTTCTTGACCTTCCGATGATGACGATACAGGTTTTGGGCGCATAAAAGGATCACGCTTGATGGATGGTAGAGGAATGAACGTGTATTTTGTTTTGCTCTCCAAATCCCACTGGAACATGCATGTTTAGAATGCCATTTATCATAATTGATGAGCTTACATTTGTGAAGAAGGTTGGGATCTCAGCCTGGGGAGATTGTCTCCGTGCAGAGAGAACAGTTTGTACAAAATTGCGAACATCTTCTAAGATGGCAATGCCGGGTAGTAGAATCCATTTATTGGCATCGAACTGAAGATGCCAGTGGGACTGGACTATGAACTTAGGTCAGTATGAATAAGCTGCAGTGCATATAAATGCACGATAGAAAAGATTACGCCGACTATCAACATGGAATGCCTTGAAGTTAAAACCCAGGCAATATTCGTAAAGGGTCAACTTCAAAGACATGAGATCTATGATCATTCAATGCAGAAATGAGTTACCTCGGATGATTTGCTTGCGCGCTTGACAGCGTGTGCCACAGTAAGACCGCCCTCACCCTGTGTTAATAGGCATCGTATTGAATCTTGTCCATATATCCTCTCGTACAGTTGCTCGAGTGCCGTCCGAATACTAGGGGCAATGCTGGCTGAACTTGAGCGCTGAGACGGCGTGATCCAAACACTGCAAGATTGCGTTGATCGGTGTGGGGGCGTGTGTTCATCATAGCTATCATCTTGTGGGGCGGGAGGGCTTGGGGTATGATGGTAATCATCAGGCATATCTACGTCGTCACGATAGCGCGATTCTGGTCGCCTGTCATCGGCCGGAGAGCCCGATGATGCAACAGACACTACTCAGAAAGCAAGGAAAGTGCAACAACGTAAAGAATTTGAGTAGCGAAGAGATCTTACGTAGATCAAATCGTTGTAGTCGTACAATTTGAGGAGCTAACTCCCGAGAATGGTGGCTGGAGGATGGTGGTGGTCCAGGAACTCACGATCGTCGATCGCAGGTGGATCAAGGTCAGCTTTGTCTTTGTTTGGCTACAGCATTATGAGCCAAGGCTCAACACTTTGGACAATGCTTCAAGTTCGACCGGCACCACCCTACAAGACCGAACAACCCCGATGCTGAGGAGTTAACTCCATGCATTGGAAATAACTCTACGTGAGGATCCAGCGTCCAATACTAAGGAGCTAGCTCCTTGTATTGTTGTTCAAGCGTTCATGGATTAGCGACAAAATGCTGAGAGGTGTGTCTCAGATGCGGAATGATGTCAGCACATACCTCTCTATAAAATTCCTGGCATCTGCAACGTCGATGATATTTGAAGCTTTTCAATGCTAGAAATTTTTCTCGGCTCCGTTGCTAGTGAGAAAATGATGTTCCCAGACTCCATGGTTCAATTCGACCACTAAGGTAGATAGGGTAGTTATCTGTGTCAACGCGTCTACAACGAAATGATGCTCACGGTTATACGGCGAGGAGGTAAAAACATTATATATTTCATATGGACATTACATTGACAATGTGAATATATCATACTATAAATTGGTCAAGCAGACCTTCTACGAATGTGTAACCATTTAACAACCGGGACGCGTCAGAAATGAATGAAGAAGAGTCACAAGAAGGGTTACTCATTCATCCCAATATCTGTCATCATTCCAGAGAAGCATGTCTGCCAGGTTGGATGTGTAGCTAACAAAGTTTCCGGTGTGCGTAGCCTTCATCTTCAGCCTGCCTCTCCACTCGCTTGCACTGTATAAGGTAGCAGTGCCAGCCTTGATTTCTGCTAGACGTCTCTGATAAAAATCTTCGCAATCCGCCGACCAGTAACCCACGTTCATCCCACTATATTTCCACGTATTGGCTTTTGGCCACCAAGAGAGCTGGGTTGTTTGGTGGGTGGGCTGCTCGACTGTCAATCTCCTCATCAGCTGAATTTTTCAATACGTGAATGCGAACTTACCAGACTTAACATGGTAGACGCCGCAAATAATATCTTCATCTCTTTTGCATAGCCCATCGTCGACCAAGATATACGGCCCAAGTCTGCCAACCTCCATTCCTTCTGATTTGCATAACGATGTTGGACCTTTGGTAACCGCTTTATGGACCACAAAATCTTGCGAAAGCCTCCAGAGAATTCCGCCGTTCATGCGGGCCATGCACCCCAAGCTCCCTTGCAAAACATCTCGTTTCTTCGCCTCATAGGCCATGTAATCTGTAACATCAAATGTATGGTTTTGATTGCGCCTGCCCACTCCTGTGTTCTCGTAAACCTTGGTGACTCGGTGGGGAACATTGTTCATGGATTTGACGGTATTGAATGGTATGCCCCAGCTAAGCAAGTTCTGAACAATTACCAGTATCGAGGTCGGTTTTTCCCTAAAGACCTGGAGGACTGCGCATGCATCATGGAGGACGATTAAATACCATTGCATGTGGAGTGGGGTGCCTTTTATCCCAATGATGTGTAAGGTTCCATTGATGTTAGGCTCACGCTGATAAAGGATGTGCTGCTCATCCTTAATATGACGTAGGAAGCTAGGCTCCAAGTCCCAAAGTGGTGAAAAGGCCACAGGGTTGAGCCGACGATACATGATGAAATTGTACATGTCGACAACAGCCTGATGGAGCTCGTCATCTTTGTATGCCTTTAGCCCGATGCGACTCATCGCTGCAACTCGTGAGTCACAACGTTCTGCCATCGATGGGATCTTCATGTGGTGGTCCATACTGTATGGTGTAGGTGGTAAAAAACCATAGCGGTAGTGAAGGATATAGGGGAGAGAGCGAACAGTAACAGTAGTGTCGCAGATATGGCTGCCATATATTTTCTTGACATTGTCTACATAGATGTCATTTGAATTCTCCGAACAGGTGTTCAGGGAATTAGCTGGAACATTCATGTGGGGTGGCTCCGACGACGGGTCAATAAGAATGACCTCATCTTCGACAAGGCCATTGTGCTCTGATGTGGCAGTTTCAACAACAATCGACCATTCATCCAACAAACTGTGGTACCACCTAGGCTGTGGAGTCGAGCGAATTTAATGCACCTGCCATTCAGGTTCTGGAACCAGAGTTCTCAACTGGTGGCCACTTGGTGTCAATATCCGTTCGTACAGCACAGAACCTTCTTCTGGCACCAAGGCCATCAGATTGTCTCTGGTGGCTGCAGTCTGCAACTTGATCTTGTGGATATGAGCAACTGCTTGCTCACTCAAGCTCACTTCGAATTGCTGTGCCTCCTTCTCCATTCGCTCGATGAACATTTGAACAGTCTCACCCTTTTGCTGATGACTACCCTCGTGCGGCTGAGGGACGTCTGTACAACTGAGACCAGGGTCTTCATCCGAACGAACATCGCATGGTTTGTCCGGGATGGGGCCTCCACTGCAGCCAGGATGGAAAGAAGCCTCATTGCTATCACACATGAACCCCTCCTCCGCTCACTCAGGTATCTGACCACTGACATTGGGAACACCAATTTCTTGGAGCTTCGCTTGATAAACGGCCTCAGCACTGGGCAAGTACTTAGGCATCAACTCCCTGTCTGTAAATGGCTGGTTGGAGTCATGGCCCCACCATATGATGAAAGGGACATTGGCATGCTGGAAAGCTGGGAAGCACCATGCCCAGGTCGAACAATAGGTGTTTATGTATGCACCAACTCAAAACCCAGTGCAGAACTGCAGACAAAGGACATTTGGAAGTCGTAAAGCCACTGAGGGTGAATGCCATTTAACCGACATAGCGAAACCCATCGCGGCTCAGTTATGTTGTCGTCCTCTGGTGACAAGTTCATAGCAATAGCGAAGGAGCAGAGGGTGGCAAGTGCAACAAAGGCATCTCATGATTTGTAGGCACAGTTCCTCGCGAAATGAATCTCCTTGTGGCTGGCGGTGTAACCGCAATCGCTCAGAAAGGGCAAGGGGAGTAGATCTGGTGAACCTGAGGGAAATGCAGTCCCAAGGAGAAAATAGGTGATATTGACTAGAGCAGATTTGAGCCGTTGCCACGAGTCGATTACATACATGTGGAGCCGATGGAACATTCTATCTACAGTCACAATGGGCAGGGTAGCATCACAGATGTCCAACCTAGAGAAGAGGGGCCCAAAGAATGACATGCTTTTCAGCCAGAATGCAAGGTACGGGTGGGAGTTGATTAGCCAGCGCATTTTTTGGAATTCTCGAACAGGGATGTATGCTCGATGTTGTCCTTCATATGGAGGAATGGGTCGGCGGAGGGTGGTGAGTGTCGGGGATGTCCAAATTCCAAATTCTCAATCATAAAAAACATTAGTCGTGACAATCTGGGGTCCCCCAGGAATGCTCTGGGCTTCATCGTGGACGAGGAAGACAGATGCCATGGCAGGACTGATAGAGGTTGATTTTGAGCCTGGAACGGGATGATTCTATGACCTATTGACATCTGTCTTTACGATTTCAACGGAGCTAGCCCTGGATGAAACCACTGGCAAGACGTGAAGCAGAGAGTTCTTGAAAAGATTCAAGGGAGCTGACTCGGCAAGAACCTAACATGATCCACAAACAGAGGGGGCAGGATAAGACTTTACAGCAAACCCATTAGTTACTGTGATATAACGGGGGAGGAATAAAACTCACCACAGTTAGTAAAAGGCTGTTGCGGTCATGTACTACTAAGTAACGCGTTTGGATAAAACTATGCCAACCAAGTTGATTTGGACTTTATGGCAAACCCTGAGATAACGGAGGAAGAACACTCACCACACTTAAAAGGCCATGAGGTCACTAATTAACACATTTGAGTAACTGTGCCAAACAAGTTGATTTGGTCATGTGTCTCTTGGTTCACACTTCGTCTCTACTTGTTTCACTGATCGCTTCATGCTACGGAGTCAGCTCCTGGCATGAATTAAGGATCTCGAAGGCAAGATACGATACTATGGAGCCAGCTCCTCGTATCGTGCATCTCCAACGCCACGGGTGGAATCAATGGCCAGCTACTATGGGTTGCCAGTGTAGTGGAGACCGCTAGGCTGTCAAAACCAGAACTGTTCTGTCTCTTCATCAAGGGTTGGCCTTTTCACAGACTATTCAGTCTCCTCCATCATACCATGCCAGTGGCTGGTTGCTCATTCACACACATTCCTTAAACCTCATCTTGCACCTGAATCGGGCCCTCAATGACCACAATGGTGTGAGTCACCTGGGGAATGTTGCAGGTCGCTTGCTACAGAAGATAGAGAGAGATTTCAGGACGATGGACTCGTTGCACCACCCCATACCTGTATTCATATAAATAATAGACATAATATTTGAAGGGGAGAACACCAACCTACCATCCTGAGCTGCGCGATATATTCACTTTAATTCTATAATCTGCTATCTATGTCAGTCGTTTCTTTCTGAAAACCCTCTGGGTCATCCACTCATTCCGCAACCCATTCTCCTTCTGTTTCTCCAAGCGTACCCTTACTGCTTCTTCAGCGACAGTCTCCAGAATCTTAAATCCTCCTTTAGTTCCCTGACACTTTCCTTTACATTTTAGGCTCTAAACTACTATTCCTCTCCACTCCTGGCCATCTCATCATGCTCGGCGTGAACACGTCAAGTTTTCCTCTGTATCTCGCTTTTCTGCACACAGTTCCTCTTCCTGTGCAACAACAACCCTTAAGTAACGTCCATCATAGGATGGGGCGGATTTGCCAAGGACGTGACTGAGTGCTGACAACACGTTACTTTTATGTAGGATAAATCAAATTTACATTACCTTTGGACAACCACAACCAGATACACATCTTGCCTATTTGTCGATGAGGAAGACAAGTCTAATCCCCAGATTCTCATGGTCCTTGGATCTTCTATGATGAATGGCAACCACATCAGGGATTTCTCCAGCATGGAAGTAGTTCCATGCACATTTTGTCTTGCCTGTTCATCTATGAGATGACAGGTGTTATGCCCAGATTCTCATTGTCTTGGATGTTCTATGACGAATGTCAACCACACCTGGATTTACACAGTCATTGCTCTTCCATGACGAATGGCAACCACACCTCGAGTCACACAGTCATCGCTCTTCTATGACGAATGACAAGCACACCCGGATTCACAGTCATAGCTCTTCTACGATGATTAGCCACCACAGCATGGATTCACCTCTTGCCTGTTCATCTATGAGGACACCCTGAGTCTCACAGTCATTGCTCTTCTATGATGAATAATGACAACCATACCTGGATTCACAGTCATAGCTCTTCTACGATGAATGGCCACCACAGCGTGGATTCACCTCTTGCCTGTTCGTCTATGAGGACACCCCGAGTCTCACAGTCATTGCTCTTCTATGACGAATAATGACAACCATACCTGGATTCACAGTCATAGCTCTTCTACGATGAATGGCCACCACAGCGTGGATTCACCTTTTGCCTGTTCATCTATGAGGACACCTCAAGTCACACAGTCATCGCTCTTCTATGACGAATGGCAACCACACCGGGATTCACAATCATAGCTCTTCTACGACGAATGGCCATCATAGTGTGGATTCACCTCTTGCCTGTTTGTCTATGAGGACACCCCGAGTCTCACAGTCATTGCTCTTCTATGACAAATAATGACAACCATACCTGGATTCACAGTCATAGCTCTTCTACAATGAATGGCCACCACAGCGTGGATTCACCTCTTGCCTGTTCGTCTATGAGGACACCCCGAGTCTCACAGTCATTGCTCTTCTATGACGAATAATGACAACCATACCTGGATTCACAGTCATAGCTCGGCACTTCTATGACAAATCGCCACCATAGCGTGGTTTCACGCTTCTGTTGTTTGTCGTACTCCCCTGTTTGTAATCCTTTCTTTATCCCTTCAGATCGGCAATCTGTAACTTCGGCCTTTGTCATGGTCATGTGATTTTCAGTTTGACCTCTGATCAATCTGTCATCCGCTCACTCTTGGACCACGACACAACATGATTCTAAGGAGTTAGCTCCTGGAATTGCTCTACGATGTGATCATTTGGAGTTAGCTCCATTGATCTACCCAAGACTCATATGCAAGATACTCTAAACCCCTGGCTATTCTCACTGCCAGTGAACAACCTTCCCTGCAACCACAGATTCGGCATCACATTCATCATGCCCAAGGTACTTTTCTTTTTTTTCCGGTCAACCTAATACTCCTACTCGATGCCTTGATCTATGTTGCGGAGCTTCAGAGATTCTTCTGGCCTGTGACTCAACCGATAGATCCTAGTCCACCGTTGCAAAGCTTCAGAGTTTCTTCTGGCTTGCAACATATAGGTGGACTAGCTAGGGCACATTGGAATTGCCAAAATCAAACTATTGATGATAACATTACAAGGTTACAAACACAAGTGGATGTCTGCATACCAGACACGGTGCTCCCCCAACACCACGGCTGGACTATTCATTTAGAGCCACTATGGAACGTGTAGGCAGGCCCATGGATGATGTCATTGCAAGGCAAGTCTTATCTATGATATCTGCTAATCCGTAATAGCCTAATATTTTGTAGACACACCAAACCGTTGCCTCGGGATCTCTTTCAGCGCGTGGAGGAAGAGTTGTTTGGTGGCAATTTGACAGAGGAGGAAATGGAGGAAATACCATGGTGTGTGTAACCCTACCTCCTCTCTGTAATGAATTTATAATTTTTCCAGGCCAATTCAAAAGAAAAAGTTCAGGTGGCGTGGTTCCAGGTGTATGAATGTCAGGGCCAGATCCTGCCTGGTCCAGAAGTTAGCTGAAAAGATGACTCTGAATGAAGGTATGTTATGTTTCTCATGTCTGTCACCCATGATGCCCTTGTAAATTTTCTCCTCTTCCAAGTGACCATCCCCTTCAACTTTAGACGAGCTGCCAAGCACCTGCCCCAAAGGCCACAACAACAGCCTTTAGAGCTGATGATCTGGAATGATGACACACCCCGCAAACTTTTGAGTGAGGATGGTTACATTATGGTGGCCACGATGCCCAGGTTGACGAGTGATCATGGTACAGTGTGTTCAATTACTCCTCACTATCCTACCAAGAATACTGATGTCATGAACCTCAGGCTCACATCACCAATTGTGTCCTTGATTTTACCAAATATATGCCACCTCACATCAGCAAAACCGCCACCAGTGCTGACAAAGCTGGTAAATATACTGACCGACCTGGAGAAGTATGTGGTGAAATAAGACTAGTCAAAGGGTGGTTCACGATTGGGCAAGAGGTCTAGTCATCTCCTTGACATTTTGCTTTTTTCTCTCTGACAGCCATGTAAAGCACACTGGTGATGCGGTTCCCTCTCCAGAAAGCTTCAAGACTGGTGGGGCATTTGCCAGAACAGCTGAGCTGTATCGTCAGTTTGCCTTCCTCTCTAAGAAGATTAATGAAACAATTGAACATGTGGATCCCCAATTCTTCAACTCTCTCAAACAACTCCACAAGAAGGCCACGGCCAAGCATGCCTCCCTGGCTGCTTGGACAAGTGTGGACTCTTTACTACTATAAGGTTGGGAGCTCCTTCTTAATCGACTTTCTGGCCTGCATCGAGATTCCCAGGATCCTCGATTGGCTTATGCTGGCCTCTATGCAGCTGGAGACTTCAAAACTGGAGGGTACTTGTATTTTCCTCAACTAAACCTGAAAGTGTGTCTTCTACCTGGGGATTTTGTTCTTCTTAGAGGCAGAGTCTTGGAACATGAGATTGAGGCTTGGGAAGGTGGTCAGCGAATAAGTATACTGCATTTTACTCATACTAGCTTGTGGAGGGATTGTGGACTAGAGCATTTGGTAGATCTCTAGTATGAGCAAGGGTGCCAAGAGACCACTGGCAATTTTATATAGATTTTGAGCAGAGGCTCCTGGCTACAAGACCACGAATGCTGTCCAGAATTACCCAAGCTCACTCTATTTCAGGCAGTGGATGACCTTTATTGACGACCCTAATAATTTTACAGTTATTTTGGTGTCACGCTTAGAAATCTGGAAATGGGTGAGGGAGTGGAGCTGGATCCCAGATGCACAACAAGACAGAATGTGGCCAACATCTGCAGCCTCAGGATTTACCCACTGGCCAAGTTCTTTGGGACGTGGTGGTAAGGATCGAGCTACACCTCACATTCTCCTGAAGAGCCATGCAGCTCCTATCTTCACAACAGTTGGTGAGGAGTATATTGACTCAGAGGAGGATGATGAGTAGGGGAGTCATCACTAGATTTTGATGTAAAGTTTTCAACTATTCATTCCACATCTTTTGTCACCTACTACTTGAATGAAAATCTAATTTCATAACTCCAGGTGGCACATCTATGTGGACGCGTCCAGCGGGCATTCAGGTGAGTCTGGTAGTGCATCCTATCATTCTGGCCTCAGTCAATGACCAAGGTAGCATTGATGATGTGCCGGTTCGTGCATGGTGTTTCCAGGTGAACAGGGATGCATGCGCAGGCCACCGTTGTTGATTGCGACATGGCAGCATGTGGCAGGATTGGTGGCAATGACACGCAACAATACAGTGAGATCCACGCCCAGCCACATTATCCACCACCAGCCCTCCATGTGCTCATGCGTCTACTGAACAGCTCAGGCCAGAACCCCCGTGAACAGCCATTTCGCCCCCATTTGTCTGGTCAGCAATGATGCCAACACTGCAATGATAACCTAGAACCTAGACTATCCCCAACACACCTCCTAGTCCTCTATGCACCCTGATGACGAGGTGGCAGTGAAGGAAGAGGAAGAGGAGACGTCATGAGGTGCGTCTCGCATTTTTTCCTGTCACTACTAATTTATTCATGTTCTAAAAAGTAAAGGAATGTAATTAGTTAGTTCATGGACATGAGAAAAGAATCACATACCCGAGGGCTCAAACGCAGTCATGGAAGACAGCCGACTCATCGTTGATGTCGACGCTGCGCTGACAAATGTTCTGCACAGAAGTAGTTCCGTGCAGAATGGATTTGGTGCATCAGTTACGGAGATGGTGCGCATTTAAGTGGATGCATCCTGCGGGCATTCAAATGAGTTGGCTAGTGTGTCCTGAGAGCTCGGGCTTCAGTTGACATGGGTGAACAGGGGTGTGCAAGCCACTGTTGTTGACTGTGACATGGCGGCGTGATGGCAGAATTGAGGGTGCGCAGGACTCATCTGGGAAGTGGAGGATCAGCCTGGAGACTAGTGCTACCCATCAAACGCAGTTGTGGTTCCCATGCTGTGTCCCGTTTGCAGCCAGCCAAGTTGTCATCATCGTCAATGTTGACGAATGTTCTGCATGGAAGTAGTTCCATGCAGAATGTATAGGGTCAGTTACGGAGATGAAGACGGCAGGAGGAAGTGGGCAACTGCTCATCGAAGAAGAAGCAGAGATTAGATCAATTAAAATCTAATTCCCATGGTGTCTGTTCATCTTCGAAGATGAACATGACGTCATTGATCGGCTAGCATCACCATGCGAATCAGCTTGTCTGTTTGTCTTCGTCGAACAGCGCACCCATCTCTCCGTCCTTCCCACTTTCACGGATCCACCCTGCACAAAACTACTTTCGTGCAGGGTCTTTGTCATTGCAAACAACAACCAAACATCCTCTCTCCATCTTACCATGTAACAGATCAATCCTGCATAGAATGACATCTGTGCAGGACCTTTGAACTTCGTCATCGTCAAGCGACAACAGCACAGACCCAAGCCCTCCATATGTTTTCTTTCTTCTTTCTTTTTGCTATCTACTAACTAATGTCATTTCTTCAGTTTAAATGCTATGAAACTCCTGCTAACGACGTGAGCAAATACGAGGGGACCCAAACGACACATTCGTCATTTGGGCCTATGGTAATTTTTTTCCTCGTTCATTTTTGTTTTCATTAACTAACTAACTACTTTCCCTTACTTTTTAGGTTCTAAACTATGATTCCTCTCTGCTCCTGGCTGTCTCATCACGCTTGGCATGAACGCATCAAGTTCTCCTCTGTGTCTCGGTTTTCCGGACACAGGTCCCTTTTCCTCTGTCCTGCACCTAGAGCCAATTGTTCAATGACACATCCAGCATCGTTTCTTTGTTCTGTAGCCCCGAGACTTCTAGAGCTCGGTAAGTTTTTTCTCTTTCGTTCTTGTTCTAGCTAACTAACTAATTAAATTGCTTTACTTTTTAGGTTCTAAGTAAAGTACAGGAAACAATGCGCGCCAACACCAGAACACCATGCCCAACCATGGCTATGCCCCCTTCCGGCCATCGAAACTGGATGTGAGGCTCTCAGTCAGTGGAGGGGTGTATCCTCAAGGGTGCCGGACAATGGATGAATGAAGCAGCAGGAGACAATGGCACAGTGGGAGACAACAAGATGGATGGGGGACAGGGACGAGGGGAAGATCAAGACTGGAATAGCGGGAGGAGATACAGGCACAATGAGAGCAACGGGGACACAAGGACATAGGGATGAGGACGATGACAACGGCGGCACGATCCATGAGGAAGGAACTGCCGCAGCATGCCCAGTCGACTTCTCCCACCATACCCCCATTCCACACCATGAACGCAGCATGATGCCTCACACGTTCGCCTCATCTGCCACATCATTGTCAATGAAACACATCAATGACAACCATATACCCTGCTCTGGCCCTTTCTGGAGCACGATCCACAGCTCAGGAATGAGGAGATGGAGTACCCTCTGCCCCACCTCCTCACTTTGCCCCAGACACCCTGGGAAAGAGCTGTTTAGCCACCACCCATGTCTTACACCACCCCCTGCATCATTAACAATGCTGTCGACACCTTTCGACACCCCCCTTTCACTTCACATGCCCACGTTTCCACCTCGTTGCTGCCTACTTGCCGCCATTGCCCCTGCTCACTCCTCACGTGGGACGAGCTCACCACAATGCCACGTATGTCAATGCAATGCGTGTTCCCCACCACTGCCCCATCTACACAAGCCCACCATCAACCACCCACATCATCACCCCCATTCCTAGCACCATTGATGTGACCAGCCCCATCTATGTCCACATCTCTATGGCCCCATCCACCACCACTGCAGCATGCCCAATCTACATGTAAGTTTACTTTTTTTCTTTCTGATTTCATTTAGCAGCTACTAACTACCAAAAACAGGAGCACCACAAGCCTTAATGAGATGACCCAAACGACACTGTCATCACCCCCCTGCCCCTGTTGTCCAACCTGAGCATGCCACCGCTGCCATGTCACTCCCTGCGCTGCCTCTACACCTTAGGACACCCCCTGCTCACTGCCCACTCACCCCAGTTCCCATTCCATGCCCCCCCCTGCCCCCATTATGCAAGATGAGGCCATGATGATGCCTCATGCATCTATGTGGCCTGTCATGTCACCGTCGACGATGGCCTCACCCCTTGCTCTGCCCCACTCTGGACCATGTATCTGGCTGGCCATAAACCTGTCCTTTCAACGTCCACTGTGTGGTACACCCTGCCTCTGTTCGTCGTCGTCGAACAGCGCCCACAGCATGCCACTTGCTGGCTCTCTTTCTTACCGTTAATGACGCGAACAAACAAAATGAACCAGATGACACACTTGTCATTTGGGCCCACAGTAATTTTTTCCTCTTCCATTCTTGTTTTACTTAACTAACTAATTTCTTTTCTTTACTTTTTAGGTTCTAAACTACTGGTAATGATGTATAATAACACGGCAAGATCCATGCCCAGCTACAACTGTGCAAACCCCTCCTCCCCATCCAAACGGGATGTGAGGCGCTCAGTCGGCAGAGGGTTGTATCCTCGAAACTTTGAGGGTGTAGACAAGGCATTGGATGGGGAGAGGGACGATAAGACGATAGGTAGGGACGAGGAACATGATTAGCAAGTGTCATGGCTTGGATATCAGGTATGTAGATTATTTCAACTGCAGGGGGTAGTGCTGGGGGTGCTACCTGCCATTTACAAATATTTCTTTCATGAAAGCAGGTATTCTGGCCGTCTCATTGTGCTTGGCACAAACACGTCAAGTTCTATGCTCTGTCTACATGCTCTATTACAGCAGTCAAGGGAATGGCTACCACGATGTCATTGTCAATGTACAAACTCAATTTATGTACAGGTTTGCACTTATCTACACAGCTTGCGGATAACTAAGTAGTGCACAGTGTGCTGTCGTCATAGATGAACAGAGTCAATACACCTTGTGAATAATTGATCAGTACACCAATTAGCTGCATGATGTCGGCGTAGATGACGTGAACCATCAACCACCAACACTCTACCAACATATATCCTGCATGGAACTACTTCCGTGCAGGATCCCATCTATGAGCCTCAGGTCTAATGCCTGGATTCTCATTGTCTTGGATCTTCTACGAGACTATGACAAATGTCAACCACACATGGATTCACTCAGTCATTGCTCCTCTATGATGAATGGCAACCAACCACAACCAGATTCACAGTCATCACTCTTCTACAATGAATGGCCACCACAGCGTAGATTCACATCTTGCCTGTTCGTCTATGAGGACAACAAGTCTGATTCAAGTCTGATCCCCAGGTTCTCATGGTTTTGACTCTTCTATGACAAATGGCCACCACATGGCGGATTCGACATCTTGCCTGTTCATCTATGAGAATGACAAGTCTGATCCCCAGATTCCCATGGTCTTGACTCTTCTACAACAAATGGCCACCACAGTGTGGATTCAACATCTTAAATCTAATGGCCAATTTCTCATGGTCTCAACTCTTCTACTACAAATGACGAACTGGTCTTTGCTCTTCTACGACGAATGGCAACTACATGTGGATTCTCACAGTCTTGGTTCGTCTACATTGTTGCATGCCTGACTCCTGTCTTGCCTGTTCGTCTATGAGGATGACAAGTCTGATGCCTGGACTGTCATGGTCTTGGATCTTCTATGACGAATGGCAACTCACACAGTCATGACTCTTCTACAATGAACTGGTCTTGGCTCCTCTACAATGAATGGCAACTACACATGGATTCTCATGGTCTTGGTTCATCTACGCCATTGCATGCCCAACTCTTGTCTTGCCTGTTCATCTATGAGGACGATGAACTGGTTTCAGCTCTTTTAGTTGATTCTCATGGTCTTGGTTCATCTACACCATTGCATGCCCAACTCTTGTGTTGCCTGTTTGTCTATGAGGACGACAAACCTGGTCTTGGCTCTTCTAGTTGATTTCATCTATGACAAATGGCAGCCACAGCCCACAAGCAACCACACCATGGATTTCTCCTGCATAGAAGTAATCTTGTGCAGGATTCATGTCTTGCCTGTTTGTCTACGAGGAAGACAAGTCTGCTCTTCAATGACCTTGACTGGCAACCATCTGGACTCACACAGTCTTGGGAACACACAAGTAATTTGTAGTGAGTACAAGTAGATATCGTACATTTTTTCATGGATGTTCTGCACTCATGAATAAAATTTTGTACTCAATGTGATATGTGCTATACAAGCCATCACAGAAGTTATGGATGCCCAAGTAGTTTTGTTGTCTGTGCATTCCGCTACTCTGCCTATTCCCTTCCTCCACTCTCCTACTCCTGCTCCCCTGCTCCCCTGCTCCCCTAGTCCCCTGTCCCAGAGTTCCCTAGTCCCCTAGTCCCCTGTCTCCTGTCCCCTAGTCCCTTGTCCCCTGTCTCCTGGTCCTCTAGTCCCCTAGTCCCCTAGTCCCCTAGTTTTCTACCCTGCCCTACAATCTCAAAACATTCTCCTGATAACCCTAACCCTAACACATCACAAGGCATGTCTCATCGCCAAGGGATACCAACAAAGCCTCGGCATTGATTACTTCGAAACTTATGCTCCAACGGTTCATCCAGCCACTCTTCGAATTCTCCTATCACTTGCAGCTCAAAAATCTGCATACGTTGACCAGGCTGACGTCAAAAATGCCTATCTCAATGCCCCACTCAAGGATGATGAAGAAATCTACATGAAACTTCCTCCCCTCTACAATGACTACTGAAAATTGCCACCTGAGCTCGAGGGGAAGGACGGAGTTGTTTGTAAGCTGTGGAAAGCCTTGTATGGGACAAAGCAGGGAGCTCACCACTGGTACACCAAGTTGAAACGAGTTTTTCTTGAACTTGGTTACACTGTCTCCCATGCTGATGAAGCCGTCTTCTACAAGTTCAGCCGCAACAATTACACCATCGTCGCAGCTGCTACTGATGATTTTACAATCATTGGTGAATTCGACAACTCCATCTCACTCATCAAAAGGCAGTTGAGCGAGCATTTCGAGATCTCTGATCTCGGACCTATCAAATGGCTTCTCAGGGTCAGTGTCACTCGTGACCTCAACAACAAAACTATGGCTCTCAGCCAGCAGGCCTATATCGAGCAGATCCTTGCTCGTTTCAGTCTCGAGGATGCCCGTCCAGCCTCCGCACCAATGGAACCTGGGATCGACCTCACTCCAGAATCCAATGCTGTATCGTCAAACCTCCTCACACCAGGAGGGAAAATGAAATATCGTGAAATGATTGGCTGCCTGATGTACGCCAGCCTGATGACTCGACCCGACGTTATGTTCGCTGTCTCAGTACTTTCCCAATATCTTGAGGCACCTACATCGAGCCATATTCATGCCATTACCCATGTATTCCACTACCTTTTGGGGACAAAGTGCCTCAAGCTCATCATTGGGGGTGACCATGTCATCGTAACTGGTTATTCTGATACCGATTGGGCTTCACACCTCCACTGCCACTCCATTTTGCACTTTGCCTACTTCATTGGATTAGGTATCATTTCCTGGAGTGCAAAGAAGCAACCTATCATTACGCTCTCAAGTACGGAAGCTGAATACGTTGCCCTAACACATGTGTCGAAGGACATTTTATGGATTAAAAAATTACTTACTGATCTTTTCCCTTTCTTCCATTTTAAACCACCTTCTTTACTTTACTGTGATAACCAGGGCACCATCCGACTATCGAAAGACTCCACATTCCACAGTCGTACCAAACACATCGACGTCCACTTCCACTTCATCCAACAAACTGTTTCTTCTGGAAGAGTCACCCTCAAATATTGCCCAACTGAAGACATGATCACGGACCTATTCACAAAGTCCCTTGCGCATGTTAAATTCGAGAAATTCCGTGGACTTCTTGGCCTCGCCTAGCATGGCTGTCTCGAGGGGGAGTGTTGTAGATCGAGACAACCCCAACAAAACCCGAAGCGGATATTACATAATACCTGCCCGACTCTTTTAATGATCATCGTTGTCGCCCTCACACCTCAGTGTTTATCCCACTCACTGAGGTGTAAGTCCTACGTTACTGTCTCATTATATTACTTACTTACATTCACGTTAGTCTTATTCTATCAGGTATATAATAAGCAATGTACAGTGTTTATCCCACTCACTGAGGTTCTTATTCTATCAGCTCGTGCTCTTTCGGTTCCACCCTGCTATATTTTTATCTTGTTTTGTCTTGTAGCAGCAAGAAAAGGGCATGAGCAAACGGTATGAGATTGTGTGTTGAAACAAACTCAAATAGAAATCATGTTCAATCAGTGCAGTGTTGAGTCTGACTGCTTCGCTAAGTGCATTTTCCAGTTGTTTTTACCCTAACCTTTTGGCAAACTCATCACCATTGTAATATAGACTCATACTCTTTATTCATATCCTTAATTAAGTCTCAAAAGAATGAACGTTCAGCAGATGCCTCAACTCACATATCAGATTTGTCATCTGGATGTGTTAGCCTAATGCTACACTCAATGCATTCTGGGTTGTGGTAGTGGATAGCTACATGACTTGAAATAAAAGTCAGATTTACATTGACAAAAAGCAACTAGACAATTTTTCCATCACCACATTTAATGCAAAACTCCAACTTTCTACTTGCAGGATTTCTGCATGGGCGTCATCTCTGAGTCATAGCCCAATTACAATGACAGAACTGAACACAAATTTTGGATTTACATGGACAAGAGTCAACTATATGACATTTCTGTCACCACATTCACAAGACTCCAACTTGCTACTTGCAGGATACAGAGGATTAGTACCAAATGTGAGTCCCATGCAGCCAGAGCAGCAGAATGTGTCATGAATTTTTGGTATGCATCCTGAGGTTCCCTCAAACCATGGATTTCTGCATGTGCTTGTTGCCTGCAGTGTTGTTTCAGAAATGTAGTAAATAATGCCATAAAAACAACTATCATACCAGGTATCAAGAATTCCTGGCAGCCATCCCTTCCAGACAACTTACTTTGGACCATGCTCACATGCAGCTCTATGCCATTCATCATCATAACCCACTGAGACTTCATCCTCACCCACCAAACCACCCATATTGGTGAGGTTGCACTCCAAGATTGCAGTAACAGTGTAACAATAAGAGAGTAGCATGTGTGTGACATCTCTTAGGGTTATGAGGATCTGTAGGATTGCCAGTAGGGTTGGACCTATTTGCCCAGGATTGGGCCTAGGATTGGGATCCACAGCTAAGTCCTGTCATCATTCTGTGCTCTATTTAATGCATGGATGAGGGTATGGGCAGGGAATGGGCTAGGAAATAGAAAAGTGCACCATCTGAAAGAGGCCTGCATGACACAAAATAAGTCAAATGGCATATAAATGACAGAGTATTGTAAGCACACCCATGAATGAGTCCAAGCAGCCTCACAGTTCGCTGTTTGGGTGGCATCGACCTGCGCAGATATTGAATGGTGCAGTTATATTAAATGCGCCAGTCGAACATCATTGACTGGCACACTTATCCCCAGTTGTAGCATGGCACAGTTGTTATTACGTGCTCCAGTCAAACATGATTGACTGGCACACTTATAAATGCCCCAGTTGTAGCATGGTGCAGTTGTTATTAAATGCACCAGTCAAACGTGATTGACTGGTGCACTTATTTAGTACTTATCGCATGGCGCAGTTGTTATCAAATGTGCCAGTCGAACGTGATTGAATGGTGCACTTATTTAGTAAATGTCACAAGAGTTCTATTGTACAACATGCTCCTCTGAAGTATGCTCTTATGTAGTGTCATTTTGTCTTGCTTTCCTTTTGACTCCACTTTGTAACTATATATGTCTACAGTATTTTTGAACAAGAGCCTCCTTGGACTCTGAGTCTTTCATGCTATCAATTTACTATGATTCTGAAGACTCAGTCACTGTTATGAATATTCTCCTAAGCCCTACTAGCCCATCTGAAAAGTATTTGGGGTCCTGCCATTGGCTGGCAACTGAGTATGAACTTTTGGTTGATCAGCTTAGAAATCAAGCTGCTCACTCCGGATTGCCATAGAATAACGATTGAAGGGCGCTGGCGCCACAGAGCCCGCTACCCTCTTTCGATCAGAATCCCAATCCCAAGCGCACTTCACGTAAAATAATCAACGAGAATGTAGCATCCGCAACAGCACCATATACACTGTTGCTGACCAAAGTAGCAAGTGCGCGAGGATGTAACCCTTGTGATATTAAAGTACACAATGAACCCTTCATCTGACCATACAAGCCATCAACAGCAAGCCACTGATGGAACCAAGGATGAGAAAAATTCTGATGAAGAATCACCACCTTTAGCTTGTTGTTGTAAAAAGGCAAAACAGTCTGGAAAGGCCCCCCAAACTGACTGCACAACATCACAAATGATGAAATGGAAATAAGCCATTAAGTATGGTGCTGTGCGCTTAGTCACCACCACTTTTGAACAACGAAAACTACTCTCTGAGAAATAGTCGGATTGCTTATTGCTCTAGCCAAAATGCTCATTTCGATAGTAGGAACAAATCCCTAAGACCAATTTCCAAAATACTCAAAATTGACGGGTATATTTTTTTTTCTGGACAGCAATTTCGCCGCCCCTACCAAAAAAGGCAATTCAAGCGTCCAGGGAGGCTGCAAGGCGTTCGGGTATCCTTCTGTGAGATGTGTAGCACTTAGAACTGAATTTCTTGACCTGTATTTGAGCCTCTTTTGCCCCCAGACCATCCCCATATGCCTCCATCCATCGCTTCATTCGGTGTTCCCACTTTCGGATCGTCGCCACAGAGACCGATGCCAATGCTTTCGGCATATTTTCTTGCAACATCGCAAAGGTGTAATCACAATTTTCACAGAGATATCTCTTGACAGCACCCCAGAAAAACTCGATGAAGTTGAGTTCACAGTGGAATTTTGGCAGGAAGATGCACAGGTGGCCAGCAGTCTCGATGACTTCCTGGACAAGTGACTTTTGTTCCTGGAAATCAGGTTGCAAGTCGAGAGTGCACTTTGCGCAACAGTCAGTAGCTCCCACTTTGCATTTCCCACCTGTCCCATCTTTGTTCTTCTTGCATTGCATTGTGAGGCCGTTCTTCCACAACCCGCGCTCCATCAGAACTTGACGCATTCCCTTCGGTTGGCCAGGGAATTCTGGGTGATTGAGTGGAAAATTCATTTCCTGGCTGACTCGACGGCCATCCATCTCCATCTCGTACCAGCCATTGCGCATTGTTGCCTGCTTGCCACCGGGCCGTAAGTTTATTCGTGACGACAACAAGGCATCTGTTGCATATGCAGAATGGCCTTGAGAGTTGTCAACCATAATGAGCGCTTGATATGATGGGCCGTGGGCCTTCTCGAATGCGGGAATGATTCTCTCTTTCAGCTTCAAAAAATTTGTCGAGTCAGGCCCAGTGCAACAACTTGAGATCAGGACCAACCTGCTTGACAAACATTTCTCCATTCCAATATCCCTCGTAATTTTTCCTGTATTCAAGGGTTTGACTTGCCTCTTTCAGCCATCCAACAGTTGAACAAATCACATCTGATTGATGAAGCCCTCGCCCAGCACCCTTCTTTTTCAGTGGCTGTTCCCCATGCCACACCCACGATATTGTTTTCCCGTCGTTTGCTTGCGCAGTCATTTCATCATGTGCAACAAGCACAAGTTTGCATTGGCCAGGTGGAGGCTGCATATCCACTTCCTTTGCCACGTTGCCTACCACATAACTGACCAAGCGCGATCCAAATTCCTTCATTTTGGGAAGGAAAACCTTCTGGCGGTACTCAACAACATCCTCCCGCTCATGCCCATCATAATACAGTGCTTTCTTGTGAGCTGTGTACCGAAATCCTTCTTTGTGAAGCCATCGACGTGCTGTTTGGATGGAGATCCCCTTCCCAACCTTCATCTGGATGCGCAGAAATAATTCGACTTCCAAGTACTTCTTCAAACCACTCGGCATCTCTTTCTCAACAATGTGGTGGAGATATTTTTTTGCCTCATCTGGCAGCAACTTGTTTTTGGTGAAATCTGAGAGCTTTTGTGGGTTCATGGACCATTTGTTCGTTCGCAAGTAAGAGCGAAGCTCGGTTGCCACCTCCGGATCGTCCAATAGCGAATAAACTTTGGTATGACGGCCTCTGTTGGATTTGGGCAGCTCACGAGATTTCATCCAGTCCGAAACCCACTGCCGCACCATACACCCACCCCATTTTGCCGCAAAGCCTTGACTCTCAGCAGCACACTCGGATGCGTCGACAAGGTTCCGATTGTTATTGATAACCATATGCAGGCAACTCTGGATCGACCGTGCACGATATGCCTGCAAGCCATTCTGACCAGCTTCAAACTGGGCTCGTTTCGATGCGATAAGCTTTTCAATGTCCTGCAAGGCTTTTCGCAGGATTTTACGATGGTCTTCCTTTGCTTTCTTCCGGGCATCATGAACAGAAACATCAAGTTTGCGTCGTTTACGTTGAGGTGGTGGGATGATGTTGGTCGAGGAAGTGGGAAGGACCGTGGTTGGCTCGGAAGCCTCAGCTTCAGGTGTGTCATCATCCAAATCATTCCATTCATCACCCTGAAGCTCGTTGTCTGACAGGTCTGACAAGTACCCTCGGCAAACATCATCCACATCCAGAACATCTGGAGAGCGAGAACTCGACTGTGCTGGCAACGCAGTCCCTGCTGTTGTCCCAACCATGACACTGTGTGCCTCCATCATTCCAGCTGTGGGGCTTGCGGTCGATGTGTGAGGTTTCATTGTGAAGTATGCTTGGAACTTTGTTGCTTGATCACTGGATCAGAAACACACTGGTGAGGTCTCAAAAACACTTGGAAGACTTTTACCACTCACCCTTCTCGTGTCATCTTGTCTTTCTCCTCCTTTTCCCACCGTTTTTGGTTGATTTCCCATTGTCGTCGAGCCGACAAGCCATTATACCCCATGCTTCGGTTCGCTTCGGCACTCTTCCATTCCCGTGATGTCTTCTTCTCCATCAGGCACTCATATGGTGTCGGTTCTGCAAGCATCTCCAGCTCGAGTTCCCAATATCTCCTCAAACCATCCACGAGGTCCTGTCCTTCCAGCTCCTCAAGCTCACGGCCCTCGTCATTATCTCCATCTGATCCCATTTCCATCGCATCTGAATCATCACTCGCCCAGTCCGTATCCTCCCAGTCTTCATCATCCTCCGATTCTGAGGGGAGATGGTTGACACCTCCAGTCCAGCCAGTACATTCAATATCACTTTCCTCCGTGGTGTTGGTGTCACTTGCAGTTGATTCACCATCATTTTCTGGGTCCAGCAAGAGCTGGTTTTGAGCTTTAGCCTCCCGAGCTCAAGCAGCTGCATCCTTGGGTGCTTTCCGTGGCCGGGCCATGTAGAATGGAGACAAAACTTGTTTATTTCAAATTGTAGCATACACTAGGGACCAGCGGCGGCCGTCGCGCCGTTCAGATTTATTGAATTTTTTTTTTTTTTTTTCGCCCGCCGATTCCGCCGCTGTCCAAAAGTGGTGGTGACTAAGCGCACAGCACCATAGATGGTGGGACAATGCTGACACGAATCATATGACAGACCCAAATAGGGAATACAGTGACTCGCCAACATATCCTGCAGAGAACGAGGACTAACCCCGTGCATGGCAAAATATGGAGACGACCAGTAACACAAAGTTCCAAGGAATACAGCCAAGCCAAACCCAGAGTCAATCGCGGCTGTGGAAAAACATCAATGTTAATTCAACCAGCATGTATACCTGTACTTAACGGTGATCTGTTTGAGAACCATCAGGCGTTGGACCGAGATCGCAATCTGAGAAGTGCATGTTGCCGGGCCACGAAATCATTGAACCTAAAATTAAGGCAACAAGGGGTGAAGTACATGGAAAATATAAAACGGGAGAGTATACGGTATATACCATCAAACAAAAATGGGTCAACAACACGAGGACAAACACCTGTGCTGAGAGAATACTCCCGATACATTGCAAACCAATCGAGACCCAGGACGACATTGAGGCAGCTTTCGACACGAAATTTGTGGATGCAGGAGAACTCCTGATCACCAAAAGTGACCATGACGAGCACCGAAAATTTCACATGTAAAGCAGACCCTTGAAAAAGACTGACGGGGAGGTTGGAGTGCTTAGCAAATGGGTCAAACTCTGCAGCAACTGAGCGACCTTCAATAAAACTCGACATGGTTGGGAGAACAAGAGGGGGAGGAAACGCTTGAGACAGGCTTTACCCTAGACTCTAGACATCAGAGATGACTCACGTCCTGAATTCTTGGCACTTCTGGAGCAAAAAGCCCACTTTATCGATGGTGGTTTTCCCTTGCGTTTCCCGATCGCTACGCCCGTTCTGCTCACTCCTCTGCCTCCCATTTCTCTATTTGCACTCCTGGCTGGCCAAAAACAGGGCCTGGAGCCCACAACAATGGCAATAGCCATAGCCATTGCTCTTCTCTGCTCGACAGTCTTGGCTGGGCCAGATCAGCCTTGCTCATTCCTCAACACACTAGGATTGTTTAGATGCTACGAGATGATCAGCAAGATTGGAAATATGTGAGCCTTCTCTTTTTGTTGCTCTTTTTGTAATGATGCTGATGCCCTGATTAGACGAGATCATCGCACGCGCCTGTTCTCCCCGATATAGGCCAAAGTGTTAATCATTTAGTACAACAATAGATTCGAAGGACGCTCCGCAGCATGAGATTTACATCTCGTCTACAACTTTCTCCTAACAGTTCATTGATATATGAGTTAGACATTCTGGAAGAAGACGTATCAGGCAATGCAATCCTCAATATGTAAACTCTCGCAGTGGTATGTAGAAGCTTCGGCTCGAAGAGCCGAAAATGCTGCATCGGTCGAAGAAATGATGTCTTCAAGCTTTGTACGTGACTCATCGGTTCCTAAAAGGTATAGTTTGCGAGGCGTGGGTGGACCTGCAAGTCTCCTCGCTGCCGCTGCTGCTTCTCGAAAGTCGCCGCTATCAGATGGCTTATGTGTTCTAATGTTAAGCTGAACTGGAGTGAAAGGGCCATAAGTAACGCTGGTCCAGTATGGACCGACAAAGAGAAGATAACGGATGGTGTTGGAGAACGTCTTCCCGCCTTTAATCGCAGCCTTTGCCTGATCCTCTCCTTGGAAATATGCATGATGAAATTCAGTCATCACGTCTGCAAGGTTCTCGACCAATAGGGGATCAGGCAAGGTATTCATGATGGCAGGCACACTCCGTTTCGCTTCGGCTCCCACACGAATCTTGAAATGTGGAGGATCAAGGACGAAGGTCCCGAGCGCAAAATCTGCCACTTCAGCTTGGGTATCTTTCAGTTGCATAGGCTTCCAGCGCAAGGAAATTTGGGGATAAATAACAAAGCGGTCGAAAGGAGTTTTATGGAGGTATATGAATTCGGAAATCACGGGGTATGTGATGTCTTCCATGGGCTTTTCGCCACGGACTGAAGCATGGAGCATGTATTTTAGATGCGGCTGTGCCGTAAGAAGCATCGCCATTGAAGTTATGTTTCAAAGCAATTTAAACAAGACAGTGAAGAGTACAACAGCCGCTCACAGTAGCGACTTCTTGCGCAGAACAGTACCACAAGGATCTTGAGGCAGAGTCTGTCACTTCCCTACCAATGATTAAGCAGCGAGCCTACTTACATTCGTGAAGAACAGAAAGTGGGGGAGCGCAGATGAGGATTGAATGGTAACTTGATAAGTTTCTCACAGTTTGTCAAAATTTAAAACCCGACGGCTGTTGGAATCTGATGAGTGCAATGACTCTTCGACGTCTATTACAGTACTGTATACATCTCCATTGATCCCCTGTTGACCAAATTCATAGGCTTCGGGGCTCATGTCCTTGTGCGTTAAGTGCTTGCCCGTTGTCCTACTCAAATACATAAGTAAGGTTGATTTGCTGAAAGGACCGAGCGTGCGAACTGCCACCTCCTTATCGATCGCCTTATCGATTGCGTTTTCATTGAAGCGGAGATGGAAACATTTCTTTGCATCATCAGCTTTGATTCCTAACCGTTCATCTCATTGCACAAAACAGATAGGTTGCCATGACTTACATCAAAGGCTATAAGATCGATAGGAACAAGGTGGCAAGCATGATCGAAGTCGATCCTGCTGACCGTGAGGTGGACGAGTACATTCGTGTCATCATTCATATGTTTCCCCGCACTGCCTACAAGTATATCGCTTCGGCGAAGGAACCGAATATACCAATCGATCAAAAGGACGGTCATCGAGCATTGGTTATTGTCCTTGAAATAGGAGATGATGAGAATGCTTTGAAGGAGATGGACATTGCCATCGACGCGACAATCGAGTGGGCTAAGCCACATGTGCTTGTTGGTCCAGAAGTTTGGGAGACTGCCTGATAGTTGTAGTCATAGGCCTAGGTGACGTGAACGGTGGGTGGTCATTATTGCAGCATTGTTATCTTTGACTCATTAAGTACTTTTGCTTATAGGTTCCTTCATACAGCACCTATAGTCATCATGTCAATCTGGTGAGCCTCATTTATCTCTCCGTTACAATTATATTCCCTACGAACTCAACAATAAGTGACGGAACATGGGCGGGTTAGGTGGCATATACAACTAATTTGATAAAAAAAATTAGTGACGACAAAGTGGAATCGGGAGCAGGTGAAATGGAACAATGTCCATGAAACACAGCGAGTAGGTTTATAATCATGTTTACACAAGTCCAATGAATGGAGGGTTCGCTGGCACTGGCGACGCTGAAGATGTCCGCACCACATGCACGAAGATGGGTCGCCTGGGCATGCTGCCTGGGACTTGTTCCGCGCCCAGGATAGCGACAAGATCAGAGAATTCCTAAAGGAGAGGTTTAACAATCCGAGTATAATTAATGCAGGGTCCACCAACGGCGTTCATGACGGCACTATGGAGAACGTAAACGGTGGCGGGAACGGGCAAAGGTGAAGGATGGGTCGGAACCAGGAGACCCAATTCATGGCCAGCAGTTTTACTTGGATGAAGAATTGCGGAACCCGTTGTATGAAGCGAAGGGCGTGATGAGCTATAGGGTCTATCAGAGGCCTGGAGAGGCGGTGTTCATCCCTGCGGGGTGTGCACACCAGGTGTGTCTAACTCTCCTTTCATACAATCTGATCCTAACAGGCAATCAGGTGGCAAATTTGTCAGATTGCGTCAAAGTGGCGGTAGACTTCGTTAGTACAGAGAATATTGAAAGATGCGAACGGTTGACAGCCGAATTCAGAGAACAGAATCAGAGAAAGGTATGGAAGGAGGATGTTCTGCAGCTGAAGACAATGATGTGGTTCGCGTGGCTGTCGTGCCGCGCCAGCAAGAACGTGCCATGCAGTGCAGATGAGACAGCACGAGCATGGAATGCGGTGGGAGGGCAGATTCAGAGGATCGCGTTTATCTATTTGTGTGACTCACCCTCAGCCAACACGACTGTACAGTAGAGCTCGTCGACACTCTCACGAATGAACAGAGATGGTGAGGGTGCAACGGATATCCGCATCAAAAGCATGGTTATGGATCTGTCTTGTTGAGTGTGATATGATGACTGAACACGACGTCGTTTGTGAGGCCAGACTGATTGAAGCTCATCGTCTGTGGGAGGTATCGAAGCAGGGAGGAGAGGGAACACCGCATTTTGGCAGTTGGATAATTGGATTGCATTATTGAGATGTTTTGCTTGATCTACACCCTCCAGCTCGGAGGCGTTAATCCGCTTCTGGAATCCTATAGCAAATGTCTGGTGTTGTGTGGTGTTGGTAAACAATGCCGTGCCTTACCCGGTACCGTCCATGCTCATATAGCAATTGCGCACTGGTCCTCGTCCACGGCAGGTGGGATTATCGGTGCACCCCAAGCAAGGGTTAGGATTATGAGGATCTGTAGAATCTGATTGCCAGTAGGGTTGGACCTATTTGCCCAGGATTGGGCCTAGGATTGGGATCCACAGCTAAGTCCTGTCTCATAGGATGGGTTGTGGGGTTGGTGCATAGCTTGGTTGTAAGTCCTAGATATGTACCAATGTCCAATTTGTATCATTTGTATCAAGGCCTGACTTATGAGCTATGTATTACTTTTGATCCTTGTGACTATGGCAGGCATGATCAAAATTCAGCTTTATTCCACCACTTCTGTTTTTCTTGAATACCATGTATAGAGCTGAGTACAATTGATAGTAGCAATCAAAATACTGCAATTATCACTAGTGTTGCCAAAGGCACAGCTCGGAGCCGTGAGCTGTTAAGCCACACTGCTATTTTGGGCAAGCTGCGCTGCTAAATCAGCTCACAGCTCAGAGCCACTCAGAGCCGCCTGAGCTATGCCCTCAGTTCTATAACATTGGAGAAGAGGTAGGTGACCTGAAACCATTTAAAAACAGTAGAACATACTCTGTAGATCTATCTAATACTATTTTCAAGGCATATTACTGCACACTATTCCTTGGAGTCATCTCGCGAGCATTTTTAGTAATAGGTAGAAGGAGAAATCAGACTAACATTGTTATCAAAAGTACCGATTCATGTAAAACTCGATAGTGCAACATATTTCTTGTACAATAATAGTTTGCACAATCTAATTAGCATATAAACAGCACAAGTAATGCATGGATTCCAGTATGGCAGCCAGCCCACAGCTTTGGGCAATCTTGAGTGGCTCTGCTAGCGCAGAGCCACTCAGGGCAACTCAGTACTGTTTTGACCAGCTTAAATGCCTGACCTGAGCCATAGCCGAGCTGAGCTGAGCCATGGCATCACTAATTATCACTTGATTATTAAAAAAGTTGTAGAATCATTGAGTTGCCTCTGAAGGCAATTTGCCAAATATTTCAACCATTATTGATGCAATTGTTCCAAAAAATAGGTGAATATGAAGAATTACATCTATTTGCAGAACAATAGGCAATTGCAAAAGCATTTGTTTATATCTCTTGTTTGGTCCCATCGGTGATAGAATCTGGGCTGATCAATGCCAGACAGGTCGTAGAGAGGGGATGATTGCATTTACAATTGGCACATTGGCAAGTAGCATCACCAATAAAACCAAGCACACATATAAACAAAGGGTTTTGTGATCAGCCTATCGTTCTGCAAATAGCTGCCATTTTGGTCAATAGATCCCATTGATCAATTTGTTGTCATCATCTGCCTAAAGTGAGTATTGCCTTTTTGAAATTCTGAATTCATCATACTATCTTTTAGATATAGACCTCTCTGAACAGCTCACTGGCCACATGATATGAAAGTCCATTTATTATCATTGATGGCATTCTATCATTGAATGGACCTCTCCAAACATCTACTGGTCATGTGATACAGATTTTTCATTTATTTGCTGTTACTATGTTACTATATTGATATCTACACTACATAAGTAGCTATAAAAGTAAGCCTCGATAGACCTCAATATAGAGTCCAAAAAATGTTTTCAAATACTGTATGTACTTGACTATGAAAAGAGTCCAATCCTATCCCAAACTAACAATTGTGTGATCTGATGATGTTTTGTGGGTTTGACAGGTGAAGTGCACAATGACAAAGAAACATGAGGTTTTTTGAGAGACAAAGGTGCATTGTTGCCAAATGGCAGGGTATGTAGTCAGTAGTAGAATAGAAGTTGAGGCAATAATTGTATATCTTCTTGACTCCAGCTACATGGATGGCTTAGCATTGGCTCCAGACCCCCCAGCTCTCGAGGGTATCTACCTTGTAAAATATTCTCAGTATTTTAGATATTTTATTTGAGGCTCTATCAAAATTTATTTAAAATTGATTGGCTGAGCCATTCACAATACTAGGCATGACCGTGCACACATTGTGATGTCTGAGACGTTCATGCCAACCATGAGTTGCCTTAGTTTGCTATAACAGCAAACCCATCACACAGCGGGTGTTTAGAATGCCCGATGCAGTACCATGGAAGGCTTGATCCGGAGGCATATGCAGTATCACGGGTTCCATGCCTATGGGCATCCCAGATGGTCATGTGTAGATTTCTACAGTGACTCACAAAACTGAGTTAATGTTTTGCACTTTTTAATTTATTGTTGAATAACTTCCCATAAACAACAAAACCAAACAGGGTATTGGTGTACCAAATAACATACATGATCAGGGCTACCAAACAAACAAAGAATTATGTAATTTCAATCATCCCTCATGGAGATATGATTATTTTAATTCAGTGACTCATTGACTCAGTTTTGTGAGGTGGTATCAATATTATGATAAATTGTAATTCTAGTATTTCGTATGACCTCCCTTGGCCTTAATAACTGCTCCCAACCTTCTAGGCATGCTTTCAATCAAATTCTGACACACCTCTGATAGAATATTATTCCACTCTTCCACTACTCTTTCCCATAACTCCCAAATTCCTTTTGGCGCTGTTGGATACTTGTCTAACTGGTTCTTGAGGTGAACCCATTGATGTTCAATAGGGCTGAGGTCTGGAGATTGGGCAGGCCAATCCAGAAGAGTAATATTGTTGTTCTCCATCCATTTCTTGGCCTTTTTGAGGTATGCTTGGGGTCATTGTCTTGTTGAAAAATCACCTCTTCTCCAGAAATTCCACTCTCCTCCAAGCTAGGCAGCATATGGTCCTTCAAAATGGACACATACTGGTCAGAATTCATCCTCCCCTCAACCTCTGCAAGATGCCCCACTCCATTCCATCCCATACACCCCCATACCATAATGTTTCCTCCTCCAAATTTGACAGTTTCCTGCACCTCTCTCTCAATCAGCCCCTCTCCCTTCTGTTTCCAAACCCACTCTCTCCCATCTGACCCAAACCTGTTAATTTTAGTCTCATCTGACCAAATAACCCTTCTCCAGTCCTCCACAGTCCACTCTCTATACTTCTGAGCAAAAGCCAATCTTGCTTTCCTATGCCTTATACTAAGCAAAGGCTTTTTCTTCTTCACCACAGCCTTGAATGAGTTTTTTCTGAGAACTCTTCTGACTGTTTCTGAGGAGACTGGAGTGGGGATGATGCTGTTAATGTAATGGGTGGCCTGAACAGCATTTGCAGCCTTGCCAGTGGTGATTTGGATAAGGATGGCTCTCTGAGAGGTAGATGAGAGCTTAGAAGGACAACCACCAGAGGGAAAATCCAGGTTTGGATGGAGAGCCCTGAGTGTTCTGAATACACTAGACTGGCTGAGGTTGAGTTTAGAGGCAATATTGTGGGTAGAATAATGATTGGAGGCCAGGGAAAGAATGTTTTTCTTCTGAGCAGAGGAGATGGGATGCATTGGAGAATATTGAAGTATGAAGAATGCTAGTCCTAATTAAATACTATAATTTAAGGTCCCATCAAGGGTCACATCACCTTAGAAACCATCTGTCAAGTTTTTGACATTATACAGTTGGTGGAGCATCAGATTCTAATATTTCTGACTATCCCTCACAAAACTGAGTCAATGAGTCTCTGAATTAAAATAATCATATCTCCATGAGGGATAATTAAAATTACATAATTCTTTGTTTGTTTGGTAGCCCTGATCATGTATGTTATTCGGTACACCAATACCTTGTTTGGTTTTGTTGTTTATGGGAAGTTATTCAACAATAAATTAAAAAGTGCAAAACATTGACTCAGTTTTGTGAGTCACTGTATATACATGTGTGAGGCTGTTCATAATTGTTAATTCATTCATCTTGCTGAGTACTACTAGTACACTGCATACAAATTACTCTTCCTCTTCTTCCTCTTCTTGTGGCAATGGACGAACTCCCATCTGTATCAGTTCTCTCTCCCACATGGTTAAATTAACTGCTATCTGTGGACAAGGTCAAAGGTTGGATCCGAGTGGGTACATAGTCCAGTTATTGCCAGACATTTTGCTTGTTGCCCACATTTTGTTGCTATCACCATGTGGTAGCCACTTCAGTTTGTTGAATTGGCTCCGAAGCTGTGAACGAACGATTTGAGCATCATGCATTGATGGTTGTGACATGAGCTTGAACCATTCATTGTAGTAAGTGGTATATGGAAAGTTTTGTAGTTTACCCCTCTCTCTTGGAGGGGTGCCTTTGGAGGGGAAATACTGATCAAACAATCTGGTGCTCCAGAAATCTTCTGTAACAAAACAGATTTGTATTTTTTTGAAAATGGATGAAAAGTTGGTCATCATGAAAGTTGCCCAAGTAACATTATTGCAGGCTTCTTTGGTCATGATGATGTGAGATATATCCTTGGCCTGAGATACGTTGGGTGAAACAGCAAAGATATTGTATGGGACCTGCTTCCAAATTTTTGAGATGGCATCATCAGGATTATTGCCCATTCGTGGTTCATTGTCTCCATCATCCAATAATTCTGGTCCCTGTACATCAAGACCCATCTCTTTGACCACTATTCAAATTTGCACTCCATGATTGATGAGATTCAAATCAATATCATCCTGTTCATCATGACCATTGTGGACAAAGTCTACCACTGTAGTCTTTTAGTGCTCATTTGGAATTCAAGAGTGGTTGACCGCTGTTCCCTTTGGTGCCAAGACTCAAGCTATGCCAGCATCATGCTTCAGAAGTGACATACTGTTGCGACCAAATATCCAGGCAAGGTATACTGGATCCAATTGTCAGACAATGGGCATTGGTACATAATAAGCACTGTGAGGATCATTTGTAATAATGTCAGCAATAAAATATAGCCCACAATCATACCGTATGGGAGATGTTGGAAGTTCTTCATCATCAGATTCTTTATTCAAGTCTAACCCTTCGATTATGTGTTGACAGCAGCTGTCTCGTAAATCATCAACTTGACAGCCCTCCTCCGGTCGATAAATCAGAGCATTCAGTTTCCACATACTGACTGCACCAAGGATGAGAGTTGAGTGCAATGCATGTGCCTCAGTTGTAGCCTTGCAGAAGTTGTGAAAGATATAATGGAGTGCTGACAATCACAAGAATTTGAACTGCCTGCATAAAAAATGATGAGTGTCAAGGGAATAAGGAATATGGTTTATTTACTAACCACCAGCATGGAGCTGGGGTAGCAACCAATGTATTTGAAATCAAATCAGGTGGAAGACCTCTGAGGACAGTTGGACTTTCTCGAAGTTTGACCCTGACCTCAAAACAAGCACAACCTTCACTAGCAGATTGGATATCATTATCTACACACTGTCCAAAGACACTGCTTATCTCTGTGCTGTCTTTGATTAAGGTTTGGATATTGCATTCCCCAGGCATGAGTTCTGCTGGATGATAATGTCAAAAGCTACCTGTATGAAGTTGATACAGTGGCTCTTTGTCAGTTGTATACACATTGATGTATGTGACATGATCTGCCAGCCCCTTGGAACATGTAGTACAACAGAATCCTGCAAGTTCATTCAGTTGTGCAACACAATCTGTTTTAAAATTATTGTGGTCATCTGCAAGTGTGGTGAGGGAGTTGGGGTGTGACTTATTCTGATATCTTCTAGCCATTGCACTACATGATCATGGAGGTGAACTTTGAGGCCTACATCAATGTACCACTCATCGGAATCAAGCTCATCAAAATTGAGGAAGTCCAATTTATCGTGAAGAACATTCCAATATTCCGCCACAATCTCCAGATTATTGACCATAGCTCCTTTATAGCCATGAATCTCATGAATGAAGTAAGCATCCCTCAAATCATTGTGCTGCTCTAGATTCTGAAAAAGCACATCCTGAAAATCCTTTAAAACAAATGCATCAAGATCCACACTTCTGAAGTGGAATTGTCCTCAAATGTCATAAGCATTTGCCATCGCAATGCGATATGTTGGCAGACAGTGGGATAGTCGCTCTGGAACCACGCTACACACAGCTGGGTGAATCACAGTGTCATAGAGCATTTTGAGCAAGTCTTAAGGAATTTGGGGAGACTCTCCTGCTTTGTAGAGCTGAGGAAACACTATCCTCATAATGTGACATTGCAAAACTTTTCCAAAGGCAACATTTGGAATTTTGTGCAAAGGTATCCTGCTTTCTGTGCCCTTCAACCCCATTCAGTGTATAGGAAAAATAGTTTGCTTCCTAGGCCTTACCATATTGTCATAGGCTTTTCCAAGAAAATGAATGTCCTTTGTCAAAGTGTCTCGGAATGAGGCAACTGGAAAAATGGCCAAGGGAACTGAGAATGGGAGTCTTTTGAGACAGCAAGGGCACTGTCATAATAACGGGATTGAATATGTGAATGAGGGTCTATAAGCTGTAGCCCTTGGTGTGCATTAAGGAATATTCTGCATTGAATATTGTTATGGTCCATATCACTCTCTGCAAGCATGAATCGAACAAATTCCGGAATATTCTCCCAGTCTCGAAGAAGATCCATTGCATGATGGAAGAATTTCTGGACAGACAACTGGGACTTGAGCAACCACTCATCAGGGTACCTCAAAATCATAGTGGAGGTTATAGAAAGGAAAGCAACATGCAGGCGATTTTCAGACTAGCATTTAATAGCAATAATGTTGTTGATAGTTGTTGTGTCTCATGCCTATTTGGGTGAATGTTACATAACCTTCTATCATCTGACCTCCATCACATGACCTAACTGCATGACATTAGGTGTGAAATCAAAACCATTTGTATGTAAGCCTTGGCCTTCTCCTTTCCTTTTACCCTCCGCTTTCCAGGAGAAGGTTTAGGCAACTGTGATATAGATGCATTGCCTTTTGCAAAAGCTTGACCAAGAGGGGTATCATGAGCATCAAATGGTTGGAGTGTTGGGGATCGCACACTTCGGATGGTAATGGATGACATACCCTCTAGGTTATGAACTGTGTATTAGTCACTTGAGAAGCATCAAAGAATATCACTCATTTTCTTACCTTCTTCTTTGCCTGTTGGAGCAGACTACATACACTGCACAGAGAAAGAGACAACATGTTCCTTATAACCTACCTGGGGTTTAGTTAGTCTTAGAGCTAGGGTTTAGCAGAGGTAAGAACACTGTATATCTACTATAGTACAGGTTCTCCTTATATACATAATAGTAAGGATGTCACATGACTCAGGAATGTGTTTACCACATGTATGCACAGTAAGCGCAGTAACATGTGTGTGCTGCATGCATTACCTCATGTATGCAGCATGCATTGGAATTTAATTTCAACACCCCTTCTCAAACTGTATAGCACTCTAAGCAGCTAAGTTTGAATCTTGAAAGTAATTCTGAGAGAGTCTCTAAATTTCCTGAATAAGACAGCGCCAAGGTTCTTTGTGAACATGTCAGCCGGATTATCACTTCCAGGAATGAAAACAACCATGACTTCATCATTTTCTATGCATTCGTGGGTATAGTGGTAGCGAATGTCTATATGTTTTGTCCTTCTTTCCTGGACTGGATGTGATCCAATAAAGATGGATCCCTGATTGTCAGCGCAGATTGGTATGTGCTTCAGTATATATCCGAGTTCCTGGAATAAGGACTTTATCTACACTATCTGTCAACAAATGTCAGAGAGAGCCATATATTCAGCTTCTGTGGATGACAGTGCTACAGTTTTTTGTAAACAGGACTGCTAGCACACAATGCCACTTGCTAGAGTAGCAAAGTAACCCATTGTAGATCAGCATTTGACAGTGTCAGCTGCCCAATCAGAATCTGTGAAGGCCTGTAGCCTCTCAGACTTCTCGCCATTGTAGACAATGTTATATTTCTGGGTTCCCACCAAATAGTGCATGATGTACATCACTTTGTCTAGATGTTCTTGGCTAGGATTAGCTGAGAATTGCGACATCTTGATTACTGCATAAGTGATATCAGGTCATGTTCCAAGCATCAGATACAATAAAGATCCGATCACAGACTGATATTTTGATCTAAGCACCGCGTTGGGCATCGCTTTGTTTTCTGACGGTCTGTAACCAGTCGGGAGTGGAGTGGGGGTCACTTTGGCATTTGTCATCTCGAATCTCTCAAGCACTTTGGTGAGATAATCAGTTTGATCAAGTTTGACTTTGCTTGCAGTCTGGGTGACACGCATGCCTAAGAATTCCATGACTTTTTCAGTACTACGGCACTCCCATTGCTATAGACAAGCATTTTTCTTTTCATCCCCAAGTTCCTTGTTCTTTCCCATGAACAAGCCATCATCAACATAGACAAGCACAATGACAATGCTGCCTGTCTTAGGATCTTTGTGTATGAAAATGCCAGCATCGGAGCTGGCATGCACAAACCCAATGGTGTGCATAAATGCCTCTAGCTCTTTCCACCACACAAGTGAGGCTTGTTTAAGGCCATACAATGCTTGGTGTAAGCGCATTACTTTGCGCTCTTTTCCCTCAAGTCTGAAACCCTCAGGTTGATCCATATAGATCTCCTCATCTAGTTTGCCATACAAAAATGCAGTTTTTACATCTAGGCCAGTCATATACATGCCCTGTAGAGACGCAAGTGCAAACATGAGGCATACGGTCTCATAGCAGACTACCAGTGAGAAAATCTCATCAAAGTCAATGCCTTCAACTTGTGAAAAGCCTTTGGCCATGAGTCTGGCTCATTTTCTTCCATCTGATTTTATGGAGAAAACCCATCTATTTTTGATTGTTTTTCAATCATGTGGAAGATCGATGATGTCATAGACTTGTCGCTTATGAAGAGCCTCTAATTCTTCATGACAAGCTTGTTTCCACTCACGTTGCTGCTGCCATAGTAGGCACGCAATATCGTGAAATTGGTTTGGAACTTGGCTTATTTCGCTCAATGGTTTGACTGCTTTTGACAACAGCCAGCAATTATCTCCTCCTTCCTTGGTTATCTTTTTAATATAACCTGCTTCGTCCGGTTCCCCCATTGGGTGATCATGTTCTTGATCATTGGAATCGGGCACACTCTCGTTGGGTGCCAAACTCAGTCCAGCAACTGGTTCTTTCTGTTGAGATTGTGGTCGTGTTCGGTTATGATCTGAATCTTGACCTACAGATCTCTTCCAATATCGATCACATGCAATGTCTCTCTCTATATCAGAGGGGAGTTGCTTCTCTCCATAGGTATTGCCAGGACGGTTTGGAATGTTCCTCTGCCTGCCTGATTGACGGGGCAATTGCTGCTATTCCTGTTGATCATCAAGTCTTGAACGAAAGTCCTCAGTGGTTACTGGAGGCAGTGGAGGAGGAGCATCTGTCACATCGTCATGTGCCTTTTGCTCACTTGGTACATCATCATCATCATTTTCTGATGATGGAGGAAGGGGCAGATCTTGTGGCGGTATAGAATCATCGCCATCCATTCCAGATGAGTGGTCATCATCTTCTGGTTCTGGAGGTGGAAAATCACCAAGGTCCATATTGGCAGGAGTTTTAGCTCTGAGACAGCATGGGAACAATGTTTCATCAAATAGTGCTGTAGCACCAATGAATATTGCGCCACTAGGTCGCATGAAACGGTATGCTTTAATGCCATCTTCTAATCCAAGGTACGTCATTAACTCCGATTGAGGAGCCAATGTGTTTGGACGCTTCTCCTTGGGTAGGTAGATGTAAGCACCACAACTGAAAACCTTCAGATTGTTTAGATCTGGGTGGACCTTTGTCAGGTCCTCAACCAGTGTCAGCCATTTCAGGCGCTTTATCGGGGTTTGGTTGCATAGGTGTGTTGCATGTTCAATGCCAAATTCCCACCATGATTGTGGTAGACATGCGGTAAATTGCAGGGTTTGCAACTTTTCCATTATTGTCCTTATGGCATGCTCTGCACACCTGTTCTGTTGGTGAACGTGGGGTGCAGACATCTCTATTTTGATGCCAAAGTCCTTGAGCACATTTTGTAGCTCACAATCTTTGAACTTCCCCCCTAGATCAACATGCCAGCACTTGATTGTAGCGCCATACTGTGTCAAAGCCACTGCCCAAAATTGTCTGATGGTCGCAGCAGCATCAGATTTCTTTTTAAGACATTGGACCCAGATATGTGACGTTTTGTCATCCAGAAATACAATAAAGTATTTATGTTTATGGTACAATAGTACTGGGAGTTCCTTCAGATCAGAATGTATTAATTCAAAGGGTCTTTCTGCGCATGAATCTGATTCGGGAAAAGACTTTGAGGTCATTTTCCCTTCAGCACACTCTGGACATATAATTTTGTCTTTAGGAATAATTAAATTCCTTGGGAATTTTATGGTGCTATTAGGCATTTTCCCTAGCGCCTCTTTGGATGGGTGTCCAAGTTGCTTATGCCAAGCCGAGTAGTCTGCAACATACATTGTTGCGACATTGATTCCCTTGGTGCTCAATATATGAGTCTGAGCCCAATAAATAGTGTCACATTTCATAAGAGGGACACAATCCATAATTGGGTTTCCTTGCTTGAAAAATGAAATGTGTGCAGAGGAACCATGCATGTCACTTCTGTCTTGCAAAAAGATGCCCATTGACAGTAATCGAGCATTACAGTCGGGTATGTAGTAGACAGGGTATAATCGTATTTCATGTGTCTCTGACTTCCTGTGACATACTACCTGATGTCTAATGAAAACTGCTCCTTTCCCTACTATATGAGTAGTACCCATGGCTGTTTGAACCAGGGTAGAGTCCTTTCTCGGTAAAGGCTCATAAGAAGCAAAATCTTTCATTTCACCAGTGAAGTGTTTTGATGTGCCTGAATCCATGATCCAGTCGGCACCTTTCTTACAATTTCCATTTGCACACATAACACATATATTAAGATGTAAATTGTTTCATGATACATTTAGTAGCAGTAAAATTTCACATGAAAAGTTCGCTGTGATCATTGGAATATTAATTCTTGTGCTTGTGGCAGGGAAAAGGACTGATCTTTCATCATATGTACCTGTTTCAAGTGGTTCATCGACAAGGATTTCGTCGATGGCTTTCCATACTTCCTCATCAGAAACCACAGGTTCCAATCCAAGGGAGACACTATCGTCTTCTACCTCTACGATCCTCAGTTCTGGTTCAATCCTCCTCCTCCTACCTGCTCACACCGTTAGGTGCTCTTCCAGTAGTCGCAGATTTTTTGCGCTGCGTGGGAGATTCATTTGCTTGAGGGTGTCTCAAGCCTGCTGATATTCAGTGTAGACCAAATGAGAGGTAGAGGCCACGCCCGTGTATGCCTGTGCAGGCAGTCGGCGGTGAGGATCCCTTGTGGGAGTATGTTCACGCTTCTCGATGCACTGGATGAGCGGCATTAGCAGTATGATGGTGCCATTACCATTTATGGTAGTAAAGGCTTTTGAGGTGAGGTGGGTATGTTTCTCTTTAGGCTTTTCCTCTTTAGTCTTTTTGTCCCCTCATCATCCATGCTTTCAGAATGAATCTCCATTGTTGCCCTGAGATTGCCATTTGGGGTTTCCCCCTTTGCGCTTGACAGTGGAAAGCTTGGTGGCCTGAGGTAGGCCAATGGGCTTTCCAACTGCTGTGCACTGTGAGGCCTCAGTGACAATGGAGTCCTTGACATGTTTAAATGTCAAGCCTCTAGTAGCAGTCATGTTAAGGACCGTGGCAGATAAAGAATCATACTCGTGCGGCATTGCAGCAAGTAGAATCATTGCCTGTACTAATTCGGGGATGGCAACATTGGCAGCCGTAAGGTGCTCAAATTTGTCAGCCATTTTGGCAATCTCTGGCACAGGATTCACAGCTGGAACTTTGATTGTGATTGCAGATCTAAAGTCCGCAAAGACTTGGGAGGGGCCATCGACACCATAATCAGTGCAGATGAGATCCCACACCTCCTCAGCAGTGTCCTTGGTGTTGGCACACTGCTGAATAGAGGGGGCCAGGCAGAGCACTAGGCACCAATAGCCTGGTTATTCTTGTTGCTCCAGGTCTGGAGCTTGGCATTAGCATCTGCTACTAGTGCAGCATTCATCGCTGTCAAAGGAGGCACCAGAGGTGGTTTTATTTCCATCCTGCTAGTAATTTGCCAGAGGCCCTGAGACCTGAGCCATGCCTTCATTGAGTCAGCCCATTGAATGTAGTTAGAGCCATCGAAAGTTTGTACAAGTTTTTCAAGAGTTGAAGACATGATGTTGTAGTGGCAGCCATGTGATGCATCATTCCAGTCAAATTCATAATGTTATGCTCCGCCAACAAAAAAACCACACACGGGCCCAAAATTCAGCCTATGCCACAGGAGGAAGAGAAAGAAAAAATGATTACATTTGCCGAACGAAGACTGATAACGATCATTCTTGTCTGTCTGATATGTTCATTGCTCATGAGACAACACATCTCCATTGATAGCTGTTATGAAACAGTCTCCTAACATGCCTATTACCTAATACTATTTTTATTTTATTTTATTTCATTTTATTTGATTTTATTTCACCAAAATACACTACAAAACACCTATATACACATTATTTGTCAGCGTGGGAATTCTTTATTTACACACATCAATATGTATGCGCATGTGCGCGCATGTGTGCGTGCGTCCGTAATAACATACTACAATATGTGTAACATAGTATATAACCCTAAAATAAATACTATGAGGCCTCAGTTGTGTTCTCTTAGGTATTCCATCCACATTAGTGGTGCAAAAGGCCTAATACAGCCAACTGTTCTATTTTTAACCCTTGCATCAAATCCATCAAATCCCCCATCACGTGCGTGCCCCCTGCCACCTTCTTGTAGGAGAATCCACATGGTCCAGCTAGCAGATTAGTGGGTGTCGCCCTAACAATAGCATTGTGGCTAGCTGTTGTTCGAGGGTACAGGTATGATTCAAAAAATTACAGGTGTTAGCGAGAGGAATGTGACATCAAGATAACAATTTTAAGGCTTTCTGGAGGGGCTGGGATAATTTCCATAACAAAACCTTTGTCCAAGCCTTCATATCTTGTCCAGATTGGACCTAGTTTTTCAGTGGCCTCAATTTTTGTCTGGACACCCACCAAGCTAGGATCTAGCCATTTGGTCTCAAATGTCCAAAACCTGTCCGGATTGGGATCAAGGCTCGGTAGGGATAATCTGGGTTCCTGTTTTGCCCCAGGAAGTAAAGGCCCTGGTCGGCTGCATGCATGCAAGATCAAATTGAGGGACTCAAAATCATGCGGAAAACCAGGAAATTGACCCTAACTTGGGTCTACCAATTTTGTTTATTTGCCATTTATTTATTCCCACCACAATGTTTCAGGTACACCCACACAATGTTTAAGTATACACACCCTAGGAGGCAAAAACACTCCTTCAGAGTGGTTAACCCTAGTCAACCTGGGTTTTTAAATGCAGCTTGCAGAGAGCACAATGCAGCTCACAAAGAGCACAAGATTACAATTTGGAGACAATGAAGTCAACATTGTTCGCAGCCAGTTAAGGCCCATTGATAGGTCCACTATGCACTTTAAAGTCCGGAGAAGTATTCCCACTTGTATTGACACATTATGACACACACTCTGAACCACTACGAATGCCACTAAATTGACTTCGAACCATTTTTGCACGATTTTGCACTATTTCAGACAACTTCGAACTACTTCGAACCATTTCATGACATTTTGAATGACTTCACAGCACTTTGAACGACTTCGGCCACCGTATAGTTGTCTTAAAACACTTTCGATGCACACTGCACATTTGGAATGAGCCAATTCACCACATAGCGAGCACTACCGGACACGAGGAGAGAGTACAAGAGAGTTAGAATGCAATAAGTGCATTTTGGTGTTTTCTTTGATATATTGAAGCACAGGATAAGTACTTTTACCATATGGGAATACTATACATTTCATCATTCATCATTTATCATTTGTTTCATGATTTACAAGTCCTCATTGTTTGATATATTTGCCTCATGTTTTACACATGTTCTTATTTCCTTTTTAGTACTATCTCTTCATTTTGTATATAGACTTGTATTAGTTAGTTAGAACAGAAAGAACAATAGAGCAACGGAGAACAGCATAAGTTACCCTCACAGTTATTGTCTGACTTAAGAGCCATTCTCTTGAGTCTTAGCTCACGTTGTATCTCTAAGTTCTGCGAAATATTGCGAACTTCTTTGAAACTATTGTATTCGCCCCACATTTTATCGCCCATTGCCTATCGCCATTCCACAAACGCTTCACACTCATTAAATTCACTCTTCGACATACCTCGAACCTTTTTGAACTTTTTTGAACTACTTCGCATGACTTTGAACCTATTTTGCACATCTTCAAACCTCTTTCGAACTTATTCAAACAACCTCATACGGTTTTACAGATTATTCAAACCATCACTTACTATTTCGCATCACTAAACACAATGTTTTGGTCTCAGCGGTAATATTTAGTACCACCTCGCACCCTTCCTCTGACTCGTGTTATACCATCTGAAGCCATTTAGTAGGTTCTGTTTGGGTTTCCAGGTTGAGTACCATCAGCGTTCATGATGTGCCCAGCAGGGCCCATAACCTGTTAGAGCAGACTACATATGCTGCACAGAGGAAGAGACCACACATTCCTTATAACCTACCTGGGGTTTAGTTAGTCTTAGAGCTAGGGTTTAGCAGAGGTAAGAACACTGTATATCTACTACAGTACAGGTTCTCCTTATCCATAATAAAGCGAGATCGGTCACGTGAAGGGGTCATGGGAATTCTGACTAACTCTGAAGTGGGGTGGGAGATCCATGACTAACCCTCCACTGTGAGAAAATAATGACAAATATAAGTCATAGGTGGGAAATGACAATAACTGGGTGTTTCCATCATTTCAAAATTTAGCCGAAAAGTTTTTGATTAGCCGAAAAAAAAATTTCGGCTAAATTGGGGCTGGATCACAAACATAATAACTAATAACAGGGTGCTTTTTCGGCTACTATAATATAATGTAGGCATGTGTTTTTGGGCCTGATGACAAATATAATTAGGGGGTGTTGCCATGATGACTAATTTAATCAGCAACAACATTTTCGGCTACAGTGTTGAATCAAAATTTTCGGCTATTGTTTTTTTTTTTTTGGCCTGATGACAAAGATAATTACTGGATGTTGTCATGATGACAAATTTAATTAGCAACAACAATTTCGGCTACAGTGTTGGATCAAAATTTTCGGCTATTGTTTTTTTTTTTTTGGGCATGATGACAAATATAATTAGTGGGTCTTGCCATGATGACAAATTTAATTAGCAACAACAGTGTGGGATCAAAATTTTCAGCTAATTGTTTTTTTAAGGTGTTCCCATGATGACAAACTAATTTTCCCATTTGTCATCAATGACAAAGATCATAACTGGGTTTTTCGGCTAATTTTTGGCTTGCTTGGTGTAGAAACCAAATTTTCGGCTGAGTTTTGGCCACTTCTAGCTTTTCTGCTCTCTTTCTGGCTCTGGGCTCTTTTCCAGTGGGGTTGTTTTTGCATTCTTGGGGTATCTGTAGACCAAGGTGAAGCTCTGTGAAGTCCTACCTCCCTGGCTTCTCTTTTTTCAACAAAAGGAGTGTCTGCCAGTTGTTTTTTGGACCTCTCTCAGGGCACAGTGTGCAGGGAGATTGGGCTGGCGGGTTTGCAGTTGCCTCCCCTTCCATTTTTGGAAGTTGCTCCACTATCAACTGCCACTGTTTGCACCGATTTCACAGCCTCCTGCAAGATTGTCACATCCGCCACTGCTGTAAGAGAGCTCCCCGATTCCCATGGACCCTACTCCGCCCAACACTCCTCGACATGTCCGAACGGCCACGCAGCAAACTGAATGAGACCAATGGACCTTGGATAGCCCTACTCGCCACCAGACTCCACACCACGTTTGCACTATGCACATTGCCCAGCCACTGCTGCCATTGCCGCCAGCCCATAATATTGCCTTGCTGAATGCTGATACTTTTATTGCTGCTCCTCCACCACCTCCTCAATACAATCACCTTCCTCCTCATTTGGCACAGCAGTTGGCGGCACTTCCTCCTCTTCCACAGATTCCAAGAGGCAGGGGCAGAGGGAGGGGAAGAGGGAGGGGAAGAGGCTCAAGTCATGCAGCTCCACCTCAGCCTGTCATTGCTCCTTTACACAATCCAGCTCTCCCATATTTTTTACATGCCCCTCCTGCACCTCCTGTTTTTGATCCTCCTGTTCCTGCACCTCCAATTCCTGCACCTCCCATTCCTGTGGCTCCTCCTGTATGTTGAATTGTTCTGTCAGGTGATAGATTGTGACTAACAGCATATTGATGTAGCCTCTTCCTCCTACTCCAGTGCCTCCGATGATTGTCCCTCCTGCTGTCCCTCAACCCATTGCTCCTAGATTGACCTTGCCTGAACTCGCTGCCTGGCATGCTGCACTTCCACCTCTTTTTCCGGCTGTAGCTGTAAGTTGAATTATTCTTGCAGGTGACAGACATTCAACTGACAATACATTTCATAGCCTCCTCCTCCTGTTTTTTACCCTCCTGTTCCTGTTCCTCCTGTTGCTGGACCTGCCATTCCTGTTGCTGGACCTGTTCTTCCTGTTGCTCCTCCTGTTCTTCCTGTTGCTCCTCCTGTTCTTCCTGTTGCTGCTCCTGTTTCTCCTGTTGCTGCTCCTGTTCCTCCTGTTGCTGCTCCTGTTCCTCCTGTTGCTGCTCCTATTCCTCCTGTTGCTGCTTCTATTCCTCCTGTTGCTGCTCCTGCAATGGCGTGGGCTGAGCTTGCTGCCTGGCATGCAGCACTTCCACCTCTGGCTGCTGTATGTCGAATTATATTTTACATGATGTGCAATGGTCTGACTGAATAATGATGTAGCCACCTCTACCTCCCCCTCTACCTCCCCCACCTGTGGCTGTTCCTGCTGTTCCTGCTGTTCCTGCTCCTGCTGTTCCTGTTGCCAACGTACCTCCACATGTAAGCAGGCTGTTATTGTTTTGATGAATGTGGTGACTGACTTGATCATCCAAGATTGATCCCGCCCCTCTTCCACATGTTCTGCTGCCTCCTGCATGCCGCCCATTTAGCCCACTTTGGCCTGTTCATCATCTGGGAAATATGGATGTGGAGTGCCCTGATTGCCATGCTTTGCACTGGATGGCTGAACGTCTTATGAAATCCTCAAATATTCATCCTCGATTCGGCATGTGCTGCCTGAGTGGAAAGATCACTTTGCCACCTCTTCACCCAGTCCCACCTGAGCTTATACAATTGCTCACCACTCAGGACAACATTGGAAAATCATTTCATGATCACATCCACACTTACAATAATGCACTCGCCATGACTTCTATCGGTCGCAAGATTGATGAGTCGGTCAATGAGGGTGAAGAGGCTGTGAATGATGGCGTCGGTTCCTATGTCTACAAACTCCATGGCGAGCTGTCCCACAAGATTGGATCTCTGCTTCCACCAGAGGGTGAACCTCCTGTTTATGTTCAGCTATATATTTATGATCCTGCTGATGCTGTCAACCTTCACATGGCCAATGCCTGGAACACTCACCTCCATCACCACACTTTGCTCACTCTTCAGGACATGCTCCACCGTCACCATCCAGCAGTTCAGATGCACAAGCAGGCTCATGAGCTCACCAGGAACTTGCCTCCACACCAGCAGTGCAAGATAGCTTTGCGTTTTGATCAATCCTGTGACCGTCGCCGCTACAATCTGCCCGATGCTACCAACAATGAGATTGCTGTCATTCTTCCAGGTGATGGCGATCAGCCAGAGAGCACACGTGACATCGTTCTCTACCGCAGGCATGGCCCTCCCCTTCAGCGCATCAGTGACATCCATCCTCTCTATCCTGCCCTTCACTATGTTTTGCTGTTTCCTACTGGCCAGCTCCAATGGCACCCTCAAATCGAGTATGCAGCTGTTGATGCCAACAACTGAGTTGGTGCCAGAGTTCACAAACATGTCTCCAAATCTGAATTCTACTGCTATCGCCTCCACCTTCGACCACCTGCTGTCGAGCCCCAGCATATCTTTCTGACCGGAAAGCTCTTTCAGGAGTTTGTGTGCGATGGATGGGCCACTGCTGAGCAGGATCAGTTGTGCTGGATTTTGATGAATCAGGACACCATTTGAGGCGAAGTCTATGTTGGCCTGGCAGATGCTGTGGCTGCAAACATCGATGTGGACACAGAGTCTCTGGGTCAAAGAATCATTCTTCCTTCGTCCTTTGCAGGAAGCACACGTCACATGCAGCAGCTTCTTCAGGATGCATTTGCCATCAATCGTCACTGCAATGGAGGCGATCTCTTTTTCACCATCACTGCCAACCCTGCCTGGCCAGAAATACGGGATGCTCTTCGTCCAGGGCAGACTGCAGCAGATCGCCCAGATTTGGTCGTTCATGCATTATATGCAAAGCAGAAGGAGATGATCAAGGATATCGAGGCTGGCATATTTGGAAAGGCTGTGGCTTATCTTTTCACCATCGAGTTTCAGAAGCGTGGCCTTCCTCACATGCACTGCATTATCTTTCTCGATGAGCAATCCAAGCTTCGCACTCCCGAGCAGATAGACAGCCTTCTGTCTTCAGAGTTTCCTGACGATGATCCTGAGCTCCTCGACCTCATCAAAAAGTTCATGGTCCATAAACCCTGTGGTGCAGAGAACCCTGCAGCTCCTTGCATGGTGAATGGACAGTGCTCCAAAGGTTTCCCCAAGCCATTCAGAGATCAGACCACCATCTCTGAGGATGCCTATGCCTCTACCAAGCGTCGGGACACTGGACACACATATCAGGTTCGGGGAAAGCAGGTTGACAATCGTTGGGTGGTCACTTACTCTGCCTATCTCATCTGGAAGTACCGTTGCCACATCAATATCGAGTCCATCAGCTCTATCAAGGCCATCAAGTACATCTACAAATATGTCTACAAAGGCCACGATCGCATCACCATGGAGTTTGGAACTTGCAACGATGAAGTCAGGCAGTACCTCGATGCTCGCTACATATCTGCATGCGAAAGCATCTGGCACCTCTTCCACTTCACCATGCATGGTGCTTCTCCCAATGTCGTCTGCCTTCAGGTCCACCTTCCTGGCCAGCAGTATGTCACTTGGAATCAGAATGGTCCACAGTCTATCCAGGAAATTGTCCAGCATGCTGCACAGCGTGACACCACCCTCACTGCCTTCTTCAAGGCCAATCAGGAGTATCCAGAGCTTGCACAGGTCGTTCTTTACCAAAACTTTCCTTCCAAATTTGTGTGGGATCAAAGGGCTCACAAGTGGAAGCCCAGGCAGAGGCGATTCGTCATTGGAAGGATGTTCTATGCTCCACCCAGTGCTGGTGAACGCTTTTACCTCAGGCTGCTTCTCACTGCTGTGAAAGGGGCTACATCATACAAAGACCTTCGCACTTTTCAGGGCATCATCGCTCCCTCATTCAGAGAGGCCTGCCTCGCCCGTGGCCTTTTGGAGGATGACCAAGAGTGGCAGCAGTGTCTGGAGGAAGCAAAGTCCATGGCAACCGGTCATCAGCTTCGCAATCTTTTTGTCACCATCCTTCGTGACTGTGCTCCCTCTGATCTTGTCCACCTCTGGAATACATATTGGCCTCACATTTGCGATTACTTGAGATATCAGCTCCAGCACACCAACATTCGTATCAACCCCACCGATGACGATGTCCATGATTATGGCCTTTATCTTATCAATCAGCTTCTCATGGTCTCTGGGAAATCTCTCGAGAGATTGGCCATACATGCCTCAGATCACTCAGAATTGGAATGCCAACATTCAGAACCGGTTGATCGCAGAGCAGCGCAGATACGATGTTGTGGAGCAGGCCAAGTTGGCTGCACACAATCTGGACACTTTCAATCATGATCAGAGGACTGTGTTTGATGAGATCATGCATGCAGTCAACAACAAGACTGGCCAGACCTTTTTCCTCCATGGTCCAGGTGGCACTGGCAAAACCTATGTTTACAACACCCTCTGCCATCAGCTTTGCTCTCAAGGCAAGATCATCCTCTGTGCTGCATCGTCTGGAATAGCTGCTCTTTTGCTCAAAGGTGGTCGTACTTCCCATTCCTGCTTTCAGATCCCAATCATCATAAACAAGTCATCCACCTGCACCATTTCCAGAGGTTCAACACAGGCACAGCTCCTGCAGCAGACTGACTTGATCATTTGGGACGAGGCACTCATGCAGCATCGTCATCTCCATGAAGCTGTCAACTGCACTCTGAAAGACATTCTCCAATGTGACAAACCCTTTGGGGGTGTGCCTGTGGTCTTTGGGGGTGACTTTCATCAGATCCTGCCTGTCATTGAGAAGGGTTCTCGACCTCAAATCATTGGTGCTTCTTTGCAACGCTCTGTTCTCTGGCAACACATCAAAATCCTTCATCTCAAAATCAACATGTGTTTGAACACAGACAATCTTCAGGAGCGCAACTTTGCAAAGTGGCAGTTGGAGGTTGGAAAGGGTGGTCATACAGATGAAGGTGGCACTATCAATCTTCCTGATCATCTCAAATGTCCTCAGAACACCATCGCTTCTCTCATCCACACCATCTATTCTGGCATCTATGATCAGGCTCAGCATTCAGATCAATACTTTTCAGAGCGGGTCATCCTGGCGAGCAAGAACGATGATGTCGACGATTTGAACCATCACATTCTTCACAATTTTCCTGGGCAGGAGCACGTCTTTCACAGTGCTGACTCGATTGCAAATGATAAGAATGCCGAACTTCTATATCCCCAAGAATATCTTAACTCCATCAACTGCTCAGGTCTACCTTTGGCGCATTTGGCACTCAAGGTCGGCGTCCCTGTCATGATACTTCGCAATCTCAACATTGCTGGAGGGGTCTGCAATGGAAGTCGGGGGATATTGACTCGGATCAGGAATAGGGTTTTGGAGATTCGGTTGATCACTGGAGATAATGCAGGAGAGACTGTTTTTATTCCACGGATGCGACTTCGGCCCATTGAAGGTCAACTCCCCTTTACACTCTCTCGACTGCAGCTTGCTGTTCATCTTTGCTTTTCAATGTCGATCAACAAGTCACAAGGGTAGTCTGTGAAGCATGTGGATTTGGATTTCAGGAGTCCTGTCTTTACACATGGGCAGTTCTATGTGGCAATATCCAGAGTCAAGTCTGTCCACAATATCAAGGCAATATGGCCAAGCTCAGAGGACAGTGCAAAGACAAAAAATATTGTATATGATGAAGTGTTATTAGATTAAAATATATATTTTACATATGTAACTACTACTCATAGAAAATCAATGAACACAGTGAACAACGTGTGCCGGAGGCACATTTAAAAACCTTGTATACATAATAGTAAGGATGTCACATAACTCAGGAATGTGTTTACCACATGTATGCACAGTAAGCACAGTAACATGTGTGTGCTGCATGCATTGCCTCATGTATGCAGCATGCACTGGAATTTAATTTCAACATCACTGCCAGGTGCAATTGATGGCATCCATTGGTGTTTAGATTGATCTTTGGAAGGTGTTGATAGGGGAGTTGAATGGGTGTGCTTTCAGCTTGGTGGGTCTTTCACATCGGTTTGCATCTCAGACAGTGGCTCCAACGATAATGAATGTGGAAAATCAGGCTCCAACTGAGTGAGGGGGAATGATGGTGTGGGACTGGGAAGGGGGGGAGGAACATCGTGGTCTGGAGTATGCATAAATAGCATATCAGTATCATCTTGAACATCCAGCGGAGTGGGATGAGAGGAGTTTGGATCATTGTTGTTATAAACAACTTCAGTATTAGCAACTCGAGGCTGATTGATTGCAGTGGAATTATGGTTAGCACACTCTTTGTCAAAGTGTATTTGATCTGTGATCTGCTGAGTGACCATCAGATTAGGAGAGTTAACACCAGATGGTGCAGCAGCATCAGTGACTTGAGGCTGGTTGATTGCAGGGGAATCAGAGTCAGTACACCCATGGTCGACTTGTATTTGATCTGCGCTCTGACTATTTTGTCAGGATGTAACCCTTCTGGCCGTGAAGGTAACACATATTCAAGATCAGGCTTCAGTTTTTGAACCTCAACAACATGAAGGAGGAGTGCATTGTCAGATGAAAGATGATGATGGACAATGTTAACAAGGGCATCGAGTTTAGCAGATGCCATCCCTTTCCACTCTTCAGTAGTATTGGGTTCAACCCATTCATGGTGACTGGGATTGCAACTGGGGTGTATCAGAGCATGATGGGTTTCTAAATCAAAATTCTGCAGGAATAATTAGTTGAAGCAAAATAAACATGGTGATGGGCATAGTGGATGCCCACATAAGCACAGACTGCTTAGAAGCACAACAATATGTAATGTATTGCTGTAGTGAATGGGGGCATCTCAGATGCCCAGGAGTGTGCAGAGCACTAATCAATATCACAGAGTTATTTTGCACTCTGTTGCCTGTGCAGGCATCCTGGACGGTTGAAATAATTGGACAACAATGATGCCTACCTGAGAACTTTCAAGGCGGGTGCCACTGTTTGGGGATTTCAGAAGTTTGCTTGCAAGCTGTTCCATATTATCCTTCTCCCAATCATATAAGTCCAGGAGGACTAGATGTTCAGAGAGAGCAGCAATGCCAGAAATCAAATTTCCTTTATTGTCTGCAGAATTACCTGTGCGATGCATCACTTTACCTCGAAATTTTTCCTGGATCATTGTAATCCACTTTGAAGTGACAACTTGCTGCTGTAATTCAATGTCGGTTGGAGCAGAACCTGCAAGAACACCTCAAACAATAGTTTTCACTTGAGATTGACCATCCTCATCTCGAGCCTTTCAGTCATGAGCACGTGCTCGATTTAGCTCCCATTTCATATCTGTGAATTGTGAATTGTCAGTAGTCTTGAAAATGTCTAGGACATGGCCCAGATTCCAAATATTCTAAAGGTTTTGCTAAATGTTGAGTGATCAGATATTGTATGGACCTGGATGCTTACCAAGGCACTCATTGTGATAGGAGTAGCTGTCATTGTGATACTCAAGAGTGACTCTTTCACCACTGAAAGAATAGCATGGTAGCGCTGATAGGTCCACTATGCGCTGTAAGCTCTGGAGAAGCTTTCCACTTGTATCAACACATTATGACATGCACTCCGAAATCACTATGAATGCCACAAAATCGACATCGAACTATTTTCACACTATTTCGCACTATTTCGGACGACTTCAAACTATTTCGAATGCTTTCGAATTATTTCACGACACTTTGAGCGACTTTGCAGTATTTCAAACGACTTTGGCCAGTGTATAGCTGTCGTAAAACACTTTCGATACACGCTGGAACAGATTATTCTGTCACATATCAAGGACTACCAGACACAAGGAGAGACTACAAAAGAATTAGGATGCGATAATAGCATTTTTTATGTTTTGATAATATATTGCAGCAAAAGATAAGTACTTTTACCATACGGGGAAATGTATGTTTCAATTATTTATCATTTCTTATTTATTTTTGATCTACAAAGTCCTCATTGTATGATATATTGCCTCATGTTTTACACAGCTTGTACTTCCCTTTTCACTACTATCTCTTCAAAACTGTATATAAACTTGTACTAGTTACTTGGAAAAAACAGAGAATCAGTTATCTTCTCCACTATAGTCAGATTTAAGAGCAGTCCTCTTGAGTCTTACCTCACATCGTATCTCTGAAGTTCTGCAAAATATTGCAAACTTCCTTGAACTTTCGTATTTGTTATCAACTCATCGTTGCCTATCACCACTCAGAACCCACTTTGTAACTGCCATACTCGTCTGTCAAACATATTTTGACACCAGTCGAACACCTTCGAACCTCCTCTCGAACTCACCTGAACAACTTCGAACCACATTTGAATCTATTTCAAACTACTTCGCATGTCTTTGGACCAATTTCAAACTTCTTTGAACATCTTCGTATGCTTTAAAAAGACTATTTGTTGCATCCTTTACCATTTCGCATTACTAAAACAATGTTCTGGTACTAGCGGTGATATTTAGTACCGACTCCCACACTTCCTCTAACCTGAGTTATACTACATAAGCCTTTTAACAGGTTTTTGTTAGGTTTCCAGGTCGAGCATCATCAGTGCTACTTTATTTGGATGACTATTTTAGGTAGTTACTAGCCAAATTCAGTAATAGCCCCAAGATCAGGCACTGTTGGAAGGGTTATTGATCCAAAGTGCCTAATTGTTGACAAATAGCTGAAATCACATGTTTTGCCATGTTTGGTACCCGAAATAGCTGGGTCACATGACTCAAAATTTTGCAAAAAAATTCTCAGCTGAATCTCTACACAGCCGAAGAAGTGACTCATCACAGATGACATAATCATGTCAGACAAGCAGCTTCAAATCCTGGACACAATTCTGTTCCCATGCCTATTCTTGAAGCAAAAATTGATGCTCTAACAGCACAAATGTCCCAATTAGTGTCAGTATTAGCAGCATCTCAGCCCCAACAAGTACAAACAAATGCAGAAACAGTAGAAGATAGAGATGATGAGATGGAGAAGATAGTGGAGTGGATGTCTCAGGAGGGTGAGCATGCAGAGGAGAGGTCTGAGAGTGGAAAAGTGTGTTTATCTAAATATGCACCTCCACAAATATTTGATGGTACCATAGAGAACACAAAATCCTTCATCAGCTCTATAGTCTTGTATATTCATGGGAGAAAGCCCAAATTTCGTATGACCGAGTCTAGAATTATGTTTGCTTTCTTATACATCCAGGGAGGGAAAGCACAGTTCTGGAGAAATGAAGCCATTAATCAAATTGCCATGGGATATAAACCATTTGCAAGCTCCAGTCGAAGAGTGAGTTTAACAAATGTAAAGTGCTTGTCAAATGGAGATAGGCAATGGATGATAAAACATGAAGCAAATATGATGGTTTTGAAGAAGTTTGCGATATTTTGCAGAACTTAGAGATATGACACAAAGATAGGACTCAAGAGGACTGCTCTTAAATCTGATGATATGTGAGAGGGTAACTTGTGCTGTTCCCCATTGCTTCTATTCTTCTATTATTCTAACTAATACAAGTCTATAGACAATCTGAAGGAATAGTACTTAAAAGGAAATAATAACAATTGTAGAACATGAGGCAATGTGCACAGCAAATAAAGGTATTGTAAAACATGAAACAAAATGAAAGATAATAATAAGTGAAATGTACATTGTCCAAATATAGTAAGAGTTCTTGTTCTATTGCTTTAATATATCAATAAAACACAAAAATGCACTTATTGCATTCTAACTCTGTTGTAGTCTCTCCTCGTGTCCAGTAGTGCTCAATATGCAGCGAATTGGCTTGTTTCAGATGTGCAGCATGTATCAAAAGTGTTTCAAGACAACTATACGGTGGCTGATATCGTTCGAAATGCTGCGAAGTCATTCGAAGTGTCACAAAATTGTTTGAAGTCATTCAAAGTGTTTCAAAGTCGTCTGAAATAGTGCAAAATAGTGCAAAATAGATTTGAAGTTGATTTCGTGGCCTTCATAGTGATTTGGAGTGCATGTCATAATGTGTCGATACAAGTGGGATCCATCTCCAGACCTTATAATGCGTAGTGGACCTATTAGTGCATACCCCACCGCCTTCTTGTAGGAGAGCCCACACAGTCCAGCTAGCAGATTAGTGGGTGTCACCCTAACAGAAGAACTCAACTACCCTATCAGTGCACCTTCTCTTACATGCGCATACATCATTTGTCTCAGTGCACCACATCCACTTACTCATCATTTCAGCAAGAGCCAGAATTAATTGTATATACATATTTACCTTTGCTTTCATAAGCTGATGCCAGGCCTCACCTTACATTATGACTGCCAGTAATCGACAGGCAGCACTCATCATTAGGACAACTGCAACCAGACAACCAATTGGATCTGGTTTAATCGAGATTTACTATACTCTATTCAGACAACTATTTTAGTTAAATTAGTTACTAGCCGAATTCAGTATTAACCCTAAGATCAGGCACTGTTGGAAGGGTTATTGATCCAAAGTGCCTAATTGTTGACAAATAGCTGAAATCACATGTTTTGCCATGTTTGGTACTTGAAATAGCTGGGTCACATGACTCGAAATTTTGCGAAAAAATTCTACAGCCAAATCTTGACTCAGCTGAAGAAGTGACTTATCACAGATTACATCATCATGACAGAACAAGCAACTTCGAATCCTGGACACAATCCTGTTTCCATGCCCATTCTATAAGCCAAAATTGATGCTCTAACAGCACAAATGTCTCAATTAGTATCAGTATTAGCAGCATCCCAGCACAAACAAGCACAAACAAATGCAGAGGCAGTAGAAGATAAAGATGATGAGATGGAGGAGATGGTGGAGTGGATGTCTCAGAAGGGTGAGCATGCAGAGGAGAGGTCTGAGAGTGGAAAAATGTGTTTACCTAAATATGCACCCCCACAAATATTTGATGGTACCATGGAGAACACAAGATCCTTCATCAGCTCTATAGTCTTGTATATTCATGGGAGAAAGCCCAAATTTCATATGACCGAGTCTAGAATTATGTTTGCTCTCTCATACATCCAGGGAGGGAAAGCACAGTTCTGGAGAAATGAAGCCATTAATCAAATTGCCGAGGTATATAAACTGTTTGCGACCTTCAGGGAATTTTTGGAGAGATTGGAGGCACAGTTTGGAGACCCTAACCCAAAGGCAACAGCAAATGCTAAATTAAAAACTATGCGCCAAGGTTCTCTGACTGCAGATGAATATATTTTGCAGTTCAAGGCAGAAGCGTCACAGACCGATATGAGAGAAGCAACATTGGTAGAATATTTGAAGGCAGGATTAAACCCCTCTTTATTCAAGTCTATCTATCAACTACCTTCTATGCTGGAGAGATTGAACAAGTGGTATAATTGGGCAATGCATCTTGATTGGCAATATCGACAGGAACAGGCAGAATCAAAATTGATGTATAGGAATGCCAGATTTGTAAAGTCATCAGGAGAAAAGTCCGAAAAAGGAAGGACACCTCAGGTACAAACTCCGAGGGCACAGCCACCAGCCATGGCAGTGACACCTATTGTTAAGGAATCAGTAGCATCGATGGATGCAATAGATGTTGATTGAGTAGGGAGATGAGCTCCACTTAAATGTTTTAACTGTAGACAATTAGGGCATATGGCTCAAAATTGTAGGCAGAAAAGGAAGATTGGAGAAGCAACAATCGAGGAAGTAAAGTTGGAGGAAGATAAGCAGAAGAATTTTGTGGAAGAGTCCCAGTAAAGGTTTCCCTATTGGTGATCCAGAATCAATATAATATATTAGTATCCGAGGAAACCCAGAGAAATTGAGGAGTACGACCTTCATCATTTATCCGACAAAGAAAAATGCCCAGCCTTGTTTCTGAAGACCCCTAAAGTTTTTATTCGCTCAGCACGGGATAAAACCTGAAATCAGCTTGACAGTAGGATTGAAGACAGTGGACATGCATGCAGCAATTAATGTGGAGGCATTGCTCGACAGTGGTGCTACTGGACTATCTATTAATCGATCCATAATTACTGGAAATGGTATTTGCACCCATAAACTGTCACAACCTATAATCATGTACAATATTCATGGTACGATCAATCATGGGGGAACTATTAAGGAGGAGGTGACAATGATATTGAAGTATCAGGATCATCAGGCATGAGCTGTATTTGAGGTGTGCGACCTTGGGAAAACCAATCTGATAATTGGATGTCCGTGGTTACAAAAGCATAATCCAGAAATTGATTGGAAAACGGGGAAGGTGCACATGACTCGTTGTCCTAAAGAATGTAATGTATATGAGAGAAAAGTAAAAAAGGAGAAGAAGGAAAAGAAAGAGAAAGAATGTCTGAGGAAGTATTCTGTTGCGATGGAGGAAGTAGAGGATGATGATATGCCAAATGGGAAAGTTCCAGTCATGCCAAATAAGGAAGAACAGAAGCAGACTTTTAGGGAAATTTGTGGAGTCATGGAATAAAAATACTGTGAAAGTGGAGAAGGCAGTGGAGGAGTGGGTGCCAAAAGCCTACCATAAATATTTGTCAGTTTTTTAGAAGAAGGAAACGGAGTGGATGCCAGTGTGAAAGCCATGGGATCATGCAATTGAGATGAAGCTGGGATTTGTGCTGAAGAAGTCAAAAGTCTACCCATTATCTTCAAAGGAACAAGAAGAAGTGGATGCATTCTTTAATGAACAGTTGTGCAAGAGATACATATGACCTTCAAACTCACCGCAGACATCATGAGCATTCTTTGTACCAAAAAAAGATCAGAGGAAGAGGATGTGTACAGATTATAGGTATTTGAATAAGTGGACAGTGAAGAATGTGTACCCTTTGCTGTTCATCTCAGAGATAATTGACAAGGTGAAAAAGGCCAAGGTCTTTACAAAATTGGATTTGTGCTGGGAGTACAACAAAGTATGAATAAAAAAAGGAGATGAGTGGAAGGCAGCATTTGCCATGCATGCATTTTCAAGGATGTGATAGACAAAGGCATGGTAATAATATTCATTGACAACATTTTGATATTTACAAAGAATAAAGAAAATCATGAGGTGATAGTGCAGGAGGTGTTGAAGAAGAGATTGGTAGAGAATGATTTATTTGTTAAACCAGAGAAGTGTGTATTTGGAGCAAGCGAGATCGAGTTCTGGGGATTAAAGATTGGTCCTGATGGAATCAAGATGGATCCTATCAAGGTACAAGCAATTGTTGATTGGCCCGTGCCTACCTGTATCAAGGAAGTTCAGGCTTTCTTGGAACTCACCAATTTTCATCATCGCTTTGTTCATAATTTCTATTTTGCACATATTTGAACCTATTTCGACCTCTTTCAAACATCTTCATACACAGACTATTTGCCACAGCCCTTACTATTTCGCTTTACTAAAACCAATGTTTTGGTCTCAGCGGTGATATTTAGTACCAACTCACACCCTTTCTCTGACTTGTGTTATACCATCCAAAGCCATTTAGTAGGTTTTGTTTGGATTTCTGGGTTGAGTACCATTCGTGCACGTGATGGGAGGTTTGATGGATTTGATGCGAGGGGTTAAAAATAGAATAGTTGGCTGAATTAGGCTTTTCGCACCACTATTGTGAATGGAATACCTAAGAGAACTCAACTGAGGTCTCCTAGTATTTATTTTAGGGTTATATACTATGTTACATATATTGTAGTATGTTGTCACAGATGTGTGCACACATGCATGGATATGTGCATACATGCATGTATATATTAATGTGTGTAAATAGAAAATTCCCATGCTGACAAATAATGCATGTATAGATGTTTGGTAGCGTATTTTGGTGAAATAAGATGAAATAAAATAAAATAAAAATAGTATTATGTAATAGGCATGTTAAAAGACTGTTTCCTAACACTGGGGTTGCTCATGAATTGACTAAGGGTTTGGACTGCAAATGAGATGTTGGGTCGCATTCCTATTGCTGCATACATAAGTGATCTGGTTGTGCTCCGATACTCCAGGATATTGTGATGCTCATTATCAGGGGTTTTGATCAATTTGATGTTAGGGTTCAGTGGTGTGCTGACAGGGTGTGAATCACACATTCCAAACTTCTCCAGGACCCTCTTGATATATTGGGCTTGCATAATTTTGAGAGTGGCCCTTTTCAAGTCCCTCTCTAATTCCAGTCCCACAATCTGCTTTGCCTCTCCCAAATCCATGATTGTAAAGTACTTCCTCATTTCAGCTTTCATTTCCATGATGGCATCAACATCCGATCCTAGGATTGTCATGTCATCGATATGAACTGATGTGATTAGAAGATCATGATTGGTGTGCCTGATATAGATGCATTGATCTGAGAAAAGCCACGTCAAGTTCATTTTGAGAAATGTTTGGTTGAGCTCATCGTTCCAGGCCCATCCTGCCTGTTTCAAGCAGTAGAGAAGTTTTAAGAGTTGCCACATGCACCCACTACTATCATCATATTCTGGTGGTTGCAACATGAAAATAATTGCAAGTCCTAAATTCATTGTGAGTGCTATTAATAGCCAGAACATTTCCAGCTGCATAACCAGCATGAAGGTTTCTATGAAATCTATTCCTGGAATCTGGGAACATCCTTTCGCTACAAGCCTAGCCTTGTGCTTCAAGATTTCCCTGGTGTGATCGTGTTTGATGCGATATATCCACTTGCTTGCAATTGCCTGGTGATCAGGGGGTAAGTCAACTAATTTGTAAGTACTTCATTTGGTTAACTGCATTACTTCATTGTTCATTGCCTCCTTCCATTTTAGCCAATCTGATCTGCCTTTTGCTTCTTTCACTGAGAGTAGGTCGTCCTCGGATGTTGCCCCAATCACTGCATAATCAATTGTGATGTAGCCAGACTCTTCTATAGTTGGCACATAATGCTTCCATTTCTTTGGTCCATGTGCATTTGGCTCATTAAGTAACCAGTAGTTGATGAGTGGTTTCGCAAGGATGCAGCTTGATCATTTCTGAGGAACCGGTATGCAAGATGGCGATAATCAGTGTATTTCCTTTTCCAGTGAGTGATCTGTATTTGATGTAGTGCCATTCCTACTGTCACCCGTGGGCTGCTTGGCATTGGTTTCATGCTCCCCCTCAAGTGGCGCAGGGTGAGTTACCTCTACAATGTTGGAATTGTCCTCTTCTATCATGAACACCACATTCCTAGGGGTAAGGATTTGGCGTGTCTGGGAATTGTAGTACCTGTATCCCTTCATACCATCAGCTATTTCCATACAAATAAATTGGTGTGATTTCAGATCAAGTTTTGAGTTTTTCCTATCCTGCTGTAAAACCCAACAAGGCTTGCCAAACTCCTGCAGGCCCGATATGTCTGGCTTCTCTCCCCAGAAGATTTTATCAGGTACCTTATGATCTTTGATCGCTCATGTCAGGGATCTGTTTTTAAGATAAGTTGCATAAGCAATCACCTCCCTCCAAAAAAAGTGAGGTAGTCCATGCTGGTGTATGTGCGTATTCTACCAGGGTTCAGTTTAGATGTCCAGCAATTCCATTTTGGAATGGTGAGTGCGGGGCTGTGACTTCCAGTTGGATCCCATTGTCAAGTAAAAATTTCCTGAATTCCTTGCTAAGAAATTCTCCTGCACCATCAATGCAAGGTTTCTTGAGCTTCTGACCGATTTGAGTTTCAACAAAATTTTTGTACTGCTTAAATTTTATAAGCACTTCAGATTTCTGCTTTAAGAAATATGTCATAGTGCATCGTGCCTTGCCATTAGTAAATGTGATGAAATACTGATCTCCCCTTAGAGCTTCAGTGCACGCTGGCCCCCACAGATTGTTTACTGTCAGATCTCTGATCTCCTTGATCTCGGTTTGGCTCTCCTTGGGAAAAGGCTGGACATGCTGCTTGGTGACAATGCATGCTTGGCATTGAGTAGCTGGCTGCACAGTTTTATCCACTTCTATTCCCAAAACCATTTCCTTTTCCTTACGCATCTTTACTGACCCCATGTTCAGATGCCCAAAGATCCTATGCTATTCATTCTATGTTCTGCCATTCCTGGCAGGGTATGCTTGGTCTTGTTTGACAACACCTTTGACATCCATGTCAAGTAACCAGTTCTTGACCCGATCTTCCATAATAATTGTCTTGTTTGGTGCCTAGAACCATTGATGATACTCAACCCAGAAACCCAAACAAAATCTACTAAATGGCTTTGGATGGTATAATATGAGTCAGAGAAAGGGTGCGAGTTGGTACTAACTATCACCGCTGAGGCCAAAACATTGTCTTTAGTGAGGCAAAATAATGAGGGATAATCTGAATAGTCTGTAAGAGCATACAAAGTTGCTCAAATGAGTTCGAAATAGGATCGAAGATATGCAAAATCATTCGAATAAGTTCGAAGATATGTAAAGTAGTTTGAATAAGTTCAAAGTATATCGAGGAGCAAGTATAATGAATGTGAAGTATTTTTCAAATGGCGATAGGCGATGGGTGATAAAACAAGGAGCGAATACGATAGTTTCGAAGAAGAAGTTTGTGATATTCTGCAGAACTTAGAGATACGATGCAAAGATATGACCCAAGAAAACAGCTCTTAAATCAGATGGTGAGTGAGAGGATAAATTGTGCTGTATTTCCAGTTGGTGTTCTCTGTTCTTCATTCTAAGTAACTAACACAAGTCTATATACAAAATGAAGAGATAGTACTAAAAAGGAAATAAGAACATGTGTAAAACATGAGGCAAATATATCAAACAATGAGGACTTGTAGATCATGAAACAAATGAAAAATTATAAATGATGAAATGTATAGTGTTTCCATATAGTAAAAGTACTTATCTTGTGCTTCAATATATCAATGAAATACAAAAATGCACTTATTGCATTCTAAGTCTCTTGTACTCTCTCCTCATGTCTGGTAGTACTCAATATGTGACTAAATGGTTTGTTCTGGATGTGCAGCATGTGTCAAAAGTGTTTCAAGATAGCTATACAGTAGCCGAAGTCATTCAAAATGCTGCAAAGTCATTTGAAGTGTCATGAAATGTCGCAAAATAGTTCGAAATAGTTTGAAGTCATCCAAAATAGTGCAAAATAGTTCAAAAATAATTCGAAGTTGATTTTATGGCATTTGTAGTGATTTGGAGTGTGTGTCATAATGTCTTGATATGAGTGGGAATCTTCTCCAGACCTTAGCATGTGCAGTGGATATATCACTGTACCCCCAGTGTTACAAGTAGAACTTTGATCCCAGCCTCAAGCATGCATGAAATCGAGATAGGGTTGAAGGGTGCATCAGATGCATGTACCACATCTTTTAGGGTAACCAATGAGGTTCTCCCATCCATGGTACATTCCAGCTGTATAGAACCTTGTCCAAGCCCAGGAAATTTACCAAAACCTGAGATTTGATGTCCAGGGGTGGGGATGTAGTCAATAAAGATATTTCGATCCCATGCTATGTGTGAGGTGCATGCTGAGTCCCCCCACCAAGAGTCCATTGAGACTGCTAGCGCAGTGTCATCCCCACAAATCCACAGAAAACAAATTCCTCATCTACTGCTGCATGGGCTTCTGTTGATCCCTTTTGCTTTTCTCCCAATCTCCCCTTTCCCGATTTGGACTTGTTCCTGCACTGCTTGCTGATGTGCCCCTTTTCTCCGCATCCATAGCAGGTTATATTAGGATTAATTCTTTTCCCAGGCTTTCCCACCAGGGCTGTATCATCTGAGTTATGTAGGCTAAGCCTTCGATCATATTCCAAAATTCAAGCAATAAGTGCTGGAGCATCCTCAGAGCGGTGGTGTCTATGGATGCAATGTAATTATTCCAATTTTCAGGGAGTGAGGTTAGCAAAATGATGGAAAATTCTTCTCCATCGATCTTTTGCTACAGATTGTGCAGCTCTTCCTGATAGCCATGCAATGTCCGAATGTGTTCATCAATGTGCGTTCCTTCTATGCATTGAGACCAGAATAGCTTCCATCATGCCTGGACTATTCTTAATGCTGTCTGAGTCTCCAGTAATGACTTCAACATACCCAATGCTTTCAACATGCTCGTTGAACTTGCAACATACACCAACATTTTGTCAGCCACTCATAAACAGATCATTGACAGCACCATCCAATCCTTTTTATGCTATGCTGTCAGCAAGGCCACTTCCAATGGCTGGGTACTCAATCTATCAATATATTTCTGCAGATTTTGCTCCATCAAATTGTCCATTATTTTGATCTTCCATACAGTGTAATTTTTGGCACTTGTCAAGAGTTCTATTCAGTAAACATTTGTGTGCATCGAAGCATTCAAAACATTGGCCATTGTTTAAGTTTGATCTGGGTAGTGTTGTGTTAGTTTGATTATAGTGTGAGTGAGAAAATTCAGCTACAAGATATTTCAGATTGATGCATGGCAGGCCATCCTGAATGATAGCGAGGCCGATCCATAAGGGATTCATCATGGAGGTGGTAATTATAGCAGCATTCCTGGTTACACAACCTTATGCGAAAGGGAGTAGTGTGGAGATGGGGAGAACAACAGCAGACAGCATTTGAGGAGTTGAAGAGGAAGTTTGTGGAAGAGCTCATATTAGCCCCAGTAGATTTCACATGTCCCTGATGAGTAGAATCAGATGCATCTGACTTTGCTACTGGAGCAGTATTATCAATATTATATAAAGATGACGAATGGCATCCTTGTGCATATTTGTCTCGAGGGTTGAATGATGTGGAGAGGAATTATGATTTGCATGATAAAGAGATGTTGGGAATAATACGAGCATTGGAAGCATGGAGACATTATTTGGAGGGATGTATGCATCAGATCGAAATCAGGACAGATAGATCATCAATCTGCAGTACTTCATGTCCACTAAAAAGCTTAACTATTGACAAGTGCATTGGGCATTATTCCTATCATGTTTTAATTTTCACTTAGTCCACAAAGCAGAAAGCTTGATGAGGAAAGCAGATGCATTATTCAGACATACAGATCATAAAAGGGGGGTGGAGGAGGACAATAAAAATATTACCCTACTCAAACCTGAATACTTTTATATTTGTGCTATGCATCAAGGGTGTTAGGAAACAGTCTTCTAACATGCCTATTACATAATACTATTTTTATTTTATTTTATTTTATTTTATCTCACCAAATACGCTATAAAATGCCTATATACACATTATTTGCCAGCATGGGAATTTTTTATTTACACACATCAATATGTATGTGCATGTGCGCATGCATCTGTAACAACATAGTACAGTATATGTAAAATAGTATATAACTCTAAAATAAATACTAGGAGACCTCAGTTGTGTTCTCTTAGGTATTCCATCCACAATACTGGTGCAAAAGGCCTATTTCAGCCAACTTTTCTATTTTTAACCCCTCGCATCAAATCCATCAAATCCCCCCATCACGTGCGCACCCCCCACCACTTTCTTGTAGGAGAACCTGCATGGTCCAGCTAGCAGATTAGTGGGTGTCACTCTAACAGAAGAACACAACTACCCTATTAGTGCACCTTCTCTTACTCCTATAGTGTTGTATATTCATGGGAGAAAGCCCAAATTTCATATGACTGAGTCTAGTATTGTGTTTGCTCTCTCATACATCCAGGGAGGGAAAGCACAGTTCTGGAGAAACGAAGCCATTAATCAAATCACCGTGGGATATAAACCATTTGCGAGCTTCAGAGAATTTTTGGAGAGGTTGGAGGCACAGTTTGGAGACCCTAACCCAAAGGCAACAGTGAATGCTAAATTACAAACCATGCACCAAGGTTCTCTGACTGCAGACAAATTTATTTTGCAGTTCAAAGCAGAAGCATCACAAACTGATATGGGAGAAGCAGCATTGGTAGAATATTTGAAGGCAGGATGAAATCCCTTGTTATTCAAGTCAATCTATCGACTACTTTCTATGCTGGAGAGGTTGGATGAGTGGTATAATTGGGCAATGCATCTTGATCGGCAATATCAACAGGAACAGGCAGAATCAAAATTGATGTATGGGAATTTTAAATTTGGAAAGTCATCAGGAGGAAAGACCAAGAAAGGAAGGACACCTCAGGTACAAGCTCTGAGGGCACAGCCACCAGCCATGGCAGTGATACCTATTGTTAAGGAGTCAGCAGTATCGATGGATGCAATGAATGATGATCAAGCAGGGAGATAAGCTCCAGTTAAATGTTTTAATTGTGGGCAATTAGAGCATATGGCTGGAAATTGTAGGCAGAAAAGGAAGATTAGGGAAGTGACTATCGAGGAAGTGAAGTTGGAGGAAGATAAGCAGAAGAATTTTGTGGAAGAGTCCCAGTGAAGGTTTCCCTATTGGTGACCCAGAATCAATATAATGTATTAGTATCCAAGGAAACCCAGAGAAATTGAGGAGTACGACCTTCATCATTTATCTGACAAAGAAAAATGTCCAGCCTTATTTCTGAAGACCCCTAAATTCTTTATTCGCTTAGCATGGATAGAACCCAAAATTAGCTTGACAGTAGGATTGAAGACAGTGGACATGCATGCAGCAATTAATGTGGAGGCACTGCTTGACAGTGGTGCTACTGGATTATTCATTAATTGATCCCTAATTACTGGAAATGGTATTTGCATGCATAAACTGCCACAACCTATAATGGTGTACAATATTGATGGTACAATCAATCATGGAGGAACTATTAAGGAAAAAGTGATGATGATATTGAAGTATCAGGATCATCAGGAATGAGCCATATTTGAAGTGTGTGACCTTGGGAAAACCAATCTGATAATTGGATGTCCATGGTTATGAAAACATAAACTGGAGATTGATTGGAAAACTGGGAAGGTACACATGACTCATTGTCCTAAAGAATGTAATGTGTATGGGAGAAAAGTAAAAAAAGAGAAAAAGGAAAAGAAAGAGAAAGAATGTATGAGGAAGTATTCTGTTACAATGGAGGAAGTAGAAGATGAAGATATGCCAAATGGGGAAGTTCCAGTCATGACAAATAAGGAAGAACAGAAGCAGACTTTTAGGGAAATTTGTAGAGTCATGGGATAAAAATACTGTGAAAGTGGAGAAGGCAGTGGAGGAGTGGGTGCCAAAAGCCTACCATAAATATTTGTCAGTTTTTCAGAAGAAGGAATTAGAGTGGATGCCAGTGTGAAAGCCATGGGATCATGCAATTGAGATGAAGCCGGGATTTGTGCTGAAGAAGTCAAAAGTCTACCCATTATCTTCAAAGGAACAAGAAGAAGTGGATGCATTCCTTAATGAACAGTTGTGCAAGGGATACATATGACCTTCGAAATCACTGCAGACATCACCAGTATTCTTTGTACCAAAAAAAGATCAGAGGAAGAGGATGTGTACAGATTATAGGTATTTGAATGAGTGGACAGTGAAGAATGCATACCCTTTGCTGTTCATCTCAGAGATAATTGACAAGGTGAAAAAGGCCAAGGTCTTCACAAAATTGGATTTATGCTGAGGGTACAACAATGTGCAAATAAAGAAAGGAGATGAGTGCAAGGCAGCATTTGCTATGCATCGAGGATCCTTCGAGCTGCTAGTCATGTTTTTTGGCATCACCAATAGTCCCCCAACTTTCTAAAATATGATGAATGACATTTTTAACGATGTGATAGACAAAGGCATGGTGATAATATTCATTGATGACATTTTGATATTCACAGAGAATAAAGGAAATCATGAGGCAATAGTGCAGGAGGTGTTGAAGAAGAAATTGGCAGAGAATGATTTATTTCTTAAACTGGAGAAGTGTGTATTTGGAGCAAGCAAGATCAAGTTCTTGGGATTAAAGATTGGTTCTATCATTGCTTTGTTCATAATTTTTCCAAAATTGCTGCACCATTACACAACCTTACATGAAAGGGAGTAGTGGGGAGATGGGGAGAACAACAGCAGACAGCATTTGAGGAGTTGAAGAGGAAGTTTGTGGAAGAACCAATATTGGTCCCAGTAGATTTCACACATCCCTTATGAGTGGAATCAGATGAATCAGACTTTGCTACTGGAGCAGTATTAATGTTATATAAAGATGATGAATGGCATCCTTGTGCATATTTGTCTAAAAAGTTGAATGATGTGGAGAGAAATTATGATGTGCATAATAAAGAGATGTTGGGAATAATATGAGCATTGGAAGCATGGAGACATTATTTGGAGGGATGTATGCATCAGATCGAGATCTGGACAGACTATCAAAATCTGCAGTACTTCATGTCCGCTAAAAAGCTTAACCATCGATAAGCACATTGGGCATTATTCCTATCGCCACTTGGTCCACAAAGCAGGAAGCTTGATGAAAGCAGATGCATTATCTAGATGTACAGATCATAAAAGAGGAGTGGAGGAGGACAATACAAATATTACCCTACTCAAACCTGAATACTTTCATATTTGCACTATGCGTCAAGGACATTTATTAGTGGATAACTCAGAGACGGAAATGTTGTCTAAAATTAGGCAATGTTCAGAAATGCATGATGAAGTGGTGGAAGCTGTGAAAGCTTTGAGAGGAAAGAAGAAAGGCAATATTAAACGAGATGAATGGGTTGAAGAACAAGAGTTAGTGTTGTTCAGAGGAAAGGTGTATATACTGAAGGATCAAATCTAGGAAGGTGGAAGACGCTGGAGTTGGTGATGAGAAATTATTGGTGGCCCGGAATTTTAAAGTATGTATTGGGGTATGTGGATGGGTGTGATACGTGCATGAGGGGGAAGAAATTTCCAGAAAAGCCTGCAGGGAAATTAGTGCTGAACCCTATACCTAAAGTGCCATGGCGAGATATATCTGTGGACTTTATCACAGGATTACCTGAAGCTCAAGGATACAATGCAATATTTGTAGTATGCAACCACTTCACAAAGGAAGTCCATATTATTCCTACTACTGCAGAAACCTCATCATTGGACTTGGCACCCCTCTATCTAAATCAGGTATGGTGGTTACATGGATTACCTGATACAGTTATCTCCAATCATGGATCACAATTTGCTTCTGCATTTATGCAAAAGTTAAATAACATGTTGGGGATTAAAACCAAGTTATCTATGGCATATCACCCACAAACTGATGGGCAGACAGAGAGAATGAATCAGGAGTTGGAGCAGTACCTATCCATGTTTGTCAATCACTGACAAACTGACTAGCCTGAATGGTTGGCAATTGCAGAATTTTCTCATAATAATAAATTCCATTCAGCTACCAGCATGTCACCCTTCTTTGCTAATTATGGGTATCATCCCAGAATTGGAGTAGAATCTCAAAGGGAAGTCAAGGTACAGTCAGTGGAGGACTTTGTATCAAAAATGTAAAAGGTGCAGAAGGAAGCAGAGGTGGCATTGATGAAAGCATGTGATGATATGATGTGACACGCAGATCATACTCGAGCTGTTGCTCCAGAGTACAAAGTTGGTGACTTGGTATGGCTAAGTACCAAGGATCTGAATATTCCATGACCTCCAAGAAAGCTTACGGAGAAGAAAGTTGGCCCATATGTGATTTCTAAAATAATTTTACCCAATGTGGTAGTGTTAAAATTACCTCAATCATTCAAGATTGATCCTGAAATTAACATTTCCTGCTTATGCCCTTACCGCCCACCCACTATTGCCAGTCAACAAACTACTCTGCAACCTCCAATAATAGTAGAAGGTGCTCCAGAATATGTAGTGGAAGAGGTTTTAGACTCATGTCTTCGATAGAATAAATTGGAGTTCTTAATCAAGTGGCAGAACTACACCAATGAAAATAACTCATGGGAACCTGAAGAGAACTGTAAGCAAGCCCATAATGCAATCACCCAAGTCTTTAAATGTAATCCAAATGCTCCACGTCGCATTGCTAGAATGGTGTATGAGGGGATGAATTTCTGGCCTTACCAGAATTTCACAGAGGGGACAGATACAATATTTTCTTGCCTGGAAGTCGAGGCATAAAAGTTGGGTAATGTTTGGAAACAGTCTCCTAGCATGCCTATCACATAATAATATTTTATCTTTATTTTATCTTATTTTATTTTATTCTATTACATCAAAATATGCTACCAAATGCCTACAAAATGCAATATTTGTCAGCATGGGAATTTTGTATTTACATGCATCAATATGTATGCATGCATTGGTAGCAACATACTACAACATGTGTAACATAGTATATAAACTTAAAATATATACCGGGGACCTCAGTTGAGTTCTCTTAGGTATTCCATCTACAATTGTGGTGCAAAATACCTTTTTCAGCCAACTGATCTATTTTTAACCCATTGCATCAAAACCATCAAAACCCCCCATTACGTGTGCATGCCCCACCACCTTCCTGTAGGAGAGCCCACATGATCCAGCTAGCAGAACAGTGGGTGTCACCCTAACAACTAGGAAGAATGCTTTGCCAAACATGTATGCTGGTAACACACAGGTAAAATCCCTTCCATCACATTGAATCTTGGACTGGCATGCACTTTGGCAAAGCCAAGCTATGAGAGGTTGGCACATACCTCTTAGTTCAGCACCAGACAAATTAGCCAATTTGTAATGCTCTTCAGTTCGAAATAGAATATCTGGAAACATTTGAGGACATGAAGGATAAAGCAGAATAAAAATCAGCCAATTGGGAGGGTGATGATCAGCATTGGCCTTCATCACAACAATCAGTATCAGCCCTGTATCATGAGTCGGGAGCAGCAATGGCAATGGCAATGGCAGATGAAGCCTAATGCTACTGAAACAGCTGAATGCATAAGGACTGATGCTGCTCCCACTCCCTCGAGCCCCACTCCTGCTCCCGATACTATTGCTGATGGTACATTCAGACCACCCACTGCTGATGCCTTGAACAACAGTTACATCTGTGTGGTGCATATGAATGGAATACATTACTTAGCAATAGTTACCTGCCAGTGTTAAAGGGAGCACAGAATTCCCTTGGACCTGGTAAGCAGTAACTTGCTACCCACCGCTTCAACAAAATATGCACTCTTTTAACCATGCATGTCCTGGATCATTTTTGGCTCTGTAATCTGGAATTGAAGGCATCAGCCTACCAGGTTTACCAATTGATTTGGCGCTGATGATACTCGACCTGGAAACCTAACAAACACCTGTTAAAAGGCTTAGAAAGTATAACACAGTCTAGAGAAAGAGTGTGAGTTGGTACTAAATATTACTGCTGATATCCAAACATTGTTTTTAGTGAGGCAAAATGATAAGGGATGGTGCAAATAGTCTGTGAAAGCATACAAAGTTGTTTGAATGAGGTTCAAAATAGGTTCAAATACATGCGAAATAGTTTGAAGAAGGTTCAGAGAGGTTCAAAGAGGTTTGAAGTAATTTTGAAGAAGTTCAGAGATGTTGGACTGGTGGTGAAATATGTTGAAAAATAAATATAGTGAATAAGAAGTGTTTTCAAGAGGTGATAGGCAATAGGCGACGAGTAGAGAGCGAATACAAAAGTTTGAAGAAGTTCACAATATTTTGCAGAACTTAGAGATCCAATGCTGATAGGTCCACTACGTGCTATAAGCTCTGGAGAAGGATCTAACTGTATCGACACATTATGACATGCACTACGAATCACTATGAACACCACAAATTTGACTTTGAATACTTTTTGAACTGTTTCGCACTATTTCGGATGACTTTGAATGACTTTGAACAATTTTGCAGCACTTCGCATGCTTTTGAACAACTTCGCACTACTTAGAACAATATCGGCCACCATATAGCTGTCTTGAAACACTTTTGATACACACTGCACATCCAGAACAAGCCAATTTGCTGCATATCAAGCACTACTGGACACAAGGAGAGATTATAAGAGACTTAGGATATGAGAAGTGCAGTTTTACATCTCATTGATATATTGAGGCAATAGAACAAGAACTCTTACCATACCTGGACAATGTACATTTCACTTATTATCATTTTTCATTTGTTTTATGTTTTACAATACCTTTATTGCTGTGCACATTGCCTTGTGTTCTACAATTGTTATTATTTCCTTTTTAGTACTATTTCTTCAATTTGTATATAGACTTGTGTTAGTGACTTAGAATAGGAAAACACCAATGGGGAACAGAGCACAAGTTACCCTCTCACTTATCGTCAGATTTAAGAGTTGTTCTCTTGAGTCTTAGCTTGCATCATATCTCTAAGTTCTGCGAAATATCATGAACTTCTTTGAAACTATTATATTCGCTCCTCATTTTATTTCCCATCGCCTATCGCCATTTGACAAACACTTCACATTTATTAAACTTGCTCTTCAATATACCTCGAACCTCTTTGAGCTTATTCAAACTTATTTGGACTACTTTGCACAACTTTGAACCTCTTTGAACCTTTTTCAAACCTCTTCGCACATATTCGAACCTCTTTTGAACTCTTTCGAACACCTTAGTATGCCTATAAAGACTATTTGCTACAGCCCTTACCATTTTGCATTACTAAACACAATATTTTGGTCTCAGTGGTGATATTTATCACCAACTCGCACCCTTCCTCTGACTCATGTTATACCATCCGAAGCCATTTAGTAGGTTTTGTTTGGGTTTCTGGGTTGAGTATCATCAATGCAAGCTAAGACTCAAGAGAACTGCTTTTAAATCAAACAATAATGGAAAAATGACTTTGTCTCTGTTCCCCTTTGCTTCTCTTTTATTCTAAGTAACTAATACAAGTCTATATACAAATTGAAGAGGTAGTATTAAAAAGGAAATAAAACACATGTAAAACATGAGGCAATATATCCAACAATGAGGACTTTGTAAATCATAAAACAAATGAGAAATGATAAATAATTGAAATGTACAGTATCCCCATATAGTAAAAGTACTTATCTTTTTGCTTCAATATATCATTGAAGCCTCTAAGCACTATCATCACATCCTAAGTCTCTCATAGTCTCTCTTCATGTCCAGTGGCACTCAATATGTGATGAAAATGTTCATTCCAAATGTGCAGCATGTATTGAAAAAGTTTCAAGACAGTTATGTGGTGGCGGACATCATTCAAAGTGCTGTGAAGTCATTCAAAAGTGTTCAAAATGTTATGAAGTCATTTGAAGTAGTGAAAAATAGTTCAAAAATGTTCAAAAAGTGTTTGAAGTCGATTTCATGGCATTCATAGTGGTTTGGAGTGTCTGTCATAATGTGTCGATATGATTGGAAGCCATTCCAGACCTTAGAGCATGCAATAGACCTATCAGTGAATTACATTGCCAATGAGGCCTGCAGAAGTGGTCAACCTCTACCACAAGCTTCAGTGCATGTCCCCCTTATGGTGTTGGATGAAAAGATTGAAGTGGGCTGGGTATGGTCACAATTAAAAAGATCCATTGAAACTTGAACCAGGATCACTCGCCAACTCCTGTCTAGCTTGTTCTCAAGTAGGCATAAATATACTGGAAAATTGGAAGGACAATGAGAACCAGTGGGTGTTTAAGCATCTGCTTTGTGCAGTGGTCTCTAAAATGATATCACACCTTAGATTTGTTTTTAAACATGTATTTGTGGCTGATGGCAATTTCAAAGCTGACCATGTTCAGCAGAAAAACTCTGATACTGATATATGGCTATAGGATGGAGCTGGGATGGCCCCAAATCAGGCTGAATACAAGCAGTTTCTCTAACATGCCATAAAATGATTAGCAGCAAGTACATTCCCTTGCCGCTGCCACTGCCATTCCTGTGGCTGTGGCTGTAGCCATTCCCGCCCCCACTCCCATGCCTGCTCCCAATCTGATCTGATCTGATCCATGCCCCTTTTGCAGAAGGCACCTTGCAAAAATAAATTCCTAGCCATTGTGAATGCTTTTTTGGCATTGAAGGCATGTGATAGGACTAGAGTAGCTGCCATTGCATGTGTGCGACATGGATGTTACACACCCAATGCATTGGTAGACTTGTTCTGGAAAGAACAGCAAATGAATGTTGACTTTGCTTTCCTTCAAGCACTGAAGACTACCAGGGTTGACCCTCAACAGGGAGTAATGCTTATTTATGACATTGTTTGCCAGTACATAATCTACCTTCTGGAGAGCATTGGTCCACATCTTCCAGCTGACCTCCCCATTGACCAGGCCATTGGGCTTATGCATGTACATAGCCACAAGGAACGAATGTTTTTTTTGCTATGCTCCATCTTTCATTCTAGGCTCTGGCACCATAGCAGGAGAAATACTAGAGTCCCTGTGGTCATCGCTAAATTCTATTTTCCCAACAGTCAAGACAGCGGTGATTTTGCCATGTTGGGCAGAAATGCTCGATGATCATGCTATGGACTCAAATCACAAGAAAATGCTTGGCATGACTGCTATGCTGTGTGCAAAATCTCCAGAAGCCCTTGAAATTTCCATGCAACTTGGCAAGCACCATGCTGACCTTACAGCAGCATTTGGTCAACAGGTGGTCCAAAGATGGGAGGATGAAGTGACTGCAGCAGAATTGCTCAGGCTAACAGATGTTAAGGCCATGGATATCTATGCCACTTGGAGATCGGGAGTGGGAGTGGGAATGGCATTGTCATCGACATTGGCAATGGGAGCAGCACCGGCACCTGTTTTAAAACTTATTTGTTGACTTGACTTCATTTGTAACTGTTACTTTGCTTCAATTTTGAAGCTTATTTGTTGACTTTACTTCATGATGAACTTATTTATAACTATTGCTTTAGTGACTTGACTTTGTAATGAACTTGTATTTTAGTGACCTGACTTTGTGATGATTTCCCTCATTTATAAATGTAACCACATTTTATTGATCCACTTCTGTCAAGACCTGTTTCACCTGATTGGATTCTCAACAATTCCCAATTCTTTTCCAACTCTTTTCTGACCTTGTCCATCAGCATTCCAGCTGCAGAACTTTTTAGTCATCAGACAAGTTGTCATGTGCCTTAGTAATCATTTGCTTACTCACTTTATTCCTAATACAGTATTACCAATTCTGGTCATGGACACTTACCAAAACCTATTAGTAAACTTACACATTTTCTGTTATCCTTCTGGCCCCCAATATTTAAGTGTCTGTAGCTTAGCCTTGGTCTTCAGTTTGCAAATTGTGTTACTCATCTACACATTGTAATTTGCTTGTGTCTATTCATCTCCAGTCTAATATCAATCCTAAGTCATCCTCAACTTAATTGTGACTTAAACCCTTAATCCTTTGGCTCTTCTTGACTTCAATCACTCTATAACCTCTGCTTAATCTATCCTTGCCCTCTGTCCAGAAACCTGCTGGACATCCAAACCCCTCCACCTGAAATTTAACAACTGATGAGAAGAAGAGCACAACTTCTTATAAGTTGAAGCCAAGTCCTTGGTGGCCCCTTTTTACCTGGCCTGCTACAGCCTGGTGGATTCTGCCTGGAAACCTCTGAAACCCTCCAACCACTGGGTCCAACCGGAAGTCTGGTTTATTCCTGACCAAGTCCCAATCTTGGTAGGAGTGATATTGAACTTTGACAGTATTTGCAAACTCACACTTCTCTTGTCAATCATCACACTATTCTGAACCTTATTCTATGCCCCACACAGAATCACAGACTCAGTAGACAACAAGAAACTCCTGCTGTGCAGGCACACTACCAGGCTTATCAGCTATCCGACAATCAGTACTCCCAGCTCCTAGACCTACTTCTACTTTTGGTGCCTCAGTCTGACCATCAAGCATATTTTGATGAGTCAGCTCCACTGCACCATCTGTTAGCACCAATGTCATGTCTACACATCTGCCTTCAGAACCCCCTCAGATTCTGACTCTACTCAACTATGTAGCAGACAATAGGCAATCCAATCCTGCTGACAAGGAAGCTACAGGTGAAGAGGACAGACTTCCTGGTAGACACGATGACTCTAGTGGTCCTGATGGCCCCAGGGATGACCTCAATCCTGAATACCCTGGAGATTACCCTCCTGTAGGTGGAAACCTGAAGCCTGACAACAGATTTGTCGATGCTCTGTTCAACCTCTCGAACAGTCTCTGTACTCTCTGCCAGAACCAAGCTCCTAAGTTCAAGAAGATCAAAGTTTGGGAGCCCAACACATTCGATGGTTCCAACCCCCAGAAACTCTGGGACTTCCTAGTCACTTGCAACCTGTTAGGGTGACACCCACTAATCTGCTAGCTGGACCATGCAGGTTCTCCTACAAGAAGGCGGCAGGGGGTGCGCATGTGATGGGGGGATTTGATGGATTTGATGCAAGGGTTAAAAATAGAACAGTTGGCTGAAATAGGCCTTTTGCACCACTAATGTGGATGGAATACCTAAGAGAACACAACTGAGGTCTCCTAGTATTTATTTCAGGATTATATACTATGTTACATATATTGTAGTATGTTATTACAGATGTGCGCACACATGCATGCACATGCACGTATATGAGCATACATATTGATGCGTGTAAATAAAGAATTCCCATGCTGACAAATAATGTGTATATAGGCATTTTGTAGTGTATTTTGGTGAAATAAAATGAAATAAAATAAAATAAAAATAGTATTATGTGATAGGCATGTTAGGAGACTGTTTCCTAACACAACCTCCACTTCCGAGATCACCCTCATGTCTTTGCTTCCAAAAAAAGAAAGATCCTATTCATCATCTCTTACCTCAAGGCATCAGTGCTCAGCTGGTTTGAACCTGGCCTCAATGACTCAATGGATTATGTCCACTGGATGTAAAATTATGAAGTATTCCTTGGGGAGCTAGAGAGCAATTTCAGTCCTCATGACCCTTTGGGGGATGCTGAGAAGGCTCTTTCTGAGCTCACTATAAAGAAAGGAGGCCATATAGTCAAGTATAATGGTGTTAGGAAACAGTCTCCTAACATGCCTATTACGTAATACTATTTTTATTTTATTTTATTTTATTTTATTTTATTTTATTTCACCAAAATATGTGACCAAATGCCTATACATGCATTATTTGTCAGCATGGGAATTTTGTATTCACATGCATCAATATATATGTGCATGGAAGTGATGACCAACTTTGAGGGTTGTGAGACATGATGACAAATATAAGTGAAAGGTGGGAACAAAATTTTCGGCTAATGATAACAAAAATTTTGGCTAATTTGGGGCTGGATCACAAATATACTAAGTAATAATAATGTGTGGAAACAGTATTTTTTCGGCTGCAGTGTGGGATCAATTTTGGCTACAATGATATAATGCAGGAACAACATTTTCGGCTACATTGGGGGATCAAAATTTGTGAGCTAATCCTGATGACATATAATTACTGGGTGTTGCTATGATGACAAATATAATAACTTTATGTAGGAACAACATTTTCAGCTACAGTGTGGGATCAAAATTTTTGGCTAATTTTTTTTTTGGACCTGATGACAAATATAATTACCGGGTGTTGCTATGATGACAAATATAATTAGCAACAACATTTTCGGCTACAGTGTTGGCCTGATGACAAATATAATATGGTGTTTATATGATGACAAATCTTACAGTGACTCACAAAACTGAGTCAATGTTTTGCACTTTTTAATTTATTGTTGAATAACTTCCCATAAACAACAAAAACAAACAAGGTATTGGTGTACCGAATAACATACATGATCAGGGCTACCAAACAACAAAGAATTATGTAATTTTAATTATCCCTCATGGAGATATGATTATTTTAATTCAGGGACTCATTGACTCAGTTTTGTGAGGGGTAGTCAGAAATATTAGAATGTGATGCTCCACCAACTGTATAATGTCAAAAACTTGACAGATGGTTTCTAAGGTGATGTGACCCTTGATGGGACCTTAAATTATAGTATTTAATTAGGACTAGCATTCTTCATACTTCAATATTCTCCAATGCATCCCATCTCCTCTGCTCAGAAGGAAAACATTCTTTCCCTGGCCTCCAATCATTATTCTACCCACAATATTGCCTCTAAACTCAACCTCAGCCAGTCTAGTGTATCCAGAACACTCAGGGCTCTCCATCCAAACCTGGATTCCCCCTCTGGTGGTCATCCTTCTAAGCTCTCGTCTACCTCTCAGAGAGCCATCCTTATCCAAATCACCACTGGCAAGGCTGCAAATGCTGTTCAGGCCACCCATTACATCAACAGCATCATCCCCACTCCAGTCTCCTCAGAAACAGTCAGAAGAGTTCTCAGAAAAAACTCATTCAAGGCTGTGGTGAAGAAGAAAAAGCCTTTGCTTAGTATAAGGCATAGGAAAGCAAGATTGGCTTTTGCTCAGAAGTATAGAGAGTGGACTGTGGAGGACTGGAGAAGGGTTATTTGGTCAGATGAGACTAAAATTAACAGGTTTGGGTCAGATGGGAGAGAGTGGGTTTGGAAACAGAAGGGAGAGGGGCTGATTGAGAGAGAGGTGCAGGGAACTGTCAAATTTGGGGGAGGAAACATTATGGTATGGGGGTGTATGGGATGGAATGGAGTGGGGGATCTTGCAGAGGTTGAGGGGAGGATGAATGCTGACCAGTATGTGTCCATTTTGAAGGACCATATGCTGCCTAGCTTGGAGGAGAGTGGAATTTCTGGAGAAGAGGTGATTTTTCAACAAGACAATGACCCCAAGCATACCTCAAAAAAGGCCAAGAAATGGATGGAGAACAACAATATTACTCTTCTGGATTGGCCTGCCCAATCTCCAGACCTCAGCCCTATTGAACATCAACGGGTCCACCTCAAGAACCAGTTAGACAAGTATCCAACAGCGCCAAAAGGAATTTAGGAGTTATGGGAAAGAGTAGTGGAAGAGTGGAATAATATTCCATCAGAGGTGTGTCAGAATTTGATTGAAAGCATGCCTAGAAGGTTGGGAGCAGTTATTAAGGCCAAGGGAGGTCATACAAGATACTAGAATTACAATTTATCATAATATTGATACCACCTCACAAAACTGAGTCAATGAGTCCCTGAATTAAAATAATCATATCTCCATGAGGGATGATTAAAATTACATAATTCTTTGTTTGTTTGGTAGCCCTGATCATGTATGTTATTCGGTACACCAATACCTTGTTTGGTTTTGTTGTTTATTGGAAGTTATTCAACAATAAATTAAAAAGTGCAAACATTGACTCAGCTTTGTGAGTCACTGTAGCTGTGTTAATAGACTTTCGATACACACTGCACATTCGGAACAAGTTATTCCATTGCATATCGAGCACTACAAGATACGAGGAGAGAGTACAAGAGAGTTAGAATGCGATAACTGCATTTTTGTGTTTCTTTGATATATTGAAGCACAGGATAAGTACTTTTACCATATGGGAACACTATATGTTTCATCATTTATTATTTCTTATTTGTTTCATGATACACAAGTCCTCATTGTTTGATATATTTGCCTCATGTTTTACACATGTTTTTATTTCCTTTTTAGTACTATCTCTTCCTTTTGTATATAGACTTGTATTAGTTAGTTAGAACAAAAACAAAATAGAACAATGGGGAACAGCACAAGTTACCCTCTCGCTATCATCAGATTTAAGAGTCGTTCTCTTGAGTCTTAGTTCGTGTCATATCTCTAAGTTCTGCAAAATATCGTGAACTTCCTCGAAACTATCGTATTCACTCTCCGTTTTATCACCCATCACCTATCGCCATTTGACAAGCACTTCACATTCATTAAATTTGCTCTTCGATATACCTCGAACCTTTTCGAACTTATCTGAACTTATTCGGACTACTTCACATGGCTTCAAACCTTTTCGAACCTTTTTAGAACTTATTTCGCACATCTTCGAACCTCTTTCGAACTCTTTCAAATGACCTCGTATGCTCTTACAGATTATTCGGACCATCCCTTATTATTTTGTGTCACTAAACACATTGTTTTGGTCTCAGCGGTGATATTTAGTACCACCTCGCACCCTTCCTCTGACTCGTGTTATACCATCCGAAGCCATTTAGTAGGTTTTGTTTGGGTTTCCGGGTTGAGTATCATCATCGCATTGCTAGAATAGTGTATGAGGAGATGAATTTCTGGCCTTACCAGAATTTTGCAGAGGGGACAGATACAATATTTTCTTGCCTGGAAGTCGAGGCATAAAAGGGGGTAATGTTAGGAAACAGTCTCCTAACATGCCTATTACATAATACTATTTTTATTTTGTTCTATTTCATTTTATTTTGTTTTATTTCACCAAAATATGCTATTAAGTGCCTATACATGCATTATTTGTCAGCATGGGAATTTTGTATTTACATGCATCAATATGTACACACATGTGCATGCGCATCTGTAACAACATACTACAATATATGTAACCTAGTATATAACTATAAAATAAATACTAGAAGACCTCAGTTGAGTTCTCTTAGGTATTCCATCTACAATAGTGGTGCGAAAAGCCTATTTCAGCCAACTATTCTATTTTTAACCCCTTGTATCAAATCCATCAAACCCCCCATCACATGCCTGGATGCCCCACCACCTTCTTGTAGGAGAGTCAGCAGATTAGTGGGTGTCACCCTAACAAATGGGGACTTTTGGGAACTAGCCTCCTGGGTCGATTGCAACAAAGCTGCTCTTTGTGATTGGTACTTCCACGGTCTTCTGCTCCACCTCCATATAGAAGTTTTGTAAAGAGCACCAATGATTGTAACAATTTATGTCTGAGACTCTCTTCCTCATCAAAAACTGCAATGATTGCAGCATCCAAAGATGGAAACTGTTGGCTTTCACATGCATGCACAGGGGCAGAGTGAATTGGTTTTCTCTCCAAAGAAACATCTGATATGAATCCAATAGAGGCATCATGTTTTGGCTCTACTTTCATGCAGCACTTTGCCTTGAAAGGTGGAGTAACGAGATTGATTACAGAAGATGAATGTGGAATGACTGCGATAGGGGAAACAAGATTGATTAATTCTGTGATGCAAATTTTTGGTGAGTGTGTTTTGAGGCACAACGGTGGAGATTCCTCTTTTTTTGAATGGCCTGTCAACAGAACAGCTGGCAGATTTGAAGAGAGGATGGAAACAGAAACTCTCTGAACACACTGAGTAGCCAGGGTCGAAATGTGACTATTCATAAGAATTGGGGATTCAATTATCATGGGATTGGATGGCGATGAAGGTGTAGCTCGTCAGGGGACAGATGGCACTGATGCCAATGGTGACAAAGGTGGTCAAAGAGTGTGTGGCAATGAACCTTGGGAACTTAAACTCTGCCGCCTTGGTGGAGAGCTGGGGTTGAGTAGAAATTGGATGTTTGATACACTTGGCTTGGCTGTACCATAAAATTGTCGAAGGAAAGCATGAATAGGGTTGCTGGTCTAATGATATACATTTAATGACCCCCATACCACAAAAATAAAAAGAACTGTTACCTTTGGTCAGAACAAATTGAAATCTTCATATGCACGAAACTCATACATATTGCTCTGCAATGAAATGCATGAGTCTGGAATACAACTTGTTACCCAATTGACAAAAGACTACATAGATAGAAGTTAGTGATGATCACATGAACAGTAAAATACTATACCCCTGCCATCTCTGATGCAACATTGTGATAGATGCACAGTTCAGGCAACAACTGATCATGGACCTTGCAAGAACTTGGTGAAGTACAGCGGTCCAAAGTGGAATCAGCAGCACATGCAACAAAATTGTGTGCTGCTATGGCACAGCTTCCGTTGCCACTACCTCGGCCCTGTAAATCTATGATTCCAGGTTCTACTACAACTGGACTATCTGTTTCAAGTCCGGACAGTATCCATTGAAGTATGGGCAAAATATTGCTTGCTGGTGCATGATGCAAGGAGTCTCCATGTTGCAAGTGTTGGAATGCCATCAGGATATAACCCAAGTAATGGTTTGTGTCATAGTCAAAAAATCCTATATGAGTGACCATTGTACTATGAAGTTGTTGCTGAAGAGCTTCAAAATTGGGCCCATATGCTCGTCCTCCTGTTTGGTTGAAGAGCACTCGGGCTTTATTCAAAAGGCTTGTCAGAAGGTACAAGAATGTTGGAGAAGTGCTATGAGGCACTGCAGTCACTGCAGCCTTGAAATATACAAGTTCAGCAAGGGCATCCAGTACTTCATCCTGTAACCATTCTTCACCGAGGAAGTAACCCAGTTTCCAAAGGGGAAACCTGGTAGAATAAAAATTATTGGCAAAGTGATAGCATAGTGGCTGAATCATTGAAACATGTTAAAAGGGAGAATGCCATTTGAATGCAGATGCAGGAGAAGCCAGCATGCCAGGGTGACAGGTTCCACATAATTGCAAACCTCTTGGACCACCAATCGGAACTGTGAATATGTCAGTAATTAGAAAAATATAAGAAATAACCAACATACCTTCGAGAAGTGATAGGTTACCATATGTGAACTCTTGGTCCCAGGGATAGCGAGTGTGAGGCATACAGAACAGGCCAGCTCAATGTATGCTTGGGGCATTAATTTAATGATGCTACAAATATCATCATAATGAGGAATCAATTCAAAGGGCTGGATAAACGCCTCAGGTGTATCATGGACTACAGTGTCGAAAGTCCACATCAAAACAGAGCCCTTTGGCAGAGAATGTGGAAAACTGTTCTGCAAACACAAGGTTCCTCAAAAGTAAGGGTTGTAAAATATTGATGAGAATAGAGAACTTCGGGGCTTGGAGTCACAAAACTTTGAAATGAGGTGGCCAACGACATCAGATCCAATTCAGTTACTCAAGCATGCTCGATATATTTATACACACATCTCTTCACTCATACAAGGCCAAATGCTGAAGCGCCCAAAGAAAAGAAAGCACAGAAATGCCAGTTGAGTGTGGGAATGTCTTACAGGAAAGTTTGATGTCAGTAATTACCTCGAAAGCTGAAGATTATACACCACCTGAGTAAAAGAAGTATCTTTCGAATAGTTTCATGTTTAGGATACAGTCAAGTCTCCTAGTCAACCAAAGCGGATCATGATCTGAGGACTTCTTCATTCATTTCTGACGTGTCCTGGTCATTAAATGGTTAAATGGTTACACATTCATAGAAGGTCTGCTTGACCAATTTGTAGTATGATATATTCACATTGTCAATGTAACATCCATATGAAATATATAATTTTTTACCTCCTCGCCATATAACCGTGAGCATCATTTCATCATAGACGCGTTGACACAGATAACTACCCTATCTACCTTAGTGGTCGAATTGAACCATGGAGTCTGGGAACATCATTTTCTCACTAGCAATGGAGCTGAGAAAAATTTCTAGCATTGAAAAGCTTCAAATATCATCGATGTTGCAGATGCCAGGAATTTCATAGAGAGGTATGTGCTGACATCATTCTGCATCTGAGACACACCTCTCAGCATTTTGTCACTAATCCATGAATGCTTGAACAACAATACAAGGAGCTAGCTCCTTAGTATTGGACGCCGGATCCTCACGTAGAGTCATTTCCAATGCATGGAGTTAACTCCTCAGCATCGGGGTTGTTTGGTCTTGTAGGATGGTGCCGGTCGAACTTGAAGCATTGTCCAAAGTGTTGGGCCTTGGCTCATAATGCTGTAGCCAAACAAAGACAAAGCTGACCTCGATCCACCTGCGATCAATGATCGTGAGTTCCTGGACCACCACCATCCTCCAGCCACTGTTAGCTCCTCGAATTGTATGACTACAACGATTTGATCTATGTAAGATCTCTTCACTACTCAAATTCTCTACGTTGCTGCACTTTCCTTGCCTTCTGAGTAGTGTCTGTTGCATCATCAGGCTCTCCGGCCGACGACAGGCGACCAGAATCACATTATCGTGATGACATAGATATGCCTGATGATTACCATCATACCCCAAGCCCTCCCGCCCCACAAGATGATAGCTATGATGAACACACACCCCCACACCAATCAACGCAATCTTGCAGTGTTTGGATCATGCCATCTTAGCGCTCAAGTTCAGCCAGCATTGCCCCTAGTATTCGGACGGCACTCAAGCAACTGTACGAGAGGATATACGGACAAGATTCAATATGATGCCTATTAACACAGGGTGAGGGCGGTCTTACTATGGCACACGCTGTCAAGCGCGCGAGCAAATCATCTGAGGTAACTCATTTCTGCATTGAATGATCATAGATCTCATGTCTTTGAAGTTGACCCTTTATGAATATTGCCTGGGTTTTAATTTCAAGGCATTCCATGTTGATAGTTGGCATAATCTTTTCTATCGTGCATTTATATCCACTGCAGCTTATTCATACTGACCTAAGTTCATAGTCCAGTCCCACTGGCATCTTCAGTTCGATGCCAATAAATGGATTCTACTACCCAGCATTGCCATCTTAGAAGATGTTCGCAATTTTGTACAAACTGTTCTCTCTGCATGGAGACAATCTCCCCAGGCCGAGATCCCAACCTTCTTCGCAGATGTAAGCTCATCAATTATGATAAATGGCATTCTAAACATGCACGTTCCAGTGGGATTTGGAGAGCAAAACAAAATACATGTTTATTCCTCTACCATCCATCAAGCGTGATCCTTTTATGCGCCCAAAACCTGTATCGTCATTATTGGAAGGTCAAGAAGTACCACCTTAAGATTTCTATGTCCACCCATATCACACTTTGCCAGACTTATAATGCCATATTGCACCTCCATTTGTAGCGATTAATGGAGGGCCTAAATTAGTGGATGTTGACCTTGATGCAATCACGCTTGAGTATTGTGGATCGAGCAATTCACGTGCCCCACTTAAGCACCGGCTGGAGCTCCTGTGTGAGATTTGGGACATTTTGCAGAATGAAAAGGACAATGCAAAAAAGTGGGAGGAGAGTAGAGGGGGTAAAAGGAAGAGGGATCAAGAGGATGAGGACATCGAAAGGCTCACTCAGTCCAGTAAACGGACTACACAATTGCAAGCGCATGCATCACAGGATCCAGCTCACGATAACACAAAGAGTCGATGCATCTCTGGCCATACTTCTGGTGCTCACAAACGAAAAGCTGAGGCCAGCTTGAGTGGAACAACACTGACTGAATGTGCAGTGCACCATCACAATAAAGGACAAAAGACCTCCCATTTTCACAACAGCATCAAGCAGTGGGCAGAGTCTATCTACTTTTAATGATTTCTAAAGGTATTCTATACTCTGTCTGACACATGGGTAAGGGTATGGGCAGGGTATGGGCATTGAAAATCTCCGAAAAAGTGTGCGGTCCGAAAAGGATATGTGTAGGAGAAACAGGGACATAGCAATGGAAGAGGATGCATCAGCGAAGTGAATGTGTAGTACAGACAAGACAGAGTAGAGACATACTTGATTTGTATGTGAATGAATGGTATGATGCACATAAGTCGATGTTAGGGTTATCATTGCAGTGTCGGCATCATTGCTGACCGGACAAATGGGGGCAAAATGGCTGTTTACGGGGGTTCTGGCCTGAGCTGTACAATAGATGTGTGAGCACATGGTGGGCTGGTGGTGGATAATGTGGCTGGGTGTGGATCTCACCGTATCGTTGCGTGTAATTGCCACCAACAGAAGACACCACTACTCCCTCTCCAAATCCTCCCTCCCTTCTGCCTCCGATATTCCACTCCCAACTTCAGTCCCCCTCCAGCTACACAAAGCCATTTTGCATTCACAGCGAGCAACGAGAGGCATGTCAGAGTCCACATGGACGTCCCACATGTGAACAAGGTCGCATGGGTGAATCGTGCATCAAGGAGCTGGGAGAGCACTATTGACGATGGGGACGAGGATTATGGGGAGGATGATAGGGATGGGGATGGGGGTTTTGGGGATGGGATGGCTATGGCCATAGCCATAGGGAATTTTGGATTGAAATTTCTTGGATGACGAGGTGGCAGTGAAGGAAGAGGAAGAGGAGACATTATGAGGTGCGTCTCGCATTTCTTCCTGTCGCTACTAATTTATTCATGTTCTAAAAAGTAAAGGAATGTAATTAGTTAGTTCATGGAAATCAGAAAAGAATCACATACCCGAGGGCTCAAATGCAGTCGTGGAAGACAGCCAACTCATCGTTGACATCGACGCTGCGCTGACAAATGTTCTGCATGGAACTACTTCCATGCAGAATGGATTTGGTGCATCGGTTATGGAGACAGTGCACATCTAAGTGGACGCATCCCGCGGGCATTCAAATGAGTTGGCTAGTGTGTCCTGAGAGCTCGGGCTTCAGTTGACATGGGTGAACAGGGGTGTGCAAGCCACTGTTGTTGACTGTGACATGGTGGCGTGATGGCAGAATTGAGGGTGCGCAGGACTCGTCTGGGAAGTGGAGGGTCGGCCTGGAGACCAGTGCCACCCATCAAACACAGTTGTGGTTCCCATGCTGTGTGCCATTTGCAGCCAGCCAAGTCGTCATTATCATCAATGTTGACAAATGTTCTGCATGGAAGTAGTTCCGTGCAGAATGTATATGGTCAGTTACAGAGACGGAGACAGCAGGAGGAAGTGGGCAACTGCTCGTCGTCGAAGAAGCAGAGATTAGATCAATTAAGATCTGATTCCCACGGTGTCTGTTCGTCTTCGAAGATGAACATGACGTCATTGATCGGCTGGCGTCACCATGTGAATCAGCTTGTCTGTTTGTCTTCGTTGAACAGCGCGCCCATCTCTCTGTCCTTCCCACTTTCACGGATCCACCCTGCATGAAGTTCGTTTTGTGCAGGGTCTTTGTCATTGCGAATGACAACTGAACAACTGAACATCCTCTCTCCGTCTTACCATGTAACAGATCAATCCTGCACGGAACGACATCTGTGCAGGATCTCTGAACTTCGTCATCGTCGAGCGACAACAGCACAGACCCAAGCCCTCCATATGTTTTCTTTCTTCTTTCTTTTTGCTATCTACTAACTAATGTCATTTCTTCAGTTTAAATGCTATGAAACTCCTGCTAATGACGTGAGCAAATACGAGGTGACCCAAATGACACATTCGTCATTTGGTCCTATGGTAATTTTTTTCCTCGTTCATTTTTGTTTTCATTAACTAACTAACTACTTTCCCTTACTTTTTAGGTTCTAAACTATGATTCCTCTCCACTCCTGGCCGTCTCATCATGCTTGGCATGAATGTATCAAGTTCTCCTCTGTGTCTTAGTTTTCCGGACACAGTTCCCTTTTCCTCTGCCCTGCACCTAGAGCTGATTGTCCAACGATGCATCCAGCGTCGTTTCTTTGTTCTGTAGCCCCGAGACTTCTAGAGCTCAGTAAGTTTTTTCTCTTTCATTCTTGTTCTAGCTAACTAACTAATTACATTGCTTTACTTTTTAGGTTCTAAGTAAAGTACAGCAAACAATGCACGCCAACACCAGAACACCATGCCCAACCATGGCTAAGCCCCCCCCCCAGCCATCCAAACTAGATGTGAGGCTCTCAGTCAGCAGAGGGATGTATCCTTGAGAGCGCCGGACAATGGATAAATGAAGCAGCAGGAGACAACAGCACGGCGGGAGACAACAAGATGGATGGGGGACAGGGACGAGGGGAAGATTAAGACTAGAACGGTGGGAGGAGATACGAGCACAATGAGAGCAACGGGGACACGAGGACATAGGGATGAGGATGATGACAACAGTGGCACCATCCACGAGGAAGGAACCACTGCAGCATGCCTAGTCGACTTCTCCCACCATACCCCCATTCCACACCATGAATGCAGCATGACGCCTCGCACGTTCGCCTCATCTGCCACGTCGTTGTTGACAAAACACATCAATGATGACCATATACCCTGCTCTGGCCCTTTCTGGAGCACGATCCGCAGCTCAGGAATGAGGAGATGGAGTACCCTCTGCCCTACCTCCTCACTTTGCCCCAGACACCCCAGGAAAGAGCTGTTTAGCCACCACCCATGTCTTCCACCACCCCCTGCATCATTAACAATGCTGTCGACACCTTTCGACACCCCCCGTTCACTTCACACGCCCATGTTTCCACCTCGTTGCCACCTACTTGCCGCCATTGCCCCTGCTCACTCCTCACACGGGACGAGCTCACCACGATGCCATGTATGTCAATGCGATGCGTGTTCCCCACCACTACCCCATCTACACAAGCCCACCGTCAACCACCCACATCATCACCCCCATTCCTAGCACCATTGATGTGACCAGCCCCATCTACGTCCACATCTCTATGGTCCCATCCACCACCACTGCAGCATGCCCAATCTACATGTAAGTTTACTTTTTTTCTTTCTGATTTCATTTAGCAGCTACTAACTACCAAAAACAGGAGCACCACAAGCCTTAATGAGACGACCCAAATGACATGGTCATCACCCCCCTGCCCCCATTGTCCAACCTGAGCATGCCACCACCACCACGTCACCTCCTGTGCTGCCTCTACACCTGAGGACGCCCCCTGCTCACTGCCCACTCACCCCAGTTCCCATTCCATGTCCCCCTGGCCCCTATTATGCAAGATGAGCCCACGATGATGCCTCACACGTCTATGTGGCCTGTCACATCACTGTCGACATATTCGTCGATGATGGCCTCACCCCTTGCTCTGCCCCACTCTGGACCATGCACCTGGCTGGCCATAAACCTGTCCTTTTGACGTCCACCGTGCGGTACACCCTGCCTCTGTTCGTCCTCGTCGAACAGTGCCCACAGCATGCCACGTGCTGGCTCTCTTTCTTACTGTTAATGATGTGAACAAACAAAATGAACCAGATGACACACTTGTTGTTTGGGCCCACAGTAATCTTTTCCTCTTCCATTCTTGTTTTACTTAACTAACTAATTTCTTTACTTTACTTTTTAGGTTCTAAACTACTGGTAACGACATGTAACGACATGGCAAATCCATGCCCAGCTACAACCGTGCAAACCCCTCCTCCCCATCCAAATGGGATGTGAGGCGCTCAGTCGGCAGAGGGTTGTATCCTTGAAACTTTGAGGGTGCAGACAAGGCGTTGGATGGGGAGAGGGACGATAAGACGATGGGTAGGGACGATGAACATGATTAGCAAGTGTCATGGCTTGGATATCAGGTATGTAGAGTATTTCAACTGCAGGGGGTAGTGCTGGGTGCACTACCTGCCGTGTACAAATATTTCTTTCATTGAAAGCAGGTATTCTGGCTGTCTCATTGTGCTCGGCGCAAACGCATCAAGTTCTACACTCTGTCTACATGCTCTATTACAGCAGTCAAGGGAATGGCTACCACGATGTCATTGTCAATGTACAAACTCAATTTATGTACAGGTTTGCACTTATCTACACAGCTTGCGGATAACTAAGTAGTGCACAGTGTGCTGTCATCATAGATGAACAGAGTCAATACACCTTGTGAATAATAGATCAGTACATCAATTAGCTGCATGATGTCGGCGTAGACAACGTGAACCATCAACCACCAACACTCTACCAACATATATCCTGCATGGAAGTAGTTCCATGCAGGATCCCATCTACGAGCCTCAGGTCTAATGCCTGGATTCTCATTGTCTTGGATCTTCTACAAGACTATGACGAATGTCAACCACACACGGATTCACTCAGTCATTGCTCCTCTATGATGAATGGCAACCACAACCAGATTCACAGTCATCACTCTTCTACAACGAATGGCCACCACAGCGTAGATTCACATCTTGCCTGTTCGTCTATGAGGACAACAAGTCTGATCCAAGTCTGATCCCCAGGTTCTCATGGTCTTGACTCTTCTATGACAAATGGCCACCACAGCATGGATTCAACATCTTAAGTCTAATGGCTGATTTCTCATGGTCTCAACTCTTCTATGACAAATGACAAACTGGTCTTTGCTCTTCTACGACAAATGGCAACTACATGTGGATTCTCACAGTCTTGGTTCCTCTCCATTGTTGCATGCCTGACTCCTGTCTTGCCTGTTCATCTATGAGGATGACAAGTCTGATGCCTGGACTGTCATGGTCTTGGGTCTTCTATGACGAATGGCAACTCACACAGTCATGACTCTTCTACAATGAACTGGTCTTGGCTCTTCTATGATGAATGGCAACTGCATGCAGATTCTCATAATCTTGGTTCATCTACACCATTGCATGCCCAACTCTTGTGTTGCCTGTTTGTCTACAAGGACGACGAACCTAGTCTTGGCTCTTCTAGTTGATTTCATCTACGACAAATGGCAGCCACAGCCCACAAGCAACCACACCATGGATTTCTCCTGCATGGAAGTAATTCCGTGCAGGATTCATGTCTTGCCTGTTCGTCTACAAGGAAGACAAGTCTGCTCTTCAATGACCTTGACTGGCAACTGTCTGGACTCACACAGTCTTGGAAAGACACAAGTAATTTGTAGTGAGTACAAGTAGATACCGTACATTTTTTCGTGGATGTTCCGCACTCATGAATAAAATTTTGTACTCAATGTGGTATGTGCTGTACAAGCCATCACAGAAGTTATGGATGCCCAAGTAGTTTTGTTGTCTGTGCATTCCACTACTCTGCCTATTCCCTTCCTCCACTCTCCTACTCCTGCTCCCCTGCTCCCCTGCTCCCCTGCTCCCCTGCTCCCCTGCTCCCCTGCTCCCCTGCTCCCCTAGTCCCCTGTCCCAGAGTCCCCTAGTCCCCTAGTCCCCTGTCCCAGAGTCCCCTAGTCCCCTAGTCCCCTGTCCCAGAGTCCCCTAGTCCCCTAGTCCCCTGTCCCAGAGTCCCCTAGTCCCCTAGTCCCCTAGTCCCCTGTCCCCTGTCCCCTAGTCCCCTGTCCCCTGTCCCCTGGTCCCCTAGTTTTCCACCCTGCCCTACAATCTCAAAACATTCTCCTGATAACCCTAACTTGAACAGCCTTTACCGTCGAGGATCCAGCCCTTCGGTATCGGTTAACCGCATCCATGGAAAGACCATGTGATGATGGGTTGGACCGTGCAAATTAGCCCATGGGAACCAGCTTGCCAACTATAGCGAAAGGGACTGATAGGCCCCACACATCCTCCTGCACTGTGAGGTGATTGGGCCAGAAGTAATTGGGTGTAAAAGTCATATGCACTGTTATCAGTCAGCTATCAGTTGGCCTCGGCTAGATTAATCATCTAACCGAAGTTTCAAATAATCTTCGGATCTATCTGGATTTTCACATGCATTTACTAAAAAAGGAAATTGTATGCTTCTATATATGGATAAAGGTCGGACTTTATTTGGCATTCATAGTTTCTATGGGCACATGAGGGAGATTCGTCGCACGAAATGAACTATGGGCCTGCCCTTCAGGCATCGTGTACCTAGGTTCTTAGTAAGGCTGCGCCTCATGGCGTAAGAGTCTCAGGCTTCATCCATTGGCAGAGAGCGTGCTACCACATGCGCTCGAACTCATCGAACCCCTTGGCCTCTGAGGTATAAAAGGCCAGGCAGAAAACTGAGGAGAGCATAGCTCGAAATCCGCTTCGGACTCACTTGAGTACGGCGCATTTTTTCTGTCTTTCTCCCCCCTGTAAATAGTCCTCGACAACCTCGCTTCGCTCGGTTGTCTCGTCCACCCTAACCCTAAGCTCGGTAAGTTTTTTCTCTTTCGTTCTTGTTCTAGCTAACTAACTAATTACATTGCTTTACTTTTTAGGTTCTAAGTAAAGTACAGCAAACAATGCACGCCAACACCAGAACACCATGCCCAACCATGGCTAAGCCCCCCCCCCCCGGCCATCCAAACTAGATGTGAGGCTCTCAGTCAGCAGAGGGATGTATCCTTGAGAGCGCCGGACAATGGATGAATGAAGCAGCAAGAGACAACAGCACGGCGGGAGACAACAAGATGGATGGGGGACAGGGACGAGGGGAAGATTAAGACTAGAATGGCGGGAGGAGATACGGGCACAATGAGAGCAACGGGGACACGAGGACATAGGGATGAGGATGATGACAACAGTGGCACCATCCATGAGGAAGGAACCACTGCAGCACGCCCAGTTGACTTCTCCCACCATACCCCCATTCCACACCACGAACGCAGCATGACGCCTCGCACGTTCGCCTCATCTGCCACATCGTTGTCGACAAAACACATCAATGATGACCATATACCCTGCTCTGGCCCTTTCTGGAGCACGATCCATAGCTCAGGAATGAGGAGATGGAGTACCTTCTGCCCCACCTCCTGACTTTGCCCCAGACACCCCAGGAAAGAGCTGTTTAGCCACCACCCATGTCTTACACCACCCCCTGCATCATTAACAATGCTGTCAACACCTTTCGACACCCCCCTTTCACTTCACACGCCCACGTTTCCACCTCGTTGCCGCCTACTTGCCACCATTGCCCCTGCTCACTCCTCACATGGGACGAGCTCACCATGATGCCACATATGTCAATGCGATGCGTGTTCCCCACCACTACCCCATCTACACAAGCCCACCGTCAACCACCCACATCATCACCCCCATTCCTAGCACCATTGATGTGACCAGCCCCGTCTACATCCACGTCTCTATGGCCCCATCCACCACCACTGCAGCACACCCAATCTACATGTAAGTTTACTTTTTTTGTCATCCGCTCACTCTTGGACGACGACACAATGTGATTCTAAGGAGTTAGCTCCTGGAATTGCTCTACGACGTGATCATTTGGAGTTAGCACCATTGATCTACCCAAGACTCATATGCAAGATACTCTAAACCCCTGGCCATTCTCACTGCCAGTGAACAACCTTCCCCACAACCATGGATTCGGTGTCACATTCATCATGCCCCAGGTACTTTTCTTTTTTTTCCAGTCAACCTAATACTCCCACTCGATGCCTTGATCTATGTTGCAGAGCTTCAGAGATTCTTCTGGCCCGCGACTCAACCGATGGATCCTAGTCCACCATTGCAAAGCTTCAGAGTTTCTTCTGGCTTGCAACATATAGGTGGACTAGCTAGGGCACATTGGAATTGCCAAAATAAATAAGGGGCACACAGCGTGCTGAACAAGTCGCGGCGTAGGTAATAGATCAATCAGAGTGGCTGTGTTCAAGAGGATTGCCATTGCTGCACAATTGAACACAGCCACTCTGATTGATCTATTACTTACGCCATGAATCTCATGTCCATTCATCCTCGACGAACAGTGCATAGCTCTCTCTCCTCTCCCATGAAGATGCATGCTGTACAGAAGTAGTTCCATGCAACTCCTCATTGGCTCCAGAAATGATGGGTTCTATTCGGGAGTAGTCCCTAATACGAACCTGTCCTAAATCCCTGTGGTGGGCTATCCCCAAACCTCTCGAGTCTCCCCCTTCAAGATTCCTTAATCTGGTGGTTCCTGCTCACCTCCAGCAATCCATAAACCTCTTGGATTGCATGCTATCTCTGATGGAGTTTATCAACTTCAACCGTGTCCACATGTCGTACTTTTTGCTTTTCACTTACCAGAATTCTTGTACCTTGTTCAGCATGTTGTGTGCCCCTTATATCTATGTCTGTCAAATTTTTTTCTAACTGTACCCACATTGAACTGATGGCTCATTATTCAAGCGCAAGTTATTCGGGAGTCACCCAAGAACTCATGTAAAACAAGCTGGACCCCTGCTAACTGCATGTGTCTCTCCCTTTCTCCACTCATCAAGATGTACACTGCATGAAAGTAGTACTGTGCAGGTCTTCCTCATCGACAGTAGAATTGATGTTGGAAACAACAAGCTCTGTTGGGGAGTAGTCCCCCATATGACAGCATCCAACATCTCTGGCTACAGTGCATTGATACTTACTATGGCAACACTTTCGGAGTCGTGTTACACAGATCTATTACATAGATCAATGCCAATTTTTCATTCCTTCTTGGTTGCATAGCCATCTGATTTAACCCTCCACCCTTACCTATCATGCAATGGAGGGGTCCTGTGCGGCAATTGCACGGAAGTAGTTTCTTGCAGGTCTTTGTGGCAAATGCCACGATGAGTTCTGCTAGGAGTAGTCTCCGACACGAATGAGTCTGATGTGGCTGCCTAGCAGTGGTGCCTATCCCCAATTGCCCTAACCTTCACGATTCCTTATACGGTACTTCTAGTTCTCCTCCAGCACCATGTGCTTCTCTCGAACATCTACAAATGTCTTCGACAAACCTCGATATGTTGTGCGACCCTGCTATCTCCTTGTCTTTCATGGGAATCACCATATGTCAGCATGTCATATGCCCGGATCTCCATTCATCTATCTGTCATATCCTTCCACAGCTTATGCACATTAGACCTACAGCTCATTGTTCATGCAAAAATCGCATCACATTATCCAACCTCGAGGCAGTTGGAGTGACAGTGCAAATTATTGTATTGATCACCCTAGATCCTATCATTTCATCATTACATCCGTTCATGGTACCTCGAGCCATTCAGAATCAAAGACACTCATCGAAAATTAACTTCTTGCCAGTTATCCACATCAACCCTCTCTCCTATGGCTAATCTCTTCAACAACCACCCAGTCGTATCCCACAGTCTGTGCAAATTCACTGACCATGCTTATGGCTATCACCAAAATGATGAAACGGATGACAACTTCCTACGCTTTGTCCTCACGGGTGAATACATCGATGATGAAGGACATCCAAAGCAGGCCTTTGTCGATCCTATTCAGAATGTCATTGAAGGTAACCCTAACCCTCGACTGGCACATGTAATATAACTGCGCTATTCAGTTTCTGCATGGATCAATGCCATCTGGACGGTGAACTGCAAGGCGGCTTGGACTGATTCAAGGGTGTGCTTACAAAACTTCATCACTTATATTCCGTTGGACTTATTGTGCATCATGCAGCCCTCCTTCGAATGGCACACTTTTCTGCTAAATTTCCTAGCCCATACCCTGCCTGTACCCTCACCCATGCATTAAATAGAGCATAGAATTGCACTGTGCTACAACTGGGAATAAGTGCACCAGCCGATCATGTTCGACTGGTGCACTTAAAAACAATGGCACCATGCTATATTTACTAGGTAAGTGTGCCAGTCAATCACGTTCAACTGCCGCATTTAATAACAATTGCACCATGCTACAGCAGGAATAAATGCGCCAGTTGATCATGTTCGACTGGCACATTTAATAACAACTGCACTATGCCATAACTTAAATAAGTGCACCATTCAATAGCTTATACTTTCTGCATGGGTCAATGCCACTTGAATGGCGAACTGCGAGCTGCATGGGCTCATTCATGGGTGTGCTTACAATACTCCATCACTTATATGCCATTTGACTTATTTTGTGTCATGCAGGCCTCTTTCGAATGGCGCACTTTTCTGCTAAATTTCCTAGCCCATACCCTGCCCATACCCTCACCCATGCATTAAATAAAGCATAGAATAGCTGGATAAATTAAAATAGTATAGTATGTGCTATCCAATCTACATTAAGTACTGATTCGTGCAGTGGATCCAACTGTGAAAAGCTTGTCCAATCGTCCAGGAAAGACTGTTGATGGGAATGTCCCTATCCTTGACCCAAAGTGCGGTGGTGAGAGTTCTCTCAACCTCATTTACAAAGTATGAGGCTTTTCCACTACTGTCCACAAATATCCCAATGTCCATCCTGCAAAAAAGGGACAAAGTGGATCTGGAGCCAATGGTCTTGACCTCCATAGCCAACAATCGCCTATATGTTTCCAGTACAAAGTCTGTAAACTCTTTCTTGGACTTTTCTCGGTATTTGAATGTGTTGGAATCTGGGTTTAAAATGCTATCCACTGTGGTAAGAGCTTCTTTTTTATGCATTTCACTGTCAAAATTGAGCTTTAAACGGTGTTTCCTGTGAAATTGTGATTAAAACACACCTTATTTCATCCAGTGAATAGTATCTATCCACCTTCGACCACTTCCATAATGCTTTTGATGGGTTGCAGACAGTGTGGACCACGTACAGTAACTTTCCATCCACTATGATGGCTCTCCATTCTCCCAAGTTCCTAAGATGGACAGCGTACTCTTGGGAAATCCATGATGAACCTGGGGGCCCTTCATCAAGCCTATCCCATGTCACAGTTCCAGCTTCATTGGGAATGAACACATGTATCCCACAATCACTGTGTGTCCTCTTCAATACCATCCCCTCTGGTAACGGTTGACCTCTTTGCAATTTCATCGTTTTGGGCCTTCCTGTGTTCATAAACTCAGATATCTGGTCAAGTCGTTTGGTGAGATTGACTTTGTTGCAGAGCTCCTTCATCTGAACCCTTGGTGGCCAAGAAGTCACCATATTTTCAAGTGACCCCATACGATTGAAGTACCGGTCCGCATCTTCAGCCTTTACTCCATACCTCTCATTTCTTCAGGATGCGATAAATAAAGGCAAAAGAGAGAAAAGGGTCCAAATGCTCACATATAATTGAGGGTTAGGTCCATCCCCCCCACGAAACAATCACAGGTCTCAAACATCTCTCTGATTTGCTGTGTAGGTTCCATACAATTTATCCATTGATCCAGAAACTGATCCCATTCTATAAATCGTATCTGGAATAAGGGGATGGTGTCTGTGTGCGTCATTCTTCGCATGAAAATAAAAATGTAGAGCTCAAAAATGGCAGGGTTTGGTAAATATAGCATTTTTATGAGAGTAGGTGACTAGCTTACCCATTCTTGTATAAGGACATTGAATAAAACAGATGTTTTAGGCCTCTTCCTTTGGCTGACTACATGAATGGCTTTGGAAAAAAAGTGGCTTTGGAAAAAAAGTCGCTTAGCATGTCGACTTCTTCTGTGGCAAGGACGCCCTTGATCCAGGAAATGTCACCCTCTGCGGCAACTTGTTTCAAGTATCGCCTTGGGTCAGGAACATATACTATTTTAAATGTGGCATTGCTCCATTCCAAAATAACTGGAGGAACATCAGTGTTGTCAACATAGAGAGCCTCCATGTGTGAGGCAAGGGGGTCATCGGAACCATCACCCAGATTCTCCTGGGCAGATGAATCATAAAACAAATGCATGGAAGAGGAGGATGGATCACTGATTGGATGATTAGAAGAGGAGGAAGATGGAACGTGCAGAGAGACTGCATCCAAGTCGATCACAAGAGGAAGATGAGAAGCCCTGTATTTTTCTGGTATTAGAGGAAGATTTTCATTTATCTCCTGTTGTGTAGGGACCCTTCCATGCAAATGGGGGTTTTGGAAGGTGGGACATGAGGGTGTGCAATCTGGATGTCTGGTTGTCTTCATGTGATGACCGAGAGAGTTCCCTTCCTTTGGCCAAAGTATCCCAAACCCTCTGGAGGTGCATATGGATTCATTGCAGGTGTGAGGGCATATTAGCCAACCAGTCCTCTTTTTCCTGGTTCTCGTATCGTTTCTCAATGGTGATGGCATAGTTGAATGTTGGACTGTCATGTGTCACAACTTGTGACATTTCAGTAATCAACCCAAAACATGCTGAAGTTCAAGGTATGCACTTCTTATAAAACCAGATGCACAGATTGATTACAAATTGATAATAGGGGAGATGGATATAAACAATCTGGATGGCCAAGGGGAGAACCATGGTTCCAAAATTCTGGGTTCTCCCGAGTCGTGGGTTTTATTTCCATATGCATCATTCGTCAATCGTTCGTCAATCACGTGTGATCGTTTGTCAATCGTTTGTCAATCATGTGTGATCGTTCGTCAATCGTTCATCAATCATTTGTTGCTAGTGAGAAAATGATGTTCCCAGACTCCATGGTTCAATTCGACCACTAAGGTAGATAGGGTAGTTATCTGTGTCAATGCATCTATGACGAAATGATGCTCACAGTTATACAGCGAGGAGGTAAAAACATTATATATTTCATATGGACGTTACATTGACAATGTGAATATATCATACTACAAATTGGTCAAGCAGACCTTCTATGAATGTGTAACCATTTAACGACCGGGACGCGTCAGAAATGAATGAAGAAGAGTCACGAGAAGGGTTGCTCATTCATCCCAATATCTGTCATCGTTCCAGAGAAGCATGTCTGCCAGATTGGATGTGTAGCTAACAAAGTTTCCAGTGTGCATAGCCTTCATCTTCAGCCTGCCTCTCCACTTGCTTGCACTGTGTAAGGTAGCAGTGCTGGCCTTGATTTCTGCTAGATGTCTCTGATAAAAATCTTCGCAATCTGCCAACCAGTAACCCACATTCATCCCACTATATTTCCATGTATTGGCTTTCGGCCACCAAGAGAGCTGGGTTGTTTGGTGGGCGGGCTGCTCGACTGTCGATCTCCTCATCAGCTGAATTTTTCAATACGTGAATGTGAACTTACCAGACTTAACATGGTAGATGCCGCAAATAATATCTTCATCTCTTTCGTGTAGCCCGTCGTCGACCAAGATATATGGCCCAAGTCTGCCAACCTCCATTCCTTCTGATTTGCATGACGATGTTGGACCTTTGGTAACTGCTTTATCGACCACAAAATCTTGTGAAAGCCTCCAGAGAATTCCGCCGTTCATGCGGGCCATGCGCCCCAAGCTCCCTTGCAAAACATCTCGTTTCTTCGCCTCATAGGCCACGTAATCCGTGATGTCAAATGTATGGTTTTGATTGTGCCTGCCCACTCCTGTGTTCTCATAAACCTTGGTGACTCGGTGGGGAACATTGTTCATGGATTTGACAGTATTGAATGGTATGCCCCAGCTAAGCAAGTTCCGAACAATTCCCAGTATCGAGGTTGGTTTTTCCCTAAAGACCTGGAGGACTGCGCATGCATCACGGAGGACAATTAAATACCATTGCATGTGGAGTGGGGTGCCTTTTATCCCAATGATGTGTAAGGTTCCATTGACATTAGGCTCGCGCCAATAAAGGATGTGCTGCTCATCCTTAATATGATGTAGGAAGCTAGGCTCCAGGTCCCAAAGTGGTGAAAAGGCCACAGGGTTGAGCCGACGATACATGATGAAATTGTACATGTCGACAACAGCCTGATGGAGCTCTTCATCTTTGTATGCCTTTAGCCCGATGTGACTCATCGCTGCAACTCGTGAGTCACAACATTCCACCATCGATGGGATCTTCATGCGGTGGTCCATACTGTATTGTGTAGGTGGTAAAAAACCATAGCAGTAGTGAAGGATATAGGGGAGAGAGCGAACAGTAACAGTAGTGTTGCGGATATGGCTGCCATATATCTTCTTGACATCATCTACATAGATGTCATTTGAATTCTCCGAATGGGTGTTCAGGGAACCAGCTGGAATGTTCATGTGGGGCGGCTCTGATGATGTGTCAATAAGAATGACCTCGTCTTTGACGAGGCCGTTGCGCTCTGATGTGGTGGCTTCAACAACAATCGACCATTCATCTAACAAACTGTGGTACCACCTAGTCTGTGGAGTCGAGCGAATCCAACATGCCTGCCATTCGGGTTCTGGAACCAGAGTTCTCAACTGGTGGCCACTTGGCATCAATATCCATTCGTACAGCACAGAACCTTCTTCTGGCACCAAGGCCATCAGATTGTCTCTGGTGGCTGCGGTCTGCAACTTGATCTCATGGATATGAGCGACTGCTTGCTCACTCAAGCTCACTTCGAATTGCTGCGCCTCCTTCTCCATTCGCTTGATGAACATTTGAACAGTCTCACCATTTTGCTGATGACTATCCTCGTGCGGCTGAGGGACGTCTGTACAACTGAGACCAGGGTCTTCATCCAAATGATCATCACACTGTTCGTCCAGGACGAAGCCTCCACTGCAGCCAGGATGAAAAGAAGTCTCATTGCTATCATGCATGAACCTCTCCTCCGCTCGCTCAGGTATCTGACCACTGACATTGGAAACACCAATTTTTTGGAGCTTCGCTCGATAAACGGCCTCAGCGCTGGGCAAGTACCTAGGCATCAACTCCCTGTCTGTAAATGGCTGGTTGGAGTCACAGCCCCACCATATGATGAAAGGGACATTGGTGCACTGGAAAGCTGGGAAGCACTGTGCCCAGGTCAAACAATAGGCATTTACGTATGCACCAACTCGAAACCCCGGTGCAGAACTGCGGACAAAGGACATTTGGAAGTCATGGAGCCACTGAGGGTGAATGCCATTTAACCGACAGAGCAAAACCCATCGTGGCTCGGTTATGTTGTCGTCCTCCAGCAACAAGTTCATAGCAATAGCGAAGGAGCAGAGGGTGGCAAGTGCAACAAAGGCATCTCGTGATTTGTAGGCACAGTTCCTCACAAAATGAATCTCCTTGTGGCTGGCAGTGTAACTGCAATCGCTCGGAAAGGGCAAGGGGAGTAGATCTGGTGAACCTGAGGGAAATGCAGTCCCAAGGAGAAAATAGGTGATATTGACTAGAGTGGATTCGAGCCGTTGCCACGAGTGATTACATCCACGTGGAGCCAATGGAACATTCTATCTACGGTCACAATGGGCAGGGTAGCATCACAGATGTCCAACCTAGAGAAGAGGGGCCTAAAGAATGACACGCTTTTTGGCCAGAATGCAAGGTATGGATAAGAGTTGATTAGCCAGTGCATTTTTCAGAATTCTTGAACAGGGATGTATGCTCGATGTTGTCCTTTGTATGGAGGAATGGGTCGGTGGAGGGTAGTGAGTATCGGGGATGTCCAAATTCCAAATTCTCGATTATAAAAAACATTAGTCACGACAATCTGGGGTCCCCCAGGAATGCTCCAGGCTTTGTCGCGGACGAGGAAGACAGATGCCATGGCAGGACCGGTAGAGGTTGATTTTGAGCCTGGAACGGGATGATTCTATGACCTATTGACGTCCGTCTTTATGATTTCAATGGAGCTAGCCCCAGATGAAACCACTGGCAAGACGTGAAGCAGAGAGTTCTTGAAAAGATTCAAGGGAGCTGACTCCGCAAGAACCTAACCTGATCCACAAACAGAGGGGGCAGGATAGGACTTTATGGCAAACCCATTAGTTACTGTAATATAATGGGGGAGGAATAAAACTCACCACAGTTAGTAAAAGGCTGTTGCAGTCATGTACTACTAAGTAACGCATTTGAATAAAACTATGCCAACCAAGTTGATTTGGACTTTACAGCAAACCCTTTAGTTAATGTGAGATAAGAGAGGAAGAACACTCACCACACTTAAAAGGCCATGAGGTCACTAATTAATGCATTTGAGTAACTGTGCCAAAGAAGTTGATTTGGTCATGTGTCTCTTCATTCACACTTTGTCAAGGGTTGGCCTTTTCACAGACTATTCAGTCTCCTCCATCATACCATGCCAGTGGCCGATTGCTCATTCACACACATTCCTTAAACCTCGTCTTGTGCCTGAATCGGGCCCTCAATGACCATGATGGTGTGAGTCACCTGGGGAATGTTGCAGGTTGCTTGCTACAGAAGATAGAGAGAGATTTCGGGATGATGGACTCGTTGCACCACCCCATACCTGTATTCAAATAAATAATAGACATAATATTTGAAGGGGAGAACACCAACCTACCATCCTGAGCTGCACGATATATTCTCTTTAATTTTATAATCTGCTATCTATGTCGGTTGTTTCTTCCCAAAAACCCTCTGGGTCTTCCACACATTCCGCAACCCATTCTCCTTCCATTTCTCCAAGCGTACCCTTACCGCTTCTTCAGTGACAGTCCCCAGAATCTTAAATCCTCCTTTAGTTCCCTGACACTTTCCTTTACATTTTAGGCTCTAAACTACTATTCCTCTCCGCTCCTGGCCGTCTCATCATGCTCGGCGCGAACACATCAAGTTCTCCTCTGTATCTCAGTTTTCCGAACACAGTTCCTCTTCCTGTGCAACAACAAGCCTTAAGTAACGTCCATCATAGGATGGGGCAGATTTGCCAAGGATGTGACTGAGTGCTGACAACACATTACTTTTATGTAGGATAAATCAAATTTACATTACCTTTGGACAACCACACCCAGATACATGTCTTGCCTATTCGTCGATGAGGAAGACAAGTCTAATCCCCAAATTCTCATGGTCCTTGGATTTTCTATGATGAATGGCAACCACATCAGGGATTTCTCCAGCATGGAAGTAGTTCCATGCACATTTTGTCTTGCCTGTTCATCTATGAGGATGACAGGTGTGATGCCCAGATTCTCATTGTCTTGGATCTTCTACGACGAATGTCAACCACACCTGGATTTACACAGTCATTGCTCTTCCATGATGAATGGCAACCACATCTTGAGTCACACAGTCATCGCTCTTCTATGACAAATAGCAACCACACCGGGATTCACAGTCATAGCTCTTCTATGATGAATGGCCACCACAGCGTGGATTCACCTCCTGCATGTTCGTCTATGAGGACACCCCGAGTCACACAGTCATTGCTCTTCTATGACGAATAATGACAACCATACCTGGATTCACAGTCATCGCTCTTCTATGAGACTACGATGAATGTCAACCACACCTGGATTTTACACTCATAGCTCTTCTATGATGAATGGCACCCCCACCCAGATTCACAGTCATAGCTCTTCTATGATAAATGGCCAGCACAGTGTAGATTCACATGTTGCCTGTTCATCTATGAGGACGACAAGTCTAACGCCCATATTCTCAAGTTCTTGACTCTTCTATGATGAATGGCCACCACAATGTAGATTTGACCTTGTGCCTGTTTGTCTATGAGGATAACAAGTCTAATCCCCAGATTCTGGTTGCCTTGGCACTTCTATGACAAATCGCCACCATAGCATGGTTTCACGCTTCTGTTGTTCATCATACTCCCCTGTTTGTAGTCCTTTCTTTATCCCTTCAGATCGGCAACCTGTAACTTCGGCCTTTGTCATGGTCATGTGATTTTCAGTTTGACCTCTGATCAATCTGTCATCTGCTCACTCTTGGACCACGACACAATGCGATTCTAAGGAGTTAGCTCCTGGAATTGCTCTATGACGTGATCATTTGGAGTTAGCTCCATTGATCTACCCAAGACTCATACACAAGATACTCTAAACCCCTGGCTATTCTTACTGCCAGTGAACAACCTTCCCCGCAACCATGGATTCGGTGTCACATTCATCATGCCCAAGGTACTTTTCTTTTTTTTCCGGTCAACCTAATACTCCCACTTGATGCCTTGATCTATGTTGCGGAGCTTCAGAGATTCTTCTGGCCCGTGACTCAACCGATAGATCCTAGTCCACCGTTGCAAAGCTTCAGAGTTTCTTCTGGCTTGCAACATATAGGTGGACTAGCTAAGGCACATTGGAATTGCCAAAATCAAACTATTGATGATAATATTGCAAGGTTATGAACACAAGTGGACATCTGCATACCAGACGCAGCGCTCCCCCAACACCATGGCTGGACTAGTTTCCACCTCGTTGCCGCCTACTTGCCGCCATTGCCCCTGCTCACTCCTCACACGGGACGAGCTCACCATGATGCCACGTATGTCAATGTGATGCGTGTTCCCCACCACTGCCCCATCTACACAAGCCCACCGTCAACCACCCACGTCATCACCCCCATTCCTAGCACCATTGATGTGACCAGCCCCATCTACGTCCACGTCTCTATGGCCCTATCCACCACCACTGCAGCACACCCAATCTACATGTAAGTTTACTTTTTTTCTTTCTGATTTCATTTAGCAGCTACTAACTACCAAAAACAGGAGCACCACAAGCCTTAATGAGATGACCCAAATGATATGGTCATCACCCCCCTGCCCCCATTGTCCAACCTGAGCATGCCACCGCTGCCACGTCATCCCCTGCGCTGCCTCTACACCTGAGGATGCCCCCTGCTCACTGCCCACTCACCCCAGTTCCCATTCCATGCCCCCCTGGCCCCTATTATGCAAGACGAGCCCATGATGATGCCTCATGCGTCTATGCGGCCTGTCACATCACTGTCGACATATTCGTCGATGATGGCCTCACCCCTTGCTCTGCCCCACTCTGGACCATGTACCTGGCTGGCCATAAACCTGTCCTTTTGATGTCCACCGTATGGTACACCCTGCCTCTGTTCGTCCTCGTCGAACAGCGCCCACAGCACACCACTTGCTGGCTCTCTTTCTTACCGTTAATGATGCAAACAAACAAAATGAACCAGACGACACACTTGTCATTTGGGCCCACGGTAATTTTTTCCTCTTCCATTCTTGTTTTACTTAACTAACTAATTTCTTTACTTTACTTTTTAGGTTCTAAACTACTGGTAACGATGTGTAATGACACGGCAAATCCATGCCCAGCTACAAACATGCAAACCCCTCCTCCCCATCCAAACGGGATGTGAGGGGCTCAGTCAGCGGAGGGTTGTATCCTCGAAACTTTGAGGGTGCAGACAAGGCATTGAATGGGGAGAGGGATGATAAAACAATGGGTAGGGATGATGAACATGATTAGCAAGTGTCATGGCTTGGATATCAGGTATGTAGAGTATTTCAACTGCAGGGGGTAGTGCTGGGGGCGCTACCTGCCATTTACAAATATTTCTTTCATTGAAAGCAGGTATTCTGGCCGTCTCATCATGCTCGGCGCAAACGTGTCAAGTTCTACACTCTGTCTACATGCTCTATTACAGCAGTCAAGGGAACGGCTACCACGATGTCATTGTCAATGTACAAACTCAATTTATGTACAGGTTTGCACTTATCTACACAGCTTGTGGATAACTAAGTAGTGCATAGTGTGCTGTCATCATAGACGAACAGAGTCAATACACCTTGTGAATAATTGATCAGTACATCAATTAGCTGCATGATGTCGGCGTAGACAACGTGAACCATCAACCACCAACACTCTACCAACATATATCCTGCATGGAAGTAGTTCCATGCAGGATCCCATCTACGAGCCTCAGGTCTAATGCCTGGATTCTCATTGTCTTGGATCTTCTACAAGACTACGATGAATGTCAACCACACATGGATTCACTCAGTCATTGCTCGAATGGCAACCACAACCAGATTCACAGTCATCACTCTTCTACAACGAATGGCCACCACAGCGTAGATTCACATCTTGCCTGTTCGTCTATGAGGACAACAAGTCTGATCCAAGTCTGATCCCCAGGTTCTCATGGTCTTGACTCTTCTATGACAAATGGCCACCACATGGCAGATTCGACATCGTGCCTGTTCATCTATGAGGATGACAAGTCTGATCCCTGGATTCCCATGGTCTTGACTCTTCTACAACAAATGGCCACCACAGCGTGGATTCAACATCTTAAGTCTAATGGCTGATTTCTCATGGTCTCAACTCTTCTACAACAAATGACAAACTGGTCTTTGCTCTTCTATGACAAATGGCAACTACATGTGGATTCTCACAGTCTTGGTTCATCTACATTGTTGCATGCCTGACTCCTGTCTTGCCTGTTCGTCTATGAGGATGACAAGTCTGATGCCTAGACTGTCATGGTCTTGGATCTTCTATGACGAATGGCAACTCACACAGTCATGACTCTTTTACAATGAACTGCTCTTGGCTCTTCTACGACAAATGGCAACCACACTCGGATTCTCACAGTCATGATTCTTCTATGATGAACTGGTCTTGGCTCCTCTACAATGAATGGCAACTACACATGGATTCTCATGGTCTTGGTTCATCTACACCATTGCACGCCCAACTCTTGTCTTGCCTGTTCATCTACGGGGACGACGAACTGGTTTCAGCTCTTCTAGTTGATTCTCATGGTCTTGGTTCATCTACGCCATTGCATGCACAACTCTTGTCTTGCCTGTTCATCTACGAGGACGATGAACTGGTTTCAGCTTTTCTAGTTGATTCTCATGGTCTTGGTTCATCTACACCATTGCATGCCCAACTCTTGTGTTGCCTGTTTGTCTACAAGGATGACGAACCTGGTCTTGGCTCTTCTAGTTGATTTCATCTACGACAAATGGCAGCCACAGCCCACAAGCAACCACACCATGGATTTCTCCTGCATGGAAGTAATTCCATGCAGGATTCATGTCTTCCCTGTTCGTCTACAAGGAAGACAAGTCTGCTCTTCAATGACCTTGACTGGCAACCATCTGGACTCACACAGTCTTGGGAACACACAAGTAATTTGTAGTGAGTACAAGTAGATACCGTACATTTTTTCATGGATGTTCTGCACTCATGAATAAAATTTTGTACTCAATGTGGTATGTGCTGTACAAGCCATCACAGAAGTTATGGATGCCCAAGTAGTTTCATTGTCTGTGCATTCCGCTACTCTGCCTATTCCCTTCCTCCACTCTCCTACTCCTGCTCTCCTGCTCCCCTGCTCCCCTAATCCCCTGTCCCAGAGTCCCCTAGTCCCCTAGTCCCCTGTCCCCTGTCCCCTAGTCCTCTGTCCCCTGTCCTCTGGTCCCCTAGTCCCCTAGTCCCCTAGTCCCCTAGTTTTCCACCCTGCCCTACAATCTCAAAACATTCTCCTGATAACCCTAAACCCATGTAGTAGCAAAGTTGGGGAGAGCCTGGAAACCAGAGGAATTGAATGTCCACACTCCAAAGAGTGGTGAAGATTTAGCACTCCATATTGGTGCAGTGCTGTAGTCGTCAAAGTCACCAAAGTCAATCTCTTCATGAGAAGTCTCTGATGAAGAAGAAGCTTGATCCATTTCTGCCATGGGAAGGGAGGAGGGAGGTGAAGTGTTCGGATTTTCAATGGTGGTCATATAGTTCTGCCTTTCAGATAAGGACCCTTTGTATCATCCATAGAAAAATTATCAGAACCAGTGTCGAGCTGGCATTTCTTGCATCTTGAGCTTTGATTCAGCAAGATCAGGCTGAGATTCCTGACCCATTGAAATTGAGCAGGTGGGATGTGCATTTCATCAATCAATGTTTCCTGTAGCTGTATCCAGTCCTTGTTCCCTCTGGACATTTTTTTCCACAGAGTGAAGCACACCTGCATGGCATGGAGAATGTTGTAAAACATTTGCTCTCTTGCTGCATGATCACAGGCAAGATTTGGCTCTGGGCTATGGAACAAAACCTTGTCCCAACTCCAATTCCCATCTTGTAGCAACTTAGCAAAGGCTGCAATTCCAGGGCCTGAGTGAGAATCCTGCTGCCAGACAAAGTTAGCCAGATTTTCAGGGTAACTTGATGCTAAGATATACCAGAATCCAATTTGCTTCATATACAACCATCATGGGTTGAGCCTCTCCCATCTCAGATGTGAGCCAATTAAATGCCCTGCCAATTCTCTTCCAGAGTGTGGGACCATTCCAGGACTCCCACTCTGCATGAACAGAAATCAAATCCAATCTTTCAGGTCCATAACGACCTAAGATCAAAGACTTTCTCTCTGAAAAGTCAAACAAGGCCAGAAAATATGTGTTCTGTGTGAAGCTGACCAAAAATATGACTGGAGCATCATTAATAGGCTGTGAGTCAAAGCCAAGGCACTGTTGCACTAAAGTATTGTCGTGATCAGGGTCTCCAGTGAGTTTTTGTACTGTCTCAGTACAGAGATATTAAAAGCAGTTAGCTGAGTTATCAGAATGATGTTGACTTTGATGGGATTCCAAGCTCAAAAAGAAATCTAGCACTGCCAGTGTTACAAGGCATCCAGGTTTCAGAGCTTCTAGATCATGATAAGCATTTATCCAAAAAACTGAATTGGCAAGATGCATTGCTAGAAAATAAGTGAATTATAAGCTAGCACATGAGCAATATGCAAGGTGACATACCAATAGCTGGGGTTGGTTGTGTTATATGATGTGAAGCATTGCTTTCTGATTGTGGCTTTGGAGCAGGGAGAAGTGGGCTGAATGTGGTACCTGGGTTGTAGTCTTCATCACATTTGTTACTAGGCTGAGAGCTGGGAGAGCTTTGCAAGCTTGCAGCCTCCCAGTTCTCTTGATGATGAGAACCATTTTTTGATGCAGACCAGGTTGGACATGGGCTGCAATCTGATGCAGACCATGAATGGCATGGACTCCAAGAGCCACCTGTGTGTTCCTGAGCTAATACAGGAGGTGGTTGAGCATCAAGGTCATCAACTTGCATTACTGGATCAGAATCTGTGAAGTCTGACCAGCTCCCAGGATTTCCTGAGTCAGAGAAGGATGAGTTTGTAAAATCAGGCCATGCCATGCATTGTGACCCCCAAGAACCAGGCATATTAGAATAAGAGGTTGTCCTTGATGATGTGAAAAGGTATGTTAAAAATACAGAAGTATCATGTGCCCTTTGACATATGCATGTGACAGTTCAAAACCATCACCATACAGTTATGTGGCTAACCTTTTGGTTTTGATTAGCACTATTTCACCCACATTAAACATGTATCTCAAGTTTTTATCAAACATTGGCCAATGACTTTAAGTACTACTGGTTGTTAACATGTCTTGCATGAACCATAGTCTTGGCATTCTTCTTTGCCTGCCATTTTTCATTTTTGTGGCGTTTCTTTAGTCATGCAAGTGCAGCCCTTTGAATTTTGTTATCCACAGTTGAAATTCAATCTGTATGGATGAAGATGGTTACCAGTCAGCAGAATGGATTTGCATCACCAATTAGGCATATTGTAGTGTAAATTAAATTACAATGCACAATGCGAATAACAGTTGGGCTCTGCTTGAGCCATTTCGACTATGCAAGACTGTTCGAGTGTAATTGAGAAGATATACATCTTACATGGCAGTACAACTTTCCTCGACATAGACATGCAAGCATGAAAAATACATCCCCTGGGTCATCACACACCTGCAAGGGTATAACATTAGTACATCTATTTATTATATATTCATCACTGCTGGACTTACCTGACAATCAGTGTTTATCACCCACTCTGTGTCATAAGCATTTTCTCACAATACTCGATGATTCAGTGCCACTCCATCCAGATTATAGAATGATAGGGCATTGCACATTACCTAGTCAGCAAATGAATAATCTATCACCTTTCCTTATTGTTTAAACCCATACAACATATAAAAGACTGATCCTGAATATTGTATTTTTTCTCATTAGGTGGGGAGAACAGTTCTGTTACGTCGATCACTGGATACTTCTTTCCATTGGGCGGGAGCTAGATTCGAAGTGCCTTACTCATGCTAGATTTGTTTTGTATCCTATATCTAGATTCAATACACTGGAATTTGTTCCATCATACTATGAGGGACATACCTTTTGAATGATATAGAGTGCAGTAAGTCCTGAGGAAATTGTAGGAGTATTTTCCTTTATTTAAAGATTTTTTGATTATTTGTTCCATGATTGTGGTGTGAGCTAAAGTAAAAATTAAGTTATAACAGCAACTGATTGTGCAATTATTTTCTGCAAGTCTCATATAACTACCTGATGTTGTCAGCATCAGCAACTCTTCCAGTGCATTGTTGTCAAATTTATTTATACATTGGATGGAATACATGAATGGCAGGGGTAAAACCCTATTAGTACATTCTAGGTTGTTGAGGCAAAATGTGCATGCGATGGGTCTGAACCATCACATGCACATTTACTGACTGGACTCTGGTCAGCTGCCTGTCAAGGGTTGTTGGATAAGTTTTTTCAATAATATTTCATTATCTGAACATAGAAATTGGTATACTTTCTCGATACTGGAATATTTTTGAAGTAGATAGAAGAGGAGGCATGGAAGAAGAGCATTGAGAATAAGGAGAAAGACTATGTAAAGGAAGAGATACATCCAATTGAAAGTGAAGTGCAAGCGAGGTAGGGTGTCCACATCGATGTTGGACTGGTTACTTGTATGAGTGTTTATTGTGACATGTTGTGCAGCACCATTGGCATCAGGTCAATAAGTTTCCATCAAAGTTGTTGATGTCAATCACAGTGGTTCATTGTCAGTCGTCAACCACATGTACAGGCAAAGTTCAGATAAAACTTTTGTGAGACCCTCAACCCACCATTGAGTCATCATGAACTCATCATTGATTAATCTGCATCATTCCTCAGATACGTGCTTCAGTTCTGATATCATCCTGTTGGTCATATGCAAGCGAGATTTTGTCAAATGACTTGCACTGAGAAACCTTGTTTTCTCAGCACTTTATTATTTTATCTTTGCTGTTATTTTTTTTATGGCCATCCTATGGGGGTTTGATTTGTCTGAGATGAGCTGGGGTGCATTTGGGCACCGTAACATGTTCAATAAATGGTGGTATCTCAGACGAGAGAGAGTCAGTCATAAACGAGCTTTGCGTCTTGCATACATTATCTACCAGCTGTGTTTTAGCCCATCGCTAGCAGAATAATCTCCTTATAAGTGTTTCTCTTGATCCTCACAGCTCGCAATGCTCATCTGCCTGGCAGCAGAGGTATGATAATATCTTCCCTCTTCTCTCACCATTTTCTCTGACCCCCCTCTTACCAGTGCACTGCTACGTATTTCCTGTCCAAGTACAAAACTCACCAAACCAACATAGAGGCATGGAGTGGGTACACTGCACATGTGCACAACAACAGCCTTATCACATCACAATACCTAACAATCGTCTTCTGTGTATTAGTCACTGTTCTTTCTGACACTGACTTCTTTTTCTTGCTCTTCTGGCCTGTGCAGACATACCCCAGGTGGTATAACAACGCTAGGTAACTATTGGCCATGGTAGTTACAGCAGGGGTGGGAACTGTTGCCTTGATGAATAAGGTATGTCCTTTGTCACATTAGCAATTCTCCTGTTCGCTAAAGGCTGACCGAGTTGTGCAGATTGTTATTTGTACAGGGGCAGAGTATATCACTGGTTAGGGTTATATACATGTCATCAACAATGTCCCAACTCATAAGTAAAATTTATAGTGAGTACTGTTTGTTCTGTGTATGTCTCTCGAAACATGTTTGTCATTGATGTTCTGGATTCACAAGTAAAATTTTGTCATAATTAAGGTATGTTCTATACAAGTTGTCATTGCATGGGCTGTATATGTTTCTCAAAACGTGTTCGCCAATGACTGTCAGGAGGCACGAGTAATTTTGTCACGAGTGTGGTATGTCCTGTATATTTCTTCATAGATGTTCTGGACTCATGAATCACATTTTGTAGAGAGTACAGTATATCCCTGTACATATTGTAGAGAGTACAGTACATCTCTGTACATATCGTCATAGGCTTTCCATACTCATGAATCAAATTTTGTAGTGAGTATAACACAAATCAGATTCAATAAAATTGCTGTAGATTATGATGGCCTAAAGATGAGGCAAAAAGAAGGGATGCACGACATGCAGAGATTCAGCGATTGCATGCCTCAGACACACGAGACAGAGGTAGCAGGGCCATACAATCTGGGGACTTTAAGAAAAGAACAGATGTCTAAGGGGAACAGGCCCTGCCCAAAGTGAGATAGAAGAAGTAGGGTATAAGGAAAATATTGAAGACCAAGAGAATTGGAGAATGTCAACCAGGAACACAAGTGCGTTCATATTGGGGACTCCACAACAGAACTCGTCGCTGACATTGATGAAGACAAAGTCCTGCATGGAACTACTTCCATGCAGGATAAATCTGTTCATCGATAGGCAAGGGTAATCGAAAAAAGCCAGAGAGTTAAGTGCTGTTCATCTTTGATCAACAGACATGAGAGTTGATAGATCACTTCCATGCAGAAACACAGACATGTTCATATTGTGGACTACTCCCCAACAGAATTTGTCATGGACACTCATGAAGGATGAATATCATGCACAGAATGGCCTGCAGGGAACTACTTCCATGCAGGATCGATTGAAGAAAAATCACATGTGATTGATGAATGATTGATGAACGATCACACATGACTGATGAATGATTGACGAACAATCACACATGATTGACGAACGATTGATGAACGATCACACATGATTGATGAACAATTGACAAACGATGCATATGGAAATAAAAGATAAACCCATCACCTGACATTTACTCTTTGGAGGAGAAAAACAAGCATATATCCCCTGGCTCGTAGCTGGAAATTATATATATGTCAGTGGCAGAGAAAATTGAAATCCTAGAACAACATACAAAAGCTTGGCCTTCAGCTGTGGGATCAGCATCTCACCTCCAGAGAAGTAACCAAGGGGGAATGAGGCCGTTGGGCCATCATCATGTGAATCCTCATAAAGGCTCATTTGAAGCTGGTATACGATGGCCCTCCCCAGCCATGGTCCAGTGTCACCCCTTGTCTAGACTCCTGCATCGAATGCAGCCTTATACTTGTGGTAACACTCTGGCATGAGAACTTCAAACATAACGGGTAGCCATTTGGCCACCGTCTCCATAGCCTCATAGTAGGCAAGAATTGCACTGAGGCCAATACCACTCCTTTTCCACTCCCTTGATAAGTATAAGCCCTATCAAAATGTGATCAAAGAACAAGTGTAGCATGAAATGCAAAACTTACCTTATTCACTTGCCCCTGCTGGATCCATCCACTAATGAGGTGATTGACACCCATGTGCTCACCCTCAAAAGCAACAGCGCTTCCATTGTCCACATATAAATCCCCTGTACCCACCTCATATTGGTAGGGCATGACTTTGGGGTCATTACTCCCATCACTATGATACTGGTGCCGATGATCAGAAGGTGGACAGACAGGCTGCAAGGCAGAGCAGATAATTCACATTTAAACCATCACAAACCAGGTGCTTGCCAGCTTTCAACCCTTCATCAAGATCAGCTTGGATTCTACCATTGTACTGCTGGTTCAGGGGTTTAGGCTGGGGGTGACGGTTTGAGATTGAATTGATAAAATATCACAAATATTTACTTATGCCCTCCGACTTTGCATCAATCTATCTGTTGGAAAGATAGAATGCCAAGGGGGTGCCAGATAGAGTTCGCCACTGCCCTGAAAAGACTTGCACAGGCTGGTTCGGTCCAAGTTCCATATTGCAGATCTCTTATTGTTCCTTGAGATCCTTGATGCTGGTTGTGAGGCAATCCAAATCCACATAGCTATTTTTGTAACTCACATTTTAGGAGATGTCATCTTATCAAGTGTCTCTCTATTTCTACTCTCACATACCTGCTTCTTGGCCTAATTTTTTACAGACTCATTCTTCTTAATAATTCAGCAGTATGTTGTGGAATTCAAGTTGGGACCATGCAGATGGAAAATGATAATTGTGTTTGTATGGAGCTCATAACAAACACGTAAAGAGTTGTGAATAAGCAAACTACTGTAGATATAACAACTTGGAAATACCTGGAGTCATACTGATGGTGTCTAAAAATAGTCCAATACAGTAGGGGCTGCATTGGGGGAATGTCAAGATGTGATTCTAATTCATGAGTTCTGAACGGTGACACATTTTACAGTCTTTTAGGAGGACATTGGAAGCTTCACACCAAGAAAATGGTGCAGGTGGAACTTGAAGGTGCCAAACATCTTGTAGTATTGACCAAACAATAGTCTGTGACCAAATAAATACAACAGTATGAATTAGTTATTACTGTGTGCATATTGGGTAGGGCTGTTTTGATTTCTCCATGCATTGTTGCATACATTTTCAATAGTCAGAGGTTGTGTCAGTACACGTGCTCCCATTTTGGATCTTTCACACAGGTCACTGCTTTGCACTTGGACCTTGGCAATATCCAATAACCCTTTTCCCCCCAAAAAAAATTGACAAGCAGCTGCCAAGATATTCCCAAAGTGCTCTACATCACATAACATAAGACATATCATGGTCTGATAGAAACACATCAGGAGAGAAATGAAATTGATTCAGTATGCAACAGGAGTAACCTGAAGAGTGTCAGTACAGCATCTCCCTATGATGAGGAGATACCAACATAGTAGTTAATTGTGGAGCCATACACAAAAGAGATTTCAACCACTCACCCAGCCCTGACAGCCACATTTAATGTTTTATGTTTCGACAACAGATGTGGGCCCATCCACATCGGATGGTGACTACGTTCAATACAGCACCTTCCTCTGACAAGGAGATGCCAACAGTAATGGTTGGTTTTGGAGAACTACATAAAAAAGATTTCAACCACCCATGCAGTTATGATGGCTGCACTTAATGTCTTATGTATGCACAACAGACAAGGGCCCATCCATATCGGATACCAATGATATCAGCACAGCACCTCATGATGAAGACATGGACATGGTGGTTGGTGAAGGGTAAGTATAAGAAGGAAAAACAGGTTCTTTTCAACTGTTTATTTGTTCCATGTGGCAACTTCCAAGTTATTCACACAAATGTTAGTAAGGACAAATATGCACGTGACAGTTCTGAACCATCACATGCACATTTACTGAAATGATCGGCTACAAAATGAGACATTTCACAACACGAGACTGCATCATTTAGGCCATTGGTATTTTTTTTTATTTGTTTCTTGTTGCTATGTACTAACTAGTTGAATTTCCTCCCTTTTTAGAATAGAAATCTACTGGTAATGATAGGAGTAAACACGAGACAACCTAAACAATGCATTTATCATTTGAGCACATGGTAATTTTTTCTCTTTCATTTTCTTGTTCTGATATGCTAACTGATTACTTTTTTTCCCACTTTTTACATTCTACTGGTAATGATGGACACCAACACCAGAAGACCAACACCCAGCTACAACCATGCAAACCCCCTCCTTCCTGTCCAATCGAGGTATTGAGGGTGCCGGATGATGAAACAAGGACACAGCAGAATACCCAAACAACAGGAAGACAAGACAACAAAACAATGAAAAACAAGACAGCAAGACAGCAGAGTGATAGGACAATGAGACAGTGGGAAGAGGAGGAGGACAGTGATGAGAAAGAACATAGAGAATTATCTCTCAAAGGAATATGCACGTGATGGGTCGGACCCATCACATGCATTTATTTAACCACAAATTTGTGCTAATTAGTCCAGATCTACATTGCACAACTAATCCCCATTCTTTTTGACCTACTTGACCTATTCATTGTCTGCAGATGCCAAATCACTAGCCTGAGTCCATCTTCTGAGATGTCAATATAGTGACAGATAATACATTGTGTTGTGATGCATGTGACTGTGACTGTCACATGCACATTGATGTAGAACAAGTCATCGCACTGGCCTCTGGCCACTAAAAAATTAAATAGCTGTATTCCCAACTTTGGTATGCTTGTGGGATTTGGGAACAGTGAAAATCATGAATTTTGAATAAGTAAAGCTCAAGATACAAGTCCTTGTTCTTATAATTTCTTAATTACCTTCTTTAGAACTTACATAAGATTCTAAAATTCTCCAAACCCTTTAATAGACTTATTGTGACATATTCCAAGGCCAAATGTGGAAAAACATCGATTTTTGAAAGCCTCATCTGTATAGAAATTCATATATTCTATATTTTTAATATTTCCTGCATGTCTCAAAAACCAGTCCACCAAAATTCATGATTTTAGAGTCAATCTGTCGCCGTTCATCTCCTCTATCCATCCTACATATTGGTTTGATTTTTTTTTAATGGTCAAAATTGGCCATTTGACCAACTGGTGTCCTATGAGGTTGGACAAGTGGTATAATTGGGCAATGCATCTTGATCGGCAATATCGACAGGAATAGGCAGAATCAAAATTGAGGTATGGGAATTCCAGATTTGGAAAGTCATCAGGAGGAAAGTCCAAGAAAGGTAGGACACCTCAGGTACAAACTCCGAGGGCACAGCCACTGGCCATGGCAGTGACACCTATTGTTAAGGAGTCAGTAGCATCAATGGATGCGATGGATGTTGATCGAGTAGAGAGATGAGCTCTAGTTAAATGTTTTAACTGTGGGCAATTAGGGCATATAGCTCAAAATTGTAGGCAGAAAGGGAAGATTAGGAAAGCAACAATCGAGGAAGTGAAGTTGGAGGAAGATAAGCAGAAGAATTTTGTGGAAGAGTCCTAGTGAAGGTTTTCCTATTGGTGACCCAGAATCAATATAATGTATTAGTATCCGAGGAAACCGAGAGTGAACCCGAAAGAGAAATTGAGGAGTATGACCATCATCATTTATCTGACAAAGAAAAATGCCCAGCCTTATTTCCCAAGACCCCTAAATTTTTTATTTGCTCAGCACAGATAGAACCCAAAATCAGCTTGACAGTAGGATTGAAGACAGTGGACACGCATGCAGCAATTAATGTGGAGGCATTGCTTGACAGTGGTGCTACCGGATTATTTATTAATTGATCTCTAATTACTGGAAATGGTATTCGCACGCATAAACTGCCACAACCTATAATGGTGTACAATATTGATGGTACGATCAATCATGGAGGAACTATTAAGGAGGAGGTGACGATGATATTGAAGTATCAGGATCATCAGGAGTGAGCCATATTTGAGGTGTGTGACCTTGGGAAAACCAATCTGATAATTGGATGCCATGGTTACAAAAACATAATTCAGAAATTGATTGGAAAACTGAGAAGGTACACATGACTCATTGTTCTAAAGAATGTAATGTGTATGGGAGAAAAGTAAAAAAGGAGAAGAAGGAAAAGAAAGAGAAAGAACATCTGAGGAAGTATTCTGTTATGATAGAGGAAGTGGAGGATGAGGATATGCCAAATGAAGAAGTTCCAATTATGACAAGTAAAGAAGAACAGAAGCAGAGCTTTAGGGAAATTCATGGAGGACAGTCAAGGGATAAAAATGCGGAGAAAGTGGAGAAGCCAGTGGAGGAGTGGGTGCCAAAAGCCTACCATAAATATTTGTCAGTTTTTTAGAAGAAGGAATCAGAGCGGATGCCAGTGTGAAAGCCATGGGATCATGCTATTGAATAAAGATCCGATCACAGACTGATATTTTGATCTAAGCACTGCATTGGGCATTTCTGTGTTTTCTGATGGTTTGTAACCAGTTGGGAGTGGAGTGGGGGTCGCTTTGGCATTTGTCATCTCGAATCTCTCAAGCACTTTGGCAAGATATTCAGTTTGATCAAGTTTGACTTTGCTTGCAGTCTGGGTGATGTGCATGCCTAAGAATTCTGACTTTTTCAGTACTATGGCACTTCCAATACTTTAGACAAGCATTTTTCTTTTCATCCACAAGTTTCTTGTTCTTCCCCATGAACAAGCCATCATCAACATAGACGAGTGCAATAACAATGTTGCCTGTCTTAGGATCCTTGTGTATGAAAATGCTGGCATCGGAGCTGGCGTGCACAAACCCAATGGTGCGCATAAATGCCTCTAGCCCTTTCCACCATGCAAGTGAGGCTTGTTTAAGGCCATACAATGCTCGGCATAAGCGCAATACTTTGCACTCTTTTCCCTCGAGTCTGAAACCCTCGGGTTGATCCATATAGATCTCCTCATCTAGTTTGCCATATAAAAATGTGGTTTTTACATCTAGGCCAGTCATATACATGCCCTCTAGAGATGCAAGTGCAAACATGAGGCGTATGGTCTCGTAGCGGACTACTGGTGAGAAAATCTCATCAAAGTCAATGCCTTCGACTTGTGAAAAGCCTTTGGCCATGAGTCTGGCTCATTTTCTTCCATCCAATTTTACGGAGAAAACCCATCTATTTTTGATCATTTTTCGATCATGTGGAAGATTGATGATGTTATAGACTTGTCGCTTATGAAGAGCCTCTAATTCTTCATGACAAGCTTGTTTCCACTCATGTTGCTGCTGCCGAGGTAGGTGCGCAATATCGCAAAATTGGTTTGGAACTTGGCTTATTTCGCTCAATGGTTTGACTGCTTTTGACAACAGCCAGCGAATAAGCTTATTTCCTCCTTCCTTGGTTATCTTTTTAATATAACCTGCTTTGTCCAGTTCCCCCAGTGGGTGATCATGTTCTTGATCATTGGAATCGGGCACACTCTCATGGGGTGCCAAACTCGGTCCAGCAACCAGTTCTTTCTGTTGAGATTGTGGTCGTATTCGGTTATGATCCGAATCTTGACCTACAGATCTCTTCCAATATCGATCATGTGCAATGTCTCTCTCTATGTCAGAGGGGAGTCACTTCTCTCCATAGGTATTGCCAGGATGGTTTGGGATGTTCCTCTGCCTGCCTGATCAATGGGGCAATTGCTGCCATTCCTGTTGATCATCACATCTTGGACGAAAGTCCTCAGTGGTTACTGGAGGCGGCGGAGGAGGAGCATCTGTCACATCATCATGCGCCTTTTGCTCACTTGGTACATCATCATCATCATTTTCTGATGATGGAGGAAGGGGCAAATCTTGTGGCGGTATCGAATCATTGCCATCCATTCCAGATGAGTGGTCATCATTTTCTGGTTCTGGAGGTGGAAAATCACCAAGGTCTGTATTGGCAGGAGTTTTAGCTCCAGGACAGCATGGGAACAATGTTTCATCAAATAGTGCTGTAGCACCAATGAATATTGCGCCACTAGGTCGCATGAAATGGTATGCTTTAATGCCATCTTCTAATCCAAGGTATGCCATCAACTCCGATCAAGGAGCCAATGTGTTTGGATGCTTCTCCTTGGGTAGGTAGATGTAAGCACCACAACCAAAAACCTTCAGATTGTTTAGATCTGGGTGGATTTTTGTCAGGTCCTCAACCAGTGTCAGCGATTTTAGGTGCCTTATCGGGGTTCAGTTGTATAGGTGTGTTGCATGTTCAATGCAAAATTCCCACCATGATTGTGGTAGACATGTGGTAAATCGCAGGGTTTGCGACTTTTCCATTATTGTCCTTATGGCACGCTCTGCGCACCCATTCTGTTGGTGAATGTGGGGTGCAGACATCTCTATTTTGATGCCAAAGTCCTTGAGCACATTTTGTAGCTCACAATCTTTGAACTCCCCCCCTGGATCAACATGCCAGTGCTTGATTGTAGCGCCATACTGTGTCGAAGCCACTGCCCGAAATTGTCTGATGGCCGCAGCAGCATCAGATTTCTTTTTAAGGCATTGGACCCAGATATGTGACATTTTGTCATCCAGAAATACAATAAAGTATTTATGTTTATGGTACAATAGTACTGGGAGTTCCTTCAGAATGGAATGTATTAATTCAATGGGTCTTTCTGCATGTGAATCTGATTCAGAAAAAGATTTTGAGGTTATTTTCCCTTCAGCGCACCATGGACATATAATTTTGTCTTTAGGAATAATTAAATTCCTCAGGAATTTTATGGTGCTATTAGGCATCTTCCCTAGTGCCTCTTTGAATGGGTGTCCAAGTCGCTTATGCCAAGTTGAGTAGTCTGTGACGTACATCGTTGCGACATTGATTCCCTTGGTGCTCAATATATGAGTCTGAGCCCAATAAATAGTGTCATGTTTCATAAGAGGGACACAATCCATAATTGGGTTTCCTTGCTTGAAAAATGAAATGTGTGTAGAGGAACCATGCACATCACTTCCATCTTGTAAGAAGATGCCCATTGACAGTAATCGAGCATTACAGTCAGGTATGTAGTAGACGGGGTATAATCGTGTTTCACGTGTCTCTGACTTCCCATGACATACTACCTGATGTCTAATGAAGACTGCTCCTTTTCCTACTATATGAGTAGTACCCGTGGCTGTTTGAACCAGGGTAGAGTCCTTTCTCAGTAAAGGTTCGTAAGAAGCAAAATCTTTCATTTCACCAGTGAAGTGTTTTGATGCACCTTAATCCATGATCCAGTCAGCACCTTTCTTACAATTTCCATTTGCACACATAACACATATATTAAGATGTAAATTGTTCCATGATACATTTAGTAGCAGTAAAATTTCACATGAAAAGTTCACTGTGATCATTGGAATATTAATTCTTGTGCTTGTGGCAGGGAAAAGGACTGACCTTTCATCATATGTACCTGTTTCAAGTGGTTCATCGACGAGCATTTCGTCGACAGTTTTCCATACTTCTTCATCAGAAACTGCAGGCTCCGATCCAAGGGAGACGCTATCATCTTCTACCTCTACGATCCTTGGTTCTGGTTCAATCCTCCTCCTCTTACCTTCTCGCACTGTTAGGTGCTCTTCCAGTGGTTGCAGATTTTTTGTGCTGTGCAGGAGATTCATTTGCTCGAGGGTGTCTCGAGCCTGCTGATATTCGGTGTAGACTGAATGAGAGGTAGAGGCCGTGCCCATGTATGCCTGTGCAGGCGGTTGGTGGCAAGGATCCCTTGTGGGAGTATGTTCACGCTTCTCGATGCGCTGGATGAGCGGCATCAGTGGTATGATGGTGCCATTACCATTTATAGTAGTAAAGGCATTTGAGGTGAGGTGGGTATGTTTCTCTTTAGGCTTTTCCTCTTTAGTCTTTTTGTCCCCATGTCATCCATGCTTTCGGGACGAATCTCCATTGTTGCCCTGAGATTGCCATTTGGGGTTTCCCCCTTTGCGCTTGACAGTGGAAAGCTTGGTTGCCTAAGGTGGGCTAATGGGCTTTCCAACTGCCGTGCGCCGTGAGGCCTCAGCGACAATGGAGTCCTTGACATGTTTAAACATCAAGGCTCTAGTAGCAATTGTGTTAAGGACCATGGCAGATAGAGAATCATACTCATGTGGCATCGCAGCGAGTAGAATCATTGCCTGTACTAATTCAGGGATGGCGATATTGGCAGCCGTAAGGCACTCAAATTTATCAGCCATTTTGGCAATTTCTGGCATGGGATTCACAGCTGGAATTTTGATTGCGATTGCAGACCTAAAGTCTGCAAAGACTTGGGAGGGGCCATCGACACCATAGTCGGTGCGGATGAGATCCCACACCTCCTTAGCAGTGTCCTTGGTGTTGGCATGCTGCCGAATAGAGGGGGCCAGGTGGAGCACTAGGCTACCAATAGCCTGGTCATTCTTATTGTTCCAGGTCTGGAGCTTGGCATTAGCTTCTGCTACTAGTGCAGCATTTGTCACCATCAAAGGAGGTGCCAGGGGTGGTTTTAGTTCCATCCCACTAGTTATTTGCTGGAGGCCCTGAGACCTGAGCCACGCCTTCATTGAGTCAGCCCATTGAATGTAGTTAGAGCTGTCGAAAGTTTGTATGAGTTTTTCAAGAGTTGAAGACATGATGTTATAGTGGCAGCTAGTAAAAGCGCTCAATCAGTCCTCTATTCAAGAAAACACATTCCATAATCTCAGGCAAAAACACTCCTTCAGAGTGGTTAACCCTAGTCAACCTGGGTTTAAATGCAGCTCGCAGGGAGCGCAATGCAGCTCACGAAGAGCGCAAGGTCACAATTTGGAGACAATGAAGTCAACGTCATTCACAGCCAGTTAAGGTGTGTTCGCGATGTGCCCAGCAGGGCCCATAACCTGTTGGAGCAGACTACATACACTGTGTTGGAGCAGACTACATATGCTGCACAGAGGAAGAGATGACACATTCCTTATAACCTACCTGGGGTTTAGTTAGTCTTAGAGCTAGGGTTTAGCAGAGGTAAGAATGTTGAAATTAAATCCTCATACATGCTGCATACATGAGGCCATGCATGCAGCACACACATGTTACTGCGCTTACTGCGCATACATGTGGTAAACACATTCCCAAGTCATGTGACATCCTTACTATTATGTATATAAGGAGAACCTGTACTATAGTAGATATACAGTGTGTTCTTACCTCTGCTAAACCCTAGCTCTAAGACTAACTAAACCCCAGGTAGGTTATAAGGAATGTGTCGTCTCTTCCTCTGTGCAGCGTATGTAGTCTGCTCCAACAAAGAACACTGTATATCTTCTACAGTACAGGTTCTCCTTATATACATAATAGTAAGGTTGTCACATGACTCAGGAATGTGTTTACCACATGTATGCGCAGTAAGCGCAGTAACATGTGTGTGCTGCATGGTTTGCCTCACGTATGCAGCATGTGTCAGAGATTTAATTTCAACACTTCTTGTAGGACAGCCTGCACGGTCCAGCTAGCAGAACAGTGGGTGTCACCCTAACATAATGTCAATAACAACTCAATAACAACTTAATACATGTTAATACCAAGTCAATACAAGTTTGTAACAAAGTCAATACCAAGTCAATACAAGTTTGTAATAAAGTCAGTAACAAGTTAATATGAGTTTGTAATTGAAGTCAATACATCAATAATGTGTTAGTTTGATAACAAGTTAGAGTTGAGTAACTGTACTAGGATTAAGCATTGTGTTATGTATATGCGAGCGGGCCCATGCCGGTGTGAGGCTGAGCGACCAAAGCGAGCGAACGCCATGACAAAGGCATGGGTCATAAGCTCGTAATACAATAACGAACGCGTTCCCGATCACTTTGCAATATCATTTTTCACGTGTAGTTGAGGTCCCGTGACATGTCTGAGGTTGAGCTAGGGGCGCTATCAACATCTAGTTTCTAAAGCTTACCGTGAGTGGTAGATGGTAAAATGTTACAGAATGAAACTTCAAAACAATGAGCCTCCAACGAGATAAAAAATTTGACCTTTAAAATTTGTTTAAGGACCTCTTCGAGGGGGGACTACCATGTCATGCATTCAACACGTGATGCCCCTTTGCTAAATTGTTCAAAAACTTTGTTAAATGTTATGCTCGTTCATTTATGCACATTCTGGTTCACACAGTCCAAATTGTTTAAAGGGCATATTCGGTTCAAAAGATGTCATTACAGTGATTTCGGTTCACTTATGCAAATTTCACCGTTCAGAATTTCTATAATCTTGGGTAATAGTATGCACGGTGTCTGCCTACCCAACTGGGTGCGATGCAACGGAGTACGGCGGGATGTATTGGGACACCTACGTGATAAGTTCTGACGCATTCATGAATCTCGGGCCGATCATGAAAAAATCTAGAGCAGCTCTACACTGTCATTTTCCTCGCTGTTCGTGACTCCGCATAGTATGTCCGCCCACGAAGAAGACTCTAAACAAAGCCTGCAAAAGAGCAGAATCCAGCGCGCATGTGATAAATGCAGACGAAAGAAGAGTGCGTTGGTAAAATCCGTTCAACTTCGTGGCACTGCGTTCCTGACTTCGTATTTAGCCCGATGTGAGGATGGTGTCTTATTGTCGAAATGCAATTCACAAACCATCCTACCTCTAGGCAACGGCGGGAAACCATGCTCTAACTGTGTTTCGTTCAACCTTGAGTGCAGTTATGTAAGTGTGACCAGGGTGCGTGTACCATACATCTCGGCGAAAACTTATTGAGCATTGATAGAAGCATGGGCGTACACGGTGAATGATATAGAGCCTTTTAACGACATATCTTACGCCATGCCCAGATACGTGGAAGATTTGGAAAATTGTGTGCAGAGAATGGAGAAAATCTTGCATAAGGTACAATTTCGTTTTGGAACCTACATTCTCGGCCTGACTGTTATGTGCAACGACAGCTGTGTCCTGACGGAGACATGCTGAAGGAACTTGATAATCACGACGCTGAGTGTAGCGTGAAGGCAATTGCTCCGGGGACTTCGGCGCAGCGTGCTACTCAAGTCATTAGCAACTTAGCAGATCCAGCAGCACCGTTGTATGATACACATGACTGTGATTTCGTTCAGTCTGACCATATGAAGAATCTATCTCTATACTCGTTGGAAGACAGGTTTTTCGGAAAATCGAGTCAGGCAATGCTGGTACGGAACGCAATCGATCTCAAGCGCCAGCACATGGGACAGAAAGATGTTACTCGGGCAATCTTGGATGCGAGACGTCCAGAATTTTGGAGAACACAACCAGTTTGTGATCACAATACTTTATGTATTCACACTTATCATGATTATTAGTGGGAAGAAGTGTCGAGCCGAGTCAAGATTCCGTCGCATACTTTTCCAGAAGACGACCTCCTACACACTCTCGTAAACATATACTTCGATGAAGTCAGCGTGTTCTTACCCCTACTTCATCGACCCACTTTCAAAAAATCTGTCGCCGCTGGCCAGCATTTGGCAGACTCGGGTTTCGGGCAGGTTGTTCTCTTAGTGTGCGCATTGGGGTCGAGGTACTCAGACGACCCACGTGTCCTCCTTGTTGACGATGTATCATCATATCACTCCGCTGGATGGAAATGGTTTGATCAGGTGCAGATAGTCAAGACGTCTTTCTTGATTCCGCCAACGTTATATGATTTACAATGCTACTGTGTAAGTGTCTCCGGTCTCTACATTCGAGATATGTGTATGCTGATAATTGAGCGCAGCTGGCAGCGCAATACATTCATGGATGTTCGGCTTCGCAACAGTGTTGGACCCTGATCGGGATCGGCGTTCGAATCGCGCAAGATGTGGGCGCGCATCGGAAGAAATACAAAACAGGTAACATGACTGTCGAAGATGAAATGTGGAAGCGTGCATTTTGGTATTTTCTGCTCCGTCGCCTCGCCATTTGTATATCACTGACACCCTCTCAGGGTCCTGTTCTGCTTAGATTGCTTGACCAGCTGTTCCCTTGGACGTCCCTGTGTTATCCAGGGTGAAGAGTATGTAATCATTATTGTCCATAAAAATATTATTTCGCTTATTTAAAGAACTTTCGTTCATAGTTTTGACATTGACCTCCCAGTTGAATGCGACGATGAATACTGGTATCATCTTGATCCCTCAAAGCGGTTCATGCAGCCGCCCCATATGCCATCCCTGACCTCTGCGTTCATTATCTATATCAAAATCCTCCAGATTCTAGGTTCTTCGCTTCGCAGCATTGTAGGTTTATTAACTTTCTTTCGTTATTATACATCTTCTGAGGCCATCATAAGTATTCCATCAACAAATCAAAAAAACTGTTCGAGTTCGACGGGACGCAGTGGGAACAACAGACGGTCGCGGAGCTGGATTCCGCTCTAAACAGATTGGCTGATTCCATACCTGACCGTTGTTCGTCCGCTTGTTTTCGTCCGGGTATTTGTTGACTCATGTGCACGTGTAGTGCGGTGGGATCCCAACCGCGAGGAAAACAGATCGTTCAAACAATCCGCATGGCTGTACTGCATATACCACTACGTTCAAATCATGATACACAAACCGTTTATCCCATCCGTGGGCAAACCTTCTCCATTGTCCTCGCCATCGCTCGCAATCTGTACAAATGCTGCTAGGTCATGCAGTCATATCATTGATGTGCATAGCCGCAGGTGCATGATGCAACCCCAGTTCCTGGTGGGTCCAAGTTCTTTAATATCTAAGCCTGATGTACCTAGTTGAGTATTTATACGCTATTTTAAGATTCCGGTGTTCATGTCAGGAATTGTTCTGCTGCTAAATATCTGGAGCAGGAAAAGAAACGGTTTATCTGCGGATCCGGCGAAGGAGATGAGAGAAGTACATGAATGTATGCAGATCCTCAAGCTGTGTGAAGTTCGGTATGTCGAGATCGAATGTTCAACGTCTTTGATGTTTAAAAGTGTTTCTTAGATGGCATCCGGCTGGCCGTTTATGGTAATTTCAAGTGTGGTTTAGCACAGTAATATTAACTTACTGTGATCTATACAGGGACATAGTGTATGAGCTGGCTAATGTCGGCGATCTGCCACTTCCTAATGTTACTCCACCCTACACGAAGGAACGAAAAGGATATCCCGATAATCTGCCATTGACAAATACACAATATTCCAACGTCTCGAGACCTTTAGATGCTGAAGAGAGCACGCATCAGTCCAAGTCATGCACGACTGCCGAACACACCACGGTGGCCGGCCAATCCCAGAAAGGCAGTATTCATACGTTGCCCATATATGGCGAGGAGTCAGGGCATCTGTCAGTAAATGGCGAAAATACATTTTTGCCCCTGAATGACTCTAATTTGAGCGCTGCCTTCTCGTATTGGAATGATGCCACTGCACATAATGCTGCTATGCACAGCACGTCGGTATCCACTTCACCTTTGCACCCATGCTCCTTGAACAGAAATGGTGCAGGATCTTCGTATTCCATGGATGGGCTCATTTTTGATACTCTCCGTTCAAACTACCCTAAACCTGCATTTGTTGGAGATTCCCGTTTATCTTCAAGTTCCTCGGGGTTTTCGAAGCCCCCGTCGCCCCAGCCGGACTTACATTCGACATCAGGCGATCAAGACCAGATACACACAGCTTCAGGAGAAAGGATTCTACATTCAGAGAATGCACAGACGGTGAACGATATGATCGACGGCAATACGATCGCCATGTGGTTAAATGCTTCAAGTGGTTTTGAGTGCGTCTATTCTTTCTTGTAATCATACATGATCCTAATTTGTGCATAGCCTGAACGAATGGGAGGCTTACTTCAATAGCATACGGTGATCAATTCGGTCCAGCTACGAAAGACAGAGTTATGGGACATCCCTGATCTGGCCTATCGTGATATACATCACATATTGAGTCATCGTAGTCGTTATTCCCGATAGAAAACATACCGTAGCAAAACATAAGAAACAGTGCTGAGATCTTGCATACGCGACCTGTGTTGCGTGTGTTCAAATTACTAAGGTAGAATTCATGCATAACCAACAAGAGAGCAGGTGTTTTGGTTGTGACACGAACGAGGATAGGCACCTATTCATCGAATGCGAACACTATGAAAGATGGAGGATGGAAACTGTTGAAAGAATGGTAGAGAAGACGAAGATCAAGTTGGTGGACAAAGGCTTGGGGGATACTACATACTCCTCTCAATAGATAAAGTCCATGTTCAAAAAACCAGGGGGTGACAGGATCCGAAATCTAGACATCCACTCATTTTTTTTAACGGACCTTCGGCGAGCCTCCCCCGCTTCTCCTTCTATATTTGGTATGTTTTGATTACTAATATCAACAAAAGAAAGTACGACGCAAATGTAGCCACTTCCCACCTGCATACTGTACAATAGCATGTCGCAGAGTCATCTACATACAAGCGGTGATTATGACCGTCGATTCTGCTTGCCCACCTTGCAAATTGGACATATTCATTTTTTTGGGCTGAAATTGTAACCCATGCATTCTGGACATATTCATTGTTTTGGGCTGAAATTGTAACCCATGCATTCGCGGTGGAACTGGTAAACCTGTGATACCACAGTCCCACACATGCAACTATTCAGATTGATCACTCTTTTCTTTTGAATGTGCCTGGTCCTTGAAATTTCAGTTGCCTGTGGGGAGCCGAGGTTCCCTCAAAAGAAGTTTCTGTTGGCTTGCACTCTTGTGGTTCTGGTGTGGCATTCTCTAATCATACCACATCATTCATGTGATCAGTTGGGTTTACAATCATCTCTCAGTTAATGGCAGGGATATTGTTGTTGAGAGGAAGGCCTCATGACTCATTGTGCAACAGGAATGTATTCATTGCCCACCTTTTCTTCCATGCCATTTCTCTCAGATGGTAGGGTTTTGGTTGATATTTTGATTGTATGTAATTATGTTGCTTCTGTGACTATTGAACAACAAACAATTTATGTATGCCCATCAGTCACCAGAGCTTCGGTGTCATAATTTTCTTTAGCAGCCCACCACCAGCACCTAGTGTGTTGAAATTGGGCAGTGGCACGCGCTTTAGGCGACACCGACACCAACACTAAACGGCCGTTGTGTACAGCCACAGTCATTAGTAACACCGCCTATTCATTTTAGATTTAATTACAGGGCGGTGTCCCACACTAGAATAAATATTCATTGTAAATAGTTTATTATCAAAAATTCAACAGGTTATGGGCCCTGGTCTTAACTGAATTTTCTCCCTCACGCTATAATCAAACTAACATAACACTACCCAGATCAAATTTAAACAATGGCCAACATTTCGAATGCTTCGATGCACACAAATGTTTACCAAATAGAACCCTTGACAGGTGCCAAGAATTACGCCATATGGAAGATCAAAATGATGGACATTTTGACAGGGCAAGATCTGTGGGAATATGTCGATGGATCAGCTACCCAGCCATCGGAAGTGGCCTTGCTGACAGCATGGCATAAGCAGGATCAGATGGTGCTGTCAATGATCTGTTTACGGGTGGCAGACAAAATGTTGGTGTACGTTGCAAGTTCAACGAGCGCATTGGAACTGTGGGGTACATTGAAGTCATTACTGGAGACTCAGGGGGCATTAGGAATAGTCCAGGCATGATGAAAGCTATTCTAGTCTCAATGCACGGAAGGAACACCCATTGATGAACACATTCGGACATTGCGTGGCTATCAGGAAGAGCTGCACAATCTGGAGCAGCAGATCGATGGAGAAGAATTTTCCATCATTTTGCTAACCTCACTCCTGAAAATTGGAATGATTACATTGAATCTGTAGACACCACTGCTCTGAAGGATGCTCTGGCACTTATTGCTCAAATTCTGGAACATGATCGAAGGCTTAGCCTACATAACTCAAATAATACAGCCCTGGTGGAAAAGCCTGGGAAAAGAATTAGTCCTAATATAACCTGCTATGGATGCAGAGAAAAGGGGCACATCAGCAAGCAGTGCAGGAACAAGTCCAAATTGGGAAAGGGGAGATCAGGAGGAAAGCAAAAGGGATCGACAGAAGCCCATGCAGCAGTGGATGAGGACTTTGCCTTTTGTGGAGATTGTGGGGATGACACTGCGCTAGCAGTCTCAACGGACTCTTGGTTGGCAGATTCAGCATGCACCTCACACATAGCATGAAATTGAAATATCTTCATTGACTACATTCCCACCCCTGGACACCAAATCTTGGGTTTCGGTAAATCTCCTGGGCTCGGATGAGGTTCGATACAGCTGGAATGCACCATGGACGGGAAAACCACAACACTTACCCTAAAGGATGTGGTACATGTGCCTGATGTGCCTTTCAACCTTATCTCGATCTCACATGCACTTGAAGCTGAGATCAAAGTTCTATTTGTAACACTGGGGATACAGTTCCAGGCAGCAAACAAGACAATCATTATGGAAGGTCAGGTCAAGAACCGGTTATTTGACATGGATGTCAAAGGTGTTGTCAAACAAGACCAAGCATACCCTGCCAGGAACAGCAGAACATGGGATGAATGGCATAGGATCTTCGGGCATCTGAACATGGGGTCAGTAAATATGCTCAAGAAAAAGGAAATGGTCTTGGGAATGAAAATGGATAGAACTGTGCAGCCAGCTGCTCAATGCCAAGTGTGCATTGTCACAAAACAGCATGTCCAGCCTTTTCCCAAGGAGGGCCAAACTGAGATCAAGGAGATTGGAGATCTGACAGTAAGCAATCTGTGGGGGCCAGCATGGACTAAAGCTCCAGGGGGAGATTGGTATTTCATCACATTTACTGATGGTGAGGTATGTCGCATGATGACATATTTCTTAAAGCAGAAATCTGAAGCACTTATGAAATTTAAGCAGTACAAAATTTTGTCGAAACTCAAACCGGTCGGAAGCTCAAGAAACTTCACATTGATGGTGCAGGAGAATTTCTTAGCAAGGAATTCAGGAAATTTTTACTTGACAATGGGATACGACTGGAAGTTACAGCCCTGCACTTGCCATCCCCAAATGGAATTGCTGAACATCTAAACTGAATCCTGGTAGAACATGCACATGCAATGTTACATCAGCACAGACTACCTCACTCCCTTTGGAGGGAGGTGATCACTTATGCAACCTATCTTAAAAACAGATCCCTGACACGATCGATCAAAGATCGTAAGGTACCCAATGAAGTCTTCTGGGGAGAGAAGCTAGACATATTGGGCCTGCAGGAGTTTGGCAGGCCTTGTTGAATTTTACAGCAGGATGTGAAAAACTCAAAGCTTGATCCAAAATCATGCCAATTTATTTTTGTGGGAATAGCTGATGGCACTAAGGGATACAGGTACTACAATTCCCAGACATGCCAAATCCTCACCTCTAGGAATGTGGTGTTCATGATAGAAGAGGACAATTCCAACATTGTAGAGGTCACTCATCCTGTGCCACTTGAGGGGGAGCATAAAACCAATGCCAAGCAGCCTACAGGTGACAGTGGGAATGGCACCACATCAGATACAGATCACTCACTGGAAAAGGAAATACACCAATCATTGCCATCTCGCATACCGGTTCCTCAGGAATGATCAAGCTGCATCCTTGTGAAACCACTCATCAACTACAGGTTACTTAATGATCTGAATCCATGCAGACCAAAGGAATGGAAGCATCATGTGCCAACTATGGAAGAGTCTGGCTACATCCTGATCGATTATGCAATGATCAGGGCAACATCCAAGGATGACCCACTCTCAGTGAAAGAAGCAAAAGGCAGATCAGATTGGCCAAAATGGAAGGAGGCGATGAACAACGAAATAACACAGTTAACCAAACAAGGTACTTACAAATTGGTTGACTTACCCCCTGATCACCAGGCAATTGCAAGCAAGTGGGTATATCACATCAAATGTGATCACACTGGGGAAATCTCGAAGCACAAGGCTAGGCTTGTAGCAAAAGGATGTTCCCAAATTCCGGGAATAGATTTTGTTAAAACCTTCATGCCAGTTATGCAGCTGGAAATGTTCTGGCTATTAATAGCACTCGCAATGAATTTAGGACTCATGATTCACGTGGTCAATGTGGTGGAAGCATATTGGAGGAGGTTATTTTCATGTTGCAACCACTGGAATATGATGACAGTAGTGGGCACGTGTGGCAACTCTTAAAACCTCTCTATGGCTTGAAACAGGTCGGATAGGCCTGGAACAATGAACTCAACCAAACAGTTCTCAAAATGAACTTTATGCAGCTTTTCTCAGATCAATGCATCTATATCAGGCACACTGATCATGATCTTCTGATCACATCAGTTCATATCGATAACATGACAATCCTAGGGATGGATGTTAATGCCATCATGGAAATGAAAGCCGAAATGAGGAAGTACTTTACAATCACAAATTTGGGAGAGGCAAAGCAGATCATGGGACTGGAATTAGAGAGGGACTTGGAAAGGGCCACTCTCAAAATTATGCAAGCCCAATATATCAAGAGGGTCCTGGAGAAGTTTGGGATGTCAGATTCACACCCTGTTAGCACACCACTGGACCCTAACATCAAATTGATCAAAACCCCTGATGACAAGCATCACAATATCCCAGAATATTGGAGTGCAATCAGATCACTCATGTATGCAGCGATAGGAATGCGACCTGACATCTCATTTGCAGTCCAAATGCTTAGTCAATTCATGAGCAACCATGGACCCACCCATTGGACTGCTGTCAAGCACATTTTCTGGTATCTCAATGGCACTTGCAAACTTGGGATCATTGACTGACAAGGGGGAGAAGTCGAACCCCTCACTTATTCGGATGCCGATTGGGGATCAAACATAAATGATCAAAAATCTATCTGCAGATATATCTTCCAGATGACTGGTGGTCCAATTTCTTGGCAATCAAAGAAGCAGCCAACGACTGCATTATCATCTATGGAAGCCAAGTACATGGCAGAAAGTCTAGCAATGCACCAAGTGCCAAGCAATCTGGTTAAGGACCCTTACTGCTGAACTTGGCATTTCCTACTCTGGACCCACCATCCTCAAGGTGGATAACCAAGGTGCTGATAGGTCCACTGCGTGCGCAAAGGTCTGGAGAAGGATTCAACTCATATCAACACATTATGACACGCACTCCAAATCATTATGAATGCCACGAAATCAACTTCGAACACTTTTCGATTTATTTCATACTATTTTGGACAACTTCAAACTACTTCGAACCATTTTGCGACATTTTGCAATACTTCAAACAACTTCGGCTATTGTATAGCTGTCTTGAAACACTTTCAATGCATGCTGCAGATTCAGAACAAACTATTTGTTGCATATTGAGCACTACTGGACATGAAGAGAGACTACAAGAAACTTAGAATACGATGATAGGTCCACTGCGCGCTTTAAAGTCTGGAGAAGTATTCCCACTCGTATTGACACATTACGACACATGCTCCGAACCACTACGAATGCCACTAAATCGACTTCGAACCATTTTTGCACGATTTCGCACTATTTCGAACAACTTCGCACTACTTCGAACCTTTTTGAATGCTTTGGAACCATTTTGCGACACTTTGAATGACTTCGGCTGCCATATAGTTGTCCTCAAACAATTTCGATACACGTTGCACATTTGGAACAACCCAACTCGCCGCATATCGAGTACTACTGGACAAAAGGAGGGATTACAAGAGACTTAGGATGTGATAAGTGCGTTTTTGTGTTTCATTGATATATTAAAGCAATAGAACAAGATCTATTACCATACTGGGACAATGTATGTTTTACTTATTATCATTTTTCATTTGTTTTGTGTTTTACAATACCTTTATTGCTGTGTACATTCCCTCATGTTTTACAATTGTTTTTATTTCCTTTTTAGTACTATCTCTTCATTTTGTATATAGACTTGTGTTAGATACTTAGAATAGGGCAAGAAACAGAACAACGGGGAACAGCACAAGTTACCCTCACAGTTATCGTCTGACTTAAGAGTCATTCTCTTGAGTCTTAGCTCGCATCGTATCTCTAAAAGTTCTGCGAAATATCGTGAACTTCCTCGAAACTATTGTATTCGCTCTCTGTTTTATCGCCCATCGCCTGTCTCCATTTGACAAACACCTCACATTCGTTAAACCCGCTGTTCGATATACTTCGAACCTCTTCGAACTTATTCGAAATATTTCGCGCATCTTCGAACTTATTCGAACTGCTTCGCATGCCTTCGAACTACTTTCGAACTCTTTCGAACAACTTTGTACGCCTATACAGACTTTTATCCACAGCCCTTACCATTTCGTGTTACTAAACATTATGTTTTGGTCTCAGCGGTGATATTTAGTACCACCTCGCACCCTTCCTCTGGCCTGTGTTATACCATCTGAAGCCATTAGTAGGTTTTGTTTGGGTTTCCGGGTTGAGTATCATCAACGATAAGTGTGGTTTTGTGTTTCATTGATATATTAAAGCAATAGAACAAGAAGTATTACCATACTGGGACAATGTACGTTTCACTTATTATAATTTTTCATTTGTTTTATGTTTTACAATACCTTTATTGTCTGACATATTGCCCCTTGTTCTACAATTGTTATTATTTCCTTTTTAGTACTATTTCTTCAAATTGTATATAGACTTGTATTAGTTAGTTAGAATGAGGAACAGAAATGAATGGGGAACAGATACAAGTCACCCTCTCACTTATCGTCAGATTTAAGAGTCATTCTCTTGAGTCATATCTTCATGTCATATCTCTAAATTCTGCAAAATATTGTGAACTTCCTCAAAACTATCGTATTCGCTTCTCGTGTTATCGCACATTGCCTATCGCCATTTGAAAAACACTTCACATTCATTATACTCACTCCTCGATAGACCTCGAACCTCTTCGAACCTACTTCAGACTATTTCACACATCTTTGAACCTATTTTGGACTCTTTCAAACACCTTAGTATGCCCTTACAGACTATTCACAACTCGATTCGTCCTTTCGCATCACTAAACACAATGTTTTGGTCTCAGCGGTGATATTTAGTACCAACTCGCACCCTTCCTCTGACTCATGTTATACCATCCGAAGCCATTTAGTAGGTTTTGGTTGGGTTTCTGGGTTGAGTACCATCATTTTGGAGCCCACCGTGAGGGGTTTCTAGATCATTTCATTGTTGAACCTCCACTCCTTTCTGGCACTCATTTTACCTAAAGGGGGCTCAATGATCTCGACTTTGAATTGAACTCATTTTGCCTCCAACCCTTCTGAACAACCAGGAGATCTTGATACAGTATCTCGACCATCGATAATACTATTTCGCACTCTTTCATCTTTCGCGCTTATGACAATGCTACTATCTTCAACCTTGAGAACATACAAACCACGACACCACACAAATTTTGACCTAGAGACCTCCGAAATCTACCTTGAACATTTTGACATCCTTTATGGTAGCTCCCAGTCATTCTACATCTCCAAAGTTTGATTTGAGATGACCTAAAAAACTGCGAAATTACTTTGAAGATCTCGAACTTTTGTTTATAACTTGCAGTATCACAGATTATGACCTAAAGAAGTGACACACTTGCAGATACATTGACTTGGACTCTTACGATCTCTGGGAATTGCTTCCAGAGTACGAACACAGCATATCATTTGATGAATTTCACATCGCAGTATTCAAATTCTATTCCGAAATAGAAGATGAACAAAAATACAGCATTTTGGACATGGATACACTTATTAATGAACAGCTTTGTACTGGTATTTTTGATGAAAATGATTTAGCAGCTTATTACAGGTCATTCTACAAGGTCACGAGCTTCCTTTGCTTGAAACATAGACTATCAGAACCTGAACAAAGTCAAGCTTTTCTTCAAGGCTTTGAAACAGACTTACAGACTAGAATTGTGGATTGTCTCGAAGTGAGGTTCGCTGATCATTATCCTGATGACCCATACATGCTGAATGACATCCACAATGCTGCAAAATTTGCTATAGCATCCTCGAACTTGTACTTTATTCCCCAGACATCGATTTCGACCTTGAATCTATTGCAATCCAGCACAAGAAGAGGATGTGTACAGATTACAGGTATTTGAATGAGTGGACAGTGAAGAATGCGTACCCTTTGCCATTGATCTCAGAGATAATTGACAAGGTGGGAAAGGCCAAAGTCTTTACAAAATTGGATTTATGCTGGGGGTACAACAATGTACGAATAAAGAAAGGAGATGAGTGCAAAGCAGCATTTGCCATGCATCGAGGATCCTTCGAGCCACTAGTCATGTTTTTTGGGATGACCAATAGTCCCCCAACTATCCAAAACATGATGAATGATATTTTCAAAGATGTGATAGACCAAGGCATGGTGATAATATTCATTGACAGAATGAAGAAAATCATGAGGCGATAGTACAGGAGGTGTTGAAGAGGTTGGGAGAGAATAATTTATTTGTTAAACCAGAGAAGTGTGTATTTGGAGCAAGCGAGATTGAGTTCTTGGGATTAAAGATTGGTCTTGATGGAATCAAGAACTCACCAATTTTTATCGCCACTTTGTTCATAATTTTTCCAAAATTTCCACACCATTACACAACCTTATGGGAAAGGGAGTAGTGTGGAGATGGGGAGAACAACAGCAGACAGCATTTGAGGAGTTGAAGAGAAAGTTTGTTGAAGAACCAATATTGGTCCCAGTAGATTTCACACATCCCTTATGAGTGGAATCAGATGCATCAGACTTTGCTACTGGAGCAGTATTATCAATGCTATGTGAAGATGACAAATGGCATCCTTGTGCATATTTGTCTAAAGGGTTGAATGATGTGGTGAGGAATTATGATGTGCATGATAAAGAGATGTTGGGAATAATATGAGCATTGGAAGCATGGAGACATTATTTGGAGGGATGTATGCATCAGATCAAGATCTGGACAGATCATCAAAATCTGCAGTACTTCATGTCTGCTAAAAAGCTTAACCGTCGACAAGCACATTGGGCATTATTCCTATCGTGCTTTAATTTTCACTTGGTCCACAAAGCGGGAAGCTTGATGAGGAAAGCAGATGCATTATCCAGATATACAGATCATAAAAGGGGAGTGGAGGAGGACAATAAAATACTACCCTACTCAAACCTGAATACTTTCGTATTTGTGCTATGCATCAAGGACATTTATTGGTGGATAGCTCAGAGACGGAAATGTTGTCTAAAATTAGGCAGTGTTCAGAGATGGATGATGAAGTGGTGGAAGTTGTGAAAGCTTTGAGGGGAGAGAAGAAAGGTAATATTAAAGGAGATGAATGGGTTGAAGAACAAGGATTAGTATTGTTCAGAGGAAAGGTCTATGTACTGAAGGATCAAGATTTATGAAGGGAGATCATATGGTTACATCATAACACACCAGCTGCTGGACATCCAGGAAGGTGGAAGACATTGGAGTTGGTAATGAGAAATTATTGGTGGCCCAGAATTTTAAAGTATGTGTTGGGGTATGTGGATGGATGTGACATGTGCATGAGGGGAAAGAAATTTTCAGAAAAACCTGCTGGGAAATTAATGCCAAACCTTATACCTAAAGCACCATGGTGAGATATATCTGTGGACTTCATCACAGGATTACCTGAAACTCAAGGATACGATGCAATATTTGTAGTATGCGACCGCTTCATGAAGGAAGTCTATATCATTCCTACTACTGCAGAAATCTCATCGTTGGGCTTGGCATGCCTCTATTTAAATCAGGTATGGTGGTTACATGGATTACCTGATACGGTTATCTCCAATCGTGGATCACAATTTGCTTCTGCATTTATGCAAGAGTTAAATTGGGGATTCAAACCAAATTATCTATGGCATATCACCCACAAACTGATGGGCAGACAGAGAGAATGAATCAGGAGTTGGAGCAGTACCTACGCATGTTTGTCAATCACCGACAAACTGACTGGCCTGAATGGTTGGCAATTGCAGAATTTTCTCACAATAATAAATTCCATTCAGCTACTTGCATGTCACCCTTCTTCGCTAATTATGGTTATCATCCCAGAATGGGAGTAGAACCTCGAAGGGAAGTCAAGGTACAATCAGTGGAGGACTTTGTGTCAAAAATGCAAAAGGTGCAGGAGGAAGCAGAGACAGCATTGATGAAAGCACATGATGATATGATGCGACATGCGGATCATACTCGGGCTGTTGCTCCAGAGTATAAAGTTGGTGACTTGGTATGGCTGAGTACCAAGGATCTGAATATTCCGTGACCTTCAAGAAAGCTTACAGAGAAGCAGTTATCCGATTTCTAAAATAATTTCACCCAATGCAGTAGTATTAAAATTACCTCAGTCATTCAAGATTGATCCTGAGATTAACATTTCCCATTTATGCCCTTACCTCCCACCCACTATTCCTGGTCAACAAACTACTCCACAGCCTCCAATAATGGTAGAAGGTGCTCCAGAATATATTGTGGAAGAGGTTTTGGACTTTTGTCTTTGATGAAATAAATTAGAGTTCTTAATCAAGTGGAAGAATTACATTGACGAAAATAATTCATGGGAGCCAGAAGAGAATTGTAAGCGAGCGTGCAAGGCAATTGCCCAATTCTTTAAATGTAATCCAAATGCTCCACATCACATTGCTAAGATGGTGTATGAGGAAATGAATTTCCGGTCTTACCAAAATTTCACAGAGGGGACAGATATGATATTTTCTCGCCTGGAAGTCGAGGCCTAAAAGGGGGGTAATGTTAGGAAACAGTTTCCTAACATGCCTATTATATAATACTATTTTTATTTTATTTTATTAAGTCTTGTAAGCTGTTGTTGACATCATTATTACCCTTTTCTTGATGCCAAAGAGCATGAAGGCCATCAGAAAAAGCTGCATTGGCCCCAGTCTCATCATTGGCCCCAGTTTCATCTGCTGTACTCTCTGTCATTCCTATTGCTGACTGACAATGTTGAGTTGTTGCTGTTGCCATTGCCGAGTAATAATTGGCTGACTCTGCCTCAGCTTTATCCTTCATCTCTTCAAATGTCTCCAGATATTTCATTTCAAAGTTAAAAGCATTGCAGATTGGCTAATCTGTCTGGTGCTGGACCAAAAGGTATGTGCCAACCTCCCATAGTTCAGCACAGTGGAAGTGCATGCCAGTCCAGCATTCAATGTGATGGAAGAAATTTTGCCTGTGTGTTATGTGCATACATGTCCAGCAAAGTGTGCTTCCTAGTGAACAATTGACACATCTCCAAATTGCCCATTTATTCAGTTGACAGTGGTTGCAAACTTGTTTGTCAATGGACCATGCCTGCTGAGCCAGGGATGCTTGCAGCAATTCATCCATTTGTTCCACAAACTGCAAGACATAGTCCCACTGTCTCTATTAGTTGTACAGTAGCTTACAAAACTGTTACAATGTTTTGCATATTTGTATAGATCAGTCTGTAAAATTGGAAATGAAATTTTAGAATTCTTAAAAATATTATGGTGCATACCTCAATATCACAAGAGGTTGCCTGAAATGTCAGGTTATGTGACATCATTTTATAAGTTAAATAAACCATTTAATTCAGTCACTCATTGTAACAGTTTTGTTGCACTGATTTTGTTGATTATTATAAACAGTTACAAACAATATCATGTGACTAGGTATATATAAGAGCTCTCCACCAGTTGACATCTCATTCCAAACCCCCACCAATCATGTGCAAGCTCTCTTCTTCATGTTCTTGAACTTCTTGATGCTGGCCTTTCAGTACACTAATTGCTCATCAAACTGGTCTCAGCACTGCTACTATTAGTTGCATTCACTCTGAGCACTGTTCTGACCAACCAAAGTCATCTGGTTGTTGACCCACTAAGCTTACTACTGCCGATATTGACTATGCCAGGCAGATTATTCATATGGGAAAGGTGGATAATGCCACTGAAGCAGCACATACACTCCAGGATATCACCAATACCCCCTTCTCTTCCCAAACACTTTGTCACCACCTCAAGAAATGAGGCATGAAACCTGTAGTCAAGTGAAAATGCCTCCTACTCAAGCCTCACTGCCACCATGCATGCATGATTGGAGTTTGCTGAGAGGCATGCTGAGTAGACACTGGAGGATTGGAAAATGATAATATGGTCAGATGAAACTGAAATTACCCAGTTGGGGTCAGATGGAAGAGAATATGTGTGGAAAGATAGTGATAAAGGTCTGAGTGATAGATTGGTTGAGGAAACAGTCAACTTTGGAGGTGGAAATTTGATGATGTGGGGGTGCATAGAGTGGAATGGTATTGGATATGCTACCAGGATTGAAGGAAGGGTGGATGCTGACCTTTATGTTAGCATAATGGAGGATGAACTTCAGAAAACACTAAAGTATTGGAGTAAAACTACTGATGATATTATCTTTCAACAGAATAATGACTCCAAGCATACCAGTAAGAAGGCCAAGAAATGGTTTGAGGACAATGATATTACTGTCCTCATGTGGCCTGCACAGTCTCCTGACCTAAATCCTATAGAACATCCATGGCATCACCTCAAAAAAAGGCTTGCAGGATATGAGGAGCCTGCTAACAGTGTTGCAGAGCTTTGGGAGGGTTCAGAAGGAATGAGAAGAGATTCCAAATAAGGTATGTCAGAAGTTGATTGAAAGCCTACCTAGAAGACTTGCAGCACTAGTTAGAGCAAAAAAAAGCTATACCAAGTACTAATTTATATCTAAAAAATGAGTGCAACAAAATTGTTACAACGAGTGACTGAATTAAATGGCTTATTTAACTCATAAAATAATGTCACATTACCCTGAGACTTTTTAGGCAACCCCTTGTGATATTGAGGTATGCTCCATAATATTTGTAAAAATCCTGAAATTCTATTGCCTATTTTAGAGACTGATCAATACAAATATGCACAATCTTGTAACAGTTTTATAAGCTACATATATGAGCCTCAATAAGTCAATCAGTGTCAGAGGCTGACCATGCCAATGTGTGGCTGAATCAGCTCATTGGCCACCTGACGTTCTTGCATATCCCATTCTGGAGCAAGATGAGGATCATCCTGTGTATTGGAAATTGATTCACAATCTTCTTCCATAACCACAGTTAAGAAGACCTTCATGCACTTTGTCTTTGGTCCATGTTTTGTGTTGACCTCAACTTCTACATGTGTTACAGTATCCACTGCATCATGATCATCCTCATGCAGAGGAGAATTCTTCTTTGATCTTCTCTTTCACTTGTAACAAGCTCTTGTCAGACTTATGATGATTCAAGAGGAATTAACGAGAGGAATTGACAGCCTATTCTACTAAGGCCATTGTACTATTGGTGGGATAGCTCATGTGCTGCGAGTGCCTCACATCTGGCATTGTTTAGGTTGGCGAGCCTTTGCTCAGTGGCAGGTAGGTTGGTTTTTTTGTATGTAGCAGGGATCACTTTGGGAAAGGCTCCAATCATTAGGACAAAGGGGGTGGACTTTATGGCAGAGTGGTGTTTCTGGTTGTGCATGAATTCTGCAGTTGTGAGATGGTTCTTCCATTTTGAAGGATTGTTTGTGCAGAAAATTCTGAGGTAAATTTCAAGTTCTTGATTATGGTAGGCTGTGCTCATGGCCAATTTGATTCCTAGCAGTCTTCTGAGTTCCTGGAACGTGTTTGCTGCAAATCATGGGTCTTGGTCCAATATCATGTGATCATATCTGAACCTGTATTGGATGGTAAGTCAGTGATGAAGTCCATAGTTACTAGCATGAAGGGTCGTGTGGCTTCCAATTTTATTGGCAGAAGGGGAGGGGTCATTGGATGTGTGTTCACCTTCATTTGTTGGCAAGTTGCACAGCCATCTACATAGATTTTGATGAAGACCATCATTCTGGGCCACCAGTAGTCCCTTTGTACCAGTTCTAGTGTTTTGAAGCATCCTGGGTACTCAGTGAGCACATTATCTTTTGACTATTTTTCTTCTTAAGTCTTTATTTTTTGGGACATAGCATCTGTCCCTGAAGAATATAACCCTTGGAGATAGTGTTTTCAGGTTTCTAATGCTCATATTATCCCCAGCAATTCCTGATCATAGATCTCATAGTTTCACTTGGTTGCAGAGAGAGTGTGTGAAATGTACCCACAAGGGTGCCAGTTGCCGTTGCCATCTGCCTGTTTCAGAACTGCCATGGTGGCATATTTTGATGCATCACTTTCTACCACAAAGGGTTTATTTGTATCTGGCATCAATAGCATGGGTGCTTCCATGAATTTGTGTTTGAGAGTCTCGAATGCTCCTTAACATTCATGATTCCAGTTGAACTTTTGTCCCCTCTTGGTGAGATCATTCAATGGCTTGGCGATTGCTGCAAAGTTTCTGATGAATCTGTGATAGAAGTTTCTAAAGCCTAGAAATGATCATACTCCCTTCACGCTGATGGGTGGTGGCCAATCATGTATCCCACTGAGTTTTGTTAGGTCCATGGTGAGCTCATCTAGTCGAAGGATTAACCTTAGGAATTCGACTTGTTGTATGTCGAATCTGGATTTCTCTGGTTTCAGATAGAGGTCATGCTCTGCTAGCCTTGCCAGGACTCATCTGGTTCTTTCCTTGTGTTCTTTTTGGTTTTTAAAAAAGATTAGGATGTCATCCATATAGATGACCACCCATCCTTCATTCAGCATACTATCTTGACCCCACTCTTCAGCTGGACCCACCTTTCGGTCAGTCACACAAAGCATCACGCCAGCTGAGTTCGGCAACCACATGAGTCATGTCACACTGTGATCAATGACAATTCATCCTCCGGAGCCTCTGGTCGCTGAACTCCCTCAGCCCCCAGCATCACGACGATGGACTTTATTCGACAATCTTATTATATACCTCTATAAAATGTGAGTTATAGACCTAGGGTCTTTGAAATGGCTGATAAATGTCGCTCGAAAAAGTGTGTGCCAAGGAAGCACCAAGGCCATTCTCGACAGTGGATGGTCCGGCCTGATTGTATTGCAGTGGTTCGTGGCCATGACGTCCGGGGCCTCGTTCAAATAATTCCGAGAACCTGGAACTTTGCTGTAGATTGGGGTGAGTCTTGAAATGTTCTTCAATCCGAGTGACAAGTTCATTGTTAGTGCCCTTATCTGACATGCTGAGTGCAAGTGCAAGTGCTCGAAGGTCATCCTTCTTGTATGATGAAATGCGGCCCGCAAAAGTCCTGTTGAGTGCATTCTCTGCAATGCGATAGTTCCATTGAGCGGTCTCAACACTTTTTTTCTTATCCTTCTCTGCTGCAATACGCTCGTGCTCCCTCCGTTCTGCATCCTCTCGGTCAAATGCAGCACAATGGTCCCTTGATGTCAGGAAGCGAGCTTTGATTTTTTTTGAGCCTCGTTCTCTTTTCTTCGTCAGGTTACTCAGCTGTTCTCGAACCTCCTTGAGTTCTCATTGAATCGAAGTGCAGTGGGCATTTGCAGTGCTTATCTGGCCAAGTGCATGGCCAAGCACTTGATGGGTGGTGAAAAGCTGCTGCCTGAGGGCTCGGATTTCTGCAAGTCACTCCTCTGTGGATAGCATACTATCCTCTGCTAGTGACACTGACTTCAGAGGTGCAGTGGTGAGTTGAGCTGTCACAGAGCGAGTCATGTGAATAACACTTGTTTCCATATTTGCTATAGATGCCATGAAGCTTGAGATCGGATGTGCAGGTGTAGTGTCCGTCACTGCTGGGGTGTCTGGTTGCTCATTGTTGCTATTGTTTGTTTCTGTATCAGAACTCCCGTCTTTGGCAAATGGCTGTAAAACTGAAACATCATCACTATCGGCTGATGGATCATAGTCCTCCTCCTCCTCGTCCATATATTCTGTGTCCGACGGGTCGATTGGATCTGAAGATGGGACATCCAGGGGAAATGATTCAGGAACGTGCACCATAGATGATGATGCCTTGCTTGGTGCGAAGTCTTCATCTTGAAATATGTCCCGGTTGACTGGGTATATCCCTGTCTTTTCAAAGGCCTTTGTGATAAGTTCTTTTGTAAATGCTGCCCGAGTGCTCTGAACATATATTGGAATGATGGTGAAGCAGTTTATCTGGCCTTTCTTCTTCGAATATTGCTCATCACAAGCATCCTGCCATTTTTGCTGGACCTGGGCGAAGACTGCAATGTCCAGAGGCTGGCACTTATGTGTTGTCTTGGATGGAAATCAGAAGATAATAATCTCGAGGTTATTTTCATCAAGATGCTTGTAGATTGTGCACTGGAGCTCTGGTGTTTCGTGCGTATCATGTCCATCCATAAAGAGAACAATTGGCTTGAGCATATCGGTGCGGAGCTGTTTTGCAACAGGAATAAAAACATCCTCGAGCCACCATTCACAATTGAATGTGTCTGTCCATCCAGTTGGAGAAAAATAAATGCTTTAACTATTGTAAGTATCCCATGAGAGTTTCAGCAGTTGAAATGAAACAATCTAACCTTCCCCACTCATCATCTTCAAGGTGGCGGCGAAGATCAGGCCGCGATCCATTTTGTAGACAGAAAGAGGGTGGAATGACATCACCTGCAGCTGAAATGCACTCGAGAACCATGACTAGCTCGAGATTATCGCTTGCAATGCGTGTCTTGTTCTTCTGTGCCACAAAGTAATAGTACTTCTTCCTCCGCTTTCCATGACCACCACCCAGCTGAATTCCTTTCTCATCCATGTTCCATATATGTTCCGGAGGGATACCACCATATTATGCATGGAGTTGTTCGATCTTGTCAAAATAATCATTGATTATAGTCTTGTTGAAGTGTTTTGCACGTTTGGGATCGAGTCTGGTGGGCTTCACAGCAGTAATATCAGGGTGACGCTTAATAAACTTCAGGTGCCATTTCTTTCCAATTTCCTTGCCTGAAATTTCAGCTGCCCGGAAGCGGAGTTCTTCCAGCGTGAAGGGCAGACCCATCTGAGCCCGGTGCTTTAGCCAATCAAGGAGTGTGCTCTCCTCTGCAGGTGTGAGTTTCTGCTGTTTTGTGCATGCAGTCTCCCAGCTCTCATGGCGATGTTTTGCCCTATCTGTAACTGTAGACCTTGGAACCTGTCACATACATGTCAGAATTGCCCTTAATGCATGAAAAAATTCAGACCCCATTAATTATAGAAGCTTTCCGGAATGAGGATGCATCTGAATCTCCGACAAGAGCTATTGTCTCCTGAATGACAGATTCATAATCTGGATCATCAGTCCTTCGATCTTTGCATCGTGTCCTCTGACGCGATGCAGGCATAAATAGGTCCAGCAAGGTGCTCACATGTCAGTGATGCGACGCGAGCACAGGATGACATAATTTGATGTGGGACAAACTCCGACCTGGCAGGCTTCGGCAAGCGTGACAGGCCACCGTTTTTAGACCCCATTGAAAACCTCAATTCTTGCCTTAGAGATGCTTAGAATATCAAGACATAATGGGTTGGATGCCAAGTACCAAATCCGATACGAAATGGACAAGAAATAAGCAAGATATTTCGAGTGACCGAAAGGTGGGTCCGGCCAAAGAGTGGGGTCAAGATAGTATCTCAGAAAATGTCATTCATCATTGCTTGGAATGTGGCTGGAGAGTTGCAGAGTCTGAAGAACATAACTTTAGGCTTGAACAGCCCATTGTTAGTGTTAAACATGGCCTTCCACTTATCCCCCTCCTTGATTCTGATGTTGTGATAGCCCCATTTGATGTCTAACTTTGTGAACCATCTAGCTCCTTTTAATTTGTTGAGTAGATCCCCAATCAGGGAAAGGGGATAAGTGTTCTTGATGGTCCCATCATTTAGATACTGGTAGTCTTGGCAGGGTCATAGTGCATTGGAGTCCTTTTTTGCAATGAAGAAGAAAGGGAACACCATCGGTGATTTGGATGGAACAATGTATCCTTTTCATAGGTTTTCCTCAATGAATTTGTCCAGCTTCTTCTGTTCCATGGGAGTGACAGGGTAGACCTTGCAATCATTTGAAATAAAATCTGGTTTTAGTTTTATTGCATGGTCCAATGGCCTTGACTCAGGGAATCTCTTCAATGCCACCTTGTCGAACACCTTTCAGAACTCTCTATATTTTTCTGGGAGTAAATCATCCAGGGATTGTTTTCCTTCCCTGGTTTCACTTTTGTGGGCAAATCTCTGTGAAATGAATGTTTTTACTTGAATGTGCATGGTGTTAAAGAAAGTGATTCTGCCAGTTGATCTAGATTGGGTGAGACAGGATATGTGCCTGAGCTTGTGATAACTCGGTGGGAGATAGTCATGTTTATTGGTGAGAGTGGCTTCACTGGTTTTGAACACCCCTATCATGGGCTCTTCTTTGATGTATGCAAATAGTATGTCCATGTCTTCCTGATTTTCCTCGGTATTGAGTGATATGTGGATTCCTGCAGCATCTAGTATCAGCATCTGTGGATCATTGTTGAGTCTCCTGAGAGTCAGGCTCAACATTACTCTCAGTCCATGTGACCCCTTGTCATCTATCATGGAACCCTGGTCACCATTAGTAGCATCTTGTTCGATCATAACTCAGATCTTGCTGAGGAGGAGTTTTCCAGTGGTTTTAAGGGAGAGGATATTTTTCTCCCAGTCAATCCTCGGGTTTTTCTCCTGTATCCATGGGAATCCCAAAATCACTCTTTCTTTTCCCAGCCCTGTCACCAAAAGCCTAGTCTTCTCTTCTTCCCCTGCTATCCCCATGTCGATGTTGACATAGTGAATGATTGTTCCATTTTTGTTCAGTGTTTTATCAATGTTTTTTGCCAGTATCTTCTGTGGGAGTGGTCATTTCTTTATTTTATACTTTTTGACTACCCTGTGGTCGATGAATGTCACTCCCACCCCTGAATCGATGAGGGCAGGTAGTTCGACAGTTTTATTTTCTGATGTAAAGTGAATCAGGATGTGCATAAATTGACTACTCACATCTGCTATGAGTACAGAAGAAATAATTATTTGGGTGGGGTCCATCGTCGATCCAGTCTGCCTCTTTAAAAACCCTGCTCAACCATAAGATTAAGGACCACATCTTTATCCTCTTCCTACAGTTCATTTACCAATGCTTGGATCTTTGCATAATGGTCATTTAGTGTCTTCTTCACTTCTGGTTTCTTTGTTTCTTTGTTTCTTTGTTTCTTTGGAGGAGGTTCTTTCCCATCTTTATGGTCAGAAGCTCAGTGCCCCACCTTGTGGCAAATGAAACATTTTCCCTTCTTTATGTGCTCTAGTCTCTCTGCATAAGAGAGTCAAGTGGCATCCACATTCATGATGTTCAGATCTTTCTTAGGCATCCCTCCCCCTCTACTTCTGCTATATATCCTCTCTTTTATCATCTTTGCCCTCTTTAAATGTCCTTCAGCCCAGGCTGAGTGGGTGTACCATCCTTCAATATTGTCTGGGGGGTTTTCCATTCCAAAGGCCTTATCCAAGATCTTGTTGTTGAGTCCTTCAACAAAGTACTTGATAAGAGCACTATCTTCTCTAATCTTTGTCAGTAAGTGAGGGCTTTAAACAGTGCAATGTACTCATCGACCCCCTTCCCTCCTTGTGAGAGACTTCTTAATTGTGTTCTCACATTTTCTGTGTCGTCAATAGGCGAGAAGGCATTTTCTAGCTTTTCTGCAAAGTTTCCAAAACTGTCCCAGGGTATGTCATGCCAGTACCTCTCTTCCAGGTAGGCCTGTTTCCATCCCCCCGCTGTTCCCCCATTCATGTAGGATAGCACAAAGAGGATCTTGTGCCAGTCGTTTTCAAATGCCTTCTGGTTTGCATCGATGTATGTACCACATTGGAGAAGGAAGAGCATTGTTTTGGTTTGATCACCATCGAAATTGGAGGGTGGCCAGATCCTGACTGCAGTGGGTTGTCAGCTGGAAGAATAATATGCTGAAGAACAGAGGTCTGTGGAGGCAGTGAGGTTGGCAGTGCATCCATGTTGGAAAAGTGGATGGTGATAATCCTGTCGAGAGGGCTGAGAGTAGAAGGAGGTCTGGGGCTGCAGATGTCTGCATTGGTTCTGATGTGAATTTGTTTGCACGTTGTGACATCGATCTGTGTTTCTGATGCTCATAAGAACCAGCCAGTAGTGAGAGCAGTTTCTGCCTAAACTAGTTCAGTTGGCAGGACAAGATCAGCTTGACCTTTTGTTATGGCTAAAGCTCTTATTAGTATTGTTCATCAAATATCTTGTTCAGGCAAAGATTGAAGTCGCTGATAAGCAACTTATGAGGATGACTTAGAGCATGAGTAAGAGCATTTGAAAAAGCTAGGTCAAGCTAATTGACCTAGCTGTTGTATTGTCCTATTTATACAAATGAGAACAATAACAGTTGCTAAACTAGTGAACATAATAGTATGAGAAGAAACCAGTTTGAATACAGTAATGTGTGAATAAGTTGTCGAGATGCATGTGCACACATACAATAGAGTGGAAAAGAAGATAATGAGATTAGTAAAGGGTGCACGGTAGAACAATAAGAAAGAAAGGGTGTATGGTAGAGTGCACACAGTAGAACAATAAGAATGAATGACCAATCATAACAAGTTATGTCAAGACTTTATGTGTATCAGATCTTGCTTCAAGGTCGGCAATGCAACTTAACACCACCACACTACAAACCTGACTTGCAATGACTCAGGATGAGTCCCCTATTCTGCCCACACCATGGAAAGGATCACAATACAAGAAAAAAAATCTGGGGGAATGGTTTATGTTGTATGTTAAGCAGAATTACAGTATGATGACTTCTAATTCTACAAACCGTTACTTATCTCTATGCAGAACTGGCCAACAATGGTAATCATAGTTGCCATATACCATTCAAAGCAATTGCTGATTGAACCTGTTTATTCATCAATCCTGAATATCTCCCAGGAAGATTTAAATTCAGAGACCCATGGAACATGCACAAGAGCATCATACAATACTTTTTTGACCATGTTCTGCAGCATCAAACAGCACAGGGCCCTGAAAAAGCATTCAGGTCCAAAGGAATCAAAGCGAGTGATGGAAGTGTGTCTTCTGCACACTATTTTAATGATTTGAATAACCCTTCACCTGCCCAATGCATTTCCAAATGGACTGGCCAAAGGAATGCTGATATTGTGCCCAATGCCATATCCATTACTGGGTCTGAAGCGCATGCCACTGCTGAACTGAGGCTGGTGCCAATACTGATGCCATTGCCAGTTCCTTTCACAACCTGCATGCTCAGTCAAGAGGCTGAAGACATGCAAAAGGCAAAACCAAGCAAAACCAACCTCGCGAAAGATCAATGACAGGACAGGCCCTCAACTCTGATCCCCCCGATTCCTTACAAATCATGGATACAATTCAGTCAAACTACATATGTACAAGTAAATCAAATGGCAATGGACATGCTTTGTGAAACTAGTGCCACTCAACAACAGCCCATTAATGGTCCTGGTGATGGTGAACCAGAGTATCTTGTTCCTCAACGCAGTTATGTGATATACATCACATCCATGTCACTTGTAAATGACAATGTGAATGGCACCCCATGCCCAATTAGGGTTTATCATGGGTCACACCATAGGTAAAGTTTCACACACCACACATGCACCTGTTAACACTGCACCTGTTTTAATACTGCAACCGCAGTGACAGGTTTTTGCTATGGTCTGCTGTGAGACACCACAGGTGTGACACCACACATATACACTGTGGTTTTGACTTTTTTTGCTCTCCTAATTTATGTTCTATACTGTTAAATATAGTGTATTGTATTGTATAAACTTCAAACAACTTAACATTATATTGTATAGACCTCAACTAACTTAACTACACCCTGTATTATACATAGAATGCATGTGAGAGAGTTGATCCAAGTAGTCCCAAAAAGGCAATAAACTGAGAATAGCTTAACTGCAACATTACATGCCATTGATTGGACAATGGAGGGAGTCCATTCCATAGGTTGATGAGTGAAATATACACAAAATGATATATTTTGGAGTCATATTTCCAATCACATGCTTTGCCACTTTCTTGAGCATTCTCCCTCAACTTCTCAACAGGTCGACTTTGGACCTGGTGCTACCTATGGAATGGACTGCCCTCTGTCTATACCCACTGTCCAATCAATGGCACATAATGTTGCAGTTGAGCTATTCTCAGTTCATTGCCTTTTTGGGACTACTTGGTTCAACTCTCTCATGCATTCTATAGCCTCTACTGCTATTTGTGTGGTTTATAACTCAATGGAATCTGTCTTAATACAAGATATTACCATTATCCTTGCACTACATTGAGAGATAGAAATTCTGTAGGCCTTGGGTGAGTGACTCCATCCCAACTCAATATACTGACCATCTACCTCTCTTGTATAGACTTGTGGACTGTTCCAATGTGCCAATTCTACTTTTACTACATTGATATGCTTGTATATAAAGCCGCTGATGAGTCCTATAAGCAAGCATAGAGTAAGAAAGGAAATAGGTGAGTGAATGAAGACCCTACTTTGTTAGAATAAACTATTGGCTATATGGACCACCTGTAGGCTATAAATGAAGGAAAATAAACCAAGATAAACATGTAGAAGGGGTTTTATAGTAGGTATGGTGTGTGACCCATGGTGAGCAAAGTTCACATCTGTTGATGGGGAACCCATGCCTTGGTGAGCCAGTGTTATGTTATCTAAACTTGCCTCGATTTGCTGTCTATGACCTTGAACTTCATCAGATCGACATCAAGGATGCCTAGCTTAATGGTGAACTTACCTCTTGTGTGACAACCCCCTGGCTACCCAGCTCCCAACTTGTCTGGTCTTGTCTGGCTACTCATCAAAATCCTGTATCGCTTGAAGCAGTCAGCTTGCCATTGGTACCAGAAACTCATTGAGATTCTTTGTACTCACCTTGGTTTCAAGAGGTGTGACATGGACCAAGCCATATTCTTTCATCACCAAGGTGAGGATTTGATGATTATTCTTGTCCATGTTGATGATTGCACTATCACAGCCACAGATTTGGATTTCATCATCGAGTTCAAACAGAATGTTGCCAAGGATGTTGAAATATCTGATTTGGGTGAATTACATTGGCTACTTGGCATCAAAATCAAACATGACTGTGACCGTCACACTATACACATTTCCCAATGTTCCTATATTGATTCTATAATTCATCGCTATAATTTTCAGGACTTGAAACCAGTTTCCACACCTATGGAAACCCATCTTTGTCTCTCCACCTCCCAGTTACCTTCAACAACTGCCAAAATTGCCCAAATGCATGATATCCCCTACCATGAGGCTGTTGGCTCCCTTATGTATGCCTCTCTTGGCACTCTACCCAATATGTCATTGGCTGTTCAGACTATGTCGACAGGTGCTGGAAGTGAGGTGTTACTGGCAGTGGGCATTTCGATGAAGTCCCATTCCTCCCCCTCTAAATGTTCTGCTGATGATTCAGTCTTGTCATAGTAGACATTTTTTTCTGTTGTCACAGTCCGCTTATCCAGCCAATAGACCCAAATCCCCTCGCTCCGCTGATAGGTCCACTGTGCATGCTAAGGTCTGGAGAAGCTTTCTACTTGTATCAACACATTATAACATGCACTTTGAATCACTATGAACACCACAAAATCAACTTCAAATCATTTATTTCACACTATTTTGGATGACTTTGAACTACTTTGAACTATTTCGTGATATTTTGCAACACTTGTTTTATTGATATACTTTTACTATATGGGAACACTATATGTTTCATCATTTATTATTTCTCATTTGCTTCATGATCTACAAGTCCTCATTTTTGATATCTTTGCCTCATGTTTTACACATGTTCTTATTTCCTTCTTACTATTATCTCTTCATTTTGTATATAGACTTGTATTAGTTAGTTAAAATGGAGAACATAACAACTTGGAACAGCACAAGTTACCCTCTCGCTATCATCAGATTTAAGAGTCGCTCTCTTGAGTTTTAGTTCGCATCGAATCTCTAAGTTCTGCAAAATATCGCGAACTTCTTCGAAATTATCATATTCGCTCTCCGTTTTATTGCATATTGCCTATTGCCTTTTGACAAACACTTTACATTCATTAAACTCGCTTTTCCATATACTTTGAACCTTTTTGAACCTATTCAAACTTATTTGGACTACTTCGCATGACTTCGAACCTTTTCGAACCTTTTTCGAACCCCTTTGCACATATTTGAACCTCTTTCAAACTCTTTCGAACACCTTCATATGCCTATACATCCTATTCACCACACCCCTTACCATTTTGCATTACTAAACATTATGTTTTGGTCTCAGTGGTGATATTTAGTACCACATCGCACCCTTCCTCTGACTCGTATTATACCATCTGAAGCCATTTAGTAGGTTTTGTTTCAGTTTCCAGGTTGAGTATCATCATTTTGGAGCCCACCACGAGGGGTTTCTAGATCATTTCATTGTTAAACCTCCACTCCTTTCCAGCACTCATTTCACCACAGGAGGCTCAATGATCTTGACTTCAAATTGAACTTGTTTTGCCTCCAACCCTCCTGAACAACCAGGAGATCTTGATATAGCATGTTGCCCCTCGATACTATTATTTCGAAATCTTTTGCCCTTTGCACTTACAACATCGCTACTATTGTCGACCTCGAAAACATATGAACTATGACACTGCATGAATCTCGACCTTGTGAGCTCCAAAATCTACCTCAAACATGTCGACATCCTTTATGCCAGCTCCCAGACATTCTACATCTCTGAAGTTTGATTTGAGATGACCTAAAGAACTTCGAAATTACTTCGAAGACTTTGAAATTTTGTTTATAACTTGCAGTATTACAGATCACAACTTGAAAAAATGACATGCTTGCAGATACATTGACTTCGACTCTCACGAGCTCTGGGAATTGCTTCCAGAATACGAACCCGGCACTTCATTTGACAAATTTTGCATTGCAGTATTCAAGTTCTATCCCGAAATAGAAGACAAACAAAAATACAGCATTTCGGACATCGATTTACTTGTTGACAAGCAGCTTCACACCAGTATTTTTAATGAAAATGATTTAGCAGTTTATTACAGGTCATTCTACAAGGTCACCAGCTTTCTTTGATCGAAACATAGACTTTCAGAAGCTGAGCAGAGTCGAGCTTTTGCTCGAGGCTTTCAAACAAAGTTATGGAATAGAATTGTGGATCATCTTGAAGTGAAGTTCCCTGATCACTATTCTGATGACCCATATATGCTGAATGACATCCACGATGCTGAGAAATTTGCTATAGCATCCTCGAATTTGTATTCTATTCCACAGCAATCAATTTCAACCTCAAATCTATCGCAATCTAGCACATCACTCGATTACAAAAATGTTTTGCACATCCTTGAAAATTTCGCATCAAACTTTGCATTAGTTATCGCAGCTTCGAATTCGACCAAATCAGCACCCGGAGTATCCATCTCAACCTTGTTCATCGCTGAAATCGCACCTTCGACTACATTGAATTTAGCACCTGATAGTATACCTCACAGCTCGAATGATTCAAATGACTTTGAAGCTCGTATCGTGACCCTCAAACAAAAACTAGCCCTCGAAAAACAGCTTGTGCTCAAACAAGAAAATATCGCACTTTGAAATCATCATGTTGCACCTCCTGGTCTTCATCGCATTGCCCCAGCTTTGTTGCCCACATCCATTCCAATTCCATCATCTTCACCTTCGGTAATTCCAACCCAGTCCACTTCGATGATTGCACCTTCATCAGCTTCGAACTCGATCTCGCCCCCGATATCTTTGTCGCATTTGCCCCCACCATTACCTATTTTGACCTCGACTCACTGTTTACCACTACTAGTATTCTCGTCTTCGATCTCATCATCTGTGCCCTCTCACGTCTTACCATCTACTTTGATATCACCTTTGCCCTCAACACTAAATTCGCATTCGAATTCACCTTCGAAGCCCAGTATAGTGCTTGAAGCTCCATCCCCATCGCATACCTACAGCCATCGCCTTGAGATTCATCTACCCCTTATCCCCCAAAATTTGCTTACATCCATCACTAACAAAAATCTTCTTGACCTCGTTTTCGCCTCCTCAATTTCGCGTCCAATTTTGATTCGACCAGTCGCTCGACTCGATTATTATGACCATGGTTAGCCCCATCGACATCAATTGAATTCACCTATTTTCTTTCTATTTTTTTGCATTTCGACCTTGTTCTATTTATCAAAAACATTTTATTATCCTCAACATTCCTCAAAACAGCCTCGACAGTTTTCGCCTCTATTCACCCATGTAGGCCTTCGATAACCTCAATCTCGACCTTGATATCTTTTGAAAATACCTTACAATTATTTTCCTTTCACTGAATCTTCTTGACATTGACTTCGAACATCTTGAAAAGCCTCGAACACCCCCGAACCTTGACAAAAATACTTTCAAAGACTTTTGAACCCTTGAAAATAAATAACTATACCTTTTTGTTATTCTTCTATGTTTTTTCACTCTTCTTATTGATACCTTTCGAACCTCAGAAGACTCAAATATCAAATCCGAAGAAATACAAAAGAAAAACCCCTCTACTCCTCTAACATCTCTTCCAACATTTCTATCTCCCTCCCCAACACTTCCATCTCCACCTTCTTCTGCGCCAATTTTTCAGCAATAATCCGTCACCACACTGCCCAATCTTCCTCAATATCTTCAATGTCCTTGACCCTTCGAACTGCCCTCGCCTTCGCCTTCGCTTTTGATGACCTCTTTCTCTCCTTCGATGCCTTTGAAGGCCCTGTTACTGGCTCAACATCTTCAAATGGGCCCACGACACGAATTCAACAAACTACAAAATTCGAACAAACATTAACAATTACTTTGAAGCAGTTTTGAACAGACTTTGTACCTGATTTTGTGCGCAAATCCCATTTCAAGCTCTCAAATTTCTTCGCTTCACCTTTGTAAAGCCCTCACCTTGACAATCCCACCCAGTAGCACCCCTGTGCCTCCTGGGTACATTTCGAATATTTGGCTGCGCCTTCTTTGACAATGCAGCATGACTAGAACTTGAACCCAGCACATTGATCACACTATGAAAGCATTAGTACCTTGAAAATTCTTCGAAAGTGAAGAAAAACACTTACCAAGCCCTCAAAGTCGAGGAGCCTGCTCGATTCTACCCACATCCACTTTGCATCCCCCGTGCCCTTGAACTCTGCCTCCTCGACATCACCCTCTTCATCTTCAACCTCTGCGACTTTCTGTTTCACCACCCTTACTATGGGTAGCTCATCCTTGCCCTCATCCTCGTCTTCATCTCCAGCCTCTGCTGTTTCTATAGCCTTCGACTCAGCCTCGAACTCTGCATTCCATCATTGCAATACTTCCTTCAAGATTGTCTTCATGCAAAATTCGGCCAGAACGACATTACGACCTTCCTGTAATGCAACGTTTCGGGCCTTGAGCCACCCCCTTTTCACTGCCTCCTTCTCCTCTCAAACACATTTCGCTTCTTCCTCCCTTGTCTTGCATTGGATCTCTTCTGCTAAATCCACAAATAATAATTCTCCACCCCACAAAATCCACTCATGTTGAGTCATTGGTTTATAAAGTTCAAAAACCTCATCAATGACCTTTTGAATGGCCATGTCACATTCTTCGCAAAGATCTTCAGCGAGTTCATCATACTCTGCCTATATGAAATGTTTTAGCACCTTTTACCATGAATAAATGAGCAGCAGACATACCATTTTTGCACAGAAAGCCCACCCCCAGACTTTGAAATTGAGATGTGCTGCAGTGCCATGCTCAGGCATTGATTTCACATATTTGATAACTTCAGCATTGAGTTCTGCGAGAAGAGACATGACAAAAGCTAGAGGTGATGGATGAAGAAGAACGAGAAGTATTTCAAACCTCGCTAAGTTTTCAACATGATCATGCATTTCGATCAGCTGACTGGGACAGTCAGGATTTCAGTAATAGGGAGGATGATAGGTCCACTGCGCATGCTAAGGTCTGGAGAAGCTTTCCACTCATATCGACATATTACGACATGCACTCCAAATCACTACGAATGCCACAAAATCAACTTCAAACACTTTTCGATCTATTTTGCACTATTTTGGACAACTTTGAACTACTTTGAACTATTTTGTGACATTTTGCAACACTTTGAACAACTTCGGCTGCTGTATAGTTGTCTTAAAACACTTTCGATACATGATGCTCAACTGGAGTGAGCTATTTAGTCACATATCGAGCACTACCAGACACAAGGAGAGAGTACAAAAGACTTAGAATGCAATAAGTGCATTTTTGTATTTCATTGATATACTTTTACTATATGGGAACACTATATGTTTCATCATTTATTATTTCTCATTTGTTTTATGATCTACAAGTCCTCATTGTTTGATATATTTGCCTCATGTTTTACACATGTTCTTATTTCCTTTTTAGTACTATTTCTTCATTTTGTATATAGACTTGTATTAGTTAGTTAGAATGGAGAATATAACAATGGGGAACAGCACAAGTTACCCTCTCGCTATCATCAGATTTAAGAGTCGCTCTCATGAGTCTTAGTTCATGTTGTATCTCTAAGTTCTGCGAAATATTGTGAACTTCTTCGAAATTATCATATTCGCTCTCCATTTTATTGCATATTGCCTATCACCTTTCAACAAACACTTCACATTCATTAAACTCGCTTTGCCATATACTTTGAACCTTTTCAAATTTATTCAAACTTATTTGGACTACTTCGCACAACTTCGAACCTTTGCCAACCTTTTTCGAATCCCTTCACACATATTTGAACCTCTTTCGAACTCTTTATAACACCTTTGTATGCCTATACAGACTATTTGCCACACCCCTTACCATTTCATGTTACTAAACATTATGTTTTGGTCTCAGTGGTGATATTTAGTACCATCTCGCACTCTTCCTCTGACTCATGTTATACCATCTGAAGCCATTTAGTAGGTTTTGTTTGGGTTTCCTGGTTGGGTATCATCATTGTAAGCTGGAATGTGGTTGATGGAATGCATATTGACCATGTCCACAAGCTCTTCATGAGCAGCATCTGTTGTAACAGGCCAATTCTTAATGCAGGTGAAGTCAGTTGTAAGATGTAGTTGTAACTGCTTCAGTTATTGGTTCTTACAATGTTTGTCAGCTTTTTTCTCAATGATGACACCAGAACTGTCATTATCTAAGAAATCATTGTGAGATACTGTTGATGGTGTTTCAGTCATCAATACTGACCAGATTCATCACTCTTCTTCTTACTGCCATTGCCACTATCACCAGTATTGCTGTCTATTGTTGCATCAGTATCTGAGTCAGGTTTAGGCTGTAACAGTGAATTAGTAATATCTTAGAACAATAGTAAGGAAGGCTTACTTCGAAGAGGAGATGTTGGACTTTGATATGCAAGGCATTGTTGGGCCCAGTCATGACACCATGCTTCTCTGTAAAGCCTGGGGTGGCTGCATCACCAAGAAGCCAGAGGAGATTGTCCATTGTGGTGGCAAAGTCACCATTAAAGGGCTCAGCTTTGGGAACTCCCCCACTACAAGAACACTTGACTTGAGCAAGGGACTTAATAATTTAGAGGGACCATGATAGCATCAATCAGAGGTAAGATAGACATTATCTTGGCTAATCTTCATGACAGTGGAAAGAATAGTAACTTCAGGGAGGAATGGGTCATCCTCAGAGGGAGAGGGTGCTGGAGAGGGTGCTGGAGAGGGTGCACAGGATGACATGGTGAACTTCTCTGTTTCAGCAGGTTTAACATAGATCACCTTCTGTGCTGTCTCCACTCGAGCCCAGGTGATGTTCCATGAACAGCACTTGTGCTTAAGTATGTTCCAGAATCAACAAGATGCTTTCAAACTTTGTGTAGTTTGGTGGAAAGGTTGATAACAGGTTTATCTGATGGAGTACATGGAGGGGTGAGAATGCAAGCCATAGTGAGTGACAATAAGGTAGAGAGTGACAATAAGATAGAGAGCAACAATAATTTGAGAAAGGGGAAGTGGAGGGATAAAATGAGGAAATAATAGAATGGTTGTGAAATAAAGAAGTCCCTCAAGAATTGGGGGTTTATATATCTTTTCTAGTTGATCGTGCACCAAATGTCGACAGTAATTTTGGTGATGGAAAATATTTCCCAAAGAGCAGACCAGGAACTGAATTGAGTTACAACATTGCAGGCACCATACCCCTCCTTCCTGGGCTCCAGTTATGAAAAACTCATTGCATGAGAATAATGAAGCTCAAAAAGAAATCTTAACAATGACAACTCATGAAATTCTTGGGTAGCTCAGAGGTGTTATACAATGTTCAAATAAGCTCCATGGCAACAAGGAGCTACTGGTAGAGCACATACTCACATCAGCCCCTCCTGAATGTCTCCACCAACTTGCTCAGAGCAAGAAAGAGGTCAAGACAGCAGCTTCCCTTGCAGGAAAACAAGAATGTGCTGAGAACCAGCAGGCATGTTATCAGGCAATGTGGATGGAGACTATCATGGATGAAGAAGATCAAAGTGCACAGTTTGAGGAGGAACACAACATAGACCATTTCCTCGAGCTCCCAACCGAGGAAGAGGTCAGGGAGTGTTATCATCAGTTTCATGAAGCAACTTCAAATGTTGCCTTGGAGTTGTCTACATGTGGCATCTGTGCACAGGAAATGAGCATGAGACAAGGCCAACCCATCATCATCAACTTAAAGGACATACTAGATGCATGTTCCCTCATTCCTATATCCCCACATCCACAACATGACCTTTATGATGGGCTGCTTCTCAAACCAGGAGGTGTTGAGGTAGTAAATGGCCTGGTACATGTTTGTGTCTGTCATACCTGCCTTTGCAACCTGCAGAGCAGCAAAGACAAACCACCATGACTCTTGTTAGCAAATAATCTGTGGATTTGTTGCATTCCATGGCAACTCAAAATCCTCACTTTTGCTAAACAGCTGCTCATTGCACATGTTTACCCACGTGTCTATACCTTCAAGTTATTTTCCAAGAAAATTGGAGGTCATCATGACCAAGTAAATCTCCCACATAGGTAAGCTACAATGTAGCGAATGATATGGGTTTGGTAGATGCTGTCAAACACTCTAATCTATATATGTGTACCTACTATAGTAACAAATGAACACACTATTACAATGGTTGCTAGACAGAAGAGTAATACATTTAATAGACATCAGTAGCCTATGAAGTAGTTTCAGGCAGCAGCAATGGCAATGGGGATGGCAGTGGCAGTGGCCTTACCAGGATCAGGATCAAGATCATCATTACAGGTATGGACAATTGAAAATTAATCTCATTTATGTAGTAATTTATGTGTAGTCTGCATGGATTCTGCATGCAAATTGGTGTATGATAAATTCAGTAAAAGCCATGTTTATGCAATAATTCATTTATTGCAGTGTGCAGAACAGCAAAATTGGGTTGGCATGCTGGTCAGCAACCCAATAGGGCTGCAGTGGCATTGGCATTAAGCAGCAGCAGCAGCATTGGCAGTGGCATCAGCATTAGGTCAGTATGTGATCAATGTTGCACAGGCATGATTTGGTGGACAACTATATGTATATATATGTATATACTATAGCAACAAATGAATGCACTATTCAATTTTTGGTGTACCACACTAGACATATTAAGAATGTAGTGTACAGATTGGTGACCTATGAGACAGCATCAGACATATGCATTGGCATCAGCATATGTATCAGGGCCAGGGTCAGCAATTGGTATGAACGTTGGCCTTAAAAGGTATATATTATTGGTCTACCAATTAAAGGACCATATATTTATAGAAAGAAAGTTATCACTCATTGTCAGTAGTGCCCATCATATCATCAGAGCCAGGAAACCAAGTGTCATCAACATAAGTGAAGTCTGCATGACTATAGATCAGGAGTGTGATGTGAGATGGAGTGGAGTTCTCTATCTGTGAGGTACTGGGGGACCCAGTTTGGAAATGATCATCATTGGAATTGGCATTGGGGCTGGTTGGATCAGCCTCTGAATGGGTCTTTGACAATGAGAGGAAAACATCAGCTGCATCAGATGTGTTGGGGAAAGCAGTTGAAAGGGGAGGTGCAGGGGAAGATGAAGAGGGATAATTACAAGCTTTAAGGTAAAAGGGAGTGGCATCAAAGCCAGTTGGAGAACTGGTGTGGGAAGATGCTGATAATGAATGATGAACCTGCCAAGCCATGGCTGCCTAAAATGCAGTAGGCTGATCAGCATCTTCTAATGCATCATCCTCTCCTTCCCATAACATAGCAGCATAAGAGGCAGTGGGCTGGGTGAGGGCAGTGTGTGCATCAGCATAAAGATCATCAGCTGGATCATCAGCATCGGGAGCAGGGATGGCATCAGGAGTGGGGGTGGCATCGAGCACAGCAGCAGAATGTGATGAATTGTTGGATCTGGCATCTGAAAAATAAATACCAGCATTGATACCAGTTACAGCGGGTGGTGAACTGTAGGCACCAGAAATAGAGGTTGGGAGACTGGCTGTGATAGACCACTCCATATTCTTATTGTATGCACCATCAACCAGAAACTGAGCATACCCAGAATGATATTTGGTCTTCAGTGATGGGTTAGATGCCAAAACATCACTCTCTATGATGTCAACACCCCAGGTCCACTTGTGGGAGGAGGGGGGAAGACCCTTCAGGCACTTGAGTTCTGCCTGTGCATATGCAGATACCAGTTCCAATTGTCTTCTTGTTGCCGATTGCCTTGACTGTTGATAGCTCCACTGCATGTTATAAGGTCTGGAGAAGGATCTAACCATATCAAGACATTACAACACATGTTCCGAACTGCTACAAACCCTACAAAATTCTTTTCAAACTATTTTGAACTATTTTGCACTATTTCATATGACTTTGAACCATTTTGAACTATTTCACAACATTTTGTGACACTTCGAATGACTTTGCAGCATTTTGAATGATATCAGCCACCATATAGCTGTTTTAAAACATTTTTGATACACACTGCACATCTGGAACAGACTATTTCATCACATATCAAGCACCACCAGACATGAGGAGAGACTACAAGAGATTTAGAATGTGATAAGTGCAGTTTTATGTTTCATTGATATATTAAAGCAATAATACAAGAACTCTTTCTATACTGGGACAATATACATTTCACTTACCATCACTTCTCATTTGTTTTATGAATTACAAAGTCCTTGTTGTTGTATATATTGCCTCATGTTTTACACATGTTATTATTTCCTTTTTAGTACTACCTCTTCAATTTGTATATAGACTTGTATTAGTTACTTAGAACAAAAGCAAATCAACAGGGAACAGAGAATAAGTTACCCTCTCCACTACCATCAGATTTAAGAGCAGTTCTCTTGAGTCTTAGCTCACATCATATCTCTAAGTTCTGTGAAACATCATGAACTTCTTTGAAACTATCATATTTGCTCCTCGTTTTATTGCACATCGCCTATTGCCTCTCAACAAATACTTTTTATTTGTTATATTTGCTTTTTGACATACCTCAACATTAGTCTGACATCTACAAACTTCTTTGAACCCACTTTGAACCTCTTTGAACTTCTTTGAGCCTACTTCCAACTATTTCGCACATCTTCGAACCTATTTCAAACTCTTTTGAACATTTTCCTATGCCTATAAAGACTATTCGCAACATCCCTTATTATTTTGTGTTACCAAACACAATGTTTTGGGTATCAGCGGTGATATTTAGTACCAACCTGCACCTTTCCTCTAGCCTGTGTTATACTTTCTAAGCCTTTTAACAGCTTTTTGTTAGGTTTCCAGGTCGAGTATCACTATCTCCCAGTGTGTTCATGGGTGGATGCTGCTGCCACTGCCATTGTTAACTTCTGTGGTTCAGACTGAAGCTCCTTGAGCAGGGCTAGCTCATAAAGCCATTGAAACCCTGCTGCTTTCTGGACATTCGCATTCATGGCAGCCTCTGCTGACAGCCATCTACCAAGTCATGGATCCCATGTGCTTCATCAAACATATCCACAATGAGAGCCAACAGGTCAATGCAAAATTAGCAGTCAGCTTGGCCACTGGCAGCATTGTCTGCTGGTTGGCTATCATTGGGTGATGAGCTGGTGATTAGAGGGGAAGGGATATACTGGCAATAGCTATCGAGGCATTTATCCACAGTGTAACTGGCAAAAATCTGCCCTGGTGCCAGTTCACTATTGCATCTCCACCAATCACATACATATGAATCCACCAGATGGCTAGGACTGTCAGTGGCAACACCATCATCCAATGCGGCCAAGAGAGATGGATGGAATCTGAGGAGTAAGTGGTCCAAATCAACATTGGCAAGACTGTCAGCCAAGGACCAAAGAAGGATCAGCACCTCCATCATAAGGCCAATGGAGGTGCCGATACCAATGCACCACATGACATACATCTGTCATATGTCAGTGGTGTATACTTATTTCCTTTAGGAAAGATACATACAAGCTTGGCATAGAGAACCTTTCTGCATTTAATGTTGTTTTAAAAAGTTTGTGTTGTCTAACACCAACAAAACTTGATGGAATTGGAACTCTGCATATCAAATGATCTCTTGTGTCCAGATTTGGAAGTGCCATTTTGGGCCTGATTGCAAAGAAAAAGGGTTGAAGATTGAGAGAGTTTTGTTTGACATAGTGTTACTGGTCATGGTTGGTGATCAAGATAATCATGTTTAGATGAATCATGTTTATATAATACAGGCTCTTTTCAGTCACAAAGGGGAGATATAATTGGCATTTGCTGATCTAAATGCATTTCATGTGTGACCAGTAGAAATTCCTCTTTCCATCAATTTCTCTGAGCCTATTGATGATACTCAACCTGGAAACCTAACAAAAAGCTGTCAAAAGGCTTAGGAAGTATAACACAGGCTAGAGGAAGGGTGCGAGTTGGTACTAAATATCACTGCTGATACCCAAACATTGTGTTTAGTGGCATGAAATAGTAAGGGATGTGGTGAATAGTCTTTTAGAAACATATGAAGAAGTTTGAAATAGTTTGAAATAGGTTCGAAGACATGCAAAATAGTTCGAATGAGTTCGAAGATGTGTGAAGTAGTTTGAATAAGTTCAAAGAGGTTCGAGGTATATCAAGGAACAAGGTTAGCAAATGTGATGTGTTTTTCAAATGGCGATAAGCGATGGGCGATAAAATGAGGAGTGAATATGATAGTTTCAAAGAAGTTCACAATATTTCACAGAACTTAGAGATACGATGCAAGCTAAGACTCAAGAGAACAGCTCTTGAATAAGACGATGAGTGAGAGGGTAACTTGTGCTCTGTTCCCCATTGCTTTTCTCTTTTTTATTCTAAATAACTAATACAAGTCTATATACAAATTGAAGAGATAGTACTAAAAAGGAAATAAGAACATGTGTAAAACATGAGGCAATATATCAAACAATGAGGGCTTTGTAGATTATGAACCAAATAAAAAATGGAAACATGTAGTGTTCCCATATAGTAAAAGTACTTATCTTTTGTTTTAATATATCAATAAAACATAAAATGCACTTATTGCATCCTAAGTCTCTCATAGTCTCTCCTCATGTCTGGTAGTGCTCGATATGTGACTAAATAGTTTGGTCTGGATGTGCAGAGTGTATTGAAAGTGTTTCAAGACAGCTATATGGCAGCCTATGTCATTCAAAATTCTGCAAAGTCATTCAAAGTGTTGCAAATGTCACAAAATGATTCAAAATAGTTCGAAGTCATCCAAAATAGTGTGAAATAAATTGAAAAGTGTTCGAAGTCGATTTTGTGGCATTCATAGTGATTCAGAGTGCATGTCATAATGTGTCAATATGAGTGGGAATCTTCACCAGACCTTATAGTGCACAGTGGACCTATCACCATGAATGAAGCCAATGTAGTTGCCTGACTATGAAAAATGTTAGTACATACAGAATATATTTACATTCCCAGAATCAGCAGCAGCATTGGCATCAGCAACAGCGATATTAATATTGGCAAGGGCAACTCTAGGATCAGCAATGAAAACACCAATATTCAGCAATGGCAACACCAGGATGGGTAGCAGCTGGTGCCTACTATATCCCCTCTGCACTGGATGTATTTCAACAGATAATTCCACCATCATCTCAAAATCCATCGGCCTCAGCATGGGCATGACCTATCTAAAGGACAGCTGACAACCTTGCATAGCAGAAAGCCATTTCTACCTAGGCTGTTGGGAGGAGGCAGTGAATTAAAAAATGAAATTTACAGAGTAGATTTACAACTAAATTGCTATGTAATGTGCAAAAAAAAATTAACACTTTTATGTATATGCCGGATAACATCCACTCTTTTCTGCCTTGCTTCATCTCCCCTTGCTCCTCAGGTGTGGCTGCTCTCTTCCTTGGGTTAGGCTCAGGGGTGGTACTTCTGGAAGGTAGTCCAGATGGACCAGGGGTCAGCCTGCATGGGGATTGGCGCAGTTGTGCAGGGGGAGGGGACAGCCGAGGTGAGGTGATGACATCAACTACCGATGATGGGGCAGCAGGCTCAGGCTCACTGAGCAACATTGGGGGGAAGAGGAGAGGGAGTCGTGGCACCAGGGGAAGAGGAGAGGGAGTCGTGGCGCCATAGGTGTTATGGGCTGTACAATGTTGTGAGAATCCTGTGGTGTGGTAGGAATAATTTGGATTGGGGGGTGCCAGCCAAGGATCATTCCCCAGCAACCTCTTCAAATATGGCCAGGCCCTCTTCACCATCTGGCTCAGCCATCTCTTCATCTTTCTCTGTGGCAGTGGGAACAGGAGCAGCATCGGGAGCAAAAGTTGGAGCAGGCATGGAACCAGCAGCAGGTGCAGGAGTGGGAGTGGGAGCAGGGATGGGAGCATGGATGGGAGCAGGAGCAGGAGGGGGAGTGGGAGAAGTGGGAGCAGGAGCGGCATCAACTTCCTCGGCATCCATCCTTCCTTCCCAATCTACTTCTGCCCTAGTCCTCTCGAGGTGAACCACTTGCCCAGCCATGTAACCATTGTATTACATGATGGGCTGTGTGCCAGCCTGCAACCCAAGGTATCCTTCAATGTCGTTCACTCTGTTTTGAAGCAAGTGAAACACATTCCAGAGTTCTTGTACATGGAGTTGGGACTCTTGCACTGACTCTTCATTCCACCATGCATGCTGGTACATGTCTTCTTCCAGTTGGTATAGACGTCCAGTGAGGGGGGCATAGTTGATGGGGGAGGGGTTGGCCATCAGGGGAGAGGGGGCAGTCAGCTCAGGCTCAGGATCAGCCATGTTGATATCCTGTTCGACAGCTATAGGTATACATGTTAGTTAGTGGTTTTATGTGTCATGATATGGAAGAACTCACCTTTGGATTTTCCTTTTTCTCTTGCAGTGAACCATCTAGATGATTCCTCTCCACTGTCTTCACTGGAAAATCGTGCCTTCTTTGCTTTTCGTCTTGCCAATCCTTTTACTTTCTTCATTTTTGGCACTCAATCCACATTCTCTGGACCGCACTGAACTTTCTCTTTCCCACAGAAGTAGCATGCACTTTTGCCATTCACCTGATCCCAACACTGACACCTAAGCTTGACACATTGTGCACAGGTCATCATTCACAAACTCCCTCACTAGGGTGGTGCTCATCCCTTCCTTGCTGCATTGTGCAGCTTCCACTCTATCCTGGGATTGGCACCAGCATCACTCTCCATCTCCTCATCCAAATCCTCATCCGATCCCTTGCTACTCTCCACCTGTCGCAACCTGCATGTTACTGTGATGACTGGCAGTATTGGATGCTGGGCAGGGGCAGGAATTCTGAATCCTGATGCTTCTGGTTGGGTCCACATTTTGGCCTATGCCGCTGCCACTTCTCTTCTTGTTGGCATTGCTGCTGCCGCTCCTGGTGCCACTGCCAGTACTGCTTGGGATGCTTTTGCCTTTGCTGCTCCTATTCCTCATTTCTTGGCCACTGCCATCCCTTCTTTCTTGGCTGCTGCCATGGATGCCTTCTTGGCCACAGCCATTCCTGTTCCCACTGCCATGGCCATTCCAGCAGGTGATGCTGTTCCCGCTGCCACTGCTGCTGCGGGGGCCATTGCTGGTCCAGCTCCTACTGCTGCTGCCATTGTCAAGTTGGTTGGTCCAGTTGCTGTGGATGCAGCATCTGTGATGCCCTTTTTCTCATCAAAGGTCTTTATTGCCCTCCGTTGACCTTCAATAAACCTTTGGTCCCCTGTCCTGTCTGACTTTGACCATGCTACCACAAATCCCCATAAGAAGGCATCCACCCAGAACATGGCCTGCACATCTTCTGTGAGGACCTCTCTTTGCCACCCAAATAATGTGTTCTACAATTTATAAGGGCATATTTAGTCTGATAGCATGCTGATCCACTGTTAGGAAACAGTCTCTCAACATGCCTATTACATAATATTATTTTTATTTCATTTTATTTCACCAAAATATGCTACCAAATGCATATAAATGCTTTATTTGTCAGGATGGGAATTTTGTATTTACATGCATCAATATGTATGTGCACATGGGTAGCAACATAGGACAATATATGTAACATAGTATATAACCTTAAAATAAATACTAGGGGACCTCAGTTGAGTTCTCTTAGGTATTCCATTCACAATTGTGGTGTGAAATGCCTATTTCAGCTGACTAATCTATTTTTAACCTGTTGCATCAAATCCATCAAACCCCCCATCACATGTGCATGCCCCGCCACCTTCTTGTAGGAGAGCCCGCATGGTCCAGCTAGCAGATCAGTGGGTGTCACCTTAACAGAAGAACGCAACTTCCCCATCAGTGCACCTTCTCTTACATGCGCATACATCATTGTCTCAGTGCACCACAACTGCTTACTCATCATTTCAGCAAGAGCCAGAATTAATTGTATATACATATTTACCTTGCTTTCATAAGCTGATGCCAGGCCTCACCTTATATTGTGACTGCTAGTGATTGAGAGGCAGGGCTCATCATTAGGACAGCTGCAACCAGACAACTGATTGGATCTAATTTAGCCGAGATTTACATTACTCAATTTGGATGACTATTTTAGGTAGTTACTAGCCAAATTTAGTAATAACCCTGAGATCAGGCACTGTTGGAAGGGTTATTGATCTGAAGTGCCCAATTGTTGACAAATAGCCAAAATCACATGTTTTGCCATGTTTGGTATCTGAATAGCTGGGTCACGTGACTTGAAATTTTGCAAAAAAAATTCTGTAGCTGAATCTTGACTCAGCCAAAGAAGTGACTCACCACAGATCATGACAGAACAAGCAACTTCGAATCCTGGTCACAATCCTGTTCCCACACCCACTCTAGAAACCAAAATTGATGCTGTTACAGCACAAATGTCCCAATTAGTGTCAGTATTAGCAGCATCTCAGCCCAAACAAGCAGAAACAAAAGCAGAGACAGTGGAAGATCAAGATGATGAGATGGAGGAGATGATAGAGTGGATGTCTCAAGAGGGTGAGCATGCAGAGGAGAGGTCTGAGAGTGGAAAACACATTTACCTAAATATGCACCCCCACAAATATTTGACGGTACCATGAAGAACACAAAATCTTTTATCAGCTCTATAGTGTTGTATATTCATGGAAGAAAGCCCAAATGTTATATGACTGAGTCTAGGATGATGTTTGCTCTCTTATACATCCAGGGAGGGAAAGCACAGTTCTGGAGAAATGAAGTCATTAACCAAATTGCCATAGGATATAAACTGTTCGTGACCTTCAGGGAATTTTTGGAGAGATTGGAGGCGCAGTTTGGAGACTCTAACCCAAAGGTGACAGCAAATGCAAAATTAAAAACCATGCACCAAGGTTCTCTGACTGCAGATGAATTTATTTTGCAGTTTAAAGCAGAAGTGTCACAAACCGATATGGGAGAAGCAGCATTGGTAGAATATTTGAAGGCAGGATTAAATCCCTCGCTATTCAAGTCTATCTATTGACTACCTTCTATGCTGGAGAGGTTGGACGAGTGGTATAATTGGGCAATGCATCTTGATCAGCAATATCAACAGGAACAGGCAGAATCGAAATTGATGTATGGGAATTCCAGATTTGGAAAGTTGTCAGGAAAAAAGTCTGAGAAAGGAAGGACACCTCAGGTACAAGCTCTGAGGGCACGGCCACCAGCCATGGCAGTGACACCTATCATTAAGGAGTCAGCAGCATCGACAGATGTGATGGATGTTGATTGAGTAGGGAGATGAGCTTTGCTTAAATGTTTTAATTGTGGGCAATTAGGGCATATGGCTCGAAATTGTAGGCAGAAAAGGAAGATTAGGGAAGCGACAATCCAGGAAGTAAAGTTGGAGGAAGATAAGCAGAAGAATTTTGTGGAAGAGTCTGAAGGTTTCCCCGTTGGTGACTCAGAATCAATATAATGTATTAGTATCTGAGGAAACCCAGAGTAAACCCAAAAGAAAAATTGAGGAGTACTACCATCATCACCTATGCGACAAAGAAAAATGCCCACCCTTATTTCTAAGAACCCCTAAATTCTTTATTCACTCAGCGCAAATAGAACCCAAAATCAGCTTGACAGTAGAATTGAAGACAGTGGACACGCATGCAGCAATTAATGTGGAGGCATTGCTTGACAGTGGTGCTACTAGATTATTCATTAATGAATCCCTAATTACTGGAAATGGTATTCACATGCATAAACTTCCACAACCTATAATGGTGTACAATATTGACGGTATGATCAATCATGGAGGAACCATTAAGGAGGAGGTGACAATGATATTGAAGTATCAGGATCATCAGGAACGAGCCATATTTGAGGTGTGTGACCTTGGTAAAACCAATCTGATAATTGGATGTCCATGGTTACAAAAACATAACCCGGAAATTGATTGGAAAACTGGGAAGATACACATAACTCGTTGTCCTAAAGAACGTAATGTATATGGGAGAAAAGTAAAAAAAGAGAAGAAGGAAAAGAAAGATAAAGAACATCCAAGGAAGTATTCTGTTATGATGGAGGAAGTGGAGGATGAGGATATGCCAAACGGGGAAGTTCCAGTCATGACAAGTAAAGAAGAACAGAAGCAAACATTTAGGGAAATTTGTGGAGGACAATCATGGAATAAAAATGTGGAGAAAGTAGAGAAGCCAGTGGAGGAGTGGGTGCCAAAAGCCTACCATAAATATTTGTCAGTTTTTCAGAAGAAGTAATTGGAGCAGATGCCAGTGCGAAAGCCATGGGATCATGCAATTGAGATGAAGCTTGTATTTGTGCCGAAGAAGTCAAAAATCTATCCATTATCTCTGAAGGAACAAGAAGAAGTGGATGCATTCCTTAATGAACAATTGTGCAAGGGATACATACGACCTTTGAAATCACTGCAGACATCACCAGTATTCTTTGTACAAAAAAAGGATCAGACGAAGAGGATGTGTACAGATTATAGGTATTTGAATGAGTGGACAGTGAATAATGCTTACCCTTTGCCATTGATCTCAGAGATAATTGACAAGGTGGGAAAGGCCAAGGTCTTTACAAAATTGGATTTATGCTGGGGGTACAATAATGTATGAATAAAGAAAGGAGATGAGTGGAAAGCAGCATTTGGCATATGTCGAGGATCCTTCGAGCCGCTAGTCATGTTTTTTGGGATGACCAATGGTCCCCCAACTTTCCAAAATATGATGAACGACATTTTCAAGGATGTGATAGACAAAGGCATGGTGATAATATTCATTGATGACATTTTGATATTCATGGAGATTGAAGAAAATCATGAGGTGATAGTGCAGGAGATGTTGAGAAGATTGGCAGAGAATGATTTATTCGTTAAACTAGAGAAGTGTGTATTTGGAGCAAGCGAAATTGAGTTCTTGGGATTAAAAATTGGTCCTGATGGAATCAGGATGATTCTATCAAGGTACAGGCAATTGTTGATTGGCCCATGCCTACCTGTATCAAGGAAGTTCAGGCTTTCTTGGGACTTGCCAATTTTTATCGTCACTTTGTTCATAATTTTTTCAAAAGTGCTGCACCATTACACAACCTTACGGGAAAGGGAGTAGTGTGGAGATGGGGAGAACAACAGCAGACAGCATTTAAGGAGTTGAAGAGGAAGTTTGTGGAAGAACCAATATTGGTCCCAGTAGATTTCACATGTCCCTTATGAGTGGAATCAGATGCATCAGACTTTGCTACTGGAGCAGTATTATCAATGTTATGTAAAGATGACAAAGGGCATCATTGTGCATATTTGTCTCGAGGATTGAATGATGTCGAGAGGAATTATGATGTGCATGATAAGGAGATGTTGGGAATAATATAAGCATTGGAAGCATGGAGACATTATTTGGAGGGATGTACGCATCAGATCGAAATCTGGACAGACCATCAAAATCTGCAGTACTTCATGTCCACTAAAAAGCTTAACCATTGACAAGCACATTGGGCATTATTCCTATCGTGCTTTAATTTTCACTTGGTCCACAAAGTGGGAAGCTTGATGAGGAAAGCCAATGCATTATCCAGACATACAGATCATAAAAGGGGAGTGGAGGAGGACAATAAAAATATTACCCTACTCAAAGCTGAATACTTTTGTATTTGTGCTATGCATCAAGGGCATTTATTGGTGGATAGCTCAGAAACAGAAATGTTGTCTAAAATTAGACAATGTTCAGAGATGGATGATCAAGTGGTGGAAGCTGTGAAAGCTTTGAGGGGAGAGAAGAACGGTAATATTAAAGGAGATGAATGGGTTGAAGAACAAGGGTTAGTATTGTTCAGAGGAAAGGTGTATGTACCGAAGAATCATGATTTCCAAAGGGAGATCATATGGTTACATCATAACATGCCAGCTGCTGGACATCCAGGAAGGTGGAAGATGTTGGAGTTGGTGATGAGAAATTATTGGTGGCCTGGAATTTCAAAGTATGTGTTGGGGTATGTGGATGGGTGTGATATGTGTGCATGAGGGAAAAGAAATTTCCAGAAAAGCCTGCAGGGCAATTACTGACGAACCCTATACCTAAAGCACCATGGCGAGATATATCTGTGGACTTTATCACAGGATTACCTGAAGCTCAAGGATACAATGCAATATTTGTAGTATGCGACCGCTTCACAAAAGAAGTCCATATCATTCCTACTACTGCAGAAACCTCATCGTTGGGCTTGGTGCACCTCTATCTAAATCAGGTATGGTGGTTACATGGATTACCTAATATGGTTATCTCTGATCATGGATCACAATTTGCTTCTGCATTTATGTGAGAATTAAATAACATATTGGAGATTCAAACCAAATTATCTACAACATATCACCCACAAACTGATGGGCAGACAGAGATAATGAATCAGGAGTTGGAGCAGTACCTATGCATGTTTGTCAATCACTGACAAACTGACTGGCCTGAATGGATGGCAATTGCAAAACTTTCCCACAATAATAAATTCCATTCAGCTACTAGCATGTCACCTTTCTTTGCTAATTATATCCCAGAATGGGAGTAGAACCTCGAAGGGAAGTCAAGGTACAATCAGTGGAGGACTTTGGATCAAAAAGGTGAAAGGTGCAGGAGGAAACAGAGGCAGCATTGATGAAAGCACATGATGATATGATGCGACATGCAGATCGTACTCGAGCTGTTGCTCCAGAGTATAAAGTTGGTGACTTGGTATGGCTAAGTACCAAGGATTTAAATATTCCACAACCTTCAAGAAAGCTTACAGAGAAGAAAGTTGGCCCATATCTGATTTCTAAAATAATTTCACCCAATGCAGTAGTGTTAAAATTACCTCAGTCATTCAAGATTGATCCTGAGATTAACATTTCCCATTTACATGCTTACCACCCACCCACTATTCCCAGTCAACAAACTACTCCACAGCCTCCAATAATGGTAGAAGGTGCTCCAGAATATATTGTGGAAGAGGTTTTGGACTCACATCTTCGATGAAATAAATTGGAGTTCTTAATCAAGTGGAAGAACTACACTGATGAAAATAATTCATGGGAACCTGAGGAGAATTGCAAGCAAGCACGTAAAGCAATTGCCCAATTTTTTAAACATAATCCAAATGCTCCACGTTGATGATGCTCAACCTAGAAACCTAGCAAAAACCTGTTAAAAGCCTTTTATAGTATAACTCAGGCTAGAGGAAGGGTGCAAGTCAGTACTAAATATCACTGCTAATACCAAAACATTGTGTTAGTGATGTGAAATGGTAAGGATGTGATGAATAGCCTTTTTGAAGCATATGAAGATGTTCGAAGCTGTTCAACATTGGTCCAAAGATGTGCAAAGTAGTTCGAAATAAATTTGAATGGGTTCAAGGTTGTTCGGGTGAGTTCGAGAGGGTTCGAAGGTGTTCAACTGGCATCAATATATGTTTTGACAAATGAATAAAGCAGTTACGAGCTGGGTTTTTTAGTGATGATAGGCAATGATGAGTTGAGAATGAATACAAAAGTTCGAGAAAGTTCACGATATTTTGCAGAACTTCAGAGATACGACACGAGGTAAGACTCAAGAGAGCTGCTCTTAAATCCGACTATAGTGGAGAGGGTAACTGGTTCTCTGTTTTTCCAAGTGACTAGTACAAGTTTATATACAGTTTTGAAGAGATAGTACTGAAAAGGGAAGTAAAACATGTGTAAAACATGAGGCAATATATCATACAATGAGGACTTTGTAGATCAAAAATAAATGAGAAATGAGAAATAATTGAAACATACATGTCCCCATATGGTAAAAGTACTTATCTTTTGCTGCAATATATCATCAAAACATAAAAACGCTATTATGGCATCCTAATTCTTTTGTAGTCTCTTCTCGTGTTCAGTAGTGCTTGATATGCAACGGAATAACCTGTTCCAGTTGTGCAACATGTATCAAAAGTGTTTCACGACAGCTATATGGCAGTCGAAGTCGTTCGAAATACTGCGAAGTTGCTCAAAGTGTCACAAAATTGTTCGAAGTCATTTGAAGTGTTTCGAAGTTGTTTGAAATAAAGCGAAATAGTGCGAAATAGATTTGATGTCGATTTCATAGCATTCATAGTGATTCGGAATGTCTGTCATAATGGCTCAATATGAATGAAACTGTTCTCCAGACCTTAAAGCATGTAGTGGACCTATCAGCATCACATTGCTAGAATGGTGTATGAGGGAATGAATTTCTGGCCTTACCAGAATTTCACAGAGGGGACAAATACGATATTTTCTCACCTGGAAGTCAAGGCATAAAATGGAGGTAATGTTAGGAAACAGTCTCCTAACATGCCTATTACATAATACTATTTTTATCTTATTTTATTTCATTTTATTCTATTTTATTTCACCAAAATATGTGTTAGGGCAACACCCACTAATCTGCTAGCTGGACTGTGAGGTTCTCCTACAAGAAGGCAGTGGGGGGTGCGCACGTGATAGGGGGATTGATGGTTTTGATGCGAGGGGTTAAAAATAGAACAGTTGGCTGAATTAGGCCTTTCACACCACTATTGTGGATGGAATACCTAAGAGAATATATAGCTGATGATTAACTTGTGCTATCCATCTATTGTGGATCTTGTTTGGTGAGTGGAACTTGTCTAATTCCCCTTCAAATTTGATGACTTTTTGCATCGTAGTTGCCATATTAGGTGCACGGACTCAGTTACAAGAAGCTTCTTACCTTTTACACTTTTGAAGTCAGCTAGTACAAAGCCTACGACATATTGCTGTCCAGGATTCCTCACATCTTAACCATAGGTTTTTTGCTAAATTCCAAACAATACTGTGGGGTAGGTGGGCATGTTGGGGATGAGGATGGGATAGGTGGGCATGTTAGGGATGGGGATGGAGTAGGTGGGCATGGGGATGGGGAAGGGGAAGGGGAAGGGGATGGAGATGGAGATGGGGTAGGTGGGGATGGGGATGGGGAAGGGGAAGGGCATAAACACCACAACCCCCCTACGTTGACTTGGGGCCAATGGTCCCAAGTCAACTGAAGAGTTGCATACCATCTAAAAGTCAAATAAAAAGTTGTGCATCCATGAATAAAATGCAGTGAGATGTTCATTAGAAAATGAACCACCACTTATACATTCACAGACTGAGTCAAAAAATGCAATGAGATGTTGATAAAATTAATGAACACAGTGAACCACATGTGCCAAAGGCACATTTAAAAACCTTGTCAATAATAAAGCAAGCATGGTCATGTGAAGGGGTCGTGGGAATGCTGACAAACTACAAAGGGGTGGGAGATCCATGACTAACCCTCTACTGTGAGAAAATGATGACAAATATAAGACATAGGTGGGAAATGAAATTCTTGGCTAATTTTTTACCACCTTGAACCTTTTTTTTTGGCTCTGGGCTCATTGGCTATGTAGAATAATGTCTGCATGGCATGTAAGGAGCTATATTGCAGTGTTTGCTGAATAAAATTTGACTGAGGAGCAACCATCATTCCATTTACTATGCTGTGAAAGCTGACTAAGTGAACCTCATGGGCTGAACAAAATGCAAAAAAACTTGATCATGACCTTGGCACATGATCCAAACAAACTGATTTAGATACATCACTGTATTAGTCAGTAACAAGTTGGATCAATAAAATATGGTTACAGTTTATAAATGAGGTTATTACAAAGTCAGGTCAGTATTGAATGAACTTATTTGTGAAGTAAAGTCAACAAAATTGAGTTTGTTACGAAGTACAATCTGTAAAAAATAATGGTTACAATTGAGTTCATTATGAAGGAAAGGCTATGAAACTTACTATCAATACAAAAAGGAGATGAAAATTACTTGAATACAATAAGTTTGAAATGAAAATTGAGTTTGTTACAAAGTGAAGTCAGTAAAATAACAGTTACAAATGAGTTCATTATGAAGTAAAGTCTACGAAAATTAGTCTAGAAAGTCAATAAATATTACTTTAATATAAGTTAGAGATTTTTTGCAAAATTTAAAGAGAGGAGATGGAGGAGAGCAGGGGTGAGGGGGTGAGGAGGGGGTGAAGTAGTGAGGGGGTGATGGGGGGGGAGTGAGTGAGGGGGTGAAGGAGGGGTAGAGTGTGTGATGGAGGGAGGGAGGGGGTGAGGAGGGGGTGAGTGAGTGATGGGGGGAAGGAGGGGGTGAGGGGGTGATGAGGGGGTGATGAGGGGAGTGAGTGAGGGGGTGATGTGGGAAGTGAGGGAAGGAGAGAAGGAGGAGGGGGAAAATGAGTGAGGGGGTGATGGGGGGGGAGAGTGAGTGAAAGGGTAAAGGAAGGGGGGAGGACAGGGAGAGTGAGTGATGGGGGGAGTGAGGGGATGAGGGAGTGAGGGGGTGAAGAAGGGGGGAGGAGGGGGTGAGGGGATGATGGGGGGGGAGTGAGTAAAGGGGTGATGGGGGGGAGTGAGTGAGGGGGTGATGGGGGGGGAGTGAGTGAAGGAGAGGGGGAGAAAGTGAGTGAGGGGGTGATGTGGGGGGAAGAGTTGCATACTATCTAAAAGTCAACTGAAGAGTTGTGTGACCATGAACCATCATTGCCTTTGGGCCAAAGGTCCAAAGGCAACTGAAGAGTTGAGTAACTGTCATGGAATTAGAGGGGAGTTGGTGAGGGGGGGATCAGAGAGGACTGGGGGGGGAAGTGAGTGAGGGGGTGATGGAGCGAGTAGGATGGTGGGGGGACTATCTTTCTTTGGCTGTGATTTCAGCTGTATGCTATCATGTATCAAGGAAGCTCAGAGAAAAGTGCAAAAAGAAAAAAATTCTATATGATGAAGTGTTATTAGATTAAAATAAAAATTAATCAACATAGTGAACCGTGAGCCGAAGGCACATTTAAAAACCTTGTCCATAATAAAGCGAGATCAGTCATGTGACTGTGGCATGGGTAAATGGATGACAAACTCCGAAGGGGTGGGAGATCCATGACTAACCCTCTACTGTGAGAAAATGATGACAAATATAAGTTATAGGTGGGAAATGAACTTTTTGGCTAATTCCATTACATTACATTTCAAAAATTAGCCGAAACAAATTTTTGGCTATTTTTAGGCTGGATCAAAATTGTAATAATGGTTCCCATGATAAGAAAAAATTTCAGCTAAGTTTTGGGCCTGATCACAAATGCAATATAACTGTTCCTATCAGAACAAATATTTTCCTGATGACAAATATAATAAGGTGTTCCTATCATGACAAATATAATAACTGAGTGTAGGAACAATATTTTCGGCTAATTTTTGGTTTACTGGGTGTAGGAACCCAATTTTCAGCTGATTTTTGGCTACTTCTAGCTTTTCTGCTCTCTTTCTGGCTCTGGGCTCTTTCCCAGTGGGGTTGTTTTTGCATTCTTGGGGTATCTGTAGACCAAGGTGAAGCTCTGTGAAGTCCTACCTCCCTGGCTTCTCTTTTTTCAACAAAAGGAGTGTCTGCCAGTTGTTTTTTGGACCTCTCTCAGGGCACAGTGTGCAGGGAGATTGGGCTGGCAGGTTTGCAGTTGCCTCCCCTTCCATTTTTGGCAGTTGCTCCACTATCAACTGCCACTGTTTGCACTGATTCCACAGCCTCCTGCAAGATTGTCACATCCTTCACTGCTGTAAGAGAGCTCCCCAATTTCTATGGATCCAACTCTGCCCAACAACCCAACTCTGCCCAACACTCCTCAACGTGTCCAGATGGCCATGCAGCAAGCTGAACATGACCAACAGACCTTGGATAGCCCTACTCGCCACTGGACTCCACACCATGCTCACATGATGCACATTGCCCAGCCACTGCTGCCATTGCTGCCAGCCCATAATATTGCCTTGCTGAATGCCGATCCTTTTATTGCTGCTCCTCCACCACCTCCTCAATACAATCACCTTTCTCCTCATTTGGCACAGCAGCTGGTGGCACTTCCTCCCCTTCCACAGATTCCAAGAGGCAGGGGCAGAGGGAGGGGAAGAGGGAGGGGAAGAGGCTCAAGTCATGCTGCTCCACCTCAGCCTGTTGTTGCTCCTTTACACAATCCAGCTCTTCCATATTTTTTACATGCTCCTCCTGCATCTCCTGTTTTTGATCCTCCTGTTCCTGCACCTCCCATTCCTGCACCTCCCATTCCTGTTGCTCCTCCTGTATGTTGAATTGTTCTGTCAGGTGATGGATCGTGACTAATAGCATATTGATGTAGCCTCTTCCTCCTACTCCTGTGCCTCCAATGATTGTCCCTCCTGCTGTCCCTCAACCCTTTGCTCTTAGATTGACCTTGGCTGAACTCGCTGCCTGGCATGCTACACTTCCACCTCTTTTTCCAGCTGTAGCTGTAAGTTGGATTATTCTTGCAGGTGACAGACATTCAACTAACAATAAATCTTGTAGCCTCCTCCTCCTGTTTTTTACCCTCCTGTTCCTGTTCCTCCTGTTGCTGGACCTGCCATTCCTGTTGCTGGACCTGTTCTTCCTGTTGCTGCTCCTGTTATTCCTGTTGCTGCTCCTGCTTTTTATGCTGCTGCTCCTATTCCTCCTATTGCTGCTCCTGCTGCTGCTCCTTGTGTTCCTGCTCCTGTTCCTCCTGTTGCTGTGCCTGCAATGGCATGGGCTGAGCTTGCTGACCAGCATGCTGCACTTCCACCTTTTGAAGCTGTATGTTGCATTATATTTTACATGATGTGAAATGGTCTGACAGTATGATGATGTAGCCTCCTCCACCTTCACCTCTGCCTCTGCCTGTTTTTGATTCTCCTGCTGCTGTTCCCCCTGTTCCTGCTGCTATCATCCCTGTTGCCAATATCCCTCCACATGTATGCTCATATCTTATTTTGTAATTTTTTATTTAATGACTGACCTCATTCTCCAAGATTGCTCAGCTTATCGATCCTGCACCACCACCACCACCACCACCACCTATTTTGCCTCCTGCCTGTCAGCCATTTAATCCAGATTGGCCTGTTCATGATCTGGGAAATATGGATGTGGAGTGCCCTGATTGCCATGCTTTGCACTGGATGGCTAAACATCTTATGAAATCCTCAAATATCCATCTGCGATTTGGCATGTGCTGCCTGAGTGGAAAGATCGCTTTGCCACCTCTTCACCCTATCCCACCTCAGCTTATTTAATCGCTCACTGCTCAGGATGACATTGGAAAATCATTTTGTGATCACATCTGCACTTACAATAATGCACTCGCCATGCCTTCTATCGGTTGCAAGATTGATGAGTCAGTCAATGAGGGTGAAGAGGCTGTGAATGATGGCATTGGTATCTATGTCTACAAACTCCATGGTGAGCTGTCCCACAAAATCAGATCTCTTCTTCCACCAGAGGGAGAACCTCCTGTTTATGCTCAGCTATATATTTATGATCCTGCCGATGCATTCAACTTTCACATGGCCAATGCCTGGAACACTCACCTCCATTACCACACTTTGCTCACTCTTCAGGACATGCTCCACCATCACCATCCAGCAGTTCAGATGTACAAGCAGGCTCATGAGCTCACCAGGAACTTGCCTCAACACCAGCAGTGCAAGATAGCTTTGCATTTTGATCAATCCTGTGACCATCGCCGCTACAATCTGCCCAATGCTACCAACAATGAGATTGCTGTCATTCTTCCAGGTGATGGCGATCAGCCAGAGAGCACATGTGACATTGTTCTCTACTGCAGGCATGGCCCTCCCCTTCAGCGCATCAGTGACGTCCATCCCCTCTATCCTGCCCTTCACTATGTTTTGCTGTTTCCTACTGGCCAGCTCCAATGGCACCCTCAAATTGAGTATGCAGCTATCGATGCCAACAACTAAGGTAGTGCCAGAGTTCACAAACATGTCTCCAAATCCAAATTCTACTGCTATTGCCTCCACCTTCGACCACCTGCTGTTGAGCCCCAGCATATCTTTCTGACTGGAAAACTCTTTCAGGAGTTTGTGTGTGATGGATGGGCCACTGCTGAGCAGGATCAATTGCACTGGACTTTGATGAATTAGGACACCATTCATGGTGAAGTCTATGTTGGCCTGGCAGATGCTGTGGCTGCAAACATCGATGTGGACACAGAGTCTCTGGGTCAAAGAATCATTCTTCCTTCATCCTTTGCAGGAAGCACACATCACATGCAGCAGCTTCTTCAGAATGCATTTGCCATCAATTGTCACTGCAATGGAGACAATCTCTTTCTCACCATCACTGCCAACCCTGCCTGGTCAGAAATACAGGATGCTCTTCATCCAGGGCAGACTGCAGCAGATCACCCAGATTTGGTCATTCATGCATTCTATGCAAAGCAGAAGGAGATGATCAAGGATATCAAGGCTGGCATATTTGAAAAGGCTGTGGCTTATCTATTCACCATCAAGTTTCAGAAGTGTGGCCTTCCTCACATGCACTGCATTATCTTTCTCGATGAGCAATCCAAGCTTCACACCCCTGAGCAGATAGACAGCCTTCTGTCTTCAGAGTTTCCTGATGATGATTCTGAGCTCCTCGACCTCATCAAAAAGTTCATGGTCCATAAACCCTGTGGTGCAGAGAACCCTGCAGCTCCTTGCATGGTGAATGGACAGTGCTCCAAAGGTTTCCCCAAGCCATTCAGGGATCAGATGACCATCTCTGAGGATGCCTATGCCTCTACCAAGTGTTGGGACACTGGACACACATATCACATTTGGGGGAAGCAGGTCAACAATCGTTGGGTGGTCACTTACTCTGCCTATCTCATCTGGAAGTACCATTGCCACATCAATATCAAGTCCATCAGCTCTATCAAGGCCATCAAGTACATCTACAAATATGTCTACAAAGGCCATGATTGCATCACCATGGAGTTTGTAACTTGCAATGATGAAGTCAGGCAGTACCTCGATGCTCGCTACATATCTGCATGCAAAAGCATCTGGCACCTCTTCCACTTCACCATGCATGGTGCTTCTCCCAACGTCGTCCATCTTCAGGTCCACCTTCCCAGCCAGCAGTATGTCACTTGGAATCAGAACAGTCCACAATCTATCCAGGAAATCATCCAGCATGCTGCACAGCATAACACCACCCTCACTGCCTTCTTCAAGGCCAATCAGGAGTATCCAGAGCTTGCACAGGTTGTTCTTTACCAGGACTTTCCTTCCAAATTTGTGTGGGATCAAAGGGCTCACAAGTGGAAGCCCAGGCAGAGGGGATTTGCCATTGGAAGGATGTTCTATGCTCCACCCAGTGCCAGTGAATGCTTTTACCTCAGGCTGCTTCTCACTGCTGTGAAAGGGACTACATCATATGAAGACCTTTGCACTTTTCAGGGCATCATCGCTCCCTCATTCAGGGAGGCCTGCCTCTCCCATGGCCCGTTGGAGGATGATCAAGAGTGGCAGCAGTGTCTGGAGGAAGCAAAGTCCATGGCAACCGGTCGTCAGCTTCACAATCTTTTTATCACCATCCTTCGTGACTGTGCTCCCTCTGATCCTGTCCACCTCTGGAATACATATTGGCCTCACATTTGCAATAACTTGAGATATCAGCTCCAGCACACCAACATTCATATCAATTCCACTGATGATGATATCCATGATTATGGCCTTTATCTTATCAATCAGCTTCTCATGGTCTCTGGGAAATCTCTCAAGAAGGATTGCCCATAGATGCCTCAGATCACTCAGAATTGGGATGCCAACATTCAAAACCGGTTGATCACAGAGCAGTGCAGATATGATGTTGTGAAGCAGGCTGAGTTGGCTGCACACAATCTGGACACTTTCAATCATAATCAGAGGGCTGTCTTTGATGAGATCATGCATGCAGTCAACAACAAGACTGGCCAGACATTTTTCCTCCATGGTCCAGGTGGCACTGGCAAAACCTATGTTTACAACACTCTCTGCCATCAGCTTTGCTCTCAAGGCAAGATTGTCCTCTGTGCTGCATCGTCTGGAATAGCTGCTCTTTTGCTCAAAGGCAGTCATACTTCCCATTCCTGCTTTCAGATCCCAATCATCATAAATGAGTCATCCACCTGCACCATTTCCAGAGGTTCAACATGGGCACAGCTCCTGCAGCAGACCGACTTGATCATTTGGGATGAGGCACTCATGCAGCATCGTCATCTCCATGAAGCTGTCAACTCCACTCTGAAAGACATTCTCCAATGTGACAAACCCTTTGGCAGTGTGCCTGTGGTCTTTGGGGGCAACTTTCATCAGATCCTGCCTGTCATTGAGAAGGGTTCTCGACCTCAAATCGTTGGTGCTTCTTTGCAATGCTCTGTTCTCTGGCAACACATCAAAATCCTTCATCTCAAAATCAACATGCGTTTGAACACAGTCGATCTTCAGGAGCGCAACTTTGCAAAGTGGCAGTTAAAGGTTGGAAAGGGTGGTCATACAGATGAAGGTGGCACTATCAATCTTCCTGATCATCTCAAATGTCCTCAGAACACCATCACTTCTCTCATCGACACCATCTATCCTGGCATCTATGATCAGGCTCAGCATTCAGATCAATACTTTTCAGAGTGGGTCATCCTGGTGAGCAAAAATGATGATTTCGATGATTTGAACCATCACATTCTTCACAATTTTCCTGGACAGGAGCATGTCTTTTACAGTGCTGACTTGATTGCAAATGAGGAGAATGCTGAACTTCTATATCCCCAAGAATATCTTAACTCCATCAACTGCTCAGGTCTACCTTTGGCACATTTGGCACTCAAGGTCGGCATCCCTGTCATGATACTTTGCAATCTCAATATTGTTGGAGGGGTCTGCAATAGAAGTCAGGGGATATTGACATGGATCAGGAATAGGGTTTTGGAGATTCAGTTGATCACTGGAGATAATGCAGGAGAGACTGTTTTCATTCTACGGATGCGACTTTGGCCCATTGAAGATCAACTCCCCTTCACACTCTCTCGACTGCAGTTTGCTGTTTGTCTTTGCTTTTCAATGTTGATCAACAAGTCACAAGGGCAGTCAGTGAAGCATGTGGGTTTGGATTTCAGGAGTCCTGTCTTTACACATGGGCAGTTCTATGTGGCAATATCCAGGGTCAAGTCAGTGCACACTATCAAGGCAATATGGCCAAGCTCAGAGGACAGTGCAAAGACAAAAATATTGTATATGATGAAGTGTTATTAGATTAACATATATATTGTACATATGTAACTACTAATAGAAAATTAATGAACACAGTGAACAACGTGTGCCAGAGGCACATTTAAAAACCTTGCATACATAATAGTAAGGATGTCACATGACTCAGGAATGTGTTTACCACATGTATGCACAGTAAGCACAGTAACATGTGTGTGCTGCATGCATTGCCTCATGTATGCAGCATGCATCAGAGTTTAATTTCAACATATTCTTGTCATCACAATTTATAAACATTGAAACAATGGGCCTTACAGGTTTCACATGATGTAAACCAGTGCTGCCTGAGGTGCGAGTTGTCACTCAGCTGCAGACTCAAGCACCTGCAGACTCAGTAAGTGGAAGTAAGCATGTGCACTGTGCCTCCCAGTTTGTAAAGCTGGGTTTGTAGTAAGAACTGTAAGATCAGATGGTGGAAGGAGGATCATGATGTACCTGAGACTGAGGCATGTGTTTGCTGATATCGGAAAGGCCCTTGCCAAATATGGTCTGCAGATGCACAAGTTGCAGGACAATTGTGGGAGATGCATCGCTCGACTTCGAGCACAGTTCTGAACATTCAGTTTTGTTTCATCGTTGATTTTATCAACATTCATACAGCCGCGGTTCAAAATTTGCACAGGCATAATGAAGATGTCTGATGTCCTTTACTAGTCCCTTCCCTCTGCATGCTTTTACACTTCCCTGTTTTATTATTCTTTTACATGGTAAGTCTTTGTTAGCATCCTACATATATTCCTATTTTACATGTAACCTATGCAACACACCTGTCAAAATTAGAGAATGCTAGAACTGCCCAAATGCAGTCAACAAATGTTTATTGAGCTGCAAGTTGAGCAGTTGCAAATGATTTAGCCCTATGGAAACCTCCAATCAGAACTGCCCAAATGCAGTCAACAAAATGTTTGTTGAGCTGCAAGTTGAGCAGTTGTGCATTTCTTTTCGATAGAGGGCTGCTCAATTGCAGCCCACGCACAGGATCACCATACAAGCACACTGATGGATCATTAAAATTTATGTAGTTTACTGGAGGATCATGAGCATTCAAACTGGGATCAGCTGCAACTCATCACCAATATTATCATAGTCATCGAGGAATAGCCCTGTTAGGGCGACACCCACTAATCTGCTAGCTGGACCGTGCAGGTTCTCCTACAAGAAGGCGGCGGGGGGCACACGCATGATGAGGGGGTTCGATGGTTTTGATGCGAGGGGTGAAAAATAGAACAGTTGGCTGAATTAGGCCTTTCGCACCACTAATGTGGATGGAATACCTAAGAGAACACAACTGAGGTCTCCTAGTATTTATTTTAGAGTTATATACTATGTTACACATATTGTAGTATGTTATTACAGATGTGTGCACACATGCGCACACATGCGCACACATGTGCATACATGTGCATACATATTGATGTGTGTAAATAAAGAGTTCCCATGCTGACAAATAATGCATATATAGGTGTTTTGTAGCATATTTTGGTGAAATAAAATAAAATAAAAATAGTATTATGTAATAGGCATGTTAGGAGACTGTTTCCTAACACATACTGGCAACTGCTGATGCCAAGCTGACCACCACTCTGCTGACTTCCAATGCCTTGAACAACAGCTATATCTGTGGGGTGCATACAAATGGAATACATCACTTAGTAATGGTTACCTGCCGATGTCAGGAAGAACACCAAATTCCCTTAGACTTAGGAACTAGTAACTTGCTGCTGACCAGCTTCACCAAAATATGCACTCTTTTCACTGTGCAGGTTCTAGACCTGTAATCTGGAATTGAAAACATTGGCCTGTCAGTTTTACCAGCTTATTCGGCACATAACATTGCCAATGAGGACAATGACAACAATGGCAAGGAGAAGGGACAACAATGAGGAAAACTGACCAAAAGAGGGGCCATAAGGTTTTTTTTTTTATGTAATTTTTTTTTCCCTTTTGTTATTGGTAAATGAGAACACATGATGCAGGACACATGCCAGGAGTGCAGGGCTGTGTCCCCCCTGCATTTTGCAGTGGGGAGGGTTTTTTTTTTTTTTTTTTTTCCTTTTTCTTTTGGTACTGTTGCTTCCCCCCCCTCACATTGAATGCGAGGGGTATATGTATATATGTAATTTGTTGTAGGCCCCCCTCATGTTCTGCATGAGAGGGTTTGTTTTTATGTCTATAATTTTATTGTAGCCCTCACACAAGATGTGAGGGCTGCAGAAATTAAAAGCTTTCAATTTACAAAAAAGAAATTGACTGTCAGTATGATAAATAGACTTTGTATTACATACAAACAATTGTGCTGTGGCTCAACTGGTTGAGCAAACTTGTTTGGTCAGTCATTTGATGCCATGTCAAGAGGTTCTGAGTTCAATTCCTGCTTTGTGCAACTTTATTTTATGCATACTTTGTACACTGAAGAACTGGGACCTTGTGAGCTAACAAAATGACTGTCCATTGTAACACCTGGTGAATTCCTGGTTCATCATGGTGAATTCATGGTTCACCATGGTTGATTCCTGGGGACTCCGATCAGTCCTATCAGGAAGAGCAGGATTCCTCCAGGGCTATGTGGGACAGTGAAAAGTTCTGGATGTTCCTCCATCAGAGGGGACTTGCAAGATGATCAAGGAGGGTTTCCACATCATTCTTGGTCCAAAAGGCATCTCCAGCAGCCATATGCATAAACAATGTGATAAGTCAGGCCATGCATGCTACCATATATTACAAATTGACAGTCACATGATAGCTTACAAAGCCGAACTTCAACCCACTCAAGCTTGGTTGCCGGACAGAGCCTAACGGTCCACCCAGATTACACCAAAGCCACTATCTTATGTACTGTTTTCAACTTCCCTAATTTTTTTTCACCGAAGCTTGCAATTTCAGCGACGTTGTTAGTCAATCTGAAAACTTGAACTTTCTAGTGCGAATGGATCGATGTGGCACAACTGTGAGTAGAAAAAAATATCTCAAACAGTCAAAATGCTACAGAAGACCTGATGAAGGTTTGAATGTTGCGTTAAATTAAAGCAAACAATGAAGTGTCCGAATGGTAAGATATTTAGTGAGAAGTATCCAATGTGAAGTTGATGACCAGCAGAGTAGTGTGGACATCTCACTCCACAACACGTTTGAACTTGAGGAAGCAGGGTTGTCCTACTGGTCGTGGCTAAAAGCATCTGAGACAAGAGTTGTCAAAAATACAGTGGTCTACATACCTGATGGATGTCATTGTGATTGGGACGCGGAAGAGATTTTGGAAACTGGCCAAAGGAATCGACAATATCGAACTCGTAGCCTGCAACGAAGAGGGCCACGATAACTTTGATCTCCAGCTTCGCCGTCTTCATTCCCGTACAAGGATGACGGCCTGAACAGTTATACATTAAAATTGTTACGCAACGGTTCGATGTAGTCTGACTCACCTGCACCCCACCCCAAGAATGCATGGGTCTGTTTCTTGTCCTCTAACCTGTCCGGAGAGAATCTTTCCGGATCGAATGCGGTCGGGTTGGAGTAGATTTCAGGGTTCATATGAGCATCTGCCTGAGAATATGCCAGGAAGTGACCTCTTGATATGACCTCTCCTTGGATATGGAGATCCTGAACAACATTGCGACGCAAGGTGGTGCCATTAATGGCCATCCGAAGTGTCTCACGTAGGACAGCTTCCAAAACGGGCGTCTCATCCTCCCAGACAGAAATCGGGACGGCGGCCAGTCTTTTGTGTAGAGGCTCGGCCGATGTGGAATTAGTATGCTTGTGGACGAGAGACATAACCTCTTCACAGATTTTCTGCTTCCATTCTTTGTTGTATGCCATGTAGAGAAGAATCCAACATGCTGAAAAAGTAATCAGTAAATCGGACGCACCATTCTACGTGTAACATACCCGACACTCCTGTGTTTACAACCCCTGCGAAGATAACCCCAATTACGACCTGCACACAAGATAAGTGGCGGAAACAATGCGTTAAATCAGGTCCGCACGCCAATGATTTCTTGGTCGGTCTTCCCTTGAGTCAACATCAGATCGATGGCATCGGAGCTTGGAACAGGGGCCGCCCTCCGTATCTTTACGTATTTGAGCAGTGAGAAATAGAGATTTTTCAAGGCAATAATCCTTCTAATCTGAGAATACCCTGGCAGCCAAGGGAACAGGACGGCTGCCGGAGTTGCACTCTTCTCCAGACGGAAATAATCAGACTGAAGACGCTTCAGATCTCCCAAGTTCTCCAGTAGTTCTCGACAGGTAGTCATGCCTACTGTGAGCTGAAAGACAACCTATGGCGAAGATATGGTGATATCCTCAATGAGAAATTAACTTGTAACTCTGATATCACGCCTTACTTCGTAGACGTTGTTGAAGGGATCAATCTGCCCCTCCTTTCCCCAAGAATCCATCCGAGATTGTACGTGGTCAAACAGAAAGGGAACAACTAGAGGCCAAGGTCGGAAAATATAAAATTATACAAGCGGACAACGTACAGTCCGACATCCTCTGCTTGTTGAGCAGAAAGGCTAGCACTTTGTTAAACGAAGCAACACTCTCTTGTGTCTCGAGGGACATGTTCAGGTCTTTGAGTAACGGCAGCTGAAGATAAGGTCAGAGGTCGTATAACTTCATAGCAATAAATTACTTGCCCCTCCCGTTAGGAGTGCATATCCATCCAGGATACTGAAACCCTTGTCATTGTAAAACGCTTTACGCGCTTCCTCACCCCTAACCGCAGTAACGGTATGCTGAAACGTCAAATATTAATTCTTCTCGTGAGGACATGTGACATCCATCGACAAGACATACTTGCATGACCTTGAAGGAAAAGAAATTTCTTCCAGTTTTCGCGAAGTTTGACACCAAGAAATCATAACGCCTAGTGAAAAATGGCCATACGAAGACAATGGACACGATACGTTCTCGAATGCCTTTGTGAAAGGCAGCAGATAAGATAATGAACCAGAAGATGGCCGTCAATGTGGGGAGGCCGATGGGGAGAGTGAGCGGCGGCAGCCAAGTGTGTGATGATAACGACATGGCAGCGCGCGAACTAGACGATAGAGGACATTGACAACACATAGCATTTTATAAGGAATGTCAGCATTTTAAAATCTCCGATGTAGATCAGTGTAGTTCCAAGAACGGCATGCACCTGTTGGATCGAAGAAGCGTCCGTTTTTTGCCAGTCAGAAGGAGAGAAGGATATTTTGGGAAAAGATCAATACATAACCTAATCCATGCTGAATCTGTCTCGATCTAGGACTGCGGCTAGGCGAGAAAAATTTGTCATAATGCCAATTGTCCATAGAAAGAGAAATGGACAAGAACTGCAACATGACAGCTGTTACTGAGACACCAAAATTTCAAAGTTTGTTCCATTTCGAACAAACTCTTGATACCCGCTAGAGGACTTTCTGATGTTGGGCCTTCCAACGAGTTTCCACCACCTAACCATGCATTGGTTGTTCAAATCAGAGCAAATATCAAGTCTTGTGAGTGTCTGTCGTTTCAGCAATAGCTGGAATTCAGATGAGGTTTACCTTGTCAAAACTGAATGGAGTTCGGATATCACAAGTGTACAATCACGTGATTCAATTTAATAATATACAAACTTGATATACAAGCTCTTCGAATCCCGCACATGGGCGCATAACTAACGCTCGATTCAATACCCCTGAGCGTGGTCGAGACATCATAGAGCATATACATTGGTATGTAGATGTATCGGTCGTCTTATCAGTCTAACTTTCTTTTTCCGTTGTTTTGTCGTCCGTATCTGCATTCTCTAGTTGGCCAAAATTTTAATCTCAATGCCAATGGTAATATTTCCCATAGTTGTACATCACCAACATGTTGTACGTCAATCGCCTCTGAACCGAACAAAGCGATCAGTCCGTGGTTCCACGGTCTGCCTCGTTATCGTGCGGTCAAGGCAAGCGCAGAGTGATTTTCTCCTTGATTGGGATATCAAGTCTTCCATGACTCTCCAAATTTAGTGAACGTGAGTAGTCACATTCAGTGTTTTTGTTATCTTCTCTCCTAATCTAACGATCCACGTCTTCATCCTCTCAGCGACAAATCGTGGGCTAATTTTTTTTGCAACTGTTTTGACTCTGAAAAGGTACAGGACGATATTTTTACAACTTACGAACTTGTTTCGCACCTTCGAGCGGGGGGACAGATCACCACCCAACCCCCACCGGAGATCCATGACCTATGCCCATTCATTGACACTGATTGGCGACCTTCTCGGACCAAGCAGCTCGGCTGATCACTTACGGCTTTCCCAAAAATATCGAAAAGAAGCGCCATCGATAAGAAATGCCTCGATGCCGATTTGCCTCTCCACAAGACACATGCGAGATCTACAATATACAATACGTGAAGACAGAAACGAGGAGGTATGTAATTTACTGAATGCTCGGCTCCCCTCCTAGAATAATTCCAAAATAATACGGTCGAAAAGAGCAGAGCGGAGACATCAGCAGAAGAACTCCGCCATCCGACGGAATGGAGTTAGGTCAAAACCAGTATTCGTCGTTTGTACATTTAATCTTGCCGAAAGTCGCGCCTCAGGGGGGGCGTTCGAAATAGGCATCTTTTTCTGTTGCTAAGTGGGTCGCCATCCAAGCAGCCGAATGCGTAATCTGTGAAATGTGACATACAGAGTATCTGAAGCAAGAATTGAATTCTTGTTATGTATTACCTGAGAATTGGTGATATGGAGATATGTATGGACATCCCATCTCGCACGCGACCCGTTCCCCGAAGTTTGTTCCATAAAATCTCAGACAGATATCGCAGGAAGTCAGAGTATTCGTCCTGTAGGCCATCGCAGAAGCTTCCGACGGGTTCCATCTGTCCACAGAAAACAAAAACGGCTGAACGTTAAGTGTAGATCTGTAGGCCGACGTGGTCTCAAGCACACAACCACCTTGACTCAAAAATTATTTTGAAGGCTCTGCAAAAGCTCAAAAGGAATTGCCACTCAAAAATAATTGAGTTAAGAACAAATTGTTTGGCTAAACACGAGCTTCTTGGAGGTAACCTGCAACCGCAGCTTCAGCGTCGTGTCCCAGAATTCTGTCACTAACCGACTCTGAAAGTTTGCCTGCGGTGGAGTAAATCTCAGATAACGTAAATAACTTTGGAGCGGAGACGTCACATACCGAAAACCCATATAAGAGTCGCAAATCTTTTCCTACCACCACTGGTGCTTCCGGTTTTTCCTACCGTTGGTGATATATGCTGTGTGGGTAAAGCGCGTCCACCAGTTTTCTTCGTACGCCTCTTTTACAACATGTTACGCACATCGAGCGAGGAGAATCTTTCATGGCCAGTTTAAGGATGTTGTGAAGTAGCGGGGAAGTACAAGGAAGGGGACAATAGGTTGATTGAGATCGCGGTTGAGGTTGACGATATGTTAACGATAGGTTAGTAGACAGCGGTGTCAGGTGAGTAGGAGACTGAGGCTTACGCCCAATGACGCGCCAGGAGCTGGACGCGCATGGTTGCGGGACTTTAGTCGCGGGGAGGAGAGCTTAGGGATGCGTCGACAGATCATAATGGCATGAAAGAGTCCTTGCTGCTCAGAGAAGTCCACATTATTCAGAAACTCAGCAACGAGTCTCGTCAGCGTAAGTGTCTTGTATAAGATGGTCCTGCCTGATATTATCCAATGGTAGGAAGATCACTCATAAATAAGGCCTTAGAAACCGCTCGAGAATCACAGATAACGGAAGAAGTTGGGTAAGACGCACAAGTATTTGTACCAGATCTCGGACGAGGCTTCGTACACCATCCGCTCCAAGGACAAGGTCTGCAGGCCAATCCGTGAACTTTCATTATCGATTTATCGTACTGTTTCAACTCTCCTTTCGCATTCGACTACCTCCGGAGTAGGTATCCTGCAGAAGCACCTGCAACCACCCTACGCATCGTGAGCAGATCATAATCGTACCACTCATTCTGCACTCCAAAAAGACTTGCGACCACTTGAATTCCTGAACGTCGTGGTGAACCCCAGGAAACCACGCTGCTGTATATAGTCGATTGCCTCTGGCGACACAATGGCTATAGATCGAAGGTTGTCTGAACCGCCGACATTGTACATAGCTAGTAGTCGAAGAACTACATGCCGTCGCAGAATCGAAAAGATGTTTCCGTAGTGATAGGTGTGCACCAATGCCTACGCAGATCATCATGATGTTCATAGTTAATGCTGTGCTGCCACAGTGCTTCAAAGGCACCGTTAGCTCGGAGAGGGTGCTAACCTGTGTGACCGTTATCAAACATTGAGACCCTCTTGGTCACCACACATTTATACCACGGCCAAATCTGCATACAGCATTTTTTACCGAAAAGAGTACAACTTCAACGTTTAACGCGTGGGTAGCCAATGGGTAGCGCTTACATATCTGGCAAGTTCGGCCGTGCTGAGGCATAATAATACACAACCGGTCAATATCAGTCAATATCACATTCTTTCAACGTTATGTAATTCCGGTTCTTATCTTATACCAGACACAATGAACTACGTAAGTACAGTGAATAACAACTGCCCGTAAACTTAATTGGCGGATTAAACAGGGTCGCTGAACCACAATCTCCAGTAATCTCCCCGGAATTGACATGTATGTACAGTCAGTCAACTGTGTGTTAAACCATACTCAATAAGCCATGGATTTTCAGCGCCCACCAACCACGTTACCAGTACTGAACCTTGTGTCAGAGCAGGGGCTCATGCGCTCATGGCTGAGATATCAGATGCAGGGATCTTCCGATCCATCATGGACATGCGCGAGGCCGAACAAATGATGGAAGTCAATGGCCTGGGGGGCTATGACGTTGACGATGATGTTGTGGACGAAAAACCTATACCCGTAAGGTAGCTCTTAAATCTTACATGGAAGTTACGTTACTGACCTAAACGAGCCTTTCGCACGTAAGTTGGAGGATCATTGGAACCGACTTATATCACAGATCATTTCCCCGGGAAAGAAACAGCGTCCACACACATTTTACGATCCCTCACAACTCACGCTATGTTGCCGCCATTTTATTCGTGTCCGTCCCCGAGCTTCTAGCACCGTGTTATCATGTTATCCACTTATCATCATGATTGGCATTGGCTTACTAAGTTACGCAATGATATACTCAAAAATCGTGGACATGTCAAATTTTGCCGCTTGCGTGCTAATCGCGCGGACAACCCTCTAGTAAATCATAATCAACTGGCAGGCATAAACAGGGGGCACGCTTTGCACGTAAGGACAACGGTGGATTGTGTCTCGCTATTCTGATAATTTCCCTTGGCAGATTTTACTTCGTATACTTAGATGACTTCGCGTTATTGTCAATATAACATCCGGCGAATCCTGCTCTTTCGGCTTCATTTCCGTTTCACTCACAAGTCGTAATCATTGACAGCTACACGTTGTCATTAGTGACACTCCGCATGTTCCCACAAGGGATCTCGAAGCTACCTGACACTATCTACTGATGCTTGTAAATGGGTTGTTTTCGTCATCGAGAGTTGTACATTATCTCGCGCCGCTCTAACCTCTTTCTTCGCCCCTATCGGCTTTTTACTCCGGCTCGGCTTCGTTATCTTCGGAAGCTTTTCGGCTTCCAACAGTTCTTCACTGCTGCATTCAATGATAGATGATAGAGTTTGTTTTGACTGGAGCCTTTAATATATTTTCCGCTGCCAGTGAAAATTTAGGGGACCCACACTAGTCCGTTACGCCGCCGCCACCAATTTATCTGTCAGGAGCAGGACATGTCTGACCGTCGTGTGCTCACAGACGGGATCGCTTAGCACAAATGGTCCGACTCACAACTGTTTCGAAAATTGTAGACGTCTTCTAAAAAAAATCACACGAGTGCTGCTGCTGCGACAATGCCAAACAAAGACAACATGCGCCCATCGCAGTGCGGGATGCTCTGCCATCTGACATTCGCCTTTCATTGCCCATCACTATGTCAAACCATCGTTATATCCCACCAGGACAGAAAGACTTAATCTGCCGCCTGTCATTGTCTCTCAGTCTCCAGAAGCTTACCATACTGGAATCAGCACAACATGTTGTTGGGCAGTGGCGAAAGACAGGCTATGTCTTTGGAAAGCATCCATGGACAGGAAGGCCATGGGCTTTGACTGGTTATCGCATTTCTGTAAGATCTCACCCACCGTTCTTGCACTAACTTCGTTGATGCACCTCAGTATATTGAAGGCTTTGTTGAATGACAACCTGACATTTATCTGTGTGAGATACAGGACCATATCTGGGAGGCTTTCAGCATTACTGTTATTGCATCAACAATCCCTTTGTTTCTTCGACGACATGGGTATACTCGGAAGAAAGTAAGTTGTTTTGTTTTACACGAACTTCAAAGTCATTGATCTGCTGTGCTTAAAGAGTGGAGAGGTGGATACATGTTCTATGGCTGCTCGAAGGCACCTCCATTGAGCGCGCCTTGGATCTGGGCTAAAGCAATATCTTGAGGACGAGGAATAGGCACAGGACCCATCCTGAGAAGGTACCTTGCAAGTTGCAACTCCAGCATGAGCACCATTTGGATTTGCTGCCATAGACAAGTGTAGGCAAAGACTTAGAACTGGAATAATTTGATGTTACTAGACTACTAGTATCCCGGACTCTATATACATTCCTCGACTAGTTCTCGGAATATCGGGCTGAGCTCTGCAGTGCGCATAGCATTCACTGTGCACAGTGTCATATTAAATACTACGGATGTTATGGCCAGCGGAATGCCAGTCGTCACCGACGCGTTACTCAATTGGGTTGTTTGTCGTCATATGTTGCACTGCCCCACGTTTACTGTAACCTGGTTTTTTTTTTTTTTACAAATAACTACAATTTTCGAAACGACTGTCTGTAACTGCGTCCTCACCAACTGACCCAGCTACACTGCTCTCATAATCATTTGCAAATTGCCCGGAAACCATTCATCTACGAAATGCAATATCTGCATCCCAAGGTCGAAAGCAATCAGATCTGAAGGAAAGTTGTTGTACCTCTGAAGGACAATAGATTAAAATCCATCAATATCGGTGGCGCTAGCTCAATTAAAGTAGGCATCACACGTCATGACTACGAAGACAAGGGCAACGACGACGGCCCCACAGCGTCGCTGGTAAGGGTCGAACGAATGTATAAATGACATGAAAATCGAAATTGAAGATATTTTTGGGAGAAGGTCCTTGAATGTAGCCTATATTGGAGGGAAACCGTGGTATGGTGAAATCACAGTGGTTTGGAAGTTGGGGTGGCTCGTGGGATTTTAGTCTTCCCCATTATCTATGTTTAGAATCGGACTGACGCCCCAAGTCAATTTTACTTGAAAAGAAATTCGATTTCGGGTGCATGGGTTTTCCCTCCTGTGTTTATAATACGCAGCACGCTGGGAAGTGTAGGAAAAAAGGAAGCACACACAGGAAATTCCTCGACAGAACTCTCGGCATCAACGGACTTAGCAGGATGCCGATATGAACAACACGTCAAAAACACACATGAAACACCTTCAGTGTCTATTAGCTTTTGCGGCTTTTTGGCTGTCACATCCCATGATACGACAGCTAAACTGAGCCCCTCTTGACTGAAAAGATACACACAGGGGCGTTTGATCCCCGCCGCCCGGTGTGCCATTTCCCATCACACATCAGATCAACCGAAAGTTTTCCGAAAACAAAATAGTTTCAGCGATGTGATTGTTAGACCTTTCGGGCGACCCAAAACATTTGCAAGCAGCGAAACCACAAGTACTTTGACTTTCAGGATGTTGACATTTAGTGTACTTTTGGGACTTTGATTTTGGACTTCTTTTTCCGGCCCTTAGCTGTTATTCTGCCACTATCATGATATCAAGCCAAAAAGTCTGGATGCACTTCAAGGTAACAACAGTATCATAGTCATAAAAATGAGTAAGATACTTCAAACTTTGTGCAGTAGACTTGGATAGATGGTAGAAGAAACAGTTGGCAGTTTCGTTGCAATATCGCTCGCATTCGATTGATGCTCAGCCATTTCTGGAACTTCCAACCGAAGTGTGTTCACATGCCACAAGCTACACATAATGAACAAAGTAGATTTCAAAAAAGTCGAGTTGATACTATTAAGATAGGAACTCGACCATGCAAGCTAAGAATAATCACGCTCAGTGTTTGCGAGTAGCCAAATGACTGTATTAAATCACCTAAGAATAATCACGCTACAGTACACAGTGAGTAAATAGAGTAGGCATAGTAGTAGGTAAATATCTCACCTCAGTCTTTGCGAGTAGCCAAACGACTGAGGGGAGATGAGTCGACGAGACTGTAAAAATATACAAGTAAAAAATGAGCTGAACTACAGTTAGCTAAACAAAAGAAGAGGCTCTCCACGAGAGCAGTAAGTAATAGGGAAAGCATAGGTACAGGTGGTATGGTGCAGTTCGCTTAGTCACCACTACTTTTGTACAAGCAAAATCCCAGTCTGACAAAGCACCGAAATCCTTACTCCTTTAGTAGAAATGCTCCTTTCTATCATAGGAACAAAAATACTAGACCGATTGTCAAAATACTCAAACTGGGGGAGTTTTTTTTTGGGGGCCGACGAATTCCGCCGCCATGTCCCAAAATGGTAATTTAAGTATCAAACTGTGTTGCTACTGACTCGGGAATCCTTCTGTGAGATGCATAGCGTCTGGAGCTGAAGTTCTTGACCTGAATTTGAGCCTCTTTTGCCCCAAGTCCACTCCAATATGCCTCCATCCACCGTTTCATCCTGTGCTCCCATTTCTGGATGGTCTCGATTGGAACTGATGCGAGTGCGTTTGGCATATTCTCCTGCAGGGTTGTAAAGGTGTAATCACAGTGCGTCCGCAGATATCAGCAATTTCGATGCACCTGCTTCGTATAACTTTATCCTTCGCCTTCTTCTCATGCATCTGCTGTGCAATCTCCCGTTTTCTGCAGTCTGAGAAGCCATTGTATCCCAATGATCATGTGGATTCTGCCCTTTTCCAATCCTTGGGTGTTTCTGTGTCGGTGTTGCCAGTTGTTCAAGGTCCAGTTCATGCTGTCATCTTATTTGAAGACTGTTGATTAAATCTTCTCCGTTGAGCTCTTCAAGATCAAAGTCGTCAGGACTGTCACCGTTCCCATCTGAATCAGAGTCAGTCTCGGTCCAGTCTTCATCCTCTGAACCTGACGAAATATAATTAACTCCGCCATTCCAACTTGTACATTTGATGTCAGAATCATATGCTGAAGACTCCACATCGTCGCTGTCGCCCAAGTTGGGCTGATTGACTTTTCTGAGGGCCTTGCTAGCTTGGGCGCGCACTGCTGCTGCTTTACGGTCTGTCCGAGCCATGTTTTTTTTTCAGTTTTATTTCAAATTTGAGTCTCACAGCCCCCGACATGGTCTATAAATTTTTCTTTTTCTGCCAGCCGATTACGCCGCTGTCCAAAAGTAGTGGTGACTAAGTGAACTGCACCATAGTACAAGCACAACAATATACCATAGTACAGAATGATAGGGTCACGAGAAGGGGCGGCCAGGGATTTAGCACCATTGATGGGCACCACTAGTACGAGCACGTGAGTTCGGGCTGGGATCTAGCCTTGCTGATCCAACAGCTATAAGCTTTACAAAGTCATGATTTACAATTTCAATGAAAATTTAGTATGACTAAAGCCATGGCCTGAGCTGGCAGCTTTGGCTTTCAGCTACTCTGAGCCTGGCCAAAGCCATTGCTGGGCCATCACAAATGGCCTGGCTTGACCCAGCTCACAGCTTTGGGCCAGGCCGGACACATCACTATGTTGAATTTTTGATAATAAACTATTTACAATGAATATTTATACTAGCATAGGACACCACCCTGTAATTAAATCTAAAATGAATAGGTGGTGTTACTAATGACTGTGGCTGTACACAATGGCCATTTAGTGTTGGCGTTGGTGTCACCTAAAGCGCATGCCACTGCCCAATTTCAACACTCCCCCTCGACACCTATGCCATCCCCAAGCAATTAACAAGGTCATTGTGTTTTGGCTTTGGTAATGCTTTGGTAAGCAAATCAGCTAAATTGTCATCCATTGCACAGTACTGAATGCGTATCTCGTTAGAGATGAGTTTCTCATGTACGAAATGGTGTTGGATATTGATGTGTTTGGTGCAGCCGTGTCGATGGCATTGTGAGAATAAGGGATCATGCTGATGGTACTCAACCCAGAAACCCAAACAAAACCTACTAAATGGCTTCAGATGGTATAACACGAGTCAGAGGAAGGGTGCGAGTTGGTACTAAATATCACTACTGAGACCACAACATTGTGTTTAGTGATGCGAAAGGATGAATCGAGTTGCGAATAGTCTGTAAGAACATATGAAGGTGTTCAAAAGAGTCTAAAATAGGTTCAAAGATATGTGAAATAGTCTGAAGTAGGTTCAAAGAGGTTCGAGGTTTATCGAGGAGCAAGTTTAATGAATGTGAAGTGCTTGTCAAATGGCGATAGGTGATGGGCAATGAAATGTGGAGTGAATATGATAGTTTCAAAGAAGTTCATGATATTTCACAGAACTTAGAGATACGATGCGAAGATGTGACTCAAGAGAACGACTCTTCAATCTGATGATAGCAAGAGGGTAACTTGTGCTGTTCCCCATTGCTTTCTATTCCATTCTAACTAACTGATACAAATCTATATACAAAATGAAGAGATAATACTAAAAAGGAAATAATAACAATTGTAGAACACAAGGCAATCTGCACAGCAATAAAGGTATTGTAAAATATAAAACAAATGAAAAATGATAATAAGTGAGATGTACATTGTCCCAGTATGGTAACAGTTCTTGTTCTATTGCTGTAATATATCAATCAGACATAAAACCACACTTATCGTATCCTAAGTCTCTTGTAATCTCTCCTCGTGTCCAGTAGTGCTCAATAGGTGGCAAATTGGCTTGTTCCGAATGTGCATCATGGATAGAAAGGGTTTCAAGACAGCTATATGGTGGCCAAAGTTGTTCGAAATGCTGCAAAGTTGCTCGAAATGTCACAAAATAGTTCAAAAGTGTTCGAAATAGTTTGAAGTCATCCAAAATAGTGCGAAATAAACCAAAAAGTGTTCGAAGTCTATTTCGTGGCATTCGTAGTGATTTGGAGTGCATGTTGTAATGTGTCAATATGAGTGGAAAGCTTCTCCAGACCTTAGCCTGTGCAGTGGACCTATTAACATTTCACTTATTATCATTTTTCATTTGTTTTATGTTTTACAATACCTTTATTGTCTGACATATTGCCCCTTGTTATACAATTGTTATTATTTCCTTTTTAGTACTATTTCTTTAAATTGTATATAGACTTGTATTAGTTAGTTAGAATGAGGAATAGGAATGAACAGGGAACAGAGCACAAGTCACCCTCTCGCTTATCATCAGATTTAAGAATCATATCTTCATGTCATATCTCTAAGTTCTGTGAAATATTGCAAGCTCTATTGCTCATCACCTATTGCCATTTGACAAGCACTTCACATTTGTTAAACTCACTCTTCGATATACCTCACACCTTTTCAAACTTATTCAGATTACTTTGCATGACTTCGAACCTGTTATGGTCAAATAACTCCTAGATCAAAAAGATAATCGATGCTCGTGAGCAGTCGTTGTTCAAGGAGTTTCAAGAGTCACCGAAGCTCGTAAGCAACGGTTGAGCTGAGGCTTAGATCGCAATCCGTTAGGAGTTGTAAAAGAGACTAGGTCAAGCTAGTTGACCAGTCGTATATTCGTTACATTAAATAGTACAGGCGGAATAGAGAACAATAAGATGGTAAGGACAATAGAGACAATAGCAACGATAGGCGTCCGCAGCGTACACTACAATAGCGTGGGAAGGTATGTAGAGAATGCGTTGCCGAGACAAAAGGGTAGGGGATAATAACGTGGGACGTACATGATATAGGACGATAGAAACAATAGAAAAATTGAGTTCCCCCTGCACAACCCTGTCGTAACATTAGCTCCCCTTCAACGTTTCGAGTCCCATCCGAAACTAGGGTCTCATCGTCCGCATTGGGTCGAAAGACGCCCCATCGTTGGTCGTCGCGGTGAATGTAGAGAACGAAGTGGGAGTGGGGGCGTCGTGACCGTAAACCCGAGTCGGCAGCTCAATGTCTCCTCCTCCAGCGAAACGAACCGAGGTCCCCGTGAGGATGGAGGTGAGTCGAGGGAGTTGTGGAGCGGTGACAATTTTGCATAAGATGAGTATATAACACGCGAATATAATGAGAATTGACGCGCCGAAGATGGCGCTGAGAGCGATGATGACATATAAATTATAGAGCATTGTGGTTAGCTGTCAAGTAGTTCGATGACGTGGTGGCACGTCACATGTCGGGTTTTCGGGGCAAAAGAGTACCGAGTGTTCCGGTCGCCAGCGGTGGCAGTGGGGGCACTGATATTCCGAGCAGTGAGAGGAAAAGTGTCCCACCCGCGCGCAGGTGAAACAGACGGAGTTTCTCATCCAGGGTGGTGCTGGTGTCTCGGTAGGGGCTTGGGTCGGGAATGGTGTTGGCGCTCGTCGGGGTGGGGGTTGTATAGGTCGTTGGGGAAGTGGTGGATGTGGAGGTAGAGGCGTCTGTCTGGGCGCTTTGTCTTCTTCGTCGCTCGTTGGTTCTATAATAAAGATTCGCTGTGGAGTAGGGACCCGCTCTCCGGGTGCATAGCGCAGAGCCTGTTCATCCAAGCCTCTCATGAGTTGGAGTATGTCCAGATAATACGCTTCCTCTGTCAACCGCTGAAACACCCGTTCTAGGCTGGAGATAGCCCGGTAGGTCTCGAAAAGATTTCGCACCGTTCCGTATTGTAGAGGTCGGTCTTGAGTTACGGAGAGCAGTCTCTCCTCATTTCGGATATCGTCTGTATCCCGGACGAAGCTCAGGATTAATTCGAAAGTCCTGACTGGGTCAGGGTCGGGCGTGGCAGTCAGGAAGAGGTGGAGAGGGTGGCTCATGCTGGGGAGAGGTTGTGGGTTGATCTGTACTCGTCTAGTATTTCAGCGGCATTTTTTAAGTGTGCCAGCGGTTCCCAAGTATTCTCCGCTGTATTGTATCCTTTCCATTTCACCAGGAATCGGATTCTTTTCCCTGCCCCCCTGTGAGCCAAAATAGCTTCTACCTCGTGTTCGAGTTCTCCTTCGATCAGATCGGGTGGAGGAGGAAGGCGGTTTGGTCCGTGTGTTTCATTTTCCTTGAAACGTGAGAGGAGAGAAGTGTGAAATACCGGGTGGATTCTCCATTGAGGGGGGAGTTTCAGCTCGTAGGCGTGGGACGATATTACTCGTGTGATAAGGAAAGGTCCTTCGCGTTTAGGGGCGAGCTTCCTAGTCGGGTATCCTAGCTTCAGGTTCTTGGAGTCAAGCCAGACTTTTTCCCCTACTGTGAATGGATGGAATCCTCGTCCGTTTCGTCCGATCATTACTTGTCGGGAGAGCTCATGGGCCGCTAGGGCCTCCCGCCGTACATTTCCTAGTTCGGCTATCCACTGCTCGGTAGCCGGTACGTTGGTCTTTAGATAGGTTGTGGGAATAGCTTTAGGGTGTGCTCCCATCATCACGAAAAATGGGGTGTTTTTGATGGCCGAGTGATGTTTCTGATTATGTGTGAACTCGGCGGTGGTGAGATGGCTCTTCCATTGGGAAGGTTTGTTGGCACAGAAGATTCGGAGGTAGATTTCGAGTTCCTGGTTTACCCTTTCAGTCTCCCCATCGGTTTGTGGGTGGTAGGCTGTGCTCATTGCTAGCTTTATTCCCAGCAGTCTTCCCAGTTCTAGAAAAGCCTTTGAGGCAAAGCGAGGATCTCGGTCAGATATGATCTTGTCCGGGAGGCCGAATCTCTTAAATACGTTGTGTAAATAAAGGTCGGCCGCCCCTAGTGCGTCGATGGTCTTGTTGCAGGGGATGAAAATTACCCCTTTAGTAAGGCCATGGTCTACCACGACCATGATTGTATCAGATCCGTCGCTTATCGGGAGATCGGTTATGAAATCCATTGTCACCAGAGCGAATGGTCGTGTGGCGTTAGATTTGATCGGCGATAGTCCGGGTGCTGTTGGGTGAGTGTTCACCTTCATTTGTTGGCAGGTTGCATAGCCATCGACGTAGTTACGGATGAAGATGGTCATTCCTGGCCACCAGTAATCCCTCCGTACCAGTTCAAGAGTTTGGAATCGTCTGGGGTGCCCTGTAAGTAAGTTATCGTGGTATTTTTCCACGATCTTTCTTCGTAATTCCCTGTCATTCGGCACGTAGCATCAGTCTTTGAAGAAGACCGTCCCGTCATTTTCCATCCTCCAGTCTTCTACCGCCGACTTGATCGGTGGCATTCCTCCTTCTTTGATTGCTCGTATTATCTCCTTAAGCAGATCGTCTTTCATCATGCTTCCAGCGAGCACTTCTTTTAGCTCGGTATCGATGGTCCATGCGAAGATCTCGTTCTTTAGCAGTACGATATCGTTGTTATCATTGTCGATATCGGGGATGTGATCTCCCCTTCGTGATAAGGCGTCAGACTGGACCATCATTTTCCCGGGGACGTGTACTAGTTTTAGGTTGAATTGTGACAAGAACAGGCTCCACCTGGCCTGTCGGCGATTCAATTTTCGTGCTGTCCTGAAATACATTAAGTTTTTATGATCTGATAAGATTGTAGTCGCGTGTTTTGATCCCTGGAGATAGTGTCTCCAGGTCTCGAGTGCCCGTATAATTCCCAACAATTCCCGATCGTATATTTCATAGTTTCGTTTGGTTGCCGTAAGGGAGTGGGAGATATACCCACAAGGGTGCCAATCTCTGTTCGAGTCGGTTTGTTTTAATACGGCGCCCGTTGCGTATTTCGATGCATCGCTTTCGACTACGAATGGTTTCTCTGTGTTGGGCATCAGCAATACTGGTGCCTCGGAGAATTTCTTTTTTAATAGGTCGAATGCCCTTTGGCATTCGTCAGTCCAGTGGAACGGCTGGTCTTTCCTTGTTAAATCGTTTAGCGGTTTGGTGATCGCGGCGAAGTTGCCGATGAATCTTCTATAGAAGTTCCCGAAGCCCAGGAACGATCTGACTCCTTTTACGTTGGTCGGGGCTGGCCAGTCCCTTATTCCGCTCAGCTTGGTCGGGTCCATGGCTAATTGGTTCGGTCGCAGGATTAGGCCAAGGAATTCAACCTCCTGTACGTCGAACTTAGACTTTTCCGGTTTTAGGTATAGATCGTTTTCCCTGAGCCTTGACAAGACTCTTTTCATTCTCTCCTCGTGTTCTTTCTTGTCTTTGGAGAAGATGAGAATGTCATCCATGTATATCACCAGCCAGCCTTCGTTCAGCATGTCCCTGAAGATGTCATTCATCATGGCCTGGAAAGTCGCCGGGGAGTTGCAGAGGCTGAAGAACATAACCTTGGGTTCGTACAGCCCCTTGTTAGTCTTGAACGCTGCTTTCCATTCATCTCCCTGTTTGATCCTGACGTTGTGATAACCCTATCTAATGTCCAACTTGGTAAACCACTTTGCCCCTTTCAGCTTATCTAGCAGATCATCGATTAATGGCAGCGGGTATGAGTTTTTGATGGTCCCTTCATTCAGATACCGATAGTCTTGGCACAGTCTGAGGGTGTCGGAGTCTTTTTTTGCCACAAAGAAAAATGGCGATGCCATCGGAGATTTGGATGGGGTGATGTACCCCTTTCTCAGATTATCGTTGATGAATTCATCTAGCTTCTTTTGCTCCGCCGGGGTAATCGGGTAAACCTTGCAGTCTTTGGGGATGAAGTCCGGCTTGAGTTCGATCGCGTGATCCCACGGTCTTGATTCGGGAAACCTTTCCGACGCTGCCTTTTCGAACACACTTCGATACTCTCTGTACTTGTCGGGGAGCAGATCATCGAGTGACTGTTTCTCTTTGCCGTCCTCCTTCTTGTGAGCGAGCCTCTGCGAGACAGAGGTCTTGGCTTGGATGTGGGTGGTGTGAGAGAAGACGAATCTGCCTGTCGATCGTGATCGAGTGATGCGTGCAATGTGCCTGAGTTTTTGATAGTTCGGGGGAATGTAGTCGTGTTCGATGGTAAGGGGGGATTCTTCGGTCCTGAATATCCCAATCATCGGTTCCCCTCGGATGTAGGCGAATAAGGCATCCGTTCCGTCGTTGTTTCCGTTAGTTGATAAGCCGTAGTTAGATTTGTCCGGTGTGGAGATCGGTGGATCGATCTCGGAACAGGTGTCCGTAGTCGTGTTATTTTCCGTGTATGATCCGTTTCCGTCCAGTTTGTCCACGGTGCAAAGCCCTCTTGCGAGATGAACCGCCCCAAGTCTACTCTTCACATACTCGGCGGTGGCGAGGTGGGTTTCTCTGAAGATCTCCCCAGCACTCCTTGTAGGTAGCCTCCCGAGAGTTGGGCTCAATGTTACTCTCGGTTCTAACGGCCCCTTGTCATCTATAGTAAGGCTTTGCTTACTGATAGTGGTCCGGGTTCGCTCGATCATCGTCCGGATCTTCTTCATGAGGGATTTTTCGGTCTGTCAGTCTGTGAGAGTCCCTTTTTCCCAGTCGATGTCAGGGTTGTGTTTTTGAAGCCACGTGTACCCTAAGATCATCATCTCCTTCCCCAGCCCGGTTATCAGCATTCTGATCTTCTCTTCTTTCCCTCCGATCTCGGTGTCGATGGTGACATAGTGGGAGATCGTTCCGTTTTTGTTCAAGGTCCCGTCAACATTTTTGGCAAGGATCTTTCTGGCGAGAGGTAGTTTCCTCAGCCCGAGCTTTTGGACGACTCGGTGATCTATAAAAGTCTCACCTGCCCCTGAGTCGATCAAGGCAGGGATTTCAGCTTTCTTATCATCTAGCAAACAGTGAACTTGAACGTGCATGGATTGGTTACTTACATGCGCTACTAGTACACTCGAGACGACTACTCTGGCGGACTCTGTTGCCGATGCAGGCCGCCGCTTTAAAAACCCTCCTCGACCATAAGGTCGAGTACTTCTTCTTTCTCCTTCTCTTCTAGCTCATTGACAAGAGCTCGTATCTTCATGAAGTGGTCTCATGGGGTCTTCTTCATCTCGGTTTTCTTCTCGTCTTTTGAGGGTGGCTCTTTCCCTCCTTTATGGTCGCTCGCTCTGTGTCCCATTTTATGACAAACAAAGCATCTACCTTCCTTCATATGTTTTACCCTCTCAGCGTATGAGAGGCGTGTTGCGTCGATATCCATAGCGTTAGGGTCCCTTGAAGAGCTACCTGCTCCTCCTCCCCCTACCTTGCTATATGTCCTCTCCTTTATCGCCCTTGCTCTCCTTAGATGTCCTTCAGCCCTCGCCGCATGGGTGTACCACCCTTCGATTGTGTCAGGTGGGTTCTCCATTCCGAAGACCTTGTCGAGGACTTTATTGTTCAGCCCGTCGACGAAATATTCAATCAGAGCGGCATCTTCTTTAATTTTGGTTCGGTAAGCGAGGGTCTTAAATTGGGCGATATACTCATCGACTCCCTTTCCCCCTTGAGACAGTGCTCTCAACTGCATTCGCACGTTTCCCGCGTCGTCGATCGGTGAAAATGCTGAGCGTACTTTTGCAATGAATTCCTGGAACGTGTCCCAGGGCTTCGATTCAATATACCTTTCCTCCAGATAGGCCTGCTTCCATGGCCCTGCTGTCCCTCCGTTCATATATGAGAGCATGAATAAGATTTTGTGTCGATCGTCAGGGAAGGCGGTTGCGTTAGCATCGACATATGCTCCGCATTCGAGTAGAAAGAGCATAGTTTTGGTTCTATCCCCCGAATAATCAGTGGGCGCTCTCATCTTGATTTCGGCTGTGCGAGCGGGGAGAGCGATAGGTGCGGTGGGAGCGGTGGGAGTAGATGGGGCTGCCATTGTACATCTGGTGGGGAGTGGTCGGATATTTCTTGTAAGAATGTCGTTGAATGATGTGTGCTGCCTAGACTGTAGTTTAGTCGGCAGAGTGAAGAACGAGCTTGACCTTTTGTTATGGTCAAATAACTCCTAGATCAAAAAGATAATCGATGCTCGTGAGCAGTCGTTGTTCAAGGAGTTTCAAGAGTCACCAAAGCTCGTAAGCGACGGTTGAGCTGAGGCTTAGATCGCAATCTGTTAGGAGTTGTAAAAGAGACTAGGTCAAGCTAGTTGACCAGTCGTATATTCGTTACATTAAATAGTACAGGCGGGATAGAGAACAATAAGATGGTAAGGACAATAGAGACAATAGCAACGATAGGCGTCCACAGCGTACACTACAATAGCATGGGAAGGTATGTAGAGAATGCGTTGCCGAGACAAAAGGGTAGGGGATAATAACGTGGGACGTACATGATATAGGACAATAGAAACAATAGAAAAATTGAGTTCCCCCTGCACAACCCTGTCGTAACAGAACCTCTTCGAACCTACTTCGAACTATTTTGCACATCTTCAAACCTCTTTCAAACTCTTTCGAACAACTTCGTATGCTCTTACAGATTATTTGAACCATCACTTATTACTTTGCATCACTAAACACATCATATTGGTCTCAGCAGTGATATTTAGTACCAACTTGCACCCTTCCTCTGACTCGTGTTATACCATCCAAAGCCATTTAGTAGGTTTTCTTTGGGTTTCCAGGTTGAGAATCATCAATGAACATTGTCCCAGTATGGTAATAGTTCTTGTTCTATTGCTTTAATATATCAATGAAACACAAAACTGCACTTGTCATATTCTAAGTTTCTTGTAGTCTCTCTTCATGTCCAGTAGTGCTCGATATGCAATGAATAGTTTGTTCCAAATGTGCAGCATGCATCGAAAGTGTTTCAAGACAGCTATACAGCAGCCAAAGTTGTTCAAAGTGTTGTGAAATGTCATGAAATGGTTCGAAGTAGTTCAAAGTCATCCAAAATAGTGCAAAATAAATCGAAAAGTGTTTGAAGTTGATTTTGTGGCATTCATAGTGATTCAGAGTGTGTGTCATAATGTGTCAATATGAGTTGAATCCTTCTCCAGACCTTAGCATGTGCAGTAGACCTATCATCCTCCCCCTTATTGAAATTCTGACTGTCTCAGTCAGCTGTTCAAAATCATGTGTGATGCATGATCATGTTGAAAACTTAGTGAGGTTCAAAATACTTCTCATTCTTCTTCCATCACCTCTCTACATCCAAATCTAGCTTCCATAATGTCTCTCTTGGCCGAGCTCAATGTCAAAGTTCTGGAATATGCGAAGTCGATGCCCGAGTGGGGCATCGCCAAAGATATCGATTTCGAAGTGTGGGGATGGGGTTTCTGTGTGAAAATGGTATGTCTGGTGCTCATCTATTCATGATCAAAGGTGCTAAAATGTTTTGCATAGGCAGAATATGATGAACTTGCTGAAGATCTTGGAAAAGAGCACGATGCAACTGTTCAAAAGGTCGTGGATGAGGTTTTTGAGGTGTATAAACTGATGGCATGACGTGAATGGATTTTGTGGAGCAGAGAGCTATTGTTTGTAGATTTAGCAGAAGAGGTAGAGTGCAAAAGAAAGAAAGAGGAAGACAGGTGGGTTCGAGAGGAGGAGGAGGTAGCAAAAAGGGCATGGCCCGAGGCCTGAAAAGTTGTGTTACAGGAAGGTCGCAATGTTGTTCTGGCCGAATTTCATGCAAAGACAATCCGGAAGGAAGTATTGCAATGATGGAATGTGGAGTTCGAGGCTGAGTCGAAGGCTATAGAAAGGGCAGAGGCTGGAGATGAAAACAAAGACCAGGATGAGGATGATGGTGAAGAGGAGCTACCTGTAATGCGGGTGGCAAAGTGAAAAGTGGTGGAGGTCAAAGAGGAGGAAGATGGAGAAGAGGAGGTCAAGGGTGCAGGGGATGCGAAGCATGTGTGGGTTGAATTGAGCAGGCTCCTTGATTTCGAGGGCCCAATGAGCTTTTACTTAGGTTCAAAGAAATTTTGCAGTACTGATACTTTTGTAGTGCAATCGTTGCACTGGGTTCAAGTCCCAGCCACATTGTGTTGTCAAAGCTGGTGCTGTGAAATGTACGAAGTGCACCCAGGAGGTGCAGGGGTGCTACTGGGCTGGATTGTTGAGGTGAGGGCTTCGCAAGAGCAAGGCAAAAAAGTTCAGGGGCACAAAATGCAATTTGCACCCAAGAAAAGGTATGATTCTTGTTTGAAGTTGTTTCGAAGTGATTGCTAACTTGTTTTCAAATTTGTTAGTGCATCAAATTCGTCTTGTAGGACCTATGGCCAATGTCGAACCCATCACAGGGCCTTCAAAGCTGTCGAAGGAAGAAAAGAGGTCGTCAAAAGGGAAGGCGAAGGCGATTGAGGTTCGAAGGGTCAAGGACCTCAAAGGGGGTCAGGATGCATGGGTTGTGCACTGTGGGTTAATTGCTGCAAAATTGGCACAGAAAAGAGTTGAGATGGAGATACTGGGGAGGGAAGTCGAGTTGTTAGAGCAGATGTTAGAGGAGTAGGAGCCCCCTCTTTTTTATTTTTTGTTCTATATCTTTTAAATTGAAGTTCAAATTTTCTGAGTCTTGAATAGTAGTAATAAAAAAAGTGAAAAGAATAAGAGAATAAGAGAAGATATAGTTATTTGTTTTTGAAGTCCTGAAAGTCTTAGAAAGTATGACCATCAAGGTTCGAGGGTATTCGAGGCCTTTCGAGACATTCAAAGTTGATTTCAAAGAGATTCAGTGAAGTGCAAATGGTCGTAGGGTATTTTTGAAAAAGTTCAGAGTTGAGATTGAGGTGAGCGAAGGTATAAGTAAGCGAATAAAAGTGAAAGCTGTTGAAGCTATCGCAAAGAATGTTGAGCATAGTAAAATGTTTTCGATAAGTAGAATAAGAATGAAATGCGAAAAAGAGAAATGAAATATGCAAATTTGATTGATGTTGATGGTTCTAACCATGATTGTAATAATCGAGTCAAGCGACTGGTCGAATCGAAATAGAATGAAGAATTGAGAGGTCAAAAATGAGGTTGGAGAAATACTTGTGGGCTATGGATGTAATAAAACTTTCAGCGATGAGGAGAAGGCAAATTTCGAGGTGATGATTGTAGATATACAATGGGAATGGAGTTTCGAGTGCTATATTGGATTTCAAAGGCAAATGTGAATGTGAATCTGGTGTCGAGGGCAAAGGTGATATCGAAATAGATGGTATGATGGAAGAGGGTGCAGATGATGAGATCGAGGATGAAAATACTGGGAGTGGTGAGCAGCATGTTGAGGTCAAAATAGGCAATGGAGGAGGCAAATGCAACAAAGATAGTGGAGGCAAGATCGAATTAGAAAATGATGAAGGTGTGACTATTGAAGTGGACTGGGCTGGAGCTACCGACGGCAAAGATGATGGGATTGCAATAGACATGGGCAATGAAGCTGGGATGATGCAATGATGACCAGGAGGTGTGACATGATGATCTCAAAGTGCGACATTTTCTTGTTTGAGTGCAAGCTGTTTTTTCAGGGCTAGTTCCTGTTCAAGTGTCGTGATACAAGTTTTGAAGCAATTCGAATCGTTTGAGCTGTGAGGTATACTGTTAGATACTGGATTTGATGTAGTCAAAGATGTGATATCGGTGATGAACGAGGTTGAGACAGATACTTCGGGTGCTGATTTGGTCGAATTCAAGGCTGCAATAACTGATGCGAAGTTTGATGTGAAATTTTTGAGGATGTGCAAAATGTCTTCAGAATTAATTGATGTATGGCTGGTACAAAGGTAAACCTAGATATAATTGGACACTAGGTTTAATTAATCAATTAATCAATCATTGCTCCACAGGCTCTGCAGTAATTTCAAAGGTTGTAGGTATCCCGTGTGCAACTGTTCATTAAGGAATGCATCCACTTCTTCTTGTTCCTTTGGAGATAATGGATAGACTTTTGATTTTTTCTGCACAAATCCCAGCTTCATCTCAATAGCATGATCCCATGGCTTTCGCACTGGCATCCGCTCTGATTCCTTCTTCTGAAAAACTGACAAATATTTATGGTAGGCTTTTGGCACCCACTCCTCCACTGGCTTCTCCACTTTCTCCACATTTTTGTCCCATGACTGTCCTCCACGAATTTCCCTAAAGGTCTGCTTCTGTTTTTCTTTACTTGTCATAATTGGAACTTCCCCATTTGGCATATCCTCATGCTCCACTTCCTCCATTGTAACAGAATACTTTTTCGGATGTTCTTTCTCTTCCTTTTCCTTCTTCTCCTTTTCTACTTTTCTCCCATACACATTACATTCTTTAGGACAATGAGTCATGTGCAATTTCCGGATGATGTTTTCATAACCATGGACATCCAATTATTAGATTGGTTTTCCCAAGGTCGCACACTTCAAATATGGCTCGCTCCTGATGATCTTGATACTTCAATATCATCGTCACTTCCTCCTTAATAGTTCCTCCATGATTGATCGTACCATTAATATTGTACACCATTATAGGTTGTGGCAGTTTATGCATGCAAATACCGTTTGCAGTAATTAGGGATTGATTAATAAATAATCCGGTAGCACCACTGTCAAGCAATGCCTCCACATTAATTGCTGCATGCGTGTCCACTGTCTTTAATCCTACTGTCAAGCTGATTTCGGGTTCTATCCACACTGAGTGAATAAAAAATTTTGGGGTCTTCGGAAATAAGGCTGGGCATTTTTCTTTGTCGGATAAATGATGATGGTTGTACTCCTCAATTTCTCTTTCAGGTTCACTCTCAGTTTCCTTGGATACTAATACATTATATTGATTCTGGGTCACCAATGGGGAAACCTTCACTGGGACTCTTCCACAAAATTCTTCTGCTTATCTTCCTCCAACTTCACTTCCTCGATTGTTGCTTCCCTAATCTTCCCTTTCTGCCTACAATTTTGAGCCATATGCCCTAATTGCCCACAATTAAAACATTTAAGTGGAGCTCATCTCCCTACTCGATCAACACCCATCGCATCCATTGATGCTACTGACTCCTTAACAATAGGTGTCACTGCCATGGCTGGTGGCTGTGCCCTCGGAGTTTGTACCTGAGGTGTCCTTCCTTTCTCGGACTTTCCTTCTGATGACTTTCCAAATCTGGAATTCCCATATGTCAATTTTGATTCTGCCTGTTTCTGTCAATATTGCCGATCAAGACACATTGCCTAATTATACCACTTGTCCAACCTCTCCAGCATAGAAGGTAATCAATAGATAGACTTGAATAAAGAGTGATTTAATTCTGCCTTCAAATATTCTATCAACGCTGCTTCTCCCATATCGGTTTGTGATGCTTCTGCTTTAAACTGCAAAATAAATTTATTTGCAGTCAGAGAACCTTGGTGCATGGTTTTTAATTTTGCATTCGCTGTCACCTTTGGGTTAGGGTCTCCAAACTGTGCCTCCAATCTCTCCAAAAATTTCTTGAAGCTTGCAAATGGTTTATATCCCACGGCATTTTGATTAATGGCTTCATTTCTCCAGAACTGTGCTTTTCCTCCCTGGATGTATGAGAGAGCAAACATAATTCTAGACTCAGTCATACAAAATTTGGGCTTTCTCCCATATAGAGCTGATGAAGGATTTTGTGTTCTCCAGGGTACCGTCAAATATTTGAGGAGGCACATATTTAGGTAAATCCATTTTTCCACTCTCAGACCTCTCCTCTGCATGCTCACCCTCTTGAGACATCCACTCTACCATCTCCTCCATCTCATCATCTTGATCTTCCACTGTCTCTGCTTTTGTTTCTGCTTGTTTGGGCTGAGATGCTGCTAATACTGACACTAATTGGGATATTTGTGCTGTAACAGCATCAATTTTGGTTTCTAGAGTGGTTGTGGGAACAGGATTGTGACCAGGATTCGAAGTTGCTTGTTCTGTCATGATCTGTGGTGAGTCACTTCTTTGGCTGAGTCAAGATTCAGCTACAGAATTTTTTCGCAAAATTTCAAGTCACGTGACCCAGCTATTCGGATACCAAACATGGAAAAACATGTGATTTCGGCTATTTGTCAACAATTGGGCACTTCGGATCAATAACCCTCCCAACAGTGCCTGATCTTAGGGTTATTACTAAATTTGGCTAGTAACTACCTAAAATAGTCATCCAAATTGAGTAGGTAAAGTAAAATAAAAATAGTATTATGTAATAGGCATGTTAGGAGACTGTTTCCTAACAAGCCCCAGCTCAGTGAGATTTTTGCCTATGGCTTGAAGTTCCTCACCAAATTGACATCGATGCATGGTTCGAATGGCAGGCATTTCATAGGGAGACAAAGGTAAGATAGTTACAAAAAAGGTGGGATATATTGGAAAACTGGTCTTTTCCTGCATAGCATGTGACAGCCACAATGACAATCCAGAATCATTGAGAGTTGTGCTGTCGGTTCAATAGCAGTTTGGCAACTCAGCATCAATGGTTCCTGTGATGACCCATCAGTAGGGGCTTGTGTGGTGATCCTGTGCAAATCCTGTGTGTGTTTTGCAATTGAGCAGCCCTTAGAGAGTGCTCCTGCACTCATGTATATTCCATTAGGAACATTGTTTGTCCAAATAAAATTGTTTTGCACCACCCTGTTCACTTAAATATGCACTTCTGATTTGATTCTTGACCCAAACAACTTCCATCTGAAGCAGCATGAAATCACTCAATGCCATTATTGCATGTGTCCTCCTTGGTATTACCGCTTGGGCAGCACCTAATAGTGACACTCCCTTAAGCAAGCAGGCTGAATGTGAGTTGTTTCTGTTTCTTTCAATGGTAACAACAATGAACTATTTTATAATCACACCATAGTGGACTCAGAATGAGAGAGGGTTCATACAGTGGATAAGGTTTTAATATGATGTATGCAATGTAGATCGCTGATTGTACAAATAATAGTATGCAGGAAGAATTAGACAGCTTCTGGCACTGAGGGTGTAGGTGCACAAGAGGATTGATTGTTATTATATTTCAACCTCAATTTATATACAATATGAAATGTCTCACATTATGATGTGCTCTACTTGTCACTGCATGGACTGTACCCTCAACACTCCCCCTCAAGTGGAGGATATATTGATGTGGCAGTACTTTAGTAAAAATGTCCACCATCATATCTGCAGTTGGACAATATTTAATTTGTACATTCTCATTTTTGATTTGATTGCAGATAAAATGATGTTTAATGTTGAAATGTTTGGTGCATTTATGATAGCATGGATTCTCGGCTATTGCCCTTGCACTTAGATTGTCACCCTGAATTAATGTAGGTTCAGGTTGAGTATATCCCAACTCTGAGTATGAGCTCCTTAGCCATAGGGCATCATGCACCGCATCAGTCATATAAATATATTCCACTTCAGTAGATGATAGGGAAACTGTATTTTGTTTCTTTGATCCCCATGTGATTGCACCACCAGCTTTCATAAAATTATGACCAAATACTGATGTATGATCAAAATTATTAGTGAAGCTAGAATCAGACTATCTGTGAACATAATCATTGAGATCCTCAATTTTCAAGTAAATAATCCCATAATTCTTTGTTCCTTTAAGATATTGCATAACACATTTGGCAGCATTCCAATGTGACAAAGTGGAATTTGCTGTGAACGATGCTAACCTATTCATGGCAAATGCTATATCTGGCCTTGTGGCAATAGCTGCATACATCAAGGAGCCAATAAGAGGCACATAATTATTATTTCCATTTCCAGCCTCTGGTTCCCCAGGCTCGAGTTTAAGGTTCAAATCAATGGGGTTTTTTACAGAATTAATATCCTGTAATTTATATTTCCTTAGGATGGCATTAATATATGTCGATTGAGTTATTGCGATCGATTTCTTTTCTCGATCTCAACTAATTTCAATGCCTACTATTTATTATGTATATCAAGGTTGGTTACCTCAAATATTTTGCTTATTTCATGTTTGAGGTTTGTCATGTGATTGTAAAAATTAATAAGTCATCAATCCATATAGTTATTGTGAGCTTATGACCCATGTGTTAGAGCGACACCCACTGTTCTGCTAGCTGGACTGTGCAGATTCTCCTAAAAGAAGGCAGCGGAGGGCGCATGCATGATGGAGGGTTTGATGGATTTGATGCAATGGGTTAAAAATACATTAGTTGGCTGAATTAGGCTTTTCGCACCACTATTGTAGATAGAATACTGTTAGGGTGACACCCATAGTTCTGCTAGCTGGACTGTGCAGGCTCTCCTACAAGAAGGCAGCGGGGTATGCATGCATAATGGGGGGTTTGATGGATTTGATGTGACAGGTTAAAAATAGAATAGCTGGCTGAAATAGGCTTTTTGCACTACTATTGTGGATAGAATACCTAAGAGAATGCAACTGAGGTCTCCTAATATTTATTTTAGGGTTATATACTATGTTACACATATTATAGTATATTATTATGGACATGCGCACACATGTGCATACATGTGTGTACATATTGATGTGTGTAAATAGAAAATTTCCACACTGACAAATAGAACATGTATAGGTATTTGGTAGTGTATTTTGGTGAAATAAAATAAAATAAAATAAAATAAAATAAACTAAAATAAAATAAAATAAAAATAGTATTATGTAATAGGCATGTTAGAAGGCTGTTTCCTAACATTACCCCCCTTTTATGCCTTGATGTCCAGGCAAGAAAATATTGTACCTGTCCCCTCTGTAAAATTCTGGTAAGGCTGGAAATTCATCCCCTCATACACCATTCCAGCAATGCGATGTGGAGCATTTGGATTACGTTTAAAGAATTGGGCAATTTCATTATGTGCTCACTTACAATTCTCCTTAGGTTCCCATGAATTATTTTTGTCAATGTAGTTCTTCCACTTGATTAAGAACTCCAATTTATTTTATTGGAGATGTGAGTCCAAAACCTCTTCCACAATATATTCTGGAGCACCTTCTACCATTATTGGAGGCTGTGGAGTAGTTTGTTGACTGGGAATAGTGGGTGGGTGGTAAGCACATAAATGGGAAATGTTAATCTCAGGATCAATCTTGAATGACTGAGGTAATTTTAACACTATCGCATTGGGTGAAATTATTTTAGAAATTGGATATGGGCCAACTTGCTTCTCTGTAAGCTTTCTTGAAGGTTGTGGAATATTTAGATGCTTGGTACTTAGCCATACCAAATCACCAACTTTATACTCTGGAGCAACAGCTCGAGTACGATCTGCGTGTTGCATCATATCATCTTGTGCTTTCATCTATGCTACCTCTGCTTCCTCCTGCATCTTTTGCATTTTTGACACCAAGTCCTCCACTGATTGTACCTTGACTTCCCTTTGAAGTTCTACTCCCATTCTGGGATGATACCCATAATTAGCAAAGAAGGGTGACATGCGAGTAGCCGAATGGAATTTATTATTGTGAGAAAATTCTGCAATTGCCAACCATTCAGGCCAGTTGGTTTGTTGGTGATTGACAGACATGTGTAGGTACTGCTCCAACTCCTGATTCATTCTCTCTGTCTGCCCATCCGTTTGTGGGTAATATGCCATAGATAATTTGGTTTGAATCCCCAATAAAAATTTCCCTAAACATTTGCTTCTGTTCTTCCTTACTTGTCATGACTGGAACTTCCCCGTTTGGCATATCCTCATGCTCCACTTCCTCCATCGTAACAGAGTACTTCCTCAAATGTTCTGTCTCTTTCTTTTCCTTCTTCTCCTTTTTTACTTTCCTCCCATACACATTACATTCTTTAGGACACTGAGTCATGTGTACCTTCCCAGTTTTCCAATCAATTTCTGGGTTATGCTTTTATAACCATGGACATCCAATTATCAGATTTGTTTTCCCAAGGTCACACACCTCAAATATGGCTCATTCCTGATGATTCTGATACTTCAGTAGCATTGTCACCTCCTCCTTAATAGTTCCTCCATGATTGACAATATTGTACACCATTATAGGTTGTAGCAGTTTACATATGTGAATACCATTTCCAGTAATTAAGGATCAATTAATGAATAATCCAATAGCACCACTATCAAGCAATGCCTCCACATTAATTGCTGTATGCATGTTGTTAGAAAACAGTCTCCTAACATGCCTATTACATAATGCTATTTTTATTTTATTTTATTTTATTTTATTTCATTGTATTTCACCAAAATATGCTACAAAATGCCTATCTACACATTATTTGTCAGTGTGGGAATTGTTTATTTACACACATCAATATGTACACACATGTACGTGCAAGTGTGTGCATGTCCATAATAATATACTACAATATGTGTAACATAGTATATAACTTTAAAATAAATACTAGGAGACCTCACTTGTGTTCTCTTAGGTATTCCATCCACATTAGTGGTGCGAAAAGCCTATTTCAGCCAACTGTTCTATTTTTAACCCCTCACATCAAATCCATCAAGCCCCCCCATTATGTGCACGTGCCCCACCACCTTCTTGTAGGAGAACCCACATGGTCCAGCTAGCAGATTAGTGGGTGTCGCTCTAACACATGTCCACTGTTTTCAATCCTACTGTCAAGCTATTTTCAGGTTCTTTCCATGCTGAGCAAATAAAGAATTTAGGGGTTTTCGAAAATAAGGCTGGGCCTTTTTCTTTGTTCCATAAATCATGATGGTCATACTCCTCAATTTCTCTTTCAGGTTCACTCTGGATTTCCTCAGATACTAATACATTATATTAATTCTGGGTCACCAATGGGGAAACCTTCACTGGGACTCTTCCACAAAATTCTTCTGCTTATCTTCCTCCAACTTCACTTCCTCAATTGTCACTTCCCTAATTTTCCTTTTCTGCCTACAATTCCTAGCAATATGCCCTAATTGCCCACAATTAAAACATTTAAGTGGAGCTTGTCTCCCTACTTGATCAGCATCCATTGCATCCATCGATGGTGCTGACTCCTTAACAATAGGTGTCACTGCCATGGCTGGTGGCTGTGCCCTCAGAGCTTGTACCTGAGGTGTCCTTCCTTTCTCAGACTTTCCTCCTGATGACTTTCCAAATCTGGCATTCCTATACATCAATTTCGATTCTGCCTGTTCCTGTTGATATTGCTGATCAAGATGCATTTCCCACATATACCACTCATCCAACCTCTCCAGCATAGAAGGAAGTTGATAGATAGACTTGAATAACAAGGAATTTAATCCTGTCTTTAAACATTCTACCAATGCAGCTTCTCTCATATCAGTCTGTGATGCTTCTGCTTTGAACTGCAAAATAAATTTGTCTGCTGTCAGAGAACCTTGGTGCATGGTTTTTAATTTAGCATTTGCCATGGCCTTTGGATTAGGGTTACTAAACTGTGCCTCCAGTCTCTCCAAAAATTCCCTGAAAGTTGCAAATGGTTTATATTTTGCGGCAATTTGATTAATAGCTTCATTCCTCCAGAACTGTGCTTTCCCTCCCTGGATGTATGGGAGAGCAAACATAATCCTAGACTCAGTCATATGAAATTCGGGCTTTCTCCCATGAATATACAGTACTATAGAGCTAATGAACAATTTTGTGTTCTTCATGGTACTGTCAAATATTTGCAGCCGTGCATATTTAGATACAGTGGCTCAAAAAACTGTCCCAATGTTTTGCTATTTTAAAGAGGTTGGCACACCACACAACACCATCATTCTATTTTACTCTGTAAAAAATATATGTAATAGTGTATCATCATAGTTTTCAGAATATGCAAGAACTATGTGATTCCAATCAAAACTGATGAAATAATCAATAGAACAAAATAATCAATTATTGGGGCAGTTTTTTGAGCCTCAATTCTTTTATCCATAACCATGCTGTAGTCATCTGAATCTTGGTGGGATTACTTGTAATGACAATAAACAATGTCATGTAAGCTTGTTTATTATAGTTTGACATGTTGAAACTGGTTCAACCATCTTCTTTCCTTTCAACCACCACATGAAGCCCTTATTTGCTCCCCAACACTTTACTATCATTTCTCTTCTCCAGGAGGGGTATTCCTTGCATCAGATCCAATCAAAAACCAATGTTGGGAGGTCAACAATTGGCAGAATCAAAGAGGAAATGAATTGGAACAAGGAAAACAACATGGGAGATTGTCCTTCCAAGCTCTCTTCTCATGACAAGCAATCCATCATTCAACAAATCACTACTGGAAAGCTTGACAATGCTATCCAAGCCACCAATTTCATCGACGACATCATTCCCAGTCCTCTCACTCCTCAGATTGTCAGAAACACACTAAAGAAGAATGATTTTATCTATTACTAAGAAGAAACGTGCCCTTCTTAAAAAAGCTTATCGAAAGGCTCATCTTAAGTTTGCCAGATACTATAAAAATTGGACTTTATAGGATTGGGAAAGGGTCTTATAGTTAGATGAGACTAAAATTAACATGATTGGGTCAGATGGGAAGGTTTACACTTGGAAAAAAAGAGGGGAACCACTTTCAGATAGAACCACCACACCTACTGTCAAGCATGGAGGGGAGAATATGTTATAGTCCAAGCTCCTAAATCAAAACGCTAGTCGAAGCTCGTGAGCATCAATGTTCAGCAGTAGTTCAAGATCACTGGAGCTCATAAGCAACGGCTTGAGAAAGACTTAAGTTTGCTAGGCTCTTGTTAGAAGCGTAGAAAGGACCAGGTCAAGCTGAGCTTGACTGGCCATAACATTGCAGTTTAAATAATGTACACATAAGAATGTAAGTAAGGTAAGTACGTACATTGAAAACAATAAGACAATAAGAATGAGGTGAGTACATATGTTGAGAACAATAAGACAATAAGAATGGTTGGACAATAAGAAAGTAGAAACAATAGAAGGGTGGGAATAGGTTCTGTTCAGAAGACGATAGCATGGGAGCGAGTTCAGAAAGACAATAGAGACAATAAGAAAAAGAATTAGAGTCCTGTCCATACCACGTTTCATAACATTAGCTCCCTTCTAAAGTTCAAGTCCCAGCCGAAACTACATTCTGATTGTCCGCATGGGGTCAAAGGACGCCGCATCGTCTGTTGTCATGGTGAACATGCTGAAGGTAGTAGGGGTCGGGGTGTCATGCACATAAACCCGGGTTGGTAGCTCAATGTCGTTCTCTCCCGCAAAGCGCACCGAGGTGCCAGTAATAAACATAGTGAGTTGTGGTATACACGGGGCGGAGATGATTTTAAATAAAATGAGGATGTAACAGAGCAGCATGATGAGAATGGCCACGTCGAAGATGGCACCAAGAGCGATAGCAATGTAGAAATTGTAGATCATGATGGTTAGGTTCAGGTTGTGCAGTGACATGGCGGATTGTCATGTGTCGGATTGCTAGGACAAAAGAGCGCAGAATGCTCTGGTCGCCACCATCGACAATGTGGGCACTGGTACTCAGGACAGTGTGATGAGAAGTGTCCTACTCGTGCGCAGGTGAAGCAGATTGAATTTTGCATCCACGGCGGTGTGGGGGTGTGCTCGGCGGCCGCCTGAGTCAGATAGGGCATGGGCGCTGGTGGTGGCGCTGGTGGACGTGGGGGAGTGGTAGTTGGGGATGAAGTCATTGGTTCTTCGGGCGCGATCTCAAACGTTCCGTCTTCTTCATTGCTTAGTGGCTCTATAATAAAAATTCGTTGTGGGGTGGGGACCCGTTCTCCGGGTCTGTAATGGAGCACCTGCTCGTCTAAGCTGCTCATGAGCGAGAGCAGATCTAGATGGTAGGCTTCCTCCATCAAACGTCGGAATACGTGCTGAAGGCGGGAGATGGCTCGGTAAGTTTTGAAGAGGTTTTGTGCAGTGCTGTGTAGGAGTGCATAATCTTCGGTCACGGAGAGCAATCTCTCCTCATTTCAGATGCCATCCATATCTCAGACAAAGCTGAGAATAAGTTCAAAAGTTCTAACGGGGTCAGGATCGGGTGTGACATTCATGTAAAAGTGAAGAGGGCGGCTCATGTTGGAGAGAGGTTGTGGGTGGATCTGTATTCACCTGTATTTCAGCAGCATTTTTTAAATGAGCCTCTGGCTCCCAGGTGTTTTCTGCCGTGCTGTACCCTTTCCACTTCACCAGGAATCGGGTCCCTCGGCCCGTCCTCTTATGAGCCAGGATAGCTTCAACCTCATGTTCTAACTCTCCTTCGATCAGATCGGGTGGTGGAGGAAGAAGATTTGGTCCATGGGTGTCATTCTCCTTGAAACGTGAAAGAAGCGAGGCGTGGAATACAGGGTGTATTTTCCACTGAGAAGGGAGTCTCAATTCATAAGCATGGGATGAGATTACCCATGTGATGGGGAACGGTCCTTTGCGCCTGGGGGTGAGCTTTCTGGTTGGGTATCCCAACTTCAAGTTTTTCCAGTCAAGCCAAACTTTCTCTCCTACTGTGAATGGGCGGAAGCCTCGTCTGTTTCGTCAGATCATCATTTGTCGGGACAGTTCGTGTGCTGCCAGGGCTTCCCGCCATATGTTTCCTAGTTCGGCTATTCTTTGTTCGGTAGCTGGCATGTTTGTTTTCTCGTAGGTCGTGGGGATGGCCTTGGGGTGTGTTCCCATCATGATGTAAAATGGGGTGTTCTTGATCACCGAATGGTGCTTCTGATTGTGTGTGAATTCAGCGGTGGTGAGGTGCCTTTTCCACTATGATGGTTTGTTTGCACAGAAGATTCGGAGGTAGATCTCAAGTTCTTGATTTACCCTTTCCATTTCCCCATCCGTCTGAGGGTGATAGGCTGTGCTCATTGCCAACTTTATTTCCAGGAGCCTCCCCAGTTCTTGGAACGCATTTGAGGCAAAACGTGGGTCGTGATCTGATATAATCTTGTTTGGGAGGCTGAATCTCCTAAACACATTGTGCAGATAAAGGTCTGCTGCCCCTAATGCATCGATGGTTTTATTGCAAGAAATAAAAATTACCCCCTTCATAAGACCATGGTCTACCATGACCATGATGGTATCGCATCCATCACTTATCAGCAGATCTGTGATGAAATCCATTGTTACTAGCGCAAATGGTCGGGTGGCATCAGACTTGATCGGTGACAGCCCCAGTGTTGTCAGATGTGTGTTTACCTTCATTTGTTGACAGGTGGCACAGCCATCAACATAATTTCGGATAAAAATAGTCATTCCTGGCCACCAGTAGTCTCTCCGTACTAGTTCCAGGGTCTGGAATCGGCTGGGGTATCCCATAAGTATATTGTCATGGTACTTTTCCACGATTTTCCTCCTCAGTTCTTTGTCATCTGGGACATAGCATCGGTCTTTGAAAAAGACTGTTCCATCATCCTCCATTCTCCAGTCTTCTACCGCTGACTTGATCGGTGGCATTCCTCCTTCTTTGATGGCCCTTACTATTTCTTTTAGTAGGTCATCGCACATCATGTTCTCTGCAAGTATTTTCTTCAGTTTGGCATCAATCGTTCGTGCGAAGATCTCATCCTTTAATAGCATGATGTCATCATTGTCATCGTCGACATCTGGTATGTGATCTCCCTGTTGTGATAGGGCATCAGATTGGATCATCATTTTCCCTGGGACATGTACTAATTGGAGGTTGAATTGTGATAAGAAAAGGCTCCATCTAGCCTGTCGCCGATTCAATTTCTGTGCCGTCCTGAAATACATGAGGTTCTTGTGATCCAATAGGATCGTTGTCGGATGTTTGGATTCCTGGAGGTAATGTCTCCAGGTTTCTAGCGCTCATATTATCCCTAGTAGTTCTTGATCATAGATCTCGTAGTTGTGTTCGGTTGCTGTTAGGGAATGGGAGATATAGCTGCAGGGGTGCCAATCTCCGTTGGTGTCGGTTTGTTTTAAGACAGCACCTGTCACATACTTAGAGGCGTCGCTTTCGATTATGAATGGTTTCCCTGCATCAGGCATCAGCAGTACTGGCGCCTCAGAGAATTTCCTTTTTAGTGAGTCAAATGCCCTTTGGCATTCGTCTGTCCAGCTGAAGGGCTGGTCCTTCCTTGTTAAGTTGTTGAGCGGTTTTGTAATCATGGCAAAGTTGCTAATGAATCTCCTATAGAAGTTCCCAAAGCCTAGGAACGATCTAACCCCCTTTACATTAGTTGGGGGTGGCCAGTCCTTTATTCCGCTTAGCTTAGTCGGGTCCATGGCTAGCTGGTTTGGTCGCAGAATCAGTCCGAGGAACTCGACCTCCTGTACATCAAATCTAGATTTCTCAGGTTTCAGGTACAGGTCGTTCTCCCTAAGCCTTGCTAGGACCCTCTTTATCCTCTCCTCGTGTTCCCCCTTGTCTTTAGAGAAGATCAGAATGTCATCCATGTAGATCACCAGCCATCCCTCGTTTAGCATGTCTCAGAAGATATCATTCATCATTGCTTGGAAGGTTGCCAGGGAGTTACAGAGGCCAAAAAACATGACCTTGGGCTCGAACAGCCCCTTGTTGGTCTTGAATGCCGCTTTCCATTTGTCTCCTTTCCTAATTCTGACATTATGATACCCCTATCTGATGTCCAATTTAGTAAACCATTTTGCCCCTTTTAGCTTGTCGAGTAGATCACCGATTAGTGGAAGGGGGTAGGAATTTTTGATGGTTCCTTCATTTAGATAGCGGTAGTCCTGGCATGGCCTAAGTGCGTCAGAGTCCTTCTTTGCCACGAAGAAGAATGGTGATGCCATAGGGGACTTGGATGGGGTGATGTATCCCTTCCTCAGGTTGTCATCAATGAATTCGTCTAATTTCTTCTGTTCTGCCGGGGTGATTGGGTAGACTTTGCAGTCCCTCGGGATGAAATCCGGCTTAAGCTCGATCGCATGGTCCCACGGTCTCGATTCGGGAAATCTCTCCAATGCTGCTTTTTCAAATATGCTCCGATACTCCTTGTATTTATCAGGGAGCAAGTCGTCGAGTGATCGCTTTTCCTTGACATCTTCCTTCTCGTGAGCAAGCCTCTGCGAGACAGAGGTCTTGGCTCGGATGTAAGTGGTGTGGGAGTAGGTGAATCTGCCGGTTAGCCGAGATTGAGTGAGTCATGAGATCTACTGGAGCTTCTGATAGTTTGGAGGTAGATAGTCATTTTCGATGGTGAGGGGTGATTCCTCAGCCCTGAATATCCCTATCATTGGCTCTCCCCGAACATAGGCGAATAGCGCATTAGTTCCATCATGGTTTCCCCCTGAGTCAAGTGGTAAGCTGGTACCAGAGTCATCTAGTATGGAGATCTGTGGGTCGATCTCGGGGTGGATGTCCATTGATAAGTCCATTGTCATATCCATTGCCCGTGATCCATCCTCGTCGAGTCCGTCCATGGTGCAAAGTCCTTTTGCGAGATGAACTGTCCCGAGCCTACTCTTCACGTGCTCAGCGGCGGCGAGGTGGGTTTCCCCGAAGGTCTCCCCAGCACTCCTTTTAGGTAGCCTCCCGAGAGTCGGGCTCAACGTTACTCTCGGTACAATCAGCCCCTTTTCATCTATAGTGAGACTTTGCTTACCAATTGTGGTTCTCGTCTGCTCGATCATGGTCTGGATTTTTCCCATAAGGGACCTTTCGGTCTGTCTGTCGGTAAGGGTCCCCTTTTCCCAGTCGATGATGGGGTTGCACCTTCTGAGCCATGTGTACCCCAGGATCATCCTCTCCTTTCCTAGTCCCGTTATCAGCATTCTAATCTCCTCTTGTTTCCCTCCAATCTCCATGTTGATATAGACATAGTGGGAGATAGTTCCATTTTTGTTAAGAGTTCCATCGATATTTTTTGCAAGGATCTTCTTGATGAGTGGAATCTTTCTTAGTCCGAGCTTCTCAACTACTCGGTGATCGATGAACATTTCTCCTGCCCCTGAGTCGATCAGGGCAGGGATTTCGGCTTTCTTGTCTCCTAGCAAATAATAAACTGGCAGGCACATTGATTGATGGCTTACTTGCGCTACCATTATGGTCAAGACAACTACTCTGGTGGGTTCTGCTGCCGATGCAGGCCGCCGCTTTAAAAACCCTCTTCGACCATCAAGTCTAACACCTCTTCTTTTTCCTTTTCCTCCAACTCATTGATGAGGGTGCAGATTTTGGTGTAGTGGTCACATGGTGTTTTCTTCATCTCGATTTTCTTTTCTTCCTTTGAGGGTGGTTCCTTTCCCCCCTTGTGATCGTTCACTCTGTGCCCCGATTTATGACAGATGAAGCACTTTCCTTTCTTTATGTGTTTGAGCCTCTCTGCGTAAGAGAGGCGGGTCGCGTCAATGTCCATGGCATTGGGGTCCTTCGAAGAGCCGCTTGCTTCTCCTCCTCCCCCTACCTTACTGTATGTTCTCTCCTTGATCGCCTTTGCCCTCCTAAGATGCCCCTCAGCCCTTGCCACATGGGTCTACCACCCCTCGATTGTGTCGGGCAGATTCTCCATGCCAAAGACCTTGTTGAGGACTCGGTTATTGAGTCCATCGACAAAGTACTCAATTAGGGCAGCGTCTTCTTTGATTTTAGTGCGATAAGCGAGAGTCTTGAATTGAGCAATGTACTCATCTACCCCCCTTGTCCCTTCTGAGAGGGCTCTGAGCTGTGTTCGCGCATTTCCTGCATCGTCGATTGGCGAGAACACCGCGCATACCTTTGCAATAAACTCTTGGAACGTATCCCAAGGTTTCAATTCGATGTACTTCTCCTCCAGATATGCCTGCTTCCACGGCCCTGCCGTCCCTCCATTCATATATGAGAGCATGAAAAGGATCTTGTGGCGATCGTCTGGGAATGCAGTAGCGTTAGCATCTACGTACGCTCCACATTTCAGGAGAAAGAGCATCGTCTTTGCTCTATCCCTGGAGTAATCGGTTGGGGCTCTCATTTTGATTTCGACAGGACGAGCAGGGGTGGTGGGTGGTGTGGAAGTGGTGGGAGTGGATGGGGCAGCCATGTTTCTTCTTCGGGTGGGGTAGGGTCGGGTCGTTCTCATAAGAATCATGTCATAGAGTGTGGGCTGCCTAGACTGAGATTAGTTGGCAGGATATCGATCAGCTTGACCTTTTGTTATAGTCCAAGCTTCTAAATCAAAATGCTAGTCGAAGCTCGTGAGCATCAACGTTCAGCAGTAGTTCAAGATCACTGGAGCTTGTAAGCAACGGCTTAAGAAAGACTTAAGTTTGCTAGGCTCTTGTTAGAAGTGTAGAAAGGACCAGGTCAAGCTGAGCTTGACTGGCCATAACATTGCAGTTTAAATAATGTACATGCAAGAATGTAAGTAAGGTGAGTACGTACATTGAGAACAATAAGACAATAAGAATGAGGCAAGTATGTACGTCGAGAACAATAAGACAATAAGAATGGTTGGACAATAAGAAAGTAGGAACAATAGAAGGGTGGGCATAGGTTCTGTTCAGAAGACGATAGCATGGGAGCGAGTTCAGAAAGACAATAGAGACAATAAGAAAAAGAATTAGAGTCCCATCCATACCACGTTTCATAACAGAATAACCCTATGGTGTGGGGCTGTATTGGGTGGAATGAAGTAGGGAAGCTCACAGAGGTTCAGGGAATTATGGATTCACAACAATACTGTGATATTTTGGAGGATGGAGTGGTAGAAAGCTTTGAAAAGCTGGAGATGGCAGAAGGGGAGAGGTGTTAGGGTGATACCCACAGTTCTGCTGGCTGACTGTGCAGGCTCTCCTACAAGAATGCGGCGGGGCGCGCACGTGATGGGGGGTTTGATGGATTTGATGTGATGGGTTAAAAATAGATTAGTTGGCTGAAATAGGCATTTCACACTACTATTGTGGATGGAATACCTAACAGAACTCAACTGAGGTCCCTTAGTATTTATTTTATGGTTATATACTATGTTACAGATATTGTACTATGTTGTTATGGACATGCACGCACATGCATGTATATATTGATGCATGTAAATACAAAATTTCCATGCTAACAAACAATGCATGTATAGGTGTTTGGTAGCATATTTTGGTGAAATAAAATGAAATAAAATAAAATGAAAATAGTATTATGTAATAGGCATATTAGGAGACTGTTTCCTAACAATGGATGTGTAACAGGAAAGTCGAAATATGACAAATCTGGAAAGCATGGAAGAAAAGTGAGGAGAGCACCTAACATTCCAGGACAAAGCACACTATATTAGCTTATTATAGTAGATTAAATGGGAGAAAGAACTAGGTAAACTAAGGGTATTCTTATGGTGGACCAGGGAAATTTGAGGACAAGATGCATGGGGTTGTTAAATTGAAGGATCATAGACGGGTGTTAGGAAACAGTCTCCTAACATGCCTATTACCTAATACTATTTTTATTTTATTTTATTTTATTTTATTTCACCAAAATACACTACAAAATGCCTATATACACATTATTTGTCAGCATGGGAATTCTTTATTTACATGCATCAATATGTACATGCATGTATGCACATGTGCATGCATGTGTGTGCACATCCATAATAACATACTACAATATGTGTAACATAGTATATAACCTTAAAATAAATACTAGGAGGCCTCAGTTGTGTTCTCTTAGGTATTCCATCCACAATAGTGGTGCGAAAGGCCTAATTCAGCCAACTAACCTATTTTTAACCTCTCGCATCAAAGCCATCAAACCCCCCATCACGCGCGCGCCCCCCACCACCTTCTTGTAGGAGAACCCGCACGGTCCAGCTAGCAGATTAGTGGGTGTCGCCCTAACAATGGGGACTAATCATTGCAGAAAAATAACTCATTGTATATGCAAATTAGAAAGCAAAAAAGATGGCAGAAAATAAGGCAAGGGCAGAGGAGATATGCTAGTCTGAATCGAGAGGGTGGCTGTGCACATGACAAACTTGTGTCATGTCCAAGAGGATGCCAGAAAAAAAATTAGGGATAACCGGGTTGATTTTTTTTAAAGCCATGAAGTGAGAAACTAACTAACTCACTGTGGGAACTAATGTCCTAATAAGGCAATTAGCTTACAAATCATTGATGACTGACAGAAAAAATGTTTGCATCTTGTGTCACAGCTGCCTTCACAGTGACTTTCTGGCTTAGCATTGGGTAAAGGAAATGTAGATAAAGTCTCTCAGAGGACCTGTGTCTGTAAAATAATAATATTAGCTTGCTCTTGGCTGTGTCACATGCATAATTCTGAATATTTCTTGAAATCCATCTATTACAAGTTGAAAACTAGTTCAGATTCACATCTGAATACAAAAGGAAATTCATACACCATTTTAGACAATTTCTCCACCAAAAAAAATGCCAAGGGTGGTGTAAAAGTCAGAAATCAGGGAGGACACAAGTGGCAGGTGTGCAGGTGCTACAATCCCTTCCACAGAACATTTCAAACTGTAGTTTTGGTAACAGGATATGATGCTACACATTTAAAATTGATCACCTGATGATTCCAGCTTGTATATGACTTAACTATTGGCATTGTTATACTTCTTCAGAGTACAATACCCTGGGAAACATGTAAAATAATATGTTTACTTGATAATCATCTTCTGAGAACATTTATCTACAAGACATTCACCCAACAGTAAGCCAGAAATTCATTGTAGAAGCAATGAAACAAGCAGCAATTCAGCTGATACTGCAGGATTATATTTTGTCATGTTTATTCATCAAGGCAACATCAAGGGCCAGCTTTGTTGAGTGCAAATATTGTGTTAGAATAGTATAGTATCTGCCCTGCTATAATGTCTCTGTGTTTGTGAAACTGCTAATGGCCCTTCAGTGTTGAGCAGCGCGCTATGCGCAGTGTAGAGTGCTCACAGATCTTACTACTTACCTGTTGAGTTGGTTAGTGTGCTAAGTAACTTAGGTTAGAGGGCGTAGAACTCTCTGTATTGCTAGGTAGAGGTACAGCATACTTATATGTATACCTAGAGAGCCCACATGGTCACATGAGGCTCAGGTCACATGAGACTCAGTGGGGTGGAGAAAAGGGTGGTGTACTGCATGGTTCCTGTCCACATGTCATTATGACATATTTGTATACATATATATGTGTTTACACTGAGGCACAGAATAGGTGCCATGTGCAGATTTAATTCAACCCCCCCCCCACAAACTATACTGGCATCGACCTGGAGGGGCTTTATGATCTAAGGTGCCATGTATAGGTACTAAGTTTGAACCTCAAATTTAATTCTGAGGGAGCTTCTAAATTTCTTGAAGAGCTGCCTCCCGAGATTTTTAGTAAACATATCTGCTGGGTTTTCAGTTCCCGGGATGAAGACAACTGTGACTTTGCCATCTTCAATACATTCGCATGTATAATGATAGTGAATGTCAATATGTTTAGTCCTTCTTTCCTGAACATGGTTAGATCCAATGAAGATCAACCCCTGATTATTGGCGCAGATAGGCACCTTACTCAAGGGATATCCCAATTCGGAAAATAGGGATGTGATCCACACTATCTGCTGACAAGTGTCAGAGAGAGCCATGTATTCAGCTTCTGTGGAACTAGGTGCTACAGTTTTTTGCATATGGGACTGCCAGCACACGATGCCTCCTGCTAAGGTGGCAAAGTAACACGTTGTGGACTTGCATTTCATGACGTTGGATGCCCAGTCCAAATCAGTAAAGGCTTGGAAACCCTGTGTACTGTGGCCATCATAGATAAGCTTATATGATTGAGTACCGACTAGGTAGCACATTATGTAATGTGCCTTATCGAGATGCTCTTTACTCAGATTAGCTGAGAATTGTGACATCTTTATTACTGCGAAGGCAATATCGGGGCGAGTTCTGAGCATCAGGTACAATAAAGACCTGATCACTAATTAAAACTCAGTTCTGAGAGCCGGATTAGGCTCATCAGGTTTTTCCATAGGGACATATCCTGTGGGAAGTGGAGTGGGGGATGCCTTGGCATTTGTCATTCCGAACCGAGCTAGCACAGTTGCTAGGTAGGTTGTTTGGTTCAAAGTGATTCTTGATGCACCTTGTGTTACACACATACCAAGGAATTCAGTAACATGACCAGTGTTTCGACACTTCCATTGCTTGAGACATGCATTTTTCTTTCCCTCTACAAGGCATTTGTTCTTCCCCAAGAACACACCATCATTGACATAGATTATTGTGATGACAATGTCTTTACCATTTTTGTAGATGAAAATGCTGGTGTCTGAGCTGGCATGTTCAAATCCAATGGATTGCATGAACACCTCTAGCTCTCTCCACCATGCTAGGGTGGCCTGTTTAAGGCCATACAATGCTCAGCATAAGCGCATGACATTGCATTCTTTACCTGGGATGACAAATCCCTTGGGTTGATGCATGTAAATTTCCTCATCTAGTTTGCCATACAGGAATGCAGTTTTTATGTGGAGTCCTGTCATGTACACGCCTTCCAGGGCACTCAGGGCAAACATGAGGCACACCATCTCATAGTGGACCACTGGAGAAAATATCTCATTATAATTGACACCTTCGACTTGCGAGAAGCCTTTGGCCATGAGTCTGGCCCATTTTCGCCCATCGGATTTTACGGAGAAAACCCATCTATTTTTGATGGCCTTTCAGCCAGCAGGGAGATCTATGATGTCATAAACATGCCGTTTACAGAGGGCCTCTAGTTCCTCTAGGCATGCACTTCACCACTCTGATTGTGCAGGCTTGGGTAAGTGCGCAATGTTGTGATACTGGATCAGGACAGGATCTGACACTGTAGATGGTGCAACTGCTTTGCTAAGCAGAAGGTGCATCAGATCTGTTCCACCTTCGGTGACATAATTATCCCTTCTAGGGCCTCAATATGACGGGGTATCCGAATTGGGTAACCACCATCCTTGCTCCTCATTGGGATTCTGGTGCCAAATCCACACCACCTCAGACTCCTGAGGTTGAGGGGGTGTCACGTACTCTAATACCAAATTATCTGGGGTCTGTGCAGGAGGAGTTCTACTTGCCACTGGTGGTTGAGAGGGCCCAGCTGGCACTTCTTCTTCAACCTGAGGGAGGGCTGGAGCATGACTCCTGCCTTGTCCCACTGGTTCCCACCATTGGTGCTCCCATGCAATGTCTCATTTGACTTGAACAGGGTCGCAATTTTCACCATAGACATTGCCTGGACGAGTTGGGACTCATCGCTGCCTGTTTGATCACCTTAGTGGAGGTATGGGGGCCTCTACTGCTGGGGGTGCTGGACTAGGCTGGGACGATGGACCTGGTGCACCTGCCAGTGCAAATGGATCAGCACCCTGAGGCAGATCGCCAAAGGAGCCGAACAGCAGGTCTCTAGAGATTTTAGCAGTTCCAGACCCTGATTGTGAAGGTGGTGGAGATGGAGCTTATGAAGGAGGATTCAGCACTGGTGGAGCATAATGCCCATGGCCCGGATAGAAGCTGTCATCACTTCCTCTATCACTATCGTCCCCTGATCCCCCAGAGTGGTCATCATCTCCAGAAGGGGGTATATCCCTGAGATCAGTTTTTGCCAGGGTCTTGGCCCTGGGACAATGAGGGAACAGAATCTCATCGAAGAGTGCTGTAGCACTGACAAATATTGACCCTGATGGGCACATAAAGCACCAACCCTTGAGGCCATCTGCCAGGCCGATGTACGTCATGAGCTCTGATCTTGCAGCTAACTTATTAGGACGCTTCTCTTTTGGCAGGTAAACATAGGCACTGCATCCAAATACCTTCTCATCACTCAGATCGGGGTTTTCACCATCAAGATCTTCGATCAGAGTTCGCCATTTTAGGCAGTTTATTGGTGTTCAGCTGTAGAGATACATAGCATGCTCTACACAAAATTCCCACCATGATTGTGGTAGGCAGGCAGTAAAGTGCAATGTTTGTGCTTTCTCCATTAGTGTCCTGATCGCCTGTTCAGCACGACCATTTTGTTGGTGGACGTGGGGTGCCAACATCTCAATTTTAATCCCAGCCTCTTTGAGCTGGGTTATGAGTGCCTGATCACGGAATCCCCCCCCAGGATCGAAACACCAACACTTGATTTTTGCGTCATATTGCATTTTGGCCATTGCCTCGAACTGTCTGATTGACTCAGCAGCATCGGACTTTTTTCTCAGGCACTGACTCCATATGTGTGAAGTTCGATCATCAATGAATATGATAAAATATTTGTACTTGTGATAACTGAGTGTTGGTAATTCCTTCAGATCAGAATGGATCAGCTCGAAGGCCTGTTCAGCCCAAGACTCAGATCCAGGGAATGACTTTGACGTCATTTTTCCCTTGGCGCATCCTGGACAAATGTGCCTGTCTCTTGGAATTTTTAGATCCTTGGGAAACTTATGGGTGTGTTTTGCAGCTTCGCTCGGGTGGCCAAGCTGCTTGTGCCAAATGTCATAGTCAGCAATGTAGATAGTCACGACTTCTAATCTCTTAGTGCTCTGAATGTGTGAATCACACACATAGATGGTTTCGCCACATATTATTGGTGTCGCATCGAGCTGGGGTTTTCCCTTTTTGTCGACAAAGGAAATTATTTTACTGTTTCTTTTACAGTATATTCCTCAGCAATGAGGAACACTCCCATTGACATAAGCTGACTTGTCAAATCTGGAAGATAGAAAATGGGGGATAAGCACGTGATGTGCGACTCTGTCTTCCCATTAACTTTTACCTGATGATGAATCAGGATAGTGCCTTTGCCTTTGATCGAAGTCACACTGGTAGCGGTCTTGACCTGCCATTTCTCAGACATAGGCAAATCCTCATAGGAGGTGAAGTCTTTCATCTCACCAGTGAAGTGCAATGATGCACCTGAATCCAAGATCCAAGGGGCACCATGTTTGCATTTCTTTCCGGCACACATCACACATGACCTGATTAGGGCCTTTGCATCACAAGCGACAATATAATTTATTAAAAATTCTATAGGATGCTCAATATTATGGGAATGGCCCGAATAGTTTGTCCCTGTCAAACTATTGTTAGCAATGATGTGATGGTCAGGGAAAAGGACTGACATTTCATCGTAAGCCCCTGTAAAAGGGGCTATTGGCTCATCTATGAGCATGTTATCCACACTTTCCCAGATCGATTGATCTGGGACCATCATTTTGGAGCTGAGGGAGACTTCATCATCATCATCAGGCTCAGGTTCCATTTCAGGAACCTCCTCAATCCGAGCTGATGGCTTGGGGGTTTCCACCCAGCAGCACTTGCCTTCCCAGTTACTCATCTGATCTTCTTCAATAATTCGAAGATTCTTGGCCATTTTAGGCACTTCGATGTCTGTGAGCAGGTCCCAGGCTGCCTGGTAGTCTTCGTACACAGAGGAGCCGGGGTAGAAGGTTCCGGTGACCTTTGACTCGGGCTGATTAAGCCGCTTTCTTGGGTCAGTGGTGCAGAAATACATGGATTTCCCATGTAGCCATGACATTTGAACACTTTGGTCAAACATCAGTGGGAGGCGAGAGGGGCTGGCCTGTGCCAGTCCATTCGAAATGATGCCTTGACCGTTGATGGTCATGGCAGCATAGGCAGAGCATACTGCACCTGCATAAGGTGCACTAGGCACCATGAAGGGCTTTACCATACTGGTGGAGGCGAGGTGGCTGTGAGATTCCTTTTTCTCATGCTTTTCCCTGGCAGCCTTGCCAGACCTACACTTCTTCTTTGAGTTGGAGCCCAAAGGCTCGGACGACTTCTCACTGGATTTCTCTGATCCCTTCCCTTTCCACTTAGGGTCGCTGCCCTTTCTCTTGACAGCTGACAGCTTCTTTGCCATTTCCCCAGAGCATGCAAAGGCAGCTCGATGGGAGGCTTCTGCCATCACATGGTCCCTCACTACAGCATAGGAGAGACTGGTCATACCAGTTGTGGATGAGATGGTGGAAGATAAAGAATCATACTCCTTCGGCAATGCTGAAAGGAGTAATAAGGCCTGAACTATCTCAGGGATTTCAACATCATTGGCAGTTAGCCACTGGTATCTCTCAGAGATCTGAGCCATTGTCAGCACAGGGTTTTGCACTGGGACTCTGATTGAGATTGCAGATTTAAAGTCTGCAAATATCTGAGAAGGCCCTTCTTGGCCAAAATCGGCCTGCAGGGCTTGCCACAAGGCACTAGCAAGTCCTGTTGCAGATTCAGATCTGGATCTGACAGAAGGAGATAGGCGGAGCGAGATAGCTCCATATGCCTGATCATTCTCCCGATTCCACACCTTACGTGCAGCAACATTGGCTGCCACTGGCACTGTTTCAGCGCTGGAGGCAACTTGCCAAAGGCCTTGTGACATAAGCCACACCTTCATACTTTTGGGCCAGGTCTTGTAGCCAGAGCCATCAAACAAGGAGATGAGTTTATCGAGCGAGCAGGACATTTTTAAGATTTGAGCTAATAAAAGCACCAAATCAGTCACTTGCTCTTAAATTAGAAATGCCAGATGCAAAACTTAGCACTCTGTCAGAGTACTTTTTGTTTAGCACATGATGAGTGCCAAAAGGGCACATCATCGCTCCATGATGTCATGTCAGAGGGAGGCTAACCTCATCACAAAAGCAATGAGGTGCTCAGCGCAGTGAAGCACGTCAGTAGTAAGACCTGTGCACAACATGTGAGTTGGAGCCCCGAAGGGCTACAGTACAACTCCTTCCAACTAGAGCTCCGAGGAGCTCATAGCTGTGCAACGTCACCCACAGGGCCCATAACCTGTTGAGCAGCGTGCTATGCGCAGTGTAGAGTGCTCACAGATCTTACTACTTACCTGTTGAGTTGGTTAGTGTGCTAAGTAACTTAGGTTAGAGGGCGTAGAACTCTCTGTATTGCTAGGTAGAGGTACAGCGTACTTATATACCTAGAGAGCCCACATGGTCACATGAGGCTCAGGTCATGAGAGGCTCAGTGGGGTGGAGAAAAGGGCGGTGTACCGCATGGTTCCTGTCCACATGTCATTATGACATATTTGTATACATGTATTTACATATATATGTGTTTACACCGAGGCACAGAATAGGTGCCACGTACAGATTTAATTCAACATTCAGCATAAAATTATGTTACCACAAAATTTTTTTTATGAGCTCATAACCATCCCTATATGGCAATTTTACCATGTGACACCCTTGGTCGCGTCGAGACCAGAGATATTGTAGTTGCCTAAGACTTCAAATATCCATCAGTGGGAATACTAAGAGCTTTATACCCAGCCAAGGTAAATGGGTAATGAAAGATAGATATATGGAAGAGGAGTCAGTATCTACGAGTTCATATGAAAGGAATAAATGATCAGAACGTGAAAAGGAAAAACGATCGAGTTGGGCGATAATCCGATATGGGGATGTGATGCAACGAGAATAGGTCGTTACATCTACAACCCCTTCAAAAACAGGTTCCAATGACATTTCGCTAACGCCCTGAATGCAAGAAGGCGCTTCAGAGCGAGCTTTCTGTATTCTGTATTCTCCATGCCCTCACTGATTCGACGTGTGTGCGCTGCCACGGTAACACACTTTGAGACCCGAGTCTCAGTCGCAGGATACACGCCGCCGATGACAGCAGTGCTCAGCTCTTGGGTGACTGGAACGAGATAAAAGGTTGGGCGGGTACCACTCATGGTAATGCAAGGGATGGTCATGGCGGCTAGGCCTGCAAGGCCTCTCTCTTCGCGCTTTTTGTTGTTGAATTGAAAGGCTGCTATAGCTTGCGCTATAACCTGCGACTCTGCGTCAGTCCTATTGGAGAGGGTCTTGTCCTCGATGAGCACAAGCAGCACCATGGTTGGGCGATGTAGAAGGCACACGTCCGTCTGAGCAATCCGATTGGAATCGGCACATATGGTCAGAGGAATCGCATAGCGGGTGGCTACAACGGTACCGCGCTCATTGAATCCTAGAAGGTCCAGAGTCCGTACTGCAAAGTCGTCAATAGAACTCTCTTGTGTGGCGCTGACGGCGAGATCGAGGTAGCCTAGGTATGCAATGACAGCGTCGGAAAGGTTGGCACCTTCGGCGCCAGCAGGAGCGTTGAGAATGTTGGGATCGAGGTGGTCCAACGACGGTTCGGCGACAGAGGAAAAAAACTCTTCCGCGCGAACAGGCGAGACGGAAATGTTGTACGCGATGAGCTCATTCTTACTCCAGTCACTGCCCGACTTGGCAGACCGTATGAAGTTCATGATGATGTTGAGATCTGGTGATTAGGTTAGATCCATGCACTAATCAAACTGATGCGTCTACTGACGAAATGGTCCAACAAGGTTGTGGTGGGTATCGATGAAGGGAGAATAATGCTGTCGCCGTTGGATATTCTCACGCCTGCTTCCTTTCCACACGAAGGGGCGTACTGTGGTCAACTTGTACTCGTCAGTATTTTCTGTGGACACCACATGGACTTGTGGACTCTACTAGTATTGGCAAGGATTGTAGGAAATAGGTTACGGATACGCAGGTATTCAAGTAGTTGAGAATGACAATGAAGACTTAGCGAGAGATGATGGCGGCACGAGGACAAGCGTAGATTATCTCAGTAAGTAACGGTCCGCGGGTCATTACATCACCGTGATTATGTATTCGTGCGCATCGACTTCCGTACGCTCCCCTTCAAGTCGGTGCTGATCCCATTTCGGTTATGCTTGATGCATGTGAGCGGCTTGGTAAGGACGTCCGCATGTTTGCTCGAAATCACAACATTCTTCTATTGTGAGGATGTTGTTGTTCACTAGGTCTCGAATCAGGTGCCATCGGGTATGTTGGATTCACAAGCTGACGTGGTCCCGAGCACGGACTTCCGTTATTCCTTAGTATCAGTAAGCAACCGTAGTTCCAATTCTACTTCTTCCCTCGGATGCTTAACACTTTAGCCTACTTTTACTGTATCTAGGCACATGGACCTCGTAGTATATATTGTACGGACAATTGGACGAACACCTCAGTCGTTTGGCTCACGCTCTCGCGCGCAAACACTGAGTTTACTTACGCTTCGTATAGGTATTCTTACAGGGTAACGATGTGTTTGGATCACTAGTGGAACTGTGGGTTACGTGCCATGGCGATGAATGAGTCGTAGTTGTTAGTGGAAGGTGCCAATGAATAGCGACTTACTCCGTGGGTTCCTTGGATTAGTTGGGTACCTTGCTGATGATCTCGCGAGCGTTCAGGTCCCTATGGGAGTGTTGACGTTAATGTGATGATAGGAACTCAGTCGCGAAACTAGGAATAAATATGCTCAGTGTTTGCGAGAAGTCAAACAACTGTATTAAATCACTTAGGAATAAATATGCTACGATACACGGTGAGTAAAATAGAGTAGACATAGTAGATAGGTATCTTACCTCAGTGTTTGCGAGAAGTCAAACAACTGAGGGAAGATGTGTCGACGAGACTATACAAATACATAAGTAGAAAAAGAGCTAAACTACAATTAGCAGAACAAAAGAAGAGGCTCTTGACGAGAGCAATAAGAAATCACATAGGTAAGCTACAATGTATCGAATGATACGACCTATCGAATGCATACAATGTATCGAGTGATACGGGTTCGGTGGATGCCGCCGAACACTCATAGCATATATAGTACCTACTATATAGTAACCAGTCAATGAACTATTACATTGCGTGCTGTACTATGTAGTAGACGTAGCATTATAGTAAGTATATATGGAGGAATCGGCACCGATATCGGCTTAGGAACGGCATCGGGATCAGGATCGGGCACAAAACATTCAGTGTGCCTTGCTGATGGGAGCCATAGAATGACCATTGACAATGAGATAATTATTATAAGTTCATGTATAGTATATACTGAAAAATAGGTACCGGCATCACTTAGGTACATCAGCATCAAAGATTGGGTACAAAATGTTCAGTGTGCCCTGCCAACAGGCACCGTCAGACAATTATTATAAGTTCATGTATAGTATATACTGAAGACTCGGCACCAGCACCACTTATGTACATCGGCATCAGGGATTGGGCACAACATGTTCAGTAGGCCATGACAACAGGAGCTATTCACACGTTAATTATTATAAGTTCATGAATAGTATATACAGAACAATCGGCACCGGCAGTGGCTCAGGATCGGGATCGGGATTAGGCAAGTGCATCAGCATTATTATAAGTTCATGTATAGTATATACATGAAATAAATGTGCATCATTCATCGTCCATAATGTCCATATCATCAGAGCTAGACAACCAAGTGTCATCAACATAACCAAAGTCCACATGACTATAGGTGGGCAGTGTGATGCGAGAAGGAGTGGGGTGCTCTATCTGGGAGGTGCTGGGGGACTCACCACTAAAATTATCCTTTGAGTCAGTATCACTGTCAGCATTGGCATTGGCACCAGAATCTGTCTCTGATGATGAAAAGGAAACATCAGCTGCATCAGATGCAGTGGGAAAGGCTGTTGAAATGGGATTGCCAAGTGAAGATGCATCATGATCGGATTCACCACCAGAGCTAGCAGAATCTGTCCCCAATGATGAGAGGAAAACATCCGCCACATCAGCTGCAGTGGCAAAAGCCATTAACCTTAGCAAAAGGCAAAAGGGGATTTTTGGGTGGAGATGAAGGGGTAGAATTGGCAAGGTAAAAGTCAGTGACATCCAAGCCAGTTGGGGAACCACTATGGGCAGATGATGAATCAGTATTGTATGCCATGGCTGCCTGAAAGGCGGTAGGATCAGCATCATTTGCTGCATCATCTTTGCCCTGCCATATCATGGGCACATCAGCATTGGTGATGTCATCAGGATCAGCATTGGGAGTGGGAACAGGATCAGCATTGGGAGTAGGAACAGGATCAGCATTGGGAGCAGAAACAGGATCGGCATTGGAGCAGGAATGGGATCGGCATTGGGAGCAGGAATGGGATCGGGATCGGGATCAGGCATGGAATTGGAATGTGCTGACTGGTTAGATCCAGTAGCTGAAAAATAGAGCCCAGCATCGGCACCAGTTACCATGGGTAGTTGACTGTAGGCAGCCGAGCCAGCTGTTGGGAGACTTGGTGTGACTGACCACTCCTTTTGGTTTCCACCATCAGGCAGAGACCCTGTGTACCTGGAATCATGTGTACTGCATGCTTCATTGAACATATCATCAATGAGAGCATGCAGGTTGATGCAAGATTGGCAATCGGCTTGGCAGTCAGCATTGGCTTGGGCATCGGGAGCATTGGGTGTAGGCTGGCTATCAGTAGGAGTTGAGCTGACTGGGGAAGGGATATATTGCTGATAGCGATCAAGGCACTCATCCAGGGTGTCGATGCCTAAAATCCTTGCTGGGTCTGGTTCCACAACATGACAAACATCTGTGATATTTTTTAGATATTACTTTTAAAAAGATCTAATCTAATCTTACAAGTTTGGCATACAGAGTTTTTTGCATCCATTGTTGTTTAATGACATTTCCCTGCTCAATCTCAACAAAACAGCCCAGAATCGGGACTCTGCATACTAAATAATTTCCTTTGTATGCATTTGAAGTGGAACTTTTGGCCTTGATTGCAAAGAAAAAGGGTTGAAGATCGAGAGAGTTTTGTTTGCCATACTGATCATAGTTAATGATCAAGATAATCAAGTTTACATAATACAGGATAGGTCATAGAGGGGAGATATAATCGACATTTGTTGATCTAAATGCTTTGTCAGCCATCAATGCCAATTTGTGCCATACAGCCTGCTGACAATTAGCATAGGCTAGAGGGCCGGGAAGGGTGTTCTCAGAGTGGGAGGCCAGCTGCCACAGTTGGCTTTGATAAATAAAATACCACACAGTCCACTGCATTTCATATGTGACCAGTAGAAATTCCTCCCTCCATCTATTCCTCTGAGCCCATGATCAAAGCCACTGGATGCACCTGACTATGAAAAATGTTAGTGAAATCAAATCAAATTGCAACTAAAGACATTTACATTTCCAAACTTGGCCAGCATTGGCATTGGCCCCGACCCCACTCTCCTCATTGGCAAAGACACCAGTTCAAATGTAGGCATTGTGCCAAATCCAGGATAGACAAAGAGTAGTGGAACCAGGTATATTTGGCTTCAAAATAGCAGTACTGGCATGAAGGTCATCCTTCATTAACTGCTGAAACATGCTCAATGTCTCAGCATCACAATTCAGTGCCAGCAATCGGCTTCAGCAATGGTTATACATTCTGGCATGCAAGGTAATTTTGTTCACCAACTCCTGGATAACAGCTCGTGACTGGGTGTGAACTCCCTTTTGCGGCACTGCTCACATAATGTGTGAATACTGAAATGATTTGTCAGCAATGAGCTCCCGCAGCTGATGCAGGAGTTGGCTTGTCTGGTTCTTGCAAAGGTTAATCTCTACAACAGCGAGATCACCATTACAGGGGAGGTATACTTGTTGGTCCTCAACTGGAATAGGGTGGGCCCAAGGATTTGAAGGACCCGATGCTGCTGGAGTGTCATCTTTGGCTGGGTCTAGTTCATTAGAGGAATCAAATTTGGCTTCATTGTCACACATGATTCGTTGATAATGCTCGACCTGGAAACCTAACAACAACCTGTTAATAGGCTTATGTAGTATAATGCAGGCTAGAGGAAGGGTGTGAGTTGGTCCTAAATATTACCTCTAATACCAGAACATTGTTTTTAGTGATGCAAAATGGTAACAATGTGATGAATAGTGTTTAGAAGGGTATGAAGATGATCGAAGTGGTTCGAAATATGTTTGAAGACATCTGAAGTAGTTCAAAATAGATTCGAATGGGTTCGAAGTAATTTGGGTAAGTGCGAGAAGGCTTGAAGGTGTAAGCTGGGTTTTTATTGATGGTAGGCGATGATGATTCAAGAATGAATATGAAAGGTCGAGGAAGTTCGCAATATTTCACAGGACTTCAGAGATATGATGCAAGGTAAGACTCAAGAGAACTGCTCTTAAATCTGACTATAGTGGAGAGGGTAACTGGTTCTCTGTTGTTCTATGTAACTAGTACAAGTCTATATACATTTCGAAGAGGTAAGTACCAAAAAGGAAATATAACAGGTGTAGAACATGAGGCAGCATGCACAGCAATAAAGGGATTGTAAAACATAGAAACAAATGAGGAACGATGATAATTGAAATGTTCAGTGTCACTGTATAGTAAGAGTACTTCTCTTGTTGTTTCAATAGATCGTTGAAACCCCAAAACCACCATTATTGTACCCTAATTCTTTTATCATCTCTCCTTGCATCCAGTAGTGCTCGATATGTGACTAAATAGTTTACTCCGGTTGAGCATCGTGTATTGAAAGTGTTTTAAGACAACTATATGGTGGCTGAAGTCATTCAAAGTGTCACGAAATGGTTCGAAGGCATTCAAAGTGTTTCAAAGACATCCAAAATAGTGCGAAATAAATCGAAAAGTGTTCGAAGTTGGTTTTGTGGCATTTGTAGTGATTCGGAGTGCATGTCGTGATGTGTTGACATGAGTGGGAGTCTTTTTCAGACCTTAAAGCGCATAGTGGGCCTATCACTTTCCCCCTTACTGAAATCCTGACTGTCCCAGTCAGCCAATTGAAGTCACATGCAAAATGCATGATTGTGTTGAAAACTTAGCGATGTTCAAAATACTTCTCATTCTTCTTCTATCCATCTCTATATCATCCAACTCTAGCTTTCATAATGTCTCTCTTGGCCGAGCTTAACGTTGAAGTCATTGAGTATGCGAAGTTGATGCCCAATCGAGGCATCACTGAAGATGCCGACTTTGAGGTTTGGGAGCAAGGTTTTTGTGTGAAAATGGTATGTCTCGTCTTCATTTATTTGTGGTCAAAGGCGCTAAAATGTTTCATATAGGCAGAATATGACGAACTCGCTGATGATCTCAGCGAAGAGTGCGACACGGCCATGCAAAAGGTCATGGACGAAGTTTTTGAGTTGTATAAACCAATGGCACAGCGCAAATGGATTTCATGGGTTGGAGGGTTGCTATTTGTCGATTTAGCAGAGGAGGTAGAATGAGAATGAAGGGAAGAGGAGGAATGACATGTTTGGGAGGAGGCAGAATTGGTAAAGAAGGCAGAGATTGAGGGTCAGAGAAGAGCATTGGCGGACACTCGAAATGCAGCTCTTGCTGCATTTCATGTGAAGATGATTTTGAAGGAGGAGTTGCGACAGCGAAATGTCGAGTTCAAGATGGAGGCGAGCGGTATTGAGAGGGTGGAGGGTGGCAAAGGTGAGGATGATGAGGGGGAGGATAAAGACGAGGGCAAAGATGAGCTGCCCATGGTGTGGGTGGCAAAGCAAAAAATAGTACAGGTCGACAAAGAGGAAGATGCAGAGGAGGAGGTCGAGGGGTTGGGTTGGCAAAGTGACCCAGGGTTGAAATGAGTGGGCTCCTCAATTTTGAGGGCCCAATAAGTCTTTTACTTATTTTCGAAAGATTTTTGAGCTACTAAATGTTTCTTAGTGCGATACATGCACTGTGTTCAAGTCCCAGCCGCATTGCATCATCAAGGATAGTGCTGCAAAGTGTACGAAGTGCATCCAGGAGGCGCAGGGGTGTTATTGGGGCAGGGTGTTGAGGTGAGGGCTTCACAAAGGCAAGGCGAAGAAATTTGGGAGTGCGAAGCGGGATTTGCAGACAAAGCCAGGTATGAAAGTTATTCATAATTGTTTCGAGGCGTTTACTAACTTGTTTTCAAATCTTGTAGTATGTTGAATTCAGGTCATGGGCCTGTTCGAAGATGTCAAGCCGATAGCAGGGCCTTTGAAGATGTCAAAGGAGAGAACGAGGTCATTGAAAGGGAAGGCAAAGGCAAAGGCGAGGAAGTCGTGGGGAGTCGAGGATGTCGAGGAAGAATGGGCAGTGTGGCAACAAATTATTGCTGGAAGGCTGGAGCAGAAAAAGGTCAAGATGGAGATATTGGGGAGGGAGATAGAAATGTTAGAGGAAATGCTACAGGAGTAGAAAGGTTTTTTCTTTTGTATTTCTGTTTTAATTTCAACTTTTTGTTAAATGTCTTTGGAAAGTAAAGTAAAGAAAAAAAATGAATATAAGTAACGAATGAAAAATGACTTTTTAGGGAAAGGCTCAGTAGTTCATCATAGCCAAAAAACCCTTTGGAGTTTGCACGACCATGCTATGATGCAATATCGTGACTTGTATTGTACACTAGAGCAATCAAAATCTTTGTAAGTAATTGCGAAAAAGAAGAGGAAGGATAGTTATTTGTTATCATCGTCCTGAAAATCTTCGAAGGTATCTTCATTGAAATTCGAGGTTTTTCGAAGTGCTTCGAGGTGCTCAGAGTCGTTATCGAGAAAGTTCGGTGGAAGGGTAATTGATTTTTGAGTGAGGTATGGTAGCAGACGAAATGTGGCAATAGGTCTATGTAGTACTGACCTGTCGAGTTCACAGAGAATATAAGCCCCTCCATAGTTTTGTTCTATAATGATAAGAGGGCTGACATATCATGGTTTCATTTTGCGATTGAGGGACTTCTCGATTTGCATGTTTCGAAGTAGTACTAAATCTCCTTTCGAAAAGTTGTAGTCATGCATTGTATGTTTGTGAGCAAGTTCGAAGCGTTTCGCAGCTTTGATTCAGAACACATAGACCTTCGAATATAGCAGTTCGAGGTCGTTAGATCATTTTTGTAGCGCTATGGCTCATCAAGCTATAAGATCAGTTGTCAATAAGATTGAATCGGGTGGCAGTTGTAAGTATGTTGCCTCAGAGATGTCAAGGGGTATTAGAGGATGTGCTCCTGTGACTGCGAAGTAAGGAGAACAACCCATGCATTTACGAACCATGACTCGTTCTGCCCAAAATACTGAGTGCACCCCTGCTGACCATTTCGCTTGTTCTCCATTGATAGCTTTGAATAAGGATTGTCGAATGTTGAAGTGGGCTCGTTTAACGAGTCCATTGGCATGCGAATTATAACCACTAATTCGAATATGGTTAATGCGATATCATTCCACAAGATAATCCATAGCTGCAATAAATGCAGCGCCATTGTCGGTTATGATTTTGTATAGCGAACCCCATCGACAAATAATATCTTTGAAGATCCAATCGCCAAGTGACATGGCATTTTGATGTCGAAGTTTTCGCCATTCTGGATAGATCGTTAGTGAGCATCGACCTTGTATGATGTATTTAAATTTGTTCGAAGGTGGCATTTGCATTGTATCAATATAGATCTTGCTGAAAAGGGGTGCTGGAGTGGCGACTGTAGGTGGAATTAGAACATTTCATGTTTGTTGAATTTGGCATAGGTGGCAAGTTCGAATATACCATGCAATGTCAGATTTCATGTTCAGCCACCAAAATTGAAGGGTGATAACTGATTTCATAGTGAAAACCATTTTGTGTCCGATGTCATCATGAGCTGCGTGAATGATTTCAAGATGACGTTCTGGAGTAGCAATGATTTTGTGAGCTCCATGGGAGTCTTTCCTCCATAATTTGCCTGAGTCTAAAAAGAATTCAGTGCAATATCAAATAAAGGTAGCATATTCTGCATCTGATAGTTCAGAGGGTCGCACCAAGTCATGTAACCATTTTCAAATGCAAAGTAACCTCTCATCATTCGTTTTTGCATTATTTGATTGTGGGACATCGTTATAGGTGAGATCCTTCCCCTTACTGAGATTTGAAGAGAGGGAGAAGGTCGAAATTCAATGCGAAATAAATGGTCAGGTTGTAATAGGATTTATTTGATGTACAAAACCATGAAGGTGGTCGATCCAGTCTCTGAAACTATCTTCATTGTCAAGTTGGACATCTTCGTCATGTGGGGGGCATCTTGAAAGTCTGTCAGGACCATGATGTGTCCCTGTGACATGGACTAATGTAAAATAAAGGGTTAGGATGGATACAATCCGTCGATTGATGCTAGTGCTAGGTGCAATATCAGGATTCGAAAGCATGCCTTTAATATATTGTGCGTTGACTTCGACGATAAGTCTTTGAACTCCTATTAGATACAATCGTAATGCTCCGAGAGCACGATATAGACAGTAAAGCTCAAGTTTTGGTTGCAAAAATCGGGATTCACAGTCGTTAAGTGTAATCAATCCGAATCGACTATAATATCATTTTCGAAGGTTTTCAGGATCACATGGGCGAGAAAGAAACCAATAGCAATGTTCAAAGTTATGAGGATCTGGCAATTTGTATCATTTGTATCAGGGCCTGACTTATGACCTATGTATTACCTTTGATCCTTTGTGACTATGGCAAGCATGATCAAAATTCAGCTTTATTCCACCATTTCTGTTTTTCTTGAATGCCATGTATAGAGCTGAGTACAATTGATAGTAGCAATCATGATACTGCAATTATCACTAGTATTGCCAAAGGCACAGCTCAGAGCTGTGAGCCATTAACCACACCACTATTTTGGGCAAGCTGCACTGCTAAATCAGCTGACAGCTTAGAGCCACTCAGAGCTGCCTGAGCTATGCCCTCAGTTCTATAATATTAAAGAAGAGGTAGGTGACCTGAAACCATTTAAAAACAGTAGAACACACTCTGTAGATCTACCTAATACTATTTTTAAGGCATATTGCTGCACACTATTCCTTGGGGTCATCTTGCAAGCATTTTGAGTAATAGGTAGAAGCAGAAGAACATGGTCATCAAAAGTACCGATTCATGTAAAACTCAATAGTGCAACATATTTCTTGTACAATAATAGTTTGCACAACCTAATTAGCATATAAAAAGCATAAGTAATGCATAGATTCCAGTATGGCAGCCAGCCCACAGCTTTGGGCAATCTTGAGTGGCTTAGCTAGCTCAGAGCCGCTCAGGGCAACTCAGTACTGTTTTGACCAGCTTAAATGCCTGACCTGAGCCATAGCAGAGCTGAGCTGAGCCATGGCATCACCAATTATCACTTGATTATTAAAAAAGTTGTAGAATCATTGAGTTGCCTCTGAAGGCAATTTGCCAAATATTTCGACTATTATTGATGCAATTGTTCCAAAAAATAGGTGAATATGAAGAATGACATCTATTTGCAGAACAATAGGCAATTGCAAAAGCATTTGTTTATATCTTTTGTTTGGTCCCATCAGTGATAGAATCTGGGCTGATCAATGCCAGACAGGTCATAGAGAGGGGATGATTGCATTTACAATTGGCACATTGGCAAGTAGCATCACCAATAAAACCAAGCACATGTATAAACAAAGGGTTTTGTGATTAGCCTATCATTCTGCAAATAGCTGCCATTTTGGTCAATGGATCCCATTGGTCAATTTTTTGTCATCATCTGCCTAAAGTGAGTATTGCCTTTTCGAAATTCTGAATTCATCATACTATCTTTTAGATATAGACCTTTCTGAGTAGCTCACTGGCCACATAATATAAAAGTCCATTTATTATCATTTATACTCAGTGCTTGTACTAACTATGCACTTGGGTTGATGCCTGCTTATCTGGGGTTCAAAATTCCCGTGGTCTGTGGCTGCAGGCAGGGGAACATTGAATGGACCTCTCCAAACATCTACTGGTCATGTGATACAGATTTTTTATTTATTTGCTGTTACTATATTGCTATATTGATATCTATACTACATAAGTAGCTATAAAAGTAAGCCTCAATAGACCTAAATATGGAGTCAAAAAAATGTTTCAAAATACTATATGTACTTGACTATGCAAAGAGTCCAATCATATCCCAAACTCACAATGTTTTGTGGCCCTGACAGGTGAAGTGCACAATGACAAAGAAACATGAGGTTTTTTGAGAGACAAAGGTGCATTGTCACCAATGGCAGGGTATGTAGTCAGTGATAGAATAGAAGTTGAGGCAATAATTGTATATCTTCTTGAGTCTAGCTACACGGATGGCTTAGCATTGGCAGAGGACCCCCCAGCTCTCAAGGGTATCTACCTTGTAAAATATTCTCAGTATTTTAAATATTTTATTTGAGGCTCTATCAAAATTTATTTAAAATTGATTGGCTGAGCCATTAGCAAACTAGGCATGACAGTGCACACATTGTGACGTCTGAGACGTCCATGCCAACCATGAGTTGCCTTAGTTTGCTATAACAGCAAACCCATCACATAGCGGGTGTCCAGGATGCCCGATGCAGTACCATGGAAGGCTTGACCCAGAGGCATATGCAGTATCATAGGTTCCATGCCTATGGGCATCCCAGATGGTCGTGTGTAGATTTCTATATACATGTATGAGGCTGTTCATAATTGTTAATTCATTCATCTTGCTGAGTACTCCTAGTACACTGCATCTACAAATTACTCTTCCTCTTCTTCCTCTTCTTGTGGCAATGGATGAACCCCCATGTGTATTGGTTCTCTCTCCCATGTGGTTAAATTAACTGCTATCTATGGACAAGGTTGAAGGTTGGGTCCGAGTGGGTACATGGTCCAGTTATTGCCCGACATTTTGCTTGTTGCCCACATTCTGTCACTACCACCATGTGGCAGCCACTTCAGTTTGTTGAACTGGCCCCGAAGCTGTGAACGAACGATTTGAGCATCATGCATTGATAGTTGTGACATGAGCTTGAACCATTCATTGTAGTAAGTGGTATATGGAAAGTTTTGTAGTTTACCCCTCTCTCTTGAAGGGGTGCCTTTGGGAGGGAAATACCGATCAAACAATGTGGTGCTCCAGAACTTTTCTGTAACAAAATGGATTTGTATTTTTTTGAAAATGGACAAAAAGTTGGTCGTCATGAAAGTTGCCCAAGTAACATTATTGTGGGCTTCTTTGGTCATGATGATGTGAGATGGATCCTTGGCCTGAGATACATTGGGTGAAACAGCAAAGATATCATATGGGACCTGCTTCCAAATTTTTGAGATGGCATCATATGGATTATTGCCTATTCATGGTTCGTTGTCTCCATCATCCAACAATTCTTGTCTCTGTACATCGGGAACCATCTCTTTGACCACTGTTCGAATTTGCACGCCATGATTGACAAGATTCAAATCAATATCATCCTGTTCATCATGACCATTGTGGATAAAGTCTACCACTGTAGTCTTTTGGCGCTTATTTGGAATTTGAGAGTGGTTGACCACTATTCCCTTTGGTGCCAAGACTCGAGCTATACCAGCATCATGCTCCAGAAGTGACATACTGTTGCGACCAAATATCCAGGCAAGGTATACTGGATCCAATCGTCGGACAATGGGCATTGGTACACGATAAGCACTGTGAGGATCATCTGTAATAATGTCAGCTATAAAATATAGCCCACGATCATATCGTATGGGAGATGTTGGAAGTTCATCATCATCAGATTCTTCATCCAAGTCTAACCCTTCGATCACGTGTTGACAGCAGCTGTCTCGTAAATCATCAACTTGACGGCCCTCCTCCGGTCAATAAATCAGAGCATTCAGTTTCCACACACTGACTGCACTAAGGATGAGAGTTGAGCACAATGCACATGCCTCAGTTGTAGCCTTGCAGAAGTTGTGAAAGATATAATGGAGTGCTGACAATCACAAGAATTTGAACTGCCTGTATGAAAAATAATGAATGTCAAGGGAATAAGGAATATGGTTTATTTACTAACCACCAGCGTGGAGCTGGGATAGCAACCAATGTATTTGAAATCAAATCAGGTGGAAGACCTCTGAGGACAGTTGGACTTTCTCAAAGTTTGACCCTGACCTCAAAATGAGCGCAACCTTCAGTAGCAGATTGGATATCATTACCTACACACTGTCCAAAGACACCACTTATCTCTGTGATGTCTTTGATTAAGGTTTGGATATTGCGTTCCCCAGGCATGAGTTCTGCTGCATGATGATGTCGAAAGCTACCTGTGTGAAGTTGATACAGTGGCTCTTTGTCAGTTGTATACATATTGATGTATGCAACATGATCTGCCAGCCCCTTGGAACGTGTAGTACAACGGAATCCTGCAAATTCATTCAGTTGTGCAACACGATCTGTTTTAAAATTATTGTGGTCATCTGCAAGTGTGGCGACGGAATTGGGATGTGACTGATTCTGTTGAGGAAGTGCATGTCTCAGCAGCCGTAGATGGCCATCTTCTAGCCATTGCACTACATGATCATGGAGGTGAACTTCGAGGCCTACATTGATGTACCACTCATCAGAATCAAGCTCATCGAAATTGAGGAAGTCCAATTTATCATGAAGAACATTCCAACATTCCGCCACGATCTCCGGATTATGGACCATAGCTCCTTTGTAGCCACGAACCTCATGAATGAAGTAAGCATCCCTCAAATCATTGTGCTGCTCTAGATTCTGAAAAAGTGCATCCCGAAAATCCTTTAAAACAAACGCAGGAAGATCCACACTTCCAAAGTGGAACTGTCCTCTAATGTCACGAGCATTTGCCATCGCAACGCAATATGTTGGTGGCCAGTGGGATAGTCGCTCTGGAACCACGCTACGCACAGCTGGGTGAATTGCATTATCATAGAGCATTTTGAGCAAGTCTTGAGGAATTCGGGGAGACTCCCCTGCTTTGTAGAGCCGAGGAAACACTATCCTCGTAATGTGATGTTGCAGAACTTTTCCAAAGGCAACATTTGGAATTTTGTGCAAAGGTATTTTGATTTCTGTGCCCTTCAACCCCATTCAGTGTATAGGAAAAATAGTTTGCTTCCTAGGCCTTACCATATTATCATAGGCTTTTCCAAGAAGATGAATATCCTTTGTCCAAGTGTCTCTGAATGAGGCAACTGGAAAGATGGCCAAGGGAACTGAGAATGGGAGGTCTTTTGAGACAGCAAGGGCAGTGTCATAATCACGGGATTGAATATATGAATGAGGGTCTATGAGCTGTAGCCCTTGGCATGCATTAAGGAATATTCTGCGTTGAATATTGTTATGGTCCATATCACGCCCTGCAAGCACAAATCGAACAAATTCTGGAATATTCTCCTGGTCTCGAAGAAGATCCATTGCATGATAGGAGAATTCCTGGAGAGACAACTGGGACTCGGGCAACCACTCATCAGGGTACCTCAAAACCATAGTGGGGGTTATGGAAAGGAAAGCAACATGCAGGCGATTTTCAGACTAGCATTTAATAGCAATAATATTGTTGATAGTTGTTGTGTCTCATGCCTATTTGGGTGAATGTTACATAACCTTCCATCATCTGACCTCCATCACATGACCTATCTGCATGACCTTAGGCATGAAATCAAAACCATTTGTATCTATGCCTTGGCCTTCTCCTTTCCTTTTACCCTCCGCTTTCCAGGAGAAGGTTTAGGCAACTGTAATATAGATGCATTGCCTTTTGCAAAAGCTTGACCAAGAGGTGTATCACGAGCATCAAATGGTTGGAGTGTTGGGGGTCGCATGCTTCGGACGGTAATGGACGATGTACCCTCTAGGTTATGAACTGTGCATTGGTCACTTTAGAAGCATCAAAGAATATCACTCATTTTCTTACCTTCTTCTTCACTGTTAGGTGCAATTGATGGCATCCATTGGCATTTAGATCGATCTTTGGAAGGTGTTGATAGAGGAGTGGAACAGGTGTGCTTTCGGCTTGGTGGGTCTTCTACATCAGTTTGCATCTCAGATGGTGGCTCCAACGATAATGAATATGGGAAATCAGGCTCCAACTGAGTGAGGGGGGATGATGGTGTGGGACTGGGAGGGGGATGAGAAACATCGTAGTCTGGAGTATGCATAAATAGCATATCAGTATCATCTTGAACATCCAGTGAAGGAGTTTAGATCATCGTTGTTATAGACAACTTCAGTATTAGCGACTCGAGGGTGATTGATTGCAGTGGAATTAGAGTTAGCACACTCTTTGTCAAAGTGTATTTGATCTGTGATCTGCTGAGTGACTATCAGATTAGGAGAGTTAACACCAGATGGTGCGGCAGTATCAGTGACTCGAGGCAGGTTGATTGCAGGGGAATCAGAGTCAGCACACCCATGGTTGACTTGTATTTGATCTGCACTCTGCTGAGTGACTATTGGATTAGAAGAGCTAACTCCAGATGGTGCAGTAACCACAGGAGATGGTGAGGTTGTCATAGGGTCAGAAGTGATGGGAGGAGATGCAATGGTGGTAGATGAGGCGCTAGACTTCTGTTTCCTGGCTCCCGACTTGGCCTTGGTTTTTGGTCATGATTCTGTAGGATTTTCTGGGTCTGCAGGATTGGCATCAGATGCTGAGGTAGTAGGTTTCGAAATACTGGGGATTTCAGAAATGGAAGCATTGTTTGATACAGAGCCGGCAGAAGACTTCCGGCTCTTCTTACCGGACTTTGTCTTAGGTTTGGGTTGTGATTAGGACTCCTCCATGGCCTGCTTTTCTTTGTCCTCCCTCTCTTGTTATCCTTGCTCCCAACCTTTGCTTTTTTAATCTTGGTGGCCTGATTGGCTGTGCCATGTCGATCGTTGGCATCATCATCATCATCATCATCCAACACATCTGTGGGGTGTTGAAAGAGAGATTCTACTCGGACATCGTTAGCTAAATATTAAGTTTAATTACAATTGTGATAGGAACTCATGCATGCTAGGGCTGGCTCCAAGGAATGCTTCCTGAATTGCTGCCTTCCCAAATGAATTGTTATTCAGAAATACGTCTGATGTGTTCTTTGCGATAAGTCGGTAGATATAAACACGCTTCATCTGTGGATATCGAACAACACGACCCCACAGCTGATTATCGTCCTGAGCAGACCATAAGGTATGCTATGCAGAAGCAATCAGTAAGATTATTATAATGAATAGAAATTACCTATGACGATGATAAGAATACAGGCAATATCCAGATTCAGACCTGTAGCACCAACATTGGAAACAAGAAGAATGCGCAGTGATGAGCCATCATTAGACCGGAAATGCTCAAGAACCTTGGCCCTTTGCTTCTGAGTCATTCCACCATGGTACTCAAGAACCTCAATACCATGCAACTTCAATACCTGGTTAGACAAAGACTGAATATATCTCTATAAATAGAATGTGTAACATCACTTACCGAAATGATTTGTGGATTACTAGAAGGAAATTCTGAATATATCACTATTTTGTCAGGATGTAACCCTTCTGGCCGTGAAGGTAACACATATTCAAGATCAGGCTCCAGTTTTTGACCCTCAACAACATGAAGGGGGGGTGCATTGTCAGATGAAAGATGATGATGGACAATGTTAACAAGGGCATCGAGTTTAGCAGATGCCATCCCTTTCCACTCTTCGGTAGTTTTGGGCTCAACCCATTCATGGTGACTGGGATTGCAACTGGGGTGTAGGAGAGCACGACGGGTTTCTAAATAGAAATTTTGCAGGAATAATTAGTTGAAGCAAAATAAACATGGTGACAGGCGTAGTGGACGCCCACGTGAGTACAGACTGCTTAGAAGCACAACAATATGTAATGTAGTGAATAATGGGGGTGTCTCAGATGCCCGGGAGTGTGCAGAGCATTAATCAATTTCACAGAGTTATTTTGCACTCTGTTGCCTGTGCGGGCGTCCTGGACAGTTGAAAGAATTGGACAACAATGATGCCTACCTGAGAACTTCCAAGGCGGGTGCCAGCGTTTGGGGATTTCAGAAGTTTGCTTGCAAGCTGTTCCATATTATCCTTCTCCCAATCATATAAGTCGAGGAGGACTAGGTGTTCAGAGGGAGCAGCAACGCCAGAAATCAAATTTCCTTCATTGTCTGTGGAATTGCCCGTGCGACGCATCTCTTTACCTCAAAATTTTTCCCAGATCATTGTAATCCACTTTGAAGTGACAACTTGCTGCTGTAATTCAATATCGGTTGGAGCAGAACCTGCAAGAACACCTCGAACAATAGTTTCCGCTTGAGATTGACCATCCTCATCTCGAGCCTTTCGGTCATGAGCACGTGCCCGATTTAGCTCCCATTTCATATCTGTGAATTGTGAATTGTCGGCAGTCTTGAAAATGTCTAGGACACGGCCCAGATTCCAAATATCCTAAAGGTTTTGCTAAACGTTGAGTGATCAGATGCTGTATGGGCCTGGATGCTCACCAAGGCACTCATTGTGATAGGAGTAGCTGTCATTGTGATACTCAAAGATGACTCTCTCACCACCGGAAGAATAGCATGGTAGCGCTTATTTTGACTTCATGCAAAGTGGAATTCATCACAGCCAAAGACTAACCATTCTTGACCGTAAACTGTTGTCTTCTTGTTGTCACCTGTCTTCAACCATGCAGTCAGTACAGCAGTACAAGGATCATCGGCAGTATAATGCCATGAATGTGCACCATCACTTTCAATTGCCTGTCAGTAAGGATTATTAGTACTGTGAATGCTGAAATAAAAGGATATCATTACCGTTGCAGCGGCCACTACAATTCATCATGAAACATCATGCTTGCTAGCTGACCAGACTCGAGTCCACCAGTCTTGATGCTTTTCCCAAGTGCCGGTGTAAGGTAGAAGGTCGAATGATTTTGGACGAAGGTAGCGCCGAAGCTCATTCATGAATTGAATTTCAAGTGACTTGGGGATGGTAATCAAAATGGGCTGTGTGGGGATGTTGCTATTTTTTCCCTGCCATTTTATTTCCACTTTGATTGCCCATGTCAGTGACACATATGCAAAAGTAGTGACCATTTACCAAAGGCACCAGGGAACTTGCCATTTTTGTCATAATAGTCATGGAAGAATGTCAGAATAACCACAGCTCCAACAAGCTGGAGCATTTTACCGATGCCTACCTCATCCATTAGCATCAAAGGTTCACCTTTAAAACCCTGATGGATAATCTTGATGATGCCTACCAACTGGTGCCATCGTGGAGTTAATAGACGAAGAGTATCCTTATGTTTATGCATGTAGCCAGGATCTGACCAATAATTATGCACATCAGGATCGATGTACTGATTGAAATCTGGGAGGGCAGAGCTGTTCGAGAGGCCAAGGATGGCCCATAGTTCGTCCTTTGACTTATCTTTATACTCCTCAACCCCCTCCTCCCACTCCACAGGAGGTGCCCAGTCAAAATCCAACTCGGGTGCTTCTACATGCTCCTGATCTACCTGTAAGAGTCATTCATGAATTTCTAGTGAAAGTGATTGGATGTCACTGGTGGATGCAAGGTAAACAAGGGCATCACGAATAGATTTTGGAAGACCTGCAAGTTGTTAGCGAGTGATATAAAGTTGAAAAATGACTGTACTCACATTCCATAGCACTCTTGCCCTTATCGTCAAGCCCCAGAGCCTGCAACATCCCCTCAAGCTGAGCCCTTTTATCCATCATCAAGGTGAGTGATTCTTCATCCCCATATTTCTTGAGCACAACCACGAGTTTCTCCATCTTCTGTAAATAGGAGCGAATGGTAGCCGCTATTGGCTTCACCTGCAAATCTGAATATAATATGGTAAGTATCACATAGTACTGTAATAAACCACTGAACCTTTCCACATATTCTCCAACTCCCCCTTTGCCGTTTCTATCTTGGTTAGATCACAATCGATTGTTTTTCGGTATGCATTCCATAAATGAGTGACAAGGGTTTCTGTGAATTGCTGGGCCTTGAGTTTGATTCTGTTAGGATTACCTGGGTTTACTTGGGCATCGATGCCAAATAACTCGACAGTGATGGCGGGTATATGTGAGGAGACATTAGCCTCATCCTGCATTGGAAGCTAAATAAAGTCCCCATTTAGTATACTACTTAAATAAAAAATTTGTACTACTTACTTCTTGAGTGTTATCTTCAGCCATGATCATCCAGGGATTGACACTGCGATCCTTCAATTGCTTCTCCACCAATCCAAGCAAACCCCATTTCTTCCAGTGATGTGTTATCCAAGCCCTCCAATAAACACGTCCTGCTTGATTTTCATCAGAAGTGTTCTTCATAAAGTATTGAATCTTCTTGGTGTCCATGATGGTTTGGAATTTATTGACAAATGAAATGAGGGCTTGATGATCCTTCTCTGGGATGGCCACCGATGGATGAACAAGTGCATTGAACATAGGATCATATGGCGCAGCAGGAAGACTGGTGATCTTTTGCCATTCTGACCACATCCAGACTGATGAATCCCAGTCAGGGCGCTTTGGATCCTTCTGGTCGAACAGAAGAAGAGACAGAGGGTGAGTATCAGTTGGCATGTGTGCTTTTTTGGTGACCACCAATGAATAAGAAGAGATGTTATATATGTTTTGTGCAGCTGGAATTGCCGAAATACATCTCAATGCCTGATTGCATTTACATCTCCTGACTTTGATGAAGTGGAGCATCACCATGAGGTGATTAGTCCTAGATATTGTGGAGGTTCATCCAACCAATCAGATTAATGTTTACAGCGCTCATATAAGGCTGCAGAAATAAACAGGGTTGGGAAAATATAGGAAATAAAATGATCCGATGGCTTGAACAACGAGGTTACTCCAGCTTCATTAGATCTGTAATAATTCGTGTTGGATATATGATCCAGGGCTAAGTTTCTCATTGCATATGTAAGGTTCGATGTACCTAGAGGCCAAGTTTTGGGTCCAGCATCGGCAAGCATGGCATATTTGTAATGAACTATCCATGTTCTAAGTTGGAGACAGTTAATTAGCAGAAAAGTATGGAGCAAGGAATCCATACCATCAGGTGTGGATGGTTTGGCATCCCCCACGTTTGCCATATGTCTGGCATGCCCCATCCCAAGTAAAGCAGCTCATGCTATTACAGGTGGCCCCAGCATGGAGGGGCAAAGAGAGCCCTGGTAGGTCCTAGTTCAGGTGGCCCCAGCATGGAGGGGCAAAGAGAGCCCTGGTAGGTCCTAGTTCAGGTCATCAAAATCCCAGGAGGTCAGGTAAGGATAGTCTGTAAAATGACAGAATGAGATTTCAGCAGGGAAAGGTGGGGAATGCGTGGTCATGGGTAGTGATAAAAGAATCGCATTGCCCTAAACCGATATGAGAGGAGACGGAGAGTAGCATAGGAGATTAACCAGAAAACATGAACCTGTAGTTGTAAAATAGGCAGATGATGATGATGAACCAAGGCCCACAATTCAAGAGTTTCAATGACTTGCCATAATCCAGATTGAGCAGCTCGTGAGGTTTCCATGCCAAGGAATGTAATCTTTTCATAGGATAAATAATTTAGCATCAACGTCCTGGGGAATGTCCTTTAGCTTTGGTAGCATTCTTGAAAGCAGTGACGGTCCTTTCTGAGCTTGATTTCCAAGGCCCAATTGTAATGGTCACAGGGTGCATGGCAGAAAAGTCTGAACTTTAATAAAGAATAGGGGGTGCATCTGGAAAACGAGTATGCACAAGTTCAAGGAGGGATCGAAGAGCATCAGAGAAAATGATCAGTTGTTGACGTCTGCTTACTGACATCCTCTTTACGGATTGTTCGGCCTCTGCCGATTGCCCTTGCTTGTGTACCAGGTTACCGGATGCAAACTTCATCGCTGGTTTTGTATGAGGACTCACAGACGGCTGCGGGCATGGCATGCTGCTGCATATACCTTGAGCGATGCCTTAGTGCTGCATCGGGCGTCTGGGATGCCTAACACAACAATACACTCCATTGTAAGTCACTTGCACTTAGAGAAAACCCCAGGCGTGTATCGGGCATCCCAGATGCCTAACTCAAGAATACACCAGTAATTATTGTTGTTAACGGCTGAACCTGGTGGGGATAGAGCCTTGTTAATATTTGACCAGAGAGATACTTTCCATGGCAGGGGTCATCTGCCCTTGCTAGGCTATCCATGCAGCTCGCATTGAGATATTGACCGACTCACAAAACACCTCAAAGTTTGATCCATTTTTTGAGCTGGTCAATATCATTTCAATTGGATAGCTTAGTGTTGGCAGAGGACCCCTTGGCTTTAGGAACTTACCTACGTGGTCAAATATTTCCAGTATTTAATACAATTTATTCAAGGCGCTATGGCAAATTGATCAGCTTAGCTGTTCACAATGTGTAAGTAAGTGTAAATAAATGACGCACGAACGAAACGCAACTTTCAGAGGTTGCGTTTCATTCGTACGTCATTTGTTTACACTTGTTTACACTGCTGAATACTATACGATCTTTAAAGCGTTGGGCGAGGGTTATGGGCTGGGAATGGGGAGGGAAATTTATAACACAAAATAAGTTGTTGGATATAAGTGTGCTAAGCACACCCATGAATGAGTCCCAGCAGTCTCGCAGTGCGCCGTTCGGGTGGCATCGACCCGCGCACGATATTCAATGGCGCAATTATATGAAATGCGCCAGCCGAACGTTATTCAATGGTGCACTTAATTATGACTTTATTAAATGCGCCAGTCGAACGTCATTGACTGGCGCACATATTTAGTAAATGCGCCAGTTATTACATGACACAGTTGTTCTTAAACTAACCTTTTTGAATCGTGCTTACATGCGCTGTTCGAACATGTTCGAATGGCGCACATACGCACTGTTCGAACCCGTTCGAATAATGGTTACATGCACAGCTCGAATGTGTTCGAATGGTGCACATACGCACTGTACGAATAATGGTTGCACGCACAGTTCGAACACTTGTTTACACTGCCGAATTGGGTTTCTTTTCCTCCGCACTCAGTTCCTACGCCCATGGTCCCTTCGCATGGGTAACATCAGCATTGCCGCCTACCTACATCGTTGACCTCATTAATGTAGACTTGTCATGTATGGTAAAGTTCTTTTATGATCGAACCAACTAACTAATTCAGCAGTGTAAACAAGTGTAAATGAATGACGCACGAAGGAAACGCAACGCTCAGAAGTTGCGTTTCCTTCATGCGTCATTTGCTTACACTTGTTTGCTTTGAACCGATCCCCTTGTTCGTTTTGGTTCCGGATTTAGGGGTTTTTAGCTTTATTTCAACAATGGAGACAGAAATCATTGCGCCCCACAATGTTGTAGATCTGTTACTTAATGAAGAGTTTAACTCGGGGATCTGTGGCTCCCATATTTCTGCTTCGGAGACGACCCAGTACCATCCCACACCAGAAGCCCGGTGATGTCTGAAATCAAAAGCGTAATCTGTTAGTCAACGTTTTCATTGGAGACGCACAATAACTCCATCGCTAACGCCCTTTCATCGCAGAACCGGGTTAGGGTTAGGGTTAGGGAGGTGTATTCTACAACCTACAGAAGAGTGTATGCAAGAAGAGGACGACAGGCACTGGGGAAATCCTAGTGCATCCTGTTTCGCTTTTATAAGCTCTTCAGGTCCAATATTCTCGCGCTGTCATATTACTAACAGCATGACAAACAATGATGCCACTATGGTGTCATATCGCATCGTCGCTTATAAACAGTGATCAGTAATCAGATTGATAAGACGCTTACCAAGGTCTATGACCAATCTTCCAAATATAGAACACTCTTACTAAGAGGTCTAAATTTAGAAAGATAAGCAGATAAGAAAAATACTTATAAGCCAGGCTTATTTTGCTGCATCCCAAGTTAAACCCCACATTAGGGTTAGGACCCTTCTCACCATAGGTCGGCATCCCGATGCCGGCGGTTAGTACAAACCGTAGTTAGGGTCCTTGTTAGGGTTCCTAGTTAGGGTTCAGAGTTAGGGTTCAGGTTAGCTAAAGTATAATTAGTTATCCTACTGATTTTTTAATACGATTAAGTATTAAGACTCACGGTTAGGGTTTAGGTTCACCACTTTAAGCTATAAAGTGATTCCCTAGGAATCAATGTTTGAAAAATTACTTCAAACAGCGTCCGTGAGACAACTGTTTATTTTGTCTGAAAGAACTATGTTACGTTAAAAGGTAGCAGCCCCTTACTAAGTCAGCATTAGATAGGGCGCTTACCCTACTAACGTCAACATGTCAGAGCCCTGATACTTGGTTTGTGTGCCAGACTGCAATCTTCGCCAAGATGCTTGACTACTAGAACAGCTCGCCAGAAGCAGTGCACTTTTGCCAACATATCAAGACTGTCTCCCTCTTGGGGTAGCGTGTCCGTACTAATACCATCTTTTCAGAGGTACCCTTTAACTTGGAACAGGTATCCAGGATCATTTTCGGAGATGTCGGAGGAGCTGCCTTCGTCCATATCTGAATTAATATCTGAATCTAAAGAATCCTTATCTAACACGGTGAGTACAGTCTTTTTCCAAAGACTGGTAAGGTCAAATAGATTTCGCATTCGTTTACGCGAAACTATTATTTTCCGATTGGTTAGGCCTACTGTGCGCACATCAGGGATTGGGCGGGGGCCAAGGGGAGTGGCAGCCTCGACGCAGTACGCCGGGTCCACATATCCAAGGTCGCCATAATCATCTGTAAAGGGCGCATAGGGGGTTCCCGGTCTGAGGGTTCCCGCTTCCGCAGTGGCAAGCCAGCTGCGCCAGTAGCCTAGAACTGTATCACCAAGTTCTTTTGCATTAAAGTAGTTCCATGCTGTATTGAATTCGGATTTAAGTACTAATACGTCCTTGTGCTCACGTTTAGTATCAGCCAAATGGTTCTGCCAACGGGTAGTAATATTATTCTTAGTCCAATTCTTAATAAGGTTCGACGGGTATCCACGCACAATGTATAAAGCGCTCAGGCTTCGTATTGCATCTATATAGTGAGTATGTAAACTGCATAGGGTGGCTAACCATGACATCTCACCTAAGTAGGTCCCTCGTTTAACATCGAGGGGGTGGTGGGATATCCATGGAATTCTCTCTTGATGGGAGCGCACTTTCCGGTAAGGCATATGTTGCACATGATTATGAGAATCGCGATATATTGTCATATCCAAGAAGGGGAGGAAATTATCTGATGCGCCCCATTCAATCACACATCCATCAAACTTAACTGTACTTATGATTTGTACTGCTTCCTCTTTACTAGAAGCATAAACAATACCAAAAATATCGTCGATGAATCGCCCATAGAAGGGTATCTGTGGGTGACCAAGAATATTAAGTTTTCGTTCGAACCACCAACCAAAAAGGTTGGCTAAGTCCGGGGAGTCCGCAACTCCCATGGCCAGGCCATTACGTTGTTGATAAACAAGATCCTTGTAACGTGTGATCAGATTTTTATTTTCCGTATCTAGACATTGAAGAAAGATACGCATTTCAGTGCATTCTTCGTCTGTTGTTGGAGTGCCGACATGTTCTTCATACAATTTGGCTGCTATATCTAAACATTGCTTAAGTGGAATATTAGGATAGAATGCAACAACATCGCCAGTGACTAGAAACCACTTGCGATTGATATCGAGATTGATCTGACTTAATTTTATTGCCAAGTCTTTGGTACCTTTCAGTATGGTTGGCGCCGATTCAACGATCGGTTTAAGTTTTTTACTAATGTATTTGGCAGCGGGGTTCTGTATTGCAGAGTGACACGGGATTATAGGTCGCATTTTTATGGGTTCCTTGTGTATTTTAGGTATCCCATAGAACACGGGTATCACATGTTTATCCCCTTTCACCATAATACGGTGTCGGAAAAATTTATTTAATTGTTCACCACTGTCCGATATAAGACGTTCACTCAAAAAGGCTACTAGTTCCATATCTTTACATTGTTTATTTAAAATTGCTTCTGCTGTGAGCGGGTGTAACGGTATATAATTGTTAACATCATTAAGTAATTCTAAACATTTTTCGTCGAGCCAGGTTCGCTCTGACACCGCTATTCCTAAGTTCTTATCTGTCATAGTAATGACATAGTTGTTACTAATCAAGAACTTCTCAACACGGGAATGGTCAGGCTTGAGCGATTTAATCATTGGCCCTTCCTCTTCTATGGGGATTTTGGAAATTGTTTTATGAACAAAGTTCCAGCCCGCTAAGATACCCGTTTCGAGATAAGGCGGTAAACGAGGTGGTTTCCCCTTTCGTTGATGGGGGACCTCGTAATCTGGATCGTATGATTTTTCAGACTTAGGGTCTTCAAACGAGAAGAGTATTCTCCAACGTAAGCATTCGACAAAGTCGAGCCACGCTTCTTTAATTAAATTAGAGTTACGTGGACTGTGGAACATGTATTTCATTCCCACACTTAAGTCTAGTTGTACGTCTAAAGGTAAGGTTACATTGGGTCCGCTATGCATGAGATTCTTATAGGAATTAGCTTGTATAATATTTACAGGTGTGCTAAGAATGAGTGCGCGGACTGCATCTGGATATGGGATCGTAAGCAGATGATCCGGAATAAGCATGGGATTGATAAACCAATTGTTATCTATCCAAACAAAATTATAATTGTGACTATCTACGTCGCCTATGCTTTCCCCTTTCCTTTGTTCAATTTCTTCATCTTCTTGGTGCCCTTGGTGGCATCTGGAACCTTCCTCCCTGCTTTGGGAATGTAGGGGGTCGCTTTGGGGAGCGGACCCGGCTTGGAAATCTTCTTTGTCGTTGTCGATTTTTTCTTCTTGCCAGAACCGTCCTTTTTCTGGGACTGCAACAAGAGAATGAGTGCTGGTAGAATAAGCATTAATATCGTTACTCACTGGTTTCAGCAGCGTCTTGATACGAGCAGAGACTGCTTTGTCGATCATTGACTGGATCGACGGGCCAGGCTTGGTAGCGTCAGCCATCTCCACATCTGCACTCTTTGCGAGGTCTTTCTTCTTCGAGATTTTGGTTGCCATGACCGCATCCCGAGCCTCCACGATAGCGATAACGCGGTAGGTGAAGACCACACAATCTTCCATGACTTGTTTGCCAAGGACGCGTGCAGACTCGTTCTCATCCCAACCACCAAGGACTAATTCCCCTTGTTGGTTCTTGGCGAGACGAGGCAGCTTGGTAGCCACCATAATCTCCATCCGGCGTTTGTTAACACCAGGTGCTTAGGGTTATCAGGAGAATGTTTTGAGATTGTAGGGCAGGGTGGAAAACTAGGGGACTAGGGGACTAGAGGACTCTGGGACAGTAGACAAGGGGAGCAAGGGAGTAGGGGAGCAGGGGAGCAGGGGAGCAGGGGAGCAGGGGAGCAGGAGAGCAGGGGAGCAGGGGAGCAGGGGAGTAGGAGTAGGAGAGTGGACGAAGGGAATAGGCAGAGTAGCGGAATGCACAGACAACAAAACTACTTGGGCATCCATAACTTCTGTGATGGCTTGTACAGCACATACCACATTGAGTACAAAATTTTATTCATGAGTGTGGAACATCTATGAAAAAATGTATGGTATCTACTTGTACTCACTACAAATTACTTGTGTGTTCCCAAGACTGTGTGAGTCCAGACGGTTGCCAGTCAAGATCATTGAAGAGCAGACTTGTATTCCTCGTAGATGAACAGGCAAGACATGAATCCTGCACAGAATTACTTCTATGCAGGAGAAATCCATGGTGTGGTTGCTTGTGGGCTGTGGCTGCCATTTGTTGTAGATGAAATCAACTAGAAGAGCCAAGACCAGGTTCGTTGTCCTCATAGATGAACAGGCAAGACAAGAGTTGGGTATGCAACAGCGTAGACAAACCAAGATTATGAGAATCCATGTGTAGTTGCCATTCATTGTAGAGGAGCCAAGACCAGTTCATCGTAGAAGAATCATAACTGTGAGAATCCAAGTGTGGTTGCCATTCATCATAGAAGATCCAAGTCTAGGCATTAGACTTGTCATCCTCATAGATGAACAGGCAAGACAAGAGTTGGGCAAGCAATGGCGTAGATGAACCAAGACCATGAGAATCCATGTGTAGTGGCCATTCATTGTAGAGGAGCCAAGACCAGTTTGTCATAGGAGAATCATGACTGTGAGAATCTGAGTGTGGTTGCCATTCATCGTAGAAGAGCCGAGACCAGTTCATTGTAGAAGAGTCATGACTGTGTGAGTTGCCATTCGTCATAGAAGATTCAAGACCATGACAGTCCAGGCATCAAACTTGCCATCCTCATAGATGAACAGGCAAGACAGGAGTGAGGCATGCAACAATGTAGATGAACCAAGACTGTGAGAATCCCCATGTAGTTGCCATTCATCATAGAAGAGCAAAGACCAGTTCGTTATTTGTCATAGAAGAGTTGAGACCATGAGAAATCGGCCATTAGACTTAAGATGTTGAATCCATGCTGTGGTGGCCATTTGTTGTAGAAGAGTCAAGACCATGGGAAATCAGGGATCAGACTTGTCGTCCTCATAGATGAACAGGCAAGATGTGAATCTACACTGTGGTGGCTATTCATTGTAGAAGAGTGATGACTGTGAATCTGGTTGTGGTTGCCATTCGTCATAGAGGAGTGATGACTGAGTCAATCTGTGTGTGGTTCACATTCGTCATAGTCTCATAGAAGATCCAAGACAATGAGAATCCAGGTATTAGACATGAGGCTCGTAGATGGGATCCTGCATGGAACTACTTCCATGCAGGATATATGTTGGTAGAGTGTTGGTGGTTGATGGTTCACGTCATCTACGCTGACATCACGCAGCTAATTGGTGTACTGATCAATTATTCACAAAATGTATTGACTCTGTTCATCTATGATGACAGCACACTGTGCACTACTTAGTTATCCGCAAGCTGTGTGGATAAGTGCAAACCTGTACATAAATTGAGTTTGTACATTGACAATGACATCGTGGTAGCCGTTCCCTTGACTGCTGTAATAGAGCATGTAGACAGAGCATAGAACTTGACGTGTTTATGCCGAGCATGATGAGATGGCCAGAATACCAGCTTTCAATGAAAGAAATATTTGTAAATGGCAGGTAGCGCCCCCAGCACTACCCCCTGCAGTTGAAATAATCTACATACCTGATATCCAAGCTATGACACTTGCTAATCATGTTCCTCGTCCCTACCCATCGTCTTATCGTCCCTCTCCCCATCCAACGCCTTGTCTGCACCCTCAAAGTTTCGAGGATACAACCCTCCACCGACTGAGCACCTCACATCCCATTTGGATGGGGAGGAGGGGTTTGCATGGTTGTAGATGGGCATGGATCTTTGTTAGGGCGACACCTACTAATCTGCTAGCTGGACCTACAAGAAGGCGGCAGGGGGTGTGCGCGTGATGGGGGGATTTGATGGATTTGATGCAAGGGTTAAAAATAGAACAGTTGGCTGAAATAGGCCTTTCGCACCACTAATGTGGATGGAATACCTAAGAGAACTCAACTGAGGTCTCCTAGTATTAATTTTAGAGTTATATACTATATTACACATATTGCACACATGTGCGTACATATTGATGCGTGTAAATAAAGAATTCCCACACTGACAAATAATGTGTATATAGGCATTTTGTAGTGTATTTTGGTGAAATAAAATAAAATAAAATAAAATAAAAATAGTATTAGGTAATAGGCATGTTAGGAGACTGTTTCCTAACATTACCCCCCTTTTATGCCTCGACCTCCAGGTGAGAAAATATCATATCTGTCCCCTCTGTGAAATTTTGGTAAGGCCAGAAATTCATCCCCTCATACACCATTCTAGCAATGCGATGTGGAGCATTTGGATTACATTTAAAAAATTGGGCAATTGCCTTGCGCGCTCGCTTACAACTCTCTTCTGGCTCCCACAAATTATTTTTGTCAGTGTAGTTCTTCCACTTGATTAAGAACTCCAATTTGTTTCGTCGAAGACATGAGTCCAAAACCTCTTCCACAATATATTCTGGAGCACCTTCTACCATTATTGGAGGCTGTGGAATAGTTTGTTGACCAGGAATAGGGAGTGGGCAGTAAGGGCATAAATGGGAAATGTTAATCTCAGGATCAATCTTGAATGACTTAGGTAATTTTAACACTACTGCATTGGGTGAAATTATTTTAGAAATTGGATATGGGCCAACTTACTTCTCCATAAGTTTTCTTGAAGGTGGTGGAATATTCAGATCCTTGGTACTTAGCCATACCAAGTCACCAACTTTATACTCTGGAGCAACAGCTCGAGTACAATCTGCGTGTCGCATCATATCATCACATGCTTTCATCAATGCTTCCTCTGCTTCCTCCTGCACCTTTCGCATTTTTGACACAAAGTCCTCCACTGATTGTACCTTGACTTCCCTTTGTAGTTCTACTCCCATTCTGAGATGATAACCATAATTAGTGAACAAGAGTGACATGCGAGTAGCTGAATGGAATTTATTATTGTGGGAAAATTCTGCAATTGCCAACCATTCGGGCCAGTCAGTTTGTCAGTGATTGACAAACATGCATAGGTACTGCTCCAACTTCTGATTCATTCTCTCTGTCTGCCCATCAGTTTGTGGGTGATATGCCGTAGACAATTTGGTTTGAATCTCCAATATGTTATTTAACTCTTGCATAAATGCAGAAGCAAATTGTGATCCACGATCAGAGATGACTGTATCAGGTAATCCATGTAACCACCATACCTGATTTAGATAGAGGTGCGCCAAGCCCAATGATGAGGTTTCTGCAGTAGTAGGAATGATATGGACTTCCTTTGTGAAGCAGTTGCATACTACAAATATTGCATTGTATCCTTGAGCTTCAGGTAATCCTGTGATAAAGTCCACAGATATATCTTGTCATGGCGCTTTAGGTATAGGGTTCGGCATTAATTTCCCTGCAGGCTTTTCTGGAAATTTCTTTCCCCTCATGCACGTATCACACCCATCCACATACCCCAACACATACTTTGAAATTCCAGGCCACCAGTAATTTATTATCACCAACTCCAACATCTTCCACCTTTCTGGATGTCTGGCAGCTGGCATGTTATGATATAACCGTATGATCTCCCTTTACAAATCTTGATCTTTGGTACATAGACCTTTCCTCTGAATAATACTAACCCTTGTTCTTCAACTCATTCATCTCCTTTAATATTACTTTTCTTCTCTCCCCTCAAAGCTTTCACAGCTTCCACTACTTCATCATCCATCTCTGAACATTGCCTGATTTTAGACAACATTTCCGTCTCTGAGCTATCCACCAATAAATGTCCTTGACGCATAGCACAAATACGAAAGTATTCAGGTTTGAGTAGGGTAGTATTTTTATTGCCCTCCTCCACTCCCCTTTTATTATCTGTACATCTGGATAATGCATCTGCTTTCCTCATCAAGCTTCCCACTTTGTGGACCAAGTGAAAATTAAAGCGCGATAGGAATAATGCCCAATGTGCATGTCGACAGTTAAGCTTTTTAGCAGACATGAAATACTGCAGATTTTGATGGTCTGGCCAGATCTCGATCTGATGCGTACATCCCTCCAAATAATGTCTCCATGCCTCCAAAGCTCGTATTATTCCCAACATCTCTTTATCATGCACATCATAATTCCTCTCCACATCATTCAACCCTTTAGACAAATATGCACAAGGATGCCATTTGTCATCTTCACATAGCATTGATAATACTGCTCCAGTAGCAAAGTCTGATGCATCTGATTCCACTTGTAAGGGACGTGTGAAATCTACTGGGACCAATATTGGCTCTTCCACAAACTTCCTCTTTAACTCCTCAAATGCTGTCTGCTGTTGTTCTCCCCATCTCCACACTACTCCCTTTCGTGTAAGGTTGTGTAATGGTGTGGCAATTTTGGAAAAGTTATGCACAAAGTGACGATAAAAATTGGCAAGTTCCAAGAAAGCCTGAACTTCCTTGATACAGGTAGGCATGGGCCAATCAACAATTTCCTGTACCTTGATAGGATCCATCTTGATTCCATCAGGACCAATCTTTAATCCCAAGAACTCAATCTCGCTTGCTCCAAATACACACTTCTCTGGTTTAATGAATAAATCATTCTCTGCCAACCTCTTCAACACCTCCTGTAGTATCACCTCATGATTTTCTTCATCCTCCATAAATATCAAAATGTCATCAATAAATATTATCACCATGCCTTTGTCTATCACATCCTTGAAAATATTGTTCATCATATTTTGGAAAGTTGGGGGACTATTGGTCATCCCAAAAAACATGACTAGCGGCTTGAAGGATCCTCGACGCATGGCAAATGCTGCTTTCCACTCATCTCCTTTCTTTATTCGTACATTGTTGTACCCCCAGCATAAATCCAATTTTGTAAAGACCTTGGCCTTTCCCACCTTGTCAATTATCTCTGAGATCAATGGCGAAGGGTACGCATTCTTCACTGTCCAATTGTTCAAATACCTATAATTTGTACACATTCTCTTCCTCTGATCTTTTTTTGGTATCTGTTCTTCTTTACTTGTCATAATTGGAAGTTCCCCATTTGGCATATCCTTATCCTCCACTTCCTCCATCGTAACAGAATACTTCCTCGGACGTTCTTTCTCTTTCTTTTCCTTCTTCTCCTTTTTTACTTTTCTCCCATACACATTACATTCTTTAGGACAATGAGTCATGTGTACCTTCCCAGTTTTCCAATCAATTTCTGGATTATGTTTTCGTAACCATGGACATCCAATTATTAGATTGGTTTTTCCAAGGTCGCACACTTGAAATACAGCTTGCTCCTGATGATCCTGATACTTCAATATCATCGTCACTTCCTCCTTAATAGTTCCTCCACAATTGATCGTACCATCAATATTGTACACCATTATAGGTTGTAGCAGTTTACATGTGCAAATACCATTTCCGGTAATTAGGGATCAATTAATAAATAATCCAGTAGCACCACTGTCAAGCAATGCCTCCACATTAATTGCTGCATGCATGTCCACTGTCTTCAATCCTACTGTCAAGCTAATTTTGGGTTCTATCCACGCTGAGTGAATAAAAAATTTAGGGGTCTTCGGAAATAAGGCTGGGCATTTTTCTTTGTCAGATAAATGATGATGGTCATACTCTTCAATTTCTCTTTCAGGTTCACTCTCGGTTTCCTTGGATACTAATACATTATATTGATTCTGGGTCACCAATGGGGAAATCTTCACTGGGACTCTTCCACAAAATTCTTCTGCTTATCTTCCTCCAACTTCACTTCCTCAATTGTCGCTTCCCTAATCTTCCTTTTCTGCCTACAATTTCGAGCCATATGCCCTAACTGCCCACAATTAAAACATTTAACTGGAGCTCATCTTCCTGCTCGATCAATATTCATTGCATTCATCGATACTGCTGACTCCTTAACAATAGGTGTCACTGCCATGGCCAGTGGCTGTGACCTCGGAGCTTGTACCTGAGGTGTCCTTCCTTTCTCGGACTTTCCTCCCAATGACTTTCCAAATCTGGCATTCCCATACATCAATTTCGATTCTGCCTGTTCCGGTCGATACTGCTGATCAAGACGCATTGCCCAGTGATACCACTCATCCAACCTCTCCACCATAGAAGGTAGTCGATAGATGGACTTGAATGACAAGGGATTTAATCCTGCCTTCAAATATTCCACCAATGCTGCTTCTCCCATATCAGTTTGTGATGCTTCTGCTTTAAACTGCAAAATAAATTCGTCTGCAGTCAGAGAATCTTGGCGCATAGTTTTTAATTTTGCATTAGCTGTCACCTTTGGGTTAGGGTCTCCAAACTGTGCCTCCAACCTCTCCAAAAATTCCCTGAACCTTGAAAAATGGTTTATATCCCACGGCAATTTGATTAATGGTTTCATTTCTCCAGAACTGTGCTTTCCCTCCCTGGATATATGAGAGAGCAAACATAATTCTAGACTCAGTCATATGAAATTCGGGCTTTCTCCCATGAATATACAATACTGTAGAGCTGATGAAGGATTTTGTGTTCTCCATGGTACCATCAAATATTTGTGGGGGCGCATATTTAGGTAAACACATTTTTCCACTCTCAGATCTCTCCTCTGCATGCTCACCCTTCTGAGACATCCACTCCACCATCTTCTCCATCTCATCATCTTTATCTTCTACTGTTTCTGCATTTGTTTGTACTTATTTGGGCAGGGATGCTGCTAATACTGACACTAATTGGGACATTTGTGCTGTTAGAGCATCAATTTTGGCTTCAAGAACAGGCGTGGGAACAGGATTGGGTCCAGGATTCGAAGCTGCTTGTTCTGACATGATTATGTAATCTGTGATGAGTCACTTCTTCAGCTGTGTAGAGATTCAGCTGTAGAATTTTTTCGCAAAATTTCGAGTCATGTGATCTGGGTATTTCGGGTACCAAACATGGCAAAACACATGATTTCGGCTATTGGGCGCTTCACATCAATAACACTTCCAACAGTGCCTGATTTTGGGGCTATTACTGAATTTGGCTAGTAACTACCTAAAATAGTCATCCAAATTGAGTAATGTAAATCTTAGCTAAACCAGATCCAATTGGTTGTCTGGTTGCAGCTGTCCTAATGACGAGCACTGCCTTTCAATCACTGGCAGTCGCAATGTAAGGTGAGGCCTGGCATTGGCTTATGAAAGCAAAGGTAAATATGTATATACAATTAATTCTGGCTCTTGCTGAAATGATGCATAAGCGGATGTGGCGCACTGAGACAAATGACATATGCATGTGAGTAAGAGAAGGTGCACTGATAGGGTAGTTGAGTTCTTCTCTTAGGGTGACACCCACTAATCTGCCAGCTGGACCGTGCAGGTTCTCCTACAAGAAGGTGGCGGGGGGTGCGTGCGTGATGGGGGGATTTGATGGATTTGATGTGAGGGTTAAAAATAGAACAGTTGGCTGAAATAGGCCTTTCGCACCACTAATGTGGATGGAATACCTAAGAGAACTCAACTGAGGTCTCCTAGTATTTATTTTAGGGTTATATACTATGTTACACATATTGTAGTATGTTATTACAGACATGCGCACACATGTGCGCACATGCGCGTACATGCGCATACATATTGATGCGTGTAAATAAAGAATTCCCACGCTGACAAATAATGTGTATATAGGCATTTTGTAGTGTATTTTGGTGAAATAAAATAAAATAAAATAAAATAAAAATAGTATTAGGTAATAGGTATGTTAGGAGACTGTTTCCTAACAATCTTGCTGTGTCATTACACATCATTACCAGTAGTTTAGAACCTAAAAAGTAAAGAAAAGAAATTAGTTAGTTAAGTAAAACAAGAATAGAAGAGGAAAAAATTACCATGGGCCCAAATGACAAGTGTGTCATCTGGTTCATTTTGTTTGTTTGTGTCAGTAACGGTAAGAAAGAGAGCCAGCAAGTAGCGTGCTGTGGGCGCTGTTCGATGACGACGAACAGAGGCAGGGTGTACCACACGGTAGACGTTGAAAGGACAGGTTTATGGCCAGCCAGGTACATGGTCCAGAGTGGGGCAGAGCAAGGGGTGAGGACATCGTCGACGAATATGTCGACGGTGATGTGACAGGCCGCATAGATGTGTGAAGCATCATCGTGGGCTCATCTTGCATAATGGGGGCAGGGGGGAGCATGGAATGGGAACTGGGGTGAGTGGGCAGTGAGCAGGGGGCATCCTCAGGTGTAGAGGCAGTGCAGGGAGTGACATGGCAGCAGCGGCATGCTCAGGTTGGACAACGGGGGCAGGGGGGTGATGACTGTGTCATTTGGGTCATCTCATTAAGGCTTGTGGTGCTCCTGTTTTTGGTAGTTAGTAGCTGCTAAATGAAATCAGAAAGAAAAAAAGTAAACTTACATGTAGATTGGGCATGCTGCAGTGGTGGTGGATGGGGCCATAGAGATGTGGACGTAGATGGGGCTGGTCACATCAATGGTGCTAGAAATGGGGGTGATGACATGGGTGGTTGATGGTGGGCTTGGGTAGATGGGGCAGTGGTGGGGAACATGCATCGCGTTGACATATGTGGCATCATGGTGAGCTCATCCCATGTGAGGAGTGAGCAGGGGCAATGGCAGCAAGTAGGCGGCAATGAGGTGGAAATGTGGGCATGTGAAGTAAAAGGGGGATGTTGAAAGGTGTCAACAGCATCATTAATGATGCGGGGGGTGGTGTAAGACATGGGTGGTGGCTAAACAGCACTTTCCCGGGGTGTCTGGGGCAAAGTGAGGAGGTGGGGCAGAGGGTAGTCCATCTCCTCATTCCTGAGCTGTAGATCGTGCTCCAGAAAGGGCCAGAGCAGAGTATATGGTCATCATTGATGTGTTTCTTTGACAACGACGTGGCAGATGAGGCGAACATGCAAGCCATCATGCTGTGTTCATGGTGTGGAATAGGGGTATGGTGGGAGAAGTCGACTGGGCATGCTGCCATGGTTTCTTCCTCGTGGATGGTGCTGCCATTGTTATCGTCCTCATCCCTATGTCCTCATGTCCCCATTGCTCTCGTTGTGCCCGTATCTCCTCCCACTGTTCTAGTCTTGATCTTCCCCTTGTCCCTGTCCCCCATCCATCTTGTTGTCTCCCCGCCATGCCATTGTCTCCTGCTGCTTCATTCATCCATTGTCCAGCGCCCTCGAGGATACACCCCTCCACTGACTGAGAGCCTCACATCCAGTTTGGATGGCCGGGGGAGGGGGCATAGCCATGGTTGGGCATGGGTGTTCTGGTGTTGGCATGCGTTGTGTCCTGTACTTTACTTAGAACCTAAAAAGTAAAGCAATGTAATTAGTTAGTTAGCTAGAACAAGAACGAAAGAGAAAAAACTTACCAAGCTCTAGAAGTCTTGGGGCTACAGAACAAAGAAATGACGCTGGATGCATCATTGGACAATCAGCTCTAGGTGCAGGACAGAGGAAAAGGGAACTGTGTTCGGAAAACCAAGACACAGAGGAGAACTTGATGTGTTCATGCCAAGCGTGATGAGACGGCCAGGAGCAGAGAGGGATCACAGTTTAGAACCTAAAAAGTAAGGGAAAGTAGTTAGTTAGTTAATGAAAACAAAAATGAAGGAGGAAAAAAATTACCATAGACCCAAATGATGAATGTGTCATTTGGATCGCCTCGTATTTGCTCACATCATTAGCAGGAGTTTCATAGCATTTAAACTGAAGAAATGACATTAGTTAGTAGATAGCAAAAAGAAAGAAGAAAGAAAACATATGGAGAGCTTGGATCTGTGCTGTTGTCACTCGATGATGACAAAGTTCAAAGATCCTGCAGAGATGTCATTCTATGCAAGATTGATCTGTTACATGGTAAGACAGAGAGAGGATGTTCAATTGTCGTTCGCAATGACAAAGACCCTGCATGAAAGTAGTTTCGTGGAGGGTGGATCCATGAAAGTGGGAAGGACAGAGAGATGGGCGTGCTGTTCAACGAAGACAAACAGAAAAGCTGATTCACATGGTGATGCCAGCTGATCAACGATGTCATGTTCATCTTCGAAGACGAACAGACACTGTGGGAATCAGATCTTAATTGATCTAATCTCTGCTTCTTCGATAACGAGCAGTTGCCCACTTCCTCCTGCCGTCTCCGTCTCCATAAATGACCATATACATTCTGCACAGAACTACTTCCATGCAGAACATTCATCAATATTGGCGATGATGACAACTTGGCTGGCTGCAAACGGAACACAGCATGGGAACCACAACTGTGTTTGATGAGTAGCACTGGTCTCCAGGCCGACCCTCCACTTCCCAGATGAGTCCTGCACACCCTCAATTCTGCCATCATGCCGCCATGTCACAGTCAACAACAGTGGCTTGCACACCCCTGTTCACCCATGTCAACTGAAGCCCGAGCTCTCAGGATACACTAGCCAACTCATTTAAATGCCCGTGGAATGCGTCCACTTATGCGCACCGTCTCCATAACCGATGCACCAAATCCATTCTGCACAGAAGTAGTTCTATGCAGAACATTTGTCAGTGCAGCATCGATGTCAATGATGAGTTGGCTGTCTTCCATGACTGCATTTGAGCCCTCCGGTATGTGATTCTTTTCTCATTTCCATGAACTAACTAATTACATTCCTTTACTTTTTAGAACATGAATAAATTAGTAGCAACAGGAAGAAACGCGAGATGCATTTCATAACATCTCCTCTTCCTCATCCTTCACTGCCACCTCATCATCCAAAAAATTTCAATCCAAAATTCCCTATGGCCATGGCCATAGCCATCCTGTCCCCAAAACCCCCATTCCCATCCCTATCATCCTCCCCATAATCCTCATCCCCATCATCAATAGTTCTCTCCCAGCTTCTCAACTCACGATTCAGCCATGCAACCTTGTTCGCATGTGGGATGTCCATGCGGACTCTGACATGCCTCTCATTGCTCGCCGTGAATGCAAAATGGCTTTGTGTAGCTGGAGGGGGACTGAAGTTGGGAGTGGAATATTGGAGGCGGAAGGGAGGGAGGATTTGGAGAGGGAGTGGTGGTGTCTTCTGTTGGTGGCAATGACATGCAACGATATGGTGAGATCCATGCCCAGCCACATTATCCACCACCAGCCCACCATGTGCTCATGCATCTACTGAACATTCTCAGGCCAGAACCCCCATGAACAGCCATTTCTCCCCCATTTGTCCAGTCAGCAATGATGCTGACACTGCAACGATAACCTAGACCATCCCCAACACACCTCCTAGTCCTCTATGCACCCTGAATCCTGCCGCATGCCGCCATGTTGCAGTCAACAATGGTGGCCTGCACACACATCCCTGTTGACCTGGAAACACCGTGCATGAACCAGCACATCATCGACGCTACCTTGGTTGTTGACTGAGGCCAGAACGATAGGACGCACTACCAGACTCACCTGAATGCCCGCTGGATGCATCCACATAGATGTGCCACCTGGAGTTATGAAATTAGGTTTTCATTCAAGTAGTAGGCAACAAAAGATGTGGAATGAATAGTTGAAAACTTTACATCAAAATCTAGTGATGACTCCTCTACTCATCGTCCTCTTCTGAGTCAATATACTCCTCACCAACTGTTGTGAAGATAGGAGCTGCATGGCTCTTCAGGAGAATACGAGGTGCAGCTCGATCCTTACCACCACGTCCCAAAGAACTTGGCCAGCAGGTAAATCCTGAGGCTGCAGATGTGGGCCACATTCTGTCTTGTTGTGCATCTGGGATCCAGCTCCACTCCCTCACTTATTTCCAGATTTCTAAGCGTGACACCGAAATAACTGTAAAAGTATTAGGGTCGTCAATAAAGGTCATCCACTGCCTGAAATAGGGTGATCTTGGGTAATTCTGGACAGCATTCATGATCTTGTAGCCAGGAGCCTCTGCTCAAAATCTATATAGAATTGCCAGTGGTCTCTTGGCACCCTTGCTCATACTAGAGATCTACCAAATGCTCTAGTCCACAATCCCTCCACAAGCTAGTATGAGTAAAATGCGGTATACTTATTTGCTGACCACCTTCCCAAGCCTCAATCTCATGTTCCAAGACTCTGCCTCTAAAAAAAACAAAATCCCCAGGTAGAAGATGCACTTTCAGATTTAGTTGAGGAAAATACAAGTACCCTCCAGTTTTGAAGTCTCCAGCTGCATAGAGGCCAGCATAAGCCAATCGAGGATCCTGGGAATCTTGATGCAGGCCAGAAAGTCAATTAAGAAGGAGCTCCTGACCTTCTAGTAGTAAAGAGTCCACACTTGTCCAAGCAGCCAGAGAGGCATGCTTGGCCATGGCCTTCTTGTGGAGTTGTTTGAGAGTGTCGAAGAATTGGGGATCCACATGTTCAATTGTTTCATTAATCTTCTTAGAGAGGAAGGCAAACTGACGATACAGCTCAGCTGTTCTGGCATATGCCCCACCAGTCTTGAAGCTTAGGGTTATGAGGATCTGTAGGATTGCTAGTAGGGTTGGACCTATTTGCCCAGGATTGGGCCTAGGATTGGGATCCACAGCTAAGTCCTGTCATCATAGGATGGGTTGTGGGGTTGGTGCATAGCTTGGTTGTAAGTCCTAGATATGTACCAATGTTCAATTTGTATCATTTGTATCAGGGCCTGACTTATGAGCTATGTATTACCTTTAATCCTTTGTGACTATGGCAGGCATGATCAAAATTCAGCTTTATTCCACCACTTCTGTTTTTCTTGAATGCCATGTATAGAGCTGAGTACAATTGATAGTAGCAATCAAAATACTGCAATTATCAGTAGTATTGCCAAAGGCACAGCTCAGAGCCGTGAGCCATTAAGCCACACCACTATTTTGGGCAAGCTGCACTGCTAAATCAGCTCACAGTTCAGAGCCACTCAGAGCTGCCTGAGCTATGCCCTCAGTTCTATAACATTGGAGAAGAGGTAAATGACCTGAAACCATTTAAAAACAGTAGAACACACTCTGTAAATCTACCTAATGCTATTTTTAAGGCATATTGCTGCACACTATTCCTTGGAGTCATCTTGCAAGCATTTTTAGTAATATGTAGAAGCAGAAGAACATGGTCATCAAAAGTACCGATTCATGTAAAACTCAATAGTGCAACATATTTCTTGTACAATAATAGTTTGCACTGTTGAATTAAATCTGCATGTGGCACCTATTCTGTGCCTCAGTGTAAACACATATACATGTAAATACATGTATACAAATATGTCATAATGACATGTGGACGGGAACCATGTGGTACACCGCCCTTTTCTCCACCCCACTGAGCCTCACGTGACCTGAGCCTCATGTGACCATGTGGGTGCTCTAGGTATATAAGTATGCTGTACCTCTACCTAGCAATACAGAGAGTTCTACGCCCTCTAACCTAAGTTACTTAGCACACTAACCAACTCAACAGGTAAGTAGTAAGATCTGTGAGCACTCTACACTGTGCATAGCGCACTGCTCAACAGGTTATGGGCCCTGTGGGCGACGTTGCACAGCTATGAGCTCCTCAGAGCTCTAGTTGGAAGGAGTTGTATTGTAGCCCCTCGGGGCTCCAACTCACACATTGTGCACAGGTCTTACTACTGACATGCTTCACTGCACTGAGCACCTCGTTGCTTTTGTGATGGGGTTAGCCTCTTTCTGACATGACGTCATGGAGCGATGATGTGCCCGTTTGGTGCTCATCATGTGCTAAACCAAAAGTTAATAGGAAGACAGAGTTGCGCATCACGCACTTATCCCCCGTTTTCTATCTCTCAGATTTGACAAGTCGGCTTATGTCAATGGGAGTGTTCCTCATTGCTGAGGAATATACTGTAAAAGGAAACAGTAAAATAATTTCCTTTGTCAACAAAAAGGGAAAACCCCAGCTTGATGTGATGCCAATAATATGTGGCGAAACCATCTATGTGTGTGATTCACACATTCAGAGCACTAAGAGATTAGAAGTCATGACTATCTACGTTGCTGACTATGACATTTGGCACAAGCGGCTTGGCCACGCAAGCGAAGCTGCCGTGCAACAGATGCCAAAACACACCCATAAGTTTCCCAAAGATCTAAAAATTCCAAGGGACAGGCACATTTGTCCAGGGTGCGCCAAGGGAAAAATGACATCAAAGTCATTCCCTGGATTTGAGTCTCGGGCCGAAGACGCCTTCGAGCTGATCCATTCTGATCTGAAGGAATTAACAACACTCAGTTATCACATGTACAAATATTTTATCATATTTGTTGATGATCGAACTTCACACATATGGAGTCAGTGCCTGAGAAAAAAGTCCGATGCTGCTGAGTCAATCAGACAGTTCGAGGCGATGGCCAAAACACAATATGACACAAGAATCAAGCATTGGCGTTTCAATCCTGGAGGGGAATTCTGTGATCAGGAACTCATAACCCAGCTCAAAGAGGCTGGGATTAAAATTGAGATGTCGGCGCCCCACGTCCACCAACAAAATGGTCGTGCTGAATGCACGATCAGGACACTAATGGAGAAAGCACAAACATTGCGCTTTACTGCCTGCCTACTGCAATCATGGTGGGAATTTTGTGTAGAGCATGCTACATATCTCTACAACCGAACACCAATAAACCGCCTAAAATGGCGAACTCGGATCGAAGATCTTGATGGCAAAAAGCCCGATCTGAGTGATGAGAAGGTATTCGGATGCGGTGCCTACGTTTACCTGCCGAAAGAGAAGCATCCTGATAAGTTAGCTGCAAGATCAGAGCTCATGACGTACATTGGCCTGGCAGATGGCATCAAAGGTTGGCGCTTTATGCACCCATCAGGGTCAATATTTGTCGGTGCTACAGCACTCTTCGATGAGATTCTGTTCCCTCATTGTCCCAGGGCCAAGACCCCGGCAAAAACTGATCTCGGGGATATACCCCCTTCTGGAGATGATGACCCCTCTGGGAGATCAGGGGATGATAGCGATGGAGGAAGTGATGACAGCTTCTATCCGGGCCATGGGCATTATGCTCCACTGGTGCCGAATCCTCCTCCATGAGCTCCATCCCCACCACCTTCACAATCAGGGTCTGGAACCCCTAAAAACTCTAGAAACCTGCTGTTCGGCTCCTTTGGCGATCTGCCTCAGGGTGCTGATCTGTTTGTGCCAGCAGGTGCACCGGGTCCATCGTCCCAGCCTAGTCCATCACCGCCAGCAGTAGAGGCCCCCATACCTCCACTAAGGTGATCAAACAGGCAGCGACGAGTCCCAACTCGTCTGGGCAATATCTATGGTGAAAATGGTGACCCCATTCAAATCGAACGAGACATTGCGTGGGAGCGCCAATGGTGGGAACCAGTGGGACAAGGCAGGAGTCGCGCTCCAGCCCTCCCTCAGGTTGAAGAAGAAGTGCCAGCTGGGCCCTCTCAACCACCAGTGGCAAGTAGAACTCCTCCTGCACAGACCCCGGATAATTTGGGATTAGAGTACGTGACAACCCCTCAACCTCAGGAGTCTGAGGTGCCATGGATTTGGCACCAGAATCCCAATGAGGAGCAAGGACAGTGGTTACCCAATTCCGGTACCCCATCATATTGGGGCCCTAGAAGGGATAACTATGTTGCCGAAGGTGGAATGGATCTGATGCGCCTTCTGCTTAGCAAAGCAGTTGCACCATCTACAGTGTCAGATCCTGTCCCGATCCAGCATCGCAACATTGCATGCTTACCCAAGCCTGTGCAATCAGAGTGGAAAAGTGCATGTCTGGAGGAACTAGAGGCCCTCCATAAATGGCATGTCTATGACATCATAGATCTCCCTGCTGGCCGAAAGGCCATCAAAAATAGATGGGTTTTCTCCATAAAATCTGATGGACAAAAATGGGCCAGACTCGTGGCCAAAGGCTTCTCACAAGTTGAAGGCATCAATTACGATGAGATATTCTCTCCAGTGGTCTGCTACGAGACATTGCGCCTCATGTTTGCCCTGAGTGCCCTGGAAGGCATGTACATGACGGGACTCGATGTAAAAACCGCATTCCTGTATGGCAAACTAGATGAGGAAATTTACATGCATCAACCCAAGGGATTTGTCATCCCAGGTAAAGAGCGCAAAGTCATGCACTTACGCTGAGCATTGTATGGCCTTAAACAGGCCACCCTAGCATGGTGGAGAGAGCTAGAGATGTTCATGCGATCTATTGGATTTGAACATGCCAGCTCAGACACCAGCATTTTTATCTACAAAAATGGTAAAGACATTGTCATCACAATAATCTAGGTCAATGACGGTGTGTTTTTGGGGAAGAACAAACACCTTGTAGAGGAAAAGAAAAATGCATGTCTCAAGCATTGGGAGTGTCGGGACACTGGTCATGTTACTGAATTCCTTGGTATGTGTGTAACACAAGGCGCATCAAGAATCACTCTGAACCAAACAACCTACCTAGCCACTGTGCTAGCTCGGTTTGGAATGATAAATGCCAAGGCATCCCCCACTCCACTTCCCATGGGATACGTCCCTATGGAAAACCCTGATGAGCCTAATCCAGCTCTCAGAACTGAGTTTCAATCAGTAATTGGGTCTTTATTGTACCTGATGCTCAGAACTCGCCCTGATATCGCCTTCGCAGTAATAAAGATGTCACAATTCTCGGCTAATCCAAGTAAAGAACATCTCGATAAGGCATGTTACATAATGTGCTACCTAGTCGGTACTCAATCATATGAGCTTATCTATGATGGCCACAGCAAACAGGGCCTCCAAGCCTTTACTGATTCAGACTGGGCATCCAACATTGTGAAATGCAAGTCCACAATGGGTTACTTTGCCACCTTAGCAGGAGGCATCGTGTGCTGGCAGTCCCATATGCAAAAAACTGTAGCACTTAGTTCCACAGAAGCTGAATACATGGCTCTCTCTGACACTTGTCGGCAGATAGTGTGGATCACATCCTTATTTTCAGAATTGGGATATCCCTTGAGTAAGGTGCCTATCTGTGCCGATAATTAGGGGTCGATCTTCATTGGATCTAACCCTGTTCAGGAAAGAAGGACTAAACATATCGACATTTGCTATCATTATACATGCAAATGTATCAAAGACGGCAAGATCACAGTCATCTTCATCCCGGGAACTGAAAACCCAGCAGATATGTTTACTAAAAATCTTGGGAGGCAGCTCTTCAAGAAATTTAGAAGCTCCCTCGGAATTAAATTTGAGGTTCAAACTTAGTACCTATACATGGCACCTTGGATCATAAAGCCCCTCCAGGTTGATGCCGGTACAGTTTGTGGGGGGGTGTTGAATTAAATCTGCATGTGGCACCTATTCTGTGCCTCAGTGTAAACACATATACATGTAAATACATGTATACAAATATGTCATAATGACATGTGGACAGGAACCATGTGGTACACCACCCTTTTCTCCACCTCACTGAGCCTCACGTGACCTGAGCCTCATGTGACCATGTGGGTGCTCTAGGTATATAAGTATGCTGTACCTCTACCTAGCAATACAGAGAGTTCTATGCCCTCTAACCTAAGTTACTTAGCACACTAACCAACTCAACAGGTAAGTAGTAAGATCTGTGAGCACTCTACACTGCGCATAGTGCGCTGCTCAACATGCACAATCTAATTAGCATATAAAAAGCATAAGTAATACATGGATTCCAGTATGGCAGCCAGCCCACAGCTTTGGGCAATCTCGAGTGGCTTAGCTAGCTCAGAGCTGCTCAGGGCAACTCAGTACTGTTTTGACCAGCTTAAATGCCTGACCTGAGCCATGGCATCACTAATTATCACTTGATTATTAAAAAAGTTGTAGAATCATTGAGTTGCCCCTGAAGGCAATTTGCCAAATATTTTGACCATTATTGATGCAATTGTACCAAAAAATAGGTGAATATGAAGAATGACATGTATTTGCAGAACAATAGGCAATTGCGAAAGCATTTGTTTATATCTTTTGTTTGGTCCCATCAGTCATAGAATCTGGGCTGATCAATGCCAGACAGGTCATAGAGAGGGGATGATTGCATTTACAATTGGCACATTGGCAAGTAGCATCACTAATAAAACCAAGCACATGTATAAACAAAGGGTTTTGTGATCAGCCTATCGTTCTGCAAATAGCTGCCATTTTGGTCAATGAATCCCATTGGTCAATTGTTTATCATCATCTGCCTAAAGTGAGTATTGCCTTTTTGAAATTCTGAATTTATCATACTATCTTTTAGGTATAGACCTTTCTGAGTAGCTCACTGGCCACATAATATGAAAGTCCATTTATTATTATTCATACTTGGTGCTTGTACTAACTATGCACTTGGGTTGATGCCTCCTTATCTGGGGTTCAAAATTCCCGTGGTCTGTGGCTGCAGGTGGGGGAACATTGAATGGACCTCTCCAAACATTTACTGGTCATGTAATACAGATTTTTTATTTATTTGCTGTTACTATATTGCTATATTGATATCTACACTACATAAGTAGCTATAAAAGTAAGCCTCGATAGACCTAAATATGGAGTCTAAAAAATGTTTCAAAATACTATATGTACTTGACTATGCAAAGAATCCCAAACTAACAATGTTTTGTGGGCCTGACAGGTGAAGTGCACAATGACAAAGAAACATGAGGTTTTTTGAGAGACAAAGGTGCATTGTTGCCAATGGCAGGGTATGTAGTCAGTAGTAGAATAGAAGTTGAGGCAATAATTGTATATCTTCTTGACTCCAGCTACATGCATGGCTTAGCATTGGCTTCAGACCCCCAGCTCTCGAGGGTATCTACCTTGTAAAATATTCTCAGTATTTTAGATATTTTATTTGAGGCTCTATCAAAATTTACTTAAATTTGATTGGCTGAGCCATTCACAATACTAGGCATGACAGTGCACACATTGTGACGTCTGAGACATTCATGCCAACCATGAGTTGCCTTAGTTTGCTATAACAGCAAACCCATCACACAGCAGGTGTCTAGAATGCCCTATGCAGTACCATGGAAGGCTTGATCTGGAGGCATATGCAGTATCATGGGTTCCATGCCTATGGGCATCCCAGACGGTCATGTGTAAATTTCTATATACATGTGTGAGGCTGTTCATAATTGTTAATTCATTCATCTTGCTGAGTACTACTAGTACACTGCATACAAATTACTCTTCCTCTTCTTCCTCTTCTTGTGGCAATGGACGAACCCCCATCTGTATCGGTTCTCTCTCCCATGTGGTTAAATTAACTGCTATCTGTGGACAAGGTCGAAGGTTGGATCCGAGTGGGTACATGGTCCAGTTATTGCCTGACATTTTGCTTGTTGCCCACATTCTGTCGCTACCACCATGTGGCAGCCACTTCAGTTTCTTGAACTGGCCCCGAAGCTGTGAATGAACGATTTGAGCGTCATGCATTGATAGTTGTGACATGAGCTTGAACCATTCATCATAGTAAGTGGTATATGGAAAGTTTTGTAGTTTGCCCCTCTCTCTTGGAGGGGTGCCTTTGGGAGGGAAATACCGATCAAACAATGTGGTGCTCCAGAACTCTTCTGTAACAAAATGGATTTGTATTTTTTTGAAAATGGACAAAAAGTTGGTTGTCATGAAAGTTGCCCAAGTAACATTATTGTGGGCTTCTTTGGTCATGATGATGTGAGATGGATCCTTGGCCTGAGATACATTGGGTGAAACAGCAAAGATATCATATGGGACCTGCTTCCAAATTTTTGAGATGGCATCATATGGATTATTGCCTATTCATGGTTCGTTGTCTCTATCATCCAACAATTCTTGTCTCTGTACATCGGGAACCATCTCTTTGACCACTGTTCGAATTTGCATGCCATGATTGACAAGATTCAAATCAATATCATCCTGTTCATCATGACCATTGTGAATAAAGTCTACCACTGTAGTCTTTTGGCGCTTATTTGGAATTTGAGAGTGGTTGACCACTGTTCCCTTTGGTGCCAAGACTCGAGCTATGCCAGCATCATGCTCCAGAAGTGACATACTGTTGCGACCAAATATCCAGGCAAGGTATACTGGATCCAATCGTCGGACAATGGGCATTGGTACATGATAAGCACCGTGAGGATCATCTGTAATAATGTCAGCTATAAAATATAGCCCACGATCATATTGTATGGGAGATGTTGGAAGTTCTTCATCATCAAATTCTTCATCCAAGTCTAACCCTTCGATTACATGTTGACAGCAGCTGTCTCGTAAATCATCAACTTGATGGCCCTCCTCCAGTCGATAAATCAGAGCATTCAGTGTCCACACACTGACTGCACCAAGGATGAGAGTTGAGTGCAATGCACATGCCTCAGTTGTAGCCTTGCAGAAGTTGTGAAAGATATAATGGAGTGCTGACAATTGCAAGAATTTGAACTGCCTGTATGAAAAATAATGAATGTCAAGAGCATAAGGAATATGGTTTATTTACTAACCACCAGCGTGGAGCTGGGATAGCAACCAGTGTATTTGAAATCAAATCAGGTGGAAGACCTCTGAGAACAGTTGGACTTTCTCAAAGTTTGACCCTGACCTCAAAATGAGTGCAACCTTCAGTAGCAGATCAGATATCATTACCTACACACTGTCCAAAGACACTGCTTATCTCTGTGATGTCTTTGATTAAGGTTTGGATATTGCATTCCCCAGGCATGAGTTCTGCTGTATGATGATATTGAAAGCTACCTGTGTGAAGTTGATACAGTGGCTCTTTGTCAGTTGTATACACATTGATGTATGCAACATGATCTGCCAGCCCCTTGGAACGTGTAGTACAATGGAATCCTGCAAATTCATTCAGTTGTGCAACACGATCTGTTTTAAAATTATTGTGGTCATCTGCAAGTATGGCGAGAGAATTGGGATGTGACTGATTCTGTTGAGGAAGCGCATGTCTCAGCAGCCATAGATGGCCATCTTCTAGCCATTGCACTACATGATCACAGAGGTGAGTTTCGAGGCCTACATTGATGTACCACTCATCAGAATCAAGCTCATCAAAATCGAGGAAGTTCAATTTATCATGAAGAACGTTCCAACATTCCACCATGATCTCCAGATTATGGACCGTAGCTCCTTTGGTTAGGGTTAGGGTGGACAAGCCGACCGAGCGAAGTGAGGTCGGCGAGGACTATTTACGTGTAGAGAGAAAGACAGAAAAAATGCGCTGTACTCAAGTGAGTCTGGGGCAGATTTTGAGCTATGCTCTTCTCAGTTTTCTGCTTGGCCTTTTATACCCCAGAGGCCAAGGGAATCGATGTGTCCAGGCATGTGCGATAGCATGCTCTCTGCCCATAGGTGGAGCCTGGGACTCTTGTGCAAAGCGCAGCCTTACTAAGACCCTAGGTACACGATGCCCAAAGGGCCAGTCTGCAGTATCTTTTTGTGTGACAAATCCCCCCCATGTGCCCATGGAAACCATGGACGCCGAATAAAGTCTGACCTTTATCTGTACATAGAAGCATACAAATTCCTTTTCTAGTAATAACATGTGAAAATCCAATAAGGTGCCGGAATGGCACCTTATCTGGATAAATCCGAAGATTATCCGAAACTTTGGCTAGATGATTAATCTAGCTGAAGCCGACATGATCGCTGACTGATAACAGTGCATATGACTTTTATGCCCAATTACTTCTGGCCTGGTCACCTCGCGGTGTGGGAGGACATGTGGGGTCTATTCTATGCTCTATTTAATGCATGGGTGAGGGTATGGGCAGGGTATGGGCTAGGAAATTTAGCAGAAAAGTGCGCCATTCAAAAGAGGCCTGCATGACACAAAATAAGTCAAATGGCATTTAAATGATGGAGTATTGTAAGCACACCCATAAATGAGCCCAAGCAGCCTCACAGTTCACTGTTTGGGTGGCATTGAACTGTGCAGATATTGAATGGCACAGTTATATTAAATGTGCCAGTCGAATGTGATTGACTGGTGCACTTATTCAGTAAATGTAGCATGGCACAGTTGTTATTAAATGCACCAGTGAAACGTGATTGACTGGCGCACTTATCCGAGCTGTAGCATGGTGCAATTGTTATTAAATGTGCCAGTTAAATGTGATTGACTGGCACACTTATTTAGTACTTATATTTAGTTGTTGCAAGGCACAGCTGTTAGTAAATGTGCCAGTCGAACATGATTAACTGGCGCACTGATTCCCATAGTTGTTATTAAATGCGCCCATCGAACATGATTGACTGGCACACTTATTTAGTAAATGTTGCAGGGTTTCTATTGTATAAAAGCAACTCAAACATGCGGGAGTCAAACAACGAAATTATGAAAGGAGTTGTACCGTTTTACTACATGATGAGCAAGTGTAGGGTGGCTATTTATGGACATCCTTATTTGGTATATTCACTGAGATTGAAAGTGAAGAAAATTAATGAGATCGATACATGCCTGGTTAATTTGAACCACCATCATCTTACCATCTAACAATATGCAGACACAAAAAATCATTGCCAAGGGCCTAATTGAACATAGTGGACCCAGGGCAGGTCAGACTTCGACATTGTATGACAGTGGATCAAGAGAAACACACGGTACACGATTGCAGGCAAGCCAGAATGTAAAAAAGTCAAAAAAGTTTGTGGATTTGGGTGATGAGGGAGATGGGAGAACAGAAGAAGGTGAACACTGGGCAAAAAGCAAAGGGTGGGGTGGAAGGCCAGGTGAAGGCAATGAAGACAAAGCCAGCGAACCAGGACATAGAAATGCAGTGGGACGAAGATGAAGAAAAACAGTTTGATGAGGCGATGAATGTGGACAAGAGGAAATTAGAGGGGGATAGAGTTGAGGAAGAGGATGATGAGGAGGAGGAGGAGGAGATCATGATAGAAGAGGAAGGAGGAGGAGGAGGGGGAGGAGGGGGAGGAGTGAGCATGGAGGATCAGGAAATGCAGTGGGCGATCTTGTCACTGAACAAGATTGATTTCTGGCGTCCACCTGCCGAGTTGCTTTTCGGAAAGTGGACTGACCGACCTGTGGTGGAGAAACACATGAAGCAGTTGTTGGCAATGATGCAGAAGCAAGGGTGCACGCTTTCAACCCAGCGAACCGACTGCCCATTATTGCAGACAAGGGGGACATCACACTGAGTTGCATTATGATGGACATGAATCTGGGTGTAGAAGTGCCAATGCTGGAGCTCACAGCAACTGGAGAGGCGAAAGGTGCACTGGTGGTAGCAGGAGGGCGACATCGGTACCACGCATGACTGGCCTATGAGCAGGTGAAGAAGACCATTGACAAGAACAAAATGCAATTAGTGGTATTCTGTGAGAAGGAGCTGAAAGGGCAGAAGGTGCAGCTAATGCGAGAGATGAACATCATAAAACTAAAGGCTGAATTTTAAATGGAGACAGAGTTTTTGGATGCGATATCTGTATGGGGGATAGTTGTGTATGATGCAGGGGAGTAGAGCAGTGGTTATACAGACAATGAATTGACCATGATGATTTACAGTGAACATGTTGGATGGGAATGAGTGACTGGTATTACACATATTGAGGAATGAAGAAGTGAAGTACCTTGGAGAGGATGATCATGAGGGAATGGTGATGACAGTATGGGAATATGTGATGCTGACATCCCAGGGCAGGGACTGAACTCAAGTGGAAGCATGGCTCATGAAGCTTGGATCGCAAACGAATTCAATTGTTGGACAAGTGATGAACCATGCAGAAACTCGCAAGTACCTTTTAAGCTTGCATCATTTTGAATACTTTGGATACAAGACAGTGTTTGGTGTGAGATGGATCAAGAAACACCTACACAATGTGTTGGGTGGGGGTAAGTTTTATAAATCCGATTAACACAGTTAGGATTAACAAGAGGCAGATCATCTCCTACGTAGTGGAATACATGGTGAATCTGCTGCAGTCAATGATCATGCTGTTAGGATACTTTGAGATGATGAATGATGTGCAGTGGCATGAATTCCAGAAGGCTGCCCGAGTTGAGGAAGGTTCAGCTGATATACTGGCGCGAGGGATGCAGGCATGGGGAGCACTAATGGACACCGTGGTTGTTGAGAAGTGGAAGATGACTATGGGGATTCTTAGCATGGAGTTTATGAATGCATTGGACAAAGTGATGTTGGTGGAAGACATGGAAAGGATGTAGTTCAGGATGGCGAGGGGACATTGGATAATGTACAGTGAAGATGTAGACCAGCTTTTTAGCCAATATGTCTACAAGCAGCCATTTGAATTACCCAAGGCATGAGAAGTGCAAGACCAATGGCGACGGTGATAGATCCACTGTGTGCTCTAAGGTCTGAGCAAAGTTTCCAATCGTATTGACACACTACGACAGACCTTCCGAACCACTTTGAACATTATGAAATCAACTTCGAACTATTTTTGACTTATTTTGCACTATTTTGGACGACTTCGAACTATTTCAAATGCTTTCGAACCATTTTGCAACATTTCGAATGACTTCGCAATACTTTGAACAACTTCTGCGGCCTTATAGCTGTTCTCAAACACTTTCGATACACGATGCTTAACCAGAGTAAGCTATTTAGTCGCATATCGAGCACTACCGGACACGAGGAGGGATTACAAGAGAGTTAGAATGCGATAAGTGCGGTTTTTATGTTTCATGATATATTAAATCAATAGGACAAGAACTCTTACTATACTGGGACAAAGTACGTTTCAATTATTGTCATTTCTCATTTGTTTTTACAATTTACAAAGTCCTTTATTGTTGCACATATTGCCCTTTATTGTATTCCCCTTTTTGGTACTATCTCTTCAAAATGTATATAAACTTGTACTATTTACATAGAACAGGGGAACAGCACAAGTTACCCTCTCGCTATCATCAGATTTAAAAATCGTTCTCTTTAGTCTTATCTTCACGTCATATCTCTAAAGTTCTGTGAAATATCGCGAGCTTCCTCGAAACTATTGTATTCGCTCTCTGTTTTATCGTCCATCGCCTACTGCCATTCGACAAACACTTCACATTTGTTAAACTCGCTCTTCAATATACCTCGAACCTTTTCGAACTTATTCGAACTTCTTCAGACTACTTCGCACGACTTCGAACCTCTTCGAACCTTTTTCAAACCTATTTCACACATCTTCGAACCTCTTTCGAACTATTTCGAACACCTTCATATGCCTATACAGACTATTATCCACAGCCCTTACCATTTTACATCACTAAACATTATGCTTTGGTCTCAGCAGTGATATTTAGTACCACCTCACACCCTTCCTCTGGCCTGTGTTATACCATCCGAAGCCATTAGTAGGTTTTGTTTGGGTTTCTGGGTTGAGTATCATCAATGGAAATAGGACTTTAGCAAGTTTGATCATGGACTGCATCACATGCAGAAGCCATTGCTGTTGCTTATGCTGATATCTGTGGAGACGTTAGCTATGGTGCTGGGGAAGGTGAGACAATCTGTGGCTGAGGTGAGTGACTATTTGTGTGCGATATGAATGTGTGTGACTGGTGCATGCAATGTTGACATGTGTTGGCCTGTACTGAGGTGTGGCATTGGTTATGCACAGAATGACTGGTGAGGGCACACTGATAACAATGAGGGGTGATCTGTCTAAACCTCGAATGGCCTGTCCACTTGTTTGACTAGTGCATGTTGGCACAAGTCATTTGAACATGCTTGAATGGCCTATGTATACGTGTGCCAGTCGAAGATGTTCAAACAGCGCAGTTTGGCATGAGCCATTTGACCACCCTCGAATGGCATATGTCAATGTGCACCATTCAAACATGTTCAAATGGTGCAGTTGGGCATGAGACATTCAACCACCCTTGAATGGCATGTGTCTATGTGTGCTGTTCGAACACCATTGACTAGTGCAAGACACGTGCCATTCGAACTTCTTCTATTGGCGTGATTGTGCACTACTGTTGTTTGCACTAGTCTGGCAGTATAATAACAATTGCAACACCTATACTCAACCATTTGACTGGCACATTATATGCATTGTTTATCCATTTGTGCTGACTATGTTTACAGTTCTGGTGTTGGATTGATCTGGTTGGTCAATATTACTATGCAGGACTTAAGACTGCGACTGAGGCTAAATATCAGTCCACATGGGCATTATGTTTCATTGTGCAGAACAAGGAGAATTTGTTCGACACGCCAGAGGTTGCAGCATACGAGGTAAGTTCTGACATATATCGCATAGGACTCATCTTCATTGTGTAACAGATGGCCCATTTCGTGGTCAAATTCCTCGACATATGGAGTTTGACTTACAAAGATATAACATCCAGATCCTTGCCTGTCCCTTAACACAGTCTGTCACAGAGATCAACACCCTCTGCCAAAGTTATGCCAAGGAGAACATTGCAGATAACAAGAAGGACAAACTCCAGAAGATGTGCGAGACTGACAAACTCCAGAAGATGTGTGAGGCTGTCAAAGGCCATTCTGCAAATGTAAAAAAATGGTCTTTAATAATTATATCCTGGATTGTCATAACCCTCACGATTGGCATGAATCAAAGAATCACACCCGTAACTTCCCTCGCATGGCGATTATTTCCTTTGTAGAACCTCTCCTTGTTAACAAGTATCACACTCATCTCTTGGACAAATCAGCAGCTGCCAGCTTTCTCCATGCATCAGTGCAGGAGCTTCTCTCCCATTATGCAAAACCTCGTCAGATTATGAAGAAAACAACTAAACATGTAAAGGTCATCCATCGATATGATTTCTTAGATGGACTCAAGGTAACAGATGGCAACATTCCTGAGATCGATGTCGCCAAAATCCTGTGGAATTTATCAGATGCTTGCAACATTGCAGAGCATCTCGAGCTACTCAAAGGCGCTGTCAAAAAACTGGACAGTCTACCTTTCACTGTCACACACTCTAATGTCCAGCTCCTCGCTCTGGCTGTCAAAGAGCAGATAGATAGTGTCGTCGAGGTTTGGGATTTTCTTCTCTATCTTGCATTCTTACATTTCTATGTCAGGCCTTGGAGGGCAATATTTATGCCCTGTTCGCAATGAGAAAACATGCAAAAGACTAGTCTATGGTCAATCCTCTCAACCCTATATGGAACATGAAGTTCAATCCCATCGCACTGAATTGTAAGTCTGTGTGGACCATTAATTGTGTAAGTTCCATTGTACTACCTTTCACTCCAATTCTCAGTTCTAACCCTTATTCCCAAACCAAAGCTAAGAATACAAAGGTGGCACAGCAGAAACTTAAGGACCAAGCTGGTGGTAAGCAAGTGGCCAAGGGACCTCCTGGAGTGCAAGCGGATAAGCCCACTGAAGATTCTGGGTTGGAAGAAGAGAAGGAGGAGGAGGCCAATCATGGAAAGGGGCAGGCAAAGGGCAAAGGAAAGCAAAAGGACAATGAAGAGGACCAGGAAGAGGGTGAGGAAGAAGATGAGGAGGAGGACAAGGACAAGGACAAGGACAAGGATAGTAGTTTTGATGATGAGGGACAGAGTGTCTCGGGACAGGCAAGTACTCAGTCCACTGTTGTCGACATTCATGTTCTTGTGGATTCCATGGGAGAGTCATCCATTTCCACTGCAGCCCTCTCTGTCCCATGAGCATCCACTCTGCTGCATTCAAAATCAAAGGTATGTGACTTAAGGTTCCAATTGACCTATCATTCACTGCTACTCACCACAGTCATGTCAGATGACTCCTCTTGAACTGTGCACCTCTCATCAGACCAAGGGCACTTTAAGTGTATCTGCTGTATCACCTTCTGCAACCTTCAGTTCACTAAATACACACCAGTTGCACGCAACCAAATGGTGCCAACAAACCTTGCCATCCATCATCGAGGGTTCACAGGATGCCAACTAGATAGATATTGACAATGATGTGTTCATGTCTGCAATACAGGACACCTTCATGGATGATGCCATGAATCCCACTCAAATGGCCTCCCCAGTTCATTCTGGTCTGGTTCTGTTCATTTATATCATGTAATTATTTCACCATCTTCTTTCCAGGTCCTCCAATTACTGCATCGATAGAAAACATCTTGCAACAAAATTTGCACCTGGTTATATAGTCAGCTATGTTTTTCTCTGGTCACTAACTCTCACAAGTAGATCCAGGCCCATCTTCACAGCATTCGGTGCTCGACCCCACACAGAGTACATGTTGTATTGTTATTATGTATGCCCTTTTTGAATGCAAGACAGCCCCTAGCCCTAACCCACACATGTGGGACCAGCTGGACACAGGCCATTCCCCCAGTGAGTATAATAATATCCTCAACTTCACCTTTCCAATCGTCATATGCTCTGCAGAGCATAAGAGTGGGAAATTTCATTCAAAGGCAAGTAGCATTGAACCAGAAGATTCAGATGATGTCAAGGAAGAGTTAATTTGTCCATGGCTACCCATGAACACTTGCAAATAACCTGTCGCTCGTGGCTTCGAATCTATGTAGTATAGGGACTTCATTTAAATCAACCATGTATATTGAGTGTACAGGCACAACATGTGCCTTCTATAAATCGGCCCTGTTACATATGTACCTGTTTCAAAATAAAACATGCAGCCTATTTCCAATAAGCACACATGTCACAACTCTGGAATTTACCATGGCACACCATCTCTCCATTGATTTTTTTCTGTGGTCTAAGCTCAGTGTCACCCTTGTTCAGTCAAAATGTATGTAGACATGGAAATTGATGGTGATGAACCCCAACAAGATCTTCTTGTGCCTTTCGATGTCGCACTGGCTCCAGACATGCTGCTTTCAGATGATGCGCCATCACAACACCGAGTTTTCCAGGCGACTGTTTTTAATGCACACATGGACAAGGATGAAGAAGACAGTTTCAATCTTCAACTGAAGCAGTGCAGAGATCTGGATTACTACAAACTCATGTACAAGCATGGAGACCATAATCAGGCAGTTTCTTCTTTGGACTCTCATGCCAAAATCAAGTTTCATAACTCAGCATTTGTTACCTCACCGACAGACCCCGACTTGGTGTGGATCCCACATGCTCACTACCTGGACTTGATGATCTGGATAGGTGATGGGTTAGGGCTTGGAGCACTGATACCTAATCTGCGAATCTACCACAACTATGAGGTAATAATTGATTTATTGCAGCCATATTGTGCATTCAGTACAAAGTTTGCGATGCTTGGTTTCGATCCCACCAGGTGTATGCAGTTCATTGGACAATCTCTGGCCTCTGAGGATATATGGCTTGCATGGACCCCCAAGATTTACATGCCAGAGGAGGAGACCCCAGTAGGCAAACAGAGTGGCAGCACTGTGATGTCGACGCAGAGAAATCGCATCTCAGTTATGTTTCTAGACATGATGTTGGAGAAAATCGGAGAAAGAGATGTTCTGGTGCTTAGTGAGTACCTGGACGTTGATGATGATAAAGATTTTAGAGACACTACCAGGATACCATGAGTCTATTACTTTGCATTGCACTGTTGGATTGGCATCGACATAAAAGTGCACCATTTGATCATGATTGAATGTGTTGCATGTCTTGCATTGTATGAGTACTCAACCAGCATAAAGTGCGCTATTCACTTACAATTGAATGGTGCACATTTTCTGCATTGCACAAGCACTTGACAGGTAGAAAGTGCGCTGTTAAATCATAATTGAACAGCATATATTTGTCACATTGTACGAGCACTTGACATGTAGAAAGTGCACTGTTCAATCATGATTGAATGGTGCACATTTCTCATGTTGTTGTAGTTCTCCACTGACATAAAGTGCACCCTTCGATCATGATTGAACAGTGCTCTAGTTCTCACATTGTAGGAGCACTCGACTGGCATAAAGTGCACTGTTCAATTACAATGGAACGGCACACATTTCTTGCATTGCTTGTTTATTTCGCAGCAATGACTTGTTCACTAACATTTCACCACAGTGATAGAAGCAAGATCTTTCTCACTCTTCGTCAACTGAGAAACTTTGATGAGGACATCATTCAAAGCTATGACAAATGGGTGAACGATGCTCCTGCCCAGTACACAGAGGATGGTTTCCTTCTCGAATGGCACCCCATCGCAATCACTTCAAGATATGGGCAAAACCAAGAGCTTTTGCTCACCGACTGTGGATTCAAATGAAGAGCATGCAAATTGGGAGAGAGACAGACAGTACAACAGAATCCACTAAATATCAGTGGCTATTGCTACTCATCTGCAGTATTTCTTTTGTTAATTGACATACTATGGTCATTACTTATTCCTTTTTAAGCATTAGACAAGCTACTGAGTGGACTGTCAGACCAGTGGACGATATCATCAATGAATACCATGATGACATGTTCACCATGCTGTATCACAGCACTTGCAAACAAATCCCTCTGGAGGATCTGGATGGCATCCCTCTCATGACAGAAGATGGCTTCAACTTTCCTTTGTACTCAGTCGATGGTTTTTGAATTTAGAGAAGAGCCACCCTCTTCAATCACAACATTAAACCTCATGGAATCTTGATCGACCTCCTTTGCACAAAAGTTTTATTCACAAATGATGAGGATGAACTTATAGATGAAGAACTTTCCTCCATTGACTTTACTGTTTATCCACAAGCTGGACTCAGAACTGCTGGCCATTTCCAGGCAAAAGGTTTGATCGCAGGCTGTTATCCCTTGATCAGAGATATCAATGGGCATCGTGGTTACACTCCTGGAGACAGTTCTGACAGTGAAGATGATGATGATTGTCTCACCAGGCCAGTCATCCATGGAATCACTTCACAGGCATACAATGCAATGATGCATCTTACATGTGGAAGAACAGTACAACATTATGAAGTACAAGTCAGTCAAGTTACTGCTGCTTTGGCTGGAATGTTCGCCAAGACACCACAGCACATCAGTCTATCCAAACGTTTAATATGCACTTGTCAACAGGCTCTGCCACACAAAGCATTCACAGAGAAAATACAGAGTCCTGCCATGAGCACAGATTTATGTCTTAAAAATGTTTACGACATTGACATGAAGGCCCTCATGCCACACCAGAGAAATGGAAGGTAAGGCCAAAAAATATGTCACCTTCAATACTCAGATTGCTTCATCTAGAATGATCCTTGATGACATATTGCTTCCTTTGTCATCAATTTGGGAACATGGCAATTTGCTGAATAGACTGAGGGATGCTGTCATCCTGTTTAAACCAGAGGTAGTTGGATCTTCCTTCCAGTTTGTTTTTCATCTATATTGATGGCATGTTCAAGGCTTTCCCTGCCCTTTATAATTGGACAACTTATCCTTTGACATGCCTTATCAAAACTATCTTCAAGCAAGCTTGGCCTACTAATAATACTTCCAAGCAGGATCCTTTGCTGGTCGAGATCTGCTCAGTTGCTGAATAGGCTCTCAACTACATGCATACTGGGAAGGCTGCTGTAATCACCACCTCCATGATGAATCCCTCATGGATCGGCCTCGCTATCATTCAGGATGGCCTGCCATGCATCAATCCGAAATATCTTGTAGCAGCCCATGGAACCCATGTCAAAGTATTATCTGAGGTCTGGCCCTACAACAAAAAGAAATACCAGCCACTCAGCAGTTCCAAATGCTCCCAGATAGTAACATATGGAGAACCATACTTCAATGTGAGTTCCGATGTATCTGTATTGATAGAATTATTGACCAGTGAACTGATGTTCATGTCAACATGAGTCCCAAGCATGTCATGCCAGGCTGTCCAATTGCACAATTAGAGACTTTGCTATTTTCTCACTTGTGCTGTTGGATGTTCTCTGCCTGGGAAAAGTGCACTGTTCACTTTTATTTGACTGGCACATTTCAGGTGCTGTTTGATATTATTCCATTGGTGCAAGTGCGCCAGTCGATCTCATCCAACTAGCACATTTTGCAGCAGTCATTTGGTCTCTGAGTGGTGCAAGTGTGCCATTCAATGTTGTTCGATTGGTGCAAGTACTCAGTTCAATCTTTTCCTGCTGGTGCACTTCCTGCCCATATTCTGCATGTCACAATAATTGGGTCTTGTCACAGGGCATGATGTGCACCCCTGTGTACATTTGTATCCTTACATGCACCTACAATGACTATAGCTTGTGCTGACACATTTGTCACAGATCTTTTTAGCTCATTTACAATGACTCACAAAACTGAGTCAATGTTTTGGACTTTTTAATTTATTGTTAAATAACTTCCCATAAACAACAAAACCAAACAAGGTATTGGTGTACCGAATAACATAGATGATCAGGGCTACCAAACAAACAAAGAATTATGTAATTTTAATCATCCCTCATGGAGATATGATCATTTTAATTCAGGGACTCATTGACTCAGTTTTGTGAGGTGGTATCAATATTATGATAAATTGTAATTCTAGTATTTTGTATGACCTCCCTTGGCCTTAATAACTGCTCCCAACCTTCTAGGCATGTTTTCAATCAAATTCTGACACACCTCTGATGGAATATTATTCCACTCTTCCACTACTCTTTCCCATAACTCCCAAATTCCTTTTGATGCTGTTGGATACTTGTCTAACTGGTTCTTGAAATGAACCCATTGATGTTCAATAGGGCTCAGGTCTGAAGATTGTGCAGGCCAATCCAGAAGAGTAATATTGTTGTTCTCCATCCATTTCTTGGCCTTTTTTGAGGTATGCTTGGAGTCATTGTCTTGTTGAAAAATCACCTCTTCTCCAAAAATTCCACTCTCCTCCAAGCTAGGCAGCATATGGTCCTTCAAAATGGACACATACTGGTCAGCATTCATCCTCCCCTCAACCTCTGCAAGATGCCCCACTCCATTCCATCCCATACACCCCCATACCATAATGTTTCCTCCCCCAAATTTGACAGTTCCCTGCACCTCTCTCTCAATCAGCCCCTCTCCCTTCTGTTTCCAAACCCACTCTCTCCCATCTGACCCAAACCTGTTAATTTTAGTCTCATCTGACCAAATGACCCTTCTCCAGTCCTCCACAGTCCACTCTCTATACTTCTGAGCAGAAGCCAATCTTGCTTTCCTATGCCTTATACTAAGCAAAGGCTTTTTCTTCTTCACCACAGCCTTAAATGAGTTTTTTCTGAGAACTCTTCTGACTGTTTCTAAGGAGACTGGAGTGGGGATGATGCTGTTCATGTAATGGGTGGCCTGAACAGCATTTGCAGCCTTGCCAGTGGTGATTTGGGTAAGGATGGCTCTCTGAGAGGTAGATGAGAGCTTAGAAGGATGACCACCAAAGGGGGAATCCAGGTTTGGATGGAGAGCCCTGAGTATTCTGGATACACTAGACTGGCTGAGGTTGAGTTTAGAGGCAATATTGTGAGTAGAATAATGATTGGAGGCCAGGGAAAGAATGTTTTCCTTCTGAGCAGAGGAGATGGGATGCATTGGAGAATATTGAAGTATGAAGAATGCTAGTCCTAATTAAATACTATAATTTAAGGTCACATCAAGGGTCACATCACCTTAGAAACCATCTGTCAAGTTTTTGACATTATACAGTTGGTGGAGCATCAGATTCTAATATTTCTGACTACCCCTCACAAAACTGAGTCAATGAGTCCCTGAATTAAAATAATCATATCTCCATGAGGGATGATTAAAATTACATAATTCTTTGTTTGTTTGGTAGCCCTGATCATCTATGTTATTCGGTACACCAATACCTTGTTTGGTTTTGTTGTTTATGAGAAGCTATTCAATAATGAATCAAAAAGTCCAAAACATTGACTCAGTTTTGTGAGCCACTGTAGATGGCAGGTTCGAATATACCATGCAATGTCAGATTTCATGTTCAGCCACCAAAATCGAAGGGCGATAACTGATTTAGTAGTGAAAACCATTTTGTGTCCGATGTCATCATGGAAAGAATGTCTGAGGAAGTATTCTGTTATGATGGAGGAAGTGGAAGATGAAGATATGCCAAATGGGAAAGTTCCAGTCATGACCAGTAAGGAAGAACAGAAGCAGACCTTTAGGGAAATTTGTGGAAAACAGTCATGGGATAAAAATGCTGTGAAAGTGGAGAAGCCAGTGGAGGAGTGGGTGCCAAAAGCCTACCATAAATATTTGTCCGTTTTTCAAAAGAAGGAATTGGAGCGGATGCCAGTGTGAAAACCATGGGATCATGCAATTGAGATGAAGCCAGGATTTGTGCTAAAGAAGTCAAAAGTCTATCCATTATTTCTGAAGGAACAAGAAGAAGTGGATGCATTCCTTAATGAACAGTTGTGCAAGGGATATATATGACCTTCGAAATCACTGCAGACATCACCAGTATTCTTCGTACCAAAAAAAGATCCCAGGAAGAGGATGTGTATAGATTATAGGTATTTGAATGAGTGGACAGTGAAGAATGCATACCCTTTGCCATTGATCTCAGAGATAATTGACAAGGTGGGAAAGGCCAAGGTGTTCACAAAATTGGATTTGCACTGGGGGTACAACAATGTACAAATAAAGAAGATGGTGGAAGGCAGCATTTGCTACATGTCAAGGATCATTAGAGCTGCTAGTCATGTTTTTTGGAATGACCAATAGTCCCCCAACTTTCCAAAATATGATGAACGATATTTTCAAGGATGTGATAGACAAAGGCATGGTGATAATATTTATTGATGAAATTTTGATATTCATGGAGGATGAAGAAAATCATGAGGCGATAGTGCAGGAGGTGTTAAAGAGATTGGCAGACAATGATTTATTCATTAAACTGGAGAAATGTGTATTTGGGGCAAGCGAGATCGACTTCTTGGGATTAAAGATTGGTCCTGATGGAATCAAGATGGATCCTATCAAGGTACAGGAAATTGTTGATTGGCCCATGCCTATCTGTATCAAAGAAGTTCAGGCTTTCTTGGGACTCACCAATTTTTATCATCGCTTTGTTCATAATTTTTCCAAAATTGCTGTACTATTACACAACCTTATGCAAAAGGAAGTAGTGTGGAGATGGGGAGAACAGCAGCAGACAGCACTTGAGGAGTTGAAGAGGAAGTTTGTGGAAGAGCCAATATTAGCCCCAGCAGATTTCAGATGTCCCTTACTAGTAGAATCAGATGCATCAGACTTTGGTACTTGTTAGGGCGACACCCACTAATCTGCTAGCTGGACCATGCGGGTTCTCCTACAAGAAGGCAGCGGGGGGCATGCGCGTGATGGGGGGATTTGATGGATTTGATGTGAGGGTTAAAAATAGAACAGTTGGCTGAAATAGGCCTTTCGCACCACTAATGTGGATGGAATACCTAAGGGAACTCAACTGAGGCCTCCTAGTATTTATTTTAGGGTTATATACTATGTTATTGTAGTATGTTATTATGGATGCGTGCACATGCATGTACATGCACATACATATTGATGCGTGTAAATAAAGAATTCCCATGCTGACAAATAATGTGTATATAGGCATTTTGTGGTGTATTTTGGTGAAATAAAATAAAATAAAATAAAATAAAATAAAATAAAAATAGTATTAGGTAATAGGCATGTTAGGAGACTGTTTCCTAACATTACCCCCCTTTTAGGCCTCGACTTCCAGGCGAGAAAATATTGTATCTGTCCCCTCTGTGAAATTTTGGTAAGGCTGGAAATTCATCCCCTCATACACCATTCTAGCAATGCGATGAGGAGCATTTGGATTACATTTAAAGAATTGGGTGATTGCCTTGCACGCTCGCTTACAATTCTCTTCTGGCTCCCACAAATTATTTTTGTCAGTGTAGTTCTTCCACTTGATTAAGAACGCTAATTTGTTTCGTTGAAGACGTGAGTCCAAAACCTCTTCCACAATATATTCTGGAGCACCTTCTACTATTATTGGAGGCTGTGGAGTAGTTTGTTGACCAGGAATAGTGGGTGGGCGGTAAGGGCATAAACGGGAAATGTTAATCTCAGGATCAATCTTGAATGACTGAGGTAATTTTAACACTACCGCATTGGGTGAGATTATTTTAGAAATTGGATATGGGCCAACTTGCTTCTCCATAAGCTTTCTTGAACGTCGTGGAATATTCAGATCCTTGGTACTTAGCCATACCAAGTCACCAACTTTATACTCTGGAGCAACAGCTCAAGTACAATCCATGTGTCGCATCATATCATCACGTGCTTTCATCAACACTGCCTCTGCTCCCTCCTGCACCTTTCGCATTTTTGACACAAAGTCCTCCACTGATTGTACCTTGACTTCCCTTTGTAGTTCTACTCTCATTCTGGGATGCTAACCATAATTAGTGAAGAAGGGTGACATGCAAGTAGCCGAATGGAATTTATTATTGTGGGAAAATTCTGCAATTGCCAACCATTCGGGCCAGTTAGTTTGTTGGTGATTGACAAACATGCGTAGGTACTGCTCTAACTCCTGATTCATTCTCTCTGTCTGCCCATTAGTTTGTGGGTGATATGCCGTAGACAATTTGGTTTGAATCCCCAATATGTTATTTAACTCTCGCATAAATGCAGAAGCAAATTGTGATCCACGATCAGAGATAACCGTATCAGGTAATCCATGTAACCGCCATACCTGATTTAGATAGAGGCGCACCAAGCCCAATGATGAGGTTTTTGCAGTAGTAGGAATGATATAGACACTCTTTGTGAAGCGGTTGTATACTACAAATATTGCATCATATCCTTGAGCTTCAGGTAATCCTGTGATAAAGTCCACAGATATATCTCGCCATGGTGCTTTAGATATAGGTTCAGCATTAATTTCCCTGCAGGCTTTTCTGGAAATTTCTTTCCCCTCATGCACATATCACACCTATCCACATACCCCAACACATACTTTGAAATTCCAGGCCACCAATAATTTCTCATCACCAACTCCAATGTCTTCCACCTTCCTGGATGTCCAGCAGCTGGCATGTTATGATGTAATCATACGATTTCCCTTGGTAAATCTTGATCTTTCGGTACATAGACCTTTCCTCTGAATAACACTAAGCCTTGTTCTTCAACCCATTCATCTTCTTTAATATTACTTTTCTTCTCTCCCCTCAAAGCTTTCACAGCTTCCACTACTTCATCATCCATCTCTGAACATTGCCTGATTTTAGACAACATTTCCGTCTCTGAGCTATCCACCAATAAATGTCCTTGACGCATAGCACAAATACGAAAGTATTCAGGTTTGAGTAGGGTAGTATTTTTATTGTCCTCCTCCACTCCCCTTTTATGATCTGTACATCTGGATAATGCATCTGCTTTCCTCATCAAGCTTCCCACTTTGTGGACCAAGTGAAAATTAAAGCACGATAGGAATAATGCACGTTGTGCATGCCGATGGTTAAGCTTTTTAGCAGACATGAAATACGGCAGATTTTGATGGTCTGTCCAGATCTCGATCTGATGCATACATCCCTCCAAATAATGTCTCTATGTCTCCAAAGCTCATATTATTCCCAACATCTCTTTATCACATCATAATTCCTCTCTACATCATTCAACCCTTTAGACAAATATGCACAAGGATGCCATTTGTCATCTTCACATAGCATTGATAATACTGCTCCAGTAGCAAAGTCTGATGCATCTGATTCCACTCGTAAGGGACATGTGAAATCTACTGAGACCAATATTGGCTCTTCCACAAACTTCCTCTTTAACTCCTCAAATGCTGTCTGCTGTTGTTCTCTCCATCTCCACACTACCCCCTTTCATGTAAGGTTGTGTAATAGTGCGGCAACTTTGTAAAATTATGAACAAAGCAACGATAAAAATTGGTGAGTCCCAAGAAAGCCTAAACTTCCTTGATATGCATAGGCACAGGCCAATCAACAATTGCCTGTATCTTGATAGGATCCATCTTGATTCCATCAGGACCAATCTTTAATCCCAAGAACTCTATCTTGCTTGCTCCAAATACACACTTCTCTGGTTTAACAAATAAATCATTCTCTGCCAATCTCTTCAACACCTCCTGCACTATTGCCTCATGATTTTCTTCATCCTCCATGAATATCAAAATGTTGTCAATGAATATGATCACCACACCTTTGTCTATCACATCCTTGAAAATGTTGTTCATCATATTTTGGAAAGTTGGGGGACTATTGGTCATTCCAAAAACATGACTAGCAGCTCTAATGATCCTTGACATGTAGCAAATGCTGCCTTCCACCATCTTCTTTATTCGTACATTGTTGTACCCCCAGTGCAAATCCAATTTTGTGAACACCTTGGCCTTTCCCACCTTGTCAATTATCTCTGAGATCAATGGCAAAGGGTATGCATTCTTCACTGTCCACTCATTCAAATACCTATAATCTATACACATCCTCTTCCTGGGATCTTTTTTTGGTACGAAGAATACTGGTGATGTCTGCAGTGATTTCGAAGGTCATATATATCCCTTGCACAACTGTTCATTAAGGAATGCATCCACTTCTTCTTGTTCCTTCAGAAATAATGGATAGACTTTTGACTTCTTCAGCACAAATCCCGGCTTCATCTCAATTGCATGATCCCATGGTTTTCGCACTGGCATCTGCTCCAATTCCTTCTTCTGAAAAACTGACAAATATTTATGGTAGGCTTTTGGCACCCACTCCTCCACTGGCTTCTCCACTTTCTCCACATTTTTATCCCATGACTGTCCTCCACAAATTTCCCTAAAGGTCTGCTTCTGTTCTTCTTTACTTGTCATGATTGGAAGTTCCCCATTTGGCATATCCTTATCCTCCACTTCCTCCATCGTAACAGAATACTTCCTCGGACGTTCTTTCTCTTTCTTTTCCTTCTTCTCCTTTTTTACTTTTCTCCTATACACATTACATTCTTTAGGACAATGAGTCATGTGTACCTTCCCACTTTTCCAATCAATTTCTGGATTATGTTTTCGTAACCATAGACATCCAATTATTAGATTGGTTTTTCCAAGGTCGCACACTTGAAGTACAGCTCACTCCTGATGATCCTGATACTTCAATATCATCGTCACTTCCTCCTTAATAGTTCCTCCACAATTGATCGTACCATCAATATTGTACACCATTATAGGTTGTGGCAGTTTACATGTGCAAATACCATTTCCGGTAATTAGGGATCAATTAATAAATAATCCAGTAGCACCACTGTCAAGCAATGCCTCCACATTAATTGCTGCATGCATGTCCACTGTCTTCAATCCTACTGTTAAGCTGATTTTGGGTTCTATCCACGCTGAGCGAATAAAAAATTTAGGGGTCTTCGGAAATAAGGCTGGGCATTTTTCTTTGTCGGATAAATGATGATGGTCATACTCTTCAATTTCTCTTTCAGGTTCACTCTCGGTTTCCTTGGATACTAATACATTGTATTGATTCTGGGTCACCAATGGGGAAATCTTCACTGGGACTCTTCTACAAAATTCTTCTGCTTATCTTTTTCCAACTTCACTTCCTCAATTGTCGCTTTCCTAATCTTCCTTTTCTGCCTACAATTTTGAGCCATATGCCCTAATTGTCCACAATTAAAACATTTAACTGGAGCTCGTCTCCCTACTCGATCAACATCCATCGCATCCATTGATGCTGCTGACTCCTTAACAATAGGTGTCACTGCCATGGCCAGTGGCTGTGCCCTTGGAGTCTGTACCTGAGGTGTCCTTCCTTTCTCGGACTTTCCTTCCAATGACTTTCCAAATCTGGCATTCCCATACATCAATTTCAATTCTGCCTGTTCCTGTCAATACTGCCGATCAAGACGCGTTGCCCAATTATACCACTCATCCAACCTTTCCGGCATAGAAGGTAGTCGATAGATAGACTTGAATAATGAGGGATTTAATCCTGCCTTCAAATATTCCACCAACGCTGCTTCTCTCATATCAGTTTGTGATGCTTCTGCTTTGAACTGCAAAATAAATTCATCTGCAGTCAGAGAACCTTGGCGCATAGTTTTTAATTTTGCATTAGCTGTCACCTTTGGGTTAGGGTCTCCAAACTGTGCCTCCAACCTCTCCAAAAATTCCCTGAAGCTTGAAAAATGGTTTATATCCCACGGCAATTTGATTAATGGCTTCATTTCTCCAGAACTGTGCTTTCCCTCTCTGGATATATGAGAGAGCAAACATAATTCTAGACTCAGTCATACGAAATTCGGGCTTTCTCCCATGAATATACAATACTATAGAGCTGATAAAGGATTTTGTGTTCTCCATGGTACCATCAAATATTTGCAGGGGGCGCATATTTAGGTAAACACATTTTTCCACTCTCAGATCTCTCCTTTGCATGCTCACCCTCCTGAGACATCCACTCCACCATCTCCTCCATCTCATCATCATTATCTTCCACTGTTTCTGCATTTGTTTGTACTTGTTTGGGCTGGGATGCTGCTAATACTGATACTAATTGGGACATTTGTGCTGTTAGAGCATCAATTTTGGCTTCAAGAATGGGCGTGGGAACAGGATTGTTTCCAGGATTTGAAGCTGCTTGTTCTGTCATAATTATGTAATCTGTGATGAGTCACTTCTTTGGCTGTGTAGAGATTCGGCTAGAGAATGTTTTTGCAAAATTTCGAGTCATGTGATCCAGCTATTTCAGGTACCAAACACGGCAAAACACATGATTTTGGCTATTGGGCACTTCAGATCAATAACTCTTCCAACAGTGCCTGATTTTGGGGCTATTACTGAATTTGGCTAGTAACTACCTAAAATAGTCATCCAAATAGAGTAATGTAAATCTTAGTCAAACCAGATCCAATCGGTTGTCTGGTTGCAGCTGTCCTAATGATGAGTGCTGCCTCTCGATCACTGGCAGTCGCAATGTAAGGCGAGGCCTGGCATCGGCTTATAAAAGCAAAGGTAAATATGAATATACAATTAATTCCGGCTCTTGCTGAAATGATGCGTAAGCGGATGTGGCATGTTGAGACAAATGATGTATGTGCATGAGTAAGAGAAGGTGCACTGATAGGGTAGTTGAGTTCTTTTCTTAGGGCAACACCCACTAATCTGCTAGCTGGACCGTGCAGGTTCTCCTACAAGAAGGTGGCGGGGGGTGCGCGCGTGATGGGGGGATTTGATGGATTTGATACGAGGGTTAAAAATAGAACAGTTGGCTGAAATAGGCCTTTCGCACCACTAATGTGGATGGAATACCTAAGGGAACTCAACTGAGGCCTCCTAGTATTTATTTTAGGGTTATATACTATGTTACATATATTGTAGTATGTTATTATGGATGCACGCACATGCGCGTACATGTGCATACATATTGATGCATGTAAATAAAGAATTCCCATGCTGACAAATAATGTGTATATAGGTGTTTTGTAGTATATTTTGGTGAAATAAAATAAAATAAAATAAAATAAAAATATTATTAGGTAATAGGCATGTTAGGAGACTGTTTCCTATTACTGCAGTGGTATTATCACTGTTATGTGAAGATGACAAATGTCATCCTTGTGCATATTTGTCTCAATGATTGAATGATGTGGAAAAGAACTATGATATGCATGATAAAGAGATGTTGGGAATAATATGAGCATTGGAGGCATGGAGACATTATTTAGAGTGATGTACACATGAGATCGAAATCTGAACAGATCATCAAAATCTGCAGTACTTCCTGTCCACTAAAAAGTTTAACTGTCGACAAGTACTTGCTAGGAAACAGTCTCCTAACATGCCTATTATCTAATACTATTTTTATTTTATTTTATTTTATTTTATTTGATTTTATTTTACCAAAATACACTACAAAATGCCTATATACACATTATTTGTCAGTGTGGGAATTCTTTACTTACACACATTAATATGTATGCACATGTACACGCATGTGTGTGCGCATCTGTAATAACATACTACAATATGTGTAACATAGTATATAACCCTAAAATAAATACTAGGAGACCTCAGTTGAGTTCTCTTAGGTATTCCATCCACATTAGTAGTGCGAAAGGCCTATTTCAGCCAACTGTTCTATTTTTAACCCTCACATCAGAACCATCAAACCCCCCCATCACGTGCATGCATGCTGCTGCCTTCTTGTAGGAGAACCCGCACAGTCCAGCTAGCAGATTAGTGGGTGTCGCCCTACCAGTACTTTGGGCATTATTCCTATCACATTTTAATTTTCACTTAGTCCACAAAGTGATAAGCTTGATGAGGAAATCAGATGCATGATCCAGATGTACAGATTATAAAAGGGGAGTGGAGGAGGACAATAAAAATATTACCCTACTCAAACCTGAATACTTTCATATTTGTGCTATGCATCAAGGGCATTTATTGGTGGATAGCTCAGAGATGGAAATGTTGTCTAAAATAGACAATGTTCAGAGATAGATGATAAAGTGGTGGAAGCTGTGAAAGCTTTGAGGGCAGAGAAGAAAGGTAATATTAAAGGAGACAAATGGGTTGAAGAACAAGGGTTAGTGTTATTCAGAGGAAAGGTGTATGTACTGAAGGATCAAGATTTACAAAGGGAGATCATATGGTTACATCATAATATGCCAGCTGCTAGACGTCCAAGAAGTTGGAAGACATTAGAGTTGGTGATGAGAAATTATTGGTGGCCCAGAATCTCAAAGTATCTGTTGGGGTATGTGGATGGGTGTGATACGTGTATGAGGGGGAAAAAATTTCTAGAAAAGCCTGCTGGGAAATTAATGCTGAACCCTACACCTAAAGTGCCCTGGCGAGATATATCTGTAGACTTTATCACCGGATTACCTGAAAATCAATGATACAATGCAATATTTGTAGTATGTGACCACTTCACAAAGGAAGTCCATATTATTCCTACTACTGCAAAACCTCATCATTGGGCTTGGCACGCCTCTATCTAAATCAGGTATGGCAGTTACATGGATTACCTGATACGGTTATCTCCGATTGCAGATCACAATTTGCTTCTGCTTTCACTCTCGAACAACCTCACGGCGTGCATAGGGAATAGTGCTGTGCCTGGCCTGGCCTGAGGCCATGAGCCAAGCCAAGCCACTGCACCCTCCACCCCCAACACAACATTCTTCAAAATACCCTTCCACTTCAACACCACATCCCATACCCTGGCCAACTCCACACATGTTCTCCTGAACCCGACTAGGAGTACAGTAGCTCCCTGTTGTTGAGCAGAACTGTCCCTCCTTGGGGTTGGTATAGGTTCAGAACCATGCCGGCGTTCAGCAGCTGTTCAGTTTGGTGTAACCTTGTGAACCTCGAGTCATGCCAGAGGTGGGGTATGGAAAACATGGTTGATACTTGTAGAACAACAGGATATAGTATTATTAGTGCTGTCTTGTGAATTAGAATAAACGTTAAATGAGAATCCAAGGGGGAACATACTATTGTCGAGGAAGCTGCCGTCTGTGAATCTTTGGCCTTCCTAGAAACAAGGGAAGTGACGTTCGATGAATGGACCCTGGGGACAGTGTTTACAAAAGTTGCAGAGTTGTTTGGAAGGCTCCCTGAGCCTGCGTTCAACAAGCGTTCATCGACAAAAATCACTGGTGTTGATGGAGGTATTCCGCCAACGTCGAGCTGTGGGATTACATCTCGATGGAAAACGTTGTCGGTCATTGTAGAATGATGGCCTGATACACCATTTCCGAGTCATAAATCAGAACTGAAAGAAAATGGAAAATGGGGAAAGATGCACCACTTTCGAAAAAGGTGCCCTTTCACCCATTTTCGACTCTCGAGCGCTGGGAACACTGACGTTCGATGAACAAATGTTGTAGACACCTTCCACATGGGTCACAATGCCGTCTGGAAGGTATTTAAAACCTGTGTTCGGTGGTGTTTATCAGGAGGGAGAGGTGGCGTGATTTCAGCCAGCTTGTGTATGCTGGGCTGTGGGGATGATGGTGGATGAAAAACAAAGTTGGCATACGTTGAATGACGGCCTATCATGCCGTTTGATGAATCAGAACTTGAACCAAAAGAAAAAAAGGGGGGAAATGCACCACTTTCCGACAAAGTGCTGTTTCACCTATTCTTGGCCCCCCTGCATTGGAAACTGCGACGTTAGACGGACAAATGTCAGAGACTTCTTCCACACGGGTTTTGAAGGCTCCCCAAACGAACGTTCGGTGGGATGGGTGGTGTGCGATGTGGCAGTGTTCGGTTCGCGTGCATGACGTTGTGGAGGTGGAGATGAATGAAAATCTTTGCTTGTACTTGAATAGTGACAGCCTAGAGGCTGCCGTCATCCAATCAGAATCGAAATCGAAAGAAAATCACACCTTGGTCAAGAAAAGTGCCGTTTCGCCGGCCTCTCCTGCATCTGGAATGTCTATGTTTGACGAACGAATGTTGCTGACGCATTCTGCCTGGGTTGTAGGGTTGTCTGGAAAATGTTCCTGATCGGTGTCTGGTGGGCATTCATCGGGAGGAAGAAGCGGTGTTAGTGGAGAGGGCTTGTGTGCATCAGGTTGTGGAGACTCTGTTGAATGGAAAAGTTTGTTGGAATGGGTGGAATGACAGCCTAGGGTGCTGTTTCGTGAATAAGAACAAAAGGAAAAACCGATGGCGACTTACCGTGGGTTGGGTAGAGTGCCGTCTCGTGCATCTTCGGCTTCTCCTGGATCGGGAACATCAACAGTTCAACGAACGAACGTTACAGGCGGCTCCTTCACAGGCTGTAGGGCCGTTCGAAAGTTGCTCCGAGCCTGCTATTGTAGGGTTTTCGTCAAGAGAGTGGCGTGGCATGTCTTGTGCCGGGGCGCGAACGTAGAGTTCTGGAGGGAGTGGTGAAAGGCATCTGTGCTCACTGATAGGAAGGGCCTTGACAACGACATGGAGTGTCTCATTATCTAGATCGCTGCAGTAGCTTTTTCTTCTCATGTAGCCTCAGGTTCTTGACTTGTGCTTCAACGTTCGCGTCTTCATCGATAGGTGTGGAGACATTCATATGTCAAGGCTGTTGGCGTCAATGCCACTTTCTTTTCTTCCTTGATGGCTTTCTTGAGTGCCCCAACCTCCTTGCCACGATCAATTTCGACGACAGCAAAATGACTAACCAGCTAGCCATCCCCATGAGCTACTATGCTCGTGGGGATGGATGTTTTTATTCTTTTTTAATTACATACAATACATACTCTACGAAGTAGTTAATAGGTAGTACTAGTCCCCATAACCGGTCCTAACCAGTGTTGAACTGGTTAGGACCGGGTCCAATTTAGTACTGTTTGCGGTTCTGGCTTGAGAGGCCAAATAACCGGACCTTAAAGCACTAGTCTTAAACTTCAAGTCTCAACAATATTAATTGAGTCATTGCAGTGCCAAAATATATTAATTTCTACATACTCAACATCTGGTATCCCTCTGTAATGCTTCAGACATAGCATCCATCATTTCGATGTCGTGTTCACAAGTAATCAGCATGCCATCCCGCGCTTCTTCAGGCCGCCATAGATCATCTCCATAATGAGTGTTCATTGGGTATCGAACCTTTCCACTCTCCCCTGCCCAGTCAAAATCAAGAAGAATGACGTGTCCATTAGAAGAAACCATGACATTTGTGTCCCGGATGTCACCATGCACATAACCAGATTGATGCAGCTGGTCGATGACGGCTCGAATCTTGTCCAGGGGTATGAGCGATTCAGATTCATGGAGCATGTTATATCCTTCGATAAAAGTCATCACAACCATATACCATCCACCAGGCATACTCTCGAAGCCCAGGAGCTTCGGCGCAGCATTAATCGAAGCGCAATATTCATGCACCTCCTTTGAATACTGACGAACAAATTTGACACAGAGGTCAGAACTGCCATCACACAGTTTCGCACGAAAAATGAGTTTGTTGTTGTCCAAGTGAGAGTTATAAACAAAGCTTTGTTTCTTCGAATCCACAAGTGATGTGAAAGATGTCGGATATGGGAACAGTTGCATGGGTTGGGGTTGTGACTGGTTTGGAGGAGAAGGTGGGTTACGGGTGTGATATTCGTCCTCGTAAAAACCCTTGATACGATTAATGGCTCTCGTAGATGCTCCCAGTTGTCGCGCAGCCATCATCTTCAACCTTGTATCCGAAAAGTGGAAATGAAATGGTAGAACTGAGAGGATCTGTAGATTAGGGCGATTGTTCCAAGCTGCACCGGCAAAACATAGGTAGGGACCTGGCATATAATTCGAGCTTAGTAAACAAGGACAGCGGAGGAGAACGAACCAAAAACGAGCATAATCAGACAAGGCAGCGAGGATCGCGAGTATTTAGGAGCCAGTTTCCGGGTAAACTCTAGATAATATAGCGCGGCTTGAAGGTACGGTTCAGCACCTGACCATCCCACATCGTTCTTGAATTCCGCGAGAAGCGTGACGAATTGTCCCGAGGTTATATCTCCATCCGTTTCGAAACTGCGAATCTTGGTTTGTCGGAGGGTTATCCCGTACGATTCGAAGACATCGCGGATAGCGTTTGCGCGGGATTTTTCGTCTGCGTAGATGTGGGACATGGCTGTTTGCAACTTGAGCACGACATCGTGGTCCCTTTTGTTTGGCTCGTAGTTATCGCAATCGTCAATGAATTCGCCGAATACGGGGTGGAGAAGCGTGACTGGTATTACATCACTGGCTGAGGAAGGGCGATTGCACGCTATTGCCTGTGTATCACGATGTTGACGGCTGGAAAAGTCCGCTGTTTGCCCACCGGCGGAAGGGGACTTCTGAGGTGAGTTATTCAAAAATGTGGACCGTAGACCTTCTACCGTAGCCGTGCCGGCAGGAGCGTTGTACGAAAATGGAGGGACTCTGTTCAATCGTTGAACTAGCGTCGGATGAATACCCACCATCATTAACACTGGGGCAAAGCACGTACCAGGAGGCGCATAAACGACGATATGGAGGGTGTTGACGGCAGGAGTTCCGTTTGGAAATACATCGGTCAAAATTTCCGTCGGACGTAAAGTCCTTTCGTGAGGACGCTCTGCAAGTTTCTCTGAAAGATCATCATCGATTTCAATGGAAACGTTCCATAGATCGAGTCTGTCGGCATCGATAAAATCGAATGCAAACTTCTTCTTCGCTTTGATGATCTCCCTTAGCACCGAGACCTTCTCGTTTTTATCAATATTTACAGAAAATATGCGGGAGGGATCGTCGCCGAGCCGCAGGCAGTTGAGTTGGAGTAATAGAGGCCCATCAGATGCTTACCAAAATCCTGTGTTAAGTAACATATAAAACAAACGGAACTAGCAATACTCACCCGCCTTGACGACCACATGTAGTGTTTCCTCTCCCAGACTCCCAAACACAGAACTGAGCTTCTTCGCGCCTCTCAATGCATCCTCATTCACCACTATCCAGTTCAGTTTCGTTTGGAAATCCCGTTTGTCTCCGTCCGTTGGAAAGTTGTGAGCGTTCCATAGATCGAGCCTGTCGGCAACAATGGAATCGAATGCAGGCTTCTTCTTCGCTTTGATGATCTCCCTTAGCACCGAGACCTTCTCGTTTTTATCAATGTCTACGGAAAATACGCGAGAGGGATCGTCGCCGAAGACGCAACAGTTAAGGCTGATGATCGTTGACATGATCGAGTGGCACTACAGTGCGAGAAATCAAACAATTGAACGCCACGTGATGAGAAATGGGCACAGTAAAAATGACAAGGGGCTGCCGCGTGTGACGCAAGTGACGCGCAAATCGCAGGACAGATTTTTAACATCAATAGACTCTTTTCTGAGGTAGTTCATCTTCAGATAACTTGACACCTTGGGTTACAACTGGTAATAGTACACAAATCATCGTACAGCATGCAAGTTTGGTGGAACTGAAGCAAGGAACACTTCCGAACAGTCATACGACTATGGCGCTTAAGTCTACACTACTTCTTGTCGTTCCAAGCATCTTCATGAGGGTTTTGGGTGGTGTCAGCCTCTGCAGTGGTGCGCGTTACCCCCGCATCAGTCCCACATCACCCCCGCGTCAGGTGCGCGTCAGTGCGCTTCAATACCGCAGCACCTCCGCATCACTAGTATTCACTCAAGGACAGAATTAGTCTTAAATACATGTGATAGCATTGTAAGTAATACATCGTGTTAACAAGTTAATCATTGTTCACGCGCATGACTCTGGTTGCAACTTTTACTTAAACTGGAACAAATACCTAACCGAATTCGATCGAGAATCTACTGTCTGGCAATAGACAAGCCGGATACCAACTGCATTCATTTTTCCACACATTCCTTATGTCTATTTATCAACCAGACCACTAATAACTAGATGGTCCTCCTAAGTTTTGCATGTACAATTGGGTGATGTTCTCGTGATGATGACAACTTCTTGAACCTGGTGGTATATCATCCACAAACTGATGGGCAGACAGAGAGAATGAATCAGGAGTTGGAGCAGTACCTATACATGTTTGTCAATCACTGACAAACTGACTGGCCTGAATAATTGGCAATTGCAGAATTTTCCCACAATAATAAATTCCATTCGGCTAGTCATATTTCACCCTTCTTCGCTAATTATGGATATTATCTCAGAATGGGAGGAGAATCTCAAAGGGCAGTCAAGGTACAATCAGTGGAGGACTTTGTATCAAAAATGCAAAAGGTGCAGGAGAAAGCAGAGGCGGCATTGATGAAAGCATGTGATGATATGATGTGACATATGGATCGTACTCGAGCTGTTGCTCCAGAGTACAAAGTTGGTGACTTGGTATGGCTAAGTACCAAGGATCTAAATATTCCACGACCTTCAAGAAAGCTTACAGAGAAGCAAGTTGGCCCATATCCGATTTCTAAAAGAATTTCACCCAATGCGGTAGTGTTAAAATTACCTCAATTGTTCAAGATTGATCCTGAGATTAACATTTTCTGTTTATGTCCTTACTACCCACCCACTATTTGCAGTCAACAAACTACTCCACAGCCTCCAATAATGGTAGAAGGTGCTCCAGCATATATAGTGGAAGAAGTTTTGGACTCACATCTTTGATAAAATAAATTGGAGTTCTTAATCAAGTGGAAGAACTATACCAATAAAAATAACTCATGGGAACCCGAAGAGAATTGTAAGCGAGCATGTAATGCAATTGCCCAATTCTTTAAACATAATCCAAATGCTCCACGTTGCATTGCTCGAATGGTGTATGAAGAGATGAATTTCCAGCCTTACCAATATTTCACAGAGAGGACAGATACGAGATTTACTTGCCTGGAAGTCGAGGCATAAAAGGGAGGCAATGTTAGAAAACAGTCTCCTAACATGCCTATTACATAATAATACTTTATTTTTATTTTATTTTATTTTATTTTATTTCATCAAAATATGCTACCTTAGGGTTAGGGTTAGGGAGGTGTATTCTACAACCTACAGAAGAGTGTATGCAAGAAGAGTACGACAGGCACTGGGGAAATCCTAGTGCATCCTGTTTCGCTTTTATAAGCTCTTCAGGTCCAATATTCTCGCGCTGTCATATTACTAACAGCATGACAAACGATGATGCCATTATGGTATCATATTGCATCGTCGCTTATAAACAGTGATCAGTAATCAGATTGATAAGACGCTTACCAAGGTCTATGACCAATCTTCCAAATATAGAACACTCTTAGTAAGAGGTCTAAATTTAGAAAGATAAGCAGATAAGAAAAATACTTATAAGCCAGGCTTATGTTGCTGTATCCCAAATAAACCCCACGTTAGGGTTAGGACCCTTCTCACCATAGTCCGGCATCCCGACGCCGGTGGTTAGTACAAACCTTAGTTAGGGTCCGTGTTAGGGTTCCTAGTTAGGGTTAGGGTTAGGGAGGTGTATTCTACAACCTACAGAAGAGTGTATGCAAGAAGAGGACGACAGGCACTGGGGAAATCCTAGTGCATCCTGTTTCGCTTTTATAAGCTCTTCAGGTCCAATATTCTCGCGCTGTTATATTACTAACAGCATGACAAACGATGATGCCATTATGGTATCATATTGCATCGTCGCTTATAAACAGTGATCAGTAATCAGATTGATAAGATGCTTACCAAGGTCTATGACCAATCTTCCAAATATAGAACATTAGGGTTAGAAGGGTTTAGGGTGGACGAGCCTGCCGAGCGAAGCGAGGCAGGCGAGGACTATTTACGTGTGGAGAGAAAGACAGAAAAAATGCGCCGTACTCAAGTGAGTCCGGGGCGGATTTCGAGCTATGCTCTCCTCAGTTTTCTGCCTGGCCTTTTATACCCCAGAGGCCAAGGGGTTCGATACGTTCGAGCGCGTGCGATAGCACGCTCCAAGCCTGTGGATTAGGCCTGAGACTCTTACGCCATGAGGCGCAGCCTTACTAACCACCTAGGTCCCCGAGCCCGTAGGGCCGGGTCCGCAGTAGCGTTCGTGCGACGAATCTCCCTAATGCGCCCACAGAAACTTCGAACGCCGAATAAAGTCCGACCTTTATCCGTACATAGAAGCATACAATTTCCTTTTATAGTAGAAACATGTGATTATCCGATAAGGTGCCGGAACGGCACCTTATCCGGATAGATCCGAAGATTATCCGATACCTCGGTTAGATGATTAATCTAGCCGAGGCCGACTGATAGCTGACTGATAACAGTGCATATGACTTTTTCGCCGAATCGCTTCCGGCCCGATCACCTCGCGGTGCGGGGCGACGAGTGGAGTCTATCAGTCCCTTTCGCTATAGTTGGCAAGCTGGTTCCCATGGGCTAATTTGCGCGGTCCGACCCGTCGCCATCATGGTTTTTCCACGGACGCGGTTAACCGAACGCACTTAAGCGTAAGGCCGTTCAACGCGCGCCATAGTCGCCTGGGCGCTAACCAACGGCTAGCCAATCAAGGCAATGCCGCTACTAATGGGTAACATGACCCCACGGTGCCACTGTATCAGTGTTATAGTCGTGGGTAAGTCACGTGATCTACTATAGGAGTATGCGATTGATTAGATCACGTCTAAATACTCTTCTTATTACTAAGCCTCTACTGTGGGGGCAACGTTTCCCACAGGCCTAACTTAACCCAAGGAACGCCGGCGGGCGCCCACGTTAGGGTTAGGGTAGTTAGGGTTAGAGTTAGGGTTTGGGTTTGAACCACTCCCTAAAGAGTATAAATATTACGTTTACTATGCAATCACTCTTCTTCCAAGTCCGCGAACCAAGACTGGTCCTGATCCGCGGAATCTTCGGCGAGGGGAAACCTTTCGGCTCCCAAGCTCCAGATAGATGGCAAAACGGTATGTTCATTAAGGGCATTCCGTTTGAGTTGGTTTAGTAAGTCTGCAAACGAACGAGTTCGTCTACGAGATACTAACCACTTGGCATCAGTGAATCCGAGCTTTGAGATGTCAAGTTTTTTGACTACTTCCATGCTCGCAGAGCGGGGCAAACGCTTCAGTTCGTGTAACCAAATTTCGTCACTTGAATCCGTCGCTCGCCCGTCCTGGACACCATCTGTTCGGTCACCATGACTGTCAACCTCCGGAGAGGGATCGCCTGGCCCTACTAAGTTGGCGGACTGAGACAGGTTTGCAATAGATCCTGAACTACTCATTGGCCCAGTCGCTTGGCTTTCACCTGCAGCAACTCGCTCAATGGGTTCGTCTACTGGACCTGAGTCCCAAAGTCGTGTCCATCTTGATTTCCGAGCAGAAATCTGAATAGACCATTGATTCATGATAATATTTGCCATCTCATGAAAGTTGAACTCCTCCCAAACTGGATTAAAAGTGGATTTAAGGACTAAGAGTTTACGGTCCCCCGTACCTGCTACCACAGGCTTTTTCTCGACTTTGCGAGCATGCCATCTCTTAGCGGAATTTTCCTTTAGCCACTTTTTTACCAATCGGTGTGGGTATCCTCGTGCTATATATATCTTTGCAAGATCACTCAAAGCATCGATATAGTTGGCAGATGAACTGCAGAGAATAGCCATACGTGACATCTCCCCAAAGAAAGTCCCACGCTTTACGTCGATGGGGTGATGAGATGCGAATGGGATTCGTTCTAGGTTGTTTCTGGCCTTGCGGAATGGTTTCCATTCGATCCGGTTCCAAATCGGATCAATGTAAATCATTAGATCTAAAAAGTTTAAACTTTTTCCAGAAACTTCCCATGTAAGTTCGAGGCCTGGAAATTTAACTAACGACTGGGCGTAAGCAAGTGCTTCATCGCCTGTCTCTGCGTAAATAACCATAAAGCCATCGTCGATATATCTCCCATAGAAGGGAATACGACGACCGTAAAGTTGGTCTCCTAAAAGGAAACTCTCCTCATGAACGGATGCAAATATATTGGCGCCGTCGGGGGATGAAGCCACCCCCATAGCAATGCCTTTAATTTGCTCGTAAACTTTACCGTCGAACTCAAATATGAGGTTTAAGAACGAGGCGCGCATACAGTGCATAAAGAATGCCAACTCAGCTATAGAAGGCTTGCACACATCTTTATAGTATTGTTTGCATGCTTGCATGCAGAATTGGACATCGATATTAGTATAAAAGGCTACTAAATCAAATCCTACTAAGAAGAATTTGCGTCTCGGGTCAATGACCAGATTTGCCAGTTTCATCGCCATGTCTTTACTACCCTTAATAGTAAATGGAAGCTTCTCGATGACTGGTTTGAGAGTCTTAGACACATACTTAGCCGCAGGGTTTTGCATAGCCAGGTGACAGGGTACGATTGGACGCATTCTCATAGGATTCTTATGGATTTTTGGGATTCCATAGAATTTGGGAAGCACGTACTCTGGACTATCCCCGTCGGGAATCAAGTGCCGCAAGAATTTGCTGAGTTGTTCGTGGTTGAAGAACGTAATAGCTTCGTTAGCTATATTCAGCATTCTAAGTCGTTGGGAGTCTAAGATCTCCTTCGCTTTTTCTGTTTCAACTTCATGATAAGAGTTGGTGTCAGATAACAGTTTAGCGGTTTCGTCCATAAACCATTGCCGGGTGACAAGACATTGACCGAGGTTTTTATCCGTGGGAAGAACGAGATAATCGTTTTTCTCGAGGAATTCGAAGACAGCCTTCGCATCCACCATTTCCGGCGTGGACCTGTTTCGATGCTCAACCGAAGGTGCGGAGCTGTAAATATACTCCCATCCTTTCGTTAAGCCGTCTTCGACGTAGTCTATTTTGAAGTCACACCGATTACGTTCGTGTGGGACTTCATAGTCTGGTTCATAGGGACGTTCTTGGATTTCCCCGCTTAGCTCCTTATGTAACCAATAAAGTCTCCATCTAAGACGGTCACAAAAGTCATCATAAGCCAAACGGATTTTATTTAACGAAGGCGCTATCTTAAAGAGATAGCGCGCGCCAGCAGATACATTTGTTAATATAAAATAGGGGGCATTAACCCCCGGACCCAAGTGAACCCCCGCTCTAAACCTCGACATCTCCAAATATTCCGGAGAGACGTGGCGGAGGAGTAAGCGTACTGCAAGAGGTCGTGGGATCAGTAAGATCTCATCAGGATAAGATGCTGGATGCTCATACCTGAGGGTGGACGAATCTATGATTTTCGTCCACCGTTCGATTTCTTGTTTTTGGGGTTGCCTTTCGGCTTCCCCGGCTTCTTCGACTTTCCCGTTACTGTCGCTTTGGCCTTCTGACCGCCTCCTTTTCCGGCTTTCTTGGGAGGCTTCTGCACGGAGCCTTTTCCCTACCGAATTTGGGTTAGTGTAGTGTGAGACTGTATCATAATGATCCGAACTCACCGTCACGGTCAGCTTCTTTAAGGCCGACGCCACCTTTTTCTCCACATAGTCGGAGATGGCGGTGGTGGACGTGGGAATTTCACCCATCTCAACGTCCGCGTCGGCTTTTAATCGAGCCTTTTCCTCCCTCCTTAGCTTCTCCGCCTGATAGCGGTTATCTGCTAGGAGAATGATGCGACCACAGATCTGAGGGAGATCCGTGATCAGACGGTCGAATTCGGCTTGCGCCTGGTTCGACGGGAGGAATCTTTCGAGCGTAGTCTGCCCCCCGCTCTGTTTCCAGACGGGGAACTTGACGGTAGACTTGACTTCGTCAAATCTGTCCGCCACAACCTTGCCTAGAGGCGGCAGGTAGTGCTCAGGCTCGATCAGTGACCGGAGGTACTTTTGTTCCTCCACTTTCACACCTATTGCCTCCTTTAGAGACTCAGTGCGGAAGTTCTCCCAGGCCGTACGCATGGCCACTAAGGAGGCGGGATTCGTTGCTTGGAATTCCCGCGTCACTTCAACCTTAGGGAAATGGAGCCCCAAAATGAAAGGGGGCCACGTACCCGCGGCCTCATGGCGGCGCAGGTTGTCGAGCGACGTAGAGACGCCGACACATTTCTCAGCGAGTTCGTAAAGTTCTCGCAAGGGCCTACTAAGCGTAACGGAGTACGCGTTAGGGATGACGCTTATTATATCCGAAAGCGAGGTGGCGCTCGCAACCACCGCCGCTCGGGCGTCCTCCGTTCCTTGCTTGGCAGCGTGGAACAAGGCACCGGTTGACACCGGATTTGTGGGGGCACGTGTAAAACGTACCGCCGATGCACCGAGGCGGGAAGGGCCCGCCACAGGCGCTGGGGACGACTGTCGCCCACCAGTAATCGACGTGAAGAAAGGCATGCTACAGGGAGTCGTACTACGTTTTTAGCGTTACGGACGACGACGAGCGCAAAAAAATGCGGGAAAAAGAAATGTATGTAAAAATGTAACAGGTTAGGGTGGACGAGCCTGCCGAGCGAAGCGAGGCAGGCGAGGACTATTTACGTGTGGAGAGAAAGACAGAAAAAATGCGCCGTACTCAAGTGAGTCCGGGGCGGATTTCGAGCTATGCTCTCCTCAGTTTTCTGCCTGGCCTTTTATACCCCAGAGGCCAAGGGGTTCGATACGTTCGAGCGCGTGCGATAGCACGCTCCAAGCCTGTGGATTAGGCCTGAGACTCTTACGCCATGAGGCGCAGCCTTACTAACCACCTAGGTCCCCGAGCCCGTAGGGCCGGGTCCGCAGTAGCGTTCGTGCGACGAATCTCCCTAATGCGCCCACAGAAACTTCGAACGCCGAATAAAGTCCGACCTTTATCCGTACATAGAAGCATACAATTTCCTTTTATAGTAGAAACATGTGATTATCCGATAAGGTGCCGGAACGGCACCTTATCCGGATAGATCCGAAGATTATCCGATACCTCGGTTAGATGATTAATCTAGCCGAGGCCGACTGATAGCTGACTGATAACAGTGCATATGACTTTTTCGCCGAATCGCTTCCGGCCCGATCACCTCGCGGTGCGGGGCGACGAGTGGAGTCTATCAGTCCCTTTCGCTATAGTTGGCAAGCTGGTTCCCATGGGCTAATTTGCGCGGTCCGACCCGTCGCCATCATGGTTTTTCCACGGACGCGGTTAACCGAACGCACTTAAGGTTAGGGTTTAGGGTTAGGGTTAGGGTTAGGGTTAGGGTTAGGGAGGTGTATTCTACAACCTACAGAAGAGTGTATGCAAGAAGAGGACGACAGGCACTGGGGAAATCCTAGTGCATCCTGTTTCGCTTTTATAAGCTCTTCAGGTCCAATATTCTCGCGCTGTCATATTACTAACAGCATGACAAACGATGATGCCATTATGGTATCATATCGCATCGTCGCTTATAAACAGTGATCAGTAATCAGATTGATAAGACGCTTACCAAGGTCTATGACCAATCTTCCAAATATAGAACACTCTTAGTAAGAGGTCTAAATTTAGAAAGATAAGCAGATAAGAAAAATACTTATAAGCCAGGCTTATGTTGCTGTATCCCAAATAAACCCCACGTTGGGGTTAACCCCACGTTAGGGTTAGGACCCTTCTCACCATAGTCCGGCATCCCGACGCCGGTGGTTAGTACAAACCTTAGTTAGGGTCCGTGTTAGGGTTCCTAGTTAGGGTTCGGAGTTAGGGTTCGGGTTAGCTAAAGTATACTTAGTTATCCTACTGATTTTTTAATACGATTAAGTATTAAGACTCACGGTTAGGGTTTAGGTTCACCACTTTAAGCTATAAAGTGATTCCCTAGGAATCGATGTTTGAAAAATTACTTCAAACAGCGTCCGTGAGACAACTGTTTATTTTGTCTGAAAGAACTATGTTACGTTAAAAGGTAGCAGCCCCTTACTAAGTCAGCATTAGATAGGGCGCTTACCCTACTAACGTCGACGCGTCAGAGCCCTGATACTTGGTTTGTGTGCCAGACTGCAATCTTCGCCAAGACGCTTGACTACTAGAACAGCTCGCCAGAAGCAGCGCACTTTTGCCAACATATCAAGACCGTCTCCCTCTTGGGGTAGCGTGTCCGTACTAATACCATCTTTTCAGAGGTACCCTTTAACTTGGAACAGGTATCCAGGATCATTTTCGGAGATGTCGGAGGAGCTGCCTTCGTCCATATCTGAATTAATATCTGAATCTAAAGAATCCTTATCTAACACGGTGAGTACAGTCTTTTTCCAAAGACTGGTAAGGTCAAATAGATTTCGCGTTCGTTTACGCGAAACTATTATTTTCCGATTAGTTAGGCCTACTGTGCGCACATCAGGGATTGGGCGGGGGCCAAGGGGAGTGGCAGCCTCGACGCAGTACGCCGGGTCCACATAACCAAGGTCGCCATAATCATCTGTAAAGGGCGCATAGGGGGTTCCCGGTCTGAGGGTTCCCGCTTCCGCGGCGGCAAGCCAGCCGCGCCAGTAGCCTAGAACTGTATCACCAAGTTCTTTCGCATTAAAGTAGTTCCATGCTGTATTGAATTCGGATTTAAGTACTAATACGTCCTCGTGCTCACGTCTAGTATTAGCCAAACGGTTCTGCCAACGGGTAGTAATATTATTCTTAGTCCAATTCTTAATAAGGTTCGACGGGTATCCACGCACAATGTATAAAGCGCTCAGGCTTCGTATTGCATCTATGTAGTGAGTATGTAAACTGCATAGGGTGGCTAACCGTGACATCTCACCTAAGTAAGTCCCTCGTTTAACATCGAGGGGATGGTGGGATATCCATGGAATTCTCTCTTGATGGGAGCGCGCTTTCCGGTAAGGCATATGTTGCACACGATTATGAGAATCGCGATATATTGTCATATCCAAGAAGGGGAGGAAATTATCCGACGCGCCCCATTCAATCACACATCCATCAAACTTAACTGTACTTATGATTTGTACTGCTTCCTCTTTACTAGAAGCGTAAACAATACCAAAAATATCGTCGATGAATCGTCCATAGAAGGGTATCTGTGGGTGACCAAGGATATTAAGTTTTCGTTCGAACCACCAACCAAAAAGGTTGGCTAAGTCCGGGGAGTCCGCAACTCCCATGGCCAGGCCATTACGTTGTTGATAAACAAGATCCTTGTAACGTGTGATCAGATTCTTATTTCCCGTATCTAGACATTGAAGAAAGATACGCATTTCAGTGCGTTCTTCGTCTGTTGTTGGGGTGCCGACATGTTCTTCGTACAGTTTGGCCGCTATATCTAAACATTGCTTAAGTGGAATATTAGGATAGAACGCAACAACATCGCCAGTGACTAGAAACCACTTGCGATTGATATCGAGATTGATCTGACTTAATTTTATCGCCAAGTCTTTGGTACCTTTCAGTATGGTTGGCGCCGATTCAACGATCGGTTTAAGTTTTTTACTAATGTATTTGGCAGCGGGGTTCTGTATTGCAGAGTGACACGGGATTATAGGTCGCATTTTTACGGGTTCCTTGTGTATTTTAGGTATCCCATAGAATACGGGTATCACATGTTTATCCCCTTTCACCGTAATACGGTGACGGAAAAATTTAGGGTTAGGGTTAGGGTTAGGGTTAGAGGGTTAGGGTTAGGGTTAGGGTTAGGGTTAGGGTTAGGGTTAGGGTTAGGGTTAGGGTTAGGGTTAGGGTTAGGGTTAGGGTTAGGGTTAGGGTTAGGGTTAGGGTTAGGGTTAGGGTT